>CM067841.1:382929098-387929098 GCA_034509565.1 Triticum monococcum
ACAATATGTCATTCACATATACTTATCAGAAATGCTGTAGTGCTCCCACTCACTTTCTTGTAAATACAGGCTTCACCGCAAGTCTGTATAAAACTATATGCTTTGAGCAACTCATCAAAGCGTATATTCCAACTCCGAGATGCTTGCACCAGTTCACAGATGGATCACTGGAGCTTGCACATTTTGTTAGCATCTTTCGGATTGACAAAACCTTCTGGTTGCATCATATACAACTCTTCTTTAATAAATCCATTAAGGAATGCAGTTTTGTTTATCCATTTGCCAGATTTCATAAAATGCGGCAATTACTAACATGATTCGGACAGACTCAAGCATAGATACGAGTGAGAAGCTCTCGTCGTAGTCAACACCTTGAACTTGTTGAAAACTTTTTGCGACAATTCTAGCTTTGTAGACAGTAATACTACTATCAGCGTCCGTCTTCCTCTTGAAGATCCATTTATTCTCAATTGCTTGCCGATCATCGGGCAAGTCAACCAAAGTCCAAACTTTGTTCTCATACATGGATCATATCTCGGATTTCATGGCTTCAAACCATTTCGCGGAATCTGGGCCCATCATCGCTTCCTCATAGTTCGTAGGTTCGTCATGGTCAAGTAACATGACCTCCAGAACAGGATTACCGTACCACTCTGGTGCGGATCTCACTCTGGTTTACCTACGAGATTCGGTAGTAACTTGATCTGAAGTTACATGATCATCATCATTAGCTTCCTCACTAATTGGTGTAGTAGTCACAAGAACAGATTTTTGTGATGAACTACTTTCCAATAAGGGAGAAGGTACAATTACCTTGTCAAGTTTTCTACTTTTCCTCCATTCACTTCTTTCGAGAGAAACTCCTTCTCTAGAAAGGATCCATTCTTAGCAACAAATGTCTTGCCTTCGGATCTGTGATAGAAGGTGTACCCAACAGTCTCCTTTGGGTATCCTATGAAGACACATTTCTCCGATTTGGGTTCGAGCTTATCAGGTTGAAGCTTTTTCACATAAGCATCACAGCCCCAAACTTTAAGAAACGACAACTTTGGTTTCTTGCCAAACCATAGTTCATAAGGCGTCGTCTCAACGGATTTTGATGGTGCCCTATTTAACGTGAATGCAGCTGTCTCTAATGCATAACCCCAAAACGATAGTGGTAGATCGGTAAGATACATCATAGATTGTACTATATCCAATAGAGTACGGTTATGACGTTCGCACACACCATTATGCTGTGGTGTTTTAGGTGGCGTGAGTAGTGAAACTATTTCACATTGTTTTAACTGAAGACCAAACTCGTAACTCAAATATTTGTCTCCGCGATCAGATCGTAGAAACTTTATTTTCTTGTCACGATGATTTTCCACTTCACTCTGAAATTCTTTGAACTTTTCAAATGTTTCAGACTTATGTTTCATCAAGTAGATATACCCATATCTGCTCAAATCATCTGTGAAGTTCAGAAAATAACGATACTTGTTGTGAGCCTTAACACTCATCGGACCGCATACATCAGTATGTATTATTTCCAATAAGTCAGTTGCTCGCTCCGGAGAATGGAGTCTTAGTCATCTTGCCCATGAGGCATGGTTCGCAAGCATCAACTGATTCATAATCAAGTGATTCCAAAAGCCCATCAACATGGAGTTTCTTCATGCGCTTTACACCAATATGACCTAAATGGCAGTGCCACAAATAAGTTGCACTATCATTATTAACTTTGCAACTTTTGGTTTCAATATTATGATTATGTGTATCACTATGATCGAGATCCAGTGAACTATTTTCATTGGGTGTGTAACCATATAAGGTTTTATTCATGTAAACAGAACAACAATTTATTCTTTTACTTAAATGAATAACCGTATTACAATAAACATGATCAAATCATATTCATGCTCAACGCAAACACCAAATAACACTTATTTAGGTTCAACACTAATCCCGAAAGTATAGGGAGTGTGCGATGATGATCATATCAATCTTGGAACCACTTCCAACACACATTGTCACTTCACCCTTAACTAGTCTCTGTTCATTCTGCATCTCCCATTTCAAGTTACTACTCTTAGCAACTGAACTAGCATCAAATACTGAGGGGTTGCTATAAACACTAGTAAAGTACACATCAATAACATGTATATCAAATATACTTATGTTCACTTTGCCATCCTTCTTATCCGCCAATCACTTGGGGTAGTTCCGCTTCCAGTGACCAGTCCCTTTGCAGTAGAAGCACTTAGTCTCAGGCTTAGGATCAGACTTGGGCTTCTTCACTTGAGCAGCAACTTGCTTGTCGTTCTTTTTGAAGTTCCCCTTCTTCCCTTTGCCTTTTTCTTGAAACTAGTGGTCTTGTCAACCATCAACACTTGATGTTTTTCTTGATTTCTACCTTCGTTGATTTCAGCATCACGAAGAGCTTGGGGTTTGTTTCCGTTATCCCTTGCATATTATAGTTCATCACGAAGTTCTACTAACTTGGTGATGGTGACTAGAGAATTATGTCAATCACTATCTTATCTGGAAGATTAACTCCCACTTGATTCAAGCGATTGTAGTACCCAGACAATCTGAGCACATGCTCACTAGTTGAGCGATTCTCCTCCATCTTTTAGCTATAGAACTTGTTGGAGACTTCATATCTCTCAACTCGGGTATTTGCTTGAAATATTAACTTCAACTCCTGGAACATCTCATATGGTCCATGACGTTCAAAAACGTCTTTGAAGTCCCGATTCTAAGCCATTAAGCATGGTGCACTAAACTATCAATTAGTCATCATATTGAGCTAGCTAAACGTTCATAACGTCTGCATCTGCTCCTGCAATAGGTCTGTCACCTAGCGGTGCATCAAGGACATAATTCCTCTGTGCAGCAATGAGGATAAACCTCAGATCACGGATCCAATCTGCATCATTGCTACTAACATCTTTCAACACAATTTTCTCTAGGAACATATCAAAATAAACACAGGGAAGCAACAACGCGAGCTATTGATCTACAACATAATTTGCAAAATACTACCAGGACTAAGTTCATGATAAATTTAAGTTCAATTTACTCATATTACTTAAGAACTCCCACTTAGATAGACATCCCTCTAATCCTCTAAGTGATTACGTGATCCAAATCAACTAAACCATAACCGATCATCACGTGAGATGGAGTAGTTTTCAATGGTGAACATCGTTATGTTGATCATATCTGCTATATGATTCACGCTCGACCTTTCGGTCTCCGTGTTCCGAGGCCATATCTGCATATGCTAGGCTCGTCAAGTTTAACCTGAGTATTCTGCGTGTGCAAAACTGGCTTGCACCCGTTGTAGATGGACGTAGAGCTTATCACGCCCGATCATCACGTGGTGTCTGGGCACAACGAACTTTGGCAACGGTGCATACTCACGGAGAACACTTCTTGACAATTTAGTGAGAGATCATCTTATAATGCTACCGTCAACCAAAGCAAGATAAGATGCATAAAAAGATAAACATCACATGCAATCAATATAAGTGATATGATATGGCCATCATCATCTTGTGCTTGTGATCTCCATCTCCGAAGCACCGTCATGATCACCATCGCCACAGGCGCGACACCTTGATCTCCATCGTAGCATCGTTGTCGTCTCGCCAATCTTATGCTTCCACGACTATCACTACCGCTTAGTAATAAAGTAAAGCATTACATCGCGATTGCATTGCATACAATAAAGCGACAACCATATGGCTCCTGCCAGTTGCTGATAACTCGGTTACAAAACATGATCATCTCATACAATAAAATTTAGCATCATGCCTTGACCATATCACATCACAACATGCCCTGCAAAAACAAGTTAGACGTCCTCTACTTTGTTGTTGCAAGTTTTACGTGGCTGCTACAGGCTTTAAGCAAGAACCAATCTCACCTACGCATCAAAACCACAATGATAGTTTGTCAAATAGACTCCGTTTTAACCTTCTCAAGGACCGGGCGTAGCCACACTCAGTTCAACTAAAGTTGGAGAGACAGTCGTCCGCAAGCCATCTATGTGCAAAGCACGTCGAGGGAACCGATCTCGCATAAGCGTACGCGTAATGTTGGTCCGGGTCGTCTCGTCCAACAATACCGCTAAACCAAAGTATGACATGCTGGTAGGCAGTATGACTTGTATCGCCCACAACTCGCTTGTGTTCTACTCGTGCAAATAACATCAAACCATAAAACCTAGGCTCGGATGCCACTGTTGGGAACATAGTAATTTCAAAATTTTCCTACACACACGCAAGATCACGGTGATGCATAGCAATGAGGGGGAGAGTCTGATCTACGTACCCTTGTAGATCACAACGGAAGCGTTGACACAACGTAGAGGAAGTAGTCGTACGTCTTCTTCCCGATCCGACCGATCCAAGCACCGTTACTCCGGCACCTCCGAGTTCTTAGCACACGTACAGCTCGATGACGATCCCCGGGCTCCGATCTAGCAAAGCTTCGGGGAGGAGTTCCGTCAGCACGACGGCGTGATGACAATCTTGATGTTCTACCGACGCAGGGCTTCGCCTAAGCACTACAACGATATGATCGAGGTGGAATATGGTGGCAGGGGGCACCGCACACGGCTAAGGAACGATCACGTGGATCAACTTGTGTGTCTAGAGGTGCCCCCTGCCTCCGTATATAAAGGAGCCAAGGGGGAGGGGTGCGGCCAGCCCTATGGAGGCGCAGGAGGAGTCCTACTCCTACCGGGAGTAGGACTCCCCCCCCCCCCCCCCAATCCTAGTTGGAATAGGAATCCTCAAGTGGGGGGAGAGAGAGAAGGGGGCCGGCCCCCTCTCCTAGTCCTAATAGGACTAGGGGAGGGGGAGGTGCGCAGCCACCTTGGGCTGCCCCTTTCACCTTTCCACTAAAGCCCACTAAGGCCCATATGGTTCCCGGGGGTTCCGGTAACCTCCCGGTACTCCGGTAAAATCCCGATTTCACCCGGAACACTTCCGATGTCCAAACATAGGCTTCCAATATATCAATCTTTATGTCTCGACCATTTCGAGACTCCTCGTCATGTCCGTGATCACATCCGGGACTCCAAACAACCTTCGGTACATCAAAATGCATAAACTCATAATAACTGTCATCGTAATGTTAAGCGTGCGGACCCTACGGTTCGAGAACAATGTAGACATGACTGAGACACATCTCCGGTCAATAACCAATAGCGGGACCTGGATGCCCATATTGGCTCCTACATATTCTACGAAGATCTTTATCGGTCAGACCGCATAACAACATACGTTGTTCCCTTTGTCATCGGTATGTTACTTGCCCGAGATTCGATCGTCGGTATCCAATACCTAGTTCAATCTCGTTACCGGCAAGTCTCTTTACTCGTTCCGTAATACATCATCCCGCAACTAACTCATTAGTTGCAATGCTTGCAAGGCTTATGTGATGTGCATTACCGAGAGGGCCCAGAGATACCTCTCCGACAATCGGAGTGACAAATCCTAATCTCGAAATACGCCAACCCAACATCTACCATTGGAGACACCTGTAGAGCTCCTTTATAATCACCCAATTACGTTGTGACGTTTGGTAGCACACAAAGTGTTCCTCCGGCAAACGGGAGTTGCATAATCTCATAGTCATAGGAACATGTATAAGTCATGAAGAAAGCAATAGCAACATACTAAACGACCGTGTGCTAAGCTAATGGAATGGGTCATGTCAATTAGACCATTCAACTAATGATGTGACCTCGTTGATCAAATAACAACTCTTTGTTCATGGTTAGGAAACATGACCATCTTTGATTAACGAGCTAGTTAAGTAGAGGCATACTAGTGACACTCTGTTTGTCTATGTATTCACACATGTATTATGTTTCCAGTTAATACAATTCTAGCATGAATAATAAACATTTATCATGATATAAGGAAATAAATAATAACTTTATTATTGCCTCTAGGGCATATTTCCTTCAGTTGTGGGCGTTGATTTTGTCAATTTACTTGCCGTTAATAGTCTTATCTTGATTCGGCGGCATCGTGGGATGAAGCGGCCCGGACCAACCTTACATGTACGCTTACGTGAGACTGGTTCCACTGACTGACATGCACTAGTTGCATAAGGTGGCTGGCGGGTGTCTGTCTCTCCCACTTTAGTCGGATCGGATTCGATGAAAAGGGTCCTTATGAAGGGTAAATAGATATTGTCATATCACGTTGTGGTTTTGGCGTAGGTAAGAAACGTTCTTGCTAGAAACCTATAGCAGCCACGTAAAAACTTGCAACAACAATTAGAGGACATCTAACTTGTTTTTGCAGCATGTGCCATGTGATGTGATATGGCCAAAAGGATGTGATGAATGATATATGTGATGTATGAGATTGATCATGTTCTTGTAATAGGAATCACGACTTGCATGTTGATGAGTATGACAACCGACAGGAGCCATAGGAGTTGTCTTAATTTATTTATGACCTGCATGTTAACATAAACGTCATGTAATTACTTTACTTTATTGCTAAACCGTTAGCCATAGTAGTAGAAGTAATAGATGACGAGACAACTTCATGAAGACACGATGATGGAGATCATGGTGTCATGCCGGTGATGATGATGATCATGGCGCCCCAAAGATGGAGATCAAAAGGAGCAAATGATATTGGCACTATTTGATTGCATGTGATGTTTATCATGTTTTTGCTTCTTATTTGCTTAGAACGACGGTAGTAAATAAGATGATCCCTCACAATAATTTCAAGAAAGTGTTCCCCCTAACTATGCACCGTTGCTAAGGTCCGTTGTTCCGAAGCACCACATGATGATCGGGTGTGATAGGTTCTAACGTTCGCATACAATGGGTGTAAGCCAGATTTACACACGCAATACACTTAGGTTGACTTGACGAGCCTAGCATGTATAGACATGACCTCGGAACACGGAAGACCGAAAGGTCGAACATGAGTCGTATAGAAGATACGATCAACATGAAGATGTTCACCGATGATGACTAGTCCGTCTCACGTGATGATCGGACACGACCTAGTTGAATCGGATCATGTATCACTTAGATGACTAGAGGGATGTCTATCTGAGTGGGAGTTCATTAAATAATTTGATTAGGTGAACTTAATTATCATGAACTTAGTCTAAAATCTTTGCAATATGTCTTGTAGATCAAATGGCCCACGCTAATGTTGCCCTCAACTTCAACGCGTTCCTAGAGAAAACCAAGCTAAAAGACGATGGCAGCAACTACACGGATTGGGTCCGTAACCTGAGGATTATCCTCATAGCTACCAGGAAAGCATATGTCCTTGATGCACCGCTAGGTGAAGCACCTGTTTTCCCTGCAGAACAAGACGTTATGAACGCTTGGCAAACACGTAGTGATGATTACTCCCTGGTTCAGTGCGGCATGCTTTACAGCTTAGAACCGGGGCTCCAAAAGCGTTTTGAGCAACACAGAGCATATGAGATGTTCCAAGAGCTGAAAATGGTTTTCCAAGATCACGCCCGTGTCGAGAGATATGAAGGCTCCGACAAGTTCTACAGTTGTAAGATGGAGGAGAACAGTTCTGTCAGCGAGCACATACTCAAAATGTCTGGGCTGCATAACCGCTTGTCTCAGCTAGGAGTTAATCTCCCGGATGATGCGGTCGTTGACAGAATCCTTCAGCCGCTCCCACCTAGCTACAAGAGCTTTGTGATGAATTTCAATATGCAGGGGATGGAGAAGACCATTCCCGAGGTATATTCAATGCTGAAATCAGCGGAGGTGGAAATCAAAAAGGAACATCAAGTGTTGACGGTGAATAAAACCACTAAGTTCAAGAAAGGCAAGGGTAAAAAGAACTTCAAGAAGGACGGCAAGGGAGTTGCCACGCCCAGTAAGCAAGCTGCCGGGAAGAAGTGAAAGAATGGACCCAAGCCTGAGACTGAGTGCTTTTATTGCAAGGGAAACGGTCACTGGAAACGGAATTGCCCCAAGTACTTAGCGGAAAAGAAGGCCGGCAATACCAAAGGTATATGTGATATACATTGTTATTGATGTGTACCTTACCAGCGCTTGTAGTAGCTCCTGGGTATTTGATACCGGTGCAGTTGCTCATATTTGTAACTCAAAATAGGAACTGCGGAATAAACGAAGACTGGTGAAGGACGAGGTGACGATGCGCGTCGGGAATGGTTGCAAGGTCGATGTGATCGTCGTCGGCACGCTACCTCTGCATTTACCTACGGGATTAGTTCTAAACCTCAATAATTGTTATTTAGTACCAGCTTTGAGCATGAACATTGTATCTGGATCTCGTTTAATGCGAGATGGCTACTCATTTAAATTTGATAATAATGGTTGTTCTATTTATATGAGAGACATGTTTTATGGTCATGCCCCGCTGGTCAATGGTTTATTCTTATTTAATCTCGAACATGATGTTACACACATTCATAGTGTGAATGCCAAAAGATGTAAGGTTGATAATGATAGTCCCACATACTTGTGGCACTACCGCCTTGGTCACATTGGTGTCAAATGCATGAAGAAACTCCATGCAGATGGACTTTTGGAGTCTCTTGATTATGAATCATTTGACACGTGCGAACCATGCCTCATGGGTAAAATGACCAAGAGTCCGTTCTCTGGAACAATGGAGCGAGCAACAAACTTATTGGAAATCATACATACTGATGTGTGTGGTCCAATGAGCGTTGAGGCTCGCGGTGGCTATCATTATGTCCTCACCCTCACTGATGACTTAAGTAGATATGGGTATGTCTACTTAATGAAACACAAGTCTGAGACCTTTAAAAAGTTCAAGGAATTTTAGAGTGAGGTTGAGAATCAACGTGACAGGAAAATCAAGTTCTTACGATCAGATCATGGGGGAGAATATTTGAGTCACGAATTTGGCACGCACTTAAGGAAATGTGGAATAGTTTCACAACTCACGCCGCCTGGAACACCACAGCGTAATGGTGTGTCCGAACGTCGTAATCGCACCCTATTGGATATGGTACGATCTATGATGTCTCTTACCAGTCTACCGCTATCATTTTGGGGTTATGCTATAGAGACTGTCGCATTCACTTAAAATAGGGCTCCGTCGAAATCCGTTGAGACGACACCATATGAATTGTGGTTTGGCAAGAAACCTAAGCTGTCGTTTCTAAAAGTTTGGGGATGCGATGCTTATGTCAAGAAACTTCAACCTGAAAAGCTCGAACCCAAATCGGAAAAATGCGTCTTCATAGGATACCCTAAAGAAACTATTGGGTATACCTTCTATCTTAGATCCGAAGGCAAGACCTTTGTTGCCAAGAATGGATCCTTTCCAGAGAAAGAGTTTCTCTCAAAAGAAGTAAGTGGGAGGAAAGTAGAACTTGATGAAGTATTGCCTCTTGAACCGGAGAGTGACGCAACTCAAGAAATTGTTCCTGAGGTGTCTGCACCGACTAGGGAGGAAGTTAATGATGATGATCATGAAACTTCAGATCAAGTTGCTACTGAACTTCGAAGGTCCACAAGGACGCGTTCCGCACTAGAGTGGTACGGAAACCCTGTCCTGGAAATCATGTTGTTGGACAATGGTGAACCTTCGAACTATGAAGAAGCGATGGCGGGCCCAGATTCCGACAAATGGCTGGAAGCCATGAAATCCGAGATAGGATCCATGTATGAAAACGAAGTGTGGACTTTGACTGACTTGCTCGTTGATTGGCGAGCCATAGAAAATAAATGGATCTTTAAGAAGAAGACAGACGCGGATGGTAATGTGACCATCTATAAAGCTCGGCTTGTCGCTAAGGGTTATCGACAAGTTCAAGGGGTTGACTACGATGAGACTTTCTCACCCGTAGTGAAGCTGAAGTCCGTCCAGATCATGTTAGCAATTGCCGCATTATATGATTATGAGATATGGGAAATGGACGTCAAAATGGCATTCCTTAATGGTTTCCTTAAGGAAGAATTGTATATGATGCAGCCGGAAGGTTTTGTCGATCCTAAGAATGCGGACAAGGTGTGCAAGCTCCAACGCTCAATCTATGGGCTGGTGCAAGCATCTTGGAGTTGGAACATTCGTTTTGATGAGATGATCAAAGCATTTGGGTTTACGCAGACTTATGGAGAAGCCTGCGTTTACAAGAAAGTGAGTGGGAGCTTCGTAGCATTTCTCATATTGTATGTGGATGACATACTATTGATGGGAAATGATATAGAATTCTTGGAAAGCATAAAGGCCTACTTGAACAAGTGTTTTTCAATGAAGGACCTTGGAGAAGCTGCTTATATATTAGGCATCAAGATCTATAGAGATAGATCGAGACGCCTCATTGGTCTTTCACAAAGTACATACCTTGACAAGATATTGAAGAAGTTCAATATGGATCAGTCCAAGAAGGGGTTCTTGCCTGTATTGCAAGGTGTGAGATTGAGCACAGCTCAATGCCCGACCACGGCAGAAGATAGAGAAAAGATGAGTGTCGTCCCCTATGCCTTGGCCATAGGGTCTATCATGTATAACATGCTGTGTACCAGACCTGATGTAAACCTTGCCGTAAGTTTGGTAGGAAGGTACCAAAGTAATCCCGGCATGGAACACTGGACAACGGTCAAGAATATCCTGAAGTACTTGAAAAGGACTAAGGATATGTTTCTCTTGTATGGAGGTGACGAAGAGCTCATCGTAAAGGGTTACGTCGATGCTAGCTTCGACATAGATCTGGATGACTCTAAGTCACAAACCGGATACGTGTATATTTTGAATGGTGGGGCAATCAGTTGGTGCAGTTGCAAGCAAAGCGTCGTGGCGGGATCTACATGTGAAGCGGAGTACATGGTAGCCTCGGAGGCAGCACAAGAAGCAATCTGGGTGAAGGAGTTCATTACCGACCTAGGAGTTATTCCCAATGCGTCGGGCCCGATGACTCTCTTCTGTGACAACATTGGAGCTATTGCCCTTGCCAAGGAGCCCAGGTTTCACAGGAAGACCAGGCATATCAAGCGTCGCTTCAACTCCATTCGTGAAAATGTTCAAAATGGATACATAGATATTTGCAAAGTGCATACGGACCTGAATGTCGCAGATCCGTTGACTAAACCTCTTCCTTGAGCAAAACATGATCAACACCAGAACTCTATGGGTGTTCGATTCATCACAATGTAACTAGATTATTGACTCTAGTGCAAGTGGGAGACTGTTGGAAATATGCCCTATAGGCAATAATAAAATTATTATTATTATATTTCCTTGTTCATGATAATTGTCTATTGTTCATGCTATAATTGTGTTATCCGGAAATCATCATACATGTGTGAATACATAGACCATAACATGTCCCTAGTAAGCCTCTAGTTAACTAGCTCATTGATCAATAGATAGTCACGGTTTCCTGACTATGGACATTTGATGTCATTGATAACGGGATCACATCATTAGGAGAATGATGTGATGGACAAGACCCAATACTAAGCATAGCACAAGATCGTGTAGTTCGTTTGCTAGAGCTTTTCCAGTGTCAAGTATCATTTCCTTAAACCATGAGATCGTGTAACTCCGGGATGCCGTAGGAGTGCTTCGGGTGTACCAAACGTCACAACGTAACTGGGTGACTATAAAGGTATACTACAGGTATCCCCGAAAGTATCTGTTGGGTTGACACGGATCGAGACTGGAATTTGTCACTCCGTATGACAGAGAGGTATCTCTCGGCCCACTCGGTAATGCATCATCATAATGTGCACAATGTGATCAAGGAGTTGATCACGGGATGATGTGTTACGGAACGAGTAAAGAGACTTGCCGGTAACGAGATTGAACAAGGTATCGGGATACCGACGATCGAATCTCGGGCAAGTATCATACCGATGGACAAAGGGAATTGCATACGGGATTGATTAAGTCCTTGACATCGTGGTTCATCCGATGAGATCATCATGGAACATGTGGGAGCCAACATGGGTATCCAGATCCCGCTATTGGTTATTGACCGGAGAACGTCTCGGTCATGTCTGCATGGTTCCCGAACCCATAGGGTCTACACACTTAAGGTTCGATGACGCTAGGGTTATAAGGAATAGATATACATGGTTACTGAATGTTGTTCGGAGTCCCGGATGAGATCCCGGACGTCACGAGGAGTTCTGGAATGGTCCGGAGGTAAAGATTTATATATGGGAAGTCCTGTTTTGGTCACCGGAAAAGTTTCGGGTTTTATCGGTAACGTACCGGGACCACCGGGAGGGTCCCGGGGGTCCACCAAGTGGGGCCACAAGCCCCGGAGGGCTGCATGGGCCAAGTGTGGGAGGGGACCAGCCCCAGGTGGGCTGGTGCGCCCCCCCCCCCCCCCAAGGCCCAAGACGCAAGGAAGAGGGAAGGGGGCAAACCCTAGGGCAGATGGGCCCTAAGGCCCATACCTGGTGCGCCTCCCTCTCCCCTCCCCTTGGCCGCCCCACCAGATGGGATCTGGGCTGGTCGCCGCCCCTAGGGTGGAACCCTAGGTGGGGCGCAGCCCCCTCCCTCTCCCCTATATATAGTTGAGGTCTTTGGGGCTGCCAACAGATGAGTTCTGACCTCTCCATGGTGCAGCCCTGCTTCTCTCCCTCCTCTCCCGCGGTGCTTGGCGAAGCCCTGCAGAATTGCCACGCTCCTCCACCACCACCATGCCGTCGTGCTGCTGCTGGATGGAGTCTTCCTCAACCTCTCCCTCTCTCCTTGCTGGATCAAGGCATGGGAGACGTCGTCGGGTTGTACGTGTGTTGAACGCGGAGGTGTCGTCCGTTCGGCACTAGGATCTCCGGTGATTTGGATCACGACGAGTACGACTCCTTCAACCCCGTTCTCTTAAACGCTTCCGCTTAGCGATCTACAAGGGTATGTAGATGCACTCTCCTTCCCCTCGTTGCTGGTTTCTCCATAGATAGATCTTGGTGACACGTAGGAAAATTTTGAATTTCTGCTACGTTCCCCAACAAAGGCGGTCGAGGACATGAGTCCGCCAAAGACCCTCAGAGAAATGTAGAAGCTCACTGGGCGCGTGACCGCGCTAGGGTGCTTCATCTCCAAATTAGGGGAGCGAGCGCTGCCTTTCTTTCAGCTGATGAAGAAAAAGGGGCCCTTTGAATGGACTGAAGAGGCAGACAAGGCGTTTCAAGATCTCAAGAGGTACCTGACTAGTCCCCAAGTCATGGTGGCTCCGCGCCCTCAAGAGCCCCTGCTGCTTTACCTCGCTGCCACTCCCTACTCCGCCAGCGCAGCCCTGGTGGCGGTTAGGGAGGAACGCCAAGTCAAGACCGCAGCGGCAGCCCGAGGCAGGACAAAACGGGAACAAGGAAAGCCTGCAGAAGCCGCAACCGCAGTTGAGGAGGGTCAGCTGCCGAAGGATGCACCGGAGGCAGGAGAGGCCGCACGCCCGGATGATCCACCTCCCGAGGCCACGTCATCTCGTGAGGCGCCCTTACCTCCCGAGGGTGCCGCGACCCCAGATACTCTCAGCCTGGTTGAGCATCCTGTCTACTTTGTTAGCACGGTGTTACGGGACAAGAGGGCACGGTACCCAATGCCTCAGAAGCTCCTCCTCGCGCTACTGGTAGCCTCGTGCAAGCTGCGACACTACTTCCAGGCTCATCCCATCAAAGTCGTCTCATCGTACCCCCTGGAGAGAGTGCTCAGGAGCCCTAACTCAGCCGGAAGGGTCGTCGAGTGGAGCATGGAGCTGCAGGCATTTTAGCTCGAGTTCAGCACAACTAGGGTCATCAAAGGAGCAGCGTTGGTGGATTTCATAGCGGAATGGGCGGAGGCACCAGGCCTCAGGGACAACGAGGATCGGTCCCTCTCTCTAGGGAGTGAGGCGCCGGAAGGCTGGGTCATGTACTTTGATGGGGCGTTCTCCAGACACGGCGCGGGGGCTGGTGCGGTGCTGATATCACCCACTCAGGATAAGCTCTACTATGCCGTTCAGCTCTGTTTCCAGCAGGGTGAAAAGGTCTCCAACAACATTGCAGAATATGAGGGACTGATAGCCGGGTTGAAGGCCACAGTAGCCCTGGGAGTGAAATGCCTCGCCGTCAAGGGCGACTCGCAGCTCCTAGTCAACTTCTCCAACAAGGTGTACGAGCCGAAGGACGAGCATATGGAGGCCTACCTTGCGGAGGTCCGCAGGATGGAAAAGCAGTTTTGGGGGCTAGAGCTGAAGCACGTGCCCCGTGGCACCAATCAGGAAGCTGACGACATAGCCGGACGGGCATCCAGGCGGTTGCCACAGGAACCTGGCGTCTTCGAAGAGCGGCTCTTCAAACCTTCAGCACAGCCGACGTTATCAAACACCGCTCAGTCTCGAGAGGAGCTCCTCCAGCCGCCAGCCTCGGGAGCCCCGGTCTGTGGGCCGACCTCAGGAGGAGTGCTGGATCATAGAACTCCGTAGTTATTTAACGCAAGGGGCCCTACCGGAAAAGGAAGAGGAAGCGGAGCGTGTGGTGCGGCAGGCCACGACATACTGCATCAGAGATGGAGAACTTTACCGGAAGCGACCAAACGGTGTATCTCTACGCTACATCTCCAGGGAGCAAGGAAAGGAACTACTGGAGGACATACATGGCGGAGACTGCGGACACCACTCATCATCACGGACCCTCGTCGGCAAGGCATTCCGTAGCGGGTTCTATTGGCCCACCGCGCTCAACGACGCAATCGAATTGGTAAAGGCTTGTGAGGCTTGCCAGTTTCATTCCAAGCAGATCCATCAACCGGCAGGGGGCCTGCAGACAATACCCATCTCGTGGCCATTCGCAGTTTGGGGGTTGGATATTCTGGGCCCGTTCCCTCGGGCGCCAGGGGGCTACCGTTACCTCTACGTCGCCAATGACAAGTTCACCAAGTGGGCAGAAGTGGAGGCTGTCCGTACCATCCCCGCTGGCTCTGCGGTCAAGTTCATCAGGGTATCGTGAGCCGGTTCGGGGTGCCGAATCGCATCATCACAGACAACGGTTCGCAGTTCACTAGTAATCTCTTCAAAACATACTGTGCTAACCTTGGGACGCAGATATGCTACGCTTCGGTGGCACACCCGCGAAGCAATGGGCAGGCCGAATGAGCCAACACGGAGGTCCTGAGAGGCCTCAAGACCAGGACATTCAAGAAGAAGCTGGAGGCCTGCGGCAGAGGATGGTATGACGAGCTCCAGTCCGTGTTGTGGTCCATCCGCACAACCGCAACCAAACCAACTGGGGAGACCCCATTCTTCCTGGTCTATGGAGCCGAAGCAGTCCTTCCTCACGAGGTCAGGCATCGCTCCGCGCGGGTCCTGGCGTTCGACGAGGCGCAGCAGGACGCCATGCGGGGGATGGACCTCGTACTAGGGGAGGGACGTCGCCGGGAAGCCGCGCTGCGAGCGGCAAGGTACCAACAGGCCCTACGACGATATCACTGCCGCAACATCCGCCCCAGGACCCTCGAGGTAGGAGACCTCGTACTTAGGCGGGTTCTCTCCAGGGAGGGGCTGCACAAGCTCTCTCCCATGTGGGAGGGCCCATTCAAGGTTGTTCATGTTTCCAGGCCAGGCTCCGTGTGCTTGGAGACTCAAGAGGGGGAGCCGATCCAGAACTCGTGGAACATCCAGCACCTCCGGAGGTTCTACCCCTAAAAGGCCCAGAGTCTGTGAAGCAAGGCGAGTGCCTGTGAAGACCTTCCCTTTTTGGAAAAGGCCCAGAGCCTGTGAAGCAAGGCGAGTGCCTGTGAAGACCTTCCCTTTTTGGAAAAGGCCCAGAGCCTGTGAAGCAAGGCGAGTGCCTGTGAAGACCTTCCCTTTTTGGAAAAGGCCGAGAGCCTGTGAAGCAAGGCGAGTGCCTGTGAAGCTATCCCTTTTTGGAAAAGGCCCAGAGCCTGTGAAGCAAGGCGAGTGCCTGTGAAGCTATCGCATTTTGGAAAAGGCCCGGAGCCTGTGAAGCAAGGCCAATGCCTGTGAAGCTCGCCGCCCCGTGACACTCTCACGTAATAATGAGTGGGGCTGTACACGCCCCGGAGTCTCAGGAGCGCCAGCCTCAGGCCCTAGGGCTCCCTCCCACGCCCAGTGGCAGCACTTAGCTCCGCGCTGGTGAGAAGACATCGAAGACTAGATTAGGTGCCGGACGTGGCTTTTTCATTTGCTTTCCACAGTTGACGTGTTTACTTGCATTTGAAGTCTTATTGAAGTTGTCGCTGTTGCTAATTTGTGGTTCGTCGATTTTCGCTCCTCGCTTTGGTTTCTCTCATAAACGACCTCGCGAGGGATGGTACTCAAACGTCCTCGCGAGTGTTTCTGCTCTAGCCACTGGAAGGTTTCATGGCCCAGGCACGTTACAGGAGCACCCCTCTAGTCCGTGCCCCTCGGGCATCGCGACGCGCACACAGGGCCTGGGTCGGTCCCCCCCGGCAGGGGTCAAAGACTATCTACGCACATGCGTGTAGTTAAGAGGCTCAAAAATAAGATCAAGGTAATGGCTAAAACGGCAATAATTCCCAACACGCCCCAGCAGGGCTCCATGCAGCTGTTTTGTCTTACACAGGAAACAAAAGGAAAAGGAAAGGACGAGCCCGGCGCAGCCCTCCTCACATCAGCCCGCGGAGGCGACCCGGGCTGCCTCCGGGCCTCAGGAAGACTCCCTCTCGCGCTTCACCGGGGCACGACGGCGGGCGGACGAGCCATCACCTCCCAAGCAAGCTCGACGGCGTGGGGGTTGACTGCAGCCACCGCTGGAGGAGGCGCTTGAGGAAGAGTTGACGAAGCTTGGGGAGTCTCGGGCGCCGCCATCCGCGTGGGCGCTATCTCCTCCATCACCGTCGGAGCGGAGCCCCTGGCCGCGGTCGTCGTCCTCAGGGCAACACCCCGCGCGGCGACCATCTTCCCAAAACACCCTCACATAGAGGGTGGCGTCGCCGTCAAACCTGAAGTGCAGGGTGCACCGGCGCCCCAGGCCGCGAGCGCGGGCGAACGCCTGCCAGCCATGAGTTAAGGCCAAGCCCCCGTTGGCGGAGACCTCCAGCACGGCCCACGAGGACCTGCTGCAGCAGCCCTCCGCCTGGAGCCAGAGCCCACCGGGAGCACCGGCCAGGAGTTCACCAAGGAGGAAGCGAGGGAGTTGGAGCCGGGCGCTAGTCGGCTCCGCCGACCAGACGACGAACTCCGGCAGCACCTGCGCAGCGCGGAAGCGCAGCCTGGGGGAGCGCGCAACCCAGGCGCGTCCCTCGGCCATAGCGGCTCGCCCGCCGCCGCGCTGGGAGCCGCCACCATGACCACCAAACGCTATCGGGGCGGCCACCGGATGCTTCCAAGGGCGCCCACGACCGCGCTTGGGCGGGGGAGAGGCAGGATCAACCTGGAGGGCCTTCCCCTTCTCCGCAGGCGAGTACCTCCTCGATGGAGCCACCACACCAAGGCGGGGCAAGAATTGAGGCAAAGGAGAAAACAAGAAGAGATGGACTGGAAGGGCACGCGCCGTGCCGTACTTATAGCCGGCGAAGGCCAACCGCCGGCCTCCATGATCACAGGTAATCATGACACGATCTGCATGCGGGGACTTGTCCAACTCGCGCGATCACCGAGGCGTCGTGGGGAAGTGGAGACGCCCATGTCCCGTTAACCGCCACGCAGTGCCTAAGGCCGCAGGCTGTTAGGGCCCGCGGCGCTTCGCCCTTGCCCTTTCGCCTCTCGGCACGGCCAAGTCCATGCGCGCCTTGGGCCCGGGGGCTACTGTCGGCGTTCTGGGAATGGGGGTCCCCAGACTTGCCTGCCTGCGGCCTACGGCGTGGCTCAAGGAGGCCCAGCATGGCCCATCTTCATCAACACAAGACTCAAGACCCTCGCGAGGGGCCAAGCCTCGCGGGGCGGACGACACGGCGCATCCTCAGGCACAGCCTCCTCAGGCTGGCTCGCGAGGAGGCGGAGAAATCAAGGCGGGGTACCTCGCGAGGTGCCCATGACGCAAGCCATGACGACTCAGGGCGCCAGGCGGGCGCCAGCGCGTGCAGCGTCCTTCTTTCCTCTTTGGTGCAAAGGGGGCAAGCGCAGCCGTGGAGTACCAAGGGATCAGGCAAAGGTTGCCATTTCGGTGCAACGAGACCAAGACCAGGCAGACTACGAGACGGAGGTCACCATGGAGCCCAGCACGGTGTCACCGCAGAGCCTTTCGCAGGCGAAGACCAACTTTAGTCAGGATAAGTGCACTTGCTGTTCCCCTTCAGATTAGCCCGCCATTGTTGGCGCCCTTCCCGCTCAATATTTGGGAAGAGGACCAGGGCCTCTATAAATAGGACCAGCCACTCGCATAGCAAGGGGTTGGTTCATTGGTCCGGCTAGCAAGCAGAGAGAGTGAGTGAGAGAGAGAGAGAGAAGGGTGACTGAACTCCTCCTAGCGGTTCATCGCCCCAGCCAAGAACAGACCCTCGCGAGGCTGTTCTTCCTTGTATCGTTCATCATCATCAGCCCCAAGAGGCAATCCACCCACCACACACTAGAGTAGGGTATTACACCACAACGGTGGCCCGAACCAGTATAAACCTTGTGTCTCTCGTGCAGTTCTTTTAGTAGTTTAGATCTTTGTGAGACGGGGAGGTAGAAGGCGTGATCTCCGCGCGCACCCCAGTATTCGAACCTTAAGGGTCTGCCGGAACCCGTGATCCGACAGTCCTGATAGTATTTGCATATCTATGTTGTAGATCAATAGCTTGCACATAGCTTCCCCGTTTATTTTTGATATGTTCCTAGAGAAAAATAAATTGAAAGATGTTAGTAGCAATGATGTGGATTGGATCCGTGATCTGAGGATTATCCTCATTGTTGCACAGAAGAATTATGTCCTTGATGCACCGCTAGGTGACAGACCTATTGCAGGAGCATATACAGACGTTATGAACGTTTGGCAAAGCTCGGTATGATGACTACTTGATAGTTTAGTGCAACATGCTTTACGGCTTAGAACCGGGACTTAAAAATGTTTTGAATGCCACGGAGCATATAAGATGTTCCAAGAGTTGAAATTAGTATTTCAGACTCATGCCCATGTCGAAAGGTATGAGACCTTTGACAAGTACTTTGCCTACAAAATGGAGGAGAATAGCTCAGCTAGTGAGCATGTGGTCAGAATGTCTTAGTGCTACAATCACTTGAATCAAGTGGGAGTTAATATTCCAGATAAGATAGTGATTGACAGAATTCTCTAGTCACTATCACCAAGTTACTAGAACTTCGTGATGAACTATAATATGAAAGGGATAACGGAAACGATTCCCAAGCTCTTCATGATACAGAAATCGACGAAGGTAGAAATCAAGAAAAGCATCAAGTGTTGATGGTTGACAAGACCACTAGTTTCAAGAAAAGGGCAAAGGGAAGAAGGGGAACTTCAAGAAGAATAGCAAGCAAGTTGCTACTCAAGTGAAGAAGCCCAAGTCTAGACCTAAGCATGAGACTAAGTGCTTCTACTGCAAATGACAGGTCACTAGAAGCAGAACTGCCCCAAGTATTTGGTGGATAAATAGGATGGCAAAGTGAACAAAGGTATATTTGATATACATGTTATTGATGTGTACTTTACTAGTGTTTATAGCAACCCCTCAGTATTTGATACTAGTTCAGTTGCTAAGATTAGTAACTCGAAACGGGAGTTGCAGAATGAACAGAGACTAGTTAAGGGTGAAGTGACGATGTGTGTTGGAAGTGGTTCCAAAATTGATATGATCATCGTCGCACACTCCCTATACTTTCGGGATTAGTGTTGAATCTAAAATAAATGTTATTTGGTGTTTGCGTTAAGCATGAATATGGTTGTATCATGTTTATTGCAATACGGCTATTCATTTAAGTCAAAGAATATTTGTTGTTCTATTTACATGAATAAAATATTCTATGGTCATACACTCAATATAAATGGTTTATTGAATCTCAATCGTAGTGATACACATATTCATAATATTGAAGCCAAAAGATGCAATGTTAATAATGATAGTGCAACTTATTTGTGGCACTGCCGTTTAGGTCATATTGGTGTAAAGTGCATGAAGAAACTCCATGCTGATGGGTTTTTGGAATCACTTGATTATGAATCACTTGATACTTGCGAACCATGCCTCATGGGCAAGATGACTAAGACTCCGTTGTCCGGAACAATGGAGCGAGCAACTGACTTATTGGAAATAATACATACTGATGTATGCAGTCCGTTGAGTGTTGAGGCTCGCGACGGGTATCATCATTTTCTGACCTTCACAGATGATTTGAGCAGATATGGGTATATCTACTTGATGAAACATAAGTCTGAAACATTTGAAAAGTTCAAAGAATTTTAGAGTGAAGTGGAAAATCATCGTAACAAGAAAATAAAGTTTCTGCGATCTGATCGTGGAGGAGAGTATTTGAGTTACGAGTTTGGTCTTCATTTGAAACAATGTGGAATAGTTTCGCAACTCACACCACCTGGAACACCACAGCGTAATGGTGTGCCCGAACGTCATAACCGTACTTTATTAGATTTGGTGCGATCTATGATGTCTCTTACCGATTTATCACTATCATGTTGGGGTTATGCATTAGAGACAGCTGCATTCATGTTAAATAGGGCACCATCTAAATCCGTTGAGACGACACCATATGAACTGTGGTTTGGCTAGAAACCTAAGTTGTCGTTTCTTAAAGTTTGGGGCTGCAATGCTTATGTGAAAAAGTTTCAACCTGATAAGCTCGAACCCAAATCGAAGAAATGTGTCTTCATAGAATACCCAAAGGAAATTGTTGGGTACACCTTCTATCACAGATCCAAACGCAGGATCTTTGTTGCTAAAAGTGGATCCTTTCTAGAGAAGGAGTTTCTCTCAAAAGAAGTGAGTGGGAGGAATGTAGAACTTGATGAGATAATTGTACCTTCTCCCGAATTGGAAAGTAGTTCATCACAGAAATCAGTTCTAGTGATCTCTACACCAATTAGTGAGGAAGCTAATGATGACGATCATGAAACTTCAGATCAAGTTACTACTGAACCTCGTAGGACAAACAGAGTATGGTCCGCACCAGAGCGGTACGGTAATCCTTTCTAGAAGTCATGTTACTAGACCATGACGAACCTACAAACTATGAGGAAGCGATGATGAGCCCAGATTCCGCGAAATGGCTTGAGGCCATGAAATCTGAGATGGGATCCATGTATGAAAACAAAGTATGGACTTTGATTGACTTGCTTGATGATCGGTGAGTCATTAAGAATAAATGGATCTTCAAGAGGAAGACGGATGCTGATAGTAGTGTTACTATCTACAAAGCTCGAATTGTCGCAAAATGTTTTCGACAAGTTCAAGGTATTGACTACGATGAGATTTTCTCACTCGTATCGATGCTTAAAAGTCTGTCCGAATCATGTTAGCAGTTGCCGCATTTTATGAAATCTGGCAAATGGATGTCAAAACTGTATTCCTTAATGGATTTCTTAAAAGAAGAGTTGTATATGATGCAACTAGAAGGTTTTGTCAATCCTAAAGGGGCTAACAAAGTGAGCAAGCTCCAGCGATCCATCTATGGATTGGTGCAAGCATCTCGGAGTTGGAATATATGCTTTGATAAAGTGATCAAAGCATATGGTTTTATACAGACTTGCGGTGAAGCCTGTATTTACAAGAAAGTGAGTGGGAGCACTACAACATTTCTGATAAGTATATGTGAATGACATATTGTTGATCAGAAAAAATGTGGAATTTTCTGGAAAGCATAAAGGAGTGTTTGAAAAGAGTTTTTCAAAGAAAGACCTCGATGAAGCTGCTTACACATTGAGCATCAAGATCTATAGAGATAGATCAAGATGCTTGATAAGTTTTTTCAATGAGTATATACCTTGACAAGATTTTGAAGTAGTTCAAAATGGAATAGTCAAAGAAGGAGTTCTTGTCTGTGTTGCAAGGTGTGAAGTTGAGTAAAGACTCAGAACCCGACCACGGCAGAAAATAGAAAGAGAAAGAAAAGTCATTCCCTATGCCTCAATCATAGGTCCTATAAAGCATGCTATGCTGTTTACCAGTCCTATTGTATACCCTAGCATTTTTCTGGCAAGGGAGTACAATAGTGATCTAGGAGTAGATCACTGGACAGCGGTCAAAATTATCCTTAGAGGGCTAAGGAAATATTTCTCGGTTATGGAGGTGATAAAATAGTTCGTCGTAAAGAGTTACGTCGATGCAAGCTTTTTACATCGATCTAGATGACTCTAAGTATTGATCTTGATACATATTGAAGGTGGGAGCAATTAGCTAGAGTAGCTCCGTGTAGAGCATTGTACACATAGAAATTTGCGAAATACATACGGATCTGAATGTTGCAGACCCATAGACTAAACTTCTCTCACAAGCAAAACATAATAACTCTTTGGGTATTAAGCACATAGCGATATGAACTAGATTATTGACTCTAGTAAACCCTTTGGGTATGAGTCACATGGAGATGTGAACTAATCACATAAAGATGTGAACTAGATTATTGACTCTAGTGCAAGTGGGAGACTGAAGGAAATATGCCTTAGAGGTAATAATAAAGTTATTATTTATTTCCTTATATCATGATAAATGTTTATTATTCATGCTTGAATTGTATTAACCAGAAACTTAGTACATGTGTGAATACATAGACAAACAGAGTGTCACTAGTATGCCTCTACTTGACTAGCTCGTTAATCAAAGATGGTTAAGTTTCCTAGCCATGGACAATAGTTGTCATTTGATGAACGGGATCACATCATTAGGGAATGAAGTGATTGACTTGACCCATCCGTTAGTTTAGCACGATGATCGTTTAGTTTGTTGCTATTGCTTTCTTCATAACTTATACATGTTCCTATGACTATGAGATTATGCAACTCCCGATTACCAGAGGAACACTTTGTGTGCTACCAAATATTACAACGTAACTGGGTGATTATAAAGGTGCTCTACAGGTGTCTCTGATGGTACTTGTTGAGTTGGCATAGATCCAGATTGGGATTTGTCACTCCGATTGTCGGAGAGGTATCTCTGGGCCCTCTCGGTAATGCACATCACTATAAGCCTTGCAAGCAATGCAACTAATGAGTTAGTTGCGGGATGATGCATTACAGAAACGAGTAAAGAGACTTGGCGGTAATGAGATTGAACTAGGTATTGAGATACCGACGATCGAATCTCGGGCAAGTAACATACCGATGACGAAGGGAACAGCGTATGTTGTTATGCGGTTTGACCGATAAAGATCTTCGTAGAATATGTAGGAGCCAATATGAACATCCAGGTTACGCTATTGGTTATTGACCGGAGACGTGTCTCGGTCATGTCTACATAGTTCTCAAACCCGTAGGGTCCACACGCTTAACATTCGGTGACGATCGGTAATACGAGTTTATGTGTTTTCATGTACTGAAGGTAGTTTGGAGTCCTGGATGAGATCGGGGACATGAAGAGGAGTCTCGAAATGGTCGAGACGTAAAGATCAATATATTGGATGACTATATTCGGACATCGAAAAGGTTTCGAGTGATTCGGGTATTTTTCAGAGTACCGAAGAGTTACGAGAATTCGCTGGGGAGTATATGGGCCTTATTGGGCTTTAGGGGAAATAGAGAGAGGAGGCTGCGCGCCCCCCAAGGCTTAATCTGAATTGGACTAGGGGGAGGGGCTGCACCCCCTCCTTCCTTCTCTTCTCTTCTCCCTTTCCTTCTCTCCTACTACTACATGGAAGGGGGGAATCCTACTCCCGGTGGGAGTAGGACTCCTTAGGGCGCGCCATAGTAGAGGGCCGGCCCTCCCCTCCTCCACTCCTTTATATACGGGGGATGGGCACCCTAGGATACACAAGTTGATTGTTCCAAGCCGTGTGTGGTGCCCCCCTCCACCATAATCCACCTCGATCATATCGTAGTGGTGCTTAGGCGAAGCCCTATGTCGGTAGCAACATCATCACCGTCATCACGCCGCCGTGCTGACGGAACTCTCCCTTGAAGCTCTGCTGGATCGGAGTTTGTGGGACGTCATCGAGCTGAACGTATGCTGAACTCGGAGGTGCCGTGCATTCGGTACTTGGATCGGTCGGGTCGTGAAGACATTTGACTACATCAACCGCGTTCTCATAACGCTTCCGCTTACGGTCTACGAGGGTACATGGACGATACTCTTCTCTCTCGTTGCTATGCATCACCATGACCATGCGTGTGCATAGGAAAGTTTTTGGAATTACTACGTTCCCCAACAATGATGTGTGCTCTCTTAGACAACCAGAACTCACTACCATGAAGCCGGGGGGAGTTCTACTGCTGCAACTACTAGGGGAACAAGAACAATTGCTACTGGTCCTGCCCAGCCTGCTACATCTACCAGGGGAAGAAAAACAACTGCTGCTTCTACTGGTCCTGCCCAGCCTGCTGCTTCTACAAGGCCAAGAAGAACAACTGCTACTTCTAGAAGGACAAGCATTGATAACCCACAAGTATAGGGGATTGCAACAGTTTTCGATAAGTAAGAGTGTCGAACCCAACGAGGAGCTAAAGGTAGAACAAATATTCCCTCAAGTTCTATCGACCACTGATACAACTATACGCACGCTTAATGTTTGCTTTACATAGAACAAGTATGAAACTAGAAGTACTTCGTAGGTGTTGCCCCCTTTCCTTCCTCCCTCCCTCCTCTTCCTTCCCCCTCCCTCTCCAAATAGGAAAAGGAGGGGGAGTAGGACTCCCCCCTTGGGCGCGCCTCCTCCCCTTGGCCGGCCCTTTCCTCCCCTCCTTTATATACGGAGGAGAGGGGCACCCCATAGACACAACAATTGATCCCTTGGATCTTTTAGACATGTGCGGTGCCCCTCTCCACCATAGTCCACCTCGATAATATCGTAGCGGTGCTTAGGGGAAGCCCTGCGACGATAGAACATCAACATCATCACCACACCGTCGTGCTGAGGGAACTCACCCTCAAAGCTCGACTGGATCGGAGTTCGAGGGACGTCATCGAGTTTAATGTGTGCAGAACTCGGAGGTGTCGTCCGTTTGGTACTTGATCGGTTGGATCGTGAAGACGTACGAATACATCAACTGCGTTGTGCTAATGCTTCCGCTTTCGGTCTACGAGGGTACGTGGACACACTCTCCCCTCTCGTTGCTATGCATCACCATGATCTTGCATGTGCGTAGGAATTTTTTTGAAATTACTACGTTCCCCAACAGTGGCATCTGAGCCTGGTTTTATGCGTTGATGTTATATGCACGAGTAGAACAAAAGTGAGTTGTGGGCGATACAAGTCATACTGCTTACTAGCATGTCATACTTCGGTTCGGCGGTATTGTTGGATGAAGCGGCCCGGACCGACATTACGCGTACGCTTACGGGAGACTGGTTCTATCGACGTGCTTTGCACACAGGTGGCTGGCGGGTGTCAGTTTCTCCAACTTTAGTTAAACCAAGTATGGATATGCCCGGTCCTTGAGAAGGTTAAAACATCACTAACTTGACGAACTATCGTTGTGGTTTTGATGCGTAGGTAAGAACGGTTCTTGCTCAGCCCGTAGCAGTCACGTAAAACTTGCAACAACAAAGTAGAGGACGTCTAACTTGTTTTTGCAGGGCATGTTGTGATGTGATATGGTCAAGACATGATGCTATATTTTTTGTATGAGATGATCATGTTTTGTAACCAAGTTATCGGCAACTGGCAGGAGCCATATGGTTGTCGCTTTATTGTATGCAATGCAATCGCCCTGTAATTACTTTACTTTATCACTAAGCGGTAACGATAGTCGTAGAAGCAATAGTTGGCGAGACGACAACGATGCTACGATGGAGATCAAGGTGTCGCGTCGGTGACGATGGTGATCATGACGGTGCTTCGGAGATGGAGGTCACAAGCACAAGATGATGATGACCATATCATATCACTTACTCCCTCTGTCCATGAATAAGTGTACTTCTAGCTTTTGTCTTAAGTCAAAGTTTTAAAACTTTGACCAACTTTATAGAGAAAAGTAGCAGCATTTATGACACCAAATTAGTATCACTAGATTCGTTTTGAATTGTAGTTTCATAATATATCAATTTTATGTCATATATGTTAGTACTCTTTTGTATATATTTGGTCAAAATTTTAAAACTTTGACTTAGAACAAAGGCTAGAAGTACACTTATTCGCGGACGGAGGGAGTATATTGATTGCATGTGATGTTTATATTTTATGCATCTTATTTTGCTTTGATTGACGGTAGCATTATAAGATAATCTCTCACTAAATTTCAAGATAAAAGTGTTTGTAACACCCCAGATGTAAAACTTCCAAATTTGGCAATGTATCCATCCTTGGCATGTGCAATACCATGTGGTTTTTCCTCTTGGTGGGTTTAATTTTGGATTTCCTTTGTTTCCCTTCACTTTTTCTTGTCTTTACTTGTCATATTTCGTTTGCTATGTTGCATCTTGGTCATACCTAGTATAGCTTTGTGCTTGCCATGTTGCATTTGGTCATTCATGTTGTAGCCATGAGCATCATGTGCATTACCCTTGTCACCCTCTCAAACCTTTGCACCATCACCTCCTCTCCTTCCCTTTCTTTTCTTGTCTTGCAAGTTCCATATTGCACTACTTCATTAATGTTCATCTACTCCCTTTAAATTTTGCACCATGCCTACATCCTCTCCGCCAATTTTCAACTCATTTGAATATGTTTTGGTTAGGTTAAAAATTGACTCAAGTTCAAATTTAATTCAAACTTGATTTACTTTTCTTCCTTTAAAAATCCCCAAAGAAATTTATTCAAATGGCCTATAATTCCAGGAGCTTGTGGCTATTTCTATTTCTGCCATATACCTCTCCTACCTCCCTGGACTTTTTTTTTACAGCTGTGGATTTAATTCACAGAACTAAAGAAAAAGGGCAAAGGCCTTACTTGGGCTTTTTCCCTCTCCCGCAGCCCATCAGAGCACATCAACCACAGCCCGGTCAGCCCACGCATACAGGAGCTTCGTCCTCCTGTACGGCAGTGCATCCAGCTTGTCCACGTCGGCACTCTCGATGATTTGACGGCCGGAGTTCGCCCCTAGACCCCTATAAAGTTGTCCCCGGTGCCCTAGGGTCTCCTCTCGACCGATTCCCCCTCCTCTTCTTCCCTCTCCGCCTCCAGGTGAGTCTCCACGCCCACGCCGTCGCCCTGCCCACCATGCTCCGGCCGAGCTCGAGCTCGGGGTAGCCTCTCCGACCGCGTCCGATCTCTTCTGCCGCCATGGGGGAGTCCGCCAAGTTCCCCTACGTCTCCTTCCACGATGCACGCGGCCACAAGGCTTCCAGATCAACTTCTCCGACATGTCTTCTTCCTCTTCTTCCCGGACAGCAGCCCCGCCAGTTTCAGAGCTCCCTCTCGTCGCCTTCAGCGCGTCTCCGGCAAGCTCGGCATTTCCTAGGGTGAGCTGGGTAACGCACCTCCCTCTCCAGTCTTTTGCATGGCATGTAGACACCCTGTAGGACTCGCCCGATCCGTGTCTTTGATGCGCTCGCGGTGCTCCGGCTAAGTCTGCAAATTTCCTTGTGTGTGTACTTGATGCAGCGCGCCCGCGCGTTCTCCAGCTTCGGATCCCCAAGTTGCTCTCTCACACACACACGCACGCACGCCCCTGCAGTGCAGCAGCTCACGCAGTGCTGTTGTAGCCCTGCCTCGCCGTGTTCGTCGCCATGGTCGCAAGCTCGGCAAGTTCCTGCACACACGCACACCCACACATGCGCGCATGTTCCCTTCCTGCACCGCACGCGCACTGCCCTGCTGATCCCGCACACCCGCCGCCACCTCCCGAGCCCCGCCATCGCCGCCGTTGCTCGCCGGCGCCGTCGGCGTTTCTCTCTTCTGCCCAGGAGAGGAACCCGTACCAGGAGAGCTTACCTCAAAAGGAGCGAGCTCCCCTCTTATCACTATCACGCTAATAGCCTGACTGGTTCACGCTAATAGCCCTATTTTTGGGTTATTGGAGTCACTGACAGGAAGACCCCACATGTCATCCTCACCCCCCTCATTCTCTTATTTCTTTTAATTATCTTTTAGTCCAGCGAATATTCCTTTTCTGGAATAGGGCATCTTTCCGAATCAGGCAAGTCCAATTCTGGACATTTCCACTTCAGGAAAATGCCAATTCTGACTTATTCCATTTAGGGCAGTTTTTAACTTATTGCACTTGTGGTGGTTTTTTCTACAGCAACCCCAACATATTATATATGTTTTTGGGGTAGAAAAATCCCACCAATCCCGTGGTGGCATTAGTTTTTGCTTTTGAGCAAGTTCATAAACATGTCACTTTACATCATGATGTTGTTTTGCCATTTTTGTGTGATTTATTTCAAACATAACATGAGGTGGTTTGGCACATGGTTAGCTTCATTCTCATGTATACTTCATGCTAGAACTTGCCCCATGCCATGACATGCCTTGTAGTGAGTTAATCAAGCTTGTAAAGATGACATGTTGAATCTATTTTTGTCATGTCCTGAAATTTCACTAAGTCTGAATATGTTTATGTTTTTGCTATGTTCACATGTTTGCAATTGTATTTTCTGATCAATTTTGGTTCAAGGTCCCTAAAAGACTTTTGTTAAGCTCTTTGAGTAGCTCCATGCCATGCTTTACTTTGCCATGTTCAGGTCCTGTAGCATATAGTTTTCATGCTCCAAAGTGTGCTACCTGATCTGAAATTCCAGACAAGTGTTGATTTCACTAAGTCTGAAATCTGTTTACCAAATGCATTTTTGCCATGCTTGTTTGAACCTGTTAATGGATGATTTGTCCGTAGCTCAGTGTTCATCTTTTATTAAGCATCATGAATGGATCCCTGCCTATTTTTTTGTCATGTTTGGGTGCTGTAGCATGTTCATCTTGTTGCATTTAGATGGCTACTTGTTGTATATCGCAGACCGGTGCCATATTTGAATTGTTTGCCATTTCCAAACCGTGACTCCGATTCTGGTGATCTTTATATCGTTTTCAAGCGAAATCATCTCACCTTTCTAGTGGCACACTTGGATTTCCAAGTTGAGGCCAGGTTCATTCATTCCTTGTCAAATCTTGCATATGCATCGCATATCGCATCCCGCATAGCATACCATGTTTGCATCATGTTCCTTGAGCCTTGCACGTGGTTGATTGTGTTCCGTTTGCTTGTTTGTCTTGTTTGGGTAGAGCCGGGAGACGAGTTCGCTAACGAGGAGCCCGTTGAGTTTGCTTTCGAGGATCCAGTCAACTCTGACAACTTTGCGGGCAGGATGATCATACCCTCGAAATCACTTCTATCTTTGCTTTGCTAGATGCTTGCTCTTTTGCTATGCCTATGCTACGATGCCTACCACTTGCTTATCATGCCTCCCAAATTGCCATGTCAAACCTCTAACCCACCATGTCAGAGCAAACCGTTGATTGGCTATGTTACCGCTTTGCTCAGCCCCTCTTATAGCGTTGCTAGTTGCAGGTGAAGATTGGAGACCGTTCCTTGTTGGAACATTATTTACTTGTTGGGATATCTTAATGCATCTATGCACTTGGTAAAGGGTGGAAGGCTCGGCCTTTTGCCTAGTGTTTTGTTCCACTCTTGCCGCCCTAGTTTCTGACATATCGGTATTATGTTCCCGGATTTTGCGTTCCTTACGCGGTTGGGTTATAATGGAAACCCCTTGATAGTTCGCCTAGAATAAAGCTTTTCCAGCAATGCCCAACCTTGGTTTTACCATTTGCCACCTAGCCTCTTTTTCCCTTGGGTTTTCGGAGCCCGAGGGTCATCTTATTTTAAACCCCCTTGGGCCAGTGCTCCTCTGAGTGTTGGTCCAACCGAGTGATGTCCGGGGCTACCAGGGGCAACTCTGGGCTGGCCTACCCGACGTCTGGCTCATCTCAGTGTGCCCTGAGAAAGAGATATGTGCAGCTCCTATCAGGATTTGTCGGCACATTCAGGCGGTGTTGCTGGATTTGTTTTAACTTGTCGAAGTGTCTTGTAGAATCGGGATACCGAGTCTGATCGGAATGTCTCGGGAGAAGGTCTATTCCTTCGTTGACCGTGAGAGCTTGTCATGGGCTAAGTTGGGACTCCCCTGCAGGGATTTGAACTTTCGAAAGTCGTGCCCGCGGTTATGGGCAGATGGGAATTTGCTAATGTCCGGTTGTAGATAACTTGAACCTTAACTTAATTAAAATGAATCAACTGTGTGAGTTACCGTGATGGTCTCTTCTCGGCGGAGTCCGGGAAGTGAATACGGTGTTGGAGTAATGCTTGCCGCAGGTTATTCTCTAGTTATTCGTTCGCGCTTTGCCTTCTCTTCTCGCTCTCTTTGCGAACAGGTTAGCCACCATATTGAAGGAAATATGCCCTAGAGGCAATAATAAAGTTATTATTTATTTCCTTATTTCACGATAAATGTTCATTATTCATGCTAGAATTGTATTAGCCGAAAACATAATACATGTGTGAATACATAGACAAACAGAGTGTCACTAGTATGCCTCTACTTGACTAGCTCATTAATCAAAGATGGTTATGTTTCCTAACCATAGACAAAGAGTTGTTATTTGATTAATGGGATCACACCATTAGATGAATGATCTGATTGACTTGACCCATTCCGTTAGCTTAGCACTTGATCGTTTAGTTTGTTGCTATTGCTTTCTTCATGACTTATACATGTTCCTATGACTATGAGATTATGCAAATCCCGTTTACCGGAGGAACACTTTGTGTGCTACCAAATGTCACAACGTAACTGGGTGATTATAAAGGTGCTCTACAGGTGTCTCCAAAGGTACTTGTTAGGTTGGTGTATTTCGAGATTAGGATTTGTCACTCCGAATGTCGGAGAGGTATCTTTGGGCCCTCTCGGTAATGCACATCACTTAAGCCTTGCAAGGATTGCAACTAATGAGTTAGTTGCGGGATGATGTATTACGGAACGAGTAAAGAGACTTGCCGGTGACGAGATTGAACTAGGTATTGGATACCGACGATTGATTCTCGGGCAAGTAACATACCGACGACAAAGGGAACAACGTATGTTGTTATGCGATCTGACCGATAAAGATCTTCGTAGAATGTGTGGGAGCCAATATGAGCATCCAGGTTCCGCTATTGGTTATTGACCGGAGACGTGTCTCGGTCATGTTTACATTGTTCTCGAACCCGTAGGGTCCGCACGCTTAAGGTTTCGATGACAGTTATATTATGAGTTTATGAGTTTTGATGTACCGAAGGAGTTCAGAGTCCCGGATGAGATCGGGGATATGACGAGGAGTCTCGAAATGGTCGAGACGTAAAGATCGATATATTGGACGACTATATTCGGTAATCGAAATGGTTCCGAGTGATTCGGGTATTTTTCGGAGTACCGGAGAGTTACGGGAATTCGCCGGGAGAAGTATTGGGCCTTATTGGGCCATACGAGAAAGAGAGAGGGGCTGCCTAGGGCAGGCCGCGCGCCCCCCCAAGGCCTAGTCCGAATTGGACTAGGGGAAGGGGCTGCGCCCCTTCCTTGTTTCCTACTCCTACTACATGGAAGGACTCCTAGTTGGACTAGGAAAGGGGGAATCCTACTCCATGGGAGTAGGATTCCCCTAGGGCGCGCCATAGAGAGGGCCGGCTCTCCCCTCCTCCACTCCTTTATATACGGGGGCAGGGGCACCCCATAGACACACAAGTTGATCCACGTGATCATATTCTTAGCCGTGTGCGGTGCCCCCTTCCACCATAGTCCTCGATAATATTGTAGCAGTGCTTAGCCGAAGCCCTGCGACATTAATACATCAAGATCGTCACCACGCCGTCGTGCTGACGGAACTCTTCCCCGACACTTTGTTGGATCGGAGTCCGGGGATCGTCATCGAGCTGAACGTGTGCTAGAACTCGGAGGTGCCGTAGTTTCGGTGCTTGATCGGTCGGGCCGTGAAGACGTACGACTACATCAACCGCGTTGTCATAACGCTTCCGCTATCGGTCTACGAGGGTACATAGACAACACTCTCCCCTCTCGTTGCTATGCGTCACCATGATCTTGCGTGTGCGTAGGAATTTTTTTAAATTACTACGTTCCCCAATAGTGGCATCCGAGCCTAGGTTTTATGTGTTGATGTTATATCCACGAGTAGAACACAAGTGAGTTGTGGGCAATATAAGTCATACTGCTTACCAGCATGTCATACTTTGGTTCGGCGGTATTGTTGGATGAAGCGGCCCGGACCGACATTACGTGTACGCTTACGCGAGACTGGTTCTACCGCCATGCTTTGCACACAGGTGGCTGGCGGGTGTCAGTTTCTCCAACTTTAGTTGAACCGAGTGTGGCTACGCCCGGTGCTTGCGAAGGTTAAAACAACACCAACTTGACAAACTATCGTTGTGGTTTTGATGCGTAGGTAAGATTGGTCCTTGCTTAAGCCCATAGCAGCCACGTAAAACTTGCAACAACAAAGTAGAGGACGTCTAACTTGTTTTTGCAGGGCATGTTGTGATGTGATATGGTCAAAACGTGATGAGATATAAGTTGTTGTATGAGATGATCATGTTTTGTTGAAGTTATCGGCAACTGGCAAAAGCCTTATGGTTGTCTCTTTATTGCATAAGATGCAAGCACCAAATAATTGCTTTACTTTATCGCTATGCAATAGCAATAGTTGCAAGAGCAATTGTTGGCGAGACGACCATGTGACGACACATTGATATAGATCAAGATGATGGAGATCATGGTGTCATGCCGGTGACGATGGAAATCATGACGATGCTTTGGAGATGGAGATCAAAGGCGCAAGATGATCATGGCCATATCATGTCACATATTATGATTGCATGTGATGTTTATCTTTTATACATCTTATTTTTGCTTAGTTTGACGATAGCATTTTAAGATGATCTCTCACTAATTATCAAGAAGTGTTCTCCCTGAGTATGCACCGTTGCGAAAGTTCTTCGTGCTGAGACACCACGTGATGATCGGGTGTGATAGGCTCTACGTTCAAATACAACGGGTGCAAAACAGTTGCACACGCGGAATACTCAGGTTATACTTGACGAGCCAAGCATATACAGATATGGCCTCGGAACACAGAGACCGAAAGGTCGAGCGTGAATCATATAGTAGATATGATCAACATAGTGATGTTCACCAATGAAACTATTCCATCTCACGTGATGATCCGACATGGTTTAGTTGATTTGGATCACGTGATCACTTAGAGGATTAGAGGGATGTCTACTTAAGTGGGAGTTCTTAAGTAATATGATTAATTGAACTTTAATTTATCATGAACTTAGTTCTGGTAGTATTAGCATATCTATGTTGTAGATCAATTGCTCGCGTTGTTGCTTTCATATGTTTATTTTGATATGTTCCTAGAGAAAATTGTGTTGAAAGATGTTAGTAGCAATGATGCGGATTGGATCCGTGATCTGAGGTTTATCCTCATTGCTGCACAGAAGAATTATGTCCTTGATGCACCGCTAGGTGACAAACCTATTACAGGAACAGATGCAGACGTTATGAACGTTTGGCTAGCTCAATATGATGACTACTTGATAGTTTAGTGCACCATGCTTAACGGCTTAGAATCGGGACTTCAAAGACGTTTTGAACGTCATGGAACATATGAGATGTTCCAGGAGTTGAAGTTAATATTTCAAGCAAATACCCGAGTTGAGAGATATGAAGTCTCCAACAAGTTCTATAGCTAAAAGATGGAGGAGAATCGCTCAACCAGTGAGCATGTGCTCAGATTGTCTGGGTACTACAATTGCTTGAATCAAGTGGGAGTTAATCTTCCAGATAAAATAGTGATTGACCGAATTCTCTAGTCAACATCACCAAGTTAGTAGAACTTCGTGATGAACTATAATATGCAAGGGATAACAGAAACGATTCCCAAGCTCTTCATGATGCTTAAATCGACGAAGGTAGAAATCGAGAAAAACATCAAGTGTTGATGGTAAACAAGACCACTAGTTTCAAGAAAAGGGCAGAGGAAAGAAGGGGAACATCAAGAAGAACAGCAAGCAAGTTGCTTCTCAAGTGAAGAAGCCCAAGTCTGGTCCTAAGCCTGAGACTAAGTGCTTCTACTGCAAAGGGACTGGTCACTGGAAGCGGAAGTACCCCAAGTGATTGGCGGATAAGAAGGATGGCAAAGTGACCATAAGTATATTTGATATACATGTTATTGATGTGTACTTAACTAGTGTTTATAGCAACCCCTCAGTATTTGATACTAGTTCAGTTGCTAAGATTAGTAACTCGAAACGGGAGTTGCAGAATAAACAGAGACTAGTTAAGGGTGAAGTGATGATGTGTGTTGGAAGTGGTTCCAAAATTGATATGATCATCATATCACACTCCATATACTTTCGGGATTAGTGTTGAACCTAAATAAGTGTTATTTGGTGTTTGCGTTGAGCATGAATATGATTTGATCATGTTTATTTTAATACAGTTATTCATTTAAGTAAGAGAATAAATTGTTGTTCTGTTTACGTGAATAAAACCTTATATGGTTACACACCCAATGAAAATAGTTCGTTGGATCTCGATCATAGTGATACACATAAACATAATATTGAAACCAAAAGATGCAAAGTTAATTATGATAGTGCAAAGTTATTTGTGGCACTGCCGTTTAGGTCATATTGGTGTAAAGCGCATGAAGAAACTCCATGCTGATGGGCTTTTGGAATCACTTGATTATGAATCAGTTGATGCTTGCGAACCATGCCTCATGGGCAAGATGACTAAGACTCCGTTCTTCGGAACAATGGAGCGAGCAACATATTTGTTGGAAATCATACATACTGATGTATGTGGTCCGATGAATATTGAGGCTCGCGACAGGTATCATTATCTTCTGTTCTTCACAGATAATTTGAGCAGATATGAGTATATCTACTTGATGAAACATAAGTCTGAAACATTTGAAAAGTTCAAAGAATTTCAGAGTGAAGTGGAAAATCATCGTAACAAGAAAATAAAGTTTCTACGATCTGATCGTGGAGAAGAGTATTTGAGTTACGAGTTTGGTCTTCGGTTAAAACAATGTGAAATAGTTTCACTACTCACGCCACCTGGAACACCACAGTGTAATGGTGTGTCCGAACGTCGTAATTGTACTTTACTTGATATGGTGCGATCTATGATGTCTCTTACAGATTTACCGCTATCGTTTTGGGGTTATGCATTAGAGACAGCTACATTCATGTTTAATAGGGCACCATCTAAATCCGTTTGAGATGACACCGTATGAACTATGGTTTAGCAAGAAACCTAAGCTGTCATTTCTTAAAGTTTGAGGTTACAATGCTTATGTGAAAAAGTTTCAATTTGATAAGCTCAAACCTAAATCGGAGAAGTGCGTCTTCATAGGATATCCAAAGGAAACTATTGGATACACCTTCTATCATAGATCCGAAGGCAAGACTTTTGTTGCTAAATTCGGAAACTTTTTAGAGAAGGAGTTTCTCTCGAAAGAAGTGAGTGGGAGGAAAGTAGAAAACTTGATAAGGTAATTGTACCTTCTCCCTTATTGGAAAGTAGTTCATCACAGAAATCTGTTCTTGTGACTACTACACCAATTAGTGAGGAAGCTAATGATGATGATCATGTAACTTCAGATCAGGTTACTACCAAATCTCGTAGGTAAACCAGAGTGAGATCCGCACCAGAGTGGTATGGTAATCCTATTCTGGAAGTCATGTTACTAGACCATGACGAACTTGCGAACTATGAGGAAGCGATGATGAGCCCAGATTCCGCAAAATGGCTTGAGGCCATAAAATCTGAGATGAGATCCATGTATGAAAACAAAGTATGGACTTTGATTGACTTGCCCAATGATCGGTGAGCCATTGAGATTAAATGGATCTTCAAGAGGAAGACGAACGCTGATAGTAGTGTTACTATCTACAAAGCTAGAATTGTCGCAAAAAGGTTTTTGACAAGTTCAAGGTGTTGACTATGATGAGATTTTCTCACTCGTAGCGATGCTTAAGTCTGTCCGAATCATGTTATCAATTGCCGCATTTTATGAAATCTGACAAATGGATAAACAAAACTGCATTCCTTAATGGATTTATTAAAGAAGAGTTGTATATGATGCAACCAGAAGGTTTTGTCAATCCTAAAGGTGCTAACAAAATATGCAAGCTCCAGCGATTCATCTATGGACTGGTGCAAGCATCTCGGAGTTGGAATACACGCTTTGATAAGTTGATCAAAGCATATAGTTTTATACAGACTTGCGGTGAAGCCTGTATTTACAAGAAAGTGAGTGGGAGCACTACGACATTTCTGATAAGTATATGTGAATGGCATATTGTTGATCGGAAATAATGTAGAATTATTCTGCAAAGCATAAAGGAGTATTTGAAAGTAGTTTTTCAAAGAAAGACCTCGGTGAAGCTACTTACATATTGAGCATCAAGATCTATAGAGATAGATCAAAACGATTGATAAGTTTTTTCAATGAGTACATACCTTGACAAGATTTTGAAGTAGTTCAAAATGGAACAGTCAAAGAAAGAGTTCTTGCCTGTGTTACAAGGTGTGAAATTGAGTAAGACTCAAAACACGACCACGACAGAAGATAGAAAGAGAATGAAAGTCATTCCCTATGCCTTGGCCATAGGTTCTATAAAGTATGCCATGCTGTGTACCAGATCTATTGTATACCCTACACTGATTTTGGCAAGGGAGTACAATAATGATCTAGGAGTAGATCACTGGACAGCGGTCAAAATTATCCTTAGTGGAATAAGAATATGTTTCTCGATTATGGAGGTGACAAAAGGTTCATCGTAAAAGGTTACGTCGATGCAAGTTTTGACACTAATCTAGATGACTCTAAGTCTCAATCTAGATACATATTGAAAGTGGGAGCAATTAGCTAGAGTAGCTCCGTGTAGAGCATTGTAGACATAGAACTTGCAAAATACTTACGGATCTGAATGTGACAGACCCGTTGACTAAAATTATCTCACAAGCAAAACATGATCACACCTTAGTACTCTTTGGGTGTTAATCACATAGATATGTGAACTAGATTACTGACTCTAGTAAACCCTTTGAGTGTTGGTCACATGACGATGTGAACTATGGGTGTTAATCACATGGTGATGTGAACTATTCCTGTTAAATCACATGGCGATTTGAACTAGATTATTGACTCTAGTGCAAGTGGGATACTGAAGGAAATATGCCCTAGAGGCAATAATAAAGTTATTATTTATTTCCTTATTTCACGATAAATGTTTATTATTCATGCTAGAATTGTATTAGCCGAAAACATAATACATGTGTAAATACATAGACAAACAGAGTGTCACTAGTATGCCTCTACTTGACTAGCTCATTAATCAAAGATGGTTATGTTTCCTAACCATAGACAAAGAGTTGTTATTTGATTAATGGGATCACATCATTAGATGAATGATCTGATTGACTTGACCCATTCCGTTAGCTTAGCACTTGATCGTTTAGTTTGTTGCTATTGCTTTCTTCATAACTTATACATGTTCCTATGACTATGAGATTATGCAACCCCCGTCTATCAGAGGAACACTTTGTGTGCTACCAAACGTCACAACGTAACTGGGTGATTATAAAGGTGCTCTACAGGTGTCTCCAAAGGTACTTGTTGGGTTGGCGTATTTCGAGATTACGATTTGTCACTCCGAATGTCGGAGAGGTATCTCTGGGCCCTCTCGGTAATGCACATCACTTAAGCCTTGCAAGCATTGCAACTAATGAGTTAGTTGCGGGATGATGTATTACGGAATGAGTAAAGAGACTTGTCGGTGGCGAGATTGAACTAGGTATTGGATACCGACGATCGAATCTCGGGCAAGTAACATGCCGATGACAAAGGGAACAACGTATGTTGTTATGCGGACTGACCGATAAAGATCTTCGTAGAATATGTGGTAGCCAATATGAGCATCCAGGTTCCGCTATTGGTTATTGACCGGAGACGTGTCTCGGTCATGTCTACATTGTTCACGAACCCGTAGGGTCCGCACGCTTAAGGTTTCGATGACAGTTATATTATGAGTTTATGAGTTTTGATGTACCAAAGGAGTTCGGAGTCCCGGATGATATTGGGGACATGACGAGGAGTCTCGAAATGGTCGAGACGTCAAGATCGATATATTGGACGACTATATTCGGACATCGGAAAGGTTCCGAGTGATTCCGGTATTTTTCGGAGTACCGGAGAGTTACGGGAATTCGCCGGCAGAAGTATTGGGCCTTATTGGCCCATACGAGAAAGAGAGAGGGGCTGCCTAGGGCAGGCTGCGCGCCCCCCAAGGCCTAGTCCGAATTGGACTAGGGGGAGGGGTTGCGCCCCTTCCTTGTTTCCTACTCCTACTAAATGGAAGGACTCCTAGTTGGACTAGGAAAGGGGGAATCCTACTCCCGGTGGGAGTAGGACTCCCCTAGGGCGCGCCATAGAGAGGGCCGGCCCTCCCCTCCTCCACTCCTTTATATACGGGGGCAGGGGGCACCCCATAGACACACAAGTTGATCCATGTGATCATATTCTTAGCCGTGTGCGGTGCCCCCTTTCACCATAGTCCTCGATAATATTGTAGCAGTGCTTAGGTGAAGCCCTGCGACATTAGTACATCAAGATCGTCACCACGCCGTCGTGCTGACGGAACTCTTCCCCAACACTTTGCTGGATCGGAGTCCGGGGATCGTCATCGAGCTGAACGTGTGCTAGAACTCGGAGGTGCCGTAGTTTCGGTGCTTGATCGGTCGGGCCGTGAAGACGTACGACTACATCAACCGCATTGTCATAACGCTTCCGCTATCGGTCTACGAGGGTACGTAGACAACACTCTCCCCTCTCATTGCTATGCATCACCATGATCTTGCGTGTGCGTAGGAATTTTTTTTGAAATTACTACGTTCCCCAACACATATATGCTAGTCGCTTGCTGCAGCTCCACATATTTACCTTGCCTTACCTATAAGCTTAAATAGTCTTGATCGCGAGGGTGCGAGATTGCTGAGTCCCTGTGGCTCACAGTTTACTTCCAAACCAGATGCAGGGCCTGATGACTCCATTCCAGATGACGCACTTGAGCTCAAGTGGGAGTTCGACGAGGACTCGCGCCGTTACTATGTTTCTTTCCCTGATGATCAGTAGTGGTGCCCAGTTGGGGCGATCGGGACCGTGTCGCATGTTAGGTTGATCTTTTATTTTGGCGCCGTAGTCGGGCCATGAGTGATTGGATGATGTAATGCTATTTATCTACTTTGATTGACGTGGCGAGTGTAAGCCAACTATGTTCCTTCCCCTTTTATTATTTATATTACATGGGATGTTGTGATGATTGCCTAACTTGCGACATTGCTTTCAATGCGGTTATGCCTCTAAGTCGTGCTTCGACACGTAGGAGATATAGCCTCATCGAGGGCGTTACAAGTTGGTAATCAGAGCCTTCCCCGACCTTAGGAGCCCCCACTGCTTGATCGTTTTTAGCAGCCGAGTTGTGTCTAGAAAAATGTTTTTGAGTCATTTAGGAATTATATATCGGAGAGTTTAGGAATTCTTTTTACTTCCCAGACTCCTCATCGCTCTGGTAAGGCATCTTGACGTAGAGTTTTGACTCTTCTCTTCTCAAATTTCACAAAAAAAAAATTAGGATCACGCGGGTATCTTGGAATCGTTCCGATGGTTTTGTGACGAGAACATTGTTCTTGGTGCCTCCTGTCTTTAGGGGTTGTGGCAGTGTCCCGGGGAGTTGAGCTCCGAGGTGTTAGCATCATAAATTTATCGTTGCAGTTCTGGAATACCTGAGTTTAGTACGCTGACATCGAAAATCTCTTTTATGCAGTTCGTTGGTGAGATAACCTCGACGTCACCCAGTACTGGGGCAGGAGTTCGGGAGTATTGCCATAACTTGTATAACGGATGCTTTTCGAAGGTTGAGGTAGATGGTTTCCGAAGTTTTGTCGGTTATGTGTTGAAGGATGGATACAGCTGGATGTAGGATTTGCTAGATTTGGGTGAGATATTATGCTTCCCCTGTATCCCCAACACCTGATTGCATAACCGGAAAGGTTCGGGAGTTTCATTGGTGGGAATTCTTGTAGCTCTAGTTCTTTTTCCACGGATATTTAGTTTGAGATTGGGATTTCTTACCGAGCATTCGTTCTTGATCCGTACCTTGTTGATTTATTCCTCTACCTAAATTCTAAGTGGCTTCTCAATTTATGGATATGTGACCATTTCAAGTGGAATGCATTCGTTCATTTTGTTCGGATGTGAAGACTATATGTTGCAATTTCCATTCCGTTGGATTCAGCTTCAATATTTGTCTATCAATGTGCTAATGGATGTCAACCTCTTCAGGATGGCTCCTCCAACGCGCATGACTCCGAATCCTGATCCGCCACCACCTCCACCTCCTTCGGAGGCATGGCAAGCTGTGATGGCCGCAACCAATGCAAACACGCAGTTGATCATGCAAATTCTTCAAGAGCGCAATCAAGCGAACCAAGGCAACCAAGGAAACAATCAGAATCACTTTGCTACACTCAACCAGTTCCTTGCAAATCAGCCAAAGACCTTCAACAATTGTGTTGAGGCAATTGATGCTGACGATTGACTTGTGGACTTGTGCAAGCATTTCGAGTGCAGTAATGTCAGGCCTGAGGACTTTGCCAAGTTTGCTTCCTTCCAACTCAAAGACCAAGCTGCAGAGTGGTTCCAGCAGTACAAAGATTTTAGAGGAGGCCGTGTGATTACCTAGAATGAATTCCGTCAAGATTTCAAAGCTCATCATATCCCTCAAAGCGTGGTTGAAAGCAAGCGTGAGGAATTCCGCAACCTGAAGCAAGGCTCTTTGTCTGTCTATGACTAAAATAAGTTGTTTCAGAAGCTCGCCCGCTTTGCTAAGCAGGACGTCCCTGATGAGAAGAGCATGATATACCAGTTCAGGGGTGGTCTCAGTGAAGAAATCCAGGTAGCTCTTGTTCTCTTTGAGCCCTTGAGGTACGATGAGTTCTACAACATGGCACTGAAGCAAGAGGCCGCTCAACTGAAGTGTGATGCTTCCAAGAAGCGAGTCAGAGATGCTACTCCTTCTTCCTCTACTCAAGTGGCCAAGCAGCAGAAGTATTGGCTTCCTCCGCCTCCGTTCCGTCAGCCATATCAGCAGAAGAGCAAAGGTGGCAGTGGATCTTCCCACCCACCCAACCCTGGCTTTCAGAATAAGACTTCGTCTCAAGCTCCAAGATCGAGTGCTCCGTATCACCGTCCTCTTTCAGAGGTCACGTGCAACAAGTGCCAACAGAAGGGTCACTATGCCAACAAATGTTTCAACCAGAGGCGTCTCCCTCCTCCTCCTCCTGTGAGATCGGCAAGTATAGCTGTGGTCAAGCATAACCCCAAGTCTGCCAAGGTCAACTTGATGAATGCAGCTCAGGCAGAGGACTCGTCAGATTTCATCATGGGTAACCTTCCTGTTAATGATATTCTTGCAAAAGTTCTTTTTGACACTGGTGCATCGCATTGTTTCATCTCGAGACCAATTGTTTTTAAGCATGAGTTGCCTTTACAAGATTTGCTTGGACAGTTATCTGTTGTTTCTCCGGATAAATTCATGAATGCAAGCGCTATGGCCCCGGATGTTACTATCACGTTGGGCGGCTACAAGTTCCTATCTTCTCCGGTGGTTCTTGGTAACTCGGATATTGATCTTATTCTGGGAATGGATTGGCTTTCTAAGCACAAGGCTCAGCTTGATTGTGCAGCCAGGCAGATTTAGTTGACTCATTCGTCTGAGGATGTAATTGTCTTTGCCGCTCGTGATGATACCATCCGTCTGTTTTCTCTCAATGAGAAGGGTGAACTGGATGCTATCTCGCAGATTCCAGTCGTTTGTGAATATCAAGATGTATTTCCAGAAGAGCTTCCAGGAATGCCTCCGCACCGGCCAGTTGAATTCCTCATCGATCTTGAGCCTGGCACGGAACCTGTGTGCAAGCGTCCTTACAAGCTCGAACCTGAAGAGTTGAAGGAGCTGAGGAAGCAACTCGATATTCAAGAGCGAATGGGTCTAATCCGACCTAGTTCTTCTCCGTGGGGTTGTGGTGTTCTTTTTGTGAAGAAGAAGGATGGAACAGACCGGCTTTGTGTTGATTACCGTCCATTGAACAAGAAGACTATCAAGAACAAATACCCACTTCCCAACATCAACGAGTTGTTTGAACAACTCAAAGGTGCCCAAGTATTCTCCAAGCTTGATCTCCGTATGGGTTATCATCAGATTCAAATCCGTGAGCAAGATATTCCCAAGACGGCTTTCAGGACAAGCTATGGTTCATATGAATACACTGTCATGTCTTTTGGCCTCGTCAACGCTCCTCCGACGTTCTCTCACATGATGAACTTCATCTTCAATGCCTACACCAATGACTTTGTTTTGGTCTATCTCGACGACATTCTGGTCTTTTCGAAGAACAAGGAAGATCATGCCAAGCACTTGCGTTTGGTACTCGATAAGCTCAGGGAACACCAGTTCTACGCCAAGTTCTCCAAGTCCGAATTTTGGCTCGATGAGGTTCTTTATCTTGGTCATATCATCTCTGCCAAGGGCATTGCGGTGAATCCTGAGAAGGTGTCTGTAATTGTGAATTGGGAACCACCTCAGAACATGAAGCAACTCCATAGCTTCCTCGGTCTTGCAAGCTACTGTCGAAGGTTTGTTGAGAACTTTTCAAAGATCACGAAGCCTCTTTCCAACCTTCTCCAGAAGCACGTGAAGTACATTTGGTCTCCGGAATGTGACATCGCTTTCAACACTTTGAAAGAGAAATTAGTCACTGCTCCAGTTCTGACTCCTCCTGATGAATCCAAACCGTACGAGGTCTTTTGTGATGCCTCTCTCCAAGGTCTCGGCGCAGTGTTGATGCAAGAGAAGAAAGTTGTGGCTTATACCTCTCGTCAGTTGAAGCCCAACGAGAAGAACTACCCCACTCATGACCTCGAGTTGGCGGCAGTTGTGCATGCTCTTTTGACTTGGAGACATCTCTTATTGGGAAGAAAAGTGGACATTTTCACTGATCACAAGAGTCTCAAGTACAACTTCACTCAACCTAATCTCAACCTCAGGCAGACTCGATGGGTCGAAATGATTCAAGAGTATAACCCGAGTACCGAGTATACTCCAGGCAAGGCCAATGTGATTGCTGACGCATTGAGCAGGAAGGCTTATTGCAACAGTCTGATTCTTAAGCCTTATCAACCCGAGCTTTGTGAAGCTTTCCGCAAACTTAATCTGCAAGTTGTTCCTCAAGGTTTCCTCGCCAACCTTCAAGTCTCTCCTACCTTGGAAGACCAGATTCGCCAAGCCCAGCTTCTTGATGCTATGGTGAAGAGGGTGAAGATTGGGATTGCCAAGAGTCAACCCAAGTACAAGTGCTACCACCTTGATGACAAGGATACTCTTTTCTTTGAGGATCGTATTGTTGTGCCCAAAGGTGACCTTCATAAAGTGATCATGAACGAGGCTCACAATTCTCTCCTCTCCATCCACCCTGGGAGCACGAAGATATATCAGGACCTCAAGAAGGCTTATTGGTGGACTCGAATGAAGCGCGAGATTGCTCAGTTCGTGAATGAATGTGATGTCTGCAGAAGAGTGAAGGCAGAACACCAAAGGCCAGCTGGTCTCCTCCAACCTCTTGCCATTCCAGAATGGAAGTTTGACCACATTGAGATGGACTTCGTGACTGGGTTTCCAAAGTCCAAGCGTGGCAATGATGCTATATTCGTTGTCATCGACAAACTCACTAAAGTGGCTCACTTTCTGCCTATCAAAGAGTCTATCACTGCAGCTCAATTGGCGGAGCTCTATACCTCTCGAATTGTCTCTCTGCACGGTATTCCACAGGTGATCTCTTCAGACCGTGGCAGCATCTTTACCTCCAAGTTTTGGGATTCTTTTCAGAAGGCCATGGGCACCAACATCCGCTTCAGCACAGCTTTCCATCCTCAAACTAGTGGTCAAGTCGAGCATGTCAACCAAATTCTTGAAGATATGCTTAGGGCTTGTGTGATCTCCTTCGGCATGAAGTGGGAGGATTGTCTTCCATATGCTGAATTCTCCTACAACAACAGTTTTCAAGCAAGTTCGGGCAAGGCCCCTTTTGAAATTCTGTATGGCAGAAAGTGCCATACCCCTCTCAACTGGTCTGAAACCGGTGAACGTCAACTTTTGGGAAATGACTTAATCACAGAGGCAGAGGAAATGTGCAAAGTCATTCGAGATAACCTCAAAGCAGCCCAATCGCGCCAGAAGAGCTACTATGATAGTAAGCACCGTGATTTGGCTTTCGAGATCGGAGGTCATGTTTACCTCCGCGTCTCTCCTATGAAAGGTACTCGTCGCTTCAGTATCAAAGGGAAGCTTGCCCCCAGATACGTGGGACCTTTCAAGATCGTCAGCAAGAGAGGCGATCTCGCCTATCAACTTGAGCTTCCTTCAAACTTTGCAAATGTGCATGACGTTTTCCATGTCTCTCAGCTCCGCAAGTGCTTCAAAACTCCTGATCGCACCGTCAACTTCGAGGACATTGAGCTCCAAGCAGATCTCTCTTATCGTGAGCACCCCGTTGCTATTCTTGAAGAGACTGAACGCAAGACTCGCAACAAGTCAATCAAATTCCTCAAAGTCAAGTGGTCACACCATTCCGACCGTGAAGCTACCTGGGAACGCGAGGATCACCTCCGTTCTGAGTACCCGGCGTTCTTTCAGTCCTAGATCTCGGGACGAGATCCTCTCGTAGTGGTGGAGTGTTGTAACACCCCAGATGTAAAACTTCCAAATTTGGCAATGTATCCAACCTTGGCATGTTCAATACCATGTGGTTTTTCCTCTTGGTGGGTTTAATTTTGGGTTTCCTTTGTTTCCCTTCGCTTTGTCTTGTCTTTACTTGTCATATTTATTTTGCCATATAATGTTGCATCTTGGTCATATCTAGTATAGCTTTGTGCTTGCCATGTTGCATTTGGTCATTCATGTTGTAGCCATGAGCATCATGTGCATTACCCTTGTCACCCTCTCAAACCTTTGCACCATCACCTCCTCTCCTTCCCTTTCTTTTCTTGTCTTGCAAGTGCCATATTGCACTACTCCATTAATGTTCATCTACTCCCTTTAAATCTTGCACCATGCCTACATCCTCTCCGCCAATTTTCAACTCATTTGAATATGTTTTGGTTAGGTTAAAAATTGACTCAAGTTCAAATTTAATTCAAACATGATTTAATTTTCTTCCTTTAAAAATCCCCAAAGCAATTTATTCAAATGGCCTATAATTCCAGGAGCTTGTGGCTATTTCTATTTTTGCCATATACCTCTCCTACCTCCCTGGACTTTTCTTTTTTCTACAACTGTGGATTTAATTCACAGAACTAAAGAAAAAGGGCAAAGGCCTTACTTGGGCTTTTTCCCTCACCCACAGCCCATCAGAGCACATCAACCACAGCCCAGTCAGCCCACGCCTACAGGAGCTTCGTCCTCCTGTACGGCAGTGCATCCAGCTTGTCCACGTCGGCACTCTCGATGATTTGACGGCCGGAGTTCGCCCCTAGACCCCTATAAAGCTGTCCCCGGTGCCATAGGGTCTCCTCTCGACCGATTCCCCCTCCTCTTCTTCCCTCTCCGCCTCCAGGTGAGTCTCCACGCCCACGCCGTCGCCCTGCCCACCATGCTCCGGCCGAGCTCGAGCTCGAGCTCGGGGTAGCCTCTCCGACCGCGTCCGATCTCTTCTGCCGCCGTGGGGGAGTCCGCCAAGTTCCCCTACGTCTCCTTCCACGACACACGGGGCCACAAGGCTTCCAGATCGACTTCTCCGACCTGTCTTCTTCCTCTTCTTCCCGGACAGCAGCCCCGCCAGTTTCAGAGCTCCCTCTCGTCGCCTTCCGCGTGTCTCCGGCAAGCTCGGCATGTCCTAGGGTGAGCTGGGTAACGCACCTCCCTCTCCAGTCTTTTGCATGGTGTGTAGACACCCCGTAGGACTCGCCCGATCCGTGTCTTTGACGCGCTCGCGGTGCTCCGGCTAAGTCTGCAAATTTCCTTGTGTGTGTACTTGATGCAGCGCGCCCGCGCGTTCCCCAGTTCGGATCCCCGAGTTGCTCTCTCACAAACACACGCACGCACGCCCCTGCAGTGCAGCAGCTCACGCAGTGCTGTTGTAGCCCTGCCTCGCCGTGTTCGTCGCCATGGTCGCAAGCTCGACAAGTTTCTGCCCACACGCACACCCACACATGCGCGCATGTTCCCTTCCTGCACCGCACGCGCACTGCCCTGCTGATCCCGCACACGCGCCGCCACCTCCCGAGCCCCGCCATCGCCGCCGTTGCTCGCCGGCGTTTCTCTCTTCTGCCCAGGAGAGGAACCCGTACCAGGAGAGCATACCTCAAAAGGAGCGAGCTCCCCTCTTATCGTGATCACGCTAATAGCCCGATTGGTTCCCGCGCCGTGTCTCCACCCAGGCGACCTGGGTTCGACTCCCCCGTTGGCGCAGATTAAACTATCCCTATTTTTTGGGTTATTGGAGTCACTGACAGGAAGACCCCACATGTCATCCTCACCCCCCTCCTCTTTTTTCTTTTAATTATCTTTTAGTCCAGCGAATATTCCTTTTCTTTAATAGGGCATCTTTCCGAATCAGGCAAGTCCAATTCTGGACATTTCCACTTCAGGAAAATGCCAATTCTGACTTATTACATTTAGGGCAGTTTTTAACCTATTGCACTTGTGGTGGTTTTTTCTACAGCAACCCCAACATATTATATATGTTTTTGGGGTAGAAAAATCCCACCAATCCCGTGGTGGCATTAGTTTCTGCTTTTGAGCAAGTTCACAAACATGTCACTTTACATCATGATGTTGTTTTGCCATTTTTGTGTGATTTTATTTCAAACATGCTATCAGGTGGTTTGGCACATGATTAGCTTCATTCTCATGTATACTTCATGCTAGAACTTGCCCCATGCCATGACATGCCTTGTAGTGAATTAATCAAGCTTGTAAAGATGACATGTTGAATCTGTTTTTGTCATGTCCTGGAATTTCACTAAGTCTGAGTATGTTTATGTTTTTGCTATGTTCACATGTTTGCAATTGTATTTTCTGATCCCTTTTGGCTCAAGGTCACTAAGGGACTTTTGTTAAGCTCTTTGAGTAGCTCCATGCCATGCTTTACTTTGCCATGTTCAGGTACTGTAGCATATAGTTTTCATGCTCCAAAGTGTGCTACCTGATCTGAAATTCCAGACAAGTGTTGATTTCACTAAGTCTGAAATCTATTTACCAAATGCATTTTTGCCATGCTTGTTTGAACCTGTTAATGGATGATTTGGCCGTAGCTCAGTGTTCATCTTTTGTTAAGCATCATGAATGGATCCCTGGCATGTATTTTGTTGTCATGTTTGGGTGCTGTAGCATGTTCATCTTGTTGCATTTAGATGGCTACTTGCTGTATATCGCAGACCGGTGCCATATTTGAATTGCTTGCCATTTCCAAACCGTGACTCCGATTCCGGTGATCTTTATATCGTTTTCAAGGGAAATAATCTCACCTTTCCAGTGGCACACTTGGATTTCCATGTTGAGGCCAGGTTCATTCATTCCTTGTCAAATCTTGCATATGCATCGCACATCGCATCCCGCATAGCATACCATGTTTGCATCATGTTCCTTGAGCCTTGCACGTGGTTGATTGTGTTTCGTTTGCTTGTTTGTCTTGTTTGGGTAGAGCCGGGAGACGAGTTCGCTAACGAGGAGCCCGTTGAGTTTGCTTTCGAGGATCCAGTCAACTCTGACAACTTTGCAGGCAAGATGATCATACCCTCGAAATCACTTCTATCTTTGCTTTCCTAGATGCTCGCTCTTTTGCTATGCCTATGCTACGATGCCTAACACTTGCTTATCATGCCTCCCAAATTGCCATGTCAAACCTCTAACCCACCATGTCAGAGCAAACCGTTGATTGGCTATGTTACCGCTTTGCTCAGCCGCTCTTATAGCGTTGCTAGTTGCAGGTGAAGATTGGAGACCGTTCCTTGTTGGAACATTATTTACTTGTTGGGATATCATTATATTATCTTGTTATCTTAATGCATCTATGCACTTGGTAAAGGGTGGAAGGCTCGGCCTTTTGCCTAGTGTTTTGTTCCACTCTTGCCGCCCTAGTTTCTGACATATCGGTATTATGTTCCCGGATTTTGCGTTCCTTACGCGGTTGGGTTATAATGGAAACCCCTTGATAGTTCACCTAGAATAAAGCTTTTCCAGCAATGCCCAACCTTGGTTTTACCATTTGCCACCTAGCCTCTTTTTCCCTTGGGTTTTCGGAGCCCGAGGGTCATCTTATTTTAAACCCCCTTGGGCCAGTGCTCCTCTGAGTGTTGGTCCAACCGAGCGATGTCCGGGGCTACCAGGGGCAACTCTGGGCTGGCCTACCCGACGTCTGGCTCATCTGAGTGTGCCCTGAGAACGAGATATGTGCAGCTCCTATCGGGATTTGTCGGCACATTCGGGCGGTGTTGCTGGATTTGTTTTAACTTGTCGAAGTGTCTTGTAGAACCGGAATACTGAGTCTGATCGAAATGTCTCGGGAGAAGGTCTATTCCTTCGTTGACCGTGAGAGCTTGTCATGGGCTAAGTTGGGACTCCCCTGGAGGGATTTGAACTTTCGAAAGTCGTGCCCGCGGTTATGGGAAGATGGGAATTTGTTAATGTCCGGTTGTAGATAACTTGAACCTTAACTTAATTAAAATGAATCAACTGTGTGAGTTACCGTGATGGTCTCTTCTCGGCGGAGTCCGGGAAGTGAACACGGTGTTGGAGTAATGCTTGTCGCAGGTTGTTCTCTAGTTATTCGTTCGCGCTTTGCCTTCTCTTCTCGCTCTCTTTGCGAACAGGTTAGCCACCATATATGCTAGTCGCTTGCTGCAGCTCCACATATTTACCTTGCCTTACCTATAAGCTTAGATAGTCTTGATCGCGAGGGTGCGAGATTGCTGAGTCCTTGTGGCTCACAGTTACTTCCAAACCAGATGCAGGGCCTGATGACTCCATTCCAGATGACGCACTTGAGCTCAAGTGGGAGTTCGACGAGGACTCACGCTGTTACTATGTTTCTTTCCCTGATGATCAGTAGTGGTGCCCAGTTGGGGCGATCGGGACCGTGTCGCATGTTGGGTTGATCTTTTATTTTGGCGTCGTAGTCGGGCCATGAGTGATTGGATGATGTAATGCTATTTATGTACTTTGATTGACGTGGCGAGTGGAAGCCAACTATGTTCCTTCCCCTTTTATTATTTATATTACATGGGATGTTGTGATGATTGCCTAACTTGTGACATTGCTTTCAATGCGGTTATGCCTCTAAGTCGTGCTTCGACACGTAGGAGATATAGCCGCATCGAGGGCGTTATAGTGTTCTCCCTGAGTATGCACCGTTGCCAAAGTTCGTCGTGCCCAGACACCACGTGATGATCGGGTGTGATAAGCTCTACGTCCATCTACAACGGGTGCAAGCCAGTTTTGCACACGCAGAATACTCAGGTTGAACTTGACGAGCCTAGCATATGCAGATATGGCCTCGGAACACTAAGACCGAAAGGTCGAGCTTGAATCATATCGTAGATATGATCAACATAATAATGTTCACCATTGAAAACTACTCCATTTCACGTGATGATCGGTTATGGTTTAGTTGATTTGGATCACGTGATCACTTAGATGATTAGAGAGATGTCTATCTAAGTGGGAGTTCTTAAGTAATATGATTAATTGAACTTAAATTTATCATGAACTTAGTACCTGATAATATTTTGCATGTCTATGTTTGTTGTAGATAGATGGCTCGTGCTGTTGTTCCATTGAATTTTAATGCGTTTCTTGAGAAAGCAAAGTTGAAAGATGATGGTAGCAATTACACGGACTGGGTCGTAACTTGAGCATTATCCTCATTGCTGCACAGAAGAATTACGTCCTGGAAGCATCGCTGAGTGCCAAACCTACTGCAGGAGCAACACCAGATGTTATGAACACCTGGCAAAGCAAAGCTGATGACTACTCGATAGTTTAGTGTGCCATGCTTTACGGCTTAGAACCGGGACTTCAACGATGCGTTGAACGTCATGGAGCATATGAGATGTTCCAGGAGTTGAAGTTAATATTTCAAGCAAATGCCCGGATTGAGAGATAAGAAGTCTCCAATAAGTTTTATAGCTGCAAGATGGAGGAGAATAATTCTGTCAGTGAGCATATACTCAAAATGTCTGGGTATCATAATCACTTGACTCAATTGGGAGTTAATCTTCATGTTGATAGTGTCATTGACAGAGTTCTTCAATCACTGCCACCAAGCTACAAAAGCTTCATGATGAACTATAATATGCAAGGGATGAATAAGACAATTCCCGAGCTCTTCGCAATGCTAAAGGCTACGAAGGTAGAAATCAAAAAAGGAGCATCAAGTGTTGATGGTCAATAAGACCGCCAGTTTCAAGAAAAAGGGCAAAGGGAAAAAGAAGGGGAACTTCAAGAAGAACAGCAAACAAGTTGCTGCTCAGGAGAAGAAACCCAAGTTTGGACCTAAGCCTGAGACTGAGTGCTTCTACTACAAACAGACTGGTCACTGGAAGCGGAGCTACCCCAAGTATTTGGCAGATAAGACGGATGGCAAGGTGAACAAAGTTATATGTGATATACATGTTATTGATGTGTACCTTACCAGAGCTTGCAGTAGCACCTGGGTATTTGATACTAGTTCTGTTGCTAATATTTGCAACTCAAAACAGGGACTACGGATTAAGCGAACACTGGCTAAGGATGAGGTGACGATGCGTGTGGGAAATGGTTCCAAAGTCGATGTGATCGCCGTCGACATGCTACCTCTACATCTACCTTCGGGATTAGTTTTAGACCTAAATAATTGTTATTTCGTGCCATCGTTGAGCATGAACATTATATATGGATCTTGTTTAATGCGAGACGGTTATTCATTTAAATCTGAAAATAATGGTTGTTCTATTTATATGAGTAATATCTTTTATGGTCATGCACTCTTAAAGAGTGGTATATTTTTTATGAATCTCGATAGTAGTCATACACATATTCATAATATTGAAGCCAAAAGATGCAGAGTTGATAATGATAGTGCAACTTATTTGTGGCACTGTCATTTGGGTCATATTGTTATAAAGCGCATGAAGAAACTCCATACTGATGGACTTTTGGAATCACTTGATTATGAATCACTTGGTATTTGCGAACCATGCCTCATGGGCAAGACGACTAAAACGACGTTCTCCGGGACTATGGAGCGGGCAATTGATTTGTTGGAAATCATACATAATGATGTATGTGGTCCAATGAATGTTGAGGCTCGCGGCGGGTATCATTATTTTCTCACCTTCACAGATGATTTAAGCAGATATGGGTATATCTACTTGATGAAACATAAGTCTGAAACATTCGAAAAGTTCAAAGAATTTCAGAGTGAAGTTGAAAATCATCATAACAAGAAAATAAAGTTTCTATGATCTGATCGTGGAGGAGAATATTTGAGTTACGAGTTTGGTCTACATCTGAAACAATGCGGAATAGTTTCGCAACTCACGCCACCCGGAACACCACAACGTAATGGTGTGTACGAACGTTGTAATCGTACTTTACTAGATATGGTATGATCTATGATGTCTCTTACTGATTTACCGCTATCATTTTGGGGTTATGCTTTAGAGACGACCGCATTCACGTTAAATAGGGCACCATCAAAATCCGTTGAGACGACACCTTATGAACTATGGTTTGGCAAGAAACCAAAGTTGTCATTTCTTAAAGTTTGGGGCTGCGACGCTTATGTGAAAAAGCTTCAACCTGATAAGCTCGAACCCAAATCGGAGAAATGTGTCTTCATAGGATACCCAAAAGAAACAATTGGGTACACCTTCTATCATAGATCCGAGGGCAAGACATTCGTTGCTAAGAATGGATCCTTTCTAGAAAAGGAGTTTCTCTCGAAATAAGTGAGAGGGAGGAAATTAGAACTTGATGAGGTAACTGTACCTGCTCCCTTATTGGAAAGTAGTTCATCACAGAAACCGCTTCGTGTCACATATACACCAATTAGTGAGGAAGCTAATGATGATGATCATGAAACTTCAGATCAAGTTACTACCGAACATCGTAGGTCAACCAGAGTAAGATCCGCACTAGAGTGGTACGGTAATCCTGTTCTGGAGGTTATGTTACTAGACCATGATGAACCTACGAACTATGAGGAAGCGATGATGAGCCACATTCCGCAAAATGGCTTGAGGCCATGAAATCTGAGATGGGATCCATGTATGAGAACAAAGTGTGGACTTTGGTTGACTTGCCCGATGATCAGCAAGCCATCGAGAATAAATGGATTTTCAAGAAGAAGACAGACGCTGATGGTAATGTTACTATCTACAAAGCTCGACCTGTTGCGAAAGGTTTTCGACAAGTTCAAGGAGTTGACTACGATAAGACCTTCTCACCCATAGCTTTGCTTAAGTCCGTCCGAATCATGTTAGCTATTGCCGCATTTTATGATATATGAAATTTGGCAAATGGATGTAAAGACTGCATTCCTGAATGGATTTATGGAAGAAGAGTTGTATATGATACAACCTAAAGGTTTTATCGATCCAAAGGGTGCTAACAAAGTGTGCAAGCTCCAACGATCCATTTATGGACTGGTGCAAGCCTCTCGGAGTTGGAATAAACATTTTGATAGTGTGATCAAAGCATATGCTTTTATACAGACTTTTGGAGAAGCCTGTATTTACAAGAAAGTGAGTGGGAGCTCTATAACATTTCTAATATTATATGTGGATGACATATTGTTTATTGGAAATGATATAGAATTTCTGGATAGCATAAAAGGATATTTGAATAAGAGTTTTTCTATGAAAGACCTCGATGAAGCTGCTTATATATTGGGCATCAAGATCTATAGAGATAGATCGAGACGCTTAATTGGACTTTCACAAAGCACATACCTTGACAAAGTTTTGAAGAAGTTCAAAATGGATCAAGCAAAGAAAGGGTTCTTGCCTGTGTTACAAGGTGTGAAGTTGAGTAAGACTCAATGCCCGACCACTGCAAAAGATAGAGAGAAAATGAAAGATGGTCCCTATGCTTCAGCCATAGGCTCTATCATGTATGCAATGTTGTGTACCAGACCTGATGTGTGCCTTGCTATTAGTTTAGCAGGGAGGTACCAAAGTAATCCAGGAGTGGATCACTGGACAGCGGTCAAGAACGTCATGAAATACCTGAAAAGGACAAGGGATATGTTTCTCGTTTATGGAGGTGACAAAGAGCTCGTCGTAAATGGTTACGTCGATGCAAGCTTTGACACTGATCCGGACGATTATAATCGCAAACCGGATACGTGTTTTTATTAAACGGTGGAGCTGTCAGTTGGTGCAGTCTAAATAAAGCGTCGTAGCGGGATCTACATGTGAAGCGGAGTACATAGCTGCTTCGGAAGTAGCAAATGAAGTAGTCTGGATGAAGGAGTTCATATTCAATCTAGGTGTCATACCTAGTGCATCGGGTCCAATAAAAATCTTTTGTGACAATACTGGTGCAATTGCTTTGGCAAAGGAATCCAGATTTCACAAGAGAACCAAGCACATCAAGAGACGCTTCAACTCCATCCGAGATCAAATCCAGGTGGGAGACATAGAGATTTGCAAGATACAAACAGATCTGAATGTTGCAGACCCGTTGACTAAGCCTCTTCCACGAGCAAAACATGATCAGCACCAAGGCTCCATGGGTGTTAGAATCATTACTGTGTAATCTAGATTATTGACTCTAGTGCAAGTGGGAAACTGAAGGAAATATGCTCTAGAGGCAATAATAAAGTTATTATTTATTTCCTTATATCATGATAAATGTTTATTATTCATGCTAGAATTGTATTAACCGGAAACATAGTACATGTGTGAATACATAGACAAACAGAGTGTCACTAGTATGCCTCTACTTGACTAGCTCATTGATCAAAGATGGTTATGTTTCCTAGCCATATACAAAGAGTTGTCATTTGATTAACGGGATCACATCATTAGGAGAATGATGTGCTTAACTTGACCCATTCTGTTAGCTTAGCACTTGATCGTTTAGTTTGTTGCTATTGCTTTCTTCATGACATATACATGTTCCTATGACTATGAGATTATGCAACTCCCGTTTACCGAAGGAACACTTTGTGTGCTACCAAACGTCACAACGTAACTGGGTGATTATAAAGGTGCTCTACATGTGTCTTCGAAGGTACTTGTTGGGTTGGCGTATTTCGAGATTAGGATTTGCCACTCCGATTGTCGGAGAGGTATCTCTGGGCCCACTCGGTAATACACATCACTTAAGCCTTGCAAGCATTGCAACTAATGAGTTAGTTGCGGTATGATGTGTTACGGAACGAGTAAAGAGACTTGCGAGTAACGATATTGAACTAGGTATTGAGATAACAACGAACGAATCTCGGGCAAGTAGCATACCGATGACAAAGGGAACAAACGTATGTTGTTATGTGGTTTGACCGATAAAGATCTTCGTAGAATATGTAGGAGACAATATGGGCATCCAGGTTCCGCTATTGGTTATTGATCGGAGACGTGTCTCGGTCATGTCTACATAGTTCTCGAACCCGTAGGGTCCGCACGCTTAAAGTTCGATGATGGTTATACTATGAGTTTATGATTTTTGATGTACCGAAGGTAGTTTGGAGTCTCGGATGTGATCATGGACATGACGAGGAGTCTCAAAATGTTCGAGACATAAAGATCGATATATTGGACGACTATATTTGGACACCGGAATGGTTCCGGGTGAGATCGGAATAATACTGGAGCACCGGGAGGTTATCGGAACCCCCCGGGAGGTATATGGGCCTTAATGGGCTTTGGTGGAAAGGAGGGGAAAGGATCAAGGGAGGGGGCGCCCCCAAGCCCAATCCGAATTGGGAGGGGGGCCGGCCCCCCTTTCCTTCCTCCCTCCTTCCTCTTCCTTCCCTCTCCCTCTCCAAATAGGAAAAGGAGGAGTCCTACTCCCGGTGGGAGTAGGACTCCCCCCTTGGGCGCGCCTCCTCCCCTTGGCCGGCCCTCTCCTCCCCTCCTTTATATACGGAGGAGAGGGGCACCCCATAGACACAACAATTGATCCCTTGGATCTTTTAGACGTGTGCGGTGCCCCTCTCCACCATAGTCCACCTCGATAATATCGTAGCGGTGCTTAGGCGAAGCCCTACGATGGTAGAACATCAACATCGTCACCACACCGTCGTGCTGACGGAACTCTCCCTCAAAGCTCAGCTGGATCGGAGTTCGAGAGACGTCATCGAGTTGAACGTGTGCAGAACTTGGAGGTGCCGTGCGTTCGGTACTTGATCGGTCGGATCATGAAGATGTACGACTACATCAACCACGTTGTGCTAACGCTTCCTTGATACGTCTCCAACGTATCTATAATTTTTGATTGCTCCATGCTATATTATCTACTGTTTTGGACTATATTGGGCTTTATTTTCCACTTTTATATTATTTTTGGGACTACCCTATTAAGCAGAGGCCCAGCCCGGAATTGCTGTTTTTTGCCTATTTCAGTGTTTCGAAGAAACGGAATATCAAAGGGAGTCCAAACGGAATAAAATCTTCGGGAACGTGATTTTCTCACCGAACATGATCCATGAGACTTGGACCCTGCTCCAAGGAACAAAAGAGGCGGTCACGAGGGTGGGGGCGCCCCCCCAGGGCGCGCCCCCTGCCTTGTGGGCCCCTCGTTGCTCCTCCGGCGTACTTCTTCCTCCTATATATACACACGTACCCCCAAACGATCAGAACAGGAGCCAAAAACCTAATTCCACCGCCGCAACTTTCTGTATCCACGAGATCCCATCTTGGAGCCTATTCCGGAGCTCCGCCGGAAGAGGGCCGTCATCACGGAGGGCTTCTACATCATCCTAGCCCCTCCGATGAAGTGTGAGTAGTTTACCTCAGACCTTCAGGTCCATAGTTAGTAGCTAGATGGCTTCTTCTCTCTCTTTGAATCTCAATACAAAGTTCTCCCCCTCTCTTGTGGAGATCTATTCGATGTAATCTTCTTTTTGCGGTGTGTTTGTTGAGACCGATGAATTGTGGGTTTATGATCAAGTCTATCTATGAATAATATTTGAATCTTCTCTGAATTCTTTTATGTATGATTTGTTATCTTTGCAAGTCTCTTCGAATTATCCGTTTGGTTTGGCCAACTAGATTTTTAGTTCTTGCCATGGGAGAAGTGCTTAGCTTTGGGTTCGATCTTGCGGTGTCCTTACCCAGTGACAGAAGGGGCAGCAAGGCACGTATTGTATCGTTGCCATCAAGGATAACAAGATGGGGTTTATTTCATATTGCATGAATTTATCTCTCTACATCATGTCATCTTGCTTAAGGTGTTACTCTGTTTTTAACTTAATACTCTAGATGCATGCTGGATAGCAGTCGATGAGTGGAGTAATAGTAGTAGATGCAGAATCGTTTCGATCTACTTATCACGGACGTGATGCCTATATACATGATCATGCCTAGATATTCTCATAACTATGCTCAATTTTGTCAATTGCTCAACAGTAATTTGTTCACCCACCATAGAATACTTATGCTCTTGAGAGAAGCCACTAGTGAAACCTATGGCCCCGGGTCTATTCTCATCATATCAATCTCCATCACTTTAATCTTGCTTTGCTTTTTACTTTGCTTTTACTTTTTACTTTGCATCTTTATACCAAAAATATTATATCTATCAGATCTCACTCTCGTAAGTGACCATGAAGGGATTGACAATCCCTAATCGTGTTGGTTGCGAGTAGCTATCCCTTTGTGCAGGTACGAGGGACTTGAGTGTGGGCTCCTACTGGATTGATACCTTGGTTCTCAAAAACTGAGGGAAACACTTACGCTACTCTGCTGCATCATCCCTTCCTCTTCGGGGAAAACCAACGCAAGCTCAAGACGTAGCAAGAAGGATTTCTGGCGCCGTTGCTGGGGAGTCTACGCAAAAAGTCAACATACCAAGTACCCATCACAATCCCTATCTCTCGCATTACATTATTTGCCATTTGCCTCTCATTTTCCTCTCCCCCCAATTCACCCTTGCCGTTTTATTCGCCCGCTCTCTCTATCCTCCTCTCTTTTCCGCTTGCCTCTTGTTTGCTTGTGTGCTAGTTTGTTTGCTTGTCGTCATGACTAGTCTCATATCTTCTCCATTGTCCCCCGAGAGTGAAGTTCTAAATTTTAACAAAGGGAGGGAGAAAATCTAAAAATGCTTGGTATAGAATTTGCAATGCTCAAAATAGATCTACTAGAAAGCAATCTACCTTAGTTCTTCTCCGCAATTTTTATGTAGGTGTTAATCCTTGGTATAGATATATCCTCGATACCATTACCGGAGGGAACTTCTTGGGTAGCCATACTTTTGATTCTTATAATGCTATGCTAAATTTATTTGGCTCACCACCTCTTTTGGTTAATGGAACCACATTAACTTTGGAGCATGTTATGCAAAGACTTGAAATTATCAAAAATAAAGTTGCTACTATTGAATCAATTGAAAATCTAGATAAAAAGATCCACAATCAAATTACTCAATATGGATCTAAGGTAGGAATGACTTTGAAAAATATTAAGGAAAAAGAACCCATAGTTAATGAGAGAATGAACTTAGATTCTACTAGAATTGATAAACTTGAGGGTATCATTACAAACTTGGGAACCTTTTTTTCTTCCGTAAAGAATACTCCAAGTCCTCCTACTAAAATTGCCAAGCTTATGTATGTTCCTAAAAATAAGGGTGAATCATCTAGTAAGGAAACTGCGGATCTTAAATCTATAAGTGTTCCTCCCAATCTTTTTGCTATCATTAAGGAACCATTTATTGCAAAATGAATTTTTCGATCTTGTGCCTAAAAGTTTGATAATTAATAAAAAGAAAGAATTTCCTAAATATGGTAGATTCCTAATTGAAGAATTGCCTACCAAAGATGGCAATACCTAGATCTATCCTCGCTTTTATGCCTAGCTAGGGGCGTTAAACGATAGCGCTTGTTGGGAGGCAACCCAATTTTATTTTTATTCCTTGCCTTTTGCTCCTGTTTAGTAATAAATAAATTATTTAGCCTCTGTTTTGGTTGTGTTTTTTGTGTTTAATTAGTGTTTGTGCCAAGTATAACCGTTGGGAAGACTTGGGGAAAGTCTTGTTGAACTTGCTGTAAAAAACAGAAACTTTAGCGCTCACAAGAACTGCTGTCATTTTTATTTGAAGAGTGCTGTTTAGTTAATTCTTTTTGCAGATGATTAATAGATAAATTCCTCACGTCCAGAAATTTATTTTAGAATTTTTGGGGTTCCAGATCTTGCGCTAGATACATATTACTACAGACTGTTCTGCTTTTGACAGATTCTGTTTTTCGTGTGTTGTTTGCTTATTTTGATGAATCTATGGCTAGTAAAATAGTTTATAATCCATAGAGAAGTTGGAATACAGTAGGTTTAACACCAATATAAATAAAGAATGAGTTAATTACAGTACCTTGAAGTGGTATTTTGTTTTCTTTCGCTAACGGAGCTCACGAGTTTTCTATTTTGAGTTTTGTGTTGTGAAGTTTTCAAGTTTTGGGTGAATTCTTTTGATGGATCATGGAACAAGGAGTGGCAAGAGCCTAAGCTTTGGGATTCCCATGGCACCCCCAAGATAATCCAAAGACACCAAGAAGTTAAAGCTTGGGGATACCCTGGAAGGCATCCCCTCTTTCGTCCACTTCCATCGGTAATTTACTTGGAGCTATATTTTTATTCACCAACATGATATGTGTTTTGCTTGGAGCATCTTGTATTATTTGTGTCTTTGTGTCTTAGTATTCCACAATCATCCTTGCTGTACACACCTTTTGAGAGAGCCATACATGAATTAAAATTTGATAGAATACTCTATGCGCTTCACTTATATCTTTTGAGCTAAGATAATTTTGCTCTATGTGCTTCACTTATATCTTTTGAGTGTTATAATTTTGCTCTATGTGCTTCACTTAGATCTTTTAGAGCACGGTGGTGGATTCGTTTTAAAGAAACTATTGATCTCTCATGCTTCACTTAAATTATTTTGAGAGTCTCTTAATAGCATGGTAATTTGCTTAATAATAATATGCTTGGTATTCAAGATTTGTGAAACTTTCTTTTGAGTGTGTTGAATACTAAGAAAAGATTGAAGCATGATAATTGTTTTGAGATATGGAGGTGATAATATTAAAGTCATGCTAGTTGAGTAGTTGTGAATTTAAAGAATACTTGTGTTAAAGTTTGTGATTCCCGTAGCATGCACGTATGGTGAACCATTGTGTGATGAAGTCGGAGCATGATTTATTTATTGATTGTCATACGCACTCTCACCCTTCCACCTTTGCTAGCCTCTCTAATACCGCGCACTTTCCGCCAGTATCATACACCTACCATATACCTTCCTCAAAACAGCCACCATACCTACCTATTATGGCATTTCCATAGCCATTCTGAGATATATTGCCATGCAACTTTCCACCGTTCCGTTCATGACACATTCATCATTGTCATATTGCATATCCCGGTACACCGCCGGATGCATTCACATAGAGTCATATTTTGTTCTAAGTATCGAGTTGTAATTGTTGAGTTATAAGAAAAATAAAAGTGTGATGATCATCATTATTAGAGCATTGTCCCAGTGAGGAAAGAATGATGGAGACTATGATTCCCCCATAAGTCGGGATGAGACTCTGGACGAAAAATAAAATAAAAAAGAGGCCAAAGAGGCCCAAATAAAAAAAGGGGGGAGGCCATAAAAAAAGAGAAAAGGCCCAAATAAAAAAATGAGAGAAAAAGAGAGAAGGGACAATATTACTATCCTTTTACCACACTTGGGCTTCAAAGTAGCACCATGATCTTCATAGTAGAGAGTCACTCATGTTATCACTTTCATATACTAGTGGGAATTTTACATTATAGAACTTGGCTTGTATATTCCAATGATGGGCTTCCTCAAAAATTGCCCTAGGACTTCGTGAGCAAGCAAGTTGGATGCACACCCACTTAGTTTTTTTTGAGCTTTCATATACTTATAGCTCTAGTGCATCTGTTGTATGGCAATCCCTACTCACTCACATTGATATCTATTGATGGGCATCTCCATAGCCCGTTGATATGCCTAGTTGATGTGAGACCATCTTCTCCTTTTTGTCTTCTCCACAACCACCATTCTATTCCACCTATAGTGCTATATCCATGGCTCACGCTCATGTATTGCGTGAAGATTGAAAAAGTTTTGAAAAAGTTAGAGTATGAAACAATTGCTTGGCTTGTCATCGGGGTTGTGCGTGATTTAAATACTTTGTGTGGTGAAGATGGAGCATAGCCAGACTATATGATTTTGTAGGGATAACTTTCTTTGACCATGTTATTTTGAGAAGACATAATTGCTTTATTAGTATGCTTGAAGTATTATTATTTTGTATGTCAATATAAACTTTTGTCTTGAATCTTTCTAATCTGAATATTCATACCACAACTAAGAAGATTTGCATTGAAATTATGCCAAGTAGCACTCCGCATCAAAAATTCTCTTTTTTATCATTTACCTACTCGAGGACGAGCAGGAATTAAGCTTGGGGATGCCTGATACGTCTCCAACGTATCTATAATTTTTGATTGCTCCATGCTATATTATCTACTGTTTTGGACTATATTGGGCTTTATTTTCCACTTTTATATCATTTTTGGGACTAACCTATTAACCGGAGGCCCAACCCAGAATTGCTGTTTTTTTGCCTATTTCAGTGTTTCGAAGAAACGGAATATCAAACGGAGTCCAAACGGAATAAAATCTTCGGGAACGTGATTTTCTCACCGAACGTGATCCAGGAGACTTGGACCCTGCTCCAAGGAACAAAAGAGGCGGTCACGAGGGTGGGGGGCGCCCCCTGCCTCGTGGGCCCCTCGTTGCTCCTCCGGCGTACTTCTTCCTCCTATATATACACACGTACCCCCAAACGATCAGAACAGGAGCCAAAAACCTAATTCCACCGCCGCAACTTTCTGTATCCACGAGATCCCATCTTGGGGCCTGTTCTGGAGCTCCGCCGGAAGAGGGTCGTCATCATGGAGTGCTTCTACATCATCCTAGCCCCTCCGATGAAGTGTGAGTAGTTTACCTCAAACCTTCAGGTCCATAGTTAGTAGCTAGATGGCTTCTTCTCTCTCTTTGAATCTCAATACAAAGTTCTCCCCCTCTCTTGTGGAGATCTATTCGATGTAATCTTCTTTTTGCGTGTGTTTGTTGAGACCGATGAATTGTGGGTTTATTATCAAGTCTATCTATGAATAATATTTGAATCTTCTCTGAATTCTTTTATGTATGATTTGTTATCTTTGCAAGTCTCTTCGAATTATCCGTTTGGTTTGGCCAACTAGATTGGTAGTTCTTGCCATGGGAGAAGTGCTTAGCTTTGGGTTCGATCTTGCGGTGTCCTTACCCAGTGACAGAAGGGGCAGCAAGGCACGTATTGTATCGTTGCCATCGAGGATAACAAGATGGGGTTTATTTCATATTGCATGAATTTATCTCTCTACATCATGTCATCTTGCTTAAGGCGTTACTCTGTTTTTAACTTAATACTCTAGATGCATGCTGGATAGCGGTTGATGAGTGGAGTAATAGTAGTAGATGCAGAATCGTTTCGATCTACTTGTCACGGACGTGATGCCTATATACATGATCATGCCTAGATATTCTCATAACTATGCTCAATTCTGTCAGTTGCTCAACAGTAATTTGTTCACCCACCGTAGAATACTTATGCTCTTGAGAGAAGCCACTAGTGAAACCTATGGCCCCCGGGTCTATTCTCATCATATCAATCTCCATCACTTTAATCTTGCTTTGCTTTTTACTTTGCTTTTACTTTTTACTTTGCATCTTTATACCAAAAATACCAAAAATATTATATCTATCAGATCTCACTCTCGTAAGTGACCGTGAAGGGATTGACAACCCCTAATCGCGTTGGTTGCGAGTAGCTATCGCTTTGTGTAGGTACGAGGGAATTGAGCGTGGGCTCCTACTGGATTGATACCTTGGTTCTCAAAAACTGAGGGAAATACTTACGCTACTCTGCTGCATCATCCCTTCCTCTTCGGGGAAAACCGACGCAAGCTCAAGACGTAGCATTCCTCTTTCGGTCTACGAGCATACGTGGACACACTCTCCCCTCTCGTTGCTATGCATCATCATGATCTTGCGTGTGCGTAGGAATTTTTTTGAAATTACTACGTTCCCCAACACTCTTGCCCTCCAATACATAGTCTTATCAACATACAACTGACCCTATGGTGTGATCCATGCGCGCGCTCATATGATGGGCACCAAAGGACAGCAACATAACCACAAGCAAATTAAATCAATTATAGCAATTCATCAACCACCGATAGGACAACGAAAATCTACTCAGACATCATAGGATGGAAACACATCATTGGATAATAATATGAAGCATAAAGCACCATGTTCAAGTAGAGGGTACAGCGGGTTGTGGGAGAGTGGACCGCTGTAGATAGAGGGGGGGGGAAGGTGATGGAGATGCTGGTGAAGACGGCGGAGGTGTTGGTGTAGATTGCGGTGATGATGATGGCCCCCGGCGGCGTTCCGGCGCCACCGAAAGCAAGGGGGAGAGAGCCCCCCTCCTTCTTCTTCTTCTTCCTTGACCTACTCCCTAGATGGGAGAAGGGTTTCCCCTCTGGTCCATGGCCTCCATGGCATGGGAGGGGCGAGAGCCCCTCCGAGATTGGATCTGTCTCTCTTTGTTTCCGCGTTTCGGTATTCTGCCCTTTCACCGTTTCGTATATATATGGAGATCCGTAACTCCGATTGGATTGAAACCTTCGCCGAGATTTTTTTTCCTGAAAATTAGCTTTCTTGCGGCCGAAGAAGAGCATTAACCGCCTTACGAGGGGCCCGCGAGGGTTAGGGGCGCCCCCTGCCTCGTGCCTCCCTCGGGCATCGTCTCGCGTTGATTTTCTTCCCATATCTCACATATATTCCAAAAATAATCTCCGTCCGTTTTTATCCCGTTTGGACTCCGTTTGATATGGATTTCTGTGAAACAAAAAACATGCAACAAACAGGAACTGACACTGGGCACTGGATAAATATGTTAGTCCCCAAAATAGTATAAAAAGTTGCCAAAAGTATATGAAAGTTGTAGAATATTGGCATGGAGCAATCAAAAATTATAGATACGACGGAGACGTATCAAGCATCACCAGTGATGCTTCTGCTACTCCTTCCCAGGCTACCACAAGAGCTTCAGGTTCAAGCAATGCAGCCAACTGGAGAGGTGGAAGGCCCTACATGGCACCTAGGGCTGCAACTACAACAGAGGGTGCAACAGTAGGGTCTAAAAGGAAGAGGTTCCAGAGCACCAGGATGAGGGGTTACTTTTATGCCAGTGGCAACTAGTCAGTGCACAATTTGGCTGTTGTCTTTTGAACTGCCTGCCTTAAGTATTTCTAAATTTCAGAAACTATGCTTGAGAACTGCTATGTCTGAATTGCTATGTGTAACCAGTATTTAGCTTGAGAACTGCTATGTGTGAACTGCTATGTGTAATCAGTATTTGGCTTGAGAAATTGTTTGTGTTAGCATGCTAAGTTTGAGAACTATTATGGATGAGAACTATTATGGATGAGAACTTTTATGGTTGAGAACATGTTTGTGTCATCAACAATTTACTTGTTTGATTTGATGCTTTTTGTATTCTACAAGATTTTGGCATTTGATGCTTAGTTTGGACTGGTGGTTTTGTTGAGCCAAAGACACCCTAAAGCCTAAATTATAGTTTTAGGTGGCTTTGTCGAGCCCAAGCCACCTTGTAGACTAAATGATAGTTTCGGTGGTTTTGTCGAGCCCGAGCCACCCTAAGGCCTAAATGATAGTTTTAGGTGGTTTTGTCGAGCCCGAGCCACCCTAAAGACTAAATGATAGTTTTAGGTGGCTTTGTCGAGCCCAAGCCACCTTCAAGACTAAATGGTGGTTTGGATGGTTTTGTCGAGCCCGAGCCACCCTAAAGCCTAAATGATAGTTTTAGGTAGTTTTGTCAAGCCCGAGCCACCCTACAGACTAAATGATAGTTTTAGGTGGCTTTGTCGAGCCCAAGCCACCTTCAAGACTAAATGGTGGTTTGGATACTTTTGTCGAGCCCGAGCCACCCTAAATACTAAATGATAGTTTTAGGTGGCTTTGTCGAGCCCAAGCCACCTTCAAGACTAAATGGTGGTTTGGATGGTATTGTCGAGCCCGGGCCACCCTAAAGCCTAAATGATAGTTTTAGGTGGTTTTGTCGAGCCCGAGCCACCCTAAAGACTAAATGATAGTTTTAGGTGGCTTTGTTGAGCCCAAGCCACCTTCAAGACTAAATGGTGGTTTGGATGGTTTTGTCGAGCCCGAGCCACCCTAAAGCCTAAATGATAGTTTTAGGTGGTTTTGTCGAGCCCGAGCCACCCTAAAGACTAAATGATAGTTTTAGGTGGCTTTGTCGATCCCAAGCCACCCTAAAGCCTAAATGATGGTTTTAGGTGGATTTGTCGAGCCCGAGCCACCCTAAAGACTAAATGATAGTTTTAGGTGGCTTTGTCGAGCCCGAGCCACCCTAAAGCCTAAATGATAGTTTTAGGTGGCTTTGTCGAGCCCGAGCCACCCTAAAGACTAAATGGTAGTTTTAGGTGGCTTTGTCAAGCCCGAGCCACCTTCAAGATTAAATGGTGGTTTGGATGGTTTTGTCGATCCCAAGCCACCCTAAAGCCTAAATGATAGTTTTAGGTGGCTTTGTCGAGCCCAAGCCACCTTGAAGACTAAATGGTGGTTTTGTCGAGCCCGAGCCACCCTAAAGCCTAAATGATAGTTTTAGGCGGTTTTGTCGAGCCCGAGCCACCTTGAAGCCTAAATGATAGTTTTCGGTGGTTTTGTCGAGCCCGAGCCACCCTAAAGCCTAAATGATAGTTTTAGGTGGTTTTGTAGAGCCCGAGCCACCCTAAAGACTAAATGATATTTTTAGGTGGATTTGTCGATCCTAAGCCACCCTAAAGCCTAAATGATAGTTTTAGGTGGCTTTGTCGAGCCCAAGCCATCTTCAAGACTAAATGGTGGTTTGGGTGGTTTTGTCGATCCCAAGCCACCCTAAAGACTAAATGAGTAGTTTAGTTGGCTTTGTCGAGCCCGATCCACCCTAAAGACTAAATGAGTAGTTTACTTTGCTTTGTCGAGCACGGTCCACCCTAAAGACTAAATGAGTGGTTGGTTTTGTCATGCCCGGTCCACCCTAAAGACTAAATTAAAGTTTTAGGTGGTGAGTGCACTATGCATATTTTTTCTTTGTGGTTTATGTCATCAACAATTTACCTTCTGTAAGCATTTTCCCAATTTGGCCATGCCCAGTTGGTCTTGACCATTGACCATTTAGTCCAAAGAAGCTGATTAATAATTGCAGATTCATAATAGCACAACTCTTACTATAGAAAGCTAACAACATTACATAACTGGGGTAGTTTTGCAGCTAGTCATTACATACATTACATAACTTAACTGGAGGTATTTTTGTAGATAATCATTACAGTCACTACATAACTAGGGGATTCCCAAAATATACAACCCCAAGGCCAACTATATTGTTCCAAGGCCACATATTAGCTTAACATAACTGAGGTGATGAACATCATTGTTCACTCATCAAGGATTGACTTGATCTTGGCAAGCTTGTCCTTGTTGCCATGACCAGCTTTCATAAGATCACCCACTAGAAACTCTAGCTTCTTCTTCTCCTCTATCAGCCAGTCCCTCTCTTTCTTCATGTCATCCCTCTCCTTCCCGGTGTTCGTAATGATCTCTCCTTGAGATATAAGAATGCACTTCATCTCCTTGAGCTCCAGAGCCAGCTTTTCCATCTCCTTCATCTTGCCAAAGTCAACACTCTCCTTCTCCTTGCTGATAGCTAGCTTCTCCATGTCCTTGTCCACATCCATCTGCTTCTTCTTCAACTCTTCATCACTCATGACCTTGTTGTTCTGATCTGCCCAATCAAACATCTTGCTGACATCCTCAACCAGCTGACTGTACTGATCCCCAAGTGTATCCAACTGCTTGTTCACCTTGTCCAACTCTTTCTTATACTTCTCATGGTCAATCATTCTGCCATGGTTCTCCTCATGAAACATCTCCCATATCTTCACCAAACATCTTTACAGAATAGAAGGCCATGGGGCATCAACCCACTGAGCAACTCCACAGTCAATACCATCCTGCATCAAGTATTAGAAATTAAATATGCTAACTTCAAAAAGAAAATAGATGAGATACTTGCAGATACAGCAGACATTCAGGAAACTTCAAGTTCAAGCTAAGCTTATATGACAAGAGCAATACTACCATTAACTGAGTTGCAAAATCACTGTTAAAAACATGTTTCATTTACTTAAATTACTGACAGAAACTGATGCTTGCAAAATCACTGTTAAAAACATGTTTCATCAACTGAACCTGGAACAAACTACATTAGTTCAGTCAGTATCACAGTCCAAATAAAATGAATAGTGATAATCCCCACAATTTACTGACAGAAATTGATGCTTGCATCTGCAGCTCTACCACAGTACAAAACATGTTTCATTTACTTAATTTATTGACAGAAATTAATGCTTCCATCTACAGACAGTACAAATCATGTTTCATTAAGTAAATTTACTGACATGATTAGATTCTTGCAACTGCAGACAGTCCAAATTAATTGAATTTACTGACATCAATTCCAACATCTGCAGACTAACTACGGAAGGAAATATGCCCTAGAGGCAATAATAAAGTTATTATTAATTTCCTTATATCATGATAAATGTTTATTATTCATGCTAGAATTGTATTAACTGGAAACATAATACATGTGTGAATACATAGACAAAAAATAGAGAGTCACTAGTATGCCTCTACTTGACTAGCTCGTTAATCAAAGATGGTTATGTTTCCTAACCATAGACATGAGTTGTCATTTGATTAACGGGATCACATCATTAGGAGAATGATGTGACTGACTTGACCCATTCTGTTAGCTTAGCACTTGATCATTTAGTTTGTTGCTATTGCTTTCTTCATAACTTATACATGTTCCTATGACTATGAGATTATGCAACTCCCGTTTATCGGAGGAACACTTTGTGTGCTACCAAACGTCACAACGTAGCTGGGTGATTATAAAGGTGCTCTACAGGTGTCTCCGAAGGTACTTGTTGGGTTGGCGTATTTCGATATTAGGATTTGTCACTCTGATTGTCGGGGAGGTATCTCTGGGCCCTCTCGGTAATGCACATCACTCAAGCCTTGCAAGCATTGCAACTAATAAGTTAGTTGCAGGATGATGTATTATGGAACGAGTAAAGAGACTTGCCGGTAACGAGATTGAACTAGGTATTGAGATACCGACGATCGAATCTCGGGCAAGTAACATACCGATGACAAAGGGAACAACATATGTTGTTATGCGGTCTGACCGATAAAGATCTTCGTAGGATATGTAGGAGCCAATATGAGCATCCAGGTTCCGCTATTGGTTACTGACCGGAGACGTGTCTCGGTCATGTCTACATAGTTCTCAAACCCGTAGGGTCCGCATGCTTAAACTTCGGTGACGATCGTAATTAGGGTTTTTGTATTTTGATGTACGGAAGGTTGTTCGGAGTCCCGGATGTGATCACGGACATGACGAGGAGTCTCGAAATGGTCGAGACATAAATATTGATATATTGGAAGCCTATATTTGGATATTGGAAACGTTCCGGGTGAGATCGGGATTTTACCGGAGTACCGGGGGGTTACCAGAACCCCCCCCCCCCCCCCCCCGGGGGGGGGGGGGTTATTGGGCCTACATGGGCCATAAGGGAGAAGAGGAGGGCCGGCCAGGGCAGGCCGCGCGCCCCCTCCCCCCTAGTCCGAATAGGACAAGGAAGGGGGCGGCACCCCCCTTTCCTCTTTCTCCCTTCCTCCTTCCTTTTCCAACAAGGCAAGAGGGGGGAGTCCTACTCCCGGTTGGAGTAGGACTCCTCCAGGCGCACCCATAGGGCCGGCCGCACCTCCCCCTCTCCCTCCTTTATATATTGAGGCAAGGGGGCACCCCATGACACACAAGTTGATCCTCGTGATCGTTCCTTAGCCGTGTGCGGTGCCCCTTCCACCATATTCCACCTCGGTCATATCGTAGCGGTGCTTAGGCGAAGCCCTGCGTCGGTAGAAAATCATCACCGTCATCACGCCAACGTGTTGACGAAACTCTCCCTCAACGTTTTGCTGGATCAGAACTCGAGGGACGTCACCGAGTTGAACGTGTGCAGAACTCGGAGGTGCCGTACGTTCGGTACTTGGATCGGTCAGATCGGGAAGACGTATGACTACTTCCTCTATGTTGTGTCAACACTTTCGTTGCCGGTCTACGAGGGTACGTAGAAAACACTCTCCCCTCTCGTTGCTATGCATCACCATGATCTTGCATGTGCGTAGGAAATTTTTTGAAATTACTACGTTCCCCAGCAGTGGCATCCGAGCCTAGGTTTTATGCGTTGATGTTGTGCACGAGTAGAACACAAGTGAGTTGTGGGCGATATAAGTCATACTGCTTACCAGCATGTCATACTTTGGTTTGGCAGTATTGTTGGAAGAAGCGGCCCGGACCGACATTTCGCGTACGCTTACGCGAGACTGGTTCTACCGACGTGCTTTGCACACAGGTGGCTGGCGGGTGTCAGTTTCTCCAACTTTAGTTGAACCAAGTGTGGCTACGCTCGGTCCTTGTGAAGGTTAAAACGGCACCAACTTGACAAACTATGGTTGTGGTTTTGATGCGTAGGTAAGAACGGTTCTTGCTAAGCCCGTAGCAGCCACGTAAAACTTGCAACAACAAAGTAGAGGACGTCTAACTTGTTTTTGCAGGGCATGTTGTGATGTGATATGGTCAAGACATGATGCTTAATTTTATTGTATGAGATGATCATGTTTTGTAACCGAGTTATCGGCAACTGGCAGGAGCCATATGGTTGTCGCTTTATTGTATGCAATGCAATTGCGCTGTAATGCTTTACTTTATCACTAAGCGGTAGCGATAGTCGTGGAAGCATAAGATTGGCGAGACGACAATGATGCTATGATGGTGATCAAGGTGTCGCGCCGGTGACGATGGTGATCATGAAGGTGCTTCGGAGATGGAGATCACAAGCACAAGATGATGATGGCCATATCATATCACTTATATTGATTGCATGTGATGTTTATCTTTTATGCATCTTATCTTGCTTTGATTGACGGTAGCATTATAAGATGATCCCCCACTAAATTATCAAAGTATAAGTGTTCTCCCTGAGTATGCACCGTTGCAAAAGTTCTTCGTGCTGAGACACCATGTGATGATCGGGTGTGATAGGCTCTACGTTTAAATACAACGGGTGCAACGCGGAATACTCAGGTTTAACTTGACGAGCCTAGCATATAACAGATATGGCCTCGGAACATGGAGACCGAAAGGTCGAGCGTGAATCATATAGTAGATATGATCAACATATTGATGTTCACCATTGATACTACTCCATCTCACGTGATGATCGGACATGGTTTAGTTGATTTGGATCACGTGATCACTTAGAGGATTAGAGGGATATCTTTCTAAGTGGGAGTTCTTAAGTAATATGATTAATTGAACTTAAATTTATCATGAACTTAGTACCTGATAGTATCTTGCTTGTCTATGTTTGATTGTAGATAGATGCCTCGTGTTGTTGTTCCGTTGAATTTTAATGCGTTCCTTGAGAAAGCAAAGTTGAAAGATGATGGTAGAAATTACACGGACTGGGTCCGTAACTTGAGGATTATCCTCATTGCTGCACAGAAGAATTACATCCTGGAAACACCGCTAAGTGCCAAGCCTGCTGCAGGAGCGACACCAGATGTTATGAACGTGTGGCAAAGCAAAGCTGATGAATACTTGATAGTTCAGTATGCCATGCTTTACGGCTTAGAACCGGGTCTTCAACGACGTTTTGAACGTCATGGAGCATATGAGATGTTCCAGGAGTTGAAGTTAATATTTCAAGCAAATGCCCGGATTGAGAGATATGAAGTCTCCAATAAGTTCTATAGCTGCAAGATGGAGGAGAATAGTTATGTCAGTGAACATATACTCAAAATGTATGGGTATCATAATCACTTGACTCAACTAGGGGTTAATCTTCCTGTTGATAGTATCATTGACAGAGTTCTTCAATCACTGCCACCAAGCTACAAAAGGTTCGTGATGAACTATAATATGCAAGGGATGAATAAAACTATTCCTGAGCTCTTCGCAATGCTAAAAGCCGCGGAGGTAGAAATCAAGAAGGAGCATCAAGTGTTGATGGTCAATAAGACCACCAGTTTCAAGAAAAGGGCAAAGGGAAGAAGAAAGGGAACTTCAAGAAGAACAGTAAACAAATTGCTGCTCAGGAGAAGAAACCCAAGTTTGGACCTAAGCCTGAGACTGAGTGCTTCTACTGCAAGCAGACTGGTCACTGGAAGCGGAACTGCCCCAAATATTTGGCGGATAAGAAGGATGGCAAAGTGAACAAAGGAATATGTGATATACATGTTATTGATGTGTACCTTACTAATGCTCGCAGTACCACCTGGGTATTTGATACTGGTTCTGTTGCTAACATTTGCAACTCGAAACAGGGGCTACGGATTAAGCGAAGATTGGCTAAGGACGAGGTGACGATGCGCGTGGGAAATGGTTCCAAAGTCAATGTGATCGCGGTTGGCACGCTACCTCTACATCTACCTTCGGGATTAGTATTAGACCTAAATAATTGTTATTTGGTGCCAGCGTTGAGCATGAACATTATATCTGGATCTTGTTTGATGCGAGACGGTTATTCATTTAAATCGGAGAATAATGGTTGTTCTATTTATATGAGTAATATCTTTTATGGTCATGCACCCTTGAAGAGTGGTCTATTTTTGATGAATCTCGATAGTAGTGATACACATATTCATAATGTTGAAATCAAAAGATGCAGAGTTGATAATGATAGTGCAACTTATTTGTGGCACTGCCGTTTAGGTCATATCGGTGTAAAGCACAAGAAGAAACTCCATACTGATGGACTTTTGGAACTACTTGATTATGAATCACTTGGTACTTGCGAACCGTGCCTCGTGGGTAAGATGACTAAAACGCCGTTCTCCGGTACTATGGAGAGAGCAACGGATTTGTTAGAAATCATACATACAGATGTATGTGGTCCAATGAATGTTGAGGCTCATGGCGGATATCGTTATTTTCTCACCTTCACAGATGATTTAAGAAGATATGGGTATATCTACTTAATGAAACATAAGTCTGAAACATTTGAAAAGTTCAAAGAATTTCAAAGTGAAGTTGAAAATCATCGTAACAAGAAAACAAAGTTTCTACGATCTGATCGTGGAGGAGAATATTTGAGTTACGAGTTTGGTCTATATTTGAAACAATGCGGAATAGTTTCGCAACTCACGCCACCCGGAACACCACAGCGTAATGGTGTGTCCAAACGTCGTAATCGTACTTTATTAGATATGGTGCGATCTATGATGTCTCTTACTGATTTACCGTTATCATTTTGGGGTTATGCTTTAGAGACGGCTGCATTCACATTAAATAGGACACCATCGAAATCCGTTGAGACGACGCCTTATGAACTGTGGTTTGGCAAGAAACCAAAGTTGTCGTTTCTGAAAGTTTGGGGCTGCGATGCTTATGTGAAAAAGCTTCAACCTGATAAGCTCGAACCCAAATCGGAGAAATGTGTCTTCATAGGATACCCAAAGGAGACTGTTGGGTACACCTTCTATCACAGATCCGAAGGCAAAACTTTTGTTGCTAAATTCGGAGTTTTTCTAGAGAAGGAGTTTCTCTCGAAAGAAGTGAGTGGGGGAAAAGTAGAACTTGATGAGGTAACTGTACCTGCTCCCTTATTGGAAACTAGTACATCACAGAAACCGGTTTCTGTGACACCTACACCAATTAGTGATGAAGCTAATGATAATGATCATGAAACTTTAGATCAAGTTACTACCGAACCTCGTAGATCAACCAGAGTAAGATCCACACCAGAGTGGTACGGTAATCTTGTTTTGGAAGTTAGGCTACTAGATCATGATGAACCTACGAACTATGAAGAAGCGATGGTGAGCCCAGATTCCGCAAAATGGCTAGAAGCCATGAAATCTGAGATGGGATCCATGTATGAGAACAAAGTGTGGACTTTGGTTGACTTGCCCGTTGATCGGCAAGCAATTGAGAATAAATGGATCTTCAAGAAGAAGACTGATGCTGACGATAATGTTACCGTCTACAAAGCTCGACTTGTTGCAAAAGGTTTTCGACAAGTTCAAGGGATTGACTACGATGATACCTTCTCACCCGTAGCGATGCTTAAGTATGTCCGAATCATGTTAGCAATTGCCGCATTTTATGATTATGAAATTTGGCAAATGGATGTCAAAACTGCATTCCTGAATGGATTTCTGGAAGAAGAGTTGTATATGATGCAACCAGAAGGTTTTGTCGATCCAAAGGGAGCTAACAAAGTGTGCAAGCTCTAGTGATCCATTTATGGGCTGGTGCAAGCCTCTCGGAGTTGGAATAAACACTTTGATAGTGTGATCAAAGCATTTGGTTTTGTACAGACTTTTGGAGAAGCCTGTATTTACAAGAAAGTGAGTGGGAGCTCTGTAGCATTTCTGATATTATATGTGGATGACATATTATTGATTGGAAATGATATAGAATTTCTAGATAGCATAAAGGGATACTTGAATAAGAGTTTTTCAATGAAATACCTCGGTGAAGCTGCTTACATATTGGGAATTAAGATCTATAGAGATAGATCAAGACGCTTAATTGGACTTTCACAAAGCACATACCTTGACAAGGTTTTGAAGAAGTTCAAAATGGATCAAGCAAAGAAAGGGTTCTTGCCTGTGTTACAAGGTGTGAAGTTGAGTAAGACTCAATGTCCGACCACCGCAGAAGATAGAGAGAAAATGAAAGATGTTCCCTATGCTTCAGCCATAGGCTCTATCATGTATGCAATGTTGTGTACCAGACCTGATGTGTGCCTATAAGTCTAGCAGGGAGGTACCAAAGTAATCCAGGAGTGGATCACTGGACAGCGGTCAAGAACATCCTGAAATACCTGAAAAGGACTAAGGATATGTTTCTCGTATATGGAGGTGACAAAGAGCTCATCGTAAATGGTTACGTTGATGCAAGCTTTGACACTGATCCGGACGATTCTAAATCGCAAACCGGATACGTGTTTTTACTGAATGGTGGAGCTGTCAGTTGGTGCAGTTCTAAACAAAGCTCATGGCAGGATCTACATGTGAAGCGGAGTACATAGCTCCTTCGGAAGCTGCAAATGAAGGAGTCTGGATGAAGGACTTCATATCCAATCTAGGTGTCATACCTAGTGCATCGGGTCCAATGAAAATCTTTTGTGACAATACTGGTGCAATTGCCTTGGTGAAGGAATGCAGATTTCACAAGAGAACCAAACACATCAAGAGACACTTCAATTCCATTCGGGATTTAGTCCAAGTGGGAGACATAGAAATTTGCAAGATACATACGGATCTGAATGTTGCAGACCCACTGACTAAGCCTCTTCCACGAGCAAAACATGATCAGCACCAAGGCTCCATGGGTGTTAGAAATCATTACTATGTAATCTAGATTATTGACTCTAGTGCAAGTGTGAGACTGAAGGAAATATGCCCTAGAGGCAAGAATAAAGTTATTATTTATTTCCTTATATCATGATAAATGTTTATTATTCATGCTAGAATTGTATTAACCGGAAACATAATACATGTGTGAATACATAGACAAAAACAGAGAGTCACTAGTATGCCTCTACTTGACTAGCTCGTTAATCAAAGATGGTTATGTTTCCTAACCATAGACATGAGTTGTCATTTGATTAATGGGATCACATCATTAGGAGAATGGTGTGATTGACTTGATCCATTCTATTAGCTTAGCACTTGATCATTTAGTTTGTTGCTATTGCTTTCTTCATAACTTATACATGTTCCTATGACTATGAGATTATGCAACTCCCGTTTATCGGAGGAACACTTTGTGTGCTACCAAACATCACAACGTAACTGGGTGATTATAAAGGTGCTCTACAGGTGTCTCCGAAGGTACTTGTTGGGTTGGCGTATTTCGAGATTAGGATTTGTCACTCCAATTGTCGGAGATGTATCTCTGGGCCCTCTCGGTAATGCACATCACTAAAGCCTTGCAAGCATTGCAACTAATAAGTTAGTTGTAGAGTTAGTTGCAGGATGATGTATTACGGAATGAGTAAAGAGACTTGCTGGTAACGAGATTGAACTAGGTATTGAGATACCGACGATCGAATCTCGGGCAAGTAACATACCGATGACAAAGGGAACAACGTACGTTGTTATGCGGTCTGACCGATAAAGATCTTCATAGGATATGTAGGAGCCAATATGAGCATCCAGGTTCCGCTATTGGTTATTGACCGGAGACGTGTCTCGGTCATGTCTACATAGTTCTCGAACCCGTAGGGTCCGCACGCTTAAAGTTCGGTGACGATCGTAATTAGGGTTTTTGTGTTTTGATGTACTGAAGGTTGTTCGGAGTCCCGGATGTGATCACGGACATGACGAGGAGTCTCGAAATGGTTGAGACATAAATATTGATATATTGGAAGCCTATATTTGGATATCGGAAACGTTTCGGGTGAGATTGGGATTTTACCGGAGTACCGGGGGGTTACCGGAACCCTCCCGGGGGTTATTGGGCCTACATGGGCCATAAGGGAGAAGAGGAGGGCCGGCCAGGGCAGGCCGCGCGCCCCTCCCCCCCTAGTCCGAATAGGACAAGGAAGGGGGGGCGGCGCCCCCCTTTCCTCTTTCTCCCTTCCTCCTTCCTTTTCCAACAAGGCAAGAGGGGGGAGTCCTACTCCCGGTTGGAGTAGGACTCCTCCAGGCGCACCCATAGGGCCGGCCGCACCTCCCCCTCTCCCTCCTTTATATACTGAGGCAAGGGGCACCCCATGACACAGAAGTTGATCCTCGTGATCGTTCCTTAGCCGTGTGCGGTGCCCCCTTCCACCATATTCCACCTCGGTCATATCGTAGCGGTGCTTAGGCGAAGCCCTGCGTCGGTAGAACATCATCACCGTCATCACGCCCTCGTGTTGACGAAACTCTCCCTCAACGTTTTGCTGGATCGGAACTCGAGGGACGTCACCGAGTTGAACGTGTGCAAAACTCGGAGGTGCCGTACGTTCGGTACTTGGATCGGTCGGATCGGGAAGACGTACGACTACTTCCTCTACGTTGTGTCAACACTTCCATTGCCGGTCTATGAGGGTACATAGACAACACTCTCCCCTCTCGTTGCTATGCATCACTATGATCTTGCGTGTGCGTTGGAATTTTTTTGAAATTACTACTGTAACGCCCCAGATATGACTTTCCCAATTTGTACTCCAACTCTTGCCGTTTCCGGCATTAAGTTATATTTATTCCTCGGGTTCGGGTCCTTGTCTCCGTGTGTTGTTTTTGTTTTCGTGCATTGCATTCGCATACATGTTCATCTCATGCATTCGAGCATTTTCCCCGTTGTCCGTTTTGCATTCCGGCGCTTCGTTCTCCTCCGGTGGTCATTTCTAGCTTTCTTTCGCGTGTGGGGATTAAACATTTCCGGATTGGACCGAGACTTGCCATGCGGCCTTGGTTTACTACCGGTAGACCGCCTGTCAAGTTTCGGGTCATTTGGACTTCGTTTGATACTCCAACGGTTAACCGAGGGACCAAAAAGGCCTCGTGTGTGTTGCAGCCCAACACCCCTCCAATTTGGCCCAAAACCCACCAAACTCTGCTCCATTGTCTCGGTCGTTCGATCACGATCGCGTGGCCGAAAACCGCACCTCATTTGGACTCTCCTAGCTCTCTCTATGCCTATATATAGTCCCCTAAAAATTCGGATCTCCTCCTCCCCCGAAACCCTAGTCTTCCCCTTCCTCCGCGCGCCGGACACGTCCGCCCGGCGCCGGACACGTCCGTTCCACCCCGCCAGTGCCACGTGGCGCCTCCCTATTCGCCGAGCCGCCGCGCCCACTTCACCGCGCCGCCGCGGCCCGCCCGGCCCACGGCCGGCCCGCCCGCTCCCGCGCACGGGCCAGAGGAACTACCGCCGCCGCCTCCTTCTTCCTCCTCCGCCCGACGACCTCGCCGCCCGTCGCCGGCGCTCGTCGCCACCGACCTCGCCGCGCCGCGCCCGCGTCGGCCGAGGCCCCTCGCCGCCTCATCTCGCCGCCCGGGAGCGCCGGCCGCCGCCTCCTCTGCCACGCCGCCGCTCTGGCCTCCTCCTCGCCGCCCCTCCCTCGGATCCGGTCGCCGCGCCCCAGCCCGAGCTCCGGCGAGCACTGTTCCGGCGAGATCCGGCCGCCTCGGTTCGCGCGCGTGTGAACAATGTTCTGGATCTGGATCTAGATCCGGTTGACCTCTCCCCGAAACCCTAATCTCCATATTTTTTATGCATTCTTTGACTGCTCATATCTCCGCATCCGTAGCTCCGTTTTGGACATATGATATATCAAAATCTTCGTCTCGACGAGTACATCATTTTATTCCATTGCATCATTTGCATTTGAGTTCATCTTGATGCCCAAAATGCTGTTAAAAAGAGGCATCGTGAGTTAAATTGCAGATCCGTTAGCTCATCATTGACTTTTGTCATTTTTGCCATGATTATTGTGTGCATGATATGCCTGTGCCCCTTTGGGATGAATTGTTAAGCATTTTGCCTTCTTTCCAGAGGTGCCACCCATGCATCTTTAGGATGTGTGTGGTGACTTGTGCAAGCTTGCAAAGAGGGGTACCTGAGATTGCTGATTTCAGGGACTTAATGATTTTCACTAAGTCTGGGATATTTTAGTTCATGATGCCATATGTCCAGCTTGTTTCCTAGTGATCCGTGCCTCTTTTGAGGATGATCAGTAAGGGTGTTTTGATATTTATGTTGTGCTTTATCCATCCATGTCTTTACTTGTTATGTTGGAGCACCCTAGGTTGACTCAATCGAGCTCAACTTTTGCATCGTTGTTAATTTGGGCAGATCGTGAACTCTTTTGCGATTTTGCTGGTGCCATTGCTAGTGACTCGTGCATGCTATGCCATTGTTCTTGCCATGTCTAGCTAGAATTTTGTGCCTCCTTTATGGATATATGCTTTCCTTGCCATGACTTGCACCGTAGTGAGTGCATCGAGCTCGTTTACATGCCTCCGTGAGTTATGATTTCAGCATGTCTCAGTTTTCACTAAGTCTGAAAACTGATTGTGTTTCATCTATGTTCGTGTGCTCGTTAGAGTATTTTGTGAACCCTTTTGGCCCTAGGTCATTTTGGGTGTTTTGTTAATCTTGTTGAGTAGCTCCATGATATGCTCTTACTTGTCATCTTCAGGTTATGCTTCATGTTGTTTTGCTGCTCCGAAGAAAGCATCGTGGTCTGAAATTTCAGACTAGCGTTAATTTCGCTAAGTCTGAAATCTGTTTTGCTTATTCAGTTTTGTCATGCTTGTTTGAACCTCTTAATGGATGAATTTGCCTATGGCTCAGTCCTAATGATTTGTTAAGCATCTTGTTCACATCCCTGCCATGCATTTTGTTTTCATGTTTGGTGGCTGTAGCATGTTCATTTCGTTGCATTTAGGAGCCTACTTGCTGGATATCGCAGATCGGTTCGTTTCGTAAAACGCTTGCCATTTCCAAACCGTAGCTCCGATTCCTATGATCTTTATATCGTTTTCAGGGGATTTCTTCCCCTCTATCCAGTAGCACACTTGGTTTTCCAAGTTGAGGCCAGGTTCATGCATTTCCTGTCACGTCTTGCTTTTTGCATCCCGCATCGCATCCCGCATAGCATACCATCTTTGCATGTTATTGGTTGCCCTTGCACGTGGTTGATTGTATCCTTGTTGATTGTTTGTGTTGTTTGGTAGAGCCGAGAGACGAGTTCGCTAACGAGGAGCCCGTTGAGTTTGCTTTTGAGGATCCAGTCAACTCTGACAACTGTGCAGGCAAGATGATCATACCCTCGAAATCACTACTATCTTTGCTATGCTAGTTTGCTCGCTCTTTTGCTATGCCAATGCTACGATGCCTACCACTTGCTTGTAAGCCTCCCAATTGCCATGATTGAGCCTCTAACCCACCATTGTCCTAGCAAACCGTTGATTGGCTATGTTACCGCTTTGCTCAGCCCCCTTCTTATAGCGTTGCTAGTTGCAGGTGAAGATTGGGGCCGTTCCTTGTTGGAACATTTATTTACTTGTTGGGATATCATCATATTGCTATGTTATCTTAATTTATCTATATACTTGGTAAAGGGTGGAAGGCTCGGCCTCTCGCCTAGTGTTTTGTTCCACTCTTGCCGCCCTAGTTTCCGTCATATCGGTGTTATGTTCCCGGATTGTTGCGTCCCTTACGTGGTTGGGCTATAATGGGAACCCCTTGATAGTTCACCTTGATTAAAGCTTTTCCAGCAATGCCCAACATTGGTTTTACCATTTGCCACCTACCCCCTTTTCCCCTTGGGTTTCCGGAGCCCGAGGGTCATCTTTATTTTAGCCCCCCACGGGCCAGTGCTCCTCCGAGTGTTGGTCTGGAACGTCAGCCGCCGGTGGCCACCAGGGGCAACTCTGGGCTGGCCTACCGGAAGTTTGGACAATCTGAGTGTGCCCTGAGAAAGAGATATGTGCAGCTCCTATCGGGATTTGTCGGCACATTCGGGCGGTGTTGCTGGACTTGTTTTGACCTGTCGAATCATCTTGTTGTACCGAGATACCGAGTCTGATCGGTGTGTCTTGGGTGGAGGTCTATTCCTTCGTTGACCGTGAGAGCTTGTTATGGGCTAAGTTGGGACCCCCCTGCAGGGATTGATCTTTCGAAAGCCGTGCCCGCGGTTATGGGCAGATGGGAATTAGTTAATGTCCGGTTGTAGATAACTTGAACCTTAATTAATTAAAATGAATCAACTGAGTGTGTTGCCGTGATGGCCTCTTCTCGGCGGAGTCCGGGAAGTGGACACGGTGTTGGAGTTATGTTTGCGCAGGTTGCTCTCTAGTTTCTCGCTCGTGCTTTGCCTCCTCTTCTCGCTCTCTTTTGCGAATAAGTTAGCCACCATATATGCTAGTCGCTTGCTGCAGCTCCACTTATACATTACCCCTTCCCTACCTATTAAGCTTAAATAGTCTTGATCGCGAGGGTGCGAGATTGCTGAGTCCCTGTGGCTCACAGATTACTATTACACCAGATGCAGGGACAGATGATACAGCTCCAAATGGCGCGCTCGAGCTCAAGTGGGAGTACGACGAGGACTCTCAGCGTTACTATGTGTCTTTTTCTGATGATCAGTAGTGGTGCCCATTCGGGGTTAGATTCAGGGCCTTGTCGCATGTTGGGGGTCTTTTCTATTTTGGCGCCGTAGTCGGGCCATGAGTGATTTGTATGATGGATGTTATTTATGTACTTTGATGTGACGTGGCGAGTGTAAGCCAACTATGTTATTCCCCTTTATATTATTTATGTACATGGGATGTGTGATGATTACCCGACTTGCGACATTGCTTTCAATGCGGCTATGCCTCTAAGTTGTGCCTCGACACGTGGGAGATATAGCCGCATCGAGGGCGTTACAACTACGTTCCCCAACAACTACAACTAGCACAAACCATAGTTGGATAACACTGACCCGAGGAACAGCACATCCATAGAACCTCCTCCCAATGTCCTTTCCTTCAAATGCAACATATTTCTGAAGGAAATATGCCCTAGAGGCAATAATGAAGTTATTATTTATTTCCTTATATCATGATAAATGTTTATTATTCATGCTAGAATTGTATTAACCGGAAACATAATACATGTGTGAATACATAGACAAAACAGAGTGTCACTAGTATGCCTCTACTAGACTAGCTCGTTAATCAAAGATGGTTATGTTTCCTAACCATGAACAAAGAGTTGTTATTTGATTGACGAGGTCACATCATTAGGTGAATGGTCTGATTGACATGACCCATTCCATTAGCTTAGCACCCGATCGTTTAGTATGTTGCTATTGCTTTCTTCATGACTTATACATGTTCCTATAACTATGAGATTATGCAACTCCCGTTTACCGGAGGAACACTTTGGGTACTACCAAACGTCACAACGTAACTGGGTGATTATAAAGGAGTACTACAGGTGTCTCCAAAGGTAGATGTTGGGTTGGCGTATTTTGAGATTAGGATTTGTCACTCCGATTGTCGGAGAGGTATCTCTGGGCCCTCTCGGTAATGCACATCACTTAAACTTGCAAGCATTGCAACTAATGAGTTAGTTGCGGGATGATGTATTACGGAACGAGTAAAGAGACTTGCCGGTAACGAGATTGAACTAGGTATTGGATATCGACGATCGAATCTCGGACAAGTAACATACCGATGACAAAGGGAACAACGTATGTTGTTATGCGGTCTGACCGATAAAGATCTTCGTAGAATATGTAGGAGCCAATATGGGCATCTAGGTCCCGCTATTGGTTATTGACCGGAGACGTGTCTCGGTCATGTCTACATTGTTCTCGAACCGTAGGGTCCGCACGCTTAACGTTACGATGACAGTTATTATGAGTTTATGTATTTTGATGTACCGAAGGTTGTTCGGAGTCCCGGATGTGATCACGGACATGACGAGGAGTCTCGAAATGGTCGAGACGTAAAGATTGATATATTGGAAGCCTATGTTTGGACATCGGAAGTGTTCCGGGTGAAATCGGGATTTTACCGGATTACCGGGAGGGTTACCGAAACCCCCCGGGAGCCAAATGGGCCAACATGGGCCTTAGTGGAAAGGTGAGAGGGCTGCCCACATAGGGCTGCGCCTCCCCCCCTCTCCCTAGTCCTACTCCCGGCCACCTCTCTCTCCCTCTCCCCCATTAGGAATCCTATTAGGAATAGGATTGGGGGGGGGGGGAGTCCTACTCCCGGTAGGAGTAGGACTCCTCCTGCGCCTCCCTCCTTTGGCCGGCCAGCCTCCCCCCCTTCATCCTTTATATACGGGGGCAGGGGACACCCCAAGACACACAAGTTGATCCTTGGTGATCGTTCCTTAGCCGTGTGCGGTGCCCCCTGCCACCAAATTCCACCTCGATCATACCGTTACAGTGCTTAGGCGAAGCCCTGCGTCGGTAGTACATCAAGATCGTCACCACGCCATCGTGCTGACGGAACTCTTCCTCGACACTTTAATGGATCGGAGCCCGAGGATCGTCATCGAGCTGAACGTGTGCTAAGAACTCGGAGGTGCCGGAGTAACGGAGCTTGGATCGGTCGGATCGGAAAGAAGACGTACGACTACTTCCTCTACGTTGTGTGATCGCTTCCGCAGTCGGTCTGCGTTGGTACGTAGACAACACTCTCCCCCTCGTTGCTATGCATCACCATGATCTTGTGTGTGCGTAGGAAAATTTTGAGATTACTACGTTCCCCAACAGTGGCATCCGAGCCTAGGTTTTATGGTTTGATGTTATTTGCACGAGTAGAACACAAGTGAGTTGTGGGCGATACAAGTCATACTGCCTACCAGCATGTCATACTTTGGTTCGGCGGTATTGTTGGACGAGACGATCCGGACCAACCTTACGCATACTCTTACGCGAGACCGGTTCCCTCGACGTGCTTTGCACATAGATGGCTTGCGGAAGACTGTCTCTCCAACTTTAGTTGAACCAAGTGTGGCTACGCCCGGTCCTTGAGAAGGTTAAAACGGAGTCTATTTGATGAACTATCGCTGTGGTTTTGATGCGTAGGTGAGATGAGTTCTTACTTAAGCCCGTAGCAGCCACGTAAAACTTGCAACAACAAAGTAGAGGACGTCTAACTTGTTTTTGCAGGGCATGTTGTGATGTGATATGGTCAAGGCATGATGATGATTTTATTGTATGAGATGATCATGTTTTGTAACCAAGTTATCGGCAACTGGCAGGAGCCATATGGTTGTCGCTTTATTGTATGCAATGCAATCGCGATGTAATGCTTAACTTTATTACTAAGCAGTAGTGATAGTCGTGGAAGCATAAGATTGGCGAGACGACAACGATGCTACGATGGAGATCAAGGTGTCGCGCTGGTGACGATGGTGATCATGACGGTGCTTCGGAGATGGAGATCACAGGCACAAGATGATGATGGCCATATCATATCACTTATATTGATTGCATGTGATGTTTATCTTTTATGCATCTTATCTTGCTTTGATTGACGGTAGCATTATAAGATGATCTCTCACTAAATTATCAAGAAGTGTTCTCCCTGAGTATGCACCGTTGCCAAAGTTCGTCGTGCCCAGACACCACGTGATGATCGGGTGTGATAAGCTCTACGTCCAAATAAAACGGGTGCAAAACAGTTGCACACGCAGAATACTCAGGTTATACTTGACAAGCCAAGCATATACAGATATGGCCTCGGAACACGGAGACCGAAAGGTCGAGCGTGAATCATATAGTAGATATGATCAACATAACGATGTTCACCATTGAAAACTACTCCATCTCACGTGATGATCGGTTATGGTTTAGTTGATTTGGATCACGTGATCACTTAGAGGATTAGAGGGATATCTATCTAAGTGGGAGTTCTTAAGTAATATGATTAATTGAACTTAAATTTATCATGAACTTAGTCCTGGTAGTATTTTGTAAATTACGTTGTAGATCAATAGCTCGCGTTGTTGCTTCCCTGTGTTTTATTTTGATATGTTCCTAGAGAAAATTATGTTGAAAGATGTTAGTAGCAATGATGCGGATTGGATCCGTGATCTGAGGTTTATCCTCATTGCTGCACAGAAAAAATATGTCCTTGATGCACCGCTAGGTGACAGACCTATTGTAGGAGCAGATGCAGACGTTATGAACGTTTGGCTAGCTCAATATGATGACTACTTGATAGTTTAGTGCACCATGCTTAATGGCTTAGAATCGGGACTTCAAAGACGTTTTGAACGTCATGGACCATATGAGATGTTCCAGGAGTTGAAGATAATATTTCAAGCAAATACCCGAGTTGAGAGATATGAAGTCTCCAACAAGTTCTATAGCTAAAAGATGGAGGAGAATCGCTCAACTAGTGAGCATGTGCCCAGATTGTCTGAGTACTACAATCCCTTGAATCAAGTGGGAGTTAATCTTCCAGATAAGATAGTGATTGATAGAATTCTCTAGTCACCATCACCAAGTTAGTAGAACTTTGTGATGAACTATAATATGCAAGGGATGACAAAAGTAATTCCTAAGCTCTTCGTGATGCTGAAATCAACGAAGGTAGAAATCAAGAAAAACATCAAGTGTTGATGGTTGACAAGACCACTAGTTTCAAGAAAAGGGCAAAGGGAAGAAGGGGAACTTCAAGAAGAACGGCAAGCAAGTTGCTGCTCAAGTGAAGAAGCCCATGTCTGATCCTAAGCCTGAGACTAAGTGCTTATACTGCAAAGGGACTGATCACTGGAAGCGGAACTACCCCAAATGATTGGCGGATAAGAAGGATGGCAAAGTAAACATAAGTATATTTGATATACATGTTATTGATGTGTACTTTACTAGTGTTTATAGCAACCCCTTAGTATTTGATGCTAGTTCAGTTGCTAAGAGTAGTAACTCGAAACGGGAGTTGCAGAATAAACAGAGACTAGTTAAGGGTGAAGTGACGATGTGTGTTGGAAGTAGTTCCAAGATTGATATGATCATCATCGCACACTCCCCTATACTTTCGGGATTAGTGTTGAACCTAAATAAGTGTTATTTGTTGTTTGTGTTGAGCATGAATATGATTTGATCATGTTTATTGTAATACGGTTATTCATTTAAGTAAAAGAATAAATTGTTGTTCTGTTTACATGAATAAAACCTTATATGGTTACACACCAAATGAAAATAGTTCATTGGATCTCGATCTTAATAATACACATATTCATAATATTGAAACCAAAAGATGCAAAGTTAATAATGATAGTGCAACTTATTTGTGGCACTGCTGTTTAGGTCATATTGGTATAAAGTGCATGAAGAAACTCCATGCTGATGGGCTTTCAGAATCACTTGATTATGAATCACTTGATGCTTGCGAACCATGCCTTTTGGGCAAGATGACTAAAACGCCGTTCTCCGGAACAATGGAGCGAGAAAAGATTTGTTGGAAATCATACATACTGATGTATGTGGTCCAATGAATATTGAGGGTCGCGACAGGTATCATTATTTTCTGATCTTCACAAATGATTGAGCAGATATGAGTATATCTACTTGATGAAACATAAGTCTGAAACATTTGAAAAGTTCAAAGAATTTCAGAGTGAAGTGAAAAACATCGTGACAAGAAAATAAAGTTTCTACGATCTGATCACGGAGACAAATATTTGAGTTACGAGTTTGGTCTTCAGTTAAAACAATGTGAAATAATTTCACTACTCACGCCACCTGGAACACCACATCATAATGGTGTGTCCGAACGTCATAACCGTACTTTATTGGATATAGTGCAATCTATGATGTCTCTTACCGATTTACCATTATTGTTTTTGGGGTCATGCATTAGAGACAGCCGCATTCACGTTAAAAAAAGGGGCACCATCTATATCCGTTGAGACGACGCCTTATGGTTTGGCAAGAAAACAAAGTTGTCATTTCTTAAAGTTTGGGGTTGCGATGCTTATATGAAAAAGTTTCATCCTGATAAGCTCAAAACTCAAATCGGAGAAGTGCATCTTCATAGGATATCCAAAGGAAACTATTGGATACACCTTCTATCACAGATCCGAAGGCAAGACTTTTGTTGCTGAATTCGGAAACTTTCTGGAGGAGGAGTTTCTCTCGAAAGAAGTGAGTGGGAGGAAAGTAGAACTTGACGAGGTAACTGTACCTGCTCCCTTATTGGAAAGTAGTACATCACAGAAAAATGTTTCTGTGATACCTACACCAGTTAGTGAGGAAGCTAATGATGATGATCATGAAATTTCAGAACAAGACACTACTGAACCTCGTAGACCAACCAGAGTAAGATCCGCGCCAGAGTGGTACGGTAATCCTATTCTGGAAGTCATGCTACTAGATCATGATGATCCTACGAACTATGAAGAAGCGATGGTGAGCCCAGATTCCGCAAAGTGGCTTGAAGCCATGAAATCTGAGATATGATCCATGTATGAGAACAAAGTATGGACTGTATGGACTTTGGTTGACTTGCCCGATGATCGGCAAGCCATAGAAAATAAATGGATCTTCAAGAGGAAGACGGACGCTGATAGTAGTGTTACTATCTACAAAGCTAGAATTGTCGCAAAAGGATTTCGACAAGTTCAAGGTGTTGACTACGATAAGATTTTCTCACTCGTATCTATGCTTAAGTCTGTCCGAATCATGTTAGCAATTGCCGCATTTTATGAAATCTGGCAAATGGATAAACAAAACTGCATTCCTTAATGGATTTGCTAAAGAAGAGTTGTATACGATGCAACTAGAAGGTTTTGTCGATCCTAAAGGTGTTAACTAAATATGCAAGCTCCAGCGATCTATCTGTGGACTGGTGCAAACATCTCGGAGTTGGAATATACGCTTTGATGAGTTGATCAAAGCATATAGTTTTATACAGACTTGCGGTGAAGCCTGTATTTACGAGAAAGTGAGTGGGAGCACTACAACATTTCTGATAAGTATATGTGAATGACATATTGTTGATCGGAAATAATGTAGAATTATTCTGTAAAGCATAAAAGGAGTGTTTGAAAGGAGTTTTTCAAAGAAAGACTTCGGTAAAGCTGCTTACATATTGAGCTTCAAGATCTATAGAGATAGATCAAGACGCTTGATAAGTTTTTCAATAAGTACATACCTTGACAAGATTTTGAAGTAGTTCAAAATGGAACAGTCAAAGAAAAAGTTTCTTGCCTGTGTTACAAGGTGTGAAGTTGAGTAAAGACTCGAAGCCCGACCACGGCAGAAGATAGAAAGAAAATGAAAGTCATTCCCTATGCCTCATTCATAGGTTCTATAAAGTATGCCATGCTGTGTACCAAATCTATTGTATACCCTGCACTGATTTGGCAAGGGAGTACAATAGTGATCTAGGAGTAGATCACTGGACAGCGGTCAGAATTATCCTTAGTGAAATAAGGATATGTTTCTCGATTATGGACGTGACAAAAAAGTTCGTCGTAAAGGGTTACGTCGATGCAAGTTTTTGACACTGATCCAGATGAATCTAAAGTCTCAATCTGGATACATATTGAAAGTGGGAGCAATTAGCTAGAGTAGCTCCATGCAGAGCATTATAGACATAGAATTTTGCAAAATACTTACGGATCTGAATGTGACAGACCCGTTGACTAAAATTATCTCACAAGCAAAACATGATCACACCTTAGTACTCTTTGGGTGTTAATCACATAGAGATGTGAACTAGATTACTGACTCTAGTAAACCTTTTGAGTGTTGGTCACATGACGATGTGAACTATGGGTGTTAGTCACATGGTGATGTGAACTATTGCTACTAAATCACATGGCAATGTGAACTAGATTATTGACTCTAGTGCAAGTGGGAGACTGAAGGAAATATGCCCTAGAGGCAATAATAAAGTTATTATTTATTTCCTTATATCATGATAAATGTTTATTATTCATGCTAGAATTGTATTAACCGGAAACATAATACATGTGTGAATACATAGACAAAACAGAGTGTCACTAGTATGCCTCTACTAGACTAGCTCGTTAATCAAAGATGGTTATGTTTCCTAACCATGAACAAAGAGTTGTTATTTGATTAACGAGGTCACATCATTAGGTGAATGGTCTGATTGACATGACCCATTCCATTAGCTTAGCACCCGATCGTTTAGTATGTTGCTATTGCTTTCTTCATGACTTATACATGTTCCTATAACTATGAGATTATGCAACTCCCGTTTACCGGAGGAACACTTTGGGTACTACCAAACGTCACAACGTAACTGGGTGATTATAAAGGAGTACTACAGGTGTCTCCAGAGGTAGATGTTGGGTTGGCGTATTTCGAGATTAGGATTTGTCACTCCGATTGTCGGAGAGGTATCTCTGGGCCCTCTCGGTAATGCACATCACTTAAGCCTTGCAAGCATTGCAACTAATGAGTTAGTTGTGGCATGATGTATTACGGAACGAGTAAAGAGACTTGCCGGTAACGAGATTGAACTAGGTATTGGATACCGACGATCGAATCTCGGACAAGTAACATACCGATGACAAAGGGAACAACGTATGTTGTTATGCGGTCTGACCAATAAAGATCTTCGTAGAATATGTAGGAGCCAATATGGGCATCCAGGTCCCGCTATTGGTTATTGACCGGAGACGTGTCTCGGTCATGTCTATATTGTTCTCGAACCGTAGGGTCCGCACGCTTAACGTTACGATGACAGTTATTATGAGTTTATGTATTTTGATGTACCGAAGGTTGTTCAGAGTCCCGGATGTGATCACGGACATGACGAGGAGTCTCGAAATGGTCGAGACGTAAAGATTGATATATTGGAAGCCTATGTTTGGACATCGGAAGTGTTCCGAGTGAAATCGGGATTTTACCGGATTACCGGGAGGGTTACCGGAACCCCCCGGGAGCCAAATGGGCCAACATGGGCCTTAGTGGAAAGGTGAGAGGGCTGCCCACATAGGGCTGCGCCTCCCCCCCCTCTCCCTAGTCCTATTAGGACTAGGAGAGGGGCCGGCCACCTCTCTCTCCCTCTCCCCCTTTAGGAATCCTATTAGGAATAGGATTGGGGGGGGGGGAGTCCTACTCCCGGTAGGAGTAGGACTCCTCCTGCGCCTCCCTCCTTTGGCCGGCCAGCCTCCCCCCCTTCATCCTTTATATACGGGGGCAGGGGACACCCCAAGACACACAAGTTGATCCTTGGTGATCGTTCCTTAGCCGTGTGCGGTGCCCCCTGCCACCAAATTCCACCTCGATCATACCGTTACAGTGCTTAGGCGAAGTCCTGCGTCGGTAGTACATCAAGATCGTCACCACGCCGTCGTGCTGACGGAACTCTTCCTCGACGCTTTGCTGGATCGGAGCCCGAGGATCGTCATCGAGCTGAACGTGTGCTAAGAACTCGGAGGTGCCGGAGTAACGGTGCTTGGATCGGTCGGATCGGGAAGAAGACGTACAACTACTTCCTCTACATTGTGTGATCGCTTCCGCAGTCGGTCTGCGTTGGTACGTAGACAACACTCTCCCCCTCGTTGCTATGCATCACCATGATCTTGTGTGTGCGTAGGAAAATTTTGAGATTACTACGTTCCCCAACAATTTCATGCATGGGGCCAAGTGCAGTTTACATGTGATGCTTGCATCTGCAACTCTACCACAGAAGGATGCATCTATAGTGGTCCCAGGGTTTGCCTGCATTGTAGCACACTAGTGAACCGCACAAAAAATAGCAACTGCTCCAAATCGAAGAACACTTGAACACTAACCCTAACCCTAGGTGCAAAGCAAATCTCTTATCCAGTGCTGCTCCAGATCCATGCCGACCAGCTTCTCCTCCTCGCTGCTCTCCTCTCCATCCTTCCACGACGGCATCTTCTACGGCGGGGAGGGAACCGTGCCTCCGGCGGCGGCAACAGGTGACAGAGCAGAGGAGTGAGAGTGAGAGAGTGAGCGAGTGGAGTGGAGTGTGAGCGGCGGGGAGTGGGGGCTCTGTTTTGTACCGACAGCGCTAACGGCCGTCAACCCACTCGTCGTCTGGCCTTGCCCACGTGGCACCTGACGGGTGGGCCAGCCCTGTCAGAAATCATGTTAACTGCGGTAAATCGGTCATTTGTTTTTATTGAGAAAATTTACAAGAAAAGTGGTGGATTTTTGAGACGCGCTAGAAATATAGGTGGCAATTAAACGCTTGAACTTCAAATATGATGGTTTTTTGCAATTCACTCCCCTTTACCACCATCACCTCATGCTGCCGGGCAAAGCCAGCAAACGGCCAACGGCGGCAGGATTTGTTAGGTAGAGGCATGCTTGGTTGGTTGCCCATGCCAAATACCCATTGGTAGGTTATATCTTGCCAGCCTCTACAGAAATTGTCAAGTTAAGTTTTGATATTTGTCATATTGGCAAAATATCATGTTCGATACAGCAATTTTTCCGTGGCTCTTTTGTTAGCCAACCTTGGCTTGGCACGTTACTAAAAGCTCTTGCATCTCGCAACAAAAGAGGAACCTGTAGCATTCCTTGGAAAAAAAGAAGATGGAGGAAGCTGTAGCTGTAGCGACCCAAAGGCAAACGCGAGAGATAAGGACGAAGAGGACGCGACGAGAACGAGACCCGAATGACCCGGCCAGGTCACGGGAGGGGAGGACTCCGACCGCGCCATATAAAGTCTCTCGCCGCCTCCACCCACGCAGCGTCGCGCCCGTTCCGATTTCCTCCGCGACGACGCGCCACCCCGCCCACCCCCCACCCACCGCGCGCACCACCCCCCAAACCCCCGCAAAACCCTAGCCAGCTCCCATGGCTGCGGACGACGGCCACGCCACCACGGCCATCGCGCCAATGCCGCGCCCGGAGGAGGAGCGCGAGCAGCCTCCCCATGCCGCGGACGCCCCCGTCGACCCAATGACGGCGCCGCCGCCGCCGCCGCTGGAGGAGGAGGAGGAGCAGCAGCAGCAGCCGGGGGAGCGGCCAACCACCGCCGCGGACGCGGTCGTCGCTCCAATGCCGCCGCCCCCGCCGCCGCCGTCGCAGCCGGAGGAGAAGCAGGAGGAGCAGCCGGTGCCCGCCGCGGCGCTGCCCCAGCCGCTCGAATCGGTAGCCGCCTTGCTGTGTGTTTAGTCTAGTCCATGCCTGTCTCGCTCCCGACCTTCTTAGTCCTGTTTAGTCCTGTTCTATCCGTCGATCATCGGGCAGTTCCGATCGTGTTTAATTACCTGCGGCGTGCTTAATCGAGCGCTAATTAATCCGCTGGAATATCTTGTATTTTGCTTCCCCGCGCTTGCCGCTTTAGTTCCACCCTAGATATTTTACCCGTGGCCTCCGCGCGCTTGATCGGGATGGCGTCGAGGCAATCTACATAGATTTCGAGTTCCTCACGCGTGTTTGCTTCGTTATCTGTGCTTGTGCGCCCCTTTGATTACCCCTAGATAGGTAGCTACCTTCGCGATTCCAACGTTTTAATTTCCCCAAATTAATTTCGACGGCTACCCCCTTGATTTGGCACTAGATTATATGGTAGCTTGATTTCAAGTGTCCATCTTCGTTGTGGTTTGGTGCGTAGTTGATTGGTCCAGATTTGAATTTGGTGGTTAGTTTGGTTTGCTGCTAGCTCCGCACCTCAAATTGCAATGCTGCGTATTTCCGACATTAACATCACTAATCTGGTGCCTGGGTTCTGGATGATCGGTTATTGCAGGGTCCGGCTTCAGCCGAGGAGGGACACGAGGATACATTGAAAGATAAAAATCCCTTCAAGGTTCCAGATCCAGCCGATGAGGGACACGAGGAGACATTATCAAAGGATAAAAATCCCTTCAAGGTTCCAGATCCAGCCGATGAGGGACACGAGGAGACATTATCAAAGGACAAGAATCCCTTCAAGGTTCCAGTTTCAGCCGACGAGGCAGACAAGGAGACCTGTCGAGACCGGAAGCTCTTGCGGATTATGGGTCGAGCAGATGAGAGATACCACAAGGGGATCGGGCAAGGCCGACGTCCTGAGGATGATGTATGCATTTGCTAATTTCTGTCAATCCTTGTTTGAAGCTGTCATTTTGTTTGCTACTGGCACCGTGGAGTTATCACTAAATGCCACTTTGGTGTACCAATTTTATCTAGTGTGTTACATGCACTCTCCCTCTATCTCACACAAACTGGAAGCTCATGCACTCCAATATTTACATAGCAGCTAACATTTCAGTTCTGTTTGTTCTCCAGGATTCGGAGGATTCTTGTGGTTGTTCCCACTATAGGAGGTCGCACTTTTTGTACCGTCATGAACAAAGAGATCCTAGATATTATGATCATGAATTTCATTGTGTCAGATTTCGTCAGAACTGTTGTCCGAATTGGAATCATAGTGCACTACATCTTGGAAATGGTTATCCCGATAGGTATGGTTACCCAGGTCATCCACATCGTGGCTATGGCTACCCAATTGGACGATTTGATCAAGATTGTATGGATCTGTACAATCCGAGTCTGATGGTAGGCACAACCTATTGCTTCTTTTGTATATATTATTGACTGTGTACTAATATTCCTGATAATGACAAGATATTGAAGTAATTCATTTTACGCTATCATCCAAACATTCATGACATTTTGTGATATTTTGTTATCTTAGTCTGTTTGACTTGGACATCTTCCACTTTTGTTTTCTGCCCTAGGATTCTTGGGATGACAAGCTTGTAGATACTCAATGCTGTTCTCGGTACAAACTGACTCGTGGAAAGAACGATTTCCCTGTGGTAAGCTAGACACGTGCAACATCATGCTTGTGATGCTTCGTTTCCTCTCAGATCAAGTAAATGTGTTTGTTTTACTATTTGCGCTGCTTTCATAGGCTGCATCGCTAAGTAATCCTGAGAAGTGGATATGCTTCCTTAATTGTATTCTCCAGTGTGTTGTTCACACAGTTCCTTTAGTGTCGAAGCTTCTGAAAGATCGCCACCTAGGTCCATGTCCTAGTAAGTCATCTAGTTCAATGTACTGTCATTCTTCTAGTTTAGCTACTGTCGAGCATCTCTTCATATCAACCGTTGTGTTTTCAATTGGGTTTTTTGATGATTTTTCTGTAGGTGGTTCTGACGAATTCTGCTGTTACTGCTCCCTACGACACCATGCTTCTGAAGTTATCAGGCTCTCAGGAGATGTTCTCTACCCCAGAAAGTTTGTCAAACGCCTCAAGTGTATGTTTGTTCAACCGAGCCTTTAAAATTCCTCCCCATATACTCATAAACTGTTTAAATCAGTGGTTGGTTCCTTTGCCTGTGGTGTTGGTCGTGTGTAGCGGAGTTTTAGTCTATTTAACTGAACTTTCAGTTTTCTTCTGTGTATACTTCATTGGCCGCTTATATTATCAGAGAGATTCAAGTCTTGTTTAGCTATATTGTGTCCGTTTAACCCATTTCAGTTATTATATTCATATTATTATTACATACTTGAGTCATCCCTGTGATTATGTACTGAACTTCGTTTTCCATAAAATGGTTTGCAGCGATATTTCGAGATTTCGAGCAGGGACAACACCAAGATGCACATGAATTCCTCCGCTGCTTGCTTGATAAATTAGATGAGGTAACTGTCGCTCCCAGGTCTGAATCCGAGGAGCCCTCTTCTATTGTCAAAGAACTTTTTGGGGGCCAACTGAAAAGCCAGGTGTGTGTCTGTTGATCCTCACTACCAGTTACATCAGTATTGTTCTGACTTGGTCTATGATTGATAATTCACTCAAATGTTTTTGATTTGCTCAGTTGAATTGTCCAAAGTGCAATCATTGCTCGGACAGATTGGAGTCTTTCCTTGACCTTAACCTGGAGGTTAACCAAATGGACACTATCATGGATTCACTATCATCTTATACCAAAATTGAGGTTGTGGAAGATTTCATTTGTGATGGATGCAAATCTCGTGTGAACATGGAAAAGCACCTCAAGGTGGAGCAGGCTCCAGAAGTTCTTGTAATCCAGCTCAAACGGTTTCAAAATTTGGGGAGTGATATATCTAAGATTCATGACATGGTGAAGTATCAGTTAGAGCTGGATTTAAACCCCTTCATGAGCTCCCCTGTTGACGTGAGGCCACTTTCTTCTAATTTGATCATATTTCCCAACCACCCAAGTATATATGGCTGATGCACATTGTTGTTGCAGAAACCTCAATGCTATGATTTGTATGGAGTTGTAGAACACTGGGGTAACACAGCCAAGGGTCACTATGTTTGTTATATCCGTTCATCAGAAACTGATTGGTTTCTCTTTGACGATGATAAGGTAATCTATCTACTGCTTGTATATATTTTTTGACCTTTTGTCAAGTTACCTGGCTCTAACATTCCATGGTGCAGATTGTGAAAATGACTGAGGACAGAGTTTTGGAGAAAAAAGCATATGTTCTGTTCTATGTCAAGAAAGGTTCATTCCCATGGTTCTCTACATTACTTGAGAAGAAGGAGATGTTGCTGTCGGATTATTTTGAAGAATTGGCGGGCAAAGGATTAGATGAGGATGGTGCTTCCAAAGCGGGCAGCTACAGTAGCAGTGGTAGTGACAGTGACAATGGCAGTGTTGAACAAGATGTCACGGAGCATTTTTTTGGACCAGCAGAGAAAAATGAAGCTGGCCCCAGTTCGGCCGGCTTGTCACAAGGAGTCCAAGGAATTGAAAACGGCAGTACCCTTTGCAGTGTACCTGATAAAAACGAAGTGGGTTGCAGCCTAAGTGGAGTACCATCTGGAGGAACACAGAAACCCACCTCCCTTACCCTATCAAGTGTGGAAAATGGAGATGCTAGTGGGTTGCCGTTGCTATTGGAGAACAAAGAGAAGTCCAGCCATGGCACCAGGGAAGCGAACCATAATGGGCCATCATCAGAGGTGCTTGATGCAGGCTCCCATGGAGGGTCATCACAAGAGAATGGGAGAAGCTGCAACCTACCCCAGTCATCACCACATAAACATGAAGACTACTGTCCTGAAAACTTGACATTGCACAGTAAGTGTGTTCTTTCTCTGTTAAAAGAAAACAACCTGAAATTTACTCACATAAGTTTCCCACAATGGTGTCTCTGAGCCTGCTCCTTCTATATCAATGAAATGCGAAAAAGCAACAGCACAGTAATAGTCTCTATGTGTTTGTACGTTGTGCTGGTGGCTGGTGTTTTATGAGGCTTATCTCTTTCTGTAGAAGAAGAAGAAGATGGGATGGTAGGCTCTTGTGATTCTCCTGCTGGACCGCTGCACGCGCGTGGGAGTGCTGGCACTTCAAGGCTCAGAACAGTAGGCTCCAACTCCGACCACACTACTAATGGCGAGTGCAATACTAAGTTCATTTAGATTCAGATACAAAACCAGAATGGTTTCATGCCAGCCCTTTTTGATTTTCTCTCAGACACCTTTTAATTGGCTACTGTTTTTGTCACGCACTTGTGAGCTCATGTGATATAAACCATAGTCATTCAGTCCCCTTTTATATATATTAACTAGAAATCCACTCTTGTTTTAAGCTTTTTAGCGTTTTGAAAGGAAAAGGCTGATGAAACGTGTAATGTTCCTTAAAGCTTTGAGCGCAAAAAATAGGGGTAACACTGCAATTTTGTGTGCGTCTTTATTTTGTTATACAGTTTTTATCTATGTTAGTTTACTCTCAATCAGCTGTGTCCCGCGTGCAGATGTCGGAGTCAAGACCAGAGCAGGGAAGCGGATGAGAGCCCAGGCTGCAGCAGCTGCAGTGACGGCGAAGAAGCAGAAGACGAATGGCGGTGTAAAGAACTATCTACAGAAGACGAGGGTAACAAGAGGGAGGGGCAGGAGAAAGCGGAGGTAGAAGGGGACATCGCTTCATCATATATACGTATATATATAAACTTCATAAGTGCGCGTAGCTAATTACCGTTAGCACAAGGGTTTCGCAGTGAGAAAGCAGAACAGTGACACGGCAATTTTTGGACACTTGTAACAGATGGCCACCTGAGCTTTGCTGAACTATACTCTAGTTATCATCCCTGTTGCATGGTTTTGTTTGATGTATGCATCAACTGGCTGGTGACTACCAGCTTTCCATAGGGCAAGGACACGCCTGTACTGATAACCATATATGGTATGAAATGGTCATTACAAAGCAAAGGCATTTTCTTTGGTAGCACAACACCCATCTGGTTCCCACGAAACTCCAAATGCTATTACGACTTTAGCCAGAAAGCATTTGCGAGAAAATCCTCATTCTTTCTCTACCGACTTTAAGTTTTAAGATTCCTATGGACTCTTATACAGAGCCACCACCAATCTGTTGTCATGCTCTAACAATCAGGAGAGGCGGACCGCCGAAGGCCTGTGATAGAGTCTTGACTGTAAATTCAGCTCAGAGGATCCGGTCAAGATCAGATATGATGTTGGACGCCATAGATGTCAGCTTCTTCCCAGTCTGCCCAGCCATGCTCTTGAGAGAGGTCAAGTCCTGAGTGGCCTGCACCAGTCAACAGAGCATTAACACAATTCCATCAAGGAAACCAGCCATGCTAGTATGCTGATGCCTCGCCAGTGTTACCTGGAAGGAGATTCTGTTGATCAAATCCGAAGCACTCAGATCAGCATTAGAATTGTTCGCTTGTTGGCCAAACAGATCAGCACTTGAAATGGCAGAGGATCCCTACAGCAACGTATTACACATAGTACCAATCAATCCGGAGCTATCAAACAAGGTAAACTAGCAAAGCCGTGCAGTACTGAAAACAGATTATTCACTTGGGGAGTTAGGGTCAAGCTGATCAACTGTGATGGAAAGTTGGAAATCAACGTAAGAAAAAAAACTGTGATGATTCCCTCCGTCCCAAAATAAGTGTCTCAAGCTTAGTACAACTTTGTACTAAACTTAGTACAAAATTGAGACACTTATTTTGGGACGGAGGGAGTACTATACTTGTGAAAATCAAAATGATAAGTAGGAGTATAAAAAGGCCAAAAGAACGTCCCGGGATTAAAAAAACAAGGGCGTATAGGCCAGATCCATGGCATTGGGGTTTGTTCTAAACAAAGATCAGGAATAAGTTTATTATCATCCCAGATTGCCAGCAAAGACGCAGTGATATACTTACAGAGAATTTTTGGAGGGAGATTTGGCCCTCTTTTTCTAAATTGGCTTGATCACCGAAAAACTGAGAAGATGAAATAGACTTTGCATTTGAGAACTTCTGTCTTGCTTCGCTACTTTCCTCGACCTGGAGATCATTATTACAATCGATTATTCACAGGCCACTTGAAAGTTGGACCCCAAGACAAGAATATGTAAAACAAGTCTACATTTCACTATATGTAAACAATTTTCTCATTTCCAGAGGGAACACACTCAAATGCTTCATTATGCACAGATGGAATAAAGAAACCATCACGATCAGTAGGAATTTATAGACAAGCCACTCAGAACTAAAGCACAATTACAGCAGAACTAAAATTGTAGCCAGGGATAAGTTAGACAAGTCATTCAGCTTCAAAACTGCAATTTTTCTCAAAATGATGAAACACAGTGAATATTCTAACACCTCAACATGCATTTTTAGACAATTGTGCTTCTGGAAATGCCTTGTAATGCTGTTAACCCATTATCAGACATCAAGATGAACCAAGTCAATTGTGCTTCTGGAAAGCATGCTAGCTAATTCAAAGCATACCGCCACATAGAACTGGGTTACCTAAGACTAGAACTGAACTAACATTGTGACCAATATCACATAACTGACTTATCATATAAATGATACAACTACAGGATAACTAAACATTACCTGCATTTTGGATGCACCAGAAGTAGATTTCTTGTGATATCCACTGTCCATCCCGTATTCACCAAAAAAGTTTGAAGACTTTGGGGGCGCAACATGCCCAAACGCCTGGTTTTCCGCAGAGCTGCTCCCAGCAGAAGGTACATTTTCCACATATTCAAATCGGGAAGTATGAGATTTGCTCCTAGCTGTAGTGCTTTCAGCCACTGATGGCAGGGCAGGAGCTGGCTCTTCAGGTTTCTGCTCATAGAGGCTTTCACTTGGCTGAAGCAAATGACAAAAGTTATTAGTACAGAATTTCACAAACCTAAACGAAACCAAATAAATACATTTGGTAACTGCCAAGTTCAGTGGAAATCTACAAAAATGAGTGTCATATCAGCATGGAGCTACTCTTCTATTTCTTATTCCTAACACAAACTGGGCAAATCTACTGGCTCGTCATTGTATGAAAAGTAAAAGGTCTGCTGTCTCCTTAGTTTACTCAAGTGTAAGCTGCAGACTGCTTACCTTTGTCGTAAGCTTGCGCGCACCAAGTCCACCAGTCTTACTTCCAGGCTTCTTTCCACCGATTGGCTTCTTGAATGAATGGGTAGGAGCTTTAGGTGAACGAATAGTTTCAGACTCAGGCTCATTCTTCTCATTCACAACTACTTTCGGCACCTCTGCCAGTTTGAAATCAGGAAATGCAGCTGCTTGGCTTGAAGTCTGAGAAGCTGCGACTGGGGAGGGCGGCCCACTATTATTGCCATCTTCTGTCGAACTTTTAGAAACCTCTTTGAGGAGCAACTGTCTGTATAAGTCAGCAGCTCTTGAAGTGTACTTTGCCTCGATCTTTCCACCATCAGTCCAACCATGCTGCTTAAAGAAAGCTTGTGCACGGTTGTTTCCCCCATAAACCATCATTTTCAACTGCTCTGGGGTCCATGAATCCAAATTTGTTGACCTGCAGATTATTGTCAAAATTTAGTGATAAATTTTATATAATGTCACCACGAATAAATCCAGTCTTCAGGAAGTACTGAAGTTCACGAAATGCAGTAAATTTCCATAGTGACAATATGCTAGGTGTTAGGCGAAGAAGGAAATAACTTGTTTTTTTGTATTAAACATGTAAAGCAAGACCTGTCTGATAAACATTCCATTCAGACAGGCTAAGCCGACTTGGACAGAGCATACAACAACTTCAGAAGTGTCATGTTGCATCAAAAGGTGATTTACAAAGTTCAGTATGCAGAAAGAAAAACACACCACCATGTTTCTTACAGGTTATGCTGAAGCTTTTGAACAATTGGTAATGGCATTCAACATTATGCATCTCCACTCACACAATCTATGCCAGAATAAACTGCAATTCCCCCATGTAAAAAAAAGTCCAGCGTCAAAATTACAGCTGGTCTCATCCACATTCATCAGTAAGCCTGCACATTCTCTCACAAAGTTCGGTAGTACTACTTCACATGGCATGACAGGCACGAAGGAATACACAATGGACGAATTTTGAAACCCTAACCAGGCGGGCCCAAAATCGTATTAAAAAATCCAGAATTTACACGTGCATGGCTGATTGTATATTCTGGAAGCAGGGCGCATCACAAAGGCAAGCGTAGTGAGGAAAGGAGGTCGGGAAATTGGACCTGACGAAGGAGACGTGGACGCCGAGGCTGCGGTGGACGGCGGAGCAGTCGATGCAGAGGAAGACGCCGTAGGTGACGGAGGCCCAGGTGGGGTTCTTGGCGTTGCAGTCGAAGCACATCTGCAGACAGACAGACACATAAGGAGGGAGGGGCGCAGGAGAGGGGGATGAAACGAGGCGGAATCGGCGGACGGCGGAGGGAGGGCAACAAAGCCCTTCCTTGGCAATCACATCGCATCGGAGCAAACGGAGGCGGGAACCGATCACGCGCGCGCGCGCGTTACCTTATTGTCGGATTTGGCGCGGAGCTTGCGGAAGACGGAGCTCCTGTCGGCGGCGCCGGCGTCGGTCGCCATCGCGGCGAGCCACCAACCGGATCGGGCGCGAGCCCTCGCTTCCTCCGAATTGAGGAGGAGGAGGAGGAGAGATGGGGATGGGAGGAGGAAGTAAGAGAGAGGAGGAGACGCCACGCACACGCACACGCACCCCGACCGAGGCCAGGCGAGGCGAGGAAATGGTGCTGTGCCTTTCTGCTTCGCACTCCACCTCCACCTCCACGTGTGCCTCCTTCAGAATCAGCACCTGCCCTTTATCTGGGCCGCGTCGCTCTACGGGAACTCAGCCCATTAAGAAAATTTTAGCCCGCAATGATCAAGTAGCGGGGATAGTGAGCCCAGAGTGGCCGCCGTCCGGGGCTATTTTTTAAATAATACATATTTTTTTTATTAAATTTCAGAAATATTACGCCGTAATTACATTTTTAAAAAATAATACCCAGTCGGCCTACTACTGGCCAATTGGATCCAGTCGGCCTGCTGCTGGCCGATTGGACCCCAGTCGGGCCACTGTAGGCCGATTGGATCCAGTCGGCCCACTGCTAGCCCATAGGCCCTAGTCAACCCACTGCTGGCCGATTGGCGCCCAGTCTGCTTCCTCTAGGGCGACAGGTGCATGCACCCATTTATCTTTGGAATAAGTATTTGAAAAATGTTGAAGAAGTATTTAAAAAAATGTTGATCATGCATATAAAAATGTTAGTCAAGCATTTGAAAAAAATGTTGAACAAGTATTTGAAAAATGTTGAAAAATATTTGAAAACTGTTGAATAGGTATTTGAAAAATGTTAAAGAAGTATTTAAAAAAAATGTTGATCATGTATATAAAAAATAAACAAGTATTTAAAAAATATTGATCATGCATATAAAAATGTTAAAAAAGTATTTTAAAAAATGTTGATCATGTATATAAAAATGTTGAACAAATATTTGAGAAAATGTTAAACAAGTATTTAAAAAGATTGAACAAGTACTTCAAAAAATGTTTAACATGTGTATAATATACATGATCAATATTTTTATATTGATCAACATTTTTATATATATGATCAACATTTTTTACAAATACTTGTTCAATAGTTTTATATATATGATCAATATTTTTTTAATACTTGTTTGGCATTTTTTCAAATAATTGTTTAATATTTTTTGCAAATGCTAGATCAATATTTTTTTATACATGATCAACATTTTTTAAAATACTTCTTCAACATTTTTCAAATACCTATTCAACAGTTTCAAATATTTTTTTCAACATTTTTCAAATTCTTGTTCAATATTGTTTTTTCAAATGCTTGATTAACATTTTTGTATGCACGCTCAAATTTTTTTAAATACTTCTTCAATATTTTTCAAATAGTCATTCTAAAGATAAATGGGTGCATGCACCTGTCGGCCTTGAGGAAGTAGTCTGGGTGCCAATCGGCCAGCAGTGGCCCGACTGGATCCAATCGGCCTACAGTGGGCCGACTGGGGTCCAATCGGCCAGCAGTAGGCCGACTGGGTATATTTGAAAAATATAATTATGGCGTAATATTTCTGAAATTTAATAAAAAAATATGTATTATTTTAAAAAAAATTAGCGCCGTCCGGCCCGTGCTGCTTCATGCAGGATCCAGAGCCGGCAAACCCTAAACGGGGGGAGCCACTAGTTAACGAGCATCCCTTCGGGAGCCTCGCAATGATCAACGCCACTTGGCGCGCTCTCAGCCATTTGCCATGTGTCGCGCTCTGGGTTCTCTCTTTGAATTTTTTATTTATTTTGCCGCACGTGTTTTCGGCTATTTAAACAGTTTTTTCAGGGTTTTTTTTTCGACGTTTTGGTTTTTCAAAAAAAAGTAAAAAATATGTTTTCTTTTTTCTTCTTTTCACGAGAGTCGCGGGTTTGCTTTTGCGAGAGGCGCGGTTTTGCTTTCGCAAGAGGCGCAGTTTTGCTTTCGCGAGAGACACGGCCGTGTCTCTCGGAAACGAAAAAAACGTATTTTCTATTTTTTTTCTTTCGCGAGAGTCACGATTTTGTTTCCGCGAAAGGCACGATTGTGCTTTCGCGAAAGTTAAGGCCGTGAAGCGAGTGGGCTGGCCCATGAAGAGCGTGGGCGCTGGTTGCTCCCGACTATAGGTGGCCAAATGGGGCGGGATAGCTGGGCCGGCCCGATAGCACGGCCGGCACGGTACGGCCAGGCACGGCACGGCACGTGCTAAACGGGCCAGGCCCGGCACGCGGGCCGGCACGACACGGCCCGATTATCTTTTATTTTTATTTTTTATGTATCCTAATGTAGCCCAACAGGTAAAAATAGGTTAAAAAGTGCCCAGTGCACAAAATAGGTGGCAGATTAGTGGGCCTAGCGTGCCTGTGGGCCGGCCCAATTAGCATATGGGCCGTGCCTGGGCTGCAGGCTGCAGCACGCGGGCTGGCACGGCATGGCCCGTATAATAATCGTGCGTCGGCGGGCCGGGCCGTGCCAGGCACGATTAGTATGGGCCGTGCCGTGCCGGGCCGGGCTGGCCCGTTTGGCCAGCTATACTCCCGAGCAGTTTCTAAAAAAAAAAGCTCCCGAGCCTCCAGAGCCCACCGCACATTTCGGCGGCGCACTCGACTCCACGGCCACGGGCGGCGACACGGCCTACGCCGACGAGTACCAGCCGTCGGCCCCTCCTCGCCCGTTTCCGCCTGCATCCTCCGTCGCTCTCAGCCTCCGCGCACCCATCTCCGCCTGGTCGATATCGCTCGTACCGTGGCTCCAACCCCAAGCCGATCCGACGCCGGCTGCCTGTTCGACAGAATGCCTGAGAGCGTGGCGCCCGGCAGGGAGGACCGCATCGGCGCCCTCCCGGACGATCTCCTCCGCCGCGTGCTGTCGTTCCTTACCTCGCGCGAGTCCGTCTGCACATGCGTGCTCGCTCGCCGCTGGCGCCACCTCTGGAAGTCCGTGCCCGTGGTGCGCGTCATGGTGCCGGTGCCCATCGATAGAGAAGGGGAGGAAGAGCTCTGGTTTGTTAATTCGCTGCTTCTCCTCCGCGACCGGGCGCCGCTGCATGAGGTCGATATCAGAACCTACCTCGACGACCCATCCGCACCCCTCAACGTTGAGCTGTGGCTTCGATATGCGGCATCCTGCCATGTTCGGGTGCTTCGAGTTTGGGTGCTTCGAGTTTACAGTCGGCGTCTGCAGCTACCCAACGTGACTCTCATCTGCCAGCACCTGACAGTATTAGATTTCGCTGGTATGAAATTTGAGGAACCCACTCTGAATTTTTCAAGCTGCCCAATGCTAGAGGTATTAAAGATGTATGATTGTAAAATCAGCGCCGAGAAGATCTTGTGCAAATCGTTAAGGCATCTAACTATGGAGATATGCCGTTTTGACCTGTATGGCTGCACTCGTATCTCTTGCCCAAGTCTCACTGCCTTGAAACTTGTTGACAATTTGGGTTGGACTCCTTCCCTTGAGAGCATGCCGTTATTGGTAACGGCACTTGTCAGGTTTGATGAAGAATGGTATGAACGTCAAGCGTGTTATGATCATTGTCTTAATGGTGGTTACTATGGGGACTGTGATGATGAGTTATGTCCTTCTTGCCTCTGTCATGGCGATGACTGTGTGCTTCTAAAAGGTCTACGTGACGCTACAAATTTGAAGTTGACAAGTGCTCCTCAAGCGGTATGCTTTCACGTTCACTGTCTCCTAGGGTTGATTGCCATCTGGTCCTGTACATTTGTATCCATCATAGAAACATCTTAGGGAGGCTGCTTATGGGCATTGCATGTATGTTGCCAATTCGCATTTGAACCATTATGTTTCTTTGTAGACATCACCTAATAGTTGGTTCGTGCAATGACAGTACATTATGCATATCAGCATCTGTGTGTTCTTCGTTGCTAGTCTATACTTCTGATGTTTATACTATCCAAAAGCATAAGATTAATGTTTATTTTTATAGTACACATTAATCTTTGCCACATTAGATGGTACAGCTTAATTTATTTCTGATTAAACCAGAAACTTGCAAATCTGAAACCCTGCTGGCAGCTTCTATTCCATTCAGTATTACTTATCAAGTACTTACAAAGTTGGACCTTGAATATAATTTAATCCTCTCCACTTTATCCAGATTATTTGCACCAGGGATTTTAAATGGTGCCATACATTTAGCAAGTTAAAAACATTGTTTCTCAATGAGTGGTGTCTGGCTGCTGACTTCGGTGGACTGGTTTACTTTCTTCAGCACTCACCAAATCTAGAGAGGCTTACCCTTCAACTTAGATTTGATGAGGTACTATATGTTTTCTAATTACACCAGTTTTTTTCTTTGAAGTCGCCATTGCAGTTGATTGATTTCAGTTAGATATTATCTTTTCTACAGCAACAATCTATGGATGGAAAAGATGAAAGCTACAAGCCAAGAGAACAATTTTTGGTATCGAAGAATCTTAAAGTAGTCGAAATCAAGTGTCGCAAGGAAGATGAAAGGATTCACCAAATTGTAAAGATCCTTGTTAGCCTTGGAGTACCTCCTGATCTTATTGACAACCAACAGAACAGTGTGCGGTCTGATTGTAAGTAACTATTACCACTCCACACTGATTATGTTTCTTCCTCGTAATATTTCTGCAGTCAGCATGTTTGTGTAAAATTTACCAATGGAAGAAGGTACTCCTTCTGTAAACAAATCTAAGACATTTTAGGTCACTGAGTATCAATTAGTTTAGACAAAGTAATGGATATTTTAAATTTGGAGAAGTGGACATTCCAACATTTTGTGAAGCTAGCAAGGAAACAATCCCATATCATATTTCAATAAGAATCTAAAGCTAGATCCAAGCAGCACTGCATGCTGTCTCATCTTGCACCATTGTGCATCCTTTTGATTGCTAATGCCACCATACATTACCTGGACCCACAATGGCGAATGTAAATAGGCCTGCAAAAGAGCCAGTTAGGACTTTTTATCATTTCTATTTTAACGAAGCATCCTTTACGTTCAACAATAACTAGGTTAAGTTGAATGTTGGCTCAACCATCTCAGAGATTTCCTGTACTGCAACTGAAGGATTTCCTTCATTTTAATGCCCCTCGCTAATCAATTGTATCTTCTCGTTTCTTTTGGTCCGGCCTTCCATGCGCTGATTGTGTCTTATTGTTTATTCAGGCTCCAGTTTCGAGCAGGAGTAGTTTCAGCTGGCATACCGTTCTTGGTTTACAGACTTATCCGTGAATCTTGCCCACTCTTCCCCGCGATATTGCTATGTTCTGTGTACCAGGATTGTGTGCCTGTCCCTACCCCGTTTGTCTGAAAATCTGTAGAATTTGTATGCAGCTGGACTAGGTTTGAACGTCATCCTTGTCTGGTGGCACCGCTGTTGATTTCCTGAACTCAGTACAAGGCCATGGCATCTACTATACGTTTCCCATGGAAGAAAGTAAAGCAGGTCAGGTCGGCAGCCAGCTTTTGATCTTCACTTTATGCAAGTGTGCTCTTGCTCTCTTGTGTCGAGCTCAACAAGGCGAACATTTTTTTGGAAGGGAGACCATCAATGCTGGTCTTTTTCATTATGATAGGTAGGGAGCAATATGTACAGAGACCAAGATGGTCAAGGATGAAAGGGAGAGAAAATTAAAAAGGAAAGGAAACACAAGTGCAAATCTCTCAGCCTGGGTCCCCGAAGGGCGACAGCAGGCAGGATGCACCCCCCAGCCTCCACAATTCCAAATCTCCTCTAATCTCCCTCAATGTGGCCTCGACCGAAGAGATGTTGTTTTTGAAGATTCTGTTGTTGCGCTCTAGCCATATCCTCCATGACACCAGGATCATCATTGATTTGATGCCCTTCTTTTGTGCGGCCGTCGTCTTGTTGACGATAGAAATCCACATCTCCTTTGAGCTTTCAGGGTCTTGCCATCCAGTGGGATCGAGTGATCCGCATCCAGTCCAGTCGGCAGCCTTTTGCCAGATCATCTTGGCATGTGGGCATTCCCAAAGGATGTGCACCGAGGTCTCCAAGTTCCGGAGACACAGAGGGCAAAAATAGTTGTTTGGCCAACCTCGACGTTGTAGCCGATCAGCGCACCAGAGCCTATCTAACATGAGCAGCCAAATGAAAAACTTGCAGCGGGGGGGGGGGGGGGGGGGGGGGGGAGCCCATGCCCGGCAGAACATGAGAACATGTCTTTAAACGGAGAGGCCACCCTGCCAGCAAACTGCAGCTTGTAAGCCGCCGCAACGGAGTAGGTTCCAGATGCAGTTGTTTTCCAGGTGATCGAGTCCGCAGCGCCGGTGATGAAGCTTGCCTCTGCATCTTGGACTAATCGCCAGAGGCAGCGGAATTGCTGAAGGAAATCATTAGAGAACGGTGGTTTTCTTATGTCTTGGATCCATCTGTGTCCGTGCAGCGCCTCTTTGACAGATCGGTCCTTTGCTCTAGATCGCTTGTACAGCGCTGGGGCAATATCTCGCAGAGGGAGTGGACCTAGCCATGTTGATTCCCAGAACAGGGCAGTTTTTCCCGTCGCCAATCCTAACCTTTGTGGCAGCTGCGAAAAGGGCTCGGTCCCGCTCATCGCATGGTATGGCCGATCCAACCCAAGGTCTGTTTGGTTCGGCCCAGGACAGCCAAAGCCAACGAAGACGGAGCGCTCTGGCGAATTTCTGGAGGTCATGGATCCCAAGACCGCCCAGCTCAACTGGGGAGCAAACTTGGCGCCAACTGACCTTGCTCTTGCCACCCGTAAGGTTTTCTTCTTGTGCCCATAGGAACTTTCTGCAGATTTTATCTATGTCCTTGAGGAAGCTGGCATTTACTTGGATTGTGGTGAGCGCGAAGATAGGTATAGCTGTGAGCACCGAGCGCACAAGCGCGCGCCTGCCTGCTACATTCAGAAGCATGCCCTTCCAGCTGGCCAGCTTTGCCCTAATTCTGTCATAGACAAATTGCAGCTGCACTTTTCTGAGCCTACCTAAGGTGATTGGAAGACCAAGATATGTGATCGGGAAGGCAACTCTTGCTCCAGTGAAGGCCTCCAGGATATGGTCGAGGTCGATGTCTTGGCATTGGATGGGGGCAACAGTTGACTTCTCAGGGTTCATCCGCAGTCTGGTGGCCTGCCCGAAAAGGTGCATGATCTCCAAGAGGCAGGCAACATCCTCGCGAGTGGGGTTGGAGAAGAGAACGGCATCGTCAGCATACAAACCGAGTCTTAATTTAGCATCTCTACCAGGAAGGGGTGTAAGAAGCCCAGAGCTTTGTGCGGCCTCGAGAACACGGTGTAGTATGTCTATAGCCAGGATGAACAAAAACGGGGACAGGGGGTCCCCCTGCCGCAGGCCCCTGAAGTGCTGAATTATTGGGCATGGGGATCCATTGAGGAGGACGACCGAGGACGACGAGGCCAGAAGAGCAGAGATCCAGTTGCGCCACCTGAGCGAGAAACCTAGATTTTGCAGCAACTCCAGTAGGTATTCCCACAAGATCGAGTCGAACACCTTGGCTATGTCTAGTTTAAACAGCAGCATCTGCTTCTTCTTTCTATGGAAACTGCGGGCGGCGTTACGAACAAAGAGGAAACTGTCATGGATACACCTATTCTTTAAGAAGGCACTTTGCGCCGGGGATATGATGGTAGCTATTCTAGGTGCAAGCCTAATGGACAGGATCTTAGCAATGAGCTTCGCAAAGGAGTGCACCAAACTAATTGGTCTGAACTGCCCAATTTCGGAAGCGTCGTCAAGCTTGGGCAGGAGCACTACGTTTGCAGAGTTCAGGGGTCCTATTCTTGCTTGATAGTAGCCCAACAGCTTTGGTAGAAACTCCCCGAGAATCCATCCGGGCCCGGGGCGCGATCCGTCGGCGTTTGCTTGATTGCTTCCCAGACCTCCTCCTCTGAGAGGGGAGGTCCATCCCCTCATTGTCAATCTGCGGAAAATTTATCGCGTCCCAGTTTATAGTGCAGGCACGCTCGAGTTTCTGTCCCATGATGCCCTGAAAATGATCGGTGATCACCTTCTCCTTTTCCTTATGGTCCGTCACTCTGCAGCTTCCTTTCTTAAGCGATAGGATGAAGTTTTTGCGTCGTCTTGCGTTGATCTTGGCGTGGAAGAAAGCAGTGCTGGCGTCCCCTGCCCTAAGCCAATTGATGCGGGAGCTCTGCTTCTTTCTCGCCCGTTCTATAGCAGCTAAGCCCAACAGCCGCAGCTTTAGCTTCTTATGCAGCTCCCATTCCGCATCAGATAGGGTCCTGTTTTCCTGAGCGGTGTCGAGGCGCAGGATGAGCTCTTGCGCCATGTGAAATTGAAGTTTTGCTTCGCTAAACAGCCCTTTGCTCCATGTCCTCAGGGCGCTGGCCGTGCGCTTCAGCTTGACGTGCAGGGAGAGGATCTTGCAATTTGACAGAACGGGTCTCGTCCAAGCGGTGGAGACAGCCTCATGGAACCCTGGGAATTTTGGCCAGAAATTCTCAAAGCGAAACCTCGCCCTGCCGGGAGGGGCGCTTGCATTTGTCAGGACCAGGGGACAGTGATCGGAGACGGATGTAGAGGCGGCGTGCAGCAGGTGTTGAGGGAAGAGGGCATCTCACGCCGTGTTGCAAAACACGCGATCAAGGGCAACAAGAGTGGGAGTCCGCTGCTCATTACTCCGGGTGAATTTCCTGTTCTTTCTTCTAATCTCAAACAACTCAGCTCTGTTGAGTGCAGTTCTGAACTTTCCCATGAGACGTCGGTTCAGATTTAGGTTGTTTTTATCCCTAGCTTCATAGATGAGGTTAAAATCTCCAATGACGAGCCAGGGGCGGCTGAAGACAGGCGTAGCAGTGCACAGCTCGTCAAGGAAGGCCTCTTTAAGGGTGTCATCGGTTGGGCCATTAACTGATGCCTTTTCTCCATGCCTGAGGAAGGAACTGTGGTAGGCCTATGGAACTTCCTAGTTACATTAACTGCAGCTGCGGAGTTCGACATGCCATTGCTAGAGCCTCATTTGCTTTGCACATTCAGTTCTTGTTAGGCAACATAAATGTTACTCTCGTGATGTTTACACTCCATGTGTGAAGAATGTATTTTGCCATCATGCATGCATGCATCGTTTTGGCTGTTGGATGCATAGAGGCTCAAATTTGGACATAGGGGGAGAGAGAAGTGAAGGCGTGGATGGAGGCGTCCGTGTCTTATTAAGAAAGGGAGAAGAATTGGGCCTGCTTGTAGTTTGTTACAGGACCGCATGCATTAACAACCCTGATGACTTGATAACAAGAGGTGGTGGTGCGTTGCTTTCAGATTGAGAAGAGATGCCTGGCTACCTGCTGCTGCTGCTGCTACGGTAGACATCAGAATAGTTCGCGCTTTCACAAAACATACATACGATATGAAGGAAAGGGAGGGCGTGCTAGTGAGCTCTAGCACCTGGAAAGCAGATCGATGGAATTTCGCTCCTGATGCAGCACCTTTAAAACGTGCGAGGCTTTTATTAGTGACTGAAAAGGAGAGGCCGGGAATCGATAGAGGAAAGTAGAAGGTGATCTATGGGTCGATCTACTGTGGAATCAAAAACACGTAGGAGAAGGCAAATGGTACCTGCAGCTAGACGTGCCACTTTCAGAAGGGGCATGGGCCATGGGGCACACCTGAAGTTCGATCTTGATGGCTGAGAGTGCAACCACCCATCCGTTGGTGGTTCTCTCGCTAAGCTTTTACCATAAGATGTTCCTCTATATTCACCTCCTGTAACTCTCCTAGATCGTGGTGGTCTTATAGCGATTGACGGTAGATAGATGATGCACTGCGTGATGCTCCGCCCACTAATTCCACATTTCCGTCCACTGGCTTTTGGCTCTAGCCATGCGATTGCGAGTGACGTGGACGTGATCTTGACCCGAGGCGGCCGGTCGTGCACGAGATAGGAGAAAACGTGTTCCACGCACCTTCGCTTTATTATGTGCGCGCCTCTTGTTTCCTACACTTGTTTTTCTTTATCATATCATGCCAAATGAATGAGACGAGAGTAAATAAGATGAAGAAAAACAAGTACTAGTAGCTCATTGTTACGACAAATGAGATGATTTGTTGTGCTCATTCTGAGTTCTGGTACTATTACCGGAAGTCATAGAACTTGCTTTACATGTTCAGTTTAGTGTTAGAACTTTAAAAGTACGGATTGATGGTCATCCAACTTGTGTTTTTATGCAAATACGGTCATTTCATTCGTATCCTGCACTTATGTGGCATGCCAACGTGACCACGGCTCATTGTTAGTGACCCGAGTGACGGGCACGTGTTTTTTTGGAGAGACACCCTTGCTCTATATTTAGTTGCGCAGAAGCCCTTACTCAGCACGAGTGGGCCCTGCTTGACAGCGTGCTAGATGAATAAATTTCTCCTTGACATCTAGGTCCCACTTGTGGTGGTGTGAGAGAAATAAGAAAAAAAAAAGAGCATTGGGGCGGCTCGAACTCACGATGCCATGTACGGACATGTCGCGTGCCAACAACTGCACCAAACAGACTTTCACGTTTGTGAAGAGATACATCTTCTTTTGTTTTAAAGTGAAAGCAGGGTTTAGCTGATATTTTCATGTCAATTCTGATTGTCTCCACCATTATTATTATTTTTTGCAATATATATATAGACACACACACACACAAAATGCTTTGTTCTTTACCAGTTTCAATTTTATATATTTCAATGCACAAAAAATTGAATTCAAAATCTGTTTGAATAAATTCAGGCGGAAAAAATCCGCTCAACCTCGAGTAGTCGTCCTTGCCAGCATAAAACTCCGTGCTTGTCTTTAGAGACATGAACAAGTATGAATTTTGAAATGGCAAAAATGTCTGCTCATGTTGAAATGGTCAAAAATTCTTTGAGACAAATCAATGAATTTTTTGTTTGAATTCAAATAATATTAAATTTAAAATATAGATAAAATAGAATATAGCGCATAATGAATATATCATTTCCATATTGATGGTCCATTAATTAGCTACAACTGGCCCATGTTCGAATCATGTGTAGGTTATATCTTTTGCTAAAAAATCATATTCGATACAAAAATAATCAAAATGTTTGTGCCTCATGATTTGAACTCTAGACCTAGAGGTGTGAAGAAATCTGTCCTACCGTAGCAGTACAATATTAGATTTAAATTATATTTGATCCATGTGCACTCTGAAACACGATTAAAACCAACCGAAATATTTCAAGCGGAATGAAAAAATTTCACACACCCTCTAAATTTGTTTAGATAACTTGATATTAGAGCAAGCTTATTGCTAACATTGTCTTCGCCTTTGTATATGGTTGAATTATGTTTGTCCCGGCCAAAAAAAAGAATACATTTTCCCTACAAAAAAAGAATATATTTGTCCAGTTAACCGATACAAAAGCATATGCGCATCTGAGTACTAGACATCAAAGGACATATGTTGTGGTGGTTACCCCGCGCGATAGGAGCTAGGCCGTGTTTGTTTCAGCTTCGCTTGGATTTTAATCACCTATGGATTCGCTTCAGTGGCGAAGCTGATTCTGCGCGAATCAGCTTCACCACCGAAGTACACATTGAGGTGCTTCAGGAAATTGCACTAAAAAGGCCCAAAATCAGATTCAGCTTCATTGGCAAAAGCTGATTCGAAATAGTTGTTTGTTCTAGATTCCAAATTCGGCTTCACTGACAAAGCTGAATCTGGTCCCAAAATCCAAAACAAACAGGGCCTTAAGATTTGTTCCAGATACGTCTAGGAGGCATCTGATATGTTTGAGTGGATGAGAATTAGAATAAAACAAGGGTCTAAAGGGAAAATTATAACGCCCTCGATGCGGCTATAGCTCCCACGTGTCGAGGCATGACTTAGAGACATAACCGCATTGAAAGCAATGTCGCAAGTTAGGCAATCATCACAACATCCCATGTAATATATAGAATAAAAGGGGAGATACATAGTTGGCTTACACTCGCCACGTCAATCAAGTACATAAATAACATACATCATCCAAACACTCATGGCCCGACTACGGCGCCAAAAATAGAAGAAAACCCAACATGCGACACGATCCCGATCACCCCAACTGGGCACCACTACTGATCATCAGGAAAAGAAACATAGTAACGCTGAGAATCCTCGTCGTACTCCCACTTGAGCTCAAGCGCACCATCTGGAGCTGTATCATCTGTCCCTGCATCTGGTGTAATAGTAATCTGTGAGCCACAGGGACTCAGCAATCTCGCACCCTCGCGATCAAGACTATTTAAGCTGAATAGGTAAGATGGGGTAAAAATATGTGGAGCTGGAGCAAGCGACTAGCATATATGGTGGCTAACTTATACGCAAAAGAGAGCGAGAAGAGGAGGCAAAGCGCGAGCGAGAAACTAGAGAGCAACCTTCGCAAATATTACTCCAACACCGTGTCCACTTCCCGGACTCCGCCGAGAAGAGGCCATCACGGTAACACACACGGTTGATTCATTTTAATTAATTAAGGTTCAAGTTATCTACAATCGGACGTTAACAAATTCCCATCTGCCCATAACCGCGGGCACGGCTTTCGAAAGTTCAATCCCTGCAGGGGAGTCCCAACTTAGCCCATGACAAGCTCTCACGGTCAACGAAGGAATAGACCTCCACCCGAGACATTCCGATCAGACTCGGTATCCCGGTACAACAAGACATTTCGACAGGTTAAAACAAGACCAGCAACACCACCCGCTGTGCCGACAAATCCCGATAGGAGCTGCACATATCTCGTTCTCATGGCACACCGGATAAGCTAAGCGTACAGGAGCCAACGTAACCCAAGTTTCCAAGGGATGGCCCCGCACGGTGCTCTAGGGTGGACCAACACTCAGAGGAGCACTGGCCCGGGGGGGGGGGGGTTTAAATTAAGATGACCCTCGGGCTCCGGAAACCCAAGGGAAAAAGAGGCTAGGTGGCAAATGGTAAAACCAATGTTGGGCATTGTTGGAAAAGCTTTAATCAAGGTGAACTATCAAGGGGTTCCCATTATAGCCCAACCGCGTAAGGGACGCAAAATCCGGGAACATAACACCGATATGACGGAAACTAGGGCGGCAAGAGTGGAACAAAACACTAGGCGAGAGGCCGAGCCTTCCACCCTTTACCAAGTGTATAAATGCATTAAGATAACATGGCAATATAATGATATCCCAATAACTAAATAAATGTTTCAACAAGGAACGGTCTCCAATCTTCACCTGCAACTAACAACGCTATAAGAGGGGCTGAGCAAAGCGGTAACATAGCCAATCAACGGTTTGCTAGGACAATGGTGGGTTAGAGGCTGAACATGGCAATTTGGGAGGCTGACAAGCAAGTGGTAGGCATCGTAGCAATGGCATAGCAAAAGAGCGAGCAAAACTAGCATAGCAAAGATAGTAGTGATTTCGAGGGTATGATCATCTTGCCTGCAAAGTTGTCAGAGTTGACTGGATCCTCGAAAGCAAACTCAATGGGCTCCTCGTTAGCGAACTCGTCTCCCGGCTCTACCCAAACAAGATAAATAAGCAACAAGGATACAATCAACCACGTGCAAGCTCAAACAATAAGATGCAATGATGGTATGCTATGCAGGATGCGATGCGGGATGCAAAATGCAAGATATGACAGGAAATGCATGAACCTGGCCTCAACTTAGAAAACCAAGCGTGCCACTAGAAAGATGGGATGAAATCGCTTGAAAACGATATAAAGAACGCCGGAATCGGAGTTACGGTTTGGAAATGGCAAGCGTTTCAAAAATGACACCGGTCTGCGATTTACAGCAAGCAGGCATCTAAATGCAATGAGATGAACATGCTACAGCACTCAAACATGGCAACAAAATACATGACAGGGAAGCATTCAAGATGCTTAACAAAAGTCTAGCACTGAGCTACGGCCAAATCATCCATTAAGAGGTTCAAACAAGCATGGCAAAAACGCAAATGCAAAACAGATTTCAGACTTAGTGAAATTAATACTTGTCTGGAATTTCAGATCATGAAGCCCTCTTCGGAGCAGCAAAACAACATGCTACAGGACCTGAACATGACAAAGAAATACATGGCATGGAGCTAGTCAACAAGCTTAACAAAAGTCCCTTAGTGACCTTGAGCCAAAAGGGATCACAAAATATACTAACAAGCACACGAACATAGTAAAAACATAATCAGTTTTCAGACTTAGTGAAAACTAGGACATGCTGAAACATAACTCAACGAAGGCATGTTAACGAGCTCGATGCACTCACTACGGTGCAAGTCATGGCAAGACAAGCATACATCCATTAAGAAGGCACAAAATACAAGCTAGACATGGCAAGAACAATAGCATAGCATACACGGATCAACTACAATAACATCGGCAAAAACGCAAACAAGTTGACGAACTGCCCAGATTCACAACGAAGCAAAAGTAGAGCTCGATTGACTCAAGCTAGGGTGCTCCAAATATGCAAACAAAGACATGGATGGATAGAGCACTACAATATTAACAAAACTCCTTTAATGACCATCCTCAAAAGAGGCACGGATCACTAGGAAACAACATGAACATATGGCATCATGAACTAAACAATCCCAGGACTTAGTGAAAACTACAAAGTCCCTGAAAACAGATTTACCGGGTGCCTCTCTTTGCAAGCTTGCATAAGTCACCACACACATCCTAAAAATACATGGGTTGCATCTATGTAAAGATAACAAGATGCTTAACAAAACATATGAAGGACTCACAGGCACATCATGCACACAACAATCATGGCAAAAATGACAAAAGTCTAAGATGAACTAGCAGATCTGACAATTAACTCACGAAGCCTCCTTCTAACAGCATTTTGGGCACCAAGATGAACTCAAATGAAAATGATGCAATGGAATGAAATGATGTACTCGTCGAGACGAACATTTTGATATGCTATATGTCCAAATCGGAGCTACGGATGCGGAGATATGGCAGGTCAAAGATTGCATAAAAATTAGGGGGAGAGGGGAAAAGTCAACCCCGATCTAGGGTTACTGTAGCAGCGGTTCGGATCCGGGCGCGCCTCCCGAGGTTTGTCGACCGGGGATCGAGGTCGTGGCGGTCGGCGGAGCCTCCGGTGAGCTCGTCGCCGGCGAGGACGGCGGAGGAGGGCGGAGGCGGGCGGCTGCGCGCGGCCTCGGGGAGGCGCGGCGTCTCCGGTCGCCGGCGAGGCGCGGGGTCGCGCGAGGAGGCGGGAGGAGCAGCAGCTCCAGTGGACGGCGGCGGAGGGCTCCGGCGAAGGTGGCGTGCGGCGGCGCGGCGGGAGGAGCGCCGGACGGGAGGAGGACGAAGACGCGGGCGGCGGCGGATCGGATCGGGCCGCGGGGGCCGGCTCCGGGCTCCCCGGCCTGCGGCGGCGGCGGTGGGCGCAACCAACGGGGCGGCGACACGTGGCGCCGGCGGGGAGGACCGGACGTGTCCGTCGGTGGACTTTTTGTCCGGCACGGCGCGGTGCTGAGATCTAGGGTTAGAGGAAGGGGAGATCCGCGAATTTTTAGGGGGGTGTATTTATAGGCATAAGTGGAGTTAGGAGAGTCCAAATGAGGTGCGGTTTTCGGCCACGCGATCGTGATCGAACGCTCTAGATGATGGAGCAGAGTTTGGTGGGTTTTAGGCCAAATTGGAGGGGTGTTGGGCTGCAACACACACGAGGCCTTTTCAGCCCCTCGGTTAACCGTTGGAGTATCAAACGAAGTCCAAATGATATGAAACTTGACAGGCGGTCTACCGGTAGTAAACCAAGGCCGCTTGGCAAGTCTCGGTCCAATCCGGAAATGTTTAATCCCCACACACGAAAGAAAGCTAGAAATGACCACCGGAGGAGAACGAAGCGCCGGAATGCAAAACGGACAACGGGGAAAATGCTTGAATGCATGAGATGAACACGTATGCAAATGCAATGCACATGATGACATGATATGAGATGCATGACAACGAAAACAACACACGGAGACAAAGACCCGAACCCGAGAAATAAATATAACTTAACGCCGGAAACGGCAAGAGTTGGAGTACAAATTGGGAAAGTTATATCCGGGGTGTTACAACACTCCACCACTACGAAAAGATCTCGTCCCGAGATCTAGGACTGAAAGAACTCCGGGTACTCAGAACGGAGGTGATCCTCGCGTTCCCAGGTAGCTTCACGGTCGGAATGGTGTGACCACTTTACCTTGAGAAATTTGATTGACTTGTTGCGAGTCCTGCGTTCAGTCTCTTCAAGGATTGCAACTGGGTGGTCACGATAGGAGAGATCTTCTTGGAGCTCAATGTCCTCGAAGTTGACGGTGCGGTCAGGCGTCTTGAAGCACTTTCGGAGCTGAGAGACATGTAACACATCATGAACATTTGCAAAGTTTGACGGAAGCTCGAGTTGATAGGCGAGGTCGCCTCTCTTGCTGACAATCTTGAAAGGTCCCACGTATCTAGGGGCAAGCTTCCCTTTGATACTGAAGCGACGAGTACCTTTCATAGGAGAGACGCGGAGGTAAACATGATCTCCGATCTCGAAAGCCAAATCACGGTGCTTACTATCATAGTAGCTCTTCTGGCGGGATTGGGCTGCTTTGAGGTTATCACGAATGACTTTGCACATTTCTTCTGCCTCTGTGATTAAGTCATTACCCAGCAGCTGACGTTCACCGGTTTCAGACCAGTTGAGAGGGGTACGACATTTCCTACCATACAGAATTTCAAATGGGGCCTTGCCCGAACTTGCTTGAAAACTATTGTTGTATGAGAATTCAACATAAGGAAGACAATCCTCCCACTTCATGCCAAAAGAGATCACACAAGCCCTGAGCATATCTTCAAGAATCTGGTTGACACGCTCGACTTGACCGCTTGTTTGAGGATGGAAAGCTGTGTTGAAGCGGATGTTGGTGCCCATGGCCTTCTGAAAAGAATCCCAAAACTTGGAGGTAAAGATGCTGCCACGGTCTGAAGATATCACTTGAGGAATACCGTGCAGAGAGACAATTCGAGAGGTATAGAGTTCCGCCAATTGAGCTGCAGTGATCGACTCTTTGATAGGCAGAAAATGAGCCACTTTGGTGAGCTTGTCGATGACAACGAATATAGCATCATTGCCACGCTTGGACTTTGGAAACCCAGTCACGAAGTCCATCTCAATGTGGTCAAACTTCCATTCTGGAATGGCAAGAGGTTGGAGGAGACCAGCTGGCCTTTGGTGTTCTGCCTTCACTCTTCTGCAGACATCACATTCATTCACGAACTGAGCAATCTCGCGCTTCATTCGAGTCCACCAATAAGCCTGCTTGAGGTCCTGATATATCTTCGTGCTCCCAGGGTGGATGGAGAGGAGAGAATTGTGAGCCTCGTTTATGATCACTTTATGAAGGTCACCTTTGGGCACAACAATACGATCCTCAAAGAAAAGAGTATCCTTGTCATCAAGGTGGTAGCACTTGTACTTGGGTTGACTCTTGGCAATCCCAATCTTCACCCTCTTCACCATAGCATCAAGAAGCTGGGCTTGGCGAATCTGGTCTTCCAAGGTAGGAGAGACTTGAAGGTTGGCGAGGAAACCTTGAGGAACAACTTGCAGATTAAGTTTGCGGAAAGCTTCACAAAGCTCGGGTTGATAAGGCTTGAGAATCAGACTGTTGCAATAAGCCTTCCTGCTCAATGCGTCAGCAATCACATTGGCCTTGCCTGGAGTATACTCGGTACTCGGATTATACTCTTGAATCATTTCGACCCATCGAGTCTGCCTGAGGTTGAGATTAGGTTGAGTGAAGTTGTACTTGAGACTCTTGTGATCAGTGAAAATGTCCACTTTTCTTCCCAATAAGAGATGTCTCCAAGTCAAAAGAGCATGCACAACTGCCGCCAACTCGAGGTCATGAGTGGGGTAGTTCTTCTCTTTGGGCTTCAACTGACGAGAGGTATAAGCCACAACTTTCTTCTCTTGCATCAACACTGCGCCGAGACCTTGGAGAGAGGCATCACAAAAGACCTCGTACGGTTTGGATTCATCAGGAGGAGTCAGAACTGGAGCAGTGACTAATTTCTCTTTCAAAGTGTTGAAAGCGATGTCACATTCCGGAGACCAAACGTACTTGACGTGCTTCTGGACAAGATTTGAGAGAGGCTTCGCGATCTTAGAAAAATTTTCAACGAATCTTCGGCAGTAGCTTGCGAGACCGAGGAAGCTACGGAGTTGCTTCACGTTCTGAGGAGGTTCCCAATTAACAATTGCAGACACCTTCTCAGGATTCACGGCAATGCCCTTGGCAGAGATGATATGACCAAGATAAAGAACCTCATCGAGCCAAAATTCACACTTGGAGAACTTGGCGTAGAACTGATGTTCCCTGAGCTTATCAAGCACCAAACGCAAGTGCTTGGCATGATCTTCCTTGTTCTTCGAGAAAACCAGAATGTCGTCGAGATAGACCAAAACGAAGTCATTGGTGTAGGCGTTGAAGATGAAGTTCATCATGCGAGAGAACGTCGGAGGAGCGTTGACGAGGCCAAAAGACATGACAGTGTATTCATATGACCCATAGCTTGTCCTGAAAGCCGTCTTGGGAATATCTTGCTCACGGATACGAATCTGATGATAACCCATACGGAGATCAAGCTTGGGGAATACTTGGGCACCCTTGAGTTGTTCGAACAACTCATTGATGTTGGGAAGTGGGTATTTGTTCTTGATGGTCTTCTTGTTCAATGGACAATAATCAACACAAAGCCGGTCCGTTCCATCCTTTTTCTTCACAAAAAGAACACCACAACCCCACAGAGAAGAACTAGGCCGGATGAGACCCATTCTTTCTTGAATATCGAGTTGTTTCTTCAGCTCCTTCAACTCTTCGGGTCCAAGCTTGTAAGGACGCTTGCACACAGGTTCCGTACTGGGCTCAAGATCAATAACGAATTCGACTGGCCGGTGTGGAGGCATTCCTGGGAGCTCTTTTGGAAAGACGTCTTGATATTCGCAAACAACTAGTATCTGCGAGATAGCATCCAATTCGCCCTTCTCATTGAGAGAAAACAACCGGATTGTATCATCCCGAGCGGCAAAGACAATGACATCCTTAGACGAATGAGTCAATTGAATCTGCCTGGCTGCACAATCGAGCTGAGCCTTGTGCTTAGAGAGCCAGTCCATCCCGAGAATAAGATCGATATCCGAATTACCAAGAACCATTGGAGAAGCCAGAAACTTGAAATCACCCTTCATGATAGAAATATCCGGGACTATTGAAGTAGCCCTCATAGACTTAGCCGGAGAAACCACTCCCATAGGTTTACCCAACATTTGTGAAACAAAGTCATGCTTGGAAACAAATGATCTTGACATGAAACAATGCGATGCACCAGTGTCAAAAAGAACTCTTGCGGGAATAGAGTTAACTGGAAAGTTACCCATGATCACATCTGGCGAGTCCTCTGCCTGAGATGCATTCAGCAAGTTGACCTTGGCGGACTTGGGGTTATGCTTGACCACAGCTGTACTTGCCGATCTCACAGGAGGAGGAGGAGGAAGACGCCTCTGGTTGAAACACTTGTTGGCATAGTGACCCTTCTGTTGGCACTTGTTGCACGTGACCTCTGAAAGCGGACGGTGGTACGGAGCACTCGATCTTGGAGCTTGCGACGAAATCTTGTTCTGAAAGCCAGGGTTGGGTGGGTGGGAAGAACCACTGCCACTTTTGCTCTTCTGCTGATACGGCTGATGGAATGGAGGAGGAGGAAGCCAAAACTTCTGCTGCTTGGCCACTTGAGTAGAGGAAGAAGGCGTAGTGTCTTTGCCTCGCTTCTTGGAAGCATCACACCTCAACTGAGCGGCTTCTTGCTTCAGTGCCATGTTGTAGAACTCATCGTACCTCAACGGCTCAAAGAGAACAAGAGCGAGCTGAATTTCTTATCTGAGACCACCCCTGAACTGGTATATCATGCTCTTCTCATCAGGTACGTCCTGCTTGGCAAAGCGGGCGAGCTTCTGGAACAACTTGTTGTAGTCATAGACAGACAAAGAGCCTTGCTTCAGGTTGCGGAATTCCTCATGTTTACTTTCAGTCACACTCTGAGGGATGTGATGAGCTCGGAAATCCCGACGAAAATCATCCCAAGTGATCAGACATCCACCTCTTGAATCCTTGTACTGTTGGAACCATTCTGCAACTTGATCTTTGAGTTGGAAGGAAGCGAACTTGACGAAATCTTCAGGCCTGACATTGCTGCATTCAAAATGCTTACACAGATCCACCAGCCAATCGTCAGCATCGGTTGCCTCGACACAATTGCTGAACGTCTTCGGCCCATTAGCAAGGAACTGGTTCAGTGTAGCAAAGTGGTTCTGATTGTTGCCTTGATTCCCTTGACTGCCTTGATTTCGCTCTTGGAGGATTTGCATGATCAACTGTGTGTTAGCATTGGTTGCGGCCATCACAGCTTGCCAAGCCTCCGGAGGAGGTGGAGGTGGTGGCGGATCAGGATTCGGAGTCGTGCGCGTTGGAGGAGCCATCCTGAAGAGGTTGACCACCATTAGCACATTGATAGATAAATGAAGCTGAATCCAATGAAATGAAAATTGCAACATAAAGTCTTCACATCCGAACAAAACGAACGAATGCACTTCTCTTGAAGTGGTCACATGTCCCTAAATTGCGAAGCCACGTAGAATTAGGTAGAAGAAGTAAAACAACAAGGTACGGATCAAGAACGAATAATCGGTAAGAAACCCCAATCTCAAACCAATATCCGTGGAAGAAGAGCTAGAGCTACAAGAATTCCCACCTATGAAACTCCTGAAACTTTCCGGTTATGCAATCAGGTGTTGGGGATACAGGGGAAGAATAAAATCTCACCCAAACTAGCAAATCCTACATCCAGCTGTATCCATCCTTCAACACATAACCAAGAAACCTTCGGAAACCATCTACCTCAACCTTCAAAAAGCATCCGTTATACAAGTTATGGCGATACTCCCGAACTCCCGCCCCAGTACTGGGTGGCGTCGAGGTTATCTCACCAACGAACTGCATAAAAGAGATTTTCGATGTCGGCGTACTAAACTCAGGTATTCCAGAACTGCAATGATAAAATTATGATGACAACACCTCAGAGCTCAACTCCCCGGGACACTTCCACTAAACCCCTGACAGGAGGCACCAAGACAATGTTCTCATCATAAAACCATCGGAACGATTCCAAGATACCCGCGTGATCCTAAATTTTTTTAGTGCAATTTGAGAAGAGAAGAGTCAAAACTCTACGTTAGGATGCCTTGCCAGAGTGATGAGGAGACTGGGAAGTAAAAAGAATTCCTAAACTCTCCGATATATAATTCCTAAATGACTCAAAACATTTTTCTAGACACAACTCGGCCGCTAAAAACGATCAATCAGTGGGGGCTCCTAAGGTCGGGGAAGGCTCTGATTACCAACTTGTAACGCCCTCGATGCGGCTATAGCTCCCACGTGTCGAGGCACGACTTAGAGACATAACCGCATTGAAAGCAATGTCGCAAGTTAGGCAATCATCACAACATCCCATGTAATATATAGAATAAAAGGGAGATACATAGTTGGCTTACACGCGCCACGTCAATCAAGTACATAAATAACATACATCATCCAAACACTCATGGCCCGACTACGGCGCCAAAAATAGAAGAAAACCCAACATGCGACACGGTCCCGATCATCCCAACTGGGCACCACTACTGATCATCAGGAAAAGAAACATAGTAACGCTGAGAATCCTCGTCGTACTACCACTTAAGCTCAAGCGCACCATCTGGAGCTGTATCATCTGTCCCTGCATCTGGTGTAATAGTAATCTGTGAGCCACAGGGACTCAGCAATCTCGCACCCTCGCGATCAAGACTATTTAAGCTGAATAGGTAGGATGGGGTAAAAATATGTGGAGCTGCAGCAAGCGACTAGCATATATGGTGGCTAACTTATACGCAAAAGAGAGGGAGAAGAGGAGGCAAAGCGCGAGCGAGAAACTAGAGAGCAACCTGCGCAAACATTACTCCAACACCGTGTCCACTTCCCGGACTCCGCCGAGAAGAGGCCATCACGGTAACACACATGGTTGATTCATTTTAATTAATTAAGGTTCAAGTTATCTACAACCGGACGTTAACAAATTCCCATCTGCCCATAACCGCGGGCACGGCTTTCGAAAGTTCAATCCCTGCAGGGGAGTCCCAACTTAGCCCATGACAAGCTCTCACGGTCAACGAAGGAATAGACCTCCACCCGAGACATTCCGATCAGACTCGGTATCCCAGTACAACAAGACATTTCGACAGGTTAAAACAAGACCAGCAACACCACCCGCTGTGTCGACAAATCCCGATAGGAGCTGCACATATCTCGTTCTCAGGGTACACCAGATAAGCTAAGCGTACGGGAGCCAACGTAACCCAAGTTGCCAAGGGACGGCCCCGCACGGTGCTCTAGGGTGGACCAACACTCAAAGGAGCACTGGCCCGGGGGGGTTTAAAATAAGATGACCCTCGGGCTCCGGAAACCCAAGGGAAAAAGAGGCTAGGTGGCAAATGGTAAAACCAATGTTGGGCATTGCTGGAAAAGCTTTAGTCAAGGCAAACTATCAAGGGGTTCCCATTATAGCCCAACCGCGTAAGGGACGCAAAATCCGGGAACATAACACCGATATGACGGAAACTAGGGCGGCAAGAGTGGAACAAAACACTAGGCGAGAGGCCGAGCCTTCCACCCTTTACCAAGTGTATAAATGCATTAAGATAACATGGCAATATAATGATATCCCAACAGATTTACCGGGTGACTCTCTTTGCAAGCTTGCATAAGTCACCACACACATCCTAAAAATACATGGGTTGCACCTCTGTAAAGATAACAAGATGCTTAACAAAACATATGAAGGACTCACAGGCACATCATGGACACAACAATCATGGCAAAAATGATAAAAGTCTAAGATGAACTAGCAGATCTGACAATTAACTCACGAAGCCTCCTTCTAACAGCATTTCGGGTACCAAGAGGAACTCAAATGAAAATGATGCAATGGAATGAAATGATGTACTCGTCAAGGCGAACATTTTGATATGCTATATGTCCAAATCGGAGCTACCGATGCGTAGATATGGCAGGTCAAAGATTGCATAAAAATTAGGGGGAGAGGGGAAAAGTCAACCCTGATCTAGGGTTACTGTAGCAGCGGTTCGGATTCGGGCGCGCCTCCCGAGGTTTGTCGGCCGGGGATCGAGGTCGTGGCGGTCGGCGGCGCCTCCGGTGAGCTCGTCGCCGGCGAGGACGGCGGAGGAGGGCGGAGGCCGGCGGCTGCGCGCGGCCTCGGGGAGGCGCAGCGTCTCCGGTCGCCGGTGAGGCGCGGGGTCGCGCGAGGAGGCGGGAGGAGCAGCAGCTCCGGCGGAGGGCTCCGGCGAAGGTGGCGTGCGGCGGCGCGGCGGGAGGAGCGCCGGACGGGAGGAGGACGAAGACGCGGGCGGCGGCGGATCGGATCGGGCCGCGGGGGCCGGCTCCGGGCTCCCCGGCCCGCGGCGGCGGCGGCGGGCGCATCCAACGGGGCGGCGAAACATGGCGGCGGCGAGGAAGACCGGACATGTCCGTCGGTGGACTTTTGGTGCGGCGCGGCACGGTGCTGAGATCTAGGGTTAGAGGAAGGGGAGATCCGCGAATTTTTAGGGGGGTGTATTTATAGGCATAAGTGGAGCTAGGAGAGTCCAAATGAGGTGCGGTTTTCGGCCACGCGATCGTGATCGAACGCTCTAGATGATGGAGCAGAGTTTGGTGGGTTTTGGGCCAAATTGGAGGGGTGTTGGGCTGCAACACACATGAGGCCTTTTCGGTCCCTCGGTTAACCGTTGGAGTATCAAACGAAGTCCAAATGATACGAAACTTGACAGGCGGTCTACCGGTAATAAACCAAGGCCGCTTGGCAAGTCTCGGTCCAATCTGGAAATGTTTAATCCCCACACACGAAAGAAAGCTAGAAATGACCACCGGAGGAGAACGAAGCGCCGGAATGCAAAACGGACAACGGGGAAAATGCTCGAATGCATGAGATGAACATGTATGCAAATGCAATGCACATGATGACATGATATGAGATGCATGACAACGAAAACAACACATGGAGACAAAGACCCGAACCCGAGAAATAAATATAACTTAACGCCGGAAACGGCAAGAGTTGGAGTACAAATTGGGAAAGTTATATCCGGGGTGTTACAAAAATAGCACCACCCATATGGATGCAACAATCATTGACACACCAATCACTTCAATCGAGCTTCACACATCGATTCTAAAATAACGTAGTCTCATAAATGATCATAACAAACTGATCGAGAATCCAATCGATTAACGAATTTGTAATGTTTAAATGGTGGTCTGACTCTAGTTATCATCGGTGGAACACTTCATTAGATCAATGTCGTCCCCAACTTCTTCTTTGTTAGTGTCGTCTTCATAGGGCATGGTCTCGTAGGGTTGAGCAAACTCGGTGATGGGGTCAACAACCATTTTAGTGAATTAGAGAAGAGTACAGACCAACATATATATAGGAAAAAATTTAATAAGTTTTTTCCTACGGCTTTTTCATTCCTAGTGGTTACATCCCATGATCAGTGTGTGCTCTGATACCATCTCTGTAGTAGTGACTAGTGTAAGTGCATGTGGTGCCCCTTAGTGATTTTGGTGTATTGAAGACTTATAGGTTAAGGGATTAATGTGTTTATGAGTGTACACAGGTCTATAAGTCTATGAGGGGTTTGATATTTACAGAAAAGGTCAACCCCTAAAAATGAAGTTCTTTGACTGAAGACTTTGAATTTTTGAAGACTTTCCGAAAACTTTGAAAGTGATGAAATTGGTGTGACCTTTGAAGACTTGGCATTCATTCGAGGAACATGAAGCGTGAAGACTTTTGTTTTCATAGTTTCATTTTCTCTTTCTTGAGTCATAGGAAACACCGTACTGTTAAAGGGGGTAGAGGAAATACTAAGGAAAATTTTTCATGTGATGCTCAATTCAAAATCCTACACCTACCAATCCCTTTGAGTGAAGCCATTGGAAATCTCATACAGTCCAATCATATTCTTCAGTGACAGAGACGAAGTTCTTCTGGTCTCTAAGGAATTTGTTCTGACTGAGGAGTTAGGAATTCGCCAGTGCGGATTGCCTACACAGTGAGGAACATGATAGCCCTGAGGAATTTGATACTCAAATTTCCGACCATTGTTGTGCTATGCGCCAGCTGTCCCAAAATATCTACCCACCTAACGGTCATATCATTGAAGGGCATTTATGTCTTATCATGTCGGGCTACTCCCTAGGCTATAAATAGCCGCCCCCTACAACTACTAGCTGGTTGGCTGCTTCGAGAGAAACTGATACTTGTCATTTGAGAGCATCCCATCCTCCAAGGACTTTGAGCGAAAATCATCAAGTGAGGAAAACCCAAACCCAAACACCTACAAACCCAAAGTGATTGAGCATCACTGAAGAGATTGATCCTGCGTGGATCCGACGCTTGTTACATTTGAAGACTGTGCTTCTTCCAAACGGTTAGGCGTCATGGTCTAGAGCATCCAAGAGGAATTGTGGATCGCCGAGTGACCGAGTTTGTGAAGGTTCGGAAGTCACCTGAAGACTTACCACGAGTGATTGGGCGAGGTCTGTGTGACCTTAGCTCATGGAGAATACGGTGAGGACTGTGTGTCCTCAGGTTTAAATACCTAGCTGCTCCAACCAGATGTACAACTGAGACAGCAGTTGAAACCGGTCTACCAAACCATTGTCTTCACCAAGCTCACTGGTTCCATTTCCTCAACTCTTTCATTTCCTCATAACTGTGTTGAGTGCTTGTTTGTATCTGTGTTTGAAGACTTTGACTGAAGACTTTCTCAATTTCCTCAGTTCAATTTCTTCAGTCTGTTTGTCTTCATCCTGTGTTATCATGTGTTTACGCTTTCTGTACTCTGAGCTTGTCTTCATTTTGTCATGATGACTATGCTTGTGTTCTGTTATGTTTACTTTTGAGTACTTATTCCGTTGCTAGTAGTTCTTCACTATGGAATTTCCTCACCTGCAAATTCCTCATTGAAGAATTCATAAAAATCGCCTATTCACCCTCCTCTAGTCGATATAATGCACTTTCAATTGGTATCACAGCAAGGTACTACCTTGTTCTGTGTGATTTTGGTTTAGCCGCCTAGAGTTTTAGTTATGTCGACCACAGGAATGAAGACTGTGTCATGCCCCATCTTTGACGGTCACGAGTATCCCAAGTGGAAGGCCATGATGAAGAAGCGCCTCATGGCGATGAACAGCGAGCTGTGGACCGTCACTGAGATTGGTCTGACTGATCTATGCAAGATGGCGGAAGCTGACGACATTCGCAAGTACACTCTTCTCAACCTCACGGCGAAGGACGTCATCTGCTCCTGTCTGTCTCAAAATCAGTTCAGGAATATCATGCATCTCGATCATGCAAAGCTTATCTGGGTCCGTCTCTCTGAGGTCTATGAAGGTCATCGAACCCGTCATGATCTGTGGTTTGAGGACTTCAAGGAATCTCTCAAAGCGATGAAATTCAAACCAGAATCATCTCTTCTGCATCATGCCTTATGGAAAAAGATGCTAACTGAATGCTATCTATCTGAATCCAGTGATGATGAATCTGGTGATGAATTTGGACCCAGCTATATCAAACTTGCTTCCCTTGCCACTAAACAACAAAGAGCTTTGGAAAAAGTTCAATACATGCTAAATAAGAGTGATGATATGTTGGGTGAAGAAATGGATCAGTCGAAAGCTTTGGCTAAGAGTCTTCAGAGACTTCAGTCTAAGTTTGACACCCTTCAAGGTCATCATAACACTCTCTTATCTGATCATGAGAAGCTTTCTTATGAAGTTCTTCAAAGAAAGCAAGATCTTGAGAAGCTAAGAGTGAGTTATGAAGATCATCAGAAGGAGTGTGATTCATTACTTGCTCAACAAATCAGTGCTGCTCAGGAGGAATTTGTTCCTCCATGTTTGAAGTGCATTGAACGTGAAACTGCTAATTCTTCACCTGAATGTTCAAATGCTGCTAATGTTTCAAATTCTTCACCTGCCTCTACTGTCACTAATTCCTCATCTGAGGACGTTGCTAGTATCGCTGACGATGCAGGGCTGAAGGAATTGTACATGACATGCATGTACAAAAGCCTCAAAGGGCATCAGACTCTTTGTGATGTGCTTAAAAAGCAGATCCTCAATAGGAACCCTAGGAAAGAGGGTATTGCCTTTGAGAGGAAACTCAATGCTGATGGTACATATTGGAAGCCTGAGCAGTACCCCAAAACCTCATGGGTTGCTGCAAAGGGACCTCCAGTTGATCCATCTAACTTATCTGGCTTTGCATGTGAATCTCCTCGTTCTGATGATGAGTCATTTGACTCCAACTATAAACTGTTCAAAAATCAGAATGGTGAAGTATTTGCTAGATATGTTGGCACTAACTACAGGAACGGTCCTCCTATGAAAAAAATCTGGGTTCCCAAAAAGTGCCTTGAAAGTCTTCAGGTGAATGTCCTTAGGACACCACCTGTGAAGAATAGGAACCCTAGATCAAATTCTTCATATGGACCAAATTCCTCAAAAGGATCAAAGTCCTCATATGAATATCATCATGCTAACAACTCTATTTCGCAGGGAATAGCCAAGGGCTATGAATATGAGCATTATTCTTCTAATCATTATGTTCATAAGTCCTCGAAGAATTTCTCTGCTTATTCATATGCTTATCCTAACTCCTCTTATGTGAAACAAAATGGACTGGCTTCTATGCCACCTTTCTCGTATGGAGCTCGTAGAGTGATGAACTCTTTGCCATCCCTTCAGATGTGGGTGGTGAAGAAAAAGAACTAATCTCTTCTGCAGGGTCAGGTCTCCAGACGTACGTAATCGTCTGAAGAATTTGCTGGAGACCTGAGTGTGCCTGAAAGGACGCAGGCTAATCATGAAGAAATGAACTTTCATTTCTCGCGTCCTCATACTGCTTTATCTGTTCTGTTGCTTGATGAAATTGATCTGATGAATTGATGTCATATTCTTCACTAATGAAGTATATGAAGTTCTTAAGTTGCACTAATTCACCTGCAGGATGATCAACCCAAAGCCACTGAGTGGATCCTTGATAGTGGATGTACAAATCACATGACTGGTGACAAGAATCTATTGATGGATGCTCCCTTATCACCATCGCATCTGAAGCATATCATCTTCCCTGACAAAGGCAAAAGTCATGTATTGGGTCTAGGTAAGGTTGCGATCACAAAGGATCGACACATGGACAAAGTCATGCTTGTCGAGTCCTTAGGATACAACCTCATGTCTGTTTCAATGCTTTGCGATCTTGATATGGTTGTTGTCTTTGGCAAGTATCGTTGTGTTGTGATCATGGAAGCTGACAATTCCAAAGTCTTCGAAGGCTTTAGGAGAGGAGACTCGTATATTGTTGATTTCTCTACAGGACCGCAACCAACCGTGTGCCTACTTGCAAAAGCTTCAGAAGGCTGGCTCTGGCATCGATGACTTGGTCATGCAGCCATGAGGAATTTGCACATGCTTGCGAAGAAGAAGCATGTCATTGGCATTGAGAATGTCAAATTCCTCAAGGATCACTTATGCGGAGCCTGTGAAGCTGGGAAGATGACCAAGGCCAAGCATCCAGCGAAGACTATCATGACCACCACTCGACCATTTGAATTGCTTCACATGGACCTCTTTGGTCCTAATCATTACTCAGCATTCACAAATGATGCATCTCTCTATGGCTTTGTTATTGTTGATGATTACTCTCGATACACATGGGTACACATTGTTACTTACAAACATGAAGTGCAGGAAGTCTTCAAATGATTTTCCTCGAGGGCTTCAACCAACTTTGGTGTGAAGATCAAGCACATCAGAAGTGACAATGGAACCGAGTTCAAGAATTCTGGTCTTGATGATTATCTTGATGAACTTGGTATTACTCATGAGTTATCTGCTCCTTATACTCCTCAGCAGAATGGCGTCGTGGAGCGCAAGAACAGGTCTCTTGCTGAGATGGCTCGCACTATGCTTGATGAATACAAAACACCTCGTTGTTTCTGGATTGATGCAATTGATACTGCGTGCCATATCATCAACAGAGTATATCTTCACAAATTCTTCAAGAAGACTGCCTATGAACTCCTCACTGACAAGAAACCCAATGTAAGTTATTTCAAAGTCTTCGGTGCTAAATGTTGGATTAGATATCCTCATCACAACTCAAAATTTGCACCGAAAGCACATGAAGGTTTCATGCTTGGTTACGGAAAGGACTCGCACACCTACAGAGTCTTCAACAACGTTCTTCACAAGGTTGTTGAAACTGTAGATGTGCGGTTCGATGAAACTAATGGCTCGCGAAGAGAGCATCTACCTTCTGTGAAAGATGAACCAGCACCTGAGGAAACTATCAAGTTCAAGGCTACAGAGGATGTCATTCCTACCAAAGAATCTGCTGAAGAATTCATTCTAGAACATGAAGAACGTCGAGCTAATGCACCTGAAGAAAATACTGAAGAAAATGGTGCTGAAGAAAATGATGATCAAATCCCTCGATGACAACCAGCTCATCCTCGCGTTGCAAAAGAAGTGCAAGTTGAAAAGATCATCGATGACATTGAAGCACTAGGTCCTCTCACGCGCTCAAAAGCTTCACATTTATCTAACTTTTGTGGGCACTATGCTTTTGTCTCTATCACAGAGCCCACTAAGGTAGATGAAGCATTTCTGGAGCCTGAGTGGATTCAGGCCATGCAAGAAGAATTACATCAGTTCCAGCTCAACAACGCCTGGGAAATTGTCAAATGTCCAGATCCTCGCAAGCACAACATCATCGGCACAAAGTGGATCTACCGCAACAAGCAAGATGAAAATGACCTTGTGGTAAGGAATAAGGCACGGCTTGTAGCTCAAGGATACACACAAGTTGAAGGAATTGATTTCGATGAAACTTTTGCACCTATTGCTAGACTTGAGGCTATTCGCATATTACTTGCTTATGCTAACCATCATGATATCACTCTATATCAAATGGATGTGAAAAGTGCATTCCTCAATGGTAAGCTTGAGGAAGAAGTATATGTTGCTCAACCCCCAGGTTTTGAAGATCCAAAGCATCATGACAAAGTCTCCAGACTCAGTAAGGCCCTCTATGGCCTCAAGCAGGCCCCTCGGGCGTGGTATGATACTTTGAAGGAATTCCTCATGAAGAAAGTCTTCAAACCCGGTTCACTCGACCCTACTCTTTTGACTAAATCTTATGATGGTGAACTATTTGTGTGCCAAATATATGTTGATGATATTATCTTTGGCTGTACTGACCAACGTTATAGTGATGAATTTGCCTATATGATGAGTGAAGAATATCAAATGTCTATGATGGGAGAATTGAAATTCTTCTTAGGTCTTCAAATTCGTCAAGAACACAATGACATATTGATATCTCAGGAGAAATACCTCAAGGATGTACTAAGGAAATTCGGCATGCAAGATTGTAAAGGCGTCAAAATTCCTATGCCCACAAATGGCATCTGTGCACTGATGAAAATGGTATCAACTTCGATCATAAGGTATACCGCTCCATGATTGGTTCTTTATTGTACTTATGTGCATCTAGGCCAGATATAATGCTTAGTGTTTGCATGTGTGCCCGATTTCAAGCTACACCGAAGGAATCACACCATAAGGCTGTGAAACATATTCTTCGATATCTAGCTCACACACCAACACTTTGATTATGGTACCCCAAGGGCTCGACTTTTGATCTCATTGGATATTCTGACTCTGACTATGCTGGTGATCGTGTGGATCGCAAGTCAACATCTGGTACATGTCATTTCCTCGGACGGTCTTTGGTCTATTGGTCCTCGAAGAAACAGAACTGTGTATCACTGTCTACTGCTGAAGCTGAGTACATTGCCGCTGGTTCTTACTGTGCTCAATTTCTATGGATGAAGCAAACTCTCAAGGACTACGACGTCAACGTGAAGAATGTGCCTCTCTTATATGATAATGAGAGTGCCATCAAGATTGCTCACAACCCAGTTCAGCACTCGAAGACAAAGCACATTCAGATTCGTCATCATTTTGTTCGTGATCATGTGTTGAAGGGCGACATTTCTATTGAGCATGTGAAGACTGAAGAACAGTTAGCCGATATATTCACAAAGCCCTTGGATGAGAAGAGATTTAACAAGTTGCGTGTGAGCTAAATATCTTAGAATCTTCGAATGTTCTTTGAAAAGGACACTCATCCTAACACTCATGCAAAATTGAAGACTTAGATGTGCAACACATGAAGAAACGTTTTTCTTCAATAAATGAAGAATAACACTCTAAGTGTGAAGAAATTAACGAAGAATTTGATTCTCAGAACCCTACGACAATTGTACGCGGTGTCTGAAATCATCATTCTTATACGGTGGGTCACGCCACCACCAAAGTTGAAAATCTTCAATTTGAGTTTTTCCTCAGTTTTGAAACTCCTCAGTTGTTTTTCAACTTTGCATTGTCTTCACTGTTTCTATCATTTTTCTTCATTGGCTATATATATATGAATTTATGTCCTCTACATCATTCACTTATGGCTATTTCTTCAAGTTGGTTTTTCTGCTAAGTGAATGTGATCGGACCCTTCCCCCTCTATGCTATACTCAACCCAATCTGTTCACAAATTCTTCATGTGCGTTCTATTTAAAACTCGTTCAAAATCTTCACCGTGTCCTTGTCAGCTGAAGAATTGTGAACGCAACGTTAAAACTTATCTTATCCAATTTTTTGGCTTTGCCGCTCAAACCGTTCCGCATCCCACGATATACTTATCTATTCACCCACGATCGCACACGATCTCCACCTCTCAGTATGTGGGTGACACATGTCAAGCGAATGAGAAGGGTCAGGGGCACGTTCGTCCAAATTCTTTGTGCGAACAGTTTTTCACCGTGGCTATAAATACCCCCTTCCCCTTCCTCACTTCCTTTACTCCGCTCGACCTCTCTCTAGCTCGAGCTTCTCAAACCCTAGCGCCGCCGCTACATCATCATCGCCGGTGAGGAAGAGCTTCACTGCCTCGACCTCATCACCGTCGTACTCGTGCCAGTCGTGGAAATCTTCACTCCGCCGCCGCCGTAGCCGTCTTCCTCCGCCAAGCTAGGGCGTGGAAGATCTGCACTGACGAACTTCACATCTCCACATTCCAGTTCGTCGTGCTCTTCGTCCAGGGTAATTAAAAGTTACTTTTACTGCCCTCTTTGATTCAAATGATTTCTACAAAATCTTCAAAGGTGTTTTTCTTCAATTCTTCACACACTAAACACCTCACATCTCATCTGATCTTGACTCATTTCTCTAAGCTATAATTTCTCTTCAAGATTCCTCAATTGTGCGGATTTCTGATCTGTACAACTCTAGAACCTAAGACTAAGTATGCTTAGTGAAATTCTTCAAGACTCGTCTGGTCAAATTCCTCAAACTTGTTCTTTTTGAAAAATCTTCTGAGAACACATATGACCTCTCCAAATTCCTCGCAACTATACTCTGTTCATAGGTACTCATGTCCGCTGCTGAATCACTAGGTTCTCATCAACTTAACTCATTTGTAGCGTTCCTTGAAGAAAAGTTGCATACTTCTTTAGAGAATTCAATTGCTCAAATTCCTCAACTGAAGAAAATGGCTGATGGAAAGAAGCCACAGAAAGGAGGAAAGAGGCCTGAAGTCAACATTGCTTTTTAAATCCTTGAGGACATCTATGCTGGTACTGCACACCCCCTGAGGAAGATAAAAATCAGTGCAAGGTGCGCATTCAAAAGATTGAGAGGAGATGGGCAAGAGAGTGGAGGGAGTACAAATATGTTACTCCAAAATACATGAAGAAATTTGCACTAAATCCTCCATGCCCAAGACCTCCGTTGGCACATGGTCAAATAGCTGATCCCACTAGCCTCAAGCGTGGTGAGGATTATCCTGATGAATGGGCCAAGCGCCAGGCCAAGTTGGTCAAACAAGCAAAATATGCAGTGAGGAAATTCAATGAAGACTCTGCTGCCGCTGCTGCTGTTGAGGCCTCTGTAAAGCCGAAGAAGGCCATGCCAAAGAAGCCTGCTCACAAGCCCAGTGCTTCACCAGCAATGCCCTCACGGCCAAGTTCCTCAGCTATGCCCTCACGGCCAGATTCCTCAAAGCTCTCACGGCCAATTCCTCACACTGCTCCTGCTTGTAAGTGCATCTAGTGCCACCCCTAGTTGGTTTGGAGTATTGACGACAAACCTAGTTGAGGGACTAATGTGTTTGTGAGAATTGCAGGATAACACAGGTAGAAGTCCCTCAATGATTCGGTTTCACTACCAGAGATGACCCCTAAAAATGTACGAAGACATTGAAGACAATGGTGGTTTATGAAGATATTCATATTGAAGACAATGACATGTGAAGACTCCCTATGAAGCTTATGGAACTCGAAGACTTAGATCCTTCGTAGTTTTACTTCATTTATGTTGTGTCATAGGAACCACCGTACTGTTAAGTGGGGTCCAAGAGAACCAGTCAGGATGAGTGAAGTGATGCCTAATTCAAATCCTATGTCTTCGAGCGAAGACTATGAGAGAAAATCTTGTCCAGAGTCAGACAAGTCAGCTTTACTTGTAGCCCAAGTAAAGTTGCCGTGTGAGTTCGAAATCCGACCGTTGGTACATGTGTCAGTTCCTTAGTGACCCAGGGTCATTTCGGACAAATCAGGTCGGGTTGCCAAGTGGCTATAAATAGTCCACCCCTACAACCATAAACGGTTGGCTGCTCAGATTTCAGTGTACGGCTTTTGTCGTTTGAGAGCAACCCACCTCGAAGCTTTTGAGAGAAAATTCCTAGCGAGGAGAAAAGCCCTAACCACCCAGAGCCAGAGTAAATTGGGCATCACTTAAGTCTTTGTGTCTGAGTGATCTGAAGACTTATTACACTTGAGGACTGTGCATCCTCCAGCCGGTTAGGCGTCGCGTTCTGAGCATCCAAGAGAAATTGTGGATTGCCAGTGAACGAAGTCTGTGAAGGTTTGGGAGTCTACCTTGAAGACTTACCAGAGTGATTGGGTAAGGTCTGTGTGACCTTGGCTCAAGGAGAAAACGGTGAGGACTGGGTGTCCTGAGCTGCGTGTTCAGGACTGGGTGTCCGGGACTGTGTGTCCTTTGGTTTAAATACCTAGCCGCTCCAACCAGACGTACAGTTGTCACAGCAACTGGAACTGGTCCAACAAATCATTGTCTTTAGCGTGTCACTGGTTTCATCTTCACTTCCTTTTACTTTCTGTTACACACTGTGAAGCCATTGCATGCTTGCTTTATCTTCTGTCTTCACAACATAACTGTATGATCTGTTTGGCTTCATAACTTCTTCCTACCTGATCCTGATTACACTGCAGCTACTTGTCTTGTGTTTTTACTCTATTGAATACTTGACCATGGCTTGCCTAGTGTAATCTAACTTCCGCTGCTTAAGTGATTGGCATATCTGTACTGTTTGTCTTCATAACCTTCACGTTTTGAAGACTTTCATAAAAATCACCTATTCACCCCCCCTCTAGTCGATATAACGCACTTTCAATTGGTATCAGAGCAAGGTGCTCCCTTGTTCTGTGTGATTCGGTTTAACCACCTGGAGTTTTAGCTATGTCGACTGCAGGGATAATTAAAGTCTCCGTTGCGTGCCCCGTCTTCGATGGAACTGAATATCCCTACTGGAAGAATAAGATGCGCATGCATCTTGAAGCCATTGACGTCGACCTATGGTATGTCGTCGAAAACGGCGTTCCCAAGGCTGGAGAAGGTGTCACTGCTGCTGATGTCAAGAAGTTCACTCAACTGGACTCTACTGCCAAAAATATCATCTATGGTCATCTGACCAAGGGACAGTACGGCCATGTAAGTGCCTTGAAGACATCCAAGCTGGTCTGGGACTGGCTCTCCAAAGTCAATGAAGGCATCTCAACCCAGAGAGATCAGAGAATCAATGTTCTTCGCAATCTCTTCAACCGCTTCAAGCGAAATGACAATGAGAATGTCCAGCACACATTTGACCGGCTCACTGACATCACAAATGAGCTTCAAGCCCTCGGCGCCACTGAGATCACCAAACATGAAATCGTCAAGACGCTGCTGAGATCACTTGACAGTTCGTTTGACATCCTAGCCCTGATGATTCAAGAACGTCCAGATTTCAAGACACTCGATCCGTCTGACATACTTGAGAGGCTCAACACACATGAGTTTCAGCTTTCTGAGAAAAGAGATATCTACGGTCCAAACTATGGGCGAACTCGTGCCTTGAAGGCAAAAGCTGTGTCCTTATCTGAAGAAGAATCTGACAATAGTTCTGATGATCCTGAAGACATTGGACGGGAACTTGCAATGCTAGTGAAGAAGTTCCAGAAATTCACCAAGAAGAAAGGCTTCAGAAAGTCTTCACGATCAAGCTCAAGGAATGATGAAGCTTCTGCTCATGACTACAAGAAGAAAACATGTCACAAGTGCAAGAAAACTGGACACTTCATCTCTGAGTGTCCACAGTGGGACAATGAGAGCAGAAAGAAGAAGAAGAGCAAGGAATATGACTCCGACGACAAGAAGAAGAAATACTCAAAGTCTTCTTCCAAGTCTTCCTCAAAGTCTTCATCACACAAGAAGAGCTCAACTGGCAAGGCTCGTGCGTTTGTTGGCAAGGAAATGGATTCAGAGGAGGAGTCCGCTTCTGAGGAGGCAGAGGTGGAGTCTGAGGAGGAGTCTGATTCTGGCATTGCGAGTCTGGCTACAGCCTACGTCGCCAAGTCCATCTTCAACACTGAAGACAATGACTTCATCACCAACACCGATGCAAATGACAAGGACGACTCTACTCCTACCTACTGCTTCATGGCACGCGGTGCCAAGGTAAACACACGCACTACTCACTATCAAACATCTAGTGACGAGGACTCTGATTGTGATTCAAAATCCAGCTACAAAACACTTGCTAAAATTGCCACTAAACAACAGAAAGCCATGGAACATATTCAAAAACTGTTAGACAGAAGCGATGATCTGTTGGGTGCTGAAATAACTCGATCTGAATCCTTAATTGAAGACATAAAAAATCTTCATGTTAAGTATCAGGAACTTGAAGATCGTCATGATACTCTCTCAACAACTCATGAAAAGCTTTCCTATGATTATCTTCAAAGGAAGCAAGATCTTGAGAAATTGAGAGCGGCTCATGAAGATCTTCAAAAGGAAAACGAGTCACTTCGCGCCGAACAGATCAGTTCCGCTCACGAAGGATTTGAACCACCATGCCTTAAATGCATTGAGCGTGATAATGCTACTTCTGTTGCTGAATGTTCCACTGCTACTGCTGTTGCAATATCTTCAACTGTTGAAGTGGTAACTAACCCCTCTGCTGAGGATACCACTGCTATTGCTGATGAGAATGCTAGGTTGAAGACATTGCTTGAAACAGGGATGTACAAAAGTCTCAAAGGACATCAGACATTATGTGATGTCCTCAAGAAGCAGATTCTGAACCGAAACCCTAGGAAAGAGGGTGTTGGGTTCGTGAGGAAAATTAATGCAGATGGCTCTTACTGGAAACCTGAGCAGTACCCCAAAACCACATGGGTTGCTGCAAAGGAATCCTCAGCAGATCCATCCAATCTATCTGGCTTCACTTGTGCTAATCCTATTATCATTGATGAATCCTTTGATGCAAACTATAAACTGTTTAAGAATCAGAATGGTGAAGTATTTGCCAGGTACATTGGTACTAACTGCAGGAATGGACCGCCTATGAAGAAGATCTGGGTTCCAAAACGTGTCTGGAGAATCTTCCTATGAATGACCTCATGACACCTCACATGAAGAAGACAAACCTAAGGCCAAAGGCTTCATATGGTCCAAAGGCTTCATACAGGCAGAGGACTCACCTGAGTCGCACTAACGCAAATGTTTTGCAGGGAAACCATGCTCAGGCATAGAGCGGTTCTTCAAACCGTCATGTTCATATGACCAAGAACTATTCTGCCTATTCTTATGAGTACTATTGCCCGCCTGCTAGACTGTTTGCTAGGGCTCCAAAGCCAAAATTCTCAGATGCTGCACTTAGACTTATTGCTTCTAAGCCACCCTTGAAGATGTGGGTGGTTAAGAAAGCTTAACTCTCTTTTGCAGTGAAAGGTCTCCAGCAGAAAACCAAAATCTTCTGACGCTATTGCTGGGGACCTTAAAAATCTTGTGGGGCGCAAGATCAAATGCCCGAATGGCATCACTATGTATTTCGTACCTGAATCGCATGCTGCTCTCCCTATTAGTCCTAACCTGGATCTAAGTTTTCATAACCCACTGGTTCGTCAAATGTTTTTGCTTCACAATACTCTTCGTGAAGCCTATCCCCCTAAATGCACTATAGGGTACGACACCAGCGTCTTCAGAGTCTTCAGAATGGATTATTGACAGTGGGTGTACAAATCACATGACTGGCAAAAGAAGTCTTTTTATGGACTCAACCTTACGTCCATCCGACAAGAGCCACATCACATTTGCTGACACTGGTAAAAGTAAGGTATTGGGTCTAGGTAGAGTTGCAATCTCAAAGGATCAACACATGGATAAAGTCATGTTTGTTGAATCCCTTGGCTTCAACTTAATGTCTGTCTCAATGCTTTGCGATTTGAACATGATTGTAATTTTTGGAAAATATCGTTGCCTGGTACTAATGGAATCTGACAAGTCTCTAGTGTTTGAAGGGTATCGGAAAGATGATTTGTACGTGGTAGATTTCTCAGCAGGGCCACAGCTTGCAGTATGTCTTCTGGCAAAGGCTTCAGAATGCTGGCTTTGGCATTGGAGGCTTGGGCATGCTGGCATGAGGAACCTCCACACCCTTGCGAAGAAGAAGCATGTCATAGGCATCGAGGGCGTCAAGTTCAAGAAAGATCACTTATGCGGTGCCTGTGAAGCAGGGAAGATGACAAGGGCAAAACATCCTTCGAAGACAATCATGACCACTACTCGACCCTTCGAACTGCTTCACATGGATCTCTTTGGTCCCACTCACTACTCAACTTTTTCCACTACTGCTTGCCTCTATGGCTTTGTCATTGTTGATGATTACTCTAGATATACTTGGGTGCACATAATCCTTTACAAGACTGAAGTGCAGGATGTCTTCAGATGCTTCGCAAATCGGGCTATGAACAATTATGGCACCAAGATAAAGCACATCAGAAGTGACAATGGCACTGAATTCAAGAACACTGGCCTTGATACATATCTGGATACCTTGGGCATCACACATGAATTCTCAGCTCCGTACACACCACAGCAGAATGGCGTCGTTGAACGCAAGAACAGAACACTCATTGAGATGGCCAGAACAATGCTAGATGAGTACAAGACTCCAAGAAAATTCTGGCCTGAAGCCATTGACACTGCATGCCATACAATCAACCGTGTTTATCTTCACAAGCTTCTGAACAAGACATCTTATGAACTTCTAACTGGCAAGAAGCCAAATGTCAGTTACTTCAGAGTATTTGGCTCAAGATGCTGGATCAAGGACCCACACCACACCTCAAAATTTGCACCAAAAGCACATGAGGGCTTTATGCTTGGATATGGAAAGGATTCACACTCCTACAGAGTCTTCAATCTCTTTCACTACAAAGTGGTTGAAACAGTGGATGTGCGGTTCAATGAGACCAATGGTTCACAAAGAGAGCAACTGCCAGATGTGCTAGATGAAGTTCCAGCCAGTGAATCAATCAAGCTAATGGGAACTGGAGAAATTATACCTTCTGAAGCTCATCCTGAAGAAGAACTTATCATCTCAGCACCTGATCCACATGAAGACAGTGCTCAGCCTGAAGACATTCCTCCCCACGACAACATAGATCAGCAAGAGCAAAGTCTTCAACCCATACATCCTCGTGTTGCCAATGAAGTGCAGATTGACAGAATAATTGACAGCATCAATGCACCTGGTCCACTGACTCGTTCAAGGGCAACTCAACTGGCAAATTTCTGCGGACACTTCGCATTCGTTTCAATCACAGAACCCAAGAAAGTTGAAGAAGTTTTTATGGAACCTGAGTGGATTCAAGTAATGCAAGAAGAGCTTCATCAGTTTGAGCTGCACAATGTATGGGAATTGGTTAAACATCCTGACATGGTTTACAAGCTCAATAAGGCACTATATGACCTCAAACAAGCCCCTCGGGCCTGGTATGACACACTCAAATACTTCCTGAAGAGCAAAGGCTTCATACCTGGCTCCTTAGATCCCACTCTCTTCACGAAGACATATGATGGTGAACTGTTTGTGTGCCAAATATATGTGGATGACATTATCTTCGGCTGCACCAATCAGAAGTACAGTGAGGAGTTCGGATATATGATGCAAGAGCAATATCAGATGTCTATGATGGGGGAGCTGAAATTCTTCCTCGGTCTTCAGATACGACAACAACGCAATGGCATCTTCATATCTCAAGAGAAGTTTCTCAAAGATTGCCTGAAGAAGTTCGGCATGCAAGACTGCAAAGGTTTCACAACACCAATGCCAGCCAAACATCATCTGGGTCTTGACGACAATGGTAAAGAGTTCGATCAAAAGGTATACCGCTCTGTGATTGGTTCTTTGCTTTATTTATGTGCATCTAGGCCAGATATTATGCTTAGTGTTTGCATGTGTGCTCGATTCCAAGCGGCACCAAAGGAGTCGCATCACTTAGCAGTGAAGCGAATTCTTCGATATTTGGCTCACACCCCAACTCTAGGGTTATGGTATCCAAAGGGCTCAGAGTTTGATCTGGTTGGATTCTCGGATGCTGATTACGCTGGTGACAAGGTTGATCGGAAGTCCACGTCAGGCACATGTCACTTTCTGGGCCGATCACTTGTATGTTGGTCTTCAAAGAAGCAGAACTGTGTATCTCTCTCCACTGCTGAATCTGAATACATTGCTGCTGGATCCTGCTGCGCTCAGCTTCTATGGATGAAGCAAACCCTCAAGGATTATGGCATTCATCTGAAGCAAGTGCCACTTTACTGCGACAATGAAAGCGCCATCAAGATCGCCAACAACCCAGTTCAGCACTCGAAGACAAAGCACATTGAAATTCGTCATCATTTTCTCAGAGATCATGTTGCAAAGGAAGATATCGATATCATACACGTCAACACTAAAGAGCAATTGGCAGATATCTTCACCAAGCCCTTGGATGAGAAGAGATTTTGCAAGTTACGGTGTGAGCTAAATATCTTGGAATCCTCAAATGTCCTGTGATCAGGCACACATCCTAACACTTATGCATGTTGATGACTTAGACGTGCAACACATGAAGTAACGTATATCTTCAATCAATGAAGACATACATTCTAAGTGTGAATACATTAACATGGAATTTGACTTCGGAGCGCCACGATAATTGTGCGCCGTGTCTAAGTCTAATACTTCCTATACAGTGGGTAACGCCACCACCAAACGTTCTATTTGAAGTGTTTCACTCATGACTTTACCTTGCAATGTCTTCACATTTGGTTTGGCTTCAATCAATTTGTCTTCATGATTATCTTCACTGCGTTAATTATATAGATATCTATATATATGTACTGGTGTTCTGTCCTCTACAGCATTCACTTATAGCTATGTCTTCTTGTTTGAATCTTTTGAACTAAGTGAATGTGATCGGACCCTAACCTCTCCATGCTTCCTACCTCAAACTCTATCTCTCCAAGTCGTATGCATTCTATTGAAACTGTCGAATGTCTTCACTGCATCCTTGTCAACAGAAGACACAGAGACAAACTTTAAAACCGTTTTTAATGCTTTTTCATCAACAAGAAATCCGGAGAAGTAGGAACGACACCTGACAATCAAGGCGTGCATGGGATGTGGAATTGCCCCCAAAATACCGCATGATGGCCACGTGCTGTTCAGATGCGAATCGCCAGGGGCACCTGAGTAATAGCGCAGTGCCGCCTCTATCCCTATAAATACACGATTCACTGCGGTCATTATCTCTTCTTCCACCCTCGCACGAACCCTAGCGCCACCGCTAGCTCTCGACGACGCCGGCGACGAAGCGCTTCACTGCCACAACCTCTCCGACGCCGTTTCCACGCCGACAGTGGACATCGCTCTCTCCGCCGTCGCCGTAGGTGTCTTCTATCGCCAAGTTAGGGCACAGAGGATCGAACTGCTCGGCCTCAACTCCCACTTCGTCTAGCAGTTCCAAGTGTGGTAAATAAAACCTCTTTTTACAGCCTCTTTTGATCCCATAGTTCAGTCACCTACTGCCATAAGAAGTTTCTGCTCTCACAAGTTACATCTCTCTCAATCTGCATCTCATAACCTGCCTAGAATATTCACTTGTGCATCATGAAGTAGTTAGATTCCTCACTTGTACTGATCTGTGGGTTCGTACAAATCTGGAACCAACTCCTTATCTATGAGTGAATGTCTTCGCACGATGAGGTCAATGTCTTCTAAACTGATTTATCTTCAAAAGTCTTCTGAGAATGCATATGACCTCTTCCCCTTCCCTCGCACCTTAATGCTGTCACAGGTACATGTCCGTGGGCGAATCCTTTGGTTCTCATAGTCAGCATTCATTTGCAGAGTACTTGCAGCATCACATCAACTCTCCTGAAGCCAGTTCTTGTTGGTCAAGCAAAAGGAAGCCTTTGAAGACTTTGCACATCTTGAAGCCTTCCAAGTTAAGATTCATGGCTTCAGAAACAGCAGCCAGGAAGGGAGGCAGATAGAGACATGGTGGAACGTCCAAAGATCTGCCTGATGAATTGGCAGAAATGTACAAAACTGATCCTGAAGAGAGCTATGGTCAGCGCAAGACACGAATCCAATGGATTCGAAGATATTGGGTAGAGCAGTGGTTCCAATACCGCTTCGTCACTCAGGAATATGCAGAAAAGTGCGCCATCAAGAGACTGTGGGGAGACGTATTATACAAAAATCTCGTACCCCGGTCCAGAGACGAAGCCATTGCTCAAGGCTTCTATCCATGCATGGTCAGAGGACCACAGCCAGCTGAAGGACATCCGTCATCACTTCTCTGGTGTCGCGATGACAATCTGTTCAAGCGCAACTTCCAATTTGCTCAGAACTCTGCGAAGCAAAACAAGAAGAAGCTGGGGTTGGACTTCAACCCTGGTCCCTCTGAACCAAGGGCGGATGGCACATGCGACGCCAATCCCAATATCATCGGGCCGTATGCCAATCTCGCAGGCCTCATCACTCGCATTCTAGTCCAAGGGACTGCCGTGAACGACCCTCCAGCAGACACTGAGCCTGATGACGCTCCTACTGCACCGAAGCCGAAGCAGACGAAGAAGCCAAAAGCTTCAAAGCCAGCCGCTTCTCCCAAAATCTCCAGAGTGAAGCCATTGGCAACTGCACCTCCTGAAGCCAGTGTGCAGTCTGAAGACTTATCACGAGTCTCCAAGCCCCAAGAAGCCAAGAAGCCTCAGCCACACACAGGCAAAGAGCTCACAGCTGCTGCCATTCTGCACTGCGAAACCATTGATCTTTCAAGCGATGAAGATCTTGGAGATGACGCTCTTGAGCAGCTCATCAAGAGCAAGGAGGAGGCTAAAATCTTCAACAATCTGCCTCTGTTTGATGTAGCAATCATCCGCAACTTCATCGATGAGTGGTTTGCTACACCAAATATCAGCTTCGATGATCTACAGCTGCCCATTGGCCTCAGCGTCGCCTTCCAAGGTGCTATTGCTTCAGAACTTGCAATTGCCCAGCGCATTGTTGAACTGAAGCAGAAAATTGATTTTGAAAAGGCTCAGTTCAAGCAGAATATGGCCAGGCTCAGCGTCCAAGAAGTCAAGGACTTCAAGATCATGTTGCACGAGTTAAAGGAAAACTTTCTGAAGAAACGTGCAGAAGCTTAGGGTTCGTGGGAGCGAATGAAGACTCTGGTTGATCGTTGTGTGCAGGCCTACAATGAGGCCGAGAAGCGCAAGGCACTTGGGCGTCCCGGCATCGACCCCAGGATGGCCGCGAAGAAAAAGAAGAAGCCTGCTGTGGCTGAACCAGAGGCACCAAGGCAAGAAGCTGTTCCGATTGTCTTCCCCACTACTACGACTGGCTCGAAGCCAAAGAACCGGTCAACCGCTTCAGAGCTCAAGAAGACACGGACAGCCGAAGCTGAAGCAAGGAAGAGGAAACACTCTGAAGCCTCTCCTTCTGACCTCACCATCAAGAAGCGCAAGACCAAGAAATCTCGGGCTGCTCCCACAGAGCCCTTGATAGTCGAACCCCTCTCCGTCCGCTATCCTGACGAAGATCGTCAGTTGACAGTGCATGAGCCTGCTTTCACAGAGGCTCCGCACGCTGAAGACATTCCAGCAGCCGACCCCAACGCTGCTGAAGACATTGGTCTCCAAGACAATGTACAAGGTGATACAGCCCTTCCTCAGCTTGAGACAAGCGAACTGATCAGCATTGGTCATCCATTGACACCAATCACACAAGATGCATCGTGGGCAGATCGCCCACAGGAGGAAGATAATGAGCCCCAGCCCACTGCAACTCCACCGGCATCGCCTACATTCCGTAGGCTTCGCAAAGGGCCAAGGGCTCAGGCTGCTGACAACATTCCGGCTGCATCCGCCGAAGATATTGAAGAAGAACCTCAAGCTCCATCTCCCCCGCACCAACAAGAAGCAGTTTTCCAGGAGAACGTACCTGAATCTGTCCCTCTCACTACATGTGTTGAGGCTGAAAACGTTGAGGCTGCCACAACCAACACTGAAGCAATTGTGGAGCCCTTCCCAACAACAGTTTCAAGAGACACTGAAGCTACTGCACCTGAACCTTCTGTGCCTGAGTCTGCTGCCGGTCCACAATTCAACTATCATGTTGCGCACAGGCCCCAGGTCCAGAAGCCAATCCCACGACTGCCAAGGTTCCCAGGTCCTGCATCAGCTCCTGGCTCCTTCAACATCAACAACTTCAGGGCAGATAACACGTTCTTCAACAGCTCCACGAACCCTTATTCAAGGGAACGGATTGTATCAGATAGGTTCTGGAGCTACCAACAACGCAGCTATTATTCATGCATCCTATACAACCAAGGCCGCATCTTTCCTCACCAGCGCCTTGAGGTTGAAGCTGTTGCTGGTCTGTCTGGTCTGGAAGAAGCACTGGATTGCTTCAAGCAAGTGGGTCTGCTGCCGTTTATCACCGATGAAGAGCACTGGAATGAAGAGCTTCTGCTCCAGTTCTATGCCACCCTGCATATCAAAGGCTATAACAGAGATCTGAAGACTTGGGTCCTGGAGTGGATGACCGGCAATGTCCATCATGAAGCTAATGCATTCGATATCATTGAGCTTACCGGCCTACCCACTCCTGGCGACCTCTTCGAAGAAGGCTGCCAACTCCATGCTGAAGCAATTGCGAGCATATTCCAGCGGCCTAAGCCAAATATGAGTCAGATGCTCTCAATGATGAAGCCATTGCCTCATGATGCACCTTATCCAACTGAGTTCTTCGTTGAAGACTTAGAGTACCTGCCCAGAACCATATATCACATCGTCAGGCGGACTCTATGGCCCATTAAGGGGCACTCTCCATATGCCAAGGTTGAAGGTGCAATGAAGACTCTCATCTTCTATATCCTGCATGGCAAATGCTTCAACGCACAGGATCTCTTTATACGCCAACTTGCAGCGTCTGGCTCAGATCTCTTTGGATTGAAGTTTTATGCTCCTTGGGTTATGAGGCTGATCAAGCTTCACTCTGCTATCTCCTATCAGCCCTCAGCCCGCAACCATAGGATCTTCTTACCCGATGTGGACACCTCTGCTGAAGCAATATATCCTGAGCCTGCCAAGCAACCATTAAGTCTTCAGAATGCAGAACACCAGAGCTTCACTCAGAGTGATGAAGGTGTTAAAGCCATCTCAAGAGTGTATCCAATGGCTGGCACCACACGTGCCCCTGCATCAACTGAAGCCACTGACAGCACAGCTGCACCGAGACCCAAGAAACGCGCTCGTGCACTCAATGACCGAGAACTTCTTGTGGCTCTTCACCAAAAGAAAGATAGGCATCACGACTGGCTCAAGAGGCAGATGAGAAGTATCATGCAAGAAGTCAATCGCATCAGAAATCTGGCCACCAAGAATGCATTCGTCACACACGAAACCTGTCGCCGCACTTGGAAAGGCCTCACCATGATGTGCACTGAAGCTGAACTTCAAGAGGATGGCTTCAAAGAGCGATTCAAGTTTGACTCCACACCTCCTAGAAGAGCTGTGATGCGAAGCACACCATCACTTGAAGATTCAGAGTTCTCTTCCTCTGCTGCCACCGTGTCCGCCCGAATTATCAAAGAAGAAGACGACGCTACATCACCACCACCTCCTTCAGCGCGCGTCGACCCTGCACCAAGCTCTTCAGCACTACCAAACGGCTCCACCGACCCTGCTGCGCCTGGGAACGCGTAGAAAACTCTATGTCTTCAAACATTTTTGGTCATCACTGACAAAAGGGGGAGAAGCATATGATGTTTATAGTCTTCAAGCGGGTCAATATGGGCGGGTGCTTTATATTTTGCTACATTTTTCTTCGTGCTTACAACTCTCGTTTTGCTACATTTGGTTCTTTGAGTTGTAACACTTAAACTTGATGGTCGTCTGCTACTTGTTTGCCACTATGTTTTTGCGAAGATAAATTCCGCATGTATGACGATAATTTCCGCACTTATATCATTTTGCAGACATCCATTTTTCATTATGCATGTCATTCTCTTCATATACTTTTACATGCATGGTGGATTGTCATCATAAGTTGAAGTGGATTTCCACAAGTACAACCTGCCATGTGCATTTGCGTTCCAGAAGCAAATTACTTATATGCACATCTTCAGGGGGAGCCCTTGCAGCTTATGAAGACAATTCCTTTACAATTTCACAAATTATATTCCCCGTTGAAAACTTCAACTAGTTTGTCATCAATCACCAAAAAGGGGGAGATTGTAAGTGCATCTAGTGCCACCCCTAGTTGGTTTTGGAGTATTGACGACAAACCTAGTTGAGGGACTAATGTGTTTGTGAGAATTGCAGGATAACACAAGTAGAAGTCCCTCAATGATTTGGTTTCACTACCAGAGATGACCCCTAAAAATGTACGAAGACATTGAAGGCAATGGTGGTTTATGAAGATATTCATATTGAAGACAATGACATGTGAAGACTCCCTATGAAGCTTATGGAACTCGAAGACTTAGATCCTTCGTAGTTTTACTTCATTTATGTTGTGTCATAGGAACCACTGTACTGTTAAGTGGGGTCCAAGAGAACCAGTCAGGATGACTGAAGTGATGCCTACTTCAAATCCTATGTCTTCGAGCGAAGACTATGAGAGAAAATCTTGTCCAGAGTCAGACAAGTCAGCTTTACTTGTAGCCCAAGTAAAGTTGCCGTGTGAGTTCGAAATCCGACCGTTGGTACACGTGTCAGTTCCTTAGTGACCCAGGGTCATTTCGGACAAATCAGGTCGGGTTGCCAAGTGGCTATAAATAGTCCACCCCTACAACTATAAACGGTTGGCTGCTCAGATTTCAGTGTACGGCTTTTGTCGTTTGAGAGCAACCCACCTCGGAGCTTTTGAGAGAAAATTCCTAGCGAGGAGAAAAGCCCTAACCACCCAGAGCCAGAGTAAATTGGGCATCACTTAAGTCTTTGTGTCTGAGTGATCTGAAGACTTATTACACTTGAGGACTGTGCATCCTCCAGCCGGTTAGGCGTCGCGTTCTGAGCATCCAAGAGAAATTATGGATTGCCAGTGAACGAAGTCTGTGAAGGTTTGGGAGTCTACCTTGAAGACTTACCAGAGTGATTGGGCGAGGTCTGTGTGACCTTGGCTCAAGGAGAAAACGGTGAGGACTGGGTGTCCTGAGCTGCGTGTTCAGGACTGGGTGTCCGGGACTGTGTGTCCTTTGGTTTAAATACCTAGCCGCTCCAACCAGACGTACAGTTGTCACAGCAACTGGAACTGGTCCAACAAATCATTGTCTTCAGCGTGTCACTGGTTTCATCTTCACTTCCTTTTACTTTATGTTACACACTGTGAAGCCATTGCATGCTTGCTTTATCTTCTGTCTTCACAACATAACTGTATGATCTGTTTGGCTTCATAACTTCTTCCTACATGATCCTTATTACACTGCAGCTACTTGTCTTGTGTTTTTACTATATTGAATACTTGACCATGGCTTGCCTAGTGTAATCTAACTTCCGCTGCTTAAGTGATTGGCATATCTGTACTGTTTGTCTTCATAACCTTCACGTTTTGAAGACTTCCATAAAAATCGCCTATTCACCCCCCTCTAGTTGATATAACGCACTTTCACTGCTCCTACAAAATCTTCAGCTCCTCCGCCAAAGTCTTCGGCTGCTCCGACCAAATCCTCAGCACCTGTGCATCTCGCCACGTGCCAAAGGACCACAAGCATATCTATTGCCTCAGGAGCCTCTGCAAGTTCCTCAGCTGATCCCACTCTTCTAAAGAAGAAGACCACTGATGGATGAGGTCCTCGACCAAGTCCTCACAAGAAACAAGTTGCTTTCCAAGTGCCCTCTGATGATGACGAGGCTGATGATGAAGAACTAGCGGAAATCATCAAAGACAGGCAAGTCAAGGCTGCTAGAGCCAAGGGCACAAGTGTGCCTCTGCTTTTGGATCCAAAGTTGATCCTCGAATACATTGATGTTTGGCACAAGGACCCCAACACTCCCATGCCTGACTTCAAGTTGACTCCTGGCCAAAGTCATATGTTGACTCACTTCATACAGGAAGAGAAATGGAAGTTTGAGAAGGCCGGGCAGATCAAGAAAGCGCAGTACAAGAAGGAGCGCTATCTGAAGAAACACATTCTCTCTATGACAACTTAAGAACTTGTCACTATGCAAACTGAGATCAAGAAACTCAGTGATGAATTTGATGCATACCGCACTGATTGGCTTGGAGCCAAGGTTCGTTTCGTAAGACTTACTGACAACTTCACCTCAAATGTTGCAGCCCCAACGCAACAGGAAATTCCTCAGGCTGAAGCATTTGCTCAGCCGAGTGAAGAAAATGCCAGCACCGCTGATAACAATCAAGTTGCTGAAGAAAATGTGAGTTCCAGGGCTGATGACTGCATTCCAGCCGCTGAAGAAATTGCCAGGGTATCCACTGGTGGTGCGCCTGAAGAAATTCAACCCAATTCCTCTGCTCCTACGCCTACACCAACTCCGATCCTTCCATCTGCATCAGATGTGAAGAAAACTAAGGCTGCGGAGCGTGCAGCGGTGAAGAAAAGGAAGGCATCAACTGCATCAGATTCTTCAACTCAGAAGAAGATGAAGCCCTGACTAGCTCGTTTGCAAATCCAATTGATGTTGTTCCTATCTCAACCATGCCATCAAAGGACCTTGTTCCTTTTGATGAAGAATATGTGATTCCAAGTGAATCCGATGAAGAGAATCCCTCTGCTGCTTCGTCAGAGCAGATGGATGAAGAAATTGAAGAGGATACAATCCCTTCAACACCAGCTGTCTCCTCGCCTATGCCTCAGTTTACTGCTGAGGAGGCCGGCGTTGAAGAAATGGAAGATGAAGATGTGGACATTGGCTGTACCACACCCGTGCTAAGTGATGAATTTTGGAAAATTCAACACCCCAACTCTCCACTCTTCACACCATTGCAACAAATTCCTCAGTCCCCAGTAACTACTATACACATGGGATCTGATGAACCACAAGCCACACCGTCTGTCCATGAAGAAATTCCAGCCACTAGTGCTGAAGATCATGTAAATGAAGAATTGAAGTCCCAGGCTGCCACTGAAGCAGCACCTGAAATTCCTCAGCCCGTGGAACCTGAGATCGAGATCCCGGAGGTTGTGATGCAATTGACTGACACTCCTCACCCCAAGCCAAAGGATCCATTCTCAAAGAAGCAAAAATTCAAGGCTGATGATTTCTTCGGCAAGCACATGTTCTTCACTAACTACAATCCTTATGACTCTGCTCGTCTAAGGAGGAAGCGTTTCTGGACTGCAAGCCAGGCCAACTTCTATTCTTCACTGCTTTTCAACAAAGACAAAATCTTCTACCATGAGCATATTCCTCACGTGGACATGGAATCATTACCTTGCTTCTCTCCTGTGCTCAGTGTTCTTCATGATGCAGGCCTCCTCAACTTTTGCTCTGACATTGTTGATTGGAATGAAGAGCTTATTCTTCAGTTCTACGCTACATTGCATATCACAGGTGATCTTGAAGATATCAACACCCGGGTCTTGGACTAGATGACCGGCAATAGTCAATATAAGGCACCGGCCTCTGAATTGCTTCACGCCCTGCCCGTCAGTCCACCCAGTGAAGGAGCTCGCTGCTTGTATCATGAACCAGAACTCACATCTCATTACATGCAAGTGTTAATGAAGCCTTTGAATCCCGGTCAAGCCCCAAGGACCAAATTCCTCGTGAAGGATTTGCTCTATGTGCCCAGAACCGTCTATCGCATTCTGACGAGGACAATGAGTCCCATCAAAGGCCATGACTCATCTCATGAGGAAATAGTTGGGATCATGAAGAATCTGCTATTCAACATCATTCATAGCATTCCTATCAACTATCACGATTTCTTCATGAGGACTCTGGCAAGTGCTGCACTCTCTCCGTTTGAGCTGAAACCTTATGCACCTTGGATTATGAGATTCCTCAGGACAAGGTCTTCACTCGACTACAAGGCTGATTTTCAGAATCACCTTAGCTATCTGCCCCCGATTGAAGTCCTCAAGCAAGCTTTTACTTCAATTGATGAAAAGGGCAAGGCTCCTGTGTCATTGATGAAGGCATTCGTCCATTGGATGGTCAGTTTCGCAAAGCTGCATCTTATTCCACCAATGATAACTCTGCCACACATGACTCTACTGCCAATGCACCCAAGTCTACTCCTCAAGCCACTGCTCCTCGTGTGATGACTGACTGTGAGCTTCTGCTTAGTCTTCACCAGAAGGTGGATCGAAACCATAAATGGGTTAAGCGTCAGTTTGGTTCATTTCTTCACAACATGACTGCTACACACAATGCAGTGAAGAAAAAACCATTACTACCTCCATGAAGTCTTCGATCGCACCTGGGCTATTCTATCACATCTGTATGGTGAAGAAGATCTCAAGAAAATGGGTCTCAAGGAAGATTTTGACTGGTCTGCACCTCCACCGAAGGAATTCAAGAAGGTCAAGGTTCCTTCTTTAGTGTCCAGCTCATATTATTCATCACGCGATACCGACGAGTATGAAGACTTGGACGACACTGCGGCAGGCCCTTCAACGAGAAACGACCCCAACAACACTGGCGCTCCTTCATCAACTTGATATTCTTCAGGGGCGTTAGTCCTCATTTTCGATCCTTTTGGTCATTCGATGACAAAGGGGGAGAATTTTGAGTTAGTGTTCAAGCGGGTCTGTCTATATGGGCGTTTTTTTGCGAAGTTACAACTCTCGTTCTTCTAAAACTTTATTGGATCGAGTTGTAAACTTAAACCCGATGGTGCTCTGATACTCTTGATGCGTTTTTCTGCATGCTTATTCCCCTTATATGTTAATGCACGCATGCTGAATTACATCAGTCACCATATTTCATCATGCATTTCAAATTCTTCATTATGATATGTCAAATGCGTGTATGAATTACAAGATATAGGGGGAGATCTCCATGATTCTATTCTTCAAAGTGTGCAATGCTTCAAAAGCAAATTCCTCACTATGCACATCTTCAGGGGGAGTTCTTCTATATCTTGCAATCGAATTCCTCAATATCAGTATTTACACATCATATGTTTATCCCTGTTGAAAACTTAACCTATATTGTCATCAATCACCAAAAAGGGGGAGATTGTAAGTGTATCTAGTGCCCCTTTGTGATTTTGGTGTATTGAAGACTTATAGGTTAAGGGACTAATGTGTTTATGAGTGTACACATGTCTATAAGTCTATGAGGAGTTTGATATTTATAGAAAAAGTCGACCCCTAAAAATGAAGTTCTTTGACTGAAGACTTTGAATTTCCGAAGACTTTGAAAGTGAAGAAATTGGTGTGACCTTTGAAGACTTGGCATTCATTCGAGGAACATGAAGCGTGAAGACTTTTGTTTTCGTAGTTTCATTTTCTCTTTCTTGAGTCATAGGAAACACCGTACTGTTAAAGGGGGTCGAGGAAATACTAAGGAAATTTTTTCATGTGATGCTCAACTCAAAATCCTACACCTACCAATCCCTTCGAGTGAAGCCATTGGAAATCTCATACAGTCCAGTCATATTCTTCAGTGGCAGAGACGAAGTTCTTCCAGTCTCTGAGGAATTTGTTCTGACTGAGGAGTTAGGAATTCGCCAGTGCGGATTGCCTACATAGTGAGGAACATGATAGCCCCGAGGAATTCGATACTCAAATTTCCGACCATTGCTGTGCTATGCGCCAGATGTCCCAAAATATCTAGCCACCTAACAGTCATATCATCGAAGGGCATTTATGTCTTATCATGTCGGGCTGCTCCCTAGGCTATAAATAGCCCGCCCCTACAACCACTAGCTGGTTGGATGCTCCGAGAGAAACTGATACTTGTCATTTGAGAGCATCCCATCCTCCGAGGACTTTGAGCGAAAATCATCAAGTGAGGAAAACCCAAACCCAAACACCTACAAACCCAAAGTGATTGAGCATCACTGAAGAGATTGATCCTGCGTGGATCCGATGCTTGTTACCTTTGAAGACTGTGCTTCTTCTAGACGGTTAGGCGTCATGGTCTAGAGCATCCAAGAGGAATTGTGGATCGCCGAGTGACTGAGTTTGTGAAGGTTCGAAAGTCACCTGAAGACTTACCACGAGTGATTGGGCGAGGTCTGTGTGACCTTAGCTCAAGGAGAATACGGTGAGGACTGTGTGTCCTCAGGTTTAAATACCTAGTCGCTCCAACCAGATGTACAACCGAGACAACATTTGGAACTGGTCTACCAAATCATTGTCTTCACCAAGCTCACTGGTTCTATTTCCTCAACTCTTTCATTTCCTCATAACTGCGTTGAGTGCTTGTTCATATCTGTGTTTGATGACTTTGACTGAAGAGTTTCTCAATTTCCTCAGTTCAAGTTCTTCAGTATGTTTGTCTTCATCCTGTGTTATCCTGTGTTTACGCTTTCTGTACTCTGAGCTTGTCTTCATTTCACCATGATGACTATGCTTGTGTTCTGTTATGTTTACTTTTGAGTACTTATTCCGCTGCTAGTAGTTCTTCGCTAAGGAATTTCCTCACCTGCAAATTCCTTAGTGAAGAATTCATAAAAGTCGCCTACTCACTCCCCTCTAGTCGATATAACGCACTTTCAACTAGACCCAATACGATCAAGTCTCTGTGTATCTGTACCATCCCAAGATCATGCTGGCACACACAATACATCAATGTATATATCAAAGTTCAATCACACCTGCTTTATTACATCGAAATCTCATATAAAGTCTTTATTACAAAAATATAATAAATTGGCTGAAGGCCAACTCATGAGATTACTACAGCGGAAGACGTAGAAGATAGCGAGTCCATCCGACTCCTTAGGGCATATCACCATGTAAAGAAAGTAGCCTCACTTCTGGTCGTAATAATTCTATGCAAAATGAGACGTTGCAGCCGTGTAGGTTAGTATTTTGAATATGCTGACAAGTCACAAGAGAGAACTGATAAAATAATTATCTATACTATATGCAAATATGGCTAGTGGGGCTCTAAGTTTATAATTTTTGTGAAAAGCAGATTTTTTCCCTACAACAAAGGAGGCAAATGCAAATATTACTACAAAAGTTGGTTATTACTGAGATGCTCCCACCAACCAATTCTGAAATCCCAAAATTATTAATAAACCCAGTCATCATAATTAATTGTGTTGAGACTGGCTGATAGTATCATCTCTAGTGCTCATGATGTCCATAAACAAGGACATGGCTAATCGATTAAATTGTTACTCTACAGAGTCTTGCACACTTTACCCGCAAGATTTGAACCCTCTCGTTATGTCGTCGCACTGCTTGGTGTTTGAGAACGGGACGATCGAAACATGGTCTTCCGAGCGATCATCCGGCAGATGTCGGTGCCCATCCAATCCTACCATTCGTCTACATATGCTAGCAATCTGACTAGCCAGAGTCACGACAAAGGTCATCCAAGCCAGATCCCATAATGGCTTGCGGTTGCACATGTAAGCTTTCCGGCGTTGAAGTATCCATACATCTCTTTGAGCCTGTGTGGCATTCCGTCGGGATGATCGCAAGTAGATACCATGATTCCAGGGCATAACCATGATAGATATTAGGCTTCTAGATGCAAACCATTCCACCCAGAGGTATATTGAGTCCTTGAAGTCTTGAATCATCATGCAAGTCTTGAATTACTTATCCTCACAACACTCCTCAATCTCACAACCAACCCTCATCTACTTGAGTGTAGCAAATATGAAGTGGCGTCCCTTTTCGGGCAATGGTAACAGGGTATTGGGTTTCTCCTACCTCATGATACTACCTCAAGTTCAAGCTCAATACCCTACTGTTCATGGTGGAAAGATTTACTAATGCAATAAAAACATAGGTAAATAAAATACATGATCATATGACTTGCCTCGCTGACAATCCTGAAACTCTAAGGACTCATAGTAACAAGCCTCGCACTCTGGATACTCTATCGCAAACAAACAAGACATACAATAAGAAATTCATTATAATAATAATACTATAACAACAAGTAAAAATAATAATATAACAATCAATAAAACAATCAAAGAAAATAAAAGCAAAACCAAAGAAAACACCAAAAACTCACTTGAAAAGCTTTTCTAAAAGCAAAGCAACCTATAAATAGTTTTCTATAACTAATAAGTTTTTAACAGAAAGAAAATTAAAGTTTTATTAGAATAACAAAAAGAAAATTTCCTACTAATTTTTTTATGCAAAAAGAATCAACTTAAAATCATTTATAAAACTCCACTTCTAATCAAAACAAGCTTTCTTTCAAAACAAGAATAATAATAATAATAATAATAATTTTTTAACTACAAATAAAATGCCACTATTAACTAACAGAGAGTAATTTAAAGCTTGTCAAAAATGACAAAAGAAATTAATTTAAAACAATTAAAACTAAAGGAAATAACGCTAATCCTATAAACTACTAAAACAATACTGTTTTGCTAGAAAATGAGTTTTGAAATGAAACAAAATAAATTTATAAGTGATACTGGATGCAGAACTAATTTTGCGACCAATTGCAAAATGAATCAAATTAAAAGCTATTTTTAAACAACAAATATTGCTAATCTAGTGCTTGAATCAAATTCATGCAATTTCAAATTTAAAATTTTCAAATATGATCACACTCGGTATCTACAGAAACTTCATAAAATTGTAAACCTAATGCGAAAAGAATCACCTAAAAATATTAAATAACCTAGGAGATATGGATTTTCTAAAAGAGAAACTTAATCTATAAATTAAACGAAAAACAAAAAAGAAAAAATAGCGACCGGCTAAGCGCTACGTGGCATCCAGTGGTTGGCTACTGGGTGTGCACTGTAGAACTAATGGGTGGTCACCCGAACTTGAAAATGGTTCACGCCAAAAAAATGATCTATCCTAGTAGTGCGATCTGGATCTAACGGTGGTGGGTGCTCTAGGGCTTACATCGGTGACGGTGGTCGACTCCGGTGAGGTGGCGGCTCCGTGGCGGTCGGGGACGATGCTCCAGGGGTCACCGGCGACGATGAGGTGGTCCGAGCGATGTAGATGAGGGCGGCGAGGCGATTTGTGGTGGCAGCAGGGGCTCGGGGTGGCTAGGGCGACGACGGTGAGCTAGGGCGTCGCGGCGGCTGTGAGCTACTCCGGTGACGAATCGGGGCGGCAGCGAGGCATGGAGAGAGGGGGTCTAGGGGGAATCGGGAAAGGGAGTCGTGCCCTTTATATGGGAGGGTTGTGCGGGGCAGGGGCGGCCTCCAAAAGGAATGGGATCGGGCGCGGTGGCGCGGTCCGACGGGGGGGAAGGAGATTAGGGCGGAGGTGGAAGGTGAGCGCGGGTGACGCGGGAATGGGCGGTGGGGCCCGATGGTGAGAGAAAGAGAGGGGGGAGGAAACAGATTGGACGACCAATCCATTCCGGATCCTGTGTTGGCTGTGGCACACGGTGGAGCTAGGCCAGCTGGGCCATGAGGTGGGGGAAGAGAGAGAGATGTGGGCCGCCAGGGTTATCCTTTTTAAAAGATTCTTCCAATTTTGAAATAACACGGAGAATAAAGAAAGGAAAAAAACAATTTATACTTATTATATATCAAAATGATCAGGATAATAAATCCTAAAAGATGAAGTTTTTTTGAGAGGCAAAGTAAAACTTTATAATAATCATTTTTTTCTGAAAATTCCAAATAAAACCAATTTTGATTTTCAATTCTTTTGGCATTGTTTTCTTCTAACTTTTGGGGTGTCATGTTACCTCCTCTCATACTTTTTGATCAAAGTATTTTGTTAGTTATTTGAATATAATTCAAATGCCATTTTGAAATGAAGTTAAATTCAAACTGAAAATTTAAATGCCTCTGGAAACTCAACTACCACTTCAATTCAACCAAGAAGCACAAATGCTTAACTATATTTGTAAAACATTCCAAGTTGTAAATTTGTGAGGTTACAAACACCCACCTTAGGATGAATCTCACCCTCGAGATTCGGGCTGGCTATAAAATAGGTGCGGGTGGTCTCGAGGAAGGTCTTCTTCTAGTTCCCATGTGGCTTCCTCCTCGGTATGGTGACTCCATAGAACCTTGCAAAACTTGGTGATATTGCTACAGGTAACTTTGTTTGCAGTCTCGAGGATCCCGACGGGCTTCTCCTCATAGGTCAGATCACTGTCAAGTCGTATGGCCTCTAGGGGCATCGTGTCTCTCAAGGGAATATCAACCATCTCAGCATGGCATTTCTTCAGCTTGGGAACATGAAAGACATCGTGAACTCCTGATAATCCTTCCGGCAATTCTAGCTTGTATGCAACTTCTCCTCTGCGCTCAAGAATTTTGTATGGGCCTATGAATCTGGGTGCTAACTTTCCTTGAAGTGGAGACAGACGGAGATATGCTTGGTCTCCCACTTCATATGTTACTCCTTGCGTTTACTGTCGGCATAACTCTTCTATCTGGACTGAGCTATCTTGAGTCTGTCACGAATCAACTTGACCTTCTCTTTGGAATCTCTGATAAGATCAGGACCAAAAAGTTTTCGGTCTCCAAGACCATCCCACATAAATGGTGTTCTACACCTCCTTCCATATAGAGCTTCGAAAGGGGCCATCTTCAAATTGGTCTGATAGTTGTTGTTGTACGTAAACTCTTCATAGGGCAAATTATCATCCCAGCTAGCTCCATAGTCTAGCGCACAAGCTCTCAACATGTCCTTCAAAATCTGATTGACTCTCTCGGTCTGTCCATCTGTATGTGGATGAAAAGTTGTACTGAACTCCAGCCTCGTACCCAAAGCTTTGTGCAACTGATTCCAAAACTTTGAGGTAAATTGTGTTCCTCTATCTAGTATGATACTCCTCGGAACTCCATGCAGACATACGATCCTGGTCATATATATCTTGGCTAATTTAGCACTTGTATATGTGGTCTTTACGGGAATGAAGTGAGCTGCCTTGGTTAAGCGATCAACCACTACCCAGATAGCATCATAACCTGAACGAGTCCTGGGTAATCCTCTGATAAATTACATCCCAAGTTTTCCCATTTCCACCTGGGTATCAGTAAAGGTTGAAGTAACCCTGCTGGCTTCTGATGTTCTGCCTTTACATGCTAACAAACATCACATATAGCTACATACTCGGTAATATCCTTCTTCATACTGTTCCACCAGAAACTTTCCTTCAAGTCTAGATACATCTTGGTGTTGCCTGGGTCTATCTCGTGGGCCTCTTGAAGAATTAGCTTCCTAATCTGTGGATCATTGGGCACATATATATACGATCCTCAAACAATATAGTTCCATGTTCATCCTCAAAAAACCCTTTAGCTTTTCCGTTACTCATCCTTTTCTTTATCTCAGCAATTTCCTTGTCTGACTTCTGGGCTTCTCTTATTCTTCCAGTCAAGGTGGACTGAATCTCCAGTGTGGCAACATATGCTCTCGGAACTATCACCAATCGGAGATCTCTGAGGTCATCACATAACTCATGCAGTAATCCTCCTGCTAAAAGGGTGTTCCCAAAACTCTTACAGCTCAAGGCATCGGCTACAGCATTAGCCTTCCCTGGGTGATAGTGTAATCTCATGTCATTATCCTTGATCAACTCTAGCCATCTCCTCTGTCTGAGGTTTAATTCCTTCTGCGTGAAAATATACTTCAAACTCTTATGATCTATGTAAACATCACAACTATTTTCGATTAGGAAATGTCTCCGGGTCTTCAGTGCATGCACTACGATTGCTAACTCCAAATCATGGGTGGCATAATTCAACTCATGGGGTCGTAGTTGCCTGGATGCATAGGATACAACTTTTCCTTCTTGCATGAGCACTCCTCTGAGTCCTTAATGAGAAGCGTCACAGTATACCTGAAAATCCTTACGGATGTTCGGCAAAATCAGTATTTGGGGCTGTAACAAAACATTTCTTCAACTCCTGGAAACTAGATTCACATTCCTCAGTCCAAGTATACTTGGTCTCTTTCTTCAAAAACTCTATCATGGGCTTTGCAATCTTTGATAAGTTCTCGATAAACCTCCGATAATATCCTACAAGTCTGAGAAAACAATGGATCTCCTTGACTGAGGTGGGTGCTTTCCACTTGGTGACGGCTTCAACCTTGGAAGGATCAACTGCTATTCCTTCTCCAGAAATAATATGTCTGAGAAATCCAATTTCCTTCAACCAAAATTCACATTTGTTGAACTTGGCATATAACTTATGTTCTCGGAGGTTTTCTAGAATTAAACGCAAGCGTTCCTTGTGTTCTTCCTCGCTCTTGGACAAAACCAATATATCATTGATGAACACCATGAAAAACTTGTCTAGATATTCCATAAATACCTTTTTCATCATACTCATAAAATATGCAGGGGCATTTGTCAATCCAAATGACATGACAGTATACTCATATAGACCATACCTTGTGGTGAAAGCTATTTTTAGTATATCATGTTCACGAATCTTCAAATGATGATACCCTGACCGAAGACCGATCTTGGAGAATACGCTAGCTCTGACCAGCTGATCAAACAAATCATTGATCATAGGCAGAGGGTACTTGTTCTGGATGGTCACTTCGTTCAAGGAACGATAATCCACGAATATGTCAGTTTCTTCCATATATAGCCATCAACATAATAGGTGATTCTGAAATCTCTTCCTTCCAAATTAATAGTTTATTACTTCATCCATGTTATCTGAAACATGTTGCATTTAAGTTTCCTTTTGTAGCTTAATTAGTTCTTACTTTATAATGTACAGCAGCTTTCAAAATCTTGTGCATTCTGGACTGAGTCATGATTGTGATATAGACTCTGGTTTAGACAAATGTCTTGACTCTGTAATATCAGTATGCATGCTAGTCCAAGTTTGCCTGATATACCTCCGTCAATCAGAACGAATATAATACATTGTCTCAACATTATTCTCCACACTTCTATTCGAGTCATCTTTACAAATATTGATCTCCAAATTGGATAGTTCTCATATTTTATGTTTCTTTCTCACTTATTTTTTCTTATTTGTTTCAAATGGAAAGAGGGTGTAAATTGTACTTATATCAGCTCACAACCAATACATGATCAACACGAGAGGGACTTGATCCTAGTGATACTGCTGACTATAATAGATTGTCATGAGAATTCGGGGAGTACATACTTTCGTGCGGTTTGTTTCATATCTATCTCCCTATTGTACTCTTTTCTGTGACGGTTCTTTTTATTATTTACTACCTCTGTTAACATTATTTTACATGGCACAATAGTCTAAATTCTACCAACGTCTCATTTGATTCACTTGATGTTCTGTCCAATGTTCCACTTTCCCCTGATATTCCTGACTTTCACTTTATGCCTTCACCCCAATCACCTCAATCAGTGCATACACATGCTTCATATGATTCCACTATATGTAATGAGCACATGTCATCTTCTGTGGCAATAGATGAACAAAATGATGCCGATTCGAGACAACGTGCACCGACAACTCACATGTAAATCCTCTACCTTCCGAGAAATTTACTCTCCTTAGTTTACATATCTTTCACTCAATATTGCTAATTTTAAAATTACTTAACAGGTCACATGCCAATTCTGTTCCACATGTTCAGCCAACAAACAATTCTTAGTTTTGTGCTCTACAAAAATCATTATAGGGATATTCAACACAGACAACAGAAACTATTGTGTGCCCCTATTGGAACATGTTTCAATACTATCATTGAGGGATATGATTTCTATAATTTATACAGCTGGGAGATGGGCTTCGACATCCGGTATGGAAAGAGTTGGAATTCTAAGAAAATTCATGCAATGCAAGAATTCAACTGCCTCTGTGGAGTATGTCTAAAGTCATTACTTATATATTTGCAATGTCTTTTGTTATGTCCTATGCATATAATGATCTCTTTGTAGGGTATGCTGATACGTCTCTAGCGTATCTATAATTTATGAAGTATTTATGCCATGTTTACGACAATTTTATATGGCCCATTAGGAGAACATGCCAGTAATGGACCGGAAGTAATCGAGGGCCGGAAAGGAGCACAAGAATTTATGGGCCCTCAATAGGCCGAAAGCTAACACGGGATGGAAATGACCCATGTGAATCATGGGCCGTCAATGGGTAAAGATAAATTTACCATTTATTATGGTCCATAGTCACCACGGGCCACTAGAGAGCCCAAAGATACGAAGGGCCTCATATGGGCCAAAAGACGACATGGCCAATACATGGGCCGAAAGCGAAACATGCTGGTATTATACTGGACGACCCACATGACGCTATTGGGTCGAATTCGGAAAGGCCATAACGAGCATGAGTTACCGAGCCGTAAAATGGGCTATATGCGAACAGACTATTAACATACTTTTCGTGGGCCGGCCTGCTACCTTTTGACCAAGTCAAACGGGCTGCCTTTGTAAGCTATGGGCCATTGTTGGGTCGTACCACATTTCGACATATCATAGATGCATATCTATCCCAATGGCGAGCTGACACGTGGTTCCTGTGCCCAATGAGAATTTTGACGTGGAAAATCCCCATTGGTCTGGGATGTTAACAAGTTATCGGATGCAAACCGGAACCCGATAGCTTAACGAAGACCAGTTACGGTGGAAGCTACATGTCGGTTACCCTTGATAAAAAACACTTCCATGATGGGGCATTTATCGTCATGGAAGTGGACACTTCCATGATGATAATTTCAATATTGTCATGGAACACTTCTACGACAACACATGTATGACTATCTTGATTATGTCATAAAACCGTCATGGATGTACATGCATGACAAGTGACCTACTGTGACAAAGATGTATCATCACATAAGTGTTTTTTGTAGTGACTTCTCCCGATTCAAGACAAGATTAGTTTCTTCACATCTCTGCAAAACTCGATCAAGGTTGCTTAAGCAATCATCAAAAGAAGTCCCGTAAATAGAAAAAACATCCATGAATACCTCAACAATCTTTTGACAAAAATCATAGAATATAGCAGTCATACATCTTTGAATGGTAGCAGGTGCATTACATAAGCCAAAAGGCATGCATCTATAAGCATAAGTTCCAAAAGGACAAGTAAAAGTAGTTTTCTCTTGATCTTCTTTTGATACAGGTATTTGAGAAAAATCGGAATATCCATAAGGAAACAAAAGTATGTATGCTTAGACAATCTTTCTAACATTTGATCAATAAAAGGCAAGTGGTAATGATCTTTCCTAGTAGCTTTGTTTAATTTCCTAAAATCAATTACCATCCTATAGCCAGTTACAATTCTTTGTGGGATGAGTTCATTTTTATCATTAGGAACAATCGTTATACCTCCTTTATTAGGAACACAATGAACACGACTTACCCATCTACTATCATCTATGGGATAAATTATACCTACTTCCATAAGCTTTAATATTTTAGTTCTTACCACATCCTTCATTTTAGGAATAAATCGTCATTGATGATCAATGACTGGCTTACCATCAGGCTCTGTTTTAATCTTTTGCTAACATAGAGTGGGACTAATGCCCTTAAGATCACCAAGAGTATATCCAATAGCAGCACGGTACTTCCTCAGAGTTTTAGGTAATATCTGTTCTTCATGCACTGAAAGGTTAGCATTGATAATAACATGATATCTCTTATTTTCATTAAGATAAGCATATTTGAATGTATCAGGTAATTTCTTAAGTTCAAACACCAGATCACCCTTAGGTGAAGGAGGACCTCCAAGAGTCTCAATATGCAAATTATGTTTAAGTATAGGTGCTTGATTAAATAATATCTCATCTATTTCATTTCTTTCATTCATATGTTCATCATTTTCATGGTCTAGCAACTATTGTTCTAATGGATCCGTAGGAGGTACGACAATAGAAGCAAGACCAATAGTTCCATCATTACTAGGCAATTCTTTATCATGAGGTTATCTATGGAATTTAGAGAAATTAAACTCATGAGATACATCACCAAAATTAACACTGAGTGTTTCCTTAGTGCAATCAATCTTAGCATTAACGGTATTCAGGAAAGGTCTACCAAATATAATGGGACTAAAATAATCTTGGGGAGAACCAAGAACTAGAAAATCAGTAGGGGATTTGATCTTACCACATAAGACTTCAACATCTCTAACAATCACAAGCGGTGAAATATTATCTCTATTTGCGAGCTTAATAGTGACATCAATTTACTCTATCTCAGCAGGTGCAATATCATTCATAATCTCTCGATATAAAGTAAAAGTAATAGCACTCACACTAGCACCAAAATCACACAAACCATTGCAATAATGATCTCCTATATTAACAGATACAACAAGCATGCCAATAACAGGTTTATTCTTATCTTTAGTATCAGGCTTAGCAATCCAAGTTGCTTCATCACAAAAGTAAATAACATGCCCATCAATATTATCGAGCAAGAGATCTTTAAACATAGAAATATTAGGTTCAACTTTAACTTTTTCAGAGGGTCTAGGTGTTCTAATATTACTTTTATTAACCACAGTTGAGACTTTAGCATGTTCCTCGGTCCTAATACGAAAAGGAGGTTTCTCAATATAAGCAGTTGGCACAACTGGATCAACATTGTAAATGATAGTTTCATCTTTAACTATAACGGGTTCCTCAATCTTTTATTTAATAGGGGGATGATATTTAAACCACTTCTCCTTAGGGAGATCAACATGAGTAGCAAATGATTCATAAAAGGAAGCTACTATCTTAGAGTTAAGTCAATATTTAGCACTAAACTTACGAAAAGCATCGGTTTCCATAAAAGATTTAACACAATCAAACTTAAGTTTTATACTTGAATCTTTACCTTTGTCGAGCTCCCAATCTTCAGAGTTACATTTAATTCTTTCTAGAAGACCACATTTGAAATAGTTTTCTTCATAAAGGAACTAGTAGAAGAAGAATCGAGTATGGATTGATAATTATGAGAAAGATGAGCATAAAAAATTTGTATAATAATTTCTGTTGAGAGCTCATGATTGGGACATGTCTACATCATGTACTTAAGCCTCCCCCAAGCTTGAGCGATACTTTATCCTTCACGAGGCCAATATATATATATATATATATATATATATATATATATATATATAATTACAATCACGATGAACCAGATGCATTGGATAAAACTTCTGATGAAATTCCAATTTCAACCGGTTCCAGTCCCATGTTCCAATATCATCACATAGCTTATACCATGTTAGTGCCTTTCCCTCCAAATAAAAAAGGAATACCTTCTTCTTAACTCCATCCTCGGATAAACCTACAAGCTTAAACAATCCACAAATTTCATCCACATAGATTAAGTGCATATCAGGATGTACTGTTGCATCTCCTGCATAAGGATTAGCTAGTAGTTTATCTAACATACCCGAACGAATCTCATAATAAATATTTTCAGTAGATTCAGTGGGTTGAGGGTAAACTCTTGGTGCTTCTGATTGAGGTGAAGATACCCCCGAACAAACCCCTCAAAGTATTACTTTCCATAGTGACAAGTGACAGTAAATTTCAACATGTAATATAAATGTTTCCTTACCAAATTCTACTCACCAAAGGTGCTTCACTCCCTGGCAATAGCGCTAGAAAAGAGTCTTGATGACCCACAAGTATAAGGGATCAGTCATAGTCCTTTCAATAAGTAAGAGTGCCGAACCCAATGAGGAGCAGAAGGAAATGACAAGCGGTTTTCAGCAAGGTATTCTCTGCAAGCACTGAATTATGGGTAACAGATAGTTTGATAGCAAGGTAATTTGTAATGAGCAACAAGTAGAAATTGTAAAAAAGGTGCAGAAAGGTATCCCAATCCTTTTTATAGCAAAGGACAGGACGGAACATTCTACAAAGCGTTCTCGAGCACACATGGGAATTCATCAACACTTTCAACAACACTGGTGTGCGTTGGTGCTAAACAAACGGTTTTTTAACACCTTTCTGCGATGGCATTTGAAACCGTCGCCAAGTGAGTGTGGGAGATAGGGGGGGGGGTCCTTCCCACACGACCCAGAAATTGTCGGGGGTAGGCCCTCCTGGGACATGCTACCTTTTGAGCACTGCGTTGGTTTTCCCTTGAAGAGGAAAGGGTGATGCAGTAAAGTAGCGTAAGTATTTCCCTTAGTTTTTGAGAACCAAGGTATCAACCAGTAGGAGATCACGCTCGAGTCCCACGCACCTACACAAACAAATAAGAACCTCGCAACCAACGCGATGAAGGGGTTGTCAATCCCTTCACGGTCACTTAAGAGTGAGATCTGATAGATATGATAAGATAATATTTTCGGTATTTTTATGATAAAGAGAAATAAAGATGCAAAGTAAAATAAATGGCAATAGAAATAGCTAAGTGTTGGAAGATAGACCCAGGGGCCATAGGTTTCACTAGTGGCTTCTCTCAAGAGCATAAGTATTACGGTGGGTAAACGAATTACTGTCGAGCAATTGATAGAATTGAGCATAGTTATGAGAATATCTAGGTATGATCATGTATATAGGCATCACGTCCGTGACAAGTAGACCGAAACGGTTCTGCATCTACTAGTATTAAGTTCATAAGAACAGAGTAATGCTTTAAGTAAGATGACATGATGTAGAGGGATAAACTCATGCAATATGATATAAACCCCATCTTTTTATCCTCGATGGCAACAATACAATACGTGCCTTGCTGCCCCTGCTGTCACTGGGAAAGGACACCACATGATTGAACCCAAAGCTAAGCACTTCTCCCATTGCAAGAAAGATCAATGTAGTAGGCCAAACCAAACTGATAATTCGAAGAGACTTCCAAAGATAAACCAATCATACATAAAAGAATTCAGAGAAGAATCAAATATTGTTCATAGATAATCTGGATCATAAACCCACAATTCATCGGATCTCGACAAACACACATCGCAAAAGAAGATTACATCGAATAGATCTCCAAGAGAATCGAGGAGAACTTTGTATTGAGATCCAAAGAGAGAGAAGAAGCCATCTAGCTACTAGCTATGGACCCGAAGGTCTGAAGTAAACTACTCACACATCACCGGAGAGGCCATGGAGTTGATGTAGAGGCCCTCCATGATCAATGCCCCCTCCAGCGGAGCTCCGGAAAAGGCCCCAAGATGGGATCTCTCAGGTACAGAAGGTTGCGGCGGTGGAATTAGGTTTTTGTGGTGCTCCTGGATGTTTGGGGGGTACGTCGATATATATAGGAGGAAGAAGTACGTCGGTGGAGCAACGAGGGGCCCACGAGGGTGGAGGCACACCCAGGGGGGTAGGTGCACCCCCTGCCTCGTGGCCTCCTTGATTGTTTCTTGACACCCACTCCAAGTCTCCTAGATCACGGTCGTTGAGAAAATCACGTTCCCGAAGGTTTCATTCCGTTCGGACTCCGTTTGATATTCCTTTTCTTCGAAACCCTAAAATAGGCAAAAACAACAATTCTGGGCTGGGCCTCCGGTTAATAGGTTAGTCCCAAAAATAATATAAAAGTGAATAATAAAGCCCAATAATGTCCAAAACAGAAGATAATATAGCATGGAGCAATCAAAAATTATAGATACGTTGGAGACGTATCAAGCATCCACAAGCTTAATTCCTGCTCATCCTCGAGTAGGTAAATGATAAAAAAGAATTTTTGATGTGGAATGCCTTCTAACATATTTTTCAATGTAATTTTTTCTTTATTGTGGCATGAATGTTCAGATTCGAAAGATTGACGATAAAAGTTTAATATTGACATAAAAATAATAATACTTCAAGCATACTAACTAAGCAATCATGTCTTCTCAAAATAACATGGCCACGGAAAGTTATCCCTACAAAATCATATAGTCTGGCTATGCTCCATCTTCATCACACAAAATATTTAAATCATGCACAACCCCGAAGACAAGCCAGGCAATTGTTTCATACTTTTGATGTTCTCAAACTTTTTCAATCTTCACGAAATACATGAGCATGAGCCATGGACATAGCACTATATGTGGAACAGAATGGTGGTTGTGGAGAAGACAAAAAGGAGAAGATAGTCTCACATCTACTAGGCGTATTAACGGGCTATGGAGATGCCCATCAATAGATATCAATGTGAGTGAGTAGGGATTGCCATGCTACGGCTGCACTAGAGTCTAGAGCTACAAGTATATGAAGGCTCAACAAAAGAAACTAAGTGGGTGTGCATTCAACTTGCTTGCTCACGAAGACCTAGGGCATTTTGAGGAAGCCCATCATTGGAATATACAAGCCAAGTTCTATAATGAAAAATTCCCACTAGTATATGAAAGTGATATCATAGGAGACTCTCTATCATGAAGATCATGGTGCTACTTTGAAGCACAAGTGTGGGAAAAGGATAGTAGCATTGTCCCTTCTCTCTTTTTCTCTCATTTTTTGGGCCTTCTCCTTTTTATGGCCTTTCTCTTCTTTTTTTCGTCCGGAGTCTCATCCCGACTTGTGGGGGAATCATAGTCTCCATCATCCTTTCCTCACTTGGGACAATGCTCTAATAATTATGATCATCACACTTTATTTACTTACAACTCAAGAATTGCAACTCGATACTTAGAACAAAATATGACTCTATGTGAATGCCTCCGGCGGTGTACCGGGATATGCAATGAATCAAGAGTGACATGTATAAAAATTATGAATGGTGGCTTTGCCACAAATACGATGTCAACTACATGATCATGCAAGCAATATGACAATGATGAAGCATGTCATAATAACGGAATGGTGGAAACTTGCATGGCAATATATCTCGGAATCGCTATGAAAATGCCATAATAGGTAGGTATGGTGGCTGTTTTGAGGAAGGTATGAGGTGGGTTTATGATACCGACGAAAGTTGCGCGATACTAGAGAGGCTAGCAATGGTGGAAGGGTGAGAGTGCGTATAATCCATGGACTCGTCATTAGTCATAAAGAACTCACATACTTATTGCAAAAATCTATTAGTGATCGAAACAAAGTATTATGAGCATGCTCCTAGGGGGGTAGATTGGTAGGAAAAGACCATCGCTCGTCTCCGACCGCCACTCATAAGGAAGACAATCAATAAATAAATCATGCTTCGACTTCGTCACATAACGGTTCACGATACGTGCATGCTACGGGAATCACAAACTTCAACACAAGTATTTCTCAAATTCACAACTACTCAACTAGCATGACTCTAATATCACCATCTCCATATCTCAAAACAATTATCAAGTATCAAACTTCTCATAGTATTCAATGCACTTTCTATGAAAGTTTTTATATTATTCCTAAAAGAAAATTTCCATGTTGTTCTAAAGGTCTCTCAAAATAATATAAGTGAAGCATGAGAGATCAATTATTTATATAAAATGAAACCACCATCGTGCTCTAAAAGGTATAAGTGAAGCACTAGAGAAAAAAAAATTATATGGCTCAAAAGATATAAGTGAAGCACATCGAGTATTCTAATAAATTTCAAATCATGCGAGTCTCTCTCAAAAGGTGTGTACAACAAGGATGATTGTGATAAACTAAAAAGCAAAGACTCAAATCATACAAGACGCTCCAAGAAAAACACATATCATGTGGTGAATAAAAATATAGCTCCAAGTAAAGCTATCGATAGACGAAGACAAAAGAGGGGATGCGTTCCGGGGCATCCCCAAGCTTAGGCTTTTTGGTAGGGGAAATGGGTTTATAGCAACATAGAAAATCACCAATGCTTATTTCGGAAAAATGAAGAAACATGTTAATTATGACATATCTTCTCAAAAAGATCAATGTGCAAATGAAATAATTGGTACTGAGACGACAACCAAATTCTGAAACATCAGAAGCTATAATTAACTACAACTACGCTACAAGTTCTTACTCACGTACAATAAATAACAAATTGAACATTTTATGAGGAAGGTAAATATAACTGCAAGAGCACAACGACAATGTTTGGATGACATCAAATTTGAACATGTGTGTATGATACGTCTCCAACGTATCTATAATTTTTGATTGCTCCATGCTATTATATTATCAACCTTGGATGTTTTATATGCATTTATATGTTATTTTATATGATTTTTGGGACTAACCTATTAACCTAGAGCCCAGTGCCAGTTTCTGTTTTTTCCTTGTTATTGAGTATCGTAGAAAAGGAAAACCAAACGGAGTCCAATTGACCTGAAATTTCACGAAGATCATTTTTGGACTAGAAGAAGCCCACGGAGTATCAGAGATGGGCCAGAAGAGTCCCGGGGCACCCATGAGGGTGGGGGGCACGCCCTACCCCCTGGGCGCGCCCCGTACCTCGTGGCCGCCTCGGGGATCCCTTGACTTGTTGCCGACTCCAACACCTCTTATATATATATACCCAAACTTCCAGAAAGAAACCTAGATCGGGAGTTCCACCGCCACAAGCCTCTGTAGCCACTGAAAACCAATCTAGACCCGTTCCGACACCCTTCCGGAGGGGGGAATCTCTCTCCGGTGGCCATCTTCATCATCCCGGCACTCTCTAGGACGAGGAGGGAGTAGTTCACCCTCGGGGATGAGGGTATGTACCAGTAGCTATGTGTTTGATCTCTCTCTCTCTCTCTCTCTCTCTCTCTTGTGTTCTTGATTCCTACGATCTTGATGTATCACGAGCTTTGCTATTATAGTTGAATCTTATGATGTTTCCCCCCCTCTACTCTCTTGTAATGGATTGAGTTCTCCCTTTAAATTTATCTTATCGGATTGAGTCTTTAAGGATTTGAGAACACTTCATGTATGTCTTGCATGTGCTTATCTGTGGTGACAATGGGATATTCACGTGATCCACTTGATGTATGTTTTGGTGATCAACTTGCGAGTTCTGTGACCTCGTGAATTTATGCATAGGGGTTGGTACACGTTTTCGTCTTGACTCTCCGGTAGAAACTTTGGGCACTCTTTGAAGTTCTTTGTGTTGGTTGAATAGATGAATCTAAAATTGTGTGATGCATATCGTATAATCATACCCACGGATACTTGAGGTGACATTGGAGTATCTAGGTGACATTAGGGTTTTGGTTGATTTGTGTCTTAAGGTGTTATTCTAGTATGAACTCTAGGATAGATTGAACATAAAGAATAGCCTCGTGTTATTTTACTATGGATTCTTGGATAGATCGACCAGAAAGAATAACTTTGAGGTGGTTTCGTACCCTACAATAATCTCTTCGTTCGTTCTCCTCTATTAGTGACTTTGGAGTGACTCTTTGTTGCATGTTTAGGGATAGTTATATGATCCAATTATGTTATTATTGTTGATAGAACTTGCACTAGTGAAAGTATGAACCCTAGGCCTTGTTTCAACGCATTGCAATACCGTTTTCGCTCACTTTTATCATTAGTTACCTTGCTGTTTTTATATTTTCAGATTACAAAAACCTATATCTACCATCATTATTGCACTTGTATCACCATCTCTTCGCCGAACTAGTGCACCTATACAATTTACCATTGTATTGGGTGTGTTGGGGACACAAGAGACTCTTTGTTACTTGGTTGCAGGGTTGTTTGAGAGAGACCATCTTCATCCACTTGAGGGAAATTTGCTACTGTCCTACAAACCTCTGCACTTGGAGGCCCAACAACGTCTACAAGAAGAAGGTTGTGTAGTAGACATCAAGATCTTTTCTGGCACCATTGCCGGGGAGGTTAGTGCTTGAAGGTATATCTTTAGATCTTGCAATCAAATCTTTTTGTTTCTTGTTTTATCACTAGTTTAGTCTATAAAAGAAAATTACAAAAAATGGAAGTGAGGGTACCTCATATGCTTCATCTTTTTAATATCTTTCATGAAAATAAGGATTCCGATAATTGTGCCAAAATGCTAGAAGAAGAATGCATTAAAATGTTTGGCACTAAATCTTTGAATGATGAGCATGATTGCAATGTTGTTAGTACGAACTCTTTGAATATCCATAGTACTAATGATGATTGCACTAGTATGATGAAAATGTCTCTTATAAGCATGTCAATTTTTGTGGAGTGCATAGGGTTTGCAAGTACACACCAAATAGGGAAGATACATTTTCAAGAGGCATAAGTACTTATAAACTAAATGGTTGCAAGAAAGGCTATATGTTTGTGCTGAAAATTTAAATTTTCTTAGCCATCCTTGTGAACTTTGCAATGAACATGGTCATTTAAATATCCAATGCAAATTGTTTCATGACCGAATCATATCCCTTGCGCATCATAATGAACTTAGTTTGCTTTTGGGTTAGGAAGAAATGAAATGTATAACAAAGGATATTCCAGAATTTGCCCTTGACAAAAGTTCTTGATTTTGATCTAGAGGAAATTTATATGTATTGTGTGGTGAATGTCACAGCCCCAGTTCAGCCCTTGCTTGACTTTGCTTGTTCTTCATGCCATCATGTTTTAATTCCAAAGAAACTTGAAATGGGGATTGTTGAAACCCTAGCACCAAATTAAATTCACTAGGTTCAACTAAAAATATTCTCAGTGAATCCAAATGGTTTTCAAAAATATTCATCATTCTGGAAAATGCTGGAAGCAATAACCAGAGGTGTTGCACATTTTTCCATGACATATTTGGGCTCTGAATTAAATCATATTATATTTGCATTTGGGCATTTAAATGCTATAAAATATTCTAAATGCTCAAATAATCATAAACTAAAATGTTTACTATTGGATATATTATAAACAGCAGCCATGATTAGTTTCATGATTTTTGGAAATGTCTTAGCATTTTATTTAAGTCAAAACAATTGTAGAAAAAAAATAGAAAATAGAAACAATTTAGGAAAGAGAGAGAGAACGCCTACCTGGGCGACTTACCTGGCCAGGCCACCTGGCGGCCCAGCCCACCAGGGGCACACCCGTCTTCCACCTCCTACCAAGAGGACAGGTAGGTGCGTGGCGCCAGCACGCGCGCCAGCCTCCACCTCCTGCTTGCCCCGACACACTTCGACGCCGCGGATGACCACCTCGTTGCCATACGGATCCGCCCGACCTCTCACTTGCCCCCACCACGCTCTTTGCCTCGCTCCCCCTTGGACCCAAGAACGCCGGGGTGCGCCAACGAGAATCACCGTGGTCAGAGCCCTCAAACCACCCCACCACCTGGTTCCGGAGCATCACCATGGCGTGGAGCTTCCCCTGAACGACGCACGCAAGCTCGGGAGCAGCACACCGTCACCATCGTCGCCGCTTCCCTCGCCACGGCCACCGAATGGCACCGGTCAATTCGCCGCGTGCATATCATCCCCGGCCACACCGAGAAGCTCTCCGTGACCGCTGTGAGCCCCTGATTATTTCCCTTAGACCCGCCGCCGGTTTTCTTCCTCTGCCGCGCTAACTACCGGAGCCGTGAGCTCCCACCCGCCGGCCATGTCACCGCCATGGCTAGAGCCCACACACGTCATGTCTGAGCACGTTTTCATTCTCACTACGCCCCTAGGAACCCGCAGACACCACCAGCTCGCCCGGAGACGCCCCGTAGAGTCGTTTTTGTCAAGGTCCGAACTCCGGCCGCCGCGGAACTCGACGCCGTCAACGCATCCGGCCACCCCGCGACTAACTGATGGCACCATTGGATGCGCGCGAGTGCCAGCGTCCCGTAGCTACAAACCACGCTCAAAACCATCACCTGTAGCTCAATCCCGAGCAGACTCCGCCACGGTTTGAGGTCGCCGCCAGCCAAACTCCGGCATGCCGACGTGGTGGCGTAATTAGTGCTAATCTCTGTTAATTACCCATCCTAACAGACACTGACATGTGGGTCCCCGAGCCTAATTAGGTTAGTATAAATATCCTGCCTAAATTAGTGCTAATCCTGCGGACCCCATGTGTCAGCTTGACTTTGACTTGTCAATGTTGACCGGGCCCACCTGTTGGCGACCTAACTAGCCCAGGTCACTGACCAATGGGTTCCGCAGGTCAGTTTGACCTGGACCATCTCAGTTGACCGCTGACGTCACACTGACGTCAGGCTGACGCCGTAAATCCTTTTCTAGATTTATTCTTACATAGGAAATTCCAGAAAATGTTGCAAACTTTAAAAATTCATAGTAAATCAACCGTAACTCCAAATGAAATGAATTATATATGAAAAATTATCAGAAAAATTAAAAGAATCTGTTTATGGCATTTGCATGCATGTTTGAACAACCTAAGGTTGCTGTATATGGCAATTTGCATAATTGACATTTAAATAAGCACATATGGAGTTTGGATTTGAACCCTTGGTTCAAACCAACTTCATTTAATATGGTTGCTAGTTGCATTAGCTCAATCAATAGCATATTGCCATATCATCATCATGCATCATAATTGTTGCATTGCATTGATTGTGTTCTTCTTTGTTTGCCGGTAATTGTCCCCTCTCAGTAGATGTTGCTTCGATGATGTGATCGATGACACCGATGGAGAACTATACTATCTTCAGAAGTGCCAGGCAAGCAAAACCCCCTTGTTCATTCCGATACAAACCCACTCTCTCGCTCCTGCTCTCTTTTACTGCATTAGGAGAACAACGATTCAACGGTTACATGTTGCGGTAGTTGAACCCCTTTCCTTTGCATGACCTGTCATTGCCATAGTAAATAGATGAAACCCACTAGCATGACTAGGAGTTGTTTGAGCCCTGATGTGCCAACTCATTCATGTTTGCTTGTCATGCCTGCTATTGCTTAGAGTTGTGTCAGGTCTGATTCATCGGGGATGAATTGGAAAGTTGTGAACATATCCTACTATGTGTGAGCTAAATGTGTGAACACGATTTGGTAAAGGTAGCGATGAGAGGCCATGTAGGAGTACATGGTGGGTTGTCTCATTGAAACCATTCTCAGGAACCGAGTTCTATGTTTGTGATCCATGAAACAGCTACTACCACACATTGGGCCCTGAAATATGACCCCGCTCGACTTACTGACCCCTCTCGTCCTCTGTCCAGGAGTTGCAACTACTTTCTGGTGTTTATAGGATATGTGTTGGCGGCCGTGCGTAGCGCTGGCCCTAGGGGTGGGCTATGATGCGGTAGATACACCATGGCACGGTGTACCGGGCGCCCGTTTGGTGTCTCGGGAACCCTGCACACATCGTCTGGGGCTGTGAGCGAAACTCCGGTCGGATATCCTCGCGGATGGAACCCGAATAGGCGATAAACCTGGACTAGAGACTTGTGCGGTTAGTCAGGTCGTGGTCTACACCCACGTCGGCTTTCGCTTGAAGTCTGCCGAGCACATGTCGTGTGCAAACGCTAAGTGGTGGAAACATGTGTGACAAAGTACACCCCTGCAGGGTATAAAACTATTCGAATAGCCGCGTCCGCGGTAAAGGACTTTTGGGTTGCCTATAACAGTCCATAGACAAGTGGAACTCTGAAATGCGCAAGATAAGCGTGAGTGCTATGGATGGCGTTCTCGTAGGGAGACGGGAGCGGATCCATAGTGGTGTATTGATATGGTGAATATGTGGACTCGTGTGCGCCACCTCAAGAGAGTTGCTTGCAGTCGTAGTTCAGGTTAGCCATTGAGTCAAAGCTGGCTTGCTGCAGTTAAACTCCACCACCCCCCTGTTGATACCGATGCATATGTAGTTAGTTCTGATGTAAGTCTTGCTGAGTACATTTGTACTCATGTTTGCTTAATTTATGTTTTTGCAGAGAGACTTCAGTCTCGCTAGCAGTTCCACGTGGACTTCGACGTTTAGCTTGTTACCTCAGCTACGATCTTGTGCCCTCAGCAGGATCTGGTAGATACTCAGGCTTCTCAGCCTTTTTCATTTGTAGATGTCTGTACTCAGACATGTTAAGCTTCCGCATGTGCTTTGATTTGTATGCTATGATTGTTGGGTCATGAGACTCATGTTTGTAATATCTCGCTCCTCGGAGCCTAATGAATAAATACTTGAGTTGTAGAGTTATGTTGTGATGCCATGTTGTATTTACACATATCGAGGATATTGTGTGTATGATTGAAATGCTTGGTATGTGTGGGATCCTACAATCTAGTTGTTTATCCTTGGCAGCCTCTCTTATGGGGAAATGTAGTCTAGTGCTTCCATGAGCCATCGTAGTCTGCTACAGCCCGGTTCACCGGAGTCCTGTTAGCCCAGCACTACTGCTCAGGACACTTGACTGGCCGGCATGTGTTTCACTTAGTTCCTGTGTCTGTCCCTTCGGGGAAATGTCACGCGGTGACATCCGGAGTCCTGCCTAGCCTGCTACAGCCCGGGTTCCCGGAGTCCTGTTAGCCCAGTGCTACAGCCCGGATTCACACGCTGCTGATTGACATGCTCGATGTGATCCATGTATGCCTGTCCCCATAGGTTGGTGCCGCTTTGGGTTCACGACTAGCCATGTCGGCCCGGGTTCCCTGTCATATGGATGCTAGCGACACTATCATATACGTGAGCCAAAAGGCGCAAAAGGTCCCGGGCCATGGTAAGGCGACACCCATGGGAATACCGTGCGTGAGGCTGCAAAGTGATATGAAGTGTTACCGTCTAGATCGATGTGACTTGGAATCGGGGTCCTGACAGTGAATTGCATTGAAAATCCTTATATTGCCAATTACATAAAGTCAAGAAAACAATTATAAGATGAAGAGAATACTAATCAAAGGGAAGAGATTTCCCAATATCCTCCTATTTTTTTCGTATGATGAATCAGGTAACGAGGAGGAGCCTTCTTGTGACGCCCCCGATTTGACCTGTACACTAATCATACACGCATATGTGTACGATCAAGATCAAGGACTCACGGGAAGATATCACAACAGAACTCTAGACCCAAATTAAAATAATGCAAGCTTTATATTACAAGCCAGGGGCCTCGAGGGCTCGAATACATAAGCTCAAAAATACAAGAGTCAGCGGAAGCAACAATATCTAAGTACAGACATAAGTTAAACAAGTTTGCCTTAAGAAGGCTAGCACAAAAGTAGCAACGATGGAAAAGGCGAGGCCTCCTACCCGGGACCTCCCAACTACTCCTCGAAGCCGAACTCCATGTAGAATCATCCTCGGGATCCTCTGGCTTCTGGACTCCATCATATGATCGCAATAACCGGGAAAAGGGGAAAAAGAAGTAGCAAAGCAACCGTGAGTACTCATCCAAAGTACTCGCAAGAAAGGATCTACACTACATATGCATTGGTATCAAATGAAAGGGGTAGTATATGTGGACTGAACTGCAGAATGCTAGAATAAGATGGGGATAGCTAGTCCTATCGAAGACTACGCTTGTGGGAGCCTCCATCTTGAAGCAGTAGAAGAGAGTAGGTGGTAAATTAACCAAGTATCATCGTATAGCATAATCCTACCCGGCGATCCTCTCCTCCTCACCCTGTGAGAGAGCGATCACCGAGTTGTATCTGGCACTTGGAAGGGTGTGTTTTATTAAGTATCCGGTTCTAGTTGTCATAAGGTCAAGGTATAACTTCGGGTCATCCTTTTACCGAGGGACACGACTATTCGAATAGATAAACTTCCCTGCAGGGGTGCACCACATTTCCCAACTCGCTTGACCCCCTTTGGCCGGACACACTTTCCTGGGTCATGCCCAGCCTCGGAAGATCAACACGTCGCAGCCCCACCTAGGCACAACAGAGAGGCCAGCACGGTCTAAATCCTATGGCACAGGGGTCTGGGCCCATCGCCCATTGCACACCTGCACGTTGCGTGGGCGGCCGGAAGCAGACCTAGCCCCCCTAATACAAGAGCAGGTGTTCCAGTCCAATCCGGCGCGTGCCTGTAGGATCGAAAGTATGTCTAGAGGGGGGGGGGTGATTAGACTACTTGACCAACTAAATACTTAGCCTTTTCCCAATTTTAGTTCTTGGCAGATTTTAGCTATCTTAGAGCAAGTCAAGCAATCATCACACAATTCAAGCAAGCATGCAAAGAGTTTATTGGCAGCGGAAAGTAAAGCATGCAACTTGCAAGAATGTAAAGGGAAGGGTTTGGAGGATTCAAACGCAATTGGAGACACGGATGTTTTCCCGTGGTTCGGATAGGTGGTGCTATCCTACATCCACGTTGATGGAGACTTCAACCCATGGAGGGTAACGGTTGCGTGAGTCCACGGAGGGCTCCACCCACGAAGGGTCCACGAAAAAGCAACCTTGTCTATTCCACCATGGCCATCGCCCACGAAGGACTTGCCTCACTAGCGGTAGATCTTCACGAAGTAGGCGATCTCCTTGCCCTTACAAACTCCTTGGTTCAACTCCACAATCTTGTCGGAGGCTCCCAAGTAACACCTAGCCAATCTAGGAGACACCACTCTCCAAGAAGTAACAAATGGTGTGTTGATGATGAACTCCTTGCTCTTGTGCTTCAAATGATAGTCTCCCCAACACTCAACTCTCTCTCATAGGATTTGGATCTGATGGAAAGAAGATTTGAGTGGAAAGCAACTTGGGGAAGGCTAGAGATCAAGATTCATATGGTAGGAATGGAATATCTTGGTCTCAACACATGAGTAGGTGGTTCTTTCTCAGAACATATGAGTAGGAATGGTGTATGTGTTCTGATGGCTCTCTCTTCGAATGAAGAGGAGGTGGAGGGGTATTTATAGCCTCCACACAAAATCCAACCGTTACACACAATCTACCAATCTCGGTGGGACCGAATCAGAAAACTCGGTCTGACCGAAATAGTAAACCTAGTTACCGTTAGGAATTTCGGTGGGACTGAGATGCAACTCGGTAGGACCGATTCGGTTAGGGTTTGGGCATAACGTAATCTCGGTGAGACCGATCGCACAAACTCGGTGAGACCGAGTTCGGCAATTAGCTAACCAGAGAGTTGGTCAGGCAAACTTGGTGGGACCAACTTGCTCTTTCGGTGAGACCGAAAAGTTACAAGAAGGAAACAAAGAGTTTGCATTGCATTCTCGGTGGGACCGATTCGCTCTTTCGGTGAGACCGAAAAGTTACGAAAGGGAAACAGAGAGTTTGCAACCCCATCTTGGTGTGACCGAGATCCTTATTGGTAGGACCGAATTGCTAGGGTTTGGCAGTGGCAAATGACAAGTGAAACTCGGTGGCGCCGGATTGACAGAATCGGTATGACCGAGTTTGGCTTAGGGTTTAGGTCATTTGTGGATATGGAAAGGTGGTTGAGGATTTTGGAGCATATCACTAAGCACATAAAGAAAGAGGCTCATTAAGCAACACCTCAACCCTCCTTGATAGTATTGGCTTTTCCTAACGACTCAATGTGATCTTGGATCACTAAAATATAAAATGAAGAGTCTTGAACTTTTGAGCTTGAGCCAATTCTTTGTCCTTACTATTTTGAGGGTTCCACTTTCACATCCACGCCATGTCAATCATTGAGCTTTCTTAAAATAATCATCTTGGAATAGCATTAGCTCAATGAGCTATGTGTTGTTATGAATTACCAAAACCACCTAGGGATAGTTGCACTTTCAGTGCCACTCAGTCGCTGACGTTAAGAAGGCTTCGGCTGATACCACGATGTCGAGTGCCCATAATTGTTCCCGCATAGTTGGTTAGTGTGTATAGGCCAGTGGCCAGACTCAGATCAAATACCAAGATCTCGTTAAACATATTATTTTGAAGTAATCGCAGATGCTGACCAGGACCAGGCCCACCTCTCTCCTAGGTGGTCTCATCCTGCCCTGTCGCTCAGCCACAAAGTAACTGTCAGGGGTCGTCGGGAACCCAGGCCCACCACTACCGGGATGGAACCACCTGTCCTTTCAGCCCCCACACCGGAATCATTCGTGGGTACTCTACGAGCCGACCCAACTTTAGTCACCACATGTATCACATATTATGTATATAAGTGTATACCCGTGATCATCTCCCAAGTGATCACGGCCCGATAGTATAGCATGGCAGACGGACAAGAATGTAGGGCCATTGATGGAATACTAGCATCCTATACTAAGCAATTAGGATTGCAGGTAAATGTAACAACATTAGTAGCAAGGACAGGCTATGCATCAGAATAGGATTAACGGAAAGCAGTAACAAGCTACACTACTCTAATGCAAGCAGTAGAGAGAAGAATAGGCGATATCGGGTTGATAAAAGGGGGGGGGGGGCTTGCCTGGTTGCTCTGGCAAGAAGGGGTCGTCAACATCGTAGTTGATCGGGGCAGCAGCGACGTTAGTCTCGTAGTCTACCGGAGAATAAGATGGGGAAGAAACAATAAATGCATAGCAAGAAAGTGCATAACAGGACAACATGTAGAGCTAGATGTGTTATAACGCGGTGCTACATGATACCGGCGAAGGGGGAGAACATCCAAGAATGTTTCCCAGAGTTTAGCATTTCGGACAAATGAACCGGAGGGGAAAGGTTGCATGTTCGCTATGCTAGGGACGTGTGGCAGACGAACGGGCTGCGTATTCAGATTCGTCTCGTCGATTTGAGCAAGTTTCATGTACAAAGCTTTTTCATCCGAGCTATGGATTATTTTCTATGATTTTTCAAAGATTTAAACAATATTATGAAAATCCCTGAAATTTTGCAAAGGTTGAGAATTCGACAGTTTTTAAACATCACTTGGCTGTTTTCAAAAGACTACAACTATTGTTCTGTACATCCTATGAGTTAGTGCCTTATATCAATTTGGAGTACTTTTCTGTAATCTACATGTTAGTACCAATTACATCCATATTAGAGTTCATTTGCTTGAACATCAAGAGCACTAAAGTAGCTATGAAAATAAAACTGTTTTTCGGTTTTTCTGTTAACAGGACATTGAACTTTGTGATTTTTGTAGGAATTAATCCATGCATCAAAAGTATTTGGTCTAGTGGGATAAAATGGAGTTTTCTATGTATGCATTCCACTCATATTATTTTCACTCATGTTAACAATTGTTTAACCGCAGTTTAGGGGATGTCTATGGGGTTACTCATTGTAGAAATACAAAAGCTAGCCAGTAGCTACAGTAACTACAAGTACAGTAAGCAGCGGCAGTGGTTGTATTTATGGATTTATTTAGACTGTTAATTACATGGGACCCATATGTCATCAACTGTGTTATCCCAGTCAGCAGTTTGACTGGTCAATGAGACCAATGGGCCCCAGGTGTCATTCACACATATTTTAGCATTTCTTTTTAAGTGGATATTTAAAGGAGGGGGTCCACCTGCCATAGGTTAGTAGCTAACCTAACTAGTAATTAACCCTAAACTAATTGAACATGGGGCCGGCCTCACACACAGACAAAACACACATACACTAATTACAAAGGGCCGGCCATACATAGCAGGGACATAGCCAGCCATCGGGTTGTGTTTGCCATGGCCTCACGTGAGCTCAACGTGGTTGAGCAGCAGCGACAGTAGCTCAATGCGGCAGCGCAGCTTAGCATCAACGACTAGCGGGAAGGAAGCAGCATCAGCAATTACGGGCAGCAGCGGCAGCGCTACATCAGAAGTAGTATCCGGCAGCAGCGGCACCTGCACGGCCGGGCGCTGCTAGGCTGCGGCGGGCACACGCGCGGACAAGGCGCAGGGCAGCAAACGCACAACAGTAGGAGCAACATCAGAGGCCGCGGGCGGGCGCGGGGCACGGCCCACAGAAGGAGCACACAAGAGCAGCATGAGCGCAGAGCCAAGCAGGGGCGTGTACGCGTATGCTGAGCTTCCGTCGTGGCGGCTGCCAGTTCGTACAGGAGACTACGGCAAAGGATCGAGACCGGGATGAGGGGGATTCGGAGGAGGAGCTCACGACGAATCTGTAGGGGAGGGCAGCAGGCTCGGGGGAGGATCATAGGCGGTGAATCGAGTGGAGCGGCGGTGACGACCGTGGCGGAGAAGACAGTTGGTGGCGATGGTTCGAGGGTGTCCCGGATTGATCTGGTCCTCGGGACGGACAAAGCCAGCCACGGCGGACCTCCTGGACGTCGCCATGAAGCTTGGGGAGGCACCGGTGCGCGGCGATGACGATGCGGTGATAGCAGCGGCGTCAGGCGCGAGTGATAGAGGGAGAGGGGGCGCGAGGGAAAAGGGATTTAGGGCTCGGTGGCGCGAGGGAGGCGACGGGGTAGGTCTTATAGGCGCTGAGGTCGCTGGGGTAGTCGCAGGATGGTCGCCACGGCGATGGCCGGTGCCGTGGCGGCCATCGGTGTTGTCCACGCCTCCTCTGTGAACAGAGGAGGGGGGAACGGGGGTGCAATGGGCCGGCCTAGTGGGAGGAGTTGCTTCGGACGACTGGGCCAAGTGGCCCGGGGGAGATTTCCTTTTTATTTTATTTTTTGTTTGTGTTTTGTTTTCTTTTTATTTATTTTCTTTTCAAAGTTTTATTTAATTTCCACAATATTTTAGTTTAGTTGAAATACAAAAGTAGTTTATAAGTTAGTATTAGTATTTATGCCACTTCCACAAAATAACTTGGCACAAAATAAATTAGTTTAGAGTTTTTATAAATTAAAAAGCCTTTATATAATTGCCTTTAGCCATTTTTTATTCACAAAGGGCATTTAAACACTTTACAAAAGTGTTGGGTCACCACCATAATTAGTTATGGAATATTTGCCACACTTTGAACATTTTATTTTGCATGTTCGAGAAACTTGAATTTTGGACTTTAATTTGAATTTGAATTGAATTAAGATTTGGATCAAGCGAGGATTAGCAACAGCAATGTGATGCCATGTCACCCTTAAGAGAGGATTACTGTAGCTTAATTATCCGAGCGTCACACTTCTATCAAACCAATCTCATTAATAAGGAGCTCCAAAAACAGGGTTAAACCCACACATGATGCGAAGAAGAAAAAGAAAAGACATAGAAGCAAAGGTAAAAAGGTATCCCTCCCAAATGATGTTGCTCCTATTACTCATTGTGATGATGATAATTGCTATACTATTGGTGCTATCCATACTATTAATGATGAGAGTGATTATGCTTATGATATGAAAAGGCCCGATCTTGGGGATGCTATGTTTGATGAGAATGACGTGTTTGAGAATTTATTTGTTGCAATTAATGTTTGTCCCAAACTTGGGGAAGCTATGTTTAATGAAGATGATATTTTTTGTCTCCCAAGTTTTGATGACTAAATTTACTATGATGATAGCATGCCTCCTATTTATGATGATTATATTGATGAAAGTGGGTTTGGAAGAGTGTTAACTTTAGGAAGTAATGATCCCACTATTTTGGAGGGTGTTGAATCTTATTGTGAGAATTATGAAAGTGGTTTTGGAGAGGTCATGACTTTATTTAGTAATGATTCCACTATTTTGGAAGAGGTTTCAATTGATTATATTTAAAAAGCAAAGCCTGTGTATTTAGAATCATGTGCGATGTGAAGAGGTTTAGAAGCCTGTGTATTTAGAATCACGTAGGTGCAAAAGAGTACTTTGCGCCACAACCATCTCTTTTTTATAGGTTCTACGGACCGATGCCTCCTGCTCCATCTGGTAAAAACGAGTCATAGATATGCCTGTAATTAGAAGGAAGAACCACCATAAAAATCTTCCTCGTGTATCGTCTGTAGCGGAGCTATGAACGGGAGCTAGCAATCCGGACCGTATTGAAAAGGTTCCTAAGACACAGCATGGAAGAATCAAAATATTCAGAAGCGAGGTCCAAGAATGAAGAAGGGGTAGAATTACTGAATGAATACGAGCTGTGGCTAATACCTGAGGCATAAAAGATGCATTTTCTACGAGATCCCGAAACCACCAGCCACCCCGACCTAATTCATGATGAGCCCACCAACTTCCTGGCGAGATGCCTACGGTTAAAAACAACTGACATGTCAAGATCCAAATTCGAATTGGTTCCTGGTCCTGGTCAGAGACCACCATGTTCACGCCGGTGGTCCAACAAAGAGGCGAAGTAGTGGTGTCTTTCTTTCCATTACGAACGACACGCTTCGCCTGCTTCCTCCCCGTGTCCATTAGCGCTCCTGTCCACAGCGAAGAGAAGGCGAAAAAGCGATGCCGAAGCAGCATGAGCAGGCTTCTATTGCTACGCAATAATAGAGGAGGCGTGCCGCCCACAAAATGTTTGAATGATCGGGTAAAGAGCGAGCTTCTTATATGGGATCCGATGCATCCAGCAGAGCGAAGCAGCGTTCCATTCTTTTCGGTGGCATCCTTCCGCATTGGCGGCGAGTGGAGTGCCACAATCCCATTCATCATTTTTGATCTACATAACCCAAAGCCCATAGCACTGGCGACATCTCCGGCATAAATGTAAGGAGGATGTATAGCTGATATAGGATCTTGTGGAACTGGATTTGATTCTGCAAGCGGTTCGGTACAAACGAAGAAATTTCGAACAAAAGGATCGGAACTCGCTGATAGGAAAGGAGAGAAAAACAAAGCAATGCCAAGAGCTCCATCAATCTGCTGTTCATCGATAGATGAAGCGCTCTCTTTTTCATCTCATGCCAGATGTAACAAAAGATTAGTCCTTTCTCCTTCTCGCGAACCACGGGAGCGCCCAGCGCCCAGAAGAGCAAAGCTCATTTTCAAAACATGGCCAAGCGGCACATTAAAAAGGGCTGGCCCGTTAAAAGGACGCTTACTATGCGAACAAAGTTCAGAATCAACAAGGGTTGTTTTGCTTGGAGCATCTTGTATGATTTGAGTCTTTGCCTTTTAGTTTACCACAATCATCCTTGCTGTACACACCTTTTGGAGAGATACACATAAATCAGAATTTATTAGAATACTCTATGTGCTTCACTTATATCTTTTGAGCTAGATAAATTTTGCTCTAATGCTTCACTTATATCCTTTTAGAGCACGGTGGTGGTTTTATTTTATAGAAATTATTGATCTCTCATGCTTCACTTATATTATTTTGAGAGTCTTTTAGAATAGCATGGTAATTTGCTTTGGTTATAAAATTAGTCCTAATATTATAGGCATCCAAGATGGGTATAATAAAAAACTATTATAAAAGTGCATTGAATACTATGAGAAGTTTGATACTTGATGATTGTTTTGAGATGTGAAGATGGTGATATTAGAGTCATGCTAGTTGAGTAGTTGTGAATTTTAGAAATACTTGTGTTAAAGTTTGTGATTCCCGTAGCATGCACGTATGGTGAACCGTTATGTGATGAAGTCAGAGCATGATTTATTTTTTATTGTCTTATGAGTGGCGATCGGGGACGAGCGATGGTCTTTTCCTACCATTCTATCCCCCTAGGAGCATGCGCGTAGTACTTTGTTTCGATAACTAATAGATTTTGCAATAAGTATGTGAGTTCTTTATGACTAATGTTGAGTCCATGGATTATGCGCACTCTCACCCTTCGACTGTTGCTAGCCTCTCTAGTACCGCGCAACTTTCACTGTTACCATAAATCCACCATTTACCTTCCTCAAAACAGCCACCATTCCTACCTATTATGGCATTTCCATAGCCATTCTGAGATATATTGCCATGCAACTTTCCATCGTTCCGTTTATTATTGTTGGGGAACACAGTAATTTCAAAAAAAATCCTACGCACACGCAAGATCATGGCAATGCATAGCAACGAGAGGGGAAGAGTGTGGTCCACATACCCTCGTAGACCGTAAGCGGAAGCGTTATGACAACGCGGTTGACGTAGTCGTACGTCTTCAGGATCGACCGATCCTAGTGCCGAAAGTACGGCACCTCCGTGGTTTGCACACGTTTGGCTCGCTGACGTCCCACGAACTCACGATCTAGTAGAGTGTCGAGGGAGAGCTTCATTGTCACGACGGCGTGATGACGATGATGCTACCGGAATAGGGCTTCGCCTAAGTACCGCTATGATACGACCGAGGTGGATTATGGTGGAGGGGGACACCGCACACGGCTAAGAGATCAATGATCAACTTGTGTGTCTATGGGGTGCCCCTGGCCTGTATATAAAGGATGGAGGGATGAGGAGGCCGGCCCTCATAGGGCGCTCCCAAAGTGTGGAGTCCTACTAGGACTCCCTAGTCCTACTAGGATTCCACCTCCCACATGGAATAGGAAAAAGGGAAGGGAGAAGGAGAAGGAAGGAAGGGGGCGCCCCCTTTCCATAGTCCAATTCGGACCAGCCCATGGGGAAGGGGCGCGGCCACCCTTGAGGCCTTTCTCTCCTTTCCCGTATGGCCCATTAAGGCCCAATACGAATTCTCGTAACTCTTCGGTACTCCGAAAAATACCCGAATCACTCGGAACCTTTCCGATGTCCGAATATAGACTTCCAATATATCGATCTTTACGTCTTGATCATTTCGAGACTCCTTGTCATGTCCCCGATCTCATCCAGGACTCCAAACAAACTTTGGTCATCAAATCACATAACTCATAATACAAATCGTCATAGAATGTTAAGCGTGCAGACCCTACGGGTTCGAGAACTATGTAGACATGACCAAGACTCATCTCCGGTCAACAACCAATAGCGAAACCTGGATGCTCATATTGGTTCCTACATATTTCTATGAAGATCTTTATCGGTCAAACCGCATAACAACACACGTTGTTCCCTATGTGATCGGTATGTTACTTCCCCGAGATTCGATCATCAGTATCTCAATACCTAGTTCAATCTCGTTACCGACAAGTCTCTTTACTCGTTCCGTAATGCATCATCCCACAACTAACTCATTAGTAACATTGCTTGCAAGGCTTATAGTGATGTGCATTACCGAGAGGGCCCAGAGATACCTCTCCAACAATCGGAGTGACAAATCCTAATCTCGATCTATGCCAACTCAACAAGTACCATCGGATACACCTGTAGAGCACCTTTATAATCACCCAATTACGTTGTGACATTTGGTAGCACACAAAGTGTTCCTCCGGTATTCGGGAGTTGCATGATCTCATAGTCATGGGAACATGTATAAGTTATGGAGAAAAGCAATTGCAACAAACTAAATGATCATCGTGCTAAGCTAATGGATGGGTCAAGTCAATCACATCATTGTCTAATGATGTGATCCCGTTAATCAAATGACAACTCATGTCTATGGTTAGGAAACATAACCATCATTGATTCAACGAGCTAGTCAAGTAGAGGCATAGCCACTCTGTTTGTCTATGTATCCACACATGTACTAAGTTTCCAGTTAATACAATTCTAGCATGAATAATAAAAATTTATCATGATATAAGGAAATATAAATAACAACTTTATTATTGCCTCTAGGGCATATTTCCTTTAGTCTCCCACTTGCAATAGAGTCAATAATCTAGTTCACACCGTCATGTGATTTAACACCAATAGTTCACATCTTTATGTGATTAGTTCACATCTCCATGTGACTAACACCCAAAAGGGTTTACTAGAGTCAATAATCTAGTTCACATCGCTATGTGATTAACACCCAAAGAGTGATCATGTTTTGCTCGTGAGAGAAATTTAGTCAACGGGTCTGCCACGTTCAGAGCCATATGTATTTTGCAAATTTTCTATGTCTACAATGCTTTGCATGGAGCTACTCTAGCTATTTGCTCCCACTTTCAATATGTATCTAGATTGAGACTTAGAGTCATCCAGATCGGTGTCAAAGCTTGCAATGACGTAACTCTTTACAACAAACTCTTTATCACCTCCATAACCGAGAAACATTTCCTTATTCCACTAAGGATATTTTTGACCGATGTTCAGTGATCCACTCCTGGATCATTATTGTACCCTCTTGCCAAACTTATGGTGAGGTACACAATAGGTCTGGTACACAGCATATCATACTTTACAGAACCTATGACTGGGGCATAGGGAATGACTTTTTCATTCTCTTTCTATCTTCTACCGTGGTCGGGTTTTGAGTCTTTACTCAACTTCACACCTTGCAACACAGGCAAGAACTCCTTCTTTGACTTCTCCATTTTGAACTACTTCAAAATCTTGTCAAGGTATGTACTCATTGAAAATATATCAAGCGCCTTGATCTATCTCTATAGATCTTGATGCTCAATATGTAAGTAGCTTCATCAAGGTTTTGTTTGAAAAACTCTTTGCAAACACTCCTTTATGCTTTCCAGAAAATTCTACATTATTTCCGATCAACAATATGTCATTCACATATACTTATCAGAAATGTTGTAGTGCTCCCACTCACTTTCTTATAAATACAGGCTTCACTGCAAGTCTGTATAAAACCATATGATTTGATCACTTTATCAAAGCATATATTCCAACTCCGAGATGTTTGCACCATTCCATAGATGGATCGCTAGAGCTTACTCACTTTTGTTAGCACCTTTAGGATCGACAAAACCTTCTGGTTGCATCATATACAACTCTTCTTTAATAAATCCATTAAGGAATGTAGTTTTGACATCCGTTTGCCAGATTTCATAAAATGTGGCAATTTGCTAACATGATTTGGACAGACTTAAGCATCGCTACGAGTGAGAAAATCTCATCGTAGTCAACACCTTGAACTTTGTCAAAAAACTTTTTCGACAAGTCTAGCTTTGTAGATAGTAACATTACTATCAGCGTCCATCTTCCTCTTGAAGATCCATTTATTTTCTATGGCTTGACGATCAACGGGCAAGTCAACCAAAGTCCACACTTTGTTCTCATACATGGATCCCATCTCAGATTTCAAGGCCTCAAGCCATTTCGCAGAATTTGGGCTCATCATCGCTTCCTCATAGTTCGTAGGTTCGTCATGGTCAAGTAACATGACCTTCAGAACAGATTACCGTACCACTCTGGTGCGGACCGTACTCCGGTCGACCTACGAGGTTCAGTAGTAACTTGATCTGAAGTTTCATGATCATCATCATTAGCTTCCTCACTAATTGGTGTAGGAATCACTAGAACTGATTTATGTGATGAACTACTTTCCAATTTAGGAGAAGGTACAATTACCTCATCAAGTTCTACTTTCCTCCCACTCACTTCTTTCGAGAGAAACTCCTTCTCTAGAAAGGATCCACCTTTAGCAACAAAGATCTTGCCTTTGGATCTGTGATAGAAGGTGTACCCAACAGTTTCCTTTGGGTATTCTATGAAGACACATTTATCCGATTTGGGTTCGAGCTTATCAGTTTGAAACTTTTTTACATAAGCATCGCAACCCCAAACTTTAAGAAACGACAGCTTTTCCAAACCATAGTTCATACATTGTCATCTCAATGGATTTAGATGGTGCCTTATTTAACGTGAATGCAGCTGTCTCTAATGCATAACCCCAAAACGATAGTGGTAAATCGGTAAGAGACATCATAGATCGCACCATATCCAATAAACTACAATTACAATGTTCGGACACACCATTATGCTGTGGTGTTCCAGGTGGCGTGAGTTGCGAAACTATTCCACATTGTTTCAAATGAAGACCAAACTCATAACTCAAATATTCTCCTCCACGATCAGTATGTATTATTTCCAACAAGTCTGTTGCTCGCTCCATTATTCCGGAGAATGGAGTCTTAGTCATCTTGACCATGAGGCATGGTTCACAAGCATCAACTGATTCACAATCAAGTGATTCCAAAAGCCCATCAGCATGGGTTTTCTTCATGCGCTTTACACTAATATGACCTAAATGATAGTGCCACAAATAAGTTGCACTATCATTATTAACTTTGCATCTTTTGACTTCAATATTATGAATATGTGTATCACTACAATCGAGATTCAATAAACCATTCACCTTGGGTGTATGACCATTGAAGGTTTTATTCATGAAAACAGAACAACAATTATTCTCTGACTTTAAATGAATAATCGTATTGCAATAAACATGATCAAATCATATTCATGCTTAATCCAAACACCAAATAACATTTATTTAGGTTCAACACTAATCCCGAAAGTATAGGGAGTGTGCGATGATGATCATATCAATCTTGGAACCACTTCCAACACACATCGTCACTTCACCCTTAACTAGTCTCTATTCATTCTCCAACTCCCGTTTTGAGTTACTAATCTTAGCAACTGAACTAGTATCAAATACTGAGGGGTTGCTATAAACACTAGTAAAGTACACATCAATAACATGTATATCAAATATACCTTTGTTCACTTTGCCATCCTCCTTATCCGCCAGATACTTAGGGCAGTTCTGCTTCCAATGACCAGTCCCTTTGTAGTAGAAGCACTTAGTCTCAGGCTTAGGTCTAGACTTGGGCTTCTTCACTTGAGCAGCAACTTGTTTTCCGTTCTTCTTGAAGTTCCCCTTCTTTGTAACGCCCTCGATGCGGCTATATCTCCAACGTGTCGAAGCATGACTTAGAGGCATAACCGCATTGAAAGCAATGTCGCAAGTGAGGTAATCTTCACACAACCCATGTAATACATAAGGGAAAGAGATACATAGTTGGCTTACACTCACCACTTCACACAATACATGAATAAAGCATTACATCATCCAGATACAATCAAGGTCCGACTACGGAACCAAAATAAAAGAAAACTACCCCAAATGCTACATAGATCCCCGATCGACCCCAACTGGGCTCCACTACTGATCAACTGGAAACGGATCAACACAAAAGACAAGATCTTCATCGAGCTCCTCCTTGAGCTTGGTTGCGTCATCTGCTCGGTAACATCGGCACCTGCAAACTGGTTTTGGAAGTATCTATGAGTCACGGGGACTCAACAATCTCACACCCTCGCGATCAAGACTATTAAAGCTTATAGGTAAGGCAAAGGTATGATGTGGAGCTGCAGCAAGTGACTAGCATATATGGTGGCTAACTTATTCGCAAAAGAGAGCGAGAAGAGAAGGCAAACGCACGGTCGAACAACTATGATCAAGAAGTGATCCTAGAACAACCTACGTCAAGCATAACTCCAACACCATGTTCACTTCATGGACCCCGCCGAGAAGAGACCATCACGGTTACACATGCGGTTGATGTATTTTAATTAAGGTCAACTTCAGGTTTTCTACAACCGGACATTAACAAATTCCCATCTTCCCATAACCGCGGGCACGGCTTTCGAAAGTTCAAATCCCTACAGGGGTGTCCCAACTTAGCCCATCACAAGCTCTCACAGTCAACGAAGGATATTCCTTCTAGCGGGAAGACCCGATCAAGCTCGGAATCCCGGTTACAAGACATTTCGACAGGTAAAACAAGACCAGCAACACCGCCCGAATGTGCCGACAAATCCCGATAGGAGCTGCACATATCTCGTTCTCAGGGCACACTCAGATGAGACTAGCTACGAGTAAAACCAACCCTCAAGTTTCACTGAGGTGGCCCCGCAGGCAACTCAGTTTGACCCTTGAGTCTGCGAAACCCAAGGGAAAAGAGGCTAGGTGGCGAATGGTAAAAACAATGTTGGGCATTGCTGGAGGAGTTTTATTCAAGGCGAACTGTCAAGGGGTTCCCATTATAACCCAACCGCGTAAGGAACGCAAAATCCGGGAACATAACACCGATATGACGGAAACTAGGGCGGCAAGAGTGGAACAAAACACCAGGCATAAGGCCGAGCCTTCCACCCTTTACCAAGTATATAGATGCATTAATTAAATAAGAGATATTGTGATATCCCAACAAGTAAACATGTTCCAACAAGGAACAACATCTCCATGTTCCAACAAGGAACAAGCTTCAATCTTCACCTGCAACCAACAACGCTATAAGAGGGGCTGAGCAAAGCGGTAACATAGCCAAACAACGGTTTGCTAGGACAAGGTGGGTTAGAGGCTTGGCTCAACAATATGGGAGGCATGATAAGCAAGTGGTAGGTATCGCAGCATAGGCATAGCAAAAGAGCGAGCAACTAGCAAGCAAAGATAGAAGTGATTTCGAGGGTATGGTCATCTTGCCTGAAATCCCGCAAGGAAGAAGAACGAGTCCATGAAGAAGACAAACGGATGTAGTCGAACGGGTCCTCACAAACGCAATGTTATCGGAACCAACCCGAAGAAGCGAACACCGGAAAGAAGCACACAACATAGTAAACAACCAACACATGAACATGGTATGATATGCGGGATGTGGTATGCGATGCATATGCATGATTTGTAAGGGAATGAATGAACCTGGCCTCAACTTGGAAATCCAAGAGTGCCACTGGAAAGGTGAGGTGATTTTGGTTGAAAATGATATAAAGATCGCCGGAATCGGATGCACGGTTTGGAAATGGCAAGCAAAACAAATATGGCACCGGTCTACGATAAACAGCAAGTATCCATATAAATGCATCAAGATAAATATGCTACAACACTCAAACATGGCAACAAAATACATGGCAGGGATCCACTCATGAAGCTTGACAAAAGATGAACACTGAGCTACGGCTAATTTCACTCATTAACAGGTTAAAACAAGCATGGCAAAAGTGCAAATGATAACAGGTTTCAGACTTAGTGAAATAACAACATGTCAGGAATTTATCATCAGGAAGCACACTTTAGAGCATGAAAACTACATGCTACAGGAACTCAACATGGCAAAGCAAGGCATGACATGAAGCTACTCAAAGCACTTACCAAAAGTCCCTTAGTGACCTTGAGCCAAAAGGGGTCAGAAAAAACAATTGCAAGCATGTGAACATGGCAAAAACATAAACAGATTCAGACTTAGTGAAAAACTGGAGCATGCAAATCAGTTAACGAGTAGGAGTGTTCACGAGCTCGATGCACTCACTACAAAGCATGGCATGACAAACTAAGCTTACACCCAACAAGAATACATGACATATAAGCTAGGCATGGCAAGAACAACAACATAGCATGCACGGATCAATATCAACATCCCCGGCAAAATCGCTAACAAGTCAACAATCTGCCAGGATTCACGAAATAGCAAAAGTAGAGCTCGATTGACTCAATCTAGGGTGCTCCATAATTGCAAACAAAGACATGGATGGATAGAGCACCACAATGTTAACAAAACATCCTTACTGACCATCCTCAAAAGAGGCATGTATCACTAGGTAACAACATGAACATATGGCATACCGACAAAAACAGAACAAGGACTGTGAAATTCTAAGTCCCTGAAATCAGCATTACCGATTACGCTACTTTGCAAGCTTGTGCTAGTCACCACAAATATCACAAAAATACATGGTAAGCACCTCTATAAAGATGGCATGGCATATAACAAAACACATGTAGAGCTCAGGGTCATAGCATGCACACATTAATGATGGCAAAAATGACAAATAGCTATTTGATGAAACAGATCTGGCAAATTTACCACATAGCCCTCTTCCAACAGCATTTCGGGCACCAAGATGAGCTCAAATGAAAATGATGCAATGAGATGAAATGATGTACTTGTCGAGACGAACATTTTGATGTGCTATACGCACGAATCGGAGCTACAGATGCGGAGTAATGATGCGATGAAGATGCCAAAAAGTTAGGGTTTCGGGAGGAGAAAGGCAACCCGAGGAGGATGGATCCAGATCTGGATCTCAGATCACTGTAGCGCACGGACTTCGAAGTTCACCGGAGCTCTTGCCGGAGTTGAAGAAGAAGGCGCCGGCATGGGCGCGGAGCTCGCCGGAGAGAGCGATGGCGGCGCCCGAAGTGGCGAAGGGCGGCGGGGCGGTGGCCACCGGCGACGATGCGCGGCGGCGGCGCGGGATCCGGAGCGCGCCGGCTCGGCGGAGGAGGAGCGGAGCGCCGGCGGGAGAAGCACGTGGCGGCGGGGAACGACGAGTGGCGGCGGAGGCGCGCTAGTTGGCGGCGAGTCAGCGCGGAGGCACGGCGAGCCATCGCGGCGGCGCGGCATGGAGGACGGCGCGCGAGGCACACGACTGCGGCGGCGGGCAGCTCCGGGCCCGGGCGGGCCTGCCTCGGGCCCCACAGGCCGCGGCGGGAGGAGAGAGAGGCGCGAGATGATGTGGCGCAAGCTGATAGGCCGAGGGAGGCGGTGACGGTGACATGGCGGCGCACCATTGGTCGAGGTGAGGTGGAGGCTGGACGTGTCCGGCGGGCGCGGACATGTTCGGCAGCGTGAAGGAGCGGGGCTAGGGTTTCATCCCCGAGATTTTCGGGGGAGACACAAATATATAGGTAGAGGGAGCTAGGAGAGTCCAAATGGGGTGCAGTTTGCGGCCACACAATCGTGATCGAACGGACAAGATGATGGAGAGGTCTTAGGTGGGTTTTGGGCCACTTTGGAGGGGTGTTGGGCTGCAACACACACGAGGCCTTTTCGGTCCCTCGGTTAACCGTTGGAGTATCAAACGAAGTCCAAGTGGTATGAAGCTTGACAGGCGGTCTACCGGTGGTAAACCAAGGCTGCATGCCAAGTCTCGGTCCAATCCGATAATGTTTAACACCCGCACACAAAAAGAGGTAGAAAGGGACACCGGATGACATATGAGCGCTGGATTGCAAAACGGACAACGGGGAAAATGCTCGGATGCATGAGACGAACAAGTATGCAAATGAAATGCACATGATGACATGATATGCAATGCATGACACGCAAGCAATGACAAGGCAACAACAGCGAATAACTGGAGGACACCTGGCACATCGGTCTCGGGGCGTTACATTCTTCCCTTTGCCCTTTTCTTGAAACTAGTGGTCTTGTCAACCATCAACACTTGATGCTTTTCTTGATTTCTACCTTCTTCGATTTCAGCATCACGAAGAACTTGGGAATCGTTTCCGTTATCCCTTGCATATTATAGTTCATCACGAAGTTCTAGTTGTCGGATCACGGGTTCCGGCAGACCCTTAAGGTTCGAAGACTGGGGTGCGCGCGGAGATCACGCCTTCTACCTCCCCGTCTCGCAAAGATCTAAACTACTGAAAGAACTGCACAAGGGACGCAAGATTTATACTAGTTCGGACCACCGTTGTGGTGTAATACCCTACTCTAGTGTGTGGTTCGTGGATTGCCTCCTGGGGCTGGTGATGATGAACAATACAAGGAAGAACAGCCTCGCGAGGGTCTGTTCTTGGCTGGGGCGATGAACTGCTAGGAGGAGTTCAGTCACCCTTCTCTCTCTCTCACTCACTCTCTCTGCTTGCAAACCGAACGAACCAACCCCCTTGCTATGCGGGTGGCTGGTCCTATTTATAGGCAAAGGCCCTGGGCCTCTTCCCAAATATTGAGCGGGAAGGGCGCCAACAATTGGCCAATTTGAAGGGGAACATCTAGTACACTTATCCTGACTAAAGTTGGTTTCGCCTGCCAAAGGCTCTGTGGTGACGCCGTGCTGGGCTCCATGGTGACCTCCGTCTCGTAGTCCTCCTGGTCTTGGTCTCGTTGCACCCAAATGGCAACCTTTGCCTGATGCCTCGGTACTCCGCGGCTGCGCTTGCCCCCTTTGCACCAAAGAGGAAAGAAGGACGCTGCGCGCGCTGGCGCCCGCCTGGCACCCTCGATCGTCATGGCTTGCGTCATGGGCACCTCGCGAGGTACCCTGCCTTGATCTCTCCGCCTCCTCGCGAGCCAGCCTGATGAGGCTGCGCCTGAGCATGCGCCGTGTCATCCGCCCCGCGAGGCTTGGCCCCTCACGAGGGTCTTGAGTCTTGTGTTGATGAAGATGGGCCATGCTGGGCCTCCTTTGAGCCACGCCGCAGGCCGCAGGCAGGCAAGTCTGGGGACCCCCGTTCCCAGAACGCCGACAGTAGCCCCCGGGCCCAAGGCGCGCATGGACTTGGCCGTGCCGAGAGGCAAAAGGGCAAGGGCGAAGCGCCGCGGGCCCTAACAGCCTGCGGCCTTGGGCGCCGCATGGCGGTTGATGGGACGTGGGCGTCTCCACTTCCCCATGATGCCTCGGTGATCGCGCGAGTTGGACAAGTCCCTGCATGCAAATCGTGTCATTATTACCTGTGATCATGGGGGCCGGCGGTTGGCCTTCGCCGGCTATAAGTACGAAGCTGCGCGTGCCCTTCCAGTCCATTCCTCCTGGCTTCTCCTTCTTCCTGATCCTTGCTCCGTCTTGCTGCGATGGCTCCGATCCGCCGGTTCTCCGCAGCGGAGAAGGGAAAGGCTCCTCGAGAGGGACCAGACCCCCTTCCGCCGAAGAAGCGGCTCGCCCTTTGCAGCCGGGACGAGGAGGACCGTCAGGTGGTGGCGAGGCCCTGGCGCGAGCGGGCTCCGCCGGGGTTCCCGCTTCCCTTGTATGCCCACGTCAAGGGCCCCGAAGGTGTCGATGCCGATCTCCGCGGTCGGCGCCGTCGCAGGCGCCGTCGGGTCACGAAGGCGTGGGTTGTTCCTCCTGGAGTCCATGCCGAGGGCTCCTCCCAAGAGTTCGTGCTCCACATCGCCATTCCTCTCCAGTCCTAGATCCGTCTGCCTCCCTTCTTCGCCTCCATCATCCCTCCAGGAGGGCCCCTGGAGCTCTGCCTGCAGCACGCCGGCTGCAGCTCCCTCGCGACCGAGGCGGAGGTCGTGGTCGTTGCACCGGGCAAGGTCTACTTGTCCCGCGGCTGGAGAGAGATCGCTTGGGTTTGCAGGGAAAGGGGCGTCTTCGCGGTCCACTTGGAGTATGATGGCGCTGCGGTGATGTTCTTCAAGGTCTTCGACGCGAACGGGCGTCGGCTGGAGTGTTGCCCCGGGAGGGGGGGCCAGGACCTTGCCCTGGTGAGGGCTAGGCCCGTCGACCGCTCCCTTGGTGGAGGCACCGGAGGGTCTAGTGACTCCGGTGAGATCTTCGCGACTCCGGAGACGAGCGACGACAACTATGAGCCCCCGAGTCGGCGCCGCTCCCGGAGCAGGGCGGGCTCGTCAGGCCGTCGCCGACCCTGATCTGGATGGGGTTGGCGCCGGCGCCTGACGGCCCACTGTTGATGATGGCATCTTTTGCAGGAGCTCGTGTAGTTAGCATCCCTTAGGATCCGTTCCCTGTGAGGAATCAAAATCCTCCCCACGGGGGCTTGTAAGGTGCCTTTAGTCCCGTTTGTTAATACATAACCTTTGCTATGGACCTGTGCGAGTCGCAAATTCCGTTGTAGTTCAGTCCTCCCTTTCGCACCTCGCGAGGGCTTGGTGCTCTGCGTCGACAGGTCCCAGTCCCAAGGCGGCGTCAGCCGTCGCTGGTATGCCAGGTCGCGATGCCGTGGTCAAGGCCAGGAGGTGAGCGACCCGGGGTCCGGTAACAGCCCTTGAGTCGCGATGCTCAGGAGGTCCCCTTTGGCGCCCAAGCAGCCGTCGCTTGGTGAGAAAGGGAAGCAATGTTGCTAGTACGGAATTGCTTTAGGTGCGGGGGTAGTGCCACGGTAGCCAGCGCTTTGGGTGGTGACTTATCTTGAGAATCAGGGATCGCCCCCAGCGCATCGTCGGGTCCGTGGGGTAGTTGGGATGGAGTTGCTCGGCGAGGTCCTCGCACGCCCCTTCTCCCTCGCCTCTGCTCCCCTTTCTGCTCTATGTCCTCGGGTCCCGGCCCTCGAGCTGGTCTCAGCCGTCACTGGTATGCCAGGTTGCGATGCCGTTGACAAGGCCAGAGGGTGAGGGCTGGAGAGCCAGTAGGAGCCCTAAGTCGCGATGCTCAGGTGCCCCCCTTTAACGTGCAAGCGTTTCATGCGGGCGAGGGTGAAGGGAACCCCGTGAGGGCCTTGGCCAGTGCAGTTCCCTCCAAGCATCCTGCAGATTCATCACAGAAAGAAGATGGGGTTGCCATGGTAGTCATCAGTCGATCGTTAGTCGCTCAAGGGCTCGCTGGTTGGAGTAGGTGAGGTGTATCAAGGCACCCGTGAGCCAGCGCGAGACTCACGAGGCCCTACCTCTAGGCGGGTTGCGCCTGGCGCTGGGCCGTATCTTGAGATGTGTCCCTGCAAAATTTGGTTAGATGCCGGTACTCTACGTCCTCGGGTCCCGGCCCTCGAGCTTGTCTCAGCCGTCACTGGTATGCCAGGTCGTGATGCCGTGGACAAGGCCAGAGGGTGAGGGCTGGAGAGCCAGGAAGAGCCCTGAGTCGCGATGCTCAGGCACCCCCCTTTAACGTGCAAGTGGCCGACATGGAGAAGAAGGGATGCCGCGGACAGGCATCAGGCAATCAAGCGTGATAGGCGAATGCATAGTTGGAAATAAACGCGAGGGAGATACACGCCGCTGGGCCTAGCCCGAGCGGCTTGGGGATGATGCAGCCCGAGGGGCGCCCCCAACAAGGCAAACTAACGACCGAAAAATAAAAGGGGATACATGCCGCAGGGACGGACCCACGCGGCCTGGGAGTGATGCAACCCTGGGAGGGCGCTCCCAGTTGGGAATGAAGCTTGAAAGATGTCACCTGAGGATGTCATCGGCGAAGTGGCGTTGGTGCAGCAGATTCGGTGGGCTGCAGAAGCCGATCCTCACGAGCCCCCAGGCCCCGGGGCCTCGGGAGGCTCCGGAGGCACTGGTGGCTCCTCGCGAGCTGTCTTCATCTCCACCAGGGCCGCGGAACGCCTGTCTTCCTGACGCTGGTGCGCCGCAGCCATGCTCGGCAGGCCGTAAGGCATGCGAACATAGCTGTGGGGTGGACCCCCGCAGCGCCCCACTTGCGAGGGTCAGAGACGCTCCGTCGCGGTGATCTGATTGAGCCCTGGTACGTTGACGCAGACGCGCAGCCCACCATCCTCACCTGGATGTGGAGCCACAACTGGTGGACGACGACAACCTCTCATGATCCTTGACTCCTGTAGTTCTTGAATGGCCTTGTTAACGAACTCCTGCTGGTCTGACCTTCCTTGCCTGGCTCCTTCTCGAGGGAAACGTGCTTCGAAGCATGCCTCCAGGTGCCCAAGCGCCTCCCTCATAACCCTGGCTAGGTCGGTGGCCCTCCAGGTGAGAGCCCCCGAGCCCTGCCTGAGGAGGGCACCGGGCGCGCTTTCCTATGTGATGGAAGGGGGTTCCCCCTGGGCGGATGCGGGCCCTGAAGGGCCTGCCTCCTGAGGGGCTGATCCTAACAATGTCTTCTTCTTCTTGGGGGTGGTCTCAGGAAGCCTCCTGCTTCCACGATCTGGGTCTTCTAGCGACGCGGCCTGAAATGCTCGCTCCAGGGAACACACTGCATCCTTCTCTTCACAGGGCACCGTGATGACGCCGCCACTTCCTGGCATCTTGAGGACGTTGTAGCCGTGGTGAATCATGGCCATGAACTTGGCCAGCGCTGGGTACCCGAGGATGGCGTTGCACGGCAGGAGGATGTGGGCGACATCAAAGTCGATGAGCTCGGTGCGGTAGTTGCTGCGGGCCCCGAAGGTGACAGGGAGGCGGACCTGCCCGATCGGGACTGTGGAACCGTTGGTGACTCCGGAGAAAGGCTTGGTTTGCTGAAGCTGGTCGTAGGGCACTTGGAGATTGTTGAATGTTTCCATGGACAGGACGTTGAGCCCTGCCCCTCCGTCGGTGAGGGTTCTGGTGACCAGCACGTTGCTGATGACTGGGGAGCAAAGCATCGGGAGGACTCCGGCCGTGGCCGCGCACTTGAGCTGGTCTGCTGAGCTGAACGTGATGGCGCACGTCGACCACCTGAGGGGGCGCGTTGCTTCGAGCTTGGGGAGAACTGCATTCACTTCGCGGGCAAACTGCTTGAAGATACGTTGAGAGGCTGGGGCTGGAGCTCCGCCCAGGATGCAGGCGATTGCGCGTGGCTCTTGGAAGCCCCCAGCCCCCTCGTCTTGATGGCCGTCTTCGTTCCTCCTTGGCTGAGGCGGCAGCGGAGGTAGGCCTGTGTTGCCATGAGGGCGATCCTCACGAGGCTGATCCCTCTAGTCCCACTCGCGAGGCAGGTCCCGCCAGCGGTCCTCGCGAGGTTGGTCGCGCCACCCCTGGCGCGGGCCGCGATCCTCCAAGCGTCCTGGGTTTCTTCCTCCTCCTTGGCCGTAGCCCCGGTCAGCACGGTCAGGGTGACGGCCGATCCTTCCTTCTCGCACGGCGCGGAGTTCTTGACATTCGTTGGTATTGTGGGTGTGGAGGTCGTGGTACACACAGTACCGGCTGCCCCTGGAGGATTCGGGCAGATCCTTGCCCCGCTTGGTGTCTGGTTCTGCTGCGAGTACAACAGCCCCCTTGCGCTTCACGTCCTTGGCCTTGGGCTTCTTCTCTTCTGGGTCCGCGGCGGGCAGCTCGAGGAGGGAGAGATGTCCCTACTCAATCCTTGCGCACTTGTTCGCCAAGTTGAACAGCTCTAGGGAGGTGCAGAGGTCTTCATGCATCGCCAGCTCCTCCTTCATCTTGACATCGCGCACGCCATCGGAGAAGGCCGAGATGATGGCATCCTGAAAGTGCAACTATCCCTAGGTGGTTTTGGTAATTCATAACAACATATAGCTCATTGAGCTAATGCTATTTCAAGATGATTATTTTAGGAAAGCTCAATGATTGGCATGGCATGGATGTGAAAGTGGAACCCTCAAAATGCTAAGGACAAAGAATTGGCTCAAGCTCGAAAGTTCAAGACTCTTCATTTTATATTTTAGTGATCCAAGATCACATTGAGTCTTTAGGAAAAGCCAATACTATCAAGGAGGGATGAGGTGTTGCTTAATGAGCCTCTTGCTTTATGTGCTTGGTGATATGCTCCAAAATCCTCAACCACTTTTCCATAGCCACAAATGACCTAAACACTAAGCCAAACTCGGTCATACCGATTCTTTCAATACGGCGCCACCGAGTTTCACTTGTCATTTGCCACTACCAAACCCTAGCAATTCGGTCCTACCGATAAGGATCTCGGTCTCACCGAGATGGGATTGCAAACTCTCTGTTTCCCTTTCGTAACTTTTCGGTCTCACCGAAAGAGCGAATCGGTCCCACCGAGATTGCAATGTAAACTCTCTGTTTCCTTCTTGTAACTTTTCGGTCTCACCGAAAGAGCGAGTCGGTCCCACCGAGTTTGCCTGACGAACTCTCTGGTTAGCTTATTGCCAAACTCGGTCTCACCGAGTTTGTGCAATCGGTCTCACTGTGATTACGTTATGCCCAAACCCTAACCGAATCGGTCCTACCGAGTTGCATGTCAGTCCCACCGAAATCTCTAACGGTCACTAGGTTTACTATTTCGGTCTGACCGAGTTTGTTTATTCGGTCCCACCGAGATTGGTAAATTGTGTGTAACGGTTGTATTTTGTGTGGAGGCTATAAATACCCCTCCACCTCCTCTTCACTCGTGGAGAGAGCCATCAGAACACATACACCATTCCAACTCATATGTTCTAAGAGAGAACCACCTACTCATGTGTTGAGACCAAGATATTCCATTCCAACCATATGAATCTTGATCTCTAGCCTTCCCCAAGTCACTTTCCACTCAAATCTTCTTTCCACCAGATCCAAATCCTATGAGAGAGAGTTGAGTGTTGGGGAGACTATCATTTGAAGCACAAGAGCAAGGAGTTCATCATCAACACACCATTTGTTACTTCTTGGAGAGTGGTGTCTCCTAGATTGGCTAGGTGTCACTTGGGAGCCTCCGACAAGATTGTGGAGTTGAACCAAGGAGTTTGTAAGGGCAATGAAATCGCCTACTTCATGAAGATCTACCGCTAGTGAGGCAAGTCCTTCGTGGGCGATGGCCATGGTGGGATAGACAAGGTTGCTTCTTCATGGAACCTTCGTGGGTGGAGCCCTCCGTGGACTCGCGCAACCGTTACCCTTCGTGGGTTGAAGTCTCCATCAACGTGGATGTAGGATAGCACCACCTATCCGAACCACGGGAAAAACATCCGTCTCTCCAATTGCGTTTGAATCCTCAAAACCCTTCCCTTTATATTCTTGCAAGTTGCATGCTTTACTTTCCGCTGCCAATATACTCTTTGCATGCATGCTTGAATTGTGTGATGATTGCTTGACTTGTCCTAAGATAGCTAAAATCTGCCAAGAACTAAAATTGGGAAAAGGTTAAGTTTTTATTTGGTCAAGTAGTCTAATCACCCCCCCTCTAGACATACTTTCGATCCTACACTTCCTCGGACACCTTGGGGATCTTGAGGCGTGCACTATTGAAGCGCTGGTTGCACTTCTGCAGGGTCTCCCCAGGTTGTTGCTTGATGTGGCGCATGTCGCTCACGGCGGGTGGCCGGTCGCGAGTACCTTGGAAGTTGGCGATAAAGCGGGTGCGCATCTGGTCCCAGGAAGAGATCGTGCCTGGAGCCAGATTCAGGAGCCAGGTGCGAGCTCGTTCCTTGAGCGCCATGGGGAACCAGTTCGCCATGACCTTTTCATCCCCGCTGGCAGCCTCGATCCCCAGCTCATAGAGCTGGAGGAACTCTGCGGGATCAGTTGTGCCGTCGTAGCGAGGAGGCAGGTCTGGCTTGAACTTGCCGGCCACGCGACGCTGCGCAGCTCGGTGGTGTAGGCGCGGCAGCCTGCGGTGGCTACGGGAGGCTTCGGTTGAGGGAGAGCTTGGCCTTGAGGGTCCCCACGCGCTGCAGCTAGGAGCAGAGCGGGGTCTTGGCATGCCGGAGCTGGAGCAGGGTCGCGGCATGCCGGAGCAGGGAGTGCCCGGGCAGCCCCTTGCGGGCGAGCGACTTCTTGGCAGCTCCGTTCTTGCTGTGCTGGCACCTGACGAAGCGGGTTCCGCCCAGGTGCCCCGCGCCTTGGGGCCATGGCGTCTTCTTGGAGAGGAGGCGGCTGGTACGCCCCCGAAGCTTCATTGCCCGCACGGGGCGGGGTGCGGCGCAGCGGAGCGGACGGCACAGGAGAGCCCCTGCGCCGCGGACGAGCTCGGCGACGCGGTTGAGCCACTCCTCGTAGACGTCGTCGACGGGGCGGTAGCGCAGGAGTTCATTTGCCGCAATGAGCGCAGCTCGAGCCTCCAAGGGTGCGCGGAGCGCGCGGGACGAAGAGCCGGCTGGGGTGAGCGACGGAGTAGCGGTGCGGCCGTCTTGCCACACGGATGGATGCTGAGACGATGCTTGCTGCTCGCCCCCCACCGGGCCGGTGGCGGCGTTGACGGCGGGCGACGGGGAACGACGAGGGCGTCTGCCGACGGGCGCCATCTGGGCGACGCGGGAAGCGATGGCGGCCCGGCGCTCGGCGCGGGCCCGACGAGTGTCGGACATGGATGCGACGGTCGGAGGAGAACGGAGTGGTGGAAGACAAATTCCGGCGCACCCCTACCTGGCGCGCCAAATGTCGGATCACGTGTTCTGGCAGACCCTTAAGGTTCGAACACTGGGGTGCGCGCAGAGATCACGCCTTCTACCTCCCCGTCTCGCAAAGATCTAAACTACTGAAAGAACTGCACAAGGGACGCAAGATTTATACTGGTTCGGGCCACCGTTGTGGTGTAATACCCTACTCCAGTGTGTGGTTGGTGGATTGCCTCCTGGGGCTGGTGATGATGAACAATACAAGGAAGAACAGCCTCACGAGGGTCTGTTCTTGGCTGGGGCGATGAACTGCTAGGAGGAGTTCAGTCACCCTTCTCTCTCTCACTCACTCTCTCTGCTTGCAAACCGAACGAACCAACCCCCTTGCTATGCGGTTGGCTGGTCCTATTTATAGGCAAAGGCCCTGGGCCTCTTCCCAAATATTGAGCGGGAAGGGCGCCAACAATTGGCCAATTCGAAGGGGAACATCTAGTACACTTATCCTGACTAAAGTTGGTCTTCGCCTGCCAAAGGCTCTGTGGTGACGCTGTGCTGGGCTCCATGGTGACCTCCGTCTCGTAGTCCTCCTGGTCTTGGTCTCGTTGCACCGAAATGGCAACCTTTTCCTGATGCCTCGGTACTCCGTGGCTGCGCTTGCCCCCTTTGCACCAAAGAGGAAAGAAGGACGCTGCGCGCGTTGGCGTCCGCCTGGCACCCTCGATCGTCATGGCTTGCGTCATTGGCACCTCGCGAGGTACCCTGCCTTGATCTCTCCGCCTCCTTGTGAGCCAGCCTGATGAGGCTGCGCCTGAGGATGTGCCGTGTCGTCCGCCCGTTGAGGCTTGGCCCCTTGCGAGGGTCTTGAGTCTTGTGTTGATGAAGATGGGCCATGCTGGGCCTCCTTTGAGCCACACCGCAGGCCGCAGGCAGGCAAGTCTGGGGACCCCCGTTCCCAGAACGCCGACACTAGTAACTTGGTGATGGTGACTACAAAACTCTGCCAGTCACTATCTTATTTGGAAGATTAACTCCCACTTGATTCAAGTGATTGTAGTACTCAGACATTCTGAGTACATGCTCACTAGCTGAGCTATTCTCCTCCATCTTGTAGGCAAAGTGTTTGTCAAAGGTCTCATACCTTTCGACATGGGAATGAGTATGAAATACTAATTTCAACTCTTGGAACATCTCATATGCTCAGTGGCGTTCAAAACGTCTTTGAAGCCCCGATTCTAAGCCGTAAAGCATGGTGCACTAAACTATCAAGTAGTCATCATATCGAGCTTTCCAAATGTTCATAACATCTGCATCTGCTCCTGCAATCGATCTGTCACCTAGTGGTGCATCAAGGACATAATTCTTATATGCAGCAATGAGCATAATCCTCAGATCATGGATCCAATCTGCATCATTGCTACTAACATCTTTCAACTTAGTTTTCTCTAGGAACATATCAAAAATAAAACAGGGGAGCTAAACGCGAGCTATTGATCTACCTTATAGATGTGCTAATACTACCAGTACTAAGTTCATGATAAATTTAAAGTTCAATTAATCATATTATTTAAGAACTCCCACTTAGATAGACATCCCTCCAGTCATCTAAATGATCACGTGATCCAAGTCAACAAAATCATGTCCGATCATCACGTGAGATTGAGTAGTTTTCAATGGTGAACATCACTATGTTGATCATATATACTATATGATTCACGCTCGACCTTTCGGTCTCAGTGTTCCGAGGCCATATCTGCATATGCTAGGCTCGTCAAGTTTAACCTGAGTATTCCGCGTGTGCAAAACTGGCTTGCACCTGTTGTATGTGAACGTAGAGCTTATCACACCCGATCATCATGTGGTGTCTCGGACGACGAACTGTAGCAACGGTGCATACTCAGGGAGAACACTTATACCTTGAAATTTAGTGAGAGACCATCTTATAATGCTATCGTCAAACTAAGCAAAATAAGATGCATAAAGGATAAACATCACATGCAATCAATATAAGTGATATGATATGGCCATCATCATCTTGTGCCTTTGATCTCCATCTCCAAAGCACCGTCATGATCACCATCGTCACCGGCTTGACACCTTGACCTCCATCGAAGCATCGCTATCATCTCGCCAACTATTGCTTCTACGACTATCGCTACCGCTTAGTGATAAAGTAAAGCAATCACATGGCGATTGCATTTCATACAATAAAGCGACAACCATATGGTTCCTGCCAGTTGCCGATAACCGTGTTACAAAACATGATCCTCTCGTACAATAAAATTTAGCATCATGTCTTGACCATATCACATCACATCATACCCTGCAAAAACAAGTTAGACATCCTCTACTTTGTTGTTGCAAGTTTTACGTGGCTGCTATGGGCTGAGCAAGAACCGTTCTCACCTACGCATCAAAAACCACAACGCGGTATAGTGATTGCTTTTTGATCTTTAGAAAGAACCCTATTCATTGAATCCGATTCAACGAAAGTTGGAGAAACTGGCACCCACCAGCCACCTGTGTGCGAAGCACGTCAGTACAAACAGTCTCGCGTAAGCGTACGCGTAATGTCGGTCTGGGCCGCTTCATCCAACAATACCGCCAAATCAAGAAACAACTAGTGACGGCAAGAAATATGTATATACCCACACCCACAACTCCTTTGTGTTCTACTCGTGCATATTACATTTATGCATAAACCTGGCTCTGATATCACTGTTGGGGAACGCAGTAATTTCAAAAAATTCCTACGCACACGCAAGATCATGCCAATGCATAGCAACGAGAGGGGAGGAGTGTTGTCCACGTACCCTCATAGACCATAAGTGGAAGCGTTATGACAACGCGTTTGATGTAGTCGTACGTCTTCATGATCGACTGATCCTAGTACCGAAAGTACAACACCTCCGCGATCAGCACACGTTCGGCTCGGTGACGTCCCACGAACTCATGATCCAGTAGAGTGTTGAGGGAGAGCTTCGTCAGCACGATGGCGTGATGACGATGATGGTGATGCTACCGGAACAGGGCTTCGCCTAAGCACCGCTATGATATGACCGAGGTGGATTATGGTGGAGGGGGACACCGCACACGGCTAAGAGATCAATGATCAACTTGTGTTTCTATGGGGTGCCGACCCTCATAGGGTGCCCCAAAGTGTGGAGTCCTACTAGGACTCCCTAGTTCTAGTAGGATTCCACCTCCCACATGGAATAGGAAAAAAAGAAGGGAGAAGGAGAAGGAAGGAAGGGGGCGCCCCCTTTCCCTAGTCCAATTCTGACCAGTCCATGGGGAAGGGGCGCAGCCACCTTGAGGCCTTTCTCTCCTTTCCCGTATGGCCCATTAAGTCCCAATACGAATTCTCGTAACTCTCCGGTACTCCAAAAAATACGCGAATCACTCGGAACCTTTCTGATGTACGAATATAGCCTTCCAATATATCGATCTTTACGTCTCGATCATTTAAAACTCCTCGTCATGTCCCCAATCTCATACGGTACTCCAAACAAACTTCGGTCATCAAATCACATAACTCAAAATACAAATCGTCATAGAACGTTAAGCATGCGGACCATACGTGTTCGAGAACTATGTAGACATGACCGAGACTCATCTCCGGTCAATAACCAATAGCGGAACCTGGATGCTCATATTGGTTCCTACATATTCTACGAAGATATATATCGGTCAAACCGCATAACAACATATGTTGTTCCCTTTGTCATCGGTACGTTACTTGCCCGAGATTCGATCGTCGGTATCTCAATACCAATTCAATCTCGTTACCAGCAAGTCTCTTTACTCGTTCCGTAATGCATCATCCCGCAACTAACTCATTAGTCACATTGCATGCAAGGCTTATACTGATGTGCACTACCGAGAGGGCCCAGAGATACCTCTGCGACAATCGGAGTGACAAATCCTAATCTCGATCTATGCCAACTCAACAAGTACCATCGGAGACACCTGTAGAGCTCCTTTATAATCACCCAGTTACGTTGTGACGTTTGGTAGCACACAAAGTGTTCCTCCGGTATTCGGGAGTTGCATGATCTCATAGTCATTGGAACATGTATAAGTTATGGAGAAAGCAATTGCAACAAACTAAACGATCATCGTGCTAAGCTAATGGATGGGTCAAGTCAATCACATCATTCTCTAATGATGTGATCCTGTTAATCAAATGACAACTCATGTCTATGGTTAGGAAACATAACCATCATTGATTCAACGAGCTAGTCAAGTAGAGGCATACTAGTGACACTCTGTTTGTTTATGTATCCACACATGTACTAAGTTTCCAGTTAATACAATTCTAGCATGAATAATAAACATTTATCATGATATAAGGAAATATAAATAACAACTTTATTATTGCCTCTAGGGCATATTTCCTTCAATATGACACACTCCATCATTGTCATATTGCTTTGCATGATCATGTAGTTGACATTGTATTTGTGGCAAAGCCACCTTCATAATTCTTTCATACATGTTACTCTTGATTCATTGCAGATCCCGGTACACCGCCAAAGGCATTCACATAGAGTCATATTTTGTTCCAGTATCGAGTTGTAATTTTTTGAGTTGTATGTAAATAAAAGTATGATGATCATCATTATTAGAGCATTGTCCGATGTGAGGAAAAGATGGCGGAGACAATGATTCCCCCACAAGTCGGGATGAGACTCCGGACGAAAAATAAAAAAGCAAATAAAATAAAAAAATAAAAAAAATAAAAAACAAAAAAATGAGAGAAAAAGAGAGAAGGGACAATGTTACTATCCTTTTACCACACTCGTGCTTCAAAGTAGCACCATGATCTTCATGATAGAGAGTCTCCTATGTTGTCGCTTTCATATAAAAAATGATCTAAAAAACATGAAACCTAGGTTGATGTAATGTCATGCCACCAAGATGATGTGGTAAAGAAATTGGCATGTTTGACGAAAGTTTGGACACACACCCCTCACAAACCGGAGCAACTCACTAGAAGGTTCGTGGTTCCAAGACGGAACAATGCATGTTTGATGATGAACGGAAGATAGCTTCCTCTTATGGCCTTCAATTTTTTCTACGTCTAACGTGCACTACTACAACTGTAATATGATTTTTTTGAAAATTCTAGGGGTCATTTGACCTTTTAAAGACATTTAAGTGATTTTCTAGCTATTTAATTACCGCAATTCAAATTTGAACTACATCTACATGCAACACCTAACCAAAACAGTTTCAAAAATCTTATCTGTGTACTTGTGTGCGAGTTAATTCCATGTGCAGTAAATTAGAAGGAATTTTCAAACATATTAGTCTCACGACATGGACACATGCATACGTATGCATGGAGTGACATGGCATTTTAATTCTAGAAAATAAAAAAAATGATTAGAGAAACATGAAACCTTGGTTGATGTAATGTCATGCCACCAAGATCATGTGGTAAAGAAATTGGCATGTTTGACGAAAGTTTGGACATGCTACCTCTTGGGCATGCGTTGGTTTTCCCTTGAAGAGGAAAGGGTAATGCATCAAAGTAGCATAAGTATTTCCCTCAGTTTTTGGGAACCAAGGTATCAATCCAGTAGGAGATAACACGCAAGTCACCTAGTACCTGCACAAACAATCAAGAACCTCACAAACAATGCAACAAAGGGGTTGTCAATCCCTTCACGGTCACTTGCGAAAGTGAGATCTGATAAAGATAGTAAGATAAATATTATTGGTATTTTTGTTGTATAGATTGGAAAGTAAAGATTGCAAAATAGTAAACGAGATGCGATGTAAATAAAGAGATGCAATATAATAATAAAGAGACCCGGGGCCACAGGTTTCAGTAGTGGCTTATCTCATGATAGCATGTATTACGGTGGGTGAACAAATTAGGGGAAAATTTTGTTTTTGCCACTCTAGATTTTGCCAATTTTCCTTATGCCACTCTAGATTTCGACATTTCGCTTTTGCCACTCTTAATTTTTGATAATTATCATAATTGCCGTTTTCTAGCAAAAGCAAAATAATTTTATTTCATTTTTGCCACTCTTAACTTTTGACAATTATCACAATTCCCACTTTGAAAATTTTATTTTTGCCACAGGAATGGCGATTGTGATAATTGTTCAAAACTAATAGTGGCAAAAGTGAAATGTCAAAATCTAGAGTGGCATAAGGAAAATTGGCAGAATCTGGAGTGGCAAAAACAAAAATTTTCCCAACAAATTACTGCCGAGGAATTGATAGAAGAGCGCATAGTTATGAGAATATCTAGGCAATGATTATGAATATAGGCATCACATCCGTGTTAAGTAAACCGAAACGATTTTGTATCTACTACTATTACTCCACACATCGACAGCTATCCAACATGCAACTAGAGTATTAAGTTCATAAGAACAGAGTAACGCTTTAAGCAAGATGACATGATGTAGAGGGATAAACTCAAGCAATATGATATAAAACCCTTCTTTTTATCCTCGATGGCAACAATACAATACATGCCTTGCTGCCCCTACTGTCACTGGGAAAGGATGCCGCAAGATTGAACCCAAAGCTAAGCACTTCTCCCATTGCAAGAAAGATCAATCTAGTAGGCCAAACTAAACCGATAATTCGAAGAGACTTGCAAAGATATCAAATCATGCATATAAAAATTCAGAGAAGAACCAAATATTATTCATAGATAAACTTGATCACAAATCCACAATTCATCGGATCTCGGCAAACACACCGCAAAAAAGTATTACATCAAATAGATTTTCAAGAACATCAAGGAGAACTTTGTATTGAGAACCAAAGAGAGAGAAGAAGCCATCTAGCTAATAACTATGGACCCGAAGGTCTGTGGTAAACTACTCACACATCATCAGAGAGGCTATGGTGTTGATGTAGAAGCCCTCCGTGATCGAATCTCCCTCCAGCAGATCGCCGGAAAAGGCCCCATATGGGATCTCATGGGTATAGAAGGTTGTGGCAGTGGAAAAGTAGTTTCGTGGCTCCCCCTGATGCTTTTAGGGTATAAGAGTATATATAGGTGAAAGAAGTATGTTGGTGGGGCTCCGTGGGGCCCATGAGAGTGGGGGCGCGCCCTCCTATCTCGTGGACGCCACACAGAGTTCCAGACTTCCACTCCAAGTCTCCTGGTTTTTGTTTGTTCCAAGAAAGATCCTCATGAAGGTTTCGTTCTATTTGGATTCCGTTTGATATTCCTTTTCTGCGAAACACTAAAATAGGCAAAAAAACAGAAACTGGCACTGGGCCTCCAGTTAATAGGTTAGTCCCAAAAATAATATAAAAGAGCATATTAAAGCCCATTAAACATCCAAAACAAATAATATAATTGGATGGAACAATAAAAATTATAGACACGTTGGAGACATATCAAGCATCCCCAAGCTTACTTCCTGCTCGTCCTCGAGTGGGTAAATGATAAAAAACATAATTTTTGATGTGGAATTCTACCTAACATAATTTTCAATGTAATTTTCTTTATTGTGGCATGAATGTTCAGATCCGAAAGATTTAAGACAAAAGTTTAATATTGACATAAAAATAATAATGTTCAGATCCAAGCAATTATGTCTTCTCAAAATAACATAGCCAAAGAAAGCTCATCCCTACAAAATCATATAGTTTGGCCATGCTTCATTTTTGTCACACAAAATGCTCCCATCATGCACAACCCCGATGACAAGCCAAACAATTGTTTCATACTTTAGCATTCTCAAACTTTTTCAACTTTTGCGCAATATATGAGCGCGAGCCATGGTCATAGCACTATAGGTGGAATAGAACGGTGGTTGTGGAGAAGACAAAAAGGAGGAAGATAGTCTCACATCAACTAGGCTTATCAATGGGATATGAAGATGCCCATCTATAGACATCAATGTGAGTGAGTAGGGATTGCCATGCAACGGATGCACTAGAGCTATAAGTGTATGAAAGCTCAACAAAAGGAACTAAGTGGGTGCGCATCCAACTTCCTTGCTCACAAAGACCCAGAGCAATTTGAGGAAACCCATCATTGGAATATACAAGCCAAGTTCTACAATGAAAAATTCCCACTAGTATATGAAAGTGACAACATAAGTGACCCTCTATCATGAAGATCATGGTGCTACTTTGAAGCACAACTGTGGAAAAAGGATAGTAACATTGCCCCTTCTCTCTTTTTCTCTCATTTTTTTGTTTGGGCCTTATTTTTTTTGGCCTCTTTTTTTCGTTCGGAGTCTCATCCCGACTTGTGGGGGAATCATAGTCTCCATCATCCTTTCCTCACATGGGATAATGCTCTAATAATGAAGATCATCACACTTTATTTACTTGCAACTCAAGAACTACAACTTGATACTTAGAACAAAATATGACTCTATGTGAATGCCTCCGGCGGTGTATCGGGATGTGCAATGAATCAAGAGTGACATGTATAAAAAATTATGAATGGTGTCCATGCCACAAATACGATGTCAACTACATGATCATGCAAAGCAATATGACTATGATGAAGCGTGTCATAATAAATGAAACGGTGGAAAGTTGCATGGCAATATATCTCGGAATGGCTATGGAAATGCAATATAGGTAGGTATGGTGGTTGTTTTGAGGAAGGTAAATGATGGGTTTATGGTACCGGCAAAAATTGCGCAACACAAGAGAAGCTAGCAATGGTCGAAGGGTGAGAGTGCATATAATCCATAGAATCAACATTAGTCATAAAGAACTCACATACTTATTGTAAAAATCTAGAATTCATCAAAACCAAGCACTACGCCCATGCTCCTAGGGGGATAGATTGGTAGGAAAAAACCATCGCTCATCCCCGACCGCCACTCATTAGGAATGCAATCAAAGAACACCTCATGCTTCAAATTTGTCACACAACGGTTACCATACATGCATGCTACGGGACTTGCAAACCTCAACACAAGTATTTATCAATTTTACAATTACTCAACTAGCATGACTATAATATCACCATCTTTATATCTCAAAACAATTATCAAGTATCAAACTTCTCATAGTTTTTAATGCACTATATATGAAAGTTTTTATTATACCCATCTTGGATGCCCATCATATTAGGACTAATTTTTTAAACAAAGAAAATTACCATGCTGTTCTAAAAGACTCTCAAAATAATATAAGTGAACCATGAGAGATCAATAATTTCTATAAAATAAAACCACCACCGTGCTCTAAAAACATATAAGTGAAGCACTAGAGCAGAATTATCTAGCTCAAAAGATATAAGTGAAGCACATAGAGTATTCTAATAAATTCCGATTCAAGTGTGTCTCTCCCAAAATGTGTGTACAGCAAGTATGATTGTGGTAAACTAAAAAGCAAAGACTCAAATCATACAAGACGCTCCAAGCAAAACACATATCATGTGGTGAATAAAAATATAGCCTCAAGTAAAGTCACCGATAGACGAAGACGAAAGAGGGGATTCCCCGGAAGCTTAGGCTTTTGGTTGTCCTTGTATTTTACCTTCGGGTGCCTTAGGCATCCCCAAGCTTAGGCTCTTGCCACTTCTTGTTCCAAAATCCATCAAATCTTTACCCAAAAACTTGAAAACTTCACAACAAAAAACTTAACAGAAAATCTCATGAGCTCCGTTAGTATAAGAAAACAAACCACCACTTTAATGTACTGTAATTAACTCATTCTTTATTTATATTGGTGAAACTACTGTATTCCAACTTCTATATGGTTCAAACCCCCTGATACTAGCCATAGGTTCATCAAAATAAGCAAACAACACACGAAAACAGAATCTGTCAAAACAGAACAGTCTGTAGCAATTTGGAGGTTTCGAATACTTCTGTAACTCCAAAAATTATGAAATATTAGGACGACCTAAATAATTTGTATATTGATCTACTGCAGTTGGAATTCGTATTTTATCGCTCTCAGGTAAAAATGAAAATTATTTTCATGAGCGCATACTTTCTGTTTTTGTCAGCAAGATCAAACAACAATCACCCAAGAAGATCCTAAAGGCTTTACTTGGCATGAACACTAATTGAAACATAAAAAACACAATCATAACAGAGGCTATACAAATTATTTATTACTTAACAGGAACAAAAATTAAAGAACAAAAATAAAATTGGGTTGCCTCCCAACAAGCGCTATCGTTTAACGCCCCTAGCTAGGCATTAATAATTTTGATGATGCTCACATGAAAGACAAGAATTGAAGCGCAAAGAGAGCATCATGAAACCCGTGACAAACACATATAAGTATAACATACTTCCTATGCATAGGCATCTTATAGGCAAACAAATTATCATAGCAAGCAAAAACTAGCATATGCAAGTAAGAGGAAAGAAACAATATCAATCTCAACATGACGAGAGGTAATTTAGCAACATGAAAATTTCTACAACCATATTTTCCTCTCACATAATAGTTACATGTAGGATCATAAGCAAATTTAACAATATAGCTATCACAAAACATGTTCTTAATACAATCCACATGTATGCAAAGTTGACACTCTTCCAAAATAGCGGGATTAACATTAACTAAAGTCATGACCTCTCCAAACCCACTTTTATCAAAAATTTCATAAGATTGAACATTCTCCAAATATGTGGGATCTAAAGTTGACACTCTTCCAAACCCACTTTCAATAATATTGCAAACAGTATTGTCAATCTCATATTCATCATGGGGCTTAAATAAATTTTCAAGATCATAAGAAGAATCACCCCAATCATGATCATTGCAACAAGTAGTGGACATAGCAAAACTAGCATCCCCAAGCTTATGGTTTTGCATATTATTAGCACAATTGGCATAAACAGGATTTATAATAACATCATTGCAATCATGCTTTTTATTCAAAGATTTGTCATGAATCACTTCATAAAGCACTTCATCACAATTTTCAGGTTCACGAATTTCAAGCAAAACCTCATAAAGATAATCTAGTGCACTCAACTCTCTAGCAATTGGTTCATCATAATTGGATCTTTCAAAAATATTAGCAAGAGCACGAGGATCCATATCAATAGATTTTTAGCAAGCGAAGATGCAAGCAAATAGAAGGCACATGGTAACACGAGCAAACAGAAGGACAAACGGAAGTGGGGCGAAGAAAAGGCAAATGTTGTGAAGTGGGGGAGAGGAAAACAAGAGGCGAATGGCAAATAATGTAATGCGAGGGAGAAGAGTTTGTGATGGGTACTTGGTATGTCTTGACTTGAGCATAGATCTCCCCGACAACAGGGACAGAAATCCTTCTTGCTACCTCTTGAGCATGCGTTGGTTTTCCCTTGAAGAGGAAAGGGTGATGCAGCAAAGTAGCGTAAGTATTTCCCTCAGTTTTGAGAACCAATGTATCAATCCAGTAGGAGATAACACGCAAGTCACCTAATACCTTCACAAACAATCAAGAAAGTGAGATCTGATAAAGATAGTAAGATAAATATTTTTGGTATTTTTGTTGTATAGATTGGAAAGTAAAGATTGCAAAATAGTAAACGAGAAGCGATGTAAATAAAGAGATGCAATATAATAAGAAAGAGACCCGGGGGCCATAGGTTTCACTAGTGGATTCTCTCATGATAGCATGTATTACGGTGGGTGAACAAATTACTGTCGAGTAATTGATAGAAGAGCGCATAGTTATGAGAATATCTAGGCAATGATTATGAATAGAGGCATCACGTCCGTGTTAACTAGACCAAAACGATTCTGCATCTACTACTATAACTCCACACATCGACCGCTATCTAGCATGCATCTAGAGTATTAAGTTCATAAGAACAAAGTAACGCTTTAAGCAAGATGACATGATGTAGAGGGATAAACTCAAGCAATATGATATAAACCCCATCTTTTTATCCTCGATGGAAATAATACAATATGTGCCTTGCTGCCCCTACTATCACTGGGAAAGGACACCGCAAGATTGAACCCAAAGCTAAGCACTTCTCCCGTTGCAAGAAAGATCAATCAAGTAGGCCAAACTAAACCGATAATTCGAAGAGACTTGCAAATATATCAAATCATGCATATAAAAATTCAGAGAAGAACCAAATATTATTCATAGATAAACTTGATCATAAATCCACAATTCATCGGATCTCGGCAAACACACCGCAAAAAAGTATTACATCAACTAGATTGATACGTCCATTTTGCATCATGCTTTTATATCGATATTTATTGCATTATGGGCTGTTATTACCCATTATGTCACAATACTTATGCCTATTCTCTCTTATTTTACAAGGTTTACATAAAGAGGGAGAATGCCGGCAGCTGGGATTCTGGGCTGGAAAAAGAGCAAATATTAGAGACCTATTCTGCACAGCTCCAAAAGTCCTGAAACTTTACGGAAGTTATTTCTAGAATAAAAAAATACTGAGCACAAGAAGTAACAGAGGGGGCCACCCACCAGCCACGAGGGTGGGGGGCGCGCCCTACCCCCCTGGGCGCGCCCCCTACCTCGTAGGCCCCCTGGTGGCCCTCCGATGCCCATCTTCTGCTCTATGGAGTCTTTCGTCGAGGAAAAAAATCATAGACAAGCTTTCAGGACGAGACTCCACCGCCACGAGGCGGAACCTTGGCATAAAAAATCTAGGGCTCCGGCAGAGCTGTTCTACCGGGGAAAGTTCCCTCCGGGAGGGGGAAATCATCAGCATCATCATCACCAGCGATCCTCTCATCGGGAGGGGGTCAATCTCCATCAACATCTTCACCAGCACCATATCATCTCAAACCCTAATTCATCTCTTCTATCCAATCTTTGTATCCAAACCTCAGATTGGTACCTGTGGGTTGCTAGTAGTGTTGATTACTCCTTGTAGTTGATGCTAGTTGGTTTACTTGGTGGAAGATTATATGTTCAGATCCATTATGCATATTAAAACCCCTCTGATTATGAACATGAATATGCTTTGTGAGTAGTTACGTTTGTTCCTGAGCACATGGGAGAAGTCTTGCTATTAGTAGTCATGTGAATTTGGTATTCGTTCGATATTTTGATGAGATGTATGTTGTCATTCCTCCAGTAGTGTCATGTGAACGTCGACTACATGACACTTCACCATTGTTTGGGCCTAGAGGGAGGCATTGGGAAGTAGTAAGTAGATGATGGGTTGCTAGAGTGACAGAAGCTTAAACCCTAGTTTATGCGTTGCTTCGTAAGGGGCTGATTTGGATCCATATGTTTCATGCTACGGTTAGGTTTACATTAATACTTCTGTTGTAGTTGCGGATGCTTGCAATGGGGGTTAATCATAAGTGGGATGCTTATCCAAGTAAGGACAGCACCCAAGCACCGGTCCACCCACATATCAAATTATCAAAGTACTGAACGCGAATCATGTGAACGTGATGAAAACTAGCTTGACGATAATTCCCGTGTGTCCTCGGGAGTGCTTTCCTTCATATAAGAGTTTGTCCAGGCTTGTCCTTTGCTACAAAAGGATTGAGCCATCTTGTGCACCTTATTTACTTTTATTACTTGCTACTCGTTACCAATTACCTTATCACAAAACTATTTGTTAGTGATAATTTCAGTGCTTGCAGAGAATACCTTGCTGAAAACCGCCTATCATTTCCTTCTGCTCCTCATTGGGTTTGACACTCTTACTTATCGAAAGGACTACGATAGATCCCCTATACTTGTGGGTCATCAAGACTCTTTTCTAGTGCCGTTGCCAGGGAGTGAAGTGCCTTTGGTAGGTGAAATTTGGTAAGGAAAAATTTATATAGTGTGCTGAAATTTACTGTCACTTGTTACTATGGAAAGTAATCCTTTGAGGGGCTTGTTCGGGGTATCTTCACCCCGACTGGTAGAGCAAATAGTTGCTCCTGAACCTACTGGACCTACTGAAAATGAAAATGTTTACTTCGAAATTCCTTCGGGTATGATAGAGAAACCGCTGGCTAATCCTTTTGCAGGAGATGGAACATTGCATCCCGACTTACACTTAATCTATGTGGATGAAGTTTGTGGATTATTTAAGCTTGCAGGTATGCCCGATGATGTTATCAAGAAGAAGGTCTTCCCTTTATCTTTGAAGGGAGATGCATTGACATGGTATAGGCTATGTGATGATATGGGATCATGGAACTATAAGCGATTGAAATTTGAATTTCACTAGAAGTTTTATCCTATGCATCTTGTTCATCGTGATCATAATTATATATATATAATTTTTGGCGTCGCGAAGGAGAAAGCATCGCTCAAGCTTGGGGGGGGGGGGGCTTAAGTCAATGTTATATTCATGCCCCAATCATGAGCTTTCAAGAGAAATGATTATTCAAAACTTTTATGCTCGGCTTTCTGACAATAATCGATCCATGCTCGATACTTCTTGTATTGGTTCCTTTATGATGAAGACTATTGAATTCAAATGGAATTTATTGGAGAGAATTAAACGCAACTCTGAAGATTGGGATCTCGATGAAGGTAAGGAGTCAGGTATAACACCTAAGTTTGATTGTGTTAAATCTTTTATGGATACCGATGTTTTCTGTAAATTTAGCACTAAATATGGACTTGACTCTGAGATAGTAGCTTCTTTCTGTGAATCATTTGCTACTCATGTTGATCTCCCTAAGGAGAAGTGGTTTAAATATAATCCTCCCATTGAAACAAAAGTAGTTGCACTATTAAAGTTGAAGAAAAGACTATCACTTATAATGATCCTGTTGTTCCTACTACTTATGTTGAGAAACCACCTTTCCCTGTTAGAATAAAGGATCATGCTAAACTTTCAATTGTAGTCAAAAAAAGTAATATTAGGACACACAAACCCCCTGAGCAAGTTAAAGTTGAACCTAATATTGCTATGGTTAAAGATCTCTTGGCTGATAATATTGATGGGCATGTTATTTACTTCTGTGATGAGACTGCTAGAATTGCTAAACCTAGTGCTAAAGATAAACATAGACCTGTGGTAGGCATGCCTGTTATTTCTGTTAAAATAGGAGATCATTTTTATCATGGCTTGTGTGATATGGGTGCTAGTGCTAGTGTAATACCTATTTCCTTATACAAAGAAATTATGCATGATATTGCACCTGCTGAGATAGAAGATATCGATGTTACAATTAAGCTTGCCAATAGAGATACTATTTCACCGATTGGGATTGTTAGAGATGTTGAAGTCTTGTGTGGGAAGGTTAAATATCCTGCTGATTTTCTTGTTCTTGGTTCCCCAAAAAATAGCTTTTGTCCCATTATATTTGGTAGACCCTTCTTAAATACTGTTAATGCTAGGATAGACTACGAAAAGGATGTTGTTACTATTGGTTTGGATGATATGTCTCATGAGTTTAATTTTTCTAAATTTCGTAGACAACCCCGTGATGAAGAATTGCCTAGCAAATATGAAATTATCGGTCTTGCTTCTATTGATGTGCCTCTTAATGATCCTTTAGAACAATATTTGCTAGACCATGAAAATGATATGTTCATGAATGAAAGAAGGGAAATAGATGAAGTATTCTTTAAACAGGGACCTATTCTGAAACACAACTTGCCTGTTGAAATCCTAGGGGATCCTCCTCCACCCAAGGGTGATCCCGTGTTTGAGATTAAACCATTACCTGATACTCTTAAATATTCTTATCTTGATGAAAAGAAGATATATCTTGTTATTATTAGTGCTAACCTTTCAGAGAAGGAGGAAGAGAAATTATTGAAAACTCTGAAGAAGCACCGTGCTGCTATTGGATATACTCTTGATGATCTTAAGGGCATTAGTCCCACCCCATGTCAACACAAAATAAATTTCAAGAAAGACGCAAAACCAATTATTGATCACCAACAACGGCTGAATCCTAAGATAAAAGAAGTGGTAAGAAAGGAAATATTAAAGCTCCTTGAGGCGGGTATAATTTATCCCTTTGCTGATAGTCAGTGGGTAATTCTTGTCCAAAGTGTCCCTAAGAAGGGAGGTATTACTGTTGTTCCTAATGATAAAGATGAATTGATTCCACAAAGAATATTATAGGTTATAGGATGGTAATTGATTTCCGAAAATTAAATAAAGCTACTAAAAAAGATCATTACCCTTTGCCTTTTGTTGATCAAATGCTAGAAAGATTATCCAAACATACACATTTTTGCTTTCTAGATGGTTACTCTGGCATCTCTCAAATACCTGTGTTAGCTGATGATCAAGCAAAGACCACTTTTACTTGCCCTTTCGATACTTTTGCTTATAGATGTATGCCTTTTGGTTTATGTAATGCACCTGCTACCTTTCAAAGATGCATGATGGCTATATTTTCTGACTTTTGTGAAAAGATATGTGAGGTTTTTATGGATGATTTCTCAGTTTATGGATCCTCTTTTGATGATTGCTTGAGCAACCTTGATCGAGTTTTGCAGAGATGTGAAGAAACTAATCTTGTCTTGAACTTGGAGAAGTGCAACTTTATGGTTAATGAAGGTATTGTCTTGGGGCATAAAATTTCTGAAAGAGGTATTGAAGTTGACAAAGCTAAAGTTGATGCTATTGAAAAGATGCCATGTCCCAAGGACATTAAAGGTATAAGAAGCTTCCTCGGTCACACCGGTTTTTATAGGAGGTTCATTAAGGACTTCTCAAAAATTTCTCGGCCTCTGACTAATCAATTAAAAAAGATATTCCTTTTGTCTTTGATGATGATTGTGTAGAAGCATTTGAAATACTTAAGAAAGCATTGATTTCTGCACCTATTGTTCAGCCACCGGATTGGAATTTACCCTTTGAAATCATGTGTGATGCTAGTGATTATGTCGTAGGTGCTGTTCTAGGGCAAATAGTTGATAAGAAATTAAATGTTATTCAATATGCTAGTAAAACTCTAGACAATGCCCAGAGAAATTATGCTACTACTGAAAAAGAATTTTTAGCAGTTGTTTTTGCTTGTGATAAGTTCAGACCATATATTGTTGATTCTAAAGTAACTATTCACACTGATCATGCTGCTATTAAATACCTTATGGAAAAGAAATATGCTAAACCTAGACTTATTAGATGGGTTCTCCTGCTATAAGAATTTGATTTGCATATTATTGATAGAAAGGGAGCTGAGAACCCCGTTGCAGACAACTTGTCTAGGTTAGAAAATGTTCTTGATGACCCACTACCTATTGATGATAGCTTTCCTGATGTACAATTAAATGTCATAAATGCTTCTCGCACTGCTCCATGGTATGCTTATTATGCTAATTTTATTGTTTCCAAATTTATACGACCTAGTTTTACATACCAGCAAAAGAAAAAGTTCTTCTATGATTTGAGACATTACTTTTGGGATGACCCACATCTTTATAAAGAAGGAGTAGATGGTATTATTAGACGTTGTGTGCCTGAGCATGAACAGGAATAGATCCTACGCAAGTGTCACTCCGAGGCTTATGGAGGACACCATGCTGGAGATAGAATTGCGCATAAGGTATTGCAATCCGGGTTTTATTGGCCTACTCTCTTCAAGGATGCCCGTAAGTTTGTCTTGTCTTGTGATGAATGTTAAAGAATTGGTAATATTAGTAGACGTCAAGAAATGCCTATGAATTATTCACTTGTTATTGAACCATTTGATGTTTGGGGTTTTGATTATATGGGACCTTTTCATTCCTCTAATGTGTATACACATATTTTAGTTGCTGTTGATTACGTTACTAAGTGGGTAGAAGCTATTCCAACTAGTAGTGCTGATCATAACACCTCTATTAATATGCTTAAAGAAGTTATTTTTCCGAGGTTTGGAGTCCCTAGATATTTAATGACTGATGGTGGTTCACATTTTATTCATGGCGCTTTTTGTAAAATGCTTGCTAAGTATGACGTTAATCATACAATTGCATCTCCTTATCACCCACAGTCTAGTGGTCAAGTAGAATTGAGTAACAGAGAGCTCAAATTAATTTTGCAAAAGACTGTTAACAGATCTAGAAAGAATTGGTCCAAGAAACTTGATGATGCATTATGGGCTTATAGAACTGCATATAAAAATCCTATGGGTATGTCTCCGTATAAAATGGTTTATGGTAAAGCATGTCACTTACCTCTCAAACTAGAACATAAGGCATATTGGGCTATTAAAGAGCTCAACTATGACTTCAAACTTGCCGGTGTGAAGAGGTTATTTGACATTAGCTCACTTGTTGAATGGAGAACCCAAGCCTATGAAAATGCCAAGCTGTTTAAAGAAAAAGTTAAAAGATGGCATGATAAAAGGATACAAACGCGTGAGTTCAATGTAAGTGATTATGTATTGTTATACAACTCTCGTTTAAGATTCTTTGCAGGAAAACTTCTCTCTAAATGGGAAGGTCCTTACGTTATCGAGGAGGTCTATCGTTCCGTTGCCATAAAAATCAACAACTTCAAAGGCACAAATCCAAAGGTGGTGAACGGTCAAAGAATCAAACATTATATCTCAGGTAATCCCGTAAATGTTGAAACCAATATTATTGAAACCGTAACCCCGGAGGAATACATAAGGGACACTTTCCAGAACGTTTCAGACTCTGAAAATGAATAGGTATGTGGTACGGTAAGTAAACCGACTCCAAAATAGTTCTAATGGCAAATTTTCTCCATTTTGGAATATTTAGAAAAAAGGAAAATAAGAAGCAGCCCGGGAAGGACACGAGGCTACCACAAGGGTGGGAGGCGCGCCCCCTGCGTCGTGGGCACCTCATGTGCTCTCTGGACTTTGTTTTCTTGCACGATACTTCTTTTGGTCGGTAAAAATTCATTACATAATCTCCTGAAGGTTTTGACCACCGTATCACGCAAATATCTCTTGTCTTTGTTTCGAGCTATTTTTCTGACAGATCTAGGTCGTCATGTCGTCTTCAAGTGCCCCCAAGGACAAGTTCTTCGAGAAGGTCATCAAACCCTACCTCGCGGAGGTGCTGCAAAACCCTCAAACCATTGAGATGCGTGAGGGGTTGTTGCACATCCGTGATGTTGAGGGACCAAGGAAGACCGAAAGCACAAAGGCAAGGCTCGAGGCATTGGAGCAACAAGTTTTCAAGTGTCAGGAGATGGTGGAGCGTGGACTCGACTCCAATCACATTATGATCACGGAGTTCACCAACAACCACAAGCTGGACGTCAAGGACATTGGGGAGGCCATCTTCAAGCTTCATGAGAAAATCGAGCACCTCCAAGCCCAGATCTATGACCTGCAAAATCAAAACTGTGAGTATGAATATAGATTCAAGAGGATGAGTGTGGCTGCAGATTTGAGGATTCAGGAGACTCGATCATCCTTCTATGATGGTGATCCTATGCCTTGGAAGAGGGACGACAAGCCTGCATCATCAACAACTCCACCTTCTTCACCAACAAAGAAGAACTGTGTATCTGGTATGGGCACTCCCCTTGGCAACTGCCAAGCTTGGGGGAGTGCCCCGGTATCGTATTATCATCACTTTTATCTTTACCATTTTTCTTAGTTCGATCCTTTTGATAATATCCTGATCTAGTAGAATAAAGTTTTAGTATGATCTAGTTGTGAGTTTTTCTTTATGATCCCTCTATGTAATCGAATCCGTGAGCTATATAATAAAGATTAGTGTTGAGTCAAGGGCTTGATTATTTTGCTATGATCTTGATGGAATAAAATAAAATAAAATAGAAGAAATAAATAGAAATAAATAGATCATATGGATCTTATGGAGAGTAATGAGCTCACATATAAAGAGTATGATGAATAAAAGTTGTCGAGAGTTGACAAACATAGTTTTGGTCATCGTTGCAATTAATAGGAAGTAATAAAGAAAGAGAGGTCCACATATAAATATACTATCTTGGATGTCTTTTATGATTGTGAGCACTCATTAAAGTATGACATGCTAAGAGTTGACGCTGGACAAGGAAGACAACGTAATGGGTTATGTTTTCTTACATCTGAGATAAATTATATTGTCATGGATCATCCAACATGTTGAGCTTGCCTTTCCCTCTCATGCTAGCCAAGTTCTCTACACCAAGTAGAAATACTACTTGTGCTTCCAAATATCCCTAAACCCAGTTTTGCCATGAGAGTCCACCATATCTACCTATGGATTGAGTAAGATCCTTCAAGTAAGTTGTCATCGGTGCAAGCAATAAAAATTGCTCTCTAAATATGTATGACTTATTAGTGCGGAGAAAATAAGCTTTGTACGATCTTGTGATATGGAAGAAATAAAAGCGACGGACTGCATAATAAAGGTCCATATCAAAAGTGGCAATATGAAGTGACGTTCTTTTGCATTAAGATTTCAGAAAATTCCTTATTTGACACTGTCTTAAAATATGGTTCCTTATTTGACACTGGAAAAGTTTTTCTTCCTGATTTGACACTATTCCTAAATTTTATTCCCTATGCGACACTTCCGTCCATTTTGAGCCTAAATGACACCTGAAAAGATGATTTTGCCCCTCATGCGGTATGTGTGTGTGCGCGTGTGTGTGCTGTTGTGTGTGTGTGGGTGCACGCGCACATGTGTGCTGCTGCTGCATGTGTGTGTGCATGTGTGTCGTTGCGTCTGTGTTTGCTACTGCGTGTGTACATGTGCGCGTGTGTGTGTGTTGTTGCGTGCCTATGTGCTGCCTGCGTGTGTGTGTGTGTGCTGCGTGCGTGTGTGTTGCTGCATGTGTGCGCGAGTGCATGTGTGTTGCTGCATGTGTGTGTGCGTGTGTGTGTGCACGTGCGCGTGCGTGTTGTTGCGTGTGTGTGCGTGTGCGTGTGTGTTGGTGCATGTGTATGTGTTGCTGCGTGTGTGCTTCTGCCCTCGCACTGGTGCTGTGTGTGTGCGCTATTGCCCCCACACACATACCACATGAGGGGCAAAAGAGTCTTTTCAGGTGTCATTTAGGCTCAAAATGAACGGAAATGTCATATAGGGAATAAAATTTAGAACTTGTGTCAAATAGGGAAGAATTTTTTTCCAGTGTCAAATAAGGAAGCAGATTTTAAGATAGTGTCAAATAAGGAATTCTCTCTTAAGATTTTGTGCATCCAACCATAAAAGCGCATGACAACCTCTGCTTCCCTCTGCGAAGGGCCTATCTTTTACTTTTATCTTCTACCTTACATAAGAGTCATGGTGATCTTCACCTTTCCTTTTTACATTTTATCCTTTGGCAAGAACAATGTATTGGAAATATCCTGATATATATAGCTAATTGGATGTGAGTCTTCATGAACTATTATTGTTGACATTACCCTTGAAGTAAAACGTTGGGAGGCAAAACTATAAGCCCCTATCTTTCTCTGTGTTCGATTAAAACTTCATACCCATAAATATTGCGTGAGTGTTAGCAATTGTGAAAGACTAAAAGATGGTTGAGTATGTGGACTTGCTGAAAAGCTCTTATATTGACTCTTTCCTATGTTATGATAAATTGCAATTTCCTCAATGACTGAGATTAGAGTTTGTTGGTTCTCAATGAAGTTTATGATTCATACTTGAAATTGTGATTGAATTGTTACTTTAGAATAAAAGATCATATGACAATATATATGTTGTTTTCTAAGAATGATCATGATGCCCTCATGTCCGTATTTTATTTTTATCGACACCTCTATCTCTAAACATGTGGGCATATTTTTTGATTTCGGCTTTCGCTTGAGGACAAGCGAGGTCTAAGCTTGGGGGAGTTGATACGTACATTTTGCATCATGCTTTTATATCGATATTTATTGCATTATGGGCTGTTATTACACATTATGTCACAATACTTATGCCTATTCTCTCTTATTTTACAAGGTTTACATAAAGAGGGAGAATGCCGGCAACTGGGATTCTGGGCTGGAAAAGGAGCAAATATTAGAGACCTATTCTGCACAGATCCAAAAGTCCTGAAACTTCACGGAAGTTATTTCCAGAATATATAAAAAGTATTGAGTGTAAGAAGTACCAGAGGGGGGCACCCACCAGCCACGAGGGTGGGGGCGCGCCCTACCCCCTGCCTCGTGAGCCCCCTGGTGGCCCTCCGATGCCCATCTTCTGCTATATGGAGTCTTTCGTCGAGGAAAAAAATCATAAGCAAGCTTTCGGGACGAGACTCCGCTGCCACGAGGCGGAACCTTGGAGGAACCAATCTAGGGCTCCGGTGGAGCTGTTCTGCCGGGGAAACTTCCCTCCGGGAGGGGGAAATCATCATCATCGTCATCACCAACGATCCTCTCATCGGGAGGGGGTCAATCTCCATCAACATCTTCACCAGCACAATCTCATCTCAAACCCTAGTTCATCTCTTGTATCCAATCTTTGTATCCAAACCTTAGATTGGTACCTGTGGGTTGCTAGTAGTGTTGATTACTCCTTGTAGTTGATGCTAGTTGGTTTACTTGGTGGAAGATTATATGTTCAGATCCATTATGTATATTAATACCCCTCTTATTATGAACATGAATATGCTTTGTGAGTAGTTACGTTTGTTCCTGAGGACATGGGAGAAGTCTTGCTATTAGTAGTCATGTGAATTTGGTATTCGTTCGATATTTTGATGAGATGTATTTTGTCATCCCTCTAGTGGTACCATGTGAACATCGACTACATGACACTTCACCATTGTTTGGGCCTAGAGGGAGGCATTGGGAAGTAATAAGTAGATGATGGGTTGCTAGAGTGACAGAAGCTTAAACCCTAGTTTATGCGTTGCTTTGTAAGGGGCTGATTTAGATCCATATGTTTCATGCTATGGTTAGGTTTTCCTTAATACTTCTGTTGTAGTTGCGGATGCTTGCAATGGGGGTTAATCATAAGTGGGATACTTGTCCAAGTAAGGACATCACCCAAGCACTGGTCCACCCACATATCAAATTATCAAAGTACCGAACGCGAATCATATGAACGTGATGAAAACTAGCTTGATGATAATTCCCGTGTGTCCTCGGGAGCGCTTTCCTTCATATAAGAGTTTGTCCAGGCTTTTTCTTTGCTACAAAAAGGATTGGGCCATCTTGCTGCACCTTATTTACTTTTATTACTTGCTAGTCGTTACCAATTACCTTATCACAAAACTATCTGTTACCGATAATTTCAGTGCTTGCAGAGAATACCTTGCTGAAAACCGCTTATCATTTCCTTCTGCTCCTCGTTGGGTTCGGCACTCTTACTTATCGAAAGGACTACGATAGATCCCCTATACTTGTGGGTCATCATAGATCTCCAAGAACATCGAGGAGAACTTTGTATTGAGAACCAAAGAGAGAGAGAGAGAAGAAACCATCTAGCTAATAACTATGGATCCGAAGGTCTGTGGTAAACTACTCACACATCATCGGAGAGGCTATGGTGTTGATGTAGAAGCCCTCTATGATCGAATCCCCCTCCGGCAGATCGCTGGAAAAGGCCCCAAATGGGATCTCACGGGTACAAAAGGTTGCTGTGGTGGAAAAGTGGTTTCGTGGCTCCACCTAATGTTTTTAGGGTATAAGAGTATATATATATGTGAAAGAAGTACAGCAGTGGAGCTCCGTGGGGCCCATGAGGGTGGGGGCATGCCTACCCCCTGGGCGCGCCCTCCTATCTCATGGACGCCACACGGAGTTCCAAACTTCCACTCCAAGTATCTTTGTTTGCGTTTGTTCCAAGAAAGATCCCCGCGAAGGTTTCGTTCCGTTTGGTTTCTGTTTGATATTCCTTTTCTGCAAAACACTAAAATAGGCAAAAAAACAGAAACTGGCGCTGGGCCTCCGGTTAATAGGTTAGTCCCAAAAATAATATAAAAGAGCATATTAAAGCCCATTAAACATCCAAAACAGATACTATAATAGCATGGAACAATCAAAAATTATAGATACATTGGAGACATATCAGGACACACACCCATCACAAACCGTAGCAACTCACTAGAAGGTTCGTGGTTTCGAGAGGGAACAATCTTTGTTTCATGACGAACGGGGGATAGCTTCCTCTTATGGTGTAGGACCTTAAAGTAGATGTGTCTAGAGGGGGGTGATTAGACACTTCATGCCAAAGTTGCAATTTTTAAGCTTTTTCGGTTTGAGTGGAGTTTAAGCATAATTTCAACACTCACAATACATATCAAGCAAGTATGCACAGTGTATATAGGCAGCGGAAAGTAAAGCATGCAACTTGCAAGAATGTAAAGGGAAGGGTTTGGAGAATTCAAACGCTATCGGAGACACGGATGTTTTTCCCGTGGTTCGGATAGGTGGTGCTATCCTACATCCACGTTGATGGAGACTTCAACCCACGAAGGGTAACGGTTGCGCGAGTCCACAGAGGGCTCCACCCACGAAGGGTCCATGAAGAAGCAACCTTGTCTATCCCACCATGGCCATCGCCCACGAAGGACTTGCCTCACTAGCGGTAGATCTTCACAAAGTAGGCGATCTCCTTGCCCTTACAAACTCCTTGGTTCAACTCCACAATTTTGTCGGAGGCTCCCAAGTGACACCTAGCCAATCTAGGAGACACCACTCTCCAAGAAGTAACAAATGGTGTGTTGATGACAAACTCCTTGCTCTTGTGCTTCAAATGATAGTCTCCCCAACACTCAACTCTCTCTCATAGGATTTGGATCTGGTAGAAAGAAGATTTGTGTGGAAAGCAACTTGGGGAAGGCTAGAGATCAAGATTCATATGATAGGAATGGAATATCTTGGCCTCAACACATGAGTAGGTAGTTCTCTCTCAGAAATAGGATGCAGGAAGTGTAGGCTTAGTCTGATAGCTCTCTCCACGAGTGAAGAGGAGGTGGAGGGGTATTTATAGCCTCCACACAAAATCCAACCGTTACACACAATTTACCAATCTCGGTGGGACCGAATCAGAAAACTCGGTCGGACTAAAATAGTAAACCTAGTGACCATTAGGAATTTCGGTGGGACTAATTGGAACAACTCGGTGGGACCGATTGGAACAACTCGGTGGGACCGATGTGCTAGGGTTAGGGAAAATCCAAAACTTGGTTTGACCGATTACTCAAACTCGGTGGGACCGATTTGGGTAATAAGCGAAACAGAGAGTTGGCCAAGAAAACTCGGTGGGACCGATTGCATATCTCGGTTGGACCGCAGATATTGCAACAGGTAACAAAGAGTTTGCAAGCCCATCTCGGTGAGACCGAGATCCCATCGGTGAGACCGAATTGCTTGGGTTTGGCAGTGGCAAATGACAAGTGAAACTCGGTGGCGCCGGATAGATAGAATCGGTATGACCGAGTTTGGCCTAGGGTTTAGGTCATTTGTGGATATGGGAAAGTAGCTGAGGATTTTGGAGCATATCATTAAGCACTTGAGCAAGAGGCTCATTAAGCAACACCTCATCCCTCCTTGATAGTATTGGCTTTTCCTATGGACTCAATGTGATCTTGGATCACTAAAATGTAAAACGAAGAGTCTTGAACTTCAAGCTTTAGCCAATCCTTTGTCCTTAGTATCTTGGAGACCTTCCCACACCCTTTAGTCCATGCCACTCCATTGTTGAACTTATCTGAAACATACTAGATGAAAACGTTAGTCCAACAAGAGATATGTTGTCATCAATTATCAAAACCACCTAGGGAGCACTTGTGCTTTCAATCTCCCCCTTTTTGGTAATTGATGGCAACATACATCAAAGCTTTAGATAAAGATACAAAGAATAGTAAGTAAATCTTTGGAAGGACATGTAACAAACATAGGCTCCCCCTACATGTATGCAATCATGTGAATATAAAATATAGAAGCATGTGAGAGCATAATCATGACAGAGTAGGCAATGTGTTACATGTATCTTGGCCATATGCATCAGAGCAAAAGATTATTAAGGAAAATACCTTCATGCTCATGAGTCCTTCTTGCAAACAGTATGTACATAGGCAAGAATTCCTCATACTCATGATTTTGATGCATACACTTACCTTGTAGTCTTAAGTTAGCTTAGGATGGAATGAACCTGCACAAACAAGGTTAGATAACACAGGTACATCCACTAGCCAGAGCAAACAAAAGAAACCACAAGAATACCAAGACTGGGATGACATGTAGAGAGTGAGTACAAGGTACCACATTGGATTCAACATGTCCCCAAGAGTAAAGATATGCAATGAATTTGACTGATTTCTTTCCCATGGGTGTCTTGCTCCCCTTGACTCTTTCATGGGATATTGGGAGAAGATAGGGAACAGAAAATCAGAGCTGAAAGATACAAATGAATATGTCTTTCCCCCTAAAAAGACATGTGACATCTCTCCTCTTGAACATCAAGCATCTGGGATCCTTGAGTATTGTCTCTCCCCCTAGAGATCTCTTTCTCCCCCTTAATACATTATCTGGGACGTCTGGGATCCTTGAGACTTTATCTCCCCCTTTAGTGCTTTGATGTGATCTCTCTCTCCCCGAAGATAGGCTTTGATGTGATCTCTCTCTCCCCCTTTGACATCAATTTCCAAGAAGGGTTTTTTGGAATCCGTCGAATAGGGTTGGTCCTTGAGACTCAGCATAAAGCAAAGAATAAAATTGAGACAAGATTCATTGAGTGAAGCTGGATCAGAAGAAATATAGATTATGTGACAAACTGTTTTTCCTGTTGCGAAATCGGTGGCACCGAGTGGTATGTTTTGGTGGTACCGAAGGGATTCGGTTGGACCGAAAATTACAAATCGGTGAAAACGAGTTCATGACAGAGAGAACACTTGTCAGCTCAGCACACTAGTCAAATAAGATCTCACAAAGATTTGCAATGAATTAAATGCAGAAAATGCAGAACAAAAGCAAAGAGAAAAGAGAAGAAACTTAAAGAACTAGACAAAAAGAGAAGGGAACAGATAAACAAGCATGAGACAAATGCAATAACACAAAGAAAGAACACAAGAGAACTTCATCTAGAGTTGGGCGGTGACATAGTCACCTATGTTAGAGTATATTGACTTAGGAGTCAAGTGAGAACACTTGATCATAGGTCATACTCATCGTTTAAGCTCAGAATGGGGTTACCATTTTTGTTTAAGCATCTTGATGTATTCACATCTTGTTGAGTTGCTTTGACTCATGTCTCGGAGTAAAGCTTCTCTAAGATGGAATAACATACCTTGGGTGGTGGTGTGGTTCTTTCTCATGTAGTTGAACTTGTGTGGGTGCTCATGGTTGATGTAGCCCATCAAGAGTTTGGAGCACCACTTGGAGTTTGAGTTCATCTACCTACATGGATTAGTTCTTGCAAGGAAGAGCACTTGTGTATCCAAAAGTGACAATCATGAGGCTCAACAAAGAATTTTTCAAAGGATATGTTTGAATGGTTTTGTGCTTCCTTGTCTTCAACCACCATTGTGTAGAGACTTCGTGATGTAGAGATTTTTCAAGATGTGAGTGAGTCGCAATCTCATGGAATTAGTTTCAACCAAGCATCTACATGGGTTAGACAACATGCAAGGTACAAATATATCCAAGACATAAGATTGTCATCATAAGAGATATATCATGGATTAGTCATAAGCTCATGTCTTGCATGTATCCAATGGAGTTCCTACTCCAAGTTCGAAGCATCAATGATGTTCAATTCTCCTCTCAACCTGCAAAACACTTTCTCATCAAGTGGTTTAGTGAATATATCTGCTAATTGCTTATCAGTGCGAACATGCTTAAGATTTATGTCACCCTTAGCAACATGATCTTGAATGAAATGATGACGAACTTCAATATGCTTAGTTCGAGAATGTTGTATAGGATTATGACCAATTTTGATAGAACTTTCATTGTCACAAAGCAGTGGAACATGTTTCACATAGATCCCATAATCTTTAAGAGTTTGGGTCATCCAAAGTAATTGAGCACAACATGAACCAGCAGCAATGTATTCAGCTTCGGCGGTGGATAAGGATACGGAGTTTTGTTTCTTGGAAGACCAAGACACAAGAGATCTACCAAGAATTTGACAAGTACCCGAAGTTGACTTTCTATCAACCTTGTCTCCGGCATAATCCGAATCGGAATAGCCAACAAGATCAAAGGAAGACCTCTTAGGGTACCAAATGCCAAAATTTGGTGTATGAATTAAGTATCTAACTATCCTTTTCACGGCCTTAAGATGACATTCTTTAGGGGCAGCTTGATATATTGCACACATGCACACACTTAGCATAATATCCGGACGTGAAGCACATAGGTATAACAATGAACCAATCATAGAGCGATAAACCTTTTGATCAACCGGTTCACCATCTTTGGTCAAATCATTATGTCCACTAGTAGGCATGGGTGTAGACATACCTTTGCATTCTTGCATATTGAACTTCTTGAATAGGTCCTTGGTGTACTTCGTTTGAGAGACAAATGTACCTTCCTTAGTTTGCTTGATTTGCAAACCGAGAAAGAATTTGAGTTCACTCATCATAGACATCTCAAACTTCTCTGACATTAGCTTTCCAAACTTTTCACTAAAGAGAGGGTTAGTTGAACCAAATATGATATCATCAACATAAATTTAGCATACAAATAGTTCTCCATTAACCCTTTTAGTAAAAAGAGTAGAATCAATTTTACCAATTTCGAAACCACTTGCAATAAGGAACTTGGTCAAGCATTTATACCATGCTCTAGGAGCTTGTTTAATACCATAAAGAGCTTTGTGAAGTTTGTAAACATGATTAGGTTTCTTAGGATTGACAAAGCCGGGAGGTTGTTTGACATAAACTTCCACCTCTATTTCACCATTTAGAAAAGCACTTTTAATGTCCATTTGGTACAAGGTGATGTTATGGTGATTGGCATAGGCAAGTAAGATGCGAATGGACTCAAGTCTAGCAACGGGAGCATATGTCTCACCATAGTCCATACCTTTGACTTGTGTGTATCCTTGGGCGACGAGACATGCTTTGTTGCGAACCACTTGTCCATCTTCATCCTGCTTGTTGTGAAACACCCATTTGGTACCAATGATGTTGTGGTTGTTGTCGGGCTTCTCAACCAATGTCCAAACTTGGTTTCTCTCAAAATTGTGTAGCTCTTCATGCATAGCGTTTATCCAATCCGGATCTTCCAATGCTTCTTCAACCTTCATAGGTTCAATGCTAGAGATGAATGAATAGTTTTCACAAAAGTTAGCTAAACGAGTTTTTGAGCGAGTGATTCTCCCGGTTTGTATATCATTGAAGATTTGCTCAAGGGGATGATCTTTGGCGATTCTTCCTCGAACTCGTGAGAACTTTTGCTTGGGTCTTCGTTGAACATTTTCTTCATCTTGTTCTTCTTCTTGGCCTTCTTCATTGTTGATGTTGTCATTCTCTTGTCGTGGTGGAGAAGGAGGTTGATGATGTTTGTCTTGATGCATTTCCTTGTCTTCTTCATCTTGGTGTGTCCCACTTGTGGATGCTTCCGTATCAATTCTTGGTTCACCTTGTTGTGAAGTAGAAGCCTCCACTTGGACGGATGAAGTACTCTCCTTCACCTCCGTTGGACGAACTTTGCCTATGGACAAGTCTTGGATTGCTTATGAAGGGTCTTTGTCTCCAACATCAATTGGCAATTGCTCTACTTGCAAGCCATTAGATTCATCAAACTTCACATCTACCGTCTCTTCAACCTTTCGGGTGAAATTGTTGTAGACATGGTAAGTGTGAGAGTTTGAGCCATAACCAAGTAGAAAACCTTCATGAGATTTAGGAGCAAACTTTGAACGACGATGCTTATCAAGAATGTAGCACTTTGAGCCGAATACTCGAAAGTATCCAACTTGGGGTTTGTTACCGGTAAGGAGCTCGTATGCTGTCTTGCCGAGTAGCTTGTGAAGATACAAGCGATTTGTTGCGTGACAAGCTGTCTCAACCGCTTCTGCCCAAAAGTGCTTCGGCGTCTTGTATTCATCAAGCATCATTCTTGCCATTTCGATGAGCGTCCGGTTCTTCCTCTCAACAACTCCATTTTGTTGAGGTGTGTATGTAGCCGAGAACTCGTTTGAAATCCCTTCTTCGTCAAGAAAGGTGTCCACATTTGCGTTCTTGAACTCCGTCCCGTTGTCACTCCGAACCTTCTTGATCTTCACGTCAAACTGATTTTGGGCCTTCCTAGCGAAATTTTTGAAGATCTTCTGAACCTGCGACTTGTCATTAAGAAAGAACACCCACGTAAATCTTGAAAAATCATCAACTATAACTAGACCAAAAGAATTTCCACCGAGACTCTTGTAGGAATTGGGACCAAAAAGATCCATATGAAGTAGCTCGAGTGGCCTCCTTGTGGTCATGATGTTCTTCACGGGATGTCTTCCTCCAACCTGTTTACCTGCTTGACAAGCACTGCAAAGTCTATCCTTATCAAATATGACATCGTTAACTCCAAGGATATGATTTCCTTTAATAAGCTTGTCAAGATTTCTCATGCCAACGTGACCTAGTCGTCTATGCCACAACCAACCTTTTGAGGATTTAGCAATAAAGCAAGTTTTAGGTTGTGCCTTTTTAGAGAAGTTGACAATGTAAAGGTCACCTCTACGCATACCGGTAAAGACCATTTTATGATTGTCTCGACGAAACACTTGGCAATCTACCTCAGTAAATAGGACATTTAAACCGAAATCAGCAAGTCTAGATACTGAAAGTAAGTTGTAGCCGAGAGATTCAACGAGCATGACATTTTGAATGGAACTATCATGTGAGATGGCCACCTTACCAAGGCCAACTACTTTACCCTTTGAATTATCACCAAAGGTGACATATTTTCGAGGGCCGTCATTTTCAGCAAGCTCATGGAACATCTCTTCATCTCCGGTCATATGATCAATACATCCACTATCAAGAACCCATTCCTTTCCTCCTGATTCATATCCCCGAAGATTTTCCGTAAGACCAAAGTGTCTCATTGCATCATCAAGATTGAAGTCACTATCATCATCATCATAGTATCCATGTTCACCATGATCTTGTGACTCATCATTTCCTAGAGAGGGTAATTCATTAGATAAATGATCATCAAAATGGTCACTTTTATGAATTCTTATAGCTTCGAATATAATATCACTAATGATTCCAACATCTCCCTTAGCTCGCTTGAGATTGGCAAGCTCAAGTAGACAATCACCAAAGTTAGGATCACTAGAGTTCATCTTACTCAAGGCAATAGATTTATGGAGAATTTTATCCAAATTTTTTAAGGAATGGCCGAGAAATCGTTCCTCAAGAAATTTCCATATAGTATAAGCACAATTAAGAAACTAGCAATCAAGTTTTTGGGCAATCCTCTAATGATGAGCTCAATAGGTCTAAGATTGTGAATCATGTCAATATCTTCATCTAGGGTAGGATGCAAGGGATCCATGTGAGGTGCACAATGGCTAGCAATATACTTGTTTAAGTGATATTGATTGAAAATTGCAAGCATCTAATTTTTTCACTCATGAAAATACTCTCCATCAAGAATAGGCACTCTATGTCTAAGACTCCCTAAAGTAGACACATCCATCTTCCTCCAATGGTGATTAAACCAAGGCAATGGAGACCAAAGCTCTGATGCCACTTGTAGGACCTTGAAGTAGATGTGTCTAGAGGGGGGGGGGGTGATTAGACACTTCATGCCAAAGTTGCAATTTTTAAGCTTTTTCGGTTTGAGTGGAGTTTAAGCATAATTTCAACACTCACAATGCATATCAAGCAAGTATGCACAGTGTATATAGGCAGCGGAAAGTAAAGCATGCAACTTGCAAGAATGTAAAGGGAAGGGTTTGGAGAATTCAAACGCAATCGGAGACACGGATGTTTTTCCCGTGGTTCGGATAGGTGGTGCTATCCTACATCCACGTTGATGGAGACTTCAATCCACGAAGGGTAACGGTTGCGCGAGTCCACGGAGGGCTCCACCCACGAAGGGTCCACTAAGAAGCAACCTTGTCTATCCCACCATGGCCATCGCCCACGAAGGACTTGCCTCACTAGCGGTAGATCTTCACGAAGTAGGCGATCTCCTTGCCCTTACAAACTCCTTGGTTCAACTCCACAATCTTATCGGAGGCTCCCAAGTGACACCTAGCCAATCTAGGAGACACCACTCTCCAAGAAGTAACAAATGGTGTGTTGATGATGAACTCCTTGCTCTTGTGCTTCATATGATAGTCTCCCCAACACTCAACTCTCTCTCATAGGATTTGGATCTGGTGGAAAGAAGATTTGAGTGGAAAGCAACTTGGGGAAGTCTAGAGATCAAGATTCATATGATAGGAATGGAATATCTTGGCCTCAACACATGAGTAGGTAGTTCTCTCTCAGAAATAGGATGCTAGAAGTGTAGGCTTAGTCTGATAGCTCTCTCCACGAGTGAAGAGGAGGTGGAGGGGTATTTATAGCCTCCACACAAAATCCAACCGTTACACACAATTTACCAATCTCGGTGGGACCGGATCAGAAAACTCGGTCGAACCGAAATAGTAAACCTAGTGACCGTTAGGAATTTCGGTGGGACCGATTGGAACAACTCGGTGGGACCGATGTGCTAGGGTTAGGGAAAATCCAAAACTCGGTTTGACTGATTACTCAAACTCGGTGGGACCGATTTGGGTAATAAGCAAAACAGAGAGTTGGCCAAGCAAACTCGGTGGGACCGATTGCATATCTCGGTTGGACCGAAGATATTGCAACAGGTAACAGAGAGTTTGCCAGCCCATCTCGGTGAGACCGAGATCCCATCGGTGATACCGAATTGCTAGGGTTTGGCAGTGGAAAATGACAAGTGAAACTCGGTGGCGCCGGATAGATTGAATCGGTATGACCGAGTTTGGCTTAGGGTTTAGGTCATTTGTGGATATGGGAAAGTAGCTGAGGATTTTGGAGCATATCATTAAGCACTTGAGCAAGAGGCTCATTAAGCAACACCTCATCCCTCCTTGATAGTATTGGCTTTTCCTATGTACTCAATGTGATCTTGGATCACTAAAATGTAAAATGAAGAGTCTTGAACTTCAAGCTTTAGCCAATCCTTTGTCCTTAGTATCTTGGAGACCTTCCCACACCCTTTAGTCCATGCCACTCCATTGTTGAACTTATCTGAAACATACTAGATGAAAACGTTAGTCCAACAAGAGATATGTTGTCATCAATTATCAAAACCACCTAGGGAGCACTTGTGCTTTCATACGGCCATCAATTTTTTTCTACGTCTAACGTGCACTAATACAACTTTCATGTGAAAATTTAGAAAATTTCAGGGGTCATTTGACCTTTTAAAGACATTTAAGTGATTTTCTAACCATTTAATGACCATAATTCAAATTTGAAGTACATCTACATGCAACGCCTAACCAAAACGGTTTGAAAAATCATATTTTTGTGTACTTGTCTGCGAGTTAATTCCATGTGCAGTAAATTAGAAGGAATTTTTAAACATATTGGTCTCACGACATGGACACATGCATACGTATGCATGGAGTGCCATGGCATTTTAATTCTGAAAAATTGAGAAAATGATCAGAAAAACATGAAACCTTGGTTGATTTAATGTCATGCCACCAAGACGATGTGGTAAAAAAATAGGCCTGTTTGACGAAAGTTTGGACACACACCCCTCACAAACCGGAGCAACTCACTAGAAGGTTCGTGGTTCCAAGAGGGAACAATGCATGTTTGATGACAAACGGGAGATAGCTTCCTCTTACGGCCTTCAATTTTTTTACGTCTATTGTGCACTAATACAACTGTCATGTGAAATTTTTGAAAATTTCAGGGGTCATTTGACCTTTTAAAGCCATTTAAGTGATTTTTCTATCCATTTAATGACCGCAATTCAAATTTGAACTACATCTACATGCAACGCCTAACCATAACGGTTTGAAAAATCATGTTTTTGTGTACTTTTGTGCGAGTTAATTCCATGTGCAGCAAATTAGAAGGAATTTTCAAACATATTGGTCTCGTGGCATGGGCACATGCGTGGAGTGCCATGGCATTTTAATTCCAAAAATTAAAAAATGATCAGAAAAACATGAAACCCTGCTTGATTTAATGTCATGCCACCAAGATGATGTGGTAAAAAATTGGCCTGTTTGACAAAAGTTTGGACACACACCCCTCACAAACCGAAGCAACTAACTAGAATGTTCGTGGTTCTGAGAGGGAACAATGCATGTTTGATGACGAACGGGAGATAGCTTCCTCTTACGGCCTTCAATTTTTTTCTACGTTTAAGATGCACTAATACAACTGTCATGTGAAAATTTGGAAAATTTCAGGGGTTATTTGACCTTTTAAAGACATTTAAGTGATTTTCTAACCATTTAATGACCATAATTCAAATTTGAACTGCATATATTGTGTACTTGTGTGCTACTTAAAAAATCATCAGACGATGTAAATATCTGGTGTTCAAAAAAGAAAATATAAAGATCTGGCAAGACAACCGGCCCCCACACGATTGGCAATTTATCTCGCGGCTCGAGGTTTGATAGGTGAGTGACGGGGATCATTAATCAGAAACGGTTCTGCATTGGAAACCGTCAGCTATTACGTTCACACATGGATTTTGGCTAATATGTTCACACATGGATTCTGCTGCGGGAATCGTGTGTAATTCAAACTACAGTACTCATAAATTCCGCTGACCTACGTGTGTACTGTCCCTGTCGATCTAGATTTCGGCAGCCAATAAATACTACCTTGCTCACGTCGTCCCGCCTGCATTCTCATCTACATCCTCCCCTCGCTCGCCCTCTCTCTCTCTCTCTAAAATCTCTGCCATGGAGCCACCGGTCTGCCCACGTGCCGATGAGGAGTCGCCGCCCCCGAGGACGCTCACTCGATTAGCAGCGACGAGGACCCCTACGCGCCGCCTAACGAGGTTGCACCGAACCCCCCAACATTGGATTGGTTTTGGGGCTAGTACAATCTTTGTCTGTGAAAGTCGCTGCCGCCGGCTGAGAAAGCCAGGCAAGTGGCGTTCAAGAAGGAGATGGCGGACGAGGAAGCCAGGTACTAGGCGGCCTCTGAAGCCCGGGATGCCGCCTGGAAAAAGGAGGCGGCGGAGCTTTGGGGGCGGGCGCGTCGTTGTGCCGAGGAGGTGTACAGAGACGGTACTTCGCGAGGAAGGTCATAGGCGCTGGGCGCCTCATCGCTGCGTGGAGGTGGGCCAATAAGCTCTAGCGTGCCACCAACGAGGAGCTCCGGTGGGCGCCCAACAAAATGGTAAGATCGGCCACGCGCGTCCGCCAGCAAGAGGCGGATCGGTACGTCAAGAGGTGCAAGGCGGAGGAGGCGGAGTATTGCCTCCGCACAGGGAAGACGCTGCGCACCCGGGAGCTGCTGGAATACTGGCCCCAGGAGGGATTATTAGTTTTAGTATTGTTCATTTTCAATTTTATGCATTGTACCTAGTAGTTAAGTATCATCACGTATATGTGATGATATTATATATATATATTCTGTGATGAACTAATGAACAATTAATATATATATATTATGAATTCCATATTCTATCTGTTTTTGTATACTAATTTGAATCTAGTTGTTATTATCCACATATACAGAATGAAAAGCGTATATACACACATTGAAACAGAACATATAAGAATGGAAAACAGAGTACACACATTGAAGCAGAGCAATAAACAGAGCAATACTGTGATTGCTGTGAATACATAGCTATCCATGTCGAAACGACTTTTCAAAATAAAACGCGTCCATGAGACCATGACAAGCAACCCTTGCCTACGGTAGTGTAACGCCTGAAGTCCGATGCGCCAGGTGTCCTCCAGTTATTCGCCATCATTGCCATGTCATTTACTTGCGTGTTGCATTTTGCCATGTCATCATGTTTTCAAAACTTGCATCCAGTCACTTTCTCCGTTGTCCATTTTGGCATCCGACACTCTCACATGCAGCACCTCTCAGATCTCATTTCATGAGTAGGAGAAAAACATTCTCGGAATGGGCCAAGATTTTTCGAGTGGTCTTGGTACATCACCGGTAGACCGCCTGTCAAATTTTGTTCCATTTGGAGGTCGTTTCATGCCCCAACGGTTAACCATGTTAACCAAAACCCTTCTTTGCTTTGCAGCCTAGCACCCCTCCATAACAGCCCACTAGCACATCTAAACCCCCTCCATGCTCCCTGTCGTTGGATCACGATCGTGTGGGCGAAAATTGCACCTCATTTGGACTCTCCTTGCTCCCTCTACCTATAAAAACGTCTCCTCCCCCTCCATTTGCGGGCAAACCCTAGCCATCTTCCTCCTCGCGCCCTCGGACATGTCCATCCCGCGCCGAACATGTCCGTGCCGCCGCCCTCGTCCAACCGGAGCTCGCCACATGTCCCCGCGACCTCTCCCACCGCCGCCGGCCTGTGCGGCCCAGGGCAGGCTCACCCGGGCCCGAGCGCCGCCGCCCCACGCGTCGCCTCCCGCCCCGCCCCGCGCCGTTCACCGCCGCCCGTCGCGCCGCCGCTGCCTCACGCGTCCGGCCGCTGCCCCCCTGGTCACACCGGAGCTCCTCCGCTGCACCTACCATGTCCGCCGCTCGCACCGGAGCTCCCTCACGCCTCCCGCGCCTCGCTGTCATCCTCCGGCGACCGGATCCGCCCGGATCTGGCCGTTCCTGATGCGCCGCCGCCCTCGGCCACCTTCCCCTCGCCGCTTGCCTCGCCGGGAGCCACCGCCGACATAGCCTCCCTTGAGCAGGCGTGCGTACGGACAAGCGCCCGCGCGTGGGCCGCAGCCCAACCTCCCTCGGCCCAGCTCCGGCCCGTGTTCCGCCAACCGACCTAGGCCTCGGCCCGCATGGTGAGCAGCCCACCCGCCATGCTATCTGTCGCCCCGGGCGTCGTTTATCCAGCAAGCGCTCACTCTATTCTCTTTGTTAATATGACCAAGTCCTCAGGAATTTAACATCATATTGTCATATTGTACGGCCTACATCATTGTGCATATTGCTCCAATTTACATGCATGATATGTCAAAATGTTCATCTCTGAGTGCTCTACATGCTAGTGTCATTTGGATGCATGTTACTGTTCATATTGATGCCTTAATCATTGTTTCAAAGTGCATGTTACTGTTAACTGCTGAAAACTACTGTAACTTGCTGATTTATCCTTTTTATGTCATTTTGTGTGTTTATCTTTTGAGCATCATGTCAACATGTTTTAGGAGCATCTTCATGCCATCTATACAGTCGTGCAATCCATGTATTTTTATGTACCTTGTGATGACTAGCACAAGCTCGCAAAGTGTGCTACTTGATGTTGCTGATTTCTGAGACTTAGTGATTTTTCCAAGTCTGTAACTATTACATTGTGATGCCATGATAATTTGATGCTACCATCAATTCCATGCATAATCTGGAGATGCCTAGTTGACATATTTTGATGTTCATGTTATTCTCTATCATGCCATGCCATTTGATGCCTCATATATGTCTTTTAGCATATGTTTTCATTACCATGAACATGCCTAAATGATGTTCCAGTTTTCTGTTAACTTCATGATGCCATGTTGTGAGCTGTTTATTGATTAATCTATGAGTCTTTTGGAGATGCTCCACTTACATGATTTGAAGTATGCTATGAGTACTTTGTCCACATGCAAAGTTTATTAATTTTGAATTCATATGACCTCTGTTCCAAGCTTGCAAACATGCTATGCTGATGTTGTTGTTTTACACTTGCTGAAACTGTTACAACATTCAAACTTGTCTTGATGGTTCCCACTAGTCTATGAGCCATATGTATATGATGCCTTGATGTTATTTTCTCCTTTTTATGTGTAATTTGATGCCTTGCCCTTTCTTGCCATATAACTTTCTGTAGTGTCTATCTTTCTTGCTCTCAAGTTGTCATCAGGCTAAATTTGTCATCCTGTTAGCAGTATGTTCCTTTTTGCAAGTGTCAGATTTCGGGTTCCGGCAGACCCTTGAGGTTCGAACACTGGGGTGCGCACGGAGGTTTCACCTCCTACCTACCTGCACCCCTCCGCCATGCTAGGATCTAAACTACCGAAAGAACAACACAAGAGACACAGGGTTTATACTGGTTCGGGCCACCGTTGTGGTGTAATACCCTACTCCAGTGTGTGGTGTGTGGATTGCCTCTTGGGCTGATGGTGATGAACAATACAAGGAAGAACAACCTCGCAAGGGTCTGTTCTTGGTTGGGGCGATGAACTACTGAGAATAGTTCAGTCACCCTCCTCACTCTCTCTCTGGCTGCTTCTCGGAAAACTCTCTCTCCCCCCTTCTCTGTGGGTGGCTGGTCCTATTTATAGAGGCCCTGGTCCTCTTCCCAAATATCGAGTGGGAAGGGAGCCAACAATGGTGGGCTAATTTGAAGGGGGACAACAAGTATCAGCTATCCTGACAAAAGTAGTCTTCGTCTGCGCAAAGCTCTGGTGATGACGCCGTCTTGGGCTCCACGATGACCTCCGTCTCGTAGTCCTCCTGGTCTTGGTCTCGTTGCACCGAAATGGCAACCTTTGCCTCATGCCTCGGTACTCCGCGGTGGCGCTTGCCCCCTTTGCACCAAAGAGGAAAGGAGGACGCCGTGCGGGCTGGCACCCGCGTGGCGCCCTGAGTCGTCATGGCTTGCGTCACGTGCACCTCGTGAGGTACCCCGCCTTGATCTCTCCGCCTCCTCGTGAGCCAGCCTGACGACGCCGTGCCTGAGGAAGCTCCGCGTCGTCCGCCCCACGAGGCTTGGCCCCTCGCGAGGGTCTGGGGTTGGTGTTGGTGAAGATGGGCCGTGCTAGGCCCCCTTTTGAGCCATGCCGCAATCAGGCAAGTCTGGGGACCCCCGCTCCCAGAACGCCGACAGTAGCCCCCGGGCCCAAGGTGCGCCCGGGCTTGGCCGTGCAGGGAGGTGGAAGGGCAAGAGCGAAGCACCGCGGGCCCTAGCAGCCTGCGGCCTTGGGCGCCGCATGGCGGTTGACTGGACGTGGGCGTCTCCACTTCCCCATGACGCCTCGGCAACTGCACGGATTGGACAAGTCCCTGCATGCAAAGCAGGTCATGATTACCTGCGATCGTGGGGGCCGTCGGTTGGCCCTCGCCAGATACAAGTACTGATCGGCGCGCGCCCTTCCAGTTCATCCCCCCTTGCTTCTCCTTCTTCTACATGGCCCCGTCAAGGAGGTTCTCGGCCGCGGAGAAGGGGAAGGCTTGCCAGGTTGAGCATGTCTCTCCCCCGCCCAAGCGCGGCCGAGGGCGCTCCCGCAAACATCCTGTGGCCACCATGGCAGCTCTCCGCGGCCGCGGAGACGCCTTCCAGCGCGGTGGTGGGATGATTGCTGCGACCGGGGGGTGCGCTCCGGCTGCGCGTCCCCCTATGTCGTGCTTTCACGCTGCTAAGGTGCTGCTGGAGTTCGTCGTGTGGTCGGCGGAGCCGACTAGCACCCGGCTTCCACTTCCTCGCTTCCTCCTTGGTGAGCTCCCGGCCGGCACACCGGGCGGCCTCTGGCTCTAGGCCGACGGCTGCTGCAGCCGGGCCTCATGGGTTTCACTGGAGGTCTCCGCATCCGGGAGCCTGGCCCTGGCCCGTGGCTGGCAGTCGTTTGCCTGCGCACGTGGCCTGGGCCATCGGTGCACCCTACACTTCAAGTTCGACGGCGGTGCCACGCTCTACGTGAGGGTGTTTGGGGAAGATAGTCGCCGCGCAGGGTGTTGCCCCGAGGGTGACGACCGCGGCTCGGAACCCAGCTCCGACGATGATGGAGAGGGCAGCGCTCGCGCGGCTGGCGGCGCTCGGGGTTCCTCCAGCTTCTCCGATTCTTCTTCAGGCGGCGACTCTTTTAGCGGTGGCCGCGGTCAGCCTCCACGCCGTCGTATCTGCTTGGGAGGTGGTAGCGTGTGCGCCCGCCGTCACGCCCTGGTGAAGTGCGATAGGGAGTCCGCCTGAGCTCCGGAAGCTACTCGGGCTTCCCTGCGGGCCGGTGTGAGGCGAGCTGCACCAGATTTGTTCTTTCTTTTCCTTTTTCCTGCGTAAAAAGGACAGTAGTGTGGAGCCCCGAAGGGGCGTGTATGGGTTATTGCTGTTAATCATCGTTTTGCTTTCTTTATCGTACCTTCCGGCTACATGCCCGCGCGTGGATAGTTCCCGGCCCCAGCCATGGGGGCAACCGACCCAGGCCCTGTGTTTGTGTCACGGTGCCCGAGGGGCACGGACTAGAGGGGGGCTCCTGCAAGGGGCCCAGGTCGCGAACCCTTTGAATGACTAGGATAAGAACACTCGCGAGGGCGCTCGGCTGCCCTCCTCTCGAGGCCTTGCACAAGAGAAATCGAGGCAAGAAAATGAAAGGCCGAAGAACCACAAGCCAAAGACGACAACAACTTCAATAATACTTCGAATGAGAAGGAACAAGCCAGCTGAGGAAAGCAAATGAAAAGCCGCGTCTGGCACCTAGTCTAGTCTTCGACGTCTTCTCACCAGCGCGGAGCTAAGTGCTGCCACTGGGTGTGGGAGGGAGCCCCAGGGCCTGAGGCCGGCGCTCCTGAGACTCCGGGGCGTGTACAGCCCCAACTCATTATTACGTGAGAGTGTCACGGGTGGCGAGCTTCACAGGTGTTCGCCTTCTTCACAGGCTCTGGGCCTTTTCCAAAACGCCATAGCTTCACAGGCATTCGCCTTCTTCACAGGCTCCGGGCCTTTTCCAAAACGCGATAGCTTCACAGGCATCCGCCTTCTTCACAGGCTCCGGGCCTTTTCCAAAACGCGATAGCTTCATAGGCATTCGCCTTCTTCACAGGGTCTGGGCCTTTTCCAAAATGCGATAGCTTCACAGGCATTCGCCTTGCTTCATAGGCTCTGGACCTTTTTCAAAACGCGATAGCTTCACAGGCTCTGGGTCTTTTCCAAAACGCGATAACTTCACAGGCATTCGCCTTGCTTCACAAGCTCTGGGCCTTTTCCAAAACATGATAGCTTCACAGGCATTCGCCTTGCTTCACAGGCTCTAGGCCTTTTCCAAAACGCTTTAGCTTCACAGGCATTCGCCTTGCTTCACAGGCTCTGGGCCTTTTCCAAAACGCGATAACTTCACAGGCATTCGCCTTGCTTCACAGGCTCTGGGCCTTTTCCAAAACGCGATATTCTTCACAGGCATTCGCCTTGCTTCACAGGCTCTGGGCCTTTTTAGGGGTAGAACCTCCGGAGGTCCTGGATGTTCCATGCGTTCTGGACCGGCACTCCCTCCTGAGTCTCCAAGCGCGCTGAGCCAGGCCTGGAAACATGAACAACCTTGAACGGGCCCTCCCACATGGGAGAGAGCTTGTGCAGCCCCTCCCCGGAGAGGACTCGCCTGAGCACGAGGTCTCCTACCTCGAGAGTTCTGCGGCGGATGTTGCGGCAGTGATACCGCCGCAGTGCTTGTTGGTACCTCACCGCTCGTAGCGCGACTTCTCGGCGACGTTCCTCCCCCAGCACGAGGTCCATCCCCCGCATGGCGTCCTGTTGCGCCTCGTCGAATGCCAGGACCCGCGCGAAGCGACATCTGACCTCGTGAGGGAGGACCGCTTCGGCTCCGTAGACCAGGAAGAAAGGGGTCTCCCCAGTCGGCTTGGTCGCAGTTGTGCAGATGGACCACAACACGGACTGAAGCTCGTCGTACCAACCTCTCCAGTAGGCCTCCAGCTTCTTCTTGAACGTCCTGGTCTTGAGGTCCCTCAGGACCTCCGCATTGGCTCGCTCGGCCTGGCTGTTGCTTTGGGGGTGCGCCATGGAAGCGTAGCATATCTGCGTTCCAAGGTTAGCACGGTATGTTTTGAAGTGGTTACTGGTGAACTGTGTACCGTTGTCCGTGATGAGGCGATTCGGACCCCGAACCGGCTCACGATGCCCTTGATGGACTTGACCGCGGAACCCGCAGGAATGGTGCAGACAGCCTCTACTTCAGCCCACTTGGTGAACTTGTCCACGGCAACATAAAGGTAGCGGTAGCCCCCTGGCGCCCGAGGAAACGGACCCAAGATGTCCAGCCCCCAGACTGCGAATGGCCATGAAAGGGGGATAGTCTGCAAGCCCCCTGCCGGCTGATGGATCTGCTTGGCATGGAACTGGCGGGCCTCACAAGCTTTCACTAGTTCAACGGCATCATTGAGCGCGGTGGGCCAATAAAACCCACAGCGGAATGCCTTGTCGACGAGGGTCCATGATGATGAATGACGTCCGCATTCTCCGCCGTGTATGTCTTCCAGTAGTTCCTTCCCTTGCCCCCTGGAGATGCAGCGTAGGGATACATCGTTTGGTCGCTTCCGGTAGAGCTCTCCATCTTTGATGCAGTATGCCGTGGCCTGGCATGCCACTCGCTCTGCTTCCTCCTCCTTCTCCGGCAGGGTCCCTTGCGTTAAGTAGCTCCGGAGCTCCGTGATCCAACATCCCTCCTGAGGTTCCATCGTCAGGAGTAGGCGTGCTCCCGAGGCTGGGCCACAGGCTGGAGCTCCTGAGGCAGGTGGCTGGGGGAGCTCCTCCCAGGGCTGAGCCGTGTTTGTTAATGACGGTAAGGCTGAAGGCTTGAAGAGCTGCTCCTCGAAAACGCCAGGCTCCTGAGGTAACCGCCTGGACGCGCGTTTGGCGATGTCATCGGCTTCCTGATTGGTGCCACGGGGCACATGCTGCAACTCCAACCCCCAGAACTGCTTCTCCATCCTGCGGACCTCCACAAGATAGGCTTCCATGTGTTCATCCTTCGGCTCGTACAACTTGTTGGAGAAATTGACAAGGAGCTGCGAATCGCCCTTGATGGTGAGGCATTTCACCCCCAGGGCAGCTGCAGCCTTCAAGCCCGCTATTAAACCTTCATACTCCGCTATGTTGTTGGAGACCTTGTCAACTTGCTGGAAACAGAGCTGCACGGCGTAATAGAGCTTGTCCTGGGTGGGTGATATAAGCACCGCCCCAGCCCCAGCGCCGTGCGTGGAGAACGCCCCATCGAAGTACATGACCTAGCCTTCTGGTGCCTCACTTCCCGGGGACAGGGACCGATCCTTGTCGGCCTTGAGGCCTGGCACCTCTGTCCATTCTGCCACAAAATCCGCCAATGCTGCTCCCTTGATGACTCTGGTCGTGCTGAATTCGAGCTGAAACGCTTGTAGCTCTATGTTCCACTCAGCAACCCTCCCAGCTGAATTGGGGCTCCTGAGCACTCTCTCCAGGGAGTATGACGAGACGACCTTGATGGGGTGACCCTGAAAATAGTGCGGTAGCTTGCGCGAGGCCACCGGTAGCGCGAGGAGGAGTTTCTGAGGCATGGGGTACCGTGCCCTTGCATCCCGCAACACCGTGCTGACGAAGTACACTGGGTGCTCCATGAGGTGCAGTATGTCAGTGCTGGTGGGTCCCTTCGGAGACCATGGCGCCTCTTGAGGCAATGAGGCCTCCTGAGACTGGCCATCTGGGAGAGGGGCCTCTTCCGCCTCCGGTGCGCCCCTCTGCGGCGGCTGATCCTCCTCAGCCGCTGTGGCGGTTCCTGTGGGCCTTCCCCGTTCCTGTTCCGCCTTGTCCCGGGCCGCTGCCGCGGTTTTGATTCGATGCTCCTCTCTGACTACCACCAAGGCTGCGCTGGCGGAGTAGGGAGTGGCGGCGAGGTAAAGCACCAGGGGCTCTTGAGGGCGCGGAGCCACCATGACCGGGGGATTGGTCAGGTATCTCTTGAGATCCTGGAACGCCTTGTCGGCCTCTTCAGTCCACTCGAAGGGCCCCTTTTTCTTCATTAGCTGGAAGAAGGGTAGCGCTCGCTCCCCCAACTTGGAGATGAAGCGCCCTAGCGCAGTCACGCGCCCCGTGAGCTTCTGCATTTCTCTGAGGGTCTTTGGCGGGCTCATGTCTTCCACTGCCTTGACCTTCTCTGGGTTAGCCTCGATGCCTTGGTGGGACACGAGGAAACCCAAGAGCTTGCACAAGGGGACTCCGAACACACACTTCTCTGGGTTAAGCCGTAGGTTCACTGCGTTGAGGCTCGTGAAGGTTTCCTCCAGGTCTTGTATCAAGGTCCTGGCCTCCCGAGATTTTACCATGATGTCATCAACGTAAGCTTCAACATTCTTCCCGAGCTGCGGGCCCAAGGTGATGTGCATCAGCCGCTGAAAGGTCGCCCCTGCGTTACGCAGCCCGAATGGCATGCATGTGTAGCAGTACACCCCACACGGGGTTAGGAAGGCTGTCTTCTCGACGTCTTCTACCGCCATCTTGATTTGGTGATACCCAGAGAAGGCATCCAGGAAGCATAACAGGTCGCATTCCGCAGTGGAATCGACGATCTGGTCGATGCGGGGGAGCGGGAACGGATCTTGCGGGCACGCTTTGTTGAGGTTGGTGAAGTCGACACACATGCGTTCCTTCCCTCCCTTCTTTGGCACTACGACAGGTTTGGCCAACCAATCTGGGTATCGGACCTCGCGAATGACCCCAGTGGCCTCTAATTTGCGGGTCTCCTGGACGATGAAGGCCTGCTTTTCTATGGACTGCCGCCTGGCCTTCTGCTTCACAGGGCGCACGTTGGGGCACATGTTGAGGTGATGCTCGATTACACTCCTGGGGATCCCTGCCAACTGGTCTGGCTCCCAAGCGAATACCTTCTTGTTTGCACGCAGGAACCTGACCAGGGCCTCCTCCTACTCGGGTTTGAGGTGGGCGCCTATGGTGAAAGTGGCGTTGGTGGACCCATCCTCATCGATGGGTATCTGCTTGGTTTCTGCCTTGTCTTGGCTAAACAACTGTTTCTTCTTGGCGGGCGCAGCTCCCTTGGGCTCGGGGGCCTCCAAGTCGGCGGGTTGTGCCGACGCCGCTGTCTTGAAGACGAGCTTGAGGACCCGCAGAGCGTCCCCGGTGTTCCCGTGCACGGAGAGGACACCGCTGCTCCCGGGCATCTTCATGAGGTTGTACGCCGGGTGCGTCGTGGCCATGAATTGGGCCAGGGCTGGGTAGCCGAGGATGGTGTTGTAGGGGAGGCCGATGGGGGCAATGTCGAAGTCGATCAGCTCCGTGCGGAAGTTGTCGTAGGTGCCGAAGGTTACTGGGAGCCGGATCTGTCCCAAGGAGCTAGATGACCTGCCCCCAACGCCTGAGAAGGGCCGGCTGGGCTGCAGCCGTTCCAGGGGTATGCAGAGGAGGTTGAAGGCCTCGACTGAGAGCACACTGAGGCCCGCACCTCCATCGATGATAGTTCTGGTGACGGCCACCTGGCAGATGGTGGGGATGCTCAGCATGGGGAGCGCACCCGAGCTGGCCGAGTTGGAGGGGTGGTCTTGCGAGCTGAAGGTCAGGCTGGTCTCGGGCGCCGCCTGACCCAGGGGAGCCCCCTGCCGCATGGAGGCGGCGCTGACCCGACGGATGAACGGCTTGACGCGGTGACTTGTGGGCGGCACCTGCGAGCCGCCCAGGAGGGCTGCGACGACTGGGGGTGTTGGTGTAGCGTGATAGGCGGGGAGAGTTTGCGGGGCTCCATGGGCGCGCGGAGCGCGCAGGACGAATAACCAGCTGGGGTGAGCGAAGGAGTTGCGGTGTGGCCGTCTTGCCGCACGGACGAATGCTGGGACGATGCTTGCTGCTCATCCCCCGCCGGGCCGGTGGCGGCGTTGATGGCAGGTGACGGGGAACGGCGAGGACGCCCGCCGACAGGGGCCGTCTGGGTGATGCGGGAAGCGAGGGCGGCCCGGCGCTCCGCGCGGGCCTGACAAGCGTCAGACATGAGCGGAAGGCCGTAGGTTCGACCCCTACCTGGCACGCCAAATGTTGGATTTCGGGTTCCGGCAGACCCTTGAGGTTCGAACACTGGGGTGCGCACGAAGATTTCGCCTCCTACCTACCTGCACCCCTCCGCCATGCTAGGATCTAAACTACCGAAAGAACAACACAAGAGACACAGGGTTTATACTGGTTCGGGCCACCGTTGTGGTGTAATACCCTACTCTAGTGTGTGGTGTGTGGATTGCCTCTTGGGCTGATGGTGATGAACAATACAAGGAAGAACAGCCTCGCGAGGGTCTGTTCTTGGCTGGGGCAATGAACTACTGAGAAGAGTTCAGTCACCCTCCTCTCTCTCTCTCTCTAGCTGCTTCTCGGAAAACTCTCTCTCCCCCCTTCTCTGTGGGTGGCTGGTCCTATTTATAGAGGCCCTGGTCCTCTTCCCAAATATCGAGCGGGAAGGGAGCCAACAATGGCGGGCTAATTTGAAGGGGGACAGCAAGTATCAGCTATCCTGACAAAAGTAGTCTTCGTCTACGCAAAGCTCTGGTGATGACACCGTCTTGGGCTCCACGATGACCTCCGTCTCGTAGTCATCCTGGTCTTGGTCTCATTGCAGCGAAATGGCAACCTTTGCCTGATGCCTCGGTACTCCGCGGCTGCGCTTGCCCCCTTTGCACCAAAGAGGAAAGGAGGACGCCGTGCGGGCTGGCACCCGCCTGGCGCCCTGAGTCGTCATGGCTTGCGTCACGTGCACCTTGTGAGGTACCCCGCCTTGATCTCTCCGCCTCCTCGTGAGCCAGCCTGATGAGGCCTTGCCTGAGGAAGCTCCGCGTCGTCCGCCCCGCGAGGCTTGGCCCCTCGCGAGGGTCTGGGGTTGGTGTTGGTGAAGATGGGCCGTGCTGGGCCCCCTTTTGAGCCACGCCGCAGGCCGCAGGCAGGCAAGTCTGGGGACCCCCGTTCCCAGAACGCCGACAGCAAGCATTATAGTAATTACTCCATGCATCATATGAACTTGTGCCCCTGAACTAAGTTGAATTATATCATGTCTACTACATGCCCATGTCTTTTGCATAATTATTAAATTTCCTATGCTTACTGTTATGTGCCTCCAAAGACAACATCACAATGTTATTGTCTTGCATTCCCATATTTCCTTTGAAGTCTGAGAATCATCATATATCATGTTGCATCTTGTCTTGTTGATTGCCATTGATCTAGGGGTTATATGGAGATACTTAGTAATCATGTTTTTCCATGCTTAACCTGTAGTTTAATGCCATGCTTTTGTTTGCTACGATCTTGCATTATATCATCATTGTTTCATGTGTCCAACATGTCAACATGTTAACTCTGCTCATGCATATGCTCTGTTTTTCACTAAGTCATAATTTGTGTTATTAAGTTGCTTTTTGCATTGCTCATCTTGGATTAATCTTGATGCCTATGAACCTGAAACTTAATGATATTTGAAGCGTGTAACCTGTACTTTGAGTGCATATCAAGTTTGTGTCCATATGATTCCTGTAGCAGGTTCTTTCCTTGATTGCAAAGGCTTAGTTGCTGTTTTGGGCAGATTGTGTTTGAAACTTGTATTGAGTGTATGTGTTGAACCGTTGCTCCGTTTTGAGCATGCTCTATATGAAATTTGCTTAGTTTTGCATGTAGTTTCATGTTACCTTCTTGCGTCGATGGTTTGGAGTGTTTATGATTGTGTTTGTCTGCATTTTGCATCAATGCCATGTTTAACTTGTTTTGCTCATATCTTCTAGGCCGTAGCTCCGAATTAAATGGACTTTATATGTAACTTGACAAGAAAACTGTGTAGATCATCTTGGTGCACTTTAACTTGAGGTTTAACAACTTTAACATAAGGTTTTGTTCAGATCTGGACCAATTTCGAAATTTGCATATGGGGACTTACCAGAATTGTTATATGTTGTTTCCGGCCTCATTTAAACTTGCCTTGATGTGTTGTTCTTGTATGCATCATCTCTTGCCATGAGTAGCATCATATAGCCTTGTCATGCATCATACTTGATTGAGCATCATGTCATGTTTTTCGTGTTGTGTGTTTAGCATGTTGTTTGCTTCTTTCCGGTTGTGCTCCTTCTCGATAGTTCCTGTTTCGTTGTGATTGTGAGGATTCGTTCGTCTATGTGGGTTCATCTTCTTCATGGACTCGTTCTTCATCCTAGCGGGATTTCAGGCAATACTATTGCAGGATGCTGCTAATGCGACACTGTGATAAGAGACCCTTCGATGAAACTGTGTGCGATGCCATAATCGCAAACGGTGGTGTAAAAAACCCGTCAAAAAGGTGCAAAACGTTTGCGATGGAGGATGCATCAAACAAGGTTCAGATTTTAGTTGCGTGGCGATGCAGGGCATACGGTTCATCTCAATTAACTGTTTGCGATGAGGAGGAACAAAAGAAACGGGCAGCCAGATGAAGGTGTGTGTGATGTACAGCATACAGTTCACTTGGATGAACTGTTTGTCATTAGGCAACACAATGGAAACAGTCAGCCAGATCAAAGGTGTGCGATATACGGCATGCAGTTTACTCGAATGAACTGTTTGCGTTGAGACATGAGAACATAAACGGTTCAAATGAACAAGATGTGTGTGATACGCGGGAAATAGGTCTGTAATCAGAAATGTGTGTGAATACCGATAATAACACAGATGATTACTGCTAATAAGACGTGTGTGTTGTGCGATGGGATTGTATACAAAACAACAACATATATACACACTTATAAGGACATGCTTGCATAACCAAATTAAAAATCCACTTAGATAGGTGGCTACTACAACCATGGCATTTGCACACATCAAAGTAAACTATTACATGCATCATTACATAGGTGGCTACTACACACATGACATTTCCACACACCAATAAAGTAAACTATATATTACATGCATGATTAACTAGCATAAATGATCATCTGATCATCATCTACTTCTTGTGACGCTTGCTCTGCTTGTGGCTCGATTCAGGCTCGTCGATTTTGCTAACGAGGAACTTCCTCATGTCAACGATCCGCCTGTGCATCTCGTAGCATGTGTACATTCTCTTGGCCGCAAACCTGAGGTGAGGTTCATCCATTTGCCGCATCCAGGCCCCGTGCCAGGATACGGGACTTGTTCTCTGGGCATCCTGCTTCATCTTTTCGTAGTAGGGGTCGATGATGGCCAAGGCGAGTTCGACCAGGGAGTCCTTCTTCATGCTGCCCCAGACCCTGTAGTGGTCACGAGTTTCGATAAGTTTCTTGCAAGCCAAGCCCATAACACTGAGCGCTTTTACATTGTTGGTGGTTTCCACCGTGGCAAACTTGTAGTCAGTGCTGTTGACAAACCTGTTGAAATGGTCGCAAGCCTCTGTGGCCATGCAGTAGTGGTAGATGAGGACATGATGGCACACACACAACTGGGTGACAGCAACCTTCTGATCTATGTCGGGACGACTAGCGGTGTACTAGAGGTCGATGCTGACCACCTTGTACTTGTCTCCAGCAAGCAACTACTCAACGCTGTTGATGTAGTCGTCCACCACGGCCGGGTCGATGGTGTACACCAGCGAGAGATCCGTCTCCCTCGCATGGGTCTCCACTCTATGCTCTCCGAACTCCATTAGAGCACCGCTGGACATCCCCTCTCTATGTGTCGTTGTGGGTGTGCTTGTTGTGTCATGGGGCGCGATCGAAAGGTTTAAGAGACTAAGGTTATAATGGCCGCGGGAATTAAAGGGGAAGCTGGACGGCCAGGAATATCGGCAGACCCTGATGGCAGTTCTAATTTGCAGCGCGTAACTCCATCGTGCCGCACGTAACTACATCGCGTGGCAACGCGCGCGGCGCAACCGCATGCATACGCCCCCCCCCCCCCGACGTGATCGTGTGCACGCCCAACCATTGGCAGAGCGCGCGCGGAGGGACGCGAGCGGAGCGCTCCGCATATAGAAGTTGAACAAGCCAGGAAAAGCTATCCACAAGCCAAGCGCGCCGAAGGGCGCGAGCAAAGCGCACCAACGGACGCGAGCAGAGCACGCCGCGACACCTAACGGCAAGCACAGCGCGCTGCGGTGCCTAACGGCGGGATAAACCTTCATACAAGCCAATCAAAATAGGACTGGAACAGACATGTCTGTATTGAGCAAAGGGATCGCACATGTCTATATTGACTGGAACGAGAATGCAATAGCAAAATAAGAATTAAGGCCACGATGATGCGATCACAGTGGTGGTTACAGGAGGCGAGAAGAAAGATGCATCCATCAACGTACGACCTCCTCCTCCTCAACTCAATGCGCCGGCCAGGCTAACGACCAGCGGCTAAGGAGCAACGACTTTTGTGGCGAGGTCAAGGTGCTTCTCAACAAAGGCATCCAAGGCTTCTAGCCGGCTGAAGAAGGCCAACGTCGTAGCGTCCTAACTGGCCTTGTAGATACCTATTTACACGATTTGCTCATCCACATGGATGTGTAGGTCGACAGTTTCTTGTAGGGCGAGGCGCCTCGCGGCGAGCGCGACCTCCAGGTGGACATTCTTCGTGGCGTCGGCGGGTAGTCGCAGGGCCACCAGTGCTTGAAAACGGTTCCGACCATGGAGGCCGATGAGGGTGGCAGGCAATGAGGAGCCCGGGCGCACGAGCTGGAGGAGTACGGCGATGTCATCTGCGAGCTTCTTGATGACGGCGAACCTGTTGGTGGTACGAACGATCATCTAGTCCAACAGAGAGTCGTAGATGGTGTCGACGGAGGCCATCCACCAGCCGGTCGCCAACACCGTATGGAGACGATCCATGGTGCCATGCCGCAGGCCGGCGTCATGGACCATCTGGCACAGCCACTGACTACTCGCGCGCATCGCCGCCATGGGTCTGGAGTGGGCACTTTTGCGCTTATTAGTTAGGTGCTTAGGCAAATGCTTAGGTGCGTACGATGTGGTAGATGCATTGTGTAGGACCTTGAAGTAGATGTGTCTAGAGGGGGGGGTGATTAGACACTTAATCCTAAGTTGCAGTTTTTAAGCTTTTTCGGTTTAAGTGGAGTTTAGGCACAATTTCAAAATTCACAATACATATCAAGCAAGCATGCAAAGAGTATATAGGCAGCAGAAAGTAAAGCATGCAACTTGCAAGAATGTAAAGGGAAGGGTTTGGAGAATTCAAACGCAATTGGAGACACGGATTTTTTTCCCATGGTTCGGATAGGTGGTGCTATCCTACATCCACGTTGATGGAGACGTCCACCCATGAAGGGTAACGCTTGCGCGAGTCCACGGAGGGCTCCACCCATGAAGGGTCCACGAAGAAGCAACCTTGTCTATACCACCATGGCCATCGCCCACGAAGGACTTGCCTCACTAGCGGTAGATCTTCACGAAGTAGGCTATCTCCTTGCCCTTACAAACTCCTTGGTTCAACTCCGCAATCTTGTCGGAGGCTCCCAAGTGACACCTAGCCAATCTAGGAGACACCACTCTCCAAGAAGTAACAAATGGTGTGTTGATGATGAACTCCTTGCTCTTGTGCTTCAAATGATAGTCTCCCCAACACTCAATTCTCTCTCACAGGATTTGATTTGGTGGAAAGAAGATTTGAGTGGAAATCAACTTGGGGAAGGCTAGAGATCAAGATTCATGTTGTAGGAATGGAATATCTTGGCCTCAACACATGAGTAGGTGGTTCTCTCTCAGAACATATGAGTTGGAAGTGTAGATGTGTTCTGATGGCTCTCTCCACGAGTGAAGAGGAGGTGGGGGGGTATATATAGCCTCCACACAAAATCCAACCGTTACACACAATATACCAATCTCGGTGGGACCGAATCAACAAACTCGGTCGGACCGAAATAGTAAACCTAGTGACCGTTAGAGATTTTCGGTGGGACTGACATGCAACTCGGTAGGACCGATATGGTTAGGGTTAGGGCATAACGTAATCTCGGTGAGACCGATTACACAAACTCGGTGAGACGGATTTGGTAATAAGCTAACCAGAGAGTTGGTCAGGCAAACTCGGTGGGACCGATTTGCTCTTTCGGTGAGACCGAAAAGTTACAAAAAGGAAATAGAGAGTTTGCATTGCAATCTCGGTAGTACCGATTGCACAAGATCGGTGAGACCGATTTTGGCAATGGACATACACAGTGAGATTACAATCCCATCTCGGTGAGACCGAGATCCCTATCGGTAGAACAGATTTGCTAGGGTTTGGCAATGGCTATGACAAGTGAAACTCGGTGGCACCGGGTTGAAAGAATCGGTAGGGCCGAGTTTGGCTTAGGTTCAGGTCATATGTGGAAGTGGGAAAGTAGCTGAGGATTTTGGAGCATATCATTAAGCACTTGAAGCAAGAGGCTCATTAAGCAACACCTCATCCCTCCTTGATAGTATTGGCTTTTCCTATGGACTCAATGTGATCTTGGATCACTAAAATGTAAAATGAAGAGTCTTGAGCTTTAAGCTTTAGCCAATCCTTTGTCCTTAGCATCTTGGAGAATTTCCCACAACCTTTAGTCCATGCCACTCCATTGTTGAACTTATCTGAAACATACTAGATAGAAACGTTAGTCCAACAAGAGATATGTTGTCATTAATTACCAAAACCACATAGGGAGCACTTGTGCTTTCAATCTCCCCCTTTTTGGTAATTGGTGGCAACATACATCAAAGCTTTAGATAAAGATATAGAGAACAGCAAGTAAAGCTTTGGAAGGACATGTAACAAGCATAGGCTCCCCCTACATGTATGCACTCATGTAAATGTGAAATATAGAGGCATGTGAGAGCATAACCATGATAGAGTAGGCAATGTGTTACATGTATCTTGGCCATATGCATCAGAGCAAAAGATTATCAAGGAAAATACCTTCATACTCATGAGTCCTTCTTGCAAACAGTATGTACATAAGCAAGAATTCCTCATACTCATGATTTTGATGCATACACTTACCTTGTAGTCTTTAGCTGGCTTAGGATGGAATGAACCTACACAAACAAGGTTAGATAACACAGGTACCTCCACTAGCCAGAGCAAACCAAAGAAGCCACAAGAGTACCAAGACTGGGATGACATGTAGACAGTGAGTACAAGGTACCACAATGGATTCAACATGTCCCCAAGAGTAAAGTTATGCAATGAATTTGACTGGTTTCTTTCCCTTAGGTGTCTTGCTCCCCCTGAATCTTACATGGGATATTGGGAGAAGATAGGGAACAGAAAATCAGAGCTGAAAGATACAAATGGATAGAACTTAATGCAAATAAGCACATATGAACATGTCTTTCCCCCAAAAAGACATGTGACATCTCTCCACTTGAACATCAAGCATCTGGGATCCTTGAGTATTCTCTCCCCTGGAAATCTCTTTCTCCCCCTTAATACTTTCTCCCTTGTAGGTGATAAGCTTTGATGTGATCTCTCTCTCCCCCTTTGACATCAATTTCCAAGAAGGGCTTTTTGGAATCCGTCGTATAGGTTTGGTCCTTGAGACTTAGCACAAAGCAATGGATAAAACTGTGATGCTTGTAGAGGACAAGATTCATTGAGTAGAGCTGGATCAGAAGAAATATAGTACAAGTGGCAAACTATTTTTCCTGTTGTGAAGTCGGTGGCACCAAGTGGCATGTTTCGGTGGGGCCGAAAAGATTCGGTTGGACCAAAAACTACAAGTCGGTGAAACCGAGTTCAACATAGAGAAAAACACTTGTCACCTCAGCTCACTAAACATGTGTAGAATCTCACAAAGATTTGCAACGAATTATCTAAAGGATTTGCAAGGAATTGAATGCAGAAAAGGTAGAACAAAAACAAAAAGAAAGAGAAGAAAGTGAAAGATCTAGATGAAGTTTTTTTTGAAAAAGAGAAAGAAAATAAATATGCATGAGACAAATGCAATAACACAGAAAAGAACACAAGAGAACTTCATCTAGAGTTGGGCGATGACATAGTCACCTATGTTAGAGTATATTGACTTAGGAGTCAAGTGAGAACACTTGATCATAGGTCATACTCATTGTTTAAGCTCAAAATGGGGATACCATTTTTCGTTTAAGCATCTTGATGTATTCACATCTTGTTGAGTTTCTTTGACTCATGTTATTGGAGTAAAGCTTCTCTAAGATGGAATAACATATCTTGGGTGGTGGTGCGGTTCTTGCTCATGTAGTTGAACTTGTGTGGGTGCTCAAGGTTGATGTAGCTCATCAAGAGTTGGGAGCACCACTTGGATTTTGAGTTCATCTACCTACATGGGTTAGTTCTTGCAAGGAAGAGCACTTGTGTATCCAAAAATCACAATCATGAAGCTCAACATAGAATTTGTCAAAGGATATGTTTGAATGGTTTTGTGCTTCCTTGTCTTCAACCACCATTGTGTAGAGACTTGGTGATGTAGAGATTGCTCAAGATGTGAGTGAGTCGCAATCTCATGGAATTAGATTCAACCAAGCACCTACATGGGTTAGACAACATGCAAGGTACAAATATATCCAAGACATAAGATAGTTATCATAAGAGATATATCATGGATTAGTCATAAGCTCATGTCTTGCATGTATCCAATGGAGTTCCTACTCCAAGTTCGAAGCATCAATAATGTTCAATTCACCTCTCTACCTGCAAAATACTTTCTCATCAAGAGGTTTAGTAAATATATCCGCTAATTGCTTATCGGTGCGAACATGCTTAAGATCAATGTCACCCTTAGCAACATGGTCTCGAATGAAATGATGACGAACTTCAATATGCTTAGTTCAAGAATGTTGTATAGGATTATGACCAATTTTGATAGCACTTTCATTGTCACAAAGCAGTGGAACATGTTTCACATAGATCCCATAATCTTTAAGAGTTTGGGTCATCCAAAGTAATTGAGCACAACATGAACCAGCGGCAATGTATTCCGCTTCGGCGATGGATAAGGATACCGAGTTTTGTTTCTTGGAAGACCAAGAGATAAGAGATCTACCAAGAAATTGACAAGTACCCGAAGTGGACTTTCTATCAACCTTGTCTCCGGCATAATCCGAGTCGGAATAGCCAACAAGATCAAAAGAAGACCTCTTAGGATACCAAATGCCAAAGTTTGGTGTATGAATTAAGTATCTCACTATCCTTTTCACGGCCTTAAGATGACATTCTTTAGGAGCAGCTTGATAACGTGCACACATGCACACACTTAGCATAATGTCGGGACGTGAAGCACATAGGTATAACAAAGAACCAATCATAGAGCGATAAACCTTTTGATCAACCGGTTCACCATCTTTGGTCAAATCAAGATGTCCACTCATAGGCATGGGTGTTGGCATACCTTTGCATTCTTGCATATTGAACTTCTTGAATAAGTCCTTGGTGTACTTCGTTTGAGAGACAAATGTACCTTCCTTAGTTTGCTTGATTTGCAAACCGAGAAAGAATTTGAGTTCACTCATCATAGACATCTCAAACTTCTTTGGCATTAGCTTTCCAAACTTTTCACTAAAGAGAGGGTTAGTTGAACCAAATATGATATCATCAACATAAATTTGGCATACAAATAGTTCTCCATTAACCCTTTTAGTAAAAAGAGTAGAATCAATTTTACCAATTTCAAAACCACTTGCAATAAGGAACTTGGTCAAGCATTTATACCATGCTCTAGGAGCTTGTTTAAGACCATAAAGAGCTTTGTGAAGTTTGTAAACATGATTTGGTTTCTTAGGATTGATAAAGCCGGGAGGTTGTTTGACATAAACTTCCTCCTCTATTTCACCATTTAGAAAAGCACTTTTAATGTCCATTTGGTACAAGGTGATATTGTGGTGATTAGCATAGGCAAGTAAGATGCGAATGGACTCAAGTCTAGAAACAGGAGCATATGTCTCACCATAGTCCATACCTTCGACTTGTGTGTACCCTTGGGCGACGAGACGTGCTTTGTTGCGAACCACTTGTCCATCTTCATCTTGCTTGTTGCGAAACACCCATTTGGTACCAATGATGTTGTGGTTGTTGTCGGGCTTCTCAACCAATGTCCAAACTTGGTTTCTCTCAAAGTTGTGTAGCTCTTCATGTATAGCGTTTATCCAATCCGGATCTTCCAATGCTTCTTCAACCTTCATAGGTTCAATGCTAGAGATGAATGAATAGTTTTCACAAAAGTTAGCTAAACGAGTTTTTGAGCGAGTGATTCTCCCGGTTTGAATATCATTGTAGATTTGCTCGACGGGATGATCTTTGGCAATTCTTGCTCAAACTCATGAGAGCTTTTGCTTGGGTCTTCGTTGAACATCTTATTCATCTTGTTCTTCTTCTTGGCCTTCTTCATTGTTGACGTTGTCGTTCTCTTGTCGTGGTGGAGAAGGAGGTTGTTGATGTTCGTCTTGATGCATTTCCTTGTCTTCTTCATCTTGGTGTGTCCCACTTGTGGATGCTTCCATATCAATTCTTGGTTCACCTTGTTGTGAAGTAGAAGCTTCCACTTCGATGGACGAGGTACTCTCCTTCACCTCCGTTGGACGAATTTTGCCAATAGACAAGTCTTGGATTGCTTCTGAAGAGTCTTTGTCTCCTACATCGATTGGCAATTGCTCTACTTGCGAGCCATTAGATTCATCAAACTTCACATCTACCGTCTCTTCAACCTTTCGGGTGAAATTGTTGTAGACACGGTAAGTGTGAGAGTTTGAGCCATAACCAAGTAGAAAACCTTCATGAGATTAAGGAGCAAACTTTGAACGACGATGCTTGTCAAGAATGTAGCACTTTGAGCCGAATACTCGAAAGTATCCAACTTGGGGTTTGTTACCGGTGAGGAGCTCGTATGCCGTCTTGCCGAGTAGCTTGTGAAGATACAAGCGATTTATTGCATGCCAAGCTATCTCAACCGCTTCTGCCCAAAAGTGCTTCAGCGTCTTGTACTCATCAAGCATCGTTCTCGCCATTTCGATGAGCGTCTGGTTCTTCCTCTCAACAACTCCATTTTGTTGAGGTGTGTACGTAGCCGAGAACTCGTGTGAAATCCCTTCTTCGTCAAGAAAGGTGTCCACATTTGCGTTCTTGAACTCCGTTCCGTTGTCACTCCGAACCTTCTTGATCTTCACGTCAAACTGATTTTGGCCCTTCCTAGCGAAGTTTTTGAAGATCTTATGGACCTGCGACTTGTCATCAAGAAAGAACACCCACGTAAATCTTGAAAAATCATCAACTATAACTAGACCAAAAGAATTTCCACCGAGACTCTTGTAGGCGTTGGGACCAAAAAGATCCATATGAAGTAGCTCGAGTGGCCTCCTTGTGGTCATGATGTTCTTCACGGGATGCCTTCCTCCAACCTATTTACCTGCTTGACAAGCACTGCAAAGTCTATCCTTATCAAATATGACATCGTTAACTCCAAGGATATGATTTCCTTTAATAAGCTTGTCAAGGTTTCTCATGCCAACGTGACCTAGTCGTCTATGCCACAACCAACCTTTTGAGGATTTAGCAATAAAGCAAGTTTTAGGTTGTGCCTTTTTAGAGAAATCGACAATGTAAAGATCACCTCTACGTATACCGGTAAAGACCATTTTATGATTGTCTCGACGAAACACTTGGCAATCTACCTCCGTAAATAGGACATTCAAACCAAAATCAACAAGTCTAGGTACTGAAAGTAAGTTGTAGCCGAGAGATTCAACGAGCATGACATTTTGAATGGAACTATCATGTGAGATGGCCACCTTACCAAGGCCAACCACTTTACCCTTTGAATTATCACCAAAGGTGACATATTTTCGAGGGCCGTCATTTTTAGCAAGCTCACGGAACATCTCTTCATCTCCGGTCATATGATCAGTACATCCACTATCAAGAACCCATTCCTTTCCTCCTGACACATATCCCTGAAGATTTTCCATAAGACCAAAATGTCTCATTGCATCATCAAGATCGAAGTCACTATCATCATCATCATAGTATCCATGTTCACCATGATCTTGTGACTCATCATTTCGTAGAGAGGGTAATTCATTAGATAAATGATCATCAAAGTGGTCACCTTTATGAATTCTTATAGCTTCGGATATAATATCACTAATGATTCCAACATCTCATTTAGCACGCTTGAGATTGGTAAGCTCAAATAGACAATCACCAAAACTAGGATCACTAGAGTTCATCTTACTCAAGGCAATAGATTTATGGAGAATTTCATCCAAATTTTTCAAGGAATAATCGGGAAATCGTTCCTCAAGAAATTTCCATATAGTATAGGCACAATTAAGAGTAGGCAAACTAGCAATCAATTTTTTGGGCAATCCTCTAATGATGAGCTCAATAGTTCTAAGTTGCGAATTATGTCAATATCTTCATCTAGGGTAGGATGCAAAGGATCAATATGAGGTGCACAAGGGCTAGCAATATACTTGTTCAAATGATATTGATTGAAAATTACAAGCATCTCATTTTTCCACTCATGAAAATACTCTCCATCAAGAATAGGCACTCTATGTCCAAGACTCCCTAAAGTATACACATCCATCTTCCTCCAATGGTGATTAAACCAAGGCAATGGAGACCAAAGCTCTGATACCACTTGTAGGACCTTGAAGTAGATGTGTCTAGAGGGGGGGGGGGTGATTAGACACTTAATGCTAAAGTTGCAGTTTTTAAGCTTTTTCGGTTTAAGTGGAGTTTAGGCACAATTTCAACATTCACAATACATATCAAGCAAGCATGCAAAAGTATATAGGCAGCGGAAAGTAAAGCATGCAACTTGCAAGAATGTAAAGCGAAGGGTTTGGAGAATTCAAACGCAATTGGAGACATGGATGTTTTTCCCGTGGTTCGGATAGGTGGTGCTATCCTACATCCACGTTGATGGAGACTTCAACCCACGAAGGGTAATGGTTGCGCGAGTCCACGGAGGGCTCCACCCACGAAGGGTCCACGAAGAAGCAACCTTGTCTATCCCACCATGGCCATCTCCCACGAAGGACTTGCCTCACTAGCGGTAGATCTTCACGAAGTAGGCGATCTCCTTGCCCTTACAAACTCCTTGGTTCAGCTCCACAATCTTGTCGGAGGCTCCCAAGTGACACCTAGCCAATCTAGGAGACACCTCTCTCCAAGAAGTAACAAATGGTGTGTTGATCATGAACTCCTTGCTCTTGTGCTTCAAATGATAGTCTCCCCAACACTCAATTCTCTCTCATAGGATTTGTATTTGGTGGAAAGAAGATTTGAGTGGAAAGCAACTTGGGGAAGGCTAGAGATCAAGATTCATGTGGTAGGAATGGAATATCTTGGCCTCAACACATGAGTAGGTGGTTCTCTCTCAGAACATATGAGTTGGAAGTGTAGATGTGTTCTGATGGCTCTCTCCACGAGTGAAGAGGAGGTGGAGGGGTATATATAGCCTCCACACAAAATCCAACCGTTACACACAATGTACCAATCTCGGTGGGACCGACTCAACAAACTCGGTTGGACCGAAATAGTAAACCTAGTGACCGTTAGAGATTTTTGGTGGGACTGACATGCAACTCGGTAGGACCGATATGGTTAGGGTTAGGGCATAACGTAATCTTGGTGAGACCGATTACACAAACTCGGTGAGACGGATTTGGTAATAAGCTAACCAGAGAGTTGGTCAGGCAAACTCGGTGGGACCGATTTGCTCTTTCGGTGAGACCGAAAAGTTACAAAAAGGAAACAGAGAGTTTGCATTGCAATCTCGGTAGTACCGATTGCACAAGATCAGTGAGACCGATTTTGGCTATGGACATACACAATGAGATTACAATCCCATCTCGATGAGACCGAGATCCCTATCGGTAGAACCGATTTGCTAGGGTTTGGCAATGGCTTTGACAAGTGAAACTCGGTGGCGCCGGGTTGAAAGAATCGGTAGGGCCGAGTTTGGCTTAGGTTTAGGTCATATGTGGAAGTGGGAAAGTAGCTGAGGATTTTGGAGCATATCATTAAGCACTTGAAGCAAGAGGCTCATTAAGCAACACCTCATCCCTCCTTGATAGTATTGGCTTTTCCTATGGACTCAATCTGATCTTGGATCACTAAAATGTAAAATGAAGATTCTTGAGCTTTAAGCTTTAGCCAATCCTTTGTCCTTAGCATCCTGGAGAATTTCCCACAACCTTTAGTCCATGCCACTCCATTGTTGAACTTATCTGAAACATACTAGATAGAAACATTAGTCCAACAAGAGATATGTTGTCATTAATTACCAAAACCACCTAGGGAGCACTTGTGCTTTCACATTGGAATGGAGGGGCGGCTTTATATGAGTGCAAACAGCGTTGCATTCACATCGTGTTGCCTCTCTTTTCCTGGTCCTCCCATTACTTCACTCATGCATTCACACGATGCTAATTGAAGGAGGATGCATCTTTGGTTGTTCAACATTTCAGGAATAGCTACCCTCTCCCTCGTCTGCATTAAAGCCGTATTGGGAACTGCGGCACCCGCTTCACGCCTGGCTGAACACACCTCCTCGCCTCCATCTATGCTTAATTACTGAATTTTAGTTGCAAAAATTAGATACTGCTAGTGATTTTTAGCTTCATATTTTGACAAATCACAGTGTTACAAGGTTGGCAAATGGCAATGTTACTAGATCAACAAATGTCAATCTTTCTAGTTTGACAAATGGCAACATACCCAATATGACAGATGCAAATCGCACCAAATTGTTTGTAAGTGGTTCACACGGGTCATCCAAAAGAACCGTTAGTGTTCAAGAGATGCACAAATCCTGCTCTCACTTTGCATATGGGTGTTCTATCTGAAACCATCATGCTTGTTGTGAGAAGCTCTGGATTGTGAGAAGCATATACCCAAACCTGCCCCAAATGGGACAAAAAATTTACCACGACATGTTGATGCCGCTCCATGATAGCATGCCAAGTTTCATGAATTTCAGACGAGTTTTGGATTTACTATAATTTAAAAACCAGGCATCTCAATGTTTGTGTGTGAGTGACGGTGGCATGGTGTTTGACATTCATTCCCATTTCTTGCATGGGACCTAAGCATGCACCCAAGGACAAAAGATTTGATTTTTCAGCCAATTTATATGCACCGGAGCATGTGCATGTAGTTCAAATTTGAATTATGCACATAAATGCATTGAAAACTCACTTAATGCATAAAATGTCCAAACGAACCCCGAAAAATCACAAAAAATAACACAACACTCCTGTTGTTCTATGTTGACACGAGAAAAAATTTGAAAGCAATAAGAGGCAATGGATATCAGCGTTCCCTACCGAAACCATCATGCTTGTTGTGAGAAGCTCTAGTTTGTGAGAAGCATATATACTGTTGGGGATATTACTGCTGGGCGTAAACCGGCCTATCTGGGCCGGGTCAACTTCATCAGTAGTTCCAGAGTGATAAATCCCAAGAAGGCAGATGAGGGCCTAAGGCCCGTAGCCGGTTCAAGACTTGTAGCTGTAAACCGGAAATTGTATATAAGCTTGTATTGTAAGTTAGGAATAAGGAGAGACCAACCCGGATACGAATATCGACCAGTGTTGGGACTCTGTGAACCGACGGGTGTCACCCGTGTATATAAGGGGACGACCCGGCGGCGGTTCAAGGACAACAGACAACAACTCGAGACATAGGCGAAGCTTGTTTGCTCCCTAGTCATCGAAACCCCATCAATTCCATCACAACTAGACGTAGGCTTTTACCTTCATCGAAGGGGCCGAACTAGTATAAACTCTCTTGCGTCCCTGTGTCCGCTTTAACCCCTTCAAGCTAACCCGTTGCGATGTCTCCATGACTAAGTCCTTTCTCTAGGACATCTACCGTGACAAAACCACGACATATACCAAAACCTTCCCCAAATGGGACAAAAAATTTACCACCGCATGTTGATGCCGCTCCATGATAGCATGCCAAGTTTCATGAATTTTAGACGAGTTTTGGATTTACTAGAATTTAAAAACCAGGCATCTCAATGTTTTGTCGGCAATCAACGGCGCCCTGGTGTTTGAAATTCATTCACATTTCTTGCATGGGACCTAAGCATGCACCCAAGGACAAATATTTGATTTTTCAACCAATTTATATGTACCGGAGCATGTGCATGTAGTCCAAATTTGAATTATGCACATAAATGCATTGAAAACTCAATTAATGCATAAAAATGTCCAAACGAACCCCAAAAATCAAAAAAAAAACACAACACTCTTGTTGTTCTATGTTGACACGAGAAATTTTTCGAAAGAAATAAGAGGCAATGGATATCATTTTGTCCCCAAAGGTGGGGCGTTCCCTACCAAAACCATCATGCTTGTTGTGAGAAGCTCTGGTTTGTGAGAAGCATATACCCAAACCTGCCCCAAATGGGACAAAAAATTTACCACGACATGTTGATGGCGCTCCATCATAGCATGCCAAGTTTCATGAATTTCAGATGAATTTTGGATTTACTAGAATTTAAAAACCAGGCATCTCAATGTTTTACCGGCAATCAACGGTGGCATGGTGTTCGAAATTCATTCCCATTTCTTGCATGGGACCTAAGCATGCACCCAAGGACAAATATTTGATTTTCCAACCAAATTATATGCACCGGAGCATGTGCATGTAGTTCAAATTTGAATTATGCACATAAATGCATTGAAAACTCAGTTAATGCAAAAATGGCCAAACGAACCCCGAAAAATCACAAAAAATAACACAACACTCCTGTTGTTTTATGTTGACACGAGAATTTTTTTGAAAGCAATAAGAGGAAATGGATATCGTTCGTCCCCAAGGTGGGGCGTTCCCTACCGAAACCATCGTGCTTGTTGTGAGAAGCATATACCCAAACCTGCCCCAAATGGGACAAAAGATTTCCATGGCATGTTGATGCCGCTCCATGATAGCATGCTAAGTTTTATGAATTTCATACGAGTTTTGGATTTACTAGAATTTAAAAACCAGGCATCTCAATGTTTTGCCGGCAATCAACGGTGCCCTGGTGTTTTAAATTCATTCCCATTTCTTGCATGGGACCTAAGCATGCACCCAAGGACAAAGATTTGATTTTTGAACCAATTTATATGCACTAGAGCATGTGCATGTAGTTCAAATTTGAATGATGCACATAAATGCATTGAAAACTCACTTAATGCATAAAAATGTCCAAACGAACCTTGAATAATTCCAATTCTTTTATGACACACTTATAATTGCATGATCATTGTAGATAAAAGGTCTAGCCATTCAAACACCGTCCATGGCCGCTGTGACCCCATTATCTAATTCAAATCAAGACGAAAAATCAAGTAGATCCCATGCATTTTATTATAACCAATCGTGTGAGATGCAACACAAAATATCTTTGGACCGTGTTTGAATAAGGGACCGTGTCTGATGACACTTTGCGCGCCAGTTTTTTGGCTGAAGCGATTCCAAATTTTCGGCTTTCACGGAAATATCTACCTCTCCCCGCCCCTTCCCCCTTACCAAAAGCCACATTTCCCCTATTTCCACCTTCCTTTCCAAGTTGAAACCTTCACTCCTTGCTTGCAACACTGCCACCTCCTCGCCGGTGACCCTCCTTCACGCTGCTCGGCCTCGCCTATCCAGGCAGGTAATCCACACCGACCCCCATCCTCCTCCTCCTTCCACATCTCACATGCCCCAACTGCCGGCACGAGCGCGACACCTTCCACTCAAATCCCCGACCCCTCCACCAAATAAGCGCCGGCCAAAGCCATGGTGCACGTAGTATAGCCAGGACCTCAAGGAGCATTTGGCAGTAGAGAAGGAAATCGCCACCGCACGCGTGGATGAGGTCCCGATGGCTGCCATTCGTGCCGAACCCCAGATCTCGGAGGAGCACCTCACCGTCGAGGCCACCATTGACGCCTCGCGCGCCGACGCCGCGATGCAGTTGGCTGCTTTAAACGACAATTCATGGCGTTTTCTCAAGGACACCGTCGGTGCCTTCGACAAAGACTACGAGGTGTTTTCTCAGTGTGCACGTGCTTACCTCATCTCGAGAGCCAGTAGGTTGGTGCCCGGAGCAGCTCAGGGAACTCACCACTACAATGAGGGCACCCACGATGCGGAGGCCTCGCCCTCTTCCATGTCCTAGGAGCCAATCGTCATCGATATCTCTGACAATGAGGAGTAGCTTGTCTTATTAGCTCACTATAAGGACCCATGTTTAGTTGGTAGCTACTGCATTTCCTTAACAAATTCTAGTGAATTGTGTATCTACTTTTACCATGCAATCTTCTGCTATAGTGTATATGTTCTATATGTCATGCAATGTGGTGTTCAATTAACTACTTGGTTCAATTCCGCAAAAGCGATGTTCAATTCTTCAGGGTGTAATATTCCCAAGTTGTTAAGCATGCTTGGTTTGGTTAACTATCTGATCTTCTATTAGGAGTATGTTATATTGTTCAATTGGTGTTTAGTTAACTGCTTGGTTCATTTGTTGTGGCTTGGTTCACTTGTTGTGGTGTTTAGTTAACTAATTGGTTCCATTCTGCAATGCGATGTTCAATTGTTGTAGCTGCATTCTGTTATTGTATACCATGTTAGGAATAAATCGAATTTGGCTGTACTAAATACATGAGAAACAAATACAACTACTATATTTCCAAGTTGTTAAGCATGCTTGGTTTGGTTAACTGTCTGATCTTCTATTAGGAGTATCATTATATTGTGCAATGTGGTGCTTAGTTAACTTTTGGTTCATTTGTTGTGGTGTTTAGTTAACTGCTTGGTTCAATTCTGCAATGCGATTTTCAATTGATGTGGCTGCATTCTGTTATTGTATACCATGTGAGGAATAAATCGAATTTGGCTATACTAAATACATGAGAAACAAATACAATTGCTATATTTCCAAGTTGTTAAGCATGCTTGGTTTGGTTAACTGTCTCATCTTCTATTAGGAGTATGTTATATTGTGCAATGTGGTGCTCAGTTAACGTTTGGTTCATTTGTTGTGGTGTTTAGTTAACTGCTTGGTTCAATTCTGCAATGCGATGTTCAATTGATGTGGCTGCATTCTGTTATTCTATACCATGTGAGGAATAAACCAAATTTTGCTGCACTTAATACATGAGAAACATATACAAGTGATATATTTGCTAGTTCTTAATCATGCTTGGTTTGGATAAATGGGTTTTCCATGTGGTTGAATTAATCTGATGAATCTGCAATGTGCTTATTTTTCATCAACATATTTTACTGATAGCATGCGAACCCTTACTTAACCTGATGACTAACTACCTTATATGTATTGTTGGGAAACAATGGGAAGCACTGAGGTTTACAAGATGGTACTAACTATTATGCCTTGCCTTTTTTTATTCCTTTGCCCCATTTCCAAGATAGAGAAGATATTTATGCACATCCTTGTTTTGAGTTTTCACTGGTGATTACCTCTCAAACCACCTCTATGGTCAGGAGGCGAGGAAAGTTTTCATACAACACCATGGTTAAATATTGAAGTGTTCCTGAAGAGGTCAAAGGATGGACGGTCAATCATCCACAGGCACTGGCCTAAAGTTGCAAAGACCTTCAACATGAATGAAGGCTCAATATTCGCCTTCCGCTTCAGCAGTTTTCCAGATGAGATGCATCTCTCTATGTACCGTCTATGATGATAATGTTGAAAGATTCTAGATGTTGCATGTGAAACTTGCTGCTGGTGCAGTTGTGTAATGGGGTAGCTGAGTGCTAAAGCTATATCATGTTGTACTCCGATGTATTTCAATTATGAAATCCTGCTTCCTTAATATGGAAATGGAATATATTATGTGCTTAATATGAATGTCAATTAGATTAGTAAACGAATTATTAATAAGAAAACACCGTGGCAAATTAGCTTGCTAATTGGGTTTTCCTATTGCAAACGATTAATGAGAAAACACCGTGGGCGATGACCTCAGGCAACGCACACAGTTTCTAGGAATAAACCATGTTGGATCAATGAATAATCACACACGACTTTCTTTCTAAAATTGTTTGTGTTACGCCACCTTGCACAAACGTTTTCCTTGTAGCGACTGTGTGGGATGTATATACAAACGAAAACATTTGGCGGGGACTGACTGTGTGGGATGTACTTGCGAATGGAAACAATTTCGCCGTATAATTGTATTTTTAGCACTACTGTACGTATTTCCGTATTTGAGCGCCCGCCGGTCACACACGACCTCATTTTACCGAGCGTGTGTGCCAGGAGGGCATATCCCCAACGGTTTCTGGGTCGGGTGGGAAGGCCCCCTATCTCCCACACTCACTTGGCGATGGTTCCGAATGCCATCGCGAAAAGGGGTTAAAAACCGTTTGTTTAGGACCGACGCGTACCAGTGCAAGATGACTGTCACCTTGGATCTCACTACTATCTTTGCTATGCTAGTTGTCTCGATGCTATCGCAATGTCGCGCTACCTACCACTTGCCTATCAAGCCTCCCAAATTGCCATGATAGCCTCTAACCTTTTCAACCTTCCTAGCAAACCATTGTTTGGCTATGTTACCGCTTTGCTCAGACCCTCTTATAGCGTTTCTAGTTGCACGAGCAGTTGCAGGTTGTTCCATGTTGGGACATGGAAATCAAGGGATATCACAATATCTCTTATTTTATTAATGCACATATATACTTGGTAAAGGGTGGAAGGCTCGGCCTTATGCCTGGTGTTTTGTTCCACTCCTGCCGCCCTAGTTTCCGTCATACCGGTGTTATGTTCCTTGATTTTTGGTCCCTAGCACAATGAGGGTTTATGGGCCCCTCTTGACAGTTCGCTTTGAATAAAACTCTTCTAGCAAGGCCCAACATTGGTTTTAACATTTGCCGTAATAATACTTGACCCTAATAATTAATTGGCATAGGGCGTCGTGAACCCAAGGATTTTCTACATAGCAGGGGGCCAGTGCTGATGGTGTTGGTCCCAAACTAGAGCACCGTGCGGGACCGCCCTTAGGCAACTTGGGGTATTTGGATCCTGTATGCTTCGCTCACCCGGTGTACCCTGAGAACGAAATTGCGCCACTCCTATCAGGCTAGGTGGATGCATCGGGAGGTCTTGCTAGACTTGTTTTACCATTGTCGAAATGTCTTGTGCGCCGGGATTCCGAGTCTGATCGGAGGGTCCCGAGATGGAGGATTGTCTCCGTGGATTGTGAGCTTGTCATGGGCTAAGTTGGGACACCCCTGCAGGGTTTAAAATTTCAAGAGCCGTGCCCGCGGTTATGTTGCAGATGGGAATTTGTTAATATCCGGTTGTAGAGGACTTGAAGTAAACTCAATTAAAATACACCATCCGCGTGCATAACCGTGACGATCTCTTTTCGAGTGAGTCGAGAAGAGAACACGGTGGGGTTATGTTTGAACGTAAGTAGTTCAGGATCACTTATTGATTGTTACTAGTTTGCGACCGTTTGCATAGTTGCTCATCTTACTCTTGAACTCGTAAGTTAGCCACCAAACAATGCTTAGTCGCTTGCTGCAACCTCATCACCTTACCCCTTCCTTACCCATTAAGCTTTGCTAGTCTTGATACCCATGGTAATGGGATTCTTGAGTCCTCGTGGCTCACAGATTACTACACCAACAGTTGCAGGTACAGGTAATGCGATGATCATGACGTGAGAGTGATCTTTGCTTGTTTTGGAGTTCATCTTCTTCGTCGATCTTGGGTTAGGTTCCTGGTCGGCAGCCTGGGCTAGCAGGGTGGATGTCATTAGAGCTTTTGTTTGTGTTTCATCCGTAGTCGGATGTGGTACTCTTGTATGATGTATTGATGTATTCTTGTGGCATTGTGTGCCTTGTTTATGTATCCCCAACTATTATGTAATGGTACGTTGTAATGATATCCACCTTGCAAACGCGTGTCAATATGCGGTTCTATCCTTGATGGGACCTTCGAGTTCCTTTAGAATAGAGGCGCATATTGGGCGTGACAAGTTAGTATCAAAGCTTATTCTTCTAGTTGTTAAATTTCGAACAACTCTATTCAATCCTTCCTTGCAAAGATGCTTCTAAAACTCAATTGTGGTGGAAGATGTCATTTCTTCTTCATTCTTTTCATTCAACTCTTTCAATTCTTCCGCTAGCATTCTGTTTTTCCTCTCATCAACTATCGTTCCATCTTGTCAAGATCATGTTCTATTCCATTCCATGTTCAATCGGGATGCTATCGCAATTCTTTGTGCGTATTTCTTTTCTATCTTCTTCTAACCGAAGTGGTTTCAGAGTCTATCTTATTGCTTGGGCTTTTGATTCTCATCTTATTCATCGTTTCTCTTTTCTACATGAGTGCCTCAACTTTGTTCATCTTCTCTCTTGCATTCTTATTCCTCCTTATCTTCTTTCTCTGCCGTCTCGTTCCTAAGATCTCGGGACGAGATCTCTTGTTAGTGGAGGAGAGTTGTAACGCCCCAAGTCCGATGCGCCAGGTGTCCTCCAGTTATTCGCCGTTGTTGCCATGTCATTTGCTTCCGTGTTGCATTTTGCCATGTCGTCATGTTTTCAAAACTTGCATCCAGTCACTTTCTCCGTTGTCCGTTTTGGCATCCGACACCCTCACATGAACTCATTGCACCTCTCAGATCTCGTTTCATGAGCGGGAGAAAAATGTTCTCGGAATGGGCCGAGATTTGTCGAGTAGTCTTGGTACATCACCGGTAGACCACCTGTCAAATTTCGTTCCATTTGGAGGTCGTTTGATGCCCCAATGGTTAACCGTGTTAACTGAAACCCTTCTTCGCTTTGCAGCCCAGCACCCCTTCATAACATCCCACTAGACCATCTAAAACCCACACATTCTCTTCGTCATTGGATCACGATCATGTGGGCGAAAACCGCACCTCATTTGGACTCTCCTAGCTCCCTCTACCTATAAAAAAGTCTCCTCCCCTCCATTTGCGGGCAAACCCTAGCCATCTTCCTCCTCGCGCCGCCAGACATGTCCATCCTGCGCCGGACATGTCCAGGTGCAGGTGCAGTTGTAGGTTGTTCCATGTTGGGTCGTGGATATCATGGGATATCACAATATCTCTTATTTTATTAATGCACATATATACTTGGTAAAGGGTGGAAGACTCAACCTTATGCCTGGTGTTTTGTTCCACTCCTGCCGCCCTAGTTTCCATCATACCGGTGTTATGTTCCTTGATTTTTCGTCCCTAACACGATGAGGGTTTATGGGCCCCTCTTGACAGTTCGCTTTGAATAAAACTCTTCTAGCAAGGCCCAACATTGGTTTTAACATTTGCCGTAATAATACTTGAACCTAATAATTGATTGGCATAGGGCGTCGCTAACCCGAGGATTTTCTACATAGCAGGGGGGCCAGTGCTGATGGTGTTGATCCCAAACTAGAGCACCGTGTGGGACCGCCCTTAGGCAACTTGGGGTATTTGGATCCTGTACACTTCGCTCATCCGGTGTACCCTGAGAACGAAATCGCGCCACTCTTATCAGGATAGATGGATGCATCGGGAGGTATTGCTGGACTTGTTTTACCATTGTCAAATTGTCTTGTGCACCGGGATTCTGAGTCTGATCGGAGGGTCCCGAGATGGAGGATTGTCTCCGTGGATTGCGAGCTTGTCATGGGCTAAGTTGGGACACCCCTGCAAGGTTTAAACTTTCGAGAGTCGTGCCCACAGTTATGTTGCAGATGGGAATTTGTTAATATCCGGTTGTAGAGGACTTGAAGTAAACTCAATTAAAATACACCAACCGCGTGTGTAACCGTGACGGTCTCTTTTCGAGTGAGTCGAGAAGAGAACATGGTGGGGTTATGTTTGAACATAAGTAGTTTAGGATCACTTATTGATTGTTACTAGTTTGTGACCATTTGCGTAGTTGCTCATCTTACTCTTGTACTCGTAAGTTAGCTACAATACAATGCTTAGTCACTTGCTGCAACCTCACCATCTTACCCCTTCCTTACCCGTTAAGCTTTGCTAGTCTTGATACCCATGGTAGTGGGATTGCTGAGTCCTCGTGGCTCATAGATTACTACACCAATAGTTGCAGGTACAGGTAATGCGATGATCAGGACGCGAGAGCGATGTTTCTTGTTTTGGAGTTCTTCTTCTCGTTGATCTTGGGTTAGGTTCTTGGTCGGCAGCCTGTGCTAGCAGGGTGGATGTCGTTAGAGCTTTTGTTTGTGTTTCATCCATAGTCGGATGTTGTACTCTTGTATGATGTATTGATGTATTCTTGTGGAATTGTGTGCCTTGTGTATGTATCCCCAACTATTATGTAATGGTACGTCGTAATGATATCGACCTTGCAAAAGCGTGTCAATATGCGGTTCTATCCTTGGTGGGACCTTCGAGTTCCTTTAGGATAGAGGCGCATATTGGGCATGACAAGTTGGTATCAGAGCTTATTCTTCTAGTTGCTAAATATCCAACAACTCTGTTCAATCCTTCCTTGCAAAGATGCTTCTCAAACTCAATTGTGGTGGAAGATGTCATTTCTTCTTCGTTCTTTTCATTCAACTCTTTCAATTCTTCCAGTGGCATTGTGTTGTTCCTCTCATCAAGTATCGCTCCATCTTGTCAAGATCATATTCTATTCCATTCCATGTTCAACAGGGATGCTATCTCGATTCTTTCGTGCATATTTCTTTTCAATCTTCTTCTAAGCGGAGTGGTTTCAGAGTCTATCTTATTGCTTGAGCTTTTGATTCTTGTCTTATTCGTCGTTTCTCTTTTCTACATGAGTGCCTCAACTTTGTTCATCTTCTCTCTTGGATTCTTATTCCTCCTTATCTTCTTTCTCTTCCGTACCATCCCTAAGATCTCGGGACGAGATCTCTTGTTAGCGGGGGAGAGTTGTAGCACCCCGAGTCCGATGCGCCAGGTGTCCTCCAGTTATTCGTCGTCGTTGCCATGTTATTTTCTTGCGTGTTGCATTTTGCCATGTCATGATGTTTTGAAAACTTGCATCCGGTCACGTTCTCCGTTGTCCGTTTTAGCATCCGACCCTCTGACATGCACCCGTTGCACCTCTCGGATCTTGTTTCGTGAGCAGGACAAAAAATTTCTCAGAATGGGCCGAGATTTGTCGAGTGGTCTTTGTACATCACTGGTAGACCGCCTGTCAAATTTTGTTCCATTTGGAGGTCGTTTGATGCCCCAATGGTTAACGATGTTAACCGAAACCCTTCTTTGCTTTGCAGCCCAACACCCCTCCATAACAGCCCACTAGCCCATCTACACGCCCTCCATGCTCTCTGTCGTTGGATCACGATCGTGTGGGCGAAAACCGCACCTCATTTGGACTCTCCTAGCTCCCTCTACCTATAAAAACGTCTCCTCCAACTCCATTTGCGGGCAAACCATAGCCATCTTCCTCCTCGCGCCGCCGGACATGTCCATCCCGCACCGGACATGTCTGCGCTGATACGTCTCCAACATATCTATAATTTTTTATTGTTCCATGCTGTTATATTATCAATCTTGGATGTTTTATAATCATTTTCTAGTCATTTTATATCATTTTTTGGTACTAACCTATTGATATAGTGCCCAGTGCCAGTTTTTGTTTTTTTTCCATATTTTTACATCTCAGGAAATCAATATCAGACAGAGTCGAAATGGCACGAAACTTTACAATGATTTTTATGGGCCCTGGTTGCACCTGGGGGGGTGTCCCGAGGAGGGGAAAACCCACCAAGGCACGTCAGGAGGCCCCAACGCGCCCTGGTGGGTTGTGCCCACCTCGGGTACCCCCGGACCGCCTCTTTGCTCTATAAATGCCCCAAAAATCCCATAACCCTAGGGGAGTCAACGAAATATTCATCCAGCCGCCGCAGAGTCCAGAAACACCAGATCCAATCTAGACACCATCACGGAGGGGTTCACCACTTCCATTGGTGCCTCTCCGATGATGCGTGAGTAGTTCTTTGTAGACCTTTGGGTCCATAGATAGTAGCTAGATGGCTTCATCTCTCTCACTTGATTCTCAATACAATGGTCTCTTGGAGATCCATATGATGTAACTCTTTTGCGGTGTGTTTGTTGGGATCGACGAACTTCGAGTTGATGACCAGATCTATGTTTTTATATCCATGAAAATTTGAGTTTATTTGATCCCTTTTATGCATGATCTCTTACAGCCTAGTATTTCTTCTCCGATATTTGGGTTTTGTCTTACCAACTCGATCTATTTATCTTGCAATGGGAAGAGGTGCTCGGTAGTGGGTTCGATCTTACGGTGCTTGATCCCAGTGACAGAAAGGGAACCGACACGTATGTATCGCTGCCACTAAGGATAAAAAGGCGAGATCTATATCTACCGCCATATAGATAAACGATCTTGTCTACATCATGTCATCGTTCTTATTGCATTGCTCCGTTTTTCCATGAACTTAATACAGTAGATGCATGCACGATAGCGGTCGATGTGTGGAGTAATAGTAGTAGATGCGGGAAGGAGTCGGTCTACTAATCTTGTACGTGATGCCTATGTAATGATCATTGCCTGGATATTGTCATAATTATTTGAAGTTCTATCAATTCCCCAACAGTAATTTGTTTACGCACCGTTTGCTATTTTTCTCGAGAGAAGCCACTAGTGAAACCTACAGCCCTCGGGTCTTATTTCTCATATATTTGCCTTTGCGATCTACTTTTTCCATGCTTTTATTTTCGGATCTATTAGACCAAAAATACAAAAATACTTTGCTGCAGTTTATTTTATTTGCGATCTATCTATCCAATCTATTACAACCTTTTTGCCGTCACGCACAAATTTCTGGCGCCGTTACCCGAAAGGGATTGACAACCCCTTTAAAACGTCGGGTTGCGAGGTGTTGTTATTTGTGTGCAGGGAATTTTTACGTTGTGTTGCTTGGTTCTCCTACTGGTTCGATAACCTTGGTTTCATAATTGAGGGAAATACCTACCGCCGGTGTGCTGCATCTTCCCTCCCTCTCCGGGGAAATACCGACATAGTTCCATTTGCCATCACGCGCCGCTACCCTCGTCCAACCGGAGCTCGCCATGTGTCCTCGAGGCCTCTCCCACTGCCGCCGGCCCGCGCGGCCCAGGGCAGGCCTGCCCGGGCCCGAGTGCCGCTGCCCCGCACGCCGCCTCCCGCGTCGTTCGCCGTTGTCCGTTATGCCACTGCCTTGCGCCGCTGCCGCCCCCTGCTCGTTTCGGAGCTCCTCCGCCGCACCTGCCATGTCCGCTGCTCGTCGGAGCTCCCTCGTGCCTCCCAGGCCTCGCTGTCGTCCTCTGGCGACCGGATCCGCCTGGACCCGGCCGTTCTTGATGGGCCGCCGCCCTCGGCCACCTTCCCCTTGACGCTTGCCTCGCCAGGAGCCGCCGCTGGCGCAGCCTCCCTTGACCGGGCATGCGTGCGGATGAGCGCTCGCTCGCCTCATCCACGTGGGCCCGTGCCCGCGCATGGGCCACAGCCGAGCCTCCCTCGGCTTAACTCTGGCCCGTGTCCACCCCACCGACCTGGGCCTCGGCCCGCAAGGTGACCAGCCCAGCCACCATGCTATATGTCGCCCCAGGCATCGTTTATCTACCAAGCGCTCAGTCTGTTCTCTCTGTTAAAACGACCAAGTCCTCAGGAATTTAACATCATATTGTCATATTGAACTGCCTACATCATTGTGCATATTCCTCTGACTTGCGTGCATGATATGTCAAAATGTTCATCTTTGAGTGCTCTACATGCTAGTGTCATTTTCATGCATGTTACTGATCATATTGATGCCTTAATCATCATTGCAAAAGTGCATGTTACTGTTAACTGCTGAAAACTGTTGTAACTTGTTGATTTGCCTTTTTCATAGCATTTTGTGTGTTTGTCTTTTGAGCATAATGTCAACATGTTTTAGGCGCATCTTCATGCCATCTTTACAGTGGTGCAATCCATGTATTTTTGTCTGCCTTGTGGTGACTAGCACAAGCTCGCAAAGTGTGGTACTTGATGTTGCTGATTTCTGAGACTTAGTGATTTTGCTAAGTCTGTAACTATTACATTGTGATGCCATGTTAATTTAATGCTACCATCAATTCCATGCATAATCTTGAGATGCCTACTTGACATGTTTTGATGTCCATGTTATACTCTATCATGCCATGCCATTTGATGCCTCATATATGTCCTGTAGTATATGTTTTCATTGCCATGAACATGCATAAATGATGTCACAGTTTTCTGTTAACTTCATGATGCCATGTTGTGAGCTTGTTATTGATTAATCTATGCCTCTTTTGAAGATGCTCCAGTTACATGATTTGAATTATGTTATGCATACTTTGTCCACATGCCAAGTTTGTTAATTTTGGTCTTCATATGACCTCTGTTCCAAGCTTGCAAACATGCTATGCTAATGTTGCTGTTTTACACTTCCTGAAACTGTTACAACATTCAAACTTGTCTTCACTACAAAAAAATGCACTTCCGTGATGATACGTGCTTGTCACAGTAGGTCGCGTTTTTTGTCATGCATGTACATCCATGACGATTTTATGACAGAATCAAAATAGTCATACCTGTGCTGTCGTAGAAGTGTTTCATGACATTACCAAAATTATCATCACGGAAGTGTCCACTTCCATGACGATAAATCGCGCGTCACAGAAGTGCTTTCGTCAAGGGTGACCGATACGTGGCATCCACCGTAACGGAACACCGTTAAGCTATCGGGTACAGTTTTGAACCCGATAACTCGTTAACTGCCGAGACCAATGGGAAATTTCCACGGGTAAAATTCTGATTGGCCGGAGGGAACACCTGTCAGCTCGTCAGTGGGCCAGATCTCGCCCGTCCATTGGAGGAGACATGCCTACGATACGTCAACACGTGGCTAGGCCCAACAGAGGCCCATATAGGTTAAAAAGGCCGGCCCAGTCAAAGGGCTATAGTACTTACTCAGGAACTAGTGGGCCAACCCAATAACGACCTACTTAATAAAGGCCCATTTACGGCCAGAAGCCAGACCTGGCCCGTTAATTATTCGCCGAATATTTGGGCCCAATTACAGCCTAGTGCACTACAAAAAAATACACTTCCGTGATGATACATGTTTGTCACAGTAGGTCGCTTTTTTGTCATGCATGTACATCCATGACAAATATGACAGAATCAAGATAGTCATACCTGTGCTGTCGTAGAAGTGTTCCATGACATTACCAAAATTATCATCACAGAAGTGTCCACTTCCATGACGATAAATCACGCGTCACAGAAGTGCTTTCGTCAAGGGTGACCGACACGTGGCATCCACCATAACAGAACGCCGTTAAGCTATCGGGTCGGGTTTTGGATCCGATAACCCGTTAACAGCCCCGATCAATGGGAAATTTCCACGTGTAAAATTCTTATTGGCCGGACAAAACACGTGTCAGCTCGTCAGTGGGTCAGATAGGCGCCTATGATACGTCGACACGTGGCACGGCCCAACAGAGGCCCATTCCTGTGTAAAGGCAGGCCTGTTTGACTTGGTCAAAAGCTGGCGGGCCGGCCCATGGAAAGCATGTTAACGGCCTGTTTGAATATAGCCCATTTACAGCCCGCTAACCCAAGGCCCGTTACGCCCTATCCGAATTAGGCTCAGTAGCGTCATCTGGGCCATCCAATATGATTCTATCCCGTTTTCACTTCTGGCCCATGACGTCTTTCGGCCCATATGAGGCCCTATGTAACTCTTGGCCTATTAACGGCCCGTGGTGAAACTGGCCCGTAATGAACAGTGTATCACTTTACACCCGTTAACAGCCCATGGTGAAACTCGCCCGTGATGAACAGTGTATCACTTTATACCCATTAACGGCCCGTTATACCATTGGGCCGTTTCCAGCCCATGTTATCTTCCGGCCTTCTTCAAAGCCCATTTATTCTTGGGCTCATTTCCAGCATTCGTTTACTTACGGCCCGTTACTGTCATTTTCTGCTTGTGGGCCAAATTCAGCCCGTGGTTATAGTTGGCCCGTTTGTGGTCCGTTAATACGTTGGGACGTTTTCATAGCGTCATCAAATACGGCCTATTAACGATGGCCCGTTATGGTCGGCCCATGAACGGACGATTCCAACTCTAGCCCATTTACAGCCAGAATGCGGTCTGTTCGGCCCATGTTTGGCCAATCGATCATATGGCCCGTATAAGGCCCATTGATGATACGGCCCGTAGAAGGCCCATTGATGATACGGCCCATTGAAGGCCCATTGTTTCTATGGCCCATAGAAGGCCCACAGTTTATATGGCCCATAGAAGGCCCACAGTTTCTACGGCCCATAGGAGGCCAAGTGTCACTACAGTAAATATTAGCCCATGGTTATTGTGGCCTAGTTTTAAAAAATAGGTTATTGCAGCCACTAGCAAACCGTAGAAAAAGAACTGCACTAACTACAAGCAAACAAATAAACAAGAAAACAAGGAAATAAATAAGCAAGCAACTTACACTAGGCTATCACAGCTATTACACATATTACATCCACTAGGCATCAAAGTTCGCCACTAGTGCAAATATAGGGAACACATCAGCATATAAACGCCGCAGCAAAACAAGTCCAGAACTGAAACCACTTCTGAAGAGCTCAAGAAACAATATCCTGGGTACCCGTAATGCTGGCAAGATGCTTAGCAAGCTTATTAACTTTCTCTTGTTTGACGCTTAAGTCCTCCAGCGCTTGCTGTTGCACTAGAAAGTATGCATCTGAATTCTGTAGGGACTTCCTCAGTCGTTCGGCTTCCTGTCGCATAACATCTGATCGATGTCTTTCAACTTGAAGTTGAGACTCAAGAAGCCGAACTGATTCAGGCAACGAGTTCGAAGAGCTGGTGCCAGCAGTGGTAGCCAGTAACTCGAACACTACATCAAGACAGGACTTTGGGGTTGTCTCAATGTCTTCAATATAGTTTTTATCAGCTTTCCTGGAGACCAACAGGGATGTCTCACTATCTTGAACCTTATCTGCATTAGTTCCTTTACCATTGCATACAGGGTACTCTTCTCCAATATTTTATCCGCGTTCTAAAAGACAAACAAACAAACACATCTCAGGTTTACCAGTTCAGTAGTAAGGTGGACAGGATAACAGCATGAAACAAACATATATCTATGTAGTATGGTTACTGTATGGTATATATCATTCAAGTTTATGTTGCCAAATCAAGATAGATATAGTTCGAATCATATCTATTTAACACAAAGCAGCATAGACAGAATATAAGTGTGGGAAACTAAACAGCAATAACAACACTTGTAATGTGCATGGCATGAGAACATAACTGTTTATTCAATTGAAACTGAAATCAACATAGAGAAAGTTACAACAGCAAACAACCAAACACGTTGAAGAAACAGGTTTAAAACATACTTGTTGCGCCATTGGAGTTTCAATTGCATCCTTCAAATTTGAAATTAGTTGGTATCAGTAAATACAGTGATGCAACAGCAAAGTAGTATGAACCATAGCTACGGAACCTGACCTAGGAACAATTCTTCTTCTGCTTTAAGTGTTGACTTCGGGTTCGGAGTGGTGGTCCTCGTGATTTGGGCACTGCAGTTGCCTTACTAACTGCTCGTGTTTGGGTGCTCTGTGGTGGTGTAGGATCGAAAGTATGTCTAGAGGGGGGGTGATTAGACTACTTGACCAAATAAAAACTTAACCTTTTCCCAATTTTAGTTCTTGGCAGTTTTTAGCTATCTTAGGACAAGTCAAGCAATCATTACACAATTCAAGCAAGCATGCAAAGAGTGTATTGGCAGCGGAAAGTAAAGCATGCAACTTGCAAGAATATAAAGGGAAGGGTTTGGAGAATTCAAACGCTATTGGAGACACGAATGTTTTTCCCGTGGTTCGGATAGGTGGTGCTATCCTACATCCACGTTGATGGAGACTTCAACCCACAAAGGGTAACGGTTGCGCGAGTCCACGGAGGGCTCCACCCACGAAGGGTCCACGAAGAAGCAACCTTGTCTATCCCACCATGGCCATCGCCCATGAAGGACTTGCCTCACTAGCGGTAGATCTTCACGAAGTAGGCGATCTCCTTGCCCTTACAAACTCCTTGGTTCAACTCCACAATCTTGTCGGAGGCTCCCAAGTGACACCTAGCCAATCTAGGAGACACCACTCTCCAAGAAGTAACAAATGGTGTGTTGATGATGAACTCCTTGCTCTTGTGCTTCAAATGATAGTCTCCCCAACACTCAACTCTCTCTCTCATAGGATTTGGATCTGGTGGAAAGAAGATTTGAGTGGAAAGCAACTTGGGGAAGGTTGGAGATCAAGATTTATATGGTTTGAATGGAATATCTTGATCTCAACACATGAGTAGGTGGTTCTCTCTCAGAACATATGAGTTGGAATGGTGTATGTGTTCTGATGGCTCTCTCCACAAGTGAAGAGGAGGTGGAGGGGTATTTATAGCCTCCACACAAAATCCAACCGTTACACACAATTTACCAATCTCGGTGGGACCGAATCAGAAAACTCGGTCGGACCGAAATAGTAAACCTAGTGACCGTTAGGAATTTCGGTGGGACTGACATGCAACTCGGTAGGACCGATTCGGTTAGGGTTTGGGCATAACGTAATCTCGGTGAGACCGATTGCACAAATTCGGTGAGACCGAGTTTGGCAATAAGCTAACCAAAGAGTTGGTCAAGTAAACTCGGTGGGACCGACTTGCTCTTTCGGTGAGACCGAAAAGTTACAAGAAGGAAACATAGAGTTTACATTGCGTTCTCGGTGGGACCGATTCGCTCTTTCGGTGAGACCGAAAAGTTACGAAAGGGAAATAGAGAGTTTGCAAGCCCATCTCGGTGAGACTGAGATCCTTATCGGTAGGATCGAATTGCTAGGGTTTGGCAGTGGCAAATGACAAGTGAAACTCGGTGGCTCCGGATTGAAAGAATTGGTATGACCGAGTTTGGCTTAGTGTTTAGGTCATTTGTGGATATGGGAAAGTAGCTGAGGATTTTGGAGCATATCATTAAGCACATAGAGCAAGAGGCTCATTAAGCAACACCTCATCCCTCCTTGATAGTATTGACTTTTCCTAAAGACTCAATGTGATCTTGGATCACTAAAATATAAAATGAAGAGTCTTGAACTTTTGAGCTTGAGCCAATTCTTTGTCCTTAGCATTTTGAGGGTTCCACTTTCACATCCATGCCATGCCAATCATTGAGCTTTCCTGAAATAATCATCTTGAAATAGCATTAGCTCAATGAGCTATATGTTGTTATGAATTACCAAAACCACCTAGGGATAGCTGCACTTTCAATCTCCCCCTTTTTGGTAATTGATGAGAACATATAGATCAAAGCTTCGACAAATGATAATAAGCATGAAATATATCGTCGCTTTGAGAAGTATGTGACAAATAAGAGCTCCCCCTAAATTTGTGCATATTTAAAATTTGCTTTGGACTGCAAATAAACAAGGAGTTAGAATCATGGGTTACTCTTCCATGTCACATACATCTTGGTGGAGCGCTCAAAAATGATAAGATTGAAATACATGCACTCATCACCAAGAATAGTGAATGATCACAAAAGATAGATAGAATGATAATATTTAAGCAAGCATTAAGCAAACATTAAGTGTAGCTTATGATCAAACACATGATCATCGATGTCTCACAAACATAAGGACGTAGTATCTCACACACAAGCAAACAAAGTTCGAAAAACCACCAAATAAAACAAGAGAGAATAAAAGCAACACTCTCTCTCGAAGCCTATGATCTATACATTTTCTCCCCCTTTGGCAACAAGTTACCAAAAAATTCCTAGAAAATGCATAGTGCTAAGTCGACAATCAGGCTTGATCTTCAGGTGGTGGTGGAGTCCGGAGCACTCAAAGGACGAAGCCTTCGGTAGACGTGGTCGGAGTTGAGGCTGAAGTGGATGCTGGAGCTGGTGGAACTGAGGCTATGGCTGGCACAGACGTTGTAGCTTTGGTGTCAGTAACTGGCAGTGCAGACGACCTCGGGCCTCGTGGCACCCTGGCAAAAGAATCAGTCGTGGTCCTGCCTCTCCTCTCATTCATGTCCTCCTGGAGCTGCTCCACGGCAGTCTGTATCTCTGTCACCTTGATGTCCAAGTCATAGAACCTCTGTTCCATGATCCTCTCTAGGCTTGCCTGGTTCTGAGTCAGGGTGGCAAGTCCTTGCTCAATCCGCAGGGTGGACGCAATCAGGTAACCAAGCTGCTCTTGTTTGGTTTTCAGGAAGTAATCAGATGCCTCCGCTTGAGTAGGCATCCTGGCAGCTTTCTCCTTCTTTGCCTTCTCCTTCTGAGCTTGTGCATGGATAGATGATGGCTCATTCTTAGTCATGACCACTTGGTTATCTTCAAAATCTGGACGGATGGGCAGGTGTTCCTTATCCAAGAGGTATATGCCCGTGCCCATCTTGGAGTTGATGAGCTCCTGAATCTGTGGGGCATATCCACAGCTCCTCTTCTGGTCTGCTGCTGTCCTCTTGATTGTTTCCACTATGAGACTCATGACTTTGAATTTTTGAGGCACGTCAAAGACATGGAGCAAATTGATCGCGTGACCTCTGATCATCTTGTGATCTCCAGACTTGGGCAGAAGAGTGTGCCTAAGGATCCAGTTGATCATAGGCAATCCTGACAGAAGATAGTGCACTGAGCCAAACTTGAACGTGTCAAGTGCTTCATTCGGAATCTCCTTGTACATGTTGGACATAGAGTTGTGGTCCATCTTCTTCTTGGCATAAATGTCCAAGTCATCATCCTGCTCCTCTGGGGCATTGATCAACTTCGCCCATTCCTCAACAGTTGGTTGGTACCTTGTACCCTCTGACATCCAAGTGATCCTGCCATCCGGATAGAAGTGTGCTATGGAGTAGAATTGCATGATTAGCTCCTCGTTCCACTTTGTGAGCTTCTGCCCAACAAAGTCTGCCACTCCACATGCACTAAAACTGTCATATACTCCAGGGTAGTGTTCCTCATTCTCCTTCATGTAGGTCCAGTCGACCCATCTCATGTCACACACAATTGGCTTCTTGTCAAGCAAAACAGTCTCATAGAAATCCTGCTGCTCCTTGGTATGAAACCTGTAGTCCACTGCAGTCCTTCTCCTAGAAGCATACGGATCTGCTTCTCTCCACTTCCTTAGCCCTGAATCTCTCCTGAGCTTCATGTCCTCAGCCACAGGATGAGCATCGTTGTGGTCTGGGATCTTGGGCTTGAGCTTCCTAAGGACATGTTCTTCTTCTTCTTCCTCTGCAACTTCAGGCACTGGGGCCTTGTTCTTCTCAGTGGCTGGGATGCTTCTTGTGTTTCTCTTTGGTTTTGGCTTTGGAGCTGACTTGGCCTTGGAAGCAGCTCCCCCTGATTTTATGGCATCTCCCATTAGCTTGGCTGCCTTGGGTGCTGGTGCAGCAACCTCTTCTTCTTCGTCCTCATCTACCATGATGGAGGCCTTCCCAAGCACTCTGGCTACAGTCTTCTTCACTCTTTCTTTCCTCTTTTTTCCCTCAGTAGCAACGGGCTCAACGGGAGCAGGCTTCACAGTTGAAGCTCTAGCCTTTGACATGGGCTGCCTGCCTGCTGGCCTTTTGATTTTCAGGCCTGGCTTGTGCCTTGAGCTGGCTCAACTCTCTTTGAGGTGGCTTCCTCCTCTGCCACATAGTCCTCATCTTCAGAATCTGAGGTTCTCTTCTTCCTTTGTCTAGTGGCAGCTTTAGGCAGGTTGCTGGGTGTGCTCCTGCTGCCATCATGTGAGGAACTTGAGGGGCTAGTGCCCTCACTCAACTGTACTTGCTGCTCTGAGAGGTTTTGGCTGTCACTTTGGTCTGACATGATGCAAACTGGCTACTGACCCTGTGAATAGATTATAGATGAGATAGAGTGGATGAGCATCACAAAATGCAGAGATTTTTGCAAAAGAACAATTCAAAAACTTAGTTTTAGTTTCCCACTGAAATCATCTCGGATCTACCGATTTTCAAACTCGGTGACACCGAAGCAGTGTTGGCACCAGAACTAGTGAACTCGGTCAGACCGAGTCACAGTTCGGTGGCACCGAGACTGCTAGGGTTTCACAGAGTTCCAAAATCGGTCACACTGATAAGTAATTCTCGGTCAGACCAAGTTTTACTTGTGCAATGGCATAAGCCAAATCGGTGGGACCGAGTTTTTTTCAACTCGGTGGGTCCGAGATGGTTCCGGCGGAAACCTAACCCTAAAATTTTCGAATTAAACCTAATCTACGAGTTCATTGACTGGATAGGAGTTTATCAAATGTGGCAAGAATCATGATGATCACAATGTGCTAGGAATCGGATTGGAGAATAGCACAAAGATCGAGTCAATACCCTACTTCGGCGGTGACTCGCTACGGCGGCAACGGCGGGGCAGAATTCCGTTGACGGCGGCGGAGACCAGCGACTGGAGGCTGCTGGCGGTGAGGAGGACGATCCGGAGACCCAGGAGGCAGAGCGAGCTATGCGCGGGCGAAGAGGTTTCGGAGAAATTTCCAAAATTCTGCCCGTCACTATATATAGCCCGACCCTGTCGGTGTAACCGAGTGGAAAAACTCGGTGGCACCGAGGTGCAAAACTGTATACAATTATTGCAACTCGGTGTGACCGAGTGGTTCAAATCGGTTGCACCGAGATCGAAAACCTAGATCAACTTAATGATCTCGGTAGGACCGAAATTATGGTATCGGTCAGACCGAGAATCACAAAGAGGTTTTGGAAGTTTAAGTCTATGACGAATCGGGGACTCCGAGCGCTCCTCACACAGAGTGGTTCGAATCTGACTTGATCAAGTTTTGTGATGCAGCTTGAATAGAGTTTGAGACGAGAAAAGCATAGATACCTAGAGGAGGTTCCTAGGCATTCTTGTCCATCCACTTGGCAAAAGAAGATAAAGCCAAACAATCAAAACAACAAGTGGATGTCCTCGAATGAGTAAAATATGCAACCAACATGCTCACACAATAAGATGGCAAATGAAATATGTGGCAAAGCATGCACGAACAATTCTAGCATGTATCAAGCAATTTGCGATGACTAGGTCATCTATATATGAGTATATTGACTTAGGAGTCAAGTGAGAACACTTGATCGTAGGTCATACTCATCGTTTAAGCTCGAGTGGGGTTACCACTTTTACATAAAGCATTGTTGTATTCACATATTTAGAGTTGCTTTAGCTCAAGTCTTAGAGTAAAGCTCCCCCTAGATGTGATATCCCCCCTAAGAGGGATGAACTAACCTTGGGTTTTGTCGATGATGACTTCATGTAGATGCTGAAGATGTGGATGCTCAATTGTTGATGTAGATTACTTGGAGCTATCCATTTGAGTGAATTGCACTTTCAATACCTACATGGGTTAGTCCCACAAGGAACAAACAAGGATATCCATAGACATAGAGTGATGCATACACAAGATGATGTCCATGAAAACTTTAGGTTACCTTGTCCCTTGTCTTACCAACAAGAGGGTTTGTGACTCCTTGAACTAGTGCATGATGTGGAAGTTGATTGCACTTGTTCTTGCCAAAATGATGAGAATGAAATATGTTGGCGGAGTCACCCTCAAGAACTCTCTAGTTCTTTTTCTTTTGGATCCACACCATCTTGATAGGAATCCTTGGAGTTGTAGTCGTACTTGATGAAGTGGAACTTGACGTGGTCTTGGGAATCCACTTGACTAAGGTCTTAGGAGCTTCTTCAAATGCATCAATCTCCTCTTGAAGCTTGTCCTTGCCTTTTTGCTTGTAGTCTTGTGGTGGAAGATCATCTTGAGCTTGTATCCCCTTGAAAGAGGTGTCATACTTCTCTTGTTGAGGAACAAACTTTGTCTTGGAGTATTGATCTTCTTCCCATTCAACTCCATTGGCATTGAACTTTCGTTCAAAACCAACACCTTGATTCTTCCGGTGCATTCCTTGCTTGCGCACAATTTCCTCGAATTGTTTACTCCCGACAAGGCTTTTGTATACTCCTTTCTCTATAATCCCCTTCAATAAGCTATTTTGTTGCTCAAGTGTAACTTGGCTAAGAGAATCATTAGTGGAATCAAGAGAACTACTAGAAGCAACAATATTGGATTTAGCATGATCATTGTTACTACTAGAGGAAGAATCTTTCTTGTTCTTGTTACTAGACTTGACTTGAGGCATGTAAGTGGATAATAGTAAACGCTTGGCAATGTAAGAAGAACTTTTCTTGCGGAGATCATCATTGATTGCTTTTAAGAACTCATGCTCTTGCTCAAGATTGAGCTTTTCAAAGCGTAATTTCTCATGAGCTCTTAAAAGTTCTCGATGATCTTCGAAGATAGTTTCATGAGCTAACTTAAGAGTGTTTAGTTCTTTAGTTAGAGCCTCAATCTTCTCCTTATCATTGTCATTCGTTTTAGCATGATAAATTGATGTTTCATCATAGTACTCATCACTAGAGTTGTCAACAAGCAAGTCATCATCACCTAACAAGTCATCTTCATCACTATTAAAATCAACATACTCGGGGTGTGTTACCTTAGGACCTTTGGTCATGAAGCATCTTCCAATTCCTTCATTTGGTGAGTCAAATATGTCGTAGGATTTGGTTGACACAAGTGCTAGACCGGCAACACCTTCATCTTGAGTATCTTCGGAGTCGGAGTGATAACTTCTCTCGGAGTGGCTGTCGGAGTCGGAGCCGGATACCCATTCACCAACATGAGCTTGATGTCTTCATTTTGTATAGCTCCTTGATGATTTTTCCTTCCTTTCCGAATCCTTGCTTCTCCGTGAGTATCTCCGTTCATAACGATCTCTCTACTCCTTCTCTCTCTTGGTGGTGATTCTTTGCTTCTTCTTTTTGGAGAATCTTCTCTTCTCTTGTAGGGAGCCGTACACTCATTGGAATAGTGTCCGGGTCTTCCACAATTATAGCAGTTTCGCTCTCGACTAGAAGATCTTTTGTCATTGTATGACCTTGACTTGAAGCTTCTATCTTTGCTTCTACTCTTGTAGAACTTGTTGAAGTTCTTCACCATTAAGCTCAATTCTTCATTGAAAGTTTGTTTCTCACTTGATGATGTGGGGACTTCACATGAGGCTTTGTAAGCACCACTTGATTTGTTGTGAAGTTCCTCTTTATCCTTGAGTGACATCTCATGAGCAACAATCCTTCCAATCACTTCCGTTGGCTTGAGATCTTTGTAAATGGGCATCATTTGAATCAATGTGCACACGGTATCATATTTCCCATCCAAGGCTCTTAGGATCTTCTTGATGATGAATCTATCGGTCATCTCTTCACTTCCTAAGCCGGCAATCTCATTTGTGATGAGAGCAAGCCTAGAGTACATTTCAGCGACACCTTCACCATCCTTCATATTGAACTTGTCAAGTTGACTTTGGAGCACATCCAACTTGGATTCCTTGACAAAGTCGGTACCTTCGTGCATATCAATCAAAGTGTCCCAAATTTCCTTTGTATTCTCAAGGCGGCTGATTTTGTTGAATTCTTCGGGGCACAATCCGTTGAAGAGAATATCACAAGCTTGAGCATTGTATTGCAACATCTTCAACTCATCCGCGATAGCTTCACGGTTTGGTTCCCTCCCATCAAAGAACTCACCTTGCAAGCCAACACAAACAATAGCCCATACGGCGGGGTTATGTCCAAGAATATGCATTTTCATTTTATGCTTCCAACTAGCAAAATTAGTACCATCAAAGTAAGGACCTCTATGGTGATAATTTCCCTCGCTAGACGCCATACTCTCCTAGGTTGTGAAACCAAGGCTATGACCACCAAAAGCTATGGAGATCAAGGCAAATGGAGACCAAAGCTCTGATACCACTTGTAGGATCAAAAGTATGTCTAGAGGGGGGTGATTAGACTACTTGACCAAATAAAAACTTAACCTTTTCCCAATTTTAGTTCTTGGCAGTTTTTAGCTATCTTAGGACAAGTCAAGCAATCATTACACAATTCAAGCAAGCATGCAAAGAGTGTATTGGCAGCGGAAAGTAAAGCATGCAACTTGCAAGAATATAAAGGGAAGGGTTTGGAGAATTCAAACGCTATTGGAGACACGGATGTTTTTCCCGTGGTTCGGATAGGTGGTGCTATCCTACATCCACGTTGATGGAGACTTCAACCCACAAAGCGTAACGGTTGCGCGAGTCCACGGAGGGCTCCACCCACGAAGGGTCCACGAAGAAGCAACCTTGTCTATCCCACCATGGCCATCGCCCACGAAGGACTTGCCACACTAGCGGTAGATCTTGACGAAGTAGGCGATCTCCTTGCCCTTACAAACTCCTTGGTTCAACTCCACAATCTTGTCGGAGGCTCCCAAGTGACACCTAGCCAATCTAGGAGACACCACTCTCCAAGAAGTAACAAATGGTGTGTTGATGATGAACTCCTTGCTCTTGTGCTTCAAATGATAGTCTCCCCAACACTCAACTCTCTCTCATAGGATTTGGATCTGGTGGAAAGAAGATTTGAGTGGAAAGCAACTTGGGGAAGGCTAGAGATCAAGATTCATATGGTTTGAATGGAATATCTTGATCTCAACACATGAGTAGGTGGTTCTCTCTCAGAACATATGAGTTGGAATGGTGTATGTGTTCTGATGGCTCTCTCCACAAGTGAAGAGGAGGTCGAGGGGTATTTATAGCCTCCACACAAAATCCAACCGTTACACACAATTTACCAATCTCGGTGGACCGAATCAGAAAACTCGGTCGGACCGAAATAGTAAACCTAGTGACCGTTAGGAATTTCGGTGGGACTGACATGCAACTCGGTAGGACCGATTCGGTTAGGGTTTGGGCATAACGTAATCTCGGTGAGACCGATTGCACAAACTCGGTGAGACCGAGTTTGGCAATAAGCTAACCAGAGAGTTGGTCAAGTAAACTCGGTGGGACCAACTCGCTCTTTCGGTGAGACCAAAAAGTTACAAAAAGGAAACATAGAGTTTACATTGCATTCTCGGTGGGACCGATTCGCTCTTTCGGTGAGACCGAAAAGTTACGAAAGGGAAATAGAGAGTTTGCAAGCCCATCTCGGTGAGACCGAGATCCTTATCGGTAGGACCGAATTGCTAGGGTTTGGCAGTGGCAAATGACAAGTCAAACTTGGTGGCGCCGGATTGAAAGAATCGGTATGACCGAGTTTGGCTTAGTGTTTAGGTCATTTGTGGATATGGGAAAGTAGCTGAGGATTTTGGAGCATATCATTAAGCACATAGAGCAAGAGGCTCATTAAGCAACACCTCATCCCTCCTTGATAGTATTGGCTTTTCCTAAAGACTCAATGTGATCTTGGATCACTAAAATATAAAATGAAGAGTCTTGAACTTTTGAGCTTGAGCCAATTCTTTGTCCATAGCATTTTGAGGGTTCCACTTTCACATCCATGCCATGCCAATCATTGAGCTTTCCTGAAATAATCATCTTGAAATAGCATTAGCTCAATGAGCTATATGTTGTTATGAATTACCAAAACCACCTAGGGATAGCTGCACTTTCAGGTGGAGACGGTGCTGTGTCAACGGGAACTGGGTGTCTATCTGCTGGGGTTGGGGTTAGAAGGGGTGTAGCTGGTTCTCTGTCCGACTAGGTAGGGGTACAATTTGCATGAGTGTGGGTTATGTGTGGTGGGGCTGGTTCTTGGGCAAGTACAACCGTGGTTCTACATGCATCGACAGGTAGCATGATCTTTTCTGAAGACCGTGTTTTTACTCCCACAGATACTGCCATCACTCCCTCCAATTGAAATGGCTGATAAACAAGAAAAGTAATTGAATGTATAGACATTGTAAGATAGACAGGTGCAATGGATAGTAGGGAAGAAAACAGGGCATGAAATAATTCACATTTATGTCGTCTAAGCAAATAGAATAGCAGGACATAATTTCACATATATGATGGCTAAATAAACAGGATAGCATGGCACAATTTCACATGTATGATGGCTAACTAAACAGGATAGAATGACATACTTCAAAATATGATGACCATGTAAACAGGATGACATGATATAACTATACGATGTGTCTATTAAAGTGGTTGGCATGCCATAAATCACAAACATACCGTCGATGGAAACATGATGGCATGATATAATTCACGGATAGAATGACATAATTTAAATATGATGACTATGTAAACAGGATGAGATGGTATAACTATATTATGTCTTTAGAAAATGGGTTGGCATGCCATAATTCAGATACATGCTGTCTATGTAAACATCATAGCATGACATAATTCAAATATATGATTTATATACTAAGGAAGTGAGCAGAGGGCAATCGCATATATGTGTCAACTAAGGAGATGGCATTCAATATTGTGTATATGATGTAAAAACTAAGCATTGCAATACAACATATGCATTATATGAGTAATATAACCCTGCCAAGTTTGAGCATACACCTCAGAGGGATAATAGGACTGGTCATCTGCCTCTGAATCCTCTTCTGAAGAGCTATCTGTAACCAGCAAGATATCTGCTTCAGCAGGTAGCATTTGTCTGCTCTGAAGACCTTGTTTTCACTCCAGATTTCTCCATCACCAATTCAAATGGCTGATGCATAGGAAGAGTAGTTGAATATACAAACATTGTCGACAAAAGCAATGAGAAATACAAAAAAAGGACGGCATGATATAATTCACATATATGACGCTTGCCTAAACAGCATGGCATTGCATAATTCACATACATAATGCCTTGCAACAAGATAACATTGCATAATTCACATATATAATGTCGTGCAACAAGATGGCATTGCATAATTCACATATATGGTAATTAGACACTAAACATGTGGCATTCACGCAAATCATGTCTAAACTAAGCAAGTGACATAGCAATGCAAGATACCATACGCACGATATGAGCAACATAACCCTGCTAAGTTAGGGCATGCACCTCCGGGAGGGGGGGAATATGACTGGTCATCTGTCTCTGAATCCTCCTCTGAGGAGCTATCGGTAACCAACAAGACATGCGCTTCGTCAGATAGCATTGTCTGCTCTGAAGACCTTGTTTCCACTCCAGATTTTTCCATGACCGTGCCAAATGGCTGATGCACAGGAAGAGTAACTGAATGTACTAAATTTTTTGACAAATTTAACACGTAATAAAAAATGATGGCATGATATAATTCACATATAAGATGACTGGCTAACCAGGGTGGCATTGCAAAATCCACATATATGATGCCTGGCTAGACAAGATGGCATTGCATGATTCACATATATGATAAAGAAACTAAACAGATGCCATTGACACAAAGCATGTCTAAACTAAGCAGATGACATCTTTAATGTATACAGTAAGCAATGCAAGGCACCATATGCATGATATTACCAACATCAGCATGCCAAGTTAGAGCGAAGACCTCATGGGGTAAATAGGAGTGGTGTTCTCCTTCTGAATCCCCCTCATAACAGTTATCTTCCTCTTGATTACGATCCGAAATGGGTGGAGGGGGGCTGCCTTTGCGCCCACCATGGAATGACGTCTGCATGAAATTTTATTGCCACGCAAGGCTCGTCTCTTTTGCTCTACATGATCAGTTCCATTGTGTACAATAACTGGCATGCGTAGGAATAAAACATAGTGAGATTATGTAAGGAGTGCATGCACAAATCTAGAGTGATGGTAGCAAACTGTGGATAGACCCAAAACCAATGATAGCAGGCAGATAATAGCTTTAGTTAAAAATACAGATAATGGATCCTTTAATGTTTGTTTGCACCCAACATGAAACTCATAGTAGACATCGGAGATTAACCAGATAGTAGACAGATAGTACTGATTGCTGCCCCAATATGTACCCCACAACCATTTAAAAACTCAAGTTTCAGCATTAGTTTGGAACTGACTTGGACTCTAATAGGTGAACACGATGATAATGTAGCATGTCATAATATTAAGCGACGCATAACGTAAGCAGACACGGAAGAGTGCGACCTCTCTTGCGGACCCGTGTAGTCCTCAAGGTCATCTGCTCAGTTGATGATGCTAATGCAGTTGCTATGGCTGCCGACTTTGGGGAAGAAGATCTGAGGCGGCGAAAGACAGTCTGGAGAGCGGATCCCTGCTGTGGTGAACCCTTCCATCGTTGGAGCAGCTGAGCTGGGGTGGAACACAGCACCGCAGGAGCAGGACAAACCACACAAGGTTTTCTTTGACACATATCTGTAACAGAAGTAATTGAGTAAGGGCTTGTTTGAATTTGAGGATTCTAACAATGCAGGGATAGGAAATAGACATGAATAGGATAGGAATGCACGTGCAAAACAGAGAATTTAAAAACACAGGATTTTTGCCAATCTGGGTGTTTGATTCACAACAATTGGAAGATCACAGGATGCAAAAAAGCATGGTGAGATTAAGTCAAACCACAAGAAAATGTACGGTTATAATGCTATTATGCTACTATCTCTTAGTCTTGTGCTTGATGAATAGGAATATGAAAAGGAGGAGAAGTGGAAATTAGAATTCCTACGGTTTTTCTTTCAAGGAGACACTTAAGGAACAAATCCTACAGTTTTCCTTTGCTCCATTCCTTTGCACCAAATTCATGAAAAGTAGTACCATAGGAAACTTTCCAATTTCGATGTTTTTCATTCACTTTTCCTTTCAAGCACTGGCGATTCTAGTAGGCTGGCTTGAGCAAGGAAAATCCTACACTAAAAAATGTTTTTGCGCTACTTCTATTACTTTGGACCCAGGCCACTGCCATACTAGCTCAACTCCCAGGCCCATTGACAAATGCACAGCTGAAACACGCAGAGATAAATAATGATGGCGTTCAAGAGAGTTCATCACGGATAGCTAAGTTGCCTGGTACCTCACTGCTTGTCATATAGTAGGATAAAATAATCGTATTTCCCGTTACTACGAGTGCTCAGTGGATAATATATATAACATGTAGAGTAAAAAAGAGATGCAACAAGTGTAGAACCTCTTTGGCGAAGCCATGTCGATCTCAGCGTGATTGGGTTGGACGGTGAGGATGCTCCGGCTGACTTGGCTGTCGGAGGAGGGGAAGAAGATCTTAGGCATCTAGAGACGGAGCCCGAGGTACTGCTCCGCTGTGATGGTGGGTTTCCTCGTTGGAGCAGCTCCGGTGAGTTGTACGACGCCAAGGCTCAAGCAGGACAAGAGAGACAACGAACAACGTTAACCTGAGTGGAATTCTAATAGCATCTCCAATACATGACGTAAAATACATAACCACAAAGTGCTAGATGTAAAATACATCAGCCGCTCATCTCTGAACTTAATTGTCGAAACTGAACTTCACTGTCGAAACTGAACTTAACTGTCGAAACTGAATTTTGCTGTCGAAACTAAATTTTGTTGTCGAAACTGAATTTTGTTGTCGAAACTGAACGCACTAGCAAGGTGAGGCTACACGTCGGTCGACTGACTTTTTCATCTCTGGTCAGTCGATTTTGCAGCCGTTGGTTCATCTTCAAGCTCCACCCCCTGAGCCGGCCAAATAGCAGCCCCCGCCGCCCGCGGCGGGTGGTGCGCCGCCCCGCCCACCCCAAAAACACTCCCCACCGCCGGTCCGCTGCCACCCCGGCCATCCCTCTAGGCCACCCCGTGCCGAGCGTTTTCTCCGGCGATCCCCATGCCACCGCCCCGCCAATGCCCCGCCACCGCCGGCGACCACCGCCCCCATCCTGAACCCTAAGATAGATAGTGAGGTATCTCTCCGGCGAGCCCCCCTCCCCACTGCGGCTGGTTCTTCCTTCACCCCGGCAAGCCCCCCCACCACCAGAAAATTGACTGACCCAAAAGTCGATTCAGTCGACTGAAGTGTAGCTAAATCGGAGCAGCATCGCAAGCAAGAGCAAGAGCGAGAGCAGCAGCGCGAGCAAGAGCAATAGCAAGAGCAGACCAGGCAGGGGACCGAGAGCAAGAGTAGAGCAGCAGCGCGAGCGAGAGCTAAAGCAGCAGCAGGTCCTACTGATGTGGACGTCGCCGCTGAGGGAGCGACACCGTGGAGGAAGTGGCCGATGACGCCGCCGTGGATGGAGCCATGCCATGTCGGCTCGGGACCGAGCGCCGGTAGCACCGTGAGATCGAATCAAGAAGAAAATGCGGCGATTAGTGTACAACCTCTTTGGTGGCGCCGATTAGGCCGCAGATTCATCTGAGGAAACGGTGATGATGATGCTCTCCCGGTGGTGCAGGTGAAGACAGCGGTGTGGGAATGGAGGTGGCGCGAAAGACGAGGGGAACGTCGGGGCAGCTCCTTGGAGGTGGAGGACGGGGTGGCTGAACCAGCGGGACAATGAGATCAATGACGGATCCTCATCCGGTACGGTGGATGAGGGACGTCGAGGTGTTGCTATGGACGATGTCGTCGGGGAATAGGCCCCGTCTGGGTGGCGGACGGAGCAGGGTGTGGGGTTTCGTTGCGGGTTTTTGCGGCCTTGGTGTATGAATGCGTGGGCGGATGGGATGGCAGTGGGGAACGATGGCTTAGAGACGTGCTTGTCCGAAATGTGGGGTAAGTTACGAAAGTACCCCCACCGATTTGAGGCGGTTCTTTCGGTTCAGGGGTACCACGGGCATTTCGCGTGTCTGGATTTCAAAGGAGGTGGGAGTTTTCGCGCGCGTTGTTATTTTGGAATAGCAAGGCGCGGGTTGACATGGAGGGAGTTGTCGGAGCACAACGAGACAAAGATATATCTTAAATATTTCGGGCTAACAAGGCGCGGGTTGAAGAGGCGGGAGTTTCGCAGCACGATAGACAGAGACGCTAGCTTGAATTTTCGGCATAACAAGGCGCGGCTTGAAATTTCGGAAGAACAAGCTTAACGTGTACCAAAAAAAGACAATTTGCACCTCAACATGCACAACACACACACAAACACCATTTAGACTAGAGTAAGGTACACGTGCATTGCACGCATGAGATTTGGCAACCAAATTATGAATAAATACCACATTATAGCATGCAAGCTTTGAGTCATATATGCATGATGTAGATGTTCGTTTAATTCTTATAGTTCATTTCATTCAAAATCATCTAGTTTTTATAAGAAAGCTAATCTATTTTAAGATTCATGGAATTGTGCGTCGTAAGACATAAAGTAAAAACAAATAATGGCAAATCATGTAGAAAAACATTTGGGCAATTCTAATACGAAAGATTCTAGAACAAATAGGAAGTGCTTGTGTTTTGATGTTTGTGCATTATGCTTAAGTTCAACCATGGAGTCTTCTAGATTATACATGTGGCGAAATCTGGTGGAATCTAGATGATATCCAATGGCCAGTAGTGCTCAAATTTGCCATCTTTGGACCATCAGATTCGCCTCATCCAACGACTATCTTTCAAAGTTAAAGTTACCCGCACACAATATAAAAAATATATAATATATATAGGGGTATAGATATAGATATGTGATGCAAAAGCCGCCCATCATCTCCAATTAGAATAGTGTGTCTGTGCACGGATGCGACGTGGCCAAATGATGTGTGCCATCGGTATCTCAAATTCAAATCAGTCTGACCTTGTTCAATGTGTATACATTACAACATGCTCGTTTCCAAACCACACCGCGCAGATCTCCGTTATATTCATGCATGCATGGGTTTCAAACATCAGGATCTCTTATTCAAATATTTGAATTCAACTTTACATTGATTGTGACCTCACCTATTCAGCTATTCTTTTACACCCACACAGTAGTCTTCTCTTTATAATTGTACCACTAACTTTCTCTCGTGCATGCATGCACACACACTACCAGTCGGCATTATCCATCGCACGCATGCAATCTTTTTCTTCAGGTCGGTCTCCCATGAAGGCACACACCAACACACATCCCCCTCTCCATCATATCGGGCATTCTTTATCTCTCATGCGTGCATGCGCAACGATCGATGTTCCTCTATGTATGTGTGTATATAGCTAGGTCTTTCATTGTTTTCCACACAAATCGATCAATCGATATATCCAGTGAGGTCTCACCCTCTTTCCCACGTCCACATCGATCAATCTATATCTCTCTATATAGGATTAACATATATAGCTAATACACCCACACTAATTATGTATCCAACGTCCCCCTCTCATCATCCATGCCTTCCTCTTCATCTCTCGGATGCGTGCACAATGGCGAAGACAGGGGCAGTAAGGGCCCTGCTGCCCCTCCCCCCATAACATCACTATATATCAAGGCTAATATGAATGTGATCATTAGAAAATTGCTGCTAAAAATGGTTTAAGTTCATGAATTGACCCTCCTCGTAAAGGATTAGCAATGCTTGGCCCCCTAGCTCATTTATTTTTCATGGCTCCACCACTGCGCGCATCAGCGCACGTGTTCGCCCCCCCTCTCTAAATATCGATCTCCACTTGTGCATTCCTTCATAGTCTCCCTCCACTCGGCCCCTCGCACCATCTTCTAGCCCACCCACTAGATTTTGCCACATGTACAATCTAGCAGACTCCATGGTTGAACTTAAGCATAATGCACAAACCTCAAAACAATAGTGGTTCTCTTTTGTTCTAGATTCTTTTGTATCATAACTGCCCAAACTTTTTTTCTAGTTGAATTGCCATTATTTGTTTTTACTTTACAGTTTACAATGCACAATTCCATGAATCATAAAATATATTAAGGGCTTCTTTCATTTAAAGGATTCTCAAAGGAATTTTGGAGGATTCTAATCATTAGGAATTTTTCCTATCTTCGTTGTTTGATTCGTAGGATTGTAAACCATACGAATTTTTCCATATGATTCATTTGCAATAGATTTCATAGGAAACATCCCATCCACTCAAACCTCTTTGAAAGAATTTTGCGTTTTTCTATGCACAATCAAACACTCGTACAATCCTGTAGGATTCAAGACGACATTCCACTATAATCCCATGTTTTTCCTATTCCCGCGTTCTTAGCTTTTTTATAAAAACTAATTGATTTTGAATGAGATGAACTATAAGAATTAAACTAAGGGCTACATCAGGCATATATGACTCAGATCTTACATGCTATAGTGTGGTATTTATTCATAATTTGGTTTCAAAATCTGATGCGTGCAATGCACATGTACCTTACTAGTATTTCGAGTTTGTGCAAAACACGTAAACTAGAATACCAATGGCACGCTACACAGTGTCTCTCTTACAGTTCACGAAGCCACGTGGCACATGTGTAGGCGTTGTCGCGACCGCCTTGCATGAATTGATCACAGTGACATGCTGCTGGTTCCAGAAGAATGTACTCGTCCTCCCTGAGCCATACTGGTGGTACATGCACGAAGCAAAGATGTGCACGCACGCCATGCACGCACTCATTCCTCGCACGCAGACACGGGTACACGGGCGGATGCAATTTTGTACCAAGATCCACCTAAGGATGGCAATGGGTCGGGTTTGGATCGGGTTGAACAATCTCAAATCCATATCCATGTCCATGACGACAGTGTTTGCCCGCCCATGAAAAAATCAATGGGTGAAAAATTGTGTCCATGTCCAAATCCGATGGATATCCATACCCATTGGATATCCATTGGGTCCTCTCGAGACATAAATAAGACATAACACAATATTAACATAAACTCTTCCATTCTTCACCTCGTGGTAGGCTAGGATTCACTTATGGTAAATCAACATCCACTAACAACCTAAGATCATTTAGTATTTTTCTAACAGATGAGAATGACGAGTCATTTAAGAAGGAGGTAAAAATAAGGAAAGGGGTGTTGGAGTATGTTACAGAGGGGATTGAATGTCAACTAAAAAAGTTATGATGGGGATTGTGTAATTTCTTATGCATGTTGTAGATAAAAAAGTGTAAAATTGGTGTGGGACATATGACCGTGGGGCAGGGATAGCAGATTTTCCCCCATTAAGTCATACTATCGGGTCGGGTTTGGGTATATCCATGGGTACAAGATTATATCCATGCCCTATCCATGAACAATCGGGTCGGGTTTGGGCGCCGCCCATGGACACAAAAGCATATACAAACCCTATCCATTCGGGTCGGATATCCATGGATGTCCATCTCCATGGATAAAATTGCCATCCTTAGATCCACCCCATGTGATAATTTGACGCGTGTAAAGTCGTTCACTTCATTGATGGTCGATTAATACAGCGCATGCAAATTGAGTGGACGTGAGGGCAGAAGAAAGACATTATTACTCCACTATGCGCATGCGAGTAGTTAAATCGTGGGTTGCTAGTAGTACTTCCATTGATCTCCTTCATATTTTGTGCCAATTTTTGACAGTAACATACTACTCAATATTTACGCATCTGAGCAGTGTAGTACTTGAAATTTATGTTTCTCTAAACTCATCGGGAGCCGTTTCGGGCCTCGAAACCAAAACCATCAATTAATCTTTACCTTGTTCCCATCACATTCGAAAGCCTGCTCACACCTACTAGTAGTACGTACCAAACCTAAACGTGTTCCCACTATGCAAGTATTAGTACTAGTGCTAGTACTTAGGTTATAAAAAGGGGAACTACCTAACCGAAAATCACTCTACCTTTCCTCCTCATAAGTGCTTCTTCTTCGTCCGTCGTTGCCATGGCCGGTGAGCGGAGCTCTGGGTCGAGAACTACTCGTAACAAGGGAGCGACAACCAAGGCTACGGAAAAAAGAGGGCTCGCCACCACGTAGAGACCTCGAAAGATCTCTCACGGGCAGGCGATGGCTCCCAGGAGCGCCCTAGCCGCGCAGGCAAACATGCCGAGCCGGTGGAGCTGGAGTCGTTATCCCTTGACGGCATGCCTGATGAGCTCAATAAGCAGAAGGAGTTCATCCAAGGCTTGATGGAGTTGCTGAAGGAGAGCCTCGACGACATGCCCGCTGAGCTCAATCAGCAGGGGGAGTTGACCGCCGGCTTGGTGATGCTGCTGAAGAAGAGCATTGCCTTGGAGAAGAAGGCGACCGGCGAAATCCTGCGACTTCGGGAGGACAATGCGAAGCTCTGCCACGAGATCGACTTGTTGAAGGAGAAGAACGCTGGCTGGAAGAAGCTGCATGAGAATAGTAGTTCCTCGATGAAGATGCTGGAGGCCCTCGCCATGCAACAAAAGGAAGAGTTGGCGAAGCTCCGCATCGAGCACCCGACTGCTGTCAAGGTACGTAATATGGCCGTGGAACAGATGATGAAGGCTCGCGTCGAGAAATGCCGCATCATGGACACAATGATGAACATGGCGGAGGAGACGCGCAAGGAGATGGAGGTGGTGCAGGCGATGAAGAAGCAGTTACGACTCCGCGGCGAATTAGATCATTTGGGGTGATAATCTTCCTTCTTCTTTTGCTCTTGTGTTTCATCTTTTGCTTCAGGTGTTTTGCCGCACGTGTCACGTTCTCTGCGAGGCATGAATAGAACAATGTTTTTGAGGGAATGAATAGAACAATGCTAACAATGAGATGACTAGCAAATTAGATCATTTTTTATCGCCATATGGCACTGGGCTGCCGTGTTTCGTGCTCCTCTGTCGCAGTACTACTCCAGTGGAAAACTTGAGTATACCGCACGGTTCTTTGCTCCTCCTCGATCAGGTCGTCGGCGCATTTATACAAGCAGTCAAATCCAAGGCCCCGCCTTCCACCAGTAATGAGCCGTCAAATCACAAAGGCCCTTGCCTCTCGTGAAACCAACCAAGCTAGACTGCCCCGCCCTCTAGCCTTTTAAAAAATGTATACTTTTATACAGCAGTAGTATCGATGGATTGCGCCATGGAGCAAAACTTGAAGTTCAAAAAAGGTGGTACATATGGAGAGCGCTCGTCGCCAAATTATGCATATAGTACTATTAAAAAGGCTAGTCACAATAATGATGTCCAGCACAACCCACACCTCAAATAAAACTAAGAGGGTGCTTGGATACGCTTTAGTCCCATGACTAAAAGTAGTGGGACTAAAACATGCTAGCCTCACCCATGCTTGGATCCAAATACTAAAAAGGCTAAAATCAAGTTAATGAGCATTTATTATCCTCCAAACCCTCCAATCCAGACCTCGCCTGTGTTAAAGGAGAGGAGTTAAATGAGTAGAGAGAGGACTAATCCACATTTAGTAGGGGTACCCCTGACTAAAAAAATTTAGTCTCAAGACTAGTTTTAGCCCCTCTTTAGTCAGGGGTCCTTGGAACTTTAGCCTCTTAAAGAGACTATTTTTAGTCAGACTAAAATAAGTCCCTTGGAAGTCCTTAAAATCTTGGCACTCAACGTCGGCATGGCATATGTGGTAACCAAGCATAAGTCATGCACGCAAACCTGGATCATGGCGGGCTTCTTCCTCTCTTCGTCCTTTAGATCCTTCTCGTCCCAGGACTGTGGTGTACTCAACATCTAGCCCAGCGACCCAGTCATCATCTGAGTTTTCGAACATGCGTCTGAAGCAAGAAAGGCATCCTTTCACCGTCGCGGAAGAACGGGTGTAGATGACGTCGAACTCATCGCCGGTGATGGTTCTAACCTTGTACTCATCGCCGATCATGGAGATTTGGGACGCCATGGATTTGGGAGGAGGGTTATGATTAGTGGAACTGCCATAATGTGAATGGACGGGACGACTAGGAGAGAACCGCTGTAGTATTGAAGGATGTGCGGGGACAAGTAGGAGCGAACTACCAGCGTGTGAACGGCAGGGTAGTGGCTTTCCATTCTCCCATGATACGGGCTTCCGAGAGCCCTTGGATCTGAGATCGAACGGTTGCATGGCGTGATTCTAGACCTATGGGTGAATATCCTATCCTGGAGGGTTATTCTGCAAATTTTCAGCAACTTAGAATGTGACCGTTTGATCTCAGATCCAAGGGCTGCCAGCAGCCCGTATCATGGTCGCGCCTACCACGACCGCCGCGTCGCTCGCGCGGTCATGCCCTTGGAGATTTAACACGGTGCGTTAGGCTATCTGATGTTGGCATGTCATACATAGTCATCACTTAGTCACTCATACTACAAAAAGGTTGGCTATAAGTGTATTTTTTGTTACTCCTCTCTATCTCTTTCTTCGTACTCAAGGAAGAAACGGTGCTAGTTAGCGCGTGTATTTATTGCATTTGCCAAGGAGTGACCTCTTCCAATTAAATGGTGTTGCTAAGTTTGCTTCATTTAATTAGCTATAGACTCAAAATTGTCTTTTCACCTAGGTACACGCGCTTAGCACTGTTTCTTCCTTGGGTCAGCAAACTAGTCTCTCTCTTCTTGATTAACTTGCCACATCAGACTTTATGCCTATGTGGCAAGCTTAAGCACCTGTAGGAGCAAGTAAAAGTAAGTACAATAGTGCGCTTTACATGGCATTTTTGCATATGTGGAGGAAAGAGAGGCAAGGAAAAAGTGGAGAAGTGGGCTCTCATGCAAGAGCTAGCCTCTACTACATGATGGAGCATTGGGAGAGGCACCTGTATGGAGGTGGTCAGGAATCTGGGAGACTCACGCCGGTCGTAGCACCGCAATTAAAATGGTAATGGCAAGTCAAATCATGGGGCCCCACCTGTCCAGCAGTAACTCGTTATCAAATCACACAGCCCTACGTTTGCAGCATCCTACTCCCTTGTCTTCTCGCGTCTCTGTCGAACCGACTAGGCAGAACTGCCCCACCGCCTACCGCGCAGGAAAAGCCCCGCCCTCGAATTTTAAATAGTATACAGTATACTAATTTTGTATCCATGGATTGTGCCCTGCGCCATGGAGGAAAGCGTGTAGAAAACGGAGGAGACACGGTGGTCTTGCAATAGAGAAGAGGGAGAGGCGAGACGGTGGTTTTGGAATGGAGATGATGGAGAGGAGAGGAGGTGGTTTTGCAATGGAGAAGAGGGACAGGAGCGTACGGCAGTGATTTAGGATTGGACGAGAGGGCCGGCGCGCTCTGACTGGATCAAAATAAAAATCAATTTACCCTTCAATTAAGAAAGCGACCCCACATTAACTAGTCTCCCTTTTATTCTGGGTCATAATTGACCATGATTTTTGCACATAAAATATATGTTATACGTTGTATACAAGGCCACAATCAAAATTACAATTTGCAACTATACAAGGCCACTAACATTAATTGAGGCAAAATTGATGGCGTTTGCCTCGTACTAGCACCCGATGACATTAATATCCCTTGTGTGCATGCATGAGTGAGAAGGTTTGCTTGCATTCCCAACATTAATCAACCAATGAGGAGTAAGACGGTTGGCTTGTTGTGCTTGGCAGAGAAAAACCACATTAATTAACACGACAATCAAGGTGACAAGCTAGCTAGCAACATTGACTTAAACATAGCATTGATTTTTACCTTGGTACCTGTAATATGAGTTTGTGGCCTTGTATAAAAAATGGAGGGAGTATAATTTGGAAGTACATTTAGATACGAACCAAACAGTACAATTTTTGGTGACATGCATTCACATTTTCCTTGTCAATTACAGTACGTGGTCAAACTTTGACCCAAAATACGCGAAACAACAAAAAAATACTTCCAAGACCAGCATCGCTCTTCCGCTCTTCTCCACTTAAACCACCGCCGCTCCTCTCCTGTTCTAATCTAAATACATCGCCGCTCCTCTCCTCTTCCATTTCAAAACCACCGCCCCTCCTCTCCTGTTCCAGTCCAAAACCAGCATCGCTCCTCTGCCATTCTAATCAAAAACCAGCGCTGCTCCTCTCCTCTTCCATTCAAAAACCACCGCCGGCGAGTGAAGGTGCTGTGGAGAAGTAGATCGATGGAGGAGTACAACCGATACATGAGGATCGCAGATGGCGACCCTATGAAGCTAGCTAGGATGTTGGAGGTACAGTCTTGGTTTGACAACAAGGACCAACTAGCGGCGGCGGCGACATCCATGGCCAAATATCTACAACAGAGCGAAAAGGTGGCGATACTCCCGGAGGGAGTCACACCGGAGTACATATAGCTGCTCCTCTGGGCCATGGAGCAAACACATTCACCGAATCCAATCGTGAGGGAGCGGTGGTGGGAGTATTGATCCCAGATGGAGCATCCACCAGAGATTGAAGGATCGAGCATCTACAGGGTGCCGTTTGTGAGGGTGTCCTGCCAGAGCGAGCCGGTGGAGTCTTCGTCGACCAAACCCAACTGCAAGAGGAGAAAAGCAGTTGGCCCGACGATGCTTCCCTGCCGTCGTCTCCCTCGCCGTTCACATCGTCTCACGGGGCGGCTGTCTGCCGCCGAGGAATAGGAGGGCGCTGCCCCCGCCCCCAGCCCAATAGTCGGGCAGGTTGTGAATTGTCAGGAGGAGCTTAGGGTTGTCAGTATTTGCATGTTGTGAATTGTGTTTTGTGTTGTGTATTTTTGAGAGTACTTTCAGATATGAATGTCTTTTGAATTTCAGATTTGCAGTATTGAGCATATGAAGTATTTTATTAATTCTAGAGATCTATTTTTAGCACTTAAAAATGTAGTTTCATAGGAGTATAAAAGTGCAGACAATGTGATTCTTAGAGAAGAAACTGCAAGTTTCACTTTCAGATTAGAAACTGCAAGTTCAGTTTCAGATAAGAAACTGCAACTTTCAGAGGCAGAGCATTTATATTAACACGGCCTTTTCAAACAGGGTTAACATCATGTTGGAAGTTTTATTCATGGTCGAAAATGGAACTACCAGCCAGTTAACATCATGCTGATCAACATTCATGCATAGCACATCTTCATATGATGCACAATCAAAATGCCCACACAATGTCGAGTGTGCGAAACATAGAGAAAACGAGGGACGAAGTTTTGGCAAGTGTTGGACGTGGTTTTGGGCTGCCCCGTCTAGGCTTTCATTTTTAACATGCGCAGCCCACGACCTCGGATGGGAGGTCCATAGGCTTGTTTGTATTTTCTTAGGGCCGTCATGTATCGACCGGCCTATGGACCTCCCATCCGAGGTTTTATTTTTGCCAGCCCAATTTATGTATTTTTTTGAAGAAAACGCAGAGGTATGTTCTATTTTTCTATATAAGAATAGGAACGCCAGGTCCAACTGATGTTTCCCTTCTAACTATATTATATATATTTAAATTATTTTATATGTTGACTGTTTAGTTCACATACTCCCTCCTTTTCGGTTTATAGGGCTTATCTCAAAATTTTTGTTTTTCAATTTTATAAGGCTCAATTTGGTTGTTTTCCATCACATGTTCAGATTCCAAGGTGCATTAAATCATTGCATGCAAGTATTAAGAGAAAATTGACCAATGCATGTACTTTATGCATGCATGCATTGCAATTTATGCATTGATAAACATAATTTTTTGAGGAAAACAAGTGCATTAATTAGGTGCTTTTGCAAACTACAAAAAGTATTCCACCATTCATCATCTACCTTGGTTGGTGAGATTTTTGAATTGAGCCCTATAAACCCAAAAGGAGGGAGTAATTGGCAAATAGATCTCGCCGCCACCCCCCGCCTCCTGACTTCGGGCGCGCCTGCCCCCCTCAGCAAGTCCGCTCGCGCGCCCCATGGAGTCGCCGGCCATATCCACAGGGGAATGGCTGGAAGACAGGCAGATGTACAAGATGCATCTCCGACATATCTACAAAGCCTTCCCGCGGATGCTCCAGTCGCTCGACTCCGTCGCGCCGGCGATGCTGCGGGAGACTCGAGGGAGGAGATGGAGGGAGCGGGCGATGCGGATCCACGACAACACTCTCTCCTGGACCCAGTGCATGCGCGAATGGAGGGAAGCAGAGGAGGAAGCTGGAAGGGAGGAAGCCGAGGAGGGATTGAATCCGTTCTCTCACTCGCGCAGGTATGCTCGGATGTGCAAGGATCATGTGGATTGGGAGCTGCTGAATCTAGCCCTGCGGATCTACTTCGAAGGAGATTTCTCGGAGAAGCACAGGATGCCCCACCCCAGTGAGCCGCCGATTGCGTTCGTTCGACGGGTGAAAGGAGAAGTGAATTCAGGAGATCCATGCCGTGCTGCGAGATGGGAATGCTTGACTGGACTCCTGCCCACCAGCACGCCACCGGAGCCGGAGCAAGTGGATCCCCTACCTTACCTCTCCCACAAACCTGCAGAAGATTGAAATTAGGCTTGCAATCTTCTTCAATTGAGCTGTCTGGTGGTTATTTCTGCTTCCTGAGAGACAACATCTGGCTGGAGGATGAGCAGGAACTAGGAACTCCGATGAATTTCCCCTATCACAATGGTGGGGGGAGCGTCGGTTGGGCAGTGGTACAGCCCACCTCCGCCCCAAATGGGGGCACAATCTGGGTAGGCTCCTGTAATTGCCCAAGATCAATCTGCCGGTGGTTCTGACTCTCAGATCAGTGGGAAATCTCAAGGCAAGAATCAGCAAAAGAAGAGATAGGACATCCAGAAAACTTCTCCTGCCCCTGCTTCGGGCCTTATGGCATACTCCGCGGTGATCTGCTACAACTATGGGGAACCAGGGCATCATTTGGATAAATGTGTCAAGCCCAAGAGTTGTTTTATTTGCAAAATGGTTACCCATAAAGTTGAGAATTACCCTGTCAAAAGGAAAACCCACAGTTCTGCTAGATATGTTGGAAGTGATAGAAATACGGCTTACTTCCATGCAGTAGCTAACCAGAGGAGGAGGAAAACCCTCATTCACTCCCTTGATGGCCCTAATGGCCCTGTTACTGAGGTAGATGAGATGCTGAAAGTGGCTAGTGACTTCTACAAAGACCTGTTTAAGAAAGAAAACCCTTTTGGGTTCTCTCTAAAAAACAATTTTTTCTCTGCTTCTGAAAAAGTCTCTCCTGCTGAAAATGAGCTGCTAGAAGCCCCTTTTTCAGAGGCAGAGGTGAAGGAAGCCATTTTTAGCACTTATCCTGATGGGGCTCCTGGTCCTTATGTGATTCCCTTCTTGTTTTACCAGCATTTTTGGGACATGGTGAAAAATGATCTCTTAGATCTTTTCCAAGCCTTTCATAGAGGAGAGTTGGATCCAGCAACTTACTCATGGGGGGTCTGTTGGGGTCAACTTAAATAACTGTGAAAGTGATTTTTTCCTTGCTGGTAAAGGCCTTAGGCAAGGTGACCCCATCTCCCCGCTTTTGTTTAATTTAGTAGTGGACGTTCTTACTAAAATGCTTAGCAAAGCTGCTGATCATAGTCTGATTGCAGGGCTCTGTCCTAAGGTCTGCAATGGTGGCATCATCTGCCTTCAATATGCAGATGATACCATCCTTTTCTTAGACAATGACTCCACACATGCTAGAAATCTAAAAACTGTTCTAACCTGGTTTGAACAAGTCTCAGGCATGAGAATCAACTACTCTAAAAGTGAACTCATCCCTATCAACATGGATGATCAGGAGTTAGCTGACTTCCTCTCTATTCTACTCTGTAATAAACGTAACTTCCCCATTAAGTACCTAGGTATCCCTCTCCACTATGATAAACTGAGGAGAGAGGATATCCAACCCCTTCTGGATAAAATCATTAAAAGGATTGTTGGGTCGAGGGGCAAACTTCTATCTTACAGATGTAGATTGATCCTCATACAAGCTTGTTTAGCTAGCATTCCAGTGTATCTCCTCTCCTTCTTCAAGTTCCCTAAATGGGCAGTGAACCTCATCAATTCTCAGATGTCTCATTGCTTGTGGAATGATTTTGAGGGAAATAGGAAGCTACACCTTGCTAATTGGACCCTAGTCTCTATGAACAAAGATTTTGGAGGCCTAGGCATACCTAACCTCCAAGAAATTAACATCTGTCTTCTAGGGTCTTGGATTAAAAGATTCTATGAGGAAGACCTGAAACCCTGGAAGCTTCTTATTGCCCATAAATACCTAGGTAATAAACCTAATATTTTTGTCCCTTCCTCCAACCCTAAGACCTCTAGATTCTGGATAGGATTAAAATCTATTATGCATGCTGTGAAATTTGGCTACAGATGGATCATAGGGGATGGGAGCAGAACCAGGTTCTGGGAAGATAGTTGGTTTGCCACATCCCCCCTAGCAGTCCAATTTTGGCCTATTTACTATGTCTGCAATGAGCTTAACAAAAGTGTCAATGAAGTTTGGGACGGTCAATGCCTAAAACTCTCTTTAACAAAAGCATTACGTTTACTGCCGAGCCGGATGCCCTGATTTGGCAGCTGGACAATAAGGGGAGGCATTCCTCCAGCTCCCTCTATCATGTTATCAACTTTAGAGGGGTTCAACCCGTGTGTATCCCTGGTGTCTGGAAATTGAGAGTTCCCCCTAAAATTCATGTATTTCTCTAGCTTCTCTCCAAAAACAAATTGATGACTAGGGATAACCTTAGGAAGAGACACATCATCAAACCCCTTGATTGTGTTTACTGCTTGGAACAAGAGTCTTGTTCTCACCTATTTTTTGAATGTATAGTTGCTAAACATCTCTGGGCCCACATTGAGGAATATTTCTCTAGTCAGATTGGCTCATCCTTCGAATCTGTCGCCAGATTCTGGATTGCTACCAAAAAGTGCTCAGTTTTAAACATTGTTAGCTCAGCTATCCTTTGGTGCCTCTAGAATAGAAATGCTATGATTTTCAGTAACACCTCCTGGATTTCCATTCCGCGGGTCTTGAGGTTGATCAGGAACATGGTGAGGAACTGGGCGATTCTCTCCCCCGGATCGGACAAGGACAAGTTGATGAGCTTCGTGGAAACCCTAACAAGATCCCTCCAAAAACCATTGGCGATCACTTGTGGCTGAACAAGGCTCGACCTGCTCTGGGGCTGGACCCGTGGGCTCATCTCAAGATCTCTGATGAAGATGATGGGCACCTGGTGCCGAAAAAGAGGGACATCCACCATGCTATGCCTTCTAGCCCGGTCTCTCCGCTTGCTTACTGGTCGCCGCAGGCTGACACGGCCCCTCAGCTGAAGACCATGAAGGCTTCGCTGGACCCTCCTTGTGTCATTTGAGTGCTCTATCCGCTCTGCCTTTGGCACCGCTCGGGTGATTTGTGTTATTGAGAGAACTTGTTCATCCACTCCCCTAGTTTGTAGCTTTTCTACCTTTGCTTTCGAACTGCTCTTTGAGCTGCTGTATCAGAATATGTTGTGGTTTCGTTCTCAGCAATAGAACCGGGGAGATGCTCCATGTTTATCTAAAAAATTTATTTCATATGTTATTATATATTATTTTTATTGTCATCATATATTTAACAGATACTTACATATGTAAGAAAACAATATCCCACATCTTATTAACTTATAAAAATAATTTCTTAACAAATAAAATCCTGGATTGTTTTGGCACGAAAATCCTAGTGATTGTGTACAAAAGCTTGGTAAAATTTAAGGACGAATGGAATAATATCACTTATTATTTAAATATATTTATTACAAAATGCTCAGCCCCTTTTTATTTTTTGATAACATTGCTGGCCCAACCCAACATTATAATTAGAATCAGCCCAGCAAAATCGTGTATTTCGAGAAAGTGCAAATGGCCTGTAATTTTCTAGGAAATAAAATAAATGGGCCGCATGGATGCTACATTATTTGTTCACCCAGCCCAGCTAATGGCTGTAATTCAAGAAAAAAGATCAAATTGACTGTAAATTCTACCACACAAAAAAAAGACTGTAAATTCTGAAAAAATGGGTTGAATATGTGCCACATTTTTGGAGGCTGAAATGTGGGCCAATAGGTCGAAGCCAATGCATGTCGTTGTCAATTTAGTCAACAAATGATTCTGACATGTTAGCCGTTGGATTTACATCCAACGACAGGCATCCATCTTCAATCTCTCGTCTTCTTCCTCCAGCACCGCCGGGACCACCTCCCGCCTCCTGCTGCTAGCAGCTCTGCTTAGCACGCTTCGCTATGAAGCGCTACTCCACCGTTGGCCAGGCCATCCCTCCACCCCTCCACACCTCCTGTTCTTCTCCCGACCGCCGAACCAAACCGCACTAGAACCAGTTAACCCTTGTACACCTCTCCGTCTGTGACTCTACTCCCGCGTCTTCCCATCTCCGACTCGTTGCTGTCCAGGGCCTCGCCGTCGTCCACCACCTTGGATGCGCTCGGCGCGGCGTGGTCAATGTGGTCAACGAACGACACCATCGGAAGTAGACTGTGCGTGGAGAGGTTGACAGCTGGGTCCACGGCCGCACACAAGGAAATGCGTCCTTATTACGCGCAAAATAATGATTCCTCCACCTGACATCTGGGACCCATCGGAAGGGCCTCTGTATTTCACGAAATAAAGTGCCCCTCACTAATATGTCGGACCCACCAGCTATCTTCGCATGCAAGGAAGTGCCTCCTTATTACGCACAAAAAAATGAATATTCCCCCTGCCAGCTGGAACCCAGCATAGTGGGAGGCTAACTTGTGGGCCTACCAAGTAGACAGCGACGGAGGGCTTTGTCAACTTAGTCAATATGAACGATTCTAGCTCCTGTTACCGTCGATGTTCATCCAACGGCCGTAGTGCTTCTTCAACCTCTGGTCTTCTGCTCCAGCCGCCCAAACCAGTGCCGGTCGTGCCACGTGCTCCTGCCTCCCGTGGACGGTTGTGATGCCGCGGAGGCCTCACCGCCCCCTACTACTCCCACTGCTGGCCAGGCCATCCCTCTAGTCACCCACACCCCCTGTTAATCTGCGGCGACAGCAGCCTCCTCGTACTCCTCTTCGCGTGGGCATCCACTGCCGCGTCTTCCCCGGCTCCGAGTCGTCCCCTTCCTAGTCCTCGTCATCGTCCACCGCCCTGGTGCTTTCGACGCGGCGTGGTCAACGTGATCAGCGATCGACTTCCATCGGAAGAGTACTGTACGTGCAGAGGCCGATAGCTGGGTCCACGGAAGCCTCAAGGAAGTGCCTCCTTATTACGCGGAAAATAATTATTCCTCCACCTGATAGTAGGGACCCATCGGACGGGCCACCAGTATTTTGTGAAAAAAGTTGTTTCCCCCTGACTGCTGGGACCAACCGGACGGGCCACCGTATTCCATGAAAAAAACGCCCCCCCCCCCCCCGCTGTCAGCTCGGATCCACTGGAAGTGCCTCCTTATTACACACAAAAAAAATGAATACTCCCCCAGCTAGCTAGGACCCACCTTGCTGGGAGGCTGACTTGTGGGCCTACTAAGTTGATGGGGATGAAGGGTTTTGTCAACTTAGTCAATATGAACGATTCTAGCTCCAGTGACCGTACGATGTCCATCCAATGGCCGCAGTGCTTCTTCAACCTCTGGTCTTCTTGCTCCAGCTGCCCAAAGCAGCGCTAGTCGTGCCGCATGCTCCTGCCTCCCCTTGCCGGCTGTGCTGCCGCAGAGGCCTCACCGCCCCCTACTATTCCCACTGCTGGCCAGGCCCTGCGGCGACGGCAGCCTCACACCGCAGCCGAACCAGTGAACCATCGTAGCCCTCTCCGCGCGGGCTTCCACTGCCGCGTCGTCCCCTTCCTATGCCTCGCTGTCGTCCACCGCCGTGGTGCTCTCCGCGCCGCATGGTCAACGTGGTCAAGGAACGACTTCCATCGGAAGAGTACTGTACATGGAGAGGCTGACAGCTGGGTCCACGGCCACAGCCCAGTTTTTTTTTGATTTGCCAAGTAAGTCGCGTTGTTAGGCCTGTTGGGCTGCAAATCTTTCAAAACGAGGAGAGCTTTCATTCGGCTGGCCGAGAAAATGGCCCATCAGTAATGGGAAATGGGTTGTACATTTTTAAAACACATCAAACCGGCAATTAGTTTCAAATATCTTTTTTTATTTCAAGATTTTAAATTACATTAATTTTTATGCGTGGAGAATTTGTTGGATTTTATACTGATATACATTTATTTTTAAAATTAGTTTGAATGTGAGTCGAAATTTCGGGATTAAAAACAGTTCAGACCGCACCGAAATATGCAAAATTTCGTATAATTTTTTAACCGTTGCCACAATATGGGCTGCAATGCTAACAAAAAGAATATGGGCTCCAAAAAAACCTTAAGAATTAGCAAATGGGCTGTAAATTATTAGAAATAATGGCAGATGGGTTGTAAGCTGTTTTCCACAGATTTGAGGCTTTCCTAAAAAAATGTTGACGCACAAGCACTGATTGTTGGATGTCCATCCAACGGCCGTCGTGCTTCTTCAATGTCTGCTCCTCCTGCTCCAGCCGCTCAAACAAGCGCCGGCGGGACTGCCTGCTCCCTACTCCTCGCGGCCGACTGTGCTGCCGCGCAGGCCTCACTGCCCGACTGTACTCCCATTGCTAGCCTAGCCATCCCTCTACTCACCCGCACCTGCTGTTATTCTCCTACAACGGCAGTCGAACCAGTAAACCCTCGTACAGTCGTACTCCCCTCCGCGTGGGAAACAACTGTCGAGTGTTCCCTGCCTCCGTGTCGTCCCCTTCCTAGGCCTCACCGTCGTCCACTGCCCTGGTGCTCTCGGTGCGGCATGGTCAACGTGGTCAAGGAACGACTACCATCAGACGCGGACTGTACATGGAGAGGCTGACAGCTGGGTCCACGACGGCAGCAAGGAAGTGCCTCCTTATTACGCGGAAAATAATGATTCCTCCACCTGACAGCACGGACCCACCGGACGGGCCACCGTGTTTCATGAAAAAAAACGTTCCCCCTGACTGCTGGGACCCACCAGCTACACCTTCACACACAAGAAAGTGCGACCGGGCAAAAAAAAACGATTCGCCCTCCTGACTACTGGGACCCACCAGCTACATCTTCGCACGCAAGGAAGTGCGTCCGGGCAAAAAAACCAAAACGATTCACCCCCCCTGATTGATGGGACCCACCAGCCCCCCGACTGCTGGGACACACCAGCTACATCTTCGCACGCAAGAAAGTGCATCCGGGCAAAAAACCGATTCGCCCCTGACTACTGGGACCCACCAGCTACATCTTCGTAGGCAAGGAAGTGCCTGACAGTCGGGACCCACCTGGTCGAAGCGTACGTGGCATTGTCATTCTAGTCGCGAACGTGTACGTACATATATACTGGTGGATGTAGAGGCGCGCACGTGTCGTAGTAGAGGCGGCCAGGGTGCAAGAAAGAAAATACGGCCACGTATGTGTACATACGGGCGGGGTCTCGAACGCCTACTCGCGCATACGTACGGCGAGTGCTCGTGTACATGGCTGGGTCGGAATGGAGAAACAGCATCGTCGTCGTGTTCATGGGGAGGCAACGGAATGCGTCGTGTTCATCGGGAGGCAACGCGGCTGGGTCGGAACGGAATGCATGGTCGTGTTCATCGGGAGGGCTTGGATGGAAGAGGCGATGGAAACGAGGCCTGGCCTACCGCACAACGGAGGAAACAGACCTCCTACGGTTGAAACGGGGGTCCTGTTGATCGGGAGGGGTGTGGCGTACTGCAAAACTGAGGAAACGGACCTCCTACGGTCGGAACGGGGGTCTTGTTGATCGGGAGGGGTGTGGCGTACCGCAAAACGGAGGAAACGGACCTCCTACGGTCGAAACGGGGGTCCTGTTGATCGGGAGTGGTGTGGCGTACCGCAAAACGGAGGAAACGGACTTGTGTTGGAGCGCTATGGTCGAAACGGGGGTCTTGTTCATCGGGAGGGGTGTGGCGTACCGCAAAACAGGACTCCACGAGATACTGTTCATCTCCACAGTCGACCCCCTCGAGCCTCCACGAGCTACTGTTCATCCACCGTCGACCTCCTCCAGCCTCCACAGGCTCCTGTTCATCCAGCCTCCACCGCGCGCTACTCCACTAGCTACTGTTCAACCACCCCTCCACCGTCTACTGTTCATCCAGCCCTCCACACCACGGGGTCCTGTTCAACCACCCCTCCACGGGCACCCCTCCACCGTCTACTGTTCATCCTACCCTCCACATCACGAGGTCCTGTTCATTCACCCCTCCACGGGCACCCCTCCACCGTCTACTGTTCATCCAGCCCTCCACCACACCACGGGGTCCTGTTCATCCAGAGGCAATGCCACCGCTCACTGTTCATCGAAACCCCCTCGCAACGCTCACTATTCATCCCATCGATCGGCTACAGTTAGCAGAAGTGGCCAAGGAATCTCTTGATCGGGTTCAGTTAACAGCCATCGATCGATCGCTTGGGTTCAGTAATGCATAGCCTGCAGTGCAATCGCTCGGGTTCAGTTAGAGCCCAACGCCTCGCTCGGGTTCAATTAGAGCCAACGCCTCGCACACGCGCGCGTACGTGTATGACAGAAACGCGCATCGCTCGGCCCCCGACCTCCCACCGTAACCAGGAACTCCTCGAAATTTTCCTCCCCCTAGCTTCTACCACGGTTTTTTCCGTCATGGACGGCCCAAAGAATGTCATGCAGCTGCGTCTCCGGCCCGCCCAAGACGAAAAGCCCATTTTCTGTCATGATTTTTTGTCATAGAAGTAGGATCCCACCACATCGATGATGATACCGGGTTTTGTCACAATTATCAAAATAAAAGAGTCATATGTATGACAGAAAAAAATTTCGGTCGGCCCAAAATGTCACGGATGTGTCTTTTTTTATAGTGGTGACTTTTGGCCTGTTAGAGGCCCGATGTAGACATGGGCCCATTTCAACCCGGTGTGACTTTTGGTCTGGGAATGGCCCGTGCTACCCATGGGCCATATATGGTCCGATAGGACATCGGGCCCACTAACGGCCCGTGATAAAGGTGGCAACAGTTAAGCCCAACGTGACTTTGGGCTTGTTAAAGGCCTGTCGCATAATTCAGCTCGTTGATGTCTGTACTAAGCTTTCGGCCTCTTAAAGGCCCATGATATCAGTGGGCCAACTAAGGCTCGAGATATGTTTTGGCCTGGTAACTGCCTGCTGAAGGCCCGTCAATGACTAGTGAAAATTGAGGCCCAGCATGCATTTCCGCCTGCTAAAGGCCCATGGTTTCATCTGGGCCGTAACAGGCCAGTACAATATTCAGCCTGTTAATGGCCCAACGCTACCTGGGCGAAACTAAGCGCTGGGTCCACAAAAGGCTCAACTAAAATATAGGCCGGTGTAAGTTGTGGGCCTCGCGCAAAGTGTGAAGGCCCTAATATTTCGGGCCCAAGAAAGATGCAGACCAGCCTAGTTGTGGCCCGCTAAAAACCAGACCCGTTAGAGGCGAATGTTTTGTCCTGGTCGACTACATTTGTTTTTTTCATATAGCGAATGATGGCAGTAACTAGTAGGAATTAAGAACAACCCTACTCTATACAATAAAGAAATTACAGCATCATAAGTAAGAATAAACCTACACTATACAATAAAGGATTTATGGTATATTACATCCACTGGGCATCGAAGTTCGCCACCAGTGATCATAAAGAGCAACGAAGAAGCAGATTACAAAAACTGGGCACCATTGCAGCGTAACAAAATAATATTGAACCGAGACCACTTCCAAGATAGTTCAAGAAAGGATAGCCTTGCGTGGGAACTGCTGCGCAAGCTGCTGATCAAGGCTATGAGACCGGCCTAGCATGTCGGTCATAGCTTCCAGGTGTAGCTGTTTAGCAATGATGTTCTCATTGGTGTTCTCCGCAATCTTTCTTAGAGATAGGACTTCAAGTCTATGTTGAGTTGCAGAATGCCTTTCTGCTAGAACTTGGGACTGAAGAAGTCAAACTGATTCAGACAATGAATTCTGTGAGCTTGTCTGACTGCTAGTCTCAAGTAACTTGAACACTGCATCAAAACAAGACTTTGGGGTTGTCTCACTATCTTCAAGATGTTTTTCCTTCATTGCTGCAATATATGTTGGGTTTGTCTCACAGCCATTAGCAGACTTGTGCATGCCATCAGGCATATCACCCTGAAACGAAGCAGAGAGATGACTGGTTTTGCACGTGTATAAACAAAGATGATAACCGTGCTGTCAATTCCATCTAATTTCAAATTAGAAAATAAAGAGTAAGTTCAAAATATCAATATCATAATTTGGCATTGTTCATAATGCAGGGAGCTTCACCACACTACTGGATTACCATAGCAACATAACAAGCATAGATGAAGGGCAAAGAAAATCATTGTATCTATTTTGGTTAATGTGCATGGCATGTTGTTCATATCATCAGCCACATCAGTAAGATAAAACAGGAGATGACAAGGTGCAAACGTGGGCTGCTTCACCACACACTGGATTATAGTTCTACAAAAACAAGCATACATATAGGGAGTATTGAGTAATGTGCATGGTATGAATAAGGAATTTGGTTTTACAAGTAAAACTTAGAACTTACAGTTCTTGCGAACATGCATTTTGGTAGAAACAGCAAACTAAACAGCAGTAAATGATAGGGAGTATGAGAAAATTAAACAACAGTTGAGGATAAAGGCTTTAGAAGGACTGACTTACATTAACAGTTAACATCGACTTTATAATGCCCTTCTCCATGTCAAGGGAAGGATAACTCAAGAATTTCAGCATAGAATCTTCTTCATAAGCATTGCCTATACTCTACATTTTGTAGAGAGTAATTATAGATATGATAATAATAGAAGGGATAGAGGATAATGAATATAAGATGCAGATTGATGCTACATAATCAACTACCAATCCCTAGAATTACAAGCATTACAGGACAAAATGTACTGACAAGAGCAATGGGCTACACTTCTGCACTGGCATTGTTTGTATATTCTAGTTTTTGGTAAGATTAAATATAGATCTGATATTTTTTAGTAAATGGTGGGCGAGGGAGATAAGATGCAGAATGCTACATAATGAACCAATCCCTCTTCCCATAATACAAGAGTGTTTGGAACACTGGTGTACCATACAACACGTTCTTATATTATGGGACGGAGCGAGTAGATGTTAATGTAAATACAGTGATAGACGATGTTCAGTCATTACAAGAGGACTGCAGAGCTAAACCTCTTCAAAAGCATTGGGTTGATTATAAATTTATGTAAGAGTCCATACGGATCTTATAATGTCCACCAAATGGACGATAACGAGGCTAACATGTGCAGTGATGCTACATAATCAAACAACTATAAAAATTAAGTATGGTCATACAGGGCAAGAGGTACTCACAAGAGCAATGCAGTATGCAGTATAGTTGCGCGATTCTGTGGTCCCTTGAGAATGAATGTTCTTCTGCTAATAGTTTTCGTACAAGTGAGATGTTAAGGAAAATGCAGAAATGTAGTTCAAATTGTGATGTGATATCATAGACAGTACCTTACGTTGTAGCCGTGACCAATGTGTAACAAGATTATTCCAGTCACCGTCGGATAAATGTAGCATCGGAGACTTTATAGAAATTTCGTTTAGAGGCTTGCCATCGAAGTGCGCTTGCCTCAGGTAGGAAAGATACTTCATCAACGAGTGCTTGAAAAGCGCAACCAACCCTTGCTCGTATTCACAATCCAGTTTGTTCCTCGCCTATTTAAAAGAATGAAATCTTGTGTCTTCTGTCAGCAGAAACATATGCAGTAATGACCATGAATAACATTAGTACATTAATTACGCGTAAGTTGCAGAGGAAGACTAGAAATTGTTTTGTGTCTGCGGTATAATCTTTCCATTAAGGAAAGATGCGCAGAAAGTTCCTGACAACTATATAAGCTTCGTCTTCTAAACTGGAAAGAAATGGAACAGGGGTCCTATTTGTTGCAATTAGGTCTCTCTCTGGTTCAAAAATAGATTTGGCAACTGGATTTGGTGTACTCTTTGCTGGAATGGGGGTTTTGCGTCGTGGAGCTGGTGCTATGTCAACTGGCATAATCATACTGTTTGCTGTAGTTGGGGTCTGTTGAGTTGGGGCATCAGAAATGACAAGTGTAGTAGGGCTAGAGTCTGCTAGAGTTAGGGTGCTTTGTGGGTCAGGTGATATTGCAACTACACCTAATGGGCTATTTGATTTATCAGGTGCAACTACCTTTTCCAAATACTTTGCTTGTGCTCCTCCACGATCAGCAATCGCCATCTTCCTTTCGAACGTATGATACACAAGAACAACATTTGAATGGATAAATATGGTATGATGACAGATGGAATATGTACTGAAAATGGATAGGCAGGGCGTATTCATATACACGATGTGTAAACTAAGCTAATGGCAGTTCAACAAAGTAGAAGCAATGCAAAGCATCAGTTGCAAGATATGTGCGACCAATATAACCATGGAAAGTTAGAGCAAGCACCTTGATGGGTGAATAAGATAGGCCATCTTCCTCTGACTCCTCCACTAGGGAGCTACATTGACTTAGGTCTCCCTCTAGCTCATAATCACGGTTAGGATCATATTTTGAGCATGAATCTGTAGGTGGAGAGCGTTTTCATTGCATTGCATCCAGACTTGATTTCAGTCCCTTAAAGCCAAGTTTGACAGCCATGGCATTGTTCTACTTTATTCTTTTCATGCGCGCAAGCTCATAATCATTATGATGCTGTTTAGAATTTGAGATTCATGAAAACATAAAAAGTAGTCAGATTATCTATGATATGCATTGCGGATTCAACTCGAAGAGTGTCTCCCTATAAAGCCCTGCATATGCAATGTTCACCCCCAACCGTGCTGACCAGACCACACACAGAAATGCAAACCCCTTATGTCTCTATAACAGGCAGACACACATTTTCAAAACTGAAGTAGGAACATTAGAATCATATGAAATTCATATTTGAACAAATAAACTAAGGAATTATGAGTGGCATAATGTTTAGCTTCAAGGGTAGAGTGTTGGAAGTGCGACACAAAGCAAGTAGGCAAATTGTATTCCCTGTAAAAGATCGAAGCATATGTAAAAGCTGGAAATGATACTTTCTTTCTATACAAAGCAGTGTTCGTTGCCCACACATGATGGAAGAGATCACATAGAGAAATACTATTCACCCATGTCTATGGTTCCAGTATTTAGAGACATGGTGGTTCACTCTAAAAGAATATTGACAACAAATATGACAAGGCAAACATAGATGTAGTGAATCAATCATTTACTTATGAGCTTACTCGGACAAGTATGCAGAATTGTAACTGCAGTAAGAGACCGTCCAAAATCCTCCTAGAGTCATGCCGTCCGGGGAAGGCAAGTCGCCGGTGAGGCAAGCGGCTAGGGGCGAGTAGAGATCGGAAGTGCGCAGCAGAACAGAGGGGAATCGGGGCCTGGGACGACCCAAAATCCCAGGGTGGGCCGGCCCACCGTGGGCACCCTGTAGAGATACACACCCGAGCAGCGAACATGCATTTTCGAAACTAATTTAGGAACATTTAGCTGACCAATTAAATGACTCTATTTTAATAATATCATATTTGTAACAACTAAGCTTGTTTAGGTTGATGGGTGGAGCAGTGCTATTATTACACGAAGCAAGTATTATGATCTTATACTGATCATAAAAGGGGGAAACTCTAAGCAAAGTTTTTCGCAAAAGAGGGTTTCCCCTCCGATTTCAATTAAAGAAACCACCACGGAACCACCATGATCAATTAAACCGTATCATGACTATGCCATGGCAGATTTGAAGCTGCAAACCGGAGAAATTATATTTAGCAACCATTGTTTGCTTCGAACTAAGAACTAAATTCTAAGAGCTGAAAAGAAAGTAGAGTAACCAAGTTAAGATCTATTTTCTAGTTGATATCAAAAGGTTGAGGAGATATGAAGTACCACCTCTCTTGTGGCGCCATGTAGGCATCGGGGGTGCGATGGCTGTCGGTGGCGTTGAAGCAGATCTGCGATGGTAGACAGGTGCATCGGGGCATAAGTCTCGTTGCGATGGAAGATAAGGTCGTGTGAGCGGCCCCGACAAAGAGGACGATGGCGCCGATGAAGTGAGAGGACGTGATGCAAGGCTCTTGGTCCGTCGCCGTGGATGAGAAACGTCCAACTCTAGCAGTGGACGGCGCGGTCTTGGTAGGCGCTCCGGTATGGTGGAGGACGGTGGCGATGGATGTGGTGGAGGACGATGGCGATGGATGGGTGGAGGACGACGGCGATGTATGGGGTGGCGGATGGAGGCCGGTGTGGGGATGGTGCTCTAGCGCGGATGGTGTATGAATGGGAAAATGGAGGGAGAGGTACGGGGAACCATGTTTTTGGGAGACGCCTGCCTGAAATATGGGAAAGTTACGAACTTAGCCCCTGTTTAAAATTTGGACATCTCGTCGATTGGGGATCCAATGGTAATCTCACATCTCGCCAATATTTGCCGAGAGCGATTTCGGGCAAGGAGAGGGTGGTTGGCGCCCATGGTTGGCGCCCACAGTGTATGAACGGGGCTGACTGTTAGGGCGGTTGTGTCACATCTGAGTGAAGTTACTAACCTGCGCCTATTGAAAATATTTTCCTAGATCGATTTCGGTTGAGTCGAGTTTGTTTTGCCGCCCACCGTGTATGAATGGGGAAATGGAGGGAGAAACAAAGGTCTTTCGGACGATCTGGAATCAAATGTGTTTTGCCGCCCATGTTTGGCGCCCACCGTGTCGGAATGGGCTTAGAGGCGGTCGTGTCACGTCTAATTTAAGTTACTAACCTACCCCTATTTAGAGTAGTGGAAATCGGGCCGATGGATTGTCCGTGTAATGGGTAGATAGTAATTTCCATCTCCCAAACACTTGGCTTCGGGCAACCGACGTGGGAGTGGACATTTTGCCGCTTCTTTCGAATATTGGGACAATAAGCATCCACGTTTACCCTGGCAACTAAATTCGAATCCATTTTGTATTCCTATACGAATCTTTATAAATCATTATATGTTCTTTTATATATCTTCAAAAGGACGACAAAGATGTATTCCACTGTCATATATGAATATGGTTTACAAATGCCGATACACAAATTTAGAAGCTAGAATCTAGTTTAAGGTGAATTCGAATATTTCGAACACTTCATGTCCAACTCAAATGTCACATGCAGCATAATGTGTACTCCCATTTAGATAAGTACACAAGCTATGTATCAAGATTCAAATACCGAGTCAATCAACCAAGAATGTACAGAACTAATAGACATATAAACACTTATAGAGTATATGGATCAATAATATCAACTAATATACATAAGCCAGGCCGTTGTACTTTTTTTGCTACAACAGCATCCCTTTTTTAGCCAAGCTACTACAACATCTTGGCCCTTTCCGATGCGCGCCACTTATGGTCCATTTATACTACTATTATTGCAGAATGCACATTCAGCCTGATTGGCAAATTTGTAGGTTTGGCACAGCAATCAAAATGAAATGTCTCCGAGTCTTATCGATTAATACAAACTTGTGCTCAAATAAAATTACAAACCAAAAAATAAAAAACAATTATTACATGATCTCTAAAACAAATGGTTTGATTGATTACATGAACAAACAACACAAAGGTTATTCAACGATGGAAAGAACATTTCACCTATGATTTACCAAGTGGAAATTTAATTTCCTTTTTTCCTTCAGGACCTTAACAATGTGGTCAGTCTCAGCTTGCTTCGTTTTGAAATCCACCAAATATTTAATGGTTATCTTGAGTACTGCTTGTGATTGTGTTGTTTTCTTCCTCAACATGTCAACTTCATCTCTAAGTGCAGAAGCAGAATCTCTTTCTACCACTAGTTTAGCCTCTAGAGCATCAGCAGTTGGCAATTCATAATGCACGATTGGGCCGGTTCCACTGCTGTGGGATGATACAACGTCCATGGGGACCTCACTCTTTGATCTTGGGCTAACCTATTTTGCCATTAAAGTTCCGATTGGATTCAGAAAAGTTGAAGTTAGTAAAACATCTCAACTGGGAGTTATAACCGCAAACCAGTTAAACAAACAAGGAATTAAAGAGTTTCAATTGGATGCTCAAAAGTAGTAATTAACATCATTGTAACCCGTTGTTGCAGCAGCAAAGCAGTTAAACAAACTGAACGCGCAACTATCCCCGGGTGGTTTTGGTAATTCCTAACAATATATAGCTCATTGAGCTAATGCTACTTGAATATAAATATTTTGGGAAAAGCTCAATGATTGGCATATCATGGATTAGAAAGTGGACCCCTCAAAATGCTAAGGATAAAAGAATTGGCTCAAGCTCAAAGCACAAGACTCTAGATTTCATTTTTAGTTATCCAAGATCACATTGAGTCCATAGGAAAAGCCAATACTATTAAGAGGGGATGAGGTGTTGCTTAATGAGGTTCTTGCTCAAAGTGCTTAGTGATATGCTCCACAACCCTCAACCACTTTATTATATCCAAATATATCCCAAACCAAAAGTCAAACTCGGCCCCACCGATTTGATCTATCTGGCGCCACGGAGTTCACTTGACATAGCCACTGCCACAAACCCTAGTCTTTTCGGTCCCACCGATAGGGATCTCAGTCTCACCGAGATGTGATTGTAATCTCTCTGTTTTCCTTCATAACATTTCGGTCCAATCGAGATGAGCGATTGGTCCCACCGAGATTGCAATGCAAACTCTCTGTTTCCCTTTCGTAACATTTTGGTTCCACCGAGAGAGCGAATCGATCCCACTAAGATTGCCTGACCAACTCTCTGGTTAGTATATTACCAAAATTGGTCTCACCGAGTTTGTGTAATAACTCTCACCGAGATTACATTATGCCCTAACCCAAATGATATCGGTCCCACCGAGTTGACATGTCGGTCCCACCGAAAACCCTAACGGTCACATTATGAACTAAATCGGTCTGAACGAGTTGTATGATTCGGTCCCACCAAGTTTGGTGATTTGTGTGTAACGGTTAGATTTTTTGTGGAGGGTATATATACCCCTCCACCCACTATTCATTCGTGGAGAGAGCCACCAGAACATGCCTACACTTCCAACATACTTTTTCTGAGAGAGAACCACCTACACTTGTGTTGAGGTCAAGATACTTCATTCCAACCACATAAATCTTGATCTCTAGCCTTCCCCAAGTTGCTTTCCTCTCAAATCATCTTTCCACCAAATCCAATCCTATGAGAGAGAGTTGAGTGTTGGGGAGACTATCATTTGAAGTACAAGAGCAAGGAGTTCATCATCAACACACCATTTGTTACCTCTTGGAGAGTGGTGTCTCCTAGATCGGTTAGGTGTCACTTGGGAGCCTCTGTCACGATTGTGGAGTTGAACCAAGGAGCTTGTATGGGCAAGGAGATCGCCTACTTCGTGAAGATCTACCCTAGTGAGGCAAGTCCTTCATGGGTGATGGCCGTAGTGGGATAGACAAGGTTACTTCTTCGTGGACCCTTCGTGGGTGGAGCCCTCCGTGGACTCACGCAACCGTTACCCATCGTGGGTCGAAGTCTCCATCAACATGTATGTACGATAGCACCACCTATCGGAACCACGCCAAAAATCTCCGTGTCTACATTGCGTTTGCTCCCCCGAAACTCCTCCCTTTACCTTCATATGCAATTGTTTTACATTCCGCTGCTATACTCTTAGAATTGCATGTGTAGGTTTATTGCTTGACTTGTGCTAAGTTGCTAAAATCTGCCAAGAATTTAAATTGGGAAAAGGCTAGATTTTTATTTGGTCAAGTAGTCTAATCACCCCCCTCTAGACATACTTTCGATCCTACAAGTGGTATCAGAGCTTTGGTCTCGATTTGCCTTGATTTCCATAGCTTTGGTAATCATAGCCTTGGTTTCACAACCTAGGAGAGTATGGCGCCTAGTGAGGGAAATTACCACCGTTCAGGTTCTTATTTTGATGGTACTAATTTTGCTAGTTGGAAGCATAAGATGAAAATGCATATTCTTGGACATGACCCTGCCATTTGGGCTATTGTGTTTATTGACTTGCAAGGTGAATTCTTTGATGGGAGGGACCAAACCGTGAGGCTAGCGCGGAAGAGTTGAAGATGCTGCAATACAATGCTCAAGCTTGTGATATTCTCTTCAATGGATTGTGCCCTGAAAAATTCGACAAAATCAGCCATCTTGAGAATGCAAAGGAAATTTTGGATACTTTGATTGACATGCACGAAGGTACCGACTCCGTCAAGGAATCCAAATTGAATGTGCTTCAAAGTCAACTTGACAAGTTCAAAATGAAGGATGGTGAAGGTGTCGCTAAAATGTACTCTAGGCTTGCTCTCATCACAAATGAGATTGCCGGCTTAGGAAGTGAAGAGATGACCAATAGATTCATCATCAAGGAGATCCTAAGATCCTTGGATGGAAAATATGATACCGTGTGCACATTGGTCCAAATGATGCCCAATTACAAAGATCTCAAGCCAACGGAAGTCATTGGAAGGATTGTTGCTCATGAGATGTCACTCAAGGATAAGGAAGAGCTTCACAACAAGTCAGGTGGTGCTTACAAAGCCTCATGTGATGCTCCCACATCATCAAGTGAGAAACAGAACTTCAATGAAGAATTGAGCCTAATAGTGAAGAACTTCAACAAGTTCTACAAGAGTAGAAGCAAGGAAAGAAGTACCAAGTCAAGGTCCTACAATGACAAAAGATCTTCAACTCATGAATGTAATTGCTACAATTGTGGAAGACCCGGACACTACTCCAATGAGTGTACGAATCCCTATGAAAGAAGAGAAGGTTCTCCCAAAAGAAGGAGTAGGAGAGAAGAATCACCACCAAGAGAGAGAAGGAGTAGAGATGACCGTTATGAACGAAGAACATCACGGAGAAGCAAGGATTCGGAACGGAAGGACAAATCATCAAGGGGCTACACAAAACAAAGACATCAAGCTCACGTTGGTGAAGGGGTATCCGGCTCCGACTCCGACGATCACTCCGAGAGAAGTTATCACTCCGACTCCGAATATACTCAAGATGAAGGTGTTGCCGGTCTAGCACTTGTGTCAACGAACTCCTACGACATATTTGAGTCACCAAATGAAGGAAGTGCAAGATGCTTCATGGCTAAAGAACCAAAGGTATCACACCCCAAGTATGTTGATTTCAATAGTGATGAAGATGACTTGCTCGGTGATGATGATTTACTTGTTGACAATTCTAGTGATGGAAACTATGATGAACTTGCTATTAATCATGCTAATCAAGACAAAATGAATGACGATGATAAGAAGGAGATTGAGCGTCTAGCTAAAGACCTAAACACTCTTAATTTAGCTCATGAAACTATCTTCAAAAATCATCGAGAGCTTTTAAAGACTCATGAGAAGCTACAATTTGAAAAGCTCAACCTTGAGCAAGAGCATGAGTTGTTAAAGGCGATCAATGATGATCTTCGCAAGAAAAGTTCTTCTTACATTGCCAAGCATTTACTTTTGTCTACTTACATGCCACAAGTTAAATCTAGCAACAAGAGTAAGAAAGATTCTTCTTCTAGTAGTGACCATAATCATGCTAAACTCAATGATGTTGCTTCTAGTAGTTCTCTTGATTCCACTAATGAATCTCTTAGCCAAGTTACACTTGAGAAAGAAAATAGCTTATTGAAAGGAATTATAGAGAAAGGTGTTTACAAGAGCCTTGCCGGAAGTAACCAATTTGAGGAAATTGTACACAAGCAAGGAAGACACCGGAAGAATCAAGGTGTTGGTTTTGAACAAAAGTTCAATGCCAATGGAGTTGAGTGGGAAGAAGATCAATACCCCAAGACGAAGTTTGTTCCTCAACAAGAGAAGTAAGATCCTACTTCTCTCCAAGGAACACGATCTCAAGATGATCTTCCACCACAAGACCACAAGCTAAAAGGCAAGGACAAGCTTTAAAAGGAGATTGATGCATTTGAAGAAGCTCCCAAAGCCTTGGTCAAGTGGGTTCCCAAGAATACATCAAGTTCTACTTCATCAAGTACGACTACAACTCCAAGGATTTCCCGTCAAGATGGTGTGGATCCCAAAGAAGAAGAACTAGAGAGTTCTTGAGGGTGACTCCGCCAACACACTTCACTCATATCATTTTGGCGAAGACAAGTGCAAACAACTTTCATATCTTACACTAGTTCAAGGAGTCACAAACCCTCTTGTTGGTAAGACAAGGGACAAGGTAACCTAATGCATTCATGGACATCATCTCATGTGAATATCACTCTATGTCTATGGATATCCTTGTTTGTTCCTTGTGGGACTAACCGTATAGGTATTGAAAGTGCAACTCACTCCAAAGTATTGCTCCAAAGGATCTACATCAACATTGAGCATCTACATCTTCAACACCTACATGAAGTCATCATTGACAAAACCCAAGGTTAGTTCATCCCTCTTAGGGGGGATATCACATCTAGGGGGAGCTTTACTCTAATCAATTGAGCTAAAGCAACTCTAATGGTGTGAACACAACAATGTTTTATGTAAAAGTGGCAATCCCACTTGTGCTTAAACGGTAAGTATGACCTACCAAATGTTCTCATTTGACTCCTAAATCAATATACTCATATATAGATGACCTAGTCATCGCCAAATTGCTTGATAGATGCTAGAGTGTTTGTGCATGCTTTGTCACATATTTCATTTGTCATCTTATTGTGTGAGCATGTTGGTTGCATATTTTACTCATTCAAGGACATCCATTTGTTGCTTTGATTGTTTGGCTTTTTCTCTTTTGCTAAACGGATGGACAAGAATGCCTAAGAACTCCCTGTAGCTATCTGTGCTTTCCTCGTGTCAAACTCTATTCATGCTACATCACAAAGTTTGATCAAGTCATATTCAAACCACTCTGTGTGAGGAGCACTCGAAGTCCCCGATTCGTCATAGACTTAAACTTCCAAAACCTCTTTGTGCATTTCGGTATGACCGAGTCATCCATTTCGGTCACACCGAGATCACTAAGTTGATCTAGGTTTTCAATCTCAGTGCAACCGATTAGAACTTTTCGGCCACACCGAGTTGCAGTAACTGCTCACAGTTTTGCATCTCGGTGCCACCGAGTTGTTCCCCTCGGTCACACCAACAGGTTCAGGTTATATATACTCACGGGTCAAATTTTGGAAAAATTCTGAAACCTTTCACCCGCGCGTGACCTGTTCTGCCTCCTCAGGTCTCCGGATCGTCCTCTCGCCGCCAATGACCTCCCGCCGCTGGTCTCCGCCGCCGTCAACGGCAATCTGCCCCGCCGTTGTCGCTGTAGCAAGTTCACCGCCGAAGTAGGGTATGAACTTGATCTTTGTGCTATTCCTGAACTATGATTCGTAGCACACTGCTTTGCCATGATTCTTGCCATATATGAAATCATCTTGTCCAGCGGAAGCATCCCGTAGATTAGATTTGATTTGAAAATTTAGGGTTAGGTCTCCGCCGAACTCATCTCGGACCGATCGAGTTGTAGAAACCGGTCATTGCACATGCGTTTTCGGTCTGACCGAAAATTGCAAATCTGTGTGACCGAGTTCGATTCTCTATGAAACCCTAGCAATCTCGGTGCCACCAAACTGTGACTTGGTCTGACCGAGTTCACTAGTTTAGGTTCCAAAAGCTGCTTCGGTATCACCGAGATTACAAATCGGTAGACCCGAAACGCCTTTTGTGAAAAACTAAAACTAAAATTTTTAGGTCATGTGTTTTGAAAAATTCTGAACTTTGTGATGCTCATCTACTCTACCCCATCTACAATCTATTCACAAGGTCTGCTGAAAGTTTGCCTGCAAGATGTCTGATCAAAGTGACAGCCAGAACAAGTCTGAGGAGAAAGTTAATTTGAGTGAGGGCACTAGTCCCTCTAGCACTTCTAATGAGGGTAACAGGAGCACACCAAGCAACTTGCCCAAGGCAACCACCTGAACAAGGAAGAAGAAGACCTCAGATTCTGAGGATGAGGATTATGTGGCTATTGAAGAAGAAGTCAGCTCCAAGAAAAAGGTGCTGAAGAAAGAGTATGGCTCAGCTGCTACAACAAAGCCAGGGATGCACAAGAATGCTCCAGCAAAGAGGATTCCCATGTCACAGGCCAAAGCCTCAACTGCTGAAACTTCCAAGCCAACTGAAGAGGCAGTTGGAGAAGGAAAGAAAAGGAAGGAAAGGGTCAAGAAGACCACTGCCAGAGTACTTGGTAGATCCTCCATTATGAGAGACTCAGAAGAAGAAGAAGAGGAAGAGGATGCTGCACCAGCTCCTAAGGCTCAGAAGCTCATGGGAGATGCAATTAATTCAGGGGCTGCAACATCTAAGCCCAAATCTGCTCCCAAAGCTCAAGCTCAGAAACCTCCAAAGCCCAAGAGAAACACCAGGAGTATACCTGCTGAGGAAAAGAACAAGGCCCCAGTGCCTGAAGCTGAAGAAGAGGATGATGAATCCCATGTGTTGCGGAAGTTGAAGCCCAAAATTCCTGACAATAATGATGCTCATCCCGTCGCTGAGGACATGCACATCAGGAAAGATGCAGGATTGAGGTTATGGAGACAGTCTGACCAATATGCTGCCAGGAGGAGAACTGATGTGGATTACAGGTTCCATACAAATGAACAACAAGATTCCTATGAAACCATTCTGCTTGACAAGAAGCCCATAGTGCGTGACATGAAATGGGTGGACTAGGAGTTCATCCAGGAAAATGAAGATCACTTCCTTGGAGTGTATGACAGCTTTAAGGCATGTGGAGTTGATGAATTCGTTGGACAAAAGCTCACCAAGTGGAATGATGAGTTGATCATGCAGTTCTACTCCGCTTCCCACTTCTATCCAGATGGGAGGATAGTTTGGATGTCTGAGGGTACCAGGTACCAGTCCATAGTTGATGAATGGGCTAAGCTGATCAATACCCCTATAGAGCATGAAGATGACTTGGATGTATATGCCAATAAGAAGAAAGACCACAACTCCATGGCAAACATGTACAAGGAGATCCCCGACAAGGCTTTGGAAACTCACAAGCTTGGATCTGTGCATTTGTTGTTGTCTGGTCTGCCTACGATCAACTGGATCTTGAGGCACACTCTGCTACCCAAGTTAGGAGATCAAAAGATGATCAGAGGGCATTCTATCAATCTGCTCCAACTATTTGATGTCCCTCATAAGTTCAAGGTTATGAGCTTAATGGTAGAAACAATCAAGAGGACTGCTGCTGACCAGAAGAGAAGTTGCGGGTATGCTCCACACATTCAGGAGCTCATCAACTCTAAGATGGGCACATGAACTTATTTGCTAGACAAGGAGCATCTACCCATATATCCTGATTTTGAAGACAATACCATTGTGATGACTGAGGAAGATCCATCATCTGTGCAAGCACATGAGAAGAGAGAGAAGGCAAGGGCAGAGAAAGCTGCAAGGATGCCAATTTCTAAATAGGCATCTCAAGTATTCCTGAAGAGCAAGCAAGATCAGCTTGGATATCTGATTCAAGTTACACTAAGGATTGAGAAGGGCTTGGCCACCCTGACTTAGAATCAGGAGAGCCTGGAGAGGATTGTGGAAACAAAATTCTATGATCTTGATCTGAAGGTGACTGAGATTCAGACTGCAGTTGAGCAGCTTCAGGAGGAAGCAGAGGAGAGGAGAGGAAAAGCAACCACTGATGCTTTTAAGCGTGTGCCACGAGGTCCAAGGTCTGCTGCAGTGCCAGTCTTAGATGCTAGAGCTTTAGTGTCAGCACCAGTAGCTACAGCTCTAGTACCACCTCCAGCACTCACTCCGGCAGCTCCGTCTACTTCATAGGAAGCCTTCGTCCTTGGAGTTCTATCCACACCTTCTCCCGAAGACCAAGCCTGAGAGACGTATAACACTATGCATTTTCAAACTTTTTGGTAACTTGTTGCCAAAGGGGGAGAAAAATGTATAGATCATAGGATTCTAGAGAGAGTGTTTTTCTTTTTATCTCTCGTGCTATTTTGGTTGAACTACTTTTATTGTGTGCTTGTGTGAGATACCTTATGTCCTTGTGATATACTTATATGATCATGTGGTTTATCATATGCTATATTAATATCTGGTTGAATGATGCTATCCTTTATATTCCATATATGATTATTCACTTGCTTGGTGATGAGTGCATGCTTTTAATTTCTATTATTTTGAGCGCTCCACCAAGATGTATGTGACATGTAAGAGTAACCCATGATCCTAATCGATTGTGCATTTGCATTCAAAATCAAATTTTAAGTAATGCACAAATTTAGGGGGAGCTCTTGCTTATCACAGACTTCTCAAAGCGACGATGTGTTTAAATCTTATAATCATTTGTCGAAGCTTTGATCTATATGTTGTCATCAATTACCAAAAAGGGGGAGACTGAAAGTGCAACTATCCCTAGGTGGTTTTGGTAATTCCTAACAACATATAGCTCATTGAGCTAATACTACTTGAAGATAAATATTTCAATAAAAGCTCAATGATTGGCATGACATGGATTAGAAAGTGGACCCCTCAAAATGCTAAGGACAAAAGAATTGGCTCAAGCTCAAATAACAAGACTCTACATTTCATTTTTAGTGATCGAAGATCACATTGAGTCCATAGGAAAAGCCAATACTATTAAGAGGGGATGAGGTGTTGCTTAATGAGGTTCTCGCTCAAAGTGCTTAGTGATATGCTCCACAACCCTCAACCACTTTCTCATATCCAAATATATCCCAAACCAAAAGTCAAACTCATCCCCACCGATTTGATCTATCCGGCGCCACCAAGTTCACTTGACATAGCCACTGCCACAAACCCTAGTCTTTTCGGTCCCACAGATAGGGATCTCGGTCTCACCGAGATGGGATTGTAATCTCTTTGTTTTCCTTCGTAACGTTTCGGTCCAACCGAGATGAGCGATCGGTCCCACGAAGATTGCAATGCAAACTCATTGTTTCCCTTCCGTAACATTGTGGTTCTACTGAGAGAGCGAAGTCGGTCCCACCGAGATTGCCTGACCAACTCTCTGGTTAGTCTATTACTAAAATCGGTCTCACCAAGTTTGTGTAATTAGTCTCACCAAGATTACGTTATGCTCTAACCCTAATGATATCGGTCCCATCGAGTTGACATGTCGGTCCCACCAAAAACACTAACGGTCACATTATGAACTAAATCGGTCTGACCGAGTTGTATGATTCGGTCCCACCGAGTTTGGTGATTTGTGTGTAACAGTTAGATTTTGTGTGGAGGCTATATATACCCCTCCACCCACTCTTCATGCATGGAGAGAGCCATCAGAACATGCCTACACTTCCAACATACTTTTTTTGAGAGAGAACCACCAACACTTGTGTTGAGGTCAAGATACTTCATTCCAACCACATAAATCTTGATCTCTAGCCTTCCCCAAGTTGCTTTCCGACCAAATCATGTTTCTGCCAAATCCAATCCTATGAGAGAGAGTTGAGTGTTGGGGAGACTATCATTTGAAGCACAAGAGCAAGGAGTTCATCATCAACACACCATTTGTTACCTCTTGGAGAGTGGTGTCTCCTAGATCGGTTAGGTGTCACTTGGGAGCCTCTGTCACGATTGTGGAGTTGAACCAAGGAGCTTGTATGGGCAAGGAGATCGCCTGCTTCATGAAGATCTACCCTAGTGAGGCAAGTCCTTCATGGGTGTCGGTGTCAAAACTGGCGGATCTCGGGTAGGGGGTCCTGAACTGTGCGTCTAGGCCGGATGGTAACAGGAGACAAGGGACACGAAGTTTTACCCAGGTTCAGGCCCTCTCTATGGAGGTAAAACCCTACGTCCTGCTTGATTAATATTGATGATATAGGTAGTACAAGAGTGATCTACCACAAGATCAGAGAGGCTAAACCCTAGAAGCTAGCCTATGGTATGATTGTATGCATATGATCTATCGACTAGCCTGGCCTCGGTTTATATAATGCACTAGAGGCCTAGGATAACAAGAGTCCTAACTGAATACGCCGGTGGGGAGGAGTCCTTATCTTGATCGCCAAGTCTTGTGGAATCTTCCTTGTATGCGGCAGCTGTCCCAACTGGCCCATGAGTATACGGCCATGGGGGTCCTCGGCCCAATCTAACAGATCAGGAGATGACGTGGTGAGTACCCCCTAGTCCAGGACACCGTCAGTAGCCCCCTGAACCGGTCTTCAAGTTAGGGACGCTCCTCGATTCTTCCGAACTGTTCTTCATCTTCGGTCGCCGGTTTTGAAAACTGGTTCAACAAATCTTCTCATCTTCGATCTTGAGGATCGCCGAAATGCATTCGACAAGTTTATATGTCGGGTATCCGAGGAGCCTCTTTAAGTTTTCGGCCTTTATCAATGCCTTGTTATTTTTATGCCACACCTCGGGTTTGAAGTTGTTCCTGGGAGGCATTGTCCTCTTGAGTCCGAGCTCCAACGCCGGACTGCATTCGAGGTATCTTTTGCAGCCGAGCACCAACGCGGACTGCTTCCGAGCTCTAACGCCGAAATGTATCCAAGCTCCAACGTCGGACTGTGTCCAAGCTCCAATGCCGAAATATATCCGAGCTCCAATGTCGGACTGTGTCCAAGCTCAACGCTGGACTGTATCCAAGCTCCAATGCCAGACTGTATCCGAGGTGTCGTAAATCACCTTGGTTCAAAGAAGTTTGAAGGAGTTTACCCGAGCTTAATGCCGGAAATGCCCTCTATGGAGCCAGCCACTAGCGCCCGAGCTTTATGCCGGAATGCTTCCGAGGTGGTGCACCACCCCGAATGTGGGCCGATTTTTGTCAATATTTTTGATTGGTGCAATTTATTCTCTGCCGAGATATGTGGACAGTAGCCCTCAAGGTGGGTATCGGTCTAAAACCCGAGATGCACATGAAGGATGACATAAGACCGTTGATCCCAGTAGCCGCTGAGATCAGGTCGATTTGCAAAATTGGCTTGAGGATGAAGTCCTAGCTCGGCAGAATACTTCAGGACACTAAAAGCGGCGTGCTTAGTCCTCGAGACTCAGGTTGGGTGCGGCCGACCAACCCGAGGATCAAAATCTCCTCGGAAACTATATTGCAGATAAAATTTTCTACATTGGACAAGCAATGTAGTAGCCCCCGAGACACTGGTCGGGTGGCCACACCAGATCAGGGGATCGATGTGCCCCTTTAATGTTTGTAAATAATAAGCCCGAAGCCCAGTAGCCCCCGAGACTTAATGCGGGCACGGGTGGCCGAATTAAGGATCAATATCCATAGTATAATCACAAATTATGTGTAATGACTCTATGTATCCAAGTACTTTACGTCATTAATGCTCGGATCCGCATTGTACAAAACTTTGTTGACCGACCATCGGCTTCCACCTCCTCGGCCAGTAGCCGAGGAGTGTTTGTCCTACTTTATAAAGCCTTTATGAGGGCAAAGATTTACAACAAACAAGGCAATCTGGCCTTACAGTTTTATAAACAAAGGTACGCAGAGAGATATATTATATTACTGTTTAACAGAAGAAATGTCTTCCAAAGAAAATAGTCCCGCTATCGGTTCCTTTCCTTGGGTTGTCATGCTAAGCATCATCCTTAAACCTCAGCTCTAATGTAAGAGCAAAATATCTAGGATTTAGTTTGGGAGGCCAGTTAATAGCCCCCGATAGTGTTCGGCGACAGTCGGGGTCAAGCCGTAAACACTTCGGCCAATGTTATGAACGACCTGTTATGTAACATAGTCATCGGATCGCTGACCAGTTTACGCTTATTGTGACAGTCAGTTTTCGGCTTTCTCCACTGAGGTGCTTAACCATGTGAGCTGGAAGCACAATCGCAGTGGTTCTCCCTTTGCACGCCTAGCCGAACAAAACGGAACGTAGGAAGCAAGTGCAGGAGCTGGGCAACCCAACTATTGACCGAAGACACAATTCCAAACCGATGCATATATAGCAATATCTGAGAATGTTTTCGCCGAATCCCTAAAAGGTGTCCGGCGTTGCACTGCAAGACTAATGCTGGAAAAGCACAAATAGTTTAAAAGTGCCAAAAAGCTTGGAAAACCAAGAAACGTCAGTAAAAACATGACGTTCGAACAATATCAAGTGTTCGGTGCCAATCCGAAAATTGGTCTTAGAAAAAAGAAGTGCTTCTGCCGTGCTTTAACATGATACATCCTATCTCAAGACTTTGAGCAGGTCAGCCTACGGCTTCAACCTCCTATCCCGAGGGCGGAGTACTTCTCATTAGGCCCGTTTAGCAAACTAAACTCTAGCGGCTTTGGGAGAGAAATTAGGCTCCCTGGCTAGTGACCGCACACTCGTGTCGAAAAAAGGAGTGATAAATAATAATAATAAAACTTTGCAACGACTAAGAAGAAGAACACTTATTATAAAACGGCTCAAATAAACTTAAGAGCCCCCAAGTGACTTGGGTAGGAGAATGATTGCATGTACCGAAGTACTTATATCATATCTATGTTCAACTGAACTTTAAACGCGTCTTAACCGACCGTCGGCTTCTCCCTCTTTGGTCAAGGACCGAAAAGTGTTATGTACTCCATCGGTCGAGAATATTGATGGTGTTTCCAATAACCAGGCAATAAGGCTGTAATAGACAAAGCGCACTCAGGGAACTTATGCTATATTACTGCAATGAGTAAGAAGCATCTTCGAAGAAAATAGTACCCCCACCGATACCTTTCTTCGGTGCTCATTGTTATTATGAGACTTATGCAATAGATTTTTTGTACTCATGAGTTCCGTTGTGTGCCGGCCATCATTGAAAACTATAAGAGCACTAGCTTTCAGCTTCACCCAGTCTGAGGTCCGGCACGGGCGACCCGTTCGTGACAATCGCAGAGGTGCTCCCTTTACTCCCTAGCCGAACAATCGGGGATGTAGGGGTAAACACAGGAGCGAGGCAACCCAGCTTGCAAATCGCTTAAGTCAATATGGTGCATATTGTGGCGTAATACACGAACAAGGAACGAAGCCGTACAAGTATAATCATATGTAACAGGAAAAGCTTTATAAAGGAAGCCCCCAAGTAAACGGGGTATTTGAATTTATGCATCACAAACAAAGTTTGGACAAGGAAAAAAAATTTACAAGCAACTTTTTTCCAAAAAAGTATAACGCTTGGTCGAACCGAACACAAGTTAAAAATTAAAGCTTTGAGCATGAAAGCGACTTAGCTGGTTAATGTGTTCGCAGTCCGAGCTTGATGCGGGACAAGGTTCTATCCCCCAAGCCGGTCCCGAGGTGGCGGCGCGGAGAGCTCGACACGCCGAAGTGGTGACATAGCACGGTCGATGCAGACCGGCAGAGTGACGCCGAAGTCCCCGGATCATTTTCCTGTGCACAAAAATAGTGCAAACGGGATATAATAGTAATAATGATAATTAAAAAAATCGTTGCATAATAAATAATTTATGCAAAGTGAGTAATTAAAGAAATATGGCCTGGCGCCGAAGCCAATGTCGATGCAGGGCGTCGGCGTGATGCGGTAAAGGCGTGACAAAGCCTGAATTCACAAGTCGGTCCGAGCTTCGGACGCGGCGTTCGCCGGACTATGTACGGAAACTGACCGAACCACCATGCGACTGTCGTTAATGCGGCCACCATTTGATGTACCTGTGTACATATGATGGACAAACCAGAGTAATAATTCCTTGGGAAAAATGAACCCAAACAAGCAAAAAAACTAAGATTAATAGCACCTGGTTTATTTGTTGTAGCAATCCAAAGGAAGGTGATTCCCAAAATTGGGACTCGATCCGCACACCCATTGCCTGATGGGTGATAAAACGACGGCATGGCAATGTTGACAAAGGTTGGTCACCGAGGCAGAGCCCTCGGTCCAGCTAACATGACGGAGCTGGTCGGCTAGTGACACCGAAGTGTCCGGAGTAGGTTGATGAAGAGATGGCGAAGCCCCCGGTCTAGCCGAGATGTCGAAGTAGGCCAGCGTGACGGACACTGGCTTGAAAAAGCAACAGTGCGGCCCTACCGATGCAGGTCGTGACATGGTCAATGTCGGCTTGATGAAGTGACCGTGCGGCGACGCTCGTGTGCCTGCTCGGTGTAATCCGTGGGGCGGCGATGTTGGTGATGATTTATCCTTCACGATGCCGAACTCTTATTCGGCTTGCCGAGATGATGATCCGAAGAAATTGAGCTCGACTCAATAAAGTGACAACGTGTCTAGCACAGGTCGGCAGCCGTGGAGTAATATTGCCGGACTGGTTTAACACCAGCATGATGTTGAAGATCATGTTCAAAAGATCTTAAAGTTAGTGGGATGTGTTCGGGAACAAAACACAATACCCCATACAAAACTTCCTTCAAAAGGGATGTCCGAAATCCCGTTCATAGAAAAGATGAACTTGGGTCGGATTCGTTTTCGCGCAGAAAACAGATCCGGAAAGTGATGCACTAATCGGAAGGTTCTCGGAGTTTGGACGGTCAGATCGAGCTGAAATTTTGAGAGGTGGTAGATACATGAATTCCGCAGCAGATCAACGGTTGGATCTTCCAAAGGACGTCCGAGCTAGAAGCAAGACACCACACCCTAAACACATCCAAATTCCCGTCCAGATTTAACAAGGCTCCGGCATATCGTGGATTGCCAGAGATTCCTCCATCGGAAGTCGACGAAATTTTCCAGGGTTGTTGTAGACTCAATTCCGCACAATTCCACCAAAGCGATACTCGTGGAGGTGGTAGCAGCAGATACGAGTTCGCTGTCCAGAAAAACAGCACGGTCGCTTGAGGGCAATGTTGACGTTGAGCCCCCGAGCTCCATGGATGATTCCTCCATGATCTTGATAGAGATCGGAGTTGATGTTTGATGAAGGCCCTCATCCGAACATGGTGATCCGAACACGGGGCGCAATTCTTGGTCGAACCAAGGTGACCAGTCGAGCTGGTGACGAAGATGCCGAAGTCGCAGTTGATCTACAGGCGAGCCATCGATCCTTTCGTCGATCACACAGCGGAACTCTCAATGAAATCACCAATGTCGGTGTCAAATCCGGCGGATCTCGGGTAGGGGGTCCCGAACTGTGCGTCTAGGCCGGATGGTAACAGGAGACAAGGGACACGAAGTTTTACCCAGGTTCGGGCCCTCTCGATGGAGGTAAAACCCTACGTCCTGCTTGATTAATATTGATGATATAGATAGTACAAGAATAGATCTACCACGAGATCAGAGAGGCTAAACCCTAGAATCTAGCCTATGGTATGATTGTATGTATATGATCTATCGACTAGCCTGGCCTCGGTTTATATAATGCACCAGAGGCCTAGGATAACAAGAGACCTAACCAAATACGCTGGTGGGGAGGAGTCCTTATCTTGATCGCCAAGTCTTGTGGAATCTTCCTTGTATGCGGCAGCTATCCCAACTGGCCCATGAGTATATGGCCATGGGGGTGCTCGGCCCAATCTAACAGATCGGGAGATGACGTGGTGAGTACCCCCTAGTCCAGGACACCGTCAGTGGGCAATGGCCATGGTGGGATAGACAAGGTTGCTTCTTCATGGACCCTCCGTGGGTGGAGCCCTCCGTGGACTCACGCAACCATTACCCTTCATGGGTTGAAGTCTCCATCAACGTGGATGTACGATAGCACCACCTATCGGAACCATGTCAAAAATCTCCGTGTCTACATTGCGTTTGCTCCCTCCAAACTCCTCCCTTTACCTTTGTATGCAATTGTTTTACATTCCGCTGATATACTCTTAGAATTGCATGTGTAGGTCGTTTGCTTGACTTGTGCTAAGTTGCTAAAATCTGCCAAGAAATAAAATTAGGAAAAGGCTAGATTTTTATTTGGTCAAGTAGTCTAATCACCCCCTCTAGACATACTTTCGATCCTACACAAACAAGTAGCTATTTAAGTTCAGGCAAACATGTAATACTTAACAGTAAGTATCAAACACATAAATAGGATTAACAGGCTGTGGCATTATGTAATTAGTAGCAAACTAAATTAAGCCAAGCAACTTAATTGAACAATTTTGCAATAAGTGGCTAACTAAAATTCCGAGAAGCAGGTAACTGAACTTACGCTAGTTCTTTGTACAGGCACACTGCAACTTCTTTTTTGCTTACAAGGTTGTACGAAGGAGTCCATGACATCAATTGCTTGGATACACAGTCCCAATACTTCTTTCTTCCCACACTGCATTGGTAAGTTGAATGGTTAATTTGGTAAGATGGTGCGTCCTTGATATGTTATATGAGGACGTGTAGTCAGACTAGTTGTAGCCACACACATCACACTGGCTTTTACTGTATATTTCATACGATTACTTTTGGCATATGAGATCTAAGCAATCTACAATAGGATGAAAAGACTGGCATCCTTCACATTATTGGCGAACTCAATTCATAGAAACAAGTAATTCAACCATTCTATGGGTAAATCAAAAGTGCCACTGGAATACTTTTCACTACCCCAATCATACACACAAAAGGGGGCGACGCCACCATAGGGGCTGGTATGGGCGGCCGCCTCGGGTGGCTGGAAAGTGTGCACCTAGTTTGATTCGTCCAGGTTGGCCCAGGCTAGTTTTGTTCGTCCCAACGCACGAGCAGGCAATGTAAAAAATGAAGAAAAATGTTTCAATTTGGATGGGCCAATAACATAAGTGCAAGGCAGGCCTTATAGCAGGCTCGCGGCCCAAACGAGCGCCTCCCATATCGATCGACAACAAAAAAAATCCCAATTCATTCGCTCCAGCCTCCAGTCAGGTTCGCTCCTAACCTAGCCGCCGCTGGACAGACCAACACAGCACTTCCTCGCGGCCTCATTGGAGGGCGGTTGTCGGGCTTCAAGCGAACATAAGGACAAGAAGATGAAGATCCAAAACTGGGTGTAGCCTGCGTGGGAGGCGGCGGCGGCACGTGCATGGCATCGAGCTTGTGCAAACGGACAGTCGCGGCTTGCAAGAGTAGCATGCGCAACGAGCAGGTACATCACATCCCTGATTATATCTAATTCAGCTCTTCAATTTCTGGCCAATAGTTAAACCTGACGGTGTTGTAAAATTGTTTGTATGTAGGGAATCTATGAGAAAATAAAACCAATTTCTACTTATTTTAGAACTCCCCCAATCAATACTGAACTTACTTAATACGATGTATCTAATCAAGTTTCCGGTGCAAACATCCAAGATCATGTTGTTCTTGAGCCTGAAGTGTCTAATGAACAGACTGCTAATGAAGGATTTGATGCAAACATTTTACATGCTCCTGGTGATGAACATATAGTGTCTAATGAGGGATCTAATGCAAGCATTTTACGAGCTCCCATTGAAGGATTTAGTGTCTAATGATGATCTTCTATGTTGAGAGAGACATAGAGATTTGCAAGCATTGATGACAAGCAAATTATAGTGCATTTTCATGGCTTGAGGAAACGTCGAGGCCATCTACCAGAAAGTCCCTGTATCATGACAACGTAGCATAAATACTTTTCTAATATGTTGTTTGAAACTATTGGCATACTTGTGTAGGATCGATATATTGATGTGCAGTTTGCGCACTGGTTATAGGTGCAATTACACTTCGATATTTTCAGCCAGAGAACGAATAATTCAAGCAGGTACAGACCATGTTTGTATTCCTTGTACACCATGTTGCATTTTGTGTTTTTCGGTGCTTGCATCATTTAGTGTTTATAATCTGAACTACTTTGGATCATTAGCTGGTTTTCAAAGTGCATGTAGCTTCACATTTCTCAAGTTCTGTTGATTTCCGGAGTGCAAGTGCCTTCGTATTTTTTAAGTTAAATGTTCGCCCCTGGTAACTTGAATTCGTGGATCCGCCAGTGCACACAAATCATACATGAATGCCAGTACAAATTAAATGAAATGCATGGACTTATGCTAGCTCGTTGTACAGGCTAACTTCAGCTCTGCTTGCGCTTGGAATGTTCCATGTACAAGTCCATGTTACCACTTGCTTGGATGTGCAGGCCTTGTGCTCCTTGCATCCCCTCTGCATTTTTTACATGGCGAATGGTTGATCATATAAGAGGAATCGACCTTGCTATTGTACCGGAGGACAGATACTTACAAAGTTATACGGGTGTGCAGGATGTGTACCAGATCCCGTAGCGCCGTCATGCTTTGCTAAAAAATGGGTTTGCTTGTTTCAAATGATATCTCGAGAAGAAATAAGAGTTAAAGTCAGACTTGCATAGGCGTGTAAGCTAAGAGAGCAGTGAAAGGATATCCAAACATTGTCAGAACAGTGTACAAGGGAGTGATGTGTTGATACCTAGTTCGGGGCGGCGTTTGGGCATGCTCGCCTAGCTAGAGTACGGGTCACTTCAGAGCCGTTGAGGGTGATGCGCTAGCATTGGCTGGCCGTGCATGGATGCAGATCTTGAGTGGTAGCGCAGCGCTACGATGCGGTGGACGAGACCGTTGGTGAAGTCCCAGCAGCCTCGGGGGGCGGAGGTGCGATGATGTGCTCCGTGAAGTAGCCCCGGTGAGCTGGGAGACAGCGTCGGTGAAGCGCACCTGATGCGGTGGAAGTCGGTGTCTGTGAGGCACGTTGGTTGCGGCGGCTGACGTTGTCAGTGGACCACCTGGTGCAGTGGACGAGGGCGTAGATGAGGTACCTCCGGTCCGGTGGTGAAGCGCGACCGTTGTCTTCGTCGTCATCGTCCGGCACAGAGGTGGGGAAAGAGACAGACGAGGGGCGATTTGAACTTTGCTTGGGTTGGCGGCGAATTAGGGATTTGAGCAATCTGGGCGCGGAAGGGGACAGTGGAGAAGGGAGATTTTGCAGGGCTGGAATTGGGGCCGCTAGATATTTCAATCCGAAACGTGGAAGCGCGAACTTATTTTGTTGTCATCCTTTTGGGCGGGAGGGAGGGAGGGAGGGAGGGGGTGGGTGGGACGCAGCTTTGGTGCCTTAAAGGCACCTGCCTTTGGGTCACTAACATGTGGGCCAGCCACCTGTTGGACCCACATGTCATAGACACAAAGGTAGGTGCCTTAAGGCACCGAAGCATCGTCCGTGTGGGTGGCTGGGTGCTAAGCCACCGTACGACACACGCGACCACCACGACACGATCATGGTCTGCTTGGTGCGCCTACATTTGAGAGGAGATTTGAGAATGCAAATGAATCTTCTTTCATTTGCAAATGAATCTATATGTATTACCATGCCCATGTTTTCCTTGCAAATAATTAGTCATTCGAAACGAGATACTATAAATTAATTAATGAGGAGTTATTTGAAAAAAAAACGGAATGGTATCCACGCTAACGTGGATTAGAGTGTGTGTCACATAATTGGTTATTTGAATTAGAGTGTGTGTCACATAGTGATCTCCAATTCTAACGCGGATTTCGCATTTCACTGTATCCACACTACTTTTTAATACAAATTCATATGTATATGATGAACACCATGGTAGTGAGAAAAGTTTTGGATGGATTCAAACATATGACCTACAAAATAGCACAACGAATCGATTCAATGTCAACTTTTCGAAACCTAGTATGGCACGAATTCGGAATAATTACCCATATGCATAGTCCTTAGTTCAAATCTTACAATGTACACCGAATTGAAACATCGATGTTAAGTCTCGTACTATCTACATTCAAATGTTGTTTTTAGCCCCCCCCCCTCGCCTCCCGCACACACGCTACATACTTCATGTATCGGTCAATCTTCCTCTCCTAACCACCTTAGGAAGCTATCGGTTTCCAACACACACTCATTCTTTCTCTCCATGTTTCGATCTCTAACTCTCTCAACTACACAACCCCCTTTTTCCACTCTGTTACCAAATGTATTTACCTCACACACCCGCCATTGCACCCCATGCTGTGCTCTCTCTCTCCCTCTCCCTCTCACCCTCTCGCGCTAAATACGTGCATTGCCTATCTAGCGCCCCAACCTCTTGTGCGCACGCACGCACGTTGTCTAGCTAGGTCACTCCCTCGAGACTGTCTCACTCTTTCTTCCGCACGGCGGGCCACACTCGCTCAATATCTGGGGTTGTACACTGTTACGGCGTCCCCCACAGCATCATCACTGATAACGGCACGAACTTCACGGCCGACGAGGTAAAACTCTGGTGCAGCAAAATGGGCATCAAGCTCGATTATGCTTCAGTCTATCACCCACAAACCAACGGTCAAGTCGAACGAGCAAACGGTCTTATAATGAGCAGCATTAAACCCAGATTAGTGTGTTCCTTAATGGCGTTTTACACGCACTGGGTAGAGGAGCTCGACTCCATACTCTGGGGGCTGCGGACCACGCCGAATCGTAGTACTGGATATACACCGTTTTTATGGTGTACGGCGCAGAGGCAGTCTTGCCCTGTGACATAATTCATGACTCACCTCGAGTTCGCATGTACGAAGAAAGAGAAGCCAAGCTCGATCGGCAGGACAGTCTGGACACCTTAGAGGAATAGCGTGACGTAGCCAAAGCCCGTTCCGCATTTTACTAGCAACAGGCTCGCAGATACCAAAGAAGAGAAGTATGGGCCAAAACTTATAACGTTGGCGAACTAGTTCTACGACTGCCGGATAAGAAAAAGAACATGCTCGAGCCCAAATGGGAAGGTCCCTTCATTATCGACCAAGTTCTGACCGGTGGAGCGTACCGACTGCGGGATGCATCGACTAGTCGACTCGAGCCGAACCCATGGAACGTAGCCAGGCTTCGAAGATTCTACGCCTAGCACCGGACTCTATGTTAGTCCCCTCCCTTTGTCCATTTTCTGCATATGCATCATCTGTCTTGTCTCCCTTTCTTTCTTTTTCTTATTATTTCTCTAGGCCTTCAAGGGTCACCTTGTGCCTCACTTGTACATTACAGATGCGCTAGCCGCACTCTCCATACCTGGGGGCTTCTTTCAGAGAAGCTTAAATTATTTACCTTGGCCTCACGCCCAACACATGTGTTATACTTCAGCATGTACCTTTTTTCACCATTATATGCATCGATATGACTTAAGTTTTGGCCAAGCTGGGTTGCCTGGCTCTTGTATTTATGCCCTACGTTCCTGTTAATTCGGCTAGGGCATAAGGGGAGCACCTCTGCGATTGTTACCACCGGGTCAGCTGGATGTGTACCTCAGACTGTGTGAAGCCGAAAGCTAGCTTCTTAAGGGAATATTCAGTCGGTGAACAAAAGATGACTTTTATTTATTATCCACATCTGCCCCCAGATGCTTTTTCTGCGCTTTTTATCGCAGTCCAGACATGCACTTTAGGGCATGCTTACCCAGGGAAAGGAACCCTTAATGGAACTATTCTCCCTGGTAGAGGTTTGTTACTACCCATGTAATATAACATAACTAGTTGGGCACTTGTCTGATAAAGCACTAATGGCCCCTTCACATAACTAGTTGGGCATTTTTAGTACTATTCGCCTTCACTTACTGGTGGCTTCCATGTGTGCTCTCTCTCTCTCTCTCTCTACTCCCCTTCTGCGTTTAGACACACGGGCAAACACGAAGAACTCGTGGGCGATGTTGCCGTTGACCATATCTAGGCGCGTTCACAAGTTACGGCACCAGTTTCATGTACTAGCAGCACTAGTCAGTGTGTACGTGCAATACACGTTAATTTGGAAGTATATTAAGTGCATGTGGATATTAAGTAGGATATTATTTGCGTGTTATTATATGATTAGCACTATTTTTGGCATGAAATTAACTGCACGCTAAACGTGTTGAGCGCTCGACATTGAAGCAGTCTAGGTCGTTGGATGACAAGGAATACATGTGGCTTGATGACGTTTTATATTTAATTTGATAGGCTCTAGCAGAACATTCAATTGATCAAACCATTGATTTCGTTCAGAACTCCGACTTTAAATTATACGATGATCGATCTAAAATAAACAGAAATGACAAACATTCGGATTTTAAGCATGGAAACCCGAACATTTTTCATGGCAAATTTAGATTACGCGGCGGCGGCAGGAGCATCTTGCAGTGGGAAGCGGCTCCTCTGCCGTGCTCTGTGTGTCGTCGGGCCACTGACCGACGGTGATGGCGGTGCCTTGCACCGTTGTTGGCATACTCCTGGGCGTTGGCCTAGCTTCAAGGAAGGCCAAAATGTTCTGGACTTCGGAGCAAGTCAACTGGCAGGAGGTGGCCACTGGCGTTGGTGTAAGGAAGCGGTCGACGGCGGCCATCCATGCCGCTGAGGGGGGCACTGGCACCCACGCGGGGACATGCGCTGTCAACGGCGCGGCGGAGACATTCATGTGCATGGGCACCGGCATGGGAACGCACGTCAGTGCACGCGCAGACGCATGTGCTGGCAGGTGCACGGGCACCGGCACGGGCGTGCGCGTCAGTGCACGCGTAGGCGCATGCGCTGGCAGGTGCACGGGCACCGGCACGGGCGTGCGCGTCAGTGCACGCGCAGGCGCATGCGCTGGCAGGTGCACGGACACCGGCACGGGCGTGCACGTCAGTGCACCCGCAGGCACATGCGCTGGCAGGTGCACGGGCGCGTGAAAGTCGGCGGGGACCTCATGGAACCTCGTGGCATTAAGTTCGGCGACAATGTGTAGCTCCCAGCCCATCAATGCCACGGGGATGGGCGATGGCGCAGTCAGGGCGACGGGAGCCTGAACGGGAGCGGGGACAGGCGCGGCGTCTTCCCGCAAGGCCAGTTCAAGCTCGTCCCAAAGCGCCTTATGTTCTTGAGACTCCGGCTGGGTGTCTTCCTCAGGAAACTGGAAGACTAAGGGCAGACCATCGAGATGCGGCATGGCGTACATTTAGGTCAGGCTGGTTGGAGGTAGACGACAGGAGAATCGAAGTGGAAGGGAGAAGATTGTAGCGATACCTGATAGTGCGGGGTTGATTTTAAACTGTGGTGCCGGTGACATTAAAAGTGGGAGCAGTTGGAACGAAGGTGGGAGGCGGAGCCTGGTCAAAGGGCTCGCCTCCCAGTGAGCCTACACACCGGTCTGCTCGCGCGCCTCCCTGTCAGCCGGCGCAGCAGTCTGCTCCCACGCCTCCTGTTGACTCACACGCTTGCTCGGACAACACCCACCGATGAGAAGCGGGACTTGTGGCGGCATGTAAACGCCCGCGGTTTCAATAGTGAAAGCGTTCGCCTTGACATGATAGGTCTTTGTTCCAAAATACCTTGGCTCTTCATTTGTGCAACTTGTCATAAGCAGCTTGTCTCAAATTGAAGAAAAAATTTATGAAGTAATATTTTTGCCATATCATGCGACCATGCTCAGTTTCAAGAATTTATGGTCACTTTTGGATTTTCTAAAATTTAAGATCCAGGATTCGAAACAATATCATAACCTGCATCATGCAACAAATTTTCAAGCCATATATCTGTCCTGTTGTATTTCTTAAGAAAGGATTGTTCAAACATTTTTCTTACTTAGACTTCAGACAAGTTATATATGCAGAGTAAAAGGATAATCCCTCCGTACCAGTGCATTGCCTGATATATTAACTCAAGTACTAGGCACGAACAAACGGGCTCAATTCTGTGCTCATTCGGGTGTAGTAGTAGTACTAGGCAATGCAGTTGACGGGTGACCTTGGCGAGCGGCGACCGAGGGAATTGAACCGTGCTCGACATGTTAGGTAACGTTGTCTAGTTACTAAAGCATCCCTCCGTTGTTCATCGGTAGTCATTATGGACCGGGGACATGAGGGGAATTTCCTAGGGATGGAATTCTGGCCGCCATATATTTCGACTCAAAACACGGAGGCTCGATTGGTTGGGGTTGCCTAATTTGCATCCCACGCACGCCACCAGAAGGACACGAGCCCATTTTTTATTTTTATTGTTTTTTTAGGATCAACACGAGCCAGGGTTTGGCTGGTACGCTGTTGGGTCCTACCATTCGAGAATACGAAAGGAACCTTTTAAATTGCCGAACGAACCTATGTTTATTACAATGCCCATATTTTCCTTGCAAATACTAATCTCAACGTGGTAATTGATTTATGACGAGTTGTTGAATTAGAGTGAGTTTGTGATATAGTGATCTCAACGTGGATTTCACATTTCATAGTATCCCTAGTAAGTTTTTCAATGCAAATTCAAATTTAAAAGATGAACAATATGGAGGTGAGAAAACTTTGTATGTATCAAGCATATGACCACACACACACACACACACACATGAACACAACAACAATCCAATAAGTATAGTGTATCTATTTTTCCAAACCATGCATGTATGACACGAATTCAAAAATACTCCTTCTATTCCTAAATATTAGTCTTTTAGAGATTTCAACAAGTGACTACATACAGAGGAAAATGGGTGAATCTACACTCTAAAATATGTCTATATACATCTGTATGTGCCGACCCATTTGAAATCTCTCAAAAGACTAATATTTAGGAACAAAGGGAGTAAAATATAAGACATGCATGGTCCTCAATTCAATATTTAAAATGAACATGAAACTGAAACATTAATATTAAGTCTAGTACTACAGTACATGCAAAATTGGGCGGAGCTATGATTGTCGGGGATCAACCCCTCGACCTTAGATAAAATTGTGAAGCTCTGTTTAGGGTTGTTTAGATTATATTTGTTCCCACCCTCCCAACCACCGATTGGTTGTGCACCCCCACCCCTCCTCCCCGGGAGAATATCATGTGCCCCATACCTTAGATGCTATATGCCGATACGAGTTGCTTGGAGCTTGTAGATCTGAGATATAGCAGCTCACATGATGTCTTAATATTTTTTACAGGAAACCTTGATGAGTTTGAGAATTGCACACAATTTGTATAAAAACTACTCCGCAGCCCTTGGATCCCATATCCAACGACCTCGAAGCTTGTATCACCGTAGCATCTAAGATGAAGGAGGACATCATATTCTCCTGTATCTAAGAATATCATGTGCTACCACACCTTAGATGATTTGGTGATACATGATCTTCGGAGCCATTGGATTTGTGATCCAACACCTCCTCGGTGGTTCGAATGGTTTTTTGCAGAAAAGCCCCCAAAGAGTTCGGCCACTACTTACAAGCACAAAAAAATACTCAGATGCCCTTGGATCCCATATTCAACGACCTCGAAGCTCGTATCACCGTAGCATCTAGGATGAAGGAGGACATCATATTCTCCTGTATGTAAGAATATGATGTGCTACCACACCTTAGATGCTTTGGTGATACAAGCTCTTCGAAGCCGTTGGATTTGTGACCCAACACCTCCTCGGTGGTTCGAATGGTTTTTTTGCAGAAAAACCCCCAAAGAGATCGTCCACTACTTACAAGCACAAAGACTCCTCATATGCCATTGGATCTCAGATCAAGTGACCTCGAAGCTCGTATCACCTTAGCATCCAAGTTGCGAGAGCACCTTATGTTTTCTCGCACAGGAGAATATGTGGTGCTCCTGCACCGTAGATTCTATGGTGATACGAGTTCACGGAGATCTAACGGCCCACAGTAGGATATTTGAATGTTTTTGCAATATATGGGTTTGAGAGTTTGGGAATTACGCAGAAAGTACAAGTACTACGCATGTGCCATCTGATCACTGATCATACGATCTAGATGCTCATATCACCGTAGCGGGTAATTAAGATATGGGGAGCACCTAATATGAGCAACAGGGAGCCGTTGGATCCAAGATGCAACGGCACACACGAGGCCTGGATGTTTTATTTGCACAAAAACCTTTGGAGAGTTTGGAAATTGCGCATAATTACAAAGACTACTCCCAAGCCATTGGATCTCACTTCCAATGGTGTAAAAACTCGTATCACCATAGCATCTAAGCTGCGGGGTGGATGTGATATTCTATGCTGCTGTCAGTTTTGTTCGTAAACTTGCAAAATACATGTAACTCGTGTCGTTACTTGTCTAACCGCACAAAGTGTTTGTTAAAAAAACCATCCTACACTGAAATATCGGGACAACACACGGGGGTCCCACTTGTCATTAATCAAATTTGGACCTAAAACTAACAAATCTGAAAGATGAGATTTGAACTGGCAACCTAGACTACAAAGTGTAAGTCGATAGCCTGAAACAACAACGGTCGTTGGCTTTGTCCCATAACTTGATTTTATACAGTATTACATTGAGTAGAGTAGAGGGAGTGCCTCGTCAACACGTGCATGACCGTTGACTCACTTACTGGTCGGTCCCAAGTCTGCGATCTCTCTCATCTCTCCATCGTCTAACCTTTGCACGGGCACACACGAAGAGCGGCGCTAGCTTGCCGTGGTGTTATTACAACTAAAAAACAGCTTGGAAAATAGAAGAATCGCCTAGAACAAGAGACGTTGTGGCTGGTCGAGACGGAGCTAACCACACGTATCCTCCATGCCACGTTAGCATGATGAAGCTGTGTGGCAAGTGGGGTGTTTTCGGCCGACTGGCTGGGTCCCAAGGTCAAACCATAGGTACTACGTTTGATACAATATATTTTTACATGCATATTTTTCCTCCGTGCCGAGACATGGCACACCCTACCACATGGTTTCAAGGTCCTCTCGGGTGGTGCACGCATATATTCTTCCTAACCTAGGACGCCCTAACGCACATTTTCGCCGAAGCAAGTAAATGAGTCGGCAAATCACGAAAGACCACCTTTCCCGCCGAGTACATCAGTGAAGCACGGTGGCTAGCTAGTTGGGCTAGTTCGACCGATTAGCTAGGCCGCCGCCACATTTGTTTTCACCCCTTTTTTATCTACTTGCCGGCAGGTAAATTTAAATATCCACTATGGCGTTGCTCTGGTGTTTGGGTGTGGCGGGATTTTAAATTATTTGATTGACGGGAGCAGGCGCGGTAGGATTTTTAATTTTTTGATTGACGGGAGCAGGCGCGGCAACAATTAGTCATGATGACTCCGCCTGTAAAACCAACTGCTCCCTGATGTGAGAAGTCGTCGACTAGTGTTTTACCATGGTGCAAACCAAAAGATTTCCCGCTCCTCGGCTGGCTCCCTCTGCCTTCCCGTAGATTGCATTGCCTTACAGCCGTTTCGCCCCCCTGCATCACCAACGTCATGCGACTCGAGAAGCAGAGGGACTTCGGTGGTGTTTAGGCGCCCTCTGCATGGGCATGTCCATGTCTCGACGCAACATGACCGTTGGATCAAACTCAGATGGTGCAAATCAGTCTATGTAGCACAAAGCGTGTGGGTATGTTTGGTTGCATTCTCTTCTCAATATAGTTGTTTCTTGTTCGTGTATTTGTGTTAACCTACTAGTATTGACTCATGTACCCTTCATGCACTCTGCCAAACACCCAAAAGTGGGTCGAGAAGGGAACTTTTTCTCCCATCCCGTGCACCCTGCCTAACACTATTCGTGCTTCATATGGTTCATGTTTCGTGGAGTACTATAGCACCGTACTCTCCGTGCGCTGTAGACCTAGTTTTCTTAACATTGATCTCACCGTTCATTCTCGACTGGACAGTCGAAAAAGCTGTACTATGTTACTACATTACTGTTCATATAGTTGACATGCGCACAACATCATTTGTTGTCGTCATATCTTACTACACTAGCAACAAGATTATGTAGTACTGACGTATGAACCACTGCACATGCCTAGTAGTAGGAGCACTGTGTATGTTCAAGTGGCTGCCGTGTTTCGCACTCCTCCGTCGTAAGAGTGGAAACGCTTGTTGTAATCATTTTTTTCTTCAGAAAAACACTGAAAACGCTCTACCATGCGGATCCTCCTCCAGCCATGCACTAAATTACTCACTTTAACCGACGTGTGGGATAGCCAGCATCGGGGTCCGCCAGCCATGCACTAAATTACTCCGTAGTAGAGTGACGGTAGACTAGCCCGATCGAAGCGCCGCGGTAATGCCCAATGAGCCGTCAAATCACAAAACCCCCTCCTTTCCAGCAGTAAGTTGGACGGACGAAGCAACCATCATTTCACTCTTCTCTCTCAGCTACCTCTCTACCCAACTCGCTTCTCCCTCATCATGTTCCTCATTTCTTCAAGAAAACCCCGACATGCTTCTGCCAATGTTCTTCTCTCCCAAAGAAGGAAAGGTGAGCGCATCAATGGTGTTGATTCTGGCCAAGGCCCGGTCTTGCAACCCCGAGACTGGTCCTACAACTCCCTCTCTGTTCTTGTTTTGGGTTTGTGATTATGGTTTCTTTTCTTTTATTTCTATTTGACAGTTTCTTCATGGACGCTGGAGCATCGGCCGAAGTGATGTCTATGGCTATGGCCAAAACCATCGAGGCTCATGGTATGAAGAAGCGCAAGCACCCCGCCGAGACTACCGTAGACAAGGTCAAAGCCATCGCCCTGTCCAAGTACCCCTCTCCGGGATCCCTCATTAAGAAAGTCCAGGTAATATCTCTTCTTGATGATCTTTTTCTCGATCTTGATCGTGTTTTTTCATCTAACATGCAGTACTAGTACTAGTAGTACAACTTTCTGGGTGATCTTGCATGTGATTTTTGTGTGCCAAATGACGATTCTAAATTCCTCTTTTGACCAAAACATGCGAGAGGTTGGCACTGATTTCTTATAGATTACTTTCAACTACTCCCTTTGTCCCAAATTTCTTGTCTTAGATTTGTCTAGATACGGATGTATCTAATACTAAAATGTGACTTGATACATCCATATCTAGACAAATCTAAGACAAGAATTTTGGGACAGAGGGAGTACTTTATGGACATCAATGCTACCTTTGAAGAGGGTATATTTGCCTCAGTAACTTGTGTTATGGATATTGCAAGTGATCCCACTTCTCTCATGCCTTTGAAGACATGTTCTAGTGTCTTTGTTCACTCATTTTTGTGCGTATATGTAGTCATATATGGAGTATAATATCGAAAATCATCTTATATTTCTGAACGGGGGTAGTAATAAAATATGGTTTTTGTTTGAATTAGAACCAGGTCCGTGGTGGAGATGAAGTTCTCAAAGTCATGTCGTGTGAACTGGAAGACCTGAGGATGAGTTCTACTGCTAAACTATCCAGCTGCTGTCTCCTTGTCACCACGTGTCTTGAACTAGTGTTTTCCTGTAGCATTGTTGTCAGGCATACTCTCGAGGTTGTACTTGACCACAAGAATTTCCTGGTTGTGCCTTCGATTACGAAGGGCATGGTTCTTGTAAAGCTTCCCAACAAATCTGATGCGGCATGTCTTCATCATCATGTTTATGAGTGGAAAGACCACTCTGTTAGGTTCTCCAAGGTTGACGAGATGGTGATGGTGCATGTAGACATCTCTCACGAAGTCCATGGCCTAGTCAGTTATGCGGGGTTCATCCCATAGGTCGGTGGTAAGAAATAGTCTGCAGAGTTTAATTAGTGCAACTTTGCTTGTCTATAGTCAGTACTATTGTTTAGTACTTGATTTGTGTTTGTGAACCCTGTATTGTTTATTAGTCCTGCCGCTCTTGGTGTGTGGTCAGTCCTGAGAACGGTCTATGTTAATGTCTGTCCACTCAATTCAGTTTGTATATTTTGAAGTATCCAGATCATATTTTTGTGAGGACGGTTTCTCAATTATGGTTACACTCCAATATCTATATGCATTGCAAGGTTTATCGCACACACCAGGATTTCCAGTCCCATGGATGTTCGGTCCATACGATTTTTCACGACCTTTGGCTCTCCTTTTTGTGGGAGTAGGTGGGGCCCCTACATGCCACCCGTAGTTGGATGATCAATCTTCTGTTTAGTACTTCAACATAGTGATTTCCTGGTAAGGATTCACTCATGTCACATCAAGGAAATCTTATTGATTTACTATCTAAATATTATTGATTTAATGTCATGTTTTCTTTCTTTTCCTACAATTTTAGATGCAGGTTTTTCCATGTGACATTCATCATAGAATAAACCATTTGGTTTGCTCTATGATGGCTATTTTTGCAGGTTTCACTTCTTATGTTGTGTCAGTAACGAAGGCACTGTCCATCACTTATATTACTGGAAAAATTGGATCAGTCTGTTATCTAAGTACAAGCTGAATCCCTATGATGAGCTACAGTTTGGTTTAACAAAAATGCCACAATTAGTCCTTCTCGCGTTTAAAATAAATGAAGGAAAAAACTGGATCACGGTCACGGAGCCTAGTCAAGTTAGAAAGCTGATCATAGTAGACCAGACACGATCGCCACTGTCTCGCACATCAGTACCACCTTCAACAACGGATCGAGCACCGACAGTTGCTCTAGCACTGACAGCAGCAGCAGCTCAGTCTGATCCAGCTGAGGATTGGGCACTGACCGCGTCAGTGGATCAGGCTGATCTACCCGAGGATCGGGCATCGACACCGGCACCTGCTCCGACACTAGCACCAGCTCTACAAGGAGCACCATCTCCGGCAGCAGCAGCGGCTTCGACACCTACACCAACACTTGCACATGCATCTGCTCCGGCCCGTGTAGCGGCAACCAAACGAGCAGTTGCACTGGCAACAGACTGGGCTGCAGTTGGCACTTCATATACCAAAGTCCTTACAAAAACTTACATGTCCACCTTCTTGGTAAGCATTGGCCGCCCAAGTGCTTCGTTCTTTGTTCTTTCCATGTTGTTTTGCATGATTCACGGTGTTGATCTAACTATTTCAGTATGTCTTCTTGTTTTCAAACAGAGAATTCCTAGTGCAACGAGGGAGTCGTTCAACAATCCGGGCGACATCGGCCAAGTTTCTCTTACCATTCGCGGCCTTGGTGTGAACGAACCTGCTCAATATACCATAAGTACAAAGGATGGTCGCATGAGGATTGATGCTAATGGATGGTCAAGGTTCAAATCTAAATCATATCTTGCTATAGGGTATGATCTCAAAATCGAACTTTCTCGGCAAGGAGAGCTGGTACAAATAAACTTCGAAATTCTTCAGTAGCAGCACGCAACTGCCGAACTAATCTATCCTCCGAGAGATTTTGATGTAATAATCCGGCATGGTGAAACAGGTGTCCTATGTGTATAAGTAATACGATAGTATTATTTATCACATGGTATATCGTTGATAGAATTGCAACTCTCATTGCTGGTTAGGAACTGTCGTTCGATTTCAATACAACAATTGCCGTGCTTTATTCAATTTTGTGTATTCGCCTTGTAACAGCATCTAAAACTAGCGCCGTACTGATCACTTGCAATATGAAAAGCGCTGAGGTAGAACACATGGGCCCCCAAACATGCAGGGTGGGCCTGCGCCCAAAGTCCAGAACCGTGAGCCTGTTTGAGTATTATATTCTCAGCTGAACCCCCATAATGCCCGTGCATTGCACATAACATCAAGATGAATTTGTATGAGTATTTTATCTTGTGAGAGTAAAGGATGAACGAGGGAAGACCTTATTTGCAAATGTGGAGAGGTGTGTGGGCACCTTTTTGCAAAATTGCCATAGTTTCCTTCCTATCTGTCAGATATAAATCGGACGGCCTATAATGCAGGATGACAGGCACACCATCATCACCAACTCATCTATACTGTGTTAAAAACAACTCTGCTTTGTATAATTATATATGTTATATATATTCCCCATGATTTCTCTTGTGTATAAAGTTGTGATATAAAAGATTTGTATATTTCGTTACAGAGGGAGTATCTCTCTGTCAAAAATATATTTATGTGTAACTAGTTACTCCTGTATTTCTACTTCCTTTCGCTGATATGTGGGGCATCTGGCAACGGGGTCCACATGCCATATGCACAAATTAGAGTGCACAACTGCACAGTATACAGACTCCAGTCGTAGCGCCGCAGTAATGCCCAATGAGCCGTCAAATCACACCCCCCCCCCCTTCCAGCTTTAGCAGTAAGCCGGACGGACGAAGCGGCAATATTTCACTAGGCCTACTTCCCCATCTCCCTCGTTTGCTTGTTCAGAGAAAACCCCCTCTCGGCGATTGCATAGGGTTTTCTCATGGAGAACCAGGTACGAATTCTTCATCCATCCCCAATAAATCCATGTCCCTTGGTCGCGGGTAATCCTAGGATGGCAGCCGCCGCCATTGATGCATTTTTCTTCCTACTAAATCTAGTATGTTTCATTTGCAGTGCCCAAAGTGCGAGGACCCTACAGGTTTTTGCGCCCTCAGGGAGACTCCACACTTGTTCCTTCTCATCCTAACACAGGATTTTAAAACACGTATAGTATGTTCCTAGAATCCTCTTTTCTATCTGGGAGGGTTGGGGTTTTTTGAACATGCTGTCGACTAATTTGGAAATTTGGATTGCTATATTTGGATAAAAGGTACTACCAGTATGATGGTCAACACTAACGTGAAGGAGGAAGTTATTTCTAGATTTGGATAGGGAATACATTGCATTCTCATATTATTTTTCCTGTAGTGCATTATTTGCTCTGCCAGAACACATGTACTCAAGATGCTCGGCCTTGCCATAATTGAATACAACCGTTTAATGGTCATAGTGAAGACAACCATGGATATAAGTTCCGAGTTGGGTTCATGAACCAAGAAGATCGCTGCTTTTTTATGGCCGAACTTGGATAAACTTTCTCAAGTGTTACGGACTGAAAGTTGGCACACGAATGTTGATGGAAATAGTAGAACCTGGTCTCATCTTCACTGCGATCTTCCACCCCGACATCGTTCCAATTGTTCATCCATGTTAGTTTTGTATCTGGTTATTGTGTGTTGCCTCGATTACTTCCTAATCCACCTATTCTTTCTAACTAATCACAATTTAACTTTAGAAGTAACAACGAATCTCTCACGAAGATGCTACTTCTAACTAATATTTTCTTATAATTGGTGGCGCATGTAGGTTTTTTCAAAGTTAAGCAGGCTGCTCGTTTGTTATTCTGTAACAACTCGACTGTTACTGATGGCACTGAAGTTGACTGGGACGACATCCATAAGTTCGTACAATTTATTGATCGTCTTGAGGTCCTTGTGGGGCATTTCAATGGTGGAAGGCTATGTGGAATATGTGTGCCACTGTTGCACTCGTTGAACAGGTCCAACTGTGTCGAGAAACTTATGGTACGAGCTGTTTTCTGTTATATATGTTGTTCATAAACTATTTCTTATACACAGTTTTACAGTTGTGATCTTCTTGAAACAGGAACTACCCAGTTCTATTGTTCCTATACAGATGCCTGACCATGGTCGGGCCAGACTTGCGCTTGGTCACAACATGATGTTTATGTCGACCTACTCCATTTCCCTTGGAGGTGAAAAGATACTTATTCATGGGTGGTCTCAAATAATGAAGGCCCGTTCATCTTGGAGAATAGGACAGAAGATTATGTTCCTGCTTTTCCATAGCTCTAAAGCGAATATCCTGTTTATTGACCACATTGCGAGATGAAGCCACTTTCAGAAGGTTGTGGATGCGCAAGGTGGTGCCTGGGCCTCGTCTTGGGGCTTGGCGGCCTTACCCTTGGTTAACTGTAGGCAAAGTAGCACTGTCAAGGCGTGCTTTGTACGGTTGAACCTGTATAAGTACTCATACTGCTTTCAGCTATGGTTATTAAGTGCCCCTGCTGGTTTCAGTTAAGTTTGTTAAGTACTCCTGCTGCTTTTACAGTATGTCGTGTTTCTTCAGTCCTGTCTTCCTCCAGCCGCCAAAACCAAACCAGCATCGACGGGGCCGCCTGCTTCCGCCTCCCACGGCTGGCTGCACCTCAGCGCACGCATCGCCGCCCCACCGTCTCCTAAATCGTTGACGCTGACGTCCGAGGCGTCGCCATCGTCCTCCGCGCTCTTTGGTGCGCTCGCCGTGGCACCGGCCTCTCACGTTGTCAACATGGTCAACAAACAACATGAATCGGCAGAAGTACGTGGAGAGGATGATAGTAGGGGCCCACCATGTAAGCATATGGAAAAATATAATGCTTCCTCCTAGTGTTTTCCTAACATCTGGGACCCACGACATTGTGAGCGTATATAGTCAATAGACAAGAGAACAACAAAAGATTGGCTCACACCTCGGATGTAGCTGCTCGAGCAGTATTTTTTGTTATTGTTGAGACGGAGCAGGGTTTGAACTGGGCTATGGCCCGTCTAGCCCAGTCTTATATTTTATGTTCACCATGTGACCAGCCCAGCTTTTTTTTCTGAAAATGAGCCCAGTTTATTTTTTCCTGAAGAATACCCAATCCAGGCCTACTTATTTTTCTACGCCCTGACGGGCTACAACTCTTTCAAGATTCCTGCAAATCTTGAAAGTAATATGAAATGGGGTGTAAATTAAAAAACAGATGACAAATTGGCAAATTACTTTAGAATTTCTGAAATTTTTCACATTTTCAGATTCCTATTTCACTGGGCATTAACCTAATTTAAATATATCTTCAAAGTACTTTAAATCTGGCTCGACATTTTGGTATTAAAAATAGTTTGGAACCCACAGAAATATGCGAAATTGGCCCTGGCCAACCAAAAAAATGGACTGCAATAAATTGCATAACAAGTCGCAATGAGCTATATATATTATTAAAAAAAGAGGGAATGGTCTGAGTTGTGGGCCTATTAAGTTGACGTGTATGCAAGATTTTTTCAGTTATTATATACGTCAGCAAACGATTCCAGCAGACGTAACCGTTGGATGTCAATCCAACGGCCGTCGTGTTTCTTCAATCTCTGATCTTCTTGCTCCAGCCGCCAAATCCAGCGCCAGCAGGAATGCCTGCTCTCGCCTCCCGTGGCCGGCTGTGCTGCTAGGCAGGCCTCACGGCCCCATCATATACTCGCATCCCTGGCCTGTCTATCCCTCTACTCACCGACACCTCCTGCTATTTTTGGCGACGGCGGTCGAACCAGTCAACCCTCATACTCTCCACCGCGTGGGAAGCCACTATCGTGTCTTCTCGGGCTCCATGTCATTCCCTTCATAGGTCTCGCCGTCTTCCACTGCCCTGGTGCTCTCGGCGCGGCGTGGTCAACATGGTCAACGAATGACATCCATCGAAAATGGACTGTATGTGGAGAGGCTGACAGCTGGGTCCACGGCTGCATACAAGGAAATGCCTCCTTATTACGCACAAAGTAATGATTCCTCCACCTGAAATCTGGGACCCACCAGAAGGGCCTCTGTATTTCCCGAAAAAAACGTTCCCTCTGCTGACAGGTTGGACCCACCAACTATATCTTCGCACGCAAGGAAGTGCCTCCTTATTGCGCACAAAAAAAATGAATACCCCCTACCAGCTGGGACCCACCAAAGTGGGAGGCTGACTTGTGGGCCTACTACACAAGAACCTGCATGGGTTTTTGAAAAGCAGGTCTATAGAGGATTGTTTAGCCTGGGCTTTTGAGTACATTCATCAATGGAAGCAGTCAAAAAACCCAATTATAATCCTGAAACTAGAATTTGCTAAGGCTTTTGATACAGTTGAGCATGAGGTAATTCTGCGGGTTCTTCATCATAAGGGTTTTGATGCCAAGTGGATTGCATGGATTACGGAGATTTTATCATCTGGGACATCTTCTGTTCTGTTAAATGGCATACCAGGCAAGCAATTTCAATGCAAATGTCGGGTCAGGTAGGGAGACCCTTTGTCACCACTACTTTTTGTTATTCTTGTTGATCTGTTACAGTCTGTGGTTAACCATATGTTGGTTCAAGGAACTTTGACATTACCAATCCCATCCCATGACCCCAACTACCCTATCATCCAGTATGTAGATGACACAATCATTATTTTGCCATCTATTGATGAGTAATTGGAGGCTCTCAAAAACATGTTGGCTGTGTTCCACCATTCAACTGGCCTCAAGGTGAATTTTGCAAAATCCTCAATGATCCCCTTGAATGTCTCTGATGACGAAGCTCTTGGGTTGGCTGCTCTTCTTGGTTGTAAGATAGGTGAACTGCCTTTCACTTATCTTGGTCTTCCTCTTGCTACCACCAGGCCCAAAATTGTGGATCTCCTCCCTCTAGTGGATAACATTGAGAGAATGTTATCTGCTAGTTCCTCTATATTAAACCAAGGCTCTAGGTTGCAACTGTTGACTTCAGTTTTAACATCCATGCCAATCTATTTCCTCTGCACTTTGCATATCCCCCCTGGAATCATCAAGCAATTGGATAGAAGTTCTAGGCAGTGTCTTTGGATAGGCAACTCAGACACACCAAAACAATCCCTCGCTGCTTGGGATTTGGTATGCGGACCAAAGGATAAGGGAGGATTGGGCATTCTCAATTTGAATAACCAAAACCAAGGGCTTCTCATGAAACACCTACATAAGTTCTACAACAAGCATGATGTTCCTTGGGTTTCTTTGGTATGGGATTCTTACTATGATAACATAGTGCCACAGGCCACTGTTATGATTGGATCTTTTTGGTGGAAGGATGTTTTCAAGTTGAATGACATGTGCAGAGCAGTTGCTTCTGTTCATATTAACATGGGTGACACAACCTTGTTTTGGCATGATGCATGGCATCTGGCTGGCTCTTCTATGCATTTAGTGAGGAGGCTTTCGAGACTGTTCTCTTTTGTGAACGATGATAAAGTATTGGTCATGGATGTGCTTCAAACATAGGATATTTTCTCCATGTTTTATCTTCCCATCTGCCAAGAAGATGTTGCTGAGCTGAATATTTTGGAAGATTGGCTATTGAACTTGCAAAGAGATCCTCTTCTCCCTGACCAGTGGGTTTGGCCCTCTAAGTCAGGGTCATTCTCGGCCAAAGGTTTTTACACTATCATGCATTCCCACATGCCTACTATTCTGCCATGCAAATGGTTATGGAAGAGTAGATGCACGATGAAGATTAAAGTTTTTAGCTGGTTGCTGTTCTTCGATATACTTAACACTAAGGACATGTTGGTTAGAAGAGACCGGAGGTCACCAAATGATGATAATCTTTGTGTTATGTGTAATGCATACATCCATGAAGATAGAGCACACCTGTTTTTCTAGTGTAACTTTAGCTGTAGGGTGTGGAATTATCTCCAGATTGATTGGACTCAGGGGTCTGATATTCAGGAATGTATATTTAAAGCCAAGACCAGTTTTGGGCATCCTTTCTTCTTTGAGGTGATGCTCACAGCAGCATGGAACATCTAGATCTTAAGGGATGGAAGGACCTTCAGAGGGGAGCAGACTCGTTTTGCCCCTTGGAAATGTAAATTTGTACATGATATTCTTCTATTAGCTCATAGGCTTAGTGATAGCATTAGAAGACAACTCATAGCTTGGGTGAATGCCCTTTTCTAAGTATAGGTAAGTTTTAGGTAGGTCTTTTCTCTTGAACTTTGGCACTCTCTCGATGCTTGTATATTTTTGGACTGTTTTACCCATAGTAAATATTAAAAAAAATAGTACGGTTACGATGTTCGGACACATTATTACCCTGTGGTGTTCCAGGTGGCGTGAATTGTGAAAATATTCCACATCGTTTTAAATGAAGACCAAACTCGTAACTCAAATATTCGCCTCTGCGATCAGATCGTAGAAACTTTATTTTCTTGTTATGATGATTTTCCACTTCACTCTGAAATTCTTTGAACTTTTCAAATGTTTCAGACTTATGTTTCATCAAGTAGATATACCAATATCTGCTCAAATCATCTGTGAAGGTTGGAAAATAACGATACCCGCTGCGAGCCTCAACACTCATCGGATCACATACATCAGAATGTATTATTTCCAATAAGTTAGTAGCTCGCTCCATTGTTCCAGAGAATGGAGTCTTAGTCATCTTGCCCATGAGGCACGGTTCGCAAGGATCAAGTGATTCATAACCAAGTGATTCCAAAAGCCTATCCGCATGGAGTTCCTTCATGCACTTTACACCAATATGACCTGAATAGCAGTGCCCCAAATAAGTTGCACTATCATTATTAACTTTGCATCTTTTGGTATCAATATTATGAATATGTGTATCACCATGATCGAGATTCAACAAAAATAAACCACTCATTAAGGGTGAATGACCATAAAAGATATTACTCATATAAATAGAATAACCATTATTCTCTGATTTAAATGAATAATCGTCTCGCATCAAACAAGATCTAGATATAATGTTCATGCTCAACGCTGGCACCAAATAACAATTATTCAGGTCTAAAACTAATCTCGAAGGTAGATGTAGAGGTTGCGTGCCGACGGCAATCACCTTGACCTTGGAACCATTTCCGACGCGCATCATCACCTCGTCCTTAGCCAATCTTCGTTTAATCCATAGGCCCTGTTTCGAGTTGCAAATATGAGCAACAGAACCAGTATCAAATATCTAGGCGCTACAACGAGCATTAGTAAGGTATGCATCAAAAACATGTATATCAAATATACCTTTCACTTTGCCATCCTTCTTATCCGCCAAATCCCTTTGCAGTAGAAGCACTCGGTTTCAGGCTTAGGTCCAAACTTGGGCTTCTTCCGAGAGCAGAAACTTGCTTGCTATTCTTCTTGAAGTTCCCCTTCTTTCCTTTGCCCTTTTTCTTGAAACTAGTGGTCTTGTTAACCATCAACACTTGAATGCTCCATCTTGATTTCTACCTCCGTAGCCTTGAGCATTGCAAAGAGTTCGGGAATCGTCTTGTTCATCCCTTGCATATTATAGTTCATCATGAAGCCTTTATAGCTTGGTGGCAGTGATTGAAGAACTCTGTCAATGACACTATCATCCGGAAGATTAACCCCCAGCTGAGTCAAGTGGTCATGGTACCCTAACATTCTGAGTATGTGTTCACTGACAAAACTGTTCTCCTCCATCTTGCAGCTATAGAACTTGTTGGAGACTTCATATCTCTCAACTTGGGCATTTGCTTTAAATATTAACTTCAACTCCTGGAACATCTCATATGCTCCATGATGTTCAAAATGTCTTTTAAGTCCCGATTCTAAGCCATAAAGCATGGCACACTGAACTATTGAGTAGTCATCAGATTTAGCTTGCCAGATGTTCATAACATCCAGAGTTTCTCCTGCAGCAGGCCTTGCACCTAGCGGTGCATCAAGGACGTAATTCTTCTATGTAGCAATGAGGATAATTCTCAAGTTACGGACCCAGCTCATGTAGTTTCTACCATCATCTTTCAACTTAGCTTTCTCTAGGAACGCATTAAAATTCAAGGGAACGGTAGCACGGGCCATTGATCTACAACATAGATATGCAAAAACTATCAGGACTAAGTTCATGATAAATTTAAGTTCAATTAATCATATTACTCAAGAATTCCCACTTACATAGACATCCCTCGAGTCATCTAAATGATCACATGATCCATATCAACTAAACCATGTCCGATCATCACAAGAGATGGAGTAGTTTTTAGTGTTGAACATCTCTATGTTGATCATATCTGCTATATGTTTCATGTTCGACCTTTCGGTCTTAGTGTTCCGAGGCCATGTCTGTACATCCTAGGCTCGTCAAGTTTAACCTGAGTATTCCGCACGTGCGAAACTGTCTTGCACCCGTTGTATGTGAATGTAGAGCTTATCACACCCGATCATCACGTGGTGTCTCGGCACGACGAACTATCGCAATGGTGCATACTCAGGAGAACACTTATACCTTGAAATTTAGTGAGGGATCATCTTATAATGCTACCACTGTACTAAGCAAAATAAGATGCATAAAAGATAAGCATCACATGCAATCAAAATATCTGACATGATATGGGCATCATCATCTTGTGCCTTTGATCTCCATCTCCAAAGCACCATCATGATCTCCATCGTCACCGGCTTGACACCTTGATCTCCATCGTAGAGTCGTTGTCATCTCGCCAACTATTGCTTCTATGACTATTGCTAACGTAGAGTGATAAAGTAAAGCAATTACATGGCGATTGCGTTTCATACAATAAAGCGACAACCATAAGGCTCCTGCCAGTTGCCGATAACTTTTACAAAACATGATCATCTCATACATCAAAATATATCACATCAAGTCTTGACCATATCACATCACAACATGCCCTGCAAAAACAAGTTAGACGTCCTCTATGTTGTTGTTGCAAGTTTTACGTGGCTGCTACGGGCTTCTAGTAAGAAACGTTCTTACCTACGCATCAAAACCACAACGATTTTTCGTCAAGTTCGGTTCAACTAAAGTTGGAGAAACACACACATGCCAGCCACCTTTATGCAAAACAAGTTGCATGTCTGTTGGTGCAACCGGTCTCATGAACGTGATCATGTAAGGTTGGTCCGGGCCACTTCATCCGACAATACCACCAAATCAAAATAAGACATTGGTGGTAAGCAGTATGACTATGATCACCCACAACTCTTTGTGTTCTACTCGTGAATATCATCTACGCATAGACCTGGGCAGATGCCACTGTTGGGGAACGTAGCATGCAATTTCAAAAAAATTCCAACGATCACGCAAAATCTATCTAGGAGATGCATAGAAATGAGAGGGGGTGAGTGTGTCCACGTACCCTCATAGACCAAAAGTGGAAGCGTTAGCTTAACGCGGTTGATGTAGTCGAACGTCTTCATGATCCAACCGATCAAGCACCGAACATACGGCACCTCCGAGTTCTGCACACATTCAACTCGATGACGTCCCTCGAACTCATGATCCAGCAAAGTGTCGAGGGAGAGTTTCGTCAGCACGACGGCATGGTGACGGTGATGGTGATGTGATCCGTGCAAGGCATCGCCTAAGCACTACGACAATATGACCAGAGGAGTAAACTATGGAGGGGGGCACCGCACACGGCTAAGAGAATAATTGATGTGCCATCGGGTACCTCCATGCCCCCGTATATAAAGGAGGAGAGGGAGGAGGCCGGCCCTAGGGGCGCGCCATGGGGGGGAAACCCGACTTGGACTCCTTGTCCTAGTCGCCCCCCCCCCCCGCCTTCTTTCGAAGGGGATAGGGGGAAGGAGAGGGAGAAGGAAAGGGGGGGCCGCGCCCTCTCCCCTTGTCCAATTCGGACTGCCCATGGGGGGGGGCACCCCTTGTGGTCTCCCCTCTCTCTCCCCCTATGGACCATGTTGGCCCATTACTTTCCCCGGGGGTTCTAGTAACCCCACAGTACATCGAAAAATATCTGAAACGCTCCGAAACTATTTTGGTCTCCAAATACTACCGTCCAATATGTCAATCTTTACCTCTCGACCATTTTTATACTCCTCGTCATGTCCGTGATCTCATCCAGGACTCCGAACAATCTTCGGTCACCAAAACACATAACTCATAATACAAATCGTCATCGAAAGTTAAGCGTGCGGACCCTGGACATGATCGAGACAGATCTCCAATCAATAACCAACAGCGGAACCTGGATGCTCATATTAGTTCCTACATATTCTACGAAGACCTTTATCGGTCAAACCGCAATGAGAACAAATGTCATTCCCTTTGTCATCAGTATATTACTTGCCCGAGATTCGATCGTCGGTATCTTCATACCTAGTTCAATCTCGTTACCGCCAAGTCTCTTTACTCGTTCTGTAATGCATCATCCCGCGACTAACTCATTATTCACATTGCTTGCAAGTCTTATTGTGATGTGCATTGCCGAGAGGACCCAGAGATACCAGTCCGATACTCGGAGTGACAAATCCTAATCTTGATCTATGCCAACCCAACAAACACCTTCGGAGACACCCGTAGAGCATCTTTATAATCACCTAGTTATGTTGTGACATTTGATAGCACACAAGGTGTTCCTACAGCATTCAGGAGTTGCATAATCTCATAGTCAAAGGAATATGTATATGTCATGAAGAAAGCAATAGCAATAAAACTTAACGGTCATTATGCTAAGCTAACGGATGGGTCTTGTCCATCACGTCATTCTCCTAATGATGTGATCCCGTACATCAAATGACAACACATGTCTATGGTCAGGAAACTTAACCATCTTTAATTAATGAACTAGTCAAGTAGAGGCATAGTAGGGACACTTTGTTTTGTCTATGTATTCACACATGTATCAAGTTTCTGGTTAATACAATTCTAACATTAATAATAAACATTTATCATGATATAAGGAAATATAAATAACAACTGTATTATTACTTCTAGGGCATATTTCCTTCAGTGGGTTGTGCCCACTTGGTGGGCCCCGTCTGGTAGTTATTTGCTTCAATATTTTTCATATATTGTAGACCAATTCTCCGTAAATTTTCAACTTATTTGGAGATGTGCAGAATAGGTAACTCTGACATTGATTTTTCACGTCCAGAATTCCAGCTGTCGGTATTCTCCCTCTTTGTGTAAACCTTCCATAGTATGAGAGAAAAGGCATTAAAATTAATCCAAAAAGAATTATTATGCATAAAAACATTATAAATAATAGTACGAAAAACATGATGCAAAATGAACGTATCACATACTAGGTCACGGACCATAGTACGATCCGGACTCTATTGTAAGCCCACGGCCTCCACCTGTATATAAAGGGGAGCCCTTGAGATAGAAAGACTAATTTACAAGCTCCCAAGTACTAGGTTAGCCAAGTGGCACCCTTTTAATCGAGATGATCATCATCAGTATCAATCAAGCAGGAGTAGGCTTTTACCTCCACCTTGAGGGACCGAACCTGGGTATACCCTTGTTTCTCGATTTCGATCAATCCCGTTCAAGCAATCACCTAGCAGTGATGGCCTCACGACTAATTTCTTTCACACAGGCATGTAGGGTTTTTGAGTTTTTCGGGCAATACCGAGTATTAACGATAAATAATATATAGGTGAAAAATGTTTCTACAGGTGTTAAATTAATAATAAGGGGCTCTAGTAATTGTAACAAGGCTTTTATATTTAATTTAATATCAATGAGCCTTAAAAGTCCAAGTGGTGGAAGGCAACTAGGGCGATAAAGGCGCAAGTGGAGATGCCCCCCTTCCTAAGGGGAAAGCCGAATTGGACTACAGGAGGATTCCAACTCCTGCCCCTTGGTCGATGCCCCAACACTACAAAAAAAGACATCCGTGACATTTTGGGCCGAACAAAAAAATTCTGTCATACTTATGACACTTCTATGACAATAATTGTGAAAAAACACGTTATCATCATAGATGTGGTGGGGTCCTACTTCTATGAAAACAATCATGACAGAAAATGGGCTTTTTGTCCTGGGCGGGCCGGGGACACTGCTGTATGACATTCTTTGGGCCGTCCATGACGAAAAAACCGTGGTAGAAGCGAGGCCGAGGAAAATATCGGGGTGTTCCCGATTACGGTGTGTGGTCGGGGCCGAGCGATGCGCGTTTCTCTCGTACACGCACGAGCGTAGGTGTGAGGCATTGGGCTATAACTGAACCCGAGCGAGGCGTTGGGCTCTAACTGAACCCGAGCGATTGCACTACAGGCTACGCGTTACTGAACCCGAGCGATCGATCGATGGCTGTTAACTGAACCCAATCGAGTGATTCCTTCTCTACTGCTGCTAACTAAAGCCGATCGATGTGATCCCGTGGTGAACAGTGAGTGTTGTTGGGGGCGGGGTTGGATGAACAGTTCCTGGTGGGGGTGGATGAACAGGACCCCGTGGTGTTGCCTCTGGATGAACAGGACTCCGATCGATCGAGCCGGTTGGGGCTGGATGAACAGGACCCCGTGGAGGGCTGGATGAACAGGACCACCCCGTGGAGGGCAGGATGAACAGTAGATGGTGGAGGGCTAGATGAACAGTAGCCCGTGGACGGGTGGTTGAACAGGAGGCCGTGGAGCGGCTGGCTGAACAATAACCGGTGGAGTAGCGCGCGGTGGAGGCTAGATGAACAGGAGCCCGTGGATGAACTGTCGCAGGTGGAGGTTGGAGGAGGTCGACGGTGGATGAACAGTAGCCCGTGGAGGCTGGAGGGGGTCGACGGTGGAGATGAACAGTATTCCGTGGAGTCCCGGTTTGCGGTACACCACACCCCTCCCAATGAATAGGACCCCCATTTCGACCGTAGCGCTCCAACACAAGTCTGTTTCCTCCGTTTTGCGGTACGCCACACCCCTCGCAATCAACAGGACCCCCGTTTCAACCGTAGGAGGTCCGTTTCCTCCGTTTTGCGGTACGCCAGACCCCTCTCGGTGAACATGATCCCATTTCGACCGTGACCGGTCGAACACAAGGCCATTTCCTCCGTCCTGCGGTACGCTAGGCCTCGTTTCCATCGGCTGTTCCGTCCAAGCCCTCCTGATGAACATGACGATGCATTCCGTTCCGACCCAGCCGGTTGGCTCCCCATGAACACGACGACGATGATGTTTCTCCATTCTGACCCAGCCATGTACACGAGCCCTGGCCGTACGTATGCGCGAGTAGGCGTTCGAGACCCCGCCCGTATGTACGTATGTGGCCGTATTTACTTTCTTACACCATGGCCGTTGTATGTACGTGTACATGCTACGTGTGCGCCTCTGCTACGGCACGTGCGCGCCTCTACATCGACTAGTATGTACGTACATGTTCGCGACCAGAATGATAACGCTACGTACGCTTCGACCAGGTGGGTCCCGACTGTCACGCATTTCCTTGTGTGCGAAGATGTAACTACTGGGTCCCAGTAGTCAGGGGGCGAATCATTTTCTTTTGCCCGGACGCACTTCCTTGCGTGCGAAGATGTAGCTGGTTGGTCCCAGCAGTCAGGGGGGAACGTTTTTTTCGCGAAATACGGTGGCCCGTCCGGTGGGTCCCTGCTGTTAGGTTGAGGAATTATTATTTTTGCGCGTAATAAGGAGGCATTTCCTTGCTGTGGCCGTGGACCTAGCTGTCAGCCTCTCCACGTACAGTCCAGGTCCGATGGAAGCCGTTCCTTGACCACGTTGACCATGCCACGCTGAGAGGACCAGGGCGGTGGACGACGGCGAGGCCTAGGAAGGGGATGAAGTGGAGCCGGGGAAGACGTGGCAGTGGAAGCCCACGCGGAGAGGAGTACGAGGGTTCACTGGTTCGGCTGCGGTGTAAGGCTGCCGTCGCAGCAGGGCCTGGCGAGCGGTGGCAATAGTAGGGGCGGTGAGGCCTCCGCAGCAGCACAGCCAGCCATGGGAGGCAAGAGCATGCGGCACGATTGGAGCAAGAAGACCAGAGGTTGAAGAAGCACTATGGCCGTTGGATGGACATCGTACGGTCACTGGAGCTAGAATCGTTCATACTGACTAAGTTGACAAAGCACTCCGTCCCCGTCAACTTAGTAGGCCCATAAGTCAGCCACCCTGCAAGGTGGGTCCCAACTAGCAGGGGAGTATTCTTTTTTTGTGCGTAATAAGGAGGCACTTCCGGTGGGTCTGAGCTGACAGCGGGGGGAACATTTTTTTTTCATGAAATATGGTGGCCCGTCCGGTGGGTCCCAGCAGTCATGGGGGAAACGTTTTTTTTGCCAAATACGGTGGCCCGTCCGATGGGTCCCTGCTATCGGGTGGAGGAATAATTATTTTCTGCGTAATAAGGAGGCACTTCCTTACGGCTGCCGTGGTCCCAGCTGTCAGCCTCTCCACATACAGTACTCTTCCGATGGAAGTCGTTCCTTGACCATGTTGACCACGCCGAGAGCACCAGGGCAGTGGACGATGGCGAGGCCTAGGAAGGGGATGACGCGGAGCCAGGAAAGACGCGGTAGTGGATGCCCACGTGTAGAGGAGTATGAGGGTTCGGTGGTTCACTGTGGTGTGAGGCTGCCGTCGCCACAGAATAACAGGGGGTGTGGGTGAGTAGAGGGATGGCCTAGCCAGCGGTGGGAGTAGTAGGGGGCCGTGAGGCCTCCGTGACGTCGCAGCCAGCCACGGGAGGCAGGAGCACGAGGCACGACCGGCGCTGCTTTGGGTGGCAGGAGCAAGAAGACCAGAGGTTGAAGAAGCACTACGACTGTTGGACGGACATCGTACAATCACTGGACCTAGAATCGTTCATATTGACTAAGTTGACAAAGCCCTCCGTCCCCGTCAACTTAGTTGGCCCACAAGTCAGCCTCCCACTATTGTGGGTCCTAGCTAGCAGCGGGTATTCATTTTTTTGTGCGTAATAAGGAGGCACTTCCTTGCGTGCAAAGATATAGCTGGTGTGTCCGACCTGTAAGCGGTGGGAACATTTTTCGTGAAATACAGAGGCCCTTCCGGTGGGTCCCAGCTGTTAGGTGGAGGAATCACTATTTTGTGCGTAATAAGGAGGCATTTCCTTGCATGCGGCCGTGGACCCAGCTGTCAGCCTCTCCACGCATAGTCTACTTCCGATGGTGTCGTTCATTGACAACGTTGACCACTCCGCGCCGAGCACATCCAAGGTGGTGGACGACGGCGAGGCCCCGGACAGCAATGAGCCGGAGATGGGAAGACGCGGGAATAGAGTCGCGGACGGAGAGGTGTACGAGGGTTAACTAGTTCTGGTGCGGTGTGGTTCGGCAGTCGATGGAGAAGAACAGGAGGTGTGGAGTGGTGGAGGCGGGAGCAGGTGGTCCCGGCGGCGCTGGAGGAAGAAGACGAGAGATTGAAGATGGATGCCGGTCATTGGATGTAAATCCAACGGCTAACGATGTCAGAATCATTTGTTGACTAAGTTGACAATGACTTGCATTAGCTTCGACCTATTAGCCCACATTTCAGCCTCCAAAAATGTGGCACGTATTCAACCCATTTTTCAGAATTTACAGTCTTTTTTGCAGGGTAGAATTTACAGTCCATTTGATCTCTTTTTTTTAATTACAGTCCATTAGCCGGGCTGGGTGAACAAACAATGTAGCATCCATGCGGGCCATTTATGTTTTTCCTAAAAAATTACTGGCCATTTGCACTTTCTCGAAATATACGGTTTTGCTAGCCTTATTACAATTGTAATGTTGGGGTGGGCGCAGCAATGTTATTAAAAAATAAACAGGGGTTGAGCATTTTGTTATATATATGATTTATTATTACATTGGTCCTTAAATCTCACCAAGCTTTTGTACACAATCACCAGGATTTTCGTTGCCAAAAAAATCCAGGATTTTATTGTTAAGAAATTATTTTTATAAGTTAATAAGATGTGGGATATTGTTTTCTTACATATGTAAGTATCTGTTAAATATATGATCACAATAACAATAATATATAATAACATATAAAATAATTTAAATATATATAATATAGTTAGAAGGGAAACATAAGTTGGACCAGGCATTCCTATTCTTATATAGAAAAATAGAACAGACCTCTGCGTTTTCTTCAAAACAAAATACATAAATTGGGTTGCCGATGTTTCAGGAAAAATAAAACCTCGGATGGGAGGTCCATAGGCCAGTCGATACATGACGGCCCTCAAGAAAATACAAACAGGCCTATGGACTTCCCATCCGAGGTCGTGGGCTGCGCATGATAAAAAAGAAAGCCTAGACGGGGCAGCCCAAAACCCAGCTGATACTTGCTGCCCCAGTGATAATAAATGATACCTGGCAGCTCCCCGACTTCGTTATGAATTTATCTCCTATAGTAACTATGTTGAAGCACCTAAAAAATGTAACTATGTTGACAAACCCGTGGGCCCCAACGTCAGTATAGCATTAGGAGGAAGTATTTTTTCGATGAGGCACTTGCTTGCATATGGCCATAGACCTGGTGGGTCCTGACTGTCTGCCTCTCCACGTACAGTCCTCTCCAGATTCCTCTCATTTGTTCAGCATGTTCACAATGGCAGACAGCGGCGTCGCGGCGAGCGCACAAAGGCGCATGAGAAGATCCGACCACCTGAGGAAGTGCCTTATTAGTAATGAAACAACTGAACTAGCCTAGTGGCCGAGTGACACTACCCGACACCTGTTCCGCCCGGGTTTGATTCCACCTGTGTAGAGAAAATATCTCCAAATTTTTTGCCTCTGCCTTTATTGACATGTGGGTCCCAATTGTCATCTACGCACACCACGTCCAACACTTGCCAAAACTTCGTCCCTCGTTTTCTCTGTTTTTCGCACACTCGAAATTGTGTGGGCATCTGGAAAATAGCATATCTTATTGATTGTGCATCATATGAAGATGTGCTATGCATGAATGTTGATCAGCATGATGTTAACTGGCTGGTAGTTCCAGTTTTGACCATGAATAAAACTTCTAGCATGATGCTAACATTGTTTGAAAAGGCCGTGTTAATATAAATGCTCTGCCTCTGAAAGTTGCAGATTCTTATCTGAAACTGAACTTGGAGTTTCTTATCTGAAACTGAAACTTGCAATTTCTTCTCTGAGAATCACCTGTGAGCGACCGAAAGGTAGGGGAACCACTCCCCTCCATTATCTCCATTCCAAAACCACCGTCTTGCCTCTCCCTCTTCTCCATCTCAAAACCACCCCGTCTCCTCTCCATCATCTCCATTCCAAAACCATCGTCTCACCTCTCCCTCTTCTCTATTGCAAGACCACCGTCTCTCATCCCATCTTCTGAAGCTAGCACCGGACCACTCAGAAGGACATCTATGGAGGGGATGCAATAGCGAATCAGGCAGATCGCCGACGGCGACCAGGCAAAGTTAGCCAGGTTGAAGGAGATCCTTACTTAGTTTGAAAATGACTGGGAGATTTTGAGGACGGTGAGGGCCATGTGTCAATGTATGCGAAAGAGCGAGACGACGGCGATAAGGGCGACGATGTACTCCTCGGCGGCAGTCACGCCGCAGTCCTTTGAGTTCATCGAGTATCTCCTCTGGGCGATGGAGCAGACAAATTCGCCTGAGGTGAAAGTCAGGCGGAGGTGGTGGGCGTACAGGTCGAAGGTCGAGCACCCAGAGGATAACGAATCAATCGAGTACGATGTGTCGTTCGTGAGGGTACAGAGCAGCCAGAGCCTCAGGAGAATTCGCTCTCCCACCACAAGAGGAGGCCGGATGGCGCGACGTCGCTTCCCCGCCGTTCTCCATGGTTCCCTCGACGCTCGCCTCGTTTCAATGGCGTCGGTAAGGTTTAAGGTAAGCTTCGCACTAACCTAGTCTTCCATCTGCTCATGCTTACAATCAGTGTGACAACTAATAAAAATCATGCTTACAATCAGTCTCCGAGTACTACTCCAATCACCCTAAAATAGCTCTGGACCTTTGGGTCAAAGTTGTGACACTGTCTACAAATAAAGAAAAATAGATTGGTGCTTCTTTCAGAAAAGAGTACACCCCTAGAAAACTGCCAATATAAGCTACTAGTATTTTTTGAAGTCTAAGCTACTACTCCCTCCGTTCCAAATTACTCGTCGCAGAAATGGATGTATCTAGAACTAAAATACATCTAGATACATCCATACCTGCGACAAGTAATTCAGAACGGAGGGAGTAGTATTTGGTTAGAGGATTTTCTGCCGAGAAAGATCCATCCACAGTGAGCACCACACATCCCACTGGTGGTGGTGGATGCCAATGCTTAGATGGAGCGGAGTTGGTGTTGGTTATTTTTACTTGCACCTCGCACTCTGCATATATGCCGGTTCCATCCGTACATTTGTGGAGTTCCACCAAAATGCAGCTGAATAACCCTGTTTGCACAGATAATGAAAAGGCATGATTACATTATAGTGGCACTAATTGACCAAACATACACTAATCAACAGAAGAAAATATTACATCATACTGGAAATCGATCCAAGTCTCCCCGTTACACCTTCTGCCAGTGATGAACATCAATGTACAAGGGTAGTACAAGGACGGGCCTTGAGACATTCAAATCTCTATTTTTGTGCAGATCAACTAAAATTAAGCACCCCAGTTTGCAGAAACGCTTAAACATTAACAGTGGGACTAATTGATGAAACATACATTAACAAAGAGAAGCACTTTCTTTATCTACATTGGAAGTGAAATGATACAGAGGACACTCACTCTATTTTAACTGTATTACTACTTCATTTTATCATTAACACTAGAGTCGAGCAGGTGGCAAACGAGGTGTACCATGTGTCGCAAGGATGAAGGCTAGGGGTGCTTAGACTGGCATGGGATGCTGAAGCTGGCTCTTTCAGTCCCTATCTTCCCCCTGATGTTTTTGTGGTAGCATTTGGGTTGTAACCCAAACTTGGTCGAGCTGGTGCTGCGTCCCCCTACCTGCCTAGCTTATGTGGCGAACTTGTCTCCTGCTAGTACTGAGTCCGCTCTAGTAGTAGTTGCATAACTACCCGTTTACACTGAGATGTTGTCGGATAATGGTTCTATATGGTTGGGTTTCTTTAATGAAATCGGAGGGAACCCCCTCTTTCATTATATATAAAAAAACAGTGGCACTAGCGGTGCCAATACATTGCCTCAAATTAATAGTGCCACTAGATTAAGGTGCAAAATAATAACATTACTGCTTTATCATGGCAGTGCCAAAACAGTAGCACAAGAGCAGGATCAACATGCAGGATCTTTGGCAAACGATTAGACCAAAAAGGAACATACCTCATGATGGGAACCATATCTGCAGTCAATGCCATCGTAGAAGGGATGACACCAGTCACCAACATGCATGATTCAATTCATGGGACCTTTTGGTGCAGTTCACCTAAAATGAAGCAACGTCCCATGAGCTAGCAGCTTCTTCTTCTTCTTCTTCTTTTAAGAAAAGGGCTCTAGCCCCGGTTCCATTTCCATCAGAAAACGAAACCCACAGAGCTTCTTCTTCATTGGTTGCAATAAAATTGAGCAACATCAAGGTTGGTCATGAAGCTCCTGGAGCGTTGGCGGACCAGGACAGTTGCATCTCTAACGAAAAGAAGCAACTTATCTTAATGGGAAACTTAGCAGGACATGAAAAAAAGTGCCATTGATTCATATTAATGGAGGCATTACATTGAAAACAACATTGGTTTAACGTGTCCTTACTTTTAATAGTGCGACTGCTACATTTTACCAGTGGCATTACATAAGAGCGGCTCGGGGCAACAAACATTAGAAGAGGATATCTGGGTTGGTCCCATTTTTGTTCGGTATATAGCCACCTTATACTGTGTGAGGCTAGCAAATCTAGTGCTGGACTTACTCTGTTGACTTGTCCCCCAGTTCCCACTTTCTTTCCTTTTTCAACCAATAGATCAGGTTTATATTGAGTTTGTACTGCGTTCCCTTTATTTCCCTATTAGACCTAGAGACCTGTTGGATAGCTAGTCTCTGCTACTTTTCGCCCCCATTATTTCCTCTTTCGACCAAGTCCTAGATTCAGGTAGCAAATCTTCCCCCACCCCACCCCCTTTCTTCCTTGTTTAAACCAAGTACTACTAGATTCGAGTGCATGAACTAGTTTTACCTCTTAACAATAAAAAAATTAGGTGGTTTTCGAACAGCCGATCGATCCTATCTACACGAGGGGGGCTAAGAAATAGTAAAAGATACAAATGCAGCAACGTCAGGAGCTCGGGAAGTAGAGCAAGGCCGGTTTCGATGGAAGTTATACCTGAGGGTCGCCGGGATGTCGCTAGGTGGGCGGCGGGAGGCCGGATCTGCCCACACTATGGCAGCAAGGAAGAAGGGGTGGGAGGCCCTCCCTTGCCAACGATTCTTCGGAGAGAACGGCAAGGCACGTTGATCGGGACGCGCCGCCAGTGGGTAAGAGTCGTCGCCGAGGACGACCGCGTGAACATTGCAGCTTCTCACCTTCCCCGGTGGAGAGGATCCGGCTGGATCTGTGACCAGCGGTGAGTAGAAAGAGAGTGTGTGGCCACCGCCGTCGTGTTTAGATCTCGAGAGGATGAGACAGTGTGAAGAGAGCAACACTAGCAAGCAAGCACGGAGGCTCCTGCCTATATAGTGGAGTACTAGTTTTCTTTTGTCTACCGGCCGGAGCCGGCTTGACCTCGGCAATGATTGTCGAGAAGTCTTCATGCACGTGCCTTGGAGGCGCAGTTGTTGTCATTTTGATCTGAAGCACCGGATTATAACATATAACATGAAAAAATGCCACATGACAAGAAATCATAACCTCACTGCCCAAAGGAGACAAGATGAATCCCGACAGACAAACTAGACGAGGATCAAAGCTCAAATTAAAGATAAACTCGTAGAAAAGGGGTCCGTCGATAAATGTCCTAATTAACATAGCCGGCTTGACCTAGATGGCAGACGAGTAGTCTTCATGCATGTGCCCTCAATGACTAGCCCAACTCAGGTGTCGCTGTTTAACCCTCGCAGTGATCCGAAGCACATGACACCTAATTTTGCGAGATGACAAGAAACCTTTTTTTAGATTTCTCACTAGAACTACAGCCATGTACAACACAGCCTGCACGATATGTAGACGATAGCCAATCCAGGCGTGTCTACTGGAGTCTGGTCACATGCATGGACGAACTGATCTTCCGTGTCTTGCAGGGATCGTCCAGGTACCAACGTATGTACTACTTCTATTAACTCACCCAACTTGCAGGGCCGGGGAGTGTGCCTATGGCCGGTTCTCAATTGCGGTCCCACATGTGTGTGCAAATGCAATATGATGCACATTCCATTCGGAGAGCGGCATTCCAGACCGACCGACCGTCTGGGGTGCGATGCGAACTCGACGGGCGTGATGTATACTCCGTACATGTGTACCACCGTTTTGTTGAGGCTTTGCTCCATGGCGCAATCCATGGATACGGAATTAGTATATTGTACTATTTAAAAGTCGAGGGTGGGGCTTTTCCTGCGCGGTAGGTGGGGCAGTTCCGCCTAGTCGGTTCGACAGAGACGCGAGAAGATGAGGGACTAGGCTGCTGTAAACGTAGGGGTGTGTGATTTGACAGTGAGTTTACTGCTGGACAGGTGGGGCCCGGTGATTTGACTTGCCATTATAATTTTAAATCCGGCACTACGACCGGCTTGAGTTCGCCGATTCCTGACCACCTCCATATAGGTGCCTCTCCCGATGCTCCATCATGTAGAGGCTGGCTCTTGCTTGAGAGCCCACTCCTCCACTTTTTCCTTGTCTCTTTCCCCTAGATATGCAAAAATGCCATGTAAAGCAGGCTTATATCCCACTGTTGTACTTGATCCTACAGGTGCCAAGCCTACCACATAGGCATAAAGTCTGATGTGGCAAGTTAATTAATAAGAGACAGACTAGTTTGGTGACCCCAGGAAGAAACGCTGATAAGCGCGTGTACCTAGATGAAGCAAACTTAGCAACAAAAAACTAAGCACCTATGCATTGGAGACTTGAGTTGCTAAGCCATTTAATGCCCATAGCACCTCATCTAAGCACCATTTCATTGGAAGAGCTCACTCCTTGGCAAATGTAATAAATACTACAAAGAAAGAGATAGAGAGAAGTAAACAAAAAATACTCTTATAGCCAACCTTATAGCTAACCTTGTTGTATGAGTGACTAAGTGATGACTATGTATGACATGCCAACATCAGATGGCCTAATGCATCGTGTTAAATCTCCAAGGGTGCGGCCGCACGAGCGAGGTGACGGTCGTGGTAGGCGCGACCATGATACGGGCTTCTGGCAGCCCTTGGATCTGAGATCGAACGGTCGCATGCTAAGTTGCTGAAAATTTGCAGAATAACCCTCCAGGATAGGATATTCACCCATAGGTCTAGAATCACGCCATGCAACCGTTCGATCTCAGATCCAAGGGCTGTCGGAAGCCCGTATCATGGGAGAATGGAAAGCTTCGCATCACCTGTAATTTTCCCGACGCTGGACATGACATCGAAAGCCATTTAATTGGGCGTCGAGTAGAAATGACATTTAATTGGGCCCCCATACTACTGTGCATGAATCCATTTATCCACCAGGCAGCCACTACCCTGCCATTTGCACGCCCCCCCCCACTCGACATTTTTACAATCGATAAACCGCTCCTAGTCATCCCATCCTTTCACATTATGGCAGTTCCACTAATCCTAACCCTCCTCCCAAATCCATGGCGTCCCGAATCTCCATGATCGGCGATGAGTACAAGGTTAAAACCATCACCGGCGATGAGTTCGACGTCATCTACACCCGTTCTTCCGCAACGGTGAAAGAATGCACCACAGTCCTGGGAAGGGAGAAGAATCTAAAGGAGGCAGAGAAGAAGAAGCCCTCCGTGATCCGGGTTTGCGTGCATGACTTATGCTTGGTCTACCACATATGCCATACTGACGTTGAGTGCCAGGATTTTGAAATTTCCTCAAGGACGGCTGAGTCAAATTCGTTATTGTAGACTTTAGGAACGACAAGGAAATCCTGGGTCAGATAGGCCTCGTTGTAGGCGACCCCTTCGACCTCCATAAGAAAGGGCTGGTGCCCTCCCGTGATCAGCCTTCAATGTTGACCCTGGCAGGAGCCATGGTTCATCCTTCATACGGTACACTGAAGAAACCTCCGTTCAAGTTTCATCATGCATGGGAGTGGAATGTACTAGATATAGACCACATCCACTACGCTACAATGGATGGCTACCTTTGTTTCAATATCTACAAGGGTTGGATGAAGAGCAAGATCCAAGTGTGTGGTTCAAGCAAAGAAGTATCGGCCAAGAGGAAGAGGGACAAGGACGAAGTCGAGGACGTGGATGAGGAATCTGAGTAAGGTGGCAGTGTCATTGCTCATGGTGGTTCTAGTGCAGTGTCTATTGGATTAGTTGCTTAGTTTAATTTCAGGTGTTCTTAGTTTTATTTGAGGGGTGTGTTGTGCTGAGCCCCCAACAGAACTATTTTATGTTTCTTCTCGTTATATTTCATACATTTCATCTTTTAGTTGGTATAGTAATACCACTCGTTTCTTCACATTATATACGTACAATATATATGGGCAACATCATATAGCCAGCAGTTTAGTTGTCAAAGAATTTCAGGGTGCTTAGTTTTGTCAAACAATTCCAAGGTGCTTAGTTTTATTTGAGGGGTGTGTTGTGCTGGAGACCATTAACTTATCATTGTGAGAATCGGCTTATTTTTGTCATGTAACATGGTCAACGGGTTTGACGTGAAAATAACAATGTCTAATGCATTTTTAATATACGATGCCTCCCCCAGATTTTCTTTACAGAGGCAACATAGAACTATATGAGTGCCCTGTTAAATTTTGGAATTATTCCGAGTTCGTTTGGCCTTTTTATACATTAATTGAGTTGATTGAAAAATCACATGCAAGAAATGGGAATGAAATTCAAACATCTGGGCATCGTGGTTTGGCCGAGAACATTGAGAAGCTTGGTTTTAAAATTCTTGTAAATCCAAAACACGCCTGAAAATCATGAAACTTGGCATGGTGTCATGTCATGGTTGGTAAAAAAATTGCAGAATAGGAACTTGGTATAAGTTCCTTGCAAACCGGAGCTTCTCTCAAGAAGGCTCGTGGTTCTGAGAGGGAACTTGTCGCCTTTGTGTGCATAATTCAAATTTTAAATACAAGCACATGCTCGAGTGCACCAAAGCTGGTTGAAAAATCACATGTGTGTCCTTGGGTAAATTTCTAGGTCGCATGCCAGAAATGGGAATGAAATTCAAACATCTGGGCATCATGGCTCGGCTGGAAACATTGAGAACTTGATTTTTTAATTCCTGTAAATCCAAAACACGCATGAAAATCATGAAACTTGGCTTGGTGTCATGACATGGCACCAACATGCTGTGGTAATTTTGCTGTCCGATTTGTGAAGGTGCACACATTAACAATCAACAAAGTCATTTTGGATCAAGTGTTGTCACATTACAATCGGAAACACAAGTATTATTGAAACCGTGGGTGTTCTATTTACCATTTACGTGCCGCCACGCCTCCTCTTTTCTTATTAGCTAGGAGGCGTTGTGCAGGGTAGCTATTTGAGTAAGGGAGGCGTGCGAGCCCTTTGACCTCCAAGTATAGACACAACCAGGCCCTTGTTGGTATTCGCGCCTCGACTTTGGCTGGTCATAGTGGAGAGTAGCATAGACTAGTTACTAGTCTATGTTACTAGTACCTTCATAGTGGGTAGTGTCATATAGTATATGCATAATTTGGCGACGAGCGCTCTCTATATGTACCACCTTTTTTCTTTAATTACATCTTGTTAGTTTTGCTCCATGGCGCAATCCATCGATACTACTACTGTACAAATGTATACATTTTTGAAAGGCTAGAGGGCGGGGCAGTCTAGCTTGGTCCTTTTCAAGAGAGACGAGGGCCTTTGTGATTTGACGGCTCATTACTGCTGGAAGGCGGGGCCTTGTGATTTGACTACTCATATAAATGTGATGATGAAAGTGCAACTATCCCTAGGTGGTTTTGGTAATTCATAACAACATATAGCTCATTGAGCTAATGCTATTCCAAGATGATTATTTCAGGAAAGCTCAATGATTGGCATGGCATGGATGTGAAAGTGGAACCCTCAAAATGCTAAGGACAAAGGATTGGCTCAAGCTCAAAAGCTCAAGACTCTTCATTTTATATTTTAGTGATCCAATATCACATTGAGTCTTTAGGAAAAGCCAGTACTATCAAGGAGGGATGAGGTGTTGCTTAATGAGCCTCTTGCTTCATGTGCTTAATGATATGCTCCAAAATCCTCAGCTACTTTCCCATATCCACAAATGACCTAAACCCTAAGCCAAACTCAGTCATACCAATTCTATCTATCCGGCGCCACCGAGTTTCATATGTCATAAGCCACTGCCAAACCCTAGCAATTCGGTCCTACCGATAGGGATCTCGGTCTCACCGAGATGGGGTTGCAAACTCTTTGTTTCCCTTTCGTAACTTTTCGGTCTCACCGAAAGAGCGAATCGGTCCCACCGAGATTGCAATGTAAACTCTGTGTTTCCCTTTTGTAACTTTTCAGTCTCACCGAAAGAGCAAATCGGTCACACCAAGTTCACCTGACCAGTTCTCTGGTTAGCTTATTACCAAAATCGGTCTCACCGAGTTTGTGTAATCGGTCTCACCGAGATTACTTTATGCCCAAACCCTAACAGAATCGGTCCTACCGAGTTGCATGTCAGTCCCACCGAAAATCTCTAACGGTCACTAGGTTTACCTTTTCGGTCTGACCGAGTTTATTTATTCGGTCCCACCGAGACTGGTAGATTGTGTGTAACAGTTGGATTTTGTGTGGAGGCTATATATACCCCTCCACCTCCTCTTCATTCATGGAGAGAGCCATCAGAACACATACACCATTCCAACTCATTTGTTCTGAGAGAGAACCACCTACTCATGTGTTGAGACCAAGACATTCCATTCTTACCATATGAATCTTGATCTCTAGCCTTCCCCAAGTTGCTTTCCACTCAAATCCTATTTCCATCAGATCCAAATCCTATGAGAGAGAGTTGAGTGTTGGGGAGACTATCATTTGAAGCACAAGAGCAAGGAGTTCATCATCAACACACTGTTTGTTACTTCTTGGAGAGTGGTGTCTCCTAGATTGGCTAGGTGTCACTTGGGAGCCTCCGACAAGATTGTGGAGTTGAACCAAGGAGTTTGTAAGGGCAAGGAGATCGCCTACTTCGTGAAGATCTACCGCTAGTGAGGCAAGTCCTTCGTGGGCGATGGCCATGGTGGGATAGACAAGGTTGCTACTTCGTGGACCCTTCGTGGGTGGAGCCCTCCGTGGACTCGCGCAACCGTTACCCTTCGTGGGTTGAAGTCTCCATCAACGTGGATGTAGGATAGCACCACCTATCCGAACCACGGGAAAAACATCCATGTCTCCAATTGCGTTTGAATTCTCCAAACCCTTCCCTTTACATTCTTGCAAGTTGCATGCTTTACTTTCCGCTGCCAATATACTCTTTGCATGCTTGCTTGAATTATGTGATGATTGCTTGACTTGTCCTAAAATAGCAAAAATCTGCCAAGAACTAAAATTGGGAAAAGGTTAAGTTTTTATTTGGTCAAGTAGTCTAATCACCCCCCTCTAGACATACTTTCAATCCTACAGCTGACGACCTAAGGAGGAGCAAAGAACCATGCGGTATACTCAAGTTTTCCACTGGAGTACGACGGAGGAGCACGAAACATGGCAGCCTAGTGCCATATCCTCTACTCTCTACTCTTATTATATATTACTAGCAGGAGGCATCGTTCTATTGGTGATAAAGAATTTCTAATTTGCTAGTCATCTCATTTTTAGCATTGTTCTATTCATGGCTCGCAGAGAAGGTGACACGTGCGGCCAAACACCCAAAGCAAAATAAGAAACACAGGAGCAAAAGAAAAAGGAGTATTATCACCCCCAAAAAAGAAGGAAGACGCACACACAAGTTTGGGGCACTGCTCTCACTACATGAAGGGTTGCTGGCCGCAGAGTCGTTACCGCTTCTTCATCGCCTCCACGACCTCCATCTCCTTGCGTGTCTCCTCCACCATCTTCATCATTGTGTCCATGACGCGGGATTTCTCGATGCGGGCCTTCATCATCTATTCCACAGCCGCATTACGTACATTGACAGCAGTCGGGTGCTCGATGCGGAGCTTCGCCAACTCCTCCTTCTGTTCCATGATGAGGGCCTGCAACATCTTCATCGAGGAACTACTATTCTCATGCAGCTTCTTCCAGCCGGCGTTCTCCTCCTTTAGCAGGTCGAGCTCGTCGTAGAGCTTCGCCTTGTCCTCCTAAAGTTCCAGGATTTTGCGAGTCACCTTCTTCTCTGAGGCAATGCTCTTCTTTAGCAGCATCACCAAGTCGGCGGTCAACTCCCCCTACTCATTGAGCTCAGCAGGCATGTCGTCGAGGGTCTCCTTCAGCAACTCCACCAAGCCGTGGATGAACTCCTTCTGCTTATTGAGCTGATTGGGCATGCCGTCGAGGGATAACGACTCTAGCGCCGCGTGTTCGCCTCCGCGTCTAGGGCACTCCTGGTAGCCATCGCCTGCCCGTGAGCGATCTTTCAAGGTCTCTGCGTGGCGGCGAGCCCTCTCTTTTTTCCGCAACCTTGGTTGCCGCTCCCTTGTTATGAGTAGTTCTCGACCTAGAGCTCTGCACACCGGCCATGGCCGGACGAAGGAGGACTTATGAGGAGGAAGGTAGAGTAATTTTTGGTTAGGTAGTTCCCCTTTTTATAACCTAAGTACTAGCAATAGTACTAAAACCTGCATAGTGGGAACATGTTTAGGTTTGGTATGTACTGGTAGGTGTGAGCAGGATTGCACTTAATTGTAGCACTAGTACTTTCGAATGTGATTGGAACAAGGTAAAGATTAATTGATGGTTTTTGGTTGTGAGGCCCGAAACGGCTCCCGATGAGTTTAGTGGAACATAAATTTCAAGTAGACTACACTGCTCAGATGCGTAAATATTATGTTACTCTCAAAAATTGGCACACAATACGAAGGACACCAATGGAGGTACTACTAGCAACCCATGATTTAACTACTCACATGCGCGTAGTACTACGTGCATGTCTTTCTTCCGCCCTCACGTCCACTCAATTTGCATGGGCTGTATTAATTGACCATCAATGAAGTGAAGGACTTTACACGCGTCAAATTATCACATGGGTGGATCTTGGTACAAAATTGCGTCCGCCTGTGTACCCGCGTGTGCATGCGAGGGAATGAGTGCGTGCGTGCACATCTTTGCTTCGTGCATGTACCGCCAGTGCGGCTCAGGGAGGACGAGTACATTCTTCTGGAACCATCATCACGTCACTGTGATCAATCACACAAGGATGTCGCGACAACGCCTCCATGTGTGCCACATGGCTTCGTGAACTATAAGAGAGACATCGTGTAGCGTGCCATTGTGTTTTGCACATACTCGAAGTACTAGTAAGGTACACGTGCATTGCACGCGTCAGATTTTGCAACCAAATTATGAATAAGTACCACACTATAGCATGTAAGCTCTGAGTCATATATGCCTAATGTAGACCTTCATTTAATTCTTATAGTTCATCTCATTCAAAATCAATTAGTATTTATAAAAAACCTAGGGCCTCTTTGATTCGTATGATTTCCAAAACGCGGGAATAGGAAGAACATGGGATTAGAGTGGAATGTCGTCTTGAATCCTACAGGATGGTACGAGTGTTTGATTGTGCATAGAAAAAACGCAAAATTCTTTCAAAGAGGTTTGAGTGGATGGGATGTTTCCTATGAGATCTAGTGCAAATGAATCACATGGAAAAATTCCTATGGTTTACAATCCTATGAATCAAACAATCAAGATAGGAAAAATTCCTAAGGATTAGAATCCTCCAAAATTCCTTCGAGAATCCTCTGAATCAAAGAAGCCCTTATTCTATTTTATAATTCATGGAATTGTGCATTGTAAAGCATAAAGTAAAAAACAAATCATGGCAATTCAACTAGAAAAAAAGTTTGGGCAGTTATGATACGGAAGATTCTAGAACAAAGGAGAACCACTGTTGTTTTGAGATTTGTGCATTATGCTTAAGTTCAACCATGGAGTCTGCTAGATTGTACATGTGGAAAAATCCGGTGGGGGACTAGAAGATGGTGCGAGGGGCCTATTCCCTTTACATTCTTGCAAGTTGCATGCTTTACTTTCTGCTGCCAATATACTCTTTGCATGCTTGCTTGAATTATGTGATGATTGCTTGACTTGTCCGAAAATAGCTAAAATCTGCCAAGAACTAAAATTGGGAAAAGGTTAAGTTTTTATTTGGTCAAGTAGTGTAATCACCCCCCCCCCCTCTAGACATACTTTCGATCCTACAAGTGGTATCAGAGCTTTGGTCTCCATTTGCTTTGATCTCCATAGCTTTTGGTGGTCATAGCCTTGGTTTCACAACCTAGGAGAGTATGGCGTCTAGCGAGGGAAATTATCACCGCAGAGGTCCTTATTTTGATGGCACTAATTTTGATTGTTGGAAGCATAAAATGAAAATGCATATTCTTGGACATAACCCCGCCGTTTGGGCTATTGTGTGTGTTGGTTTGCAAGGTGACTTCTTTGATGGGAGAGAACCGAACCGTGAAGCTACCGCGGATGAGTTGAAGATGTTGCAATACAATGCTCAAGCTTGTGATATTATCTTCAACGGATTATGCCCCGAAGAATTCAACAAAATCAGCCGTCTTGAGAATGCAAAGGAAATTTGGGACACTTTGATTGATATGCACGAAGGTACCGACTCCGTCAAGGAATCCAAGTTGGATGTGCTTCAAAGTCAACTTGACAAGTTCAAAATGAAGGATGGTGAAGGTGTCGCTAAAATGTACTCTAGGCTTGCTCTCATCACAAATGAGATTGCCGGCTTAGGAAGTGAAGAGATGACCGATAGATTCATCATCAAGAAGATCCTAAGAGCCTTGGATGGAAAATATGATACCGTGTGCACATTGATCCAAATGATGCCCAACTACAAAGATCTCAAGCCAACGGAAGTGATTGGAAGAATTGTTGCTCATGAGATGTCACTTAAGGATAAAGAGGAACTTCACAACAAATCAAGTGGTGCCTACAAAGCCTCATGTGAAGCCCCTACATCATCAAGTGAGAGACAAAACTTCAACGAAGAATTGAGCTTAATGGTGAAGAACTTCAACAAGTTCTACAAGAGTAGAAACAAAGATAGAAGCTTCAAGTCAAGGTCCTACAATGACAAAAGATCTTCTAGTCGAGAGCGAAACTGCTACAATTGTGGAAGACCCGGACACTATTCCAATGAGTGTATGGCTCCCTACAAGAGAAGAGAAGATTCTCCAAAAAGAAGAAGCAAAGATTCACCACCAAGAGAGAGAAGGAGTAGAGATGATCGTTATGAACGAAGGTACTCACTGAGAAGCAAGGATTCGGAAAGGAAGGAAAAATCATCAAGGAGCTACACAAAACGAAGACATCAAGCTCATGTTGGTGAATGGGTATCCAGTTCCGACTCTGACAGCCACTCCGAGAGAAGTTATCACTCCGACTCCGAAGATACTCAAGATGAAGGTGTTGCCGGTCTAGCACTTGTGACATCCAACTCCTACGACATTTTTGATTCACCAAATGAAGGAATTGGAAGATGCTTCATGGCCAAAGGTCCTAAGGTAATACACCCCGAGTATGTTGATTTTAATAGTGATGAAGATGACTTGTTAGGCGATGATGATTTGCTTGTTGACAACTCTAGTGATGAATACTATGATTAAACGTCAATTAATCATGCTAATCAAGATAAAACGAATGACAATGATAAGGAGAAGATTGAGGCTCTAAATAAAGAACTAAACACTCTTAAGTTAGCTCATGAAACTATCTTCGAAGATCATCGAGAACTTTTAAGAGCTCATGAGAAGTTACGCTTTGAAAAGCTAAATCTTGAGCAAAAGCATGAGTTTTTAAAAGCAATCAATGATGATCTCCGCAAGAAAATTCTTCTTACATTGCCAAGCGTTTACTCTTATCCACTTACATGCCTCAAGTCAAATCTAGTAACAAGAACAAGAAAGATTCTTCCTCTAGTAGTAACAATGATCATGCTAAATCCAATATTGTTGCTTCTAGTAGTTCTCTTGATTCCACTAATGATTCTCTTAGCCAAGTTACACTTGGGCAAGAAAATAGCTTATTGAAGGGAATTATAGAGAAAGGAGTGTACAAAAGCCTTGTCGGGAGTAAGCAATTCGAGGAAATTGTGCGCAAGCAAGGAATGCACCGGAAGAATCAAGGTGTTGGTTTTGAACGAAAGTTCAATGCTAATGGAGTTGAGTGGGAAGAAGATCAATACCCCAAGACAAAGTTTGTTCCTCAACAAGAGAAGTATGATACTTCCTTCAAGGGGACACAAGCTCAAGATGATCTTCCACCACAAGACTACAAGCAAAAAGGCAAGGGCAAGCTTCAAGAGGAAATTGATGCATTTGAAGAAGCTCCTAAGACCTTAGTCAAGTGGATTCCCAAGACTACTTCAAGTTCCACTTCGTCAAGTACGACTACAACTCCAAGGATTCCCATCAAGATGATGTGGATCCAAAAGAAGAAGAACTAGAGAGTTCTTGAGGGTGACTCCGCCAACATACTTCACTCTTATCATTTTGGCAAGAACAAGTGCAATCAACTTCCACATCTTGCACTAGTTCAAGGAGTCACAAACCCTCTTGTTGGTAAGACAAGGGACAAGGTAACCTAAAAGTTTTCATGGACATCATCTTGTGTGTGCATCACTCTATGTCTATGGATATCCTTGTTTGTTCCTTGTGGGACTAACCCATGTAGGTATTGAAAGTGCAATTCACTCAAATGGATAGCTCCAAGTGATCTACATCAACATTGAGCATCCACATCTTCAACATCTACATGAAGTCATCATCAACAAAACCCAAGGTTAGTTCATCCCTCTTAGGGGGGATATCACATCTAGGGGGAGCTTTACTCTAAGACTTGAGCTAGAGCAACTCTAAAGATGTGAACACAACAATGCTTTATGTAAAAGTGGTAACCCCACTTGAGCTTAAACGATGAGTATGACATATGATCAAGTGTTCTCACTTGACTCCTAAGTCAATATACTCATATATAGATGACCTAGTCATCGCAAATTGCTTGATAGATGCTAGAATTGGTTGTGCATGCTTTGTCACATATTTCATTTGCCATCTTATTGTGTGAGCATGTTGGTTGCATATTTTACTCATTCGAGGACATCCACTTGTTGCTTTGATTGTTTGGCCTTATTTCTTTTTGCCAAGTGGATGGACAAGAATGCCTAAGAACCTCCTCTAGCTATCTATGCTTTTCTCGTCTCAAACTCTATTCATGCTACATCACAAAATTTGATCAAGTCAGATTCGAACCACTCTGTGTGAGGAGTGCTCGGAGTCCCCGATTCGTCATAGACTTAAACTTCCAAAACCTCTTTGTGATTCTCGGTCTGACCGATTCCCCACTTTCGGTCCTACCGAGATCATTAAGTTGATCTAGGTTTTCGATCTCGGTGCAACTGATTTGAACGTTTCGGTCACACCGAGTTGCAGTAACTGCTCACAGTTATGCATCTCGGTGCCACCGAGTTGTTCCACTTGGTCACACCGACAGGGTCGGGCTATATATAGTCACGGGCAAAAATTTGGAAATTTCTCCGAACCCCTTCGCCCGCGCGATATCCTGCTCTGCCAACTTGGTCTCCGGATCGTCTCCTCGCCGCCATCAGCCTCCTATCGCTGGTCTCCGTCGCTGTCAATGGGAATTCTACCCCGCCGTTGCCGCCGTAGCGAGTCTCCGCCGCACTAGGGTATGGACTCGATCTTTGTGCTATTCTCCAATCCTATTCCTAGCACATTGTGATCATCATGATTCTTGCCACGTTTGATAGACTCCTATCCAGTCAATGAACTCGTAGATTAGGTTTAATTCGAAAATTTTAGGGTTAGGTTTCCGCCGAAACCATCTCGGACCCACCGAGTTGAAAAACTCGGTCCCACCGATTTGGCTTATGCCATTGCACAAGTGAGACTCGGTCTGACCGAGAATTACATATTGGTGTGACCAATTTTGGAATTCTGTGAAACCCTAGCAGTCTCGGTGCCACCGAACTGTGACTCGGTCTGACCGAGTTCACTAGTTTAGGTTCCAAAACTGCTTCGGTATCATTGAGTTTGAAAATCGGTAGATTCGATATGCTTTCAGTGGGAAACTAAAACTAAGTTTTTGGATTATTCTTTTGCAAAAATCTCTGCATTTTGTGATGCTCATCCAGTCTATCTCATCTATAACCTATTCACAGGATCAGCAGTCAGAGTTTGCATCATGTCAGACCAAAGTAATAGCCAGAACCTGTCAGAACAGCAAGTGCAGCTGAGTGAGGGCACTAGTCCCTCAAGTTCCTCAAATGATGGCAGCAGGAGCACCCCTAGCAATCTGCCTAAGGCTGCCACACGACAGAGAAAGAAGAGAACCTCAGACTCAGAAGATGAGGATTATGTGGCAGAAGAGGAAGCAACCTCCAAGAGAGTTGAGCCAGCACAGGGTACAAAGCCAGGGTTGAAGTTCAAAAGGCCAGCAGGCAGGCAGCCTATGCCCAAGGCAAGAGCTTCAACTGAGAAGCCCACTCCCATTGACCCAGTTGCTGCTGAGGACAAGAAGAGGAAAGAAAGGGTGAAGAAAACTGTAGCCAAAGTGCTTGGCAAAGCTTCCATCATGGAAGATGAGGAGGAAGAAGAAGAGGTGGCTGCACCAGCACCAAAAGCACCCAAGCTGATGGGTGATGCCATAAGGTCAGGGGGAGCTGCTTCCAAGGCCAAGCCTGCTGCAAAGCCCAAGCCAAAGAGGAATACAAGAAGCATCCCAACTGCTGAGAAGAACAAGGCCCTAGTGCCTGAAGCTACAGAAGAAGAGGAAGAGAATGTCCTCAGAAAGCTCAAGCCCAAGATCCCAGACCACAACGATGCTCATCCTGTGGCTGAGGATATGAAACTCAGGAGAGATTTAGGGCTCCGGAAGTGGAGAGAAGCAGATCCGTATGCTTCAAGGAGAAGGACTGCAGTGGACTACAGGTTTCATACCAAGGAGCAGCAAGACTTCTATGAGACAGTGCTGCTAGACAAGAAGCCCATTGTCTATGACATGAGATGGGTCGATTGGCAATATATCAAGGATAACGAGGAGTACTTCCCTGGAGTGCAGGACAGCTTCAAGGCGTGTGGAGTAGAGGACTTTGTTAGGCAGAAGCTCACAAAGTGGAACGAGGAACTCATCATGCAGTTCTACTCCACAGCCCACTTTTATCCAGATGGTAGGATAACTTGGATGTCAGAGGGTACGAGGTACCAATCCACGGTTGCTGAATGGGCTCAGCTAATAAATGCCCCAGAGGAGCAAGCAGATGACTTGGACGTTTATGCTAAAAAGAAGATGGACCACAACTCCATGTCCAACATGTACAAGGAGATTCCAAATGAAGCACTTGACACTTTCAAGTTTGGCTTAGTACATTATCTTCTATCAGGGCTGCCCACTATCAACTGGATACTAAGGCACACCTTATTGCCCAAGTCTGGAGATCACAAGATGATCAGAGGCCACGCGATCAACTTGCTTCATATCTTTGACGTGCCTCAAAAATTCAAGGTGATGAGCCTAATGGTAGAGACCATTAAGAAGACAGCAGCAGACCAGAAGAGGAGCTGTGGATATGCCCCACAGATTCAGGAGCTCATCAACTCCAAGATGGGCACGGGCACATACCTCTTGGACAAGGAACACCAGCCTATCCGCCCGGACTTTGAAGATAACCAAGTGGTCATGACTAAGAATGAGCCATCATCTGCCCAAGCACAAGCCAAGAAAGAGAAGTCTAGGAAGGAGAAAGCTGCCAAGATGCCTACTCAAGCGGAGGCATCTGAGTATTTCCTGAAAACCAAACAAGAGCAGCTTGGTTACTTGATTGCATCCACCCTGCGAATTGAGCAAGGACTAGCTACCCTAACTCAAAACCAGGCAAGCTTAGTGAGGATCATGGAACAAAAGTTCTATGACTTGGATGTCAAAGTGACAGAGATTCAGTCTGCAGTAGAGCAGCTCCAGGATGACATGCAGGAGAGGAGAGGCAAGACTACAACTGATGCCTTTGCCAGAGTGCCCCGAGCTCCGAGGTTGTCTGCAGTGCCAGTTCCTGACACAAGGGCAACCGCCTCAGCTCCAGCCGCAGCATCAGCTCCAACTCCGGCATCTACTTCAGCTCCAGCGTCTACTTCAGCATCTACGGAAGCCTTCGTCCTTGGAGTGATCCGGACTCCACCACCACCTAATGATTAAGCCTGAGTGTCGACTTAGCACTATGCATTTTCTAGGAACTTTTTGGTAACTTGTTGCCAAACAGGGAGAAAATGTATAGATCATAGGCTTCAAGAGAGAGTGTTGCTTTTATTCTCTCTTGTTTTATTTGGTGGTTTTTCGAACTTCGTTTGCCTTTGTGTGAGATACTACGTCATTATCTGTGTGAGACATCGATGATCATGTGTTTGATCATAAGCTACACTTAATGTTTGCTTAATGCTATTTTTATCCTATCTATCTTATGTGATCACTCACTATTCTTGGTGATGAGTGCATGTATTTCATTCTTATCATTTTAAGCGCTCCACCAAGATGTATGTGACATGGAAGAGTAACCCATGACTCTAACTCTTTGTGCATTTGCAGTCCAAAGCAAATTTTATATATGCACAAATTTAGGGGGAGCTCTTACTTTTCACATACTTCTCCAAGTGATGATATATTTCATGCTTATTATCATTTGTCGATGCTTTGATCTATATGTTGTCATCAATTACCAAAAAGGGGGAGATTGAAAGTGCAACTATCCCTAGGTGGTTTTGGTAATTCATAACAACATATAGCTCATTGAGCTAATGCTATTCCAAGATGATTATTTCAGGAAAGCTCAATGATTGGCACGGCATGGATGTGAAAGTGGAACCCTCAAAATGCTAAGGACAAAGGATTGGCTCAAGCTCAAAAGCTCAAGACTCTTCATTTTATATTTTAGTGATCCAAGATCACATTGAGTCTTTAGGAAAAGCCAATACTATCAAGGAGGGATGAGGTGTTGCTTAATGAGCCTCTTGCTTCATGTTCTTAATGATATGCTCCAAAATCCTTAGCTACTTTCCCATATCCACAAATGACCTAAACCCTAAGCCAAACTCGGTCATACCGATTCTATCTATCCGGCGCCACCAAGTTTCATATGTCATAAGCCACTGCCAAACCCTAGCAATTCGGTCCTACCGATAGGGATCTCGGTCTCACCGAGATGGGGTTGCAAACTCTCTGTTTCCCTTTCGTAACTTTTTGGTCTCACCGAAAGAGCGAATCGGTCCCACCGAGATTGCAATGTAAACTCCGTGTTTCCCTTTTGTAACTTTTCGGTCTCACCGAAAGAGCAAATCGGTCCCACCGAGTTCACCTGACCAACTCTCTGGTTAGCTTATTACCAAACTCGGTCTCACCGAGTTTTTGTAATCGGTCTCACCGAGATTACGTAATGCCCAAACCCTAACAGAATCGGTCCTATCGAGTTGCATGTCAGTCCCACCGAAAATCTCTAACGGTCACTAGGTTTACCTTTTCGGTCTGACCGAGTTTATTTATTCGGTCCCATCGAGATTGGTAGATTGTGTGTAACGGTTGGATTTTGTGTGGAGGCTATATATACCCCTCCACCTCCTCTTCATTCATGGAGAGAGCCATCAGAACACATACACCATTCCAACTCATTTGTTCAACCACCTACTCATGTGTGGAGACCAAGACATTCCATTCTTACCATATGAATCTTGATCTCTAGCCTTCCCCAAGTTGCTTTCCACTTAAATTTTATTTCCATCAGATCCAAATCCTATGAGAGAGAGTTGAGTGTTGGGGAGACTATCATTGGAAGCACAAGAGCAAGGAGTTCATCATCAACACACCGTTTGTTACTTCTTGGAGAGTGGTGTCTCCTAGATTGGCTAGGTGTCACTTGGGAGCCTCCGACAAGATTGTGGAGTTGAACCAAGGAGTTTGTAAGGGCAAGGAGATCGCCTACTTCATGAAGATCTACCGCTAGTGAGGCAAGTCCTTAGTGGGCGATGGCCATGGTGGGATAGACAAGGTTGCTACTTCGTGGACCCTTCGTGGGTGGAGCCCTCCGTGGACTCGCGCAACCGTTACCCTTCGTGGGTTGAAGTCTCCATCAACGTGGATGTAGGATAGCACCACCTATCCGAACCACGTGAAAAACATCCGTGTCTCCAATTGCGTTTGAATTCTCCAAACCCTTCCCTTTACATTCTTGCAAGTTGCATGCCTTACTTTCCGCTGCCAATATACTCTTTGCATGCTTGCTTGAATTATGTGATGATTGCTTGACTTGTCCTAAAATAGCTAAAATCTGCCAAGAACTAAAATTTGGAAAAGGTTAAGTTTTTATTTGGTCAAGTAGTCTAATCACCCCCCCTCTAGACATACTTTCAATCCTACAGCTGACGACCTAAGGAGGAGCAATGAACCGTGCGGTATAGTCAAGTTTTCCACTGGAGTACGACGGAGGAGCACGAAACATGGCAGCCTAGTGCCATATCCTCTACTCTCTACTCATATTATATATTACTAGCAAGAGGCATCGTTCTATTGGTGATAAAGAATTATCTAATTTGCTAGTCATCTCATTTTTAGCATTGTTCTATTCATGGCTCGCAGAGAAGGTGACACGTGCGGCCAAACACCCGAAGCAAAATAAGAAACACAGGAGCAAAAGAAAAAGGAGTATTATCACCCCCAAAAAAGAAGGAAGACGCACACACAAGTTTGGGGCGCTTCTCTCACTACATGAAGGGTTGCTGGCCATAGAGTCGTTACCGCTTCTTCATCGCCTCCACGACCTCCATCTCCTTGCGCTTCTCCTCCACCATCTTCATCATTGTGTCCATGACGCGGGATTTCTCGATGCGAGCCTTCATCATCTATTCCACAGCCGCATTACGTACATTGACAGCAGTCGGGTGCATGATGCGGAGCTTCGCCAACTCCTCCTTCTGTTCCATGACGAGGGCCTGCAACATCTTCATCGAGGAAGTACTATTCTCATGCGGCTTCTTCCAGCCGGCGTTCTCCTCCTTCAGCAGGTCGAGCTCGTGGCAGAGCTTCGCCTTGTCCTCCTAAAGTTCCAAGATTTTGCGAGTCACCTTCTTCTCCGAGGCAATGCTCTTCTTTAGTAGCATCACCAAGTCGGCGGTCAACTTCCCCTGCTCATTGAGCTCAGCAGGCATGTCGTCGAGGGTCTCCTTCAGCAACTCCACCAAGCCGTGGATGAACTCCTTCTGCTTATTGAGCTGATTAGGCATGCCGTCGAGGGATAACGACTCTAGCGCCGCGTGTTCGCCTCCGCGTCTAGGGCACTCCTGGGAGCCATCGCCTGCCCATGAGCGATCTTTCGAGGTCTCTGCGTGGCGGCGAGCCCTCTCTTTTTTCCGCAACCTTGGTTGCCTCTCCCTTGTTATGAGTAGTTCTCGACCTAGAGCTCTGCACACCGGCCATGGCAAGGACGGACGAAGGAGGACTTATGAGGAGGAAGGTAGAGTAATTTTTGGTTAGGTAGTTCCCCTTTTTATAACCTAAGTACTAGCAATAGTACTAAAACTTCCATAGTGGGAACATGTTCAGGTTTGGTATGTACTGGTAGGTGTGAGCAGGATTGCACTTAATTGTAGCACTAGTACTTTCGAATGTGATGGGAACAAGGTAAAGATTAATTGATGGTTTTTGGTTTCGAGGCCCGAAACGGCTCCTGATGAGTTTAGTGGAACATAAATTTCAAGTAGACTACACTGCTCAGATGCGTAAATATTATGTTACTCTCAAAAATTGGCACACAATACGAAGGACACCAATGGAGGTACTACTAGCAACCCATGATTTAACTACTCACATGCGCGTAGTACTACGCGCATGTCTGTCTTCCGCCCTCACGTCCACTCAATTTGCATGGGCTGTATTAATTGACCATCAATGAAGTGAAGGACTTTACACGCGTCAATTTATCACATGGGTGGATCTTGGTACAAAATTGCGTCCGCCTGTGTACCCGCGTGTGCATGCGAGGGAATGAGTGTGTGCATGCACATCTTTGCTTCGTGCATGTACCGCCAGTGCGGCTCAGGGAGGACGAGTACATTCTTCTGGAACCATCATCACGTCACTGTGATCAATCACACAAGGATGTCGCGACAACGCTTCCACATGTGCCACATGGCTTCATGAACTATAAGAGAGACACCGTGTAGCGTGCCATTGTGTTTTGCACATACTCGAAGTACTAGTAAGGTACACGTGCATTGCACGCGTCAGATTTTGCAACCAATTTATGAATAAATACCACACTATAGCATGTAAGCTCTGAGTCATATATACCTGATGTAGACCTTCGTTTAATTCTTATAGTTAATCTCATTCAAAATCAATTAGTATTTATAAGGGCCTCTTTGATTCGTATGATTTCCAAAACGCGGGAATAGGAAGAACATGGGATTAGAGTGGAATGTCGTCTTGAATCCTACAGGATGGTACGAGTGTTTGATTGTGCATAGAAAAAACGCAAAATTCTTTCAAAGAGGTTTGAGTGGATGGGATGTTTCCTATGAAATCTAGTGCAAATGAATCATATGGAAAAATTCCTATGGTTTACAATCCTATGAATCAAACAATCAAGATAGGGAAAATTCCTAAGGACTAGAATCCTCCAAAATTCCTTCGAGAATCCTCTAAATCAAAGAAGCCCTTAATCTATTTTATAATGCATGGAATTGTGCATTGTAAAGCATAAAGTAAAAAACAAATCATGGCAATTCAACTAGAAAAAAAGTTTGGGCAGTTATGATATGGAAGATTCTAGAACAAAGGAGAACCACTGTTGTTTTGAGATTTGTGCATTATGCTTAAGTTCAACCATGGAGTCTGCTAGATTGTACATGTGGAAAAATCCGGTGGGGGGCTAGAAGATGGTGCGAGGGGCCAAGTGGAGGGAGACTATGAAGGAGTGCACAACTGCGAGATCGATATTTAGAGAGAGGGGGCGAAAACATGCGCTGCTGCACGCAGTGGAGGAGCCATGAAAAATGTCCCATGAGCTAGGGTTGCAAGCATTGCTAATCCTTTACGAGGCGGGCCAATTCATCAACTTAAACCGTTTTTACCAGCAATTGTCTAATGATCACATTCATATTAGCCTCAATATATGGTGATGTTAGGGGGGGCAGGGCCCTTGCTGCCCCTGTCTTCGCCATTGTGCGCGCGTCTGAGAGATGAAGCGGAAGGCATGGATGATAATAGGGGGCGTTGGATATATAATTAATGTGGGTGTATTAGCTATATATGTAATCCTATATAGAGAGGTATAGATTGATCGATGTGGACGTGGGAAAGAGGGTGAGACCTCACTAGATATATAGATTGATCGGTTTATGTGGAAAACTATGAAAGACCTAGCTATATACACACACATAGAGGAACATCGATCGTTGCGCATGCACGTGAGAGATAAAGAAGGCCCGATATGATGGAGAGGGGGATGTGTGTGTGTGCCTTCATGGCAGACCGACCTAAAGAAAAAGATTGCATGTGTGCGATGGATAATGACGACTGGTAGTGTGTGTGCATGCATGCACGAGAGAAAGTTAGTGGCATATAAAGAGAAGACCAATGTGTGGGTGTAAAAGAGTAGGTGAGGTCACAATCAATGTAAAGTTGAATTCAAATATTTGAATAAGAGATCATGATGTTTGAAACCCATGCATGCATGAATATAACGGAGATCTGCGTGGTGTGGTTTGGAAACAAGCATGTTCTAATGTATACACATTAAAGAAGGTCAGACTAGTTTGAATTTGAGATACCGATGGCAGACATCATTTGGCCACATTGCATCCATGCATGGACACACTATTCTAATTGGAAATTGATGGGTGGCTTTCGCATCACATATCTATATCTATACCCTCATACATATATATTATATTTTATATTTTTTATATAGTGTGCGGATAACTTTAACTTTGAAAGATGGTCATTGGATGAGGCTAATCCGATGGTGCAGAGCTGGCAAATTTGAGCACTACTGGCCGTTGGATATCATATAGATTCCACCAGATTTTGCCACATGTACAATCTAGAAGACTCTATGGTTGCACTTAAGCATAATGCACAAACCTCAAAACACAAGCATTTCTTCTTTGTTCTAGAATCTTCCGTATCAGAATTGCCCAAATGTTTTTCTACATTATTTTTTTACTTTATGCCTTACAATGCAGAATTCCATGAATCTTAAAATAGATTAGCTTTCTTATAAAAACTAGATGATTTTGAATGAAATGAACTATAAGAATTAAACGAACATCTACATCATGCATATATGACTCAAAGCTTACAAGCTATAATGTGGTATTTATTCATAATTTGGTTGCCAATTCTCATGTGTGCAATGCACGTGTACCTTACTAGTCTAAATGGTGTATGTGTGTGTGTTGTGCGTGTTAAACACATTGTACGTAGTATATCATACTAGTCTAAATTGTCTTTTTTTATTTTGGGTACACGTTAAGCTTGTCCTCCCGAAATTTCAAGCCGCGCCTTGTTATGCCGAAATTTCAAGCTAGCGTCTTTGTCTATCGTGCTGTGAAACTCCCGCCTCTTCAACCCGCGCCTTGTTACCCCGAAATATTTAAGATAAATCTTTGTCTCGTTGTGCTCCGACAACTCCCTCCATCTCAACCCGCGCCTTGCTATTCCAAAATTACAACGCGCGCGAAAACTCTCACCTCCTGTGAAATCCCGACACGTGAAATGCTCGTGATACCCCTGAACCGAAAGAACCGCCTCAAATCGGGGGGTACTTTTGTAACTTACCCCACATTTCGGACAAGCGCGTCCCTAAGCCATGGTTTCCCATCCTCCCACCCATTCGTACACCCATTCGTACACTGAGGCCGGCAAAACCCGCGAAGCCCCACACCCTCCTCCGTCTGCCACCCAGCCGGAGCCTCTTCCCAGACGACGTCGTCCACAGCAACACTTCGACGTCCTCATCCACCATACCGGATGAGGATCCATTGTGGATCTGGTCGTCCCGCCGGTTCAGCCACCACGTCCTCCACCTCTAAGGAGCTACCCCGACGTTCCCCTCGTCTTTCGCGCCACCTCCATTCCCACACCGCCGTCTTCACCTGCACCACCAGAAGAGCATCATCATCACCGTTTCGTCGGATGAAGCTGCAGCCTAATCGGCGCCACCAAAGAGGTTGTACACTAATCGCCGCATTTTCTTCTTGATTTGATCTCACGGTGCTGCCGGCGCTCGGTCCCAAGCCGACACGGCACGGCTCCATCCACGGCGGCATTGCCGGCCACTTCCTCCATGGCGTCGCTCCCTCGGCAGCGACGTCCACATTAGTAGGAGCAGCTCCTGCTTTAGCTCTCTCTCGCGCTGCTGCTCTGCTCTTGCTCGCGGTCCCCTGCCTGGTCTGCTCTTGCTCGCGCTGCTGCTCTCGCTCTTTCTCTTGCTTGCGATGCTGCTCCGATTTAGCTACACTTCAGTCGACTAAATCGGCTTTTGGGTCAGTCGATTTTCAGGGGGTGGGGGGCTCGCTGAAGTTAAGGAAGAACCAGCCGCAGCATGGAGGGGGGCTCGCCGGAGAGGTACCCCACTATCTATCTTAGGGTTTAGGGTGGGGCGGTGGCGTGGGCATCGCCGGAGAAAAAGCTCGGCACGGGGGGGGGGGCTACAGGGATGACCGAGGCAGCGGCAGACCGGTGGTGGGGAGTGTTTTCAGGGCGGGCGGGGCGGCGCAGCGCGGGGCGGCGGGGGCGGCTGTTTGGCCAGTGCTGGCTGGCGGATCAGGGGGGTGGAGGTTGAAGATGAACTGCAGGCCCTTGATTTCGTATCCAACGGCTTCAAAATTGACTGACCAGAGATGAAAAAGTCAGTCGACCGACGTGTAGCCTCACCTCTAGTGCGTTCAGTTTCGATAGAAAAATTCAGTTTCGACGGCAAAATTCAGTTTCGACAATTTAATTCAGTTTCGACAGTTTAATTCAGTTTCGACAGTTAAGTTCAGAGATGAGCGGCTGATGTATACATCTAGCACTTTCTGGTTATGTATTTTACATCATCTATTGGAGATGCTATTAGAATTCCACCCGGGTTAACATTGTCTCTCTTGTCCTGCTTCAGCCTCGACATCGTACAACTCACCGGAGCTGCTCCAATGACGAAACCCTCCATCACAACGGAGCAGTACCTCAGGCTCCATCTCCAGACGCCGATGATCTTCTTCCCCTCCTCCGACAGCCAAGTCAGTCGGAGCATCCTCACCCGCCAACCCAATCACGCTAAGATCGACATGGCTTCGCCAAAGAGGTTGTACACTTCTTGTGGTTTGACTTAATCTCACCATGCTTCTTTGCATCTTTTGATCTTCCAATTCTTGTGAACCAAACACCCAGATTGGCAGAAATCATGTGTTTTTAAATTCTCTGTTTTCACGTGCATTCCTATCCTATTCCTGTCTATTTCCTATCCCTGAATTGTTAGAATCCTCAAATTCAAACAAGCCCTTACACAATTACTTCTGTTACAGATATGTGTCAAAGAAAACCTTGTGTGGTTTGTCCTGCTCCTGCGGTGCTGTGTTCCACCCCAGCTCAGCTGCTCCAACGACGGAAGGGTTCACCATAGCAGGGATCCACTCTCTAGACTATCTTTCGCCGCCTCAGATCTTCCTCCCCGCCGCTGGCAGCCACGACAACTGCATTACCATCATCAACTAAGCAGATGACCTTGAGGACTACACGGGTCCGCAAGACAGGTCACACTCTTCCGTGTCTGCTTACGTTATGCATTGCTTAATATCATGACATGCTACTTTATCATCGTTTTCACCTATTAGACTCCGACTCAGGTCCAAACTCATGCTGAAACTTGAGTTTTTAAATGGTTGTGGGGTACATATTGGGGCAGCAATCAGTACTATCTGTCTACTATCTGGTTAATCTCGGGTGTCTACTATCTGGTTAATCTCGGGTGTCTACTATGAGTTTCATGTTGGGTGCAAACAAACATTAAAGGATCCATTATCTGTATTTTTTAACTAAAGCTATTATCTACCTGCTATCATTTGTTTTGGGTCTATCCACAGTTTGCTACCATCACTCTAGATTTGTGCATGCACTCCTTACATAATCTCACTATGTTTTATTCCTATCCATCTCAGTTATTGTACACAATGGAACTGAACATGTAGAGCAAAAGAACATGGTGGGCGCAAAGGCAGCCCCCTCCACCCATTTCGGATCATAATCAAGATGAAGATAACTGTTCTGAGGGGGATTTAGAAGTAGAAGACCACTCCTATTTACCCCATGAGGTCTTTGCTCTAACTTGGCATGCTGATGTTGGTAAAATCATGCATATGGTGCCTTGCATTGCTTACTGTATACATCAAAGATGTCATCTGCTTAGTTTAGACATGCTTTGTGTCAATGTCATCTGTTTACTTTCTTTATCGTATATGTGAATCATGCAATGCCATCTTGTTTATCCAGGCATCATATATGTGAATTTTGCAATGCCAACCTAGTTAGCTAGTCATCTTATATGTGAATTATATCATGGCATCATTTTTTATTACCTGTTAAATTTGTCAACAATTTTAGTACATTCAGTTACTCTTCCTGTGCATCAGCCATTCGGCATGTTCATGGAAAAATCTGGAGTGGAAACAAGGTCTTTAGAGAAGACAATGCTATCTGACGAAGTGCATGTCTTGCTGGTTACAGATAGCTCCTTAGAGGAGGATTCAGAGACAGATGACCAGTCCTACCCCCCCCCCCCCCCGAGGTGGATGCTCTAACTTGGCAGGGTTATGTTGCTCATATCGTGCGTATGGTATCTTGCATTGCTATGTCATTTGCTTAGTTTAGACATGCTTTGTGTGAATGCCACATGTTTAGTGTCTAATTACCATATGTGTGAATTATGCAATGCCATCTAGTTGCAAGAGATTGTATATGTGAATTATGCAATGCTATCTTGTTGCAAGGCATTATATAAGTGAATTATGCAATGACATGCTGTTTAGCCAAGCGTCATATATGTGAATTATATCATGCCGTCCTTTTTTTGTATTTCTCATTGCTTTTGTCGACAATGTTTGTATATTCAACTGCTCTTCCTATGCATCAGCCATTTGAATTGGTGATGGAGAAATCTGGAGTGAAAACATGGTCTTCAGAGCAGACAATCCTACCTAGTGAAGCATATATCTTGCTGGTTACAGATAGTTCTTCAGAGGAGGATCCGGAGGCAGATGACCAGTCCTATTATCCCCCTGAGGCAGATGACATAATTCAAACTTGGCAGGGTTATATTACTCATATCATGCATATGCTGTATTGCAATGGTTAGTTTTTACATCATATACACGATATTGAATGCCATCTCCTTAGTTGACACATCATATATGAGATTGCCCTCTGCTCACTTCCTTAGTATATAAATCATATATTTGAATTATATCATGCCATGATGTTTACATAGACAACATGTATCTGAATTATGGCATGCCAACCCAGTTTCTAAAGACATAATATAGTTATATCATCTCATCATGTTCACACTTCACATAGTCATCATATTTTGAATTATGTCATTCTATCCGTGAATTATGTCATGCCATCATGTTTCCATCTATGGCATGTTTGTGATTTATGGCATGCCAACCACTTTAATAGACACATCATATAGTTATATCATGTCATCCTGTTTACATAGTCATCATATTTTGAAGTATGTCATTCTATCTTGTTTAGTTAGCCATCATACATGTGAAATTGTGTCATGTTATCCTGTTAAATTAGCCATCATATATGTGAAATTATGTCCTGCTATTCTGTTTGGTTAGACAACATAAATGTGAATTATTTCATGCCCTGTTTTCTTCCCTACTATCCATTGCACATGTCTATCTTACAATGTTTGTACATTCAATTACTTTTCTTGTTTATCAGCCATCTCAATTGGAGAGGTGATGGCAGTATTTGTGGGAGTAAAAACACGGTCTTCAGAAAGGATCGTGCTACCTGTCGATGGAGATAGAACCACGGTTGTACTTTCCCAAGAACCAGCCCCGCCACACATAACCCAGACTCACGCAGATTGTACCCCTACCCACTTGGATAGAGAACCAGCTACACCCCTTCTAACCCCAACCCCAGCAGATAGTAACCCAGTTCCTGTTGACACAGCACCCTCTCCACCACAGAGCACCCAAACACGAGCAGTTAGTAAGGCAACTGCAGTGCCCAAAGCACAGGGACCACCACTCCGAACCCTAAGTCAACGCTTAAAGCAGAAGAAGAATTGTTCTCAAGTCAGGTTCCGTAGCTATGGTTCATACTACTTTGCTCTTGCATCACTGTATTTACTCATACCAGCTAATTTCAAATTTGAAGGATGCAATTGAAACACCAATGGCGCAATAGGTATGTTTTAAACCTGTTTCTTTAACGTGTTTGCCATTGTAACTTGCTCTATGTTGATTTCAATTTCAATTGAATAAACAGTTATATTCTCATGACATGCACCTTACAAGTGTTGTTATTGTTGTGTAGTTTCCCACACTTATATTCTATCTAAGCTGCTTTGTCTTCAATAGATATTATTCGAACGGTATCTATCTTCATTTGGCAACAAAACTAGAATGATATAGACCATACAGTGACCATACTACATAGATATATGTTTGTTTCATGCTGTTATCCTGTCCACCTTACTACTGAACTGGTTTACCAAAATGAGTTTCATATACTACATTGTAAACATGTGATGTGTTTGTTTGTTTCTCTTTTAGAATGCGGATAAAATATTGGAGACGAGTACCCCGTTATGCATTGGTACATGAAGTAATGCAGATAAGGTTCAAGATAGTGAGACATCCCCGTTGATCTCCAAGAAAGCTGATAAAAACTATATTGAAGACAATGAGACAACCCCAAAGTCTTATCTTGATGTAGTGTTCGAGTTACTGGCTACTACTGCTGGCACGAGCTCTTTGAACTCGCTGCCTGAACCAGTTCAGCTTCTTGAGTCTCAACTTCAAGTTGAAAGACATCGATCATATGTTATGTGATAGGAAGCCAAAGGACTGAGGAAGTCCCTGCAGAATTCAGATGCATACTTTCTGGTGCAACAGCAAGTGCTGGAGGATTTAAGCGCCAAACAAGAGAAAGTTAATAAGCTTGCTAAGCATCTTGCCAGCATTATGGGTACTGAGGATATTGTTTATTGAGCTCTTCTGAAGTGGTTTCAGTTCTGGACTTGTTTTGCTGCAGCATTTATATGCTGCTTTGTTCCCTATATTTGCACTGGTGGCGAACTTTGATGCCCAGTGGATGTAATATGTGTAATAGCCGTGATAGCCTAGCGCAACTTGCTTGCCTGTTTGTTTCCTTATTGTCTTGTTTATTTGTTTTCTTGTAGTCAGTGTAGTTCTTTTTCCGCAGTTTGCTAGTGGCCGCAATAACCTATTTTTTAAAATTAGGCCACATTAACCATGGGCTACATATTTACTATAGCTAACATGGGCCTCGTATGGGCCGTAAAAACAATGGGCCTTCTAAGGGCCGTAGAAACAATGGGCCTTCTACGGGTCATAGAAACCATGGGCCTTATATGGGTCGTTGACACAATGGGCCTTCTACGGGCCGTATCATCGATGGGCCTTCTACGGGCCGTATCATCGGTTGGCCAAACATGGGCCAATAACAGACCACGTTAAAGTTGTAAATGGGCTAGAGTTGAAATCGTCCGTTCATGGGCCGACCATAACGGGTCGTTGTTAATCGGTCGTATTTGATGACGCGGCCCAACGTATTAACGGGCCATAAACGGGCCGACTATAACCACAGGCTGAATTTTGCCCACAAGCAGAAAATGACAGTAACGGGCCGAAAGTAAAGGAATGCTGGAAATGAGCCCAAGAATAAATGGGCCCTGAGAAGGCCGAAAGATAACATGGGTTGGAAACGGCCCAACGGAATAATGGGCCATTAATGGGTATAAAGTGATACACTATTCATTACCGGCCAGTTTTACCACGGGTCGTTAATGGGCCGAGGGTTACTAAGGGCCTCATATGGGCCGAAAGACGTCATGGGCCATACATGGGCCGGAAGTTAAAATGGGCTGGAACTATATTGGACGGCCCAGATGACGCTACTGGGCCTAATTCGGATAGGCCGTAAACATGCCCTGGGTTAGCGGGCTGTAAATGGTCTATATGCGAACAAGCCGTTAATAGACTTGCCATGGGCCGGCCCGCCACCTTTTGACCAAGTCAAATGGCTCGGCCTTTTCATAGGAATGGGCCTCTGTTGGGCCGTGCCATGTGTCGACGTATCATAGGCGCAATGGCGATAGTATTCAAAAAATTTGCCACGACAACGATTCCTGAGAAAAACTTCATGAACACCTTGGAGGACCATGGAGACGTTCTCGACGCCCAGGGCTATACCATATCATGCTATTATCAATTGCCTGAGATGTTTATCCCTTTGTTGTGTGCACCCTTTGATTGCATGGTAGTCAATTATCAGGGTGATCTATCACAATAAATATAAAGTTTAAAAGGAGTTCTTCCCAGTGTTGTAACCATCTATAACATGTAGTGTTCTAGAGTGCACCACGTCCACATGAGTACAAACGGAATGTGAGGTGTAAGATAGGGATGGTCAGACCATGTATGTAGATAGCACTGATGGCAGCTGGAACTACGTCGGTATTTACCCAGAGAGGGAGGGATGATGTAGCACAGCGGCGGTAGAGTATTTTCCTCAGTTATGAAACCAAGGTATCAAATCAGTACAAGAACCAAGTAACACGACATAAACAGCCCCTGCACACAAATAACAACACCTCGCAACCCGACGAGTTAAAGGGGTTGTCAATCCCTTTCGTGTAACGGCGCCAGAAATTGGCGTGTGACGGGAGAAAGTTGTAAATATTGATAGATCGAACGCCAAATAAAATAAATTGCAGCAAGGTATTTTTGGATTTTTGGTCTAATAGATCTGAAAATAAAAGCAAGGAAAAAGTAGATCGCAAAGGCAAATATATGAGAAACAAGACCCGGGGGCCAGAGGTTTCACTACTGGCTTCTCTAGAGGAAAATAGAAAACAGTGGGTAAACAAATTGCTACTGGGCAACTGATAGAACATCAAATAATTGTGACGATATCCAGGCAATGATCATTACATAGGCATCACGTCCAAGATTAGTAGATCGACTCCTGCTTGCATCTACTACTATTACTCCACACATCGACAACTAACTAGCATGCATATAGTGTATTAAGTTCCGTGAAAAACAGAGTAATGCAATAAGAATGATGACATGATGTAGACAAGATCCGTTTATCTATATGGTGGTAGATATAGATCTCATCTTTTTATCCTTAGTAGGAACAATACATATGTGTCGGTTCCCTTTCTGTCACTGGGATCAAGCACCATAAGATCGAACCCACTACCGGGCACCTCTTCCCATTGCAAGACAAATAGATCGAGTTGGCCAGACAAAACCCAAATATCGGAGAAGATATACGAGGCTATAAGAGATCATGCATAAGATATATCAAATAAACTCAAATACTTTCATGGATATAAAAACATAGATCTGATCATAAACTCAAAGTTCATCGATCCCAACAAACACACCGGAAAAGAGTTGCATCATATGGATCTCCAAGAGACCATTGTATTGAGGATCAAGAGAGAGAGAAGAAGCCATCTATCTACTAACTACGGACCCGAAGGTCTACAAGGAACTACTCACGCATCATCGGAGAGGCACCAATGGAAGTGGTGAAACCCTCCGTGATGGTGTTTAGATTGGATCTGGTGTTTCTGGACTTTGTGGCGGCTGGATGCATATTTCAAAAACTCCCCTAGGGTTTTTGGAATATTTGGGTATTTATAGAGTAAAGAGGCGGGGGCACCCGAGGTGGGCACAACCCACCTGGGCGCGCCAGGGCCTCCTCGCATGCCCTGGTGGGTTGTGCCCCCCTCGGGGCACCCCCCAAGGTGCAACCAGGGCCCATCTGCTTCCTTTTGGCCCATAAAAAAGCATCGTAAAGTTTCGTGCCATTTGGACTCTCTTTGATATTAATTTCCTGCGATGTAAAAAACATGGAAAACAGGAAGTGGCACTCGGCACTATGTCAATAGGTTAGTACAAAAAATGATATAAAATGACTATAAAATGCTTATAAAACATCCAAGATTGATAATAAAACAACATGGAACAATAAAAAATTATAGATATGTTGGAGACGTATCAGCATCTCCAAGCTTAACTCCGACTCATCCTCGAGTAGGTATGTGATAAAAATAGAATTTTTGATGTGGAGTGCTGTTCATGAAGTCATATCATATTCTTTTCTTTATAGCATGGACAATTCGACTTTTATGTGATTCAAAGCAATAGTCTAGTTTTGACATAATAATTTAGATACTCAAGCATATCAACAAGCAGCCATGTCTTTCAAAAATATCAATGCTAAAATAAGTTATCCCTAGCCCATCATGCTCAAACATTGATCCATTCATGAAACACACTCGAATATTAACTACACCCAATTCTTGAGCACGATCATATTGCCTCCTAGTTGGTGCTTTTTATGAGAGAAGATGGAGACCCAAATTTCAAAAATAAAAATTGCATAAAGTAAAAGATAGTCCCTTCGCAGAGGGAAGTAGGGATTTGTAGAGGTGCCAGAGCTCAAAGCGAAAAAAATTAAGATAAAAAGATTTTGGGAGGTGTATCCATCCCAGCAGTGAAAACGACTTAGAGTTCCCAATACTTTCCATGCATAGAGATATCATAGGCGGTTCCCAAACAGAAAATAAAGTTTATTCCTTTTTCCACCATAACTTTCACTTTCCATGGCTAACCATATCCACGGGTGCCCTCCATACCAACACTTTCCAAGGAATTTATTATTTGACAACATAAAGTTAATTCATTTCTTTTTGCATTTCGCGACTGGGCATCCCTAATACCTTTGCCTTACTCTCGTGCAATGACAAGTGAATAAATACTCATCTTGAGAATAACACATCTAGCATGGAGAATATTAGCCACCCCTCACCGATCCGCGAGCAAAACAAACACACAAAAGAGAAGTTTATTTTGAAAATTAGAGATGGCACATGCAAATTTGCTTAGAACAGCAAAAGAATACCGCATATAGGTAGATATAGTAGACTCATGTGGCAAAACTGGTTTAAAGGATTTTGGATGCACAAGTAGAGGTCATACTTAGTGCAAAATGAAGGCTAGCAAAAGATTGGGAAGCGACCAACAAAGAAACGAATAATCTCATAAGCAAGCATTAAGCATAATTAACACCGAATAATGCACCATAAGTAGGATAATTTTCATTGCATGACTATTGACTTTCATACTTGCATAGGGAATCACAAACCTTAACACCCATATTCTTACTAGAACACAATTACTCATCAACATAACTCACATATCACATCATCATGTCTCAAAACTATTACTAAGAATCAAGTTTATTTTGTCCAATGATCTTCACGACATTTTCTTTGCTTTATCCTTCTTGGATATCTATCACGTTGGCACTAATTTTCATGTGTTGCTTTTCATAAGCTCAACCAAATTTAAGTGAAGATCATGGGCATAACAAATTTTCTTTCTCTCAAAATAATTTAAGTGAAGCAAGAGAGAATTTCTTCAAAATTTTAATAACTCTCAAACAAATCTAAGTTAAGCAAGAGAGAATTTCTTCAAAAATACTAAGCACACCGTGCTAAAAAAATAAGTGACGCACTAGAGCAAGTCCAAGCTCATAAAAGATTTAAGTGAAGCATAGAGAACAATTCTAACAAGTCATGACATAATTTCGGCTCTCTCAAATAGGTGTATCCAGAAAGGATTGATAACTTAAAACACAAAATACAACAAGCAAAGACACATATCATACAAGACGCTCCAAGCAAAACACATATCATGTGATGAATAAAAATATAGTCTCGAGTAAAATACCGATAGTTGTTGGAAGAAGGCGGGGATGCCACTCAAGGGCATCCCCAAGCTTAGTTGGTTGCTCATTCTTGGATAATATCTTGGGATGCCGGGGCATCCCCAATCTTAGGCTCTTTACATCCTTCCTTCATCCATCATAAGATAACCCAAAACTTGAAAACTTCAGTCATAGAAAACTCAACAAAGCCTTCGTGAGATCCGTTAGTATAAAAATAATAAACTAGTACTGTAAGTGCTGAATAAAACCAATGAATATTTTGTTTTTGTATTACATCTACTGTATCCCAACTTCTCTATGGCAAAAACTCATCAAAGAAAACCATAGAGCCATCAATATAAGCACACAACACAAACAAAACAGAATCTGTCAAAACAGAACAGTCTGTAGCAATCTGACTATTTCGAATGCTTCTGTAACACAAAAAACTCTGAAAAATTAGGAGGACCTGAGAAATTTGTATATTGATATACTGCAATTGGAATGGGTATTTTATCACTCTCTGGTAAAAGATGAAATTTAATTTCGTGAGCGCTAACTTTCTGTTTTTTCGGCAAGATCAAACAACTATTACCCAAGAAGATCCTAAAGGCTTTACTTGGCGCAAACACTAATTAAAACACAAAAACACAATCATAACAGTAGCATAATTGTGTAAACACACAAGAACAGGAAGCCAAAAAACAAAAATAAATTTTATTCATTGGGTTGCCTCCCAACAAGTGTGTTTTACGCCCCTAGCTAGGCATAAAGCAAGGATCTAAGTTTTGTCTTCCAAAGTTTTGGCAACTTTTGGAAGGGTTTTCTCAAACCCGGGAGGCTCTTTACGCTTCCCTAAATTCTCCAGAAAACAAACCATCTTCAGATCCAAAATATCCAACCGCTTGTTGCAAAGAGTAATCAAGGTATTCATGCAGTTGATACTACCATTGAGGTGTTTGAGGGGTTCATTATATTTATGTATTTCAACCATATGCTTATGCAAATCACCAAGTTTGTCCAACATTTGAGCTCCCTCAGGGGTAAAATGAAACCCCTTCTTTTGAGGTGGAATTCCCAAGATTCCCTCTAAGAGTTCATAAGCAGCATTGGCATCAAGTTCAATAAAATTTCCTTTAGCGGCGAAATCAAGAAGTTGTCTATGATGCCAGGCCAATCCTATGTAAAAATTATGAAGCAAAACCTTGGCGTCCCCCTATAAGTTGGAAATATGATACGATTCCATAAGCCTATACCACGCATCTTTTAAATTTTCTCCTTGTCTTTGCTTGAAGTACAATACTTCAAAATCTGGTGACAAAGGAGTAGTAGGGATGCTAGCCATCGAGACTAGAAAGCAAGAGAACAGCGAACGGAAAAAGAGAGGCGAATAAAACAGCAAATTTCTGTGCAGTGAGGGAGAGGAAAACGAGAGGCAAATGGAAAATAATGTAAATTGCGAGGAGATCAGATTGGTGATTAGGAACCTGGTTATGATGAAGATACTCCCCGGCAATGGCACTAAAAATTCTCCTTGATGGCAGCTGGAACTACGTCGGTATTTCCCCGGAGAGGGTGGGATGATGTAGCACAGCGACGGTAGAGTATTTCCCTCAGTTATGAAACCACGGTATCGAACCAGTAGGAGAACCAAGCAACACAACATAAACATCCCCTGCACACAAATAACAACACCTCGCAACCAGACAAGTTAAAGGGGTTGTCAATCCCTTTCGGGTAACGGCGCCAAAAATTGGCGTGTGATGGGAGCAAGTTGTAAATATTGATAGATCGAACGCCAAATAAAATAAATTGCAGCAAGGTATTTTTGGATTTTTTGTTTAATAGATCTGAAAATGAAAAGCAAGGAAAAAGTAGATCACAAAGGCAAATATATGAGAAACAAGACCCGGGGGCCGTTGGTTTCACTAGTGGCTTCTCTAGAGGAAAATAGCAAACGGTGGGTAAACAAATTACTGTTGGGCAATTGATAGAACATCAAATAATTATGACGATATCTAGGCAATGATCATTCCATAGGCATCACGTCCAAGAATAGTAGGCTGACTCCTGCCTGCATCTGCTACTATTACTCCACACATCGATCGCTATCCAGCATGCATCTGTCGGCGTTCAGGGAACGGGGGTCCCCAGACTTGCCTGCCTGCGGCCTGCGGCGTGGCTCAAGTGGGGGCCCAGCGCGACCCATCTTCATCATCTCAAGCTCAAGACCCTCGTGAGGGGCCAAGCCTCGCGGGGCGGACGACAGAAAGCTTCCTCAGAGGCAGCCTCATCAGGCAGGCTCGCGAGGAGGCGGTGAGATCAAGGCAGGGGTACCTCGCGAGGAGGACGTGACGCAAGCCATGACGATCGAGACCAGGCGGGCACCGGCCTGCGCAGTGTCCTTGTTTCCCCTTTGGTGCAAAGGGGGCAAGCACAGGCCATGGCATCGGGCAAAGGTTACCATTCCGGTGCAACGAGACCAAGGCCAGCAGAGTGGCAGGACGGAGGTCACCATGGAGCCCAAGACGGCGTCATCATCAGTGCTTTTGGCAGCCGAAGACCACCTTTGGTCAGGATAACTTGTACTAGATGTTCCCCTTCAAAATGGCCAATTGTTGGCGCCCTTCCCGCTCATTATTTGGGGAGAGGCCCAGGGCCTCTATAAATAGAGCTAGCCACCACAAAGTAGGGGATGGAAAGATCGATGGATAGAGAGATCGAGAGACATCTAGAGATCTGATAGAGCCCTAGCAGAGAGAGAGAGAGGCGACTAAACTCACCCAAGAAGTTCATCGCACCAGCTCAAGAACACCTCTCGCGACGATGTTCTTCCCTTGTACTGTTCATCATCAGCCCCTGAGGCAATCCACTACGCCACACACTGGAGTAGGGTATTACACCACAACGGTGGCCCGAACCAGTATAAACCTCGTGTCCCTTGTGTTGTTCGTTGTTTCCAGCTTAGATCACACGAGGAGATTGGATGTAGACCGGTAGGGGAGAGATCTCTGTGCACACCCCAGTGTTCGAACCTCAAGGGTCTGCCGGAACATGAAATCCGAAATTTGGCGCGCCAGGTAGGGGTGCGCCGGAATCTTTCTTCCGCTGTTCGCGTGTGATCTTCCGTCATGTCCATGGCTGATGCTCGTCGGGCTCGCGCCGAGCACTGAGCTGCTCTCGCCACCCGCGTCGCCCAGACGGCGCCCGTCGGTGGACGCCCTCGTCGTTCCCCATCGCGTGCCGCCAATGCCGCCACTGGCCCGGCGGGGAACGAGCAGCAGGCCTCGTCCCAGCATCCTTCAGTACAGCAGGAGGGCCGCAACGCCACACCGTCGCTGACTCCGGCCGCTTTGTCGTCCCACGCCCGTCGCGCCCCCATGGACGCGCACGCCGTGCTGCTCCTGGCGAGAGAGCTCTTGCACTACCACCCCGTCGACGACCTCTACGAGGACTAGCTCACCCGCATCACCGAGCTCATCAGCGCCGCGGGGGGCTCCCCCTTGCCGTCCCTCTCGCTGCCTCGCCCACCATTCCGCGCAGGAGGCGAGGATCATGAGGTGCCTCCACCACCTCCTCCCCAAGAAGGCGCCCTGGCTCCAAGGCGCGCAGCCCCAGGGCAAGACCCTTCGCGTCCAGCGCCTGCACAGCAAGAAAGGAGCTGCCAAGAGATCCCTCGCCCCGAAGAAGGTGCTCGCGTGCTCCCAGCGCCGGCGCGCCAAGATCGCATCCCTGCACCTCCACGCCAAGACCCCGCGCTGCTCCAAGCGGCGACGCGCGGTATTCCCCAGGAACAAGCCCAACACCAGCAAAAGGCACCGATGGCCATAGCAGGTTGTCGTGCCCTCACCCTCGAGCTATGCGGCGTCGCATGGCCAGGCAAGTTCAAGCCTGACCTTCCCCCTAGCTACGATGGCACGACGGACCCCGCGGAGTTCCTACAGCTCTACGAGCTATGCATCGAAGCCGCCAACAGAGACGAAAGGGTCATGGCGAACTGGTTTCCCATGGCGCTCAAGGACGGGGCCCGCACCTGGCTCGTGAACCTGGCTCCTGGCAAGATCTCCTCCTGGGACGAGATGCGCAATCGCTTCATCGCCAGCTTCCAGGGCACTCGCGACCGGCCCCCAGCCGTGAGCGATCTGTGCCGCATCAAGCAGCAGCAAGGGGAAACCCTGCAGAAATACACCGAGCGCTTCAACAACACTCGCCTTAAGATCCCCAAGGTGACTGAAGAAGCCATCATCTCGGCCTTCTCCGATGGCGTACGCGACAACAAGATGAAGGAGGAGCTAGCAATCAATGAAGACCTATGCACATCCCTGGAGCTGTTCAACTTGGCGACCAAGTGCGCCAGGGCTGAGGAAGGGCGCCTTTCCCTCCTCGAACTCTCGGCTGCCGACCCAGAAGAGAAGAATCCCAAGGCCAAGGACGTGAAGCACAAGGGGCTGCCGTGCTAGCAGCGGAACCAGACACCAAGCAAGGCAGGGATCAGCCTGAGTCATCCAAGGGTAGCCGGTACTGTGTGTACCATGACCTCCACACCCACAACACCAACGAATGTCAAGAGCTCAGGGCCGTGAGAGTTGGACGTGTCGGCCGACGACCCGAGCGCAACGACAGGGGCTATGGCCGAGGAGGAGGAAGAGGTGGCGGACGATGGGAAGACCGTGGCCCTCGCCAAGGGTGGCGTGACCGATCTCGCGAGGATCACTAGCAGGACCAGCCTCGCCAGGGAGGCTGGAGAGATCAGCCTCATGAGGATCGCTCGCGCGGCAACACAGGCCTTCCTCCTCTGCCGCCACCGCCAAGGAGGAACGAAGACCAACATCAAGACGAGGGGGCTGGGGGCTTCCAGGAGCCGCGCGCAATCGCTTGCATCTTGGGTGGAGCGCAGGCCCCAGCCTCACAGCGCATCTTCAACAAGTTTGCTCGCGAGGTGAATACAGTCCTCCCCAAGCTTCAGGCCACGCGCCCTCTTAGGTGGTCTGCATGCGCTATCACGTTCAGCTTAGCGGATCAGCTCAAGTGCACGGCAACGACCGAGTCCTCCCGATGCTTTGCTCCCCAGTCATCAGCAACGTGCAGGTCACCAGGACCCTCATTGATGGCGGAGCAGGACTCAACGTCCTGTCCGTCGAGACGTTCGACAATCTCCAAGTGCCGTACGATCAGCTTCAGCCGACCAAGCCCTTCTCAGGAGTCACTGACGGTTCCACTGTTCCAATAGGGCAGGTTCGCCTTCCAGTCACCTTCGGGCAGCGCAACAACTACTGCACCGAGCTCATTGATTTCGACGTCGCCCACATCTGTCTGCCATACAACGCCATCCTCGGGTACCCAGCCCTGGCCAAGTTCATGGCAGTGACTCACCATGGATACAATGTCCTCAAGATGCCAGGAAGTGGTGGAGTCATCACCGTACCCTGTGAAGAAAGGGACGCAGTGTGTTCACTTGAGCGCGCGTTCCAAGCTGCAGCAATCGAAGACCCGGACTATAGAAATGGAAGACTTCCCGAGGCGACCCTTAAGAAGAAGAAGGTTTCGCCTGGCCCAAGCCATAAGGAGGCAGGCGCCTCCGAAGGTGTTGCGTCAGGATCTGCGCCCAATCAGGGAGCGCCACCCTCTCTCGCATAGGAAGGCATGCCCGGCTCCCTCCTCAGGCAGGGCTCAGGTGCTCTTTCTTGGAGAGCCACCGACTTTGCCAAGGTCGCGAGGGAGGCGCTCGGGCACCACCTGAAGGGGTGCTTCCAGGTACGTTTCCCTCAGGAAGGTACAAGGCAAGGAAGACCAAACCCTCAGGAGTTCATCGCAAGAAACACCCAGTAGCTACAGGAATCGAAAGTCATGCGCGGCAACCACCGCTTGCCCGCCCTAGCCCCACATCTAGGCGAGGATGGTGGGCTGCGCGTCTGCATCGATGTGCCAGGGCTCAACCGAGCCGCGTCTCAGGAGCGCCTCTGGTCTTCGCGCGTGGGGCGTTGCGAGGGTCCACCTCACAGCTACGTTCACATGCCTTTCGGCCTGCCGAATGCGGTCGCCGCTCATCAGCGCCTGCTGAGGAGCATTCTGGAGGCTCAGGAGGTCAGGCATTGTGCGGTCCTCGCGGAGATGGAGATGGACCTCAGAAACCCACCTATGCCCCCGGAGCCTCCCGAGGCTCCTAGGCCTGGGGGCTTGTGAGGGTCGACGTCATCATCGCGCATCGCCCACTTCTTCAGCATCACGTCATCTTCAATGGCAGCAGGTGACATCTTTCTAAATTCCATTTTTAGCTGGGAGCGCCCACAGGGCCACATCATTCCCAGGTCGCGTGGGTCCGTCCCTGCGGCATGTATCCGTTTTGCTTATGCTCGTTACTTACTTTGTTGGGGGCGCCCCTCGAGTTGCATCATCCCCAAGCTGCTCAGGCCTGGCCTGGCGGCGTTTGCTTTTCTCGCGTCTATTTAAAATTAATTTCCTCCTGCGTGCTTAACATACCCGACCTAATCGCCTGCTCGATTGACGCCTACCTATGGAGCCACTCGCTCTGGCACGGTATTTGCGCATGGGTCCGTCCTTGCAACGCCGATAAATCTGAGTGGTCGAGCTCTGGCCGCGGCAGCCCCGCAAGGCGCCACCTCACCAGGCCCTCAGTGCCCCAATCACTTCCTCGGAGCGACCAAAGGTTGGCTGGCAACCATAACGACAGGTCTTGTTTCTCTTCATGAATGGTGTGAAGGACCTACTCCAGGAGCAACGTTGGGGATGTCGCGAGCTGTCTCTCCCTTTCTCTGGCATGGACCGCTTGCACGTTAAAAGGGGGGTGCCTGAGCATCACGACTCATGGGCTCCTACTGTCTTTCCAGCCCTCACCCCCTGGCCTTGACCCACGGCATCGTGACCTGTCATACCAGCGGCGGCTGAGCTCGCTCGAAGGCCGGGACCTGAAGACGTAGAGCATTAAGGAAAGTGTGGGGGAGTGATACGTCTCCAACGTATCTATAATTTTTGATTGCTCCATGCTATATTATCTACTATTTTGGACTACATTGGGCTTTATTTTCCACTTTTATATTATTTTTGGGACTAACCTATTAACCGGAGGCCCCGCCCAGAATTGCTGTTTTTTTGCCTATTTGAGTGTTTCGAAGAAACAGAATAACAAACGGAGTCCAAAAAGAAAAATCCTTTTTGGAACATGATTTTCTTCTCGGATAAGACCCGGGAGACTTGGACCCTACTCCAAGAAGTACCGGAGGCGGTCATGAGGGTAGGGCCCCCCCGTACAGGGCGCGCCCCCTGCCTCGTGGGCCCCTTGGTGCTCCACCGACGTACTCCTTCCTCCTATATATACCCACGTACCCCCAAACGATCAGAACAGGAGCCAAAAACCTAATTCCACCGCCGCAACTTTCTGTATCCACGAGATCCCATCTTGGGGCCTGTTCCGGAGCTCCGCCGGAGAGGGCCGTCATCACGGAGGGCTTCTACATCATCATAGCCCTTCCGATGAAGTGTGAGTAGTTTACCTCAGACCTTCGGGTCCATAGTTAGTAGCTAGATGGCTTCTTCTCTCTTTTTGGATCACAATACAATGTTCTCCCCCTCTCTTGTGGAGATCTATTCGATGTAATCTTCTTCTTTTGCGGTGTGTTTGTTGAGACCGATGAATTGTGGGTTTATGATCAAGTCTATCTACGAACAATATTTGAATCTTCTCTGAATTCTTTTATGTATGATTGGTTATCTTTGCAAGTCTCTTCGAATTATCCGTTTGGTTTGGCCAACTAGATTAGTAGTTCTTGCCATGGGAGAAGTGCTTAGCTTTGGGTTTGATCTTGCGGTGTTCTTTCCCAGTGACAGAAGGGGCAGCAAGACACGTATTGTATCGTTGCCATCGAGGATAACGAGATGGGGTTTATTTCATATTGCATGAATTTATCTCTCTACATCATGTCATCTTGCTTGAATTGTTACTCTGTTTTTAACTTAATACTCTAGATGCATGCTGGATAGCGGTCGATGAGTGGAGTAATAGTAGTAGATGCAGAATCGTTTCGATCTACTTGTCACGGACGTGATGCCTATATACATGATCATGCCTAGATATTCTCATAACTATGCTCAATTTTGTCAATTGCTCAACAGTAATTTGTTCACCCACCATAGAAAACTTATGCTCTCGAGAGAAGCGACTAGTGAAACCTATGGCCCCCGGGTCTATTCTCATCATATCAACCTCCATCACTTTTATATTGTTTTGCTATTTACTTTCCTTTTACTCTTTACTTTGCATCTTTATATCAAAAATACCAAAAATTTTCTATCTATCAGATCTCACTCTCGTAAGTGTCCGTGAAGGGCTTGACAACCCCTAATCGCATTGGTTGCGGGTAGCTATCGGTTTGTGCAGGTAGAAGGGACTTGAGCATGGGCTCCTACTGGATTGATACCTTGGTTCTCAAAAACTGAGGGAAATACTTACGCTACTCTACTGCATCATTCCTTCCTCTTCGGGGAAAACCAACGCAAGCTCAGGACGTAGCAAGAAGGATTTATGGCGCCGTTGCCGGGGAGTCTACGCAAAAAGTCAACATACCAAGTACCCATCAGAATCCCTATCTCTCGCATTACATTATTTTCCATTTGCCTCTCGTTTTCCTCTCCCCCACTTCACCCTTGCCGTTTTATTCGCCCTCTCTTTCTCCTTCCCCTTCTCCTTCTCCGTTTGCCTCTTTTTGTCTGCTTGCTTTTTGTTTGCTCGTGTGTTAGATTGCGTGTTCGTTGCGATGGCTCAAGATACTACCAAATTGTGTGACTTCACCAATACCAATAATAATGATTTCCTTAGCACTCCGATTGCTCCTCTAATCGATGCTGAATCTTGTGAAATTAATACTGCTTTGTTGAATCTTGTTATGAAAGATCAATTCGCCGGCCTTCCTAATAAAGATGCCGCTACTCATCTGAATAGCTTCGCTGATTTATGTGATATGCAAAAGAAAAAAGATGTCAATAATGATGTCGTTAAATTGAAGCTATTTCCTTTTTCGCTTAGAGATCGTGCTAAAGCTTGGTTTTCGTCTTTGCCTAAAAATAGTATTGATTCTTGGAACAAGTGCAAAGATGCTTTTATCTCTAAGTATTTTCCTCCCGCTAAGATCATCTCTCTTAGAAACGATATTATGAATTTTAAGCAACTTGATCATGAACATGTTGCATAATCTTGGGAGAGAATGAAATTAATGATACGTAATTGCCCTACTCATGGTTTAAATTTGTGGATGATTATACAAAAAAATTATGCTGGATTGAATTTTGCTTCTAGAAATCTTTTAGATTCGGCCGCGGCAGTCACTTTTATGGAAATAACTTTAGGAGATGCTACTAAACTCCTAGATAATATTATGGTTAATTATTCTCAATGGCATACTGAAAGATCTTCTAATAAAAAAGTGCATGCGATAGAAGAAATCAATGTTTTGAGTGGAAAGGTGGATGAACTTATGAAATTATTTGCTACTAAGAGTGTTTCTTCTGATCCTAATGATATGCCTTTGTCTACCTTGATTGAGAATAACAATGAATCTATGGATGTGAATTTTGTTGGTAGGAATAATTTTGGTAACAACGGTTATAGAGGGAATTTTAATCCTAGGCCTTATCCTAGTAATCCTTCTAATAATTATGTGAATTCCTACAACAACTCTTATGGAAATTATAATAAGATGCCCTCTGATTTTTAATCTAATATTAAAGAATTTATTTCTTCACAAAAGAATTTTAATGCTATGATTGAAGAAAAATTGCTTAAGATTGATGATTTGGCTAGGAACGTTGATAGAATTGCTCTTGATGTTGATGCTTTGAAACTTAGATCTATTCCACCTAAGCATGATATTAATGAGTCTCTAAAATCCATGAGAATTTCAATTGATGAGTGTAAAGAAAGAACCGCCAGGATGCGTGCCTCCAAAGATGCCTTTATTAAAGCGTGTTCTTCTAATTCTTACGAAAATCAAGATGAAGATCTAAAAGTTATTGATGTTTCCCCTATCAAATCTTTGTTTTGCAATATGAATCTTGATGAAACTGAATATGATATTCCTTTACCTAGAAGGCGTTCCAAAAATTCGGAGTATTTAGATCTTTATGATGAAATTGACGAAAGTGGGATTGAAAGTAATAAAAATTTAGATGTTGCTAAACCCACTATATTGGATTTCAAGGAATTTAATTATGAAAGTTGCCCTTTGATTGATTGTATTTCTTTGTTGCAATCCGTGCTAAATTCTCCACATGCTTATAGTCAAAAGAAAGCCTTCACCGAACATATTGTTGATGCCTTGATGCAATCTTATGAAGAAAAACTTGAGTTGAAAGTCTCTATCCCTAGAAAACTCTATGATGAGTGGGAACCAACTATCAAAATTAAAATTAAAGATCATGAGTTTTATGCTTTGTGTGATTTGGGTTCTAGTGTCTCCACTATCCCCAAAACTTTGTGTGATTTGCTAGATTTCCGCGATCTTGATGATTGCTCTCTAAACTTGCATCTTGAGGATTCCACTATTAAGAAACCAATGGGAAAAAATAATGATGTTCTTATTGTTGCAAATAGGAATTATGTGCCCGTAGATTTCATTGTTCTTGATATAGATTGCAATCCTTCTTGCCCTATTATTCTTGGTAGACCTTTCCTTAGAATGGTTGGTGCGATTATTGATATGAAGGAAGGGAATATTATATTTCAATTTCCATTAAAAAAGGGCATGGAACATTTTCCAAGAAAGAAAATAAAATTTCCATATGAATACATCATGAGAGCCACTTATGGATTGCCTTCCAAAGATGGCAATACCTAGATCTATCCTCGCTTTTATGCTTAGCTAGGGGCGTTAAACGATAGCGCTTGTTGGGAGGCAACCCAATTTTATTTTTTTGTTTTTTGTGTTTCTATTCTGTTAGGGAATAAATAACCCATCTACCCTCTGTTTGGTTGTCTTTTTTGTGTTTAATTAGTGTTTGTGCCAAGTAGAACCGTTGGGAAGACTTGGGGAAAGTCTTGTTGAACTTGCTGTAAAAAACAGAAACTTTAGCGCTCACGAGAACTGCTGTAATTTTTATTTGAAGAGTGCTATTTAGTTAATTATTTTTGCAGATGATTAATAGATAAATTCCTCACGTCCAGAAATTTATTTTAGAATTTTTGGGGTTCCAGATCTTGCGCTAGCTACAGATTACTACAGACTGTTCTGTTTTTGACAGATTCTGCTTTTCGTGTGTTGTTTGCTTATTTTGATGAATCTATGGCTAGTAAAATAGTTTATAATCCATAGAGAAGTTGGAATACAGTAGGTTTAACACCAATATAAAGAAAGAATGAGTTAATTACAGTACCTTGAAGTAGTCTTTTGTTTTCTTTCGCTAACAGAGCTCACGAGTTTTCTATTTTGAGTTTTGTGTTGTGAAGTTTTCAAGTTTTGGGTGAATTCTTTTGATGGATTATGGAACAAGGAGTGGCAAGAGCCTAATCTTGGCGATGCCCATGGCACCCCAAGATAATCCAAGGACACCAAAAAGTCAAAGCTTGCGGATGCCCCGGAAGGCATCCCCTCTTTCGTCCACTTCCATCGGTAATTTACTTGGAGCTATATTTTTATTCAACAACATGATATGTGTTTTGCTTGGAGCGTCTTGTATTATTTGTGTCTTTGTTTGTTAGTATGCCACAATCACCCTTGCTGTACACACCTTTTTAGAGGGTCATCTATGAATTAAAATTTGATAGAATACTCTATGTGCTTCACTTATATCTTTTGAGCTATGTAGTTTTGCTCTACGTGCTTCACTTATATCTTTTGAGTGTTATGATTTTGCTCTATGTGCTTCACTTAGATCTTTTAGAAAACGGTGGTGGTTTGTTTTAAAGAAACTATTGATCTCTCATGCTTCACTTAAATTATTTTGAGAGTCTTAATATCATGGTAATTTGCTTAATATAAATATGCTTGGTGTTCAAGATATGTGAAATTTTCTTTTGAGTGCGTTGAATACTAAGAGAAGATTGAAGCATCATAATTGTTTTGAGATATGGAGGTGATAATATTAGAGTTATGCTAGTTTAGTAGATGTGAATTAAAAGAATACTTGTGTTAAAGTTTGTGATTCCCGTAGCATGCACGTATGGTTAACCGTTATGTGATGAAGTCGGAGCATAATTTATTTATTGATTGTCTTCCTTATGAGTGGCGGTCGGGGAGGAGCGATGGTATTTTCCTACCAATCTATCCCCCTAGGAGCATGCGCGTAATACTTTGCTTTGATAACTTCTAGATTTTTGCAATAAGTATATGAGTTCTTTATGACTAATGTTAAGTCCATAGATTATATGCACTTTTCCCCATCCTTCCACCATTGCTAGCCTCTCTAATACCGCGCACCTTTCGCCGGTATCATACACCCCCCCACATACCTTCCTCAAAACAGACACCATGCCTACCTATCATGGAATTTCCATAGCCATTCCGAGATATATTGCCATGCAACTTTCCACCATTCCGTTTATTATGACATGCTCCATCATTTTCATATTGCTAGCATGATCATGTAGTTGACATCGTATTTGTGGCAAAGCCACCATTCATAATTCTTTCATACATGTCATGTTTGATTCATTGCATATCCCGGTACACCGCCGGAGGCATTCATATAGAGTCATATTTGTTCTAAGTATCGAGTTGTAATTGTTGAGTTGTAAGAAAAATAAAAGTGTGATGATCATCATTTTCTAGAGCATTATCCCAAGTGAGGAAAGGATGATGGAGACTATGATTCCCCCATAAGTCGGGATGAGACTCCGGACGAAAAAATAAAAGAGGCCAAAGAAGCCCAAAAAAAGAGGCCATAAAAAGGAATTGCCCAAATAAAAAAATATAAAAAATGAGAGAAAAAGAGAGAAGGGACAATGTTACTATCGTTTTACCACACTTGTGCTTCAAAGTAGCACCATAATCTTCATATTAGAGAGTCTCTCATGTTATCACTTTCATATACTAGTGGGAATCTTTCATTATAGAACTTGGCTTGTATATTCCAATGATGGGCTTCCTCAAATTGCCCTAGGTCTTCATGAGCAAGCAAGTTGGATGCACACCCAATTAGTTTCTTTTTGAGCTTTCATATGCTTATAGCTCTAGTGCATCCGTTGCATGGCAATCCCTACTCACTCACACTGATATCTATTGATGGGCATCTCCATAGCCCGTTGATACGCCTAGTTGATGTGAGACTATCTTCCCCTCTTTTTGTCTTCTCCACAACCACCCTTCTATTCCACATAGTGCTATGTCCATGGCTCACACTCATGTATTGCGTGAAGATTGAAAAAGTTAGAGTACGAAACAATTGCTTGGCTTGTCATCGGGGTTGTGCATGATTTAAATACTTTGTGTGGTGAAGATAGAGCATAGCCAGACTATATGATTTTGTAGGGATAACTTTCTTTGGCCATGTTATTTTAAGAAGACATAATTACTTTATTAGTATGCTTGAAGTGTTATCATTCTTTAGGTCAATATGAAATTTTGTCTTGAATCTTTCTAATATGAATATCCATACCACAATTAAGGAATTTTGCATTGAAATTATGCCAAGTAGCACTCCGCATCAAAAATTCTCTTTTTATCATTTACCTACTCGAGGACGAGCAGGAATTAAGCTTGGGGATGACTGATACGTCTCCAATGTATCTATAACTTTTGATTGCTCCATGCTATATTATCTACTATTTTGGACTATATTGGGCTTTATTTTCCACTTTTATACTATTTTTGGGACTAACCTATTAACTGGAGGCCCAGCCCAGAATTGCTGTTTTTGCCTATTTCAGTGTTTCGAAGAAACAGAATATCAAATGGAGTCCAAACAGAAAAATCCTTTTTGGAACGTGATTTTCTTCTCGGATAAGACCCAGGAGACTTGGACCCTACTCCAAGAAGTACCAGAGGCGGTCACGAGGGTAGGGGCCCCCCGTACAGGGCGCGCCCCCTGCCTCGTGGGCCCCTCGGTGCTCCACCGACGTACTCCTTCCTCCTATATATACCCACGTACCCCCAAACGATCAGAACAGGAGCCAAAAACCTAATTCCACCGCCGCAACTTTCTGTATCCACGAGATCCCATCTTGGGGCCTGTTCCGGAGCTCTGCCGGAGAGGGCCGTCATCACGGAGGGCTTCTACATCATCATAGCCCTTCCGATGAAGTGTGAGTAGTTTACCTCAGACCTTCGGGTCCATAGTTAGTAGCTAGATGGCTTCTTCTCTCTTTTTGGATCTCAATAAAATGTTCTCCCCCTCTCTTGTGGAGATCTATTCGATGTAATCTTCTTCTTTTGCGGTGTGTTTGTTGAGACCGATGAATTATGGATTTATGATCAAGTCTATCTATGAACAATATTTGAATCTTCTCTGAATTCTTTTATGTATGATTGGTTATCTTTGCAAGTCTCTTCGAATTATCTGTTTGGTTTGGCCAACTAGATTGGTAGTTCTTGCCATGGGAGAAGTGCTTAGCTTTGGGTTTGATCTTGTGGTGTTCTTTCCCAGTGACAGAAGGGGCAGCGAGACACGTATTGTATCGTTGCCATCGAGGATAACAAGATGGTGTTTATTTCATATTGCATGAATTTATCTCTCTACATCATGTCATCTTGCTTAAAGCGTTACTCTGTTTCTAACTTAATACTCTAGATGCATGCTGGATAGCGGCCGATGAGTGGAGTAATAGTAGTAGATGCAGAATCGTTTCGATCTACTTGTCACGGACGTGATGCCTATATACATGATCATGCCTAGATATTCTCATAACTATGCTCAATTCTGTCAATTGCTCAACAGTAATTTGTTCACCCACCGTAGAAAACTTATGCTCTCGAGAGAAGCCACTTGTGAAACCTATGGCCCCCGGGTCTGTTCTCATCATATCAATCTCCATCACTTTTATATTTTTTTTCTATTTACTTTGCTTTTACTTTTTACTTTGCATCTTTGTATCAAAAATACCAAAAATATTCTATCTATCAGATCTCACTCTCGTAAGTGACCGTGAAGGGCTTGACAACCCCTAATCGCGTTGGTTGCGGGTAGCTATCACTTTGTGCACGTACGAGGGACTTGAGCGTGGGCTCCTACTGGATTGATACCTTGGTTCTCAAAAACTAAGGGAAATACTTACACTACTCTGCTGCGTCATCCCTTCCTCTTCGGGGAAGACCAACGCAAGCTCAAGACGTAGCAGGGAGTGGGAAGAAGCTCGCGAGGACCTAACACAGCAGCACCTCAGCTGCCACCAATCGGGCCTGGCGCTTCGTCGAGGAACTACACCAGACTCAAGAGATAAGTCACGCCCTCACAGGAGTTGGACCAACGCAACGCCTAACCCTCGCCCATTGCGGCTCTGTCACGATGACATGGCCTTCCTTTCTCGCCCAACGAGTGCTGCTTGAGCGCTAAAGGGGACATCCCGAGCATCGCGACTCGGGGGCTCTTATCGGACCTCGGGCCGCTCACCTCCTGGCCTTGACCACAGCATCGTGACCTGGCATACCAGCGACGGCTGAAGCCTGCCTGGGGACTGGTACCTGTCAGCGTAGAGCGCCAAGTCGTCATGAGGATAGAAAGGGGGAGCCGAGCCGAGACAGGACAAGCACCTCGCATTGATTCATATTAAGATATAATGTTCACAAAATACATGGCAGGCGCCTTACATACCCCCACGGGGTGTTGCTTCGATTCCTCGCAGAGAACAAGAGTACTAATCCTAAGGAACGCTAATCGCCCGCACCTCCACAAGGGATGCCATCATCAACACTGGGCTGCCCAACGTCGGCGCCAACCCCATCCAGATCAGTGGCATCGGAAGCCGGACGCAGCTGCCCCGCTCCGAGCACAGCGCGAGCTCGGGGGCACGTAGCTGTCGCCGCTCGTCTCCGGAGTCGCGAGGAGCTCGGGAGAGCCGCTGGATTCCCCAGCTCCTCCGCTGCTGCCTGATGAGCTGCTGGAGGGCTGATGGGCGGGCCAGGTCCTTGCCAGTTCATTGCCCCTGGCGCTCTCCCTGGGGCAGCACTCCAGCCGGCGTCCTTCACCATCGAAGACCTTGAAGAACATCAGGGAGGCGCCATCATATTCAAGATGAATTACGAGGGCACCTACCGTCCGGCAAACCCGGGCGATTTCGCCCCAGCCTCGGGCCATGAAGACCTTGCCCGGAGCGACGACCGCGACCTCCACTCCGGTCGCAAGGGTACTGCAGTCAGCGTGCTGTAGCCAGAGCTCCAGAGCCCCGCTCGGCGACATCCCGAAGGCGAAGGAAGAAGGAAGGTGGATCCAAGAGCTTGGAGGCATGGCGGTGTGGAGCACAAGCTCGCGAGAGGAGCGCTCGGCGTGGACTCCAGGAGGAACGACACGCACCGTCGTGACTCGCCGGCGTCGACGGCGGCATCGTCGATGTCGCTCGACGCCTTGTCCCCCAGGAACGACGACGCGGGCGTACAAGGGTAGCGGAAACCCAGGAGGCGGCCGCTCGTACCAGGCCTCGGTGCCTCCGGCTGAGCACCCTCATCTCGGTGGCAGAGGATCAGCCGCTTCTTCGGCGAAAGTGGGTCAGGACCCTCTCGGGGGCCTTTCCCTTCTCTTCTGCAGAAAACCGGCAGATTGGTGCCATTGGTGTAAGGAGGAGCAAGAACAAGGAAGAACAAGGAAAGGAGCAGCAGGAAGGGATGGACTGAAGGGCTCGTGCAGCCCCGTACTTATAGCCGGAGGAGGCCAACCACCGAGCACCACGATCGCATGTAATCATGACCGGTTTCTCTGCATGCAGGGACTTGTCAAATCGTGCGGTCGCCGAGGCGTCGTGGGGAAGCGCAGACGCCCATGTCCAATCAGTCGCCACGTGACGCCCAAGGCCGCAGGCTGTTGGGGCCCGCGGCGCTTCGCGCTTGCCCCCTTGCTTCCCTGCTAGGCCAAGCCCGGGCGTGCCTTGGGCCCAGGGGCTACTGTCGGCGTTTTGGGAACGAGGGTCCCCAGACTTCCCTGCCTGCGGCCTGCGGCGTGGCTCAAGTGGGGGCCCAGCGCGGCCCATCTTCATCAGCTCAAGCTCAAGACCCTCACGAGGGGCCAAGCCTCGCGGGGCGGACGACAGAAAGCTTCCTCAGAGGCAGCCTCGTCAGGTAGGGGAGGCGGAGAGATCAATGCAAGGGTACCTAGCGAGGAGCCCGTTACGCAAGCCATGACGATCAAGACCAGGCGGGCGCCGGCCTGCGCAGTGTCCTTGTTTCCCCTTTGGTGCAAAGGGGGCAAGCACATGCCATGTCATCGGGCAAAGGTTACCATTCCGGTGCAACGAGACCAAGACCAGCAGAGCAGCAGGACAGAGGTCACCGTGGAGCCCAAGACGGCGTCATCACTAGTGCTTTTGGCAGCCGAAGACCACCTTTGGTCAGGATAACTTGTACTAGATGTTCCCCTTCAAAATGGCCGATTGTTGGCGCCCTTCCCGCTCATTATTTGGGGAGAGGCCCGGGGCCTCTATAAATAGAGCTAGCCACCACAGAGTAGGGGATGGAAAGATGGATGGATAGAGAGATCGAGAGACATCTAGAGATCTGATAGAGCCCTAGCAGAGAGAGAGAGGCGACTGAACTCACCCAAGCAGTTCATCGCACCAGCTCAAGAACACCTCTCACGAGGCTGTTCTTCCCTTGTACTATTCATCATCAGCCCCTGAGGCAATCCACCACGCCACACACTGGAGTAGGGTATTACACCACAACGGTGGCCCGAACCACTATAAACCTCGTGTCCCTTGTGTTGTTCGTTGTTTCCAGCTTAGATCACGCGAGGAGATTGGACATTGGCCGGTAGGGGAGAGATCTGCGCGCGCACCTAGTGTTCGAACCTCAAGGGTCTGCCGGAACCCGAAATCCGACAGCATCTAGTGTATTAATTTCATGGAAAAATGGAGTAATGCAATAAGAACGATGACATGATGTAGACAAGATCCGTTTATCTATATGGCGGTATAAATAGATCTCGTATTTTTATCCATAGTAGCAACGATACATACATGTCGGTTCCCTTTCTTTCACTGGGATCAAGTACCGTAAGATCGAACCCACTACCGGGCACCTCTTCCCATTGCAAGATAAATAGATCGAGATGGCCAGACAAAACCCAAATATCGAAGAAGAAATACAAGGCTATAAGAGATTATGCATAAGAGAGATCAAAGAAACTCAAATACTTTCACGGATATGAAAACATAGATCTGATCATAAACTCGAAGTTCATCGATCCCAACAAACACACCACAAAGAGTTACATCATATGGATCTCCAAGAGACCATTGTATTGAGGATCAAGAGAGAGAGATGAAGCCATCAAGCTACTAACTACGAACCCGAAGGTCTACAAGGAACTACTCACACATCATCGGAGAGGCACCAATGTAAGTGGTGAACCACGCTGCGATTGTGTTTAGATTGAATCTAGTATTTCTGGACTCTGCAGCGGCTGGATGAATATTTCGTCGACTCCCCTAGGGTTTTGGGAATATTTGGGTATTCATAGAGCAAAGAGGCGGTCCGAGGGCACCCGAGGTGGGCACAACCCACTTGGGCGTGCCAGGGCCTCCTGGCATGCCATGGTGGGTTGTGCCCCCCTCGGGGCACCCCCAGGTGCAACCAGGGCCCATCTGCTTCCTTTTGGCCCATAAAAATCATCGTAAAGTTTCGTGTCATTTGGACTCCATTTGATATTGATTTCCTGTGATGCAAAAAACATGGAAAAGATAGGAATTGACACTGGGCACTATGTCAATAGGTTAGTACCAAAAAATGATATAAAATGATTATAAAACATCCAAGATTGATAATAAAACAACATTGAACAATAAAAAATTATAGATACATTGGAGACGTATAAAGCACTCGGTTCTCTTGAAGTTCTAGCTGAATAGTGAGCTCGGAGCACAAAGGATCAAAGTATGAACCAGATTCATATGGAGATATGATTAGCAAAAGTTTTCCTACCGGTCAAAATTCTCATCATCAGTGATGTCCACATCAATGGCTAAGAATAAGATCAGGATCTTGAATCACTCGCTATCAATTATGAGATATACTGATTAGAGAGGGAGTGTACTTTATACTAAAAGTTGTGTAAACACTAGTACAATAATTAATTATGAAATATGCCTAAATATATTTGTGTTTATCATTGTAGATCTGTGGCTCGCAATATGTTCAACTTAGCCCCTATGTTAGAGAAACAAAAGTTGGTTGCTAATGGTGGAAACTATGCGGATTGGATCCGGAACCTGAGATTTGCTCTTAGGAGTGCAAAGAAGGAGTATGTGATGGATCATCCCCTAGGTGATCCTCCTACAAAGGATGCATCAAAAGAAGTTGTAGATGCTTTCGATGCTCAAAGTTATAACTATGAGTCAGTCTAGTGCCTCATGTTGACTTGCATGGATCATGGACAACAAAAATGTTTTGAACGTTCTACTACTCAATTCATAATTAGGTCTCTGGAATTTTTGTACAAGAAGCAGGCAAGGACCGAATGTTTTAAAATAACCAAGGCCTTGATTGAATGAAAGATGCCAGAGGATTCCTCAATGGGAGAGCATACAATGAAGCTCCCTGGCTATTTTGATAGACTGGCTTCTCTAGAATTTGGAATTCCTCCAACACTCGGTACAGATATTGTGCTTGCTTCACTCCCCCCATCTTGCAATGGTTTTAGAATGAATTACAAATTGAACGGAATGGAGAAAAGCGTAAACAAGTTGTTTGCTATGATCAAAACTGTGAAGGCTGGGATGGAGAATAACAAACAAGTTTTGATGGTTAACAAGACAACCAGTTTCAAGAAGAAGGGCAAGTCCAAGAAGAAGTATACTAGTGCCGATAAGACTGTCTCTCACAAGAACAAGGGCGGAGCCACAAAGGAGAATGAATGTTTCTATAGCAAATAGAAGGGCCAGTAGAAACGCAACTGCAAGAAGTACTTGGCGGATATGAAGAATGGTGCTTCCAGTAAAGGTATAAAAGATATACAAAGTTCATGTTATTCTACTTGTTAATTTATTATATGTCATGAGTATTTGATAATAATCGGTTGCTGCTATGTCTCAAGCAAATCTATAATCTTTTATTGTTCCATGCTATTACATTATCAATCTTGGATGTTTTATATACACTTTCAAGCAATTGCATATCATTTTTTGGGACAACCTATTACTTAGTGTCCAGTGCCAGTTGTTGTTTTTTGCATGTTTTTGGTTTCGCAGAATATCAGTACCAAACGAAGTCCAAATGCCACAAAACTTTTTGGAGATTTTTTCCTGGACAAAAGAGATGCTAGAAGCTTCGGGAGAAGACCAGATGATGGGGCATGGGCCCAGAAGACACCATGGTGCGCCCTAGTGTCTTGTTGGGCCCACGTGGCTCCATTTGACCTAACTTCGCCTCTATAAATTCTCGAAAATCGTGAAACCAATAGAGGAGTCCATGAAATACTTTTTCCGCCGCTGCAAGTCCACCAGCACGAGATTCGATCTCAAGGCCTTTTCCGACACTTTTGCAAAGGGGGATCCGATCATGGAGGGGCTCTACATCATCCTTGCTACCCTTCCGATGATGCGTGAGTAGTTTACCATGGACCTATGGGTCCATAGTTAATAGCTGCCTGATGGCTTCTTCTCTTTATTTGATCTTCAATACAACATTCTCCTCGGTGTTCTTGGAGATCTATTTGATGTAATTACTTTTTGCGGTATGTTTGTTGGGATCTGATGAATTGTGAGTTTATGATCAGAACTATAATTGAATATTATTTGAGTTTTCTCCGAACTCTCTTATGCATGATTACTATAGCCTCATATATCTTCTTCGATTTATTAGTTTGGTTTGGTCAACTAGATTGATTTATCTTGTCATGGGAAGAGGTGCTTTGTAATGGGTTCGATCTTACGGTGCTCAATCCCAATGACAAAAGGGGACATGACACGTATGTATCATTGCTATTAAAGGTAAGAGGATGGGGTTTACTCATACGTGAGTTTATCTTGTCTACATCAAGTCATCGTGCTTAAGGCGTTACTCCATTTTTCCATGAACTTAATAAACTAGATGCATGCTGGATAGCAGTTGATGTGTGGAGTAATAGTAGTAAATACAGGAAGGAGTCGGTCTACTTGTCTCGGGCGTGATGCCTATGTATGATTTGCCTTTAAAATATCGTCATAATTATTTGATTTTCTATCAATTGCCCAGCAGTAATTTGTTTACCCACCATATGCTATTTTCTTGAGAGAAGCCTCTAGTGAAAACTATGGCCCTGGGTCTATCTTGTATCATATATTAAAACCAGAAATACCTTGCTGTGATTTTCTTTAATTTATTTCATTTTGTATTTTTTTGTCCGATCTATCTATCAAAAACTATACAATTTAATCTTGCTCATAACCATTGAGGGATTGACAACCCCTCTACGTGTTGGGTTGCATGTATTTGTTGTCTGTGTGCAGGTGTTGTTCACGATCCGTTGCTTGGTTCTCCTACTAGATTGATATCTTGGTTTCATAACTGAGGAAAATACTTATCTCTAATGTACTGCATCATCCTCTCCTCTTCAGGAAATCCCAACGCAGCTCACAAGTAGCAGGAAGAATTTCTGGCGCCGTTGCCGGGGAAACATCATCAACATCTGTAAAGTACCTACGCATAAAATTTCATCTCCTTGCATTTACATTATTATTTTTTGCCTCTCATTTTCATATCCCTCACTTCTAAAACATTTTCACAAAAACAAAAAAATATTTTTCGTTTGCCTTCTTGCTTGCTTGCTTTTATTGTCTTCATGTCATGACTAAAAAACAGAAAATAAAAAAGCAAATTAAAGATGACTATGTTCCACTTAAAGTTTTCTACTTGGATCATCTTTGATATTAAAGACGCACAGTTTGGGACCCCCTACCCGAGATCTACCGGTTTTGACACCGACATTGGTGCTTTCATTGAGAGTTCCACTGTGGCATCCTCAAAAGGTACGATGGCCCCTTCAATCATCAACATTGATGCTATCCAAGGAGAAACCTTCCTCCCTGGACAGATTTTCGTGTTCGGCGGCTTCGCATTGCAGGCCAACTCGTTTGGCCATCTGGAGCAGATCGATAGCTACGCCCCTGGCCATCATGTCAGATTTGGGAGCTTGAACTACATCGCGGACATCCATGGAGATCTGATCTTTCCTGGATTCGAGACCGTGGCGATCGCTACTGGTCACCTCGATGAACATGACCTAAATCTGTCATCGGACCAAATTCAGGACACAGCTCCTGTAACTGCTCTGGCCTTAGATCCGGAGCATATGGAGCCATCTAAGGACTGGAGGTTCAACCCCACCACTGTAACGCCCTCGATGCGGCTATATCTCCCACGTGTCGAAGCATGACTTAGAGGCATAACCGCATTGAAAGCAATGTCGCAAGTGAGGTAATATTCACACAACCCATGTAATACATAAGGGAAAGAGATACATAGTTGGCTTACAATCGCCACTTCACACAATACATGAATAAAGCATTACATCATCCAGATACAATCAAGGTCCGACTACGGAACCAAAATGAAAGAAGACTACCCCAAAAGCTACACAGATCCCCGAACGTCCCGACTGGGCTTCGCTACTGATCAACTAGAATGAAACAACATAAAGGACAAGATCTTCAACGAGATCCTCCTTGAGCTTGGTTGCATCACCTGCTCGGTAACATCGGCACCTGCAAACTGGTTTTGGAAGTATCTGTGAGTCACGAGGGTTCAGCAATCTCACACCCTCGCGATCAAGACTATTTAAGCTTATAGGTAAGGCAAGGTATGCTGTGGAGCTGCAGCAAGCGACTAGCAAATATGGTGGCTAACCTGTTCGCAAAAGAGAGTGAGAAGAGAAGGCAAAAGCACGATCGAACAACTATGATCAAGAAGTGATCCTAGAACAACCTACGTCAAGCATTACTCCAACACTGTGTTCACTTCCCGAACCCCGCCGAGAAGAGACCATCATGGTTACACACGCGGTTGATGTATTTTAATTAAGGTCAACTTCAAGTTTTCTACAACCGTACATTAACAAATTCCCATCTGCCCATAACCGTGGGCACGACTTTCGAAAGTTCAAATCCATGCAGGGGTGTCCCAACTTAGCCCATCACAAGCTCTCACGGTCAACGAATGATATTCCTTCTAGCGGGAGGACCCGATCAGTCTCGGAATCCCGGTTACAAGACATTTCGACAATGGTAAGACAAGACCAGCAAAGCCACCCGAATGTGCCGACAAATCCCGATAGGAGCTGCACATATCTTGTTCTCAGGGCACACCGGATTGTCCAAACTTCCGGTAGGCCAGCCCAGAGTTGCCCCTAGTGGCCACCGGCGGCTGACAAGTTGGACCAACACTCAGAGGAGCACTGGCCTGGGGGTTTAAATAAAGATGACCCTCGGGCAGGCCTACCCAAGGGAAAGAAAAGGCTAGGTGGCGAATGGTAAAACCAATGTTGGGCCTTGCTGGAAGAGTTTTATTCAAGGCGAACTGTCAACGGGTTCCCATTATAACCCAACCACGTAAGAAACGCAAAATCCGGGAACATAACACCGATATGACGGAAACTAGGGCGGCGAGAGTGGAACAAAACACCAGGCATAAGGCCGAGCCTTCCACCCTTTACCAAGTATATAGATGCATTAATTGAATAAGAGATATTGTGATATCCCAACAAGTAAACATGTTCCAACAAGGAACAGCATCTCCATGTTCCAACAAGGAACAAACTTCAATCTACACCTGCAACTAACAATGCTATAAGAGGGGCTGAGCAAAGCGGTAACATAGCCAAACAACGGTTTCCTAGGATAAGGTGGGTTAGAGGCTTGGTTCAACAATATGGGAGGCATGACAAGCAAGTGGTAGGTATCGCAGCATAGGCATAGCAAAAGAGCGAGCAACTAGCAAGCAAAGATAGAAGTGATTTCGAGGGTATGGTCATCTTGCCTGAAATCCCGCAAGGAAGAAGAAACGAGTCCATGAAGAAGATAAACGGACGTAGCCAACGGATCCTCACAAACGCAACGTTATCGGAACCACCCCGAAGAAGCAACACCGGAAAGAAGCAAACAACATAGTAAACAACCATCACTTAATCATGGCATGATGCACAATCAAGTATGATGCATGTCCAGTTTAATGAAGCATGGCATGGCAAAATGCACAAACAATCCTACAAATTAAGTGGAGCTCAACATGCAAGTCCGTTGCATATCAACGAAACACCACGTGACTTATTTAGTTCGATCTTGTTTATGTACCAAACAATATTAAATGTTGTTAAACATGGCAAGAGGGTGAAGCAAAGTAAAACTACCTATCTAGTCAAGTTTAAATGAGGCCGGAAGCAACGAACAACAATTCCGGTAAATCCCCATATGCATATATTAGGTTTGGTACTGTTCTGCCCTAAACACAATATTAGAGTTGTTAAACATGCAAAATGATGCCACCATGTTAAACTAGGCATTTTTCCACCCCATTTACATATAAAGATTATTAAATTCCGAGTTACGGTTATTTAGATATGAGAGAAATCATTTTAACAAGTTATTTGAGAAAATTTGAAAAAAGAACATTTTAAACATTTTAAACATGCATGAAAGTTGAATATTATGAAACTAGATGAAAAACTAAGCATATTTCATATATAAATTGTTTTAATCCGATGCACGGTTGTGAAGTTATTAAATGCATGATGATGAAGGACTTTTCTGTAAAACTGGCACTCTCTGGGAAAAAGCTAAAATCGCAGCAACGGAAAAAATACTACGGGCCGAAACTTCCTGGCCCAACAGGAACAGGGGAGGTGCTGGGCGCGTTCTCACCCATGGGCTTGGCCCGCTGGTGAAGAGGAAGGTCAGCGAGGGCGGTGCGGATCTGGCCCGTTGGTGCGGTCCACGACGCACAAGAGGCAGGCCACCGGATGGCCGAATGGGCCTGGCAGCTCCGGGCCACGGCGGGGTCTAGCTGGAGAACATCCTGGCGCTGGGCCTTGGCAGGCTGAGGTCAACGCTCGCCGTCGAGGGGACTTGTGCTGGTCGTCGTCTTCCACACGGAGAAACAGAGGCCGGCGACGAGGACTTGGTGTGGGGGAAGGAGGTCCTGTGGTGGTTCGAGGGTGCTGGGTGTCTAGAAGGCCGGATCTGGCCGTGGGAGGTCACCGTCGAAGCAGCTTGACGCGGTCAACGAAGGAGGGAAGAGCGGGCTTCCTCTGCTCGACAAAAGCAGAGCCGCGACGGCGCTTGGAGCAGAGCTCCGGCGAGCGAGGCGAAGGGGCGGCGAAGCGAGGGACTTGGCGCGGGCTCCCGGCGACTCCAAACGACGAAGGACGGCGAGGAGGAGGGCGCAAGGCAGGGGCCCTAGTTCTGCTGGTGGCGGACAGCGTGCAGACGCCGGCGAGCTTGTTCGGCATCCAGGACAGGAAGCATGGCTGGGAGGCGAGGCGCTGCAAGGTACTCCGGCGAGGAGCAGGCAGACGGCGGATCTGCGGTTCCATGGTGGCGATTTCAACCTGTAGAGGGCGACGGAACGATGGCCATGGCAGAAGGGCGTCCTCCTGTTGCTCCTCCTCCTAGCGAGAGAGAGAGATAGATTGAGAGAGCGAGAGAGAGAGAAGGGAACCAGAGGAAGGGAAGGGCACGCTGCGACCTGGAGGGACGAGGCGGCCGGGCTAATGGATGGATGGATTGAAGGAACTGGGTTGGCTCGGCGCTGAAAACCAGGAAGGTGGTCAGCTGCGGGTTTGGATCTGGGAAGATCCCGAGGTGGGAGGCGAGTGAGTGGTTGGCTGGCGTCGGTGTGGTGGGAAAGGGTGGATTGGATATGGTAGGCTAGGGTTAGACTGGTATATATAGTAGGTGGGTTGACTTAGGGGTATATCGTCCCTCCGATCGCAATCGAACGATCGCGAATAAAATAGCTAGGAAGTCCAAATAAGAAAACGGTGATGTTTTGTAGACGTTTGGGGATGATCCGGATCCAACGGTGACGACTACCCGGGTCGGGTCCGGGACAATTTCGGACGCGCACGTGAGGGGTTCGATGCACTGTGCAGAGAGGGTTTCGGACCGTGCGGTCGCATCGGACAACTCCGGAAGCGAAGAGGGGAAGGAGGATGGACTAGGTGGGATGTTGCGAGACTGCGAGGGGGAGAAGAGAGAGGAAGGGCCGGCATCTATTTCCGGAGACCGAAAACGTCCGACGTTAGACCGACTATAATGTCGCTATAGTTATCCGTTGGGCTATCAAACGAACTCTGAATGCGATGAAACTTGGCAGGCGGCCTACCTACAACATAACAACACCACATGCCGAATTTCAACCCATTCTGAGAACATTTTTTGGCCACTTATAAAATACTATTTCGGACATGCCGCGGGCGCGTGGAAGTGTGTCTGGGCTCGAAATGGACAACGAACGGAACTGGGGGAACCCAGACTAATGCAAGTTTCGAAAACATGATGATGCAATGCACATGACGAGATGACAAGATGCGACACGCCAGCAAAAGACAAGGCAACAACAGCGAATAACTAGAGGACACATGGCACAACGGTCTCGGGGCATTACAACACTCCACCACTACGAGAGGATCTCGTCCCGAGATCTAGAATGGCACCGGAGGGACAACGGAAGAGAAAGAGAAGAGGTAAATCTATGTTGCTCCTTCGACAAACTAGTGAAACCAAAGAACCTTGAAAAAAAAGTTAAGCCATTTCGAGAAAAGAATACAACGGAGATGAATGAAGTTGAAAACAATCTGTTAGCAAAAGAGGAACAAAGGAGAACAACTTCGGGCAACACTCCGATTGAAAAGAAAAGAAATTAAATAAGAACTTGATAAGATGGGAAGGTACTTGATGAAATCACAATACACTGCCTCCGTAAATATTGAATGAATGGAACAAGGGGTAAGAAAGATCTCGGACATCACTCCGGTTTAAAAGAGATGAAAAACTTGATAAGATGAAAAGAACTTGAGCAAAAGGTCACAACACTCCGGTTAAATGGATAAGCATGAAAAGAATAAGGTCCTGACAATCCGAGAAGATGGTTTGAGGAGAGCAACATCACAATGCCTCCGGAATGGAAGAATAGAAGGTAGATAGTTGAAATAAAAGAATGGAGAAGAAGATGCCGACTTCTGCCACAAAAGATCTTGAAAAGGCATCCTTAGGCGAATGGTCGCACGGAGTTATTGGAAAACAACAACGAAAAGAGTAAGCTTGATATGGTCTTATGGAATACATCTTAAATTATGAGGTGACAATCTGCCACCCACGGGAAAAGAATTGATTGGATTTATATGAACAAGGAGACGAGAAACTTATTTCACCGGGAGGATAAATGAAGAACTTGGGTCATTTATGAGCACCATAATAGCAATAATCCTTAGGGAAAGTTTTAGGTGAAATATAACCCAAGATAACTCCACTGACGAGATTGATGGATTTGAAATATCTCTTTCTTGTGAATTAAGAATGATAAATTACCACCTCAAAGATAAGGGAGAATAATTGCGCTCCGGATTACAAGATGAATAATGCTTGAGCTCCTCTGAAAAGGATCTCAATGAACACTTTGAGAAGGAATTAAATCCTTTATGAACCATCATGTAGAACCTTCATGAAGAACTTGGTTAAACAAAATGACGATCAAACGGAAGGAAAAAGAAGTTGAAAGCACAAGGTCAATCCTTGTACCGATTTAGATGAATCTCTGTGGTGAAATAGTTGTAAAATGTTGGAACTCCGGGAAAAAGAGAAGATCAAACAATTGAAACCGAGAATTTGATGAGCCTCTGGAATAGGGAATTGAGTTCGCTCGATGAAACAAGAATAAGAATTACATTATGCTTATCCTTCACCAATTAAATTGATGACAAGCAATGAATTTGACATACTACTTATTCTCGTAGAAAGGATTAAGATAGATATAGCATCAACTTGGAAAGGTCTTCCATGAACCACCGGTCGGGTTGAAACAACGAATAAATTGATATGATGAACGAAGGAAGACAAAATCTTGGAAGAACCACTGTAAGAATTGAGAATGAACAAAAATACATGAGAGAGTTTAGATACAAGAGAACAAAGAGATCATGAACTGATTAGAGAATATACTTGAATGATGCACCGGTTAGATTTGGAGAATGAGAGCTGAAAGTTGGAATGTATCCTGAATTGATGGCCTTCAGATAAACAAACTGAAAAGACTCCTGAATTACTCCGGATTGGTGAAAAGAATTCTCATAATCAAAACAATTATGAGGGAATGGCAAGAAGCTAGAATCACGAATCTTGAAGAGAATGGAGCAGGATTGAGAGAAAATCTTCTTCGGTCTTCAAATTTTTGAATTACGACGAGAAATACCACCATGAATTGTTTAGACACTTCGGAAGAATCAAAACAAAGAGGTTGAGCCAATGATGAAAAGATTTTGACAGGTCTTGGGGAAAACATAAGACTGATGATAATTCATTCTTACGTCAAACTTTAAAGAATTTTAGGATAGCTCCGAGAAAATAAGAAGAGTCAGGTAAGATCCTGGGAAAAGACCTGTGGGTTAGGGCCCACTCAAGAGAAACAACGTTGAAATGACTTAAAAGAGAGGTTGCACCAGTTGAATTAAATGGCTTGAATGGGGTGACATCCTCAAAAGATCTTGAACGAAAGAAGAGTGGAAACACGAATCTTCTGAGATATCTTCGGCACTCCGAAACAAATGAATAGCGAGGAGTAGATTATTAAGAGGTGCACCGGTATGAGAAGGTATTGAAATGAGGAAAAGATATGATCAACAAAGCTTGTATTGGATCCGCCGGAGATGGAAAGAATGAAGAATGATGAACTAGTAGAACATCTTCTTGAGAACCACCGGGTAAGAATATTGACGGAAAAGAATGGAGAGAATTCACATGAATAAAAGGATACTTGATTAAGACATCTGAGTCCTTGAAGAAAAAGGGTGGGTGGGCGGGAAAACAAAGGCAACTTGGGGACGGATGACACAAACACTGTTGAGAAGAACTGATAATTGATCTTGTGAATGTTGACAAGATTGGATCCATTTGAAGAGGAGCACACCGGTTGAAAAGAAATTGAAAAGACAAACTCGACGATCGATAAGGATAAGTATTCACATAGAAATATGAGAACACCGCTTAGAAAAGGTATGGAATAAACACTTGACTACGAAGCAACTCGAATACCACAACTCAAAACAAAACAAAGTATTGGCTTGCAGAATAAGCCGGAACAAACATATGATAGAGATTTCGTCCGAAGTTTTCATGGTGGGGCCGACACGAGCTCGATCGTACAGCACCATCATGTACAAGGCAGTGCACATGACATACGAAGCGTCCCCGAGTCGGCATGGCCAAGGACTCTTTAAGACACAACGAGACCACTGTAAAACCAACCATGAATAGGCGGACCACTAGACGTCGAACCCCAATTTCATATCATACATCTGTCGGAAAGATATCCTAAGAGCTACTTGAATTCCCACTTATAAACTCCCGAAATTTTCCGGTTATACAATCGGGTGTTGGGGATGCAGGGGAAGCATAATATCTCACCCAAAACTAGCAAATCCTACATCCAGCTGTATCCATCCTTCAACACATAACCAAGAAACCTTCGAAAATCGTTTACCTCAACCTTCGAAAAGCATCGGTTATATGAGTTATGGCAATACTCCCGAACTTCCACCCCAGTACTTGGTGGCGTCGAGGTTATCTCACCAACAACTGCATAAAAGAGATTTTCGATGTCGGCGAAACTAAACTCAGGTATTCCAGAACTGTAACGATAAAATTGTGACGACAACACCTCGGAGCTCAACTCCCCGGGACACTGCCACAACCCCTAAATGACAGGAGGCACCAAGAACAATGTTCTCGTCACAAAACCATCGGAACGATTCCAAGATACCCGCGTGATCCTAAAAAAATTAGTGAAATTTTAGAAGAGAAGAGTCAAAACTCTACGTCAGGATGTCTCACCAGAGCGACGAAGGGACTGAGGAGTAAAAAGAATTCCTAACTCTCCGATATAAATAATCCTAAATGACTCAAAACATTTTTCTAGACTCAACAATGCCAGCTATTTGATCAAGCAGGGGGGGGCTCCTAAGGTCGGGGAAGGCTCTGATACCAACTTGGAACGCCCTCGATGCGGCTATATCTCCCACGTGTTGAAGCATGACTTAGAGGCATAACCGCATTGAAAGCAATGTCGCAAGTGAGGTAATCTTCACACAACCCAAGTAATACATAAGGGAAAGAGATACACAGTTGGCTTACAATCGCCACTTCACACAATACATGAATAAAGCATTACATCATCCAGATACAATCAAGGTCTGACTACGGAAGCAAAATGAAGGAAGACTACCCCAAAAGCTACACAGATCCCCGAACGTCCCGACTGGGCTCCGCTACTGATCAACTAGAATGAAACAACATAAAGGACAAGATCTTCAATGAGCTCCTCCTTGAGCTTGGTTGTGTCACCTGCTCGATAACATCGGCACCTGCAAACTGGTTTTGGAAGTATCTGTGAGGCACGAGGGCTCAGCAATCTCACACCCTCGCGATCAAGACTATTTAAGCTTATAGGTAAGGCAAGGTATGATGTGGAGCTGCAGCAAGCGACTAGCAAATATGGTGGCTAACCTATTTGCAAAAGAGAGCGAGAAGAGAAGGCAAAAGCACAATCGAACAACTATGATCAAGAAGTGATCCTAGAACAACCTACATCAAGCATTACTCCAACACCGTGTTCACTTCCCGGACCCCGCGAGAAGAGACCATCATACTTACACACGCGGTTGATGTATTTTAATTAAGGTCAACTTCAGGTTTTCTACAACCGGACATTAACAAATACCCATCTGCCCATAACCATAGGCACGGCTTTTGAAAGTTCAAATCCCTGCAGGGGTGTCCCAACTTAGCCCATCACAAGCTCTCATGGTCAACGAATGATATTCCTTCTAGCGGGAAGACCCGATCAGTCTCGGAATCCCGGTTACAAGACACTTCGACAATGGTAAAACAAGACCAGCAAAGCCACCCAAATGTGCCGACAAATCCCGATAGGAGCTGCACATATCTCGTTCTCAGGGCACACCGGTTTGTCCAAACTTCCGGTAGGCTAGCCCAGAGTTGCCCCTGGTGGCCACCGGCGGCTGACAAGTTGGACCAACACTCAGAGGAGCACTGGCCCGGGGGTTTAAATAAAGATGACCCTTGGGCAGGCCTACCCAAGGGAAAGAAAAGGCTAGGTGGCGAATGGTAAAACCAATGTTGCGCCTTGCTGGAAGAGTTTTATTCAAGGCGAACTGTCAAGGGGTTCCCATTATAACCCAACCGTGTAAGGAACTCAAAAACTGGGAACAAAACACCGATATGACGGAAACTAGGGCAACAAGAGTGGAACAAAACACCAGGCATAAGGCCGAGCCTTCCACCCTTTACCAAGTATATAGATGCATTAATTGAATAAGAGATATTGTGATATCCCAACAAGTAAACATGTTCCAACAAGGAACAACATCTCCATGTTCCAACAAGGAACAAACTTCAATCTACACCTCCAACTAACAACGCTATAAGAGGGGCTGAGCAAAGCGGTAACATAGCCAAACAACGGTTTGCTAGGATAAGGTGGGTTAGAGGCTTGGTTCAACAATATGGGAGGCATGACAAGCAAGTGGTAGGTATCGTAGCATAGGCATAGCAAAAGAGCGAGCAACTAGCAAGCAAAGATAGAAGTGATTTCGACGGTATGGTCATCTTGCCTGAAATCCCGCAAGGAAGAAGAAACGAGTCCATGAAGAAGATAAACGGACGTAGCGAACGGATCCTCACAAACGCAACGTTATCGGAACCACCCCGAAGAAGCAACACCGGAAAGAAGCAAACAACATAGTAAACAACCTTCACATAATCATGGCATGATGCACAATCAAGTATGATGCATGTCCGGTTTAATGAAGCATGGCATGGCGAAATGCACAAACAATCCTACAAATTAAGTGGAGCTCAACATGCAACTCCGTTGCATATCAACGAAACACCACGTGACTTATTTAGTTTGATCTTGTTTATGTACCCAACAATATTAAATGTTGTTTAACATGACAAGAGGGTGAAGCAAAGTAAAATTACCTATCTAGTCAAGTTTAAATGAGGCCGGAAACAAAGAACAACAATTCCGGTAAATCCCCATATGCATATATTAGGTTTGGTACTGTTCTTCCCATAACACAATTTTAGAGTTGTTAAACATGCAAAATGATGCCACCATGTTAAACTAGGCATTTTCCACCCCATTTACATATAAAGATTATTAAATTCCGAGTTAAGGTTATTTAGATATGAGAGAAATCATTTTAACAAGTTATTTGAGAAAAATTGAACAAACAACATATTAAACATGCATGAAAGTTGAATATTATGAAACTAGATGAAAAACTAAGCATATTTCATATATAAATTGTTTTAATCCGATGCACGGTTGTGAAGTTATTAAATGCATGATGATGAAGGACTTTTTTGTAAAACTGGCACTCTCTCGGAAAAAGCTAAAATCGCAGCAACGGAAAAATACTACGGGCCAAAACTTCCTGGCCCAACAGGAACAGGGGAGGTGTTGGGCGCGTTCTCACCCATGGGCTTGGCCCGCTGGTGAAGAGGAAGGTTAGCGAGGGCGGCGCGGATCTGTCCCGTTGGTGCGGTCCACGACGCACACGAGGCAGGCCGCTGGATGGCCGAATGGGCCTGGCAGCTCCGGGCCACGGCGGGGTCTAGCGGGAGAACGTCCTGGCACTGGGCCTTGGCAGGCTGAGGTCAACGCTCGCGGTCGAGGGGACTTGTGCTAGTCTTCGTCTTCCACACGCAGAAACGGAGGCCGGCGACGAGGACTTGGGGTGGGGGAAGGAGGTCCTGCGGTGGCTCGAGGGTGCAGGGCGTCTGGAAGGCCGGATCTGGCCGCGGGAGGTCGCCATCGAAGCAGCTGGACGCGGTCAACGCAGGAGGGATGAGCGGGCGTCCTCTACTCGACAAAAGCAGAGCCGCGACGGCGCCTGGAGCAGAGCTTCGGCGAGCGAGGCGAAGGGGCGGCGAAGCGAGGGGCTTGGCGCGGGCTCCCGGCGACTCAAGGCGACGAAGTACAACGAGGAGGGGCACGAGGCAGGGGCCCCGGTTCTGCTGGTGGCGGACGGCATGAGGACGCCGGCGAGCTTATTCGGCATCCTAGACGGGAAGCATGGATGGGAGGCGAGGCGCTGCAAGGTACTCCAGCGAGGAGCAGGCAGACGGCGGATCTGCGGTTCCATGGTGGCGATTTCGACCTGCAGAGGGCGACGGAATGATGGCCATGGCATCAGGGCGTCCTCCTGTTGCTCCTGCTCCTGGCGAGAGAGAGAGAGAGATAGATTGAGAGAGCGAGAGAGAGAGGGGAACTAGAGGAAGGGAAGGGCGCGCTGCGACCTGGAGGGACGAGGCGGCAGGGCTGATGGATGGATGGATTGAAGGAACTGGGTTGGCTCGGCGCTGAAAACCAGGAAGGTGGTCGGCTGCGGCTTTGGATCTGGGAAGATCCCGAGGTGGGAGGCGAGTGAGTGGTTGGCTGGCGGCGGTGTGGCGGGAAAGGGTGGATTGGATAGGGTAGGCTAGGGTTAGACTGATATATATAGTAGGTGGGTTGACTTAGGGGTATATCATCCCTCCGATCCCAATCGAACGATCGCAAATAAAATAGCTAGGAAGTCCAAATAAGAAAACGGTGATGTTTTGTAGACGTTTGGGGATGATCTGGATCCAACGGTGACGACTGCCCGAGTCGGGTCCGGGACAATTTCGGACGCGCACGTGAGGGGTTCGATGCACTCTGCAGAGAGGGTTTTGGACCGTGCGGTCGCATCGGACAACTCCGGAAGCGAAGAGGGGAAGGAGGATAGACTAGGTGGGCTGTGGCGAGACTGCAAGGGGGAGAAGAGAGAGGGAGGGCCCGGCATCTATTTCCGGAGACCGAAAACGTCCGACATTAGACCAACTATAATGTCGCTATAGTTATCTGTTTGGCTATCAAACAAACTCTGAATGCGATGAAACTTGGCAGGCGGCCTACCTACAACATAACAACACCACATGCCAACTTTCAACCCATTCTGAGAACATTTTCTGGCCACTTATAAAATACTATTTCGGACATGCCGCGGGCGCGTGCAAGTGTGTCTGGGCTCAGAACGGACAACGGACGGAACTGGGGGAACCCGGACTGATGCAAGTTTCGAAAACAAGATGATGCAATGCACATGATGACATGACAAGATGCGACACGCCAGCAAAAGACAAGGCAACAACAGCGAATAACTGGAGGACACCTGGCACAATGGTCTCGGGGCGTTACAACCACGGAGGCCACAGATTCCCCGGCGTTGGAGCCGCACATGGACTTAAACTCACACAATATTTTTGTCAGTGGAACCCCGGACTTGTCTCCGGGTGTAAGTTCCAAACCATGTGAGTCCACGAATGCCGAACTTGATCATTTATCGATCTTCGAGTTCAGCACCGCAGACATCTTCCAGCACTCACCCTTGGGCGACATGCTAAGCTCATTAAAGAACATGTCCTTTGCAGGGGACTCACAGCCGAACTATATCCGGTTCGAACTAGAAGCTGATGATAGGGAATTCGCTCCCCACCCGCCACCCACTTTATAGCCACTGTCCAAGACTTCACCGACATGCTCGATTACGGCTCCGATGACATCGACGGTATGTATGACGATGCCGGAGAAGAAGAGGCCCAGGACCTGCCGTTCATCGGACGCTGGACGGCCACTTCCTCGTACGATGTGTACATGGTGGACGCACCAAAGGAGAATAGCGGCGATGACAAAGAAGACCCAGTTGAGGATAAACCTCCTGAGATACAATCGAAACGCCAGCATTAGCAGCGCCACTCTAAGTCACGCTGCAGTAAAGATAGAAACACCGACACAGGAGAAGATAACACTCCGGAAGGTGCCGAAGACAACGAAGACCCTGTTGACGCAGCTAGCCCAGGTAGATGGGCAGGTTAGCCCTGGTAGACAGGCCACACATGAGGACTCGGAGGACAATAATTGTCTTCCGCTCTCCGAGGATGAGGCGAGCCTCGGCACCGAGGATTTCATCGTGCCTGAGGAACCTCTTGAGCAGGAGCGCTTCAAGTGCAAGCTAATAGCCACCACAAGGAGCCTGAAAAAGAAGCAGCAGCAGCTTCAAGCTGACCAAGATCTGCTCAACGATAAATGGACCGACGTCCTAGCAGCCGAAGAATACGGCCTCAAGCACCCGGCCAAAAGCTACCCGAAGCGCAAATTACTACATCAGTTTGACGACGAGGCGTCGGAACACTTACCACCATCGCACAATGCGGCTGACTGACCACCACGTGGACGGGACAAAGCGGCAACTCAAGCCGAACACCAGCCCGCCCCGCCTCATCGCAAAGGCAGAGGTAAATCAGCTCACGGTCATACATATGACCTTCGACATGACCTAAACAATAAAGCAAGATATACCCGATCGATTTACGGATCGCAAGGACGTTCCTCGACAAGTGATGATAGCTACCTATTCGGACGTGACAAACCTAGTCACACCCGAGCCGACTACCACAGACGGACTCCATCGGAGCTACGTCGTGACGCGGCCCGATATAGAGGCACCGCACACCCCCTTTGCTTCACCGATGAAGTAATGGATCACGAATTCCCCAAAGCGTTCAAACCCGTTAACATTGAATCATACGACGGAACAACCGACCCCGTGGTATGGATCGAGGATTTTATTCTCCATATCCACATGGCCCGCGGAGATGACCTCCATGCTATCAAATACCTCCCACTAAAGCTCAAAGGGCCAACGCGGCACTGGTTAAACAGCCTGCCTGAAAATTCTATTGGCAGCTGGGAGGACTTGGAAGAAGCCTTCCTCGACAACTTCCAAGGCACATATGTCCGGCCACCAGACGCCGATGATTTAAGCCACATAGTCCAACAACCCGGAGAGTCAGCCAAGTAATTTTGGACTAGGTTCCTAACCAAAAAGAAACAGATCGTCGACTATCCGGATGCCGAAGCCCTAGCGGCCTTTAAACATAGCATCCGCGACGAATGGCTCGCCCGCCACCTCAGCCAAGAAAAGTCGAAATCTATGGCAGCCCTCACGGCACTTATGACCTGCTTTTGTGCGGGTGAGGACAGGTGGCTGGCTCGTAGTAAAAATATGACTAGTGACGCAGGCCCCTCTGAGGCCAAAAACAGCAACGACAAGCTCCGACGTAACAGACACAAGCGCCGAAGCAATGGTAATAATACCGACGACACTACAGTCAACGCCGGATTCAGCGGCTCCAAGTCCAGCCAGCGGAAGAAACCGTACAAGAGAAACAATTAGGGACCATCCAGCCTGGACCGCATACTCGACCGTCCGTGCGAAATCCATGGCACCCCAGACAAACCAGCCAACCATACCAACAGAGATTGCTGGGTTTTTAAGCAAGCCGGCAAGTTAAATGTTGGGAACAAGGAAAAGGGATCGCAGAGCAAGGACGATGACGAGGAGCCCCTATAGCCAAACACAGGGGGAGAGAAGAAGTTTCCCCCTTAGGTCACAACGGTGTACATGATATATGTTACACACATCCCCAAGAGGGAGCGCAAGCGCACACTCAGGGACGTCTACGCGATAGAGCCAGTCGCCCCAAAATTCAATCCATGGTCGTCATGCCTGATCACTTTTGATGGTCAGGATCATCCGACCAGCATCCATCATGGCAGTTCAGCCGCACTGGTCCTGGACCCAATAATTGATGGGTTCCACCTGACGTGAGTCCTGATGGACGGTGGCAGCAGGCGCAAGTTGCTCTATCAGGATACAGTGTGCAAAATGGGCATTCATCCATCACAGATCAAACCCACAAAGACTACCTTCAAAGGAGTCACATCGGGCGTAGAGGCCTGGTGCACGGGCTCAATCACACTAGAGGTTGTCTTCAGATCTCCGGACAACTTCCGAAGCGAGGAGTTAATATTCGATATCGTCCCCTTTCACAGCGCCTATCATGCGCTGCTCGGACGAACCGCATTCGCCCGATTTAATGCAGTGTTACACTATGCTTATCTCACGCTCAAGATGCCCGGCCCATGTGACATCATAACAGTCAATGGAAATACGGAACGCTCCCTCCATACAGAAGAGCACACAACTGCCTTAGCAGCAGAAGTACAGAGGGGCCTTCTCAAGCAGAACCTTCATTCGGCTGCCGAGCCCATGGACACCGTCAAGAGGATCCGAACTACCCTGCAGCAGGACAGCTCGGCTCGTCAGGAGCTCGACTAGCAATCCGGCCTCTGTCTCAGTCCCGATTAAGTGGTGGCATTCACACCGTGCATACATAATTACGCACTCAAAATTCCATGGGCATCGACGGAGGCATAGCTAGCTTGTGATCCACAGTACGGCTTAACCAACACCGGATACACACATACTTTCACTTTTATCCGTTTCCTCTTCAGGTTTCAATCCCGTAGGCCCCATCTGTTGGCCTGATCATCGGTACTCTCGAAGGACAAACACACCAAGGCGGCAAGAAGCACATGCATATGGGGGACTTCTCTAGGTGGTTTCGTTAAGGATCACTCTACCTATTTTTCAGGACCCATGTGCAGCTCTCTGATAACCCACAAGTATAGGGGATTGCAACAGTTTTCGATAAGTAAGAGTGTCGAACCCAACGAGGAGCTAAAGGTAGAACAAATATTCCCTCAAGTTCTATCGACCACCGATACAACTCTACGCATGCTTGACGTTCGCTTTACCTAGAACAAGTATGAAACTAGAAGTACTTTGTAGGTGTTGTTGGATAGGTTTGCAAGATAATAAAGAGTACGTAAATAAAAGGTAGGGGCTGTTTATATAATGAAACAATAAAGTAAATATAGCGAGTGTGGAAAAGTGGTGGTATGAGTAGCGAGGTTGTCCCTTAAGCAATTGACTACTTTACTAGACGATAACAAGTATTATGTGGGAGAGGGCACTACTAGCATGTCATCCCTGACTTGGAATTCTATGCACTTATGATTGGAACTATTAGCAAGCATCCGCAACTACTAATGTTCATTAAGGTAAAACCCAACCATAGCATTAAGATATATTGGTCCCCCTTCAATCCCGTATGCATCAATTTCTATGCTAGGTTGAAGCTTCTGTCACTCTTGCCCTCCAATACATAGTCCTATCAACATACAACTAACCCTATGGTGTGATCCACGCGCGCGCTCATACGATGGGCACCAAAGGATAGCAACATAACCACAAGCAAATTAAATCAATCATAGTAATTCATCAACCACCGATAGGACAACGAAAATCTACTCAAACATCATAGGATGGCAACACATCATTGGATAATAATATGAAGCATAAAGCACCATGTTCAAGTAGAGGGTACAACGGGTTGCGGGAGAGTGGACCGCTGTAGATAGAGGGCGGAAGGTGATGGAGATGTTGGTGAAGATGGCGGAGGTGTTGGTGTAGATCGCGGTGATGATGATGATGGCCACGGCAGCATTCCGGCGCCACTGGAGGAGAGGGGGAGAGGGGCCCCCTTCTTCCTCTGCTTCCTTGACCTCCTCCCTAGATGGGAGAAGGGTTTCCGCTCTGGTCTTTGGCCTCCATGGCATGGGAGGGGCGAGAGCCCCTCCGAGATTGGATCTATCTCTCTGTTTCCCTCTGATTTTGCGTTCTGTTCTGGGTCTGTTTCACCGTTTCGTGTATATATGGAGATCCGTAACTCCGATTGGCCTGAAACCTTCCCCGTGATTTTTTCCCTGAAAATTAGCTTTCTTGCGGCAAAAGAAGAGCATCAACCGCCTTACGGGTGGCTCATGAGGGTAGGGAGCGTGCCCAGGGGGGTCAGGCGCGCCCCTATCTCGTGACCACCTCGGGCACCGTCCTGCGTGGATTTTTCTTACGGAATTTTCCAAATATTCCAAAAATAAGCTTCGTCCATTTTTATCCCGTTTGGATTCCGTTTGGTATGGATATTCTGCGAAACATAAAACATGCAACAAAGAGGAACTGGCACTGGATCAATATGTTAGTCCCAAAAATAATATAAAAAGTTGCCAAAAAGTATATGAAAGTTGAATAATATTGGCATGGAACAATCAAAAATTATAGATACGACGGAGACGTATCACTCTCCCTTGGTTAAGGCATAGTAACCAACCTCCTGCTTATTGCATTACTTGTATATGAAGGAAATATGCCCTAGAGGCAATAATAAAGTTATTATTTTTTTCCTTATATCATGATAAATGTTTATTATTCATGCTAGAATTGTATTAACCGGAAACATAATACATGTGTGAATACATAGACAAACAGAGTGTCACTAGTATGCCTCTACTTAACTAGCTCGTTAATCAAAGATGGTTATGTTTCCTAACCATGAACAAAGAGTTGTTATTTGATCAACGAGGTCACATCATTAGTTGAATGATCTGATTGACATGACCCATTCCATTAGCTTAGCACCCGATCGTTTAGTACGTTGCTATTGCTTTCTTCATGACTTATACATGTTCCTATGACTATGAGATTATGCAACTCCCGTTTTCCGGACGAACACTTTGTGTGCTACCAAACGTCACAACGTAACTGGGTGATTATAAAGGAGCTCTACAGGTGTCTCCAATGGTAGATGTTGGGTTGGCGTATTTCGAGATTAGGATTTGTCACTCCGATTGTCGGAGAGGTATCTCTGGGCCCTCTCGGTAATGCACATCACATAAGCCTTGAAAGCATTGCAACTAATGAGTTAGTTGCGGGATGATGTATTACGGAACGAGTAAAGTGACTTGCCGGTAACGAGATTGAACTAGGTATTGGATACCGACGATCGAATCTCGGGCAAGTAACATACCGATGACAAAGGGAACAATGTATGTTGTTATGCGGTCTGACCGATAAAGATCTTCGTAGAATATGTAGGAGCCAATATGGGCATCCAGGTCCCGCTATTGGTTATTGACCAGAGATGTGTCTCAGTCATGTCTACATTGTTCTCGAACCGTAGGGTCCGCACGCTTAACGTTACAATGACAGTTATTATGAGTTTATGCATTTTGATGTACCGAAGTTAGTTCGGAGTCCCGGATGTGATCACGGACATGACGAGGAGTCTCGAAATGGTCGAGACATAAAGATTGATATATTGGAAGCCTATGTTTGGATCTCGGAAGTGTTCCGGGTGAAATCAGGATTTTACCGGAGTACCGGGAGGTTATCGGAACCCCCGGGAACCATATGGGCCTCAGTGGGCTTTAGTGGAAAGGTGAAAGGGGCAGCCCAAGGTGGCTGCACGCCTCCCCCCTCCCCTAGTCCTATTAGGACTAGGAGAGGTGGCCGGCCCCCCTTCTCTCTCCCCCCAGTTGAGGATTCCTATTCCAACTAGGATTGCGGGGGGGAGTCCTACTCCCGGTAGGAGTAGGACTCCTCCTGCGCCTCCATAGGGCGGGCTGCACCCCTCCCCCTTGGCTCCTTTATATACGGAGGCAGGGGGCACCTCTAGACACACAAGTTGATCATTGAGATCGTTCCTTAGCCATGTGTGGTGCCCCGTGCCACCATATTCCACCTCGATCATATCGTTGTAGTGCTTAGGCGAAGCCGTGCGTCGGTAGAACATCAAGATCGTCACCACGCCGTCGTGTTGACGGAACTCCTCCGCGAAGCTTTGCTGGATCGGAGCCCGGGGATCGTCATCGAGCTGTACGTGTGCTCAGAACTCGGAGGTGCCGAAGTAACGGTGCTTGGATCGGTCGGATCGGGAAGAAGACGTACGACTACTTCCTCTACGTTGTGTGATCGCTTCCACAGTCGGTCTGCGTGGGTACGTAGACAACACTCTCCCCTTTCGTTGCTGTGCATCACCATGATCTTGCGTGTGCGTAGGAATTTTTTTGAAATTACTACGTTCCCCAACAGTGGTATCAGAGCCAGGTTTTATGGTTTGATGTTATGTGCACGAGTAGAACACAAGTGAGTTGTGGGTGATATAAGTCATACTGCCTACCAGCATGTCATACTTTGGTTCAGCGGTATTGTTGGACGAGACGACCTGGACCAACATTACGCGTACGCTTACGCGAGACCGGTTCCCCCGACGTGCTTTGCACACAGGTGCCTTGCGGGTGACTGTCTCTCCAACTTTAGTTGAACCAAGTGTGGCTACGCCCGGTCCTTGCGAAGGTTAAAACGGAGTCTATTTGACAAACTATCATTGTGGTTTTGATGCGTAGGTGAGATTGGTTCTTGCTTAAGCCCGTAGCAGCCACGTAAAACTTGCAACAACAAAGTAGAGGACGTCTAACTTGTTTTTGCAGGGCATGTTGTGATGTGATATGGCCAAGACATGATGCTAAATTTTATTGTATGAGATGATCATGTTTTGTAACCGAGTTATCGGCAACTGGCAGGAGCCATATGGTTGTCGCTTTATTGTATGCAATGCAATCACGATGTAATGCTTTACTTTATCACTAAGCGGTAGCGATAGTCGTGGAAGCATAAGATTGGCGAGACGACAATGATGCTATGATGGAGATGAAGGTGTCGCGCCGGTGACGATGGTGATCATGACGGTGCTTCGGAGATGGAGATCACAAGCACAAGATGATGATGGCCATATCATATCACTTATATTGATTGCATGTGATGTTTATCTTTTTATGCATCTTATCTTGCTTTGATTGACGGTAGCATTATAAGATGATCTCTCACTAAATTATCAAGAAGTGTTCTCCCTGAGTATGCACCTTGCCAAAGTTCGTTGTGCCGAGACACCACGTGATGATCGGGTGTGATAAGCTCTACGTCCATCTACAATGGGTGCAAGCCAGTTTTTGCACACGCAGAATACTCAGGTTAAACTTGACGAGCCTAGCATATGCAGATATGGCCTCGGAACACAGAGACCGAAAGGTCTAGCGTGAATCATATAGTAGATATGATCAACATAACGATGTTCACCATTGAAAACTACTCCATCTCACGTGATGATCGGTTATGGTTTAGTTGATTTGGATCACGTGATCACTTAGAGGATTAGAGGGATGTCTATCTAAGTGGGAGTTCTTAAGTAATTTGATTAATTGAACTTAAACTTATCATGAACTTAGTCCTGGTAGTATTAGCATATCCATGTTGTAGATCAATAGGTCATGTTGTTGCTTCCCTATGTTTGTTTTGATATGTTCCTAGAGAAAAACTATGTTGAAAGATGTTAGTAGCAATGATGTGGATTGGATCCGTGATATGAGGTTTATCCTCGTTGCTGCACAGAAAAATTATGTCCTTGATGCACCGCTAGGTGACAGACCTATTGCAGGAGCAGATGCAGACGTTATGAACGTTTGGCTAGCTTAATATGATGACTACTTGATAGTTTAGTGCACCATGATTAACGGCTTAGAATCGGGACTTCAAAGACGTTTTGAACGTCATGGACCATATGAGATGTTCCAGGAGTTGAAGTTAATATTTCAAGAAAATACCCGAGTTGAGAGATATGAAGTCTCCAACAAGTTCTATAGCTACAAGATGGAGGAGAATCGCTCAAGCAGTGAGCATGTACTCAGATTGTCTGGGTACTACAATCGCTTGAATCAAGTGGGAGTTAATCTTCCAGATAAAATAGTGATTGACATAATTCTCTAGTCACCATCACCAAGTTAGTAGAACTTCGTGATGAACTATAATATGCAAGGGATGACGAAAGTAATTCCCAAGCTCTTCGTGATGCTGAAATCAACGAAGGTAGAAATCAAGAAAAACATCAAGTGTTGATGGTTAACAATACCACTAGTTTCAAGTAAAGGGCAAAGGGAAGAAGGGAACTTCAAGAAGAATGGCAAGCAAGTTGCTGCTCAAGTGAAGAAGCCCAAGTCTGGACCTAAGCCTGAGACTGAGTGCTTCTACTGCAAAGGGACTGGTCACTAGAAGCAGAACTACCCCAAGTGATTGGCGGATAAGAAGGATGGCAAAGTAAACATAAGTATATTTGATATACATGATTATTAATGTGTACTTTACTAGTGTTTATGGCAACCCCTCAATATTTGATACTAGTTCAGTTGCTAAGATTAGTAACTTGAATCGGGAGTTGCAGAATGAACAGAGACTAGTTAAAGGGTGAAGTGATGATGTGTGTTGGAAATAGTTCCAAGATTGATATGATCATCATCCCACACTCCCTATACTTTCGGGATTAGTATTGAACCTAAATAAGTGTTATTTGGTGTTTACGTTGAGCATGAATATGATTTGATCATGTTTATTGCAATACGGTTATTCATTTAAGTTAGAGAACAATTGTTGTTCTGTTTACATGAATAAAACCTTCTATGGTTATACACACCAACAAAATGGTTTGTTGGATCTCGATCATAGTGATACACATACTCATAATATTGAAGCCAAAAGATGCAAAGTTAATAATGATAGTGCAACTTATTTGTGGCACTACCGTTTAGGTCATATTGGTGTAAAGCGCATGAAGAAACTCCATGCTAATGGAATTTTGGAATCACTTGATTATGAATCACTTGATGCTTGCGAACCATGCCTCATGGGCAAGATGACTAAGACTCCGTTCTCCGGAACAATGGAGCGAGCAACAAACTTATTGGAAATAATACATACTGATGTATGCGGTCCGATGAGTATTAAGGCTCGGGGCAAGTATCGTTATTTTCAGAACTTCACAGATGATTTGAGCAGATATGGGTATATCTACTTGATGAAACATAAGTCTGAAACATTTGAAAATTTCAAAGAATTTCAGAGTGAAGTGGAAAATCATCGTAACAAGAAAATAAAGTTTCTACGATCTGATCGTGGAAGAGAATATTTGAGTTACGAGTTTGGTCTTCAATTAAAACAATGTGGAATAGTTTCACAAATTCGTGCCACTTGGAACACCACGGAATAATGGTGTGTCCGAACGTCATAACCGTACTTTATTGGATATAGTACAATCTATGATGTTTCTTACCGATTTACCAATATCGTTTTGGGATCATGCATTAGAGACAGCTGCATTCATGTTAAAAAGGTCACCATCTAAGTCCATTGAGACGACACAATCTGAACTGTGGTTTGGCAAGAAACCAAAGTTGTTGTTTCTTAAAGTTTGGGATTGTGATGCTTATATGAAAAAGTTTCATCATGATAAGCTCAAACCCAAATCGGAGAAATGTGTCTTCATAGGATACCCAAAGGAGAAAGTTGGGTACACCTTCTATCACAGATCCAAAGGCAAGACATACGTTGCGAAGAATGGATCCTTTCTAGAGAAGGAGTTTCTCTCGAAAGAAGTGAGTGGGAGGAAAGTAGAACTTGATGAGGTAACTGTACCTGCTCCATAATTGGAAAGTAGTTCATCACAGAAATCTGTTCCTGTGACTCCTGCACCAATTAGTGAGGAAGATAATGATGATGATCATGTAACTTCGGATCAAGTTACTACCAAACCTCGTAGGTCAACCAGAGTGAGATCCGCACCAGAGTGGTACGGTAAATCTATTCTGGAGGTCATGTTACTTGACCATGACGAACCTACGAACTATGAGGAGGCGATGATGAGCCCAGATTCCGCGAAATGGCTTGAGGCCATAAAATCTGAGATATGATCCATGTATGAGAACAAAGTTTGGACTTTGGTTGACTTGCCCGATGATCGGCAAGCAATTGAGAATAAATGGATCTTCAAGAGGAAGACGGACGCTGATAGTAGTGTTACTATCTACAAAGCTAGAATTGTCGCAAAAGGTTTTCGACAAGTTCAAGGTGTTGACTACGATGAGAGTTTCTCACTCGTATCTATGCTTAAGTCTGTCCGAATCATGTTAGTAATTGCCGCATTTTATGAAATCTGGCAAATGGATAAACAAAACTGCATTCCTTAATGGATTTATTAAAGAAGAGTTGTATACGATCCAACCAGAAGGTTTTGTCAATCCGAAAGGTGCTAACAAAATGTGCAAACTCCAGCGATCCATCTGTGGTCTGGTGCAAGCATCTCGGAATTGGAATATACGCTATGATAAGTTGATCAAAGCATATAGTTTTATACAGACTTGCGGTGAAGCCTGTATTTACAAGAAAGTGAGTGGGAGAACTACAGCATTTCTGATAAGTATATGTGTATGACATATTGTTGATCGGAAATAATGTAGAATTATTCTGTAAAGCATAAAGGAGTGTTTGAAAGGAGTTTTTCAAAGAAAGACTTCGGTGAAGCTGCTTACATATTGAGCTTCAAGATCTATAGAGATAGATCAAGACGCTTGATAAGTTTTTTCAATGAGTACATACCTTGACAAGATTTTGAAGTAGTCCAAAATGGAACAGTCAAAGAAAGAGTTCTTGCCTGTATTACAAGGTGTGAAGTTGAGTAAGACTCAAAGCCCGACCACGACAGAAGATAGAAAGAGAATGAAAGTCATTCCCTATGCCTTGGCCATAGGTTCTATAAAGTATGCCATGCTGCATACCAGATCTATTGTATACCCTGCACTGATTTGGCAAGAGAGTACAATAGTGATCTAGAAGTAGATCACTGGACAGCGGTCAGAATTGTCCTTAGTGAAATAAGGATATGTTTCTCGATTATGGAGGTGGAAAAAAAGGTTCGTCGTAAAGGGTTACGTCGATGCAAGTTTTTGACACTGATCCAGATGATTCTAAGTCTCAATCTGGATACATATTGAAAGTGGGAGCAATTAGCTAGAGTAGCTCCGTGCAGAGCATTGTAGACATAGAATTTTGCAAAATACATACGGATCTGAATTTGGCAGGCCCGTTGACTAAATTTCTCTCACAAGCAAAACACGATCACTCTTTGGGTGTTAATCACATAGCGATGTGAACTAGATTATTGAATCTAGTAAACCTTTTGGGTGTTAGTCACATGGAGATGTGAATCAATCACATAAAGATGTGAACTATTGGTGTTAATCACATAGCGATGTGAACTAGATTATTGACTCTAGTGCAAGTGGGAGACTGAAGGAAATATGCCATAGAGGCAATAATAAAGTTATTATTTATTTCCTTATATCATGATAAATGTTTATTATTCATGCTAGAATTGTATTAACCAGAAACATAATACATGTGTGAATACATAGACAAACAGAGTGTCACTAGTATGCCTCTACTTAACTAGCTCGTTAATCAAAGATGGTTATGTTTCCTAACCATGAACAAATAGTTGTTATTTGATCAACGAGGTCACATCATTAGTTGAATGATCTGATTGACATGACCCATTCCATTAGCTTAGCACCCGATCGTTTAGTATGTTGCTATTTCTTTCTTCATGACTTATACATGTTCCTATGACTATGAGATTATGCAAATCCCGTTTTCCGGAGGAACACTTTGTGTGCTACCAAACGTCACAACGTAACTGGGTGATTATAAAGGAGCTCTACAGGTGTCTCCAATGGTAGATGTTGGGTTGGCGTATTTCGATATTAGGATTTGTCACTCCGATTGTCGGAGAGGTATCTCTGGGCCCTTTCGGTAATGCACATCACATAAGCCTTGCAAGCATTGCAACTAATGAGTTAGTTGCGGGATGATGTATTACGGAACGAGTAAAGAGACTTGCCAGTAATGAGATTGAACTAGGTATTGGATACCGACGATCAAATCTCGGGCAAGTAACATACCGATGACAAAGGGAACAACGTATGTTGTTATGCGGTCTGACCGATAAAGATCTTCGTAGAATATGTAGGAGCCAATATGGGCATCTAGGTCCCGCTATTGGTTATTGACCGGAGATTTGTCTCAGTCATGTCTACATTGTTCTCGAACCGTAGGGTCCGCACGCTTAACGTTACGATGACAGTTATTATGAGTTTATGCATTTTGATGTACCGAAGTTAGTTCGGAGTCCCGGATGTGATCACGGACATGACGAGGAGTCTCAAAATGGTCGAGACATAAAGATTGATATATTGGAAGCCTATGTTTGGATATCGGAAGTGTTCCGGGTGAAATCGGGATTTTACCGGAGTACCGGGAGGTTACCGGAACCCCCGGGAACCATATCGGCCTTAGTGGGCTTTAGTGGAAAGGTGAAAGGGGCAGCCCAAGGTGGCTGCGCGCCTCCCCCCGTCCCCTAGTCCTATTAGGACTAGGAGAGGTGGCCGGCCCCCCTTCTCTCTCTCCCCACTTGAGGATTCCTATTCCAACTAGGATTGGGGGGGAGTCCTACTCCCGATAGGAGTAGGACTCCTCCTGCGCCCCCATAGGGCTGGCCACACCCCTCCCCCTTGGCTCCTTTATATACAGAGGCAGGGGGCACCTCTAGACACACAAGTTGATCATTGAGATCAATCCTTAGCCGTGTGCGGTGCCCCCTGCCACCATATTCCACCTCGATCATATCGTTGTAGTGCTTAGGCGAAGCCCTGCGTCGGTAGAACATCAAGATCGTCACCACGCCGTCGTGTTGACGGAACTCCTCCCCAAAGCTTTGCTGGATCGGAGCCCGGGGATCGCCATCGAGCTGTACGTGTGCTCAAAACTCGGAGGTGCCGGAGTAACGGTGCTTGGATCGGTAAGATCGGGAAGAAGATGTACGACTACTTCCTCTACGTTGTGTGATCGCTTCCGCAGTCGGTCTGCGTGGGTACGTAGACAACACTCTCCCCTTTCGTTGTTGTGCATCACCATGATCTTGCGTGTGCGTAGGAAATTTTTGAAATTACTACGTTCCCCAACAGTATAAACGTGCTTTAACGCACCAATGAAATTATAATAAGAACAGTTTGCAGCTCAAATTTTACGGCCCTAGCTTATCACTTGTTCTTCTTTTTCTTCCTGTTTTGTCTTTTCTGGTAACTTTATCAGGTAGCACCCGTACACTTCCGTACGCTTTATGTTTGCCAGGGGCTTCATAGCACCCCGCACTACGGCAACAAAAGTCCGAACACTTTTTATAAGTATAGTTGGGGACCCCGAATTTAGCATTGTATGCATTGGCTCCGAATCATGTCTTTGGTCAATAGTTGGGTTGCCCGGCTGCTGAGCTTGCTACCTTACGTTCCGCTATATCGGCTAAGGTAGTAAAGGGAGAACTACTTCGATTGTGCCTTGGTTTGTCCAAAGGAGCACCTCAGTAGAGAAAGCCGAAAATTGAATGTCATGATGCAGCGAGAGCCGGTCAGCTGTTCGGAGGTTGCAAATCGTTGGAGATTTCTTCCACATTACGCGAAGGATCAGTACTTCCCGATCACACGCTTATAGCACTCTAGTTTAGATACTAGGGGTTGCGCCCATGATTTTATTGTCGAACTCCTATGGCTAAGTGAGGGCGTTAAAGCCGCCTAGTCTGGTTGCCTGGCTCGTTGTGCTAAACAACTCCTTCAAGGACCATAAAATTGGATCAAGATTATTTAGATTCCATCTCGAACACCTCCGTACTACCTACGGGGGGGCAGAAGCCGACGACTGCTTAACCCTCAGATTTCATACAACACGGCCGCACAGGAAGTAAAATTTAAAAACATAACAAGCATTATATTACAAACGCACTTTGTTTTATTATACAAGGCAGAAGGAACTTGACTATATTTATTCAAAGATCGTGTATTTGGCTCATTGATCTGCAACAATGCGGGACCCCTTCAAGACATCGCCAAAGTATCGCTCGGGTGTGCGGTGCTCCTTTCCCTCAGGCGGCCCCTCGGTTGCCAACTTGACAACGTCCATCTTCGCCCACTAGACCTTGACATAGGAGAAGGCCAGACGCGCGCCTTCAATGCAGACAGACCGCTTGATGACGTCCAGCCGAGGACAGGCATCAACCAGCCTCTTCACGAGGCCGAAGTAACTGCTGGGTAGAGCTTCAGCTGGCCACAGCCGGATTATTAAATCCTTCATGGCCAGTTCGGCCACCCTCTGCAGCTCGACCAGCTGTTTTAGCTGATCGCTGAAGAGCACCGGATGTTCCGGCGCAAGATACTGCGACCAGAACAGCTTCTCCATGCAGCCCCCTTCTTCAGCTCGGAAGAACTCCGCGGCGTCGGTCACACTGCGTGGCAGATCAGCAAAAACCCCTGGAAAACTCCGAATCTGGGTCAGTAAAAGATATTTCCTCTTCACATTCTTGCTTTGCATATTGAATGCCTTACCCGCCGCGATCTTCCTGGCCTCCTGGATCTCCTGGAGGGCACCTTGGGCTTCCCTCCGGGTCGTCTCCGCACTCTTACAAGCCTTAGCGAGTTCAGCCTGTTGAGCCGACGCATTGTGCTCCAAGGTCTCGCACTTGCTCACCGCGTCCTGGAGCTCTTGTTGGACTTCGTTGACCCGGGCCTTGTGCCTCTTACGGGCGGTCTTCTCCTTGACAGCCTTCCCATCGGCGTCGGCCAGGGCCTCTCTCAAGGCCTCGACCTTGGCCGTCGCTTCTGTACACATCATGGCACTTCGGTGAAATGCATGTCATTTTACTTTTTTCGAATACATAACAGGTTATCACATACCTTCTTTTTCTTGGAGCTGCCTCCTCACCTGGCCGAGCTCCTCCTCGGCATGCTCCAGTCTCCGCTTTAGTTCGGAGACCTCGGCAATATGGGAGGCGGCGGCCAACAGCGACGCCTGTGTATTCATTATAGATTATTTAGTTAGTTTCCTGCAAAAAAAGATTGATCCTCTGTCCGGCTTTTCTTTCCGAACACCAGACAGTGTCTCGGGGGCTACTGTCTATATTGGTATTTTCTCTTTTTGCGTTGCTTGCCTCAAAACCTGTCAGCAGGCTGCTGCAGGCTTCGGTTAGTCCGCTCTTGGCGGACTGAACTCTCTCAATCACCGCGCCCATAAGAACACGGTGCTTGTCCACAATGGAAGCGCCTCACGGCGCTTCCAGAAGATTACCTGGTGCCCCTGGTTGGACAGGGGTCATCGGTGGAATAGGCATACGCCCTTGTTTCGAAGGAGGTTGCGTGCCGAATTCCGGAGCCGTATCGGTCTCCAGAATTGAGTCCGGTTGAGGGCCGAACTAAATACGGCCCTCACCCCAATCTCCATGGGGATTGTCTCCCCCTGGTGTTCGGAGACGGAGGCTTCGTCTTCTGGTGCCTCCTGAGCCTCTCCCCGGTGTCGGTGTCAAACCCGATAGATCTCGGGTAGGGGTTCCCGAACTGTGCGCCTAGGATCGATGGTAACAGGAGACTGGGGACACAATGTTTACCCAGGTTCGGGCCCTCTCTATGGAGGTAATACCCAGCGTCCTGCTTGATTGATATTGATGAATGTGGGTGTTACAAGAGTTGATCTACCATGAGATCGTGATAGCTAAACCCTAGAAGCCTAGCCTATATGACTATGGTAATGAATGTGTCCTTTCCGGACTATCCCCTCCAGTTTATATAGACACCGAGGGGATCTAGGGTTTACATAGAGTCGATTACATAAGAAGAAATCTTCATAGTCGGTCGCCAAGCTTGCCTTCCACGCCAAGGAGAGTCCAATCCGGACTCAGGTATAGCCTTCGGCCTTCACGTCTTCACAGCCCATCAGTCCGGCGCACTAGATAACAGGCCGGACGCCCGAGGACCCCGTAGTCCAGGACTCCCTCAGTAGCCCCCGAACCAGTCTTCAATAGCGAGGTGTTCGGCACACAAATTGTCTTCGGCATTGCAAGGCGGGTTCCTCCTTTAATTATCACCAAGTGATGTATTCGGCCATCGGTTCCCCGTCCCTCCCCTCGGCTTCTGTGCGTTAAATAACTTTGCCTCCCACGCATCAAGCGATGGCGGAAGGTCAGGCTAATTTTGCAAATAACACCCCGTCTGTGCAAGGGGGAGCGCCTATTAAAGAGATTTGATCCTAGATCCATTCGCCACCATATAGAGGAAACCCCTAGAAACTGCTTGGGAGAAACCATTCCAGCAAGGCTAGCGTCCCCAGCTCCTCCACCCGTTCTGGCCTAGAGAAAGGCCAGTGGGAGAGGTGTTCAGTGTCCCACAGTCAATTGACGGAGCTGCAAGCGCAGGGATTTCTTCCACCCGCAGATCTGGTTCACGTTTGAGCGGTGATAGATTGCTTCAACGGAGAGATACAGGCAGAGGACTTCCCCAATCGATCCGGGGGAGAACGTGTATGTTCCGTCCCCTACCTGCTAAGGGGCGTTGGATTTCACATTCATCCATTCCTCCGAGGGCTTCTAGAATATTATGGCCTCCAGTTGCACAACTTCACCCCTGCCTCCGTTCTGCACATCGCGGGTTATGTCGCTTTATGTGAATTATTCCTGGGTATTGAGGCTCACTTCAAGCTATGGAGGAAGTTGTTCTGCCTTGTCCCGCGTAATCACGAGCGGTCCATATTTGAAGTGGGCGGAGCCAAAGTATGGCGCATTGCTGATACCGGATATCTGTCCGGCACACCAAGGAAGGCATCCGAAGAATGGCCTTCCGAATGGTTCTATATTGAGGACGTCACGCCTCCCAACCCAATTCGAAAGGGTCTTCGAGAATTTGAGTGTTCCGCTGAAGAAATGCCACAGTTGGCGTCCTCAGAGTCTCGAAGAGGAGGACAGCGCAGAAGTTCGCCAGCTCATGAGCAAGATAAAGATGCTCGCCCAGTCTGGACTTACAATAATCGAGGTAATGGTGATCTCCATAGTGCGTGGGGTTCAACCGCTACAATACAGAATGCAGCCCATGTGGCACTATAATGGAGAGGATGACGCTTCTCGTTATGGCTGGAAGGGTCTGGATACCCCCGCCTCTCTGGCCAAAATATTGGTCGAGCTTTTTAAAGGGGAAGAAGAGGAGTTTCTTCACATTAAGCACAAAGATGGATATTCTATGTATAATCCTCCCAGTTGGGTAAGCTTCGGTCCTTCGATTCTACTCATTCCCTTCCCAGATTACTTTTGATAAATTTCAAGTCGGTTTGTTATGGCAGCACTGGCGGAAGGTCACCGAAGGACTTCATAGTCCTACCCCACAGCCGGAGACCCACAACCGGGAACTAGATCCCGGGTTTGAAGAGGATCCGGTTATATTCGTGGTGCTCGCGGGGGGAGTGTTCTTCCAGACAAGCTATGATGGCACAGAAGTGGACATCACCGCCGACTACCCTGGCCTCCTTCCTGCTTCTCATGTAAATAATTAAGAAACACCCTCTCTGAAAGAGTGCTCTTATTCTGTCTCACCCATCGCACCGTATCGTGCTTCACAGGGGAGACGTTAGGCGATTTCGAAGAGATCGGCTCCCGCACTGTACAATCCTTCCAAGAGGAAAGCAAGTGAAGCTACGGCCATGCCTTCATCGAAGAGGTATGAATTCGCCAACCTGCCCCTGAGCAGTCACGTCCAACCGTGACCTTCCTGTTTTCCATTTGCCAGGAGGAAGACGCGCCGGACTATATCTGGGGGTCCGAGCGGCCGTACTTCACGCAGCCAGGATTCAAATCCCGCCGTGAAGACGAGGGCTGATGCAGGGGCAACACCGGATTGTCCTACAACCGAGGACTCAGACGATCTATCCGTCACCAACTCGGAAGTGGAGAGTGCTAAGAATCATCAGCATCGCCGGGCCATTTTATAGGATCCTGGCTTTTCGGAAGGATCGTTTAACGCCTTCAACGCAGCAGACGCATACATCCGGGCTGCTCGAGATGGGATTAGCATGGCTGCAAAGCAACATTTGAAAGATGTGCAGGTAAATTCGCTTTGTTTGACTATGATAACCATATGCCAGTAGTCCTCGAGACTTAAAGGAGTTGGAATAACTGATTTAAGGATCAATGTATAACCAGGTGGTTATGGAGAAGAATACCCAGCTGGCTCAGGAACTAGAAAAGTGTCAGCGCCAGCTGCTTGCTGCTAACGCTGAACTGGAGAAATACAAGGCATCTCCGGGTAATGTTTTCCTCCATCGAAAATTCATAAGGCTACACCAATAGTTTGAATCATGGTTCTAATCTTTGTGTTGGGTTGTTTAGACCAAGTTCGAGAGTAGCTTGACGCCGCTCGAGGCGAAGAACACGGAGCCAAAAAGCTACCAGCAGTGGGCGAGCGTGTATTGACAAAGGTTGTTGAAGAGAAAAAGAAACTCCAGGATTCGAACATCAACCTACACGAAGAACTGGAAGATGTGTGAGCGCAACTAGCCGACTCTGTGAAGGAGAACAAGAAGCTTTGAGGTGGCATATTCAGTATGTGGCCGCTTTTGTCTTATAACAGTTTGGATGTGGCGGTAACGATATAGTTGTAATTGCAGGTATGTTGATGAACCGCCCCGAAGAGGAAGTGTCCGGATCATCAAATGATCTTCTGCAGGAGCTGTCGTAGTTGCATGAGCAAGCTCGGCAGTGTATGCGGAGTGTAGCCAAGGCTTTATGGCCATCTGACTCCCCTCCAGGAAGCATGGAAAAGCTAGTAGAGTTGTTCAAGGGAGTGCGGCGGCGTATCCGGCTGTGGAAGATATATGTCTGCCGAGAGGGTGCGCGAGAGGCCTGGGCCATGGTGAAGACATGCTATACCAAGCTGGATCCTAATCACATGGCTTGTGTCGGGCCGGTAGGGCCAAATGGGGAAGAAATTCCATTAGTATAGTATATGGCCAAGTAGAGGTGGCCGCCAAATATTCCCAACAAGATTCTAAGTTAGACTGCCTGTTGGAAGGTGTTGAGGAACAGGTGTTCGAGTTCAAATGAATGTGTACTTTCCTCATCTAGTTGAATTGTATATCATTTGTCATGGCAGACCTTTTCGCTTCAACCTCAGGACTCTAAGGTGCGGAGTGTTTCTGAATACGTCACAGCCGAATAGGCCGGGGTATGCTTGGAAAACTAGGCGTAGGGGTCATAGTTGCTTGAACATACAAGTTGTATCCGGTTAGCTATGTTATATTACATTAATGCCGTAAGAAACATCTTCCAGAGAGAATAGTTCCGTTAAGGGCTCCTTTCCCTGGGTGTGCATGCATTTAGTGTACATGTCCGAATTGTGATGCGAGCACCACAGTTTGTATAACTTCTGGGGGTACACAATGGAGTGAGTTTAGAAAACATCTTTAATTCACCGACCGAATATTCCCTTAAGAACGCTAGCTTTCGGCTTCACCCAGTCTGAGGTGCATGATACGTCTCCAACGTATCTATAATTTTTGATTGCTCCATGCTATATTATCTACTGTTTTGGACATTATTGGGCTTTATTACACACTTTTATATTATTTTTGGTACTAACCTATTAACCGGAGGCCCAGCCCAGAATTGCTGTTTTTTTGCCTATTTTAGGGTTTTGAAGAAAAGGAATATCAAACAGAGTCCAAATGGAATGAAACCTTCGGGAACGTGGTTTTCTCACCGAACATGATCCAAGAGCATTGGACCCTGCATCAAGCAACCAACATGGAGGCCATGAGGTAGGGGGCGCGCCTCCCCCCCAGGCGCGCCCTCCACCCTCGTGGGCCCCCTGTTGCTCCACCGACGTACTTCTTCCTCCTATATATACCTACGTACCCCCAAATGATCAAAGACGGAGCCAAAACCCTAATTGCACCGCCGTAACCTTCTGTATCCACGAGATCCCATCTTGGGGCCTGTTTCGGAGCTCCGCCGGAGGGGGCATCGATCACGGAGGGCTTCTACATCAACACCATAGCCTTTCCGATGAAGTGTGAGTAGTTTAACTTAGACCTACGGGTCCATAGTTATTAGCTAGATGGCTTCTTCTCTCTTTTTGGATCTCAATACAAAGTTCTCCCCCTCTCTTGTGGAGATCTATTCGATGTAATCTTCTTTTGCGGTGTGTTTGTTGAGACCGATGAATTGTGGGTTTATGATCAAGTTTATCTATGAACAATATTTGAATCTTCTCTAAATTCTTTTATGTATGATTGGTTATCTTTGCAAGTCTCTTCGAATTATCAGTTTGGTTTGGCCTACTAGATTGATCTTTCTTGCAATGGGAGAAGTGCTTAGCTTTGGGTTCAATCTTGCGGTGTCCTTTCCCAGTGACAGTAGGGGCAGCAAGGCGCGTATTGTATTGTTGCCATCGAGGATAACAAGATGGGGTTTTTATCATATTGCATGAATTTATCCCTCTACATCATGTCATCTTGCTTAAGGCGTTACTCTGTTCTTATGAACTTAATACTCTAGATGCATGCTGGATAGTGGTCGATGTGTGGAGTAATAGTAGTAGATGCAGGCAGGAGTCGGTCTACTTGTCTTGACGTGATGCCTATATACATGATCATACCTAGATATTCTCATAACTATGCTCAATTCTATCAATTGCTCAATAGTAATTCGTTCACCCACCGTAAAATACATATGATCTTGAGAGAAGCCACTAGTGAAACCTATGGCCCCCGGTTCTATCTTCATCATATTAATCTTCCAACACTTAGTTATTTTCATTGCCTTTTATTTACTTTGCATCATTATCATAAAAATACCAAAAATATTATCTTATCATATCTATCAGTTCTCACTCTCGTAAGTGACCATGTAGGGATTGACAACCCCTTATCGCGTTGGTTGTGAGGATTTATTTGTTTTGTGTAGGTGCGAGGGACTCGCGCGTAGCCTCCTACTGGATTGATACCTTGGTTCTCAAAAACTGAGGGAAATACTTACACTACTTTGCTGCACCACCCTTTCCTCTTCAAGGGAAAACCAACGCAAGTGCACAAGAGGTAGCAAGAAGGATTTCTGGCGCCATTGCCGGGGAGGTCTACGCAAAAGTCAACATACCAAGTACCCATCATAAACTCTTATCTCCCGCATTACATTATTTGTCATTTGCCTCTTGTTTTCCTCTCCCCCACTTCACCCTTTTCGTTTTATCCGCCCCCCCTCTCTCTCTCTCTATCCTCCCTCTCTTTCTCTATTTGCCTCTTTTTGCCCGTTTCTTGTTTGCTTGTGTGTTGGATTGCTTGCTTGTCATGATGGCTCAAGATAACACTAAATTGTGTGACTTTACCAATTCCAACAACAATGATTTTATTAGCACTCCGATTGCTCCTCTTACCGATGCTGAATCTTGTGAAATTAATGTTGCCTTGCTGAATCTTGTCATGAAAGATCTGTTTTCCGACCTTCCTAGTGAATATGCTGGTACCCATCTAAATAGCTTCGTTGATTTGTGTGATATGCAAAATAATAAATATGTGGAAAATGATATTGTTAAATTGAAGCTATTTCCTTTTTCGCTTAGAGATCTTGCTAAAGCTTGGTTTTCGTCTTTGCCTTAAAATAGTATTGATTCGTGGAATAAGTGCAAAGATGCTTTTATCTCTAAGTATTTTCCTCCCACTAAGATCATATCTCTTAGAAATGATATTATGAATTTTAATCAACTTGATCATGAACATGTTGCACAAGCTTGGGAGAGTATGAAATTAGTGATACTTAATTGCCCAACACATGGTTTGAATTTGTGGATGATTATACAAAAATTTTATGCCGGATTGAATTTTGCTTCTAGAAATCTTTTAGATTCGGCTGTGGGAGGCACTTTTATGGAAATCACTTTAGGAGAAGCTACTAAACTCCTAGATAATATTATGGTTAATTATTCTCAATGGTACATTGAAAGATCTACTAATAAGAAAGTGCATGCGATAGAAGAAATTAATGTTTTGAGTGGGAAGATGGATGAACTTATGAAATTATTTGCTAACAAAAGTGTTTCTTATGATCCTAATGATACGACTTTGTCTACTTTGATTGAGAATAATAATGAATCTTTGGATGTGAATTTTTTTGGTAGGAATAATTTTGGTAACAACGCGTATAGAGGAAACTTTAATCCTAGGCATTATCCTAGTAGTTCCTCTAATAATTATGGTAATTCCTAGAACAATTCTTATGGAAATTATAATAAGATGCCCTCTGATTTTGAATCTAATATTAAAGAATTTATTACTTCGCAAAAGAATTTCAATGCTTTGACAGAAGAGAAATTGCTTAAGATTGATGAGTTGGCTAGGAACATTGATATAATTTCTCTTGATATTTATTCTTTAAAACTTAGATCTATTCCACCTAAGCATGATATCAATGAGTCTCTCAAAGCCATGAGAATTTCCATTGATGAGTGCAAAGAACGAACCACTAGGATGCGTGCTAAGAAAGATTCCTTTATAAGAGCGTGTTCTTCTAGTTACCATGATAATAAAGATGAAGATCCAAAAGTTATTGATGTGTCCCCTATTAAATCTTTGTTTTGTAATATGAATCTTGATAATGATGGGACTGAATATGATCCACCTTTACCTAGAAGGCATTCGAAAATTTCGGAGTTTTTAGATCTTGGAGCTAAAATTGATAAAAGTGGGATTGAAGAGATCAAAACATTAAATATTGATGAACCCACTATTTTGGATTTCAAGGAATTTAATTATGATAATTGCACTTTGATAGATTGTATTTCCTTGTTGCAATCCGTGCTAAATTCTCCTCATGCTTATCGCCAACATAAAGCTTTTACTAAACATATCGTTGATGCTTTGATGCAATCTTATGAAGAAAAACTTGAGTTAGAAGCTTCTATCCCTAGAAAACTTTATGATGAGTGGGAACCAACTATTAAAATTAAAATTAAAGATCATGAATGCTATGCTTTGTGTGATTTGGGTGCAAGTGTTTCCATGATTCCAAAGACTTTGTGTGATTTGTTAGGTTTCTGTGATTTTGATGATTGCTCTATAAACTTTCACCTTGCAGATTACACTATTAAGAAGCCTATGGGAAGAATTAATTATGTTCTTATTGTTGCAAATAGGAATTATGTGCCCATAGATTTTATCGTTCTTGATATAGATTGCAATCCTTCATGTCCAATTATTCTTGGTAGACCTTTCCTTAGAACAATTGTTGCGATTATTGATATGAAGGAAGGAAATATTATATTCCAATTTCCGTTAAGGAAAGGCATGGGACACTTTCCTAGAAAGAGAATTAAATTACCTTACGAATCTATTATGACAGCCACTTATGGATTGCCTACCAAAGATGGCAGTACCTAGATCTATCCTTGTTTTTTATGCCTAACTAGGGGCGTTAAACGATAGCGCTTGTTGGGAGGCAACCCAATTTTATTTTTATTCCTTGCTTTTTGCTCCTGTTTAGTAATAAATAAATTATCTAGCCTCTGTTTTGGTTGTGTTTTTTGTGTTTAATTAGTGTTTGTGCCAAGTAGAACCGTTGGGAAGACTTGGGGAAAGTCTTGTTACACTTGCTGTAAAAAACAGAAACTTTAGCGCTGACGAGAAATGCTGTAATTTTTATTTGCAAAGTGCTATTTAGTTAATTCTTTTTGCATATGTTCTGTTTTTGACACATTCTGTTTTTCGTGTGTTGTTTGCTTATTTTGATGAATCTATGGCTAGTAAAATAGTTTATAAACCATAGAGAAGTTGGAATACAGTAGGTTTAACACCAATATAAATAAATAATGAGTTCATTACAGTACCTTGAAGTGGTCTTTTGTTTTCTTTCGCTAACGGAGCTCATGAGATTTTCTACTTTAAGTTTTGTGTTGTGAAGTTTTCAAGTTTTGGGTAAAGATTTGATGGATTATGGAACAAGGAGTTTCAAGAGCCTAAGATTGTGGATGCCCATGGCACCCCCAAGATAATCTAAGGACACCTAAAAGCCAAAGCTTGGGGATGCCCCGGAAGGCATCCGTTCTTTCGTCTACTTCTATCAGTAACTTTACTTGGAGCTATATTTTTATTCACCACATGATATGTGTTTTGCTTGGAGCGTCTTGTATGATTTGAGTCTTTATTTGTTAGTTTACCACAATCATATTTGTTGTACACACGTTTTGAGAGAGACACACATGATTCAGAAATTATTAGAATACTCTATGTGCTTCACTTATATCTTTTGAGTTATATAGTTTTGCTCTAGTACTTCACTTATATCTTTTAGAGAACGGTGGTGGATTTGTTTTATAGAAACTATTGATCTCTCATGCTTCACTTAGATTATTTTGAGAGTCTTAAATAGCATGGTAATTTTCTTAAATAATCCTTATATGCTAGGTATACAAGATTAACAATAAAAATTCTCTTATGAGTGTGTTGAATACTATGAGAAGTTTGATACTTGATAATTGTTTTGAATATGGAGATGGTGATATTAGAGTCATGCCAGTTGAGTAGTTGTGAATTTGATAAATACTTGTGTTAAAGTTTGTGATTCCCATAGCATGCACGTATGGTGAACCGTTATGTGATGAAGTCGGAGCATGATTTATTTACTGATTGTCTTCCTTATGAGTGGTGGTCGGGGACGAGCGATGGTCTTTTCCTACCAATCTATCCCCTAGGAGCATGCGCGTAATAATTTGCTTCGATAACTTGTAGATTTTTACAATAAGTATATGAGTTCTTTATGACTAATGTTGAGTCCATGGATTATACGCACTCTCACCCTTCCACCATTGCTAGCCTCTCTAATACCACACACCTTTCGCCGGTATCATACACCCACCATATACCTTCCTCAAAACAGCCACCATACCTACCTATCATGGCATTTCCATAGCCATTCCGAGATATATTGCCATGCAACTTTCCACCATTCCGTTTATTATGACACACTCCATCATTGTCATATTGCTTTGCATGATCATGTAGTTGACATTGTATTTGTGGCAAAGCCATCGTTCATAATTTTTTCATACATGTTACTCATGAGTCATTGCATATCCCGGTACACCGCCGGAGGCATTCACATAGAGTCATATTTTGTTCTAAGTATCGAGTTGTTATTCTTGAGTTGTAAGAAAATAAAAGTGTCATGAACATCATTATTAGAGCATTGTCCCAAGTGAGGAAAGGATGATGGAGACTATGATTCCCCCACAAGTCGGGATGAGACTCCGGACGAAAAAAAGAGGCCACAAAAAAGAGAGAAAATGCCCAAAAATTGAGAGAAAAAGAGAGAAGGGGCAATGCTACTATCCTTTTACCACACTTGTGCTTCAAAGTAGCACCATGATCTTCATGATAGAGAGTCTCCTATGTTGTCATTTTCATATACTAGTTGGAATCTTTCATTATAGAACTTGGCTTGTATATTCCAATGATGGGCTTCACCAAAATGCCCAAGGTCTTCGTGAGTGTCGGTGTCAAAACCGGCGGATCTCGGGTAGGGGGTCCCGAACTGTGCGTCTAGGCCGGATGGTAACAGGAGGTAGGGGACACGATGTTTTACCCAGGTTCGGGCCCTCTTGATTGAGGTAAAACCCTATGTCCTGCTTGATTGATATTGATGATATGGGTAGTACAAGAGTAGATCTACCACGAGATCAGAGAGGCTAAACCCTAGAAGCTAGCCTATGGTATGATTGTATGTTGTGGTTGTTGTCCTACGGACTAAAACCCTTCAGTTTATATAGACACCGGAGAGGGTTAGGGTTACACAAGGTCGGTTACAAAGGAGTACATATCCATATCCGTATTTCCTAGCTTGCCTACCACGCTAAGTAGAGTCCCATCCGGACACGAGACGAAGTCTTCAATCTTGAATCTTCATAGTCTAACAGTCCGGCCAATGGAGATAGTCCGGCTGTCCGGAGACCCCCTAATCCAGGACTCCCTCAGTAGCCCCTGAACCAGGCTTCAATGACGATGAGTCCGGCGCACAGTATTGTCTTCGGCATTGCAAGGCGGGTTCCTTCTCCGAATACATCACAGAAGAATTTGAATACGAGGATAGTGTCTGACCCTGCAAAATAAGTTCCACATTCCACCGTAGAGAGAATAATATTTTTGCAGTTCTGATTTGCTGGCTTGTTTTGGCAGCATGACGTTACGTCATGGCCCGGTGATTATTCGAACCGTTTCTTTTAACCAGCCCCGCACATAACGCGAGGCTGTTTTTCGACATGTCTTGTCAAAGCAGAGATCATGTCCCCTTATTACGGGATTCTCATCAATACGGGCGTGGGTAACCCAACAGCGCCATCAATTGCAGCGCTTGGGGGATAAGCGAGTTTTACCAGGCAAGTGGGGACGCTTAGTTTCGTCTGCCCATATAAAGGGATAAGGATTCACCTTTCTATCCACGCCTTCTTCCTCCCTTACCCATCCGTTTTCGCACACTCGAGCTCTAGCACCCAAGTCCACACTTCCCAGCTCGACCTTCTCCAATCATGTCCGGAGCGGGAGGCGGGTGGATGGTCTCCTCGTCACAGAGGGAGACATCAAGAAACTGAGGAGAGTCGGATACCTGCCCGACGACATCGTGCACCGGCTCCCAGATGAGGGGCAGCTCATCCCCACCCCCAGGCCCCATGAGAGGGTAGTATTCCTCACCCATTTCCTTCACGGACTGGGATTCCCTCTCCATCCCTTCGTCCGGGGGCTCATGTTTTATTACGGCTTGGATTTCCATGATCTGGCCCCGAACTTCATCCTCAACATCTCGGCGTTTATCGTCGTGTGCGAGGCCTTCCTCCGTATCAAGCCCCACTTCGGCTTATGGCTGAAGACCTTCAGTGTCAAGCCGAAGGTGGTGGGCGGCCGCCAGGTGGAGTGCGGAGGCGCCATGGTGGGCAAGATGCCCAACGTAACATGGCTCGAGGGCTCCTTTGTGGAAACCATAAAGGGGTGCCAATCGGGGTGGTTCTATATCACTGAGCCGCGCGACCCTGCATGGGCAGCGGCCCCCGAGTTCCGATCTGGCATCCCCACGTGGCTCACCTGCTGGAAAGAGAAGGGCATGTCCTGGGGTAGTTCGAAAGAGCTGACCGGACTCCAAACATGTATTCAAAAAATGGTGGACAAGAAGCTCAAGCTTGTCAACATAGTCCAAGTTATGCTCATCCGCCGGATACTCCCGTGCCAACAACGGGAGTTCAACTTGTGGGAGTTCAATCCGACGTAGCACCAAACTCTTAACAGGCTCTTCGACACGACTCATGAAGACGCCTGGAGGGTGCTGTTCAAAAGTGCCGAGGTCCCCCCCCCCCTATTACTGAGGATCGCGAATTCAGCGCGAAGCGCCAAGCCTGTGCGGTAAGCTGCTTTACCTTTCACATGATACTTATTTTTTTATATAGCTTGACTCTATGCGGGATCTAAACTCCCGTACCTTTGACAGGATTGGCAGAAGATGGCTGGATAGATCGACTGTCTGACTACCTTGCCCGAAGGCCCCGCAGACGCTCTTCTGGCGAAGATGTTGACTCCGGCTCCTTATACGGTGCGGGAGAAGACCAAGAAGGCCAAGGGAACCCGAAAGAGTTCCCGACGCCAGGCGTCGTCGGACTCACCGTCCGATGACTCTGCGGCCACTCTTCCCCTGAGGACGAGGAAGAAGAAGAAGAAGATGCTCCCCCACCGACTCGGGGAGACAAGACAAGGAAGGACGCCCCAACCGGGGAGGCCGGAGGGTCCAAGAAGGGAAGGACCTTCCTTCCGGACGGTTGCACCACCGCCGACGAAGGTGAAGACGAGTGGTTGCCCAGGGTCAAGCCCCCGGGGAAATCGTAAGTATTCGGATACCAGAGTAACTCATAGGATTCCTTTGTCGCATTGCTTTCCCTAACGCCGAACGCAATTATGCAGGCCGCCACGAACCAGTATCGATGTATCATCGGACGGCTCCTTGGGCTTGTCGGACATGGATAGCGATCCATTCCAGACCACCACCTCCCCTCATCCTGCTGACGACGCCGAGGTGTTGTCTCAAGAGGCACCGGATCGAGGGGAGACAGTCCTGGAGGCCCCTCAAGGAGACCTTCCGGACTCCGGGAGCCGAGGGGACAGGGCCCCTGAGAGCTCCGAGTTTGGCCCTCAGCCAAACACCGTGCCGGAACCTCCAGCGGTTCCAGGCTCGGGCTGGCGGCCTCCTTCTAAGAGGGGCAAGACGCCTGTGTCGGTGACCTCTGTCCATCCAGAGGTGCCGGACAATCTGCTGGAAGTGCTTCGCAGCGCTTCCATCGACGAGGAGCACCGCACTATCATGAGTGCGGTGATCCAGAAGGTTCAGTCCGCCAAGAGCGGATTGGCTGAAGCCTGTGCCAGCCTTCTAACAGGCTTCGAGGTAAGTGTTAAAATGTAGTAGAAATATTACCGCATAGATAGTAGCCCCTGATGCTTTGTTCGGTGTTCACAAAGAAAAGCCGAACAGAGGATCAAATAATATTGCAGGAGTCTAATATAAGTGTGTCAATATGCATATGCAGGCTTCGCTGCTGGCGTCCGCCGCACTAACTGCAGAGGTTGTCGTACTGAAGCAGGACCTCGAGGGGTCCAGGAAAGAGCTCGGCCTTGCCAATAGGCAGCTCGAGGAGAACAAGGGTAAGTAATACCCTGTCTTATTTATATATAAAAGAGGACGCGATTGCAAAATGACAGGATCATCGTATGTTTGCCAGGGGCCACGACCGAGGTGGCGACCCTGAAGCAAGCATTAACCAAGGCTGAAGATAAAGCGGCCAAGGAGCGCACCGAGCGAGAGAAGCACGAGGCTCGGTTGGGCGAGGTGCCGCAAGAGCTCCAGGCTCTTGTGGCGAAGCACGAGGCGTTGGAGCTTGACTCCAAGACGCGGGAGTCTGAGCTTGCCGCGGCCCTCGAGAGTGTAAAAAGTGCCAAGGACGAAGCCCAAAAGGCCCTCCAAGAGATCGACGCGATGAAGAAGTTAGCAGCGGGTAAGGCTTTCTATATGCAAAGCAAGCATGTAAAGGTAAATTACCGATTACTTACCCGGATCCGGAGCTCTTCAGGAGCATTCGCAGATTTGCCCCGCAGTGTGTCCGATGCCGCACAATTTTACCACGCCGAAGACAGAAGCTCGACGGAGAAGCTTTTCTAGTCTCAGTATGCTGAGGCCGAACATCCGGTGCCAATGAGCGACCAGCTGAAGCAGATGGTGGAGCTACATAAGGCGGCGGATCAGGCCATGAAGAGCTTTATAATCCGGCTATGGCCTGGCGACACCCTTCCGAACAGCTTCTTTGGCCAGGTGAGGCAGCTTGTGGATGCCTGCCCGCGGCTGGAGGTCGTTAAGCGATCTTTCTGCATTGAAGGTGCACGCCGGGCTTTCACCCGTGTGAAATTGCAGCGGGTCAAGCTAGACGCCGTGAAGCTGATCAAGGAGGGGCCGCTAGAGGGCAAGGAGCACCGCCACCCCGAGATGTACTACGAGGGTGTTCTGCCGGGTGCCCGTCTCATCGCGGACGAGTGTTCAAAAGATGTAATATTTGAATGAGACTTTCTCATTTTATCTTGTATGTATGAAAACTTGTTTCAGATGCACTATGCAAAGCTTGTTGGAATTTAAAATATTACCTTGTGTTTGGCTGTTTATCCAATCTGAGAGATGGCTAGTCCTCGGCTTCTGCCCCCATGCCACGAGTGCTGGGGTGTTCGGGATAAACTTGAGCACTCTTGTTCCCATGTTTGGGTGCTTCAAGGGAGGTGCTCAGCACAGCGAACAAGGCAACCGGACTAATGATGCTTTATCACTCTCACTTAGCCATAGAATTCTATAATTTTAAATTTCGGCGAAGCCCCTAGTATTCGGAAGGCCGAATTCGGGGCGCGATACACGCCTTTAAGCTGGACAGGGCCGGACCTCGCTCTAAGCGGCATGAGTCTTTAGGTACTTGAAAACCTCGCCGAACAGCGACTAGTCTCTCGCCTTATCATGACAGTCAGTTTTAGCTTTCTCTACTGAGGTGCTGAACCCAGCAGAGCCGGGGCAAAATCGCAGTAGTTCTCCTAGCACTACCTTAGCCGATAGAGCGGAACGTAAGGTACCAAAACATCGGAGCCAGGCAAACCCAACATTTGAACAAAGGCATGATTCGGAGCTGATGCATATAATGCTATAAGTTCGGGGTGCCGCACTTGTGAAACTGTTCGGACTTTTCACACCGCATTGTGGGGTACGTAAGCCCCTGGTGTATTGGCCGTACCATAGTGTACGGTTGCAAGGCGTCATTAATGAACACACACATATATATATATATATATATATATATATATATATATATATATATATATATAACAAGAACGCAATAATAGTCGTAATGTCATGCATTGTTTATTAAAAAATTGTGTTAAAGCAGAGTGATACAGATAGTGCGATAAGCAAAGAGTAGGACCATGTCCCTTCCAGGGGCAAGCTGAGGAATGATATTAAATTGAATATTTCACTCGTTACTGTAATCAACCTGGGAATTCCGTGGTATAATCTAGCTGTCTGCCTCCTTGGTTGCTGCATCATGTGTTTGGCAATAGTGCTGCCGGACAGTGTTTCCAGAGATTAAGGTCCTGAAAAAAAAAGAAAAATAACCGAACGGGAAGCCCCTAGTGCGGTTTAGGCCGCGTCTTGGGGCATGCCGCAGTTGTGCCCCCCTCCCCACTTGTGCCCATGGTATTTTTAATGCATAATTATGTACGCGCGACATGAGTTTCGCCGTTGGGCTGGGATTGGGGTGGCCGCCGTATTGCTACGCGAGCTCAGATCGCGCCAAGCGGTCTATTTGCCGATTGCCTCGAGCGCGCTTGAAGGTGTCCGGGTTGTGACATGCCGAACTGGTTGATTGCCTTGAGAGGCTGCTTTGCGATTCTGCTGCGAGGGCTGCGGTATGCTCCTCTGTTCGGAGAGACCGTTCTGTGTTTCCATTGACTGTAATAACTCCGCGAGGTCCTGGCATCTTGAGCTTGAGGTATGCATAATGTGGTACCGCATTGAATCTAGCAAATGCGGTTCACCCGAGCAGCGCGTGATAACCACTGTGGAACGGGACTATATCGAAGATTAACTCTTTGCTTCGGATGTTATCCGGGGATCCGAAGACCACTTCCAGTGTAATTGAGCCTGTGCAATGGGCCTCTACACCTGGAATGATGCCCTTAAAGGTCGTTTTTGTGGGTTTGATCCTTGAGGGGTCTATACCCATTTTGTGCACTGTGTCCTGATAAAACAGGTTCAGGACTCGAGTGAGGTGAAATCCATCGATGATTGGGTCTAGGACCAGTGCGGCGAATCCGCCATGATGGATACTATTGGGGTGGTACCTGCGATCAAAGGTGATTGGACAGGAGGACCAAGGGTTGAACTTTGGGGCGACTGGCTCCAACGCATATACGTCCCTGAGCGCACGCTTCCACTCCCTCTTAGGGATGTGGGTTGCATATATCATGTTCACCGTCCGCACTTGCGGGGGAAACCTCTTCTGTCCTCCAGTGTGCGGCTGTCGGGGCTCCTCCTCGTCATCGCTATGCGGCCCCTTGTCCTTGTTTTCGGCAATTAACTTGCCGGCCTGCTTGAACACCCAACAATCCCTGTTGGTGTGATTGGCTGGCTCGTCTGGGGTGCCGTGTATTTGACACGAGCGATCGAGTATACGGTCCAAGCTGGACGGACCCGGCGTACTTTGTTTGAATGGCTTTTTCCGCTAACCGGGTTTAGAGCCTCCGGCATTGACTGTCGTATCCTCAGTATTTTTGCTGTTAATGCGGCGCTTATGCTTGTTGCGACGTGACCTGCTATTGCCGTCCTTGGTATCTGAGGTACCATGGTTCTTTGATATGTTATTACTGCGAGCCAGCCAGCTGTCTTCTCCCGCACAAAAGCGGGTCATGAGCGTCGTGAGAGCTGCCATAGATTTCGGCTTTTCCTGACCAAGGTGCCAGTCTAGCCACTCGTCTCGGATGTTGTGCTTGAAAGCCGCTAAGGCCTCCGCATCCGGACAGTCGATGATTTGATTTTTCTTTGTAAGGAACCGAGCCCAGAATTGCCTGGCCGACTCTTCTGGCTGTTGAATTATGTGGCTCAAATCATCGGCGTCTGGTGGTCGCACATAAGTGCCCTGAAAGTTGTCGAGGAATGCGGCTTCCAGATCTTCCCAACAGCTAATGGAGTCCGCTGGCAAGCTGTTAAGCCAATGCCACACTGTTCCTTTGAGCTTTAGTGGGAGGTATTTGATGGCGTGTAAGTCATCCCCACGGGCCATGTGGATGTGGAGGAGGAAGTCCTCAATCCATACTGCAGGATCTGTTGTGCCGTCGTATGATTCAATATTTACAGGTTTGAAACCTTCTGGGAATTGGTGTTCCATTACTTTGTCTGTGAAGCATAAGGGGTGTGCGGCGCCTCTGTATTGGGCTATATTGCGACGCAGCTCGAATGGGTCTTGCCCGTTGTGTTCGGCCCGGCCGGATTTGCTTTTACTGTATCCGGCGTGACGTTTGCCATCTCACAGAGTGGTGCGCCCTCGTGATCCGTAGATCGATCTTGAATGCTTAGCCTTGTCCTCCAATATGTCTTGTAGGTCTGGCGTATCTCCCCATGCCTTTTTATTTGAATGGCATTGGGGTGGAGGCTGAGTTTTTGGCTGAAATGCCTCTCTATCGCGGCCACGAGGTGGCTGATCAGCCGTATCATACGCTTCTTCCTCCAGTCGGGGTAGTAACCTGCGCCTTGGGTAACTCTTGGAGGGGCGCTCAAGTTTATATTCCTCGGCCGCGAGGACTTCAGTCCATTTGTCAGCTAGCAGATCTTGAACAGCTTGAAGCTGCTGCTGCTTTTTCTTCAGGCTATTTGCCATGGCCATAAGTCGGCGCTTGAAGCGCTCTTGTTCTACAGGATCCTCTGGTACGGCGAATTCATCGTCGCCGAGGCTTGCCTCATCTTCGGAGGGGGGCATGTGATTTTCATCCTCCTCCTCTCCGTCTGTCGCTCTCTCAGGAGAGCTGGCTCTTCCATCTTCCTGCTCTAAATCTTGCTGGAGGGGTTTGTTGTTTTCTTCGGCACTATCCGGAGTGTTATTATCTCCTGTGCCGGTATCACCACTTTTGCTTTGGCGGGACTTAGAGCGGCGCCGCTGACGTCGGTGTTTGGGTTGCTTCTTGGAGGGGTCATCCTCCGCTATCCCGTCGCCATTGCCTTCTTTGGGTGTATCCACCATGTATATGTCATATGACGAGGTGGCTTTCCAGTGCCCTATAGGTGCTGGTTCATGTTCGTCTCCTACATCGTCGTCCATACCGTCGATGTCTTCGAAGTCGAAGTCAAGCATGTGGGTTAAATCATCGATAGTGGCTACGAAGTGGGTGGTGGGTGGGCGTCGAATTTCTTCGTCGTCCGCATCCCAATCCTGTTGGACATAATCCGGCGAGGGCTCTCCTGACAAAGAGAGAGACCTTAGTGAATTCAGAATGTCGCCGAAGGGCGAGTGCTGAAAGATATCTGCGGCGGTGAATTCCATGATCGGCGCCCAATCGGATTCGATTGGCAGGGGCGTGGATGGTTCAGAGTCCGAAAAAGAGTCCGGCACCTTGGAGTCACGGGCTGCGCAAAGGGTTAGGCTGGTGTTCTGCTCGATCGCCGTTGAGACTACAGCCCCTGAGGCGGTGTCTAACCACCCATCCTTGACTGGCGCAGTTGGCTCCGAGCTAAGGGTCGGAGCTGGTGCGGGCGCAGCCTCTGGGGTACTGTTCAGCGGCAGAGCTAGGTCATACCCGTCGTGATAGTGCGGCGCGCCCGGCTGTGGCTTGAATCCGTCGAAGATCAAGTCTCCGCGGATGTCGGACGTGTAGTTCAAACTTCCAAATCTGACCTGATGGCCAGGGGCGTAGCTTTCAATCTGCTCCAGATGGCCAAGCAAATTAGCCTGCAGTGCAAAGCCGCCGAATACGAAGATCTGTCCGGGAAGAAAAGTCTCACCCTGGACCGCATCGCTATCGATGATAGTAGGAGCCATCAAGCCTAACGGCGACGACATAGAGGAACTCTCAATGAAAGCACCAATGTGGGTGTCAAAACCGGCGGATCTCGGGTAGGGGGTCCTGAACTGTGCGTCTAGGCCGGATGGTAACCGGAGGCAGGGGACACGACGTTTTACCCAGGTTCGGGCCCTCTTGATGGAGGTAAAACCCTACGTCCTGATTGATTGATATTGATGATATGGGTAGTACAAGAGTAGATCTACCACGAGATCAGAGAGGCTAAACCCTAGAAGCTAGCCTATGGTATGATTGTATGTTGTGGTTGTTGTCCTACGGACTAAAACCCTTCAGTTTATATAGACACCGGAGAGGGTTAGGGTTACACAATGTCGGTTACAAAGGAGGAGATATCCATATCCGTATTTCCTAGCTTGCCTTCCACGCCAAGTAGAGTCCCATCCGGACACGAGACAAAGTCTTCAATCTTGTATCATCATAGTCTAACAGTCCGGCCAATGGAGATAGTCCGGCTGTCCGGAGACCCCCTAACCCAGGACTCCCTCAGTGAGCAAGCGAGTTGGATGGACATCCACTTAGTTCATTTTGTTGCATGGCAATCCCTACTCACTCATATTGATATCTATTGATGGGCATCTCCATAGCCCATTGATACGCCTAGTTGATATGAGACTATCTTCTCCTTTTTTGTCTCCTCCACAACCACTATTCTATTCCACCTAAAGTGCTATGTCCATGGCTCACGCTCATGTATTGCGTGAAGATTGAAAAAGTTTTGAGAATGTCAAAAGTATGAAACAATTGCTTGGCTTGTCATCGGGGTTGTGCATGATTTAAATACTTTGTGTGGTGAAGATAGAGCATAGCCAGACTATATGATTTTGTAGGGATAACTTTCTTTGGCCATGTTATTTTGAAGAGACATAATTTCTTAGTTAGTATGCTTGAAGTATTATTATTTCTATGTCAATATTAAACTTTTGTCTTGAATCTTTCAGATCTGAATATTCATGCCACAATTAAGAAGAATTACATTGAAATTATGCCAAGTAGCATTCCGCATCAAAAATTCTGTTTTTATCATTTACCTACTCGAGGACGAGCAGGAATTAAGCTTGGGGATGCTTGATACGTCTCCAACGTATCTATAATTTTTGATTGCCTCATGCTATATTATCTACTGTTTTGGACATTATTGGGCTTTATTATACACTTTTATATTATTTTTGGGACTAACCTATTAACCAGAGGCCCAGCCCAGAATTGATGTTTTTTGCCTATTTTAGGGTTTCGAAGAAAAGGAATGTCAAACGGAGTCCAAACGGAATGAAACCTTCGGGAACGTGATTTTCTCATCAAACATGATCTAGGAGACTTGGACCTACGTCAAGCAACCAACAGGGAAGCCACGAGGTAGGGGCGCCTACCCCCCCCCCACCCCGCCCAGGCGCGCCCTCCACCCTCGTGGGGCACCTGTTGCTCCACCGACGTACTTCTTCCTCCTATATATACCTACGTACCCCCAAACGATCAGAGACGGAGCCAAAACCCTAATTCCACCGCCGTAACTTTCTGTATCCAGGAGATCCCATCTTGGGGCCTGTTCCGGAGCTCCGCCGGAGGGGGCATCGATCATGGAGGGCTTCTACATCAACACCATAGCCTCTCTGATGAAGTTTTGAGTAGTTTACCTCAGACCTACAGGTCCATAGTTATCAGCTAGATGGCTTCTTCTCTCTTTTTGGATCTCAATACAAAGTTCTCCCCCTTTCTTGTGGAGATCTATTTGATGTAATCTTCTTTTGCGGTGTGTTTGTTGGGACCGATGAATCGTGCGTGAGGGAGTCCTGGATTAGGGGGTCTCCGGACAGCTGGACTATATCCTTTGCCGGACTGTTGAACTAAGAAGATACAAGATTGAAGACTTTGTCTCATGTCCGGATGGGACTTTACTTGGCGTAGTAGGCAAGCTAGGAAATACGGATATGTATATCTCCTCCTTTGTAACCGAACTTGTGTAACCCTAGCCCCCTCCGGTGTCTATATAAACCGGAGGGTTTTAGTCTATAGGACAACATACAATCATACCATAGGCTAGCTTCTAGGGTTTAGCCTCTTCGATCTCGTGGTAGATCAACTCTTGTAATACTCATATCATCAAGAACAATCAAGCAGGACGTAGGGTATTACCTCTATCAAGAGGGCCCGAACCTGGGTAAACATCGTGTCCCCTGCCTCATGTTACCATCCGCCTTAGACGCACAGTTCGGGACCCCCTACCCGAGATCCGCCGGTTTTGACACCGACATTGGTGCTTTCATTGAGCGTTCCACTGTGTCGTCATCTTAAGGAAGATGGCTCGCCTTGTTGTCAAGGACAACATCACCTCCGGGGGAGCCCTGGCTGTAGGGCAAACTCTCCGACTAGGCGCCTTCATCATGACCGCCCGCTCGGCTGTTGCGCCGACGATGACCTCTCGGGTCATTGAAAATAGCCTCCACATTGGCTCAAAATTCGCCGAGTAGATGGATCCAATGGAGCTCTCCTCCTTGAACGAGCTCTTGGATCGCATTGGCGCTCTAGGAGTCGCTACGGATTACGATCGGATCGGGCTTAAACCCGACCAAAGGGACATTAACTATCCGCCGGTCACCCATCAAATAGTGGTGGTGGAGGAGCAATGCGGCGATTCTCCCTCTATCCTGAGGACGAACTATGTCCGAATTCCTGAGCTCTCCGAACAGGATACGCGCTCGCGGGAGGACACCGCCGTAACCCTGAATACAGACTCAGGCCACATACCAAACCCGGAGGGCAATATCCCGGAGCCCGAACTTCCAAGATCGGAAACTCCCCTGCCTCGGGATCACAGATTGGGTCAAGGTCTGGACTTCAATCCACCCACCCACCCAGATACAAACTATCTATCCCGCATTAGGCAAGCGCCCCAAGAGACAGTATATCACTATTGGGCCAGATTCCTCCTTGTAATGAACAAGGTCAAGGACTATCACGAGGAAGATGCAATTTCGTTCTTTTGCAACAATTGCACGAACAAGGGAGTCCTCAACTCCATAAGTCGCCGTGACGTAGCACACTTCGCTGACTTGGCGGACATTGTATGCAAATACTGTGCGATGGAGCGTGCCTGGAAAACCCAAACGCAATTTTGGGATCATCCGGCTCTGACAAAACCCCCAGTCCAAACTAAAAGGGTGCACTCTTATAAGTCACCCAACCCAATTACAAAGAAGCAAAAGCCCACTACAGGGCATGGAACCGTATTGGAGGGATGGCTCAACGGGCCCTGCAAAATTCATAGTACAGCGGAAACCATATCAACACACAGCCTTAGAGCATGTTGGGTACTCCGGCAGGTTGCCAAAAGCGGTGAGGATCTCCTCACCCAAAATACCTTAGAGCACCTCCCCACGGATAGCAACACAGTATTAACAGTCTTCGATACCTTCGCCTCAAATAATAGGCGTAAGCGAGCACTCCGCAGCCTTGCCGAAGTCTACCACGTGGCAGCAATAAATCCATGGCGCGACACAACTATGACCTTCAATGACAGCGACGAACCTAAATTCTGAACAACCCAAGGACCAGCTGCTTTGGTCCTCAGTCCAATTCTGGATGGCTTTCGGCTCACTAAGGTGCTCATGGATGGCGGCAACGGATTAAACCTCATCCATGAGGAAACTCTCCAACAGATGGACATAGACAAAAACCGTATTGAGCAAAGCAGTACGACCTTCCAAGGAATCATCCCTAGTCGGGAGGCACGTTGCGTTGGGAAAGTCACACTTGATGTGGTATTCGGCACTCCGGAGAATTACAAGTCCGAACAAATTACATTCCAAGTGGCCCCGTTCAGTAGAGGATACCACGCCCTTCTAGGGCGGGAGGCATTCACGACTTTTAAAGCCATACCCCATTACGGGTACATTAAGCTCAAAATGCCCAAACCCAAGGGAATTATCACTCTAACTAGTGATCCGGACATAGCACTCTGCGCCGAGAACAAAACAGCCGCACTAGCCCTCGAGGCATTATCCGAAGCCCTTGTGGTGGAGGAGTTTACGGTGGACAGGGACGACGTGATACTTGACAAAAGATCCAAGTCCACCTCCTTTAAACCAGCGGACGAAATAGTTAAATTGCAAGTCCATCCAACGGACCCTACAAAAACAGCATCCATTGGGGCACAATTAGACCCCGCTGTAGACGCGCACTGCGAGAGTTTCTGCGCGAGAATTGGGACATATTCGCGTGGCATCCTTCAAACATGCCAGGAATCCCACGCAGATTGGTAGAGCATAGCCTTAATATTCTAAAAGGATTCAAGCCGGTCAAGCAGACTCTTCGGCGTTTCTCTGAACGTAAGTGACAAGCCATGGGAGAAGAGCTGGCCAAGCTACTAGAAGCCGGATTCGTTAAAGAAATAAAACATCCGGATTGGCTAGCAAACCTGGTGATGGTACCATAAAAGGACAAATCCTGGTGCCTATGTGTCGACTTCAAAGACCTTAACAAGGCCTGCCCAAAGGATCCCTTCCCACTCCCTCGCATCGATCAAATCATCGACGCTACCGCAGGACACGAATCACTATGCTTCCTCGACACATACTCCGGTTATCACCAGATTAAGATGGCGGAGTCTGATCAAGCCACAACAGCATTTATAACACCATACAGCCCCTTCTGCTTTAACAAAATACCCTTTGGGCTCAAAAACGCCGGTGCAACATATCAGCGCATGATCCAGACATGTCTGGAAAAGCAAATCGGCAAGACTGTGGAGGCATACGTAGATGACGTGATCATTAAAACCAGACACGTCGACTCTTTAATAGACGACTTGAGGCTCATGTTCACCAACCTCCGAGCATACGACATTAAGCTCAATCCGGAAAAATGCGTCTTTGGCGTTCTCGCCGGAAAGCTCCTGGGCTTCATCGTCTCCAGTAGAGGAATTGAAGCAAATCCGGCTAAAATCCAAGCTCTGTCACAGTTGGCTACCCCAACTGACCTCAAGCAAATCCAGAAATTGACTAGATGCGTGGCGGCTTTAAGCCGCTTTATCTCCCGATTAGGAGAAAAGGCACTTCCCCTTTATCGCCTTCTTAGGCGCACTGAACACTTCGGGTGGACGGACGCAGCCACGGCTGGACTGGAAGAAATAAAAGCCATCCTGGCCGCCAACCCAGTCCTGGCCGCGCCAACTATTGGCGAACCAATGCTATTATATATAGCGGCAACTCACCAAGTTGTAAGCGTAGTGCTCGTCGTCGAACAAGAGACGGACGGACATAAATCCCTGCTTCAAAAGCCGGTATATTATGTATCCACCATCCTCACCCCATGCAAATCACGGTATCCACATTACCATAAGATAGCATACGCGGTGTTTATGGCATCCCAGAAATTATGACACTACTTTCAAGAGTGTTCGATCACGGTGGCATCCGAAGTACCACTCAATGACATAATAAACAACCGTGATGCCACGGGCCGGATTGCCAAATGGGCTATTCAGCTCCTCCTGTTCGACATAACATATAAGCCACGACGAACCATTAAGTCGCAAGTACTAGCCGACTTCGTAGCCGAATGGACAGAAGCCGAACTCCCTAAAGAGTACGGCGCATACTCCAATTGGATCATGCACTTCGACAGCTCTAAATTGCTGGATGGTCTAGGGGCTGGCATGCTCTATATATGGACTCCAATAACGCAGCCGAATACGAGGCCCTACTACACGGCCTCCGGATGGAGGTCTCCATGGGCATTCAACGCCTAGAGGTGCGTGGAGACTCAAACCTCGCAATATCCCAAATAAATGGAGACTTCGATGCCAAGGATCTGAAAATGGCAGCATATCATAGCGCCGTCCTCAAAATGTCAGCTCAGTTCGAGGGGCTGTAATTCCACCACGTGGCTCTGGAAAACAACCAGGCAGCGGACATCCTAGCTCGTATCGGTGCTAAATGCGACCTTGTCCCACCAAACATCTTCCTGGAAAGACTGTTTAAACCATCCGTGGTATGGGAAGGGGACACCGGCAAAATTAGTCCGGACCTGGCCACAACCCCAGACACCGAATACTCTGACACAATCGGAGGCTCTACCACCGAAATAACACCTTCAGCCCATGTGATAATGGCCGTCATAGCCCCGTGGACAGAACCATTCCTGGCATACCTAACTAGACAGGAATTACCCGAGGACCAGAATGAGGCTCGCTGTATAGTGCGGTGATCTAAAGCCTACAAGGTCTGTGAGGGAGAGCATTATAAGAAAAGCACAACCAGAGTCCTTCAAAGGTGCATCTCCGAAGAGGAAGGGCGGAAGCTGTTGACAGAAATCCATGCCGGACTCGGCGGCCACCACGCAGCAGCCCAGGCCCTTGTAAGTAAGGCCTTCTGTACAGGTTTTTATTGGCCGATGGCCCGGGCAGATGCACAACATCTGGTTCAAGATTGTGTTGGTTGCCAGCTTTTTGCAAACGAAAGCCACATGCCACCTACCGCCCTCCAAACCATCCCCATTACTTGGCCCTTCGCAGTCTGGGGGCTCGATATGGTCGGACCCCTCAAAGGGGGAACCCATAAGAGAAAATACTTACTGGTCATGGTGGACAAATTCGCCAAATGGATAAAAGCCAAACCTGTCAAAACGGATCTGGACCGGTGATAGACTTCATATCTGGGGTTGTACAGCATTATGGCGTTCCGCACAGCATCATCACTGACAATGGCACAAACTTTACACCCGACGAGTTGAAACTTTTGTGCAGCAACATGGGCATCAAGCTCGATTATGCTTCTGTCTATCATCCGCAAACTAACGGTCAAGTTGAACGCGCGAATGGTCTTATCATGAGTGGTATTAAACCTAGATTAGTCCAGTCCTTAAAGGAATCAGACACCCATTGGGTAGAGGAGCTCGACTCCGTACTATGGGGGATGTGGACCACGCCGAATCGCACTACCGGATACACACCATTTTTTATGGTGTACGGTGCTGAGGCGGTACTGCCTTGCGACATAATTCATGACTCACCTCGAGTGCACATGTATGAAGAAAGAGAGGCCGAGCTCGATCGGCAGGATAGTTTGGATGCCCTGGAGGAGGAGCGTGATGTGGCAAAAGCCCATTCCACATTCTATCAACAACAGGCTCGAAGGTATCAAAGCAAAGAAGTGCGGGCCAAAACCTATAACGTTGGTGAACTAGTTCTGCGCTTGCCGGAGAAGAAAAAGAACAAGCTCAAGCCCAAATGGGAAGGTCCCTTCATTATCGACCAGGTTCTGACCGGTGGAGCGTACCGTCTGTGGGATGCATCGAATAATCGGCTCGAGCCAAACCCATGGAACGCAGCCAGACTACAAAGATTCTACGCCTAGCGCCGGACTCTATGTTCGTCTCCTTACCTCCATGAATTTTTTGCACATCTGTTTTTTCCTCTTTCTTTCTCTCTTTTCTCTTCAAAGCCCTAAAGGGCTAAACCTGTGTCTAGGTTACAGAATCTTGATGCGCTAACCCCGCTCAATATACCTGGGGGCTTCCTATACAGAAGCTTAATCTAATTATTTTTCTGGGCTTCATGCCCCGCACATGTGTCATCCTTCCACATGTACCTTTTTTCGCCACTATATGCATCGATATGACTTAAGTTTTGGCCAAGCTGGGTTGCCTGGCTCTTGTGTTTATGCCCTACGTTCCTGTTAATTCGGCTAGGGCATAAGGGGAGCACCTCTGCGATTGTTTCTGCCGGGTTAGCCGGATGTGTACCTCAGACTGGGTGAAGCCGAAAGCTAGTGTTCTTAAGGGAATATTCGGTCGGTGAATAAAAGATGAATATCATTTAAATTACTACACACCCCCAGATGTTTTTAACCTATGACTCGCAGTCCTGACATGCACATTAGGGCATGCGTACCTAGGGAAAGGAACCCTTGATGGAACTATTCTCCCTGGAAGATGTTTCTTACTACCCATGTAATATAACATAGCTAGTTGGGTATTTGTCTGTTCAAGCACTTATGACCCCTATGCCTGGTTTCCATGCATACCCTAGTTTTTATATAACCGAGTAGGTATTCGGATACACTCCGGACTATCGGGTCCAGAGGTCGAAGCGAAAAGGTCCACCATGACAAATGATTTACAATTCGGCTAGGGACATTACATATGTCACTTGAAGTACACAATCACTAAGACTGATTAAATTCTTCTTCTATACCATCCAACAGGCTGTCTAGCCTACAATCCTGTTGGGAATCCTTCGCGGCTAACTCTACTTGATCATACACTAAACTGACAGGGATTTCTTTCCCGTCAGGCCCCACAGGTCCGACCTCGGCCATGTGGTTTGGGTCAGCCTTGGTGTATCATGTCTTCACCATAGCCCAGGCTTCCCGTGCACCCTGTCGACAGGCCGATATCTTCCATAACCGAAAGCACCGCCGTGCTCCCTTCAGCTTCTCTATAAGCTCCCCCATGCCTCCTAGCGGGGACGCGGACGGCCACAAGGCTTGGGCAATACTCTGCATCACCTGCTGAACTTGTTTGTGCAGTTGGGATAGCTCTGACAGAAGATCACCCGAGGACCCAGGGATCTACTCCGCGGGACGACCCGTCAGCATACCTACAGATATAACGCTGTTAGCAGGCTTCTTCGCCGAACTCCTTTAAAAAGTTCGTTCAAGCACTTACTAAAAATTCCATGCTGAAGCCGTTTATTCTCCTTAACGGAGTCCGCAAGCTGGGCTCGGACATCCTTCAGTTCCACGCCCAGCCGGATATTGGCATCTTGGAGATCATTTTTCTCCTGCCTGACGCGCGTCGGCATGCGCTCGCCAGCATTTCGTTGTCGATCATCACGTGCCGTATCCGCCTCCACGGCCTCCGGATTCACTCCGGGGCCACCTGCAACATCTATTGTAAGGTGTGCATGTACGCCGCATACTACCTGCTACTGATATTCTTTGCAATAGACAAAAGAGTTACCAGGAGGACCCTTTTTGGACTCCTTCAATACGGCAACAGCGGCTTCCAGTTGGGCCTTGCACTAGTCCAGCTCTTCAGACAATTGGGAATTCTTCTCGGTAAAAAACCTGCACAAATATTGATCCTTAAATCAGTTGTGTCAACTGTTTCAAGTCTCAGGGGCTAATGATACATATAATTGTCATATTTACTTACCCATACATCCCTTACATACTGGTCCGTGGCTCTGGCTAGACCATTTTGAGCAGCACGGAGGTACGCGTCTCCAGAATTGAAGGCATCAAATGCCTCTGGTGAGAAGCAAGCATCACAGAGTACGGCCCGGCGATGCCTATGATCCATGGCGCTCTCCACTTCTGAATTGGTAGCGGACAGTCTATCCGCATCCTCTGTAGGAGGAGTATCCGGCGTCCGCCCCATGTCGGCTTCCACCTCTATGTCCGGCCCTGGAGCCCGACTGGTGGAAGCATGATCGGCAGCCTCTCCGGACATATTCCGGCGAGCGTTTTTTTCTATTAAAGAAACATGGACGTCAGTACATTTTGAGAAAGATGACAACCACGGAGCAGGGTTCTTTGTCATACCTCTGCCCCGGCGTCTTTGTCCTGACTGCCTTCCTTTTTGGCCTACCCGGCCTCGGTGCCCCTTGTTGGCAAGTTGCTGCGGGTTCGGCATGGCGTCCCGAATGCCTTCCCTGTGAAACACCATATGTATATGGTAGGTGAAGTGTCTAAAAGGGGATCCTAGTTTTTGGAGTTGGGATTTTGGTTTTTCTTACGTGCGATGCAGGGAGCAGTACGGGATAGTCGGCCGTAATGGCCACAATGGCGTCATCACAGCTCAATTGATAGAACTTCCTATCTACCAGCTCCACGAATATGTCCGGATCTTCTTCGAGTCCGGGACCGAGGGCCTAGTCAGGGTCCTCTGGTTGTGGAGATGGGTTGTTGACCTCCCTTACAGCTTTTTGCAGTTCCTGCCGTAAAATGGCAAGGTAAGTACCTACGACAAAAAAATGTGGAAAGGATGGGAGTAAGGAGATATAGCTCACCCAGCTTGGAGGGTTGTACATGGAGAATCCATCCCATGGCTTGATGCGGATGAACTCCTCTTCCTCTCGCTTGAACAACTCGGATAGAATTTTTGCTAAAGCAGCAGCGGAGTCCGGTCCCTTACACCCGTAGCGGGTGGCATTATCTTCCCCGTTGAAGCACCACAGGGGGTGCCCTCGATATTGGAATGGCTGCACTACCCGCATTATGCATATTGACATGACTTTGATTATTGTCAATCCCGATTGAGCTAGCGCTTTAATCCGGTTCATCAGGTAAAGCACTTCTCCGTTGTCTTCCTCCTGGGGGCTCCGTGGGCGCCAGCTTTGGCGTTTCTTCAAAGGAGCATTGTTGAACTCAGGAAGACCCCGCCGAACGGTGTCCGGAAGAGGGACGTCCTCCATATAAAACCATTCCGAAGGCCAGTCTTCGAACGTCTTCTTCAGAGTACTGGACAGGTATCCGGTTTCGGCGATGCGCCATATTTTGGCTCCGCCCACTTGATAAAGTGACCCCTTCTGTGTGCAAGGGACGAGACAAAATAAGCTCTTCCATAGCTCGAAATGAGCCTCGCAGCCCAGGAATAACTCGCAAAGGGCAACGTAACCGGCGATGTGTAATATGGAAGCGGGGGTGAAATTATGCAGTTGGAGGCCGTAAAACTCCAGGAGCCCGCGGAGGAACGGATGGATTGGAAATCTGAGTCCCCTTAATAAGTAGGGAACAAGGCACACCCGCTCCCTCGTAGAGGGGCTGGGGAAGCTATCCGCTTGCTCCCCGCCATTGTAGGTGGCGAGCCCGGCTCGGACGGGAACCATATACGCTGGAGGGAGAAATCCCCGAGTTTGCAATTCGACTAATCAACTGTGTAGGACGGAACATCTCTCCCAATTACTGGGCTTAGGGCTGCGGGGGCGGGAGGAGGAGCTGTGGTGGTCGGCCATGTTGGAATGGATTTTTTCCGAAGCGCGCTCCAATGGATTCTCGCTGTGGGAGGATGGTATGGATTGGATCTAATAATCCCCATCCCTTTAATAGACAATTTATTTATCTGGCTAGGGGGGTGAATGTAAAAAATGCCCTGGCTCCTTGTATTCATTCGACGCGTGGAAGATAGCCCTTATTGGGCGCAGAAGCCAAGAAGTCCAACATTCATGGGTCCGGACACTACTTGACAAACATTCAAAATCTAAGAAGAACCCTCCTTGCAATGACGAAGACAATACTGCGTGCCGGACTTGACGTCATTGAAGCCTGGTTCGGGGGCTACTGAGGGAGTCCTGGATTAGGGGGTCTCCGGACAGCCGGACTATATCCTTTACCGGACTGTTGAACTAAGAAGATACAAGATTGAAGACTTCGTCTTGTGTCTGGATGGGACTTTACTTGGCGTAGAAGGCAAGCTAGGCAATACAGATATGTATATCTCCTCCTTTGTAACCGACCTTGTGTAACCCTAGCGCCATCCGGTGTCTAAATAAACCAGCGGGTTTTAGTCCGTAGGACAACATACAGTCATACCATAGGCTAGCTTCTACGGTTTAGCCACTTCAATCTCGTGGTAGATCAACTCTTGTAATACTCATATCATCAAGAACAATCAAGCAGGACATAGGGTATTACCTCTATCAAGAGGGCCCGAACCTGGGTAAACATCGTGTCCCCTGCCTCATATTACCATCCGCCTTAGATGCACAGTTCGGGACCCCCTACCCGAGATCCGCCGGTTTTGACACTGACAGTGAGTTTATGATCAAGTTTATCTATGAACAATATTTGAATCTTCTCTGAATTCTTTTATGTATGATTGGTTATCTTTGCAATTCTCTTCCAATTATCAGTTTGGTTTGGCCTACTAGATTGATCTTTCTTGCAATGGGAGAAGTGCTTAGCTTTGGGTTCAATCTTGCGGTGTCCTTTCCCGGTGACAGTAGGGGCAGCAAGGCATGTATTGTATTGTTGCCATCGAGGATAACAAGATGGGGTTTTTTTATCATATTGCGTGAATTTATCCCTCTACATCATGTCATCTTGCTTAAGGCGTTACTCTGTTGTTATGAACTTAATACTCTAGATGCATGCTGGATAGCGGTCGATGTGTGGAGTAATAGTAGTAGATGCAGGCAGGAGTCGGTCTACTTGTCTTGGACATGATGCCTATATACATGATCATACCTAGATATTCTCATAACTATGCTCAATTCTGTCAATTGCTCAACGGTAATTCGTTCACCCATCGGAAATACCTATGCTCTTGAGAGAAGCCACTAGTGAAACCTATGGCCCCCGAGTCTATCTTCATCATATTAATCTTCCAACACTTAGTTATTTTCATTGCATTTTGTTTTACTTTGCATCTTTATCATAAAAATACCAAAAATATTATCCTATCATATCTATCAGATCTCACTCTCGTAAGTGACCGTGTAGGGATTGGCAACCCCTTATCCCGTTGGTTGCGAGGATTTATTTGTTTTGTGTAGGTGCGAGGGACTCACGCGTAGCCTCCTACTAGATTGATACCTTGGTTCTAAAAAACTGGGGGAAATACTTACGCTACATTGCTGCACCACCCTTTCCTCTTCAAGGGAAAACCAACGCAAGTGCTCAAGAGGTAGCAGTACACATTCGGATGACCCGGCAGTAACAATCACAGAGGTGCTCCCTTTATGCCCTAGCAGAACTAACGGGAACGTAGGGCATAAACACAGGAGCCAGGCAACCCAGCTTGGCCAAAACTTAAGTCATATCGACGCATATAGTGGCGAAGAAAAGGTACATATGGAAAAACTCATATGTGAGGAGCTTAATGCTCAAGAAATGTCAAGAACTTCTGTCGGAGAAGCCCCCTGGTACAAGTAACATACATGTTTAAAGATGTATGTGTCGATTTTGTGCGGTCTGGCCGTACCGAAGCTTTAAAGCAAGAAAGAAGAAAATAATCGAGAAAGAGAGAAAAAATAATGGAAGCTACAGGGGAGGAGGAGACGAACACGGGGTTTGGCGCTAGGCATAGGACTTCATCAATTATGAAGGGACCCTCCCATTTGGGCTTGAGTTTCTCCTTTTTCTTCTCCGGCAGGCGTAGAACGAGTTCGCCAACGTTGGAAGTCTTGGCCCGCACTTCTATGCTTTGATATCTTCGAGCCTGCTATTGGTAAAATGTTGAACGGGCTTTTGCGACATCGCGTTCCTCCTCCAGGGCATCTAATCCATCCTGCCGATCAAGCTCGGCTTCTCTCTCTTCGTACATATGCACTTGGGGTGAGTCGTGAATAATATCGCAGGGCAATACGGCCTCTGCGCCATACACCATGAAGAAAGGTGTTTATCCGATAGTGTGGTTGAGCGTGGTCCGCAGCCCCCCAGAGTACGGAGTCGAGCTCCTCAACCCAGTGCTTGTCTGATTCTTTCAAGGACCGCACTAGTCTGGGCTTGATGCCGCTCATAACGAGACCGTTGGCCCGTTCGACTTGACCGTTGGTTTGTGGGTGGTAGAAGGAGGTGTAATCGAGTTTAATACCCAGATTAGTACGCCAAGTTTTTACCTCGTCGACTGTGAAATTAGAGCAATTTTTAGTGATGATGCTGTGTGGATCACCACAATGGTGCACAACACCAGATATGAAGTCTATCACCGGGCCGGATTCGGCCATTTTGACTGGTCTAGCCTCTATCCACTTAGTGAATTTGTCCACCATAACCAGTAGATATTTTTTTCTTATGGCTTCCCCTTTAAGGGGTTTGACCATATCGAGTCCCCAAACCGCAAAAGGCCAAGTAATGGGGATTGTTTGTAGGGCGGTGGGGGCATATGGCTCTGATTGGCAAAGAGTTGGCATCTGATGCAATGTTGGACAAGGTCATGTGCATCTGCTTGGGCTGTCGGCCAATAAAATCCTGTACGGAAGGCCTTGCTAACAAGGCCCCGAGCTGCGGCGTGGTGACCACCGAGTCCGGCATGGATTTCAGCCAAGAGCTGGCGCCCCTCTTCCTCGGACATACATCGTTGTAGGACTTCGGTGGCGCTTTTCTTGTAGAGCTCTCCCGCATGAACTTTGTAGGCTTTTGAACGCCGGACAATGCAGCGGGCCTCATTATGGTCCTCGGGAAGCTCTTTCCTATTGAGGTAGGCCAGGAAGGGTTCGGTGCATGGGGAATGACTGCCATGATGAGATGCGCCGATGGTGTTATTTCGATGGCTGAGCCCCCGACGACGTCGGTGTTTCCGGGATCTTGGATTATGTTTGATTCCGGACTTGTATTGCCATTTTCCCCCTGCCACACCATGGATGGCTTAAAGAGCCTTTCCAGGAAAATATTAGGTGTGACGGGTTCGCGCTTAGCACCGATACGAGCAAGAACATCCGCCGCTTGATTACTTTCTCGGGCCACATGATGGAACTCGAGTCCTTCAAACCGGTCCGACATTTTGATGACTGTGTTACGATACGCTGCCATCTTTGGATCTTTAGCGTCGAAATCTCCGTTTATTTGAGATATTGCGAGGTTCCAGTCCCCACGTACCTCTAGGCGTTGTATGCCCAAGGAGACAGCCATCCGGAGACCATGTAATAGGGCCTCGTATTCGGCTGCATTGTTGGAGTCTGTGTATAGTATTTGGAGAACGTACTGAACGATGTCTCCCGTAGGGGACGTTAAGACAACCCCCGCTCCTAATCCTGCCAGCATTTTGGAGCCGTCGAAGTACATGACCCAATTGGAGTATGTGCCATACTCTTCAGGGAGTTCGGCCTCTGTCCATTCGGCGACGAAGTCGATCAGTACTTCGGACTTGATGGCTCGACGTGGTTTATATGTAATATCAAATGGGAGGAGTTCGATGGCCCATTTGGCAATCCGACCTGTAGCATCGCGGTTGTTTATGATGTCATTGGGGGGTACTTCAGAGGCCTCCGTGATCGAACACTCCTGGAAGTAGAGATAGAGCTTTCGGGATGCCATGAAGACCGCATATGCTATTTTTTGATAATGAGGGTACCAGGATTTGCATGGTGTAAGGACAATGGACACGTGGTATAATGGCTTCTGAAGCGGGAATTTATGTCCGTCCTGTTCTCGTTCGACGACGAGTACGGCGCTCACTACCTGGTGTGTTGCCGATATGTATAATAACATCGGTTCGCCGGCATTTGGTGCGGCCAGTATTGGATTGCTCGCAACAAGGGTTTTTATTTCCTCCAATCCGGCTATTGCCGCGTCGGTCCACTCGAAGTGGTCAGTTCGCCATAGAAGGCGATAAAGTGGCAGTGCCTTTTCTCCCAATCTGGTGTTAAAGCGGCTTAGAGCTGCTACGCAGCCCGAAAGCTTTTGAACTTGCTTAAGATCTGTTGGCCTAGCCAGTTGTGACAGAGCTCAGATTTTGGCTGGGTTTGCTTCGATTCCTCTATTGGAGAAGATGAAGCCCAGTAGTTTTACAGCGGGGACGCCGAAGACACACTTTTCCGGGTTGAGTTGAATGCCATTTGCCCGGAGGTTCTCGAATGTAAGACGTAAGTCATCTATTAGTGTCTCGACGTGCCTGGTTTTGACGATGACATCATCGACGTAAGCTCCTACTGTTTTGCCGATCTATTTTTTCAGGCATGTTTGAATCATGCGTTGGTACGTGGCGCATGCGTTCTTGAGCCCAAAGGGCATCGTGTTGAAGCAGAATGGGCCGTATGGGGTGATAAATGCTGTTGCGGCTTGATCGGACTCCTTCATTTTGATTTGATGGTATCCAGAATATGCATCAAGGAAACACAATGAGTCGTGTCCTGCAGTGGCGTCGATGATTTGCTCAATGCGGGGGAGGGGGAAAGGATCCTTAGGGTATTGAGGTCTTTGAAATCGACGCATAAGCGCCATGATTTGTCCTTCTTTGGTACCATCACCAGGTTTGCCAACCAGTCCGGGTGTTTGATGTCTCTAATGAATCCGGTCTCGATGAGTTTGGCCAGCTCTTCCCCCAATTTTTGTCCTTTGGGTTCGGAAAAGCGCCGCAGTGATAGCTTGACCGGTTTGAACCCCTTTAATATATTGAGGCTATGTTCGGCTAGCTCGCGTGGGATCCGTGGCATGTCTGAATGGTGCCAGGCGAATATGTCCCAGTTTTCATGCAAGAATTCTCGTAGTGCGGTGTCAACTGTTGGGTTCAGTTGAGCTCTGATAGATGCTATCTTCTTGGGGTCCGTTGGGTGGACCTGGAATTTGACTATTTCTTCTCCTGGTTGAAATGATGTGGATTTAGGGCGTTTGTCGAGGCTTACATCGTCCATGTCCACCGTGGAGCGTAGTGCAGTTAATTCGTCGACTGCGAGGGCTTCGGATAGCTCCTCCGGGGCCAGGGATGCGGTTTTGTTTCCGGCACGGAGTGCTATGTACGGCTCACTGACGAGAGTGATTATACCGTTTGGTCCGGGCATCTTGAGCTTCATATACCCATAATGGGGTACGGCCTGAAAGCGGGTGAAAGCATCCCGCCCCAAAAGGGTGTGATCTCCGCTCCTGAAAGGGGCCACTTGGAAAGTTATTTCTTCAGACCGGTAGTTCTCGGGCGTGCCGAATACTACGTCAAGTGTGATTTTGCCCATGCACCGCGCCTCCCGACTAGGAATAATTCCTCGGAAGGTTGTGTTGCTTTCAATGATGCGGCTCCAGTCTATTTCCATTTTATGGAGTGTGTCCTCGTAAATGAGGTTTAGTCTGTTGCTGTCGTCCATGAGGACCTTGGTAAGTCGAAACCCGTCCACGATGGGACTGAGGACTAACGTAGCTGGGCTCGCACTATTCTGTACTTTGGTTCGTCGCCGGTGTTGAATGTTATAGCTGTATCGTTCTAGGGGTTTATGGTAGCAATTTGGCAGACTTCGGCGAGCTCGCGGAGCGCCCTTTTGCGCTTTTTGTTTGAAGCGAACGTCTCAAAGACCGTCAATACTCTTGAGTTTTCGTCCACTAGGGGATGCCATTATGAGTCATCCTTGATAAGGATATCCTCGTCGTTTTTGGCTACCTGTCGTAGTATCAAACATGCTCTAAGGTTGTGGGTTGCCACGGTATCTGGTGTTGTATGTATTTTGCATGGGCCATCGAGCCACCCAGTCAGAACGGTGTCGTGCCGCATAGCGGTTTTGTGTTTCTTGACTGTTGGACTGGGTGTGCCACGAGGGTGCGCCCTTTTGCGTGTAGGGGGAGTTGAGTTGGGACTGGCAGTTCCCAGCGAGCTGCCTGAGTTTTCCAGGTGCTCTCCATCGCACTGTATTTTCGTATGATGGTTGCTAAATCAGCGAATTTCAGTATGCGGCAGAGATTGATGGCGTTGAGGATTCCTTCGTCCGCGCAATTGTTGTAGAACGCTGAAATTGCGTCTTCGTCATGGCAATCTTTTACCTTGTCCTTGACAAGGAGGAATCTGGCCCAGAAGTGGTGGACTGTTTCCTGAGACAGTTGTTTTATGCTTACGAGAGTGTCTAAATTCGGGTGGGTGGGTGGAATTAAATCCGAACCCCGACCCGACCGATTATCCGGAGTCTGTTGATTTTCTGGGCTTGACAGTCTGGGTTCTGGAATACCTTATGATTGTTTAGGAACGTCGTCCGATGCTATTTTCCGGAGGCTGGTCGCATCCTTTCGCGGGTGGGTATCCGGTCTTTCCTGGTCGGCGATCCGGACATAGTCCGCCTTCAATATATGAGAAAACTCGTAATCCTGCTCCACGACTACCGCAATCTGGTGGGTGACCGGTAGGGTCTCAAATTCTCCTTGGTCGGTTTTAAGCCCGATCCAGTCATAGTCTGTGGCTATTCCCAAAGCGGCGATGCGATCTAGGAGTTCGTTCAAAGACGAAAGCTCTACCGGATCCATCTGCTTGGAGTGCTCGAAGTTGATGCGAAGGGGGTTTTTGATGGCCCGAGAGGTCATCGTCGGCTCAATGGCCGAATGGGCAATCATAGTAAAGCCGCCTAACCGGAGGGTTTGGCCCGGGGCCAGAGCTCCTCCAGGGGTGATGTTGTCTTTAAGGACAAGGCGAGCCATCGAGCCTTTTGTTGACGGCACAGTGGAACTCTCAATGAAAGCACCAGTGTCGGTGTCAAAACCGGCAGATCTCGGGTAGGGGGTCCCGAACTGTGCGTCTAGGATCGATGGTAACAGGAGACAGGGGACACAATGTTTACCCAGGTTCGGGCCCTCTCTATGGAGGTAATACCCTACGTCCTGCTTGATTGATATTGATGAATGTGAGTGTTACAAGAGTTGATCTACCACGATATCGTGATGGCTAAACCCTAGAAGCCTAGCCTATATGACTATGGTAATGAATGTGTCCTTTCCGGACTATCGCCTCCGATTTATATAGACAGTGAGGGGATCTAGGGTTTACATAGAGTCGGTTACATAACAAGAAATCTTCATAGTCGGTCGCCAAGGAGAGTCCAATCCGGACTCAGGTATAGTCTCCGGCCTTCATGTCTTCACAGCCCATCAGTCCGGCCCACTAGATAACAAGTCGGACGCCCGTGGACCCCTTAGTCCAGGACTCCCTCACTCGGCCTGGGAAGGTCCGTTGGGAGAGCACCTCGTCGTCTCCCTTGGCCTTGGGAGAGTAAGCGGCCGGCGGTGTCTCGCTGGCCATCTCCTTTGAGTCCAACGAGCCTCTTGATGAGGATCGTTGGGAGCTGTCATGGGCCGGACTGCAATAGCATGATTAATCATGTCAATACAACAAAGAGGATAGGTTAGATTTATGGGCATGTACGAGTCTTAGCTCTTACGATGCGGCCCGAGGCTTGGTACGGGGGCGTCGCTCTGGACTGTTGTAGGCGTCCCATGTGGAGCTGCCCGCGAGTGGGCCTTTCCCCTTCTTGGGCGCCTCCGCCTCCAGAATTGTGGAGGCCACCCTCTTCTTCCTCCCTCCATCAGAGGGAGAGTCGCTCTTCTCCTCCTCATCGTCGCCGTCTTCGACGACGGAGGAGCGGGCCTTGTCTTTGGAAATCGCATCCGAAGCACCCTTGCGGCAGGGGCCACTCCGGACCCCCTTGGCCTTCCCGTGGCCTTCTTCGCCGGTGCCGTATAGGGCGCCGGCACCAGCATCTTCGCTAAATGCGGAATGACTGGTTCTTCAGGCAGCGGAGCCAGACACCGGATCTGCTTCGCCCTCTCCATCCAGTCCTGAAGAAGCAATAATAATAGCTTAGATATTATCCTTGAAACAAGCAAGTAGGGGATGCGTTAAAAATAACATACCTCGTTGGCGAATATTACTATTAAGTATAAACCGGTCATGAGGGGCCGGGTTATGCCCACAATGAGTTAGTCATATTTGAAGCCCATGAAGACAAGGAGTATGGCGCTTTATGGAGGAGATCTAACATCAAGGCCCAGGGCCGAAAGGCGGATTAGGACCTATAGACATAAACCGCCATATGATATGTAACTTATATTTTAAGACAAGAAAAGGTAGAAACCGAGCCGGGCACGTTTATGAGCCGGCCTCGGGATTCTGTAAACCGCCCGACGTCAACCTGTGTATATAAAGGGAGCCCCCGGCGGCGGTTTAGGGACAACAAACAATAACTCGAGAGCCAGGCAAAGCGGATTCGCTCCCTGGTCATCGAAACCCTAGCAATTCCATCACAACTGGAGTAGGCTTTTACCTTCACCGTAAGGGGCCGAACCATTATAATTCCTTATGTCCCTTGTTACTCTTTAGCCCCTTTCACCTAACCCGTTGCGATGGCTCCATGACTAAGTCCTCTCACTAGGACCATCTGCCGTGACAAAACCACGACAGTTGGCGCCCACCGTGGGGCTATCGCACGATGGTTTCGAGTTCTTAGAGGGCAGCTTCAAAGGACTCAAGGGATACACTATAGGCCGGATGACCAAGAGTCGTCGCGGCAAGCTCTACATCGATGACGTAGGCTGGGGCCCCGAGGCCGGCTCGATTGAGTATGAGTACCGGGTCCCCTTTGGTGGAATACAGGTCTTCATTGGCAAGATCGGCGAACCGGGCCCTGAGCCAAACATCTGCACCGACATCATCGAGATGGCTCAGCGTGCAAGACCTGCCCGGGTTCAGCCTGCCATAAAGCGTGCCTTCGTGGGAGTCATCCATGGAGCGGAATCTGAGGATAGATCGGTATCTGGTGGCGAAACCATCATTTACTCTGATGGCGAGTCTTCAACCGGAGAGACCGAGTTGATGTATCAGCTGCATGATGGCCGGATTAGTGGCGGTTCCGATGGCGACAGTATTCCGGACCTCTCTGATCCGCCGAGCTGAGTTGCGATTTTCATGGCCGGTACACAGTCGGTGCAGCATTCTTCTACTGTATCAGCAATGATTTCCGGTTCAGTAGTTGCAACACCAGCTGGGGCAGGAGGCTCTGCACCACCGCCGGTTCAGGCTTTGTCCGATTTATTCAACACTTTGGCAACATTGCTAGCAGCTGAGGTTAATCTGGCAGATTAGGACCAGCATAACGCAGAGATTGCAAAGGTGAAGGATCAGATAGCTCAAGCTAAGGTAGTTTTGGAAGCAGAGAACAACAGGATGGCCGCAGAGCAGGCCGAGTTAGAGGCACAGGCTTATCAACTTATGCTGGATCAGAGCGCATAAAATGATATCATGAGGAGAAGGTACCGGTCTCACCTGTGATGTAGGGTAGAACCCTAATCGCCCGATCTTTCACGAAAGGACCGGATCCCGCGATGAACATGAAGAACACGAGGGGAAAACAAGGGGAAACACAAGGGAAATCACGAGAGAAACACTAAACCAACACGAAATGGTTACATATGTGCTAGATCCATGAGTATATAAGGGGAGATACATGATCCAAAGTCAACAACGGACGGTACATGGTAGCCGGTTCTTCTCCAAAGGAGGTCTTGAATCCACAAGGGGGATCTTCCCGTGAGGGGTATTAAATCCAAGGTGGATCTTCTCCGTAGAGGGGTTGCGGTCTCTCTCGTGGAGTAGATCCGATATGGACGAGCGATGATCTATCTCTAATATGAGCTTACACAACACTAACCCTAACTAGAAGGAGGTGGGGGAGTATATATAGTCTAAGCCACGTAGGGGTAAGTGGGAAAGAGGGATACATGGGCCCTTGGCCCGTTCACTGTGCGTATATAGGCGCCGGATGTTCGGGCTGGGGGCCGGATGTCCGTCCGTTCACGGGTGGCCGGATGTCCGGGGCACGGGCCTGATGTCTGGGATGGCGAGGTCGGCCTCGGTGCTCTCTGGATAGGGGGCGCCGGATTTCCGGGCAGGCACCGGATTTCCGGCCCATTGCGGGGCGCTGGATGTCCGGGGGTCGTCTGGATGTCCGGCCATTGTAAAGTCGCCTAGCGTCTGTCTCTCTCTGGTCTTCTTCTGGTTGGTGGCGCCGGATGTCCGGGCTCTTGACGGATGTCCGGCCGCTGTAGCTCCACGGCAACTCCACTTGAGGCACTTCTCGATCCTCTTCCATGTGGACATGTCCTATGCTTCGAGCATCTCCATGGTCGTCTCCTCGGTTCCTGAGCACACGTAGTGTCTTTACATTAGGTAGCAACCATGTCTCGTACGAGTGGGAAGGGGAAACATTTAGGAACGGGTTCACCTTGTGTCAAATGGCATATGCTTGAGTGTACATGGGGATGATCGTAGGATGCTCCGCATCATCTCCCCTCCCTTGGGTAAGATCCGACCTCGGATCAAAAACCTCATCACCATGGAAACGGTTGTTGTGGACGGACTTGTGGTTGGACGAAGAGGAAGGCATGGCGCAATCCAAGTACTCCAAAGTGTCGCCGGAGGAGTATACATGCAAAAAGAGCAAACACAAACAACACTCGGAAATACAATGGTTAGCGCACACAAAGGGTCCATCATGTAAGAATGAGTTCGTTTGGCAAGATTGTTCGTGACAAAGCGCATGAAGCTTATGAAGATGATATAGAATGATATGAAAAGCATTCATGGGGACAATAGGATTTGTAGTATGCACAAAGGTGTGGTGAATGTGATCAAAGCAACCATTGTGCAAAATGATGTCATAATGGGATGGTTTATCAAAAGCATGAACATGGCAATTGATGCTCAATGTGATGTGATCATGCAATTGATGGTGGGCAATATGATCATCATGTATGAATATTCCATCAAGGCAGATGACAACAAATTTGCTAAGGAAATGGACAAGCTCATATATCATGGAGGACATGGGAATACAAGATGCAACAAGGCAATCATAATGTGAGTCAATCCATGCATAAGATGCAAATTTGTCATGTGTATGATATGTCCATCGAGCATGACATGTGTGGGCACAATCAACAAATATGGAGGTGTTGGTGTACCAATGCTCAATGTCGTGGCATGAGTGGAGGTTCGAAGGTGCATCCAATAAGTCCGAGCGCTCCTCAACTTGAAGGTCCTTAGAGCCAATCTCCCATGTCGCTCCTCCATTCGCGAGATGTATCATGTAGACAACAAGAAGGAGACAACAACGAAAGAGTGATCCATCCAATATGTGTAATTGAGGATGGCTCAAAGGGAAGGAGTTCACCTTTAGGAGATTCTCGCAAATGTTAGTGTTGCACATTGTGTATGCCTTCACATGACCAAATTGTCCCATGACGGTATCGCCTTGTGAATCCTACAAAATGAAAGAACATGACAAACACTCGGAAAAACAAATGAGGTTAGCGGAGATGCCAAACCTATGATTTGTGAGGTAAAATACCCAACAAGTGGATGCATCATGCTCATCATAAGAAAGGACAAGGGAGCATTTCATAGTATGGAGGCATATGATGCGAGAACAACCAAATACAATAGGCTCGATCAAGCAAGCATGCATCACAAGTAAAGTGTCCAAGTCTCCACGAGCAATAAGCATAGATGCAACAATTGGAGGCAAGTGACAATGAACAAAATATATCATGTGAGAGGCATGAACATATACGTCATCAACCCAAGAAAGCAAGTAATAATGGAACATGGCTGATGCGACAAAGCAAGCAATCATAGCAATCAAGTGGTGTGAGCTTGTAGTGCGAAGATGCAACATACTAGAGGGAATCATAGCAAGCATGTCGTGTGTACAAATGGTGGGCATGAATAATGCACAAGACATATCACAAGCATGAAAGGAGGATATGAGCAAAATAGCATCAATAGCATGAGGCACATGATAAACATGGCAAAAGCAACAAGGATCTCCACCAAGCATGCAAATACACATAGGAGTAGCATAATGGTGAATCATGGGTAGATGCAAGCAAGGGTCACAATTGCATGGCAAAGACATAGAATTAGGCATAACATGCAAAGTAAATACGATATAATGGGCAAGAGAGCGGTATATAGCCCATAGCCGTGTGAGAGCCAAGTGAGAAATAAGCACGTAGTCGTTGCGTGAAGAGAGCGGTGGGAAGGATAGTTCACGGGATCCCAAGTCATCTTTGCTCTCAAGAGCACGTTTTGTCAACTCTTGGGATTGAGAGGTTGATGAGTATATGTAAATATATGTGAGTACCTACACAAAACAAAGACAAAGGGAAAAGTGTGTGTAAGTGGTAGATGTACACATCATCCATCATGATGCGCACGTGCAAGTGTTGGTTAGCACAAAATAGCCAATGCTCAAATAAATGAGATGCATGATATAGAAACATGTCATCCATCATGATAGGTTTGTTGTTATGTATAGCATAATGGAGACTCAAATTGTGTAATGCATCATGGGAAACATCTAGAGCATTGTTATTCATGGAATGCATATGGTGCAAGCAATTATGGGAATCATGCAAAGTATGGAATGCATCAAAATCTCCTAATATGTATGAGGAAACTATGGGGGTCTCCTCATGAGCATTAATGGAAACATCACATGGAGAATATTGACAACATCCAAAATAATGCATATTTCAAACAATGTGATCATGACATGACATAGTAGATGAATTGCACAAATCATGTAAAGGAAGCATGTCAATATCATCACATGAAAAACAAAAGCCAATGACCATCATCTAGTCATCTATGCCATAAGTGCAAATGGGATTATTTGTAATGGGGCATGCATAGTCACTATGTTGAGATTTAAATGACGCAATATGGGAGATCTCACACATAGCATATGACAAGGTAAATGGATTGTCAAACATGATGTGACCAAAAGAATTTTCACAAGATATCCTATGGAGCATAGCATCACAACTAGGCAAATCAACATGCTCATCATCATATTTATCATAAATAGGTAAGTCATGACATGAAGAAGTCGCGCTACCATGAAGCATGGGAATAGGTGGATCAACATCATGCAAGTAATCATTGGTGAGATAGTCCACTAGTGGGACAAGAGAAGCACCATCACCTATGTTACCTTTGGAACATCGCTCATGTGTTGTAGGTGAGGTGTCGAAGACCGAGTCATGGTCATCTTCAACTTGATGGAACCATGTGGGGGTGCATCATCGTCCACCATGGCCATCGTTGTCTCCATTGGAGGTATGGACTCGTCGAGGATAGGCGTGTCATCATGTAGGAGACCTAGCACCAAAGAAGAAAACACACTCGGAGTAGAGGTTAAGTCGTTAGAAATCAAAGGGGGCTGACATGCCGTCTCAACTATCTCACTCACTAAGTGTTGTGGCTGACTCACTCCCTCTTGGATGCTCTCACTCATATGGTTGGTGGAGTCACTCAAATGGCTCTCAACCTCACATAGGATGTGTGGCATGCTCTCATGTGTGGGGCTAGTGGTGGTCACACTCATCCTCTCATAGGAAATGCACTCAATGTCACATATGGTGGAGTCACTCATGTGTTGGTGGCTTTCCTCACATGGCAATTGGGGCATCTCTTTATATGTGGGTGTCGGAGAGATGTTGGTGCAAATGTCTCCATGCTCAATCATGTCGTGGTTGTAGCCGTGGATGAAGGTCGAAGATGGCACATCATCACTCTCCTCTAAGACCAAAGAAAAGGTCTCATGTGCGGTCTTGTAGCTTGACTCGGAGTATGAGTCCAATATGGGCGCCATCTTCAAGTGGTTGAAGAGCTTCATGCTTGTCGCCGTGGTCGAAGGGGATGGCCCTAGCTCGACCTTCTTGTCACCGTATTTTTGTTGGATGCCCATATGATGTGGCTCCTCGTAGCTCGTCTCTATGACCGAAGGGAATTTCCCATGCTTGGCCATTTTCCTTGAGGGGCTTCCGAAGATGGAAGTGTCGCCCTCGCTCGTAGGTGGTCGCCTTGTACTTGATGACGTCGATGTAGGCGAACTCACGGGAACTAGGCGAAGATGTCGTACGTCCAAAGGCGAAGATTCCTTGATAGGACTTGGCGAAGATGCCTAAGTGGTTGTTGTAGCCGTAGCTCCGTCTTGGTGGTGCTCATCTCGCGGTCTTCTCTTGTGCTCATGAAGTTTGGACTTGGCATGAAGTAGGGCTTGTTGGGACTTGTAGGTAGGCGCATCTCGAGCATCTTCATGTTGATGGTGTCATTGTTGTGCTTGAGCTCGATGGCGTTCGTTGTCATCGTGCACACGTTGCTTGGAGGTTACTTTCCCTTCATGATGATGTGTATCACGAACGTGATGGTGGTCACCAAGGAGATGTGGACGTGGACGACTTGCGCTTGTATCATTTGTGCGCTCTGAAGACTTGTGACTTGAACGTCGCCGCCTTGAGGATGATGAAGGGGAAGTAGACTTGATCAAGGCCCGAATCTCATAAATCCTTGCATCTTGCTCCTCCTTTTGTGCGGAAAGCTTGTTGTCGATGTAGTCTCTTTTCCTTGCTTCGGAGTGACGAATGCCGATGGAGAGGTTCTCGAGGCACTCTCGCAATCTTGATTGTGCGCCTTGCATTTCTCGTTGTAGATCGAATATTGACGCTTTGGTGATGTAGTTGTTCAGGCCGTTGTTGTTGTCGAAGACCGGAGATGAAATGCCTTGCCTATCCATCACAAGACACGAGCCAATATGAGTGGGAGAAAAAGAAGAGCAATACCAAATGTACCTTAACCAAAGTTGAAGGTGGATCAATGATCACTCCAATGTGGAACAAGGAAATAGCACAATTGGTACCAAATCTTGTCGGTTTCTCACACCTACACAAATAAGGCTTATGATGGAGCTCGGTGAGGATAGTGGCACAAAAATTTGATGTAAAATGTTAGCAAGAGTCAATAATGTTGAAAGAGATTCACAAATTTGTAAGTGAAACAAGTAGACCAATAGCAATATGTGGCACACGGAAACACACACACGGATAGATAAATGGGGTTGGGCAACCAAGGATGAGCACAAAATGTGGAATCCATGAAAAACGCTCATGCTGCACAACTCAAGAGAGACGCTAGCACGATTGCTCAATAGGCGGATATGAAACTTGTGCACAACCTATAGGAGACAAAAATGCAACGACCTCTATCCCAAGTTTGCTATGTATATGATGTTCTGGTGGTATGATCCAAAATGATCGAATATGACAATGTGGTATGATGCTATGGCTATTGCTTACAAGCTCTTTGCTCTCTTTTTCTTTTGCTTAAAAGCTTTATTCCTTTTTTGGATATGGCCACAATGTGAAATGCACAAACCAAGGTAGCAATATGGTGTAGATCACTAATGTGCACAAGTAACGTTGCCGACAATACTCAAATGGCTAGTCTCGATAGGCAAGTGACGCAAAATGGGCTAGGGGTTATCAATGCAATTGCAAGGGAATATACACTGGAGGGATACCACGATACCAAGATGATATGGAGGTTACCGTCCTTGGCGATGATGAGTGGCGGTGATCTTGATGGAGATACCAAGATGATGGTGACTCGTCCCTGAGTAGCCGAAACACCTTAGGAAACGTAAAAACCATGAACTCAAAATCTCAAATGTCGAATGGTGGTATTGGGATGGCGGTGGTGGTTGCAGAAGCTCAATCGGATTGCGGAAATACAATGATGGGTTTTGCGAGTAGGCAATGCAGAAATGGAGGGTAAGGTGGTGTACTATACATGGTGTCGGAGTTTAAAGCACGGTCCCTAAGTAGCTGAGACACCTTAGGAGACACAACTCACAACAATAACAAAATTGGGTTTAGTTGGGATGGTGGAAGTGTATGGTTGGTAAGCCTATGTGGACGTGGTGGTGGTGGTTGATGAATAAGCAACCATCCCTAAGTAGCCTAGACACCTTAGGAGACTCAAATCACTCCTCAAGCAACCACAAATACTATGGGGAACAAATTGGGTTAGGTTGCAGAAGTCGGTGGTGGTTATGCGGATGATATGGTGGAAGCCCTAGGCAAAGATGCCAAAGTTCCAAAAATTCGATGGATTCAAGTGGTGATGGTAGTATTTTTGTGGGAAGGGGGGATGTCAAGAGCTTTTCCACGAGCTAAAGAATGTGAAAATCGGACTCCGGGTGAATTAGTTATGGACAAAACGGTGAAACGGGGGTGGCTGAGATGTGAGGGGCCGGACATCCGGGCTCGAGGCCGGAAATCCGGGACCTGATGTCCAGAACCGAGCAGATTTGGTGCTCCAGGAGCCGGATGTCCCGCAGGGGACCCGGATGTCCGGCCCGACGATTTCAGATCGGGATTTGGACTTCCAAACTCTATTTGGGGGGTGGAAATAGATGATTTTAGGGGCAAAATTGTGGAGATTTCATGGATGGAAAGTGGGGAAACTTGGGGATATGCTAGAACCACTTGAAACCAAGCAAATCCATGGATCAAATCCAACAAAACTTCGTCAAATCACAAAAAAATTGGGGCTATTTTTGGTGGGGATTTTCGAATTTAGGACGAAATCAACAAAATTAGGCTAGAAAACAGAACGGGGAGGCTCGGAAATCATGATCAACATGGCTCATGATACCAAGATGATGTAGGGTAGAACCCTAATCGCCTGATCTTTCACGAAAGGAGTGGATCCCACGATGAACACGAAGAACACGAGGGGAAAACGAGGGGAAACACAAGGGAAATCACGAGAGAAACACTAAACCAACACGAAATGGTTACACATGTGCTAGATCCACGAGTACATAAGGGGACATACACGATCCAAAGTCAACAACGGACGGTACACGGTAGCCGGTTCTTCCCCAAAGTAGGTCTTGAATCCACAAGGGGGTCTTCCCATGAGGGGTCTTGAATCCAAGGTGGATCTTCTCCGTAGAGGGGTCGCGGTCTCACTCGTGGAGTAGATCGGATATGGATGAGCGATACTTTATCTCTAATATGAGCTTACACGACGCTAACCCTAAGTGGGGGAGTATATATAGTCTACGCCACGAAGGGGTAAGTGGGAAAGAGGGATACATGGGCCCTTGGCCCGTTCACTGTGCGCAGACAGGCGCCGGATGTCCGGCCATTCGCGGGTGGCTTGATGTCCGGGGCACGGGCCGGATGTACGGGCTGGCGAGGTCGGCCTCGGTGCTCTCTGGATAGGGGGCACCGGATTTCCGGGCAGGCGCCGGATGTCCGGCCCGTTGCGGGGCGCCGGATGTCCGGCCGCTGTAGAGTCGCCTAGCGTCTGTCTCTCTTTGGTCTTCTTCTGGTTGGTGGCGCCGGATGTCCGGGCTCTTGCCAGATCTCTGGCCGTTGTAGCTCCGCGGCGACTCCACTTGAGGCACTTCTTGATCCGCTTCCATGCGGACTTGTCCTATGCTTCGAGCATCTCCATGGTCATCTCCTTGGTTCCTGAGCACATGTAGTGTATTTACATTAGGTAGCAACCATGTCTCATACGAGTGGGAAGGGGAAGCATTTAGGAACGGGTTCACCTTGTGTCCAATGGCGTATGCTTGAGTGTACATGGGGATGATCGTAGGATGCTCCGCATCAACCTGCCTCCGGTTTACGAGCGAAGGAATCTCTTTAACACGCCAGGGGCAGGAACCAGCAACCCGCCAGTGGTAAACCGGGTGGAGGCACCTAGAACGGGGGCGCCGGTTCAGCCACGCATGATGGATCCGCCTCGTTAGAACAATGTCCTGTCACAGCACGTCTCAACGCCTCCGGGTCATTACTCTAACCCGTTGGATAACATCGTTGCCGCCGCTTCACGATTGGCAGCTCTCCCGATCGAAGGCGAGTCTCCGGTAGAAGTTGAAACATGACGGGCTAGAGAGCTCCTTCAGACAACTTTGACCCAACAGCAGGATTATTCGTACAGACGCGCGAGGATTCATTCCACCCCCCGCCCAAGTCGGAGCTACATCGGGCATATTGATGAACCAGTTGTGTCAAGTAGTGCGCGAAACTGTAACCCGCCGCGAGGGCATAACCCGGCGGGCGGCGGTGCTAATGCCCAGGATGTGGTGGATCACAGTAGGGCATGTCGAGAAGCTGAGTTAGCAGCGCAATACACGGCCCGTCAGCTTACTCCAGTTCGTAGAACCACTTCGGTGGAACCAGGTGTGGTTTTCAGTTCTTTGGGGTGTCGTGTCTCACCCCGGCCTTACGCAACGTGCGGCTGCCCAGGGATTTCAAGGGTCCTCGTAAGGTGCCGAATTACACTGCCGATTTACCCTGAATCATGGGTCGAAAGCTATGAGATGGCGATGGAGATGCTGGATATGGCTGATGGAGCATGTGCTAAGTACTTCACCATGCTGCTGGAAGGAACAACTCATACCTGGCTGAAAAGTTTACCAGCTAACTCCATTGGATCATGGGCTAAGTTAAAAGGCAGTTTATCTAGAATTTCAAAGATATGTGTAAGTAGCCCATGTCAATTGTGGACCTAGCCGCTTGTGTTCAAGAGGAAGGGGAGTCTACAACCCATTGGGTGAAATGAGTATCAACTATTCTGCATTTATCAGACCGCATCAATGCTGATACGGCAGTCTTGACATTGGAAAGCAATTGCCGGTTTACACCTTTGAAGCTGAAGTTGGGAAGACTCAAGCGTCACTGCAATGACATGGCAACGCTTATGGCAGCTCTGGTTAAGTATGCCGACTCGGATAGCACCAAGGACCTTGAGTCTGATGATGAAAGGCTGGCGAAGGGAAAGAGGAATGGCAGTACCAAGGGGCAGGAGCATAACCTGGCGGGTAATGGGAACAATGGTAAGCACAAGGCGGGTAGCAGTTTGGATTTCGTGGCGAACACCAACACCCAGGATAAAGGTCATCGTCGTAAGGGTAAACCGCCCCAGCGGAGTGGAGGATCAGGTCCCAATCTTGAGCGCCTGTTAAACCAGCCTTGCCCAAAGCACGGATCGAAAGAAAGGCCAGCTACGCACCTTTGGAAAGATTTCTTTATTATGCGGGAGTTCAAAAATTCAAATCTTTTTCAATACGACCATGGACCGCCCGGCGGTTCAGGAGGCGGTTCTCATGGGCCGGGTTATGGTGGAGGCAGTTCCGGTTCAAGATTTCAAGGCAACCAAACCGGACATGGTAATCAAGGCAGTCAGGGCAACCAGGGCGGTTATAATCATTAGGGGAGTCAGCTACAGCAACAATCGGGTTATCAGAGTAACCTGAAGCAGTTGAATAGTGGGTAGTACCATGTCTTCACCACTAGCCTATGTAAGCGCGACCAGAAGCTTCATAAAAGGGCAGTAAACTCCATTGAACCGGCGATGCCCCGTTATCTGCGCTAGTCTAAACAACCCATTTTGTGGAGTCGAGAGGATCGTCCACCCCGGGTTGATAATCCGGTTCACCTGGCATTAGTGGTGGCACCTCATGTTGGGGGGTATAAGTTCACCAAGGTACTCATGGATGGAGGGAGCAGTATCAATATCCTTTGTTATGAAACCTTCCGTCGCATGGGGTTGGCAGATAAAAATCTTAAACCGTCGAACACCGTTTTTCATGGTGTGGTGCCTGGTAAATCGGCGTACCCAGTTGGTAAGATAGCTCTAGCGGTTGCCTTTGGAGATGATGATGATTCAAGGTCAGAAACATTGACTTTTGAAGTGGTGAAAATCAAGAGCCCATATCATGCCCTATTTGGACGGCCGGTTTATGCTAAGTTCATAGCAAGGCCTTGTTATGTTTATTTGCAGCTTAAGATGCCGGGTCATAAGGGGACCATCACAGTGCATGGCAGACGGAAGATTGCTTTGGAATGTGAAGAAGGTGATGCGGCCTATGCTGAGTCGGATTGTGCAACAGAGGAGTTGAAATTCTACAAAGACAATGTTGATCCGGCAGATATGACTTCTCTGAAAAAGCCAACTATAGAGCATGATCTGGCTTTGAAGTTTAAATCGGTTGAGGAGACTAAGCTGGTTGACTTTGTTCCTGGCGATTCATCCAGGCAGTTCAGCATCAGCGCTAACTTGGATACGAAATAGGAAAGCGCGCTCATCGAGTTCATCCGTGAGAACCGGGACATCTTTGCACGGAAACCTTCTGATATGCCAGGTGTACCGAGGGAACTCGCTGAGCACACTCTTAATATAGATCCTAAGTTTAAACTAGTCAGGCAGTTTCTCCGCTGCTTCAATGAAGAAAGGCGCAAGGCTATTGGTGAGGAGGTAGCCCAGGTTTTGGCAGCAGGGTTTATTGTGGAGGTCTTTCATCCTGAGTGGCTAGCTAATCCGGTGCTGGTACTTAAGAAGAATGGCACTTGGTGTATGTATGTGGACTACACAGATTTGAACAAGGCTTGTCCAGCTAATCCCTTTGCTCTCCCTCGTATTGATCAAATCATTGATGCTATGGAGGGTTGTGACCGCTTGTGTTTTTTGGATTCTTATTCTGGTTATCATCATATCAAAATGGCAGTTAAGGACCAGGAGAAGACGGCTTTTATAACTCCCTTTGGAGCCTTTTGCTATGTATCTATGCCTTTTGGGCTCAAGAGTGCCCAGGCGACTTATCAGTGATGTGTGTAGAATTGTCTTCATAATCAGATCGGGCGCAATGTTCATGCTTATGTGGATGATATTGTGGTAAAGTCCAGAAAGGAGGAAACATTGATAGATGACTTGAAGGAGACTTTTGATAACCTCCGGGTTTATAAGATGATGCTTAATCCGGCCAAGTGTGTCTTTGGTGTACCGGCAGGCAACCTTTTGGGTTTTCTGGTGTCTAACAGGGGCATTGAGGCTAATCCGGAGAAGATCAAAGCTATTACTTCGCTAGCCAAGCAAAAGTGTGTCAATGATGTTCAACGCTTGGCAGGCCGGATTGCAGCCTTAAGCCGGTTTATTAGTCGCCTTGGGGAGAAGGCCATCACTTTGTATCAGATGCTGAAGAAGACGGATGACTTCGTTTGGAGTGATGCTGCCAATGAAGCATTTGAGAGTCTAAAGCAGTAGTTGGCTGAGCCACCTATCCTTGCTGCTCCTGTTGATAAAGGGACTTTGCTGTTATATGTGGCTGCTAATGCCCGGGCTGTCAGTGTGGCTATTGTGGTGGAGCGCAAGGAGGATGGAAAGGAATATCCGGCTCAACGGCCGGTTTATTATATTAGTGAGGTGCTTATTGAGTCCAAGCATGGGTACCCACATTGGTAGAAACTGGTGTACGGAGTTTTCATGGCAAGCCGGAAGCTCAAGCAGTATTTTCAGGGGCATCCCATCACTGTGGTCAGTTTGCCCCTTTCGGGGATATCATCCAAAACAGGGAAGCAACTGGCCGGGTTGCCAAATGGGCCATTGAGCTTGGACCTCACGGGTTAAAAATATATGCCTCGCACAGCGATCAAGTCACAAGCACTTGTGGATTTCATCAATGACTGGACAGAGTTGCAGGCACCGGAGAAAAAGCCAGATAATACTTATTGGACTATTCATTTTGATGGGTCCAGACAATTGGAGGGCTCGGGGCTGGAGTCGTATTAACTTCCCCATGAGGTGATAAGTTTTGTTATGTTCTTCGTTTAATGTTCCCTTGCACTACCAATGCAGCTGAATACGAGGCCTTGCTCCATGGTCTTCGGATGGCTAAGGAGATGAATTTAAGCTAGGTTAAGTGCTTTGGTGACTCGGACCTGGTAGCTCAATAAGTGTCTAGCACTTGGGATTCCAAGGATCCACTCATGGCAGCATATCGTCGAGAAGTAGATATTGTTGCAGGTCATTTCAAGGGCTATCAAGTCGACCATGTGGACCGGTGAAAGAATGAAGCGGCGGATGCTTTAAGCCATTTGGGTTCCCAACATAAACCGGTTCCACCCAATGTTTTTCTGGATGTTTTGCATAACCCATTGGTCAAGTTACCTATGGAGGAGGATTTGGATGTTCCTGACCCGGAGGCTCAGTTAGTGGCAGCCCTTCATGTTATCCCAGATTGGACGGTCCCATATTTGGCGTATATGAACCGGGGCGAGTTACCGGAGGATGATACTTTGGCCAGACAGATAATCCGGTGATCCAAGTCAATGACCATTATCAATGTGGAGTTGCATCATTGCAGTGTAACAGGGGCGTTTCAGCGTTGTGTGTCTCCTCAAGAAGGCTATGAGATTTTGCGTGAGATCCACGAAGGAGATTGTGGTCACCACGCCGGTTCAAAATCCTTGGTAGCTAAGGCTTTTCGTCACGGTTTCTATTGGTTGATGGCTCGTGCTGATGTTGAGGATTTGGTAAAGAGGTGTGACGGTTGTCAGAAGTTTGCACGCCGCGCTCATGTTCCGGCTCAAGAATTAAGGATGATTCCAATCACTTGGCCATTTGCAACTTGGGGGCTGGATGTGGTTGGGCCCTTTCAGAGGTCCAAGGACAAGAAGACCCACCTTCTGGTGGCGGTTGATAAATTCACCAAGTGGATAGAGGCAGAGCCAGTCAGTAAGTGTGATGCAGCTACGACGGTTCAATTCATCAAAAAGGTGATCTTCCATTTTGGTTTTCCACACAGCATCATAACCGATAATGGTACTAATCTGTCCAACGGCGCTATGGAAGAATTTTGTCAACGTGAGCACATCCGGCTTGACGTGTCATCAGTGGCTCACCCCAATCTAATGGTCAAGTAGAGAGAGCCAATCAAGAGATTTTGAGAGGCATCAAGCCCCGGTTTATGGTTCCTTTAAAGCGGACGCCGGGTTGTTGGGTGGAGGAGTTACCTTCTGTGTTATGTAGTATCAATACCACACCGAACAGATCTACGGGTTACACACCTTTCTTCATGGTTTACGGAGCAGAGGCGGTTCTCCCTAGTGACATCTGTCATGACTCGCCCCGTGTGGCGGCTTATGTTGAAGCTGATAATCAGAAAGCACGTCAGGATTCACTGGACCTGTTAGATGAGGAGCGTGATATTGCAGTGGCTCGTTCGGCGATCTACTAGCAAGACATGCGTCGTTATCACAGCCGCCGGGTTAAAACCAGAACTTTTCAAGAAGGCGATCTGGTGCTCCGGCTCATCCAGGATCAGACTGATATGCACAAGTCGTCCCCACCTTGGGAAGGACCTTTTGTGGTCAGCAAAAATCTGCGCAACGGATCATACTACCTTATCGATGTTCGAGAGCATAAAGACTCACGTAAATCGGAAGAGGAGACCCAACGGTCGTGGAATATAGCTCATCTTCGGCCTTACTATACTTGAGCCACAGGCTCTTCCTATGTACATAGTTATGACAATGTATATATTATGTTCAATATAATAAACCAGAGCCTCAGCTAAAGCAGGGTCTCTGTTGTTTTTCTTACGTCATGTGTGGTTACATGGGGGCTTCTGTTTATAAAGTGGAGTTCTATTTACCCATTGATCCGGCTTATAAAGCCATATATATATATATATAAGGAAAATCACTTGGGAGCTTAGTCGTATTCGAACCATAGCTACACCACTTGATCGGCATAAGGCCACTAGGGAAATCACTTGGGGGCTTGGTTGTATTTGAACCATAGCTACATCTCTTGATCGGCTTAAGGCCAAAAGTAAATCATGTAGGGCCAAAGAGAGTGTTGCAACAACACAACTCAAACATAGGCACCCACTGAGCACATCTCAAATTTTTCTTGGGGGCGCTTTGCATCTCAAAGAACAAAGAGTTTACACCCTTGCAATAGGCTATCAAGCCAGGCTTGGAAGCCAGGTGTATTCACCTAAAACCCTGGGTTATCCTGCCTTTTTAAGTAAGCCACTCCGTCCAGGTAATCCTAGTATGACCCGCCGAATGTTTGACAAGTCAATCTCATAGACCCCGAACTTGTCAAAGTTAAAACGACGATTGGTTAATGTGAGGTCCATCTTAAAAGGCTTTGTAAAATGGTTTAACTCAGTGGCCTGGCAGCCCATGAAAAGCCTCGATTTGGGCGTGGCAGCCTATGAAAGCCTTGCATGTTATTTTTATGTTTTTATTTGCCAAGTTCTTTCTCTTTTGATGAGGTTTATAATATCTTATGATAAACCAGCGTTTATTGACCCGGCTTGGCTCTCAACTATAAGTTGTTAGTACATGATCAGGTATAATCCGGTGTTGATTGACCCGGTTTGGCTTTGATTACAAGTCGCCAGTATGATATAAGAATAATCCGGTGTTTATTACAACCCGGCATGGTTTTATTATAAGCCATCAAAGTAAGAAGGAGTTATCAATATTCATGATTTAGGTTATCACCGTTCCGACGAAATATTGGTAAGCCAATGATGTGATTCAATATCACAGGTATGATATATTTCATATTTGATTATTATTATTTACAGCCTGGTTATAAACATGGGCTATATGTTGGGCATTATGACCCGCCTGGTGATAAACTGCCATGGCACTTTATGCTTGTCATATGCAGAAAAAGATTTAACAAAGTTACTAAGGATCATAAGTAGGCATAACATAAATTATGGCGGATTAACAGTATGAGGCAAAAGTGAATATGCACGATGGCATAGAGACCAAGTGTTTAAACTAGCCTATTAAAAGGCGCTTTAATGCCCAAAAGGATAACTGTTTTTCAAGCAAAGGATTGAAGTATGCAGAGGGCTAAACCGGCCTCCGGATCATGATTCTTCGGGTTGGCTTGATGGCTGCAGGTCATCCTGTGCTGGTTCATCCTCCTCCTCTCTACCCAGCAGCTGGAAGTCAATGGTTGTCTAGTCGATTCCAGTTAGGGCCTTGAATACAGCTTCGTCGCTTATAAGGGTGGAGGGGTCAACATCAGGGGCATAGATATGCTTACGGATTGGCGGGATAAGATCTTCCACATCATGAGTCGGCGCAGGATGTTGTGTGTTGTTAGTATCATAAACCGGCTGATAATGAGAAAGATATGTTTCTTCAGCTAGTTTGCTCACTAGGGGGCGCATTTCCTTGGTCAACCTTTGAATATCATCATTGTTGAATTCTGAACCGTCTTCCTTTAGGCTCGGATATCCGCTTCCTGTATCTGCTGAGTCAAGATCCGGTATCCAAGCTTTAGCCCGGATTAGCGTAGTTAGAGCACGTGACCTTGCAGCAAATCTTTTTAACTCAACCAACTGGGCAGGCAACATTGACAGCTTCTCAAGTGTTTCCTTGATCAAGGTTGTGGGCGGTTTGTTATGAGCACCAGTGCAAATGGCCCGTTGGGCGCCAGAATATAATTGTTCTATCAGAGTATAGGCAGCCTTCAGCTTCTTCTACATATCAGAACCCAGGTGGGTAACGCGGGTGTAAGTGCATCTAGTGCCACCCCTAGTTGGTTTTGGAGTATTGACGACAAACCTAGTTGAGGGACTAATGTGTTTGTGAGAATTGCAGGATAACACAGGTAGAAGTCCCTCATTGATTCGGTTTTCCCACCAGAGATGACCCCTAAAAATGTACGAAGACAATGAAGACAATGGTGGTTTATGAAGATATTCATATTGAAGACAATGATATGTGAAGACTCCCTATGAAGCTGATGGAACTCGAAGACTTAGATACTTCGTAGTTTTACTTCATTTATGTTGTGTCATAGGAACCACCGTACTGTTAAGTGGGGTCCAAGAGAACCAGTCAGGATGACTGAGGTGATGCCTAATTCAAAACCTATATCTTCGACCGAAGACTATGAGAGCAAATCTTGTCCAGAGACGGACAAGTTAGCTTTGCTTGTAGCCCAAGTAAAGTTGTTGTGTGAGTTTGAAATCTAATCGTTGGTACACGTGTCAGTTCCTTAGTGACCCAGGGTCATTTTGGACAAATCAGGTCGGGTTGCCAAGTGGCTATAAATAGTCCACCCCTACAACCATAAACGGTTGGCTGCTCAGATTTTAGTGCACGGCTTTTGTCGTTTGAGAGCAACCCACCTCGAAGCCTTTGAGAGAAAATTCCTAGCGAGGAGAAAAGCCCTAACCACCCAGAGCCAGAGTAAATTGGGCATCACTTAAGTCTTTGTGTCTGAGTGATCTGAAGACTTATTACACTTGAGGAATGTGCATCCTCCAGCCGGTTAGGCGTCGCGTTCTGAGCATCCAAGAGAAATTGTGGATTGCCAGTGAACGAAGTCTGTGAAGGTTTGGAAGTCTACCTTGAAGACTTACCAGAGTGATTGGGTGAGGTCTGTGTGACCTTGGCTCAAGGAGAAAACGGTGAGGACTGGGTGTCCTGAGCAGCGTGTTCAGGACTGGGTGTCCGGGACTGTGTGTCCTTTGGTTTAAATACCTAGCCGCTCCAACCAAACGTACAGTTGTCACAGCAACTGGAACTGGTCCAAAAAATCATTGTCTTCAGCGTGTCACTGGTTTCATCTTCACTTCCTTTTGCTTTCTGTTACACACTGTGAAGCCATTGCATGCTTGCTTTATCTTCTGTCTTCACAACATAACTGTATGATCTGTTTGGCTTCATAACTTCTTCCTACCTGATCCTTATTACACTGCAGCTACTTGTCTTGTGTTTTACTCTATTGAATACTTGACCATGGCTTGCCTAGTGTAATCTAACTTCCGCTGCTTAAGTGATTGGCATATCTGTACTGTTTGTCTTCATAACCTTCACGTTTTGAATACTTTCATAAAAATCGTCTATTCACCCCCCCCCCCTCTAGTCGACATAACGCACTTTCAATTGGTATCAGAGCAAGGTGCTCCCTTGTTCTGTGTGATTCGGTTTAACCACCTGGAGTTTTAGCTATGTCGACTGTAGGGATAATTAAAGTCTCCGTTGCGTGCCCCGTCTTCGATGGAACTGAATATCCCTACTGGAAGAATAAGATGCGCATGCATCTTAAAGCCATTGACGTCGACCTATGGTATGTCGTCGAAAACGGCGTTCCCAAGGCTGGAGAAGGTGTCACTGCTGCTGATGTCAAGAAGTTCACTCAACTGGACTCTACTGCCAAGAATATCATCTGTGGTCATCTGACCAAGGGACAGTACGGCCGTGTAAGTGCCTTGAAGACATCCAAGCTGGTCTGGGACTGGCTCTCCAAAGTCAATGAAGGCATCTCAACCCAGAGAGATCAGAGAATCAGTGTTCTTCGCAATCTCTTCAACCGCTTCAAGCGAAATGACAATGAGAATGTCCAACACACATTTGACCGGCTCACTGACATCACAAATGAGCTTCAAGCCCTCGGCGCCACTGAGATCACCAAACATGAAATCGTCAAGACGTTGCTGAGATCACTTGTAAGTTCGTTTGACATCCTAGCCCTGATGATTCAAGAACGTCCAGATTTCAAGACACTCAATCCGTCTGACATACTTGAGAGGCTCAACACACATGAGTTTCAGCTTTCTGAGAAAAGAGATATCTACGGTCCAAACTATGGGCAAACTTGTGCCTTGAAGGCAAAAGTTGTGTCCTCATCTGAAGAAGAATCTGACAGCTGTTCTGATGATCCTGAAGACATTGGATGGGAACTTGCAATTCTAGTGAAGAAGTTCCAGAAATTCACCAAGAAGAAAGGCTTCAGAAAGTCTTCACGATCAAGCTCAAGGAATGATGAAGCTTCTGCTCATGAGTATAAGAAGAAAACATGTCACAAGTGCAAGAAAACTGGACACTTCATCTCTGAGTGTCCACAGTGGGACAATGAGAGCAGAAAGAAGAAGAAGAGCAAGGAATATGACTCCGACGACAAGAAGAAGAAATACTCAAAGTCTTCTTCCAAGTCTTCCTCAAAGTCTTCATCACACAAGAAGAGCTCAACTGGCAAGGCTCGTGCGTTTGTTGGCAAGGAAATGGATTCAGAGGAGGAGTCCGCTTCTGAGGAGGCAGAGGTGGAGTCTGAGGAGGAGTCTGATTCTGGCATTGCGAGTCTAGCTACAGCCTACGTCGCCAAGTCCATCTTCAACACTGAAGACAATGACTTCATCACCAACACCGATGCAAATGACAAGGACGACTCTACTCCTACCTACTGCTTCATGGCACGCGGTGCCAAGGTAAACACACGCACTACTCACTATCAAACATCTAGTGACGATGACTCAGATTGTGATTCAAAACCCAGCTACAAAACACTTGCTAAAATTGCCACTGAACAACAGAAAGCCATGGAACATAATCAAAAACTGTTAGACAGAAGCGATGATCTGTTGGGTGCTGAAATGACTCGATCTGAATCCTTAATTGAAGACATAAAAAATCTTCATGTTAAGTATCAGGAACTTGAAGATCGTCATGATACTCTCTCAACAACTCATGAAAAGCTTTCCTATGATTATCTTCAAAGGAAGCAAGATCTTGAGAAATTGAGAGCGGCTCATGAAGATCTTCAAAAGGAAAACGAGTCACTTCGTGCCGAACAGATCAGTTCCGCTCAGGAAGGATTTGAACCACCATGCCTTAAATGCATTGAGCGTGATAATGCTACTTCTGTTGCTGAATGTTCCACTGCTACTACTGTTGCAATATCTACAACTGTTGAAGTGGTAACTAACCCCTCTGCTGAGGATACCACTGCTATTGCTGATGAGAATGCTAGGTTGAAGACATTGCTTGAAACAGGGATGTACAAAAGTCTCAAAGGACATCAGACATTATGTGATTGTCTCAAGAAGCAGATTCTGAACCAAAACCCTAGGAAAGAGGGTGTTGGGTTCGTGAGGAAAATTAATGCAAATGGCTCTTACTGGAAACCTGAGCAGTACCCCAAAACCACATGGGTGGCTGCAAAGGAATCCTCAGCAGATCCATCCAATCTATCTGGCTTCACTTGGGCTAATCCTATTATCATTGATGAATCCTTTGATGCAAACTATAAACTGTTTAAGAATCAGAATGGTGAAGTATTTGCCAGGTACATTGGTACTAACTGCGGGAATGGACCGCCTATGAAGAAGATCTGGGTTCCAAAAACGTGTGTGGAGAATCTTCCTGTGAATGTCCTCATGACACCTCACATGAAGAAGACAAACCTAAGACCAAAGGCTTCATATGGTCCAAAGGCTTCATACAGGCAGAGGACTCACCTGAGTCGCACTAACACAAATGTTTTGCAGGGAAACCATGCTCAGGCATATGAAAGCGGTTCGTCAAACCGTCATGTTCATCTGACCAAGAACTATTCTGCCTATTCTTATGAGTACTATTGCCCACCTGCTAGACTGTTTGCTAGGGCTCCAAAGCCAAAATTCTCAGATGCTGCACTAAGACTTATTGCTTCTAAGCCACCCTTGAAGATGTGGGTGGTTAAGAAAGCTTAACTCTCTTTTGCAAGGAAAGGTCTCCAGCAGAAAACCAAAATCTTCTGACGCTATTGCTGGGGACCTTAAAAATCTTGTGGGGCGCAAGATCAAATGCCCGAATGGCATTACTATATTTCGTACCTGAATCACATGCTACCCTCCCTATTAGTCCTAACCTGGATCTAAGTTTTCATAACCCACTGGTTCGTCAAATGTTTTTGCTTCACAATACTCTTCGTGAAGCCTATCCCCCTAACTGCACTATAGGGTACGACACCAGCGTCTTCAGAGTCTTCAGAATGGATTATTGACAGTGGGTGTACAAATCATATGACTGGCAAAAGAAGTCTTTTTATGGACTCAACCTTATGTCCATCCGACAAGAGCGACATCACATTTGCTGACACTGGTAAAAGTAAGGTATTGGGTCTAGGTAGAGTTGCAATCTCAAAGGATCAACACATGGATAAAGTCATGTTTGTTGAATCCCTTGGCTTCAACTTAATGTCTGTCTCAATGCTTTGCGATTTGAACATGATTGTAATTTTTGGAAAATATCGTTGCCTGGTACTAATGGAATCTGACAAGTCTCTAGTGTTTGAAGGGTATTGGAAAGATGATTTGTACGTGGTAGATTTCTCAGCAGGGCTACAGCTTGCAGTATGTCTTTTGGCAAAGGCTTCAGAATGCTGGCTTTGGCATCGGAGGCTTGGGCATGCTGGCATGAGGAACCTCCACACCCTTGCGAAGAAGAAGCATGTCATAGGCATCGAGGGCGTCAGGTTCAAGAAAGATCACTTATGCGGTGCCTGTGAAGCAGGGAAGATGACAAGGGCAAAACATCCTTCGAAGACAATCATGACCACTACTCGACCCTTCGAACTGCTTCACATGGATCTCTTTGGTCCCACTCACTACTCAACTTTTTCCACTACTGCTTGCCTCTATGGCTTTGTCATTGTTGATGACTACTCTAGATATACTTGGGTGCACATAATCCTTTACAAGACTAAAGTGCAGGATGTCTTCAGACGCTTCGCAAATCGGGCTATGAACAATTATGGCGCCAAGATAAAGCACATCAGAAGTGACAATGGCACTGAATTCAAGAACACTGGCCTTGATACATATCTGGATACCTTGGGCATCACACATGAATTCTCAGCTCTGTACACGCCACAGCAGAATGGCGTCGTCGAACGCAAGAACAGAACACTCATTGAGATGGCCAGAACAATGCTAGATGAGTACAAGACTCCAAGAAAATTCTGGCCTGAAGCCATTGACACTGCATGCCATACAATCAACCGTGTTTATCTTCACAAGATTCTGAACAAGACATCTTATGAACTTCTAACTGGCAAGAAGCCAAATGTCAGTTACTTCAGAGTATTTGGCTCAAGATGCTGGATCAAGGACCCACACCACACCTCAAAATTTGCACCAAAAGCACATGAGGGCTTTATGCTTGGATATGGAAAGGATTCACACTCCTACAGAGTCTTCAATCTCTTTCACTACAAAGTGGTTGAAACAGTGGATATGCGGTTCGATGAGACCAATGGTTCACAAAGAGAGCAACTGCCAGAGGTGCTAGATGAAGTTCCAGCTAGTGAATCAATCAAGCTAATGGGAACTGGAGAAATTATACCTTCTGAAGCTCATCCTGAAGAAGAACTTATCATCTCAGCACCTGATCCACATGAAGACAATGCTCAGCCTGAAGACATTCCTCCCCACGACAACATAGATCAGTAAGAGCAAAGTCTTCGACCCATACATCCTCGTGTTGCCAATGAAGTGCAGATTGACAGAATAATTGACAGCATCAATGCACCTAGTCCACTGACTCGTTCAAGGGCAACTCAACTGGCAAATTTCTGCGAACACTTCGCATTCATTTCAATCACAGAACCCAAGAAAGTTGAAGAAGCTTTTATGGAACCTAAGTGGATTCAAGCAATGCAAGAAGAGCTTCATCAGTTTGAGCTGAACAATGTATGGGAATTGGTTAAGCGTCCTGATCCACGGAAGCATAACATAATAGGCATCAAATGGATATACCGCAACAAGCAAGATGAGCATGGTCAAGTTGTCAGAAAGAAAGCTCGTCTCGTTGCTCAAGGATATACTCAAGTGGAAGGCATTGACTTCGATGAAACATTTGCTCCTATGGCCAGACTTGAAGCCATCTGTATACTGCTGGCCTATGCAAATCATCATAACATACTTTTATATCAAATGGATGTGAAGAGTGCCTTTCTCAATGGCAAGATTGAAGAAGAAGTGTATGTTGCACAACCACCTGGGTTTGAAGATCCAAAACATCCTGACATGGTATACAAGCTCAATAAGGCACTGTATGGCCTCAAACAAGCCCCTCGGGCCTGGTATGACACACTCAAATACTTCCTGAAGAGTAAAGGCTTCATACCTGGCTCCCTAGATCCCACTCTCTTCACGAAGACATATGATGGTGAACTGTTTGTGTGCCAAATATATGTGGATGACATTATCTTCGGCTGCACCAATCAGAAGTACAGTGAGGAGTTCGGATATATGATGCAAGAGCAATATCAGATGTCTATGATGGGGGAGCTGAAATTCTTCCTCGGTCTTAAGATACGGCAACAACGCAATGGCATCTTCATATCTCAAGAGAAGTATCTCAAAGATTGCCTGAAGAAGTTCGGCATGCAAGACTGCAAAGGTTTCACAACACCAATGCGAGCCAAACATTATCTGGGTCCTGACGACAATGGTAAAGAGTTCGATCAAAAGGTATACTGCTCCATGATTGGTTCTTTGCTTTATTTATGTGCATCTAGGCCAGATATTATGCTTAGTGTTTGCATGTGTGCTCGATTCCAAGCGGCGCCAAAGGAGTCGCATCACTTAGCAGTGAAGCGAATTCTTCGATATTTGGCTCACACCCCAACTCTAGGGTTATGGTATCCAAAGGGCTCAGAGTTTGATCTGGTTGGATTCTGAAATGCTGATTACACTGGTGACAAGGTTGATCGGAAGTCCACATCAGGCACATGTCACTTTCTGGGCCGATCACTTGTATGTTGGTCTTCAAAGAAGCAGAACTGTGTATCTCTCTCCACTGCTGAATCTGAATACATTGCTGCTGGATCCTGCTGCGCTCAGCTTCTATGGATGAAGCAAACCCTCAAGGATTATGGCATTCATCTGAAGCAAGTGCCACTTTACTGCGACAACAAAAGCGCCATCAAGATCGCCAACAACCCAGTTCAGCACTCGAAGACAAAGCACATTGAAATTCGTCATCATTTTCTCAGAGATCATGTTGCAAAGGAAGATATCGATATCATACACGTCAACACTGAAGAGCAATTGGCAGATATCTTCACCAAGCCCTTGGATGAGAAGAGATTTTGCAAGTTACGGTGTGAGCTAAATATTTTGGAATACTCAAATGTCCTGTGATCAGGCACACATCCTAACACTTATGCATGTTGATGACTTAGATGTGCAACACACGAAGTAACATATATCTTCAATCAATGAAGACATACATTCTAAGTGTGAATACATTAACATGGAATTTGACTTCGGAGCGCCACGATAATTGTGCGCCGTGTCTAAGTCTAATACCTATACGGTGGGTAACACCACCACCAAACGTTCTATTTGAAGTGTTTCACTCATGGCGTTACCTCGCAATGTCTTCACATTTGGTTTGGCTTCAATCAATTTGTCTTCATGATTATCTTCACTGCGTTAATTATATAGATATATATATATACATATGTACTGGTGTTCTGTCCTCTACAGCATTCACTTATAGCTATGTCTTCTTGTTTGAATCATTTGAACTAAGTGAATGTGATCGGACCCTAACCTCTCCATGCTTCCTACCTCAAACTCTATCTCTCCAAGTCGTATGCATTCTATTGAAACTGTCGAATGTCTTCACTGTATCCTTGTCAGCAGAAGACACAGAGACAAACTTTAAAACCGTTTTCAATGCTTTTTCATCAACAAGAAATCCGGAGTAGTAGGAATGACACCCGACAATCAAGGCGTGCGTGGGATGTGGAACTGCCCCCAAAATACCGCATGATAGCCATGTGTTGTTCAGATGCGAATCGCCAGGGGCACCTGAGTAATAGCGCAGTGCCGCCTCTATCCCTATAAATACACGATTCACTGCGGTCATTATCTCTTCTTCCACCCTCGCACGAACCCTAGCGCCACCGCTAGCTCTCGACGACGCCGGCGACGAAGCGCTTCACTGCCGCAACCTCTCCAACGCCGTTTTCACGCCGACAGCGCACATCGCTCTCTCCGCCGTCGCCGTAGGTGTCTTCCATCACCAAGTTAGGGCACGGAGGATCGAACTGCTCGGCCTCAACTCCCACTTCGTCTAGCAGTTCCAAGTGTGGTAAATAAAACCTCTTTTTACAGCCTCTTTTGATCCTATAGTTCGGTCACTTTCTGCCATAAGAAGTTTCTATTCACACAAGTTAGAACTGTCTCAATCTGCATCTCATAACCGGCCTAGTATATTCACTTGTGCTTCATGAAGTAGTTAGATTCCTCACTTGTACTGATCTATGGGTTCGTACAAATCTGGAACCAACTTCTTTTCTATAAGTGAATGTCTTCGCATGATGAGGTCAATATCTTCTAAACTGATTTATCTTCAAAATCTTCTGAGAATGCATATGACCTCTTCCCCTTCCCTCGCACCTTAATGCTGTCACAGGTACATGTCTGTGGGAGAATCTTTTGGTTCTCATAGTCTGCATTCATTTGCAGAGTTCTTACAGCGACACATCAACTCTCCTGAAGCCAGTTCTTGTTGGTCAAGCAAAAGGAAGCCTTTGAAGACTTTGAACATCTTGAAGCCTTCCAAGTTAAGATTCATGGCTTCAGAAACAGCAGCCAGGAAGGGAGGCAGAGAGAGACGTGGTGAAATGTCCAAAGATCTGCCTGATGAATTGGCAGAAATGTACAAAACTGATCCTGAAGAGAGCTATGGTCAGCGCAAGACACGAATCCAATGGATTCGAAGATATTGGGCAGTGCAGTGGTTCCAATACTGCTTCGTCACTCAGGAATATGCAGAAAAGTGCGCCATCAAGAGACCGTGGGGAGACGTATTATACAAAAATCTCGTACCCCGGTCCAAAGACGAAGCCATTGCTCAAGGCTTCTATCCATGCTTGGTCAGAGGACCACAGCCAGCTGAAGCACATCCGTCATCACTTCTCTGGTGTCGCGATGACAATCTGTTCAAGCGCAACTTCCAATTTGCTCAGAACTCTGCGAAGCAAAACAAGAAGTTGCTGGGGTTGGACTTTAACCCTGGTCCCTCTGAACCAAGGGCTGATGGCACACGCGACGCCGATCCCAATATCATCGGGCCGTATGCCAATCTCGCAGGCCTCATCACTCGCATTCTAGTCCAAGGGACTGCCATGAACGACCCTCCAGCAGACACTGACTCTGATGACGCTCCTGCTGCACCGAAGCCGAAGCAGACGAAGAAGCCGAAAGCTTCAAAGCCAGCCGCTTCTCCCAAAATCTCCAGAGCGAAGCCATTGGCAACTGCACCTCTTGAAGCCAGTGTGCAGTCTGAAGACTTATCACGAGTCTCCAAGCCCCAAAAAGCCAAGAAGCCTCAGCCATACACAGGCAAAGAGCTCACAGCTGCTGCCATTCTGTGCTGCGAAACCATTGATCCTTCAAGCAATGAAGATCTTGGAGATGACGCTCTTGAGTAGCTCATCAAGAGCAAGGAGGAGGCTGAAATCTTCAACAATCTGCCTCTGTTTGATGTAGCAATCATCCACAACTTCATCGATGAGTGGTTTGCTACACCAAATATCAGCTTCGATGATCTGCAGCTGCCCATTGGCCTCAACGTTGCCTTCCAAGGCGCTATTGCTTCAGAACTTGCAATTGCCCAGCGCATTGTTGAACTGAAGCAGAATGATTTTGAAAAGGCTCAGTTCAAGCAGAATATGGCCAGGCTCAGCGTCCAAGAAGTCAAGGACTTCAAGATCATGTTGCACGAGTTAAAGGAAAACTTTCTGAAGAAACGTGCAGAAGCTCAGGGTTCGCGGGAGCAAATGAAGACTCTGGCTGATCGTTGTGTGCAGGCCTACAATGAGGCCGAGAAGCGCAAGGCACTTGGGCGTCCCGGCATCGACCCCAGGATGGCCACGAAGAAAAAGAAGAAGCCTGTTGTGGCTGAACTAGAGGCACCAAGGCAAGAAGCTGTTCCGATTGTCTTCCCCACTGCTACGACTGGCTCGAAGCCAAAGAACCGGTCAACCGTTTCAGAGCTCAAGAAGACACGGACAGCCGAAGCTGAAGCAAGGAAGAGGAAACACTCTGAAGCCTCTCCTTCTGACCCCACCATCAAGAAGCGCAAGACCAAGAAATCTCGGGCTGCTCCCACAGAGCCCTTGATAGTCGAACCCCTCTTCGTCCGCTATCCTGACGAAGATCGTCAGTTGACAGTGCATGAGCCTGCTTTCACAGAGGCTCCGCACACTGAAGACATTCCAGCAGCCGACCCCAATGTTGCTGAAGACATTGGTCTCCAAGACAATGTACAAGGTGATACAGCCCTTCCTCAGCTTGAGACAAGCAAACTGATCAGCATTGGTCGTCCATTGACACCAATCACACAAGATGCATCGTGGGCAGATCGCCCACAGGAGGAAGATAACGAGCCCCAACCCACTGCAACTCCACCGGCGTCGCCTACATTCCGTAGGCTTCGCAAAGGGCCAAGGGCTCAGGCTGCTAACAACATTCCGGCTGCATCCGCCAAAGATATTGAAGAAGAACCTCAAGCTCCATCTCCCCCGCACCAACAAGAAGCAGTTGTCCGGGAGAACGTACCTGAATCTGTCCCTCTCACTACACGTGTTGAGGCTGAAAACGTTGAGGCTGCCACAACTAACACTGAAGCAATTGTGGAGCCCTTCCCAACAACAGCTTCAAGAGCCACTGAAGCTACTGCACCTGAACCTTCTGTGCCTGAGTCTGCTGCCGGTCCACAATTCAACTATCATGTTGCGCACAGGCCCCAGGTCCAGAAGCCAATCCCACGACTGCCAAGGTTCCCAGGTCCTGCATCAGCTCCTGGCTCCTTCAACATCAACAGCTTCAGGGCAGATAACATGTTCTTCAACAGCTCCACGAACCCTTATTCAAGGGAACGGATTGTATCAGATAGGTTCTGGAGCTACCCACAATGCAGCTATTATTCATGCATCCTATACAACCAAGGCCGCATCTTTCCTCACCAGCGCCTTGAGGTTAAAGCTGTTGCTGGTCTGCCTTGTCTGGAAGAAGCACTGGATTGCTTCAAGCAAGTGGGTCTGCTGCCGTTTATCACCGATGAAGAGCACTGGAATGAAGAGCTTCTGCTCCAGTTCTATGCCACCCTGCATATCAAAGGCTATAACAGAGATCCGAAGACTTGGGTCCTGGAGTGGATGACCAGCAATGTCCATCATGAAGCTAATGCATTCGATATCATTGAGCTTACCGGCCTACCCACTCCTGGCGAACTCTTCGAAGAAGGCTGCCAACTCCATGCTGAAGCAATTGCGAGCATATTCCAGCGGCCTGAGCCAAATATGAGTCAGATGCTCTCAATGATGAAGCCATTGCCTCATGATGCACCTTATCCAACTGAGTTCTTCGTTGAAGACTTAGAGTACCTGCCCAGAACCATATATCACATCGTCAGGCGGACTCTATGGCCCATTAAGGGGCACTCTCCATATGCCAAGGTTGAAGGTGCAATGAAGACTCTCATCTTCTGTATCCTGCATGGCAAATGTTTCAACACACAGGATCTCTTTATACGCCAACTTGCAGCGTCTAGCTCAGATCTCTTTGGTTTGAAGTTTTATGCTCCTTGGGTTATGAGGCTGATCAAACTTCACTCTGCTATCTCCTATCAGCCCTCAGCCCGCAACCATAGGATCTTCTTACCCGATGTGGACACCTCTGCTGAAGCAATATATCCTGAGCCTGCCAAGCAACCATTAAGTCTTCAGAATGCAGAACACCAGAGCTTCACTCAGAATGATGAACGTGTTGAAGCCATCTCAAGAGTGTATCCAATGGCTGGCACCACACGTGCCCCTGCATCAACTGAAGCCACTGACAGCACAGCTGCACCGAGACCCAAGAAACGCGCTCGTGCACTCAATGACCGAGAACTTCTTGTGGCTCTTCACCAAAAGCAAGATAGGCATCACGACTGGCTCAAGAGGCAGATGAGAAGTATCATGCAAGACGTCAATCGCATCAGAAATCTGGCCACCAAGAATGCATTCGTCACACACGAAACCTGTCGCCACACTTGGAAAGGCCTCACCATGATGTGCACTGAAGCTGAACTTCAAGAGGATGGCTTCAGAGAGAGATTCAAGTTTGACTCCACACCCCCAGAAGAGCTGTGCTGCGCGGAACTCCGTCCCTTGAAGATTCTGAGTTCTCTTCCTCTGCTGCCACCGTGTCTGCAAGAATCATTAAGGAAGAAGACGATGCTACATCACCACCTCCTTCAGCGCGCGTTGACCCTGCACCAAGCTCTTCAGCACCACCAAACGCCTCCACCGACCCTGCTGCGCCTGGGAACGCGTAGAAAACTCTATGTCTTCAAACCTTTTTGGTCATCACTGACAAAAGGGGGAGAAGCATATGAGGTTTATAGTCTTCAAGCGGGTCAATATGGGCGGGTGCTTTATATTTTGCTACATTTTGCTTCGTGCTTACAACTCTCGTTTTGCTACATTTGGTTCTTTGAGTTGTAACACTTAAACTTGATGGCCGTCTGCTACTTGTTTGCCACTATGTTTTTGCGAAGATAAATTCCGCATGTACGACGATAATTTCTGCACTTATATCATTTCCCAGACGTCCATTTTTCATTATGCATGTCATTCTCTTCATATACTTTTACATGCATGGTGGATTGTCATCATAAGTTGAAGTGGATTTCCACAAGTACAACCTGCCATGCGCATTTGCGTTCCAGAAGCAAATTACTTATATGCACGTCTTCAGGGGGAGCCCTTGCAGCTTATGAAGACAATTCCTTTACAATTTCACAAATTATATTCCCCGTTGAAAACTTCAACTAGTTTGTCATCAATCACCAAAAAGGGGGAGATTGTAAGTGCATCTAGTGCCACCCCTAGTTGGTTTTGGAGTATTGACGACAAACCTAGTTGAGGGACTAATGTGTTTGTGAGAATTGCAGGATAACACAGGTAGAAGTCCCTCATTGATTCGTTTCTCTACCAGAGATGACCCCTATAAATGTACGAAGACAATGAAGACAATGGTGGTTTATGAAGATATTCATATTGAAGACAATGACATGTGAAGACTCCCTATGAAGCTGATGGAACTCGAAGACTTAGATACTTCGTAGTTTTACTTCATTTATGTTGTGTCATAGGAACCACCGTACTGTTAAGTGGGGTCCAAGAGAACCAGTCAGGATGACTGAAGTGATGCCTAATTCAAAACCTATATCTTCGAGCAAAGACTATGAGAGCAAATCTTGTCCAGAGACGGACAAGTCAGCTTTGCTTGTAGCCCAAGTAAAGTTGCCGTGTGAGTTTGAAATCTGACTGTTGGTACACGTGTCAGTTCCTTAGTGACCCAGGGTCATTTCGGACAAATCAGGTCGGGTTGCCAAGTGGCTATAAATAGTCCACCCCTACAACCATAAACGGTTGGCTGCTCAGATTTTAGTGCACGGCTTTTGTCGTTTGAGAGCAACCCACCTCGAAGCCTTTGAGAGAAAATTCCTAGCGAGGAGAAAAGCCCTAACCACCCAGAGCCAGAGTAAATTGGGCATCACTTAAGTCTTTGTGTCTGAGTGATCTGAAGACTTATTACACTTGAGGACTGTGCATCCTCCAGCCGGTTAGGCGTCGCGTTCTGAGCATCCAAGAGAAATTGTGGATTGCCAGTGAACGAAGTCTGTGAAGGTTTGGGAGTGTACCTTGAAGACTTACCAGAGTGATTGGGCGAGGTCTGTGTGACCTTGGCTCAAGGAGAAAACGGTGAGGACTGGGTGTCCTGAGCTGCGTGTTCAGGACTGGGTGTCCGGGACTGTGTGTCCTTTGGTTTAAATACCTAGCCGCTCCAACCAGACGTACGGTTGTCACAGCAACTGGAACTGGTCCAACAAATCATTGTCTTCAGCGTGTCACTGGTTTTATCTTCACTTCCTTTTGCTTTCTGTTACACACTGTGAAGCCATTGCATGCTTGCTTTATCTTCTGTCTTCACAACATAACTGTATGATCTGTTTGGCTTCATAACTTCTTCCTACCTGATCCTTATTACAATGCAGCTACTTGTCTTGTGTTTTACTCTATTGAATACTTGACCATGGCTTGCCTAGTGTAATCTAACTTCTGCTGCTTAAGTGATTGGCATATCTGTACTGTTTGTCTTCATAACCTTCACATTTTGAAGACTTTCATAAAAATCGCCTATTCACCCCCCCTCTAGTCGATATAACGCACTTTCAGCGGGATCCTGCATCATTGCAGATATTGATAAACCGGCTGTTTATGGGATTTACCAAACACAACAGTGGTCATGGCATTGATTTGCCGCTTCAAGCCAGTCAATTCATCTACTACTAGTTTAAGAGTTGTTTCACCATCTTCCGCCTGCTTTAGCAGAGTTGTCTTTTCAATATCCCATCCTGCCCGTTCGCTCTTGAAGCTTTCCTTCATCTTTTTCCATGGCGGCTAAAGCGCCAGTCAGCTCCTCTTTAGCCTTGGAGGTTTCAGCTTGCTGGGACTAGATATTTTCCTGAAGTTCGGCGATTTGAGATTCTTTCTGGCTAAGATCAGCCTACAAGCGACATTTTATAAGTCAGTAGTGCATGTTGGAAGTTCCCAGGACATAACAAGTTATGCACTTGGCACTTGGGGGCTAATGCATATGGTTTTTCTCAACTAACATTTTAAGTCCCAAGTACATAACAAGTTATATTCTTGGCACTTGGGGACTAATGTATATTTGCTCAAGACAGAAATTATGGTTTTTTCTTCATCAATCGGTTTACAAAGATGGTTATCAAGAATTTTGGAAGCTTCATAACAGGAAGGTACCGATTTATCCTAAAGGTATCAACCGATCCCTGGGGGCTACACAAGCAAATTTGTAGGATTCATACTTTAAAAGTCCCGGTTCATCATAAAATGATAAGCCGGCCTTTGGGGGCTACACAGGCAAAAAATTGAAGTATTATGGAGTCCCGGTTCATGTTGATATCATAAACCGGCCCGTGGGGGCTGCTAGAGTTGATAGTAGAAATGGAACAAGAGAAACAGTTATGAAGAGTTAAACAGTGTTTACCTCATATCGCTCCTTCATCAGGCCTACTAAACCGGCTTCATAGTCACGGCTGATATACAGGCGGTTCTAGAAGCCGGAATGAATCGCCTGGGCAGTCAGGTGGGCATAGCTGGATAAGTCTACCTTCCACTTGCCTTTATCCATAGCAGCAAATTCTTCCTTGGCACTATGCTTTGATAAAGCAATACGATTGCCAGGGGTGGTATGGCCAACACCGGTAATCATGATGTCGTCTGTGTTATCTTCAGCAGTCTTGGCTAGGCTCGGCGGTTTATCAGCCGCTTTCGCTGGGCTCGGCGGTTCAGCAGTCTGGCTCATTGGATCTGTTTCCATTGGTTCAGCAAAGGTATCATGGTGTTCTGGTGGAGGATCATCATGTATGACATCAACATTCGTCTCAAACTATTCTGGGTTATCTTCAGCCAGGTTAGCATCAGCCGGGTTATCGTCCATTGGTTTATTCAACTTAGCCTTTTTGCTGGGCCTGGCCTTGGCTCTGAAAGGAAAAGATATAAAAGTTAGTATAACACGCAAGTATAAAGCGCCAAAAGATTAAGTTCAGAGTGTTTACCCAGGGACACTCTTTAGAGGAGGGAGCTGTGTGGCCGTTGACTCGCCAGATGATGAATGAGGCTCGGACGGATTAAGAGGTTGTCGGAAATAGCCTGCCTTGGGATAAGAAGTATCAGAAGTATGTGAGACCTCAGATTGACATTTCCGAACCGGAGTGTTCGGTAAACCGGCTGAAGTGACCACTTGGCCGTTGTGCCGGGTTGTGCGGCGAGCTTCATGTTGCTGCTTCTTCAAAAGAAAGTTTGGGTCCAAGTGAGCTAGGGGTGAGAAAATCTTAGTTTCTGGCTTGCTTGACGGATTGTCTGTGTTGGCAGAGGATCTAAACCAGAGGAAAGAATAATTACCTCTGCAACATTGACTTGGCTGCCTTCAGCGTCATCCTGATAATAGTCATTGTCAATGAGGTGTATGAAAAACGAACCAAGAGAGTCAAGTTCTACCTCTAAGTCCGGATTATCCGGGTCATCATCAACATTCGGTTCAGAGGGTTCAACGCTTTTCTTCTTGGCAGGTCTTTTAGTAACCTTGGTCTTGGGGCGAGGTGTCTTGGCCGGTTTACCCCGTGGCATCTTCTTCCGGAACGGATCATCGCCCTGTCAAAGATGGACAAAATTTTGAGAGAAAATTTAAAAGGATCAAGCTAAAACAAAAAGTTATATGGTTCTTACATCTGGCGGTTTATTCAAAGTGCATAAAGGATTAGCCCTGTCTTGCTGTAAACAGCTTCCGGTTCATTCAATATTTTATTGACAGACTCATTAACTTTAGCCTCTATTAGCTGAATATTAATATGGCGTTGAGGATCTTTCAAGTCCCCTGTGTACTCACACATTAAACCGGGGTGCCGGCTTCAAGGCAGAATGCTCCAGCATATCCAGCAGCAAACAAAGTCAACTCCTGTTAAACCGTTTGCCATAAAGGCTCTGAGCTTTGAGAGTTGTGCTGCGTAGTTGGATTATTCCTTCACAGTCAGCCTCTGAGGAAATGGATGTGTGTTGCTAAACCGGTGAGGACGATAACCCGATAAAGGATTCTCATCAGTTGGAGACGTATCTCGGCAATAAAACCAAGTCTGATTCCAATACTTGGGGTGACTATGAAGTTTGGCGTGAGGGAAACTGACATCCTTCCTCTTTTGAATAGCCATTTCGCCAAGTTCAGTATTGGGTCTGTCTGTAAACTCTGTACGACGGTTCAAATAGAAGAAATCCCTAAACAGTTCAATTGTGTGCTCTTCTTGAAGATAAGCCTCGCAAAATACTTGGAAATTGCAAACATTTGACACAGAGTTTGGTCCGATGTCTTGAGGATGGAGTTGGAAGCTAGCAAGCACATCTGGGAAAAATTTTGATCCAGGAGGGCTAAACCCTCGACCCAGGTGGTCAACGAACACGACTACTTCTCCATCCTTGGGCTCAGGAGGATTTTCCGGACCAGGGGCCCTCCAGTGGATGACGTCTTTCTTTGCTAAAACACCGGTTGCAACACATCCGGTGAGTTGCTCTTCGGTAACCCGGGATAGGACCCAGTTACAAGCATAAAATTGTTTGGCCATTTCAAATGAAAAGCTAGAAAAAGATCAAATGCCGGTTTAGGGTTTATGACAAACAAGCATAAAGCGATGCAAGATCGGAAGGAGAAGACATAGGCGTATGCACATTGTTAAACCGGAGCCTGACATTGGAGGGGTTACAAAGATAAACGAATCAGCGGTTTAAGAGGGGACTAATGGTACCTGCCGGATTATTATTTTCTAAAAAATTTAAACCGCCTATATTGGTAAGGAAGGTACAGATCTGAAAATGTCAAAGTAAGGGAAAAACAAGTTTCACAGATCGATATGGTAATTTCAGATCTGCAGCATATCAGTAAATGAAAGTATATTCAGGCTCAAAATACAGGTGTTTAAATAGTTCGTCAGGTCCGGATGGGTTTTTTCTATACGAAGAAGATGTTCTAAGGATGCAAAAACGAATTATAATTGTGACTGCGCAAGAAGATGTCGGATCTGAGATCGCCATTTACACTACGGAGATGAACAGAGAAGAACAACTTGAAGTTTTGATGAACACCGAAACCGTAATGGCGGATCTAGACCAAGGAAAAGGGAAACTTATTATTGCTAACAGAACAGTGAAGAAGCGTCACGTTTCTCTGGTACGTTCAGGTTGATGCAGTGGCTTGAGATGAAGACGAGGGTGGAGCTTGACGACAGCGGTTGCGCGTAAGGGTCAGGTCGGCGCAAGGAATAAGAAGCAAGGAGGCATGAGGGGAAAAATGAGAAGGACCCCCTGGTCTTATTTATAAGGGGAAGGGATAAGTGACAGGTGCGAAAATCGAGGAGCCCAAAGGTTGGATATGTGGCAGAGTTGTCACCTCGATTGTCGGAGGCTCATTAATGAAGGTGAGATATATCCAATTTTTAATAACATGTGACGTCATGGTGGTTTATTTTGAACGTAGAAGATGACATCATGGCGGTTTACAAGATTTATGCGAAGGTGCTAAAGGAGGAATTTTCTATGTGTTGAAGATTGACTTGAACAGGTTCAAATCAATCTGGGGCCTAATGTTGGGGATATTACCATTAAGTATAAACTGGCCATGAGGGGCCAGGTTATGCCCACAATGAGTTAGTCATATTTGAAGACCATGAAGACAAGGAGTATGGCGCTTTATGGAGGAGATCTAACATGAAGTCCCTGGGCCCAAAGGCGGATTAGGACCTGTAGACATAAACCACCATATGATATGTAACTTATATTGTAAGACAAGAAAAGGTAGATAAAAGAGCCGGGCACGTTTATGAGCTGGCCTCGAGATTCTGTAAATCGTCGGGCGTCAACCTGTGTATATAAAGGGACGACCCGGCGGCAGTTTAGGGACAGCAAACAATAACTCGAGAGCCAGGCAAAGCGGATTCGCTCCCTGGTCATCGAAACCCCAGCAATTCCATCACAACTGGAGTAGGCTTTTACCTTCACAATAAGGGGCCTAACTAGTATAATTCCTTGCATCCCTTGTTCCGCTTTAACCCCTTTAAGCCAACTCGTCACGATGGCTCCACGACTAAGTCCTCTCACTAGGACATCTGCCGTGACAAAACCACGACAGAATCCGTGGCCGGCGGTGTCTTGTTGCCCTTGAAGAGAAACTTCCAGGTGTCTTCATGAGAAGTTTTGAAGAGCCTCTTCAGGGTATGGTGCTTCTTCGGATTAAACTCCCATAGAGGGCGGCTTCGGCTTTGGCACGGGAGAATCCGGCGAACTAGCATCACCTGAATTTTTATCGACAAGCTTGATATCCTTGTCCACCATACTTTGAACGCACGTCTGTAGCGCTATCAGCTCATCTGACGATGACCAATTCGGGCTCTTCTCAACCCAGGAGATGAGCCGCATTGGAGCACCAGAGTTAAATTCGGCAGCGGCGGCCCAGTTTGCGCCGCGGGGTTCTGTGATGTAGAACCACTGTTTCTGCCATTCCTTGATAGTCTCCATGAAAGTGCCTTTCGGCCATGAGACATTAGTCATCTTGCTCACCATGGTGCCTCCGCACTCCGCGTGCTGTCCATCCACCACCTTCGGCTTCACATTGAAGACCTTGAGCCATGGCCCGAAGTGGGGTTGGATGTGGAGGAAGGCCTCACACACGACGATGAACGCCGAGATGTTGAGGAAGGAGTTCGGGGATGGATCATGGAAGTCTATCCCATAATAGTACATCTGCCCGCGGACGAAAGGGTGGAGTAGAAACCCTAGCCCGCGGAGGAAATGAGGGATGAATACCACCCTCTCATTGTGCTTTGGTGTGGGGATGACTTGCCCATGGGCTGGAAGATGGTGGGCGATTTCCTTCGCCAGGTACCCAGCCGCCCGAAGCTCAGTAATGTCCTCCTCCTTGATGGAGGAGACCATACACTTGCCTTGACCTCCGGATCCGGACATGGTTGAGTGCTTTCTCGAGTGGGAAAAAGATGAGAACTTGGGCGCTGGAGCTTGAGAGTGGAAGGGCAGAGGAAGAGAGAAGGCGTGGGAGAAGAAAGGAGATTCTTATCTCCTTATAAGGGCAGTGAATATTGAACGCCTCCCCACTCGCCTTAAACCTCGCCTGCTCTCAAGGGCTGTGTAAACCGCACGGTTGGGTTACCCACGCCCGTATTCATGAGAATCCCGCAATGAGGGGACACGATCTCTACTTCAACAAGATGTGCCAATGGCAACCGCATCTTGAAACATGGAGCGGCAGACGAAAAACGGTTCAAAATTATGACCGGGCAGACGTAATGTCATGTTGTAAAAAGTTGTCAGCAGATTGGACTCATTGATTATTATATTCTCTGTGTGGTTGTGTGTGGTGTGTGTGTTACAGGTTCGGACACAATCAAAACATACGAAGACTATCTTGGAGTTCGGAAGGAGGAACCCGCCTTGCAATGTCAAAGACAGATCTACGCGTCGGATACCTTGTCATTGAAGCCAGGTTCAGGGGCTATTGAGGGAGTCCTAGACTAAGGGGTCCTCAGGCGTCCGGCCTGTTAGCCATGGACCAGACTGATGGGCTGTGAAGATATGAAGATCGAAGATTGCACACGTGTCCGGATGGGACTCTCCTTGGCGTGGAGGGCAAGCTTGGCGATCAAATATGTAGATTCCTTTCTTTGTAACCGACCTTATGTAACCCTAGATCCTCCTAGTGTTTATATAAACCAGAGGGCTTACTCCAGAGAGGGATATACTCATTACCATAACCATACAAGCTAGACCTCTAGGGTTTAGCCATTACGATCTCGAGGTAGATCAACTCTTGTAATACTCGTATTCATCAATATCAATCAAGTAGGACGTAGGGTATTACCTCCATAGAGAGGGCCCGAACCTGGGTAAACATCATGTCACATGTCTCCTGTTACCATCAACCTTTGACGCACAATTTGGGACCCCCTACCCGAGATCTACTGGTTTTGACACTGACAATAGGGATGTCCATTCCCATAATGAAAAAATTAATATGATGATAATAATTGTAGCGACCCGACCTCAGACGGTCAAGTCTCTGTGTTTCTGTGTCATCCCTGGATCGGTAATGCTGACACACACAGTACTCGAAGGATTTATAACAGAGTAGCAATCACACACTTATTACATTGAATGTCTCAAAAGAGAACTTATTACAATAAATATGGCTTAATGCCATCTAAATACAATAACTGTGGAAGACTTGGAAGATAAAGTGAGTCCATCAACTCCAACGACATAGCTGAGAGCATGACAACCGACCTATGGCACCTTACTCGTCGTCTGAAAAGTCTGCAACATGATACGTTGTAGCCCGAAAATGGGTCAGCACATGGAATATGCTGGCAATGTAACACAGTAGAGCAATGAACAAATAAATGCTATCACTACATGCATATATGGCTGGTGGAGGCTCTATGGTTACAATGTTTTTTGTGAAAAGCCAATTTTTCCCTACAACAAAGAATATATTTTATTTAACTATCATGGTAGTTGAAACAACATTGAGAATGGTACCCCCATCTCAATCCCAATTAAAAGTAATTATCATCCCAACAAATTAATTTAAAGTGATGAGATCCATAGGATAATTCAAGAACCAGATACTCAAGATGTCCATAACCGGGGACACGGCTAACCAAGATTAGTTTGTACACTCTGCAGAGGTTTGCGCACTTTTCCCCACAAGACTCGATCTCCTCTGTTGGATTCCTCGCACTACATGGTGTTTGAGAAACGGATGACCGAGACATAGTGTTTCAGAAGCATTAACTCTAACCCCGAGTAGACCGTACCAACCTACATCCCCTACATCTGCTAGTCTACCACTGGAAGAGGTCGCGTAACTTACTTCAACTATGTCAGAGCCCATAATAGCTTGTGGCTGCACACGGAAGTTTCAAGCATGAATAATCTTATGATCCCTTTGAGCCTGGGTGGCGGACCATAGGAGGATCACACGGTATAACCTCGGGATCTCCGAGGACAACACTGGTATAACCCCAGGTGCCCACAAGCAATCCACCCAGATGTGTATTAAAGTTGCCACCTAAAGTTGAACCATTAATTAACAAACTCACATCTCTCATGGATACTCTAAAATCCAATCCACGTCTACGTGCATAGCATGGCAATAAGCATAACATAGAAGTAACTCCCAAGGGTTTGATAATAAACAAGGCAATAGGTTCTACCTCATCAACTACTACCTAGACCCACATGTTAAGAGATCCTACTCATGCAATGTGTGAGGGTTGAAACTAATGCATAAAAACTGGTTATGAAAGAGTATGATCAATGTGTTACTTTCCTTGCTAATGATCTGCAAATCTTAATACTCATAGTAGCATGCTTCGCACTCCAGGTATTCTATCGCAAACAAACAATAGCATACATAAGCAATCAAGCAAAGATGCAAGGGGAAAACTCAAATAAGAAGATCTAACCAGAAAGTTCAACTGAAGAACTCTGGTTTGCAAAAAGAATCAAATCAAACGGAGCAACGAAACTCAAACTATGATAGAAATAAGATCCGATTACAAATCTGGACTAAAGTCAAATTTTACAGTACCAAAAATCTTGTTCAAGTTGGTTAAACAGAAAGAGGGCTTCGAGATGAAGATCTAGGCGCTTGTTTCACTCGATCTGGATAAACGAGCGAAAAGATAAACTAAAACGAAGTTTAGGGCAGGAATCGCGATCGAAAATAATCGCCGAAAAACCCTGGAAAATAAAACAGGACGAACAGGCTAACGAACGAACATTCATTGTCTGCGGCTAACGGATGAACAACATTCGTTAAAACTAACGTACGGACGAACGTCCGCTATTTAACTACACCGAACAAAAACCGATCTAAAAAAACCAAACTGGGGTTTCTTAAAAAAATGAACGGTTTTCTCGCAAAAACCGGTGACGGCGGCGGTTATACCGCCGGTGAGATCAGGTCCGGCGGCAGGACGGCGGCTAGCGGCGGCGGCGGGGCTCCGGCGGGACGGCGGGAGGCGGCGGCGGGGCTTCGGCGGGACGGCGAGAGGCGGCGGCGGTGGCGGCGCGGGGGGAGGCTGGCGGGGCTAGGGTTTGGCGGGGGTCGGGCCTCCCGGCTTATAAAGGCCGGATGGCCAGGAGTCCTAGTCGGACACGGCCCGGTTAGGTCGGTTCACTTTTAAGAAAAAAATCTCGACGTAGAAAAACTAACGAAAGAAATACTAAACGCACTCCAAAAATCCTGAAATAAATTTTTACGGTCATCTAATAATATTGTGGACAAAGTGAACATTTATTTGGGCCTCTAATGCAATTTCGAAAAACGCATATTTTTCCTAATTCAAATAAAATAGCAATAAAATCCAAATAATATCACTTATTTGATTTTAATATTTTCCCTCTAATATTTCATTTATTTTGGAGAAGTCATATTATCTCCTCTCATACATTTTAATTACAAATATTTTCAAAGAGGAAAAATAATTAAAACCAAATGATCCTCTTTTCAAAATTTGAGAAAACTCAAATATGAAAATAAAGAAATTCCCAACTCTCTCCGTGGGTCCTTGAGTTGCTTAGAATTTTGAGGATTCGCGAAACGAAATGCGGTAAAATATGATATGCATGAATGACCTATGTATAACATTCCAAATTGAAAATTTGGGATGTTACAAACCTACCCCCCCCCCTTAAGATGAATCTCGCCCTCGAGATTTGGGTTGGCTTGAAAATATGTGTGGGTGGTCTTTGCGTAGATCATCCTCTCGCTCCTAGGTGGCTTCATCATCGGTATGGTGACTCCACTGGACTTTGCAAAACTTAATAACCTTGCTGCGAGTAACTCGGCTGGCAAACTCGAGAATCTTGACTGGTTTCTCCTCATAGGTCAGATCACTATCCAACTGAATTGCTTCCAGGGGCACTATATGTCTTAGAGGGATATCGGCCATCTCTGCATGGCACTTCTTCAATTGGGAAACGTGAAACACATCATGAACTCCTGACAGTCCTTCGGGTAACTCCAACTTGTAGGCTACCTCTCCCATACGCTCCAAAACACGGTACGGTCCTACAAATCTCGGGGCTAACTTTCCCTTAACTCCAAATCGCTTATTTCCTTGGAGCAGTGACACACGGAGATATGCTCTGTCTCTGACTTCATAGACTACCTCCTTTCATTTTGAGTCTGCATAGCTCTTCTGTCTAGACTGTGCTACCTTCAGACTGTCTCGAATCAACTTAACCTTCTCTTCTGACTCTTTGATCAAATCTGGTCCAAACAACTGACGATCTCCAACTTCATCCCACATTAACGGTGACCTGCACCTTCGTCCATACAGGGCTTCGAACGGTGCCATCTTCAAACTGGCCTGGTAACTATTGTTGTATGAGAACTTCGCATAGGGCAAGTTGTCGTCCCAACTAGATCCATAATGTAGCGCACAAGCTCTCAACATGCCCTCCAGAATCTGATTGATTCTCTCGGTCTGTCCATCTGTCTGCGGATGAAAGGTTGTACTGAACTCTAGCCTGGTACCCAAAGTCTGATGTAGCTGATGCCAAAACTTTGAAGTAAACTACGTTCCTCTATCTGGTACGATGGTCCTTGGAACTCCATGCAGACATACGATCCTGGTCATATATATCTTGGCCAACTTCGCACTGGTATAAGTGGTCTTCACGGGGATAAACTGAGCTACTTTGGTCAAGCGGTCCACTACTACCCAGATAGAATCATATCTCGATTGGGTCCTGGGTAATCCGGTGATAAAATCCATGCCAAGCTTGTCCCACTTCCATTCGGGTATCGGCATAGGCTGCAGTAATCTTGGTGGCTTCTGATGTTCTCCCTTCACTCTCTGACATACATCACATATGGCTACATACTCGGCAATGTCCTTCTTCATTCCAGTCCACCAGAAACGCTCTGGTACCTCTTGAGCACTGCGTTGGTTTTCCCCGAAGAGGAAGGGATGATGCAGCAAAGTAGCGTAAGTATTTCCCTCAGTTTTTTAGAACCAACGTATCAATCCAGTAGGAGGCTACGCGCAAGTCCCTCGTACCTGCACAAAACAAATAGATATGATAAAGATAATATTTTGGTATTTTTATGATAAAGATGCAAAGTAAAAGAAAGGCAAAGTAAATAGCAAAGTAGTAAGAGAACAATATGATAAAGATAGACCCGGGGGCCATAGGTTTCACTAGTGGCTTCTCTCGAGAGCATAAGTATTCTACGGTGGGTGAACAAATTACTGTTGAGCAATTGACAGAATTGAGCATAATTATGAGAATATATAGGCATGATCATGTATATAGGCATCACGTCCGAGACAAGTAGACCGACTCCTGCCTGCATCTACTACTATTACTCCACTCATCGACCGCTATCCAGCATGCATCTAGAGTATTTAGTTAAAAACAGAGTAACGCCTTAAGCAAGATAAAATGATGTAGAGGGATAGAATCATGCAATATGAAGAAAACCCCATCTTGTTATCCTCGATGGCAACAATACAATATGTGCCTTGCTGCCCTTACTGTCATCGGGAAAGGACACCGCAAGATTGAACCCAAAGCTAAGCACTTCTCCCATTGCAAGAAAGATCAATCTAGTAGGCCAAACCAAACTGATAATTCGAAGAGACTTGCAAAGATAACCAATCATACATAAAAGAATTCAGAGAAGATTCAAATATTGTTCATAGATAGACTTGATCATAAACCCACAATTCATCGGTCTCAACAAACACACCGCAAAAAGAAGATTACATCGAATAGATCTCCACAAGAGAGGGGAGAACATTGTATTGAGATCCAAAAAGAGAGAAGAAGCCATCTAGCTACTAACTATGGAGTCGTAGGTCTGAGATGAACTACTCACACTTCATCGGAGGGGCTATGGTGTTGATGTAGAAGCCCTCCGTGATCGATGCCCCCTCCGGCGGAGCTCCGGAACAGGCCCCAAGATGGGATCTCGTGGATACAGAAATTTACGATGGTGGAATTAGGGTTTTGGCTCCTGTTCTGATCGTTTGGGGGTACGTGGATATATATAGGAGGAAGAAGTACGTCGGTGGAGCAACAGGGTGGCCACGAGGGTGGGGGCGCGCCTGGTAGGGTAGGGCGCGCCCCCTACCTCGTGGCCTCCTGTTAGATTCCTTTGTGTAGGGTCCAAGTCTCCCGGGTCTTATTTGTTGAGAAAATCACGTTCCCGAAGGTTTCATTGCGTTTGGACTCCGTTTGATATTCCTTTTCTTCGAAACCCTAAAACACGCAAAAAAACAGCAATTCTAGGTTGGGCCTCCGGTTAATTGGTTAGTCCCAAAAATAATATAAAAGTGGATAATAAAGCCCAATAATGTCTAAAACGGTAGATAATATAGCATGGAGCAATCAAAAATTATAGATACGTTGGAGACGTATCAAGCATCCCCAAGCTTAATTCCTACTCATCCTCGAGTAGGTAAATGATAAAAACAGAATTTTCGATGCGGAGTGCTACTTCGCATAATTTTAGTGCAATTCTTCTTAATTGTGGTATGAATATTCAGATCCGAAAGATTCAAGACAAAAGCTCATATTGACATAAAAATAACAATACTTCAAGCATACTAACTAAGCAATTATGTCTTCTCAAAATAACATGGCCAAAGAAAGTTCATCCCTAAAAAATCATATGGTTTAGTCATGTTTCATTTTCGTCACACAAGAATGCTCTCATCATGCACAACCCCGATGACAAGCCAAGCAATTGTTTCATACTTTAGTAATCTCAAGCCTATAAACTTTCACGCAATATATGAGCGCAAGCCATGGACATAGCACTATAAGTGGAATAGAATATAATAAGGGGGGTTATGTGGAGAAGACAAAAGAGGAGAAAGTCTCACATCAACGAGGCTAATCAATGGGCTATAGAGATGCCCACCGATTGATGTTAATGCAAGGAGTAGGGATTGCCATGCAACGGATGCACTAGAGCTATAAATGTATGAAAGCTCAACAAAAGAAACTAGTGGGTGTGCATCCAACTTGCTTGCTCACGAAGACCTAGGGCACTTGAGGAGGCCCATTGTTGGAATATACAAGCCAAGTTATGTAATGAAAATTCCCACTAGTATATGAAAGTGACAAAACAAGAGACTCTCTATCATGAAGATTATGGTGCTACTTTGAAGCACAAGTGTGGCAAAGGATAGTAACATTGTCCCTTCTCTCTTTTTCTCTCATTTTTTTATTATGCCATTTTCCTTTTTATGGCCTTTCTCTCTCTTTTTTTATTCCTCACTTGGGACAATGCTCTAGAAAATGATGATCGTCACACTTTTATTTATTTACAACTCAATGATTACAACTCGATACTAGAACAAAAGATGACTCTATATGAATGCCTTCGGCGGTGTACCGGGATACGCAATGGACCAAGAGTGACATGTATGAAAGAATTATGAACGGTTGCTTTGCCACAAATACTATGTCAACTACATGATCATGCTAAGCAATATGACAATGATGAATGTGTCATGATGAATGGAATGATGGAAAGTTGCATGGCAATATATCTCGGAATGGCTATGGAAATGCCATAATAGGTAGGTATGGTGGCTGTTTTGAGGAAGATATAAGGAGGTTTATGTGTTAAAGAGCATATCATATCACGGGGTTTGGATGCACCGGCGAAGTTTGCGACAACTCTCAATGTGAGAAAGGGCAATGCACGGTACCGAAGAGGCTAGCAAGGATGGAAGGGTGAGAGTGCGTATAATCCATGGACTCAACATTAGTCATAAAGAACTCACATAATTATTGCAAAAATCTACAAGTCATCAAAAACCTTGGTACTACGCGCATGCTCCTAGGGGGATAGATTGGTAGGAAAAGACCATCGCTCGTCCCCGACCGCCACTCATAAGGAAGACAATCAAATAACACCTCATGTTTCAAATTTGTTGCATAACGTTTACCATACGTGCATGCTACAAGACTTGCAAACCTCAACACAAGTATTTCTCAATTTCACAACTACTCAACTAGCACGACTTTGATATTATTACCTCCATATCTCAAAACAATTATCACGCATCAAACTTCTCTTAGTATTCAGAACACACTTAAGAAAATTTTACTAATCTTGAATACCTAGCATATTAGGATTTTAAGAAAATTACCATGCTATTAAGACTCTGAAAATAATCTAAGTGAAGCATGAGAGATCAATAGCTTCTATAAAACAAATCCACCACCGTGCTCTAAAAGATATAAGTGAAGTACTAGAGCAAAACTATATAACTCAAAAGATATAAGCGAAGCACACACAGCATTCTAACAAATTCCAAATTATATATGGCTCTATCGAAAGGTGTGTACAGCAAGGATGATTGTGGTAAACTAACAAGCAAATACTCAAATCATACAAGACGCTTCAAGCAAAACACATATCATGTGGCGAATAAAAATATAGCTTCAAGTAAAATTACCGATAGAAGTAGACGAAAGAGGGGATGCCTTCCGGGGCATCCCCAAGCTTTGGCTTTTAGGTGTCCTTAGATTATCTTGGGGTGACATGGGCATCCCCAAGCTTAGGCTCTTGCCACTCCTTGTTCCATAATCCATCAAATCTTTACCCAAAACTTGAAAACTTCACAACACAAAACTTAAAGTAGAAAATCTCATGAGCTCCATTAGCGGAAGAAAACAAAAGACCACTTCAAGGTACTGTAATGAACTCATTATTTATTTATATTGCTGTTATACCTACTGTATTCAAACTTCTCTATGGTTTATAAACTATTTTACTAGCCATAGATTCATCAAAATAAGCAAACAACACACGAAAAACAGAATCTGTCAAAAACAGAACAGTCTGTAGTAATCTGTATCTAGCGCAAGATATGGAACCCCAAAAATTCTCAAATAAATTGCTGGACCTGAGGAATTTATCTATTAATCATCTGCAAAAATAATTAACTAAATAGAACTCTCCAAATAAAAATTACAGTAGTTCTCGTGAGCGCTAAAGTTTCTGTTTTTTACAGCAAGTTCAACAAGACTTCCCCCAAGTCTTCCCAACGGTTCTACTTGACAAAAACACTAATTAAACACAAAAAACACAACCAAAACAGAGGCTAGATAATTTATTTATTACTAAACAGGAGCAAAAAGCAAGGAATAAAAATAAAATTGGGTTGCCTCCTAACAAGCGCTATCGTTTAACGCCCCTAGCTAGGCATAACAAGCAAGAATAGATCTAGGTATCGCCATAATAGTAAGACAGATTATTAAAACTCATCTCATATTATCTACGTTCGGTGGCAAGTTTTCTTTGAGGCAAGCAAAAGTAATCAAAAGGGCTAAATTTAACGGGACAAAAGTCCCCAAGATCAACCTTAGGAGGTATAGGTTCCTCCTTTGGTCCTTCATATCTCATAACCAATTCATCATTATAAGCATTCTTTTGACAGAACTTTGTGAGCCTATATTCAAGAGAATATCCTAGTTCATTATTTCGAATAGCCAAATCGTCATTAAGTTCAGAGATTCTGTCAACTAAAACATCGGTAGGAACACTTTTTCTAAGATTTTCATTGAAAGCAACAAAATCTAGAGATTGAAAACGCATTATTTCTTCTTGATCAAAGAGGATAGCCTCTATGGGAGGAAGGGAAGCGTCCACCCTATAATGTGCAAAGATTTCTTTGGCCTCTTTTATTATGAATCTAAACTCATGAGCCAAAAAGATAGTAGCGGCACGTTTAACAGAAGACTGCTCAATATTGGAAAATTCTAGAAAAATCCTTTGTATGGAAGGATGCAAGTGCATGAATTGTCTTTCAGTTCAACTACAAGCATGGCAATAGCGTCCGCAAGGCTACTAGTTCTGTGAAGGATAGAACTACCCATAGAAGGTAAAGCACCGGTACAAGTAAAGACTCATTTTCCTATAATATTACCACTACCAACACGGAATCTTTTTATATGTGAGATAGTGGGTTCTTTAGTAGGAGCATCAGAATTATTATCGGTGATAGTTTCCCCAATTTCAGACATAGAGGCAGAAGGTAAAGGACTAGCCATAACGACAAGCAAACAAACTAACACACAAACAAACAAAGAGGCAAACGGGCAAAAAGAGGCAAACATAGAGGAAGGATAGAGAGAGAGGGCAAAAAAGGCAAGGGTGTAAGTGCATCTAGTGCCACCCCTAGTTGGTTTTGGAGTATTGACGACAAACCTAGTTGAGGGACTAATGTGTTTGTGAGAATTGCAGGATAACACAGGTAGAAGTCCCTCATTGATTCGGTTTTCCCACCAGAGATGACCCCTAAAAATGTATGAAGACATTGATGTCAAAGGTGGTATATGAAGATATTCACATTGAAGACTATGACAAGAGAAGACACCGCATGAAGCCTATGGAGCTCGAAGACCTAGATCTTGCGTAGTTCTTTTTCTTCTGTGTTGAGTCATAGGAACCACCGTACTGCTAAGTGGGGTCCAAGAGAACCAGTTAGAATGACTGAAGTGATGCTTAAACAAAAACATATGTCTTCAAGTGAAGACTATGAGAGCAAATCTTGTCCAGAGTCGGACAAGTCAGCTTTGCTTGTAGCCCAAGTAAAGTTGCCATATGAGTTTGAAATCTGGCCGTTGGAACACGTGTCAGTTCCTTAGTGACCCAGGGTCATTTCAGACGAATCAGGTCGGGTTGCCTAGTGGCTATAAATAGCCCACCCCCTACAACCATAAACGGTTGGCTCCTCAGATTCAGAGTACGGCTTTTGTCGTTTGAGAGCAACCCACCTCGAAGCCTTTGAGAGAGAATTCCTTGCGAGGATAAAGCCCTAACCACCCAGAGCCAAAGAGAATTAGGCATCACTTAAGTCTTCTTGTCTGAGTGATATGAAGACTTATTACACTTGAGGATTGTGCATCCTCCAGCCGGTTAGGCGTCGCGTTCTGAGCATCCAAGAGACATTGTGGATTGCCGGTGAACAAAGTCTGTGAAGGTTTGGGAGTCTACCTTGAAGACTTACCAGAGTGATTGGGCGAGGTCTGTGTGACCTTAGCTCAAGGGGAATACGATGAGGACTGGGTGTCTTGAGCTGCGTGTTCAGGACTGGGTGTCCGAGACTATGTGTCCTTTGGTTTAAATACCTAGCCACCCTAACCAGACGTACAGTTGTCACAGGAACTGGAACTGGTCCAACAAATCTTTATCTTCAACGAGTCACTGGTTTCATCCTTCCCTTCTCTTTACTTACTGTTACTCTGTGTGTGAAGTCATTGTATGTTTGCACTATCTTTTGTCTTCACTGAGTGACTGTGTGATCTGTTTGGCTTCTTACTATCTTCCTGCCTGATCCTTACTACCTAGCTCTATTAGTCATTGTCCTTTCACTTCATTGAATACATGACTATGGTTTATCTAGTGTAGTCTAACTTCCGTTGCATGGTAATAGGTTTAATTCTATCGTTTGTCTTCGAAACTTCCATGTTTTGAAGACTTTCATAAAAATTGCCTATTCACCCCCCCCCCCCCTCTAGTCGATATAATGCACTTTCAATTGGTATCAGAGCAAGGTGCTCCCTTGTTCTGTGTGATTCGGTTTAACCACCTGGAGTTTTAGCTATGTCGACTGCAAGGATAATTAAAGTCTCCGCTGCGTGCCCCGTCTTCGATGGAACTGAATATCCCTACTGGAAGAATAAGATGCGCATGCATCTTGAAGCCATTGACGTCGACCTATGTTTTGTTGTCAAGAACGGCGTTCCCAAGGCTGGAGAAGGTGTCACTGCTGCTGATGTTAAGAAGTTCGTTCAACTGGATTCTACTACCAAGAATATTATCTGTGGTCATCTAACCAAAGGACAATATGGCCGTGTGAGTGCTTTGGAAACATCTAAGCTGGTCTGGGACTGGCTCTCCAAGGTCAACGAAGGCGTCTCAACCCAGAGAGATTATAGAATCAGCGTTCTTCGCAACCTCTTCAACCGCTTCAAGCGAAATGACAATGAGAATGTCGAGCTCACATTTGACCGACTCACTGACATCACAAATGAGCTTCAAGCCCTCGGCGCCACTGAGATCACCAAGCATGAAGTCATCAAGACACTACTGAGATCTCTTGACAGTTTGTTTGACACCCTAGCCTTGATGATTCAAGAAAGACCTGATTTCAAGACACTCGATCCGTCCGACATACTTGAGAGGCTCAACACACATGAGTTTCAGCTTTCTGAGAAAAGAGATATCTACGGTCCAAACTATGGGCGAACTCGTGCCCTGAAGGCAAAAGTTGTCTCCTCATCTGAAGAAGAATCTGACAGCAGTTCTGACGATCCTGAAGACATTGGAAAGGAACTTGCTATGCTTGTAAAGAAGTTCCAAAGATTCACCAAGAAGAAAGGCTTCAGAAAGTCTTCACGATCAAGCTCAAGGAATGATGAAGTTTCTGCTCATGACTACAAGAAGAAAACATGTCACAAGTGCAAGAAAACTGGCCACCTCATCTCTGAGTGTCCGCAGTGGGACAATGAGAACAGAAAGAAGAAGAAGAGCAAGGAATATGACTCTGATGACAAGAAGAAGAAGAAATACTCAAAGTTTTCTTCCAAGTCTTCCTCAAAGTCTTCATCACACAAGAAGAGCTCATCTGGCAAGGCACGTGCGTTTGTTGGCAAGGAAATGGATTCAGAGGAGGAGTCCGCGTCTGAGGAGGCGGAGGTGGAGTCCAAGGAGGAGTCCGATTCTGGTGTTGCAAGTCTGGCTACAGCATACGTTGCCAAGTCCATCTTCAACACTGAAGACAATGACTTCACCACCGACGCCGATGCAAATGACAAGGACGACTCTGCTCCTACCTACTGCTTCATGGCACACGGTGCCAAGGTAAACACACGCACTACTCACTATCAAACATCTAGTGACGATGACTCTGATTGTGATTCAAGACCCAGCTACAAAACACTTGCTAAAATTGCAACTGAACAACAGAAAGCCATGGAACATATTCAAAAACTGTTAGACAAAAGCGATGATCTGTTGGGCGCTGAAATGACTCGATCTAAATCCTTAATTGAAGACATAAAAAATCTTCACGTTAAGTATGAGGAACTTGAAAGTCGTCATGAAACGCTCTCAACAACTCATGAAAAGCTTTCCTATGATTATCTTCAAAGGAAGCAAGATCTTGAGAAATTGAGAGCGGCTCATGAAGATCTTCAAAAGGAAAACGAGTCACTTCGCGCCGAACAGATCAGTTCCGCTCAGGAAGGATTTGAACCACCATGTCTTAAATGCATTGAGCGTGATAATGCTGCTTCTGTTGTTGAATGTTCTACTGCTGCTACTGTTGCAATATCTTCAACTGTTGATGTGGTAACTAACCCCTCTACTGAGGATACTACTGCGATTGCTGATGAGAATGCTAGGTTGAAGACATTGCTTGAAACAGGGATGTACAAAAGTCTTAAAGGGCACCAGACATTATGTGATGTCCTCAAAAGGCAGATTCTGAACTAAAACCCGAGGAAAGAGGGTGTTGGGTTCATAAGGAAAATGAATGCTGATGGCTCTTACTGGAAACCCGAGCAGTATCCCAAAACCACATGGGTTGCTGCAAAGGACCTTCAGCAGATCCATCCAGTCTATCTGGCTTCACTTGTGCTAACCCCATTATCATTGATGAATCCTTTAATGCAAACTATAAACTATTTAAGAATCAGAATGGTGAAGTGTTTGCCAGGTACATTGGTACTAACTGCAGGAATGGACCGCCTATGAAGAAGATCTGGGTGCCCAAAAGGTGTTTGGAAAATCTTCCTGTGAATGTCATCATGACACCACAGATGAAGAAGACAAACCCCAGACCACAGGCTTCATATGGCCCAAAGGCTTCATACAGACAGAGGACTCACCTGAGTCGCACTAATGCAAATGTTTTGCAGGGAAACCATACTCAGGCCTATGAATAAGAGCGCGGTTCATCGAACCACCATGTTCATAAGACCAAAAACTATTCTGCTTATTCTTATGAGTATTATTGTCCACCTGCAAGACTTTTGCTAGAGCCCCAAAGCCAAAGTTTTCAGACGCTGCACTTAGACTTATCGCTTCTAAGCCACCCTTGAAGATGTGGGTGGTTAAGAAGGCTTAACTCTCTTTTGCAGGGAAAGGTCTCCAGCAGAAAACCAAAATCTTCTGACGCTATCGCTAGGGACCTTAAACATCTTGTAGGGCGCAAGATCAAATGCCCGAATGGTCTTACTATGTACTTCGTTCCTGAATCACTTGCTACTCTCCCTATCAGTCCTAATCTGGATCTAAGCTTTCATAACCCACTGGTTCGTCAAATGTTTTTGCTTCACAACTCTCTTCATGAAGCCTATCCCCCTAACTGCACTGTAGGGTACGACACCAGCGTCTACAGAATGGATTATTGATAGTGGGTGTACAAATCACATGACTGGCAAAAGAAGCCTTCTGATGGACTCAACCTTACGTCCATCCGACAAGAGCCACATCACATTTGCTGACACTGGTAAAAGTAAGTTATTGGGTCTAGGTAGAGTTGTAATCTCAAAGGATCAACACATGGATAAAGTCATGCTTGTTGAATCCCTTAGTTTCAACTTAATGTCTGTCTCAATGCTATGCGATTTGAACATGATCGTAATATTTGGAAAATATCATTGCCTTGTTCTAATGGATCTGACAAGTATCTAGTGTTTGAAGGGTATCGGAAAGATGATATGTACGTGGTAGATTTCTCAGCAGGACCACAGCTTGCCGTATGTCTTCTAGCAAAAGCTTCAGAATGCTGGCTCTGGCATCGGAGGCTTGGGCATGCTGGCATGAGGAACCTCCACACCCTTGCAAAGAAGAAGCATGTCATAGGCATCGAGGGCGTCAAGTTCAAGAAAGATCACTTATGCGGTGCCTGTGAAGCAGGAAAGAAGACGAGGGCCAAACATCCCTCGAAGACAATCATGACTACAACTCGACCCTTCGAACTGCTTCACATGGATCTTTTCGGTCCCACTCATTACTCAACTCTTACCACTACTGCTTGTCTCTATGGCTTCGTCATTGTTGATGATTATTCTAGATACACTTGGGTGCATATAATCCTTTACAAGACTGAAGTGCAGGATGTCTTCAGACGCTTCGCCAATCGAGCAATGAACAACTATGGCGCCAAGATAAAGCACATCAGAAGTGAAAATGGCACTGAATTCAAGAACACTGGCCTTGATACATATCTTGATACCTTGGGCATCACACATGAATTCTCAGCCCCGTACACGCCACAGCAGAATGGCGTCATCGAACACAAGAACAGAACACTCATTGAGATGGCCAGAACAATGCTAGATGAATACACGACTCCAAGAAAATTCTGGCCTGAAGCCATTAATACTGCATGCCATACAATCAATCGTGTTTATCTTCACAAGCTTCTGAACAAGACATCGAATGAGCTCCTCACCGGCAAGAAGCCAAATGTCAGTTACTTCAGAGTATTTGGCGCAAGGTGCTGGATCAAGGACCCACATCACACTTCAAAGTTTGCCCCAAAAGCACATGAGGGTTTTATGCTTGGATATGGAAAGGATTCGCACTCCTGCAGAGTCATCAACCTCTTTCATTATAAAGTGGTTGAAACCGTGGATGTGCGGTTCGATGAGACTAACGGTTCACAAAGAGAGCACCTGCCAAATGTGCTAGATGAAGTTCCATCCAGTGAATCAATCAAGCTAATGGGAACTGGAGAAATCATACCTTCTGAAGCTCATCCTGAAGAGGAACTCATCATCTCCGCACCAGATCAACCTGAAGACAATCCCTCCAACAACGACAATGATCAGCAAGAGCAAAATCTTCACCATGTACATCCTCGTGTTGCCAATGAAGTGCAGATTGAGAGAATAATTGACAGCATCAATGCACCTGGTCCACTCACTCAATCAAGGGCAACTCAGCTGGCAAATTTCTGCGGGCACTTCGCATTCGTCTCAATAACAGAACCCAAGAAAGTGGAAGAAGCCTTCATGGAACCTGAATGGATTCAAGCTATGCAAGAAGAGCTTCAATAGTTTGAGCTGAACAATGTATGGGAACTGGTTAAGCGTCCTGATCCTCGGAAGCACAACATAATAGGCAGAAAATGGATATATCGCAACAAGCAAGATGAGCATGGTCAAGTTGTCAGAAACAAAGCTCATCTAGTTGCTCAAGGATATACTCAAGTGGAAGGCATTGACTTCGATGAAACATTTGCTCCTGTGGCTAGACTTGAGGCCATACGCATATTGCTGGCCTATGCAAATCATCACAACATACTTCTTTATCAAATGGATGTGAAGAGCACCTTTCTCAATGGCAAGATTGAAGAAGAAGTGTATGTTGCACAACCACCTGGCTTCGAAGATCCAAAACATCCTGATATGGTATACAAGCTCAACAAGGCACTGTATGGCCTCAAACAAGCCCCTCGCGCCTGGTATGACACACTCAAATACTTCCTGAAGAGCAAAGGCTTCATACCTGGTTCCCTCGACCCCACTAACTTCACGAAGACATATGATGGTGAACTATTTGTGTGCCAAATATATGTGGATGACATTATCTTCGGTTGCACCAATCAGAAGTACAGTGAAGAGTTTGGATATATGATGCAAGAGCAATATCAGATGTCCATGATGGGAGAGCTGAAGTTCTTCCTCGTTCTTCAAATACGACAGCAACACAACGGCATCTTCATATCTCAAGAGAAGTATCTCAAAGATTGCCTTAAGAAGTTTGGTATGCAAGACTGCAAAGGGTTCACGACGCCAATGCCAGCCAAGCATCATCTGGGTCCTGACGACAATGGTAAAGATTTCGATCAAAAGGTATACCGCTCCATGATTGGTTCTTTGATTTATCTATGTGCATCTAGGCCAGATATTATGCTTAGTGTTTGCATGTGTGCTCGATTTCAAGCGGCACCAAAGGAGTCGCATCACTTAGCTGTGAAGCGAATTCTTCGATATTTGGCTCACACCCCAACTCTAGGATTATGGTATCCAAAGGGCTCAGAGTTTGATCTGGTTGAATTCTCGAATGCTGATTATGCTAGTGACAAGGTGGATCGCAAGTCTACATCAGGCACATGTCATTTTCTGGGACGATCACTTGTTTGCTGGTCTTCAAAGAAGCAGAACTGTGTATCTCTCTCCACTATTGAATCTGAATACATTGCTGCTGGATCTTGCTGCGCTCAGCTTCTGTGGATGAAGCAAACCCTCAAGGACTATGGCATTCATTTGAAGCAAGTGCCACTCTACTGCGACAACGAAAGCGCCATCAAGATTGCGAACAACCCTGTTCAGCACTCGAAGACAAAGCACATTGAAATTCGTCATCACTTTCTCAGAGATCATGTTGTATAGGAAGATATTGATGTCATACACGTCAACACTGAAGAGCAATTGGCAGATATCTTCACAAAGCCCTTGGATGAGAAGAGATTTTGCAAGTTACGTTGTGAGCTAAATATCCTGGAATCCTCAAATGTCCTATGATCAGGCACACATCCTAACCCTTATACATATTGATGACTTAGATGTGCAACACACGAAGTAAAGTATATCTTCAATCAATGAAGACATACATTCTAAGTGTGAATACATTAATGTGGAATTTGACTTTGGAGCGCCACGATAATTGTGCGCCGTGTCTGGGTCTAATACTTCTTATACGGTGGGTAACGCCACCACCAAATGTTCTATTTGAAGTGTTTCATTCATGGCGTTACCTTGCTATGTCTTCACATTTGTCTGGTTTCAATCTCAACATGTTTTAATGATTATCTTCACTATGTTGATTATATATATACTAGTGTTCTGTCCTCTACAGCATTCACTTATAGCTATGTATTCTTGTTGAATCTTTTGATCTAAGTGAATGTGATCAGACCCTAACCTCTCTATGCTCTCTATCTCAAACTCTATCTCTCCCAATCATATGCATTCTATTGAAACTGTCGAATGTCTTCTCTGCATCCTTGTCAGCAGAAGATACAGAGACAAACATTAAGTCTGTTTTCAATGCTCATTCCTCCACATGAAACCCAGAGAAGTAGGAACAACCACCCGACAATCCAGGCGTGCGTGGGACGTGGAACAAACCCCAATATACTGCATGATGGCCACGTGTTCCTCAGATGTGAATCGCCAGGGGCACCTGTGTAATAACGCAGTGTCGCCCCTGTACCTATAAATACACCCTTCACAGCGGTCATTATCTCTTCTTCCACTCTCGCACGAACCCTAGCGCCACCGCTAACCCTTGACGATGCCGGCGACGAAGCGCTTCATTGCCGCAACCTCTCCAATGCCGTCTTCACGCCGACCACGGACATCGTCCTCTCCGCCGTCGCCATAGGTGTCCTCCGTCGCCAAGTTAGGGCACGGAAGATCGAACTGCTCGGCCTCCTCTTCCACTCCGTCTAGCAGTTCCCAGTGTGGTAAATAAAACCTCTTTTTACGGCCCCTTTTGATCCTATGGCTTTGTCACTTTCTACCACAAGAAGTTTCTATTCACACAAGTTGGATCTCTTTCATACTGCATCGCATAACATGCCTAGTATATTCACTTATGCTTCACAAGTAGTTAGATTCCTCACTTGTACTGATCTCTGGATTCGTACAAATCTGGAACCAACTCCTTATCTATGAGTGAATGTCTTCGCACGATGAGATCAATGTCTTCTAAACTGATTTATCTTCAAAATCTTCTGAGAATGCATATGACCTCTTCCCCTTCCCTCGCACCTTAATGCTGTCACAGGTACATGTCCGTGGGAGAATCCCTTGGTTCTCATAGTCTGCATTCATTTGCAGAATTCTTACAGCATCATATAAATTCTCCCGAAGCCAGTTCCTGTTTGTCCAGCAAGCGAAAACCTTTGAATTCTTTGAACGTTTTGAAGCCTTTCAGTTTGAAGTTCATGGCTGCAGAGAAATCAGTAAGGAAGGGTGGCAGACAGCGTCGTAGGGGAACATCAAGAGATTTGCCTGATGACCTCTCAGAGCTTTACAAGACAGATCCTGGAGAGGATTACAACCAACGCAAGACCCGAATCCAATGGATTTGAAGATATTGGGCAGAACAATGGTTCAAATACCGATTTGTGACCGAGGAATATGCTGAGAAAAATGCCATCAAGAGACCGTGGGGAGATATCCTATACAAGAATCTTCAACCCAGGTCCGGAGAAGAAGCCATTGAACAAGGCTTCTATCCCTGCATGGTCCGTCGGCCACAGCCTGCAGATGCACACCCATCGTCACTACTATGGTGCCGTGACGACAATCTGTTCAAGCGCAACTTCCAGTTTGCCAAGAACTCAGCGAAGCAGAACAAGAAGTCTTTTGGATTAGACTTCAACCCTGGTCCTTCTGCTCCAAGGGCTAACGGCACACACGATGCAGAACAAAATGTCGTCGGTCCTTTCTACAACCTGGCAGGTCTCATCACCCATATCTTGGTTCAAGGGACAGCCGTGAATGAGCCTGCAGCTGACGTTGAATCAGATGAAGCGCCTGCAGCGCCGATGCCAAAGAAGTTGAAGAAGCCCAAAGCTTCAAAGCCTGCCCCTTCACCAAAAATCTCAAGGGCGAAGCCACTGGCAACTGCACCTCCTGAAGACAGTGTGCAGTCTGAAGACTTGTCACGCGTCTCCAAGCCCCAGAAGGTCAAGATGCCTCTGACACACACCAGCCAAGAGCTAACTGCTGCTGCCATTCTGCGCAATGAAGCCATTGATCTATCAAGTGATGAAGATCTTGCAGATGACGCACTTGATCAACTCATCAAGAGCAAAGAAGAAGCAGAAATTTTCAATAATCTGCCGCTCTTTGATGTATCAATCATCCACAACTTCATTGATGAGTGGTTTGACACACCAAACATCAGCTTCGAAGATCTCCAACTACCCATTGGCCTCAGTGTCGCCTTCCATGGCGCCATTGCTTCAGAGTTGGCCATCGCCCACCGCGTTGTTGAACTGAAGCAGAAGATTGACTATGAAAAGGCTCAGTTCAAGAAGCATATGGCCAAGCTCAGTGTGCAAGAAGTGAAGAACTTCAAGATCATGATGCACGAGCTCAAGGAAGCCTTTCTGAAGAAACATGCAGAAGCTCAGGGTTCGCGTGAGCGCATGAAGGCTCTGGCTGACAGATGTGTGCAAGCCTACAATGAGGCTGGGAAGCGCAAAGCCCTTGGGCGTCCTGGCATCGACCCCAGGATGGCCGCAAAGAAGAAGAAGAAGCCTGCTACGGCTGAACCCGACGCACCAAGGCAGGAAGCAGTTCCGATTGTCTTCCCAACTAGACTGACTGGCTCGAAGCCAAAAAGCCGATCAACCGCTTCAGAGCTCAAGAAGACAAGGACTGCTAAGGCTGAAGCCAGGAAGAGGAAACATCCTGAAGCCTCTCCCACTGCCCCCTCCAAGATGAAGAGGAAGACCAAGAAAGATCGGGCTGCTCCCATAGAGCCTTTGATAGTTGAACCTATTTCAATGGTATATACTGAAGCTGAACACCAACTGACAATCCATGAGCCTGCTTCCACAGAGGCTCATGAAGCTGAAGACTTTCCAGTAGCTGATCCCATCACTGCTGAAGACATTGGTCAACATGACCATGTAGAAGATGGTGCAGTTCTTCCTCAGCTTGAAAACAACGAACTCATCAGCATTGGTCGTCCACTGACGCCAATTGCACATGATGCTTCATGGGAGGATCGCCCACAAGAGGAAGAAGACTATGAGGCCCGGCCCACTCCAGGTCCACAGGCGTCACCCACGTTGCGCAGGCTTCGCAAAGCTCCAAGGACTCAAGTCTCTGCTGAAGACAATCCGGCTACATCAGCCGCGGAAGAAGAAGTTCCACAAGATGCTACTCCCCTGCCCCACCAAGAAGCGGTTCTCGAGGAGAACGTGATCATGACCGACCCTCCAGCTCATCAAGTGGAGGTTGAAAATCTAGAGGCTTCCACCACCAACACCACTGAAGCCACTGACGCCGTCATGGCTGAAGCTAATGTGGAGCCCTCACCCCCAACAGCACCAGAAGTCAATGAAGCCACTGATCCCGCTGCTTCTGTTCCTGCGTCTGCTGTCAGTCCCCAATTCGACTATCATGTTGAGCACAGGCCTCAGGTCTAGAAGCCAATCCCACGATTGCCCAGGTTCCCAGGTCCTGCATCAGCACCTGGCTCCTTCAATATCAATGGCTTCAGAGCAGACAACACATTCTTCAATAGCTCCAGGAACCCCTACTCAAGGGAAAGAATATCATCTGATCGGTTCTGGAGCTATCAGCAATGAAGCTATTACTCATGCATTCTTTACAACCAAGGTCGCATCTTCCCACACAAGCGCCTTGACATTGAAGCCATAGCTGGTCTGCCCTATCTGGAAGAAGCTCTGGATTGCTTCAAAGAAGTTGGGCTGCTGCCGTTCTTCACTGACCAAGAGCATTGGAATGAAGAGTTGCTGCTCCAATTCTATGCCACACTTCACATCCACGGGTATAACAGAGATCCGAAGACTTGGGTCCTGGAGTGGATGACTGGAAACGTTCATCACGAAGCCAAAGCCTTTGACATCATTGAGCTCACTGGCTTGCCCACTCCTGGCGATCTCTATGAGCATGGCTGTCAGCTTCACAGTGATGCTGTTGAGAGCATCTTTCAGAAGCCTGAACCTAATATGAGTCAGATGCTCAGCATGATGAAGCCATTGCCCCAAGATGCTGCTTATCCCACGGAGTTCTTTGTTGAAGACCTTGAGTATCTGCCAAGGACCATTTATCACATGATAAGGCAAACTCTTTGGCCAATCAAAGGACATTCTCCCCATGCCAAGCTGGAAGGTGCAATGAAGACTTTGGTCTTCTATATTCTTCATGGAAAATGCTTCAATACACAGGATTTCTTCATTCGCCAACTTGCTGCATCTGGCTCTGATCTGTTCGGGTTGAAGTTCTACGCCCCTTGGGTGATGCGGCTGATCAAACTTCACTCTGCTATCTCATATTAGCCATCTGCCCGCAATCATCAGATCTTTTTGCCTGATGTGGATATGTCTATTGAAGCCATATATCCGGAGCCTGCCAAGGAACCTCTAAGTCTTCAGAATGCAGAGCATCAAAGTTTCTCTCAGAACGTTGAAGGCGTTGAAGCAGTAACTCATGTGTATCCTTTGGCTGGCACTACACGTGCACTGCATCCTGCTCTTACTGAAGCCACTGATAGCACCATTGCTCAACGACCCAAGAAGCGCACTCGTGTCCTCAATGACCGAGAGCTTCTGGTGGCCCTTCATCAGAAACAGGATAGGCATCATGACTGGCTAAAGCGTCAAATGCAAAGCCTCTTGGTGGATGTTAATCGCATTCGCAATCTTGCCACCAGGAACGCCTTTGTTGCTCATGAAACATCTCGTCGCACCTGGAAAGGGCTGACGCTGATGTGTTCTGAAGATGATCTTCAAGAGGATGGCTTCACTGAGCGCTTCAAGTTTGACTCCACACCTCCTCGAAGGGCTGTGCTGCGACGAACTCCATCACTTGAAGACTCTGAGTTCTCATCCTCTGCTGCAACCGTGAATGCCAGAGTGATCGAGGATGAAGACGATGCTACTTCATCGCCGCCTCCTTCAACACACGTCGATACTACTCCAAGCTCGTCTACACCGCCAAACACCATCAACGACCCTGCCGATTCACCTACTCCTCATGGGAACGAGTAGAGGCTCTATGTCTTCAAACCTTTTTGGTCCTTACTGACAAAAGGGGGAGAAGCATATGAGTTTGATAGTCTTCAAGTGGGTCTATATGGGCGGGTGTTTTATATTTTGCTTCATGCTTACAACTCTCGTTTTGAAACATTTGGTTCTTTGAGTTGTAACACTTAAACTTGATGGTCGTCTGCTACTTATTTGCCACCTTGTGTTGCGATGATAAATTCCGCATGTGCGACGATAAATTCCGCACTTAGATCATTTTGCAGATGTCCATTTTCCATTATGCATGTCATTATCTTCACATACTTTCACATGCATAGTGGATTGTCATCATAAGTTCAAGTGGATCTCCACAAGCACAACATGCCATGTGCATTTGCATTCCAAAAGAAAATTACTTATATGCACATCTTCAGGGGGAGCCCTTGCACCTTATGAAGACAATTCCTTATCCTTTACAATTTCACACATTATATTTCCCGTTGAAAACTTCAACTAGTTTGTCATCAATCACCAAAAAGGGGGAGATTGTAAGTGCATCTAGTGCCACCCCTAGTTGGTTTTGGAGTATTGACGACAAACCTAGTTTAGGGACTAATGTGTTTGTGAGAATTGCAGGATAACACAGGTAGAAGTTCCTCATTGATTCGGTTTTCCCACCAGAGATGACCCCTAAAAATGTATGAAGACATTGATGTCAAAGGTGGTATATGAAGATATTCACATTGAAGACTATGACAAGAGAAGACACCGCATGAAGCCTATGGAGCTCGAAGACTTAGATCTTTCGTAGTTCTTTTTCTTCTGTGTTGAGTCATAGGAACCATCGTACTGCTAAGTGGGGTCCAAGAGAACCAGTTAGAATGACTGAAGTGATGCTTAAACAAAAACCTATGTCTTCGAGTGAAGACTATGAGAGCAAATCTTGTCCAAAGTCGGACAAGTCAGCTTTGCTTGTAGCCCAAGCAAAGTTGCCATATGAGTTTTAAATCTGGCCATTGGAACACGTGTCAGTTCCTTAGTGACCCAGGGTCATTTCAGACAAATCAGGTCGGCTTACCTAGTGGCTATAAATAGCCCACCCCCTACAACCATAAACGATTGGCTGCTCAGATTCAGAGTACGGCTTTTGTCGTTTGAGAGCAACCCACCTCGAAGCCTTTGAGAGAGAATTCCTTGTGAGGATAAAGCTCTAACCACCCAGAGCCAAAGAGAATTAGGCATCACTTAAGTCTTCTTGTCTGAGTGATCTGAAGACTTATTACACTTGAGGACTGTGCATCCTCCAGCCGGTTAGGCGTCGCGTTCTGAGCATCCAAGAGACATTGTGGATTTCCGGTGAACGAAATTTGTGAAGGTTTGGGAGTCTACCTTGAAGACTTACCAGAGTGATTGGGCGAGGTCTGTGTGACCTTAGCTCAAGGGGAATACGGTAAGGACTGGGTGTCCTGAGCTGCGTGTTCAGGACTGGGTGTCCGGGACTATGTGTCCTTTGGTTTAAATACCTAGCCGTCCTAACCAGACGTACAGTTGTCACAGCAACTGGAACTGGTCCAACAAATCTTTGTCTTCAACGAGTCACTGGTTTCATCCTTCCCTTCTCTTTACTTACTGTTACTCTGTGTGTGAAGTCATTGTATGTTTGCACTATCTTTTGTCTTCACTAAGTGACTGTGTGATCTGTTTGGCTTCTTACTATCTTCCTGCCTAATCCTTACTACCTAGCTACTATTAGTCATTGTCCTTTCACTTCATTGAATACATGACTATGGTTTATCTAGTGTAGTCTAACTTCCGCTGCATGGTAATAGGTTTAATTCTATCGTTTGTCTTCGAAACTTCCATGTTTTGAAGACTTTCATAAAAATCGCCTATTCACCCCCCCCCCCTCTAGTCGATATAACGCACTTTCAAAGGGTGAAGTGGGGGAGAGGAAAATGAGAGGCAAATGGCAAATAATGTAATGCGGGAGATAAGGGTATGTGATGGGTACTTGGTATGTTGACTTTTGCAAAGACCTGCCCGGCAACAGTGCCAGAAATCCTTCTTGCTACCTCTTGAGCACTGCGTTGGTTTTCCCCAAAGAAGAAGGGATGATGCAGCAAAGTAGCGTAAGTATTTCCCTCAGTTTTTGTGAACCAAGGTATCAATCTAGTAGGAAGCTACGCGCAAGTCCCTCGTACCTGCACAAAACAAATAAAACCTCGCAATCAACACAAATAGGGGTTGTCAATCCCTATGAGGCCACTTACGAGAGTGAGATCTGGTAGATATGATAAAGATAATATTTTTGGTACGTTTATGATAAAGATGCAAAGTAAAATAAAGGCAAAGTAAATAGCAAAGTAGTAAGAGAACAATATGATAAAGATAGACCCGGTTGCCATAGGTTTCACTAGTGGCTTCTCTCGAGAGCATAAGTATTCTATGATGGGTGAATAAATTACTGTTGAGCAATTGACAGAATTGAGCATAATTATGAGAATATCTAGGCATGATCATGTATATAGGCATCACGTCCGAGACAAGTAGACCGACTCCTGCCTGCATCTACTACTATTACTCCACTCATCGACCGCTATCCAGCATGCACCTAGAGTATTAAGTTAAAAACAGAGCAACACCTTAAGCAAGATGACATGATGTAGAGGGATAGACTCATGCAATATGAAGAAAACCCCCATCTTGTTATCCTGGATGGCAACAATACAATGCGTGCCTTGCTGTCCTTACTGTCACCGGGAAAGGACATCGCAAGATTGAACCCAAAGCTAAGCACTTCTCCCATTGCAAGAAAGATCAATCTAGTAGCCCAAACCAAACTGATAATTCGAAGAGACTTGCAAAGATAACCAATCATACATAAAAGAATTCAGAGAAGATTCAAATATTGTTCATAGATAGATTTGATCATAAACCCACAATTCATCGGTCTCAACAAACACACCGCAAAAAGAAGATTACATCGAAGAGATCTCCACAAGAGAGGGGGAGAACATTGTATTGAGATCCAAAAAGAGAGAAGAAGCCATCTAGCTACTAACTATGGAGTTGTAGGTCTGAGATGAACTACTCACACTTCATCGGAGGGGCTATGGTGTTGATGTAGAAGCTCTCCGTGATCGATGCCCCCTCCAGCGGAACTCTGGAACAGGCCCCAAGATGGGATCTTGTGGATACAGAAAGTTACGGCGGTGGAATTAGGGTTTTAGCTCCTGTTCTGATCGTTTGGGGGTACCTGGATATATATAGGAGGAAGGAGTACGTCGGTGGAGCAACAGGGGGCCCACAAGGGTGGGGGCATGCCTGGTAGGGTAGGGCGCGCCCCCCTACCTCGTGGCCTCCTGTTACGTGCCTTGGCGTAGGGTCCAAGTCTCCCGGGTCTTATCTATTGAGAAAATCATGTTCCCGAAGGTTTCATTCCGTTTGGACTCCATTTGATATTCCTTTTCTTCGAAACCCTAAAACAGGCAAAAAAATAGCAATTCTGGGCTGGGCCTCCGGTTAATAGGTTAGTCCCAAAAACAATATAAAAGTGGATAATAAAGCCCAATAATGTCTAAAACAGTAGAGAATATAGCATGGAGCAATCAAAAATTATAGATACGTTGGAGACGTATCACGCTCCTTCAAGTCCAAATACATCTTGGTGTTTCCGGGGTGTATCGAGTATGGTGAGTCATGAGCTTCCTGAAGTATCAACTTCCTGATCTCTGCATTATTGGGCACATAAACTCGGTCCTCAAACCACAAGGTGTTGTGCTCATCCTCACGAAAACCTTTGGCCTTACCTTCACTCATCTTCTCCTTTATCTCAACAATTTCTTTGTCATCCTTCTGAGCTTCACGAATCTTTCCCAACAATGTAGACTAAACTTCCATTGCTGCAACAAAATCTCTAGGAACAATCTCCAAACGAAGCTCCGTGAGATCTTCTGCTAACTCCTTTGGCAAACCTCCTGTTACTAAGGTATTGGCATAACTCTTCCGGCTCAAAGCATCTGCTACGACATTGGCCTTGCCTAGATGATAGTGCAACTTCATATCGTAATCCTTTATGAGCTCCAACCATCTCCTTTGCCTGAGATTTATCTCCTTCTGTGTGAAAATGTACTTCAAACTCTTGTGATCCGTGTACACATCACAATGGTTTCCCATAAGAAAGTGTCTCCAGGTTTTGAGTGCATGCACTACAGCTGCTAACTCCAAATCATGTGTGGCATAATTCAACTCATGCGGTCGAAGTTATCATGAGGCATACGAAACAACTCTTCCATCTTGCATAAGTACACCTCCAAGTCCCAAGCAAGATGCGTCGCAATACACTTGGAAATCCTTGTGTATATCTGGCAGAATCAGCACTAGGGTTGTAGGCAAACGTTTCTTCAACTCCTGAAAACATGCCTCACATTCATCTGTCCAGTTGAACTTAGTGTCCTTCTTCAAAAACTTTGGCATGGGCTTCGCAATCATAGAGAAATTCTCAATGAATCTCCGATAATATCCCACGAGTCCTAGAAAACTGTGGATCTCTCCCACCGAGGTGGGTGCCAACCACTCAGTGACTGACTTAACCTTGGTAGGGTCTACTGCTATACCTTTTCCTGATATAACATGTCCAAGGAATCCTACTTCCTTCAGCCAAAACTCACACTTGCTGAACTTGGCATACAACTGATGTTCCCTGAGCTTCTCGAGAACTAAACAAAGATGCTCCTTGTGCTCCTCTTCATTCCTCGAGTATACCAGAATATCATCAATAAACACCACAACAAACTTATCCAAGAACTCCATGAATACCTTATTCATCATGCTCACGAAATAGGCAGGGGCATTAGTCAATCCAAATGACATAACCGTGTACTCATATAGCCCGTACCTTGTGGTGAAGGTTGTCTTAGGTATATCCTGTTCTCGGATTTTTAGCTGGTGATATCCTGATCGCAGGTCGATCTTCAAAAACACTTTAGCTCCTTGCAACTAATCAAAAAAATCATTAATCATCGACAGTGGGTACTTGTTCTTGATCGTCACTTCATTCAATGCGCGATAATCAACAAGCATTCTCAGAGACTTATCCTTCTTCTCAACCAAGAGCACTGGGGCTCCCCATGGTGATGAACTTCATCAAACGTAACCTTTCTCCAATAACTCCTTGATCTGTTTCTTAATCTCCTCCAGATCATTTGCGGGCATCCGGTATGGTCTCTTTGATATCGGTCCGGTGCCTGGCAACAACTCTATCAAAAACTCAATATCACGATCTTGCGGCATGCCTGGTAATTTCTCTGGAAATACATCCAGGTAATCCTTCACTACGAGCACTTGTTCCTGAACAACCCCCATGAGAGAATTTAAGTGAGTACTCTTAGGAGTATGACTGGATACATACTTAATTCTTTTTCCCTCCGGGGTGGTGAGTAGAATTGACCTATTGGCACAATCAATGTTTCCTCCATACTTCGATAACCAATCCATCCCTAGTATCACATCCAATCCTTGGGATTCCAAAATTATTAGGTCTGAGGGGAAAACATGGCTGCCAATGGTTAAGGGTATCCGGTCGCACCATCGGCTAGCCATATACTCTGGACCTAGTGAGCTCACTAGCAAGGGTGTCCTAAGGGCTAAGGTGGGTAACTCAAACTTGTCCACAAATCCCCTTGAAATGTATGAATGCGATGCACCAGTATCAAAAAGAACGAGAGCGGTAAATGACTTAACCATAAACTTATCGATAACCGCATCTGGCTGCTCTTCAACCTCCTCCACGTTCACGTGGTTCACTTGTCCTCTATTGAAAGGGTTGGGCTTCTTCCCCGAGCTTCCATTACCATTGTCATTCTTCAACTCTGGACAATCATTAGCGTAGTGCCCAGTCTTCTCGCACTTGAAACAGGTAACGTGACTCTGGTCCTTCTTGGCGGGTGTTGCTGGGTTAGAGCGGTTCTGATTGCTGCTCGCTCCATTCCCATTCCCATTCTTTGGGCCATTGTGGTTATGAGAACTTCCTCCATTGAGAGTGTGGCCTTCATGATTATGGGTGTATCCTCCCGAGTTCGGGGTAAAACGAGGCTTCTACAATGCTCCTGTATTGTACTTCCCTTGTCCATACTTCCTCTTGCGGCTCTCAATCTGCTGTTGCTTCCCTTCAATCATAAGAGCCTTATCTACCAACTCCTGGTAGTTGTTGAATGTTGCCACCATTAACTGCATGCTCATCTCATCATTCAGCCCTTCCATAAATTTCTCCTACTTTGCGACATCGGTGGTCACATCATCTGGGGCATAGCGAGATAACTTACTAAACTCCTCCATGTACTGGGCTACAGTACGATTCCCCTAGCGTAAGTTGCGAAACTCACGCTTCTTCATGCTCATAGCTCCAGTTGAGATATGGGCTGTGCGGAAAGCTTGCTGAAACTTCTCCCAAGTGACATTGGCTATGGGAAAAGTGGCTATGTAATTTTCCCGCTAGTCCATCCAATTGGTGTGCGGCAAAACGCACCTTCTCAGCATCTGTGCAACCGGCAGTGGTTAATTCCCTTTCAATCCTACGTAGCCACTCATCCGCAACTATGGGCTCAGTGCTACTGGAAAACGCCGGCGGTTGTAACCTCAGAAAACGAGCTAAGTTGTCAACTAGAGGTGGTGGCAGAGTGTTGTTGTTGTTGTTGTTGCCTTGGTTCTGAACTAACAACTGCATCAAGGCATTCTGCTGCTGGATCCACTGAGTGAGCTCCGGTGGGAAGACAAATTCGGGGTCACGTCTCGGAGGCATCTTATGGGTTTAGAGGGAAGAGATTAGAATAGAATGAGGTCTAAGGAGAAAGCACTACCCATATGCACATGAGACAAACACAATCATATCATATCACTCAATCAATCAAGCAAGGGCATATAATCGATCTAACTAGCGTTACAGTGCTCGTACTATTTTATACACATGGGGGAACACTACTGATCATATGCTGGTCCAACAGAAATTTTGATCGGTGGAAGACTCCATGATATCCGCTCCAGCTTCGTCTTCATAGTCATCATCACTACCATCGGGGTCGGAGTCGGTGTCGTAGATGATGATGTAGTCTTCAGAACGAATCTCCTTAGGTTCGTCGTCTTCTCCTCCAGGCGCGGGGTCTCCCATAAAAACTCCTAGCTTCCTCGTCAGGTCGTCATTCATCTCCACAAGTATCGTCATTTCCTCCTCATATCCATCGCGTGACTTGAGTTCCTCTTCTAGCTCCGTGATCCTGGTCATCGCCTTCTTCAAATCTATCATGCTTGCGCACATCTGGTTCTCCTGGTGACGTATGTGATGATTTAACTCCTGGATGAATGCTGCAATGGACCTGTCCTTCCTGGTGTTGATCATCTCCATTGCTCATCTCGGCGCCCACATATCTGGTAGATAGTGTCCTTAATCTCCTTGTGATAAACTTTGCCGATGCGACCCATGGTGATGTGGGCTTCCATGCTCTTTCCTAGACTCCAAGTTGGTGCATAAAAGAAAACTCTATGGGTTCAGTGACTAGCATGAATGTCCTTCCTGGAACTTGAACTCGAATCATCCAACGTTCCTCTTCGGGTAGTGTGGCGGTGTAGGTCCCGGTGAAGCTTGGTATTCCAATGTTCAGGTACCTGGTGGCTACCTTTAAGTATCGTCCAAAAGGGTTGTCTTCATCCGGTTGTGCAAACTTGTTCCTTGAGTCGGCCATCCTAAAGAGTAGAAAATGGAGAGGAGTCAGAAATTAGTAGAGAAGAGTGATCTATGGCTCATCTTAGTGGTCGTGTCCTATAGTCAGTGTGTGCTCTGATACTATCTTGTAGTGACCCGACCTCAGACAATCAAGTCTCTATGTTTCAGTGTCATCCCTAGATCGGTAGTGCTAACACACATAGTACTCGAAGGATTTATAACAGAGTAGCAATCACACACTTATTACATCGAATGTCTCAAAAGAGAACTTATTACAATAAATATGGCTTAAGGCCATCTAAATACGATAACAGCGGAAGACTTGGAAGATAAAGTGAGTCCTTCAACTGCAACAGCATAGCTGAGTGCATGACAACCGACCTATGGCACCTTACTCGTCGTCAACATGATACGTTGCAGCCCAAAAACAGGTCAGCACATGGAATATTCTGGCAATGTAACACAGTAGAGCAACGAACAAATAAATGCTATCACTACATGCATATATGGCTGGTGGAGGCTCTATGGTTACAATGTTTTTGCGAGAAGCCAATTTTTTCTTACAACAAAGGAATATATTTTATTTAACTATCATGGTAGTTGAAAAAACATTGAGAATGGTACCCCCATTTCAATCCCAATTAAAAGTAATTATCATCCCAACAAATTAATTTAAAGTGATGAGATCCATAGGATAATTCAAGAACCAGATACTCAAGATGTCCATAACCGGGGACACGGCTAACCATGATTAGTTTGTACACTCTGCAGAGGTTTGCGCACTTTTCCCCACAAGACTCGATCTCCTCCGTTGGATTTCTCACACTACATGGTGCTTGAGAAACGGATGACCGAGACACCGTGTTTCACAAGCATTAAATCCAACCCCGGGTAGACCGTACCAACCTACATCCCCCACATCTTCTAGTCTACCATTGGAAGAGGTCACGCAACTTACTTCAACTATGCTAGAGCCCATAATAGCTTGTGGCTGCACACGGAAGTTTCAAGCATGAATAATCTTATGATCCCTTTGAGCCTAGGTGGCGGACCATAGGAGGATCACACGGTATAACCCCAGGATCTCCTAGGACAACACTGGTATAACCCTAGGTGCCCACAAGAAATCCACCCAGATGTGTATTAAAGTTGCCACCTTAAGTTAAACCATTAATTAACAAACTCACATCTGTCATGGATACTCTCAAACCCAATCCACGTCTACGAGCATAGCATGGCAATAAGCATAACATAGAAGTAACTCCCAAGGGTTTGATAATAAACCGGGTAATAGGTTCTACCTCATCAACTACTTCCCAGACCCACATGTTAAGAGATCCTACTCATGCGATGTGTGAGGGTTGAAACTAATGCATAAAAACGGGGTATGAAGGAGTATGATCAATGTGTTACTTGCCTTGCTGACAATCTGCAAATACTAAAGACTCGTAGTAGCACGCTTCGCACTCCGGGTATTCTATCGCAAACAAACAATAGCATACATAAGCAATCAAGCAAACATGCAAGGGGAAAACTCAAATAAGAAGATCTAACCAAAAAGTTCAACTGAAGAACTCCGGTTTGCAAAAAAGAATTAAATCAAACGGAACAATGAAACTCAAACTACGAGAGAAACAAGATCTGATTACTAATCTGGACAAAAGTCAAATTTTACAGTACCAAAAATCTTGTTCAAGTTGGTTAAACAGAAAGAGGGCTTAGATACAAAGATCTAGGCGCTTGTTTCACCCGATTTGTATAAATGGGCGAAAAGATAAACTAAAACGAAGTTAAGCAGGAATTGCAATCCAAAATAATCGCCGAAAAACCCTGGAAAGTAAAACGGGAAGAACAGGCTAACGAACGAACGTTCGCTGTCTGCGGCTAACGGATGAACAGCATTCGTTAAAACGAACGTACAGGCGTACGTCCGCTATTTAACTAAACCAAAGAAAAACCGAACAAAACCAATCTAAAAAAACCGAACTAGGGTTTCCAAAAAAACGAACGGTTTTCTCTCGAAAACCGGCGACGGCGGCGGTTATACCTCCGCCGAGATCGGGTCCGACGGCGGGGCGGCGGGACGGCGGCTAGCGGCGACGGCGGGAGGCGGTGGCAGCTACAAGCGGCGGCGGTGGAATGCGGCGGCGGCGCGGGTGGAGGCTGGCGGGGCTAGGGTTTGGCGGGGGTGGGGCCTCATGGCTTATAAAGGCCGGACGGGCCAGGAATCCTAGTCGTACACGGCTCGGTTAGGTCGGTTCACTTTTTAAAAAAAATCCTGGCGCAGAAAAACTAACGAAAGAAATACTAAACAGATTCCAAAAATCCTGAAATAAATTTTCACGGTCCTCTAATAATATTGCAGACAAAGTGAACATTTATTTGGGCCTCTAATGCAATTTTGAAAAACGCATATTTTTCCTAATTCAAATAAAATAGCAATAAAATCCAAATAAATCACTTATTTGATTTTAATATTTTCCCCTCTAATATTTCATTTATTTTGGAGAAGTCATATTATCTCCTTTCATATATTTTAGTTAGAAATATTTTCAGGGAGGAAAATAATTAAAACCAAATGATCCTCTTTTCAAAATTTGAGAAAACTCAAATATGAAAATAAAGAAATTCCCAAGTCTCTTCGTGGGTCCTTGAGTTGCTTAGAATTTCGAGGATTCGTGAAACGAAATGCGGTAAAATATGATATGCATGAATGACCTATGTATAATATTCCAAATTGAAAATTTGGGATGTTATAATAATAAATTCCTTGGAAGGTGTTGTATGGAAGGCACCCGTGGATACGGCTAGCCATGGCTTGTGAAAAGAAAGGTGGAAAAGAAATAAACTTTATTTTCTATTTGGGAACCGCCTATAATGTGTCTAGCATGGAAGATATTGGGAACTTTCGGCCGTAGCGTTGACAGGAAAAGCATGCCTCTCAAAATAATTTTATCTATAAATTTAAGCTTTGAGCTCTGGCACCTCTGCTTCCCTCTGCGAAGGGCCTATCTATTTACTCTTATGCATTTATATTTTTACTTGAGTCTCCATCTTCTCTTAGAAAGCACCAACTAGGGAACACAATTGTCATACTTGTGTATTGGATGTAGCTAACATTTGAGTGTGTTTCATGAATGGATCAATTAATGATTGAGCATAATGGGCTAGGGATAGCTTTCTTTAGCGTTGATATTTCGAAAGACATGGTTGCTTGTTGATATGCTTGAGTATTGATGTTTTCATGTCAAATTATAGACTATTTCTTTGAATCATTCAAGTCCAAATATCCATGCTACAAAGAAAAGAATATATGATGAATATGTTTGGTAGCATTCCACATCAAAAGTTCTGTTTTCATCATTTACCTACTCGAGGACGAGCAGGAATTTAGCTTGGGGATGCTTGATACGTCTCCAACGTATCTACGATTTTTTATTGTTCCATGCTATTATATTATCAATCATGGATGTTTTATATACAGTTTCAAACAATTATATATCATTTTTTGGGACAACCTATTAACTTAGTGCCCACTGCCAGTTGTTGTGTTTTGCTTGTTTATGGTTTCGCAGCATAGCAGTACCAAACAAAGTCCAAATGCCACAAAACTTTTTAGATATTTTTGTCTGGACAGAAGAGATACTAAAAGCTTTGGGAGAAGACCAAACGATGGACCATGGGCCCACAAGCCACCAGGGCACACCTAGGGGGTAGGCGCACCCTGGTGTGTTGTGGGGCCCGGGTGGCTCCAGTTGACCTAACTCCGCCTTTATAAGTTCTCTAAAATTGTGAAACCAACATAGGAGTCCACGAAATACTTTTTCCGATGCAAGTTCCGAACCACGAGATCCCATCTGGAGGCCATTTCCGGCACTCTGCCGGAGGGGGATTCAACCAAGGAGGGAATGTACATCATCTTGTTGCCCTTCCGATGATGCATGAGTAGTTTACCACGGGCCTTTGGGTCCATAATTAGTAGCTAGATGGCTTCTTCTCTCTATTTGATCTTCAATATAATGTTCTCCTCGGTGTTCTTAGAGATTTATCTGATGTAATTACTTTTTGCGGTGTGTTTGTTGGGATCCGCTTAATTGTGAGTTTATGATCAGATCTATCCATGAATATTATTTGAGTTTTCTCTTAACTCTTTTGTGCATGATTCCTATAGCTTCGTATCTCTTCTCCAATTTATTGGTTTGGTTTGCCCAACTAGATTGATTTATCTTGCCATGGGAAGAGGTGCTCTATAATGGGTTCGATCTTATGGTGCTCAATCCCAGTGACAGAAGGGGACATGGCATGTATGTATCGTTGCTATTAAGGGTAAAAAGATGGGGTTTATTCATATGTGAGTTTATCTTCTCTACATCATGTCATCTTGCTTAAGGCATTACTCCATTTTTCAATGAACTTAAAACACTAGATGCATGCTGGATAGCCGTGATGCAGGCAGGAGTCGGTCTACTTGTCTCAGACATGATGCCTATGTATGATCATTGCCTTGGATACCGTCATAATTATTTGATTTTCTATCAGTTACCCAACAGTAATTTGTTTACCTACCGTATGCTATTTTCTTGAGAGAAGCCTCCAGTGAAAACGATGGCCCCCGGGTCTGTCTTTTATTATATATTAAAACCAAAAATACATTGCTTAAATTTTCTTTTATTTACTTCATTTTGTATTTTTTTTTTGATCTATCTATCAAAAACTATACAATTTAATCTTGCTCATAACCGTTGGGGGATTGACAACCCCTCTACGCGTTGGGTTGCAAGTATTTGTTGTTTGTGTGCAGGTGTTGTTAACAAGTCGTTGCTTGGTTCTCCTACTGGATTGATAACCCTGGTTTTCGTAACTGGGGGAAATACTTATCTCTACTATACTGTATCATCCTCTCCTCTTCGGGGAAATCCCAACGCAGCTCACAAGTAGCAGTTCTCTTGCTTGACAAGTCGAGGCAGGGACTACAGAAAGTTCACAAGTTGAGAAGAAATGGAGTCGTGATACAAATGAAGAATGGTGATGGGATCGCTACTCAAGAGCGTTGAAGTCATGTCTTTAGTTTATCTTCAAGATTTATCTTTGGCCCGAATAATAGTTATTTCGTTCTAGAGTTGCGTAAAATAATATGTTTTAGGTTATGCGACGAATATTCTTATAAGTTCTAAACAATGGTTGTTCAAGTTGTTATAAGAATATGTTTTGGATTTACCTCTATTTTGGTGGTTTATTCATGAAATATTGAATTAAAAGTTTATAACATTAATGTTAAACATCTTGAGAAGACTAATAAAAACCTCTTAAATGTGGCACTAGGTTATATTGGAAAAATAATCTTCATGTGGATGAAGTACTGAAGTATTTTGATTTTAAATCAATTGACAAAATACATAGTGATGTATGGGATCCAATGAGAAAACCAAGGCGCGGTGAATTATTATGCTTCATTAATGATTTGAGTAACTATGATGTACTTGATATAAATCTAAAATATTTGAAATGTTTAAACAAATTCAGAATGAAACATTTGAAAGGCTTGAATAAAATTCATAATGAAGATAAGAATTATTGTGACAAAGATAAAAGGATCGTCAATCATGGAGAAAAATTGTCTAAGTCATGAGTTTAGCAAAACACTTAGATAATTGTGGAATTATTTCTTACTAATATGCTTTTATTAGTTTTGGGAATATGCACTTGAAACATCAACATGTACACCGAACAGAGCACCGTCTTATAGTATGGCAAGACAACACCAGATGAGTTATGGAGTAGACAATCTAGACAAATGCTAATTTCTAGGTGATCCCAAAGATGTAATTGGGTATTCCTTCTACTAAAAGTTAAAGGACAAACTATTTGTCACAAAGAATGAACGCTTTGTCGAGAAGGAGTTTTCTTGTTAAAGAAATAAGTGGGAGGACAGTGTAGCTTGATAATATCATTGAATCTCTAACAGAAGTAAAAGGGATTAACAAACCAGAAGTTGTTCCGAAAGTTGTCCATACAACTGAGCCATGAGTTACTGCACCAGATGTAGAAACTCTAGTTAAAGCTTGCAACTGAACTGTGTACATCATGAAGAGTTAACAAACCTCCTGAATAATCTCATACTGATATATCCATCTTAGAAGAAGATGAACCTGCGCACTACACGGAAGCGATGGCGGCACCCAACTCAAAGGAATGGCTTATAGCCATGCACATGAAAATGGAGTTCATATACAATTAAGTTTTGAACTTAGTTGATTCTCCATAACGTATAGAGTTCATATAGGACAATTAAGTTTGGAACTTGGTTGATCCTTCTGAACATATAAAGTAAATGGAATGGATGTCAAAGCTAGTTTCCCTAATTGAAAGGATGTATGAATGATACAACCAAAAACTTTTGTTGATCCTGGGAATACCGGATGAGTGTGCAAGCTTCAAAAGTTTTGTGTTTTGAGGCAAGTATCAAGGAGTTGGAATCAACATTTTAATGAAATAGTTAAAGAGTATGACTTTGTTGAAATGATGAAGAAACTTGTGAAGTTTAGTGTGAGCTCTATAGCATTTCTAATCTCATATGTAAATTACATATTGTAGATTGGAAATAATATAAAGTTTCTAAGCAACGATATTTGAAGAATATGTTTCCAATGAAAGACTAAAGCAAAGCAAATTATTGGACATAAAGATCTATAAAGATAGATCACGAGTCTAATTGTGCTGAGATGAATTGAATACACTGACAAGGTTTAAAAAAGTTTAAAATGGAGAATGTGTTTTCTCCCAATGTCACATAATATGATGCTTAAAAGAAATCAATGTCCTAAGATAGTTAATAAGCATGAACAGATGAATGGATTATTTAATTCATGATGAATGTTATGATATGTATAAAGTAAATGTTTTATGCACTAAACGTTAGTTGCAGGTACCAAAGTGATCCTGGATTGTCTCACTAGGTAACTGTTAATATAATTAAGTGCCTTAGAAGGACAATGGACTTGTCCATATAGGAGATGGAGAAGTTCGTTTTTGTAGCGACCAGACCTCAAACGGTCCAATCTCTGTGCTCCGGTGTCATCCCTAGATCAGTAATACCGACACCACACAGTACTTGAAGGATTTATAACAGAGTAGCAATCACACACCTATTACATCGAGTGTCTCAAAAGAGAACTTATTACAAAAAATATGGCTATTCTATATGCATATATGGCTGGTGGAAAGCTCTATGGTTACAGTTTTGTGTAAAGCCAATTTTTCCCCACTGCAAAGGAATAAATTTTATTTAACTATCATGGTAGTTGTTAAACATTGAGAATGGTTGACAGCATTCTCAATCCCAATTAAGCAACATCATTAAAAACCCAACAAAATTAATTAGAGTAACATGATGAGATTCACATGATAATCCAAGCACTGGATACTCAAGATGTACATAACCGGGGACACGGCTAACCATGATTAGTTTATACACTCTGCAGAGGTTTGCGCACTTTTCCCCACAAGACCCGATCTCCTCCATTGGATTTCTCACACTACAAGGTGTTTGAGAAATGGATGACCAAGACATAGTCTTTCAGAAGCGCTAGCACCTTACGAACGGGTAGACCGTACCAACTTACATCCCCTACATCTGCTAGTCTACCACTGTAAGAGTTCGCACGACTTAGTCAACTATGCTAGAGCCCATAGAAGCTTGTGGCTACACACGGAAGTTTCTAGCATGAATAATCTCATGATCCCTTTGAGCCTGGGTGGCGGTCCAAAAGAAAACAGGCAATCGCTGGAATACCCAGGTGCCAGAATCCACCCACATGTGTGTTTAGGTTGCCACCTTAAATAAACCATTAATTAACAATCTCACATCTGTCATGGATACACTCACCCAATCCACGTCTACTAGCACAGCATAGCAATAATAAGCAAACATAGAGTAACTCCCAAAGGTTTGATAATAAACAGGTAATAGGTTCTACCTCAACTACTCCCCAAACCCACAATTTAATTAGATCCTAATCATGCAATGTGTGAGGATTGATCTAATGCAATAAAACTAGGTAGTAGGAGATATGACCAAAGTGTTACTTGCCTTGCTGATGATCCGGGAAACCTAGCGATTCGAAGTAGCAAGCAGCGCACTCCGGGTACTCTATCGCAAACAAACAAGCATACAATAAGTACTCAACTAATGCACAGGTAAAACTCGAACAAGAGATCTAACCAGAAAATTCAACTTAAGAACTCCGGTTGGCAAAAAGAATCAAAACGAATGAAGCAATGAAATACAAACGGCAAAAGAAACAAGCTTCGTTTACTATTCTGGACCTAGGGCAATTTTTATAGTGGCAAAAACTTGTTTGAGTTGGTTAAACGGAAAGAGGGTTTCGAGACGAAACTCCAGGTACTTGAATCGCCTGATTCCGATAAACGAGCGAAAAGTTTAACTAGAACAAACATCGGATCAGAGATCGCGATCAGAAAACTGCGGATTTAATCCGGGAAAAAGAAAAACGACAAACAGGTTAACGAACGAACGTTCGTTAACAGAAACTAAACGAAAAATGTGTTCATTAAAACGAATGGACGAGCGGGCGCTCGCTAAATAAATAAACCAGAAAAAACCAATCTATTTAAAAAAACGAAAACTAGGGTTTTCTAAAAAACGGATCGATTTTTCTCAGAAAACCGGGCGGCGGGGCGGCTACCTCGACTCGGTCCGGCAGGGCTACGGCGGGTCGGCGGCTATGCGGGGCGGCGGCAACAGCTGCGCGGGGCGGCGGCGGTGTGCGGCGCGGGGCGGCGGCAGGCGGCGTGCGGCGTGCGGCGGCACCGTGCGGCGTGCGGCGGCGGCGTGCGGCGTGCGGCGGCGGCGGCGACTCGGGGCTCCAGGGGGGTGGCTATTTAAAGGAGGGGGTTGACTTGGGGAGGGGGTCGGCGGCGCGAGGTGGCTCCGGCTCGGACTCCTCCCGAGTCTGGCGGGGAAGGCGGCGGCGGCTGGGCCGGCCTGGCTCGGCTGGGCCCTCGGCCCAATCAGGCGCGGGTCTCTTTTTTTTATTTTTTTTAAACAATTTCGCTGTGCCTAAAAAAATTCTAGAAAAATAAATAAAAAACTAAAAATGCCAAAACAAAAATTTTCCATCTAAATAAAATATTTAGAACAGGATGAACATTTTTTGGCTCTAAATGCAATTTTTGAAAACGTGCAATTTTTCCTAAATTCAAATAAAATAGCAAATAAAACCTTATTTGATTTTTATTAAATCCTCAATATTTCTTTATTTTTGGGAAAGTCATTTTATTCCCTCTCTCATATTTTGATAATAGAAATAATTGAAGATAAAATAAATAAAATCAAATGATCCTATTTTCAAAATTTGAGAAAAACTCAAATATGAAAATAACGAAATCCCCAACTCTCTCCGAGGGTCCTTGAGTTGCGTAGAATTTCTAGGATCAACCAGAAAGCAATAAAATATGATATACAATGATGATCTATTATATAACATTCCAAATTGAAAGTTTGGGATGTTACAAACCTACCCCCCTTAAGATGAATCTCGCCCTCGAGATTCGGGTTGGCTAGAAAATAGGTGAGGGTGGTCCTTCAGCAATTCTTCCTCTCGCTCCCAGGTGGCTTCATCCTCCATGTGGTGGCTCCACTGAACCTTGCAAAACTTGATAGCCTTGCTGCGGGTGACTTGACTCGCATACTCTAGAATCTTGATTGGTTTCTCCTCATAGGTCAAATCACTGTCCAACTGAATCGCTTCCAGTGGCACTCTATCTCTCAGTGGTATATCAGCCATCTCTGCGTGGCACTTCTTCAACTGGGAAACGTGGAACACATCGTGAACTCTTGACAATCCTTCGGCAATTCCAACTTATAGGCTACTTCTCCCATACGTTCCAAAACTTTATATGGGCCTACAAAACGTGGAGCTAACTTTCCCTTAACTCCAAAGCGCTTAACTCCTTGAAGTGGTGATACTCGAAGATAAACTCGGTCTCCGACTTCGTAAACTGCCTCCTTGCATTTTGAACCTGCGTAGCTCTTCTGCCTGGACTGAGCTACCTTGAGCCTATCACGAATCAATTTCACTTTCTGTTCAGACTCCTTAATCAGATCCGATCCAAACAACTGACGGTCTCCAACTTCATCCCAAGACAATGGGGTCCTGCACCTCCTTCCGTACTTGGCTTCAAAAGGGGCCATCTTCAAACTGGATTGATAACTATTGTTGTAAGAGAACTCTGCATATGGCAAATTATCGTCCCAACTAGATCCGTAATCTAGCGCACAAGCTCTTAACATATCCTCCCAAATCTGATTGACTCGCTCGGTCTGTCCATCTGTCTGCGGATGGAAAGTTGTACTAAACTCTAGTCTGGTACCCAAAGTTTCATGCAACTGATTCCAGAACTTTGAGGTAAATTGGGTTCCTCTATCTGATACAATGCTCTTTGGAACTCCATGCAGACATACGATTCTGGTCATGTATATCTTTGCCAACTTTGCACTGGTATAGGTAGTCTTCACTGGAATGAAATGGGCTACCTTTGTCAAACGATCGAATACAGCCCATATTGAGTCATAGCCTGAACGAGTTCTGGGTAAGCCCGTAATAAAATCAATGCCTAACTTATCCCACTTCCATTCGGGTAGCAATGGTTGTAGCAATCCTGCTGGCTTCTGATGCTCTGCCTTTACTCTCTGACATACATCACAAACTGCTACATACTCCGCAATATCCTTCTTCATTCCGGTCCACCAGAAAGTATCCTTCAAATCCAAATACATCTTGGTATTTCCTGGGTGAATCGAATATGGTGAATCATGTGCCTCTTGAAGAATTAACTTCCTGATCTCTGAATCATTAGGCACATAAACACGGTCTTCAAACCATAGGGTATCGTGCTCATCCTCACGAAATCCCTTAGCTTTTCCTTTACTCATTTTCTCCTTAATAGAGGCAATCTCCTTGTTAGTCCTTTGAGCTTCTCTGATCTTATCCATCAAGGTATACTGAATCTCCAATGCTGCTACATAGCCTCTCGGAACTATCTCCAAACATAGCTCACGAAGATTTTCAGTTAACTCCCTTAGTAAATCTCCCGTCATTAAGGTGTTGACATGGCTTTTACGGCTCAACACGTCAGCTACTACGTTAGCCTTTCAGGGGTGATAATGTAATCTAATATCATAATCCTTGATGAGATCCAACCATCTTCTTTGCCTGAGATTCAACTCTTTCTGCGTGAAAATATACTTCAAACTCTTGTGATCCGTGTACACCTCACAATGGTTTCCAATGAGAAAGTGTCTCCAGGTTTTCAATGCATGCACTACGGCTGCTAACTCCAAATCATGTGTAGCATAATTTAACTCATGAGGCTTAAGCTGTCGTGAGGCATATGAAACAACTCTTCCTTCTTGCATAAGCACTGCTCCAAGTACTCGACGTGAAGCATCGCAATACACCTCATAATCCTTGGTCTAATCTGGCAAAATCAACATAGGTGATGTAACCAACCATTACTTCAACTCCTAGAAACTAGCCTCACACTCCTCGGTCCATATGAACTTGGTATCCTTTTTCAACAACTCCGTCATAGGCTTCGCAATCTTTAAGAAATTCTCAATGAATCTCTGATAGTATCCTGCGAGTCCAAGAAAACTCCGGATCTCTCCAACTGTTGTTGGGGCTTCCCAATTGGTCACGGTATCAACTTTAGTGGGATCTACTACTATACCTTCTCCGGATATAACATGTCCGAGAAATCCAACTTCCTTCAACCAAAACTCACATTTGCTAAACTTGGCATATAATTGATGTTCTCTGAGCTTTCCAAGTACCAAACGCAAATGCTCCTTATGCTCCTCTTCGTTCTTTGAGTAAACCAGGATATCATCAATCAACATTACAACGAACTTATCCAGAAACTCCATAAACACCTTGTTCATCATGTTCATGAAATATGCAGGTGCGTTAGTCAGACCAAATGACATAACGGTATACTCGTACAGCCCATACCTGGTGGTAAAAGCCGTCTTAGGTATATCCTGTTCTCGAATCTTCAACTGGTGGTATCCTCATCGCAGATCGATCTTGGAAAATACCTTAGCTCCTTGCAATCGATCAAACAGATCATTTATCATCGGTAGTGGGTACTTGTTCTTGATGGTTACTTCATTCAATCCTCGATAATCAACAACCATCCTTAACGATCCATCCTTCTTTTCCACTAGAAGTACTGGCGATCCCCAAGGTGAAGAACATGGGCGAATATATCCTTTATCCAGTAACTCCTTAATCTGCTTCTTAATCTCAATCGAATCCTTTGCGGGCATCCTATATGGTCTCTTTGATATTGGCCATGTGCCTGGCAAAAGCTCAATCAAAAACTCAATATCTCTATCCGGTGGCATGCCTGGCAATTCCTCTAGAAATACATCCAGGAAATCCTTCACCACTGGTACTTCCTCCTGCACAACTCATGTTAAACAATTTACTTGAGTCCTCTTTGGCACATGCCATGATACATACTTGATCCTTCTTCCTTCTGGGGTGGTAAGCAAAATTGACTTACTGGCACATTCAATATTTCCTTCATACTTTGACAACCAATCCATGCCTAATATCACATCCAATCCTTGAGATTCCAACACTATTAGGTCTGAAGAAAATACGTAGTTACCAATCCCTAATGGTAACCGATCACACCATAGGCTAGCCATATATTCTGCTCCAGGCGAGGTTACTAACATGGGTGACCTAAGGGCTTGGGTTGGCAGTTTATACTTATCCACAAATCCCCTTGATATGTATGAATGCGATGCACCAGTATCAAAAGAACGAGTGCAGTAAATGACTTAACCAAAAACTTACTGATTACTGCATCCGGCTGCTCTTCAACCTCCTCCACGTTAACGTGGTTCACCTGTCCCCTGTTGAAAGGGTTCGGCTTCTTCCCAGAGCTTCCATTGCCATTTCCATTCTAGGATTCAGGACATTCGTTGGCATAATGTCTGGTTTTCTGGCACTTAAAGCAAGTGACTTGGCTCAGGTCTTTCTTGGCTGGGGTTGATGGGTTGGTGCGGTTCTGGCCGTTGCTTCCTCCATTCCCATTACCATTCTTGGGGCCATTGTGATTGTGCGAGCTACCTCCTCCATGGGTTTGATGAAAATGTCCTCCCGGTCTAGGGGTAAAACGTGGCTTCTGCTAAGCTCCAGAATTGTACTTCCCTTGTCCATACTTCCTCTTGCAATTCTCAATATGCTGCTGCTTCCTTTCAATCATGAGAGCATGATCTACCAACTCCTGGTAGTTGTTGAAGGTTGCTACCATCAACTGCATGCTCAACTCATCATTCAATCCTTCCAGAAATTTCTCCTGCTTAGCTGCATCCGTAGCAACGTCATCTGGGGCATAACGTGCTAGCTTACTAAAGTCCTCCACATACTGGCCAACTGTCCGTCCTCCTTGGCGAAAGTTGCGAAACTCTCGCTTCTTCATGGACATAGCTCCTGATGAAACATGGGCAGTACGAAAAGCCTGCTGAAACTGGTCCCATGTGACAGTGTCGCAGGGAAAGTGGCTGTGAAATTCTCAAACCATGAAGCTGCGGGCCCTTCCAGCTGATGTACGGTAAACTTCACCTTTTCCGCATCTGTGCATCCTGCCTTGGTCAACTCTCTTGCGGTCTTGTGGAGCCAATCATCTGCTACTATCGGCTCGGTGCTACTGGAAAACACCGGTGGATTCAGCCTAAGAAAACAGGCTAAGTGATCAACAAGTGGTGGTGGTGGTGGTGGTGGGTTGTTGTTGTTGTTCCCCTGATTCTGATTCTGGACTAGCAACTGCATCAACGTGTTCTGCTGCTGGATCAATTGGGTGAGCTCCAGCGGGAAGGTAAATCCGGGGTCACGTCTCGGAGGCATCTGAGGGTTTAGAAAAGATGAGATTTAAGAATAGAGGGGATCTAAAGATAAAACACTACCCATATGCACATGAGACAAAAACAAACAATTCAGTTCATTCATTCAATCAAACAAGGGCATACAATCGATCTAACTCTCGCAAAAGTGCTCGAACTACTATATTTACATGGGGGACTACTACTACTGATGGGGTGGTCTACTACAAATATTCTTCGGTTGCAGACTCCATGATATCTGCTCCAGCTTCATCAACATAGTCATCATCGCAATCATCTGGATCCGAGTCGGTGTCGTCGATGATGATGTAGTCTTCCGGGCGAATCTCCTTGGGTTCTTCGTCTTCTTCTACTTGTGTAGGCCTCCCATAAATATTCCAATCTTCTTGAACAGATCGTCATTCTTCTCCACTAATACTTCGATTTCCTCTTCATAATCTTCACGTGTAGCCTTGAGTTCTTCCTCCAGTTCCTTGATTCTTGTCCTCGCCTTCTTCAGATCTATCATGTCGGCGCACATCTGGTTCTCCTGACGTCGAATGTGTTGGTTTAACTCCTGGATAAAAGCTGCAACTGATCTATCCTTCTTGGTGCTGATCATCTCCCAGTGCTCATCTCGGCGCCCACAAATCTGGTAGTTAGTATCCTTGAGATCATTGCGGTAAACTTCTCCAATGCGTCCCATGGCGATGTGAGCTGCCATGCTCTTTCCTAGACTCCAAGTTGGTGCATCAAAAGAAAACTCTATGGGCTCAGTGACTGGCATGAACGTCCTTCCTGGAACTTGAACTTGAATCATCCAGCGCTCTTCTTCAGGTAGAGTGCGTTGTAGGTTCCGGTGAAGCTTGGTACTCCTATGTTCAGGTATCTAGTGACTTCCTTCAAGTGACGTCCAAAGGGTGTATCTTCATCCGGTAGCGTGAACTTGTTCCTTGCATCCGTCATCCTAAAAGAGTAGAAAAGATGAGAGGTCAGAAGGAGAAGAGTGAGCAGTGATCTAGGGCTTTAGCTTAGTGGTCGTGTCCTACAGTCAGCGTGTGCTCTGATACCATCTTGTAGCGACCAGACCTCAAACGGTCCAATCTCTATGCTCCGGTGTCATCCCTAGATCAGTAATACCGACACCACATAGTACTTGAAGGATTTATAACAGAGTAGCAATCACACACCTATTACATCGAGTGTCTCAAAAGAGAACTTATTACAAAAAATATGGCTATTCTATATGCATATATGCTGGTGGAAAGCTCTATGGTTACAGTTTTGTGTAAAGCCAATTTTTCCCCACTGCAAAGGAATAAATTTTATTTAACTATCATGGTAGTTGTTAAACATTGAGAATGGTTGACAGCATTCTCAATCCCAATTAAGCAACATCATTAAAAACCCAACAAAATTAATTAGAGTAACATGATGAGATTCACATGATAATCCAAGCACTGGATACTCAAGATGTACATAACCGGGGACACGGCTAACCATGATTAGTTTATACACTCTGCGGAGGTTTGCGCACTTTTCCCCACAAGACCCGATCTCCTCCATTGGATTTCTCACACTACAAGGTGTTTGAGAAATGGATGACCGAGACATAGTCTTTCAGAAGCGCTAGCACCTTACGAACGGGGTAGACCGTACCAACCTACATCCCCTACATATGCTAGTCTACCACTGTAAGAGTTCGCACAACTTAGTCAACTATGCTAGAGCCCATAGTAGCTTGTGGCTGCACACGGAAGTTTCTAACATGAATAATATCATGATCCCTTTAAGCCTGGGTGGCGGTCCAAAAGAAAACAGGCAATCACTGGAATACCCAGGTGCCTCAATCCACCCAGATGTGTGTTTAGGTCGCCACCTTAAATAAACCATTAATTAACAATCTCACATTTGTCATGGATACACTCACCCAATCCATGTTTACTAGCATAGCATAGCAATAATAAGCAAACGTAGAGTAACTCCCAAAGGTTTGATAATAAACAGGTAATTGGTTCTACCTCAACTACTCCCCAAACCCACAATTTAATTAGATCCTAATCATGCAATGTGTGAGGATTGATCTAATGCAATAAAACTGGATAGTAGGAGATATGATCAAACTGTTACTTGCCTTGCTGATGATCCGGGAAACCTAGCGATTCGAAGTAGCAAGCGGCGCACTCCGGCTACTCTATCGCAAACAAACAAGCATACAATAAGTACTCAACTAATGCACAAGTAAAACTCGAACAAGAGATCTAACCAGAAAGTTCAACTTAAGAACTCTGGTTCGCAAAAAGAATCGAAAAGAACGAAGCAATGAAAGACAAACGGCAAAAGAAACAAGCTTCGTTTACTATTCTGGACCTAGGGCAATTTTTATAGTGGCAAAAACTTGTTTGAGTTGGTTAAACGGAAAGAGGGTTTCGAGACGAAACTCCAGGTGCTTGAATCGCCTCATTCCGATAAACGAGCGAAAAGTTAAACTAGAACGAACATCGGATCAGAGATCGCGATCAGAAAACCGTGGATTCAATCCGAGAAAAAGAAAAACGACGAACAGGTTAACAAACGAACGTTCGTTAACAGAAACTAAACGAAAAACGCGTTCATTAAAATGAACGGACGAGCGGGCGCTCGCTAAATAAATAAACCGGAAAAAAACGATCTATTTATAAAAACGAAAACTAGGGTTTTCTAAAAAACCGGGCAGCGGGGCGGCTACCTCGGCTCGGTCCGGCGGGGCTCCGGTGGGTCGGCGGCTATGTAGGGTGGCGGGGCGGCGGCGGTGTGCGGCGCGGGGCGGCGGCAGGCGGCGTGCGGCGGCGGCGGCGACTCGGGGCACCAGGGGGGCCAGGGTGGCTATTTAAAGGAGGGGGTTGACTTGGGGAGGGGGTCGGCTGCGCGAGGCGACTCCGGCTGGGAATCCTCCCGAGTCCGGCGGGGAAGGCGGCGGCGGCTGGGCCGGCCTGGCTCGGCTGGGCCCTTAGCCCAGTCGGGCGCGGGTCTCTTTTAAAAAAAACAATTTCTCTGCGCCTAAAAAAATTCTAGAAAAATAAATAAAAATCTAAAAATGCCAAAACAAATTTTCTCCGTCTAAATAAAATATTTAGAACAGGATGAACACTTTTTTGGCTCTAAATGCAATTTTTGAAGACGTGCAATTTTTCCTAAATTCAAATAAAATAGCAAATAAAACCAAAATAAAACCTTATTTGATTTTTTTTTTATTAAATCCTCAATATTTCTTTATTTTTGGGAAAGTCATTTTATTCCCTCTCTCATATTTTGATAATAGATATAATTGAAGATAAAATAAATAAAATCAAATGATCCTATTTTCAAAATTTGAGAAAAACTCAAATATGAAAATAACGAAATCCCCAACTCTCTTCGAGGGTCCTTGAGTTGTGTAGAATTTCTAGGATCAACCAAAAAGCAATAAAATATGATATGCAATGATGATCTATTGTATAACATTCCAAATTGAAAATTTGGGATGTTACAGTTTTAAAAGGTTCAACGAACACCAGCTTCATGACTAATATAATTTATATTAGGCTATGACTGTTTAGAATAGTTTTCAAGCATGAACAATACTGTGGATTCTATAATGTAAGAAGAATAGGTTAAAGGCATTACATGTTTTAAAGTTGCCTGAATATAATTGATGTGATCCCAAGTGTGATAAAAACCAAGGACATTATATTATTAATATAGTTAATCAAGAAGTATCTTGATATACTTGGTATAAACCCAAGTGTAATGAAACCAATAGCACTGTATTATGAATATAGTTAATATAGAAGTGTCTTGATATAGTTGGTGTGATCCCAAATGCAATGAAAGAAATGACACTGTATTATGAATAATAGTGTCGCTGCTCAAAGCAAAAGGAATAAAAAATGAGACATGACTAACACAAATATTATACGGATTTGAATGTGTTAGACCAGATGATGAAGGCTCTACCACGAGCAAAGCATGAGCAAAAACGGATAGCCATAGGTGTTAGAGAGAAAATGTAAACTAGATTATTGAGTTTAGTGCAAGTGGGAGACTGTTGGGAATATGCCCTAGAGGCAATAATATTGTATTATTATATTTCCACTTTCATAATTAAGAGTTTATATTTCATGTTATAACTTTTATGATCCTGGAATATGTGATTCAGTTGAAAACTCATATGCACGTGTGGAATGATAAATGGTAAAGTAGAGGTTGCTAGTCTTGCCTCTAAGACTAGCTCAAGTCTTTTTGTTGATCAGGTTTTCCAGATCTTAGGATATCGTTAAGTGTAATGATAGTCCTAAAACAAGACTAAGAGTATGGCATTAGAAGAACAATCATATTGAACCGACCCAAACTTGTTTGTTATACTTCGAGATAATATCGTCTGAAATCAATTGTTATAACATAGAGTGTTATCATGTGTTTTGGTTCCTCATACCATGAGAGTACCATAGTCACTTCATATCGTACGGTGAACTTTGGGGTTGCTCAAACGTCATCTGTAAAACGGTGATCATAACGACAACTTACAGGTTCATCGGAAAGTTTGACAAGGGACTAGATAGCTCGAGAGCGGGATTTCCTCCTCCGATGATGGAGAGATATTCTTAGGGCCCTCCTGGTGTGATAGCATCAATCACTGTATGTCCGGACACAAGTGACTACGTCACAGGGATGCCGGAACAATTCAACGAGAAAGAAGAACAAAACTGGTAACGAGAAGAATAGTATAGTGAACATGTGCATGACTTAGGAGGATACCGACACAACTCGGGTTTTGTAAAGTATTTCAAAGTAAAGGTAACATCACATGATAACCAAAGGTTCACTCGAATGCCATTCGTGTGATCATAGGGATCGATATGGATGTCCACAGTTCCGTTATCGGTCATTGAACGAAGGAGTTTCGTTCATGTCTATGGTTTACCGAACCTATGGGGTCACAAGCTTAAGGTAATCATGATTTGCTACATGTTAGTAGGGCGAGAGTATCAATGATTTATTTGGAATTGTTTCATTAAAATTCAAAATAGTTTCGAGAGGAACCAAAAGCATTTCGGGTCATCGGAAGGGTTTCAGAGGTTATTGGGCAATACCGAGTATTATCGATAAATAATATATAGGTGGAAAATGTTTCCGGAGGTGTTAAATTAATAATAAAAGACTCTAGTCATTGTTAGAATGCTTTTATATTTAATTTAATATCAACGGGCCTTAAAAGGCCAAGTGGTAGAAGGCAACTTGGTCCACAAAGGCCCAAGTGGAGGTGCCTCCCCCCCCCCCCCCTCCTAAAGGGGAGGCCAAATTGGACTAAGGGAGGTGTCCAACTCCTACCTCTTGGGCGGCACTCCAAGGATGGACTTTCCCTCCTTGGTGGCATCCCCTCTCTCCCCCTCTACCATGTATATACTTGAGGTATTGGCCCTTTTGATGACACAAGTTTTGGAGCCTCCTCTAGTTCATCTAGTTCTAGTTCTAGTTGGTCCTAGACTCCTGGTTGACTAATCAGAGCTGGACCTAGTTCCTCTAGTCCTTATAATTAGAAGCTCAATGTAGTTCTAATCTCCTCCCTCTAATTCTCCGATGATGATTAGCTCTGGATGGCGAAGCACTGCTGGATCGTGAAGAACATACACTTGCAACCAAGTAGAGAGGCGGTGCTTTCGGTCTTTCGCTCAAGGGTGTTTTGTGGGATTGCCATCAACAGTTCGAGGGACTCCAAGTACGATATGCATCGACTCATCTACTTCCTCTACATTTCAGAGTCGGTAACGACTGTTGATCCAAACCCTATATGCATCTTCATATTGTTTCTGGGTGATCGTAGGGCAATTTTTTTGTTTTATACAACATTTTTCAACAAGAAGCTCTTAGGAGTAATAGGGGAAGCATATTTGATTTAGATTCAGTGATGCTAAACCACAATCTATTTTTTGGCTCTTTGGGTTTTTCTCTTGGTGGATCTTAAACTTATCGGTGCACGTTGGAAGGGGGTGTCTATTTAAACACCTATCACTCGGGAGAGGGGTGCTCACACAATCTTCTCGGAATCACACGGAGCAACCAACAGTGCACGTTGGAAGGAGGTGGCTATTTATAGTCGTTGTCTTCCCGAGGGAGGAAAGACCATTTTGGACATGACAACTAGCCAATGCCCAAGCGACACATGTCCAACAGTCGGATTTTGATCATAGCGGTAACATTACTTGTGGAAGAAGTAATGTTGACTCCTTTGTGTGAATCAAATATTTCACAGCGAAGAAATGTGTCTCTTGCTAGCAAGTATTTATTCGGAACACAAAGAGATTTTTCTCCACTCTCATTGGTTTCGGTTTAGCATCAGAGAAACATAAGTTTCAAACACTATACCCCTCTTAATTGTACGGTGGTCCTATGACTCAAGAAAAAAAGAACGAAATAAAATGGTACATCTTTTCGCCATCTTCTACCTCTCGGCTGTAGTCAATTTGTTTGGATGTTCATCGAATTAATTGCTTTGCGCCAACAATTTTGAGAGGGTCGCTTTCGACACGCATAATCTTCGATGATAATCATCGCTGCCTCACAGGAGATTATCTTTGGAGTTTGTTCCAAACTTCACATGACTTCAGGGACTTTATCACTTTGTGTGCACTAGCCAACACATTAGGTCCCACACTGTTTATGACAACAATCTCCAAAACACGAGGCAAATTACCAACAGTTCACATGTCGGACATTATCAACAATAGGTAAGACATAGGCCGGATTGCAAAGTGGGTGATTGAGTTGATGCCCTTTGAGATACAATACCAACCATGGCAGGTCATCAAATCGTAGGTCCTGGCAGATTTTGTCGTGAAGTGGACACAAGCTAGCAATTAGAACGACAGATCAACAACAAGCATTGGGCAATGTACTCCAATGGGTTCAGATACCCATTGGCTTGGCCTTCTCCAAGGGTCTGGTTTTTGCAGATAAGGTGTTTCAATCTACAGGTTTCACGGTGCACCCCATGGATGGCACGGGCTTTTTCACCATGGTAATTTCTTTCGGACGGCATGATTTTCGTTTAAATGAGGATTCAGTGGCGGCAACAATTGAGGCGGCCATTGGGGGCTCTGCCATTGAGTTTATGGTTTTTCTGGTCAAGGATAAGGTTTTTGGCTTTCAAGTTTCTTGTAAGGCTGTGGCTATGATCATTCTCAAGCTCCGTTCATTCTCTTGTGATCATTTCAAGTGTTTCTTTCATCTTTGGGGTAATGGAGGCCCGAATTGGGGCCGTGAGTTTAAACTTTGGAAGTTGGAATGTGATGATGAATGGATAATCGTTAGCCCTTCCAAACATCGAGCTGCTCTTGGCATGTTGGCCATGCGTTTCAAACCCCCAAAGTCCTCAGTAAGATCATCACATGCCCAAGCCAAGAAGCTTTCATTTTCAAAGTTTTAGAATTATCCTATTTGTCAGGGTTATCGTTATCCGGCCACACAGAATTGCATTCAAACTATTGAAGATGCGGGGTATACGCTTTCGGCACATGAGAGGGTGGTCATCCATCCCCCGCCGCCGGCTGAACTCCGGTGGACATCAACCACCCCCTCCATATCTTTTGGTATGGTTAGGAATCTTCCTCCCGCGGCGGCTTGGACGCCGTCTATCTCGGGTGGGAATTTTGGCTCTTTGAATGCGGATGTTCCCTCCCATGCTGGGCCGTCTTCTACACGTGCCACCAATCAAGTTGGGCCGGGGTCCTCTTCTGGGCCTCTTATTATTCCTTCCTCTCAGCAAGCTGCAGTTGAGTTTGATAATTTGGTTCAGGATATGGTGGACGAAATTTTAACGTGTCAGAAATGTTTGCGAAAAGGCCATTTTGCTGTGGCGTGCACGTCCAGGTTGCACTGTAACTCTTATCTGCGGGTGGGGCATGCTAGAAAAGATTGCAAAAGGTTTGCACGGATCTTGGGTTTGGTTTGGCAACTTAAACCCGTTAACGTTGCAACTTCCGAGGATCCCTCAGCTCCTACCGAGAATATCTCTCTGACGCAACTTTTGCCAAACTTGGACTCCTCTTGCACTTTCACATTAACTCCTTCGCCCTGTTCCATCAGTCCTGGTCCCAAAACACCATCGACTGCGCTGCCTGAAACCCCCCCCCCCTCCGCCGGAGTCTTTGCCGTCTGCTTCAAGCCCGGGTTGTGCCTCTCCGATGGCCAACTTTCAGCTTGACCCTCTTCTCTATGTGCCGGCGGGGCACCACATTGTGGATGGCGGTGATGCTCGTCTGCCTCGGACCTTTGTGACACCACATACCCCAATTGTGCGTCACCATGAGGAGTTCATGTTGGCTGAGGTAATGCCCATCCCTCCTCCTGATTAGATTGGTGTTGCTAGGGAGGAAGTTGTCCAGTGGCTGCAAGCTCATGGGGTTTTAGTGCGGTCTGCTCAACCTTGGATTAGATCAGTGGGTCTTTTTGAGCTCCAGGATGCTGCTGTCAGATTCTCACTTCTTCAGATGCCGCCCCAACCTCTGGGTAATGATCGTTTTGTTTGATTTATGAAGCATGATGAGGGTGAATATTTTAGAGGTGTTCAGGGTTTCCGTCAGGGTTTGCTTATATTTTGGGGATTCCACTTGATCTTCGCAATGTGGATGGTCTTCGGGCAGCAGTCAACACCTTCGGGAAATTCCATCATTGGGTCGGTGAAGATCCATATCTTGTGCGCTCTTTAGTATTTGCCTCCTTTCCAGAAGATATTCTTGTGCCCAGAGATGTGGTGTTCATGGAGTATGCAGCCTGGGGTGGTGCCAGGGTGTCTTGGACGGCACCACTGTATATTCTGGGTGCCAATTTTGCTGAACAGATGCCTCAAGATGAAGACTGGATGCCCATCAATGGCAATCCTCATCCTATGCCTGGAGTGCCCTTTCCGGAGATGCCACCCTTTAATCTGCCTCCTTTCCCTGCTTTAGGGTGGAACAATGTGCCGCCTCCTCCGCCTACACATAATGAGGTTCAAGAGGACAATTGGGGCAACTGGGAAGAGCCTGCTACGGAACCAGCTGTGGAAGGTCAAGAATCCATGGTGTTGACTGCCTCTGCACAACAAAGCTCTGCCTAGCCAAGCTCAGATGTGCAGCCTCTGGAGCCCCCTGCAACTATTTTAATTGATGGATCTGAGTCTAAAAACCGAAATGATCTGGTGGACATTGCCACGAACCTGGAAGATGCTAGCAATTGGGCAATTGTGGTTTATCAACCCCCAGTCATTGATGTTCAAGCCCTGGATCAACCTGCAATTCACGTCCCTTTTGGGCCCCCCTACCCCCTGAAATGATATGGAGGCGATCTTTTGAGAATTTGCTGAATGCACCAGTGGTGTTTGAGGTGCCCAAACCGTTGCTGCCTAAACCTCTGTCGCCTGTCACTCTGCCAAAGAGAAGCTGGGACTTTGCTTTTCAGATTGATGATCTTCCTTTGCTAACGTGGAAGGAGCCCGAACCTGTTCAACCTGTGGCAAGAGATCTCTTTGTGGATGACGCGGATAGGGCTACGCCTAATGTTGTCCCTTCTCCGCCTGCGCACGCAAGATCAAGGAGGCTTCGCAAAACTTTGGCGCCAACACCTCTGGTTGAAACGTCTGTTCGTAGATGTACCAGAAGTTTGGCCCAGCGTGATGGGTTTAAGCCCACTTTCCATGAGCTGGTTTTGCAGCCCAAGAAGAAGAAGCCCAAGGCCAAGCCCATTTCTGCTGAGATGCCCAGCAATCCTGCATATTAAGATGTCCCTCCTCCCACTCTCGTCAGTCATCTGCAAGCTATTGGCAAGGAGCTGGAAATTGATACAGCTCTGCTTACTGAGGCTGCACTTATGGTGGACCCTACTGCTGCGGCCAACCAAGCCTCCAATGATTAGGGTGCTCCTCAAATGCTGGGTTTTGCAAGCCCCTAAATTTGCTTCATGCATCTCTTTATTTTCTGAACTTTGGTTATGTAATAATGTTGGATCAGACCTTAATGTGGCTTTTGGACATATGGCATTGTGTGCCATGTGGTTTGGGGACTTATTTATGATCTTTACCTATGAATTTCAATATAGAAGCTGGAATGTCAGGGGTTTAAACTCTGAAACTAGGCAAAGAGCTGTCAGACAAAAGATTGATGGGAGTCATTGTGCAATTGCTTGTTTGCAAGAAACTAAATGTGCTTCTTTTGATTCCATAACAATTAAAAGCTTTTGCCCTAAGAGATTTGACAGTTTTGCCTTTTCTCCTTCTTTGGGGGCCTCTGGTGGAATTATAGTTGTTTGGAACTCCTCTGTTTTTGAGGAGACCTTACTAGAAATCCAACAATTTGCAGTAGTGATTGAATTTGTTTCCAGGCAAAATAATGAGAGGTGGACTCTTGTTGTTGTTTATGGTCCTTGTCAGGGGGGAGCTAGGGATAACTTTGTTAATTGTCTGTACCACCTGAATATCCCAGTGGACAAAAATTGGCTGCTTCTGGGGTACTTTAATTTCCTGCGATCTGTGGATAACAGAAACTTGCCTGGTGGAGACCTAAATGACATGTTCATCTTTAATGAGATTATAGGGCACCTAGGCCTTTTGGAATTTCCCATCAAAGGAAGATCCTACACTTGGTCCAATATGCAGGATGATCCACTTCTTGAGCAGCTAGATTGGTTTTTCACTTCTGTTGATTGGATATCTGACTATCCCATGACTGAGGTGCTTCCTCTGGCAAAAAATGCATCTGACCATGTGCCTTGTGTGGTTACAATTAAAACTTCTATTCCCAAGTCTAATATTTTAGGTTTGAGAATTTTTGGTTGGAGCTAGAGGGTTTTATGGATTGTGCTGACTCCACTTGGCAAAAACAATCCAGAAAGGGACACATTACTGCTAGAATAGCTGACAAATTTAAATCCCTAAGGATGTGTGTCAAGAGATGGCAGAAAAACATCTCCAAACTGAAAATTCTTGTTTGTAAATGTAATAAGGTCATTCTGTTATTGGAGGAGCTTGAGGAGTTAGACCATTATACAGACATGAATCCAATTTTAGAAAAGTGGTCAAAAATCATGCGGAGAAGTTGCTCCACCTTCAATGTCTTTATTGGAAGAAAAGATGTACTATCAGATATATATAAAAGTGGGTGGTGAAAACACCAAGTTCTTTCATGCTATGGCAACTGAGAGGCATCGAAGGAATTCTATTGCCAGCTTAAAATTACTTGACGGCACTCTGGTGACTGACCACTCTCAAATGGAGGGCATTATATGGAATTGTTTTAAAAATAGAATGGGCTCTTCAAGGGGAATCCACATGGGCTTTGATCTCTCCTCATTAATTGTTCCAGTAGAGGGATTAGATATTCTCAGTAAGCCCTTTGAGAAGGAGGAAATGGACAAGATTGTCAAGCATATGCTAGTTGATAAAGCTCCAGGCCCAGATGGTTTTAATGGTCTTTTCTTCAAAAGGTGCTGGCACATTATCTCTCAAGATTTTTATGAACTGGCACAGGCTTTCTATGATGGTACTGCCCATTTGGAGAATATCAATGATTCATATATCACTCTAGTGCCTAAGAAGCCTTCACCTGAAGAGGTGGGGGACTTCAGGCCTATTTCTTTAACAGGAATGGGTCTTAAGTTCCTATCCAAGATGGCAGCCAATAGGTTTCAAGAGGTGATAATGCAGTGTGTTCACAAGAACCAGTATGGGTTCATAAAAAGCAGAAATATTCAGGACTATACTGGGTGGACTTTTGAGTATTTGCACCAGTGTCATCAGTCCAAGAGACCAATTGTCATACTTAAATTGGACTTTGAAAAGGCTTTTTATTCTCTTGAGCATGAGGCAATTATCCAAATCTTGAGATATAAGGGCTTCAATGAAAAGTGGATTCTTTGGATGAAGCAGCTTTTGTCTACAGGTACCTCACCAGTTCTGCTTAATAGAGTTCCTGGCAGGAAGTTCATATGTAAAAAGGGTGTTAGACAGGGTGATCCAGTCTCTCCCCTACTTTTTGTCCTAGCTGCTGAGCTCCTGCAGACTGTAATTAATGACATGTTTAGAAGGGGCATCCTTCATCTCCCAATACCCTGTCATGACCAGGACTACCCTGTGATTCAGTGTGCTGATGATACTTTGATCATCCTGCCTGCTGACAAGGACCAACTAATTGCTTTGAAGGACATGCTCAAGGTTTTCTCTGTGTCTACTGGCCTTGATGTGAATTATCATAAATCCTTTATCATTCCCATCAATGTGGACACTGCTGTCATGACAAAATTAGCTGCTGCTTTTGGATGCCAGATTGGGAAAATGCCTTTTACCTACCTTGGGTTGCCAGTAGGTACTACTAGGCCCAAAATGGTGGACTTTATGCCTCTGGTGGACTGCATGGAGAGAAGAATGACAGCTAGCTCCTCTTTTTTAAATCAGAGGGAGAGATTACAGTTTCTGAACTCTGCCTTGTCTTCTATGCCCATCTTCTTTCTTTGCAGTTTGGCTGTCCCTGCTGGCATTTTAAAGCAATTGGAGAGAATTCAGAGACAATGCCTCTGGAGGAAGAATAGGGGTGAGCCTGCCCCTTCTCTTGCTGCTTGGGAGCTTATTTGCAGGCCAAAAAACAAGGGAGGCCTTGGTATTCTTAACCTGGGTGTTCAGAATATGGCTCTTCTGCTCAAACATGCAAATAACTTCCTCAATAAAAAGGATCTCCCATGGGTGTCCTTAATTTGGGACTCCTACTACCATGGCAGAGTGCCCCAAGGAACTTATGATTATGGCTCTTTCTGGTGGAAGGATATATGCAAGGTCATGCAGAACTTTAGAGACTGTGCTTGGGTTCAGATCAATGAAGGAGACACTGCCCTCATGTGGTCAGACAATTGGCAGCTTGATGATAAAGCCTCTAGTCTCCAATTCAGATTTCCTAGGCTTTTTTCTTATGTTAAAGACCCCTGGATTACTGTTAAAGAGTTTATGGACACTCAGGACATGCATCAGCACTTCCATCTTCCTTTGTCCAGTCAGGCCTTTGATGATCTGATCACTCTTCAATCATTGTTGGAGAGCCATGATAGAGTAACTGGATCCAAGGATATTTGGTTTTGGAGTGGCACTGCAAAGGGATATTCTCCAAAGTTGTTTTACTCCCATACTTTTGTGTCACATTCCTTCAACCCCTTGACAGCTTGGATCTGGAAGTCCTCATGCACAATGAAAATAAAAGTTTTTGCTTGGATGCTTATTATGGATAGGCTGAATACCAAGGACATGGTGGAAAGGAGGCATTGGCATTTGGAGGATGGAGTAAATTGTGTTCTTTGCCCTTTACAGACTAGGGAAACAAGAGATCATCTGTTCTTCAATTGAAATTTTAGTGTCAGAGTTTGGAACTATTTGCAAATTGCCTGGTCATCAGGTGACTCTATGGCTGAGCTGGTTATCAATGCTAAATGGAGCTTTAGGAAACCTTTCTTCACTGAAGTGGTCTTTATAGCTTGCTGGAATATCAGGATTGTCAGAAATGCTAAGGTCTTCAGACATGAGGGAGTTGGATTTAATAAATGGAGAAGAGCATTCATCCATGATATTGCTTTAATGCAATATAGGGTTAAGCCTGCTTATAAGGATGATCTCCTTAGATGGATCTCCTTTCTGCTACTTTGAGGCTTGTATTTTCAACTTTTCACTTACCTAGAATAGCTTGATTACCCCTTGTAATCCCCATATGTACTTATACTTGCTCTCCCTTTTAATAAAGTTTTGATATGCTGTGGGGGTTTTCCCCTACAGTTCCCAGTCAAAAAAATGTACTCCAATGGATCAAAGTTGCTAGCTGGACTGGGGGCAAGGGTAGTCATGATATCTCCAACTGGCGATAAGATCACTATGTGATGCAGATTGCGTATACATACTCCAATAACACTGCTCGGTACGAAGCTCAGAGAAGTGGTGGGATGCGGAGTCGGATGTTGCCATGGCGATTGATGATGAGCTCGAAGTGCCGAAGAATAGGGTTCGATCTAGGGTGGGTGGCGCGGGTTGGTGTAGAGCTGACTTGTTTCATCCGGGATGAAGGTGATGGAGCCAAAGGTGATACTTTAGCCCAGTGCGAAGTAGTCACCATGGAATTGAGATTCAATCTGGGTTCGATCTCCCTGATGGTACGAAAAAACGTTAGTAGTCTCAATCGGGTGGAGCGTGTGGCCGGAAGTACCAAAATGGAATGACACACGGAATTTACTTAGGTTCGGGGCCTCATCATGAATGCAATACCCTGCTCCTGCTCTTGCTTTGACTGGTGTGGGGACAAATGCCTAGTGTGAGAGGGTTGCAATATGTGTAGAGATGTCGCTATGAAGCTATGACTGGATGTCAGATGCCTCAAACTACACCTATGTCTCGCCTTGTAAAGGGGACGGGTCCAAGAGTTACGTGGTTTGCTAACCGTCGTAGAGCCCTGATCTGGTGAGGGCTTCTTGACTTGCACGCCAAGATGAAGATCGGGTGAGAGCTTCCCATGGGATGAGAGGCCTAGGACACACCTTCTCTTGTTGGGCCCTGAGGCCAGCCCATTTACGGGCCTCCAGACGGGCTAACCCCTGGTTCAATATACCGCAAGTGTTGTCGTCGACCCGTACGAGTACAATTGGATTACTTATCCTTCAAAAACTTTTATTTAATGCCCTTTATATATACCTAATGTAGTTGTACCTAAAGAAGACACGTCACCTTGTGCTTGTAAACACCTCCATCATAGTGAAATTACGCCTTGATGTGTCTCTGTTTTCTCTCTCTCTCTCTCTCTCTCTCTCTGTGCATATGTTGTGTCTCTGTTTACTGTACGTGAGGGTTTTCCACATAACTTTTTTTTACATTTGAGCTTGGCATTTGGTGGTCAGTGTCAGTGCTCACTACAATCGCTACTAGTCCTCTTAGAGCATCTACAATCATATGACAATATGACCCTTAAACGCTTGGGGACGCGCCGCGTCCATGAGCAATGCGGGCACGCCTTAAATTTCACTTCTTGCATCCAGATATCTCATACTAGATTCTTATATCCATAGAAAGACACAGAAAAGAAAGTACAACCTACGTACTATGTCGATCCTAGCTACTCCTCGTCGGAGATCACGACGATCTCCATGCCCAGCTCCGGCAGCATGGGCGGTGATACGTCTACAATGTATCTATAATTTTTTATTGTTCCATGCTATTATATATTCTGTTTTGGATGTTTAATGGGCTTTATCATACACTTTTATATTATTTTTGGGACTAACCTATTAACCCAAGGCCCAGTGCAAATTGTTTTTTTTGCCTATTTCAGTGTTTCGCAGAAAAGGAATATCAAACGGAGTCCAAACGGAATGAAACCTTCGGGAGCGTGATTTTTGGAGCAAACGTGATCCAGATGACTTGGAGTGGACGTCAAGCAACCAACAAGGTGGCCACGAGGCAGGGGGCGCGCCCTCCCCCCTTGTGGGCCCCTCGTGGCTCAATCGACCTACTTCTTCCTCCTATATATACTCATATACCCTAAAAACATCCAGGAGCACCACGAAACCCTATTTCCACCGCCACAACCTTCTGTACCCAAGAGATCCCATCTTGGGGCCTTTTTCGGAGCTCCGCCGGAGGAGGCATCGATCACGGAGGGCCTCTACATCAACTCCATGGCCTCTCCGATGATGTGTGAGTAGTTTAGTTCAGACCTTCGAGTCCATAGTTATTAGCTAGATGGCCTCTTCTCTCTCTTTGGATCTCAATAAAAAGTTGTCCTCGATCTTCTTGGATATCTATTCGATGTAACTCTTTTTGCGGTGTGTTTGTCGAGATCCGATGAATTGTGGGTTTATGATCAAGTCTATCTATGAACAATATTTGATTCTTCTCTGAAATCTTTTATGTATGATTGGTTATCTTTGCAAGTCTCTTCGAATTATCGGTTTGGTTTGGCCTACTAGATTGATCTTTCTTGCAATGGGAGAAGTGCTTAGCTTTGGGTTCAATCTTGTGGTGCTCAATCCTAGTGACTGAAAGGGAAACGACTGTCACATCCCTAGCTTATGGTACTGCCTGGTGTTTCGCATCTTGTTGCATCATGTTTAAATTCTATTTAAGTTGAAATAAGGGTTGACCAAACCCTAGCATCCGAAATAATTCAACTAGGTTCAAATAAAAGTATTGTCAATGAACCCAAAATGCCTTCCCAAAGATGTTCATCATCTTTGGATTGGTCTAGAACCTCTGCCAAAAATGGTGCACATTTTTCTAGGACACTTTGGATTTTTGAATTAATCCATAAGTATTTGAATTTGGACATTTAAATCTTATAAATATTTTTAATTGTCCAAATAATCCTGAAAGTACTTGAGGGCTATTGCAAAATATTTCAAAGGTGCCTAAAATTATTTTCAGGATTTTACCAAGTGGTTTAGTATTTTTACTAAGTCAAAAAAAACAACAGCAGAAAATAGAAAAAAAACAGAAATAAGAGAGAGAGAGAGAGACTACCTGTGTTACCTGTAGGCCCAGCCCACCTGGCAGCCCAGCCACCTGGCCGGCCCACCGGGGGCAGGGGCGTCTTCTTCCTCCTGCCAGAAGGTAGAGGAGAAGACAGCCACGGCGCCGCGGCGTGCCACGCCAGCAGCTGCCTGCCTGGCTGCCCCCTCGTCGCCCTGGACTCCCTCCGCGATGCCACGCAGACCCCCTAGAACCCCCTTGCACTCTCCCTCGCTCCTCCCCCCTCCTTCGTTTCTCTTACGCGCGGCCGCCGAGCGCAGCCGTCGCCGCCGACGAGCACCGCCGTAGCCACAGCCACTGCCTCACCTCGCCGATGCGCTCAGAGGCTCCGCCTCGACCCCCTCTTCCTCCTCACCGAGCCACGCCCCGCGGGAGCCCCTACAACGCCGCCATCAGCTCCGTCTTCTTCCTCAGACTCCGGCGATCGCTGTTGCCACTCCGTCGTCTCCAGAGCCTCCCCTGAGCTGCCGACCCATCCATGCGATGCACTGCGAGCCTCTGAACCGTTTCCCCCTACTCCCGTGCGCTAATTCGAGATTTAGCTCTCATTTCCGTCGAGACCGAGACCTTGCCGGTGCCGGCCATGTCGTCGTCGTCGTTTTGGCCGGCCTCCGTCCAAACCAAGCACGTCACCGTCTCAGTACACCCCCAGGAGCATGTTTCACCCACCAGCTCCTTCTCCCGTGCACCACAACGCCAAACCCGCAGGTGCCCGAACGCCGGTCGCCGCCACGAGCTCGACTCCGGCGAGCTCGTTCCACCCCGCGCCTCCCGCGTGCCTCCCCTGGATGCGCGCGGGCAAGGGCAACCCTCTGGTGCCCTTGGCTTGGCCCAAAACCGCCCATAGTGCCACTCCAACGATCTTCCGCCACGGTTTTGGTCGCCGCGGGCAGAACTCCGGCGAAGCCGACTTGGCGCTGTCATTAGCCACTGATGACACCCTAACTAACCCACCTAGCTCACTGACACCTGGGCCCCACGCCCTAAATAACCTAGGTTTTATTTCAGTTTAGATTAGTTTATAATCACGCGGGACCCACCAGTCAGAGTTGACCGTGCTGACGTGGCTGTTGACCCGGCCCCACATGTCTGTGACCCAGACAGCTCTGTGTCACTGACCAGTGGACCCCACCGGTCAGGTTTGACCTGGCCGACCAAGTTGACCCGCTGACGTCACACCTATGTCATGCTGACGCATTAATTCAATTACTGGAATTATTCTTATACAGGAAATTCCAGAAAATGCCCAAAACTTCTAAAAATCATAGAAAATTATCTATAACTCCAAATAAGATAAATTATATATGAAAAATGATCAGAAAAATCCAATCTATCCATCTGTACTGGTTTCATGCATGTTAGAGCAACTTAAACTTGCTGTTTAGCTCAAAACATGTTAATGCACTTTATAAACCCATAACTTGAGTTTGTATTCGAATCTTTGATTCAAATGAGCTCAAACCACCCTGGTTGTAGATGCATTAGCCCAACCCACTCATTTTGCCATAGCATATTCATGCATCATATTGTTGCATTGCATTGATTGTGTTTTCTATCTGTTGCCGGTAATTGTCCCCTCTTAGTAGACGTTGCTTCGACGATGTCATCGTTGACACTGATGAAGACCCAATGCCATCTTCAGATGTGTCAGGCAAGCACAACCCCCTTGTTCATTCCGATGCAATCCCACTCTCTCGCTCCTTCTCTCTTTTACTGCATTAGGACAACAATGATTCATCTGTTACTTGTTGCGGTAGTTGAACCCCTTATCCTCTGCATGACCTGTCATTGCCACAGTAAATACATGAAACCCACTAGCATGAGTCAGAATTGTTTGAGCCCTGATGTGCCTACTCATCCATGCTAGTTTTTCATGCCTGCTATTGCATAGAGTTGTGTCAAGTCTGATTCATCGGGAATGAATCGGAGGTGTGTGAACATGTCCTACTGTGTGAGCTAAGTGTGTGAACACGTTTTGGTAAAGGTAGCGGTGAGAGGCCATGTAGGAGTACATGGTGGGTTGTCTCATTGAAACCGTCCTCAGGAACTGAGTTCTGTGTCTGTGATCCATGAACAGCTACTACCACTCATTGGGATCCTTAATTGACCCTCTCGGCTTCTTAATCACCCTAGTACTCTGTCCAGGAGTTGCAACTAGTTTTTGGTGTTTGTAGGTTATGTGTTGGCGGCCGTGCGTAGCGCTGACCCTAGGGGTGGGCTATGATGCGGTAGATACACCATGGCACGGTGTACCGGGCGCCCGTTTGGTGTCTCGGGAACCCTGTTCACATTGTTCGGGGCTGTATGTGGAAACCTCAGCCGGACTCCCTGCAGATGGAACCTGGATAGGCGATAAACCTGGACTAGAGACTTAAGTGTTTAGGTAGGCCGTGGCCGACACCCTCGTTGGGCTTCCGCTTGAAGGTTGTCGAGTACATGTCGTGTAAACGACGGTAAGTGGTGGGAGCGTGTGTGAAGAAGTACACCCCTGCAGGGTTATCAATATCTATTCGAATAGCCGGATTCCTCGGATATGGAAACTTGGACCCCTTGCATAGTTCATAGACAAGTGAAAGTGAATACTCTAAAACTCGCAAGATAAGTGTGAGTGCTATGGATGGCTGAAAGCACAAGTGCTCCCTAGGTGGTTTTGATAATTGATGACAACATATCTCTTGTTGGACTAATGTTTTCACCTAGTATGTTTCAGATAAGTTCAACAATGGAGTGGCATGGACTAAAGGGTGTGGGAAGGTCTCCAAGACACTAAGAACAAAGGATTGGCTAAAGCTTGAAGTTCAAGACTCTTCATTTTACATTTTAGTGATCCAAGATCACATTGAGTCCATAGGAAAAGCCAATACTATCAAGGAGGGATGAGGTGTTGTTTAATGAGCCTCTTTCTCAAGTGCTTAATGATATGCTCCAAAATCCTCAGCTACTTTCCCATATCCACAAGTGACCTAAACCCTAATTCAAACTCGGTCATATCGATTCTTTCAACCCGGCGCCACCGAGTTTCACGTGTCATAGCCACTGCCAAACCCTAATCAGTTCGGTCTCACCGATGGGATCTCGGTCTCACCGAGATGGGCTTGCAAACTCTCTGTTACCTACTTCATTACTCTCGGTCCCACCAAGATATGCAATCGGTCCTACCGAGTTTGCTTGGCCAACTCTCTGTTCTGCTTATTACCCAAATCGGTCCCACCGAGTTTGAGTAATCGGTCAAACCGAGTTTTGGATTTTCCCTAACCCTAGCACATCGGTCCCACCGAGTTGTTCCAATCGGTCCCATCGAAATTCATAACGGTCACTAGGTTTACCATTTCGGTCCGACCGAGTTTTCTGATTCGGTCCCACCGAGATTGGTAAATTGTGTGTAACGGTTGGATTTTGTGTGGAGGCTATAAATACCCCTCCACCTCCTCTTCACTCGTGAAGAGAGCCATCAGACTAAACCTACACTTCCAGCATCCTATTTCTGAGAGAGAACTAGCTACTCATGTGTTGAAGCCAAGACATTCCATTCCTACCATATGAATCTTGATCTCTAGCCTTTCCCAAGTTGATTTCCACTCAAATCTTCTTTCCACCAGATCCAAATCATATGAGAGAGAGTTGAGTCTTGGGGAGACTATCATTTGAAGCACAAGAGCAAGGAGTTCATCATCAACACACCATTTGTTACTTCTTGGAGAGTGGTGTCTCCTAGATTGGCTAGGTGTCACTTGGGAGCCTCCAACAAGATTGTGGAGTTGAACCAAGGAGTTTGTAAGGGCAAGGAGATCGCCTACTTCGTGAAGATCTACCGCTAGTGAGGCAAGTCCTTCGTGTGCGATGGCCATGGTGGGATAGACAAGGTTGCTTCTTCGTGGACCCTTCGTGGGTGGAGCCCTCCGTGGACTCGCGCAACCGTTACCCTTCGTGGGTTGAAGTCTCCATCAACGTGGATGTAGGATAGCACCACCTATCCGAACCACAGGAAAAACATCCGTGTCTCCGATTGCGTTTGAATTCTCCAAATCCTTCCCTTTACATTCTTGCAAGTTGCATGCTTTACTTTCCACTGCCTATATACACTTGGCATACTTGCTTGATACGTATTGTGAGTGCTGAAATTATGCTGAAACTCCACTCAAACCGAAAAAATTGCAACTTTGGCATGAAGTGTCTAATCACCCCCCTCTAGACACATCTACTTCAAGGTCCTTCAAGTGGTATCAGAGCTTTGGTCTCCATTGCCTTGGTTTAATCACCATTGGAGGAAGATGGATGTGTCTACTTTAGGGAGTCTTAGACATAGAGTGCCTATTCTTGATGGAGAATATTTTCATGAGTGGAAAAATGAGATGCTTGTAATCTTCAACCAATATCATTTGAACAAGTATATTTCTAGCCCTTGTGCACCTCACATTGATCCTTTGCATCCTACCCTAGATGAAGATATTGACATGATTCGCAATCTTAGAACTATTGAGCTCATCATTAGAGGATTGCCCAAAAACTTGATTGCTAGTTTGCCTACTCTTGATTGTGCTTATACTATATGGAAATTTCTTGAGGAACGATTTCCCGACCATTCCTTAAAAAATTTGGATAAAATTCTCCATAAATCTATTTCCTCGAGTAAGATGAACTCTAGTGATCCTAACCTTGGTGATTGTCTACTTGAGCTTGCCAATCTCAAGCGAGCTAAGGGGGATGGTGGAATCATTAGTGATATTATATTCGAAGCTATAAGAATTCATAAAAGTGACCATTTTGATGATCATTTATCTAATGAATTACCCTCTCTAGGAAATGATGAGTCACAAGATCATGGTGAACATGAATACTATGATGATGATGATGATGAAGATGATAGTGACTTCAATCTTGATGATGCAATGAGACACTTTGGTCTTACGGCAAATCTTCGGGGATATGAATCAGGAGGAAAGGAATGGGTTCTTGATAGTGGATGTACTGATCATATGACCGGGGATGAGGAGATGTTCCGTGAGCTTGCTGAAAATGACGGCCCTCGAAAATATGTCACCTTTGGTGATATTTCAAAGGGTAAAGTAGTTGGCCTTGGTAAGGTGGCCATCTCACATGATAGTTCCATTCAAAATGTCATGCTCGTTGAATCTCTCGGCTACAACTTACTTTTAGTATCTAGACTTGCTGATTTTGGTTTAAATGTCCTATTTACTGAGGTAGATTGCCAAGTGTTTCATCGAGACAATCATAAAATGGTCTTTACCGGTAGGCGTAAAGGTGACCTTTACATTGTCGACTTCTCTAAAAAGGCACAACCTAAAACTTGCTTTATTGCTAAATCCTCAAAAGGTTGGTTGTGGCATAGACGACTAGGTCACGTTGGCATGAGAAATCTTGACAAGCTTATTAAAGGAAATCATATCCTTGGAGTTAACGATGTCATATTTGACAAGGACAGACTTTGCAGTGCTTGTCAAGCAGGTAAACAGGTTGGAGGAAGACATCCCATGAAGAACATCATGACCACAAGGAGGCCACTCGAGCTACTTCATATGGATCTTTTTGGTCCCAACGCCTACAAGAGTCTCGGTGGAAATTCTTTTGGTCTAGTTATAGTTGATGATTTTTCAAGATTTACGTGGGTGTTCTTTCTTAATGACAAGTCGCAGGTCCAGAAGATCTTCAAAAACTTCGCTAGGAAGGCCCAAAACTAGTTTGACGTGAAGATCAAGAAGGTTCGGAGTGACAATGGAACGGAGTTCAAGAACGTAAATGTGGACACCTTTCTTGACGAAGAAGGGATTTCACACGAGTTCTCGGCTACGTACACACCTCAACAAAATGGAGTTGTTGAGAGGAAGAACCGGACGCTCATCAAAATGGCAAGAACAATGCTTGATGAATACAAGACGCCAAAGCATTTTTGGGCAGAAGCGGTTGAGACAGCTTGTCATGCAACAAATCGCTTGTATCTACACAAGCTACTCGGCAAGACGGCATACGAGCTCCTCACCGGTAACAAACCCCAAGTTGGATACTTTCGAGTATTCGGCTCAAAGTGCTACATTCTTGATAAGCATCGTCGTTCAAAGTTTGCTCCTAAATCTCATGAAGGTTTCCTACTTGGTTATGGCTCAAACTCTCACACTTACCATGTCTACAACAATTTCACCCGAAAGGTTGAGGAGACGGTAGATGTGAAGTTTGATGAATCTAATGGCTCGCAAGTAGAGCAATTGCCAATTGATGTAGGAGACAAAGACCCTTCAGAAGCAATCCAAGACTTTCCCATAGGCAAAGTTCGTCCAACGGAGGTGAAGGAGAGTACTTCATCCGTCCAAGTGGAGGCTTCTACTTCACAACAAGGTGAACCAAGAATTGATATGGAAGCATCCACAAGTGGGACACACCAAGATGAAGAAGACAAGGAAATGCATCAAGATGAAGATCAACAACCTCCTTCTCCACCACGACAAGACAATGACAACGTCAACAATGAAGAAGGCCAAGAAGAAGAATAAGATGAAGAAAATGTTCAACGAAGACCCAAGCAAAAGCTCTCACGAGTTCGAGCAAGAATTGCCAAAGATCATCCCGTCGAGCAAATCTTCAATGATATACAAACCGGGAGAATCACTCGCTCAAAAACTCGTTTAGCTAACTTTTGTGAAAACTATTCATTCATCTCTAGCATTGAACCTATGAAGGTTGAAGAAGCATTGGAAGATCCGGATTGGATAAACGCCATGCATGAAGAACTACACAACTTTGATAGAAACCAAGTTTGGACATTGGTTGAGAAGCCCGACGACAACCACAACATCATTGGTACCAAATGGGTGTTTCGCAACAAGCAAGATGAAGATGGACAAGTGGTTCGCAACAAAGCACGTCTCGTCACCCAAGGGTACACACAAGTCGAAGGTATGGACTATGGTGAGACATATGCTCCCGTTGCTAGACTTGAGTCCATTCGCATCTTACTTGCCTATGCTAATCACCATAACATCACCTTGTACCAAATGGACATTAAAAGTGCTTTTCTAAATGGTGAAATAGAGGAGGAAGTTTATGTCAAACAACCTCCCGGCTTTGTCAATCCTAAGAAACCTAATCATGTTTACAAACTTCACAAAGCTCTTTATGGTCTTAAACAAGCTCCTAGAGCATGGTATAAATGCTTGACCAAGTTCCTTATTACAAGTGGTTTCGAAATTGGTAAAATTGATTCTACTCTTTTTACTAAAAGGGTTAATGGAGAACTATTTGTATGCCAAATTTATGTTGATTATATCATATTTGGTTCAACTAACCCTCTCTTTAGTGAAAAGTTTGGAAAGCTAATGTCAGAAAAGTTTGAGATGTCTATGATGAGTGAACTCAAATTCTTTCTCGGTTTGCAAATCAAGCAAACTAAGGAAGGTACATTTGTCTCTCAAACAAAGTACACCAAGGACTTATTCAAGAAGTTCAATATGCAAGAATGCAAAGGTATGTCTACACCCATGCCTACTAGTGGACATAATGATTTGACCAAAGATGGTGAACCGGTTGATCAAAAGGTTTATCGCTCTATGATTGGTTCATTGTTATACCTATGTGCTTCACGTCCCGATATTATGCTAAGTGTGTTCATGTGTGCAAGATATCAAGCTGCCCCTAAAGAATGTCATCTTAAGGCCGTGAAAAGGATAGTTAGATACTTAATTCATACACCAAATTTTGGCATTTGGTACCCTAAGAGGTCTTCTTTTGATCTTGTTGGCTATTCCGACTCGGATTATGCCGGAGACAAGGTTGATAGAAAGTCAACTTTGGGTACTTGTCAATTTCTTGGTAGATCCCTTGTGTCTTGGTCCTCCAAGAAACAAAACTCAGTATCCTTATCCACCGCCGAAGCGGAATACATTGCCACTGGTTCATGTTGTGCTCAATTACTTTGGATGACCCAAACTCTTAAAGATTATGGGATCTATGTGAAACATGTTCCACTGCTTTGTGACAATGAAAGTGCTATCAAAATTGGTCATAATCCTGTACAACATTCTCGAACTAAGCATATTGAAGTTCGTCATCATTTCATTCGAGATCATGTTGCTAAGGGTGACATAGATCTTAAGCATGTTCACACTGATAAGCAATTAGCAGATATATTCACTAAACCAGTTGATGAGAAAGTGTTTTGCAGGTTGAGAGGAGAATTGAACATCATTGATGCTTCGAACTTGGAGTAGGAACTCCATTGGATACATGCAAGACATGAGCTTATGACTAATCCATGATATATCTCTTATGATGACTATCTTATGTCTTGGATATATTTGTGCCTTGCATGTTGTCTAACCCATGTAGGTGCTTGGTTGAATCTAATTCCATGAGATTGCGATCCACTCACATCTTGAGAAATCTTTACATCACCAAGACTCTACACAATGATGGTTGAAGACAAGGAAGCACAAAATCATTCAAACATATCCTTTGACAAATCCTATGTTGAGCTTCATGAATGTCATTTTTTTGATACACAAGTGCTTTTCCTTGCTAGAACTAATCCATGTAGGTAGATGAACTCAAACTCCAAGTGGTGCTCCAAACTCTTGATGGGCTACATCAACCATGAGCACCCACACAAGTTCAACTACATGAGAAAGAACCACACCACCACCCAAGGTATGGTGTTCCATCTTAGAGAAGCTTTACTCCGAGACATGAGTCAAAGCAACTCAACAAGATGTGAATACATCAAGATACTTAAACAAAAATGGTAACCCCATTTTGAGCTTAAACGATGAGTATGACCTATGATCAAGTGTTCTTACTTGACTCCTAAGTCAATATACTCTAACATAGGTGACTATGTCACCGCCCAACTCTAGATGAAGTTCTCTTGTGTTCCTTCTTTGTGTTATTGCATTTGTCTCATGCTTGTGTAGTTGTTCCCTTTCTCTTTTTCACTTCATCTAGATCTTTCAGTCTTTTTTTCTTTTCTTTTTGTTTTTGTTCTGCATTTTCTGCATTTAATTCATTGCAAATCTTTGTGAGATCTTACATGTCTAGTGAGCTGAGGTGACAGGTGTTTTTCTCTGTGTAAACTCGGTTTCACCGACTTGCAATCTTCGGTCCAACCGAATCTTTTCGGTACCACCGAAATATGCCACTCGGTGCCACCGACTTTGCAGTCAGAAAAACAGTTTGCCACTTGTTCTACATTTCTACTCTCCAGCTCCACTCAATGAATCTTTTCCTCTACAAGCATCACAATTTTATTCTTTGCTTTATGCTGAGTCTCAAGGACCAACCCTATTCGACGGATTCCAGAAAACCCTTCTTGGAAATTGATGTCAAAGGGGGAGAGAGAGATCACATCAAAGCCTATCTTCGGGGAGAGAAAGTCTCAAGGATCCCAGACGTCCCAGATAATGTATTAAGGGGGAGAAAGAGATCTCTAGGGGGAGAGACAATACTCAAGGATCCCATATGCTTGATGTTCAAGAGGAGAGATGTCACATGTCTTTTTAGGGGGAAAGACATATTCATTTGTATCTTTCAGCTCTGATTTTCTGTTCCCTATCTTCTCCCAATATCCCATGAAAGATTCAGGGGGAGCAAGACACCCATGGGAAAGAAATCAGTCAAATTCATTGCATATCTTTACTCTTGGGGACATGTTGAATTTAATGTAGTATCTAGTACTTACTTTCTACATGTCATCCCAGTCTTGGTATTCTTGTGGTTTCTTTTGTTTGCTCTGGCTAGTGGATGTACCTGTGTTATCTAACCTTGTTTGTGCAGGTTCATTCCATCCTAAGCCAACTTAAGACTACAAGGTAAGTGTATGCATCAAAATCATGAGTATGAGGAATTCTTGCCTATGTACATACTGTTTGCAAGAAGGACTCATGAGCATGAAGGTATTTTCCTTAATAATCTTTTGCTCTGATGCATATGGCCAAGATACATGTAACACATTGCCTACTCTGTCATGATTATGCTCTCACATGCTTCTATATTTTATATTCACATGATTGCATACATGTAGGGGGAGCCTATGTTTGTTACATGTCCTTCCAAAGCTTTACTTACTATTCTTTGTATCTTTATCTAAAGCTTTGATGTATGTTGCCATCAATTACCAAAAAGGGGGAGATTGAAAGCACAAGTGCTCCCTAGGTGGTTTTGATAATTGATGACAACATATCTCTTGTTGGACTAATGTTTTCACCTAGTATGTTTCAGATAAGTTCAACAATGGAGTGGCATGGACTAAAGGGTGTGGGAAGGTCTCCAAGACACTAAGAACAAAGGATTGGCTAAAGCTTGAAGTTCAAGACTCTTCATTTTACATTTTAGTGATCCAAGATCACATTGAGTCCATAGGAAAAGCCAATACTATCAAGGAGGGATGAGGTGTTGTTTAATGAGCCTCTTTCTCAAGTGCTTAATGATATGCTCCAAAATCCTCAGCTACTTTCCCATATCCACAAGTGACCTAAACCCTAATTCAAACTCGGTCATATCGATTCTTTCAACCCGGCGCCACCGAGTTTCACATGTCATAGCCACTGCCAAACCCTAATTAGTTCGGTCTCACCGATGGGATCTCGGTCTCACCGAGATGGGCTTGCAAACTCTCTGTTACCTACTTCATTACTCTCGGTCCCACCAAGATATGCAATCGGTCCTACCGAGTTTGCTTGGCCAACTCTCTGTTCTGCTTATTACCCAAATCGGTCCCACCGAGTTTGAGTAATCGGTCAAACCGAGTTTTGGATTTTCCCTAACCCTAGCACATCGGTCCCACCGAGTTGTTCCAATCGGTCCAACCGAAATTCATAACGGTCACTAGGTTTACCATTTCGGTCCGACCGAGTTTTCTGATTCGGTCCCACCGAGATTGGTAAATTGTGTGTAACGGTTGGATTTTGTGTGGAGGCTATAAATACCCCTCCACCTCCTCTTCACTCGTGAAGAGAGCCATCAGACTAAACCTACACTTCCAGCATCCTATTTCTGAGAGAGAACTACCTACTCATGTGTTGAGGCCAAGACATTCCATTCCTACCATATGAATCTTGATCTCTAGCCTTTCCCAAGTTGCTTTCCACTCAAATCTTCTTTCCACCAGATCCAAATCATATGAGAGAGAGTTGAGTCTTGGGGAGACTATCATTTGAAGCACAAGAGCAAGGAGTTCATCATCAACACACCATTTGTTACTTCTTGGAGAGTGGTGTCTCCTAGATTGGCTAGGTGTCACTTGGGAGCCTCCGACAAGATTGTGGAGTTGAACCAAGGAGTTTGTAACGGCAAGGAGATCGCCTACTTCGTGAAGATCTACCGCTAGTGAGGCAAGTCCTTCGTGGGCGATGGCCATGGTGGGATAGACAAGGTTGCTTCTTCGTGGACCCTTCGTGGGTGGAGCCCTCCGTGGACTCGCGCAACCGTTACCCTTCGTGGGTTGAAGTCTCCATCAACATGGATGTAGGATAGCACCACCTATCCGAACCACGGGAAAAACATCCGTGTCTCCGGTTGCGTTTGAATTCTCCAAACCCTTCCCCTTTACATTCTTGCAAGTTGCATGCTTTACTTTCCGCTACCTATATACACTTGGCATACTTGCTTGATATGTATTGTGAGTGCTGAAATTATTCTTAAACTCCACTCAAACCGAAAAAGCTTAAAAATTGCAACTTTGGCATGAAGTGTCTAATCACCCCCCTCTAGACACATCTACTTCAAGGTCCTTCAATGGCCTTCTCGTAGGGAGACGGCAGTGGATCCATAGTGGTGTATTGAATGGTGAATATGTGGACTCATGTGGGCCACCTCAAAAGAGTTGCTTGTAGTCGTAGTTCAGGTTAGCCATTGAGTCAAAGCTAGCTTGCTGCAGTCAAACTCCACCACCCCCCCCCCCTTGTTGATACCGATGCATATGTAGCTAGTCTGATGTATGTCTTGTTGAGTACCTTTGTACTCATGTTTGCTTAATTTATGTTTTGTAGAGAGACTTCAGTCTTGCTAGTAGTTCCACGTGGACTTCGACGTTTAGCTTGATACCTCAGCTACGATCTTGTGCCCTCGGCGGGATCTGGTAGATAGTCAGACTTCTCAGCCTTTTTCATTTGTAGATGTCTGTACTCAGACATGTTAAGCTTCCGCATGTGCTTTGATTTGTATGCTATGATTGTTGGGTCATGAGGCCCATGTTTGTAATATCTCGTTCCTCAGAGCCTAATGAATGAATACTTGAGTTGTAGAGTTATGTTGTGATGCCATGTTGTATTTACACATATCGAGCATATTGTGTGTATGATTGAAATTCTTGGTATGTGTGGGATCCGACAATCTAGTTGTTTATCCTTGGCAGCCTCTCTTATGGGGAAATGTAGTCTAGTGCTTCCATGAGCCATAGTAGTCCGCTACAGCCGGTTCACCGGAGTCCTGCTAGCCCAGCACTACTGCTCAGGACACTTGACTGGCCGGCATGTGTTTCACTTCGTTCCTGTGTCTGTCCCTTCGGGGAAATGTCACGCGGTGACATCTGGAGTCCTGCCTAGCCTGCTACAGCCCGGGCTCCCAGAGTCCTGTTAGCCCAGTGCTACAGCCCGGATTCACACGCTGCTGACCGACATGCTCGATGTGATTCATGTATGCCTGTCCCCATAGGTTAGTGCCGCTTTGGGTTCACGGCTAGCCATGTCGGCCCGGGTTCTCTGTCATATGGATGCTAGCGACACTATCATATATGTGAGCCAAAAGGCGCAAACGGTCCCGGGCCATGGTAAGGCGACACCCGTGGGAATACCGTGCGTGAGGCCGCAAAGTGATATGAGGTGTTACCGGCTAGATCAATGTGACTTGGAATCGGGGTCCTGACAGCGTTGGTATCAGAGCCTGACTGCCTGTAGGATTACCAAGCCAAACTGGTCGAAGTTGAGTCTAGAAATGCTTTAGCTATATAAGGGAATTGATTGGGGAAGGGAACGTAAGGCTCTTTTTACTCCTTTACCTTATGTCCTTCTGATTTGAGTCAACCTCTTCTTTTCTACGGGGATTAAGAACTAGGCCTTCTCATCTATCTATCAGGATGACGTGTTACTAAACCGTAGTTGCCTAGGATTGTTGAGTTTAAGCCCGAGTTTGGTTCCTACTACTTCTGTGTGTTGGCAGTTCATCTCAGAACTTTGATATTGTGATGTTTAGTGGTTATGCCACCATTTTGCAGGATGTCTCAAATCATTTTGAGCATTTACAGCCGTTATGTTGTCTGAGTCATCCCAGGTTTCTAAATAGTCTGATGCATTTGCAAATCGCTTCTTTCCGTTCCCGATGTTCCTTTGTGCCAGTTCAACCACACTAATATGTGAGTTAAGGTACTCTATTGCCTCGACATATATGTTGGAGCTATTATTATGTCCCTGGGTGTTTTAGGGAGTCACCTAGTAATCTAGAAATGCTTTGTGTTCCCGGTGTGATGATTCTGGCCACCATTCTCGAAAGCATCCCGTGATGTTATTTAGTTAGTAGGTATTCTACTACTGGGTTTTGAACCCGAGATCCACCCTATTTCATGTTGTTAGTATTTGCTAGTTCCCTTAAGATATTAGTAACCATGTGATAGTCCTCGAGGTACGTGGTATATCCTTCTTCCAATACCATGAACCAATATGGCAAAAGCCTTTTGTAACACCCTTGATGCGACTATATCTCCCACGTGTCGAGGCACGACTTAGAGGCATAATCGCATTGAAGGCATATGTCGCAAGTCGGGTAATCATCACAAACATCCCAAATAATATAGATAATGAGAAGGGATAACATAGTTGGGTTACACTCACCACGTCAATCAAGTACATAAATAACATACATCATCCAAACACTCATGGCCCGACTACGGCGCCAAAATAAAAGATAACCCAACAAGCGACATGGTCCCGATCACCCCAACTGGGCACCACTACTGATCATCAGGAAAAGAAACATAGTAACGCTAAGAATCCTCGTCGTACTCCCACTTGAGCTCAAGCGCACCATCTGGAGTTGTATCATCTGGCCCTGCATCTGTTGTAATAGTAATCTGTGAGCCACAGGGACTCAGCAATCTCGCACCCTCGCGATCAAGACTATTTAAGCTTAATAGGTAGGGTAAGGTAAAATATGTGGAGCTGCAGCAAGCGACTAGCATATATGGTGGCTAACTTATTCGCAAAAGAGAGCGAGAAGAGGAGGCAAAGCGCGAACGAGAAACTAAAGGAACAACCTGCGCAAGCATTACTCCAACACCATGTCCACTTCCCGGACTCCGCCGAGAAGAGGCCATCACGGTAACACACACGGTTGATTCATTTTAATTAAGTTTATGTTCAAGTTATCTACAACCGGACATTAACAAATTCCCATCTGCCCATAACCGCGGGCACGGCTTTCAAAAGTTCAATCCCTGCAGGGGAGTCCCAACTTAGCCCATGACAAGCTCTCACGGTCAACGAAGGAATAGACCTCCACCCAAGACATTCCGATCAGACTCGGTATCCCGGTACAACAAGACATTTCGACAAGTTAAAACAAGACCAGCAACACCTCCCGAATGTGCCGACAAATCCCGATAGGAGCTGCACATATCTCGTTCTCAGGGCACACTCAGATGAGACATCCTATGAGTAAAACCAACCCTCAAGTTGCCCCGAGGTTGCCCCGCAGTCTACTCGGTCGGACCAACACTCAGAGGAGCACTGCCCTGGGGGGTTAAAATAAGATGACCCTCGGGCTCCGGAAACCCAAGGGAAAAAGAGGCTAGGTGGCAAATGGTAAAACCAATGTTGGGATTGCTGGAAAAGCTTTAATCAAGGCGAACTATCAAGGGGTTCCCATTATAACCCAACCGCGTAAGGAACGCAAAATCCAGGAACATAACACTGATATGACGGAACTAGGGCAGCAAGAGTGGAACAAAACACTAGGCGAGAGGCCGAGCCTTCCACCCTTTACCAAGTATATAGATGCATTAAGATAACATGGCAATATAATGATATCCCAACAAGTAAATAAGTGTTCCAACAAGGAACGGTCTCCAATCTTCACCTACAACTAGCAACGCTATAAGAGGGGCCGAGCAAAGCGGTAACATAGCCAATCAACAGTTTGCTAGGACAATGGTGGGTTAGAGGCTGAACATGGCAATTTGGGAGGCTGACAAGCAAATGGTAGGCATCGTAGCATTGGCATAGCAAAAGAGCGAGCAAACTAGCATAGCAAAGATAGTAGTGATTTTGAGGGTATGATCATCTTGCCTGCAAAGTTGTCTGAGTTGACTGGATCCTCGAAAGCAAACTCAACGGCATCCTCATTAGCGAACTCGTCTCCCGTCTCTACCCAAACAAGACAAACAAGCAACAAGGATACAATCAACCACGTGCAAACTCAAACAACACGATGCAAAGATGATATGCTATGCGGGATGCGATGCGGGATGCATATGCAAGATATCACAGGAAATGCATCAACCTGGCCTCAACTTGGAAAACCAAGTGTGCCACTGGAAAGATGGGATGAAATCGCTTGAAAACAATATAAAGATCACCGGAATCGGAGTTACGGTTTGGAAATGGCAAGCGATTCAAATATGACACCGGTCTGCGATTTACAGCAAGTAGGCACCTAAATGCAATGAGATGAACATGCTATAGCACTAATACATGGCAACAAAATACATGGCAGGGAAGCATTCAAGATGCTTAACAAAAGTCTAGCACTGAGCTACGGCCAAATCATCCATTAAGAGGTTCAAACAAGCATGGCAAAAACGCAAATGGTAAACAGATCTCAGACTTAGTGAAATTAACACTTGTCTGAAATTTCAGATCATGAAGCCCTCTTCGGAGCAACAAAACAACATGCTACAAGACCTGAACATGACAAAGAAAGACATGGCATGGAGCTAATCAACAAGCTTAACAAAAGTCCCTTAGTGACCTTGAGCCAAAATGGATCACAAAATATACTAACAAGCACACGAACATAGCAAAAACATAATCAGTTTTCAGACTTCGTGAAAACCGCGACATGCTGAAACATAACTCACGAAGGCATGTTTACGAGCTCGATGCACTCACTACGGAGCAAGTCATGGCAAGACAAGCATACATCCATAAAGAAGGCATAAAATGCAAGCCAGACATGGCAAGAACAATGGCATAGCATGCACGGATCAACTACAATAACATCGGCAAAATCGCAAACAAGTTGACGATCTGCCCAGATTCACCACAAAGCAAAAGTAGAGCTCGATTGACTCAAGCTAGGGTGCTCCATATATGCAAACAAAGACATGGATGGATAGAGCACTACAATATTAACAAAACTCCTTTACTGATCATGCTCAAAAGAGGCACGGATCACTAGGAAACAACATGAACATATGGCATCATGAACTAAACAATCCCAGCACTTAGTGAAACTACTAAGTCCCTGAAAACAAATTTACCGGGTGCCTCACTTTGCAAGCTTGCACTAAGCACCACACACATCACAAAAATACATGGGTTGCACCTCTGGAAATATGACAAAACCCTTAACAAAACATATGAAGGACTCATAGGCATATCATGCACAAAATAATCATGGCAAAAATGACAAAAGTCTAAGATGAACTAGCAGATCTGACAATTAACTCACGAAGCCCTCTTCTAACAGCATTTTGGGCATCAAGATGAACTCTAATGAAAATTATGCAATGGAATGAAATGATGTACTCTCTAAGACGAACATTTTGATATGCTATATGCATGAATCGGAGCTACGGATGCGGAGATATCACAGGTCAAAGTAGGCATGAAAAATTAGGGTTTCGAGAGGAAAGTCAACCGGATCTATATCTGGATCTGAGATCACTGTAGCAGTGCGCGGACTTCGAGGTTTGTCGGACTTGTCGGGGACGTCGCCGGACTTGGCGCTCGCCGGAGTTGCCCTGGGGTTCGCCGGACGACGAGGGAGGCCGAAGAGGTGGCTGGATCGGCGGGGCGGCGGCCGATCGAGGAGGCGCGGCGCTCGGCGGCCGGGAGGAGGCGCGGCGCCCGCGGTCGACGACACCGGCGATGGCGCGCGGCGGCTCCGGCAGAGGTGCGGCGGCTCGGGCGCCCGGAGCTGGGGAAGACGGGCGGCGGCACGGGCGAGCGCCTCGGGCCCGGTCTGCGAAGGGGAGGGCCGGCCTTGGGCCCTCGCGGGCTGCGGCGGGCGGCGGCGAAGTGGGGCACCCACTTGCCACGTGGCGGCGAGCGGTTGGACTGGGAGGAGCGGTGGACGTGTCCGGCGGCCGGCGGACGTGTCCGGCCGCGCGGAGAGGAGCGGGACTAGGGTTTCGGGGAGGAAGAACCGTGAATTTCGGAGGGGGTGCTATTTATAGGCATAGAGGGAGCTAGGAGTGTCCAAATGAGGTGCGGTTTTCGGCCACGCGATCGTGATCGAACGCTCTAGGTGATGGAGCAGAGTTTGGTGGGTTTTGGGCCAAATTGGAGGGGTGTTGGGCTGCAACACACACGAGGCCTTTTCGGTCCCTCGGTTAACCGTTGGAGCATCAAACGAAGTCCAAATGGTACGAAACTTGACAGGCGGTCTACCGATAGTAAACCAAGGCCGTATGGCAAGTCTCGGTCCAATCCGGAAATATTTAATCCCCACACACGAAAGAAAGCTAGAAATGACCACCGGAGGAGAACGAAGCGCCGGAATGCAAAACGGACAACGGGGAAAATGCTCGAATGCATGAGATGAACACGTATGCAAATACAATGCATATGATGACATGATATGAGATGCATGACAACGATAACAACACACGGAGACAAAGACCCGAATCCGATAAAATAAATTAACTTAAAGCCAGAAACGGCAAGAGTTAGATTACAAATTGGGAAAGTTATATCCGGGGTGTTACAACACTCCACCACTACGAAAAGATCTCGCCCCGAGATCTAGGACTGAAAGAACGCCGAGTACTCAGAACGGAGGTGATCCTCACGTTCCGAGGTAGCTTCACGGTCGGAATGGTGTGACCACTTTACTTTGAGAAATTTGTTTGACTTGTTACGAGTCCTGTGTTCAGTCTCTTCAAGGATTGCAACTGGGTGCTCACGATAGGAGAGATCTTCTTGGAGCTCAATGTCCTCGAAGTTGACGGTGCGGTCAGGCGTCTTGAAGCACTTTCAGAGCTGAGAGACATGGAACACATCATGAACATTTGCAAAGTTTGAAGGAAGCTCGAGTTGATAGGCGAGGTCGCCTCTCTTGCTGACAATCTTGAAAGGTCCGACGTATCTAGGGGCAAGCTTCCCTTTGATACCGAAGCGACGAGTCCCTTTCATAGGAGAGACGCGGAGGTAAACATGATCTCCGATCTCGAAAGCCAAATCACGGTGCTTACTATCATAGTAGCTCTTCTGGCGGGATTGGGCTGCTTTGAGGTTATCACGAATGACTTTGCACATTTCTTCTGCCTCTGTGATTAAGTCATTTCCCAGCAGTTGACATTCACCGGTTTCAGACCAGTTGAGAGGGCTACGGCACTTCCTGCCATACAGAATTTCAAATGGGGCCTTGCCCGAACTTGCTTGCAAATTGTTGTTGTATGAGAATTCAGCATAGGGAAGACAATCCTCCCACTTCATGCCGAAGGAGATCACACAAGCCCTGAGCATATCTTCAAGAATCTGGTTGACACGCTCAACTTGACCGCTTGTTTGAGGATGGAAAGTTGTGCTGAAGCGGATGTTGGTGCCCATGGCCTTCTGAAAAGAATCCCAAAACTTGGAGGTAAAGATGCTGCCACAGTCTGAAGAGATCACTTGAGGAATACCGTGCAGAGATACAATTCAAGAGGTGTAGAGTTCCGCCAATTGAGCTGCAGTGATCGACTCTTTGATAGGCAGAAAATGAGCCACTTTGGTGAGTTTGTCAATGACAACGAATATAGCATCATTGCCACGCTTGGACTTTGGAAACCCAGTCACGAAGTCCATCTCAATGTGGTCAAACTTCCATTCTGGAATGGCAAGAGGTTGGAGGAGACCTGCTGGCCTTTGGTGTTCTGCCTTCACTCTTCTGCAGACATCACATTCATTCACGAACTGAGCGATCTCGCGCTTCATTCGAGTCCACCAATAAGCTTGCTTAAGGTCCTGATACATCTTCGTGCTCCCAGGGTGGATGGAGAGGAGAGAATTGTGAGCCTCGTTCATGATCACTTTACGAAGTTCACCTTTGGGTACAACAATTCGATCCTCGAAGAAGAGAGTATCCTTGTCATCAAGGCGGTAACACTTATACTTGGGTTAACTCAATCCCAATCTTCACCTTTTTCACCATAGCATCAAGAAGCTGGGCTTGGCGAATCTGGTCTTCCAAGGTAGGAGAGACTTGAAGGTTGGCGAGGAAACCTTGAGGAACAATTTGCAGATTAAGTTTGCGGAAAGCTTCACAAAGCTCGGGTTGATAAGGCTTAAGAATCAGACTGTTGCAATAAGCCTTTCTGCTCAATGCGTCAGCAATCACATTGGCCTTGCCTGGAGTATACTCGATACTCGGATTATACTCTTGAATCATCTCGACCCATCGAGTTTGCCTGAGGTTGAGATTAGGCTGAGTGAAGATGTACTTGAGACTCTTGTGATCAGTGAAAATGTCAACTTTTCTTCCCAATAGAAGATGTCTCCAAGTCAAAAGAGCATGCACAACTGCCGCCAACTCGATATCATGAGTGGGGTAGTTCTTCTCATTGGGCTTCAACTGGCGAGAGGTATAAGCAACAACTTTCTTCTCTTGCATCAATACTGCACCGAGACCTTGGAGAGAGGCATCACAAAAGACCTCGTACGGCTTGGATTCATCCGGCGGAGTCAAAACTGGAGCAGTGATCAATTTCTCTTTCAAAGTGTTGAAAGCAATATCACACTCCGGAGACCAAACGTACTTGACGTGCTTCTAGAGAAGATTTGAGAGAGGCTTCACGATCTTAGAAAAGTTTTCAACGAATCTTCGACAGTAGCTTGCGAGACCGAGGAAGCTACGGAGTTGCTTCACGTTCTGAGGAGGTTCCCAGTTAACAATTGCAGACACCTTCTCAGGATTCACGGCAATGCCCTTGGCAGAGATGATATGACCAAGATAAAGAATCTCATCGAGCCAAAATTCACACTTGGAGAACTTGGCGTAGAACTGGTGTTCCCTCAGCTTATCAAGAACCAAACGCAAGTGCTTGGCATGATCTTCCTTGTTCTTCGATAAAACCAGAATGTCGTCGAGATAGACCAACACGAAATCATTGGTGTAGGGGTTGAAGATGAAGTTCATCATGCGAGAGAACGTCAGAGAAGCGTTGACGAGGCCAAAAGACATGACGGTGTATTCATATGACCCATAGCTTGTCCTGAAGGCCATCTTGGGAATATCTTGCTCACGGATTCGGATCTGATGGTAACCCATACGGAGATCAAGCTTGGAGAATACTTTGGCACCCTTGAGTTGTTCGAATAGCTCGTTGATGTGTGGAAGTGGGTATTTGTTCTTGATGGTCTTCTTGTTCAATGGATGATAATCAACAGAAAGTCGGTTCGTTCCATCCTTCTTCTTCACAAAAAGAACACCACAACCCCACGGAGAAGAACTAGGCCGGATGAGACCCATTCTTTCTTGAATATCGAGTTGTTTCTTCAGCTCCTTCAACTCTTCAGGTCCGAGCTTGTAAGGACGCTTGCACACAGGTTCTGTACCGGGCTCAAGATCAATAACAAATTCAGCTGGCCGGTGCGGAGGCATTCCTGGGAGCTCTTCTGGAAAGACATCTTGATATTCGCAAACAACTAGAATCTGCGAGATAGCATCGAGTTCACCCTTCTCATTGAGAGAAAGCAGACGTATTGTATCATCACGAGCAGCAAAAACAATTACATCCTCAGACGAATGAGTCAATTGAATCTGCCTGGCTGCACAATCGAGATGCGCCTTGTGCTTAGAGAGCCAATCCATCCCGAGAATAAGATCAATATCCGAATTACCAAGAACCACTGGAGAAGAGAGAAACTTGTAGTCACCCAACGTGATAGAGATATCGGGAGCAACCAAACTCGAAGTCAAAAGCTTGTCGGGAGAAACAACTTGCATGACTTTGGGCATGATATCAGTATCAACATTGTGCTTTGATGCAAACGGGCATGACAAGAAAGAATGCGATGCACCAGTATCAAAAGGTACTTTTGCGGGAACATCGTTAACATGAAGGTTACCCATGATCACATCTAACGAGTCCTCTGCCTGAGCTGCATTCATCAAATTGACCTTGGCGTGCTTGGGGTTATGCTTGACCACAGCTGTACTTGCCGATCTGACAGGAGGAGGAGGAGGAAGGCGCCTCTGGTTGAAACACTTGTTGGCATAGTGACCCTTCTGTTGGCACTTGTTGCACGTGACCTCTGAAAGCGGACGGTGGTACGGAGCACTCGATCTTGGAGCTTGTGACGAAGTCTTGTTCTGAAAGCCAGGGTTGGGTGGGTGGGAAGAGCCACTGCCACCTTTGCTCTTATGCTGATACGGCTGACAGAACGGAGGAGGAGGAAGCCAATACTTCTGCTGCTTGGCCACTTGAGTAGAGGAAGAAGGAGTAGCATCTCTGACTCGCTTCTTGGAAGCATCACACCTCAACTGAGCAGCATCTTGCTTCAGTGCCATGTTGTAGAACTCATCGTACCTCAACGGCTCAAAGAGGACAAGAGCGAGCTGGATTTCTTCTCTGAGACCACAATGAACTGGTATATCATGCTCTTCTCATCAGGGACGTCCTGCTTGGCAAAGCGGGCGAGCTTCTGGAACAGCTTGTTGTAGTCATAGACAGACAAAGAGCCTTGCTTCAAGTTGCGGAATTCCTCACACTTACTTTCAGTCACACTCTAAGGGATGTGATGAGCTCGGAAATCTTGACGGAAATCATCCCAAGTGATCAGACGTCCACCTCTGGAATCCTTGTACTGCTGGAACCATTCTGCAGCTTGATCTTTGAGTTGGAAGGAAGCGAACTTGACGAAATCTTCAGGTCTGACGTTGCTGCATTCAAAATGCTTACACAGATCCACCAGCCAATCGTCAGCATCGGTTGCCTCAACACAATTGCTGAACGTCTTCGTCCCATTAGCAAGGAACTGGTTCAGTGTAGCAAAATGATTCTGATTGTTGCCTTGATTCCCTTGATTGCCTTGATTGCGCTCTTGGAGAATTTGCATGATCAACTACGTGTTTGCATTGGTTGCGGCCATCATAGCTTGCCAAGCCTCCGGAGCAGGTGGAGGTGGTGGCGGATCAGGATTCGGAGTCATGCGCGTTGGAGGAGCCATCCTGAAGAGGTTGACAACCATTAGCACACTGATAGACAAATATTGAAGCTGAAACCAACGAAATGAAAATTGCAACATAAAGTCTTCACATCCGAACAAAACGAACGAATGCATTCTTCTTGAAATGGTCACATATCCATAAATTCCGAAGCTACGTAGAATTAGGTAGAAGAAGTTAATCAACAAGGTACGGATCAAGAACGAATAATTGGTAAGAAATCCCAATCTCAAACCAATATCCGTGGAAGAAGAACTAGAGCTACTAGAATTCCCACCTATGAAACTCCCGAACCTTTCCGGTTATGCAATCAGGTGTTGGGGATACAGGGGAAGCATAATATGTCACCCAAACTAGCAATTCCTACATCCAGCTGTATCCATCCTTCAACACATAACCAAGAAGCCTTCGGAAACCATCTACCTCAACCTTCAAAAAACATCCGTTATACAAGTTATGGCGATACTCCCGAACTCCCGCCCCAGTATTGGGTGGCGTCGAGGTTATCTCACCAACGAACTGCATAAAAGAGATTTTCAATGTCGGCGTACTAAACTCAGGTATTCCAGAACTGCAACGATAAAATTATGATGACAACACCTCAGAGCTCAACTCCCCGGGACACTTCCACTAAACCCCTGACAGGAGGCACCAAGACAATGTTCTCATCATAACACCATCGAAACGATTCCAAGATACCCGCGTGATCCTAAAAAATTTTTAGTGAAATTTGAGAAGAGAAGAGTCAAAACTCTACGTCAGGATGCCTTACCAGAGCGATGAGGAGATTGGGAAGTAAAAAGAATTCCTAAACTCTCCGATATATAATTCCTAAATGACTCAAAACATTTTTTAGACACAACTCGGGCGCTAAAAACGATCAATCAGTGGGGGCTCCTAAGGTCGGGGAAGACTCTGATTACCAACTTGTAACACCCTCGATGCGACTATATCTCCCACGTGTCGAGGCATGACTTAGAGGCATAATCGCATTGAAGGCATATGTCGCAAGTCGGGTAATCATCACAAACATCCCAAATAATATAGATAATGAGAAGGGATAACATAGTTGGCTTACACTCGCCACGTCAATCAAGTACATAAATAACATACATCATCCAAACACTCATGGCCCGACTACGGCACCAAAATAAAAGACAACCCAACAAGCGACATGGTCCCGATCACCCCAACTGGGCACCACTACTGATCATCAGGATAAGAAACATAGTAACGCTAAGAATCCTCGTCGTACTCCCACTTGAGCTCAAGCGTGCCATCTGGAGCTATATCATCTGGCCCTGCATCTGGTGTAATAGTAATCTGTGAGCCACAGGGACTCAGCAATCTCGCACCCTCGCGATCAAGACTATTTAAGCTTAATAGGTAGGGTAAGGTAAAATATGTGGAGCTGCAGCAAGCGACTAGCATATATGGTGGCTAACTTACTCGCAAAATAGAGCGAGAAGAGGAGGCAAAGCGCGAACGAGAAACTAAAGGAACAACCTGCACAAGCATTACTCCAACACCGTGTCCACTTCCCGGACTCCGCCGAGAAGAGGCCATCATGGTAACACACACGGTTGATTCATTTTAATTAAGTTTATGTTCAAGTTATCTACAACCGGACATTAACAAATTCCCATCTGCCCATAACCGCAGGCACGGCTTTCGAAAGTTCAATCCCTGCAGGGGAGTCCCAACTTAGCCCATGACAAGCTCTCACGGTCAACGAAGGAATAGACCTCCACCCGAGACATTCCGATCAGACTCGGTATCCCGGTACAACAAGACATTTCGACAGGTTAAACCAAGACCAGCAACACCTCCCGAATGTGCCGAAAAATCCCGATAGGAGCTGCACATATCTCGTTCTCATGGCACACTCAGATGAGACATCCTACGAGTAAAACCAACCCTCAAGTTGCCCTAAGGTGGCCCCGCAGTCTACTCGGTCGGACCAACACTCAGAGGAGCACTGGCCCGAGGGGGTTAAAATAAGATGACCCTCGGGCTCCGGAAACCCAAGGAAAAAAGAGGCTAGGTGGCAAATGGTAAAACAATTGTTGGGCATTGCTGGAAAAGCTTTAATCAAGGCAAACTATCAAGGGGTTCCCATTATAACCCAACCGCGTAAGGAACGCAAAATCCGGGAACATAACACCGATATGACGGAACTAGGGCGGCAAGAGTGGAACAAAACACTAGGCGAGAGGCCGAGCCTTCCACCCTTTACCAAGTATATAGATGCATTAAGATAACATGGCAATATAATGATATCCCAACAAGTAAATAAGTGTTCCAACAAGGAATGGTCTTCAATCTTCACCTGCAACTAGCAACGCTATAAGAGGGGCCGAGCAAAGCGGTAACATAGCCAATCAACGGTTTGCTAGGACAATGGTGGGTTAGAGGCTGAACATGGCAATTTGGGAGGCTGACAAGCAAATGGTAGGCATCATAGCATTGGCATAGCAAAAGAGCGAGCAAACTAGCATAGCAAAGATAGTAGTGATTTCGAGGGTATGATCATCTTGCCTGCAAAGTTGTCAGAGTTGACTGGATCCTCGAAAGCAAACTCAACGGGCTCCTCATTAGCGAACTCGTCTCCCGGCTCTACCCAAACAAGACAAACAAGAAACAAGGATACAATCAACCACGTGCAAACTCAAACAACACGATGCAAAGATGATATGCTATGCGGGATGCGATGCGGGATGCATATGCAAGATATGATAGGAAATGCATGAACCTGGCCTAAACTTGTAAAACCAAGTGTGCCACTGGAAAGATGGGATGAAATCGCTTGAAAACGATATAAAGATCACCGGAATCGGAGTTACGGTTTGGAAATGGCAAGCGATTCAAATATGACACCGGTCTGCGATTTACAGCAAGTAGGCACCTAAATGCAATGAGATGAACATGCTACAACACTCAAACATGGCAACAAAATACATGGCAGGGAAGCATTCAAGATGCTTAACAAAAGTCTAGCACTGAGCTACGGCCAAATCATCCATTAAGAGGTTCAAACAAACATGGCAAAAACGCAAATGGTAAACAGATCTCAGACTTAGTGAAATTAACACTTGTCTGAAATTTCAGATCATGAAGCCCTCTTCGGAGCAACAAAACAACATGCTACAGGACCTGACCATGACAAAGAAAGACATGGCATGGAGCTACTCAACAAGCTTAACAAAAGTCCCTTGGTGACCTTGAGCCAAAAGGGATCACAAAATATACTAACAAGCACACGAACATAGCAAAAACATAATCAGTTTTCAGACTTCGTGAAAACTGGGACATGCTGAAACATAACTCATGAAGGCATGTTTACAAGCTCGATGCACTCACTACGGAGCAAGTCGTGGCAAGACAAGCATACATCCATAAAGAAGGCATAAAATGCAAGCTAGACATGGCAAGAACAATGGCATAGCATGCACGGATCAACTACAATAACATCGGCAAAATCGCAAACAAGTTGACGATCTGCCCAGATTCACCACGAAGCAAAAGTAGAGCTCGATTGACTCAAGCTAGGGTGCTCCATATATGCAAACAAAGACATGGATGGATAGAGCACTACAATATTAACAAAACTCCTTTACTGATTATCCTCAAAAGAGGCACGGATCACTAGGAAACAACATGAACATATGGCATCATGAACTAAACAATCCCAGGACTTAGTGAAACTACTAAGTCCCTGAAAACAGATTTACCGGGTGCCTCACTTTGCAAGCTTGCACTAAGCACCACACACATCACAAAAATACATGGGTTGCACCTCTGGAAATATGACAAAACCCTTAACAAAACATATGAAGGACTCATAGGCATATCATCCACACAATAATCATGGAAAAAATGACAAAAGTCTAAGATGAACTAGCAGATCTGACAATTAACTCACGAAGCCCTCTTCTAACAGCATTTTGGGCATCAAGATGAACTCTAATGAAAATGATGCAATGGAATGAAATGATGTACTCTCTGAGGCGAACATTTTGATATGCTATATACATGAATCGGAGCTACGGATGCGGAGATATCATAGGTCAAAGTAGGCATGAAAAATTAGGGTTTCGGGAGGAAAGTCAACCGGATCTAGATCTGGATGTGTGATCACTGTAGAAGTGCGCGGACTTCGAGGTTCATCGGACTTGCCGGGGACGTCGCCGGACTTGGCGCTCGCCGGAGTTGCCCTAGGTTTCGCCGGACGACGAGGGAGGCCGGAGAGGTGGCCGGATCGGCGGGGCGGCGGCCGGATCGAGGAGGCGCGGCGCTCGGCGGCCGGATCGAGGAGGCGCTGCGCTCGGCGGCCGGGAGGAGGTGCGGCGCCCGCGGTCGACGACGCCGGTGATGGCACGCGGCGGCTCCGGCAGAGGGGCGGCGGCTCGAGCGCCCGGAGCTGGGGAAGACGGGCGGCAGCGCGGGCGAGCGCCTCGGGCCCGGTCGACGAAGGGGATGGCCGGCCTTGGGCCCTCGCGGGCTGCGGCGGGCGGCGGTGAAGTGGGGCTCCCACTTGCCACATGGCGGCGAGCGGTTGGACTGGGAGGAGCGGTGGACGTGTCCGGCGGCCGGCGGACGTGTCCGGCCGCGCGGAGAGGAGCGGGACTAGGGTTTCGGGGAGGAAGAACCGTGAATTTCGGAGGGGGTGCTATTTATAGGCATAGAGGGAGCTAGGAGTGTCCAAATGAGGTGCAGTTTTCGGCCACGTGATCGTGATCGAACGCTCTAGGTGATGGAGCAGAGTTTGGTGGGTTTTGGGCCAAATTGGAGGGGTGTTGGGCTGCAACACACACGAGGCCTTTTCGGTCCCTCGGTTAACCGTTGGAGCATCAAACGAAGTCCAAATGGTATGAAACTTGACAGGCGGTCTACCGGTAGTAAACCAAGGCCGTATGGCAAGTCTCGGTCCAATCCGGAAATGTTTAATCCCCACACACGAAAGAAAGCTAGAAATGACCACCGGAGGAGAACGAAGCGTCGGAATGCAAAACGGACAACGGGGAAAATGCTCGAATGCATGAGATGAACACATATGCAAATACAATGCACATGATGACATGATATGAGATGCATGACAATGATAAAAACACACGGAGACAAAGACCCGAACCCGAGAAAATAAATTAACTTAAAGCCGGAAACGGCAAGAGTTGGATTACAAATTGGGAAAGTTATATCCGGGGTGTTATAGCTTTGAACCAAAAGATCACAATAAGAGTGCTCTTGATGAGTTCTCCATTCTGCATTGTGAATCTGCCAGTCCTACCTTTCTGGATGGGTTGTCCGGAAGAAATGTTGAGTTTTGCTCGACATACTAATCTATGCATCCACAACTCAGAAAGTTATATGTTCCTTGAGTTGTTACTCTTCAGTTGTACTCCGACCATCCTCTATCAGTTGATAGCCAAGTGTATGTGTGCATTCGTCCAACGATGCCTATTATTCTTGTGGTCCGTTAAGCCATTCTATTTCAGAATGACTAGGAGAAACAAACTCCAGTACCTCATCCATATCCAGGATTGGGTCAAAGTAGTTGTGTTCTGCAGATCAAATGCCAACCCAGCTTTTGCTCTGTTCCACCCTGGAGTATTACCCCCTTTATGTCAGGATTGTCATGAGAATTGCACCATCTCTCATGAATTCTTGACGCAGTGATACTTCTTGCCATCATTTTTCATTCCTCGGTCCCGTGTTGTCGCAACCGGAATGCCGGCAAGTGAACCATGATGTGTGAAATCAATACTCCTAGTAACCGTGTTGCTTGGTAGTTAATGGACACTAATATCATTCTTAGTGTGTTGGTTATCAAAACACTATTCTAGGATTGATCGTGCTACCTTGTTCTTATTTCTGGTGCAGTCTTCGATCTTTGAGTTAGGATTGAATCCCTTGCTCTTTTGATCACATCGTCTTGTCTGAAAAGCAAAATTGTTCTCGAGCTTAGTAACATATCGGTGGTTCGTGATTTTCCGAATACCTTCTCGGAAGTATCACCAGGTTGTTCCCCGACTGTTATGTTGAGCTCGTGATCAAGTTGGTTTTCTTGTAAACCACCCTTTCTCCAAGAATCTGTGTTGGATACCCCTGAGCTAGTTGGTTAAGCTAAACAACAACTTGGAGAGTTGGAAGATAAAAGCTTGTCTGACTTAGTTCATGTTAAGGGATATCTTTTGTGTGTGTGTGTTAAAGAAAGATGGTATTGTCATCGGTTGACCCTCGTAATCAGTTAATGGACCTATCATCTTATCCAATCTTTGATTTGAGTATGGGATATCATCAAATCAAGTTAGAACCAACGATATTCGTAATGTTGTCTTACTCGTGGTTGATTTCTCGAGCATACACCATTACATCCTTTAGTCTGACCAATGCTATCACCGTGTTCACATGATGGTGGAAGTCCAGTGATATGGAAATCCCGATGAGTTGCTGTTAAGCCCATCAGCAGCATTTTGTCTCCCCCATGATTCATGTTGAACATTAAGCTAGTATTGGGAACTTTGTAACCATTGCCTTCATGTTGCGTTCATGAGGTATATGTTTGGTGCAAGAAGTGGCTTTCTCCAAGTTCACGTGCATTAGGTGCAAGTTGCCGTCGTGAATTCGAGAAAGTTAGTTTTGCTTCCTCGGGAATCATCCCAAGTCACTCGTGCACGTGCGAAGTATACTATGGCTTGAGAGATTAGCTACCTCCATCCCATCGGTATTTCCTAGCACACCAAGCCACTGATTGATTTGTTCAAAGAAAAGAAGTTCATGCGCTAACCCTGAAGGGCCCGGACGGACATGCACAAGACTTCGTTATTTCAATGATGGTTCCTCATCTGAACCCGGTAGTGTTTTATTGTAAGACTACTATGTGATCATGCTTGTCTTGGACAGCATGTTCATAGGTTTGTAGGGGAACCAGCTCATGTTTTGGAGCTTGCTATCGTAGTTCATTTCCCGAGAATCTTGCAACGCCATCTCATCGACTTGTGTTGCAAACTTTCTTTTCAGACATGCTGAGTCTGAAGTATCCTATCACCAATCAGATCTGAATCTCAGGCAGATATGATGGTTGGAACATTCCCAACAGTTACATTTTGTTCCCAGCTTGCACCGCCATTGTGCCAATTCCCCATGGGCTGCCCTTCTCGGTAGTTGCTGTCCAATATCATCTTCAAAAGTGGACTTACCATGAGTCCCGTCCATTTTCGATGTTAAGCAAAAATCGTCCATTGCGTTGTCTTCAACAAGGTAGTCCACATCATCCATTCTAGTCTGGGTATGCCATTCCTCTGAACATCACCAAACGATTGTAGGTGAATTGCATTAGGCTGGTATAGAGAGTTTCAATGATCTCCGTATCAAAAGTAATTCTTTTTGCCACTTAAGGGAATAACTCTATGAGTCATCTCCCCTAAGATGTCTCGTTATAGTATCATGGGTAACTTAACTCCTCGCTACCTTGAAACCCCCTCACCATCTATTTAAGCATGGAATTGTTTCCTACCAAATCGAGCCACCACCTTCTATTTCCTATCACCCCGATGAGTGTCTCGTGTCTTAGCTCAAGAGATATTCCTACGTCTCATTCCGTGAGTTGATCCTGAGTTGTTCGATCTTCGAGAAGATTGATCCTTCTAGAGTTTCCCTTTCTCCTTCGTGTCGTGTTGGACAAAGATCTCGAAGGACAAGACGTCAAGATCATGTGGTAGAACGAATCAACATCTTCGATGAGGGCACTTGGATCATGAAGATCGTGCTAGCTTTGTATCCCCTCTGTCTTCTTACCTCACGTCTTGAATCTCGGGACAAGATTCTTGTTTAGTGGGGGTGAGCTGTCACATCCCTAGCTTATGGTACTGCCTGGTGTTTTGCATCATGTTTAAATTCTATTTAAGTTGAAATAAGGGTTGACCAAACCCTAGCATCCGAAATAATTCAACTAGGTTCAAATAAAAGTATTGTCAATGAACCCAAAATGCCTTCCCAAAGATGTTCATCATCTTTGGATTGGTCTAGAACCTCTGCCAAAAATGGTGCACATTTTTCTAGGACACTTTGGATTTTTGAATTAATCCATAAGTATTTGAATTTGGACATTTAAATCTTATAAATATTTTTAATTGTCCAAATAATCCTGAAAGTACTTGAGGGCTATTGCAAAATATTTCAAAGGTGCCTAAAATTATTTTCAGGATTTTACCAAGTGGTTTAGTATTTTTACTAAGTCAAAAAAAACAACAGCAGAAAATAGAAAAAAAACAGAAATAAGAGAGAGAGAGAGAGAGAGAGAGAGAGAGACTACCTGTGTTACCTGTAGGCCCAGCCCACCTGGCAGCCCAGCCACCTGGCCGGCCCACCGGGGGCAGGGGCGTCTTCTTCCTCCTGCCAGAAGGTAGAGGAGAAGACAGCCACGGCGCCGCGGCGTGCCACGCCGGCAGCTGCCTGCCTGGCTGCCCCCTCGTCGCCCTGGACTCCCTCCGCGATGCCACGCAGACCCCCTAGAACCCCCTTGCACTCTCCCTCGCTCCTCCCCCCTCCTTCGTTTCTCTTACGCGCGGCCGCCGAGCGCAGCCGTCGCCGCCGACGAGCACCGCCGTAGCCACAGCCACTGCCTCACCTCGCCGATGCGCTCAGAGGCTCCGCCTCGACCCCCTCTTCCTCCTCACCGAGCCACGCCCCGCGGGAGCCCCTACAACGCCGCCATCAGCTCCGTCTTCTTCCTCAGACTCCGGCGATCGCTGTTGCCACTCCGTCGTCTCCAGAGCCTCCCCTGAGCTGCCGACCCATCCATGCGATGCACTGCGAGCCTCTGAACCGTTTCCCCCTACTCCCGTGCGCTAATTCGAGATTTAGCTCTCATTTCCGTCGAGACCGAGACCTTGCCGGTGCCGGCCATGTCGTCGTCGTCGTTTTGGCCGGCCTCCGTCCAAACCAAGCACGTCACCGTCTCAGTACACCCCCAGGAGCATGTTTCACCCACCAGCTCCTTCTCCCGTGCACCACAACGCCAAACCCGCAGGTGCCCGAACGCCGGTCGCCGCCACGAGCTCGACTCCGGCGAGCTCGTTCCACCCCGCGCCTCCCGCGTGCCTCCCCTGGATGCGCGCGGGCAAGGGCAACCCTCTGGTGCCCTTGGCTTGGCCCAAAACCGCCCATAGTGCCACTCCAACGATCTTCCGCCACGGTTTTGGTCGCCGCGGGCAGAACTCCGGCGAAGCCGACTTGGCGCTGTCATTGGCCACTGATGACACCCTAACTAACCCACCTAGCTCACTGACACCTGGGCCCCACGCCCTAAATAACCTAGGTTTTATTTCAGTTTAGATTAGTTTATAATCACGCGGGACCCACCAGTCAGAGTTGACCGTGCTGACGTGGCTGTTGACCCGGCCCCACATGTCTGTGACCCAGACAGCTCTGTGTCACTGACCAGTGGACCCCACCGGTCAGGTTTGACCTGGCCGACCAAGTTGACCCGCTGACGTCACACCTATGTCATGCTGACGCATTAATTCAATTACTGGAATTATTCTTATACAGGAAATTCCAGAAAATGCCCAAAACTTCTAAAAATCATAGAAAATTATCTATAACTCCAAATAAGATAAATTATATATGAAAAATGATCAGAAAAATCCAATCTATCCATCTGTACTGGTTTCATGCATGTTAGAGCAACTTAAACTTGCTGTTTAGCTCAAAACATGTTAATGCACTTTATAAACCCATAACTTGAGTTTGTATTCGAATCTTTGATTCAAATGAGCTCAAACCACCCTGGTTGTAGATGCATTAGCCCAACCCACTCATTTTGCCATAGCATATTCATGCATCATATTGTTGCATTGCATTGATTGTGTTTTCTATCTGTTGCCGGTAATTGTCCCCTCTTAGTAGACGTTGCTTCGACGATGTCATCGTTGACACTGATGAAGACCCAATGCCATCTTCAGATGTGTCAGGCAAGCACAACCCCCTTGTTCATTCCGATGCAATCCCACTCTCTCGCTCCTTCTCTCTTTTACTGCATTAGGACAACAATGATTCATCTGTTACTTGTTGCGGTAGTTGAACCCCTTATCCTCTGCATGACCTGTCATTGCCACAGTAAATACATGAAACCCACTAGCATGAGTCAGAATTGTTTGAGCCCTGATGTGCCTACTCATCCATGCTAGTTTTTCATGCCTGCTATTGCATAGAGTTGTGTCAAGTCTGATTCATCGGGAATGAATCGGAGGTGTGTGAACATGTCCTACTGTGTGTGAGCTAAGTGTGTGAACACGTTTTGGTAAAGGTAGCGGTGAGAGGCCATGTAGGAGTACATGGTGGGTTGTCTCATTGAAACCGTCCTCAGGAACTGAGTTCTATGTCTGTGATCCATGAACAGCTACTACCACTCATTGGGATCCTTAATTGACCCTCTCGGCTTCTTAATCACCCTAGTACTCTGTCCAGGAGTTGCAACTAGTTTTTGGTGTTTGTAGGTTATGTGTTGGCGGCCGTGCGTAGCGCTGACCCTAGGGGTGGGCTATGATGCGGTAGATACACCATGGCACGGTGTACCGGGCGCCCGTTTGGTGTCTCGGGAACCCTGTTCACATCGTTCGGGGCCGTATGTGGAAACCTCGGGCGGACTCCCTGCGGATGGAACCTGGATAGGCGATAAACCTGAACTAGAGACTTAAGTGTTTAGGTAGGCCGTGGCCGACACCCTCGTTGGGCTTCCGCTTGAAGGTTACCGAGTAAATGTCGTGTAAACGAAGGTAAGTGGTGGGAGCGTGTGTGAAGAAGTACACCCCTGCAGGGTTATCAATATCTATTCGAATAGCCGGATTCCTCGGATATGGAAACTTGGACCCCTTGCATAGTTCATAGACAAGTGAAAGTGGATACTCTAAAACTCGCAAGATAAGTGTGAGTGCTATGGATGGCCTTCTCGTAGGGAGACGGGAGCGGATCCATAGTGGTGTATTGAATGGTGAATATGTGGACTCGTGTGCGCCACCTCAAAAGAGTTGCTTGTAGTCGTAGTTCAGGTTAGCCACTGAGTCAAAGCTGGCTTGCTGCAGTCAAACTCCACCACCCCCCCCTTGTTGATACCGATGCATATGTAGCTAGTTCTGATGTAAGTCTTGCCGAGTACCTTTATACTCACGTTTGCTTAATTTATGTTTTGCAGAGAGACTTCAGTCTCGCTAGTAGTTCCGCGTGGACTTCGACGTTTAGCTTGATACCTCAGCTACGATCTTGTGCCCTCGGCAGGACCTAGTAGATAGTCAGACTTCTCAGCCTTTTTCATTTGTAGATATCTGTACTCAGACATGTTAAGCTTCCGCATGTGCTTTGATTTGTATGCTATGATTGTTGGGTCATGAGGCCCATGTTTGTAATATCTCGCTCCTCGGAGCCTAATGAATGAATACTTGAGTTGTAGAGTTATGTTGTGATGCCATGTTGTATTTACACATATCGAGCATATTGTGTGTATGATTGAAATGATTGGTATGTGTGGGATCCGACAATCTAGTTGTTTATCCTTGGCAGCCTCTCTTATGGGGAAATGTAGTCTAGTGCTTCCATGAGCCATAGTAGTCCGCTACAGCCGGTTCACCGGAGTCCTGCTAGCCCAGCACTACTGCTCAGGACACTTGACTGGCCGGCATGTGTTTCGCTTCGTTCCTGTGTCTGTCCCTTCGGGGAAATGTCACATGGTGACATCCGGAGTCCTACCTAGCCTGCTACAGCCCGGGTTCCTGGAGTCCTGTTAGCCCAGTGCTACAGCCCGGATTCACACGCTGCTGACCGACATGCTCGATGTGATTCATGTATGCCTGTCCCCATAGGTTAGTGCCGCTTTGGGTTCACGACTAGCCATGTCAGCCCGGGTTCTCTGTCATATGGATGCTAGCGACACTATCATATACGTGAGCCAAAAGGCGCAAACGGTCCCGGGGCATGGTAAGGCGACACCCGTGGGAATACCGTGCGTGAGGCCGCAAAGTGATGTGGGGTGTTACCGGCTAGATCAATGTGACTTGGAATCGGGGTCCTGACAACGACACGTATTGTATTGTTGCCATCGAGGATAAAAAGATGGGGTTTATATCATATTGCTTGAGTTTATCCCTCTACATCTTGTCATCTTACCTAATGCGTTACTCTGTTCTTATGAACTTAATACTCTAGATGCATGCTGGATAGCGGTCAATGTGTGGAGTAATAGTAGTAGATGCAGGCAGGAGTCGGTCTACTTATCACGGACGTGATGCCTATATACATGATCATGCGTAGATATTCTCATAATTATTCGCTTTTCTATCAATTGATCGACAGTAATTTGTTCACCCACCGTAATACTTATGCTATCTTGAGAGAAGCCACTAGTGAAACCTATGGCCCCGGGTCTATTCTCCATTATATTAATCTTCCGCCAACAAGCTATTTCTATTACCTTTTATTTTGCAATCTTTACTTTTAATCTTTATCATAAAAATACCAAAAATATTATCTTATCATCTTTATCAGATCTCACTCTCGTAAGTGAACGTGAAGGGATTGACAACCCATTTATCGCGTTGGTTGCGAGGTTCTTATTTGTTTGTGTAGGTACGAGGGACTTGCGTGTGGCCTCCTACTGGATTGATACCTTGGTTCTCAAAATCTGAGGGAAATACTTACGCTAGTTTGCTGCATCACCCTTTCATCTTCAAGGGAAAACCAACGCAGTGCTCAAGAGGTAGCAAGAAGGATTTCTGGCACCGTTGTCGGGGAGTCTACGCACAAGCCAAGACATACCAAGTACCCATCACAAACTCGTATCCCTCACATTACATTATTTGCCATTTGCCTCTTGTTTTCCTCTCCCCCACTTCACCCTTGCTGTTTTATTCACCCTCTTTTTCCGTTCCCCTTCTCTTTTCTAGTTCGTCTCTTTTTTCTTGTTTGCTTGTGTGTTGGATTGCTTGCTTGTCACGATGGCTCAAGATAATACTAAATTGTGTCATTTTTCCAATACCAGCAATAATGATTTTATTAGCACTCCCATTGCTCCTCTTACCGATGCTGAATCTTGTGAAATTAATGCTTCTTTGCTGAATATTGTCATGAAAGATCCGTTTTCCGGCCTTCCTAGTGAAGATGCCGCTACCCATCTAAACAACTTTGTTGATTTGTGTGATATGCAAAAGAAGAAAGATGTGGATAATGATATTGTTAAACTGAAGCTATTCCCGTTTTCTCTTGGAGATCATGCTAAAACTTGGTTTTCGTCTTTGCCTAAAAATAGTATCGATTCATGGAATAAGTGCAAAGATGCTTTTTATCTCTTAAGTATTTCCCTCCCGCTAAGATCATCACTCTTAGAAACGATATTATGAATTTTACGCAACTTGATCGTGAACATGTTGCACAAGCTTGGGAGAGGATGAAATTAATGATACGTAATTGCCCTACACATGGTTTGAATCTTTGGATGATTATACAAAAAAATTATGCCGGATTGAACTTTGCTTCTAGAAATGTCTTAGATTCGGCCGCAGGAGGCACTTTTATGGAAATCACTTTAGGAGAAGCTACTAAACTCCTAGATAATATTATGGTTAATTATTCTCAATGGCATACTGAAAGATCTACTAATAAAAAGGTGCATGTTATAGAAGAAATCAATGTTTTGAGTAGAAAGATGGATGAACTTATGATATTCCTTTGTCTACTTTGATTGAGAATAATAATGAACCTATGGATGTGAATTTTGTTGGTAGGAACAATTTTGGTAATAACGCATATAGAGGTAATTTTAATCCTAGGTCATTTCCTATTAATTCCTCTAATAATTATGGCAATTCCTACAACAATTCTTATGGAAATTATAATAAGATGCCCTCTGATTTTGAATCTAATATTAAAGAATTTATTAGTTCGCAAAAGAGTCGCAATGCTTTGATTGAAGAAAAATTGTCTAAGATTGATGAGTTGGCTAGGAACGTGGATAGAATTTCTCTTGATATTGATTCTTTGAAACTTAGATCTATTCCGCCTAACCATGATATCAATGAGCTATCAAAGCTATGAGAATTTCCAACGATGAGTGCAAAGAAAGAACCGCTAGGATTCGTGCTAAAAAAGATTGCTTTGTGAAAGCGTGTTCTTCTAGTTTCCATGATAATAATGATGAAGATCTAAAAGTTATTGATGTGTCCCCAATTAAATCTTTGTTTTGCAATATGAATCTTGATAATGATGGAACTAGAGATGAGTCAACTTTAGTTAGAAGGCGTCCCAATGATTCGGAGTTTTTAGATCTTGATGCAAAAATTGATAAAAGTGGGATGTGAGAGGTCAAAACTTTAAAGAACAATGAACCCACTATCTTGGATTTCATGGAATTTAATTATGTTAATTGTTCTTTAATAGATTGTATTTCCTTGTTGCAATCTGTGCTAAATTCTCCACATGCTTATAGTCAAAACAAAGCTTTTACTAAACATATCGTTGATGATTTAATGCAATCTTATGAAGAAAAGCTTGAATTGGAAGTTTCTATCCCTAGAAAACTTCATTATGAGTGGGAACCTACTATTAAAATTAAGATTAAAGATCATGAATGCTATGCTTTATGTGATTTGGGTGCTAGTGTTTCCACGATTCCTAAAACTTTGTGTGATTTGCTAGGTTTCCGTGAATTTGATGATTGTTCTTTTGCGGATTCCACCACTAAGAAACCTATGGGAAGAATTAATAATGTTATTATTGTTGCAAATAGGAATTATGTGCCCGTAGATTTCATTGTTCTTGATATATATTGCAATCCTACATGTCCGATTATTCTTGGTAGGCCTTTCGTTAGAACGATTGGTGCAATTATTGATATGAAAGAAGGGAATATTATATTCCAATTTCTGTTAAGGAAGGGCATGGAACACTTTCCTAGAAAAAAATTAAATTACCTTATGAATCTATTGTGAGAGCCACTTATGAATTGCATACCAAAGATGATAATACCTAGATCTATCCTTGCTTTTATGCCTAGCCGGGGCGTTAAACGATAGTGCTTGTTGGGAGGCAACCCAATTTTTATTTTTGTTTCTTGCTTCTTGATTCTGTTTAGTAATAAACAATTCATATAGTCTCTGTTTAGATGTGGTTTTATGCTTTTAGTTGGTGTTTGTGCCAAGTAGAACCTTTGGAAAGACTTGGGGAAAGTCTTTGCGACCTTGCTGTAAAAAACAGAAACTTTAGCGTTCACGAGATTTGCTGCCATTTTTTACTGGAGAGTTCTATTTAATTAATTATTTTTGAAGATGATTAATAGATAAATTACTCACGTCCAGAAATTTATTTTAGAATTTTTGGGGTTCCAGAAGTATTCTAAACCTACAGATTACTACAGACTGTCCTGTTTTTGACAGATTCTTTTTTCGTGTGTTGTTTGCTTATTTTGATGAATCTATGGCTAGTAATAGAATTTATGAACCATAGAAAAGTTGGAATACAGTAGGTTTAACATCAATATAAATAAATAATGAGTTCATTACAGTACCTTGAAGTGGTGGTTTGCTTTCTTTTACTGACGGAGCTCACGAGATTTTCTTTTAAGTTTTGTGTTGTGAAGTTTTCAATTTTTGGGTAAAGATTTGATGGATTATGAAACAAGGAAAGGCAAGAGCCTAAGCTTGGGGATGCCCAAGGAACCCCAAGGTAAAATCCAAGGACAACCAAAAGCCTAAGCTTGGGGATGCCCTGGAAGGCATCCCTTCTTTCGTCTTCGTCCATCGGTAACTTTACTTGGGGCTATATTTTTATTCACCACATGATATGTGTTTTGCTTGGAGCGTCTTGTATGAGTTGAGTCTTTTATTTTTAGTTTACCACAATCATCCTTGATGTACACACCTTTTGGGAGAGACACACATGAATTGGAATTTATTAGAATACTCTATGTGCTTCACTTATATCTTTTGAGTCGGATAATTTTTGCTCTAGTGCTTCGCTTATATCTTTTAGAGCACGGTGGTGGTTCTATTTTATAGAAATAATTGATCTCTCATGCTTCACTTATATTATTTTGAGAGTCCTTTAGAACAGTATGGTAATTTGCTTTGGTTATAAATTTTAAATACTAAGAGAAGTTGGATGCTTGATAGTTGTTTTGAGATATAAAGGTGGTAATATTAGAGGTGTGCTAGTTGAGTAATTGTGAATTGATAAATACTTGTTTTGAAGTTTGCAAGTCCCGTAGCATGCACGTATGGTAAACGTTGTGTGCCAAATTAGAAGCATGAGGTGTTCTTTGATTGCTTTCCTTATGAGTGACGGTCGGGAACGAGCGATGGCCTTTTCCTACCAATCTATCCCCCTAGGAGCATGCACGTAGTGCTTGGTTTTGATGACTTGTAGATTTTTGCAACAAGTATGTGAGCTCTTTATGACTAATGTTGAGTCCACGGATTATACGCACTCTCACCCTTCCATCATTGCTACCCTCTTCAGTACCGTGCATTGCTCTTTTCACCTTGAGAGTTGGTGCAAACTTCGCCGGTGCATCCAAACCCCGTGATATGATACGCTATATCACACATAAGCCTCCTTATATCTTTCTCAAAACAGACACCATACCTACCTATTATGGCATTTCCATAGCCATTCCAAGATATATTGCCATGCAACTTTCCACCGTTCCATTTATTATGACATGCATCATCATTGTCATATTGCTTTGCATGATCATGTAGTTAACATCGTATTTGTGGCAAAGCCACCATGCTTAATTTTTCATATATGTCACTCTTGATTCATCGCAATCCCGGTACACCGCCGGAGGCATTCACATAGAGTCATATTTTGTTCTAAGTATCGAGTTGTAATTCTTGACTTGTAAGTAAATAAAAGTGTGATGATCATCATTAGAGCATTGTCCCATGTGAGGAAAGGATGATGGAGACTATGATTCCCCCACAAGTCGGGATGAGACTCCGGACGAAAAAAAAAGGTCATAAAAAAGAGAAAAGAAGGCCCAAATAAAAAAATGAGAGAAAAAGAGAGAAGGGACAATGTTACTATCCTTTTTCCACACTTGTGCTTCAAAGTAGCACCATGATCTTCATGATAGAGAGTATCTTATTTTTTTCACTTTCATTTACTAGTGGGAATTTTTCATTATATAAATTCGCTTGTATATTCCAATGATGGGCTTCCTCAAATGCCCTAGGTCTTCATGAGCAGGCAAGTTGGATGCACACCCACTTAGTTTCTTTGATGAGCTTTCATATATTTATAGCTCTAGTGCATCCGTTGCATGGCAATCCCTACTCCTTGCATTGACATCAATCGGTGGGCATCTCCATAGCCCATTTATTAGCCATGTCAATGTGAGACTTTCTCCCTTTTTGTCTTCTCACACAACCTCAATCATTATATTATATTCCACCCATAGTGCTATGTCCATGGCTCGCGCTCATATATTGCGTAAAAATTGAAAGAGTTTGAAGAGCCTAAGTAAAAAAACAATTGCTTGGCTTGTCATCGGGGTTGTGCATGATGAGAGCATTTTGTGTGACGAAAATGAAGCATGGCCAAACTATATGATTTTGTAGGGATAAGTTTTCTTTGGCTATGTTATTTTGATAAGACATAATTGCTTGGTTAGCATACTTGGAGTATTACTATTTTTATGTCAACAATAAACTTTTATCTTGAATCTTTTGGATCTGAACATTCATGCCACAATAGAGAAAAATACATTAAAGAATATGCTGGAAATCATTCCACATCAAAAATTCTGTTTTTATCATTTACCTACTCGAGGACGAGCAGGAATTAAGCTTGGGAATGCTTGATATGCCTCCAACGTATCTATAATTTTTTTATTGTTCCATGCTATTATATATTCTGTTTTGGATGTTTAATGGGCTTTATTATACACTTTTATATTATTTTTGGGACTAACCTATTAACCCGAGGCCTAGTGAAAATTGTTGTTTTTTTTCCTATTTCAGTGTTCCGCAGAAAAGGAATATCAAACAGAGTCCAAACGGAATGAAACCTTCGGGAGCGTGATTTTTGGAACAAACGTGATCCAAGGACTTGGAGTGGACGTCAAGCAACCAATGAGGTGGCCACGAGGCAGGGGCGCGCCTACCCCCCCCCCCCCCCCTCTCGGGCGCGCCCTCCCCCTCGTGGCTCAACCGACCGACTTCTTCCTCCTATATATACTCATATACCCTGAAAACATCCAGGAGCACCACGAAACCCTATTTCCACCGCCGCAGCCTTCTATACCCAAGAGATCCCATCTTGGGGCATTTTTCAGAGCTCCGCCGTATGGGGCATCGATCACGGAGGGCCTCTACATCAACTCCATGGCCTCTTCGGTGATGTGTGAGTAGTTTACTTCAGACCTTCGGGTCCATAGTTATTAGCTAGATGGCTTCTTCTCTCTCTTTGGATCTCAATAAAAAGTTCTCCTCGATCTTCTTGGAGATCTATTCGATGTAACTCTTTTTGCGGTGTGTTTGTCGAGATCCGATGAATTGTGGGTTTATGATCAAGTCTATCTATGAACAATATTTGATTCTTCTCTAAAATCTTTTATGTATGATTGGTTATCTTTGCAAGTCTCTTCGAATTATCAGTTTGGTTTGGCCTACTAGATTGATCTTTCTTGCAACGGGAGAAGTGCTTAGCTTTGGGTTCAATCTTGCGGTGCTCGATCCCAGTGACAGAAAGGGAAACGACACGTATTATATTGCTGCCATCGAGGATAAAAAGATGGGGCTTCTATCATATTGCTTGAGTTTATCTCTCTACATCATGTCATCTTACCTAATGCGTTACTCTGTTCTTATGAACTTAATACTCTAGATGCATGTTGGATAGCGGCCGATGTGTGGAGTAATAGTAGTAGATGCAGGCAGGAGTCGGTCTACTTGTCACGGACGTGATGCCTATGTACATGATCATGCCTAGATATTCTCATAATTATTCGCTTTTATATCAATTGCTCGACAGTAATTTGTTCACCCACCGTAATACTTATGCTATCTTGAGACAAGGCACTAGTGAAACCTATGCCCTCGGGTCTATTCTCCATTACATTAATCTTTCGCCAACAAGCTATTTCTATTACCTTTTATTTTTCAATCTATATTTTTAATCTTTATCATAAAAATACCAAAAATATTGTCTTATCATCTTTATCAGATCTCACTCTCGTAAGTGACCGTGAAGGGATTGACAACCCCTTTATCGCATTGGTGGCGAGGTTCTTATTTGTTTGTGTAGGTACGAGGGACTTGCGTGTGGCCTCCTACTGGATTGATACCTTGGTTCTCAAAAACTGAGGGAAATACTTACGCTACTTTACTGCATCACCCTTTTCTCTTCAAGGGAAAACAAACGTAGTGCTCAAGAGGTAGCAGGCGACAGCTGCAGCTCCAGCCTCCTCCGCCTCTATCTCCGCGTCGAGCTCGATGAAGAGCCCGTCGGACTCCGCCTGCTCCCCGCCGGAGGAACTCCCGATTGGTCTCCACATATGCCTCATTCTGGATGGACTCCAGGATGGCTTGCTGCTCTGCCATCTCGTCGGACTGGGTGACGGCAAACTCCGCCTCCGACTGCTCCATGTTGAAGGCCGGCACCTACTGGTCCGACTCCTCCACCTTCACCGAAGCCATCTCCTCCTCCTCCTCTTCCCTCGGTTGCTCTTCCTCCTCCTCCGGCTCCGGCGAGTCCGGAGGCAGCCCGATAGCGATGCGGGCGGCGCGCGCAGCTTGCCTCGCACGGATCTCCTGCTGGATCTTGTAGCGGTGCTTAGGCGTTAGCATGGCGTAGTAGGTGATCTTGCTCCGGACCATGGCAGAGTGCCGGAACGTGGGCGGAGCGTCTGACCGTGGGCAGAGCGCCATAGCGGGAGAGGGAGGAGGTGGATGGGTTCGGACTAGCGGCACGGAGAGGGGGAGGGGGTGGTTAGGGTTGCGGGACGCCGGCGAGTTTAAATAGCCGGATTTGGTCTTGGGCGGCGAGCCGAAGTGGCGTTCACACCGCGGCGACGGACGCCGCGGCGTCCGTCGGACCGCCGGGTTTCCGGGTGTTTCCGACTAGGTCCCCGTCGTCAGTCCGACATGATGTTGCCCGGACACGCCCGGGAGCCCCATATTTGGGCGGGATATGGAAGGTGTCCGTCAGTCCGGGCGTCTGAGACCCGGTTGAGGCGCCCGTCTAAGTCAAAAAAACGTGACCGATTAGTGACCGGACGGTCCGCCCGAACGTATGAGACGGGTCTGAAAGGTTCGGTTGTAGATGCTTTTAGGTAATGTACCACTAGCTCGACGCATCTAGATGCACCCACTCACTGTCAAGAGCTCAAAATCAAGCGGGCCCAACAGCAAGCAAGCCACAGCAATTCTTTTCCCTCAAAAATGATGATGGGGCGGGCTAGTAACGCCAGCTAGTGATTATCGGGCACATGTTTGTCGTGCGATCCCTGTGATGATAGAGAGAGGGGGTGAAAGCTGAGAGGAGGATTGGATTGGCTCGGCACACACATTCGTTGAATCCATCCGTCGACATGATCTACCCAATTTAATTTTCCTACAGCGAGGAATCACGGGTTCAGAAAGAAAGAAAGCCGATTGGCCCTCCCTGCCTGGTTCAACGTCACCTCCGAGCACCAACGACCGTTCCACGTAGCCCACTTGCATTTTCTCTTGGCAATTAGCAAAAGCTGGGTGGGGTTCACAGGTAAAATCATGACAATTATCTACCCGTCGTTTTCTGATAAACAAACAAACAGGAAAGGAGAAAGGCGTGTTCCAGCTGTGTGTGCACATGGCGAAGGGGCCCCAAGCACGTGACGACAACGCCACTCCACGATGAAAATAAAATACTCGGCAAATTCCAGAGTGGGTCGCCTCCGCCGTGCACGCACCGCGCGAGCAAAACGTGTGCTCGGGCCCGGCGCCACCAGCGAAGCTTCCTCCGCCCGGCTCATCCGTCATGCCGTTAAATCCAGACAATCGATGACCGTTTGCTTGGCTATGCTTCACGGACGCACTTGATAGCGCACAGCCCTTGATCACGCGTTTAAATATAGGAGTAGTACTAATCTATCACTAAAGTACTCCTAAAAAAAGTCTATCACTAAAGTCTGCAAAATGCACCCGAGTGTGTCTGAGTACGAGGTCCGAGGTTTAAACTGCGATTTTATTTCCAAAACAAGTACGGTATTTTCCATTCCATTACTTTCACTACAAAAATACAAGGTCCGGCAATAGATATTATAGAGGGGAGAAACAAGTTTGACACACTAATGAGAAACCCGGTGTTCCTTGTCAATTAGCGCGTGGCCCTTGATCACAATGTTTTGGTATTATTTATCTCGCTCTAAATTCTGCAGAATGTACCCGAGTGTGCGTGAGTACGAGCTCCAAGGTTTAAACTGTGTTTTTATTTCCAAGCCAGTTATTTCCCTTTACACTGCTTTCACGACAAAAATACAAGGTCTGCTAATAGAAATTATATAGGAGGGACAAGTTCGACACGGTAATGAGAAACCTAATGTACCTCGTGTTGGATTATGTATGGGCTTAGACCCATATAAGACACTAATCCTAGTTAATCTTGAGGCCCGTGTATGAGATGGCAGGTGGTGGGAAGTTTAGTCTCACCTTGCTAGTTGAGGAGAGTTGAGACCCTTTTATAAGGGCTGCTCTACCATTTGCCATTGGGAGCTTGGGAAGAGAAGTGGTACACGCGCGCTCCTCCTCCTCCGCCGCCCGCATCGTCACGACGCGCGCGCGCGCCGCGGGTTGCGGGAACGAGCCGAAACTTTTTTTTGCGCTCAGGAATGAATTAATTAGTCAGGGATTAATTAACGAGTCGCTAACATGTGGGCAACTATCCAAGACGTTGGACTGTGGGCTGACTTGCGTTGCCGGGATTCGTCGACTCCCTTGTCGGCGGTGCGACCCTTGTCGGGACCCGCGTATTCGTCGACTCCCTTGCCGGAAGTGCGACCCTTGCCGGGAACAACGACTCCCTTGCCGGGAGTGGGCCGACTCGGTCGTGGGCCTCGGCAAGGCCCACGACTTTCTTCCTTACGGACTATATAAGAAGGCTCTGGCCAGTGAAGTAACCTAGTTCGGTTCACTCACTCCCTCTCGCGTGACCTAGCCGTCATCTACTGTTCCTCACTCTATACTGCCTCCGACGATCCCATCCCGACGACCGCGTGCACGGCTGGTCAGGAGAGCAGGTGCCTCCAGAACCCTGTCGTTCGAGATCCTGCCCGGCAGAACGGCAATAAGGTTTTTGGGGAGCGTCTCGACGCGACTGCTCCCGATCCGTCCCCAACTCCGTTCGTCTCTACTTCCACTACTTCCTCTGCATCGACACTATGGCTGGCGCCGTCGCCGCTAAGAAGAAGGCCACGGACGACGCCGAGACTGCTGCTGCTGCCGCCGCGTTGGCCTGGCCAACCGGAGGGTATGATCTGTTTATCCCTCGTTTACTCGTACTTATACTAGTCGTATATGTGCTGCTCATAGAAGGTTCGATTATATGTCTTGTACGTGCTAGTATGCTTAGGTATCGCTATGAGATGCATACCTTTTATGCCGTGCTTACTGTTAACTCGTGGATAAGTCTAATCGGAAAAGTGCTAATATTTCCAACAATCCAAAAACCTTATTCTAGGCACTTTTCGATTCAAGGGTTTGCTGCTACTCTGAAACCGGAAAAGTTTATCAGGACGCATTTTAAGCGTTGACAGATTAGGACCATCTTGTGGCTCACAGCGATGAACGTGTTTTGGGTTGGTGGTGTGTCCCTCACAGAAACAATTGCTCCTGAACAGGAGAAGGCATTTAGGAAGGCAACCACAATCTTTCTGGGAGCAGTTCTGAGCGTGATTGGAGACAAGTTGGTTGACGCCTATATTCATATGGGCGTTGCCAAAAACTTGTGGGATGTGCTCGAAGTCAAATTCGGCGCAACTGATGATGGCAGTGAGCTGTATGCCATGGAGCAGTTTCATGATTACAAGATGGTTGATAACCGTTCTGTATTGTACCAGGCTCATGAGATACAGTGCATTGCTAAGGAGTTGGAGCTCCTAAAGTGTGAGTTACCGGACAAGTTTGTCGCGGGTTGCATTATTGCAAAACTCCCTCCTAGTTGGAGGAACTTTGCTACTTCTCTCAAGCACTTAAGACGTGAATTCTCTGTTGAGGATGTCATTGGTCATCTCAGTGTTGAGCAGAAATCGAGAGCAAAGGACTCGCACGTGAAAGGGACAGAGGGTTCTTCTAGCGCCAATGTGGTGCATAAGAACTTCCACAAGTTCAAGGGAAAGAACTATGTCCAGCAGAATACTACCTTTAAGAAGGGTAAGAAGAAAGACAAAAGGAGAGATGGTTGCTTTACTTGTGGTTCAGATGAACATTAGGCAAACAAGTGCCCAAACAAGTATAAGAAGCCAGCACAGGACTCCAAGTCTGTGAATGTCACTCTGAGCAACAATGATGCGGCATTTGGGTATGATAATCTGTTTACCATACTTTCAGTTTGTCAGTCCACCAATTGGTGGATTGACACTGGGGCCAATATTCATGTGTGTGCTGATGTGTCTTTGTTTTCTTCCTACCAGGTCACACGAGATTGTTCCGTCCTGATGGGGAATGGCTCGCATGCTTCTGTTCATGGTGTTGGCACGGTAGATCTGAAGTTTACTTCGGGAAAGATCGTGCAACTGAAGAACGTACAGCATGTCCCCACCATAAAGAAGAATCTCGTTAGTGGCTCCCTTCTATGTAAAGAAGGGTTTAAGTTAGTATTTAGTCTAACAAAGTAGTCGTATCTCGGTATGGACTATTTGTTGGAAAATGATATGATTGTGGTGGTTTGTTCCGCCTTTCCCTGGAGGATTTTTGTAATAAAGTCATGAACCAAATTCATTCTAATGTGAACGAATCTGAGGTTTGGCATTCACGTCTTTGTCACATAAATTTTGGTTGTATGACGTGGCTAGCTAAGATGAATTTAATCCTGAGTTTTACTTTAGCCAAAGGCTCTAAGTGCCATGCGTGTGTTCAAGCTAAGCAACCTCGTAAGCCTCACAAGCCTGCGAAGGATATACACCTGGCACCTCTAGAGCTCATACATCCAGATCTCTGTGAGATGAATGGTGTGTTGACTAAAGGTGGAAAGAAATACTTCATGACTCTGATTGATGATTCCACTAGATTCTGCTATGTGTATTTGTTAAATACTAAGGATGAGGCTCTACACTACTTTAAAGTCTATAAGGCTGAAGTTAAGAACCAACTTGAGAAGAAAATAAAACGAGTCCGGTCTGATCGTGGTGGAGAGTACTTTTCTAATGAGTTTGATTTATTCTGTGCGGAACATGGTATTATTCATGAGAGGATGCCTCCCTACTCACCCCAGTCAAACGGGGTTGCCGAACGGAAAAACCGTACTCTAACTGATTTGGTTAACGCCATGTTAGATACATCGGGTTTATCCAAGGCATGATGGTGGGAGGCTGTATTGACATCTTGTCATCTCCTGAATAAAGTTCCCACAAAGGACAATGAGACTACTCCCTATGAGCAATGGGGAAAGAAAAGAACTACACTCTCTTACTTGAGCACTTGGAGCTGTTTGGCGAAAGTCAATGTGCCGATAATCAAAAAGCGCAAGTTGGGACCAAAGACTGTGGACTGTGTTTTTCTTGGCTATACCAAGTATAGCGTTGGCTATAGATTTCTAGTAGTGAAATCTGAGGTACCTGACCAAAAGGTCGGTACAATTATAGAGTCTAGGGATGCTACATTCTTTGAGGATATTTTCCCCATGAGAGATGTGCAAAGCAATTCTATACTAGAATCTGATGAGACTCCTGAACCTGCTATTCCGATGGAATATTATGAACATAAAAGTGATAAGAGTTCCACGGAGGATGATGAGGAAGCTCCTGTTAGGAGCAAGAGACAGATGACTGCAAAGTCCTTTGGCGATGATTTCCTCGTGTACCTCATGGATGATGATACTCCCAGCTCCATCTCAGAAGCTTATGCATCTCCAGATGCTGACTACTGGAAGGATGGGGTCCGTAGTGAGATGGATTCCATCTTGGCTAACGGGACATGGGAGATCACTAATCGTCCTTATGGTTGTCGACCATTAGGATGTAAGTGGGTGTTCAAAAGGAAGCTTAGGCCCGATGGTACTGTTGAGAAGTACAAGGCTAGGCTTGTGGCCAAGGGTTATACCCAGAAAGAAGAAGAGGATTTCTTTGACACTTATTCACCTGTGGCTAGACTGACAACCATTCGAGTGTTACTCGCTTTGGTTGCCTCGCATGGTCTTCTCGTTCATCAAATGGACATTAAGACGGCTTTCCTTAACGGAGAGCTAGACGAGGAAATTTACATGCAACAGCCAGATGGCTTTGTAGTAAATGGTCAGGAAGGAAAGGTGTGTAAGCTAGTGAAATCTTTGTATGGCCTGAAACAAGCGCCTAAACAATGGCATGACAAGTTCAACACTACTCTGACATCTGCTGGCTTTGTTTTGTACAAAGCTAAAAAATGTGTATACTATCGCTATGGTGAGGGCGAAGGAGTTATACTGTGTCTGTATGTCGATGACATACTAATATTTGGGACCCACCTCAAGGTCATTGAGGAGGTCAAGTATTTTCTATCTCACAACTTTGAGATGAAAGACTTGGGTGTGGCTGATGTTATCCTGAACATCAAGCTACTAAGAAACTGAGGGTGGAATTACACTTTTGCAATCCCACTATGTTGAGAAGATTTTGAGCCATTTTGGATATTCGGACTGCAAACCTTCTGCAACACCATATGATCCTAGCGTGCGGATTCGAAAGTTCGAAGGCACGACTGTAGATCAATTGAGATATTCTCAAGTGGTTGGTTCACTGATGTACCTAGCATGTGCTACTTGTCCTGACATCTTATTTGTTGTGTGCAAACTGAGCCGGTTTGTTTCCAATCCGGAAGATGTGCATTGGCATGCTGTTGAGTGAGTGACGCGTTATTTGCAAGGTACTGCGAACTATGGAATTCACTATTCTGGGTACCCAACGGTACTTGAGGGTTATAGTGATTCAAATTGGATATCTGATGCTGATGAGATGAAATCCACAAGTGGACATGTATTCACACTTGGTGGCGGTGTTGTTTCCTAGAAGTCTTGCAAGCATACGATCTTAACCAAATCGACTATGGAAGCAGAACTCGCGGCATTAGACACATCATGCGTCGAAGCAGAATGGCTTCGAGAGCTTTTGATGGAATTGTTGGTGGTTGATAAACCAGTGCCGGCTGTCCTTATGAATTGTGACAATCAAACAGTGATTGCCAAGGCTAAGAGTTCAAAGGACAACATGAAATCCACAAAGCACACAAGAAGAAGATTGAAATCTGTCAGAAAATCAAGAAACTCCGGAGTAATAGCATTGGATTATATCCAGACGGCTAAGAATCTGGCAGACCCTTTTACGAAGGGGCTATCACGGATTGTGATAGAAAATGCATCGAGGGAGATGGGTATGAGACACACGTAAGTTGCCATGGGGGTAACCCAACCTATGTGATCGAAGATCCCGTGAATTAGGACCTGGGAAAACAATCCAGCGGTCAACTGAGGAGAGTATCCTTAATTAACCCACTTCGTTGGAGATGCACAATACTCTCAATTCTGTAAGGCAGGCTAACTTTTGTCTTAATGTGTTCCAAAGCTTGTGTAAGCAAGATGCTAACCTACAGAGCATTCTTTGGAGGAACACACCTATGTGAGCCCGACTGCTGGTCACAGTCTATGAGATTGGGTAATCTCTAGTAAGCTCATGAGAAGGTACGGAGTATGACTAATAAGCTCCACCCGTGGGGTTTAGCCTTCGGCAGCTGACAATAGGCGAAACTTCTGCACGCCAAACTGACAATTCAAGGCATAGTCCATTGTCAGTTGTGAATAAGTCTAATCCTATTGCTGTAGGTGGAAGTTCAACTTAATAGTCTCCACTGAAAATTCTGGTATATCAAACATTGTTTGGAACAGTTGACAAACTTATGTGCCTCGAGATCTGGTGGGGGATTGTTGGATTATGGATGGGCTTAGGCCCATATAAGACACTAATCCCTGGTTAATCTTGAGGCCCATGTATGAGATGGCAGGTGGTGGGAAGTTTAGTTCCACCTTGCTAGTTGAAGAGAGTTGAGACCCCTTTATAAGGGCTGCTCTACCACTTGTCATTGGGAGCTTGGGAAGAGGAGTGGTACACGCGCGCTCCTCCTCCTCCGCCGCCCGCCTCGCCACGCCTCGTCACGACGCGCGCGCGCCACGGGTTGCAGGAACGAGCCGAAGCTTATTTTTGCCGCCCAAGAATGAATTAATTAATCAGGGATTAATTAACGAGTTGCTAACATGTGGGCCACTGTCCAAGATGTTGGACTGTGGGCTGACTTGCGTTGCCGGGATTCGTCGACTCCCTTGCTAGGGGTGCGACCCTTGCCGGGACCCGCGGATTCGTCGACTCCATGCCGGGGGTGCGACCCTTGCCGGGACCCGCGTATTCGTCGACTCCCTTGCCGGGAGTGCGACCCTTGCCGGGAATAACGACTCCCTTGACGGGAGTGGGCTGACTCGGTCGTGGGCCTCGGCAAGGCCCACGACTTTCTTCCTTACGGACTATATAAGAAGGCTCTGGCCAGTGAAGTCACCTAGTTCGGTTCACTCACTCCCTCTCGCGTGACCTAGCCGTCATCTACTGTTCCTCACTCTGTGCTGCCTCCGGCGATCCCATCCCGACGCCCGCGTGCATGGCTGGTCGGGAGAGTAGGTGCCTCTGGAACCCTGTCGTTCGAGATCCTGCTTGGGAGAACGGCAGTAAGGTTTTTGGGGAGCGTCTCGACGCGACTGCTCTCGATCCTTCTGAAGGAAATATGCCCTAGAGGCAATAATAAAGTTATTATTTATTTCCTTATATCATGATAAATGTTTATTATTCATGCTACAATTGTATTAACTGGAAACATAATACATGTGTGAATACATAGACAAACAGAGTGTCACTAGTATGCCTCTACTTGACTAGCTCGTTAATCAAAGATGGTTAAGTTTCCTAACCATAAACAAAGAGTTGTTATTTGATTAACGAGGTCACATCATTAGTTGAATGATCTGATTGACATGACCCATTCCATTAGCTTAGCACCCGATCGTTTAGTATGTTGCTATTGCTTTCTTCATGACTTATACATGTTCCTATGACTATGAGATTATGCAACTCCCGTTTGCCGTAGGAACACTTTGTGTGCTACCAAACGTCACAACATAACTGGGTGATTATAAAGGAGCTCTACAGGTGTCTCCAATGGTAGATGTTGGGTTGGCGTATTTCGAGAATAGGATTTGTCACTTCGATTGTCGGAGAGGTATCTCTGGGCCCTCTCGGTAATGCACATTACACAAGCCTTGCAAGCATTGCAACTAATGAGTTAGTTGCGGGATGATGTATTACAGAACGAGTAAAGAGACTTGCCGGTAACGAGATTGAACTAGGTATTGGATACCGACGATCGAATCTTGGGCAAGTAACATACCGATGACAAAGGGAACAACGTATGTTGTTATGCGGTCTGACCGATAAAGATCTTCGTAGAATATGCAGGAGCCAATATGGGCATCCAGGTCCCGCTATTGGTTATTGACCGGAGACGTGTCTCGGTCATGTCTACATTGTTCTCGAACCGTAGGGTCCGCACGCTTAACGTTACGATGACAGTTATTATGAGTTTATGCATTTTGATGTACCGAAGGTAGTTCGGAGTCCCGGATGTGATCACGGACATGACGAGGAGTCTCGAAATGGTCGAGACATAAAGATTGATATATTGGAAGCCTATATTTGGATATCGGAAGTGTTCCGGGTAAAATCGGGATTTTACCAGATTACCGGGAGGTTACCGGAACCCCCCCCCCCCCCCCGGAGCCATATGGGCCTTATTGGGCTTTAGTGGAAAGGTGAAAGGGGCTGCCATGGTGGGCTGCGCGCCTCCCCCCTCCCCTAGTCCTATTAGGACTAGGAGAGGTGGCCGGCCACCTCTCTCTCTCTTTCCCCCTTGGGAGTCCTATTTGGAATAGGATTGGGGGGAGTCCTACTCCCGGTAGGAGTAGGACTCCTCTTGCGCCCTTCTCTTGGCCGGCCAGCCCCTCCCCCTTGGATCCTTTATATACGGGGGCAGGGGGCACCTCTAGACACACAAGTTGATCATTGAGATCGTTCCTTAGCCGTGTGCGGTGCCCCCTGCCACCATATTCCACCTCGATCATATCGTTGTAGTGCTTAGGCGAAGCCCTGCGTCGGTAGAACATCAAGATCGTCACCACGCCGTCGTGCTGACTGAACTCCTCCCCGAAGCTTTGCTGGATCGGAGCCCGGGGATCGTCATCGAGCTGTACGTGTGCTAAGAACTCGGAGCTGCCAGAGTAACGATGCTTGGATCGGTCGGATCGGGAAGAAGACGTACGACTACTTCCTCTATGTTGTGTCAACGCTTCCGTTGCGATCTACAAGGGTACGTAGATCAGACTCTCCCCCTCGTTGCTATGCATCATCATGATTTTGCGTGTGCGTAGGAAATTTTTTGAAATTACTACGTTCCCCAACAGTGATATCAGAGCCTAGGTTTTATGGTTTGATGTTATGTGCACGAGTAGAACACAAGTGAGTTGTGGACGATATAAGTCATACTGCCTACCAGCATGTCATACTTTGGTTCGGCGGTATTGTTGGACGAGACAACCCGGACCAACCTTACGCGTACGCTTACGCGAGCCGGTTCCCTCGACGTGCTTTGCACATAGATGGCTTGCGGGCGACTGTCTATCCAACTTTAGTTGAACCGAGTGTGGCTACGCCCGGTCCTTGAGAAGGTTAAAACTGAGTCTATTTGACAAACTATCGTTGTGGTTTTGATGCGTAGGTGAGATTGGTTCTTACTTAAAGCCCGTAGCAGCCACGTAAAACTTGCAACAACAAAATAGAGGACGTCTAACTTGTTTTTGCAGGGCATGTTGTGATGTGATATGGTCAAGGCATGATGCTAAATTTTATTGTATGAGATGATCGTGTTTTGTAACCAAGTTATCGGCAACTGGCAGGAGCCATATGGTTGTCACTTTATTGTATGCAATGCAATCGCAATGTAATGCTTTCCTTTATTACTAAGTGGTAGTGATAGTCGTGGAAGCATAAGATTGGCGAGACGACAACGATGCTACGATGGAGATCAAGGTGTCGCACCGGTGACGATGGTGATCATGACGGTGCTTCGGAGATGGAGATCACAAGCACAAGATGATGATGGCCATATCATATCACTTATATTGATTGCATGTGATGTTTATCTTTTTATGCATCTTATCTTGCTTTGATTGACGGTAGCATTATAAGATGATCTGTCACTAAATTATCAAGAAGTGTTCTCCCTGAGTATGCACCGTTGCGAAAGTTCTTCGTGCTGAGACACCACGTGATGATCGGGTGTGATAGGCTCTACGTTCAAATACAACGGGTGCAAAACAGTTGCACACGCGGAATACTCAGGTTATACTTGACGAGCCAAGCATGTACAGATATGGCATCGGAACACGGAGACCGAAAGGTCGAGCGTGAATCATATAGTAGATATGATCAACATAATGATGTTCACCGATGAAACTACTCCATCTCACGTGATGATCGGACATGGTTTAGTTGATTTGGATCATGTGATCACTTAGAGGATTAGAGGGATGTCTATCTAAGTGGGAGTTCTTAAGTAATATGATTAATTGAACTTAAATTTATCATGAACTTAGTACCTGATAGTATCTTGCTTGTTTATGTTGATTGTAGATAGATGGCTCGTGCTGTTGTTCCGTTGAATTTTAATGCGTTCCTTGAGAAAGCAAAGTTGAAAGATGATGGTAGCAATTACATGGACTGGGTCCGTAACTTGAGGATTATCCTCATTGCTGCACAGAAGAATTACGTCCTAGAAGCACCGCTGGGTGCCAGGCCTGCTGCTGGTGCAACACCAGATGTTATGAACGTCTGGCAGAGCAAAGCTGATGACTACTCGATAGTTCAGTGTGCCATGCTTTACGGCTTAGAATCGGGACTTCAACGACGTTTTGAACGTCATGGAGCATATGAGATGTTCCAGGAGTTGAAGTTAATATTTCAATCAAATGCCCAGATTGAGAGATATGAAGTCTCCAATAAGTTCTATAGCTGCAAGATGGAGGAGAACAGTTCTGTCAGTGAGCATATACTCAAAATGTCTGGGTATAACAATCACTTGATTCAGATGGGAGTTAATCTTCCAGATGATTGCGTCATTGATAGAATTCTCCAATCACGTCCACCAAGCTACAAGAGCTTCGTGATGAACTATAATATGCAAGGGATGAACAAGACTATTCCCGAGCTCTTCGCAATGCTGAAAGCTGCGGAGGTAGAAATCAAGAAGGAGCATCAAGTGTTGATGGTTAACAAGACCACTAGTTTCAAGAAAAAGGGCAAAGGGAAGAAGAAGGGAAACTTCAAGAAGAACGGCAAGCAAGTTTCTGCTCAGGAAAAGAAGCCCAAGTCTGGACCTAAGCCTGAAACTGAGTACTTCTACTGCAAGCAGACTGGTCACTGGAAGCGGAACTGCCCCAAGTATTTGGCGGATAAGAAGGATGGCAAGGTGAACAAAGGTATATGTGATATACATGTTATTGATGTGTACCTTACTAATACTCGCAGTAGCACCTGGGTATTTGATACTGGTTCTGTTGCTAATATTTGCAACTCGAAACAGGGACTACGGATTAAGCGAAGATTGGCTAAGGACGAGGTGACGATGCGCGTGGGAAACGGTTCCAAAGTCGATGTGATCGCGGTTGGCACGCTACCTCTACATCTACCTTCAGGATTAATATTAGACCTAAATAATTGTTATTTGGTGCCAGCGTTGAGCATGAACATTATATCTGGATCTTGTTTAATGCGAGACGGTTATTCATTTAAATCAGAGAATAATGGTTGTTCTATTTATATGAGTAATATCTTTTATGGTCATGCACCATTGAAGAGTGGTCTATTCTTGTTAAATCTCGATAGTAGTGATACACATATTCATAATGTAGAAGCCAAAAGATGCAGAGTTGATAATGATAGTGCAACTTATTTGTGGCACTGCCGTTTAGGTCATATCGGTGTAAAGCGCATGAAGAAACTCCATACTGATGGACTTTTGGAACCACTTGATTATGAATCACTTGGTACTTGCGAACCGTGCCTCATGGGCAAGATGACTAAAACACCGTTCTCCGATACTATGGAGAGAGCAACAGATTTGTTGGAAATCATACATACAGATGTATGCGGTCCGATGAATATTGAGGCTCGTGGCGGATATCGTTATTTTCTCACCTTCACAGATGATTTAAGCAGATATGGGTATATCTACTTAATGAAACATAAGTATGAAACATTTGAAAAGTTCAAAGAATTTCAGAGTGAAGTGGAAAATCATCGTAACAAGAAAATAAAGTTTCTACGATCTGATCGTGGAGGATAATATTTGAGTTACGAGTTTGGTGTACATTTGAAAAATTGTGGAATAGTTTCACAACTAACGCCACCCGGAACACCACAGCGTAATGGTGTGTCCGAACATCGTAATCATACTTTACTAGATATGGTGCGATCTATGATGTCTCTTACTGATTTACCGCTATTGTTTTGGGGATACGCTCTAGAGACGGCCGCATTCATGTTAAATAGGGCACCATCAAAATCCGTTGAGACGACGCCTTATGAACTATGGTTTGGCAAGAAACCAATGTTGTCGTTTCTGAAAGTTTGGGGCTGCAATGCTTATGTGAAAAAGCTTCAACCTGATAAGCTCGAACCCAAATCGGAGAAATGTGTCTTCATAGGATATCCAAAGGAAACTATTGGATACACCTTCTATCACAAATCCGAAGGCAAGACTTTTGTTGCTAAATTCGGAAATTTTCTTGAGAAGGAGTTTCTCTCGAAAGAAGTGAGTGGGAGGAAAGTAGAACTTGACGAGGTAACTGTACCCGCTCCCTTATTAGAAAGTAGTACATCACAGAAAACTGTTTCTACGACACCTACACCGATAAGTGAGGAAGTTAATGATAATGATCATGAAACTTCAGAACAAGATACTACTGAACCTCGTAGATCAACCAGAGCAAGATCCGCGCCAGAGTGGTACGGTAATCCAGTTCTGGAAGTCATGCTGCTAGATCATGATGAACCTACGAACTATGAAGAAGCGATGGTGAGCCCAGATTCCGCAAAGTGGCTTGAAGCCATGAAATCTGAGATGGGATCCATGTATGAGAACAAAGTATGGACTTTGGTTGACTTGCCCGATGATCGGCAAGCAATTGAGAATAAATGGATCTTCAAGAAAAAGACTGACCCTGACGGTAATGTTACTATCTATAAAGCTCGACTTGTCGCAAAAGGTTTTCGACAAGTTCAAGGGGTTGACTACGATGAGACCTTCTCACCCGTAGCGATGCTTAAGTCTGTCAGAATCATGTTAGCAATTGCCGCATTTTATGATTATGAAATTTGGCAGATGGATGTCAAAACTGCATTCCTGAATGGATTTCTGGAAGAAGAGTTGTATATGATGCAACCGGAAGGTTTTGTCGATCCAAAGGGAGCTAACAAAGTGTGCAAACTCCAGCGATCCATTTATGGACTGGTGCAAGCATCTCGGAGTTGGAATAAACGCTTTGATAGTGTGATCAAAGCATTTGGCTTTATAAAGACTTTTGGAGAAGCCTGTATTTACAAGAAAGTGAGTGGGAGCTCTGTAGCATTTTTGATATTATATGTGGATGACATATTGCTGATTGGAAATGATATAGAATTTCTGGATAGCATAAAGGGATACTTGAATAAGAGTTTTTCAATGAAAGACCTCGGTGAAGCTGCTTACATATTGGGCATTAAGATCTATAGAGATATATCAAGACGCTTAATTGGACTTTCACAAAGCACATACCTTGACAAGATTTTGAAGAAGTTCAAAATGGATCAAGCAAAGAAAGGGTTCTTTCCTGTGCTACAAGGTGTGAAGTTGAGTCAGACTCAATGCCCGACCACTTCAGAAGATAGAGAGAAAATGAAAGATGTTCCCTATGCTTCAGCCATAGGCTCTATCATGTATGCAATGCTGTGTACCAGACCTGATGTGTGCCTTGCTATAAGTTTAGCAGGGAGGTACCAAAGTAATCCAGGAGTGGATCACTGGACAGCCGTCAAGAACATCCTGAAATACCTGAAAAGGACTAAGGATATGTTTCTCGTATATGGAGGTGACAAAGAGCTCACCGTAAGAGGTTACGTTGATGCAAGCTTTGACACTGATCCGGACGATTCTAAATCGCAAACCGGATACGTGTTTACTTTAAACGGTGGAGCTGTCAGTTGGTGCAGTTCTAAACAAAGCGTCGTAGCGGGATCTACATGTGAAGCGGAGTACATAGCTGCTTCGGAAGCAGCGAACGAAGGAGTCTGGATGAAGGAGTTCATATCCGATCTAGGTGTCATACCTAGTGCATCGGGTCCAATGAAAATCTTTTGTGACAATACTGGTGCAATTGCTTTGGCAAAGGAATCCAGATTTCACAAAAGGACCAAACACATCAAGAGACGCTTCAATTCCATCCGGGATCTAGTCCAGGTGGGAGACATAGAGATTTGCAAGATACATACGGATCTGAATGTTGCAGACCCGTTGACTAAGCCTCTTCCACGAGCAAAACATGATCAGCACCAAGGCTCCATGGGTGTTAGAATCATTACTGTGTAATCTAGCTTATTGACTCTAGTGCAAGTGGGAGACTGAAGGAAATATGCCCTAGAGGCAATAATAAAGTTATTATTTATTTCCTTATATCATGATAAATGTTTATTATTCATGCTAGAATTGTATTAACCGGAAACATAATACATGTGTGAATACATAGACAAACAGAGTGTCACTAGTATGCCTCTACTTGACTAGCTCGTTAATCAAAGATGGTTAAGTTTCCTAACCATAAACAAAGAGTTGTTATTTGATTAACGAGGTCACATCATTAGTTGAATGATCTGATTGACATGACCCATTCCATTAGCTTAGCACCCGATCGTTTAGTATGTTGCTATTGCTTTCTTCATGACTTATACATGTTCCTATGACTATGCAACTCCCGTTTGCCGGAGGAACACTTTGTGTGCTACCAAACATCACAACGTAACTGGGTGATTATAAAGGAGCTCTACAGGTGTCTCCAATGGTAGATGTTGGGTTGGCGTATTTCGAGAATAGGATTTGTCACTCCGATTGTCGGAGAGGTATCTCTGGGCCCTCTCGATAATGCACATTACACAAGCCTTGCAAGCATTGCAACTAATGAGTTAGTTGCGGGATGATGTATTACAGAACGAGTAAAGAGACTTGCCGGTAACGAGATTGAACTAGGTATTGGATACCGACGATCGAATCTCGGGCAAGTAACATACCGATGACAAAGGGAACAACGTATGTTGTTATGCGGTCTGACCGATAAAGATCTTCGTAGAATATGTAGGAGCCAATATGGGCATCCAGGTCCCGCTATTGGTTATTGACCGGAGACGTGTCTCGGTCATGTCTACATTGTTCTCGAACCGTAGGGTCCGCACGCTTAACGTTACGATGACAGTTATTATGAGTTTATGCATTTTGATGTACCGAAGGTAGTTCGGAGTCCCGGATGTGATCACGGACATGACGAGGAGTCTCGAAATGGTCGAGACATAAAGATTGATATATTGGAAGCCTATATTTGGATATCGGAAGTGTTCCGGGTAAAATCGGGATTTTACCAGATTACCGGGAGGTTACCGGAACCCCCCGGGAGCCATATGGGCCTTATTGGGCTTTAGTGGAAAGGTGAAAGGGGCTGCCATGGTGGGCTGCGCGCCTCCCCCCCCCTCCCCTAGTCCTATTAGGACTAGGAGAGGTGGCCGGCCACCTCTCTCTCTCTTTCCCCCTTGGGAGTCCTATTTGGAATAGGATTGGGGGGGGTCCTACTCCCGGTAGGAGTAGGACTCCTCCTGCGCCCTCCTCTTGGCCGGCCAGCCCCTCCCCCTTGGATCCTTTATATACGGGGGCAGGGGGCACCTCTAGACACACAAGTTGATCATTGAGATCGTTCCTTAGCCGTGTGCGGTGCCCCCTGCCACCATATTCCACCTCGATCATATCGTTGTAGTGCTTAGGCGAAGCCCTGCGTCGGAAGAACATCAAGATCGTCACCACGCCGTCGTGCTGACGGAACTCCTCCCCTAAGCTTTGCTGGATCGGAGCCCGGGGATCGTCATCGAGCTGTACGTGTGCTAAGAACTCGAAGGTGCCGGAGTAACGGTGCTTGGATCGGTCGGATCGGGAAGAAGACGTACGACTACTTCCTCTATGTTGTGTCAACGCTTCCGTTGCGATCTACAGGGGTACGTAGATCAGACTCTCCCCCTCGTTGCTATGCATCATCATGATCTTGCGTGTGCGTAGGAATTTTTTTTGAAATTACTACGTTCCCCAACAGTGGTATCAGAGCCTAGGTTTTATGGTTTGATGTTATGTGCACGAGTAGAACACAAGTGAGTTGTGGACGATATAAGTCATACTGCCTACCAGCATGTCATACTTTGGTTCGGCGGTATTGTTGGACAAGACAACTCGGACCAACCTTACGCGTACGCTTACGCGAGACCGGTTCCCTCGACGTGCTTTGCACATAGATGGCTTGCGGGCGACTGTCTCTCCAACTTTAGTTGAACCGAGTGTGGCTACGCCCGGTCCTTGAGAAAGTTAAAACGGAGTCTATTTGACAAACTATCGTTGTGGTTTTGATGCGTAGGTGAGATTGGTTCTTACTTAAAGCCCGTAGCAGCCACGTAAAACTTGCAACAACAAAGTAGAGGACGTCTAACTTGTTTTTGCAGGGCATGTTGTGATGTGATATGGTCAAGGCATGATGCTAAATTTTATTGTATGAGATGATCATGTTTTGTAACCAAGTTATCGGCAACTGGCAGGAGCCATATAGTTGTCGCTTTATTGTATGCAATGCAATCGCGATGTAATGCTTTACTTTATTACTAAGCGGTAGTGATAGTCGTGGAAGCATAAGATTGGCGAGACGACAACGATGCTACGATGGAGATCAAGGTGTCGCGCCGGTGACGATGGTGATCATGACGGTGCTTCGGAGATGGAGATCACAAGCACAAGATGATGATGGCCATATCATATCACTTATATTGATTGCATGTGATGTTTATCTTTTTATGCATCTTATCTTGCTTTGATTGACGGTAGCATTATAAGATGATCTGTCACTAAATTATCAAGAAGTGTTCTCCCTGAGTATGCACCGTTGCGAAAGTTCTTCGTGCTGAGACACCACGTGATGATCGGGTGTGATAGGCTCTACGTTCAAATACAACGGGTGCAAAACAGTTGCACACGCGGAATACTCAGGTTATACTTGACGAGCCAAGCATATACAGATATGGCCTCGGAACACGGAGACCGAAAGGTCGAGCGTGAATCATATAGTAGATATGATCAACATAATGATGTTCACCGATGAAACTACTCCATCTCACGTGATGATCGGACATGGTTTAGTTGATTTGGATCACGTGATCACTTAGAGGATTAGAGGAATGTCTATGTAAGTGGGAGTTCTTAAGTAATATGATTAATTGAACTTAAATTTATCATGAACTTAGTACCTGATAGTATCTTGCTTGTTTATGTTGATTGTAGATAGATGGCTCGTGCTGTTGTTCCGTTGAATTTTAATGCGTTCCTTGAGAAAGCAAAGTTGAAAGATGATGGTAGCAATTACACGGACTGGGTCCGTAACTTGAGGATTATCCTCATTGCTGCACAGAAGAATTACGTCCTGGAAGCACCGCTGGGTGCCAGGCCTGCTGCTGGTGCAACACCAGATGTTATGAACGTCTGGCAGAGCAAAGCTTATGACTACTCGATAGTTCAGTGTGCCATGCTTTATGGCTTAGAATGGGGACTTCAACGACGTTTTGAACGTCATGGAGCATATGAGATGTTTCAGGAGTTGAAGTTAATATTTCAATCAAATGCCCGGATTGAGAGATATGAAGTCTCCAATAAGTTCTATAGCTGCAAGATGGAGGAGAACAGTTCTGTCAGTGAGCATATACTCAAAATGTCTGGGTATAACAATCACTTGATTCAGATGGGAGTTAATCTTCCAGATGATTGCGTCATTGACAGAAATGACGGAGTCGTGAGGGGACTAGCACCTGATGCACACTCCACCGCCCAACTTGTGTTGTTGGTTTTCATGCTATGCTTGGCGTTGGAACTACGCAAACAATAGATAGATTTCATGAGGGGATACATTCTGTTATATTTGGACATGAGATACATTTTGTTTTACTTATAATTTACCTCTCACTGAATTCTACCAAATGTAGTCAAGTGTGTCTGAGTACGAGCTCTAAAGTTTGATTTTATGTCCAAAGCAGGTATTTCCATTTCCATTAGTTTCATCACATGAATATAAAGTGTTGTAACATAAATTAGACAAGGGGAAAAGAATGAAATAAACAAGTTTGATACGGTAATGAGAAACCAGATGTTCCTATTCTGAGAGAAACTACGACATGAAAACCCATTGGCACCACACATAACTACAATGACAATTCCAACACTCGGAAATGGCAAAGTTGCAAGAGGACTAACATATGATCTAAACTCTGATATGGGTAGTCGATTTTCGTGACTCCACCGCCAAGCTCTATTGCATGGTTCCCATGCTATGTTTGGCATTGCTACAACCCAAACTCTAAGATTGTTGCCAAGATTGTAGTTGTCTTACTATTCTCATCCATGGATATATTTGGACACGGGCTATATTACAAATTAATTGTAAGAAAATCACATGTCTGGTTTGAGTGTGACCTAATTATCTAGGTAAAACGAATGGACATGTCCTAAGCTTTATGATGGAACCAGGCAATAACAAAGAGCATTGCCAAGTGTGTTCTATTGTTGCAATAAGGCATTTATAAGCTACAGGTTGCCCTTTTAATGAAAGAATGAAGAATGAGTAGCTCAAACCTGACGGATCGGGTTATACATCCAATTTCCGTGCATGCACTAATAATCTACGAATATACAAATGCTTTCCTAATAACTGGTAGAGCATGTGACGAGTGAGCGTATCATTTTGCACTTGGAACCCAAAACCTCCACCACCTCAAAGCACCACTAAGCGTTTTCCTTGTTATTGAGAAACCCGATGTTCCTCTTTAATACATTGAGTACAAGCTCTGAGGTTTAACTATAACTTTATTTCCAAACAAGGTATTTTCATTTCCATATACTTTCATAACGAAAAATACAAGTTCTCCCAAGGGGGGGAACAGAAAAAACAAGTTCGGCACGCTAATGAGAAACCCAACGCACCTCGTTAATTTGTGCGAGAAACGAAACGAAAAACCATCAGCACCAGAAATAGCTACGACGACAGTTCCAACAGGCAGAACCGACGGAGTTGCGAGGGGACTAACACCTTATGCACCGAGACAATTTTCGTCACTCCACCGCCCAACCTCTCTCTGTTGGCATGTTTGGCGTAGGAACTACGCAGACGCAAAAATATTTCTCTCTTCACGTGCACTAATAATGCACACGCTTCTCGACCAACGGGCAATAGAGCATGTGACGAGTGGGCGTAGCATTTTGCACCTGGAATCCAAAACCCCCCACGACGCCGAGGCAGCACCAACAGTTTTCTACTAGCAACACTGATTACGGATCAGCATCATGAATGAAAGCACAAGAGTAATCGTAGCGAGAAGTCGACAACGACCCACCAACCGCACCCTCTCCCTCTCCCGCTTGTTTATCGCGGCCTCCAGATCGCCAAATCAAATCATCAAAGGATAAACAAATAAACTAAAGAAACGCACAGGAGGAAATGGAAAAAGGAACACGATGCGGGCCTCGCTAAACACGTGAAAACGGACGGCCCAGATTTGCGGCAGGTGTTAAACGATCCGATCCATCCGTCACGTTGGCGAGACAGCGACCTCCTTTGTTTCTTTGTCGTCGCTGTGCCTGCCGCGTGGGTCCAGGCTCGCTTGGTCCGTGGTGGCTGCACGTGGGCCAGCTCGAGTGGAGTGAATCGAGGCATCCGGCCATGGCCACGGTGATTGATGGTGCAGGGTGGGAGGTCAACGGTCAAACAAGCCGGCTGGACCGGGCGCTAGCAGCCACTATGCCTCACTTGAGCTGAGCAGCTCATGCTGTCCCCGTGCATCCTTTCGTAGTAGTATCTCTTTCTCTTTATTTTCAAGTGGCACTTTTCTTCCTGGGGTTTTCGATTATTTTGCTAATTTAGCTTCGTTCTGAATAAATGGTGTTTTTACAGCTAAATATACATACGGATATGTAACATCAGATTTCACGTAAACTGCTTTGGAAACATTAGGCGGCGGCAGTAGTTGCACCGCATATGATCGGATGGCACCAAAACGAGCTAACTTTGAGAGGCTATGCACAAAGCACCACAACCTAAAGTGTACCTTTTCTACCTAGAGCCTGCAACGCAAAGCTGGAACGCCGGTGACATGTCTTTCCTTCATGCCTATGAACGGTCGTTGTTTAATCCCGCTGCTACATACTCCCTCCGTTCCGAATTATTTATCTTGGATTTATCTAGATACGGAGGTATCTGGCATTAAAATGAGTCTAGATACATTCGTATCTAGACAAATCCAAGACAAGTAATTCGGAATAGAGGGAGTACCTTCTTCTTGCTTGCATGCTTTTCCCATGATATTGGCTAGCCTGCTTGATCCAATGCACGGTAGCTCTTTCTTTTCTATGGACAAACTTGCTAGTACTTTGTTTTGTATTCAAAAGAACATCTCATTGGTGTTATTTTTGCACAAACTAACGGTCGTATACTCTCGCTCTCCGATCGCCCGACTATGCTTCCTTCAAAATCTGCCTTACTCGCCTCGTTCTCACTTGGGTTTTTTCATACAGTGATTGCAGAAGTCCACAAGTCCCAAGTTGAAATTGGAAGTGCATTATCACTAGTACCAAATATATGATACAGTGCAACATGATTTAATTTCTTCATGGGAAAAACGATTCACTGCATACCAATCAAGGACGATGTAAATGTAAATTGTGGCGAACCAACCTGTGGTTGGATGATTAAAGGGACTGTGGTATCCGTAGCCCACCAGGATTCAAATCCCGGTGCTCGCATTTATTTCAAGATTTCCGGCAATGCGCATTCAGTGGGAGGTGGCTACGGTGACTTCGTAAATTTCAAGATGATATGCCGGCTGAGTCTTTCGAGGGTGCTCATAAGGATAGTGTGTGCGTTCATAGGAATGAGTGCATGCGCGTGTATATGAGTGCTTGCGTCTGTACTGTGTTAAAAAACACTACAAATTTACCCCCACAATGCAGAAATTTCTGCTCGAAAATGTGAATTGTGCAATCTAGAAATACCACAGTTATTTACAAAAAAAAGCAGCCATATGCTATGGCCCTTCAGTCGCCCCGCTATGCTTCCATTGAAATCTGACTTATTTGCCCCATTCCAACTTGTGACTCTTTTTCCATACCATGATTGTAAAGTTCTTAATTCATCGATAGAAATTTGAAAGTTCATCATTATCACTACCGAATAATACATTGCAATGCGATTTTATCTGTTTGTAGGCGAGGCAAGATTCACCGCATACCAACTAAGGATGTCGTAAATGCAAATTAACATGACCCAAAAATACCACTCATTTACATAGAGAAATCTAAAGGTCACTTGCTCTGGATCTTCGGTCACCCCGCTATGCTTTAGGAATCAACTTATTGGTCATGTTCCCCACTTACGACTCTACCGTGATTGTAAAGTCCTTAATTGATCGGCACAAATTTGGAAGTGCATTATAGTTTATCACTAACAAATATTACTGTCAGCCGGAAGTTTATCTCTTTGTATGATAATCAATACACAACATACCAACTAAGGACGTCACAAGTGTAAATTAACATGACCCCAAAATACCACATTCATTTAGAAATCTAATGCTTACATGCTCTCGATCTCCACTCACCTTGCCATGCTTCCACTGAGAATTAGACTATTCTTTTCATTCACACTTGCGACTCTACCGTCATTGTAAAGTCCTTAATTCGCCGGCAGAAATTTGGAAGTGTTTTATCACTACCAAAATATGATGCAATGTGATTTCTATCTCTTCATATGGTGGTGATTCACAACATACCAGCTAAGGACACCGTAAATAACACCACCCAAAAACACCGCACCCAATTATGGAAAGAAATCTAACGGTCATATGCATTGGATCTTGGATTGACCCGCTATGCTTCCACTAGGAACATGCTTATTTCGTCTTGTACCCACTTGCAACTCTATCATGATTGTAAAGTCCTTAATTCGCCGCTAGAAATTTGAAAGTGCATTATAAATACCAAATAAGGCGGAACAACATGATTTTATCTTTTCGTGTGAGAAGTGATTTTGAGTATACCAGCTAACATGACCCAAGAATACTACACTCATTATCAGAAAGAAATCTAAAGGTTATCCCGCTATGCTTCCATTGAGAATCGGCTTATTCCTCTTGTTACCACTTGCGACTCTCCGGCGATCGCAGAGTCGTTAAATTCACGGACAAAAATTTGGAAATCCATTATTGCTACCAAATGATACAACACACCGTGATTTTATCTCTTCATAGGGGAAGCGATTCACCACATATCGGCTAAGGACGCCATAAATGCGAATCAACATGACCCAAAAATATCACTCAATTACGGAAAAAGAAATCTAACGGTCATATGCTCTGGATCATCGGTATTCCTGTTCTGCCTCCACTACGATCGACTTATTCACCGTGTTTAATTTGCTCCCAAAAATTTGGGAAGTGCATGATCACCACCAAATAATATGATGAAAATGCCATCTTATCTTTTTGTAAGAGAAGTGAATCACTGTGTACCAGCTAAGGACGTCATAAATGTGAATTAACACGACCCAAAGATACCACCCTCATTTACAAAAAAGAAATCTAACGGTCACATGCTTTGGATCTTCGGTCGCCCCCCTATGCTTCCAGTGAAATTTCGCTTGTTTACCCAGTCCTCCCTTGCGACTCTTTTTCGTGCCGTGATTGGAAAATACTCCCTTCATTTCTAAATATAAATCCTTTTATAGAGATTCCAATAAAAAGTATATACATATGTACATAGACAGATTGTAGAGTGTAGATTCATTCATTTTGCTTCGTATGTAGTCACTTATTAAAAACTCTAGAAAGACTTATTTAGGAATGGAGGGAGTATTTGTTTGAGGGACACATAATTGAAAAGATATAACTCATTGACACAGATAAACCCCACAATAGAATAAGTCACTGGTGGCTGACAGGCGGGCCCATCCATACTGGATACCCCAAAGCAGGGGAGGCTAAATCCGATGGATGGGTTAAATCGGTCACTGACAACCCGGGCCCCCGCTCGAGACAGGAGGCTACGAACACGGCGGTCACCCCAAAATTCGGGCAGCAAGCAAGGAGGAGGAAAGAGAGAAGAAACGGCAGCTGCTGCAAGAACAGCAGCGCAGCACAATCAGTGCAGTGATTCCCCTATTTTACCCCGGCCAGCTAAATAAGCAGCGGGGGAGCGAGCGACGCATCGGCGGGCGGAGACGTCGACGGCGACCAAACCCGCACAATTTACTACTTTGGGCCTCGCCCCCCATCTTTCCTCACCACCAATCCATTCCCACCTTTCCCATCTCCCCCTCTCCACCCTCCCCCCGCGCTTGCTTTCTCTCCCTCCCATCCATTCCCCTTCCTCCCCCTCCCCGGACCCCGGCCCCGGCCCCGGCCCGATGAACCTGTGGACGGACGACAACGCCTCCATGATGGAGGCCTTCATGGCCTCCGCCGACATGCCGGCCTTCCCCTGGGGCGCGGCGGCCACCCCGCCGCCGCCGGCCGCCGTGCCGCAGCAGCCGGCCTTCAACCAGGACACGCTGCAGCAGCGCCTGCAGGCCATCATCGAGGGCTCCAGGGAGACCTGGACCTACGCCATCTTCTGGCAGTCCTCCACCGACGCCGGCGCCTCGCTCCTCGGCTGGGGCGACGGCTACTACAAGGGCTGCGACGACGCCGACAAGCGCCGCCAGCAGCCCACCCCGGCCTCCGCCGCCGAGCAGGAGCACCGCAAGCGCGTCCTCCGGGAGCTCAACTCGCTCATAGCCGGGGGAGGCGCCGCCGCGCCCGACGAGGCCGTCGAGGAGGAGGTCACGGACACCGAGTGGTTCTTCCTCGTCTCCATGACACAGTCCTTCCCCAACGGGATGGGCTTGCCGGGCCAGGCGCTCTTCGCCGGCCAGCCCACCTGGATCGCCACGGGGCTCGCCAGCGCGCCCTGCGAGCGGGCCAGGCAGGCCTACACCTTCGGCCTCCGCACCATGGTCTGCATCCCCCTCGGCACCGGCGTGCTCGAGCTCGGCGCCACCGAGGTCATCTTCCAGACCAACGATAGCTTGGGGAGGATCCGCTCGCTCTTCAACCTCAACGGCGGAGGAGGGGGCTCTGGATCCTGGCCGCCCATCGCGCCGCCGCCCCAGGAGGCGGAGACGGATCCGTCCGTGCTCTGGCTTGCCGACGCGCCGGCCGGGGACATGAAGGAGTCGCCGCCGTCCGTCGAGATCTCCGTCTCCAAGCCGCCGCAGCCACAGCCGCCGCAGATCCATCAGTTCGAGAACGGGAGCACCAGCACGCTCACGGAGAACCCCGGCCTCTCCGTGCACGCGCAGCAGCCTCCGCCGCAGCAGGCGGCCGCGGCGGCGCAGAGGCAGAACCAGCACCAGCTCCAGCATCAGCACCAGCTCCAACTCCAGCACCAGCACAACCAGGGCCCTTTCCGCCGGGAGCTCAATTTCTCAGATTTCGCGTCCAACGCATCCGTCACGGTGACCCCGCCTTTCTTCAAGCCCGAGTCTGGTGAGATCCTAAACTTTGGCGCTGACAGCACCAGCCGAAGGAACCCTTCGCCGGCGCCCCCCGCCGCGACGGCCAGCCTCACCACCGCGCCGGGGAGCCTCTTCTCCCAGCACACGGCGACTGTGACGGCCCCATCAAACGACGCCAAGAACAACCCGAAGCGGTCCATGGAGGCCACCTCCCGCGCGAGCAACACCAACCACCACCAGACCGCCACAGCCAACGAGGGGATGCTGTCCTTCTCGTCGGCGCCTACGACGCGGCCGTCCACCGGCACGGGCGCGCCAGCCAAGTCGGAGTCCGACCACTCCGACCTGGAGGCGTCGGTCCGCGAGGTGGAGAGCAGCCGCGTGGTGCCTCCGCCGGAGGAGAAGCGGCCGCGCAAGCGCGGGCGCAAGCCGGCGAACGGGCGCGAGGAGCCCCTGAACCACGTGGAGGCGGAGCGGCAGCGGCGAGAGAAGCTGAACCAGCGGTTCTACGCGCTCCGCGCCGTGGTGCCCAACGTGTCCAAGATGGACAAGGCCTCGCTGCTCGGCGACGCTATCTCCTACATCAACGAGCTTCGCGGCAAGATGACGGCGCTGGAGTCGGACAAGGAGACGCTCCACTCCCAAATCGAGGCGCTCAAGAAGGAGCGCGACGCCCGGCCGGCCGCGCCGTCGTCGGGGATGCACGACAACGGGGCGCGGTGCCACGCGGTGGAGATCGAGGCCAAGATCCTGGGGCTGGAGGCGATGATCCGCGTGCAGTGCCACAAGCGCAACCACCCGGCGGCGAAGCTGATGACGGCGCTGCGGGAGCTGGACCTGGACGTGTACCACGCCAGCGTCTCGGTGGTGAAGGACATCATGATCCAGCAGGTGGCGGTGAAGATGGCCACCCGGGTCTACTCCCAGGACCAGCTCAACGCGGCGCTCTACGGCCGCCTCGCCGAGCCGGGCACCGCGATGCAAATCCGGTAATGACCGAACTCCATCCACCAGGTAGTAGCAATGAAACCGTGATCCTATTACTCACCACCGTATGATCGGCGGCGGCGTCGTCGTCGCCGCCGTCGTTATAGCCCGATGGACATCGAGATGGAGAAAGAAGGCGACGATCGTGCCATGTTGTTGTTGTTGTAAAATCTCTCTTTAGGAGGATGGATGGATGGATGCATGTGTACATCATCTTCATCATCGTCATCATCATCTTGTTGTGTTTTTGCAAGTAGTGTGTTAGCAGAACGAAGCGCCGGATCCGTCGTTGTTAATTACTGTATCTCATGACCCTGTGATCGACGACGGTGTATCGTCGGCGTAGTGCTGTTGAACTGAAACTGTATATAGGACAAAGATGGATTGCCCGTCGCCGTTCTCCTCTAGTCTTGTTGTTGCTGTTGTGTGTATGCATGCATCGCTTCTCGTCTTGGCAGAGCGAGCGAGCATGGATGATTGATATGGTATCGCTTGCAAAATGAAATGGATCGGGCGTTCTTTTTTATCTGCTCGTATGCTTCTTGATTGTGTCCTCATCTTGTGCAACTTGGCTAAGAGAAGGCGAAGTGGAGGTGGGGGGCATGTGATTTGGGTTGGTAGACCTCGACATCATAGGCACAGTGGCAACACTGGCAGAAGAAGAGAAGGATTAGCGAGGAGAGGAGAGGAGAGGCAAAGCAAGACGTAAGCTGCTCTTGGCAGAACAAAAGGTAACCAGGAGAGGGAAACCCGTGGGGCCCGTCCTTCCTTGGCAAGGAGAAGAGAAGTGGATGAGGATTGAGGAGGAGGGAGGGAGGGGACACGAGTAGCGTGCGGCTTTTCTTCTTCTTTCATTCAGGCTTAACGAACCAGGCAGACAGACATTGTTGGCGACAAGATGGCAGGCCTACTGTTTGGCGCTGCCTCTCCACATGCCGATGCCAGCACCTGATCCAGGTCGAGGCTCGCCTAATTTTGTTGTACCCTGGTTATTTCTTTGTTTGTTTTCCAGCTAATATAAGTTTCCACAGGCATTAATACAAGTTTTAATCGGCAAAATTAGCAAGAAGCACCAGTGGTCTAGTGGTAGAATAGTACCCTGCCACGGTACAGACCCGGGTTCGATTCCCGGCTGGTGCATCCTTCTTTTTTTCTACTTTTTTTTTCAAGTAAAAGAAGATCAGTTTTCCAAATGTAAGACAGTCCCTAATCCCGACACTTACTATTGGGCTTCCAGTTATGAGATTTTTCCGAATCTTGCAATTAAAAATAACAAAATGTTTTTTTAGGGAATTTTAGCAAAATGTTTGTGAGGTGAGAAGATGATCATTGAATGTTTATTGACAAGTTAAGATGTTATTAAAACTAGTAGTGTCTTCTTGAAAAAAAACTAGTGTCTTCCTGACGTGGGAGGCGAGACCAATATGCTCCAACTTATTTATCATTCTTCTCTTACTCGTCCTACCCTACACCTTCTACGGGATATTTGTCATTCTTCTCCTACTCGACCTTCCCTACACCTTCTACTCGTAGCCTCTTCGTCAACCCATTCCATTGGCGCCAACCAGCACCACGTCGACATTAGTACGTTCGTTAGCGACGCCTCATGTTCTTCCTCCTCATTCCTCGCCAGATTTAGTTCTTGTTCTTAGTTATTTTCTAGAACACTCTTTCTTTCTTTTTTTTCTTATTTTTTGAAACACCTCTTTCCTTTTCCAACATCATGGTTCACTTGGCCGCTTTAATTGTTTTCCCTTTTCTTCTTCTTAAAACACTCTTCCTTTCTTCTATAGCGTGAACCACATGACCAATGTAGTGTCGTGTTGTCCTCGCCCGTGAAAGTTTCGATAAATCGTCAGCGTGTGGACATCCCGACCATGGCATCCTCCATGGTGTCGTGCACGGCGTCGCTCTGGAGGGGAGCGTGGATGTGTACACAATAAGAAAAAATATATGTTATTTTTCTTGTATCGGGAAACTTGTGATTGTCAATTAATAGTAGAGATAATGATAACAATAAATGACATACTGCGCAGGATTAGCGAGGAATATCTGATTTTGTTTTGGAATGTTATCAAGAAAAATCTTATGTCTGTCTTTTAGGAAGGTGATCTAACATATATGGTGCGACTTCTGAATTCTTAATTACCTATTATTTACGTGATTGAATTAAATCAGCACTGCCAAAGCAAGCACGAAACAAGATCTCCCCTTTAATGATATTTGTTTTTTTTTCAAGTAAAAGAAGATCAGTTTTCCAAATGTAAGACAGTCCCTAATCCCGACACTTACTATTGGGCTTCCAGTTATGAGATTTTTCCGAATCTTGCAATTTTAACAAAATGTTTTTTTAGGGAATTTTAGCAAAATGTTTGTGAGGTGAGAAGATGATCATTGAATGTTTATTGACAAGTTAAGATGTTATTAAAACTAGTAGTGTCTTCTTGAAAAAAAACTAGTGTCTTCCTGACGTGGGAGGCGAGACCAATATGCTCCAACTTATTTATCGTTCTTCTCTTACTCGTCCTACCCTACACCTTCTACGGGATATTTGTCATTCTTTTCCTACTCGACCTTCCTTACATCTTCTACTCGTAGCCTCTTCGTCAACCCATTCCATTGGCGCCAATCAGCACCACATCGACATTAGTACGTTCGTCAGCGACGCCTCATGTTCTTCCTCCTCATTCCTCGCCAGATTTAGTTCTTGTTCTTAGTTATTTTCTAGAACACTCTTTCTTTCTTTCTTTTGCTTTATTTTTTGGAACACCTCTTTCCTTTTCCAACATCATGGTTCACTTGGCCGCTTTAATTATTTTCCCTTTTCTTTTTAAAACACTCTTCCTTTCTTCTATAGCATGAACCACATGACCAATGAAGTGTCGTGTTGTCCTCGCCCGTGAAAGTTTCGACAAATCGTCAGCGTGTGGACATCCCGACCATGGCATCCTCCATGGTGTCGTGCACGGCGTCGCTCTGGAGGGGAGCGCGGATGTGTACACAATAAGAAAAAATATATGTTATTTTTCTTGTATCAGGAAACTTGTGATTGTCAATTAATAGTAGAGATAATGATAACAATAAATGACATACTGTGCAAGATTAGCGAGGAATATCTGATTTTGTTTTGGAAGGTTATCAAGAAAAATATTATGTCTGTCTTTTAGGAAGGTGATCTAACATATATGGTGCGACTTCTGAATTCTTAATTACCTATTATTTACGTGATTGAATTAAATCAGCACTGCCAAAGCAAGCACGAAACAAGATCTCCCCTTTAATGATATTTGGTTTTTTAATGGGAGGGAGAAAAATCCAGTGGAAGGGGGTGCTGGGAGGTGAGACAGAAAAAACCAGACGGAAAAACCATGGAGTAGAGATATTTTCAAAGAAAACCATGTAAAACGAGCCCTTTTATGAATGTTTATTAACAACTGACAAGTTAAGATGTTATTAAAATGTTTACAAATAAAACCATGTAAAACAAACCTTTTCTGGACACTTGCTATTGATCTTCCAGTCATAAGATTTTCTTATTCTTGCAATTGTAGCAATTTTTTACATCAATTGTTGCTTATAGTAAGGTGGGAAGAGGATCATTGAGTGCTTTAGTGAGAAATATGCTCAAATGCTTCAAAGAAACCCATGTACGACGATCCCTTTCCCGAGCACTTACTATTGGGCTTCCAGTCATAACTCATAAGGGTTACCTAATTTTTTATGGGATTTCTGTTTTTGTGCCCTTAGTTCCTTAATACTAGTCAGTTTTGTCCCGCCGCCTTAACATTCCTCACTTTTCCCCTCCTCTCTCCACCCCAACCTCACAAATGCCCAAATGGAGCATTTTCGTTGGGTCAAACCTATTGACCGTTACCTAGGTGGGTTCATGACGAGTGGGATTTGACGAGGGCCTAATGAGTGGGCCCACCTAGACACCTTAGCCCACATGTGGGTGGCATAACCCAGCGAGCTCAACATCGGCGACCATTGGCCACAATGGAGTCCACTCAGTAATTGGGCTAGCCTGCTCAGTGTGGGTTTTAAGTGCGAACGGTATCAAATACCATTTTGAATTTCCAGTTGTCGGTGTCAAAACCGGCGGATATCGGGTAGGGGGTCCCGAACTGTGCGTCTAGGCCGGATGGTAACAGGAGGCAGGGGACACAATGTTTTACCCAGGTTCGGGCCCTCTTGATGGAGGTAAAACCCTACGTCCTGCTTGATTGATATTGATGATATGGGTAGTACAAGAGTAGATCTACCATGAGATCAGAGAGGCTAAACCCTAGAAGCTAGCCTATGGTATGATTGTATGTTGTGATTGTTGTCCTACGGACTAAAACCCTTCGATTTATATAGACACCGGAGAGGCTTAGGGTTACACAAGATCGGTTACAAAGGAGGAGATATCCATATCCGTATTGCCTAGCTTGCCTTCCACGCTAAGTAGAGTCCCATCCGGACACGAGACGGAGTCTTCAATCTTGTATCTTCATAGTCCAACAGTCCGGCCAATGGAGATAGTCCGGCTGTCCGGAGACCCCCTAATCCAGGACTCCCTCAGTAGCCCCTAAACCAGGCTTCAATGACGATGAGTCCGGCGCGCAGTATTGTCTTCGACATTGCAAGGCGGGTTCCTTCTCCGAATACATCATAGAAGAATTTGAATACGAGGATAGTGTCCGACCCTGCAAAATAAGTTCCACATACCGTCGTAGAGAGAATAATATTTTCGCAAATCCAATTTGCTGACTTGTTTTGGCAGCATGACGTTATGTCATGGCCCAGTGATTATTCGAACCGTTTTTCTTCAACCAGCTCCACACATAATGCGAGGCGGTTTCTTGACACGTCTTGTCAAAGTAGAGATCGTGTTCCCCCAATTACGGGATTCTCATTAATGTGGTCGTGGGTAACCCAACCGTGTCTAGGACTCCTAGATTATAGGCAAGTCCTAAACGGCTATGGAGTGGACGCTTGATATTCACCCTCTTTATAAAGGGACAAGGTTTTCGCTTTTTCCCTCCCGTGCTCAATCGAACCCTTCCCCCGCCTCGAGTTCCAACACCCAAAGCCCAGGTTAGGTGCTCCGGATCTTCAATCATGTCCGGATCCAGCCTTCAAGGCCGATGGATGCCCTCCTCCGTGATGGAAGAGGACATCAAGAACTTGAGGGGGGCCAGATACCTGACCGCCGAAGTTTCGCATCGGCTTCCTACTCGAGGGCAGGTCGTCCCTACTCCCGAACCCAACGAGAACGTCGTGTTCGTCTCCCACTTCCTCCGAGGCCTAGGCCTCACTCTGGATCCCTTCGTCAGGGGTTTGATGTTCTATTACGGGCTAGATTACCATGATCTAGCTCCGGACTCCTTTCTCCACATCTCGACATTTATTGTCGTGTGTGAGGCCTTCCTCCGCATTACCCCTCACTTTGGCCTGTGGCTCAAGACCTTTGAAGTGAAGCCGAAGATGATCGAGGGGCAACATGCAGCGTGCGGAGGTGCATCAATAGGCAAGATGGCAGGAGCTCCATGGCCGAAAGGTTCCTTTCCAGAGGTGTCTGAATTATGGCAACGGGAGTGGTTTTACGTCACGGCTCCCAGAAGTGCCAAGTGGGCGGCTGCCGCCGCTGCTTTCCGCTCAGGCCCCCACCACGACTAATGTCATGGATTAGCAGAGGTCTGAGCTGGGGTCCAACCAAGGACGTGCCTATACTGCAAAGCCGCATTCGAGATCTCTTCGAGGGAGATTTTAATTTGGTCGTGGTAATACAAGTTATGCTGGTTCGTCAAGTCCAGCCTTGCAAATGCTGGCCCCTTCGGTTGTGGGAGTTCAACCCAGAAGGATCGCGTGCCATTCAAAGTTTCCTTGGCCTGACGCATGAGGAGACGTACAAGTCATTCTTCGGACCTCAAATAGAGTGTCCGGATACTACCGAGGACGTGGGCCTGAGCAGTAACCGCGTCGCCGAACAAGTAAGAAATCCTCTAGCCGAACACACTGTCTTTTATTCATCATGGATTTATTTCTGAGAGTTCGCTCTTTGACGAGGACTGGCTAACAAAGGCGAAGATGATTCGGTGTTTGGCCCCCCTCCCTGAGGGTTTGGAAAATCCGGTATTGGAAAAGATGCTCGAGCTCGCACCTTGCCCGGAGCCCTTGAAGGAAGATACGGGGGGGGGGGATAATATGGGTGGACGCGGGCCCCCATTGCTGCCAGTTCCCTCCGAGGGAATGAGCGCCTCCATGAAGGAGGATAACCGGGGGAGGAAAAGGACTGCTTCCGAGGATCCGGAAGCCGAAGCCTCCAAACGGGAGAAGAAGTCTCCCACAGAGGGTCCTGCCTCGGGGGGGGGGGTGCCTTTGTCGCACCAAGTCCGCGGGGGGATCAACCCTCCAACGAGTCGTAAGTGATCCAAAAAATACTTTAATAGTGAAGGTATACTGTCTTTCTTCTGAGAAAATAACCGCCGCATATATCTTGCAGTTCGGGCCTTAGCCCCTCTCAGCTGAGCTCGTCTTCGGGGGATCTTCCTCCAGAGATGATGGAGAGCAAAACGCCTCCCCCGGACTCCTCCGCTCAAGAAGCAGGCGACCCCGAAGTGTCGTCACAGAGGGCCTCTCCGGATACGGTGAGGCCAGAAGGTAATCCTATAGACCCCCGAAGTCCCCAGCGTCCGGCTCCCGAAGAGAGCAAACAAAAGAGTTCGGCACCGTCTGGTATGCGGTCGGACGTTCTGAGGGAGCTGGTGGGGCGAGCGGCCATCTCAGAAGAACACCGTACGCTGATGGGTACGGTGATGGAGAGAATTTCGTCCGCCGAAAGCGGATTACATGAAGCCTTTATAAGTCTACTGACAGGCTTTGAGGTACGTGAGATAATATGTGATAGTACCGCACATGTTAGGTGTGCCATGTGTAGATAGTAGCCCCTAAGACTCTGGTTGTCGTCGAGAACGGCGGTGAACAAGGGATCATAGTCCCAGGCAATAACCAGACTGCCCGTATGTGCAGGTGGTGGAAGCTCTGGTGGCTAGCCGGACTAGTGAGTTTGCCAAATTAAAATGGCAACTGGATGCGACAGACGCCGACATCGAGCTTGTTGACAAGAGGCTTGACGAGGCACAGGGTAAGTGTTATTATCTGGTGAACGCCACAAAGTAAGAGTAGCATGATGTCAGTATCTTTAATATGTTGTGACTGCAGATGGAGCTGCCACCGTGGAAACCTTGCGGGCAGAACTTGCCCGAGACAAGGAACACGCGAGGATTAGTAATGCGGCTGCTTTGAAGGCGGCCGAAGAGTTGAAAGCCGAGAAGGCCGCACATTGCGAGAGCCAAGAGAAGATGGCCAAGATGGCCATAGAATTAAAAGACACTGTAGACCGTTGCCGGCTCCTTGAAAAAGAAAACCGAGCGAAGGCAACGGACCTTGAGAAGGCCATGTGTGACGCCCGGATAATCATGCTACAGTAATCTCACGCTAATCATGCCACGTCACCTCAGTTACTGTTGCTAATCTATCGTTAGGTCAAAACCGGTCCAAAATTCAAATTCAAAGTTTGGTAAATAATAACAGTTTTCAAAAATTAAAACAAAAATGTTCGGTGGTTGCCGAATAATGCATAGGTAATTATGGTGGAGAAACCACATTTTTATAAAATGTTTAAATAATCTATAATAAATTAAACAGTAACAAAACCTATTACTTAAAAGCTTTTAAAATATTAAACACTTACAAATTATTTTATTTTAGGCCCTAATTTAATTGTGGTGGTGGCATATTGTTAATACTAAATTAGGTACAACTAATGTGTTTTATAAAACTAAGCTATTTGAATTATAAACTTAAAATAAAAAAAGGAAAAAAAAACAAAGAAAGCAGAAAACAAACACAACAACAAAAAAAAAAGAAGAAGAAACCCCCCTCCCCCTGGGCCGAATGGCCCAGCTAGCCATCAGGCCAAAAGGCCCAACCGGCCCACCCCCACTCCCCTTATCCATCCCCCCCACCGAACCCTAACCCACTCCTCCCACTTCCCACGTCTCTCCTCTCCTCGTCCCGATCTGGATCGGGGACGAGCGTCCCCTTCCTCCCCCATCGACGAGCGCCCCACTCCCCCCCTGTCGCTCCATCCCCACCCTCTCCCTCCAGCGCCCGCCTCCTCAACCCTCCTTCCCGGTGCCCCCGCACTCTAGATTGGGGAGGGGCCTGATCCCGTCGCCGCCCCGGCGCACGTCCCCATCGCCAACCCCCGCCGCCTCGCCGGACCGCCTCGCCTCCTCCCCGACGTGCTCCACCGACCCCGACGCCACCCCGAACCGCCGGCGCCGAGCGCCATCCACCCGGAGCTCCCCCGTCGCCGCCTGTAGTCTTCGTCCTCCTCCGCGACCCCCCACTGCCACTCCCCTACACTACTCGGTGAGGGTCATGCCCTCTTCTCTCTCCCCTGTCCCGCGCACTCTACGGCGTCGTCGCCCCCCCTGCAGCTCTCGACCACGCCCCGCGTCTTCCGTAGCCGCCATCGCGCCCTGACCGCGGGGTGGCCACACCCAGCGTGCGCGCTCGGCCCGCGCCTGCCGCCTACTGATCTCGCCGGCCCGCCCCTCTCGTGCTCACCCCCGCGTGCTCGTCGGTGCCCTGCTCCTCTGCTCACGCGCCACCACGCTCGCCAGCTTCCGCGCGCGCCGCACTGCCGCGCCTCGCCGTGTCCTCCCTGCAGCCGTTGCTGCTCGCCTTATCCTCGCCCCTCCGCCCCTGACCACTGCTCCATCGCGCGACCCCGCCACCACCTCCACCGTTGTAGCTTGCGCGCGCCGCCGCATGCCTCACCTCCGACGCCTCACCTGGCCGGCGTCTTACCGCCGTCCCCCAGCCGCCTCGTTGGCCACGCCCGGGCCAGCGCCCGCACACTCACGGGGCTCCGCCCGGAACGCCCCAACGCCCGTGCGCCCATTATGCCGCCCCTGTGCCACTGACAGAGGGGCCCACGCCCCAGAACGCTTTATTAAAAAAAGGAATTAAAATTAATAATAATAAAAATAATTAAATAATTAATTAATTAATCAAGGAATTAATTAAGTTAATTAATCATAATTAGATTAACCTAATTAACTAATTAGTTTAATTAAACACTAATTAGTTTAATTAAGCAGTAGTTAACTTAATTAACTGCTAATTAGCCTAATCAGTCAATGACGAACGGGACCCGCATGTCAGCTGACCAAGTCAACTGCTGATGTCATGCTGACGTCATGATGACGTCAGCAAACACTATTCTGGATAATGTTAATTTAAATAATTAATTAAAATCAGAAAATGATTTAAATCTTTAGAAAATCATATCTTTTAATCCGTAACTCGGATGAAAAAACTTTGTACATGAAAGTTGCTCAGAACGGCGAGATGATTCCGGATACGCAACCCGTTCGTCCACCACACCTCCCTAACCTATCGAACTCGCAACTTTCCCCCTCCGGTCCTCTGCCCGAAAACGCAAAACACCGGGGATATTTTCCCGGATGTCATCCCCTTCACCGGTATCACCTATTACCGCGTTAGGGCACCTCTAACGCCGTTACTTGTCATGTCATGCATCACTATGCATATGCTTGATTAAATATTTATTGTTTCCCCCCTCTTCTCTCGATAGACACCGAGACCGACGCCGCTGCTACCCAGTTCGGCTACGGAGTTGACGACCCCTCTCTCTTGCCAGAGCAACCAGGCAAGCCCCCCCTTTGATCACCAGATATCGCCTACTCTTCTCTATACTGCTTGCATTAGAGTAGTGTAGCATGTTACTGCTTCCCGTTAATCCTATACTGATGCATAGCCTGTCCTTGCTACTACTGTTGTTACCTTTACCTGCAAACCTAATGCTTAGTATAGGATGCTAGTTTATCATCAGTGGCCCTACATTCTTGTCCGTCTGCCATGCTATACTATTGGGCCGTGATCACTCGGGAGGTGATCACGGGTATATACTATATACTTTAAACATGATAAATGTGGTGACCAAAGTCGGGTTGGCTCGAGGAGTACCCGCGAGTGATTCACGGATTGGGGGCTGAAAGGACCTTTGTCCCGACGGCCCTCTGTGTGGATCTTTATGGCGGAGCGACAGGGCAGGTTCCGACCACCTAGGAGAGAGGTGGGCCTGGCCCTGGTCGGTGTTCGCGGATACTTAACACGATTAACGAGATCTGGGTATTTGATCTGAGTCTGGCCATTTGGTCTATACGCACTAACCATCTACGCGGGAGTAGTTATGGGTATCCCGACGTCGTGGTATCAGCCGAAGCCTTCGTGACGTCAGCGACTGAGTGGCGCGCGCCGGATTGGACTGGAAAGCCACTAGGCTAGGTCTGTTTCCGGCCGCGTACGCAACGTGCAGGTGTGCAAAGGGCGATGGGCCCAGACCCCTGCGCCATAGGATTTAGACCGGCGTGCTGACCTCTCTGTTGTGCCTAGGTAGGGCTGCGACGTGTTGATCTTCCGAGGCCAGTCATGACCCAGGAAAGTGTGTCCGGCCAAATGGGATCGAGCGTGTTGGGGTATGTGGTGCACCCCTGAAGGGAAGTTTATCTATTCGAATAGCCGTGTCCCTCGGTAAAAGGACGACCCGGAGTTGTACTTTGACCTTATGACAACTAGAACCGGTTACTTAATAAAACACACCCTTCCAAGTGCCAGATACAACCGGTGGTCGCTCTCTCACAGGGCGACGAGGGGAGGATCATCGGTTAGGATTATGCTATATGATGCTACTTGGAGGACTTCAGTCTACTCTCTTCTACATGTTGCAAGACGGAGGCTGCCAGAAGCGTAGTCTTCGAAAGGATTAGTTATCCCCCTCTTATTCTGGCTTTCTGCAGTTCAGTCCACATATGATACCCTTACTCCATTTGACACCCATGCATATGTAGAGTAGCTCCTTGCTTGCGAGTACTTTGGATGAGTACTCACGGTTGCTTTCTCCCCCCTTTTCCCCCCTTTCCTTTCTTTCTGGTTGTCGCAACCAGATGTTGGAGCCCAGGAGCCAGACGCCACCGTCGACGACGACCCCTACACCGGAGGTGCCTACTATTACGTGCTGCCCGCTGACGACGACCAGGAGTAGCTTAGGAGGATCCCAGGCAGGAGGCCTGCGCCTCTTTCGATCTGTATCCCAGTTTGTGCTAGTCTTCTTAAGGCAGACTTGTTTAACTTATGTCTGTACTCAGATATTGTTGCTTCCGCTGACTCGTCTATGATCGAGCTCTTGTATTCGAGCCCTCGAGGCCCCTGGCTTGTAATATGATGCTTGTATGACTATTTTTATTTGTAGAGTTGTGTTGTGATATCTTCCCGTGAGTCCCTGATCTTGATCGTACACATTTGCGTGTATGATTAGTGTACGGTCGAATCGGGGGCGACACAAGTTGGTATCAGAGCCGACTGCCTGTAGGAATCCCCCTTCCACGCTCCTTGCCGAAGTCGAGTCTAGACATTACTAAAACTTTTACTAACATGGCTGTGTGCCTTACGGGCCCACGTCGCCATCTGGGTGGTATTAGGATCTTTTACTCCTCGATCCTTACTCTAGGACTCTAATCTCTCCCCTATTCAGGTTAAATGATTTTACTAGAAACAAAACTAACTTTAGGTTCTCGAAAGTACTTTCTCCCGGAGAGCCCTTTCATTCCAGATGATGGCCTGCTTCACCGGAAGATTCCGAAGATACTCTTTGCTATTCCTCTCGAGACTTTGTGCCCATCACTTGTGCTATTCCCGACCACCGATAAATCCTTATGGATAACTACTTACACTTGCCATTCATACGATCATCCCCCATTGATCTTGTATTACAAGATACCCCGGAGTCTTCTCTATTGTTCCGAGAATACTTTGTGCCTACTGCCTAGCAGTTCCTTGCCACATGAATACCCCTTCAATTAAATCCTCGCACTTGTCGAGTATCCACTCATCCCCAGTTGTTCATGTGTTTCACAATGGTCTTCGAAATACTATTCGATCCTCCAAAAATCCTTAGTAGCTTATTGCTCTGCAATACTTGCCTGCTTGCATTATGGATGCTTTCCATATGTCTGGCGATATTCGTTAGTATCCTTAGGCATCGTCTTTTGATCCTATCGATTCAACTTGAGTACGAATGCACGCAATCATCAGTTGATCCTTTTAAATTATCTTTCCGGCTCAGACGTTATTTTAAAACATGAGCTGGATCTCGACCAATCAAATTGCTGTCGATTGTACCCTTAAGGCTATTCAACTTATCCATCCCTGATCAGAGCATTGCTTCTGATCCCTTGTCTTGGAATTGATAATTCCTTTGCATATGAGCCTTGAATTAGTCAGTTGTTTCTAAAGTCTGATCTCCTTGCATTGTTTCTCCCTCTGGTTGAGTACCGATGCTCGCACCAGATCCCTTGAGAACCACCAGATCATTTGCGGGATTTTATCCGACAACGTCCTTCATATTCAATAAGTCTGTGAGCCTTTCCTCGGATACATAATACCTTTGGTAAATTGTATCCTCTGCTTTGTCAAACATGCTCTACTATCGAGCTGGTGTTATTTATTCTTGAAATTTTTGGTATATACTCCTAAGATGCCCTGATGGGTTGAACTTATGCCTTCTCTAAACTGTGTGAACTCGAAAGTTTTCACGAGTCATACTCTTCTGGTATTTTGCTAGATAAAATTTCTATACTACAGCTTCATCAAAAGCGAGAAGTAAAATGAAAGGTTATGCATGGAAGAATTGGGAGTCGACCTTGAACTTGTGTTCATGCCCATGGACACGATGTAGATCTTATCGTTAAAGCTTCTCTTAAAGTAAATTATTCCTTTGGTATAAGTTCATCTTATATCTGGGATCTGACCTTTTGCAATCGGGGTTCCGACCATGTTCTCTTTTAAATACCATTTTCGATGCGAGTGTAAGCACTTGTCTCATGTGGATCAATACCTCGGTCCAACCTCTACTTTGATCCGTCTTCGAGTATTACCCCCCTGGTATCTCGAGGTTATCTTGAAACTGCATAACTTCTTATGAGTTCTTCATCAAGTACTACATTCTCACTGATTACAGTTTTCATGGGCTCCGAGTTATTAAACACTCAAAGACACCGATAACTGAACCGAGTCTGCCCTATGGTTCAGCAACTCTTGATAATCTTCCTTAAGTCCGAGTTTGTACTCAATCATGTCATTCCTAGCCTGATCGGCTATATCATTATCGTGCTAAAATTTAACTGTGCTACCTGGTCCTTAATCCCGGAGCACAACTTTCGATGATGAGCTAAGCTTACGTCGATCTTCCTCGTCATATCAATTCACCTTGAACAACAAGCTTGATTTCAAGTTTGTGCCCTACCCATGGTTCTAATAACCTTCCGCTTCATCATTCCTTTGATTTGATGTTGTCACTGATTGATTACATCTTGAAATCTCTCGACCAATGTGCCGTGAAGATCATCAACCTTATGAGGTCTTCCTGGATATCAATTGAATTCATGATGAGAAATACCATCCTTGCCCCCGATGAATTGTATTATCATCGGCCACTTTATTGCCTTCCCTCCAACACAAACTTATTCGTGTTTTGAGTTATACCTTGAGATCCTTGCTATACAGCATTTGTTCTTCTTTACCTTGGAATGTTACTACCATTTATGTCAAGAATGTCGTGGTAATTTTACCACCTCTTGAGAATTCTTGATATAATAATATCTCTCGCCTTTTGCGTTCATCTCTTGGTCTCCGTATTGTTTCTAACCGGAATACCGACTAATGGTCTGTGTTGTGCAAATTCTAAACTTCTAGCACCCCTATTGCTTGAAGTTATTGGTCTACAGTTTCATTCTAAGTCTATTGATTATTGAATCAACATTCAAACATTGATCGTGCTACCTAGTCCAGATTCCTGGTTGCACCCTTCTATCATTGATCAGTTGTGTATGTTTCCCTCGAGCATACATCATTATGACATTTGATCCGACAAATGATATTTCCTTGTTCACATAATGGTGGAAATCAATCCTTTGGAAATCGCGATGATTTGTTGCTGAGCCTATCAGCCACCTCCTCATCCTCTCCTTGGTTTACTGATGGACTTTTGTTTCGGAACTCGCTTCCATAGTTCATTTCCTGAGAATCTTACAATGTCATCTCGTCAAATTGTGCCGCACCTTTTCTTCTCAGGCATCCTAAGTCTGAGGTATCGTGACACCAATCAGATCTGAATCTCGGTCAGATATGATGGTTGGAACTTATTTCCAAGAGTTATAATGTTGGTCTTTATATATGACCCGGTAAGGTTATGTCAGGCCTAGCACACCTGGCCGGAGGACCTATTGTTGTAGTATCCTTTTTGGCTAGTTTAGCCATTCTTCCGTGAGGAAATTGTAAGACGTATTTCACAAGCTATTCCTGATGGATCCTTTGTGTTTCCAAAATCTGACCTTTGCTTGAATACCATGTCAATGCTTCTTGAAGCATGTTTGTGGTACTCCGATTTTCAATAAGAGCATTGAAAGCGCAATGCTAAGTTTTCTTTAACCATTATCCAAACACCGTTGTATGGGTACTGTCATGAAATTTCTCTCCCCTTACTTAAAGGGTTTTCTACATGATATCCTGCCACGGATATCATGCTCTGTTTGTCCTTGGGAAGGATATACCCCTGAAATATGTGTTTAAACACATTTTCCTTTCCATTCTTCTGTTAAATCTGATAATCATAATTTCCTTTCCATTGTTCTGTTTAACCCTCTTGAGGTTTATATGATCTAAGCATTAATACGTCACTGCTTTTATAAGCACCTCGGCGTACAACTCTGTCAGTAAGACCCTGTTACTATTGTTGTTGACATTCCGGTAACCACCGATGAACGAGAACTTTGCCTATTGGTCCGCCTCGTTTCAACAAGCAGGAAAATGGTTCTCTTCGTCCCTCGCCCTTGGTACCGACATTGTTGCCAACATAAATGATAGGCTACCCTCTGACATGTCTTGCTATCACGACCGAGCAAGACATCAACGCTTTACCTACTTTTAACCACATGGTGGGCCCATAACCCACAGTTCCACAGGATCGAAACCTGACTCTCCTATACACCCCCGGTTTCCAAATTTAATTCCTCGCACTTGGCCTCGTTTGTGATTCACGAGCCACCTTCCGAGAAATCATCGATTCTGGTATTAAACACAATACCTATACCGTTGCCTTGTTACAGGCAACGAAGATTGTCTATCCGTTTCAAACTTCTTATGGTACCTTCTTACTTTGCTCTCGATGTGTTTTAATTCTTCAACTCGAGAGATACTATTACGATCATTCTTGGGATACCCCCTAAATGAGTTTCCCTTATAACATTCAATTGTTGTAAAGCTGCCCCTTACCTATTCGTAAGTACGATGGAGTTCCCGAAGAAAGGACGACAACTTCATCATGATGACCTGAAGCAGAGAAATGAAGACATCAATGTAATGGAACGACCTCTTCGAGAAGAGCAACTATGACCAAGAAAAATCGTTAGAATTATGTAACCAGATCCCCCACCCCCTTACTCCCGCTCCTAAATCTCGGGACGAGATTTCTTGTAGTGGAGGAGAATTGTGACGCCCGGATAATCATGCTACAGTAATCTCACGCTAATCATGCCACGTCACCTCAGTTACTGTTGCTAATCTATCGTTAGGTCAAAACCGGTCCAAAATTCAAATTCAAAGTTTGGTAAATAATAACAGTTTTCAAAAATTAAAACAAAAATGTTCGGTGGTTGCCGAATAATGCATAGGTAATTATGGTGGAGAAACCACACTTTTATAAAATGTTTAAATAATCTATAATAAATTAAACAGTAACAAAACCTATTACTTAAAAGCTTTTAAAATATTAAACACTTACAAATTATTTTATTTTAGGCCCTAATTTAATTGTGGTGGTGGCATATTGTTAATACTAAATTAGGTACAACTAATGTGTTTTATAAAACTAAGCTATTTGAATTATAAACTTAAAATAAAAAAAGGAAAAAAAAACAAAGAAAGCAGAAAACAAACACAACAACAAAAAAAAAAAGAAGAAGAAACCCCCCTCCCCCTGGGCCGAATGGCCCAGCTAGCCATCAGGCCAAAAGGCCCAACCGGCCCACCCCCACTCCCCTTATCCATCCCCCCCACCGAACCCTAACCCACTCCTCCCACTTCCCACGTCTCTCCTCTCCTCGTCCCGATCTGGATCGGGGACGAGCGTCCCCTTCCTCCCCCATCGACGAGCGCCCCACTCCCCCCCTGTCGCTCCATCCCCACCCTCTCCCTCCAGCGCCCGCCTCCTCAACCCTCCTTCCCGGTGCCCCCGCACTCTAGATTGGGGAGGGGCCTGATCCCGTCGCCGCCCCGGCGCACGTCCCCATCGCCAACCCCCGCCGCCTCGCCGGACCGCCTCGCCTCCTCCCCGACGTGCTCCACCGACCCCGACGCCACCCCGAACCGCCGGCGCCGAGCGCCATCCACCCGGAGCTCCCCCGTCGCCGCCTGTAGTCTTCGTCCTCCTCCGCGACCCCCCACTGCCACTCCCCTACACTACTCGGTGAGGGTCATGCCCTCTTCTCTCTCCCCTGTCCCGCGCACTCTACGGCGTCGTCGCCCCCCCTGCAGCTCTCGACCACGCCCCGCGTCTTCCGTAGCCGCCATCGCGCCCTGACCGCGGGGTGGCCACACCCAGCGTGCGCGCTCGGCCCGCGCCTGCCGCCTACTGATCTCGCCGGCCCGCCCCTCTCGTGCTCACCCCCGCGTGCTCGTCGGTGCCCTGCTCCTCTGCTCACGCGCCACCACGCTCGCCAGCTTCCGCGCGCGCCGCACTGCCGCGCCTCGCCGTGTCCTCCCTGCAGCCGTTGCTGCTCGCCTTATCCTCGCCCCTCCGCCCCTGATCACTGCTCCATCGCGCGACCCCGCCACCACCTCCACCGTTGTAGCTTGCGCGCGCCGCCGCATGCCTCACCTCCGACGCCTCACCTGGCAGGCGTCTTACCGCCGTCCCCCAGCCGCCTCGTTGGCCACGCCCGGGCCAGCGCCCGCACACTCACGGGGCTCCGCCCGGAACGCCCCAACGCCCGTGCGCCCATTATGCCGCCCCTGTGCCACTGACAGAGGGGCCCACGCCCCAGAACGCTTTATTAAAAAAAGGAATTAAAATTAATAATAATAAAAATAATTAAATAATTAATTAATTAATCAAGGAATTAATTAAGTTAATTAATCATAATTAGATTAACCTAATTAACTAATTAGTTTAATTAAACACTAATTAGTTTAATTAAGCAGTAGTTAACTTAATTAACTGCTAATTGGCCTAATCAGTCAATGACGAACGGGACCCGCATGTCAGCCGACCAAGTCAACTGCTGATGTCATGCTGACGTCATGATGACGTCAGCAAACACTATTCTGGATAATGTTAATTTAAATAATTAATTAAAATCAGAAAATGATTTAAATCTTTAGAAAATCATATCTTTTAATCCGTAACTCGGATGAAAAAACTTTGTACATGAAAGTTGCTCAGAACGGCGAGATGATTCCGGATACGCAACCCGTTCGTCCACCACACCTCCCTAACCTATCGAACTCGCAACTTTCCCCCTCCGGTCCTCTGCCCGAAAACGCAAAACACCGGGGATATTTTCCCGGATGTCATCCCCTTCACCGGTATCACCTATTACCGCGTTAGGGCACCTCTAACGCCGTTACTTGTCATGTCATGCATCACTATGCATATGCTTGATTAAATATTTATTGTTTCCCCCCTCTTCTCTCGATAGACACCGAGACCGACGCCGCTGCTACCCAGTTCGGCTACGGAGTTGACGACCCCTCTCTCTTGCCAGAGCAACCAGGCAAGCCCCCCCTTTGATCACCAGATATCGCCTACTCTTCTCTATACTGCTTGCATTAGAGTAGTGTAGCATGTTACTGCTTCCCGTTAATCCTATACTGATGCATAGCCTGTCCTTGCTACTACTGTTGTTACCTTTACCTGCAAACCTAATGCTTAGTATAGGATGCTAGTTTATCATCAGTGGCCCTACATTCTTGTCCGTCTGCCATGCTATACTATTGGGCCGTGATCACTCGGGAGGTGATCACGGGTATATACTATATACTTTAAACATGATAAATGTGGTGACCAAAGTCGGGTTGGCTCGAGGAGTACCCGCGAGTGATTCACGGATTGGGGGCTGAAAGGACCTTTGTCCCGACGGCCCTCTGTGTGGATCTTTGTGGCGGAGCGACAGGGCAGGTTCCGACCACCTAGGAGAGAGGTGGGCCTGGCCCTGGTCGGTGTTCGCGGATACTTAACACGATTAACGAGATCTGGGTATTTGATCTGAGTCTGGCCATTTGGTCTATACGCACTAACCATCTACGCGGGAGTAGTTATGGGTATCCCAACGTCGTGGTATCAGCCGAAGCCTTCGTGACGTCAGCGACTGAGTGGCGCGCGCCGGATTGGACTGGAAAGCCACTAGGCTAGGTCTGCTTCCGGCCGCGTACGCAACGTGCAGGTGTGCAAAGGGCGATGGGCCCAGACCCCTGCGCCATAGGATTTAGACCGGCGTGCTGACCTCTCTGTTGTGCCTAGGTAGGGCTGCGACGTGTTGATCTTCCGAGGCCGGTCATGACCCAGGAAAGTGTGTCCGGCCAAATGGGATCGAGCGTGTTGGGGTATGTGGTGCACCCCTGCAGGGAAGTTTATCTATTCGAATAGCCGTGTCCCTCGGTAAAAGGACGACCCGGAGTTGTACTTTGACCTTATGACAACTAGAACCGGTTACTTAATAAAACACACCCTTCCAAGTGCCAGATACAACCGGTGGTCGCTCTCTCACAGGGCGACGAGGGGAGGATCATCTGTTAGGATTATGCTATATGATGCTACTTGGAGGACTTCAGTCTACTCTCTTCTACATGTTGCAAGACGGAGGCTGCCAGAAGCATAGTCTTCGAAAGGATTAGTTATCCCCCTCTTATTCTGGCTTTCTGCAGTTCAGTCCACATATGATACCCTTACTCCATTTGACACCCATGCATATGTAGAGTAGCTCCTTGCTTGCGAGTACTTTGGATGAGTACTCACGGTTGCTTTCTCCCCCCTTTTCCCCCCTTTCCTTTCTTTCTGGTTGTCGCAACCAGATGTTGGAGCCCAGGAGCCAGACGCCACCGTCGACGACGACCCCTACACCGGAGGTGCCTACTATTACGTGCTGCCCGCTGACGACGACCAGGAGTAGCTTAGGAGGATCCCAGGCAGGAGGCCTGCGCCTCTTTCGATCTGTATCCCAGTTTGTGCTAGTCTTCTTAAGGCAGACTTGTTTAACTTATGTCTGTACTCAGATATTGTTGCTTCCGCTGACTCATCTATGATCGAGCTCTTGTATTCGAGCCCTCGAGGCCCCTGGCTTGTAATATGATGCTTGTATGACTATTTTTATTTGTAGAGTTGTGTTGTGATATCTTCCCGTGAGTCCCTGATCTTGATCGTACACATTTGCGTGTATGATTAGTGTACGGTCGAATCGGGGGCGTCACACCATGATGGCAGACAAAGACACCTGCTCTGCTATGAGAGAGAAGAAGGAGGAGCTGCGGGAAGCTGGGGTTATTGCGGCTGGGAAGCCCTTCATGCTACGGAGGAAGTTCGGAGATCCACGGTATGCCCCTCTAGATCGGCTGTGGAGTTTAGCAGATGCGTATATGGACTTGGTGGCGAGCGCTGCCGATGCGGCCAAATACTTCCAAGGTCAAACGGATCGTGAAGTGGACAAGCTGTTTTGGTCGCAATTCAACGTTCCAGAGCGTCCGCTTCCATTGACTGATCAGCTAGCCGAATGGGCCGAACTAAATAGGTTGTCCGGACTCGCCATGAGGTCTATCGTGGATCAGCTATGGCCGGAAAAGCCAAAGCCGAACAACTATTTCAGTTTAGTGCAGCGGTTCCTTGGTGCGGTGCCGCGCATTAATGTGATGAAGAGGTCGGCGTGCATAGAAGGCTCGCGGATGGCCCTTGCCCGTGTTAAAGCATACTGGGCGAAGATGGACGCTACCACTGTTGCGGCGCAGGGTTCGGCCATAGGCCGAGTGGCTGCCGAGCACTATTTCGAGGAGGTTCTCGAGGGTGCTCGTTTGATAGAGGCCCAGTGCTCGAAGAATATTATGTTTGAGTGATATGTATTCTCGTTGTAAACACAATGCTTTTATGAAATTCTATAAGGCTATGTTTATACTTTTGCCTGAAAGTAGTATGATGCCTCCTGTGCGGCCGTTTATGTATACATGTGTATAACCTGAAAGATTGCAGCCGTCGGCTTCAACCCCCATGCATATAATGCGGAGGTGCTCGCAAAAAACGCGTGCTCACACTTAACCCAACGTCTTGGTCCTATTAAGGAGGTGATAGCATAGCGAACGAGGCAACTGGACTATAATGCTTTAACACTTTCACTTAGCCATAGGAGTTTGACAGTGGGACTACTAGATAGCCCATGGTGGCTCCGCACTCTCCCGATCTCGGGGTGCGTACATGCCTGGCCGAAAAATGGCCCTTCGTTAAGGCGGAGGAATTCTAACATTCCGATAGGTCATCGAGTGGTTGACCAGTCTCACGCTATATCATGATAGTCAGTTTTCGGCTTTCTCTACTGAGGTGCTCGTCCGGATGAATCAGGGCACAATCGCAGTAGTTCTCCTGGTGCTGCCTTAGCCGATAAAGCGGAACGTAAGGCACCAAAACACAGGAGCCGGGCAAACCCAACATTTGACCAAAGACAATGATTTGGAGCTGATGCATATAAGGCCAAACTCGCGATGCCGAACACTCCCTAAGGTATTCGGTATTTATGGTATAAACCGGGCCTAAATAGTGCCCTTTGTAAGAAGCCCCTTGTGTCCAGGTACGTGCATTATTCTGACGTGGCTACATGCCAAGACGTCAGCATCCTTCTCAATTGTGCTGAGAATTCGGTGGATGTGTATCAACAAGAGACAACAAAAAAGGTTTACGCAGGGTCTTAATCTAAAAAGAATCCTTGGAACGGGTCCCTGCTGCACGTCTGCGCCTGTGTCTCCGTTGTGCCGTATCCTGGACAGGTGTAGCACGATGGTCATCTGTAAAAGAGAGTAATTTAGGTGAAAAAGTTGTCGTGCAGAGAGATAGTTTTTAAAGAAACCATGTATAAGTAGAAATGAGTATAAATTGCCACTTGTCTGTGCGCGTTGGGCCCCTTGTATTTGTAATAGGGGTGTGGCTATCAATCCGGTATAAATTACATATAGCAGCGCCAGACTCGTCTAACCACGTCCGTGGTCTTGACGACCTATCAAATACTTTAGTTGGCGAGGCCGTTTTTAGTGTGCGACTGCCAACGCAGTCGCATTCTCTTCGGCGCGCAAGGATCGCTTAATACTTCCGTTCACTGTAATGATGCCGCGTGGACCGAACATCTTGAGCGTCAGGGAAGCGTAATGTGGTATTGCATTAAAGCGAGCAAAAGCTTTGCGTCCAAGTAGTGCTTGATAGCCACTTTGGAATGGAGCGATGTGGAAGGTTAAATGTTCTCTACGGAAGTTATCGGGGAAGCCGAATATTACCTTTAGTAGCAGGGAGCCCGTGCAATGAGCCCCTGGGCCTGGCGTTACTCCTTTAAAGGTAGTATTGCTATGGCAAATTTTCGTTGGGTCTATCCCCATTTTGCGGATTGTATCCTGGTATATCAGGTTGAGACTGCTGCCACCGTCCATCAGGACTCGTGTGAAGTGGTATCCGTCAATTATTGGGTCTAATACCAGGGCAGCCCATCCTGCACGACAGATACTTGCGGAGTAATCACGATGGTCGAAAGTGATCGGTTGAGATGACCAGTGGCAGGACTCCGCGGTGATAGGCCCTTGGGCGTATTTTTCTGGGAGTGCCGTTTTGTTTCTCCCCTTGATCACGTGTAACACGTTTACTGTTTTGATTTCTGGTGGAAATTTCTTTTGTTCCCTAGTGTCTTGCTTGAGGCTCATCCTCGTCTTCGCTTGGTGTATCCTCCCCCTTGTGTACGGCGTTGAGCTTGCCGGACTGCCTAAAGACCCAACATTCTCTGTGGGTGTGATTAGCGGGTTTACCAGGGGTGCTATGGATCTGACATATTTGGTCCAGAATTTTGTTTAGGCTGGACAATTTGTCTCTGGCGCCTTTAGAGGGCGGCTTTTGCTGACCTTGCCGAGAGCTTTTGATTCCGGCGTTTACTGCCGTGCTCTTCGTGTTGTCTTCTTTATTTCGGCATTTGTTATTGCTGTTGCACCGTGATTTCCCGTTTCCATCTCTAACTTTGGATGTACTGGGGTCACTGGTGCTGCATCTGCCTAGCCAGCTATCCTCACCCGCGCAAAAGCGGGTCATGAGGCTTGTTAATGCTGCCATTGTTCTCGACTTTTCTTGGCCGAGGTGTCTGGCAAGCCATTCATCACAGACGCTATGCTTAAAAGCTGCCAAGGCTTCGGCGTCCGGACAGTCGACAATTTGGTTCTTTTTAGTAAGAAACCTGTTCCAAAGCTTTCGGGCTAACTCTCTGGGCTGTTGAGTTATATGACTCAAATCATCCGCGTCCGGAGGTCGGACATAAGTCCCTTGAAAATTTGCCCGAAAGGCGTCTTCGAGCTCTTCCCAACTTCCAATGGAGCTTTCGGAGTGGCTCTTAAGCCAGTGCCGAGCTGGCCCTTTGAGTTTGAGGGGTCAATACTTAATGGCGTGGAGATCATCTCCCCGAGCCATGTGGATATGGAGGATATAGTCCTCAATCCAGACCCCAGGGTCTATTGTTCCATCGTATGCCTCTATGTTTACGGGTTTGAATCCCTCTGGAAATTCATGGTCCAGCACCTCATCGGTGAAACATAGGGGGTGTGCAGCACCCCTATATCTGGGTGTACCGCGTTGTTCGGATGTTTGTTGTGTTGCATCGTATGCTGGAGCACGCTTGCGTGGTCCATAGATGGATATGGTTTCGCCCTCCTTTTGATGCGAGCCCTCGCGTAGACCGCGTATTGGCTTATGTGTGGCGTTGCTTGCCGCTTTATGTTGGCCGTGAGGTCGTCTATCCGGCCAGATGGCTGTTTTAATTTTTGGTTGTGAGGGGTCTGAGGCCTCCTCATCGAATTCAGGTAGCAACTTCCGCTTTGGGTAGCTCTTGGTGGGGCGATTGCCGCCGTACTTCGCTGCTGTGTTGAGTACTTTACTCCATCTGATTTGGAGTGTGTCCTGCGCAGCCTTGAGCCTTTGCTTATGCCTTTTCAGACTCCTCGCGGTGGCAACAAGCCTTTGACGGGCATTTTGCTGCTCCGGGTGCCTGTCCGGCGTTATGTCGTCCGGACTATTATCTTTGACAGAATTGGTTTGTTCGGTTTGATTCTTCGTATTGCCGAGGTCCGGCGGTGGTTTGGCATGCTCCAACGCTGGGTCTGTATGATCGTTATTTCTGCCTAGGCGGGATTTGGGGCGGCACTTGCGCCGCCGCTTTGACTGCTTCTAGAGGGAACAAGCCTTCGTTGCGTCCTTCCGTTCCTCGTCGTCGTCTTCTTTTGGTGTGTCCACCATGTATACGTCATATGATGAGGTGGACGTCCAGCGCCCTATGGGTGGTGGTTCCTCTTCGCCTCCCGCATCGTCGTCCATACTGTCGATGTCTTCGGAGTCGAAGTCGAGCATGTCGGTTGAGTCATCGACAATGGCTATTAAGTGGGTGGTGGGTGGGTGTCGAATTTCTTCGCCGTCCGTATCCCAATCCTGTTGGGCATAATCCGGCCAGGGCTCTCCTGATAAAGAGAGAGACCTTAGTGAATTCAGAATGTCGCCGAAGGGCGAGTGCTGAAAGATATCCGCGGCGGTGAATTCCATGATCGGCGCCCAATCGGATTCGATTGGCGGGGGCGCGGGCAGTTCGGAGTCATAAAAAGAGTCCGGCACCTTGGAGTCACGGGCTGCGTAGAGGATTAGGCTGGTGTTTGGCTCGATCGCCGTTGAGACTGCAGCCCCTGAGGCGGTGTCTAACCACCCGTCCTCGATTGGCGCAGTTGGCTCCGAGCTAAGCGTCGGAGCTGATGCGGGCGCGGCCTCTGGGGTACTGTTCAGCGGCAGAGCTAGGTCATACCCATCGTGACAGTGCGGCGCGCCCGGCTATGGCTCGAATCCGTCGAAAATCAAGTCTCCGCGGATGTCGGCCGTGTAGTTCAAACTTCCAAATCTGACCTGATGGCCAGGGGCGTAGCTTTCAATCTGCTCTAGATGGCCAACCGAATTAGCCCGCAGTGAAAAGCCGCCGAATACGAAGATCTGCCCGGGGAGAAAAATCTCACCCTGGACCGCATCGCTATCGATGATAGTAGGAGCCATCAAGCCTAACGGCGACGACACAGAGGAACTCTCAATGAAGGCACCAATGTCGGTGTCAAAACCGGCGGATCTCGGGTAGGGGGTCCCAAACTGTGCGTCTAGGCCGGATGGTAATAGGAGGCAGGGGACACAATGTTTTACCCAGGTTCGGGCCCTCTTGATGGAGGTGAAACCCTACGTCCTGCTTGATTGATATTGATGATATGGGTAGTACAAGAGTAGATGTACCACGAGATCAGAGAGGCTAAACCCTAGAAGCTAGCCTATGGTATGATTGTATGTTGTGATTGTTGTCCTACGGACTAAAACCCTTCGGTTTATATAGACACCGGAGAGGGTTAGGGTTACACAAGGTCGGTTACAAAGGAGGAGATATCCATATCTGTATTGCCTAGCTTGCCTTCCACGCTAAATAGAGTCCCATCCAGACACGAGACGAAGTCTTCAATCTTGTATCTTCATAGTCCAACAGTCCGGCCAATGGAGATAGTCCGGCTGTCCAAAGACCCCCTAATCCAGGACTCCCTCACCAGTCAAATTCCAAAATTCATAATTGAAATCCACTTTAGTTGATTTAAGTTCCTAAATGCATCTTATATTCAGGCCTATTTAATGGCCAAGTTTTATAATTTTTCGTGAAGCTTTTCTGTGTATCATAGACTTAAATCTAGATTCAATGTAGATTGGACATCTTTAGAAATTCCTAATCCATTGCCTGTTGGTCCTACTCCAATAAAAAAATGTCTATAGTCCTTATTTGACCTCACTGAGTTAATAAAATTTGTTTTACAATTTCCAGTGAACTTTCATTCGGAAAAAGAACACTAAAAAGAAAGTTTCAAAAGGAGAGTTTCCGAAAAACAAATTACAAAAAAATTAAATGTCAGAAGAGTGGGGTTTTTGTGAATCAAGTGGCACAATTAATATACAAGAGTGTACCTTTTCAATTTTCACACAAAGTAAATGAAAAATATATTTAAAAAATACAATTATTTTTTAAGAAATCATCGTATTCCAACTTGATCATTTTTGTGGGAACAAGTACACATACAAGGACTCCATGCAAAATGATTCATTTTTTGAATCTTTTTAATTTTCTTTAATTTTTTTAAATGGCGTCAACATTGTCAGCATGGTTATTCATAGCAAAGGCATTGAATCTTTCAACTATTTTGTGGATAGTAGATACAATCCTGCTTGAGTATCTAAAAATGATTTTCCCAATTGTTTGGACCAAACTGTAACACACTTGTGGTTCAATTTTGAATTAATTTTGGTAAATGTCCAGAAATTCATTTAATCAATGGAATATAGCAAAAACTCAAAATCTTTCGGTACTAGGCCTTGAATATGGTCTATTTCTTGTGTAAATAGCAAAAGTTGAATTTTTAATCTTATTTGTGGTACTTGCTTCACAAAAATCCATTTTGGCATTTCAAAAATGATTCATTTACCTTTGTAACAAAACTTTGGAATCTCCTTTTAGCAATCTTGTTTGGCATACTAAGCCCCATGCTTGTGCCAAATATGGTCACCTTACCACGAACTATGGCATGGCTATGGCCATGAACTTAGTCGTTTGACTTCAAAGATATGAACCCTCATAGATACTAGTCCATTTTGTGAACACTTTTTTTATAAAAATCATCATATTCCTAGTTTATAATTTTCCTAGAAAGTAGTACACATAAAATGACTCTATGCAAAAGGATTGCATTTTTTTGAATATTTTTCAATTTCTTACACTTTTTTCAAAATGTGGTGAACATTCTTAGTATGGCTATTCATAGAAAGGGGTTGAATATTTCAAAAAAATTGTGAATGCTACATATAATACTACCTGAGTACCTTAAAAGGATTTCCCCCACTTTTTGGAACCAAACTATAACACATTTGTAGTTCAATTTTAAATTACTTTTGGTAAACGGTCAGAAATTCGTTTAATCAGTGGAATATAGCAAAAAACTCAAAATCTTTCAGCAGTAGGCCTCCAATATGGTCTATTTCATTTGAAAATTACAAAAGTTCAATTTTCAATCTCTTTTGGGTACTTGCTTCAGAAAAAACCATTTTGGCACTTCAAAAATGATCAATTTATTTTTGTAACATAAAATTGTCATCTCCCTTTCGCAATCTTGTTTGGCATGGTAAGCCCCATGTTTGTGCCAATTATTTATACCTTATATTAAAATATGACATGGATATAGCCATTAACTTGGTCATTTGGCTTGAAAACCATAAACTTCATAGATGGTAGTCCATTTTGTGAATATTAAAAAACATCATTTTCCTAGTTTGTCATTTTTCCTGGAAAGTAGTACACATAAAATGACTTCATGCAAAAGTATTGCATATTTTTTGATTTTCTTTTACCTTTTTTTTTTCAAAATGGGGTCAACATTGTGAGCATAACTATTCATACAAAGGGTTGAATCTTTCAACTTTTAGTGAATACTGCATATAATCCGACTTGAGTACCTTAAAATGTTTTTTGCCACTTTTTGGAACGAAACTATAACACACTTGTTGTTCAATTTTGAATTACTTTTGGTAAATGTCTAGAAATTCATTTAATCAATGAAATATAGCAAACAAGCTCAAAAACTCAAAATCGTTTAGAGTAGGCCTCCAATATGGTCTATTTCATGTGAAGATTGCAAAAGTTCAATTTTCAATCTTATTTGTTGTACTTGCTTCACAAAAAAACATTTTTGACACTTTTAAAATGATTTATTTACCTTTGTAAGAAAAAAAATGTTATCTTGCTTGGGCAATCTTGTTTGGCATGGCAAGCCCCATGTTTGTGGCAAACATGGTCACCTTATATTGAAATATGACATGGATATAGCCATTAACTTGTTCATTTGGCTTGAACATCATAAACCTTCAAAGATGGTAGTCCATTTTGTGAACCCTTATTTTGTAAATATCATTGTATTCCTAGTTTATCATTTTTCGTGGAAAGTAGTACACATAAAAGGACCCCATGCAAAAGGATTCGAATTTTTGAATTTTTGTATATTTTCTTATTTTCTTTCACTTTTTCCAAAATGGGGTCAACATGGCTATTCATAGAAAGGGATTGAATCTTTCAACTTTTTTGAATACTGCATATAATCCTACCCGAGTACCTTAAAGTGATTTTTGCCACTTTTTGGAACCAAATGATAACATACTTGTAGTTCAATTTTGAATTACTTTTGGTAAAAATCTAGAAATTCATTTAATCAATGGAATATAGCAAAAAAGCTCAAAAGCTCAAATTCTTTTGGCAGTAGACCTCCAATATGGTCAATTTCATGTGAAAATTTGAGCGAGCGGCGGTGGTGACCATTTGCTCACAGCTGTCACTGTCGGCGACCAATTTCGTGGTGGCGGTGAGCGGCTCACTACAATAGCCTGTTCTAGGGAACAACAAAGAGGGGAGAATACATAGAGATGTGGCAAAGGTCAATCCAAGGACACAAAGACGGCGATGAAACCAGAGGGAACAGGACATCGAGGAAAGTAATCTCAAATGCGATGGCCGGAGTCAGAGACGAAGGGTTCAATTCGGTTGTTACACTGCATCAAAGCACATACGACTCACGTGGATGGAAGAGGATGCTGAGTCGTTCCAAAGGTGCTCTCAATTCGTCGGGGTGGCCTGAGACGAGTGCGTGATTGCGACCAAGGTAGCGCTAGGGTTCCACCGGGAGGAGAGAGCAGAGAGGGAGAGGGAGCATGCGAGCGATAGCAGGAGCGAGGAGCGAGGATGGCATCCTTGATGCGGGATTCCGTGGTCCCGCTTTCAGCCATGGAGCCACCTCCGCCATGTCTAGTGGCCGCCGGCATGATCAGGGAGCTAGGAAGCTTTTTTACTTCCTATTTCCATTTGTTCTATTGGTCCCACATGTAAGAGAGAGAGGGGGGGGTGTTTTTTTAGCAAGGGACATGTCAACATTTTAAGTGGCCCCACATGTCAGCATTTTTAATGGTCCCACTCATCACGAACTCATCCATGTAACGGCCAACGGGATTGACCCAACATAAATGCTTGTTTGGGCACTGTGAGGCTCTGGTCGAGGGAGAAGGGGAAAAGTGAGGAAAACTAAGATGGTTGGGCAAAACCGAGTACAACTATGGAACCACGTGCATGAAAATAGAAATCCCAATTTTTTATTTTAAAAAAATAGTACATCAATTATTTCTTATAGTGAGGTGAGAAGAGTATCATTGAATGTTTAATGATGAGTTAAGAAATATGACTCAAATTTCAAATATACCATGGCCACTGTTAGGCGGCCGGCTGATTCGTGCCCATGATTAGCCGGGTCGGCAGCCACCTGATGCCATAGGCGTGGCTGTCTAATCTTTTGTGATGTCCCTCGCACCACACACGATCTCACTCTCCCCCATCGCAACAACCCTAAAAGGCACCCCTCTCGCTTGCATAAACCGTCACCGAATCATCTATGGCACTGTCGCCGGCACAAGCACATGAGAAGAAGAAGACGGAATCCCCATTTGAAGAAGCTTTTTACCTTGTAGCACACAAGATACCCTGCATGTCGTATTGTAGCAGTGTGGTCATGGCAACGACCACCTCGCAGCACCCCTGCATGTTGCATTCCAGTAGTGTGGACGTGGCGGCAAGAGGACAACATCATTGAACACCTCGCAGCACCAATGACAACTGTGCACAAAACTCGTGGTTGTTGCTTACAAAGGCATTCTAAGTGATGTTAACGCTTGCAGCATCGCATGACGCAACGAGTGTCGGCCATCATTGTGGAGGCTCCCGCTCACAACATTGTGCCGCCTACAAGAGCCGTTGTCGTACAGGCTCCCGCTGATGATGTCCTACACAAGGGGGGTGCTAACCACGCTGGCCCCAAGCATGGGTTGGACCAAGGACTGCCAAACTATCAACTAGTGGGCCATGCCTCTCAAACCCTCGGCATACCCAAGTTGGAATATTCCGAAGACTTGGTGCCTGCTCCAAGACAAGATGCGATCCTATGCATGTTTATCTCCCAATGTAACCGACCAGGTGCAACCCTAGGTAGCTTGGTGTCTATATAAGCTGACGGGTTTAGGATCGTAGAGGTAGATTCATTCACATAGGATCTCAAGGTAGATCAACCTGCACTTTATACGCCATCCACAATTAATACAATACAAGCAGGACATAGGGTTTTACATCTTTGAGAGGGCCCTGCTACTTGTGAGCTGTGTTGGGATTTTCTCCGAAGAGGAAGGGTGAAGCAGTATAGTGGAGGTAAGTATTTCCCTAAGTGAGAACCAAGGTTTATCGAACCAAAAGGAGAACCACACAAATCCTAGTGAACAACACCCGTACACACAAAAGTAAATACTTGCACCCAACATGGGCAAGAGGGTTGTCAATCCCCTTGAACTCGTTACTTGCAAGGATCAAATCTTGTATAAGTAGATAGATAAATTGCTGAAAGTGCGTTATATCGACTAGAGGGGGGTGAATAGGCGATTTTTATGAAAGTCTTCAAAACGTGAAAGTTGTGAAGACAAACAGCAGAGATATGCCTACCACTAAGCAGCGGAAGTTAGATTACACTAGGCAAGCTATGGTCAAGTATTCAATAGAGTGAAAGCACAATGACAAGTTGCGGCAGTGTAATAAGGATCAGGTAGGAAGAAGTTATGAAGCCAAACAAATCATACAGTTACGTTGTGAAGACAAAAGATAGAGCAAGCATGCAATGGCTTCACAATGAGTAACAGTAAGTAAAGGGAAGTGAAGATGAAACCAGTGACTCATTGAAGACAAAGATTTGTTGGACCAGTTCCAGTTGCTGTGACAACTGTACGTCTGGTTAGGGCGGCTAGGTATTTAAACCAAAGGACACACAGTCCCAGACACCCAGTCCTGAACACGCAGCTCAGGACACCCAGTCCTCACCGTATTCCCCTTGAGCTAAGGTCACACAGACCTCGCCCAATCACTCTGGTAAGTCTTCAAGGTAGACTCCCAAACCTTCACAGACTTCGTTCACCGGCAATCCACAATGTCTCTTGGATGCTCAGAACGTGACGCCTAACCGGCTGGAGGATGCACAGTCCTCAAGTGTAATAAGTCTTCAGATCACTCAGACAAGAAGACTTAAGTGATGCCCAATTCTCTCTGGCTCTGGGTGGTTAGGGCTTTTCTCCTCGCTAGGAATTTTCTCTCAAAGGCTTCGAGGTGGGTTGCTCTCAAACGACAAAAGCCGTGCACTGAAATCTGAGCAGCCAACCATTTATGGTTGTAGGGGGTGGACTATTTATAGCCACTGGGCAACCCGACCTGATTTGTCCAAAATGACCCTGGGTCACTAAGGAACTGACACGTGTTCCAACGGTAAGATTTCGAACTCATAGGGCAACTTTACTTGTGCTACAAGTAAAGCTGACTTATCCGACTCTGGACAAGATTTGCTCTCATAGTCTTCACTCGAAGATATAGGTTTTGAATTAGGCATCACTTCAGTGGTTCTCTTGGACCCCACTTAACAGTACGGTGGTTCCTATGACTCAACACAAATGAAAGAGAACTACGAAAGATCTAAGTCTTCGAGTTCCATAGGCTTCACGTGGTGTCTTCTCTTGTCATAGTCTTCAATGTGAATATCTTCATATACCACCATTGACTTCAATGTCTTCGTACATTTTTAGGGGTCATCTCTGGTAGTAAAACCGAATCAATGAGGGACTTCTACCTATGTTATCCTGCAATTCTCACAAACACATTAGTCCCTCAACTAGGTTTGTCGTCAATACTCCAAAACCAACTAGGGGTGGCACTAGATGCACTTACAATCTCCCCCTTTTTGGTGATTGATGACAAACTAGTTGAAGTTTTCAACGGGGAATATAATTTGTGAAATTGTAAAGGAATTGTCTTCATAAGCTGCAAGAGCTCCCCCTGAAGATGTGCATATAAGTAATTTGCTTTTGGAACGCAAATGCACATGGCAGGTTGTACTCGTGGAGATTCACTTCAACTTATGATGACAATCCACTATGCATGTAAAAGTATATGAAGATAATGGCATGCATAATGAAAAATGGACGTCTGCAGAATGATCTAAGTGCGGGATTTATCGTCGTACATGTGGAATTTATCTTCGCAAGAACACAGTGGCAAACAAGTAGCAGACGACCATCAAGTTTAAGTGTTACAACTCAAAGAACCAAATGTAGCAAAACGAGAGTTGTAAGCACGAAGATAATTCCTTTAAGGCAACCGCCCATATTGACCCGCTTGAAGACTATCAACATCATATGCTTCTCCCCCTTTTGTCAGTGAGGACCAAAAAGGTTTGAAGACATAGAGTTTTCTACTCGTTCCCATGAGCGGCAGGGTCATCGGTGGTGTTTGGTGGTGCTGAAGTGCTTGGTGCAGTGTCGACGCGTGCTGAAGGAGGTGGCGGTGATGTAGCATCGTCTTCTTCCTCTATAATCCTTACAGTCACTGTGGCAGCAGATGAAGAGAACTCTGAGTCTTCAAGTGATGGAGTCCCTCGCAGCACAGCCCTTCTGGGAGGTGTGGAGTCAAACTTGAATCGCTCTTTGAAGCCATCCTCTTGAAGATCAGCTTCAGAACACATCATTGTGAGTCCTTTCCAGGTGCGGCGACAGGTTTCATGTGCAACGAATGCATTCTTGGTGGCAAGGTTGCGGATGCGATTTACATCCACCAAGAGGCTTTTCATCTGTCTCTTCAGCTAGTCATGATGCCTATCCTGCTTTTGATGAAGGGCCACAAGAAGCTCTCGATCAGTAAGAGCACGAGCTCGCTTCTTGGGTCTTGGAGCAGCTGCGCTGTAAGTGGCTTCAGTGGAAGCAGGGTGTGGTGCACGTGTAGTGCCAGCCAGTGGATACACCCGAGAGATAGCTTCAATACCTTCAACGTTCTGAGTTAAGCTCTGGTGTTCTGCATTCTGAAGACTCAAAGGTTGCTTGGCAGGCTCAGGATATATGGCTCCAGCAGAGATATCCACATCTGGCAAGAAGATCCGATGGTTGCGGGCTGAGGGCTGATACAAGATTGCAGAGTGAAGTTTGATCAGCCTCATTGCCCAAGGAGCATAGAACTTCAAGCCAAACAAATCTGAGCCTGATGCAGCAAGTTGGCCTATGAAGAAGTCCTGTGCATTGAAGCATTTGCCATGAAGGATATAAAATATCAGAGTATTCATTGCACCCTCGATCTTGGCATTGGGAGAGTGCCCTTTGATAGGCCAGAGAGTCCGCCTGATGATGTGATAGATGGTTCTGGGCACGTACTCAAGGTCTTCAACGAAGAACTCTGAGGGATAATGAGCATCTTGAGGCAATGGCTTCATCATGGAGAGAATTTGACTCATATCAGGTTCTGGTCGCTGAAATATGCTCTCAACAGCTTCAGCACGCAGTTGACAGCCTTCCTCGAAGAATGCGCCAGGAGTGGGCAGGCCGGTGAGCTCAATGATATCAAATGCATTGGCTTCATGATGAACATTGCCGGTCATCCACTCCAGGACCCAAGTCTTCGGATCTCTGTTGTATGATGTGGAGGGTGGCATAGAATTGTAGCAGAAGCTCTTCATTCCAGTGCTCTTCATCAGTCACAAACTACAGCAGACCCACTTGCTTGAAGCAATCCAATGCTTCCTCCAGATAAGGCAGACCAGCAACAGCTTCAACATCAAGGCGCTTGTGCGGGAAGATGCGACCTTGGTTGTACAAGATGCATAAATAGTAGCTGCGCTGAGGATAGCTCTAGAACCTATCTAATGAAATCCTTTCCCTTGAATAGGGGTTCTTGGAGCGATCGAAGAATGTATTATCTGCCCTGAAGCTAGTGATGTTAAAGGAGCCAGGAGCTGATGCAGGACCTGGGAACCTTGGCAGTCTTGAGATTGGCTTCTGGACTTGAGGCATGTGCTCAACATGGTAATCAAATTGGGGACCAGCAGCAGACTCAGGAACAGAAGTATCAGGGTCAGTGGCTTCACTGTCTTCTGATGCTTTCGGTGGAGAGGGCTCCACATTAGCTTCAATGTTGGTTGTGGCACCCTCAATATTTTCAGCCTCCACTTGACTAGCTGGAGGGTCAGGCACAGGCACGTTCTCCTGGAGAACTGCTTCTTGGTGGAGCGGGGGAGTGGGATCTTGTGGTGCTTCTTCATCTTCTTCGGCTGATGCAGCCGGAATGTCATCAGAGTCTTGAGGCCTTGGACCTTTGCGAAGCCTGCAAAATGCAGACGACGACTGTGGAGTTGGAGTGGGCTGGACCTCAGATTCTTCTTCCACTTGTGGGCGATCCGCCCATGACGCATCCTGTGCAATTGGCGTCAGAGGACGCCAATGCTGATGAGTTCGCTGTGGTCTTGCTGAGGAAGGACTGCATCATGTTCTACATTCTCATGATGACCAATGTCTTCAGCAGCGATGGGGTCGGCTGCTGGAATGTCTTCAGCTACAGGAGCCTCTGTGGAAGCAGGCTCATGAACGGTCAGTTGTCGTTTTGCGTCAGGATAGACCACAGAAAGGGGTTCAACCATCAAGGGCTCTGTGGGAGCAGCCCGATCTCTCTTGGTCTTTCGCTTCTTCTTAGTGGGGGCAGTAGGAGAGGCTTCAGGATATTTCCTTTTCCTTGCTTCAGCCTCAGCAGTCCGGGTCTTCTTGAGCTCGGAAGCGGTTGACCGGCTCTTTGGCTTCGAGCCAGTCGTTGCAGTGGGGAAGACAATCGGAGCTGCTTCCTGCCTTGGTGCATCTGGTTCAGCTGTAGCAAGCTTCTTCTTCTTCTTCGCGGCCATCCTGGGGTCGATGCCAGGACACCCAAGTGCCTTGCGCTTCTCAGCCTCATTATAGGCTTGCACACATCTGTCGGCCAGAGTCTTCATCCGCTCACGCGAACCCTGAGCTTCTGTGCGCTTCTTCAGAAAGTTTTCCTTTAGCTCGTGCAGCATGATCTTGAAGTTCTTCACTTCCCGCACGCTGAGCTTGGCCATATGCTTCTTGAACTGAGCCTTTTCAAAATCAATTTTCTGCTTCAGTTCAACAATGCGATGGGAAATTGCAAGTTCTGAAGCAATAGCGCCTTGGAAGGCGACGCTGAGGCCAATGGGCAGCTGCAGATCTTCAAAGCTGACGTTTGGTGTGGCAAACCACTCGTCAATGAAGTCGTGGATGATGGCGACATCAAAGAGAGGCAGATTATTGAAGATTTCTGCTTCTTCTTTGCTCTTGATGAGTTGCTCAAGGGCGTCATCTGCAAGGTCTTCATCACTTGACAGATCAATGGCGTCGTTGCGCAGAATGGCAGCAGCTGTGAGCTCTTGGCCGCTGTGTGGCTAAGGCATCTTGCTCTTCTTGGGCTTGGAGATGCGGAATACGTCTTCAGACTGCACACTGACTTCAGGAGGTGCAGTTGCCAATGGCTTCGCCCTTGAGATTTTTGGTGAAGGGGCCAGCTTTGAAGCTTTTGGCTTCTTCGACTGCTTTGGCTTCGGTACAACAGGCGCTTCTTCTGAGTCAAAGTCAGCTGGTGGCTCGTTTACTGCAGTCCCTTGAACCAAGATGCGGGTGATGAGGCCTTGAAGATTGGCGTAAGGGCCGATGACATTGGGTTCTGCCTCGCGTGTGCCATCTGCCCTTGGTGCGGAGGGACCAGGGTTGAAGTCTAACCCAAACTTCTTCTTGTTCTGCTTTGCTGAGTTCTAGGCAAACTGGAAGTTACGCTTGAACAGATTGTTGTCACGACACCAGAGTAGTGACGATGGATGTGCATCAGCAGGCTGTGGTCCACGGACCATGCATGGGTAGAAGCCTTGAGCAATGGCTTCATCTCTGGACCTGGGTATAAGATTCTTGTATAGGATGTCTCCCCACGGTCGTTTGATGGCACTTTTCTCAGCATACTCTTGGGTGACGAAGCGGTATTGGAACCATTGTTCTGCCCAATAGCGTCGAATCCATTGGATTCGGATCTTGCGCTGACCATAATTCTCTTCAGGATCTGTTTTATACATTTCTGCCAGTTCATCAGGCAGATCTTTGGATGTTCCGCCACGACGCTGTCTGCCCCCTTCCTTGCTGCTGTTTCTGAAGCCATAAACCTTAACTTGGAAGGCTTCAAGACGTTCAAAGGCTTCAAAGGCTTTCTTTTGCTGGACCAACAGGAACTGGCTTCAGGAGAATTTATGTGATGCTGTAAGAATTTTGCAAATGAATGCAGACTATGAGAACCAAAGGATTCTCCCACGGACATGTACCTGTGACAGCATTAAGGTGCGAGGGAAGGGGAAGAGGTCATATGCATTCTCAGAAGATTTTGAAGATTAATTAGTTTAGAAGACATTGACCTCATTGTGCGAAGACATTCACTCATAGATAAGAAGTTGGTTCCAGAGTTGTACGGACCCACAGATCAGTACAAGTGAGGAATCTAACTACTTCATGAAGCACAAGTGAATATACTAGGCATGTTATGAGATGCAGATTGAGAGAGATCTAACTTGTGTGAAGAGAAACTACTTATGGTAGAAAGTGACAGAACCATAGGATCAAACGGGGCTGTAAAAAGAAGTTTTATTTACCACACTTGGAACTGCTAGACGGAGTGGGAGATGAGGCCGAGCAGTTCAATCTTCTGTGTCCTAGCTTGGCGACGGAAGACACCTACGACGACGGCGGAGAGGACGATGTCCGCGATCGGCGTGAAGACAGCATGGGAGAGGTTGCGGCAGCGAAGCGCTTCGTCGCCGGCATCGTCGAGGGCTAGTGGTGGCGCTAGGGTTCGTGCGAGGGAGGAAGAAGGAGATAATGACCACGGTGAGTGTGTATTTATAGTTACAGGGGCGGCACTGCGCTATTACACAGGTGCCCCTGGCGATTCGCATCTGAACAACACGTGGCCATCATGCGGAATCTCGGGGGCAGTTCCACAACCCACGCACGCCTGGATTGTCGGGTGGTCGTTCCTACTTCTCCAGATTTCTTGTGGATGAATGAGCATTGAAAACGGTTTTAAAGGTTGTCTCTGTGTCTTCTGCTGACAAGGACGCAGAGAAGACATTTGATAGTTTCAATAGAATGCATATGACTTGGAGAGATAGAATTTGAGATAGAAAGCATAGAGAGATTAGGGTCCGATCACATTCACTTAGTTCAAAAGATTCAAAACAAGAAGACATAGCTATAAGTGAATGCTGTAGAGGACAAAACACTAGTATATATATATCTATATAATCCACGCAGTGAAGATAATCATGAACACATGTTGAGATTGAAGCCAAACCAAATGTGAAGACATTGCAAGGTAATTCCATGAGTGAAACACTTCAAAATAGAACGTTTGGTGGTGGCGTTACCCACCGTATAGGAAGTATTAGACCCAGACACGGCGCACAATTATCGTGGCGCTCCGAAGTCAGTTTCCACATTAATGTATTCACACTTAGAATGTATGTCTTCATTGATTGAAGATATACTTTACTTCGTGTGTTGCACATCTAAGTCATCAATATGCATAAGTGTTAGGATGTGTGCCTGATCAGAGGACATTTGAGGATTCCAAGATATTTAGCTCACACCATAACTTGCAAAATCTCTTCTCATCCAAGGGCTTGGTGAAGATATCTGCCAATTGCTTTTCAGTGTTGACGTGTATGATATCAATATCTTCCTTCACAACATGATCTCTGAGAAAGTGATGACGAATTTCTATGTGCTTTGTCTTCGAGTGCTGAACTGGGTTGTTTGCAATCTTGATGGCGCTTTCGTTGTCGCAGTAAAGTGGTACTTGCTTCAGATGAACGCCATAGTCCTTGAGAGTTTGCTTCATCCACATAAGCTGAGCGCCGCAAGATCCAGCAGCAATGTATTCAGATTCAGCAGTGGAGAGGGATACACAGTTCTGCTTCTTTGAAGACCAACATACAAGTGATCGTCCCAGAAAGTGACATGTGCCTGATGTAGACTTCCGATCAACCTTGTCACCAGCATAATCATCATCCGAGAATCCAACCACATCAAACTCTGAGCCCTTTGGATACCATAACCCTAGAGTTGGGGTGTGAGCCAAATATCGAAGAATTCACTTCACAGCTAAGTGATGCGACTCCTTTGGTGCCGCTTGAAATCGAGCACACATGCAAACACTAAGCATAATATCTGGCCTAGATGCACATAAATAAAGCAAAGAACCAATCATGGAGCGGTATACCTTTTGATCGAACTCTTTACCATTTTCGTCAGGACCCAGATGATGTTTGGCTGGCATTGGTGTTGTGAAGCCTTTGCAGTCTTGCATACCGAACTTCTTCAGACAATCTTTGAGATACTTCTCTTGAGATATGAAGATGCCATTACGTTGTTGCCGTATTTGAATACCGAGGAAGAACTTCAGCTCCCCCATCATAGACATCTGATATTGCTCTTGCATCATATATCCAAACTCCTCACTGTACTTCTGATTGGTGCAGCCGAAGATAATGTCATCCACATATATTTGGCACACAAACAGTTCACCATCATATGTCTTCGTGAAGAGAGTGGGATCTAGGGAACCAGGTATGGAGCCTTTACTCTTCAGGAAGTATTTGAGTGTGTCATACCAGGCCCGAGGGGCTTGTTTGAGGCCATACAGTGCCTTATTGAGCTTGTATACCATGTCAGGATGTTTTGGATCTTCAAACCCAGGTGGTTGTGCAACATACACTTCTTCTTCAATCTTGCCATTGAGAAAGGCACTCTTCACATCCATTTGATATAAAAGTATGTTATGATGATTTGCATAGGCCAGCAGTATACGTATGGCTTCAAGTCTGGCCATAGGAGCAAATGTTTCATCGAAATCAATGCCTTCCACTTGAGTATATCCTTGAGCAACGAGACGAGCTTTGTTTCTGACAATTTGACCATGCTCATCTTGCTTGTTGCGGTATATCCATTTGGTGCCTATTATATTGTGCTTCCGTGGATCAGGACGTTTAACCAATTCCCATACATTGTTCAGCTCAAACTGTTGAAGCTCTTCTTGCATAGCTTGAATCCATTCAGGTTCTAGGAAGGCTTCTTCAACTTTCTTGGGTTCTGTGATTGAGACGAATGCGAAGTGCCCACAGAAATTTGCCAGTTGAGTTCCCCTTGAACGAGTCAGTGGACCAGGTGCAATTGATGCTGTCAATTATTCTGTCAATCTGCACTTCATTGGCAACACGAGGATGTACAGGGCGAAGACTTTGCTCTTGCTGATCTGAGTTGTTGTTGGGAGGAATGTCTTCAGGCTGAGCATTGTCTTCATGTGGATCAGGTGCTGAGATGATAAGTTCTTCTTCAGGATGAGCTTCAGAAGGTATAATCTCTCTAGTTCCCATAAGCTTGATTGATTCACTGGCTGGAACTTCATCTAGCACATTTGTCAGTTGCTCTCTTTGTGAACCATTGGTCTCATCGAACCACACATCCACGGTTTCAACCACTTTGTAGTGAAAGAGATTGAAGACTCTGTAGGAGTGCGAATCCTTTCCATATCCAAGCATAAAGCCCTCATGTGCTTTTGGTGCAAACTTTGAGGTGTGGTGTGGGTCCTTGATCCAGCATCTTGCGCCAAATACTCTGAAGTAACTGACATTTGGCTTCTTGCCAGTTAGGAGTTCATAAGATGTCTTGTTCAGAATATTGTGAAGATAAACGGGGTTGATTGTGTGGCATGCAATGTCAATGGCTTCAGGCCAGAATTTTCTTGGAGTCTTGTATTCATCTAGCATCGTCCTGGCCATCTCAATGAGTGTTCTGTTCTTGCGTTCGACGACGCCATTCTGCTGTGGCGTGTACGGAGCTGAGAATTCATGTGTGATGCCCAAAGTATCAAGATATGTATCAAGGCCAGTGTTCTTGAATTTAGTGCCATTGTCACTTTTGATGTGCTTGATCTTGGCGCCATAATTGTTCATAGCTCGATTGGCGAAGCGTCTGAAGACATCCCGCACTTCAGTCTTGTAAAGGATTATGTGCACCCAAGTATATCTAGAGTAAACATCAACAATGACAAAGCCATAGAGGCAAGCAGTAGTCGAAAAGGTTGAGTATTGAGTGGGACCAAAAAGATCCATGTGAAGCAGTTCGAAAGGTCGAGTAGTTGTCATGATTGTCTTCGACGGATGTTTTGCCCTCGTCATCTTCCCTGCTTCACAGGCACCACATAAGTGATCTTTCTTGAACTTGACGCCCTCGATGCCTATGACATGCTTGTTCTTTGCAAGGGTGTGGAGGTTCCTCATGCCAGCATGTCCAAGCCTCCGATGCCAACGCCAGCATTCTGAAGCCTTGGCCAGAAGGCATACTGCAAGCTGTGGCCCTGCTGAGAAATCTACCACATACAAATCATCTTTTCGATACCCTTCAAACACTAGAGACTTGTTAGATTCCATTAGTACCAGGCAACGATATTTTCCAAATATTACTACCATGTTCAAATTGCAAAGCATTGAGACAGACATTAAGTTGAAGCCAAGGGATTCAACAAGCATGACTTTATCCATGTGTTGATCCTTTGAGATTGCAACTCTACCTAGACCAAATACCTTACTTTTACCAGTGTCAGCAAATGTGATGTGGCTCTTGTCGGATGGACGTAAGGTTGAGTCCATAAGAAGGCTTCTTTTGCCAGTCATGTGATTTGTACACCCACTGTCAATAATCCATTCTGAAGACGCTGGTGTCGTACCCTTGGCACCGCGTGCCATGAAGCAGTAGGTAGGATCGGAGTAGTCCTTGTCATTTGCATCGGTGTCGGTGACGGAGTCATTGTCTTCAGTGTTGAAGATGGACTTGGCAACGTATGCTGTAGCCAGACTTGCAATGCCAGAATCAGACTCTTCCTCAGACTCCACCTCTGCCTCCTCAGAAGCGGACTCCTCCTCTGAATCCATTTCCTTGCCAACAAACGCACGTGCCTTGCCAGATGAGCCCTTCTTGTGTGATGAAGACTTTGAGGAAGACTTGGAAGAAGACTTTGAGTATTTCTTCTTCTTCTTGTCGTCATAATCATATTCCTTGCTCTTCTTCTTCTTTCTGTTCTGATTGTCCCACTGTGGACACTCAGAGATGAAGTGTCCAGTTTTCTTGCACTTGTGGCATGTTTTCTTCTTATAGTCATGAGCAGAAGCTTCATCATTCCTTGAGCTTGACCGTGAAGACTTTCTGAAGCCTTTCTTCTTGGTGAATTTTTGGAACTTCTTCACTAGCATTGCAAGTTCCCTTCCAATGTCTTCAGGATCATCAGAACTGCTCTTAGATTCTTCTTCAGATGAGGAAACAGCTTTTGCCTTCAGGGCACGAGTTCGCCCGTAGTTTGGACCGTAGATATCTCTTTTCTCAGAAAGCTGGAACTCATGTGTGTTGAGCCTCTCGAGTATGTCAGACGGATCGAGTGTCTTGAAATCAGGACGTTCTTGAATCATCAGGGCTAGGATGTCAAACGAACTATCAAGTGATCTCAGCAGCGTCTTGATGATTTCATGTTTGGTGATCTCAGTGGCGCCGAGGGCTTGAAGCTCATTTGTGATGTCAGTAAGTCGGTCAAATGTGTGCTGGACATTCTCATTGTCATTTCGCTTGAAGCGGTTGAAGAGGTTGCAAAGAACACTAATTCTCTGATCTCTCTGGGCTGAGATGCCTTCATTGACCTTGGAGAGCCAGTCCCAGACTAGCTTGGATGTCTTCAAAGCACTCACACGGCCATACTGTCCTTTGGTCAGATGACCACAGATGATATTCCTGGCAGTAGAGTCCAGTTCAGTGAACTTCTTGACATCAGCAGCAGTGACACCTTCTCCAGCCTTGGGAACGCCGTTCTCGACGACATACCATAGGTCGACGTCAATGGCTTCAAGATGCATGCACATCTTATTCTTCCAGTAGGGATATTCAGTTCCATCGAAGACGGGGCATGCAGCGGAGACTTTGATTATCCCTGCAGTCGACATAGCTAAAACTCCAGGTGGTTAAACCAAATCACACAGAACAAGGGAGCACCTTGCTCTGATACCAATTCAAAGTGCGTTATATCGACTAGAGGGGGGGTGAATAGGCGATTTTTATGAAAGTCTTCAAAACGTGAAAGTTGTGAAGACAAATAGCAGAGATATGTCTATCACTAAGCAGCGGAAGTTAGATTACACTAGGCAAGCTATGGTCAAGTATTCAATAGAGTGAAAGCACAATGACAAGTTGCGACAGTGTAATAAGGATCAGGTAGGAAGAAGTTATGAAGCCAAACAAATCATACAGTTACGTTGTCAAGACAAAAGATAGAGCAAGCATGCAATTGCTTCACAATGAGTAACAGTAAGTAAAGGGAAGTGAAGATGAAACCAGTGACTCGTTGAAGACAAAGATTTGTTGGACCAGTTCCAGTTGCTGTGACAACTGTACGTCTGGTTAGGGCGGCTAGGTATTTAAACCAAAGGACACACAGTCCCGGACACCCAGTCCTGAACACGCAGCTCAGGACACCCAGTCCTCACCGTATTCCCCTTGAGCTAAGGTCACACAGACCTCGCCCAATCACTCTGGTAAGTCTTCAAGGTAGACTCCCAAACCTTCACAGACTTTGTTCACCGGCAATCCACAATGTCTCTTGGATGCTCAGAACGTGACGCCTAACCGGCTGGAGGATGCCCAGTCCTCAAGTGTAATAAGTCTTCAGATCACTCAGACAAGAAGACTTAAGTGATGCCCAATTCTCTCTGGCTCTGGGTGGTTAGGGCTTTTCTCCTCGCTAGGAATTTTCTCTCAAAGGCTTCGAGGTGGGTTGCTCTCAAACGACAAAAGCCATGCACTGAAATCTGAGCAGCCAACCGTTTATGGTTGTAGGGGTTGGATTATTTATAGCCACTGGGCAACCCGACCTGATTTGTCCGAAATGACCCTAGGTCACTAAGGAACTGACACGTGTTCCAACGGTCAGATTTCGAACTCACATGGCAACTTTACTTGGGCTACAAGTAAAGCTGACTTATCCGACTCTGGACAAGATTTGCTCTCATAGTCTTCACTCGAAGATATAGGTTTTGAATTAGCCATCACTTCAGTCGTTCTGACTGGTTCTCTTGGACCCCACTTAACAGTACGGTGGTTCCTATGACTCAACACAAATGAAAGAGAACTACGAAAGATCTAAGTCTTCGAGTTCCATAGGCTTCACGTGGTGTCTTCTCTTGTCATAGTCTTCAATGTGAATATCTTCATATACCACCATTGACTTCAATGTCTTCGTACATTTTTAGGGGTCATCTCTGGTAGTAAAACCAAATCAATGAGGGACTTCTACCTGTGTTATCCTGCAATTCTCACAAACACATTAGTCCCTCAACTAGGTTTGTCGTCAATACTCCAAAACCAACTAGGGGTGGCACTAGATGCACTTACAATCTCCCCCCTTTTGGTGATTGATGACAAACTAGTTGAAGTTTTCAACGGGGAATATAATTTGTGAAATTGTAAAGGAATTGTCTTCATAAGCTGCAAGAGCTCCCCCTGAAGATGTGCATATAAGTAATTTGCTTTTGGAACGCAAATGCACATGGCAAGTTGTACTCGTGGAGATTCACTTCAACTTATAATGACAATCCACTATGCATGTAAAAGTATATGAAGACAATGACATGCATAATGAAAAATGGACGTCTGCAGAATGATCTAAGTGCGGGATTTATCGTCGTACATGCGGAATTTATCTTCGCAAGAACACTAGGCATCACGTCCGTGACAAGTAGACCGACTCCTGCCTACATCTACTACTATTACTCCACCAATCGACCGCTATCCAACATGCATCTATGGTATTAAGTTCATGACAAACAAAGTAATGCCTTAAGCAAGATGACATGATGTAGACAAAGTAAACTCAAGCAATATGATTAAACCCCGTCGTTTTGCCCTTAATAGCAACAATACAATACATGCCTGGCTACCCCTTCTATCACTGGGTGAGGACACCGCAAGATTGAACCCATTACAAAGCACCTCTCCCATTGAAGATAAATTAATCTAGTTGGCCAAACCAAATGGATAGATCAGAGAGAAATACAAAGCTATAACAATCACGCATAATAAAGTTTAGAAAATAATCAACTACTTTCAATGAATAATGTGATCATAAATCTCAAGTCGTCGGATCCCAATAAACACACCACAAAAGAAGATTACACCAGATAGAACTCCAAGAAGATCGAGGAGAACATTGTCTGAAGATTAAAGAGAGAGAAGCAACAATCTAACTACTAGCTATGGACCCGTAGGTCTGTGGTGAACTACTCACACATCATCAGAAGTCAGTAATGATATGATGGTGTAGAAGCCCTCTGTGATCCATTCCCCCTACAGTAGAGTACCCGAAAAGGCCTCCAGATGGGATCGCGGAAGAACAGAAGCTTGCAGCGGCGGAATAAGTGTTTCGGGTGGCTCTTTGTTGGTTTGGGAATATTTGTAAATTTATAGAGGCGGAATTAGGTGAAATAGATCTGTGTGGGACCCACAAGCTCATGGGGTGCGCCTAGCCCCCTAGGGTGTGCCCTGTGAGCTCATGGCTCTCCCTAGGTCTTCTGACCTCCTCCTGAACCCTCTAGGGCCCCTTCTGGTCGAGAAAAAATCACCATAAAGTTTCATCATGTTTGAACTTTGTTTGGTACAGATTTTCTGAAAAGCCAAAAACAAGCAAAAAACAGGAACTAGCACTGGGCATTGGGTTAATAGGCTAGTCCCAAAAATGATATAAAATAGCATAAAATGCATATAAAGCATCCAAGATTGATAATATAATAATATGAAACAATAAAAAATTATAGATACGTTGGAGACTGATACGTCCATTTTGCAGCATGTTTTCCTACGATTATTTATTGTATTTTGGATTGTTATTTCACTTCATGATGCAATTCTTATGCCTTTTCTCTCGTATTTTGCAAGTTTCACATGAAATGGGAGATTGCCGGCAGCTGGAATTCTGGACCAAAAAGGGATAGAACACAGATAGCTATTCTGCACAACTCCAAATGACCCAAAAATTTACGAAAAGGGATAGAACATAGATAGCTATTATGATTTTTATTTCTGTGCCCCTGGTTCGTTAGTTCTACTCATTCATCCCCACGCTCTTAACTTTTGCTCACTTTTCCCCACTCCCTTGCCTGAAGCCCACATAACTGGTCATAGCGGACGCTGCCGTCGGGTCAATGGCTTGACCGTTAACTCCGACGAGTGGGGCCGCGTAGGGCCAAGTCCATATTTTGACCGTTACATGCTAACGAGTGGGGCCGCAAAACTGACACTCACTATAACCTAAATAAGATCGAGTCGCTTCCGCGCCGCCCCCTGCTACCTGATGTCTAGTACACAACCTTCTTCTTGTAGACGTTGTTGGGCCTCCAAGTGCAGAGGTTTGTAGGACAGTAGCAAATTTCCATCAAGTGGATGACCTAAGGTTTATCAATCCGTAGGAGGCGTAGGATGTAGATGGTCTCTCTCAAGCAACCCTGCAACCAAATAACAAAGAGTCTCTTGTGTCCCCAACACACCCAATACAATGGTAAATTGTATAGGTGCACTAGTTCGGCGAAGAGATGGTGATACAAGTGCAATATGGATGGTAGATAAAGATAATTGTAAGATGAAAATATAAAAACATCAAGGTAACTAATGATAAAAGTGAGCGTAAACGGTATTGCAATGCATTGAAACAAGGCCTAGGGTTCATACTTTCAGTAGTGCAAGTCCTCTCAACAATAATAACATAATTGGATCATATAACTATCCCTCAACATGCAACAAAGAGTCACTCCAAAGTCACTAATAGCGGAGAACGAACGAAGAGATTATGGTAGGGTACGAAACCACCTCAAAGTTATTCTTTCCAATCAATCCGGTGGGCTATTCCTATAAGTGTCACAAACAGCCCTAGAGTTCGTACTAGAATAACACCTCAAGACACAAATCAACCAAAACCCTAATGTCACCTAGATACTCCAATGTCACCTCAAGTATCCGTGGGTATGATTATACGATATGCATCACACAATCTCAGATTCATCTATTCAACCAACACAAAGGACCTCAAAGAGTGCCCCAAAGTTCTACCGGAGAATCACGATGAAAACGTGTGCCAACCCCTCTAGGTTCATGGGCGGAACCCGCAAGTTGATCACCAAAACATACATCAAGTGAATCACATGGTATCCCATTGTCACCACAGGTACGCACGGCAAGACATACATCAAGTGTTCTCAAATCTTTAAAGACTCAATCCGATAAGATTACTTCAAAGGGGAAACTCAATTCATTACAAGAGAGTAGAGGGGGGAGAAAACATCATAAGATCCAACTATAATAGCAAAGCTCACGATACATCAAGATCATATCACCTCAAGAACACGAGAGAGAGAGAGATCAAACACATAGCTACTGGTACATACCCTCAGCCCCGACGGAGAACTACTCCCTCCTCGTCATGGAGAACACCGGGATGATGAAGATGGCCACCGGGGAAGGATTGCCCCCTCCGGCAGGGTGCCGGAACGGGTCTAGATTGGCTTTCGGTGGCTACGGAGGCTTCTGCGGCGGAACTCCCGATCTATTGTGCTCACAGATGTTTTTAGGGTATATGGAGATATATAGGCAGAAGAAGTACGTCAGGGGGGCTACGAGGGGCTCACGAGGGTGGAGGGCGCGCCCAGGGGGGTGGGCGCGCCCCCTGCCTCCTGACCTCCTCGCAGATCCCTCGACGTGCACTCCAAGTCTTCCGAGCTTCTTTCCTTCCAAAAATAAGTTCCGTGAAGTTTCAGGTCAATTGGACTCCGTTTGATTTTCCTTTTCTTCGAAACCCTAAAACAGGGTAAAAACAGAAACTGGCACTGGGCTCTGGGTTAATAGGTTAGTTCCAAAAAATGATATAAAAGTGTATAGTAAAGCCCATAAACATTCAAAACAGTAGATAATATAGCATGGAGCAATCAAAAATTATAGATACGTTGCAGACGTATCAGCATCCCCAAGCTTAATTCCTGCTCGTCCTCGAGTAGGTAAATGATAAAAACAGAATTTTTGATGCGGAGTGCTACTTGGCATAATTTCAATGTAATTCTTCTTAATTGTGGCATGAATATTCAGATCCGAAAGATTCAAGACAAAAGTTCATATTGACATAAAAATGATAATACTTCAAGCATACTAACTAAGAAATTATGTCTTCTCAAAATAACATGGCCAAAGAAAGTTCATCCCTACAAAATCATATAGTTTAGTCATGTTTCATTTTCGTCACATAAGAACACTCTCATCATGCACAACCCCGATGACAAGCCAATCAATTGTTTCACACTTTAGTAATCTCAAACCTATAAACTTTCACACAATATATGAGCGTGAGCCATGGACATAGCACTATGGGTGGAATAGAATGTAATGAGGGGGGTTATGTGGAGAAGACAAAAAAGGAGAAAGTCTCACATCAACGAGGCTAATCAATGGGCTATGGAGATGCCCACCGATTGATGTTAATGCAAGGAGTAGGGATTGCCATGCAACGGATGCACTAGAGCTATAAATGTATGAAAGCTCAACAAAAGAAACTAGTGGGTGTGCATCCAACTTGCTTGCTCACGAAGACCTAGGGCACTTGAGGAGGCCCATTGTTGGAATATACAAGCCAAGTTCTATAATGAAAAATTCCCACTAGTACATGAAAGTGATAACATGAGAGACTCTCTACTATGAAGATCATGGTGCTACTTTGAAGCACAAGTGTGGTAAAAGGATAGTAACATTGTCCCTTCTCTCTTTTTCTCTCATTTTTTTATTTGGCCTTCTCCTTTTTATGGCCTTTCTCTTTTTTGGGCCTTCTCTTTTTTTGGCCTTTCTCTTTTTTTATTCCTCACTTGGGACAATGCTCTAGAAAATGATGATCATCACACTTCTATTTATTTACAACTCAATGTTTACAACTCGATGCTAGAACATAAGATGACTCTATATGAATGCCTCCGGCGGTGTACCAGGATTGCGAAAAATCAAGAGTGAAATGTATGAAAAATTTATGAACGGTGGCTTTGCCACAAATATGATGTCAACTACATGATCATGCTAAGCAATATGACAATGATGAATGTGTCATGATAAACTGAATGGTGGAAAGTTGCATGGCAATATATCTTAGAATGGCTATGGAAATGCCATAATAGGTAGGTATGGTGGCTGTTTTGAGGAAGATATAAGGAGGTTTATGTGTGAATGAGCGTATCATATCACGGGGTTTGGATGCACCGGTGAAGTTTGCGCCAACTCTCAATGTGAGAAAGGGCAACACACGGTACCGAAGAGGCTAGCAAGGATGGAAGGGTGAGAGTGCGTATAATCCATGGAATCAAAATTATTCATAAAGAACTCACATACTTATTGCAAAAATCTACAAGTCATCAAAAACCTCGGCACTACGCGCATGCTCCTAGGGGGATAGATTGGTAGGAAAAGACCATCCATCGTCCCCGACCGCCACTCATAAGGAAGACAATCAAATAGCACCTCATGTTTCAAATTTGTTACATAACGTTTACCATACGTGCATGCTACGGGACTTTCAAACTTCAACACAAGCATTTCTCAATTTCACAACTACTCAACTAGCACGACTTTGATATTATTACCTCCATATCTCAAAACAATCATCAAGCATCAAACTTCTCTTAGTATTCAATACACTTATATGAAAGTTTTTACTATTCTTGGATGCCTAGCATATTAGGATTATTTAAGAAAATTACCATGCTATTAAGACTCTCAAAATAATATAAGTGAAGCATGAGAGTTCATCTATTTCTATAATACCACCATCGCGCTCTTAAAAGATATAAGTGAAGCACTAGAGCAAACGACAAACTACTCTGAAAGATATAAGTGAAGATCAATGAGTAGTTGAATAATTATGCAACTATGTGAAGACTCTCTAACATTTAAGAATTTCAGATCTTGGTATTTTATTCAAACAGCAAGAAAAACTAAATAAAATGACATTCTAAGAATGGCAAACATCATGTGAAGAAGCAAAAATTTAGGATCAACCGAAACTAACCGATAGTTGTTGAAGAAGAAAGGTGGGATGCCAACTGGGGCATCCCCAAGCTTAGATGCTTGAGACTTCTTGAAATATTATCTTGGAGTGCCTTGGGCATCCCCAAGCTTGAGCTTTTGTGTCTCCTTAATTCCTCTCATATCACGATCTCCCTAAATCACAAAAGCTTCATCCACACAAAACTCAACAAGGACTCGTGAGATAAGTTAGTATAAACCATTGCAAAAACCTTATCATACTCTACTGTAGAAAATCACTAAAATTATTATTCAACATTGCATACTAAAGGCCTCTGCATATTTAATAGTCCTATCCTCAAATATAATCATTAAAGAAGCAAACATATGCAAACAATGCAAACATAACAGCAATCTGCCTAAACAGGATAGTCTGTAAAGAATGCAGCAACATCCATACTTCCCTAGCTCCAAAAATTATGAAATAAAATTCCCACTCTAGTAAATTTATCAGAGCTTAATATTCAGAAGGTTTCAACATTTTATCACATTCTGACTTTTCTAGGGAATTATTGCAACAGCGGTAAACTTTCTGTTTTCAAACAGCAACATGTATACTTGTAGCATATGCATAGTAAAGGCTATCAATACCACTTTTATTGAAATAAAAGATGAAAAACATTTTTATAAATAACAGCAAGCAAATCCTAACAAAATAAATTGACGCTCCAAGCAAAATACATATCATGTGGTAAATAAAACTATAGCTCCAAGTAAAGTTACTGATGAACGAAGACGAAAGAGGGGATGCCTTCCGGGGCATCCCCAAGCTTAGGCTCTTGGTTGTCCTTGAATATTACCTTGGGGTGCCTTGGGAATCCCCAAACTTAGGCTCTTGCCAATACTTATTCCATAGTCCATCGAATCCTTGCCCAAAACTTGAAAACTTCAGAACACAAAACTTAAAGTAGAAAACTCGTGAGCTCCGTTAGCGAAAGAAAACAAAACACCACTTCAAGGTACTGTAATGAACTCATTCTTTATTTATATTGGTGTTAAACCTACTGTATTCCAGCTTCTCTATGGTTTATAAACTATTTTACTAGCCATAGATTCATCAAAATAAGCAAACAACACATAGAAAACAGAATCTGTCAAAAACAGAACAGTCTGTAGTAATCTGGATCAAACGTATACTTCTGGAACTCATAAAATTCTCAAATAACTTGCTGGACCTGAGGAATTTATCTGTTAATCATCTTCAAAAATAATTAACTAAATAGCACTCTCCAAATAAAAATGGCAGCAGTTCTCGTGAGCGCTAAAGTTTCTGTTTTTTACAACATGATCAACAAGACTTTCCCAAAGTCTTCCCAAAGGTTCTACTTGGCACAAACACTAATTAAAAGCATAAAAACTCAATAATAATAGAGGCTAGATAAATTATTTATTACTAAACAGGAGCAAAAATAAAGGAACTAAAATAAAATTGGGTTGCCTCCCAGCAAGCGCTATCGTTTAACGCCCCTAGCTAGGTATGATGATTTCAACGATGCTCACATAAAGGATAAGAATTGAAACATAAAGAGAGTATCATGAAGAATATGGCTAGCACATTTAAGTATAACCTACTTCCTATGCATAGGGATTTTGTGAGCAAACAACTTGTGGGAACAAGAATCAACTTGCATAGGAAGGTAAAACAAGCATAACTTCAAAACTTTAAGCACATAGAGAGGAAACTTGATATTATTGCAATTCCTACAAGCATATATTCCTCCCTCATAATAATTTTCAGTAGCATCATGAATGAATTCAACAATATAACCAGCACCTAAAGCATTCTTTTCATGATCTACAAGCATAGAAAATTTACTACTCTCCACATAAGCAAAATTCTTCTCATGAATAGTAGTGGGAGCAAACTCAACAAAATAACTATCACGTGATTGAAAATTAAGATCAAGATGACAAGTTTCATGGTTATCATTGTTCTTTATAGCATACAAGTCATCACAATAATCATCATATATAGCAACTTTGTTCTCATAATCAATTGGAACCTCTTCCGGAATAGTGGATTCATCACAAAATAAAGTCATGACCTCTCCAAATCCACTTTCATCAATATAATCATCATAAATAGGAGGCATGCTTTCATCAAAATAAATTTGCTCATCAAAACTTGGGGGACAAAAAATATCATCTTCATCAAACATAGCTTCCCCAAGCTTGTGGCTTTGCATATCATTAGCATCATAGATATTCAAGGTATTCATACTAACAACATTGCAATCATGCTCATCATTCAAATATTTAGTGCCAAACATTTATAGATTTCTTCTTCTAGCACTTGAGCACAATTATATTTTCCATCATACTCACGAAAGATATTAAAAAGGTGAAGCGTATGAGACAAACTTAATTCCATTTTTTGTAATTTTCTTTTATAAACTAAACTAGTGATAAAATAAGAAACTAAAAGGCTCGATTGCAAGATCTAAAGATATACCTTCAAGCACTCACCTCCCCGGCAACGGCGCCAGAAAAGAGCTTGATGTCTACTACACAACCTTCTTCTTGTAGACGTTGTTGGGCCTCCAAGTGCAGAGGTTTGTAGGACAGTAGCAAATTTCCCTCAAGTGGATGACCTAAGGTTTATCAATCCATATGAGGCATAGGATGAAGATGGCCTCTCTCAAGCAACCCTGCAACCAAATAACAAAGAGTCTCTTGTGTCCCCAACACACCCAATACAATGGTAAATTGTATAGGTGCACTAGTTCGGCGAAGAGATGGTGATACAAGTGAAATATGGATGGTAGATAAAGGTAATTGTAATCTGAAAATATAAAAGCAGCAAGGTTACTAATGATAAAAGTGAGCGTAAACGGTATTGCAATGCGTTGAAACAAGGCCTAGGGTTCATACTTCCACTAGTGCAAGTCCTCTCAAAAATAATAACATAATTGGATCATATAACTATCCCTCAACATGCAACAAAGAGTCACTCCAAAGTCACTAATAGCAGAGAACGAACGAAGAGATTATGGTAGGGTACGAAACCACCTCAAAGTTATTCTTTCCAATCAATACGTTGGGCTATTCCTATAAGTGTCACAAACAGCCCTAGAGTTCGTACTAGAATAACACCTCAAGACACAAATCAACCAAAACCCTAATGTCACCTAGATACTCCAATGTCACCTCAAGTATCACTGGGTATGATTATACGATATGCATTACACAATCTCAGATTCATCTATTCAACCAAGACAAATGACCTCAAAGAGTGCCCCAAAGTTCTACCGGAGAATCACGATGAAAACATGTGCCAACCCCTATGCATAGGTTCATGGGCGGAACCCGCAAGTTGATCACCAAAACATACATCAAGTGAATCACGTGGTATCCCATTGTCACCACAGATACGGAGGACAAGACATACATCAAGTGTTCTCAAATATTTAAAGACTCAATCCGATAAGATTACTTCAAAGGGGAAACTCAATTCATTACAAGAGAGTAGAGGGGGGATAAAACATCATAAGATCCAACTATATAGCAAAGCTCGCGATACATCAAGATCGTATCACCTCAAGAACAGAGAGAGAGAGAGATCAAATACATAGCTACTGGTACATACCCTCAGCCCTGAGGGAGAAATACTCCCTCCTCATCATGGAGAGCACCGGGATGATGAAGATGGCCACCGGGGAAGGATCGCCCCCTCCGGCAGGGTGCCGGAACGGGTCTATATTGGCTTTCGGCGGCTACGGAGGCTTCTGGCGGCGGAATTCCCGATCTATTGTGCTCACGGATGTTTTTAGGGTATATGGAGATATATAGGCGGAAGAAGTACGTCAGGGGGGCCACGAGGGGCTCATGAGGGTGGAGGACGCGCCCAGGGGGGGTGGGCACGCCCCCCTGCCTCGTGACCTCCTCGCAGATCCCCCGACGTGCACTCCAAGTCTTTTGGGCTTCTTTCCTTCCAAAATAAGTTCCATGAAGTTTCAGGTCAATTGGACTCCGTTTGATTTTCCTTTTCTTCGAAACCCTAAAACAGGGTAAAAACAGAAACTGGCACTGGGCTCTGGGTTAATAGGTTAGTCCCAAAAAATGATACAAAAGTGTATAATAAAGCCCATAAACATTCAAAACAGTAGATAATATAGCATGGAGCAATCACAAATTAGAGATACGTTGGAGACGTATCACTACCTCTTGAGCATGCGTTGGTTTTCCCTTGAAGAGGAAAGGGTGATGCAACAAAGTAGCGTAAGTATTTCCCTCAGTTTTGAGAACCAAGGTATCAATCCATTAGGAGATAATGCACAAGTCACCTAGTACCTGCACAAACACTCAAGAACCTTGCAACCAACGCGATAAAGGGGTTGTCAATCCCTTCATGGTCACTCGCAAAAGTGAGATATGATAAAGATAGTAAAGTAAATAATTTTGGTATTTTTGTTGTATAGATTGGAAAGTAAAGATTGCAAAATAGTAAATGAGATGCGATGTAAATAAAAGAGATGCAATATAATAAGAAAGAGACCCAGGGGCCATAGATTTCACTAGTGGCTTCTCTCAAGATAACATGTATTACGGTGGGTGAACAAATTACTGCCGAGCAATTGATAGAAAAGCGCATAGTTATGAAGATATCTAAGACAATGATCATGAACATATGCATCACGTCCGTGCCAAGTAGATCGAAATGATTCTGCATCTACTACTATTACTCCACACATCAACCGCTATCCAGCATGCTTCTAGAGTATTAAGTTCATAAGAACAGAGTAGCGCATTAAGCAAGATGACATGATGTAGAGGGATAAACTCAAACAATATGATATAAACCCCATCTTTTTATCCTCGATGGCAACAACACAATATGTGCCTTGCTGCCCCTACTGTCACTGGGAAAGGACACCGCAAGATTGAACCCAAAGCTAAGCACTTCTCCCATTGCAAGAAAGATCAATCTAGTAGGCCAAACTAAACCGATAATTCGAAGAGACTTGCAAAGATATCAAATCATGCATATAAGAATTCAAAGAAGAACCAAATAATGTTCATAGATAATCTTGTTCATAAACCCACAATTCATCGGATATCGACAAACACACCACAAACGAGTATTACATCGAATAGATCTCCAAGAACATCGAGGAGAACTTTGTATTGAGAATCAAAGAGAGAGAAGAAGCCATCTAGCTAATAACTATGGACCCGAATGTCTGTGGTAAACTACTCACGCTTCATCGGAGAGGCTGTGGTGTTTATGTAGAAGCCCTTCGTGATCGATTCCCCCTCTGGCAGATCACCGGAAGAGGCCCCAAGATGCGATCTCACGGGTATAGAAGGTTGCGGCGGTGGAAAAGTAGTTTCGTGGCTCTCTACGATCGATCTAGGGTATAAGAGTATATATAGGCGAAAGAAGTACGTCGGTGGAGCTACGAGGGGCCCACGAGGGTGGGGGCGCGCCTACCCCCCTTGACGCGCCCTCCTGCCTCGTGGCTGCCTCACGGAGTTCCAGACTTCAACTCCAAGTCTTTTGGATTGCTTCTGGTCCAAGAAAGATCATCGCGAAGGTTTCATTCCATTTGGACTCCGTTTGGTATTCCTTTTCTGCGAAACTCTAAAATAGGCAAAAAAACAGAAACTAGCGCTGGGCCTCCGGTTAATAGGTTAGTCCCAAAAATAATATAAAAGAGCATATAAAGCCCATTAAACATCCAAAACAGATAATATAATAGCATGGAACAATCAAAAATTATAGATACGTTGGAGACGTATCAAGCATCCTCAAGCTTAATTCCTGCTCGTCCTCGAATAGGTAAATGATAAAAACATAATTTTCGATGTGGAATGCTACCTAACATAATTATCAATGTAGTTTTCTTTATTGTGGCATGAATGTTCAGTTCTGAAAGATTCAAGACAAAAGTTTAATATTGACATAAAAATAATAATACTTCAAGCATACTAATAAAGTAATCATGTCTTCTCATAATAACATGGCCAAAGAAAGTTCATCCCTACAAAATCATATAGTTTGGCTATGCTCCATCTTCGTCACACAAAATATTCAAATCATGCACAACCCCGATGACAAGCCAAGCAATTGTTTCATACTTTAGTATTCTCGAACTTTTTCAACTTTCACGCAATACATGAGCGTGAGCCATGGACATAGAGCTATAGGTGGAATAGTGTGGTGGTTGTGGAGAAGACAAAAAGGAGGAAGATGGTCTCACATCAAGTAGGCATATTAATGGGCTATGGAGATGCGCATCAATAGATATCAATGTGAGTGAGTAGGAAATGCCATGCAACGGATGCACTCGAGCTATAAATGTACGAAAGCTCAACAAAAAAACTAAGTGGGTGTGCATCCAACTTGCTTGCTCACGAAGACCTAGGGCATTTTGAGGAAGCCCATCGTTGGAATATACAAGACAAGTTCTATAACGAAAATTCCCACTAGTATATGAAAGTGACAAAATAAGAGACTCTCTATCATGAAGATCATGGTGCTACTTTGAAGCACAAGTGTGGAAAAAGGATAGTAGCATTGTCCCTTATCCCTTTTTCTCTCATTTTTTGGGCCATCTATTTTTTTATTTTATTTGGCCTTTCCTCCCTTTTTTTATTTCCTCACATGGGACAATGCTCTAATAATGAAGGTCATCACACTTCTATTTATTTACAACTCAAGGATTACAACTCGATACTTAGAACAAAATATGACTATATGAATGCCTCCGGTGGTGTACGAGGATGTGCAATGAATCAAGAGTGACATGTATGAAAAAATTATGAATGGTGGCTTTGCCACAAATATGATGCAAACTACATGATCATGCAAGGCAATATGACAATGATGGAGCGTGTCATAATAAACGGAATGGTGGAATGTTGCATGGCAACATATCTCGGAATGGCTATGGAAATGCCATTATAGGTAGGTATGGTGGCTGTTTTCAGGAAAGTAAATGGTGGGTTTATAGTACCAGCGAAAGTGGCACGGTACTAGAGAGGCTACCAACGGTGGAAGGGTGAGAGTGTGTATAATCCATGGACTCAACATTAGTCATAAAGAACTCACATACTTATTGCAAAAATTTACAAGTCATCAAAACCAAGCACTATGCGCATGCTCCTAGGGGGATATATTGGTAGGAAAATACCATCGCTCGTCCCCAACCACCACTCATAAGGAAGACAATCAAAGAAATACTTCATGCTTCAAATTTGTTGCACAACGGTTACCATACGTGCATGCTACGGGACTTGCAAACCTCAACACAAGTATTTCTCAAATTCACTATTAATCTACTAGCATGACTCTAATATCACCATCATCATGTCTCAAAACAATCATCAAGCATCAAACTTCTCATAGTATTCAACGCACTTTATATGAAAGTTTTTATTATACCCATCTTGGATGCCCATCATATTAGGACTAGTTTTATAGCCAAAGCAAATTACCATGCTGTTCTAAAAGACTCTCAAAATAATATAAGTGAAGCATGAGAGATCAATAATTTCTATAAAATAAAACCACCACCGTGCTCTAAAAGATATAAGTGAAGCACTAGAGCGAAATTATCTAGCTCAAAAGATATAAGTGAAGCACACAGAGTATTCTAATAAATTTCGATTCATGCGTGTCTCTCCCAAAAGGTGTGTACAACAAGGATGGTTGTTGTAAACTAAAAAGCAAAGACTCATATCATACAAGACGCTCCAAGCAAAACACATATCATGTGGTGAATAAAAATATAGCCTCAAGTAAAGTTATCGATAGATGAAGACGAAAGAGGGGATGCCTCCCGGGGCATCCCCAAGCTTAGGATTTTGGTTGTCCTTGAATTTTACCTTGGGGTGCCTTGGGCATCCCCAAGCTCAGGCTCTTTCCACTCCTTATTCCAAAATCCATCAAATCTTTACCCAAAAACTTGAAAACTTCACAACACAAAACTTCAACAGAAAATCTCATGAGCTCCGTTAGTATAAGGAAATAAACCACCACTTTAAGGTAATGTAATGAACTCATTCTTTATTTATATTGGTGTTAAACCTACTGTATTCCAACTTCTATATGGTTCATACCCCCGATACTACTCATAGATTTATCAAAATAAGCAAACAACACACGAAAAACAGAATCTGTCAAAAACAGAACAATCTGTATAAATCTAGAGGTTTCGAATACTTCTGCAACTCAAAAAATTCTGAAGCATTAGGACGACCAGGATAAAAAGTATATTGATCTATTTCAGTTGGAATTGGTATTTTATCACTCTCTGGTAAAAAATGATAATTATTTTTATGAGCACATACTTTCTGTTTTTATTAGCAAGATCAAACAACAATCACCGAAGAAGATCCTAAAGGCTTTACTTGGCACAAACACCAATTAAAACATAAAAACATAATCATAACAGAAGCTAGATGAATTATTTATTACTAAACAAGAACAAAAAGTAAAGAACAAAAATAAAATTGGGTTGCCTCCCAACAAGTGGTATCGTTTAACGCCCCTAGCTAGGCATAAGAACAAGAATAGATCTAGCTATTGTCATGTTTGGTATGCAATCCATAAGTGGCTCTCATAATAGATTCATAAGGCAATTTAATTTTCTTCCTAGGAAAGTGTTCCATGCCTTTCCTTAACGGGAATTGGAATCTAATATTTCCTTCTTTCATGTCAATAATTGCACCAATCGTTCTAAGGAAAGGTCTACCAAGAATAATATGACATGTAGGATTGCAACCTATATCAAGAACAATGAAATATACGGGCACATAATTCCTATTGGAAACAATAAGAACATCATTAATCCTTCCCATAGGTTTCTTAATGGTGGAATCTGCAAGATGCAAATTTAAAGAACAATCATCAAATTCACGGAAATCTAGCACATCACGCAAGGTTTTTGGAATCGTGGAAACACTAGCACCCAAATCACACAAAGCATATCATTCATAATCTTTAATCTTAATTTTAATAGTAGGTTCCCACTCATCATAAAGTTTTCTAGGGATAGAAACTTCTAGTTCAAGCTTTTCTTCATAGGATTGCATTAAAGCATCAACGATATGTTTAGTAAAAGCTTTATTTTGGCTATAAGCATGAGGAGAATTTAACACGGATTGAAACAAGGAAATACAATCTATTAAAGAGCAATTATCATAATTAAGTTCCTTGAAATCCAGAATAGTGGGTTCATTGCTATGTAAAGTTTTGACCTCTTTAATACCACTTTTATTAATTTTTGCATCAAGATCTAAAAATCCGAATCATTGGGACGCCTTTTAACTAAAGTTGACTCATCTCGAGTCCCATCTTTATCAAGATTCATATTGGAAAACAAAGATTTAATAGGAGTCACATCAATCACTTTTAGATCTTCATCATTATTATCATGAAAACTAGAAGAACACGCTTTCACAAAGCAATCTTTTTTAGCACGCATCCTAGCGGTTCTTTCTTTGCAGTCATCAATGGAAATTCTCATGGCTTTGAGAGACTCATTGATGTCATGCTTAGGTGGAATAGATCTAAGTTTCAAAGAAACAACATCAAGAGAAATTCTATCCACGCTCCTAGCCAACTCATCAATCATAAGCAATTTTTTCTTCAACCAAAGCATTGAAATTCTTTGGCGAGCTCATAAATTCTTTAACAGTAGTCTCAAAATCAGAGGGCATCTTATGAAAATTTACATAAGAGTTGTTGTAGGAATTACCATAATTATTAGAGGAATTACTAGGAAACGACCTAGAATTAAAGTTTCCTCTATACGCGTTATTACCAAAATTGTTCCTTCCAACAAAATTCACATCCATAGATTCATTATTATTTTAAAGCAAAGTGGACAAAGGCATTTCATTAGGATCAGAAGAAACACTTTTATTAGCAAAAAATTTCATAAGTTCATCCATCTTTCCACTCAAAACATTAATCTCTTCAATCAGATGAACTTTTTTACTAGTGGATCTTTCGGTGTGCCATTGAGAATAATTAACCATAATATTGTCTAGGAGTTTAGTAGCTTCTCCTAAAGTGATTTCCATAAAAGTGCCTCCCATGTCCGAATCTAAAAGATTTCTAGAAGCAAAATTCAATCCGACATAATTTTTTTATAATCATCCACAAATTCAAACCATGTGTAGGGCAATTACGTATCATTAATTTCATCCTCTCCCAAGCTTGTGCAACATGCTCATGATCAAGTTGCTTAGAATTCATAATATCGTTTCTAAGAGAGATGATCTTAGCGGGAGGAAAATACTTAGAGATAAAAGCATCTTTGCACTTATTCCATGAATCAATACTATTTTTAGACAAAGAAGAGAACCAAGTGTAAGCACGATCTCTAAGCAAAACCGAAAATAGCTTCAGTTTAACAATATAATTATCCACATCTTTCTTCTTTTGCATATCACACAAATCAACAAAGTTGTTTAGATGGGTAGCGGTATCTTCACTATGAAGGCCAGAAAATTGATCTTTCATAACAAGATTCAACAAAGCGGTATTAATTTCACAAGATGCAACATCGGTAGTAGGAAAATCGGAGTGCTAATAAAATCATTGTTGTTGATATTGGAAAAGTCACACAATTTAGTATTATCTTGAGCCATCGTGACAAACAATCAATCCAACACACAAGCACACAAGAAGGAAGCGAAAAGAGAGGAACGGAAAAGGGGCGAAGAAAAGGCAAAGGTTTTCAAAAATCGTTTTAGAAGTGGGGGAGAGGAAAACAAGAGGCGAATGGCAAATAATGTAATGCGAGGGAGAAGAGTTTATGATAGGTACTTGGTATGTCTTGACTTGGCGTAGATCTCCCCGGCAATGGTGCCAGAAATCCTTCTTTCTACCTCTTGAGCATGCGTTGGTTTTCCCTTGAAGAGGAAAAGGTGATGCAGCAAAGTAGCATAAGTATTTCCCTCAGTTTTGAGAACCAAGGTATCAATCCAGTAGGAGACAAGTCACAAGTCACCTAGTACCTGCACAAACAATCAAGAACCTTGCAACCAACGCGATAAAGGGGTTGTCAATCGCTTCACGGTCACTCACAAAAGTGAGATCTGATAAAGATAGTAAAGTAAATATTTTTGGTATTTTTTTGTATAGATTGGAAAGTAAAGATTGCAAAATAGTAAACGAGATTCAATGTACATAAAAGAGATGCAATATAATAAGAAAGAGACCCGGGGGCCATAGGTTTCACTAGTGGCTTCTCTCAAGACTGATACACTCATTTTGCAGCATGTTTTCCTACTGTTATTTATTGTATTTTGGATTGTTATTTCACTTCATGATGCAATTTTTATGCTTTTTCTCTCGTATTTTGCAAGTTTCACATGAAAAGGGAGATTGCCGGCAGCTGGAATTCTGGACCAAAACGGGATAAAACATAGATAGCTATTCTGCACAACTCCAAATGACCCGAAAATTTACGAAAAGGGATAGAACATAGATAGCTATTATGATTTTTATTTCTGTGCCCCTCGTTCGTTAGTTCTACTCATTCATCCCCACGCTCTTAACTTTTCCTCACTTTTCCCCACTCCCTTGCCCGAAGCCCACATAACTGGTCATAGCGGACGCCGTCGTCGGGTCAATGGCTTGACCGTTAACTCCGACGAGTGGGGCCGCGTAGGGCCAAGTCCACATTTTGACCGTTACATGCTAACGAGTGGGGCCGCAAAAGTGACACTCACTATAACCTGAATCAGATCGAGTCGCTTCCGCGCCGCCCCCTGCTACCTCTTGAGCATGAGTTGGTTTTCCCTTGAAGAGGAAAGGGTGATGCAGCAAAGTAGCATAAGTATTTCCCTCAGTTTTGAGAACCAAGGTATCAATCCAGTAGGAGACAACGCACAAGTCACCTAGTACCTGCACAAACAATCAAGAACCTTGCAACCAACACGATAAAGGGGTTGTCAATCCCTTCTCGGTCACTCGCAAAAGTGAGATCTGATAAAGATAGTAAAGTAAATATTATTGGTATTTTTGTTGTATAGATTGGAAAGTAAAGATTGCAAAATAGTAAACGAGATGCGATGTAAATAAAAGAGATGCAATATAATAAGAAAGAGACCCGGGGGCCATAGGTTTCACTAGTGGCTTCTCTCAAGATAGCATGTATTACGGTGGGTGTACAAATTACTGCCGAGCAATTGATAGAAAAGCGCATTGTTATGAAGATATCTAAGACAATGATCATGAACATAGGCATCACGTCCGTGCCAAGTAGATCGAAATGATTCTACATCTACTACTATTACTCCACACATCAACCGCTATCTAGCATGCATCTAGAGTATTAAGTTCATAAGAACATAGTAGCGCATTAAGCAAGATGACATGATGTAGAGGGATAAACTCAAACAATATGATATAAACCCCATCTTTTTATCCTCGATGGCAACAATACAATATGTGCCTTGCTGCACCTACTGTCACTGGGAAAGGACACCGCAAGATTGAACCCAAAGATAAGCACTTCTCCCATTGCAAGAAAGATCAATCTAGTAGGCCAAACTAAACCGATAATTCGAAGAGACTTGCAAAGGTATCAAATCATGAATATAAGAATTCAGAGAAAAACCAAATAATATTCATAGATAATCTTGTTCATAAACCCACAATTCATCGGATCTCAGCAAACACACCGCAAAAGAGTATTACATCGAATAGATCTCCAAGAACATCGAGGAGAGCTTTGTATTGAGCATCAAAGAGAGAGAAGAAGCCATCTAGCTAATAACTATGGACCCGAAGGTCTGTGGTAAACTACTCATGCTTCATTGGAGAGGCTATGGTGTTGATGTAGAAGCCCTCCGTGATCGACCCCCCTCCAGCAGATCGCCGGAAGAGGCCCCAAGATGGGATCTCACGGGTACAAAAGGTTGCGGCGGTGGAAAAGAGGTTTCGTGGATCTCTGCGATCGATCTAGGGTATAAGAGTGAAGGAAATATGCCCTAGAGGCAATAATAAAGTTATTATTTATTTCCTTATATCATGATAAATGTTTATTATTCATGCTAGAATTGTATTAACCGGAAACATAATACATGTGTGAATACATAGACAAACTTAGTGTCACTAGTATGCCTCTACTTGACTAGATCGTTAATCAAAGATGGTTATGTTTCCTAACCATGAACAAAGTGTTGTTATTTGATTAACGAGGTCACATCATTAGTTGAATGATCTGATTGACATGACCCATTCCATTAGCTTAGCACCCGATCTCTTAGTATGTTGCTATTGCTTCCTTCATGACTTATACATGTTCCTATGACTATGAGATTATGCAACTCCCGTTTACTGGAGGAACACTTTGTGTGCTACCAAACGTCACAACGTAACTGGGTGATTATAAAGGAGCTCTTCAGGTGTCTCCAAAGGTACATGTTGGGTTGGCGTATTTCGAGATTAGGATTTGTCACTCCGATTGTCGGAGAGGTATCTCTGGGCCCTCTCGGTAATGCACATCACATAAGCCTTGCAAGCATTGCAACTAATGAGTTAGTTGCGGGATGATGTATTACGGAACGAGTAAAGAGACTTGCCGGTAATGAGATTGAACTAGGTATTGGATACCGACGATCGAATCTCGGGCAAGTAACATACCGATGACAAAGGGAACAACGTATGTTGTTATGCGGTCTGACCGATAAAAGATCTTCGTAGAATATGTAGGAGCCAATATGAGCATCCAGGTTCCGCTATTGGTTATTGACCGGAGACGTGTCTCGGTCATGTCTACATTGTTCTCGAACCCGTAGCGTCCGCACGCTTAAGGTTTCGATGACAGTTATATTATGAGTTTATGAGTTTTGATGTACCGAAGGAGGTCGGAGTCCCGGATGAGGTCGGGGACATGATGAGGAGTCTCTAAATTGTCGAGACGTAAAAATTGATATATTGGACGACTATATTCAGACATCGGAAAGGTTCCGAGTGATTCGAGTATTTTTCGGAGTACCGAAGAGTTACGGGAATTCGCCGGGAGAAGTATTGGGCCTTATTGGGCCATACGGGAAAGAGAGAGGGGCTGCCTAGGGCAGGCCGCGCGCCCCCCAAGGCCTAGTCCGAATTGGACTAGGGGGAGGGGCTATGCCCCTTCCTTGTTTCCTACTCCTACTACATGGAAGGACTCCTAGTTGGACTAGGAAAGGGGGAATCCTACTCCCGGTGGGAGTAGGACTCTCCTAGGGCGCGCCATAGAGAGGGCCGGCCCTCCCCTCCTCCACTCCTTTATATACGGGGGCAGGGGGCACCCCATAGACACACAAGTTGATCCACGTGATCATATTCTTAGCCGTGTGCGGCGCGCCCTGCCACCATAGTCCTCGATAATATTGTAGTGGTGCTTAGGCGAAGCCCTGCGACGGTAGTACATCAAAATCGTCACCACGCCGTCGTGCTGACGGAACTCTTCCCCGACACTTTGCTGGATCGGAGTCCGGGGATCGTCATCGAGCTATACGTGTGCTAAGAACTCGGAGGTGCCGGAGTAACGGTGCTTGGATCGGTCGGATCGGGAAGACGTACAACTACTTCCTCTACGTTGCATCAACGCTTCCGCTGTTGATCTACAAGGGTACGTAGATTACACTCTCCCCTCTCGTTGCTATGCATCACCATGATCTTGCGTGTGTGTAGGATTTTTTTGAAATTACTACGTTTCCCAACAGTGGCATCTGAGCCTAGGTTTTATGGTTTGATGTTATATGCACGAGTAGAACACAAGTGAGTTGTGGGCGATATAAGTCATACTGCCTACCAGCATGTCATACTTTGGTTCGGCGGTATTGTTGGACGAGACGACCTGGACCAACATTATGCGTATGCTTACGCGAGACCGGTTTCCCCGACGTGCTTTGCACATAGGTGGCTTGCGGGCGACTGTCTCTCCAACTTTAGTTGAACCGAGTGTGGCTACGCCCGGTCCTTGCGAAGGTTAAAACGGAGTCTATTTGACAAACTATCGTTGTGGTTTTGATGCGTAGGTGAGATTGGTTCTTGCTTATGCCCGTAGCAGCCACGTAAAACTTGCAACAACAAAGTAGAGGACGTCTAACTTGTTTTTGCAGGGCATGTTGTGATGTGATATGGCCAAGACATGATGCTAAATTTTATTGTATGAGATGATCTTGTTTTGTAACCGAGTTATCGGCAACTGGTAGGAGCCATATGGTTGTCGCTTTATTGTATGCAACGCAATCGCGATGTAATGCTTTACTTTATCACTAAGCGCTAGCGATAGTCGTGGAAGCATAAGATTGGCAAGACGACAACGATGCTATGATGGAGATCAAGGTGTCGTGCCGGTGACGATGGTGATCATAACGGTGCTTCGGAGATGGAGATCACAAGCACAAGATGATGATGGCCATATCATATCACTTATATTGATTGCATGTGATGTTTATCTTTTTATACATCTTATCTTGCTTTGATTGACGGTAGCATTATAAGATGATCTCTCACTAAATTATCAAGAAGTGTTCTCCCTGAGTATGCACCGTTGCCAAAGTTCGTCGTGCCCAGACACCACGTGATGATCGGGTGTGATAAGCTCTACGCCCATCTACAACGGGTGCAAGCCAGTTTTTGCACACGCAGAATACTCAGGTTAAACTTGACGAGCCTAGCATATGCAGATATGGCCTCGAAACACGGAGACCGAAAGATCGAGCGTGAATCATATAGTAGATATGATCAACATAGTGATGTTCACCATTGAAACTACTCCATCTCACGTGATGATCGGACATGGTTTAGTTGATTTGGATCACGTGATCACTTAGAGGATTAGAGGGATGTCTATCTAAGTGGGAGTTCTTAAGTAATATGATTAATTGAACTTAAATTTATCATGAACTTAGTCCTGGTAGTATTTTGTAAATCATGTTGTAGATCAATAGCTCGCGTTGTTGCTTCCCTGTGTTTATTTTGATATGTTCCTAGAGAAAATTATATTGAAAGATGTTAGTAGCAATGATGCGGATTGGATCCGTGATCTGAGGTTTATCCTCATTGCTGCACAGAAGAATTATGTCCTTGATGCACCGCTAGGTGACAGACCTATTGCAGGAGCAGATGCAGGTGTTATGAACGTTTGGCTAGCTCAATATGATGACTACTTGATAGTTTAGTGCACCATGCTTAATGGCTTAGAATCGGGACTTCAAAGACGTTTTGAACGTCATGGACCATATGAGATGTTCCAGGAGTTGAAGATAATATTTCAAGCAAATACCTGAGTTGAGAGATATGAAGTCTCCAACAAGTTCTATAGCTAAAAGATGGAGGAGAATCGCTCAACTAGTGAGCATGTGCTCAGATTGTCTGGGTACTACAATCGCTTGAATCAAGTGGGAGTTAATCTTCTAGATAAGATAGTGATTGACAGAATTCTCTAGTCACCATGACCAAGTTAGTAGAACTTCGTGATGAACTATAGCATGCAAGGGATGACGAAAACGACTCCCGAGCTTTTCATGATAATGAAATCGATGAAGGTAGAAATCAAGAAAAACATCAAGTGTTGATGGTAGACAAGACCACTAGTTTCAAGAAAAGGGCAGAGGGAAGAAGGGGAACTTCAAAAAGAACATCAAGCTAGTTGCTGCTCAAGTGAAGAAGCCCAAGTCTGGACCTAAGCCTGAGACTGAGTGCTTCTACTGCAAAGGGACTGGTCAGTGGAAGCGGAACTACCCCAAGTGATTGGCAGATAAGAAGGATGGCAAAGTGAACGTAAGTATATTTGATATACATGTTATTGATGTGTACTTTACTAGTGTTTATAGCAACCCCTTAGTATTTGATACTAGTTCAGTTGCTAAGATTAGTAACTCGAAACAGGAGTTGCAGAATAAACAGAGACCAGTTAAGGGTGAAGTGACGATGTGTGTTGGAAGTGGTTCCAAGATTGATATGATCATCATCGCACACTCCCTATAAATTCAGGATTAGTGTTGAACCTAAATAAGTGTTATTTGGTGTTTACGTTGAGCATGAATATGATTTGATCATGTTTATTGTAATACGGTTATTCATTTAAGTAAGAGAATAAATTGTTGTTCTGTTTACATGAATAAAACCTTATATGGTTACACACCCAATGAAAATAGTTCGTTGGATCTCGATCATAGTGATACACATAATCATAATATTGAAACCAAAAAATGCAAAGTTAATAATGATAGTGCAACTTATTTGTAGCACTGCCGTTTAGGTCATATTGGTGTAAAGCGCATGAAGAAACTCCATGCTGATGGGCTTTTGGAATCACTTGATTATGAATCAGTTGATACTTGTGAACCATGCCTCATGGGCAAGATGACTAAGACTCTGTTCTTCGGAACAATGGAGCGAGCAACAGATTTGTTGGAAGTCATACATACTGATGTATGTGGTCCGATGAATATTGAGGCTCGCGATAGGTATCATTATTTTCTGATCTTCACAGATGATTTGAGCAGATATGAGTATATCTACTTGATGAAACATAAGTCTGAAACATTTGAAAAGTTCAAAGAATTTCAGAGTGAAGTGGAGAATCATCGTAACAAGAAAATAAGGCTTCTACGATCTGATCACGGAGAATATTTGAGTTACGAGTTTGGTCTTCAATTAAAACAATGTGGAATAGTTTCACAAATTCATGCCACCCGGAACACCACAGCATAATGGTGTGTCTGAACGTCATAGCCGTACTTTATTAGATATAGTGCAAATATATGATGTTTCTTACCGATTTACCACTATCGTTCTTGAGGTTATGCATTAAAGACAGCTGCATTCACGTTAAAAAGGGGCACCATCTAAGTCCGTTGAGACGACACAATCTGAACTGTGATTTAGCAAGAAACCAAAGTTGTCGTTTCTTAAAGTTTGGGGTTGTGATGCTTAGGTGAAAAAGTTACATCCTGATAAGCTCAAAACCAAATCGGAGAAATATGTCTTCATAGGATACCCAAAAGGAGACTGTTGGGTACACCTTCTATCACAGATCCTAAGGCAAGACATTCGTTGCTTATAATGGATCCTTTCTAGAGAAGGAGTTTTTCTCGAAAGAAGTGAGTGGGAGGAAAGTAGAACTTGATAAGGTAATTGTACCTTCTCCCTTATTGGAAAGTAGTTCATCATAGAAATCTGTTCCTGTGACTACTACACCAATTAGTGAGGAAGCTAATGATGATGATCATAAAACTTTAGATCAAGTTACTACCTAATCTCGTAGGTAAACCAGAGTGAGATCCGCACCAGAGTGGTACAGTAATCCTGTTCTGGAAGTCATGTTACTAGACCATGACGAACTTGCGAACTATGAGGAAGCGATGATGAGCCCAGATTCCGCAAAATGGCTTGAGTCCATGAAATCTGAGATGGGATTCATGTATGAAAACAAAGTATGGACTTTGGTTGACTTGCCTGATGATCGACAAGCCATAGAAAATAAATGGATCTTCAAGAGGAAGACGGATGTTGATAGTAGTGTTACTATCTACAAAGCTAGAATTGTCGCAAAAGGTTTTCGACAAGTTCAAAGTGTTGACTACGATGAGAGTTTCTCACTCGTATCTATGCTTAAGCCTGTCCGAATCATGTTAGCAATTGCCGCATTTTATGAAATCTGGCAAATGGATAAACAAAACTGCATTCCTTAATGGATTTCTTAAAGAAAAGTTGTATATGATGCAACCAGTAGGTTTTGTGAATCCTAAAGGTGCTAACAAAATATGCAAGCTCCAGCGATTCATCTATGGACTGGTGCAAGCATCTCAGAGTTGGAATACACGCTTTGATAAGTTGATCAAAGCATATAGTTTTATACAGACTTGCGGTGAAGCCTGTATTTACAAGAAAGTGAGGGGGAGCACTACAGCATTTCTGATAAGTATATGTGAATGACATATTGTTGATCGGAAATAATGTAGAATTATTCTGTAAAGCATAAAGGAGTGTTTGAAAGGAGTTTTTCAAAGAAAGACTTCGGTGAAGCTGCTTACATATTGAGCATCAAGATCTATAGAGATAGATCAAGACGCTTGATAAGTTTTTTCAATAAATACATACCTTGACAAGATTTTGAAGTAGTTCAAAATGGAACAGTCAAAGAAAGAGTTTCTTGCCTATGTTACAAGGTGTGAAATTGAGTAATACTCAAAGCCCGACCACGGCAGAAGATAGAAAGAGAATGAATGTCATTCCCTATGCCTTGGTCATAGGTTCTATAAAGTATGCCATGCTGTAGGATCGAAAGTATGTCTAGAGGGGGGTGATTAGACTACTTGACCAAATAAAAGCTTAACCTTTTCCCAATTTTAGTTCTTGGCAGATTTTAGCTATCTTAGAGCAAGTCAAGCAATCATCACACAATTCAAGCAAGCATGCAAAGAGTATATTGGCAGCGGAAAGTAAAGCATGCAACTTGCAAGAATCTAAAGGGAATGGTTTGGAGAATTCAAACGCAATTGGAGACACGGATGTTTTGACCATGGTTCAGCTAGGTGGTGCTATCCTACATCCACGTTGATGGAGACTTCAACCCACGAAGGGTAATGGTTGCGCGAGTCCACGGAGGGCTCCACCCACGAAGGGTCCACGAAGAAGCAACCTTGTCTATCCCACCATGGCCATCGTCCACGAAGGACTTGCCTCACTAGCGGTAGATCTTCATGAAGTAGGCGATCTCCTTGCCCTTACAAACTCCTTGGTTCAACTCCACAATCTTGTCGGAGGCTCCCAAGTGACACCTAGCCAATCTAGGAGACACCACTCTCCAAGAAGTAACAAATGGTGTGTTGATGATGAACTCCTTGCTCTTGTGCTTCAAATGATAGTCTCCCCAACACTCAATCCTCTCTCACAGGATTTGGATTTGGTGGAAAGAAGATTTGAGTGGAAAGCAACTTGGGGAAGGCTAGAGATCAAGATTCATGTGGTAGGAATGGAATATCTTGGCCTCAACACATGAGTAGGTGGTTCTCTCTCAGAACATATGAGTTGGAAGTGTAGATGTGTTCTGATGGCTCTCTCCACGAGTGAAGAGGAGGTGGAGGGTTATATATAGCCTCCACACAAAATCCAACCGTTACACACAATTTACCAATCTCGGTGGGACCGAATCAACAAACTCGGTCGGACCAAAATAGTAAACCTTGTGATCTCCAGATTTGGGCAGAAGGGTGTGCCTAAGGATCCAGTTGATCGTAGGCAATCCTGAGAGCAGATAGTGCACTGAGCCAAACTTGAACGTGTCAAGCGCTTCATTCGGGATCTCCTTTTACATGTTGGACATGGAATTGTGATCCATCTTTTTCTTGGCATAAATGTCCAAGTCATCAGCTTGCTCCTTTGGGGCATTGATCAACTTTGCCCATTCTTCAATAGTGGATTGGTACCTTGTACCCTCTGACATCCATGTGATCCTGCCATCCGGATAAAAGTGTGTTGTGGAGTAGAATTGCATGATCAGCTCCTCGTTCCACTTTGTGAGCTTCTGCCCAACAAAGTCTGCAACTCCACACGCACTAAAGCTGTCAAATACACCGGGGTAGTACTCTTCATTGTCTTTGATGTAGGTCCAGTCGACCCATCTCATGTCACAAACGATTGGCTTCTTGTCAAGAAAAACAATCTCATAGAAATCTTGTTGCTCCTTGGTATGAAATCTGTAATCCATGTCAGTCCTTCTCCTAGAAGCATACGGATCTGCTTCTCTCCATTTCCTCAGCCCTGAATCCCTCCTGAGCTTCATATCCTCAGCCACAGGATGAGCATCGTTGTGGTCTGGGATCTTGGGCTTGAGCTTCCTAAGGACACTCTCTTCCTCTTCTTCGATAGCTTCAGGCATTGGGGCCTTGTTCTTTTTTGCAGCTGGGATGCTTCGTGTGTTCCTCTTTGGTGCACTCTTAGGCTTAGATGCAGCCTTTGGTGCTTCCTTGGGCTTGGATGCAGCTGTTCCTGACCTTATAGCATCTCCCATGAGTTTGGCTGCCTTGGGTGCTGGTGCAGCAACCTCTTCTTCTTCTTCCTCCTCATCGACCATGATGGAGGCCTTCCCAAGCACTCTGGCTACAGTCTTCTTGACCCTCTCTTTCCTCTTCTTGCCCTTAGCAGCAATGGGCTCAATGGGAGCAGGCTTCACAGTTGAAGCTCTAGCCTTTGACATGGGCTGCCTGCCTGCTGGCCTTTTGATTTTCAGCCCTGGCTTTGTGCCTGCTGCTGGCTCAGCTCTCTTGGATGTGGCCTCTTCCTCTGCCACATAGTCTTCATCCTCAGAATCATATGTTCTCTTCTTCCTTTGACGTGTGGCAGCCTTGGGCAGATTGCTGGGGGTGCTCCTGCTGCCATCATCAGAAGAACTTGAGGGGCTAGTGCCCTCACTCATCACAACTTGCTCCTCAGACACATTCTGGCTGTCACTTTGATCAGACATGTTGCAAACTGACTGCTGACCCTGTGAATAGATTATGGATAAGATAGAGTGGATGAGCATCACAAAAAGCAGTGATTTTTGCAAGAGATTAATTCAAAAACTTGGTTTTAGTTTTCCACAGAAAGCATCTCGGATCTACCGATTTTCAAACTCGGTGACACCGAAGCAGTTTTGGCACCAGAACTGGTGAACTCGGTCAGACCGAGCCACAGTTCGGTGGCACCGAGACTGCTAGGGTTTCACAGAATTCCAAAATCGGTCGCACCGATAAGTTATTCTCGGTCAGACCGAGTTTCACTTGTGCAATGGCAAAAGCCAGATCGGTGGGACCGAGTTTTTCAACTCGGTGGGTCCGAGATGGTTTCGGCGGAAACCTAACCCTAAAATTTTCGAATTAAACCTAATCTACGAGATCATTGACTGGATAGGAGTGTTTCAATCGTGGCAAGAATCATAATGATCACAATGTGCTAGGAATCGGAGTGGAGAATAGCACAAAGATCGAGTCCATACCCTAGTTCGGCGGAGACTCGCTACGGCGGCAACGGCGGGGCAGAATTCCGTTGATGGCGGCGGAGACCAGCGACAGGAGGCTGCTAGCGGCGAGAAGACGATCCGGAGACCACGAAGGCAGAGCAGGCTATCGCGCGGGCGAAGAGGTTTCGGAGAAATTTCCAAAATTTTGCCCGTGACTATATATAGCCCGACCCTGTCGGTGTGGCCGAGTGGAACAACTCGGTGGCACCGAGATGCAAAACTGTGTGCAGTTATTGCAACTCGGTGTGACCGAAAAGTTCAAATCGGTTGCACCGAGATCGAAAACCTAGATCAACTTAATGAACTCGGTAGGACTGAAAATGGAGTATCGGTCAGACCAAGATTCATAAAGAGGTTTTGGAAGTTTAAGTCTATGACAAATCGGGGACTCCGAGCGCTCCTCACACAGAGTGGTTCGAATCTGACTTGATCAAGTTTTGTGATGCAGCATGAATAGAGTTTGAGACGAGAAAAGCATAGATAGCTAGAGGAGGTTCTTAGGCATTCTTGTCCATCCACTTGGCAAAAGAAGAAAGCCAAACAATCAAAACAACAAGTGGATGTCCTCGAATGAGTAAAATATGCAACCAACATGCTCACACAATAAGATGGCAAATGAAATATGTGGCAAAGCATGCACAACCAATTCTAGCATCTATCAAGCAATTTGCGATGACTAGGTCATCTATATATGAGTATATTGACTTAGGAGTCAAGTGAGAACACTTGATCATAGGTCATACTCATCGTTTAAGCTCAAGTGGGGTTACCACTTTTACATAAAGCATTGTTGTATTCACATCTTTAGAGTTGCTTTAGCTCAAGTCTTAGAGTAAAGCTCCCCCTAGATGTGATATCCCCCCCAAGAGGGATGAACTAACCTTGGGTTTTGTCGATGATGACTTCATGTAGATGTTGAAGATGTGGATGCTCAATGTTGATGTAGATCACTTCGAGCTATCCATTTGAGTGAATTGCACTTTCAATACCTACATGGGTTAGTCCCACAAGGAACAAACAAGGATATCCATAGACATAGAGTGATGCACACACAAGATGATGTCCATGAAAACTTTAGGTTACCTTGTCCCTTATCTTACCAACAAGAGGGTTTGTGACTCCTTGAACTAGTGCAAGATGTGGAAGTTGATTGCACTTGTTCTTGCCAAAATGATAAGAGTGAAGTATGTTGGCGGAGTCACCCTCAAGAACTCTCTAGTTCTTCTTCTTTTGGATCCACACCATCTTAATGGGAATCCTTGGAGTTGTAGTCGTACTTGATGTAGTGGAACTTGAAGTAGTCTTGGGAATCCACTTGACTAAGGTCTTAGGAGCTTCTTCAAATGCATCAATCTCCTCTTGAAGCTTGTCCTTGCCTTTTTTGCTTGTAGTCTTGTGGTGGAATATCATCTTGAGCTTGTGTCCCCTTGAAAGAAGTGTCATACTTCTCTTGTTGAGGAACAAACTTTGTCCTGGGGTATTGATCTTCTTCCCATTCAACTCCATTGGCATTGAACTTTCGTTCAAAACCAACACCTTGATTCTTCCGGTGCATTCCTTGCCTGTGCACAATTTCCTCGAATTGCTTACTTCCAGCAAGGCTCTTGTAAACACCTTTCTCTATAATTCCCTTTAATAAGCTATTTTCTTGCTCAAGTGTAACTTGGCTAAGAGAATCATTAGTGGAATCAAGAGAACTACTAGAAGCAACAATATTGGATTTAGCATGATCATTGTTACTACTAGAGGAAGAATCTTTCTTATTCTTGTTACTAGTCTTGACTTGAGGCATGTAGGTGGATAAAAGTAAACACTTGGCAATGTGAGAAGAACTTTTCTTGCAGAGATCATCATTGATTGCTTTTAAGAACTCATGCTCTTGCTCAAGATTGAGCTTTTCAAAGCGTAATTTCTCATGAGCTCTTAAAAGTTCTCGATGATCTTCGAAGATAGTTTCATGAGCTAACTTAAGAGTATTTAGTTCTTTAGTTAGAGCCTCAATCTTCTCCTTATCATTGTCATTCGTTTTAGCATGATTAATTGATGTTTCACCATAATATTCTTCACTAGAGTTGTCAACAAGCAAATCATCATCACCTAACAAGTCATCTTCATCACTATTAAAGTCAACATACTCGGGGTGTGTTACCTTAGGACCTTTGGCCATGAAGCATCTTCCAATTCCTTCATTTGGTGAGTCAAATATGTTGTAGGAGTTGGTTGACACAAGTGCTAGACCGGCAACACCTTCATCTTGAGTATCTTCGGAGTCGGAGTGATAACTTCTCTCGGAGTGGCTATCGGAGTCGGAGCCGGATACCCGTTCACCAACATGAGCTTGATGTCTTCGTTTTGTATAGCTCCTTGATGATTTTTCCTTCCTTTCCGAATCCTTGCTTCTCTGTGAGTATCTTCGTTCATAACGATCATCTCTACTCCTTCTCTCTCTTGGTGGAGATTCTTTGCTTCTTCTTTTTGGAGAATCTTCTCTTCTCTTGTAGGGAGCCGTACACTCATTGGAATAGTGTCCGGGTCTTCCACAATTATAGCAGTTTCGCTCTCGACTAGAAGATCTTTTTTCATTGTAGGACCTTGACTTGAAGCTTCTATCTTTGTTTCTACTCTTGTAGAACTTGTTGAAGTTCTTCACCATTAAGCTCAATTCTTCATTGAAGTTTTATTTCTCACTTGATGATGTGGGGACTTCACATGACGCTTTGTAGGCACCACTTGATTTATTGTGAAGTTCCTCTTTATCCTTGAGTGACATCTCATCAGCAACAATCCTTCCAATTACTTCCGTTGGCTTGAGATCTTTGTAGTTGGGCATGATTTGGATTAACGTGCACACGGTATCATATTTCCCATCCAAGGATCTTAGGATCTTCTTGATGATGAATCTATCGGTCATCTCTTCACTTCCTAAGCCGGCAATCTCATTTGTGATGAGAGCAAGCCTAGAGTACATTTCAGCGACACCTTCACCATCCTTCATCTTGAACTTGTCAAGTTGACTTTGGAGCACATCCAACTTGGATTCCTTGACGGAGTCGGTACCTTCGTGCATATCAATCAAAGTATCCCAAATTTCCTTTGCATTCTCAAGGCGGCTGATTTTGTTGAATTCTTCGGGGCACAATCCATTGAAGAGAATATCACAAGCTTGAGCATTGTATTGCAACATCTTCAACTCATCCGTGGTAGCTTCACGGTTTGGTTCTCTCCCATCAAAGAACTCACCTTGCAAACCAACACAAACAATAGCCCATACGGCGGGGTTATGTCCAAGAATATGCATTTTCATTTTATGCTCCCAACTAGCAAAATTAGTGCCATCAAAGTAAGGACCTCTACGGCGATAATTTCCCTCGCTAGATGCCATACTCTCCTAGGTTGTGAAACCAAGGCTATGACCACCAAAAGCTATGGAGATCAAGGCAAATGGAGACCAAAGCTCTCATACCACTTGTAGGATCGAAAGTATGTCTAGAGGGGGGTGATTAGACTACTTGACCAAATAAAAGCTTCGCCTTTTCCCAATTTTAGTTCTTGGCAGATTTTAGCTATCTTAGAGCAAGTCAAGCAATCATCACACAATTCAAGCAAGCATGCAAAGAGTTTATTGGCAGCGGAAAGTAAAGCATGCAACTTGGAAGAATGTAAAGGGAAGGGTTTGGAGGATTCAAACGCAATTGGTGACACGGATGTTTTCCCGTGGTTCGGATAGGTGGTGCTATCCTACATCCACGTTGATGGAGACTTCAACCCATGGAGGGTAACGGTTGCGCGAGTCCACGGAGGCCTCCACCCATGAAGGGTCCACGAAGAAGCAACCTTGTCTATTCTACCATGGCCATCGCCCACGAAGGACTTGCCTCACTAGCGGTAGATCTTCACGAAGTAGGCGATCTCCTTGCCCTTACAAACTCCTTGGTTCAACTCCACAAACTTGTCGGAGGCTCCCATGTGACACCTAGCCAATCTAGGAGACACCACTCTCCAAGAAGTAACAAATGGTGTGTTCATGATGAACTCCTTGCTCTTGTGCTTCAAATGATAGTCTCCCCAACACTCAACTCTCTCTCATAGGATTTGGATCTGGTGGAAAGAAGATTTGAGTGGAAAGCAACTTGGGGAAGGCTAGAGATCAAGATTCATATGGTAGGAATGGAATATCTTGGTTTGAACACATGAGTAGGTAGTTCTTTCTCAGAACATATGAGTAGGAATGATGTATGTGTTCTGATGGCTCTCTCTTCGAATGAAGAGGTGGTGGAGGGGTATATATAGCCTCCACACAAAATCCAACCGTTACACACAATCTACCAATCTCGGTGGGACCGAATCAGAAAACTCGGTCTGACCGAAATAGTAAACCTAGTGACCGTTGGGAATTTCGGTGGGACTGAGATGCAACTCGGTAGGACCGATTCGGTTAGGGTTTGGGCATAACGTAATCTCGGTGAGACCAATTGCGCAAACTCGGTGAGACCGAGTTCGGCAATTAGCTAACCAGAGAGTTCGTCAGGCAAACTCGGTGGGACCGACTTGCTCTTTCGGTGAGACCGAAAAGTTACAAGAAGGAAACATAGAGTTTACCTTGCATTCTCGGTGGGACCGATTCTCTCTTTCGGTGAGACCAAAAATTTACGAAAGGGAAACAGAGAGTTTGCAAGCCCATCTCGGTGAGACCGAGATCCTTATCGGTAGGACCAAATTGCTAGGGTTTGGCAGTGGCAAATGACAAGTGAAACTCGGTGGCGCCGGATTGACAAAATCGGTATGACCGAGTTTAGCTTAGGGTTTAGGTCATTTGTGGATATGGAAAGGTGGTTGAGGATTTTGGAGCATATCACTAAGCACATAAAGCAAGAGGCTCATTAAGCAACACCTGATCCCTCCTTGATAGTATTGGCTTTTCCTAAAGACTCAATGTGATCTTGGATCACTAAAATATAAAATGAAGAGTCTTGAACTTTTGAGCTTGAGCCAATTCTTTGTCCTTGGCATTTTGAGGGTTCCACTTTCACATCCTTGCGATGCCAATCATTGAGCTTTCCTGAAATAATCGTCTTGGAATAGCATTAGCTCAATGAGCTATATGTTGTTCTGAATTACCAAAACCACCTATGGATAGTTGCACTTTCACATGCTGTGTACCAGATCTATTGTATACCCTACCACTGAGTTTGGCAAGGGAGTACAATAGTGATCTAGGAGTAGATCACTAGACAGCGGTCAAAATTATCCTTAGTGGAATAAGGATATGTTTCTCGATTATGGAAGTGAAAAAAAGGTTCGTCGTAAAGGGTTACGCCGATGCAAGTTTTGACACTAATCTAGATGACTCTAAGTCTCGGTCTAGATACATATTGAAAGTGGGAGCAATTAGCTAGAGTAGCTCCATGCAGAGCATTGTTGACATAGAAATTTGCAAAATACATGCGGATCTGAATGTGGCAGACCTGTTGACTAAGATTCCCTCACAAGCAAAACATGATCACACCTTAGTACTCTTTGGGTGTTAATCACATAGCGATGTGAACTAGATTACTGAATCCAGTAAACCCTTTGGGTGTTGGTCACATGGCGATGTGAACTATGGGTGTTAATCACATGGTGATGTGAACTATTGCTGTTAAATCACATGACGATGTGAACCAGATTATTGACTCTAGTGCAAGTGGGAGACTGAAGGAAATATGCCCTAGAGGGAATAATAAAGTTATTATTTATTTCCTTATATCATGATAAATGTTTATTATTCATGCTAGAATTGTATTAACCGGAAACATAATACATGTGTGAATACATAGACAAACTTAGTGTCACTAGTATGCCTCCACTTGACTAGCTCGTTAATCAAAGATGGTTATGTTTCCTAACCATGAACAAAGTGTTGTTATTTGATTAACGAGGTCACATCATTAGTTGAATGATCTGATTGACATGACCCATTCCATTAGCTTAGTACCCGATCGTTAAGTATGTTGCTATTGCTTTCTTCATGACTTATACATGTTCCTATGACTATGAGATTATGCAACTCCCATTTACCGAAGGAACACTTTGTGTGCTACCAAACGTCACAACATAACTGGGTGATTATAAAGGAGCTCTACAGGTGTCTCCAAAGGTACATGTTGGGTTGGCGTATTTCGAGATTAGGATTTGTCACTCCGATTGTCGGAGAGGTATCTCTGGGCCCTCTCGGTAATGCACATCACATAAGCCTTGCAAGCATTGCAACTAATGAGTTAGTTGCGGGATGATGTATTACGGAACGAGTAAAGAGACTTGCCGGTAACGAGATTGAACTAGGTATTGGATACCGACGATCGAATCTCGGGCAAGTAACATACCGATGACAAAGGGAACAACGTATGTTGTTATGCGGTCTGACCGATAAAAGATCTTCGTAGAATATGTAGGAGCCAATATGAGCATCCAGGTTCCACTATTGGTTATTGACCAGAGACGTGTCTCGGTCATGTCTACATTGTTCTCGAACCCGTAGCGTCCGCACGCTTAAGGTTTCGATGAGAGTTATATTATGAGTTTATGAGTTTTGATGTACCGAAGGAGTTCGGAGTCCCGGATGAGATCGGGGACATGACGAGGAGTCTCGAAATTGTCGAGACGTAAAAATTGATATATTGGACGACTATATTCGGACATCGGAAAGGTTCCGAGTGATTCGAGTATTTTTCGGAGTACCGAAGAGTTACGGGAATTCGCCGGGAGAAGTATTGGGCCTTATTGGGCCATACGGGAAAGAGAGAGGGGCTGCCTAGGGCAGGCCGCGCGCCCCCCAAGGCCTAGTCCGAATTGGACTAGGGGGAGGGGCTGCGCCCCTTCCTTGTTTCCTACTCCTACTACATGGAAGGACTCCTAGTTGGACTAGGAAAGGGGGAATCCTACTCCCGGTGGGAGTAGGACTCCCCTAGGGCGCGCCATAGAGAGGGCCGGCCCTCCCCTCCTCCACTCCTTTATATACGGGGGCAGGGGGCACCCCATAGACACACAAGTTGATCCACGTGATCATATTCTTAGCCGTGTGCGGCGCGCCCTGCCACCATAGTCCTCGATAATATTGTAGTGGTGCTTAGGCGAAGCCCTGCGACGGTAGTACATCAAGATCGTCACCACGCCGTCGTGCTGACGGAACTCTTCCCCGACACTTTGCTGGATCGGAGTCCGGAGATCGTCATCGAGCTGTACGTGTGCTAAGAACTCGGAGGTGCCGGAGTAACGGTGCTTGGATCGGTCGGATCGGGAAGACGTACAACTACTTCCTCTACGTTGCGTCAACACTTCCGCTGTTGATCTACAAGGGTACGTAGATTACACTCTCCCCTCTCGTTGCTATGCATCACCATGATCTTGCGTGTGCGTAGGAATTTTTTTGAAATTACTACGTTTCCCAACAAAGAGTATATATAGGCAAAAGAAGTACGTCGGTGGAGGTACGAGGGGCCCATGAGGGTGGGGGCGCACCTACCCCCCTGGGCGCACCCTCCTGCCTCATGGCCGCCTCGCGGATTCCAGACTTCAACTCCAAGTCTTCTAGATTGCTTTCGGTCCAAGAAAGATCATCGCGAAGGTTTCATTCCGTTTGGACTCCGTTTGGTATTCCTCTTCTGTGAAACTCTAAAATAGGCAAAAAAACAGAAACTAGCACTGGGCCTCCGGTTAATAGGTTAGTCCAAAAATAATATAAAGGAGCATATTAAATCCCATTAAACACCCAAAACAGATAATATAATAGGACGGAACAATCAAATATTATAGATACGTTGGAGACATATCACCCCCTCCACCGCTATCGTGCCGCCTCTGCAACGGTCATGCCGCCTCCGCCTCCGTCATGCTGCCTCTGCCATAGTCATGCCGCCTCCACCGCATCTACCATCTCTCCCCATCTAGGACTAGGAAGTGATGTTGGGGGAGCACCCCGTACGACCCATCAACCATGGAGATGATTGGGTCGAATCAGAGGTGAATAATTCATGGATTCCACCTGGGTAAGCATCGTTTTCCTCTCAAATTTATTAGGAGATCAGTAAATTAGGTTGTATTTGACTACCGTTGGCGTGAATCAGTGCAATTTTTATGAATTTTTTTGGGCCTAATTGCGCCTTTTATTTCAAGCGAATAGGGTTGATCCTGCACTTGCTTTTCGGCTGGCGATTAGAATGGAAACTAGCAAGCTGCATGGAACTAAACTGTATCTGATTTCTGGATTTTTCTATCCGAAAGTGGTAGAAACCAGTGTTTCGTTCACTTTCTGTGAGGCATTCTGTTGTGAGTATCCATGGAGCCCTGCCAATGTTGTTGAACTAAGATATTTCGACAGTATCGAGCAGAGATTTGTCCCATTAACTTGTGATGAGCATCTGAGATTGCTATTTAGTGTGAATGCTGACAACCATTTTGGTAAAATCCATATCGGTGTGCTTTAGGCATGCAAACAGCGTATTCCAAAGGGGAAGGGTGTTCAAACATCATCTGTCTCTGCTAATAGCGAGCGTCCTCGCACTCCTTGTAGGTCGAGACCAAGTAAACCTAGTGGACCTGAAAGCCACAACATGTCGGCTGCTGCTAATTCTGCCACTTCTCCTCTCCCTTCTGCACCTGGTGTAGAAGTAGATGCAGAGCCTGACGAGGAAGTGCCTCGACATGATGATGAGGATGAGACTCTATTCCCTGAACTGGTAGATAGAGTCAGTCGACAGGCAATGGAAGATGAATATCCAGAGGAGCCTAGCACCCATGCTAGATTTGATGACACTGACGATGAATAGAGGGAGGAGAACATCGACTCCTTAGTTTTACAAGAATATGATGGTGAGGACATGCCAACAATTGAGTGGAACAGGGAGAATCCCCAGCTTACTCCAGGAACCGTATTTGAATTGATGGTGGACTGTCGTAATGCAGTGACTACAAATTGCATTCTCACTGAAAACTCCTATGAGGTTGATAGGAGTGAGCCAAGAAGATTCACTATTCATTGCCCTTATGATAGGTGTAGTGGAGGTTGCATGCATACGCTATGCTAAAGAGCAAATTGATTCAGGTATTACAACTGAATCTTTTCTCACATTATTTATCCATTCTATATTCAAATCATGTGTACTGTTTCTTAATTGTATTTGACATCATTTTTCATTTTGTTTTAGATAAAAAAAACCCACACGGGCACACTTGCCCACCTGGAGGGGGAGGGGGCAAGGACAAATCAAAGCTTGCAAAGACTAGGTGGGTGGCAGATGCAATCTTGGATTGGGTGAGGGAAACACCAACCATTGGCCCAACAACACTCCATGGGAAGCTATTTGAGAAGTACAAGATTAATGTACATTACATGAGGATTTTCTATGCTAAGGAAAGGGCTCTTGATAGGATTAATGGTCCATGGAACGAGAGTTTTCAGTTACTTTACACCTTCAAAGGTGAAGTGGAGACGGCTAGTCTATGGAGTGTTGTAGAGATTGACAAGCATACAGTTCAGTACAAATTAAAAATGAAGACAGTGGAGAAGGAGTTCTTAAGGAGGGCTTTTGTTTGTTTCAAGGCTTGCTGGCTGAAAGTGCGTTATATCGACTAGAGGGGGGGGGGTGAATAGGCGATTTTTATGAAAGTCTTCAAAACGTGAAGGTTATGAAGACAAACAGTAGAGATATGACTATCACTATGCAGCGGAAGTTAGATTACACTAGGCAAGCCATGGTTAATTATTCAATAGAGTGAAAGCACAATGACAAGTAGCTGCAGTGTAATAAGGATCAGGTAGGAAGAAGTTATGAAGCCAATCAAATCATACAGTTATGTTGTGAAGACAAAAGATAGAGCAAGCATGCAATGGCTTCACAAAGATTAACAGTAACTAAGGGAAGTGAAGATGAAACCAGTGACTCATTGAAGACAATGATTTGTTGGACCAGTTCCAGTTGCTGTGACAACTGTACGTCTGGTTAGGGCGGCTAGGTATTTAAACCAAAGGACACACAGTCCCGGACACCCAGTCCTGAACACGCAGCTCAGGACACCCAGTCCTCACCGTATTCCCCTTGAGCTAAGGTCACACAGACCTCGCCCAATCACTCTGGTAAGTCTTCAAGGTAGACTCCCAAACCTTCACAGACTTTGTTCATCGGCAATCCACAATGTCTCTTGGATGCTCAGAAAGTGACGCATAACCGTCTGGAGGATGCACAGTCCTCAAGTGTAATAAGTCTTCAGATCACTCAGACAAGAAGACTTAAGTGATGCCCAATTCTCTCTGGCTCTGGGTGGTTAGGGCTTTTCTCCTTGCTAGGAAATTTTCTCTCAAAGGCTTCGAGGTGCGTTGCTCTCAAACGACAAAAGCCGTGCACTGAAATCTGAGCAGCCAGCCGTTTATGGTTGTAGGGGGTGGACTATTTATAGCCACTGGGCAACCCGACCTGATTTGTCCGAAATGACCCTCGGTCACTAAGGAACTGACATGTGTTCCAACGGTCAGATTTCGAACTCACACGGCAACTTTACTTGGGCTACAAGTAAAGCTGACTTGTCCGGCTCTGGACAAGATTTGCTCTCATAGTCTTCGCTCAAAGACATAGGATTTGAATTAGGCATCACTTCAGTCATTCTGACTGGTTCTCTTGGACCCCACTTAACAGTACGGTGGTTCCTATGACTCAACACAAATGAAAAAGAACTACGAAACATCTAAGTCTTCGAGTTCCATAGGCTTCACGTGGTGTCTTCTCTTGTCATAGTGTTCAATGTGAATATCTTCATATACCACCATTGTCTTCAATGTCTTCGTACATTTTTAGGGGTCATCTCTGATAGTAAAACCGAATCAATGAGGGACTTCGACCTGTATTATCCTGCAATTCTCACAAACACATTAGTCCCTCAACTAGGTTTGTCGTCAATACTCCAAAACCAATTAGGGGCACTAGATGCACTTACAATCTCCCCCTTTTTGGTGATTGATGACACACTAGTTGAAGTTTTCAATGGGGAATATAATTTGTGAAATTGTAAAGGAATTGTCTTCATAAGCTGCAAGGGCTCCCCCTGAAGATGTGCATATAAGTAATTTGCTTTTGGAATGCAAATGCACATGGCAGGTTGTACTTGTGGAAATCCACTTCAACTTATGATGACAATCCACTATGCATGTAAAAGTATATGAAGAGAATGACATGCATAATGAAAAATGGACGTCTGCAGAATGATCTAAGTGTGGAATTTATCGTCGCACATGCGGAATTTATCTTCGCAAAACATAGTGGTAAACAAGTAGCAGACGACCATCAAGTTTAAGTGTTACAACTCAAGGAAGCAAATGTAGCAGAACGGGAGTTGTAAGCACGAAGCAAAATATAGCAAAATATTAGGCACCCGCCCATATTGACCCGCTTGAAGACTAACAACATCATATGCTTCTCCCCCTTTTGTCAGTGATGACCAAAAAGGTTCGAAGACATAGAGTGTTCTACGTGTTCCCAGGCGCAGCAGGGTCGTTGGAGTTGTTTGGCGGTGCTGAAGACCTTGGTGCAGGGTCGATGCACGCGGAAGGAGGTGGTGGTGATGTAGCGTCGTCTTCTTCCTCGATGATTCTTGCAGTCACCGTGGCAGCAGATGAAGAGAACTCAGAATCTTCAAGTGATGGAGTTCCGCGCAGCACAACTCTTCTGGGGGGTGTGGAGTCAAACTTGAATCTCTCTCTGAAGCCATCCTCATGAAGATCAGCTTCAGGGCACAGCATTGTGAGGCCTTTCCAGGTGCGGCGACAAGTTTCATGAGCAACGAATGCATTCTTGGTGGCAAGATTTCTTATGCGATTGACATCCACCAAGAGGCTTTTCATCTGTCTCTTCAACCAGTCGTGATGCCTATCTTGCTTTTGGTGAAGGGCCACAAGAAGCTCTCGGTCATTGAGGGCACGAGCGCGCTTCTTGGGTCGCGGAGCAGTTGTGCTATCAGTGGCTTCAGTGGATGCAGGTGCACGCGTAGTGCCAGCCAACGGGTACACCCTGGAGATGGCTTCAACACCTTCAACGTTCTGCGTGAAGGTCTGGTGTTCTGCATTCTGAAGACTTAAGGGTTGCTTGGCAGGCTCAGGATATACAGCTTCAGCAGAGGTGTCCACATCTGGCAAGAAGATCCGATGGTTGCGGGCTGAGGGCTGATATGAAATCGCAGAGTGAAGCTTGATCAGCCTCATTACCCAAGGAGCATAGAACTTCAAACCAAATAAGTCTGAGCCTGATGCTGCAAGTTGGCAGATGAAGAAATCCTGTGCGTTGAAGCATTTGCCATGAAGGATATAGAATATGAGAGTCTTCATTGCACCCTCAACCTTGGCATGTGGAGAGTGTCCCTTAATGGGCCAGAGAGTCCACCGGATGATGTGATATATGGTTCTGGGCAGGTGCTCTAGGTCTTCAACAAAGAACTCAGTTGGATAGGATGCATCATGGGGCAACGGCTTCATCATTGAGAGTGTCGGGGTAAATAGCCATGGGTAGCCCAGCCGGCTTCCCCTGGCCCCTCAGAAAAAATTATGAGCCCATCCGGCTCATAAGAAGACTCAAGACTTCGGCCGCCTCCCCCTAGCCGGCTACCTTCCTAGCCGGCTTCGGGGGCGGCCCGCCCTTTCACCCTTATGAAGAAAGCTGTGGAGGGCCGGCTACGGCAGGGCCGGCTACGGCAGGGCCGGCTGCGACAAGGCCGGCTACTGCCAGGCCGGCTCCCATAAAGCAGTCAACGCCGTACCCGCAATGTACGCGTCCACTCTGCGATGATGAAGCGGGGCGTGGCTACAGTGGAGCCTGCCACCCCCAAAACCCGGAGCACGCCTGGTACAGCGCGTCGTGCGGGCAGCTGTGGCCCGCCCGGTGCGGCACTGTAGCCACGACGGCTCTGACGCCGTCCACGACGGGCCGCCAGCGTGGCCCCCGAGGCGGTGGGCCCCTTCGGGTAGAGAGATGCCGATGGCGGCCGCACCTCCTCTCAAGCCGGCAAGACAGAGGGCCGGCTTCACATAGCCGGCCTGCCACCCTCCTCGAAGGAGACGCCCATTAAGGAGACAAGATGCGGCGGGGCTACAGTAATCGCCCGCCAAGGCGGCGTTACTGTAGCCACGCTTACCCCGACCAAGCCTGCGTCGACGATACGGAGTAACAGTAACCAGCTGCCGACCAGGCCCTGGCCAGTGGGGCCGGCCTGTCGACCCAGGAGCCGGCAGCCGGCGGGACCCACCAGCCGGCGGAGAAGCCGGCGAGCATAGTCACAGACAGCTGGGCCCAGCGCCCAGTCGGATTACCATTGTACCCCCGGGGGGTAGGCCTATATAAACCCCCCGGTGCACCCATGCAAAGGGTTGGACTCTCATTCTAGACCTAGACACCATACAAGGAGAAGAAGCAAGCTGAGCCAAGCCCTTCTTCCTCCTTCCACCGAAAGCAGCTCAAGGAGCATTGTAGCTACTTGTTCACTTAGTTACCATGCGGAGACCCCGCAGAGCAGCAGTAGGGGTGTTATCTCCCCGGAGAGCCCTGAAGCTGGGTAAGATTCGCCGGCGTGCATGGCTTTGCCTCATCCCGTTTCCAGGCACCGGCGATGTTCTATTGGCCCCCGCAATGATAAGCCACCCGTTGGCATATGTCACTCCTACCACCCGACATTTGGCACCCACCGTGGGGCCTGGTGCACCATCGTCCGGAGACCTGTTCTGGACGGGAACCCTGTTCCTTCCCCGCAAGCGTAGCCAGCCCGGCTCGCCCGATGGCGCTTGCCGTGACGCGCTGCATGGCGTCACCAACATCTGCGCGGCTAGCGGCCTCACCAACCTCTTCGACAAGGCCCGCATCTCCGACGAGCTTGCCTCCGATGCGGGCACAGACCACCTCGCCAACCTCCTCGGCCAGCTCCACGTCTCCAGCGAGCCCGCTGCGGAATTGGAGTCGGTTGGCTCCACCGACCCGATGCCTGTCGACTCTGACACGGCATCCTACGATACCTTCCCCACCAATGTCACGGTCTACAACGACCCGCTCCCTTCGGCTGGCGATCGCGATTCTGACGCCCCCGAGGTGATGGTTATCGGCCTCGACGGCCCGACTAACGAGGGCGCCCGCGATGCTCCACGCGCGGCTGCCCAAGACTTGTCCGCCCCCCTTCCGGCTGACGCCAGCGACGAAGTTCTGGAGGCACGCCGCCTCGCCCTCCTCGCGGAGGGCCGGCGGCTAGCCTCCGTAAGACGCCTCACCGAGGCCTACCAGCGTGAAGCTGACCGCGCCGCCTTCGGCACGCCGGCTCCGGCTGGCCCAAGCCGGGCCGGCGTTGTTAGGCAACGCGGCGCCGTCATCGCCGACACACTCGGAGTAGATCACCCGGTCTACGCCACCCCGCTCGAGAACCTGCGCGCCGCCCAGGCGGCCGTAGACGAGCTGGACGGCTTGGAAGCCGAAGACCTCCCCCACATGACGCGGCGCATCCAGCAACTAATCGATGCGGACGCACGACGGCACGAAGCCGACGCCTGCGCGGGGAGCCCTCCCCGCGCCGCGAACACGGCGCGACTTCCCGGTCGCCGACTACGAGCAACACCCGCGCACGGCGCGAGAAAGAGCCGGTTTCCAGCCGAAGCCGGACCCAAGTCTCCATCGAGCGAGACGCGGACGGCCGCCCCCGTGCCATGGAATGGCGGGGCACCCCGCCTCCGCCTCGAGCTCGCGGAGAGAGATATCCTACCCTGCCTCCAGTGGCTCACCCGACTCTCAGCGGTCGGCTTGGTCGCCGCGAGGGAGTCGGCGAAAATGACGCCCGCCACCGGATCGACCGCCTGGCCCGATCCATGGCGCTAGAAGAAGAAGATGATGTCGGCCCGCCTTGCTTTGGCACCCGCATCCGCGACGAGCCCTTCCCCAAAGGGTTCTCGCTCCCAAGAGACACACCCAAGTACAACGGCTCAGTGAAGCCGGAAGATTGGCTGACCGACTACTCCACAGCCGTCAGCATCGCCAATGGCAACCGGCGCGTTGCCGTAAAGTACGTGCCCCTCATGCTGCAAGGCATGGCACGGACTTGGCTTAACAGCCTCAAGCCCCTCAGCATCAACAGCTGGGTGGATTTCACTGAAGCCTTCGTTCGCAACTTCACCAGCACCTACAAGCGGGCTCCCAAGCCCAGACAGCTCTCCCTGTGCGTACAGGGCCCAGCCGAGTCCACTCGCGACTACTTGACGCATTGGGCCGAGCTCCGCAACTCCTGCGAAAGGGTGCACGAGGTGCAAGCCATCGAATACTTCACTGCCGGGTGCCGAGAGGGCACCCTCCTCAAACACAAGCTTCTCTGCGATGAGCCGACTACCCTCGACGAGCTCCTGAACATCGCCGACAAGTACTCCACCGCCGACTCCTCAATGAAGACCGAGCTCCGGGTAGATGCATCCAGAAAAGTGCTGAATCCGGCGCCCCAAGCGCCAGCTGGAAACGGCGGCCGACGCCAACACCAGAACGATCAGAAGTGCAAGGGCCCTGCGCCGCCTCCCGCTAGCCGGCAGGTGGCCACGGTCGAAGATGCGCCGCCTGAAGGGCGGCCCGCGCCCAAAAAGCCCAAGGGCGGCCGGCCGGCTTGGCAGCCGGCCTTCTCCTACGAGCAAACCCTTGATGCCCCGTGCAAATTCCACAGCGGCGCGAAGCCGTCTAACCACACGACCCGCAAATGCAACTGGCTCGCCCAAATCTCCAAGGGCGAAGGGCTCACGCCGACTCCGCCTGCCGGCCCGTCGCCGCCGGCTCCGCCGCCCAAGGCCGCCCGACCCGCGGTCGACGCCGTGCAGGACGAGTTCCCCGATGAGCAAGCATCTTATGTTGTCTTCACGAGCTAGCCCGAAGACCGGCACAGCAAGCGCCAAGAGCAACAAGAAGTCAATGTGGCCGCCACCAGCCCAGCCGGCCACATGCACTGGTCAGAGAAACCCATCAGCTGGAGCCGGGCCGACCATCCAGAGGTGATGCCGTCCCCCGTCTTCTACGCATTGGTCCTGGAGATCACCCTTGCAACGGATACGTGCGCCGCACGCTTCTCCCGCGTGCTGATCGACGGCGGAAGCAGCATCAACATCCTGTACCGCGACACCATGGAGAAGCTGGGTGTCAAGGCAAAGCAGCTTGCGCCGACTCGAACGGTGTTCCACGGCATCATACCCGGTTTGTCCTGTGCCCCCATCGGCAAGATCAAGATCGATGTACTCTTTGGGGGCAAGGATCATTTCCGCCGGGAAGCAATCTGGTTCGAGGTGGTGGACCTGGAGAGCCCTTACCACGCCTTGCTTGGCCGACCCGCCTTGGCCAAGTTTATGGCGGTCCCCCACTACGCTTACCTCAAGATGAAGATACCGAGCTCCAAGGGTGTCATCACCATCGCCGGCGACTACAAGAAGTCCGCCGACTGCGCCGCGGCCAGCAGCCGGCTGGCCGAATCCCTCGTGATCGCTGTAGAGAAGAAGACGCTGGACAGGGTCGTGGCCCTGGCGAGCAAGCAGCTAAACCAACCCGCCGACTCCAAGGAGTATGATGCCCAAGGATCTTTCCAGCCGGCCAAGGAGACCAAGAAGATACAGCTCGACCCCAAGCACCCCGAGAGGTTTGCCGTCATTGGGGCGAGCCTGGATAGCAAATAGGAAGGCGAGCTCGTCGATTTCCTCCGTGAGAATCGGGATATCTTTGCATGGTCCCCCAAGGACATGCCGGGTGTTCCGAAGGATTTCGCCGAGCACAAATTGCACGTGCGGGAGGATGCTAAGCCAGTCAAGCAGCCCCTCCGCCGACTGTTAGAGGAGAAGAGAAGGATCGTAGGGGAGGAGATAGCCCGGCTTCTCGCAGCCGGCTCCATCATGGAAGTTTTCTTCCCCGAGTGGCTCGCGAACCCGGTTCTCGTGCTGAAAAAGAATAACAAGTGGCGCATGTGTATAGATTACACAAGCCTCAACAAAGCCTGCCCAAAAGATCCCTTCGCTCTGCCCAGGATTGATCAAGTGATAGACTCCACAGCCGGATGCGAGCTGTTGAGCATTTTGGATGCCTACTCGGGATACCACCAGATAAAGCTGAACCCGGATGACCAACTGAAGACCGCCTTCATCACGCCGTTTGGAGCCTTCTGCTACCTGACTATGACGTTCGGCTTGAGGAATGCCGGCGCCACTTTTCAGCGTTGCATGCAGAAGTGCCTCCTCACGCAGCTCGGCAAGAACGCCCACGTTTACGTGGATGATGTTGTGGTGAAGACGGAGAAGCGTGGCACTCTGCTGGAAGACTTGAAGGAGACATTCGAGAACCTGTGCCGGTTTCGGATCAAGCTCAACCCGGAGAAATGCGTGTTCGGAGTACCAGCCGGCCAGCTCCTAGGCTTTCTGGTCTCCGAACGCGGCATAGAGTGCAACCCTATGAAGATCAAGGCCATCGAGAGGATGGCGGTCCCAACCAAGCTCAGAGAGATTCAGAAGTTCACCGGGTGCCTAGCCTCTCTGAACCGCTTCATCAGCCGGCTTGGAGAAAAAGCTCTCCCCCTCTACCGTCTCATGAAGAAGAGCACTCACTTTGAGTGGAACGATCAGGCTGACCAAGCTTTCCACGAGCTGAAGAAAATGCTGTCCACGCCGCCTGTCTTGGCGGCACCGACTGAGATGGAGCCCATGCTCCTATATATTGCCGCCACTAGCCGGGTGGTCAGCACCGTCATTGTGGTCGAACGCCCCGAAGAAGGCCGAGCCCAGCCGGTCCAGAGGCCGGTTTATTACCTGAGCGAGGTGTTGTCCGCCTCGAAGCAAAATTACCCGCACTATCAGAAGATGTGCTATGGCGTGTACTTCGCCGCCAAGAAGCTGAAGCCGTACTTTCAAGAGCATCCCATCACGGTCGTATGCACCGCCCCGCTGGCCGAGATCATAGGCAGCCGGGATGCATCCGGCCGGGTGGCTAAATGGGCCATCGAGCTGGCCCCCTACACGATCTTCTACCAACCCCGCACCGCCATCAAGACGCAAGCGCTGGCCGACTTCCTCGTCGACTGGGCCGAGACCCAGTACTTACCACCAGCGCCCGACTCCACCCATTGGCGCATGCACTTTGACGGATCAAAGATGCGCACCGGCTTGGGAGCCGGCGTTGTCCTTACCTCTCCAAAGGGCGACAAGCTCAGATACACGCTGCAGATCCACTTCGCCGCCTCCAACAACGTAGCCGAGTACGAAGCGCTCATACACGGGCTCCGGCTTGCCAAGGAACTTGGCATCCGCCGGATCCTGTGCTATGGCGACTCAGATTTGGTGGTGCAGCAATCTTCTGGCGACTGGGACGCCAAGGACGCAAACATGGCGAGCTACCGCTTCCTAGTGCAGCAAATCAGCGGATACTTCGACGGGTGTGAATTCCTTCATGTGCCGCGAGCCGACAACGAGCCAGCAGACGCTCTCGCCCGAATAGGCTCCACGCGACAAGCAATACCAACCGGCGTCGCCCTACAGCGCCTCCTCAAGCCGTCAATCAAGCCGTCTCCGGAATCCGACTCCATCTTCGTGCCGCCTAACCCCGAGGAAGCCGGGTCCGGCTCGAAGAATCAAGCAGCCGGCCCGGGGACTTCAATATTTGGCTCGGGGACTACAGTACCCGGCTCGGGGACTACAGTACCCGGCTCGGGGACTGCCGCACCCGGCTCGGGGACTGCGGTAGCCGGCCCAGGGACTGCGGTAGCCGGCCCGGGGACTTCTTCAGCACAGCAAGCGGCGGCCGACTCCAGCACTGCATTACCCAGCCCGCCCACCCTGGTGGCTGTGGCCACATTCGTGGCGGAGGAAGTCGCCGCTCCATCATGGGCCCAAACCATCTGCAACTTTTTGGTGAACCATGACCTGCCGGCTGACAAAAATGAAGCAAGACAAGTCCAGTGCCGGGCTGGAGCATACACAATCATCAACAGAGAGCTTGTCAAGCGCAGCGCCACCGGAGTCTTGCAGCGATGTGTCGAGCAGGAGAAAGGCATCCGATCCTCAGGGATATACACCAAGGAGAGTGCGGCCACCACGCCGCATCAAGATCACTTATCGCCAAAGCCTTCCGCCATGGTTTCTTCTGGCCGACTGCTTTGGACGACGCCAAAGAGCTAGTTAAACACTGCAAAGGCTGCCAGCTTTTGAGCTCGCAGCAACACATGCCGGCTTCGGCACTCAAGACCATTCCCATCACCTGGCCCTTTGCCGTCTGGGGATTGGATATGGTGGGCCCATTCAAGACGGCGCGCGGCGGCATGACACATTTGCTCGTTGCCGTCGACAAATTCACCAAGTGGATCGAGGCGAAGCCGATCAAGAAGCTGAATGGGCCGACTGCAGTGACTTTCATTGCAGACATAACAACCCGGTACGGCGTACCGCACAACATCATCACCGACAACGGCACAAACTTCGCCGAAGGTGCCTTGGCACGGTTCTGCGCTGCGCAAGGTATCCGGCTGGACCTTGCGTCAGTCGCCCACCCGTAGTCAAACGGCCAAGTGGAGCGAGCAAATGGCCTCATTTTGTCCGGCATCAAGCCCCGACTGGTCGTACCTCTGGAGCGTTCAGCCGGCTGCTGGCTGGATGAGCTGCCGACTGTCCTATGGAGTCCGCGTACTACTCCCAACAGATCAACCGGCTTCACTCCCTTCTTCCTTGTATATGGTGCCGAGGCAGTCATCCCAACAGATATCGAGTTCGACTCGCCTCGGGTAACCATGTACACGGAAGCGGAAGCCAAAGAAGCACGAGAAGACGGCGTCGACCTGCTGGAAGAGGCCCGGCTGTTAGCCCTCAGCCGGTCTGCCATCAACCAGCAGGGTTTGCACCGCTACCACAGCCGGAGGGTCCGACCAAGATCCTTCCAGGAGGGCGACCTTGTGCTCCGGCTGATCCAGCGAACAGCCGGCCAGCACAAGCTCGCAGCCCCCTGGGAAGGCCCCTTCATCATCAGCAGAGCCTTGGGCAACGATGCCTACTACCTCATCGACGCGCAGAAGCCGAAGGCACGCAAGAGAGACGACTCCGGCAAGGAGTCGGAGTGACCATGGAACGCAAATCTCCTTCGGAAGTTTAACAGTTAAAATGCAGTATGTATTATGCCCACTTTTGTATTAAGTACGAAACAGTAGGCTCCCCGAGAAATACTCGGGGACTGCCACCCTTTATTTTATGAATGAAAGTTATCATGCGTATGATATCACCTATTCATTTATTTTGTCCGGTACCGGGTCCGACGAGTCGGCCCGGGGACTAGCCGACTAGAGTTATATTAGGAGCCCTACCCGCAGTCAGACAAGTAATGTGCCAACACCCAGGCTTGGCTCTTGCCAAAATCACAGCTCGAAGAACCGACTGCCCGGCTGGCAAGAGTCACAAGCCGGAAAGGGTGCGCACATGAAAAACGGCTAGGGACCAAATAGGCTCACATATATAACAAAAGCCGGCTTGCTGCCTCCCGCCGACCGACTACCAGAGTAGCCGGCCGGCCGGCTTACATTCAGTCCACTTCAAATCCAAGAAAGCTCAAGTACTTGCCTTCCCAAAGAGGGAAGGCGGCAAAGGAAAGAGCCTAAGGACAAAAAAAGTACACTTGAATGAACGCCAACACATGCATATATTAATATTTACACAAAAGGCCTCCAGAGAGGTCGACATCCAACATTGTTCGATACACCCCAGTGGGCGGAATTGCAGAAACTTAAAATTGTTCGAAAAAGTAAAACAGGGACAAAAGGAACGGCAAATCAAGCCGGCGGGGCCGCGGACGAGCCGGGCTGGGCGGTGGAGGCAGTCGTGCCGGCTGGAGGAGCGGCCGGCTGGCCAACCTCGGCTTGATCATCGCCTCCGGCAGAGGGCGCGCTCCCGCGTGGCTCGTTGCTGGAGGCAAGGTCGGCTGGAGGACGGTCGGCCGTCTCACCAGTCGGCTCGGCGTCTTCGCCGTCCTCCTCCTCGTCGTCCTCGCCCTCGTCGCTGGAGGCGATCTCCTCGGCCGAGTCCTCGCCGTCCGCCGGGTTCAGCCCGAACCATTCCTCCGGCTGGGCGGCGCCATCGTCGTTGAGCTCCGGCGCGAAGGCACTGGTGTCGGTGCACTCGGCGATCGTCGAGGCGCGTTGCGCGATCGCCGGCCGCACCTCCTCCAGCTCCGCGTCGGCTTCCGACCGCCACGTCCGCAGCTGGTCCAGGCTTAGCCCTGGGTACCACGCGCGGACGAACTCCAGCGCACGCCCGGCTCCAAGACGGGCTGCGGACGCCTTCCAAGCCTCGAGGCGGCCAACTGCGACTTCGAGCAACTCGGCCGTCCGGCTTGGGGTGCGAGGAATCATCTGGCCGGGCCAGAGCGCGGCCAGCACCGTCGCCCCGGCACGTTGCAGCCGGCGGAGCAGCCGATGGGCCGGCTGCAGCCGCGCCTGGATGGCGATGAGCTGCTCCGGCAGCGTCCGATTCGCATCCGGCGGAATCACAACTCCGGCCTGACGGCGCTCCTCGCGGTAGGCTTCGATGGCTTGGGCGGCGAGGACGGATTGTCCGGGAAAGTACTCTGCGCAAGACAGCAAACACAAGTCAAAATAAAACCGTAGGCGGCCGGCAGATGGAAGAAGAGCACGAAAGACGGCCTACCATCGATGAGATCCTCGATCCGGCCGAAGCCTTCTTCCAGTGCCTGGCGCGTCTCGCCCCAGCTCGCCTCCCTGGCCTCGAACTCCGCCTTCAGGGCAGCCTCGCCGTCCTGCGCCTTTTGCAGGGCCGCCTTGTGGCTCTCCTCTTGGTCGGCCAGTTTCTTCGCCAGGGGGTCGCGCTCCTGAACCAAGTCAGCGTACTCGGTGTCCTTGGCACAAAGAGCGGCCTGCACTTCGCCAAGCTCCCTCCGCAAGTCGGCATTGGCCCCTGCGCGAGCAAAAGACAAAGAGAAAAAGTCAGCAAAAGAATAGTCGTCAAGGAAGATCCGACCCGACTGCGCTGCAGTCGGCCCGAATCTCGGGGACTACACCCAGTGGGTGCGCTGTCGCGCCCCCACGAGAAACAGATAAAGACAAAACACTTACGCCGGCTGCTGGCGACGTCTTCGGTCCTCCGGCTCAGCTCCCGAGCCTGGGAGTTGAAGGCGGCGGCACAAGAATTATGATAATCCTAAGAGATCAGAAAAAAATAGTCAAGATAGTCGTCGAGTAAGATCCGACCCGACTGCGCTGCAGTCGGCCCGGATCTCGGGGACTACACCCAGTGGGTGTGCTAGCGCGCCCCCACAGAAAAAATTCAAAGGACCAGAACGGTCAACAAGTGAAGACTTACCCGGATTGCAGCCCGCGTCGACAGAAACTCCTGAGTAAATTGCCTCAGGAGGCCGGCCTGTGCCTGCAGCCGGCTCCGAACCCCTTGGGCCGCGACGTTCAGCTTGCCGCTTCCTCTGCTGGGAGTCCACCCAGACGTGGCGGAGCTGGCCGCCTCCAAAGCGTCTGCCGTCTGGTCGGCACCCGCGGCTCGGCGCCTGTCCGGCGGGGCCGTGCTCCCTCCGGCGTGCCGGCCCGCCGCCAGCTCGATCTCAACACCGGCTCCGTCCTCGGGCGCGGCCCGGGCCGGCTCCTCCGGCACCACCGACGACTGGCCGCCTTCGCCCGCTCCGGCTGGCGCTGCCGGCGGCGTCCTCTCCGCGGAAACCTCGATGGGTTCATCCCTCTGCACCGGCGGCTGTTCAGGGGCGATCTCCTCCGCCGTGGGCAGAGGGATGTCTGGATCGAAGGTTTGGAGGGGGATGGCGTGCAGCGGAGGCTGGCTACGCGCGCCCTCCGCCTCCGTCTCCGTGGCCGCCCGCTCCGACGGAGTCTCGGCCGCCGCACTCGCTCGCCCCGTCGCCGTCTGGGCGGCCTCCCGCTCCGCCGCCTCCCGCTCTGCCGCCTCCCTCTCTCGACGCGCCTCGCGAGCGTTGCGCTCTGTGGCTGCTGCAAGATCGGCGCGGGGGTCCACTCGGCGGGACCCTGAGGTTCTGGCACTCGGCCCGACCACGGAGCCGCCTGGGCCTCGCTCGAGGGAGAGCGGCGCCCTGCTCAAGAAATCAGAGAAGAGTTCAAGTAAAGGAAGACTTCAGAATGACAAGGACGTAGGCGGCTAGAAGGCTTACGCGGAAACTGATGGAGGCTTCTTCACCGCCTTTCGGAAGCGGGCCGCCCTCACCGCCGCCTCGTCACGCTTCGTGGCCGCGGCGGAGGGCTTCGGCTTCTTCGGCCGGCTTCCGAAGAGTGGGAGCGCGGCCCGGCGTTTCCCCTTTCCACCACCGGCAGTCGGCGCGGCAGACGAGCCTGCGCTGCGGCGGTCGGTTGCCGGCTGGTGGCGCGGGATTTCTTCGGCCTCAAAATCATCCGGCCAGTCGTCGAAACTGGCCGAGAGCCCCGTGCCGCCGGGCTCGGCGACGTTCCCCATGGCGGCGTCCTCCATGGCGACTGCAGCAAGGTCCGGGTCGTCGAGGTCGTCCACCGTGTGGTCCGGGGCATACTCGCGTTTGACTCCAGCCGCCCCGGCTGGCGGCGGGAGGAGAGGATTCTGACAGAAAGAAAAAAGAGAAGAGCCGCCTGGTCAGAAGCCGGCTGGCTCAAGCCGGTAGACGATAAGAAGAAGGACTTACCACAGGCAGAGGATGGGCGCGGGAGTACGGCGCCTTGCTGAATTGCCACTCGTCGGTGAGCTTCAGGTTGGCGATGTAGTTCACCATCAGAGCCACCTCGGCATGGGGCATCTCCCATGTGCTCAGCCGGCAAGGGTCGAACCGGCCGCTCATCTGGCACATCATGTGCGGCCGGCTTTGGAGGGGCAGAATCCGGCGCTCGACGAAGGCGGCTACCAGGTCGGATGCGCGCAGGCCTTCCGACTGGATCATCACCCGAAGCCGGGCGATGGAGGCGTTCCCAGCCAGAGACAAGGACTTCGACCTATAACCCCAAGACGGCCGCCTCCCAGCCGGCGGGCCGACTACGTAAGCCGGCAGATTGACGTAGTCACCGTGCGGGGCGATGTTCTTGACGTAGAAGTAGGATTTCTGCCAAAGCTTGACAGACTGGATCAGAGGAATGTGAGGGAAGGGGTTGTCGTCGCTTGCTCTCTTCATCGCGATGAAGGCACCGCAGGGAGCCGGCACGCCAGCGGAGACGGTGCCGAGCTTGTTCTGGAACAGCTCTGCCCAGAGCTCCAGCGTCAGCAGCACCCCCAAGAAACCTTCGCAGAGGGAAACGAAGGCCGAGAGCTGCATCACCGCGTTGGGCGTGACGTGATGCGGCTGGAGGTTGTAGAATTCGAGGAAAGACTGCATGAAGCTGCTCGCCGGGAAGCCGAAGCCACACAGGAAGTGCGTGCGGAAGACGACGCGCTCGCCTTCCTCTGGCGCCGGCGAGACCTCCGTCTCCGGCGCCAGACGCACCTGCACGAGGTTGGCGGCGGGCAGGCGCCGAGTCTGGTGGAGGAATTCAATGTGGTCCTCGTGGACATTGGACCTGTCCCACGAGCTTGAGAGCGCCAAAGACATGGCAGCGTGGGTGGGCTGCGGCGCGAGACTGCATCGGGCGCGAGGAAGAAGAAGGAGAAGAAGAGGAGCAGGAGGGACGGGGAGCGGGGGAGCGAACGGGCCATTGTCTCTCCCCCTCCCCCCTACTTGTAGGCGCGTGCGCCAGAGTCGAGGAGGCGCGGCATGGGGGATCGTGGGGATCGATTCTGCCCATCTCCCCCACGCCCGCGTTAATTGCGCGCCTTGATGACGCGAAGAAACGGCCGCGGGGAGGCGAGCAGTCCCCTCGGGCCACAGAAGATCTGCGCCCGGGCCGAGGCCAGGGAGTGGCGGGCCCGGGCCTGCGGCGGCGTCCCGTCGCGCGTGTGCGACGGCAGGACTTCTCCGCCATGTGGCCCGTCGTGGGGCCCGCGGCCAGCCCGCGGGTCAACCACGATCACCTTAATAATCAACCAAAAAGTGCTCCGGAGTCGGCTGCAATGACGAGGTCGGCCCCTCAGGGTATGAAGCCGGCCAAGCTTCCCATCCTTCCGTCCGCCGTGAAGCTCGCCCGGCTTCGGGGACTACTGTCGGGGTAAATAGCGATGGGTAGCCTAGCCGGCTTCCCCTGGCCCCTCAGAAAAAATTATGAGCCCATCCGGCTCATAAGAAGACTCAAGACTTAGGCCGCCTCCCCCCTAGCCGGCTACCTTCCTAGCCGGCTTCGGGGGCGGCCCGCCCTTTCACCCTCATGAAGAAAGTTGTGGAGGGCCGGCTACGGCAGGGCCGGCTACGGTAGGGCCGGCTGCGACAAGGCCGGCTACTGCCAGGCCGGCTCCCATAAAGCAGTCAACGCCATACCCACAATGTACGCATCCACTCTGCGATGATGAAGCGGGGCGTGGCTACAGTGGATCCTGCCACCCCCAAAACCCACAGCACGCCTGGTACAGCGCGTCGTGCGGGCAGCTGTGGCCCGCCCGGCGCAGCACTGTAGCCACGGCGGCTCTGACGCCGTCCACGACGGGCCGCCAGCATGGCCCCCGAGGCGGTGGGCCCCTTCGGGCAGAGAGATGCCGAAGGCGGCCGCACCACCTCTCAAGCCGGCAAGACAGAGGGCCGGCTTCACATAGCCGGCCTGCCACCCTCCTCGAAGGAGACGCCCATTAAGGAGACAAGATGCAGCGGGGCTACAGTAATCGCCCGCCAAGGCGGCGTTACTGTAGCCACGCTTACCCCGACCAAGCCTGCGTCGACGATACGGAGTAACAGTAACCAGCTGCCGACCAGGCCCTGGCCAGTGGGGCCGGCCTGTCGACCCAGGAGCCGGCAGCCGGCGGGACCCACCAGCCGGCGGGCCCCAGAAGCCGGCGGAGAAGCCGGCGAGCATAGTCACAGACAGCTGGGCCCAGCGCCCAGTCGGATTACCATTGTACCCTCGGGGGGTAGGCCTATATAAACCCCCCGGTGCACCCATGCAAAGGGTTGGACTCTCATTCTAGACCTAGACACCATACAAGGAGAAGAAGCAAGCTGAGCCAAGCCCTTCTTCCTCCTTCCACCCAAAGCAGCTCAAGGAGCATTGTAGCTACTTGTTCACTTAGTTACCATGCGGAGACCCCGCAGAGCAGCAGTAGGGGTGTTATCTCCCCGGAGAGCCCTGAAGCTGGGTAAGATTCGCCGGCGTGCATGTCTTCGCCTCATCCCGTTTCCAGGCACCGGCGATGTTCTATTGGCCCCCGCAATGATAAGCCACCCGTTGGCATATGTCGCTCCTACCACCCGACAGAGAGCATTTGGCTCATATTTGGTTCAGGCCTCTGGAATATGCTCTCAATAGCTTCAGCATGTAGTTGACAGCCTTCCTCATAGAATTCACCAGGAGTGGGTAGGCCGGTAAGCTCAATGATATCAAATGCATTGGCTTCGTGATGGACATTGCCGGTCATCCACTCCAGGATCCAAGTCTTCGGATCTCTGTTGTATCCTTTAATATGGAGGGTGGCATAGAATTGAAGCAGAAGCTCTTCATTCTAGTGCTCTTCATCTGTTACGAACTGCAGCAGACCCACTTGCTTAAAGCAATACAAAGCTTCCTCCAAACAGGGCAGTCCAGCAATGGCTTCAACATCAAGGCGCTTGTGTGGGAAGATGCGACCTTGGTTGTAGAGGATGCAGGAGTAGTAGTTGCACTGAGGATAGCTCCAGAACCTATCTGATACAATCCTTTCCCTTGAATAGGGGTTCTTGGAGCTGTTGAAGAACGTGTTGTCGGCCTTGAAGCTAGTGATGTTGAAGGAGCCAGGAGCTGATGCAGGACCTGGGAACCTTGGCAGTCGAGGGATTGGCTTTTGGACCTGAGGCCTGTGCTCAACATGGTAATCAAATTGAGGACCTGCAGCAGACTCAGGAACAGACGTATCTGGATCAGTAGCTTCACTGTCTTCAGAAGCTTTGGGTGGGGAGGGCGCCACATTAGCTTCGGTGTTGGTTGTGGCAGCCTCAACATTTTCAGCCTCCACTTGTGTAGTTGGAGGGACAGACTCCGGCACGCTCTCCTGGAGAACGGCTTCTTGTTGGAGCGGGGGAGTTGGAGCTTGTGGTACTTCTTCATGCTCTTCGGCTGATGCAGCCGGAGTGTCTTCAGACGAATCTTGAGGCCTTGGTCCTTTGCGAAGCCTGCGGTATGCAGACGACGCCTGTGGAGTTGGAGTGGGCTGGACCTCAGATTCTTCTTCCACTTGTGGGCGATCCGCCCATGATGCATCTTGTGCAATTGGCGTCAGAGGACGACCAATGCTGATGAGTTCGCTTGTCTCAAGCTGAGGAAGGGCTGCATCATCTTGTACATTGTCCTGATGACCAATGTCTTCAGCAGCGATGGGGTCGGCTACTGGAATGCCTTCAGCTTCAGGAGCCTCTGTGGAAGCAGGCTCATGAACTGTGAGTTGGCATTCTGCGACAGGATAGACCACAGAGATGGGTTCAACTATCAAGGGCTCTGTGGGAGCTGCCCGATCTTTCTTGGTCTTCCTCTTCTTCTTGGAGGGGGCAGTAGGAGAGGCTTCAGAGTGTTTTCTCTTCCTGGCTTCAGCCTCTGCAGCTCTTGTCTTCTTGAGCTCTGAAGCGGTTGACCGACTCTTTGGCTTCGAGCCAGTCAGTGCAGTTGGGAAGACAATTGGAACTGCTTCTTGCCTTGGTGCATCTGGTTCAGCTGTATCAGGATTCTTCTTCTTCTTCACAGCCATCCCGGGGTCGATGCCAGGACGCCCAAGTGCCTTGCGCTTCTTAGCCTCGTTATAGGCTTGCACACATCTGTCGGCCAGAGTCTTCATCCGCTCATGCGAACCTTGAGCTTCGGCGCGTTTCTTCAGGAAGTTTTCCTTTAGCTCGTGCAGCATGATCTTGAAGTTCTTCACTTCCTGCACGCTGAGCTTGGCCATATGCTTCTTGAACTGAGCCTTTTCATAGTCAATTTTCTGCTTCAGCTCAACAACGCGCTAGGCGATGGCCAGTTCCGAAGCAATGGCTCCTTGGAAGGCAACATTGAGGCCAATGGGCAGCTGCAGATCGTCAAAGCTGACGTTTGGTGTAGCAAACCACTCGTCAATGAAGTCGTGGATGATGGCAACATCAAAGAGAGGCAGAGTATTGAAGATTTCTGCCTCCTCTTTGCTCTTGATAAGTTGCTCAAGAGCGTCATCTGCAAGGTCTTCATCGCTTGACAGATCAATGGCGTCGTTGCGCAGAATGGCAGCAGCTGTGAGCTCTTGGCCGCTGTGTGGCTGAGGCATCTTGGCCTTCTGGGGCTTGGAGGCTCGTGATAAGTCTTCAGACTGCACACTGGCTTCAAGAGGTGCAGTTGCCAATGGCTTCGCCCTTGAGATTTTCGGTGGAGAGGCCAGCTTTGAAGCTTTGGGCTTCTTCGATTGCTTTGGCTTCGGTGCAGCAGGCACTTCTTCTGATTCAGAGTCAGCTGGTGGCTCATTCACTGCAGTCCCTTGGACTAAGATGCGGGTGATGAGGCCCTCAAGGTTGGCGTATGGTCCGATGATATTCTGGTCTGCGTCGCGTGTGCCATCTACCCTTGGTGCGGAGGGACCAGGGTTGAAGTCTAAGCCCAATTTCTTTTTGTTTTGCTTCGCCGAGTTCTGGGCAAACTAGAAGTTGCGCTTGAACAGATTGTCGTCACGACACCAGAGTAGTGGCGACAGATGTGCTTCAGCTGGCCGTGGCCCACGAACCATGCACGGGTAGAAGCCTTGAGCAATGGCTTCATCTCTGGACCTGGGCACGAGATTTTTGTATAGTATGTCTCCCCATGATCTCCCGATGGCGTTTTTCTCAGCGTACTCCTTGGTGACGAAGCGGTATTGGAACCATTGCTCCGCCCAATAGCGTCGAATCCATTGGATTCGTGTCTTGTGCTGATTGTAATCCTCTTCAGGATCTGTCTTGTACAGCTCTGAGAGGTCATCGGGCAGATCTCTTGATGTTTCTCCTCGACGCTTTCTGCCACCCTTCCTTGCTGATTTTTCTGCAGCCATGAACTTTAAACTGAATGGCTTCAATATGTTCAAAGGCTTCAAAGGCTTTCTCTTGCTGGTCAAAAAGGAACTGGCTTCGGGAGAATTTATATGATGCTGTAAGAATTCTGCAAATGAATGCAGACTATGAGAACCAAGGGATTCTCACACGGACATGTACCCGTGACAGCATTAAGGTGCGAGGGAAGGGGAAGAGGTCATATGCATTCTCAGAAGATTTTGAAGATAAATCAGTTTAGAAGACATTGACCTCATCGTGCGAAGACATTCACTCACAGATAAGAAGTTGGTTCCAGATTTGTACGAACCCACAGATCAGTACAAGTGAGGAATCAAACTACTTTATGAAGCATAAGTGAATATTCTAGGCATGTTATGAGATGCAGATTGAGAGAGATCTAACTTGTCTGAATAGAAACTTCTTATGGCAGAAAGTGACAGAACCATATGATCAAAAGAGGCTGTAAAAAGAGGTTTTAATTACCACACTTGGAACTGCTAGACGGAGTGGGAGATGAGGCCGAGCAGTTTGATCCTCTGTGCCCTAACTTGGCGATGGAAGACACCTACGGCGACGGCGGAGAGGACGATTGTAACGCCCCAAGACCGGAGCTTCAGTTGCCTTCCAGGGTTTCCGGGTTTCATCGTGTGATTTGTTTGGTTCTTTGCATTCATCATTGCATCATGTGCATTACATCATGTCATCATGCCATTTATTTTTCTTAACTCAACTAAACAAATGGCATGGATCTTTGATCCATTTAAATCGAGGGAATTCACATGGTGATTCTCTTTACAACTTATCCTCTCGATATTTAGAGAGCTATAGTAATTATTCCAATTATGTGGAATTACCTTAACATACTTGCAAAAATCCCAATGCCTTTTATTATTGCAACTCTTGGCCTCTAACTTTGTCACATGTCCTTTCATCATTTTCCGGAGCTCCACCTAATTTCTCAACATTTTTGGACACTTCTATAACCAAGCCCTAGTTCAAACCCATTTGAATTAAATTCAAATGTGCTTGAATGACATCCTTCAATCATGTCTCCACTATTTTTCGTGGACCGTGCACATTTTTTACGCGTCTGTAAAGTTTATCTGCGTGTCCAGCTTCTTTCCCTAACCCCTCTTTCTTTTCTTTCGTAATATCTGTTTTTTTCTCTTTTCTTTTAGTAGTGTGAGAGAGCAGCAGGCCGGCCTTTAGGCCATCTCTAGGCCCAGCCGCGCCCCTGCCCACCTGGGCCTCTCCATCCCCACCGGCCTGTTAGACCTCCTCCCAACTGGGCCTCCCGCGCCGGCCCATCTAATCCTAACCCTAGCCCAGATCACCCCCTACCGACCCCGTGGTCTCTCCCCCTCGCTTTCCTCTTGCGCCGCCAGGGAAGACCGAGCCCGATCCCATCTCCACTCGATCCCTCCTTCTCGTAACCTCTCTCTTCCTCGACCCCTTCACGCCCGCGCTCATCTCCTCCACTTCGCGCCACCCATCTCCCTCCGCGGTCAAGCACCAGCTCCAGGGCCAACAGATGCGTCGCCGCCGCCGTGGAGTTCCACCGCCGCCAAGCGCCGCCTCTAGCAGCCTCCTCCCCTCGCGTTCCTTCCTTGCCCTACCATGGACGCCGCAAGACCTCGCCGCTGCCTCCCCGACTCCGTCCATGGCGCCCGCGCCGGCGACCCGACCTGCCAGGGCCGCCGCCCTCCTTCATCGCGCCCTCGCCTCCCTCTTCCTCCATTCGGGCCAACGCCGCCGCCACTGGTTCAGTCTGCGCGTTCGCCGGGGTCCTCTCCTGCCGCGCTCTACCTCTTCCCCGCGTCCCCGTCGTGCCGGAGAGCACCACCACCATCGCCGCCTCCTTGCTCGGGAGAGCAAAGGCTCGAACCCGAGCAGCCCCGCTCCGCTTCTTCACTGGAGCTCTTCTCCCGTGGGCCTTCGCCGTTCGATGCAACTCCAGCCTCCACTCGGTCCTCCTCGAGCTCCTCGGCTCCCTCCATCAGAGCCGGCAAACTCCGACTACCTCCTTTGGCTCGCACCTAGGGACGAGCGCATGTGGTCGTTGACCATGCTCAGGTCTGCCTCTACCTGTCCAGCGCGCGTGACCGAGTTGCCCTGCCTCGACGTACGACTACGCGATGACGCACCAAGGAACCACTACCACCGAACCAGGAAACGCCAAGTACATGGATACACCAAGTTCGTCTCCGATACATGTACGACAAGACGCGGGAGAACGACTTCGTGGACCGACAAGTCACGAGACGACCGTTGCCCGCCAAGTTCCCCTTCGGAGCGTCAAGTTCCACTACAAGATGTACCACTATCGTCGCCGAAGACCGTCAAGTGTACAACTACCGCCGCTGTTGATTTGACAAGAAAACGTGTACCACTACTTCCCACGACGACCCCATGAACAACTACTTCCCCGTCGACACGTGTACCCCTACCGCGAACTCGATCCGTTCCGATAATGCTCGCTTCGAAGGTATAACCCCGAGACGACCTTCCGAGAACGTATGTTGTGTGGTGTATGAGATGGACCGCGTGTTTGCACCGTTTGCGATTGTTCGTTGCGATGCTCCTCTTTTGTCATGCCACCATCTTGTGGGAACCCGGTATCCAGGATCATCCCACCTTCTATCGCATGTCACGCTCCCATCGCACTTTCTTTTGCACCGGGATCTCAATCGAGTTACCGGAACTGATATGTTGCCGTGGGATCATTTTCGGATTCGTTGCCATTGCACCCCTTTTCTTTTCCACCACGGTGACAAATGCTTCATAATGCTCTTGTCAACTCTTAATAAAAATTGCATAAACTTGATCATGTCATCCGCATCATGTTAACAACATTAAGATGGCTTAAATTGTTGTTTGCATTAATTTACTAATGCATATGGGGTTTTGCCGGATTTGTTGTTTGCTATAACCGACCCCATTTAAATTTTTTAGATAGATAATCCCTTTATGTTTCACCTCTTGTCATGCTTAACAACATTTAATATTGTTGGGTACATAACCGAGAGAGAACTAAATAATTGATGTGGTGTTTTGTCAATATGCATCCCGATGCATATGGAGCTCCACTTAATTTGTAGGATTGCTTGTGCACTTTGCCATGCCATGCTTCATTAAACCGGACATGCATCATACTTGTTTTGCGCATCGTGCCATGGTTATGTGATGGTTGTTTACTATGATTGTTTGCTTCTTTCCGGTGTTGCTTCTTCGGGTTGGTTTCGGAAACGTTGGGTTGTGAGGATTCGTTTGACTACGTCCGTTTGTCTTCTTCATGGACTTGATTCTTCTTCCTTGCGGGATTTCAGGCAAGATGATCATACCCTCGAAATCACTACTATCTTTGCTATGCTAGTTTGCTCGCTCTTTGCTATGCAGATGCTACGATGCCTACCATTTGCTTGTCAGCCTCCCAATTGCCATGTCAAACCCCTAACCCACCATGTCCTAGCAAACCGTTGATTGGCTATGTTACCGCTTTGCTCAGCCCCTCTTATAGCGTTGTTAGTTGCAGGTGAAGTTTGAAGTTTGTTCCTTGTTGGAACATGGAGATACCGTTCCTTGTTGGAACATGTTTACTTGTTGGGATATCACTATATATCTTATTTAATTAATGCATCTATATACTTGGTAAAGGGTGGAAGGCTCAGCCTTATGCCTGGTGTTTTGTTCCACTCTTGCCGCCCTAGTTTCCGTCATATCGGTGTTATGTTCCTGGATTTTGCGTCCCTTACGCGGTTGGGCTATAATGGGAACCCCTTGACAGTTCGCCTTAAGTAAAGCTTCTCTAGCAATGCCCAACATTGGTTTTACCATTTGCCACCTAGCCGTTTCTTTCCCTTGGGTTCTGCAGACTCAAGGGTCATCTTTATTTTAACCCCCCGGGCCAGTACTCCTCTGAGTGTTGGTCCAACTGAGCGATGTCCGAGGCTACCAGGGGCAACTCTGGGCTGGCTTACCCGACGTCTGGCTCATCTGAGTGTGCCCTAAGAAAGAGATATGTGCAGCTCCTATCGGGATTTGTCGGCACATTCAGGCGGTGTTGCTGGTTTAGTTTTACCCTGTCAAAATGTCTTGTTGTACTGGGATACCGATTCTGATCGGAATGTCTCGGGTGGAGGTCTATTCCTTCGTTGACCGTGAGAGCTTGTAATGGGCTAAGTTGGGACACCCCTGCAGGGATTTGAACTTTCGAAAGCCGTGCCCGCGGTTATGGGTAGATGGGAATTTGTTAACGTCCGGTTGTAGAAAACCTGAAGTTGACCTTAATTAAAATACATCAACTGCGTGTGTAACCGTGATGGTCTCTTTCCGGCGGAGTCCGGGAAGTGAACACGGTTGTTGGAGTTATGCTTGATGTAGGTAGTCCAGGATCACTTCTTGATCATACTTTTATCGACCGTGCTTTGCCTTCTCTTCTCGCTCTCATTTGCGTATGTTAGCCACCAGATATGCTAGTCGCTTGCTGCAGCTCCACCTCATACCTTTACCTTACCCATAAGCTTAAATAGTCTTGATCGCGAGGGTGCGAGATTGCTGAGTCCCTATGGCTCACAGATACTTCCAAAACCAGTTTGCAGGTGCCGATGAGTCCGTGCAGATGACGCAACCAAGCTCAGGAGGAGCTCGATGAAGATCTTGTCCTTTGTGTTGTTTCGTTCTAGTTGATCAGTAGTGGAGCCCAGTTGGGGTCGATCGGGGACCTTTGTCGCAATTGGGGTTCTTCTTTTATTTTGGTTCCGTAGTCGGACCTTGAGTGTATTTGGTTGATGTAATGCTTAATTCATGTATTTGTGTGAAGTGGCGATTGTAAGCCAACTATGTAACTTTTTCCCCTATTGTATTACATGGGTTGTGTGAAGATTACCTCACTTGCGACATATGCCTTCAATGCGATTATGCCTCTAAGTCGTGCCTCGACACGTGGGAGATATAGTCGCATCGAGGGTGTTACAAGTTGGTAATCAGAGCCTTCCCCGACCTTAGGAGCCCCCACTAATTGATCATTTTTAGCGGCCGAGTTGTGTCTTGAAAAATGTTTTGAGTCATTTAGGAATTATATATCGGAGAGTTTAGGAATTCATTTTACTCCCCAGTCCCTTCGTCGCTCTGGTGAGGCATCCTGACGTAGAGTTTTGACTCTTCTCTTCCCAAATTTCGCTAAAATTTTTTTTTAGGATCACGCGAGTATCTTGGTTTTGTTCCGATGGCTTATGATGAGAATACTGTCTTGGTGCCTCCTGTCAGGGGTTTAGTGGAAGTGTCCCGGGGAGTTGAGCTCTGAGGTGTTGTCATCATAATTCTATCGTTGCAATTCTGGCATACTTGAGATATGTGCGCGACATTGAAAATCTCCTTTATGCAGTTCGTTGGTGAGATAACCTCGACGCCACCCAGTACTGGGGCGGGAGTTCGGGAGTATCGCCATAACTTGTATAACGGATGCTTTTCGAAGGTTGAGGTAGATGATTTCCGAAGGTTTCTTGGTTATGTGTTGAAGGATGGATACAGCTGGATGTAGGATTTGCTAGTTTGGGTGAGATATTATGCTTCCCCTGTATCCCCAACACCTGATTGCATAACCGGAAAATTTCGGGAGTTTCATAGGTGGGAATTCAAGTAGCTCTTAGGATATCCTTCCGACAGATGTATGATATGAAATTGGGGTTCGACATCTAGTGGTTCGCCTATTCATGGTCAATTTTACAGTGGTCTCATTGTGTCTTAAAGAGTCCTTGGCTATGCCGACTCGGGGACGCTTCGTATGTCATGTGCACTGCCTTGTACATGATGGTGCTGTACGATCGAGCCCGTGTAGGTCCCACCACGAAAACTTCGGACGAAATCTCAGTCATATGTTTGTTCCGGCTTATTTTGCAAGCCAATCCTTTTGTTTTTGTTTTGAGTTGTGGTATTCGAGTTGCTTCAAAGTCAAGTGTTGATTCCATACCTTTTCCTAAATGGTGTTCTCATACTCCGATGTGAATACCAATCCTTCTTGATCATCAAGATTGTTTTTGTCAATCCTTTTAACCGGTGTGCTTCTCTTCAATTGGATCCGATCACTTCAATATTCGCAAGATCAATTATCACTTCTTCTCAACGGTGTTTGTTTCATCCGTCTCCAAGTTGCCTTTGTTTTTCCCACCCTCCCTCCCTTTGTTTTTCTCCAAGGATTCAGATCTCTTAATCGAGTATCCTTCTTATTGATGTGAAGTCTCTCGATTCTTTTCTATCAATATTCTTATCTGGTGATTCTCCTGAATATTCCAACGGAGCTTCAAGTTTATCATTCTTTGTTCTTTTCTTCTCCGGTGGATCCAAGTCAAACTTGGTGGATCATATCCTTTTCCTCATTTCAATGCTTTCTCATGCCGGTGCACCTCATTATCATTCTACTTCTCACTACTTGTTATTCCGGAGTGCTCAAGATATCTCGAAGATTCGTGTTTCCACTCTACATTCGTTCAAGTTCTTTCGAGATTGGTATCTCATTCAAGTCATTTAATTCAACCGGTGCAACCCCTCTTTTTAATCATTCCAACGGTGTTTCTTTTGAGTGGGCCCTAACCCATAGGTCTTTTTCCAGGATCTTACCTGACTCTTCCGATTTTCCCAGAGCTATCCTAAATTCTTTTGAAGTTTGACGTAAGAATGTTTGTCATCAGTCTTATGTTTTTCTCCAAGATCTTCCAAATTCTTTCCATCGTTGGCTCAACCTTTCCATTTTTCATTCCAGAGTGTCTAAATAATTGATGGTGGTGTTTCTCGTCGTCATTCTCAGGTTTTGAAGACCGAAGAAGAGTTTCTCTTTAATCTTGCTCCATTCTCCTCAAGATTCGTGATTCTAGCTCGTTGCCGTCCTCTCATAATTATTTTTGATTGTGAGAATTCTTTTCACCCATCTGAAGTAATTCAAGAGTCTTCTCAGTTGGATTATCCAGAGCCCATCATTTCAGAAGACTTGTTCATTCTCAGCTTTCAGCTCTCGTTCCCCAAAATCTCACCGGTGCATCATTCAATATTCTTTAATCAGCTCGTGATCTCTTCGTTCTCAGGTATCTAAATTCTTTCAAGCGTCTTCGTTCATTTGCTTAATTCTCCCGGTGTTCCTTTATCTGTTCTTTGTTCATTTTCAATTCATACGGTGGTTCATTCAAGATTTCTTCTTTTTCTTATCATATCAATTCATTTGTTGTTCCAATCCTATCGGTGGTTTGTTGAAGACGTTCTCAAGATTATGTTATATCTCTCTTAATCCTTGATACGAGAATAAGTAATATGTCGAATCCGTGGTTGGTCATCAATTTAAATTGGTGAAGGATATGCATAATGTAATTCTTATTCTTGTTTCATCCTAATGATTAATTCTTATTCCGGAGGTTCATCAAAACTCTCGGTTTCATTTGTTTCATCTTCTCTTTTTCCCGGAGTCCAACCTCTTTCAATTATATTATCACGGAGATCTCTATCTAAATCATTACGAGGCTTCAATCTTATTCTTTTCATCATTCAATTATTTTGGATAATTCTTTTTATTACCGGAGTTCTTCATGGAGGCTCTACATGATGGTTCATCAAAGTTTTAATTCCTTCTTGAAGTGTTCTTTGAGATTCTTTTCAGAGAAACTCAAGCATTCTTCATCTTGCAATCCGGAGTGCAATTCTTTCTTCCGTATCATTGGAGATGGTATTATGTCATCCTTGATAATTTGAATTCATGTTTCTTGATTCACATGTTGTCATGAATGAGATATTTCAAATCCATCAATCTCGTCTTTGGAGTTATCTTGGGTTATATTTCACCTTAAGCCCTCCCTAAGGATGGTTGTTATTATGGTGCTTATAAATGACCCAAGTTCTTCATTTATCCTCCCGGTGATATAGTTTCTTGTCTCCTTGTTCATATCAATCCAATTCTTTTTCCCGTGAGTGGCAGGTTTTCATCTCTTAATTTCAGATGTACTCCACAAGTCCATATCAAGCCAATCTTTTTCGTTGTTGGGTTTCCAACAACTCCGTTCGACCCTTCTCCTATAGATGCCTTTTCAAGCTCTTTTGTGGCAGAAGTTGGCATTTTCTTCTCCATTCTTCTATTTCAATTATCTATCTTCTATTCTTGTGTTCCGGAGGCATTGTGATGTTCATCTTTTCAACCCATCATCTCGTTTTGTTAAAGATCATGATCTTCCATGCCCATCCTTTTAATCTGAGTGTTGTGTCCTCTTTTCAAGTATCCTCTCATCTTGTTAAGTTCAATTCCTTCCATTTACAGACAGAGTGCTGTCCAAATTATATCATTCTTATTCCTTCTCTATCTCGTTTAACCGGAGTGTTGTGCCCTCTGCTCAAGTTCTTTTCATCTAATCAAGTTCCTTATCACTTTTCAACCGGAGTGCTGCCCGAATTTGTTCTTCCTTGTCACTCTTCCCTACCGGAGTGCTTTCAATTTTGTTCTTCTTCGTTGCTTTCTTTCCTTATATTTGTTCAACCTCTCAAGGTTTGTGGTTTCACTCGTTTGTCTAAGAAGCAACTTAGTTTCACCTCTTCTCTTTCTCTTCCATTTTCCGTCCGGTGCCATTCTAGATCTCGGGACGAGATCCTCTCGTAGTGGTGGAGTGTTGTAACGCCCCAAGACCGGAGCTTCAGTTGCCTTCCAGGGTTTCCGGGTTTCATCATGTGATTTGTTTGGTTCTTTGCATTCATCATTGCATCATGTGCATTACATCATGTCATCATGCCATTTATTTTTCTTAACTCAACTAAACAAATGGCATGGATCTTTGATCCATTTAAATCGAGGGAATTCACATGGTGATTCTCTTTACAACTTATCCTCTCGATATTTAGAGAGCTATAGTAATTATTCCAATTATGTGGAATTACCTTAACAAACTTGCAAAAATCCCAATGCCTTTTATTATTTCAACTCTTGGCCTCTAACTTTGTCACATGTCCTTTCATCATTTTCCGGAGCTCCACCTAATTTCTCAACATTTTTGGACACTTCTATAACCAAGCCCTAGTTCAAACCCATTTGAATTAAATTCAAATGTGCTTGAATGACATCCTTCAATCATGTCTCCCCTATTTTTCGTGGACCGTGCACATTTTTTACGCGTCTGTAAAGTTTATCTGCGTGTCCAACTTCTTTCCCTAACCCCTCTTTCTTTTCTTTCGTAATATCTGTTTTTCTCTCTTTTCTTTTAGTAGTGTGAGAGAGCAGCAGGCCGGCCTTTAGGCCATCTCTAGGCCCAGCCGCGCCCCTGCCCACCTGGGCCTCTCCATCCCCACTGGCCTGTTAGACCTCCTCCCAACTGGGCCTCCCGCGCCGGCCCATCTAATCCTAACCCTAGCCCAGATCACCCCCTCCCGACCCCGTGGTCTCTCCCCCTCGCTTTCCTCTTGCGCCGCCAGGGAAGACCGAGCCCGATCCCATCTCCCCTCGATCCCTCCTTCTCGTAACCTCTCTCTCCCTCGACCCCTTCACACCCGCGCTCATCTCCTCCACCTCGCGCCACCCATCTCCCTCCGCGGTCAAGCACCAGCTCCAGGGCCAACAGATGCGTCGCCGCCGCCCTGGAGTTCCACCGCCGCCAAGCGCCGCCTCCAGCAGCCTCCTCCCCTCGCGTTCCTGCCTTGCCCTGCCATGGACGCCACAAGACCTCGCCGCTGCCTCCCCGTCTCCGGTCATGGTGCCCGCGCCGGCGACCCGACCTGCCAGGGCCGCCGCCCTCCTTCATCGCGCCCTCGCCTCCCTCTTCCTCCATTCGGGCCAACGCCGCCGCCACTGGTTCAGTCTGCACGTTTGCCGGGGTCCTCTCCTGCCGCGCTCTACCTCTTCCCCGCGTCCCCGTCGTGCCGGAGCGCACCACCACCATCGCCGCCTCCTTGCTCGGGAGAGCAAAGGCTCGAACCCGAGCAGCCCCGCTCCGCTTCTTCACTGGAGCTCTTCTCCCGTGGGCCTTTGCCGTTTGATGCAACTCCAGCCTCCACTCGGTCCTCCTCGAGCTCCTCGGCTCCCTCCATCAGAGCCGGCCAACTCTGACTACCTCCTTTGGCTCGCACCTAGGGCCGAGCGCGTGTGGTCATTGACCATGCTCAGGTCTGCCTCTACCCGTCCAGCGCGCGTGACCGAGTTGCCCTGCCTCGACGTACGACTACGCGATGACGCACCAAGGAACCACTACCCCCGAACCAGGAAACGCCAAGTACATGGATACACCAAATTCGTCTCTGATACATGTACGACAAGACGCGGGAGAACGACTTCATGGACCGACAAGTCACGAGACGACCGTTGCCCGCCAAGTTCCCCTTCGGAGCGTCAAGTTCCACTACAAGATGTACCACTATCGTCGCCGAAGACCGTCAAGTGTACAACTACCGCCGCCATTGATTTGACAAGAAAACGTGTACCACTACTTCCCACGACGACCCCATGAACAACTACTTCCCCGTCGACACGTGTACCCCTACCGCGAACTCGATCCGTTCCGATAATGCTCGCTTCGAAGGTATAACCCCGAGACGACCTTCCGAGAACGTATGTTGTGTGGTGTATGAGATGGACCGCGTGTTTGCACCGTTTGCGATTGTTCGTTGCGATGCTCCTCTTTTGTCATGCCACCATCTTGTGGGAACCCGGTATCCGGGATCATCCCACCTTCTATCGCATGTCACGCTCCCGTCGCACTTTCTTTTGCACCGGGATCTCAATCGAGTTACCAGAACTGATATGTTGCCGTGGCATCATTTTCGGATTCGTTGCCGTTGCACCCCTTTTCTTTTCCACCACGGTGACAAATGCTTCATAATGCTCTTGTCAACTCTTAATAAAAATTGCATAAACTTGATCATGTCATCCGCATCATGTTAACAACATTAAGATGGCTTAAATTGTTGTTTGCATTAATTTACTAATGCATATGGGGTTTTGCCGGATTTGTTGTTTGCTATAACTGACCCCATTTAAATTTTTTAGATAGATAATCCCTTTATGTTTCACCTCTTGTCATGCTTAACAACATTTAATATTGTTGGGTACATAACCGAGAGAGAACTAAATAATTGATGTGGTGTTTTGTCAATATGCATCCCGATGCATATGGAGCACCACTTAATTTGTAGGATTGCTTGTGCACTTTGCCATGCCATGCTTCATTAAACCGGACATGCATCATACTTGTTTTGCGCATCGTGCCATGGTTATGTGATGGTTGTTTACTATGATTGTTTGCTTCTTTCCGGTGTTGCTTCTTCGGGTTGGTTTCGGAAACGTTGGGTTGTGAGGATTCGTTTGACTACGTCCGTTTGTCTTCTTCATGGACTCGATTCTTCTTCCTTGCGGGATTTCAGGCAAGATGATCATACCCTTGAAATCACTACTATCTTTGCTATGCTAGTTTGCTCGCTCTTTGCTATGCAGATGCTACGATGCCTACCATTTGCTTGTCAGCCTCCCAATTGCCATGTCAAACCCCTAACCCACCATGTCCTAGCAAACCGTTGATTGGCTATGTTACCGCTTTGCTCAGCCCCTCTTATAGCGTTGTTAGTTGCAGGTGAAGTTTGAAGTTTGTTCCTTGTTGGAACATGGAGATACCGTTCCTTGTTGGAACATGTTTACTTGTTGGGATATCACTATATATCTTATTTAATTAATGCATCTATATACTTGGTAACGGGTGGAAGGCTCGGCCTTATGCCTGGTGTTTTGTTCCACTCTTGCCGCCCTAGTTTCCGTCATATCGGTGTTATGTTCCTGGATTTTGCGTCCCTTACGCGGTTGGGCTATAATGGGAACCCCTTGACAGTTCGCCTTAAGTAAAGCTTCTCCAGCAATGCCCAACATTGGTTTTACCATTTGCCACCTAGCCGTTTCTTTCCCTTGGGTTCTGCAGACTCAAGGGTCATCTTTATTTTAACCCCCCGGGCCAGTACTCCTCTGAGTGTTGGTCCAACTGAGCGATGTCCGAGGCTACCAGGGGAAACTCTGGGATGGCTTACCCGACGTCTGGCTCATCTGAGTGTGCCCTGAGAAAGAGATATGTGCAGCTCCTATCGGGATTTGTCGGCACATTCAGGCGGTGTTGCTGGTTTAGTTTTACCCTGTCGAAATGTCTTGTTGTACTGGGATACCGAGTCTGATCGGAATGTCTCGGGTGGAGGTCTATTCCTTCGGTGACCGTGAAAGCTTGTAATGGGCTAAGTTGGGACACCCCTGCAGGGATTTGAACTTTCGAAAGCCGTGCCCGCGGTTATGGGCAGATGGGAATTTGTTAACGTCCGGTTGTAGAAAACCTGAAGTTGACCTTAATTAAAATACATCAACCGCGTGTGTAACCGTGATGGTCTCTTTCCGGCGGAGTCCGGGAAGTGAACACGGTTGTTGGAGTTATGCTTGACGTAGGTAGTCCAGGATCACTTCTTGATCATACTTTTATCGACCGTGCTTTGCCTTCTCTTCTCGCTCTCATTTGCGTATGTTAGCCACCATATATGCTAGTCGCTTGCTGCAGCTCCACCTCATACCTTTACCTTACCCATAAGCTTAAATAGTCGAGATTGCTGAGTCCCTGTGGCTCACAGATACTTCCAAAACCAGTTTGCAGGTGCCGATGAGTCCGTGCAGATGACGCAACCAAGCTCAGGAGGAGCTCGATGAAGATCTTGTCCTTTATGTTGTTTCGTTCTAGTTGATCAGTAGTGGAGCCCAGTTGGGGTCGATCGGGGACCTTTGTCGCATTTGGGGTTCTTCTTTTATTTTGGTTCCGTAGTCGGACCTTGAGTGTATTTGGTTGATGTAATGCTTAATTCATGTATTTGTGTGAAGTGGCGATTGTAAGCCAACTATGTAACTTTTTCCCCTATTGTATTACATGGGTTGTGTGAAGATTACCTCACTTGCGACATATGCCTTCAATGCGATTATGCCTCTAAGTCGTGCCTCGACACGTGGGAGATATAGTCGCATCGAGGGTGTTACAACGATGTCCGCGATCGGCGTGAAGACGGCGTCGGAGAGGTTGCGGCAGTGAGGCGCTTCGTCGCCGGCGTCGTCGAGAGCTAGCGGTGGCGCTAGGGTTCGTGCGAGGGAGGAAGAAGGAGATAATGACTGCGGTGAGGATAATCATGAAGACATGTTGAGATGTAATCCAAACCAAATGTGAAGACATTGCAAGGTAATGCCATGAGTGAAACACTTTAGAATAGAACGTTTGGTGGTGGCGTTACCCACCGTATAGGAAGTATTAGACCCAGACACGGCGCACAATTTTCGTGGCGCTCCGAAGTCAAATTCCACATTGATGTATTCACACTTAGAATGTATGTCTTCATTGATTGAAGATATACGTTACTTCGTGTGTTGCACATCTAAGTCATCAATATGCATAAGTGTTAGGATGTGTGCCTGATCACAGGACATTTGAGGATTCCAAGATATTTAGCTCACACCGTAACTTGCAAAATCTCTTCTCATCCAAGGGCTTCCAAGGGCTTGGTAAAGATATCTGCCAATTTCTCTTCAGTGTTGACGTGTATGATATCAATATCTTCCTTCACAACATGATCTCTGAGAAAGTGATGACGAATTTCAATGTGCTTTGTCTTCGAGTGCTGAACTGGGTTGTTAGCAATCTTGATGGCGCTTTCGTTGTCGCAGTAGAGTGGCACTTGCTTCAGATGAATGCCATAGTCCTTGAGAGTTTGCTTCATCCACAGAAGCTGAGCGCAGCAAGATCCAGCAGCAATGTATTCAGATTCAGCAGTGGAGAGAGATACACAGTTCTGCTTCTTAGAAGACCAACATACAAGTGATCGTCCCAGAAAATGACATGTGCCTGATGTAGACTTGTGATCCACCTTGTCACCAGCATAATCAGCATTTGAGAATCCAACCAGATCAAACTCTGAGCCCTTTGGATACCATAACCCTAGAGTTGGGGTGTGAGCCAAATATCGAAGAATTTGCTTCACTTCTAAGTGATGCGACTCCTTTGGTGCCGCTTGAAATCGAGCACACATGCAAACACTAAGCATAATATCTGGCCTAGATGCACATAAATAAAGCAAAGAACCAATCATGGAGCGGTATACCTTTTGATCGAACTCTTTACCATTGTCGTCTGGACCCAGATGATGTTTGGCTGGCACTGGTGTTGTGAAGCCTTTGCAGTCTTGCATACCGAACTTCTTCAGGCAATCTTTGAGATACTTCTCTTGAGATATGAAGATGCCATTGTGTTGTTGCCGTATCTGAAGACCGAGGAAGAACTTCAGCTCCCCCATCATAGACATCTGATATTGCTCTTGCATCATATATCCAAACTCCTCACTGTACTTCTGATTGGTGCAGCCGAAGATAATGTCATCCACATATATTTGGCACACAAACAGTTCACCATCATATGTCTTCATGAAGAGAGTGGGATCTAGGGAGCAGGTATGAAGCCTTTGCTCTTCAGGAAGTATTTGAGTGTGTCATACCAGGCCCGAGGGGCTTGTTTGAGGCCATACAGTGCCTTATTGAGCTTGTAAACCATGTCAGGATGTTTTGGATCTTCAAACCCAGGTGGTTGTGCAACATACACTTCTTCTTCAATCTTGCCATTGAGAAAGGCACTCTTCACATCCCTTTGATATAAAAGTATGTTATGATGATTTGCATAGGCCAGCAGTATACGGATGGCTTCAAGTCTGGCCACAGGAGCAAATGTTTCATCGAAGTCGATGCCTTCCACTTGAGTATATCCTTGAGCAACGAGACGAGCTTTGTTTCTGACAACTTGACCATGCTCATCTTGCTTGTTGCGGTATATCCATTTGGTGCCTATTATATTGTGCTTCCGTGGATCAGGACGCTTAACCAGTTCCCATACATTGTTGAAGCTCTTCTTGCATAGCTTGAATCCATTCAGGTTCCATGAAAGCTTCTTCAACTTTCTTGGGTTCTATGATTGAAACGAATGCGAAGTGCCCGCAGAAATTTGCCAGTTGAGTTGCCCTTAAACGAGTCAGTGGACCAGGTGCATTGATGCTGTCAATTATTCTATCAATCTACACTTCATTGGCAACACGAGGATGTATAGGTCGAAGACTTTGCTCTTGCTGATCTATGTTGTCATTGGGAGGAATGTCTTCAGGCTGAGCATTGCCTTCATGTGGATCAGGTGCTGAGATGATAAGTTCTTCTTCAGGATGAGCTTCAGAAGGTATAATTTCTCCAGTTCCCATTAGCTTGATTGATTCACTAGCTGGAACTTCATCTAGCACATCTGGCAGTTGCTCTCTTTGTGAACCATTGGTCTCATCGAACCGCACATCCACTATTTCAACCACTTTGTAGTGAAAGAGATTGAAGACTCTGTAGGAGTGCGAATCCTTTCCATATCCAAGCATAAAACCCTCATGTGCTTTTGGTGCAAATTTTGAGGTGTGGTGTGGGTCCTTGATCCAGCATCTTGCGCCAAATACTCTGAAGTAACTGACATTTGGCTTCTTGCCAGTTAGGAGTTCATAAGATGTCTTGTTCAGAAGCTTGTGAAGATAAACACGGTTGATTGTATGGCATGCAGTGTCAATGGCTTCAGGCCAGAATTTTCTTGGAGTCTTGTACTCATCTAGCATCGTTCTGGCCATCTCAATGAGTGTTCTGTTCTTGCGTTCGACGACGCCATTCTGCTGTGGCATGTACGGAGCTGAGAATTCATGTGTGATGCCCAAGGTATCAAGATATGTGTCAAGGCCAGTGTTCTTGAATTCAGTGCCATTGTTATTTCTGATTTGCTTTATCTTTGCGCCATCATTGTTCATAGCTCGATTGGCGAAGCGTCTGAAGACATCCTGCACTTCAGTCTTGTAAAGGATTATGTGCACCCAAGTATATCTAGAGTAATCATCAACAATGACAAAGCCATAGAGGCAAGCAGTAGTTGAAAAAGTTGAGTAGTGAGTGGGACCAAAAAGATCCATGTGAAGCAATTCGAAGGGTCGAGTAGTGGTCATGATTGTCTTCAAGGGATGTTTTGCCCTCGTCATCTTCCCTGCTTCACAGGCACCGCATAAGTGATCTTTCTTGAACTTGACGCCTTCGATGCCTATGACATGCTTCTTCTTTGCAAGGGTGTGGAGGTTCCTCATGCCAGCATGCCCAAGCCTCCGATGCTGTCGTGGTATTTCTCACGGGGGGCTTGCGAGTCGACAGATGCCACAAGGGCTTAGTGTGTGGGTAAGACTGTTGCTGATAGGCCCGGGAGCGGGTATGCGAGTAGCACGCGCTAGTTTACCCAGGTTCGGGGCTCTCCGGAGAGATAACACCCCTACTCCTGCATGTCTGAGTAGATTTGGTATATCTGGTACAGAGTCGCTCCTAGAGCTGTATCTGAGGTCAGTGCCATAGGCATCTAACTTGGTAAAAGCATGCATATGGTATGCTAGTCGCCGTGAGAGCATGTGTGCTCTAGTGGCCGTGAGTGAGTGTGTCCATCCCCTGGATGGATGGATGGTTGCTATATATAGTGGGAGCTAGCTTGCTACCTAAGCTAAATGGTGGTGGTGTTGGATGTAAGCTACCTTGGGTAGCTTACAAGCCAAGCCATGTAGGCATGGCTAGTGGCATGGTGCATGTCATGCTTGTCCCCTAGGGTACTTTATAAATCAGTACCTAGGGGACACAATACACTGTAGATGATGGCGTCGCGGTACGGTCGCCCTGTCGGTGTCTTGTCGGTGTCGGGTCGGGCTGCAGTCGGCAGCCGGCTGGTTGGCGCAATCGGCAGCCGACTGGTTGGCCCAGTCGAACTGAGGGGCTTTGCTAGCCCCGATGTCTTGAAATATCATCTTGCCATCTTCGGGGCATCCGTGTCCAATTACTCCGACAGTAGCCCCCAAGCCTCCGGGCAACTTGGCAAAGTTGGGCGGAGGTTTTTTGGCAAATGTTCATGGAAATGATCATAAAAAAGGACAAGGTTAGTCCACGCAAATATATCATATGCTTGCTTTTAGTATTGCAAGTTTTATGCAGAGGGTGCCGACTCGGTTTCGTCCGAGCCCCCTTCAATCTTTTTTGTGTTCCCTCCACTCTTTGGCTTGTGCTCTTGCTTGCCGGACAGCCGCTCTGCGGTCTGTGGCTGAGAGTGGGCCGCGAAGTGGAGTGTACAGTACTCAGAGTCTAGGAGTAGATTCAACCGAGTAGATACTCATAAAAGAAACGACCGGGTCGCCCGAACCGTTTTTCTTCCCGGATGTTTTTCTCGTGGGTGGCCTCCAGCATTCACTCTTGCTAGTCGGACAGCCGCTCTGCGGTCTGTGACTAAGAGTGGGCCTTTGGTACCACGCACGGTACTAAGCCGTCTGCGGAAAGTAACGTCTCAGGCCAAGCGGCCAGCCCCCGGGCCAACTCTGGTTGGCGCCGGGGCGAACAATGATGGTACTGTAATAAAATGCGGAGACAGCCCCCGAGCATCGCTCGTGGTTGTCCATGCTTGCGTGGTGCAAAAAATATGCGGGTGAGGAGCTCACATTGATTTTCGTGTAGTCGCGGTCATCGAAGACACCTGGCGCGACTCGGCGCTCGCGGAGCGCGTCGGCGCACCCGCTGGGTGTAGCCTTCGAGCCTCCGGGTGCTCGAAGGGGGGTCCCGGCCGGTCAGGCTCGACCGGCCAGGCGGCGAGGCGTCTTGCAACGTCCTTTTTCTTCTTTTTCTCTTCTGCCGGCTGCTGGCAGCCGGACAAAACTTTTCTCTTGTCCGCAATCTTCGCGGGGGCGCGCCAGCGCACCCGCTGGGTGTAGCCCCCGAGATTCGGGTCGACTGCTGAGCAGTCGGACCAGATCTTCCGGCAACTATCTTGTCTTCTCTCTCGCGGGGGCGCGTCAGCGCACCCGCTGGGTGTAGCCCCCGAGATTCGGACCAACTGCTGAGCAGTCGGGCCGGATCTTCCGGCAACAACCTTGTCTTCCTCTTCTTCTGGCTTGGTGGGCGGACTCCGACACAGCAGTCGGGATTTTTGCAGCCGGCCAGGCAGCTAGCGGTCGTACGTCAGACGCACATTTCTCTCATTTTTTCTTTCATTCCAGCCGACTTCTTTTCTCTCTTTTTTTTTCTTTTTTTTTTGCATAGCCGGGTCCAACTTTTTCTCTGTTTCTCTAGCCAGGCCGCTTCATTCTTCAGCCTGCAGCCGGCAGGGTGGGGTGCAGGCGGGCAGGCGGAGCAGTCGGCGCGGCTAAGCCGACAGGCCAGGGAGCGGGCGGAAGCCGGCCGCCGGCTGGAGTGGTAAGCCGGCGGGCGCAGGGGCCGGACCCGGCGCGGGAGGCCAGCAGCCAGCGCGGGAGGAAGCCAGCTAGGCAAGGCGGCAAGCGGGGTCGGCGGAGCCGGGAGGCGCCAGGCGGCGAGCGGGCGGAGCCGGTCCGTGGGGGCGGCCGGGTGCGGAGGCGGACGCCGGCTGGGAGTGCCGACCCGGCCAACGGGCGCGCGGGAGCCGGCCGGCCGAGCGAGGAGGCGGCCAGACGCGGGCGACGTTGGGGCGGGATCCGGCGGGCGGCGCAGGAGCCGGCCGGAGCCAGCCGGCGTCGGCCGTGGGCGGAGGGAACCCGCCATGGGAGGCCGGCGCGGAAGTCGGCGTCTGGGAGCACGGGGCGATGTAGCAGCCGGCCCGGGCGAAGCCGGAAGGCGACCGGGATGGGCGGAGCCGGCCCTGCCGGGTGGCAGGGAAGCCGGCAGGCCGGGTTGTGGCGCAGCAGCGGAGACGGCGGCGCAGCGGCCGACTGCACGGGCAGGAGTCGGACAGCGCGGAGGCAAGGCGGCGCAGCAGCCGACTGCATGGGCAGGAGTCGGACAGCGCGGAGGCAAGGCGGCGCGGGCGCGGGGTAGGAGGCCGGCTGGACGACGCAGCGCGCCGGACCCGGCGCAAGCACTGCAGGCGGCCAGGGGCGCGGTGGTGCAGATGCAGATGCGCGGCGATGGGGAGTCGGGTACGGGGCGCAGCGCGATGGGCGCGCGGACTCGCAGGAAGCCCGGGGCGGGGCCGGCGAGCAAGCGGCTCGGGAGGCCCTGCGTGGAGACGGCGAGTCGGTGGGCGCGCTGGGGCCAGGCGGCGCGGGCGCGGGGCAGGCCGGCCAAGGCCAGCGCACGGAGGCGGGATGCAGAGCCGGCCCGGGCGGGGCAGGACTCAGAGGCGGCGATGCGGGGTGGCACCGCGATGGGGCAGGGGTGCGGGCACACGCCGGCGGAGCGGCGGGACCGGGACGGCGGTTGCACGGAGGAGACGACGGGCGGAGGCGCGCAGGCCCATGGGCGCGGCCGCGCGGTCGAGTGAGCCCACGGGGATGCCGCGGGTGGAGAGCCACGGGAGGCCCCAACACGGGTCAGCATCGGGGGTTGGTGAGGCGCAGCCGAGCCAGCGGCTCCGCGGCTGGGAGGTCTGTGGCGGCGCCATGGATGAGCAGAGGTAGGGCGATGAAGGCGCAGAGCACTAGATGGGGCGGTGGCGGCAGGGGTTCGCTGGTGCGTGCTCGCACGTGTAGATGGACGCGCAGCGGAGCAGAGCAGCACAGCGGCCAGAGCGGAGCAGCGCTGGTTAGCTAGTGCATAACCATTGTCTGGCTTGAGTACAAGTCGTGTCCGACCTGCATCTGAGAAGTGTATGGGCAATGCATGGCCAGGTTTGACCATTGTTGACTAGCATCTAGCTAGCTTATATGGACGGTAAATGGAGGAGCGAACGCGTGTTTTGGCCGGAGCAAGCCGCAACGCGGAGGAGGCAAACGCGAGCAGCGCGTGGATGGCCACAGCCGACCGAAACGAGGCCCTGCGGACGGCGTGCGCATGGACGGACAGCCGGCGTCGCAACGGTGGTGGTGAAGAAGGCGAGGCCACGCTGCCCCACACGGCCATTCTGGGGGCATGTCGATGTCGAGCCCCCGACCGCTATTGAAGAGACGGCGCGACGCCATGGTGGTGAAGACGAAGAGGCCGACGGTGAGGACGCGCCACCCCTCGTGGCCGCTCCGGGGGTGGGTCGATGTCGAGCCCCCGAGCGCTACCGGAGAGACAGCGCGACGCCGCGGCAGAGGCGATGAAGAAAAAAGGGTCCCGCCCGGACAGCGAAACCAGCAGCAGCGTGGTAGCATAGTAGTAGTAGTACCGCCCCACGGTGGGCGCCAACTGTCGTGGTATTTCTCACGGGGGGCTTGCAAGTCGACAGATGCCACAAGGGCTTAGTGTGTGGGTAAGACTGCTGCTGATAGGCCCGGGATCGGGTATGCGAGTAGCACGCGCTAGTTTACCCAGGTTCGGGGCTCTCTGGAGAGATAACACCCCTACTCCTGCATGTCTGAGTATATCTGGTATATCTGGTACAGAGTCGCTCCTAGAGCTGTATCTGAGGTCAGTGCCATAGGCATCTGACTTGGTAAAAGCATGCATATGGTATGCTAGTGGCCGTGAGAGCATGTGTGCTCTAGTGGCCGTGAGTGAGTGTGTCCATCCCCTGGATGGATGGATGGTTGCTATATATAGTGGGAGCTAGCTTTCTACCTAAGCTAAATGGTGGTGGCGTTGGATGTAAGCTACCTTGGGTAGCTTACAAGCCAAGCCATGTAGGCATGGCTAGTGGCATGGTGCATGTCATGCTTGTCCCCTAGGGTACTTTATAAATCAGTACCACACAGTACACTGTAGATGATGGCGTCGCGGTACGGTCGCCCCGTCGGTGTCTTGTCGGTGTCGGGTCGGGCTGCAGTCGGGAGCCGGCTGGTTGGCGCAGTCGAACTAAGGGGCTTTGCTAGCCCCGATGTCTTGAAATATCATCTTGCCGTCTTCGAGGTATCCGTGTCCAATTACTCCGACAGATGCCAAAGCCAACATTCTGAAGCCTTTGCCAGAAGGCATACTGCAAGCTGTGGCCCTGCTGAGAAATCTACCACATACAGATCATCTATCCGATACCCTTCAAACACTAGAGACTTGTCAGATTCCATTAGTACCAGGCAACGATATTTTCCAAATATTACGACCATGTTCAAATCGCAAAGCATTGAGATAGACATTAAGTTGAATCCAAGGGATTCAACAAGCATGACTTTGTCCATGTGTTGATCCTTTGAGATTGCAACTCTACCTAGACCCAATACCTTACTTTTACCAGTGTCAGCAAATGTGATGTGGCTCTTGTCGGATGGACGTAAGGTTGAGTCCATAAGAAGGCTTCTTTTGCCAGTCATGTGGTTTGTACACCCACTGTCAATAATCCATTCTGAAGATGCTGGTGTCGTACCCTACAGTGCAGTTAGGGGGATAGGCTTCACGAAGAGAATTGTGAAGCAAAAACATTTGACGAACCAGTGGATTATGAAACTTAGATCCAGGTTAGGACTAATAGGGAGAGTAGCATGCGATGCAGGAACGAAATACATAGTGATGCCATTCGGGCATTTGATCTTGCGCCCCACAAGATTTTTAAGGTCCCCAGCGATAGCGTCAGAAGATTTTGGTTTTCTGCTGGAGACCTTTCCCTGCAAAAGAGAGTTAAGCTTTCTTAACCACCCACATCTTCAAGGGTGGCTTAGAGGCAATAAGTCTAAGTGCAGCATCTGAGAATTTTGGCTTTGGAGCCCTAGCAAACAGTCTAGCAGGCGGGCAATAGTACTCATAAGGGGCAGAATAGTTCTTGGTCATATGAACATGACGGTTTGAAGAACCGCTCTCATATTCATATGCCTAAGTATGGTTTCCCTGCAAAACATTTGCGATAGTGCGACTCAGGTGAGTCCTCTGTCTGTATGAAGCCTTTGGACCATATGAAGCCTTTGGTCTGAGGTTTGTCTTCTTCATGTGAGGTGTCATGAGGACATTCATAGGAAGATTCTCCAGACACGTTTTTGGAACCCAGATCTTCTTCATAGGCGGTCCATTCCTGCAGTTAGTACCAATGTACCTGCAAACACTTCACCATTCTGATTTCTAAACAGCTTATAGTTTGCATCAAAGGATTCATCAATGATAATTGGGTTAGCACAGGTGAAGCCAGACAGATTGGATGGATCTGCTGAGGATTCCTTTGCAGCAACCCATGTGGTTTTGGGGTACTGCTCGGGTTTCTAGTAAGAGCCATCTGCATTTATTTTCCGCACAAACCCAACACCCTCTTTCCTAGGGTTTCGGTTCAGAATCTGCTTCTTGAGGACATCACATAATGTCTGATGTCCTTTGAGACTTTTGTACATCCCTGTTTCAAGCAATGTCTTCAACCTAGCATTCTCATCAGCAATAGTAGTGGTATCCTCAGCAGAGGGGTTAGTTACCACTTCAACAGTTGAAGATATTGCAACAGCAGTAGCAGTGGAACATTCAGCAACAGAAGTAGCATTATCACGCTCAATGCATTTAAGGCATGGTGGTTCAAATCCTTCCTGAGCGGAACTGATCAGTTCGGCACGAAGTGACTTGTTTTCCTTTTGAAGATCTTCATGAGCCGCTCTCAATTTCTCAAGATCTTGCTTCCTTTGAAGATAATCATAGGAGAGCTTTTCATGAGTTGTTGAGAGAGTATCATGACGATCTTCAAGTTCCTGATACTTAACATGAAGATTTTTTATGTCTTCAATTAAGGATTCAGATCGAGTCATTTTAGCACCCAACAGATCATCGCTTCTGTCTAACAGCTTTTGAGTATGTTCCATGGCTTTCTGTTGTTCAGTTGCAATTTTAGCAAGTGTTTTGTAGCTGGGTTTTGAATCACAATCAGAATCATCATCACTGGATGTTTGATAGTGAGTAGTGCGTGTGTTTACCTTGGCACCGTGTGCCATGAAGCAGTAGGTAGGAGTGGAGTCGTCCTTGTCATTTGCATCGGTGTTGGTGATGAAGTCATTGTCTTCAGTGTTGATGGACTTGGCGACGTAAGCTCTAGCCAGACTCGCAATGCCAGAATCAGATTCCTCCTTAGACTCCACCTCTGCCTCCTCAGAAGGGGACTCCTCCTCTGAATCCATTTCCTTGCCAACAAACGCATGAGCCTTGCCAGTTGAGCTCTTCTTGTGTGATGAAGACTTTGAGGAAGACTTGGAAGAAGACTTTGAGTATTTCTTCTTCTTCTTGTCGTCAGAGTCATATTCCTTGCTCTTCTTCTTCTTTCTATTCTCATTGTCCCAATGTGGACACTCAGAAATGAAGTGTCCAGTTTTCTTGCACTTGTGACATGTTTTCTTCTTGTAGTCATGAGCAGAAGCTTCATCATTCCTTGAGCTTGATCGTGAAGACTTTCTGAAGCCTTTCTTCTTGGTGAATTTCTGGAACTTCTTCACTAGCATTGCAAGCTCCCTTCCAATGTCTTCAGGATCATCAGAACTGCTGTCCGATTCTTCTTCAGATGAGAACACGGCTTTTGCCTTCAAGGCACGAGTTCGCCCATAGTTTGGACCGTAGATATCTCTTTTCTCAGAAAGCTGAAACTCATGTGTGTTGAGCCTCTCAAGTATGTCAGACGGATCGAGTGTCTTGAAGTCTGGACGTTCTTGAATCATCAGGGCTAGGATGTCAAACGAACTATCAAGTGATCTCAGCTGTGTCTTGACGATTTCATGTTTGGTGATCTCAGTGGCGCCGAGGGCTTGAAGCTCATTTGTGATGTCAGTGAGCCGGTCAAATGTGTGCTGGACATTCTCATTGTCATTTCGCTTGAAGCGGTTGAAGAGGTTGCGAAGAACACTGATTCTTTGATCTCTCTGAGTCGAGATGCCTTCATTGACCTTGGAGAGCCAGTCCCAGACTAGCTTGGATGTCTTCAAGGCACTCACACGGCCATACTGTCCTTTGGTCATATGACCACAGATGATATTCTTGGCAGTAGAGTCCAGTTGAGTGAACTTCTTGACATCAGCAGCAGCGACACCTTCTCCAGCCTTGGGAACGCCGTTCTCGACGACATACCATAGGTCGACGTCAATGGCTTCAAGATGCATGCGCATCTTATTCTTCCAGTAGGGATATTCAGTTCCATCGAAGACGGGGCACGCAGCGGAGACTTTGATTATCCCTGCAGTCGACATAGCTAAAACTCCAGGTGGTTAAACCGAATCACACAGAACAAGGGAGCACCTCGCTCTGATACCAATTGAAAGTGCGTTATATCGACTAGAGGGGGGGGGGGGGTGAATAGGCGATTTTTATGAAAGTCTTCAAAACGTGAAGGTTATGAAGACAAACAGTAGAGATATGCCTATCACTATGCAGTGGAAGTTAGATTACACTAGGCAAGCCATGGTCAATTATTCAATAGAGTGAAAGCACAATGACAAGTAGCTGCAGTGTAATAAGGATCAGGTAGGAAGAAGTTATGAAGCCAATCAAATCATACAGTTACGTTGTGAAGACAAAAGATAGAGCAAGCATGCAATGGCTTCACAAAGAGTAACAGTAAGTAAGGGAAGTGAAGATGAAACCACAGACTCGTTGAAGACAATGATTTGTTGGACCAGTTCCAGTTGCTGTGACAACTGTACGTCTGGTTAGGGCGGCTAGGTATTTAAACCAAAGGACACACAGTCCCGGACACCCAGTCCTGAACACGCAGCTCAGGACACCCAGTCCTCACCCTATTCCCCTTGAGCTAAGGTCACACGGACCTCGCCCAATCACTCTGGTAAGTCTTCAAGGTAGACTCCCAAACCTTCACAGACTTCGTTCATCGGCAATCCACAATGTCTCTTGGATGCTCAGAACGTGACGCCTAACCGTCTGGAGGATGCACAGTCCTCAAGTGTAATAAGTCTTCAGATCACTCAGACAAGAGGACTTAAGTGATGCCCAATTCTCTCTGGCTCTGGGTGGTTAGGGCTTTTCTCCTCGCTAGGAAATTTTCTCTCAAAGGCTTCAAGGTGTGTTGCTCTCAAACGACAAAAGCCGTGCACTGAAATCTGAGCAGCCAACCGTTTATGGTTGCAGGGGGTGGACTATTTATAGCCACTGGGCAACCCGACCTGATTTGTCCGAAATGACCCTGGGTCACTAAGGAACTGACACATGTTCCAACAGTCAGATTTCGAACTCACAGGGCAACTTTACTTGGGCTACAAGTAAAGCTGACTTGTCCGACTCTGGACAAGATTTGCTCTCATAGTCTTCGCTCGAAGACATAGGATTTGAATTAGGCATCACTTCAGTCATTCTGACTGGTTCTCTTGGACCCCACTTAACAGTTCGGTGGTTCCTATGACTCAACACAAATGAAAAAGAACTACGAAACATCTAAGTCTTCGAGTTCCATAGGCATCACGTGGTGTCTTCTCTTGTCATAGTCTTCAATGTGAATATCTTCATATACCACCATTGTCTTCAATGTCTTCGTACATTTTTAGGGGTCATCTCTGGTAGTAAAACCGAATCAATGAGGGACTTCTACCTGTGTTATCCTGCAATTCTCACAAACACATTAGTCCCTCAACTAGGTTTGTCGTCAATACTCCAAAACCAATTAGGGGTGGCACTAGATGCACTTACACTGGCAGGGATTTCTGAATGGTTGTGGGCCCTATTTGGCTGTCCATGCAACTGCTTTGAATGGAAGATGGAGAGGCCATCTAGCAGCAGCTTCTGCAGTTGATGGACACAACTGGCTATTCCCAGTTGCATTTGGTGTGTTGGAGGCAGAGTCCAAGGAGAGTTGGGTCTGGTTTCTGCAGTAGTTGTGCAACATTATAGGTACACCCTCAGGTTTAGTTATACACACAGATGCTTGCAAGAGTTTAGAGAGTGCAGTACAAATTGTATTCCCTGGAGTGGAACATAGGGAATGTATGCGACACCCAGTGCATAATTTTAAAAAGAAATTCAAAGGCAAAGTTTATGATGAGAACCCGTGGCCAACATCATACACATGCAGCTTGAGAAAGCACGAGCACCATTTGAGAGTGTTGTATTCTCACAATCCTTTGGTGAAGGAGTACATGGATGAACATCATGGAAAGGTGTGGTCAAGAAGCAAATTCAATGAAATCTACAAAGTACACTATGTGAACAATAACCTTGCTAAGTGTTTCAATGCAAAGTTCAAGTTAGTTAAAGGGATCTTGTTGTGGCAAGCATTTAATAAGATTAGGCAGATGATCATGATAAATATGGCTCTTCGTAAAACAATTGCAGAAACACAATATGTTGGCCATCTTATGCTCCCATATCTGATTAAGGTATTGCATGCTAAGGCAAGAGGACTAAGGATGAAATGCATTCGACCGTCAACATATGAGGCTGAGGTGACATACACTAACAGTAAAAATAGGGAATGGAGATATCCAGTGAACCTTGCAACTAAGGAATGCAGTTGTAGGCAATGGCAGATCCGCGGGAAGCCGTGCATACATGCCCTACATCTCATGACTCTTATGGGAGGTGAAGATGGTGAAGTTGACCAGTATTGCTCTGAATATTTCTCTGTTTCCAAATTTAGGGCTGCTTATGCTGAAAATGTGCCCGAACTCTTGGGAAAAGACCAATTGAACATAGTATACCCAAGGTTCAAACTCCAATCTCCTGTACAGACTAGACCACCAGGAAGACCAAAGAAAAATAGGATAAGAGCTGGTGAAGAGGGTCGTGTAAAAAAACAACGTAAGTGCAAAAAATGTGGTATCCTAGGGCATATTGCTAGGCTTTGTACCAATCCAGTTGATGCATCATTTGGAGAAGAGGAACAATGGGCAGCAGCAAATGCATAGGACAATGCAACAGTAGAGGAGAATGCAGCAGCAGAGGAGAATGCAGCAAGTTTAGAGGGGAATGAAGCAACTGAAGTAACTGTTGGGGAACGTAGTAATTTCAAAAAATTTCCTACACACACGCAAGATCACGGTGATGTATAGCAACGAGAGGGGAGACTGTTGTCTACGTACCCTTGTATACCGAAGCGGAAGCGTTGACGCAACGTAGAGGAAGTAGTCGTACGAATTCCCGGTCCAACCGATCCAAGCACCGTTACTCCGGCACCTCCGAGTTCTTGACACACGTACATCTCGATGACGCACCCCGGGCTCCGATCCAGCAAAGCTTCGGGGAGGAGTTTCATCAGCACGACGGTGTGGTGACGATCTTGATGTTTAACCGTCGCAGGGCTTCGCCTAAGCACCGCTACAATATGATCGAGGTGTAATATCGTGGAGGGGGGCACTGCACATGCCTAAGGAACGAGCACGAAGATCAACTTATGTGTGTTAGGGTGCCCCCTTGCCCCCGTATATAAAGGAGCCAAGGGGGGTGTGGCCGGCCCTAGTAGGAGGCGCGCAGGAGGAGTCCTACTCCTACCGGGAGTAGGACTCCCCTCCCTTTCCTTGTCCAAGTAGGAGAGGGGGAAGGAAGGGAGAGAGGAGAGGAAGGAAAGGGGGGGGGGCACCGCCCCTCCCTCCTTGTCCAATTCGGACTAGGGGAAAGGGGGCGCGCGGCCTGCCCTGGCTGCCTTTCCTCTTCTCCACTTTAGGCCCATGAGGCCCATTAACCCCCCGGGGGATTCCGGTAACCCCCCGGTTCTCCGGTTTTATCCGAAACTTCCCCGGAACACTTCCGGTGTCCGAATATAGCCGTCCAATATATCAATCTTTATGTCTCGACCATTTCGAGACTCCTTGTTATGTCCGTGATCATATCCGGGACTCCGAACAACCTTCGGTACATCAAAAATACATAAACTCATAATGAAACTGTCATCGTAACTTTAAGCGTGCGGACCCTACGGTTCGAGAACAATGTAGACATGACCGAGATACGTCTCTGGTCAATAACCAACAGCGGGACCTGGATGCCCATATTGGCTCCTACATAGTACGAAGATCTTTATCGGTCAGACCGCATAACAACATACGTTGTTCCCTTTGTCATCGGTATGTTACTTGCCCGAGATTCGATCGTCGGTATCCAATACCTAGTTCAATCTCGTTACCGGCAAGTCTCTTTACTCGTTCCGTAATACATCATCCCGCAACTAACTCATTAGTTGCAATGCTTGCAAGGCTTAAGTGATGTGCATTACCGAGAGGGCCCAGAGATACCTCTCCGACGATCGGAGTGACAAATCCTAATCTCGAAATACGTCAACCCAACATGTACCTTTGGAGACACCTGTAGAGCACCTTTATAATCACCCAGTTACGTTGTGACCTTTGGTAGCACACAAAGTGTTCCTCCGGCACAAGGGAGTTACATAATCTCATAGTCATAGGAACATGTATAAGTCATGAAGAAAGCAATAGCAACATACTAAACGATCGGGTGCTAAGCTAATGGAATGGGTCATGTCAATCAGATCATTCAACTAATGATGTGATCCTTGTTAATCAAATGACAACTCTTTGTCCATGGTTAGGAAACATAACCATCTTTGATTAACGAGCTAGTCAAGTAGAGGCATACTAGTGACACTTTGTTTGCCTATGTATTCACACATGTATTATGTTCCGGTTAATACAATTCTAGCATGAATAATAAACATTTATCATGATATAAGGAAATAAATAATATCTTTATTATTGCCTCTAGGGCATATTTCCTTCAGTCTCCCACTTGTACTAGAGTCAATAATCTAGATTACACAGTAATGATTCTAACACCCATGGACCCTTGGTGCTGATCATGTTTTGCTCGTGGAAGAGGCTTAGTCAACGGGTCTGCTACATTCAGATCCGTATGTATCTTGCAAATCTCTATGTCTCCCACCTAGACTAGATCCCGGATGGAATTGAAGCGCCTCTTGATGTGCTTGGTTCTTTTGTGAAATCTGGATTCCTTTGCCAAGGCAATTGCACCAGTATTGTCACAAAAGATTTTCATTGGACCCGATGCACTAGGTATGACACCTAGATCGGATATGAACTCCTTCATCCAGACTCCTTCATTTGCTGCTTCTGAAGCAGCTATGTACTCCGCTTCACATGTAGATCCCGCCATGACGCTTTGTTTAGAACTGCACCAACTGACAGCTCCACCGTTTAATGTAAACACGTATCCGGTTTGTGATTTAGAATCGTCCGAATCAGCGTCAAAGCTTGCATCAATGTAACCGTTTACGATGAGCTCTTTGTCACCTCCATATACGAGAAACATATCCTTAGTCCTTTTTAGGTACTTCAGGATGTTCTTGACCGCTGTCCAGTGATCCACTCCTGGATTACTTTGGTACCTCCCTGCTAAACTTATAGCAAGGCACACATCAGGTCTGGTACACAGCATTGCATACATGATAGAGCCTATGGCTGAAGCATAGGGAACATCTTTCATTTTCTCTCTATCTTCTGCAGTGGTCGGGCATTGAGTCTGACTCAACTTCACACCTTGTAACACAAGCAAGAACCCTTTCTTTGCTTGATCCATTTTGAACTTCTTCAAAATCTTGTCAAGGTATGTGCTTTGTGAAAGTCCAATTAAGCGTCTTGATCTATCTCTATAGATCTTTATTCTTAATATGTAAGCAGCTTCACCGAGGTCTTTCATTGAAAAACTCTTATTCAAGTATCCCTTTATGCTATCCCGAAATTCTATATCATTTCCAATCAGTAATATGTCATCCACATATAATATCAGAAATGCTATAGAGCTCCCACTCACTTTCTTATAAATACAGGCTTCTCCGAAAGTCTATATAAAACCAAATGCTTTGATCACACTATCAAAGCGTTTATTCCAACTCCAAGAGGCTTGCACCGGTCCATAAATGGATCGCTGGAGCTTGCACACTTTGTTAGCTCCCTTTGGATCGACAAAACCTTCCAGTTGCATCATATACAACTCTTCTTCTAGAAATCCATTCAGGAATGCAGTTTTGACATCCATCTGCCAAATTTCATAATTATAAAATGCGGCAATTGCTAACATGATTCAGACAGACTTAAGCATCGCTACGGGTGAGAAGGTCTCATCGTAGTCAACCCCGTGAACTTGTCAAAAACCTTTTGCGACAAGTCGAGCTTTGTAGACAGTAATATTACCGTCAGCGTCAGTCTTCTTCTTGAAGATCCATTTATTCTCAATTGCTTGCCGATCATCGGGCAAGTCAACCAAAGTCCATACTTTGTTTTCATACATGGATCCCATCTCAGATTTCATGGGTTCAAGCCATTTTGCGGAATCTGGGCTCACCATCGCTTCTTCATAGTTCATAGGTTCATCATGATCTAGTAGCATGATTTCCATAACAGGATTACCGTACCACTCTGGTGCGGATCTTACTCTGGTTGACCTACGAGGCTCAGTAGTAACTTGATCTGAAATTTCATGACCATCATAATTAAATTCCTCACTAATTGGTGTAGGTGTCGCAGAAATCGGTTTCTGTGATGAACTACTTTCCAATAAGGGAGCAGGTACAATTACATCATCAAGTTCTACTTTCCTCCCACTCACTTCTTTCGAGAGAAACTCCTTCTCTAGAAAGAATCCATTCTTAGCAGCGAATGTCTTGCCTTCGGATCTGTGATAGAAGGTGTACCCAACAGTCTCCTTTGGGTATCCTATGAAGACACATTTCTTCGATTTGGGTTCGAGCTTATCAGGTTGAAGCTTTTTCACATAAGCATCGCAGCCCCAAACTTTAAGAAATAACAACTTTGGTTTCTTGCCAAACCATAGTTCATAAGGTGCCGTCTCAACAGATTTTGATGGTGCCCTATTTAACGTGAATGCGGCCGTCTCTAAAGCATAACCCCAAAACGATAGCGGTAAATCAGTAAGAGACATCATAGATCGCACCATATCTAGTAAAGTACGATTACGACGTTCGGACACACCATTACGCTGTGGTGTTCCGGGTGGCGTGAGTTGCGAAACTATTCTGCATTGCTTCAAATGTACACCAAACTTGTAACTCAAATATTCTCCTCCACGATCAGATCATAGAAACTTTATTTTCTTATTACGATGATTTTCAACTTCACTCTGAAATTCTTTGAACTTTTCAAATGTTTCAGACTTATGTTTCATTAAGTAGATATACCCATATCTGCTTAAGTCATCTGTGAAGGTGAGAAAATAACGATATCCGCCACAAGCCTCAATATTCATCGGACCACATACATCTGTATGTATAATTTCCAACAAATCTGTTGCTCTCTCCATAGTACCGGAGAACGGTGTTTTAGTCATCTTGCCCATGAGGCACGGTTCGCAAGTACCAAGTGATTCATAATCAAGTGGTTCCAAAAGTCCATCAGTATGGAGTTTCTTCATGCGCTTTACACCGATATGACCTAAACGGCAGTGCCACAAATAAGTTGCACTATCATTATCAACTCTGCATCTTTTGGTTTCAACATTATGAATATGTGTATCACTACTATCGAGATTCATCAAAAATAGAGCACTCTTCAAGGGTGCATGACCATAAAAGATATTACTCATATAAATAGAACAACCATTATTCTCTGATTTAAATGAATAACCGTCTCGCATCAAACAAGATCCAGATATAATGTTCATGCTCAACGCTGGCACCAAATAACAATTATTTAGGTCTAATACTAATTCCGAAGGTAGATGTAGATGTAGCGTGCCGACCGCGATCACATCGACTTTGGAACCATTTCCCACGCGCATCGTCACCTCGTCCTTTGCCAGTGTTCGCTTAATCCGTAGTCCCTGTTTCAAGTTGCAAATATTAGCAACAGAACCAGTATCAAATACCCAGGTGCTACTGCGAGCTCTAGTAAGGTACACATCAATATCATGTATATCACATATACCTTTGTTCACCTTGCCATCCTTCTTATCCGCCAAATACTTGGGGCAGTTCCGCTTCCAGTGACCAGTCTGCTTGCAGTAGAAGCACTCAGTTTCAGGCTTAGGTCCAGACTTGGGTTTCTTCTCTTAAGCAGCAACTTGCTTGCTGTTCTTCTTGAAGTTCCCCTTCTTCTTCCCTTTGCCCTTTTTCTTGAAACTAGTGGTCTTGTTGACCATCAACACTTGATGCTCCTTTTTGATTTCTACCTCCGCAGCTTTCAGCATTGCGAAGAGCTCGGGAATAGTATTATTCATCCCTTGCATATTGGAGAATTCTATCAATGACACAATCATCTAGAAGATTAACTCCCATCTGAATCAAGTGATTATTATACCCAGACATTTTGAGTATATGCTCACTGACAGAACTGTTCTCCTCCATCTTGCAGCTATAGAACTTATTGGAGACTTCATATCTCTCAATCCGGGCATTTGCTTGAAATATTAACTTCAACTCCTGGAACATCTCATATGCTCCATGACATTCAAAACGTCGTTGAAGTCCAGATTCTAAGCCGTAAAGCATGGAACACTGAACTATCGAGTAGTCATCAGCTTTGCTCTGCCAGACGTTCATAACATCTGGTGTTGCTCCAGCAGCAGGCCTGGCACCCAGCGGTGCTTCCAGGACGTAATTCTTCTGGGCAGCAATGAGGATAATCCTCAAGTTACGGACCCAGTCCGTGTAATTGCTACCATCATCTTTCAACTTTGCTTTCTCAAGGAACGCATTAAAATTCAACGGAACAACAGCACGGGCCATCTATCTACAATCAAACATACATAAGCAAGATACTATCAGGTACTAAGTTCATGATAAATTTAAGTTCAATTAATCATAATACCTAAGAACTCCCACTTAGATAGGAATCCCTCTAATCCTCTAAGCGATCATGTGATCCGAATCAACTAAACCATAACCGATCATCACGTGAAATGGATTAGTTTTCAATGGTGAACATCAATATGTTGATCATATCTACTATATGATTCACGCTCGACTTTTCTGTCTCCGTGTTCCGAGGCCATATCTGCATATGCTAGGCTCGTCAAGTTTAACCTGAGTATTCTGCGTGTGCAAAACTGGCTTGCACCCGTTGTAGATGGACGTAGAGCTTATCACACCCGATCATCACGTGGTGTCTGGGCACGACGAACTTTGGCAACGGTGCATACTCAGGGAGAACACTTCTTGATAATTTAGTGAGAGATCATCTTATAATGCTACCGTCAATCAAAGCAAGATAAGATGCATAAAAGATAAACATCACATGCAATCAATATAAGTGATATGATATGGCCATCATCATCTTGTGCTTGTGATCTCCATCTCCGAAGCACCGTCATGATCACCATTGTCACCGGCGCGACACCTTGATCTCCATCGTAGCATCGTTGTCGTCTCGCCAACCTTATGCTTCTACGACTATCGCTACCGCTTAGTGATAAAGTAAAGCATTACAGGGCGATTGCATTGCATACAATAAAGCGACAACCATATGGCTCCTGCCAGTTGCCGATAACTCAGTTACAAAACATGATCATCTCATACAATAAAATTTAGCATCATGTCTTGACCATATCATATCACAACATGCCCTGCAAAAACAAGTTAGACGTCCTCTACTTTGTTTGTTGCAAGTTTTACGTGGCTGCTACGGGCTTAAGCAAGAACCAATCTTACCTATGCATCAAAACCACAACGATAGTTTGTCAAGTTGATGTTGTTTTAACCTTCACAAGGACCGGGCGTAGCCACACTCGGTTCAACTAAAGTTGGAGAAACTGACACCCGCCAGCCACCTGTGTGCAAAGCACAGCGGTAGAACCAGTCTCGCGTAAGCGTACGCGTAATGTGGGTCCGGGCCGCTTCATCCAACAATACCGCCGAAGCAAAGTATAACATGCTGGTAGGCAGTATGACTTATATCGCCCACAACTCACTTGTGTTCTACTTGTGCATATAACATCAAACCATAAAACCTAGGCTCGGATGCCACTGTTGGGGAACGTAGTAATTTCAAAAAAATTCCTACGCACACGCAAGATCATGGTGATGTATAGCAACAAGAGGGGAGAGTGTTGTCTACGTACCCTCGTAGACCGAAGCGGAAGCGTTGACGCAACGTAGAGGAAGTAGTCGTACGTCTTCCCGGTCCAACCGATCCAAACACCGTTACTCCGGCACCTCCGAGTTCTTGACACATGTACAGCTCGATGACGCACCCCGGGCTCCGATCCAGCAAAGCTTCGGGGAGGAGTTTCGTCAGCACGACGGCGTGGTGACGATCTTGATGTTTAACCGTCGCAGGGCTTCGCCTAAGCACCGCTACAATATGATCGATGTGTAATATCGTGGAGGGGGCACCTCACACGGCTAAGGAACGATCACGAAGATCAACTTATGTGTGTTAGGGTGCCCCCTTGCCCCCGTATATAAAGGAGCCAAGGGGGGTGCGGCCGGCCCTAGTAGGAGGCGCGCAGGAGGAGTCCTACTCCTACCGGGAGTAGGACTCCCCTTCCTTTCCTTGTCCAAGTAGGAGAGAGGGAAGGAAGGGAGAGAGGAGAGGAAGGAAAGGGGGGGGCGCCGCCCCTCCCTCCTTGTCCAATTCGGACTAGGGGGAGAGGGGGCGCGCGGCCTGCCCTGGCTGCCTTTCCTCTTCTCCACTTTAGGCCCATGAGGCCCATTAACCCCCCGGGGGGTTCCGGTAACCCCCCGGTTCTCCGGTTTTATCCGAAACTTCCCCGGAAGACTTCCGGTGTCCGAATATAGCCGTCCAATATATCAATCTTTATGTCTCGACCATTTCGAGACTCCTCCTTATGTCAGTGATCATATCCGGGACTTCGAACAACCTTCGGTACATCAAAATACATAAACTCATAATGAAACTGTCATCGTAACTTTAAGCGTGCGGACCCTACGGTTCGAGAACAATGTAGACATGACCGAGACACGTCTCCGGTCAATAACCAACAGTGGGACCTGGATGCCCATATTGGCTCCTACATATTCTATGAAGATCTTTATCGGTCAGACCGTATAACAACATACGTTGTTCCCTTTGTCATCGGTATGTTACTTGCCCGAGATTCGATCGTCGGTATCCAATACCTAGTTCAATCTCGTTACCGGCAAGTCTATTTACTCGTTCCGTAATACATCATCCCGCAACTAACTCATTAGTTGCAATGCTTGCAAGGCTTAAGTGATGTGCATTACCGAGAGGGCCCAGAGATACCTCTCCGACGATCGGAGTGACAAATCCTAATCTCGAAATACGTCAACCCAACATGTACCTTTGGAGACACCTGTAGAGCACCTTTATAATCACCCACTTACGTTGTGACGTTTGGTAGCACACAAAGTGTTCCTCCGGCACACGGGAGTTACATAATCTCATAGTCATAGGAACATGTATAAGTCATGAAGAAAGCAATAGCAACATACTAAACGATCGGGTGCTAAGCTAATGGAATGGGTCATGTCAATCAGATCATTCAACTAATGATGTGATCCCTGTTAATCAAATGACAACCCTTTGTCCATGGTTAGGAAACATAACCATCTTTGATTAACGAGCTAGTCAAGTAGAGGCATACTAGTGACACTTTGTTTGTCTATGTATTCACACATGTATTATGTTTCCGGTTAATACAATTCTAGCATGAATAATAAACATTTATCATGATATAAGGAAATAAATAATATCTTTATTATTGCCTCTAGGGCATATTTCCTTCAGTAACTTGGTATGTGTGCAACCTTTCCCTTTTTTTACATTTGTTCTCTTTTTTGTCGATGGCTAAGCTTATTTCTCTTTGACCCAGCTCTAGGATAATTAGAGGCAAAGGACAGAAAAGACCTAGAGAGGAAGAAACTTTGATTGAACCATCATCTGATGCAGAATTTGAAACCATGGCTTATGAAGGTTTTGAAGCTATAAGAGAGGAGGAAGTTATTTTGTCTGAAGTTTCTTTAAGGATTAGTGAACCCACAGATGGCCGTCAACTGGTCAACACTTGCTCGGCCAGTCAAAGCTCAACAAGACCGCCACCACCACAAGTGAAAATCAGAAGCAACAAGACAAAGCTTTCAAAAGCACAAAATATCCCAGCTAGGGAAACTAGGAGCTAGATAGTTAACCCATCCCGGAACACAAGTGTAACGCCCTCGATGCGGCTATATCTCCCACGTGTCGAAGCACGACTTAGAGGCATAACCGCATTGAAAGCAATGTCGCAAGTGAGGTAATCTTCACACAACCCATGTAATACATAAGGGAAAAGATACATAGTTGGCTTACAATCGCCACTTCACACAATTACGTGAATAAAGCATTACATCATCCAGATACACACAAGGTCCGACTACGGAACCAAAATAAAAGAAGACTACCCCAAATGCTACACAGATCCCCGATCGTCCCCAACTAGGCTCCACTACTGATCAACTAGAACGAAACAACACAAAGGACAAGATCTTCATCGAGCTCCTCCTTGAGTTTGGTTGCATCACCTGCACGGTATCATCGGCACCTGCAAACTGGTTTTGGAACTATTTGTGAGTCATGGGGACTCAGCAATCTCACACCCTCGCGATCAATACTATTTAAGCTTATAGGAAGGGCAAAAGGTATGAGGTGGAGCTGCAGCAAGCGACTAGCATATATGGTGGCTAACATACGCAAATGAGAACGAGAAGAGAGAGCAAAGGCACGGTCGAACAACTATGATCAATAAGTGATCCTAGAACAACCTACATCAAGCATTACTCCAACACCGTGTTCACTTCCCGGACTCCGCCGAGAAGAGGCCATCACGGTAACACACGAGGTTGGTGCATTTTAAATAAGTTCAACTTTAGGTTTTCTACAACCGGACATTAACAATTCCCATCTGCCCATAACCGCGGGCATGACTTTCAAAAGTTCAAAACCCTGCAGGGGTGTCCCAACTTAGCCCATCACAAGCTCTCACGGTCAACGAAGGATATTCCTTCTCCCAAGACAATCCGATCAGACTCGGCATCCCGGTTACAAGACATCCTCGGCAATGGAAAAACAAGTCCAGCAAGACCGCCCGATGCGCCGACATCCTGATAGGAGCTGCACATATCTCGTTCTCAGGGCAACACCGGATGAACACTACGTACAGCTAAAACCAGCCCTCAAGTTTCCCCGAGGTGGCGCCGCAAGTGGCTCTAGTTCGTACCAACACTTAGATAAGCACTGCCCCCCCTCCGGGGAGGGGGGGGGGGTGGGTTAAAATAAAGATGACCCTCGGGATGCGTGACTTCCAAGGGAAAAATGCTAGGTGGCAAATGGTAAAACCAAGGTTGGGCCTTGCTGGAGGAGTTTTATTCAAGGCGAACTGTCAAGGGGTTTCCATTATATCCCAACCGTGTAAGTAACGCAAAATCCGGGAACATAACACCGATATGACAGAAACTAGGGCGGCAAGAGAGGAACAAAACACCAGGCATAAGGCCGAGCCTTCCACCCTTTACCAAGTATATAGATGCATTAATTTCAATAAGAGATATTGTGATATCCCAACAAAATAACCATGTTCCAACATGTAACAAACTCCAATCTTCACCTGCAACTAACAACGCTATAAGAGGGGCTGAGCAAAGCGGTAACATAGCCAAACAACGGTTTGCTAGGACATGGTGGGTTAGAGGCTTGGCTTAACAATATGGGAGGCATGATAAGCAAGTGATAGGTATCGCAGCATAGGCATAGCAAAAGAGAGAGCAACTAGCAAGTAAAGATAGAAGTGATTTCGAGGGTATGGTCATCTTGCCTGAAATCCTTCAAGGAAGAAGAACGAGCCCATGAAGAAGACAAACAGACGTAGTCGACCGGATCCTCACACACGACGTTATTGGAACCAACCCGAAGAAGTAACACCGGAAAGAAGAAAACAACATAGTAAACAACCACGACATGAGCATGGCATGATGCACAATCAAGTATGATGCATGTCCGGTTTAATGAAGCATGGCATGGCAAAAAGCACAAACAATCCTACAAATTAAGTGGAGCTCAACCTGCAACGAGTTGCATATTGATGAAACACCACAACAAGTTATTTAGTTCGATCTCGTTTATGTACTCAACAATATTCAATGTTGATTAGCATGGCAAGGGGTGAAGCAAAACAAAACTACCTTTCTAGGCAAGTTTAAATGAGGCCGGAAACAACGAACATCAAATTCCGGTAAATCCCCATATGCATATTTTAGATTTGGTGTTGTTCTGCCCTAAACACAATTTTAGAGTTATTAAACATGCAAAGTGAAGCCACCATGTTAAACTAGGCAAAATTCTACCCCATTTACATATAAAGTTTATTAAATTTGGAGCTACGGTTAATTAGTTATGAATTAAAGCATTTTAGCATGGCATATGGACAAAGTTACACATACAACATTTTAAAATTTTCAAACATGCATGAAAGTTGAATATTATTAAACTAGACAAAATTCTAAGCAACTTTCATATATAAATTATTTAGATCCGATGCACGGTTGTGAAGTTATTAAATGCATGAAGTTTAGGGGCCATTCTGGAAAACTGCTGTCTCTAAAAAGACAAACTCACAGATCTGAAAAAAAAATACACTGGGGCGAAACTGCCTGGCCCAACAAGAGAAATTAAACAAAAGAGGGGCGCAGTGGGTGGCCTCACCCATGGGCTTCGGCCCGTTTGAGGAGGAGGGGGTAGGCCGCGGTAAATGGCGAAGGGGCGTGGCCTAGACACGAGCTGGCGCTGGGTCATATGCGCAAAGGCGGCCCACGCATCTGGCCCTCTCGGTCAACGAAGGCGCGTGTGCGAGGGAGAGCATATCGATGGAGAGGAGGCGTAGGCAGGCAACGGCGCAGAGATGCAGAGGAAGCAGGGGCTTGGCGCAGGGCAGAGGAGGACTCGGGGCTCCAGCGGGAGGAACTTGAAGTGCAGGGCACGAGGAGGCGCGGCTCCGACGAGCGTGGGTTCGGAGACGGGGGCGGGCTCCTTCGGTAGCCATCCACGGCGCTGCTGGTTCAAAGAAAGAGAGAGGGAGATGTACGAGAGAGAGAGGACAAGGAGCAGGGACATGGCCTGGCCGGGGCACGACGGCCTGTGGCTCACCGACGCACATCTGCTGGATCCACCGGCCACAAGGGAGTGAGGGCGACAGGGTGGCTGGCGACGGACTTGGCGCGACTCTGGTGAAAGGACGAAGCGGGGAGGTCACGGATGGCGCAAGGTTCGGCGAGTCTCGGACGGCCGGATCCGGTGAAGATTGGCGGCGGACGGCAAACGCCAAGGGCGGCGACGCGATCTGGTCGAAGCCGAGCATGGGGTCTCGTTCCTGGCATCTTGCGGGAGCTCCTACTTGAATGAAGCTCGTCAGCGGCGCGGAGATGAGGCGAGCTCAGGCGCTGCTCGCTGCTGCACGGGTATGGGGGCGTGGCGTGGAAGCTACAGGCGGCGGCATGTCCATGGCATCAGGAAGGAGAGGGATTGAGTAGAGGTTGGTGAGGTTGGTTGGGGATGGATTGGATCGGCTTGGTGGTTGGTTGGGCGCTGAAAACAAAAAGAGTGGCGGCGGGGATGGATTGGATGGATGGAAGGATGGGACAGGATCCCTAATTCCTAGGGTTGCCCATTATATACGCTGGTGGGTTAGGTTAGGGGCTAACGGAACCGTCCAATCGTAAACGGACGGTCGGCAAAAATAGGCTAGGGAGCCCAAATAAGAAAACGGAGACGTTTCATAGATTTTTTGGGATGATCCGGACACAACGGTGACGACTGCTCGGGTCGGGTCCGGGACAATTTCCGGACGCACGCGAGGGGTTCGATGCACTGCGCAAGGAGGGGTAGGCTGGGCCTAGGTGGACTGTGGAGAGTGGGTTGGTCCGAGAGAAGAGGGGAGAGATGAAGCCCGGCACGGTTTCTGGATACCGAAAACGTCCGACGTTAGACCGGCTATAATGCCGCTATAGTTTAACGGTTGGGCTATCAAACGAACTCGGAATGCGATGAAAGTTGACAGGCGGTCTATCTACACTATACTAAGACAACACACCAACTTTCATCCCATTCCGAGAACATTTTTTGGCCACTTATAAAATAATATTTCGGACATGCCGCGGGCACGTGCAAGTGTGTCTGGCTCGGAACGGACAACAGAAAGAATGGGGAGACCCGGACGGATGCAGGTTTTGAAAACATGATGATGCAATGCACATGATGACATGACAAGATGCACCACGCAAGCAAATGACATGGCAACGTCGGCAAATAACTGGAAGACACCTAGCGCAACGGTCTCGGGGCGTCACAACAAGGACCAAGGAAAAGACTTGAATTTGAACTTGAATGCAATTCATAAACTTTGAACTTTAAGGATTTGTAATAAGGATTCTGTCGTCAATTTGAACTACTGTGAAAACTTGTATGGTGTAATAATTCTATTTGTAATTTGATGTGAAATTTGAGGTAGAATACAAAACTGAGGCAAAATTTGAATTTTAGGCAAACTTTGAATTTGAACCAACACTTGAAGTCCATTGCCGTGTGGTGTGAGTTGCAAAGTTGGCCGGACTATTATAAACATTAGGTGATCAATCTGATCTCTTTTGCATGGTAAAACTTCTAGTCACGAGAAATGTGCTCCAAATGAGCTCCTAAGCTAGGGTAAACAACCCCATTTGTAATCAAGTTTTTTTGACCTACTCTAAATGAGCCAAATATTTTTTTATTAACACCTATTCAATCTATATAGTGTAGATTCAAAGTATCACTAATTATTGAACTAATCTTCACATTTTTACATTTTTTTTGGAAAAATACACTTTAATAGAAAACCATTCAAAACATGTTTAAAATATCAAAATGGAAAACTAAGTTCAGATCCTTCTTATTCACTTTGAAATCAAGCTTTGGTGATTTTTTTGATTTTTTTTAAATTTTCGAAAACCAAAGGGAACCCTACCTCCTCTCCTTGGACTCTATGAAATGTTGTATGTGGTAGCTCATATGTGTGAAGGTTTTTTCATGAAAATGTCCATAGACGAAGTTTATGATTTTTGGTTGGTAACATGTCACACAAGAGAACATTGTGCACAGGTTTTATATTTTTTGATTTTTTTAAATTAATGGTGCTCATTTGACCTCGATCATGCCAACTAGGTTTTATTGTAAATGTATGTATACCAAGTTTAGTATTTTTCCTCGTTAGTGTGTCTTATAAAACGACGAACGACGAAGGTTTCATATTTTTTTGATTTTTTAGAATTAGTTGTGCTCAGTCAAAGCCTTGGAAACCCCGCTCAACAGCTCAAAACCCCTCTAAACCCTGCGGGGTTTCGCCTAACCCTAGCTTCGAACGTCAGCCGTCCGATCATGCCCTAGTGCCAAGCGACAACCCTCAGATGTGGTCTTCTAGAAGGAATTCCAAGGGCAGGCTGCGTGCAGGCTCCACGCCGTTGGATCACATGGATGGCTCCGCATCGTTGGATTGTGGGGCGATCCGCGAGATTTGTTGGTTGTGATCTCCCACCTTGCCTCCCCTTTCCTCTGCTTCTTATTCTACGGCGACGAGAGGAGCCACTCCTCTGCTTCTTCTTCTCCGGCGACGAGAGGAGCCACTTGATACATCTCCGTCGTATCTACATTTCCAAACACTTTTGCCCTTGTTTTGGACTCTAACTTGCATGATTTGAATGGAACTAACCCAGACTAACGCTGTTTTCAGCAGAATTGCCATGGTGTTATTTTTGTGCAGAAATAAAAGTTCTCGGAATGACCTGAAAATCAACGAAGATTATTTTGGAATTAATAAAAAATACTGGCGAAAGAATCAAGGCCAGGGGGCCCACACCCTGTCCATGCCCTGAAAATTTTATATGATTTTTTTCTGGAATATTTGAGAATATCTGGCACTGAGAACACATCAGGGGGAGCCAGCACCTAGCCACGAGGGTCCAGGGTGCGCCCCCTGCCTCGTGGGCCCCTGGTGGCCCCCTCCACTTATTCAAGCCACCACACACTCCTTCTTCCTCCCAAAAAAATCACTAGCCAGCTCAAACCCGAGTTCTTGCTCATCTTGCTGCCATTTTCGATCTCCTTGCTCAAAGCTCCATTACAAAACTGCTTTGGGGGATTATTCTTTCGTATGTGACTCCTCCGATGGTCCAATTAGTTTTTGTTCTAGTGCTTTATTTATTGCAAATTTTTGCTGCTTAGGTGACCCTGTTCTTGAGCTTGCATGTCAAATTTATGTGGTCAAAAGTAGTCCTAATGCATGATATAGTCTCTAGGCACTTGTGGGAGAATATCGGATCTGGGGTTCTAGCAGACTCTTGAGGTTCAAAAACTGGGGTGCGCGCGAAGGTTTTCTCCCTATCGATCCACGCCCTAACTCTCTAAGATCACGCAGACGAACACGACGAACTCTCAACACAGAAAGACACAAGATTTATACTGGTTCGGGCCACCGTTGTGGTGTAATACCCTACTCCAGTGTGGTGGTGGTGGATTGCCTCTTGGGCTAATGATGAACAGTACAAGAGGAAGAACAACCTCCTAAGGTCGAGGTGTTCTTGTGTTTGGTGAGTTTGAGTGTGTCAGGATCGAAATCAGCTGCCGACTTGTGATGGTGTCGATCCGATGCCCCTCATGGTGGTGGCTAGTTCTACTTATATAGGCCCTGGTCCTGTCTCCAAATATTGAGCGGGAAGGGAGCCAACAACGACCAATTCGAAAGGGGACAACTAGTACAAGCTATCCTGACAAAAGGTGGTCTTCGCCTGCAAAAGGCTCTGGTGATGACGCCGTCTTGGGCTCCATGGTGACCTCCGTCTTGCCGTCCTTCTGGTCCTGGTCTCGTTGCACCAATATGAAAACCTTTGCTTGATGCCTTGGTACTCCGCACCTGTGCTTACCCCCATAGCACCAAAGAGGAAACAAGGACGCTACACGCGCTGGCGCCCGCCTGGCCTCGATCGTCATGGCTCACGTCACGAGGGGCCTCGCGAGGTTTGCCTTGCCTTGATCTCTCTGCCCCTTGTGAGCCTGCCTAGCGAGGCCGCTCTTGAGGAGGTCTTGCGTCGTCTACCCCGCGAGGCTTGGCCCCTCGCGAGGGTCTTGAATGTCGTGCTGATGAAGATGGGTCGTACGAACCTGCCAGCCCAACCACGCCATGGGCCGCAGGCAGGCAAGTCTGGGGACCCCCATTCCTAGAACGTCGACAGTAGCCCCCGGTCGCAAGGCACCCTCGGGCTTGGCTTCGAGGCGAAGCCAAAGGGTCAACACGTAGCGCCGCAGGCCCCAAAAGCCTACGACATTGGTTGACGCGTGGCGGTTGATTGGAAGTGGGCGTCTCCGCTTCCCCGTGCTGCCTCGGCAACTGCCCGACTTGACAAGTCCCTGTGACATGCAAGGAAAACCATCATTACCTATGCTTGCGGGGGTGCTGGTTGGCCTTCCTCTACTATAAATGGGGAGGGGGGGCAGAGCCCGCATCGTCCTTCTCTTCCATTCCGCCTGCTTCTTCCTCCTCTACTCCTCTGCTAGCAGCCACTTCAATGGCACCGATCCGCAGGTTTTCGGCTGAGAAAAAGGGGAAGGTTCCCCTTAACATGTCGGTGCTGCTTCCACTGAAGAAGGGATCGGTCCACCACCGCGACGCCGCGGAGTTGCAGGTGGTGACGAGGCCTTGGTGCGAGCGGCCTCCTCCTGGGCAGCCATTGCCCTTGTACGCCCAAGCCGGGGGCTCGGGAGGAAGGAGCGATGAGCATCGGCGTGCGCGCCACAGCCAAGGTCAATGCGCCGCGACATTGAGAGCCGCCGCTCCTGGAGTTCATGCCTCGGACTCTTCACGTGAGTTCGTGCTGTGGGAGGCAATGCCCCCAAGCTCCTGGACCCGCTTCCCGCGCTTCTTCTCCGATGTGATGCCGCCGAGGGGACCTCTCGAGCTCTGGTTGCAGCATGCCGACTGCGACGCCCCGGCGACCGGAGCTGAGGTTGAAGTAGTCTCCACCGGCAAGATCTTCATGACCTATGGCTAGGGTGAGGTCGCGCGGGTTTACCTTGCGGAGGGCACCCTCGCGATCCACCTCGAGTATGACGGCGCCTCCACACTGTTCTTCAAGGTCTTCGACATGGAGGGTCGCCGCTTGGAGTGTTTCCCCGAAGGGGAGCGCTAGGGTGAGGCGCACTCTGCTCGGGGCTGCTCCAGCAGGAACGACTCTTGGGAGTCCAACGGCTCTCCTGAGCTCTACGAGACTCCGGGGACGAGCGACGATAGCTACGTGCCCTCGAGCTCCCGCCGTGCTCGGAGCAGGGCCGCCACGTCCGGCCGCCGCCGTCGCTAATCTGGATGGGGTTGGCGCCGGCCTCCCGTGGCCCACTGTTGATGATGGCGTCGGCCGCGGGGTGTGTAGATAGGATTCCCCTAAGTTCTTGTCCTTTGTTCCCTGCGAGGAATCAAGAAGTACCCCGTGGGGGCATGTAAAGAATCTGCAATGCCTTTTGTTGCCATTATCTTAATTATGGAAGCCTTGTTAGCGCTAGTCCTGTTTAGGCTTAGTCTTCCCTTCCCAACCTCGCGACAGCTTGTTGCTCTACACTGACAGGTCCCGGTCCCCAGGCAGGCTTCAGCCGTCGCTGGTATGCCAGGTCGCGTGCCGTGGTCAAGGCTAGGAGGTGAGCGGCCTGAGGTCCAGTAAGAGCCCCTGAGGCACGATGCTCAGGAGGTCCCCTTTAGCGCTCAAGCAGCCGTAGTAAGATAAGAAAGGGAGGCGACATTACCACAATAGGGCTGCGGCGAGCGTGTCTGATTAGGTTCCAACGAATGGTTGATCCGAGCTCGTGACTTATCTTGGCCGTCCGGGGTCGATTCTTCATGATGCGCCATACCTGTGCGCGAACAGTAGCCCCCGGTCCCAAGGCACCATCGGGCTTGGCTTCGAGGCGAAGCCAAAGGGTCAACACGTAGCGCTGCAGGCCCCAAAAGCCTACGACATCGGTTGACGCGTGGCGGTTTATTGGAAGTGGGCGTGTCCGCTTCCCCGTGCTGCCTTGGCAACTGCCCGACTTGACAAGTCCCTGTGACATGCAAGGAAAACCATCATTACCTATGATTGTGGGGGTGCTGGTTGGCCTTCCTCTACTATAAATGGGGAGGGGGGCAGAGCCCCCATCGTCCTTCTCTTCCATTCCGCCTGCTTCTTCCTCCTCTACTCCTCTGCTAGCAGCCACTTCAATGGCACCGATCCGCAGGTTTTCGGCTGAGAAAAAGGGGAAGGTTCCCCTTACATGTCGGTGCTGCTTCCACTGAAGAAGAGATCGGTCCACCACCGCGATGCCGCGGAGTTGCAGGTGGTGACGAGGCCTTGGTGCGAGCGGCCTCCTCCTGGGTAGCCATTGCCCTTGTACGCCCAAGTCGGGGGCTCGGGAGGAAGGAGCGACGAGCATCGGCGTGCGCGCCGCGGCCAAGGTCAACGCGCCGCGACATTGAGTGCCGCTGCTCCTAGAGTTCATGCCTCGGACTCTTCACGTGAGTTCGTGCTGTGGGAGGCAATGCCCCCAAGCTCCTGGATCCGCTTCCCGCGCTTCTTCTCTGACGTGATGCCGCCGAGGGGACCTCTCGAGCTCTGGTTGCAGCATGCCGACTGCGACGCCCCGGCGACCGGAGCTAAGGTTGAAGCAGTCTCCACCGGCAAGATCTTCATGACCTACGGCTGGGGCGAGGTCGCGCGGGTTTGCCTTGCGGAGGGCGCCCTCGCGATCCACCTCGAGTACGACGGCGCCTCCACACTGTTCTTCAAGGTCTTCGACAGGGAGGGTCGCCGCTTGGAGTGTTTCCCCGAAGGGGAGCGCTAGGGTGAGGCGCACTCTGCTCGGGGCTGCTCCAGCAGGAACGACTCTTGGGAGTCCAACGGCTCTCCTGAGCTCTACGAGACTCCAGGGACGAGCGACAACAGCTACGTGCCCCCGAGCTCCCGTCGTGCTCGGAGCAGGGCCGCCACGTCCGGCCGCCGCCGTCGCTAATCTGGATGGGGTTCGTGTCGGCCTCCCGTGGCCCACTGTTGATGATGGCGTCGGCCGCGGGGGTGTGTAGATAGGAGTCCCCTAAGTTCTTGTCCTTTGTTCCCTGCGAGGAATCAAGAAGTACCCCGCGGGGGCATGTAAAGAATCTGCAATGCCTTTTGTTGCCATTATCTTAATTATGGAAGCCTTGTTAGCGCTAGTCCTGTTTAGGCTCAGTCTTCCCTTCCCAACCTCGCGACAGCTTGTTGCTCTACACTGATAGGTCCCGGTCCCCAGGCAGGCTTCAGCCGTCGCTGGTATGCTAGGTCGCGTGCCGTGGTCAAGGCTAGGAGGTGAGCGGCCCGAGGTCCAGTAAGAGCCCCTGAGGCACGATGCTCAGGAGGTCCCCTTTAGCGCTGAAGCAGCCGTAGTAAGATAAGAAAGGGAGGCGACATTACCACAACAGGGCTGCAGCGAGCGTGTCTGATTAGGTTCCAACGAATGGTTGATCTGAGCTCGTGACTTATCTTGGCCGTCCGGGGTCGATTCTTCATGATGCGCCATACCTGTGCGCGAACATCCGCAGTGTAGCTAGGTCAGGCCCATACGAGTCCTCCCCCCTTCCAATGCTCTCCTTCGTGCTCTACGTCCTCAGGTCCCGGCCCTCGAGCAAGCTCAGCCGCCGCTGGTATGCCAGGTCACGTGCCGTGGTCAAGGCCAGGGGGTGAGGGCTGGAGAGCCAGTAAGAGCCCCTGAGTCGTGATGCTCAGGAGCCCCCCTTTTAACGTGCAAGCGGATTGCTCGGAAGAGGTGGGAGCTCGCGGTGCCGCCTAGCGTTATCCTCGCGAGGTTCTGGCGAGCCAGCACAAGGAAGAACACAATCTGCCGTTATGGTTGCCAGCCTGCCACTGGTTGCTTCATGAGGAGGTGAAGGCACTAAGGGCCTGGTGAGGTGACATGTGCGGGGTGTGCTACGAGCCAGAGCTCGACCGCTCAGGTTTTTGACGTGGCAGGGACGGACCCATGCACCAGCGCCGTGCCGGCGTGAGGAGGCCCCGTGGGAGGCGACGATTGAGCAGGTAGCAATCACAGGTAGATCAATCATAAGAGCAGCATGCTTAAGTAATGCATGGGGGATACGTGCCACTGGGTCAGGCCCGAGCAGCTTGGGAATGATGCAGCCCGAGGGGCGCTCCCAACAAGGTAAGCTAAAAACATAAATAAAAGGGGTACATGCCACAGGGACGGACCCAGGCGGCCTGGGAATGATGTAGCCCGAGGGGCACTCCTAGCTGAATGAACTTGAAAAGATGTCACCTGGTTATGTTGACGAAGGAGAGTTGAGGCAGCTGAAGGCGCACGACAAAGGGTTGCTCCTCACGAGCCACCGGGGCCCTGAGCCTTAGGAGGCTTTGGGGACTCACGTGGTTCCTTGAGGACCATCTCTATCTCCGTCCAGACGGCGTGGTGCCTGGACTCTTGAGACGCCAGGAGGCGCCGCAGGTTGTGCTGGTAGGCGGCCGATATGCTCGGCAGGCCAAAGGGCATGCGAACGTAGCTGTGCAGTGGGCCTCGCAGCGTCCCACATGCGAAGGCCAGAAAAGCTCCTGAGAAGCGACCCTGTTGAGCCCTGGAACGTTAACGCAAACGCGCAGCCCGACAGCCTCGCCTGGATGGAAAGCTGCGCCTTGTGAGCGGCGGTCACCACGCTTGGCCCTTGGGTCTTGCAGCTCCTGGGTGATCTTGGTGATGAATTCCTGAACCATGGGCGGTCCTTGCCCTATGTCCTCCCAGGGGAAACATGCCGTGAAGCATGCCTCCAAGTGGTGCTCGAGCGCCTCCCTCATGATGTGGGCAAGGTCTGAGTCCTTCCAGAAGAAAGCCCCCGAGCCCTGCCCGAGAAGGGCGCCGGGCGCGCCTTCCTATGCGATGGAGGGAGGCGCCCCTAGAATGGGTGGTGATCCTGATGAGGCTCCAGCTACGACGCCACTCTCCTGAGGTCTGGCATGGCGCAACTTCTTCTTCTTCTTGGGGATGGCCTCATGAGGGCACTCACTCCTGCTGTCGGGGTCGTTGATTGCTGTATCTTGGAAGGCACGCTCGATGGAGCACACCGCATATCTTTCTTGGACCGTGATGATCCCGCTGCTTCCCGGCATCTTGACGAGATTGGAGCCGTGATGGGTCACCGCCATGAACTTGGCCAGGGCTGGGTACCTGAGGATGGCGTTGTACGGCAGGGGGATGTGTGCGACGTCGAAGTCGATGAGCTCGGTGCGGTAGTTGCTGCGCGTGCCGAAGGTGACAGGGAAGCGGACCTGCCCTATCAGTGTGGTGGAACCGTCGGTCACTCCTGAGAAAGGCTTGGTAGGCTGGAGCTGGTCATAAGGCACTTGGAGGCTATCGAACATGTCGACGGATAGGACACTGAGCCCTGTGCCGTCATCGATGAGGGTCTTGGTAACTTGCACGTTGCTGATGACTGGGAGCAAAGCATCGGGAGGACACCAGTGGTAGCCGCGCACTTGAGCTGATCTGCCGAGCTGAATGTGATGGGGCACTAGGACCACCTGAGCGGGCATGTGGCTTCGAGCTTGGGGAGGACTACATTCACTTCGCGAGCAAACTGCTTGAAGATACGCTGCGAGGCTGGGGCCTGGGCTCCGCCCAAGATGCAGGCGATGGCACGCGGTTCCTGGAAACCCCCAGCCCCCTCGTCCTAATGGTGTTCGTCATTCCTTCTTGGTAGAGGTGGCAGCGGAGGGAGTCCAGCGTTGCCTTGAGGGTGATCCTCATGAGGCTGATCTCTCCAGGCGCCCGAACGAGGCTAATCATGCTAGCGATCCTCACAAGGCCGGTCGCGCCACTCCTGGCGCGGGCCACGGTCGCCCCAGCGTCCGCCAACGCATCCTCCTCGGCCATAGCCCCGGTAGCTGCGCTCGGGGCGTCGGCCGAAGAATCCTTCACGAATGGCTCGGAGCTCTTGACAGTCGCTGGTATTGTGGGTGATCAGGTTATGGAAGGCGCAGAATCGAAAGCTGCTCTTGGACGACTCTGGTTGGTCTTTGCCACGCTTGGTGTCTGGTTCCGCCGCGAGTACGGCTGCTCCCTTGCGCTTCACATCCTTGGACTTGGCTTTCTTCTCCTCCGGGTCTGCAACAAGGAGCTCGAGGAGGGAGATGCGCCCCTCCTCAGCTCTTGCATACCTGGTCGCGATGTTGAACAACTCTAGGGTTGTGCACAACTCTTCATGGATAGCGAGCTCTTCCTTCATCTTGACGTCACGGACGCCATCAGAGAACTCAGAGATGACGGCCTCGTCGGTCACCTTGGGGATCTTGATTCGTGCGCTGTTGAAGCACTGAATGTACTTCTGCAGGGTCTCTCCTGGTTGCTGCTTGATGCGACGCAGGTCGCCCGCGACCGGGGGACGGCCGCGAGTTCCCTGGAAGTTGGCGATGAAGCGGGTGCGCATTTCGTCCCAGGAGGAGATCGAGCCCGGCGGTAGGTTCAGGAGCCAGGAGCGAGCGCCTTCCTTGAGAGCCATGGGAAACCAGTTCGCCATGACCTTCTCGTCGCCGTTGGCCGCTTCGATGCTCAGCTCATATAGCTGCAGGAACTCCTCGGGGTCGGGGGTGCCGTCGTAGTGAGGAGGCAGATCCGGCTTGAACTTGCCCGGCCAGGCGACACTGCGCAGCTCGGGGGTGAAGGCGCGGCAGCCAGCCGTGGTCACTGGGACCCGCCTTGGGGGTGCAGCTTGGTCTTGACGGGGTCCGGGCCCTGCCGCTGCTGGTGGCGCACGGACTTGCCGCAGCAGCCGGTGCTGGTACGGTGGCGCGAGGAGCGGCGGAGCGTTTTGTTGCGGTCGAGGGACTTCTTGACATCTCCTCTCTTCACGCGCAGGTGCGGGACATAGCGGGTCGCGTCGCGGAGCCGCGTCTTGGCGCCAGGGTGCCGTCTTGGGGCTGAGGTGGTGGAGGCGCTCCGTGAGCTACGTCGCCTGTAGCTGGCGGAGGGCGAGGCAGAGAGAGGGACGGCGCAGGAGAGCCCCCGGCGGCGTAGACAAGCTCGACGATGCGGTCGAGCCAGTCCTCGTAGAGGTCGTTGACTAGGTGGTAGCTGATGTCTACTACACAACCTTCTTCTTGTAGACATTGTTGGGCCTCCAAGTGCAGAGGTTTGTAGGACAGTAGCAAATTTCCCTCAAGTGGATGACCTAAGGTTTATCAATCCGTAGGAGGCGTAGGATGAAGATGGTCTCTCTCAAGCAACGCTGCAACCAAATAACAAAGAGTCTCGTGTGTCACCAACACACCCAATACAATAGTAAATTGTATAGGTGCACTAGTTCGGCGAAGAGATGGTGATACAAGTGCAATATGGATAGTAGATAATGGTTTTTGTAATCTAAAAAATAAGAAAACAGCAAGGTAACTAATGATAAAAGTGAGCGTAAACGGTACTGCAATGCTAGGAAACAAGGCCTAGGGTTCATACTTTCACTAGTGCAAGTCCTCTCAACAATAATAACATAATTGGATCGCATAACTATCCCTCAACATGGAACAAAGAGTCACTCCAAAGTCACTAATAGCGGAGAGCAAACGAAGAGATTATGGTAGGGTATGAAACCACCTCAAAGTTATTCTTTCAAATCAATCCATTGGGCTATTCCTATAAGTGTCACAAACAACCCCAGAGTTCGTACTAGAATAACACCTCAAGACGCAAATCAACCAAAACCCTAACGTCACCTAGATACTCCAATGTCACCTCAAGTATCCGTGGGTATGATTATACGATATGCATCACACAATCTCAGATTCATCTATTCAACCAACACATATAACCTCAAAGAGTGCCCCAAAGTTCCTACCAGAGAATCATGACGAAAACATGTGCCAACCGGTATGCATAGGTTCATGGGCGGAACCCGCAAGTTGATCACCAAAACATACATCAAGTGAATCATGTGATATCCCATTGTCACCATAGATACGCATGACAAGACATACATCAAGTGTTCTCAAATCTTTAAAGACTCAATCCGATAAGATAACTTCAAAGGGGAAACTCAATCCATTACAAGAGAGTAGAGGGGGGGGGAGAAAACATCATAAGATCCAACTATAATAGCAAAGCTCGCGACACATCAAGATTGTATCACCTCAAGAACACGAGAGAGAGAGAGATCAAACACATAGCTACTTGTACATATCCTCAGCCCGGAGGGAGAACTACTCCCTCCTCGTCATGGAGAGTACCGGGATGATGAAGATGGCCACCGAAGAGGGATTGCCCCCTCCAACAGGGTGCCGGAACGGGTCTAGATTGGTTTTCGGTGGCTACGGAGGCTTCTGGCGGCGGAACTCCCGATCTATTGTGCTCCTCGATCGTTTTAGGGTATATGGGTATATATAGTAAGAAGAAGTACGTCAGGGGATCCACAAGGGGCCCACGAGGGTGGAGGGCGCGCCTAGGGGGGTGGGCGCGCCCCCTACCTCGTGGCTTCCTCGAAGCTTCCTTGACGTGGACTCCAAGTCTCCCGGGTTGCTTCCGTTCCAAAAATAAGTTCCGTGAAGTTTCAGGTCAATTGGACTCCGTTTGATTTTCCTTTTCTGTGATACTCTAAAAGAAGGAAAAAACAGAAACTGGCACTGGGCTCTGGGTTAATAGGTTAGTCCCAAAATAATATAAAAGTGCATAATAAAGCCCATAAACAGCCAAAGTTGATAATATAAATAGCATGGAACAATGAAAAATTATAGATACGTTGGAGACGTATCAGCATCCCCAAGCTTAATTCCTGCTCGTCCTCGAGTAGGTAAATGATAAAAACAGAATTTTTGATGTGGAATGCTACCTAACATATTTCTCTAAGTAATTCTTCTTTACCGTGGAAAGAATATTCAGATCCATAAGATTCAAGACAAAAGTTTAATATTGACATAGAAATAATAATACTTCAAGCATACTAACTAAGCAATTATGTCTCTTCAAAATAACATGGCCAAAGAAAGCTATCCCTACAAAATCATATAGTCTGGCTATGCTCTATCTTCACCACACAAAATATTAACCATGCTCAACCCCGATGACAAGCCAAGCAATTGTTTCATACTTTTTCAATCTTCACACAATATATGAGCGTGAGCCTTGGATATGGCACTATAGGTGGAATAGAATGGTGGTTGTGGAGAAGACAAAAAGGGAGAAGATAGTCTCACATCAACTAGGCGTATTAACAGGCTATGGAGATGCCCATTAATAGATATCAATGTGAGTGAGTAGGGATTGCCATGCAATGGATGCACTAGAGCTATAAATGTATGAAAGCTCAACAAAAGAAACTAAGTGGGTGTTCATCCAACTTGCTTGCTCACGAAGACCTAGGGCTGTTGAGGAAGCCCATCATTGGAATATACAAGCCAAGTTCTCTAATGAAAGATTCCCACTAGTATATGAAAGTGACAACATAGGGGACTCTCTATCATGAAGATCATGGTGCTACTTTGAAGCACAAGTGTGGTAAATGGATAGTAGCATTGCCCCTTCTCTCTTTTTCTCTCATTATTTTATTATTTTATTATTTTATTTGGGCCTTTTCTCTTTTTCATGGCCTCTTGTTTTCTCCCTTTTTTTATTTTTCGTCCGGAGTCTCATCCCGACTTATGGGGGAATCATAGTCTCCATCATCCTTTCCTCACTGGGACAATGCTCTAATAATGATGATCATCACACTTTTATTTACTTACAACTCGACACTTAGAACAAAATATGACTCTATATGAATGCCTCCGGCGGTGTACCGGGATATGCAATGAATGAAGAGTGACATGTATGAAAGAATTATGAATGGTGGCTTTGTCACAAATACGATGTCAACTACATGATCATGCTAAGCAATATGACAATGATGGAGCGTGTCATAATAAACGGAACGGTGGAAAGTTGCATGGAAATATATCTCGGAATGGCTATGGAAAGGCCATAATAGGTAGGTATGGTGGCTGTTTTGAGGAAGATATATGGTGGGTTTATGGTACCGGCGAAAGTTGCGCGGTACTAGAGAGGCTAGGAATAGTGGAAGGGTGAGAGTGCGTATAATCCATGGACTCAACATTAGTCATAAGAACTCACATACTTATTGCAAAAATCTATTACTTATCGAAACAAAATACTACGCGCATGCTCATTGGGGGATATATTGGTAGCAAAAGACCATCACTCGTCCCCGACCGCCACTCATAAGGAAGACAATCAATAAATAAATCATGCTCCGACTTCATCACATAACGGTTCACCATATGTGCATGCTACGGGAATCACAAACTTTAACACAAGTATTTCTAAAATTCACAACTACTCAACTAGCATGACTATAATATCACCATCTTCATATCTCAAAACAATCATCAAGTATCAAACTTCTCTTAGTATTCAATGCACTTTATATGAAAGTTTTTTATTATACCCATCTTGGATGCCCATCATATTAGGACTAGTTTCATAACCAAAGCAAACTACCATGCTGTTCTAAAGACTCTCAAAATAATATAAGTGAAGCATGAGAGTTCATTAATTTCTATAAAATAAAACCACCACCGTGCTCTAAAAAGATATAAGTGAGGCACTAGAGCAACAACAAACTACTCCGAAAGATATAACTGAAGATCAATGCGTAGTCGAATAATTATGCAACTATATGAAGACTCTCTAACATTGAAGAATTTCAGATCTTGGTATTTTATTCAAACAGCAAGCAAATCCTAACAAAAGAAATTGACGCTCCAAGCAAAACACATATCATGTGGTGAATAAAAATATAGCTCCAAGTAAAGTTACCGATGAACGAAGACGAAAGAGGGGATGCCTTCCGGGGCATCCCCAAGCTTAGGCTCTTGGTTTTCCTTGAATATTACCTTGGGGTGCCTTGGGCATCCCCAAGCTTAGGCTCTTGCCACTCCTTATTCCATAGTCCATCGAATCTTTACCCAAAACTTGAAAACTTCACAACACAAAACTTAACAGAAAACTCATAAGCTCCGTTAGTATAAAAAAATAAATCATCACTTAGGTACTGTTGTGAACTCATTATAAATTCATATTGGTGTAATATCTACTGTATTCCAACTTATCTATGGTTCATACCCTCCGATACTACTCATAGATTCATCAAAATAAGCAAACAACACATCGAAACAGAATCTGTCAAAAACAGAACAGTCTGTAGTAATCTGGATCAAACGTATACTTCTGGAACTCAGAGAATTCTCAAATAAATTTCTGGACGTGAGGAATTCATCTATTAATCATCTGCAAAAATAATTAACTAAATATCGCCGTCCAATAAAAAATGGCAGCAATTCTCGTGAGCGCTAAAGTTTCTGTTTTTTACGGCATGATCACAAAGACTTTCCCCAAGTCTTCCCAAAGGTTCTACTTGGCACAAACACTAAATAAAAGCATAAAACACAAACAAAACATAGGCTTTATAAATTATTTATTACTAAACAGTAGCAAAAAGCAAGGAACTAAAATAAAATTGGGTTGCCTCCCAACAAGCGCTATCGTTTAACACCCCTAGCTAGGCATGATGATTTCAATGATGCTCACATAAAAGATAAGAATTGAAACGTAAAGAGAGCATCATGAAGAATATGACTAGCACATTTAATTGTAACCCACTTCCTATGCATATGGATTTTGTGAGCAAACAACTTGTGGGAAAAAGAATCAACTAGCATAGGAAGGCGAAACAAGCATAACTTCAAAACTTTAAGCACATAGAGAGGAAACTTGATATTATTGCAATTCCTACAAGCATATGTTCCCCCCATCATAATAATTTTCAGTAGCATCATGAATGAATTCAACAATATAACTATCACATAAAGCATTCTTTTCATGATCTACAAGCATAGAATATTTATTACTCTCCACATAAGCAAAATTCTTCTCAATCAGAATAGCGGGAGTATCATAAGAGACTCGAATACTATAAATTGTTTCCACATTAAAAGAGTAATGCTCAGAAAAAGGGTAATCATAATCATTACAAGTTTTATAAATATAATCATCACTACTTTTTATAGCATATGTATCATCACAATAATTATCATAAGTAGCAACTTCATTCTCATCGTAATCGATTGAAACCTCTTCCAAGATAGTGGAATCATTACTAAATAAAGTCATGACCTCTCCAAATCCACTTCCATAATTATCACAATGAGATTCAACATCCTCCAAAAATAGTGGGATTACTACTTCCTAAAGTTGACACTCTTCCAAACCCACTTTCATCAATATAATCATCACAAGTAGGAGGCATGCTATCATTATAACAAATTTGCATATCAAAACTTGGGAGACTAAAAATATCATCTTCATTAAACGTAGCATCCCCAAGCTTGGGACAAACATTAATTGCAGCAATTATATTCTCAAAAACATCATCTTCGTCAAACATAGCATCCCCAAGCTTGGGCCTTTTCATATCATAAGCATAATCACTCTCATCGTTAATAGTATGGATAGCACCAATAGTATAGCAATTATCATATTCTTCCAAGCAAGTGCCAAAAAGATTTTCAAGATCATAATAAGTATCATTATCTTCCACAATTATATTTTCATGTTGCACAATAGTAATAGGAGCAACATTATTTGGGGGAGATATCTTTTTACCTCTCTTCCTTTTTATTTTCTTCTTCTTCACCACATCATGTGTGGGTTCAATCCTCTTTTTGGAGCTCCTTATTAATGAGATTGGTTGAATAGGAGGCTCCTCCTCGTTACCTGATTCATCATAAGAAATAATAGGAGGGTATTGGGAAGTCTCTTCCCTTTCATTAGTATTCTCTTCATCATCTATTTGTTTTCTTTTCTTTATGTAGTTGGCAATATAAGGATTTTCAATACAATTCACCGCACAATACATATAAATCTTCTCTAGATCAAAATCAAGAAATCTATCAAGATTAAACTTTGGAATACCCTCAGTTATACGTTTCATTTCCTCATACCCCAGAATAAGACTAAGCTCTTTATGATGCTCAAGGGTAATCAAATTACCACAATTTTTGGATATGATTCGGTCATGAAACAATTTGCATTGGAGATTTAAATGACCATGTTCACTGCAAAGTTCACAAGGGGCGCGAAAAATATTGAAGTTTTCAGCACAAACATCAAGACTTTCTTGCAACAATTTAGTTTCTAAGTACTTATGCCTCTTGCAATATCTATCTTCCCTATTTTGTGTGTACTTACAAACCCAATGCACTCCACAAAAATTGACATGTTTATAGGAGACATTTTCATCATAACTAGTGCAATCATCATTAGTACCATGGATATTCAAGGAGTTCATACTAACAACATTGCAATCATGCTCAGCATTCAAAGATTTAGTGCCAAACATTTTAATGCATTCTTATTCTAACACTTTGGCACAATTTTCCTTTCCATCATACTCACGAAAGATATTAAAAAGAAGAAGCATATGAGACAAACTTAATTCCATTTTTTGTGTAGTTTTCTTTTATAAACTAAGCTAGTGCTAAAACAAGAAACAAAAACACTCGACTGCAAGATCTAAAGATATACCTTCAAGCACTCACCTCCTCGGCAACGACGCTAGAAAATAGCTTGATGTCTACTACACAACCTTCTTCTTGTAGATGTTGTTGGGCCTCCAAGTGCAGAGGTTTGTAGGACAGTAGCAAATTTTCCTCAAGTGGATGACCTAAGGTTTATCAATCCGTAGGAGGCATACGATGAAGATGGTCTCTCTCAAGCAACCCTGCAACCAAATAACAAAGAGTCTCTTGTGTCCCCAACACACCCAATACGATAGTAAATTGTATAGGTGCACTAGTTCGGCGAAGAGATGTTGATACAAGTGCAATATGGATAGTAGATAATGGTTTTTGTAATCTGAAAATATGAAAACAGCAAGGTAACTAATGATAAAAGTGAGCGTAAACGGTATTGCAATGCTAGGAAACAAGGCCTAGGGTTCATACTTTCACTAGTGCAAGTCCTCTCAACAATAATAACATAATGGGATCGCATAACTATCCCTCAACATGCAACAAATAGTGACCAAAGTCACTAATAGCGGAGAGCAAACGAAGAGATTATGGTAGGGTACGAAATCACCTCAAAGTTATTCTTTCAAATCAATCTGTTGCGCTATTCCTATAAGTGTCACAAACAGCCCTAGAGTTCGTACTAGAATAACACCTTAAGACACAAATCAACCAAAACCCTAATGTCACCTAGATACTCCAATGTCACCTCAAGTATCCGTGGGTATGATTATACGATATGCATCACACAATCTCAGATTCATCTATTCAACCAACACATAGAACCTCAAAGAGTGCCCAAAAGTTCCTACCGGAGAATCACGATGAAAACGTGTGCGAACCCCTATGCATAGGTTCATGGGCGGAACCCGCAAGTCGAACACCAAAACATACATCAAGTGAATCACGTGATATCCCATTCTCACCACAGATACGCACGACAAGGCATACATCAAGTGTTCTCAAATCTTTAAAGACTCAGTCCGATAAGATAACTTCAAAGGGGAAACTCAATCCATTACAAGAGAGTAGAGGGGGATGGGGAGAAAACATCATAAGATCCAACTATAATAGCGAAGCTCGTGATACATCAAGATCGTATCACCTCAAGAACACGAGAGAGAGAGAGAGATCAAACACATAGCTACTTGTACATACCCTCAGCCTTGAGGGAGAACTACTCCCTCCTCATCATGGAGAGCACCGGGATGATGAATATGGCCACCGGAGAGGGATTGCCCCCTCCAGTAGGGTGCCAGAACGGGTCTAGATTGGTTTTCGGTGGCTACGGAGGCTTCTAGCGGCGGAACTCCCGATCTATTGTGCTCCCCGATCGTTTTAGGGTATATGGGTATATATAGGAGGAAGAAGTACGTCAGGGAAGCCACGAGGGCCCACGAGGGTGGAAGGCGCGCCGGGGGGGCTACCTTGTGGCTTCCCCGAAGCTTCCTTGACGTGGACTCCAAGTCTCTCGGGTTGCTTCCGTTCCAAAAATAAGTTCCGTGAAGTTTCAGGTCAGTTGGACTCTGTTTGATTTTCCTTTTCTGCGATACTCTAAAACAAGCAAAAAAACAGAAACTGACACTGGGCTCTGGGTTAATAGGTTAGTCCCAAAAATAATATAAAAGTGCATAATAAAGCCCATAAACATCCAAAGTTGATAATATAATAGCATGGAACAATCAAAAATTATATATACGTTGGAGACGTATCAGTAGCACAGGAGTTCGTGCGTCATGAGGAGTGCGGCCCGTGCGTCGATGGGAGGATGACGTGCATGGGAAGAAGAGCCAGCCGGGGTCAGCGATGGAGTGGCGGTGCGGCCATCCCGCCGCATCGATGGGTGCAGCGAGGATGCTTGCTGCTCGTTCCCCACCGGGCCGGTGGCGGCAGGCGACGGGGAGCGGCGAGGTGGCCCGCCGATGGGAGCCGTCTAAGCGACATGGGTTGCGAGGGCAGCCCGGTGCTCAGCACGAGCGCGACGCGCGTCTTCAATGGAGACGATGGAGCAACGAAGCGCGGAGCGATGGACAGAGGCTTCGACGCACCCCTACCTGGCACGCCAAATGTCGGATCTGGGGTTCCGACTGACCCTTGAGGTTCAAACACTAGGGTGCGCGTGAAGGTTTTCTCCCTATCGATCCACGCCCTAGCTCTCTAGGATCACGTAGACAAACACGATGAACTCTCAACACGGAAAGACACAAGATTTATACTGGTTTGGGCCACCGTTGTGGTGTAATACCCTACTGTAGTGTGGTGGTGGTGGATTGTCTCTTGGGCTAATGATGAACAATACAAGAGGAAGAACAGCCTCCTAAGGTCGAGGTGTTCTTGTGTTTGGTGAGTTTGAGTGTGTGAGGATCGAAATCAGCTGCCGACTTATGATGGTGTCGATCCGACGCCCCTCATGGTGGTGGCTATTTCTACTTATATAGGCCTTGGTCCTCTCCCCAAATATTGAGCGGGAAGGGAGCCAACAATGGCCAATTGGAAAGGGGACAACTAGTACAAGCTATCCTAACAAATGGTGGTCTTCGCCTGCAAAAGGATTTGGTGATGACGCCGTCTTGGGCTCCATCGTGACCTCCGTCTTGCCGTCCTTATGGTCCTGGTCTCGTTGCACCAATATGGAAACCTTTACTTGATGCCTCGGTACTCCGCACCTACGCTAGCCCCCTTAGCACCAAAGAGGAAACAAGGACATTGCACGCGCTGGCGCCTGCCTAGCGCCCGCCTGGCCTCGATCGTCATGGCTCACGTCACGAGGGGCCTTGCGAGGTTTGCCTTGCCTTGATCTCTTAGCCCCTCGCGAGCCTTCCCGGCGAGGCCGCTTTTGAGGAGGTCTTGCGTCATCCGCCCCGTGAGGCTTGGCCCCTCGCGAGGGTCTTGAATGTCTTGCTGATGAAGATGGGTCGTACGAACCTGCCAGCCCAGCCACGCCGTGGGCTGCAGGCAGGCAAGTCGGGGGACCCCCGTTCCTAGAATGCCAACAGAGTAGTTGCGATTAATTTTGTTGAGTTTGGTTGACTTTTATTTTGAAGTTACTAAAATTTTCAGAAATTTTCAGAAAAAGATGAAGAGATTTTTGAGGGGCTCATCGAGCCGAAGCTCGAAGGATAAACAAAGTGAAGAGAACAAGAAGCCCAAGTATAATCTCCCTCGTACTGCGGAGGTCCGGCTGTGTGAATGGCTTTGTGATGATTTCTTGAGAGAAGCGGGATTCATGAAGATTAGTATTATTTGGCTGAGAATGCAGGCCTCACCGCCTTCCTCCGCGACCGTGCGAACAATATCTCTTACTCACCAATATCTTTGTGCAAAACTTTCATTTCCATGCTAGGAGCTCACGACCTTTTGTGGAATTTTATTTATATGATGAGCATAAGGAGATGTCACTTCGTGATTTTTGTCCGGTTTATTTGATACCTTTTGAGGGCAGCATAGAGGAACCACATCATGATGATGTGGAGGGATTTATTGATATGATTCCTGTAGGGGAAACGAGGAAAGTTCCCGATGCAAGAATCACTAGCATACATTTTCCTGTTCTACGTTACTTTTCAATATTTGCTAGTATATGCTTAATTTGTCGCGAGAACTGTGGGAACCTTAGTGCTCCTGATATTGTTATTTTGCGCCATGCCTTGTTTCAAGATACTACCTTCAGTTTAGGCGCTATTGTTGCTAAACGGTTAAATTTGAACCATACTAAGGGCCCCGTCCTTTGGAGGCATCTTTGCCTCGCGCCTAGCTGCACACTTTAACATACCCATCAGACATTATGAGAAAGAAGAAAAGTTGCCGTCTAATATTTTTCTGGATTATAAGAGCATGGTAGCACATGATTTTATTGTTAAGAATAAGAAGAAGTTGCTTAACTATAGACTGATTTTTGGTAAGAATAACTTTGAGACTATTACCTTGCCTGCTCCCTCTTTGTTTAACATATTTTTAGGCAAGTACCTTGCTTTACCGGAGGACCTTTATGCATACTGGAGTGTGACACCAGCTCCAGAGCCTGAGCCGGAACCACCCCATGACCCTTATTGACAGTCAGTTTATCAGCAGAATCCGGAGGAGATTGCCAACCAATGGCACCCAGAGGACACTCCCCCTTACACTGGAGAGGGCTACTTTAATCCATGGGCATAGACCAACTTAGGCCAAAAGCCTAACACTAGTGCAGAACCAGGCAATAGCACTGGTTCGTAAGGCCCTTTACTGCCGGTTTGGTAACCGGCGCTAAAATGTAGGCACTAAAGGCCCCCCCTTTAGTACCGGTTCAGCACGAACCGGCGCTAAAGGGCAACCACGTGGCACGAGCCAGCTTCGGGGGCAGGGAGCCCTTTACTACCGGTTGGTGTCACCAACCGGTATTAAAAGGTTGGGGGGTTTCGGGTTTATGATTTCTTTTTCATTTAATTTTGTGTTTTCCATTTAATTATTTTTCGTTTGCTGGTATTTTACGATACTACATATTGTACACCGTGATGCATATATATAAATAGAATTTCTAGTAGAACTGATCATAATATATATATATATATATATATATCATCGAATGTCTCACAACCACCATTAATTAATTCACACATATATACACACATGTATATATATATACAATTTCTCCTAATTGGTGCCTTCGGAGCCAGTGGCATTAGCCTAGCTAATTGGTGCCTTCGGATCACGATAACAATTGGAAGTGGTTCATTGGGGCGGTTGCGGGTAATAGTATTCTCTTTTGGGATCTATGACCTGGTCGAGCAAAAATCCCGCTATTTCCTCTTGAATTGCTTCTATGCGGTCCTGTGCTAGGAGCTTGTCCCGCACCTCTTTGAACTGTTAAGAAGGAGACCAATATGCATGTGTGTTAGTTGTGTGACTAGATATCGATAATGGTGTAAAAATTGTGAATAGTGTTCTGACAATCGATATCGTACCCACTCTTGTCTTTGAGATTTGCTCCTTTCGGACGCCATCATGTGAATGTTCTCGCAAATGTAGTATGCACATAGATCATTCCCCGGCGCCTGCTTCAGGGCCTTTACGAGAATGGAATTTGATCAGATAATAATTAATCAAGCATGATAATTAAAGAGATGGCAGCTAGCTAGTACTACTTAATTACTTACCTTGGGTCGATACCATTTCAGATTTTGTTTCCATGGGCCTGGAGTGGCCCTGATGAACTTTGCCCAAGCCCTGCCCGCCGAAAAGAAAATGAATAAATGGGTTATTAAATAGTTGTTATCAGGAAATGACGAACTAATTCAATAGGCCGAGATATAGTTAATAATGATTGAAATTACCTGTTGACTATCCCCTTCATGATGGTGTAGTCACTTGCTTTCTTAAGTAGTGAGTCTAGTACTTCAACTGTTCCTTCATCAACTTTAATGATTAACAAGATCCAGTGAAATCTGCTTGCACACACGTTTGCATGTCTTAATTAAGCGGGCATATGTAAGCAAAAACATGTAGCTAGCTAGTAGGGAAAATCAGAATTTTTAGTACAAGACAGTGTGACTCACTTGAAGCTGTAAGGAAGTAGTATATCTTCATTGTATTTGAGTTCCTTGAAGAACTGTAGCATGCTTTCCTCTACACTTTTTTCGTGATATGGATCTATTTTCCATGTGTATTCATTAATGGTATTTGGGTCAACGAACCCAATGCCATAGCGTCCACCTTTTTTCATTTCATAAATCTTCATCCTGCATAATACCGTAGAAAAGAATATAGTGAGGATAATTACAGGTAATGATTGATCAAAATGATCACTACAGCTAGCTTGACACTTAAATTACAAAAAGAAATCACTTACAGACAATAGCAACTGACGATAGATTTGTCGAGTGCGTCTTTATTGTATAGCTGAAATAGTTCTGAATACTCAACGGTCACAGCTTTCTCATGGTAGTAATGCTCCTTGTTGACATTCACCATGAGGGACTCTCGATTGGAAATCTTGGTAATGTCCATGTACCATTGATGCAATTCATACATTCTCGTTGGGAGCTTATTGACCTCCTCTGGCTCAACCAAAGGTTGGCCCCGAGCATATTTCCGTTTTATTTCCTCCTCTCTAGTCAGAGACATGGGCTCGATATCGAGGAGTTGTCCAATAGTGATCCAGATCAATTCAGCCTGCGCAATATGCTCCTCGGTTATTACCACATCACCCACCCAGGGAACGTTAACGGTTTGCCCACAATAATATTGGGCGTGCCTACTCTCATGTGTTGTTGGCACAACAAGCGGGGGGATTGATTGCGCCGCCTGTTCTCCCAGCCGGGGAACGGTTTTACCGCTCCTTTTGCCAGCTGATTTGCTCGAGCTCGAGCTCGCCTCTTTCTGTATACATGCTCGATTTAACTTCTTGATGTGGCACTCATAGTTGGTGTCAACAGGCTTGGGAGCTGGTGCTCTAGCCATACGAATGAAGTGGTCAATCTTTTCCACAGGCACTTTCTCCCTTGGCGGCGGTGGCGGTTTTGGTGCAAAATGGGCTTCCACCTCGGCCTTCGATATGGCTATGTTTTCCTCCTCGGACTTGTCGTAAGGCCTCTGCGGAAGAGGCGCGAGGCTTGGACCATATTGAAATCGCTTGCCTCCGCCTGTACCTCCAGTACTACCTCGAGTTGTACCACTACGCACCATAGCTGAGGCGGCTCTCTTCCGTGATTGCTGAGGCGGCGAAGACGGCTGACGTGGCTGAGTTGGAGGAGGAGGAGTGGCCTGAAGCTGTGCCGGACTTGGAGGAGGAGTGGCCTGAAGCTGTGCCGGACTTGGAGGAGGAGTGGCCTGACGCTTTGCCGGACTTGGAGGAGGAGGAGTGGTCTGAAGCTGTGCCGGACTTGGAGGAGGAGTGGCCTGACGCGTTGGTGGACTTGGAGGAGCGGGAGTCTGCTGACTCGGTGGCGGACTGCGACAAGGAGTCGGATGACACGGTGTCGGTGGCCTTCGAAAGATGATGCAATCCTTTCTCCATTGGATGATACGATGGTTGGCCTCTCCTAGTGTGTGCTCATCGTCACCTCCAGGAATGTCAAGCTCTAGCCCCGAATATTGGTCCACCACCTCATCAACCAAGACACGAGCATAGCCCACTTTAATCGGGTTGCAATGGAAGGTTGCCTCGGGGGGATTTGTAAAAGCAAGGGCGTCCGCCACCTTCATGGATATGTTCTTCATTTTGAAGTGTAGCTCGCAGTTAGTGTTCTCCATGATGTCATCCACTGGGTAGCTATCCAGCAATGCGTTGCCCGGGGCGGAACCCACGCCGCTTCTCGGCATGGATGGGATGGTGCTATCCAATGGTGGATCATACGCTAGCTGCTGAGACCCCCTTTGCTGGCTAAGTTAGTCGATCTGCTCCTGCTGCCGCTGGAATTTGACTGCCAAGTCCGCGTGCGCTGATTCTAGGCCTTGAAGGCGTTCATAGTCTAGTTTCCTCTGCTCCTCCTCCATCTTCCTCTTCTTCTCCTCCACAATCTTCTTTCTCGCATTGTTTCTGTAGTCGGCGTTCTAGTTCGAAAACCCCTCATACCATGGAATAGCGCCCATGCCTCGTGTTCTTCCCGGGTGTTCAGGATTTCCCAGGGCACGCGTAAGCTCGTCGTTCTCTCTGTTGGGCTCGAACAACCCTGATCGAGCCTCTTCTATTGCAACAAGTAGCTTATCTTTGGCTCCGTCCAGACATGCCTTCTTCGAAACTTTGCCTGTCTTCGGGTCCAACTCCCCCCCATGCGCATAGAACCAAGTCCTGCACCTGGGGGGCCAGCTCAATGTTTCTGGAGTGACACCTGCATCCAGCATGTCTTTCTTAGACTTATCCCACTTAGGCATTCCCACCGCATAGCCACCTGGCCCCAGCTTATGGAACTTATCCTTTTTTGTGGCATTGGCCTTCTTTATTCTCGACCGTTCCTTAGATAATTCCGAATCCTTGAATTTCACGAAATCGTCCCAATGAGCACTTTGGTTCTCTAGTGTTCCCTCGAATACTGGAGTCTTCCGTCCTTCGTTGACGTACTTGGCCCATTCACGAATCTTGTGGTTCTTGAATGCAACCGCCATCTTCCTAAGAGCAGCGTCCTTGACTTTCTCCCCATCTGCATCTGTGAAATGATCTGGTAGGGTGAAATGTTCCATGAGCGTTTCCCAAAGCAAATGTTTTTGTCTATCATCGACAAAAGTAACTCCTGGACGTGGCTTTGCTGGCTCTCTCCATTCTTGAAGGGAGATCGGGAGTTGGTCCTTCACAAGAACTCCGCACTGACGAATGAACTTGTCCGCAATCTTCTTAGGCGCTAATGGTTCGCCATTAGGTCTGATTGCCTCGATATTGTACTTTACGCCCTCCTTCAACTTTTTGTTCGGGCCTCGTTTCGTCCTGTTGCCTGAAGATTTGCTCGATCTGGATGGCTGAAAGAAGAAAGATCGATTCGTTAATATATCTTCAAGTCATTTAAAACATGTGATGATCACCAGATGCCTGCTTATATAAATATATATACCTCGCCGGTCTTTGTTGTTTCAAGATCAACATTTTCTTCGTCATGTTCATAGTTCATGACTTCATCAATTCAGTCGTCGCGATCGAATATCATATCACCCTCCCCGGTGTTGTTTAGATATTCAGAGCCGTCATAATCTTCTTCATTCTGATCATCATCTGGCCCACAAGGATTGCGTATGATATTGAACAGGGCCACTTCTCCCTCTTTGCCGGTATTGTTTGCCATAGGTTTTGTTTAACTAATCCAAAAGGAATATATTCAAATTACCATGCATGGATGCAATCAATTAATAAGGAAAAACTGAATCAATCATAGTACATAATAAGCATCATCGAATATAATCTCGAATACGTCGTCTCGAATAATAGATATAATCTCGAATACATCGTCTCGAATAATAGATATAATCTCGAATACATCGTCTCGAATAATAGATATAATCTCGAATACATTGTCTCGAATAATAGATATAATCTCGAATACATCGTCTCGAATAATATATAATCTCGAATACATCGTCTCGAATATTATATATCGAATACATCACTGGCTAGGTAGCTAATAAAGATCGAATACTACAGAAGAATCTAGGACACTCGCGGTTCATGCGGCGCGGGCGGTGGACACCCAAAGAGAAGGAACCCTCACAGGATCATAGCTGAAGTGAGATCCCTGAAGAAACTGCCAGGTATTGGAGAACCTGCCGCCCTCTAACGCAACCATGTAGCGATGGACATGCTCGTCCTCCTCCCTAACACGGCGACGTACCACCTCCGGCAGGGCCGGCTCCCTCCGCACCAAAACTGGCCCACGCGAACGCCACCAAACGAGATCATGGTCGACGACGGGACCCGGGGCCAGGTTCCTCATCAAGCGGCGCGCCCCTCCAGGCAGCACCTCCCAGTGCCAGCCCGGCGGAGCCCAGTCTCGGACATGGGTCAGCCGGGCGTCGTCGCAGATGGGTCGACGGCGAGGATGCGGGCCGGGCATCGTCGAGAACAAATACTAGCTATATGCCCGCAAAAAGTAAATTTTTTTAATGATTGGATTTTGATAACTAAAATTTCTAACATTTCTATATAATTAACATTCCTATAACATTTCTAACAATGTTATATAACTAACATTTCTATAACATTTCTAATATTTCTATAACTAAAAAACAGAAGAAAAAATTATAACAATTCTATATATATAACTAACATTTGTATAACATTTCTAATATTTCTATAACTAAAAAAAAGAAAAATTTCTAACATTTTCATAACTATTTCTATAACTAAAAAACAGAAAAATTTCTAACAATTCTAACTTTTTTATAACTATTTCTATAACTAAAAAACAGAAAAATTTCTAACAATTCTAACATTCCTATAACATTTCTAACAATGCTATATAACTAACTATTTCTATAACTAAAAAAAGAAAAATTTCTAACATTTTTATAACTATTTCTATAACTAAAAAACTAAAAAAAATGTATGTGTGCGTGTGTGCTCACCGGCGAGGCGAGAGGCGACGGGGGGCGGCTACAGGGACGTACGGGCCGGGGCGGTGACGACGGGGACGGGGCGGCGATGACGGGGACGGGGACGACGCGGCACGGGCCGGGACGGGGCGGCGGTGATGACGGTGACGACGGGGCGGCGACGACGGGGACGGGGCGGCGACGGGGGCGGCGATGAGGGATATGGAGACGGGGGCGGCGGGTGATGGGGCAGAGGAGAAGAAGCAGATGAGAAAGTAAATTTTTTGAAGTGTTTAGTTATATAGGATGGACCTTTAGTACCGGTTGGAGCCACCAACCGGTACTAAAGGCCTGTTTTGGCCAGGCCAAGCGGCGGGAAGCGCACCCCCTTAGTACCGGGTGGTGGCACCAACCGGTACTAAAGAAGGGCCTTTAGTACCAGTTGGTGCCACCACCCGGTACTAAAGGGGGTGCGCTGGCGCAGGTGCGGTGTGGCAAGTTTAGTCCCACCTCGCTAGCCGAGGGGCGTCCGCACTGGTTTATAACCCCCCTTGCAGTAGCTCTCTCGAGCTCCTCTCCAAAGCAGGCCTACTGGGCCTACATGTTCTGTGCTGCCTTGTGGGCCTACTGGGCCTTTACGGGCCTGCATCCTGGCCCAACAACAGGTTGGGTTTCTAGTCGTATGCAGGCCGCTCTGGCCCAGTAGGCGGGCTTTTTTATTTTTTTTGCTTTATTTATTTTTGAGTTGTTTTTTGTGTATTTAGAGTTTCTTTGTGAATATTTTTGCTTTAGGTACAAAAAATTACAAACTTTCTGTTAGTGCCCGTAGTTTTTGAAATTTGAATAGTTTAAATTTTGAATTATTTGAAATTAGTGTGAATCACTAGTTTGTGAATAACTTAACTTTAAAAATCAGTAAAGGCATGAAAGAATTTGTTTGCACATAAAATTTCTTCGCATTTCAAATGCCAAAACACATAACTACCCTAACTATTACAGAGATTCCCTCCTGGGTGTGAAACACAGAAGAAAGTGATGATAGTGAAGCCGATCACATCCCAGATCTTTGGGTGTGAAACTTTTTCTTCGCGTGTGTCCCTTTGCGCCGTAACCATGGAAAATCTTCATCATTTAACGGGATGCTCGGGTCAATATTCACTATGAATGGAGCAATTTCATCAAACTTTTCATAATCTTCTGACATGTCTGTCTTGTCATCCACTCCCACGATGTTTCTCTTCCCAGAAAGAACTATGTGCCGCTTTGGCTCATCGTACGATGCATTCGCTTCCTTATCTTATCTTTTTCTTGGCTTGGTAGACATGTCCTTCACATAGAAAACCTGTGCCACATCATTGGCTAGGACGAATGGTTCGTCTGCATACGCAAGATTGTTGAGATCCACTATTGTCATTCCGTACTGCGTGTCTTTCGTTACCCCTCCTCATGTCATATTGACCCATTTGCACCGAAACAAAGGGACCTTCAAACCACGTCGATAGTCAAGTTCCCATATGTCCTGTATATAACCATAATATGTTTCCTTTACCGTCTTGGTTTCTTCATCAAAGCGGACACCACTGTTTTGGTTGGTGCTCTTCTTATCTTGGGCGATCGTGTAAAATGTATTACCATTTATCTCGTACCCTTTGAAAGTCATTATATTCGAAGATGGTAACTGGGACAGCAAGTACAGGTCATCTTCAATAGAGGTGTCATGCATGGTACGTATTTGCAACCAGCTGGCGAAACTCCTGGTTTGTTCACGTGTAATCCAGTCATCAGACCGCTCCGGGTGTTTGGAGCGTAGAAAATTCTTGTGTTCATCCATATACGGAGCCACCAAGGCGGAATTCTGTAGAACTGTGTAGTGTGCTTCAGTGAGAGAATGTCCGTCCATACATATTATTTGTTCCCCTCCTAGCGTGCCTTTTCCATCCAGTATGCCCTTATGCCGCGATTCAGGAACACCAATCGGCTTAAGGTCAGGAATAAAGTCAATACAAAACTCAATGGCCTCCTCATTTTCATGGCCCTTGGAGATGCTTCCTTCTAGCCTAGCACGGTTATGAACATATTTCTTTAAGACTCCCATGAACCTCTCAAAGGGGAACATATTGTGTAGAAATACAGGACCCAAAACATTAATCTCTTCGCATAGGTGAACTAGGACGTGCGTCATGATGTTGAAGAAGGATGGTGGGAACACCAACTCGAAACTAACAAGACATTGCACCAAATCATTCTCTAAGCTTGGTATGATTTCTGGATCGATTACCTTCTGAGAGATTGCATTGAGAAATGCACATAGCTTCACAATGGCTAATCGAATGTTTTCCGGTAGAAGCCCCCTCAATGCAACCGGAAGCAGTTGCATCATAATCACGTGGTAGTCATAATGGCTAATTGAAACATTTGCGTTAGTGCGACTCAGGTGAGTCCTTTGTCTGTATGAAGCCTTTGGACCATATGAAGCCTTTGGTCTGAGGTTTGTCTTCTTCATATGAGGTGTCATGAGGACATTCATAGGAAGATTCTCCAGACACGTTTTTGGAACCCAGATCTTCTTCATAGGCGGTCCATTCCCGCAGTTAGTACCAATGTACCTGCAAACACTTCACCATTCTGATTTCTAAACAGCTTATAGTTTGCATCAAAGGATTCATCAATGATAATTGGGTTAGCACAGGTGAAGCCAGACAGATTGGATGGATCTGCTGAGGATTCCTTTGCAGCAACCCATGTGGTTTTGGGGTACTGCTCAGGTTTCTAGTAAGAGCCATCTGCATTTATTTTCCTCACGAACCCAACACCCTCTTTCCTAGGGTTTCGGTTCAGAATCTGCTTCTTGAGGACATCACATAATGTCTGATGTCCTTTGAGACTTTTGTACATCCCTGTTTCAAGCAATGTCTTCAACCTAGCATTCTCATCAGCAATAGCAGTGGTATCCTCAGCAGAGGGGTTAGTTACCACTTCAACAGTTGAAGATATTGCAATAGCAGTAGCAGTGGAACATTCAGCAACAGAAGTAGCATTATCACGCTCAATGCATTTAAGGCATGGTGGTTCAAATCCTTCCTAAGCGGAACTGATCAGTTCGGCGCGAAGTGACTTGTTTTCCTTTTGAAGATCTTCATGAGCCGCTCTCAATTTCTCAAGATCTTGCTTCCTTTGAAGATAATCATAGGAGAGCTTTTCATGAGTTGTTGAGAGAGTATCATGACGATCTTCAAGTTCCTGATACTTAACATGAAGATTTTTTATGTCTTCAATTAAGGATTCAGATCGAGTCATTTTAGCACCCAACAGATCATCGCTTCTGTCTAACAGTTTTTGAATATGTTCCATGGCTTTCTGTTGTTCAGTTGCAATTTTAGCAAGTGTTTTGTAGCTGGGTTTTGAATCACAATCAGAATCATCGTCACTGGATGTTTGATAGTGAGTAGTGCGTGTGTTTACCTTGGCACCGCGTGCCATGAAGCAGTAGGTAGGAGTGGAGTCGTCCTTGTCATTTGCATCGGTGTTGGTGATGAAGTCATTGTCTTCAGTGTTGATGGACTTGGCGACGTAAGCTCTAGCCAGACTCGCAATGCCAGAATCAGATTCCTCCTCAGACTATACCTCTACCTCCTCAGAAGGGGACTCCTCCTCTGAATCCATTTCCTTGCCAACAAACGCACGAGCCTTGCCAGTTGAGCTCTTCTTGTGTGATGAAGACTTTGAGGAAGACTTGGAATAAGACTTTGAGTATTTCTTCTTCTTCTTGTCATCAGAGTCATATTCCTTGCTCTTCTTCTTCTTTCTATTCTCATTGTCCCACTGTGGACACTCAGAGATGAAGTGTCCAGTTTTCTTGCACTTGTGACATGTTTTCTTCTTGTAGTCATGAGCAGAAGCTTCATCATTCCGTGAGCTTGATCGTGAAGACTTTCTGAAGCCTTTCTTCTTGGTGAATTTCTGGAACTTCTTCACTAGCATTGCAAGCTCCCTTCCAATGTCTTCAAGATCAACAGAACTACTGTCCGATTCTTCTTCTTCAGATGAGGAGACGGCTTTTGCCTTCAAGGCACGAGTTCGCCCATAGTTTGGACCGTAGATATCTCTTTTCTCAGAAAGCTGAAACTCATGTGTGTTGAGCCTGTCAAGTATGTCAGACGGATCGAGTGTCTTGAAGTCTGGACGTTCTTGAATCATCAGGGCTAGGATGTCAAACGAACTATCAAGTGATCTCAGCAGCGTCTTGACGATTTCATGTTTGGTGATCTCAGTGGCGCCGAGGGCTTGAAGCTCATTTGTGATGTCAGTGAGCCGGTCAAATGTGTGCTGGACATTCTCATTGTCATTTCGCTTGAAGCGGTTGAAGAGGTTGCGAAGAACACTGATTCTTTGATCTCTCTGAGTCGAGATGCCTTCATTGACCTTGGAGAGCCAGTCCCAGACTAGCTTGCATGTCTTCAAGGCACTCACACAGCCATACTGTCCTTTGGTCAGATGACCACAGATGATATTCTTGGTAGTAGAGTCCAGTTGAGTGAACTTCTTGACATCAGCAGCAGCGACACCTTCTCCAGCCTTGGGAACGCCGTTCTCGACGACATACCATAGGTCGACGTCAATGGCTTCAAGATGCATGCGCATCTTATTCTTCCAGTAGGGATATTCAGTTCCATCGAAGACGGGGCACGCAGCGGAGACTTTGATTATCCCTGCAGTCGACATAGCTAAAACTCCAGGTGGTTAAACCGAATCACACAGAATAAGGGAGCACCTCGCTCTGATACTAATTGAAAGTGCGTTATATTGACTAGAGGGGGGGGGGTGAATAGGCGATTTTTATGAAAGTCTTCAAAACGTGAAGGTTATGAAGACAAACCGTAGAGATATGCCTATCACTATGAAGCGGAAGTTAGATTACACTAGGCAAGCCATGGTCAATTATTCAATAGAGTGAAAGCACAATGATAAGTAGCTGCAGTGTAATAAGGATCAGGTAGGAAGAAGTTATGAAGCCAATCAAATCATACAGTTATGTTGTGAAGACAAAAGATAGAGCAAGCATGCAATGGCTTCACAAAGAGTAACAGTAAGTAAGGGAAGTGAAGATGAAACCAGTGACTCGTTGAAGACAATGATTTGTTGGACCAGTTCCAGTTGCTGTGACAACTGTACATCTGGTTAGGGCGGCTAGGTATTTAAACCAAAGGACACACAGTCCCGGACACCCAGTCCTGAACACGCAGCTCAGGACACCCAGTCCTCACCGTATTCCCCTTGAGCTAAGGTCACACAGACCTCGCCCAATCACTCTAGTAAGTCTTCAAGGTAGACTCCCAAACCTTCACAGACTTCGTTCACCGCAATCCACAATGTCTCTTGGATGCTCAGAATGTGACGCCTAACCGTCTGGAGGATGCATAGTCCTCAAGTGTAATAAGTCTTCAGATCACTCAGACAAGAAGACTTAAGTGATGCCCAATTCTCTCTGGCTTTGGGTGGTTAGGGCTTTTCTCCTCGCTAGGAAATTTTCTCTCAAAGGCTTCGAGGTGTGTTGCTCTCAAACGACAAAAGCCGTGCACTGAAATCTGAGCAGCCAACCGTTTATGGTTGCAGGGGGTGGACTATTTATAGCCACTGGGCAACCCGACCTGATTTGTCGGAAATGACCCTGGGTCACTAAGGAACTGACATGTGTTCCAACAGTCAGATTTCGAACTCACACAGCAACTTTACTTGGGCTACAAGTAAAGCTGACTTGTCCGACTCTGGACAAGATTTGCTCTCATAGTCTTCGCTCGAAGACATAGGATTTGAATTAGGCATCACTTCAGTCATTCTGACTGGTTCTCTTGGACCCCACTTAACAGTTCGGTGGTTCCTATGACTCAACACAAATGAAAAAGAACTACGAAACATCTAAGTCTTCGAGTTCCATAGGCATCACGTGGTGTCTTCTCTTGTCATAGTATTCAATGTGAATATCTTCATATACCACCATTGTCTTCAATGTCTTCGTACATTTTTAGGGGTCATCTCTGGTAGTAAAACCGAATCAATGAGGGACTTCTACCTGTGTTATCCTGCAATTCTCACAAACACATTAGTCCCTCAACTAGGTTTGTCGTCAATACTCGAAAACCAATTAGGGGTGGCACTAGATGCACTTACACTGGCAGGGATTTCTGAATGGTTGTGGGCCCTATTTGGCTGTCCATGCAACTGCTTTGAATGGAAGATGGAGAGGCCATCTAGCAGCAGCTTCTGCAGTTGATGGACACAACTGGCTATTCCCAGTTGCATTTGGTGTGTTGGAGGCAGAGTCCAAGGAGATTTGGGTCTGGTTTCTCCAGTAGTTGTGCAACATTATAGGTACACCCTCAGGTTTAGTTATACACACAGATGCATGCAAGGGTTTAGAGAGTGCAGTACAAATTGTATTCCCTAGAGTGGAACATAGGGAATGTATGCGACACCTAGTGCATAATTTTAAAAAGAAATTCAAAGGCAAAGTTTATGATGAGAACCTATGGCCAACATCATACACATGCAACTTGAGAAAGCACGGGCACCATTTGAGAGTGTTGTATTCTCACAATCCTTTGGTGAAGGAGTACATGGATGAACATCATGGAAAGGTGTGGTCAAGAAGCAAATTCAATGAAATCTACAAAGTACACTATGTGACCAATAACCTCGCTAAGTGTTTCAATGCAAAGTTCAAGTTAGTTAAAGGGATCTTGTTGTGGCAAGCATTTAATAAGATTAGGCAGATGATCATGATAAATATGGCTCTTCGTAAAACAATTGCAGAAACACAATATGTTGGCCATCTTATGCTCCCATATCTGATTAAGGCATTGCATGCTAAGGCAAGAGGACTAAGGATGAAATGCATTCGACCGTCGACATATGAGGCTGAGGTGACATACACTAACAGTAAAAATAGGGAATGGAGATATCCAGTGAACCTTGCAACTAAGGAATGCAGTTGTAGGCAATGGCAGATCCGCGGGAAGCCGTGCATACATGCCCTACATCTCATGACTCTTATGGGAGGTGAAGATGGTGAGGTTGACCAGTATTGCTCTGAATATTTCTCTGTTTCCAAATTTAGGGCTGCTTATGCTGAAAATGTGCCCGAACTCTTGGGAAAAGACCAATTGAACATAGTATACCCAAGGTTCAAACTCCATTCTCCGGTACAGACTAGACCACCAGGAAGACCAAAGAAAAATAGGATAAGAGCTGGTGAAGAGGGTCGTGTAAAAAAACAGCGTAAGTGCAAAAAATGTGGTATCCTAGGGCATATTGCTAGGCTTTGTACCAATTCAGTTGATGCATCATTTGGAGAAGAGGAACAATGGGCAGCAGCAAATGCATAGGACAATGCAACAGTAGAGGAGAATGCAGCAACAGAGGAGAATGCAGCAAGTTTAGAGGGGAATGAAGCAACTGAAGTAACTGTTGGGGAACGTAGTAATTTCCAAAAATTTCCTACGCACACGCAAGATCATGGTGATGTATAGCAACGAGAGGGGAGAGTGTTGTCTACGTACCCTTGTATACCGAAGTGGAAGCGTTGACGCAACATAGAGGAAGTAGTCGTACGTCTTCCCGGTCCAACCGATCCAAGCACCGTTACTCCAGCACCTCCGAGTTCTTGACACACGTACAGCTCGATGACGCACCCCGGGCTCCGATCCAGCAAAGCTTCGGGGAGGAGTTTCGTCAGCACGATGGCGTGGTGACGATCTTGATGTTTAACCGTCGCAGGGCTTCGCCTAAGCACCGCTACAATATGATCGAGGTGTAATATCGTGGAGGGGGGCACTGCACATGGCTAAGGAACGATCACGAAGATCAACTTATGTGTGTTAGGGTGCCCCCTTGCCCCCGTATATAAAGGATCCAAGGGGGGTGCGGCCGGCCCTAGTAGGAGGCGCACAGGAGGACTCCTACTCCTACCGGGAGTAGGACTCCCCTCCCTTTCCTTGTCCAAGTAGGAGAGGGGGAAGGAAGCGAGAGAGGAGAGGAAGGAAAGGGGGGGCGCCGCCCCTCCCTCCTTGTCCAATTCAGACTAGGGGAGAGGGGGCGCACGGCCTGCCCTGGCTGCCTTTCCTCTTCTGCACTTTAGGCCCATGAGGCCCATTAACCCCCCGGGGGGTTCCGGTAACCCCCCGGTTCTCCGGTTTTATCCGAAACTTCACCGGAACACTTCCGGTGTCCGAATATAGCCGTCCAATATATCAATCTTTATGTCTCGACCATTTCGAGACTCCTCGTTATGTCCGTGATCATATCCGGGACTCCGAACAACCTTTATCGGTCATATTGGCTCCTACATATTAGCTCATATTGGGACCTGGATGCCCATATTGGCTCCTACATATTCTACGAAGATCTTTATCGGTCAGACCGCATAACAACATACGTTGTTCCCTTTGTCATTGGTATGTTACTTGCCCGAGATTCGATCGTCGGTATCCAATACCTAGTTCAATCTCGTTACCGGCAAGTCTATTTACTCGTTCCATAATACATCATCCCGCAACTAATTCATTAGTTGCAATGCTTGCAAGGCTTAAGTGATGTGCATTACCGAGAGGGCCCAGAGATACCTCTCCGATGATCGGAGTGACAAATCCTAATCTCGAAATACGTCAACCCAACATGTACCTTTGGAGACACCTGTAGAGCACCTTTATAATCACCCAGTTACGTTGTGACGTTTGGTAGCACTCAAAGTGTTCCTCCGGCACACGGGAGTTACATAATCTCATAGTCATAGGAACATGTATAAGTCATGAAGAAAGCAATAGCAACATACTAAACGATCGGGTGCTAAGCTAATGGAATGGGTCATGTCAATCAGATCATTCAACTAATGATGTGATCCTTGTTAATCAAATGACAACTCTTTGTCCATGGTTAGGAAACATAACCATCTTTGATTAACGAGCTAGTCAAGTAGAGGCATACTAGTGACACTTTGTTTGTCTATGTATTCACACATGTATTATGTTCCGGTTAATACAATTCTAGCATGAATAATAAACATTTATCATGATATAAGGAAATAAATAATATCTTTATTATTGCCTCTAGGGCATATTTCCTTCAGTCTCCCACTTGCACTAGAGTCAATAATCTAGATTACACAGTAATGATTCTAACACCCATGGAGCCTTGGTGCTGATCATGTTTTGCTCGTGGAAGAGGCTTAGTCAACGGGTCTGCTACATTCAGATCCGTATGTATCTTGCAAATCTCTATGTCTCCCACCTAGACTAGATCCCGGATGGAATTGAAGCATCTCTTGATGTGCTTGGTTCTTTTGTGAAATCTGGATTCCTTTGCCAAGGCAATTGCACCAATATTGTCACAAAAGATTTTCATTGGACCCGATGCACTAGGTATGACACCTAGATCGGATATGAACTCCTTCATCCAGACTCCTTCGTTTGCTGCTTCCGAAGCAGCTATGTACTCCGCTTCACATGTAGATCCCGCTACGACGCTTTGTTTAGAACTGCACCAACTGACAGCTCCGCCCTTTAATGTAAACACGTATCCGGTTTGCGATTTAGAATCGTCCGAATCAGTGTCAAAGCTTGCATCAACGTAACCGTTTACGATGAGCTCTTTGTCACCTCCATATACGTGAAACATATCCTTAGTCCTTTTTAGGTACTTCAGGATGTTCTTGACCGCTGTCTAGTGATCCACTCCTGGATTACTTTGGTACCCCCCTGCTAAACTTATAGCAAGGCACACATCAGGTCTGGTACACAGCATTGCATACATGATAGAGCCTATGGCTGAAGCATAGGGAACATCTTTCATTTTCTCTCTATCTTCTGCAGTGGTCGGGCATTGAGTCTGACTCAACTTCACACCTTGTAACACAAGCAAGAACCCTTTCTTTGCTTGATCCATTTTGAACTTCTTCATAATCTTGTCAAGGTATGTGCTTTGTGAAAGTCCAATTAAGCGTCTTGATCTATCTCTATAGATCTTTATTCCTAATATGTAAGCAGCTTCACCGAGGTCTTTCATTGAAAAACTCTTATTCAAGTATCGCTTTATGCTATCCAGAAATTCTATATCATTTCCAATCAGTAATATGTCATCCACATATAATATCAGAAATGCTATAGAGCTCCCACTCACTTTCTTATAAATACAGGCTTCTCCGAAAGTCTGTATAAAACCAAATGCTTTGATCACACTATCAAAGCGTTTATTCCAACTCCGAGAGGCTTGCACCGGTCCATAAATGGATCGCTGGAGCTTGTACACTTTGTTAGCTCCCTTTGGATCGACAAAACCTTCCGGTTGCATCATATACAACTCTTCTTCCAGAAATCCATTCAGGAATGCAGTTTTGACATCCATCTGCCAAATTTCATAATTATAAAATGCGGCAATTGCTAACATGATTCGGACAGACTTAAGCATCGCTACGGGTGAGAAGGTCTCATCGTAGTCAACCCCTTGAACTTGTGGAAAACCTTTTGCGACAAGTCGAGCTTTGTAGACAGCAATATTACCATCAGCGTCAGTCTTCTTCTTGAAGATCCATTTATTCTCAATTGCTTGCCAATCATCGGGCAAGTCAACCAAAGTCCATACTTTGTTTTCATACATGGATCCCATCTCAGATTTCATGGCTTCAAGCCATTTTGCGGAATCTGGGCTCACCATCGCTTCTTCATAGTTCGTAGGTTCATCATGATCTATTAGCATGATTTCCAGAACAGGATTACCGTACCACTTTGGTGCGGATCGTACTCTGGTTGACCTACGAGGCTCAGTAGTAACTTGATCTGAAATTTCATGACCATCATAATTAAATTCCTCACTAATTGGTGTAGGTATCGCAGAAATCGGTTTCTGTGATGAACTACTTTCCAATAAGGGAGCAGGTACAATTACCTCATCAAGTTCTACTTTCCTCCCACTCACTTCTTTCGAGAGAAACTCCTTCTCTAGAAAGGATCCATTCTTAGCAACGAATGTCTTGCCTTCGGATCTGTGATAGAAGGTGTACCCAACAGTCTCCTTTGGGTATCCTATGAAGACACATTTCTTCGATTTGGGTTCGAGCATATCAGGTTGAAGCTTTTTCACATAAGCATCGCAGCCCCAAACTTTAAGAAACGACAACTTTGGTTTCTTGCCAAGCATAGTTCATAAGGCGCCGTCTCAACGGATTTTTATGGTGCCCTATTTAACGTGAATGCGGCCGTCTCTAAAGCATAACCCCAAAACGATAGCGGTAAATCAGTAAGAGACATCATAGATCGCACCATATCTAGTAAAGTACGATTACGACGTTCGGACACACCATTACGCTGTGGTGTTCCGGGTGGCGTGAGTTGCGAAACTATTCCGCATTGCTTCAAATGTACACCAAACTTGTAACTCAAATATTCTCCTCCACGATCAGATCATAGAAACTTTATTTTCTTATTTAGGTCTAAAACTAATCTCGAAGGTAGATGTAGAGGTAGCATGCCGATGTTGATCACATCGACTTTGGAACCATTTCCCACGCGCATCGTCACCTCGTCCTTTGCCAGTGTTCGCTTATTCCGTAGTCCCTGTTTCGAGTTGCAAATATTAGCAACAGAACCAGTATCAAATACCCAGGTGCTACTGTGAGCTCTAGTAAGGTACACATCAATAACATGTATATCACATATAATTTTTTCACCTTGCCATCCTTCTTATCCGCCAAATACTTGGGGCAGTTCCGCTTCCAGTGACCAGTCTGCTTGCAGTAGAAGCACTCAGTTTCAGGCTTAGGTCCAGACTTGGGTTTCTTCTCTTAAGCAGCAACTTGCTTGCTGTTCTTCTTGAAGTTCCCCTTCTTCTTCCCTTTGCCCTTTTTCTTGAAACTAGTGGTCTTGTTGACCATCAACACTTGATGCTCCTTTTTGATTTCTACCTCCGCAGCTTTCAGCATTGCGAAGAGCTCGGGAATAGTATTATTCATCCCTTGCATATTATAGTTCATCACGAAGCTCTTGTAGCTTGGTGGCGGTGATTGGAGAATTCTGTCAATGACGCAATCATCTGGAAGATTAACTCCCATCTGAATCAAGTGATTATTATACCCAGACATTTTGAGTATATGCTCACTGACAGAACTGTTCTCCTCCATCTTGCAACTATAGAACTTATTGCAGACTTCATATCTCTCAATCCGGGCATTTGCTTGAAATATTAACTTCAACTCCTGGAACATCTCATATGCTCCATGATGTTCAAAACGTCGTTGAAGTCCCGATTCTAAGCCGTAAAGCATGGCACACTGAACTATCGAGTAGTCATCAGCTTTGCTCTGCCAGACGTTCATAACATCTGGTGTTGCTCCAGCAGCAGGCCTGGCACCCAGCGGTGCTTCCAGGACGTAATTCTTCTGGGCAGCAATGAGGATAATCCTCAAGTTACGGACCCAGTCCGTGTAATTGCTACCATCATCTTTCAACTTTTCTTTCTCAAGGAACGCATTAAAATTCAACGGAACAACAGCATGGGCCATCTATCTACAATCAAACATACATAAGCAAGATACTATCAGGTACTAAGTTCATGATAAATTTAAGTTCAATTAATCATATTACCTAAGAACTCCCACTTAGATAGACATCCCTCTAATCCTCTAAGTGATCATGTGATCCGAATCAACTAAACCATAACCGATCATCACGTGAAATGGATTAGTTTTCAATGGTGAACATCAATATGTTGATCATATCTACTATATAATTCACGCTCGACTTTTCTGTCTCCGTGTTCCGAGGCCATATCTGCATATGCTAGGCTCGTCAAGTTTAACCTGAGTATTCTGCGTGTGCAAAACTGGCTTGCACCCGTTGTAGATGGACGTAGAGCTTATCACACCCGATCATCACGTGGTGTCTGGGCACGACGAACTTTGGCAACGGTGCATACTCAGGGAGAACACTTCTTGATAATTTAGTGAGAGATCATCTTATAATGCTACCGTCAATCAAAGCAAGATAAGATGCATAAATGATAAACATCACATGCAATCAATATAAGTGATATGATATGGCCATCATCATCTTGTGCTTGTGATCTCCATCTCCGGAGCACCGTCATGATCACCATTGTCACCGGCGCGACACCTTGATCTCCATCGTAGCATCGTTGTCGTCTCGCCAATCTTATGCTTCTACGACTATCGCTACCGCTTAGTGATAAAGTAAAGCATTACAGGGCGATTGCATTGCATACAATAAAGCGACAACCATATGGCTCCTGCCAGTTGCCGATAACTCAGTTACAAAACATAATCATCTCATACAATAAAATTTAGCATCATGTCTTGACCATATCATATCACAACATGCCCTGCAAAAACAAGTTAGACGTCCTCTACTTTGTTTGTTGCAAGTTTTACATGGCTGCTACGGGCTTAAGCAAGAACCAATCTTACCTATGCATCAAAAACACAATGATAGTTTGTCAAGTTGATGCTATTTTAACCTTCGCAAGGACCGGGCGTAGCCACACTCGGTTCAACTAAAGTTGGAGAAACTGACACCCGCCAGCCACCTGTGTGCAAAGCACGGCGGTAGAACCAGTCTCGCGTAAGCGTACGTGTAATGTCGATCCGGGCCGCTTCATCCAACAATACCGCCGAACCAGAGTATAACATGCTGGTAGGCAGTATGACTTATATCGCCCACAACTCACTTGTGTTCTACTCGTGCATATAACATCAAACCATAAAACCTAGGCTCGGATGCCATTGTTGGGGAACGTAGTAATTTCAAAAAATTTCCTACGCACACGCAAGATCATGGTGATGTATAGCAACGAGAGGGGAGAGTGTTGTCTATGTACCCTCATAGACCGAAGCGGAAGCGTTGATGCAACGTAGAGGAAGTAGTCATACGTCTTCCCGGTCCAACCGATCCAAGCACCGTTACTCCGGCACCTCCGAGTTCTTGACACACGTACAGCTCGATGACGCACCCCGGGCTCCGATCCAGCAAAGCTTCGGGGAGGAGTTTCGTCAGCACGACGGCGTGGTGACGATCTTGATGTTTAACCGTCGCAGGGCTTCGCCTAAGCACCGCTACAATATGATCGATGTGTAATATCATGGAGGGGGGCACCTCACACGGCTAAGGAACGATCACGAAGATCAACGTATGTGTGTTAGGGTGCCCCCTTGCCCCCGTATATAAAGGAGCCAAGGGGGGGTGCGGCCGGCCCTAGTAGGAGGCGCGCAGGAAGAGTCCTACTCCTACAGGGAGTAGGACTCCCCTCCCTTTCCTTGTCCAAGTAGGAGAGAGGGAAGGAAGGGAGAGAGGAGAGGAAGGAAAGGGGGGGCGCCGCCCCTCCCTCCTTGTCCAATTCGGACTAGGGGGAGAGGGGGCGCGCGGCCTGCCCTGGCTGCCTTTCCTCTTCTCCACTTTAGGCCCATGAGGCCCATTAACCCCCCCGGGGGGTTCCGGTAACCCCCCGGTTCTCCGGTTTTATCCGAAACTTCCCTGGAACACTTCCGGTGTCCAAATATAGCCATCCAATATATCAATCTTTATGTATCGACCATTTCGAGACTCCTCCTTATGTCCGTGATCATATCCGGGACTCCGAACAACCTTCGGTACATCAAAATACCTAAACTCATAATGAAACTGTCATCGTAACTTTAAGCGTGCGGACCCTACGGTTCGAGAACAATGTAGACATGACCGAGACACGTCTCCGGTCAATAACCAACAGTGGGACCTGGATGCCCATATTGGCTCCTACATATTCTACGAAGATCTTTATCGGTCAGACCGCATAACAACATACGTTGTTCCCTTTGTCATCGGTATGTTACTTGCCCGAGATTCGATCGTCGGTATCCAATACCTAGTTCAATCTCGTTACCGGCAAGTCTATTTACTCGTTCCGTAATACATCATCCCGCAACTAATTCATTAGTTGCAATGCTTGCAAGGCTTAAGTGATGTGCATTACCGAGAGGGCCCAGAGATACCTCTCCGATGATCGGAGTGACAAATCCTAATCTCGAAATACGTCAACCCAACATGTACCTTTGGAGACACCTGTAGAGCACCTTTATAATCACCCAGTTACGTTGTGACGTTTGGTAGCACACAAAGTGTTCCTCCGGCACACGGGAGTTACATAATCTCATAGTCATAGGAACATGTATAAGTCATGAAGAAAGCAATAGCAACATACTAAACGATCGGGTGCTAAGCTAATGGAATGGGTCATGCCAATCAGATCATTCAACTAATGATGTGATCCATGTTAATCAAATGACAACCCTTTGTCCATGGTTAGGAAACATAACCATCTTTGATTAACGAGCTAGTCAAGTAGAGGCATACTAGTGACACTTTGTTTGTCTATGTATTCACACATGTATTATGTTTCCGGTTAATACAATTCTAGCATGAATAATAAACATTTATCATGATATAAGGAAATAAATAATATCTTTATTATTGCCTCTAGGGCATATTTCCTTCAGTAACTTGGTATGTGTGCAACCTTTCCTTTTTTACATTTGTTCTCTTTTTTGTCGATGGCTAAGCTTATTTCTCTTTGACCCAGCTCTAGGATAATTAGAGGCAAAGGACAGAAAATACCTAGAGAGGAAGAAACTGTGGTTGAACCATCATCTGATGCAGAATTTGAAACCATGGCTTATGAAGGTTTTGAAGCTATAAGAGAGGAGGAAGTTATTTTGTCTGAAGTTTCTTTAAGGATTAGTGAACCCATAGATGACCGTCAACTGGTCAACACTTGCTCGGCCAGTCAAAGCTCAACAAGACCGCCACCACCACAAGTGAAGATCAGAAGCAACAAGACAAAGCTTTCAAAAGCACAAAATATCCCAGCTAGGGAAACTAGGAGCAAGATAGTTAACCCATCCCGGAACACAAGTGTAACACCCTCGATGCGGCTATATCTCCCACATGTCGAAGCATGACTTGAAAGAAATGTCGCAAGTGAGGTAATCTTCACACAACCCATGTAATACATAAGGGAAAAGATGCATAGTTGACTTATGTAACGCCCCATATGTAACCTTCCCCAATTGTACTCCGACTCATGCCGTTTCCGGCATTAAGTTGTATTTAATTCTCAGGTTCGGGTCTTTGCCTCCGTGTGTTGTTATCGTTTTCGTGCATCTCATATCATGTCATCACGTGCATCGCATTTGCATATATGTTCATCTCATGCATTCGAGCATTTTCCCCGTTGTCCGTTTTGCATTCCGGCGCTTCGTTCTCCTCCGGTGGCCATTTCTAGCTTTCTTTCGTGTGTGGGGATTAAACATTTCCGGATTGGACCGAGACTTGCCATGCGGCCTTGGTTTACTACCGGTAGACCGCCTGTCAAGTTTCGGGTCATTTGGACTTCGTTTGATACTCCAACGGTTAACCGAGGGACCGAAAAGGCCTCGTGTGTGTGCAGCCCAACACCCCTCCAATTTGGCCCAAAACCCACCAAACTCAGCTCCTTCGTCTCGGTCGTTCGATCACGATCGTGTGGGCGAAAACCGCACCTCATTTGGACTCTCCTAGCTCCCTCTAGGTCTATAAATAGACCCCCCCGAAATTCGGATCTCTCCTCCCCCCCGAAACCCTAAAATCCCAGATCCGCCGCCGCCGGACACGTCCGGACGTCGCCGGACACGTCCGCCCAGCCCCGCCGCTGCCACGTGGCGTGCTGCCATTCGCCGCCACCTCCGCGCCCCACATCGCCGCGCCAGGCCCGCCGGGGCCCGAGGCCGGCCCCCGAAGCCCGCACCGCGCCCGTCGCCCCGCCGCCGATCCGCTCCTCCGCGCCGCCGTCTTCCTCCGAGCCAGCCGCCGCCCCGGGTCGCCGCTCCGCCCGCGCCGGCTCGCTGAGCCTGCCGGCTCCGCCGAGCTCCGCCGAGGCCGGCCCACGAGGCGCCGCGCCGCCACATCACCGGCGCCGCGCCGTCCTCCACCACGCCGGCGCCGCCCCGGCGACCTCCTCCCCGTCCGGCGACCTCCTCCCGCGTCTCCGGCGAGCTCCAAGTCCGGCGACGTCCTCGGCTTCCGCGCGCCCGATGAACAGTGCCGAACCCTAGATCTGAGATCTAAAACGGAGGGTTGACTTTTCCCTCTCCTCCTTAATTTTTCGTGCAAGTTTGACCTGTCATATCTCCTCATCCGTAGCTCCGTTTTGGGCGTATGATATGTCAAAATCTTCGTCTCGACGATTACATCATTTCATTCCATTGCATCATTTGCATTTGAGGTCATCTTGTTGCCAAAAATGCTGTTGGAAGGAGGCATGTTGAGTTAAATTGCAGATCCGTTAGTCCAACATGCACTTTTGTCATTTTTGCCATGTTTAATCCGTGCATGATATGCCTGTGCCCCTTTGGGATGAATTGTTAAGCATGTTGTCTTCTTTCCAGAGGTGCCTTCCATATATTTTTAGGATGTGTGTGTTGTCTTGTGCAAGCTTGCGAAGAGGGCTACCTGAGATTACAGATTTCAGGGACTTAGTGATTTTCACCAAGTCTGAGCCGTTTTAGTTCACGATGCTATATGTCCGGCTTGTTTCCTAGTGATCCGTGGCTCTTTTGAGGATGATCAGTAAGAGTGATTTGTTATGCTTGTTGTGCTTAATCCATCCATGTCTTTACTTGTTATGTTGGATCCCTCTAGGTTGACTCAAGCGAGCTCAACTTTTGGATAGTTGGTGTTTTGGGCAGATCGTTAACTCTTTTGCGATTTTGCCGGAGTTATTGCTAGTGATCCATGCGTGCTATGCCATTGTTCTTGCCATTTCTAGCTAGCATTTTGTGCCTTATTAATGGATATATGATCACCTTGCCATGACTTGCACCGTAGTGAGAGCATCGAGCTCGTTTACATGCCTCCGTGAGTTATTATTTCAGCATGTCCCAGTTTTCACTAAGTCTGAAAACTGATTGTGTTTCATCGATGTTCGTGTGCTCGGTAGAGTATTTTGTGAACCCTTTTGACCCCAGGTAATTTTGGGTGTTTTGTTAAGATTGTTGAGTAGCTCCATGCCTTGCTCTTACTTGCCATGTTCAGGTTTTCCTTCAGGTTGTTTTGCTGCTCCGAAGAGAGCATCGTGGTCTGAAATTTCAGACTAGCGTTAATTTCGCTAAGTCTGAAATCTGTTTTGCTTATTCAGTTTTGCCATGCTTGTTTGAAGCCCTTAATGGATGATTTTGCCTATGCCTCAGTCATGATGATTTGTTAAGCTTGATGAGTACATCACTGCCATGCAATTTTTTTTCATGTTGGGTGGCTGTCGCATGTTCATTTTGTTGCATTTAGGAGGCATGTTGCTGTAAATCGCAGGTCGGTTCGTTTAGTAAATCGCTTGCCATTTCTAAACCGTAGCTCCGATTGCCATGATCTTTATATCGTTTTCAGGGGATTTCTTCCCCTCTATCCAGTGGTACACTTGGATTTCTGAGTTTAGGCCAGGTTCATGCATTTCCTGTTACATCTTGCATTATGCATCCCGCATCGCATCCCGCATAGCATATCATCTTTGCATATTATTGCTTGCCCTTGCACGCGGTTGATTGTATCCTTGTTGCTTGTTTGTGTTGTTGGGTAGAGCCGGGAGACGAGTTCGCTAACGAGGAGCCCGTTGAGTTTGCTTTTAAGGATCCAGTCAATTCTGGCAACTGTGCAGGCAAGATGATCACACCCTTGAAATCAATACTATCTTTGCTATGCTAGTTTGCTCGCTCTTTTGCTTTGCCAATGCTACGATGCCTACCACTTGCTTGTCAGCCTCCCAATTGCCATGATTGAGCCTCTAACCCACCTTTGCCCTAGCAAACCATTGATTGGCTATGTTACCGCTTTGCTCAGCCCTTCTTATAGCATTGTTAGTTGCAGGTGAGGATTGGAGCCGTTCCTTGTTGGAACATTTATTTACTTGTTGGGATATCATTATATTGCTATGTTATCTTTACTCATCTATATACTTGGTAAAGGGTGGAAGGCTCGGCCTCTCGCCTAGTGTTTTGTTCCACTCTTGCCGCCCTAGTTTCCGTCATATCGGTGTTATGTTCCCGGATTGTTGCGTCCCTTACGCGGTTGGGCTATAATGGGAACCCCTTGATAGTTCGCCTTGATTAAAGCTTTTCCAGCAATGCCCAACACTGGTTTTACCATTTGCCACCTACCCTTTCTTTCCCTTGGGTTTCCGGAGCCCGAGGGTCATCTTTATTTTAGCCCCCCACGGGCCAGTGCTCCTCTGAGTGTTGGTCCGACCGAGTAGACTGCGGGGCCACCTCGGGGCAACTTGAGGGTTGGTTTTACTTGTAGGATGTCTCATCTGAGTGTGCCCTGAGAACGAGATATGTGCAGCTCCTATCGGGATTTGTCGGCGCATTCAGGCGGTGTTGCTGGACTAGTTTTGACCTGTTGAATCATCTTGTTGTACCGGGCTACCGAGTCTGATCGGTGGGTCCTGGGTGGAGGTCTATTCCTTCGTTGACCGTGAGAGCTTGTTATGGGCTAAGTTGGGACCCCCCTGGAGGGATTGATCTTTCGAAAGCCGTGCCCGCGGTTATGGGCAGATGGGAATTTGTTAATGTCCGGTTGTAGACAACTTGAACTTAATTAATTAAAATGAATCAACTGCGTGTGTTGCCGTGATGGCCTCTTCTCGGCGGTGCCCGGGAAGTGGACACGGCGTTGGAGTTATGTTTTGCGTAGTTTGCTTTATTTAGCTTTCCGCTCGTGCTTTGCCTTCTCTTCTCGCTCTCTTTTGCGATTAAGTTAGCCACCATATATGCTAGTCGCTTGCTGCAGCTCCACTCAAATTACCCCTTCCTTACCTACTTAGCTTAAATAGTCTTGATCGCGAGGGTGCGAGATTGCTGAGTCCTTGTGGCTCACAGATTACTATTACACCAGATGCAGGGACCGATGATACTCCTCCGGATGGCGCGCTCGAGCTGAGGTGGGAGTACGGCGAGGACTCTCAGCGATACTATGTTTCTTTTCCGGATGATCAGTAGTGGTGCCTATTCGGGGTTCGATTCAGGGATTAGTCGCATGTTGGGGGGTCTTTCTATTTTGGCGCCGTAGTCGGGCCATGAGTGTTTGTATGATGGATGCTATTTATGTACCTTGATGTGACGTGGCGAGTGTAAGCCAACTATTATTATTATTCCCCCTTTATATTTATATGTAGATGGGTTGTGTGAAGATTGCCTCACTTGCGACATATGCCTTCAATGCGATTATGCCTCTAAGTCGTGCCTCGACACGTGGGAGATATAGTCGCATCGAGGGTGTTACAAGTTGGTATCAGAGCCTTCCCCGACCTTAGGAGCCCCATTGCTTGATCGTTTCTAGCAGCCAAGTTGTGTCTAGAAAAATGTTTTGAGTCCTTAGGAATTATATATCGGAGAGCTTAGGAATTCTTTTTAATTCCCAGTCTCCTCATCGCTCTGGTAAGGCATCCTGACGTAGAGTTTTGACTCTTCTCTTCTCAAATTTCACAAATTTTTTTTTAGGATCACGCGAGTATCTTAGTTTTGTTCCGATGGTTTATGATGAGAATACTGTCTTGGTGCCTCCTGTCAGGGGTTTAGTGGAAGTGTCCCGGGGAGTTGAGCTCTGAGGTATTGTCATCATAATTCTATCGTTGCAATTCTGGCATACTTGAGATATGTGCGCGACATCGAAAATCTCCTTTATGCAGTTCGTTGGTGAGATAACCTCGACGCCACCCAGTACTGGGGCGGGAGTTCGGGAGTATCGCCATAACTTGTATAACGGATGCTTTTCGAAGGTTGAGATAGATGGTTTTCCGAAGGTTTCTTGGTTATGTGTTGAAGGATGGATGCAGCTGGATGTAGGAATTGCTAGCTTGGGTGAGATATTATGCTTCCCCTGTATCCTCAACACCTGATTGCATAACCGGAAAGTTTCGGGAATTTCATAGGTGGGAATTCAAGTAGCCTTAGGATATCTTTCCAATAGATGTGTGATATGAAATTGGGGTTCGACGTCTAGTGGTTCGCCTATTCACGGTCGATTTTACAGTGGCCTCGTTGTGTCTTAAAGAGTCCTTGGCTATGCTGACTCGGGGACGCTTCGTATGTCATGTGCACTGCCTTGTACATGATGGTGCTGTACGGTCGAGCCCGTGTAGGTCCTACCACGAACACTTCGGACGAAATTTCTATCATGTGTTTGTTCCGGCTTATTTCGCAAGCCAACACTTGGTTTTATTTCGAGTTGTGGTATTCGTTCTTCTTCGACGTCATGTGTTGATTCCATCCCTCGTTGATGTACCCATTCTACCTGATTCTTCGTGGCTTCGCAATTTAGGAATATGTGACCACTTCAAGAGAAGTGCATTCGTTCATTTTGTTCGGATGTGAAGACTTATGTTGCAATTTTTCATTCCGTTGGATTCACCTTCTATATTTGTCTATTTGTGTGCTAATGGTGGTCAACCTCTTCAGGATGGCTCCTCCAACGCGCACGACTCCAAACCCAGATCCTCCGCCACCTCTGCCTCCTCCGGAAGCATGGCAGGCTGTGATGGCTGCTACTAATGCAAATACTCAGCTGATCATGCAAATCATCCAAGAGCGGAATCAAAGCAGTCAAGGAAATCAAGGCAGCAACCAGAACCAGTTTGCAACTCTGAATCAGTTCCTCGCAAATGGTCCAAAGACGTTCAACAACTGCGTTGAGGTTACCGATGCTGATGATTGGTTAGTCGATCTGGGCAAGCATTTTGAATGTAGCAACGTCAGACCTGAAGATTTCGTCAAGTTCGCGTCTTTCCAGCTCAAGGATCAGGCCGCAGAGTGGTTTCAGCAGTACCGGGATTCCAGAGGTGGACGTTTGATCACTTGGGATGATTTCCGTCGTGATTTCCACGCTCATCACATTCCTCAAAGTGTGACTGAAAGCAAACGTGAAGAATTCCGCAATCTGAAGCAAGGCTCTTTGTCTGTCTATGACTACAACAAGTTGTTCCAGAAGCTCGCCTGTTTTGCCAAGCAGGATGTTCCTGATGAGAAGAGCATGATCTATCAGTTCAGGGGTGGTCTTCGTGAAGAGATTCAGCTCGCTCTTGTCCTCTTCGAGCCGCTGAGATACGATGAGTTCTACAACATGGCACTGAAGCAAGAGGCTGCTCAGCTCAGGTGTGATGCTTCCAGGAAGCGAGTCAGAGACACTTCATCTTCGTCCTCTACTCAAGTGGCCAAGCAGCAGAAGTATTGGCTTCCTCCTCCTCCGTTCCGTCAGCCGTATCAGCAGAAGAGTAAAGGTGGCAGTGGTTCTTCCCACCCACCCAACCCAGGCTTTCAGAACAAGACTTCGTCTCAAGCTCCAAGATCGAGTGCTCCGTATCACCGTCCGCTCTCAGAGGTCACGTGCAACAAGTGCCAACAGAAGGGTCACTACGCCAACAAGTGTTTCAACCAGAGGCGTCTTCCTCCTCCTCCTCCTGTCAGATCGGCAAGTACAGCTGTGGTCAAGCATAACCCCAAGTCCGCCAAGGTCAACTTGATGAACGCAGCTCAGGCAGAGGATTCGTCAGATGTGATCATGGGTAACCTTCCTGTTAACGATGTTCCCGCAAAAGTACTTTTTGATACTGGTGCATCGCATTCTTTCTTGTCATGCCCGTTTGCATCGAAGCACAATGTTGATACTGAGATTATGCCCAAAGCCATGCAAGTTGTTTCTCCAGGCAAGCTGTTGACTTCAAGTTTGGTTGCTCCCGATATTTCTATCACATTGGGCGATTACAAGTTTCTCTCTTCTCCAGTGGTTCTTGGTAATTCTGATATCGACCTCATTCTTGGGATGGACTGGCTCTCTAAACACAAAGCTCACCTCGATTGTGCAGCCAGGCAGATTCAACTGACTCATTCCTCTGAAGATGTCATTGTTTTTGCTGCTCGGGATAATACCATCCAGTTGTTCTCTCTCAATGAAAAGGTTGAATTGGATGCTATTTCGCAGATTCCGGTTGTTTGTGAGTATCAAGATGTCTTCCCTGAAGAACTCCCAGGCATGCCTCCAAACCGGCTCGTGGAATTCGTTATTGAACTTGAGCCCGGTACGGAATCGGTGTGCAAACGGCCTTACAAGCTCGGCCCCGAAGAGTTGAAGGAGTTGAAGAAACAGCTCGATGTGCAAGAAAGGATGGGTCTTATTCGGCCTAGTACTTCTCCGTGGGGTTGTGGTGTTCTTTTTGTGAAGAAGAAGGATGGAACGGACCGACTTTGTGTTGATTATCGTCCATTGAACAAGAAGACCATCAAGAACAAATATCCACTTCCCAACATTAATGAGCTGTTCGAACAACTCAAGGGTGCTCAAGTATTCTCCAAGCTTGATCTCTGTATGGGTTATCATCAAATTCGCATTCGTGAACAAGATATTCCAAAGACGGCGTTCAGAACAAGCTATGGGTCATATGAATACACTGTTATGTCTTTCGGCCTCGCTAATGCTCCTCCGACGTTCTCTCGCATGATGAACTTCATCTTCAACCCCTACACCAACGACTTTGTTTTGGTCTATCTCGATGATATCCTGGTTTTCTCGAAGAACAAGGAAGATCATGCCAAACACTTGCGTTTGGTTCTTGACAAGCTAAGGGAACATCAATTCTATGTCAAGTTCTCCAAGTGTGAGTTTTGGCTCGATGAGGTTCTTTATCTTGGTCATATTATCTCTGCCAAGGGCATTTCCGTGGATCCTGAGAAGGTGTCTGCAATCGTTAATTGGGAACCTCCTCAGAATGTGAAGCAACTCCGTAGCTTCCTCGGTGTTGCAAGTTATTGCCGAAGATTCGTTGAAAACTTTTCCAAGATCGCGAAGCCTCTCTCAAATCTTCTTCAGAAGCACGTCAAGTACGTTTGGTCTCCGGAGTGTGATGTTGCTTTCAACGCTTTGAAAGAGAAATTGATCACTGCTCTAGTTCTAACTCCGCCTGATGAAACCAAGCCGTACGAGGTCTTTTGTGATGCCTCTCTCCAAGGTCTCGGTGCAGTACTGATGCAAGAGAAGAAAGTTCTTGCTTATACCTCTCGCCAGTTGAAGCCAAATGAGAAGAACTACCCCACTCATGATCTTGAGTTGGCGGCAGTGGTGCATGCATTGTTGACTTGGAGATATCTTCTCTTGGGAAGGAAAGTGGACATTTTCACTGATCACAAGAGTCTCAAGTACATCTTCACTCAGCCTAATCTCAACCTCAGGCAGACTTGATGGGTCGAGATGATTCAAGAGTACAATCCGAGTATCGAGTATACTCCAGGCAAGGCTAATGTGATTGCTGACGCTTTGAGCAGAAAAGCATATTGCAACAGTCTGATTCTCAAGCCTTATCAACCCGAGCTTTGTGAAGCTTTCTGCAAACTTAATCTGCAAGTTGTTCCTCAAGGTTTCCTCGCCAACCTTCAAGTTTCTCCTACCTTGGAAGACCAGATTCACCAAGCCCAGCTTCTCGATGCTATGGTGAAAAAAGTGAAGATTGGTATTGCAAAAAGTCAGTCCAAGTACAAGTGCTACCGACTTGATGACAAGGACACTCTCTTCTTCGAGGATCGAATTGTCGTGCCCAAAGGTGAACTTCGTAAAGTGATCATGAATGAGGCTCACAACTCTCTCCTCTCCATCCACCCTGGGAGCACGAAGATGTATCAAGACCTGAAGCAAACTTATTGGTAGACTCGAATGAAGCGCGAGATCGCTCAATTCGTGAATGAATGTGATGTCTGCAGAAGAGTGAAAGCAGAACACCAAAGACCAGCAGGTCTCCTCCAACCTCTCGCCATTCCAGAATGGAAGTTTGACCACATTGAAATGGACTTTGTGACCGGGTTTCCTAAGTCCAAGCGTGGCAATGATGCTATATTCGTTGTCATCGACAAGCTGACCAAAGTGGCTCATTTCTTGCCTATCAAAGAGTCAATCACTGCAGCTCAATTGGCGGAGCTCTACACCTCTCGCATTGTCTCTCTGCACGGTATTCCTCAAGTGATATATTCAGACCGTGGCAGCATCTTTACCTCCAAGTTCTGGGATTCTTTTCAGAAGGCCATGGGCACCAGTATTCGCTTCAGCACTGCTTTCCACCCTCAAACAAGCGGTCAAGTCGAGCGTGTCAACCAGATTCTTGAAGATATGCTCAGGGCTTGTATTATCTCCTTCGGCATGAAGTGGGAGGATTGTCTTCCTTATGCTGAATTCTCGTACAACAACAGTTTCCAAGCAAGTTCCGGCAAGGCCCCGTTTCAAATTCTGTATGGTAGGAAGTGCCGTACACCTCTCAACTGGTCCGAAACCGGTGAACGTCAGCTGCTGGGTAATGACCTGATCACAGAGGCAGAAGAAATGTGCAAGGTCATTCGTGATAACCTCAAAGCAGCCCAGTCTCGTCAGAAGAGCTACTATGACAGCAAGCACCGTGATTTGGCCTTCGAGATCGGAGATCATGTCTACCTCCGCGTCTCTCCAATGAAAGGGACTCGTCGCTTCGGTATCAAAGGGAAGCTTGCCCCCAGATACGTCGGGCCTTTCAAGATCGTCACCAAGAGAGGCGACCTCTCCTATCAACTCGAGCTTCCAGCAACCTTTGCCAATGTTCATGATGTGTTCCATGTCTCGCAACTCCGAAAGTGCTTCAAGACGCCTGAGCGCACCGTCAACTTCCAGGACATTGAGCTCCAAGAAGATCTCTCCTACCGTGAGCACCTAGTTGCAATCCTTGAAGAGACTGAACGCAAAACTCACAACAAGTCGATCAAGTTTCTCAAAGTTAAGTGGTCACACCATTCCGACCGTGAAGCTACCTGGGAACGTGAGGATCACCTCCGTTCTGAGTACCCGGAGTTCTTTCAGTCCTAGATCTCGGGACGAGATCTTTTCGTAGTGGTGGAGTGTTGTAACGCCCCATATGTAACCTTCCCCAATTGTACTCCGACTCATGCCGTTTCCGGCATTAAGTTGTATTTAATTCTCGGGTTCGGGTCTTTGCCTCCATGTGTTGTTATCGTTTTCATGCATTTCATATCATGTCATCACGTGCATCGCATTTGCATATATGTTCATCTCATGCATTCGAGCATTTTCCCCGTTGTCCGTTTTGCATTCCGGCGCTTCGTTCTCCTCCGGTGGCCATTTCTAGCTTTCTTTCGTGTGTGGGGATTAAACATTTCCGGATTGGACCGAGACTTGCCATGCGGCCTTGGTTTACTACCGGTAGACCGCCTGTCAAGTTTCGGGTCATTTGGACTTCGTTTGATACTCCAATGGTTAACCGAGGGACCGAAAAGGCCTCGTGTGTGTGCAGCCCAACACCCCTCCAATTTGGACCAAAACCCACCAAACTCAGCTCCTTCGTCTCGGTCGTTCGATCACGATCGTGTGGGCGAAAACCGCACCTCATTTGGACTCTCCTAGCTCCCTCTAGGTCTATAAATAGACCCCCCCCCCCCCCCGAAATTCGGATCTCTCCTCCCCCCCGAAACCCTAAAATCCCAGATCCGCCGCCGCCGGACACGTCCGGACGTCGCCGGACACGTCTGCCCAGCCCTGCCACTGCCACGTGGCGTGCTGCCATTCGCCGCCACCTCCGCGCCCCACATCGCCGCGCCAGGCCCGCCGGGGCCCGAGGCCCGCACCGCGCCCGTCGCCCGCCGTCTTCCTCCGAGCCGGCCGCCGCCCCGGGTCGCCGCTCCGCCCGCGCCGGCTCGCTGAGCCTGCCGGCTCCGCCGAGCTCCGCCGAGGCCGGCCCCCGAGGCGCCGCGCCGCCACTTCACCGGCGTCGCGCCGTCCTCCACCACGCCGGCGCCGCCCCGGCGACCTCCTCCCCGTCCGGCGACCTCCTCCTGTGTCTCCGGCGAGCTCCAAGTCCGGCGACGTCCTCGGCTTCCGCGCGCCTGATGAACAGTGCCGAACCCTAGATCTGAGATCTAAAACGGAGGGTTGACTTTCCGCTCTCCTCCTTAATTTTTCGTGCAACTTTGACCTGTTATATCTCCTCATCCGTAGCTCCGTTTTGGGCGTATGATATGTCAAAATCTTCGCCTCGACGAGTACATAATTTCATTCCATTGCATCATTTGCATTTGAGGTCATCTTGTTGCCCAAAATGCTGTTGGAAGGAGGCATGTTGAGTTAAATTGCAGATCCGTTAGTCCAACATGCACTTTTGTCATTTTTGCCATGTTTAATCCGTGCATGATATGCCTTTGCCCCTTTGGGATGAATTGTTAAGCATGTTGTCTTATTTCCAGAGGTGCCTTCCATATATTTTTAGGATGTGTGTGTTGTCTTGTGCAAGCTTGCGAAGAGGGCTACCTGAGATTACAGATTTCAGGGACTTAGTGATTTTCACTAAGTCTGAGCCATTTTAGTTCACGATGCTATATGTCCGGCTTGTTTCCTAGTGATCCGTGCCTCTTTTGAGGATGATCAGTAAGAGTGATTTGTTATGCTTGTTGTGCTTAATCCATCCATGTCTTTACTTGTTATGTTGGAGCCCTCTAGGTTGACTCAATCGAGCTCAACTTTTGGATAGTTGCTGTTTTGGGCAGATCGTTAACTCTTGCGATTTTGCCGGAGTCATTGCTAGTGATCCATGCATGCTATGCCATTGTTCTTGCCATGTCTAGCTAGCATTTTGTGCCTTCTTAATGTATATATGCTCACCTTGCCATGACTTGCACCGTAGTGAGAGCATCGAGCTCGTTTACATGCCTCCGTGAGTTATTATTTCAGCATGTCCCAGTTTTCACTAAGTCTGAAAACTGATTGTGTTTCATCGATGTTCGTGTGCTCGGTAGAGTATTTTGTGAACCCTTTTGACCCCAGGTCATTTTGGGTGTTTAGTTAAGCTTGTTGAGTAACTCCATGCCATGCTCTTACTTGCCATGTTCAGATTTTCCTTCATGTTGTTTTGCTGCTCCGAAGAGAGCATCGTGGTCTGAAATTTCAGACTAGCGTTAATTTCGCTAAGTCTGAAATCTGTTTTGCTTATTCAGTTTTGCCATGCTTGTTTGAAGCCCTTAATGGATGATTTTGCCTATGCCTCAGTCATGATGATTTGTTAAGCTTGATGAGTACATCACTGCCATGCAATTTGTTTTCATGTTGGGTGGCTGTAGCATGTTCATTTTGTTGCATTTAGGAGGCATGTTGCTGTAAATCGCAGGTCGGTTCGTTTAGTAAATCGCTTGCCATTTCTAAACTGTAGCTCCGATTGCCATGATCTTTATATCGTTTTCAGGGGATTTCTTCCTCTCTATCCAGTGGTACACTTGGATTTCCGAGTTGAGGCCAGGTTCATGCATTTCCTGTTACATCTTGCATTATGCATCCCGCATCGCATCCCGCATAGCATATCATCTTTGCATATTATTGCTTGCCCTTGCACGCGGTTGATTGTATCCTTGTTGCTTGTTTGTGTTGTTGGGTAGAGCCGGGAGACGAGTTCGCTAACGAGGAGCCCGTTGAGTTTGCTTTTGAGGATCCAGTCAATTCTGGCAACTGTGCAGGCAAGATGATCACACCCTTGAAATCAATACTATCTTTGCTATGCTAGTTTGCTCGCTCTTTTGCTTTGCCAATGCTACGATGCCTACCACTTGCTTGTCAGCCTCCCAATTGCCATGATTGAGCCTCTAACCCACCTTTGCCCTAGCAAACCGTTGATTGGCTATGTTACCGCTTTGCTCAGCCCTTCTTATAGCATTGTTAGTTGCAGGTGAGGATTGGAGCCGTTCCTTGTTGGAACATTTATTTACTTGTTGGGATATCATTATATTGCTATGTTATCTTTACTCATCTATATACTTGGTAAAGGGTGGAAGGCTCGGCCTCTCGCCTAGTGTTTTGTTCCACTCTTGCCGCCCTAGTTTCCTTCATATCGGTGTTATGTTCCCGGATTGTTGCGTCCCTTACGTGGTTGGGCTATAATGGGAACCCCTTGATAGTTCGCCTTGATTAAAGCTTTTCCAGCAATGCCCAACATTGGTTTTACCATTTGCCACCTACCCTTTTCTTTCCCTTGGGTTTCCGGAGCCCGAGGGTCATCTTTATTTTAGCCCCCCACGGGCCAGTGCTCCTCTGAGTGTTGGTCCGACCGAGTAGACTGCGGGGCCACCTCGGGGCAACTTGAGGGTTGGTTTTACTCGTAGGATGTCTCATCTGAGTGTGCCCTGAGAACGAGATATGTGCAGTTCCTATCGGGATTTGTCGGCGCATTCGGGCGGTGTTGCTGGACTAGTTTTGACCTGTCGAATCATCTTGTTGTATCGGGCTACCGAGTCTGATCGGTGGGTCCTGGGTGGAGGTCTATTCCTTCGTTGACCGTGAGAGCTTGTTATGGGTTGGGACCCCCCTGCAGGGATTGATCTTTCGAAAGCCGTGCCCGCGGTTATGGGCAGATGGGAATTTGTTAATGTCCGGTTGTAGACAACTTGAACTTAATTAATTAAAATGAATCAACTGCGTGTGTTGCCGTGATGGCCTCTTCTCGGCGGAGCCCGGGAAGTGGACACGTCGTTGGAGTTATGTTTTGCGTAGTTTGCTTTATTTAGCTTTCCGCTCGTGCTTTGCCTTCTCTTCTCGCTCTCTTTTGCGATTAAGTTAGCCACCATATATGCTAGTCGCTTGCTGCAGCTCCACTCAAATTACCCCTTCCTTACCTACTTAGCTTAAATAGTCTTGATCGCGAGGGTGCGAGATTGCTGAGTCCTTGTGGCTCACAGATTACTATTACACCAGATGCAGGGACCGATGATACTCCTCCGGATGGCGCGCTCGAGCTGAGGTGGGAGTACGACGAGGACTCTCAGCGATACTATGTTTCTTTTCCGGATGATCAGTAGTGGTGCCTATTCGGGGTTCGATTCAGGGATTAGTCGCATGTTGGCGGGTCTTTCTATTTTGGCGCCGTAGTCGGGCCATGAGTGTTTGTATGATGGATGCTATTTATGTACCTTGATGTGACGTGGCGAGTGTAAGCCAACTATTATTATTATTCCCCCTTTATATTTATATGTACATGGGTTGTGTGAAGATTGCCTCACTTGCGACATATGCCTTCAATGCGATTGCCTCTAAGTCGTGCCTCGACACGTGGGAGATATAGTCGCATCGAGGGTGTTACAACTTACAATCGCCACTTCACACAATTACGTGAATAAAGCATTACATCATCCAGATACACACAAGGTCCGACTACGGAACCAAAATAAAAGAAGACTGCCCCAAATGCTACACAGATCCCCGATCGTCCCCAACTAGGCTCCACCACTGATCAACTAGAACGAAACAACACAAAGGACAAGATCTTCATCGAGCTCCTCCTTGAGTTTGGTTGCATCACCTGCATGGTATCATCGGCACCTGCAAACTAGTTTTGGAACTATCTGTGAGTCACGGGGACTCAGCAATCTCACACCCTCGCGATCAAGACTATTTAAGCTTATAGGAAGGGTAAAAGGTATGAGGTGGAGCTGCAGCAAGCGACTAGCATATATGGTGGCTAACATACGCAAATGAGAACGAGAAGAGAGAGCAAAGGCACGGTCGAACAACTATGATCAATAAGTGATCCTAGAACAACCTACGTCAAGCATTACTCCAACACCGTGTTCACTTCCCGGACTCCACCGAGAAGAGACCATCACGGTAACACACGAGGTTGGTGCATTTTAAATAAGTTCAACTTTAGGTTTTCTACAACCGGACATTAACAAATTCCCATCTGCCCATAACCGCGGGCACGACTTTCAAAAGTTCAAAACCCTGCAGGGGTGTCCCAACTTAGCCCATCACAAGCTCTCACGGTCAACGAAGGATATTCCTTCTCCCAAGACAATCCGATCAGACTCGGCATCCCGGTTACAAGACATGCTCGACAATGGTAAAACAAGTCCAGCAAGACCGCCCGATGCGCCGACATCTTGATAGGAGCTGCACATATCTCGTTCTCAGGGCAACACGGGATGAACACTACGTACAGCTAAAACCAGCCCTCAAGTTTCCCCGAGGTGGCGCCGCAAGTGGCTCTAGTTCGTACCACCACTTAGATAAGCACTGCCCCCCCTCCCCCCCGGAGGGGGGGGGGGGTTAAAATAAAGATGACCCTCGGGATGCGTGACTTCCAAGGGAAAAATGCTAGGTGGCAAATGGTAAAACCAAGGTTGGGCCTTGCTGGAGGAGTTTTATTCAAGGCGAACTGTCAACGGGTTTCCATTATAACCCAACCGTGTAAGTAACGCAAAATCCGGGAACATAACACCGATATGACAGAAACTAGGGCGGCAAGAGTGGAACAAAACAACAGGCATAAGGCCGAGCCTTCCACCCTTTACCAAGTATATAGATGCATTAATTTCAATAAGTGATATTGTGATATCCCAACAAAATAACCATGTTCCAACATGGAACAAACTCCAATCTTCACCTGCAACTAACAACGCTATAAGAGGGGCTGAGCAAAGCGGTAACATAGCCAAACAACGGTTTGCTAGGACATGGTGGGTTAGAGGCTTGGCTTAACAATATGGGAGGCATGATAAGCAAGTGATAGGTATCGCAGCATAGGCATAGCAAAAGAGAGAGCAACTAGCAAGTAAAGATAGAAGTGATTTTGAGGGTATGGTCATCTTGCCTGAAATCCTGCAAGGAAGAAGAACGAGCCCATGAAGAAGACAAACGGACGTAGTCGACCGGATCCTCACACACACGACGTTATTGGAACCAACCCGAAGAAGTAACACCGGAAAGAAGCAAACAACATAGTAAACAACCACGACATGAGCATGGCATGATGCACAATCAAGTATGATGCATGTCCGGTTTAATGAAGCATGGCATGGCAAAAAGCACAAACAATCCTACAAATTAAGTGGAGCTCAACCTGCAACGAGTTGCATATTGATGAAACACCGCAACAAGTTATTTAGTTCGATCTCGTTTATGTACTCAACAATATTCAATGTTGATTAGCATGGCAAGGGGTGAAGCAAAACAAAACTACCTTTCTAGGCAAGTTTAAATGAGGCCGGAAAAAACGAACATCAAATTCCGGTAAATCCCCATATGCATATTTTAGATTTGGTGTTGTTCTGCCCTAAACACAATTTTAGAGTTATTAAACATGCAAAGTGAAGCCACTATGTTAAACTAGGCAAAATTCTACCACATTTACATATAAAGTTTATTAAATTTGGAGCTACGGTTAATTAGTTATGAATTAAAGCATTTTAGCATGGCATATGGACAAAGTTACACATACAACATTTTAAAATTTTCAAACATGCATGAAAGTTGAATATTATTAAACTAGACCAAATTCTAAGCAACTTTCATATATAAATTATTTAGATCCGATGCACGGTTGTGAAGTTATCAAATGCATGAAGTTTAGGGGCCATTCTGGAAAACTGCTGTCTCTAAAAAGACAAACTCACAGATCTGAAAAAAAATACACTGGGGCGAAACTGCCTGGCCCAACAAGAGAAATTAAACAAAAGAGGGGCGCTGTGGGTGGCCTCACCCATGGGCTTCGGCCCGTTTGAGGAGGAGGGGGGTAGGCCGCGGTAAATGGCGAAGGGACGTGGCCCAGACGCGAGCTGGCGCTGGGTCAGATGCGCGCAGGCGGCCCAGCATCTGGCCGTCTCGGTCAACGAAGGCGCGTGCGCGAGGGAGAGCGTATCGATGGAGAGGAGGCGTAGGCAGGCAGCGACGCAGAGATGCAGAGGAAGGAGGGGCTAGGCGTAGGGCAGAGGAGGACTCGGGGCTCCAGCGGGAGGAACTTGAAGCGCAGGGCATGAGGAGGCGTGGCTCCGACGAGCGTGGGTTCGGAGACCGGGGCGGGCTCCTTCGATGGCCATCCATGGCGCTGCTGGCTCAAAAAAAGAGAGAGGGAGATGTAAGAGAGAGAGAGAGAGGACAAGGAGCAGGGACATGGCCTGGCCGGGGCACGACGGCCTGTGGCTCACCGACGCACATCTGCTGGATCCGCTGGCGACGAGGGAGCGAGGGCGACACGGTGGCTGGCGACGGACTTGGCGCGACTCTGGTGAAAGGACGAAGCGGGGAGGTCGCGGATGGCGCAAGGTTCGGCGAGTCTCGGACGGCCGGATCCGGTGAAGAATGGCGGCGAATGGCAAACGCCAAGGGCGGTGACGCGATCTGGTCGTAGCCGAGCATGGGGTCTCGTTCCTGGCGTCTTGCGGGAGCTCCTACTTGAACGAAGCTCGTCAGCGGCGCGGAGATGAGGTGAGCTCAGGTGCTGCTCGCTGCTGCACGGGTATGAGGGCGTGGAAGCTACAGGCGGCGGCGGCATGTCCATGGCGCCAGGAAGGAGAGGGATCGAGTAGAGGCCGGTGAGGTTGGTCGGGGATGGATTGGATCGACTTGGTGGTTGGTTGGGCGCTGAAAACAAAAAGAGTGCCGGCGGGGATGGATTGGATGGATGGAAGGATGGGACACGATCCCTAATTCCTAGGGTTGACCATTATATATGCTGGTGGGTTAGATTGGGGGCTAACGGAACCCTTCGATCATAAATGGACGGTCGGGAAAAATAAGCTAGGGATCCCAAATAAGAAAATGGAGACGTTTCGTATATGTTTGGGGATGATCCGGACACAACGGTGACGACTGCTCGGGTCGGGTCCGGGCCAATTTCCGGACGCGCGCGAGGGGTTCGATGCACTGCGCAAGGAGGGGTAGGCTGGGCCTAGGTGGACCATGGAGAGTGGGTTGGTCCGAGAGAAGAGGGGAGAGATGCAGCCCGGCACGTTTCCGGATACCGAAAACGTCCGACGTTAGACCGACTATAATGCTGCTATAGTTTAATGGTTGGGCTATCAAACGAACTCCGAATGCGATGAAACTTGACAGACGGTCTATCTACACTATACTAAGACCACACGCCAACTTTCATCCCATTCCGAGAACATTTTCCGGCCACTTATAAAATAATATTTCGGACGTGCCGCGGGCGCGTGCAAGTGTGTCTAGCTCGGAACGGACAACGGAAAGAACTGGGAAACCCGAACGGATGCAGGGTTTGAAAACATGATGATGCAATGCACATGATGACATGACAAGATGCTCCACGCAAGCAAATGACATGGCAACGTCGGCGAATAACTGAAAGACACCTGGCGCAACAGTCTCGGGGCGTCACGACACTCCACCACTACGAGAGGATCTTGTCCCCAGATCTAGAATGGCACCGGAGGGACAACGGAAGAGGAAGAGAAGAGGTAAAACAAATTGCTTCTTTGACAAATGAGTGAAACCAAAGAACCTTGAAAAGGTAAAGCCATTTCGAGAAAAGAATACAATGAAGATGAACGAAGTTGAAAACACTCCGCTAGAAAAGAGAAACAAGGAAGAACAAATTTGGGCAGCACTCCGGTTGAGAAGGGATGCAAGACTTGATAAGGCGAAAAGAACTTGAGCAAAAGGGCACAACACTCCGGTTAAATGGATAAGCATGAAAAGAGCAAGATCCTGATAAGAACAAGAAGGTTTGAAGAGAGCAACATCACAGTGCCTCCGAAAGAAATGAGAGAATGGAATGTACTGAACGGAGGAGAAAAAAAACAAGGTCTTGAGAGAGCACGCTTACAACAAGAGCTAGAACGGAGTTGTTGGGTTATCAACGACGAAACGAATAAACTTGTAGTGGGCTTATGGAAAACATCTCAAAACTGAGGTGAAATTCTGCCACTAACGGAAACAAAAGATTGGATTGATATGAACAAGGAGACGAGAAACTTATCTCACCGGGGGGATAAATGAAAGAACTTGGGTCATTTATGAGCACCATAGATAGCAACAATCCTTAGGGAAGGCTTTAGGTGAAGTATAACCCAAGATAACTCCAAGGAAGAAGGTGATGGGTTTAAAATACCTCATTCTTAACAACATGTGAATTATGAAACATGAACTCAAATTATCAAGAATGACATAATGCCATCTCCAAAGATACGGTAGAAAGAAATTTCACTCCGGATTGCAAGATGAAGAATGCTTGAGCTCCTCTGAAAAGAATGTTGATGAACCCTTCGAGAAGGAATTAAATCCTTGATTTACCATCTTATTGATTCGGTCCTACCGAGATTGGTAAATTGTGTGTAACGGTTAGATTTTTTGTGGAGGCTATATATACCCCTCCACCTCTTCATTCGTGGAGAGAGCCATCAGAACACATACACAATTCCAGCTCATATGTTCTGAGAGAGAACCACCTACTCATGTGTTGAGACCAAGATATTCCATTCCTACCATATGAATCTTGATCTCTAGCCTTCCCCAAGTTGCTTTCCACTCAAATCTTCTTTCCACCAGATCCAAATCCTATGAGAGAGAGTTGAGTGTTGGGGAGACTATCATTTGAAGCACAAGAGCAAGGAGTTCATCATCAACACACCATTTGTTACTTCTTGGAGAGTGGTGTCTCCTAGATTGGCTAGGTGTCACTTGGGAGCCTCCGACAAGATTGTGGAGTTGAACCAAGGAGTTTGTAAGGGCAAGGAGATCGCCTACTTTGTGAAGATTTACCGCTAGTGAGGCAAGTCCTTCGTGGGCGATGGCCATGGTGGGATAGACAAGGTTGCTACTTCGTGGACCCTTCGTGGGTGGAGCCCTCCGTGGACTCGCGCAACCGTTACCCTTCGTGGGTTGAAGTCTCCATCAACGTGGATGTAGGACAGCACCACCTATCCGAATCACGGGAAAAACATCCGTGTTTCCAATTGCGTTTGAATTCTCCAAACCCTTCCCTTTACATTCTTGCAAGTTGCATGCTTTACTTTCCGCTGCTAATATACTCTTTGCATGCTTGCTTGAATTGTGTGATGATTGCTTGACTTGTCCTAAGATAGCTAAAATCTGCCAAGAACTAAAATTGGGAAAAGGTTAAGTTTTTTTGGTCAAGTAGTCTAATCACCCCCCTCTAGACATACTTTCGATCCTACAAGTGGTATCAGAGCTTTGGTCTCCACTTGCTTTGATGTCCATAGCTTTTGGTGGTCATAGCCTTGGTTTCACAACCTAGGAGAGTATGGCGTCTAGCGAGGGAAATTATCACCGTAGAGGTCCTTACTTTGATGGTACTAATTTTGCTAGTTGGAAGCATAAAATGAAAATGCATATTCTTGGACATAACCCCGCCGTTTGGGCTATTGTGTTTGTTGGTTTGCAAGGTGACTTCTTTGATGGGAGAGAACCAAACCGTGAAGCTACCGCGGATGAGTTGAAGATGTTGCAATACAATGCTCAAGCTTGTGATATTCTCTTCAACGGATTGTGCCCCGAAGAATTCAACAAAATTAGCCGTCTTGAGAATGCAAAGGAAATTTTGGACACTTTGATTGATATGCACGAAGGTACCGACTCCGTCAAGGAATCCAAGTTGGATGTGCTTCAAAGTCAACTTGACAAGTTCAAAATGAAGGATGGTGAAGGTGTCACTGAAATGTACTCTAGGCTTGCTCTCATCACAAATGAGATTGCCGGCTTAGGAAGTGAAGAGATGACCGATAGATTCATCATCAAGAAGATTCTAAGAGCCTTGGATGGAAAATATGATACCATGTGCACATTGATCCAAATGATGCCCAATTACAAAGATCTCAAGCCAACGGAAGTGATTGGAAGAATTGTTGCTCATGAGATGTCACTTAAGGATAAAGAGGAACTTCACAACAAATCAAGTGGTGCCTACAAAGCCTCATGTGAAGCCCCTACATCATCAAGTCAGAAACAAAACTTCAATGAAGAATTGAGCTTAATGGTGAAGAACTTCAACAAGTTCTACAAGAGTAGAAGCAAAGATAGAACCTTCATGTCAAGGTCCTACAATGACAAAAGATCTTCTAGTCGAGAGCGAAACTGCTACAATTGTGGAAGACCCGGACACTATTCCAATGAGTGTACGGCTCCCTACAAGAGAAGAGAAGATTCTCCGAAAAGAAGAAGCAAAGAATCACCACCAAGAAAGAGAAGGAGTAGAGATGATCGTTATGAACGAAGATACTCACGGAGAAGCAAGGATTCGGAAAGGAAGGAAAAATCATCAAGAAGCTACACAAAACGAAGACATCAAGCTCATGTTGGTGAATGGGTATCCGGCTCCGACTCCGACAGCCACTCCGAGAGAAGTTATCACTCCGACTCCGAAGATACTCAAGATGAAGGTGTTGCCGGTCTAGCACTTGTGTCAACCAACTCCTACGACATATTTGACTCACCAAATGAAGGAATTGGAAGATCCTTCATGGCCAAAGGTCCTAAGGTAACACACCCCGAGTATGTTGATTTTAATAGTGACGAAGATGACTTGTTGGGTGATGATGATTTGCTTGTTGACAACTCTAGTGATGAATACTATGATGAAACGTCAACTAATCATGCTAATCAAGATAAAACGAATGACAATGATAAGGAGAAGATTGAGACTCTAACTAAAGAACTAAACACTCTAAAGTTAGCTCATGAAACTATCTTCGAAGATCATCGAGAACTTTTAAGAGCTCATGAGAAGTTATGCTTTGGAAAGCTCAATCTTGAGCAAGAGCATGAGTTTTTAAAAGCAATCAATGATGATCTCTGCAAGAAAAGTTCTTCTTACATTGCCAAGCGTTTACTCTTATCCACTTACATGCCTCAAGTCAAGTCTAGTAACAAGAACAAGAAAGATTCTTTCTCTAGTAGTAACAATGATCATGCTAAATCCAATATTGTTGCTTCTAGTAATTCTCTTGATTCCACTAATGATTCTCTTAGCCAAGTTACACTTGAGCAAGAAAATAGCTTATTGAAGGGAATTATAGAGAAAGGAGTGTACAAAAGCCTTGCCGGGAGTAAGCAATTCGAGGAAATTGTGCGCAAGCAAGGAATGCACCGGAAGAATCAAGGTGTTGGTTTTGAATGAAAGTTCAATGCCAATGGAGTTGAGTGGGAAGAAGATCAATACCCATAGACAAAGTTTGTTCCTCAACAAGAGAAGTATGATACTTCCTTCAAGGGGACACAAGCTCAAGATGATCTTCCACCACAAGACTACAAGCAAAAAGGCAAGGACAAGCTTCAAGAGGAAATTGATGCATTTGAAGAAGCTCCTAAGACCTTAGTCAAGTGGATTCCCAAGACCACTTCAAGTTCCACTTCATCAAGTACGACTACAACTCCAAGGATTCCCATCAAGATGGTGTGGATCCAAAAGAAGAAGAACTAGAGAGTTCTTGAGGGTGACTCCGCCAACATACTTCACTCTTATCATTTTGGCAAGAACAAGTGCAATCAACTTCCACATCTTGCACTAGTTCAGGGAGTCACAAACCCTCTTGTTGGTAAGACAAGAGACAAGGTAACCTAAAAGTTTTCATGGACATCATCTTGTGTGTGCATCACTCTATGTCTATGGATATCCTTGTTTGTTCCTTGTGGGACTAACCCATGTAGGTATTGAAAGTGCAATTCACTCAAATAGATAGCTCCAAGTGATCTACATCAACATTGAGCATCCACATCTTCAACATCTACATGAAGTCATCATCGACAAAACCCAAGGTTAGTTCATCCCTCTTAGGGGGGATATCACATCTAGGGGGAGCTTTACTCTAAGACTTGAGCTAAAGCAACTCTAAAGATGTGAACACAACAATGCTTTATGTAAAAGTGGTAACCCCACTTGAGCTTAAACGATGAGTATGACCTATGATCAAGTGTTCTCACTTGACTCCTAAGTCAATATACTCATATATAGATGACCTAGTCATCACAAATTGCTTGATAGATGCTAGAATTGGTTGTGCATGCTTTGTCACATATTTTATTTGCCATCTTATTGTGTGAGCATGTCGGTTGCATATTTTACTCATTCGAGGACATCCACTTGTTGTTTTGATTGTTTGGTTTTATTTCCTTTTGCCAAGTGGATGGACAAGAATGCCTAAGAACCTCCTCTAGCTATCTATGCTTTTCTCATCTCAAACTCTATTCATGCTACATCACAAAATTTGATCAAGTCAGATTCGAACTACTCTGTGCGAGGAGCGCTCGGAGTCCCCGATTCGTCATAGACTTAAACTTCCAAAACCTCTTTGTGATTCTCGGTCTGACCGATATCCTACTTTCGGTCCTACCGAGATCATTAAGTTGATCTAGGTTATCAATCTCGGTGCAACCGATTTGAACCATTCAGTCACACCGAGTTGCAACAACTGTATACAGTTTTGCATCTCGGTGCCACCGAGTTGTTCCACTCGGTCACACCGACAGGGTCGGGCTATATATAGTCACGGGATTTTTTTTGGAAATTTCTCCGAACCCCTTCGCCCGCGCGATAGCCTGCTCTGCCAACTTGGTCTCTGGATCGTCTCCTCGCCGCCAGCTGCCTCCAGTCGCTGGTCTCCGTCGCCGTCAACGGGAATTCTACCCCGCCGTTGCCGCCGTAGCGAGTCTTCGCCGAACTAGGGTATGGACTCGATCTTTGTGCTATTCCCCAATCCGATTCTTAGCACATTGTGATCATCATGATTCTTGCCACGTTTGAAACACTTCTATCCAGTCAATGAACTCGTAGATTAGGTTTAATTCGAAAATTTTAGGGTTAGGTTTCCGCCGAAACCATCTCGGACCCACCGAGTTGAAAAACTCGGTCCCACCGATTTGGCTTATGCCATTGCACAAGTGAGACTCGGTCTGACCGAGAATTACTTATCAGTGTGACCGATTTTGGAACTCTGTGAAACCCTAGCAGTCTCGGTGCCACCGAACTGTGACTCGATCTGACCGAGTTCACTAGTTTAGGTTCCAAAACTGCTTCGGTATCACTGAGTTTAAAAATCGGTAGATCCGAGATGCTTTCAGTGGGAAACTAAAACTAAGTTTTTGAATTACTCTTTTGCAAAAATCTCTGCTTTTTGTGATGCTCATCCACTCTATCTCATCTATAACCTATTCACAGGGTTAGTAGTCAGAGTTTGCACCATGTCAGACCAAAGTGATAGCCAGAACATGTCAGAGCAGCAAGTGCAGATGAGTGAGGGCACTAGTCCCTCAAGTTCCTCAGATGATGGCAGCAGGAGCACCCCTAGCAATCTGCCTAAAGCTGCCACAAGACAGAGAAAGAAGAGAACCTCAGATTCAGAAGATGAGGATTATGTGGCAGAAGAGGAAGCAACCTCCAAGAGAGTTGAGCCAGCACAGGGCATAAAACCAGGGATGAAGATCAAAAGGCCAGCAGGCAGGCAGCCTATGTCAAAGGCTAGAGCTTCAACTGAGAAGACCACTCCCATAGAGCCAGTTGCTGCTGAAAGCAAGAAGAGGAAAGAAAGGGTGAAGAAAACTGTAGCCAGAGTGCTTGGCAAGGCTTCCATCATGGAAGATGAGGAGGAAGAAGAAGAGGTAGCTGGACCAGTACCAAAGGCACCCAAGCTGATGGGTGATGCCATAAGATCAGGGGCAGCTGCTTCCAAGGCCAAGCCAGCTCCAAAGCCAAAGCCAAAGAGGAATACAAGAAGCATCCCAGCTACTGAGAAGAACAAGGCCCCAGTGCCTGAAGCTGCAGAAGAAGAGGAAGAGAATGTTCTTAGAAAGCTCAAGCCCAAGATCCCAGACCACAACGATGCTCATCCTATGGCTGAGGATATGAAGCTCAGGAGAGATTAAGGGCTCCGGAAGTGGAGAGAAGCAGACCCGTATGCTTCAAGGAGTAGGACAGCTGTGGACTACATATTTCACACCAAGGAGCAGCAAGATTTTTATGAGACAGTGCTGCTAGACAAGAAGCCAATAGTCTGTGACATGAGATGGGTCAATTGGCAATACATCAAGGACAACGAAGATTACTACCCTGGAGTGCAGGATAGCTTCAAGGCATGTGGAGTAGAGGACTTTGTCGGGCAGGAGCTCACAAAGTGGAACGAGGAACTCATCATGCAGTTCTACTCCACCGCACATTTTTATTTAGATGGGAGAATTGTTTGGATGTCTGAGGGTACGAGGTACCAATCTACAGTTGCTGAATGGGCTCAGCTGATCAATGCCCCAGAAGAGCATGAGGATGACTTGGATGTCTATTCCAGGAAGAAGATGGACCACAACTCTATGTCCAACATGTACAAGGAGATTCCAAGTGAAGCACTTGACACCTTCAAGTTTGGCTCAGTACACTACCTTCTATCAGGGCTGCCAACAATCAATTGGATTCTTAGGCACACCTTGTTGCCCAAGTCTGGAGATCACAAGATGATCAGAGGCCACGCGATCAACTTGCTTCATATCTTTGATGTGCCTCAGAAATTCAAGGTGATGAGCCTAATGGTAGAGACCATTAAGAGGACAGTAGCAGACCAGAAGAGGAGCTGTGGATATGCCCCACAGATTCAGGAGCTCATCAACTCCAAGATGGGCATGGGCATATACTTATTGGACAAGGAACACCTGCCCATCCGTCCAGATTTTGAAGATAATCAAGTTGTTATGACTGAGAATGAGCCATCATCTGCCCAAGCACAAGCCAAGAAGGAGAAAGCGAGGAAGGAGAAAGCTCCCAAGATGCCAACTCAAGAGGAGGCATCTGAATATTTCTTGAAAAGCAAACAAGAGCAGCTTGGTTACTTGATTGCATCCACCCTGCGGATTGAGCAAGGACTAGCCACCCTAACTCAAAACCAGGCAAGCTTAGAGAGGATCATGGAACAATAGTTCTATGACTTGGATGTCAAAGTGACAGAGATTCAGACTATAGTGGAGCAGCTCCAGGATGACATGCAGGAGAGGAGAGGCAAGACTACAACTGATGCTTTTGCGAGAGTGCCACGAGGTCTGAGGTTGTATGCAGTGCGAGTTGCTGACACCAGAGCCACCACTTTTGCACCAGCCATAGCCTCAGTTCCACCAGCTCCAGCGTCCACTTCAGCCTCGACTCCGACCACGTCTACAGAAGGCTTCGTCCTTGGAGTGTGTGACGCCCCCGATTCAATCGTACACTAATCATACACGCAAATGTGTATGATCAAGATCCGGGACTCACCGGAAGATATCACAACACAACTCTACAAATAAAATAAGTCATACAAGCATCATATTACAAGCCAGGGGCCTCGAGGGCTCGAACACAAGAGCTCGATCATAGACAAGTCAGCGGAAGCCACAATATCTAAGCACAGACATAAGATAAACAAGTTTGCCTTAAGAAGGCTAGCACAAACTGGGATACAGATCAAAAGAGGCGCAGGCCTCCTGCCTGGGATCCTCCTAACTACTCCTGGTCGTCATCAGCGGCCTGCACGTAGTAGCAGGCACCTCCCGAGTAGTAGTAGTCGTCGACGGTGGCGTCTGGCTCCTGGACTCCAGCATTTGGTTGCGACAACCAGGTAGAAGGGATAGAGGGAAAAGAAGGAGAAAGCAACCGTGAGTACTCATCCAAAGTACTCGCAAGCAAGGAGCTATACTACATATCTATGCATTGGTATCAAATGGAATAAGGGTATCATATGTGGACTGAACTGCAGAAAGCCAGAATAAGAGGGGGATAACTAGTCCTTTCGAAGACTACGCTTCTGGCAGCCTCCGTCTTGCAACATGTAGAAGAGAGTAGACTGAAGTCCTCCAAGTATCATCGCATAGCATAATCCTAACCGATGATCCTCCCCTCGTCGCCCTGTGAGAGAGCGATCACCGGTTGTATATGGTACTTGGAAGGGTGTGTTTTATTAAGTATCCGGTTCTAGTTGTCATAAGGTCAAGGTACAACTCCGGTCGTCCCTTTACCGAGGGACACGGCTATTCGAATAGATAAACTTTCCTGCAGGGGTGCACCACATACCCCAACACGCTCGATCCCATTTGGCCGGACACACTTTTCTGGGTCATGCCCGGCCTCGGAAGATCAACACGTCGCAGCCCTACCTAGGCACAACAGAGAGGTCAGCACGCCGGTCTAAATCCTATGGCGCAGGGGTCTGGGCCCATCGCCCTTTGCACACCTGCACGTTGCGAACGCGGCCGGAAGCAGAACTAGCCCCCTTAATACAAGAGCAGGCTTATAGTCCAATCCGGCGCGCGCCACTCAGTCGCTGACGTCACGAAGGCTTCGGCTGATACCACGACGCCGGGATACCCATAACTACTCCCGCGTAGATGGTTAGTGCGTATAGACCAAATGGCCAGACTCAGATCAAATACCCAGATCTCGTTAAGCGTGTTAAGTATCCGCCAACGCCGACCAGGGCCAGGCCCACCTCTCTCCTAGGTGGTCAGAACCTGCCCTATCGCTTCGCCACAAAGATCCACACAAAGGGCCGTCGGAAAAGTATGTCCTTCCAGCCCCCAATTCGTGAATCAACTGCGGGTACTCCTCGAGCCAACCCGACTTTGTTCATCACATGTATCATGTATAAAGTATATAGTATATACCCGTGATCACCTCCAGAGTGATCACGGCCCGATAGTATAGCATGGCAGACGGACAAGAATGTAGGGCCACTGATGATAAACTAGCATCCTATACTAAGCATTAGGTTTGCAGGTAAAGGTAACAACAGTAGTAGCAAGGACAGGCTATGCATCAGTATAGGATTAACGGGAAGCAGTAACATGCTACACTACTCTAATGCAAGCAGTATAGAGAAGAGTAGGCGATATCTGGTGATCAAAGGGGGGGGGCTTGCCTGGTTGCTCTGGCAAGAAGGAGGGGTCGTCGATGTAGTCGATCACAGGGGTACCAGCATCGTCACTGGGTCTACCGGAGAGAAGAGGGGGAAGAAACAGTAAATACATACCAAGAAAGTGCATAACAGGACAACAAGCAGAGCTAGACGTGTTCTAACGCGGTATGAGGTGATACCGGTGAAGGGAGGAACATCCGGGAAGGTATCCCCGGTGTTTCGCGTTTTCGGGCAGAGGAGCCGGAGGGGGAAAGTTGCGAGTTTGATAAGTTAGAGATACGTGGTGGACGAACGGGCTGCCTATCCGGGTTCGTCTCATCGTTCTGAGCAACTTTCATGTTGAAAATAATTTAACCCGAGTTGCGGATTAAAAGATATGATTTTCTAAAAAATTCATTAATTTCTGAAATTTAATTAATTTGAAAATGGATTTATGACATCAGCATGATGTCATGCCGACATCAGCAGTCAACAGGGGTTGACTGGGTCAAACTGACGCGTGGGTCCAGTGGGACCCACCTGTCATACTTTGTTAGGTTAAGTAGGGTTTAGTTAAACTAATTACTGTTTAATTAAGCTAACATGTTAATTAGATTAATTAATTAAGGTTAATTAACTTAATTAATTTAGTTAGTTAATTAATTAATTAAATTTATTTCTATTTTAATTATTGTTTTATTTATTATATTTTTTTATACCTCTTCTTTTTTAACGTTCTGGGGGGGCCCTTTGTCATAGGGCCCTGGGGGCTAACGGGCGCATGGGCGTGCGGGTCTACGGGCACAGGCCCGGCTGGCCGGACGGAGCTACGAGGGCCGCAGCGAGGCTTCGTCGACCACCGCAGCGAGCTGCAGCAGGCGCGGGGAAGGGAAGCAGCGGCGAGCACGCATGCCGGCGTGGTCGCGGGATGGCGCGGCGAATCCACCGGTGGACGGCGCCGATGCGGGGTGCAGGGGCGACGAAGGCGAGGGAGCAGGGGCGCGTCGGAGGCGCGACGGAGGCGGAGGCGCCGTCGATGGGGCGAGCGGCGAGCAGAACGGGGCGAGGGCGAGGGACAGCAGAGCGGGGGGGGGGGGGGGGCGGGGAGGCGGCGAGGCAGAGTCGGGGCGCGGTCACCTTCGGGCACGGACGGCGAGCAGGGCATGCGAGGAGCTACGGAGGCAGGCGCGCGTGGATGTGGCCGCGTGGGCGCGCACGGGGAGGAGGCCGCGGCGGAGCGTGCGCGAGCTCGGGCGCGGCGCGAGGAGCAGAGAGGGAAGCGAGGAGGGGCAGCTCACGGGGGTTTGTAGGGACCGGGGCAACGGGGGTCGAGGAGGTGGACGGGGACGGCGTTGTCGAGGAGGCGGGCCGGTGGGGGAGCGCCGGCGAGGTCCAGGCGGGGAGGAGGATGGGGAGGCGCGGCGCTTGGCGATACGACGAGGACCAGGCGGCGGCGACGTAGTCCAACGACGAGATCTGGGGGGGCGCGACGTCGGGCTTGCAGGGAGGGGCGCCGTCGTCGGGGGTGCAGGGCGGCACGGGATCGGGGCGATCCCGATCCGGATCGTGGGGGGGGGGGGGCGAGGGGAGTGGGGGGGTTACGGGTTAGGGTTTTCCCCCTCGTGGGGATAAGGCAGGGGCGGTTCGGCCGGCTGGGCCAGGTGGGCCGGCCTGGGCGGTGAGCTGGGCCGTCTGGCCCAGTTGGCCAGGGGGCTTTTTTTTCCTTTTTCTTTTCTGCTTTATTTTATTTATTTAATAATTTATAGTTTTACAAAATTAAAAACCCATACCCAAAATAGAGTTACAATTCCAACTACTTTCACAGAAAGTTTACCCCTGATCAAAATAGTTTAGTATTTTATAACATTCAAAGACATTTATTCAATAGTTTTACCTGCTGTTTTAATCATTTAAGTGCATTTAAACTTTTTATAAAATTGTGGTTTCTCCACAATAATTACCTCTGCATTATTTGGCAATACCCCAACATTTTAATTTTAATATTTGAAAACCTTTACCGTTTGACTTTATTTTAAGTTTGAATTTCGAATCGATTTTGAACTAACACGAGATTAACAATAGTAACTGTGGTGATGTGGCACCATTAACGTGGGATTACTCTAGCCTAATTATCCGGGCGTCACAATTCTCCTCCACTACAAGAAATCTCGTCCCGAGATTTAGGAGGGGAGTAAGGGGGAAAGACTAGGTTGCGAAATTCTAATGGGTCTTCTCGGTCTTTGTTGCACTTCCCGAAGTAGTTGATCCTTTACGTTGATGTCTCCATTTCTCTGCTTCAGGTCATCATGATGAAGTCGGCATCCTTTCTTCGGGATCTTCATCGTATTTATGAATAGGTAACAAGGCAGATCGGCAACGACAGAATGCTATAAGGGTAATAATCTGGGATTAACCCATGAATGAGCATAGGGGTACCTCTCGAGTTGAACAAATAAAACACATCAAGAGTAAAGTTCGAAGGTACAATAAGAAGTTTCAAGCAGCCAGGCAATCGTTCGATGCCTGCCACAGGGTGCGAAAAGGGTTCGGGGTAATGGGAATAAGTAATGCGCCTAGTACCAGAATAGATCACTAGGATGGTGGCCCGCAAATTACATTCGAAGTCAAGCCCTAGGAATAACTTTGGCAACATGGTGTATAGGAGAGTCAGGTTTCGATCCTGGGACCTGTGGGTTATGGGCCCACCATGTGGGGTAAAAGTAGGAAGAGCGCTGACGTCTTGTACGATCATGCAAGCAAGGCATGTCAGAAGATAGCCTGTTAGTTATGTCGGCAACAACCTCGGTACCAAGGGCGAGGGACGAAGAGAACCCTTTTCCTGCTCGTTGAAACGAGGCGGACCAATAGGCAAAGTTCTCATCCATCGGTGGCTACCAGAATGTCATCAACAATAGTAACAAGGTCTTGCTGACAGAATTGTACACCGAGGTGTTTACATAAGCAGGAGAATATTACTGCTTAGATCATATAAACCTCAAGAAGGTTAAACAAAATGATGGAAAGGAATATGTGATTATCACATTTACCAGAACAATGGAAAGGAAAAATATGTTTAAACACATAATTCAGGGGTATATCCTTCCCAAGGACAAGCAAAACATGATATCCATGACAGGATATAATGTAGAAAACTCTTTAGGTAAGGGGAGAGAAATTTCATGACATTACCCATACAACGGTGTTTGGATAATTGAGCAGAAAACATTTAGCATTGGGCTTCAAATGTTCTTGTTGAAAATCGGAGCACGACAGACATGCTTCGAGATAGCATTGACAAGGTCTTCAAGCAAAGGTCGGAATTTGGATACACAAAGGATTCATCAGGAACAACATATAGAATAAGTCTTACGACTTACACATGGGAGAATGGTTAACCTTGCTAAATTAGAAGCTATAACAATAATTTCTCCGGCTAGGGGTGCTAGGCATGACATCACCTTACTAGGTTATATAAAGACCAATGTTATGACTCTTGGAAAAGGTTCCAACCATCATATCTGACCGAGATTCAGATCTCATTAATGTCAGGATACCTCAGACTCAGGATGCCTGAGAAGAAAAGGTGCAACATAATTTGACGAGATGACAATGTAAGATTCTCGGGAAATGAAATATGGGAGTGAGTTCCGACCCAAGAGTTCATTTAAACCAAGGAGAGGATGAGGTGGCTGACGGGCTCAGGGACAATCCATCGAGATTTCCAAAAGATGAATTTCCACAACCATGTGAACAAGGAGATAACATTTGTCAATTTAAATAATATACTGATGTATGCTCGAGGAAAACATACACAATTAAACATTGGTTGAAAGGTGCGTCCGAATCGTGGGTTGGGTTGCACGACCAATGTCAGAATGGCGATTCAATAATCAATAGTCTAAGAATGAACGGATATGGTAAGAAGTATCACTTGTACCAAGGATGCATAAGAGGCGGTGAAATCCCCACAACATTCTTGACATAAAAGGTGCAATATCCAAGGTAAAGAAGAACAAGGCTGGGTAGTAAGGAACTCAAGGTATAACACCAAACACAAACAAGTTTGTGTCGAACAAAAGTCACTAAGTGGTTGATGATAACACAAATCATCGAGGGCAAGAATGGTATTTCTCATCATGAATTCGATTGGTATCCTGAAGGAGTTAAAATGTTGATGATGATCACAACAAATTTTGTCGAGAGGCTCCATGAGGATGCAATCGCTTGGCGATGACATCAAGCCAAGGGAATGGTGAAGCAAAAGGTTATTATAACCATAGATAAGATGCCATCTCAGAATTCAGAGTTGTCTCTCAAGACAAACAATATGATGGTGAAAGTTCGATGTAAGCTTAGAGCTCTGTCGGGATTGTGTCCCGAGGATGAAGGACATATGTAGAATGGTCAAGCAGTCAGCCTGACGATGATGATGTGGTCAATCAGTTGGGAATGACACGATCGAGTAAAAACTTGTATGTATTGAAGATTAATAAGAGTTGTTGAATCGCAGTGCGGACTCGATTCAGTTATCGATGTCTTTGAGTGTTAAATTACTCAAAGCCCATGAAAAATTGGAATCAATGAGAATGTAGCACTTGATGAAGAACTCATAAGAGGTTATACAGTTCCGTGATAATCTCGAGATACCAGGGGGGTAATACTCGGCGACAAATCAAAGTAGAGGTTGGACTAGGGTATTACACTGCAGAAGACAAGTGCTTAAACTTGCATGAGAAATGGTATTTAAAGGAGAACATGGTCGGAACCACGATTGCAAAAGGCCAGATCCCAGATATAAGATGAACTTATACCAAAGGAATAATTAATTTAAGAGAAGCTTTAATGATAAGATCTACATTGTGTCCATGGGCATGAACGCAAAGTTCAAGGTCGACTCCCACTTCTCCAATGCATAACCTTTCATTCACTTCTCACTTTTGAAGAAGTTGTAGTGTTGAAATTTTATCTGGTGAAATACCAGAAGTGTATGACTCGTGAAAACTTTCGAGTTCACACAGTTTAGAGAAGGCATATGTTCAACCCATAGGGGCTTCTTAGAAACATATACCACAAGTTCCAAGAGTAAATATCACAAGCTCGAAAGTAGAGCAAGGTTGAGAAAGTAGATGATACCTTTTACCAAAGGCATTATGTACCCGAGGGTAGGCTCACAAGGTTATTGAATATGAAGGACGATGTCGGATAAAATCCATTAAAGGATCTGCCGGTCCATAACAGAGCTGACGTGAGCATCGGCACACAACCAGAGGAAGTAACAATGCAAAGGCATTGGATTATGGAAACAATTAACTAATCCAGAGCCCAAATGCAAAGGAATGATGATTTTCAAATCAAGGGATCAGAAGCAATGTTCTGATTAGGGATGGATAAGTTCAATAGCCTTAGGGGTACAATTGACGACAATTTGATTGGTCGATAACCAGCTCATGTTTAAAATGACGTGTGAGCCGGAAGGATGAATCATTGGATCTGATTGGGGATGGCGAGCATTCACAACATTTTGAATCAACGGACTCAAAATGATAATGACAAGGGATGCCAATAAAATTATAGACTTATGGGATTAACCATAATGCAAGCAAGTAAGAACTTCAAGAGTAATAGGCTACTCAGGATTTTCGGAAGTTCAAATAGTATTTTGAAGACTTTTTTGAAATACATGAACCAACTGGGGGTGAGCAAATATCCGGTGAGTGCTAGAAATTACCCATAGTGGTATTCATGTGGCAAAGAAATGCAAGGCAGTAGGCACAAAGTATTCTCAGAACAATAGAGAGAATTTTGGAGCATCTTGTAATAACAAGATCAATGAGGAATGATTATATGAATGGCACGTGTACGTGGTTATCCATAGAGGTTTATCGATAGATGGGAATTGCAAAAGCAACACGCACAAGGTCTCGACAGAATATCGGAGAGTATCTTCGAAATCTTCTAGTGCAGCCGGCGATCATCTGGAATGAAGGGGCTCTTCGGGAGAAAGTATTTTCGAGAACCTAAGTTAGACTTTTAGTAAATTCATTAAACCTGAATAGGAGAGAGTTCAGAGTCCCAGAGCATAGACGTGGAATAAAAGATCCTAGTACCACCTGATGGCGACGTGTGCCCGTAAGACACACAGCCATGTTAGTAAAAAAAATTGCAATGTCTAGACTCGACTTCGGCCAAGGAGTTGGAAGGGGGATTCCTACAGGCAGTCGGCTCTGATACCAACTTGTGACACCCCCGATTCAATCGTACACTAATCATACACGCAAATGTGTACGATCAAGATCAGGGACTCACGGGAAGATATCACAACACAACTCTACAAACAAAATAAGTCATACAAGCATCATATTACAAGCCAGGGGCCTCGAGGGCTCGAATACAAGAGCTCGATCATAGACGAGTCAACGGAAGCCACAATATCTGAGCACAGACATAAGATAAACAAGTTTGCCTTAAGAAGGCTAGCACAAACTGGGATACAGATCGAAAGAGGCGCATGCCTCCTGCCTGGGATCCTCCTAACTACTCCTGGTCGTCGTCAGCGGCCTGCACATAGTAGCAGGCACCTCCCGAGTAGTAGTAGTCGTCGACGGTGGCGTCTGGCTCCTGGACTCCAGCATCTGGTTGCGACAACCAGGTAGAAGGGATACAGGGAAAAGAAGGAGAAAGCAACCGTGAGTACTCATCCAAAGTACTCGCAAGCAAGGAGCTATACTACATATGTATGCATTGGTATCAAATGGAATAAGGGTATCATATGTGGAATGAACTGCAGAAAGCCAGAATAAGAGGGGGATAACTAGTCCTTTCGAAGACTACGCTTCTGGCAGCCTCCGTCTTGCAACATGTAGAAGAGAGTAGACTGAAGTCCTCCAAGTATCATCGCATAGCATAATCCTAACCGATGATCCTCCCCTCGTCGCCCTGTGAGAGAGCGATCACCGGTTGTATCTGGTACTTGGAAGGGTGTGTTTTATTAAGTATCCGGTTCTAGTTGTCATAAGGTCAAGGTACAACTCCGGGTCGTCCTTTTACCGAGGAACATGGCTATTCGAATAGATAAACTTCCCTGCAGGGGTGCACCACATACCCCAACACGCTCGATCCCATTTGGCCGGACACACTTTTCTGGGTCATGCCTGGCCTCGGAAGATCAACACGTCGCAGCCCTACCTAGGCACAACAGAGAGGTCAGCACGCCGGTCTAAATCCTATGGCGCAGGGGTCTGGGCCCATCGCCCTTTGCACACCTGCGTGTTGCGAACGCGGCCGGAAGCAGAACTAGCCCCCTTAATACAAGAGCAGGCTTACGGTCCAATCCGGCGCGTGCCACTCAGTCGCTGACGTCACGAAGGCTTCGACTGATACCACGACGCCGGGATACCCATAACTACTCCCGCGTAGATGGTTAGTGCGTATAGACCAAATGGCCAGACTCAGATCAAATACCCAGATCTCGTTAAGCGTGTTAAGTATCCGCGAACGCCGACCAGGGCCAGGCCCACCTCTCTCCTAGGTGGTCGGAACCTGCCCTGTCGCTTCGCCACAAAGATCCACACAGAGGGCCGTCGGGAAAGTATGTCCTTCCAGCCCCCAATTCGTGAATCAACTACGGGTACTCCTCGAGCCAACCCGACTTTGTTCATCACATGTATCATGTATAAAGTATATAGTATATACCCGTGATCACCTCCCGAGTGATCACGGCCCGATAGTATAGCATGGTAGACGGACAAGAATGTAGGGCCACAGATGATAAACTAGCATCCTATACTAAGCATTAGGTTTGCAGGTAAAGGTAACAACAGTAGTAGCAAGGACAGGCTATGCATCAGTATAGGATTAACGGGAAGCAGTAACATGCTACACTACTCTAATGCAAGCAGTATAGAGAAAGTAGGCGATATCTGGTGATCAAAGGGGGGCTTGCCTGGTTGCTCTGGCAAGAAGGAGGGGTCGTCGATGTAGTCGATCACAGGGGTACTAGCATCGTCACTGGGTCTACCGGAGAGAAGAGGGGGAAGAAACAGTAAATACATACCAAGCAAGTGCATAACAGGACAACAAGCAGAGCTAGACGTGTTCTAACGCGGTATCAGGTGATACCGGTGAAGGGGGGAACATCCGGGAAGGTCTCCCCGGTGTTTCGCGTTTTCGGGCAAAGGAGCCGGGGGGGGGGGGGAAAGTTGCGTGTTTGATAAGTTAGAGATACGTGGTGGACGAACGGGCTGCGTATCCGGGTTTGTCTCATCGTTCTGAGCAACTTTCATGTTGAAAATAATTTAATCCGAGTTGCGGATTAAAAGATATGATTTTCTAAAAAATTCATTAATTTCTGAAATTTAATTAATTATTTAATTAATTCGAAAATGGATTTATGACATCAGCATGATGTCATGCTGACATCAGCAGTCAATAGGGGTTGACTGGGTCAAACTGACGCGTGGGTCCAGTGGGACCCACCTGTCATACTTTGTTAGGTTAAGTAGGGTTTAGTTAAACTAACTACTGTTTAATTAAGCTAACAGGTTAATTAGATTAATTAATTAAGGTTAATTAACTTAATTAATTTAGTTAATTAATTAAATTTATTTCTATTTTAATTATTGTTTTATTTATTATATTTTTTATACCTCTTTTTTTTTAACGTTCTGGGGGAGCGGGCCCCCTTTGTCATAGGGCCCTGGGGGCTAACGGGCGCATGGGCGAGGGGCAGCAGAGCGGGGGGGGGGGGGGGGGGGGAGGCGGCCAAGCAGAGTCGGGGCGCGGTCACCTTCGGGCACGGACGACGAGCAGGGCATGCGAGGAGCTACGGAGGCGGGCGCGCGTGGCTGTGGCCGCGTGGGCGCGCACGGGGAGGAGGCCGCGGCGGAGCGTGCGCGAGCTCGGGCACGGCGCGAGGAGCAGAGAGGGAAGCGAGGAGGGGCAGCTCACGGGGGTTTGTAGGGACCGGGGCAACGGGGGTCGAGGAGGTGGACGGGGACGGCATCGTCGAGGAGGCGGGCCGGTGGGGGAGCGCCGGCGAGGTCCAGGCGAGGAGGAGGATGGGGAGGCGCGGCGCTTGGCGATACGACGAGGACCAGGCGGCGGCGACGTAGTCCAACGACGAGATCTGGGGGGGGGGGGCGCGACGTCGGGCTTGCAGGGAGGGGCGCCGTCGTCGGGGGTGCAGGGCGGCACGGGATCGGTGCGATCCCGATTCGGATCATGGGGGGGGGGGGGCGAGTGGGGGCGAGGGGGGTGGGGGGGTTACGGGTTAGGGTTTTCCCCCTCGTGGGGATAAGGCAGGGGCGGTTCGGCCGGCTGGGCCAGGTGGGCCGGCCTGGCCGGTGAGCTGGGCCGTCTGGCCCAGTTGGCCAGGGGGCTTTTTTTTCTTTTTTTTTCTTTTTTTCTGCTTTATTTTATTTATTTAATAATTTATAGTTTTACAAAAAGTAAAACCCATACCTAAAATAGAGTTACAATTCCAACTACTTTCATAGCAAGTTTTACCCCTGATCAAAATAGTTTAGTATTTTATAACATTCAAAGACATTTATTCAATAGTTTTACCTACTGTTTTAATCATTTAAGTGCATTTAAACTTTTTATAAAATTGTGGTTTGTCCACAATAATTACCTCTGCATTATTTGGCAATACCCCAACATTTTAGTTTTAATATTTGAAAACCTTTACCGTTTGACTTTATTTTAAGTTTGAATTTCGAAACGATTTTGAACTAACACGAGATTAACAACAGTAACTGTGGTGACGTGGCACCATTAACGTGGGATTACTGTAGCCTAATTATCCGGGCGTCACAGAGTGCTCCGGACTCCACCACCACCTGAAGATCAAGCCTGAGTGTCGAGTTAGCACTATGCATTTTCTAGGAACTTTTTGGTAACTTGTTGCCAAAGGGGGAGAAAATGTATAGATCATAGGCTTCGGTTGAGAGTGTTGCTTTTATTCTCTCTTGTTTTATTTGGTGGTTTTTCGAACTTTGTTTGCTTTTGTGTGAGATACTATGTCATTATCCATGAGACATCGATGATCATGTGTTTGATCATAAGCTACACTTAATGTTTGCTTAATATTTTTATCCTATCTATCTTATGTGATCACTCACTATTCTTGGTGATGGGTGCATGTATTCCATTCTTAGCATTTTAAGCGCTCCACCAAGATGTATGTGACATGGAAGAGTAACCCATGACTCTAACTCTTTGTGCATTTGCAGTCCAAAGCAAATCTTAAATATGCACAAATTTAGGGGGAGCTCTTACTTATCACATACTTCTCAAAGCGACGATATTTCATGCTTATTATCATTGTCGAAGCTTTGATCTATATGTTGTCATCAATTACCAAAAAGGGGGAGATTGAAAGTGCAACTATCCCTAGGTGGTTTTGGTAATTCATAACAACATATAGCTCATTTAGCTAATGCAATTCCAAGATGATTATTTCAGGAAAGCTCAATGATTGGCATGGCATGGATGTGAAAGTGGAACCCTCAAAATGCTAAGGACAAAGGATTGGCTCAAGCTCAAAAGCTCAAGACTCTTCATTTTATATTTTAGTGATCCAAGATCACATTGAGTCTTTAGGAAAAGCCAATACTATCAAGGAGGGATGAGGTGTTGCTTAATGAGCCTCTTGCTTCATGTGCTTAGTGATATGCTCCAAAATCCTCAACCACTTTCCCATATCCACAAATGACCTAAACCCTAAGCCAAACTCGGTCATACCGATTCTTTCTATCCGGCGCCACCGAGTTTCACTTGTCATAAGCCACTGCCAAACCCTAGTAATTCGGTCCTACCGATAGGGATCTCGGTCTCACCGAGATGGGGTTGCAGACTCTCTATTTCCCTTTCGTAACTTTTCGGTCTCACCAAAAGAGCGAATCGGTCCCACCGAGATTGCAATGTAAACTCTGTGTTTCCCTTTTGTAACTTTTCGGTCTCACCGAAAGAGCAAATCGGTCCCACCGAGTTTACCTGACCAACTCTCTGGTTAGCTTATTACCAAACTCGGTCTCACCGAATTTGTGTAATCGGTCTCACCGAGATTACGTTATGCCCAAACCCTAACAGAATCGGTCCTACCGAGTTGCATGTCAGTCCCACCGAAAATCTCTAACGGTCACTAGGTTTACCTTTCGGTCTGACCGAGTTGGTTGATTCGGTCCCACCGAGATTGGTAAATTGTGTGTAATGGTTGGATTTTGTGTGGAGGCTATATATACCCCTCCACCTCTTCATTCGTGGAGAGAGCCATCAGAACACATACACAATTCCAGCTCATATGTTATGAGAGAGAACCACCTACTCATGTGTTGAGACCAAGATATTCCATTCCTACCATATGAATCTTGATCTCTAGCCTTCCCCAAGTTGATTTCCACTCAAATCTTCTTTCCACCAGATCCAAATCCTATGAGAGAGAGTTGAGTGTTGGGGAGACTATCATTTGAAGCACAAGAGCAAGGAGTTCATCATCAACACACCATTTGTTACTTCTTGGAGAATGGTGTCTCCTAGATTGGCTAGGTGTCACTTGGGAGCCTCCGACAAGATTGTGGAGTTGAACCAAGGAGTTTGTAAGGGCAAGCAAATCGCCTACTTCGTGAAGATCTACCGCTAGTGAGGCAAGTCCTGCGTGGGCGATGGCCATGGTGGGATAGACAAGGTTGCTACTTCGTGGACCCTTCGTGGGTGGAGCCCTCCGTGGACTCGCGCAACCGTTACCCTTCGTGGGTTGAAGTCTCCATCAACGTGGATGTAGGATAGCACCACCTATCCGAACCACGGGAAAAACATCCGTGTCTCCAATTGCGTTTGAATTCTCCAAACCCTTCCCTTTACATTCTTTCAAGTTGCATGCTTTACTTTCCGCTGCTAATATACTCTTTGCATGCTTGCTTGAATTGTGTGATGATTGCTTGACTTGTCCTAAGATAGCTAAAATCTACCAAGAACTAAAATTGGGAAAAGGTTAAGTTTTTATTTGGTCAAGTAGTCTAATCACCCCCCTTTACACATACAACATTTTAAATATTTCAAACATGCATGAAAGTTGAATATTATTAAACTAGAAAAAATTCTAAGCAACTTTCATATATAAATTATTTAGATCCGATGCACGGTTGTGAAGTTATTAAATGCATGAAGTTTAGGGGCCATTCTGCAAAACTGCTGTCTCTAAAAAAGACAAACTCACAGATCTGGAAAAAAATACACTGGGCCGAAACTGCCTGGCCCAACAAGAGAAATAAAACAAAAGAGGGGCGCAGTGGGTGGCCTCACCCATGGGCTTCGGCCCGTTTGAGGAGGAGGGGGTAGGCCGCGGTAAATGGCGAAGGGACGTGGCCCAGACGCGAGCTGGCACTGGGTCATATGCGCGAAGGCGGCCCACGCATCTGGCCCTCTCGGTTAATGAAGGCGCATGCATGAGGGAGAGCATATCGATGGAGAGGAGGCGTAGGCAGGCAACGGCGCAGAGATGCAGAGGAAGCAGGGGCTTGGCGCAGGGCAGAGGAGGACTCGAGGCTCCAGCAGGAGGAACTTGAAGCGCAGGGCACGAGGAGGCACGGCTCCGACGAGCGTGGGTTTGGAGACCGGGGCGGGCTCCTTCGGTGGCCATCCATGGCGCTGCTGGTTCAAAGAAAGAGAGAGGGAGATGTAAGAGAGAGAGAGAGAGAGGACAAGGAGCAGGGACATGGCCTGGCCGGGGCACGACGACCTGTGGCTCACCGACGCACATCTGCTGGATCCGCCGGCGACGAGGGAGTGAGGGCAACACGGTGGCTGGCGACAGACTTGGCGCAACTCTGGAGAAAGGACGAAGCGTGGAGGTCGCGGATGGCGCAAGGTTCGGCGAGTCTGGGATGGCCGGATCCGGTGAAGAACGGTGGCGGACGGCAAATGTCAAGGGAGGCGACGCGATCTGGTCGAAGCCGAGCATGGGGTCTCGTTCCTGGCGTCTTGCGGGAGCTCCTACTTGAACGAAGCTCGTCAGCGGCGCGGAGATGAGGCGAGCTCAGGCACTTCTCGCTGCTGCATGGGTATGGGGGCGTGGAAGCTACAGGCGGCGGCATGTCCATGGCATCAGGAAGGAGAGGGATTGAGCAGAGGCCGGTGAGGTTGGTCGGGGATGGATTGGATCGGCTTGGTGGTTGGTTGGGTGCTGAAAACAAAAAGAATGGCGGCGGGGATGGATTGGATGGATGGAAGGATGGGACAGGATCCCTAATTCCTAGGGTTGCCCATTATATACGCTGGTGGATTAGGTTAGGGGCTAACGGAACCGTCCAATCGTAAACGGACGGTCGGCAAAAATAGGCTAGGGATCCCAAATAAGATAACGGAGACGTTTCATAGATGTTTGGGGATGATCCGGACACAACGGTGACGACTGCTCGGGTCGGGTCCGGGACAATTTCCGGACGCGCGCGAGGGGTTCGATGCACTGCGCAAGGAGGGGTAGGCTGGGCCTAGGTGGACTGTGGAGAGTGGGTTGGTCCGAGAGAAGAGGGGAGCGATGAAGCCCGGCATGGTTTCTGGATACCGAAAACGTCCGACGTTAGACCGGCTATAATGCCGTTATAGTTTAACGGTTGGGCTATCAAACGAACTCGGAATGCGATGAAACTTGACAGGCGGTCTATCTACACTATACTAAGACCACACGCCAACTTTCATCCCATTCCGAGAACATTTTCTGGCCACTTATAAAATAATATTTCGGACATGCCGCGGGCGCGTGCAAGTGTGTTTGGCTCGGAACGGACAACAGAAAGAACGGGGAAACCCGGACGGATGCAGGTTTTGAAAACATGATGATGCAATGCACATGATGACATGACAAGATGCGCCACGCAAGCAAATGACATGGCAACGTCGGCGAATAACTGGAAGACACCTGGCGCAACGGTCTCGGGGCATCACAACAAGGAGCAAGGAAAAGACTTGAATTTGAACTTGAATGCAATTCATAAACTTTGAACTTTAAGGATTTGTAATAAGGATTCTGTTGTCAATTTGAACTACAGTGAAAACTTGTAAGGTGTAATAATTCTATTTGTAATTTGATGTGAAATTTGAGGTAGAATACAAAATTGAGGCAAAATTTGAATTTTAGGCAAACTTTGAATTTGAACCAACACTTGAAGTCCATTGCCGTGTGGTGTGAGTTGCAAAGTTGGCCGGACTATTATAAACATTAGGTGATCAATCTAATCTCTTTTGCGTGGTAAAACTTCTAGTCATGAGAAATGTGCTCCAAATGAGCTCCCAAGCTAGGGTAAACAACCCCATTTGTAATCAAGTTTTTTTGACCTACTCTAAATGAGCCAAATATTTTTTTATTAACACCTATTCAATCTATATAGTGTAGATTCAAAGTATCACTAATTATTGAACTAATCTTCACATTTTTACATTTTTTTTGGAAAAATACACTTTAATAGAAAACCATTAAAAACATGTTTAAAATATCAAAATGGAAAACTAAGTTCAGATCCTTCTTATTCACTTTGAAATCAAGCTTTGGTGATTTTTTTTGATTTTTTTTAAATTTTCAAAAACCAAAGGGAACCCTACCTCCTCTCCTTGGACTCTATGAAATGTTGTATGTGGTAGCTCATATGTGTGAAGGTTTTTTCATGAAAATGTCCGTAGACGAAGTTTATGATTTTTGGTTGGTAACATGTCACACAAGAGAACATTGTGCACAGGTTTTATATTTTTTGATTTTTTTTTAAATTAATGGTGCTCATTTGACCTCGATTATGCCAACTAGGTTTTATTGTAAATGTATGTATACCAAGTTTAGTATTTTTCCTCGTTAGTGTGTCTTATAAAATGACGAATGACGAAGGTTTCATATTTTTTTGATTTTTTAGAATTAGTTGTGCTCAGTCAAAGCCTTGGAAACCCTGCTCATATTGCCATGGTGTTATTTTTATGCAGAAATAAAAGTTCTCGGAATGACCTGAAAATCAATGAAGATTATTTTGGAATTAATAAAAAATACTGGCGAAAGAATCAAGGCCAGGGGCCCACACCCTGTCCATGCCCTGAAAATTTAATATGATTTTTTCTGGAATATTTGAGAATATCTGGCACTGAGAACACATCAGGGGGAGCCAGCACCTAGCCACGAGGGTCCAGGGCGCGCCCCTGCCTCGTGGGCCCCTGGTGGCCCCCTCCACTTATTCCAGGCACCACACACTCCTTCCTCCCAAAAAAATCACTAGCCAGCTCAAACCCGAGTTCTTGCTCATCTTGCTGCCATTTTCGATCTCCTTGCTCAAAGCTCCATTCACAAAACTGCTTTGGGGGATTATTCTTTCGTATGTGACTCCTTCGATGGTCCAATTAGTTTTTGGTCTAGTGCTTTATTTATTGCAAATTTTTGCTGCTTAGGTGACCCTGTTCTTGAGCTTGCATGCCAAATTTATGTGGTCAAAAGTAGTCCTAATGCATGATATAGTCTCTAGGCACTTGTGGGAGAATGTCGGATCTGGGGTTCTAGCAGACTCTTGAGGTTCGAAAACTGGGGTGCACGCGAAGGTTTTCTCCCTATCGATCCACGCCCTAACTCTCTAAGATCACGCAGACGAACACGACGAACTCTCAACACAGAAAGACACAAGATTTATACTGGTTCGGGCCACCATTGTGGTGTAATACCCTACTCCAGTGTGGTGGTGGTGGATTGCCTCTTGGGCTAATGATGAACAGTACAAGAGGAAGAACAACCTCCTGAGGTTGAGGTGTTCTTGTGTTTGGTGAGTTTGAGTGTGTGAGGATCCAAATCAGCTGCCGACTTGTGATGGTGTCGATCCGATGCCCCTCATGGTGGTGGCTAGTTCTACTTATATAGGCCCTGGTCCTCTCCCCAAATATTGAGCGGGAAGGGAGCCAACAACGGCCAATTCGAAAGGGGACAACTAGTACAAGCTATCCTGACAAAAGGTGGTCTTCGCCTGCAAAAGGCTCTGGTGATGACGGCGTCTTGGGCTCCATGGTGACCTCCGTCTTGCCGTCCTTCTGGTCCTGGTCTTGTTGCACCAATATGAAAACCTTTGCTTGATGCCTTGGTACTCCGGACCTGCGCTTGCCCCCATAGCACCAATGAGGAAACAAGGACGCTACATGCGCTGGCGCCCGCCTGGCCTCGATCGTCATGGCTCACGTCACGAGGGGCCTCGCGAGGTTTGCCTTGCCTTGATCTCTCCGCCCCTTGTGAGCTTGCCTAGTGAGGCCGCTCTTGAGGAGGTCTTGCGTCGTCTACCCCGCGAGGCTTGGCCCCTCGCGAGGGTCTTGAATGTCGTGCTGATGAAGATGGGTCGTACGAACCTGCCGGCCCAACCACGCCATGGGCCGCAGGCAGGCAAGTCTGGGGACCCCCATTCCCAGAACGTCGACAGTAGCCCCCGGTCCCAAGGCACCATCGGGCTTGGCTTCGAGGCGAAGCCAAAGGGTCAACACGTAGCGCTGCAGGCCCCAAAAGCCTACGACATCGGTTGACGCGTGGCGGTTTATTGGAAGTGGGCGTGTCCGCTTCCCCGTGCTGCCTTGGCAACTGCCCGACTTGACAAGTCCCTGTGACATGCAAGGAAAACCATCATTACCTATGATTGTGGGGGTGCTGGTTGGCCTTCCTCTACTATAAATGGGGAGGGGGGCAGAGCCCCCATCGTCCTTCTCTTCCATTCCGCCTGCTTCTTCCTCCTCTACTCCTCTGCTAGCAGCCACTTCAATGGCACCGATCCGCAGGTTTTCGGCTGAGAAAAAGGGGAAGGTTCCCCTTACATGTCGGTGCTGCTTCCACTGAAGAAGAGATCGGTCCACCACCGCGATGCCGCGGAGTTGCAGGTGGTGACGAGGCCTTGGTGCGAGCGGCCTCCTCCTGGGTAGCCATTGCCCTTGTACGCCCAAGCCGGGGGCTCGAGAGGAAGGAGCGACGAGCATCGGCGTGCGCGCCGCGGACAAGGTCAACGCGCCGCGACATTGAGTGCCGCTGCTCCTAGAGTTCATGCCTCGGACTCTTCACGTGAGTTCGTGCTGTGGGAGGCAATGCCCCCAAGCTCCTGGATCCGCTTCCCGCGCTTCTTCTCTGACGTGATGCCGCCGAGGGGACCTCTCGAGCTCTGGTTGCAGCATGCCGACTGTGACGCCCCGGCGACCGGAGCTAAGGTTGAAGCAGTCTCCACCGGCAAGATCTTCATGACCTACGGCTGGGGCGAGGTCGCGCGGGTTTGCCTTGCGGAGGGCGCCCTCGCGATCCACCTCGAGTACGACGGCGCCTCCACACTGTTCTTCAAGGTCTTCGACACGGAGGGTCGCCGCTTGGAGTGTTTCCCCGAAGGGGAGCGCTAGGGTGAGGCGCACTCTGCTCGGGGCTGCTCCAGCAGGAACGACTCTTGGGAGTCCAACGGCTCTCCTGAGCTCTACGAGACTCCAGGGACGAGCGACAACAGCTACGTGCCCCCGAGCTCCCGTCGTGCTCGGAGCAGGGCCGCCACGTCCGGCCGCCGCCGTCGCTAATCTGGATGGGGTTCGTGTCGGCCTCCCGTGGCCCACTGTTGATGATGGCGTCGGCCGCGGGGGTGTGTAGATAGGAGTCCCCTAAGTTCTTGTCCTTTGTTCCCTGCGAGGAATCAAGAAGTACCCCGCGGGGGCATGTAAAGAATCTGCAATGCCTTTTGTTGCCATTATCTTAATTATGGAAGCCTTGTTAGCGCTAGTCCTGTTTAGGCTCAGTCTTCCCTTCCCAACCTCGCGACAGCTTGTTGCTCTACACTGATAGGTCCCAGTCCCCAGGCAGGCTTCAGCCGTCGCTGGTATGCTAGGTCGCGTGCCGTGGTCAAGGCTAGGAGGTGAGCGGCCCGAGGTCCAGTAAGAGCCCCTGAGGCACGATGCTCAGGAGGTCCCCTGTAGCGCTGAAGCAGCCGTAGTAAGATAAGAAAGGGAGGCGACATTACCACAACAGGGCTGCAGCGAGCGTGTCTGATTAGGTTCCAACGAATGGTTGATCTGAGCTCGTGACTTATCTTGGCCGTCCGGGGTCGATTCTTCATGATGCGCCATACCAGTGCGCGAACATCCGCAGTGTAGCTAGGTCAGGCCCATACGAGTCCTCCCCCTTCCAATGCTCTCCTTCGTGCTCTACGTCCTCAGGTCCCGGCCCTCGAGCAAGCTCAGCCGCCGCTGGTATGCCAGGTCGCGTGCCGTGGTCAAGGCCAGGGGGTGAGGGCTAGAGAGCCAGTAAGAGCCCCTGAGTCGTGATGCTCAGGAGCCCCCCTTTTAACATGCAAGCGGATTGCTCGGAAGAGGTGGGAGCTCGCGGTGCCGCCTAGCGTTATCCTCGCGAGGTTCTGGCGAGCCAGCACAAGGAAGAACACAATCTGCCGTTATGGTTGCCAGCCTGCCACTGGTTGCTTCATGAGGAGGTGAAGGCACTAAGGGCCAGGTGAGGTGACATGTGCGAGGTGTGCTGCGAGCCAGAGCTCGACCGCTCAGGTTTTTCGACGTGGCAGGGATGGACCCATGCACCAGCGCCGTGCCGTCGTGAGGAGGCCCCATGGGAGGCGACGATTGAGTAGGTAGCAATCACAGGTAGATCAATCATAAGAGCAGCAGGCTTAAGTAATGCATGGGGGATACGTGCCACTGGGTCAGGCCCGAGCAGCTTGGGACTGATGCAGCCCGAGGGGCGCTCCCAACAAGGTAAGCTAAAAACATAAATAAAAGGGGTACATGCCACAGGGACGGACCCAGGCGGCCTGGGAATGATGTAGCCCGAGGGGCACTCCTAGTTGAATGAACTTGAAAAGATGTCACCTGGTTATGTTGACGAAGGAGAGTTGAGGCAGCTGAAGGCGCACGACAAAGGCTTGCTCCTCACGAGCCACCGAGGCCCTGAGCCTTAGGAGGCTTTGGGGACTCGCGTGGTTCCTTGAGGACCGTCTCTATCTCCGTCCGGACGGCGTGGTGCCTGGACTCTTGAGACGCCAGGAGGCGCCACAGGTTGTGCTGGTAGGCGGCTGATATGCTCGGCAGGCCAAAGGGCATGCGAACGTAGCTGTGCGGTGGGCCTCGCAGCGTCCCACATGCGAGGCCTGAAAAGCTCCTGAGAAGCGACCCTGTTGAGCCCTGGAACGTTAACGCAAACGCGCAGCCCGACAGCCTCGCCTGGATGGAAAGCTGCGCCTTGTGAGCGGCGGTCACCACGCTTGGCCCTTGGGTCTTGCAGCTCCTGGGTGATCTTGGTGATGAATTCCTGAACGGTGGGCGGTCCTTTCCCTATGTCCTCCCAAGGGAAACATGCCATGAAGCATGCCTCCAAGTGGTGCTCGAGCGCCTCCCTCGTGATGTGGGCAAGGTCTGAGTCCTTCCAGAAGAAAGCCCCCGAGCCCTGCCCGAGAAGGGCGCCGGGCGCGCCTTCCTATGCGATGGAGGGAGGCGCCCCTAGAATGGGTGGTGATCCTGACGAGGCTCCGGCTACGACGCCACTCTCCTGAGGTCTGGCATGGCGCAACTGCTTCTTCTTCTTGGGGATGGCCTCATGAGGGCACTCACTCCTGCTGTCGGGGTCGTTGATTGCTGTATCTTGGAAGGCACGCTCGATGGAGCACACCGCATATCTTTCTTCACATGGGACCATGATGATCCCGCTGCTTCCCGGCATCTTGACGAGATTGTAGCCGTGATGGGTCACCGCCATGAAATTGGCCAGGGCTGGGTACCTGAGGATGGCGTTGTACGGCAGGGGGATGTGTGCGACGTCGAAGTCGATGAGCTCGGTGCGGTAGTTGCTGCGTGTGTCGAAGGTGACAGGGAAGCGGACCTGCCCTATCAGTGTGGTGGAACCGTCGGTCACTCTTGAGAAAGGCTTGGTAGGCTAGAGCTGGTCATAAGGCACTTGGAGGCTGTCGAACATGTCGACGGATAGGACACTGAGCCCTGTGCCGTCGTCGATGAGGGTCTTGGTAACTTGCACGTTGCTGATGATTGGGGAGCAAAGCATCGGGAGGACACCAGTGGTAGCCACGCACTTGAGCTGATCTGCCAAGCTGAATGTGATGGGGCACTGGGACCACCTGAGCTTGGGGAGGACTACATTCACTTCGCGAGCAAACTGCTTGAAGATACGCTGCGAGGCTGGGGCCTGGGCTCCGCCCAAGATGCAGGCGATGGCACGCGGTTCCTGGAAACCCCCAGCCCCCTCGTCCTGATGGTGTTCGTCATTCCTTCTTGGTAGAGGTGGCAGCGGAGGGAGTCCAGCGTTGCCTTGAGGGTGATCCTCATGAGGCTGATCTCTCCAAGCGCCCGAACGAGGCTAATCATGCTAGCGATCCTCACGAGGCCGGTCGCGCCACTCCTGACGCGGGCCACGGTCGCCCCAGCATCCGCCGACGCGTCCTCCTCCTCGGCCGTAGCCCCGGTAGCTGCGCTCGGGGCGTCGGCCGAAGCATCCTTCACGAATGGCTCGGAGCTCTTGACAGTCGCTGGTATTGTGGGTGCTCAGGTTATGGAAGGCGCAGAATGGACAGCTGCTCTTGGACGACTCTGGTTGGTCTTTGCCATGCTTGGTGTCTGGTTCCGCCGCGAGTATGGCTGCTCCCTTGCGCTTCACATCCTTGGACTTGGCTTTCTTCTCCTCCGGGTCTGCAACAAGGAGCTCGAGGAGGGAGAGGCACCCCTCCTCAGCTCTTGCACACTTGGTCGCGATGTTGAACAACTCTAGGGTTGTGCATAGCTCTTCATGGATAGCGAGCTCTTCCTTCATCTTGACGTCGCGGACGCCATCAGAGAACTCAGAGATGATGGCCTCGTCGGTCACCTTGGGGATCTTGATTCGTGCGCTGTTGAAGCGCTGAATGTACTTCTGCAGGGTCTCTCCTGGTTGCTACTTGATGCGACGCAGGTCGCCCACGACCGGGGGGGCGGCCGCGAGTTCCCTGGAAGTTGGTGATGAAGTGGGTGCGCATTTCGTCCCAGGAGGAGATCGAGCCCGGCGGTAGGTTCAGGAGCCAGGAGCGAGCGCCTTCCTTGAGAGCCATGGGAAACCAGTTCGCCATGACCTTCTCGTCGCCGTTGGCCGTTTCGATGCTCAGCTCATAGAGCTGCAGGAACTCCTCGGGGTCGGGGGTGCCGTCGTAGCGGGGAGGCAGATCCGGCTTGAACTTGCCCGGCCAAGCGACACTGCGCAGCTCGGGAGTGAAGGCGCGGCAGCCAACCGTGGTCACTGGGACCCGCCTTGGGGGTGCAGCTTGGTCTTGACGGGGTCCGGGCCCTGCCGCTGCTGGTGGCGCACGGACTTGCCGCAGCAGCCGGTCCTGGTACGGTGGTGCGAGGAGCGGCGGAGCGTTTTGTTGCGGTCGAGGGACTTCTTGACAGCTCCTCTCTTCACGCGCAGGTGCGGGACATAGCGGGTCGCGTCGCGGAGCCGCGTCTTTGCGCCAGGGTGCCGTCTTGGGGCTGAGGTGGTGGAGGCGCTCCGTCAGCTACGTCGCCTGTAGCTGGCGGAGGGCGAGGCGGAGAGAGGGACGACACAGGAGAGCCCCCGATGGCGCGGACAAGCTCGACGATGCGGTCGAGCCAGTCCTCGTAGAGGTCGTCGACTAGGTGGTAGCTGATGTCTACAACACAACCTTCTTCTTGTAGACGTTGTTGGGCCTCCAAGTGCAGAGGTTTGTAGGACAGTAGCAAATTTCCCTCAAGTGGATGACCTAAGGTTTATCAATCCGTAGGAGGCGTAGGATGAAGATGGTCTCTCTCAAGCAACCCTGCAACCAAATAACAAAGAGTCTCTTGTGTCCCCAACACACCCAATACAATAGTAAATTGTATAGGTGCACTAGTTCGGCGAAGAGATGGTGATACAAGTGCAATATGGATAGTAGATAATGGTTTTTGTAATCTAAAAAATATGAAAACAGCAAGGTAACTAATGATAAAAGTGAGCGTAAACGGTACTGCAATGCTAGGAAACAAGGCCTAGGGTTCATACTTTCACTAGTGCAAGTCCTCTCAACAATAATAACATAATTGGATCGCATAACTATCCCTCAACATGCAACAAAGAGTCACTCCAAAGTCACTAATAGCGGAGAGCAAACGAAGAGATTATGGTAGGGTATGAAACCACCTCAAAGTTATTCTTTCAAATCAATCCATTGGGCTATTCCTATAAGTGTCACAAACAACCCCAGAGTTCGTACTAGAATAACACCTTAAGACGCAAATCAACCAAAACCCTAACGTCACCTAGATACTCCAATGTCACCTCAAGTATCCGTGGGTATGATTATATGATATGCATCACACAATCTCAGATTCATCTATTCAACCAACACATATAACCTCAAAGAGTGCCCCAAAGTTCCTACCAGAGAATCATGACGAAAACATGTGCCAACCCATATGCATAGTTTCATGGGCGGAACCCGCAAGTTGATCACCAAAACATACATCAAGTGAATCACGTGATATCCCATTGTCACCACAGATACGCACGACAAGACATACATCAAGTGTTCTCAAATCTTTAAAGACTCAATCCGATAAGATAACTTCAAAGGGGAAACTCAATCCATTACAAGAGAGTAGAGGGGGGGGGAGAAAACATCATAAGATCCAACTATAATAGCAAAGCTCGCGATACATCAAGATTGTATCACCTCAAGAACACGAGAGAGAGAGAGAGAGATCAAACACATAGCTACTTGTACATACCCTCAGCCCGGAGGGAGAACTACTCCCTGCTCGTCATGGAGAGTATCGGGATGATGAAGATGGCCACCGGAGAGGGATTGCCCACTCCAGCAGGGTGCCGGAACGGGTCTAGATTGGTTTTCGGTGGCTACGGAGGCTTCTGGCGGCGGAACTCCCGATCTATTGTGCTCCTCGATCGTTTTAGGGTATATGGGTATATATAGTAAGAAGAAGTACGTCAGGGGATCCACAAGGGGCCCACGAGGGTGGAGGGCGCGCCTAGGGGGGTGGGCGCGCCCCCTACCTTGTGGCTTCCTCGAAGCTTCCTTGACGTGGACTCCAAGTCTCCCGGGTTGCTTCCGTTCCAAAAATAAGTTCCGTGAAGTTTTAGGTCAATTGGACTCCGTTTGATTTTCCTTTTCTGCGATACTCTAAAACAAGGAAGAAACAGAAACTGGCACTGGGCTCTGGGTTAATAGATTAGTCCCAAAAATAATATAAAAGTGCATAATAAAGCCCATAGACAGCCAAAGTTGATAATATAAATAGCATGGAACAATGAAAAATTATAGATACGTTGGAGACGTATCAGCATCCCCAAGCTTAATTCCTGCTCGTCCTCGAGTAGGTAAATGATAAAAACAGAATTTTTGATGTGGAATGCTACCTAACATATTTCTCTAAGTAATTCTTCTTTACTGTGGAAAGAATATTCAGATCCATAAGATTCAATACAAAAGTTTAATATTGACACAGAAATAATAATACTTCAAGCATACTAACTAAGCAATTATGTCTCTTCAAAATAACATGGCCAAAGAAAGCTATCCCTACAAAATCATATAGTCTGGCTATGCTCTATCTTCACCACACAAAATATTAACCATGCTCAACCCCGATGACAAGCCAAGCAATTGTTTCATACTTTTTCAATCTTCACACAATATATGAGCGTGAGCCATGGATATGGCACTATAGGTGGAATAGAATGGTGGTTGTGGAGAAGACAAAAAGTTTTATAAATATAATCATCACTACTTTTTATAGCATATGTATCATCACAATAATTATCATAAGTAGCAACTTCATTCTCATCGTAATCGATTGAAACCTCTTCCAAGATAGTGGAATCATTACTAAATAAAGTCATGACCTCTCCAAATCCACTTCCATAATTATCACAATGAGATTCAACATCCTCCAAAAATAGTGGGATTACTACTTCCTAAAGTTGACACTCTTCCAAACCCACTTTCATCAATATAATCATCACAAGTAGGAGGCATGCTATCATTATAACAAATTTGCATATCAAAACTTGGGAGACTAAAAATATCATCTACATTAAACGTAGCATCCCCAAGCTTGGGACAAACATTAATTGCAGCAATTATATTCTCAAAAACATCATCTTCGTCAAACATAGCATCCCCAAGCTTGGGCCTTCGTCAAACATACATCAACTAGGCGTATTAACAGGCTATGGAGATGCCCATTAATAGATATCAATGTGAGTGAGTAGGGATTGCCATGCAATGGATGCACTAGAGCTATAAATGTATGAAAGCTCAACAAAAGAAACTAAGTGGGTGTTCATCCAACTTGCTTGCTCACGAAGACCTAGGGCTGTTGAGGAAGCCCATCATTGGAATATACAAGCCAAGTTCTATAATGAAAGATTCCCATTAGTATATGAAAGTGACAACATAGGGGACTCTCTATGATGAAGATCATGGTGCTACTTTGAAGCACAAGTGTGGTAAAAGGATAGTAGCATTGCCCCTTCTCTCTTTTTCTCTCATTATTTTATTATTTTATTATTTTATTTGGGCCTTTTCTCTTTTTCATGGCCTCTTGTTTTCTCCCTTTTTTTATTTTTCGTCCGGAGTCTCATCCCGACTTATGGGGGAATCATAGTCTCCATCATCCTTTCCTCACTGGGACAATGCTCTAATAATGATGATCATCACACTTTTATTTACTTACAACTCGACACTTAGAACAAAATATGACTCTATATGAATGCCTCCGGCGGTGTACCTGGATATGCAATGAATGAAGAGTGACATGTATGAAAGAATTATGAATGGTGGCTTTGTCACAAATACGATGTCAACTACATGATCATGCTAAGCAATATGACAATGATGGAGTGTGTCATAATAAACGGAACGGTGGAAAGTTGCATGGCAATATATCTCGGAATGGCTATGGAAAGGCCATAATAGGTAGGTATGGTGGCTGTTTTGAGGAAGATATATGGTGGGTTTATGGTACCGGCGAAAGTTGCGCGGTACTAGAGAGGCTAGCAATGGTGGAAGGGTGAGAGTGCGTATAATCCATGGACTCAACATTAGTCATAAGAACTCACATACTTATTGCAAAAATCTATTAGTTATCGAAACAAAATACTATGCGCATGCTCCTAGGGGGATAGATTGGTAGCAAAAGACCATCACTCGTCCCCGACCGCCACTCATAAGGAAGACAATCAATAAATAAATCATGCTCCGACTTCATCACATAACGGTTCACCATACGTGCATGCTACGGGAATCACAAACTTTAACACAAGTATTTCTCAAATTCACAACTACTCAACTAGCATGACTATAATATCACCATCTTCATATCTCAAAACAATCATCAAGTATCAAACTTCTCTTAGTATTCAATGCACTTTATATGAAAGTTTTTATTATACCCATCTTGGATGCCCATCATATTAGGACTAGTTTCATAACCAAAGCAAACTACCATGCTGTTCTAAAGACTCTCAAAATAATATAAGTGAAGCATGAGAGTTCATTAATTTCTATAAAATAAAACCACCACCGTGCTCTAAAAAGATATAAGTGAAGCACTAGAGCAACAACAAACTACTCTGAAAGATATAACTGAAGATCATTGCGTAATCGAATAATTATGCAACTATATGAAGACTCTCTAACATTTAAGAATTTAAGATCTTGGTATTTTATTCAAACAGCAATCAAATCCTAACAAAATAAATTGACGCTCCAAGCAAAACACATATCATGTGGTGAATAAAAATATAGCTCCAAGTAACGTTACCGATGAACGAAGACGAAAGAGGGGATGCCTTCCGGGGCATCCCCAAGCTTAGGCTCTTGGTTGTCCTTGAATATTACCTTGGGGTGCCTTGGGCATCCCCAAGCTTAGGCTCTTGCCACTCCTTATTCCATAGTCTATCGAATCTTTACCCAAAACTTGAAAACTTCACAACACAAAACTTAACAGAAAACTCGTAAGCTCCGTTAGTATAAGAAAATAAATCATCACTTAGGTACTGTTGTGAACTCATTATAAATTCATATTGGTGTAATATATACTGTATTCCAACTTATCTATGGTTCATACCCTCCGATACTACTCATAGATTCATCAAAATAAGCAAACAACACATCGAAACAGAATCTGTCAAAAACAGAACAGTCTGTAGTAATCTGGATCAAACGTATACTTCTGGAACTCAGAGAATTCTCAAATAAATTTATGGACGTGAGGAATTCATCTATTAATCATCTGCAAAAATAATTAACTAAATATCGCCGTCCAATAAAAAATGGCAGCAATTCTCGTGAGTGCTAAAGTTTCTGTTTTTTACAGCATGATCACAAAGACTTTCCCCAAGTCTTCCCAAAGGTTCTACTTGGCACAAACACTAATTAAAAGCATAAACACAACCAAAACAGAGGCTTGATAAATTATTTATTACGAAACAGGAGCAAAAAGCAAGGAACTAAAATAAAATTGGGTTGCCTCCCAACAAGCGCTATCGTTTAACGCCCCTAGCTAGGCATGATGATTTCAATGATGCTCACATAAAAGATAAGAATTGAAACATAAAGAGAGCATCATGAAGAATATGACTAGCACATTTAATTGTAACCCACTTCCTATGCATATGGATTTTGTGAGCAAGCAACTTGTGGGAAAAAGAATCAACTAGCATAGGAAGGCAAAACAAGCATAACTTCAAAACTTTAAGCACATAGAGAGGAAACTTGATATTGTTGCAATTCCTACAAGCATATGTTCCCCCCATCATAATAATTTTCAGTAGCATCATGAATGAATTCAACAATATAACTATCACATAAAGCATTCTTTTCATGATCTACAAGCATAGAATTTTTATTACTCTCCACATAAGCAAAATTCTTCTCAATCAGAATAGCGGGAGTATCATAAGAGACTCGAATACTATAAATTGTTTCCACATTAAAAGAGTAATGCTCAGAAAAAGGGTAATCATAATCATTACAAGTTTTATAAATACAATCATCACTACTTTTTATAGCATATGTATCATCACAATAATTATCATAAGTAGCAACTTCATTCTCATCGTAATCGATTGAAACCTCTTCCAAGATAGTGGAATCATTACTAAATAAAGTCATGACCTCTCCAAATCCACTTTCATAATTATCACAATGAGAGTCAACATCCTCCAAAATAGTGGGATTACTACTTCCTAAAGTTGACACTCTTCCAAACCCACTTTCATCAATATAATCATCACAAGTAGGAGGCATGCTATCATTATAACAAATTTGCATATCAAAACTTGGGAGACTAAAAATGTCATCTTCATTAAACGTAGCATCCCCAAGCTTGGGACAAATATTAATTGCAGCAATTATATTATCAAAAACATCATCTTCGTCAAACATAGCATCCCCAAGCTTGGGCCTTTTCATATCATAAGCATAATCACTCTCATCGTTAATAGTATGGATAGCACCAATAGTATAGCAATTATCATATTCTTCCAAGCAAGTGCCAAAAAGATTTTCAAGATCATAAGAAGTATCATTATCTTCCACAATTATATTTTCATGTGGCACAATAGTAATAGGAGCAACATTATTTGGGGGAGATATCTTTTTACCTCTCTTCCTTTTTATTTTCTTCTTCTTCACCACATCATGTGTGGGTTCAATCCTCTTTTTGGAGCTCCTTATTAATGAGATTGGTTGAATAGGAGGCTCCTCCTCGTTACCTGATTCATCATAAGAAATAATAGGAGGGTATTGGGAAGTCTCTTCCCTTTCATTAGTATTCTCTTCATCATCTATTTGTTTTCTTTTCTTTATGTAGTTGGCAATATAAGGATTTTCAATACAATTCACCACACAATACATATAAATCTTCTCTAGATTAAACTTTGGAATACCCTCAGTTATACGTTTCATTTCCTCATACCCCAGAATAAGACTAAGCTCTTTATGATGCTCAAGGGTAATCAAATTACCACAATTTTTGGATACGATTCAGTCATGAAACAATTTGCATTGGAGATTTAAATGACCATGTTCACTGCAAAGTTCACAAGGGGCGCGAAAAATATTGAAGTTTTTAGCACAAACATCAAGACTTTCTTGCAACAATTTAGTTTCTAAGTACTTATGCCTCTTGCAATATCTATATTCCCTATTTGGTGTGTACTTACAAACCCAATACACTCCACAAAAATTGACATGTTTATAGGAGACATTTTCATCATAACTAGTGCAATCATCATTAGTACCATGGATATTCAAGGAGTTCATACTAACAACATTGCAATCATGCTCAGCATTCAAAGATTTAGTGCCAAACATTTTAATGCATTCTTCTTCTAACACTTTGGCACAATTTTCCTTTCCATCATACTCACGAAAGATATTAAAAAGAAGAAGCGTATGAGACAAACTTAATTCCATTTTTTGTGTAGTTTTCTTTTATAAACTAAACTAGTGCTAAAACAAGAAACAAAAACACTCGATTGCAAGATCTAAAGATATACCTTCAAGCACTCACCTCCTCGGCAACGGCGCTAGAAAAGAGCTTGATGTCTACTACACAACCTTCTTCTTGTAGATGTTGTTGGGCCTCCAAGTGCAGAGGTTTGTAGGACAGTAGCAATTTTTCCTCAACTGGATGACCTAAGGTTTATCAATCCGTAGGAGGCATACGATGAAGATGGTCTCTCTCAAGCAACCCTGCAACCAAATAACAAAGAGTCTCTTGTGTCCCCAACACACCCAATACAATAGTAAATTGTATAGGTGCACTAGTTCGGCGAAGAGATGGTGATACAAGTGCAATATGGATAGTAGATAATGGTTTTTGTAATCTGAAAAATATGAAAACAGCAAGGTAACTAATGATAAAAGTGAGCGTAAACGGTATTGCAATGCTAGGAAACAAGGCCTAGGGTTCATACTTTCACTAGTGCAAGTCCTCTCAACAATAATAACATAATGGGATCGCATAACTATCCCTCAACATGCAACAAAGAGTGACCAAAGTCACTAATAGCGGAGAGCAAACGAAGAGATTATGGTAGGGTACGAAATCACCTCAAAGTTATTCTTTCAAATCAATCTGTTGGGCTATTCCTATAAGTGTCACAAACAGCCCTAGAGTTCGTACTAGAATAACACCTTAAGACACAAATCAACCAAAACCCTAATGTCACCTAGATACTCCAGTGTCACCCCAAGTATCCCTGGGTATGATTATATGATATGCATCACACAATCTCAGATTCATCTATTCAACCAACACATAGAACCTCAAAGAGTGCCCAAAAGTTCCTACCGGAGAATCACGATGAAAACGTGTGCGAACCCCTATGCATAGGTTCATGGGCGGAACCTGCAAGTTGAACAGCAAAACATACATCAAGTGAATCACGTGATATCCCATTGTCACCATAGATACGCACGACAAGGCATACATCAAGTGTTCTCAAATCTTTAAAGACTCAGTCCGATAAGATAACTTCAAAGGGGAAACTCAATCCATTACAAGAGAGTAGAGGGGGTGGGGGAGAAAACATCATAAGATCCAACTATAATAGCAAAGCTCGCGATACATCAAGATCGTATCACCTCAAGAACACGAGAGAGAGATATCAAACACATAGCTACTTGTACATACCCTCAGCCCTGAGGGAGAACTACTCCCTCCTCATCATGGAGAGCACCGGGATGATGAAGATGTCCACCGGAGAGGGATTGCCCCCTCCAGCAGGGTGCCGGAACAGGTCTAGATTGGTTTTCGGTGGCTACGGAGGCTTCTGGCGGCGGAACTCCCGATCTATTGTGCTCCCCGATCGTTTTAGGGTATATGGGTATATATAGGAGGAAGAAGTACGTCAGGGGAGCCACGAGGGCCCACGAGGGTGGAGGGCGCGCCGGGGGGGGGGGGGGGGCTACCTCGTGGCTTCCTCGAAGCTTCCTTGACGTGGACTCCAAGTCTCTCGGGTTGCTTCCGTTCCAAAAATAAGTTCCGTGAAGTTTCATGTCAGTTGGACTCTGTTTGATTTTCCTTTTCTGCGATACTCTAAAACAAGCAAAAAAACAGAAACTGGCACTGGGCTCTGGGTTAATAGGTTAGTCCCAAGAATAATATAAAAGTGCATCATGAGGAGCGCGGCCCGTGCGTCGATGGGAGGACGACGTGCATGGGAAGAAGAGCCCGCCGGGGTCCGCGATGGAGTGGCGGTGCGGCCATCCCGCCGCATCGATGGGTGCAGCGAGGATGCTTGCTGCTCGTTCCCCACCGGGCCGGTGGCGGCAGGCGACGGGGAGCAGCGAGGTGGCCCGCCGATGGGAGCCGTCTAAGCGACGTGGGCTGCGAGGGCAGCCCGACGCTCAGCACGAGCGCGACGCGCGTCTTCAATGGAGACGATGGAGCAAAGGAGCGCGGAGCGATGGACAGAGGCTTCGACGCACCCCTACCTGGCACGCCAAATGTCGGATCTGGGGTTCCGGCAGACCCTTGAGGTTCGAACACTAGGGTGCGTGTGAAGGTTTTCTCCCTATCGATCCACGCCCTAGCTCTCTAGGATCACGTAGACAAACACGATGAACTCTCAACACGGAAAGACACAAGATTTATACTGGTTCGGGCCACCGTTGTGGTGTAATACCCTACTCCAGTGTGGTGGTGGTGGATTGCCTCTTGGGCTAATGATGAACAATACAAGAGGAAGAACAGCCTCCTGAGGTCGAAGTGTTCTTGTGTTTGGTGAGTTTGAGTGTGTGAGGATCGAAATCAGCTGCCGACTTATGTTGGTGTTGATCCGATGCCCCTCATGGTGGTGGCTATTTCTACTTATATAGGCCTTGGTCCTCTCCCCAAATATTGAGCGGGAAGGGAGCCAAGAATGGCCAATTGGAAAGGGGACACCTAGTACAAGCTATCCTAACAAATGGTGGTCTTTGCCTGCAAAAGGATTTGGTGATGACGCCGTCTTGGGCTCCATCGTGACCTCCGTCTTGCCGTCCTTATGGTCCTGGTCTCGTTGCACCAATATGGAAACCTTTGCTTGATGCCTCGGTACCCCGCACCTGCGCTTGCCCCCTTAGCACCAAAGAGGAAACAAGGACGTTGCGCGCGCTGGCGCCTGCCCAGCGCCCGCCTGGCCTCGATCGTCATGGCTCACGTCACAAGGGGCCTCGCGAGGTTTGCCTTGCCTTGATCTCTTAGCCCCTCGCGAGCCTTCCTGGCGAGGCCGCTTTTGAGGAGGTCTTGCGTCATCCGCCCCGTGAGGCTTGGCCCCTCGCGAGGGTCTTGAATGTCTTGCTGATGAAGATGGGTCGTACGAACCTGCCAGCCCAGCCATGCCATGGGCTGCAGGCAGGCAAGTCGGGGGACCCCCATTCCTAGAATGCCAACAGAGTAGTTGCGATCAATTTTGTTGAGTTTGGTTCACTTTTATTTTGAAGTTACTAAAATTTTCAGAAATTTTCAGAAAAAGATGAAGAGATTTTTGAGGGGCTCATCGAGCCGATGGTCGAAGGATAAACAAAGTGAAGAGAACAAGAAGCCCAAGTATAATCTCCCTCGTACTGCGAAAGTTCGGCTGTGTGAATGGCTTTGTGATGATTTCTTGAGAGAAGCGGGATTCATGAAGATTAGTATTATTTGGCTGAGAATGCAGGCCTCACCGCCTTCCTCCACGACCGCGTGAACAATATCTCTTACTCACCAATATCTTTGTGCAAAACTTTCATTTCCATGCTAGGAGCTCACGACCTTTTGTGGAATTTTATTTATATGATGAGCATAAGGAGATGTCACTTCGTGATTTTTGTCCGGTTTATTTGATACCTTTTGAGGGCAGCATAGAGGAACCACATCGTGATGATGTGGAGGGATTTATTGATATGATTCCTGTAGGGGAAACAAGGAAAGTTCCCGATGCAAGAATCACTAGCATACATTTTCCTGTTCTACGTTACTTTTCAATATTTGCTAGTATATGCTTAATTTGTCGCGAGAACTGTGGGAACCTTAGTGCTCCTGATATTGTTATTTTGCGCCATGCCTTGTTTCAAGATACTACCTTCAGTTTAGGCGCTATTGTTGCTAAACGGTTAAATTTGAACCATACTAAGGGCCCCATCCTTTGGAGGCATCTTTGCCTCGCGCCTAGCTGCACACTTTAACATACCCATCAGACATTATGAGAAAGAAGAAAAGTTGCCGTCTAATATTTTTCTGGATTATAAGAGCATGGTAGCACATGATTTTATTGTTAAGAATAAGAAGAAGTTGCTTAACTATAGACTGATTTTTGGTAAGAATAACTTTGAGACTATTACCTTGCCTGCTCCCTCTTTGTTTAACATATTTTCAGGCAAGTACCTTGTTTTACCGGAGGACGTTTATGCATACTGGAGTGTGACACCAACTCCAGAGCCTGAGCCGAAACCACCCCAGGACCCTTATTGACAGTCAGTTTATGAGCAGAATCCGGAGGAGATTGCCAACCAGTGGCACCCAGAGGACACTCCCCCTTACACCGGAGAGGGCTACTTTGATCCATGGGCATAGACCAACTTAGGCCAAAAGCCTAACACTAGTGCAGAACCAGGCAATAGCACCGGTTCGTAAGGCCCTTTAGTGCCGGTTTGGTAACCGGCGCTAAAATGTAGGCACTAAAGGCCCCCCCTTTAGTACCGGTTCAGCACGAACCGGTGCTAAAGGGCAACCACGTGGCACGAGCCAGCTTCGGGGGCAGGGAGCCCCTTAGTACCGGTTAGTGTCACCAACCGGTATTAAAAGGTTGGGGGGTTTTGGGTTTATGATTTCTTTTTCATTTAATTTTGTGTTTTCCATTTAATTATTTTTCGTTTGCTGGTATTTTACGATAATACATATTGTACACGTTATGCATATATATAAATAGAATTTCTAGTAGAACCGATCATAATATATATATATATATATATATATATATATATATATATCATCGAATGTCTCACAACCACCATTAATTAATTCACACATATATACACACATGTATATATATATATATACAATTTCTCCTAATTGGTGCCTTCGGAGCCAGTGGCATTAGCCTAGCTAATTGGTGCCTTCGGATCACGATAACAATTGGAAGTGGTTCATGGGGGCGGTAGCGGGTAATAGTATTCTCCTTTGGGATCTATGACCTGGTCGAGCAAAAATCCCGCTATTTCCTCTTGAATTGCTTCTACGCGGTCCTGTGCTAGGAGCTTGTCCCGCACCTCTTTGAACTGTTAAGAAGGAGACCAATATGCATGTGTATTAGTTGTGTGACTAGATATCGGTAATGGTGTAAAAATTGTGAATAGTGTTTTGACAATCGATATCGTACCCACTCTTGTCTTTGAGATTTGCTCCTTTCGGACGCCATCATGCGAATGTTCTCGCAAACGTAGTATGCACATAGATCATTCCTCGGCGCCTGCTTCAGGGCCTTTACGAGAATGGAATTTGATCAAATAATAATTAATCAAGCATGATAATTAAAGAGATGGCAGCTAGCTAGTACTACTTAATTACTTACCTTGGGTCGATACCATTTCAGATTTTGTTTCCATGGGCCTGGAGTGGCCCTGATGAACTTTGCCCAAGCCCTGCCCACCGACAAAGAAAATGAATAAATGGGTTATTAAATAGTTGTTATCAGGAAATGACGAACTAATTCAATAGGCCGAGATATAGTTAATAATGATTGAAATTACCTGTTGACTATCCCCTTCACGATGGTGTAGTCACTTGCTTTCTTAAGTAGTGAGTCTAGTACTTCAACTGTTCCTTCATCAACTTTAATGATTAACAAGATCCAGTGAAATCTGCATGCACACACGTTTGCATGTCTTAATTAAGCGGGCATATGTAAGCAAAAACATGTAGCTAGCTAGTAGGGAAAATCAGAATTTTTAGTACAAGACAGTGTGACTCACTGGAAGTTGTAAGGAAGTAGTATATCTTCATTGTATTTGAGTTCCTTGAAGAACTATAGCATGCTTTCCTCTACACTTTTTTTCGTGATATGGATCTATTTTCCATGTGTATTCATTAATGGTATTTGGGTCAACGAACCCAATGCCATAGCGTCCACCTTTTTTCATTTCATAAATCTTCATCCTGCATAATACCATAGAAAAGAATATAGTGAGGATAATTACAGGTAATGATTGACCAAAATGATCACTACAGCTAGCTTGAGACTTAAATTACAGAAAGAAATCACTTACAGACAATAGCAACTGATGATAGATTTGTCGAGTGCGTCTTTATTGTATAGCTGAAATAGTTCTGAATACTCAACGGTCACAGCTTTCTCATGGTAGTAATGCTCCTTGTTGACATTCACCATGAGGGACTCTCGATTGGAAATCTTGGTAATGTCCATGTACCATTGATGCAATTCATACATTCTCGTTGGGAGCTTATTGACCTCCTCTGGCTCAACCAAAGGTTGGCCCCGGGCATATTTCCGTTTTATTTCCTCCTCTCTAGTCGAAGACATGGGCTCGATATCGAGGAGTTGTCCAATAGTGATCCAGATCAATTCAGCCTGCACAATATGCTCCTCGGTTATTACCACATCGCCCACCCAGGGAACGTTAACAGTTTGTCCACAATAATATTGGGCGTGCCTACTCTCATGTGTTGTTGGCACAACAAGCAGGGGGATTGATTGCGCCGCCTGTTCTCCCAGCCGGGGAACGGTTTTACCGCTCCTTTTGCCAGCTGATTTGCTCGAGCTCGCCAGTTTCTGTATACATGCTTGATTTAACTTCTTGATGTGGCACTCATAGTCTGTGTCAACAGGCTTGGGAGCTGGTGCTCTAGCCATACGAATAAAGTGGTCAATCTTTTCCACAGGCACTTTCTCCCTTGGCGGCGGTGGCTGTTTTGGTGCAAAATGGGCTTCCACCTAGGCCTTCGATATGGCTACGTTTTCCTCCTCGGACTTGTCGTAAGGACTCTGCGGAAGAGGCGCGAGGCTTGGACCATATTGAAATCGCTTGCCTCCGCCTGTACCTCCAGTACTACCTCGACTTGTACCACTACGCAACATAGCTGAGGCGGCTCTCTTCCGTGATTGCTGAGGCGGCGAAGACGGCTGACGTGGCTGAGTTGGAGGAGGAGGAGTGGCCTGAAGCTGTGCCGGACTTGGAGGAGGAGTGGCCTGAAGCTGTGCCGGACTTGGAGGAGGAGTGGCCTGACGCTTTGCCGGACTTGGAGGAGGAGGAGTGGTCTGAAGCTGTGCCGGACTTGGAAGAGGAGTGGCCTGACGCGTTGGTGGACTTGGAGGAGCGGGAGTCTGCTGACTCGGTGGCGGACTGCGACAAGGAGTCGGATGACACGGTGTCGGTGGCCTTCGAAAGATGATGCAATCCTTTCTCCATAGGATGATAGGATGGTTGGCCTCTCCTAGTGTGTGCTCATCGTCACCTCCAAGAATGTCAAGCTCTAGCCCCGAATATTGGTCCACCACCTCATCAACCAAGACATGAGCATAGCCCACTGTAATTGGGTTGCAATGGAAGGTTGCCTCAGGGGGATTTGTAAAAGCAAGGGCGTCCGCCACCTTCATGGATATGTTCTTCATTTTGAAGTGTAGCTCGCAGTTAGTGTTCTCCATGATGTCATCCACTGGGTAGCTATCCAGCAATGCGTTGCCCGGGGCGGAACACACGCTGCTTCTCGGCATGGATGGGACGGTGCTATCCAATGGTGGATCATCCGCTAGCTGCTGAGACCCCCTTTGCTGGCTAAGTGAGTCAATCTGCTCCTGCTGCCGCTGGATTTTGACTGCCAAGTCCGCGTGCGCTGATTCTAGGCCTTGAAGGCGTTCATAGTCTAGTTTCCTCTGCTCGTCCTCCATCTTCCTCTTCTTCTCCTCCGCAATCTTCTTTCTCGCACGGGTTCTGTAGTCGGCGTTCCAGTTCGAAAACCCCTCATACCATGGAATAGCGCCCATGCCTCGTGTTCTTCCCGGGTGTTCAGGATTTCCCAGGGCACGCGTAAGCTCGTTGTTCTCTCTGTTGGGCTCGAACAACCCCGATCGAGCCTCTTCTATTGCAACAAGTAGCTTATCTTCGGCTCCGTCCAGACATGCCTTCTTCGAAACTTTGCCTGTCTTCGGGGATACTCCCCCCATGCGCATAGAACCAAGTCCTGCACCTGGGGGCCAGCTCAATGTTTCTGGAGTGACACCTACATCCAACATCTCTTTCTTAGACTTATCCCACTTAGGCATTCCCACCGCATAGCCACCTGGCCCCAGCTTATGGAACTTATCCTTTTTTGTGGCATTGGCCTTGTTTATTCTCGACCGTTCCTTAGATAATTCCGAATCCTTGAATTTCACGAAATCGTCCCAATGAGCACTTTGGTTCTCTAGTGTTCCCTCGAATACTGGATCTTCCGTCCTTCCTTGACGTACTTGGCCCATTCACGAATCTTGTGGTTCTTGAATGCAACCGCCATCTTCCTAAGAGCAGCGTCCTTGACTTTCTCCCCATCTGCATCTGTGAAATGATCTGGTAGGGTGGAATGTTCCATGAGCGTTTCCCAAAGCAAATGTTTTTGTCTATCATCGACAAAAGTAACTCCTGGACGTGGCTTTGCTGGCTCTCTCCATTCTTGAAGGGAGATCGGGAGTTGGTCCTTCACAAGAACTCCACACTCACGAATGAACTTGTCCGCAATCTTCTTAGGCGCTAATGGTTCGCCATTAGGTGTGATTGCCTCGATATTGTACTTTACGCCCTCCTTCAACTTTTTGTTCGGGCCTCATTTCGTCCTGTTGCCTGAAGATTTGCTCGATCCGGATGGCTGAAAGAAGAAAGATCGATTCGTTAATATATCTTCAAGTCATTTAAAACATGTGATGATCACCAGATGCCTGCTTATATAAATATATATACCTTGCCGGTCTTTGTTGTTTCAAGATCAACATTTTCTTCGTCATGTTCATAGTTCATGACTTCATCAATTCGGTCGTCGCGATCGAATATCATATCACCCTCCCCGGTGTTGTTTAGATATTCGGAGCCGTCATAATCTTCTTCATTCTGATCATCATCTGGCCCACAAGGATTGCGTATGATATTGAACAGGGCCTCTTCTCCCTCTCTGCCGGTATTGTTTGCCATAGGTTTTGTTTAACTAATCCAAAAGAAATATATTCAAATTACAATGCATGGATGCAATCAATTAATAAGGAAAAACTGAATCAATCATAGTACATAATAAGCATCATCGAATATAATCTCGAATACGTCGTATCGAATAATAGATATAATCTCGAATACATCGTCTCGAATAATAGATATAATCTCGAATACATCATCTCGAATAATAGATATAATCTCGAATACATTGTCTCGAATAATAGATATAATCTCGAATACATCGTCTCGAATAATATATAATCTCGAATACATCGTCTCGAATATTATATATCGAATACATCACTGGCTAGGTAGCTAATAAAGATCGAATACTATAGAAGAATCTAGGACACTCGCGGTTCATGCGGCGCGGGCGGTGGACACCCAAAGAGAAGGAACCCTCACAGGATCATAGCTGAAGTGAGATCCCTGAAGAAACTGCCAGGTATTGGAGAACCTGTCGCCCTCTAACGCAACCATGTAGCAATGGACGTGCTCGTCCTCCTCCCTAACACGGCGACGTACCACCTCCAGCGGGACCGGCTCCCTCCGCACCAAAACTGGCCCACGCGAACGCCACCAAACGAGATCATGGTCGACGACGGGACCTGGGGCCGGGTTCCTCATCAAGCGGCGCGCCCCTCCAGGCAGCACCTCCTAGTGCCAGCCCGGCGGAGCCCAGTCCCGGACATGGGTCAGCCGGACGTCGTCGCAGACGGGTCGATGGCGAGGATGCGGGCCGGGCATCATCGAGAACAAATACTAGCTATATGCCCGCAAAAAGTAACATTTTTTAATGATTGGATTTTGATAACTAAAATTTCTAACATTTCTATATAACTAACATTCCTATACCATTTCTAACAATGCTATATAACTAACATTTCTATAACATTTCTAATATTTCTATAAATAAAAACAGAAGAAAAAAATTATAACAATTCTATATATATAACTAACATTTGTATAACATTTCTAATATTTCTATAACTAAAAAAAGAAAAATTTCTAACATTTTCATAACTATTTCTATAACTAAAAAACAGAAAAAATTTCTAACAATTCTAACTTTTTAATAACTATTTCTATAACTAAAAAACAGAAAAATTTCTAACAATTCTAACATTTCTATAACATTTCTAACAATGCTATATAACTAACTATTTCTATAACTAAAAAAGAAAAAATTCTAACATTCTTATAACTATTTCTATAACTAAAAAACTAAAAAAATGTATGTGTGTGTGTGTGTGTGTGCTCACCGGCGAGGCGAGAGGCCACGGGGGGCGGCGATAGGGACGTACGGGCCGGGGCGGCGACGACAGGGACGGGGCGGCGATGACGGGGACGGGGACGACGCGGGACGGGGCGGCGGTGACGACGGTGACGACGGCGACAGGGACGACGGGGCGGCGACGACGGGGACGGGGCGGCGACGGGGGCGGCGATGAGGGATATGGAGACGGGGGCGGCGGGCGATGAGGCAAAGGAGAAGAAGCAGATGAGAAACTAAAATTTTTGAAGTGTTTAGTTATATAGGATGGACCTTTAGTACCGGTTGGAGCCACCAACCAGTACTAAGGGCCTGTTTTGGCCAGGCCAAGCGGCGGGAAGCGCACCCCCTTAGTACCGGGTGGTGGCACCAACCGGTACTAAAGGGGGGGCCTTTAGTACCGGTTGGTGCCACCACCCGGTACTAAAGGGGGTGCGCGGGCGCAGGTGCGGTGTGGCAAGTTTATTCCCACCTCGCTAGCCGAGGGGCGTCCGCACTGGTTTATAACCCCCCTTGCAGTAGCTCTCTCGAGCTCCTCTCCAAAGCAGGCCTACTGGGCCTACATGTTCTGTGCTGCCTTGTGGGCCTACTGGGCCTTTGCGGGCCTGCATCCTGGCCCAACAACAGGTTGGGTTTCTAGTCGTATGCAGGCCGCTCTGGCCCAGTAGGCGGGCTTTTTTATTTTTTTGCTTTATTTATTTTTGAGTTGTTTTTTGTGTATTTAGAGTTTCTTTGTGAATATTTTTGCTTTAGGTACAAAAAATTACAAACTTTCTGTTAGTGCCGTAGTTTTTGAAATTTGAATAGTTTAAATTTTGAATTATTTGAAATTAGTGTGAATCACTAGTTTGTGAATAACTTAACTTTAAAAATCAGTAAAGGCATGAAAGAATTTGTTTGCACATAAAATTTCTTCGCGTTTCAAATGCCAAAACACATAACTACCCTAACTATTACAGAGATTCCCTCCTGGGTGTGAAACACAGAAGAAAGTGACGATAGTGAAGCCGATCACATTCCAGATCTTTGGGTGTGAAACTTTTTCTTCGCGTGTGTCCCTTTGCGCCGTAACCATGGAAAATCTTCATCATTTAACGGGATGCTCGGGTCAATATTCACTATGAATGGAGCAATTTCATCAAACTTTTCATAATCTTCTGACATGTCTGTCTTGTCATCCACTCCCACGATGTTTCTCTTCCCAAAAAGAACTATGTGCCGCTTTGGCTCATCGTACGATGCATTCGCTTCCTTCTCTTATCTTTTTCTTGGCTTGGTAGACATGTCTTTCACATAGAAAACCTGTGCCACATCATTGGCTAGGACGAATGGTTCGTCTGCATACGCAAGATTGTTGAGATCCACTTTTGTCATTCCGTACTGCGTGTCTTTCGTTACCCCGCCTCATGTCATATTGACCCATTTGCACCGAAACAAAGGGACCTTCAAACCACGTCGATAGTCAAGTTCCCATATGTCCTGTATATAACCATAATATGTTTCCTTTACCGTCTTGGTTTCTTCATCAAAGCGGACACCACTGTTTTGGTTGGTGCTCTTGTTATCTTGGGCGATCGTGTAAAATGTATTACCATTTATCTCGTACCCTTTGAAAGTCATTATATTCGAAGATGGTAACTGGGACAGCAAGTACAGGTCATCTTCAATAGAGGTGTCATGCATGGTACGTATCTGCAACCAGCTGGCGAAACTCCTGGTTTGTTCACGTGTAATCCAGTCATCAGACCGCTCCGGGTGTTTGGAGCGTAGAAAATTCTTGTGTTCATCCATATACGGAGCCACCAAGGCGGAATTCTGTAGAACTGTGTAGTGTGCTTCAGTGAGAGAATGTCCGTCCATACATATTATTTGTTCCCCTCCTAGCGTGCCTTTTCCATCCAGTATGCCCTTATGCTGCGATTCAGGAACACCAATCGGCTTAAGGTCAGGAATAAAGTCAATACAAAACTCAATGGCCTCCTCATTTTCATGGCCCTTGGAGATGCTTCCTTCTAGCCTAGCACGGTTATGAACATATTTCTTTAAGACTCCCATGAACCTCTCAAAGGGGAACATATTGTGTAGAAATATAGGACCCAAAACGTTAATCTCTTCGCATAGGTGAACTAGGACGTGCGTCATGATGTTGAAGAAGGATGGTGGGAACACCAACTCGAAACTGACAAGACATTGCACCAAATCATTCTCTAACCTTGGTATGATTTCTGGATCGATTACCTTCTAAGAGATTGCATTGAGAAATGCACATAGCTTCACAATGGCTAATCGAATGTTTTCCGGTAGAAGCCCCCTCAATGCAACCGGAAGCAGTTGCATCGTAATCACGTGGCAGTCATGAGACTTTAGGTTCTGGAACTTTTTCTCTGCCATGTTTATTATTCCCTTTATATTTGACGAGTAGCCAGACGGTACCTTAATACTGAGCAGGCATTCAAAGAAGATTTCCTTCTCTTCTTTGGTAAGAGCGTAGCTTGCATGACCTTGATGTATGCCGTCTTTTCCGTGGATACGTTGCTGGTCCTCCCGTGCCTCAGGTGTATCTTTTGTCTTCCCATACACGCCCAAGAAGCCAAGTAGGGTCACACAAAGATTCTTCGTCACGTGCATCACGTCGATTGCGGAGCCGACCTCTAGGTCTTTCCAATAGGGCAGGTCCCAAAATATAGATTTCTTCTTCCACATGGGTGCGTGTCCATCAGCGTCATTCGGAACAGGTTGTCCACCAGGACTGAGGGAGTCCTGGAATAGGGGGTGTTCGGATAGCCGGACTATACCTTCAGCCGGATTCCTGGACTATGAATATACAAGATTGAAGACTTCATCCCGTGTCCGGGAGGGACTTTCCTTGGCGTGGAAGGTAAGCTTGGCGATACGGATATGCAGATCTCCTACCATTGTAACCGACTCTATGTAACCCTAACCCTACCCGGTGTCTATATAAACCGGAGGGTTTTAGTCCGTAGGACAACATACACATCAACGATCATACCATAGGCTAGCTTCTAGGGTTTAGCCTCCTCGATCTTGTGGTAGATCTACTCTTGTACTACCCATATCATCAATATTAATCAAGCAGGACATAGGGTTTTACCTCCATCGAGAGGGCCCGAACCTGGGTAAAACTTTGTGCCCCTTGTCTCCTGTTACCATCCGGCCTAGACGCACAGTTCGGGACCCCCTACCCGAGATCCGCCGGTTTTGACACCGACATTGGTGCTTTCATTGAGAGTTCCTCTGTGTCGTCGCCGTCAGGCTCGATGGCTCCTACGATCATTGATAGTGATGCAGTCCAGGGTGAGATCTTCCTCCCCGGACAGATCTTCGTCTTCGGCGGCTTCGCACTGCGGGCCAATTCGCGTGGCCGTCTGGAGCAGATCGAAAGCTATGCCCCTGGCCATCAGGTCACATTTGGAAATTTAAACTACACGGCTGACATCCGCGGGGACTTCATCTTCAACGGATTCGAGCCACTGCCGAGCGTGCCGCACTATCACGACGAGCATGATCTAGCTCTGCCGCCGAACGGTGCCCTGGAGGCCGCACCCGCATCGGCTTCGACCATTAATTCGGAGCCAACTGCGCCGATCGAGGATGGGAGGTTGGACGCCACCCCGGGGGCTGCGACCCCAACGGCGATTGAGCCGAACACCAGCCCCATACTCTGCGAGACTCATGACTCCAAGGATCCAGACTCCTCTCCGGACTCCGAACCCTCCACACCCCTGCCAATTGAATCCGATTGGGCGCTGATTATGGAGTTCACTGCCACAAACATCTTTCAGCACTCGCCTTTGGGCGATATCCTGAAGTCATTGAAGTCTCTCTCTTTATCAGGAGAGCCCTGGCCGGACTATGGTCAGCGAGATTGGGATGCGGACGATGAAGAAATTCAAAGCCCACCCACCACCCACTTTGTAGCCACTGTCGATGATTTAACCGACATGCTCGACTTCGACTCCGAAGACATCAACGTTATGGACGCCGATGAAGGAGACAATGAAGAACCAGCGCCTATTGGGCCCTGGAACGCCAACTCATCATATGACGTATACATGGTGGACACACCAAAAGATGACGATAAGGAGCGGAAGGACGCACCGAAGGCTTGTTCCCTCGAAAAGCAGTCAAAGCGGCGACGCAAGCGCTGCCCCAAATCCTGCCTCGACAGAAATAGCGATCACACAGACCCAGCGCTGGAGCAGGGCGAACCGCTGCCGGACAACGGCAATCCGGATAATCAAACCGAACAAACAAATCCTACCAAGGATAATGGTCCGGACGACATGACGCCGGACAGACACCCAGAGCAACAGACTACCCGTAAAAGGCTTGTTGCCACCGCGAGGAGCTTGAAAAAGCAGAAGCAAAGGCTCAAGGCCGCACAAGACACACTCCAATTCACATGGAGTAAAATACTCAGCACTGCAGCAAGGTACGGCGACAATCGCCCCTTCAAGAGCTACCCGAAGCGGAAGCTGCTACCCGAATTCGATGAGGAGGCCTCAAAACCCCCACAACCAAACATCAAAGCAGCCACCTGGTCGGATAGACAACCCCTCTACCAATATAGAGCGGCATACAACACCGCTCACCATACAACACGCAACCAATGCGAGGGCTCGCACCCAAAGGACGGTGTAACAAGATCCATCTATGGACCACGCAAGCGTGCCCCAGCATACAATGCAATACAACAAACATCTGAACAATGCAGTACACCCAGCTACAGGGGTGCCACACACCCCCTATGTTTCACCGACGAGGTGCCGGACCATGAATTTCCAGAAGGATTCAAGCCCGTAAACATAGAGGCATACGATGGAACAACAGACCCTGGGGTCTGGATTGAGGACTACATCCTTCATATCCATATGGCTCAAGGAGATGATCTCCACACCGTCAAATACCTACCCCTCAAGCTCAAAGGGCCAGCTCGTCACTGGCTCAAAGGACTCCCCGAAAGCTCCATCGGAAGTTGGGAAGAGCTCGAAGACACCTTTCGGGCAAATTTTCAAGGGACTTATGTCCGACCTCCGGATGCGGACGATTTGAGTCATATAACTCAACAGCACGGAGAGTCAGCCCGAAAGCTTTGGAACAGGTTTCTTACTAAAAAGAACCAGATTGTCGACTGCCCGGACGCTGAAGCCTTAGCAGCTTTCAAGCATAGCGTCCGTGACGAATGGCTCGCCAGACACCTCGGCCAAAATAAGCCGAGAACGATGGCCGCATTAACAATCCTCATGACCCGCTTTTGCGCGGGGGAGGACAGCCGGCTAGCCAGATGCAACACCAGCGACCCCAGTACATCTGAAGTTAGAGATGGAAACGAGAAATCACAGCGCAACAGCAGTAACAAACACCGAAATAAAGAAGACAACACGAAGGGCACGGCAGTAAATGCCGGATTCAAAAGCTCTCGGCCGGGTCAAAAGCTGCCTAAAGGCACCAGGGATGAACTATCCAGCCTCAACAAAATTCTGGACCAAGTATGTCAGATGCATAGTACCCCCGGTAAACCTGCTAATCATACCCACAGAGAATGTTGGGTCTTCAAGCAGTCCAGCAAGCTCAACGCCGTACATAAGGGGGAGGATACACCAAGTGAAGACGAGGACGAGCCTCCCAAGCAAGACACGGCGGAACAAAAGAAATTTCCACCAGAAGTCAAAATAGTAAACGTGTTACACATAATCAAGGGAAAAAACAATACGGCACTCCCAGGAAAGTATACCCAAGTGCCTATCACTACGAAGTCCTGCCACTGGTCATCTCAACCGATCACTTTCGATCATCGCGATTACTCAGCAAGTATCCGACACGCAGGATGGGCTGCCCTGGTATTAGACCTAGTAATTGGCGGATATCACTTCACAAGGGTCTTGATGGACGGCGGTAGTAGCCTAAACCTAATATATCAGGATACAATCCGCAGGATGGGGTTAGACCCAACACAAATTCGCCATAGCAATACTACCTTTAAAGGAGTAACGCCAGGCCCAGGGGCTCGTTGTACGGGCTCCCTCTTACTACAAGTTATATTCGGCTCCCCCGATAACTTCCGTCGCGAGCATTTAACTTCCCACATCGCTCTGTTTCAAAGTGGCTATCAAGCACTGCTCGGCCGCGAATCTTTCACTCGCTTTAATGCAATACCGCACTACGCCTCCCTCACACTCAAGATGCCCGGTCCACGTGGCATCATTACAGTGCACGGAAATATCAAGCAATCTCTGCACGCCGAAGAGAGTGAGGCTGCCTTGGCCGCCGCACACTAAAGGCGCCCGGACAAACGAAAGCATCCAATAGGTCGTCAAGACCTCAGATACAACTAATCAAGTCCGGCGCCGCTATTTATACAGAAATAAGTGGTCACACCCCTATTTGTCAATACAAGGGGCTCAACGCGCGCAGACAAGTGACGATCATCGTGCTACACCCGTCCAGGATACGGCACAACGGAGACACAGGCGCAGACGTGCAGTAGGGACCCGTTCCAAGGATTCTTTTTAGATTAAGACCCTGCGTAAACCTTTTTTACTCTCTCTTGTTGATACATATCCACCGTTGAGAAGGATACTGACGTCTTGGCATGTGGCCACACCAGAATAATGCACATACCTGGACACAAGGGGCTTCTTACAAAGGCCATTATTTAGGCCCGGTTTATACCTCAAAGACCGAATACCTTAGGGAGTGTTCGGCATCGCGAGTTTGGCCCTATATGCATCAGCTCCGAATCATTGTCTTTGGTCAAATGTTGGGTTTGCCCGGCTCCTGTGTTTTGGTGCCTTACGTTCCGCTTTACCGGCTAAGGCAGCACCAGGAGAATTACTGCGATTGTGCCCTGGTTCATCCGGACGAGCACCTCAGTAGAGAAAGCCGAAAACTGACTGTCATGATATAGCGTGAGACTGGTCAACCACTCGATGACCTGTGGGAATGTTAGAGCTCCTCCGCCTTAACGAAGGGCCGTTTTCTGGCCAGGCATGTACGCACCTCGGAACCGGGAGAGTGCGGAGCCACCAGGGGCTATCTAGTAGCCCCACTGTCAAACTCCTATGGCTAAGTGAAAGTGCTAAAGCATTATAGTCCTGTTGCCTCACTCGCTCCGCTATCACCTCCTTAATAGGACTAAGATGTTGGGTTAAGTGTGAACGCGTGTTTTTGCGAGCACCTCCGCATTATATGCGTGGGGGCTGAAGCCAACGACTGCAATCTTTCGGGTTATACACATGTATACATAAACGGCCGCCCAGGAGGCATCATATTACTTTCAGGCAAAAGTATAAAAATAGCCTTATAAAAATTTATAAAAGCATTTCGCTTACAATGAGATTACATATCACTCAAACATAATATGTTTTGAGCACTGGGTCTCTATCAAACGGGCAACCTCAAGAACTTCTTCAAAATAGTGCTCAGCAGCCTTTCGACCTATAGCCGAATCTCGCGCTGCAACATTGGTAGCATCCATCTCCACCCAGTATGCCTTAACACGGGCAAAGGCCATCCGTGCGCCCTCTATGCACGCCGACCTCTTCATCGCATTAATGCGCGGCACCACGTCAACGAACTGCTGCACCAAGCTGAAATAGCTGTTCGGTTTTGACCTTCCCAGCCACAGCTGATCCACAATAGACCTCATACAGAGTCCGGACAACTTGTTTAGTTCGGCCCAATCGGCTAATTGGTTAGTCAATGTAAGTGGACGCTCGGGAGAATGGAATTGTCTCCAAAAGAGCTGGTCTACTCCACGGTCTGTCTGACCCTGGAAGTACTTGGCCGCATCGGCAGCGCTCGCCGCCAAATCCATATACACATCCTCCGAACTCCACAGCCGATCCAGAGGGGCATACAGTGGATCTCCGAATTTCCTCCGCAACATAAAGGATTTCCCAGCTACAATATCCCCGGCTTCCCGCAGCTCCTCCTTCTTTGCCCTCATAGCAGAGCGGAGATCCTTTTCCGTCGCAACATCCTTCTCAAGGTCCGATGCCTTCGCTTGGTCTTCCTTTTTGAGAACCCGGCAACGGTCGGCGGCGGCTTTTAATTCCACAGCCATCTTGGCCATCTTGTCTCGGGTCTCGCCATGCGCGGCCTTCTCGGCTTGCAACTCTTCGGCCGCCTTCATAGCAGCCGCATTACCTAACCTTGCTTGTTCCTTGGCTCAGGCAAGTTCTGCCCGCAAGGCTTCAACAGTGGCAGCTCCATCTGCAGTCACAACATATTTAAGATACTGGCATCATGCTGCTCTTCCTATGTGGCATTTACCAGATATTGACACTTACCCTGTGCCTTGTCAAGCCTTTTGTTAACAAGCTCGATGTCGGCGTCTGCCGCATCCAACTGCCGTTCTAAATGGGCAAACTCGCTAGTACAGCTAGCCACCGGAGCTTCCATCACCTGCACATGGAGGCAGTATGGTTATTACCTGGGAATATGATCCTCTGTTCGTCGTCGTTTCCGACGACAACCAGAGTCTCAGGGGCTACTGTCTACATAGGGCACACCTAGCATGTGCAGGACTATTATACATTCTTTTACATACCTCAAAGCCTGTCAGTAGACTCATAAAAGCTTCATGCAATCCGCTTTCGGCGGACGATATTCTCTCCATCACCGTATTCATCAGCCCACGGTGTTCATCTGAGATGGCCGCTCGCCCCACCAACTCCCTTAGAACATCCGATCGCACACTAGACGGTGCCGGACTCTTTTGTCTACTCTCTTCGGGACCCAGACATTGGGAGCTTCGGGGGTCAACGGGATTATCTTCTGGCCTCGCCAGACTCGGAGAGGCCCTCCGCGACGACACTTTAGGGTCGCCCGCTCCCGGAGCGGAGGAGTCCGGAGGAGGCATTTCGCTCTCCATCATCTCTGGAAGAAGATCCCCCGAAGATGAGCTCATTTGAGAGGGGCTAAGGCCCGAACTGAAAAAATATATGCGGTGGTTATCTTCTCAGAAGAAAAAGATGGCATATCTGTACTATCAAAGGTATTTCGGGTCACTTACGACTCGTGGGAGGATTGATCCCCCTGCGGACTTTGTGCGGCAACAACGCCTCCCAGTGTGGGACCCTCTGTGGGAGACTTCTTCTCCCGTTTGGAAGCTTCGGCTTCCGAATCCCCGGGCGCAGTCCTTTTTCTCTTCTGGTCGCCTTCCCTCATGGAGACGCTCGCTCCCTCGACTAGAATGGGCAGCGTTGGGTGCCCGCGTCCGCCCGCATTATCCTCCACAGTATCTTCCTTCAAGGGCTCCAGGCAAGGTGTGGTCTGGAGCATCTTTTCCAATACCGGCTTTTCCAAACCCTCAGGGAGGGGGGCCGAACACCGAATCAACTTCGCCTTTGTGAGCCAGTCCTGGTCAAAAAGAGAACTCTCAGAGATAACTTCGTAACAAAGTAGAGAAAGTATGTTCGGCCGGAATATGCCTTACCAATTCGGCGGTGTGGTTGCTACTCAGTTCCACGTCCTCGGTGTTTTCCGGACACTCCGTCTGAGGTCCGAAGAATGATTTGTACATCTCCTCATGCGTCAGGCCGTGAAAATTTTGAATGGCACGCGGTCCCTCGGGATTGAACTCCCACAGACGAAGAGGCCGACGTTTGCAAGGCTGGACTTGACGAACCAGCATAACCTGTATCACCGCAACCAAACTGAAATCTCCATTGAAGAGATCTCGAATGCAGCCTTGCAGTATAGGCACGTCCTTGGCTAGCCCCCAGCTCAGACCTCTGCTGATCCACGACATTAGTTGTGGTGGGGGGCCCAAGCGGAAAACAGGGGGGCCGCCCACTTGGCACTTCTAGGAGCCATGATGTAGAACCACTCCTGTTGCCACAATTCAGACACCTCTGGAATGGAACCTTTGGGCCACGGAGCTCCCATCATCTTGCTTATTGAGGCACCTCCACACGCCGCTTGTTGCCCCTCAATCATCTTCGGCTTTACTTCAAAGGTCTTGAGCCACAGGCCAAAGTGAGGGGTGACCCGGAGGAAGGACTCGCACACGATGATAAATGTCGTGATATGAAGAAAGGAGTCCGGAGCTAGATCACGGAAATCTAGCCCGTAGTAAAACATCAAGCCCCTGACGAATGGATCCAGAGCAAGGCCTAGACCTCGGAGGAAGTGGGAGATGAACACGACGCTTTTGTTGGGTTCGGGGAATGGGACGGCCTGCCCCCGGGGAGGCAGCCGATGCAAGATCTCGGCGGTCAGATATCTGGCCTCCCTCAACTTTTTGATGTCTTCTTCCGTGACGGAGGAGGGCACCCATCGGCCTTGAAGGTTAGATCCGGACATGATTGAAGGTTCGGAGCACCAGACCTAAACTTTGGGCGTTTGAGCTTGATGCGGGGGAAGGATTCGATTGAGCACGGGAGGGAAAAATAAAAGCCTTGTCCCTTTATAAAGAGGGTGGATATCAAGCGTCCTCTCCGTGTCCGTTTGGACTTGCCTATAATCTAGGAGTCCTAGAAGCGGTTGGGTTACCCATGCCCGTATTGATGAGAATCCCGGAATAAGGGGGACACGATCTCTGCCTTAACAAGACGTGCCAAGGAAACCGCCTCGCATAACGCGCTGAGATGGGACAGTAAAACGGTTCGAATAAAGGCTTGGCAGTGGTGTGATGTCACACTACAGAATACGTCAGCAGATTAGATTTGTGTAAATATTATTCTCTCTATGGCAATATGTGGAAACTTATTTTCAGAGCCGGACACTATCTTTGTGTTCAGAATCTTCTATGAAGTACTTGGAGGAGGAACCCGCCTTGCAATGCCGAAGACAATATGCGTGCCGGACTCGTCGCCATTGAAGCCTGGTTCAGGGGCTACTGAGGGAGTCCTGGATTAGGGGATGTTCGGATAGCCAGACTATACCTTCAGCCGGATTCCTGGACTATGAAGATACAAGATTGAAGACTTCATCCCGTGTCCGGGAGGGACTTTCCTTGGTGTGGAAGGCAAGCTTGGCGGTACGGATATGCAGATCTCCTACCATTGTAACCGACTCTATGTAACCCTAACCCTACCCGGTGTCTATATAAACTAGAGGGTTTTAGTCCGTAGGACAACATACACATCAACGATCATACCATAGGCTAGCTTCTAGGGTTTAGCCTCCTCGATCTCGTGGTAGATCTACTCTTGTACTACCCATATCATCAATATTAATCAAGCAGGACGTAGGGTTTTACCTCCATCGAGAGGGCCCGAACCTGGGTAAAACTTTGTGTCCCTTGTCTCCTGTTACCATCCGGCCTAGACGCACAGTTCGGGACCCCCTACCCGAGATCCGCTGGTTTTGACACCGACAAGGACCCTTTCCAAAGACAACCTTCAAATCCTTGACCATATCATGTACATCAGCACCCGTACGGTGGCGAGGCTTCGTCCGGTGATCCGCCTCACCTTTGAAATGCTTGCCTTTCTTTCTTATGAGATGCCTGCTGGGAAGAAATCGACGATGTCCCAGGTACACATTCTTCTTACAATTAGCCAAATATATACTGTCGGTATTGTCCAAACAGTGTGTGCATGCGCGGTATCCCTTGTTTGTCTGTCCTGAAAGGTTACTGAGAGCATGCCAATCATTTATGGTCACGAACAGCAACGCCTTTAGGTCAAATTCTTCCCCCATGTGCTCATCCCACGCACGTACACCTGTTCCATTCCACAGTTGTAAGAGTTCTTCAACTAATGGCCTTAGGTACACATCAATGTCGTTGCCGGGTTGCTTAGGGCCTTGGATGAGCACTGGCATCATAATGAACTTCCGCTTCATGCACAACCAAGGAGGAAAGTTATACAAACATAGAGTCACAGGCCAGGTGCTATGGTTGCTGCTCTGCTCCCCAAAAGGATTAATGCCATCTGCGCTTAGACCAAACCATACGTTCCTTGCGTCATCTGCAAACTCCTTCCCGTACTTTCTTTCGATTTTTCTCCACTGCGACCCGTCAGCGGGTACTCTCAACTTTCTGTCTTTCTTACGGTCTTCTCTGTGCCAACGCATCGCCTTGGCATGCTCTTTGTTTTGGAACAAACATTTCAACCGTGGTATTATAGGAGCATACCACATCACCTTGGCAGGAATCTTCTTCCTGGGGTGCTCGCCCTCGACATCACCAGGGTCATCGCGTCTGATCTTATAGCGCAATGCACCGCATATCGGGCAAGCGTTCAAATCCTCGTACTCACCGCGGTAGAGGATGCAATCATTAGGGCATGCATGTATCTTCTGCACCTCTAACCCTAGAGGGCAGACAGCCTTCTTTGCTTCGTACATACTCTCGGGCAATTCGTTGTCCTTTGGAAGCATATCCTTTATCATTACCAGCAACTTTCCAAATCCCTTGTCAGATACACCATTCTCTGCTTTCCATTTCAGCAATTCCAGTGTGGTGCCCAGCTTTTTCTTGTCACCTACGCAATTCGGGTACAACAATTTTTTGTGATCCTCTAACATGCGCTGCAACTTCTTCTTCTCCAAATCACTTGCGCAGTTTCTCTTTGCATCGGCAATGGCCCAACCTAGATCATCAACGGGCTCATCCGATGCCTCTTCTTCAGCTTCTTCCCGCATTGCCGGCTCAGCTTCTTCTCGCATTACCGGCTCAGCTTCTTCCCTCATTGTTGTATCATTGTATTCAGGGAACCCATGGCCAGGATAGCTGTCGTCGTCCTCTTCTTCTTCATTGTCTTCCATCATAACCCCTCTTTCTCCATGCTTGGTCCAAACATTATAGTGGGGCATGAAACCGGACTCAAACAGGTGGACGTGAATGGTTCTTGACGTAGAGTAATTGTGACCATTCTTACAGCCAGCACATGGACAAGGCATAAAACCATCCGCTTGCTTGTTTGCCTCAGCCGCAAGCAGAAAAGTACGCACGCCATTAATGAACTCGGGAGAGCATCGGTCATCGTACATCCATTGCCAGCTCATCTTCAATACACAGCACCGAAAACATCAAATTAATACAATACATAAAGTTCATACATAAAGATCATACAACACTTAAATGCAACAAACAAATAACTCTCTAGCTAAAGAATTTAAATGCAACAACAAATGCAATCAAGATCGCAACTAAGGTAACAATTGATCCAACAACATAATGATACCAAGCCTCACTATGAATGGCATATTTTCTAATCTTTCTAATCTTCAAGCGCATTTTCTCCATCTTAATCTTGTGATCATCGACGACATCGGCAACATGCAACTCCAATTCCATCTTCTCCCCCTCAATTCTTTTCAATTTTCCTTCAAATCCTTGTTTTCTCTTTCAACTAAATTTAACCTCTCGACAATAGGGTCGGTTGGAATTTCCGGTTCAACTACCTCCTACATACAAATATCTATGTCAACTTGATGGGCATAATTTGTCATAAACACGAAATGCAATGAATAGTTTTAAAAGAGAATATACCACCTCCGAATCATAACCCGGACGAGGGCCGACGGGGACGGATATCAAAACCATGGCACTATGTATAACAAACAACGTATGGGTAAGATAATTATACGAGTAACTATATATCCAAATCACACAAACATCAATTTTTTATATAAAACTTCATGGACAAGAGGCTCACCACAAGGTGGTGCCGGCGACGGGACGTTGCGAGCGATCGACGGTGGTTACGACGGAGATTTAGAAGGTACTAAGTAAACCACACCTAAATATGCAAACTAAGTGTTATTTTTGACCTCAAATTGCATATAAATCAAATACTAGCACATATATATATATATAATTCCTCCCAAATTACTAAACTCAAAAATCAATCACTATATAAAGCGTTACACGAGCTAATCTAGCAATGAGAGATGAAAGGAAAAAGTTGTTAACCTTGGTGATCATTTGAATGGATGGGGGCCTTCAAATCTTGAAAATTTTGGGCAAAATGTATGATGAGCTTGAGAGGAAGAGGGAAAAGAACACAGAGGAGAGGGGAAAGGGGAAGAACAGAGCGAGCTCGGGTGGACGAAGGGTCTATGTAGGACAACCTTTAGTACCGGTTCGTGATACGACCCGGTACTAAAGGTGCTGGAGGGGCCCCGGACTGACAACATCCTTCCACCACTCACTTTAGTACCGGTTCGTGGCACGAACCGGTACTAATGAGAGCGGCCCGGCTAGCCGTTGGAACCGGCACTAATGTACACATTAGTGTCGGCTCAAATTCAAACCAACACTAATGTGCTTGACATTTAACCCTTTTTCTACTAGTGTAAGCTTGGGGGAGTACGTATTTCTCACCGACATAACATTCATTTTCACACACTCATGCTAGTTGTCGGTGCTCATACTTTTTTATTGTATCATCCATGATAGTTTATTTCCTTTTAGCTTTCTTCTTGTGTGCCTTAATAAACCTTAAGAAAAACAAAAAATTAGTTGAAGCTTTTAGTTAGTTTACTTTCCATGCCTGTAGTTGTAGTAATTGAAAAGAAAACCCAAACAGATTTCTCGTTCTTCTTTTGCTTATTGGGAGCTTTCCCGTGTAAATAGTTTCGTTTCTTTTCTTTGGGGGGTCGAGAGGAGAAGACCATAATGAAAATGTTGAGTGGCTCTCATATGCATTATTGTTGATGTAACAAAGAGCCCATATTATGTTGTCTTCTCTCTTGAATTGAATGCTTGCAGATTCCAGCTTAGTCCAATGCACGTAAACTATTATTATTATCCACACTATTCGGTCGTGCAAGTGAAAGGCAATAATGATGATTATATGATGAACTTATTGAGATGAGAAAAGTTGGTATGAACTCGCCCTCTCTTGTTTTTGTAAATATGATTAGTTCATCGTTCCTGCTTCAGCCTATTATGAAAGAAACATATTTGCAATGACAATTATAGATTGTAGTTGCTTATGCCATGCTTAATTAGCTAGGAGCTTATAATGGTTTACCTTGCATGCCAACATGCTATTAAAATGGTTGTGATGTGGTATGATAGGGTGGTATCCTCCTTTGAACAATTCGAGTGGCTTGACTTGGCACATGTTCACGCATGTAGTTCAAACAAAATCAACATATCCTCTATGATATTTATGTTCATGGTGAATTATATCCTACTCATGCTTGCATTCGGTGTTGATTAATTTTAATGCATGTTCATGACTGTTGTCACTCTCTAGCTGGTCGCTTCCCGGTCTTTTTCTAGCTTTCACTTGTACTAAGCGGGAATACTGCTTGTGCATCGAACTCCATAAACCCCAAAGTTGTTCCATATGAGTCCACCATACCTACCTATATATGGTATCTACCTGCCGTTCCAAGTAAATTTGTATGTGCCAAACTCTAAACCTTCAAATAAACATTCTGTTTTGTATGCTCGAATAGCTCATGTATCAACTAGGGTTGTCTGTATCCTCCATGCTAGGTGGGTCATTCTCAATAGGAGTGGACTCCGCTCCTCACTCACGAGAAAATGGCTAGTCACCGAGGTGCCTAGTCCCATGCTTTAAGTAAATCAAATCAAAATAATTGCAAACAAAACTCCCCCAGGATTGTTGTTAGTTGGAGGCACCCGTTGTTTCGGGCAAGCCATGGATTGATGCTTGTTGGTGGTGGGGGAGTATAAACTTTACCATTCTGCTTGGGAACCGCCTATAATGTGTGTAGCATGGAAGATATTGAAATCTCTCGGTTGTTATGTTTTCAATGAAAGTATATCGCTCAAAATATTATTCATATCTATTTCAAAATAGAGCTCTGGCACCTCTACAAATCCCTGCTTCCCTCTGCGAAGGGCCTATCTATTTACTTTTATGTTGAGTCATCATCCTCTTATTAAAAAGCACCAGTTGGAGAGCACCACTGTCATTTGCATCCATTACTCTTAGTTTACATTGAGTATGACTTGATTGGACCTCTTTTACCAAGAATTACAATGTCTAGTGAGTCCTTGATCTTTAAAGGTGCTCTGCATTTATGTTTTGCGGTCTCAGAAAGGGCTAGGGAGATACCATCTTGTTATATCATATTATGATTGTTTTGAGAAAGTGTCAGGACCCCGATTCCAAGCCACATCGATCTAGCCGGTAACACCTCATATCACTTTGCGGCCTCACGCACGGTATCCCACGGTGTCGCCTTACCATGGCCCGGGACCGTTTGCGCCTTTTGGCTCACGTATATGACAATGTCGCTAGCATCCATATGACAGAGAACCCGGGCCGACATGGCTAGTCGTGAACCCAAAGCGGCACAGACCTATGGAGACAGGCATACATGAATCACATCGAACATGTCGGTCATCAACGAGTGATTCCGGGCTGTAGCACTGGGCTAACAGGACTTCGGGGGTTCCGGGCTGTAGCAGGCTAGGCAGGACTCCGGAAATCACCGCGTGACATTTCCCCGAAGGGACATACATAGGGACGAAGTGAAACACATGCCGGCCAGTCAAGTGTCCTGAATAGTAGTGCTGGGCTAGCAGGACTCCGGTGAACCGGGCTGTAGCGGACTACTATGGCTCGAGGAACACTAGACTACATTTCCCCATAAGAAAGGCTGCGAAGGATATACAACTAGATTGTCGGATCCCACTCATACCAAGCATTTCAATCATACACACAAGATGCCCGATATGAGTACATACAACATGGCATCACAAGAAAACTCTACAACTCAAGTACTTTATTTAAAGGTTCCAGGGAGCCATACATAACATATTCATACAGATAGGGGTCACATGACCCGACACTCAAGTCATACAATCATACAAGCACATGCGGAAGCAACTAGTCTGAGTACAGACTCTAGAAAGAAAGAAGGCTTCTCGAAGCCTGTCTATCTACATAGGGCCCTCCATGGCCGGGATCACCACCTGGGTGGCTAGTCACTCGTCGACGTCAAGGTCTACATAAAACCCATCGGAGGGGGCAGTGTTGTCGTCTGAAAACAATAAATAAGCAAACATGAGTACAAAGGTACTCAGCAAGTCTTACATCAGAACCTACTATACATGCTCATTCTCAAGAAGGAGGTGGGGTTTATGCAGCAAGCCAGCTTTGACTCTTGGCTAAGCTATCCTACGGAACCTCTTTAGTAAAATAGTTTTCGCACACGAGTCCACTACTCACCAACACGATACTCCACCGTGGATCCTCCCTCGTTATCCTGTGAGAGGGCCATCCTCGGTACTCACACTTATCTTGAGTCTTTTAGTAGTATCCATTAACTTGTCTATGAACTGTGTAGGCAACCAAGTAGTCCTTTACCGCGGACGCGGCTATTCGAATAGTTTTATACCCTGCAGGGGTGTACTTCGTCATACACGCTTTCACCGCTTACCGCCGTCTACACGACATGTAGTCGGCAACCTTCAAGCGGAAGCCCAGCGAGGGTGTCGGCCACGGCCTACCTAAACACTTAAGCCCCTAGTCCAGGTTTATCGCCTATCCAGGTTCCATCCGCAGGGAGTCCGGCCGAGGTTTCCACATACGGCCCCGAACGATGTGAACAGGGTTCCCGAGACACCAAATGGTTGAATCGGTACACCGTGCCACGGTGTATCTACCGCAACATAGCCCACCCCTAGTGTCAGCACTACGCACGGCCGCCTACACATATCCTACAAACACCAAAACTAATTGCAACTCCTGGACAGAGTACTAGGGTGGCTAAGAAGCCGAGAGGGTCCATTTGTTTCGGGCCCAATGTACGGTAGTAACTGCATCTCAAATCACACATACAGATCTCAGTTCTTATGGACGGCCTCAATGAAACAACCCACCATGTACTCCTACATGGCCTCTCATCGATACCTTTACCAAACATGTTCAACACATCCCACATATTACTGACACAAGCATTTCACTCTAGCCCATCACCCAGATGAACCAGACCTGACACAACTCTAAGCATAGCAGGCATAGCAAGGTAGGAATCACAAAACATGGCTCAATCAACTCCTACACATGCTAGTGGGTTTCATCTAGTTACTGTGGCAATGATAGGTCATGCAGAGGATAAGGGTTCAACTACCATAGCACACAGCAGTTTGAATCGTGTTGTCTTAATGCAGTAACAAGAGCAGGAGCGAGAACATGGGTTGTATCGAAATGATCAATGGTTGCTTGCCTGATGGAGTGGTAACGGGATACTGCCCTTCAGTTGGATACTCGTGAATATCCTCGGAGGCAGAACCTACCATGAAGAACACAACCGAGCACAATCAACACATGACGATATGCAACAATATGATGCATGCTATGACATGGCAATATGAATGTGTTTTGGCCTAATGCAAGCTAAAACAGAAAGGGGTGAACTCATTTGAATCCAAGATTCAAATATTAGCTCATTAATTATTGCATTTATAGGGCATTTCCTTATTCTGCTTAAACAGCAAGGTAAACTTGTTTTGTAATGCATGAAACCATTACAGATGGATAAATTTAATTTTTCTGATAATTTTTCATATATAATTTATGTCATTTGGAGTTATGGTTGAATTTCTATGAATTTTTGAAGTTTGAACTATTTTCTGGAATTTCCTGAATAAAAATAATTCCAGAAAATGCACTACTGCGTCAGCATTGCGTCATGCTGACCTCAGCAGGTCAAAGGCGCCAGCCCAGGTCAAACCTGACTGGTGGGTCCCTTCTGTCAGTCTCTCAGTTAATAACATGATTAGATTAACACTAATTAGCTGTCAGTGGGGCCTAGGCCCACATGTGAGTGACTGAGTAATTAAGATTTAATTAAATCTAATCCTAATTTAGTTAGCAGACCGGCCCCACCTGTCATAGACTCAGGGGGGGTCTACCTGGGCCCACCCAGGGTCAAACTGGGTCAAACTCGCCGGCGTTGAGCCGCCGGCGAGGCCCGAGACGGTGGCGCAGCTCGGAAAATGCCTACAGGGCACGAGCGAGGCCGTTCTTGGGCTCGTTGGAGAGCTCTTGCAGTCGTGCATCTAGTGGTGGTGGTGGCCAGGCCTACGGTGGCCGGAAACGACGACGGCGAGCTCCAAGGCGGCGGCCGGAGTTCGGCCATGTGCGGGGTGTGGGCTTGCGGCGTGCAAACGTGGAAACTGAGGCGCTAGCAAGGCACTACGCGATGTGGCAAGCACGTTGCGTAGCACGGGATGACCAAATGGTCGCCGGAGCGGCGCCGGCGACAAGCTCGAGCGGAGACAAGCTTCGGCCATGGTGTAACTATGGCCTAGAGGGTGCAAACGCGTGGAAAAGAAGAGGGGAAAGGTGGCGGAGCTCACAGGGAGGTCGATGAGCAGCTCAGTGGGATCGGGGGCGACCGGAGTGAGGCGAATCGATGAGCGGCGTCCCGCGGGTGCCGAGGTTGAAGATGATCCGATGACGGCGATGTAGGGCCTCCGGCGATGCGTGGATCGGTGGGGAGGACGAGGGAGCCGAGGCGAAACTTATGGACTCGTCGGAGGGGCGAGGGGAGGTCTCTGGCGACGGCTACGGCGATCGGTGGCGAGGGGCGCGCTCGGCCATCGTGGGAGAGGATGAGGGAGACGAGGGGGAGAGTGAGAGAGGACGGGAGAGGATCAAGGGGGTCGCGTGGCATTCCCTAGACGTCTCCCGGCATCGACGGAAGCAGGAGGTGGCCGGCGTGTGGCCGCGGGCGCCGGCCACGTGCTCCGTGTCCTTCTGGCGCGAGGAGGACGACGAATGGCAGCGCCAGTAGGCTGGGCCGAGCCACGTGGGCTGGCCAGCACAGGTAAGGCCCAGGTGGGCTACTTTCCCCTTTTTTTGATTTTGTTTTCTTTTCTATTATTCTGTAGCTTTAGGGCTTTAATTAAAATACCTAGGCACTTTCTAAAATCCTGAAAATAATTGTGGGCTCTATTGGGATTATTCCTAACAGCAAACAATTATTTCCAGAATTATTTGAGCACTTGAATTATTTAATAGCATTTAAATGCCCAAATTCAAATATTTATGAATTAAATCAGTGACCTTCTGTTGACCTAGAAAAATGTGCACCTATTTTCCCAAAGGTTCTAGCCCAAGGCAAAGAGGGTGAACATTTTAGACGGGCATTTCAGGTTCATTGAAATTATTTTAGTAAACCCTAGTTGATTTCAGGGGGGTGCTGGGGGTTCTGCCTTCCCCACTTCAAGTTTCTGATGAAAGTAAACATGATGCACACTCTAATGCATGGACTAGCTAGGGTGTGACAACTCACCCCCACTCAATAGAATCTCGTCCTGAGATTTAGGATCATCTGGAAAGAAGCTGGGGTACTCGAGTCGAAGACGATCCTCCCTTTGCCAAGTGGCTTCTTCCTCGGAATGGCGTGACCATTGAACCTTGAGAAACTTGATATTATGACGTCGAGTGGTACGCTCGGCTTGATCAAGGATACGAACGGGGTATTCCCGATAAGAAAGGTTATCTTGTAAATCAAGCGTTTCGTGGTCCACTCCACGGATAGGATCCGCGAAGCAACGCCTGAGTTGCGAAACATGGAAGACATCGTGAACTCTGGAAAGATGCGGAGGTAGTTCCAATTGGTAGGCAACTTCTCCTCGTTTGGCAAGAATGCGAAAGGGTCCAATGTGACGAGGAGACAATTTTCCTTTGATACCGAAGCGATGGGTTCCCTTTAATGGGGTAACCCGAAGGTAAGCCTTCTCGTCAACTTCAAAGGTCATAGGCTTATGTTTACGATCATATTGACTCTTTTGGCGAGATTGGGCTGTTTTCAATTTCTCACGAATAACGCGAACCTGCTCTTCTACTTCCTGAATCATATCCGGGCCAAAGAGTTGTCTTTCCCCAGTTTCTGACCAGTTAAGAGGCGTTCGACATTTTTGTCCATAGAGAACTTCGAAGGGAGCTTTGCCCAAACTAGCTTGATAACTATTGTTATAAGCAAACTCCGCGAATGGAAGGCATTTCTCCCAACTCATTCCGAACGAGATAACAGAAGCTCGGAGCATATCTTCCAGAATTTGATTGACTCGCTCTACTTGACCACTTGATTGAGGATGGAAGGCGGTGCTAAAGGAGAGATGGGTTCCCATAGCATTTTGGAAACTTTCCCAAAATCAAGAGGTGAAGAGACTCCCACGGTCTGAGTTAATTTCCAATGGAACACCATGAAGAGACACCATTCGGGAGATGTATAAGTCAGCTAGCTAGCTAGCGGTGATACTCTCACGAACAGGTAGAAAGTGGGCTACTTAGGAAAGACGGTCGATCACGACGAAGATGGCATTATTCCCTCTCTTGGTCCTGGGAAACCCAGTGATGAAATCCACACTGATTTTATCCCATTTCCATTCAGGAATAGCCAAAGGTTGAAGGGTGCCAGCAGGCCGTTGATGCTCTGCTTTAACGTGACGACAAACGTCACAATTAGCAATGTATTGAGCGATTTCTCTCTTCATCCTAGTCCACCAAAACCTCTGGCGTAGGTCTTGATACATTTTAGGACTACCGGGATGAATGGTGAGAGGGGATTCATGAGCTTCCTTAAGGATCAGTCGCCTCAGGTATCGCGCCTTTGGAACCACTAGGCGATTCCCAAAGTATACGATACCTTGATCATCAATGGAGAAACAATTCACGACTCCTTTCTTAATGTTTCTCTTGATACGGGAGATTCCCGGATCTACCTTCTGTGCCTTGATGACCTGATCCGTAAGGGTAGGTTCCGCCACCAGGGTGGATAGGAATCCTCGAGGAACAATGTGAAGATTAAGCTTACAAAATTCCTCATGGAGAAGTGGTTGACTTTGTTGTAACATCAGGTTGTTACAGTAGGACATACGACTTAGTGCATCAGCCATGACATTGGCTTTGCCGGGGGTGTAAGTTATTCCTAAGTCGTAATCTGAGATCAACTCAACCCAACGTCTTTGCCTGGGATTCAAATCTGGTTGGGTGAAGATATATTTCAAACTTTGGTGATCGGTGAAGATCTCGCAACGATTACCGAGAAGGTAATGTCGCCAGGTTTTAAGTGCATGGACTACAGCTGCAAGCTCTAGATCATGTGTGGGATAATTTTCCTCATGTGGGTGTAGTTGCCGTGAAGCATAGGCAATTACCTGATGATCTTGCATGAGTATGCAACCTAGTCCTTGTCGCGAGGCGTCGCAATAGATAATAAAGTCCTTGGAGAAATCTGGTGGTACCGGTACGGGAGCAGATGTTAGGCGTCTTTTCAGTTCCTGAAAACTGAACTCGCATTGTGGAGTCCACTCGAACTTTTTATCTTTCTTGAGGAGTTCAATTAGAGGTTTAGCAACCTTGGAGAAATTCTCGACGAAGCGGCGGCAATAGCTCGCTAGGCCAAGGAAACTCCGAACTTGCTTGACCGTTTCAGGTGGAGTCCAATCAAGGACGGCTTGAACTCGCTCGGGATTGACAGCAATACCCTTACCAGAGATTACATGGCCTAGATAGGTCACTTCTGACAACCAAAATTTACACTTGGAGAATTTGGCATAAAGGCGATGCTCTCGAAGTTTCATCAATACCAGCCTTAGATGTTTGGCATGTTCCTCTTCATTCTTGGAGTAGATGAGTATGTCATCGAGGTATACTACGACGAATTTGTCCAAGTACTCCATGAAGACTGAGTTCATTAGCCGAGAAAAAGTAGCCGGGGCATTGGTTAAACCGAAGGACATGACGGTGTACTCGTATTGGCCGTAACGAGTAACAAAGGCCGTTTTGGGAATGTCTCCGTTTCTGATTTTGATTTGATGGTAGCCCAACCTCAAATCCATCTTGGAGAAGACTGAGGATCCAGCGAGCTGATCATACAGGTCATTGATCCTGGGAAGCGGGTATTTGTTCTTGACGGTGACCAGATTGACATGTCGGTAATCCACAACCATTCGATCCGTTCCATCCTTCTTCTTGACGAAGAGGACGGGGCAAGCCCAAGGAGAGGAGCTAGGACAGATGAACCCCTTGTTCAAGGACTCATCGAGTTGGTTCTTAAGCTCGGCTAGTTCTAAGGGTGCCATCTTGTAGGGTCTTCTAGAAATTGGAACGGTTCCTGGAACAAGGTCTATTACAAACTCAACATCCCTATCGGGTGGAACGCCTGGCAGTTCTTCTAGAAAGACATCCGGAAAGTCTCGGACTACCGGAACATCCTCAAGATCTGGAAGAGGGTTGGCATTTAGGGAGTAAAGTTGGCGCTTGGCCAGTCGAGTTAAGACATTAACTGTCTTGCCCGAGGGGTGAGTAAGTTGAACGATTCTTGTGGCACAATCGATCTTGGCATAATGAGCCGACATCCAGTCCATACCCAAGATGATGTTTATGTCAGAGGACTTGAGAGCTATTAAAGATGCAAGGAAGACAAGTCTATCGACAAGAATTTCGTTCCCATGGCTTACCCTAGAAGTTTGCCATTTGGAACCCGGAGTTTGAATTACCATGGAAGTGGGCATGTCACAGAATGTCGTGTTATGCAACCGAGCATAATTCTCGGATATGAATGAATGAAATGCTCCAGTATCGAAAAGAACAGATGCCGGATGGCAGTTAACAAGGAGCGTACCAAGGACGACGTTGGGATCCTCATGAGCCTCCTCGGCTGAAACATAATTGACATGGCCACGTGTAGTGGTGACCGGCTTGGCGTAGAAAGTCTTTCCCGCGGGCTTACCACGGCCAACGGACTTTCCAGCTTGATTGGGGTTGTTCTGGGGACACTCTCGACTATAGTGACCCGGCTCTCCACACTTGAAGCATGTTACCACAGTGGGGCGTGGAGCAGCATTAGCAGCGGGGCCAGCATAGGGCTTGGGCGGTGTGAATTGCTGGTTGGGACAAGGCGCCTCAAAGGACGGCCTCGGGATGAATCTGGGTGGCAGTGCTGTGCTTGGAATCCACACCCGGCGCTTCTGAGCTCCAGAGCCGGATGAAGACCCGAAATCATGGGAGTGCTTGCGTGAAGCGTCATAATCAGTCTGGCCTGTCTCAGCACTGATAGCTTTATTGACCAACTTCTGAAAGGATGTGCACTCGTGCAGACGGAGATCGCGGCGAAGCTCAGGGCTAAGTCCCTTGCGGAACCTTGCCTGCTTCTTGGCGTCAGTAGAAACCTCTTCAGGAGCATAGCGTGCCAGGTTCCCAAATTCACGACTATATGCATCCACAGTCAGCCTTCCTTGGGCGAAGTTGCAGAACTCCTCCCTCTTGCGATCCATCAGACCTTCCGGAATGTGATGCTCACGGAAAGCCTAACTGAACTCAGCCCAGGTAGTGATTTGACCGACCGGGCGCATAGCTTCATAGTTTTCCCACCAATGGCTAGCGGGGCCCTTGAGATGATAGGCAGCATAGGTAACCTTGTCGGCTTCGGCTACGTTGGCAGAACGTAGCTTGTGGGTGATGCTGCGAAGCCAATCATACGCGTCGAGGGCCTCGACGGAATGGTTAAACTTTGGTGGGTACATCTTGATAAAGTCATTGATTGACACCAAGTCATTTCGTGGGTGGCGTGCAGTGTTCTGCTCAATCTGCTCCAGCAGGCGGTTGGTCTCACGCTTGTTTCTTTCCGCCTCCAGCATCACTTCGGCCAGAGAAGGCGGGTGAGGCAGATTTTCACCTCTAGCTGCACTGGCTTCCCCCTGCTCCGGGACAGCAGGGTTGCCGCGGGTGTTGACCATCCTAGGAGAAAACAAGACAACGGTTTAGACAAGGATGGCTCAAACTTAGCAAGGAAGTGCAGAATGTAATGGATAACACGGAATGCAGAGATGTTCATCCGTATGTCATGGTAATATAAAACTGCCATATATATACCAACGGTCATACACATCATACATAGTTTAGTACAAGCCCAGGCTACAGTACAACTATGATGAAAGACGTTACATCTCATCGGAGGCATTCCAGGTTCCTATACATTATTTGTCTACACCTCCGGAATCGATTACACGCCAAGTCATATTCCACAAGTCACGCAGGACAGTGGAGATACAACTACTACAATACTAGTGGTACTACTACTAACTCAGACAGCTCCGTAGTAGTCCTCATAGAAGTCACCTCCGTAGCCTGGAAGTTCAACGTGATCATCCGGAAACAGACGGTCCTGAGGAGCCTGTGGACCATAGGGGCTAGGATGAGGTCTTGGACCAACAAACGGTGGCCTGCGGGGACCACGGGGTGGGGTGATGCCTCCCACATCACGCCAATCCACCATGTCTGGCAGAGCTGATCTCACAGGATACAGATCCCTTGTATCCATACATCCAGCTTGCACCGCGGGTGCAAACCGAGTCAATGTGGCCCAACGATCAACATGAGTATTAAAAAGCTCCAGCCTCAAGGCCCGATTCTCTCGGTCCTTATCTTCGAGCATCTCCGCGGTGGTACGAGTTAATGAGTCCTCCTGAGTGGAGTCAGCATAGATAGCCTGAAGATACCCTTGCGCTCCCGGAAGTGAAGCTGGCATGTAACGGAATACAGCGTTCCGAAGCAGGCCAGTCCGGACTCGCAAGATGGTCATCATGGAGTAGGCAGCATCCTGCACAGCCATCTCAACGGTAACCCCGAGTCCATAGGAACAGTGAAGGGGCTCGGTAGATCCAGGATAGGAAGGAAATATCCTGACGGTGCAGAAATACTGGCTTTGATTAAAGTCGCGGAACTGCTCTTCGACAGTGTATTCGGGATACCAACGGTATCCTGTCTCTATCATGACCCGGACTAACATAGCAGTATGACCGGGCACGTCGAGGCACCTGGTCAGGCGAACCACTTGGTTTTGAGGACAGTTGGCCATCTGAAAGCACAACCATAAGACAAAGACATCAGAATTCCTAGGGAAAATTGGACAGCATAACGGCTGTAAATGCTCAGAAAAAGATTTGAGACATCCACAACAGTTCACAATACCGCTCAACAGCATCATATCAAGGTTCTGATTCGAATAGCAACATACTAAAAATATTAGAAACTGGACTGGGACTCGTAGCAATAATCCTATAAGCTACTACGGATTAGTAATACGTGAACCTGATAGAAGAAGAGAGCCTAGTCCTTAACCCACGTTGAATGAGAAGAGAATGACTCAGATCAGAGGCATAGGGTAAAGGAGTAAAAGAACCTTACGTTCCCTCCCACAATCAATTCCCTTACATATAACTAAAGCATTTCTAGACTCGACATCGACCAGTTTGGCTCAACGAACCTGCAGGCAGTCCGGCTCTGATGCCAACGCTGTCAGGACCCAGATTCCAAGCCACATCGATGTAGCCGGTAACACCACATATCACTTTGCGGCCTCACGCACGGTATCCCACGGTGTCGCCTTACCATGGCCCGGGACCGTTTGCGCCTTTTGGCTCATGTATATGAAAATGTCGCTAGCATCCATATGACAGAGAACCCGGGCCGACATGGCTAGTCGTGAACCCAAAGCGGCACAGACCTATGGAGACAGGCATACATGTATCACATCGAACATGTCGGTCATCAACGAGTGATTCAGGGCTGTAGCACTGGGCTAACAGGACTCCGGGGGTTTCGGGCTGTAGCAGGCTAGGCAGGACTCCGGAAATCACCGCGTGACATTTCCCCGAAGGGACAGACATAGGGACGAAGTGAAACACATGCCGGCCAGTCAAGTGTCCGGAACAGTAGTGCTGGGCTAGCAGGACTCCGGTGAACCGGGCTGTAGCGGACTACTATGGCTCGAGGAACACTAGACTACATTTCCCCATAAGAAAGGCTGCGAAGGATAAACAACTAGATTGTCGGATCCCACTCATACCAAGCATTTCAATCATACACACAAGACGCCTGATATGAGAACATACAACATGGCATGACAACAAAACTCTACAACTCAAGTACTTTATTTAAAGGCTCCAGGGAGCCATACATAACATATTCATACAGATAGGGGTCACATGACCCGACACTCAAGTCATACAATCATACAAGCACATGCGGAAGCAACTAGTCTGAGTACAGACTCTAGAAAGAAAGAAGGCTTCTCGAAGCCTGTCTATCTACATAGGGCCCTCCATGGCCGGGATCACCACCTGGGTGGCTAGTCACTCGTCAATGTCAAGGTCTACATAAAACCCATCGGAGGGGGCAGTGTTGTCATCTGAAAACAATAAATAAGCAAACATGAGTACAAAGGTACTCAGCAAGTCTTACATCAGAACCTACTATACATGCTCATTCTCAAGAAGGAGGTGGGGTTTATGCAGCAAGCCAGCTTTGACTCTTGGCTAAGTTATCCTACGGAACCTCTTTAGTAAAATAGTTTTCGCACACGAGTCCACTACTCACCAACACAATACTCCACCATGGATCCTCCCTCGTTATCCTGCGAGAGGGCCATCCTCGGTACTCACACTTATCTCGAGTCTTTTAGTAGTATCCATTAACTTGTCTATGAACTGTATAGGCAACCAAGTAGTCCTTTACCGCGAACGCGGCTATTCGAATAGTTTTATACCCTACAGGGGTGTACTTCGTCATACACGCTTTCACCGCTTACCGCCGTCTACACGACATGTACTCGGCAACCTTCAAGTGGAAGCCCAGCGAGGGTGTCGGCCACGGCCTACCTAAACACCTAAGCCCCTAGTCCAGGTTTATCGCCTATCCAGGTTCCATCCGCAGGGAGTCCGGCCGAGGTTTCCACATACGGCCCCGAACGATGTGAACAGGGTTCCCGAGACACCAAACGGGTGACTCGGTACACCGTGCCACGGTGTATCTACCGCAACATAGCCCACCCCTAGGGTCAGCGCTACGCACGGCCGCCAACACATATCCTACAAACACCAGAAACTAATTGCAACTCCTGGACAGAGTACTAGGGTGGCTAAGAAGCCGAGAGGGTCCATTTGTTTCGGGCCCAATGTACGGTAGTAACTACATCTCAAAGCACACATACAGATCTCAGTTCTTATGGACAGCCTCAATGAAACAACCCACCATGTACTCCTACATGGCCTCTCATCGATACCTTTACCAAACATGTTCAACACATCCCACATATTACTGACACAAGCATTTCACTCTAGCCCATCACCCAGATGAACCAGACCTGACACAACTCTAAGCATAGCAGACATAGCAAGGTAGGAATCACAAAACATGGCTCAATCAACTCCTACACATGCTAGTGGGTTTCATCTAGTTACTGTGGCAATGACAGGTCATGCAGAGGATAAGGGTTCAACTACCGTAGCACACAGCAGTTTGAATCGTGTTGTCTTAATGTAGTAACAAGAGCAGGAGCGAGAACATGGGTTGTATCGAAATGATCAATGGTTGCTTGCCTGATGGAGTGGTAACGGGATACTGCCCTTCAGTTGGATACTCGTGAATATCCTCGGAGGCAGAACCTACCACGAAGAAAACAACCGAGCACAATCAACACATGACGATATGCAACAATAGGATGCATGCTATGACATGGCAATATGAATGTGTTTTTGCCTAATGCAAGCTAAAACAGAAAGGGGTGAACTCATTTGAATCCAAGATTCAAATATTAGCTCATTAATTATTGCATTTATAGGGCATTTCCTTATTCTACTTAAACAGCAAGGTAAACTTGTTTTGTCATGCATGAAACCATTACAGATGGATAGATTGAATTTTTCTGATAATTTTTCATATATAATTTATCTCATTTGGAGTTATGGTTGAATTTCTATGAATTTTTGAAGTTTGAACTATTTTCTGGAATTTCCTGAATAAAAATAATTCCAGAAAATGCATTACTGCGTCAGCATTGCGTCATGCTGACCTCAGCAGGTCAAAGGCGCCAGCCCAGGTCAAACCTGACAAGTGGGCCCCTTCTGTCAGTCTCTCAGTTAATAACATGATTAGATTAACACTAATTAGCTGTCAGTGGGGCCTGGGCCCACATGTCAGTGACTGAGTAATTAAGATTTAATTAAATCTAATCCTAATTTAGTTAGCAGACCGGCCCCACCTGTCATAGACTCAGGGGGGTCTACCTGGGCCCACCCAGGTTCAAATTGGGTCAAACTCGCCGGCGTTGAGCCGCCGGCGAGGCCCGAGACGGTGGCGCAGCTCGGAAAACGCCTACAGGGCATGAGCGAGGCCGTTCTTGGGCTCATTGGAGAGCTCTTGCAGTCGCGCATCTAGTGGTGGTGGTGGCCGGGCCTACGGTGGCCGGAAACGACGACGGCGAGCTCCAAGGCGGCGGCCGGAGTTCGGCCATGTGCGGGGTGTGGGCTGCGGCGTGCAAACATGGAAACTGAGGCGCTAGCAAGGCAGTACGCGATGTGGCAAGCTCGTTGCGTAGCACGGGATGACCAAATGGTCGCCGGAGCGGCGCCGGCGACAAGCTCGAGCGGAGACGAGCTTCAGCCATGGTGTAACTATGGCCTAGAGGGTGCAAACGCGTGGAAAAGAAGTGGGGAAAGGTGGCGGAGCTCACAGGGAGGTCGATGAGCAGCTCAGTGGGCTCGGGGGCGACCGGAGTGAGGCGAATCGATGAGCAGTGTCCGGCGGGTGCCGAGGTTGAAGATGATCCGATGACGGCGATGCAGGGCCTCCGGCGATGCGTGGCTCGGTGGGGAGGACGAGGGAGCCGAGGCGAAGCTTATGGACTCGTCGGAGGGGCGAGGGGAGGTCTCTGGCGACGGCTACGGCGATCGGCAGTGAGGGGCGCGCTCGGCCATCGTGGGAGAGGATGAGGGAGACGAGGGGGAGAGTGAGAGAGGACGGGAGAGGATCAAGGGGGTCGCGTGGCATTCCCTGGACGTCTCCCGGCATCGACGGAAGCAGGAGGTGGCCGGCGTGTGGCCGCGGGCGCCGGCCACGTGCTCCGCGTCCTTCTGGCGCGAGGAGGACGACGACTGGCAGCGCCAGTAGGCTGGGCCGAGCCAGGTGGGCTGGCCAGCACAGGTAAGGCCCAGGTGGGCTACTTTCCCCTTTTTTTGATTTTGTTTTCTTTTCTATTATTCTGTAGCTTTAGGGCTTTAATTAAAATACCTAGGCACTTTCTAAAATCCTGAAAATAATTGTGGGCTCTATTGGGATTATTCCTAACAGCAAACAATTATTTCCAGAATTATTTAAGCACTTGAATTATTTAATAGCATTTAAATGCCCAAATTCAAATATTTATGAATTAAATCAGTGACCTTCTGTTGACCTAGAAAAATGTGCACCTATTTTCCCAAAGGTTCTAGCCCAAGGCAAAGAGGGTGAACATTTTAGACGGGCATTTCAGGTTCATTGAAATTATTTTTAGTAAACCCTAGTTGATTTCAGGGGGGGTGCTGGGGGTTCTGCCTTCCCCATTTCAAGTTTCTGATGAAAGCAAACATGATGCACACTCTAATGCATGGACTAGCTAGGGTGTGACAACTCACCCCCACTCAATAGAATCTCATCCTGAGATTTAGGATCATCTGGAAAGAAGGTGGGGTACTCGAGTCGAAGATGATCCTCCCTTTCCCAAGTGGCTTCTTCCTCGGAATGGTGTGACCATTGAACCTTGAGAAACTTGATATTATGACGTCGAGTGGTACGCTCGGCTTGATCAAGGATACGAACGGGGTATTCCTGATAAGAAAGGTTATCTTGTAAATCAAGCGTTTCGTGGTCCACTCCACGGATAGGATCCGCGAAGCAACGCCTGAGTTGCGAAACGTGGAAGACATCGTGAACTCTGGAAAGATGCGGAGGTAGTTCCAATTGGTAGGCAACTTCTCCTCGTTTGGCAAGAATGCGAAAGGGTCCAATGTAACGAGGAGCCAATTTGCCTTTGATACCGAAGCGATGGGTTCCCTTTAACGGGGTAACCCGAAGGTAAGCCTTCTCGTCAACTTCAAAGGTCATAGGCTTATGTTTACGATCATATTGACTCTTTTGGCAGATTGGGCTGTTTTCAATTTCTCACGAATAACGCGAACCTGCTCTTCTGCTTCCTGAATCATATCTGGGCCAAAGAGTTGTCTTTCCCCGGTTTCTGACCAGTTAAGAGGAGTTCGACATTTTTGTCCATAGAGAACTTCGAAGGGAGCTTTGCCCAAACTAGCTTGATAACTATTGTTATAAGCAAACTCCACAAATGGAAGGCATTTCTCCCAACTCATTCCGAACGAGATAACAGAAGCTCGGAGCATATCTTCCAGAATTTGATTGACTCGCTCTACTTGACCACTTGATTGAGGATGGAAGGCGGTGCTAAAGGAGAGATGGGTTCCCATAGCATTTTGGAAACTTTCCCAAAATCAAGAGGTGAAGAGACTCCCACGGTCTGAGTTAATTTCCAATGGAACACCATGAAGAGACACTATTCGGGAGATGTATAAGTCAGCTAGCTAGCTAGCGATGATACTCTCACGAACAGGTAGAAAGTGGGCTACTTTGGAAAGACGGTCGATCACGACGAAGATGGCATTATTCCCTCTCTTGGTCCTGGGAAACCCAGCGATGAAATCCATACTGATTTTATCCCATTTCCATTCAGGAATAGCCAAAGGTTGAAGGGTGCCAGCAGGCCGTTGATGCTCTGCTTTAACGCGACGACAAACGTCGCAATTAGCAATGTATTGAGCGATTTCTCTCTTCATCCTAGTCCACCAAAACCTCTGGCGTAGGTCTTGATACATTTTAGGACTACCGGGATGAATGGTGAGAGGGGATTCATGAGCTTCCTTAAGGATCAGTCGCCTCAGGTTTCGCGCCTTTGGAACCACAGGCGATTCCCAAAGTATACGACACCTTGATCATCAATGGAGAAACAATTCACGACTCCTTTCTTAATGTTTCTCTTGATACGGGAGATTCCCGGATCTACCTTCTGTGCCTTGATGACCTGATCCGTAAGGGTAGGTTCCGCCACCAGGGTGGATAGGAATCCTCGAGGAACAATGTGAAGATTAAGCTTACGAAATTCCTCATGGAGAAGTGGTTGACTTTGTTGTAACATCAGGTTGTTACAGTAGGACATACGACTTAGTGCATCAGCCATGACATTGGCTTTGCCGGGGGTGTAAGTTATTCCTAAGTCGTAATCTGAGATCAACTTGACCCAACGTCTTTGCCTGGGATTCAAATCTGGTTGGGTAAAGATATATTTCAAACTTTGGTGATCGGTGAAGATCTCGCAACGATTACCGAGAAGGTAATGTCGCCAGGTTTTAAGTGCATGGACTACAGCTGCAAGCTTTAGATCATGTGTGGGATAATTTTCCTCATGTGGGTGTAATTGCCGTGAAGCATAGGCAATTACCTGATGATCTTGCATGAGTATGCAACCAAGTGCTTGTCGCGAGGCGTCGCAATAGATAATAAAGTCCTTGGAGAAATCTGGTGGTACCAATACGGGAGCAGATGTCAGGCGTCTTTTCAGTTCCTGAAAACTGAACTCGCATTGTGGAGTCCACTCGAACTTTTTATCTTTCTTGAGGAGTTCAGTTAGAGGTTTAGCAACCTTGGAGAAATTCTCGACGAAGCGGCGGCAATAGCTCGCTAGGCCAAGGAAACTCCGAACTTGCTTGACCGTTTCAGGTGGAGTCCAATCAAGGACGGCTTGAACTCGCTCGGGATTGACAGCAATACCCTTACCAGAGATTACATGGCCTAGATAGGTCACTTCTAACAACCAAAATTTACACTTGGAGAATTTGGCATAAAGGCGATGCTCTCGAAGTTTCATCAATACCAGCCTTAGATGTTCGGCATGTTCCTCTTCATTCTGGGAGTAGATGAGTATGTCATCGAGGTATACTACGACGAATTTGTCCAAGTACTCCATGAAGACTGAGTTCATTAACCGAGAAAAAGTAGCCGGGGTATTGGTTAAACCGAAGGACATGACGGTGTACTCGTATTGGCCGTAACGAGTAACAAAGGCCGTTTTGGGAATGTCTCCGTTTCTGATTTTGATTTGATGGTAGCCCAACCTCAAATCCATCTTGGAGAAGACTGAGGATCCAGCGAGCTGATCATACAGGTCGTTGATCAAGGGAAGCGGGTATTTGTTCTTGATGGTGACCAGATTGACAGGTCGGTAATCCACAACCATTCGATCCGTTCCATCCTTCTTCTTGACGAAGAGGACGGGGCAAGCCCAAGGAGAGGAGCTAGGACAGATGAACCCCTTGTTCAAGGACTCATCGAGTTGGTTCTTAAGCTCGGCTAGTTCTAAGGGTGCCATCTTGTAGGGTCTTCTAGAAATTGGAACGGTTCCTGGAACAAGGTCTATTACAAACTCAACATCCCTGTCGGGTGGAACGCCTGGCAGTTCTTCTAGAAAGACATCTGGAAAGTCTCGGACTACCGGAACATCCTCAAGATCTGGAAGAGGGTTGGCATTTAGGGAGTAAAGTTGGCGCTTGGCCAGTCGAGTTAAGACATTAACTGTCTTGCCCGAGGGGTGAGTAAGTTGAACGATTCTTGTGGCACAATCGATCTTGGCATAATGAGCCGACATCCAGTCCATACCCAAGATGATGTTTATGTCAGAGGACTTGAGAGCTATTAAAGATGCAAGGAAGACAAGTCTATCGACAAGAATTTCGTTCCCATGGCTTACCCTAGAAGTTTGCCATTTGGAACCCGGAGTTTTAATTACCATGGAAGTGGGCATGTCACAGAATGTCGTGTTATGCAACCGAGCATAATTCTCGGATATGAATGAATGAGATGCTCCAGTATCGAAAAGAACAGATGCCGGATGGCAGTTAACAATGAGCGTACCAAGGACGACGTTGGGATCCTCATGAGCCTCCTCGGCTGAAACATAATTGACATGGCCACGTGCAGTGGTGACCGGCTTGGCGTAGAAAGTCTTTCCCGCGGGCTTACCACGGCCAACGGACTTTCCAGCTTGATTGGGGTTGTTCTGGGGACACTCTCGACTATAGTGACCCGGCTCTCCACACTTGAAGCATGTTACCACAGTGGGGCGTGGAGCAGCATTAGCATGGGGGCCAGCATAGGGCTTGGGCAGTGTGAATTGCTGGTTGGGACGAGGCGCCTCAAAGGACGGCCTCGGGATGAATCTGGGTGGCAGTGCTGTGCTTGGAATCCACACCCGGCGCTTCTGAGCTCCAGAGCCGGATGAAGACCCAAAATCACGGGAGTGCTTGCATGAAGCGTCATAATCAGTCTGGCCTGTCTAAGCACTGATAGCTTTATTGACCAACTTCTGAAAGGATGTGCACTCGTGCAGACGGAGATCGCGGCGAAGCTCAGGGCTAAGTCCCTTGCGGAACCTTGCCTGCTTCTTGGCGTCAGTAGAAACCTCTTCAGGAGCATAGCGTGCCAGGTTCCCAAATTCACGACTATATGCATCCACAGTCAGCCTTCCTTGGGCGAAGTTGTAGAACTCCTCCCTCTTGCGATCCATCAGACCTTCCGGAATGTGATGCTCATGGAAAGCCTAACTGAACTCAGCCCAGGTAGTGATTTGACCGACCGGGGCGCATAGCTTCATAGTTTTCCCACCAATGGCTAGCGGGGCCCTCGAGATGATAGGCAGCATAGGTAACCTTGTCGGCTTTGGCTACGTTGGCAGAACGTAGCTTGTGGGTGATGCTGTGAAGCCAATCATCCGCGTCGAGGGGCTCGACGGATTGGTTAAACTTTGGTGGGTATTGCTTGATAAAGTCATTGATTGACACCAAGTCATTTCGTGGGTGGCGTGCAGTGTTCTGCTCAATCCGCTCCAGCAGGCGGTTGGTCTCACGCTTGTTTCTTTCCGCCTCCAGCATCACTTCGGCCAGAGAAGGCGGGTGAGGCAGATTTTCACCTCTAGCTGCACTGGCTTCCCCCTGCTCCGGGACAGCAGGGTTGCCGCGGGTGTTGACCATCCTAGGAGAAAACAAGACAACGGTTTAGACAAGGATGGCTCAAACTTAGCAAGGAAGTGCAGAATGTAATGGATAACACGGAATGCAGAGATGTTCATCCGTATGTCATGGTAATATAAAACTGCCATATATATACCAACGGTCATACACATCATACATAGTTTAGTACAAGCCCAGGCTACAGTACAACTATGATGAAAGACGTTACATCTCATCGGAGGCATTCCAGGTTCCTATACATTATTTGTCTACACCTCCGGAATCGATTACACGCCAAGTCATATTCCACAAGTCACGCAGGACAGTGGAGATACAACTACTACAATACTAGTGGTACTACTACTAACTTAGACAACTCCGTAGTAGTCCTCATAGAAGTAACCTCCATAGCCTGGAAGTTCAACGTGATCATCCGGAAACAGACGGTCCTGAGGAGCCTGTGGACCATAGGGGCTAGGATGAGGTCTTGGACCAACAAACGGTGGCCTGCGGGGACCACGGGGTGGGGTGATGCCTCCCACATCACGCCAATCCACCATGTCTGGCAGAGCTGATCTCACAGGATACAGATCCCATGTATCCATACATCCAGCTTGCACCGCGGGTGCAAACCGAGTCAATGTGGCCCAACGATCAGCATGAGTATTAAAAAGCTCCAGCCTCAAGGCCCGATTCTCTCGGTCCTTATCTTCGAGCATCTCCGCGGTGGTACGAGTTAATGAGTCCTCCTGAGTGGAGTCAGCATAGATAGCCTGAAGATACCCTTGCACTCCCGGAAGTGAAGCTGGCATGTAACGGAATACAGTGTTCCGAAGCAGGCCAGTCCGGACTCGCAAGATGGTCATCATGGAGTAGGCAGCATCTTGGCAAGCCATCTCAACGGTAACCCCGAGTCCATAGGAACAGTGAAGGGGCTCGGTAGATCCAGGATAGGAAGGAAATATCCTGACGGTGCAGAAATACTGGCTTTGATTAAAGTCGCGGAACTGCTCTTCGACAGTGTATTCGGGATACCAACGGTATCCTGTCTCTATCATGACCCGGACTAACATAGCAGTATGACCGGGCACGTCGAGGTACCTGGTCAGGCGAACCACTTGGTTTTGAGAACGGTTGGCCATCTAAAAGCACAATCATAAGACAAAGACATCAGAATTCCTAGGGAAAATTGGACAGCATAACGGCTGTAAATGCTTAGAAAAAGATTTGAGACATCCACAACAGTTCACAATACCACTCAACAGCATCATATCAAGGTTCTGATTCGAATAGCAACATACTAAAAATACTAGAAATTGGACTGGGACTCGTAGCAATAATCCTATAAGCTACTACGGATTAGTAATACGTGAACCTGATAGAAGAAGAGAGCCTAGTCCTTAACCCATGTTGAATGAGAAGAGAATGACTCAGATCAGAGGCATAGGGTAAAGGAGTAAAAGAACCTTACATTCCCTCCCACAATCAATTCCCTTACATATAACTAAAGCATTTCTAGACTCGACATCGACCAGTTTGGCTCGAGGAACCTACGGGCAGTCCGGCTCTGATGCCAACGCTGTCAGGACCCAGATTCCAAGCCACATCGATGTAGCCGGTAACACCTCATATCACTTTGCGGCCTCACGCACGGTATCCCACGGTGTCGCCTTACCATGGCCCGGGACCGTTTGCGCCTTTTGGCTCACGTATATGACAATGTCGCTAGCATCCATATGACAGAGAACCCGGGACGACATGGCTAGTCGTGAACCCAAAGCGGCACAGACCTATGGAGACAGGCATACATGAATCACATCGAACATGTCGGTCATCAACGAGTGATTCCGGGCTGTAGCACTGGGCTAACAGGACTCCGGGGGTTCCGGGCTGTAGCAGGCTAGGCAGGACTCCGGAAATCACCGCGTGACATTTCCCCGAAGGGACAGACATAGGGACGAAGTGAAACACATGCCGGCCAGTCAAGTGTCCTGAACAGTAGTGCTGGGCTAGCAGGACTCCGGTGAACCGGGCTGTAGCGGACTACTATGGCTCGAGGAACACTAGACTACATTTCCCCATAAGAAAGGCTGCGAAGGATAAACAACTAGATTGTCGGATCCCACTCATACCAAGCATTTCAATCATACACACAAGATGCCTGATATGAGTACATACAACATGGCATGACAACAAAACTCTACAACTCAAGTACTTTATTTAAAGGCTCCAGGGAGCCATACATAACATATTCATACAGATAGGGGTCACATGACCCGACACTCAAGTCATACAATCATACAAGCACATGCGGAAGCAACTAGTCTGAGTACAGACTCTAGAAAGAAAGAAGGCTTCTCGAAGCCTGTCTATCTACATAGGGCCCTCCATGGCCGGGATCACCACCTGGGTGGCTAGTCACTCGTCAACGTCAAGGTCTACATAAAACCCATCAGAGGGGGCAGTGTTGTCATCTGAAAACAATAAATAAGCAAACATGAGTACAAAGGTACTCAGCAAGTCTTACATCAGAACCTACTATACATGCTCATTCTCAAGAAGAAGGTGGGGTTTATGCAGCAAGCCAGCTTTGACTCTTGGCTAAGCTATCCTATGGAACCTCTTTAGTAAAATAGTTTTCGCACACGAGTCCACTACTCACCAACACAATACTCCACCATGGATCCTCCCTCGTTATCCTGCGAGAGGGCCATCCTCGGTACTCACACTTATCTCGAGTCTTTTAGTAGTATCCATTAACTTGTCTATGAACTGTATAGGCAACCAAGTAGTCCTTTACCGCGAACGCGGCTATTCGAATAGTTTTATACCCTGCAGGGGTGTACTTCGTCATACACGCTTTCACCGCTTACCGCCGTCTACACGACATGTACTCGGCAACCTTCAAGCGGAAGCCCAGCGAGGGTGTCGGCCACGGCCTACCTAAACACCTAAGCCCCTAGTCCAGGTTTATCGCCTATCCAGATTCCATCCGCAGGGAGTCCGGCCGAGGTTTCCACATACGGCCCCGAACGATGTGAACAGGGTTCCCGAGACACCAAACGGGTGACTCGGTACACCGTGCCATGGTGTATCTACCGCAACATAGCCCACCCATAGGGTCAGCGCTACGCACGGCCGCCAACACATATCCTACAAACGCCAGAAACTAATTGCAACTCCTGGACAGAGTACTAGGGTGGCTAAGAAGCCGAGAGGGTCCATTTGTTTCGGGCCCAATGTACGGTAGTAACTGCATCTCAAATCACACATACAGATCTCAGTTCTTATGGACGGCCTCAATGAAACAACCCACCATGTACTCCTACATGGCCTCTCATCGATACCTTTACCAAACATGTTCAACACATCCCACATATTACTGACACAAGCATTTCACTCTAGCCCATCACCCAGATGAACCAGACCTGACACAACTCTAAGCATAGCAGGCATAGCAAGGTAGGAATCACAAAACATGGCTCAATCAACTCCTACACATGCTAGTGGGTTTCATCTAGTTACTGTGGCATTGATAGGTCATGCAGAGGATAAGGGTTCAACTACCATAGCACACAGTAGTTTGAATCGTGTTGTCTTAATGTAGTAACAAGAGCAGGAGCGAGAACATGGGTTGTATCGAAATGATCAATGGTTGCTTGCCTGATGGAGTGGTAACGGGATACTGCCCTTCAGTTGGATACTCGTGAATATCCTCGGAGGCAGAACCTACCACGAAGAAAACAACCGAGCACAATCAACACATGACGATATGCAACAATAGGATGCATGCTATGACATGGCAATATGAATGTGTTTTGGCCTAATGCAAGCTAAAACAGAAAGGGGTGAACTCATTTGAATCCAAGATTCAAATATTAGCTCATTAATTATTGCATTTATAGGGCATTTCCTTATTCTGCTTAAACAGCAAGGTAAACTTGTTTTGTCATGCATGAAACCATTACAGATGGATAGATTGAATTTTTCTGATAATTTTTCATATATAATTTATCTCATTTGGAGTTATGGTTGAATTTCTATGAATTTTTGAAGTTTGAACTATTTTCTGGAATTTCCTGAATAAAAATAATTCCAGAAAATGCATTACTGCGTCAGCATTGCGTCATGCTGACCTCAGCAGGTGAAAGGTGCCAGCCCAGGTCAAACCTGACTAGTGGGCCCCTTCTGTCAGTCTCTCAGTTAATAACATGATTAGATTAACACTAATTAGCTGTCAGTGGGGCCTGGGCCCACATGTCAGTGACTGAGTAATTAAGATTTAATTAAATCTAATCCTAATTTAGTTAGCAGACCGGCCCCACCTGTCATAGACTCAGGGGGGTCTACCTGGGCCCACCCAGGTTCAAACTGGGTCAAACTCGCCGGCGTTGAGCCGCCGGCGAGGCCCGAGACGGTGGCGCAGCTCGGAAAACGCCTACAGGGCACGAGCGAGGCCGTTCTTGGGCTCATTGGAGAGCTCTTGCAGTCGCGCATCTAGTGGTGGTGGTGGCCGGGCCTACGGTGGCCGGAAACGACGACGGCGAGCTCCAAGGCGGCGGCCGGAGTTCGGCCATGTGCGGGGTGTGGGCTGCGGCGTGCAAACGTGGAAACTGAGGCGCTAGCAAGGCACTAAGCGATGTGGCAAGCACGTTGCGTAGCACGGGATGACCAAATGGTCGCCGGAGCGGCGCCGGCAACAAGCTCGAGCAGAGACGAGCTTCGGCCATGGTGTAACTATGGCCTAGAGGGTGCAAACGCGTGGAAAAGAAGAGGGGAAAGGTGGCGGAGCTCACAGGGAGGTCGATGAGCAGCTCAGTGGGCTCGGGGGCGACCGGAGTGATGCGAATCGATGAGCGGCGTCCGGCGGGTGCCGAGGTTGAAGATGATCCGATGACGGTGATGCAGGGCCTCCGGCGATGCGTGGCTCGGTGGGGAGGACGAGGGAGCCGAGGCGAAGCTTATGGACTCGTCGGAGGGGCGAGGGGAGGTCTCTGGCGACGGTTACGGCAATCGGCGGCGAGGGCCGTGCTCGGCCATCGTGGGAGAGGATGAGGGAGACGAGGGGAGAGTGAGAGAGGACGGGAGAGGATCAAGGGGGTCGCGTGGCATTCCCTGGACGTCTCTCGGCATCGACGGAAGCAGGAGGTGGCCGGCGTGTGGCCGCGGGCGCCGGCCACGTGCTCCGCGTCCTTCTGGCGCGAGGAGGACGACGACTGGCAGCGCCAGTAGGCTGGGCCGAGCCAGGTGGGCTGGCCAGCACAGGTAAGGCCCAGGTGGGCTACTTTCCCTTTTTTTGATTTTGTTTTCATTTCTATTATTCTGTAGCTTTAGGGCTTTAATTAAAATACCTTGGCACTTTCTAAAATCCTGAAAATAATTGTGGGCTGTATTGGGATTATTCCTAACAGCAAACAATTATTTCCAGAATAATTTGAGCACTTGAATTATTTAATAGCATTTAAATGCCCAAATTCAAATATTTATGAATTAAATCAGTGACCTTCTGTTGACCTAGAAAAATGTGCACCTATTTTCCCAAAGGTTCTAGCCCAAGCCAAAGAGGGTGAACATTTTAGACGAGCATTTCAGGTTCATTGAAATTATTTTTAGTAAACCCTAGTTGATTTCAGGGGGGGTGCTGGGGGTTCTGCCTTCCCCATTTCAAGTTTCTGATGAAAGTAAACATGATGCACACTCTAATGCATGGACTAGCTAGGGTGTGACAACTCACCCCCACTCAATAGAATCTCGTCCTGAGATTTAGGATCATCTGGAAAGAAGGTGGGGTACTCGAGTCGAAGATGATCCTCCCTTTCCCAAGTGGCTTCTTCCTCGGAATGGTGTGACCATTGAACCTTGAGAAATATGATATTATGACGTCGAGTGGTACGCTCGGCTTGATCAAGGATACGAACGGGGTATTCCCGATAAGAAAGGTTATCTTGTAAATCAAGCGTTTCGTGGTCCACTCCACGGATAGGATCCGCAAAGCAACGCCTGAGTTGCGAAATGTGGAAGACATCGTGAACTCTGGAAAGATGCGGAGGTAGTTCCAATTGGTAGGCAACTTCTCCTCATTTGGCAAGAATGCGAAAGGGTCCAATGTAACGAGGAGCCAATTTGCCTTTCATACCGAAGCAATGGGTTCCCTTTAACGGGGTAACCCGAAGGTAAGCCTTCTCGTCAACTTCAAAGGTCATAGGCTTATGTTTACGATCATATTGACTCTTTTGGCGAGATTGGGCTGTTTTCAATTTCTCACGAATAACGCGAACCTGCTCTTCTGCTTCCTGAATCATATCCGGGCCAAAGAGTTGTCTTTCCCCGGTTTCTGACCAGTTAAGTGGCGTTCGGCATTTTTGTCCATAGAGAACTTCGAAGGGAGCTTTGCCCAAACTAGCTTGATAACTATTGTTATAAGCAAACTCCGCGAATGGAAGGCATTTCTCCCAACTCATTCCGAACGAGATAACAGAAGCTCGGAGCATATCTTCCAGAATTTGATTGACTCGCTCTACTTGACCACTTGATTGAGGATGGAAGGCGGTGCTAAAGGAGAGATGGGTTCCCATGGCATTTTGGAAACTTTCCCAAAATCGAGAGGTGAAGAGACTCCCACGGTCTGAGTTAATTTCCAATGGAACACCATGAAGAGACACTATTCGGGAGATGTATAAGTCAGCTAGCTAGCTAGCGGTGATACTCTCACAAACAGGTAGAAAGTGGGCTACTTTGGAAAGACGGTCGATCACGACGAAGATGGCATTATTCCCTCTCTTGGTCCTGGGAAACCTAGTGATGAAATCCATACTGATTTTATCCCATTTCCATTCAGGAATAGCCAAAGGTTGAAGGGTGCCAGCAGGCCGTTGATGCTCTGCTTTAACGCAACGACAAACGTCGCAATTAGCAATGTATTGAGCGATTTCTCTCTTCATCCTAGTCCACCAAAACCTCTGGCGTAGGTCTTGATACATTTTAGGACTACCGGGATGAATGGTGAGAGGGGATTCATGAGCTTCCTTAAGGATCAGTCGCCTCAGGTTTCGCGCCTTTGGAACCACTAGGAGATTCCCAAAGTATACGACACCTTGATCATCAATGGAGAAACAATTCACGACTCCTTTCTTAATGTTTCTCTTGATACAGGAGATTCCCGGATCTACCTTCTGTGCCTTGATGACCTGATCCGTAAGGGTAGGTTCCGCCACCAGGGTGGATAGGAATCCTCGAGGAACAATGTGAAGATTAAGCTTATGAAATTCCTCATGGAGAAGTGGTTGACTTTGTTGTAACATCAGGTTGTTACAGTAGGACTTACGACTTAGTGCATCAGCCATGACATTGGCTTTGCCGGGGGTGTAAGTTATTCCTAAGTCGTAATCTGAGATCAACTCGACCCAACGTCTTTGCCTGGGATTCAAATCTGGTTGGGTGAAGATATATTTCAAACTTTGGTGATCGGTGAAGATCTCGCAACGATTACCGAGAAGGTAATGTCGCCAGGTTTTAAGTGCATGGACTACAGCTGCAAGCTCTAGATCATGTGTGGGATAATTTTCCTCATGTGGGTGTAATTGCCGTGAAGCATAGGCAATTACCTGATGATCTTGCATGAGTATGCAACCTAGTCCTTGTCGCGAGGCGTTGCAATAGATAATAAAGTCCTTGGAGAAATCTGGTGGTACCAGTACGGGAGCAGATGTCAGGCGTCTTTTCAGTTCCTGAAAACTGAACTCGCATTGTGGAGTCCACTCGAACTTTTTATCTTTCTTGAGGAGTTTAGTTAGAGGTTTAGCAACCTTGGAGAAATTCTCGATGAAGTGGCGGCAATAGCTCGCTAGGCCAAGGAAACTCCGAACTTGCTTGACCGTTTCAGGTGGAGTCCAATCAAGGACGGCTTGAACTCGCTCGGGATTGACAGCAATACCCTTACCAGAGATTACATGGCCTAGATAGGTCACTTCTGACAACCAAAATTTACACTTGGAGAATTTGGCATAAAGGCGATGCTCTCGAAGTTTCATGAATACCAGCCTTAGATGTTCGGCATGTTCCTCTTCATTCTTGGAGTAGATGAGTATGTCATCGTGGTATACTACGACGAATTTGTCCAAGTACTCCATGAAGACTGAGTTCATTAACCGAGAAAAAGTAGCCGGGGCATTGGTTAAACCGAAGGACATGACGGTGTACTCGTATTGGACGTAACGAGTAACAAAGGCCGTTTTGGGAATGTCTCCGTTTCTGATTTTGATTTGATGGTAGCCCAACCTCAAATCCATCTTGGAGAAGACTAAGGATCCAGCGAGCTGATCATACAGGTCGTTGATCCTGGGAAGTGGGTATTTGTTCTTGATGGTACCAGATTGACAGGTCGGTAATCCACAACCATTCGATCCGTTCCATCCTTCTTCTTGACGAAGAGGACGGGGCAAGCCCAAGGAGAGGAGCTAGGACGGATGAACCCCTTGTTCAAGGACTCATCGAGTTGGTTCTTAAGCTCGGCTAGTTCTAAGGGTGCCATCTTGTAGGGTCTTCTAGAAATTGGAACGGTTCCTGGAACAAGGTCTATTACAAACTCAACATCCCTGAAGGGTGGAACGCCTGGCAGTTCTTCTAGAAAGACATCCAGAAAGTCTCGGACTACCGGAACATCCTCAAGATCTGGAAGAGGGTTGGCATTTAGGCAGTAAAGTTGGCGCTTGGCCACTCGAGTTAAGACATTAACTGTCTTGCCCGAGGGGTGAGTAAGTTGAACGATTCTTGTGGCACAATCAATCTTGGCATAATGAGCCGACATCCAGTCCATACCCAAGATGATGTTTATGTCAGAGGACTTGAGAGCTATTAAAGATGCAAGGAAGACAAGTCTATCGACAAGAATTTCGTTCCCATGGCTTACCCTAGAAGTTTGCCATTTGGAACCCGGAGTTTGAATTACCATGGAAGTGGGCATGTCACAGAATGTCGTGTTATGCAACCGAGCATAATTCTCGGATATGAATGAATGAGATGCTCCAGTATCGAAAAGAACAGATGCCGGATGGCAGTTAACAAGGAGCGTACCAAGGACGACGTTGGGATCCTCATGAGCCTCCTCGGCTGAAACATAATTGACATGGCCACGTGCAGTGGTGACCGGCTTGGCATAGAAAGTCTTTCCCGCGGGCTTACCACGGCCAACGGACTTTCCAGCTTGATTGGGGTTGTTCTGGGGACACTCTCGACTATAGTGACCCGGCTCTCCACACTTGAAGCATGTTACCACAGTGGGGCATGGAGCAGCATTAGCAGCGGGGCCACCATAGGGCTTGGGCGGTGTGAATTGCTGGTTGGGACGAGGCGCCTCAAAGGACGGCCTCGGGATGAATCTGGGTGGCAGTGCTGTGCTTGGAATCCACACCCGGCGCTTCTGAGCTCCAGAGCCGGATGAAGACCCAAAATCACGGGAGTGCTTGCGTGAAGCGTCATAATCTATCTGGCCTGTCTCAGCACTGATAGCTTTATTGACCAACTTCTGAAAGGATGTGCACTCGTGCAGACGGAGATCGCGGCGAAGCTCAGGGCTAAGTCCCTTGCGGAACCTTGCCTGCTTCTTGTCGTCAGTAGAAACCTCTTCAGGAGCATAGCGTGCCAGGTTCCCAGATTCACGACTATATGCATCCACAGTCAGCCTTCCTTGGGCGAAGTTGCAGAACTCCTCCCTCTTGCGATCCATCAGACCTTCCGGAATGTGATGCTCACGGAAAGCCTAACTGAACTCAGCCCAGGTAGTGATTTGACCGACCGGGCGCATAGCTTCATAGTTTTCCCACCAATGGCTAGCGGGGCCCTTGAGATGATAGGCAGCATAGGTAACCTTGTCGGCTTCGTCTACGTTGGCAGAACGTAGCTTGTGGGTGATGCTGCGAAGCCAATCATCCGCGTCGAGGGGCTCGACGGAATGGTTAAACTTTGGTGGGTACAGCTTGATAAAGTCATTGATTGACACCAAGTCATTTCGTGGGTGGCGTGCAGTGTTCTGCTCAATCCGCTCCAGCAGGCGGTTGGTCTCACGCTTGTTTCTTTCCGCCTCCAGCATCACTTCGGCCAGAGAAGGCGGGTGAGGCAGATTTTCACCTCTAGCTGCACTGGCTTCCCCCTGCTCTGGGACAGCAGGGTTGCCGCGGGTGTTGACCATCCTAGGAGAAAACAAGACAACAGTTTAGACAAGGATGGCTCAAACTTAGCAAGGAAGTGCAGAATGTAATGGATAACACAGAATGCAGAGATCTTCATCCGTATGTCATGGTAATATAAAACTGCCATATATATACCAATGGTCATACACATCATACATAGTTTAGTACAAGCCCAGGCTACAGTACAACTATGATGAAAGACGTTACATCTCATCGGAGGCATTCCAGGTTCCTATACATTATTTGTCTACACCTCCGGAATCGATTACACGCCAAGTCATATTCCACAAGTCACGCAGGACAGTGGAGATACAACTACTACAATACTAGTGGTACTACTACTAACTTAGACAGCTCCGTAGTAGTCCTCATAGAAGTCACCTCCATAGCCTGGAAGTTCAACGTCATCATCAGGAAACAGACGGTCCTGAGGAGCCTGTGGACCATAGGGGCTAGGATGAGGTCTTGGACCAACAAACGGTGGCCTGCGGGGACCACGGGGTGGGGTGATGCCTCCCACATCACGCCAATCCACCATGTCTGGCAGAGCTGATCTCACAGGATATAGATCCCTTGTATCCATACATCCAGCTTGCACCGCGGGTGCAAACCGAGTCAATGTGGCCCAATGATCAGCATGAGTATTAAAAAGCTCCAACCTCAAGGCCCGATTCTCTCGGTCCTTATCTTCGAGCATCTCCGCGGTGGCACGAGTTAATGAGTCCTCCTGAGTGGAGTCAGCATAGATAGCCTGAAGATACCCTTGCGCTCCCGGAAGTGAAGCTGGCATGTAACGGAATACAGTGTTCCGAAGCAGGCCAGTCCGGACTCGCAAGATGGTCATCATGGAGTAGGCAGCATCCTGCACAGCCATCTCAACGGTAACCCCGAGTCCATAGGAACAGTGAAGGGGCTCGGTATATCCAGGATAGGAAGGAAATATCCTGACGGTGCAGAAATACTGGCTTTGATTAAAGTCGCGGAACTGCTCTTCGACAGTGTATTCGGGATACCAACGGTATCCTGTCTCTATCATGACCCGGACTAACATAGCAGTATGACCGGGCACGTCGAGGCACCTGGTCAGGCGAACCACTTCATAAGACAAAGACATCAGAATTCCTAGGGAAAATTGGACAGCATAACGGCTGTAAATGCTCAGAAAAAAATTTGAGACATCCACAACAGTTCACAATACCGCTCAACAGCATCATATCAAGGTTCTGATTCGAATAGCAACATACTAAAAATAGTAGAAACTGGACTGGGACTCGTAGCAATAATCCTATATGCTACTACGGATTAGTAATATGTGAACCTGATAGAAGAAGAGAGCCTAGTCCTTAACCCACGTTGAATGAGAAGAGAATGACTCAGATCAGAGGCATAGGGTAAAGGAGTAAAAGAACCTTACGTTCCCTCCCACAATCAATTCCCTTACATATAACTAAAGCATTTCTAGACTCGACATCGACCAGTTTGGCTCAACGAACCTACAGGCAGTCCGGCTCTGATGCCACCGCTGTCAGGACCCAGATTCCAAGCCACATCGATGTAGCCGGTAACACCTCATATCACTTTGCGGCCTCACTCACGGTATCCCACGGTGTCGCCTTACCATGGCCCGGGACCGTTTGCGCCTTTTGGCTCACGTATATGACAATGTCGCTAGCATCCATATGACAGAGAACCCGGGCCGACATGGCTAGTCGTGAACCCAAAGCGGCACAGACCTATGGAGACAGGCATACATGAATCACATCGAACATGTCGGTCATCAACGAGTGATTCCGGGCTGTAGCACTGGGCTAACAGGACTCCGGGGGTTCCGGGCTGTAGCAGGCTAGGCAGGACTCCGGAAATCACTGTGTGACATTTCCCCAAAGGGACAGACATAGGGACGAAGTGAAACACATGCCGGCCAGTCAAGTGTCCTGAACAGTAGTGCTGGGCTAGCAGGACTCCGGTGAACCGGGCTGTAGCGGACTACTATGGCTCGAGGAACACTAGACTACATTTCCCCATAAGAAAGGCTGCGAAGGATAAACAACTAGATTGTCGGATCCCACTCATACCAAGCATTTCAATCATACACACAACATGCCCGATATGAGTACATACAACATGGCATGACAACAAAACTCTACAACTCAAGTACTTTATTTAAAGGCTCCAGGGAGCCATACATAACATATTCATACAGATAGGGGTCACATGACCCGACACTCAAGTCATACAATCATACAAGCACATGCGGAAGCAACTAGTCTGAGTACAGACTCTAGAAAGAAAGAAGGCTTCTCGAAGCCTGTCTATCTACATAGGGCCCTCCATGGCCGGGATCACCACCTGGGTGGCTAGTCACTCGTCAACGTCAAGGTCTACATAAAACCCATCGGAGGGGGCAGTGTTGTCATCTGAAAACAATAAATAAGCAAACATGAGTACAAAGGTACTCATCAAGTCTTACATCAGAACCTACTATACATGCTCATTCTCAAGAAGGAGGTGGGGTTTATGCAGCAAGCCAGCTTTGACTCTTGGCTAAGCTATCCTATGGAACCTCTTTAGTAAAATAGTTTTCGCACACGAGTCCACTACTCACCAACACAATACTCCACCATGGATCCTCCCTCGTTATCCTGCGAGAGGGCCATCCTCGGTACTCACACTTATCTCGAGTCTTTTAGTAGTATCCATTAACTTGTCTATGAACTGTATAGGCAACCAAGTAGTCCTTTACCGCGAACGCGGCTATTCGAATAGTTTTATACCCTGCAGGGGTGTACTTCGTCATACACGCTTTCACCGCTTACCGCCGTCTACACGACATGTACTCGGCAACCTTCAAGCGGAAGCCCAGCGAGGGTGTCGGCCACGGCCTACCTAAACACCTAAGCCCCTAGTCCAGGTTTATCGCCTATCCAGGTTCCATCCGCAGGGAGTCCGGCCGAGGTTTCCACATACGGCCCCGAACGATGTGAACAGGGTTCCCGAGACACCAAACGGGTGACTCGGTACACCGTGCCACGGTGTATCTACCGCAACATAGCCCACCCCTAGGGTCAGCGCTACGCACGGCCGCCAACACATATCCTACAAACACCAGAAACTCATTGCAACTCCTGGACAGAGTACTAGGGTGGCTAAGAAGCCGAGAGGGTCCATTTGTTTCGGGCCCAATGTACGGTAGTAACTGCATCTCAAATCACACATACAGATCTCAGTTCTTATGGACGGCCTCAATGAAACAACCCACCATGTACTCCTACATGGCCTCTCATCGATACCTTTACCAAACATGTTCAACACATCCCACATATTACTGACACAAGCATTTCACTCTAGCCCATCACCCAGATGAACCAGACCTGACACAACTCTAAGCATAGCAGGCATAGCAAGGTAGGAATCACAAAACATGGCTCAATCAACTCCTACACATGCTAGTGGGTTTCATCTAGTTACCGTGGCAATGACAGGTCATGCAGAGGATAAGGGTTCAACTACCATAGCACACAGCAGTTTGAATCGTGTTGTCTTAATGTAGTAACAAGAGCAGGAGCGAGAACATGGGTTGTATCGAAATGATCAATGGTTGCTTGCCTGATGGAGTGGTAACGGGATACTGCCCTTCAGTTGGATACTCGTGAATATCCTCGGAGGCAGAACCTACCACGAAGAAAACAACCGAGCACAATCAACACATGACGATATGCAACAATAGGATGCATGCTATGACATGGCAATATGAATGTGTTTTGGCCTAATGCAAGCTAAAACAGAAAGGGGTGAACTCATTTGAATCCAAGATTCAAATATTAGCTCATTAATTATTGCATTTATAGGGCATTTCCTTATTCTGCTTAAACAGCAAGGTAAACTTGTTTTGTCATGCATGAAACCATTACAGATGGATAGATTGAACTTTTCTGATAATTTTTCATATATAATTTATCTCATTTGGAGTTATGGTTGAATTTCTATGAATTTTTGAAGTTTGAACTATTTTCTGGAATTTCCTGAATAAAAATAATTCCAGAAAATGCATTACTGCGTCAGCATTGCGTCATGCTGACCTCAGCAGGTCAAAGGCGCCAGCCTAGGTCAAACCTGACTAGTGGGCCCCTTCTGTCAGTCTCTCAGTTAATAACATGATTAGATTAACACTAATTAGCTGTCAGTGACTGAGTAATTAAGATTTAATTAAATCTAATCCTAATTTAGTTAGCAGACCGGCCCCACCTGTCATAGACTCAGGGGGGGTCTACCTGGGCCCACCCAGGTTCAAACTGGGTCAAACTCGCCGGCGTTGAGCCGCCGGCGAGGCCCGAGACGGTGGCGCGGCTCGGAAAACGCCTACAGGGCACGAGCAAGGCCGTTCTTGGGCTCGGTGGAGAGCTCTTGCAGTCGCGCATCTAGTGGTGGTGGTGGCCGGGCCTACGGTGGCCGGAGACGACGACGGCGAGCTCCAAGGCGGCGGCCGGAGTTTGCCCATGCGCGGGGTGTGGGCTGCGGCGTGCAAACGTGGAAACTGAGACGCTAGCGAGGCACTACGCGATGTGGCAAGCACGTTGCGTAGCACGGGATGACCAAATGGTCGCCGGAGCGGCGCCGGCGACAAGCTCGAGCGGAGATGAGCTTCGGCCATGGTGGAACTATGGCCTAGAGGGTGCAAACGCGTGGAAAAGAAGAGGGGAAAGGTGGCGGAGCTCACAGGGAGGTCGATGAGCAGCTCAGTGGGCTCGGGGGCGACCGTAGTGAGGCGAATCAATGAGCGGCGTCCGGTGGGTGTCGAGGTTGAAGATGATCCGATGACGGCGATGCAGGGCCTCCGGTGATGCGTGGCTCGGTGGGGAGGACGAGGGAGGTGAGGCGAAGCTTATGGAATTGTCGGAGGGGCGAGGGGAGGTCTCTGGCGACGGCTACGGCGATCGGCAGCGAGGGGCGCGCTCGGCCATCGTGGGAGAGGATGAGGGAGACGAGGGGGAGAGTGAGAGAGGACGGGAGAGGATCGAGGGGGTCGCGTGGCATTCCCTGGACGTCTTCCGGCATCGACGGAAGTAGGAGGTGGCCGGCGTGTGGCCGCGGGCGCCGGCCACGCGCTCCGCGTCCTTTTGGCGCGAGGAGGACGACGAGTGGCAGCGCCAGTAGGCTGGGCTGAGCCAGGTGGGCTGGCCAGCACAGGTAAGGCCCAGGTGGGCTACTTTCCCCTTTTTTTTGATTTTTTTCTTTTCTATTATTTTGTAGCTTTAGGGCTTTAATTAAAATACCTAGGCACTCTCTAAAATCCTGAAAATAATTGTGGGCTCTATTGGGATTATTCCTAAGAGCAAACAATTATTTCCAGAATTATTTGAGCACTTGAATTATTTAATAGAATTTAAATGCCCAAATTCAAATATTTATGAATTAAATCAGTGACCTTCTGTTGACCTAGAAAAATGTGCACCTATTTTCCCAAAGGTTCTAGCCCAAGGCAAAGAGGGTGAACATTTTAGAAGGGCATTTCAGGTTCATTGAAATTATTTTTAGTAAACCCTAGTTGATTTCTGGGGGGGTGCTGGTGGTTCTGCCTTCCCCATTTCAAGTTTCTGATGAAAGTAAACATGATGCACACTCTAATGCATGGACTAGCTAGGGTGTGACAGAAAGTGTTGTCATCCGATATTTATTATTATTGCTCGCTAGTTGATTATGCCATTGATATGATTAAACATGAGACCTAAATGTTATTGTGAATGTGGTTAGTTCATAATCTTTGCTGAAAACTTGAATGTTGGCTTTACTTATTTACAACAACAAGAGGAAACATAGTTTGTAAAAGTTTTTCATTATCACTTTTAGTTTATCAACAGAATTGCTTGAGGATAAGCAAAGGTTTAAGCTTGGGGGAGTTGATACGTATCCGTCGTATCTACTTTTGCAAACACTTTTACCCTTGTTTTGGACTCTAACTTGCATGATTTGATTGGAACTAACCCGGACTAACGCTGTTCTCAGCAGAATTGCCATGGTGTTATTTTTGTGCAGAAATAAAAGTTCTCGGAATGACCTGAAAATCAACATAGATTATTTTTGGAATTAATAAAAAATACTGGCGAAAGAATCAAGGCCAGGGGCCCACACCCTGTCCACGAGGGTGGGGGCGCACCCCCCTGCCTCGTGGGCCCCCTGGTGCTCCACCGACCTCAACTCCAACTCTATATATTCGTGTTCGGGGAGAAAAAATTAGAGAGAAGGATTCATCGCGTTTTACGATACAGAGCCGTCGCCAAGCCCCAATCTCTCTCGGGAGGGCTGATCTGGAGTCCATTTGGGGCTCCAAAGAGGGGAATCCATCGCCATCGTCATCATCAACCTTCCTCCATCACCAATTCCATGATGCCCACCGCCGTGCGTGAGTAATTCCATCGTAGGCTTGCTGGACGGTGATGGCTTGGATGATATTTATCATGTAATCGAGTTAGTTTTGTTAGGGTTTGATCCCTAGTATCCACTATGTTCTAAGATTGATGTTGCTATGACTTTGCTATGCTTACTGCTTGTCACTAGGGCCCGAGTGCCATGATTTCAGATCTGAACCTATTATGTTTTCATGAATATATGTGAGTTCTTGATCCTATCTTTCAAGTGTATAGTCACCTACTATGTGTTATGATCTGGCAACCCCGAAGTGACAATAATCGGGATCACTCCCAGTGATGACCGTAGTTTGAGGAGTTCATGTATTCACTATGAGTTAATGCTTTGGTCCGGTGCTCTATTAAAAGGAGGCCTTAATATCCCTTAGTTTCCAATAGGACCCAGCTGCCACGGGAGGGTAGGACAAAATATGTCATGCAAGTTCTTTTCCATAAGCACGTATGACTATATTCGGAATACATGCCTACATTACATTGATGAATTGGAGCTAGTTCTGTGTCACCCTATGTTATAACTGTTGCATGAATAATCGCATCCGACATAATTCTCCATCACCAATTCATTGCCTACGAGCTTTTCATATATTGTTCTTCGCTTATTTACTTTTTCGCTGCTACTGTTACAATCACTATAAAACCAAAAATGTTACTTTTGCTACCGTTACCACTACTATCATATTACTTTTCTACTAAATACTTTGCTGCAGATATTAAGTTTCCAGGTGTGGTTGAATTGAAAACTCAACTGCTAATACTTGAGAATATTCTTTGGCCCCCCTTGTGTCGAATCAATAAATTTGGGTTGAATACTCTACCCTCGAAAACTGTTGCGATCCCCTATACTTGTGGGTTATCACCACTCCTGTGACTCTTCTTCTCCGAAGACTTTGGGTGATATGTCAAGCTCCACTTCAACCTCCGCCCCTCGTGGATCCATTATGGTCCACTTCCCATGGAGCGATGTCCTGACTACCCACGCAGCGCACCACTGGTACGGTTGACTACGAAGGAGGTCAAGAATGGCAACTATTGGAGTGAGTTCGTGAAATGCGAGAGCGAGTCAGAGGGGCAGGTTAGGTCTCATGATTTTTCTCTGATTTCTTTTTCTATTTGCTTTTAATTATTTTACCTTGGATATGGGATTTTTGGTTCATGTTTTCATTTCAGATCATGAAGAAATGCACACATTTTAAATGGATGGATGACTATGTTAAGCGGATTTAATTCAATAGGGCCCCAACCCGGGAGCTCAATCTGCCGTCAGCACCAATGAATTTGGTCTCTGAAAGTGCTGCTCTGACAGTTGGGGATGTAGATTTGAAGGGGGAATTAAATAAGTTGAACAAGAACTTGAAACAGATGATTCAATTGAACAAGCAAGCAAATGTGATAGCTTTAGGATTTTATTTTTGTATATTTTCTCCAGGAATTGCTTACTTGCTAGTCATCACTCGTTAGAGTTGTTATTTGTGTCATGTCATGTGTTCTATGATTTGCTTAAGGGTTTGTGGATCATGTGCTCTCTGTGTTGCTTAAACTATGTCTCTATCTCCATCTCTGAATCTCTGTAGGTGTTAGTTTTTGACACTTTCAGTTTCGTCAGACAACACCGAGGGCAAGAGAAAAAACGTAGTTATTGGGCCCAAAATGAAACCAAGCTCTGGTTGGGACGTCACATTGCATTGACTGTCGAAGGCCCACAAAGATTAAAGAGGCCTAGAAAAATAGTGCATGCTATGGCTCTGTTTTTCCTCTGTTTTTTGCTTGATTATTTTGATTGCACCTACAGAGATTGAGTGCATGTTGGTTACATTACAAGAGTAGGTTACATCATTTGAAATTACACAACAATAGATATTGCCACCAAGAGCCACCAAGAGCCACCAAGAAGTAAATAATGGGCTACCCTTCAAAAATTATTTTCATCCTGCCAAATGGTCACAAACTATTCAAAAAATAACATCTTTTTGTTCATACAATATAGGTATCCTACAATATATATGGGCACCAACAATTCAAAAAAAATTAGCTTCTTTTTCTTCTCTTCAACATCAACATGGCCCATCTTTCTAGCTTTAATTTCCTTTCTGGCACCTCAACTAGTCCATTAGCCGCCTGTGCCAAAACTTGGAACCAATAAAACATATAATATAAGGGCCAACATTAATTTCATCACGCCAAACTATTAAAAAATTAGCTTGTTTTTGTTCATACAATATACAGAATAGGGCCACCAACAATTCAAAAAAATTGCTTCTCTCCTTCTTTTCAATATCAACATTACTCATTTTTCTAGCTTTAGTTTCCTTTTTGACACTTCAATTAGTCCATTATCTGCGCGTGCGAAAACTTGACCCTAAAATATAGGGAATATAAGGGCCTACTCTAAATGGGCCATTTAAACTTGACCTACACAACATGAATATGACAAGACGAATGGCCTACCCTCCAACCATTTTTACAAGGCGAACCCGAAAACTTGCTGGTTTTCATTCAAGGATACCCTTTCATTGATTGATTTAGTATAAGGGCTCGTCTACAACACCATATCCATCTAGCGATATCTCATGTCAAATAAGATAAAAATAGCAAGCAAAATACAAATAACCAACGACATATCAAATAGCTAGCAAGCATAACATAGTTCTTAGAGGATAACACGACAGAGATAAAAAGTTCACAGTACAACCAATGACATAATTAAGATAGAAATATATAAGATAAAAAGCCCTAACACCCTAGGGAAAGACAAGCTTCACGAGACCGGGCCTTCACCACCATCTTCACTGCGCCTCTCTTCACTGCACCTCCTCCATGTCGTCATTGCCGATGTAGCAGGGGAGGATGTGCATACCGTTGTGGGTGGGGAAGATGCTGTTGAAGTCTACGAAGATGTTGTAGGTGGTGAATGCGATGAAGTCGCAACCACACCTAAACAGCTTGCCGAAGAGGTAGTTGATACGTCTCCAACGTATCCATAATTTTTGATTGCTCCATGCTATATTATCTACTGTTTTGGGCAATATTGGGCTTTATTTTCCACTTTTATATTACTTTTGGGACTAACCTATTAACCGGAGGACCATCCCAGATTTGCTGTTTTATGCCTATTTCAGTGTTTTGAAGAAAAGGAATATCAGACAGAGTTGAAACGGAACGAAATCAACTAGAGAAGTTATTTTTGGAAGGAAACACACCTGATGGACTTGGACCCCATGTCATAAGATACGGGAGGTACCCACGAGGGTGGGGGGCGCCCCCTAGGGCGCGCCCCCTGCCTCGTGGGGCCCCCGTGGCTCCCCTGATGTGCTTCTTCTGCCTATATAACTCCATATACCCTAAAACTTCCAGAGCAAACCATAGATCGGGAGTTCCGCCGCCAGAAGCCTCCGTAGCCACCGTAAACCAATCTAGACCCGTTCCGGCACCCTGCCGGAGGGGGCAATCCTTCTCCGGTGGCCATCTTCATCATCCCGGTGCTCTCCATGATGAGGAGGGGGTAGTTCTACCTCAGGGCTGAGGGTATGTACCAGTAGCTATGTGTTTGATCTCTCTCTCTCGTGTTCTTGATTTGGCACGATCTTGATGTATCGTGAACTTTGCTATTATAGTTGGATCTTATGTTTCTCCTCCCCCTCTTCTCTCTTGTAATGAATTGAGTTTCCCCTTTGAAGCAATCTTATCGGATTGAGTCTTTAAAGATTTGAGAACACTTGATGTATGTCTTGCCGTGGATATCTGTGGTGACAATGGGATACCACGTGCCAATTGATGTATGTTTTGGTGACCAACTTGCGGGTTCCGCCCATGAACCTATGCATAGGGGTTGGCACACGTTTTCGTCGTGATTCTCCGGTAGAACTTTGGGGCACTCTTTGAGGTCCTTTGTGTTGGTTGAATAGATGAATCTGAGATTGTGTGATGCATATTGTATAATCATACCCACGGATACTTGAGGTGACATTGGAGCATCTAGGTGACATTAGGGTTTTGATTGATTTGTGTCTTAAGGTGTTATTCTAGTACGAACTCTAGGGCTGTTTGTGACAATTATAGGAATAGCCCAATGGATTGATTGGAAAGAATAACTTTGAGGTGGTTTCATACCCTACCATAATCTCTTTGTTTGTTCTACGCTATTAGTGACTTTGGAGTGACTCTTTGTTGCATGTTGAGGGATAGTTATGTGATCCAATTATGTTAGTATTGTTGAGGGAACTTGCACTAGCGAAAGTATGAACTCTAGGCCTTGTTTACCATCATTGCAATACCGTTTACGCTCGCTTTTATCATTTGCTACCTTGCTGTTTTTATTATTTCAGATTACAAAACTATTATCTACTATCCATATTGCACTTGTATCACCATCTCCTCGCCGAACTAGTGCACCTATACAATTTACCATTATATTGGGTGCGTTGGGGACACAAGAGACTCTTTGTTATTTGGTTGCAGGGTTTCTTGAGAGAGACCATCTTCATCCGACGCCTCCTACGTATTGATAAACCTTAGGTCATCCACTTGAGGGAAATTTGCTACTGTCCTACAAACCTCTGCACCTGGAGGCCCAACAACATCTACAAGAAGAAGGTTGTGTAGTAGACATCAAGCTCTTTTCTGGCGCCGTTGCCGGGGAGGTTCTTGCTTGAAGGTATATCTTTAGATCTTGCAATCGATTCTTTTAGTTTCTTGTTTTATCACTAGTTTAGTTTATATAAGAAAACTATAAAAAATGGAATTGAGTTTGTCTCATACGCTTCAACTTTTTAATATCTTTCGTGAGTATGATGGAAAGGATAATTGTGCTCTAGTGCTAGAAGAAGAAATCTATAGAATGTTTGGCACTAAATATTTGAATGATGAGCATGATTGCAATGTTGTTAGTATGAATTCCTTGAATATCCATGATGCTAATGATATGCAAAGCCACAAGCTTGGGGAAGCTATGTTTGATGAAGATGATATTTTTTGTCCCCCAAGCTTTGATGAGCAAGTTTACTATGATAAAAGCATGCCTCCTATCTATGATGATTACTATGATGACACATATGCTTTAAATAATAATGATAACCATGAAACTTGTCATCTTGATCTTAATTTTCAATCACATGATAATTATTTTGTTGAGTTTGCTCCCACTATTATTCATGAGAAGAATTTTGCTTATGTGGAGAGTAGTAAAATTTCTATGCTTGTAGATCATGAAAAGAATGCTTTAGGTGCTGGTTATATTGTTGAATTAATTCATGATGCTACTGAAAATTATTATGAGGGAGGAACATATGCTTGTAGGAATTGCAATAATACCAAGTTTCCTCTCTATGTGCTTAAAGTTTTGAAGTTATGCTTGTTTTACCTTCCTATGCAAGTTGATTGTTGTTCCCACAAGTTGTTTGCTCATAAAATCCCTATGCATAGGAAGCATGTTAGACTTAAATGTGCTAGTAATATTCTTCATGATTCTCTCTTTATGTTACAATTCTTATCTTTTATGTGAGCATCATTGAAATCATCATGCCTAGCTAGGGGCATTAAACGATAGCGCTTGTTGGGAGGCAACCCAATTTTATTTTTGTTCCTTGATTTTTGTTCCTGTTTAGTAATAAATAATTCATCTATCCTCTGTTTAGATGTGGTTTTATGCTTTTAATTAGTGTTTGTGCTAAGTAGAACCTTTGGGAAGACTTGGGGAAAGTCTTGTTGATCATGCTGTAAAAACAGAAACTTTAGCGCTCACGAGAATTGCTTCCATTTTTATTTGGAGAGTGCTATTTAGTTAATTCTTTTTTCAGATGATTAATAGATAAATTCCTCAGGTCCAGCAATTTATTTGAGAATTTTATGAGTTCCAGAAGTATATGTTTGATCCAGATTACTACAGACTGTTCTGTTTTTGACAGATTCTGTTTTTCGTGTGTTGTTTGCTTATTTTGATGAATCTATGGCTAGTAAAATAGTTTATAAACCATAGAGAAGTTGGAATACAGTAGATATAACACCCGTATAAATCAAGAATGAGTTCATTACAGTACCTTGAAGTGGTCTTTTGTTTTCTTTCGCTAACGAAGCTCACGAGTTTTCTACTTTATGTTTTGTGTTGTGAAGTTTTCAAGTTTTGGGTAAGGATTCGATGGACTATGGAATAAGGAGTGGCAAGAGCCTAAGCTTGGGGATGCCCAAGGCACGCTAAGGTAATATTCAAGGATATCCAAGAGCCTAAGCTTGGGGATGCCCCGGAAGGCATCCCCTCTTTCGTCTTCGTTCATCGGTAACTTTTCTTGGAGCTATATTTTTATTCGCCACATGATATGTGTTTTGCTTGGAGCGTCAATTTATTTTGTTAGGATTTGCTTGCTGTTATTTAGAACAATTTTTTGCATCTTTTATTTCAATAAAAGTGGCATTGATAGCCTTTACTATGCCTATTTTACGAGTCCACATGTTGCTGTTTGAAAACAGAAAGTTTACCGCTGTTGCAATAATTCCCTAGAAAATTCAGAATGTGATAAAATGTTGAAACCTTTTGAATATTAAGCTCTGATAAATTTACTACAGTGGGAATTTTCTTTCTTAATTTTTGGAGTTAGGGAAGTATGGATGTTGCCGCATTATTTACAGACTATCCTGTTTAGGCAGATTGCTGTTATGTTTGCATTGTTTGCATATGTTTGCTTCTTTAATGATTCTATTTGAGGATAGGACTATTAAATATGAAGAGGCCTTTTGTATGCAATGTCGAATAATAATTTTAGTGATTTTCTACAGTAAAGTATGATAAGGTTTTGGCAATGGTTCATACTAACTTATCTCACGAGTCCTTGTTCAGTTTTGTGTGGATGAAGCTTTTGAGATTTAGGGAGACCGTGATATGAGAGGAATTAAGGAGACACAAAAGCTCAAGCTTGGGTATGACCAAGGCACCCCAAGATAATATTTCAAGAAGTCTCAAGCGTCTAATCTTGGGGATGCCCCGGTTGGCATCCCACCTTTCTTCTTCAACAACTATCGGTTAGTTTCGGTTGATCCTAAGTTTTGCTTCTTCACATGATGTTTGCCATTCTTAGAATGTCATTTTATTTTTTTTGCTTGATTTTTGAATAGAATACCAAGATCTGAAATTATTAAATGTTAGAGAGTCTTCACATAGTTGCATAATTATTCGACTACTCATTGATCTTCACTTATATCTTTTGGAGTACTTTGTCATTTGCTCTAGTGCTTCACTTATATCCTTTTAGAGCACGGTGGTGGTTTTATTTTATAGAAATAGATGAACTCTCATGCTTCACTTAGATTATTTTGAGAGTCTTAAATAGCTTGGTAATTTGCTTGAAATCCTAATATGCTAGGTATTCAAGAATAATAAAATTCTCTTATGAGTGTGTTGAATACTATGAGAAGTTTGATACTTGATAATTGTTTTGAGATATGGAGATGGTGATATTATAGTCATGCTAGTTGAGTAGTTGTGAATTTGAGAAATACTTGTGTTGAAGTTTGTGATTTCCGTAGCATGCACGTATGGTGAACCGTTATGTGGTGAAGTCGGAGCATGATTTATTTATTGATTGTCCTCCTTATGAGTGGCGGTCGGGGACGAGCGATGGTCCTTTCCTACCAATCTATCCTCCTAGGAGCATGCGCGTAGTACTTTGTTTCGATAACTAATAGATTTTTGCAATAAGTATGTGAGTTCTTTATGATTAATGTTGAGTCCATGGATTATACGCACTCTCACCCTTCCACCATTGCTAGCCTCTCTAGTACCGCGCAACTTTCGCCGGTACCATAAACCCACCATATACCTTCTTGAAAACAGCCACCATACCTACCTATTATGGCATTTCCATAGCCATTCCGAGATATATTTCCATGCAACTTTCCACCGTTCCGTTTATTATGACACACTCCATCATTGTCATATTGCTTAGCATGATCATGTAGTTGACATCGTATTTGTGGCAAAGACACCATTCATAATTCTTTCATACATGTCACTCATGAGTCATTGCACATCCCGGTACACCGCCGGAGGCATTCATATAGAGTCATATCTTGTTCTAAGTATCAAGTTGTAATTCTTGAGTTGTAAGAAAAATAAAAGTGTGATGTGAAGGAAATATGCCCTAGAGGCAATAATAAAGTTATTATTTATTTCCTTATTTCATGATAAATGTTTATTATTCATGCTAGAATTGTATTAACCGGAAACATAATACATGTGTGAATACATAGACAAACAGAGTGTCACTAGTATGCCTCTACTTGACTAGCTCGTTAATCAAAGATGGTTATGTTTCCTAACCATAGACAAAGAGTTGTTATTTGATTAATGGGATCACATCATTAGGAGAATGATGCGATTGACTTGACCCATTCCGTTAGCTTAGCACTCGATCGTTTAGTATGTTGCTATTGCTTTCTTCATGACTTATACATGTTCCTATGACTATGAGATTATGCAACTCCTGTTTACCAGAGGAACACTTTGTGTGCTACCGAATGTCACAATATAACTGGGTGATTATAAAGGAGCTCTACAGGTGTCTCCAAAGGTACATGTTGGGTTGGCGTATTTTGAGATTAGGATTTGTCACTCCGATTGTCGGAGAGGTATCTCTGGGCCCTCTCAGTAATGCACATCACATAAGCCTTGCAAGCATTGCAACTAATGAGTTAGTTGCGAGATGATGTATTACGGAACGAGTAAAGAGACTTGCCGGTAACAAGATTGAACTAGGTATTGAGATACCGACGATCAAATCTCGGGCAAGTAACATACCGATGACAAAGGGAACAACATATGTTGTTATGCGGTCTGACCGATAAAGATCTTCATAGAATATGTAGGAGCCAATATGAGCATCTAGGTTCCGCTATTGGTTATTGACCGGAGACGTGTCTCAGTCATGTCTACATTGTTCTCGAACCCATAGGGTCCGCACGCTTAAGGTTTCGATGACAGTTATATTATGAGTTTATGAGTTCTGATGTACTGAAGGAGTTCGGAGTCCCGGATGAGATCGGGGACATGACGAGGAGTCTCGAAATGGTCGAGACGTAAAGATCAATATATTGGACGACTATATTTGGACATCGGAAAGGTTCCGAGTGGTTCAGATATTTTTCAGAGTACCGGAGAGTTACGAGAATACGGGGGAAGAAGTATATGGGCCTTATTGGGCTTTAGGGGAGAGGGAGAGGCAGGCCGCGCGCCCCCTCATTGACTAGTCCGAATTGGACTAGGGGGAGGGGCGGCGCCCCCTCCTTCCTTCTCTTCCCTCTTCCCCTTCCTTGTCTCCTACTCCTACTACTTGGAAGGACTCCTAGTTGTACTAGGAAAGGGGGAATCCACTCCTTTATATACGGGGGTAGGGGCACCCCATAGACACACAAGTTGATCTTCGTGATCGTTCTCTTAGCCGTGGGCGGTGCCCCCCTCCACCATAATCCTCGATAATATTGTAGCGGTGCTTAGGCGAAGCCCTGCGACGGTAGAACATCAAGATCGTCACCACACCATCGTGCTGACGGAACTCTTCCCCGACACTTTGCTGGATCGGAGTCCGGGGATCGTCATCGAGCTGAACGTGTGTTAGAACTCGGAGGTGCCGTAGTTTCGGTGCTTGATCGGTCAGGCCGTGAAAACGTATGACTACATCAACCGCGTTGTCATAACGCTTCCGCTTCCGGTCTACGAGGGTACGTAGACAACACTCTCCCCTCTCGTTGCTATGCATCACCATGATCTTGTGTGTGCGTAGGAAATTTTTGAAATTACTACGTTCCCGTACAGTGGCATCCGAGCCTAGGTTTTATGTGTTGATGTTATATGCATGAGTAGAACACAAGTGAGTTGTGGGCGATATAAGTCATACTGCTTACCAACATGCCATACTTTGGTTCGGCGGTATTGTTGGATGAAGCGGCCCGAACCGACATTACGAGTACACTTACGCGAGACTGGTTCTACCGACGTGCTTTGCACACAGGTGGCTGGCGGGTGTCAGTTTCTCCAACTTTAGTTGAACCAAGTGTGGCTATGCCCGGTCCTTGCGAAGGTTAAAACAACACCAACTTGACAAACTATCGTTGTGGTTTTGATGCGTAGGTAAGATTGGTTCTTGCTAAGCCCGTAGCAGCCACGTAAAACTTGCAACAACAAAGTAGAGGACGTCTAACTTGTTTTTGCAGGGCATGTTGTGATGTGATATGGTCAAGACATGATGAGATATAAGTTGTTGTATGAGATTATCATGTTTTGTTGAAGTTATCGGCAAATGGCAAAATCCTTATGGTTGTCTCTCTATTGCATAAGATGCAAGCGCCAAATAATTGCTTTACTTTATCGCTATGCGATAGCAATAGTTGCAAGAGCAAATTGTTGGCGAGACGACCATGTAACGACACATTGATATAGATCAAGATGATGGAGATCATGGTGTCATGCCGGTGACGATAGAGATCATGGAGATCAAAGGCGCAAGATAATCATGGCCATATCATGTCACATATTTTGATTGCATATGATGTTTATCTTTTATACATCATATTTTGCTTAGTTCGACAGTAGCTTTATAAGATGATCTCTCACTAAATTTTAAGGTATAAGTGTTCTCCCTGAGTATGCACCGTTGCGAAAGTTCTTCGTGCTGAGACACCACTTGATGATCGGGTGTGATAGGCTCTACGTTCAAATACAACAGGTGCAAAACAGTTGCACACGCGGAATGCTCAGGTTAAACTTGACGAGCCTAGCATATACAGATATAGCCTGGGAACACTAGAGACCGAAAGGTCGAGCGTGAATCATATAGTAGATATGATAACCATAGTGATGTTCACCATTGAAAACTACTCCATCTCACGTGATGATCGGACATGGTTTAGTTGATTTGGATCATGTGATCACTTAGATGATTAGAGGGATGTCTATCTAAGTGGGAGTTCTTAAGTAATATGATTAATTGAACTTAAATTTATTATGAACTTAGTCCTGGTAGTATTTTGCAAATTATGTTGTAGATCAATAGCTCGCGTTGTTGCTTTCATATGTTTATTTTGATATGTTCCTAGAGAAAATTGTGTTGAAAGATATTAGTAGCAATGATGCGGATTGGATCCGTGATCTGAGGTTTATCCTCATTGCTGCACAGAAGAATTATGTCCTTGATGCACCACTAGGTGACAGACCTATTGCAGGAGCAGATGCAGACGTTATGAACATTTGGCTAGCTCAATATGATGACTACTTGATAGTTTAGTGCACCATGCTTAACGGCTTAGAATCGGGACTTCAAAAACGTTTTGAATGTCATGGACCATATGAGATGTTCCAGGAGTTGAAGTTAATATTTCAAGCAAATACCCAAGTTGAGAGATATGAAGTCTCCAACAAGTTCTATAGCTAAAAGATGGAGGAGAATCGCTCAACTAGTGAGCATGTGCTCAGATTGTCTGGGTACTACAATCGCTTGAATCAAGTGGGAGTTAATCTTCCAGATAAGATAGTGATTGACAGAATTCTCTAGTCACCATCACCAAGTTAGTAGAACTTCTTGATGAACTATAGTATGCAAGGGATGACGAAAACGACTCCCGAGCTTTTCATGATGATGAAATAGATGAAGGTAGAAATCAAGAAAGAGCATCAAGTGTTGATGGTTGACAAGATCACTAGTTTCAAGAAAAGGGCAAAGGGGGAAAAGGGGAACTTCAAGAAGAACAGCAAGCAAGTTGCTGCTCAAGTGAAGAAGCCCAAGTCTGGTCCTAAGCCTGAGACTAAGTACTTCTACTGCAAAGGGACTGGTCACTGGAAGCGGAACTACCCCAAGTGATTGGCAGATAAGAAGGATGGCAAAGTGAACATAAGTATATTTGATATACATGTTATTGATGTGTACTTTACTAGTGTTTATAGCAACCCCTCAGTATTTGATACTAGTTTAGTTGATAAGATAAGTAACTCGAAACGGGAGTTGCAGAATAAACAGAGACTAGTTAAGGGTGAAGTGATGATGTGTGTTGGAAGTGGTTCCAAGATTGATATGATCATCATCGCACACTCCCTATACTTTCGGGATTAGTGTTGAACTTAAATAAGTGTTATTTGGTGTTTTTTTTGACCATGAAGACTGCAGGGCTTGCACCCCACAGCATTTTATTAATAAAGCCAAAATAAATACAAGGTATGAATCCTCAAGGTGAGGATGAAGGGAAAAGAAAGAGAAAAACCCTAAGAGAAGCTATACAGGGAAAGGGAAAACTATACCTAATAATTATAGAGGAAACGAAAGCAACTCTCCTCAAGGAGGAAGAAAGTCAATCCACTTAAGAAGGGCTTCCCTGTATTTCCGTTTGATCCGATGAGAGAGCAGAGTAAGATCATGAATGAAACCATTCCTCCATGCCCTGAAAGTTGGTTGGATGTTCCGGAAAGCTCTATCATTCCTGACCTTCCAAATATTCCACCATGCCGTAAACACAACCTCCCCAAAGAAAGGCTTGTTGAAATCCTTCCTAGCTTGACGAGCAATACCCGCCATATCATTACCACCTGTCCATTCAATTTGTAGATAGTTCCACACACGAGCGCTATAATTGCACTGGAAGAAAAGATGGTTTCTGTCTTCCAGAATTCCAATGGGACAAAGAACACATTCTGGTCCTTCATTAATCTTCCAATGCCTCCTCTGAATCATGTCTTTAGTGTTAACCCTGTCCATAATTACAAGCCAAGCAAACATCTTGATCGACATTGTGCAGCAACTTTTCCATATCCACCCCAGAATGGGGTTTGATACCATTGGCTGATAGACAAAATCATAAAACCTCTTTGCAGTAAAATCTGCTTTCTTGCCATGTCTCCAGCTCCAGCTGTCCTTGGAGGTATTATCCTACTGGAAAGACCTCATTAGGGAAGAAAGTTGCTGCAATTCCTGAAAGGCTTGTGCAGTGAGAGGTAAGTAGAGAAGGTCTTGGAAACTACTAGCCGCAAAGACTTCCTTGACTGAGAGATTTTTGTCAAGACAAAAGGAGTAGAGCCTAGGAAATCGATCTTGCAGTGGGACTGAACTGCCGCCAATTTGCCAATAGTCAGACCAGAACAAAACCGTATCGCCCGTAGAAACCTCAATCGACGTAACTGACCGAAAATTATCCATCAGCTTACATACATCTCTCCACCAAAAGGAGCCACAAAGAACAGTGTCATGTGGAATCCTCTGAAAATAGTAAGAGTCCCAAACTAACTGCACCCATGGCACCTCCATCTTGTTGTAAAATTTATTGAGATGTTTCTGCAGAAGAGCATCATTCTGTAAACCTAAGTTTAGTATTCCAAGCCCTCCCTTGGACTTAGGTCTACAGACAAGCGGCCAAGCCGCCAGTGAGTGTCCCCTTTCTTGACCATACTTCCTCCATAAACACTGCCTCTGAATTCTTTCCAGTTGTTTCAAAATGCCCTGAGGGATTGACAAACTGGAAAGGAAGAAGATAGGCAATGAAGAGATGACAGAGTTAACTAATTGCAATCTGCTCCCTTGAGGTAAAAACCAAGAGCTTGCTGTCAATCTTCTCTCCATACAATCCACAAGGGGAAGAAGATCCACAATTTTTGGCCTGGTGGTCCCCACTGGCAGACCCAGATAAGTAAAAGGCATCTTGCCTAAATTACAACCAAAATAGGCAGCCAGATCTGAAGCATCTTGGTCAGTCACATTGATGGGATACATGGAGGATTTATGGAAATTAATTTGAAGTCCAGTTGCCTGAGAAAAGGAATGTAAAACTCGTTTCAAAGCCCTCAATTCATCTTTATCAGCATTGAAGAAAAGCAGTGTATCATCAGCATATTGGACAACAGGGAAATCTGGGTCATGTGTAGGCAGAGGCCTACTAATAAGCCCTTGCTGAAGAAGATCATTTATCAATGTTTGCAATAGATCTGCCGTAATAACAAAGAGCAAGGGAGAAATGGGATCCCCCTGTTTCAATCCACATTTGCACTTGAAGTGATTCCCAGGAACTCCATTCAAAAGAACGGAAGAAGTGCCAGAGGACAGCAACTGTTTAATCCAAGTGATCCATCTATCATCAAAACCTTTTGCAATTAGAATCTTTGTGATAGCCTCATGCTGGATAGAATCAAAAGCCTTTTCGAAATCCAGTTTAAGCAAAATGATGGACCTCTTAGATTGATTACACTGGTGAATGTACTCAAAAGTCCAAGCAATACAATCCTGGATTGTTCTTGATTTTATGAAACCATATTGATTTTTATGCACACATTTGGTGATCTCTTGTTGGAATCTGTTAGCTGCCAGTTTGGTAAGAAACTTCAAACCCACCGAGGTAAGAGAAATTGGCCTAAAGTCCCCTACACCCTCCGGTGACTGCTTCTTAGGAATCAGGGTAATGTATGCGTCATTCAAGTTCTCCAACTGAACTGTTCCAGCATGAAACTCCTTAACCAACTGGATGAAATCAGCAGAAATTATGTGCCAACACTTTTTCAAAAAAAGTCCATTAAAGCCATCAGGCCCAGGGGCCTTGTCAATGGGCATTTCCTTGATAACCTGCTCAATTTCTTTCATATCAAAAGGGTTTGTGAGCACCGCCAAACCCTGGAACCTAGGGATAAGGGACAAGATGTTTTCATCCAAACAAATTGGCCTCACTGTCCCCATTCTGCTTCGGAAGGCTGACAAGAATTCCTTAGCCATTTCGTCATGGTTTCACGTTGTTGATCCATCAGACAACAAAAGACTGGCAATAGAGTTTTTTCTGTATCTCTCAGTTGCCATAGCCTGAAAGAATTTTGAGTTCTCCTCACCCACTTTAATATACCTGATTGTACATCTCTTCCTCCAGTACAGATATTGCATGTGCAGCAGGCGCTCATGATGCAATTTTGTGATTTTTCTGAAATTAAACTCAGGCCTGGACAGAGATCTTCTGTCCTCAAGATTGTCCAACCAAAGAATTACCCAGTTACACTTCTCAAGCAACCGTTTGATATGTGATAACCCCTTTTGCCACTTTTTCAGTGCAAACCTCAACGCCTTTAGTTTGTCCACAATTATAGCTGAAATATGAGTCTTACGAGAGGGTCTATTCCAGACCTCCTGAACACACTCCATAAAACCAGCCTGATGGATCCAAAAGTTTTCAAACCTAAAAATATGTGCTTTTGGAATTGCTATACTGATGGTCACCAGACAAGGCATATGATCCGACGCAGTTTTAGCCAAGGGGGTCAGTTGTGTCATGGGGTAAATGTGTATCCAACTCGCCGATGTGAAAACCCAATCTAACTGCTCCAAAAGAGGTCTGTCCTGCATATAAGACCAAGTAAATTTTCGTCCTTTCAAGGGAAGTTCCAGTAATCCCAAATGGCCAATTATCTCATTGAATATAAACATATCATTTATATCACCCCCAGGTAAGTTCCTATTATCCATTGAATGGATGAAATTGAAGTCGCCCATCAACATCCACAACTGATCCGAATCAATATCTAAGTTGTAAATCCAAGAAACAAACTCATCACGTAACTCACCCTGACAAGGGCCATACACATTCACCATGAACCATTTTTCATTATTGTGAACCGAGGTAAACTGCATAACTATAGCGTAAGGCTTAACCTCAAGCAAGGTGCCACGGAACACATCTGAATGCCACACTGTTAATAGGCCCCCAGACGCTCCACTAGAGGGAGACTCCACAAATTAATCAAAGCCATGGGGACAAATGCTTTTAATGACTGAACGCGAGCAAGTGGAAAGCTTAGTTTCCTGCAAACAAAGAACTGAACACTGACTCTCTATCACTTTTTCCCTGACAGAACACTGTCTAGCTCCCGAATTGAGACCGCGAACATTCCAACATAGCACTTTCCAGCTACGCGTTGTAACATGATTCATAAAAAACCATAGCGTGTAGTAGCAAAAGAAATATGGCACCTAATGCCATACCATCCATAATGAAAGAAAGTTCAGAACCCCAAAATTTCTCATCACAGACTGAACTCAGTTCAACATAAAAGAAAACAACCCTAACCGGCACCTTCAACATAGAAGATAACATAAGAAACTACGCTGTGGATGCAGACGAGTCCTCCTGTGGATTAGCCATAAGCTTGTCCACCGATATAAGCACAGGGTCAATCTCTAATTCCTCACCCACAGCTTGCAGAATCTAAATCGGAGTGTGAGGCGGTGCCGCAGGTAGAGCATCTTCAGAATCATCCACTGGAGTGGGCTGGGCCTTGTCCTCCATGGGCTTTGCACAAGGACGCTTCTTGGATGGCTGCAGTGAAAGCTGTTCGAAAACCACGTTCTTGTAGCCATCCAACTTTGCCGCGCTCCTTGTGCATCGCCGTGGAGATGTATCGACCACCGGAGTCTTCTTCTTCTCTCGCCGTTTACGCGCAGTTGACTGCTCAACAGAAAAGACCAAGCTGGATTGAACTGAGACAGGAACAGCAGAACTATCCGACCCCCCTTCTTCAGAAATAGAGGCATGGACATTGACAGCAGGCAGCTCCTCAAATAAGGCTCTGGCCACCGGGCGCTTCGCCAAGACAGACTGTCTGGTCACAGGCACCACAGGCAGAGAGGCAGCTAAACAAGAAATCATCCTTGATTCATCGAAGGCAATGGACCAAGACCCCTTCGAGTAAATGACTGTGCCCAGCGGCTTGAAGAAAATGGACTTGGGAACTTCTTTGACCGAGAAATCAACCATCAGATTCTCAAAAGATCTTTTCCATACCATCTCCGGAGGAAGAGGAGGACCAGCCACAATGCGTGGCATGCCAATAAAAACTTCATGATGCTGAATCACCAGAGGCTGGTAGGGCACAATGGCAAGCTGATTTTCTTCAAAAACTGGATGCTGAGCTTCGGGGAGTGGTAAATTATGCTGTTGTTGGATATCATCCTCTTGTTGAAGCTGCTCGACCGAAGAAGACCCTTCCGGCTGATCAATGACTATTGAAACTTGGTCCTGTTCTGGAGCAGCAGGGTGTGGGGCCTGCTCGATCTCTGCATCATCTCCCCACATGGCATTTCCCCAACCAGGAGCGTTGTTGTTCACAGGGGGAGGGGGTGGAGCGAGGGGAGCCTCATTCCAACCAAGCATTGGGTAGGGAGGCAAAGCAAACATCAAGTTATCCTGCACCAGATTACCAGGTAGAGGATGAGGATTTCCATCCAAGGGCATGGGATCTTCGTCATGTGGCATCTGGTCTGCAAAGTCTGCACCTAGGACATAGCAAGCAGCAGTCCAAGATACTTGTGTATCACCATACTCCGCATAGTCACGAAAGACAACATCTCTTGGAACCAACGGCGTATCCGGAAAATAAGCCTCCACTAGCGTCCGGACCAGATAAGGATCCTCACTATCCCAAGAGATAAAATTTCCAAAAGTGCCTACCGCCTGCGAGATATATTCAGTGGTGCGATAATCCAGAGGAATCCCAATGAACATTAACCAGCCCTTGCGAAAACCCTGTATCCCTCTATATTTTTGTCCATCATCATGCTTCATAAATCTGATAGAACGATCATTACCCAAAGGAAATGGTGCATGCTGGATCAAGGTGTATCTCACTGATGGATCCCTGACTTGAAACAGCCCAACCCCATGAAACCATGGCTGCACAGATCGAACAAAAATACCTCTGTTATGCAGAAACTGGACCACTTCTTCCCGCACTGGGCCGGACGGCCCCTCCGGCTCCGGCATCACCTCTGCAACCATGAAGTCCTCGTGGCGACGAGCCGGACGCGCAGCGGGCGTGAAGAAGGTGCGAGGTAGCCAACGATCGCCCCCATCAATGATGTGATGACCCGGGGGCGCAAAGCGCTGGGGATCAAGCTCATAGTTCGCCATGGAATCGCCAGTAGCAGGTCGGGGGTTTTCTTTGGCTTGAGGAGAGGGAAGATGTAATGTGGGCGGCGGCGATGGGACTGGACAGTCTATCCCAATAACGCCGGCTCTGTTCCCATGAGTAGCAGCAGATTCCGATATACTCGTTTTTTGTTGCACCAAAATTGGCCTCCAAACCAGACCCTTGGAGCGCGTGAAATCATTACAGTCCCGGCTAGAGTGACCAGGACGAGAGCAACTCGTGCAGACTGCTTGCATTCCACAAGTCGCTGACAGGTGGCCCCTTTGAGAGCAAATTGTGCAGGTAATCACGCGGTCCACCATGTCATCGACCATGGCCTCAAACTGCCTCGCGGCCTCTTGAGATGAAGGGATATCTGGACAGTGGCCCAAAGGAGTTGGGATCATAGGCGTGGATGGCCCAGAGGCAGATGGGCTGGGCATTGAAAGTGGGCTAGTGGTCAGGCGGGCCTCCATGGGAACTGGGTCGAAAGGCAGACAATTCATTTGAATAGGCGGCAATCCCGCCCCTGCGAAACGTGCAGGCGAAATCCCAGCATGCACGGGGGATCGATCCTCCGAAATCGGATCAGGCACCGGTGGAGATGAGTCCGGCCGGCTCAATGCCGGCAACGGAGTGACTGCACCAAAAACAATGGGTGGACGTGCCACCGTCCAACGCAAGTCCGCATGTGGCGATTGATGAATTACCACACGTTCATGAGCAGGGAGATCATATCCCGCATCACACATGGTATCAATGCATTCTTGCGTAGCCGGATATCTATATCCCTTACAAGCCGAGTATCGCTGAAAAGTGGCAAAAGAAAGCTTTTTCTGTGCAGAAGTAACAGATTTTAAAGCTAATCTAGCCGGAGGCTTGTTCATGGCTAAAAGGCCTAAAGTTGATCGACGATTGGTAGGACTAACTAGAATCCATGCAGCATCACATTCCTTTCTCTAGATACGGAGTTCTCTAGACCAATTAGGTCCCCCATTACCCCACAAATGGAAATAGCACTTGAACAGATCACATGCATATGAACGAAGATCCATAATAAGAAAACCAACTTGTTGGCAATAGACATGGAAGGAATAAACCTTATCCTTGATATGCCCAACATGAAGCTCAATTGCCGAACCTCCAATCGCTGCTTCTAGAGCCGCCGCCACAGAATCCTCCGTGAGACGAAAGACATGGCGGCTAAATGAAACCACTAATTTAAATGACCTCCTGTGCCCTGAAGGATGGATCGTAAGGCTAGTAGATTTGAAAACCTCATCTGCAAAAACCCTACCCTTGGACAAAACCAAGCCAAGGGTAGATCCACCAGATGAACCCATAGGAGATGGGTATTTCCAAGAACCTGAGAGGACGCCGGAGCCGATGAGCGGTGGGAATCCGCAGATTAGTGGAGAAAGAGGGAGATCGCCGGAGAGGGTGGGAGCGCCGTGGGGGGTGGGAGCGCCATTCTTCCGTTAACTGTTATGGAAGTCCAACCGTTTTGTCCAACCGTTATTTGGTGTTTGCGTTGAGCATGAATATGATTTGATCATGTTTATTATAATACAGTTATTCATTTAAGTAAGAGAATAAACTGTTGTTCTGTTTACATGAATAAAACCTTATATGGTTACACACCCAATGAAAATGGTTCATTGGATCTCGATCGTAGTGATACACATATTCATAATATTGAAACCAAAAGATGCGAAGTTAATAATGATAGTGCAATTTATTTGTGGCAATGCCGTTTAGGTCATATTGGTGTAAAGCGCATGAAGAAACTCCATGCTGATGGGATTTTGGAATCACTTGATTATGAATCACTTGGTGCTTGCGAACCATGCCTTATGGGCAAGATGACTAAAGACTCCGTTCTCCGGAACAATGGAGCGAGCAACTGACTTATTGGAAATAATACATACTGATGTATGCGATCCGATGAGTGTTGAAGCTCGCGGTGGGTATCGTTATTTTCTGACCTTCACATATGATTTGAGCAAATATGGGTATATCTGCTTGATGAAACATAAGTCTGAAACATTTAAAAAGTTCAAAGAATTTCAGAGTGAAGTGGAAAATCATCGCAACAAGAAAAATAAGGGTTCTACGATCTGATCGCGGAGACAAATATTTGAGTTACGAGTTTGGTCTTCAATTAAAACTATGTGGAATAGTTTCACAAATTCATGCCACCTGGAACACCACAGCATAATGGTGTATTCGAACGTCATAACCGTACTTTATTGGATATAGTGCAATCTATGATGTTTCTTACAGATTTACCAACATCTTACAGATTTACCAACATCGTTTTGGGGTTATGCATTAAAGACAACTGCATTCACGTTTAAAAGGGCACCATCTAAGAGACGACACAATATGAACCGTGGTTTGGCAAGAAACCAAAGTTGTCGTTTCTTAAAGTTTGGGATTGTGATGCTTATATGAAAAAGTTTCATCCTGATAAGCTCAAACCCAAATCGGAGAAATATGTCTTCATAGGATACCCAAAGGAGACTGTTTGGTACACCTTCTATCACAGATCCGAAGGCAAGACATTCATTGCTAAGAATGGATCCTTTCTAGAGAAGGAGTTTCTCTCGAAAGAAGTGAGTGGGAGGAAAGTAGAACTTGGTGAGGTAACTGTACCTGCTATCTTATTGGAAAGTAGTACATCATGGAAACCGGTTTCTGTGACACCTACACCAATTAGTGAGGAAGCTAATGATGATGATCATGAAACTTCAGAACAAGTTACTGCTGAACCTCGTAGATCAACTAGAGTAAGATCCGCACCAGAGTGGTACGGTAATCTTGTTCTGGAAGTCATGCTACTAGATCATGATGAACCTACAAACTATGAAGAAGCGATGGTGAGCCCAGATTCCGCAAAATGGCTTGAAGCCATGAAATCTGAGATGGGATCCATGTATGAGAACAAAGTGTGGACTTTGGTTTACTTGCCCAATGATCGGCAAGCAATTGAGAATAAATGGATCTTCAAGAAGAAGACTGACACTGACGGTAATGTTACTGTCTACAAAGCTCAACTTGTCTCAAAAGGTTTTCGACAAGTTCAAGGGATTGAATACGATGAGATCTTCTCTCCCTTAGCGATGCTTAAGTCTGTCCGAATCATGTTAGCAATTGCCACATTTTATGATTATGAAATTTGGCAGATGGATGTCAAAACTGCATTCGTGAATGGATTTCTGGAAGAAGAGTTGTATATGATGCAGCCGGAAGGTTTTGTCGATCCAAAAGGAGCTAACAAAGTGTGCAAGCTCCAGCGATCCATTTATGGACTGGTGCAAGCCTCTCGGAGTTGGAATAAACGCTTTGATAGTGTAATCAAAGCATTTGGGTTTGTACAGACTTCTGGAGAAGCCTGTATTTACAAGAAAGTGAGTGGGAGCTCTGTAGCATTTCTGATATTACATGTGGATGACATATTGCTAATCGGAAATGATATAGAATTTTTGGATAGCATAAAAGGATACTTGAATAAGAGTTTTTCAATGAAAGACCTCGGTGAGCTGCTTACATATTGGGCATTAAGATCTATAGAGATAGATCAAGACACTTAATTGGACTTTCACAAAGCACATACCTTGACAAAGTTTTGAAGAAGTTCAAAATGGATCAAGCAAAGAAAGAATTCTTGCCTGTGTTACAAGGTGTGAAGTTGAGCAAGACTCAAAACCCGACCACGGCAGAAGATAGAAAGAGAATGAAAGTCATTCCCTATGCCTCAGCCATATGTTCTATAAAGTATGCCATGTTGTGTACCAGATCTATTGTATACCTTACACTGATTTCGGCAAGGGAGTACAATAGTGATCTAGGAATAGATCACTGGACAGCGGTCAAAATTATCCTTAGTGGAACAAGGATATGTTTCTCGATTATGGACATGACAAAAAGGTTCGTCGTAAAGGGTTACGTCGATGCAAATTTTGACACTGATCTAGATGACTCTAAGTCTCAATCTGGATACATATTGAAAGTGGGAGCAATTATCTATAGTAGCTCCGTGCAGAGCATTGTTGACATAGAAATTTGCAAAATACATACAGATCTGAATATGGCAGACCCCTTGACTAAACTTCTCTCACAGGCAAAACATGATCACACCTTACTACTCTTTGGGTGTTAATCACATAGCAATGTTAACTAGATTATTGACTCTAGTAAACCCTTTGAGTGTTGGTCACATAATGATGTGAACTATTGGTGTTAAATCACATGGCAATGTGAACTAGATTATTGTGTCTAGTGCAAGTGGGAGACTGAAGGAAATATGCCCTAGAGGAAATAATAAAGTTATTATTTATTTCCTTATTTCATGATTAATGTTTATTATTCATGCTAGAAATTGTATTAACCGGAAACATAATACATGTGTGAATACATAGACAAACAGAGTGTCACTAGTATGCCTCTACTTGACTAGCTCGTTAATCAAAGATGGTTATGTTTCCTAACCATAGACAAAGAGTTGTTATTTGATTAACAGGATCACATCATTAGGAGAATGATGTGATTGACTTGACCCATTCCGTTAGCTTAGCACTCGATCGTTTAGTATGTTGCTATTGCTTTATTCATGACTTATACATGTTCCTATGACTATGAGATTATGCAACTCCCGTTTACCGGAGGAACACTTTGTGTGCTACCAAACGTCACAACGTAACTGGGTGATTATAAAGGAGCTCTACAGGTGTCTCCAAAGGTACATGTTGGGTTGGCGTATTTCGAGATTAGGATTTGTCACTCCGATTGTCGGAGAGGTATCTCTGGGCCCGCTCGGTAATGCACATCACATAAGCCTTGCAAGCATTGCAACTAATGAGTTAGTTGCAAGATGATGTATTACGGAACGAGTAAAGAGACTTGCCGGTAACGAGATTGAACTAGGTATTGAGATACCGACGATCGAATCTCGGGCAAGTAACGTACCGATGACAAAGGGAACAACGTATGTTGTTATGCGGTCTGACCAATAAAGATCTTCGTATAATATGTAGGAGCGAATATGAGCATCCAGGTTCCGCTATTGGCTATTGACCGGAGACGTGTCTCAGTCATGTCTACATTGTTCTCGAACCCATAGGGTCCGCACGCTTAAGGTTTCGATGACAGTTGTATTATGAGTTTATGAGTTTTGATGTACTGAAGGGGTTCGGAGTCCCGGATGAGATCGGGGACATGACGAGGAGTCTCAAAATGGTCGAGACGTAAAGATTGATATATTGGACGACTATATTCGGACATTGGAAAGGTTCCGAGTGGTTTGGGTATTTTACAGAGTACCGGAGAGTTACGGGAATACGGGGGAAGAAGTATATGGGCCTTATTGGGCTTTAGGGGAGAGGGAGAGGCAGGCCGCGCCCCCCCCCCCATTGACTAGTCCGAATTGGACTAGGGGGAGGGGCGGCGCCCCCTCCTTCCTTCTCTTCCCTCTTCCCCTTCCTTGTCTCCTACTCCTACTACTTGGAAGGACTCCTAGTTGTACTAGGAAAGGGGGAATCCTACTCCCAGTGGAAGTAGGACTCCCCTAGGGCGCGCCATAGAGAGGGCCGACCCTCTCCTCCTCCACTCCTTTATATACGGGGGCAGGGGGCACCCCATAGACACACAAGTTGATCTTCGTGATCGTTCTCTTAGCCGTGTGCGGTGTCCCCCTCCACCATAATCCTCGATAATATTGTAGTGGTGCTTAGCCGAAGCCCTGCGACGGTAGAACATCAAGATCGTCACCACGCCGTCGTGCTGGCGGAACTCTTCCCCGACACTTTGCTGGATCGGAGTCCGGGGATCGTCATCGAGCTGAACGTGTGCTAGAACTCGGAGGTGCCGTAGTTTCAGTGCTTGATCGGTCAGGCTGTGAAGACGTACGACTACATCAACCGCATTGTCATAACGCTTCCGCTTCCAGTCTACGAGGGTACGTAGACAACACTCTCCCCTCTCGTTGCTATGCATCACCATGATCTTGTGTGTGCATAGGAAATTTTTGAAATTACTACGTTCCCCTACATGATGATCATCATTATTAGAGGATTGTCCCATTGAGGAAAGGATGATGGAGACTAAGATTCCCCCACAAGTCGGGATGAGACTACAGACGAAAAATAATTAAAAGAGGCCAAAGAAGCCCCCCCAAAAAAGAGGCCATAAAAAAAGAGAAAGGCCCAAATAAAAAAATATAAAAAAATGATGAGAGAAAAAGAGAGAAGGGGCAATGCTACTATCCTTTTACCACACTTGTGCTGCAAAGTAGCACCATGATCTTCATGATAGAGAGTCTCCTATGTTGTCACTTTCATATACTAGTGGGAATCTTTCATTATAGAACTTGGGTTGTATATTCCAATGATGGGCTTCCTCAAAATTCCCTAGGTCTTCGTGAGCAAGCAAGTTGGATGCACACCCACTTAGTTTCTTTTTGAGCTTTCATAAACTTATAGCTCTAGTGCATCCGTTGCATGGCAATCCCACATTGATATCTATTGATGGGAATCTCCATAGCCCATTGATACGCCTAGTTGATGTGAGACTATCTTCTCCCTTTTTGTCTTCTCCACAATCACCATTCTATTCCACCTATAGTGCTATGTCCATGGCTCACGCTCATGTATTGCGTGAAGATTGAAAAAGTTTGAGAACATCGAAAGTATGAAACAATTTCTTGGCTTGTCATCGGGGTTGTGCATGATTTAAATATTTTGTGTGGCGAAGATGGAGCATAGCCAGACTATATGATTTTGTAGGGATAGCTTTCTTTGGCCATGTTATTTTGAGAAGACATGATTGCTTTGTTAGTATGCTTGAAGTATTATTATTTTTATGTCAATATTAAACTTTTTTCTTGAATCTTATGGATCTGAATATTCATACCACAATTAAGAAGAATTACATTGAAACTATGCCAACTAGCATTCCACATCAAAAATTATCTTTTTTTATCATTTACCTACTCGAGGACGAGCAGGAATTAAGCTTGGGGTTGCTTGATACGTCTCCAACGTATCTATAATTTTTGATTGCTCCATGCTGTATTATCTACTGTTTTGGGCAATATTGGGCTTTATTTTCCACTTTCATATTACTTTTGGGACTAACCTATTAACCGAAGGCCTAGCCCAGATTTGCTGGTTTATGCCTATTTCAGTGTTTTGAAGAAAAGGAATATCAGACGGAGTCGAAATGGAACGAAATCAACTAGAGAAGTTATTTTTGGAAGGAAACACACCTGATGGACTTGGACCCCACGTCAGAAGATACGGGAGCTGCCCACGAGGGTGGGGGCGCCCCCCCTAGGGCGCGCCCCCTACCTCATGGGGCCCCCGTGGCTCCCCTGACGTGCTTCTTCTGCCTATATAACTCCATATACCCTAAAACTTCCAGAACGAACCATAGATCGGGAGTTCCGCCGCCAGAAGCCTCCATAGCCACCGAAAACCAATCTAGACCCATTCTGGCACCCTGCCGGAGGGGGCAATCCTTCTCCGGTGGCCATCTTCATCATCCTGGTGCTCTCCATGACGAGGAGGGAGTAGTTCTCCCTCGGGGCTGAGGGTATGTACTAGTAGCTATGTGTTTGATCTCTCTCTCTCTCTCTCTCTCTCTCTCTCTCGTGTTTTTGATTTGGCACGATCTTGATGTATCGCGAACTTTGCTATTATAGTTGGATCTTATGTTTCTCCTCCCCCTCTTCTCTCTTGTAATGAATTGAGTTTCCCCTTTGAAGTAATCTTATCGGATTGAGTCTTTAAAGATTTGAGAACACTTGATGTATGTATTGCCGTGGATATCTATGGTGACAATGGGATACCACGTGCCACTTGATGTATGTTTTGGTGACCAACTTGCGGGTTCCGCCCATGAACCAATGCATAGGGGTTGGCACACGTTTTCATTGTGATTCTCTGGTAGAACTTTGGGGCACTCTTTGAGGTCCTTTGTGTTGGTTGAATAGATGAATCTGAGATTGTGTGATGCATATCGTATAATCATACCCACGGATACTTGAGCTGACATTGGAGTATCTAGGTGACATTAGGGTTTTGATTGATTTGTGTCTTAAGGTGCTATTCTAGTACGAACTCTAGGGCTGTTTGTGACAATTATAGGAATAGCCCAATGGATTGATTGGAAAGAATAACTTTGAGGTGGTTTCATACCCTACCATAATCTCTTCGTTTGTTCTCCACTATTAGTGACTTTGGAGTGACTCTTTGTTGCATGTTGAGGGATAGTTATGTGATCCAATTATGTTAGTATTGTTGAGGGAACTTGCACTAGCGAAAGTATGAACCCTAGGCCTTGTTTACCATCATTGCAATACCATTTATGCTCACTTTTATCATTTGCTACCTTGCTGTTTTTATTATTTCAGGTTACAAAAACTATTATCTACTATCCATATTGCACTTGTATGACCATCTCTTCACCGAACTAGTGCACCTATACAATTTACCATTGTATTGGGTGTGTTGGGGACAGAAGAGACTCTTTGTTATTTGGTTGCAGGGTTGCTTGAGAGAGACCATCTTCATCCTACGCCTCCTATGGATTGATAAACCTTAGGTCATCCACTTGAGGGAAATTTGCTACTGTCCTACAAACCTCTGCACTTGGAGGCCCAACAACGTATACAAGAAGAAGGTTGTGTAGTAGACATCAGTAGTACAGATCGAATCTGTTGGAGAAGTTGGCGATGAACCCTATTGGCGGAGTGGTGGAGTTTGGATGCACTTCCTCTAGTAGGAACATCACAAGCGAACCCGCCGAGAGGTGGCTTAAGCCCGGAGCGAGGAACCACTGGACAAACTCCTTTCCACCCCTCCAGCATGAGATCGCCCACACGCGGAGCGTCATCTCCATGACAACACCGAAGGGATACCGCCTCTCCGGCATGGTCAGTGGGAGCTGGAAGGTGGGGCCGTTGTACTACATCCTCGCCTGGCTTTGAGAGTGCTCTGGGTTTGGGTGAAGAAGAGAAGGGTCACGCAAATGGATGTGTGGAGAATAGGTGGACGCGTGGGTGGTATAAATAGAGAAAGGGAAGGGAATGGGAGTGACACCGGCCGCACTTTGGATTTGCTACATTCAAATGAGTGGCGTCGATCGATATCCCACTTTAATTGCCATGTGGAATATATGCGAGTGGATCGAAAAGTTTGAAACCATGCTCTACATCGAGGAGACAAGTGTGCGATATGAGACGAACCACAGGCAATGACCGTCCTTGCGTCCGTGGCGGCTCGCATGTATAAAGAGGCCGGTCACCATCCCTTGCGGCTCGCGTGCAGAAAGAGGGGAGGTTAGCGCATCGTGGCGGCTGATACGTCCATTTTGCATCATGCTTTTATATCGATATTTATTGCATTATGGGCTGTTATTTCCCATTATGTCACAATAATTATGGCTATTCTCTCTTATTTTACAAGGTTTACATAAGGAGGGAGAATGCCGGCAGTTGGAATTCTGGGCTGGAAAAGGAGCAAATATTAGAGACCTATTCTGCACAACTCCAAAAGTCCTTAAACTCCACGGAATACCTTATAATAAATAATGAAAAGTCCTCGCAAAGATGAAGACCAGGGGGCCCACACCCTGTCCACGAGGGTGGGGGGCGCGCCCCCTACCTCGTGGGCCCCCTGGTGGCTCTCCGATCACCATCTTCTGCTATATGAAGTCTTTCGTCGAGAAAAAAACCCAAAAGCAACCTTTCGGGACGTAACTCCGCCGCCACGAGGCAGAACCTTGGCGGATCCAATCTAGGGCTCCGTCAGAGCTGTTCTGCCGGGGAAACTTCCCTCCTGGAGGGGGAAATCATCGCCATCGTCATCACCAACGCTCCTCTCATCGGGAGAGGGCAATCTCCATCAACATCTTCATCAGCACCATCTCATCTCAAAACCCTAGTTCATCTCTTGTATCCAATTCTTGTCTCCAAGTCCGGGATTGGTGCTAGTAGGTTGCTAGTAGTGTTAATTACTCCTTGTAGTTGATGCTAGTTGGTTTAATTGGTGGAAGATCATACGTTTAGATCCTTTATGCATATTATTACCCCTCTTATTATGAACATGAATATGTTTTGTGAGTAGTTACGTTTGTTCCTGAGGACAAGGGATAAGCCTTGCTATTAGTAGTCATGTGAATTTGGTATTCGTTCGCTATTTTGATGAGATGTATGTTGTCTAGCCTCTAGTGGTGTTATGTGAACGTCGACTACATAACACTTCACCATTATTTGGGCCTAGAGGAAGGCATTGGGAAGTAATAAGTAGATGATGGGTTGCTAGAGTGACAGAAGCTTAAACCCTAGTTTATGTGTTGCTTCATAAGGGGCTGATTTGGATCCATATGTTTCATGCTATGGTTAGGTTTACCTTAATACTTTTGTTGTAGTTGAGGATGCTTGCAATAGAGGTTAATCATAAGTAGGATGCTTGTTCAAGTAAGAACATCACCCAAGCACCGGTCCACCCACATGTCAAATTATCAAAGTACCGAACGCGAATCATATGAACATGATGAAAACTAGCTTGACGATATTCCCATGTGTCCTCAGGAGCGCTTTTCCTTATATAAGAGTTTGTCCAGGCTTGTCCTTTGCTATAAAAAGGATTGGGCCACCTTGCTGCACTTTATTTACTTTTGTTACTTGTTGCTCGTTACAAATTATCTTATCACAAAACTATCTGTTACCACTTATTTCAGTACTTGCAGAGAATACCTTGCTGAAAACCGCTTATCATTTCCTTCTGCTCCTCATTGGGTTCGACACTCTTACTTATCGAAAGGACTACAATAGATCCCCTATAGTTGTGGGTCATCAAGACTCTTTTATGGCGCCGTTGCCGGGGAGCTAAGTGCCTTTGGTAGGTAGAATTTGGTAAGGAAAAATTTATATAGTGTGCTGAAATTTACTGTCACTTGTTACTATGGAAACTAATCCTCTAAGGGGCTTGTTCGGGGTATCTTCACCCCGACCAGTAGAGCAAAGAGTTTCTCCTCAACCTAGTGAACCTATTGAAAATGAAATTCCTTATGAGTATCCTTCGGGTATGATAGAAAGACTGCTACCTAATCCTTTTACAGGAGATGGAACAAAGCATCCTGATGAACACCTAATATATGTGGATGAAGTTTGTGGATTATTTAAGCTTGCAGGCATACCTGATGATGTTGCTAAGAAGGTCTTCCCTTTATCTTTGAAGGGAGACACATTGATATGGTTTAGGCTATGTGATGATACGAGATCATGGAACTATAGAAGATTGAAGTTGGAATTTCATCAAAAGTATTACCCTATGCATCTTGTTTATCGTGATCGCAATTATATATATAATTTTTTGCCTCGCAAAGGAGAATGCATCGCTCAAGCACGGGGGAGGCTTAAATCAATGTTATATTCATGCCCCAATCATGAGCTCCCAAGAGAAACAATTCTTCAAAAAATTTATGCTCGGCTTTCTGAAAATAATCGCACCATGCTTGATACTTCTTGTGCTGGCCCTTTTATGATGAAGACTATTGAATTCAAATGGGATTTGGAAAGAATTAAACGCAACTCCGAAGATTGGGACCTCGATAATGGTAAGGAGTCAGGTATGACACCTAAGTTTGATTGTGTTAAATCTTTTATGGATACCGATATTTTCCATAAGTTTAGCACTAAATATGGACTTGATTCTGAGATAGTAGCTTCTTTATGTGAATCTTTTGCTACTTATGTTGATCTCCCTAAGGAGAAGTGGTTTAAATATCATCCTCCCATTGAAGTAAAAGTAGTTGCACCTATTAATGTTGAAGAAAAGACTATCACTTATAATGATCCTATTGTTCCTACTTCTTATGTTGAGAAACCACCTTTCCCTGTTAGAATAAAGGATCATGCTAAAGCTTCAACTGTGGTTCGTAAAAGCAATATTAGAACTTATATACCTCCTGAACAAGTTAAAGTTGAACCTAATGTTGCTATTGTTAAAGATCTCTTGTCTGATAATATTGATGGGCATGTTATTCAGTTCTGCGGTGAAACTGCTAGAATTGCTAAACCTTGTGCTAAAGATAAACATAGACCTGTGGTAGGGGTGCCTGTTATTTCTGTTAAAATAGGAGAACATTGTTATCATGGCTTATGTGATATGGGTGCTAGTGCTAGTGTTATACCTTATGACTTGTATAAAGAAATCAAGCATGAAATTGCATGATACGTCTCCAACGTATCTATAATTTTTGATTGCTCCATGCTATATTATCTACTATTTTGGACTATATTGGGCTTTATTTTCCACTTTTATATTATTTTTGGGACTAACCTATTAACCGGAGGCCCAGCCCAGAATTGCTGTTTTTTTCCTATTTAAGTGTTTCGAAGAAACGGAATATCAAACGGAATCCAAACGGAATGAAACTTTCGAGAACGTGATTTTCTCACCGAATATGACCCAGGAGACTTGGACCCTACGCCAAGGAAGCTTCGAGGTGGGCACGAGGCAGGGGGCGCGCCCTATACCCCCAGGCACGCCCCCACCCTTGTGGGCCCACCGAAGCTCCACCGACGTACTTCTTCCTCCTATATATACCTACGTACCCCCAAACAAACAGAGACAGAGCCAAAAACCTAATTCCACCGCCGCAACTTTCTATATCCACGAGATCCCATCTTGGGGCCTGTTCCGGAGCTCCGCCGGAGAGGGCCGTCATCACGGAGGGCTTCTACATCATCATAGCCTCTCCGATGAAGTGTGAGTAGTTTACCTCAGACCTTCGGGTCTATAGTTAGTAGCTAGATGGCTTCTTCTCTCTTTTTGGATCTCAATACAAAGTTCTCCCCCTCTCTCGTGGAGATCTATTCGATGTAATCTTCTTCTTTTTGCGGTGTGTTTGTTGAGACCGATGAATTGTGGGTTTATGATCAAGTCTATCTATGAATAATATTTGAATCTTCTCTGAATTCTTTTATGTATGATTGGTTATCTTTGCAAGTCTCTTCGAATTATCAGTTTGGTTTGGCCTACTAGATTGGTTTTTCTTGCCATGGGAGAAGTGCTTAGCTTTGGGTTCGATCTTGCGGTGTCCTTTCCCAGTGACAGAAGGGGCAGCAAGGCACGTATTGTATCGTTGCCATCGAGGATAATAAGATGGGGTTTATTTCATATTGCATGAATTTATCTCTCTACATCATGTCATCTTGCTTAAAGCATTACTCTGTTTTTAACTTAATACTCTAGATGCATGCTGGATAGCGGTCGATGAGTGGAGTAATAGTAGTAGATGCAGAATCATTTCGGTCTACTTGTCGCGGACGTGATGCCTATATACATGATCATGCCTAGATATTCTCATAACTATGCTCAATTCTGTCAATTGCTCAACAGGAATTTGTTCACCCACCATAGAATACTTATGCTCTTGAGAGAAGCCACTAGTGAAACCTATGGCCCCGGGGTCTATTCTCATCATATCAATCTCCATCACTTTAATCTTGGTTTGCTTTTTTACTTTGCCTTTTACTTTTCACTTTGCATCTCTATACCAAAAATAAAAAAAATAATATCTATCAGATCTCACTCTCGTAAGTGATCGTGAAGGGATTGACAACCCTAATCGCGTTGGTTGCGAGTAGCTATCGTTTTGTGCAGGTACAAGGGACTTGAGCGTGGCCTCCTACTGGATTGATACCTTGGTTCTCAAAAACTGAGGGAAATACTTATGCTACTCTGTTGCATCATCCTCTCCTCTTCGGGGAAAACCAACGCAAGCTCAAGAGGTAGCAAGAAGAATTTATGGCGCCGTTGCCGAGGAGTCTATGCAAAAAGTCAACATACCAAGTACCCATCACAATCGCTATCTCTCGCATTACATTAGTTGCCATTTGCCTCTCATTTTCCTCTCCCCCACTTTACCCTTGCCATTTTATTCGCCCTCTCTTTCTCCTTCTCCTTCGCCTCCTCCTTTTTCATTTGCCTTTTTCTCGCTTGCCTTTTGTTTGCTTGTGTGTTGGATTGCTTGCCTGTCGCGATGGCTCAACCAAGATTTGGTGATCTTCACCTTAAAAGGTTAGAGGAGATCGAAAACAACATTAGGAAGTTTATGGTTTTGCAATTTGAGCATAATAATTTCTTTAGAAACAAGCTTAAGGAACAAAAAAGTTTTATGAGTTATATGAATAAAGAGCTTGATGATATGTCTAAAGAATTTGATGGTATAAGTTCCCAAATTGCTCGTCTAGAAAAGATGACTCCTGAAATTTCGGATATGCAAGCCACCTTAGTCAATAAGATGGCCGCTAAACCGAATTCCTATGAAAATCAATATGTAGATCTAAAAGTTATTGATGTTTCCCCTATCAAATCTTTGTTTTGCAATATGAATCTTGATGAAACTTAATATGATCTTCCTTTACCTAGAAGGCGTTCTAAAAATTCAGAGTATTTAGATCTTTATGATGAAATTGATGAAAGTGGGATTGAAAGATATAAAAATCTAGATGTTGCTAAACCCACTATATTGTATTTCAAGGAATTTAATTATGAAAGTTGCTCTTTAATTGATTATATTTCCTTGTTGCAATCCGTGCTAAATTCTCCACATGCTTATAGTCAAAAGAAAGCCTTTACCGAACATATTGTTGATGCCTTGATGCAATCTTATGAAGAAAAGCTTAAGTTAAAAGTTACTATCCCTAGAAAACTCTATGATGAGTGGGAACCAACTATTAAAATTAAAATTAAAAATCATGAGTTTTATGCTTTGTGTGATTTGGGTGCTAGTGTTTCCACTATCCCCAAAACTTTGTGTGATTTGCTAGATTTCCGTGATTTTCATGATTGCTCTCTAAACTTGCATCTTGCGGATTCCACTATTAAGAAACCTATTTGAATAATTAATGATGTTCTTATTGTTGTAAATAGAAGTTATGTGCCCGTAGATTTCATTGCTCTTGATATAGATTGCAATCCTTCTTGCCCTATTATTCTTGGTAGACCTTTCCTTAGAACGGTTGGTGCGATTATTGATATGAAGGAAGGGAATATTAGATTTCAATTTCCATTAAAAAGGGCATGGAACATTTTCCTAGAAAGAAAATAAAATTTCCATATGAAACTATCATGAGAGCCACTTATGGATTGCCTACCAAAGATGGCAATACCTAGATCTATCCTCGCTTTTATGCCTAGCTAGGGGCGTTAAACGATAGCGCTTGTTGGGAGGCAATCCAATTTTATTTTTAGCTTTTTGTGTTTTTCTTCTGTTAGGGAATAAATAAACCATCTTCCTTATGTTTGGATGTGGTTTTGTGTTTTAATTAGTGTTTGTGCCAAGTTAGACCTATTGGATCTTCTTGGATGATAGTTATTTGATCTTGCTGTAATTTCCAGAAACTTTGCGTTCAGTGCCCGAATTATTAAAAATCATCCGAATGTGATAAAATAATGATTCCAATTTCTGCTGATCAATAAACAAATTTTCTAGGTCTTCCAATTTTGGTAGATTTTTTGGAGTTCCAGAAGTTTTCGTTAGTTACAGATTACTACAGACTGTTCTGTTTTTGACAGATTCTGTTTTTCGTGTGTTGTTTGCTTATTTTGATAAATCTATGGCTAGTAAAATAGTTTATAATCCATGGAGAAGTTGTAATACAGTAGGTTTAACACCAATATAAATAAATAATGAGTTCATTACAGTACCTTGAAGTGGTCTTTTGTTTTTTCTTTCTCTAACGGAGCTCACGAGATTTCTATTGAGTTTTGTGTTGTGAAGTTTTCAAGTTTTGGGTGAATTCTTTTGATGGATTATGAAACAAGGAGTGGCAAGAGCCTAAGCTTGGGGATGCCCATGGCACCCCCAAGGTAATCCAGGGATACCAAAAAGTCAAAGCTTGGGGATGCCCCAGAAGGCATCCCCACTTTCGTCTACTTCCATCGGTAATTTACTTGGAGCTATATTTTTATTCATCAACATGATATGTGTTTTGCTTGTAGCGTCTTGTATTATTTGTGTCTTTGTTTGATAGTGTGCCACAATCATCCTTGCTGTACACACCTTTTGAGAGAGTCATACATGAATTAGAATTTGATAGAATACTCTATGTGCTTCACTTATATCTTTTGAGCGTTATAATTTTGCTCTATGTGCTTCACTTAGATCTTTTAGAGCACGGTGGTGGATTTGTTTTAAAGAAACTATTGATATCTCATGCTTCACTTAAATTATTTTGAGAGTCTTAATAGCATGGTAATTTGCTTAATAATAACATGCTTGGTATTCAAGATTTATGAAACTTTCTTTTGAGTGTGTTGAATACTAAGAAAAGTTGGATGCTTGATAATTGTTTTGAGATATGGAGGTAGTAATATCAAATTCATGCTAGTAGAGTAATTGTAAATTTGAGAAGTGCTTGAGTTAAAGTTTGCAAGTCCTGTAGCATGCACGTATGGTAAATGTTATGAAACAAATTTGAAACATGAGGTGTTATTTGATTGTCCTCCTTATGAGTGGCGGTCGGGGACGAGCGACCGTCTTTTCCTACCAATCTATCCCCCTAGGAGCATGCGCGTAATGCTTTGGTTTTTGATGGCTTGTATATTTTTGCAATAAGTATATGAGTTCTTTATGACTAATGTTGAGTCCATGGATTATACGCACTCTCACCCTTCCATCATTGCTAGCCTCTACGGTACCGTGCATTGCCCTTTCTCACATCGAGAGTTGGTGCAAACTTCACCGGTGCATCCAAACCCCGTGATATGCTACGCTCTTTCACACATAAACCTCCTTATATCTTCCTCAAAACAGCCACCATACCTACCTATTATGGCATTTCCATAGCCATTCCGAGATATATTGCCATGGAACTTTCCACCATCCAGTTTATCATGACACATTCATCATTGTCATATTGGTAGCATGATCATGTAGTTGACATAGTATTTGTGGCAAAGCCACCGTTCATAATTCTTTCATACTTGTCACTCTTGATTCATTGCATATCCCGGTACACCGCCGGAGGCATCCATATAGAGTCATACTTTGTTCTAGTATCGAGTTGTAATCATTGAGTTGTAAATAAATAGAAGTGTGATGATCATCATTCAATAGAGCATTGTCCCAAAAAAAGAGAAAGGCCAAAGAAAAAAAAGGCCCAAAAAAAGGGCAATGCTACTATCCTTTTTCCACACTTGTGCTTCAAAATCTTCATGATAGAGAGTCTCGTGTTTTTTCACTTTCATATACTGGTGGGAATTTTTCATTATAGAACTTGGCTTGTATATTCGAACAATGGGCCTCCTCAAGTGCCATAGGTCTTCGTGAGCAAGCAAGTTGGATGCACACACACTTAGTTTCTTTTGTTGAGCTTTCATACATTTATAGCTCTAGTGCATCCGTTGCAGGACAATCCCTACTCCTTGCATTAACATCAATCGATGGGCATCTCCATAGCCCATTGATTAGCCTCATTGATGTGAGACTTTCTCCTTTTTGTCTTCTTCACATAACCCCCATCATTATATTCTATTCCACCCATAGTGCTATATCCATGGCTCACGCTCATGTATTGCGTGAAAGTTTATGAGTTTGAAATTATTAAGGTATGAAACAATTGCTTGGCTTGTCATCGGGGTTGTGCATGATGAGAGCATTCTTGTGTGACGAAAATGGAGCTTGACTAAACTATATGATTTTGTAGGGATGAACTTTCTTTGGCCATGTTACTTTGGGAAAACATAATTGCTTTGATTGGTTTGCTTGAAGTATTATTATTCTGTATGTCAATATGAACTTTTGTCTTGAATCTTTCTAATCTGAATATGCATACCACAATTAAGAAGATTTGCATTGAAATTATGCCAAGTAGCACTCCGCACCAAAAATTCTCTTTTTATCATTTACCTACTCGAGGACGAGCAGGAATTAAGCTTGGGGATGCCTGATACGTCTCCAACGTATCTATATTTTTTGATTGCTCCATGCTATATTATCTACTGTTTTGGACTATATTGGGCTTTATTTTCCACTTTTATATTATCTTTGGGACTGACCTATTAACCGGAGGCCCAACCGAGAATTGATGTTTTTTGCCTATTTCAGTGTTTCGAAGAAACGGAATATCAAACGGAGTCCAAACGGAATGAAACCTTCGGGAACGTGATTTTCTCACCGAATATGACCCATGAGACTTGGACCCTACGCCAAGGAAGCTTCGAGGTGGGCACGAGGTAGGGGGGCGCGCCCTATACCCCCAGGCGCGCCCCCACCCTCGTGGGCCCACCGAAGCTCCACCGACGTACTTCTTCCTCCTATATATACCTACGTACCCCCAAACGAACAGAGACGGAGCCAAAAACCTAATTCCACTGCCGCAAATTTCTGTATCCATGAGATCCCATCTTGGGGCCTGTTCCAGAGCTCCGCCGGAGAGGGCCGTCATCACGGAGGGCTTCTACATTATCATAGCCTCTCCGATGAAGACTGAGTAGTTTACCTCAGACCTTCGGGTCTATAGTTAGTAGCTAGATGGCCTCTTCTCTCTTTTTGGATCTCAATACAAAGTTCTCCCCCTCTGTCGTGGAGATCTATTCGATGTAATCTTCTTCTTTTCGCGGTGTGTTTGTTGAGACCGATGAATTGTGGGTTTATGATCAAGTCTATCTATGAATAATATTTGAATCTTCTCTGAATTCTTTTATGTATGATTGGTTATCTTTGCAAGTCTCTTCGAATTATGAGTTTGGTTTGGCCTACTAGATTGGTTTTTCTTGCCATGGGAGAAGTGCTTAGCTTTGGGTTCGATCTTACGATGTCCTTTCCTAGTGACAGAAGGGGCAGGAAGGCGCGTATTGTATCGTTTCCATCGAGGATAACAAGATGGGGTTTATTTCATATTGCATGAATTTATCTATCCACATCATGTCATCTTGCTTAAAGCGTTACTCTGGTTTTAACTTAATACTCTAGATGCATGTTGGATAGCGGTCGATGAGTGGAGTAATAGTAGTAGATGCAGAATCGTTTCGGTCTACTTGTCACGGACGTGATGCCTATATACATGATCATGCCTAGATATTCTCATAACTAGGCTCAATTCTGTCAATTGCTCAACAGTAATTTGTTCACCCACCGTAGAATACTTATGCTCTTGAGAGAAGCCACTAGTGAAACCTATGGCCCCTTGGTCTATTCTCATCATATCAATCTCCATCACTTTAATCTTGATTTGCTTTTTTACTTTGCCTTTTACTTTTCACTTTGCATCTCTATACCAAAAATACCAAAAATACTATCTATCAGATATCACTCTCGTAAGTGACCATGAAGGGATCGACAACCCCTAATTGCGTTGGTTGCGAGTAGCTACCGTTTTGTGCAGGTACAAGGGACTTGAGCGTGGCCTCCTACTGGAGTGATACCTTGGTTCTCAAAAACTGAGGGAAATACTTACGCTACTCTGCTGCATCATCCCCTCCTCTTCGGGGAAAACCAACACAAGATCAAGAGGTAGCATTGCACCTACTGAGTTAGAAGATATTGATGTCACAATTAAACTTGCTAATAGAGATACTATTTCAACAGTGGGAATTGTTAGAGATGTTGAAGTCTTGTGCGGGAAAACTAAATATCCTGCTGATTTTCTTGTTCTTAGTTCCCCACAAGATAGCTTTTGTCCCATTATATGTGGTAGACCCTTCTTGAACACTGTTAATGCTAAGATAGACTGCGAAAAGAATGTTGTTACTATTGGCTTGGATGATATGACTCATGAATTTAATTTCTCTAAATTTAGTAAACAACACCGTGAAGAAGAATTGCCTAGTAAGGATGAAGTTATTGGTCTTGCTTCTATTGCCGTATCTCCTAGTGATCCTTTAGAACAATATTTGCTAGACCATGAGAATGATATGTTTATGAATGAAAGAAGGGAAACAGATGAAGTATTCTTTAAACAAGAACCTATTCTGAAACACAATTTGCCTGTTGAAATCCTAGGGAATCCCCCTCCACCTAAGGGTGATCCCGTGTTTGAGCTTAAACCGTTGCCTGATAATCTTAAATATGCTTATCTTGATGAAAAGAAGATATATCATGTTATTATTAGTGCTAACCTTTTAGAGCGTGAAGAAGAAAGATTATTGAGAACTCTGAAGAAGCACTGTGCTGCTATTGGATATAATCTTGATGATCTTAAGGGCATTAGTCCCACTCTATGTCAACATAAAATAAATTTGGAAGCAGATGCCAAACCAGTTCGTGATCCTCAACGACGTCTAAATCCTAAAATGAAAGAAGTGGTAAGAAAAGAAATACTAAAGCTTCTAGAGGCAGGTATAATTTATCCCGTTGCTGATAGTCAGTGGGTAAGTCCTGCTCATTGTGTCCCTAAGAAGGGAGGTATTACTGTTGTTCCTAATGATAAAGATGAATTGATTCCACAAAGAATTATTACAGTTTATAGGATGGTAATTGATTTCCGCAAATTAAATAAGGCTACTAAGAAAGATCATTACCCCTTACCTTTTATCGATCAAATGCTAGAAAGATTATGCAAACATACACATTACTGCTTTCTAGATGGTTATTCTGGTTTCTCTCAAATACCCGTGTCGGCTAAAGATCAATCAAAGACTACTTTTACATGCCCTTGTGGTACTTTTGCTTATAGACGTATGCCTTTTGGTTTATGTAATGCGCCTGCTACCTTTCAAAGATGCATGATGGCTATATTCTCTGACTTTTGTGAAAAGATTTGTGAGGTTTTCATGGACGACTTTTCCGTCTATGGATCTTCTTTTGATGATTGCTTGAGCAATCTTGATCGAGTTTTGCAGAGATGTGAAGAAACTAATCTTGTCTTGAATTGGGAAAAGTGCCACTTTATGGTTAATGAGGGTATTGTCTTGGGGCATAAAGTTTCTGAAAGAGGTATTGAATTTGATCAAGCCAAGGTTGATGCTATTGAAAAGATGCCATGTCCCAAGGACATCAAAGGTATAAGAATTTTCCTTGGTCACGCCGGATTTTATAGGAGGTTCATTAAGGACTTCTCAAAAATTTCTCGGCCTCTGACTAATTTATTACAAAAAGATATACCATTTGTCTTTGATGAGGATTGTGTAGAAGCATTTGAAATACTTAAGAAAGCATTAGTCTCTGCACCTATTGTTCAGCCACCTGATTGGAATTTACCCTTTGAAATTATGTGTGATGCTAGCGATTATGCTGTAGGTTCTGTTCTAGGGCAAAGAGTTTATAAGAAATTAAATGTTATCCATTATGCTAGTAAGACTCTAGACAATTCTCAAAGAAATTATGCTACTACTGAAAAAGAACTTTTAGCAGTTGTATTTGCTTGTGATAAGTTCAGACCTTATATTGTTGATTCTAAAGTAACTATCCACACTGATCATGCTGCTATTAAATATCTTATGGAGAAGAAAGATGCTAAACCTAGACTTATTAGATAGGTTCTCTTGCTACAAGAATTTGATTTTGTCGGGGTGCTGATCCCACGGACACCTATGGGACCACGGCAGATCGAGGCCCCTTTCGGTTCGGCAAGGGGGGCGGAGAGTGCACGAAGAGCAGATCGAGGCGAACGCACGAGCGACGCGATCAGTTTACCGAGGTTCGGGCCGCACGGATGCGTAAAACCCTACTCCTGCTTTGGTTTGTATTGTGTTCTTGCTCGGGAGCGATGAACGCTACAATACACTTGAATGGCTAGCGAGACCGAGCGTGAGAATGATCGTCCCCCCCTCCCTGTTGCGCATGGGCCTCCTTTTATATGTCAAAGGGGTCACCGACAGGTGGCAATAGAGATGAGGGTAAAAAGGTAAAAGACGTGGTGGTTGGCGCCACCGCTTACTACAGTTGTATCATACCTAACCCTGACGGCAGGGGACAAAGGCTTTAAATGCCCGTCTGTGTCGCCCAAATAGTGCAAAAAGGGGCCGTCAGGGGCGCCACCGTTTGCCACGATGGCTATCTTGTCAGCGCCTGCTTGCCACCGCATGCCCCTGGCTGCACAGCCTCCCGCCACATACGCCAGGAACGGTCCCAGAGCGACACGTTGGTGGGTGAGCTAGAGCGCGGGCTGCGGAGTAGTAGGTTGCCGCGGATGTTCTCTTGTCGCGTCCGGGAGCTTGTCGCTCACCGGGTCTTGTCGCGTCCGGGAGCTTGTCACTCACCGGGCCTTGCCAGGACGCGCAGCGCATCGCAGCAAGCTTCTCGGGATGCCTTGGTTGGTGTTCCCAGCAAGCTCTCTTGCCGGGGTCTTTGTGCTTCGAGTGGCCTTCCCGGCAAGCTCCTCTTGCCGGGGCCTTGCGCCTTGGCTCGAATACTTTGTTCTTGAATGGCTCCAAAGGAACCACGGACGACCTTGGCGGTCACCCGGCAAGCCTTGCCGCGGGGTGCTGCGACTGCCCGTGCACAAGTTCGGGATACTAAGGTACCCCTACTTTAGTACACCGATAGGAGCCCCCGGGCCTGGGCCATACACGGTGCCGAGCGCTGTTGGGCCAGGCCCAAAACAGTGCACGGGCACGCGCGGCCTGGGTCACGCCGTATCTGACTCCGCATTCACTGCGCCCTCCCCGAGCAGCACGCGTCGAACGTGGCATCGTGGGAGAGATCGTGGGAGGTTTCTTTATTAGGAAAGGCGGAACGTCCGCCACCTCCCCCTTTGCTCTTTTTCTTCTTAATATTTCTCTTGGATTTTTCTCGAGTTTTGCTTGAATCTTTTCCCCTCTTCCGGCCATCAGATCCATCTGCTGCAGAGCCGATGGAGATGGAGGTCGCCGCCGAGGAAGCAGCCGGCGCCGGCGAGGAGGCCGCCAGGGCTGCCGCCGCAGAAGCGGGCGGGGAGTCTGGCGGTCGTACTGACGACCCGGAGGCCGCAGGAGCGCCAGGCGCTGCTCCGACTACCGACTCCTCCGCCGCAGCCGCCGCGTCAGGCTCCGATGAGTCCCCAGCCTGGCGTCTACCTCCGCCGGGCTGAAGCTGGTCGACGCGCCAAGCAGCAGTAGCGGTGAACATGAAGAGGAGCGCCTGCTGCGGAAGCTAGTGGTGCTCTACCGCGCCCGGCAGGCCAAGCTGGAGTCCCGCGAAGCGCTTGTCGTGAAGGCCGGCGCTGATATCGAGAAGCGCGTAGAGGAGCTCCGGGGCGCCAATCAGGAAGCTCTCCGCTCGTTGGCAAAGGAGCGGGAAGATCTTGCCGAAGCGCAACAGGCCTTCCTCCTCGAGAAGGCCGACGTCGAAGAGCGCCAACGCCTTGCCGCAGAGAAGCTGTCTTCGCAGGAGGGTGACTTGGCGCAGCGGAAGGTCCACCTCGATAGCCACGAGGAGGAGCTTGCCGCGCGCGAGCGAGCAGTTGGCGGAGCCGTCAAGCAGGCCGAAGACGCCGCCGCAGCTGCCGAGGCCGCCAAGGCTAAGCTGGAACTGAAGGTGGTGCAGCTGGAGGCGAGCCTCAAGGCGAGCGGCGACGAGCTTGCCGCGCTCAAGCTCGAGCGTGAGAAGGACACGAACAGCTACTCGGAGCTGCAGGCCCTTTTTGCCGAGAAGGGCAAGGAACTGGACGCCGCCAAGAACTCCAACGCTGATCTCGAAGTGAAGCTGGCGGCTCTGACCAAATCTCTGGACGACGCCAAGGAGTAGGAGGCGGCCTTGAAGGAAGGAATTGAGGCCGGCAAGGTGCTGCTGGCGAACGCTGTTGCCGACCGGAAGACCTTGTCGGAGAACGTGGAGTACTGGACGGAGGGTCTGGTGAACGTCGCCGCGGACGTCGACAAGGAGTTGGCGCAATTGGGGATGGTGGATCTCGGGTACTCCCCCGACGAGAATCTCCAACCCAACGCCAAGCTGAGTCTGTTCTTCAAGGGCGTGGCGATGGCGCTCCAGCGACTCCGGGAGCAGATCCCAAAGCAGCTTGCCGACGAGTCGCGCAAGATTTGCGCAGGAGCTCTCCAGAAGGTGTTGATGAAGGTGGCCTTCCGCAACCCAGGTCTCCGCCTCACCAACGTCCTCCGAAGCTTGCCGCTAGATGCTGATGTAGAAGAGCTCAAGGCCCTTGTCGCACCTATCGTGGACAGGGTGAGTGGAATTAAGAGGGTCGAAGGCGACCGCGTAGATTAGGTCGTCCATCTTCTTCTTTCCTTGTCGCTATCAATCATGAAAAACAGTCTGTTAGAGATGCGACAAGTTATTTTTTAATATACTCTATCCTTGGTAGTAATTGCTATGTTATTTCCTTTACTTGACTCCTTCCTTTGTATGTTTTTACCCTACGCTTTTAGGGAACTTGCCGGCGCGGGCACCTTTGCCGCGAGCGCTGAGTGCGGAACGTCAGCAACCTGCTGGCGGTGCTGCAGCCGACAAGAAACCTTATCGTGGCTAGTCGCAGCTCACTGAAGTTGTTGAGCAGACTTGAAACAACAGTAAGGGCGCAACTAGCTACGAGTTGGTTCCTCCGCGCACAGGTTTTCCATACAAAGCACGGTCGTTCAAGGAAAATAACTTAAAAATTTAAAGGAAATTTGATTGCTCAGACTTTGGCAACTTATCTTTTTTTGTTACTTGCTTCCCGGCAAGGCGAAAACTTCTTGAACAACGCCTGGTCCATGCCGTATCTTCTCCCTTCCCCCCGGCAAACTTGTGCGCGAGGGAACCTCCTTTTCCTTGTGAAAAAGAAAGAGGACGAGACAACAATATGGAGCTTTAAGGCTCGTTATTGCTTACCAGAGGTAAGTGCTGCACAAAATGTCAGATAATACATGCAAAATTTTAAAAGCATGAAACTGACAAGGTGTGCTGAGCACATGATATTTATGCACGGGATATACGACCGGCTTTGTACAAAGGATTACATGCAACAGCGGCAAGACTTGTACAAAAGGGTGGTTGCTAGACAGGGTCCGACAAGCGCGCCTTACGGGTAAAACTTACGAAGATGCTCAATATTCCAGGAGTTGCTCACTGGGATGCCATCTTCGGTCTCCAGGCGGACAGCGCCAGGCCTGGTGACTCGTTTCACCCGGTAAGGGCCTTCCCACTTTGGCGTCAACTTGTTGGAATTCTTGGCGGACTGAACGCGCCGAAGAACAAGGTCCCCTTCCTCAAGACTTCTGGCGTTAACTTTGCGGCTATGATAGCGGCGCAAAGCTTGCTGGTAGCGAGCGGCTCGCACAGCAGCCTAAAGACAGTCTTCCTCAAGGAGCAGCGCGTCGTCTTGTCGCAGCTGCTCTTGCTCAAGCTCCTCGTAAGCGAGCACTCGAGGCAACCCGTATACGAGTTCCATGGGGAGAACTGCCTCCGCTCCATAGACTAGAGCGAAGGGTGTCTGGCCAGTGGCTCAATTTGGCGTCGTCCTGATCGACCAAAGAACTAACGGCAGCTCCTCGATCCAGTTTCTTCTGCACTTGTGCAGCCTGTCGAAAGTTCTGGTCTTGAGCCCGCGCAGCATTTCAGCCTTTGCCCTCTCCTCTTGACCGTTGCTTCTCGGGTGAGCAACAGAAGCGAAGCAGACCTTGGCACCAAGATCTTGGACGTACTGCATGAAGGTGCGGCCAGTAAATTGTGTACCGTTGTCGGTGATTATCCTCTTATTGATCCCAAAACGGCAAACAATCGACCTGAAGAACTTGACTGCTGACTGTGCTGTCACCTTTCTCACTAGTTCCACTTCTGGCCACTTTGTGAACTTGTCGATCGCCACATACAAGTACTCAAAGCCCCCGATAGCTCGGGGAAAGGGGCCGAGGATATCGAGCCCCCAGACCGAAAATGGCCAGGATAAAGGGATCGTCTGGAGAGCTTGAGCTAGCTGGTGTATCTGTTTGGAATGGAACTGGTACGCTTCACATTTGGTTACTTGTGCAGTTGCATCCTGGAGGGCTGTCGGCCAGAAGAAGCCTTGCCGGAATGCTTTTCCGACAAGGGCTCTTGCGCCAATGTGGTGACCACATATGCCTCCATGTATTTCTACCAACAGCTTTTGTCCATCTTCCCGGGGAATGCACTTCAATTTCACACCGTTGAGTCTTCTTCTACACAGTATGTTATCGACAAACTAGTACATACTAGACTGCCAGGCTACTCTTTCTGCTTCTTCTAGCTCTTCAGGAAGTTCTCCTGTCTGAAGGAAACGGACAATCCGCTGCGCCCATGTTGGAGCCTGTGGCTCGACAGCAAGGACTAAAGGCATATCTGCTTCTGCGGGAACATCCGCTTCTACGACAAGAGCCTGCGACTCTGCCGGAGCTTGACGTTCCCCGAGAAGCTTGCCGGGGCAGAACTTGTCGGGAGTGTCTGCTTCAACGGTACAAACCCTAGGGCTTGCCGGAGCAGACTGCTCCTCAGCATTCTTGTTGTTGATCTTGGGGACCTTGGCGCTGATCGCGACGAGCTCGCGGATCGGATGACGCGGTGGAGTTGCTGTCGTGGTGGATCCGGCGAATCGGCGATCTTGGCCTTCGAGGCGGGGAGTGCACAGTGGTTGCACCCTCCCCGGTCTTGTCGCCACCGGCTCGCGCCTGACTGACTTGCCGCAGCTGCGATGCGCTCGGCTGCCGTGGGTTGTCGCCGTTGGCGAAGCCGATGAGACTCTGGATAGTGGCCCTCCAGTCGTCGATCTAGTCTACCGCTGGAGGGTAATCTAAGAGCAGTTGTACTCGCGCCAAAGCTTCCGCCGGAGTGGTGGGCGGCGGTGGCGAACGGTGCGAGGAACGGGATATGCTCGGACTTCTAACTACGTTAGAAGGAGCAGTATCTCGTCCAAGCGACCGTGCCACGCTCTCGCCAGCATGTTGGCGTGCGTGCTGGTCTTGAGCACTCCGGGATCCGCCAGCTTGATCTTGGCCCAGCAAACATATGGTACCGTGAGTACCATGACGCTGCTGGTCCCGCGCCTCCTGGGACGGGCGCGGAGCGTGTACGGACGCCGAGGTCTTGGAGTGCGCAAAGTCATTGTGGGAGACGACCGCGCTGCCGACGTGCAGCGCAGTCTTGTCCATGGATCTGGCAGCACCATGAGTCCCCTCGTCGGCGCCCGCTCTTCCGCCGGCGCCTACTCCACCAGCCGTTCGCTCCGGTGATGGTGGACTCGGCGCAGACGGAGTAGCTACCTCCGAAGACTTCTTCTTCAGCGGCATGTCGATGAAGAGGATGAAGATTTGGCTCGTGCGAACGCCGGATTAGGTTCACACAACCTTGACGCACCCCTACCTGGCGCCAAAGATGTCGGGGGGGGGGGGGCTGATCCCCACGGACACCTATGGGACCACGGCAGATCGGGGCCCCTTTCGTTTCGGCAAGGGGGGCGGAGAGTGCACGAAGAGCAGATCGAGGCGAACGCACGAGCGACGCGATCAGTTTACCCAGGTTCGGGCCGCACGGATGCGTAAAACCCTACTCCTGCTTTGGTTTGTATTGTGTTCTTGCTCGGGAGCGATTAACGCTACAGTACACTTGAATGGCTAGCGAGACCGAGCGTGAGAATGATCGCCCCCCCTCCCTGTCGCGCATGGGCCTCCTTTTATATGTCAATGGGGTCACCGACAGGTGGCAACAGAGATGAGGGTAAAAAGGTAAAAGAGGTGGTGGTTGGCGCCACCGCTTACTACAGTTGTATCATACCTAACCCTGACGGCAGGGGACAAAGGCTTTAAATGCCCGTCTGTGTCGCCCAAACAGTGCAAAAAGGGGCCGTCAGGGGCGCCACCGTTTGCCACGATGGCTATCTTGTCAGCGCCTGCTTGCCACCGCATGCCCCTGGCTGCACAGCCTCCCGCCACGTACGCTAGGAACGGTCCCAGAGCGACACGTTGGTGGGTGAGCTGGAGCACGGGCTGCGGAGTAGTAGCTTGCCGCGGCAAGCGCCTTGCCGCGGATGTTGTCTTGTCGCGTCTGGGAGCTTGTCGCTCACCGGGTCTTGTCGCGTCTGGGAGCTTGTCGCTCACCGGGCCTTGCCGGGATGCGCAGCGCGTCACAGCAAGCTTCTCAGGATGCCTTGGTTGGTGTTCCCGGCAAGCTCCTCTTGTCGGGGTCTTTGTGGTTCGAGTGGCCTTCCCGGCAAGCTCCTCTTGCCGGGGCCTTGTGCCTTGGCTCGAATACTTTGTTCTTGAATGGCTCCAAAGGAACCACGGAGGACCTTGGCGGTCACCCGGCAAGCCTTGCCGCGGGGTGCTGCGACTGCCCGTGCGCAAGTTCGGGATACTATGGTACCCCTACTTTAGTACACCAACAGATTTGCATATTGTTGATAGAAGAGGAGCCGAGAACCCCATTGCAGACAACTTATCTAGGTTAGAGAATGTTCTTGATGACCCACTACCTATTGATGATAGCTTTCTTGATGAACAACTAAATGTCATAAGTACTTCTCATAGTACTCCTCGGTATGGTGATTATGCTAATTACACTGTTGCTAAATTCATACCACCTAGCTTCACATACCAAGAAAAGAAAAAGTTCTTCTATGATTTGAGACATTACTTTTGGGATGACCCACATCTTTATAAAGAAGGAGTAGATGGTGTTATTAGACGTTGTGTACCTGAGCATGAACAGGAACAGATCCTACGCAGGTGCCACTCCGAAACTTATGGAGGACACCACGCGGGAGATAGAACTGCACATAAGGTATTGCAATCCGGTTTTTATTGGCCTACTCTCTTCAAGGATGCCCGTAAGTTTGTCCTATCTTGTGATGAATGTCAAAGAATTGGTAATATTAGTAGGCGTCAAGAAATGCCTATGAATTATTCACTTGTTATTGAACCATTTGATGTTTGGGGCTTTGATTATATAGGACCTTTTCCTGCCTCTAATGGATATACACATATTTTAGTTGCTATTGATTATGTTACTAAGTGGGTAGAAGCTATTCCAACAAGTAGTGTTGATCATAACACTTCTATTAAAATGCTTAAAGAAGTTATTTTTCCGAGGTTTGGAGTCCCTAGATATTTAATGACTGATGGTGGTTCACATTTTATTCATGGCGCTTTCCGTAAAATGCTTGCTAAATATGACGTCAATCATAGAATTGCATCTCCGTATCACCCACAGTCTAGTGGTCAAGTAGAATTGAGTAATAGAGAACTCAAATTAATTTTGCAAAAGACTGTCAATAGGTCTAGAAAGAATTGGTCCAAGAAACTTGATGATGCATTATGGGCATATAGAATTGCATATAAAAATCCTATGGGTATGTCTCCGTATAAAATGGTATATGGAAAAGCATGTCACTTACCTCTCGAACTAGAACATAAGGCATATTGGGCTATTAAAGAGCTCAATTATGATTTCAACTTGCTGGTGAAAAGAGGTTATTTGGTATTAGCTCACTTGTTGAATGGAGAACCCAAGCTTATGAAAATGCCAATTTGTTTAAAGAAAAGGTAAAAAGATGGCATGACAAAAGGATACAAAAGCGTGAGTTTAATGTAGGTGATTATGTATTGCTATACAACTCTCGTTTAAGATTTTTTGCAGGGAAATTCTCTCTAAATGGGAAGGCCCCTATGTTATCGAGGAGGTCTATCGTTCCGGTGCCATAAAAATCAACAACTTCGAAGGCACAAATCCGAAGGTGGTAAACGGTCAAAGAATTAAACATTATATCTCAGGTAATCCCATAAATATTGAAACCAATATTATTGAAACCGTAACACTGGAGGAATACATAAGGGACACTTTCCAGAACCATTCAAACTCCAAAAAGGAATAGGTATGTGGTACGGTAAGTAAACCGACTCCAAACAATTTTTAAGGCAATATTTCTCCGTTTTGGAATATTTAGAAAAATAGAAAATTAAGTAGCAGTTCGGGAAGGACACAAGGGCCCCACGAGGGTGGAGGGCGCACCCTACCCCCTGGGCGTGCCCCCTACTACGTGAGCACCTCGTGTGCCTTTCGGACTCCGTTTTCTTGCACGGTACGTATTTTGGTCGGTAAAAATTCATTATATATTCTCTCGAAGGTTTTGACTCCCGTATCACGCAATTATCCTCTGTTTTTGTTTCGAGCTGTCCCGCTGCAGATTAGATCAACATGTCTTCCCAGGATTCGGAAGGAGAAAGCTATATGTATGATTACTTAGCTAATCCTAAGGTCTATGGAGATGTGGAGCACGATGGTTGGACCACGGAGGAAGAAGAGGACTATGAACCCAATGGGAAGGACGAGACTAGCTCAGACGAAGATGAAGCCCCATTACCTCAACCTGGGGATATGCACGTGGAGTTCAAAAAGTGAAGTCTCCCTGATAGGGTAAAGAAACCAAAATTTGAGTTTATCCCTTTTCGTCTCTTGCAGGAAAATAAGCAGGACCTATGCAAAAACATATTAACCCTAGAGTGGGAGATTGATGATCTGAGGGATCAAAATGCCGTCCTCAAGCGTAAATTAAGGGAGAAGTCTACGCCATCAATTAAGTCAACAACACCTCCATCTTCACCAACCAAGGAGATATAATAACATGGGTATGGGCACTCCCCTTGGCAACCGCCAAGCTTGGGGGAGGTGCCCCGGTATCGTATCACAATCACAACTCCTATCTTTACCATTTTCCTTAGTTCGATCCTATTAGTAGTACTTTGATCTAGTAGAATAAAGTTTATGGCATGATCTAGTTTTGAGTTTTGCCTTATGATCTGTCTTCGTAATCGAGTCCGTGAGCTATATAATAAAGATTAGTGTTGAGTCAAGGGCTTGATTTTCTTGCTATGATCTTGGGTGAATAAAAGAAAAGAGAAAAAGAATAAGAAGAAACAAAAGTTCATATTGATCTTATTGATAGTAATGACTTCACATAGATAGAGTGTGATGATTAAAAGTTGTTGGGAGTTGGCAAACATAGCTTTGGTCATCGTTACAATTAATGGGAAGTAATAAGGAAAGAGAGGTTTCACATATAAATATACTATTATTGACATCTTTTATGATTGGGAGCACTCATCAAAATATGACATGCTAAAGAGTTGATGTTGGACAAGGAAGACAACGCAATGGGTTATGTTTTCTTATATCTGAGATAAAGTATGTTATCATGGATCATCCAACATGTTGAGCTTGCCTTTCCCCCTCTTGCTAGCCAAATTCTCAGCACCAAGTAGAGATACTACTTGTGCTTCCAAATACCCTTAAACCAGTTTTGCCATGAGAGTCCACCATATCTACCTATGGATTAAGTAAGATCCTTCAAGTAAGTTGTCATCGGTGCAAAGCAATAAAAATTGCTCTAAATATGTATGATTAGTGTGGGAGAAATAAGCTTTATACAATCTTGTGATGTGGTAATAATAAAAGCGACGGACTGCATAATAAAGGTTCATATCACAAGGGGCAATATAAAGTGACGTTCTTTCGCATTAAGATTTTGTACATCCAACCATAAAAGTGCATGGCAACCTCTTCTTCCCTCTGCGAAGGGCCTATCTTTTATTATTATCTTCTACCTTATGCAAGTGTCATGGTGATCTTCACCTTTCCTTTTTAATTTTATCCTTTGGCAAGCCCAGTATGTTGGAAAGAACTTGATATATATATATCTAATTGGATGTAGGGGGGCATGAGTTATTATTGTTGACATTACCCTTGAGGTAAAAGGTTGTGGGGCGAAACTATAAGCCCCTATCTTTCCCTATGTCCGATTAAAACTCCGTAACCACAAGTATTGCGCGAGTGTTAGCAATTATGAAGGACTAGATGATAGTTGAGTATGTGGACTTGCTTTTTAGCTCTGACATAGAATCTTTCTGATTTTATGATAAATTGCAATTGCTTCAATGACTGAGGTTATAGTTTGTTGGTTCTCAATAAGGTTTTTGATTCATACTTTTGCATTGTGAATAGATCATCACTTGAACATAAGTAATCGTATGACAATATCTATATATGTTGCTATTATGAGAATAATCATGATGCCTTCATGTCCATATTTTATTTTTATCGACGCCTCTACCTCTAAACATGGGGACATATTTATTGTTATCGGCTTTCGCTTGAGGACAAGCGAGGTCTAAGCTTGGGGGAGTTGATACGTCCATTTTGCATCATGCTTTTATATCGATATTTATTGCATTATGGGCTGTTATTTCACATTATGTCACAATACTTATGGCTATTCTCTCTTATTTTACAAGGTTTACATAAGGAGGGAGAATGCCGGTAGCTGGAATTCTGGGCTGGAAAAGGAGCAAACATTAGAGACCTATTCTACACAACTCCAAAAGTCCTGAAACTCCATGGAATACCCTATAATAAATAATGAAAAATCCTCGCCAAAGATGAAGACCAGGGGCCCACACCCAGTCCACGAGGGTGGGGGGCGCGCCCCCCTACCTCGTCGAGCCCTTGGTGGCTCTCTGATGATCATCTTCTTCTATATGAAGTCTTTTGTCGAGAAAAAAACCAGAAGCAACCTTTTGGGACGAAACTCCGCCGCCACGAGGCGGATCCTTGGCGGATCCAATCTAGGGCTCCGGCAGAGCTGTTCTGCCGGGGAAACTTCCCTCCCGGAGGGGGAAATCATCGCCATCGTCATCACCAACGCTCCTCTCATCGGGAGAGGGCAATCTCCATCAACATCTTCATCAGCACCATCTCATCTCAAAACCCTAGTTCATCTCTTGTATCCAATTCTTGTCTCCAAGTCCGGGATTGGTGCTAGTAGGTTGCTAGTAGTGTTAATTACTCCTTGTAGTTGATGCTAGTTGGTTTAATTGGTGGAAGATCATATGTTCAGATCCTTTATGCATATTATTACCCCTCTGATTATGAACATGAATATGCTTTGTGAGTAGTTACGTTTTTTCCTGAGGACAAGGGAGAAGTCTTGCTATTAGTAGTCATGTGAATTTGGTATTCGTTCGATATTTTGATGGGATGTATGTTGTATAGCCTCTAGTGGTGTTATGTGAACGTCGACTACATAACACTTCACCATTATTTGAGCCTAGAGGAAGGCATTGGAAAGTAATAAGTAGATGATTGGCTGCTGGAGTGACAGAAGCTTAAACCCTAGTTTATGCGTTGCTTCGTAAGGGGATGATTTGGATCCATATGTTTCATGCTATGGTTAGGTTTACCTTAATACTTTTGTTGTAGTTGTGGATGCTTGCAATAGAGGTTAATCATAAGTGGGATGCTTGTTCACGTAAGAACATCACCCAAGCACCGGTCCACCCACATGTCAAATTATCAAAGTACCGAACGCGAATCATATTGTAACATCCCAAATTTTCAATTTGGAATGTTATACATTAGATCATCATGCATATCATATTTTATTTTGCATTATGGTTGATCCTAGAAATTCTACGCAACTCAATGACTAACGGAGAGAGTTGGGGACTTCGTTATTTTCATATTTGAGTTCTCTCAAATTTTGAGAATAGGATCATTTGATTTTATTTATTTTATCATCAATTATTTCTATTACAAAAATATGAGAGAGGGAATAAAATGACTTTCCCAAAATAAAGAAATATCAAGGATTTAATAAAAAAATCAAATAAGATTTTATTTCGGAGTTTTTCGGTGGTTTATTTGAATTTAGGAAAAATGTGCGTTTTTTCAAAATTGCATTTAGGGCCCAAATAAATGTTCACCTTGTGCGGCTTGATTTTAGAAGCTCGTGAAAATTTATTTCAAAATTTTTGGAGTCCGTTTAGTATTTCTTTTCATTTTTCTTCTGACCGGAATAATTAAAAAAAATTCGGCGTTCGTCGTTTTTCTTTTTCTCGGATTAAATCCGCCATTTTTCTGATCGCGATTCTTGATCCGATTTTCGTTTTAGTTTAACTTTTCGCTCGTTTATCGGAATCAGGCGATTCAAGCGCCTAGAGTTTCGTCTCGAAACCCTCTATCCTTTTAACAAACTTAAACAAGATTTTGCTACTGTAAAATTTGCCCTAGATCCAGATTACTAGAACGAAGTTGTTTTCTTTCGCCTTTTGACTTTCGTTGCTTCATTCGATTTGATTCTTTTTGCCAACCAGAGTTCTTAAGTTGAACCCTCTGGTTAGATCTCTTATTTGAGTTTTACTTGTGCATTAGATGAGTACTTATTGTATGCTTGTTTGTTTGTCTGCGATAGAATACCCGGAGTGCGCCGCCTGTTACTTCAAATCGTTAGGTTTCACGGATCATCAGCAAGGCAAGTAACACTTTGACCATACCTTTTCTACTACCCAGTTTTATTGCATTAGATCAATCCTCACACATTGCATGATTAGGATCTAATTAAATTGTGAGATGGAAAGTAGATGAGGTAGTACCTATTACCTGTTTATTATCAAACCTTTGGGAGTTACTTCTACGTTTGCTTATTATGCCATGCTATGCCAGTAGACGTGGATTGGGTGAGTGATATCCATGACAGATGTGAGTTTTGTTAATTAATGGTTTATCTAAGGTGGCAACTTAAACACACATCTGGGTGGATTGAGGCACTTGGGTATTCTAGGACTTGCCTATTTTCTTTTGGATCGCCACCCAGGCTCAAAGGGATCATGAGATTTTTCATGCTAGAAACTTCTGTGTGCAGCCAAAAGCTATTATGGGCTCTAGCATAGTTGACTAAGTCATGCGAACTCTTACAGTGGTAGACTAGCAGATGTAGGGGATGTAGGTGGTACGGTCTACCCGATCGTAAGGTGCTAGCGCTTCTGAAAGACTATGTCTCGGTCATCCGTCTTCTCAAACACCATGTAGTGCGAGCAACCAAACGGAGGCGATCGAGTCTTGTGGGGAGAAGTGCGCAAACCACTGCAGAGTGTAATAAAGTAATCATGGTTAGCCGTGTCCCCGGTTATGGACATCTTGAGTATCTAATACTTGGATTATCATCTGAATCTCAACATGTTACTCTAAAGTAATTTGTCTGGGTTATGTTAAATGATGATGATGAAAGTGCAACTATCCCTAGGTGGTTTTGGTAATTCATAACAACATATAGCTCATTGAGCTAATGCTATTCCAAGATGGTTATTTCAGGAAAGCTCAATGATTGTCATGGCATGGATGTGAAAGTGGGACCCTCAAAATGCTAAGGACAAAGGATTGGCTCAAGCTCAAAAGCTCAAGACTCTTCATTTTATATTTTAGTGATCCAAGATCACATTGAGTCTTTAGGAAAAGCCAATAATATCAAGGAGGGATGATGTGTTGCTTAATGAGCCTCTTGCTTCATGTGCTTAATGATATGCTCCAAAATCCTCAGCTACTTTCCCATATCCACAAATGACCTAAACCCTAAGCCAAACTCGGTCATACCGATTCTTTCTATCCGGCGCCACCGAGTTTCAATTGTCATTAGCCACTGCCAAACCCTAGCAATTCGATCCTACCGATAGGGATCTCGGTCTCACCGAGATGGGGTTGCAAACTCTCTGTTTCCCTTTCGTAACTTTTCGATCTCACCGAAAGAGCGAATCGGTCCCACCGAGATTGCAATGTAAACTCTGTGTTTCCCTTTTGTAACTTTTCGGTCTCACCAAAAGAGCAAATCGGTCCCACCGAGTTTGCCTGACCAACTCTCTGGTTAGCTAATTACCAAAATCGGTCTCACCGAGTTTGTGTAATCGGTCTCACCGAGATTACGTTATGCCCAAACCCTAACAGAATCGGTCCTACCGAGTTGCATGTCAGTCCCACCGAAAATCTCTAACGGTCACTAGGTTTACCTTTTCCGTCTGACCGAGTTTATTGATTCGGTGCCATCGAGATTGGTAGATTGTGTGTAACGTTTGGATTTTATGTGGAGGCTATATATACCCCTCCATATCCTCTTCATTTAGGAGAGAGCCATCAGAACACATACACAATTCCAACTCATATGTTCTGAGAGAGAACCACCTACTCATGTGCTGAGACCAAGATATTCCATTCCTACCATATGAATCTTGATCTCTAGCCTTCCTCAAGTTTCTTTCCACTCAAATCTTTTTCTCCACCAGATCCAAATCCTATGAGAGAGAGTTGAGTGTTGGGGAGACTATCATTTGAAGCACAAGAGCAAGGAGTTCATCATCAACACACCATTTGTTACTTCTTGGAGAGCGGTGTCTCCTAGATTGGCTAGGTGTCACTTGGGAGCCTCCGACAAGATTGTGGAGTTGAACCAAGGAGTTTGTAAGGGCAAGGAGATCGCCTACTTCGTGAAGATCTACCGCTAGTGAGGCAAGTCCTTCGTGGGCGATGGCCATGGTGGGATAGACAAGGTTGCTACTTCGTGGACCCTTCGTGGGTGGAGCCCTCCGTGGACTCGCGCAACCGTTACCCTTCGTGGGTTGAAGTCTCCATCAACGTGGATGTAGGATAGCACCACCTATCCGAACCACGGGAAAAACATCCGTCTCTCCAATTGCGTTTGAATTCTCCAAACCCTTCTCTTTACATTCTTGCAAGTTGCATGCTTTACTTTCCGCTGCCAATATACTCTTTGCATGCTTGCTTGAATTGTGTGATGATTGCTTGACTTGTCCTAAAATAGCTAAAATCTGCCAAGAACTAAAATTGGGAAAATGTTAAGTTTTTATTTGGTCAAGTAGTCTAATCACCCCCCCTCTAGACATACTTTCGATCCTACAGATGATTAATTGGGATTGAGAATGTTGTCAACCATTCTCAATGTTTAACAACCACCATGATAGTAATTAAATTTATTCCTTTGAAGTAGGGAAAATTGGCTTTATGCAAAACTGTAACCATAGAGCTTTCCACCAGCCAGAAATGCATATAGTATAGCTGTTTCATTCCATTACTCTCTATGTGTTACCTTGCCAGCATATTCCATGTGCTGACCCGTTTTCGAGCTGCAATGTTAATGTTGCAAACTTTTCAGACGACGATTAAGGAGTTTTTAGGTCGTGGTTCTATACTCAGTGATGCCGTTGGAGTTGATGGACTCACTTATCTTCCCAGCCTTCCGCTGTTATCGTTATTAGATGGCCTTAAGCCATGTTTATTGTAATAAGTTCTCTCTTGAGACACTCGATGTAATAAGTGTGTGATTGCTACTCTGCTATAAATCCTCCGAGTACTGTGTGGTGTCAGCATTACTGATCCAGGGATGACATCGGAGCACAGAGATCAGACTGTTTGAGGTCTGGTTGCTACAGAGATGGTATCAGAGCACACGCTGACTGTAGGACACGACCACTAAGCTAAAGACCTAGATCACTATTCACTCTCTTCTCTTCTGACTTCTCATCTTTTCTACCCTTTAGGATGGCGGATGCAAGGAACAAGTTTAGGCAATCGGATCAAGATGCACCCTTTGGACGACACTTGAAGGAAGTCACTAGATACCTGAACATAGGAGTACCAAGCTTCACAGGAACCTACAACGCCACTTTACCTGAAGAAGAGCACTGGATGATTCAAGTTCAAGTTCCAGGAAGGACGTTCATGCCAGTCACTGAGCCCATAGAGTTTTCTTTTGATGCACCAACTTGGAGTCTAGGAAAGAGCATGGCAGCTCACATCGCCATGGGACGCATTGGAGAAGTCTACCGCAAGGATCTCAAGGATACTATCTACCAGATTTGTGGGCGCCGAGATGAACACTGGGAGATGATCAGCACCAGGAAGGATAGGTCAATCACAGCTTTTATCCAGGAGTTAAACCAGCACATTCGACGACAGGAGAACCAGATGTGCGCCAACATGATAGATCTGAAGAAGGCTAAGACAAGAATCAAGGAACCGGAGGAAGAACTCAAGGCTACACGTGAAGATTATGAAGAAGAAATTGAAGTATTGGTGGATAAGAATGCCGACCTAACAAAGAAGATTGGAATATTTATGGGAGGCCCTACACCAGTGGATGAAGACGAAGAACCCCAGGAGATTAGCCCGGAAGACTACATCATCATCGACGGCATCGACTCGGAACAAGATAGTAGAGATGATGACTATGTTGATGAAGCTGGAGCAGATATCATGGAGTCTGCAACCGAAGAATATTTCTAGTATACCACCCTATCAGTAGTAGTCCACCATGTAAATATAGTAGTCCAAGCACTTTTGCGATAGTTAGATCGATTGTATGCCCTTGTTTGATTGATTGAAGTGAATTGATTGTTTTGCCTCATGTGCATATGGGTAGTGTTTTCTCTTTAGACCCCCTCTATTCTTACATCTCATCTTTTCTAAACCCTCAGATGCCTCTGAGATGTGACCCCGAATTTGCCTTTCCACCGGAGCTCACCCAGTTGATCCAGCAGCAGAACACACTGATGCAGTTGCTAGTCCAGAATCAGAATCAGGGGAACAACAACAACCCACCACCACCACCACCCGTTGACCACTTAGCCCGTTTTCTTAGGCTGAATCCGCCGGTGTTTTCCAGTAGCACCGAGCCGATAGTAGCAGATGATTGGCTCCGCAAGACAACTAGGGAATTGACCACAGCGGGATGCATAGATGCGGAGAAGGTGAAGTTTGCCGCACATCAATTAGAAGGACCCGCAGCATCATGGTGGGAGAATTTCACAGCCACTTTCCCAGTTGACACTGTCACATGGGACCAGTTTCAGTAGGCTTTTCATACTGCCCATGTTTCAGCAGGAGCTATGGCCATGAAGAAGCGTGAGTTTCGCAACTTGCGCCAAGGAGGAAGGACAGTTGGCCAGTATGTGGAGGACTTTAGTAAGTTAGCACGTTATGCCCTAGATGACGTCACTACAGATGCAGCTAAGCAGGAGAAGTTTCTGGAAGGACTGAATGATGAGTTGAGCATGCAGTTGATGGTAGCCACCTTCAACAACTACCAGGAGTTGGTAGATCGTGCTCTTATGATTGAAGGGAAGCAGCAGCAAATTGAGAATCGCAAGAGGAAGTATGGACAAGGGAAGTATAATTCAGAACTCAGCAGAAGCCATGTTTTACCCCTAGACCAGGAGGACATTTTCAGCATACCCATGGAGGAGGTAGCTCGCACAATCACAATGGCACCAAGAATGGTAATGGCAACGGAGGAAGCAACGGCCAGAACCGCACCAACCCATCAACCCCAGCCAAGAAGGACTTTAGCCAAGTCACTTGCTTTAAGTGTTCGAAGACAGGACACTATGCAAATGAATGTCCTGAATTACAAAATGGAAATAGCAATGGAAGTTCTGGGAAGAAGCCGAACCCTTTTAATAGGGGACAAGTGAATCACGTTAGCGTGGAGGAGGTTGAAGCTCAGCCCGATGCAGTAATACGTAAGTTTTTGGTTAAGCCATTTACTGCACTCGTTCTTTTTGATACTGGTGCATCGCATTCATACATCTCAAGAGGATTTGCGGATAAGTATAACCTACCAACCCAAGCCCTTAGGTCACCCATGTTAGTAACCTCGCCTGGAGCAGAGTATGTGGCTTGTCTATGGTGTGATCGGTTACCATTAAGGATTGGTAACTATGTTTTTCCCTCAGACCTAATAGTATTGGAATCTCAAGGATTGGATGTGATATTAGGCATGGATTGGTTATCAAAGTATGAAGGGAATATTGAATGTGCTAGTAAGTCAATTTTGCTTACCACCCCAGAAGGGAGAAGGATCAAGTATGTATCCCGGCATGTGCCAAAGAGGACCCAAGTAAATTGCCTAACAGGAGGTGTGCGGGAGGAAGTACCAGTGGTAAGGGATTTTCCTGATGTATTTCCAGAGGAGTTGCCAGGCATACCACCGGATAGAGATATTGAGTTTTTGATTGAGCTATTTGTAGGACCTTGAAGTAGATGTGTCTAGAGGGGGGTGATTAGACACTTCATGCCAAAGTTGCAATTTTTAAGCTTTTTCGGTTTGAGTGGTGTTTAAGCATAATTTCAACACTCACAATACATATCAAGCAAGTATGCAAAGTGTATATAGGCAGCGGAAAGTAAAGCATGCAACTTGCAAGAATGTAAAGGGAAGGGTTTGGAGAATTCAAACGCAATCGGAGACACGGATGTTTTTCCCGTGGTTCAGATAGGTGGTGCTATCCTACATCCACGTTGATGGAGACTTCAACCCACGAAGTGTAATGGTTGCGCGAGTCCACGGAGGGCTCCACCCACGAAGGGTCCACGAAGAAGCAACCTTGTCTATCCCACCATGGCCATCGTCCACGAAGGACTTGCCTCACTAGCGGTAGATCTTCACGAAGTAGGCGATCTCCTTGCCCTTACAAACTCCTTGGTTCAACTCCACAATCTTGTCGGAGGCTCCCAAGTGACACCTAGCCAATCTAGGAGACACCACTCTACAAGAAGTAACAAATGGCGTGTTGATGATGAACTCCTTGCTCTTGTGCTTCAAATGATAGTCTCCCCAACACTCAACTCTCTTTCATAGGATTTGGATCTGGTGGAAAGAAGATTTGAGTGGAAAGCAACTTGGGGAAGGATAGAGATCAAGATTCATATGGTAGGAATGGAATGTCTTGGCCTCAACATATGAGTAGGTAGTTCTCTCTCAGAAATAGGATGCTGGAAGTGTAGGCTTAGTCTGATGGCTCTCTCCACGAGTGAAGAGGAGGTGGAGGGGTATTTATAGCCTCCACACAAAATCCAACTGTTACACACAATTTACCAATCTCGGTGGGACCGAATCAGAGAACTCGGTCGGACCGAAATAGTAAACCTAGTGACCGTTAGGAATTTCGATGGGACCGATTGGAACAACTCGGTGGAACCGATGTGCTAGGGTTAGGGAAAATCCAAAACTCGGTTTGACCGATTACTCAAACTCGGTGGGACCGAGTTGGGTAATAAGCAAAATAGAGAGTTGGCCAAGCAAACTTGGTGGGACCGATTGCATATCCCGGTGGGACCGAGAGTAATGCAGTAGGTAACGGAGAGTTTGCAAGCCCATCTCGATGAGACCGAGATCCCATCGATGAGACCGAACTGATTAGGGTTTGGCAGTGGCTATGACATGTGAAACTCGGTGGTGCCGGGTTGAAAGAATCGGTATGACCGAGTTTGAATTAGGGTTTAGGTCATTTGTGGATATGGGAAAGTAGCTGAGGGTTTTGGAGCATATCATTAAGCACTTGAGCAAGAGGCTCATTAAACAACACCTCATCCCTCCTTGATAGTATTGGCTTTTCCTATGGACTCAATGTGATCTTGGATCAGTAAAATGTAAAATGAAGAGTCTTGAACTTCAAGCTTTAGCCAATCCTTTGTCCTTAGTGTCTTGGAGACCTTCCCACACCCTTTAGTCCATGCCACTCCATTGTTGAACTTATCTGAAACATACTAGGTGAAAACATTAGTCCAACAAGAGATATGTTGTCATCAATTATCAAAACCACCTAGGGAGCACTTGTGCTTTCACTATTGCCAGACACAGGGCCAATATCAAAGAGACCATATAGGATGCCAGCAAAGGATTTGGTGGAAATTAAGAAGCAGATTAAGGAGTTACTGGATAAGGGATACATTTGCCCAAGTTCTTCACCTTGGGGATTGCCAGTACTACTAGCGGAGAAGAAGGATGGATCGTTAAGGATGGTTGTTGATTATCGAGGATTGAATGAAGTAACGATCAAGAACAAGTACCCACTACGAATGATCAACGGTCTGTTTGATCTATTGCAATGAGCTAAGGTATTTTCCAAGATCGATCTGCGATCAGGATACCACCAGTTGAAGATTCAAGAACAGGATATTCCTAAGACAGCTTTTACCACCAGGTATGGGCTGTATGAGTATATCGTTATGTCATTTGGTCTGACTAATGCACCTGCCTATTTTATGAACATGATGAAAAAAGTGTTTATGGAGTTTTGGGATAAGTTCATCATAATGTACATTGATGATATCCTGGTTTACTCAAAGAATGAAGAGGAACATAAGGCGCATTTGCGTTTGGTACTTGGAAAGCTCAGAGAACATCAATTATATGCCAAGTTCAGCAAATGTGAGTTTTGGTTGAAGGAAGTAGGATTCCTTGGACATGTTATATCTGGAGAAGGTATAGCAGTAGATCCCGCTAAAGTTGAAACCGTGACCAAGTGGGAGGCCCCAACAACAGTTGGAGAGATCCAGAGTTTTCTTGGACTCGCAGGATACTACCGGAGATTTATTGAGAATTTCTCAAAGATTGCGAAGCCCATGACTGAGTTGTTAAAGAAAGATACCAAGTTCATATGGATGGAGGAATGTGAGTCTAGTTTCCAGGAGTTGAAGAAACGTTTGGCTACCTCACCAGTGTTGATTTTGCCAGACCAGACCAAGGATTATGAGGTGTATTGCGACGCTTCACGTCGAGGACTTGGAGCAGTGCTTATGCAGGAAGGGAGAGTTGTTTCATATGCCTCAAGACAACTGAAGCCTCATGAGTTAAATTATGCTACGCATGATTTGGAGTTAGCAGCCGTAGTGCATGCTTTGAAAACATGGAGATATTTTCTCATTGGAAATCATTGTGAGGTGTACACGGATCATAAGAGTTTGAAGTACATTTTCACACAGAAGGAGTTGAATCTCAAACAAAGGAGATGGTTGGAGCTTATCAAGGATTATGATATGAAATTGCACTATCATCCTGGAAAGGCTAATGTAGTAGCAGACGCATTAAGCCGTAAGAGCCATGTCAATACATTAATTGTAATGCCCCTGATATAACTTTCCCAATTTGTACTCCAACTCTTGCCGTTTCCGGCATTAAGTTATATTTATTTCTCGGGTTCGGGTCTTTGTCTCCGTGTGTTGTTTTCGTTTTCATGCATCTCATATCATGTCATCACGTGCATTGCATTTGCATACATGTTCATCTCATGCATTCGAGCATTTTCCCCGTTGTCCGTTTTGCATTCCGGCGCTTCCTTCTCCCCCGGTGGTCATTTCTAGCTTTCTTTCATGTGTGGGGATTAAACATTTCCGGATTGGACCGGGACTTGCCATGCGGCCTTGGTTTACTACCGGTAGACCGCCCATCAAGTTTCGGGTCATTTGGACTTCGTTTGATACTCCAACGGTTAACCGAGGGACCGAAAAGGCCTCGTGTGTGTTGCAGCCCAACACCCCTCCATTTTGGCCCAAAACCCACCAAACTCTGCTCCATGTCCTACAGCATTCGATCACGATCGCGTGGCCAAAAACCGCACCTCATTTGGACTCTCCTAGCCCCCTCTATGCCTATTTATACCCCCTCCATTTCGGATCTCGTCTCCCCCGTCCAACCCTAGTTCCTAAAAAAACAGATCTCCAGCCGCTAGATGCGTCCATCCCCGGCCTGACAACGTCCGATCCCGCCGCCGCCAACCCGCGCTCGCCACGTGGCGGGGCGCGTGCCCACTTCACCGCCGGCCCGGGCAGGCCCGCACCGGGCCCTCCAAGCCCATCGGGCGCCGCCGCCCCTCGCCCGCCGATCCCGTCCGCGCCGCCGCCCGGATTCCTCGCCGCGCCGCCGCGGGACCGTGCCGGCCTCCGCCCCGAGCTCCTCCGGCCGAGGCCCTCGTCGCCGGCCATCGCCGTGGCTCCGCCGTCCTCCGCAGGGCCTCGCCGGCGCCCGAGTCCATCGCCCCGCCGCCTCTCCGGCTCCCCGCCGGCCGGATCCGGCGAGATCCGGCCCGGGAGCGCCTTGCCGCCGTCATGCCCGCGCCATCACCTCCATTTCCGGCGATCTCGAGCTCGCGGTGCTACAGTGCTGCTACAGTAGATCCAGATCTGGAGACTCCTCGGTTCACTTTTTCTTTCCCAAACCCTAGTTTTCGAGCATAATTTGACTGTTCATATCTCCGCATCCGTAGCTCCGTTTTGGACATATGATATATCAAAATCTTCGCCTCGACATGTACATCATTTCATTCCATTGCATCATTTGCATTTGAGTTCATCTTGATGCCCAAAATGCTGTTAGAAGGAGGCATCGTGAGTTAAATTACAGATCCGTTAGTTCATCATAGACTTTTGTCATTTTGCCCATGATTATTGTGTGCATTATATGCCTGTGAGTCTTTGGGATGAATTGTTAAGCATTTTGTCTTCTTTCCAGAGGTGCCACCCATGCATTTTTAGGATGTGTGTGGTGACTTGTGCAAGCTTGCAAAGAGAGGCACCTGAGAATTCTGTTTTCAGGGACTTCATGATTTTCACTAAGTCTGGGATATTTTAGTTCATGATGCCATATGTTCAGCTTGTTTCCTAGTGATCCGTGCCTCTTTTGAGGATGATTAGTAAGGGAGTTTTGATATTTATGTTATGCTCTATCCATCCATGTCTTTGTTTGCTCATGTGGAGTGCTCTAGCTTGAGTCAATCGAGCTCTACTTTTGCTTCGTGGTAAATCTGGGCAGATCGTCAACTTGTTTGCGATTTTGCCGATGCTATTGTTAGTGATCTGTGCATGCTATGCCATTGTTATTGCCATGTCTAGCTATCATTTTGTGCCTTCTTTATGGATATATGCTTGCATTGCTATGAGTTGCACCATGGTGAATGCATCGAGCTCGTTTACATGCCTTCGTGAGTTATAATTTCAGCATGTCTCAGTCTTCACTAAGTCTGAAAACTGATTGTGTTTCATCTATGTTCGTGTGCTCGTTAGAGTATTTTGTGAACCCTTTTGGCCCCAGCTCACTTCGGGTGTTTTGTTAAGCTTGTTGAGTACCTCCATGCCATGTTCTTACTTGTCATGTTCAGATTATGTATCATGTTGTTTTGCTGCTCCGAAGAGAGCATCGTGGTCTGAAATTTTAGACTAGTGTTAATTTCACTAAGTCTGAAATCTGTTTTGCTTATTCATTTTTGCCATGCTTGTTTGAACCTCATAATGGATGAATTTGGCTATGGCTCAGTGCTAGTATTTTGATAAGCATCTTGTGTACATCCCTGCCATGTATTTTGTTTTCATGTTTGGTGGCTGTAGCATGTTCATTTCGTTGCATTTAGGGGCCTACTTGCTCTAAATCGCAGACCGGTTCGTTTCGTAAAACGCTTGCCATTTCCAAACCGTAGCTCCGATTCCTATGATCTTTATATCGTTTTCAGGTGATTTCATCCCCTCTATCCAGTGGCACACTTGGTTTTCCAAGCTGAGGCCAGGTTCATGCATTTCCTGTCACGTCTTGCATTTTGCATCCCGCATCGCATCCCGCATAGCATACCATCTTTGCATATTATTGGTTGCCCTTGCACGTGGTTGATTGTATCCTTTTGATTGTTTGTGTTGTTGGGTAGAGCCGGGAGACGAGTTCGCTAACGAGGAGCCCGTTGAGTTTGCTTGTGAGGATCCAGTCAACTCTGACAACTGTGCAGGCAAGATGATCATACCCTCGAAATCACTACTATCTTTGCTATGCTAGTTTGCTCGCTCTTTTGCTTTGCCAATGCTACGATGCCTACCACTTGCTTGTCAGCCTCCCAATTGCCATGATTGAGCCTCTAACCCACCTTTGTCCTAGCAAACCGTTGATTGGCTATGTTACCGCTTTGCTGAGCCCTTCTTATAGTGTTGTTAGTTGCAGGTGAAGATTGGAGCCGTTCCTTGTTGGAACATTTATTTACTTGTTGGGATATCATAATAATGCTATGTTATCTTAATGCATCTATATACTTGGTAAAGGATGGAAGGCTCGGCCTCTCGCCTAGTGTTTTGTTCCACTCTTGCCGCCCTAGTTTCCGTCATATCGGTGTTATGTTCCCGGATTGTTGCGTCCCTTACGCGGTTGGGCTATAATGGGAACCCCTTGATAGTTCGCCTTGATTAAAGCTTTTCCAGCAATGCCCAACATTGGTTTTACCATTGGCCACCTAGCCCCTTTTTCCCTTGGGTTTCCGGAGCCCGAGGGTCATCTTTATTTTAGCCCCCCCGGGCCAGTGCTCCTCTGAGTGTTGGTCCGAAATGAGCTGCCTGCGGGGCCACCTCGGGGAAACTTGAGGGTTGGTTTTAGTCGTAGCTAGTCTCATCTGAGTGTGCCCTGAGAAAGAGATATGTGCAGCTCTTATCGGGATTTGTCGGCATGTTCGGGCGGTGTTGCTGGACTTGTTTTAACCTGTCGAATCATCTTGTTGTACCGAGATACCGAGTCTGATCGGTGTGTCTTGGGTGGAGGTCTATTCCTTCGTTGACCGTGAGAGCTTGTTATGGGCTAAGTTGGGACCCCCCTGCAGGGATTGATCTTTCGAAAGCCGTGCCCGCGGGTATGGGCAGATGGGAATTTGTTAATGTCCGGTTGTAGATAACTTGAACCTTAATTAACTAAAATGAATCAACTGAGTGTGTTGCCGTGATGGCCTCTTCTCGACGGAGTCCGGGAAGTGGACACGGTGTTGGAGTTATGTTTGCGCAGGTTGCTCTCTAGTTCCTCGCTCGCGCTTTGCCTCCTCTTCTCGCTGTCTTTTGCGAATAAGTTAGCCACCATATATGCTAGTCGCTTGCTGCAGCTCCACTTATACACTACCCCTTTCCTACCTATTAAGCTTAAATAGTCTTGATCGCGAGGGTGCGAGATTGCTGAGTCCCTGTGGCTCACAGATTACTATTACACCAGATGCAGGGACAGATGATACAACTCCAGATGGCGCGCTTGAGCTCAAGTGGGAGTACGAGGAGGACTCTCAGTGTTACTATGTGTCTTTTCCTGATGATCAGTAGTGGTGCCCAATCGGGGTTAGATTCAGGGCCTTGTCGCCTGTTGGGGTCTTTTCTATTTTGACGTCGTAGTCGGGCCATGAGTGGTTTGTATGATGGATGTTATTTATGTACTTTGATGTGACGTGGCGAGTGTAAGCCCCCAAGAGGCTTCTTGAACCGTCTGCACTCAAACCGGGATTATGAGGCCGATTTGGTGAATTCAATGAAAGAACGATATGAGGTAAATTCTTCCCCCTTGTACATTGATTTATAGCTGAAATACTATTTCCAAGTAGCCCCCAAGAGCAGTTTTATGATTGTTAATCATAAACCGGGTCTTTGTAACACTTCAAGCATCCCATCATTGATCCTTGCAAAGGCGTGTCCTCAATCATAGATAAGACTCATGTTTGAAACAATTTAGACAACTTTCTGCAGCATAGCCCCCAAAGGCCGGTTTAACTTGGCAAGTGAATCCGGTTTTTAATCCACACCGCCAGTTTAGAACAAACGTACATTAGCCCCCAAGTGTCTAGGATAATGCTTGCATTGTTCTGGAGACTCGTATAGAGTGTAGTATTTCAAAGCAAATAGGCATTAGCCCCCAAGTATGAAGTGGATAACATGTTATATGCTTTATACTTAGTGCATAAATATGTTGTTTTGTTGAATATACCTTCAATGTTGTAGGCTGAACTGAGAAGCAAAGATGCCCAAAACTCTGACTTGCAAGAAAATGTGAAGTCTCAACAAGCCGAAGCTGCAAAAGCCAAAGAAGAGCTGACCCAGGCCCTGGCCGGAATGGAAAAGCTGAAAGAATCTATCGGCGTTCTAGCAACGGGGGTCCCCAGACTTGCCTGCCTGCCGCCGCGGCATGGCTCAAGGGAGGCCCAGCATGGCCCATCTTCATCAACACGAGACTCAAGACCCTCGCGAGGGGCCAAGCCTCGCGAGGCGGACGACACAGAGCTTCCTCAGGCGCAGCCTCCTCAGGCTGGCTCGCGAGAAGGCGGAGAAATCAAGGCGGGGTACCTCGCGAGGTGCCCATGACGCAAGCCATGACGACTCAGGGCGCCAGGCGGGTGCCAGCGCGCGCAGCGTCCTTCTTTCCTCTTTGGTGCAAAGGGGGCAAAAGCAGCCGCGGAGTACCGAGGCATCAGGCAAAGGTTGCCATTTCGGTGCAACGAGACCAAGACCAGGCGAACTACGAGACAGAGGTCACCGTGGAGCCCAGCGCGACGTCACCGTAGAGCCTTTGGCAGGCGAAGACCAACTTTAGTCAGGATAAGAGTACTTGCTGTTCCCCTTCGAATTAGCCCGCCATTATTGGCGCCCTTCCCGCTTAATATTTGGGAAGAGGCCCAGGGCCTTTGCCTATAAATAGGACCGGCCACCCATGTAGCAAGGGGTTCGGTTGGTGGGTTCATTCGGCTAGCTAGCAGAGAGAGTGGGCGAGAAAGAGAGAGAGAAGGGTGACTGAACTCCTGCCAGCAGTTCATCGCCCCAGCCAAGAACAGACCCTCGCGAGGCTGTTCTTCCTTGTATCGTTCATCATCATCAGCCCCCAAGAGGCAATCCATCCACCACACACTGGAGTAGGGTATTACACCACAACGGTGGCCCGAACCAGTATAAACCTTGTGTCTCTTGTGCAGTTCTTTTAGTAGTTTAGATCTTTGTGAGACGGGGAGGTAGAAGGCGAGATCTCCGCGCACACCCCAGTGTTCGAACTTTAAGGGTCTGTCGGAACCCGTGAATCTGACATCTTGGCGCGCCAGGTAGGGGTGCACCGGAATCTTTCCTCCACCACTCCGTTCCCCTCCGACCGTCGCGTCCATGTCCGACACTCGTCGGCCCCGCGCCGAGCGCCGGGCCGCCATCGCTTCTCGCGTCGCCCAGACGGTCCCCGTGGGTGGGCGTCCTCGTCGTTCCCCGTCGCCCGCCGTCAACGCCGCCACCGGCCCTGCAGGGGGTGAGCAGCAAGCGTCGTCCCAGCACCCGTCTGTTCGCCAAGACAGCCGCACCGCTACTCCATCGCTCGCACCAGCTGGCTCTTCGTCCCGCGTGCTCCGCGCACCCTTGGAGGCTCGAGCTGCGCTCCTCGCGGCAAACGAGCTCCTGCGCTACCGCCCCGTCGACGACGTCTACGAAGAGTGGCTCGACCACGTCGCTGAGCTTGTCCGCGCCGCAGGGGGCTCTTCCGCGCCGTCCGTTCCCCTGCGCCACACCCCGCCCCGTGCGGGCAATGAAGCTCCAGAGGCGCACCAGCCGCCTCCTCCCCAAGAAGATGCCATGGCTCCAAGGCGTGTGGCCCCTGGGCGGAACCCGCTCCATCAGGTGCCAGCGCAACAAGAACGGAGCTGCCAGGAAGTCCCTCGCCCGCAAGGGGCTGCCAAGGCGCTCCCTGCTCCGGCACGCCGCGACCCTGCTCCAGCTCCGGCACGCCAAGACCCCACTCTGCTCCTAGCTACAGCGTGTGGGGACCCTCAAGACCAAGCTCTCCACCAGCCGAAGCCTTTCGTGGCCACCGCCGGCTGCCGTGCCTACACCACTGAGCTGCGCAGCGTCGCGTGGCCGGCAAGTTCAAGCCAGACCTGCCTCCTCGCTACGACGACACAACTGACCCCGCAGAGTTCCTCCAGCTCTACGAGCTGGGCATCGAGGCTGCCAGCGGGGATGAAAAGGTCATGGAGAACAGGTTCCCCATGGCGCTCAAGGAAGGAGCTCGAACCTGGCTCCTGAACCTGGCTCCAGGCACGATCTCCTCCTGGGACCAGATGCGCACCCGCTTCATCGCCAACTTCCAAGATACTCGCGACCGGCCACCCGCCGTGAGTGACACGCGCCGCATCAAGCAACAACCCGGAGAGACCCTGCAAAAGTACATCCAGCGTTTCAACAGTGCGCTCCTCAAGATCCCCAAGGTGTCCGAGGAAGCCATCATCTCAGCCTTCTCCGATGGCGTGCGCGACATCAAGATGAAGGAGGAGCTGGCGATGCACGAAGACCTATGCACCTCCCTGGAGCTGTTCTACTTGGCGACCAAGTGCGCCAGGGCTGAGGAGGGACGTCTCTCCCTCCTCGAGCTGCTTGCCGTGGACCCAGAGGAGAAGAAGCCCAAGGCCAAGGACGTGAAGCGCAAGGGGGCTGCCGTACTCGCCGTAGAACCAGACACCAAGCGGGGCAAGGATCTGCCCGAACCCTCCAGAGGCAGCCGGTACTGCGTGTACCACGAACTCCACACCCACAACACCAACGAATGTCAAGAACTCCGCGCCGTGCGAGAAGGAAGGATCGGCCGTCGCCCTGACCAAGCTGACCGGGGCTATGGCCCAGGAGGAGGAAGAAACCCAGGATGCTGGGAAGATCACGGCTCACGAGGGAGACTGGAGGGATCAGCCTCATGAGGATCGCCCTCATGGCAACGCAGGCCTGCCTCCGCTGCCGCCTCAGCCAAGGAGGAACGAAGACCGCCATCAAGACGAGGGGGCTGGGGGCTTCCAAGAGCCGCGCACAATCGCCTGCATCCTGGGCGGAGCTCAAGCCCCAGCCTCTCAACGTATCTTCAAGAGCCGCGAAGTGAATGCAGTCCTCCCCAAGCTCGAAGCAACGCGCCCCCTCAGGTGGTCGGCGTGCGCCATCACGTTCAGCTCAGCAGACCAGCTCAAGTGCGCGGCCACGGCAGGAGTCCTCCCGATGCTTTGCTCCCCAGTCATCAGCAACGTGCTGGTCACCAAGACCCTCATCGATGGTGGGGCAGGGCTCAACGTCCTATCCGTGGAGACATTCAACAACCTCCAGGTGCCCTACGACTAGCCTTGGCCAACCAAGCCCTTCTCCGGAATCACCAACGGTTCCACAGTCCCGATCGGGCAGGTCCGCCTCCCTGTCACCTTCGGGGCTCGGAGCAACTACCGCACCAAGCTCATCGACTTCGACGTCGCCCACATCCGCCTGCCGTACAATGCCATCCTCGGGTACGCAGCTCTGGCCAAGTTCATGGCCATGACTCACCACGGCTACAACGTCCTCAAGATGCCAGGAAGTGGCGGCGTCATCACAGTGCCCTGTGAAGAGAAGAATGCAGTGTGTTCCCTGGAGCGAGCCTTTCAGGCCGCGTCGCTAGAAGACCCAGATCGCGGAAGCAGGAGGCTTCCTGAGACCACCCCCAAGAAGAAGAAGACATCGTCAGGCTCAGCCCCTTAGGAGGCAGGCCCTTTAGGGCCCGTATCTTCCTAGAGGGACCCCCCATCCATCGCATAGGAAAACGTGCCCGGCGCCCTCTTCAGGCATGGCTCGGGGGCTCTCACCTGGAGGGCCACCGACCTAGCCAGAGTCATGAGGGAGGCGCTTGGGCACCATGTGGAGGCGTGCTTCACAGCATGTTTCCCTCGAGAAGGAGCCTGGCAAGGAAGGTCAGACCACCAAGAGTTCGTTCACAAGGCCATTGAAGGACTACAGGAATCAAGGATCATGAGAGGTTGCCGCCGTCTACCGGCTGTGGCTCCCCATCCAGGCGAGGATGGTGGGGTGCGCGTCTGCATCGACGTACCAAGACTCAATCAGATTGTCAGAACGGAGCGTCTCTGGCCCTCGCGAGTGGGGCGCTGCGGGGGTCCACCCCACAGCTATGTTCGCATGCCTTACGGCCTGCCGAGCGTGGCTGCGGCGTACCAGCGCCTCACGAGGGGCATCATGGAGGCTTAGGAAGACAGGCGTTCCGCGGCCTTGGCGGAGATGAAGACAGCTCGCGAGGAGTCACCAGTGCCTCCGGAGCCTCCCGAGGCCCCGGAGCCTGGGGGCTCGTGAGGATCGGCTTCCGCAGCCCACCGAGTCTGCTGCACCAACACCACTTCGCCGACGACATCCTCAGGTGACATCTTTCAATCCTCATCCCCAGTTGGGAGCGCCCTCCCAGGGTTGCATCACTCCCAGGCCGCGTGGGTCCGACCCTGCGGCATGTATCCCCTTTTATCTTTCGATCATTAGTTTGCCTTGTTGGGGGCGCCCCTCGGGCTGCATCATCCCCAAGCCGCTCGGGCTAGGCCCGGCGACGTGTATCTCCCTCGCGTTTATTTCCAACTATGCATTCGACTATCACGCTTGATTGCTTGGTGCCTGTCCGCGGCATCCTTTCTTCTCCATGTCGGCCACTTGCACGTTAAAGGGGGGTGCCTGAGCATCGCGACTCAGGGCTCTTACTGGCTCTCCAGCCCTCACCCTCTGGCCTTGTCCACGGCATCGCGACCTGGCATACCAGCAACGGCTGAGACAAGCTCGAGGCCCGGGACCCGAGGACGTAGAGTACCGGCATCTAACCAAATTTTGCAAGGACACAACTCAAGATACGGCCCAGTGCCAGGCGCAACCCGCCTAGAGGTAGGGCCTTGTGAGTCCCGCGCTGGCTCACGGGTGCCCAGATACACCTCACCTAGCCCTACCATGCCAGCCACGTGTCAGGGCAGGGCTATACACGCCCCGGGGGCTCCTTCCGGAGGGGAGGCCCCTCCCACGTACCAGTGGAAGCACCCTGCTCCGCGCTGGCTGACGACACTGCCGAGGAGCGGCTATGCCCGTACACATACGGAAGCGCTATGCTCCGCGCTGGTGATAAACAACTGGGGGTGGCCTCCGGGCCGCATTAACCTCAGGGAGCCCAGAGCTCAGTGGCTGGCCTCATCGCAACGCCTCCCCTCGGGAGTGCCGCGCGAGGTGGCTGGGCACGGGGGCTGCGACTGGGTCACGCCCAGACGTACGCCGCCCAGCCAGGCCCCTCGGGCCTGGTTCGTCGCGCGTCTCTCCCCGAGCGGAGCCAAAGTATGAAGGCCGTTTGCGCATCAAGGGGGACCCCTGAGCATCGCGACTCAGGGGCCTAACTGGTCCCGTAGCCCCTCACTCCTTAGTTCCGAAAGGCTATGCTGGGTGAGGTATGCACGGGGCCGGGCTTTGCAGACGTAGAACGGTAGCCCTGCATGCATTGCACCTCATCGCCCGCTGTTTGCGTGTCAAGGGGGGCCCCTGAGCATTGCGACTCAGGAGCCTAACTGGTCCCGTAGCCCCTCACTCCTTAGTTCCGAAAGGCTATGCTGGGTGAGGTATGCGCGGGGCCGGGCTCTGCAGTCGTAGAACAGAAGATACACCTACATCGCGCCTCCCTACTTGTTGTTCGCACGCCAAGGGGGACTCCTGAGCATCGCTAGTCAGGAGCCTAACTTGTCAAGTAGCCCCTCACTCCTTTGTTCCCGTCCTGGTTTCTGATCGGGGCTAATGTTGGGTGAGGCACGCGCGGGGCCGGGCTCTGCTGGCGCAGAACACAAGCAAGTAGGGAAGAAAAGCATAAAATTCAAGGAACTTAAAAGCAAATATTACAGTCCATACTATCATTTCAGTACCAAACGCAAGTTTAAATGCCTCCCCGAGGCGTGATGCACGTGCAGGAGCTGAAAGAAGAACAGGGATGGAACGGAGTCACTTGTCGGCGGTGAAACTGTGCGGAGTGGCTTCGCCTCATGGAGCACCAGGGCCGGCAGCGCCTTGCTTTGGCTTGGTGCTGAAGGCCCGGAACTTCCCCAGCAGCGCCTCCATGCGCCCCTTCACGGCTTCGACAGCGGCGGCAGCACCCTCGCCGCTCACCGGTTCCAGCAGGCCTTCGAGGTCGGCGTTGGGATCACGAAGGTAGATGTGGGCGAAGACCCGCGTCAGCGTAGCAGAAGACAGGACGCGTGCCTCGGCCTCGGCCGTGGGGCCGATGCCAAGGGCGACGTCCCCAAGAGCCTTAACCAGGAAAGGACGCAGCTTGGCAGGGCCGTCACCATCACCGGCTAGCGGGCTGTCCAGGCCGCTCTCGTAAAGCGTCTTCAGCGAAGCACGGGCATCTTTCTCCATGTCCGCGAAGGCCACGCGATCCTCGGCAAGAACCTTGGCCTTGCTGTCCAGCTCGACCCTCGTCACCTCTAGCTCCTCCCCCAGCGCACTTAGGCGATCGCGACGCTTCTTGAGCTTGGCCTCCCGGCCCTCGATGGCCGCCTCGCGAGCCTTCATGCCTTCTTCTTGTTCCTGGCGAAGACGAATCTCCTCCGCGAGCTGGCCCCGCAGGCCTTGCAGTTCGTCCTCCAGCGCCTTGCAACGACCGCGGACTTCAACCACCTCTCCCAGGGCCGCGTCTCGGGCAGCCTTCGCCTCGAGGGTGGCCTCCCTCTCTCCATCACAGGCCGTTGAGGCCTGAACCAACGCCGCCCGAATTGAAGCATCAGAACGAATCCACCCCGAAGCTAGTTCCAGGCGCCCGGCCACCAGGCGAGGGTCGGCACCGAGAAGATCCTACCGCAGCCGGTCTAGTTCAGCAACGGCATGCTCCAAGATGGAATAAGGAGGCGGAGAAACATCGGTGCGTCCCAAGACAACAGGAGGAGCTGGGGAAGCAACGGTCAGTGGAACGGGAGGAGAAAGTAGCGGCGGCGAGGCTGCAGTGTCCCGAGGTGGAGTCCGCTGCGCCTCCACAGCCGTAGCAGCGGCGCCAGATGAGGGCGCCTCGGGAGTCGTTCGAGCCATGGGGGCTGGGCTCGCCCCAGCCAGCTCAGCCAAGCCTCGCAAGGATGAACGGGCAGGAGAGGCCCGCGCGTCACGATCTCCCTCCCCTGCAGGCGAAGGCACCGCCGCAGATGGGGCCTCGGGGGCTCCCTTCGGCTTCTTCGCCGCTGGCGCCAGCCTATTCAAGAGAAGCAATCATCAAGCCTCGTCGGCGGAACGAGAAACAAAAGATCAAGGATCAAGCACTTACGGGTCATCGCCGGTGAGCTCGGGCAGCCTCCGGCCCAACTTGAAGCCCGACAGCCGGCTGGAAGGGTCGACCTCGGAAGCAGAAGGCGCGTCTGCGGACTGCCTCGGGGCCGGGGCAGACCCGCGGGAGATCAGCCTGGTCCTGTCCTTCTTCGGGATCGTGGGCGAGCTCCCGCTACCCAGCATGTCATCGTCATCATCATCATCATCATCGCTTGGCGAAAGGCGGAGAGTACGGGACCTGTGCCAGGGGAGGGGAGCCCTCGACTCTCCATCGGTCGCCCAGAGTCGGGCCCCTCTCCCCGCTCCTCTTCGTCCTCCTCCTCGCTGGAGTCGCCGGAGGGCACATCCACTGGTCCTTCGGAAGCCGCCACGGGCACGAGCCCGTCCCCGTTAAAAACAGGCATGGACTTCACCACACGCTTCCAGTCATCGTGAAGGAACAAGGGCTTGGGAGCGCCCTTCAACCTTGCCACCTCGCCCCCAACCAGAGATTGGACAACCGCGGTCACATCCTCTTCGTCCACGGCCTCGGGGCTAGGATGAGGCCTCCACATTGGAGGAGAGTACTGCCGGAGTGGAGCCAGCTGGTGCTCCAGGAACTCCTTCAGCAGCGACACACCAGTCAACTTCGCCGCCGCCATGTTGGCCAGCCTCAGGTCCGCGTCCATCTTCTCCAACACTAGTTTCGCGCGGGAGTCCGTGAGCTCCGGTTGGCACCAGTCGCTGGAGCTCACCGGCTGCTCCGCGGGTAAGATCAGCCGAGGGTGGATGCGCCCGGCATCTTCCAAGACCCACTTGCTCCTGAAGCACTCAATCCTCTTCCCTGGATTCGAGATGGCAATGGTGCCGCCATACGCGACGAAGCCCGCGCACGCAGAAAGAGAGCCGTCGTTTACCCGGAGGGAGAATTAGTGGCGCAGCAAGGCCACCGAAGGCTGCACCCCTACATGGGCCTCGCAGTAGTAAGCGAAGATCGCCAGAAGAAGGACAGGGTTGGGGTGGAGATGCAGAGCCTGCAAGTTGTAATGGCAGAGGACAGAGAAGAAGAACTCGGAGAAGGGAGGCACCAGGCCCGCAGGAATGGAGCTCGCAAAGAGAGGATAAAAGGTGCTTCCTCGGCCCTTAGGGGTGGCGGAGCCAGTCTTGAACACCTCCGTCCTGTTGATGCCCTGCGCCGCCGCCATCCGGCGCAGCCGGGAAAGGCTCGCCTTGGACACATTCGGCGAGTCCAGAGCAGGAGAATACCAAGCTTTGGCCGGAGGCTGGCGAGGCGCCATGGCTTCCTAGGATGTGCAGCTGGAGTAGATCTGGAAGTTTGGAGGAAGAAAGGGAAGGCGCAAGAAAGGGGATCTGAGCAGCGCCCGGAGAGAGCAAAAGGTGAAGTCTGGGCAGATGCCGCTCCTTTACCAACCCGCGCGGTTGCTGAAGCACTCGCGTCCCATCAACCGCCACGCGACGCCCAAGGCCGCAGGCTGTTAGGGCCCGCGGCGCTTCGCCCTTGCCCTTTCGCCTCACGGCATGGCCAAGTCCATGCGCACCTTGGGCCCGGGGGCTACTATCGGCGTTCTGGGAACGGGGGTCCCCAGACTTGCCTGCCTGCGGCCCGCGGCGTGGCTCAAGGGAGACCCAGCATGGCCCATCTTCATCAACATGAGACTCAGGACCCTCGCGAGGGGCCAAGCCTCACGAGGTGGACGACACTGAGCTTCCTCAGGCGCAGCCTCCTCAGGCTGGCTCGCGAGGAGGCGGAGAAATCAAGGCGGGGTACCTCGCGAGGTGCCCATGACACAAGCCATGACGACTCAGGGCGCCAGGCGGGTGCCAGCGCGCGCAGCGTCCTTCTTTCCTCTTTGGTGCAAAGGGGGCAAGCGCAACCGCGGAGTACCGAGGCATCAGGCAAAGGTTTCCATTTCGGTGCAACGAGACCAAGACTAGGCAGACTACGAGACGGAGGTCACCGTGGAGCCCAGCGCGACGTCATCGCAGAGCCTTTGGCAGGCGAAGACCAACTTTAGTCAGGATAAGAGTACTTGTTGTTCCCCTTCAAATTAGCCCGCCATTGTTGGCGCCCTTCCCGCTCAATATTTGGGAAGAGGCCCAGGGCCTTTGCCTATAAATAGGACCGGCCACCCACGTAGCAAGGTGTTCGGTTGGTGGGTTCATTCGGCTAGCTAGCAGAGAGAGTGAGTGAGAAAGAGAGAGAGAAGGGTGACTGAACTCCTGCTAGCAGTTCATCGCCCCAGCCAAGAACAGACCCTCGCGAGGCTGTTCTTCCTTGTATCGTTCATCATCATCAGCCCCCAAGAGGCAATCCATCCACCACACAGTGGAGTAGGGTATTACACCACAACGGTGGCCCGAACCAGTATAAACCTTGTGTCTCTTGTGCAGTTCTTTTAGTAGTTTAGATCTTTGTGAGACGGGGAGGTAGAAGGCGAGATCTCCACGCGCACCCCAGTGTTCGAACCTTAAGGGTCTACTGGAACCCGTGAATCTGATAGAATCCTTCAACCAAGATCGTGCTGAATGGGAAACCGAAAAAGCCGGTTTAATCAAAAGAGCTATAGACGCCGAGGAAGCCCTGAAACCGGTGGTTGAAGAACTAGCCGGTTTGAAGCGCCAAATCAATGCTATGACCTCTGCTATCTTTGGTAAGTGTCTGATTATGTATGTTGCGTCAGTCAATGAATCTTAAAACTGACCAAAATGTTGATAAAATCTTTGGCAGGAACTCGGATCACTCATCTTGGTGCAGATATGCAGATGAAGCTCAAAGCAGCATATACATTGGTTGAGCAGCTATACTCTGGGTCTCAGCGAGCCATTAGTACGGCGGCTTATAACAAACCGGCACCAACGTTGATTAAGGAGACCCTTGAGAAGCTGGGCATGTTACCAGCGCGTATTGTCGAGTTGAAGAGAGCCGCTGCAAGAGCAGGAGCATTAACCGCCCTTATTCGAGCCAAGGCCTAGATTCCAGACCTTGAAGCAGAGGATATCATTAAAGGATATTCAAGCATTAAAGAAGACGGTTCAAACTTTGACAATGATGATCTTCGGCGGCTGACCAAACAGATGCGGCCAGTGGCCAGCAAATTGGCTGAGAACACTAATTTGTCCCATTTTCAACCGTTTTATGATGTAGAAGGGAAAAGACAGCCGGCCGCTATCCATGAAGTTGAAGAACTTGTGCCTCCGATTTGTAAGCACACTTACGCCCCTGATATTAACCCCTCTGATATTATCCATGAGGAAGCAGTGTTCCAAGCTTTAACCAGAATCGATTGGTCAACGACTGATTTCCAGCGGCTGGGGAGGGATGAAGAAGTGCCTACACCAACTGATCCGCAACCGTCTAACCATCATGAAAAACAATGGCACTGTTTGAGCCGCTTTGAAGCTTCATGTAATAGGATAGCTGAAACTTTGTTTATCTGCCATGCCATCGAGCATGTTTCATAGCGCTTTGTGACAATCCGTGCCGCCCTTCAGGATATATGTTATGCATAGCCTATGATGACTTGCCTTCCTGTGTCCAAAAAACATAAAAGTGTCTAGCGATTTACCGCTAGACATGTCATAATATCCAAGAAGTATATAGTACTTTAGCTGAATAATCAAGTGTTTGTACAAAAAAAATAATGTACAGAACATAACTCATTGATTGACCAAACGTGTATACAGCAAAGGTGTTTAACACCAACCCGATATGTTTGATAATTTTATCTTCATAATGCTGGTTTATATATCAAACCGGACCGGTATAACTACCGGATTTTCTTTATAACACTGGTGATTTAGTCAAACCAGACCGGGTCAATGACCACCGGTTTATAATTGATCATGTGCCAACAACTGGTAGTTGGAAAGCAAGCCGGGTCAAGGACGCCGGTTTATCAAAAAATACATATGATTTTCAACAAACAAAATTCAAATAGGAAAATATGTGAGGCTTTTTACGAGCTGCCAGGCTCCAAATCGAGGCTTTTCATGGGCTGCCAGGCCTCTGAGTTAAACCATTTATCAAAGCCTTTTAAGATGGGCCTCCAATTAACCAATCATCGTTTTAACTGTGACAAGTTCAGGGTCTGTAAAAGATTGACTTGTCAAACGTTCGATGGGTAATACCAGGATTACCTGGATAGGAGTGGCTTACTTGATGAAGGCAGGCTAACCCGGGGTTTTAGGTGAATACACCAGGCTTCCAAGCCGTGGCTTGATAGCCAATTACGAGGGTCCTTTCAAACTCTTTGTTGCTTTGCAAAAAAGAGCCCCCAAGTAACTTTTTGAGCGATGCTCAGTGTGTGCCTATGTTTGAGTCTGTACTATGTACAACACTCTCTTTGGCTCCACAAATTTTCCTTGTATGGCTTGAAATGCCTATCAAGAGGTGTAGCTGAGGTTCAAACATGACCAAGCCCCCTTGTGATTTTCTTTATCTCTATGCAGCTGCTAAAGCCGGTTTAACAAAGACTTTGCTTTATTAGTTATCGTGTAAAAGCACACACATGATATAAGAAAGAACAGATACTCCACTTATAACGGAGGCTTATGTTTACTATATGATATATACACTGTCATAAATATGTACAGATGAAGAGCCTATGGCTTGAAGTATAATAAGGCCGAAGGAGAGCTATGTTCCATGGCCGCTTTGTCTCCTCCTCCCATTGACGTGAGTCTTCATGCACTCGAACATCAATGAGGTAGTAAGATCCATTGTGCAGGTTTTTGCTGACCTCAAAAGGTCCTTCCCAAGGGGCGGATAACTTGTGCATATCAATCTGATCCTGGATGAGCCGGAGCACCAAATCACCTTCTTGAAAGGTTCTAGTTTTAACCCGACGGCTGTGATAACGTCGAAGATCTTGTTGATAAATCGCCGAACGTGCTACTGCAAGATCACGCTCTTCATCCAACAGGGGGCGAATCGTGATGGATGTCACTAGGAAGAACTGCCTACGCTCCATACACCATGAAGAAAGGTGTGTAACCCGTAGACCTATTGGGTGTGGTGTTGATGCTCCATAACATAGAAGGTAACTCCTCAACCCAACAACCCGGCGTCCGCTTTAAGGGAACCATAAGCCTTGGTTTGATACCCCTTAGAATCTCTTGATTTGCCCTTTCCGATTGACCATTAGATTGGGGGTGAGCTACTGATGCTAGATCAAGCCAGATGTGCTCACGTTGACAGAATTCTTCCATCTCCCCTTATGACAGATTAGTGCCATTATCTGTTATAATACTGTGTGGAAAACCAAACCGGAATATCACCTTTTTGATGAATTGAACCGCCGTGGCTGCATCACGCTTGCTGACTGGCTCTGCCTCCACCCATTTAGTGAATTTATCAACTGCTACTAATAGGTGGGTCTTCTTGTCCTTAGAGCGCTTGAAGGGTCCAACCATATCAAGCCCCCAAGTTGCAAACGGCCACATAATTGGAATCATCCGCAATTCTTGAGCCGGAACGTGCACACGGCGGACAAATTTTTGACATCCATCACATCTCTTGACTAAATCCTCCACATCAGCATGCGCTGTCAACCAGTAAAAACCGTGGCGAAAAGCTTTGGCAACCAACAACTTTGAACCGGCGTGGTGACCACAATCCCCTTCATGGATTTCTCGCAAAATCTCACAACCTTCTTGAGGAGAAACACAGCGCTGAATTGCTCCTAAAACACTGTAACGATGTAACTCCCTGTTGAGTATGGTCATGGACTTGGAACGCCGGATTATCTATCGAGCCAACGTTTCCTCATCTGGTAACTCGCCCCAGTTCATGTAATCCAGATATGGGATCGTCCAATCTGGTATGGCATGTAGAGCTGCCACCAACTGAGCCTCCGGATCAAGAATAGCAAATCTTCTTCAGTTGGTATTTTGACTGATGGATTGTGCAACACATCAAGAAAGACATTGGGCGGAACCGGTTTATGTTGGGAACCAAGACGACTTAAAGCGTCTGCCGCTTCATTCTTCCGCCGGTCTATATGGTCCACCTGATACCCTTTAAAGTGACCAGCCACTGCGTCTACCTCTCGCTGATATGCAGCCATGAGTGGGTCTTTAGAATCCCAAGTGCCAGACACCTGCTGGGGCACTAGATCTAAATCGCCGAAGCACTTAACCCAGCTCAAATTCATCTCTTTAGCCATCTGAAGACCGTGGAGTAAAGCCTCATATTCAGCTACATTGTTAGTACAAGGGAATAGTAAATGGATGACATAACAAAACTTGTCACCTCGTGGGGAAGTTAATATGACTCTAGCCCCCAAGCCCTCCAACTGTCTGGACCCATCAAAATGAATAGTCCAATATGTATTATCCGGTTTCTCTTCAGGTGCCTGTAACTCCATCCAATCGTTGATGAAATCCACGAGTGCTTGGGACTTGATCGCCGTGCGGGGTATATATTTGAGCCCGTGAGGTCCAAGCTCAATAGCACACATGGCAACCCGGCCAGTCGCCTCTCTGTTTTGAATGATGTTGCCCAGAGGAGCTGAACTGACCACTGTGATAGGATGGCCCTGAAAATAGTGTTTAAGCTTTCGGCTTACCATAAACACCCCATACACCAGTTTCTGCCAATGTGGATACCTCTGCTTTGACTCAATGAGCACCTCACTGATATAATAAACTGGCCGTTGAACCGGATACTCCTTGCCAGGCTCCTTGCGCTCTACCATAATGGCTACGCTAACAGCCCGGGCATTAACAGCCACATATAATAATAATGGCTCCTTATCGATTGGTGCTGCTAGCACTGGTGGTTCGGCTAGCTGCCTCTTCAGATCCTCAAATGCCTTATCAGCTTCCTCACTCCAGACAAAGTTATCTGTTTTCTTGAGCATCTGATATAAGGGAATGGCCTTCTCTCCAAGGCGTCTGATAAACCGGCTTAAGGCTGTAATCTGGCCGGCCAGACGTTGAACATCGTTAATACATGCCGGTTTAGCCAAGGATGTAATTGCTGCAATTTTTTCAGGATTAGCCTCAATGCCTCTGTTTGAAACCAGAAAGCCTAAGAGCTTGCCTGCTGGGACACCAAAAACACACTTCTCCGGATTGAGCATCATCTTGTAAACCCGGAGATTGTCAAAGGTTTCCCGTAGATCATCTATCAAAGTCCCCTCCTTTCGAGATTTGACCACAATATCATCCACATATGCATGAACATTACGCCCAATTTGCTTATGAAGGCAATTCTGAACACATCGCTGGTAAGTTGCCTGGGCACTCTTGAGTCCAAAGGGCATGGAAACATAGCAGAAGGCTCCAAAGGGAGTTATGAAGGCTGTCTTCTCCTGGTCCTTAACCGGCATTTTGTTCTGATGATAACCAGAGTAAGCATCCAGAAAACACAAACAGTCACAACCCGCCGTAGCATCAATTATCTGATCAATGCAAGGGAGAGCAAAGGGGTCTGCAGGGCAAGCTTTGTTTAAATCCGTGTAGTCCACACACATGCGCCAAGTGCCGTTTTTCTTAAGAACCAGCACCGGATTGGCTAACCACTCTGGATGAAAAACTTCAACAATAAACCCAGCAGCCAACAGACGGGCTACCTCTTCACCTATAGCCTTGCGTCTCTCTTTGTTGAAACAGCGGAGGAACTCCCGGACCGGTTTGAACTTAGGATCAATGTTGAGTGTTTGCTCAGCAAGTTCCCTCGGTACACCTGGCATGTCAGAAGGTTTCCATGCGAAGATGTCCCGATTCTCATAGATGAACTCGATGAGCGTGCTTTCCTATTTGGGATCCAGGTTAGCGTTGATGCTGAACTGTTTGGATGAATCGCCAGGAACAAAATCAACCATCTTAGTGTCTGTAGCCGATTTGAACTTCAACGCTGGGTCATGCTCCGTAGTTGGATTTTTTAAAGAGGTCATGTCTGCCGGATGAACTTGCTCCTTATAGAATTTTAACTCCTCCGTGGCACAAACCGACTCTGCATAAGCCGCATCGCCTTCTTCGCACTCTAAAGCAATCTTTCTACTTCCATGTACTGTGATAGTCCCTTTATGACCTGGCATTTTAAGCCGTAGATAATCATAACATGGCCTTGCCATAAACTTAGCATAAACCAGCCGCCCAAACAAGGCGTGGTACGGACTTTTGATCTTTACCACCTCAAATGTCAAAGTTTCTGACCTTGAATCGTAGTCATCTCCAGAAGCTACCTCCAAAGCTATCTTACCAACAGGATATGCAGACTTACCAGGCACCACACCATGAAAGACCGTATTTGACGGTTTAAGATCCTTATCTGTCAATCCCATACGGCGGAATGTATCATAGTACAAAATATTGATACTACTTCCCCCATCCATGAGCACTTTAGTGAACTTGTATCCCCCGACTTGAGGGGCTACCACCAAGGCCAAATGATCTGGATTATCAACCCGGGGCGGGTGATCATCTCCACTCCACAAAATAGGTTGCTCAGACCAGCGTAAATACTGAGGTACTGCCGGCTCAACAGAGTTGACTGCCCTTTTGTGAAGCTTCTTATCACATTTGCACAAACTAGTAGTGAAGACATGATATTGCCCGCTGTTCAGCTGTTTGGGATTGCTCTGATAACCCGACTGCTGTTGCTGCTACTGACTCCCTTGATGGTTGTAGCCTCCGTGGTTGCCTTGGTGTCCTTGATTGACGTGTCCGGTTTGGTTTCCTGGAAACCCTGAACAGGAACCACCACCTCCGTAACCCGGCCCGTGGAAACCTCCTCCTGAACCACCAGGCGGGCCATTGTCATATTGGAACATATTGGAATTCTTGAAATCCCGCATGATATAACAATCTTTCCAGAGATGTGATGCCGGTTTCTCCTTCGATCCTTGCTTTTAATAGGGCTGATTTAACAAACGCTCCAAATTGTTGCCTGGACCTCCACCCCTCTGGGGCTACTTGCCTTTACAGCGCTGGCCAGTCTCCTGTGCGTTGGTATTTGCGACAAAGTCCAAGCTACTGTCGGCCTTACGCTTACCAACGTTTCCATGGCCCGCCGGATTATGTTGTTGGCCTTTGGCATTGCCGTTCTTCTTACCTTTCTCCGGTTTGTCCTCCTCTGAATCCGGATCCTTGGTATTATCTGAAGCGGCATATTTAACCAAAGCGGCCATGAGTGTTGACATGTCGTTGCAGTGAAGTTTGAGCCTTCCCAACTTCTGTTTTAATGGTTTGAAATGGCAATTGCCCTCTAACGTTAACACTGCGGTGTCTGCATTGATACGATCTGATGAATGCAAAATCGCCGAGACCCGTTTGACCCAATGGGTCGTGGACCCCCCTTCCTCTTGGACACAAGCGGCCAGATCTACAATTGACATTGGCTGCTTACACGTATCCTTGAAGTTCTGGATAAACCGGTGCTTCAGTTCGGCCCATGATCCAACAGAGTTGGTCGGCAAGCTCTTCAAGCAAGTGCGAGCTGTTCCTTCCAACATCATGGTGAAATATTTAGCACACACCGCCTCATCCACATCTAACATGTCCATTGCCATCTCATAGCTCTCCACCCACACCTCCGGCTGCAAATCGACGGTGTAATTTGGCACCTTACGAGGTCCCTTGAAATCCTTGGGCAGTCTCACATTACACAAAGCAGGACTTAAACACGGTACCCCTAAGGAACTGAACATCACCCCTGGCTCCACGGAGGCCGTGGGGTGAACTGGAGTATGCTGCCGTGCTCCGTGTCGAGCTGTCAACTCGGCCTCTCGACGTGCGCGGCCATGGTCCACAACATCTTGCGCATCAGCCCCTCCCCCGGCCGGGTTGTTCCCTCGTGGTGAATTTCGGCGACGTGCACTACTGGACACGGCCGGTTCGTCCTCCACGTGTCTGCTATAACTCCGGCTTGGACGGGGAGTGGAATGAATCCTCCCACGGCTCTAAGAATATGCTTGTTGTTGATTTAGCGCTGTTTAAAGGAGATCCCTAGCCCGACGCGCTTCCGCTGCAACTGGTGACTCGCCGTTGGTTGGGAGGGCCGCCAGGCATGAAGCGGCGACCTCAATGTTGTCCAACGGGTTGGAATAATGCCTGGGCGGCGTTGATGGCACAACGTTGTTCTAGCGAGGCAGGTCCGTCGTGCGTGGCTGAACCGGCGCTCCCGCCCCCGCCCGGTTTAGTGTGGGTTGGTTACCAGCTCCTGCACCTGGCGTGTTGAAAAGATTTTGCGTCTCATAAACCGACGGGAGACGTGATCGATACCTTCTTCTCATGACTTCCTCTGAAGCATTCTGATCTAGTCTAATCTGGTAGGCCTGTGCTTCCAACTCGGCCCGCTCCGTAGCCATCCTAGCATTCTCTGCTGCCAAGTCCGCTTTAGCCTGGGCTATCTGATCTTTCACTTTTACAATATCCGCATTGTGCTGATCCCTGGCTGTTGCGTCCACCTCCGCGGACATCAATGTTGCGAGAGCATCAAACAAATCAGACAAGACTTGGGCCGGAGGTGGTGCCGAGCTTCCTGCCCCTGCTAGTGTGGCCGTCGTTGAACCGGAGAGCATTGCTGCGGCGGTAGACGAATGAGGCACCGATTGTGTGCCGGCCACGAAGATGGTGGCCTGGTTTGGCAGACCAGGGGAATCCGGAATACTGTTGCCCTCGGATCCTCCCTCAATCCGGCCGTCCTGCAACTGGTAAAGCGATTCGGTCTCTCTAGAAGACTCGTCATTAGAGTAGACTACGGTTTCTCCATCGGACACCGGTCCATCCTCATACCCCGATCCATGGACGACACCTACGAAAACATGCCTTGCCTCGGGCTGAACCGGCGAAGAACTTGCACGCCAAGCCGTTTCGATGATGTCGGTGCAGATGTCCGGCTCGGGGGCTGGTTCGCCGATCTTGCCGATGAAGATGTGAATCCCACAAAAGGGGACCCGGTACCCGTATACGATTGAATCATCCTCGGGACCCCATCATGCATTGTCGATGTAGAGCTTGTCGCGACGACTCTTCGTCATCCGGCCCACAGCGTATCCCTTAAGTCCATCGAAGCTGCCCTACAAGAACTCAAAACCATCATGCGATAGCCCCACAGTGGGCGCCAACTGTCGTGGGGTTGTCACGGCATATGTCCTTGTGAAAGGACTTAGTCGTGGAGCCATCGCAATGGGTTAGCTTAAAGGGGTTAAACCTAACAAGGGGACACGAGAGTTTATACTATTTTGGCCCCTTCGATGAAGGTAAAAGCCTACGTCTAGTTGTGATTGGTATTGCTAGGGTTTCGAAGGCCAGGGAGCGAATCCGCTTTCTCTAGCTCTCGAGTTGTTGTTGTCTGTCTCTAAACCGCGGCCGGTCGTCCCTTTATATACATAGGTTGACGCCCGCCGGGCTACAGAGTCCCGAAGCCGGATCATAAACGTATCCGGTTTGGCCTCTCTCTCTCTCTCTCTCTCTCTATTTTACTATACAAGTTACATGACTAAGCCGGTTTACATTTACAGGCTGTAACCCGCCTTTGGGCCCTCCGTAAAGCGCCATCATCTTTACATCTTCATGGGCTTCTAATCTTCAAAGAGTCAACCCGGCTACATAAGGCCGGTTTACCTCCAGTAGTAATATCCCCAACAGGAGCGCTTTTCCTTATATAAGAGTTTGTCCAGGCTTGTCCTTTGCTACAAAAAGGATTGGGCTGCCTTGCTGCACTTTATTTACTTTCGTTACTTGTTGCTCGTTACAAATTATCTTATCACAAAACTATCTGTTACCACTTATTTCAGTACTTGCAGAGAATACCTTGCTGAAAACCGCTTATCATTTCCTTCTGCTCCTCATTGGGTTCGACACTCTTACTTATCGAAAGGACTACGATAGATCCCCTATACTTGTGGGTCATCAGCGGCGAGCATCAGGGCATGTAGGCAGGCTAGCTACGTGCATGCATAGCAGGCTAGCTGGACATGTCGTGCATGCATAGCAGGCTCATGTCGTTGCAGCGCGCGTAGGGCCCAACAATTTAACCATGGCCCAACGGGCGAACAGCGGCACCGTCCGACGTGGCCCCAATTGTCAGGTTCTACAGGAGACACAGTCCAGCGCGACCCCACTCGTCAGAGTTAACGGTCAAAACACTGACCCGATGACACCCACCTTTTGTGACCATTTCTGAGGGTTTCAGACAAGAGAGTGGGGAAAAGTGAGCAAAAGTTAAGAGCGCGGGGATGAATGAGTAGAGGTAAGGAACCAGGGGCACAGATGTAAACGTACCAAAAAATATTGGCAAAAAATACAATAGGAGGGTCCACCAGGAAGCCACAAGCCTGGGGAGCGCACCCTACCCGCTGGGTGTGCCCCCCGAGCTTGTTGGGGCCCTGGCAGGCCTCCAGAGCTCTTCTTCTCCTTGATGATGTCATTTGGCCTAGAAAAAAAAAATCAGAGGAAGACTTTCGGGATTAAGCACCTCGTCTCGCGGCGAAACCTGGGCAGGGGCACTTTTGCTCTCTAGTGGAGCGATTCCGCCGGGGACACTTCCCTCCAAGAGGGGGAAATCAAAGCCATCGATATCACCAACGATCCTCTCATCTTGGGAGGACTAATATCCATCAACGTATTCACTAGCACCATCTAATCTCAAACCCTAGTTCATCTCTTGTATTCAATCTTTGTCTCAAAACCTTATATTGGTACCTCTGGGTTGCTAGTAGTGTTTATTACATCTTGTAGTTGATGCTAGTTGGTTTATTTGGTGGAATATTATATGTTCAGATCCTTGATGATACTCAATACCCTTATGATCTTGAACATGAATATGATTTTTGAGTACTTACATTTGTTCCTGAGGACATGGGAGAAGTCTTTTCATAAGTAATCATGTGAATCTGGTATTTGTTCGATATTTTGATGATATGTATGATGTTGCTTCCTTTAGTGGTGTCATGTGAACGTAGATTACATGACACTTCCCCATACTTGGGCCTAAGGGAAGGCATTGCAGAGTAATAAGTAGATTATGGGTTGCTAGAGTGACAGAATCTTAAACCCTAGTTTATGCGTTATTCTGTAAGGGGCTGATTTGGATCCATATGCTTCATGCTATGGTTAGATTTATCTTAATTCTTCTTTCATAGTTGTGGATGCTTGAGAGAGGGGGTAATCATAAGTGGGACACTTGTTCAAGTAAGCACAGAACCCAAGCACCGGTCCACCCACATATCAAATCATCAAAGTAGCAAACGCGAATCAACTAAACATGACTAGATTACCATGTGTCCTCAAGAACGCTTTGCTTATTATAAGAGAATGTTCCGACCCGTCCTTCGCTATAAAAAGGATTGGGTTACCTTGCTGCACCTTTGCTACTATTGTTACTTTCTACTTGTTACAAATTACGCTGCTATCAAACTATCTATTACCGATAATCTCAGTGCTTTCAGAGAATACCTTGCTAAAAACCGCTTGTCAATTCCTCATGAACGTGACTAGATGACAATTCCCATGTGTCCTCAAGAACGCTTTGCTTATTATAAGAGAATGTTCCGACCCGTCCTTCGCTATAAAAAGGATTGGGTTACCTTGCTGCACCTTTGCTACTATTGTTACTAGCTACTTGTTACAAATTATGTTGCTATCAAACTATCTATTACCGATAATCTCAGTACTTTCAGAGAATACCTTGCTAAAAACCACTTGTCAATTCCTTCTGCTCCTTGTTGGGTTCGACACACTTACTTATCAAAAGGACTAAGATTGATCCCCTATACTTGTGGGTCATCAAGACTCTTTCCTAGCGCTGTTGCCGGGAAGTGAAGTGCCTTTGGTAAGGAAACATTTATATTATGTGCTGAAATTTTCTGTCACTTGCTACTATGGAAAATAATCCTTTGAGGGGTTTGTTCATGGTATATTCACCTCGACCAGAAGTAGCAAGAGTTGCCCCTCAACCTACTGAACCTACTTAAAATATTTATTATGAGATTGCTTTAGGTATGTTAGAGAAACTGCCAGCTAATCCCTTATGCGGGAGATGGAACAATACATCCTGATATGCACTTAATCTATGTGGAAGAAATTTCTAGATTGTTTAAGCTTGTAGGTTTATTAGAAGATGGAGTTAAGAAGAAGGTATTCCCTTTATCTTTGGAGGGAAAGGCATTGACATGGTATAGGCTATTGGATGATATTGGCACATGGGATTGGAACCGATTGAAATTGGAATTTCACCAGAAGTTCTATCCTTTGCATTTGGGTAATCATGATCGGAATTATATATACAATTTTTTGCCTCATGTAGGAGAAAGTATAGCTCAAGCTTGGGGAGGCTTAATTCCGTGATGCACGCATGCCCCAATCATGAGCTGTCAAGAGAAATTATTGTACAAAATGTCATAGCCGCCCTAGCTTTAGCCTTGCCCGTCTTTGCATAATCATCCATGCATCACGATTAAATTCAAATGAATTTGAAATGGGGACCCAGAAAACCCTAGCACCAAATTAATTCAAATAGGATGAACCTAAAATAATTTTTTCAGCGTTCCAAAGTGCCCTTCGAAAATGTTCATGATTTATGGGAAGTGTTGAAAAACTCCACCATAAATAATCCACATTTTTTCCAGGACAAAAATGGGCTTTGAATTAACCCACTAGATATTTGAATTGGACCTATAAAAGCGTATAAATAGTTTTATACTTCCAATAATTCTGAAACTTTGTGTGTGGCTATGTTTAGGTCCTTTGATCCCACACAAAAATTTACAGAAGTTTGAAAAATGGTTTGGTCCTTGCAACAAACCAAAACAGATTGAAACAAAAAAAACAAAGAAAGTAATTAAAGAACGAAACACAGAAACCTTACATGGGTATGTTACTGTAGTAGCCGGCCCATCTGAGGAGGCGGCCCAGCCAACCTGCCCTTGCATGTCTTATTCCTCCGACAGAAGGACTGGGCGCGTGGTCGCCACGCGCGTGACCTCCACCCTGCTCACCAGCCTCCTCGATGGCCTGGAGGTTCTAGACGATGCCACACACCCCCTTGACCTCTCTCTCTCTCTTGCACCCACAGCCTCTCCCCTCCCCTGTGCTCTCTCTCTCACGACTGCCCGAATGAGCTGGAGCACACCGCTGCAAAGAAGTGCACCCACCACCGCCCCCTGCCCCGTGGTCATGTCCTGTAGCTCTGCCTGGACGCCGTGAAGCTCCAAGCCGAAGAACACACCCTCGGATGCCTAGAACCGCCGCCCTCAAGCTCATCACCGCCACATCTGGCCGCCAGCGGTCGCCTTCGATACGTGCGCTGGAGGTCGTCCCCGAGCCCGCTGAGACTGCCCTCGAACCCTCTATGAGCTCTGACGCGTTTCCCCTCACTTCCCCGGCCTATCTGCGTTCCCTAGCCGCGGCTCCATTATAACCCACAAGTATAGGGGACACAACAGTTTTCGAGGGTAGAGTATTCAACCCAAATTTATTGATTCAACACAAGGGAAGCCAAAGAATATTCTTAAGTATTAGCAGCTGAGTTGTCAATTCAACCACACCTGGAAACTTAATATCTATAGCAAAGTATTTAGTAGCGAAGTAATATGATAGTAGTGGTAACAGTGGTAAAAGTAACGGTAGCAGTTTTGGTTTTATAGTGATTGTAACAGTAGCAACGGAAAAGAGAATAAGCGAAGAACACTATATGAAAAGCTCGTAGGCATTGGACCGGTGATGGAGAATTATGTTGGATGCGATCAATCATGCATCAGTTATAACATAGGGTGACACAGAACTAGCGCCAGTTCATCAATATAATGTAGGCATGTATTCCGAATATAGTCATACATGCTTATGGAAAAGAACTTGCATGACATCTTTTGTCCTACCCTCCCGTGGCAGTGGGGTCCTATTGTAAACTAAGGGATATTAAGGCCTCCTTTTAATAGAGTACCGGACAAAAGCATTAACACATAGTGAATACATGAACTCCTCAAACTACGGTCATCACCGGTAAGTATCCCGATTATTGTCACTTCGGGGTTAATGGATCATAACCCATAATAAGTGACTATAGACTTGCAAGATAGGATCAAGAACTCACATATATTCATGAAAACATAATAGGTTCAGATCTGAAATCATGGTACTCGGGCCCTAGTGACAAGCATTAAGCATAGCAAAGTCATAGCAACATCAATCTCAGAACATAGTGGATACTAGGGATCAAACCCTAACAAAACTAACTCGATTACAAGATAAATCTCATCCAACCCATCACCGTCCAGCAAGCCTATGATGGAATTACTCACGCACGGCGGTGAGCATCATGAAATTGGTGTTGGAGGAAGGTTGATGATGATGATGGCGACGGATTCCCCTCTCCGAAGCCTCGAATGGACTACAGATCAGCTCTCCCAAGAGAGATTAGGGCTTGGCGGCGGCTCCGTTTTGTAAAATGTGATGAATCCTTCTCCCTTATTTTTTACTCCCCGAACACGAATATATGGACTTGGAGTTGAGGTCGGTGGAGCACCAGGGGGCCCACGAGGCAGCGGGCATGCCCAAGGGGTAGGCGAGCCCCCACCCTCGTGGACAGGGTGTGGCCCCCCTGGCCTTGATTCTTTCGCCAGTATTTTTTATATATTCCAAAAATAATCTCCGTTGATTTTCATGTCATTCCAAGAACTTTTATTTCTGCACAAAAATAACACCGTGTCAATTCTGCTGAAAACAACGTCAGTCCGGGTTAGTTCCATTCAAATCATGCAAATTAGAGTCCAAAACAAGGGCAAAGTGTTTTGAAAAGTAGATATGACGGAGACGTATCAACTCCCCAAGCTTAAACCTTTGCTTGCCCTTAGGCAATTCAGTTGATAACCTGAAAGTGATAAAGAAAAACTTTTACAAACTCTGTTTGCTCTTGTTGTTGTAAATATGTAAAGCCAGCATTCAAGTTTTCAGCGAAGATTATGAACTAACCATATTCACAATAACATTTAGGTCTCATGTTTGCTCATATCAATGGCATAATCAACTAGCGAGCAATAATAATAAATCTTGGATGACAACACTTTCTCAAAAAAATCATAATATGATATAACAAGATGGTATCTCGCTAGCCCTTTCTGAGACCTCAAAACATAAATGCAGAGCACCTTTAAAGATCAAGGACTGACTAGACATTGTAATTCATGGTAAAAGAGATCCAATCAAGTCATACTCAATGTAAACTAACGATAACACATGCAAATGATAGCGGTGCTCTCCAACTGGTGCTTTTTAATAAGAGGATGATGACTCAACATAAAAGTAAATAGATAGGCCCATCGCAGAGGGAAGCAGGGATTTGTAGAGGTGCTAGAGCTCGATTTTGAAATAGAGATGAATAATATTTTGAGCGGTATACTTTCATTGTCAACATAACAACCAAGAGATCTCGATATCTTCCATGCTACACACATTATAGGCGGTTCCCAAGCAGAATGGTAAAGTTTATACTCCCCCACCACCAACAAGCATCAATCCATGGGTTGCCCAAAACAACGGATGCCTCCAACTAACAACAATCCCGGGGGAGTTTTGTTTGCAATTATTTTGATTTGATTTGAGCATGGGCTGGGCATCCTGGTGACCAGCCATTTTCTCGTGAGTGAGGAGCGGAGTCCACTCCTCTTGAGAATAACCCGCCTAGCATGGAGGATACAGACAGCCCTAGTTGATACATGAGCTATTCAAGCACACAAAACAAAATGTTTATTTGAAGGTTTAGAGTTTGGCACATGCAAATTTACTTGGAACGACAAGTAGATACCGTGTATAGGAAGGTATGGTGGACTCATATGAATAACTTTGGGGTTTATGGAATTGGATGCACAAGCAGTATCCCCGCTTAGTACAAGTAAGGCTAGAAAAAGACTGGGAAGCTACCAGCTAGAGAGCCACAACAGTCATGAACATGCATTGAAATTAATCAACACCGAATGCAAGCATGAGTTGGATATAATTCACTATGAACATAAATATCGTGGAGGCTATGTTGATTTTGTTTCAACTACATGCCTGAACATGTGCCAAGTCAAGCCACTCAAATCGTTCAAAGGAGGATACCACCCTATCATACCACATCACAACCATTTTAATAGCATGTTGGCACGCAGGGTAAACCATTATAAACTCCTAGCAAATTAAGCATGGCATAAGAAACTATAATCTCTAATTGTCATTGCAAACATGTTTCATTCATAATAGGCTGAATCAGAAACGATGGACTAATCATATTTACAAAAACAAGAGAGGTCGAGTTCATACCACCTTTTCTCATCTCAATCAGTTCATCATATATCGTCCTTATTTGCTTTCACTTGCATGACCGAACTATGTGGATAATAATAATAATAGTGCACGTGCATCGGACTAAGCTGGAATCTGCAAGCATTCAATACATGGGAGAAGACAAGGTAATATGGGCTGTTTGTTAGATCAACAATAATGCATATAAGAGCCACTATACAACTTCATCGTGGTCTTCTCCTCTCGACCCCAAAGAAAAGGAAAGGAACAAAACTATTTACACGATAAAACTCCCAACAAGCAAAAGAAGAATGAGAAATGTTTTTGGGTTTTCTTTTTAATTACTGCTACTACACGCATGAAAAGTAAACTAGCTAAAAGCTACAACTAATTTTTTTTGGTTTTTTTCTTAAGGTTTTTCAAACGCATAAGAAGAAAGCTTAGGAAGAAAATAAACTAGCATGGATGATACAATGAAAAAGTATGAGCACCGACAATTGGAATGAGTGTGTGAACATGAATATAATGCCGGTGAGAAATACATACTCCCCCAAGCTTAGGCTTTTTGCCCATGGATCAAAGTTGTAGCTAGGGTCATACCAAGGAGGATCAGCTACTGCCTGAAGGGCTGCAGCTTGGAAGCGGGCTGCCTCCATCCTCCTCTCGTACTCATTCGCCTCCTCCCTGGTTATAACATATCTCCCTTTTGCTTGAAAGTCAAAGAAAGTAGGAGCAGGGAGAGCGAGATGATAGGTACGTCATCTATCAAGGATTAGTCGGTACTGGAGGGACTGATCGTTCCTCTCAACAAACTGATGATGAACCATAGCATTATAATCTAAATAAGCAGGAGGCAACTCAATATCATCTCCACGTATGGGTATCTCAAGAAAATCAGCTAAATGGGTTGCATAAATTTCACCAAAGAATCTCCATTTATACTCTTATTATGCAACCTACGTGCAATAATGGCCCCCAAGTTATATTGTGTATCTCCTAATACAGCACTCTTGAGAACACTAAGATCGGGAATGCACATGTGACATGCCTCATCCTTACCGTTAATCCATCTACCTATAAAGAGAGCAAAATAATGTATGGCAGGGAAATGAATGCTCCATATGGCAGCTTGCGTGATCTCCCTAGATTCGCCCACAGTTATACTAGCAAGAAAGTCTTTATATTCAGATTTGCAAGGCTCACTAGCACTACCCCACTGAGGGAGTTTACAAGCAGTATTAAAATCTTCTAAGTCCATGGTATAAGATTTATCATAAAGATCAAACAGGACAGTTTGAGAATTGCGTGATGATGTAAATTTAAACCTTCTCACAAATGAATCAGTTAAATAGAGGTACTGATGGCACTTATCTGACTCGAAGCTCTCAAGATCAGCGTTACGCACATATGCTTCAAATTCCTCCTTAATTCCTGCCTGGACCATGAAATTTTCTGATGGACATTCACAAGGCCGCACTTGATCTTCTCTTGGTAGTTCATGGTACGGCTCATGTATCGCGGGCCTTGGTCCTTGCTTCCTTGAGGAACCACCTTGGTACATTTTCCTAAACATATTTCTTCCTCTGATTTTTTTTGAAATTTTTAGTAACTTAAAATAAAAGTGAACCAAACTCAACAAGATTGATAACAACTACTCCCACAAGTGCCTAGAGGCAATATCATGCATTAGAACTACTTAGAACCATATAAATTTGACATGCAAGCTCAAGAACAGGGTCACCTAAGCAGCTAAAATTTGCAATAAATAAAGCACTAGAACAAAAACTAATTGGACCTTTGGGGGAGTCACATACCAAAGAACAATCCCCCAAAGCAGTTTTGTGAATGGAGCTTTGAGTAAGGAGATCTAAAATTGCAGCAAGATGAGTAAGCACTCGGGTTTGAGCTGGTGGATTATTTTTTCTGGAGCAAGACGAAGTGTGTGGGTGCTGGAATAACTGGAGGGGACCCACGTGGGGTCCACGAGGCAGGGGGCGCACTGTCCACCCTCGTGGGCACGTGGCTGCTCCCCCTGTTGTGTTCTTAGTGCCTAACATTCTTAAATATTCTGGAAATAATCATATTTCATTTTCAGGACATTTGGAGAACATTTATTTTCGGGGTATTTTTTATTGCAAGGATAATTCAGAAATCAGACAGAAAATATTATTTTTACTTTATTTAAACTTAGTAACAGAAAGTAAAAAGAGGATACATAAAGTTATGCTTTCTAACTTCATCCATCTCATGCTCATCAAAAGGAATCCACTAGCAAGGTTGATCAAGTCTTGTTAACAAACTCATTCCGAATCGCATGCAACCGGAGAAATCTCAAATAACACTAGGTTACCTCAACGGGGATATGCACATCCCCAACAATAAGAATATCATATTTCTTCTTGAAAGTAGGAAGAGGAAATTCAAAACCTCCAATAGTGATTGTTGAAAATTTTCCAATAGAATTTATACTGTAGACTTGAGGTTGTTTCCTCAGAAAGTGTACCGTATACTCAGTATCATTAACATGAAAAACGACATTGCCTTTGTTACAATCAATAACAGCCCCTGCAGTATTCAAAAAGGGTCTACCAAGGATAATCGACATACTATCGTCCTCGGGAATATCAAGAATAACAAAGTCCGTTAAAATAGTAACGTTTGCAACCACAACAGGCACATCTTCACAAATACCGACATGTATAGCAGTTGATTTATCAGCCACTTTCAATGATATTTCAGTAGGTGTTAACTTATTCAAATCAAGTCTACGATATAAAGAGAGAGGCATAACACTAACACCGATATAAAGTAGTTTTAACATAGTTTCTCTTAATGGAGCATGGTATAGTTGGTACTCCTAGATCTCCTAGTTTCTTTGGTATTCCACCTTTAAAAGTATAATTAGTAAGCATGGTGGAAATTTTAGCTTCTGGTATCTTTCTTTTATTAGTAACAATATCTTTCATGTACTTAGCATAAGGGTTCATTTTAAGCATATTAGTCAAATGCATATGCAAAAGATAGGTCTAATCAAAGCGCTCAAAATCCTCATCATCTTTTTTCTTGGATGGTTTCGGAGGAAAAGGCATGGGTTTCTGAACCCAAGGTTCTCTTTCTTTACCGTGCTTCCTAGCAACAAAGTCTCTCTTGTCATAACGTTGATTCTTTGATTGTGGGTTATCAAGATCAACAACATGTTCAATCTCTACATCATTGTTATTGCTAGGTTGAGCATCAACATGAACATCATCATTAATATTATCACTAGGTTCATGTTCATTACCAGATTGTGTTTCAGCATCAGAATTAGAAATATCATTAGGATTCTCAGGTCTGTCAACCACAGGTTCACTAGAAGCATGCAAAGTTCTATCATTTTTCTTTTTCTTCTTTTTAGAAGGACTAGGTGCATCAACATTAGTTCTGTGAGAATCTTGCTCAATTCTCTTGGGGTGACCCTCAGGATACAAAGGTTCCTGAGTCATTTTACCCCCTCTAGCCATAACTCTAACATCATTATCATTCTTCTTATTATTTAATATTTAATTATTTGAGAAAATCATTCTAAGCCTCAAGTACTTGTTCTACTTGAGTGGTAACCATCGAAGCATGTTTACTAATAAGTTTAAGTTCACCTTTCACTCTAGACGTATAATCACTCAAGTGTTCAATCATATAAGCATTACGTTTCAATTGTCTACCAACATAAGCATTGAAGTCTTCTTGCCTAACCATAAAGTCATCAAACTCATCCAAGCATTGGCTAGCAAACTTAGTAGATGGGATTTCACATTTATCAAATCTATAGAGAGAATTTACCTTTACTACCTGTGTCGGGTTATCAAGACCATGTATTTCTTCTATAGGTGGTAAATTCTTAACATCTTCAGCTTTAATACCTTTTTCATTCATAGATTTCTTTGCCTCTTGCATATCTTCAGGACTGAGAAATAGGATACCCCTTTTCTTCAGAGTTGGCTTAGGAGTTGGTTCAGGAAGTGTCCAATCATTTTCATTACTCAACATATTATTCAACAGCAATTCAACTTGATCAACAATTCTTTCCCCGAAAACACAACCCACACAACTATCCAGGTGGTCTCTGGTAGCATCGGTTAGTCTGTTATAAAAGATATCAAGTATTTCATTTTTCTTGAGAGGATGATCAGGCAAAGCATTAAGTAATTGGAGAAGCCTCCCCCAAGCTTGTGGGAGACTCTCTTCTTCAACTTGCACAAAATTATAAATTTCCCTTAAAGCAGCTTGTTTCTTATGAGCGGGGAAATATTTAGCAGAGAAGTAATAAATCATATCTGGGGACTACGCACACAACCAGGATCAAGAGAATTAAGCCATGTTTTAGCATCACCATTTAATGAGAATGGAAATAACTTAAGGATAAAGTAATAGTGAGTTTTCTCATCATTAGTGAACAGGGTGGCTATATCAGTTAATTTAGTAAGATGTGCCACAACAGTTTTAGATTCATAGCCATAAAAAGGATTAGATTCAACCAACATAATTAACTTAGGATCGACAGAGAAATCATAATCCTTATCAGTAATAAAGATAGGTGAAGTAGCAAAAGCAGGGTCATATTTCATTCTAGCATTCAAAGACTTTTCTTTAAGCTTTACTAATAATTTCTTAAGATCAGATCTATCATTGCAAGCTAAGAAGTCTCTAGCAGTTTCTTCATCCATAACATAACCCTCAGGCACAGCTGGAAATTCATATCTAGGGGGAGAATATTCATCATCACTTTCATCAATATTATCAGTTTCAATAATTTCATTCTCTCTAACCCTATAAAGTTGTTCATCAAGAAATTCACCTAGTGGCACAGTATTATCAAGCATAGAAGTAGTTTCATCATAAGTATCATGCAAAGCAGAAGTGGCACCAGCAATAACATGCGACATATCAGAATGAATAGCAGGTGTAGGTGTCGCAAGTTTACTCAAAACAGAAGGTGAATCAAGTGCAGAGCTAGCTGGTAGTTCCTTACCTCCCCTCGTAGTTGAGGGAAAAATATTGGTTCTTTGATATTTCAAGTTCTTCATAGTCATCAACAAATATAAATTCCAGGTGACTCAAAGAATATAGCTATGCTCCCCGGCAATGGCGCCAGAAAATAGTCTTGATAACCCACAAGTATAGGGGATCGCAATAGTTTTTGAGGGTAGAGTATTCAACCCAAATTTATTGATTCGACACAAGGGGAGCCAAAGAATATTCTTAAGTATTAGCAACTGAGTTTTCAATTCAACCACACCTGGAAAGTTAATATCTGCAGCAAAGTATTCAGTAGCAAAGTAATATGATAGTAGTGGTAATAGTGGTAAAAGTAACGGTAGCAATTTTGGTTTTATAGTGATTGTAAAAGTAGCAACGGAAAAGTAAATAAGCGAAGAACACTATATGAAAAGCTCATAGGTATTGGATCGGTAATGGAGAATTATGTCGGATGCGATAGATCATGCAACGGTTATCACGTAGGGTGACACAGAACTAGCTCCAGTTCATCAATGTAATGTAGGCATCTATTCCGAATATAGTCATACGTGCTTATGCAAAAGAACTTGCATGACATCTTTTGTCCTACCCTCCCGTGGCAGCGGGGTCCTATTGGAAACTAAGGGATATTAAGGCCTCCTTTTAATAGAGTACCGGACCAAAGCATTAACACATAGTGAATACATGAACTCATCAAACTACGGTCATCACCGGTAAGTATCCCGATTATTGTCACTTCGGGGTTAACGGATCATAACACATAATAGGTGACTACAGAGTTGCAAGATAGGACCTAGAACTCACATATATTCATGAAAACATAATAGGTTCAGATCTCAAATCATGGCACTCGGGCCCTAGTGACAAGCATTAAGCATAGCAAAGTCATAGCAACATCAATCTCAGAACATACTGGATACTAGGGATCAAACCCTAACAAAAATAACTCGATTACATGATAAATCTCATCCAACCCATCACCGTCCAGCAGGCCGACGATGGAATTACTCACGCACGGCGGTGAGCATCATGAAATTGGTGATGGAGGAAGGTCGATGATGATGATGGCGATGGATTCCCCTCTCCGGAGCCCCGAACGGACTCCATATTAGCTCTCCTGAGAGAGATTAGGGCTTGGCGGCGGCTCCGTATCGTAAAACGCGATGAATCCTTATCCCTTATTTTTTTTCTCCCCGAACACGAATATATGGAGTTGGAGTTGAGGTCGGTGGAGCACCAGGGGGTCCACGAGGTAGGGGGCGCGCCCCACCCCATGGACAGGGTGTGGGCCCCCTGGCCTTGATTCTTTTGCTAGTATTTTTTTATTAATTCCAAAAATAATCTCCGTTGATTTTCAGGTCATTCCAAGAACTTTTATTTCTGCACAAAAATAACACCATCGCAATTCTGCTGAAAACTGCGTCAGTCTGGGTTAGTTCCATTCAAATCATGCAAATTAGAGTCCAAAACAAGGGAAAAGGTGTTTGGAAAAGTAGATACGACGGAGACGTATCACTCCACTTCCGGCCGAAGCTTTGTCCGCTATGGCCGGCGAGATCGAGCCCTTCGTGCTCCTCCGGACCAGCCAGCGAGTGTCATGTGCTCCGGGAATACCCGCATCCACCCGAGCTCTGCCGCCGCCTATGCTCGCTGCTGTTGCCGCCAATGGCCACCCCAGCCACAGTCGCATCCACCGTTGGACGCACCGCGTCACGGCCGATCCAACGAGACCAACCCCGCTTGCTCCTGTCACTGGAATCGTTGGAACGGCGAACGCCGCCTCTACCTCTTGAGCTTGCGTTGGTTTTTCCCTTGAAGAGGAAAGGGTGATCCAGCAAAGTAGAGTAAGTATTTCCCTCAGTTTTTGGTACCAAGGTATCAATCTAATAGGAGGTACCCGACAAGCCATCGAATACCTGCACAAACGAACACCAACTTGCACCCAATGAGATAAAGGGGTTGTCGATCCCTTCACGATTATTTGCAAAGTGAGATCTGATAGAGATGGATAAATGGTAAAGTAATATTTTTGGTTTATGGAACGAAAAGTAAAAGATTGCAAAGAAAGTAAATCGAAAACTAAAATTATAGATCGGAAACTTATATGATGGAAAATAGACCCGGGGGGCATAGGTTTCACTAGAGGCTTCTCTCAAGATAGAAATTATTATGGTGGGTGAACAATTTACTGCTAAGTAATTGATAGAAAAGCGCAAAGTTATGACGATATCTAAGGCAATGATCATGAATATAGGCATCACGTTCGTGTCAAGTAGACCGAAACGATTCTGCATCTACTACTCTTACTCCACACATCGACCGACTCCTTCCTTCATCTAGAGTATCAAGTTCATAAGAAGAGAGTAATGCATTAAGTGAGATTACATGATGTTGCGGGATTAACTCAAGCAATATGACGAAAACCCCATCTTGTTATCCTTGATGGAAACAATACAATACGTTCCTTGCTTCCCCTACTGTCACTGGGAAAGGACACCACAAGATTGAACCCAAAGCTAAGCACTTCTCACATTGCAAGAAAAACCAATCTAGTTGGCCAAACCAAATTGATAGTTCGAAGAGACTTGCAAAGATATGAAATCATGCATATAAGAATTCAGAGGAGATTCAAATAATTTTCATAGATAAGCTGCTCATAAATCCACAATTCATCAGATCTCGGCAAACACACCGCAAAACGGTATTACATCGAATGGATCTCCAAGAACACCGAGAAGAACATGGTATTGAGAATCAAAGAGAGAGAAGAAGCCATCTAGATACTAGCTATGGACCCGTAGGTCTATGGTAAACTACTCACACTTCACCGGAGAGGCAATGGTGTTGTTGTAGAAGCCCTCCTTGATCGAATCTCCCTCCGGCAGGATGCTAGAAAAGGCCCCTAGATGGGATCTCACGGGTACACAAGGTTGCGGCGGTGGAAAAGTGGTTTTGTGGCTCCCTTGGAAGTTTTTGGGGTATATGAGAATATATAGGAGGAAGATCTGGGTCAGGGGGTCACCGAGGGGCCCACAAGGTCGGGGGGCGCGCCCTACCCCCTGGGCACGCCCTCCACCCTTGTGGCCGCCTCGTGGCTCTTCTGACTTGCAATCCAAGTCTCCTGAGTATCTTCTGGTCCAAGAAAAATCATCGCGAAAGTTTTAGTCCGTTTGGACTCCGTTTGTACTCCTTTTCTGCGAAACTCTAAAACAAGGAAAAAACAGAAACTGGCACTAGGCTCTAGGTTAATAAGTTAGTCCCAAAAATCATATAAAATAGCATATTAATGCATATAAAACATCCAAAATAGATAATATAATAGCATGGAACAATAAAAAATTATAGATACGTGGGAGACATATCAAGCATCCCCAAGCTTAATTCATGCTCGTCCTCGAGTAGGTAAATGATAAAAACGGAATTTTTGATGTGGAATGCTACCTAACATATTTATCCATGTAATTCTCTTTATTGTGGCATGAATGTTCAGATCTATAAGATTGAAAAAAAAGTTTAATATTGACATAAAAATAATAATACTTCAAGCATACTAACAAATAATTATGTCATCTCAAAATGACATGGCCAAAGAAAGCTTATCCCTACAAAATCATATAGTCTGATTGTGCTCCATCTTCATCACACAAAATATTCAAATCATGAACAACCCCGATGACAAGCCAAGCAATTGTTTCCCTTTTGATGTTCTCTAACCTTTCCAACTTTCACACAATACATGAGCGTGAGCCATGGACATAACACTATAGGTGGAATAGACGGTGGTTGTGGAGAAGACAAAAAGAAGGATATAGTCTCAGATCAACTAGGCGTATCAACGGGCTATGGAGATGCTCATTACTAGATATCAATGTGAGTTAGTAGGGATTGCCATGCAACGGATGCACTAGAGCTATAAGTTTATGAAAGCTCAAAAAGAAAACTAAGTGAGTGTGCATACAACATGCTTGCTCATGAAGCCCTAGGGCATTTTGAGGAAGCCCATCGTTGGAATATACAAGCCAAGTTCAATAATGAAAAATCCCACTAGTATATGAAAGTGATATCATAGGAGACTCTCTACCATGAAGATCATGGTGCTACTTTGAAGCACAAGTGTGGCAAAAAGGATAGTAACATTGTCCCTTCTCTCTTTTTCTCTCATTTTCCCTTTTTTTTCTTTCTCTTCTTTTTTGGGCCTTCTCTTCTTTTATTTGGCCTTTTTTTATTTCCTCACATGGGACAATGCTCTAATAATGAAGATCATCGCACTTTTAATTAATTACAAGATTACAACTCGATACAAGAACAAAAATATGACTCTATTTGAATGCCTTCGGCGGTTTACCGGGATGTGCAATGAATCAAGAGCGACATGTATAAAAAATGATGAAAGGTGGCTTCGCCACAAATACGATGTGAACTACACGATCATGCAAAGCAATATGACAATGATGGAACATGTCACAATAAACGGAACGGTGGAAAGTTGCATGGCAATGTATCTCAGAATGTCTATGGAAATGCCATAATAGGTAGGTATGGTGGCTATTTTGAGGAAGGATATGTGGTGGGTTTATGGTACTTGCGAAATTTGTGCGGTACTAGAGAGGCTAGCAATGGCGGAAAGGTGAGAGTGCGTATAATCCATGGACTCAACATTAGTCATAAAGAACTCACATACTTATTGCAAAAATCTATTAGTCATCGAAACAAAGTACTACATGCATGCTCCTTGGGGGATAGATTGGTAGGAAAATACCATCGTTCGTCCCCGACTGCCACTCATAAGGAAGACAATGAAAAAATATATCATGCTCCAACTTCATTACATAACGGTTCACCATACGTGCATGCTATGGGACTCACAAACCTTAACACAAGTATTTCTCAAATTCACAACTACTCACTAGCATGACTCTAATATCACCATCTTCATATCTCAAAACAATCATAAGGAATCAAACTTCTCATAGTATTCAATGCACTCTATATGAAAGTTTTTATTATATCCCTTTTGGATGCCTATCATATTAGGACTAATTTTATAACCAAAGCAAATTACCATGCTGTTCTAAAAGCTCTCAAAATAATATAAGTGAATTACAAGAGTTCATCAATTTCTATAAAATAAAACCACCACCGTGCTTTAAAAATATATAAGTGAAGCACTAGAGCAATTTTGCCTAGCTCAAAAAATATAAGTGAAGCACATAGAGCATTCTAATAAATCACGATTCATGCGTGGCTCTCCCAAAAGGTGTGTACATCAAGGATTATTGTGGAAACTAAAAATCAAAGACTCAAATCATACAAGACGCTCCAAGCAAAACACATATGATGTGATGAATAAAAATATAGCCTCAAGTAAAGTTACCGTTAGACGAAGACGAAAGAGGGGATGCCTTACCGGGGCATCCCCAAGCTTAGGCCCTTTGGCCTCCTTGAATATTACATTGGGGTACCTTGGGAATCCCTAAGCTTAGGCTCTTGCCACTCCTTATTTCATAGTCCATCAAATCCTTACCCAAAACTTGAAAACTTCACAACACAAAACTTCAACAGAAAATCTCGCAAGCTCCGTTAGTATAAGAAAATAAATCACAACTTTTGTTACTGTTGTGAACTCATTATTTATTTATATTGGTGCAATATATACTGTATTCCAACCTTTCCATGGTTCATACCCCCCGATACTAGCCATAGATTCATCAAAATAAGCAAACACCACGTGAAAAACAGAATCTATCAAAAACAGAGTAGTCTGTAGAAATATGGATATTACGAATACTTATGTAACTCCAAAAATCCTGAGAAATTAGGAAGTCCTAGAAAATTTTCTTATTAACCCTGTGAAAAAAGAATCAATATTGTATCGGTCTTCTACTAAAAGTTAAAACTAATCTCCTGGGCACAAAAGTTTCTGTTTTTCAGCAGGATCAAATCAACTATCACCGTAAGCTATCCCAAAGGTCTTACTTGGCACAAACACTAACTAAAACATAAAATCACATCTAAACAGAGGCTAGATGAATTATTCATTGTAAAACAGAACCTAAAAAGAAAATAAAATTGGGTTGCCTCCCAACAAGAGCTGTTGTTTAACGCCCCTAGCTAGGCCTAAAACACGAATAGATCTAAGTATTGTCATCTTTGGCATGCAATCCATAAGTGGATCTCATAATAGATTCATAAGGCAATTTAATTTTCTTTCTATGGAAGTGTTCCATGCCTTTCCTTAATGGAAATTGAAATCTAATGTTTCCTTCTTTCATATCAATAATTGTACCAATTGTTCTAAGGAAAGGTCTACCAAGAATAATAGGACATGTAGGATTGCAATCTATATCAAGAACAATGAAATTTATGGGCACATAATTCCTATTAGCAACAATAAGAACATCATTAATTCTTCCCATGGGTTCCTTAATAGTGGAATCCGCAAGATGCAAATTTAAGGAACAATCATCAAATTCACGGAAACCTAACACATCACATAAAGTTTTCGGAATCGTGGAAACACTAGCACCCAAATCACACAAAGCAGAGCACTCATAATCTTTAATCTTAATCTTAATAGCAGGTTCCCACTCATCATGAAGTGTTCTAGGGATAGAAACTTCCAATTCAAGCTTTTCTTCAAAAGATTGCATCATGGCATCAATAATATGTTTAGTAAAAGCTTTGTTTGATTATACACATGAGGAGAATTCAACATGGATTGCAACAAGGAAATACAATCTATTAAAGACCAATTATCATAATTAAAGTCCTTGAAATCCAAAAGAACGGGTTCATTGCTACCTAAAGTTTTGACCTCTCCAATCCCACTTTTATCAATTTTTGCATCAAGATATAAAAACTCCGAATCATTGGGACGCCTTCTAACTAAAGTTGACTCATGTCCAGTCCCATCTTTATAAAGATTTACATTGAAAACAAAGATTCAATAGGAGTGTCATGGTGGGCGCACGACAGATGCCAAGGGATGGCTAAAGAGAGGAGGAGGATCGATGGCACTGGTGGGCTCCAAAGGCGAGGTCGGCATGAGCGAGCGTGGGACGCAAGACATACCCAGGTTCGGGACTCTCCGGAGAGATAACACCCCTAATCCTGCCGAGTGTGGTTTATATGTAACAGTACAGAGTTGCTCCTAGAGCTGTATGGAGGAAGAAGGAAGGCATGCCAAGGCTTAGGCTGCTCCCTCTCCTAGTGTGTGTGGCTAGTCTGATCCTATGCTTTGTTGTGTGATCGCCCGTATGCATGAGGGCTCCTGGGGTTTTTTATAGGTGAACTTCCCAAGGGTACAATGGTAATGTTACAAGGCAGTGGGGCCGGGTTGTCATCGTCCGGAAGCCGATGCTGGGACCCATCGGGTGTCAGGGCTCGCTGGGTTCTCCGGGTGCGAGCCCCGCGTGCCTAGGGGCACTGTTTGCTGTCTTGTCGATCGTCAGGGAGTCGCCGAGTTGAGTCTGCTACAATGGCGCTCTGTCAGGTCGCTGCTTGCTGGCGTCAGCAGTGACGACGTGTGGACTATAGCCACGTCGGCCCTCGTCAGCGGGTAGGTGGGGCACTGTTGCCACGCCTCGGCTGACCAAAGGCATGGGAGGGGCATTGTTGCCTTGCTCATCCTTGAATGGAGACTTGTCCCATCGTATGGCCGGGATGGGACGAGAGCTGACTCGCGGCCGGGTTGAGGAACACGCCAAAAGGGGGAGCTGGCTTGTTGGAGAAGTCTTGGCACACCGGGTTCGGCCGTCTTCTGCCAACTGTTGGGGACGGGTTGAGGAGTTCGGCCGGGTCGAGGGGCTTGGCCGGGGTGAGCAACTCGGCAAAGCATGAGCCGGCTTTAGGGGCGTTGTTGGTGCCATTGTTTTTGAAAAGGATCCAGGTTCCGTTGCCTGCCCGGGGCCCATCCCCCCGACAGTAGTCCTCGAAGCTGTGAAGGTCCACCGTCTTCGAGTGGGAGGGCCTTCGCAGTTTCCCCTCCTACGGAGGCGAATTTTGTGACCGCTGAGTCCGGGAACACCCACTATGTGCCTGCTTCCAGAAGCCGGATCGCAGCATCTCGACAGGGGCAGGAAGCCGAAGAGTCCATCGAATCTTGAGGCAATCTTTTGGGCTTATCGCGGGCGAACGTGGTGCCTGGAAGCCGGAGCAGCCTGACAGGCCACGCGCGTGTCGGGACAGGGTGACATGCTAGGGCCCGCCACCGCGTGCCCTTGGCCAACGGGCTGGGGCCCACCACCACGCGCCCTTGGCCCACACAGGTGGATTTATTGCGGCGTCCATAAGTCGGTTGCCATTCTCGAGGTAGTTATTGCATGCGTACATGCGCACTTATTGCGGAGAATTGGGAGGGACGAGCACAAACGATCCCACTTCCCCATGTTTTGAATCATGGCTTATAAATTGGGGGGAGGGGAGCAGCGGAAATCATTCTCGATCGCGCTCCCCTGCCTCTTCATCCCCTCTCCTTGCGACCGCCTCATGCTACGACGCCCGCTGCTTCGAGCAAAGCTCGCTCGCCATTCTTCTGTACTCCTCCTTTTCTTCGTCTTTGCCGATGGCGCTTCCTTTGGGCTCGTGGATGGGCTTGTTCGTCACCATGGAGAACATCATGTATCTCCGCTCCACCAGGCACTTGTCAGGGAGACAGAGGTCGCCGTGCGCCTGCCGCAGGGAGAGCAGGAGCCGCGGTCCGAGGGCACGGAGCGCGTGGTGTTGTACCCGCACTTCAAGCGCGGGTTCAGCCTCCTTGCGAGCAGCTTCTTCTGCAACTTCCTGGAGTTCTTCAGGCTCCAGTCCCATCATCTTGGCGCGGGCGCCATCGTGCAGCTCTCTGGCTTGGTCACCCTCTGCGAGGGGTACCGGGGGGTCGAGCCCTCGATCGATCTCTGGGTGCGCTTCTTCTCCTTGAAGTAGCAAGGGCCAAAAGCTGGGGAGATGTCCGATTGCGGGGTCGCCATCATCTACAAGCGGACGAGTGGGGGATGCCCCAAGATGCCGCTGGAGGACTCTGCCAAGAAGCGGCAGAACTCCTTCTTCTACATCTACAACCTTGGCATGGACCGTATCAACCTACCGCCTTTCGTCGATGCACCGCCGCGGGTGAAACAGAACTGGAGTTATTATCCCCGGCACCCGTTGCACGAGGTGCTCAACCTGTGCCAGCGGGTGTCAGAGATGACGGAGCGGGAAGGGCTCACCGGCACCCACCTCATTACTGCTTTCATCAGGCGTCGGGTGCTGCCGCTGCAGTAGCGCACCCACATCATCGGCTAGTTGACCGGCCTCCAAGACCCCAACCGCATGTAGAACTTGCACCCGGGGGGCGGACCAGGTCGCCCGCCGAGTCAATGACATTTCCAAGGCCGGGCTACGGGAGGATTCGGAGTTCCGGAAGCCTCTATACAGCCAGGCGAACATGACACCCGTGGTAAGTCCTTGGTCCCTGTACTTTGCTGCTACATATCTTCTCGTTCGTCTCGAAGCAACGCGGGAGGTGCTTCTGAATGCCATCCGGCATCCATATGACCGGGTGCCGACGCAGGTGGTACGAGCTGGCTTGGAGGAGTCCGCGGCCCACGGCGAGGGGGAGGAGGGGGCCGCCGATGCCGGTGCAGGGCGCCGTGCGGGTAAGTTTGTCTTCAGTATTTCTTGAGTTGCCGCGTGAGAGGCTACGTGGGGGGTGCTGAGACGAGTTGTTGATGTAGTGGCACTAGGTGGGGAAGGCGGCAGCGCGGCTGGCGCCGGGTCATCCGGGGGGAGGGGCGACGGCGACGAGCCGGCCGCACAGGAAGGACAACATCGTGCCCCGAGCCCTGCCCGTGAAGCGCACGGCGAACCCGGCCGCTGCCGCGAAGCCGCCCACCAAGAGGAGAAGCGGCGCTCCGCAGGCGAGGCCAGCGAGACCCACCGTTCTGGTGGTGCTTGGGTAAGTTCCTTTCTTGTTGAATTTGAATGGCCGAGCGGCCCTGCTTGGTTCTTGTTTGTTTCCTTTATTGAGCTACAGGTTGCCGATCTCACTAGCGCTGGCGGCGGCGGACGCCGTGTCCACTGAGGGCGCAGGACCCGGACCAGCGCCGTTGACCGGGACGAGGAGGCGGCCGACCGGGACCTCGGCCTGGACCCGGTCGACACCGAAGGCCTGGCCTGGCGGGACCGAAACATGGCCGAGGAGGAGCTATAGGAGGTGTCAGCCCACGCCTGGGTCAACACCGCGACAATGTGGGCGCGAGCCGGCGAGGAGCTGGCATGGCCTGAGATGCCCGCGGGGATGGTTTTCATGCCGTCGTCGGAGGGGGAGCACGACCAAGGTGGCCGTACAGACGCGATGGACCTCGGCCGGGAGGTCGTGGTAGTTGGGGACGACACCCTGTTGTCGGTGTCAAAACCCGCGGATCTCGGGTAGGGGGTCCTGAACTGTGCGTCTAAGGTTGATGGTAACAGGAGACATGGGACACGAAGTTTTACCCAGGTTCGGGCCCTCTTGATGGAGGTAATACCCTACGTCCTGCTTGATTAATATTGATGAGTACGGGGGTTACAAGAGTTGATCTACCACGACATCATAATGGCTAAAACCCTAGAAGTCTAGCCTGTATGATTATGATTGCCCCTACGGACTAAACCCTCCAGTTTATATAGACACCGGAGGGGCCTAGGGTTGTACAAAGTCGGTTACATAGAAAGGAAATAATACATCCGCCCGCTAGGCTTGCCATCCTCGCCAAGGAGAGTCCCATCCAGACTCGGGAGAGAGTCTTATGTCTTGTATCTTCATGGCCCATTAGTCTGGCCCATGTCACATAGGCCAGACCTCCGAGGACCCCTTAATCCAGGACTCCCTCAGTAACCCCTGAACCAGGCTTCAATGATGAGGTGTGCGGCGCGTAGATTGTCTTCGGCATTTCCAGGCGGGTTCCTCCTTCGAATACTCCAAAACGGCTCTCGAACACAGAGAACGTGTCCGTCTCTGTAAAACAAACACCACATATATCCGCAGAGAGTATAATCTTTTATGACTTCGATCCACTGACAACTTTTGTAGCGTGACATCACGTAATAGCCCAGTCATTATTTCTAACTATTTTTTAGCCTCCCGCTCCATGTTTCAAGATGCGGTTTTATTGGCACGTCTTGTCAAAGCAAAGATTGGTTTCCCTTATTGCGGGATTCTCATTAATACGGGTGTGAATAACCCAACCGCGCTACCTGCATGACCCTTGGTGAATAGGCGAGTTTTAAGGCGAGTGGGGAGGCGCTAGATATTCATTGCCTTTATAAAGGGATAAGGATCCACCTCTTTCACCCACGCCCTCTTCCTCTTTGCCTATCCATTCTCGAGCTCCAGCGCCCAAGCTTTCACCCTTTCCGCCTCCAAGAAGCACTCCAGCCATGTCCGAATCTGGAGCGCAAGGCAAGTGGATGGTTTCCTCCATCAAGGAGAAGGACATCACCAGGCTCCGGGAGGCCAGGTACCTAGACAAGGAAATCGCCCACCGGCTTCCGGCCAAGGGACAGATCGTCCCCACCCGAGAGCCCCATGAGAGGGTCGTGTTCATCCCCCACTTCGTCCGCGGGTTGGGATTTCCTCTCCACCCATTCATCCGCAGGCTCATGTTCTACTACAGGCTGGATTTCCACAATTTGGCCCCCAACTCCTTCCTTAATATCTTGGCATTTATTGTCGTGTTCGAGGCCTTCCTCCGTATCCCTCCCCACTTTGAACTGTGGTTGAAGGTATTCAACGTGAAGCCGAAGGTGGCGGATGGCCAACATGCAGAGTGCGGAGGCACCATGGTGAGCAAGCTGCCCAATGTCACATGGCCCAAGGGTACCTTCGTGGAGACCGTCAAGGGGTGGCAACAGCAGTGGTTCTATGTCACAGAGCCTCGCGACGCCACCTAGGCCACGACTCCTGAATTCCAGTCCGGCGCCCCGATGCGGCTCACCTCCTGGCCAGAGAAGGGCCTGGACTAGTCTTCGTCGGACGAGCTGACAACACTCCAGACGCGCATCAAGCGCATGGTGGACAAGAACGTCAAGCTTGTCAACGTGATCTAGGTGATGCTCGCTCACCGGATCCTACTGTGCCAAAGCCGGACTTGCCACTTGTGGGAGTTCGATCCGGCGAAGCACCAGACCTTGCAACAGTTCTTAGGCACTATGCACGAAGACATCTGGAAGGTGCTCTTCAAGGCCAACGAGACCTGGCCGGTGACGACCGAGGACTGCGGGCACGACCTGGCCCATCCCGCTAGTGCGGTAAGTTTTCCGTATTACAAGGTGTACCCTTTACTTGCATACTCAAGGAAGATGTCTAAGCTTCCCTATTTGTTGTTTCGGGACTGGATAAAGAAGGCAGAGCGGATTCAGTGTCCGGCTCCGCTGCCCGAAGAACCAGCCATCTTGCTTCTGATGAAATGCTGGTTTCGACGCCCTATCAAGCGCTGAAGAAGAAGGCCAAGGGACCAGGGGTGGTCTCCGCCATAAGGGCACTTCAGACATGACGTTCGAAGACACCGACACCCACTCCCCTCCCGCCACCGACGATGAGGAAGAGGAGGAAAGCAAATCTCCCCCTGAGGGGGATGGAAGAAAAGGGTGGCCTCCACACATCTGGAGGCAGAGGCGTCCAAGAAGGGGAAGGCCTCTGCCACGAACAACCCCGTGTGGGACATTGACAACAGCTCCGAGTGGCGCCCCAGGGATAAGCCCCTGGCCGAATCATAAGTACTCAAAGACGCACACAAATATCCAGCTCCTTTACTTCATAGTTTTAACATGTTGAATCATGCACTTGTAGTCTGGCTCGTTCCGAGCTCGAGCGATCCTCATCTTCGGGAAACTCGCTGGATCCAAAGGTGATGGACAACAGGTCCCTTCCGGCGGCCTCCTCTCCCAAGATTGTGGAAGACGCTGAAGTGTTGTCCTGAAGGACACTCCCGGTTCAGGGGGAGGCACAGGAGGCTGTCATGGTGGCGCTAGAGGATAACACCTCGGCTGCTGGATACATGGGGGAGCAGATCCCATGGAAACTGGCGATGGGGGCCGTCTCCAATTCGGCCCCCAGCCTAATACGAACCCGGAGACCTATACGGCTCTGGAATCCGGCAGACAGCCTCCTTTGAAGGAAGGAGGTGTGCCAATTCCACCGGTGACCTCTATCCATCTAGAGGTGCCGGATGCTCTAATGGAAGCGCTGCGAAGTGCTTCCGTTGTTGAGGAACACCATACCCTCATGGGTACAGTGGTCGCGAGGATTCAGTCCGCAAAGAGCGGACTGACAGAAGCCTGCTCAAGCCTTCTAACAGACTTTGAGGTAAGCGGCGCAATTGTATGAAAAGAATGTCATAGTATAGATAGTAGCCCATGAGACACTGTCCGGTGTTCGAAAAGAAAAGCCGGACAAAGGATCAAGTAATTTTCCTAGGAGACTAACTAAATACGTCTTATGTGAATAAGCAGGTGTCGTTGCTAGCCACAACCTCTCATGCTGCTGAGGTCTCCGGACTAAAGCAGAGTCTGGAACGGGCCGAGGAAGAGCTCGACCATGTAAAAAAGCAGCTCGAAGACAATCAAGGTATGTAATGACCTTGTGTGTATCTGGAAAGGATGAATGATTTGTGCTGACCATAGTGCCATGATATATATTAGGGGCGACGACTGAGGTGGAGGCCCTCAAGAAGGCACTAGCCGAGGCCGAGGAGAGAGCGGTAATGGAACAAGCTGCCCGTGAAAAGCATGAGGCCAAGGTCGGTGAGGTCCAGCAGGAGCTCCAGGACGCCATGAAGAAATACGAGTCCTTGGAGCGCCACGTTGCGGATCAAGATTCCGAACTCGCCAAGGCCCGCCAAAGCGCACAAGATGCCTGGGTCGAAGTCCAAGGCGCCCTCCAGTAAATCCAGGAGGCTAGGAAAATCGCGGCAGGTAAGGCCTTTATTATGCAGAGCAAGTATGTGAAGAGAATATTTCTCTTACTGACCCGTATTTGGAGTTCTCTAGGAGCATTTGCCGATCTGCCACATAGCGTTGCCAACACTGCGGAGTTCTTCCGAGCCAAAGAGGGGAGCTCGACAGAGAAGCTGTTCTGGTCGCAATACCTTGCACCAGAACATCCGGTGCCCTTTAACGACCAGCTAAAACAGCTGGTGGAGCTGCATAGGGTGGCTGAACTAGCCATGAAGGATTTAATAATCCGGCTATGGCCTGCCGAAGTCATACCTAGCAGCTACTTCAGGCTCGTGAAGCGGCTGGTCAATGCATGCCCCCGGCATGACATCATCAAGCGGTCGGTCTGCATCGAAGGTGCGCGGATGGGCTTTGCCCGTGTCAAGATATAGTGGGCGAAGATGGACGCCGTCAAGCTCGCGACCAAGGGACCGCCCGCTGACAAGGAGCACCGCACGCCGGAGCGGTATTCTGATGATGTCCTCAAGGGATGCCGTATTGTAGAGGGCCAGTGTTCAAAAGACATTATCTTTGAATGAGTACCCTCATGTCATCCCGCCCTGTATGATGAAAATAAGACGGCTATGTAATATAATGATTGCTGTTTATTTTGGAATTTTACCTCCTATGCGGCCGTTTCTATTAAATCTGAGAGTTGGCCAGTCGTCGGCTTCAGCCCCCACGTAGGTTGTATGGGGGTGTTCGGGATGGAATCTAAACACTCTTGATCTAAGAAATTGGTCCTTGAAGGAGGTGTTTGGCGCAACAAACTAGGCAATCGGACTATGTGGCTTTATCACCCTCACTTAGCTATAGGAGTTTGACAATAGAAATGTAGGCGCAGCCCCTAGTATTCGTTAGTCCGGACTAGGGTGCTGTAAACAACTGATCGGGTGAAGGCCGATCCATCACATGATGCGGAAAAAAATCGCAAGAGATTTTAACTCCGAAGATCTGACCGGCTCACGGCGCATCATGACAATCAGTTTTTGGCTGTCTCTACTGAGGTGCTCATCTGGATAAACCAGGACACAATCGCAGTAGTTCTCCCTTTACCACCCTAGCCGATAGAGCGGAACGTAAGGTAGTAAACACAGGAGCCGGGCAACCCAACTATTGACCAAATACATGATTCGGAGCCGATGCATATAATGCTAAATTCGGGGCCGAACTATACTGTAAAAGTGTTCGGACTTGTTGCCATAGTATGGGGCACAAAAAGCCCCTAGCAAATTACAATGTACCAAAGTGTACGGATGCAAATAAGAATAGCGAAATAAAATGAAGTAGTAAGCTAGTGCCACATAAGTTGAGCCGCAAACTGTTTCCATTATTATTTTGAATAATACGTCAAAGCGTATTTGTACAAATAGTGCGATAAGCAACAGTGGCTATTTAACATGCCAAGAACAAGGGGGAGCTAAGTATGGGTCCTGACAATAGGTAGGATGATCGTTAAAAGGAACATCTAGAGATTCCCCCCCACGTCTGTGCTACTTGCCGCCTTGGTATGTCCGTCCTTGAAAAGGACCGATTATCAGACCATCGAGAGGGGTCTGTGGAAAAGAAACCTAAAAAGGATAAAAAGAAAAGTAAAAGTATGTGTGTCCTAGGAAGGTTGAGTCGTATTGTGGACCACAGTCTGGTTATACCTCCGTCTCTACCCATGGTATTTTTAGTGCGTACTTATGTACACGCGGTACGTATGCCACCACTTGGCCGGGGCTGAGGCGGAGGTTGAATTGCTAGTCTAACTCCTGACGAGCCGGAATGTCATGCCGCGGAGTAGTCCGGACTCGTTTGACAGTGTCCGGGAGCTTGGCTGCTAAATTAAAGTTCTGCCTTTAAAGGCCGCTCTATATTTCCGCTGCGAGGGCCACGGTGTGTTCCTTGGTACGGAGAGAGTGCTCCGTGTTTCCATTGACTGTTATGACACCACATGGTGCGTGCATCTTGAGCTTGAGATAAGCATAGTGTGGCACCGCATTGAATCAAGCAAACCTGGTTCATCCGAGCAGTGCGTGATAGCCGCTGCGGAAGGGGACATTATTGAAGATTAACTCTTCTCTTTGGAAGTTGCCCAGAGATCCGAAGACGACCTCCAATGTGATTGAGCCCGAGCAACGGTCCTCTACACCTGGTATAGCTCCTTTAAAGGTAGTTTTGGCGGGCTTGATCCTCGACGGATCGATGCCCATTTTGCGCACTGTATCCTGATAGAGCAGGTTGAGGCTGCTACCACCGTCCATGAGGACTCGTGTGAGGTGGAATCCATCAATTATTGGGTCGAGAACTAGTGCGGCTGAACCGCCATGATGGATACTAGTCGGATGGTCCCTGCGATCAAAGGTGATCGGGCATGACGACCATGGGTTGAATTTTGGGGCGACTGGCTCTATCACATAGAGGTCCCTGAGCACGCGCTTGCGCTCCCTCTTAGGGATATCATGTTCACCGTTTTGAGCTGTGGGGGAAACTTCTTTTGTCCCCCTGTGTTCGGTAGACAGGGATCCTCGTCATCATTCCCGCTTTGCGACCCCTTCTCCTTGTCTTCGGCATTTAACTTGCCAGTCTGTTTGAAGACCCAACAACTCCGGTGGGTATGATTGGCTGGTTTATCAGGGGTGCCATGGATCTAACATGGATGATCGAGTATGCGGTCCAAGCTGGAAGGGCCCTGATTATTCCTTTTATATGGCTTCTTCCACTGACCCAACTTGGAGCCACTGAATCCGGCGTTGACCGCCGTGTCATCAGTATTGTCACCATTGTTTTGACGCTTGTGCCTGTTGCGTCAGGGCTTGTCGTTGCTATTTCTGGCTTCGGAGGTGCCAGGTTCGCTTGCATTGTTATTGCTGCGGGCTAGCTAGCTATCTTCGCCTGCCCAAAAGCAGGTCATGAGTGCCGTGAGGGCCGCCATGGACTTCGACTTTTCTTGGCCGAGGTGTCGGACGAGCCATTCATCGCGGATGCTGTGTTTGAAGGCCGCTAGGGCTTCGGCATCTGGACAGTCGACGATTTGGTTCTTTTAAGTTAAGAACCTAGTCCGGAATTTCCTTGCTGACTCTCCGGGCTGTTGGTCTATGTGACTTAAGTCATCGGCATCCGGAGGTCTGATGTATGTGCCTTAGAAGTTGTCATGGAAGGCGTCTTCTAGGTCATCCCAGCTGCCAATAGAGTTTTCAGGTAGGCTATTCAGCCACTGCCGGGCTGGTCCCTTGAGTTTTAGGGGGAGGTATTTGAATGCGTGAAGATCATCGCCACGGGCCATGTGAATATGGAGAATAAAGTCTTTAATCCATACCGCGGGATTTGAGGTTCCATCATATGATTCGATATTCACAGGTTTGAACCCTTCTGGGAATTCATGTTCCATTACTTCATCAGTGAAGGAGAGGGGGTGTGCGGTGCCTCTATATCGGGCCAGATCATGACGTAGTTCGGATGGAGTCCGTCTACGGTTTTCTGCCTGGACGTGATTGTGCTTGCCATGTTCGGCTTGATAGCCATCGTCGCGCGTCGGGGCACGCCCCCGCGATCCGTAGATCGATCTGGTCGGACCTGCTTTATTCTTCAGGTCCTGCCGCAGGTCATACGTGTATCCCCGAGCTATTTTATCTCTGCCTTTATGGTGAGGTAGGACGGGCTGGTGTTCGGCTTGAGTTGCCGTTTTGTCTCGGCCATGTGGTGGTCGATCAGCCGCATTACGCGCTGATGGTACATGCTCAAGTGTCTCATCATCGAATTGAGGTAGCAGTTTACGCTTCGGGTAACTTTTGGTTGGGCCCTCGAGGCCGTATTCCTCTGCTGCCAGGACATCAGTCCATCTATTGTTGAGCAGATCTTGATCAGCTTGAAGCTGACGCTGCTTCTTTTTCAGGCTCCTTGCAGTGGCTATTAGCCATTGCTTAAAGCGCTCCTGCTCGAGAGGTTCCTCAGGCACGATAAAGTCTTCATCGCCGAGGCTCAACTCATCCTGGGAGGGTGGAAGGTAATTACTATCCTCCGAGTCTTTGTTTGCAGCCTGTTCAGAGTTTTGCTCGACGGGGTTTTCTTGTTCTTCGACATCATCCAGAGTGTTGTTGCCTCTCATGCCGGTATTGCTCTCTTTGCTGCGGCGTGATTTAGAGTGGCGCCATCGGCGCTTTTGTTGTATCTCGGGAGGTTTATCCTCTACTTGATTTTTCTCATTACTGCTGTCACCCTCCTAGGGTGTATCCACCATATACACATCATATGAAGAGGTGGCCGTCCAGCGTCCGGTAAACGGCAGGTTTTCGGCTTGCTCCTCTCCGGCATCGTCGTCCATACCGTCAACGTGTTTGGAGCCATAATCGAGCATGTCAGTTAAGTCCTCTACTATGGCGATGAAGTGGGTGGTGGGTGGGACGTAAAGTTCCCCGCTCTCAACCCCTAGTACGGGCTAGGCGTAGTTTGGACGTTGCTCCTCTGTAATCACAAGGGAGCGCATCATGTCTAGACCCTCGCTTAAGGGCGAGGTTTGTTGAGGGAGAAAAGAATCCGTGGAGTATGGCGGGAAGGGAATTCCTCGGCCAAGTTCACACGATGCTGACTCCGAGAGTTCGGAGCCAATATCCGGGGAAGGGTCCGGCTTTGTGATGGTTTCCAGTGACATTGCTTCCTCCGGCTCTCCCGTACTGGGCCTAGTGGCCACAGATAGTCCGACGGGTTTAGAAATCCCGTCTTCGGTCCTAGCAAGGCGCTGAGGCTCTAAGGCCAGAGCAGAGGCTAGGGTCGTGAATCCTTGGAAGACCAAGTCTCCTCGGATATCAGTGACATAATCCAGGTTTCCAAAACTAATCTAGTGACCTGGGGCGTAGCTGTCGATCTGCTCTAGATGGCCAAGCGAGTTGGCCCGCAGTGCGAAGCCACCGAATACGAAAATCTGGCCAGGGAGAAAAACCTTGCCTAGGGCAGCATCATTGCAGATGATGGATGGAGCCATCGAACCTTTTTGTAGCGACACAGTGGAACTCTCAATGAAAGCACCAATGTCGGTGTCAAAACCGGCGGATCTCGGGTAGGGGATCCCGAACTGTGCGTCTAAGGTTGATGGTAACAGGAGACAGGGGACACGAAGTTTTACCTAGGTTCGGGCCCTCTTGATGGAGGTAATACCCTACGTCCTACTTGATTAATATTGATGAGTATGGGGGTTATAAGAGTTGATCTACCACAAGATTGTAATGGCTAAAACCCTAGAAGTCTATCCTGTATGATTATGATTGCCCCTAAGGACTAAACCCTCCGGTTTATATAGACACTAGAGGGGCCTAGGGTTGTACAAAGTCGGTTACATAGAAAGGAGATAATACATCAGCCCGCTAGGCTTGCCATCCACGCCAAGGAGAGTCCCATCCGTAGATGGGAGAGAGTCTTCTGTCTTGTATCTTCATAGCCCATTAGTCTGGCCCATGTCACACAGGCCGAACGCCTGAGGACCCCATAATCCAGGACTCCTTCACCTGCCACGGACCGACGAGGTCGAGCGGGCAGGGGCCAAGGGAGAAGGCGGTGACGTCGTCTTGGAGGAGGTGCCACAAACGGCGCCGGAGGGAGCATCTCGGGCGCCGACAGGCGGGCCCCGCTTGTGGTGGCGACGCACGCTATTCCGGCCGTTGAGCCGGCAAGGGTGCCAGATAAGGCGCTGGCCGCGGAAGAGGCGGACAGCGGAGAGTACGCCCTGGTGCCCAGGCCAGGGGGTCACCGGACCACCGGGTCACAGCCGGCTTAGGGCGGGACCAGCGAGGTGTTCCTCGGGCCCCTAACCCAGTTGGAGGCGGCAATGGCCGCCGTGAGCCAGCGCCTACGGGGGCGGATGGACAAAATCCAGGCCTTCGCCCAGGCTGATGTGGAGCAGATGCGGGAGCTAGAGAGTGCCATGTTTGTAATTTCTCCCTCCTCTTCTGTTTTTCTTTTTGTTGCTTCTTCTGGGTGGGGGCGCGCTAGCGCACCCACTGGGTGTAGCCCCCGAGATTCAGGCAACTGCGTAGCAGTTGGGTCGAATCTTCAACCGCTGTCTCTTGCTGATCGTTGCTCCTTACAGCAACTGGACTCCTTCCGGGTCAGCGTCTTCAACTGGCTTCTGGAGAATTACCGATAGCTCAAGGAGCAGCTTGCCGCCAAGGAGGAGCTCCGCATCGCCGCATCTATTTTTCTTGTGTGCTCCTTTTAGTGGGGGCGCGCTAGCACACCCACCGGGTGTAGCCCCCAAGATTCAGGCCAACTACGTAGTAGTTGGGTCGAATCTTAAAGTGGTCCTCTGTTTCCGAGTCTTTCTTTTGCTACCGAGGTGTTGTCTTGGAAGACCCGGCTGATTCGAGCCGGCTTCCATTACGACCGTCTTGTTGCCGACACCGGGCGGCTTGGGGCCGAGGTGGCAGAGGCGAAGGTGGAGGCGACGGCAGCCCGGCAGGCACTTGACGAGGTCAGCCGAGTGCAGGAGCGGCTGGAGGGCGACAAGAGCCGTCTTTAGGCCAAGGTGGAGCGCCTCAAGGCAGAGTCCGCCAAGGTCGTGGAGGCACAGCGGGCCCTCGCTGAGTCCGATCAGCAACGCGGCAAGCTGGCAGATGACAAGGGCCAGCTCCAGGCCGAGGTGGAGCGCGTGAAGGTGCTGGGGGCTGCGACGGAGGAGGTCCGTGATACGTCTCCAACGTATATATAATTTTTGATTGCTCCATGATATATTATCTACTGTTTTGGATATTATTGGGCTTTATTATCCACTTTTATATTATTTTTGGGACTAACCTATTAACCGGAGGCCCAACTCAGAATTGTTGTTTTTTTGCCTGTTTTAGGGTTTCGAAGAAAAGGAATATCAAATGGAGTCCAAACGGAATGAAACCTTCGGGAAAGTGATTTTCTCAATGAACAAGACCCGGGAGACTTGGACCCTACGTCAAGAAAGAAAAGAGGAGGCCACGAGGTAGGGGGGCGCGCCCTCCACCCTCATGGCCCCCCTATTGCTGCATCGACGTACTCCTTCCTCCTATATATACCTACGTACCCCCAAACGATCAGATACGGATCCAAAACCCTAATTCCACCACCGCAACTTTCTGTATCCACGAGATCCCATCTTGGGGCCTGTTCCGGAGCTCCGCCGGAGGGGGCATCGATCACGAAGGGCTTCTACCACTACAAAAAAAAGACACATCCGTGACATTTTGGGCCGAATGAAATTTCTTTTCTGTCATACATATGACACTTCTATGACGATAATTGTGACAAAACCCGGTATCATCATAGATGTGGTGGGCTCCTACTTCTATGACAAAAAATCATGACAGAAAATGGGCTTTTTGTCCTGGGTGGGCCGGAGACACAGCTGCATGACATTCTTTGGGCCATCCATGACAGAAAAAACCGTGGTAGAAGCGAGGGCGAGGAATATTTCAGGGATTTCCTGGTTACGGTGGGAGGTCGGTCGCCGAGCGATGCGCGTTTCTCTCGTACACGTACACACGTGTGTGCGAGGCGTTGGCTCTAACTGAACCCGAGCGAGGCGTTGGGCTCTAACTGAACCCGAGCGATAGCACTGCAGGCTACGCGTTACTGAACCTGAGCGATCGATCGATGGCTGTTAACTAAACCCGATCGAGCGATTCCTTCGCTACTGCTGCTAACTGAAGCCGGTCGATTGGATGAACAGTGAACGTTGCGGGGGGGGTGGGGGGTTGGATGAATAGTGAGCGGTGGTGTTGCCTCTGGATGAACAGGACTCCTGGTGGTGGGCTGGATGAACAGTAGATGGTGTCGGGGTGCCCGTGGAGGGGTGGTTGAACAGGACCCCGTGGTGTGGAGGGCTCGATGAACAGTAGACGGTGGAGGGGTGCCCGTGGAGGGGTGGTCGAACAGTAGCTGGTGGAGTAGCGCGCGGTGGAGGCTGGATGAACAGGAGCCCGTGGAGGCTGGAGGAGGTCGACGGTGGAGATGAACAGTATCCCGTGGAGTCCCGTTTTGCGGTACGCCACACCCCTACCGATGAACCGGACCCCCGTTTCGACCGTAGCGCTCCAACACAAATCCGTTCCGTCCTTTTTGCGGTACGCCACACCCCTCCCGATTTACATGACCCCCGTTTCGACCGTAGGAGGTCCGTTTCGTCCGTTTTGCGGTACGTCAGACCCCTCCTAATCAACAAGACCCCCGTTTCGACCGTAGGAGGTCTGTTTCCTCCATTTTTCGGTATGCCACACCCCTCCCAATCAACAGGACCCCGTTCCGAACGTAGGAGGTCCGTTTCCTCCATTGTGTGGTACGCCAGGCCTCATTTCCATCGCATGTTCCGTCCAAGCCCTCCTGATGAACACGACCACGCATTCCGTTCCGACCCAGCGGGTTGTCTCCCACACGTTCCGTTGCCTCCCGATGAACACGACGCATTCCGTTGCCTCCCCATGAACATGACGCATTTTGTTGCCTCCCCATGAACACGACTACGACACTGTTTCTCCGTTCCAACCCAGCCATATACACGAGCCCTAGCCGTACGTATCCGCGAGTAGGCGTTCGGGACCCTGCCCATATGTATACATACGTGGCCGTATTTTTTTTCTTGCACCCTGGCCGATGTACGTACGTGTACATGCTACGTGCGCGCCTCTACTACGACACGTACGCGCCTCTACTACGACACGTGCGCGCCTCTACATCCACCAGTATATATGTACGTACACGTTCGTGACCAGAATGACAACGCTACGTACGCTTCGACCAGGTGGGTCCCGATTGTCAGGCACTTCCTTGCCTGCGAAGATGTAGCTGGTGGGTCCCAACAGTCAGGGGGCGAATCGTTTTTTTTGCCCGGACGCACTTCCTTGCGTGCGAAGATGTAGCTGGTGGGTCCTAGCAGTCAGGGGCAAACGTTTTTTGCGAAATACGGTGGCCCGTCCGGTGGGTCCCCGCTGTCAGGTGGAGGAATAATTATTTTGCACGTAATAAGGAGGCACTTCTTGCTGCGGCCGTGGACCCAGCTGTCAGCCTCTCCACGTACAGTCCATGTCCGATGGAAGCCGTTCCTTGACCACGTTGACCACGCCGCGCCGAGAGCACCAGGGCGGTGGATGACGGCGAGGCCTTGGAAGGGGACGACGCGGAGCCAGGGAAGACGCAGCAGTGGATGCCCAGGCGTAGAGGAGTACGAGGGTTCACTCGTTCGCTGCGGTGTGAGGCTGCAGTCGCCGCAGAATAACAGGGGGTGTGGGTGAGTAGAGGGATGGCCTGGCTAGCGGTGGGAGTAGTAGGGGGCGGTGAGGCCTCCGCCGCATCGCAGCCGGCCACAGGAGGCAGGAGCACGAGGCACGACCGGTGCTGGTTTGGGCGGCTGGAGCAAGAAGACCAGAGGTTGAAGAAGCACTACGGCCGTTGGATGGACATCGTACGGTCACTGGAGCTAGAATCATGCATATTGACTAAGTTGACAAGCCCTCCATCCCCGTCAACTTAGTAGGCCCACAAGTCAGCCTACCACTATACTGGGTCCCAGCTAACAGGGGGAGTATTCATTTTTTTGTGTGTAATAAGGAGGCACTTCCTTGCGTGCGAAGATATAGCTGGTGGGTCTGAGCTATCAGCGACAGTAATGTTTTTTCGCGAAATACAGAGGCCCTTTCGGTGGGTCCCTGATGTCAGGTGGAGGAATCATTATTTTGCGTGTAATAAGGAGGCATTTCCTTGTGTGCGGCCGTGGACCCAGCTGTCGGCCTCTCCACATACAGTCCACTTCAGATGCATGTCGGTCATTGACCATGTTGACCAGGCAGCGCCGAGAGCACCAGGGCGGTGGACGACGGCGAGGCCTAGGAAGGGAACGGCACAGAGGCAGGGAAGACTTGACAGTTGTTTCCCACGCGGAGGGGAGTACGACTGTACGAGGGTTTACTGGTTCGTCTGCTATCGCCGGAGAATAACAATAGGTGTGTGTCGGCATTATGGGAACGGGGGTCCCTAGACTTGCCTGCCTGCGGCCTACGGCGCGGCTCCAAGGGGGGCCCAGCACGACCCATCTTCACCAACACAAACTCAAGACCCTCGCGAGGGGCCAAGCCTCGCGGGGCAGACGACATGGAGCTTCCTCAGGCATGGCCTCGTTAGGCTGGCTCACGAGGAGGCAGAGAGATCAAGGAGGGGTACCTCGCGAGGTGCCCGTGACGCAAGGCATGACGACTCAGGGTGCCAGGCGGGCGCCAGCCCGCGCAGCGTCCTCTTTCCTCTTTGGTGCAAAGGGGCAAGCGCAGCCGCGGAGTACCGAGGCATCAGGCAAAGGTTGCCATTTCAGTGCAACGAGACCAAGACCAGGAGGACTACGAGACGGAGGCCACCGTGGAGCCCAAGACGGCGTCATCACCAGAGTTTTGCGCAGACAAAGACTACTTTTGTTAGGATAGCTGATACTTGCTGTCCCCCTTCAAATTAGCCCGCCATTGTTGGCTCCCTTCCCGCTCGATATTTGGGAAGAGGACCAGGGCCTCTATAAATCGGACCAGCCACCCACATAGCTGGGGGTCGAAGGGTCTCTGGGGGTAGAGAGGTTGGAAGCAGAGAGAGAGAGAGAGAGAGAGAGAGAGAAAGGTAACTGAACTCCTCCCAGCAGTTCATCGCCTCAGCCAAGAACAGACCCTCGCAAGGCTATTCTTCCTTGTATAGTTCATCATCATCAGCCCAAGAGGCAATCCACACACCACACACTAGAGTAGGGTATTACACCACAACGGTGGCCCGAACCAGTATAAACCCTGTGTCTCTTGTGCTGTTCTTCCCATAGTTCTGATCCTAGCATGGCGGAGGGGTGCAGGTAGGTAGGAGGCGAAATCTCCGCGCGCACCCCAGTGTTCGAACCTCAAGGGTCTGCCGGAACCCGAAATCCGTCATTTGGCGCGCCAGGTAGGGGTGCGCCGGAATTCGTCTTCCATCACCCCGTTCTGCTCCGACCATCGCGCCTATGTCTAACGCTCGTCGGGCCCACGCGCAGCACCGGGCCGCCCTCGCTTCCCACGTCGCCCAGACAGCCCCTGTCGGCGGGCGTCCTCGCCGTTCCCCGTCACCTGCCGTCAACGCCGCCATCGGCCCGGCGGGGGACGAGCAGCAAGCATCGTCTCAGCATCCATCCGTGCGCCAAGATGGCCGCACCGCAACTCCCTCGCTCGCCCCAGCTAGATCTTCGTCCCACGCGCTCCGCGCGCCCATGGAGGCTCGAGCTGCGCTCATCGCGGCAAACAAGCTCCTGCGCTACCATCCTGTCGACGACGTCTACGAAGAATGGCTCGACCGCGTCGCCGAGCTTGTCCGCGCCACAGGGGGCTCTTCCGCGCTGTCCGTTCCGTTTCACCGCACCCCGCCCCGCGCGGGCGAAGAGGCTCCGGCGGCGCCCTGGCCGCCTCCTCCTCAAGAAGACACCATGGCTCCAAGGCGCGTGGCCCCTGGGCGGAACCCACTCCGTCAGGTGCCAGCGCAGCAAGAACAGAGCTGCCAAGAAGTCCCCGCGCCCGCCAGAAGCTGCCCGGGCGCTCCCTTTTCCAGCACGTCGCGACCATCCTCCTGCTCCAGCGCATGGGGACATGCAAGACCAGGCTCTCCGTCACCCAAGGCCTCCCGTGGCCACAGCAGGCTGCCGCGCCTACACCACCGAACTACGCAGCGTCGCGTGGCCCGGCAAGTTCAAGCCAGACCTGCCTCCTCGCTACGACGGCACGGCCGACCCTGCGGAGTTCCTCCAGCTCTACGAGCTGGGCATCGAAGCTGCCAACGGAGACGAGATGGTCATGGCGAACTAGTTTCCCATGATGCTCAAGGACGGGGCCCGCACCTGGCTCCTGAACCTGGCTCCAGGCACAATCTCCTCCTGGGAAGAGATGCGCACCCGCTTCATCGCCAACTTCCAAGGTACTCGCGACCGGCCACCCGCCGTGAGCGACATGCGCCGCATCAAGAAACAACCCGGGGAGACCCTGCCGAAGTACATCCAGCGCTTCAACAACGCATGCCTCAAGATCCCCAAGGTGACTGAAGAGGCCATCATCTCAGCTTTCTCCGACGGCGTGCGCGACGTCAAGATGAAAGAGGAGCTGGTGATGCATGTAGACCTGTGCACTTCCTTGGAGCTGTTCAACTTGGCAAACAAGTGCGCTAGGGCTGAGGAGGGGCGTCTCTCCCTCCTCGAGCTGCCTGCCACAGACCCAGGAGAGAAGAAGCTCAAGGCCAAGGATGTGAAGCGCAAGGGGGCTGCAGTGCTCGCAGTAGAACCAGACACCAAGCGGGGCAGATATCAGCCCGAACCTCCCAAGGGCAGCCGGTACTGCATGTACCACGACCTCCACACCCACAACACCAACGAATGCCAAGAGCTCCGGGCCATGCGAGAAGGAAGGATCGGACGTCATCCCGACCGCGGTGACCGGGGCTACGGTCGAGGAGGAGGAAGGAACGCAGGACGCTGGGAAGACCGTGGCCCGCGCCAGGGGTGGCACGACCAACCTCGCGAGGATCGCTGGCAAGACCCACCTCGCGAGGGAGGATGGAGGGATCAACCTCGCGAGGATCGCCCGCAAGGCAACGCAGGCCTCCCACCACTGCCGCCGCAGCCAAGGAGAAACAAGGACCGCCACCAGGACGAGGAGGCTGGGGGCTTCCAGGAGCCGCGCACGATCGCCTGCATCCTGGGCGGAGCTCAAGCCCCAGCTTCTCAATGCATCTTCAAGCAGTTCGCCCGCGAAGTGAACGCAGTCCTCCCCAGACTCGAAGCCACACGCCGTCTCAGGTGGTCGGCGTGTACCATCACGTTCAGCTCAGCAGATCAGCTCAAGTGTCCGGCAATAGCCGGAGTCCTCCCGATGCTCTGTTCCCCAATCATCAGCAACGTGGTGGTCACCAAGACCCTCATCGATGGCGGGGCAGGGCTCAACGTCCTGTCCGTGGAGACATTCAACAACCTCCAAGTGCCCTACAGCCAGCTTCAGCCAACCAAGCCCTTCTCCGGTATCACCGATGGCTCCACGGTCCCGATCGGGCAGGTCCGCCTCCCTGTCACCTTCGGCGCACGCGACAACTACCGCACCGAGCTCATCGACTTCGACGTTGCTCACATTCGCCTGCCATACAACGCCATCCTTGGGTACCCAGCGCTGGCCAAGTTCATGGCCGTAACTCACCACGGCTACAACGTCCTCAAGATGCCAGGAAGCGGCGGAGTCATCACGGTACCCTGCGAGGAGAGGGACGCGGTGTGTTCCCTGGAGCGAGCCTTTCCGGCCGCATCACTGGAAGACCCGGATCTCGAAAGCAGGAGGCATCCCGAGGCCGCCCCCAAGAAGAAGAAGACATCGTCCGGCCTGGCCCCTCAGGAGGCAGGCCCCTTAGGGCCCGTGCCTGCCCAGGGGGAACCTCCTTCCATCACATAGGAAAGCGCGCCCGGCGCCCTCCTCAGGCAGGGCTCGGGGGCTCTCCCCTGGAGGGCCACCGACCTAGCTAGGGTCACGAGGGAGGCGCTTGGGCACCACCTGGAGGCGTGTTATGAAGCACGTTTCCCTCAAGAAGGAGCAAGGCAAGGAGATCCAGAACCACATGAGTTCGTCAGCAAGGCCATTCAGGAGCTACAGGAGTCAAGGGTCATGAGAGGCGGCCGCCGCCTACCAGCAGTGGCTCCCCATCAAGGCGAGGATGGCGGGCTGCGTGTCTGCATCGACGTACCAGGGCTCAACCGAGTCACCTCCCTGGAGCGCCTCTGGCCCTCGCGAGTGGGGCGCTGCGGAGGTCCACCCCATAGCTACGTTCGCATGCTGTACGGCTTGTCGAGCGCGACTGACACGTACCAGCGGTTCATGAGGGGCACCACGGAGGCACAAGAAGCCAGGCGCTCCGCAGCCCTGGCGGAGATGGAGATGGCCCGCGAGGAACCGCCAGCGCCTCCGGAGCCTCCCGAGGCCCCTGGGCCTAGGGGATCATGAGGATCGGCTTCCGCAGCCCACCGAGCCGGCTACACCAACACCCCTTCGTCTTCAGCGTCATCAGGTGACATCTTTCTAGTTTCATTTCCAGCTGGGAGCGCCCCCAGGGTAGCATTATTCCCAGGCCGCATGGGTCCGTCCCTGCGGCGTGTATCCCTTTTACTTCGCGTCGATTAGCTTACCTTGTTGGGGGCGCCAATCGAGTTGCATCACCCCCAAGTCGCTCGGGCCTGACCCAGTGATCTCCGCATTCCCAGCATCTATTTGAACGAATCCACTCCGTCGCGGCTAATGTGTTTTACCTAGTTGCCTGCTCAGCTGACGCCAACTAATGGAGCTGCTCCCAAACAGCACGACGCTTGCGCATGGGTCCGTCCCTGCAACACCGACAAACCTGGATGGCTGAGCTCTGGCCGCGGCAGCCCCGCATAGCGTCACCTCGTCAAGCCTTCAGTGCCTCACTACCCCTCGGAAGCAACCAACGGCTGAATCAATTGTATGGAAACCCCTTGCTTTTTCTATGATGGACCTGCAGGACCTCCTGAAGGAGCTGCTTCAGGCGAGGCTCTTGTTGTGCCTCCTTCGCTCTCGTCCGCGCGAACCGCTTGCACGTTAAAGGGGGGGTGCCTGAGCATCGCGATTCAGGGCTCCAACTGGCTCTCCAGCCCTCACCCTCTGGCCTTGAACACGGCATTGCGACCTAGCATACCAGCGACGGATGAGATTCGCTCGAGGGCCGGGACCCGAGGACGTAGAGTAGAAAGGGGAGCAAAGGCGAGAGGGAAGAGACACACGAGGACCTCCCCAAGCAACCCCGTGCCTGCCGATGCACGGACCCGGCCACACACCAGAGAGCGGCCCCTGATCCTCGAGATAAGCTATCGCCCGGAAGCGCCAGCTACCATGGCACCATCCCCGCACCTAATGCTATCCCATGTTAGCGACGTCGCTCCCCTTTCTCACCAAATGACGGTTGCTTGGGCGCGAAAGGGGACCTCCTAAGCATCGCGACTCAGGGGCTCTTACCGGACTCGGGGTCGCTCACCTCCTGGCCTTGACCACGACATCGCGACCTGGCATACCAGCGATGGCTGAAGCCGCCTTAGGACTGGGACCTGTCGGCGCAGAGCACCATGCCCTCGTGAGGTTCGAAAGGGAGGACCGAGCTAAGACGGGATGAACAACTCGCGCAATTCTACGACAAGGGTTATATTAACAAAACAGGATCACAGGCACCTCGCAGGGAACAGATCCTAAAGAGACGCAAACTACGCGCATCCCTACAAAAGACGCCATCATCAACAGTGGGCCGTCAAGCACCGACGCCAACCCCATCTAGATCAGAGTCGGCGGCGGCCTGACGAGCCCGCCCTGCTCCAGGAGCGGCACCGGCTCAGGGGCTTGTAGCTATCGTCGCTTGTCTCCGGAGTCGCGAAGGGCTCGCCGGAGTCGCTGGAGCCTCCGACGTCTCCACCGCCTAAGGAGCCGCCAAGAGCATCACCGAAGCACCATTGTAGTCCAAGTGGATCGCGAAGACGCCCCTTGTCCTGCAAACCCCGGCGATCTCTCTCCAGCCTCGAGTCATGTAGACCTCGCGCGGGGCGATGACCGCGACCTCTGCCTCGGTCGCGAGGGTGCTGCAGCCGGCGTGCTGCAGCCAGAGCTCCAAGGGCTCCCCCTGCGGGATGATGGAGGCAAAGTAGGGAGGCCGGCGGATCCAAGATTGGAGAGGAATGGCGACGTGGAGCACGAACTCTTGGGAGGAGCCCTCGGTGTGGACCCCAGGGGGGACGACCCACACCTTCGTGACCCGTCGGCACCGACGGCGGCGCCACCCATGGCGGTCGGCATCAGCTCCTTCGAGGCCCTCGACGTGGCCGTACAATGGAAGCGGGAAATCCGGCGGCGCCCGCTCGCCCCAAGGCCTCGACACCACCTGAAGGGCCCCCTCGTCCGGGCCACAGTGGACAATCCGTTTCTTCGGCGGGAGTGGGTCTGGTCCCTCTTGGGGAGCCTTTCCCTTCTCTACCGTCAAGAACCGGCGGATCGGAGCCATCACGGCAAGACGGAGCAAGAATCAGGAAGAAGGAGAAGCAAGGAGGGATGGACTGAAAGGGCGCGCGACGTTCCGTACTTATAGCCGGCGGAGGCCAACTGCCGACCTCCGCGATCGTAGGTAATCATGACCCGTTTTGCATGCAGGGACTTGTCCAATCCGCGTAGTTGCCAAGGCGCCATGGGGAAATGGAGACGCCCACGTCCAATCAACCGCCACGCGGCGCCCAAGCCCATAGGCTGTTAGGGCCCGCGGCGCTTCGCTCTTGCCCTTCCGCCTCCCAACACGGCCAAGTCCGGGCGCGCCTTGGGCCCGGGGGCTACTGTCGGCGTTCTGGGAACGGGGGTCCCCAGACTTGCCTGCCGGTGGCCTGCGGCGCGGCTCCAAGGGGGGCCCAGCACGGCCCATCTTCACCAACACAAACTCAAGACCCTCGCAAGGGGCCAAGCCTCGTGGGGCGGACGACGCGGAGCTTCCTCAGGCACGGCCTCGTCAGGCTGGCTCACGAGGAGGCGGAGAGATCAAGGCGGGGTACCTCGCGAGGTGCCCGTGACGCAAGCCATGACGACTCAGGGCGCCAGGCGGGCGCCAGCCCGTGCAGCATCCTCCTTTCCTCTTTGGTACAAAGGGGGCAAGCGTAGCCGCGGAGTACCGAGGCATCAGGCAAAGGTTGACATTTCGGTGCAACGAGACCAGGACCAGGAGGACTACGAGACGGAGGTCACCGTGGAGCCCAAGATGGCGTCATCACCAGAGCTTTGCGCAGACTACTTTTGTCAGGATAGCAGATACTTGCTCTCCCCCTTCAAATTAGCCCGCCATTGTTCGCTCCCTTCCCGCTCGATATTTGGGAAGAGGACCAGGGCCTCTATAAATAGGACCAGCCACCCACATAGCTGGGGGTCGAAGGGTCTCTAGGGTAGAGAGGTTGGAAGTAGAGAGAGAGAGAGAGAGAGAGAGAAAGGTGACTGAACTCCTCCCATCAGTTCATCGCCTCAGCCAAGAACAGACCCTCGCGAGGCTGTTCTTCCTTGTATTGTTCATCATCCTCGGCCCAAGAGGCAATCCACACACCACACACTGGAGTAGGGTATTACACCACAACGGTGGCCCGAACCAGTATAAACCCTGTGTCTCTTGTGCTGTTCTTCCCATAGTTCTGATCCTAGCATGGCGGAGGGGTGCAGGTAGGTAGGAGGCGAAATCTCCGCGTGCACCCCAGTGTTCGAACCTCAAGGGTCTGTCAGAAACTGAAATCCGATAGTGTGGGTGAGTAGAGGGATGGCTAGGCCAGCGATGGGAGTATGGTGGGGCGGTGAGGCCTGCACGGCAACACAGCCGGCCGTGGGGAGGAGGGAGCAGGCAGTCCCACCGGTGCTTGTTTGAGCAGCTGGAGCACAAAGAGCAGAGATTGAAGAAGCACAACGGTCGGTCGATGGACATCCAACAGTCACTGCTTGTGCGTCAACCTTTTTTAGGAAAGCCTCAAATCTATGGAAAACAACATACAACCCATCTGCCATTATTTCTAATAATTTACAGCCCATTTGCTAATTCTTAAGGTTTTTTTGGAGCCCATATTCTTATTGTTAGCATTACAACCCATATTGTGGCCATGGTTAAAAAATTATACAAAAATTTGCATATTTCGGTGCGGTCCAAACTGTTTATAATCCCAAAATTTCGACTCACATTCAAACTGATTTTAAAAATAAACGTATATCAATATAAAATCCAACAAATTCTCCACGCATAAAAATTAATGTAATTTAAAATCTCCAAATGAAAAAAGATATTTGAAACTAATTGCCGGTTTGATGTGTTTTAAAAATGTACAACCCATTTCTCATTACTGATGGGCCAGTTTCTCAGCCAGTTGAATGAAAGTTATCCTCGTCTTGAAAGATTTGCAGCCCAACAGGCCTGACAAGGCGACTTACTTGGCAAATCACAAAAAAACTGGGCTGTGGTTGTGGACCCAGCTGTCAGCCTCTCCACGTACAGTACTCTTCCGATGGAAGTTGTTCCTTGACCATGTTGACCGCGCCGCGCGGAGAGCACCACGGCGGTGGACAATGGTGAGGCCTAGGAAGGGGACGACACAGAGCCGGGGAAGACGTGGCAGTGGAAGCCCGCGCGGAGAGGAGTACGAGGGTTCACTGGTTCGGCTGTGGTGTGAAGCTGCCGTCGCCGCAGGGCCTGGCCAGCGGTGGGAATAGTAGGGGGCGGTGAGGCCTCCACGGCAGCACAGCCGGCCACAGGAGGCAGGAGCATGCGACACGACCGGTGCTGCTTTGGTTGGCTGGAGCAAGAAGACCAAAGGTTGAAGAAGCACTACGGTCGTTGGATGGACATCGTACGGTCACTGGAGCTAGAATCGTTCATATTGACTAAGTTGACAAAGCCCTCCATCCCCTTCAACTTAGTAGGCCCACAGGTCAGCCTCCCACAATGGTGGGTCCCAGCTAGCAGGGGGTATTCATTTTTTTGTGTGTAATAAGGAGGCACTTCCTTGCGTGCGAAGATATAGCTGGTGGGTCCGAGCTGTTAGCGGCGGTAACGTTTTTTTTGCGAAATACGGAGGCCCTTTCGGTGGGTCCCTAATGTTAGGTGGAGGAATCATAATTTTGCGTGTAATAAGGAGGCCTTTCCTTGCGTTGACCGTGGACCCAGCTGTTGGCCTATCCATGTACAATCCACTTCAGATGCATGTCGGTCGTTGACCACGTTGACCAGGCTGCGCCGAGAGCACCAGGGCGGTGGATGACGGCGAGGCCTAGGAAGGGAATGACACAGAGGCAGGGAAGACTCGACATTTGTTTCCCACGCGGAGGGGAGTACGACTGTATGAGGGTTTACTGGTTCGTCTGCCGTCGCCGGAGAATAACAGCAGGTGTGGGTGAGTAGAGGGATGGCTAGGCTAGCGATGGGAGTATGGTGGGGCGGTGAGGCCTGCGTGGCAGCACTGTCGGCCGCGGGGAGGAGGGAGCATGCAGTCCCGCCAGCGCTTGTTTGAGCGGCTGGAGCAGGAAGAGCAGAGATTGAAGAACCACGACGGCCATTCGATGAACATCCAACAGTCACCGCTTGTGCGTCAACCTTTTTTAGGAAAGCCTCAAATCTGTGGAAAATAGCATACAACCCATCTACCATTATTTCTAATAATTTACAGCCCATTTGCTAATTCTTAATGTTTTTTGGAGCCCATATTCTTTTTGTTAGCATTACAGCCCATATTGTGGCCATGGTTAAAAAATTATACGAAATTTTGCATATTTCGGTGTGGTTCGAACTGTTTGTAATTCCGAAATTTCGACTCACATTCAAACTGATTTTAAAAATAAATGTATATCAATATAAAATCCAACAAATTCTCCACGCATAAAAATTAATGTAATTTAAAATCTCAAAATGAAAAAAACGATATTTGAAACCAATTGCCGGTTTGATGTGTTTTAAAAATGTACATCCCATTTCTCATTACTGATGGGCCATTTTCTCGGCCAGCCGAATGAAAGCTCTCCCCGTCTTGAAAGATTTGCAGCCCAACAGGTCTGACAAAGCGAGTTACTTGGAAAATCACAAAAAAAACTAGGCTGTGGCCGTGGACCCAGCTGTCAGCCTCTCCACGTACAGTACTCTTCCGATGGAAGTCGTTCCTTGACCACGTTGACCATGCCGCGCGGAGAGCACCACGGCGGTGGACGACGGCGAGGCCTAGGAAGGGGACGACGCGGAGCCGGGGAAGACATGGCAGTGGAAGCCCGCGCAGAGAGGAGTACGAGGGTTCACTGGTTCGGCTGCGGTGTGAGGCTGCTGTCGCCGCAGGGCCTGGCCAACGGTGGGAATAGTAGGGGCGGTGAGGCCTCCGCGGCAGCACAGCCGGCCATGGGAGGCAGTAGCATGCGGCACGACCAGCGCTGCTTTGGGCGGCTGGAGCAAGAAGACCAGAGGTTGAAGAAGCACTACGGCCGTTGGATGGACATCGTACGGTCACTTAAGCTAGAATCATTCATATTGACTAAGTTGACAAAGCCCTCTGTCCCCGTCAACTTAGTAGGCCCACAAGTCAGACTCCCACAATGGTGGGTCCTAGCTAGCAGGGGGTATTCATTTTTTTGTGCGTAATAAGGAGGCACTTCCTTGCGTGCAAAGATATAGCTAGTGGGTTTGACATGTCAGCGGGGGGAACATTTTTTTCGCGAAATACATGGGCCCTTCAGGTGGGTCCCAGCTGCCAGGTGGAGGAATCATTATTTTGCTCATACAGTCCATGGCCGATGGATGTCGTTCGTTGACCATGTTGACCAGGCCGCGCCGAGAGCACCATGGCGGTGGGCGATGGCGAGGCCAAGGAAGGGAACGACACGGAGATGGGGAAGACTCGGCAATGGTTGACCACGCGGTGGGGGGTACGAGGGTTTACTGGTCCGGCTTCCGTCGCTAGAAAATAACAGGAGGTGTGGGTGAGTAGAGGAATGGCCTGGACAGCAATGAAGTAGGGTGGGGCGATGCGGCCTGTTCGGCAGCACAGCCGGTCACGGGAGGCGGGAGCAGGGAGTTCCACCGGAGCTAGTTTGGGCGGCTGGAGCAAGAAGATAAGATATTGAAGAAGCAACACGGCCGTTGGATTAACATCCAACGGTCACTGCCGCTAGAATCATTTGTGGACTAAGTTGACAAAGCCAAAGTACACGTCAACCTAGTAGACCCACAAGTCAGCCTCCAAATCTGTCCCAAATAGCATACAACCCGAAATTTCTAGCCAGATTCAAATTAATTTTGAATCTAAATATACCTTAATTGAAATTCAATGAAATTTTACCTGCACAAAAACAATGAAATTTAAAATATCAAAATCCTAAAGAAAACAATATTTTGGAACTAATTGCCTGTTTGCTGTATTTTTTTTCATTTTACAACCCATTTATTATTATTATTTATAGCCCATTTTCTAGGCAAAATGCATCCCTCCTCGTCTTGAAAGATTTCTGGCCCAGCAAGGCATAGAAAAGCAAGTAGGCCTACGTTGGTTATTATGCAAAAAAGAAAATAGCTGGCTAGCCATTTTCAGAAAGGAAAAAAAACAAACTGGGCTAGTCATGTGCTAAACATATGAAATAAAAGCCTGGGCTGGATGGGCCACGGGCCCCGCACAACCCAGTTGATACCCTTCTCCGTCCCGAAAAAACAAAATTACTGCGCGCGCTGCTGGGTCCCTACTGTCATCCTCACCATGTACAGTCCTCTCCTTATTCCTCTCGGTTGTTGACCATGTTGACAACACCGGAGGGCGGCGCCGCGGCGAGCGAACCAAGGCGGAGGACGATGGTGAGGCCTCGGACGGGAACGAACAGGAGCCGGGGAAGATCACAGCCAGCCGTGGGAGGCAGGAGCAGGCGGTCCCGCCGGTGTTGGTTTGGCGTTGGTGGCTCGAGGAAGAAGAGACTAAAGAAACGCGACAGACGTTGAATGTCAATCCAACGGTCAAGGTTGGCACAATTGTTTGTTGACTAAGCGGACACCAAGTAGCATACTTTTTTATATATAGAAAGAAAATCAAAGACTTGGGAAGGCGTACATAACAAGCTAGTGTACCAGTAAAGAGACGCTGCCGAGTTTTAGAAAAAAGAAAGATGTGCTCCTGTAGCTGGTTCGAATCCAAACCTAGACTATGACTATATATGGTGCTATGCTACTCTGCAAGTAATGAAACTGACATATCCAACGTTCGCTTCTCCTCTTCTCTACTTACTCTGCCTAGCATCAGAAGCTCTGGCCGCAGCAACCATGTTCGCTGGCTGCTTGTCCACCTACTCTTCAGCAGGAAACAGCCAGATATGCACCAAGTCAACACCCGTACCATCACCTGTGGGTCTCATCACACCACCGCCGGCACGTGCACCGCAGCCGATTGCTCATCGCAACCCGCTGCTGTTGGTGTGGTGCCACTGCTACAAATCACGTAGAGTCATCCCTCGCATCTCAACCACAATCCGCAGCCCTGGCCGAGTCTTCTATAAATGCCCGAATCATGGGGTAATAATAAGTTTAAGTGTTGTTCTACTGCTTTCAGTTGCTGATTTTTTTAATAGTTTGGTTGATGATCTTCCAATTTGATTCATGCAGAAAAGGGAAGATTCGTGTGATTTTTATTTGTGGGAAGTTGTTGATGTGGGGGAATGCAACTACGCTGATTATTTGGTTAGCCAAGGAATCCCAATACCAGCAGGTTGGGGTGTTGGACAAGTAACTGGAGGAACAATAGAAGAGGAAGATGCAGAGCAGAAGGTTAAAGATGCAGTTCATGTGATCATGGCCAAGCAACAGCTGCTGAACGGCCTTGATAGCAATGAGGAGATGAAAGAGCTTGTGCAGATAATGGGAAAAATCAATGTGTTCTGTAGGATGATTGTCTCTTTATTTGCAGTGTATGTAGCACTCGTGATGTATTCAGTGGCTACGACATGAGCACTTTGCTGAAACTAGTAATGAATGAAACCTGTGTAGCAGGATGGGCCTAGTGTTGTGAACATCTAATGATTTCTATTAACGGAAATCAGGGGGTATCCCCTTTTTCACATATAAATAAATAAACAACAGAGGCCCTGTCGGGTCAGCTTTGTTCTCATTCGAAAACGTCTAGCAAATTGCAGTCCAATAGCAAACTATGTCATCAAATTCAAGTTTCACAACCAAATATGAGTACAACTAAACAACAATGTCATCATGTTTTATTTGTCATACAAACACCAAACACAAATCAGCATACATAACAAGTGCTGTTCTCACAGCAGAATACTAGACAACATGTTCATCAGGTTTCAGTTGTCATAGCAAACACAATTTCACATAGTAGATAAAAAAACGTCTTCTGATAGGCAAATACGACAAAAGCAATGTAATCATCATCTACAGCAGCAGCGTCAACATCTTCGCCATGTGTATCAGTCTGAATCGTAATTCCCCAAGGTGTCTTCTTCTTCTTCGTCCACAACGTCCTGGAACTGTGGCTTCTTCTTGATCAACTCTTGTATGTCCACAGCACGACATGCAATCTTTTCGCGGGCGTCATTGATGTGATGGTTCTCAAAGATATTAGGAACATCTGTGTTATCTAGTACATCAGGAGCAGTGTAAGCATCATCTTGTTGTGCAACTTCATTAAACAAATTCCTCTGCTCAAACCTTTGCAATACTCTCCAGTCATCGCTACGTGCAAATGTGTCTTCCAAGAAAAATATCTGTGTTGCTTCATTTGCCAAAATAAAAGGCTCGTTGGTCTGGTACGCCGCCTTGACATTAATGGATTTGAAATAATCATTAGCTCTGGGTTTGGCGATCCTGGAAAACAGGTTATACCAACAACATCACAACAGAACCACACACCGATGATCCTCGAAACTGGAGATATAATGCAACTGAACAATGTCTGTTATGTAGCATACATTTCAGTTGTCTCTTTGTCATACGTATCCGTGCTCATGATGGCACTGTTTTGGCACACATCTCCAACAACGCAAGATCCATAATGTCTTACCCGAGTATCAAGACCCATTGCTAGTGAGTAAAGGGCATCATCAACTGCCTGCCCATCCTCCCGCATCTTCTTAACCTATGGTTAGAAAGTAGACAAGCTGATCATCTTATGTACTCAATATATTAAAAAAACTGACAGTGCACTTCAAAAGCTTACATGGTTCTTGAACAATTTCGCAAATCCTGCCATAACCAGTTTGTCAATGTTTCTTGGATTTTGTGGCAGTAACTCCTCTTTGTAGATGCTGCACAACATAGTGATCGCGTCAAACATCTAAATATATAAGAATGTGCTGCAAGTTTAGTAGATTACGTTGTATAAGCTGCAGTACTGCACTTACTTGATATAAGGTAGTATCTCAGGACAGTTATTCAACACATACCAAACCATTTTGTCCAAATCTTTAGGTTTGACCTCTTGTCGACTCTTCCCTGTAACTCGAACAGAATAATCGAAAACATTGAGCCCAGGATTGTCTTCACCCACCTCTTTGCTAAGCTGATCAGTTGTTTCATTGTATTTTGAGCAAAATGTCAACGCTTCTGTAGCAATGTAGGCCTCTACAATGGAACCCTCGGGTCTAGCTCTGTTCCTAACATTGCCCTTGAAAGTGCCTAGCCTCCTTTCAATAGGGTACATCCAGCCATACTGTACGGGACCTCTAAGTAGTGCCTCATCAGGTAGATGAACAGCCAAATGCACCATCACATCAAAGAAGGATGGAGGATATATCTTCTCAAGGTCGCATAGGATAGTTGGTATCTTTTCTCTAAGACGCTCCAAAGCATCTATCCTGATATTCCTACTGCAGAGTTCCCTGAATAATTGTCCCAACTCTGCAACTGCTCTGTATAAGTTAGGGTGGCCCAATCCTCTAATGATAACAAGTAAAACCCTTTGAAGTAGGACGTGGCAGTCATGAGTTTTCAACCCTTGTACCTTGTTTCCATCTGCACTGACTCTCCTTTCAGGGTTGGAAGAAAATCCATGTGGGAATCTCACACGTGGCAGGACCTCGCAGAATTCTTTTCTTTTTACCTTGTCCAAGACGTACACAGCTGGTGCCATATCCTGTGGTTTACCTTCATCTTGCACCTGCAAATCCTTTCTGATACCCAAGTGTGTCAAATCAATCCTAGATTTTAAGGTATCTTTCGTCTTGCCTTGAATATTAAGACGCACGACGGTTAGCTTCTCCCACGACGATCTTGACAACAATGAGGAGATTAAAGAGCTTGTGAAGATAATGGGCAAAATCGATGTGCTCTGTAGGATGATTGTCTCTTTATTTGCAGTGCATGTTGCACTCGTGATGTATTCAGTGGCTATGACATGCGCACTTTGCTGAAACTAGTAATGAATGAAACTTGTGTAGCAGGCTGGGCGTAGTGTTGTGAACATCTAATGATTTCTATTAACGGAAATCAGGGGGTATCCCCTTTTTCTCATAAATAAATAAATAGCAGATGCCCTTTTGGTAATAAATAAATAAATTAGCAGGGGCCCTGTCGGGTCAGCTTTGTTCTCATTCAAAGACGTCGAGCAAATTACAGTCCAACAGCAAACTATGTCATCAAATTCAAGTTTGATAGCCAAATATGAGTTCAACAAAACAACAATGTCATCATGTTTTACTCGTCATACAATCACCAAACACAAATTAGCATACATAACAAGTGATGTTCTCACAGGAAAATACTAAACAACATGTTCACCAGGTTTCAGTTGTCATAGCAAACACAATTTCACATAGTAGATAAAAAAGTTTTCTGACAGGCAAATACGACAAAAGCAATGTAATCATCATCTGCAGGAGCAACGTCAACATCTTCGCCATGTGTATCAGTCTGAATCGTAATTCCCCACGGTGTCATCTTCTTCTTCGTCCTTGAACGTTGGCTTCTTCTTGATCAACTCTTGTATGTCCACAGCACGACAGGCAATCTTTTCGTTGGCGTCATTGACGTGATGGTTCTCAAAGATATTAGGAACATCTGTGTTATCTTGTACATCAGGAGCAGTGTAAGCATCATCTTGTTGTGCAACTTCATTAAACGAATTCCTCTGCTCAAACCTTTGCAATACTCTCCAGTCATCACTACGTGCAAATGTGTCTTCCAAGAAAAAATCTGTGTTGCTTGATTTGCCAAAATAAAAGGCTCAATGGTCTGGTACGCCACCTTGACATTAATGGATTTGAAATAATCATCAGCTCTGGGTTTTGCGATCCTGGAAAACAGTTATACCAACGACAGCCCAATAGAACCACACACCGATGATCCTCGAAACAGGAGATATACTGCAACTGAACAATGTATGTTACGTTAGCATACATTTCAGTTCTCTCTTTGTCATACGTATCCGTGCTCATGATGGCACTATTTTGTGTCTTCCTGCCTTTGTCTCGTGCAAGGGTGTTGTAATGCACATCTCCAACAACGCAAGATTCATAATGTTTTACCCGAGTATGAGGACCCATTGCTAGTGAGTAAAGGGCATCATCAACTACGTGCCCATCCTCCCGCATCTTCTTAACCTATGGTTAGAAAATAGACAAGCTGATCATCTTATGTACTCAATATATTAAAAAACTCACAGTGCAATTCAAAAGCTTACATGGCTCTTGAACCACTTAGCAAATCCTGTCATAACCAGTTTGTCAATGTTTCTTGGATTTTGCGGCAGTAACTCCTTTTTGTAGATGCTGCACAACATAGTGATCACGTCAAACATCTAAATATATAAGAATGTGCTACAAGTTTAGTAGATTACGATGTATAAACTGCAGTAGTTAGCACTTACTTAATATAAGGTAGTATCTCAGGATAGTTATCAAGATATACCAAACCAATTTGTCCAAATCTTTAGGCTTGTCCTCTTGTCGACTCTTCCCCGTAACTCAAACAGAATAATCGAAAACATTGAGCCTGGGATTGTCTTCATCCACCTCTTTGCTAAGCTGATCAGCTTTTTCAATGTATTTTGAGTAGAATGTCACGCTTCTATAGCAATGTAGGCCTCTGCAATGGAACCCTCTGGTCTAGCTCTGTTCCTAACATTGCCCTTGAAAGTGCCTAACCGCCTTTCAATAGAGTACATCCAGCCATACTATACTGGACCTCTAAGTAGTGCCTCATCAGGTAGATGAACAGCCAAATGCACCATCACATCAAAGAAGGCTGGAGGATATATCTTCTCAAGATCGCATAGGATAGTTGGTATCTTGTCTCTAAGACGCTCCAAAGCATCTATTCTGATATTTCTACTGCAGAGTTCCCTGAATAATTGTCCCAACTCTGCAACTACTCTGTATAAGTCAGGGCGGCCCAATCCTCTAAGGATAACAGGTAAAACCCTTTGAAGTAGGACGTGGCAGTCATGAGTTTTCAACCCTTTTACCTTGTTTCCATCTGCACTGACTCTCCTTTCAGGGTTGGAAGCAAATCCATGTGGGAATCTCACATGTGACAGGACCTCGCAGAATTCTTTTCTTTTTACCTTGTCCAAGACGTACACAGCTGGTGCCATATCCCGTGGTTTACCTTCATCTTGCAACTGCAAATCCTTTCTGATACCCAGGTGTGTCAAATCAATCCTAGATTTTAAGGTATCTTTCCTCTTGCCTTGAATATTAAGAAGTGTGGCGATAATGCTGTCACATATATTTTTCTCGATGTGCACCACATCAAGATTATGCCGTAGATCCAAATCTTTCCAATACTCCAAGTCTCGCAAAGTGGACCTGTGGGTAAACAATAATCTCTCTTCTACCCTGCCACACTTCCTTTTCCCACTACCATTACCAGGATGGTTTCCTGGTGTAATATGCCTGACCTTCTCTAATTCCACTTGCAACTCATCAGCGCTGAGCCTCTTTGGCGCATCACGGTTTTCATGCCTTGCATTGAACACATGTCTTCAGTATTTTCTAGGATGCGGCTTGTCCTTGGCAAGGAAATATCGGTGTCCAATGTAACAGATCTTGCTAAGTATTGCGTACGACAGTGGATTCCTGTCACAGCGAACACATGCATTGTAATCATGTGTCGTTCGCCCTGACATTATGCCCAAAGCCGGATAATCATGGATGCACCAAATTATAACAGCACGTAGAAAGAAATCAGCTGGTGGGCTGCTTTATAGGTCTCGAGTGAGAACACCCTTCCATAGCTGTTGAAGTTCCTCCACAAGAGGCTCCTTGAACAAATCAAAATCCTTTCCAGGACTTTTTGGACCTGGGATGAGCAAGGCCATCATGTAGTTTGATTCTTTGGTGCAGACATTTGGAGGAATGTTGTAAGGGATAACAAGCACTGGCCACATGCTATATGTGGCGCTCTGGTGGCCAAATGGGTTAAATCCATCTGATGCTAAGCCAAGTCTAATGTTTCTTGGGTCAGCAGCAAACTCTTTGTGTTTATCATTGAAGCTTTTCCACTCACTACCATGAGATGGATGGCTCATTACATTCTGATCTCTGTACTCCTGGTTCCTAGAATGCCACAGTACATCCTCTCTTGTTTTAGCATCATGAAACAATCTCTGCAATCTTGGTGTAATTGGAAAATGTCTCAGAACATTATGAGGAACCCTCTTCACAGCATCGCCATCTTTCCATCATGATGATTTGCATTTTGGGCATTCACTTAAGTTGGCATAATCCTTCCGGAACAGAACACAATTATTCTTACAAACATGGATCATATCATATCCAATTCCAACTACATGAAGGAAATTCTTCATTTTACTGTAGGTGTGTGGCAGCTCAGACGCATCTAGGAAAGATTTGCGGAAAGCAGCCAACATCGCATCGAATGATTTGTTGGTCATCCGCTCAGATGTCTTGACCTGAAGAAAGGTGACCATAGCTGAGAATACTGACAGCTTGTTTCCTGGGGTGACAGCAATGTTGCATTGTTCCAACATGTGGGCCCACCGTTTTTCTTCTGTAGGTGAAAGTTCATGGAATCTACGAGCATTTCATAGCATTGTTTCAATGTTGGTCAAACTCACTCGCTCCGCCACCACCACCTCCTCCTCCTCCTCCACCTGAGCATCAGGCAGATCAAGATGGTGATCTGCTACTTCCACGTAGTCAATAACATTGACGTTCACAGCTTCACCATGATGAACCCACCTAGTATATGTGACCGACATCCGATACAAGTGTAGATGATTTTGCACAGTTGACTGGGGTCTTGTAATTGAATTCGTACAACTGCTACACGGGTAGAGCACATCTGATTTCGGACCACCGTACTCAGCTCTGATAAAGTTCATGATGTTTTCAACCCCCTCGACATATGCAACGGAGAATCTTCGATCAGAAGTTATCCAAGTCCTGTCCATTTGTTAGACATACAAATTAGTTCTTCTACTATATATTACAGGAAAAACATATATGTTTTTTTGTGAAGTCCGGAAAAAATAACCTAGGTCGATGTCTAATGCTATGTCAAGATATTTGGACGAGCAGATCTAAGTAACGAAATATATGTAAAGCTAATTCAGCAAACAAATTTGAGTGCCAAATTATGGCAGGCTGTTTCAGCAGTCAATGAGGCCGAGCGCATAGCCATCAAACTATCGAAGGCCATCGCAGCAACAAAGATCGAGTATAAAACGGTGTAGAGCTATTTCACCTAATAGATTCGCTACTAGACCATGGAAATCTACCTCACAATAAATATATGGCAGGATATTTTAGCAACTAATCGGCCTTGGCTTGCCATCTCAGCTAAGCAGATTGAGTGCAGAACAGGGCAAGGAAGCTTCTTAAGTAGAGCATATTGACAGTAAACTACTTCGGCAAATAGTGATATTAACAACGTCTATCAGCTAACATTCAGCGCTACACCGACATGAACGAGGCCTCAGTCTAGAATGCGCGTACCGTGGGAGAAGCTGACCACCGTGCATCTCCACACGAATGTCGCTAGCGGTGGCGGCGCTGACCGCCGTGCGCCTCCACAAGAATGTAGCCAGAGGTGGCGGCACGGCTAGAGGACGACAGTCTACGAGAGTGTACTGTGGGAGCGAGAGGATCCCGAACCGCGGCACCGACATATCGGCGCGGCGGGGAGGGTGGCTTTGGCGGAGCGAATGGAGTGAAGGGGGAAAGGGGAGGGGGGTTTGGGGAATATTATTGGCAAGTTGGTTGAAGGGCGGTTGAATCGGATTTGGGGGGAATTTTTGGGTGTGGGGGAGGGGAGGATTTTCGTGCGGTGGGCGGGGGGAGTTTGGTGCATGGTCGGTTTCTCCAAGTGCAGTCCCACGTGTCAGTGAAGAGGCAAGCCGAAGCGCATTCCATTTGCGTGAGCCATGTGCAGGACCGAACGTGTGTGGGGTGCAATGCGACCGCGACAAGAGTGCTGTGAGTGTACCGCCTTTTTCCATTTAAACTAGGTGCTTCGCCCCCTCAAAAAAAAATTTGTTGCTTCGCGCGATCCATCGATACTACTACTAGTAATCAGGAAATCCCGACTAAAACAGCGCGGCCGGGTCTTTTCCCGTGCGATATGCTCGGAGGTTGGCTTAGTTGGGTTTTTTAGGACGAGTAATGCTACACCTACGTAATCCCAGTTACATAATTAACGTAATGTGAAACATGTGAGCTGTTGATTGTAGATTGGGGGAGGTAGGGGCCCACCACCATGAAAATCGGGGGAGGAGAGAGAGGCAATTTATGTTAACCCTTTCGTAGGTTCCCGTAGATGTAGAAAGATGTGAAATGCGTGAATGTGTAGTGGACGTACTATTGGAGTGCCTAAGATAATTTGTGTATGTATAGACCCTATGTGTTTATTTTACTTCGAATGTTAGATTTGTCTCGGTTCAATAAAAAGCCGAGTTGGTGATGATGGTGTGCCTGTCATCCTGCAATATAGGCCGTCCGATCTATATCTAATGGATAGGAAGGAAACTATGACAATTTACACGCACTCCTCTCCACATTTGCAGATAAGGCTTTCCCTCATTCATCCTTTTCTCCCACAAGATCTTGATCTTCCGTGCAACGTACGGGCATCTTGCTAGTACTCCTACAATATGTATATTATTGTGAAAGTTCATATACACCGGCCGAGATTAATGCAAACACGACAGATTTTCATTACATTCGAACTTTTATAGGACAGAAAAATAAAAGAAACCCGGCCCTAAACCTATTCTACGGCGGCGACCGACGTCTTCCATCTGCGATCTATATGTACGGGGGTGGGGTTCAAGACCCGTGAAGTGAAGGTGCGGTCTCCAGCGAGGAAGAGTAGAACATGGGATACGGACCGCCCAGTTGGCACACCATGCCCCGCCGCCTCCCATGCCCTACTCATCCTCGGAGGAGTCCCCGACCTCGGCGGTGCTGGACGTTAGACGGCAGCAAGTAGGACGTGTGGCTGATGGTGCTCCCGTCATCGGCCACCAGCGTGGCCACCGCTTGCGCGGTCGCGTCCGCGTCCAGCTACGCCGCTATTGTGTCGCGAGAGGCGACTTGAGCGAGGGCGGAGACCTCAAGCTTCATCCCCGAAGACAAGCTCTTCCGCAGAGCATTCGCACCTGCGGTCATGGCGGATGTGGTGCCAGGTAGGAGGACGATGCGCTATGGTGTGGAGGTTAGCTGGGCGTTGCCGCTTTAAGCAGCGCATTCTGGTGAGGCCAAGCATCCGGGTTCGTCATTAAGTCACCGGAGTTGGTTCCTCGAGCACTGAGCCTCTTAACGATTACATACGAACGGACGACATGAATGCGGGTAGCTGGCGCCGGCTGGGAACGCACTGCGCGACAGCACGAGGGACGAGGGTTTTGGTGTGCCAGGGTAGTCAGCTGCGGTCGTGGCAATGTTGGAGATGCCCTTTGCTCACATGCGACCCCCGTGTGTCATTGAAAATGCAAGACGACCCGACATGGTCTCAGGTCTAGAGGATGCAGTTGGCCGCGCTACACCACTCCGCGGACACGTCGTGGCGCCCTGTGCATCCTCGACGAGCCGGGTGTTGGGGTGTGTTTGGATTGTGGCCAAAGTGCACCTTACCAAAATTTTGGTCATGACACAAAGAATGGTCTTTGTTTGGATGCTTGCTATTTTTTGGCATCCAATGAACTCTAGCCAACTATAGTTCATTTTTCTTGCCAATGTCGGCCAAATCATGGGCAACCAATACCTCAACCAAAATTTTGGTCATGACCCAAAGATTGGTCTTTGTTTGGATGGTTGCAATTTCTTTGGCATGCCAATGAACTCTAGCCAACTCTAGTTCATTTTTCTTGCCAATGTCGGCCAAATCATGGGAAACCAATACCTCAACCAAAATTTTGGCTACCCAATGCTTTGAAGGGGCAACCTTGGGCACAAACCAAACATACCGTTGGTCGTGCCACAACACTAACGCCACCCTCGGCACACTGAAACCGACCGTGTCTAGCTACGATATGAGTGTGTCGCTCACCGCGGTCGCCGTGTCTAGAGGCGGTGCAAGAGCTGCACCCCATTGTTGGCCCCAACGACCCTCATGAATGGTTGTCGGTGGCGAGGAGGTCGTGGGCCAGCTCCTCCATTAGACTAGCTTGCCCCACATGTCGGTTTCCCTGTTTTCCCGGCCATATACGAGCGTCAGTGCTCCGCGTTGCGCATTAGACCTTTCAGTATGTAGGCCAAGCGAGAAAACTTATTGTTTACTTGAGCCGTTCAAGTATAATCATGTGGCGTTTGCTTATTTCTCATTCCTCTCCAACCCTCTTCTCCATCGATCATGTCGCCCTCCAGTCGAGTCCATCCCCCCGCATGCCTCATTTGAACATTCCGCCGAGTATCATTCGCATGTACCCACCCTAGTCCTCTTTCAATAGATCTCCGGACCCCGAGATGAAATCGAGAGGGAACGAGTGAGGGCACGTGATACCTAAGGAGGATTCAAAATTTTGAACCGGTGATCATAGCATCCACAAATCATATATAAAGGGTATTCAATGTTCATTTCATTTTTGAACGTACAATATACTCCCTCCTATGCTTTCTAGTTTATGTATAAGTTTTATGTGTAGTCAAAGTATCTCTACTTTGATCATAAAGGTATCAACATTCAACAACGCCCAATCAATATTGTTAGATTCGTACGTACTCCTAGATTTGTAATCGAGATGGTTTCCAATTTGACTATTGACAAGATTAATAGTACATGAGATGTATAATGTGAAAATTATATCATTGGAAACTCCTTTCACATACGAATTTGACCGTATGCTTTGTGTAAGTTGCGTGTCATATATTATTACTCTAACATTTGGTCAAAGTTAGCCTCGAAAAACGCATTAGACCCCGTATGCTTTGTGTAAGTTGCATGTCATATATTATTACTCTAACATTTGTGTAAGTTGCATGTCATATATTATTACTCTAACGTTTGGCCAAAGTAGTATAGTGGAAGTGGATCCTCTGACGTAGTTATCCTTGCCTTACCCTCCCTTTCGGTCACTTACTGGCGGACCCCATGCTTGCTAGGCCCCGCATGTCAGTTACTCAATGGGTTCGGCCACGTTAGGGGATCCTCATCCGTAGTATACTCCCTATGTTTTTATTTACTCCGCATAAAATGGAGGGAGTGGTGGTATAATAAATGACGTGGGCGGGGGAGGGGGAGGGACGTCGGTTTGCTCTCAACTGCGGCCCCACAAGCGAGCAAAAACACAAGACAAAGCGCGTTCCATTCGATGAGCGACGTGGAGGGTCCAGCGTGCCGGGCTGCAACACGAATGCGACAAGAGCGATGTATAGTCAAAACGGATTGACCGGTCGTCACCGAAACCACTATTCACACCAGAACCTTCGCTGCACGGCCTACGCCAGCCACTGCCCTAAAACCACACCAAATCTCCAGCCCATTCTCCCACCTTTCGATCCCCTAGCCCGCATCAAGCGTCCCCTAGTTCGCCAGAAAGCCATGGTGTGCCACAAGATCACTTACTACAAGATGCTGACGCCGGAGCGCCACTCAGAAATCGCGGTGGCGGTCGGCGCCAAAGACCTCTGTTCCCAAGCTCGCCTTGCGGCGGGCCAATCCCCGAGTTCTCTGGAGCCGAGCTACGAGGAGGAGGAAGCCGATCCAATGTTCATGGCGGAGGTTGCGGCGCAGAAGGCCCCCGATGGGTATGAGACGATGGACGTCAACTTCGTGCCGGTGTCTGAGTCCCCCATGGTGCAGGAGGACTAGCGGTTCAACATGGCGATACTAAAGGAGGACTGGGAGGCAGAGGCTCAACTCGACATGGAGCGCGCGCATGCCGCTGCCATCGAGGCTCTCCTGTAGACGGAACCGGATGTCGTGGATGTGAACCGGGCGGCGGAGGCTCAACTTGAGGTGGAGCGCACGGATGCCGCTGCCATCGAGGCCCTCCTACAGGCGGAACCGGACGTCCTGGACTTGAACCGGGCAGCAGAGGCTCGACTCGACGCAGAGCACGCGGATGCCGCTCTCATCAACACCCTCCTACAGGCGGAACTGGACGTCCTGGACTTGAACCGGGCAGCGGAGGCTCGACTCGACGCGGAGCGCGCGGATGCCGCTGCCATCGAGGCCCTCCTGCAGGCGGAACTGGACGTCGTCGACTTGAAGCAGGCTGTGCTCTCATCCGTGCAGAGCGCCCGCACGCTCCGCTTGAACGAGTAGCTGGAGGCCGAGGACAACCACGGTGCGGAGACACACGTCGGCAGCGACGACTGGTTCGCGCCGGCATCCAAAGACGATGAGGCCGTCTCTTTTCGCGAGAAGTGATACTTTTTCCATATGTTGTTGTTTTTATGGATCTTTTGCTGTGTAAAAACATATATTTGTTATGCAAGTCGCCTGACTTGGGTCAGTCTACCATTTCAGGCAGTTGGATGAATATCCTACGTCTCCTAACCCTTCTTTCCTCCTTCCTCACCTCTTCTTCTTCCCCAACAGACCACCGCACGGGCCGTACGGATACTCCCCAACATGCGGTTGGATAAACATACTCTATGAACGAAAATCATGTGTCAGCGATAGGATGGCCGAGTTTGGTTTGTTCACACGCGACAGCACGTGTCAGTGAGGGTGCGTTCCCTTGGTTGGGTTTGCGGCGTGCAGGAGTGATTGTGTGAGGGTGCGGTGCGACCGCGGCGTCCAGGAGCGACCATGTGAGGGTGCGGTGCGACCGCGACAGCCGTGCGCAAGTGTACCTCCTTCTCATTTTGAAAACTTTAGGCAAGCTTGGCAAAAATGTGTGGCAAAGTTTGGCAATGCAAGGCCTAGACCCAAACATGATAATTACGTACGTACTAGGAGTACTAGTGTTAAAAAAGAAAGGCGGGGTTTTCCTTCACGGGATTTAATCAATACAAATCCTCGTTTGACATGTCAATTAATGCGTATTTTTCTCCAAAGACCAAAGTGCTAACCATCTCACTCCTCATTGCTTGATTAATGCAGCACCATGCAGACCAACCTTCTCACTTCTGCATGCATGCATGTCGTCTCTCTCTCTCTCTCCCATGTCCATCTCTCTGCACTCATGCGCCTCTCGCTCTCTCTCCTGTTTCTACATGCAAGCAGCTCTCTCTACCTTGGGAAGATGCGAAGCACATGGGAAAGAGAGATGGGATTACTATAGGCACGCATGCGGTGGAAAGGGATGGAGGGCCTGGTTGGAAAGAGCAGCGAAAAAATGCCAATGCGCAGAGTATTGCGGGGAAAACGAAATTTTCTTAGACGCAGACAAAATGGGACCGGAGGGAGTACTACTAGGAGTACTAGTGCGGTGAGATGGTTTCTTGAAGAAGACGATGGAGAAGCGGAGTCAACGAAGAGTGAAATGATGGTTGCTTCGTCCATGCTTTTGTGAGTTGACGCCTCACTGCTTTGTGATTTGTGATAGAAGGGACAGGGGAGTAGACTCTATGCTCTATATTGTACTACATGCTTCCAAGCATGGGAGAAGGAGGAGAGACGTTGCATTTTTCTATTCCTTCAATCAATCAATCAGGGAGTTTCGGTTCCATCTTTTTGGCTTTTGCAACACCATCCACAATGGTTCCCACGATGCCAAAAGCTATTTTCACATTTGGCTAAACATTGTGGATGCCCTTAACCGTACCACTTGGTTTTGCTCCTGTTTGCTATCTATACAAATCTCAATTATATTGATCTAAAAAATTATAGAATCAAGATTAGTAAAAAGGAGGTGATTTTGGCGCGCGGATGGCGGGGAAGGTTTCTTATTTGAGCAATGCTACATCCACGTAATGGTTTACGTAAAGTTACGAACTGATGTGATGTGGGACTATTCGATTGGATTAAAGGAGGGCATATATAGATTAGATGGGGGGCATATATAGATGAGATGGAAAGTATACGTAGCAGCTACGTAGCCCTTTGTAAGTCTAGGATTAGGATTCTTATTTTCGGAGGACGTTGTCCTCGTGGTTTGATAACATGCGGTCCCACGTGCTAGTGCCTTACCAAGCCGATCCACGTCCCACATGAGGCAGAACAATGACAGAAGCAACACTTGGTTAAGTTGAAGAAGATGAGGGAGAAGCGGATTCAGCAACGAGTGAAATGATGGTTGCTTCGTCCCTCCAACTTAACTGCGGGAAAGGTGCAGCTTTGTGATTTGACGCCTCATTGCTCATTACTACGCCGGTGCCATGATTGGGGTGCTTCACCCCGGCTGCTCTTCACTGTATTCCGGTATGGCACATGGACCCGGTAGCTTGATGTCCCACATGTCGGCGAAAGGGACTAGAAGATTTATGAAAGCGAGCGCTCCACTCTTACGACGGAGGAGTAGACGACACGACGGCCCAATGAACTGTCACCTGTACTGTATAGTACTATAGTTTTGCTGTTTCGCACGATCCATCAATTCAAACCCGATTAAACAGGAAAGGGCGGGATTTTTCCCGTGCGGTAGATGATACTGGCCGTACATTTCAAAGGCAATTTTAATGTATGCAAATTGAATAATTATAAGTACCAATATGATATCTAGTAAAACTAAAAACACATATGATTTATTGTGTTAGAGTGTAGTAGTAGTGTTGTATTGCATAGTTGTTAGATGTAACATGCGAGAACGTGTAGAGATGTAGTTTTGGAGGGCCTATAGAGAGAAAAGCATAATACAGTCACCGAACTTCAGAATAAGCTGATTATGGTCACTATATACGTTTTGCGGTGATTATACGGTCACTTGCTCATAGTTCAGCATCGGATTGCACTCTGTTGACCGGCCAAATAGTCTGCGTGGTGCCATGTTGACTAGTTAAATTGACCACATTCCTTGTGGGTCCCACCTATCAGTTTGCATAGGCAAAAGATCAGATAAACACAAATTTACGCAGGCGCGACAAGGCTCCAACCCATGCGCGGGAATCACCTGGTTGTGTATGTGTCTGTTAGGGCCTGATGTGTGTGCATGCACGTGTAGGTTGAGCACTTGAGCGTGCGAGTGTGTGTTGGTCGTGTGGTGTACTGGTGTGTGCATGCATGCGTGCGTGCGTGCGTGTGAGTGCTGCATGCATGCGTGTCTGCGAGTGTACGTGTGAGTGTTGCGTGCGTGATTGGGTGCATGTTGTTGGCGTTCTGGGAACGGGGGTCCCCAGACTTGCCAGCCTGCGGCCTATGCCGTGGCTCAAAGGGGGGCCCAGCATGGCCCATCTTCATCTACACAGACCCAAGACCCTCGCGAGGGGCCAAGCCTCGCGGGGCGGACGACACGGAGCTCCCTCAGGCACGGCCTCATCAGGCTGGCTCGCGAGGAGGGGGAGAGATCAAGGCGGGGTACCTCACGAGGCGCCCGTGACGCAAGCCATGACGGCCAAGGGTGCCAGGCGGGCGCCAGCCTGCGCAGTGTCCTCCTTTCCTCTTTGGTGCAAAGGGAGCAAGCGCAGGCAAGAGCATCAAGCAAAGTCACCCGTTTCGGTGCAACGAGACCAAGACCAGTCCAACGGCATGGAGGAAGTCATTGTGGAGCCCAAGCCAGCGTCACCACCAGAGCCTTTGGCAGGCGAGGACCAACTTTAGTCAGGATAAGTGTACTAGATGTTCCCCTTCAAAATGGCCAATTGTTGGCGCCCTTCCCGCTCAATATTTGGGAAGAGGCCCAGGGCCTTTGCCTATAAATAGGACTAGCCACCCACAGGGTAAGGGAGGCAAAATCGGATCGAGTGGCATCACACACAGCGAGAGAGAGATGGGCGACTGAACTCCTCCTAGCAGTTCATCCCCTCAGCCAAGAACAGACCCTCGCGAGGCTGTTCTTCCTTGTATTGCTCATTATCATCAGCCCAAGAGGCAATCCACCACACCACACACTGGAGTAGGGTATTACACCACAACGGTGGCCCAAACCAGTATAAACCCCGTGTCTCTTGTGCTGTTCTTTCCATAACTTAGATCTTAGCGAGGCGGAGGGGCGCAGCTAGGTAGAAGGTGAAATCTCCGTGCGCACCCCAGTGTTTGAACCTCAAGGGTTTGCCGGAACCCGAAATCTGACATTTGGCATGCCAGGTAGGGGTGCGCCGGAATTCGTCTTCCACCACCCCGTTCTCCTCCGACCATCGCGTCCATGTCTGACGCTCGTCAGGCCCGCGCCAAGCGCCGGGCCGCTCTCGCTTCCCGCGTCGCCCAGACGGCTCCTGTCGGCGGGCGTCCTCGCCGTTCCCCGTCACCTGCCATCAATGCCGCCACCGGCCCGGCGGGGGACGAGCAGCAAGCGTCGTCTCAGCATCCGTCCGTGCGGCGAGACGGCCGCACCGCTACTCCCTCGCTCACCCCAGCTAGTTCTTCGTCCCGTACGCTTCGCACACCCATGGAGGCTCGAGCTGCGCTCATCGCGGCAAACGAGCTCCTGCGCTACCGTCCCATCGACGACGTCTATGAAGAATGGCTTGATCGCGTCGCCGAGCTCGTCCGCGCCGCAGGGGGCACTCCTGCGCCGTCCGTTCCGCTGCACCACACCCCGCCCCGCGCGAACGATGAAGCTCCAAGGGCGCCCAGCCGCCTCCTCCTCAAGAAGGCGCCATGGCTCCAAGGCGCATGGCCCCTGGGTGGAACCCGTTCCGTCAGGTGCCAGCGCGGCAAGAGCAGAGCTGCCAAGAAGTCCCTCGCCCGCAAGAAGGTGCCCCAGCGCTCCCTGCTCCAGCACGTCGCGACCATGCTCCTTCTCCCGCACGTCAAGACCCCGCGCTACTCCCAGCTGCAGCGCGTGGGGACATGCAAGACCAAGCTCTTCGTCACCCAAGGCCTCCTGTGGCCACAGCAGGCTGCCGTGCCTTCACCACCGAGCTACGCAACGTCGCGTGGCCCGGCAAGTTCAAGCCAGACCTGCCTCCTCGTTACGACGGCACGGCTGACCCCGCGGAGTTCCTCCAGCTCTATGAGCTGGGCATCGAAGTTGCCAATGGAGACGAGAAGGTCACGGCGAACTGGTTTCCCATGGCGCTCAAGGACGGGGCCCGCACCTAGCTCCTGAACCTGGCTCCAGACACGATCTCCTCCTGGGACGAGATGCGCACCTGCTTCATCGCCAACTTCCAAGGTACTCGCAACCGGCCACCAGCCGTGAGCGACATGCGCCGCATCAAGCAACAACCCGGAGAGACCCTGCAGAAGTACATCCAGCGCTTCAACAACGCACGCCTCAAGATTCCCAAGGTGACCGAGGAGGCCATCATCTCAGCCTTCTTCGACGGCGTGCGCGATGTCAAGATGAAGGAGGAGCTGGCGATGCATGAAGACCTGTGCACTTCCTTGGAGTTGTTCAACTTGGCAACCAAGTGCGCCAGGGCTGAGGAAGGGCGTCTCTCCCTCCTCGAGCTGCCTACCGCAGACCCAGAAGAGAAGAAGCCCAAGGCCAAGGATGTGAAGCGCAAGGGGGCTGCCGTGCTCGCGGCAGAACCAGACACCAAGCGGGGCAGAGATCAGCCCGAACCTTCCAAGGGCAGTCGGTACTATGTGTACCACGACCTCCACACCCACAACACCAACGAATGTCAAGAGCTTCGAGCCGTGCGAGAAGGAAGGATCGGCCGTCGTCCCGACCGTGGTGACCGGGGCTACGGTCGAGGAGGAGGAAGGAACGCAGGACGCTGGGAAGACCGTGGCCCGCGCCAAGGGTAGCGCGATCAACCTCGTGAGGATCGCTGGCAAGACCCGCCTCACGAGGGAGACTGGAGGGATCAGCCTCGCGAGGATCGCCCACATGGCAACGCATGCCTCCCCCCGCTGCCGCCGCAGCCAAGGAGAAACAAGGACCACCATCAGGACGAGGGGGCTTGGGGCTTCCAGGAGCCGCGCGCGATCGCCTGCATCCTGGGCGGGGCTCAAGCCCCAGCCTCTCAACGCATCTTCAAGCAGTTCGCCCGCGAAGTGAATGCAGTCCTCCCCAAGCTCGAAGCCACGCGCCCTCTCAGGTGGTCGGCGTGCGCCATCACGTTCAGCTCAGCAGAATAGCTCAAGTGTGCGGCCACAGCCGGAGTCCTCCCGATGCTTTGTTCCCCAATCATCAGCAACGTGGTGGTCACCAGGACCCTCATCGATGGCGAGGTAGGGCTCAATGTCCTGTCCGTGGAAACATTCAACAATCTCCAAGTGCCCTACAACCAGCTTCAGCCAACCAAGCCTTTCTCCGGAGTCATCGACGGCTCCACAGTCCCGATTGGTCTAGTCCGCCTCCCTGTCACCTTCGGGGCACGCGATAACTACCGCACCGAGCTCATCGACTTCGACGTCGCTCACATTCACCTACCGTACAACGCCATCCTTGGGTACCCAGCGCTGTCCAAGTTCATGGCCGTAACTCACCACGGCTACAACGTCCTCAAGATGCCAAGAAGTGGCGGAGTCATCACGGTGCCTTGTGAAGAGAAGGACGTGGTGTGTTCCCTGGAACGAGCCTTTCAGGCCGCATCACTAGAAGACCCGGATCGCAGAAGCAGGAGGCTTCCTGAGACCGCCCCCAAGAAGAAGAAGACATCGCCCGGCCCGGCCCCTCAAGATGCAGGCCCCTCAGGGCCCGTGCCTGCCCAAGGGGAACCTCCTTCCATTGCATAGGAAAGCGCGCCCGGCGCCCTGCTCAGGCAGGGCTCGGGGGCTCTCCCCTGGAGGGCCACCGACCTGGCTAAGGTCACAAGGGAGGCGCTTGGGCACCACATGGAGGCGTGTTTCGAAGCATGTTTCCCTCAAGAAGGAGTAAGGCAAGGATGGCCAGACCCTCAGGAGTTCTTCAGCAAGGCCATTGAGGAGCTACAGGAGTCAAGAGTCATGAAAGGCGGCCGCCGCTTACCAGCTGTGGCTCCCCATCCAAGCGAGGATGGTGGGCTGCACGTCTGCATCGACATACCAGGGCTCAATTGAGTCGCCTCTTTGGAGCGCCTCTGGCCCTCTCCAGTGGGGCACTGCGAAGGTCCACCCCACAGCTACGTTCGCATGCCTTACGGCTTGCCGAATGCGGCTGCCACGTACCAGTGCCTCATGAGGGGCATCATGGAGGCTTAAGAGGCCAGGCGTTCTGCAGCCCTGGCGGAGATGGAGATGGTCCGTGAGGAGCCACCAGCGCCTCCGGAGCCTCCCGAGGCCCCTGGGCCTGGGGGCTCGTGAGGATCGGCCTCCGCAGCCCACCGAGTCTGCTACACCAACACTCCTTCGTCCTCAACATCATCAGGTGACATCTTTCAAGTTTCATTTCCAGCTGGGAGCGCCCCCCAGGGCTGCATTATTCCCAGGCCGCATGGGTCCGTCCCTGCGGCATGTATCCCTTTTATTTCACGTTGTTAGCTTACCTTGTTGGGGGTGCCCCTCGGGTTGCATCATCCCCCAAGTCGCTCGGGCCAGACCCAGCGACATGTATCCCTTTTGTGTTTATTTCCGGCTATGTGTTCGACCCACCATGCTTGATTATTTGATGCCTGTCCATGGCACCTCTTCTTCTCCATGCCGACCACTTGCACGTTAAAGGGGGGGGGGTACCTGAGCATCGCGACTTAGGGCTCTTACTGGCTCTCCAGCCCTCACCCTCTGGCTTTGTCCACGGCATCGCGACCTGGCATACCAGCGACGGCCGAGACCAGCTCGAGGGCCGGGACCGGAGGATGTAGAGTGCCGGCATCTAACCAAATTCGCAGGGACACATCACAAGATAAGGCCCGGTGCCAGGCGCAACCCGCCTAGAGGTAGGGCCCCGTGAGTCCCGCGCTGGCTCACGGGTGCCCAGATACACCTCGCCAGGCCCTACCGTGCCAGCCACGTGTCAGGGCGGGGCTTTACATGCCCCGAGGGCTCCTCTCAGAGGGGAGCCCCCTCCCACATACCAGTGGAAGCACCATTCTCCGCGCTGGCTGACGACACTGCCAAGGAGCGGCTATGCCCGTACACATACGGAAGCGCTATGCTCCGCGCTGGTGATAAACAACTGAGGGTGGCCCCCAGGCCGCATCAACCTCAGGGAGCCCAGAGCTCAGTGTCTAGCCTCATTGTAACGCCTCACCTCGGGAGTGCCGCGCGAGGGGTCTGGGCACGGGGGCTGCGCCTGGGTCACGCCCAGACGCACGCCACCCAGCCAGGCCCCCCGGGCCTAGTTCGTCGCGTGTCTCTCCCCGAGTGGAGCCAAGGTACGAAGGTTGTTTGAGCGTCAAGGGTGACTCCTGAGCATCGCGACTCAGGAGCCTACCTGGTCACGTAGCCCCTCACTCCTTAGTTCTGAAAGGCTAACGCTGGGTGAGGTATGCGCGGGGCCGGGCTCTGCAGACGTAGAACGGTAGATCCACCCACATCTCACCTCCCTACTTGCTGTTCATGCGCCAAGGGGGACTCCTGGGCATCGGGACTCAGGAGCCTAACTTGTCACATAGCCCCTCACTCCTTGGTCCTGTCCTGGTTTCCGGTCGGGGCTAACGCTGGGTGAGGTATGCGCGGGGCCGGGCTCTGCCGGCGTAGAACATAAGCAAGTAGGAAGGAAAAGCGTAAATTTCAAGGAATTCAAAAGCAAATATTACAGTCCACACTGTTATCTCAATGCCAAACGCAAGTTTAAACGCCTCCCCGAGGCATGATACATGTGCAGGAATGAAAGGCAGGACAGGAGCCACAACGGAGTCACTTGTCGGCGGTGGAGTAGCACGGAGTGGGTTCGCCTCATGGAGCAACGGGGTCGGCAGCGCCTTGCTTCGGCTTGGTGCTGAAGGCCCGGAACTTCCCCTGCAGAGCCTCCGCGCGACTCTTCACGGCCTTGGCAGCGGCAGCGGCACGCTCGCTGCTTACTGGCTCCAGCGGGCTATCGAGGTCGACGCCGGGATCGCGAAGGTAGATGTGGGTGAGGACCCGCGTCAGCGCAGCAGAAGACAAGACACGTGCCTCGGCCTCGGCCGTGGGGCCAAGGCCAAGGGCCACATCTTCAAGAGCGCGAACCAGGATGGGAAGCAGCTTGGTGGGGCCGTCCTCGGCGCTAGCCAGCGGGCTCTCCAGGTCGCTGTTGTAAAGCGTCCTCAACGAGGAGCAAGCCTTCGCCTCCATCTCCGCGAAGGCCACGCGGTCCTTGGCAAGAACCTGGGCCTTGTCGTCCAGCTCGACCTTCCTCGCCCACAACTCCTGCTCCAGTGCACCTAGGCGGTCACGGCGCTTCCTGAGCTTGGCCTCCCGGCCCTCGACGGCCGCCTCGCGAGCCTTCACACCTTCTTCTTGCTCTTGGCGAAGGCGGGCCTCTTTCGCGAGCTGGTCCTGCAGGCCTTGCAGCTCGTCCTCCAGCGCCTTGCAGCGACCACGAACATCAACCACCTCCCCCAGGGCTACTTCATGAGCAGCCTTCGCCTCAAGGACGGCCTGCCTCTCCTCATCACAAGCCGTCGAGGCCTGGACCAGCGCCGCCTGAATCGAAGTGTCGGAACGAATCCATCCTGAAGCCAGCTCCAAGCACCCGTCCACCAAGCGAGGGTCGGCGCCAAGTAGATCCTGCCGCAGCCGGTCCAGCTCAGCAGCAGCACGATCCAGAACGGCAGGAGGAGTCGGAGAGACAGCAGTCGGTGGAGTAGGAGGAGAAGGCGGCAGCACGACCACAACATCCTGAGGCGGAGCCTGCTGCGCCCCAACGGCTGTAGTGGCGGCAGCAGGCAAAGGCACCTCGGGAGTCACTTGGGCCATGGGGGCCGAGCTCTCCCCAGCCGGCTCAGCCAGGCCTCGCGAGGACGACCGGGCAGGAGAAGCCTGTGCGTCGCGGTCACTTTCCTTCGCGGGCAGAGGCGCTGCCACGGATGGAACCTCAGGAGCTCCCTTCGGCTTCTTTGCTGCGGGCGCCAGCCTATCCAGGAGATGTGGACGTCAAGCCTCAGTAGTAGAACAAGAAATAAAGACAAGAATCAAGCGCTTACGGGTCGTCGCCAGTGACCTCAGGCAGCCTCCGGCCAAATTTAAAGCCTGAAAGCCGGCTGGAAGGGTCAACCTCGGGAAGCTTGGAAGCGGAAGGCGCGTCCGCGGTCCTCCTCGGGGCTGGGTAGACCCGCGGGAGATCAGCCCGGTCCTGTCCTTCTTCGGGATCGGGGGCAAGCTCCCGCCGCCCTACTCGTCATCATCCTCGTCGTCATTGCTCGGGACCTGCGCCAGGGGAGGGGAGCCCTCGACTCTCCGTTAGTCGCCTCGGAGTCAGGCCCTTTTTCCCGCTCCCCTCATTCCTCCTCTTCGCTGGAGTCGTCGGAGGACACGTCCACCGATTCCCCGGGAGTTTCCATGGGCACGGGCCCGTCCCCGTTCACGACGGGCATGGACTCCACTACCTGCTCCCAGTCGTCGCGGAGGAACAAGGGCGTAGGAGCGCCCTCCAACCTCGCCACATCGCCCCCGACCAGAGATTGGAGGACCGCAGCAGATCTTCGTCGGCGCAGGTCGCGGAGCTCGGATGGGGCCTCCACATCGGAAGTGAGTACTGCCGAAGCGGAGCCAGCTGGTGCTCCAGGAATTCCCTCAGCAGCGATGCGCCGGTTAGCTTCGCCGCTGCCATGTTGGTCGGCCTCAGATCCGCGTCCATCTTCTCCAACACCAGCTTCACGCGGGGGTCCGTGAGCTCCGCTCGACCCCAATCGCTGGAGCTCGTGGGTTGCTCCGTGGGCAAGATCAGCCGAGGGTGGATGCGCCCAGCATCTGCCAGGACCCACTTGCTCCTGAAGCCCTCAATCCTTTTCCTGGGGTTCAAAATGGCAATGGCCCCACCGTATGCGATGAAGCTCGCGCACGCGGAAGCAGGACCGCGAGAGGTCCGGAGCTAGAAGTAGTGGCGCAGCAAGGCCACCGAGGGCTGCACCCCTACGTGAGCCTCGCAGTAATAGGCGAAGATTGCCAAGAGAAGGACGGAGTTGGGGAGGAGATGCAGAGGCTGTAGCTTATAATGGCGGAGGACAGAGAAGAAGAACTCGGAGAAGGGAGGCAACAGGCCAGCAGCAATGGCGCTTACAAAGAACGGATAGAAGGTGCTCCCTTAGCCCTCAGGGGTGGCGGAGCCGGCCTTGAACACCTTCGCCCCGTCGATGCCCCGCGCCGCCGCCATCCGGCGCAACCGGGCAGGGCTCGCCTTCGACACGTTCGGCGAGTCCAGGGCAGATGAGTACCAAGCTCCGGCCGGGGACTGACGAGGCGCCATGGCTTCCTAGGTCATGCGGTCGGAGTAGATCTGGAAATTTTGGAGGAAGGAAGGAGAGGCGCAAGAAAGGGGATCTGAGCAGCAACCGGAGAAAGCAAAAAAGCAAAGCCTAGGCAGATGCCGCTCCCTTATCAACTCGCGCGGTTGCTGAGGCGCCCACATCCAGTCAACCGCCATGCGGTGCCCAAGGCCGCAGGTTGTTAGGGCCCGCGGTGCTACGCTCTTGCCCTTTCGCCTCCCTGCACGGACAAGTCCGGGCGCGCCTTAGGCCTGGGGGCTACTGTCGGCGTTCTGGCAACGGGGGTCCCCAGACTTGCCTGCCTGCGGCCTGCGGCGTGGCTCAAAGGGGGGCCCAACACGGCCCATCCTCATCTACACAGACCCAAGACCCTCACGAGGGGCCAAGCCTCGCGGGGCGGACGACACGGAGCTCCCTCAGGCACGGCCTCATCAGGCTGGTTCGCGAGGAGGTGGAGAGATCAAGGCGGGGTACCTCACGAGGCGCCCGTGACGCAAGACATGACGACCAAGGGTGCCAGGCGGGCGCCAGCCTGCGCAGTGTCCTCCTTTCCTCTTTGGTGCAAAGGGAGCAAGCACAGGCGAGAGCATCAACCAAAGGCACCCATTTCGGTGCAACGAGACCAAGACCAGTCCAACAGCAGGGAGGAAGTCATTGTGGAGCCCAAGCCAGCGTCACCGCCAGAGCCTTTGGCAGGCAAGGACCAACTTTAGTTAGGATAAGTGTACCAGATGTTCCCCTTCAAAATGGCTAATTGTTGGCACCCTTCCCACTCAATATTTGGTAAGAGGCCCAGGGCCTTTGCCTATAAATAGGACTAGCCATCCACAGGGTAAGGGAGGGATAATCGGATGGAGTGGCATCACACACACACAGAGAGAGAGAAGGGCGACTGAACTCCTCCTAGCAGTTCATCCACTCAGCCAAGAACAGACCCTCGCGAGGCTGTTCTTCCTTGTATTGCTCATTATCATCAGCCAAAGAGGCAATCCACCACACTACACACAGGAGTAGGGTATTACACCACAACGGTGGCCCGAACCACTATAAACCACGTGTCTTTTGTGCTGCTCTTTCCATAGATTAGATCTTAGCGAGGTGGAGGGGCGCAGGTAGGTAGAAGGCGAAATCTCTGCGCGCACCCCAGTGTTCGAACCTCAAGGGTCTGCCAGAACCCGAAATCCGACACATGTGTTGCGTGGATGCAGTTCGTGTGCATGCGTGCGTGTGTGTATAATGACCACACCAGCTCCTGTGTGTTAAAACAGACGGCTCAGCATACCAATACAAGGCCACCTTGTCCGGTGTGCCCGCGGTCATGACTTCGAACCACCGTCCAAATATCTTTTTGTCATTTGTTTTCATTCTTACTAGCAAGATGCCCATGCATTGCACGTAACATCAAGATGCATTTGTATGACTTGTTTATCTTGTGAGAGAAAAGGGTGAACGAGGGAAGGCCTTATTTGCAAATGTGGAGATGTGTGTGGGTACCTTTTTGCAAAATTGCCATAGTTTCTTTCCTATCCGTCAAATATAAATCAGACACCATCATCACCAACTCTGTTTTTATAAGAGTGTATCTTATGTATTTTATAAGAGTGTAGATGTAGAGTAGATACAAGTCGATAGGTGGGCACGATGGTAGTGAGATAATGTGATGCAACACTAGAGGTGCCACGTGGAGCATTTAACTAGTCAACTAGTCATGTCATGAGCAAATACAGAGTTGTACGGTGAGCTTGTGATTGTATAATAACCACTAAACATAAATGGTGACCATAATGAGTGGATTCTGAAGTCCAATGTGCGTATCGTGCTTTCGCTTCAAATACAATGATCGTCATTGCATATATCGCGAGAGAAAGATGAAACATGCGTGAATTTTCTGGGGCTTACTTTTAGTGGACCTGGAGATAGTTTTGTGTGCATACATGAAAGCGGCGTAGAGGGGGGGTATGCGATGGAGAGTGAGATGCTCTTCGTTTCTCTTTATTATGACTAACTTTGTATATAGTATAAAAATACACAAATTCACAATGCGGAATAAATATCATTGTGGGCACCATGCAATGCAAATTAGCGTTCGTACTCCTCCATATAACTTTGTAATATTGTATATATGTAGAAACTCTAAAATAATTTTTTGGCCACATTTATTCAAAAGGAATGTTGTATGCGAAATAAACGTGAAGAGAGGCGTTTTTATATCAATGGTGTACGTGATGTAACATGTGTGAATGTGTAGGTGATGCATTTGGCGGGGCCTAGAGAGGTATGTGTGTGTATTACGTATTCGAGAGAGGCATGGATAGAGGGGTCGACCGGGGGGCGTGGGAGAGATAGCACGAGAAATGAGAGTGGTGTAGAGAGAGACGAATATGACGTCACGGCAAGAGATTCCATTCCCTTGAGTGTGTATATGCAAGGGGGGATGGAATAGAGGCACCAGGAGAATTTTTCTATGTGTGTGGTGTTTGTGTTGGTATGTGTGGGTGTGAGAAGATAATGAGACGTGGGGGCAGAGGGTGTGTCACTGCGTGAGGTCTGGTGGGTCGAGGTGAGGCCCTTCGTTCGGTTCCGTCATGCGCAACATTGGTCGGCCCGTGACGCATTTAGGAAGACCCATGGATGACTAATCGTACAAGACAAAGATAGCAGAATTGTGAAGGACTCTGTGTCCACTGACAAAGTCAGCTAGGATTTGTAACCCAAAGTTCTCGGACTAAAGTAACCCCGTTATCTCTAATATTACTATTCATCCAACCTAACTTTAAGGGGCATCCTACAGAATGCTCTGCTAGAATCATACTCGTCGATTAGGAAGAGAGGTGTGAGACAATGCGTGAGAGATAGGCGTAAAGATAATGTGCGTACATGAGACATGTAGGCAGGTCCATGTATATAGAAAGGGTCGATGAGGATTGTGTGTATGTATGTTTGCGAGAGGAAGAGTTCTTGTGATAAAGGTTAGTGGAAACAGTTGTAAATTGTTATCAGAGGGAGGGAGGGTTATATCTAGAGCATGTGTGCGAGAAAGAAACCTCGGGAGAGAGTGTGTGAGCATGTGTGAGAGACCGCAGATGGAGAGTGATTTCAAAAATTTCCTACGCACACGCAAGATCATGGTGATGCATAGAAACGAGAGGGGAGAGTGTTGCCTACGTACCCTTGTAGACCGTTCACGAAAACGTTATATCAACGCGGTTGATGTAGTCATACGTATTCACGATCCGACCGATCCAAGTACCGAAAGCACGGCACCTTCGAGTTCTGCACATGTTCGGCTCGGTGTCGTCCTTGCCTTCTCGATCCAGCAAGAGGAGCGAAGTAGTAGATGAGTTCCGGCTGCACGACGGTGTGGTGACGGTGTTGGTGAAGAACAATCTCCGCAGGGCTTCGCCTAAGCACTACGAAAACTAGGATGGAGGATAAACTAGAGGGGACGGGGTTGCCGGCACAAGGCTTGGTGTTTCTTGATGTGTCTTGGGTGCTAGCCCTACCCCTCTATTTATATGTTGAGCCTTGGGGTCGAAACTTGGAGTAAAAGCCTCCAAAAAGTCGGTTTCTCCCGAAAGGCAAGAGTCCTTCTCGGACTCCAGGGCCAGACGCCAGGGTTCCCGGCATCTGGACCCAGACACCAGGGACGCTGGCGTATGGCCCCTGGACTCTGCAATACTTCCTTTTGCGCTTTCGAAAAACCTTGTGGGCTTTCCCCTTTGGCCCAAATAAAGTGTTCTCGTACCCAAACATTTCGGGAAACATCCGAAACCCCTTCCGGTGAATTCTAGAACCCTTCTGGTGACCAAACACTATTATCCCATATATCAAACTTTATCTCCAGACCATTCTGGAGTTCCTCGTCATGTCCGTGATCTCATCCCGGACTTCGAACAACATTCGGTCACCAACATACATAACTCATATAGTACTATATCGTCAATGAACGTTAAGCGTGCGGACCCTACGGGTTGGAGAACTATGTAGACATGACCGAGACACCTCTCTGGTCAATAACCAATAGTGGGACCTGGATGCCCATATTGGCTCCTACATATTCTACGAAGATCTTTATCGGTCAAACCGCATAACAACATATGTTGCTCCCTTTGTCATCGATATGTTACTTACCCGAGATTCGATCGTCGGTATCTCAATACCTAGTTCATTTTCATTACCGGCAAGTCTCTTTACTCATTCTGTAATACATCATCCCGCAACTAACTCATTAGTTGCAATGCTTGCAAGGCTTATAGTGATGTGCATTACCGAGTGGGCCCAGAGATACCTCTCCGACAATTGGAGTAACAAATCCTAATCTCGAAATACACCAACCCAACAAGTACCTTCGGAGACACCTATAGAGCACCTTTATAATCACGTAGTTACGTTGTGACGTTTGGTAGCACACAAAGTGTTCCTCCGGTAAACGGGAGTTTCATAATCTCATAGTCATAGGAACATGTATAAGTCACAAAGAAAGCAATAGCGACAAACTAAACGACCAAGTGCTATGCTAACGGAATGGGTCAAGTCAATCACATCATTCTCGTGTATTATGTTTCTGGTTAGGAAACATAACCATCTTTGATTAATGAGCTAGTCAAGTAGAGGCATACTAGTGACATACTGTTTGTCTATGTATTCACACATGTATTATGTTTCTGGTTAATACAATTCTAGCAAGAATAATAAACATTTATCATGATATAAGGAAATAAATAATAACTTTATTATTGCATCTAGGGCATATTTCCTTCAGTCTCCCACTTGCACTAGAGTCAATAATCTAGTTCACATCGCCATGTGATTTAACATCAATAGTTCACATCACCATGTGATTAACACCCATAGTTCACGTCGTCATGTGACCAACACCCAAAGGGTTTACTAGAGTCAATAATCTGGTTCACATCGCTATGTGATTAATACCCAAATAGTACTAAGGTGTGATCAGGTTTTGCTTGTGAGGGAAGTTTAGTCAACGGGTCTGCTACATTCAGATCTGTATGTATTTTGCAAATTTCTATGTCAACAATGCTCTGCACGGAGCTACTCTAGCTAATTGCTCCCACTTTAAATATGTATCCAGATTGAGACTTTGAGTCATCTGGATCAGTGTCAAAACTTGCATTGACGTAACCCTTTACAACGAACCTTTTGTCACCTCCATAATCGAGAAACATATCCTTATTCACTAAGGACAATTTTGAGCAATGTCCAGTGATCTACTCCTAGATCACCATTGTACTCCCTTGCCAGAAATATGCTAAGGTATACAATAGGACTGGTAAAACAGCATAGCATACTTTATAGAACCTATGACTGAGGCATAGGGAATGACTTATCATTCTCTTTCTATTTTCTGCTATGGTCGGGTTAAGTCTTTACTCAACTTCACACCTGGCAACACAGGCAAGAACTCCTTCTTTGACTGTTCCATTTTGAACTACTTCAAAATCTTGTCAAGGCATGTACTCATTGAAATAACTTATCAAGCGTCTTGATCTATCTCTATAGATCTTGATGCTCAATGTGTAAGCAGCTTCATCGAGGTCTTTCTTCGAAAAACTCCTTTCAAACACTCCTTTATGCTTTACAGAATAATTCTACATTATCCTTGATCAACAATATGTCATTCACATATACTTATCAGAAATGTTGTAGTGCTCCCACTCACTTTCCTGTAAATACAGGCTTCACCGAAGTTTGTATAAAACTATATGCTTTGATCAACTTATCAAAGCGTACATTCCAACTCCGAGATGCTTGCACTAGTCCATATATGGATCGCTGGAGCTTGCATATTTTGTTAGGACCTTTAGGATTGACAAAACATTTTGGTTGCATCATATACAACTCTACTTAAATAAATCCATTAAGGAAAGTAGTTTTGTTTATCCATTTGCCAGATTTCATAAAATGCGGCAATTGCGAACACAATTCAGACAGACTTAAGCATAGATACGAGTGAGAAACTCTCATCGTAGTCAACACCTTGAACTTGTCGAAAAACCTTTTGCGACAATTCTAGCTTTGTAGATAGTAACACTACTATCAGCGTCCGTCTTCCTCTTGAAGATCCATTTATTCTTAATGACTCGCCGATCATTGGGAAAGTCAATCAAAGTCCATACTTTGTTCTCATACATGGATCTCATCTCAGATTTCATGGCCTCAAGCCATTTCATGGAATCTGGGCTCATCATCGCTTCCTCATAGTTCGTAGGTTCATCATGGTCAAGTAACATGACCTCCAGAACAGGATTACCGTACCACTCTAGTGTGGATCTCACTCTGGTTTACCTACGAGGTTTGTTAGTAACTTGATCTGAAGTTACATGATCATCATCATTAGCTTCCTCACTAATTGGTGTAGTAGTCACAGGAACATATTTCTGTGATGAAATACTTTCCAATAATGGAGCGGGTACAATTACCTCATCAATTTATACTTTCCTCCCACTCACTTCTTTCGAGATAAACTCCTTCTCTAGAAAGGATCCATTCTCAGCAATGAATAACTTGCCTTCGGATCTGTGATAGAAGGTGTACCCAACATTTTCTTTTGGGTATCCTATGAAGATGCACTTCTCCGATTTGGGCCTGAGCTTATCATGTTCAAACTTTTTCACACAAGCATTGCAACCTCCAACTTTAAGAAACGACAGCTTAGGTTTCTTGCCAAACCATAGTTCATACGGTGAAGTCTCAACGGATTTAGATGGTGCCCTATTTAACGTGAATGTAGCTGTCTCTAATGCATAACCCCAAAACGATAGTGGTAGATCAGTAAGAGACATCATAGATCGCACCATATCTAATAAAGTACGGTTATGACGTTCGGACACACCATTACACTGTGGTGTTCCAGGTGGCGTGAGTAGTGAAACTATTTCACATTGTTTTAACTGAAGGCCAAACTCGTAACTCAGATATTTTACTTCTGCGATCATATCGTAGAAACTTCTATTTTTGTTACGATGATTCTCCACTTCATTCTGAAATTCTTTGAACTTTTCAAATGTTTCAGACTTATGTTTCATCAAGTAGATATACTCATATCTGCTCAAATCATCTGTGAAGGTCAGAAAATAACGATACCTGCCATGAGCCTCAACACTCATCGGACTGCATACATCAGTATGTATTATTTCCAATAAGTCAGTTGCTCGCTCCATTGCTCTCGAGAACAGAGTCTTAGTCATCTTGCCCATAAGGCATGGTTCGCAAGCATCAATTGATTCATAATCAAGTGATTCCAAAAGCTCATCAGCATGGAGTTTCTTCATGCGCTTTACACTAATATGACCTAAACGGCAGTGCCACAAAGAAGTTGCACTATCATTATTAACTTTGCATCTTTTGGCTTCAATATTATGAATATGTGTATCACTACGATCGAGATCCAATGAACCATTTTCATTGGGTGTATGACCATAGAAGGTTTTATTCATGTAAATAGAACAACAATTATTCTCTAACTTAAATGAATAACCATTTTGCAATAAACATGATCAAATCATATTCATGCTCAACGCAAACACCAAATAACACTTATTTAGGTTCAACACTAATCCCGAAAGTATAGGGAGTGTGCGATGATGATCATATCAATCTTGGAACTACTTTCAACACACATCGTCACTTTACCCTTAACTAGTCTCTGTTTATTCTGCAACTCCCGTTTCGAGTTACTACTCTTAGCAACTGAACTAGTATCAAATACTGAGGGTTTGCTATAAACACTAGTAAAGTACACATCAATAACATGTATATCAAATATACTTATGTTCACTTTGCCATCCTTCTTATCCGCCAATCACTTGGGGTAGTTCCGCTTCCAGTAACCAGTCCCTTTGCAGTAGAAGCACTTTGTCTCAGGCTTAGGACCAGACTTGGGCTTCTTCACATGAGTAGCAACTTGCTTGCCGTTCTTTTGAAGTTCCCCTTCTTCCCTTTGCCCTTTTCTTGAAACTAGTGATCTTGTCAACCATCAACACTTGATGCTCTTTCTTGATTTCTACCTTCATCGATTTCATCATCATGAAAAGCTCGGGAGTTGTTTTCGTCATCCCTTGCATACTATAGTTCATCACGAAGTTCTACTAACTTGGTGATGGTGACTAGAGAATTCTGTCAATCACTATTTTATCTGGAAGATTAACTCCCACTTTATTCAAGCGATTGTAGTACCTAGACAATCTGAGCACATGCTCACTGCTTGAGCTATTCTCGTCCATCTTTTAGCTATAGAACTTGTTGGAGACTTCATATCTCTCAACTCAGGTATTTGCTTGAAATATTAACTTCAACTCCTGGAACATCTCATATGGTCCATGACGTTGAAAACGTCTTTGAAGTCCCGATTCTAAGCCGTTTAAGCATGGTGCACTAAACTATCAAGTAGTCATCATATTGAGCTAGCCAAACGTTCATAACATCTGCATCTGCTCCTGCAATAGGTTTGTTACCTAGCGGTGCATCAAGGACATATTTCTTCTGTGCAGCAATGAGGATGAACGTCATATCACGGATCCAATACGCATCATTGCTACTAACATCTTTCAACTTAGTTTTCTCTAGGAACATATCAAAAATAAAACAGAGGAGCTAAACGCGAGCTATTGCTCTACAACATAGATATGCTAATACTACCAGGACTAAGTTCATGATAAATTAAAGTTCAATAATCATATTACTTAAGAACTCCCACTTAGATGGACATCCCTCTAATCATCTAAGTGATCACGTGATCCATATCAACTAAACAATAACCGATCATCACGTGAAATGGAATAGCTTTCAATGGTGAACATCACAATGTCGATCATATCTACTATATGATTCATGCTCGACCTTTCGGTCTGAGTGTTTCAAAGCCATATGTGCATATGCTAGGCTCGGCAAGTTTAACCTGAGTATTCTGCGTGTGCAAAACTGGCTTGCACCCATTGTAGATGGATGTAGAGCTTATCACACTCGATCATCACGTGGTGTCTAGGAACGATGAACTTTGGCAACGGTGCATACTCAGGGAGAACACTTTTATCTTGAAATTTAGTGAGAGGTCATCTTATAATGCTACCATCAATCAAAGCAAGATAAGATGCATGAAAGATAAACATCACATGCAATCGAAATATGTAACATGATATGGCCATCATCATCTTGTGCCTTTGATCTCCATCATCACCGGCATGACACCATGATCTCCATCATCTTGATCTATATCCATGTGTCGTCACATGGTTGTCTCGCCAACAATTGCTCTTGCAACTATTGCTATCGCATAGCGATAAAGTAAAGCAATTATTTGGCGCTTGCATCTTATGCAATAGAGAGATAACCATAAGGCTTTTGCCTGTTGCCGATAACTTCAACAAAACATGATCATCTCATACAACAACTTATATCTCATCACGTCTTGACCATATCACATCACAACATGCCCGGTCAAAACAAGTTAGACGTCCTCTACTTTGTTGTTGCAAGTTTTACGTGGCTACTATGGGCCGAGCAAGAAGCGTTCTTACCTATGCATCAAAACCACAATGATAGTTTGTCAAGTTGGTGCTGTTTTAACCTTCGTAAGGACCAGGTGTAGCCACACTCGGTTCAACTAAAGTTGGAGAAACTGACACCCGCCAGCCACCTGTGTGCAAAGCATGTCGGTAGAACCAGTCTCACCTAAGCGTACGCGTCATGTCGGTCCGGGCCGCTTCATCCAACAATACCGCTGAACCAAAGTATGACATGCTGGTAAGCAGTATGACTTATATCGCCCACAACTCACTTGTGTTCTACTCGTGCATATGACATCTACGCATAAAACCTAGCTCGGATGCCACTGTAGGGAAACGTAGTAATTTCAAAATTTTCCTACGCACACGCAAGATCATGGTGATGCATAGCAACGAGAGGGCGGAGTGTTGTCTACGTACCCTCGTAGGCCGTTCGCGGAAGCGTTATATCAACGCGGTTGATGTATTCGTACGTCTTCACGATCCGACCGATCCAAGTACCAAATGCACGGCACCTCCGAGTTCTACACATGTTCGGCTAGGTGACGTCCTCGCCTTCTCGATCCAGCAAGAGGAGTGAAGTAGTAGATGAGTTCCGGCAGCACGACGGCGTGATGACGGTGTTGGTGAAGAACAATATCTGCAGGGCTTCCCCTAAGCATTACGAAAACTAGGATGGAGGATAAACTAGAGGGGACGGGATTGCCGGCACACGGCTTGGTGTTTCTTGATGTGTCTTGGGTGCTAGCCCTACCCCTCTATGTATATGTTGAGCCTTGGGGTCGAAACTTGGAGTAAAAGCCTCCACAAAGTCGGTTTCTCCCGAAAGGCAAGAGTCCTTCTCGGACTCTAGGGCCAGACGCCAGGGTTCCCGGGGTCTGGACCCAGACGCCAGGGACCCTGGCATCTGGCCCCTGGACTCCGCAAAACTTCCTTTTGCGCTTTCCAAAAACCTTGTGGGCTTTCCCCTTTGGCCCAAATAAAGTGTTCTCATACCCAAACATTTCGGGAAACATCCGGAACCCCTTCCGGTGAATTCCGGAACCCTTCCGGTGACCAAACACTATTATACCATATATCAAACTTTATCTCCGGACCATTCCGGAGTTCCTCGTCATGTCCGTGATCTCATCCCAGACTCAGAACAACATTCGGTCACCAACATACATAATTCATACAGTACTATATCGTGAACGAACGTTAAGTGTGCGGACCCTATGGGTTCGAGAACTATGTAGGCATGACCGAGACACCTCTCTGGTCAATAACCAATAGCGGGACCTGGATGCCCATATTGGCTCCTACATATTCTACGAAGATCTTTATCGGTCAGACCGCATAACAACATATGTTGTTCCCTTTGTCATCGATATGTTACTTGCCCGAGATTCGATCGTTGGTATCTCAATACCTAGTTCAATCTCGTTACCGGCAAGTCTCTTTACTCGTTCCATAATACATCATCCCGCAACTAACTCATTAGTTGCAATGCTTGCAAGGCTTATAGTGATGTGCATTACCTAGTGGGCCCAGAGATACCTCTCCGACAATCGGACTGACAAATCCTAATATCGAAATACGCCAACCCAACAAGTACCTTCGGAGACACCTGTAGAGCACCTTTATACTCACCCAGTTACGTTGTGATGTTTGGTAGCACACAAAGTATTCCTCCGGTAAACGGGAGTTGCATAATCTCATAGTCATAGGAACATGTATAAGTCATGAAGAAAGCAATAGCAACAAACAAAATGATCAAGTGCTATGCTAACGAAATGGGTCAAGTCAATCACACCATTCTGTAATGATGTGATCCCATTAATCAAATGACAACTCATGTCTATGGCTAGGAAACTTAACCATCTTTGATTCAATGAGCTAGTCAAGTAGAGACATACTGTTTGTCTATGTATTCACACATGTATTATGTTTCTGGTGAATACAATTCTAGCATGAATAATAAACATTTATCATGATATAAGGAAATAAATAATAACTTTATTATTGCCTCTAGGGCATATTTCCTTCAACATTGATTAAAGATATAAATTGTGTCCAAATATTAGGATGGGATCATGATATTTGCAATTCGCGTAAGGAGCGGTCATTGATCCATCAGATATCTAGATTCTATCGAATTTGAGCATGTCTATGTTATTATTTGACACAATTGATCCACATAGTTAGTATTTTGAACTCCAGACAATGCATTGCTTTAGCAATCGAATATAAACGTGAGTATAGTTCATGTTGTGTGTGTAAAGCACATTATACATATGAAAGTTACACAATGGACATTATAAATTGCTACCTATGAACTAGCATACATTTGAATTCAACTTAAGGTGGTTTAAAAAAATCAAATTCAACATGAAGTCCATTGAATTATTTGAATTTTATATCATGGCATTTGTAAACCATACCTAAATTATGGGGGCACCAATCTTTGCTCTGATTTTGTACATAATAGCATATGTAGTCGTGTACAAAATAGATTCAAATTTAGCTCCTCCATTCCAAAATAATCATAGTTATAGGATTTTCAAGTGTCAAAATTTCAAAAAGAAGCTGATAATTTAATTAGGTTTTCAAACATACAAGGTTAAATATAACGTTGTCTATTTAGGTCAATCCTAATAGTTCAAGAGAACTCTAAACGTGAATGCTTGTGTTTCAAAATTTCGAATAAAGCGCCAAAAGAGCCTCTACTCGCCCGAAACCGCGTGAGACCAATGTTTGGTAGTACAAGGAAATTACTTTTCTAATAACTCCGACCCGTGAAACCTACCGGCCCGACGTCCAAAGGTATAAACCGGGGTAGGTTCGTAGCTTCATCTAGACGCCACGCAACCGCATCCGAAAAACATTCATACACAATGGCCGCCTAAGCACAGATGCGCGCGGCCGAAATCACTCCCACCCACTATTTGGGACACCTGGGATTAGCATCCTACCCCCGACCCGCAGTAGGTCCGAAATTTAAGAGGGGGGCAAAGTTTGTACTTTCCCCAAATTTCAAACAAGCGCGTCCCATCTTCTGTTCATAACAGCCAAAAACAAGCGCGTCCCAGACCGGAACATGGTTCCCCCCCACCCGTTCGATTCCCCATTCGTACTCTGTGGGCGCCAAAACTACCTCTCCACCAGCCGCGAAACCCCGGCATCCTCTGTCCGCCACCCCATCCCACCCATCAACCGCCACCCTTCTCCATCACGCCGGAGCCGATACCCCGACATCGTCGTCCACCGCAACCTCAACTGCAACGCCCTCCACCGAGCCGTCCGTACCCGAGCCAGTTCAACCACGCCGTCTTGCGCCTCACCGCTGCCGCTCCAACTTCGCAACCCTCCACTGCACCAGAGTTGTTCCTGCTATGCCGTCCTTCGCTGCCTCGGATCTGCTTCCCCTCCGCCAACATACGGCCATGGCAACATAGTCAACAATTTGGCCATGGGTTCGTCCAAGCCTGCACCCTCCAGAACATCAGTTTCCCCGGTAAAAAGAAGAAGATCGGCGCGACATGTGGAGGTGACCACACCGGCAACCGAAAAAGGTACTCCTCTTCCCTTATTCATGCAAATCTTATGTCTCTGCTTGCACGGTATTCATCCCACAGAAGACACTACTTGACCGCTTCTTCTTGATACTAGATGTTCCTACTAACTTGCGAAGCACAAGGTTTCTCCTCATATACTATTTCACCTTAGCTAGAGGTCCATCGCCCCCCCTGAATTTCAATTTCTGGCCAGTTGATTCCCAATTAACGGAAGCATTCCCCGGCGTAACAGGCACTAGTACGCCTATTACGCAGGGGAAGCAGCGCCTTGGTGTTTATCTTAGGGGCGTGTGCGGCCTAGAGCTACTGGCACCTGATCTAGAGGTCGGCCGGGATTAAAGGGATGGCCTGGGGGCGCTGCCAAGCACGGCGGTGGTGTGAGGTCGATGGGAGGGCGGGGCGGCGGAGGCAGGTGTCTGGGCCGGTGGTCGCTGGCGGTTCAAGAAAGATCGTCAACAGTGACTGGCGGGAGGTAGACGAAGGCCATTTGCCCGTTCCTTATAGATCGGACGGTTCATTGAAAAAATCGACTGACCTATTTATTTTCAGTCGACTGTTATCTTAGATATGACCACATGTGGTGGTGTGCTTGAGGAGTACCTGCATTTCCTGTGCTCATATATTACAAAATCATACGGAGTAGAATCTAATTTTGTTTGCCATGCAATGTTGTAGAGCTATCATATGTTTCCTGTCATTTATTTTTCAGCCACCTGCTATCTACTACTTTTACAGTGCACTAGTTCTGCACACACTTCACCCTTACTCTCGCTATTGTGTTTTTATGCAAGGGGTCTTTCAGACTCTGCTGCCATGAGAGAAGCCAAAAAGAAAAGAGAGAAGTCGCTCCAGCTGCGTATGCGGGTAGGCAAGACATGTTACAGCGCTATAAAGGGTGCAGTGTCAGTAGATGGAGACGGTAAACATAGCTCTGGAGTTGATGACCTCGCTCGCAATGAACCCCCATCCCAGGTGCTTGCTTTAACTTTGCGGTGTCATATGTGGATGCATGTTCCATATGGTGTCTAGCTTGTATTCGGAAGGACAAAGTCGGTAAGATAAGGAAATATATTTTTTACATGAACCACCATCCCGTGAGCACCAGAAGACAAATAGCTAGTCAGGGCACTGGCCGAGCCAGTGACAAGCCCAGCGAAGATAGGCATCACCTGGAAGCCAACTAAAAAGCTGTGATGGTGGCGAAGCAGCCCGCCACCACCAGGCTCTCAGGTCCTAGATGATCATGCTCACCACTCCAGCCGGATGTCTAGCTTGTATTGCTTCCAATTTGGTTAAATTGCATCTGCTTAGCTTACACATTATACCTTTGAATATGACTCGCCTTTCTGTTTTTGGTACATACTAGTACATCAGTGTATTAACCATGTTCTTACATCCAACTAATGTTCTTGTGTATCCCTCATCAATCACTTATGACGAGACAGGCAGGCAAGGGGACTACTCCTCATTTAAAGAATGCAGCGTCAGCCTCCCGACATGATTCTCAAGAAACAAAAATGCTAGATGAAGATAGTGAACGGAGCTCTGTAGTTGATTACATCATTTCCCCTACACTAGCATCGCAGGTGCTTGCTCTAACTTGGCAGCATGATATGTGGTTGCATGTTGCATATGGTGTTTAGATTGTAATTCTTCCAATCTGGTTAAACTGCATGTGCTAGTCTGTTTAGCTTATACATTATACCTGTTAATGTGACATGCCTTCCTGTATTTAGTACATAGTACGTCTGTTTATTAAGCATGTTGTCAGATTTCAGGTTCCGGCAGACCCTTAAGGTTCGAACACTGGGGTGCGCGCGAAAATCTCACCTTCAACCTCTCCGTCTCGATGGGATCTAATACTACTAAAAGAGCTGCACGAAAGACACAAGATATATACTGGTTCGGGCCACCGATGTGGTGTAATACCCTACTCCAGTGTGTGGTGGATGGATTGCCTCCTGGGGCTGGTGAGGATGAACAATACAAGGAAGAACAGCCTCGCGAGGGTCTGTTCTTGGCTTTGGTGGTGAACTGCTATGAAGAGTTCAGTCACCTCTCTCTCTCTTTCTCTCTCAGATCCCGGGCCGAACAACCAGGAAACGAACCCCTTGCTATGTGGGTGGCTAGTCCTATTTATAGAGGCCCTGGTCCTCTCCCCAAATATTGAGCGGGAAGGGATCCAACAATGGCGGGCTAATTTGAAGGGGGACAGCGAGTACATCTATCCTGACAAAAGCAGTCTTCGCCTACCAAAGGCTCTGGTGATGACGCCGCGCTGGGCTCCATGGTGACCTCCGTCTCGTAGTCCTCCTGGTCTTGGTCTCGTTGCACCGAAGCGACAACCTTTGCCTGATGCCTCAGTACTCCACGGATACGCTTGCCCCCTTTGCACCAAAGAGGAAAGAGGGACGCTGCGCGCGCTGGCACCCGCCGAATGCCCCGTGTCGTCATGGCTTGCGTCATGGGCACCTCGCAAGGTACCCCGCCTTGAACTCTCCGCCTCCTCGCGAGCCAGCCTGACGAGGCTGTGCCTGAGGATGCGCCATGTCGTCCGCCTCGCGAGGCTTGGCCCCTCGCGAGGGTCTTGAGCCTCGTGTTGATGAAGATGGGCCGCGCTGGGCCCCCACTTGAGCCACGCCACAGGCCGCAGGTAGGCAAGTCTGGGGACCCCCGTTCCCAGAACGCCGACAGTAGCCCCCGGGCCCAAGGTGCACATGGACTTGGCCGTGCTGAGAGGCGAAAGGGCAAGGGGGAAGCGCCACAGGTCCCAACAGCCTGCGGCCTTGGACGCCGCGTAGCGGTTGATTGGACGTGGGTGCCTTAGCAACCGCGCGGGTTGACAAGGGAGAGGCATCTTCCCAGACTTCGCCCTTGCTTTCTCTGGTTGCTGCTCAGATCCCCTTTCTTGCGCCTCCCCTTTCTTCCTTCAAACTTCTAGATCTACTCCGGTTGCGCGACCTAGGAAGCCATGGCGCCTCGCAAGCCTCCGGCCGAAGCTTGGTATTCCCCTTCTCTGGACCCGCCGACTGTGTCCAAGGCCACCTTTGCCCGGCTGTGCCGGATGGCGGCGGTGCAGGGCGTCGTCGGGACGGAGGTGTTCAAGGTCGGCTCTGCCTCCCCTAAAGGTCGAGGGAGCACCTATTACCCTTTCTTTGTGAGCACCATCGCAGCGGGCTTGGTGCCTCCCTTCTCCGAGTTGTTCTTCTCTGTCCTCCGCCATTACAACTTGCTGGCTCTGCATCTCCACCCAACTCTGTCCTTCTCCTGGCGATCTTCGCTTACTACTGCGAGGCCCACGTAGGGGTGCAGCCCTCAGTGGCCTTGCTGTGCCACTACTCCTACCTCCGGACTACTGGCAGTTCTCCTTCCGCGTGCGCGAGCTTCGTCGCGCATGGCAGCACCATTACCATCTCGAGTCCCGGGAAGAGGGCTGATGGCTTCCGGAGCAAGTGGGTCTTGGTTGACGCCGGGCGCATCCACCCTTGGCTGATCCCGCCCACGGAGCAGGCCGTGAGCGCCAGTAACTAGTGCCGGGAGGAGCTCGCGGATCCCCGCGCGAAGCCGGTGTTGGAGAAGATGGATGCGGACTTGAGGCCAACCAACATGGCGACGGCGAAGTTGACTGGTGCGTCACTGTTGAGGGAGTTCTTGGAGCAGCAGCTGCCTCCACTCCGGCAGTACTCTTCTCCGATGTGGGGGCCTCATCTGAGCCCCGGGCCTGCGGACGAAGAGGACGTGAACGCGGTTCTTCAATCTCTGGTCGGGGGCACGGTGGCAAAGTTGGAGGGCGCTCCTGAGCCCTTGTTTCTTCACAGCGACTGGGAGCACGTGGTGAAGTCCATGCCCGTTTTCAACGGGGTCGGGCTCATGCCCGTGGCGCCTTCTGAAGGACTGGTGGACGTGCCCTCCGGCGACTCCAGCGAGGAAGAGGACGGAGAGGAGCGGGGAGAGGGGCCTGACTCCGGGGCAATTGACGGAGAGTCGAGGGCTCCCCTCCCTCGGCGCTCGCCCCGCACTCTCTGCCTATCGCCGAGCGATGATGATGATGATGACGATGTGCTGGGTAGCGGGAGCTCGCACCCGATCCCGAAGAAGGACAGGACTGGGTTGGTCCCCCACGGGCCTGCCCCTACCCCGGGGCAGACCGCTGCCGCGCCTTTTGCTCCCAAGGTCGACCCTTCCAGCCAGCTGTTTGGCTTGAAGTTAGGCCGAAAGCTGCCTGAGCTCACTGGCGATGACCCGTAAGCGCTTGATCCTTGTTCTCTTGTTTCTCATTCTGCCGACGAGGTTTGATGATTGCTTCTCTTGAGTAGGCGGGCGCCCATGGTGACCGAAGCGGGCTCCTGAGGCTCCATCCGCGGCAGCGCCCCCGCCTGTGAAAGGGGGCGATCGCAGTGCGCGGGCTTCTCCTGGTCGCTCGCCCTCACGAGGTCTGGCCATGCTGGCGGGGGCGAGCTCAGCCCCCGTGGCCCAGGTGACTCCGGAAGTGTCCTCGTCTGGCACCACTGCCACGGCTGGGGAGACGAAGTGAACGCTGGCTCGGGATTCAGCGGCCTTGCCGCCGCCACCTTCTCCTCCCGTTTTGCTGGCCACTGCTCCCTCGGCTCCTCCTGTCGTCCTGGAGCGCGCCGAGGCTCCTCCATCTTGGAGCATGCTGCTGCTGAACTATACCGGCTGCGTCAGGACCTTCTCGGCGCCGACCCTCGCCTGGTGGTCGGGCGTCTGGAACTGGCTTCGGGGTGGATTCGCTCTGATTCTTCGATCCGGGCGCAGCTGGTTCAGGCCTCGACGGCCTGCGACAAGGAGACGCGGGCTGTCCTTGAGGCGAAGATTGCTCGTGACGCGGCCCTGGGGGAAGCGGTCAAGGCCCGCGACCGCTGCAAGGCACTGGAGGACGAGCTGCAAGGCCTGCGGAGCCAACTTGCGGAGGAGGTTCGCCTTCGCCAAGAGCAGGAGAAGGGGGCGAAGGCGCGTGAGGCGGTGCTCGAGGACGCGGAGGCCAAGCTCAAGAAGCGCCACGAGCGTCTAGGCGTGTGGAAGACAGAGCTGGAGGCGACGAAGACCGAGCTGGAGGCCAAGGCTCAGGTCCTCGCCGAAGATCGCGTGGCCTTCGCGGACATGGAGAAGGACGGCCGCGCTTCGCTGAAGATGCTTTATGAGAGCGGCCTGGACAGCCCGCTAGCTGGTGACGAGGATGGCCCCGCCAAGCTGCTTCCCTTCCTGGTCAAGGCTCTTGGGGACGTCGTCCTTGGCATCAGCCCCACGGCCGAGGCCGAGGCGCACGTCCTGTCTTCTGCCGCGCTGACACGGGTCTTCGCCCACGTCTACCTCCGTGATCCCAACACCGACCTCGACACCCTGCTGGAACCGGTGAGCGGCGAGGGTGCTGCTGCCGCTGTCGAAGCCGTGAAGGGGCGCGCGGAGGCGCTGCTGGAGAAGTTCCGGGCCTTCAGCACCAGGCCGAAGCAAGGCGCTGCCGACCCTGCCATTCCACAAGGCGAAACCAGCGCCCACGAGTGACTCCGTCCCGTCCATGCTCTTCTTTAGGTTCCTGCACATGCATCACTCCTCGGGGAGGCATTTAAACTTGCGTTTGGCATTGAGATTGACAGTATGGACTGTAATATTTGCTTTTAAGTTCCTTGGATTTTATGCTTTTCTTCCCTACTTGCTTGTGTTCTACGCCGGTAGGGCCCGGCCCCGCGCATGCCTCACCCAGCATTAGCCCCGACCGGAAACCAGGACGGGACCAAAGGAGTGAGGGGCCACGTGAAAAGTTAGGCTCCTGAGTCGCGATGCTCAGGAGTCCCCCTTGGCGCGCGAACAACAAGTAGGGAAGCGTGATGTAGGCGTGTCTTCCGTTCTATGTCTGCAGAGCCCGACTCCGCGCGTACCTCACCCAGCATAGCCTTTCGTAACTAAGGAGTGAGGGGCTACAGAGCCAGTTAGGCCCTGAGTCGCGATGCTCAGGGGTCCCCCTTGACGCGCGAACAGCGGGTGATGAGGCGAGATGTAAGCGTGGCTACCGTTCTACGTTTGTAGAGCCCGGCCCCGCGCGTACCTCACCCAGCATAGCCTTTGGGAACTAAGGAGTGAGGGGCTACGGGACAAGTTAGGCCCCTGGGTCGCGATGCCCAGGGGCCCCCCTTGACGCGCAAACGACCTTCATACCTTGGCTCCGCTCGGGGAGAGACGCGCGGCGGACCAAGCCCGAGGGGCCTGGCTAGGCAGCGTACGTCTGGGCGTGACCCAGCCGTAGGCCCCGTGCCCAGCCCCCTCGCGTGGCGCTCCCGAGGGGAGGCGTTGCGATGAGGCCAGCCACTGAGCTCTGGGCTCCCTGAGGTTAACGCGGCCCGGAGGCCACCCTCAGTTGTTTATCACCAGCGCGGAGCATAGCGCTTCCGTATGTGTACGGGCATAGCCGCTCCTCGGCAGTGTCGCCAACCAGCGTGGAGCATGGTGCTTCCACTGGTACGTGGGAGGGGGCTCCCCTCCGGGAGGAGCCCCCGTGGCGTATACAGCCCCGCCCTGACACGTGACTGGCACGGTAGAGCTGGGTGAGGTGTATCTGGGCACCCGTGAGCCAGTGCGGGACTCACGAGGCCCTACCTTCGGGCGGGTTGCGCCCGGCACTGGGCCATATCTTGAGATGTGTCCCTGCAAAATTTGGTTAGATGCCGGTACTCTACGTCCTCGGGTCCCGGCCCTCGAGCTTGTCTCAGCCGTCGCTGGTATGCCAGGTCGCGATGCCATGGACAAGGCCAGAGGGTGAGGGCTGGAGAACCAATAAGAGCCCTGAGTCGCGATGCTCAGGCACCCCCCCTTTAACGTGCAAGTGGCCGACATGGGAAGAGAAGATGCCGCGGACGGGCACCATGCAGCTAAGCGTGATAGGCAATGCATAGCAGGAAATAAACGCTAGGGGGATACACGCCGCTGGGTCTAGCCCGAACGGCTTGGGGATGATGCAGCCCGAGGGGCACCCCCAACAAGGCAAACTAACGACGGAAAGCTAAATGCAGATACATGCCGCGGGGGCGGACCCACGGGGCCTGGGAGTGATGCAACCCTGGGAGGGTGCTCCCAGCTGAGAGCGGAACTTGAGAGATGTCACCTGAGGATGTCGTCGGCGTAGTGGCGTTGGTGCAGCAGACTTGATGGGCTGCAAAAGCCGATCCTCACGAGCCCCCAGGCCCCGGGGCCTTGGGAGGCTCCGGAGGCGCTGGTGACTCCTCACGAGCTGCCTCCATCTCCTCCAAGGCCGCGGAACGCCTGTCTTCCTAAGCCTCCACGATGCCCCTCATGAGGCGCTGGTACGCCGTAGCCATGCTCGGCACGCCGTAAGGCATGCGAACATAGCTGTGGGGTGGACTTCCGTAGTGCCCCACTTGCGAGGGCCAGAGCCGCTCCATTGTGGCGATCTGATTGAGCCCTAGTACGTCGACGCAGACACGCAGCCCACCATCCTCGCGTGGATGTGGGGCCATGGTTGGCAAGCGGCGGCAACCTCTCATGATCCTTGTCTCCTGTAGCTCTTGAATGGCCTCGTGAACGAACTCTTGCTGGTCTGATCTTCCTCGCCTGTCTCCCTCCTGAGGGAAACGTGCTGCAAAGCACGCCTCCACGTGGTGCCCAAGCGCCTCCCTCACGACCCTGGCTAGGTCGGTGGCCCTCCAGGTGAGAGCCCCCGAGCCCTGCCTGAGGAGGGCGCCGGGCGCGCTTTCCTATGCGATGGATGGAGGGCCCTCCTGAGGGGGCACGGGCCCTGAGGGGCCTGCCTCCTGAGGGCTGAGCCTGACCACGTCTTCTTCTTCTTGGGGGTGGTCTTAGGAAGCCTCCTGCTTCCGTGATCTGGGTCTTCTAGCGACGCGGCCTGAAAGGCTCGCTCCAGGGAACACACTGCATCTCTCTCTTCACAGGGCACCGTGATGACGCCGCCACTTCCTGGCATCTTGAGGACGTTGTAGCCGTGGTCGGTCACGGCCATGAACTTGGCCAGCACTGGGTACCCGAGGATGGCGTTGTACGGCAGGCGGATGTGGGCGACGTCGAAGTCGATGAGCTCGGTGCGGTAGTTACTGCGGGCTCCGAAGCTGACAGGGAGGCGGACTTGCCCGATCGGGACTATGGAACCGTCGGTGATCCCGGAGAAAGGCCTGGTCGGCTGGAGCTGATCATAGGGCACTTGGAGGTTGTTGAATGTTTCCACGGACAGGATGTTGAGCCCTGCCCCGCCATCGATGAGCGTCTTGGTGACCTGCACGTTGCTGATGATCGGGGAGCAGAGCATCGGGAGGACTCCTGCAGTGGCCGCGCACTTGAGCTGGTCTGCCGAGCTGAACATGATGGGGCACGCCGACCACCTGAGGGGGCGCGTTGCTTCGAGCTTGGGGAGGGATGCATTCACCTCGCGGGCAAACTGCTTGAAGATGCGTTGGGAGGCTGGGGCTTGAGCTCCGCCCAGGATGTAGGCGATCGCACGCGGCTCCTGGAAGCCCCTAGCCCCCTCGTCTTGATGGCGGTCTTCGTTCCTTCTTGGTGGAGGCGGCAGCAGAGGTAGGCCTGCGTTGCCATGAGGGCGGTCCTCACGAGGCTGGTCTCTCCAGTCCCCCTCATGAGGCAGGTCCCGCCAGCGCTCCTCGCGAGGCTGGTCGCGCCACCCCTGGCGCGGGCCGCGGTCTTCCCAGCGCCCTGGGTTTCTTCCTCCTCCTCGGCCATAGCCCCGGTCAGCATGGTCAGGGCGACGGCCGATCCTTCCTTCTCGTACGGCGCGGAGCTCTTGACATTCGTTGGTGTTGTGGGTGTGGAGGTCATGGTACACACAGTACCGGCTGCCTCTGGAGGGTTCGGGCAGATCCTTGCCCCGCTTGGTGTCTGGTTCGGCTGCGAGCACGGCAGCCCCCTTGCGCTTCACGTCCTTGGCCTTGGGCTTCTTCTCTTCTCGAGGAGGGAGAGACATCCCTCCTCAGCCCTGGCGCACTTGTTCGCCAAGTTGAACAGCTCCAGGGAGGTGCAGAGGTCTTCGTGCATTGCCAGCTCCTCCTTCATCTTGACGTCATGCACGCTGTCAGAGAAGGTGGATATGATGGCCTCCTCTGACACCCTTGGGATCTTGAGGCGCGCGCTGTTGAAGCACTGGATGTACTTTTGCAGGGTCTCTCCGGGTTGTTGCTTGATGCGGCGCATGTCGCTCACGGCAGGCGGCCGGTCGCAAGTACCTTGGAAGTTGGCGATGAAGCGGGCGCGCATCTGGTCCCAGGAGGAGATCGTGCTTGGAGCCAGATTCAGGAGCCAGGTTCGAGCTCCTTCCTTGAGCGCCATGGGGAAACAGTTCACCATGACCTTTTCATCCCCGCCGGCAGCCTCGATACCCAGCTCATAGAGCTGGAGGAATTCCGCGGGGTCAGTTGTGCCATCGTAGCGAGGAGGCAGGTCGGGCTTGAACTTGCCGGGCCACGCGACGCTGCGCAGCTCAGTGGTGTACGCGTGGCAGCCCGCGGTGGCCACGAAAGGCCTCGGTTGGTGGAGAGCTTGGTCTTGAGGGTCCCCACGTGCTGCAGCTAGGAGCAGGGCGGGGTCTTGACGTGCCGGAGCTGGAGCGGGGTCGCGGCGTGCCAGAGCAGGGAGCGCCCTGGCAGCCCCCTGCGGGGAAGGGATTTCTTGGCAGCTTCGCTCTTGTTGCGATGGCGCCTGGCGGAGCGGGTTCCGCCCAGGGGCCAGTCGCCTTGGAGCCACGGCATCTTCTTGGAGGGGAGGCGGCTGGTGCGCCTCTGGAGCTTCGTTGCCCGCGCGTGGCGGAGTGCGGCGCAGTGGGACGGATGGCGCGGAAGATCCCCCTGCGTCGCGAACAAGCTCGGCGACGCGGTCGAGCCATTCTTCGTAGACGTCGTCGACGGGACGGTAGCGCAGGAGCTCGTTTTCTGTGAGGAGCGCAGCCCGAGCCTCCAAGGGTGGGCGGAGCACGCGGGACGAAGAACCGGCTGGAGCGAGTGATGGAGTGGTAGTGCGGCCGTCTTGCCGCACGGACGGGTGCTGAGACGATGCCTGCTGCTCGCTCCCCGCCGGGCCGGTGGCGGCGTTGATGGCGGGCGACGGGGAACGACGAGGACGCCCACCGACGGGGGCCGTCTGGGCGACGCGAGAAGCGATGGCGGCCCGGCGCTCGGCGTGGGCCCGACGAGCGTCAGACATGGATGCGACGGTCAGAGCAGACCGGAGCGGTGGAAGACGAATTCCGGCGCACCCCTACCTGGCGCGCCAAATGTCGGATTTCGGGTTCCGGCAGACCCTTAAGGTTCGAACACTGGGGTGCGCGCGGAAATCTCACCTTCAACCTCTCCGTCTCGATGGGATCTAGTACTACTAAAAGAGCTGCACGAAAGACACAAGATTTATACTGGTTCGGGCCACCGATGTGGTGTAATACCCTACTCCAGTGTGTGGTGGATGGATTGCCTCCTGGGGTTGGTGAGGATGAACAATACAAGGAAGAACAGCCTCGTGAGGGTCTGTTCTTGGCTGTGGTGGTGAACTGCTATGAAGAGTTCAGTCACCTCTCTCTCTCTCTCTTTCTCTCTCAGATCCCAGGCCGAACAACCAGGAATCGAACCCCTTGCTATGTGGGTGGCTAGTCCTATTTATAGAGGCCCTGGTCCTCTCCCCAAATATTGAGCGGGAAGGGATCCAACAATGGCGGGCTAATTTGAAGGGGGACAGCGAGTACATCTATCCTGACAAAAGCAGTCTTCGCCTGCCAAAGGCTCTGGTGATGACGCCGCGCTGGGCTCCATGGTGACCTCTGTCTCGTAGTCCTCCTGGTCTTGGTCTCATTGCACCGAAGCAGCAACCTTTGCCTGATGCCTCGGTACTCCGCGGATACGCTTCCCCCTTTGCACCAAAGAGGAAAGAGGGACGCTGCGCGCGCTGGCACCCGCCTGATGCCCCGTGTCGTCATGGCTTGCGTCATGGGCACCTCGCGAGGTACCCCGCCTTGAACTCTCCGCCTCCTCGCGAGCCAGCCTGACGAGGCTGTGCCTGAGGATGCACCGTGCCGTCCGCCTCGCGAGGCTTGGCCCCTCGCGAGGGTCTTGAGCCTCGTGTTGATGAAGATGGGCCGCACTGGGCCCCCACTTGAGCCACGCCGCAGGCCGCAGGCAGGCAAGTCTGGGGACCCCCGTTCCCAGAACGCCGACACATGTCCTTACATAAAACTATTTTTTTTGTATCCCGCATCAATCAACATGACGAGACACTTTTAGTATATGCAATGCGATATTAGTTGCATCTTTCATATGATTTATAGCATGCGCTGCTTCTAATTTGTTGAAATTCCATTTATGATGGGATGCTTTTAACTTGGCAGAGTCATATTGGTTGCATCTTTCATGTGGTGTCTACCTTTCATTGCTTCTTATTTGCTGGAATGGTTTCTACTTAGTTTACACAAACAGTTGTGAACATGCCATGCCGTCCTGTTTTTCATACATATTCCATCCTGGTATCATGTGTTTGCCTTACATCAAAGTAGTGATTGTCAGTATCATGCATGAATGGGTTTTGAAGAGAGAATTTTATTGCTTTTTCTTGTCGGTTTTACTTTACAATTCAAAATCAATAAAGCGGAAGGAAGTTAGCAAGGCAACGGATAAAGGTGCTCCTTCCGAACGGAGGGCCTCTACAGTTTCTACTCCTCCACACCCCCAAGATGATTTCCAAGACAACACATGCATAAACACTCAACAAAACTGTGTTTATGATAAGCACGTCTCCCCTAGTGCAGTATCACCGGTGGTCCCTCTAACTTGGCACTGTTATATGTGGTTGCATGTTATGTGTGATGTCAAGCTTGTATTGCTTCTAATTTTGTTGAATTCCATCTGCTTACTTTACACATTATACTTGAATAAGACACGTGTTCCTCTTTCTAGAACATACAATATCTGTCTATCACACCATGTTCTTACATCAAATTACTATTGTTGTGTAACCTGCAACAATCACTTATCATAAGACCGTTTGACTTCGGAGTGTTATATAGGTTACATCTCACATTCTTTTCTAGCTTGTACTACTAATTTGTTGAAATGGCACTTATGACGAGACAGTTTTAACTTGGTAGAGTGATATTCGTTGCATCTTTCATATGGTGTCTAGCTTTCATGGGTTCTAATTTGTTGAAATGCATTCTCCTTAGTTTACACATCATAAGTTGTGAATATGAAATGCTGTGAATATGCAATGGCACTAATGACGAGAGATGTCGGGTGGTAGGATCGACATATGCCAACGGGTGGCTTATCGTTGCGGGGGCCAATAGAACGTCGCCGGTGCCTGGAAACGGGATGAGGCGTAGACATGCACGCCGGCGAATCTTACCCAGCTTCAGGGCTCTCTGGGGAGATAACACCCCTACTGCTGCTCTGCGGGGTCTCTGCATGGTTACTAAGTTCACAGGTGGCTCCAATGCTCCTTGAGCTGTTTGGGGGCGGAAGGAGGAAGAAGGGCCTAGCTCAGCCTGCTTCTTCTCCTTGTAAGTGTCTATGTCTAGAAAGAGAGTCCAACCCTTTGCATGGGTGCACCGGGGGGTTTATATAGGCCTACCCCCCGGGGATACAATGGTAATCCGACTGGGCGCGGGGCCCAGCTGTCGGTGACTACGCTCGCCGGCTTCTCCGCCGGCTTCTGGGGCCCGCCGGCTGGTGGGTCCCGCCGACTGCCGGCTCCTGGGTCGACAGGCCGGCCCCACCGGCCAGGGCCTTGTCGGCGACCGGTTACTGTTGCTCCTTGTTTGTTGGCGCAGGCTTGGTCGGGGTAAGCGTGGCTACAGTAACGCCGCCCTGGCGGGCGATTACTGTAGCCCCGCTGCACCTTGTCTCCTTAAAGGGCGTCTCCTTCGAGGAAGGCGGCAGGCCGGCTACGCGAAGCCGGCCCTCTGTCTCGCCGGCTTGAGAGGGGGTGTGGCCGCCTTTGGCATCTCTCCGCCCGAAGGGGCCCACCGCCTCGGTGGCCGCGCTGGCGGCCCGTCGTGGAAGGCGTCAGAGCCGCCGTGGCTATAGTGCCGCGCCGGGCGGGCCGTGGCTGCCCGCACGACGCGCTGTACCAGGCGTGCTCCGGGTTTTGGGGGTGGCAGGCCCCACTGTAGCCACGCCCCGCTTCATCATCACAAGGTGGACGCGTACATCGCGGGTACGGCGTTGACTGCTTTATCGGAGCCGGCCCAGCGGTAGCCGGCCGTGCCATAGCCGGCCCAGCCATTGCCGGCCCTGCCGCAGCCGGCCATGCCGTAGCCGGCCATCCACAGTTTTCTTCATGGGTAAGAAGGGCGGGCCGCTGCCCAAGCCGGCAAAGATGGCAGTCGGCTAGGGGGGAGGCGGCCCAGGTCTTGAGTCTCCTTATGAGCCGGATGGGCTCATAATTTTTCTGAGGGGCCAGGGGAAGCCGGCTGGGCTACCCATGGCTATTTACCCCGACAGTAGTCCCCGAAGGCGGGCGAGCTTTACGGCGGAGGGAAGGACGGGAAGCTTGGCCGACTTCATACCGTGAGGGGCCGACTGCGTCGTTGCAGCCGACTTCAGAGTGCTTTTCTTTATTAGGGCGACCGTGGTTGACCCGCGGACCGGCCGCGGGCCCCACGACAAGCCACGTGGCAGGGAAGTCCTGCCGTCGCACGCGCGTGACGGGACGCCGCCGCAGGCCCGGGCCCGCCACTCCCTAGCCTCGGCCCGGGCGCAGATCTTCTGTGGCCCGAGGGGGCTACTCGCCTCCCCGCGGCCGTTACCTCGCGTCATCAAGGCGCGTAATTAACGCGGGCGTGGGGGAGATGGGCACGATCGATCCCCACGATCCCCCACGCCGCGCCTCCTCATCTCTGGCGCACGCACCTACAAGTAGGGGGGGAGGGGGAGAGGCACGGGCCTGTTCGGTCCCCCGCTCCCCGTCCCTCCTGCTCTTCTTCTTCTTCTTCTTCTTCTTCCTCGCGCCCGACGCAGTTTCGCGTCGAAACCAACCCACGCTGCCATGTCGCTGGCTTTGTCGAGCTCGTGGGACGGCTCCAACGTCCACGACGAGCACATCGAGTTCCTCCGCCAGACCCGGCGTCTGCCCGCCGCCGACCTCGTGCGGGTGCGCCTGGCGCCCGCGAAGGAGGTCTCGCCGGCGCCGGAGGAAGGCGAGCGCGTCGTCTTCCGCACGCACTTCCTCCGGGGCTTCGGCTTCTCGGCGAGCAGCTTCATGCGGTCCTTTCTCGAGTTCTACAACCTCCAACCGCACCACGTCATGCCCAACGCGGTGCTGCAACTCTCAGCCTTCGTCACGCTCTGCGAAGGGTACTTGGGGGTGCTGCCGATGCTGGAGCTCTGGGCGGAACTGTTCCAGAACAAGCTCGGCACCGTCTCCGCCGGCGTGCCGGCTCCCTGCGGCGCCTTCATCACGATGAAGAGGGCAAGCGACGACAACCCCTTCCCCCACATTCCTATGATCCAGTCTGTCAAGCTATGGCAGAAGTCTTACTTCTACGTTAAGAACGTCGCCCGGCACGGCGACTACGTCAACCTGCCGGCTTACGTAGCCGGCCCGCCGGCTGGGAGGCGGCGGACCTGGGGCTACCGGTCGAAATCCCTGTCTCCAGCGGGGAATGCTTCCATCTCCCGGCTTCGGGTGATGATCCAGTCGGAAGGTCTGCTCGCGTCCGACTTGGTAACCGCCTTCGTCGAGCGCTGGATCTTGCCTCTTCAAAGCCGGCCGCACATGATGTGCCAAATGAGTGGCCGGTTCGATCCTTGCCGGCTGAGCACATGGGAGATGCCCCATGGCGAGGTGGCTCTGATGGCAAACTACGTCGCCAACTTGAAGCTCACCGACGACTGGCGATTCGGCAAGGCGCCGTACTCCCGCGCCCAGCCTCCGCTTGTGGTAAGTTTTCTTCTCGTCGTCTGCCGGCTTGGGCTAGCCGGCCTCTGACCAGGCGGCTATTTTTTCTTTTTTCTCTTCATCAGAATCCTCTCCTCCCGTCGCCAGCCGGGGCAGCCGGAGTCGACCGAGAGTACGCCCCGGACCGCACGGTGGACGACCCCGATGACCCGGATCTCTCCGCCGTCGCCATGGAGGACGCCGCCACGGGGGACGCCGCCGAGCCCGGCGGCACCGGGTTCTCGGCCAGTTTCGAGGACTGGCCGGACGATTATGAAGACGAAGAACTCCCGCGCCGCCAGCCGGCAACCGACCGCCGCGGCGCGAGCTCGTCTGCCGCGCCGACTGCCTGTGGCGGGAAGGGGAAGCGCCGGGCCGCGCTCCCGCTCTTCAGAAGCCGGCCGAAGAAGCCGAAGGCCTCCGCCGCGGCCACAAAGCGCGAGGAGGCGGCGGCGAAGGCGGCCCGCTTCCGGAAGGCGGTGAAGAAGCCCCCGTCAGTTTCCGCGTAAGTCTAGTAGTCGCTTGCATGCTTGTTATTCTGAAGTCTTCTTTCCTTGAATGCTTTCTGATTTCCTGAGCAGGGCACCGCTCTCCCTCGAGAGAGGCCCAGCCAGCTCCGTGGTCGGGCCGAGCGCCGGTTCCTCAGGGTCCCGCCGAGTAGACCCCCGCGCCGAACTTGACGCAGCCACGCAGCGCAACGCACGCGAGGCGCGCCGAGAGAGGGAGGCGGCCGAGCGGGCGGCGGCGGAGCGAGAGGCCGCCCAAACGGCGCCAGGGCGAGCGAGCGCGGCGGCCGAGGCTCCATCGGAGTGGGCGGCCGCGGAGGCGGAGGTGGAAGGCGCGCGCAGCCAAACTCCGCTGCTCGCCATCCCCCTCCAGACCTTGGATCCGGACGTCCCTCTGCCCACGGCGGAGGAGATTATCCCCGAACAGCCGCCGGTGCAGAGAGGCGAGGTCGTCGAGGGATCCGCTGACGTCACCAGCAGCGCCAGCCGGAGCAGGCGAAGGCGGCCGATTGTCGGCGGTGCCGGAGGAGCCGGCCCGGGCTACGCCCGAGGCCGGAGCCGGCCTTGAGAACGAGCCGGCGGCGAGCCGGCCCGCCGGAGGGGGCACGGCCCCGTCGGACACGCGCCGAGCCGCGGGAGCCGAGCGGACGGCAGACGCCTTGGAGGCGGCCCGCTCCGCCACGTCTGGGTGGACTCCCAGCGGAGGGAGCGGCGAGCTGAACGTCGCGGCCCAAGAGGTTCGGAGCCGGCTGCAGGCACAGGCCGGCCTCCTGAGGCAATTCACTCAGGAGTTTCTGTCGACGCGGTCTGCAATCCGGGTAAGTCTTCACTCCTTGACCGCTCTGGTCCTTTGAATTTTTTCCGTGGGGGCGCGCTAGTGCACCCACTGGGTGTAGTCCCCGAGATCCGGGCCGACTGCAGCGCAGTCGGGTCGAATCTTACTAGACGACTATGTTAACTGTTTTTTCTGGTCTTCAGGATTATCACAACTCTCGCGCGGCCGCCTTCAACTCCCAGACTCGGGAGCTAAGCCGAAGGACCGAAGACCTCGCCAGCAGCCGGGGTAAGTGTTTTGTCATTATTAACTTCTCGTGGGGGCGCGACAGCGCACCCACTGGGTGTAGTCCCCGAGATCCGGGCCGACTGCAGCGCAGTCGGGACGGATCTTACTCGACGACTTTTCCTTTGCTGATTTTTCTCTTTGTTTCTTGCTCGTGCAGAGGCCAACGCCGACTTGCGGAGGGAACTCGGCGTGGTGCAGGCCGCTCTTCGTGCCAAGGATGCCGAGTACGCTGACTTGGCTCAAGAGCGCGACCGCCTGGCGACGAAACTGGCCGACCAAGAGGAGAGCCACAAGGCGGCCCTGCAAAAGGCGCAGGACGACCAGGCTACCCTGAGGGCAGAGTTCGGGGCCAGGGAGGCGAGCTGGGCCGAGACGCGCCAGGCGCTGGAAGAAGGCTTCGGCCGGGTCGAGGATCTCATTGATGATAGGCTGTCTTTCTTGCTCTTCTTCCATTCGCCGGCCGCCTATGGTTTTGTTTTGACTTGCGTTTGCTGTCTTGCACAGAGTACTTCCCCGGCCAGTCTGTCCTTGCCGCCCAAGCCATCGAAGCCTACCGCGAGGAGCGCCATCGGGCCGGGGTCGTGATTCCGCCGGATGCAAACCGGGCATTGTCGGAGCAGCTTATCGCCGTCCAGGCGCGGCTGCAGCCGGCCCACCGGTTGCTCCGCCGGCTCCAACGTGCCGGGGTGATGATGCTGGCCGCGCTCTGGCCCGGCCAGGCAATTCCGCGGACCCCAAGCCGGACGGCCGACTGGCTCGAAGTCGCAGTCAGCCGCTTCGAGGCCTGGAAGGCGTCCGCGGCCCGTCTTGGAGCCGGGCGCGCTCTGGAGTTCGTCCGCGCGTGGTACCCAGGGCTAAGCCTGGACCAGCTGCGGACGTGGCGGTCGGAAGCCGACGCCGAGCTGGAGGAGGTGCGGCCGGCGATCGCACAGCACGCCTCGACGATCGCCGAGTGTACCGACACCAGCGTCTTCGCGCCGGAGCTCAACGACGATGGCGCTGCCCAGCCGGAGGAATGGTTCGGGCTGAACCCGGCGGACGGCGAGGACTCGGCGGAAGAGATCGCCTCCAGCGACGAGGGCGAGGACGACGAGGAAGAGGACAGCGAAGACGCCGAGCCGACTGGTGGGGCGGCCGACCGTCCCCCAGCCGATCATGCCTCTAGCAACGAGCCACGCAGGGGCGCGCCCTCTGCCGGAGACGATGATTAAGCCGAGGTTGGCCAGCCGGCACGACTACTTCCGTCGCCTAATCCAGCTCGTCTGCGGCCCCGCCGGCTTGATCTGCCGTTCTTTTTGTCCCTGTCTTTCTTTTTTGGACAAATTTAAGTTTCTGCAATTCCACCCACTGGGGGTGTATCGAACAATGCTGGATGTCGACCTCTCTGGAGGCTTTTTGTGTAATATATTAATATATGCATGTGTTGGCGTTCATCCGAGTGTACTTTTTGTCCTTAGGCTCTTTCCTTTGCCGCCTTCCCTCTTTGGGAAGGCAAGTACTTGAGTTTTCTTGGATTTGAAGTAGACTGAATGTAAGCCGGCCGGCCGGCTACTCTGGTAGCCGGTCGGCGTGAGGCAGTCAGCCGGCTTTTGTTATATATGCGAGCCTGTTTGGTCCCTAGCCGTTTTTCATGTGCGCACCCTTTCCGGCTGGTGACTCTTGCCAGCCGGGCAGTCGGTTCTTCGAGCTGCGATTTCAGCAAGAGCCAAGCCTGGGTGTCGGCACATTACTTGTCTGACTGCGGGTAGGGCTCCTAATATAACTCTAGTCGGCTAGTCCCCGGGCCGACTCGTCGGACCCGGTACCGGACAAAATAAATGAAAAGGTAATATCATACGCATGATAACTTTCATTCATAAAACAACGGGTGGCAGTCCCCGAGTCTTTCTCGGGGAGCCAACTGTATCATACTAAATACAAAAGTGAGCATGGCACATACTGCGCTTTAACTGTAAAACTTCCGAAGGAGATTTGCATTCCACGGTCGCTCCGACTCCTTGCCGGAGTCGTCTCTCTTGCGTGCCTTCGGCTTCTGCGCGTCGATGAGGTAGTAGGCGTCGTTGCCCAAGGCTCTGCTGATGATGAAGGGGCCTTCCCAGGGGGCTGCGAGCTTGTGCTGGCCGGCTGTTCGCTGGATCAGCCGGAGCACAAGGTCGCCCTCCTGGAAGGATCTTGGGCGGACCCTCCGGCTATGGTAGTGGCGCAGACCCTGCTAGTAGATGGCAGACCGGCTGAGGGCTAACAGCTGGGCCTCTTCCAGCTGGTCGACGCCGTCTTCTCGTGCTTCTTTGGCTTCCGCTTCCGTGTACATGGTTACCCGAGGCGAGTCGAACTTGATGTCTGTTGGGATGACCGCCTCGGCACCATATACAAGGAAGAAGGGAGTGAAGCCGGTTGATCTGTTGGGAGTAGTGCGCAGACTCCATAGGACAGCCGGCAGCTCATCGAGCCAGCAGCCGGCTGAACGCTCCAAGGGTACGACCAGTCGAGGCTTGATGCCGGACAGAATGAGGCCATTTGCTTGCTCCACTTGGCCGTTTGACTGCAGGTGGGCGACTGACGCAAGGTCCAGCCGGATACCTTGCGCAGCGCAGAACCGTGCCAAGGCGCCTTTGGCAAAGTTCGTGCCGTTGTCGGTGATGATGCTGTGCGGTACGCCGTACCGGGTTGTTATATCTGCAATGAAGGTCACTGCAGTCGGCCCATTCAGCTTCTTGATCGGCTTTGCCTCGATCCACTTGGTGAATTTGTCAACGGCGACGAGCAAATGTGTCATGCCGCCGCGCGCCGTCTTGAATGGGCCCACCATATCCAATCCCCAGACGGCAAAGGGCCAGGTGATGGGAATGGTCTTGAGTGGCGAAGCCGGCATGTGTTGCTGCGAGCTGAAAAGCTGGCAGCCTTTGCAGTGTTTGACTAGCTCTTTGGCGTCGTCCAAAGCAGTCGGCCAGAAGAAACCATGGCGGAAGGCTTTGGCGACCAGTGATCTTGATGCGGCGTGGTGGCCGCATTCTCCTTGGTGTATATCCCTGAGGATCGCGATGCCTTTCTCCTGCTTGACGCATCGCTGCAAGACTCCGGTGGCGCTACGCTTGACAAGCTCTCTGTTGACGATTGTTTATGCTCCAGCTCGACGCTGAACTTGTCTTGCTTCGTTTTTGTCAGCTGGCAGGTCATGGTTCACCAGAAAGTTGCGGATGGCTTGGGCCCATGATGGGGCGGCGACCTCCTCAGCCACCAATGTGGCCAGAGCCACCAGGGTGGGCGGGTTGGGCAGTGCAGCGCTGGAGTCGGCCGCCGCTTCTTGTGCTGAAGAAGTCCCCGGACCGGCTACTGCAGTCCCCGGGCCGGGTGCGGCAGTCCCCGAGCCGAATATTGAAGTCCCCGGGCCGGCTGCTTGATTCTTCGAGCCGGACCTGGCCCCCTCGGGGTTAGGCGTCACGAAAATGGAGTCGGACTCCGGAGATGGCTTGATTGAAGGCTTGAGGAGGCGCTGCAGGGCGACGCCGGCTGGTATTGCTTGCCGCGTGGAGCCTATTCGGGCCAGGGCGTCAGCTGGCTCGTTGTCGGCTCGCGGCACGTGAAGGAACTCACACCCATCGAAGTATCCGCTGATTTGCTGTACTAGGAAACGGTAGCTCGCCATGTTCGCGTCCTTGGTGTCCCAGTCGCCAGAAGACTGCTGCACCACCAAATCCGAGTCACCATAGCACAGGATCCGGCGAATACCAAGCTCCTTGGCAAGCCGGAGCCCGTGTATGAGCGCCTCGTACTCGGCTACGTTGTTGGAGGCGGCGAAGTGGATCTGCAGCGTGTATTTGAGCTTGTCGCCCTTTGGAGAAGTAAGGACGACGCCGGCTCCCAAGCCGGTGCGCATCTTCGATCTGTCAAAGTGCATGCGCCAATGGGTGGAGTCGGGCGCCGGTGGTAAGTACTAGGTCTTGGCCCAGTCGACGAGGAAGTCGGCCAGCGCTTGCGTCTTGATGGTGGTGCGGGGTTGGTAGAAGATGGTGTAGGGGGCCAGCTCGATGGCCCATTTGGCCACCCGGCCGGATGCATCCCGGCTGCCTATGATGTCGGCAAGCGGGGCAGTGCATACGACCGTGATGGGATGCTCTTGAAAGTACGGCTTCAGCTTCTTGGTGGCGAAGTACACGCCATAGCACATCTTCTGATAGTGCGGGTAATTTTGTTTCGAGGTGGACAGCACCTCGCTCAGGTAATAAACCGGCCTCTGGACCGGCTGGGCTCGGCCTTCTTCGGGGCGTTCGACCACAATGACGGTGCTAACCACCCGGCTAGTGGCGGCAATATATAGGAGCATGGTCTCCTTCTCAGTCGGTGCCGCCAAGACAGGCGGCGTGGACAGCATTTTCTTCAGCTCGTGGAAAGCTTGGTTGGCCTGGTCGTTCCACTCAAAGTGAGTACTCTTCTTCATGAGGTGATAGAGGGGGAGAGCCTTTTCTCCGAGTCGGCTGATGAAGCGGTTAAGAGAGGCCAGGCACCCGGTGAACTTCTCAATCTCTCTGAGCTTGGTTGGGACCGCCATCCTCTCGATGGCTTTGATCTTCACAGGGTTGCACTCTATGCCGCGTTCAGAGACCAGGAAGCCTAGGAGCTGGCCGGCTGGCACTCCGAACACGCATTTCTCTGGGTTGAGCTTGATCCGGAACCGGCGCAGGTTCTCGAATGTCTCCTTCAAGTCTTCCAGCAGAGTGCCACGCTTCTCCGTCTTCACCAAAACATCATCCACGTAAACATGGGCATTCTTGCCGAGCTGCGTGAGGAGGCACTTCTGCATGCAACGCTGAAATGTGGCGCCGGTGTTTCTCAAGCCGAACGTCATGGTCAGGTAGCAGAAGGCTCCAAACGGCGTGATGAAGGCGGTCTTCAGTTGGTCATCCGGGTTCAGCTTGATCTGGTGGTATCCCGAGTAGGCATCCAAAAAGCTCAACAGCTCGCATCCGGCTGTGGAGTCTATCACTTGATCAATCCTGGGCAGAGCGAAGGGATCTTTCGGGCAGGCTTTGTTGAGGCTCGTGTAATCTATACACATGCGCCACTTGTTATTCTTCTTCAGCACGAGAACCGGGTTCGCGAGCCATTCGGGGAAGAAAACTTCCATGATGAAGCCGACTGCGAGGAGCCGGGCTATCTCCTCCCCTACGATCCTTCTCTTCTCTTCTGACAGTCGGCGGAGGGGCTGCTTGACTGGTTTAGCATCCTCTCGCACGTGCAATTTGTGCTCGGCGAAATCCTTCGGAACACCCGGCGTGTCCTTGGGGGACCATGCAAAGATATCCCGATTCTCACGGAGGAACTCGGCGAGCTCGCCTTCCTATTTGCTATCCAGGCTCGCCCGAATGACGGCAAACCTCTCGGGGTGCTCGGGGTCGAGCTGTATTTTCTTGGTCTCCTTGGCCGGCTGGAAAGATCCTTGGGCGTCATACTCTTTGGAGTCGGCGGGTTGGTTCAGCTGCTTGCTGGCCAGGGCCACGACCCGGTCCAGCGTCTTCCTCTCGGCTGCGATCACGAGGGATTCGGCCAGCCGGCTGCTGGCTGCGGCGTAGTCGGCGGACTTCTTGTAGTCGCCGGCGATGGTGATGACACCCTTGGAGCTTGGTATCTTCATCTTGAGGTAAGCATAGTGGGGGACCGCCATGAACTTGGCCAAGGCGGGTCGGCCAAGCAAGGCATGATAAGGGCTCTCCAGGTCCACCACCTCGAACCAGATTGCTTCCCGGCGGAAATGATCCTTGCCCCCAAAGAGCACGTCGATCTTGAGCTTGCCGATGGGGTCACAAGACAATCCAGGTACGATGCCGTGGAACACCGTTCGAGTCGGCGCAAGTTGCTTGGCCTTGACGCCCAGCTTCTCCATGGTGTCGTGGTACAGGATGTTGATGCTGCTTCCGCCGTTGATCAGCACGCGGGAGAAGCGTGCGGCGCGCGTATCCGTTGCGAGGGTGGCCTCCAGGACCAACGCTTAGGAACCGGGGGATGGCATCATCTCTGGGTGGTCGGCCCGGCTCTAGCTGATGGGTTTCTCCGACCAGTGCATGTGGCCGGCTGGGCTCGTGGCGGCCATGTTGACCTCCTGTTGCTCTCGGCGCTTGCTGCACCGGTCTTCGGGCTGGCTCGTGAAGACGACATAAGACGCTTGCTCGTCAGGGAACTCGTCCTGCACGGCGTCGACCGCGGGTCGGGCGGCTTTGGGCGGCGGAGCCGGCGGCGGCGGGCCGGCAGGCGGAGTCGGCGTGAGCCCCTCGCCCTTCGAGATTCGGGCGAGCCAGTTGCATTTGCGGGTCGTGTGGTTGGACGGCTTCGCGCCGTTGTGGAACTTGCACGGGGCATCAAGGGTTTGCTCGTAGGAGAAGGCCGGCTGCCAAGCCGGCCTGCCGCCCTTGGGCTTCTTGGGTGCGGGCCGCCCTTCAGGCGGCGCATCTTCGACCGTGGCCACCTGCCGACTGGCGGGAGGCGGCGCAGGGCCCTTGCGTTTTTGATCGTTCTGGTGTTGGCATCGGCCGCTGTCTCCAGCCGGCGCTTTGGGCGCCGGATTGAGCACCTTTCTGGATGCGTCAACCCGGAGCTCGGTCTTCATCGAGGAGTCGGCGGTGGCGTACTTGTCGGCGATGTTCAAGAGCTCGTCGAGGGTAGTCGGCTCATCGCAGAGAAGCTTGTGCTTGAGGAGGGTGCCCTCTCGGCACCCCGCTGTGAAGTATTCGATGGCTTGCACCTCGTGCACCCCCTCGCAGGAGTTGCGGAGCTCGGCCCAACGCGTCAGGTAGTCGCGAGTGGACTCGGCTGGGCCCTGTACGCACAGGGAGAGCTGTCTGGGCTTGGGAGCCCGCTTGTAGGTGCTGGTGAAGTTGCGAACGAAGGCTTCAGTGAAATCCACCCAGCTGTTGATGCTGAGCGGCTTAAGGCTGTTAAGCCAAGTCCGCGCCGTGCCTTGCAGCATGAGGGGCACGTACTTTACGGCAACGCGCCGGTTGCCATTGGCGGTGCTGACGGCTGTGGAGTAGTCGGTCAGCCAGTCTTCCGGCTTCACCGAGCCGTTATACTTGGGTGTGTCTCCTGGGAGCGAGAACCCTTTGGGGAACGGCTCGTCGCGGATGCGGGGGCCGAAGCAAGGCGGGCCGACATCGTCTTCTTCTTCTAGCGCCAGGGACCGGGCCAGGCGGTCGATCCGGTGGCGGTCGTCATTTTCACCGATTCCCTCCCGGCGACCAAGCCGGCCGCTGAGAGTCGGGTGAGCCACAGGAGGCGGGGTAGGATATCTTTCTCCGCGAGCTCGAGGCAGAGGCGGGGTGCCCCGCCATTCCATGGCTCGGGGGCGGCCGTCCGCATCTCGCTCGATGGAGACTTGGGTCCTGCTTCGGCTGGAAGACGGCTCTTTCTCGCGCCGCGCGCGGGTGTAGCTGGTAGTCGGCGACCGGGAGGTCGCGCCGTGCTCGCGGCGCGGGGGAGGGCTCCCCGCGCAGGCGTCGGCCTCGTGTCGTCGTGCGGCCGCATCGATTAGTTGCTGGATGCGCCGCGTCATATGGGGGAGATCTTCGGCTTCCAAGCCGTCTAGCTCGTCTACGGCCGCTTGGGCGGCGCGCAGGTTCTCGAGCGGGGTGGCGTAGACCGGGCGATCCACCCCAAGCGTGTCGGCGATGACGGCGCCGCGTTGCCTGACAGCGCCGGCCCGGCTAGGGCCAGCCGGAGCCGGCGTGCCGTAGGCGGCGCGGTCAGCTTCGCGCTGGTAGGCCTCGGTGAGGCGTCTTACGGAGGCCAGCCGCCGGCCCTCCGCGAGGAGGGCGAGGCGGCGTGCCTCCAGAACTTCGTCGCTGGCGTCAGCCGGAAGGGGGACGGACAAGTCTTGGGCTGCCGCGCACGGGGAGTCGCGGGTGCCCTCGTCAGTCGGGCCGTCAAGGCCGATAACCATCACCTCGGGGGCGTCAGAATCGGGATCGCCAGCCGGAGGGAGCGGGTCGTTGTAGACCGTGACGTTGGTGGGGAAGGTGTCGTAGGATGCCGCGTCGGAGTCTACGGGCATTGGGTCGGTGGAGCCAACCGACTCCAAGTCCGCAGCGGGCTCGCTGGAGACGTGGAGCTGGCTGAGGAGGTTGGCGATCTCGTCGGAGATGCGGGCCTTGTCGAAGAGGCTGGCGAGGCCACTAGCCGCGCAGGCGTCAGCGACGCCATGCAGCGCGTCGCGGGAAGCGCCATCGGGCGAGCCAGGCTGGCTGCGCCCGCGAGGAAGGAAAAGGGTTCCCGTCCAGAACAGGTCTCCGGACGACGGTGCACCTGGCCCCATGGTGGGCGCCAAATGTCGGGTGGTAGGATCGACATATGCCAACGGGTGGCTTATTGTTGCGGGGGCCAATAGAACGTCGCCGGTGCCTGCAAACGGGATGAGGCGTAGACATGCACGCCGGCGAATCTTACCCAGCTTCAGGGCTCTCCGGGGAGATAACACCCCTACTGCTGCTCTGCGGGGTCTCTGCATGGTTACTAAGTTCACAGGTGGCTACAATGCTCCTTGAGCTGTTTGGGGGCGGAAGGAGGAAGAAGGGCCTAGCTCAGCCTGCTTCTTCTCCTTGTAAGTGTCTATGTCTAGAAAGAGAGTCCAACCCTTTGCATGGGTGCACCGGGGGGTTTATATAGGCCTACCCCCTAGGGGTACAATGGTAATCCGACTGGGCGCGGGGCCCAGCTGTCGGTGACTATGCTCGCCGGCTTCTCCGCCGGCTTCTGGGGCCCGCCGGCTGGTGGGTCCCGCCGACTGCCGGCTCCTGGGTCGACAGGCCGGCCCCACCGGCCAGGGCCTTGTCGGCGGCCGGTTACTGTTGCTCCGTGTTTGTTGGCGCAGGCTTGGTCGGGGTAAGCATGGCTACAGTAACGCCGCCCTGGCGGGCGATTACTGTAGCCGCGCCGCACCTTGTCTCCTTAAAGGGCGTCTCCTTCGAGGAAGGCGGCAGGCCGGCTACGCGAAGCCGGCCCTCTGTCTCGCCGGCTTGAGAGGGGGTGTGGCCGCCTTTGGCATCTCTCCGCCCGAAGGGGCCCACCGCCTCGGTGGCCGCGCTGGCGGCCCTTCGTGGAAGGCGTCAGAGCCGCCGTGGCTACAGTGCCGCGCCGGGCGGGCCGCGGCTGCCCGCATGACGCGCTGTACCAGGCGTGCTCCGGGTTTTGGGGGTGGCAGGCCCCACTGTAGCCACGCCCCGCTTCATCATCACAAGGTGGACGCGTACATCGCGGGTACGGCGTTGACTGCTTTATCGGAGCCGGCCCAGCGGTAGCCGGCCGTGCCATAGCCGGCCCTGCCGCAGCCGGCCATGCCGTAGCCGGCCCTCCACAGTTTTCTTCATGGGTAAGAAGGGCGGGCCGCCGCCCAAGCCGGCAAAGATGGCAGTCGGCTAGGGGGGAGGCGGCCCAGGTCTTGAGTCTCCTTATGAGCCGGATGGGCTCATAATTTTTCTGAGGGGCCAGGGGAAGCCGGCTGGGCTACCCATGGCTATTTACCCCGACAAGAGACCTCTAACATGGTAGTGTGATGTTGTTTGCATCTTGCATATGGTTTATTTCTTGGACTGCTTCACATTTGTTTAAATGCCATTTATGATGAGACACTGTTAACTTGGCAGAGCGATATTTGTATCATCTTTCATATGGTGTCTACCTTCCATTGCATTGCTTCTAATTTGGTGAAATGTCTTCTTCTTAGTTTACACATCATAGTTCTGGTTATCTCTTCCGTCCTGTTTTTCTTACATATTACATCCTCCTATCATGTGGTTGTCTAACATCAAAGTTCAGTTCGTCTACATCACGCATCAATTTGTTCTCAAGAACTAAATTGTTATTCGTTTTTCTTGTCGGCTTGACTTAACATGGCACAGAGAAAGAGGAAGAAACAGAATGGCAGGGGATGAAAAGCGGATGAATCCTGCAGATTCTGCTAGTACTGATGGTGCAATAGAAGGTCAAAGTCCAGCGGAAAATTCTACAAACACGGCATCCCATGCTACACGAGTTGCGGAAAAAGCCAAACAGAAACAAATAGCTGCCACCAAACAAGCAGAGACATCCCTAGTTCTTGCAACACCTACCACAGTACTACCAGCTGCACGACTTACTTGTGCGTCAACTGAGCTAGCAGCACGTTTGCAATCTCCCTTGCCACCTGACACTACTTCTCAAGCACTCTTGACACAAGACGAGTTGGCAATATCAGATGAACCTTGTGAGCTTCAACAGCGAGAAGGTAGTTGCATGCTTCTTTATATGTAGTCTCACAGTTTGATGTACACTAACACTTCCTATGTTTGTTGTTAGACTAGCACCTAGGCGCAAGAGGAAACAAACATCAGGGATAATGCTCGATAGGTTAACTAAATCTATAGGAGGAAGAATGGAGATCCGTTTTGAGGCAGGTTTAAGAAGGCCACGTGATGCTACAGAATCAGCCAAGTTAGTATCAAAGGCAGCGGTTGCCGTTAGGTGTCATGTACGTATCCTCCCAACATGGATTCAGTACAGGAATGACAAAAACGAAACCCAGTTCAACACCTTCCTCGAGCATTTATCTGTAAGTATGGTTATGTATGGAAACTAGTAATATCGTCTTGATCCGTCCCATACTTTCTAGGTTGCTGATAACGAGACTCCCATAATTTTCAACAGATGAGGTTCACGTTTGATAGCCAAGATGATGCAACCAGACAAGCTTGCACCCATGTTTTCAATTCTGCTCTGCAACAGTATTGGTATATGTCGTGGGTTTGTCACGTCAGATGTCCGTGAAAGGACTTAGTCGTGGAGCCATCGCAACCGGTTAGCTTAGAGGGGTTAAACTGGACAAAGGGACACGGGGAGTTTATACTAGTTCGGCCCCTTCTATGAAGGTAAAAGCCTACGTCTAGTTGTGATTGGTATTGCTTGGGTTTCGAAGGCCATGGAGTGAATCCACTTTGTCTGGCTCTCGAGTATGTTGTCTGTCCCTCAACCACTGCCGGGTCATCCCTTTATATACACAGGTTGATGCGAGCTGGTTTACAGAGTCCCGAAGCCGGATCATAAACGTGTCCGGTTCGGTCTCTACATCCTATCTTACAACGCAAGTTACATAATTAGGTTGGTTTACATCTACAGGCCTTAACTCGCCTCTGGGCCTTGGGCCTTAAGCGCCATCATTCTTCCATCTTCATGGGCTTCTAATCTTCGTAAAGCTAATCCAGCTACTCCTGGCCGGTTTACGTCCAGTAGTAATATCCCCAACATTAGGCCCCACATTGGTTTTCATGTCAATCTTCAATACTTAGAAAAATTCGTCCCTTGCATCTTCACCTTGATCTTGTAAACCGCCGTGACGTCATACTCCAGGATCATGAAAAACCGCCCTGACGTCATCTATTCATTGGAGCTGAAGATTACCTTGATTAATGTGTATTCAGTCATCGAGGCGGCACCATTAGTAATTATCCATTTTTTAGCTCCTCGATTCCCGCACTTGCCGTGTTATCGCTTCGCCGTATAAATAGGGGCAGAGGACCCCTTTCTTTTCTTTCTGCTACTCCTTCATCCCTTCTTCTTCCTCGTGACGTCTCCGCACCTGAGTGCCGCCGCCATTGTCAAGCCTCGCCTCTGCCTCACCGTCGACCGCTGCATCGACCTGTTTGTACCAGAGTTCCGCAGCACACCTCCGCTGCTTCCGCGGCTGCAGTAAGTCCTTTCCTCCTTCTTTGATTCATTAGGGTTTCCCTGTTCTTCGCAGTTCTCTGAAGTTCATCAGTGCTTCAGTGCTGTTCTTCCCTGTTCGTGCTTAGTCTATAGATGGACACTTCATGCTTGATGGATCCCTTGCCGTGGCTAATCTTCTGTTACCACCACAAACCCTTATGCGCAAAAAACTAATCTAGTCCTTCATAAACTGTCTCGGGTCCTGCCCTTTTTAGGTCAAAATATTTTTGCCTTTCTGTCTTCGGTAGATCCAAAATTCCCATGTGATCCTGTGAAACTTGTTTTTCCTGACATAGCCCTTTTCACCTTAGATCTGTATCCTCTATACTCCGTAGGCAGTTTACCTTTGTCAAATCAATCTATCTCATACCATTAGTCCCCTAGTAAACTGGCAAACCGTCTTTTTGTTGATTGTAATAGTCCGGTTTAACAACACATGTATGCCCTCGATATGACCTTGTCCTTCACTATTGTATTCGTCTCCGGTTTACGCAATTTCGCATACCTGTATATCTTTATTCCACTTCATCTTGTATACCACCATGAATGATTTGTAAACCGGCATTTCTTTTCCAGCTTTTTGTTTCACAATGGCCAAACAGTTTGCCGCTTGCAATTGGGCTCATTCCCGGGTCACCGAGGAACAGTTGAACGGAATGGTCAGCATTGGCACCTTGCCTAAGAAAACTGAAATTCGATGGCGGTTTCCAGGAACAGAAAATCCTCCAACCCCGAGGCAGGGCGAGGTTGTGGTCTTTGTCGACCACATAGGCCGTGGTTTCAAACCGCCAGGGTCAAAGTTCTACCGAGATGTGCTTGCCAGTTTCCAACTCCATCCTCAAGATATCGGACCCAACTCGGTGTCCAATCTATGCAACTTCCAGGTCTTCTATGAAGTGTATTTACAAGAAGAACCGACTGCTGAACTGTTCCGGGACTTCTTCCATCTGAACCGGCGTACAGAGTTTGTAAATTGCCCCAATACTGAACTTGGTGGTGTCTCAATTCAAAAGCGGAAGGAAGTTGAATTCCCTCATGCCAAACTGCATAGGCACCCTAAGGAATGGAACCAGACTTGGTTTTACTGCAGAGATACTTCTCCTGAAGATGAAAATCCCCTTCCAGGCTATCGTGATCACCGGCTTTCCAACACCCATCCAATGTCGCAATGCTTAAGTTCTGCAGAAGGGGCCAAATATGCTCCGGGCTTTTATGGCCAACGGTTTAACATGCATTGATTTCGTGCGCTGTTGGATATCTTGGAGCGTCTTGCTGCTAAGGCGCCACCCCGGTTTGATGTGTGAGTACACCGGTGATGTTGAAGACCCTCAACGCCATATCAACATTCAGGTGACCGATGAAGAGGTCACTGAAAGCGTAAAGAAAATTTTGAATGAATCGGAATCAGTCTGTAGTCAAACCGGCTTGAACCCCTTCTATACTAAGAACAAACCGCCTGCTGTAAGAACTATACTTCCTTTTCATCTTTGATATCTTTAACTTGTTCAACTTGTAATCATTCTTCTGTGTATGTATGAATAGGGTGATGATCCCTTCTGAAGCGGAAATCCATAGATAAAGCGGTAAAGCCAACCGGGGATAAAGCGGTCAAACCCTCTCGTCCCAAAACCAAAGCCGTCAAGCGGACCTCAAAGCGAAAAACAGCTGACCGGATCAACATGGAACTTGATGAAGATGCTCATGATCCGGAAGTTGAGGTAGAACTTGACTCACTTGGCTCCCTTTTCATGCACCTCATTAACAATGATCTTTATCAGGAGGACGTAGAAGGAAGCCAAGCTGATGATGTAGAGGTAATTACCCTTTCCTCCGGTTCAGACTCTATGCCAACACAAAAACTCGTCAAGCAGTCCGGAAAGTAAGCTTTTCTCATCCTCTTGCTTACTTGGACCCAACATTTATTTTGAAGACATAGCAGCATGAAGCTCGCCGGACAATCCAGCACAGTGGCCAACAGGTCACTTCGGCCGGTTTACCTGATACCCCGGTTCGGAACCGCCGGTCTGAGGTCTCTTCCACTTCTGACCATTCTTATCCCAAGGCAGGTTATTTCAGACAACCTCTTAATCTGTCCAATTCAAATTATCAGGTGACACCTCCATCACCCTCCGGCGAGTCGACAGCAACCCAACTCCGTCCTCTAAAAATTGTGGCTGGGTAAGTTTTCCAACTCCTTCTTCCAATGCGTTACAAATCTTGAATAAGATGCTAACCCTCTTTTAATTTATTTGCAGAGCCAAAGGCAGACCCAACAAGAAAGCTCGGGTCAACAATCTGTCAGAGGACGAGGCAATTTTTGAAGAAGAGCAAAGAGGTGAACCGGACCAAACTCGTGAACCGGAGGGTCCTCATCCTGAAGCCGCCTCTGATGAACCGCCCCTTCAAGATCAGAATACTGATGAACCACTAGAAGCTGATCCTCCCCTGCCTGACACTGAATCAGCAGCTCCAAACCGGGCTAGTCCGATGAGAGATACTGAAACTCCGTCCTCACCCGCAAAAACCACTGAAGGCCAAGGAGATGATGTTATCATTACTGGCATGGGCCACAGCTCTCCTGGCCATCCTGTAATCTTGGCCCAACATAGTGCCAAAGAAGAGCGTGCTGCTAGGGAAAAAGGCAAATGGAGTACTGACTTATCAAGTTATGCCCATCTCAACGCTGAAGAGCTTCACTCCGGTTTCTTAAACTGTCTACACTCAAACCGCGACTATGAAGCCGGTTTGGTGAATTTGATGAAGGAACACTATGAGGTACTTTCATCTCCCTTTACTTCTTGATTCCAAAGTTGAAATGCCAGCCCAAGTAGCCCCCAAGGGCCGTTTTATGATGTTAATCATGAACCGGGTCTTTGTAATACATTAAGTCTCTCCCACCGACCCTCAAAATGTTAGGTCCTTAGTGAAAACCAAGGCTGATACTTTACCAATGTGATGATATAGCTTCCCTCAGCGTAGCCCCCAAAGGCCGGTTTAGCTTTGCAAGGTAATCCGGGTTTTAATCCATGCGTCCGTTTTGAACAGATGTACATTAGCCCCCAAGTGTCAAGGATAATGCTTGCATTGTTCTGGAGACTTTGTAAAAGATGTAGTGAATCAGAGCAAATAGGTATTAGCCCGCAAGTACAAAGTGCATAACTTGTTATACACTTTGTACTTTAGAAAATATATATCCTGTTGTTTGATAGTTCTTCATTGTTGTAGGCCGAACTAAGCAATAGAGATGCCCGGACCGCTGATTTGCAAGAGAATGTGAAGTCCCAACAAGCAGACTCTACGAAAGCTAAAGAGGAGCGGACCAAAGCCTTGGCAGCGATGGAAAAGCTGAAAGAATCTTTTAACAAAGATTGTGCTGACTAGGAAACCGAGAAAGCTGGTTTAACCAAAAAAGCTGAAGATGCCGAAGCAGCCCTAAAACCAGTTGTAGATGAACTAGCTGGTTTGAAATGGCAAATCAACGCCATGACTTCCGCTGTCTTTGGTAAGTATCTCCTTGTGCATTTTATCCAATTCATTGAACCTTATCATTGATCAGAACACCGATTTTAAACCGTCACAAGCACTCGTATTGCTCATCTGGGCACAGATATGCGGATGAAACTTAAAGCGTCGTATACTTTGATTGAACAGTTGTACTCTAGATCCCAGCGGTCTATTTGCACTATGTCATACAATAAACCAGCACCATCATTGATAAAGGAAACTCTTGAGAAGCTGGCCATGTTACCAACCCGGATTACCGAACTGAAGAAGGCAGCTACAAGAGCAGGTGCATTAACCACACTAATCCGAGCCAAGGCATGGATTCCAGACCTTGAAGCGGAGGACATCATTAAAGGATACCCAGGTGTAAAGGAGGACGGTTCAAACTTCGAAAATGATGACCTCCAAAGGCTGACCAAAGAAATGCGACCAATAGCTAGCAAACTGGCAGAGGACACAGACTTGTCTCATTTCCAGCCGGCTTATGACGCTGAAGGGAAAAGATAGCCTGCCAAAATCCATGAAGCCGAAGAACTTGTGCCTCCAATCCGTAAGCATACCTTTGCTCCTGATATTAACCCCTCTAGCCTTATCCATGAAGAGGCCGTGTTTCCAGCTTTAACTGGAGTCGATTGGTCGACGGTTAATTTCCAGCATCTAGGGAGGGATGAAGAAGAAGTGATCGCACCAACTGATCCTCAACCTTCAAACCGTCCAGACGAAGTGTCTTAAACCGGCAGCTGGTTTACGAGATGTTTGTATGCCAATGCCAAAAAAACAATTATGCACGTGTGGCCGCTTTGAAGCTTCTTGTAATAGAATAGAAAAAAACTCCTTTATCTGCCATGCCATCGAGCATGTTTTGTGACACTTCGTGAAAATTAATTCCACTTTTTGGGATCTATTTACGCATTGCCCATGACGAGATGTGTTCCTGGATACAAGAACTTGAAAGTATCCTAGCGGTTTACCACTGGACGGGTTATGATGCTCAACAAATATACAATTCTTAGATGAATGATCAATGTTTTTGTATAAAAAGTAATATGTGCAACATACCTCGTTGGTTGACCAACTGCTTGTATGGTAAAGGTGTCAACACCAATCCAGAGTGTTGATAACTTCATCCTTATTTTGCCGGATTATGATAATAAACCATACCGGGATGTAATAATCACCGGGTTTTCTTTATAGCACTGGTGATTTAGTCAAACCAGACCGGGGTAAGGAATGTCGGCTTGTAATTGATCATGTACTAACAACGTGTAGTTGAAAGTCAAGCCGGGCCAGAGACACCGGTTTATCAGAACATATTATGAACCTCAATAAAGGAAGAAAACTTAGCAAATAGGATTCCAAAAATGAAATATGCAAGGCTTTTTACGAGCTGCCAGGCTCCAAATCAAGGCTTTTCATGGGCTGCCAGGCCTCTGAGTTAAACCGTTTAACAAAGCCTTTTAAGATGGGCCTCCAATTAACTAATCTTCGTTTTAACTTTGACAAGTTCATGGTCTGTAGAAGATTGACTTGTCAAACGTTCAGCGGGTCATACCAGGATTACCTGGACAAGAGTGGCTTACTTGATGAAGGCAGGTTAACCCGGGATTTTAGGTGAATACACCAGGCTTCCAAGCCGTGGCTTGATAGCCAATTACAAGGGTCCTTTCAAACTCTTTGTTGCTTTGCACAAAGAGCCCCCAAGTAACTTTGTGAGCTGTGCTTAGTGGGTGCCCATGTTTGAGTTTGTGCTTTGTGCAACACTCTCTTTGGCCCCACATAATTTCCTTTGTGGCTAAACGCCTATCAAGAGGTGTAGCTATGGTGTGATAACAACCAAGCCCCCTAGTGATATCCCTTTGTGGTTTCAAACCGATCAAGAGGTGTATCTATGGTTCAGATATGACCAAGCCCCCTAGTGATTTTCTTTATATCCGTGCGGCTGTAGAGACTGGTTTAACAAAAAACTCTGCTTTGTCAGTAGAAACTCTTGTAAGCACAGACATGATGTAAAAAGAACAAAGACCCCGCTTTAATGAAGGCTTCGGTTTATTATATAATATATAGATCATCATAAATATGTACATATGAAGAGCCTATGGCTCAAGTATAGTAAGGCCGAAGAAGAGCTATGTTCCATGGCCGCTTGGTCTCCTCCTCTGATTTACGTGAGTCTTGGTGCTCTCGAACATCAATGAGGTAATATGACCCGTTGTGCAGATTCTTGCTAACCACAAAAGGTCCTTCCCTAGGTGGGGATAATTTGTGCATATCAGTTTGATCCTGGATGAGCCGGAGCACCAAATCACCCTCTTGAAAGATTCTGGTCTTAACCCGGGGGCTGTGATAACGTCGGAGATCTTGTTGATAAATCGCCGAACATGCTGCTGCAAGATCATGCTCCTCATCTAACAGGTCCAGAGAATCCTGACGAGCTGCCTCGTTATCCGCTTCAACGTAAGCTGCCACACAGGGCGAGTCGTGACGGATGTCACTAGGGAGAACCGCCTCCGCTCGATAAACCATGAAGAAAGGTGTGTAACCCATCGATCTGTTAGCCGTGGTGTTGATGCTCCATAACACAAAAAGTAATTCCTCCACCCAACAACCCGGTGTCCGCTTCAAAGGAACCATAAGCCGGGGTTTAATACCTCTCAAAGTTTCCTGATTTTCCCTCTCTACTTGACCATTAGATTGGGGGTGAGCCACCGATGCTATATCAAGCCGGATGTGCTCACGTTGGTAGAACTCCTCCATCTCTCCCTTTGACAGAATAGTACCATTATCAGTTATAATACTGTGTGGAAAGCCAAACCGGAATATCACCTTTTTGACGAATTGAACCACCATGGACGCATCATACTTACTGACTGGCTCTGCTTCCACCCATTTGGTGAATTTATCAACTGCCACTAATAAGTGGGTCTTTCTGTCCTTGGAGCGCTTAAAGGGTCCAACCATATCAAGCCCCCAAGTCGCAAACGGCCATGTTATTGGAATCATCCTCAGCTCCTGAGCTGGAATATGAGCATGACGTGCAAATTTTTGACAACTGTCACATCGTTTGACTAAATACTCAGCATCAGCATGAGCTGTTAACCAATAGAAACCGTGGCGGAAAGCTTTAGCCACCAATGACTTTGAACCAGCGTGGTGACCGCAATCCCCTTCATGGATGTCTCGCAATATTTCACAACCCTCTTAAGGAGAAACACAACACTGAATCGCCCCTGATACGCTGTAACGATGTAACTCTCCGTTGAGTATGGTCATTGATTTGGAACGTCGGATTATCTGTCGGGCCGAAGTTTCATCCTCTGGTAACTTGCCTCGGTTCATGTAAGCTAGGTACGGGATTATCCAATCCGGTATAACATGCAAAGCTGCCACCAATTGAGCCTCCGGGTCAGGAATAGCCAACTCCTCCTCTGTTGGTACTTTGACCGACGGATTATGCAGGACGTCAAGAAAGACATTTGGTGGGACCAGTTTACGCTGAGAACCAAGGCAGCATAAAGCGTCCGCAGCTTCATTCTTTCGCCGGTCTATATGGTCCACCTGATAACCCTTGAAGTTACCAGCTACTGTGTGCACCTCTCGTCGATATGCAGCCATGAGTGGGTCTTTAGAATCCCAAGTGCCAGACACGTGTTTGGACACCAGATCTGAATCCCCAAAGCACTTAACCCGGCTTAAGTTCATCTCCTTAGCCATCCGAAGACCGTGGAGCAAGGCCTCATATTCAGCTGCATTGTTAGTACAATGGAACATTAAATGGAGGACATAACAAAACTTCTCACCTCGTGGGGAAGTTAGTATGACTCTAGCCCCCGAGCCCTCCAACTGTCTGGATCCATCAAAGTGAATAGTCCAATATGTGTTATCCCGCTTTTCTTCTGGTGCCTGTAATTCCGTCCAATCATTGATGAAGTCCACCAGTGCTGGGGATTTAATTGTTGTGCGAGGTATGTATTTGAGCCCGTGAGGTCCAAGCTCAATAGCCCATTTGGTAATCCGGCCCATTGCTTCTCTTTTTTGAATGATATCTCCCAGAGGGGCTGAACTGACCACTGTGATAGGATGACCCTTAAAATAGTGTTTAAGCTTCCAGCTTGCCATAAACACTCCATACACCAGCTTCTGCCAATGTGGATACCTCTGCTTTGACTCTATGAGCACCTCACTGATATAATAAACCGGCCGTTGAACTAGATATTCCTTGCCAGCTTCTTTGCGCTCCACCACAATAGCCATGCTAACAGCTCGGGCATTAGCAGCCACATATAGCAATAACAGCTCCTTATCGATCGGTGCTGCAAGCACAGGCGGTTCAGCTAACTGCCTCTTAAGATCCTCAAACGCTTTATCAGCTGCCTCACTCCAGACAAAATTATCTATTTTCTTGAGCATCTCATATAAAGGGATAGCCTTCTCCCCAAGACGACTGATGAACCGGCTCAAAGCCGCAATCCAGCCGGCCAGATGTTGAACGTCATTGATACACGCCGGTTTAGCCAAAGATGTAATTGCTGAAATTTATTCTGGATTAGCCTCAATGCCTCTATTTGACACCAGAAAACCCAAGAGTTTGCCCGCTGGAACACCAAAGACACACTTTTCCGGATTGAGCATCATCTTGTAAACCCAGAGGTTGTCAAAGGTTTCTCTCAAGTCATCTATCAATGTTTCCTCCTTTCTGGATTTTATCACAATATCATCCACATAGGCATGAACATTGCACCCAATTTGCTTATGAAGAAAATTCTGAACACAGCATTAATAAGTCGCCTGGGCACTCTTAAGCCCGAAGGGCATGGAGACATCACAGAAGGCTCCAAAGGGAGTGATGAAAGCTGTCTTCTCCTGGTCCTTAACTGCCATTTTGATCTGATGATAACCGGAGTAAGCATCCAGAAAACATAAACAGTCACACCCCGTCGTAGCATCAATGATCTGATCAATACGGGGGAGGGCAAAGGGGTCTGCAGGACAAGCTTTGTTCAAGTCTATGTAATCTACACACATACGCCAAGTGCCGTTTTTCTTAAGAACCAGCACCGGATTAGCCAACCACTCTGTGTGAAAGACTTCCATGATAAACCCTGCGACCAACAACCGAGCTACCTCTTCACCGATAGCCTTACGCCTTTCTTCGTTGAAGCGGCGGAGAAACTGCCGGACCGGTTTAAACTTAGGATCAATATTAAGTGTGTGCTTAGCGAGTTCCCTCGGTACACCTGGCATGTCAGAAGGTTTCCATGCAAAGATGTCCCGGTTCTCACGGATGAACTCGATGAGCGCGCTTTCCTACTTGGGATCCAGGTTAGCGCTGATGCTGAACTGCTTGGATGAATCGCCAGGAACAAAATCAACCATCTTAGTATCTGTGGCCGATTTAAATTTCAACGCCGAATCGTGTTCCGTAGTTGGTTTTCTCAAAGAAGTCATATCTGCCGGATCAACTTGGTCCTTATAAAACTTCAATTCTTCCGTAGCACAAACCGACTCAGCATAAGCCGCATCACCTTCCTCACATTCCAAAGCGATATCCTGCTCCCGTGTACTGTGATGGTCCCCTTAGGACCTGGCATTTTAAGCTGTAGATAGACATAACACGGCCTCGCCATGAACTTAGCATAAGCCGGTCGCCCAAACAAAGCGTGATACGGACTTTTGATTTCCACCACCTCAAAAGTCAATGTTTCTGACCTTTAATCATAGTCATCTCCAAAAGCCACCTCTAAGGCTATCTTGCCTACTGGATATGCAGACTTGCCAGGCACCACACCGTGAAAAACAGTGTTTGATGGTTTAAGACTCTTATCTGTCAACCCCATACGACAGAAGGTATCATAATATAGAATATTGATACTGCTTTCCCCATCCATGAGTACCTTCGTGAACTTATATCCCCCAACTTGAGGGGCCACCACTAGGGCCAACTGACCTGGATTGTCAACCTGGGGTGGTTGATCCTCTCTACTCCACAAAATGAGTTGCTCAGACCAGCGCAAATACTGAGGCACCACCGGTTCAACAGAGTTTACTGCCCTCTTGTGAAGCTTCTGATCATGCTTACACAAACTAGTGGTGAAGACATGATATTGCCCACTATTTAGCTACTTAGGATTGCTCTGATAACCCGACTGCTGCTACTGTTGCTGGTTCCCCTGATGGTTGTAACCTCCCTGGTTGCCTTGGTGCCCTTGATTGATGTGTCCGGTTTGATTACCCTAAAGTCCTGAACCGGAACAGCCATCTCCGTAACCCGGCCCGTGGAAACCACCTCCTAAACCACCAGGCGGGCCATTATCGTACTAGAACATATTGGAGTTCTTGAAATATCACATGACATAACAATCCTTCCAAAGATGCGACGCTGGCTTCTCCTTTATCCATGCTTTGGACAGAGTTGATTTAACAGGCGCAACAAATTGGGGCCTGAACCTCCGCCCCTCTGGGGCTGCTTGCCCTTACGGCGCTGGCCATTGTCCTGAGCATTGGTGTTAGCGACAAAGTCCAAGTTGTTGTCGGCGTTGCGCTTACCACTGTTCCCATGGCCTACCGGATTATGCTGCTGACCCTTGGTGTTGCCGTTCTTTTTCCCTTTCCCCGGTTTGTCCTCCTCTGAGTCAGGGTCTTTGGTATTATCTGAATCGGCGTACTTAACCAAAGCGGCCATAAGCATTGGCATATCATTGCAGTGGCGTTTGAGCCTTCCTAACTTCTGTTTGAGCGGCAAAAAACGGCAATTGCCCTCCAACGTTAGCACTGCGGTATCTGCATTGGTACGATCTGATGAATGCAAAATCACTGAGACCCACTTGACCCAATGGGTCGTGGACTCCCCCTCCTCTTGGACACAAGTGGCCAGATCCACAATTGACATGGGCTGCTTACAAGTATCTTTGAAGTTCTGGATAAACCGGTGCTTTAATTCGGCCCATGATCCGAATGAGTTAGTTGGTAAGCTCTTCAACCAAGTACGAGCTGTTCCTTCCAACATCATGGTGAAGTATTTAGCACATACCACTTCATCCACATCTATCATCTCCATTGCCATCTTGTAGCTTTCAACCCATGCTTCTAGCTATAGATCGGCGGTATAATTGGGTACCTTACGAGGTCCTTTGAAATCTTTGGGCAATCTCACATTACGCAAAGCGGGGGTAAGGCACGGCACCCCCAAGGAACTAAATACTACCCCTGGTTCGACTAAAGCGGTGGGACAAACCGGAATATGTTGACGGGCCCTGTGCAGGGCCGCTAACTCGGCCTCCCGACATGCACGTCCATGATCCACTACATCCTGCGCATTGGCACCGCCCCCTGCCGGGTCGTGTCCTCGCGGAGAGTTACGGCGAAGTGCACTGCTTGATATGGCCGGCTCATCCTCCACATGCCTGCTGTAGCTCCGGCTTGGACGCGGGGTGGAATGAATCCTCTCATGACTGTGCGAATACGCCTGCTGCTAATTTAGGGCTATCTGAAGGAGATCTCTGGCCCGTCGTGCTTCAACCGCAACCGGTGACTCGCCTCGGTTGGTAGAGCTGCTAACCATGAAGCGGCGGCCACAATGTTGTCCAACGGGTTGGAGTAATGCTCGGGAGGTGTTGCAACATGCGGTACAATGTTATTCTGACGAGGCGGATCCATCATGCGCGGCTGAACCAGTGCTCCTGTTCCTGGTGCCTCCGTCCGATTTACTATTGGCTAGTTACTAGTTCCTGCTCCTAGCGTGTTGAAGAGATTTCGTGGCTCATAACCCGATGGGAGATGCGATCGGTACCTTCTTCTCATGACTTCCTCGGAAGTGTTCTGATTGAGCCTAATCCGGTAGGCCTGAGCTCCCAACTCAGCCCGTTTTGTAGCCATCCTAGCATTCTCTGCCGCTAGGTCCACTTTAGCCTGAGCTATTTGATCCTTTACCTTTGCAATCTCCGCGCTGTGCTCATCCCGGGCTGCTACATCCACCTTTGCGGCCATCAACGTTGCCAAAGCGTCGAACAAGTCAGACAGGACTTGAGCCGGAGGCGGCGCAGAGCTTCCCGCCCCTGCCGACGTGGCTGTTGTTGAACCGGAGAGTATTGCTGCGGCAGCTGACGAATGAGGCGCTGACTGTGTACCGGCCATGAAGATAGCTGCCCGGTTTGGCAGATCAGGGGAGTCCAGAATACTGTTGCCCTCGGATCCTCCACCAATCCAGCCATCCTGCAGCTGGTAAAGTGATTCGGTCTCTCCGGAAGACTCGTCGTCGGAACAGACAACGGTATCTCCATCAGACGCTGATCCGTCCTTGTATTCTGCTCGATGGATGACGCCTACGAAAAGATGCTTCGCCACGGGCTGAACCGGCGAAGGGCTTGCACGCTGAGCCGTCTTGATGATGTCGGTGCAGATGTTTGGCTCAGGGGCCGGTTCGCCAATCTTGACGATGAAGATGTGAATCCCACGAAAGGGGACCCGGTACGCGTATTTGATTGAATGGCTTCAGGACCCCATCCTGCGTTGTCAATGTAGAGCTTGCCGCGACGACTCTTCGTCATCCGGCCCACAGCGTATCCCTTGAGCCCATCAAAGCTTCCCTTCAAGAACTCGAAACCATCGTGCGATAGCCCCATGGTGGGCGCCAACTGTCGTCGGTTTGTCATGGCAGATGTCCTTCTGAAAGGACATAGTTGTGGAGCCATCGCAACGGTTAGCTTAAAGGGGTTAAACCGGACAAAGGGACACGGGGAGTTTATACTAGTTCGGCCCCTTCTGTGAAGGTAAAAGCCTACGTCTAGTTGTGATTGGTATTGCTTGGGTTTCGAAGGCCAGGGAGTGAATCCACTTTGTCTGGCTCTCGAGTTTGTTGTCTATCCCTCAACCGCTACCGGGTCGTCCATATATATACATAGGTTGACACCCACCGGTTACAGAGTCCCGAAGCCGGATCATAAACGTGTCCCATTCGGTCTCTACACTTCCTATCTTACAACGCAAGTTACATAATTAGGTTGGTTTACATCTACAGGCCTTAACTCGCCTCTGGGCCTTGGGCCTACATAAAGCGCCATCATTCTTCTGTATTCATGGGCTTCTAATCTTCATAAAGCTAATCCGGCTACTCCTGGCCAATTTACGTCCAGTAGTAATATCCCCAACAGTACAACTTGAGGAAAACTCACTTTGAAGGCAAGGCTAACAGTGAACTTCCCAAACATCTCCAATGGAAAATATATCGGATGAAGACTGGAGGGGCCTTATTAAACACTGGTCTGATCCGAAGTATCAGGTACATTATATATATGTGATCATATCACATGTTGAAGTCCTATTTACGCATGTGCCACACAAATCTATCTTCTTGTAGGTGAACTGCTCAAAGAACAAGGCCAACCATACGAAAGTGGAATTCCAATAGATGACAGGATCTCATAGCTATATTGCACACTGCGAGGTTCTTAAAATTAGCTGATGTTTCACTCTTTTCGTTGTACCATATTATCAGATCTATATTGACTTGTTCGAAATGCAGAGGAAAGCCCGCAAGGACCAAAAAGTACCCGAACCAAATGCTGTGAAAATCTTCGATTACTGTCACACCAGCAAGAAGAAGGGCATGACTACACCAGTCAAAGCCATTGTTGTAAGTCCTTAATCCTCATGCCTTTTAACTACTACTTACTCTGACTTGTGCCTTGAACTGCATGGTTTGCAGCCAATGTCTATTACTCTTTTCAATTTTATACACAATTGTCTTAGCGTATGATTGCACCTTACAAGGTTTAAAAGAGAGGAGTAATGTTCCTTTGATCTTGACCCGTAATCTAGTTCCATGCTGGACTTGCCCACACAAAGTTACAATTGCCTGTTTGTCTATTCTTAGTTGTTTTGTGATATGAATGATGTTGTACTATGCTTGCCGTATTATAAACTTCGTCTCTTTATCCTTAGCCCTCAATACAATGTGAATAAATAGACAATGCATTAGAGATGTACATGGTCATATGTTTGGAACCTGGATTTATTATGTACTTTGCAATAAAATACAACTAATATTTTAGATGGGTTCACCAGAATAAGTTTTGTATATAGACCAAAGCTATTTTGTTTGGTTTTGCTGCCTCCTTAATATCTTCTGTTCTGGTACTACTAATGTAAAACCTCAACTTTTCAGTGAGGTATGGAAAAAATGGTAGAACTGCCACCTTCTGAAGGTGGCGAGGCAACTATAACCGCAATGTTAGCTCTTGCTGTAGTGGGTCAGTACCTGTCCACTAACAGTGCCAAAAGCACGTTCCTGCGTAATACTGGGTTGGTTTTTAAGGAAATATCGTCCAAACTTCCTCATGATCAAGATATCCAAGCTCAAAGCAATGTTGTATCTGCGCTCCAGACACAAGTCCATTCCCTAACAGAGACCCTTTGTGAAACAAGGAGAAACATTGCTCAATGTCGTCAATATATGCATGGTTTTGAAACCATACTATCAGACATTTGCTATGTTGTTCAGGAGCCTAGGGGAAATGGAGGCGAGGGTTATGGTGCTCCATCGGACAATACAACATGAAAACGTAATAGTCAGGTCAAATGAACTGAGCTTCTGAACTTCTGGTGGTGCATTTATCTGCTAGACTATTAAGTTTTATGCCAACCTTCCTTTTGTTGTATAGTTGTAATCTATTTTGGTGCGATACAAAATTTATTCTTAACATGCAGCCACCGGCTGAAGAAAACAGCAAGCCTTTTTTGTATAGTGTAGGTTGTTCCCTATATTTGCACTGGTGGCGATCTTTGATGCCGAGTGGATGTAATCTGTGCAATCGCCTTAATAGCCTAGCGTTAGTTTCGGCCTTATTTATTTCCTAGTCTTCTTTTTCCCTGGTTTGCTAGTGGCCGCAACTACCATGGGCCATATACGGGCCGTAGGATCCATGGGTCTCCTACGGGCCGTCGATAAATGGGCCTGTAATCGGTGGGCCTCGGTCCATCGGATAAATGGGTTTACATGGGACGTAATCGGGCATAATTGGTATCGGCCCGGCACGATAACAGGTCATTAACAGGCCGTAGGACAGCAAAGGCTTAATTCTGTCACAGGCATAATGGGTCATTATTGGGCTAGAATATAGGATGGGCTGGAAACGGCGCAACGGGTTAACATGCCAGAAACGGGCCGACTCCTGCCATGGGCCGAATTTGGGCCATTAGGGTAATAGGCCAGTAACGGGCTGACTCTTGCCATGGGCCAAATTTGGCCCATTAGGGGAACAGGCCGGTAACAGGCCGACTCTTGCCATGGGCCGAATTTGTCCCATTAGGGGAACAGGCCAGTAACGGGCCGAAAGTAATCGAGGACCGAAAAGGAGCCCAAGAACGTATGGGCTGTCAATAGGCCGAAAGCTAACACGGGCTGGAAATGGCCCATGTAAATCACGAGCCGTTAACGGCTATAAAGAAAATTACTGTTCATTATGGGCTAGAGTCACCGTGGGCCTATGAAGGGCCGAAAGATACGAAGGCCTCATATGGGCCGAAAGACATCGTGGGCCATACATGGGCCGAAAGTGAAATGGGCTGGTGTTATATTCAATGGCCCACATGACATTGTTGGGCCGATTTCCTTTAGGGCCTAACGGGTCATGAGTTAACGGGCCATAAATTGGGCTATTTGTGAAGAGACCGTTAACGGGCTTTTCATGGGCCAGCCCGTTAACTTTTGACCGAGTCAAACGGGCTGGCTTTGTAAGCTAAATGGGCCAGTGGTGGGCCGTGGCACGTGTCGACATATCATAGGCGCCTATCTGACCCACTGACGAGTTGACACGTGTTTCGTCCGGCCAATAAGAATTTTACACGTGGAAATTTCCCATTGGTCGCTGCTGTTAACGGGTTATCGGATCCAAACCCCGACCCGATAGCTTAACGGCGTTCCGTTACGGTGGATGCCACGTGTCGGTCACCCTTGACGAAAGCACTTCTGTGATGCGCGATTTATCATCATGGAAGTGGACACTTCCGTGATGATAATTTTGGTAATGTCAAGGAACACTTCAACGACAGCACATGTATGACTATCTTGATTTTGTCATAAATTTGTCATGGATGTACATGCATGACAAAAAACACGACCTACTATGACAAACACGTATCATCATGGAAGTGTATTTTTTTTGTAGTGTACATCAACAACATAGCCCCTCCGATGAAGTGCGAGTAGTTTACCTCAGACCTACGGGTCCATAGTTAGTAGCTAGATGGCTTCTTCTCTCTTTTTGGATCTCAATACAATGTTCTCCCCCTCTCTTGTGGAGATCTATTTCATGTAATCTTCTTTTTGCGGTGTGTTTGTTGAGACTGATGAATTGTGGGTTTATGATCAAGTCTATCTATGAATAATATTTGAATCTTCTCTGAATTCTTTTATGTATGATTGGTTATCTTTGCAAGTCTCTTTGAATTATCAGTTTGGTTTGGCCTACGAGATTGATCTTTCTTGCAATGGAGAAGTGCTTAGCTTTGGGTTCAATCTTGCTGTGTCCTTTCCCAGTGACAGTAGGGGCGGCAAAGCACGTATTTTATTGTTGCCATCAAGGATAACAAGATGGGGTTTTCTTCATATTGCATGAGTCTATCCCTCTACATCATGTCATCTTGCTTAAGGCGTTACTCTGTTTTTAACTTAATACTCTAGATGCATGCTGGATAGCGGTCGATGAGTGGAGTAATAGTAGTAGATGCAGGCAGGAGTCGATCTACTTGTCTCGGACGTGATGCCTATATACATGATCATACCTAGATATTATCATAACTATGCGCAATTCTGTCAATAGCTCAACAATCATTTGTTCACCCATAGTAGAATACTTATGCACTCGAGAGAAGCCACTAGTGAAACCTATGGCCCCGGGTCTATCTTTATCATATTAATCTCCTACTACTTAGTTATTTCCTTTTTCTTTTACTTTGCCTTTATTTTACTTTGCATCTTTATCATAAAAATACCAAAAATATTATCTTATCATATCTATCAGATCTCACTCTCGTAAGTGGCCTTATAGGGATTGACAACCCCTATTTGCGTTGGTTGCCAGGATTTATTTGTTTTGTGCAGGTACGAGGGACTCGTGCGTAGCCTCCTACTGGATTGATACCTTGGTTCTCAAAAACTGAGGGAAATACTTACGCTACTTTGCTGCATCATCCCTTCCTCTTCGAGGAAAACAAACGCAGTGCTCAAGACATAGCAAGAAGGATTTCTGGCGCCGTTGCTTGGGAGGTCTACGCAAAAGTCAACATACCAAGTACCCATCACATACCCTTATCTCCCGCATTACATTATTTGCCATTTGCCTCATGTTTTCCTCTCCCCCACTTCACCCTTGCTGTTTTATTTGCCCTCTCTCTCTCTATCCTCCCTCTCTTTCGCCATTTGCCTCTTTTTGCCCGCTTGCTTTTTGTTTTCTTGTGTGTTAGTTTTCTTGCTTGTCACGATGGCTCAAGATAATACTAAATTGTGTGACTTCACCAATACCAACAACAATGATTTTATTAGCACTCCGATTGCTCCTCTTACCAATGCTGAATCTTGTGAAATTAATGCTGCTTTGTTGAATCTTGTCATGAAAGATCCGTTTTCGGCCTTCCTAGTGAAGATGCCACTACCCATCTAAATAGCTTCATTGATTTGTGTGACATGCAAAAGAAGAAAGATGTGGATAATGATATTGTTAAATTGAAGCTATTTCCTTTTTCGCTTAGAGATCGTGCTAAAGCTTGGTTCTCGTCTTTGCCTAAAAATAGTATTGATTCATGGAATAAGTGCGAAGATGCTTTTATCTCTAAGTATTTTCCTCCCGCTAAGATCATCTCTCTTAGAAACGATATTATGAATTTTAAGCAACTTGATCATGAACATGTTGCACAAGCTTGCGAGAGAGTGAAATTAATTATACGTAATTGCCCTACTCATGGTTTAAATTTGTGGATGAGTGTTCAGAATTTTTATGCCAGATTGAATTTTGCTTCTAGAAATCTTTTAGATTCGGCCGTGGGAGGCACTTTTATGGAAATCACTTTAGGAGAAGCTATTAAACTTCTGGATAATATTATGGTTAATTATTCTCTATGGCATACTGAAAGATCTACTAATAAAAAGGTGCATGCGATAGAAGAAATTAATGCTTTGAGTTGAAAGATGGATGAACTTATGAAATTATTTGCTAATAAGAGTGTTTCTTCTAATCCTAATGATATGCCCTTGTCTACTTTGATTGAGAATAATAATGAATCTATGGATGTGAATTTTTTTGGTAGGAACAATTTTGGTAACAATGCGTATAGATGAAATTTCAATCCTAGTCCTTATCCTAGTAATCCCTCTAATAGTTATGGTAATTCCTACAACAATTCTTATGGAAATTATAATAAGATGCCCTCTGATTTTGAATCTAATATTAAAGAATTTATTACTTCAGAAAAGAATTTTAATGCTATGATTGAAGAAAAATTGCTTAAGATTGATGATTTGGCTAGGAACATTGATAGAATTTGTCTTGATGTTCATTCGTTGAAACTTAGATCTATTCCACCTAAGCATGGTGTCAATAAGTCTCTAAAATCCATAAGAATTTCCATTGATGAGTGCAAAGAAAGAACCGCTAGGATGCGTGCTAAGAAAGATGCCTCTATAAGAGCGTGTTCTTCTAGTTCCTATGAAAATAAAGATGAAGATCTAAAAGTTATTGATGTGTCCCCTATTAAATCTTTGTTTTACAATATGAATCTTGATAATGATGGGACTGAATATGATCCACCTTTACCTATAAGGCGTCCCAAGAATTCGGAATTTGTTGATCTTGTTGCTAAATTTGATAAAAGTGGGATTGAAGAAATTAAAACTTTAGATGTTGCTAGACCCACTATTATGGATTTCAAGGAATTTAACTATGAAAATTGCTCTTTGATTGATTGTATTTCCTTGTTGCAATCTGTGCTAAATTCTCCTCACGCTTATAGTCAAAATAAAGCGTTTACTAAACATATCGTTGATGCCTTGATGCAATCTTATGAAGAAAAACTTGAATTGGAAGTTTCTATCCCTAGAAAACTTTATGATGAGTGGGAACCAACTATTAAAATTAAAATTAAATATCATGAATGCTATGCTTTATGTGATTTGGGTGCTAGTGTTTCCACGATTCCAAAGACTTTGTGTGATTTTATTAGGTTTCCGTGATTTTGATGATTGCTCTCTAAACTTGCACCTTGCAGATTCCACTATTAAAATCCTATGGGAAGAATTAATGATGTTATTATTGTTGCAAATAGGATTTATGTGCCTGTAGATTTTATTGTTCTTGACATAGATTGCAATCCTTCATGTCCTATTATTCTTGGTAGACCTTTCCTTAGAACGATTGGTGCAATTATTGATATGAAGGTAGGAAATATTAGATTCCAATTTCCATTAAGGAAATTGATGGAACACTTTCCTAGAAAGAAAATCAAATCACCTTATGAATCTATTATTAGAGCCACTTATGGATTGCCTACCAAAGATGGCAATACCTAGATCTATTCTTGCTTGTTATGCCTAGCTAGGGGCGTTAAACGATAGCGCTTGTTGGGAGGCAACCCAATTTTATTTTTAGTCCTTGATTTTTTCTCCTGTTTAGTAAAAAATAATTTATCTAGCCTCTGTGTTTGGTTGTGTTTTTTGTGTTTAATTAGTGTTTGTGCCAAGTAGAACCGTTGGCAAGACTTGGGGAAAGTCTTGTTACACTTGCTGTAAAAAACAGAAACTTTAGCGCTGACGAGAACTGCTGTAATTTGTATTTGAAAAGTGCTCTTTAGTTAATTCTTTTTGAATATGATTAATAGATAAATTCCTCACGTCCAGAAATTTATTTTAGAATTTTTGGGGTTCCAGATCTTGCGTTAGCTACAGATTACTACAGACTGTTCTGTTTTTGACAGATTCTGTTTTTCGTGTGTTGTTTGCTTATTTTGATGAATATATGGCTAGTAAAATAGTTTATAAACCATAGAGAAGTTGGAATACAGTAGTTATAACACCAATATAAATAAATAATGAGTTCATTACAGTACTTTGAAGTGGTCTTTTATTTTCTTTCGCTAACGGAGCTCACGAGATTTTCTACTTTAAGTTTTGTGTTGTGAAGTTTTCAAGTTTTGGGTAAAGATTTGATGGATTATGGAACAAGGAGTGGCAAGAGCCTAAGATTGGGTATGCCCATGCCACCCCCAAGATAATCTAAGGATATCTAAAAGCCAAAGCTTGGGGATGCCCCGGAAGGCATCCCCTCTTTCGTCTACTTCTATCGGTAACTTTACTTGGAGCTATATTTTTATTCGCCACATGATATGTGTTTTGCTTGGAGCGTCTTGTATGATTTGAGTCTTTGCTTGTTAGTTTAGCATAATAATCCTTGCTGTAAACACGTTTTGGGAGAGCCATACATGATTTGGAATTTTTTAGAATACTCTATGTGCTTCGCTTATATCTTTTGAGTTATATAATTTTTGCTCTAGTACTTCACTTATATCTTTTAGAGCACGGTGGTGGATTTGTTTTATAGAAACTATTGATCTCTCATGCTTCACATAGATTATTTTGAGAGTCTTAATAGCATGGTAATTTTCTTAAAATCCTAATATGCTAGGTATTCAAAGTTAGTAAAATTTTCTTAAGAGTGTTTTGAATACTAAGAGAAGTTTGATGCTTGATGATTGTTTTGAGATATGGAGGTAATAATATCAAAGTCGTGCTAGTTGAGTAGTTGTGAAATTGAGAAATACTTGTGTTGAAGTATGCAAGTCCCATAGCATGCACGTATGGTAAATGTTATGCAACAAATTTGAAACATGAGGTGTTATTTAATTGTCTTCCTTATGAGTGGCGGTCAGGGACGAGCGATGGTCTTTTCCTACCAATCTATCCCCCTAGGAGCATGCGCGTAGTACCGAGGTTTTTGATGACTTGTAGAATTTTTCAATAAGTATGGGAGTTCTTTATGAATAATGTTGAGTCCATGGATTATACGCACTCTCACCCTTCCATCCTTGCTAGCCTCTTCGGTAACGTGCATTGCCCTTTCTCACATTGAGAGTTGGCGTAAACTTCGCCAGTGCATCCAAACCCCGTGATATGATACGCTCTTTCACACATAAACCTCCTTCTATCTTCCTCAAAACAGCCACCATACCTACCTATTATGGCATTTCCATAGCCATTCCGAGATATATTGCCATGCAACTTTCCATCATTCTGTTCATCATGACACATTCGTTATTTTCATATTGCTTAGCATGATCATGTAGTTGGCATAGTATTTGTGGCAAAGACACCGTTCATAATTCTTTCATACACGTCACTCTTGGTTCATTGCATATCCCGGTACACCGCTGGAGGCATTCACATAGAGTCATCTTTTGTTCTAGTATCGAGTTCTAATCATTGAGTTGTAAATTAATAGAAGTGTGATGATCATCATTTTCTAGAGCATTGTCCCAAGTGAGGAATGAAAAAAGAGAAAGGCCATAAAAAAAGAGAAGGCCCAAAAAAAAGAGAAAGGCCATAAAAAGAGAAGGCCCAAAAAAATGATGAGAGAAAAAGAGAGAAGGGACAATGTTACTGTCCTTTGCCACACTTGTGCTTCATAGTAGCACCTTAATCTTCATGTTAGAGAGTCTCTTGTTTTGTCACTTTCATATACTAGTGGGAATTTTTCATTATAGAACTTGGCTTGTATATTCCAACAATGGGCCTCCTCAAGTGCCCTAGGTCTTCGTGAGCAAGCAAGTTGGATGCACACCCACTAGTTTCTTTTGTTGAGATTTCATACATTTATAGCTCTAGTGCATCCGTTGCATGGCAATCCATACTCCTTGCATTAACATCAATCGGTGGGCATCTCCATAGCCCATTGATTAGCCTCGTTGATGTGAGAGTTTCTCCTTTTTTGTCCTCTCCATGTAACCCCCCTCATTATATTATATTCTACCCATAGTGATATGTCCATGGCTCGCGCTCATATATTGCATGAAAGTTTATAAGTATGAAACAATTGCTTGGCTTGTCATCGGGGTTGTGCATGATGAGAGCATTCTTGTGTGACGAAAATGAAACATGACTAAACCATATGATTTTGTAGGGATGAACTTTCTTTGGCCATGTTATTTTGAGAAGACATAATTGCTTAGTTAGTATGCTTGAAGTATTATTATTTTTATGTCAATATGAACTTTTGTTTTGAATCTTTCGGAACTGAATATTCATACCACAATTAAGGAGAATAACATTAAAATCATGCCAAGTAGCACTCCGCATCAAAAATTCTGTTTTTATCATTTACATACTCGAGGACGAGCAGGAATTAAGCTTGGGGATGCTTGATACGTCTCCAACGTATCTATAATTTTTGATTGCTCCATGCTCTATTATCTAGTGTTTTGGACATTATTGGGATTTATTATCCACTTTTATATTATTTTTGGGACTAACCTATTAACCGAAGGCCCAGCCCAGAATTGTTGTTTTTTTGCCTGTTTTAGGGTTTTGAAGAAAAGGAATATCAAACGGAGTCCAAACAGAATGAAACCTTTGGGAACGTGATTTTCTCAACGAACAAGACCGGGAGACTTGGACCCTACATCAAGAAAGAAAAGAGGAGGCCACGAGGTAGGGGGGCGTGCCTACCCCCAGGTGCACCCTCCACCCTCGTGGGCCCCCTATTGCTCCACCGACGTACTCCTTCCTCCTATATATATCTACGTACCCCCAAACGATCAGATACGGAGCCAAAACCCTAATTCCACTGCCGCAACTTTTTGTATCCATGAGATCCCATCTTGGGGCCTGTTCCGGAGCTCCACCGGAAGGGGCATCGATCACGGAGGGCTTCTACATCAACACCATAGCCCCTCCGATGAAGTGTGAGTAGTTTACCTCAGACCTACGGGTCCATAGTTAGTAGCTAGATGGCTTCTTCTCTCTTTTTAGATCTCAATACAATGTTCTCCCCCTCTCTTGTGGAGATCTATTTGATGTAATCTTCTTTTTGCGGTGTGTTTGTTGAGACAGACGAATTGTGGGTTTATGATCAAGTCTATCTATGAATAATATTTGAATCTTCTCTGAATTCTTTTATGTACGATTGGTTATCTTCGCAAGTCTCTTTGAATTATCAGTTTGGTTTGGCCTACTAGATTGACCTTTCTTGCAATGGGAGAAGTGCTTAAGTTTGGGTTCAATCTTGCGGTGTCCTTTCCCAGTGACAGTAGGGGCAGCAAGGCACGTATTGTATTGTTGCCATCGTGGATAACAAGATGGGGTTTTCTTCATATTGCATGAGTCTATCCCTCTACATAATGTCATCTTGCTTAAGGCGTTAACCTGTTTTTAACTTAGTACTCTAGATGCATGCTGGATAGCGGTCGATGAGTGGAGTAATAGTAGTAGATGCTGGCAGGAGTCGGTCTACTTGTCTCGGACGTGATGCCTATATACATGATCATACCTAGATATTCCCATAACTATGCTCAATTCTGTCAATTGTTCAACAGTAATTTGTTCACCCACCGTAGAATACTTATGCTCTCGAGAGAAGCCACTAGTGAAACCTATGGCCCCCGGGTCTATCTTTATCATATTAATCTCCTACTACTTAGTTATTTCCTTTTGCATTTACTTTGCCTTTATTTTACTTTGTATCTTTATCATAAAAATACCAAAAATATTATCTTGTCATATCTATCAGATCTCACCCTCGTAAGTGGCCTTATAGGGATTGACAACCCCTATTTGCGTTGGTTGCGAGGATTTATTTGTTTCGTGCAGGTACGAGGGACTCACGCGTAGCCTCCTACTAGATTGATACCTTGGTTCTAAAAAACTGAGGGAAATACTTACGCTACTTTGCTGCATCATCCCTTCCTCTTCGGGGAAAACCAATGGAGTGCTCAAGAGGTAGAAAGAAGGATTTCTGGCGCCGTTGCCGGGGAGGTCTAGGCAAAAGTCAACATACCAAGTAGCCATCACATACCCTTATCTCCCACATTACATTATTTGCCATTTGCCTCTCGTTTTCCTCTCCCCCACTTCACCCTTGCCATTTTATTTGCCCTCTCTCTCTCTATCCTCCCTCTCTTTCGCCATTTGCCTATTTTTGCCCGCTTGCTTTTTTGTTTGCCTGTGTGTTAGTTTTCTTGCTTGTCACGATGGCTCAAGATATACTAAATTGTGTGACTTCACCAATACCAACAACAATGATTTTATTAGCACTCCGGTTGCTCCCCTTACCGATGCTGAATCTTGTGAAATTATTGCTGCTTTGCTGAATCTTGTCATGAAAGATCCGTTTTCCGGCTTTCCTAGTGAAGATGCCGCTACCTATCTAAATAGCTTCGTTGATTTGTGCGGCATGCAAAAGAAGAAAGATGTGGATAATGATATTGTTATATTGAAGCTATTTCCTTTTTCGCTCAGAGATCGTGCTAAAGCTTGGTTTTCGTCTTTGCCTAAAAATAGTATTGATTCATGGAACAAGTGCAAAGATGCTTTTATCTCTAAGTATTTCCCTCCCGCTAAGATCATCTCTCTTAGAAACGATATTATGAATTTTAAGCAACTTGATCATGAACATGTTGCACAAGCTTGGGAGAGAATGAAATTAATGATACGTAATTGCCCTACTCATGGTTTAATTTTGTGGATGAGTGTTCAGAATTTTTATGCTGGATTGAATTGTGCTTCTAGAAATCTTTTAGATTCGTCCGCGGGAGGCACTTTTATGGAAATCACTTTAGGAGAAGCTACTAAACTTCTAGATAATATTATGGTTAATTATTCTCAATGGCATACTGAAAGATCTACTAATAAAAAGGTGCATGCAATAGAAGAAATTAATGTTTTGAGTGGAAAGATGGATGAACTTATGAAATTATTTGCTAATAAGAGTGTTTCTTCTGATCCTAATGATATGCCCTTGTCTACTTTGATTGAGAATAATAATGAATCTATGGATGTGAATTTTGTTGGTAGGAACAATTTTGGTAACAACGCCATTGAGAACCCGGAGGCCACCTAGGCCCGTGTCGGTGCAGAGATGGCGCTCAGGTTCGCGATGTCTCGGGATCCAGATCTAGTGCTAGACGCGCTGATGGGCCAGCGAGCCGGCGCGGAGAACCGGGAGGCCACCTAGGGGGAGTCGGCAGCTGCACGACCTGGCGTTGGGGATGCCTGAGGCTGCCCTGTTTTATCTTAGCAGAAATTTCTGTAAGGTAGCATGTCCACCTACCCACTGGGGGTGTTCGAGTGTAATGAACTCTGGCATTGGGCCTGTTTAAATTTGTGATGTACTTATTTTGTGGATGCTTGCACTTTGCTTTTTTTTTCCTTTTGAGCCGTTTTCTTGCGACCTTCCCCTTTTGGGCCTCCCCCCACGAGTCTGATGGCCGAGGCTCCGGTCCATGACAAGGAGTGCAGCCCTTGGGAGGAACGTGCAGTACTTAGGCTTTCGAAACGTTGAGCGCAAGCGAAACACCCACTGGTCGGCTATCGGCAATCTGGCGAAGCCGGTTGGTGAGCAGCCGGTCGTGCGACAACTTGAAGTGTCGGGGCCGGATTGGGCATTCCGGCAGGCCTTGACTTAGTATTCGTAACGCGCTGGTGACTTGGCCCATTTTGCTTGCCAGCCACCAGCCGAAGCCGGTTCTGTGGCCTAGGGCGAAGTGGATGACCGCGGCAGCCTCAGCGCGAGGAACTGCTTTGGAAGAAGGCGGGTGGTGACCAAGCCGGCCAGCTCTCGAGCCCCCGGGTCGAGCAAGTCGAACAGATGGCGGGGTTGGTTTAAGAGAAAGAATGCATAAGTGCAGGAGACAATAGCTTTGACGGAAAGGGCAGCCCCCAAGCGTCGTTCTTGGACTCCATAGTTTTCATCTGATTACAAAAGGCAATGATACATACCTGCACACAGCTAACAGTAAAACAGGCAGAGGAGTTCTGCGTTCCACGGCCGGGTTGTTTCTTCGCCAGCGGTGTCTCTCTTGCGCTTGTTTGACTTGCGGGCGTTGATGAGGTAGGAAGCGTTGTGGTCACACAAGGCTTTGCTAACGATGAAGGGGCGCTCCCACGGGGAGGACAACTTGTGCTGGCCGGCTTGCTGCTGGACGAGTACACCCCTGCAAGGTTAACATGATCTATTCGGTTAGCCGCATCCGCGGATATGGACCACTTGGAACGCTTATATGGTTCATAGATAACTTGACATGCATACTTTAAAATGCGCAAGATAAGTGTAAGTTCTCGTAGGGAGACGGGAGCGGATCTATAGTGGTGTATTGATATGGTTAATATGTGGACTCGTGTGCGCCACCTCAAGAAGTTACTTGCAATCGAAGTTCAGGATAGCCACTGAGTCAAAGCTAGCTTGCTGCAGTTAAACTCCACTACCCCTATGTTGATGCTGATGCATATGTAGCAAGTTCTGATATAAGTCTTATTGGGTACATTTGTACTCACGTTTGCTTAATTTATGTTTTATAGAGAGACTTCAGTCTCACAAGTAGTTCCACGTGCACTTCGACAATTAGCTTGGGAATTCCAGACAGAGGTCTGGCTCCTTTGGAGGGTCTTGTATATAGAAAGGCTTTCTAGCCTTCTTTGTTTTCAGATGTCCATACTCAGACATGTTTATGCTTCCGCTTGTGCTTGTTGCTTGAATGACTTGAATGCTGGGTCATGAGACCCATGTTTGTAATACCTGGCTCCCCGAAGCGTATTGAATAAATACTTTGAGTCGTAGAGTTTTGTTGTGATGCCATGTTGTATTTACACATATTGAGCATATTGTGTATATGTTATTGAAATGCTTGGTATCTGTGGGATCCGACACCTAGTTGTTTATTCTTGGTAGCCTTCCTTATGGGGAAATGTCTCCTAGTGCTTCCACTGAGCCATGGTAGTTCGCTACTGCTCTGGAACACTTAGGTTGGCCGACATGTATACTTATTTGTTCCCGTGTCTGTCCCTTCGGGGAAATGCAACGCTGTGTTCCTTTAAGTCCTTGTAGCTTGCTACAACTTGGGTTCATATGTTGATGACCGACACGTTAATTGCTGGGTTATGTATGTCTGTCCCTGTAAGTTGGTGCCAGCCTAGGTTTACGACTAATCATGTTGGCCCGGGTTCTCTGTCATATGGATGCTAGCAACACGATCATATATGTGAGTCAAAAGGCGCAAACGGCCCCGACCAAGGCAAGGCTGTAGCTGTGGGAATACTGCGCGTGAGGCCGCAGAGTGATAGGATGTGTTACCCGCTAGATTGGTGTGACTTAGGATCGGGGTCCTGGCAGCTTTGGTATCAGAGCCTGACAACCTGTAGGATTACCAATCCAAACTGGTCGAAGTTGAGTCTAGAAATGCTTTAGTTATTGAAAGTGCAACTAATCCCTAGGTGGTTTTGGTAATTCATAACAACATATAGCTCATTGAACTAATATCCATTCAATTTAAATATTTTAGAAAGTTCAATGATCGGCATGGCATTGAGTAGAGATGTGGACTCCTCAAAATGCTAAGGACAAAGATTGGCAAAAGCTAAAGACTCTTCATTTCTATTTTAGTTACCCAATTGAGTCCATAGGAAAAGCCAATACTCTTAAATGGGAATGATGTGTTCCTTAATGGTATACTTGCTCAAAATGCTTAGTGATATGCTCCAAAGCCCTCAACCACTTTCTCAATTACAAATATGTCCAAAAACTAAAGTCAACTTAGCCCCACCGATTTGATCTATCTGGCGCCATCGAGTTCCTTTGACATAGCCACTTCCAGAAACCCTAATCAATTCGGTCTCACCGATCGGGATCTTGGTGTCATCGATCGGGATCTCGGTCTCACCGACATGGCAATGTAAACTCTCTGTTTCCCTTCATAACGGTTTGCTCTTACCGAAATGAGCGATCGGTCCCACCAAATTCACAATGCAAACTCTCAATTTCACTTCGTAATGTTTTGGTCTTACCAAAATGAGCGATCGGTCCCACCGAGTTTGCCTGACCAACTCTCTGGTTTGCTCATTGTTGAAATTGGTCTCACCGAGTTCATGCAATTGGTCATAACGAGATGAGGTTTTGCCCTAACCCTAGCACATCGGTCCCACCGAATTGATCATGTCGGTCCCACCGAGAATCCTAACATTCACATTTTGAACTGAATCGGTCTCATCGAGTACTCCTATTCGGTCTAACTGAGTTGGGTCAAATGTGTGTAACGGTTGGATTTTGTGTAGAGACTATATATACCCCTTCACCCCCTTCTCTATTCAAGAGAGAACCATCAGTACTTTCCTACATTTCCACTACTCATTTTCTGAGAGAAACCACCTGCTCATGTGTTGAGACCAAGACATTCCAATCCAACCACAAGAATCTTGATCTCTAGCCTTCCCCAAGTTGCTTTCCACTCAAATCATCTTTCCACCATAGCCAAATCTATGAGAGAGGGTTGAGTGTTGGGGATACTATCATTTGAAGCACAAGAGCAAGGAGTTCATCATCATCACACCATCTATTACCTTTTGGAGAGTGGTGTCTCCTAGATTGGTTAGGAGTAGAGATGATCATTATGAACGAAGACCCTCTCGCAGAAGCAAGGATTCGGAAAGGAAGAACAAATCATCAAAGAGCTACACAAGATGAATACATCAAGCTCATATTGGTGAATGGGTATCCGGTTCCGACACCGACAACTACTCCGAGAGAAGTTATCACTCCGACTCTGAATATACTTGTCAGTGTCAAAACCGGCTGATCTCGGGTAGGGGGTCCCGAACTGTGCGTCTAGGCCGGATGGTAACAGGAGACAAGGGACACAATGTTTTACCCTACGTCCTGCTTGATTAATATTGATGATATGGGTAATACAAGAGTAGATCTACCACGAGATCAGAGAGGCTAAACCCTAGAAGCTAGCCTATGGTATGATTGTATGTTGTCCTAAGGACTAAAACCCTCCGGTTTATATAGACACCGGAGAGCGCTAGGGTTACACAGAGTCGGTTACAATGGGAGGAGATCTACATATCCATATTGCCAAGCTTGCCTTCCACGCCAAGGAAAGTCCCATCCGGACACAAGATGAAGTCTTCAATCTTGTATCTTCATAGTCCAAGAGTCCAGCCAAAGGTTATAGTCCGGCTATCCAGACACCCCCTAATCCAGGACTCCCTCAGTAGCCCCTGAACCAGGCTTCAATGACGACGAGTCCGGCGCGCAGATTGTCTTCGGCATTGCAAGCCGGGTTCCTCCTCTGAATACTTCATAGAAGATTTTGAAAACAAGGATAGTGTCCGGCTCTGCAAAATAAGTTCCACATACCACCGTAGAGAGAATAATATTTACAGAAATCTTAATCAGCAGACACGTTTTGGCAACATGACATTATGCCATGGCCCGGTGCTTATTCGAACCGTTTTTCTTCAACTAGCTCCACACATAACGCGAGGCGGTTTCTTGACACGTCTTGTCAAAGTAGAGATCGTGTTCCCCCAATTACGGGATTCTCATTAATACAGTCGCGGGTAACCCAACCGTGTCTAGGACTCCTAGATTATAGACAAGTCCCAAACGGCTACGAAGAGGACGCTTAATATTCACCCTCTTTATAAAGGGACAAGGTTTTTGCTTTTTCCCTCTCGTGCTCAATCGAACCCCTCCCCCGCCTCGAGTTCTAGCACCCAAAGCCCAGGGCAGGTGCTCCGGATCTTCAATCATGTCCGGATCCAGCCTTCAAGGCCGATGGATGCCCTCCTCCGTCACGGAAGAGGATATCAAGAAGTTGAGGGAGGTCAGATACCTGACCGCCGAGGTTTCGCATCGGCTGCCTGCTCGAGGGCAGGTCGTCCCCACTCCCGAACCCAACGAGAACGTCGTGTTCGTCTCCCACTTCCTCTAAGGCCTAGGCCTCACTCTGGATCCCTTCGTCAGGGGTTTGATGTTCTATTACGGGCTAGATTTCCATGATCTAGCTCCGGACTCACTTCTCCACATCTCGACATTTATTGTCGTGTGTGAGGCCTTCCTCCGCATTAGCCCTCACTTCGGCCTGTGGCTCAAGACCTTTGAAGTGAAGCCGAGGATGATCGAGGGGCAACATGCAGCGTGTAGAGGCGCGTCAATAAGGAAGATGGCAGGAGCTCCGTGGCCGAAAGGTTCCTTTCCAGAGGTGTCCAGATTATGGCAACGGGAGTGGTTTTACATCACGGCTCCCAGAAGTGCCAAGTGGGCGGCTGCCCCCGCTTTCCGCTCGGGCCCCCCACCATACTGATGTCATGGATTAGCAGAGGACTGAGCTGGGGTCCAATGAAGGACGTGCCTATACTGCAAAGCCGCATTCAAGATCTCTTCGAGGGAGATTTAATTTTGGTTGTGGTAGTGCAAGTTATGCTGGTTCGTCGAGTCCAGCCCTGCAAACGCCGGCCCCTTCGCTTATGGGAGTTCAACCCAGAAGGACCGCGCTCCATTCAATGTTTCCTCGGCCTGACGCATGAGGAGATGTACAAGTCATTCTTCGGACCTCAAATAGAGTGTCCGGATACTACCGAGGACGTGGGCCTGAGCAGTAACCGTGCCGCCGAACAAGTAAGTAATCCTCTAGCCGAACACACCGTCTTTTATTCATCATGAAGTTATTTCTAAGAGATCGCTCTTTGACCAGGACAGTTAACAAAGGCGAAGATGATTCGGTGTTTGGCCCCCCTCCCTGAGGGTTTGGAAAATCCGGTATTGGAAAAGATGCTCGAGCACGCACCTTGCCCGGAGCCCTCGAAGGAAGATACAGGGGGGAACAATATGGGCGGATGCGGGCCCCCATCGCTGCCAGTTCCAACCGAGGGAATGAGCGCCTCCATAAAGGAGGATAACCGGGGGATGAAGAGGACTGCTTCCGAGGATCCGGAAGCCGATGCCTCCAAACGAGAGAAGAAGTCTCCAACAAAGGGTCCTGCCTCGAGGGGTGCTCTTGCCGCACAAAGTCCGAGGGGGGATCAGCCCTCCAACGAGTCGTAAGTGATCCAAAAAATACTATAATAGTGAAGGTATACTACCTTTCCTCTGAGGAGAATAACCGCCGCATATATCATGCAGTTCGGGTCTTAGCCCTTCTCAGCTGAGCTCGTATTCGGGGGATCTTCTTCCAAAGATGATGGAGAGCGAAACGCCTCCTCCGGACTCCTCCGCTCAAGAAGCGAGCGACCCCGAAGTGTCGTCACGGAGGGCCTCTCCGGATCCAGTGAGGCCAGAAGATAATCCCATAGTCACCCGAAGTCCCCAACGTCCGGCTCTCGAAGGGAGCAAACAAAAGAGTCCGGCACTGTCTGGTATGCGGTTGGACATTTTGAGGGAGCTGTTGGGGCGAGTGGACATCTCAGAAGAACACCGTACGCTGATGGGTACGGTGATGGAAAGAATTTCGTCCGCCGAAAGTGGATTACATGAAGCCTATATGAGTCTATTGACAGGCTTTGAGGTACATGAAATAATATTTGATAGTACTGCACATGTTAGGTGTGCCCTGTGTAGATATTATCCCCTGAGACTCTGGTTATCGTCGAGAACGGCGGCGAACAAAGGATCATAGTCCCAGGCAATAACCAGACTGTCTTTATGTGCAGGTGGTGGAAGCTCCGGTGGCTAGCCAGACTAGTGAGTTTGCCGAATTAAAGCGGCAACTGGATGCGGCAGACGCCGACATCAAGCTTGTTAACAAGCGCTTGACGAATCACAGGGTAAGTAATGTTTTCTGGTGAATGTCACATAATAAGAGCAGCATGATGCCAGTATCTTTAATATGGTGTGACTGCAGACGGAGCTGCCACCATGGGGACCCTTCAGGAAGAACTCGCCCGAGCCAAGGAACAAGCAAGGGTTAGTAATGCGGCTGCTTTGAAGGCGGACGAAGAGTTAAGAGCCGAGAAGGCCGCCCATTGCGAAAGCAAAGAAAAGATGGCCAAGATGGCCGTAGAATTAAAATGCACTGCCAACCGTTGCCAGTTCCTTGAAGAAGAGAACCGAGTGAAGGCAGCGGACCATGAGAAGGCCACTATGGCGACCAAAGACAGTCGCTCTGCTATGAGGGCGAAGAAGGAGGAGCTGCGCGAAGCCGGGGCTATTGCGGCTGGGGAGCCCTTTCTGCTGCGGAGGAAGTTCGGAGATCCGCAGTATGCCCCTCTGGATCGGCTGTAGAGTTCGGCAGACGCATATATGGACTTGGCGGAGAGCGCTGTCGATGCGGTCGAATACTTCCAAGATCAATCAGATCGTGAAGTGGACAAGCTATTCTGGTCACAATTCAACATTCCAGAGCGTCCGCTTCCCTTGACTGATCAGTTAGCCGAATGGGCCGAACTTAATAGGTTGTCCGCACTAGCCATGAGGTCTGTTGTAGATCATTTGTGGCCGGAGAAGCCGAAGCCGAACAACTATTTCAGCTTAGTGCATTACTTCCTTGGCGCGGTGCCGCGCATCAACGTGATGAAGAGGACGGCGTGCATAGAAGGCTCGCGGATGGCCTTTGCCCGTGTCAAGGCATGCTGGGCGGAGATGGATGCTACCACTGTTGCGGCGCAAGGTTCGGCCATAGGCCGAGTAGCTACCGAGCACAATTTTGAAGAGGTTCTGGAGGGTGCTCGTTTGATAGAGTCCCAGTGCTCGAAGAATATTATGTTTGAATGACATGTATTCCCATTGTAAACACAATGTTTTTATGAAATATAGTAAGGCTGTATTTATACTTTTGCCGGAAAGTAATGTGATGCCTCTTGTGCGGCCGTTTATGTATATATGTATATAACCTGAAAGATTGAAGTCGTTGGCTTCAACCCCCACGCATATAATGCAGAGGTGCTCGCAAAAAACGTGTGTTCACACTTAACCCAACGTCTTAGTCCTATTAAGGAGGTGATAGCGCAGCGAACGAGGCAACCGGACTATAATGCTTTAACACTTTCACTTAGCCATAGGAGTTTCACAGTGGGGCTACTAGATAGCCCCTGGTGGCTCCGCCCTCTCCCGATCTCGGGGTGCGTACATGCCTGGCCGAAAAACGGCCCTTCGTTAAGGCGGAGGAATTCTAACATTCCGATAGGTCATCGAGTGGTTGACCAGTCTCACGCTATATCATGACAGTCAGTTTTCGGCTTTCTCTACTGAGGTGCTCGTCCGGATGAACCAGGCACAATCGCAGTAGTTCTCCTGGTGCTGCCTTAGCCGATAAAGTGGAACGTAAGGCACCAAAACACAAGAGCCGGGCAACCCAACATTTGACCAAAGACAATGATTCGGAGCTGATGCATATAATGCCAAACTCGCGACGCCGAACACTCCCTAAGGTATTCGGTCTTTATGGTATAAACTGGGCCTAAATAGTGCCCTTTGTAAGAAGCCCCTTGTGTCTAGGTATGTGCATTATTCTGACGTGGCCACATGCCAAGACGTCAGCATCCTTCTCAATTGTACTGAGAATTCGAGGGATGTGTATCAACAAGAGACAGTAAAAAAAGGTTTACGCAGGGTCTTAATCTAAAAAGAATCCTTGGAGCGGGTCCCGGCTGCACGTCTGCGCCTGTGTCTCTGTTGTGCCGTATCCTGGACGGGTGTAGCACGATGATCATCTGTAAAAGAGAGGAACTTTTGTGAAAAAGTTGTTGTGCAAAAAGATAGTTTTTAAAGAAACCATGTATAACTAAAAATGAGTAGAAATTGCCACTTGTCCGCGCGTTGAGCCCCTTGTATTTGTAATAGGGGTGTGGCCATCAATCCGGTACAAATTACATATAGCAGCGCCGGACTCGTCTAACCGCGTCCATGGTCTTGACGACCTATCAAATGCTTTAGTTGGTGAGGCCGTTTTTAGTGTGCGGCTGCCAAGGCAGTCGCATTCTCTTCGGTGCGCAAAGATCGCTTAATATTTCCGTTCACTATAATGATGCCGCTTGGACCGGCCATCTTGAGCGTGAGGGAAGTGTTATGCGGTATTGCATTAAAGCGAGCAAAAGCTTCGCGTCCAAGTAGTGCTTGATAACCGCTTTGGAACGGAGCAATGTGGAAGGTTAAATGTTCGCTATGGGAGTTATCGGGGAAGCCGAATATAACCTTTAGAAGCAGGGAGCCCGTGCAGTGAGCCCCTGGGCCTGGCGTTACTCCTTTAAAGGTAGTGTTGCTATGGAAAATTTTCGTTGGGTCTATCCCCATTTCGCGGATTCTATCCTGGTATATCAGGTTTAAACTGCTGCCACCGTCCATCAGGACTCATGTAAAGTTGTATCCATCAATTATTGGGTGTAATACCAGGGCAGCCCATCCTGCCCGCCGGATACTTGCTGAGTAATCACGATGGTCGAAAGTGACCGGTTGAGACGACCAGTGGCAGGATTTCGAGGTGATAGGCCCTTGGGCATATTTATCTGGGAGGGCCACTTTGCTTCCCTTGATCACGTGTAATACGTTGACTGTTTTGACTTCGGATGGAAACTTCTTTTATTCCCCAGTGTCTTGCTTGAGGGGCTCATCCTCATCTTCGCTTGGTGTATCCTCCCCCTTGTGTACGACATTGAGCTTGCCAGACTGCTTGAAGACCGAACATTCTCTGTGGGTATGATTAGCGGGTTTACCAGGGGTGCTATGGATCTGACATACTTGGTCCAGAATTTTGTTCAGGCTAGACAGTTCATCTCTGGCGCCTTTAGAGGGCGGCTTTTGCTGACCTAGCTGAGAGCTTATGAATCCAGCGTTTACTGCCGTGCTCTTCAGGCTGTCTTCTTTATTCCGACGCTTATTATTCTTGATGCGTCGTGATTTCCCACTTTCATCTCTAAATTTGGATGTGCTTGGGTCGCTAGTGCTGCGTCTGGCTAGCCAGCTGTCCTCACCGGCGCAAAAGCGGGCATGAGGCTTGTTAATGCTGCCATTGTTCTCATCTTTTCTTGGCCGAGGTGTCTGGCAAGCCATTCGTCACAGATGCTATGCTTAAAAGCTGCCAAGGCTTCGGCGTCCGGATAGTCAACTATTTGGTTCTTCTTAGTAAGAAACTTGTTCCAAAACTTTCGGGCTGACTCTCCGAGCTATTGAGTTATATGACTCAAATCGTCCGCATCCGGGGGTCGGACATAAGTCCCTCGAAAATTTGCCCAAAAAGCGTCTTCAAGCTCTACCCAGCTTCCAATGGAGTTTTCGGGGAGGCTTTTAAGCCAGTGCCGAGCTGGCCCTTTGAGTTTGAGGGTAAGTATTTAATGGCATGGAGATCATCTCCTCGAGCCGTGTGGATGTGGCGGATATAGTCCTCAATCCAGACCCCAGGGTCTGTTGTTCCGTCGTATGCCTCTATGTTTACGGGTTTGAATCCCTGTGGAAATTCATGGTCCAGCACCTCATCGGTGAAACATAGGGGGTGTGCGGCGCCCCTATATCTTGGCGTGCTGTGGTGTTCGGATGTTTGGTGTGTTACATTGTATGTTGGGGCGTGCTTGCGTGGTCCATAGATGGATCTGGTTGCGCCGTCCTTTTGATGCGAGCCCTCACGCGGATCGCGTATTGGCTTATGTGCGGCATTGATTTCCGCTCTATGTTGGCCGTGACGTCTTCTATCCGGCCAGGTGGCCTTTTTAATTTTTGGTTGCGGGGGGTCTAAGGCCTCCTCATCGAATTCAGGTAGCAACTTCCCCTTCGGGTACCTCTTGGTGGGGCGATTACCGACATACTTCGCTGCTGTGTTGAGTACTTTGCTCCATCTGATTTGGAGTGTGTCCTGCGCAGCCTTGAGCCTTTGCTTCTGCTTTTTTAGACTCCTAGCGGTGGCAACAAGCCTTTGACGTGCATTTTGTTGCTCCGGGCGTCTGTCCGATGTTATGTCCTTCGGACTATTATCCTTGACAGAATCGGTTTGTTCGGTTTGATTCTCCATATTGCCGTGGTCCGGCAGTGGTTCGCCCTGTTCCAACGCTGTGTCTGTATGATCGTTATTTCTGCCGAGGCGGGATTTGGGGCGGCGCTTACGCCGCCGCTTTGACTGCTTCTCGAGGGGACAAGCCTTCGTTGCGTCCTTCCGTTCCTCGTCGTCGTCTTCTTTTTGTGTGTCCACCATGTATACGTCATGTGATGAGGTGGACGTCCAGTGCCCTGTGGGCGGTGGTTCCTCTTCGCCTCCTGCATCGTCGTCCATACCGTCGATGTCTTTGGAGTCGAAGTCGAGCATGTCGGTTGAGTCATCGACAATGGCTACTAAGTGGGTGGTGGGTGGGCCCCGAATTTCTTTGTCGTCTGCATCCCAGTCCTGCCAGACATAGTTCGGCCAGGATCCTCCTGACAAGGAGAGAGACCTTAATGAGTTCAGTATGTCGCCAAAGGGCGAGTGCTGAAAAATATTCGCGGAGGTAAACTCCATGATTGGCGCCCAATCGGATTCGATAGGAACGGGCGCAGGCGGTTCGGAGTCCGTGGTCGGAGAAGGATCCAACAGTTTAACAACACGGCTCTCGTGCAAGGCAAGGTCGATGTTCATCTCGATCACCGCTGAGGGTAAGGCCTCTGTGGCGGGGTCCATCCACCCGTCAGCGGAAGGCGCAACTGGCTCCGAATTGAGGGTCGGAGCGGTTGCCGGTGCGATCTCCTTAACACTGTCCGATGGGAGAGCTAAGCCATGCTCATCATGACCGCGTGGCGCACAAGGCAGAGGCTTGAATCCATCGAAGATCAAATATCCACGGATATCGGCCGTGTAGTTTAAGCTTCCAAACCTGACCTGGTGGCCAGGGGCGTAACTTTCAATCTGCTCCAGATGGCCAAGCGAATTGGCCCGCAATGCAAAGCTGCCGAACACGAAGATCTGTCCGGGGAGCAAAGTCTCACCCTGGACCGCATCGCTATCGATGATAGTAGGAGCCATCAAGCCTAACGGCGACGACACAGAGGAACTCCCAATGAAAGCACCAATGTCGGTGTCAAAATTGGAGGATCTCGGGTAGGGGGTCCCGAACTGTGTGTCTAGGCCGGATGGTAACAGGAGACAAGGGACACAATGTTTTACCCAGGTTCGGGCCCTCTTGATGGAGGTAAAACCCTACGTCCTGCTTGATTAATATTGATGATATGGGTAGTACAAGAGTAGATCTACCACGAGATCAGAGAGGCTAAACCCTAGAAGCTAGCCTATGGTATGATTGTATGTTGTCCTGCGGACTAAAACCCTCTGGTTTATATAGACACCAGAGAGGGCTAGGGTTACACAGAGTCGGTTACAATGGGAGGAGATCTACATATCCATATTGCCAAGCTTGCCTTTCACGCCAAGGAAAGTCCCATCCGGACACGGGACGAAGTCTTCAATCTTGTATCTTCATAGTCCAAGAGTCCGGCCAAAGGTTATAATCTGGCTATCCAGACACCCCCTAATCCAGGACTCCCTCAATACTCAAGATGAAGGTGTTGCCGGTCTTGCACTTGTGTCATACAACTCCTATGACATATTCGACTCACCAAATGAAGGGATTGGAAGATGCTTCATGGCTAAAGGCCCCAAGGTATCGCACCCTTAGTATGTTGATTTCAATAGTGATGAAGATGATTTGCTAGGTGATGATGATTTACTTGTTGACAACTCTAGTGATGAAAACTATGATGAAATTGCTATTAATCATGCTAATCAAGATGAAACGAATGACAATGATAAGAAGCAGATTGAGCATCTAACTAAAGAACTAAACACTCTTAAGTTAGCTCATGAAACTACCTTAGAGGATCATCGAGAGCTTTTAAAGACTCATGAGAAGCTACGCTTTGAAGAGCTCAATCTAGAGCAAGAGCATGGGTTCGTAAAAGCAATCAATGGTGATCTTCATAAGAAAAGTTCTTCTTACATTGCCAAGCATTTACTCTTGTCTACTTACATGCCACAAGTAAAAACTATCAACAAGAGGAAGAACGATTCTTCTTCTAGCAGTAACAATAATCTTGTTAGATTATAGTAAAAAAATAATCATGTTAAATCCAATATTGTTGCTTCTTGTAGTTCTCTTGATTCCACTAATGATTCTATTTTCCAAGTTACACTTGATCAAGAAAATAGCTTATTGAAGGGAATTATAAAGAAAGGTGTTTACAAGAGCTTTGCCGGAAGTAAGCAATTTGAGGAAATTTTACGCAAGCAACGAAGGCACCGGAAGAATCAAGGTGTTGGTTTTGAACGCAAGTTCAATGCCAATGGAGTTGACTAGGAAGAAGATCAATACCCCAAGATGAAGTTTGTTCCTCAACAAGAGAAGTATGATCCCACTTCTTTCAAGGGAACACAAGCTCAAGATGATCTTCCACCACAAGACCACAAGCTAAAAGGCAAGGACAAGCTTCAAGAAGAGATTGATTCATTTGAAGAAGCTCCGAAGGCCTTGGTCAAGTGGGTTCCCAAGACTACATCAAGTTCTAATTCATCAATTACAACTACAACTCCAAGGATCCCCATCTAGTTGATGTGGGTCCCAAAAAAGAAGAACTAGAGAGTTCTTGAGGGTGTCTCCGCCAACATACTTCACTCATATTCATTTTGGCAAGGACAAGTGCAATCAACTTTCACATCTTGCACCAGTTCAAGGAGTCACAAACCCTCTTGTTGGTAAGACAAGGGACAAGGTAACATAATGCTTTCATGGGCAACATCATATGTGTATTTCACTCTATGTCTATGGATATCCATGTATGTTCCTTGTGGGACTAACCCATGTAGGTATTGAAAGTGCAAATCACTCCAATGGATTGCTCCAAATGATCTAAATCAACATCACCTACATGAAGTCATCATCGACAAAACCCAAGGTTAGTTCATCCCTCTTAGAGGGATATCACATCTAGGGGGAGCTTTGCTCTAAGAATTGAGCTAAAGCAACTCTAATGGTGTGAACGCAACAATGCTTTATGTAAAAGTGGTAACCCCACTTGTGCTTAAACGATGAGTATGACCTACGATCAAATGTTCTCATTTGACTCCTCAGTCAATATACTCATATATAGATGACCTAGTTATCGCCAATTGCTTGATAGATGCTAGAGTGTTTGTGCATTTTTTGCCACATATTTCATTTTCTATCTTATTGTGTGAGCATGTGGGTTGCATATTTTTTCCCATTCAAGGACAACCATTTGTTGCTTTGATTGTTTGCTCTCTATTCTTGCCAAATGGATGGACAAGAATGCCTAAGAACTCCCTCTAGCTATCTGTGCTTTTCTCGTCATAAACTATATTCATGATACATCACAAAGTTTGATCAAGTCGAGTTCGGACCCTCCGGGTGAGCAACACTCGGATCCACCGATCCGTCAAGGGCTTAAACTTCCAAAACATCTTAATGGATTTCGGTCTGACCGATTCATTCACTTCGGTCTCACCGAAATCATTACTTGATCCAGGTTTTCACCTCGGTGGAACTAATTAGAACAGTTCAGTCTCACTGAGTTGCTGTAACCGCTTGCGATTATGCATCTCGGTGCCACCGAGTCGGTCCACTCGGTCACACCGATAGTGACTGGGTATATATATACTGCAGGTTGAATTTTGGAAATTCTTTCAAACTCCCAACTGTGCCTACCCAGCTCTGCCGCCCCTCCTGGTCTCCGGATCGTCCCCATCATCACCAGTGCCCTCCTGCCACTGGTCTCCACCACCATCAATAGGAATCTCCACCGCCGTTGTCGCCGTAGCAAGTTCGTTGCCAAGTTAGGGTACGGACTCGATCTCTTTGTGCTCTTCTTAACTTCGATTCTTGCACAAAGATTAATGCCATGTTCCTTGCCATGACTGAGATCAATCTACCCACCTAAAACTTCCTCTAGAATAGATTTGATGTAAAAACTTAGGGTTAGGTTTCTGCCGAACTCGTCTCGCACCGACCGATCTGAAGAATTCGGTCTCACCAATTTGTCCCAGGCCATTGCACATGTACTACTTGGTCTGACCGAAGTGTATGAATCGGTGTGATCGAGTTCACTTTCTCTGTGAAACCCTAGCATCCCGGAGTCACCGAACTACATTTCGGTCTGACCGAAATTGTATGTTTAGACTCTAAAGTTGTTTCGGTCTCACCGAGTTTGTCATATCGGTAGCTCCGAAATGCTTTCTATAGAAAAGTAAAATTAAGTTTTTGTGTCAATTTTTTTCCAAAATAGATGTGCTTTGTGATGATTATCTACTCTACCTATACCTATCTATTCATAGGGTCAGTGTCACAGATGCTAGACAATAGTGATAGTCAGAACAGGTCAGAGGAGCAGGTAAATATTAGTGAGGGCACTAGTCCCTCCAGAAGTAGCTATGATGAGGGTAGAAGAAGCACCCCAAGCAATTTGCCTTAGGCCGCAACAAGGACAAGGAAGAAGAGAACCTCAGATTCTGAAGATGAGGACTTTGCTGTTGATGAGGAGGTCACCTCAAAGAAAAAGGTGCTCAAGAAGGAGCAAGCTGCTGCTGCCATCAAGCCTGGTATGCACAAGAAGGCTCCTGCCCAGAGGAAGCCTGTGTCTAAAACCAGAGCCTCCACTCTAGAAACCATGAAACCTAGAGATGAATAAGCTACTAGAGGAAAGAAAAGGAAGGAAAGACTCAAGAAGACTATGGCCAGAGTGATAGGAAAACCTTCCATGATGAGAGAGTCTAATGAAGATGATGATGAGGAGGAAGAACCAGTGCCAAAATCTCAGAAGCTCATGGGGGATGCTATCAAGTCTGGGGCTGCTCCATCTAAGCCCAAGACAGCCCCCAAACCTTCAACTCAAGCTTATGACTCCGAGTCAACTGCACCCAAGAGATCCACCAGAAACATTTCATCTGCAGATAAGAACAAGGCTCCAGTGCCTGAAGTTCAAGAGGATGAGGAGCAGCAGGTGCTCAGAAAGCTAAAACTGAAGATTCCAGATCATGATGACAATCATCTAGTGGCTGAGAATATGAAGTTGAGAAAGGATGCAGGTCTCAGATTGTGGAGACAACCTGATCCATATGCTGCAAGGAGAAGGACTGCTGTTGACTATCGCTTTCACACCAAGGAACAACAAGATTTATGTGAGACAGTCTTATTGGACAAGAAGCCCATTGTCAGTGACATGAGGTGGGTTGATTGGATATTCATTGATGACAATGAGGATTACTCCCCAGGAGTTCATGAGAGTTTCAGAATGAACGGAGTTTACACTTTTGTTGGTCAAAAACTGACAAAATGGAACGATGAAATCATCATGTGATACGTCTCCAACATATCTATAATTTTTTAGTTTTCCATGCTGTTATATTATCAATCTTGCATGTTTATAATCATTTTATAGTCATTTTATATCATTTTTTGGTACTAAAACTGCTAACATAGTGCCATGTGCCAGTTGCAGTTTTTTTCCTTGTTTTTTACATCACATAAAATCAATACCAAATGGAGTCCAAATGCCACAAAACTTTACGGAGATTTTTTTATTGGCCAGAAGGAACACAACGGGCCTTGCCTGCGCTTGGGGTGCCCTGAGGGGAGCACAACCCACTAGGGCGCGCCAGGAGGCCCATGCGCACCCTGGTGGGTTGTGCCCACCTCGGGTGTCCCCCGGACCGCTTCTTTGCTCTATAAATACCCCAATATTCCCAAAACCCTAGGGGAGTTGACGAAATATTCATCCAGCCACCGTAGAGTCCAGAACCACAAGATCCAATCTAGACACCATCTCGGATGGGGTTCACCACCTCCATAGGTGCCTCTCCGATGATGTGTGAGTAGTTCTTTGTAGACCTTCAGGTCCGTAGTTAGTAGCTAAATGGCTTCCTCTCTCTCTCTCTTGATTCTCAATACAATGGTCTCTTGGAGATCCATATGATGTAACTCTTTTGCAGTGTGTTTGTTGGGATGCGATGAACTTTGATTTTATGATCAGATCTATCTCTTTTTATATCCATGAAAGTATTTGAGTTTCTTTGATCTCTTTTATGCATGATTTCTTATATCCTCGTATTTCTTCTCTATTATTTGGGTTTTGTCTGGCCAACTTGATCTATTTATGTTGCAATGGGAAGAGGTGCTTTGTAGTGGGTTCGATCTTACGGTGCTTGATCCTAGTGGCCACGTATGTATCGTTGCTACTAAGGATAAAACGATGGGGTCTATCTCTACATAGATAGATCTTGTCTACATCATGTCATTGTTCCTATTGCATTACTCCATTTCTCCTTGAACTTAACACACTAGATGCATGCTGGATAGCGGTCGATGTGTGGAGTAATAGTAGTAGATACAGAAAGGAGTCGGTCTACTAATCTTGGACGCTCTGTTGGAAAAGGCAGTGCCTAGGCGGCGCTTAGGCATGCCTAGGCGCTAGGCAATGGCCAAACGCCTCGCCTAGGGCATAAATGGGGTCTATGCAGGGCAAGCAAAGAATTTCCTACCCAAGCAAGAAATCATGCCACATACTGCACTGATATGCCAAATGGGTTATATTCCAATGGCAGTAGACAGTAATTAACTTATTTATATGCCCTAAACTAATATCAGCACCCATATAATAATCACAAATACACTACGAGTAAAAACTATGTTATCGCCTAGGCCACGCTTACGGCGCTTAGGCACCGCTTAGGCACTAGGCGAAGGCCAACCGCCTCGCTTACGCCTACCGCTTTTTCCAACCTTGCTTGGACGTGATGCCTGTATAATGATCATTCCCTGGATATCGCCATGATTATTTGAAGTTCTATCAATTGCACAACAGTAATTTGTTCACCCACCATTTGCTATTTTTTCTCGAGAGAAGCCACTAGTGAAACCTACGGCCCCCGGGTCCCCTTCTCATATTATTTGCCTTCACGATCTATTTTCCTTTGCGTTTATTTATTCTTATTTATTTATTTGTCATTCGATATATCAATCTACTACAAATTTACCTCATGTCTGTTTGCCTATCTTGAGGCGTCGTACCCCGGAAGGGATTGACAACCCCTTTAACACGTTGGGTTGCGAGAAGTTGTTATTTGTGTGCACATGTTCTTTACGTTGTGTTGCTTGGTTCTCCTACTGGTTCGATAACCTTGGTTGCATATCTGAGGGAAATACCTACAACCGATGTGCTACATCATCCCTTCCTCTTTGGGGAAATACCGACGTAGCTTCAAGCGACATCATCATGCAATTCTATTCAACTGATTATTTCTATCCAGATGGCAAGATAGAATGGATCGTCAATTGCTGAATGGGACAAGTTGATCAATGCCCCCGGAGAAGCTAAAGATGACATAGACGTGTATGCCAAGCCCCGAAAGGATCACAACTCCATGGCTCATGTTGGGGATCTTACTATTGGGTGTAAACTGGCCAGGAAAGGCCGGGTTAACTTCATCTATAGTGGATTATGCTTGAAGCCCATGTAGACAGAAGAGGAAAGGCCCAGGGCCCAGAAACCGGTTTAAAGCCTCTAGCAGTGAACCGGAATTAGTATGTAACTTGCGTTGTAAGATAGGAGGAGTAGAGACCAAACCAGACATGTTTATGAGCCGGTTACGGGACTCTGTAAACCGACAGGCGCCACCCATGTATATAAGGGGACGACCCGGCAGCGGTTCAATGGACAGACAACAACTCGAGAGCCAGACAAAGCGGATTCGCTCCCTGGCCTTCGAAACCCAAGCAATACCAATCACAACTAGACGTAGGCTTTTACCTTCATCGAAGGGACCGAACTAGTATAAACTCTCCGTGTCCCTTTGTCCTGTTTAACCCCTTTAAGCTAACCTGTTGCAATGGCTCCACGACTAAGTCCTTTCATGAGGACATCTGCCATGACAAACCCACGAAAGTTGGCGCCTATCGTGGGGCTATCGCATGATGGTTTCGAGTTCTTGAAGGGCAGCTTTGATGGACTCAATGGATACGCTGTGGGCCGGATGACGAAGAGTCACCGCAGCAAGCTCTACATCGACAATGCCGGATGGGATCCCGAGGCCGATTCAATTGAATATGGGTACCGGGCCCCCTTTGTTGGGATTCACGTCTTCATCGGCAAGATTGGCGAACCGGCCCCTGAGCCGGACACCTGCACCAACATCATCGAAACGGCTCAGCGTGCAAGTTCTTCGCCGGTTCAGCCCGTGACGAAGCATGTTTTCATAGGTGTCATCCATGGAGCAAAATACGAGGATGGACCGGAGTCCGATGGAGAAACCGTTGTCTGTTCCGACGACGAGTCTTCTGGAGTGACCGAATTGCTCTATCAATTGCATGATGGCCGGATTGGTGGAGGTTCCGAGGGGAACAGTATTCCGGACCCCCCTGATCTGCCAAACCGGGCCGCTATCTTCATGGCCGGTACACAGTCGGCATCTCATTCATCAACGGCTATAGCAATACTCTCCGGTTCAACAACAGCCATGCCGGCGGGGGCAGGAAGCTCTATGCCGCCTCCGACTCAAGTCCTGTCTGACATGTTCGACGCTTTGGCAACATTGATGGCCGCAGAGGTGGATGCAGCAGCCCGGGATCAGCACAACGTGGAGATTGCGAAGGTGAAGGGTCAAATAGCTCAGGCTAAAGCGGACCTAGCGGCAGCGAACGCTAGGATGGCTATAGAAGCGGCCGAGCTGGAAGCTCAGGCCTACCGGATTAGACTGGATCAAAACGCTTCGGAAGAAGTCATGAGAAGAAGGTACCGATCGCATCTCCCGTCGAGTTATGAGCCACGAAATCTCTTCAACACACTAGGAGAAGGAGCTAGTCACCAGCCAGTACTGAACTGGGCGGAGGCACCAGCAACAGGAGCGCCGGTTCAACCGCGCACGATGGACCCGCCTCGTCAGAACAACGTTGTGCCACAGTATGTACCAACACCTCCCGGGCATTATTCCAACCCGTTGGACAATATTGTGGCCGCTGCTTCATGCCTGGCAGCCCTCCCAACCGACGGCGAATCACCAGTTGCGATTGAGGCACGTCGGGCTAGAGATCTCCTTCAGACGACGCTAAATCTACAGCAGGCATATTCACACAGTTGCGAGAGGATTCATTCCACTCCCCATATGAGCAGGAGCTATAGCAGACATGTTGAGGATGAACCAGCCGTGTCAAGCAGTGCACGCTGCTGTAATTCGCCGCGAGGACACAACCCGGCAGGGGGAGGTACTAATGCACAGGATGTTGTGGATCATGGTCGCGCGCGTCTGGAGGCCGAGCTAGCAGCTCGACATGGAGCGTGTCAACATACTCCGGTTCACCTTACCGCTTCAGTAGAACCAGGTGTGGTATTCAGTTCCTTAGGGGTGCCATGTCTCTCCCCTACTTTGCGTAATGTGAGATTGCCCAAGGACTTCAAGGGACCTCGTAAGGTACCAAATTACACCGCCGATTTACAACCAGAGGCTTGGGTTGAAAGCTATGAGATGGCAATGGAGATGTTAGATGTGCATGAGGCAGTGTGTGCTAAATACTTCACCATGATGTTGGAAGGGACAACTCGTACTTGGTTGAAGAGCTTACCAACTAACTCCGTAGGATCATGGGCCGAGTTGAAGCACCGGTTTATCCAGAACTTCAAAGATACTTGTAAGCAGCCCATGTTAATCGTGGATCTGGCTGCCTGTGTCAAAGAGGAGGGGGAGTCCATGACCCATTGGGTTAAGCAGGTCTCAGCGATTTGACATTCATCGGATCATATCAATGCAGATACCGCAGTACTAATGTTGGAGGGCAATTGCCGTTTTCTTCCGCTCAAACAGAAGTTAGGAAGGCTCAAACGTCACTGCAATGATATGTCAACGCTCATGGCCGCTTTGGTTAGGTATGTCGATTCAGATAATACCAAGGACCCAGACTCAGAGGAGGACAAACCAGGGAAAGGGATAATCCGGGTCAGTTGGCCCTAGTAGTGGCCCCTCAAGTTGGGGGATATAAGTTCACCAAAGTGCTCATGAATGGGGGAAGTAGTATCAACATTCTATATTATGATACATTCCGCCGAATGGGGTTGACAGATAAGAAGCTTAAACCGTCAAATACCGCTTTTCATGGTGTGGTGCCTGGTAAGTCCGCATATCCAGTGGGCAAGATAGCCTTAGAGGTGGCCTTTGGAGATGATTATGATTCAAGGTCAGAAACATTGACTTTTGAGGTGGTGAAAATCAAAAGTCCGTATCACGCCCTATATGGGCAGCCGGCTTATGCTAAGTTCATGGCGAGACCGTGTTATGTTTATCTATAGCTTAAAATGCTAGGTCATAAGGGAACTATCACAGTACATGGAAGCAGAAAGATCGCTTTGGAGTGTGAGGAAGGTGATGCGGCTTATGCTGAGTCGGTTTGTGCCACGGAGGAGTTGAAATTCTATATGGAGCAAGTTGATCCGGCAGATATGACCTCTTTGAAAAAGCCGACTACGGAACATGATACGGTGTTGAAGTTCAAATCGGCTACAAACACTAAGATGATTGATTTTGTTCCTGGCAACTCATCCAAGCAATTCAGCATTAGCGCTAACCTGGATCCCAAATAGGAAAGCGCGCTCATTGAGTTCATCTATGAGAATCGGGACATCTTTGCATGGAAACCTTCTGACATGCCAGGTGTACCGAGGGAACTCGCTGAGCACACACTTAACATTGATCCTATGTTTAAAACGGTCCGGCAGTTTCTCCGCCACTTCAATGAAGAAAGGCGTAAGGCTATCGGTGAAGAGGTAGCTCGGTTGTTGGCTGGAGGGTTTATAGTGGAGGTCTTTCATCCAGAGTGGTTGGCTAAGCCGGTGCTGGTTCTTAAGAAAAACGGCACTTGGCGTATGTGTGTGGATTACACAGATTTAAACAAGGCTTGCCCTGCAGACCCCTTTGCCCTCCCTCGCATTAATCAGATAGTTGATGCTACGGCAGGTTGTGACCGTTTGTGTTTTCTGGATGCTTATTCTGGTTATCATCAGATCAAAATGGCGGTTAAGGACTAGGAGAAGACATCTCTCATAACTCCCTTTGGAGCCTTCTGCTATGTCTCCATGCCCTTTGGACTCAAGAGTGCCCAAGCAACTTATCAGCGTTGCGTTCAGAATTGCCTTCATAAGCAGATTGGGCGCAATGTTCATGCATATGTGGATGATCTTGTGATAAAGTCCAGAAAGGAGGAAACATTGATAGATGATTTGAGAGAAACCTTTGACAACCTCCGGGTTTACAAGATGATGCTCAATCCGGAGAAGTGTGTCTTTGGTGTCCCGGCAGGCAAGCTCTTGGTTTTTCTGGTGTCAAACAAAGGCATTGAGGCTAATCCGAAAAAAAATCAGCGATCACATCTTTGGCTAAACCGGCGTGTATCAATGATGTTCAACGTCTGGCCGGCCGGATTATAGCTTTGAGCCATTTTATCAGTCATCTCAGGGAGAAGGCCATCCCTTTATATCAGATGCTCAAGAAAACAGATAATTTTGTCTAGAGCGAGGCAGCTGATAAAGCGTTTGAGGATCTGAAGAGGCAGTTAGCTGAACCGCCCGTGCTTGTAGCACCGATCGATAAGGAGCCATTACTGCTTTATGTGGCTGCTAATGCCCGAGCTGTTAGCATGGCTATCGTGGTGGAGCACAAGGAAGTTGGCAAGGAATATCCGGTTCAACGGCCGGTTTATTATATTAGTGAGGTGCTCATTGAGTCAAAGCAGAGGTATCCACATTGGCAGAAGCTGGTGTATGGAGTGTTTATGGCAAGCCGGAAGCTTAAACACTATTTTCAGGGCCATCCCATCACAGTGGTCAGTTCAGCCCCTCTGGGAGATATCATTCAAAACAGAGAAGCAACTGGCCGGATTACCAAGTGGGCTATTGAGCTTGACCTCATGGGCTCAAATATATACCCGCACAATGATCAAATCCCAGGAACTCGTGGACTTCATCAATTATTGGATAGAGTTACAGGCACGAGAAGAGAAACTAGATAATACGTATTGGACTATTCATTTTGATGGATCCAGGCAGTTGGAGGGCTCGGGGGCTGGAATCATACTAACTTCCCCAAGAGGTGACAAGTTTTGTTATGTCCTCTGTTTAATGTTCCCTTGTACTAACAATGCAGCTGAATATGAGGCTTTGCTCCATGTTCTTCGGATGGCTAAGGAGATGAACTTAAGCTGGGTTAAGTGCTTCGGCGATTCAGATCTGGTGGCTCAACAGGTGTCTGGCACTTGGGATTCTAAAGACCCACTGATGGCTGCATATCGGCGAGAGGTGGATACAGTGGCTGGTCACTTCAAGGGTTATCAGGTGGACCATATAGACTGGCAAAAGAATGAAGCGGTAGATGCTTTAAGTCGTCTTGGTTCTTAGCGTAAACCGGTTCCACCAAATGTCTTTCTTGACGTATTGCATAATCCGTCAGGCAAGGTACCAATAGAAGAAAGTTGGCTATTCCTGATCCGGAGGCTCAATTAGTGGCCGCTTTGCACGTTATACCGGATTGGACAATCCCATATCTGGCTTATATGAACCGGGGCGATGAAATGTTGGCTCAACAGATAATCCGGCGTTCCAAGTCCATGACCATACTCAACGGGGAGTTACATCATTACAGCGTTTCAGGAGCAATTCAGCGTTGTGTTTCTCCTCAAGAGGGTTGTGGGATTTTGCAATAAATCCATGAAGTGGATTGCGGTCACCATTCCGGTTCAAAGTCTTTGGGTGCTAAAGCTTTTCGCCACGGTTTTTACTGGTTAGCAGCACATGCCGATGCGAAAGATTTAGTCAAAAGATGTGACGGCTGTCAAAAATTCGCACGCCGTGCTCACGTTCCGGCTCAGGAGTTGAGGATGATTCCAATAACTTGGCCATTTGTGACTTGGGGGCTTGATATGGTTGGACCCTTCAAGGAATCCAAGGAAAAAAAGACCCACTTATTAGTGGCAGTTGATAAATTCACCAAATGTGTGGAAGCAGAGCCAGTCAGTAAGTGTGATGCAGCCATGGTGGTTAGATTCATCAAAAAGGTGATATTCCGGTTTGGTTTTACAGACAGCATTATAACTTATAATGGTACTAATCTGTCAAAGGGAGAGATGGAGGAATTTTGTCAACATGAGCACATCCGGCTTGATATAGCATCAGTGGCTCACCACCAATCTAATGGTCAAGCGGAAAGGGAAAATCAAGAAATTTTGAGAGGTATTAAACCCCGGCTTATAGTTCCTTTGAAGCGGACACCAGGTTGTTGGGTGGAGGAATTATCTTCTGTGTTATGGAGCATCAACACCACACCTAACAGGTCGACAGGTTATACACCTTTCTTCATGGTTTATGGAGCAGAGGCGGTTCTCCCTAGTGATATCCGTCACGATTCGCCCCGGGTGACAGCTTATGTTGAAGCGGATAATGAGATAGCACATCAAGATTCTCTGGACCTGTTAGATGAAGACCGTGATCTCGCAGCAGCATGTTCGGCGATTTATCAACAGGATCTCCGACGTTATCATAGCCACCGGGTTAAGACCAGAACCTTTCAAGAGGGCGATTTGGTGCTCCGGCTCATTCAGGATCAAACTGATATGCACAAATTATCCCCACCTTGGGAAGGACCTTTTGTGGTCAGCAAGAATCTGCACAACGGGTCATACTACCTCATTGATGTTCGAGAGCACCAAGACTCACGTAAATCAGAGGAGGAGACCAAGCGGTCGTGGAATATAGCTCTTCTTCGGCCTTACTATTCTTGAGCCATAGGCTCTTCATATGTACATATTTATGATGATGTTTATATTATATAATAAACCGGAGCCTCCATTAAAGCGGGGTATCTGTTCTTTTTATATCTTGTGTGTGCTTACAAGAGTTTTCTACTGCTAAAGTGGAGTTTTTAGCCCGGCCTCTGCAGCCGCACAGATATAAAGAAAATCACTAGGGGGCTTGGTCATATCTGAACCACAGCTACACCTCTTGATCAGTTTTAAACCACAAAGGGATATCACTAGGGGGCTTGGTTGTTATCGCACCATAGCTACACCTATTGATAGGCATTTAAGCCACAAAGGAAATTATGTGGGGCCAAAGAGAGTGTTGCATAAAGCACAAACTCAAATATGGGCACCCACCGAGCACAGCTCGCAAAGTTACTTGGGGGCTCTTTTTGCAAAGCAACAAAGAGTTTGAAAGGACCCTTGTAATTGGCTATCATGCCACGGCTTGGAAGCCTGGTGTATTCACCTAAAACCCCGGGTTAACCTGCCTTCATCAAGTAAGCCACTCTTGTCCAGGTAATCCTGGTATAACCCGCCGAACGTTTGACAAGTCAATCTTTTACAGACCCTGAACTTGTCAAAGTTAAAATGACGATTGGTTAATTGGAGGCCCATCTTAAAAGGCTTTGTTAAATGGTTTAACTCAGAGGCCTGGCAGCCCATGAAAAGCCTCGACGGAGCCTGGCAGCACGTAAAAAGCCTTGCATATTTCCTTTTTGACTCTTATTTGTTAAGGTTTTTTACTTTGTAAAAGTTCATAAATGTCTTCTGATAAACCAGTGTCCTTGACCCGGCTTGCCTTTCAACTACAAGTTGTCAGTACATGATCAGTTATAAACCAGTGTTCATTGTCCCAGTCTGGTTTGACTAAATCGCCTGTGCTATAAAGAAACCCTGGTGATTATTATATCCCGGTACGGTTTATTATCATAATCCGGCATTATAAGGATGGAGTTATTATTACTCCGGATTGGTGTTAGCACCTTTACCAAACAGTTGGTCAACCAACGAGGTATGTTGCACAGATTACTTTTGATACAACAACATTGATCATTCATCTAAGTATTGTATATATGTTGAGCATCATAACCCGCCGAGTGGTAAACCACTAGGACACTTTGCAAGTTTTTGTATCCAGGAACGAAACTATTCCTGGGTTAAGGATAAATCGATCCCAAAAGGTAGAGCAAGTTTTCACATCAGCAAAGTGTCACAAAACATGCTCGATGGCATGATAGATAAAGGAGTTTTCTGCTATCCTATTACATGAAGCTTTCAAAACGGTTCCAATTGAATAGTTGATTTTAAGCATTGGCAGACAATAGCTGGTAAACCGGCGGCCGATTTAAGATGCTTCATCTGGACGGTTTGATGGTTGAGGGTCAGTTGGTGCGACCACTTCTTCTTCATCCTTCCCCAGACGCTGGAAATCAACCATCGACCAATCGATTCCAGTTAACGCTTGAAACACAACCTCTTCATGGATAAGGCTGGAAGGGTTAATATCAGGAGCATAGGTGTCGGTGTCAAAACCGGCAGATCTCTGGTAGGGGGTCCCGAACTGTGCGTCTAAGGCGGATGGTAACAGGAGGCAGGGAACACGATGTTTTACCTAGGTTCGGGCCCTCTTGATGGAGGTAAAACCCTACGTCCTGCTTGATTAATATTGATGATATGGGTAGTACAATAGTAGATCTACCACGAGATCAGAGAGGCTAAACCCTAGAAGCTAGCCTATGGTATGATTGTATGTTGTAGTTGTTCTGTCCTACGGACTAAAACCCTCCGGTTTATATAGAGACCGGAGAGGGTTAGGGTTACACAAGGTCGGTTACAAAGGAGGAGATATCCATATCCATACTGCCTAGCTTGCCTTCCAGGCCAAGTAGAGTCCCATCCGGACGCGAGACGAAGTCTGCAATCTTGTATCTTCATAGTCCAACAGTTTGGCCAAAGGTTATAGTCCGGCCGTCCGGAGACCCCCTAATCCAGGACTCCCTCAGTAGCCCCTGAACCAGGCTTCCAATGAAGATGAGTCCGGCGCGCAGTGTTGTCTTCGGCATTGCAAGGCGGGTTCCTCCTCCGAATACATGACGGAAGAATTTGAATACAAGGATAGTGTCCGACCCTGCAAAATAAGTTCCACATACCACCGTAGAGAGAATAATATTTTCACAAATCTAGTTTGCTGACTTGTTTTGGCAACGCGACATTATGTCATGGCCTGGTGATTATTCGAACCGTTTCCTTCAACTAGCCCCGCACATAACGTGAGGCAGTTTTTTGACATGTCTTGTCAAAGCAGAGATCGTGTCCCCTTATTACGGGATTCTCATCAATACGGGCGTGGGTAACCCAACCATGTGTAGGACTCCTAGATTATAGGCAAGTCCCAAACATCTACGGAGAGGACGCTGTCGGCGTTCTAGGAACGGGGGTCCCCAGACTTGCCTGCCTGCGGCCTGTGGCGTGGCTCAAGCGGGGGCCCAGCGCGGCCCATCTTCATCAGTTCAAGCTCAAGACCCTCGCGAGGGGCCAAGCCTCATGGGGCGGATGACAGGAAGCTTCCTCAGAGGCAGCCTCATCAGGCAGGCTCGCGAGGAGGCGGAGAGATCAAGGCAAGGGGTACCTCACGAGGAACCCGTGATGCAAGCCATGACGATCGAGACCAGACGGGCGCCAGGCGGGCGCTGGCCTGCGCAGTGTCCTTGTTTCCCCTTTGGTGCAAAGGGGGCAAGCACAGGCCAAGGCATCAGGCAAAGGTTACCATTCCGGTGCAACGAGACCAAGACCAGCCGGACGGCAGGACGGAGGTAACCGTGGAGTCCAAGACGGCGTCATCGCCAGTGCTTTTGGCAGCCGAAGACCACCTTTGGTCAGGATAACTTGTACTAGATGTTCCCCTTCGAAATGGCCAATTGTTGGCGCCCTTCCCGCTCATTATTTGGCGAGAGGTCCAGGGCCTCTATAAATAGAGCTAGCCACCACAGAAGGAGGAGACGGCTGGAAATCTGGTAGAACCATAGCAGAGAAAGAGGAAGAGGCGACTGAACTCACCCTAGCAGTTCATCGCACCAGCTCAAGAACACCTCTCGCGAGGCTGTTCTTTCCTTGTACTATCCATCATCAGCCCCAGAGGCAATCCACCACACCACACACTGGATTAGGGTATTACACCACAACGGTGGCCCGAACTAGTATAAACCTCGTGTCTCTTGTGTTGTTCATCATTTTCATCTTAGTTCGCACGAGTAGATTGGACGTAGATCAGTAGGGGAGAGATCTCCGCACACACCCCAGTGTTCGAACCTCAAGGGTATGCCGGAACCCGAAACCTGACATTTGGCACGCCAGGTAGGGGTGCGCCGGAATCTTCCTTCCACTGTTCGCGTGTGATCTTCCGTCGTGTCCATGGCTGACGCTCGTCGGGCTCGCACCGAGCGCCGGGCTGCTCACACCGCTCGCGTCGCCCCGACAGCGCCCGTCGGCGGCCCCCCTCGTCGTTCCCCATCGCCCGCCGCCAACGTCGACAACGGCCTGGCGGGGAACGAGCCGCAAGCCTCGTCCCAGCACCCCTCGGTGCGGCGGGATGGCCGCACCGCCACCATGTCGTTGACTCCAGCTGGCTCGTCGTCCCACGCCTGTCGCGCACCCATGGATGCGCACGCCTCACTGCTATTGGCGCGGGAGCTCCTGCACTGTCGCCCCGTCGACGACCTCTACAAGGACTGGCTCGCCCGCATCACCGAGCTCGTCAGTGCCGCAGGGGGCTCCGCCTTGTGGTCCCTCTCGCTGCCTCGCCCTTTGTCCCGTGCAGGGGGCAAGGATTAGGAGGCGCCTCCGCCGCCTCCTCCCCAAGAAGGGGCCTTGGCTCCAAGGCGCACAGCCCCGGGGCGAGACCCTCCACATCCGGCGCCTGTGCAGCAAGAAGGGAGCTGCCAAGAGATCCCACGTCCCCAGGAAAGTGCTCACGCGCTCCCAGCGCTGGCGCACCAAGATCGTGCCCCAGCGCCTCCATGACAAAACCCCGCGCTGCTCCTAGTGGAGGCGCGTGGTGACCCGCAAGAACGAGTCCAGCACCAGCAAAGGGCGCCGGTGACCACGGCGGGCTGCCTCGCCTTCACCCCCGAGCTGCGCGGCGTCACATGGCCAGGCACCTTCAATCCTGACCTCCCTCCCCGCTACAATGGCACAGCGGACCCTGCGGAGTTCCTGCAGCTCTACGAGCTAGGCATCGTAGCTGCCAACGGAGAAGAGGAGGTCCCGAACTGTGCGTCTAGGCCGTATGGTAACAGGAGGCAGGGAACACGATGTTTTACCCAGGTTCGGGCCCTCTTGATGGAGGTAAAACCCTACGTCCTGCTTGATTAATATTGATGATATGGGTAGTACAAGAGTAGATCTACCACGAGATCAAGGAGGCTAAACCCTAGACGCTAGCCTATGGTATGATTGTTGTCTATGGAGTTGATGAAGTTGTCCTACGGAGTAAAACCCTCCGGTTTATATAGACGCCGGATAGGGTTAGGGTTACATAGAGTAGGTTACAATGGTAGGAGATCTTGAATATCCGCATCGCCAAGCTTTCCTTCCACGCGAAGGAAAGTCCCATCCGGACACGGGACGAAGTCTTCAATCTTGTATCTTCATAGTCCTGGAGTCCGGCTGAAGGTATAGTCCGGCTACCTGAACACCCCCTAATCCAGGACTCCCTCAGTTGCCCCTGAACCAGGCTTCAATGACGACGAGTCCGGCGCGCAAATTGTCTTCGGCATTGCAAGGCGGGTTCCTCCTCCAAGTCCTTGATAGAAGATTGTTAATACCAAGGGTAGTGTCCGGCTCTGCAAAATAAGTTTCCACATATTGCCATAGAGAGAATAATATTAACACAAATCCAATCTACTAACGTACTCCGCAGTGCGCCATCACACTACGGCCAAGTCCTGTACTCGAATCGTTTTTACTTTTTCACCTCAGCGTGTTTTGCGAGGTGGTTTCCTTGGCATGTCTTGTCAATGCAGAGATCGTGTACCCTTTTTACGGGATTCTCATCAATACGGACATGGGTAACCCAACCGTGCCATTTATCATGGCGCTCGGGAGGCAAGTGAGTTTTATTAGGTAGGTGGGGACGCATAACCGCATCCGCCTATATAAGGGGATAAGGATCCACCCTTTTTACCTACGCCTTCTTCCTCCCTTGCCTATCCATCCCTCGCGCACCCGAGCTCCAGCGCCCAAGCCCGCACATCCCACCTCAACCTTCTCCAGCAATGTCCGGAGCGGGAGGCAAATGGATGGTCTCCTCCGCTACGGAGGGTAAAGTAAAAAAGCTAAGGAAGGCCGGATACCTGTCCAAGGACATCGCGCACCGGCTTCCCGAAGAGGGGCAGCTTATCCCCACCCCAAGGCCCCATGAGAGGGTCGTGTTTCTCCACCACTTCCTCCGCGGACTAGGTTTTCCACTCCACCCATTTGTCCGGGGGCTCATGTTCTACTATGGCCTGGATTTCCACGATCTGGCTCCAAACTTCATCCTCAACATCTCGGCGTTTATTGTCGTGTGCGAGGCCTTTCTCCGCGTCTGCCCCCATTTCGGCCTCTGGCTCAAGACCTTCAACGTCAAGCCCAAGGTGGGGCGCGGCAGCCAGGCGGAGTGCGGAGGTGCTATGGCGGGCAAGATGGCCAACATCCTATGGTTCGAGGGCTCTTTCGTGGAGACCCTAAAGGGATGGCAAGCCAGGTGGTTTTATATCACCGAGCCACGCGATCCGGAATGGACCGCAGCCCCCGAGTTCCGATCCGGACCCCCCACGCGGCTTATGTCCTGGAAAGAGACGGGCCTGTCATGGGGTGACGAAAAAGAGGTGACCGGATTGCAAACATGCATCTAGTCCCTGGTGAACAAGCCACTCCGGCTTGTTAATATAATCCAGGTTATGCTCGTCCGCTGGATCCTCCCGTGCCAACAACGGGATTTTAATCTGTGGGAGTTCGACCCGGCGCAGCACCAAACTCTCAACAGGCTCTTCGACACGACGTATGAAGACGCCTGGAAGGTTCTATTCAAGGGCGCCGAGGCTCCCGCATCCGCTTCCGAGGATCGCAGATACAGCTCACAGCGTCACGCTAGCAAGGTATGCCATCTACACCCTTCACAGGATGTTAAGCCTTTTTTCATAGTTTGACACTATGCGGGATCTAAACTCCCTTTCCTCTGACAGGCTTGGCGGGTGATAGCCGAGGCGATTAACTGTCTGGCTCCGCTGCCCGAAGCTGCTGGCCCCGGCACCTTATGTGGTGCCAGAGAAGAAGGCCAAGAAGAAGACCATGGGAAGTCGAAAGAGTGCTCGCAACATGGTGGTGTCGAACTCGTCATCTGACAAGTCCGAGGCGCCCTCCTCCCGTGAGAACGAGGAGGAGGAAGAAGAAGACTCTCCCTCTCTAGTGAAGGGAGGAGAGAAGAGGAAGGTCGCCCCAACGGGGGAGGCCGAGGGGTCTAGGAAAAGGAAGACCCCTCCGCCGGACTACGCCCCTGACGGCGAAGAGGGCGAAGAGGAGTGGCCGGACAGGGCCAAGCGTCCGGCAAAATCGTAAGTGTTCAGATACCAGAGTAACTCATGATATTCCTTTTGTTGCACAGCTTCCCCTAATGTCGAATATAATCATGCAGCCCGCCCCGGGCCGCACTCAACGAGTCGTCGAGCGGCTCCCTGGATTCATCGGATGTGAACTCTGTTCCGCCTGCTGTCTCCCCCTGCACTACGGATGACGCCGAAGTGGTGTCGCAACGAGCTCCGGGGCAGGAGGAGGTGGTCCTGGAGGAGCCGCAAGGTGACCTCACGGACCCCAGGAGTGAAGGGGAGAAGACCCCCCAGGGCTCCAAGTCCGGCCTTAAGCCGGACACCGTGCCGGAATCTTCAACAATTCCGGACCGCAGCAGGCGAACTCCTTCCAAGAGGAGCAAGCCTTCTGAGCCGGCAGCCTCCGTCCAACCGGAGGCACCGGACAATCTGCTGGAGGTGCTTGAAGGTGCCTCCATCGACGAGGAGCACCGTACTATTATGAGTACGGTGATCCAGAAGGTTCAGTCCGCCAAGAGCGGGCTGAATGAAGCTTGCGCTGGCCTCCTAATAGGCTTTGAGGTAAGTAAAAATATGTAAAAATATTACCGCATAGACAGTAGCCCCTAATGCTCTGTTTGCTGTTTGGAAAGAAAAGCCGAATAGAGGATCTATGAAATTTTGCAGGTGTCTAACAATAAAGAAGTCAATATGCGTATGCAGGCTTCGCTGTTAGCCACCACCGCAGTGACTGCGGAGGTGGATACCCTAAAACAGGGACTCGAGCGGTCCGAGCAAGAGCTCGGCCATGCCAAGCAGCAGCTCGAGGAGAAAGAAGGTAAGAAATACCTTATAAAAAGGTGCCTATAGAGAGGCGTGATTGCAAAAAATAACAGGATTTTACGGCTTATTGTAGGAGCCACGACTGAGGTGGCGACCCTCAAGCAGGCGTTGTCCGAGGCCGAAAAGAAAACGGCCGCGGAGCGCACCGAGCGAGAGAAACATGGGTCTTAGGTCGGCGAGGTGCAGCAAGAGCTTCAGGCTCTCATGAAGAAACATGAGAGTTTGGAGCTTGAGTCAAAGACCCAAGCGTCCGAGCTCGCGACGGCCCTTGAGACTGCCAAGTCTGCCAAGGTCGAAGCCCAAAAGGCTCTCCGAGAGTTGGAGGATATGAAGAAGGTAGCAACGGGTAAGGCATTCTTTATGCAAAGCAGAAACATAAAAGTAAACTACTTGTTACTTACCCGAATTCGGAGTTCTCCAGGGGCCTTCGCAGATCTTCCCCGCAGCGTGTCCGATGCCGCCGCATTCTACCAAGCTGAAGAGGGCTGCTCGACGGAGAAGGTATTCTGGTCTCAGTATGCTGAGGCTGGACACCCTGTGCCCTTGAGCGACCAGCTGAAACAGCTGGTCGAACTCCACAAGGCGGCCAAACAGGCCATGAAGGGCTTCATAGTTCGGCTGTGGCCTGGAGAGGCCTTGCCTGGGAGCTACTTCGGGATGGTGGGGCAGCTGGTGGAGGCCTGTCCAAGGCTCGAGGTCATCAAGCGTTCTGCCTGCATCGAAGGTGCCCGTAGGGCCCTTGCCCGTGTAAAGGTGCACTGGGGTAAGGTGGACGGTGAGAAGCTTGTGACGGATGGGCCGCTGCCGGGGAAGGAGCATCGCAAGCCGGAGAACTACTATAAGGATGTTCTTGCAGGTGCCCGCCTTGTGGCAGATGAGTGCACCAAGGATGTAATTTTTGAATGAATTCGCTCGTGTTTATCCTGTGCGCTGAAAACTTGTTCATATGCGCTAAGAAATGCTTATTGAATTTAAAATATTATTTTCTGTGCGGCCGTTTATCAAAAATTGAGAGATGGCCGGTCGTCGGCTTCTGCCCCCATGCCACTAGTGCTGGGGTGTTCGGTGATAAACCTGGGCGCTCTTTTTCCCATGGTTGGGTCCTTCGAGGGAGGCGCTCAGCACGACGAACCAGGCAATCAGACTATAGTGCTTGAACACTCTCACTTAGCCGTAGAACTTTATAATTTTAAATTTCGGCAAAGCCCCTAGTTCGGAGGACCGAGTTCGGGGCGCTATCCACGCCTTGGCAGGGGTTATCCAGCTCCTCGCTCGAAACGGCATAAGCCTTTAGGGACTCGAAAAACCTCTCGAACAGCGATCGGTCTCTCGCCTCATCATGACAGTCAGTTTTAGATTTCTCCACTGAGGTGCTTAACCTAGCTCAACCGGGGCACAATCGCAGTGGTTCTCCTAGTGCTACCTTAGCCGATATAGCGGAACGTAAGGCACCAAAACATAGGAGCTGGGCAAACCCAACTATTGACCCAAATCATGATTCGGAGCCGATGCATATAGTGCTATAAGTTCGGGGTGCCGCACTTGTGAAAGTGTACGGACTTCTCATGTCATATTAATGGGTGCTAAAGCCCCTGGCGTATTTTGCCGTACCACAGTGTACGGGTGCAACATGTCATAAACATATATATGAAAATATGATAATGCAAAAAATAGGCAGAAAGCTATGCATTGTTTATAAAGAGGCTATTTATCAAAGCCGAACGATACAAGTGGTGCGATAAGCAAAAAGATATTGGACTATTTACTATGTCCTGACGAGGGGCAGGCCGCGGAGTTGTATTTAAAACAAGTATACCGCTCGTAACAGAGACCACCTGGGAGTTCCATAATGCGGCATGGCTTGTCTGCCTCCTGGATCTTGCATCGTTTGTGCGGCAGTCGAATTGCCGAACAGGTTGTCCGAAGTATGGAGTCCTGAAAGTAAGAAAAAGTTGAAAATAGAATCCAGCAGCCCCTAGTACGTTTTAAGCTGTATTTTGGGCATGCCGTTATTGTGCCCCTTCCCCTGTGCCCATGGTATTTCAAGGGCGTAGTTATGTACGCGAGGTATTAGTTTCGCTAGGTCGCGAAGGCTGGGGTTGGGGCCGCATTGCTACGCTTGCTCGGAGTGTGCCAGGCGGTCTTGTTGTAGGTTACTCCGGGCGCGCTTGGCAGTGTCTGGCTTTTTAATGGCCGGACTAGAGAATTGCCGAAGAAGGCTACTTTGTACCTCCGCTGCAAAAGCCGCCGTATGCTCCTCCGTATGGAGGGAGCGTTCGGTGTTTCCATTGACCATGATTACTCCTCGAGGGCCTGGCATCTTGAGTTTGAGATATGCGTAGTGCGGCACCGCATTGAATTTTGCGAATGCGGTTCGTCCGAGCAGGGCATGATAGCCACTACGAAACGGCCCTATATCGAAGATTAACTCTTCGCTTCGGAAATTATCCGGGGATCCGAAGACCACGTCAAGTGTTACTGAGCCTGTACAGTTGGCTTCTACACCTGGTATGACGCCTTTAAAGGTCGTTCTTGTGGGTTTGATCCTTGAGGGGTCTATGCCCATTTTCCGCACTGTGTCCTGATAAAGTAGGTTTAGGCTACTACCGCCGTCCATGAGAACTCTTGTGAGGTGAAATCCGTTGATGATTGGGTCAAGAACCAACGCGGCGAAGCCGCCATGACAGATGCTAGTGGGATGGTCCCTCCGATCAAAAGTGATCGGGCAGGAGGACCATGGGTTGAACTTTGGGGTGACTGGCTCTATCGCGTATACATCCCGTAGCGCACGCTTCCGCTCCCGCTTGGGAATGTGGGTTGCGTATATCATGTTCACCGTCCGCACTTGTGGGGAAAGCCCTTCTGTCCATTGTTGTTCGGCGGCTTGGGCTCCTCGTCGTCCCTGTGCAGCCCCTTGTTGTTTTCGGCTCTTAACTTGCCTGCCTACTTGAACACCCAACAATCCCTGTTAGTGTGATTGGCTGGCTTTTCGGGGGTGCCATGTATCTGGCACAAGCGATCGAGTATTCGGTCCAAACTGGACGGGCCCTGAGTATTCTTTTTGAATGGCTTTTTCCGCTGACCGGATTTATAGCCTCTGAATCCGGCATTGACTGCCGTGTCTTCATTGATGTCGCTGTTAACGCGGAGTTTTTGTTTGTTCCGACGTGTCCTGCCACTTTTGTTCTTGGTATCCGAATTACCAGGGTTCTTTGATAAGTTGTTACTGCGAGCTAGCCAGCTGTCTTCACCCGCGCAAAAGCGGGTCATGAGTGTCGTGAGGGCTGCCATGGATTTCGGCTTTTCCTGTCCCAGGTGCCGGGCAAGCCACTCGTCGCGGATGTTATGCTTGAAGGCTACTAGGGCCTCTGCTTCCGGACAGTCGACTATCTGGTTTTTCTTTGTTAGGAACCATGTCCAGAATTGTCTGGTCGATTCCTCTGGCTGCTGAATTATGTGGCTTAAGTCGTCGGCATCCGGTGGTCGCACGTAAGTGCCCTGGATGTTGTCGAGGAATGCGGCTTCCAGGTCCTCCCAAGAACTGATTGAGTCTGCTGGCAAGCTGTTAAGCCAATACCGGGCCGGTCCTTTAAGTTTGAGCGGGAGGTATTTGATGGCCTGTAGATCATCGCCACGTGCCATGTGGATGTGAAGGAGATAATCCTCGATCCATACCGCCGGGTCTGTTGTGCCATCGCATGATTCGATGTTTACGGGTTTGAAACCCTCTGGGATTTTATGCTCCATTACTTCATTCATGAAGCATAGCGGGTGTGCGGCACCTCTGTACTGGGCTATATCACGACATAGCTCGGAAGAGCTATGTTTGTTGTGTTCGGCCCGGCCGGATTTGTTGTATCCGGAGTGAAGATCGTCGTCACGTGCCGTAGGGCGCCTGCGCGATCCGTAGATCGATCTTGTTTGTCTTGCCTTGTCCTCCAGTACATCTCGTAGGTCTGGCGCATTTTCCTGTGCCGAATCTTGCTGAGGTGGGTGTTCTTCGGCGTTGTCCGGGGTAGTATTATCTCCCATGCCGGAATCACCGTTTTTGCTTTGGCGGGATTTAGAGCGGCGCCGCTGACGCCGGCGCTTTGTCTGTTTCTTGGGGGTGTCCTCCCCCACTGTTCCATCGCCATCTCCATCCTTCAGAGTATCCACCATATATATGTCATATGACGAGGTGGCCTTCCAGCGCCCTACGGGTGCTGGTTCCTGTTCGTCTCCTACATCGTCGTCCATACCGTCGATGTTTTCGGAACCGAAGTCAAGCATGTCGGTTAAATCGTCGACAGTGGCTACAAAGTGGGTGGTGGGTGGGCTTTGAATTTCTTCGTCGTCCGTATCCCATCCTCGCTGACCGTAATCCGGCCAGGGCTCTCCTGATAAAGAGAGAGACTTAAGAGAATTTCGGATGACGACAAAAGGCGAGTGCTGAAAGGTGTCTGCGGCGGTGAACTCCATTATCGGTGCCCAATCGCATTCGATCGGCAGGGCCGCGGGGGTTTTAGAGTCCGGGGAGGAGTCCGGATCCTCGGAGTCACGGATCATGCAGAGTGTGGGGCTAGCGTTCGGCTCGATCGCCATTAAGATCGTAGCCCCCGAGGTGGCGTCCAACCGCTCGTCCTCCATTGGCGCAATAGGCTCCGAGTTAGAGGTCGGAACCGATGCGTGTGCGGCCTCCAGGACACTACCCGGGGGCAGAGCTAGATCATGCCCCTCGAGATAGTGCGACGCGCTTGGCCGTGGCTCCAACCCATCGAAGATCAAGTCTCCGTGGATGTCAGCCGTGTAGTTTAAGCTTCCAAACCTGACTTGATGGCCAGGGGCGTAGCTCTCGATCTGCTCCAAGTGGCCAATAGAATTTGCCCGCAGAGCGAAGCCGCCGAAGACGAAGATCTGTCCGTGGAGAAAAGTCTCACCCTGGACCGCATCGTTGTTGATGATTAAAGGAGCCATCGGACCTAACGACGACGACACAGAGGAACTCTCAATGAAAGCACCAATGTCGGTGTCAAAACCGGCGGATCTCGGGTAGGGGGTCCCGAACTGTGCGTCTAGGCCGGATGGTAACAGGAGGCAGGGAACACGATGTTTTACCCAGGTTCGGGCCCTCTTGATGGAGGTAAAACCCTACGTCCTGCTTGATTAATATTGATGATATGGGTAGTACAACAGTAGATCTACCACGAGATTGTCAGCGTTCGGGGAACGGGGGTCCCCAGACTTGCCTGCCTGTGGCCTGCGGCGTGGCTCAAAGGAGGCCCAACATGGCCCATCTTCATCAGCACAAGACTCAAGACCCTCGCGAGGGGCCAAGCCTCGCGAGGCGGACGACACGGCACATCCTCAGGCGCAGCCTCCTCAGGCTGGCTCGCAAGGAGACGGCGGAATCAAGGCGGGGTACCTCGCGAGGTGCCCATGACGCAAGCCATGACGATTGAGGGTGCCAGGCGGGCGCCAACGCGCGCAGCGTCCTTCTTTCCTCTTTGGTGCAAAGGGGGCAAGCACAGCCGCGGAGTACCGAGGCATCAGGCAAAGGTTGCCTTTTCGGTGCAACGAGACCAGGACCAAGCGGACTACGAGACGGAGGTCACCATGGAGCCCAGCACGGCGTCACCGCAGAGTCTTTCGCAGGCAAAGACCAACTTTAGTCAGGATAAGAGTACTTGGTGTCCCCCTTCAAATTAGCCCACCATTGTTGGCTCCCTTCCCGCTCAATATTTGGGAAGAGGACCAGGGCCCCTATAAATAGGGACGGCCACCCACGTAGCAAAGGGTTCGGCATGTGGATCTGACTAGCAAGTAGAGAGAGTAAGTGAGAGAGAGAGAGAGAGAGGAGGTGACTGAACTCCTCCCAGCAGTTCATCAGCCCAGCCAAGAACAGACCCTCGCAAGGCTGTTCTTCCTTGTATTGTTCATCACCATCAGCCACAAGAGGCAATCCATCCACCACACACTGGAGTAGGGTATTACACCACAATGGTGGCCCGAACCAGTATAAATCTTGTGTCCCTTGTGAAGTTCCTTTAGTAGTTTAGATCTTTGTGAGACGGGGAGGTAGAGGGCGTGATTTCCGCGCGCACCCCAGTGTTTGAACCTTAAGGGTCTGCCGGAACCCGTGAATCCGACATTTGGCGGCCCACATCGAGGGCCCTGAAGGAGCTGATGCTGATCGCCACGGGTGGCGCCGCCGTCAGCGCCGATGAGTCACGAACGTGTGGGTCGTCCCCCCTGGGGTGCACACCGAGGGCTCCTCCCGAGATTTCGTGCTCCACGTTGCCACGCCTCCGCATTCTTGGATTCGCCTTCCTCCCTTCTCCACCTCCACCATCCTGTAGGGAGAACTCCTGGAGCTTTGGCTGTAGCACGCCGGCTGCCGCACCCTCGCGACCGAGGCAGAGATCGCGGTCGTTGCCCCGGGCGAGGTCTTCATGACTCGGGGCTGGATCGAAATCGCCCGGGTTTGCAGGACAAGAGGCGCCCTTGCGATCCACTTGGAGTACGACGGTGCTTCGGTGATGTTCTTCAAGGTCTTCGATGCGAACGGGCGCCGGCTGGAGTGCTGCCCCTGGAGAGGTGGCTAGGACCCTGTTGCGGCGAGGACTGGGCCCGCCAACCGCTCCCTTGGCGGCTCCTCAGTCGGCGGAGGCGTCGGAGGTTCCAGCGACTTTGGCGAGCTCTTCGCGACTCCGGAGACGAGCGACGACAGCTACGAGCCCCTGAGCCGGCACCGCTCCTGGAGCAGGGCGGGCTCGTCAGGCCGCTGTCGACTCTAATCTGGATGGGGTTGGCGCCGGTGCTTGACGGCCCACTGTTGATGATGGCGTCTTTTGTAGGGGCGCATGTAGTTAGTGTCCCCTTAGGATCCGTTCCCTGCGAGGAATCAAAGATGCGTCTCGTGGGGGCTTGTAAGGTGCCTGTGATCCTGTTTTGTTAATATAACCCTTGCCGTAGAATTATGCGAGTTGCTCATTCCGTCTTAGCTCAGTCCTCCCTTTCGAACCTCACGAGGGCTTGGTGCTCTGCACCGACAGATCCTAGTCCCAAGGCGGCTTCAGCCGTCGCTGGTATGCCAGGTCGCGATGCCGTGGTCCAGGCCAGGAAGTGAGCGACCCGGAGTCTGGTAAGAGCCCCTGAGTCGCGATGCTCAGGAGGTCCCCTTTGAGCTCAAGCAGCCGTCGTTCGGTGAGAAAGGAGAGCAGCGTCGCTAACACGGGATTGCATTAGGTGCGGCGATGATGCCACGGTAGCTGGCGCTTCCGGATGGTGACTTATCTCGAGAATTAGGGGTCGCTCTCTGGCGTGTCGCCGGGTCCGTGCATCGGCAGGCACGAGGTTGCTCGGCGAGGTCCTCGTGTGTCCCTCCCCTCTCGCCCTTGCTCCCCTTTCTGCTCTACGTCCTCGGGTCCCGGCCCTTGAGCCAGTCTCAGCTGTCGCTGGTATGCCAGGTCGCGATGCCATGGACAAGGCCAGAGGGTGAGGGCTGGAGAGCTAGTAGGATCCCTGAGTCGCGATGCTCAGGCGCCCCCCCCCTTTAATGTGCAAGCGGTTCGCGCGGACGAGAGTGAAGGAGACATCGCAAGGGCCTCGCCTGACGCAGCTCCTTCAGGAGGTCCTGTAGATCCATCATAGAGAAAACGAGGGGGTTGCCATGACCATTGACAGTCAGCCATTGGTTGCTTCCGAGGGGTAACGAGGCACTGAAGGCTTGACGAGGTGGCGCTATGCGGGGCTGCCGCGGCCAGAGCTCAGCCATTCAGGTTTGGCGGCATTGCAGGGACGGACCCATGCGCAAGCGTCGTGCCATTTGGGAGCAGTTCCGTTAGTTGACCAGGCAACTAGGTCAAGCACATTAGCCGCGGAGGAGTGGATTCATTTAAATAGATGCTGGGAAGGCGAACATCACTGGGTCTGGCCCGAGCGACTTGGGGATGATGCAGCCCGAGGGGCGCCCCCAACAAGGTAAGCTAACAACATGAAATAAAAGGGATACACGCCGCAGGGACGGACCCACTTTGATGCCCGGATAGTTACGCTACAGTAATCCTTCATTAATGATGCCACGTCACCTCGATCACGGTGGCTAATCTCGCATTAGTTCGAAACCAATTTGAATTCGATTTAAAAATCAGGCAAACAACAAAAGTTTTCAAAAATCAAAACTATAATGTTCAGGGTGAACCAAATAATGCATAAGTAATTATGGCAGTGGAACTACACTTTTATAAAATGTTTAAAGGCTCTAAAGTAATTAAAACAGTAGCTATGACAATTGATTAAATGCCTTTTAAAAATTATAATAATGCAAACTATTTTATTTAGGTGTCAAACTTTTTGGGGCAGTAGAATAAGTTATAACATTAATTTAGGAGTTGTATTTATATTTTATGAAACAAAAACTAAAAGAAATTAAAACAGAAAAGAAAATACAAAACCAAAAAAAGAGAGAACCCCCCCCCCCCACCCACTGGACCCGGCGGCCCACCTCCCCAGGCCAGCCAAAGGCCCAACCGGCCGAGCCCACCCCCACTCACTTATTCCCTCTCCCCCCCCGAAACCCTAGCCACTAACCCCACCACTCCCCCCGATCCCCCCCACTCTCTCCTTGCGCCCCCTCCTCTCGGACCCGATCTGGATCGGGGGCAGGAGACCCCCATCGTCCCGCTTCTACATCGTCGGCGCTGCTTCCTCGTCGGACCGCCCTCATCGTCACCTCCTCCCTGCTGGAACCGCCACGAGCCATCCGCCGCTCGGCCCCGACACCGGCGCCCGTTCCCACCGCCGCCCCGCCGCCGCTGTGGCTCACGGCCTCGACGCATCGGGCCTCATCACCATCATCTCCCCGCCTCGCCCCCGACGGCCGCGGCGCTCCGAGGCCGACGTCGTCAGCCATCGCCACTCGCCGTCGCCTCGTCCTCGCCCCGCCGTCGTCGGACCACCCCAAGCTGGCGCGAGCCCACTGCCCCCTCCCTACAGCTACGCGGTGAGCCGCTGCGCCGGTTGCGCCTCCCTCGGCCTCCTCTTCCCCTCTCCGTTGCCTCGCCCCCGCGACCACCGCACTCGCGCCGTCTGCCCCGCATGGCCACCCCGTCCGTGCAGGTCCCCGGCCGCGCCAGCCGCAGCCCGTGCGTGGCCCCCTGCTCCGCCACAACGCGCTCACCGCGCCACCCCGCACCGACCGCCGCCCCGCGTGCGCACTTGCTGGCCTGGGTCGACCGCAGCTCACGCGCGCGCGCACCCCCGGCGCGACCTCACTTGCCTGCTGCTTCCCGCATCACTGGCCGCGCCTAGCCGCACCCTGCGCCGCCGCCGCCCCACGCCTCGCTCGCCATCCGCTCCGGCGCCGCTCGCAGCCGAGCCCACAGCTCCTCCCCATGCCGCGCCCGCCTCGCCTCTGGCCGCCCTCCGCCGGCGCCTCCTGGCGGTGTTGCCGGCCCCGCGCCGTCCCATCCCCTCCTCCCGGTGGTGGCCCCCTGGCCGCGCTGCGTCAGCGCCCCCCCCCCCCCCCCCCCCCCCCGCTGGCCTCGCCCCGCGCCCCGGCGTAGCGCCCCACGGGCACGGGCGCCCGCCCGTTACGCCCAGCACCCGCTATGGCCCCCTGGGCAGATGACAGATGGGGCCCACGCCCCCTGTCTTGTTAAAAAAATGAAAGGAAAATGTAATTAAAAAAATGAAAATAAGTAATTAGTTAATTAATTAAGTAACTAATTAATTAATTAATTAGGTAATTACTTAACTTAATTAACTCTATTTAGTACTTAATTAACTTGATTAGTTAATTAAAACTGATAATTAGTTGTTAGACTATGACGAACGGGACCCACGCAGCAGTTTGACCCAGTCAACGCCCTGCTGACGTCATGCTGACGTCAGCGTACACTATTCTGGATAATGTTAACTCAATTAATAATTAATAAATTAGAAAATGATTTAAAACTTTGAAAATTAATATAAATTAAACCGTAGCTCGGATGAAAATACTTTGTAAATGAAAGTTGCTCAGAACGTCGAGACGAATCCGGATACACTCTCCGTTCGTCCGCCACACATCCCTAGCATAGCAAACACGCAACTTTCCCCCTCCGGTTCATCTGTCCGAAAACGCGAAACACCGGGAATACTTTCCTGGATGTTTTCCCCCTTCGCCTGTATCACCTATCCCTGTGTTAGATCACCTCTAGCACCACGTTTGTCATGTTATGATTTGATTGCTCTGTTATTTATTGTGTTCCCCCTCTGTTACTTCTTTCCCGTAGACTACGAGACCGACGCCGCTGCTACCCAGTATGACTACGGTGTTGATGACCCCTCTCTCTTGCCAGAGCAACCAGGCAAGCCCCCCCTTGATCACCAGATATCGCCTATTCTTCTCTACTGCTTGCATTAGAGTAGTGTAGCTTGTTACTGATTTCAGTTAATCCTATACTGTTGCATAGCCTGTCCTTGCTACTACTGTTGTTACCTTTACCTGCTATCCTACTGCTTAGTATAGGATGCTAGTGTTCCATCAGTGGCCCTACACTCTTGTCTGTCTGCCATGCTATGCTACTGGGCCGTGATCCCTTGGGAGGTGATCACGGGCATATACTATATACTTTACACTATTACATTACCGGTGATACTGTTCGGAGATGGGGGCTGAAGGGGCAGGTGGCTCCATCCCGGTAGAGGTGGGCCTGGGTTCCCGACGGCCCCCAACTGTTACTTTGTGGCGGAGCGACAGGGCAGCTTCAGACCACCTAGGAGAGAGGTGGGCCTGGCCCTGGTCAGCGTTCGCGGATACTTAACACGCTTAACGAGATCTGGGTATTTGATCTGAGTCTGGCCATTTGGTCTATATGCACTAACCATCTACGCGGGAGTAGTTATGGGTATCCCGGCGTTGTGGTATCAGCCGAAGCCTTCGTGACGTCAGTGACTGAGTGGCGCGCGCCGGATTGGACTGGAAAGCCACTAGGCTAGGTCTGCTTCCGGCTGCGTACGCAACGTGTAGGTGTGCAAAGGGTGATGGGCCCAGACCCCTGCGCCATAGGATTTAGACTGGCGTGCTGACCTCTCTGTTGTGCCTAGGTAGGGCTGCGACGTGTTGATCTTCCGAGGCCTGGCATGACCTAGAAAAGTCTGGCCGGCCAAATGGGATCGAGCGTGTTGGGGTATGTGGTGCACCCCTGCAGGGAAGTTTATCTATTCGAATAGCCATGTCCCTTGGTAAAAGGACGACCCGGAGTTGTACCTTGACCTTATGACAACTAGAACTGGATACTTAATAAAACACACCCTTCCAAGTGCCAGATACAACCCGGTGATCGCTCTCTAACAGGGCAACGAGGAGAGGATCATCGGGTAGGATTATGCTATGCGATGCTACTTGGAGGACTTCAGTCTACTTCTTCTACGTGCTGCAAGACGGAGGCTGCCAGAAGCGTAGTCTTCCAAAGGATTAGCTATCCCCCTCTTATTCTGGCTGTCTGCAGTTCAGTCCACCGATATGGCCCTTTACACATTTACCCATGCATTTGTAGTGTAGCTTCTTGCTTGCGAGTACTTTTGATGAGTACTCACGGTTGCTTTCTCCCTCCTTTAGCCTTTTCTTTCTTTCTGGTTGTCGCAACCAGATGTTGGAGCCCAGGAGCCAGACACCACCTTCGACAACGACTACTACTACTCGGGAGGTGCCTACTACTACGTGCTGCCCGTGGATGACGACCAGGAGTAGTTTAGGAGGATCCCAGGCAGGAGGCCTGTGCCTCTTTCAATCTGTATCCCTGTTTGTGCTAGCCTTCTTAAGGCAAACTTGTCTAACTTATGTCTGTACTCAGATATTGTTGCTTCCGCTGACTTGTCTATGATCGAGCTCTTGTATTCGAGCCCTCGAGGCCCCCTGGCTTGTAATATGATGCTTGTATGACTTACTTTTATTTGTAGAGTTGTGTTGTGATACCTTCCCGTGAGTCCCTGATCTTGATCGTACACGTTTGCGTGTATGATTAGTGTACGATTAAATCGGGGGGGGGGGGGGTCACAAGTTGGTATCAGAGCCGACTACCTGTAGGAATCCCCTTTCACACTCTTTGGCCGAAGTCGAGTCTAGACATTACAAAACTTCTACTAACATGGATGTGCGGCTTACGGGCCCACGTCGCCATTTGGGTGGTATTAGGATCTTTTACTCCTCGATCCTTACTCTGGGACTCTGAGCTCTCTTCTATTCGAGTTAAATGATTTTACTAAAAACAAAACTAACTTTAGGTTCTCGAAAGTACTTTCTCCCGGAGAGCCCCTCACTTCAGATGATCGCCTGCTGCACTAGAAGAATCCGAAGATACTCTCAGATGTTCTCTATAGACTTTATGACGTCGCTTTTGCAATTCCTCTCCATCGATAAACCCCTATGGATAACTACGTATACTCGCCATTCATACAATGCTTCCCAGTTGGTCTTGTTATTACAAGATACCCCGAAATACTCGTCGTTGTTTCGGTAATCCTTTGGGCTTACTGCCTTGCTGTTCTTTGTCACCTGAATACCCCTACGGATAATTCTCGCACTTATCGAGTATCCGCTCATCCCCCAGTTGTTCATGCGTTTCACAAAAGTCTTTGAAATACTATTCAATCCTCCAAAAATTCTTAGCAGCTTTATTGCTCTGCAAATACTTGTCTACTTCCATTATGGATGCTTCCCATATATCTGGCAATATTCATTAGTATCCTTAGGCATCGTCTTTTTGATCCTATTGATTCAACATGAGTGCGAATGCACGCAATCATCAGTTGATCCTTTTAAATTATCTTTCTGGCTCAGACATTATTTTAAAACATGAGCTGGATCTCGACAAATCAAATTGCTGTCGATTGTACCCTTAAGGCTATTCAACTTATCCATCCCTAATCAGAGCATTGCTTCTGATCCCTTGTCTTGGAATTGATAATTCATTTGCATTTGAGCCTTGAATTAGTCAGTTGTTTCTAAAGTCTGATCTCATTGCATTGTTTCTCCCTCTGGTTGAGTACCGATGCTCGCACCAGATCCCTTGAGGACCACCAGATCATTTGCTGGATTTTATCCGACAGCGTCCTTCATATTCAATAAGTCTGTGAGCCTTTCCTCGGATACATAATACTTTTGGTAAATTGTATCCTCTGCTTTCTCAAACATGCTCTACTATCGAGCTTGTGTTATTTATTCTTGAAATTTGTGGTATATACTCCTAAGATGCCCTGATGGGTTGAACCTATGCCTTCTCTAAACTGTGTGAACTCGAAAGTTTTCACGAGCCATACACTTCTGGTATTTTGCCAAATAAAATTTCAACACTACAACTTCTTCGAAAGTGAGAAGTGAATGAAAGGTTGTGCATTGGAGAAGTGGGAGTCGACCTTGAACTTGTGTTCACGCCCATGGACACGATGTAGATCTTATCGTTAAAGCTTCTCTCAAATTAAATTATTCCTTTGGTATAAGTTCATCTTATATCTGGGATCTGACCTTTTGCAATCATGGTTCCGACCATGTTGTCCTTTAAATACCATTTCGCGTGCAAGTTTAAGCGCTTGTCTTTTGTAGAGCAATACCCTAGGCCAACCTCTACTTTGACCTGTCATCGAGTATTACCCCCCTCTGGTATCTCGAGATTATCACGGAACTGCATAACTTCTTATGAGTTCTTCTTCAGGTATTATTTGACTTTCGCTGCATCATCATTTGACTTGATGTCATCGCCAACCGATTACATCTTCATGAAATTTCTCGACAAATGTGCCGTGGTCATCATCAACATCCTGAGCTTTTCCAAGATATATATCGAATTCTTGATGAGAAATACCATCCTTGCCCCTCAATGGTTTGTATAATCACCGACCACTTTATTGCCTTCCGTTCAACACAAACTTATTCGTGTTTTGTGTTATACCTTGAGTTCCTTGCTACCCAACATTTTTCTTCTTTACCTTGGATATTACCACCTTTTAGGTCAAGAATGTTGTGGGAATTTCACCACCACTTATGCATTCTTGGTACAAGTGATACTTCTTGCCATATCCATTCATTTTTAGACTATTGATTATTGAATCACCATTCTGACATTGGTCGTGCAACCCAACCCATAATTCGGGGGCACCTTTCAACCAATGTTTAATTGTGTATGTTTTCCTCGAGCATACTTCATTATATTATTTGATCTGACAAATGCTATATCCCTATCCACATAATTGTGGAGATGCATCCTTTTGGATACCTCATTGAATTATTGCTGAGTCCATCAGCCACTTCCTCATCCTCCCCTTGGCTTAATTATGAACCCTTGATCGGGACTCACTTTCATAGTTCATTTCCCAAGAGTCATATAATGTCATATCGTCAAATGTGTTGCACCTCTTCTTCTCAAGCACCCCGAGTCTGAGATATCCTAACACCAATCGGATATGAATCCCGGTCAGATATGATGGTTGGGACATATCTCCAAGAGTTATAACACTGGTCCTTATATATTGGTAAGGTGATGTCATGCCCATCACACCTGGCCGGAGGACTTGTGGTTATAGTTTCCATTTTAGTAAGGTTATCCTTTCTTCCATGAGAAGAATGGTAAGACTTATTCTATAAGTTGTTCCTGATGGATCCTTTGTGTATCCATAGCCTGATCCTTACCTGATGACCATGTCAATGCTATCTCGAAGCATGTCATTGGTACTTCGATCTTCAAAATGCTAAATTTCCTTTATCAATTATCCAAACATCATTGTATGGGTAATGTCATGAAATTTCTCTCTCCTACCTAAAGAGTTTTCTACGTTATATCCTGTCATGGATATCATGTTCTGCTTGTCCTTGGGAAGGATATACCCTTGAAATATGTGTTTAATCACATTTTCCTTTCCATTGTTCTGTTTAATCTGATAATCATAATCTCCTTTCCATTTGTTGGTTTAACGTTTCTTGCGATCTATATAATAGGAGTAGTAATATATCCCTGCTTGTGTAAACACCTCGTTCTACCACTAAGTCAGAAGGACCCTGTTACTTTTGTTGATGACATTCCGGTAGCCATCGATGGACGAGAACTTTGCCTACTGGTCCGCCTCATTCATCGAGCAGGAAAATGGTTCTCTTCGTCCCTCGCCCTTGGTACCTATCTTGTTGCCGATATGACCGACAGACTACCCTCCGACATGCCTTGCTTACATGATCGTGCAAGATGTCACCGATCGTCCAACTTTTAACGACATGGTGGGCCCATAACCCACAGTTCCACAGGATCGAAACCTGACTCTCCTGTACACCCTGTTGTTAAAGTTATTCCTCGCGCTTGACTTTGTACATAATTCACGTGCCACCTGTCTGTTGATCTATTCCGGTATCAGATGCAATGCTTATCCACATTGCTCTAAACCCCTTCAACACATCGTTTCAGGGAACGACGATTGTCTATCCGCTTCAAACTCCTTATTGTACCTTCTTACCTTACGCTCGATTTGTTCAAATCGAGAGATACTCATCTGTTCATTCACGGGAAACCCCAGATGATTACCCCTTAAGCATTCTGTCGTAGCCGAGCTACCCCTTACGTTTTCATCAGTACGATGAAGATCCCGAAGAAAGGATACCGACTTCATGTTGATGACTTGAAACAGAAAAATGAAGACGTCAATAAAATGGATCGACCACTTCGAGAAGAGCAACCAAGACCGAGAAGATTCGTTACAATTTCGTAAACAGACCTTTCCCCGTCATCCACCTCTTAAATCTCGGGACGAGATTTCTTGTAGTGGAGGAGAATTGTGACACCCGGATAGTTACGCTACAGTAATCCTCCATTAATGACGCCACGTCACCTCGATCACGGTGGCTAATCTCGCATTAGTTTGAAACCGATTTGAAGTCGATTTAAAAATCAGGCAAACAACAAAAGTTTTCAAAAATTAAAACTATAATGTTCAGGGTGAACCAAATAATGCATAAGTAATTATGGCAGTGGAACAACACTTTTATAAAATGTTTAAAGGCTCTAAAGTAATTAAAACAGTAGCTATGACAATTGATTAAATGCCTTTTAAAAATTATAATAATGCAAACTATTTTATTTAGGTGTCAAACTTTTTGGGGCAGTAGAATAAGTTATAACAATAATTTAGGAGTTGTATTTATATTTTATAAAACAAAAACTAAAAGAAATTAAAACAGAAAAGAAAATACAAAACCAAAAAAAAAGAGAACCCCCCCACCCACTGGACCCGGCGGCCCACCTCCCCAGGCCGGCCAAAGGCCCAACCGGCCGAGCCCACCCCCACTCCCTTATTCCCTCTCCCCCCCGAAACCCTAGCCAATAACCCCACCACTCCCCCCGATCCCCCCACTCTCTCCTCGCGCCCCCTCCTCTCGGACCCGATCTGGATCGGGGGAAGGAGACCCCCATCGTCCCGCTTCTACATCGTCGGCGCTGGTTCCTCATCGGACCGCCCTCGTCGTCACCTCCTCCCTGCTGGAACCGCCCCGAGCCCTCCGCCGCTCGGCCCCGACACCGGCGCCCGTTCCCAGCGCCGCCCCGCCGCCGCTGTGGCTCACGGCCTCGACGCATCGGGCCTCGTCACCGTCATCTCCCCGCCTCGCCCCCGACGGCCGCGGCGCTCCGAGGCCGACGTCGTCACCCATCGCCACTCGTCCTCGCCTCGTCCTCGCCCCGCCGTCGTCGGACCACCCCAAGCTGCCGCGAGCCCACTGCCCCCTCCCTACAGCTACGCGGTGAGCCGCCGCGCCGGTTGCGCCTCCCTCGGCCTCCTCTTCCCCTCTCCGTTGCCTCGCCCCCGCGACCACCGCACTCGCGCCGTCTGCCCCGCATGACCACCCCGTCCGTGCACGTCCCCGGCCGCGCCAGCCACAGCCCGTGCGTGGCCCCCTGCTCTGCCACAACGCGCTCACCGCGCCCCCCCGCACCGACCGCCGCGCCGCGCACGCACTTGCTCGCCTGGGTCGACCGCAGCTCACGCGCGCGCACCCCCGGCGCGACCTCACTTGCCTGCTGCTTCCCGCATCACTGCCCGCGCCTAGCCGCACCCTGCGCCGCCGCCGCCCCATGCCTCGCTCGCCATCCGCCTCGGCGCCGCTCGCAGCCGAGCCCGCAGCTCCTCCCCATGCCGCGTCCGCCTCGCCTCTGGCCGCCCTCCTCCGGCGCCGCCCGGTGGTGTTGCCGGCCCCGCGCCGTCCCATCCCCTCCTCCCGGTGGTGCCCCCTGGCCGCGCCGCATCTGCGCCCCCCCCCCCCCCCGCTGGCCTCGCCCCGCGCCCGGGCGTCGCGCCCCTCGGGCACGGGCGTCCGCCTGTTACGCCCAGCACCCGCTATGGCCCCTGCGCAGATGACAGATGGGGCCCATGCCCCCTGTCTTGTTAAAAAAATGAAAGGAAAATGTAATTAAAAAAATGAAAATAAGTAATTAATTAATTAATTAATTATATAAGTAACTAATTAATTAATTAAATAGGTAATTACTTAACTTAATTAACTCTGTTTAGTACTTAATTAACTTGATTAGTTAATTAAAACTGATAATTAGTTGTTAGACTATGACGAACGGGACCCACGCATCAGTTTGACCCAGTCAACGCCCTGCTGACGTCATGCTGATGTCAGCGTACACTATTCTGGATAATGTTAATTCAATTAATAATTAATAAATTAGAAAATGATTTAAAACTTTAAAAATTAATATAAATTAAACCGTAGCTCGGATGAAAATACTTTGTACATGAAAGTTGCTCAGAACGTCGAGACGAATCTGGATACACTCTCCGTTCGTCCGCCACACATCCCTAGCATAGCAAACACACAACTTTCCCCCTCCGGTTCATATGTCCGAAAACGCGAAACACCGGGAATGCTTTCCCGGATGTTTTCCCCCTTCGCCGATATCACCTATCCCTGCGTTAGATCACCTCTAGCACCACGTTTGTCATGTTATGATTTGATTGCTCTGTTATTTATTGTGTTCCCCCTCCGTTACTTCTTTCCGGTAGACTACGAGACCGACGCCGCTGCTACCCAGTACGACTACGGTGTTGATGACCCCTCTCTCTTGCTAGAGCAACCAGGCAAGCCCCCCTTGATCACCAGATATCGCCTATTCTTCTCTACTGCTTGCATTAGAGTAGTGTAGCTTGTTACTGCTTTCAGTTAATCCTATACTGTTGCATAGCCTGTCCTTGCTACTACTGTTGTTACCTTTACCTGCTATCCTACTGCTTAGTATAGGATGCTAGTGTTCCATCAGTGGCCCTACACTCTTGTCCGTCTGCCATGCTATGCTACTGGGCCGTGATCCCTTGGGAGGTGATCACGGGCATATACTATATACTTTACACTATTACATTACCGGTGATACTGTTCGGAGATGGGGGCTGAAGGGGCAGGTGGCTCCATCCCGGTAGAGGTGGGCCTGGGTTCCCGACGGCCCCCGACTGTTACTTTGTGGCGGAGCGACAGGGCAGGTTCAGACCACCTAGGAGAGAGGTGAGCCTGGCCCTGGTCGGCGTTCGCGGATACTTAACACGCTTAACGAGATCTGGGTATTTGATCTGAGTCTGGCCATTTGGTCTATACGCACTAACCATCTACGCGGGACTAGTTATGGGTATCCCGGCGTCGTGGTATCAGCCGAAGCCTTCGTGACGTCAGCGACTGAGTGGCGCGCGCCAGATTGGACTGGAAAGCCACTAGGCCAGGTCTGCTTCCGGCCGCGTACGCAACGTGCAGGTGTGCAAAGGGCGATGGGCCCAGACCCCTGCGCCATAGGATTTAGACCGGCGTGCTGACCTCTCTGTTGTGCCTAGGTAGGGCTGCGACGTGTTGATCTTCCGAGGCCGGGCATGACCTAGAAAAGTGTGTCCGGCCAAATGGGATCGAGCGTGTTGGGGTATGTGGTGCACCCCCGCAGGGAAGTTTATCTATTCGAATAGCCATGTCCCTCAGTAAAAAGACGACCCGGAGTTGTACCTTGACCTTATGACAACTAGAACCGGATACTTAATAAAACACACCCTTCCAAGTGCCAGATACAACCCGGTGATCGCTCTCTAACAGGGCAACGAGGAGAGGATCATCGGGTAGGATTATGCTATGCGATGCTACTTGGAGGACTTCAGTCTACTCTCTTCTACATGCTGCAAGACGGAGGCTGCCAGAAGCGTAGTCTTCGAAAGGATTAGCTATCCCCCTCTTATTCTGGCTTTCTGCAGTTCAGTCCACCGATATGGCCCTTTACACATTTACCCATGCATTTGTAGTGTAGCTTCTTGCTTGCGAGTACTTTGGATGAGTACTCACGGTTGCTTTCTCCCTCCTTTCCCCTTTTCTTTCTTTCTGGTTGTCGCAACCAGATGTTGGAGCCGAGGAGCCAGACGCCACCTCCGACGATGACTACTACTACTCGGGAGGTGCCTACTACTACGTGCTGCCCGCGGATGACGACCAGGAGTTGTTTAGGAGGATCCCAGGCAGGAGGCCTGCGCCTCTTTCAATCTGTATCCCTGTTTGTGCTAGCCTTCTTAAGGAAAACTTGTCTAACTTATGTCTGTACTCAGATATTGTTGCTTCCGCTGACTCGTCTATGATCGAGCTCTTGTATTCGAGCCCTCGAGGCCCCCTGGCTTGTAATATGATGCTTGTATGACTTATTTTTACTTGTAGAGTTGTGTTGTAATATCTTCCCGTGAGTCCCTGATCTTGATCGTACACGTTTGCGTGTATGATTAGTGTATGATTAAATCGGGGGGGTCACACCCACGCGGCCTGGGAATAATGCAGCCCTGGGGGCGCTCCCAGCTGGAAGTGAAACTTGAAAGATGTCACCGGATGACGTTGAGGACGAAGGGGTGTTGGTGTTGCAGACTAGGTGGACTGCGGAAGCCGATCCTCATGAGCCCCCAGTCCCAGGGGCCTCGGGAGGCTCCGGAGGCGCTGGCGGCTCCTCGCGGACCATCTCCATCTCTGCCAGGGTTGCGGAACGCCTGGCCTCTTGTGCCTCCGTGGTGCCCCTCATGAGGCCCTGGTGCGTGGCAGCCGCGTTCGGCAAGCCGTAAGGCATGCGAACATAGCTGTGGGGTGGACCTCCGCAGTGCCCCACTCGCGAGGGCCAGAGGCGCTCCAGAGAGGCGACTCGGTTGAGCCCTGGTATGTCGATGCAGACGCGCAGCTCACCATCCTCTCCTGGATGGGGAGCCACTGCTGGTAGGCGGCGGCCGCCTTTCATGACTCTTGACTCCTGTAGCTCCTGCATGGCCTTGCTGACGAACTCCTGAGGGTCTGGCTTTCCTTGCCTTGCTCCTTCTTGAGGGGAACGTGCTTCGAAACACGCCTCCATGTGGTGCCCAAGCGCCTCCCTAGTGACCCTAGCTAGGTCGGTGGCCCTCCAGGGGAGAGCCCCCGAGCCCTGCCTGAGGAGGGCGCCGGGCGTGCTTTCCTATGCAATGGAAGGAGGTTCCCCCTGGGCAGGCACAAGCCCTGAGGGGCCTGCCTCCTCAGGGGCCGGGCCGGACGATGTCTTCTTCTTCTTGGGGGCGGTCTCGGAAAGCCTCCTGCTTTCGCGATCTGGGTCTTCTAGTGATGCGGCCTGAAAGGCTCGTTCCAGGGAACACACCGCGTCCTTCTCTTCACAGGGCACCGTGATGACTCCACCACTTCCTGGCATCTTGAGGACGTTGTAGCCGTGGTGAGTTACGGCCATGAACTTGGCCAGCGCTGGGTACCACAGGATGGCGTTGTACGGCAGGTGAATGTGAGCGACGTCAAAGTTGATGAGCTCGGTGCGGTAGTTGTCGCGCGCCCCGAAGGTGACAGGGAGGCAGACCTGCCCAATCGGGACCGTGGAGCCGTCGGTGATTCCAGAGAAAGGCTTGGTTGGCTGAAGTTGGCTGTAGGGCACTTGGAGATTGTTGAATGTTTCCACGGACAGGACGTTGAGCCCTGCCCTGCCATCGATGAGGGTCTTGGTGTCCACCATGTTGTTGATGATTGGGGAACAAAGCATCGGGAGGACCCCGGCTATAGCCGCGCACTTGAGCTGATCTGTTGAGCTGAATGTGATGCGCACGTCGACCACCTCAGAGGGCGCGTGGCTTCGAGCCTGGGGAGGACTGCATTCACTTCGCAGGCGAACTGCTAGAAGATGCGTTGAGAGGCTGGGGCTTGAGCCCCACCCAGGATGCAGGTGATCGCGTGCGGCTCCTGGAAGCCCCCAGCCCCCTCGTCTTGGTGGCGGTCCTCGTTTCTCCTTGCCTGCGGTGGCAGCGGAGGGAGGCCTGCGTTTCCTTATGGGCGATCCTCACGAGGCTGATCCCTCCAGTCTCCCTCGCGAGGCGGGTCTTGCCAGCGATCCTCGCGAGGTTGATCGCGCCACCCCTAGCGCGGGCACGGTCTTCCCAGCGTCCTGCGTTCCTTCCTCCTCCTGGACCATAACCCCAGTCATCGCGGTCGGGGCGACGGCCGATCCTTCCATCTCGCACGGCTCGGAGTTCTTGACATTCATTGGTGTTGTGGGTGTGGAGGTCGTGGTACACACAGTACCGGCTGCCCTTGGAAGGTTCGGGCTGACCTCTGCCCCGCTTGGTGTCTGGTTCTGCCGCGAGCACGGCAGCCCCCTTGCGCTTCACATTCTTGGCCTTGGGCTTCTTCTCTTCCAGGTCTGCGGCAGGCAGCTCGAGGAGGGAGAGACGCCCTTCCTCAGCCCTGGCGCACTTGTTTGCCAAGTTGAACAGCTCCAAGGAAGTGCACAGGTCTTAATGCATCGCCAGCTCCTCCTTCATCTTGACATCGCGCACGCCGTCGGAGAATGCTGAGATGATGGCCTCCTCAGTTACCCTAGGAATCTTGAGGCGTGCGTTTTTGAAGTGCTGGATGTACTTCTGCAGGGTCTCCCGGGGTTGTTTCTTGATGCGGCGCATGTCGCTCACGGCGGGTGGCCGGTCGCGAGTACCTTGGAAGTTGGCGATGAAGCGGGTGCGCATCTCGTCCCAGGAGGAGATCATGGCTGGAGCCAGGTTCAGGAGCCAAGTGGGGGCCCCGTCCTTGAGCGCCATGGGAAACCAGTTCGCCATGACCTTCTCGTCTCCGTTGGCAGCTTTGATGCCCAGCTCGTAGAGCTGGAGGAACTCCGTAGGGTTGGCCGTGCCGTCGTAGCGAGGAGGCAGGTCTGGCTTGAACTTGCCGGGCCACGCGACGCTGCGTAGCTCGGTGGTGAAGGCGCGGTAGCCTGCTGTGGCCATGGGAGGCCTTGTGTGACGGAGAGCTTGGTCTTGCATGTCCCCACGCGCTGAAGCTGAGAGCAGCGCAGGGTCTTGACGCGCGGGAGCAGGAGCATGGTCGCGATGCGCTGGAGCAGGGAGCACCCGGGCAGCTTCTTGCGGGCGAGGGACTTCTTGACAACTCTGCTCTTGCCGCGCTGGCACCTAACGGAGCGGGTTCGGCCCAGGGACCACGCGCCTTAGAGCCATGGCGCCTTCCTGAGGAGGAGGCGGCCGGGGCACTGCCGGAGCTTCATCGCCCGCGCGAGGTGGGGTGCGGTGCAGCGGAGCGGACGACGCAGGAGAGCCCCCTGCGGCGCGGACAAGCTCGGCGACGTGGTCGAGCCATTCTTAATAGACGTCATCGACGGGACGGTAGTGCAGGAGCTCGTTTGCTGCGATGAGCGCAGCTCAAGCCTCCATGGGTGCGTGGAGTGCGCGGGACGAAGAACTAGCCGGGGTGAGCGAGGGAGTCGCGGTGCGGCCGTCTTGCCGCACGGACGGATGCTGAGACGATGCTTGCTGCTTGTCCCCCGCCGGGCCGGTGGCGGCGCTGACAGCAGGTGACGGGGAACTGCAAGGACGCCCGCCGACAGGGGCCGTCTGGGCGACGCGGGAAGCGAGAGCGGCCCGGCGCTCGGCGCGGGCCCGACGAGTGTCAGACATGGACGCGATGGTCGGAGGAGAACGGGGTGGTGGAAGACGAATTCTGGCGCACCCCTACCTGGCGCGCCAATTGTCGGATTTCAGGTTCCGGCAGACCCTTGAGGTTCGAACATTGGGGTGCTCGCGGAGAATTCGCCTTCTACCTACCTGCGCCCCTCCGCCTCGCTAAGATCTAAGCTATGGAAAGAACAGCACAAGAGACAAGGGGTTTATACTGGTTCGGGCCACCGTTGTGGTGTAATACCCTACTCCAGTGCGTGGTGTGGTGGATTGCCTCTTGGGCTGATGATAATGAGCAATACAAGGAAGAACAGCCTTGCGAGGGTCTGTTCTTGGCTGAGGGGATGAACTGCTAGGAGAAGTTCAGTAGCCTTTCTCTCTCTCTCTCTCTGTGATGCCACTCGATCCGATTTGCCATCCCTTACCCTGTAGGTGACTAGTCCTATTTATAGGCAAAGGCCCTGGGCCTCTTCCCAAATATTGAGCGGGAAGGGCGCCAACAATTGGCCATTTTGAAGGGGAACATCTGGTACACTTATCCTGACTAAAGTTGGTCCTCGCCTGCCAAAGGCTCTAGTGGTGACGCTGGCTTGGGCTCCACAATGACTTCCTCCCTGCCGTTGGACTGGTCTTGGTCTTGTTGCACTGAAACGGGTGCCTTTGCTTGATGCTCTCGCCCGCACTTGCTCCCTTTGCACCAAAGAGGAAAGGAGGACACTGCGCGGGCTCGCACCCGCCTGGCACCCTTGGTCGTCATGGCTTGCGTCACGGGCACCTCGTGAGGTACCCCGCCTTGATCTCTCCATCTCCTCGCGAGCCAGTCTGATGAGGCCGTGCATGAGGAAGCTCCGTGTCGTCCGCCCCGCGAGGCTTGGCCCCTCGCGAGGGTCTTGGGTCTATGTTGATGAAGATGGGCCCTGCTGGGCCCCCCTTTGAGCCACGCCGCAGGCCGCATGCAGGCAAGTCTGGGGACCCCCGTTCCCAGAACACCGACAGCCATTCCCAGGCCGCATGGGTCCATCGCCGCGGCATGTATTCATTTTGGTTATGCTCTTTACTTACCCTGTTGCGGGCGCCCCTCGGGCTGCATCATCCCCACACCGCTCGGGCCCGACCCAGCGGCAGTTGCTTTTCCAGCGTTTACCCTAGGATGAAGTTGTTCTTTCACGCTTAATCTGATTCCCATAATTATCACCTACTGCTTGTCGTCGTGTCAAGCGCTTGCATGTTAAAAAGGGGGTGCCTGAGCATCGCGACTCATGGGCTCTTACTGGCTCTCCAGCCCTCACCCCCTGGCCTTGACCCACGGCATCGCGACCTGTCATACCAGCGGCGGCTGAGCTCGCTCGGGGGCAGGGACCTGAGGACGTAGAGCATTTGCATTCTAACAACCCTGCAGGAACACACCAATTGATAATGGCCCAGAGCCAGGCGCAACCCGCCTTGAGGTAGGGCCTCGTGAGTCCCGCGCTGGCTCACGGGTGCCCAGATACACCTCTCCTAGCCCTACCGTGCTGGCCACGTGTCAGGGCGGGGTTGTACACGCCCCGGGGGCTCCTCCTGGAGGGGATCCCCCTCCCACGCACCAGTGGAAGCACCATGCTTCGCGCTGGCTGACGACACTGCCGAGGAGCAGCTATGGCCGTACACATACGGAAGCGCTATGCTCCAAGCTGGTGACAAACAACTGAGGGCGGCCCATGGCTGTACCAACCTCAGGGAGCCTAGAGCTCAGTGTCTGGCACCATCGCAACGCCTCCCCTCGGGAGTGCCGTGTGAGGGGGCTGGACACGGGGCTACGCCTGTGTAACACCCTCGATGCGGCTATATCTCCCACGTGTTGAGGCACGACTTAGAGGCATAACCACATTGAAAGCAATGTCGCAAGTCAGGAAATCATCACACATCCCATGTACATAAATAATATAAAGGGGAGGTACATAGTTGGCTTACACTCGCCACGTCACATCAAAGTACATAAATAACATCCATCATACAAATCACTCATGGCCCGACTACGGCGCCAAAATAGAAAAGACCCCCAACATGCGACAAGGCCCTGAATCTAACCCCGATTGGGCACCACTACTGATCATCAGGAAAAGACACATAGTAACGCTGAGAGTCCTCGTCGTACTCCCACTTGAGCTCAAGCGCGCCATCTGGAGCTGTATCATCTGTCCCTGCATCTGGCGTAATAGTAACCTGTGAGCCATAGGGACTCAGCAATCTCGCACACTCGCGATCAAGACTATTTAAGCTTAATAGGTAGGAAAGGGGTAATGTATCAGTGGAGCTGCAGCAAGCGACTAGCATATATGGTGGCTAACTTATTCGCAAAAGAGAGGGAGAAGAGGAGGCAAAGCACGAGCGGGAAACTAGAGAGCAACCTGCGCAAACATAACTCCAACACCGTGTCCACTTCCCGGACTCCGCCGAGAAGAGGCCATCACGGAAACACACTCAGTTGATTCATTTTATTTAATTAAGGTTCAAGTTATCTACAACCGGACATTAACAAATTCCCATCTGCCCATAACCGTGGGCACGGCTTTCGAAAGATCAATCCCTGCAGGGGGGTCCCAACTTAGCCCATAACAAGCTCTCACGGTCAACGAAGGAATAGACCTCCACCCAAGACACACCGATCAGACTCGGTATCTCGGTACAACAAGATGATTCGACAGGTCAAAACAAGTCCAGCAACACTGCCCGAATGTGCCGACAAATCCCGATAGGAGCTGCATATATCTCATTCTCAAGGCACACTCAGATGAGACTAGCTACGAGTAAAACCAACCCTCAAGTTTCCTCGAGGTGGCCCCGCATGCAGCTCATTTCGGACCAACACTCAGAGGAGCACTGGCCCGGGGGGGGGGGGGGGGGGGGTTAAAATAAGATGACCCTCGGGCTCCGGAAACCCAAGGGAAAAGAGGCTAGGTGGAAAATGGTAAAACCAATGTTGGGCATTGCTGGAAAAGCTTTAATCAAGGCGAACTATCAAGGGGTTCCCATTATAGCCCAACCGCGTAAGGGACGCAACAATCCGGGAACATAACACCGATATGACGGAAACTAGGGCGGCAAGAGTGGAACAAAACACTAGGCGAGAGGCCGAGCCTTCCACCCTTTACCAAGTATATATATGCATTAAGATAACATAGCAATATAATGATATCCCAACAAGTAAATAAATGTTCCAACAAGGAACGGCTCCAATCTTCACCTGTAACTAGCAACGCTATAAGAAGGGGGCTGAGCAAAGCGGTAACATAGCCAATCAACGGTTTGCTAGGACAATGGTGGGTTAGAGGCTCAATCATGGCAATTGGGAGGCTGACAAGCAAGTGGTAGGCATCGTAGCATTGGCAAAGCAAAAGAGCGAGCAAACTAGCATAGCAAAGATAGAAGTGATTTCGAGGGTATGATCATCTTGCCTACACAGTTGTCAGAGTTGACTGGATCCTCAAAAGCAAACTCAACGGGCTCCTCGTTAGCGAACTCGTCTCCCGGCTCTACCCAACAACACAAACAAGAAACAAGGATACAATCAACCACGTGCAAACTCACGCAATAAGATGCAATGATGGTCTGCTATGCGGGATGTGATGCGGGATGCAAAATGCAAGACGTGACAGTAAATGCATAAACCTGGCCTCAACATGGAAAACCAAGTGTGCCACTGGATAGAGGGGATGAAATCACCTGAAAACGATATAAAGATCATAGGAATCGGAGCTACGGTTTGGAAATGGCAAGCGTTTTACGAAACGAACTGATCTGCGATTTACAGCAAGTAGGCTCCTAAATGCAAGGAAATGAACATGCTATAGCCACCAAACATGAAAACAAAATACATGGAAGGGATGTACACAAGATGCTTAACAAATCACTAGCACTGAGCCATAGCCAAATTCATCCATTATGAGGTCCAAACAAGCATGGCAAAAATGAATATGCAAAACAGATTTCAGACTTAGTGAAATTAACACGAGTCTGAAATTTCAGACCACGATGCTCTCTTCGGAGCAGCAAAATGACATGATACATAACCTGGACATGACAAGTAAGAACATGGCATGGAGATACTCAACAAGCTTAACAAAACACCCAAAGTGACCTGGGACCAAAAGGGTTCACAACATACTCTAACGAGCACACAAACATAGATGCAACACAATCAGTTTTCAGACTTGGTGAAAACTGAGACATGCTGAAATTATAACTCACGAAGGCATGTAAACGAGCTCGATGCTCTCACTACGGTGCAAGTCATGGCAAGGCAAGCATATATCCATAAAGAAGGCACAAAATGGTAGCGAGACATGGCACGAACAAAGGCATAGCATGCATGGATCACTAGCAATAGCATCGGCAAAATCGCAAACAAGTTGACGATCTGCCCAGATTTACCACAAAGCAAAAGTAGAGCTCGATTGACTCAAGCTAGAGCACTCCACATATGCAAACAAAGACATGGATGGATAGAGCATAACATAAATATCAAAACTCCCTTAGTGATCATCCTCAAAAGAGGCACGGATCACTAGGAAACAAGCTGAACATATCGCATCATGAACTAAAATATCCCAGACTTAGTGAAAATCACTAAGTCCCTGAAAACAGAAATCTCAGGTGCCTCTTTTTGCAAGCTTGCACAAGTCACCACACACATCCTAAAAATGCATGGGTGGCACCTCTGGAAAGAAGACAAAATGCTTAACAATTCATCCCTAAGAGTCACAGGCATATCATGCACACAACAATCATGGCAAAAATGACAAAAGGCTATGATGAGCTAACGGATCTGCAATTTAACTCACGATGCCTCCTTCTAACAGCATTTTGGGCATCAAGATTAACTCAAATGCAAATGATGCAATGGAACGAAATGATGTAGATGTCGAGGCGAAGATTTTGATATATCATATGTCCCAAATGGAGCTACGGATGCAGAGATATGAGCAGTCAAAGTATGCATAAAAATATAGAGATTAGGGTTTCGGGGAGAGAGGTCAACCCTCAGATCCAGATCCAGATCGGGGCACTGTTCATGATACTGTTCACCGGTGCGTGGAGGCGGCGGTCGGTGGCAGTCGGTGGCGGTCGGTGGCGGCCCGGTGCGTGGAGGCGGTGGTGCTCCGGCCACCGGGGCTGGGAGGGATGGCGGGGCTCGGCCGCGGTGGCTCCCAGGTGGCGGGGCGAGCCGAACGGGCCTCGGGGGCCCCGGCCGGGCCGAGCGAGCCGGCGGGACAGAGGCGGCGAAGTGGGGCGCCCGCGGGACAGGTGGCTTCACCCGATAGGTCCGGCGGAGCGGGCGGACACGTCCGCTGCCCAGATTTTTGTCCGGCGGCGGTGGATGGAGTTTTTAGGGTTTCGGAGGAGAGGGGAGATCCGAAACGGGAGGGGGGGTTTAAATAGGCATAGAGGGAGCTAGGAGTGTCCAAATGAGGTGCGGTTTTCGGCCACGCGATCGTGATCGAACGCCCTAGGACATGGAGCAGAGTTTGGTGGGTTTTGGGCCAAAATGGAGGGTTGTTGGGCTGCAACACACACGAGGCCTTCTCGGTCCCTCGGTTAACCGTTGGAGTATCAAACGAAGTCCAAATGACCCGAAACTTGACAGGCGGTCTACCGGTAGTAAACCAAGGCCGCATGGCAAGTCTCGGTCCAATCCGGAAATGTTTAATCCCCACAGACGAAAGAAAGCTAGAAATGGCCACCGGAGGAGAACGAAGCGCCGGAATACAAAATGGACAACAGGGAAAATGCTCGAAAGCATGAGATGAACATGTATGAAAATGCAATGCACGTGATGACATGATATGAGATGCATGAAAAGGAAAACAACACACGGAGACAAAGACCCGAACCCAAGGAATAAATATAACTTAATGCCGGAAACGGCAAGAGTTGGAGTACAAATTGGGAAAGTAATATCTGGGGCATTACAACACTCCACCACTACGAAAAGATCTCGTCCCGAGATCTGGGACTGAAAGAACTCCTGGTACTCAGAATGGAGGTGATCCTCGCGTTCCCAGGTAGCTTCACGGTCGGAATGGTGTGACCACTTGACTTTGAGAAATTTGATTGAATTGTTGCGAGTCCTGCGTTCTGTCTCTTCAAGGATTGCAACTGGGTGCTCACAATAGGAGAGATCTTCTTGGAGCTCAATGTCCTCGAAGTTGACGGTGCGTTCAGGCATCTTGAAGCACTTTCGGAGTTGGGAGACATGGAACACATCATGAACATTAGCAAAGTTTGAAGGAAGCTCGAGTTGATAGGCGAGGTCGCGTCTCTTGCTGACAATCTTGAAAGGTCCGACGTATCTCGGGGCAAGCTTCCCTTTGATACCGAATTGACGAGTCCCTTTCATAGGAGAGACGCAGAGGTAAACATGATCTCCGATCTCGAAAGGCAAATCACGGTGCTTACTATCATAGTACCTCTTCTGGCGGGATTGGGCTGCTTTGAGGTTATCACGAATGACCTTGCACATTTCTTCTGCCTCTGTGATTAGGTCATTACCCAGCAGCTGACGTTCACCGGTTTGAGACCAGTTGAGAGGGGTACGGCACTTCCTACCATACAGAATTTCAAATGGGGCCTTGCCCGAACTTGCTTGAAAACTGTTATTGTATGAGAATTCAGCATAAGGAAGACAATCCTCCCACTTCATGCCGAAGGAGATAACACAAGCCCTGAGCATATCTTCAAGAATCTGGTTGACACGCTCGACTTGACCGCTTGTTTGAGGATGGAAAGCAGTGCTGAAGCGGATGTTGGTGCCCATGGCCTTCTGAAAAGAATCCCAAAACTTGGAGGTAAAGATGCTGCCACGGTCTGAAGATATCACTTGAGGAATACCGTGTAGAGAGACAATTCGAGAGGTGTAGAGTTCCACCAATTGAGCTGCAGTGATTGACTCTTTGATAGGCAGAAAATGAGCCACTTTGGTGAGCTTGTCGATGACAACGAATATCGCATCATTGCCACGCTTGGACTTTGGAAACCTAGTCACGAAGTCCATTTCAATGTGGTCAAACTTCCATTCTGGAATGGCAAGAGGTTGGAGGAGACCTGTTGGCCTTTGGTGTTCTGCCTTCACTCTTCTGCAGACATCACATTCATTCACGAATTGAGCGATCTCGCGCTTCATTCGAGTCCACCAATAAGTTTGCTTCAGATCCTGATACATCTTCGTGCTACCAGGGTGGATGGAGAGGAGAGAGTTGTGAGCCTCATTCATAATCACTTTACAAAGTTCACCTTTGGGCACCACAATTCGATCCTTGAAGAAGAGAGTGTCCTTGTCATCAAGTCGGTAGCACTTGTACTTGGACTGACTCTTTGCAATCCCAATCTTCACCTTTTTCACCATAGAATCAAGAAGCTGGGCTTGGCGAATTTGGTCTTCCAAGGTAGGAGAGACTTGAAGGTTGGCGAGGAAACCTTGAGGAACAATTTGCAGATTAAGTTTGCGGAAAGCTTCACAAAGCTCGGGTTGATACGGCTTGAGAATCAGATTGTTGCAATATGCTTTTTGCTCAAAGTGTCAGCAATCACATTGGCCTTGCCTGGAGTATACTCAATACTCGGATTGTACTCTTGAATCATTTCGACCCATCAAATTTGCCTGAGGTTGAGATTAGGCTGGGTGAAGATGTACTTGAGACTCTTGTGATCAGTGAAAATGTCCACTTTTCTTCCCAATAGAAGATGTCTCCAAGTCAATAAAGCATGCACAACTGCCGCCAACTCGAGATCATGAGTGGGGTACTTCTTCTCATTAGGCTTCAACTGGCGAGAGGTATAAGCAACAACTTTCTTCTCTTGCATCAGTACAGCACCGAGACCTTGGAGAGAGGCATCACAAAAGACCTCGTACGGCTTGGTTTCATCAGGCGGAGTTAGAACTGGAGCAGTGATCAACTTCTCTTTCAAAGTGTTGAAAGCAATATCACACTCCGGAGACCAAATGTACTTGATGTGCTTCTGAAGAAGATTTGAGAGAGGCTTAGCGATCTTGGAAAAGTTTTCAACGAATCTTCGGCAGTAGCTTGCGAGACCGAGGAAGCTACGGAGTTGCTTCACGTTCTGAGGAGGTTCCCAATTAACAATTGCAGACACCTTCTCAGGATTCACGGCAATGCCCTTGGCAGAGATGATATGGACAAGATAGAGCACCTCATCGAGCCAAAATTCACACTTGGAGAACTTGGCATAGAACTGATGTTCTCTGAGCTTGTCAAGAACCAAATGCAAGTGCTTGGCATGATCTTCCTTGTTCTTCGAGAAAACCAGAATGTCGTCGAGATAGACCAAAACGAAGTCATTGGTGTAGGGGTTGAAAATTAAGTTCATCATGTGAGAGAACGTCGGAGGAGCGTTGGCGAGGCCAAAAGACATGACAGTGTATTCATATGACCCATAGCTTGTCCTGAAGGCCATCTTGGGAATATCTTGCTCACGGATGCGAATCTGATGATAACCCATACGAAGATCAAGCTTGGAGAATACTTGGGCACCCTTGAGTTGTTCGACCAGCTCATTGATGTTGGGAAGTGGGTATTTGTTCTTGATCGTCTTCTTGTTCAATGGACGATAATCAACACAAAGTCGGTCCGTTCCATCCTTCTTCTTCACAAAAAGAACACCACAACCCCACGGAGAAGTACTAGGCCGAATGAGACCCATTCTTTCTTGAACATCGATTTGTTTCTTCAATTCCTTCAACTCTTCGAGCCCGAGCTTGTAAGGACGTTTGCACACAGGTTCCGTACCGGGCTCAAGTTCAATAACAAATTCAACCGGCCGATGCGGAGGCATTCCTGGGAGCTCTTCTGGGAAGACGTCTTGATACTCACAAATGACTGGGATCTGTGAAATAGCATCCAATTCACCCTTCTCATTGAGAGAAAACAACCGGATTGTATTATCCCGAGCAGCAAAGACAATTACATCCTCAGACGAATGAGTCAGTTGAATCTGCTTGGCCGCACAATCAAGCTGAGATTTATGTTTAGAGAGCCAGTCCATCCCGAGAATAAGATCGATATCAGAATTACCAAGAACCATTGGAGAAGCCAGAAACTTGAAATCACCCAACATGGTAGAAATATCCGGAATCATCATACTAGAACTCAGACGCTTAGCTGGAGAGACGACTTGCATAGCTCTACGTAATGCCTTAGAGCTAAAATTGTTCTCCGATGCAAATGGGAATGACATGAAGGAATGTGATGCACCAGAGTCAAAAAGAACTTTTGCAGGAATATCATTAACGGGAAGGTTACCCATGATCACATCTGACGAATCCTCTGCCTGAGCTGCGTTCATCAAGTTGACCTTGGCAGACTTGGGGTTATGCTTGACCACTACTGTACTTGCCGATCTGACAAGAGGAGGAGGAGGAAGACGCCTCTGGTTGAAACACTTGTTGGCGTAGTGACCCTTCTGTTGGCACTTGTTGCATGTGACTTCTGAAAGCGGACGGTGGTACGGAGCACTCGATCTTGGAGCTTGAGACGAAGTCTTGTTCTGAAAGCCTGGGTTGGGTGGGTGGGAAGAAGAACTTCCATCTTTGCTCTTCTGCTGATACGGCTGACGGGACGGAGGAGGAGGAAGCCAAAACTTCTGCTGCTTGGCCACTTGAGTAGAGGAAGAAGGCGTAGTGTCTCTGACTCGCTTCCTGGAAGCATCACACCTCAACTGAGCAGCCTCTTGCTTCAGTGCCATGTTGTAGAACTCATCGTATCTCAGCGGCTCGAAGAGGACAAGAGCGAGCTGAATTTCTTCACGAAGACCACCCCTGAACTGATAGATCATGCTCTTCTCATCAGGGACATCCTGCTTGGCAAAACGGGCGAGCTTCTGGAACAACTTGTTGTAGTCATAGACAGACAAAGAGCCTTGCTTCAGATTGCGGAATTCTTCACGTTTTCTTTTAGTCACACTCTGAGGGATGTGATGAGCTCGAAAATCACGACGGAAATCATCCCACGTGATCAAACGTCCACCTCTGGAATCCTTGTACTGCTGGAACCACTCTGCGGCCTGATCTTTGAGCTGGAAAGAAGCGAACTTGACGAAATCTTCAGGCCTGACGTTGCTGCATTCAAAATGCTTGCCCAGATCCACTAGCCAATCGTCAGCATCGGTAGCCTCAACACAATTGCTGAACGTCTTTGGACCATTAGCGAGAAACTGGTTCAGAGTAGCAAAATGGTTCTGATTGATGCCTTGATTCCCTTGACTGCCTTGATTGCGTTCTTGGAGGATTTGCATGATCAACTATGTATTTGCGTTGGTTGCGGCCATCACAGCTTGCCAAGCCTCCGGAGGAGGTGGAGGTGGTGGCGGATCAGGGTTCGGAGTCGTGCGCGTTGGAGGAGCCATCCTGAAGAGGTTGACCACCATTAGCACACAAATAGACAAATATTGAAGCTGAATCCAATGGAATGAAAATTGCAACATAAAGTCTTCACATCCGAACAAAATGAACGAATGCACTTCTCTTGAAGTGGTCACATATTCCTAAATTGCGAAGCCACGAAGAATTAGGTAGAAGGGGTACACCAACGAGGGATGGAATCAACATATGACGTCGAAGCAACTCGAATACCACAACTCAAAATAAAACCAAGGATTGGCTTGAGAAATAAGCCGGAGCAAACATATGATAGAGATTTCGTCCGAAGTTTTCGTGGTGGGACCTACACGGGCTCGATCGTACAGCACCATCATGTACAAGGCAGTGCACATGACATACGAAGCGTCCCCGAGTCAGCATAGCCAAGGACTCTTTAAGACACAACGAGACCACTGTAAAATCGACCGTGAATAGGCGAACCACTAGACGTCGAACCCCAATTTCATATCATACATCTGTCAAAAGATATCCTAAGAGCTACTTGAATTCCCACCTATGAAACTCCCGAAACTTTCCGGTTATGCAATCAGGTGTTGGGGATACAGGGGAAGCATAATATCTCACCCAAACTAGCAATACCTACATCCAGCTGTATCCATCCTTCAACACATAACCAAGAAACCTTCGGAAACCATCTACCTCAACCTTCGAAAAACATCCGTTATACAAGTTATGGCGATACTCCCGAACTCCCGCCCCAGTACTGGGTGGCGTCGAGGTTATCTCACCAACAAACTGCATAAAAGAGATTTTCGATGTCGCGAACATATCTCAAGTATTCCAGAATTGCAACGATAAAATTATGATGATAACACCTCAGAGCTCAACTCCCCGGGACACTTCCACTAAACCCCTGACAGGAGGCACCAAGACAGTATTCTCATCATAAGCCATCGGAACAAATCCAAGATACTCGCGTGATCCTAAATTTTTTTTAGTGAAATTTGAGAAGAGAAGAGTCAAAACTCTACGTCAGGATGCCTTACCAGAGCGATGAGGAGACTGGGAAGTAAAAACAATTCCTAAGCTCTCCGATATATAATTCCTAAAGGACTCAAAACATTTTTCTAGACACAACTCGGCTGCTAAAAACGATAAAGCAATGGGGGCTCCTAAGGTCGGGGAAGGCTCTGATTACCAACTTGTAACGCCCTCGATGTAGCTATATCTCCCACGTGTCGAGGCACGACTTAGAGGCATAACCGCATTGAAAGCAATCTCGCAAGTCAGGAAATCATCACACATCCCATGTACATAAATAATATAAAGGGGAGGTACATAGTTGGCTTACACTCTCCACGTCACATCAAAGTACATAAATAACATCCATCATAGAAATCAATCTTCGCCCGACTACGGCACCAAAATAGAAAAGACCCCCAACATGCGACAAGGCCCTGAATCTAACCCTGATTGGGCACCACTACTGATCATCAGGAAAAGACACATAGTAACGCTGAGAGTCCTCGTCGTACTCCCACTTGAGCTCAAGCGCGCCATCTGGAGCTGTATCATCTATCCCTGCATCTGGTGTAATAGTAATCTGTGAGCCACAGGGACTCAGCAATCTCGCACCCTCACGATCAAGACTATTTAAGCTTAATCGGTAGGAAAGGGGTAATGTATCAGTGGAGCTGCAGCAAGCGACTAGCATATATGGTGGCTAACTTATTCGCAAAAGAGAGCGAGAAGAGGAGGCAAAGCACGGGCGGGAAACTAGAGAGCAATCTGCGCAAACATAACTCCAACACCGTGTCCACTTCCCGGACTCCGCCGAGAAGAGGCCATCAGGGCAACACACTCAATTGATTCATTTTAATTAATTAAGGTTCAAGTTATCTACAATCGGACATTAATAAGTTCGCATCTGCCCATAACCATGGGCACGAACTTCGAAAGATCAATCCCTGCAGGGGGGTCCCAACTTAGCCCATAACAAGCTCTCACGGTCAACGAAGGAATAGACCTCCACCCAAGACACACCGATCAGACTAGGTATCTCGGTACAACAAGATGATTCGTCAGGTCGAAACAAGTCCAGCAACACCGCCCGAATGTGCCGACAAATCCCGATAGGAGCTGCACATATCTCGTTCTCAGGGCACACTCAGATGAGACTAGCTACGAGTAAAACCAACCCTCAAGTTAACCCGAGGTGGCCCCGGAGGCAGCTCATTTCGGACCAACACTCAGAGGGGCACTGGCCCGGGGGGGGGGGTTAAAATAAGATGACCCTCGGGCTCCGGAAACCCAAGGGAAAAGAGGCTAGGTGGCAAATGGTAAAACCAATGTTGGGCATTGCTGGAAAAGCTTTAATCAAGGCGAACTATCAAGGGGTTCCCATTATAGCCCAACCGCGTAAGGGACGCAACAATCCGGGAACATAACACCTTTATGACGGAAACTAGGGCGGCAAAAGTGGAACAAAACACTAGGCGAGAGGCCGAGCCTTCCACCCTTTACCAAGTATATAGATGCATTAATATAACATAGCAATATAATGATATCCCAACAAGTAAATAAATGTTCCAACAAGGAACGGCTCCAATCTTCACCTACAACTAGCAACGCTATAAGAAGGGGGCTGAGCAAAGCGGTAACATAGCCAATCAACGGTTTGCTAGGACAATGGTGGGTTAGAGGCTCAATCATGGCAATTGGGAGGCTGACAAGCAAGTGGTAGGCATCGCAGCATTGGCAAAGCAAAAGAGCGAGCAAACTAGCATAGCAAAGATAGAAGTGATTTCGAGGGTATGATCATCTTGCGTGCACAGTTGTCAGAGTTGACTGGATCCTCAAAAGCAAACTCAACGGGCTCCTCGTTAGCGAACTCATCTCCCGGCTCTACCCAAAAACACAAACAAGCAATAAGGATACAATCAACCACGTGCAAACTCACGCAATAAGATGCAATGATGGTCTGCTATGCGGGATGTGATGCGGGATGCAAAATGCAAGACGTGACAGTAAATGCATGAACCTGGCATCAACTTGGAAAACCAAGTGTGCCACTGGATAGAGGGGATGAAGTTGGTTTCAGGTGATTTCATCCCCTCTATCCAGTGGCACACTTGGTTTTCCAAGTTGATGCCAGGTTCATGCATTTACTGTCACGTCTTGCATTTTGCATCCCGCATCACATCCCGCATAGCAGACCATCATTGCATCATATTGCATGAGTTTGCACGTGGTTAATTGTATCCTTGTTGCTTGTTTGTGTTGTTGGGTAGAGCCGGGAGACAAGTTCGCTAACGAGGAGCCCGTTGAGTTTGCTTTTGAGGATCCAGTCAATTCTGACAACTGTGCAGGCAAGATGATCACACCCTTGAAATCACTACTATCTTTGCTATGCTAGTTTGCTCGCTCTTTTGCTTTGCCAATGCTACGATGCCTACCACTTGCTTGTCAGCCTCCCAATTGCCATGATTGAGCCTCTAACCCACCTTTGTCCTAGCAAACCATTGATTGGCTATGTTACCGCTTTGCTCAAGCCCCTTCTTATAGCGTTGCTAGTTGCAGGTGAAGATTGGAGCCGTTCCTTGTTGGAACATTTATTTACTTGTTGGGATATCATTATATTGCTATGTTATCTTTATTCATCTATATACTTGGTAAAGGGTGGAAGGCTCGGCCTCTCGCCTAGTGTTTTGTTCCACTCTTGCCGCCCTAGTTTCCGTCATATCGGTGTTATGTTCCCGGATTTGTTGCGTCCCTTACGCGGTTGGCTATAATGGGAACCCCTTGATAGTTCGCCTTGACTAAAGCTTTTCCAGCAATGCCCAACATTGGTTTTACCATTTGCCACCTACCCCTTTTCTTTCCCTTGGGTTTCCGGAGCCCGAGGGTTATCTTATTTTAACCCCCCCGGGCCAGTGCTCCTCTGAGTGTTGGTCCAACTGTCAGCTGCCGGTGGCCACCAGGGGCAACTCTGGGCTGGCCTACCCGTACCTAGGACAATCTGAGTGTGCCCTGAGAAAGAGCTATGTGTAGCTCCTATCGGGATTTGTCGGCACATTCGGGCGGTGTTGCTGGACTAGTTTTGACCTGTCGAATCATCTTGTTGTACCGGGATACCGAGTCTGATCGGTGGGTCCTGGGTGGAGGTCTATTCCTTCATTGACCGTGAGAGCTTGTTATGGGCTAAGTTGGGACCCCCCTGCAGGGATTGATCTTTCGAAAACCGTGCCCGCGGTTATGGGCAGATGGGAATTTGTTAATGTCCGGTTGTAGATAACTTGAACCTTAAGTAATTAAAATGAATCAACTGAGTGAGTTGCCGTGATGGCCTCTTCTCGGCGGAGTCCGGGTAGTGGACACGGCGTTGGAGTTATGTTTGCGTAGGCTGCTCTTTATAGTTTCCGCTCGTGCGTTGCCTCCTCTTCTCGCTCTCCTTTGCGAATAAGTTAGCCACCATATATGCTAGTCGCTTGCTGCAGCTCCACTTACATTACCCCTTTCCTACCTATTAAGCTTAAATAGTCTTGATCGCGAGGGTGCGAGATTGCTGAGTCCTTTGTGGCTCACAGATTACTATTACACCAGATGCAGGGACCGATGATACTTCTCCGGATGGCGCGCTCGAGCTGAAGTGGGAGTACGACGAGGACTCTCAGCGATACTATGTTTCTTTTCCGGATGATCAGTAGGGATGCCTATTCGGGGTTAGATTCAGGGCCTAGTCGCTTGTTGGGGGTCTTTTCTATTTTGGCGCCGTAGTCGGGCCATGAGTGATTGTATGATGGATGTTATTTGTGTACTTTGATGTGACGTGGCGAGTGTAAGCCAACTATGCTATTATTCCCCTTTATATTATATATGTACATGGGTTGTGTAATGATTCCCGACTTGCGACATTGCTTTCAATGCGCCTATGTCTCTAAGTCGTGCCTCGACACGTGGGAGACATAGCCGCATCGAGGGCGTTATAAGTTGGTAATCAGAGCCTTCCCAGACCTTAGGAGCCCCATTGCTTGATCATTTTTAGCAGCCGTGTTGTGTCTAGAAAAATGTTTTGAGTCCTTAGGAATTATATATCGGAGAGCTTAGGAATTCTTTTTACTTCCTAGTCTCCTCATCGCTCTAGTAAGGCATCCTGACGTAGAGTTTTGACTCTTCTCTTCTCAAATTTCACTAAAAAAAATTTAGGATCACGTGAGTATCTTAGTTTTGTTCCGATGGCTTATGATGAGAATACTGTCTTGGTGCCTCCTGTCAGGGGTTTAGTGGAAGTGTCCCGGGGAGTTGAGCTCTGAGGTGTTGTCATCATAATTCTATCATTGCAATTCTGGTATACTTGAGATATGTGCGCGACATCGAAAATCTCCTTTATGCAGTTCGTTGGTGAGATAACCTCGACGCCACCCAGTACTAGGGCGGGAGTTCGGGAGTATCGCCATAATTTGTATAACGGATGCTTTTCGAAGGTTGAGATAGATGGTTTCCGAAGGTTTCTTGGTTATGTGTTGAAGGATGGATGCAGCTAGATGTAGGATTTGCTAGCTTGGGTGAGATATTATGCTTCCCCTGTATCCCCAACACCTGATTGCATAACCGGAAAGTTTCGGGAGTTTCATAGGCGGGAATTCAAGTAGCCTTAGGATATCTTTCCAACAGATGTGTGATATGAAATTGGGGTTCGACGTCTAGTGGTTCGCCTATTCACGGTCGATTTTACAGTGGTCTCGTTGTGTCTTAAAGAGTCCTTGGCTATGCTGACTCGGGGACGCTTCGTATGTCATGCGCACTGCCTTGTACATGATGGTGCTGTACGGTCGAGCCCGTGTAGGTCCTACCACGAACACTTCGGACGAAATTTCTATCATGTGTTTGTTCCGGCTTATTCCGCAAGCCAACCCTTGGTTTTATTTTGAGTTGTGGTATTCGTTCTGCTTCGGCGTCATATGATTGATTCCATCCCTTGTTGATGTACCTCTTCTACCTGATTCTTCGTGGCTTCGCAATTTAGGAATATGTGACCACTTCAAGAGAAGTGCATTCGTTCATTTTGTTCGGATGTGAAGACTTTATGTTGCAATTTTCATTCCGTTGGATTCACCTTCATTATTTCTCTATTTGTGTGCTAACGGTGGTCAACCTCTTCAGGATGGCTCCCGCTAAGAGCACCAGTCAGAACCAGAATCAAGATCCTCCGCCACCTCCGCCTCCTCCGGAGGCATGGCAGGCTGTGATGGCTGCTACTAATGCAAATACTCAGCTGATGATGCAAATCATCCAACAGCGGAATCAAAGCAGTCAAGGAAATCAAGGCAACAACCAGAACCAATTTGCAACTCTGAATCAGTTCCTCGCAAATGGTCCAAAGACGTTCAGTAACTGCGTTGAGGCTACCGATGCTGATGATTGGTTAGTCGATCTGGGCAAGCATTTTGAATGTAGCAATGTCAGACCTGAAGATTTCGTCAAGTTCGCGTCTTTCCAGCTCAAGGATCAGGCCACAGAGTGGTTTCAGCAATACCGGGATTCCAGAGGTGGACGTTTGATCACTTGGGACGATTTCCGTCATGATTTCCGAGCTCATCACATTCCTCAAAGTGTGACTGAAAGCAAATGCGAAGAATTCCGCAATCTAAAGCAAGGCTCTTTGTCTGTCTATGACTACAACAAGTTGTTCCAGAAGCTCGCCCGTTTTGCCAAGCAGGATGTTCCTGATGAGAAGAGCATGATCTATCAGTTCAGGGGTGGTCTTCGTGAAGAAATTCAGCTCTCTCTTGTCCTCTTCGAGCCGCTGAGATACGATGAGTTCTACAACATGGCACTGAAGCAAGAGGCTGCTCAGCTAAGGTGTGATGCTTCCAGGAAGCGAGTCAGAGACACTACGTCTTCTTCCTCTACTCAAGTGGCCAAGCAGCAGAAGTATTGGCTTCCCCCTCCTCCGTTCCGTCAGCTGTATCAGCAGAAGAGCAAAGGTGGCAGTGGTTCGTCCCACCCACCCAACCCAGGCTTTCAGAACAAGACTTCGTCTCAAGCTTCAAGATCGAGTGCTCCGTACCACCGTCCTCTCTCAGAGGTCACGTGCAACAAGTGCCAACAGAAGGGTCACTACGCCAACAAGTGTTTCAACCAGAGGCGTCTTCCTCCTCCTCCTCCTCCTCCTCCTATCAGATCGGCAAGTACAGTTGTGGTCAAGCATAACCCCAAGTCCGCCAAGGTCAACTGGATGAACGCAGCTCAGGCAGAGGATTCGTCAGATGTGATCATGGGTAACCTTCCTGTTAATGATATTCCTGCAAAAGTTCTTTTTGACATGGGTGCTTCGCATTGTTTCATTTCAAGGCCATTTACATCTAGGCATGAATTGGTTTCACATGTTCTGCCTAGCCCATTAGCGGTTGTTTCTACTGCTAAGCGTATGCAGGCTAACTCCATTGTTCTGGATGTTACAATCACTTTGGGTGATCATAAGTTTCTGGCTTCTCCAATGGTCCTTGGTGATTCTGATATCGATCTTATTCTTGGGATGGACTGGCTCTCTAAACACAAGGCTCACCTCGATTGTGCAGCCAGGCAGATTCAACTGACTCATTCGTCTGAAGATGTCATTGTATTTGCTACTCGGGATAATACCATCCGGTTGTTCTCTCTCAATGAGAAGGGTGAATTGGATGCTATTTCGCAGATTCCGGTTGTTTGTGAGTATCAAGATGTCTTCCCTGAAGAACTCCCAGGCATGCCTCTAAACCGGCCGGTTGAATTTGTTATTGAACTTGAGCCCGGTACGGAACCTGTGTGCAAACGTCCCTACAAGCTCGGCCCCGAAGAGTTGAAGGAGTTGAAGAAACAACTCGATGTTCAAGAAAGAATGGGTCTCATTCGGCCTAGTACTTCTCCGTGGGGTTGTGGTGTTCTTTTTGTGAAGAAGAAGGATGGAACGGACTGACTTTGTGTTGATTATCGTCCATTGAACAAGAAGACCATCAAGAACAAATATCCACTTCCCAACATTAATGAGCTGTTTGAACAACTCAAGGGTGCCCAAGTATTCTCCAAGCTTGACCTCCATATGGGTTATCACCAAATTCGCATTCGTGAGCAAGATATTCCAAAGACGGCGTTCAGAACAAGCTATGGGTCATATGAATACACTGTTATGTCTTTTGGCCTTGCCAACGCTCCTCCGACGTTCTCTCGCACGATGAACTTCATCTTCAACCCCTACACCAACGACTTCGTTTTGGTCTATCTCGACGGCATCCTGGTTTTCTCGAAGAGCAAGGAAGATCATGCCAAACACTTGCGTTTGGTTCTTGACAAGCTAAGGGAACATCAGTTCTATGCCAAGTTCTCCAAGTGTGAGTTTTGGCTCGATGAGGTTCTTTATCTTGGCCATATTATCTCTGCCAAGGGCATTTCCGTGGATCCTGAGAAGGTGTCTGCAATCGTTAATTGGGAACCTCCTCAGAATGTGAAGCAACTCCATAGCTTCCTCAGTCTTGCAAGTTATTGCCGAAGATTCGTTGAAAACTTCTCCAAGATCGCGAAGCCTCTCTCAAATCTTCTTCAGAAGCACGTCAAGTACGTTTGGTCTCTGGAATGTGATATTGCTTTCAACGCTTTGAAAGAGAAATTGATCACTGCTCCAGTTCTAACTCCGCCTGATGAAGCCAAGCCGTACGAGGTCTTTTGTGATGCCTCTCTCCAAGGTCTAGGTGCTGTACTGATGCAAGAGAAGAAAGTTGTTGCTTATACCTCCCGCCAGTTGAAGCCTAATGAGAAGAACTACCCCACTCATGATCTCGAGTTGGCGGCGGTTGTGCACGCATTGTTGACTTGGAGACATCTTCTCTTGGGAAGGAAAGTGGACATTTTCACTGATCACAAGAGTCTCAAGTACATCTTCACTCAGCCTAATCTCAACCTCAGGCAGACTCGATGGGTCGAAATGATTCAAGAGTACAATCCGAGTATCGAGTATACTCCAGGCAAGGCTAATGTGATTGCTGACGCTTTGAGCAGAAAAGCATATTGCAACAGTCTGATTCTCAAGCCTTATCAACCCGAGCTTTGTGAAGCTTTCCGCAAACTTAATCTGCAAGTTGTTCCTCAAGGTTTCCTCGCCAACCTTCAAGTTTCTCCTACCTTGGAAGACCAGATTTGCCAAGCCCAGCTTCTTGATGCTATGGTGAAAAAGGTGAAGATTGGTATTGCAAAGAGTCAGTCCAAGTACAAGTGCTACCGACTTGACGACAAGGACACTCTCTTCTTCGAGGATCGAATTGTTGTGCCCAAAGGTGAACTTCGTAAAGTGATCATGAATGAGGCTCACAACTCTCTCCTCTCCATCCACCCTGGGAGCATGAAGATGTATCAAGATCTGAAGCAAACTTATTGGTGGACTCGAATGAAGCACGAGATCGCTCAATTCGTGAATGAATGTGATGTCTGCAGAAGAGTGAAAGCAGAACACCAAAGGCCAGCAGGTCTCCTCCAACCTCTTGCCATTCCAGAATGGAAGTTTGACCACATTGAAATGGACTTCGTGACTGGGTTTCCAAAGTCCAAGCGTGGCAATGATGCTATATTCGTCGTCATCGACAAGCTCACCAAAGTGGCTCATTTCCTGCCTATCAAAGAGTCAATCACTGCAGCTCAATTGGCGGAGCTCTACACCTCTCGAATTGTCTCTCTGCACGGTATTCCTCAAGTGATATCTTCGGACCGTGGCAGCATCTTTACCTCCAAGTTCTGGGATTCTTTTCAGAAGGCCATGGGCACCAACATTCGCTTCAGCACTGCTTTCCATCCTCAAACAAGCGGTCAAGTCGAGCGTGTCAACCAGATTCTTGAAGATATGCTCAGGGCTTGTGTTATCTCCTTCGGCATGAAGTGGGAGGATTGTCTTCCTTATGCTGAATTCTCGTACAACAACAGTTTCCAAGCAAGTTCCGGCAAGGCCCCATTTGAAATTATGTATGGTAGGAAGTGCCGTACACCTCTCAACTGGTCTGAAACCGGTGAACGTCAGCTGCTGGGTAATGACCTGATCACAGAGGCAGAAGAAATGTGCAAGGTTATTCGTGATAACCTCAAAGCAGCCCAATCTCGCCAGAAGAGCTACTATGACAGCAAGCACCGTGATTTGGCCTTTGAGATCGGAGATCATGTCTACCTCCGCGTCTCTCCTATGAAAGGGACTCGTCGCTTCGGTATCAAAGGGAAGCTTGTCCCCAGATACGTCGGGCCTTTCAAGATCGTCAGCAAGAGAGGCGACCTCGCCTATCAACTCGAGCTTCCTGCAAACTTCGCCAATGTTCATGATGTGTTCCACGTCTCGCAACTCCGAAAGTGCTTCAAGACGCCTGAGCGCACCGCCAACTTCGAGGACATTGAGCTCCAAGAAGATCTCTCCTACCGTGAGCACCCAGTTGCAATCCTTGAAGACACTGAATGCAAAACTCGCAACAAGTCAATCAAGTTTCTAAAAATCAAGTGGTCACACCATTCCGACCGTGAAGCTACCTGGGAATGCGAGGATCACCTCCGTTCTGAGTACCCGGAGTTCTTTCAGTCCTAGATCTCGGGACGAGATCTTTTCGTAGTGGTGGAGTGTTGTAACGCCCCATATGTAACCTTCCCGAATTGTACTCCAACTCATGCCGTTTCCGGCATTAAGTTATATTTAATTCTCGGGTTCGGGTCTTTGTCTCCGTGTGTTGTTTTGTTTTCGTGCATCTCATATCATGTCATCACGTGCATTGCATTTGCATACATGTTCATCTCATGCATTCGAGCATTTTCCCCGTTGTCCGTTTTGCATTCCGGCGCTTCGTTCTCCTCCGGTGGCCATTTCTAGCTTTCTTTCGTGTGTGGGGATTAAACATTTCCGGATTGGACCGAGACTTGCCATGCGGCCTTGGTTTACTACCGGTAGACCGCCTGTCAAGTTTCGGGTCATTTGGACTTCGTTTGATACTCCAACGGTTAACTGAGGGACCGAAAAGGCCTCGTGTGTGTGCAGCCCAACACCCCTCCATTTTGGCCCAAACCCCACCAAACTCTGCTCCAACGTCTCGGTCGTTCGATCACGATCGTGTGGGTGAAAACTGCACCTCATTTGGACTCTCCTAGCTCCCTCTAGGTCTATAAATAGACCCCCTCCTCCAAATCCCGGATCCCCTCCCCAAACCCTAAAAAAACATCTCCCTCCTCCGCCGCCGACGGACGTGTCTGGCCCGCGCCGGACATCGTCCGCTCCACCCCGCCGCCAGCCAGGGCGCGCCACGTGGCGCCCGGCACCCATCGCCGCCGCCCGGCCCGCCAGGCCCGCGGGAAGCCCCCGCGGCCCAGCCGCTCCACCCCGCCACCTGGTGCCTCGCACCGCCTCCCTCCTCAAACCCGGCGACCGCCGATGCCGCGGGCTGCCTCTCCGCCGCCGCGGGCCGCCTCCCCGTCGCCCGGCCCGGCCGCCCCTCGCCGCCCCTCGCCGCGTTCTCGCCGCCCCGGGCCGGCGGAGCCCCGCCGCCTCCACGCCGCCATCTCCGGTGACCGGTGCCGCTCCGGCCACCCTCCGCCTCGCGTCCGAGCTCCGGCGAGCCTCCGGCGACCTCGAGGTCAACCGGTGAACAGTAACCGCCCCGAGCTACAGTGTCCGGTCGTCTGGATCTGAGATCTGGATTTTTTCTAGGGTTGACTTTCTCCTCTATTTACAGATTTTCGTGCAACGTTTGACTGCCTAGAACTTTGCATCCGTGGCTCCGATTTGGGCATATGATATGTCGAAATCTTTGTCTCGACGAGTACATCATTTCATTCCATTGCATCATTTGCATTTGAGGTCATCTTGGTGCCCAAAATGCTGTTGGAAGGAGGCATCATGAGTTAAATTGCAGATCCGTTAGTTCATCATGCACTTTTCTCATTTTTGCCATGTTTAATCCGTGCATGATATGCCTGTGCCCCTTTGGGATGAATTGTTAAGAATGTTGTCTTCTTTCCAGGGGTGCCTTCCATGCATTTTTAGGATGTGTATGTTGTCTTGTGCAAGCTTGCGAAGTAGGGTACATGAGTTCACTAATTTCAGGGACTTAGTGAAAATCACTAAGTCTGGGATGTTTTAGTTCACGATGCTATATGTCCAGCTTGTTTCCTAGTGATCCATGCCTCTTTTGAGGATGATCAGTAAGAGTGATTTGTTATGGTTGTCGTGCTTAATCCATCCAAGTCTTTACTTGGTATGTTGGAGCAACGTAGGTTGACTCAATCGAGCTCAACTTTTGCATAGTTGTTGTTTTGGGCAGATCGTGAACTCTTTTGCGATTTTGCCGGAGCTATTGCTATTGATCCATGCTTGCTATGCCATTGTTCTTGCCATGTCTAGCTAGCATTTTGTGCCTTCTTAATGGATATATGCGTGCCTTGCCATGATTTGCAACGTAGTGAGTGCATCGAGCTCGTTTACATGCCTCCGTGAGTTATTATTTCAGCATGTCCCAGTTTTCACTAAGTCTGAAAACTGATTGTGTTTCATCGATGTTCGTGTGCTCGGTAGAGTATTTTGTGAACCCTTTTGGCCCCAGGTCATTTTGGGTGTTTTGTTAAGCTTGTTGAGTAGCTCCATGCCATGCTCTTACTTGCCATGTTCAGGTTTTTCTTCATGTTGTTTTTCTGCTCCGAAGAGAGCATCGTGGTCTGAAATTTCAGACTAGCGTTAATTTCGCAAAGTCTGAAATCTGTTTTGCTTATTCAGTTTTGCCATGCTTGTTTGAAGCCCTTAGTGGATGAATTTGCCTATGCCTCAGTCCTGGTGATTTGTTAAGCTTGTTGAGTACATCATTGCCATGCAATTTGTTTTCATGTTTGGTGGCTGTAGCATGTTCATTTTGGGGCGTTTAGGAGCCTACTTGCTGTAAATCGCAGATCGGTTCGTTTAGTGAAACGCTTGCCATTTCTAAACCGTAGCTCCGATTGCCATGATCTTTATATCGTTTTCAGGGGATTTCTTCCCCTCTATCCAGTGGCACACTTGGTTTTCCAAGTTGAGGCCAGGTTCATGCATTTCCTGTCACGTCTTGCATTTTGCATCCCGCATCGCATCCCGCATAGCATATCATCTTTGCATCTTATTGGTTGCCCTTGCACGTGGTTGATTGTATCCTTGTTGCTTGTTTGTGTTGTTGGGTAGAGCCGGGAGACGAGTTCGCTAACAAGGAGCCCGTTCAGTTTGCTTTTGAGGATCCAGTCAATTCTGACAACTGTGCAGGCAAGATGATCACACCCTTGAAATCACTAGTATCTTTGCTATGCTAGTTTGCTCCCTCTTTTCCTTTGCCAATGCTATGATGCCTACCACTTGCTTGTCAGCCTCCCAATTGCCATGATTGAGCCTCTAACCCACCTTTGTCCTAGCAAACCATTGATTGGCTATGTTACCGCTTTGCTCAAGCCCCTTCTTATAGCGTTGCTAGTTGCAGGTGAAGATTGGAGCCGTTCGTTGTTGGAACATTTATTTACTTGTTGGGATATCATTATATTGCTATGTTATCTTTATTCATCTATATACTTGGTAAAGGGTGGAAGGCTCGGCCTCTCACCTAGTGTTTTGTTCCACTCTTGCCGCCCTAGTTTCCGTCATATCGGTGTTATGTTCCCGGATTTGTTGCGTCCCTCACGCGGTTGGGCTATAATGGGAACCCCTTGATAGTTCGCCTTGATTAAAGCTTTTCCAGCAATGCCCAACATTGGTTTTACCATTTGCCACCTACCCCTTTTCTTTCCCTTGGGTTTCCGGAGCCCGAGGGTCATCTTATTTTAACCCCCCCCCCGGGCCAGTGCTCCTCTGAGTGTTGGTCCAACTGTCAGTTGCCGGTGGCCACTAGGGGCAATTCTGGGCTGGCCTACCCGTACCTAGGACAATCTGAGTGTGCCCTGAGAAAGAGCTATGTGTAGCTCCTATCGGGATTTGTCGGCACATTCGGGCGGTGTTGTTGGACTAGTTTTGACCTGTCGAATCATCTTGTTGTACCGGGATACCGAGTCCGATCGGTGGGTCCTGGGTGGAGGTCTATTCCTTCGTTGACCGTGAGAGCTTGTTATGGGCTAAGTTGGGACCCCCTGCAGGGATTGATCTTTCGAAAACCGTGCCCGCGGTTATGGGCAGATGGGAATTTGTTAATGCCCGGTTGTAGATAACTTGAACCTTAAATAATTAAAATGAATCAACTGAGTGAGTTGCCGTGATGGCCTCTTCTCAGCGGAGTCCGGGTAGTGGACACGGCGTTGGAGTTATGTTTGCGTAGGCTGCTCTTTATAGTTTCCGCTCGTGCTTCGCCTCCTCTTCTCGCTCTCCTTTGCGAATAAGTTAGCCACCATATATGCTAGTCGCTTGCTGCAGCTCCACTTACATTACCCCTTTCCTACCTATTAAGCTTAAATAGTCTTGATCACGAGGGTGCGAGATTGCTGAGTCCTTTGTGGCTCACAGATTACTATTACACCAGATGCAGGGACCGATGATACTTCTCCGGATGGCGCGCTCGAGCTGAAGTGGGAGTACGACGAGGACTCTCAGCGATACTATGTTTCTTTTCCGGATGATCAGTAGGGATGCCTATTCGGGGTTAGATTCAGGGCCTAGTCGCTTGTTGGGGGTCTTTTCTATTTTGGCGCCGTAGTCGGGCCATGAGTGATTGTATGATGGATGTTATTTATGTACTTTGATGTGACGTGGCGAGTGTAAGCCAACTATGCTATTATTCCCCTTTATATTATATATGTACATGGGTTGTGTAATGATTCCCGACTTGCGACATTGCTTTCAATGCGCCTATGTCTCTAAGTCGTGCCTCGACACATGGGAGACATAGCCGCATCGAGGGCGTTATAGTTCTTCTCCAACAAATTCGGGGAATCCAGGGCCGGCGAGTACCAAGCATTAGCCGAGGACTTGCGAGGCGCCATGGCGTGCCGGATGCGAAGGATTGAGACAGATCTAGAGGATTTCGGGAGCAACAGGAAGGAGAACAAGAAAGGGGATCTAGGGCAAGACGGACGAGAGCGGGGCAAGTAAGCCTGGCCAGGGCCCCCCTTTTGTCAGTCGTGCAGTTGTCGAAGCGTCGTGGGAAGTGTAGACGCCCACGCCCACGCCCAATAAACTGCCACATGGCGCCCAAGGCTGCAGGCTGTTAGGGCCTGCGGCGCTTCGCGCTTGCCCCTTCGCATCTCTGCTAAGCCAAGCCCACGCGCGCCTTGGGCCCGGTGGCTACTGTCGGCGTTCTGGGAATGGGGGTCCCCAGACTTGCCTGCCTGCGACGTGGCTCAAGCGGGGGCCCAGCGTGGCCCATCTTCATCAGCTCAAGCTCAAGACCCTCGTGAGGGGCCAAGCCCCGCGGGGCGGATGACAGGAAGCTTCCTCAGAGGCAGCCTCATCAGGCAGGCTCGCGAGGAGGCAGAGAGATCAAGGCAGGGTGTACCTTGCGAGGAACCCATGACGCAAGCCATGACGATCGAGACCAGGCGGGCGCCGGCCTGTGCAGTGTCCTTGTTTCCCCTTTGGTGCAAAGGGGGCAAGCACATGCCAAGGCATCAGGCAAAGGTTACCATTCTGGTGCAACGAGACCAAGACCAGCCAGACGGCAGGACGGAGGTCACCGTGGAGCCCAAGACGGCGTCATCGCTAGTGCTTTTGGCAGCCGAAGACCACCTTTGGTCAGGATAACTTGTACTAGATGTTCCCCTTCGAAATGGCCAATTGTTGGCGCCCTTCCCGCTCATTATTTGGGGAGAGGCCCAGGGCCTGTATAAAGAGAGCTAGCCACCACAGAAGGAGGCGACGGCTGGAAATCTAGTAGAACTGTAGTAGAGAGAGGAAGAGGCGACTGAACTCACCCTAGCAGTTCATCACACCAGCTCAAGAACACCTCTCGCGAGGCTGTTCTTCCCTTGTACTGTCCATCATCAGCCCCAGAGGCAATCCACCACTTCATACACCGGAGTAGGGTATTACACCACAACGGTGGCCCGAACCAGTATAAACCTCGTGTCTCTTGTGTTGTTCATCGTTTTCATCTTAGTTCGCATGAGTAGATCGGACATAGATCGGTAGGGGAGAGATCTCCGCGCGCACCCCAGTGTTTGAACCTCAAGGGTCTGCCGGAACCCGAAACTCGACAGACGCTTGATATTCACCCTCTTTATAAAGGGACAAGGCTTTTACTTTTTTTTTCCTCCCGTGCTCAATCGAATCCTTCCCCCGCCTCGAGTTCTAACACCCAAAGCCCATGTCAGGTGCTCCAGACCTTCAATCATGTCCGGATCTAGCCTTCAGGGCCGATGGATGCCCTCCTCCGTTACGGAAGAAGACATCAAGAAGTTGAGGGAGGCCAGATACCTGACCGCCGAGGTTTCGCATCGGCTGCCTGCCCGAGGGCAGGTCGTCCCTACTCCTGAACCCAACGAAGACGTCGTGTTCATCTCCCACTTCCTCCGAGGTCTAGGCCTCACTCTGGATCCGTTCGTTAGGGGGTTGATGTTTTATTATGGGCTAGGTTTCCCCTGACTCCTTTCTCCATATCTCGGCATTTATTGTCATATGTGAGGCCTTCCTCCGCATTACCCCTCGCTTCGGCCTGTGGCTCAAGACCTTTGACATGAAGCTGAAGATGGTCGAGGGGCAGCATGTAGCGTGCGGAGGCGCATTAATAAGCAGGATCGCCGAAGCTCCATGGCCAAAGGGTTCTATTCCAGAGGTGTCCGAATTATGGCAACGGGAGTGGTTTTACATCACAGCTCCCAGAAGTTCCAAGTGGGTGGCTGCCCCTGTTTTCCGCTCAGGCCCTCCCCCACAACTGATGTCATGGATTAGCAGGGGGCTGAGCTGGGGTCCCGCCAAGGATGTGCCTGTACTGCAAATACGCATTCAAAATCTCTTCGAAGGAGATTTGAGTTTGATTATGGTAATGCAAGTCATGCTGGTTCGACGAATCCAGCCATGCAAACGCCGGCCTCTTCGCATGTGGGAGTTCAACCCAAAAGGACCGCGCGCTATTCAGAATTTCCTCGGCCTGACGCACGAGGAGATGTATAGATCATTCTTCGGACCCCAGATAGAGTGTCCGGATACTACCGAGGACGTTGGCCTGAGCAGCAACCGCACCGCCGACCAAGTAAGTTATCCTCTAGCCGAACACACAGTCTTTCATTTATCATGACGTTATTCCGAGAAATCGCTCTTTGACCAGGACTGGATAACAAAGGCGAAGATGATTCGGTGTTCGGTCCCCCTTCCTGAGGGTTTGGAAAATCGGGTACTGGAAAAGATGCTCGAGCTAGCACCTGGCCCGGAGCCCTCAAAGGAAGACAAAGGGGGGAATGATGAGGGCGAAAGTGGGCCTCCACCGCTACCTATTCCGACCGAGGGAACGAGCGCCTCCGTGAGGGAGGATAACCGAGGGGAGGAATCGGACATTCTCTCACCCCGGGGAAGGAAGAGGACTACCTCTGAAGATCTGGAAACAAAGGTTTCCAAGCGGGAGAAGAAATCTCCACCAGAGGGTCCTACCTTGGAGGGTGCTCTTGCCGCACAAATCCGCGCGGGGATCAGCCCTCTAAGGAGTTGTAAGTAATTAAAAAGTACTTCAATAGTGAAGATATATTACCTTACCTCTGAGGAAAATAACTGAAGTATTTATCTTGCAGTTCGGATCTTAGCCCTTCTCAGCAGAGCTCGTCTTTGGGGGATCTTCTTCCGGAGATGATGGAGAGCGAAACGCCTCCCCCAGACTCCTCCACTCCAGAAGCGGGCGACCTTGAAGTGTCTTCACGGAGGGCCTCTCCGGATCCGGTGAGGCCAGAAGATAATCCTATAGTCACCCGAAGTCCTCAGCGTCCGGCTCTTGAAGAGAGCAAACAAAAGAGTCCGGCACCGTCTGGTATGCGGTCGGACGTACTAAGGGAGCTGTTGGAGCGGGCGGCCATCTCAGACGAACACCGTACATTGATGGGTACGATGATGGAAAGGATTTCATCCACCGAAAGAGGGTTGCATGATGCCTTTATGAGTCTACTGACGGGCTTTGAGGTACGTAAAATGATGTACATTTGTGATGATACCGCACATTTTTAGGTGTTCCCTGTGTAGATAGTAGCCCCTGAGACTCTGGTTGTCGCCGAGAACAGCGGCAAACAGAGGATCATAGTCCCAGGCAATAACCATACCGCTTTAATGTGCAGGTAGTGGGAGCTCTGGTGGCTAGCCGAACTCATGAGTTTGCCGAACTGAAGTGGCAACTAGATGCGGCGGATGCCGACATCGAGCTTGTTAACAAGAGGCTTGACGAGGCACAGGGTAAGTGGTATTTTCTGGTGAATGCCACATAGTAAGAGCAGCATGATGCCAGTATCTTTAATATGTTGTGACTGGAGATGGAGCTGCCACCGTGGAAACCCTGCGAGCGAAACTTGCCTGAGCCAAAGAATAAAAAACTATTAGTAATGTGGCTGCTTTGAAGGCGGCCGAAGAGTTGAAAGCCGAGAAGTACGCGCATTGCGAGAGCAAAGATAAGATGGCCAAGATGGCCGTAAAGTTAAAAGACACTGCCGACCGTTGCTAGTTCCTTGAAAAGGAAAACCGAGCGAAGGCAACGGACCTTGAAAAGGCCATGATGGCGAACAAAGACACCCACTCTACTATGAGGGCGAAAAAGGAGGAGCTGCGCGAAGCCGGGGATATTGCGGCTAGGGTGCCCTTTCTGCTGCGGAGGAAGTTCGGAGATCTGCGGTATGCCCCTCTGGATCGGCTATGGAGTTCGGCAGGCGCATATATGGACTTGGCGGCGAGCGTTGTCGATGCAGCCAAATACTTCTGAGATCAAACAGATCATGAAGTGGACAAGCTGTTCTGGTCGCAATTTAACGTTCCATAGCATCCGCTTCCGTTAACTGGTCAGCTAGCCGAATGGGCCGAATTCAATAGGTTGTCCGGACTCGCCATGAGGTCTGTCGTCGATCAGCTGTGGCCAGAAAAGCCGAAGCCGAACAGCTATTTCAGCTTAGTGCAGCAGTTCCTTGGTGCGGTGTCGCGCATCGATGCGATGAAGAGGTCGGCGTGCATAGAAGGCTCGCGGATGGCCCTTGCCTGTGCTAAAGCATACTGGGCGGAGATGGATGCTACCACTGTTGTGGCGCAGGGTTCGGCCATAGGCCGAGTGGCTGCCGAGCACTATTTCAAAGAGGTTCTCGAGGGTGCTCGTGTGATAGAGGCCCAGTGCTCGAAGAATATTATGTTTGAGTGACATGTATTCCCATTGTAAACACAATGTTTTTATGAAATTTATTAAGGCTGTGTTTATACATTTTCCTGAAAGTAATATGGTGCCTCCTGTGCAGACGTTTATGTATACATGTGTATAACCTGACAGATTGCAGCCGCCGGCTTCAGCCCCCACACATATAATGCGGAGGTGTTCGCAGAAAACGCGTGTTCACACTTAACCCAACATCTTGGTCCTATTAAGGAGGTGATAGCGCAGCGAACGAGACAACCGAACTATAATGCTTTAACACTTTCACTTAGCCATAGGAGTTTGATGGTGGGGCTACTATATAGCCCCTGGTCGCTCCGCACTCTCCCGGATTCGGGGTGCGTACATGCCTGGCCGGGAAACGGCCCTTCGTTAAGGCGGAGGAATTCTAACATTCCGATAGGTCATCGAGTGGTTGACCAGTCTAACACTATATCATGAAAGTCAGTTTTCGGCTTTCTCTACTGAGGTGCTCGTCCGGATGACCCGGGGCACAATCGCAGTAGTTCTCCTGGTGCTACCTTAGCCGATAGAGCGGAACGTAAGGTACCAAAACATAGGAGCCGGGCAAACCCAACATTTGACCAAAGACATGATTCGGAGCTGATGCATATAAGGCCAAACTCGCGACGCCGAACACTCCCTAAGGTGTTCGGTCTTTATGGTATAAACCGAGCCTAATTAGTGCCCTTTGTAAGAAGCCCCTGATGTCCATGTACGTGCATTATTCTGATGTGGCCACATGCCAAGACACCAGCATCCTTCTCAATTGTACTGAGAATCCGAAGGATGTGTATCAACAAGAGATAGTAAAAAAGGTTGACGCAGGGTCTTAATCCAAAAAGAATCCTTGGGACGGGTCCCTGCTGCACGTCTGCGCCTGTGTCTCCATTGTGCCATATCCTAGACGGGTGTAGCATGGTGGTCATCTGTAAAAGAGAGGAACTTAGGTGAAAAGTTGTCGTGCAAAAAGTGGGTTTTAAAGAAACCATGTAAATTTCAAGATGAGTAAAAATTGCCACTTGTCTGCGCACGCTGAGCCCCTTGTTTTTATGAGAGGGGTGTGGCCATCAAACCTGTACGAATTTCATATAGCTGTGCTAGACTCGTCTAACCGTGTCCATGGTCTTGACAACCTATCGAATACTTTAGTTGGTGAGGCCGTTTTAGTGTGCGGCTGCCGCGGCAGTCGCACCCTCCTCGGCGTGCAGGGATCGCTCAATATTTCCATTTACTATAATGATGCCACATGGACCGGGCATCTTAAGCATGAGGGAAGCGTAATGCGGTATTGCATTAAAGCGAGCGAAACCTTCACGTTGAAGTAGTGCTTCATAACCACTTTGGAACGGAGCAATGTGGAAGGTTAAATTTTCGCTACGGAAGTTATCGGGGAAGCCGAATATAACTTCTAGTAGCAGGGAGCCCGTGCAATGAGCCCCTGGGCCGGGCATTACTCCTTTAACGGTAGTATTGCTTAGGCAAATTTTCGTTGGGTCTATCCCCATTTTGCGGATTGTGTCCTGATATATCATGTTTAGACTGCTGCCACAGTCCACCAAGACTCGTGTGCATTGCTGAGTAATCCCGATGGTCAAAAGTGATCGGTTGAAACGACCAGTGGCAGGACTCCGCGGTGAAAGGCCCTTGGGCATATTTATCTGGGAGTGCCGCTTTGTTTCTCCCCTTGATCACGTGTAACACGTTTACTGTTTTGACTTCTGGTGGAAATTTCTTTTGTTCCCCAATGTCTTGCTTGAGAGGCTCATCCTCGTCTTCGCTTGGTGTATCCTCCCCCTTGTGTACGGCGTTGAGCTTGCCGGACTGCTTGAAGACCCAACATTCTCTATGGGTATAATTAGCGGGTTTACCAGGGGTGCTATGGATCTGATATATTTCGTCCATAATTTTGTTGAGGCTGGACAGTTCATCTCTGGCGCCTTTAGAGGGCGGCTTGTGCTGACCTAGCCGAGAGCTTCTGAATCCGACGTTTACCGCCGTGCTCTTCGGGCTGTCTTCTTTATTCCGACGCTTATTATTTTTACTGCGTCATGATTTCCCGTTTTCATCTCTAACTTCGGATGTACTTGGGTCGCTGGTGCTGCATCTGGCTAGCCAGCTGTCCTCACCCGCGCAAAAGCGGGTCATGAGGCTTGTTAATGCTGCCATTGTTCTCGGCTTTTCTTGGCCGATGTGTCTGGCAAGCCATTCGTCACGGACGCTATGCTTAAAAGCTGCCAAGGCTTCGGCGTTCGGACAGTCAACTATTTGGTTCTTTTTAGTAAGAAACCTGTTCCAAAGCTTTCGGGCTGACTCTCCGGGTTGTTGAGTTATATGACTCAAATCGTCCGCATCCGGGGGTCGGACATAAGTCCCATGAAAATTTGCCCGAAAAGCATCTTTGAGCTCTTCCCAGCTTCCAATGGAGTTTTCGGGGAGGCTTTTAAGCTAGTGTCGAGCTGGCCCTTTGAGCTTGAGCGGTAAGTACTTGATGGCGTGGAGATCATCTCCTCGAGCCATATGGATATGGAGGATATAGTCCTCAATCCAGACCCTAGGGTTTGTTGTTCCGTCGTATGCCTCTATGTTTATGGGTTTGAATCCCTCTGGAAATTCATGGTCCAGCACCTCATCGGTGAAACATAGGGGGTATGCGGCACCCCTGTATCTGGGTGTACCGCGTTGTTCGGATGTTTGTTGTGTTGCATCGTATGCTGGAGCGCGCTTGCGTGATCCATAGATGGATCTGGTTGTGCCGTCCTTTTGATGCGAGCCCTCGTGTGGATCGCATATTGGCTTATTTGTGGCGTTGTTTGCCGCTCTATGTTGGCCGTGAGGACGTCTATCCGGCCAGGTGGCCATTTTGATTTTTGGTTGCAGGGGATCTAAGGCCTCCTCATCGAATTGGGGTAGCAGCTTCCGCTTCGGGTAGCTCTTGGTGGGGCGATTACCACCGTACTTTGCTGCGGCGTTGAGAACTTTGCTCCATCTGATTCCGAGTGTGTCTTGTGCAGCCTTGAGTCTTTGCTTCTGCTTTTTTAGACTCCTCGCGGTGGCAACAAGCCTTTGACGGGCATTCTGTTGCTTCGGGTGTCTGTCCGGTGTGAGGTCGTCCGGACTATTATCTTTGACTGAGTCAGGTTGTTCGGTTTGATTCTCCGTATTGCCGTGATCCGGCGATGGTTCACCCTGCTCTAACGCTGGGTCTATATGATCGTTGTTTCTGCCGAGGCGGGATTTGGAGCGGCCCTTACGCCGCCGCTTCAACTGCTTCTCGAGGGGACAACCCTTCGTTGCGTCCTTCCGTTCCTCGTCGTCCTTTTCTTTTGGTGTGTTCACCATGTATACGTCATGTGATGAAGTGGGCGTCCAATGCCCTGTGGGCAGTGGTTCCTGTTCATCTCCTGCATCGTCGTCCATACCATTGATGTCTTCGGAGTCGAGGTCAAGCATGTCGGTTGAGTCATCGACAATGGCTACTAAGTGGGTGGTGGGTGGGCGACGAATTTCTTCGTCATCCGCATCCCAATCCTGCCGGACATAGTTCGGCTAGGATCCTCCTGACAAGGAGAGGGACCTTAATGTGTTCAGTATGTCGCCAAGGGGCGAGTGCTGAAAAATATCCGCAGAGGTAATCTCCATGATCAGCGCCCAATCGGATTCAATAGGATCGGGCGCACGCGGTTCGGAGTCCATGGCCGGAGAAAGATCCGGCAGTTTAACAACATGGCTCTCGTGCAAGGTAAGGTCGATGTTCGGCTCGATCGCCCCTGAGGGTAAGGCCTCCGTGGCGGGGTCCATCCACCCGTCCATGGGCGGTGTGACTGGCTCCGAATTGAGGGTCAGAGCGGCTGCCGGTGCGATCTCCTGAACACTATCTGATGGTAGAGCTAAATCGTACTCATTCTGACCGCATGACGCACAAGGTAGAGGCTCGAATCCGTTGAAGATCAAGTCTCCGCGGACATCAGCCATGTAGTTTAAGCTTCCAAACCTGACCTGGTGGCCAGGGGCGTAGCTTTCAACCTGTTCCAGATGGCCAAGCGAATTGGCCCGCAGTGCAAAGCCGCCGAACACAAAGATCTGTTCGAGGAGGAAAGTCTCACCCTAGACTGCATTACTATCGATGATAGTAGGAGCCATCAAGCCTAACGGCGATGACACAGAGGAACTCTCAATGAAATCACCAATGTCGGTGTCAAAACCGGCGGATCTCGGGTAGGGGGTCCCGAACTGTGCGTCTAAGGTGGATGGTAACAGGAGGCAGGGAACACGATGTTTTACCCAGGTTCGGGCCCTCTTGATGCAGGTAAAACCCTACTTCCTGCTTGATTAATATTGATGATATGGGTAGTACAAGAGTAGATCTACCACGAGATCAGAGAGGCTAAACCCAAGAAGCTAGCCTATGGTATGATTGTATGTTGTAGTTGTTCTGTCCTACGGACTAAAACCCTAAGGTTTATATAGACCGGAGAGGGTTAGGGTTACACAAGGTCGGTTACAAAAGGAGGAGATATCCATATCTGTAGTGCCTAGCTTGCCTTCCACGCGAAGTAGAGTCCCATCCAGAGACGAGATGAAGTCTTCAATCTTGTATCTTTATAGTCCAACAGTCTGGCCAAAGGTTATAGTCCGGCCGTCCGAAGACCCCCTAATCCAGGACTCCCTTAGTAGGTATGCTTACAAATTGGAGGTACAAGTTCTTCAACTTCACGGATTTCAGCAGGCTGTCTCTTCCCTTCAGCATCATAAGCCGGTTGGAAATGAGACAAGTCTGTGTCCTCTGCCAGTTTGCTGGCTACTGGCCGCATTTCTTTGGTCAGCCTGCGGAGGTCATCATTGTCGAAGTTTGAACCATCCTCCTTTACACCTGGGTATCCTTTGATAATGTCCTCCGCTTCAAGATCAGGGATCCATGCCTTCGCCCTGATTAGTGCAGTTAATGCGCTTGTTCTTGTAGCTGCTTTCTTCAATTGAGCAATCCAGACTGGTAACATGGCCAGCTTCTCAAGAGTTTCCTTTATCAGCGTTGGCACCGGTTTATTATATGCGGCTATGCAAATAGCTCGCTGCGACCCAGAATACAACTGTTCAATCAAAGTATATGCCGCTTTAAGCTTCATTCGCACATCGGTGCCGAGATGAGCGATGCGAGTGCCTATCACGGTTTTATGTCAATATTCTGTTCAATGGTAAGGTTTCATGAATTGCACAAAACACATAAGGAGATACTTACGAAAGATAGCAGAAGTCATAGCATTGATTTGCCGTTTCAAGCCACCTAGTTCATCCACAACTGGCTTCAGGGCTGCCTCGGCGTCTTCAGCTCTTTTTGTTAAGCCGGATTTTTCGGTTTCCCAGTCAGCACGATCTTTCTTGAAAGATTCTTTCAGCTTTTCCATTGCGGCCAGGGCTTGGGTCTGCTCCTCTTTGGCTTTCGCAGCTTCTGCCTGTTGTGACTTCACATTCTCTTGCAAGTCAGCGTTTTGGGCATCTCTATTACTTAGTTCAGCCTGCAACATTCAAGATGTGTCAAACAACAGGATATATATATATGCTCTAAAGTACAAAGTGTATAACAAGTTATGCACTTCGTACTTGGGGGCTAATGCCTATTTGCTCTAAATCACTACATTTTATACAAGTTTCTAGAACAATGCAAGCATTATCCTTGACACTGGGGGCTAATGTACGTCTGTTCAAAACGGATGCATGGATTAAAACCCAGATTAACTTGCTGAGTTAAACCGGCCTTTGGGAGCTACGGTACAGAAAGTTCTATAATTACTAAAGGATGGATCTTGGTTTTTATTACAGACCTGACATTTTGAGGTTCAATAAAGAGAGACTTAAAGTGTTACAAAGACCCGGTTTATGATTAACATCATAAAATGGCCCTTGGGGGCTACTTGGGTTAGTATTTCAACTTTGAATCAACAAGCAAAGGGAGATGGAAATACCTCATATCGTTCCTTCATCAAATTCACCAAACCGGCTTCATAGTCACGGTTTGAATGCAAACGGTTTAAAAAACTGGAGTGAAGCTCTTCATCATTGAGATGGGCATAATTTGATAGATCACTACTCCATTTGCCTTTTTCCCAAGAAGCCCGCTCTTCTTTGGCACTATGTTGAGCCAAGACTACGGGATGGCTAGGAGAGTTGTGGCCCATTCCAGTAATGATAACACCGTCTCCTTGGCCTTCAGTGTTTTTGGTTGGTGATAATGGAGTCTCAACATCTATCACCGGACTAGCCCGGTTTGGCGCTGCCGGTTCAGTATCAGGCGTGGTAGGCTTAGCGTCCGTTGGTTCATCAGTGTTTGGACCTTGAAAGGGTGGGTCGTCAGAGGCGGCTTCAGGATGAGGACCCTCTAGTTTACAAGTTTGGTCTGGTTCACCTCTTGGTTCTTCTTCAAAAGTGGCCGGGTCTTCGGGCGGATTGTTGACCCGAGCTTTCTTGCTGGTTCTGGCTTTGGCTCTGTAGACAAAATTAAAAGAGGGTTAACATTTTATTCCAAATTTACAGCACATTGAAAGGAAAGGTTTTATAAGCTTACCCAACCACAGTTTTCAGAGGAGGGAGTTGAGTTGCTGTCGACTCGCCAGAAGATGAGGGAGGTGTCACCTGATAATTTGAATCGGACGTATTAAGAGGTTGTCTGAAATAACCTGCCTTGGGGTAAGAATTGTCAGAAGTGGGAGAGACCTCAGACCGGCGCTTCCGAACCGGGGTATCAGGTAAACCGGCTGAAGTGACTTGTTGGCCACTGTGCCGGGTTGTCCGGCGAGCTTCATGCTGCAGAGTCTTCAAAATAAATGTTGGGTCCATGTAAGCAAGAGGATGAGAAAATCTTAATTTCCGGACTGCTTGATGGGTTTTTTGTGTTGGCATAGAGTCTGAACCGGAGGAAAGGGTAATTACCTCTACATCATCAGCTTGGCTGCCTTCTACGTCCTCCTGATAAAGATCATTGTTAATGAGGTGCATGAAAAGGGAGCCAAGTGAGTCAAGTTCTACCTCAACTTCCGGGTCATCAGCATCGTCATCAAGTTCCATGTTGATGCGGTCAGCCGATTTGCGTTTTGATGTTCGTTTGACAGCTTTGGTTTTGGGGCGAGATGGTTTGACCGCTTTATCCCCAGTTGGCTTTACTGCTTTCTCTATGAATTTCTGTTTCCACAAGGGGTCATCACCCTATACATACATACAGAGAAGAAGGATTACAAGTTGAACAAATTAAAGATATCAAAGATGAAAAGGAAGTATAGTGCTTACAGCAGGCGGTTTGTTCTTGGTATAGAAGGGGTTCAAGCCGGTTTGACTACAGACTAATTCTGATTCATTCAAAATTTTCTTTACACCTTCAGTGACTTCTTCATCGGTCACCTGAATGTTGCAATGGTGTTGACGGTCTTCATCCTCACCGGTGTACTCACACATTAAACCGGGGTGCCGGCTTAGCGGCAAGATGCTCCAAGATATCCAACAACGCATGAAATCAACGCCTGTTAAACCGTTGGCCATAAAAGCCCGGAGTTTGGCGAGTTGAGGGGCATATTTGGCCCTTTCTGTGGAACTTAAGCATTGCGGCATTGGATGGGTGTTGGAAAGCCGGTGATCATGAAAGCCTGGGAGGGGATTCTCATCTTCAGGAGAAGTGTCTCTGCAGTAAAACCAAGTCTGGTTCCATTCCTTAGACTGACTGTGCAGTTTGGCATGAGGAAATTCAACTTCCTTCCGCTTCTGAATTGAGACACCACCAAGTTCAGTGTTGGGGCCATTTACAAATTCTGTGCGCCGGTTCAAAGGAAAGAAGTCCCGGAACAGCTCCGCAGTTGGTTCTTCCTGTAAGTACACTTCACAGAAGACCTGGAAGTTGCATAGATTGGATACTGAGTTGGGCCCGATGTCTTGAGGATGGAGTTGGAAACTGGAAACCACATCTCGGTAAAACTTTGACCCTGGCGGTTTGAAGCCATGGCCTATGTGGTCAACAAAGACCACCACTTCACCCTGCCTCGGGGTCGGAGGATTTTCTGCTCCTGGAACTCGCCATTTAATTTCAGTCTTCTTAGGCAAAGTACCAATGCTAACCAAATCATTCAATTGTTCCTTGGTGACCCGGGAACGAGCCCAGTTGCAAGCGGTAAATTGCTTAGCCATTGTAGAGCAAAAAAAGGTTGTAGAAGAAAGGCCGGTTTACAAATCACTCAGGATGACATACAAGATGTAATGAAATCAACATATACTGGTACATAAAATTACATAAACCGGAGACTGATATAATAGTGAAGGACAAGGTCATGTCAAGGATATAAGCATATTGCTAAACCGGAGTTGCCAATTTTATATCAGAATTTACTAACTAAAGGCTATAAGGGGAAGTACATTGGCGGTTCAACAAGGGGACTAATGGTGTATACCGGATTATCATTCTTGCAAAGTTAAACCACCTATATTGGTGTGAGGAGTACAGATCTAAAAATACCTAAGTAAGGGGAAACAGATTTCACAGAGTTATATGAAAATTTCAGATCTAAGGTATGACAGAAACTAAAATATATTCAGGTTCAAGTTTCAGGTATTTAAACAGTTCAGTAGATTTAGATAAGTTGTTCTTGATATAAAGGGGGAGTCTAATGAGGAGAATATAACTATGGCTACGGTCGCGCGAGAATAAACAGGTCCTACCTAGCCTTGGATGCTACAGAGAACAAAAGAGAATAATAGCGCTAAGGTTTTCGATGAACTCTGCCGAACAGTGAAACCCTAAAAAACAAGATCTAGGGGGAAGTACAAAAGGGTTACCAGTGTCACAGGAATGGCGGAGAGATGCCGCAGTATTCTGGTGCATTCAGGGTGATGCAGCGGCCAGGATCGGAGCAGAGGCGATGGTCGACGGTGGCAGCGGAGCTCTGGAGGCTGAGCAGCGCAAGGAAGACGACGCGAAGAGGCATGAGGGGGAAAAGGTGAAAATGACCCCTCGGTCTTATTTATAAAGGCAAGGGATAAGTGCCAGGCGCGAAAATCGAGGAGCCAAATATTTGGAAGTGAGGCGGAGCTGCCGCCTTGATTGTCGGAGACCCATTAATGAACAGGTGTCATACGCAGTTTTACAGGTGACGTCACGACGGTTTACCGCGATCCGAGAAGATGACGTCACGGCAACTTACCAAATTATGAGAAGATATTGAAGACAAAGGATTGACATGAAATATGTTCAAATCATTCTGGGGCCTAATGTTGGGGATATTACTATTGGGTGTAAACCGGCCAGGAAAGGCCAGGTTAACTTCATCTGTAGTGGATTATGCTTGAAGCCCATGTAGACAGAAGAGGAAAGGCCCAGGGCCCAGAAACCGGTTTAAAGCCTGTAGCCGTGAACTGGAATTAGTATGTAACTTGCATTGTAAGATTAGAAGAGTAGAGACCGAACCGGACACGTTTATGAGCTGGTTACGGGACTCTGTAAACCGACGGGCGCCACCCATGTATACAAGGGGACGACCCGGCAGCGGTTCAAGGGACAGACAACAACTCGAGATCCAGACAAAGCGGATTCGCTCCGTGGCCTTCGAAACCCAAGCAATACCAATCACAACTGGACGTAGGCTTTTACCTTCATCGAAGGGGCCGAACTAGTATAAACTCTCCGTGTCCCTTTGTCCAGTTTAACCCCTTTAAGCTAACCCGTTGCGATGGCTCCATGACTAAGTCCTTTCATGAGGACATCTGCCGTGACAAACCCATGACAGCTCACATGTACGGAAATTCCTGTCGTTGCTTGGGAGACTCACGAGTTTGGATCCATCTATTATCTGTTGTCAAGTTTGACCAGGATAAACACTATATTGAGGCACACTCTGTTTCCCAAGTCAGGAGATCATAGGATGATCCGTGGTCACTCAATCAACCTACTTCATCTGTTTGATGTGCCTGAGAAGTTCAAGGTGATGAGTTTGATTGTTGAAACTATGAAGAGAACTGCTGCTGACCAGAAAAGGTCATGTGGATATGCCCCTCACATTTAGATGCTGATCAACTCCAAGATGGGGACATGGACATATCTTCTGGACAAATAACATCTTCCCCTGAAGCCAGACTTTGAGGACAACGTGGTTGTCATGGATGCATCACATCCTACTTCACTAGAGGCTCAGGAGAAGCGAGAGAAAGCAAAGACAGCAAAGACTTCCACAATGCTAGATGCTTCAGTTATCGATCTCAAGGCCAAGCAAGATCAACTCAGTTATCTGATTCAGGCAACAGTGAGAATAGAGAAAGGACTAGCCACCCTGACTCGAAATCAAGAGAGCCTTGAGAGGATCTTTGAGACCAAACTTCATGATCTAGATGTGAAGGTCACCGAGATCCAGACCACGGTTGTGAAGCTACACGAATAGATTGAGTACATGAGTGATAGACCAACCACTGATGCTTTTCAGAGAGTGGCAAGATCACAAAGGTTTACAGCTGTGCCAGTTGTCAGAGACTCCAGAGCTACTACTTCAGCACCTACAGCAACTGTCACTGTTGTACCTCCATGTCGGTGTTCTGGGAACGGGGTCCCCAGACTTGCCTGCCTGCGGCCCGCGGCGTGGCTCAAGGGAGGCCCAGCATGGCCCATCTTCATCAGCACAAGGCTCAAGACCCTCACAAGGGGCCAAGCCTTGCGGGGCGGACGACACGGCGTATCCTCAGGCGCAGCCTCCTCAGGCTGGCTCGCGAGGAGGCGGAGATATCAAGGCGGGGTACCTCGCGAGGTGCCCGTGACGCAAGCCATGACGACTTAGGGCGCCAGGCGGTTGCCAACACGCGCAGCGTCCTTCTTTCCTCTTTGGTGCAAAGGGGGCAAGCGCAGCCGCGGAGTACTGAGGCATCAGGCAAAGGTTGCCATTTCGATGCAACGAGACCAAGACCAGGCGAACTACGAGACGGAGGTCACCGTGGAGCCCAGCGCGACATCACCACAGAGCCTTTAGCAGGCGAAGACCAACTTTAGTGGGGATAAGAGTACTTGCTATTCCCCTTCAAATTAGCCCACCATTGTTGGCGCCCTTCCCGCTCAATATTTGGGAAGAGGCCCAGGGCCTTAGCCTATAAATAGGACCAACCACTCACATAGAGGGGGTTCGGTTCGGTTGGTTCATTCGGCTAGCAAGCAGAGAGAGTGAGTGAGAAAGAGAGAGAGGGTGACTGAACTCCTGCCAGCAGTTCATCGCCCCAGCCAAGAACAGACCCTCGAGAGGCTGTTCTTCCTTGTATCGTTCATCATCATCAGCCCCAAGAGGCAATCCACCCACCACACACTGGAGTATGGTATTACACCACAACGGTGGCCCGAACCAGTATAAACCTTGTGTCTCTTGTGCAGTTCTTTTGGTAGTTTAGATCCTTGTGAGATGGGGAGGTAGAAGGAAAGATCTCCGCGCGCACCCCAGTGTTCAAACCTTAAGGGTCTGCCGAAATCTGTGAATCCGACACTCCAGTTGCAACTCCGCCAACTCCTCAGACATCTTCAGAAGCGTTTGCAGATGTTGTCCTCTCCACGCCATCTACGCACACCGGAGCAGCCAGACAGAAGACCACTTCAGGAGCTCCCAGAGATCATGCCTAGAGTGTCGCATAACACTATGCATTTTCAAGTTGTTTGGTAACTTTTTGCCAAAGGGGGAGAAAGTGTATAGATCATTAGGCTTTGAGAGAGAGAGAGAGAGCGTTTTGCCTTTTGTTGCTTTTTTTTGCTACTTGCTATTTGATCGTTTGCTTGCTACTATTTGTGCTTGTGTGTGAGATACTCTTATGATCATGTGTTTGATCATATTATGCTTTAATGTGTGCTTGAATGATGATATCTTAATACTTGTGTATGATCAATCATGTTTCCCTTGGTGATGCATGCATATTCTTTATATTCTATCATTTTGAGTGCTCCACCAAGATGTATGTCACATGGAAGAGTGGCCCATGATCCTAATCAATTGTGCATTTGCATTCAAAAGCAAATTTTAAATAATGCGCAAATTTAGGGGGAGCTCTTGTTTATCACATACTTATCAAAGCGACGATGTATTTCATTCATATTATCATTTGTCGAAGGTTTGATCTATATGTTGTCATCAATTACCAAAAAGGGGGAGATTGAAAGTGCAACTAATCTCCAGGTGGTTTTGGTAATTCATAACAACATATAGCTCACTGAACTAATATCCATTCAAGTTAAATATTTCAAAAAGTTCAATGATTGGCATGGCATGGACTAGAGATGTGGACCCCTCAAAATTCTCAGGACAAAGATTGGCAAAAGCTCAAGACTCTTCATTTCTATTTTAGTGATCCAAGATCAAATTGAGTCCATAGGAAAAGCCAATACCATTAAAAGGGGATGAGGTGTTGCTTAATGGTCTACTTGCTCAAAATACTTAGTGATATTCTCCAAAGTCCTCAACCACTTTTTCAATTCCAAATATGACCAAAAACTAAAGTCAACTTGGCCCCACCGATTTGATCTATCCGGCGCCACCGAGTTCGTTTGACATAGCCACTGCCAGAAACCCTAATCAATTCGGTCTCACCGATCGGGATCTCAGTCTCACCGAGATGGCAATGCAAACTCTATGTTTCCCTTCATAATGTTTCGGTCATACCAAAATGAGCGATCGATACCACCAATTTCACAATGCAAACTCTCTGTTTCCCTTCGTAACGTTTCGATCTTACCGAAATGACTGGTCGGTCCCACCGAGTTTGCCTGACCAACTCTCTGGTTTGCTCATTGCTGAAATTGGTCTCACGAGTTCATGCAATCGGTCACACCGAGATGAGGTTTTGCCCTAACCCTAGCACATCGGCCCCACCGAGTTGATCATGTCGATCCCACCGAGAATCCTAACATTCACATTTTGAACTAAATTGGTCTCACCGAGTTCTCCTATTTGGTCTGACCGAGTTGGGTCAAATGTGTGTAACGGTTGGATTTTGTGTGGAGGCTATATATATATACCCCTCCATGCTCCTTCTCTATTCAAGAGAGAGCCATCAATACATGCCTACATTTCCACTACTCATTTTCTAAGTGAGAACCACCTACTCATGTGTTGAGACCAAGACATTCCAGTCCAACCACAAGAATCTTGATCTCTAGCCTTCCCCAAGTTGCTTTCCACTCAAATCATATTTCCACCATAGCCAAATCGGTGAGAGAGATTTGAGTGTTGGGGAGACTATCATATGAAGCACAGGAGCAAGGAGTTCATTATCATCACACCATCTATTACCTTTTGGAGAGTGGTGTCTCCAAGATTTGTTAGGTGTCACTTGGGAGCCTCTGACAAGATTGTGGAGTTAAACCAAGGAGTTTGTAAGGGCAAGGAGATCGCCTAGTTCATGAAGATCTACCCAAGTGAGGCAAGTCCTTCATGGGCGATGGCCATGGTGGGATAGACAAGGTTGCTTCTTCGTGGACCCTTCGTGGGTGGATCCCTCCATGGAGTTGCGCAACCGTTACCCTTCGTGGGTTGAAGTCTCCATCACATGGGCCTACGATAGCACCACCTATCGGAACCATGCCAAAAATCTCCGTGTCTACATTACGTTTGCCTTCTCCAAACCCTTCCCTTTACCTTCATATGCAACGTTTTACTTTCCGCTGCTACAGTCTTAGAATTGCATGTGTAGGTTGATAGCTTGACTTCTGCTCAGTTGCTAAAATCTGCCAAGACTTAAAATTGGGAAAAGGCTAGATTTTTATTTGGTCAAGTAGTCTAATCACCCCTTCTAGACCTACTTTCGATCCTATAGTTATATAAGGGAATTGATTGTGGAAGGGAACGTAAGGCTCATTCTACTCCTTTACCTTATATTCTTCTGATCTGAGTCACCCTCTTCTTTCCTACGGGGATTAAGATCTTGGCTTCTCATTTTTATATCAGGATCACGTGTTACTAATCCGTAGACTTATAGGAATGATGGATTCATGTCTTAGTTAATTTTCTAGTACTTCTATGTGTTAACAATTGGTCTGAGAACCTTGATATTGTGATGTTGAGTGGTTATGCCACCATTTTTGTAGTATGTCTCAAAATCTTTTTGAGCATTTATAGTTGTTATGATGTCCGAGTTGTCCCAGGTTTCTAAACAGTCTAATGCATTTGAAAATCTTTCCTCCATGTTTCCGATGTCCTTTTGGGTCAGATTAAGCACACTAATCAGTGTCTTGAGGTACTCCATTGCCCCAACATATATGTTGAAGCTATTATTATGACACTAGGTTATCTTCGAGAACCACCTAGTAATCTAGCCATGCTTTGTATTTCCAGTGTGATGATTGTGGCCACCCTTCTCAAAATCATTTCAGGATGTTATTTATTATGTAGGTATTCTATTTCTGGTTCTTGAACCCAAGATTCACTCTACTTACTTCAAGTTGATAGTGTTTGATCGTTCCTTAGGGTATTAGTAACCTTTGTGATAGTCCTCGAGGTTTGTGCTATATCGTTCTTCCAATACCATGAACCAATATGGCAAAAGTTATTTGAACCAAAAGATCACAACCAGAGTGCTCTTGCAGAGTTCTCCATTCTACATTGTGAACCTGCCAGTCATTCCTCTTCTGCATAGGTTATTCGGAAGAAATATGTTGAACTTGTTCGACATGCTAATCCATGCATCCACAACTCAGAAAGTGATATGTTCCTTTGAGTTGTCCCTCTTCAGTTATATTCCGACCCTCGTGTATCAGTTGATAGTCAGGAGTATTTGTGCATTTGTGTTCATCGATGCCTATTATTCTTGTGGTCCATCGAGCCATTCTATTTTGGAATGACTAGGAGAAACAAACTCAGCACCTCATCCATTTCTTGGATTGGGTCAAAGCATTTGTATTCTACGGATGAGAATGCCAATCTAGTTGTTGTTCTGTTCTACCCTGGAGTATTACCCCCTTTAATTTAGGATTGTCATGAGAATTGCACCACCTCTTATGAATTCTTGACGCAATGATACTTCTAGCCATCACTGTTCTTTCCTCGGTCCTGTGTTGCTGAAACCGGAATGCCGACAAGTGAACCGTGATGTGTGAAATCAATACTCCTAGCAACCATGTTGCTTGGTAGTTTATGGATGATACTCTTAGCGTGATGGTTATTGAATCGTCATTCTAAGATTGATTGTGCTACCTAGTCCATTTTCCTAGTGTACTGTTTGATCAATGGGTCAGGATTTTGTCAAACCCTTTCTCTTTTGATCTTATTGTCTTGCCTGAAAAGCAAGATTGCTCCCGAGATTAATAACATATCGGTGGTTTGTGATTTTCTGAATATCTTCTCGGAAGTATTACCAGGTTGTCCCCTGATCGTTATGTTGAGTTCGTGATCAAGTTGGTTTTCTATTAATCCGCTCCTTCTCCAAGAATATGTGTTGGATACCCTGAACTAGTTGGTTAAGCTAAACAACAACTTGGAGAGTTGGAAGATGGAAGCTTGTGTGACTTAGTTCATCCCAATGGGTTATGTTTTGTGTGTGTGTGTGTGTGTTGAAGAAAGATGATATCTTCATCGATTGGTCCTTGTGATCAATTGTTGGAGCTATTGCCGTATCCAATCTTTGATTTGATTGTGGGTTATTGTGAAATCAAATCAGAACCAACGATGTTCGTAATGTTGTCTTACTTGCGGTGATCCCTCGAGCATACACCATTATATCTTTCGGTCTCACCAATGCTATAACCTTGTTCACATAATTATGGAATTCCTTCTTCACAGAAGTCTCGACGATTTGTTGTTGAGCCCAATAGAAACATTTTATCTTCTCCAGGATTCGTACTGAACAATAAGCTAGTGTTGGAAACTTTCGAAACCATTTCCATTTGCTAGTTCATGGACCCTATGTTTGGATGAAAGAAGTGACTTCCTCTAATTCATGTGTATTTGGTGTAAGTTGCCGCCATGACTTCGGGAAAGTTTGTTTGCTTCCTTTGGAATCATCCCAAGTCAGTCATGCATGCGCGAAGTATTCTATGGTTTGATAGGTTTGGCCACCTCCATTCCATATTTAATTCCTAGAACACCAAGCCACTGACTAATTTGTTCTAGGAAAAGGAGTTAAATGCTAATCCATTGTAACGCACAAGACTTCGATATCCTTGATGATGGTTCCCCACCTGAACTCGGTAGTGTTTTGTTGCAAGACTACCATGTGGTCATGCTTGTCTGGGACAGTGTGTTCACATGTGTGTAGCAGAACCAACTCATGTTTTGGAGCATGCTATCGTAGTTCATCTCCTGAGACTCTCGCAATGTTTTCTTGTCGATTTGTGTTGCAAACTTCCTCTTCAGACATGTGAGTCTGGAATATCCTGTTACCAACCAGATCAAAATCTCAGGCAGATATAATGGTTGGACCATTTCCCAAGAATTATAACAATGGTTTTTCCAAAAGGTGAAGTGGAAGTTGTGGCCAACACACCTAGCCGGAAGACCTGTTATTGTAGTAACTTGATTGAAAAAATGGCCACTTCCCCATGAGGATTTAGTATTAAGTTATTCTAGAAGTTGTTCCTTATGGATTTCGTGCTTCTGAAGTCCGACCTATACTTGATGGCCATGCTAATGCTTTCAAGCATGATCGTTGTAGATAGTACATCAAGGAGAACATTAGAAGCAGAGTGCTAAATGTATCTCGGTCGATCATCCAGATTTTGTTCCTTGGGATAGCGAAAGTGAAATGTGAGAAAATGTTGTCTTCCTTTGCATCTGCATCCTCCATCATTATTCATCACGGTAGTATGAAGTGTCACCAAGATCTTTGGCACAAATGTTGGTAAAACCGTGACGGATATGGAAGTGCTTAAGTTCTTGGGAACATGCTCAAACACTAGATTGTATCCTCGGTATCAATTGGAATGTGCCTTCTGTTTGCCGAGTTTTTCTATAACCATAGTTTCCTTTCCAAACTGAGTTGACATCTCTTCAAACTCGTTCAAACGATCATTTATGAATTGCCTTAGGCTGGTATGAAGAGTTTCAATGGTCTATGTATCAAAAGTAATTTATTTTGCCACTTAAGGGAATAATTCTATGAGTCACCTCTTCTAGGGTGCCCCGTTATGGAATCATGGCAATTATTTCATCGCTATCTTGAAACCATGCACCATCTTCTTAAGCATGGAATATTTTCCTACCAAATTGAACCCTTGTCATCTATCTCTTTCCATTGCTCCTAATGTGTGTTTCGTGTCTCGGCTCGAGAGATATTTATACGTCTCACTCCATGTGTTGATCGCGAGTCACTCGATCTTTGCGAAGATCGAATGCTGTAGAGTTTCCCTCTGTTCCGTCATCATAGTTGGATCAAGATCTCGGAAGCAAGGATGTCAAGATCAACATGATGCAATGAATCAACATCCTCGAGAAATGCAATGGATCATGAAGACTGTGTCAACTCCATGTCCCCTCTGCCTTCCTACCTCATGTCCAGAATCTCGGTACGAGATTCTTGTTTAGTGGGGGTGAGTTGTCACAACCCTAACTTTAGCCTTGCCCATCTTTGCATAATCATCCATGCATCATGATTAAATTCAAATGAATTTTAAATGGGGACTCAACAAACCCTAGAACCAATTAATTCAAATAGGATCAACCTAAAATAAATTTTTCAGTGTTCCAAAGTGCCCCTAAAAATGTTCATGATTTATGGGAAGGGTTGAAAAACTCCATCATAAATAATCCACATTTTTTCTAGGAAAAAATGGGCTTTGAATTAACCCACTAGATATTTCAATTGGACCTATAAAAGCCTATAAATAGTTTTATAGTTCCAATAATTTTGAAACTTTGTGTGTGTCTTTGTTTAGGTCCTTTGATCTCACACAAAAATTTACAGAAGTTTGAAAAATGGTTTGGTCCTTGCAACATAACAAAATAGGTTGAAACAAATAAAAAACAGAGCAAGTAATTAAAGAAGGAAACACAGAAACCTTACCTGGGCCTGTTACTGTAGCAGCCAACCTAGCTGAGGAGGCGGCCCAACCAAGCAGCCCCTACATGTCTTCTTCCTTCGCCAGAAGGACTGGAAGTGTGGTCACTGCGCGCTCCACCTCCACCCTACTCGCCTGTCTCCTCGATGGCCTAGAGGTTCAAGACTAAGCCACGCACCCCTGACCTCTCTCTCTCTCTCTCTCTCTCTCTCTCTCTCTCTCTTGCACCTGCAGCCTCTCCCCTCCCCTCTACTCTCTCCCGCTCTCTGACGGGTGCCCGAACGAGCCAGAGCACGCCACCGCAAAGCAACACACCCACCGCCGTCCCCCTACCTCGTGGCCGAGTCCTCTAGCTCTTGCTCGACGCCGTGTGATATGTCTCCATCATATCTACTTTTCCAAACACTTTTGACCTTGTTTTGGACTCTAACATGCATGATTTGAATGGAACTAACCTGGACTGACGCTGTTTTCAGCAGAATTGCCATGGTGTTATTTCTGTGCAGAAATAGAAGTTCTCGGAATGACCTGAAAATCAACGGAGACACGTTTTGGAATAAAAAAAATATTAGCTAAAGAATCAACAACATGGGGGCCACACCCTGTCCACGAGGGTGCAGGGCGCCCCCCCTCCTCGGGCCCGCCCACTTGCCTCGTGGGCCCCCTGAGGCTCCACAGACGTCAACTCCAACTCTATATATTCACGTTCGGGGATAAAACAATCAAAGAGAAGGATTCATCGCGTTTTAAGGTACGGAACCGCCGCCAAGGCCTAATCTATCTCGGGAGGGATGATCTGGAGTCCATTCGGGGCCCCGAAGAGGGGAATCCATCGCCATTGTCATCATCAACCTTCCTCCATCACCAATTTCATGATGCTCACCGCGGTGCGTGAGTAATTCCATTGTAGGCTTGCAGGACGGTGATGGGTTGGATGAGATTTATCATGTAATCAAGTTAGTTTTGTTAGGGTTTGATCCCTAGTATCCATTATGTTCTAAGATTGATGTTGCTATGACTTTGCTATGCTTAATGCTTGTCGCTAGGGCCTGAGCGCCATGATTTCAGATCTGAACCTATTATGTTTTCATGAATATATGTGAGTTCTTGATCCTATTTTGCAAGTCAATAGTCACCTACTATGTGTTATGATCCGGTAACCCTGAAGTGCCAATAATCGGGACCACTCCCAGTGATGACTATAGTTTGAGGAGTTCATGTATTCACTAAGTGTTAATGCTTTGGTCCTGTACTCTATTAAAAGGAGGCCTTAATATCCCTTAGTTTCCAATAGGTCCCCGCTCCCACGGGAGGGTAGGACAAAAGATGTCATGCAAGTTCTTTTCCATAAGCACGTATGACTATATTCGGAACACATGCCTACATTGGATTGATGAACTGGAGCTAGTTTTGTGTCACACTATGTTATAACTATTGCATGACGAATCGCATCCGACATAATTATCCATCACTGATCCATTGCCTATGAGCTTTTTGTTGTAAATATGCCCTAGAGTCAATAATAAAATGGTTATTATTATATTTCCTTGTTCATGATAATTGTCAATTGTTCATGCTATAATTGTGTTATCCGGAGATCATAATACATGTGTGAATACATAGACCACAACATGTCCCTAGTGAGCCTCTAGTTGACTAACTCGTTGATCAATAGATGGTTACGGTTTCCTGACCATGGACATTGGATGTCATTGATAAATGGGATCACATCATTAGGAGAATGATGTGATGGACAAGACCCAATCCTAAACATAGCAGAAGATCGTGTAGTTCATTTGCTAAAGCTTTTCTAATGTCAAGTATCTTTTCCTTAGACCATGAGATTTTGCAACTCCCGGATACCGTAGGAATTCGTCGGGTGTGCCAAACGTCACAACGTAACTGGGTGGCTATAAAGGTGCACTACGGGTATCTCCGAAAGTATCTATTGGGTTGGCATGAATCGAGACTGGGATTTGTCACTCCGTATGACGGAGAGGTATCTCTGGGCTCACTCGGTAAGACATCATCGTAATGAGCTCAATGTGACTAAGGGGTTGGTCACGGGATGATGTGTTACGGAACGAGTAAAGAGACTTGCCATAACGAGATTGAACAAGGTATCGGTATACAGACTGTAGGATCGAAAGTATGTCTAGAGGGGGGGGTGATTAGACTACTTGACCAACTAAAAACTTAGCCTTTTCCCAATTTTAGTTCTTGGCAGATTTTAGCTATCTTAGAGCAAGTCAAGCAATCATCACACAATTCAAGCAAGCATGCGAAGAGTTTATTGGCAGCGGAAAGTAAAGCATGCAACTTGCAAGAATGTAAAGGGAAGGGTTTGGAGGATTCAAATGCAATTGGAGACACGGATGTTTTCCCGTGGTTCGGATAGGTGGTGCTATCCTACATCCACGTTGATGGAGACTTCAACCCATGGAGGGTAACGGTTGCGCGAGTCCACGGAGGGCTCCACCCACGAAGGGTCCACGAAGAAGCAACCTTGTCTATTCCACCATGGCCATCGCCCACGCAGGACTTGCCTCACTAGCAGTAGATCTTCTCGAAGTAGGCGATCTCCTTGCCCTTACAAACTCCTTGGTTCAACTCCACAATCTTGTCGGAGGCTCCCAAGTGACACCTAGCCAATCTAGGAGACACCACTCTCCAAGAAGTAACAAATGGTGTGTTGATGATGAACTCCTTGCTCTTGTGCTTCAAATGATAGTCTCCCCAACACTCAACTCTCTCTCATAGGATTTGGATCTGGTGGAAAGAAGATTTGAGTGGAAAGCAACTTGGGGAAGGCTAGAGATCAAGATTCATATGGTAGGAATGGAATATCTTGGTCTCAACACATGAGTAGGTGGTTCTTTCTCAGAACATATGAGTAGGAATGGTGTATGTGTTCTGATGGCTCTCTCTTCGAATGAAGAGGTGGTGGAGGGGTATATATAGGCTCCACACAAAATCCAACCATTACACACAATCTACCAATCTCGGTGGGACCGAATCAGAAAACTCGGTCTGACTGAAATAGTAAACCTGGTGACCGTTAGGAATTTCGATGGGACTGAGATGCAACTCGGTAGGACCGATTCGGTTAGGGTTTGGGCATAACGTAATCTCGGTGAGACCGATCGCACAAACTCGGTGAGACCGAGTTCGGCAATTAGCTAACTAGAGAGTTAGTCAGGCAAACTCGGTGGGACCGACTTGCTCTTTCGGTGAGACCGAAAAGTTACAAGAAGGAAACAGAGAGTTTGCATTGCATTCTCGGTGGGACTGATTCGATCTTTCGGTGAGACCGAAAAGTTACGAAAGGGAAATAGAGAGTTTGCAACCCCATCTCGGTGTGACCGAGATCCTTATCGGTCGGACCGAATTGCTAGGGTTTGGCAGTGGCAAATGACAAGTGAAACTCGGTGGCGCCGGATTGACAGAACCGGTATGACCGAGTTTGGCTTAGGGTTTAGGTCATTTGTGGATATGGAAAGGTGGTTGACGATTTTGGAGCATATTACTAAGCACATAAAGAAAAAGGCTCATTAAGCAACACCTCATCCCTCCTTGATAGTATTGGCTTTTCCTAAAGACTCAATGTGATCTTGGATCACTAAAATATAAAATGAAGAGTCTTGAACTTTTGAGATTGAGCCAATTCTTTGTCCTTAGCATTTTGAGGGTTCCACTTTCACATCCATGCCATGCCAATCATTGAGCTTTCCTGAAATAATCATCTTGGAATAGCATTAGCTCAATGAGCTATATGTTGTTATGAATTACCAAAACCACCTAGGGATAGTTGCACTTTCAATCTCCCCCTTTTTGGTAATTGATGACAACATATAGATCAAAGCTTCGACAAATGATAATAAGCATGAAATATATCGTCGCTTTGAGAAGTATGTGACAAATAAGAGCTCCCCCTAAATTTGTGCATATTTAAAATTTGCTTTGGACTGCAAATGCACAAGGAGTTAGAATCATGGGTTACTCTTCCATGTCACATACATCTTGGTGGAGCGCTCAAAAATGATAAGATTGAAATACATGCACTCATCACCAAGAATAGTGAATGATCACAAACGATAGATAGAATGATAATATTTAGCAAGCATTAAGCAACCATTAAGTGTAGCTTATGATCAAACACTTGATCATCGATATCTCACGAATAATGACATAGTATCGCACACGCAAGCAAACAAAGTTCGAACAACCACCAAATAAAAACAAGAGAGAATAAAAGCAACACACTCTCTCGAAGCCTATGATCTATACATTTTCTCCCCCTTTGGCAACAAGTTACCAAAAAGTTCCTAGAAAATGCATAGTGCTAAGTCGACGCTCAGGCTTGATCTTCAGGTGGTGGTGGAGTCCGGAGCACTCCAAGGATGAAGCCTTCGGTAGAAGTGGTCGGAGTCGAGGCTGAAGTGGATGCTGGAGCTGGTGGAACTGAGGCTGTGGCTGGCGCAGATGTTGTGGCTCTGGTGTCAGCAACTGGCAGTGCAGACGACCTCGGACCTCGTGGCACCCTCGCAAAAGCATCAGTCGTGGTCCTGCCTCTCCTCTCATTCATGTCCTCCTGAAGCTGCTCCACGGCGGTCTGTATCTTTGTCACCTTGATGTCCATGTCATAGAACCTCTGTTCCATGATCCTCTCTAGGCTTGCCTGGTTCTGAGTCAGGGTGGCAAGTCCTTGCTCAATACGTAGGGTGGACGCAATCAGGTAACCAAGCTGCTCTTGTTTGGTTTTCAGGAAGTAATCAGATGCCTCCGCTTGAGTAGGCATCCTGGCAGCTTTCTCCTTCTTCGCCTTCTCCTTCTGAGCTTGTGCATGGGCAGATGAGGATTCATTCTCAGTCATAACCACTTGGTTATCCTCAAAATCTGGACAGATGGGCAGGTGTTCCTTGTCCAATAAATACACGCCCATGCCCATCTTGGAGTTGATGAGCTCCTGAATCTGTGGGGCATACCCACAACTCCTCTTCTAGTCTGCAGCTGTCCTCTTGATTGTTTCCACAATGAGACTCATGACCTTGAATTTCTGAGGCACGTCAAAGACATGAAGCAAGTTGATCACGTGACCTCTAATCATCTTGTGATCTCCAGATTTGGGCAGAAGGGTGTGCCTAAGGATCCAGTTGATCGTAGGCAATCCTGAGAGCAGATAGTGCACTGAGCCAAACTTGAACATGTCGAGCACTTCATTCGGGATCTCCTTGTACATGTTGGACATGGAGTTGTGATCCATCTTTTTCTTGGCATAAATGTCCAAGTCAATAGCTTGCTCCTCTGGGGCATTGATCAACTTCGCCCATTCTTCAACAGTGGATTGGTACCTTGTACCCTCTGACATCCATGTGATCCCGCCATCCGAATAAAAGTGTACCGTGGAGTAGAATTGCATGATCAGCTCCTCGTTCCACTTTGTGAGCTTCTGCCCAACAAAGTCTGCAACTCCACATGCACTAAAGCTATCAAATACACTAGGGTAGTACTCTTCATTGTCCTTGATGTAGGTCCAGTCGACCCATCTCATGTCACAAACGATTGGCTTCTTGTCAAGCAAAACAGTCTCATAGAAATCTTGCTGCTCCTTGGTATGAAATCTGTAATCCACGGCAGTCCTTCTCCTAGAAGCATACGGATCTGCTTCTCTCCATTTCCTCAGCCCTGAATCTCTCCTGAGCTTCATATCCTCAGCCACAGGATGTGCATCGTTGTGGTCTGGGATCTTGGGCTTGAGCTTCCTAAGGACACTCTCTTCCTCTTCTTCGCTAGCTTCAGGCACTGGGGCCTTGTTCTTTTCCGCAGCTGGGATGCTTCGTGTGCTTCTCTTTGGTGCACTCTTAGGCTTAGATGCAGCCTTAGGTGCTTCCTTGGGCTTGGATGCAGCTGTTCCTGACCTTATAGCATCTCCCATGAGTTTGGCTGCCTTGGGTGCTGGTGCAGCAACATCATCTTCTTCTTCCTCATCTACCATGATGGAGGCCTTACCAAGCACTCTGGCTACAGTCTTCTTCACCCTCTCTTTCCTCTTCTTGCCTTGGCTACCTGCTTCATCTTCAGATTCCAGGGCAAGCTTCATGGTTTCTTCAGTTGCAGCCTTCCTAGGTTTGGAAGTGGGAACTCTTGCCTTAGACATGGGCTGCCTGCCTGCTGGCCTTTTGATTTTCAGCCCTGGCTTTGTGCCTTGAGCTGGTTCAGCTCTCTTTGATGTGGCCTCTTCCTCTGCCACATAGTCTTCATCCTCAGAATCAGACGTTCTCTTCTTCCTTTGACGTGTGGCAGCCTTAGGCAGATTGCTGGGGGTGCTCCTGCTGCCATCATCAGAAGAACTTGAGGGGCTAGTGCCCTCACTCATCACAACTTGCTGCTCAGACACATTCTGGCTGTCACTTTGATCAGACATGTTGCAAACTGACTGCTGACCCTGTGAATAGATTATGGATAAGATAGAGTGGATGAGCATCACAAAAGGCAGAGATTTTTGCAAAAGATTAATTCAAAAACTTAGTTTTAGTTTTCCACAGAAAGCATCTCGGATCTACCGATTTTCAAACTCGGTGACACCGAAGCAGTTTTGGCACCAGAACTGGTGAACTCGGTCAGACCGAGTCATAGTTCGGTGGCACCGAGACAGCTAGGGTTTCACAGAATTCCAAAATCGGTCGCACCGATAAGTTATTCTCGGTCAGACCGAGTTTAACTTGTGCAATGGAAAAAGCCAGATCGGTGGGACCGAGTTTTTCAACTCGGTGGGTCCGAGATGGTTTCGACGGAAACCTAATCCTAAATTTTTTGAATTAAACCTAATCTACGAGTTCATTGACTGGATAGGAGTGTTTCAATCGTGGCAAGAATCATGATGATCACAATGTGCTAGGAATCAGAGTGGAGAATAGCACAAAGATCGAGTCCATACCCTAGTTCGGCAGAGACTCGCTACGGCGGCAACGGCGGGGCAGGATTCCGTTGACGGCGGCGGAGACCAGCGACTGGAGGCTGCTGGCAGCGAGAAGACGATCTGGAGACCACGAAGGCAGAGCAGGCTATCGCGCGGGCGAAGAGGTTTCGGAGAAATTTCCAAAATTTTGCCCGTCACTATATATAGCCCGACCCTATCGGTGTGACCAAGTGGAACAACTCGGTGGCACCGAGATGCAAAACTGTGTGCAGTTATTGCAACTCGGTGTGACCGAAAAGTTCAAATCGATTGCACCGAGATTGAAAACCTAGATCAATTTAATGAACTTGGTAGGACCGAAAATGGAGTATCGGTCAGACCGAGATTCATAAAGAGGTTTTGGAAGTTTAAGTCTATGACGTATCGGGGACTCCGAGCGCTCCTCACACAGAGTGGTTCGAATCTGACTTGATCAAGTTTTGTGATGCAGCATGAATAGAGTTTGAGACGAGAAAAGCATAGATAGCTAGAGGAGGTTCTTAGGCATTCTTCTCCATCCACTTGGCAAAAGAAGAAAGCCAAACAATCAAAACAACAAGTGGATGTCCTCGAATGAGTAAAATATGCAACCAACATGCTCACACAATAAGATGGCAAATGAAATATGTGGCAAAGCATGCACAACCAATTCTAGCATCTATCAAGCAATTTGCGATGACTAGGTCATCTATATATGAGTATATTGACTTAGGAGTCAAGTGAGAACACTTGATCATAGGTCATACTCATTGTTTAAGCTCAAGTGGGGTTACCACTTTTACATAAAGCATTGTTGTATTCACATCTTTAGAGTTGCTTTAGCTCAAGTCTTAGAGTAAAGCTCCCCCTAGATGTGATATCCCCCCTAAGAGGGATGAACTAACCTTGGGTTTTGTCGATGATGACTTCATGTAGATGTTGAAGATGTGGATTCTCAATGTTGATGTAGATCACTTGGAGCTATCCATTTGAGTGAATTGCACTTTCAATACCTACATGGGTTAGTCCCACAAGGAACAAACAAGGATATCCATAGACATAGAGTGATGCACACACAAGATGATGTCCATGAAAACTTTTGGTTACCTTGTCCCTTGTCTTACCAACAAGAGGGTTTGTGACTCCTTGAACTAGTGCAAGATGTGGAAGTTGATTGCACTTGTTCTTGCCAAAATGATAAGAGTGAAGTATGTTGGCGGAGTCACCCTCAAGAACTCTCTAGTTCTTCTTCTTTTGGATCCACACCATCTTGATGGGAATCCTTGGAGTTGTAGTCATACTTGATGTAGTGGAACTTGAAGTAGTCTTGGGAATCCACTTGACTAAGGTCTTAGGAGCTTCTTCAAATGCATCAATCTCCTCTTGAAGCTTGTCCTTGCCTTTTTGCTTGTAGTCTTGTGGTCGAAGATCATCTTGAGTTTGTGTTCCCTTGAAGGAAGTATCATACTTCTCTTGTTGAGGAATAAACTTTGTCTTGGGGTATTGATCTTCTTCCCATTCAACTCCATTGGCATTGAACTTTCGTTCAAAACCAACACCTTGATTCTTTCGGTGCATTCCTTGCTTGCGCACAATTTCCTCGAATTGCTTACTTCCGGCAAGGCTCTTGTAAACACCTTTCTCTATAATTCCCTTCAATAAGCTATTTTCTTGCTCAAGTGTAACTTGGCTAAGAGAATCACTAGTGGAATCAAGAGAACTACTAGAAGCAACAATATTGGATTTAGCATGATCATTGTTACTACTAGAGGAAGAATCTTTCTTGTTCTTGTTACTAGACTTGACTTGAGGCATGTAAGTGGATAATAGTAAACGCTTGGCAATGTAAGAAGAACTTTTCTTCCGGAGATCATCATTGATTGCCTTTAAGAACTCATGCTCTTGCTCAAGATTGAGCTTTTCAAAGCGTAATTTCTCATGAGCACTTAAAAGTTCTCGATGATCTTCGAAGATAGTTTCATGAGCTAACTTAAGAGTGTTTAGTTCTTTAGTTAGAGCCTCAATCTTCTCCTTATCATTGACATTCGTTTTAGCATGCTTAATTGATGTTTCATCATAGTACTCATCACTAGAGTTGTCAACAAGCAAATCATCATCACCTAACAAGTCATATTCATCACTATTAAAGTCAACATACTCGGGGTGTGTTACCTTAGGACCTTTGGCCATGAAGCATCTTCCAATTCCTTCATTTGGTGAGTCAAATATGTCGTAGGAGTTGGTTGACACAAGTGCTAGACCGGCAACACCTTCATCTTGAGTATCTTCGGAGTCGGAGTGATAACTTCTCTCGGAGTGGCTGTCGAAGTCGGAGCCGGATACCCATTCACCAACATGAGCTTGATGTCTTCGTTTTGTATAGCTCCTTGATGATTTTTCCTTCCTTTCCGAATCCTTGCTTCTCCGTGAGTATCTTCGTTCATAACGATCATCTCTAATCCTTCTCTCTCTTGGTGGAGATTCTTTGCTTCTTCTTTTTGGAGAATCTTCTCTTCTCTTGTAGGGAGCCGTACACTCATTGGAATAGTGTCCGAGTCTTCCACAATTATAGCAGTTTCGCTCTCGACTAGAAGATCTTTTTTCATTGTAGGACCTTGACTTGAAGCTTCTATCTTTGTTTCTACTCTTGTAGAACTTGTTGAAGTTCTTCACCATTAAGCTCAATTCTTCATTGCAGTTTTGTTTCTCACTTGATGATGTGGGGACTTCACATGACACTTTGTAGGCACCACTTGATTTATTGTGAACTTCCTCTTTATCCTTGAGTGACATCTCATGAGCAACAATCCTTCCAATTACTTCCGTTGGCTTGAGATCTTTGTAGTTGGGCATCATTTGGATTAATGTGCACACGGTATCATATTTCCCATCCAAGGCTCTTAGGATCTTCTTGATGATGAATCTATCGGTCATCTCTTCACTTCCTAAGCCGGCAATCTCATTTGTGATGAGAGCAAGCCTAGAGTATATTTCAGCGACACCTTCACCATCCTTCATCTTGAACTTGTCAAGTTGACTTTGGAGCACATCCAACTTGGATTCCTTGACGGAGTCGGTACCTTCGTGCATATCAATCAAAGTATCCCAAATTTCCTTTGCATTCTCAAGGAGGCTGATTTTGTTGAATTCTTTGGGGCACAATCCGTTGAGGAGAATATCACAAGCTTGAGCATTGTATTGCAACATCTTCAACTCATCCGCGGTAGCTTCACGGTTTGGTTCTCTCCCATCAAAGAACTCACCTTGCAAACCAACACAAACAATAGCCCATACGGCGGGGTTATGTCCAAGAATATGCATTTTCATTTTATGCTTCCAACTAGCAAAATTAGTGCCATCAAAGTAAGGACCTCTACGGTGATAATTTCCCTTGCTCTGACCACCAAGGCTATGACCACCAAAAGCTATGGAGATCAAGGAAAATGGAGACCAAAGTTCTGATACCACTTGTAAGATCGAAAGTATGTCTAGAGGGGGGGGGGTGATTAGACTACTTGACCAACTAAAAACTTAGCCTTTTCCCAATTTTAGTTCTTGGCAGATTTAGCAATCTTAGAGCAAGTCAAGCAATCATTACACAATTCAAGCAAGCATGCAAAGAGTTTATTGGCAGCGGAAAGTAAAGCATGCAACTTGCAACAATGTAAAGGGAAGGGTTTGGAGGATTCAAACGCAATTGGAGACACGGATGTTTTCCCGTGGTTCGGATAGGTGGTGCTATCCTACATCCACGTTGATGGAGACTTCAACCCACGGAGGGTAACGGTTGCGCGAGTCCACGGAGGGCTCCACCCACGAAGGGTCCACGAAGAAGCAACCTTGTCTATTCCACCATGGCCATCGCCCACGAAGGACTTGCCTCACTAGCGGTAGATCTTCACGAAGTAGGCGATCTCCTTGCCCTTACAAACTCCTTGGTTCAACTCCACAATCTTGTCGGAGGCTCCCAAGTGACACCTAGCCAATCTAGGAGACACCACTCTCCAAGAAGTAACAAATGGTGTGTTGATGATGAACTCCTTGCTCTTGTGCTTCAAATGATAGTCTCCCCAACACTCAACTCTCTCTCATAGGATTTGGATCTGGTGGAAAGAAGATTTGAGTGGAAAGCAACTTGGGGAAGGCTAGAGATCAAGATTCATATGGTAGGAATGGAATATCTTGGTCTCAACACATGAGTAGGTGGTTCTTTCTCAGAACATATGAGTAGGAATGGTGTATGTGTTCTAATGGCTCTCTCTTCGAATGAAGAGGTGGTGGAGGGGTATATATAGCCTCCACACAAAATCCAACCGTTACACACAATCTACCAATCTCGGTGGGACCGAATCAGAAAACTCGGTCTGAACGAAATAGTAAACCTAGTGACCATTAGGAATTTCGGTGGGACTGAGATGCAACTCGGTAGGACCGATTCGGTGAGGGTTTGGGCATAACGTAATCTCGATGAGACCGATCGCACAAACTCGGTGAGACCAAGTTCGGCAATTAGCTAACCAGAGAGTTGGTCAGGCAAACTCGGTGGGACCAACTTGCTCTTTCGGTGACACCGAAAAGTTACAAGAAGGAAATAGAGAGTTTGCATTGCATTCTCGGTGGGACCGATTCGTTCTTTCGGTGAGACCGAAAAGTTACGAAAGGGAAACAGAGAGTTTGCAACCCCATCTCGGTGTGACCGAGATCCTTATCGGTAGGACCGAATTGCTAGGGTTTGGCAGTGGCAAATGACAAGTGAAACTCGGTGGCGCCGGATTGACAGAATCGGTATGACCGAGTTTGGCTTAGGGTTTAGGTCATTTGTGGATATGGAAAGGTGGTTGAGGATTTTGGAGCATATCACTAAGCACATAAAGCAAGAGGCTCATTAAGCAACACCTCATCCCTCCTTGATAGTATTGGCTTTTCCTAAAGACTCAATGTGATCTTGGATCACTAAAATATAAAATGAAGAGTCTTGAACTTTTGAGCTTGAGCCAATTCTTTGTCCTTAGCATTTTGAGGGTTCCACTTTCACATCCATGCCATGCCAATCATTGAGCTTTCCTGAAATAATCATCTTGGAATAGCATTAGCTCAATGAGCTATATGTTGTTATGAATTACCAAAACCACCTAGGCATAGTTGCACTTTCACCGACGATCGTATCTCGGGCAAGTGCTATGCCGATAGACAAAGGGAATTGTATATGGGATTGATTGAATCCTCGACATCGTGGTTCATCCGATGAGATCTTCGTGGAACATGTGGGAGCCAACATGGGTATCCAGATCCCGCTGTTGGTTATTGGCTGGAGAGATGCCTCGGTCATGTCTGCATGATTCCTGAACCCGTAGGGTCTACACACTTATGGTTCGATGACGCTAGGGTTATGGGGAAAGTTTGTACATGGTTGAATGTTGTTCGGAGTCCCGGATGAGATCCTGGACGTAACGAGGAGTTCCGGAATGGTCCAGAGACAAATAGTTATATATGGGAAGTCCTTATTCGGTCGCCGGAAGTGTTCAGGGGTTTATCGGTATTGTACAGGGACCACCGAAAGGGTTCCGGGGGTCCACCGGGAGGGTCCACCTGCCCCGGAGGGCCCTATGGGCTGAATATGGAGGGGGAACTAGCCCCTTAGTGCGCTGGGCGCCAAACCCCCTAGGGCCCATGCGCCTAGGGTTTGGGAAACCCTAAAGGGGGCGCGCCCCCTTGGCTTGGGGGGCAAGCCTCCCCCCTTGGCCGCCGCCCCCCCTCTAGATCCATCTGGAGGGGGCCCGACCTTGCCCTTATAAATAGAGGGGAGGTGGGAGGGCAGCCGCACCACATCCAAGGTGCAGCCCTTCCCCTCCCCAACACCTCCTCCTCCCGCGATGCTTGGCGAACACCTGCCGGAGTACCACGCTACTCCAACACCACCACGCCGTCGTGCTGCTGCTGGACGGAGTCTTCCCCAGCCTGTCCCTCTCTCCTTGCTGGATCAAGGCGTGGGAGACGTCACCGGGCTACACGTGTGTTGAACGCGGAGGCGCCATTGTTTGGCGCTTGGATCGGAATCTACCATGATCTGAATCGCCACGAGTACGACTCCCTCATCCGCGTTCTTGTAACGCTTCCGTGTCACGATCTTCAAGGGTATGAAGATGCACTCAACTCTCTCTCTAACTCTCTCTCTCTCGTTGCTAGTTTCTCCATAGATTGATCTTGTGATGCGTAGAAAATTTTAAATTTCTGCAACGATCCCCAACAGTGGCATCATGAGCTAGGTCTATGCGTAGTTTCTATGCACGAGTAGAACACAAGTTGTTGTGGGCATCAATTTTGTCAATTTACTTGCCGTTACTAGTCTTATCTTGATTCGGCGGCATCGTGGGATGAAGCGGCCGGGACCGACCTTACACGTACACTTACATGAGACAGGTTCCACCGACTGACGTGCACTAGTTTCATAAGGTGGCTAGCGGGTGTCTGTCTCTCCCACTTTAGTCGGATCGGATTCGATGAAAAGGGTCCTTATGAAGGGTAAATAGAAATTGGCATATCACGTTGTGGTTTTGGCGTAGGTAAGAAATGTTCTTGCTAAGAAACCTATAGCAGCCACGTAAAAATTTGCAACAACAATTAGAGGACGTCTAACTTGTTTTTGCAGCATATGCCGTGTGATGTGATATGGCCAAAAGGATGTGATGAATGATATATGTGATGTATGAGATTGATCATGTTCTTGTAATAGGAATCACGACTTGCATGTCGATTAGTATGACAACCGAGAGGAGCCATAGGAGTTGTCTTAATTTATTTATGACCTGCGTGTCAACATAAGCATCATGTAATTACTTTACTTCATTGCTAAATCGTTAGCCATAGTAGTAGAAGTAATAGTTGATGAGAGAAGTTCATGAAGACACGATGATGGAGATCATGGTGTCATGCCGGTGACAGTGGTGATCATGGCGCCCCGAAGATGGAGATGAAAAGGAGCAAAATGATATTGGCCATATCATGTCACTATTTGATTGCATGTGATGTTTATCATGTTTTTACATCTTATTTGCTTAGAACGACGGTAGCATAAATAATATGACCCCTCATTAAAATATCAAGAATTGTGTTCCCCCTAACTGTGCACCGTTGCTAAGGTCCGTTGTTCTGAAGCACCACGTTATGATCGGGTGTGATAGGTTCTAACGTTCGCATAAAACGGGTGTAAGCCAGATTTACACACGCAATACACTTAGGTTGACTTGATGAGCCTAGCATGTACAGACATGGCTTCGGAACATGGAAGACCGAAAGGTCGAACATGATTCGTATAGAAGATATGATCAACATGAAGTTGTTCACCGATGACGACTAGTCCGTCTCATGTAATGATCGGACACGGCCTAGTTGACTCGGATCATGTATCACTTAGATGACTAGAGGGATGTCTATCTTAGTGGGAGTTCATTAAATAATTTGATTAGATGAACTTAATTATCATGAACATAGTCTAATACTTTGCAATATGTCTTGTAGATCAAATGGCCCACGCTAATGTTGCCCTCAACTTCAACGCGTTCCTAGAGAAAACCAAGCTGAAAGACGATGGTAGCAACTACACGGACTGGGTCCATAACCTGAGGATTATCCTCATAGATGCCAAGAAAGCATATGTCCTTTAAGCACCGCTAGGTGATGCAACTGTTTTCCCAGCAACTCAAGACGTTATGAACGCCTGGCAGTCGCGTAGTGATGATTACTCCCTGGTTCAGTGCGGCATGCTTTACAGCTTAGAACCAAGGCTCCAAAAGCGTTTTGAGAAACACAGAGCATATGAGATGTTCCAAGAGCTGAAAATGGTTTTCCAAGCTCATGCCCGGGTCGAGAGATATGAAGTCTCCGACAAGTTCTACAGTTGTAAGATGGAGGAGAATAGTTCTGTCAGGGAGCACATACTCAAAATGTCTGGGTTGAACAACCGCTTATCTCAGCTGGGAGTTAATCTCCCCGATGATGCAGTCATTGACAGAATCCTTCAGTCGCTCCCACCTAGCTACAAGAGCTTTGTGATGAACTTCAATTTGCAGGGGATGGAAAAGACCATTCCTGAGGTATATTCAATGATGAAATCAACGGAGGTCGAGATCAAAAAGGAACATCAAGTGTTGACGGTGAATAAAAGCACTAAGTTCAAGAAAGGCAAGGGTAAGAAGAACTTCAAGAAGGATGGCAAGGGAGTTGCTGCGCCCGGTAAGCCAGTTGCTAGGAAGAAGACAAAGCATGAACCCAAGCCTGAGGCTAAGTGCTTTTATTGCAAGGGAAACGGTCACTGGAAGCGGAACTACCCCAAGTACTTAGCGGATAAGAAGGCCGGCAATACCAAAGGTATATGTGACATACATGTTATTGATGTGTACCTAACCAGCGCTCGTAGTAGCTCCTGGGTATTTGATGCCGATGCGGTTGCTCATATTTGTAACTCAAAACCGGAGCTGCAGAATAATTGGAGACTGGCGCAGGACGTTGTGACGAGGCGCATCGGGTATGGTTCCAAGGTCGATGTGATCGCCGTCGGCACGCTACCTCTACATTTACCAACGAGATTAGTTTTGAACCTCAATAATTGTTATTTAGTACCAGCTTTGAGCATGAACATTGTATCTGGATCTCGTTTAATGCGAGATGGCTACTCATTTAAATCTAAGAATAATGGTTGTTCTATTTATATGAGAGACATGTTTTATGGTCATGCCCCGCTGGTCAATGATTTATTCTTATCTAATATCGAACGTGATGTTACACATATTCATAGTGTGAATGCCAAAAGATGTAAGGTTGATAATGATAGTCCCACATACTTGTGGCACTGCCGCCTTGGTCACATAGGTGTCAAACACATGAAGAAACTCCATGCAGATGGACTTTTGGAGTCTCTTGATTATGAATCATTTGACACATGCGAACCATGCCTCATGGGCAAAATGCGAAGACTCCGTTCTCCGGAACAATGGAGCGAGCAACCAACTTATTGGAAATCAAACATACTGATGTGTGCGGTCCAATGAGCGTTGAGGCTCGTGTTGGTTATCGCTATGTTCTCACCCTCACGGATGACTTAAGTAGATATGGGTATGTCTACTTAATGAAACACAAGTTTGAGACCTTTGAAAAGTTTCAGAGTGAGGTTGAGAATCAACGTGACAGGAAAATCAAGTTCTTACGTTCAGATCGTGGGGGAGAATATTTGAGTCACGAATTTGGCACACACTTAAGGAAATGTGGAATTGTTTCACAACTCACGCTGCCTGGAACACCCCAGCGTAATGGTGTGTCCGAACGTCGTAATCGCACTCTATTGGATATGGTGCGCTCTATGATGTTTCTTACCGATCTACCACTATCATTTTGGGGTTATGCTATAGAGACTGCCGCATTCACTTTAAATATGGCTCCGTCGAAATCCGTTGAGACGACACCGTATGAATTGTGGTTTGGGAAGAAACCTAAGTTGTTGTTTCTGAAAGTTTGGGGATGCGATGCTTATGTCAAGAATCTTCAACCTGAAAAGCTCGAACCCAAATCGGAAAAATGCGTCTTCATAAGATACCCTAAGGAAACTATTGGGTATACCTTCTACCTCAGATCCGAAGGCAAGATCTTTGTTGCCAAGAATGGATCCTTTCTAGAGAAAGAGTTTCTCTCAAAAGAAGTAAGTGGGGGGAAAGTAGAACTTGATGAGGTACTGCCTCTTGAACCGGAAAGTGGCGTAGCTCAAGAAAATGTTTCTGTGGTGCCTGCACCGACTAGAGAGGAAGTTAATGATGATGATCATGAAACTTTGGATCAAGTTGCTGCTGAACTTCGTAGGTCCACAAGGACACGTTCCGCACCAGAGTGGTATGGAAACCCTGTCCTAGAAATCATGTTGTTAGACAACGATGAACCTTCGAACTATGAAGAAGCGATGGCGGGCCCGGATTCCGAAAAATGGCTGGAAGCCATGAAATCCGAGATAGGATCCATGTATGAAAACGAAGTATGGAATTTGACTGACTTGTCCGATGATCGGCGAGCCATAGAAAATAAATGGATCTTTAAGAAGAAGACAGATGCGGATGGTAATTTGACCATCTATAAGGCTCGGGTTGTCGCTAAGGGTTATCGACAAGTTCAAGCGGTTGACTATGATAAGACTTTCTCACCCGTAGCGAAGCTGAAGTCCGTCTGAATCATGTTAGCAATTGCCGCATTCTATGATTATGAGATATGGCAAATGGATGTCAAAATGGCATTCCTTAATGCTTTCCTTAAGGAATAATTGTATATGATGCAGCCAGAAGGTTTTGTCGATCCTAAGAATGCAGACAAGGTGTGCAAGCTCCAATGCTCAATCTATGGGTTGGTGCAAGCATCTCGGAGTTCGAACATTCGATTTGATGAGATGATCAAAGAGTTTGGGTTTACGCAGACTTATGGAGAAGCTTGTGTTTACAAGAAACTGAGTGGGAGCTCTGTAGAATTTCTCATATTATATGTAGATGACATACTATTGACGGGAAATGATATAGAACTCTTGGAAAGCATAAAGGCCTAATTGAATAAGTGTTTTTCAATGAAGGACCTTGGAGAAGCTGCTTATATATTAGGCATCAAGATCTATAGAGATAGATCGAGACGCCTCATTGGTCTTTCACAAAGCACGTACCTTGACAAGATATTGAAGAAGTTCAATATGGATCAGTCCAAGAAGGGGTTCTTGCCTGTATTGCAAGGTGTGACATTGAGCACGGCTCAATGCCCGACCACGGCAGAAGATAGAGAAAAGATGAGTGTCATCCCCTATGCCTCGGCCATAGGGTCTATTATGTATGCTATGCTGTGTACCAGACCTGATGTAAACCTTGCCATAAGTTTGGTAGGAAGGTACCAAAGTAATCCTGGCATGGAACACTGGACAGCGGTCAAGAATATCCTGAAGTACCTGAAAAGGACTAAGGATATGTTTCTCATTTATGGAGGTGACGAAGAGCTCACCGTAAAGGGTTACGTCAATGCTAGCTTCGACACAGATCTGGATGACTCCAAGTCACAAACCGGATATGTGTATATTTTGAATGGTGGGGCAGTCAGCTGGTGTAGTTGCAAGCAAAGCATCGTGGCAGGATCTACATGTGAAGCAGAGTACATGGCAGCCTCGGAGGCACCACATGAAGCAATCTGGATGAAGGAGTTCATTGCCGACCTAGGAGTTATTCCCAATGCATCGGGCCCGATGACTCTCTTCTGTGACAACACTGGAGCCATTGCCCTTGCCAAGGAGCCCAGGTTTCACAAGAAGACCAGGCTGTCGGATCACGGGTTCCGGCAGACCCTTAAGGTTCGAACACTGGGGTGCGCATGGAGATCACGCCTTCTACCTCCCCGTCTCACAAACATCTAAACTACTAAAGGAACCGCACAAGAGACACAAGGTTTATACTGGTTCGGGCCAGCATTGTGGTGTAATACCCTACTCCAGTGTGTGGTGGGTGGACTACCTCTTGGGGCTGATGATGATGAACGATACAAGGAAGAATAGCCTCGCGAGGGTCTGTTCTTGGCTGGGGCGATGAAACGCTAGGAGGAGTTCAGTCACCTCTTTCTCTCTCTCTCTCTCAATCACTCTCTCTCTGCTTTTCTCTCACTTGTCGACCGTTTGGTTGAGATCGAACCGAACCCCTTGCTACGTGGGTGGCCGATCCTATTTATAGGCAAAGGCCCTGGGCCTCTTCCCAAATATTGAGCGGGAAGGGCGCCAACAATTTGCCAATTCGAAGGGGAACATCTAGTACACTTATCCTGACTAAAGTTGGTCTTCGCCTGCCAAAGGCTCTGCGGTGACGCCGTGTTGTGCTCCATGGTGACCTCCGTCTCGTAGTCCGCTTGGTCTCGGTCTCGTTGCACCGAAATGGCAACCTTTGCCTGATGCCTCGGTACTCCGCGGCTGCGCTTGCCCCCTTTGCGCCAAGGAGGAAAGAAGGACGCTGCGTGCGCTGGCGCCCGCCTGGCGCCCTGAGTCATCATGGCTTGCGTAATGGGCACCTCGCGAGGTACCCCACCTTGATTTCTCCGCCTCCTCGTGAGCCAGCCTGAGGAGGCTGCGCCTAAGTATGCGCCGTGTCGTCCGCCCCGCGAGGCTTGGCCCCTCGCGAGAGTCTTGAGTCTTGTGTTGATGAAGATGGGCCATGCTGGGCCTCCTTTGAGCCACGCCGCAGGCCGCAGGCAGGAAAGTCTGGGGACCCCCGTTCCCAGAACGCCGACAGTAGCCCCCGGGCCCAAGGCGTGCATGGACTTGGCCGTGCCGAGAGGTGAAAGGGCAAGGGCGAAGCGACGCAGGCCCTAACAGCCTGCGGCCTTGGGCGCTGCGTGGCGGTTGATTGGACGCAAGTGCTTCAGCAACCGCGCAGGTTGGTAAAGGAGCGGCATCTGCCCAGACATCACCTTTTGCTTTCTCCGGTCGCTGCTTAGATCCCCTTTCTTGCGCCTTCCCTTTCTTCCTCCAAACTTCCAGATCTACTCCAGCTGCGCGACCTAGGAAGCCATGGCGCCTCACCAGCCTCCGGCTGAAGTTTGGTATTCTCCTGCTCTGGACTTGCCGAATGTGTCCCAGGCGAGCCTTGCCCGGCTGCGCCGGATGGCGGCGGCCCAGGGCATCAACGGGACAAAGGTGTTCAAGACCGGCTCTGCCTCCCCTGAGGGACGAGGGAGCACCTTTTATCCTCTCTTTGTAAGCTCCATTGCCGCGGGCCTGGTGCCTCCCTTCTCCGAGTTATTCTTCTCTGTCCTCCGCCATTACAACTTGCAGGCTCTGCATCTCCACCCCAACTCTGTCCTTCTTCTGGCGATCTTCGCTTACTACTGCGAGGCCCACGTAGGGGTGCAGCCTTCGGTGGCCTTGCTGCGCCACTACTTCTCCCTCCGGGTCACCGGCGGCTCTCCTTCTGCGTGCGCGGGCTTCGTCGCATATGGCAGCACCATTGCCATCTCGAATCCTGGGAAGCGGATTGAGGGCTTCAGGAGCAAGTGGGTCTTGGCAGATGCCGGGCGCATCCACCCTCGGCTGATCTTGCCCGCGGAGCAGCCCGTGAGCTCCAGCAACTGGTGCCGAGCGGAGCTCACGGACCCCCGCGTGAAACTGGTGTTGGAGAAGATGGACGCTGTCGGCGTTCTGGAAACGGGGGTCCCCAGACTTGCCTGCCTGCGGCCTGCGGCGTGGCTCAAGCGGGGGCCCAGCGCGGCCCATCTTCATCAACACGAGGCTCAAGACCCGCGCGAGGGGGCCAAGCCTCACGAGGCGGGCGACACAGCGCATCCTCAGTCACAGCCTCATCAGGCTGGCTCGTGAGGAGGCGGAGAGTTCAAGGCGAGGTATCTCGCGAGGTGCCTATGACGCAAGCCATGACGACACAGGGCACCAGGCGGGTGCCAGTGCGCACAGCGTCCCTCTTTCCTCTTTGGTGCAAGGGGGGCAAGCGTATCAGCGGAGTACCGAGGCATCAGGCAAAAGGTTGCCGCTTTGGTGCAACGAGACCAGGACCAGGAGGACTACGAGACGGAGGTCACCATGGAGCCCAACGCGGCGTCATCTCCAGAGCCTTTGGCAGGCGAAGACTGCTTTTGTCAGGATAGATGTACTCGCTGTCCCCCTTCAAATTAGCCCGCCATTGTTGGATCCCTTCCCGCTCAATATTTGGGGAGAGGACCAGAGCCTCTATAAATAGGACTAGCCGCCCACATAGCAAAGGTGTCGATTCCTGGTCGTTCGGTCCGGGACAAGGACGAGAGAGAGAGAGAGAAAGTAGAGAGAGAGAGAGAGAGAGGGTGACTGAACTCTTCATAGCGGTTCATCACCACAGGCAAGAACAGACCCTCGCGAGGTTGTTCTTCCTTGTATTGTTTGTCCTCACCAGCCCCAGGAGGCAATCCATCCACCACACACTGGAGTAGGGTATTACACCATACCGGTGGCCCGAACCAGTATAAACCTTGTGTCTTTCGTGCAGTTCTTTTAGTAGTTTAGATCCCATTGAGACGGAGACGTTGGAGGTGAGATTTCCACACGCACCCCAGTGTTCGAACCTAAAGGGTCTGCCGGAACCCGAGATCCGACAGACGCGGACCTGAGGCCGGCCAGCATGGCGGCGGCGAAGTTGACCGGTGCGTCGCTGCTGAAGGAGTTCCTGGAGCACCAGTTGGCTCCGCTCCGGCGGTACCCTTCTCCAATGTGGAGGCCTCATCCGAGCCCCGAGGCCGTGGATGAAGAAGATGTGACCGCGGTTCTCCAATCTCTGGTCGGGGGCGAGGTGGCAAGGTTGAAGGGTGCTCCCAAGCCCTTGTTCCTTCGCGACGACTGGGAGCAGGTGGTGAAGTCCATGCCTGTTTTTAACGGGGACGGGCTCGTGCCCGTGGCAGCTTCCGAAGGACCGGTGGATGTGCCCTCCGGCGACTCCAGCAATGAGGAGGAGGAAGAGGAGCGGGGAGAGAGGCCCGACTCTGGGGCGACTGATGGAGAGTCGAGGGCTCCCCTCTCCCGGCATGGGTCCCGCACTCTCCGCCTTCCGCCGAGCGATGATGATGATGATGACGATGACTTAATGGGTAGCAGGAGCTCGCCCATGATCCCGGAGAGGGGCAGGACCGGGTCGGTCCCCCGCGGGTCCGTCCTGACTCCGGGGCGAACCGTGGACGCGCCTTCTGCTTCTGAGGTCGACCCTTCCAGCCGGCTGTCAGGCTTCAAGTTGGGCCGGAGGCTGCCCGAGCTCACCGGCGATGACCCGTAAGTGCTTGATCCTTGATCTTTTGTTTCTCGTTCCGCCGACGAGGCTTCATGATTGCTTCTCTTGAATAGGCTGGCGCCAGCGGCGAAGAAGCCGAAGGGAGCCCCCGAGGCCCCATCTACGGCGACACCTCCGCCTATAGGGGAGGGAGATCATGACGCGCGGGCCTCTCCTGCCCGCTCATCCTTGCGAGGCTTGGCTGAGCTAGCTGGGGCGAGCCCAGCCCCCATGACTCGAACGACTCTCGAGGCGCCCTCGTCTGGCGCCGCTGCTACGGCTGTGGAGGCACAGCGGACTCCGCCTCGGGACACTGCGGCCTCGCCGCCGCTACTTTATCCTCCCGTTCCATCGATCGTTGCTTCCTCAACTCCTCCTATTGTCTTGGAGCGCACCGATGTCTCTCTGCCTTCTTCTTCCATCCTGCAGCATGCCGTTGCTGAACTGGACCGGCTGCGGCAGGATCTTCTCGGCACCGACCCTCGCCTGGTGGCTGGGCGCCTGAAACTGGCTTCGGGGTGGATTCGCTCTAATGCTTCGATTCGGGCAGCGTTGGTTCAGGCCTCAATGGCCTGTGACGGAGAGCGGGAGGCCACCCTCGAGGCGAAGGCTGCCCGAGACGCGGCCCTGGGAGAGGTGGTTGAAGTCCGCGGTCGTTGCAAGGCGCTGGAGGACGAGCTGCAAGGCCTGCGGGACCAGATCGCGAAGGAGGTTCGTCTTCGCCAGGAACAAGAAGAAGGCATGAAGGCTCGCGAGGCGGCCATCAAGGGCCGGGAGGCCAAGCTCAAGAAGCACCGCGACCGTCTAAGTGCGCTGGGGGAGGAGCTGGAGGCGACGAGGGTTGAGCTGGACAGCAAGGCCAAGGTTCTTGCCGAGGATCGCGTGGCCTTCGCGGACATGGAGAAAGATGCCCGCGCTTCGCTGAAGACGCTTTACGAGAGCGGCCTGGACAGCCCGCTAGCCGGTGATGGTGACGGCCCCGCCAAGCTGCTTCCTTTCCTGGTTAAGGCCCTTGGGGACGTCGCCCTTGGCATCGGCCCCACGGCCGAGGCCGAGGCGGGCGTCCTGTCTTCTGCTGCGCTGACGCGGGTCTTCGCCCACATCCACCTTCGTGATCCCAATGCCGACCTCGATGGCCTGCTGGAACCGGTGAGCGGCAAGGGTGCTGCTGCCGCTGTCAAAGCCGTGAAGGGGCGCACGGAGGCGCTGCTGGGGAAGTTCCGAGCCTTCAGCACCAAGCCAAAGCAAGGCGCTGCCGGCCCTGCTGCTCCACGAGGCGAAGCCACTCCGCACAGCTTCACCGCTGACAAGTGACTCCGTTCCATCCCTGTTCTTCTTTCAATTCCTGCACATGCATCACGCCTTGGGGAGGCATTTAAACTTGCGTTTGGTACTGAGACAACAGTATGGGTTGTAATATTTGCTTTTAAATTCCTTGAATTTTATGTTTTTCTTCCCTACTTGCTTGTGTTCTATGCCGGCAGAGCCCGGCCCCGCGCGTGCCTCACCCAGCATTAGCCCCGACCGGAAACCAGGATGGGACCAAAGGAGTGAGGGGCTACGTGACAAGTTAGGCTCCTGAGTCGCGATGCTCAGGAGTCCCCCTTAGTATGCGAACAACAAGTAGGGAGGCGCGATGTAGGTGTATCTTCCGTTCTACGTCTGCAGAGCCCGGCTCCGTGCGTACCTCACCTAGCATAGCCTTTCGGAACTAAGGAGTGAGGGGCTACGGAGCCAGTTAGGCTCCTGAGTCGCGATGCTCAGGAGCCCCCCTTGATGCGCAAACAGCGAGTGATGAGGTGCAATGTAAGCGGGGCTACCGTTCTACGTTTGCAGAGCCCGGCCCCGCGCGTACCTCACCCAGCATAGCCTTTCGGAACTAAGGAGTGAGGGGCTACGGGACCAGTTAGGCCCCTGAGTCGCGATGCTCAGGGGTCCCGCTTGACGCGCAAACGGCCTTCATACCTTGGCTCCACTCAGGGAGAGACGCGCGACAAACCAGGCCCGAGGGGCCTGGCTGGGCAGCGTACGTCTGGGTGTGACCCAGTCGTAGCCCCCGTGCCTAGCCCCCTCGCGCGGCACTCCCGAGGGGAGGCGTTGCAATGAGGCCAGCCACTGAGCTCTGGGCTCCCTGAGGTTAATGCGGCCCGGAGGCCACCCCCAGTTGTTTACCAACAGCACGGAGCATAGCGCTTCCGTATGTGTACGGGCATAGCCGCTCCTCGGCAGTGTCGTCAGCCAGCGCGGAGCATGGTGCTTCCACTGGTACGTGGGAGGGGGCTCCCCTCCGGGAGGAGCCCCCGGGGCGTGTACAGCCCCGCCCTGACACGTGGGCGGCACGGTAGGGCTAGGTGAGGTGTATCTGGGCACCCGTGAGCCAGCGCGGGACTCACAAGGCCCTACCTCTAGGCGGGTTGCGCCTGGCACTGGGTCGTATCTTGAGATGTGTCCCTGCAAAATTTGGTTAGATGCTGATACTCTACGTCCTCGGGTCCTGGCCCTCAAGCTTGTCTCAGCCGTCGCTGGTATGCCAGGTCGCGATGCCGTGGACAAGGCCAGAGGGTGAGGGCTGGAGAGCCAGTAATAGCCCTGAGTCGCGATGCTCAGGCACCCCCCTTTAACGTGCAAGTGGCCGACATGGAGAAGAAAGGAAGCCGCGGACAGGCATCAAGCAATCAAGCGTGATAGGCGAATGCATAATTGGAAATAAACGCGAGGGAGATACACGCCACTGGGCCTAGCCCGAGCGGCTTGGGGATGATGCAGCCCGAGAGGCGCCCCCATCAAGGCAAACTAACGACCGAAAAATAAAAGGGGATACATGCCGCAGGGACGGACCCACGCGGCCTGGGAGTGAGGCGACCCTGGGAGGGTGCTCCCAGCTAGGAATGAAGCTTGAAAGATGTCACCTGAGGATGTCGTTGGCGAAGCGGCGTTGGTGCAGCAGACTCGGTGGGCTGTGGAAGCTGATCCTCATGAGCCCCTAGACCCCGGGGCCTCGGGAGGCTCCGGAGGCACTGGTGACTCCTCGCGAGCTCTCTTCATCTCTGCCAAGGCCGCGGAACGCATGTCTTCCTGAGCCTCCATGATGCCCCTCATGAGGCACTAGTACGCCACAACGAACATGGCTGTGGGGTGGACCCCCACAACGCCCCACCTGCGAGGGCCAGAGACGCTCCGTCATGGCGATCTGATTGAGCCCTGGTACGTCGACGCAGACGCGCAGCCCACCATCCTCGCCTGGGTGTGGGGCCACAGCTAGTAGACGGCGGCAACCTCTCATGATCCTTGACTCCTGTAGTTCTTGAATGGCCTTGTTAACGAACTCCTACTGGTCTGACCTTCCTTGCCTGGCTCCTTCTCGAGGGCAACGTGCTTCGAAGCACGCCTCCACATGGTGCCCAACCGCCTCCCTCGTGACCCTGGCTAGGTCGGTGGCCCTCCAGGTGAGAGCCCCCGAGCCCTGCCTGAGGAGGGCGCCGGGCGCGCTTTCCTATGCGATGGAAGGGGGGTCCCCCTGGGCAGACACGGGCCCTGAGGGGCCTGCCTCCCGAGGGGCTGAGCCTGACGACGTCTTCTTCATCTTGGGGGTGGTCTTAGGAAGCCTCCTGCTTCCGTGATCTGGGTCTTCCAGTGACGCGGCCTGAAAGGCTCGCTCCAGGGAACACACTGCATCCTTCTCTTCACAGGGCACCGTGATGATGCCGCCACTTCCTAGCATCTTGAGGACGTTGTAGCCATGGTGAGTCATGGCCATGAACTTGGCCAGCGCTGGGTACCCGAGGATGGAGTTGTATGGCAGGCGGATGTGGGCGACGTCGAAGTCGATGAGCTCGGTGCGGTAGTTGCTGCGAGCCTCGAAGGTGACAGGGAGGCGGACCTGCCCGATCGGGACTGTGGAACCGTCGGTGATTCCGGAGAAAGGCTTGGTTGGCCGAAGCTGGTCATAGGGCACCTGGAGGTTGTTGAATGTTTCCATGGACAGGACGTTGAGCCCTGCCCCACCATCGATGAGGGTCTTGGTGACCAGCATGTTGCTGATGACTGGGGAGCAAAGCATCGGGAGGACCCCGGCCGTGGCCGCGCACTTGAGCTGGTCCGCTAAGCTGAACGTGATGGCGCACGCCGACCACCTGAGGGGCGCGTTGCTTCGAGCTTGGGGAGAACTGCATTCACTTCGCGGGCAAACTGCTTGAAGATATGTTGAGAGGAGGGGGCTTGAGCTCCGCCCAGGATGCAGGCGATTGCGCGCGGCTCTTGGAAGCCCCCAGCCCCCTCGTCTTGATGGTGGTCTTCATTCCTCCTTGGCTGAGGCGGCAGCGGAGGTAGGCCTGCGTTGCCTTGAGGGCGATCCTCACGAGGCTGATCCCTCCAGTCTCCCTCGCGAGGCAGGTCCCGCCAGCGATCCTCGCGAGGCTGGTCACGCCACCCCTTGCGCGGGCCGCGATCTTACCAGCGTCCTGGGTTTCTTCCTCCTCCTCGGCCGTAGCCTCGGTCTGTACGGTCAGGGCGACGGCCGATCCTTCCTTCTCGCACGGCGCGGAGTTCTTGACATTCGTTGGTGTTGTGGGTGTGGAGGTCATGGTACACACAGTACCGACTGCCCCTGGAGGGTTCGGGCAGATCCTTGCCCCGCTTGGTGTCTGGTTCTGCTGCGAGTACGGCAGCCCCCTTGCGCTTCACGTCCTTTGCCTTCGGCTTCTTCTCTTCTGGGTCCACGGCAGGCAGCTCGAGGAGGGAGAGACGTCCCTCCTCAGCCCTGGCGCACTTGGTCGCCAAGGTGAACAGCTCCAGGGAGGTGCAGAGGTCTTCGTGCATCGCCAGCTCCTCCTTCATCTTGACGTCGCGCACGCCATCGGAGAAGGCCGAGATGATGGCCTCCTCAGACACCTTGGGGATCTTGAGGCGCGCGCTGTTGAAGCGCTGGATATACTTTTGCAGGGTTTCCCCAGGTTGTTGCTTGATGCGGCGCATGTCGCTCACGGCGGGTGGCTGGTCGCGAGTACCTTGGAAGTTGGCGATGAAGCGGGTGCGCATCTGGTCCCAGGAGGAGATCGTGCCCGGAGCCAGATTCAGGAGGCAGGTTCGAGCTCCTTCCTTGAGCGCCATGGGGAACCAGTTCGCCATGACCTTTTCATCCCTGCTGGCAGCCTCGATGCCCAGCTCATAGAGCTGGAGGAACTCTGCGGGGTCAGTTGTGCTGTCGTAGCGAGGAGGCAGGTCCGGCTTGAACTTGCCGGGCCACGCGACGTTGTGCAGCTCGGTGGTGTAGGCGCGGCAGCCGGCGGTGGCCACGAAAGGCTTCGGCTGGTGGAGAGCTTGGTCTTGAGGGTCCCCACGCGCTGCAGCTAGGAGCAGAGCAGGGTCTTGGCGTGCCAGAGCTGGAGCAGGGTCGCGGCATGCCGGAGCAGGGAGCGCCCGGGCAGCTCCTTGCGGGCGAGGGACTTCTTGGCAGCTCCGTTCTTGTTGCGCTGGCACCTGATGGAGCAGGTTCCGCCCAGGGGCCACGCGCCTTGGAGCCATGGCATCTTCTTGGAGAGGAGGCGGCTGGTGCGCCTCTGGAGCTTCGTTGCCCGCGCGGGGCAGGGTGTGGCACAGAGGAACGGACGGCGCGGAAGAGCCCCCTGCGGTGCGGACAAGCTCGGCGACGCGGTCGAGCCACTCTTCGTAGACGCCGTCGACGGGGCGGTAGCGCAGGAGCTCGTTTGCCGTGAGGAGCGCAGCTCGAGCCTCCAAGGGTGCGCGGAGCGCGCGGGACGAAGAGCCGGCTGGTGCGAGCGATGGAGTAGCGGTGCGGCCATCTTGGCGCACGGATGGATGCTGAGACGACGCTTGCTGCTCGCCACCCACTGGGCCGGTGGCGGTGTTGACGGCGGGCGACGGGGAACGACGAGGACGCCCTCCGACGGGGGCCGTCTGCAGACGCGAGAAGCGATGGCGGCCCGGCGCTCGGCGCGGGCCCGACGAGCGTCAGACATGGATGCAACGGTCGGGGGAGAGCGGAGTGGTGGAAGACAGATTCCGGCGCACCCCTATCTGGCGCGCCAAATGTCGGATCACGGGTTCCGGCAGACCCTTAAGGTTCGAACACTAGGGTGCGCACGGAGATCACGCCTTCTACCTCCCCGTCTCACAAAGATCTAAACTACTAAAGGAACCGCACAAGAGACACAAGGTTTATACTGGTTCGGGCCACCGTTGTGGTGTAATACCCTACTCCAGTGTGTGGTGGGTGGATTTCCTCTTGTGGCTGATGATGATGAACGATACAAGGAAGAACAACCTCGCGAGGGTCTGTTCTTGGCTGGGGCGATGAACCGCTAGGAGGAGTTCAGTCACCTCTTTCTCTCTCTCTCTCGCTCACTCTCTCTCTGCTTTTGTCTCACTTGTCGATCGTCTGGTTGAGATCGAACCGAACCCCTTGCTACGTGGGTGGCCGGTCCTATTTATAGGCAAAGGCCCTGGGCCTCTTCCCAAATATTGAGCGGGAAGGGTGCCAACAATTGGCCAATTCGAAGGGGAACATCTAGTACACGTATCCTGACTAAAGTTGGTCTTCGCCTGCCAAAGACTCTGCGGTGACGCCGTGCTGGGCTCCATGGTGACCTCCGTCTCGTAGTCCGCTTGGTCTTGGTCTCGTTGCACCGAAATGGCAACATTTGCCTGATGCCTCGGTACTCCGCGGCTGCGCTTGCCCCCTTTGCGCCAAAGAGGAAAGAAGGACGCTGCACGCACTGGCGCCCGCCTGGCGCCCTGAGTCATCATGGCTTGCGTCATGGGCACCTCGCGAGGTACCCCGCCTTGATTTATCCGCCTCCTCACGAGCCAGCCTGAGGAGGCTGCGCCTGAGGATGCGCCGTGTCGTCCGCCCCGCGAGGCTTGGCCCCTCGCGAGAGTCTTGAGTCTTGTGTTGATGAAGTTGGGCCATGCTGGGCCTCCTTTGAGCCACGCCGCAGGCCGCAGGCAGGCAAGTCTGGGGACCCCCGTTCCCAGAACGCCGACACAGGCATATCAAGCGTCGCTTCAACTCCATTCGAGACAATGTTCAAAATGGAGACATAGATATTTGTAAAGTGCATACGGACTTGAATGTCGCAGATCCATTGACTAAACCTCTTCCACGAGCAAAACAAGATCAACACCAGAACTCTATGGGTGTTCGATTCATCACAATGTAAATAGATTATTGACTCTAGTGCGAGTGGGAGACTGATGGAAATATTCCCTAGAGGCAATAAGAAAATGGTTATTATTATATTTCCTTGTTCATGGTAATTGTCTATTGCTCATGCTATAATTGTGTTATCTGGAAATCATAATACATGTGTGAATACATAGACCACAACATGTCCCTAGTGAGCCTCTAGTTGACTAGCTCGTTGATCAATAGATGGTTATAGTTTCCTGACCATGGACATTGGATGTCATCGATAACGGGATCACATCATTAGGAGAATGATGTGATGGACAAGAACCAACCCTAAGCATAGCACAAGATCATGTAGTTCATCTGCTAAAGCTTTTCTAATGTCAAGTATCTTTTCCTTAGACCATGAGATTCTGCAACTCCTGGATACCGTAGGAATGCTTTGGGTGTGCCAAACGTCACAACGTAACTAGGTGGCTATAAAGGTGCACTACGGGTATCTCCGAAAGTATCTATTGGGTTGGCACGAATCAAGACTGGGATTTGTCACTCCGTATGATGGAGAGGTATCTCTGGGCTCACTCGATAAGACATCATCGTAATGAGCTCATTGTGACTAAGGGGTTGGTCACGGGATGATGTGTTACGGAACGAGTAAAGAGACTTGCCATAACGAGATTGAAAAAGGTATCGGTATACCGACGATCATATCTCGGGAAAGTGCTATACCGGTAGACAAAGGGAATTGTATACGGGATTGATTGAATCCTCGACATCGTGGTTCATCCGATGAGATCATCGTGGAACATGTGGGAGCCAACATGGGTATCCAGATCCCGCTGTTGGTGATTGGCTGGAGAGATGCCTCGGTCATGACTGCATGATTCCCGAACCCGTAGGGTCTACACACTTAAGGTTCGATGACGCTAGGGTTATAGGGAAAGTTTGTACGTGGTTACTAAATGTTGTTCGAAGTCCCGGATGAGATCTTGGACGTAACGAGGAGTTCCGGAATGGTCCGGAGACAAATATTTGTATATGGGAAGTCCTTATTCGGTCGCCGGAAGTGTTCAGGGGTTTATTGGTATTGTACCGGGACCACCGAAAGGGTTCCGGGGGTCCACCGGGAGGGTCCACCTGCCCCAGAGGGCCCTATGGGCTGAATATGGAGGGGGAACCATCCCCTTGGTGGGCTGGGCGCCAAACCCCCTAGGGCCCATGCGCCTAGGGTTTGGGGAACCCTAAAGGGGGCGCCCCCCTTCGCTTGGGGGGCAAGCCTCCCCCCTTGGCCGCCGCCCCCCATCTAGATCCATCTGGAGGGGGCCGACCCCCCTTTCCCTTTCCCCTATAAATATAGGGGAGGTGGGAGGGCAGCCGCACCACATCCAAGGCGCAGCCCTTCCCCTCCCCAACACCTCCTCCTCCTCCTGCGACGCTTGGCGAAGCCCTGCCGGAGTACCACGCTGCTCCAACACCACCAGGCCGTCGTGCTGCTGCTGGACGGAGTCCTCCCCAACCTCTCCCTCTCTCCTTGATGGATCAAGGCATGGGAATCGTCACCGGGCTGCACCTGTGTTGAACGCGGAGGCGCCATTGTTTGGCGCTTGAATCGGAATCTACCGCGATCTGAATCGCCACGAGTACGACTGCCTCATCCGCGTTCTTGTAACGCCTCCGTGTCGCGATCTTCCAGGGTATGAAGATGCAGTCCCCCCTCTCTCTCTCATTGCTAGTTTCTCCATAGATTGATCTTGGTGGTATGTAGAAAATTTGAAATTTCTGCAACGATCCCCAACACTTTTTACATATTGATCTTTGCTTAGTTACTTTTCCATTGCCACTGTCACAATCACAATAAAACCAATAACCAAGAATAATAAAGATCATCAACTAAAAGCCTAGATCTACTCACTCGGGTTGATTAGCAATGAACTTGGCTGGCCTGGACAACTAAATCTGCTTCCTAAATCTGGGTCAAAATTATCTATTACTTTTGCCACCGTTACCGATGCTTCCATATTACATTGCTACTAAATACTTTGCTACAGATATTTAGTCTTTTAGGTGCGGTTGAATTGACAACTCAATTGTTTATACTTGAGAATATTCTTTGGCTCCCCTTGTGTCGAATCAATAAATTTGGGTTGAATACTCTACCCTCGAAAACTATTGCGATCCCCTATACTTGCGGGTTATCATGACTATTTTCTGGTGCCGTTGCCGGGGAGCATAGCTCTATTCTTTGAGTCACTTGCGATTTATATCTGTTGATCACTATGAGGAACTTGAAAGATCAAAGAACCAAGATTTTTCCCTCAACTACGAGGGGAGGTAAGGAACTGCCATCTACCTCTGCACTTGATTCACCTTCTGTTTTGAGTAAAATTGCGACACCTACACCTGCTATTGATTCTGATATGTCGCATGTTATTGATGATGCCACTTCTGCTATACATTATGCTTATGATGAAACTACTTCTATGCTTGATAATACTATGTCATTAGGTGAATTTCTTGATGAACAACTTGCTAGGGCTAGAGAGAATGAAATTATTGAAATTGATTATATTGATGAAAGTGATGATGATGATTCTCCCCCTAGATGTGAATTGCCTGATGTGCCTGAGGGTTATCTTATGGATGAAGAAACTGCTAGAGATCTTTTATCTTGCAAAGATAGATATGATCTCAAGAAATTGTTAGCTAAGCTGAAAGAAAAATCTGTGAATGCTAGAATGAAATATGACCCTGCTTTTGCTACTTCACCTATCTGTATTTAAGATAAGGATTATGATTTCTCTGTCGATCCTGACATAATTACTTTGGTTGAATTTGATCCTTTTTATGGCTATGAATCTGAAACTGTTGTGTCACATCTTACTAAATTGAATGATATGGCCACCCTATTCACTAATCAGGAAAAAATTCGTTACTACTATATCCTTAATTTATTTCCGTTCTCATTAAAGGGTGATGCTAAAACATGGTTTAATTCTCTTGATCCTGGTTGTGTGCATAGTACCCAGGATATGATTTGTTACTTCTCTGCTAAATATTTCCCTGCTCATAAGAAACAAGCTGCCTCAAGGGAAATATATAATTTTGTGCAAATTGAAGAAGAGAGTCTCCCACAATCTTGGGGGAGGCTTCTCCGATTCTTAATGCTTTGCCTGATCATCCTCTCAAGAAAAATGAAATAGTTGATATCTTTTATAATGGACTAACCGATGCTTCCAGAGACCACCTTGATAGTTGTGCTTTCAGGGAAAGAATTATTGATCAAGCTGAATTGCTATTGAATAATATGTTGAGTAATGATAATGATTGGACACTTCCTGAACCAACTCCTAAGCCAACTCCGAAGAAAAGGGGTATTCTATTTCTCAGTCCCGAAGATATGCAAGAGGCAAAGAAATCTATGAAAAAAGGGTATTAAAGCTGAAGATGTTAAGAATTTACCACCTATTGAAGAAATGCATTGTCTTGATAACCCGACACAGGTAGTAAAGGTAAATTCTCTCTGTAGACTTAATAAGGTTGAAATCCCATCTACTATGTTTGCTAGCCAATGCTTGGATGAGTTTGATAATTTTATTGTTAAACATGAAGACTTCAGTGCTTATGTTGTTAGACAATTGAAACGTAATGCTTATATGATTAAGCACTTGAGTGATTATATGTCTAGAGTTAAAGGCGAACTTAAACTTATTAGTAAACATGCTTCTATGGTTACCACTCAGGTAGAACAAGTGCTTAAAGCACAAGATGATTTGCTCAATGAATTATATAATAAGAAAAATGAAAATGTTGTTAGAGTTGTGACTAGAGGCGGTAAAATGACTCAAGAACCTTTGTATCCCGAGGGCCACCCTAAGAGAGTTGAGCAAGATTCTCAGAGAACCAATGTTGACACACCTAGTCCATCTAAATAGAAGAAAAATAAAAATGATAGGACTTTGCATGCTTCTAGTGAACCTGTTGTTGACACACCTGAGAATCACAATGATATTTCTATTTCTGATGCTGAAACACAATCTGGTAATGAACATGAACCTAGTGATAATATTAATGACGATGGTCATGTTGATGCTCAACCTAGCAATAACAATGATGTAGAGATTGAACCTATTGTTGATCTTGATAACCCACAACCAAAGAATCAACGTTATGATAAGAGAGACTTTGTTGCTAGGAAGCACGGTAAAGAAAGAGAACCATGGTTTCAGAAACCCATGCCTTTTCCTCCTAAACCATCCAGGAAAAAGGATGACGAGGATTTTGAGCGCTTTGCTAAAATGATTAGACCTATCTTTTTGCGTATGCGTTTGACTGATATGCTTGAAATGAATCCTTATGCTATGTATATGAAAGATATTGTTACAAATAAAAGGAAGATACCGGAAGCTAAAATTTCCACCATGCTTGCCAATTATACTATTAAAGGTGGAATACCTTAGAAACTAGGAGATCCAGGAGTACCAACTATACCATGCTCCATTAAAAGAAACTATGTTAAAACTGCTTTATGTGATCTTGGAGCCGGTGTTAATGTTACGCCTCTTTCTTTATATCATAGACTTGATTTGAATAAGTTGATGGCTACTAAAATATCTTTGCAAATAGCCGATAAATTGTCGGATTTCGGGTTCCGGCAGACCCTTAAGGTTTGAACACTGGGGTGCGCGTGGAGATTTCGCCTCCTACCTTCCTGCACCCCTCTGCCTCGCTAAGATCTAAGCTATGGGAAGAACGACACAAGAGGCACAGGGTTTATACTGGTTTGGGCCACCATTGTGGTGTAATACCCTACTCCAGTGTGTGGTGTAGTGGATTGCCTCTTGGGCTGATGATGATGAACAATACAAGGAAGAACAGCCTCGCGAGGGTCTGTTCTTGGCTGGGGGGACGAACTGCAAGGAGGAGTTCAGTCACCCTTCTCTCTCTCTCATTTCGATCTTCTCTTCTTCGTCCCCCTTCCTACTATGGTGGCTCGTCCTCTTTATTGAGGCCCTGGTCCTCTTCCCAAATATCGAGCGGGAAGGGAGCCAACAATGGTGGGCTAATTTGAAGGGGGACAGCTAGTACTAGCTATCCTGACAAAAGTAGTCTTTGCCTGCACAAAGCTCTGGTGGTGACACCGTCTTGGGCTCCACGATGACCTTCGTCTTGCAGTCCTCCTGGTCTTGGTCTTGTTGCACCAAAATGGCAACCTTTGCCTGATGCCTCGGTACTCCGTGGCTGCGCTTGCTCCCTTTGCACCAAAGAGGAAAGGAGGACAATGCGCGGGCTGGCGCCCGCCTGGCGCCTTTGGTCGTCATGGCTTGCGTCACGGGCACCTCGTGAGGTACCCTGCCTTGATCTCCCCGCCTCCTCGCGAGTCAGCTAATGAGGCCGTGCCTGAGGAAGCTCCGTGTCGTCCGCCTCGCGACGCTTGGCCCCTCGCGAGGGTCTTGGGTCTGTGTTGATGAAGATGGGCCGTGCTGGGCACCCCTTTGAGCCACGCCGCAGGCCGCAGGCAGGAAAGTCTGGGGACCCCCGTTCCCAGAACACCGATAGTAGCCCCTGGGCCCAAGGCGCGCACGGACTTGGCCGTGCAGGGAGGCGGAAGGGCAAGAGCAAAGCGCCGCGGGCCCTAACAGCCTGCGGCCTTGGACGCCGCGTGGTGGTTGATTGGACGTGGGTGTCTCCACTTCCCCATGGCGCCTCGGCAACTGCACGGATTGGACAAGTCCCTGCATGCAAAGCGTGTCATGATTACCTGTGATAGTGGGGGCCGACGGTTGGCCCTCGCAGGCTATAAGTACTGACTGGCGCGCGCCCTTCCAGTTCATTCCCCCTTGCTTGTCCGTCTTCTTCCAGGCCCCGTCGAGGAGGTTCTCGGCCGCAGAGAAGGGGAAGGCTCGCCGGGTAGAGCCTGCCTCACTTCCGCCCAAGCGCGGCCAAGGGCGCCCTCGCAAACATCCTGTGGCCACCACGGCAGCTCCCCGTGGCCGCGGAGACGATTTCCAGCATGGTGCTGCGGCCGGGGGGCGCGCTTCAGTCGCGCGTCCCCCTAGGCCGCGCTTTCACGCTGCAGAGGTGCTGCCGGAGTTCGTTGTGTGGTCGGCGGAGCCGACTAGCACCCGGCTTCCACTTCCTCGCTTCCTCCTCGGCGAGCTCCCGGCCGGCGCCCCGGGTGGCCTTTGGCTCCAGGCTGACGGCTGCTGCAGCCGGGCCTCATGGGCTTCACTAGAGGTCTCCGCAGCCGGGAGCCTGGCCTTGGCCCGCGGTTGGCAGACGTTTGCCCGCGCGCGCAGCCTGAGCCGTCGGTGCAGCCTGCACTTTAAGTTTGACGGCGATGCCACCCTCTACGTGAGGGTGTTTGGGGAAGATGGTCGCCGCGCGGGGTGCTGCCCTGAGGGCGACGACCGTGGCCGGGAACCCAGCTCCGACGATGATGGAGAGGATAGCGCTCGCGTGACTGGCGGCGCTCAGGGTTCCCCAAGCTTCTCGGGTTCTTCTTCAAGCGGCGACTCTTCTAGCGGTGGCCGCGGTCAGCCTCCACGTCGTTGTATATGCTTGGGAGGTGGTAGTGTGTCTGCCCGCCGTCGCGCCTCGGTGAAGCACGAGAGGGAGTGTGCCTGAGCCCTGGAGGCGGCTCGAGTCCTCCCTGCAGGCCGGTGTGAGGCGAGCTGCGCCTGATTTGTTCTTTCTTTTCCTTTTTCCTGCGCAAAAAGACAGTAGTGTGGAGCCCCATGGGGGCGTGTTTGGTTTATTGCTGTTAATCATCATTTTGCTTCCGTTATCGTGCCTTCCGGCTACGAGCCCGCAAGTGGATAGTTCCCGGCCCCAGCCGTGGGGGGCGACCGACCCAGGCCCTGTGTTCGTGCCGCGGTGCCCGTGGGGCACGGGCTGGAGGGGTCCTCCTGTAATGGACCCAGGTCGCGAAACCTTTGAACGCCTAGGACAGGAACACTCGCGAGGGCGCTTGGCTGCCCCCCCCCCCTCGCAAGGCCTTGCATAAGAGAAATCGAGGCAGGAGAGTGAAAAGTCGAAGAACCACAAGCCGAAGACGGCAACAGCTTCAATAAAACTTCGAATGAGCATGAACAAGCCAACTGCGGAAAGCAAATGAAAAAGCCGCGTCCAACACCTAATCTAGTCTTCGATGCCTTCTCACCAGCGCGGAGCTAAGTGCTGCCACTAGGCGTGGGAGGGAGCCCCAGGGCCTGAGGCCGGCGCTCCTGAGACTCCGGGGCGTGTACAGCCCCAACTCATTATTACGTGAGAGTGTCATGGGCGGCGAGCTTCATAGCTGTTGGACTTCTTCACAGGCTCCGGGCCTTTTCCAAAACGCGACAGCTTCACAGGCATTCGCCTTCTTCACAGGCTCCGGGCCTTTTCCAAAATGCGATATCCTCACAGGCATTCGCCTTCTTCACAGGCTCTGGGCCTTTTCCAAGACGCGACAGCTTCACACGCATTCACCTTCTTCACAGGCTCCGGGCCTTTTCCAAAACGCGACAGCTTCACAGGCATTCGCCTTCTTCACAGGCTGTGGGCCTTTTCCAAGATGCGACAGCTTCACAGGCATTCGCCTTCTTCACAGGCTCCGGGCCTTTTCCAAGACGTGACAGCTTCACAGGCATTCGCCTTCTTCACAGGCTCCGGGCCTTTTTAGGGGTAGAACCTCCAGAGGTGCTGTATGTTCCATGCATTCTGGACCGGCACCCCCTCCTGAGTCTCCAAGCGCGCGGAGCCGGGCCTGGAAACATGAACAACTTTGAAAGGGCCCTCCCACATGGGAGAGAGCATGTGCAATCCCTCCCTCGAGAGAACCCGCCTGAGCACAAGGTCTCCTACCTCGAGAGTTCTGGGGCGGATGTCGCAGCAGTGATATCGTCGCAGTGCTTGTTGGTACCTCGCCGCTCGCAGCGCGGCTTCTCGGCGACGTTCCTCCCCCAGCACGAGGTCCATCCCCCGCATGTCGTCCTGCTGCGCCTCATCGAACGCTAGGACCTACGCGGAGCGACGTCTGACCTCGTGAGGGAGGGCTGCTTCGGCTCCGTAGACCAGGAAGAACGGGGTCTCTCCAGTCGGCTTGGTCGCGGTTGTGCAGATGGACCACAACATGGACTGAAGCTCGTCGTACCAACCTCTGCCGCAGGCCTCCAGCTTCTTCTTGAACGTCATAGTCTTGAGGCCCCTCAGGACCTCTGCATTGGCTCGCTCGGCCTGGCCGTTGCTTTGGGGGTGCGCCACCGAAGCGTAGCATATCTGCGTTCCAAGGTTAGCACGGTATGTTTTGAAAAGGTTACTGCTGAACTGCGAACCGTTGTCCGTGATGATGCGGTTCGGCACCCCGAACCGGCTCACGATGCCCCTGATGAACTTGACCGCGGAACCCGCGGGGATGGTGCGGACGGCCTCTACTTCAGCCCACTTGGTGAACTTGTCCACGGCGACGTAGAGGTAGCAGTAGCCCCTCGGCGCCCGAGGAAACGGGCCCAGGATGTCCAGCCCCCAGACTGCGAATGGCCACAAAAGGGGTATAGTCTGCAGGCCTCCTGCCGGCTGATGGATCTGCTTGGCGTGGAACTGGCAGGCCTCACAAGCTTTCACTAGTTTGACGGCGTCATTGAGTGCGGTGGGCCAATAAAACCCACTGCGGAACGCCTTGCCGACAAGGGTCCGTGATGATGAATGATGTCCATAGTCTCCGCCGTGTATATCTTCCAGCAGTTCCTTTCCATGCTCCTTGGAGATGTAGTGCAGGGATACACCATTTGGTCGCTTCCGGTAGAGCTCTCCATCCTTGATGCAGTATGCCCTGGCCTGCCGTGCAACACGCTCCGCTTCCTCCTCCTTCTCCGGCAGGGTCCCTTGTGTTAAGTAACTACGGAGCTCTATGATCTAGCACCCTTCCTGAGGTTCCATCATCAGAAGCAGGCATGCTCCTGAGGCCGGGCCACAGGTCGGGGCTCCTGAGGCAGGTGGCTGGGGAGCTCTTCCCGAGGCTGAGCCGTGTTTGATAATGACGGCAGGGCTGAGGGCTTGAAGAGCCGCTCCTTGAAAATGCCAGGCTCCTGAGGTAACCGCCTGGATGCCCGTTTGGCGATGTCTTCGGCCTCCTGATTGGTGCCTCGGGGCACATGCTGCAACTCCAACCCCCAGAACTGCTTCTCCATCCCGCGGACCTCCGCAAGGTAGGCTTCCATGTGCTCATCTTTCGGCTCGTATACCTTGTTGGAGAAATTGACAAGGAGCTCCGAATCGCCCTTGATGGTGAGGCGCTTCACCCCCAGGGCAGCTGCGGCCTTCAAGCCTGCAATTAAACCTTCATACTCCGCTATGTTGTTGGAGGCCTTTTCACCTTGCTGGAAACAGAGCTGCACAGCGTAGTAGAGCTTGTCCTGAGTGGGTGATATAAGCACCGCCCCAGCCGCAGCGCCATGCCTGGAGAACGCCCCATCGAAGTACATGACCCAGCCTTCTGGCGCCTCGCTTCCCGGGGAGAGGGACCGATCCTCGTCGGCCTTGAGGCCTGGTGCCTCTATCCATTCCGCCACAAAATCCGCCAATGTTGCTCCCTTGATGACTCTGGTCATGCTGAATTCGAGCTGAAACGCCCGCAGTTCTATGTTCCACTCAGCGACCCTTCCAGCTGAGTTAGGGCTCCTGAGCACTCTCTCCAGGGGGTATGACGAGACGACCTTGATGGGGTGCCCCTGAAAATAGTGCTGCAGCTTGCGCGAGGCCACCAGTAGCGCGAGGAGGAGTTTCTGAGGCATGGGGTACCGTGCCCTTGCGCCCCGCAACACCGTGCTGACAAAGTACACTGGGTGCTCAACCAGATTGGGTGCGCCAATGCTGGTGGCTCCCTTGGGAGACCATGGCGCCTCATGAGGCGATGAGGCCTCCTGAGGCTGGCCATCTGGGAGAGGGGCCTCTCCCACCTCTGGTGCACTCCTTTGCGGCGGCAGATCCTCCTCAGCCGCGGTGGCGGTTTCTGCGGGCCTTCCTTGTTCCTATTTTGCCTTGTCCCGGGCTGCTGCTGTGGTTTTGATTCGTCACTCCTCTCTAACCACCACCAGGGCTGCGCTGGCGGAGTAGGGAGTGGCGGCGAGGTAAAGCACCAGGGGCTCTTGAGGGCGCGGAGCCACCATGACCGGTGGGCTGGTCCGGTATCTCTTGAGATCCTGGAGCGCTTTGTCGGCCTCTTCAGTCCACTCAAAGGGCCCCTTTTTCTTCATTAGCTGGAAGAAAGGCAGCGCTCGCTCTCCCAACTTGGAGATGAAGCGCCCTAGTGCGGCCACGCGCCCAGTGAGCTTCTGCATTTCTTTGAGGGTCTTTGGCGGGCTCATGTCCTCGACCGCCTTGACCTTTTCCGGGTTAGCCTCGATGCCTCGGTGGGATACGAGGAAACCCAAGAGCTTGCCCGAGGGGACTCCGAACACACACTTCTCTGGGTTGAGCCGTAGGTTCACCGCATTGAGGCTCGTGAAGGTTTCCTCCATGTCTTGTATCAGGGTCCTGGGATCCCGAGACTTTACCACAATGTCATCGACGTAAGCCTCAACATTCTTCCCGAGCTGTGGGCCCAAGGTGATGTGCATCAGCCGCTGAAAGGTTGCCCCTGTGTTACGCAACCCGAATGGCATGCATGTGTAGCAGTACACCCCACACTGGGTTAGGAAGGCTGTCTTTTCAACGTCTTCTATCGGCACCTTGATCTGGTGATACCCGGAGAAGGCATCCAAGAAGCATAGCAAGTCGCATTCCGCGGTGGAATCAACGATTTGGTCGATGCGGGGGAGCGGGAACGGATCTTGCGGGCATGCCTTGTTGAGGTTGATGAAGTCGACACACATGCGCTCCTTCCCTCCCTTCTTTGGCACAACGACAGGGTTGGCCAACCAATCCGGGTATCGGACCTCGCGAATGACCCCAGCGGCTTCTAATTTGCGGGTTTCTTGGACGATGAAGGCCTGCTTTTTTGTGGACTACCGCCTTGCCTTCTGCTTCACAGGGCGCACATTGGGGCACACGTTGAGGTAATGCTCGATTACACTCCTAGGGATCCCCGCCAACTGGTCAGGCTCCCAAGCGAATACCTTCTTGTTCGCGCATAGGAACCCGACCAGGGCCTCCTCCTACTCGGTTTGAGGTTGGCGCCTATGGTGAAAGTGGCATTGGTGGACCCGTCCTCATCAACGGGTATCTGCTTGGTTTCTGCCTTGTCTTGGGTGAACAACTGTTTCTTCTTGGCGGGTGCAGCCCCCTTGGGCTCGGGGGTCTCCGAGTCGGTGGACTGTGCCGACGCTGCCGTCTTGAAGGCGAGCTTGAGCACCCGCAGCACATCTCTGGTGTCCCTGTGCACGGTGAGGACACCGCTCTTCATGAGGTTGTACGCCGGGTGCGTCACGGCCATGAACTGGGCCAGCGCTGGGTAGCCGAGGATGGCATTGTAGGGAAAGCCAATGGGGGCGATGTCGAAGTCGACCAGCTCCGTGTAGATGTTGTGGTATGTGCCGAAGGTTACTGGGAGCCGGATCTGTCCCAAGGAGCTGGATGATCCGCCCCCAACGCCTGAGAAGGGCCGGCTGGGTTGCAGCCATTCCAGGGATATGCTGAGGAGGTTGAAGGCCTCGACCGAGAGTACGCTGAGGCCCGCACCGCCATCGATGAGAGTTCTGGTGACGGCCACCTGGTAGATGGTGGGGGTGCACAGCATGGGGGACGCACCCGAGCAGGCCGAGTTGGAGGGGTGGTCCTCCGAGCTAAAGGTCAGGCCGGCCTTGGGCGTCGCCCGGTCCAGGAGAGCCCCCTGCCGCATGGGAGCGGCGCTGACCCGGCGGATGAACGGCTTGACGTGGTGACTTGTAGGCGGTGCCTGCAAGCCGCCCAGGAGGGCTGCGACGACCGGGGGTGTTGGTGTGGCGTGATGGGCGGGGAAGAGGCTGCGGGGCTCTTCCCAAGAGGCCACGGAGGCTGCCGGCAGGTGGAGCAGCCACGTGCGCGGAGCGCCGGTGAGGGCCATGGGGAGCCAATTGGCCATGACCCTATCGTCACCTCCAGCTTCGAGGTTGGCCTCCTCATACGCCAGCAAGAAGGCCAGCGGATCAGTCGTGCCGCCGTACCGCGGCGGCGTCGTTGGCCTAAACCGGTCCGGCCATCGTACCCGTTGCTGGGCTGTGGCCAGGGCTCGGAGCCCCTTGGCCCCCGTGCTGGCGCTGGCGGCCGGAGCGGGCGATGCGCTACTCATCGCGTGGCAGGTCGTGGCAGTGGCAGAAGCGAAAACTCTGGTGCATCCCTACCTGGCGCGCCAAATGTCGGATTTCGGATTCCGGCAGACCCTTAAGGTTCGAACACTGGGGTGCGCGTGGAGATTTCGCCTCCTACCTTCCTGCACCCCTCCACCTCGCTAAGATCTAAGCTATGGGAAGAACGACACAAGAGGCACTGGGTTTATACTGGTTCGGGCCACCATTGTGGTGTAATACCCTACTCAAGTGTGTGTTGTAGTGGATTGCCTCTTGGGCTGATGATGATGAACAATACAAGGAAGAACATCCTCGCGAGGGTCTGTTCTTGGCTGGGTTGGCGGGACGAACTACTAGGAGGAGTTCAGTCACCCTTTTCTCTCTCTCTCATTTTGATCTTCTCTTCTTCATCCCCCTTCCTACTATGGTGGCTCATCCTCTTTATTGAGGCCCTGGTCCTCTTCCCAAATATTGAGCGGGAAGGGAGCCAACAATGGCAGGCTAATTTGAAGGGGGACAGCTAGTACTAGCTATCCTGACAAAAGTATTCTTCGCCTGCACAAAGCTCTGGTGATGACGCCGTCTTGGGCTCCACGATGACCTCCGTCTTGCAGTCCTCCTGGTCTTGGTCTTGTTGCACCGAAATGGCAACCTTCGCCTGATGCCTCGGTACTCCGTGGCTGTGCTTGCTCCCTTTGCACCAAAGAGGAAAGGAGAACACTGTGCGGGCTGGCGCCCGCCTGGCGCCTTTGGTCATCATGGCTTGCGTCACGAGCACCTCGTGAGGTACCCCGCCTTGATCTCCCCGCTTCCTTGCGAGTCAGCCTGATGAGGCCGTGCCTGAGGAAGCTTCGTGTCGTCCGCCCCGCGAGGCTTGGCCCCTTGCGAGGGTCTTGGGTCTGTGTTGATGAAGATGGGCCATGCTGGGCCCCCCTTTGAGCCACGCCGCAGGCCGCAGGCAGGCAAGTCTGGGGACCCCCGTTCCCAGAACGCCGAAATAAATCAACTGCTATAACTGTCGGTTTTTGTGAGGATGTGCCTGTTGTGGTTGCAAACATTACTATTTTAACGAACTTTGTTATTCTTGATATTCCCGAGGACGATAGTATGTCTATTATTCTTGGTAGACCCTTTTTGAATACTGCAGGGGCTGTTATTCATTGCGACAAAGGCAATGTCACTTTTCATGTTAATGGTAATGAGCATACGGTACACTTTCCGAGGAAACAACCTCAAGTCAACAGTATCAATTCTATAGGAAAATTTTCAATGATAACTATTGGAGGTTTTGAATTTCCTCTCCCTACTGTCAAGAAGAAATATGATATTCTTATTGTTGGGGACATACATATCCCCGTTGAGGTAACTTAGTGTTATTCAAAAATTCTTTGGATTCATGTTATTCCTAAAGGGTTTGTTAACTAGACTTGATCAACCTTGTTAGTAGATTCCTTTTGATGAGCATGAGATGGATGAAGTTAGAAAGCACAACTCTCTGTACCCTCCTTTTACTTTCTGTTATTTAGATTAAATAATGTAAAAAAGTATTTTCTGTCTATTTTTTGAATTATCCTTGCAATAAAAAATACCCCAAAAATAAAAGTTCTCCAAATGCCCTAAAAATGAAATATGATTTTTTGTAGAATATTTAAGAATTATTGGCACTAAGAACACACCAGGGGGCCACACCACCCGGCCACAAGTGTCCATGGCGCCCCCTAAGGCACGCCCCCTGCCTCGTGAGCCCCACGTGGGCCCGCTCCACTTATTCTAGCACCCACACACTTCGCCTTCCTCCAAAAAAAATCATCCCATAGCTCAAACCCGAGTTCTAGCTCGTCTTGCTGCCATTTTCGATCTCCTCGCTCAAAGCTCCATTCACAAAACTGCTTTTTGGGATTGTTCTGCGAAATTTTCAGAGGAAGAAAATGTTGAAGAGATTATTGAGAGGCTCCTCGAGCTGAAGCTCGAAGGATAAGCAGAATGAGGAGAATAAAAAGCCCAAATACTATCTTCCTCACACTGTGGAGGTTCGGCCGTGCGAATGGCCATGTGATGAGTTCTTGAGAGCAGCCAGGATTTATGATGACTTTTATTATTTGACTGAGAATGCAGGCCTCACCGACTTCCTCCGCGACTAGCGCGAATAGTATCTCCTACACACTAATATTTTCGTGCAAAATTTTTATTTCCATGCTAAGAAATCACCACCCTTGGTGGAGTTTCACATATATGATGAGGTTAAGGAGATGTCACTTCTTGATTTTTGTCGGGTCTGCAAGATCCCCTTTGAGGGAAGCATCGAGGAACCACATCGTAGAAATGTGGATGGGTTTATGGATGGAATTGTTGTAGGAGAAACTAGGAAAATTTCAGATGCAATAATTACCAGTATACATTTTCCTGCTCTTCATTACTTTGCGATAATTGCTAGTAGATGCTTAATTGGTCACGGGAACAGTGGAAATCTTAGTGCTCCTCATATTGTCATTCTGCGCCATGCTTTGTTTCGTGATACCACTTTCATCTTAGGCGCTATTGTTGCTAAACGATTAAATCTGAACAGAACAAAGGGTCCCCTCTTCGGAGGCATCTTTGCTTCATGCCTTGCTGAACACTTTGGTATACCTATTAGGCATCATGAGAAAGAGGAAAAGTTGTTGCCCCCTATTTTTCTAGATTATAAGAGTATGGTAGCACATGATTTTATTGTTCAAGATAAGAAGAAGATGCTTAAGTATATTGATATTTGATAAACTTATTGTGAAATTATTACCTTGCCTACACCCTCTCTGTTTAACATACTTTCAGTGGGATCCGGAGGAGATCGCCAACCAGTGGCACCCTGAGGACCCTCCTCAGTACACCGGAGAGAGTAGCTTCGATCCGTGGCCATAGACCAACTTAGGCCAAAAGCCTAAGCAAGGGGGAGTACGTATTTCTCACCGACATTACATTCATGTTCACACGCTCATTCTAGTTGTCGGTGCTCATACTTTTTCATTGTACTATCCATGCTAGTTTATTTTCTTTTCCAGCATTCTTCTAGTGAGTTTGAAAAACCTTAATAAAAACCAAAAAATTAGTTGTTGCTTTTAGCTAGTTTACTTTCCATGCTTGTAGTAGTAGTAATTAAAAGAAAACCCAAAAATATTTTCTCGTTCTTATTTTTCTTGTTGGGAGCTTTCCCGTGTAAATAGTTTTATTTCTTTTCTTTGGGGTCGAGAGGAGAAGACCATGATGGAAATGTTGAGTGGCTCTCATATGCATTATTGTTGATCTAACCAAGAGCCCATATTACCTTGTGTTCTCCCTTGTATAAAATGCTTGCAGATTCCAGCTTAGTCCAATGCACGTGCACTATTATTATTATCCACACCGTTCGGTCGTGCAAGTGAAAGGCAACAATGATGATATATGATGGACTGATTGAGATGAGAAAAGCTGGTATGAACTCGACCTATCTTGTTTTTGTAAATATGATTAGTTCATCGTTCCTGATTTAGCCTATTTATGAATGAAACATGTTTGCAATGACAATTAGAGATTATAGTTGCTCATGCCATGCTTAATTATATAGGACTTTATACTGTTTTACCTTGTGTGCGAACATGCTATTAAAATGGTTGTGATGTAGTATGATAGGGTGGTATCCTCCTTTGAACGATTCGAGTGGCTTGACTTGGCACATGCTCACTCATGTAGTTGAAACAAAATCAACATAGCCTCCATGATATTTATGTTCATGTTGAATTATATCCTACTCATGCTTGCACTCAGTGTTGATTAATTTTAATGCATGTTCATGACTGTTGTTGCTCTCTAGTTGGGCGCTTCCTAGTCTTTTTCTAGCCTTCACTTGTACTAAGCGGGAATATTGCTTGTGCATCCACTTCCATAAACCCCAAAGTTCTTCCATATGAGTCCACCATACCTTCCTATAAGCAGTATCTACCTGCCGTTCCAAGTAAATATGTATGTGCCCAACTCTAAACCTTCAAATGAAATTCTGTTTTGTATGCTCGAATAGCTCATGTATCAACTAGGGCTGTCTATATCTTCCATGCTAGGTGGGGTATTCTCAAGATGAGTGGACTCCGCTCATCATTCACGAGAAAATGGCTGGTAACCGGGATGCCCACCCCCATGCTTAAATTAAAATAATTGCAAACAAAACTCCCCCAAGATTGTTGTTAGTTGGAGGCAATTGTTGTTTCGAACAAGCCATGGATTGATGTTTGCTGGTGATGGGGGAGTATAAAATTTACCATTTTGTTTGGGAACTGCCTATAATGTGTGTAGCATGGAAGATATCAAGATCTCTTGGTTATTATGTTGACAATGAAAGTATACCACTCAAAATATTATTCATCTCTATTTCAAAACTTGAGCTTTGGCACCTCTACCAATCTTTGATTCCCTCTGAGAAGGGCCTATCTATTTACTTTTATGTTGAGTCATCATCCTCTTATTAAAAAGCACCAGTTGGAGAGCACTGTTGTCATGTGCATGCATAACTATTAATTTACATTGAGTATGACTGTGACTGGATCTCTTTTACCATGAATTACAATGTTTAGTCAGTCCTTGAGCTTCAGAGGTGCTCTGCATTTAAGTTTTGCGATCTCAGAAAGGGCTAGCGAGATACCATCTTGTTATATCATATTATGATTGTTTTGAGAAAGTGTTGTCATCCGAGATTTGTAATTATTGCTCGCTAGTTAATTATGCCATTGATATTAGTAAACATGAGACCTAAATGTTATTGTGAATATGGTTCGTTCATAATCTTTGCTAAAAACTTGAAAGCTGGCTTTACATATTTACAACAACAAGATCAAACAGGGTTTGTAAAAGTTTTTCTTTATCACTTTCAGTTTTTCAACTGAATTGCTTGAGGACAAGCAAAGGTTTAAGCTTTGGGGAGTTGATACGTCTCCATCATATCTACTTTTCCAAACACTTTTGACCTTGTTTTGGACTCTAACTTGCATGATTTGAATGGAACTAACCCGGACTGACGTTGTTTTCAGCAGAATTGCCATGGTGTTATTTTTTTGCAGAAATAAAAGTTCTTAGAATGACCTGAAAATCAATGAAGACACGTTTTGGAATAAATAAATAAAATACTGGCAAAAGAATCAACACCAGGCGGCCCACACCCTGTCCACGAGGGTGCAGGGGTGCGCGCCCCTTCCTCGTGGGCCCCTTGAGGCTCCATCGACGTCAACTCCAACTCTATATATTCACGTTCGGGGAGATAAAAATCAAAGAGAAGGATTAATCACGTTTTACGATACGGAGCCACCGCCAAGCCCTAATCTCTCGGGAGGGCTGATCTAGAGTCCGTTCGGGGCTCCGGAGAGGGGAATTCGTCGCCATCGTAATCATCAACCTTCCTCCATCACTAATTTCATGATGCTCACCGCCGTGCGTGAGTAATTCCATCATAGGCTTGCTGGATGGTGATGGGTTGGATGAGATTTATCATCTAATTGAGTTAGTTTTGTTAGGTTTGATCCCTAGTATCCATTATGTTCTAAGATTGATGTTGTTATGACTTTTGTTATGACTTTGCTATGCTTAATGCTTGTCAGTAGGGCTCGAGTGCCATGATTTCAGATATGAACCTATTATGTTTTCATGAATATATGTGAGTTCTTGATCCTATTTTGCAAGTCAATAGTCACCTACTATGTGTTATGATCCGGTAACCCCGAAGTGAAAATAATCGGGACCACTCCCGATGATGACTATAGTTTGAGGAGTTCATGTATTCACTAAGTGTTAATGCTTTGGTCCGGTACTCTATTAAAAGGAGGCCTTAATATCCCTTAGTTTCCAATCACTACAAAAAAATACACATCCGTGACATTTTTGGGCAGAACAAAAAATTTTCTGTCATACTTATGACACTTCTATGACGATAATTGTGACAAAACCCGGTATCATCATAGATGTGGTGGGGTCCTACCTCTATGAAGAAAAATTATGATAAAAAATGGGCTTTTCATTCTGGGTGGGCCGGAGACGCAGTTGCATGACATTCTTTGGGCCGTCCATGATGGAAAAAACCGTGGTAGAAGCGAGGGTGAGGAAAATATCAGGGTGTTCTCGGTTACGGTGGGTGGTCGGGGCTGAGCGATGCACGCTTCTCTCATACACGCACGCACGTGGGTGCGAGGCGTTGGGCTCTAACTGAACCCGAGCGAGGCATCGGGCTCTAACTGAACCCGAGCGATTACATTGCAGGCTATGCGTTACTGAACCCGAGCGATCGATCGATTGGTGTTAACTAAATCCGATCGAGCGATTCCTTCGCTACTACTGCTAACTGAAGCCGATCGATGCTGCCTCTGGATGAACAGTGAGTGTTGCTGGGGGGTTTGGATGAACAGTTCCCGGTGGGGCTGGATGAACAGGACCCTGTGGTGTTGCCTCAGGATGAATAGGACCCTGTGGTGTTGCCTCTGGATGAACAGGACCCCGATAAATCGAGCCGCTTGGGGCTGGACGAACAGGGCCCCGTGGAGGGCTGGATGAACAGGACCACCTCGTTGAGGGCTGGATGAACAGGACCACCCCGTGGAGGGCTGGATGAACAGTAGATGGCGGAGGGCTGGATGAACAGTACCCCCGTGGAGGGGTGGTTGAACAGGAGCCCGTGGAGAGGGCTGATTGAACAGTAGCCCGTGGAGTAGCGCGCGGTGGAGGCTGGATGAACAGGAGCTTGAGGATGAATAGTCGTAGGTGGAGGCTGGAGGAGGTCGACGGTGGATGAACAGTAGCCCGTGGAGGCTAGAGGGGGTCGACGGTGGAGATGAACAGTATCCCATGGAGTCCCGTTTTGCGGTACGCCACACCCCTCCCGATGAACAGGACCCTCGTTTTGACCGTAGCGCTCTAACACAAGTCTGTTTCCTCCGTTTTGAGGTACGCCACACCCCTCCCAATCAACAAGACCCCCGTTTCGACCGTAGGAGGTCCGTTTCCTCCATTTTGCGGTACGCTAGACCCCTCCCGATGAACAGGATCCTGTTTCGACCGTGGCCGGTCGAACACAAGGCCATTTCCTCTGTTCTGCGGTACGCCAGGCCTCGTTTCCATTGGCTGTTCCGTCCAAGCCGGTTGGCTCCCACGCATTCTGTTGCCTCCCGATGAACACGACGCATTCGGTTGCCTCCCCATGAACACGACGACGACGCAGTTTCTCCATTCCGACCCAGCCATGTACACGAGCCCTGGCCGTACGTATGCGTGAGTAGCTGTTCGAGACCTCGCCCGTATGTACGTACGTGGCCGTATTATCTATCTTGCACACTGGCCGCTGTACGTACGTCTACATGCTACATGCGCGCCTCAACTACGACATGTGCGCGCTCTACATCGACCAGTATGTACATACATGTTCGCGACCAGAATGACAACGCTACATATGCTTCAACTAGGTGGGTCCCGACTGTCAGGCACTTCCTTGCGTGGGAAGATATAGCTGGTGGGTCCTAGCTGTCAGGTTGGTGAATTGTTTTTCTTTTGCCCGAACGCACTTCCTTGCGTGGGAAGATGTAGCTGGTGGGTCCCAGCAGTCATGGGGGAAACGTTTTTTCACAAAATACGGTGGCCCGTCCGATGGGTCCCCGCTGTCAGGTACAGGAATAATTATTTTGTGCGTAATAAGGAGTCATTTCCTTGCGGCTGCCATGGACCCAGCTGTCAGCCTCTCCACGTACAGTACTCTTCCGATGGTAGTCGGTCGTTGACCACATTGACCACGCCGCGCTGAGAGCACCAAGGCGGTGGACGACGGCGAGGCCTAGGAAGGGGATGACGTGAAGCCAGGGAAGACGCGGCAGTGGATGCACACACAGAGAGGCACGAGGGTTCACTGGTTCGGCTGTGGTGTGAGGCTGCCGTCACCGTAGAATAACAGGGGGTGTGGCTAAGTGGAGGGATGGCCTGTACAGCGGTGGGAGTAGTATGGGGCGGTGAGGCCTCCGCGGCAGCACGGCCGGCTACGGGAGGCAGGAGCAGGCGGCACGACCGGTGCTGCTTTGGGCGGCTGGAGCAAGAAGACCAGAGGTTGAAGAAGCACTAAGGCCGTTGGATGGACATCGTACGGTCACTGGAGCTAGAATCGTTCATATTGAATAAGTTGACAAAGCCCTCCGTCCCCGTCAACTTAGTAGGCCCACAAGTCAGCCTCCCACTGTGGTGGGTCCCAGCTGGCACGGGGTATTCATTTTTGTGTGCGCAATAAGGAGGCACTTCCTTGCGTGCGAAGATATAGTTGGTGGGTCCGACCTGTCAGCGGAGGGAACGTTTTTTCAAGAAATACAGAGGCCCTTCTAGCGGGTCCCAGATGTCAGGTGGAGGAATCATTATTTTGCACGTAATAAGGAGGCATTTCCTTATGTCCGACCATGGACCCAGCTGTCAGCCGCTCCACGTACAGTCCACTTCTGATGGATGTCGTTCGTTGACCACATTGAACACGCTGCGCCGAGAGCACCAGGGTGGTGGATGACGGCGAGGCCTACGAAGGGAATGACACGGAGCCAGGCAAGACACGGCAGTGGCTGCCCATGCGGTGGAGAGTACGAGGGTTGACTGGTTCGGCAGCCATCGCCGGAAAATAACAGGAGGTGTGGGTGAGTAGACGGATAGACATGCGAGGGATGCGAGTATATGATCGGGGCCGTGAGGCCTCTGCGGCAGCACAGCCGGCCATGAGAGGCAGGAGCATGCGGCACGACTGGCGCTGCTTTGGACGGCTAGAGCAAGAAGACAAGAGATTGAAGAAGGACATCGGACGGTCACTGGAGCTAGAATCGTTCATATTGACTAAGTTGACAAAGCCCTCTGTCCCCGTCAACTTAGTAGGCCCACTAGTCAGCCACCCACTATGGTGGGTCCCAGCTAGCAGAGGGTATTCATTTTTTGCACGTCATAAGGACGCACTTCCTTACGTGCGAAGATATAGCTGGTGGGTCCGACCTGTCAGCGAGGGGAACGTTTTTTTCGCAAAATACAGAAGCCCTTCCCGTGGGTCCTAGCTGTCAGGTGGAGGAATCATTATTTTACGTGTAATAAGGAGGCATTTCCTTGCGTGTGGCCGTGGACCTAGCTGTCACCCTCTCCACGTACAGTCCACTTCCGATGGATGTCGTTCATTGACCACGTTGACCCGGCCGCGCCGAGAGAACCAGGGCGGTGGACGATGGCGAGGCCTAGGAAGGGAACAATGCGGAGCGATGGAAGACTCGACAGTTGTTTCCCACGCAGAGGAGTACGAGGGTTTACTGGTTCGTCTGCCGTCCCCGGAGAATAACAGCAGGTGTGGTGAGTAGAGGGATTGCTAGGCCAGCGATGGGAGTACGATGGGGTGGTGAGGCCTGCGTGGCAGCATAGCCAACCATGGGAGGAGGGAGCAACAGTCCCGCCGGCGCTTGTTTGAGCGGCTGGAGCAGGAAAAGCAGAGATTGAAGAAGCACGACAGCCGTTGCATGGACATCCAACAGTCACTGCTCTCGTGTGCATTATTTCTAATAATGTACAACCCATTTGCTAATTCTTAAGAATTTTTTTGGAGCCCATCTTCTTTTTGTTAGCATTACACCCCATATTGTGGCCACGGTTAAAAAGTATACAATTTTTTGCATATTTCGGTGCGGTCAACTGTTTTTTCAATCCTGAAATATCGATTCTCATTCAAACTATTTTGAAAAATAATTTATATAAATATAAAATCCAAATAATTGTCCACGCATAAAAATCAATGGAATTTAAAATATTGTCATGAAAAAAATTGAAACTAATTCCCGATTTGATGTGTTTTAAAAATGTACAGCCCATTTCTGGGCGAACCGAATGAAACACTCCTCGTCTTGAAAGATTTGCAGCCCAGCAGGGCTGATAATGCAAGTAGGCTAAGTTTGGGTATTTCTTTAAAAAAATAGAACTGGGCTAGCCATTTTCAGCAAGAAAAAAAACACAAGTGGGCTCATGATGTGGTAAACATAAATAAAACCCTGGCTAGACAGGCCACTGCCCCCATACATCCCCGTTGTTACCCTGATCCGTTGCTAAAACTAGTATAAATAATAACTACTTGTTCCTAAAAAAACGCGCGACCTGCTAGGTCCCTGGTGTCAGCCGCTCATAGTGTAATTCTCTTATTTATTGACTACGTTGACAATGGCGTGAGCCCCATATGTCCAACCATTAGGAGGAACCATATTTTTGGGCTTGTGATATAGAGGCACTTGCTTGTGTACTACCATGACGCTGGTGGGTCCCTACTGTCATCCTCTCCACGTACAGTCATCTCCTTGTTCCTCTCGGTTGTTGACGACGTTGACAACGCAAGAGGGCGGCGCACCGTGCACGGCGAGCAAACCAAGGCCGCTAGGCAGAGGACGACAGCGAGGCCTCGGACGGAATGAACCGGAGCCGTGGAAGATCCACCGGTGCAGTTGCAGGTTCGGGTGCGGGTGCGTGTTGGGGCTGACATCGCCGGAGAATAACAAGACGTGTGGGGGAATAGAGCGAGGGAATGGGCAACGTTGTAGGGTACGTACGGTAGGGCGGCAGAGGCGCAGCCAGCCATGGGAGGCAGGAGCAGGCGGAGCCGACGGGGTGGTTTGGTTTGGGTGGCTGGAGGAAGAAGAAGATAAGAGATAGAAGATACACGACAGATGTTGGATGTCAATCCAACGGCTGGTAGGCAGAATTGTTTGTTGACTAGATAGTAAGTTGACACCACCTTGGATAGGCTATTTCCTCGCAGGTCCCAAATGTCAGAATCCAAATCTGTCACGGTCATGCAGCCTTTCCTATGAAAATTTAGAGAACATTTGATGTGCTAGTTCGAAATAAGTTTGTGGGTGTTGGTGGTGGCTAATCACTTGGTGTCTGTAATGCACAGTGAGCTCAAGCAGCCGGCGAGAGTGATGTTATTTCCCTTGGTTGGGATTTGTTAGTTGTTACAATATTTCACTCTAAATTAAACGACTGGCAAGCCATTTGCCTTGCTTCAAAGAAAATATGACAGTCACAACCGAGTTGGAAAGGGCAAGAACATCTAACTCCAGCTTACAAACTGTACAAAAGCACGAGGGTTAATTGTTCATCAGGTTTACAAAAAAACCAGGTTGAAAAGGGCAACAACATCTAACTTCAGCACTGTTTTCGGCAGTCACAGTCAAAATGGATCGGTCAGGTCCATAGAATGAACATCCTAGGTCATAAAATTTACTGGATTATGACCACAATTTGTTGTAAATAGAAGCCCGACACGTTCAGAAGCTCTTTTTCCCACCTGAAAATCCTTTTTTTGCTCTTCCACATACCCATTCGTCAAAACCATGCTGCTGATAAACTTAAGCCTGATGGACAATAGTAAGCTCGCATTCAGCAGGAAGAATGTGACAAATCTAGTGTTTGCATGGTTGGCTACATATCGTTCTAGCATTATTTTCTTGAATCGAATCTCATGAGAAGTGAGAAAATCCCGATGCTTACGAATCCACTGATTGGTTATAACTTTCTTACCCCGTCATGTTGCCTATATAGACATGAAGATTGAAAACAGTTAAGATCTAAAAAAAGAGTGTTGAAAGAGCAATAGCTGAACAGTTATTCTAGTACACTATATGCGGGCTTCCAATGTGCGTGAAATTATCACCTTTACATACAACTTCTCCAAACATGGAAAGCATTGCAGCAAACCAATAATCTTCTTCAGATGAAAACTATTCATTTGGATATATAAGATCTTGATAGAATCCAGCACCATTGATAGGCCATCCAAGGAGAAACTCTTCATTGAGCATAGAACATAATATTAGTACAAAATGTGTACTCCAAGATGACATATAACTTATGCGCAGAAATTTAAAATGCAGCTTATGGTTACAAGTGTAGATGATAATGTAGATTACCTGAAGAACTATGGAGCCAAACACCATATTGAAATGAGCATAGAGATCATGTATTACACCCAAGGTCTCTAGTTTAGGCGCAGAGAGGACGGTTATTTGCAACGGTGAATAACTAGAATCAAGGATGAACCTTTGAAGTGAAGGGGCATCTTGGATGATGAGGTGCCTTCCATCAAATCAAATTCCAATTCTTACAAGGTTAGGTGACTTTATTTGGAGACAACCGATTCTAACTGTGAAAACAAGCACCAAGCACTCCAGGGCAGGGCAACTAGAGTGGATGATGATGTGCAATGAGGCCTCCGATATACGAAGCCACACAAGTGAAAGTTTCTTGAGAAATGGGAGTCGAAGGTTTAGTACCAGATTGTCTGGTAGGTCGCACAGCACAAAGGTGGCGGTGTGGAGAGAGGAGGAAAACCGCGAGATGGACATCGGTGCTGAGGGCATAGGTAGATGGTGTTCGGTATCTGGTAGGTGATTTCCAGGGGAATAGTAGAACTCAAGCAGTTGTAGTTCTGTGAATTCAGGGGATTTCAACCAGGCGTCCACCGTGCAGGGCATGGTATGCTTGCTTAGGTAGCATGACGGGATGCAGAGGCTTTGAACGGAGCCCTGGTGGGAGGAGATTATGGCTCTGGGGTTTTCAAAATCATTGAAGAGAGATAGCTGACGACAGTCGAGATTAAGGGGCATGGCGCGCCACAGAGGGCGCCACCGAATTGAGAGGACTTGGGTGCGGCAGCAATCCTTGGTGGGGAGAAGCGAGATGATCTCCCCAAGGACGGCATCCGGGAGATCGCTGATGCGGTCTACCCGAGATTCTACGGGTTCCTGGGATCCGGTGGGGGTGGGGTCGCCGCTTCTCCCCGCGCTGCCGGGTGCGGGATCTACAACTGGCATCGCCGCTTCCGGGAGGCTCATCTTCTTGGTGCTGGTGTCATCCGACTCCATTTTCCTCGAGGGCGTCGCATCGTGCTCACGGATTTGAGCAGAGTAACGAATGACGATCCTAGTTGTAGTGTGAGTGAAGAAGAAGGGGAGCTGGGGTTTTTCTGTAGTAGCAAGGAAGAAGGGGAGATGGGGTTTTCTGTAGGAGCGAGGTGAGGAATTTCGGGGTACGAGTGGAGCGAGCTGACGTGAGGTGGGTGGGAGTGAGGAGGAAGAAGAACACCCAGGTTTTTTTGGGGGCGGTGTACTGGGTGTGGGTAGCGCCTCTCATTCAGTAAATATATGGACTTTTGAATTGATTTTACTATTTACTAGGGTGGATGGGCTGTTTTGTCTTGGGCCCAGAGAAACAATTACTACTAGTACAGTGGAGACACTCTACAGCTACCCAGAGAAACAATTACTACTAGTATAATGGATACAATACCGCTTCTGGCTCCTCCTAGGTCACCGAAACGTCTCCCTCTACTGAATGTCATTATACTTTTGTTCACCGACATGCAGGCCATGCAGCACGCGGGCCCGAATGCCATCCTGCAAATTAGAAGGCAGTATGCAGGCGGAGAGTCACCCCGGTCGTAGCGTGGCAATAACAAGCCATCCTATCACAAAACACCACCTCCCCGTAGTCTAAGTTTGACGGACGAAGCAACATCATTTCATTCTTCGCTGAACCCCCTTCTCCCTCACCATCTTCAAGAAAGGCAACACTCGCATCTGCCACTGTTTTTCTCACCCAACGAAGGGAAGGTAAGCGGATCCGTGATGTTGGTATATTTTCATTCAGAGAAAAAAAGAACTTTTGCAAAGCAGTAACCGATCCTCACTCTCTTTTTTGTTTCATTGTCATTGCGATTGTGTCTTCCTTTCAGTGGTCACCTAGTATTCGTCACTTTCATGATGGACCAAGGAGAACCAAGCAAAGATCTGCCGATATTGGAGCAGACGCGGGAGGCTGATCCCCACGAGACAGAGAGCTCCAAAAAGATGGAGGCAGCCACCGAGCTGACCCCAGGTACGCTCATGGCCACTACTGAGATGGTCAACGCCCCGTTTGAGGTTACAGCCCCGTGGCACTGCAGGAGAAGTTTTCCCCCTTCGAGGATGTGTCCCCCCCCCCCCCCCCGCGCTGAGCTGCCCAAGGTGATTTTCTTCTTTCCCGATCTTGACTGTAGTTTTTCATCTAATTATGTGGTGATGAATAATGCAAAATTTTATTAGCTTCGATGTCATGCTATACATAGTGGTTTAAATAACTTGTGTTTCTTATAGTGGAAAGTAATTCAGAATTTGTTTCTGTTTCAATTAGAGCCCTGATGCAGACAAGGATTGTGTGGTTGTACATGTCACTCGCTATGAGGCAGATGACCTGAATATACGCACTGGGAAAACAGAGTTTTTAGGCTGTTGGATCCTGGAAGCAATTTGCGCTTATACCAATGAAGAGTTGTATTCCAGCCTCACTATTCTTAGGAGTGTTGTCCAGGGTGTATTGAAGCACAAGAAGTTCAAAGATACTCCTTCATTTGTGAGGCATACTATTCTTGTCAAGCTTACGCAGAAAGATGACGTGGCATGCCTCCACAAACAAGTTTATGAGTGGTAAGGCCACAAGGTTGTCTTCATGAAGGTTCATAGGATTGAGCTGTTGCCGGACATCCTCGATGATGTTCATGGCAAGGTCCGTCTTGTGTCCAGCCCAAATTAGATCGAGGCATGAAATACTTGCCCCATCTAGTGTTTAATAGTAGTTTGGATTCTGTCTAATTATCCGAACCTTGCCTGTTATCGAGCCCTCTGGGGCTAGTACTCTGTTTAAATCCATCTATGGGAACTGCTGCTACTTTTGTGTGCCCGTGAATCATCGTAATTGTTGCCGAAATAGATGCGTCCTCACTAGTTTTATCATATGAGCAGTGTGTGTTTTGATGAAATAGAGTACTCGCTTGAGAACTCTGCGCCGATGTATACATAAGTAGTTGTAAACATTGTTGGTGCTACCCCACTTGTAAGAAGTTGTGCAAAACACGGCACATTGGCTCAGCTCGCTTCAACACTAGGCTATCGACCAGCTAACAATCAACAATCTGTTGTTTGACATATAAGCAACTATGTATCTTGTTACAGTGGTTCATGCAGTTAACTCAGGCCACAATGTAAATTCCAAACATTCACACGCTAGTCCAACGTTCATGTGGAACACTCACATTAAACTCAGCTTCATAAAAAACTTGAAAAGCATAAGTTAAGAAATTTTATACATCTCAATGATTCATAGAACATAAAAAACTTATACTAGTTCACAGCAAAAGACAAAGTTGTGAGAAGGTTTACAAATCAGGAAAAAACAAGCAAGGCTTCTCTGAGCAAAGGGCCTCCCGGCAGGCTTAAGAGTTCACTCTGGTTTTTTCTTGTTGCCACCATCCAGGGTTAGGTTCTCTCATTCTAGAATAACCAATTATAATTGTGTTCTCAGCTGGAATGCTGAACTGAACCATGTAGTGTACTGACCAGCTGAAATTCTTGTGCATTCCATTAAATTTAAGCACCGCTATTTGCATAAATAAGCAGACCACAATGCCTCTTGTTCGCGCACCTGTCCAAAAAACCGCCGTGCAGCCGTGCCAGCTAGTCCTCGGTCCATGGATGAACTGGTGGAAAGTGCATTCCGGACTAGGATGCAGTTGTTTTCGCTCATCCCTACACTGCAATCAGGAAGTAAAATGTACGAATCAACTTCTTTTATATTGCATTGGTCATTCTACCTAGTAACTACCAATGTAGGATTACCTGGAACACGGGTGGTTAGACGATGGAAACGAGGGATAGCCATCTCATTTTGCGCAGTTCTACTAAAATTGAGGTGTGTGCTTTTGATTGCGTGGATAGAAATGATATGGAGACAGACATCCCGAAATGATATGGAGACAGACATCCCTGTTTGCGCAAATGCGAAATACGGTTATTTAAACAGTGACAAATATTTGCAGTGGCGTATGATTAACATCAACATCTATTGTGTTATAATTGGCACTAGATTAACAGTATGAAAGCGTCCTTAAGTAAGTTGCATCACATCACATCAACACTGCCACTAGATTAACATGCAGAACAATAGCATTAGTATTACTGTCATGAGAGTAGCACATGGTCAGTAAATGTGCAATCCAATTTGTGCAGTTCCACTGGGATGAAGAAATGTTAGCGGTGTGAGATTTAAGTGTAACTGCAAAAACACAATTCATGGGAAATAAAGCAAGACGGAAGCACTTCATAAAATCATGCTGGCATTGCTTCAATTTATCGACGACACTACACCATTACTTATTAGTGACATTAGGTGGCATTGCTTAATGCTTCATGTGATTTTAAATTAAAGGTAGCAATATGGGCGTAGGGACAGCAGGGGCATAAAGTGGTGAGGCAGATGTGGTTGCCGAGAGCGGCAAACACTCAGGCAGCATGTCTGCATTTGTCCCATTTTTTATCTCCTCGGCTACATTTTCCTATGTGAGCACAGGAAATCTAGACCTGCTCATTCTCATTTCCGTTGTCCCCCAACACCCGTCACTTTCTTTCCTTTTTCAACCAAGAGATAGGTCCACTTCCCCCACCCTTCGCCATCCACCATGTTTTCTTTGTCTTTTCAACCAATAGACTGGTTGGGTACCCAGTATCTACTACTTTCCCTCGTTTCCTCTTAGAACCAAGTCCTAGATTCATGCTACAGCTTTCCCACTTTCTTCCCTATTTGAACCAACTCTTAGAGTCGACTGTATGAACTAGCTTTACCTCTAATAATAGTAAAAGTCTAGGTAGCTTTGGAACAGTGAACGGATGTAGAAAAAGATCCACACGAAGCCAAGTGGGGAGCTGGGGCAGTAGAGCAAGGCAGGTCTCGAAGGAATATATACCTGACGGTCGTTGGCATGTGGCAAAGACGTCATCGGGAGGCCGCAACTTGGGCACAATACCGCAGGGAGGAAGAAGGGGTCGGAGGCCCTCCGGAGCTGGCGCTGTCTCGGAGAGAATGACACGGCCGCCAATTGGGACGCGCGGGCAGCCATTGGTCTCCTTCCTCGCCGCCGACATCAGCGTGAACGATGCTCCTACACCCCTGCCCCGGTCGAGGTTGTCCAGCCGGATTTGTGACCAGCTATGAGTTGAGAGAGAGTGTGGCCACCTATGTCTTGCTTAGATCTGGAGAGCATGAGAGAGTGACCGAGAGGAACCCTAGTAAAGCAAGCGCTAAGGCTCCTGCTTATATATATAGTGGAGTGATTTTGTTGTACCAGCTTCAAAAAATGCGCTCCTACGTGTACCCGCAAGTGGGTGGGAGAGAACTAGTGCGTGTGTGCACCGCTTCTCTTTGTAAGAGTACAATATACTATGCCCAAAGAACGTTCGCCACAAGAGTAATAGTATAAGTGTGTGACATGTGAGATAAAATAAAATGTGCGCGACGTCTTTTTTTTTAGAAGTTCTGAGGGTAGGGTGTGAAGAGCACATATGTGTGTGACGTCTACCTGCAGATAGACGATGGGTGCGAGATGACTCAGGAGGGTGCATGTGGGTGAGAGAGAGGGGGCAAGTATCAATGAAATGCATGTGTCCATAAATCATTATCTGACAAATGTTCGCCACAAGCCTTTTCCTGACGAACGCCGTAAGAACCTTTAGATCGGCATCCGATAGTGTCAGTTTTGCCATGCTGTTTAACAGAACAGCCACTCCTCCTACACACAAATCTTCCACGTGAGTGTTAGCAACTGCCGTATGCTTCCTCCGTTCCAAATTGTAGTGCATATATCTTTATTGAAAATTCGAACCTCGCAAACTTTTACCGAGTTTTCGTGTACCAAATTGCACATGTAGAATACCCTGTATATATCATTTCATTCATCTTCGAGAGGTAACTATAAAGATGGGGGAGGAGTATACAATGAAAGACCATAGTATCACCTGCAGCAATTTCAACCATCCTGAGGAATATCATAGGAACTCTATATGATATGATTTTTATAGGATTTTTCCTTTAGAGCCAATTGGTTCAGAGGAATAGATTCGTATACTCCACATTTCAAATGAAATAAACATGATATCATTTCTATAGCTTTAGAGCCACTTGGTTCATATGAATGGTTTCCTATACTCCCATAATTTCAAAGGAAAATAAACTTTAGCGTATATTCAATAGAAAAGTTCCTATGATATGAACCAAATTACATCTCTTTTCTAATCCCTCCTCATAGGAATTGAGATACATGGCGTCTCTAGATTCAATAGAAAAGTTCCTATGATGTCAACCAAATGACATCTCTTTTCCAATCCCTACTCATAGGAATTGAGATACTAAATGTCATGTCTTTCCCTACAACTTCCATGTATACATCTTCTATTCGTAAATAGCTAGTACAACCCACTAGTAGCTTTTTTCCAAGACATGCAACTATGGCACAAGAACTATATAATGTGCGATAACTTGAAAGATGGTTGCTGGATGAAGCTAATCTAACAATGCAGAGATGGCAAATCCGAGCACTACTGGCCGTTGGATATCATCAACAATCCACCAGATCTGCCACATGTACAATTTAGAAGACTCCATAGTTGAACTTTAGCATAATGCACAAACCTCAAAACACAAGCACTTGTCCTTTGTTCTAGAATCTTTCCTATCATAATTCATTTTTTTCTAAATGAATTGCCATTATTTGTTTTTTACTTTATGCTTTATAATGCACAACCCCATGAATCTTAACATTTCTATAAAACTAATTGATTTTGAATGAGATGAACTATAAGAACTAAACGAACATCTACATCATGCATATATGACTCAAAGCTTTACATGCTATAGTGTGTATTTATTCATAATTTGGTTTCGAAATCTCATGCATTCAATGCATGTGCACCTTACTAGTTTTGAGTAGAGTAGAAAATTTCACGCAGCCTCAGGTATATCAAAATGCAGGGCCCATGCATCATTGCCTTCCGGTCGAACCTACGTCCACAATTTTTTATACGTACTATATCTCCACTGGTCTCCGAACCCAAAATGCAGCCTCATTCCCCCTAAACCAAGCGGCCCACACATATTTAAGGCGTTGACTCGAACTCAATCCCTCTCCCGTTTACTATGACGTGGCCCCGCACACCCTAGTAGTACTCCTACAAACACTACCGCCGCACGCATAATCAGTTTTCTTCAAGAGGATGAGGGAGAAGCCGATTTGTAGTGGAGGCGCTTTCAAAAAAAGATCTGTAGTGGAGACCCCTACCCTAGGGTGCCCTAGGTAGCTGTCACACGCATCATTGGTTTTCTCTTTTCTTTATGATATTGCGCCCTAGAGTGAAATGATGGTTGCTTCGTCCATCCAGCTTAATGCGGGAAAGGTGGGGCTTTGTGATTTGACCCCTCATCGCTCATTTTCTACTACTGCGGCGCTATGACCAGGGTGCCTCCAATTCCAACCACTGCTCCGAACTGTAATTTGGTGCATCGCACATGGAACAAGACGGTGGATGAGCCACATGTCGGCCAAAGGGGTCCTGTTAAGTGTGTCGCCATTTCGTGTGCGGACTGACCCTACTTGAGTCGCTACGCCAACACGATAGGTGCAGCCTACCACTTGGTTTTGCTCCTTGGTGAATACCGACTATATTGATCTAAAAATATACGTACTGAACTACCCTCTCCGTCTCTTTTTTTAGACGTCTCGGTTTATAGGGCATGCACGTAGTTCTAGGTCATCCATTTGACTAACTAAATCTGAGTTACTATGTCACAAAAAGTATATCATTGGATTATTAAGCGGATGTTGTTTCTGAACATATACTGGTCATCACATATATAGCCAATTAAGTTCTCAACCTAGAACCACGTGCATGCCATGTAGTAAACCGATACGGAGGAAGTATAGTAGTAAAAATGAGGTGATTTTACCGAGTGATCGGCAGGGGAGCATGGCCTGTCATGCGGTCCCACGTGTCATGATGTACCAAGGCGATGCGTGTATCCCTCTTGAGGCAGAAGCAATACTACGTGGTTTGAGATGGTGGCAAACCAAAGTGTGAAATAATGGTTGCTTTGCCCGTCTGGGAAGGTGCGGCATTGTGATTTGACGTCTCATTGCTCATTGCTACTACTACTGGGCGGTACGACTGGGGTGCGCCCCCCTGCTGTTCTGCACTGTTATTTGGTGCTTGACACGTTGACCCGGTTGCTATATGTCCCACATGTCGATGACAGGAAGTACAAAATTCATGAAAGCGAGCATCGCCGGAGGAGTACAAGACACGACTTGGGTTTTTGCTGCTTCACGCGATCCATCGATACAAACTCGGACTAAAGAAGGCGAGGACGGGTCTTTTCCCGCGCGGCAGGCAGGGGAGTAAAATTTTCTCCTCGTCCTGTGAGCCACCGCATGCGTGGGCGAGGGAGCGGGCGTGAGGCGTACAGTACTACTACTACTAGTAAGGAAGCTTCACCTCATCCTGCGAGCCACCACGCCCATGGGCGGGGGGACAGCGTACTAAGCAAGCTTCTCCTCGTTCTGCGAGTTGATGGGCCACATCAAAAGTACTCCAGAGTATAGAGCCTTGCCTCTAAGGTAGGCCCCACATGGTTTGCCTCTTTTTTAACATAACGCATCAGGTCGCAATTTGTTTGTTCACCCATGGTAGACGATCCTCCCTCCACCAAGTGGACAACCAGTACACGTGTCAAATTACCACATGGGCTGCCTTTTCGTACAGAAATGAGGTCCACCGTGTACCCGCGCGGGTGGGGTTGGGAAAGAGACGGGAGTACATGCGCCATGCGTGCACCTCTTCTCTTCGTGCACGTCTCCCACCTACGTGGGTGTGTGTGAGAGATACAAACCTAGACAAATGGCTTGTGCGGAATAACTACTCTTCGTAAGCCATTGTAAGAGTGGACAAAATGGTGAAGGAGGAGATAGGGGAGCGGTGGAGGTGTGCGATTCTTGGCCGGCGTTTGGCCTCATTTAAATAGGAGATTAAATAGACGGCGAACAGGAGGAGCTCGGCCGGCGTTGCGTTTAATGCCGGCCCGGTAATGAACGGACGTGTGTCCAGAGTGGGTTTCTCGGCTCCCACATGGGTGGGTTTCATGGAGGCATTTGAATGCGGCAAGGAGGCGTGTTCAGTCGGGCGTGCAGCGAGTGGCGCCCTCTACTCTAACGTAGGACACCACGCTGTTCTTCCACTGACGTGTGGGCTCTTTGGGTACATGGCCTGCATGTCAGTGACCCAACGCAGGCATCGCACAACAGAGGAACCTTTGGTGGGCCAGGATGGTCAGAAGCGGGCATTTCATAAACCGATGATTGTTCATTGAGTGTGACGTCATCCTTTTCATGTAGATAAGCCTACTATGTTGATAGCCTGTTCGATACGTAGTGATTCATAAAGACCGCTGCAAACATCAATGTTCTGCTTATCACAGAAACGATTGATTAATACCCGTAACAATCCATGTCCTTAACAAAGGGTGCATGCACGTATAGGTTGAGCGTGTGTCTTGCGTCGTGTGTTGTGTGCATGCAGGCATGCAAGTGTTGCGTACGTGCAAGGGTACGTTTCAGTGTTGCATGCATGTGTGCGTACGTGCATGTGTTCGTGAGTGCATGTGTATGTGTCAATGTTACACGCCTGCATGCATGCGTGTGTTCGTTATGTGTACGTGTCAATGTTGCATGCCTGCATGCATGTGTGTCTTGCCTGAGTGCATGTGTACATGCGGGGTGAGGCTACACGTCAGTCGAGTGACTTTTTCATCTCTGGTCATTAGATTTTCCAGCCATTGGATATGAAATCAAGGGCCTGCAGTTTATCATCAAACTCCACCCCCCCTGAGCCGCGAGCCACCACCGGCCGAACCGCCGGCCCCCGTCGCCAGCGGTCGCCCCGCGCCGCGACGCCGCCCCGCCCACCCTGAAACCACTCCCCACCGCCGGTCCGCCGCCGCACCGGCCATCCCTGTAGCCCCCCCCCCCCCGCGCCGAGCTTTTTCTCTGGCGATCCCCACCCCACCGCCCAATCAACACGCCCCCCACCGCCGGCGACTGCCAACCAGAGGTCTCATGACTTCGAGTACCCACCAACGATTAATTTATTACCATTTTTGTCCTTCATATACGCGCTGACAGGTGGGCCCTATGATAATGTGCACTGCTGAATGTGGACCATTTGACTGGTCAATCGATCATGTCATCAACAAATTACGGAGCTGTATGGTGAGCCAGTGACCGTATGATCACCCTAAAATGTATTTTATTAACACAGCACAGACTCAAACTACCATTTCTTTCTTTCATATACGGGCTGGCATGTGGGCCCTAGGGTTACGCGCCCCGATGGTGCAACACTAGTTGCACCACGTGGAATGTTTGACTGGTCAATTGATTGTGTCATCAACAAAATACGGAGTTGTATGAGTGAGCCAGTGAACGTATAATCATGACATGTATTTTTTCTAACACGGTACAGACGCAAGGGCTCATATATACGCGCAAGCACTCACCACTATAAGCGCACACGCGCTCACCCTACCCCTATGAGCACCTTCGAGAGAGTGAGCCAGCATGTGGTCTTTTACGAAGTCACGATAGGTGCCTCGTAGTCAAGTGGAATGTCTCCTCCCACTGAACGCACATCGCCGGAAAATACTGAAATTAACCCAGGATAAATGCGAGCACCGGGACTTTAACCCTGGTGGGATCGAGAAACCACTGTCCTCCTAACCATCCAACCACATGTTGGTTAGCACGACATAATGTATGTGGTGATGTGATGAGCTTATTTTGAAGTCTAGTGACCATATCGTGATTTTGCTTCAAATACAATGACCGTAAGTGTCGTCTACAAAATAAGGAGCACAGATCAAATGCAAAGTCCGTCAGTGTCATCAAGAAAATACGGAGACGTATCGTGAGCTAGATACTGTATGATCACCACGAGAATGTATACGGTGACCGTAATGAGCATATTCTGAACTCCGGTGACTGTATAGTGCTTTAGCTTGAAATACAGTGACCGTCATGCGTGAATGTGTCGTGGGCATGCATACTTTTAGAGGGCCGAGAGATAATTTGTGTGCGTACGTGAAAGTGGTGTAGAAAGAGGGGATGTCCGGTGGAGACAAGGAGAGATATGACCTTCGTTTCTATTTCCCGTGACTAATATTTTAGGAGAATATATAAACATTCACAATGCAGAACAAATATTTTTCGAGGCACCATGCAATTAACTTTCATGTATAACATTGTACTATTGTATATGCTTATTTTCTTAGTGGCCGATTGCGTGTGTGGTGTGGTGGGCACATCATTTCTAGTTGTGGTGGGTCAACATGAGGACTCATGGGTCGGTACCATCCTACGCCACATAGGTTGGATCGAGACACGATATACGAAGACCCATGTGGAGGACTCGACATACAACACGAAGCTAGCTACCAGAGTCGCAGAGGACTCTATCCCCATAGGTGATAAGCCGACTATATATGATTTGTAACCCTAGGCCCCCAGTATGTTATAGAAGCTTGGGGCTAGTTCGTCGATAGTATACACACACGCACAATGCCTAGTATTCACGTGTACTTTGTACACTCCCCTATCACTAATATACAGTACCAGGAGTAGACTTTTTCCTCAACTGCAATGGTCCGAACTAGGGTAAAACTTTGCCTTGTATTACCATCCAGCCTACCAGTCAGGGATATCCTACTGAATGATATGATGGAATCATATCTGCCAACTACTAAGAGAGAGGTGTGTCTGGGGGGCGCAATGTGTGCGAAAGAGGCCTAAAGATAATGTGCGTGCGGGAGACACGTAGGCACATATATATATGTGGGTATAGAGGGCTAGTAGAGACCGTGCGTGTGTATATATGCATGCGAGAGAAATAGTGTTTTCCAACTAAGATTAGTGAAAAGAGTGGTACATAGTAGTCAGAAAGAGAGAGAGAGAGAGAGAGAGAGATACAGAGAGAGCATGTGCGTGAGACTCCCCGACACCCCGAGAGGGATTGTGAGCATGTGTGAAAGAGAAATGCCGATGCATATAAAGTGTGTGCACTTATGCGGTAGATAGAGAGATATATAGCGCATTTGTGAGAACGGGCCGAGGCATAGTGCATCTACGTGTAAAAGGCGGTTTTACACATTGAATTAAAATAATGGCATTATCATTTTTGGATGAGATCATGAATTTTGCAAATTGCGCATGGACGAAACTCGGTCTATAAGACACCCATACTCTATTGAATTCTAGCATGTGCATGCATTTATTTCATACTATCGATCCATAGAGTGAGAGCGGTTTGAAATACAGGCAATGGATGCTTTTGCAATTCGTATATAAACATTAATTAGTGCACTCCATGTTGTTAGTGTGAATCACTTTATACATTTGTCACTTGCATGGATACATTCCAAATTGCTAGCTACGGAATAGAATACATGTCGAATTCAACATAAAGAGGGTTTCGAAGATTCGAATTCATAGGAAGTGCATTCATCTATTTGAACCCGAGATAATGGCATTTGTAAATCAGATGTAAAAGGGGGCATCAATCTTTGTTGTGCGTTTGAACATGCTATATATATTCATACGCATGTCTAACTTTTTTTTGCAACCAAGGAGATTATATCTAGAACCATGCATTAACTGAGGTAAGTTGCATATTTTTTAATATATACTCATGTACAATGTATATTCAAATGTACCACCTCCATTCCAAAATAATCGTCGCTTTAGGATTTTCAAGAGTAAAGATTTGTGAAGTTTGACAAATACTGAATGTTCAATTCAAGAAAACCTAAAACGTTAATGCTTCTGCTCCCAAATATTGAACGAAGCGCCAAATAGGCCTCTGGTCACCCAAAACCGCGCGAGACTAATGTTTGTGGTAGGAAATTACTGTCTTGACTCTGGCCCGTGTAGCCTATCAGCCCGATGTACAAAGGTCTAAACCAGGGTAGGTTTGTAACTTCACCAAGACGCCAGTCTCAACCGCCTCTGAGAGGCATTCATACGCCATGGGCGCCTAAACAACCATGCGCTTGACCGAAATCTATCCCGGCCACATTTGGGACACCTAAGATTACTGTCCTACCCCCAACCCGCAATATGTCCGAAATTTTAGATGGGGGCAAAGTTTGTAACTTTCCCCAAATTTCAAACAAGCGCGTCCCAAACCGAAACATTATTCCCTCTTAAGTTCCCCGCCTCCCTCCGTTTCCCCATTCATACTCGGTGGGCGCCAAAACGCCCTCTCCACCAGCCGCGAAACCCCAGCCTCCTCCGTCCTCCACCCCATAGCGACCAATCCACCGCCGCCCTCCTCTATCACGCCAGAGCCGGTACCCCGATGTCGTCGTACAACACAACCGCAACCGCAACTCCCTCAAGGACTTAGCAGTTGAAGCCGAGGTAGAGCTGCCTCCACGACGCCGATGGAGACATGCGCTGATGTCTACTACACAACCTTCTTCTTGTAGACGTTGTTGGGCCTCTAAGTGCAGAGGTTTGTAGCACAGTAGAAAATTTCCCTCAAGTGGATGGCCTAAGGTTTATCAATCCGTAGGAGGCATAGGATGAAGATGGTCTCTCTCAAGCAACCCTGCAACCAAATAACAAAGAGTCTCTTGTGTCCCCAACACACCCAATACAATGGTAAATTGTATAGGTGCACTAGTTCGGCGAAGAGATGGTGATACAAGTGGTATATGGATAGTAGATAATAGTTTTTGTAATCTGAAAATATAAAAACAGCAAAGTAACAAGTGATAAAAGTGAGCGTAATTGGTATTGCAATGTGTTGAAACAAGGCCTAGGGCTCATACTTTCGCTAGTGTAAGTCCTCTCAACAATACTAACATAATTGGATCACATAACTATCCCTCAACATGCAACAAAGAGTCCCTCCAAAGTCACTAATAGCGGAGAACTAACGAAGAGATTATGGTAGGGTACGAAACCACCTCAAAGTTATTCTTTCCAATCAATCCGTTGGGCTATTCCTATAAGTGTCACAAACAGCCCTAGAGTTCGTACTAGAATAACACCTTAAGACAGAAATCAACCAAAACCCTAATGTCACCTAGATACTCCAATGTCACCTCAAGTATCCATGGGTATGATTATACGATATGCATCACACAATCTCAGATTCATCTATTCAACCAACACAAAGGACCTCAAAGAGTGCCCCAAAGTTTCTACCAGAGAATCACAACAAAAACGTGTGCCAACCCCTATGCATAGGTTCATGAACCCGCAAGTTGGTCACCAAAACATACATCAAGTGGCATGTGGTATCCCATTGTCACCACAGATATCCATGGCAAGACATACATCAAGTGTTCTCAAGTCTTTAAAGACTCAATCCGATAAGATTACTTCAAGGCGGAAACTTGATTCATTACAAGAGAGAAGAGGGGAAAGAGAAACATAAGATCCAACTATAATAGCAAAGCTCGCGATACATCAAGATCGTGCCAAATCAAGAACACGAGAGAGAGAGAGAGAGAGATCAAACACATAGCTACTGGTACATACCCTCAGCCCCGAGGGATAACTACTCCCTCCTCGTCATGGAGAGCACTGGGATGAAGAAGATGGCCACCGGAGAGGGATTGCCCCCTCCGCACGGTGCCGGAACGGGTCTAGATTGGTTTTCGGTGGCTACGGAGGCTTCTGGCAGCGGAACTCCCGATCTATTGTGCGTTCTAGGAGTTTTAGGGTATGTGGAGTTATATAGGCGGAAGAAGTATGTGAGGGGAGCCACGAGGGCCCCACGAGACAGGGGGGCGCGCCCTAGGGGGGTGGGCGCACGTCCCACCCTCGTGAGTACCTCATTCCTTCCTTGATGTGGGGTCCAAGTCCATCAGGTGTGTTTCCTTCCAAAAATAACTTCTCAAGTTGATTTCATTCCGTTTCAACCTCGTCTGATATTCCTTTTCTTCAAAACACTGAAATAGGCATAAAACAGCAAATCTGGGCTGGGCCTCCGGTTAATAGGTTAGTCCCAAAAATAATATAAAATTGGATAATAAAGCCCAATATTGCCTAAAACAGTAGATAATATAGCATGGAGCAATCAAAAATTATAGATACGTTGGAGACGTATCATGCGCCATACCAGAACTACTCCGACCACGCCATCCTGCGCCTCATTTTTGCCGCTCCACTGTCGCAACCGTCCACCGCACTGGAGCTGTTCCCGCTACGCCGTCGTTTGCTGCCTCAGATCTGCTTCCCCGCCGCCGACAGACGGCCACCGCACCACACTCAACAACTTGGCCATGGGTTCGTCCAAGGCTGCACCGTCCTCCACAACTTCTCGTTTCAAGCGAACCATAAGAAGATCATTGGAAAAGCAGAAGGAGGACACAACACTGCCAGCAGAAAGAGGTACTCCTCTTCCCTTATTCGTGCAAACCTTACGTCTCTGCTCACACCGTATTCATCCCACGAAAGAAACTAGTTGAGCGCTTCTTGCTACATCTTCTTCGTGATACTAAATGCACAAGGTTTCCTCCCTTTACTATTTCACCTTTGCTAGAGGTCAGTAGCCCGCCTGGATTTCAATTCAGGGCCAGTCGAACCGGAATTAAAAGAAGCACCACCCGCTTAGGCGCGCGGAGCACCTAGTCTGCCTGTTCGCCGGGGAAGTGGCGCATCGGTGTCTATCATAGGGGTGTGAGGCGCAGGAGCTGCTTGTGCCCGATCTGGAGGTCGGCGGGGCTTGAATGGATGGCCGGGGGGTAGTGCCAAGCACGGCGGTGCGGTGAGGTCGAGGGAGGGCGCGGGCAGGGGACTGGGCCGGTGGTCGTTGCCGTTTCAAGGAAGATCGTCAACACTGACTGGCTGGAGGTATATGAAGGCGATCTGCCCGTTCTTTGTACGTCGGACGGTGCATAAAAAATGGACTGACTTATTTATTTTCAGTCGAATGTTATTTTCATAGAATGTTGTAGTAATTTAGTGTGCCATGCATGTTGTAGAGCTATCATATGTCTCCCGTCATTTATTTCTCACCGACCTGCTATTTGCTACCTTTACACTGTTCTAATTGTGCACACACTTCACCCATACTCACACTATTGTTTTTTTATGCATGGGTATTTCAGACTCTGACACAGTTTTGATGAATGCTGAAAAGAAAAGACAGAAGTCGCTCCATTGTAATTTGAGGATAAGCACTAAGCTTTTCAGCGCTCTAAAGGATGCAGTGTCAGCAGTTGGAGACAGTAAACGTAGCTCTGCAGTTGATGATCTCAATTGCCACACACAACCATCCCAGGTGCTTGCTTTAACTTTGCGTTGTCAAATGTGGTTGCATGTTGCATATGGTGTCTAGCTTGTATTGCTTCCAATTTGGTTAAATTGCATCTGCTTACTTTACACTTTATACCTTTGATAATGACATGCCTTCCTGTTTTTGATACATACTACATATGTCTATTAACCATGTTCGTACATCAAACTAATGCTCTTTTGTATCCCTTGTCAATCACTTATGATGAGAAAGTCACCCGAGTGGGTTACTGTGAGACGCCATACTCGTTTAAAGAGTGCAGTGTCATCCTCCCCACATGATTCTCAAGAAACAGCAAGGCTAAATGAAGATAGTCAACATAGCTCCCTAGTTGATGACCGCAATTCCCCCACACCACCATCACAGGTGCTTGCTCTAACATCGCAGTGTGATATGTTGTTGCATGTTACATACGGTGTCTAGCTTGTAATGCTTCTAATTAGGGTAAATTGCATCTTCTTAGTTTACACATTATACCTGTGAATATGACATGCCTTCCTATTTTTGGTACACACTACATCTATGTGTTAACCTTGTTCTTACATGAAACTACCTCTTTTGTATCCCGCATCAATCACTTACGATGAGTCACCTTTACTCGTTGCATATTGCATATTATTTCTAGCCTGTTGCCATGTATTGCTTCTAATTTGGTCAAATACATTTGTTAGGGCACCCTTTTAATTTGGCAGAGTGATATTGGTTTCATCTTTCATATGGTTTCTAGCTTGCATTGATTCTAACAAGTTCAAGCACCCTGTGCTTAGTTTACACTTTATACATCATACATGTCAATATGTCACGCCGTCCTGTTTTTCATACATATTCCATCCTCCTATCATGCGGCTGCCTTACATGAAAGTAGTGTTCGTCAGTATCATGCATCAGTGAGTTCTGAAGAGCAAATTTTACTCCTTTTTCTTGTGGGTTTGACTTGACAAGGCAAAATCAAGAAAGAGGAAGGAAAAGAGTAAGGAAGGCGATGATGGTGGTCGTCTGTAGCAACGTAAACGGAGCATCTGTACCGATTCTCCTTATACTGATAGTGCATTACAAGGTCCAAGTCTCCGCTCCCCTACTCCACCATCCAAGGTGCTTGCTCTAACTTGGCAGTGTGATATTTGGTTGCATGTTGCATATGGTGTCTAGCTTGTATTGCTCCTAATTAGTGTAAACTGCATCTGCTTAGCTTACACATGATACGTGTGAATATGACATGCTTTCATGTTTTTGGTACATACTATATCTGTCTATCACACCATGTTCTTACATGAAACTACTCTTCTTGTGTATCATGCATCAGTCACTTATGATGGAACACCTTTAAGTTGGCAGTGTGATATTGGTTTGCGTCTTGAATATGATTTCTAGCATGTATTGCTTCTAGTTTGATGAACGCCACCTATGACGAGACAGTTTTAACTTGGCAGAGTGATATTGATTGCACCTTTCATATGGTGTCTAGTTTGCAGTGCTTCTAATTTGTTGAAGTGCCTTCTGCTTAGTTACCACATCATAGGTGTGAATATGTCAAGCCATCCATTTTTTGTACATATTCCATCCTCGTGTCATGACTTTGCCTTTCATCAGAGTAGTGTTCGTTAGTATCATGCATGAATGAGTTTTGAAGAGCGAATGATATTCCTTTTTCTTGTAGGTTTGACCTCATAATGCAAAATCAATACAGCTGAAGGAAATTGGCAAGGCATTGGATGATGGTGGTCCTTCCGAGCAACTGAAATGGAGGTTCTCTACAGATTCTACTCCGCCATCCTCCCAACGAGATTCGCAAGACAACGCAAGGCTAGACAGTCAACGTAGCTGTGTAGATGATGAGCACATCTCCCCTACTCCACCATCACACGTGCTTGCTCTAACTTGGCACTATTATATGTGGTTGCATGTTGTGTATGATGTCTAGCTTGTATTGCTTCTAACTTTGTTGATTGCATCTGCTTACTTTACACATAATGACTGTGAATATGACACGTGTTGCTGTTTCTGTTTCTAGAACATACGTGTACATGATGAGCACATCTCCCCTACTCCACCATCATAGGTGCTTGCTCTAACTTGGCACTATTATATGTGGTTGCATGTTGCGTATGATGTCTAGCTTGTATTGCTTCTAACTTTGTTGAATTGCATCTGCTTACTTTACACATAATGCCTGTGAATATGACACATGTTCCTGTTTCTAGAACATACGTGTACATGATGAGCACATCTCCCCTACTCCACCATCACAGGTGCTTTCTCTAACTTGGAACTGTTATATGTGGTTGCGTTTTCCGTATGATGTCTAGTTTGTATTGCTTCTGATTATGTTGAATTGCATCTTCGTAGCTTACAACTTATACCTGCAACGATCACTTACCCATAAGACACATTTAACTTAGGACTGTGATGTAGGTTGCATCTTGCATTGTCTTCTAGCTTGTACTGCTTCTAATTTCTTGAAATGGCACTTACGACGAGACACTTTTACCTGATAGAGTGATATTGGTTGCATGTTCATATGGTGCCTAGCTTTCATTTCTTCTAATTTTGTTGAAATGCCTTCCGCTTACTGTTTTTTCATACATATTCCATCCTCCTATCGTACGCGTGAATATGAAACACTGTCTTTTTTGTATATATTCCATCCTCCTATCATGCACTTGCCTTACATCAAAGTAGTGTTCATCTGTATCATGCATCAACCAGTTATGCAGAGCTAATATTATTCATCTTCTTGTGGTTTTGACTTCATAAGGAAATATCAGAAAATAGGAAGGAAAAGAGTAGGTTAGGGGATGTTGGTGGTCCTCGGCACCGACGCAAATAGAGACTCTATAGATTTGCCACTGCTATTACTAATGAAGTTCAAGTCCCAAGTCTACATGATGAGTTCATCTCCCGTACTCCACCATCGCAGGTGCTTGATCTAAGTTGACAATGTGATAATTGGTTTCATGTTGCATATGTTGTCTAGCTTGTATTTCTTCTATTTTGATTAAATTGCACCTGCTGAGTTTATATGTTATACATGTGCATATGGCATGGTGTTCTGTGTCTAGAATACACTGCATCTATCTATCATACCATGTTCTTACATCAAAGTACTGCTCTTGTGTATCCCGCATCAGTCACTCATGATTGGACGCTTTTAACATGGCAGTTTGATAGTGGTTGCATCTTGCATTGATTTTTATGTTGTACCGCTTCTAATTTTTCGAATTTCCACTTATGACAAGACACTTTTAACTTGGCAGAGTATTATTGGTTACATCTTTCATATGGTGTCTAGCTTGCATTACTTCTATTTTCTTGAAAATCCTTCTGCTTAGTTTACACATCGTAGCTGTGAATATGTCATGAAGTCCTATTTTTTCTTACATATTCCATCCCCATACAGTTGTCTTACATCAAAGTATTGCTTGTCTGTATCATGCAGCAATGAGTTCTGTAGAGCGATTTTATTCTTTTGTGTTGTGGGTACGGCTTCACATGGAAAAGTCAAAAAAGAGCAAGGAAAATAATATAGTAGGGAGTGGTGTTACTCGTCGGGAGAAACGGAAAAGGATCTGTCGTCCAGATTCTGCTGGTACTTATAGTGCAGTAGAAGGTCCAAGTCCACCGGCTAAATCTACAAACAGAGTATCACCTGCTCCACCAGCTGCAGCATCCGCTTCAACTGTACTAGCATATCAACAAGTTACTCGTTCGTTTGCTCTGGAACTGGCCAGTTCCCAAGCTGCCTTCACACGTAACACTACTTCCGAAGCACTGCTGACACAACAGGACTTGGCAAGATCAGATGAACCTCATGAGCGCAACACCAAGACGGTACCTGACCGAGTCAAGTTGCAGGTTCATGCTCCTTTATATGTACTCTCACAGTTTGATGTACACTAACACTTTCCATATTCGTTGTTGAACTAGCACCACGATGCAAGCGGAAGTAGACATCAGGGATAATGCTTGACAGATTAACAAAATCTGAAGGAGGAAGAATGGAGATCCATTTTGAGGCTGGTTTAAAAAGGCCACGTGATGCTACAGAGTCAGCCAAGTTCGTATCAGAGGCAGCCGTTGCCATTAGGTGTCATGCACGTATCCTCCCAACATGGATCCAATACAGGAATGAGAAAGACAATACCTAGCTTAACACCTTCCTTGACCATTTATCCGTAAGTAATGTTATTCATCACAATTAGTAATATTGTCTTGCTCTGTCCCTTACTTTCTAGCTTCCTCCTAATAAGACTCACATTCTTTTTTCAACAGATGAGGTTCAAGTTCGATCCAAAAGATGATGCAACTAAACAAGCATGCACTCATGTTTTTCAGTCTGCTCTGCGACAGTATCGGTACCACCTTAGAAAATCTCACTTTGAAGTCAAGGCTAACAATGAAATCATCCAAACATCTCCAGTGGAATATATTACAGATGAAGACTGGACAACCCTCATTAAACACTAGTCTGATCCAAAGTATCAGGTAGGCTATATTATTTGATCAGACCACATATTGAACTTGTATTTATGTATGTGCCTTACAAGTGTATCTTCTTCTAGGCTAACAGTTTGAAGAACAAGACCAACCATTCTAAAGTGAAATTCCAACAGACAACAGGATCTCGTAGCTATATTGCACACTGCGAGGCTCTTGTCAATAGCTGCTACTTCTTTTTTCTGTGCCATATTATCGTATCTATATTGACTTGTTCCAAATACAGAGGAAAGCCTGTGCGGACCAAAAAGAACCTGAACTGAATGCAGTGCAAATCTTCAAGGATTGGCACACCAGCAAGATGAAGGACATGAGCACACCAGTTCAAGCCGATGTTCTAAGTCCTTACTCCTCCTGCCTTTGAACAGATTGGTACTGTGATGTGTTCATTTAACTACTTGGTTTGCAGCAATGTCAGTTACTCTGTTCACTTTTATACACAGTTGTCTTAACGTATCATTTCACCTTACATGGTTTAAAAGAGATGAAGGATATTCTTTTGGTCTTGATCTGTATTCTAGTTGTTATGTTCACGTGCGCACACAATGATAAAATAGCCTGTTTGTTTTATATCTGTTTGCCCATGATATGAATGATGTCATACTATGTCCATCCTACTTTAAACCATGTCTCTTTATCCTTAGATGTCAACGAATGTGAGGAAATAGACAATACAGTAAGCATGCTACATGGACATATGTTCCGAAAGTGATTTTATTATGTAGTTGGCACTACAATACATGCTAATGTATTATAGTAGTTCACCAAAATAAGTTATGTATAAACGTGTAACCTACTTTGTTTATTTTTGTCTCATTAGTAACTTATCTGGTACACTAATCTACAAGTTCAAACTTTCAGGAAGCTATGGAAAAAATGATTGAACAGCCACAACCAACTAAAGGTGACGAGGCTACCACAGGCACAATGTCACCTCTTGCTGCAGTGCGTCAGTATCTCTCCACTAACAGTGCAGAAAGCACATTCCTGCGTAATTCTGGGTTGGTTGTCAAGGTAACCTCGTCCAAATCGCCTCCTAAACAAAATCTTCCTACTAGAATGCGTGATATATCTGTGCTCCAGACACAAGTCCAATCCCTAATGGACGTCGTTTTGGAAACAAGAATAGTGGTTGACAAATGTCTTCAAGATATGAATGGTTTTGAAACCAAACTATCATACATTCGCTTTGTTGTTCAAGAGAAATGGGGGGAAAAGGTGAAGATCGTGTTGTTCCATCATATTCTACAGCCTGAAACATTAGCACTCAGGTCAAATGATCTGTGCTTCTATACACCTGATGGTGCTTTTATCTGCAAGGACTATAAACTTTATGCCAACGGGCATTTTGTTGTATGGTTGGAATTTATTTTGTTGTGATACAGCATTTATGATGCTGCCAAAGGCTGCAATAATTACTATGCTATTTTTGTATATTGTTGGTTTATCTTAGTAATGTATTCGGACGAAAGCTTCGTAGGAGCCCAACATGCCAACATTCGTCGGGCCCATTCCAATTGGGCTAAAAACGATTATGGGCTGAAATTTGCATGTAGCCCACTAAAAAATCTGGGCCTAAATTAGCATAAGATTTCATATTTTTCTTGTAGGCTTGTGCCCATAGTGGGCCTTTAATAGGCCTAAACGTAATTTGGGCCCTCGGTAACAATAGGCCGTTTACAGGTGTAAATATCTTGAGCCCATAAAAGCATGGGCCTTTAAAAGATCGAAAGTGAGATTGGGCCCTGATTGTGCCAAATAACCCACTGGTCTTAGCAAGCCGGAATGGTGGCCCATTTACGATGCAGATCTTTCACAGGCCGAAATTCGGACGGGCCGTAAATGCGCCGACCTAATACACGGGCCTTCAACAGGCCGGAAGTTCGGTCGGGCTAGATTATCGTCATTTTTATATGGGCCGTTAATGGGCCTGATGTGACGTTGGACCACATATGGCCCATGGATTTCATCCAACGTTAACAGGCCGAAAATCACAATAGGCCGAAAGTGGCCCAAATCTATAATGGGCCTCTAATAGGCCGAATGTCAGACATGACCGAATATGACCCAAATGGCCTGTAAATGGGCCGAAAGTTTCAATGGCCTGTAAATGGGCCCAAATGAAGCAGGACCTTTACCAGGCCGGAAATACACCGGGCCGTAATTCGGCCCATATACTTAGCGGACTGTTAACGGGCCAGAAGTGACCATGGGCCGCGACGATAACAAGTTTAGGACAGGCCGTTGACGGGCTGATTTGTCACTAGCCGTACGGGCCTTAACTAAGAATGTTGGGCCTTTAGCTGGGCCGGCCCATTATGGTCTGCAAAATCTTGTGGGCCTTTAGCTGGGCCGGCCCATTATGGCCCGCAAAATCTAGTGGGCCTTTGGCTGGGCTAGCCCTTTATGATACGCCAAATCTCGTGGGATTTTGCTGGGCTAGTCCATTATGGACAACAAAATCTTATGGGCCTTTAGTTGGGCCAGCCCATTTAAACTTTATGGGCCACTTTTGGGCTGGTCCACATGTCAACATATCATAGGCGCATCTCGCCCTTTGGATGAGTGACACCTGTGCCAACGCGGAGCTGACACGTGTTTCCGTCAGCCAATCAGAATTTTACAAGTGGAAAATCCCCATTGGTCCGGGCTGTTAATGGGCTATCGGATCCAAAACCGGACCCGATAGCTTAACGGCGTTCTGTTACGGTGGATGCCATGTGTCGGTCACCCTTGATGAAAGCACTTCTGTGACGCGCGATTTATCGTCATGGAAGTGGACACTTCCGTGATGATAATTTTGGTAATGTCATGGAACACTTCTACGACAACACAGGTATGACTATCTTGATTCTGTCATAAATTTGTCATGGATGTACATGCATGACAGAAAATGTGACCTACTGTGACAAACACATATCATCACAGAAGTGTATTTTTTGTAGTGAATAGGACCTTGCTGCCACGGGAGGGTAGGACAAAAGATGTCATGCAAGTTCTTTTCCATAAGCACGTATGACTATATTCAGAATACATGCCTACATTGAATTGATGAACTGGAGCTAGTTATGTGTCACCCTATGTTATAACTGTTGCATGAGGAATCACATCTGACATAATTATCCATCACTGATCCATTGCCTACGAGCTTTTTACATATTGATCTTTGCTTAGTTACTTTTCCGTTGCCACTATTACAATCACTACAAAACCAATACTATTACTTTTGCAACCGTTACCAGTGCTTCCATATTACTTTGCTACTAAATACTTTGCTATAGATATTAAGTCTTTCAGGTGCGGTTGAATTGACAACTCAACTGTTAATACTTGAGAATATTCTTTGGCTCCCCTTGTGTCGAATCAATAAATTTGGGTTGAATACTCTACCCTTGAAAACTGTTGCGATCCCCTATACTTGTGGGTTATCTCCGTGAAGCTCCAAGCCGTAGAACACGCCCTCGGATGCCTGGGGCCTTCGCCCTCGAGCTCGTCACCACCGCATCTGACCGCCAGAGGCCGCCTTCGATACGTGCGCTGGAGGTCGTCCCCGAGGCCGCTGAGACTGCTGTCGAACCCTATATGAGCTCCGATGCGTTTCCCGTCTCTTCCCCGGCCTATCAGCGTTCCCTGGCCACGGCTCCACTTCCGGCCGAAGTTCTGTCCACCATGGCCGGTGAGGTCGAGCCCTTCGTGCTCCTCCAGACGAGCCAGCGAGTTTCACGTGCTCCGGGAGCACCCAGAAGCCCATCACACTACCCATCGCGTAGATCAGGCGCTCTAGCGCAGTGCCCGCATCCACCCGAGCTCCGCTGCCACCTATGCTCGCCGCCGTTTTTGCAAATGGCCACCCCAATCGCAGTCGCAGCCACCGTTGGATGCGCCGGGTCGCATCCGTTCCAACGAGAACAAACCAGCTTGCTCCCGTTGCTGAGATCGCCGGAACGGCGAACGCCGCCGCATCTGCTTACGTCAGCGACTAACCGCCGGCCTAATCCAGTCATTAGGGCCTAATCCACCCACTAATTTCCCGCATGTGCCGCTAACGGTTGGGACCCACACGCTAATTAACCATAGGGTTAATCCCCTACCTAAAACTAAAAAAATGCCTATGGCCCCACAGGTCAGTTTGACTTGGCCACGTCATTGTTGACCTGGCCCCACCAGTTAGCCTCTGCAGTTGACCTGCTGACGCAAGGATGACACACTTCTGGTGTCATATTTTCTTCTGTAATTAAATAAAATCAAAAAATGAATTATGAATTTCATAAAATACCCCAAACTTTGAAAAAATCATAGAAATTCAATCCATAACTCCAAATGAAATAATTTATACATGAAAAATTATCAGAAAAATCCAAATAATCTATTTATGGCATTTTCATGCATGTTTGAGCAACTTAAAACTGCTGATTAGGTCGAATAAATTCAATGACATTTGAATAATCACATATGGAGTTTGAATTTGAATCCTTGGTTCAAATCAACTTCAGTTAATCTGGTTGCTAGTTACATTAGCTCAATCAACAACATATTTCTAGGTCATTATCATGCACCATATTGTTGCATTGAATCGATTGTGTTCCCTCTTGTTTTGCTGGTGTTTGTCCCCTCTTAGTAGACATTGTTCTGATGATGAGTTCGATGACACCGATGAAGAGCTATATCATCTTCAGAAGTGCCAGACAAGCAAACCCTCTTTGAGAATTCCGATACAATCCCACTCTCTCACTCCTGCTCTCTTTTACTGCATTAGCACAACAACTATTCAACTGTTACATGTTGTGGTAGCTGAACCCATTCCTCTGCATGAACTGTCTTTGCCATGGTAATTAGTAAAAACCCACTAGCATGAGTAGGAGTTGTTTGAGCCATGATGTGCCTACTCATCCATGCTTGCTTGTCATGCCTGTTATGCTTAGAGTTCTGTCAGGTCTGATTCATTTGGGATGGATTGGAATGGTGGTGAACATTGTCCTATTGTGGAGAGCTAACTGTGTGAACACGATTTAGCAAAGGTAGTGATGGGAGGCCATGTAGGAGTACATGGTGAGTTGTCTCATAGAAACCATCCTCAGGAACTGAGTTCTGTGTTTGTGATCCAAGACAGTTGCTACCACACATTGGGTTCCAGTAACTCGACGCCTCTAGGCTTATTAATCGCCTCGATCTCTGTCCAGGAGTTGCAACTAGTTTTTGGTGTCTGTAGGTAGTGCTATCTGTCTACCAAGTGGCACCCACTATAGGTGGGCTTGGGACAGACAAGGCACAGTGGCACAGTGTACCAAGTGGCACCCAGATGGTGGGCTTGGGAACACGGCTCACATCGTTTGGGGCCGTGATGGGAACTTCGGCCGAACTTCCTTTGCGGGTTCAGCCTCGGATAGGTGATAAACCTAGACTAGAGTCTTGCGTGGTTAGCCAGGTCGCGGCCAACACCCTCGCCAGGCTTCCGCTTGAACGTTGCCGAGATACATGACATGTACATGGCGGTAACTGGCGAGTGCGTGTGTGAAGAAGTACACCCCTACAGGGTTAACATGATCTATTCGAATAGCCGCGTCCGTGGATATGGACTACTTGGAACGCTTATATAGTTTAGAGATAACAAGAAGTGGATACTTCAAAATGCGCACGATAAGTGTGAGTGCTATGGATGGCCTTCTCATAGGCAGACTGGAGCGGATCCATATTGGTGTATTGATATGGTGAATATGTGGACTCGTGTGCGCCACCTCGAGAAGTTACTGGCAATTGTAGTTCAGGATTGCCACCGAGCCAAAGCTGGCTTGCTGTAGTTAAACTCCACTACCCCTTTGTTGATACTGATGCATATGTAGCCAGTTCTAATGTAAGTCTTGCTGGGTACATTTGTACTCATGTTTTCTTAATTTACGTTTTGCAGAGAGACTTCAGTCTCACTAGTAGTTCCACGTAGGCTTCGACCATTAGCTTGGGAATCCCAGACAGAGGTCTGGCTCCTTTGGAGGGTCTTGTAGATATAAAGGCTTTCTAGCCTTCTTTCTTTCTAGATGTCTGTACTCAGACATGTTTATGCTTCCGCTTGTGCTTGTGCTTGTTGCTTGTATGACTTGAATGCTGGGTCATGAGACCCATGTTTGTAATATCTGGCTCCCCGAATCCTATTTAATAAATACTTTGAGTCGTGGAGTTTTGTTGTGATGCCATGTTGTATTTAGACATACCGAGCATATTGTGTGTATGTTATTGAAATGCTTGGTATGTGTGGGATCCGACTCCTAGTTATTTATTCTTGGTAGCCTTCCTTATGGGGAAATGTCTCCTAGTGCTTCCATTGAGTCATGGTAGTTCGCTACTGCTCTAGAACACTTAGGTTGGCCGAAATGTATCCTTCTTTGTTCCTATTTCTGTCCCTCTGGGAAAATGTCACACATTGTTCCTTTAAGTCATTGTAGCTTGCTATGACTTGGGTTCATACATTGATGACCGACACATTCATTGCTGGGTTACATATGCCTGTCCCTGTAAGTTTGTGCCCCTCTGGGTTTATGACTAGTCATGTCGGCCCGAGTTCTCTGTCATATGGATTCTAGCGACACAATCACATATGTGAGCCAAAAGGAGAAAACGGTGTCGGCCACGGTAAGGCTGCAGCCATGGGAATACCGTGCGTGAGGCCGCAAAGTGAAATGATGTGTTACCTGCTAGATCGGTGTGACTTAGGATCAGGGTGCTGACACAAAAAATTTATGCTCGGCTTTCTCATAATGATCAATCCAAGCTTGATTCTTCTTCTACAGGTCCCTTTATGAAGAAAACTACAGAATTCAAATGGGGTCTTCTGCAAAGAATTAAAATCAACTCTGAAGATTGGGAACTCGACAAAGCTAATGACTCAGGTATAAAACTTGAGTTTGATTGTGTTAAATCCTTTATGGAAACTGATGCTTTTCATAAGTTATTACTAAATATGGACTTGACTCTGAGATAGTAACTTACTTTTGTGAATCATTTTCTACTCATGTTAATGTCCCTAAGGAGAAGTGGTTTAAATATCATCCACACCTATTGAATAATTTTTTTGAGGAACCTGCTATAGTTAAAGATGAGACTATTATTTATAATGTTGATCGAGTTGTACCTACTGCTTATATTGAGAAACCTCCTTTCCCTATTATGATTAAGGAACATGCTAAAGCTGCAACTGTGGTCAATAAAAGTAATATTAGAACACCTAAACCCTCTGAGCAAATAAGTGTGGAACCTAATATTGCTATGGTTAAAGATCTCTTGGTTGATAATATTGTTGGGCATGTTATTTACTTCTGTGATGAAGCTGCTAGAAATGAACAAGATATGTGAGATAAGAATAAGCCAATGGTTGGCATGCCTGATGTTTCTGTTAAATTGGAGATAATTGCTATCATGATTTATATGACATGGGTGTTTATATCAAGAAATTATGACTAATATTGCACCTGCTGAGATTGAAGATACTAATGTCACTATATATTAAGCTTGCAAATAGAGATACTATTCCCACCACTTGGGATTGTTCGAGATGTTGAAGTCTTGTGTGGAAAAATCAAATACCCTACCGATTTCTTAGTACTTGGTTCACAACAAGATAATTTTGTCCAACTATATTTGGTAGGACTTTCTTGAATACCGTTAATGCTGACATTAATTGTTTTAAAGAAAAGGTTAGAGTCAAGTTTGGTGATGTTTCTCATGAGTTCAGTTTCTATAAGTTTCATAGACAACCACATGAAAAATAATTACCTAGTAAATATGAAATTATTGGTCTTGTTTCTATTACTGTACCTCCTACTGACCCGTTAAAAATATATTTGCTAGACCATGAAAATGATATGCATATGAATGAAACAAATGAAATAGATGAGATATTCTTTAAACAAGCACATATACTTAAACATAACTTGCCTGTTGACACTCTGGGAGATCCTCTTCCACCTAAGAGTGACCTCGTGCTTGAATTAAAGAAACTACCGGATACACTAAAGTATGCGTATCTTGATGATAATAAGATATATCCTGTTAATTATTATCAGTGCTAACCTTTCAAAGCATGAAGAAAGGATATTACTCAAAACTCTAAGGAAGCACCGTGCTGCTATTGGATATACTCTTGATGACCTTAAGGGAATTTGTCCCACTCTATGTCAGCATAAGATTAATATGGAGCCAAATGCTAAACTAGTTGTTGATCATCAACGCCGTTTGAATCCTAAAATGAAACAGGTGGTAAGGACTGAAACATTAAAGCTACTGGAGGCAGGTATAATTTATCCCATAGCTGATAGTATATGGGTAAGTCATGTTCATTATGTTCCTAAAAAAGGAGGCATAACCGTTGTTCCTAATGATAAAAATGAACTGATCCTACAAAGAATTGTAACCGGTTATAAGATGGTATAACTGATTTCAGGAAATTAAATAAAGCTATTAGAAAAGGTCATCACCCCTTGCATTTTATTGATCAAATGTTAGAAACATTATCTAAGAAAACAAACTTTGTTTCCTTGATGGATATTCTAGTTTTTCTCAAATACCCGTGTCAAAAGAAGATCAAGAGAAAACTACTTTTACTTGTCCTTTTGGAAGTTATGCTTATAGACATATGCCTTTTGGTTTATGCAATGCACCCGCTGATGAGGTCACCTATTACAGGTAGGGTCAAGGACCCATCATATAGGACCCACATGGGGCCCATCACCACGATGGGTAGGTCCCTGGACCATGCTAGCATTCAGATGCACATATCAGGGAGTCCACTCGGACGCCTTGACGGAACTCGGACGACCACCCGTCACTCGGCTGGTGTAACGCCCTTGATGCGGCTATATCTCCCACGTGTCGAGGCACGACTTAGAGGCATAACCGCATTGAAAGCAATGTCGCAAGTTAGGCAATCTTCACAACATCCCATGTAATATAGATAATAAAAGGGGAGATAACATAGTTGGCTTACACTCGCCACGTCAATCAAGTACATAAATAGCATTACATCATTCAAACACTCATGGCCCGACTACAGCGCCAAAATAAAAGATAACCCAACATGCGACACGGTCCCGATCACCCCAACTGGGCACCACTACTGATCATCAGGAAAAGAAACATAGTATCGTTGAGAGTCCTCGTCAAACTCCCACTTGAGCTCAAGAGCGCCATCTGGAGCAGAATCATCAGGCCCTGCATCTGGTGTAATAGTAATTTGTGAGCCACAGGGACTCAGAAATCTCGCACCCTCGTGATCAAGACTATTTAAGCTTAATAGGTAAGGCAAGGTAAATATATGTGGAGCTGCAGCAAGCGACTAGCATTTATGGTGGCTATCCTGTTCGCAAAAGAGAACGAGAAGAGGAGGCAAAGCACGAATGAGTAACTAGAGGGCAATCCCGCGGCAAGCATTACTCCAACACCGTGTTCACTTCCCAGACTCCGCCGAGAAGAGACCATCACGGTAACTCACACAGTTGATTCATTTTAATTAAGTTAAGGTTCAAGTTATCTACAACCGGATATTAACAAATTCCCATCTGCCCATAACCGCGGGGACGACTTTCGAAAGTTCAAATCCCTGTAGGGGAGTTCCAACTTAGCCCATGACAAGCTTTCATGGTCAATGAAGGAATAGACCTCCTCCCGAGACGTTCCGATCAGACTCGGTACCTCGGTTCTTCAAAACACTTCGACAGGTTAAAACAAATCCAGCAACACCGCCCGAATGTGCTGACAAATCTCGATAGGAGCTGCACATATCTTCTCAGGGCACACTCAGATTGTCTTAGGTACGGGTAGGCCAGCCCAGAGTTGCCCCTGGTGGCCACCGGCAGCTGACAGGTGGACCAACACTCAGAGGAGCACTCGCCGGGGGGGGGGGGGGGGTTTAAAATAAGATGACCCTCGGGCTCCGGAAACCCAAGGGAAAAAGAGGCTAGGTGGCAAATGGTAAAACCAAGGTCGGGCCTTGCTGGAAAAGCTTTAATCAAGGCGAACTATCAAGGGGTTCCCATTATAACCCAACCGCGTAAGGAACGCAAAATCTGGGAACATAACACCGATATGACGGAAACTAGGGCGGCAAGAGTGGAACAAAACACTAGGCGAGAGGCCGAGCCTTCCACCCTTTACCAAGTATATAGATGCATTAAGATAACATGGCAATATAATGATATCCCAACAAGTCAATAATGTTCCAACAAGGAACGGTCTCCAATCTTCACCTGCAACTAGCAACGCTATAAGAGGGGCTGAGCAAAGTGGTAACATAGCCAATCAATGGTTTGCTAGGACATGGTGGGTTAGAGGTTTGACATGGCATTTTGGGAGGCTTGAAAGCAAGTGGTAGGCATCGAATCATGGCATAGAAAAAGGGCGAGCATCTAGCAAAGCAAAGATAGTAGTGATTTCGAGGGTATGATCATCTTGCCTGCAAAGTTGTCAGAGTTGACTCGATCCTCGAAAGAAAACTCAATGGGCTCCTCGTTAGCAAACTCGTCTCCCGGCTCTACCCAAATAAGACAAACAAGCAACAAGGACACAATCAACCATGTGCAAACTCAAACAATATGATGCAAACATGGTATGCTATGCAGGATGCGATATGTGATGCATATGCAAGATTTGACAAGGAATGCATGAACCTGGCCTCAACTTGGAAAACCAAGTGTGCCACTGGAAAGATGAGATGAAATCGCTTGAAAACGATATAAAGATCACCGGAATCGGAGTTATGGTTTGGAAATGGCAAGCAATTCAAATATGACACCGTTCTGCGATTTACAGCAAGTAGCCATCTAAATGCAACAAGATGAACATGCTACAGCACCCAAACATGGCATCAAAATACATGGCTGGGGTCCATTCAAGATGCTTAACAAAAGTCTAGCACTGAGCTACGGCCAATTCATCCTTTAACAGGTTCAAACAAGCATGGCAAAAATGCATTTGGCAAACAGATTTCAGACTTAGTGAAATTAACACTTGTCTGGAATTTCAAATCAGATAGCACTCTTCGGAGCATGAAACCAATATGCTACAGGACCTGAACATGGCAAAGTAAAGCATGGCATGGAGCTACTCAAAGAGCTTAACAAAAGTCCCTTAGTGACCTTGAGCCAAAAGGGATCATAAAATACATTTGCAAGCATGTGAACATGGCAAAAACATAATCAGTTCTCACACTTAGTGAAAACCGGAGCATGCTGAAAACAGATATCAAGTAGGCATGTTTACGAGCTCGATGCAATCACTACAGAGCAAATCAGGACAAACTAAGCATACACCCATCAAGAATACACAAAATACAAGCTAGACATGGCAAGAACAATAACATAGCATGCTCGGATCAACTACAACATCCTCGGCAAAATCGCTAACAAGTAGACAATCTGCCCAGATTCACGGAATAGCAAAAGTAGAGCTCGATTGACTCAAGCTAGGTTGCTCCATAATTGCAAACAAAGATATGGATGGGTAGAGCACTACAAGATTAACAAAACATCCTTATTGATCATCCTCAAAAGAGGCACGGATCACTAGGAAACAACATGAACATATGGCCATATGAGATAAACAGGTCAAAGACTTGGTGGAATTGCTAAGTCCCTGAAATCAGCATTAACGAATGCCTCACTTTGCAAGCTTGTGCTAGTCACCACACACATCACAAAAATACATGGGTTGCACCTCTGGATAGATGGCAAAACATATAACAAAACACATGTAGAGCTCATGGGCATATCATCCACACAATAATCATGGCAAAAATGACAAATATCTAATTGGAGCAGCAGATCTGACAATTATCTCAAATAGCATTCTTCTAACATCATTTCGGGCATCAAGATGAACTCAAATGAAAATGATGCAATGGAATGAAATTATGTGCTCTCTGAGACGAACATTTTGATATGCTATATGCCCAAAATGGAGCTACGGGTGATGAGATACGGTAAGATGAAGATGCCTAAAAAATATTGCAAACTGGGGACTTAGTGCAAAAAACAACCTCGAGGTAAAAGACAACGGGGCACGGAAACCGAGGCTCGCCGGCGCGAGACTCGCCGGAGATGGAGGGGAAGGAGGCGGAACTCGCCGGAGATGGCGGATCCGGGGTGGATCTCGCCGGATCCGGCCGAATCCCGGTGCAGGGCGGTGAAGGAGGTCGCTGGCGGGCGCGGGGCGACGCCGGGGACGACGGGGCGGCGGTCGGCGAGCTGGATGGCGGCGTCTGGCGAACTGGGTGGCGGAGGAGGCGAGCAAGGCGGCGGGGTCCCTCACGGGCGGCGGCGCCCGATCCGGGCCGGGAGGGCCTCCCGCGGGCCCTGCGGGCTTTGGCGGCAGTGAAGTGGGGCGCGACCCGGTGACGTGGCGCACAGTGATTGGGCGAGGGGACGGCGGCGGACGTGTCCGGCGCCGGGCGGACGTGTCCAGCGCGCGGAGGAAGGGGAAGACTAGGGTTTGGCCCGAATTTTTGGAGTGCACATATTTATAGGTAGAGGGAGCTAGGAGAGTCCAAATGAGGTGCGGTTTTCGGCCACGCGATCATGATCGAATGCTCTAGATGATGGAGAAGTTTTTGGAGGGTTTTGGGCCAACTTGGAGGGGTGTTGGGCTGCAACACACACGAGGCCTTTTCGGTCCCTCGGTTAACCGTTGGAGCATCAAACGAAGTCCAAATGGTACGAAACTTGACAGGCGGTCTACCGGTAGTAAACCAAGGCCGCTTGGCAAGTCTCGGTCCAATCCAGAAATGTTTAATCCCCACACACGAAAGAAAGGTAGAAATGACCACCGGAGGAGAACGAGGCGCTGGAATGCAAAACGGACAACGGAGAAAATGCTCGGATGCATGAGATGAACACGTATGCAAATGCAATGCACGTGATGACATGATATGAGATGCATGACAATACAAACAACACACGGAGACAAAGACCCAAACCCGAGAAAATAAAATAACTTAACGCCGGAAACGGCAAGAGTTGGATTACATATTAGGAAAATCATATCCGGGGTGTTACAACACTCCACCACTACTAAAGGATCTTGTCCCGAGATCTAGGACTGAAAGAACACCGGGTACTCAGAACGGAGGTGATCCTCACGTTCCTAGGTAGCTTCACGGTCGGAAGGTGTGACCACTTGACTTTGAGGAATTTGATTGACTTGTTGTGAGTCTTGCGTTCAGTCTCTTCAAGAATAGCAATGGTGTGCTCATGATAGGAGAGATCTTCTTGGAGCTCAATGTCCTCGAAGTTGACAGTGCGATCAGGAGTCTTGAAGCACTTTCGGAGCTGAGAGACATGGAACACGTCATGAACATTTGCAAAGTTTGAAGGAAGATCGAGTTGATAGGCGAGATCGCCTCTCTTGCTGACAATCTTGAAATGTCCCACGTATCTAGGGGCAAGCTTCCCTTTGATACCGAAGCGACGAGTACCTTTCATAGGAGAGACGCGGAGGTAAACATGATCTCCGATCTTGAAAGCCAAATCACGGTGCTTACTATCATAGTAGCTCTTCTGGCGGGATTGGGCTGCTTTGAGGTTATCTCGAATGACTTTGCACATTTCCTCTACCTCTGTGATTATGTCATTTCCCAAAAGCTGACGTTCACCGGTTTCAGACCAGTTGAGAGGGGTACGGCACTTCCTGCCATACAGAATTTCAAATGGGGCCTTGCCCGAACTTCCTTGAAAACTGTTGTTGTAGGAGAATTCAGCATAAGGAAGACAATCCTCCCACTTCATGCCGAAGGAGATCACACAAGCCCTGAGCATTTCTTCAAGAATCTGGTTGACACGCTCGACTTGACCGCTAGTTTGAGGATGGAAAGCTGTGCTGAAGCGGATGTTGGTGCCCATGGCCTTCTGAAAAGAATCCCAAAACTTGGAGGTAAAGATGCTGCCATGGTATGAAGAGATCACTTGTGGAATACCGTGCAGGGAGACAATACGAGAGGTATAGAGTTACGCCAATTGAGCTGCAGTGATTGACTCTTTGATAGGCAGAAAGTGAGCCACTTTGGTGAGTTTGTCAATGACAATGAATATAGCATCATTTCCACGTTTGGACTTTGGAGACCCAGTCACGAAGTCCATCTCAATGTGGTCAAACTTCCATTCTGGAATGGCAAGAGGTTGGAGGAGACCCGCTGGCCTTTGGTGTTCTGCCTTCACTCTTCTGCAGACATCACATTCATTCACGAACTAAGCAATCTCGCGCTTCATTCGAGTCCACCAATAAGCCTGCTTGAGGTCCTGATACATCTTCGTGCTCCCAGGGTGGATGGAGAGGAGAGAATTGTGAGCCTCGTTCATGATCACTTTACGGAGGTCACCTTTGGGCACAACAATACGATCCTCGAAGAAGAGAGTATCATTGTCATCAAGGCGGTAGCACTTGTACTTGGGTTGACTCTTGGCAATCCCAATCTTCACCTTCTTCACCATAGCATCAAGAAGTTGAGCTTGGCGAATCTGGTCTTCCAAGGTAGGAGATACTTGAAGGTTGGCGAGGAAACCTTGAGGAACAACTTGCAGATTAAGTTTGCGGAAAGCTTCACAAAGCTCGGGTTGATAAGGCTTGAGAATCAGACTGTTGCAATAAGCCTTTCTGCTCAATGCGTCAGCAATCACATTGGCCTTGCCTGGAGTGTACTCGATACTCGGATTATACTCTTGCATCATTTCGACCCATCGAGTCTGCCTGAGGTTGAGATTAGGCTGAGTGAAGATGTACTTGAGACTCTTGTGGTCAGTGAAGATGTCCATTTTTCTTCCCAATAAGAGATGTCTCCAAGTCACAAGAGCATGCACAACTGCCACCAACTCGAGATCATGAGTGGGGTAGTTCTTCTCATTGGGCTTCAACTGGCGAGAGGTATAAGCCACAACTTTCTTCTCTTGCATCAACACTGCGCCAAGACCTTGGAGAGAGGCATCACAAAAGACCTCGTACGGTTTGGATTCATCAGGCGGAGTCAGAACTGGAGCAGTGACCGATTTCTCTTTCAAAGTGTTGAAAGCAATGTCACACTCCAGAGACCAAACGTACTTGACGTGCTTCTGGAGGAGATTTGAGAGAGGCTTCGCGATCTTAGAAAACTTTTCAACGAATCTTCAACAATAGCTTGCGAGACCGAGGAAGCTACGGAGTTGCTTCACGTTCTGAGGAGGTTCCCAATTCACAATTGCAGACACCTTCTCAGGATTCACCGCAATGACCTTGGCAGAGATGATATGACCAAGATAAAGAACCTCATCGAGCAAAAATTCACACTTGGAGAACTTGGTGTAGAACTAATGTTCCCTCAGCTTATCGAGTACCAAACGCAAGTGCTTGGCATGATCTTCCTTGTTCTTCGAGAAAACCAGAATGTCGTCGAGATAGACCAAAACGAAGTCATTGGTGGAGGCGTTGAAGATGAAGTTCATCATGCGAGAGAACGTCGGAGGAGCGTTGACAAGGCCAAAAGACATGACAGTGTATTCATATGAACCATAGCTTGTCCTGAAAGCCGTCTTGGGAATATCTTGCTCACGGATTCGAATCTGATGATAACCCATACGGAGATCAAGCTTGGAGAATACTTGGGCACCTTTGAGTTGTTCGAACAGCTCGTTGATGTTGGGAAGTGGGTATTTGTTCTTGATAGTCTTCTTGTTCAATGGACGGTAATCAACACAAAGTCGGTCCGTTCCATCATTCTTCTTCACAAAAAGAACACCACAACCCCACTGAGAAGAACTAGGCCGGATGAGACCCGTTCTCTCTTGAATATCGAGTTGATTCTTCAGCTCCTTCAACTCTTCAGGTCCGAGCTTGTAAGGACGCTTGCACACTGGTTCCGTGCCAGGCTCAAGATCAATGACGAATTCAACTGGCTGGTGCGGAGGCATTCCTAGAAGCTCTTCTGGAAAGACGTCTTGATATTCGCAAACGACTGGAATCTGCGAGATAGCATCCAGTTCACCCTTCTCACTGAGAGAAAATAGACGGATAGTATTATCCCGAGCGGCAAAGACAATTACATCCTCAGACGAATGAGTCAATTGAATCTGCCTGGCTGCACATTCAAGATGTGCCTTGTGCTTAGAAAGCCAATCCATTCTGAGAATAAGATCAATATCCAAGTCACTAAGAACCGTTGGAGAAGATAGAAATTTGTAGTCACCCAAAGTGATGGTAACATCCGGAGCAATGGAGTTAGCATGCATGCGCCTACCGGGAGAGACAACTGCTAATGGACTAGGAAAAATTTGCAAAGCCAAACCATGCTTAGATGTAAACGGTCTCGAGATGAAACAATGCGATGCACCCGTGTCAAAAAGAACTTTAGCTGGAATATCATTAACAGGAAGGTTACCCATGATGACATCTGACGAGTCCTCTGCCTGAGCTGCGTTCACCAAGTTGACCTTGGCGTGCTTGGGGTTATGCTTGACCACAGCTGTACTTGCCGATCTGACAGGAGGAGGAGGAGGAAGACGCCTCAGGTTGAAACATTTGTTGGCATAGTGACCCTTCTGTTGGCACTTGTTGCACGTGACCTTTGAAAGCGGACGGTGACACGGAGCACTCGATCTTGGAGCTTGAGACGAAGTCTTGTTCTGAAAGCCAGGGTTGGGTGGGTGGGAAGATCCACTGCCACCTTTGCTCTTCTGATACAGCTAACGAAATGGAGGAGGAGGAAGCCAATACTTCTGCTGCTTGGCCACTTGAGTAGACGAAGGAGTAGCATCTCTGACTCGCTTCTTGGAAGCATCACATCTCAGTTGAGCGGCCTCTTGCTTCAATGCCATGTTGTAGAACTCATCGTATCTCAAGGGCTCAAAGAGAACAAGAGCTAGCTAGATTTCTTCTCTGAGACCACCCCTGAACTGGTATATCATGCTCTTCTCATCAGGGACGTCCTGCTTGGTAAAGCGGGCGAGCTTCTGAAACAACTTGTTGTAGTCATAGACAGACAAAGAGCCTTGCTTCAGGTTGCAGAATTCCTCACGCTTGCTTTCAACCACGCTCTGAGGGATATGATGAGCTCTGAAATCTTGACGGAATTCGTCCCAGGTAATCACACGTCCTCCTCTAGAATCCTTGTACTGCTGGAACCATTCTGCAACTTGGTCTTTGAGTTGGAAGGAAGCGAACATGACAAAGTCCTCAGGCCTGACGTTACTGGACTCGAAATGCCTGCACAGATCCACTAGCCAATCGTCAGCATCAGATGCCTCAACACAATTGCTGAAAGTCTTTGGCCCGTTAGCAAGGAACCGGTTGAGTGTAGCAAAGTGATTATGATTGTTGCCTTGGTTCCCTTGGTTGCCTTGGTTCACTTGATTGTGCTCTTGAAGAATTTGCATTATCTACTGCGTGTTTGCATTGGTTGTGGCCATCACAGCTTGCCATGCCTCCGGAGGAGGTGGAGGTGGTGGCGGATCAGGATTCGGAGTTGTGCGTGTTGGAGGAGCCATCCTGAAGAGGTTGACATCCATTAGCACATTGATAGACAAATATTGAAGCTGAATCCAGCGGAATGAAAATTGCAACATAGAGTCTTCACATCCGAACAAAATGAACGAATGCATTCCTCTTGAAATTGTCACATATCCATAAATAGAGAAGCCACTTAGAATTTAAGTAGAGAAATAAATCAACAAGGTACGGATCAAGAACGAATACTCGGTAAGAAATCCCAATATCAAACCAAATATCCGTGGAAGAAGGGCTAGAGCTACAAGAATTCCCACCTATGAAACTCCCGAACATTTCCGGTTATGCAATCAGGTGTTGGGGATACAGGGGAAGCATAATATCTCACCCAAATCTAGCAAATCCTACATCCAGCTGTATCCATCCTTCAACACATAACCGAGAAAAACTTCGAAAACCATCTACCTCAACCTTCGAAAAACATCCGTTATACAAGTTATGGCGATACTCCCAAACTCCCGCCCCAGTACTGGGTGGCGTCGAGGTTATCTCACCAACAAACTGCATAAAAGAGATTTTCGATGTCGGCATACTAAACTCAGGTATTCCAGAACTGCAACGATAAAATTGTGCCGACAACACCTCGGAGCTCAACTCCCCGGGACACTGCCACAACCCCTAAAGACAGGAGGCACCAAGAACAATGTTCTCGTCACAAAACCATCGGAATGATTCCAAGATACCCGCATGATCCTAAATTTTTTTTGTGAAATTTGAGAAGAGAAGAGTCAAAACTCTACGTCAGGATGCCTTACCAGAGCGATGAGGAGACTGGGAAGTAAAAAGAATTCCTAAACTCTCTGATATATAATTCCAAAATGACTCAAAACATTTTTCTAGACACAACTCGGCTGCTAAAAACGATCAAGCAATAGGGCTCCTAAGGTCCGGGAAGGCTCTGATTACCAACTTGTAATGCCCTTTATGCGGCTATATCTCCCACATGTCGAGGCACGACTTAGAGGCATAACCGCATTGAAAGCAATGTCGCAAGTTAGGCGATCTTCACAACATCCCATGTAATATAGATAATAAAAGGAGAGATAACATAGTTGGCTTACACTCACCACGTCAATCAAGTACATAAATAGCATTACATCATTCAAACACTCATGACCCGACTACGGCGCCAAAATAAAAGATAACCCAACATGCGACACGGTCCCGATCACGCCAACTGGGCACCACTACTGATCATCAGGAAAAGAAACATAGTATCGTTGAGAGTCCTCGTCGAACTCCCACTTGAGCTCAAGCGCGCCATCTGGAACGGAATCATCAGGCCCTGCATCTGGTGTAATAGTAATCTGTGAGCCACAGGGACTCAGCAATCTCGCACCCTCGCGATCAAGACTATTTAAGCTTAATAGGTAAGGCAAGGTAAATATATGTGGAGCTGCAGCAAGCGACTAGCATTTATGGTGGCTATCCTGTTCGCAAAAGAGAGCGAGAAGAGGAGGCAATGCGCGAACGAGTAACTAGAGGGCAATCCTGCGGCAAGCATTACTCCAACACTATGTTCACTTCCCGGACTCGGCCGAGAAGAGACCATCACGGTAACTCACACAGTTGATTCATTTTAATTAAGTTAAGGTTCAAGTTATCTACTTCCTGACATTAACAAATTCCCATCTGCCCATAACCATGGGCACGGCTTTCGAAAGTTCAAATCCCTGCAGGGGAGTTCCAACTTAGCCCATGACAAGCTCTCACGGTCAACGAAGGAATAGACCTCCTCCCGAGACGTTCCGATCAAACTCGGTACCTCGGTTCTTCAAAACACTTCGACAGGTTAAAACAAATCCAGCAACACCGCCCGAATGTGCCGACAAATCCTGATAGGAGCTGCACATATCTCGTTCTCAGGGCACACTCAGATTGTCTTAGGTAGGGGTAGACCAGCCCAGAGTTGCACCTGGTGGCCACCGGCAGCTGACAGGTGGACCAACACTCAGAGGAGCACTGGCCCAGGGGGGTTTAAAATAAGATGACCCTCGGGGTCCAGAAACCCAAGGGAAAAAGAGGCTAGGTGGCAAATGGTAAAACCATGGTTGGGCCTTGCTGGAAAAGCTTTAATCAAGGCGAACTATCAAGGGGTTCCCATTATAACCCAACCGCGTAAGGAACGCAAAATCCGGGAACATAACACCGATATGACGAAAACTAGGGCGGCAAGAGTGGAACAAAACACTAGGCGAGAGGCCGAGCCTTCCACCCTTTACCAAGTATATAGATGCATTAAGATAACATGGCAATATAATGATATCCCAACAAGTAAATAATGTTCCAACAAGGAAGGGTCTCCAATCTTCACCTGCAACTAGCAACGCTATAAGAGGGGCTGAGCAAAGCGGTAACATAGCCAATCAACGGTTTTCTAGGACATGGTGGGTTAGAGGTTTGACATGGCAATTTGGGAGGCTTGAAATCAAGTGGTACGCATCGAAGCATGGCATAGCAAAAGAGCGAGCATCTAGCAAAGTAAAGATAGTAGTGATTTCGAGGGTATGATCATCTTGCCTGCAAAGTTGTCAGAGTTGACTAGATCCTCGAAAGCAAACTCAATGGGCTCCTCGTTAGCGAACTTGTCTCCCGGCTCTACCCAAACAAGACAAACAAGCAACAAGGACACAATGAACCATGTGCAAACTCAAACAATATGATGCAAACATGGTATGCTATGCGGGATGCGATATGTGATGCATATGCAAGATTTGACAAGGAATGCATGAACCTGGCCTCAACTTGGAAAACCAAGTGTGCCACTGGAAATATGAGATGAAATCGCTTGAAAACGATATAAAGATCACCGGAATCAGAGTTACGGTTTGGAAATGGCAAGCAATTCAAATATGACACCGTTCTGCGATTTACAGCAAGTAGCCGTCTAAATGAAACAAGATGAACATGCTACAGCACCCAAACATGGCATCAAAATACATGGCAGGGATCCATTCAAGATGCTTAACAAAACTCTAGCACTGAGCTACGAGCAATTCATCATTTAACAGGTTCAAACAAGCATGGCAAAAATGCATTTGGCAAACAGATTTCAGACTTAGTGAAATTAACACTTGTCTGGAATTTCAGATCAGATAGCACTCTTCGGAGCATGAAACCAATATGCTACAGGACCTGAACATGGAAAAGTAAAGCAAGGCATGGAGCTACTCAAAGAGCTTAACAAAAGTCCATTAGTGACCTTGAGCCAAAAGGGATCAAAAAATAAATTTGCAAGCATGTGAACATGGCAAAAACATAATCAGTTCTCAGACTTAGTGAAAACTGGAGCATGCTGAAAACAGATATCAAGTAGGCATGTTTACGAGCTTAATGCACTCACTACAGAGCAAGTCATGACAAATTAAGCATACATCCATCAAGAATACACAATATACAAGCTAGACATGGCAAGAACAATAACATAGCATGCACGGATCAACTACAACATCCTCGGCAAAATCGCTAACAAGTAGACAATCTGCCCAGATTTATGGAATAGCAAAAGTAGAGCTCGATTGACTCAAGCTAGGGTGCTCCATAATTGAAAACAAAGACATGGATAGATAGAGCGCTACAAGATTAACAAAACATCCTTACTGATCATCCTCAAAAGAGGCACGGATCACTAGGAAACAACATGAACATATGGCCATATGAGATAAATAGGTCAAAGACTTGGTGGAATTACTAAGTCCCTGAAATCAGCATTAACGAATGCCTCACTTTGCAAGCTTGTGCTAGTCACCGCACACATCACAAAAATACATGGGTTGCACCTCTGGATAGATGGCAAAACATATAACAAAACACATGTAGAGCTCATGGGCATATCATCCACACAATAATCATGGCAAAAATGACAAATATCTAATTGGAGCAGGAAATCTGACAATTATCTCAAATAGCATTCTTCTAACATCATTTCGGGCATCAAGATGAACTCAAATGAAAATGATGCAATGGAATGAAATGATGTGCTCTCTGAGACGAACATTTTGATATGCTATATGCCCAAAACGGAGCTACGGGTGATGAGAAACGGTAAGATGAAGATGCCTAAAAAATATTGCAAACTGGGGACTTAGTGCAAAAAACAACCTCAAGGTAAAAGTCAACGTGGCACGGAAACCGAGGCTCGCCGACGCGAGACTCGCCGGAGATGGTAGGGAAGGAGGCGGAACTCACCTGAGATGGCGGGTCTGGGGTGGATCTCGCCGGATCCGGCCGAATCCCGGCGCGGGGCGGCAAAGGAGGTCGCTGGCGGGCGCTGGGCGACGCCGGGGACGACGGGGCGGCGGTCGGCGAGCTGGGTGGCGGCGTCCTGCGAACTGGGCGGCGGGGTCCCTCACGGGCGCCGGCGCCCGATCCGAGCCGGGAGGGCCTCCTGCGGGCCCTGTGGGCTTCGGCGGCGGCGGCGGTGAAGTGGGGCGCCGCCCGGTGACGTGGCACACAGTGATTGGGCGAGGGGACGGCGGCGGACATGTCCGGCGCGCGGAGGAAGGTGAAGACTAGGGTTTCGCCCGAATTTTTGGAGTGCACATATTTATAGGTAGAGGGAGCTAGGAGAGTCCAAATGAGGTGCGGTTTTCGGCCACGCGATCGTGATCGAACGCTCTAGATGATCGAGAAGTTTTTGGAGGGTTTTGGGCCAACTTGGAGGGGTGTCGGGCTGCAACACACATGAGGCCTTTTCGGTCCCTCGGTTAACCGTTGGAGCATCAAACGAAGTCCAAATGGTACGAAACTTGATAGGCGGTCTACCAGTAGTAAACCAAGGCCGCTTGGCAAGTCTCAGTCCAATCCGTAAATGTTTAATCTCCACACACGAAAGAAAGGTAGAAATGACCACCGGAGGAGAACGAGGCGCCGGAATGCAAAACGGACAACGGGGAAAATGCTCGGATGCATGAGATGAACACGTATGCAAATGCAATGCACGTGATGACACGATATGAGATGCATGACAACACAAACAACACACGGAGACAAAGACCCGAACCCGAGAAAAGAAAATAACTTAAGGCCGGAAACGGCAAGAGTTGGATTACATATTAGGAAAATCATATCCGGGGTGTTATAGCTGGACAACCACCACTCGGACTTTGGAGCCGAAGGGACGGCTTGGGAGCTGCAATGGTCAAGGAATCCTAAGTCGCCCTTAAGACAGAGTCAAGACTACTGTTACCTATAACTACCATAGTAGAGGCTCTTTACACACCTGTAACTGACGCAATCAATTAAGTCCCTGGCGACATGGAGGACATGGGGCTGCGGCGCACTCTATATAAGCTGCAATCCACCTCCTGAGCTAGGGTCGACCAACCCATGTAACTATGCCCATCAAAACAAAACCAAGCCTCAGGGCATGAGATGTATGATACGTGTCCAATGTATCTATAATTTATGAAGTATTCATGCCATGTTTACAACAATTTTATATGGTTTTGGTATGATTTGGATGGAACTAACCCGGACTAACGTTGTTTTCAGCAGAACTACCATGGTGTTGTTTTTTGTGTAGAAATAAAAGTTCTCCAAATGGAACGAAACTCTTTGACGATTTTTTTGAATAAAAGAGGCACTAGAAGCTTTGTGGGAGGACCAGAAGGTGAACGAGGTGATCACAAGATACCTGGGCACACCAGGAGGCCCAGGCGCACCCAGGTGGGTTGTGCTCACCTCGAGGATCAGCTTCGCGTGATTCCAATGCTGGAAAATCCTATAAATAGAGAAAACATTAAAAATAACCCGAGGATCAGAAGTTTCGCCGTCGCAAGCCTCTATAGCCATGAAAAACAAATCTAGACCCCGTTTCGGCACCCTGTCGAAGGGGGAAATCATCACCGGTGGCCATCTTCATCATCCCGACGGCCACCAAGATGAGCAGGGAGTAGTCTACCCTTGGGGCTAAGGGTTCATACCAGTAGTTATGTGTTTAATCTCTCTCTCTCTCATGTTCTTGAGATGTCATGATCTTGATGTATCACGGGCTTTGTTAATATAGTTGGATCATATGGTGTTTCCCCCTCTCTATCTTGTTGCGAATTGAGTTTTCCCTTCGAGATTTTGTTTTATCGGATGGAATACTTTTATGGATTAGAGAGAAATTGATGTATGTCTTGCTATGAATACCCGTGCTGACAATGGGGTATCATATTGATTCACTTGATACGTGTTTTGGTACTCAACTCACGGATTCCTAAGGTGACATTGGGGTAATATATGCATAGGGATTGATGCAAGTTCTCGTCTTTGTTTCTCTAGTAGAAATCTTGGGGCACTCTTTGAAGTTCCTTGTGTTGGATTGAGTTTTATGAGTCCGAAATTGTTTGATTCATATCGTATAATCAACTCTCGGATACTCGTGGTGCCATTGGAGTATCTAGGTGTCAGGACCCCGATTCCATATCACATCGATCTAGCCGGTAACACCTCATATCACTTTGCGGCCTCACGCACGGTATTCCCACGGGTGTCACCTTCCCATGGCCCGGGACCGTTTGCGCCTTTTGGCTCACGTATATGATAGTGTCGCTAGCATCCATATGGCAGAGAACCCGGGCCGACATGGCTAGTTGTGAACCCAAAGCGGCACCAACCTATGGGGACAGGCATACAAGAATCACATCGAGCATGTCGGTCAGCAGCGTGTGAATCCGGGCTCTAGCGCTGGGCTAACAGGACTCCGGGGAACCCAGGCTGTAACAGGGTAGGCAGGACTCCGGATGTCACCGCATGACATTTCCCCGAAGGGACAGACATAGGAACAAAGTGAAACACATGTCGGCCAGTCAAGTGTCCTGAGCAGTAGTGCTGGGCTAGCAGGACTCCAGTGAACTGGGCTGTAGCGGACTACTATGGCTCATGGAAGCACTAGACTACATTTCCCCATAAGAGAGGTTGCAAAGGATAAGCAACTAGATTGTCGAATCCCATACATACCAAGCATTTCAATCATTCACACAATATGCTCGATATGTGTAAATACAACATGGCATCACAACATAACTCTACGACTCAAATATTTAATCATTAGGCTCCGAGGAGCGAGACATTACAAACATGGGTCTCATGACCCAACAACCATAGCATACAAATCAAAGCACATGCGGAAGCTTAACATGTCTGAGTACAGACATCTACAAATGAAAAGGCTAAGAAGCCTGACTATCTACCAGATCCTGCCGAGGGCACAAGATCATTGTTGAGGTATCAAGCTAAACGAAGTCCTTGCGGAACTACTAGCGAGACTGAAGTCTCTCTGCAAAACATAAATTAAGCAAACGTGAATACAAAGGTACTCAGCAAGACTTACATCAGAACTAGCTACATATGCATTGGTATCAACAAGGGGGGTGGTGGAGTTTAACTTCAGCAAGCCAGCTTTGACTCGGTGGCTATCTTAAACTACGACTGCAGGTAACTCTTTTGAGGCAGCACACACGAGTCCACATATTCACCAATCAATACACCACTATGGATCTGCTCCCGTCTACCTACGAGAACGCCATCCATAGCACTCACGCTTATCTTGCACATTTTAGAGTATCCACTTCCACTTGTCTATGAACTATGCAAGGGGTCCAAGTTTCCATATCCGAGAAATCTGGCTATTTGAATAGATAATGATAACCCTGCAGGGGTGTACTTCTTCACAAACGCTCCCACCACTTACCGTCGTTTACACGACATGTACTCGGCAACCTTCAAGCAGAAGCCCAACGAGGGTGTCATCCACGGCCTATCTAAACACTCAAGTCTCTAGTCCGGGTTTATCGCCTATCCAGGTTCCATCCGCAGGGACTCTGGCCAAGGTTTCCACATACGGCCCCGAACGATGTGTACAGGGTTCCGAGACACCAAACGGGCGCCCGGCATGCCCGACCACGGTGTATCTACCACAACATAGCCCACCCGTGGGGTCAGCGCTACGCACGGCCGCCAACACATATCCTACAAACACTAGAAACTAGTTGCAACTCCTGGACAGAGGACTAGGGTGATTAAGAAGCCGAGAGGGTCAATTAAGGATCCCAATGAGTGGTAGTAGTTGTTCATGGATCACAGACACAGAACTCAGTTCCTAAGAACGGTTTCAATGGGACAACCACCATGTACTCCTACATGGCCTCTCACCGCTACCTTTACCAAATCGTGTTCACACACTTAGCTCACACACAGTAGGACATGTTCATCACTATTCCAATTCATTCCCGATGAATCAGACCTGACACAACTCTATGCAATAGCAGGCATGACAAACAAGCATGAATGAGTAGGCACATCAGGGCTCAAACAACTCCTACTCATGCTAGTGGGTTTCATCTATTTACTTTGGCAATGACAGGTCATGCAGAGGAAAGGGGTTCAACTACCGCAGCATGTAACAGTTGAATCGTTGTTGTCCTAATGCAGTAAAAGAGAGCAGGAGTGAGAGAGTGGGATTGTATCAGAATGAACAAGGGGGTTTCGCTTGCCTGGCACTTATGAAGATAGTATAGTTCTTCATTGGTGTCATCGAACTCATCGTCGGAACCACGTCTATCGAGAGGGGACAAATACCGGCAAACAAAGAGGAACACAATCAATGCCATGCAACAATTATGATGCATGATAATGTCATGGCAATATGCTGTTGATTGAGCTAATGCAACTAGCAATCATATTAAATGAAGTTGGTTTGAACCAAGAGTTCAAATTCAAACTCCATATGTTCTTATTTAAATGCCAATTATGCAAATTGCCATGTACAGCAACCCTAGGTTGTTCAAACATGCATGCAAATGCCATAAACAGATTCCTTGAATTTTTCTGATAATGTTTCATATATAATTTATTTCATTTGGAGTTATAGATTATTTTCTATGATTTTTAGAAGTTTTAGCTATTTTCTAAAATAAATAAATCATTTCTGATTTATTTAAAATCCCGGAAAAGCTTTACTGCGTCAGGATTGCGTAAGGGTGATGTCAGCGGGTCAACTGGTCGGCCAGGTCAAACCTGACCTGCGGGTCCCATTGGTCAGTGACCCTGGGCTAGTTAGGTCGCCGATAGGTGGGCCTGGTCAACGTTGACTAAGTCAAAGTCAAGCTGACACGTGGAGTCCGTAGGATTAGCACTAATTTAAGCAGGATATTTAGGCTAACCTAATTAGGCTCGGGGACCCACATGTCAGTGTCTGTTAGGATGGGTAATTAACGTAGATTAGCACTAATTACGCCGCCACGTCGGCATGCCGGAGTTTGGCCGGCGGCGACTTCAAGCCGTGGCGGAGTCTGCTCGGGGTTGAGCTACAGGTGATGGTTTTGAGCGTGGTTTGCAGCTACGGGTAGCTGAAGGTGTGCCGCATCCAACCGTGTAGGCCGTTGGTCGCAGGGTGGCTGGTAACGCCGTCGGCGGGGAGTGGCGGCCGGAGCCACGGGCTCGAGCGGGACGAGGCTGTGGTGCACTTGGAAATCAGATGGCGATGGCTTTGGCTTCCTGCGGAGGGTCTGAGCATGGGGATGCGCGCGGATGTGAGCTGCGGTGGCTCACACCACGTCGGCGCCAGAGCCGGCAGCGACAACCTCGGGAGCTTGCCGGGACGGTGACTAGACGACGTGCAAGGCCAGGTCGAGTGAGGGGTTTAGTTCATGAGCTCACCAGGGTTCGGATGGAGTCGGAGAAGAGGCCGGGGAAGCGTTGTGGCCGGCGAATCGACGACGGCGGTGACAAAGCAGAGATAGCGATGGAGACGAAGGGGACAACGTTCTATTGCTCCATGCCTTTCGTGCGTCGACGAGAGGAGGTAGCGTGGGGAGGTGGCGCTCTGGAACAGGGCGGTGGCGCTTGGGGACGACGGCGGCCACGTGAGCGAAGCACGGCGGTGACGGGTGGCTCTCGGGTGACTGCGAGAACGCGAGGGGGAGGAGGGAGAACAACCAGAGAGAAGGGGGGTTCAGCATGGCCTCGTCCACGTCTCCTGGGCGCGGGGTTGGGAGGAAGGAGGCATCGACACGGCGAAGCAGGAGGTGGCCGCTCGGGCGCGTGCGCTCGCTGTCCTGCCTCTCCCTACTGGCAGAGGTAGGGGACGACTGGCAGCGACCAGCTGGGCTGGGCCGGCCAGGTAAGTTGGGCCAGGTAGGGTTTTTCCTCTCTCTCTCTCCCTACTTTTCTAATTTTTGTTTCTATTTCTATTTTTCTGTTGCTGTTTTGGCATTAGCAAAAATGCTAAAGCATTTTGTAAAATGCTGCAATAATTTGCGGGCACTCTATGGATTATTCCAGTGGCCCACATTTAATTTCAGCATGATTTGAGCATTTAAATTATTTATAGTGTTTATTTGAGTTATGTTTGGGTATATTTGCATAGAAGTTATATTGTCATGGATCCCCCAACATGTGGTGTTTGCCTACGATCTTTTGCTAGACAAAAATTTGTACTAAGTATATATACTACTTGTGCATCAAAAAAACATTAAACCCAATTTCTTGCCATGAGTGTCCATTATACCTACCTATGGATTGAATAAGATCCTTCAAGTAAGTTGTCATCGGTGCAAAATGGCAATAAAAATTGCCTCTAAATGTGTTTGACAATTTAGGCGAAGAGAAAATTGATCGTTGTACGAACTTGTGATGGCAAAGTAATAAAACAACGGACTGCATAATAAAGGTTGCTATTATAAGGGGCAATATAACGTGACGTTCTTTTGCATTAAGGGATTGTGCATACAAAACCAAAAAGTGCATGATAACCTCTTCTTCCCTTTGCGAGGGGCCTATCTTTTATTTTTCAGTATTTACTTTTAGGCAAAGAGTCAATATTATGAATTCTCATTTCAACCTCAACTATTCTCTAGCTGGCAAGCATCATGTGGTGGGGAAAGATCTAGGCACATATGACCAATCAAATATATGTGATCTTGAATTATTATTGTTGACAATTATCTCTATGATAAATGAGTTGGGAGGCAAAATATTAAGCCCATATCTTTCTTTGATAAATGAGTTGGATGCCATTTGTTCTAAGAATATGCTTTTGAGTACTAGCAATCATGGAATACTATATGATGATTGAGTATGTGAAGCTCTTACATAGACTTTGTTGAATAAGTTGAATTGCAATTGCTTGGTGACTGAGAACATAGGTTGTTAAGTTTCAAGAGAAGGCATTGTTTGAACCATAACATGTGAATTGATTGCTACATTAACATGAGAACTTTTATGAGAAAGAATTGTTGTTATGATGCTAGGAAAAGTGATTGAAATTATCATTGATCAAACTTATGCACTTTGCTAGCATGCACACTCCATAAATTATTTCTTTTATCATTTACCTACTTGAGGACGAGTAGGAATTAAGCTTGGGGATGCTGATACATCTCCAATGTATCTATAATTTATGAAGTATTCATGCCATGTTTACAACAATTTTATATGGTTTTCGTATGATTTGGATGCAACTAACCCGGACTAACGCTGTTTTCAGCAAAACTACCGTGGTGTTGTTTTTTGTGCAGAAATAAAATTTCTCCAAATGGGAAGAAACTTTTTGACGATTTTTTTTGGAATCAAAGAGGCACTAGAAGCTTCATGGGAGAACTAGAAGGTGAAGGAGGTGAGCACAAGACACCTAGGAGTGCCAGGAGGCCCAGGCGCGCCCAGGTGGGTTGAGCTCACCTTGAGGCCCATCTTCACGTGATTCCAAAACTGAAAAATCCTATAAATAGAGAAACCATCAGAAATAAACCTAGATTAGAAGTTCCATCGCTGCAAGCCTCTATAGCCACGAAAAACCAATCTAGACCCGTTCCAATACTCTGCTAGAGGGGGAAATCATCACCGGTGGCCATCTTCATCATCCCGACGGCCACCATGATGAGGAGGGAGTAGTCCACCCTCAGGGCTTAGGGTTTGTACTAGTAGTTGTGTGCTTAATCTCTCTCTCTCTCTCTCTCTCTCTCTCTTGTGTTCTCGAGATGTCACGATCTTGATGTATTGCGGGCTTTGTTAGTATAGTTGGATCATATGGTGTTTTCCCCTCTCTATCTTGTTGTGAATTGAGTTTTCCCTTTGCGATTTCATTTTATTAGATTGAATACTTTTATGGATTTGAGAGCACTCGATGTATGTCTTACTATGAGTACCCATGGTGACAATGGGGCATCATATCAATTCACTTGATATGTGTTTTGGCACTCAACTCATGGATTCCCGAGGTGACATTGGGGCAATCTATGCATAGGGGTTGATACACATTGATAACCCACAAGTATAGGAGATCGCAATAGTTTTCGAGGGTAGAGTATTCAACCCAAATTTATGGATTCGACACAAGGGGAGCCAAAGAATATTTGCAAGTATTAGTAGCTGAGTTTTCAATTCAACCACACCTGGAGATTAATTATGTGCAGCAAAGTGATTAGTAGCAAAGTAACATAGTAGTAGCAACAACAATAGTAACGGTAACAGTGACAGTAGTGAGTTTGTAGCAAGTGTAAAGGTAACAGTAGCAGTAGTAACTTAGCAAGAACAATATAAGAGAAATTCTTAGGCATTGGATTGGTGGATTCGTTGGATGATATTCATCATATAACAGTCATAACCTAGGGCGCTACAAAACTAGCTCCAGTTCATAAATATAATGTAGGCATGTATTCCGTAAATAGTCGTACGTGCTTATGGAAAGAACTTGCATGACATCTTTTGCCCTACCCTCCCGTGGGAGCGGGGTCCATATGGAAACCAAGGGATATTAATGCCTCCTTTTAATGGAGAACCGAAATAAAGCATTAAAACATAGTGAATACATGAACTCCTCAAACTACGGTCATCACCGGAAAGTATCCCGAATATTGTCACTCCAGGGTTTACGGATCACAACACTTAATAGGTGAATATAACTTGCAAGATCAGATCTAGAACATAGATATAATCGTGATAACATAAACAGTTCAGATCTGAAATCATGGCACCCAGGCCCAAAGTGCCAAGCATTAAGCATGGAAAAGTCATATCAACATCAATCTCAAAACATAGTGGATACTAGCGATCAGGCCCTAACAAAACTAACTTGATTACATGATGAATCTCATCCAACTCCTCGCCGACCAGCGATCCTATGAAGGAATTATTCACTCCCGGTGGGGAGCATCATGGAATTTGCGATTAAGGAGGGTTGGTGATGATAAGATCGAAGATCCCCCGTTCCGGAGCCCAAAATGGACTCCAGATCTGGCCTCCCAATGAAGAACAGGAGGTGGCGGTGGCTCCGTACCGCGAAATGAGATAATTCTGCCTCCTTGATTTTTCCTAAAAAAATAGGTATTTATGGAGTTGGATTCAGGGTCTGCGGGGCCACCAGGTGGGCACAACCCACCTGGGCACGCCTGAGTGGGGGCGCCCTGGTGGGTTGTGCTCACCAAGGGCCCCCTCTGGTGCTTCTTGGCTCCAGTATTTTTCTTTTATTGTATAAAAATTCTCCAGAAAGTTTGGTTCCATCCGAGAACTTTCATTGATGCACAAAAACAACACCATGGTAGTTCTGCTGAAAACAGCGTCAGTCTGGGTTAGTTTCACTCAAATTATGCAAATTAGACTCCAAAACAAGAGGAAAAGCATTAGGAAAAGTAGATACGACCGAGACGTATCACACATTCTCGTCTTTGTTTCTTTGGTAGAAATCTTGGGCGCTCTTTGAGGTTCCTTGTGTTGGATTGAGTTTTATGAATCTGAAATTGTTTGATGCATATCGTGTAATCAACTCACGGATACTCACAGTGACATTGGAGTATCTAGGTGACATTAGAGTTGGCTGATGTGTATCATATGGTGTTATTTTAGTACAAACTCTTGGTTATATCGATCGGAAAGAATAGCTTGGTGTTATTTTAGTACGAACTCTAGAATAGATTGATCGGAAAGAATAGCTTTGAGGTGGTTTCGTACCCTACAAACAATTTTTTCTTATGTTCTCCGCTAGATAGGAACTTTGGAGTTATTCTTTATCGCACGTTGAGGGATGGTTATATGATCAAATTATATTAGCATTGTTGAGAGATTGCACTAGCGAAAGTACAAAACCTAGGCCTCATTTTCAAGCATTGCACTACCGTTTGTGCTCCGTTTTATCAATTGCTACCTTGCTATTTTTTATTGTTCCTATTACAAAAATCAATATCTACTATCATTACTACACTTTTATTACCATCTCTTCGCCAAACTAGTGCACCTATACAAATTACCGTTGTATTTGGTGTGTTTGGGACACAAGAGACTTTTTGTTATCTGGTTGTAGGGTTGTTTGAGAGAGACCATCTTCATCCTATGCCTCCCATGGATTGGTAAACCTTAGGTCATACACTTGAGGGAAAATTGCTACTGTCCTACAAAACTCTACCCTTGGAGGCCCAACAAGAGTCTGCAAGAACAAGTTGTGTATTAGACATCAACGTAGGGTTGTTACCTCCGCTGAGAGGGGCATGAACTCGGTAGACACCGAGTGTTACACCTGCGCTGTAGGTAGGCTCTGCCCCTTATTCGTACCCCTAGTACTCATTGTCAAGATCGTAACCCCGATAGTTGGCGCCCACCTTGGAGCTAGGCATCTAGCAAGGTTTCATGGTGTAGGTGGATTTTTCATCAACATGTTAGTTGGCGGTGAAATATGTTTCAGGACGATCTCTTTCATTGCCGACGATTCTGCATGGCTTCACGAGGCCCCACTGGACGTGGAGGCGCTGCCCGTCCGTGGTGCAGCGCACTTCCGTGCATCCTCCTATGGAATACTTCTCTGGCAGCCCTTGGCTCCGTACCGTGTGGCTGCTCGCCCTCACACCATGCGCCTCCACACGTGTTCTGGATGCTCGCAGCTGCAAGGTTGTATCAAGCACGTTGTGGCCATCCAAGCCACGGTGGAGCATGTGGCGGTTCTGGAATTCGACAAGCACACCCTCGACCTCTCCAAAGGGTCACTCGGTGATTCCTCTGAGGAGTCCGAGTGCGAAAGCATTGAGTCGATCGCCAACGTTCTCATGGAAGACAACTCAGAGCATCGCGCATCCCCAGGGTGCATGGATGCCCGGGACGGCTGTGCGGGTGCATCACACGACAACACTAGCGGAGGCGGTGGCGTGGTCCACGAGCCGTACATGCCCCAGGCTCTCAGTCGGGAGGAGTGTGAGGACCTTCGCCATAAGAACGAACAACTCTTAAAGACCCCCATCACCAGGACAACCCTTGAAGCGCTGGCGATGGAGTTGACTCGCATGGACATCTTGGTCGAGCGCGACCGCCTTGAACGGCTTCAGAGGGAGCTAGAAGATCATGCATGCCGCCAACCCAGCTCCATTCGGCACAAGCGCCGGATTTACTCGAGTGAACAACCTCGCGAGTGTAAGGTTCTTAGCACTCCACTAAAAAATCTGGCGGCCACTACTCGGATCGCGGATTCCATCTAGCCCTCTGGCTCTGCCACTAGAGAGGGGATTCGGCAGATCCAGGCACTCTTGAAGATGGTGCTATCGCAGAATGCAGTGTTGTCCCAGTACAGATATCGCAACCATAGCGAGTCAGTGCATGGGAAGACCGTTCAGTCCGCTCACAACCCACTCGTCTCCAGCTGGCGCTGAGTTACATCCTCCTAGAGAGATCACTACGAAGATCGGAGGCATGACTGGGTTGCGTCGCCCCGACAGCATGATGATTACGATTGTGCCTTGATACTTCCACCGCAAGATGGTGCGTACGGGCGCCAACCCTACGACGACAGACGGACACACGATAGTGATCATAGGCCTAGCCCTTCTCGTCACACGAGGGACACCCGAGACCCGCAGTTCAACGTGAGACCCGTTCTCACTTAGAACCTAGTCGAATGGGGCTGGGCTTTGCAAGAAGGCCAAGATGGCGATGTTTGGAGTGGTTCTGTACCCTCAGGCCCCGAGTGTTTTAGCCGGTACATATGGGCGGCAGAGGTCCCTAGCAACTTCAGGTTGGCCATGAGGATTAATAAGTTCACTGACGAGTCCAAGCCAGAAATCTGGTTAGAATATTATCGGTGGCAGTCCAGATTGGCGGTGGCAACGACGACATGGCCATGAAACACCTGCCACTGATGCTTGAAGGCTCCGCTCGGGCATGGCTCACACAGCTCCCGTCGGGTAGCATATGCTGCTGGGATGATTTGGCAAGAGTGCTCTTCAAGGCCATTGAGGGCACTTACAAGCGACCAAGTGGTTTGGCCGAGTTGCAGAACTATGTGCAGAGAAAAAACGAGACTCTTCGTGAGTACATTCAGCGGTGGACCACCCTACACAACATGGTGGATAATTTCACCGAACACCAGGTGATCTATGCCTTCAAGGCTGGAGTAAGATACCGAGAGCTGAACATGAAGTTCGGCCGAACTGAGACCCTGACTCTCAGTCGGGCTATGGAGATAGCCAATCGGTATGCCACAGGTGAAGCAGAAAACCGACTGATAAGCGGCAAAAGCCAAGCGGGTGATGCTTATCAGCCGGACAACAACAAGGGTAAGAAGCACAAGCAGAAAGCTGAGGCAGGAGGGAGTGTTGAGGTTGCGGCCCTGGCCGGCCAAGGCAAATGCAAAGGCTACCAAAAGCATAAGAAAGACTGGAAGGGAAAGAAGCAAGTCACCCCCAAGAATGATATCCTCAATCAACCTTGCCAGATCCATACAAAGAAAGACGAGGAGGGCAACCTGATTTTTGCCCAAGCATACCACTCGGGAATGCCGACTCTTGAAGCAAGAGATGCGACAGGATTCCTCTAGGGATAAGGACGAGGGCGATGACAATGATGGACGTAAGGGTGCTTTCAGGTACCCCATCATTGAAAATGTCTTGATGATCTTCGCCGATGTCGAGAGCAAGAGTCGCCTAGAGTTATAAACCGAGAGGTCAACATGGCGGTTCTAACTACCACCAAATACGTCGACTAGGCCAAGAAGCCTGTGACCTTCAATCATTTGGATCACCCAGCCCACATACCAACCCACGAGCGGTAGGCTTTGGTGGTTGACCCGGCCGTTGGAGGGGCCCGATTGTGCAATGTCCTAATGGACGGCAGCAGCAGGCTCGTCATTATTTACGCCGACACTCTGGAGGCGAGGGGCATTCCAATGTCCCGACTCAGCAAGAGAAACATGTAGTTCCATGGGGTAATCCCTGGGAAGAAGGTCAAGTCACTTGGGCAAATTTGCCTCGACTTTATCTTCGGTGAAAAGCGGAACTTCAGAAAGGAGCGGTTAACTTTTGAAGTGGTGGACTTCCAGAGCGCTTACCATGCCATCCTGGCTAGGCCAGCCTACGCATGTTTCATGGCCCGTCCATGTTATGTGTATATTAAACTTAAGATTCCAGGACCGAGTGGTGTGATCACTATCACAGGAAATCAGAAGTTGCCTGAAGAGTGTCTCCAGAAAGGCTCCCAGATCACTAACAAGAAATGGCGGTGGCCGAGTTGGACGAGTACAAGAAAGCGGTGGATTTGAGTGATCTGCTGAAGTCCAAAAAGCCGAGTGTGGAATCCGCTTTCCAGTCGGCCGGAGGGATGAAGCCAGTGCATGTTCATCCGGAAGATCCGAATGCCGCCCCAACCAATATCTCCACCACCCTTGATAGCAAATAGGAAGGCGAGCTCATCCAGTTCCTCCGTGAGAACCGGGACATGTTTGCATGGAAGCCTTCTGATATGTCGGGTGTTCCCAGAGGACTGGCTGAGCATAGACTCCGTGTCGACCCAAAGGTGAAGCATGTCAAAGAGCACCTTCGACGATCTTCCATAGATAAGTGCAAGGTGATTGGCAAGGAGATCGCGCTGCTCTTAGCCACTGAATTCATCCGAGAGGTGTGCCACTCCGAGTGGCTCACCAACGTCGTCATGGTGCCAAAGAAAAATAACTCTCTCCAAATGTGCATTGACTTTAAGTGCATAAATTGGGCCTGGCCAAAAGATCATTCCCATCTCCCTCGCATAGATCAGATAGCAGATTTTACTGTCGGGTGTGAGTGATTATCATTTCTGGATGCATACTCTGGTTACCACTAGATCTGAATGTATGGTCCCAATGAAATAAAAACAGTGTTCATCACCCCATTCGGGTGCTTTTGCTATGTCACTATGCCATTTGGGTTGAAAAATGTTGGAGCTACATTCTAGCGAATGATTCATACATGCTTGCAAAAGCAGATCAGTCGGAATGTGGAGGCCTATATGGACGACATCATGGTCAAGTCTAGGAAAGGTTCTGGCCTCCTGACCGACTTGTCGATACCTTCGTGAATTTGCGACTATTCAGCATAAAACTCAATCCAACTAAGTGTACCTTTGGGGTCCATGCCGACAAGTTACTCGGTTTCCTTGTTTTCGAACGTGGCATCAATGCAAACCCTGGTAAGATTGGAGCCATTGTCCGAATGAAACAACCAGAGTGTCTCCATGATGTACAACGCCTCACGGGCTGTCTGCCAACCCTGAGTAGGTTCTTCTCAAGACTCGGTGAAAAAGCCATGTCGCTTTTCTGATTGATGAGGAATTTTGACAAGTTCTAATGGACTCCCGAAGCATAGGCCACTTTCCAGGAACTCAAAGCCCTGCTTTCCGCCCAACCGGTGCTAGCTGCTCCAAGCAAAAAAGAGCCCTTGCTCTTATACACCACGGCCACGAGCCAAGTTGCTAGCACTATGCTCACTGTTAAGCCAGAAGAACAAGGCAAAGTCTTGAAGCTCAAGTGACCAGTCTACTACATCTCCGAAGTTCTAACCCCTTCCAAGCAATGGTACCCACATTACCAGAAGTTGGTCTACGTGATCTATTTTACTGCAAAGAAGGTGGCACATTACTTCCAAGAGCACTCGATCATAGTGATAAGTAACGCCCCCTTGTCTATGATCATGAACAATAGAGGTGCTATAGGCCGAGTGGCGAAGTGGGCCATTGAGCTCCTTCCATTGGATATCAAGTTGGAAGCTAAGAAAGCCATCAAGTCGCAAGCCCTAGTATATTTCCTCGCCGAGTGGATGGAACAAGAGCAGCCTGTCCTGAGCCTCCCCGAGCACTAGACGATGTTTTTTGATGGCTCCAACATGCTCCATGGCTCCGGAGACAGAGTAGTCTTGGTGTCCTCCAAAGGCCATCGGCTCAGTTATGTGCTTCAGATTCACTTCGACTCCTCCAACAATGAAGCCGAGTATGAAGCTCTTCTATATGGGCTACGGATGGCAATTTCTCTGGGAATTGGCCGACTAATGGTCTATGGTGACTCGGATCTAGTGGTAAACCAAGTCGTGAAGGAATGGGATATCTGTAGTTCGACAATGACATGCTATTACAATGTCGTCAAAAAGCTAGAGAAGCACTTTAAAGGGTTGGAGCTCCATCATGTACCATGACTCAAGAACAAAGCAGGTGATGATCTGGCTAAGATGGGTTCCACTCGGAAGGCGGTACCTAAGAATGTGTTCCGAGAGCACCTGCACTCGCCCATAATCAAAGAAGACCCTTTCATGGAGGAGCCCCCACAACCAATTGGTCCCTCTAATCCGACTGAAGTGGACATCCCTACGGTGATCGACCTGGTCCAAGAGATCCTTGTTATCACTCCCGGGTAGACTGAACCATATCTGGCTTATTTGCTCAGGAAGGAGCTCCCAGAAGATGGAGCCGGGGCTTGCTAGACGTCCGCTGATCTAAAGACTTCACCATCATGGGAGATTAGCTCTATAAAAAAGCACTACTAGAGTCGCTCGGCGCTGCATATCACCAGAAGAAGGACAACAGATTCTGCAGGAGATTCACTCGGGAACCTGTGGGCACCATGTGTCTGCTCAGACGCTCGTTTCCAAGGCATTCATGGCTGGGTTCTATTGGCCCTGCACCAATGAGGTCGCCCGAGACATAGTGGATCAATGCGCCGGGTGCCAATTCTACGCGAATCAGTCGCACAAGCAAGCGTCTGCTCTAAAGACAACCCCCTCACTTGGCCGTTCGCCATCTGGGGGCTCGACATGGTCGGCCCTCTCTGGACAGGGCGAGTGGTTTTACGAACCTGTTGGTGGCAGTCAACAAGTTCACCAAGTGGATTGAAGTGAAGCCCATAAAGAAGCTGTACTCGGTAACTGCAGTTCAATTCATCAAGGAAATAATATTCAGATTTAGAATCCCTCATAGCATCATCACCGACAATGGGTCTAACTTCAAATAGGATTCGTTCCGCGAGTTCTATTATTCCCAAGGCACTTGGGTTGATTATGACTCTGTGGCACACCCGCAGTCGAACGAGCAGGCAGAAGGGGCAAATGGACTAATACTCCAAGGGTTGAAACCTTGCCTTATGCGCGACCTGAAGCATGCGGCAGGAGCCTGGGTCATGGAGTTGCAGTTAGTCCTCTAGGGTTTGCGAACAACCCCGAACCGGTCCACCAAGCACACTTCGTTCTTTATGGTGTATGACTCGGAAGCAGTATTGCCGAGTGATTTACTTCCCAACTCCCCCCGGGTGGATCTTTATTCGGAAGTCGAAGCTGAGGAAGCAAGACAGGATGGTCTCGACCTCTTGGAGGAGGAACGTGAATTGGCGCTCATAAGGTCAATGTTGTACCAATAGGACTTGCACTGTTACCATGATAGACACATCAGAGGACGAGCCTTTCAGGAAGGAGATCTGGTTCTTTGAGTGGATAAGCAGAGGCCTCACAAAGTGGCACCCCATGGGAAGGTCCATTCACCATATCAAAAGTGTTGCATAATGGAGCCTACAGGCTCTACAACTTCAGCAAAGAGATAGAAGAGCCCAGAGCTTGGAACGCGGACCTGCTCCGCAAGTTTTGTACTTAGAATAAAAATACTCCATCGTAATAGTTTTCCGAATGAACTTAGATGAATAAAAGTCTTATTTTTCCTTTATATCATTTAGTTCGGCCTGGAGCCACATTTTCACTTAGGTGACTAACTGCATTCAGAAACTAACACACTCTCAGTGGGTGGTCAGTCTTAGCTATGAACCGGTTTTCGCCTAAGTTCCAAAACAATCCGAGTGAGGACAACCTCCACACTCCAAGGCTTAGTCGTGAACCAGCTTCTCCTAAGTTCAAAAACATTTCAAGTGAGGACAAGATCCACACTCGGGGGCTTAGCCGCGAACCAGCTTCGCCTAAGTTCAAAAACAATCCGAGTGAGGACAAGCTCCACACTCGGGGGCTTAGCCGCGAACCAACTTTGCCTAAGATCAAAAGCAATCCGAGTAAGGACAAGCTCCATACTCGGGGGCTTAGTGGTACCTCTTGAGCACTGCGTTGGTTTTCCCTTGAAGAGGAAAGGGTGATGCAGTTAAGTAGCGTAAGTATTTCGCTCAGTTTTTTAGAACCAAGGTATCAATCCAGTAGGAGATCATGCTCGAGTCCCACGCACCTACACAAATAAATAAGGACATCGAAACCAACGCGATAAAGGGGTTGTCAATCCCTTCACGGTCACTTCCGAGAGTGAGATCTGATAGAAATAGCTAAGTGTTGGAAGATTAATATGATGGAAGATAGACCCGGGTGCCATAGGTTTCACTAGTGGCTTCTCTCAAGAGCATAAGTATTACGGTGGGTAAACGAATTACTGTCGAGCAATTTATAGAATTGAGCATAGTTATGAGAATATCTAGGTATGATCATGTATATAGGCATCATGTCCGTGACAAGTAGACCGAAACGATTCTGCATCTACTACTATTACTCCACACATCGACCGCTATCCAGCATGCATCTAGAGTATTAAGTTCATAATAACAGAGTAATGCTTTAAGTAAGATGACATGATGTAGAGGGATAAACTCATGCAATATGATATAAACCCCATCTTTTTATCCTTGATGCCAACAATACAATACGTGCCTTGCTGCCCCCGCTGTCACTGGGAAAGGACACCGCAAGATTGAACCCAAAGCTAAGCACTTCTCCCATTGCAAGAAAGATCAATCTAGTAGGCCAAACCAAACTAATAATTCGAAGAGACTTGCAAAGATAACCAATCATACATAAAAAGAATTCAGAGGAGATTCAAATATTGTTCATAGATAAACTTGATCATAAACCCACAATTCATCGGATCTCGACAAACACACCGCAAAAGAAGATTACATCAAATTGATCTCCAAGAAGATCGAGGAGAACTTTGTATTAAGATCCAAAGAGAGAGAAGAAGCCATCTAGCTAATAACTATGGACCTGAAGGTCTGAATTAAACTACTCACACATCACCGGGGAGGCCATGGAGTTGATGTAGAGGCCCTCACTGATCAATGCCCCCTCCGGGGGAGCTTCAAAAAAGGCCCCAAGATGGGATCTCTCGGGTACAGAAGGTTGCGGTGGTGGAATTAGGTTTTCGTGGTGCTCCTGGATGTTTGGGGGTACATGGATATATATAGGAGGAAGAAGTACGTCGGTGGAGCAACGAGGGGCCCACGAGGGTGGAGGGCGCGCTAGTGGGGTAGGCGCGCCCCCTGCCTCATGGCCTCCTCGATTGTTTCTTGCGCCCACTCCAAGTCTCCTGGATCACGTTTGTTGACAAAATCAAGTTTCTGAAGGTTTCATTCCGTTTGGACTCCGTTTGATATTCCTTTTTGGCGAAACTCTAAAATAGGCAAAAAAACAGCAATTTGGGCTGGGCCTTTGGTTAGTAGGTTAGTCCCAAAAAATGATATAAAAGTGTAAAATAAAGCCCACTAAAATCAAAAATAGATAATATAATAGCATGGAGCAATCAAAAATTATAGATACGTTGGAGGCGTGTCAAGCATCCCCAAGCTTAATTCATGCTCGTCCTCGAGTAGGTAAATGATAACAAAAGGAATTTTTGATGTGGAATGCTTTCTAACATATTTCTCAATGTATTTTTTCTTTATTGTGGCATGAATTTTCGGATTCAAAAATTCAAGATAAAAGTTTAATATTGACATAAAAATAATAATACTTCAAGTATACTAACTAAACAATTATGTCTTCTAAAAATAACATCGCCAAAGAAAGTTATCCCTACAAAATCATATAGTCTGGCTATGCTCTATCTTCACCACACAAAATATTTAAATCATGCACAACCCCGTTGACAAGCCAAGCAATTGTTTCATACTTTTGATGTTCTCAAACTTTTTCAATCTTCACGCAATACATGAGTGTGAGCCATGGACATAGCACTATGGTGGAATAGAATGGTGGTTGTGGAGAAGACAAGAAAGGAGAAGATAGTCTCACATCAACTAGGCGTATCAACGGACTATGGAGATGCCCATCAATAGATATCAATGTGAGTGAGTAGGGATTGCCATGCAACAGATGCACTAGAGCTATAAGTATATGAAAGCTCAACAAAAGAAACTAAGTGGGTGTGCATCCAACTCGCTTGCTCATGAAGACCTAGGGCATTTTGAGGAAGCCCATCGTTGGAATATACAAGCCAAGTTCTATAATGAAAAATTCCCACTAGTATATGAAAGTGATATCATAGGAGACTCTCTATCATGAAGATCATGGTGCTACTTTGAAGCACAAGTGTAGAAAAAGGATAGTAGCATTGTCCCTTCTCTCATTTTCTCTCATTTTTTGGGCCTTCTCCTTTTTTATGGCTTTTTTCGTACGGAGTCTCATCCCGACTTGTGGGGGAATCATAGTCTCCATCATCCTTTCCCCACTTGGGACAATGCTCTAATAATGATGATCATCACACTTTATTTACTTGCAACTCAAGAATTACAACTCGATACTTAGAACAAAATATGACTCTATGTGAATGCCTCCGGCAGTGTACCGGGATGTGCAATGACGCATGAGTGACATGTATGAAGAATTATGAATGGTGGCTTTGCCACAAATACGATGTCAACTACATGACCACGCAAGCAATATGACAATGATGACGCGTGTCATAATAATGGAACGACGGAAATTTGCATGGTGTAGCGACCCGACCTCAAACGGTGAAGTCTCTATCCTTTAGTGTCATCCCTAGATCGGTAATGCTGACACACACAGTACTCGAGGATTTATAGCAGAGTAGCAATCACACACTTATTACATCAAATGTCTCAAAAGAGAGCTTATTACAATAAATATGGCTTAGGGCCATCTAACACGATAACAGCGGAAGGCTTGGAAGATAAAGTGAGTCCATCAACTCCAACGGCATAGCTGAGATGCACGGCAACGACCTAACGAACCTTACTCCTCGTCTGAAAAGTCTGCAACATAATACGGTGTAGCCCGAAAATGGGTCAGCACATGGAATATGTTGGCAAAGTAACACAGTAGAGCAAGAACAGAATAATGCTATCACTACATGCATATTTGGCTGGTGGAAAGCTCTATGGTTATAGTTTTGCGAAAAACCAATTTTTCCCTACAACAAAGGAATAGATTTTATTTAACTATCATGGTAGTTGAAACATCATTGAGAAGGTTCCTCCAACTCAATCCCAATTAAAAGTAATTAGCAACCCAACAATATTAATTTTAGAGTGATGAGATACATATGATTATCCAAGTACTAGATACTCAAGATTTGTCCATAACCGGGGACACAACTAATCATGATTAGTTTTTACACTCTGTAGAGGTTTGCGCACTTTTCCCCACAAGACACGATCTCCTCCGTTGGATTTCTCACACTGCCGGGTGTTTGTGAAACGGATGACCGAGACACAGTCTTTCAGAAGCATTAATGTCGGATTTCGGGTTCCGGCAGACCCTTAAGGTTCGCACACTGGGGTGCGCGCGGAAATCTCACCTTCAACCTCTCCGTCTCAATGGGATCTAAACTACTAAAAGAGCTGCCCGAAAGACACAAGATTTATACTGGTTGGGGCCACCGATGTGGTGTAATACCCTACTCCAGTGTGTGGTGGATGGATTGCCTCCGGGGGCTGGTGAGGATGAACAATACAAGGAAGAACAGCCTCGCGAGGGTCTGTTCTTGGCTGTGGTGATGAACTGCTGTGAAGAGTTCAGTCACCCTCTTTCTCTCTCTCTCTCTACTTGTGAACCAAACGAAGCAACCGACCCCCAAAACCGAACCAAAAACCGAACCCCCCGCTATGTGGCTGGCTAGCCCTATTTATAGAGGCCCTTGTCCTCTCCCCAAATATTGAGCGGGAAGGGATCCAACAATGGCGGGCTAATTTGAAGGGGGACAGCGAGTGCATCTATCCTGACAAAAGCAGTCTTCGCCTGCCAAAGGCTCTGGTGATGATGCCGCGCTGGGCTCCATGGTGACCTCCATCTCGTAGTCCTCCTGGCCTTGGTCTCGTTGCACCGAAGTGGCAACCTTTGCTTGATGCCTCGGTACTCCGCTGATAAGCTTGCCCCCTTTGCACCAAAGAGGAAATAGGGACGCTGCGCGCGTTGGCACCCGCCTGGTGCCCCGTGTTGTCGTGGCTTGCGTCATAGGCACCTCGCGAGGTACCCCGCCTTGAAATCTCCGCCTCCTCGCGAGCCAGCCTGACGAGGCTGTGCCTGAGGATGCGCCATGTCGTCCGCCTCGCGAGGCTTGGCCCCTCGCGAGGGTCTTGAGCCTTGTGTTGATGAAGATGGGCCGCACTGGGCCCCCACTCGAGCCACGCCGCAGGCCGCAGGCAGGCAAGTCTGGGGACCCCCGTTCCTAGAACACCGACAGTAGCACCCGGGCCCAAGGTGCGCATGGACTTGGCCGTGCCGAGAGGCAAAAGGGCAAGGGCGAAGCGCCGCGGGCCCTAACAGCCTGCGGCCTTGGACGCCGCGTGGCGGTTGATTGGACGTGGCGCCTTAGCAACCACGCGGGTTGACAGGGGAGAGGTATCTTCCCAGACTTCACCTTGCTTTCTCCGGTTGCTGCTCAGATCCCCTTTCTTGCACCTCCCCTTTCTTCCTCCAAACTTCCAGACCTACTTCGGTTGCACGACCTAGGAAGCCATGGCGCCTCGCAAGCCTCCGGCCGAAGCTTGGTATTCCCCTGCTCTGGACCCGCCGACTGTGTCCAAGGCCACCTTTACCCGGCTGTACCGGATGGCGGCGGCGCAGGGCGTCGTCGGGACGGAGGTGTTCAAGGTCGGCTCCGCCTCCCCTGAAGGCCGAGGGAGCACCTATTACCCTTTCTTTGTGGGCACCATCGCAGAGGGCTTGGTGCCCCCCTTCTCCGAGTTCTTCTTCTCTGTCCTCCGCCACTACAACTTGCTGGCTCTGCATCTCCACCCCAACTCTGTCCTTCTCCTGGCGATCTTCGCTTACTACTGCGAGGCCCATGTGGGGGTGCAGCCCTCGATGGCCTTGCTGCGCCACTACTTCTACCTCCAGATTACTAGCAGCTCTCCTTCCGCGTGCGCGAGCTTCGTCGCGCATGGCAGCACCATTACCATCTCAAATCCTGGGAAGAGGGTTGATGGCTTCCGGAGCAAGTGGGTCTTGGTTGACGCCGGGCGCGTCCTCCCTCGGCTGATCCTGCCCAAGGAGCAGGCCGTGAGCGCCAGTGACTGGTGCCGAGAGGAGCTCGCGGATCCCCGCGCGAAGCCGGTGTTGGAGAAGATGGATGCTGACTTGAGGCCAGCCAACATGGCGACGGTGAAGTTGACTAGCACGTCACTGTTGAGGGAGTTCTTGGAGCAGCAGCTGGCTCCACTCCGACAGTACCCTTCTCCGATGTGGAGGCCTCATCCGAGCCCCGTGCCTGTGGACGAAGAGGACGTGGACGCGGTTCTTCAATCTCTGGTCGGGAGCACGGCGGCAAGGTTGGAGGGCGCTCCCGAGCCCTTGTTTCTTCACAGCGACTGGGAGCAGGTGGTGAAGTCCATGCCCATTTTCAACGGGGTCGGGCTCGTGCCCGTGGCGCCTTCTGAAGGACTGGTGGACGTGCCCTCCAGTGACTCCAGCGAGGAGGAGGGCAAAGAGGAGCGGCGAGAGGGGCCCGACTCCGGGGCGACTGACGGAGAGTCGAGGGGTCCCTTCTCTCGGTGCTCGCCCCGTACTCTCCGCCTATCGCCGAGCGATGATGATGATGACGATGACGACGATGTGCTGGGTAGCGGGAGCTCGCCTCCGATCCCGAAGAAGGACAGGACCGGGCTGGTCCCCCGCGGGCCTGCCCCTACCCCGGGGCAGTCCGCTGCTGCACCTTCCGCTCCCAAGGTCGACCCTTCCAGCCGGCTGTTTGGCTTGAAGTTGGGCCGAAAGCTGCCCGAGCTCACCGGCGATGACCCGTAAGCGCTTGATCCTTGTTCTCTTGTTTCTCATTCTGCCGATGAGGCCTAATGATTGCTTCTCTTGAGTAGGCGGGCGCCTTCGGCGAAGAAACTGAAACGGGCTCCTGAGGCTCCATCCGCGGCAGCGCCCCCGCCTATGAAAGGGGGCGATCGCAGTGCGCGGGCTTCTCCTGGTCGGTCGCCCTCAGGGGGTCTGGCCATTCTGGCGGGGGCGAGCTCAGCCCCCATGGCCCAGGTGACTCCTGAGGTGTCCTCGTCTGGCGCCACTGCCACGGCTGGGGAGACGTAGCGAACGCTGGCTCGGGATCCGGCAGCCTTGCCGCCGCCACCTTCTCCCCCCGTTTTGCTGGCCACTGCTCCCTCAGCTCCTCCTATCGTCCTGGAGCGCGCCGAGGCTCCTCCGTCTTCTTCCTCCGTCTTGGAGCATGCTGCTGCTGAACTGGACCGGCTGCGCCAGGACCTTCTTAGCGCCGACCCTCGCCTGGTGGCCGGGCGTCTAGAACTGGCTTCGGGGTGGATTCGCTCTGATGCTTCGATCTGGGCGGCGCTGGTTTAGGCTTCGACGGCCTGCGACGAGGAGAAGCGGGCCGTCCTTGAGGCGAAGATTTCTCGTGACGCAACCCTGGGGGAAGCGGTCAAGGCCCGCGACCGCTACAAGGCGCTGGAGGACGAGTTGCAAGGCCTGCGGGGCCAACTTGCAGAGGAGGTTCGCCTTCGCCAAGAGCAGGAGAGGGGGGCGAAGGCGCGTGAGGCGGCGCTCGTGGACTCGGAGGCCAAGCTCAAGAAGCGCCGCGAACATCTAGGCGTGTGGAAGCAGGAGCTGGAGGCGATGAAGGCCGAGCTGGACGCCAAGGCTCAGGTCCTCGCCGAACACCGCATGGCCTTCGCGGACATGGAGAAGGACGCTCGCGCTTCGCTGAAGATGCTTTACGAGAGCGTCTTGGACAGCCCGCTTGTTGGTGACGAGGATGGCCCCGCCAAGCTGCTTCCCTTCCTGGTCAAGGCTCTAGAGGACGTCGTCCTTGGCATCGGCCCCGCGGCCGAGGCCGAGGCGCACGTCTTGTTTTCTGCCGCGCTGTCATGGGTCTTCGCCCATGTCTACCTCCGCGATCCCAACACCGACCTCGACGCCCTGCTGGAGCCGGTGAGCGGTGAGGGTGCTGCTGCCGCTGTCGAAGCCGTGAAGGGGCACGCGGAGGCGCTGCTGGAGAAGTTCCGGGCCTTCAACACCAGGCCGAAGCAAGGCGCTGCCGACCCCGCTGTTCCACAAGGCGGAACCAGCGCCGACGAGTGACTCCGTCCCATCCCTGCTCTTCTTTAGGTTCCTGCACATGCATGATGCCTCGGGGAGGCATTTAAACTTGCATTTGGTATTGAGATTGACAATATGGACTGTAATATTTGCTTTTAAGTTCCTTGGATTTTATGCTTTTCTTCCCTACTTGCTTGTGTTCTACGCCGGCAGGGCCCGGCCCCGCGCATCCCTCACCCAGCATCAGCCCCAACCGGAAACCAGTACGGGACCAAAGGAGTGAGGGGCCACGTGACAAGTTAGGCTACTGAGTCGCGATGCTCAGGAGTCCCCTTTGGTGCTCGAACAACAAGTAGGGAAGCATGATGTAGGCGTGTTTTCCGTTCTACGTCTGCAGAGCCCGACCCCGCGCGTACCTCACCCAGCATAGCCTTTCGGAACTAAGGAGTGAGGGGCTACGGAGCCAGTTAGGCTCCTGAGTCGCGATGCTTATGATTCCCCCTTGACGCACGAACAGCGGGTGATGAGGCGAGATGTAAGCGTGGCTACCATACTACATCTGCAGAGCCCGGCCCCGCGCGTACCTCACCCAGCATAGCCTTTCAGAACTAAGGAGTGAGGGGCTACGAGACCAGTTAGGCCCCTGGGTCGCGATGCCCAGGGGTCCCCCTTGACGCGCAAACGGCCTTCGTACCTTGGCTCCGCTCATGGAGAGACGCGCGGCGAACCAGGCCCGAGGGGCCTGGCTGGGCGGCATATGTCTGGGCGTGACCCCGCCGTAGCCCCCGTGCCCAGCCCCCTCGCGCGGCGCTCCCGAGAGGAGGCGTTGCGATGAGGCCAGCCACTGAGCTCTGGGCTCCCTGAGGTTAACGCGGCCCGGAGGCCACCCTCAGTTGTTTATCACCAGCGCGGAGCATAGCGCTTCCGTATGTCTATGGGCATAGCCGCTCCTCGGCAGTGTCGTCAGCCAGCGCGGAGCATGGTGCTTCCACTGGTACGTGGGAGGGGGCTCCCCTCCGGGAGGAGCCCCCGGGGCGTATACAGCCCCGCCCTGACACGTGACCGGCACGGTAGAGCTAGGTGAGGTGTATCTGGGCACCCGTGAGCCAGCGCGGGACTCACAAGGCCCTACCTTTGGGCGGGTTGCGCCCGGCACTAGGCCGTATCTTGAGATGTGTCCCTGCAAAATTTGGTTAGATGCCGGTACTCTACGTCCTCGGGTCCCGGCCCTCGAGCTTGTCTCAGCCGTCGCTGGTATGCCAGGTCGCGATGCCATGGACAAGGCCAGAGGGTGAGGGCTGGAGAGCCACTAAGAGCCCTGAGTCGCGATGCTCAGGCACCCCCCCTTTAACATGCAAGTGGCCGACATGGGAAGAGAAGATGCCGCGGACAGGCACCAGGCAGCTAAGCGTGATAGGCAATGCATAGTTGGAAATAAACACTACGGAGATACACGCCGCTGGGTCTGGCCCGAACGGCTTGGGGGTGATGCAGCCCGAGGGGCGCCCCCAACAAGGCAAACTAACGATGGAAGGGTAATGCAGATACATGCCGCGGGGACGGGCCCACACAGCCTGGGAGTGATGCAACCCTGGGAGGGTGCTCCCAGCTGAGAACGGAACTTGAAAGATGTCACCTGAGGATGTCGTCGGCGTAGTGGCGTTGGTGCGGCAGACTTGACGGGCTGCAGAAGCCGATCCTCACGAGCCCCCAGGCCCCGGGGCCTCGGGAGGCACCGGAGGCAGTGGTGACTCCTCGCGAGCTGTCTCCACCTCCACCAGAGCCATGGAACGCCTATCTTCCTGAGCCTCCACGATGCCCCTCATGAGGCGCTGGTACGCCGCAGCCATGCTCGGCAGGCCGTAAGGCATGCGAACATAGCTGTGGGGTGGACCTCCGCAGTGCCCCACTTGCAAGGGCCAGAGGCGCTCTTTTGTGGCGATTTGATTGAGCCCTGGTACGTCGACGCAGACATGCAGCCCACCATCCTCGCCTGGATGTGGGGCCAGGGCTGGCAAGCGGCGGCAACCTCTCATGATCCTTGTCTCCTGTAGCTCTCGAATGGCCTCGTAAACGAACTCTTGCTGGTCTGATCTTCCTCGCCTAGCTCCCTCTCGAGGGAAACGTGCTGCGAAGCATGCCTCCACATGGTGCCCAAGCACCTCCCTCGTGACCCTGGCTAGGTCGGTAGACCTCCAGGTGAGAGCCCCCGAGCCCTGCCTGAGGAGGGCGCCGGGCGCGCTTTCCTATGCGATGGATGGAGGGCCCTCCTGAGGAGGCACGTGCCCTGAGGGGCCTGCCTCCTGAGGGGCTGAGCCTAACGACGTCTTCTTCTTCTTGGGGGTGGTCTCAGGAAGCCTCCTGCTTCCGCGAGCTGGGTCTTCTAGCGACTCGGCCTGAAAGGCTCGCTCCAGGGAACACACTGCATCTCTCTCTTCACAGGGCACCGTGATGACGCCGCCACTTCCTGGCATCTTGAGGACGTTGTAGCCGTGGTGGGTCACGTCCATGAACTTGGCCAGCACTGGGTACCCGAGGATGGCGTTGTACGGCAGGCGGATGTGGGCGATGTCGAAGTCGATGAGCTCGGTGCGGTAGTTGCTGCGGGCTCCGAAGGTGACAGGGAGGCGGACCTGTCCGATCGGGATTGTGGAACCGTCGGTGATCCTGGAGAAAGGCCTGGTTGGCTGAAGCTAGTCATAGGGCACTTGGAGGTTGTTGAATGTTTCCACGGACAGGACGCTGAGCCCTGCCCCACCATCGATGAGGGTCTTGGTGACCTGCACGTTGCTGATGACTGGGGAGCAGAGCATCGGGAGGACTCCTGCAGTGGACGCGCACTTGAGCTGGTCTGCCGAGCTGAACATGATGGGGCACGCCGACCACCTGAGGGGGCGCGTTGCTTCGAGCTTGGGGAGAACTGCATTCACTTCGCGGGCAAACTGCTTGAAGATACGTTGGGAGGCTGGGGCTTGAGCTCCGCCTAGGATGCAGGCGATCGCGCGCGGCTCCTGGAAGCCCCCAGCCCGCTCATCTTGATGGCGGTCTTCGTTCCTTCTTGGTGGAGGCGGCAGCGGAGGTAGGCCCAAGGTTGTCAGAATCGCGATTCTGTTGTACGATTCTACGACTTTACGATCCAAACTAACCCCTCGGATTCTACGATTTTGGTTCATAGAATCTACGCTTTTACGATCCTGATAGTGAAGATTCTACGATTTGCGATCCTGCCATCGGAGCTCCGATCCGATTCAGAATCACGATTCTGACAACCTTGGGTAGGCCTGCGTTGCCATGAGGGCGGTCCTCACGAGGCTGGTCTCTCCAGTCCCCCTCACGAGGCAGGTCCCGCCAGCGGTCCTCGTGAGGCTGGTCGCGCCACCCCTGGCGCGGGCCGCGGTCTTCCAAGCGCCCTGGGTTTCTTCCTCCTCCTCGGCCATAGCCCCGGTCAGCATGCTCAGGGCGACGGCCGATCCTTCCTTCTCGCACAGCGCGGAGCTCTTGACATTCATTGGTGTTGTGGGTGTGGAGGTCATGGTACACACAGTACCGGCTGCCTCTGGAGGGTTCGGGCAGATCCTTGCCCCGCTTGGTGTCCGGTTCGGCTGCGAGCACGGCAGCCCCCTTGCGCTTCACGTCCTTGGCCTTGGGCTTCTTTTCTTGTGGGTCCGCGGCAGGCAGCTCGAGGAGGGAGAGACGTCCCTCCTCAGCCCTGGCGCACCTGTTCGCCAAGTTGAACAGCTCCAGGGAGGTGCAGAGGTCTTCATGCATCGCCAGTTCCTCCTTCATCTTGACGTCACGCACGCCATCAGAGAAGGCGGAGATGATGGCCTCCTCCGACACCCTGGGGATCTTGAGGCGCGCGTTGTTGAAGCGCTGGATGTACTTTTGCAGGGTCTCTCTAGGTTGTTACTTGATGTGGCGCATGTCGCTCACGGCAGGCGGCCAGTCGCGAGTACCTTGGAAGTTGGCGATGAAGCGGGCGCGCATCTGGTCCCAGGAGGAGATCGTGCCTGGAGCCAGATTCAGGAGCAAGGTTCGTGCCCCTTCCTTCAGCGCCATGGGGAACCAGTTCGCCATGGCCTTTTCATCCCCGCCGGCAGCCTCGATGCCCAGCTCATAGAGCTGGAGGAATTCCGCGGGGTCAGTTGTGCCGTCGTAGCGAGGAGGCAGGTCGGGCTTGAACTTGCCGATCCACGCGATGCTGCGCAGCTTAGTGGTGTAGGCGTGGCAGCCCGCGGTGGCCACGAAAGGCCTCGGTTGGTGGAGATCTTGGTCTTGAGGGTCCCCACGCACTGCAGCTAGGAGCAGGGCGGGGTCTTGATGTGCCGGAGCTGGAGCAGGGTCGCGGCGTGCCGGAGCAAGGAGCGCCCGGGCAGCCCCCTGCGGGCAAGGGATTTCTTGGCAGCTTCGCTCTTGTTGCGATGGCGCCTGGCGGAGCGGGTTCCGCCCAGGGGCCAGTCGCCTTGGAGCCATGGCATCTTCTTGGAGAGGAGGTGGCTGGTGCGCCTCCGGAGCTTCGTTGCCCGTGCGGGGCGGAGTGCGGCGCAGAGGGACGGACGGCGCGGAAGAGCCCCCTGCGGCGTGGACAAGCTCGGCGACGCAGTCGAGCCATTCTTCGTAGACGTCGTCGATGGGACGGTAGCGCAGGAGCTCGTTTGCCGCGAGGAGCGCAGCTCGAGCCTCCAAGGGTGCGCGGAGCGCGTGGGACGAAGAGCCAGCTGGTGCGAGTGATGGAGTGGCAGTGCGGCCGTCTTGCCGCACAGACGGGTGCTGAGACGATGCCTGCTGCTCGCCCCCCGCCGGGCCGGTGGCGGCGTTGACGGCGAGCGACGAGGAACGACGAGGACGCCCACCGAAGAGGGCCGTCTGGGCGACGCGAGAAGCGATGGCGGCCCGGTGCTCGGCGCGGGCTCGACGAGCGTCAGACATGGACGCGACGATCGGAGGAGAGCGGAGCGGTGGAAGACGAATTCCGGCGCACCCCTACCTGGCATGCCAGATGTCGGATTTCGGGTTCCGGTAGACCCTTAAGGTTTGAACACTGGGGTGCGCGCGGAAATCTCACCTTCAACCTCTCTGTCTCAATGGGATCTAAACTACTAAAAGAGCTGCCCGAAAGACACAAGATTTATACTGGTTCGGGCCACCGATGTGGTGTAATACCCTACTCCAGTGTGTGGTGGATGGATTGCCTCTTGGGGCTGGTGAGGATGAACAATACAAGGAAGAACAGCCTCACGAGGGTCTGTTCTTGGCTGTGGTGATGAATTGCTGTGAAGAGTTCAGTCACCCTCTCTCTCTCTCTCTCTCTCTCTACTTGTGAACCAAACGAACCAACCGACCCCAAAAACCGAACCAAAAACCGAACCCCCCGCTATGTGGGTGGCTAGCCCTATTTATAGAGGCCCTGGTCCTCTCCCCAAATATTGAGCGGGAAGGGATCCAACAATGGTGGGCTAATTTGAAGGGGGACAGCGAGTACATCTATCCTGACAAAAGCAGTCTTCGCCTGCCAAAGGCTCTGGTGATGACGCCGCGCAGGGCTCCATGGTGACCTCCGTCTCGTAGTCCTCCTGGCCTTGGTCTCGTTGCACCGAAGTGGCAACCTTTTCCTGATGCCTCGGTACTCCACTGATACGCTTGCCCCCTTTGGACCAAAGAGGAAAGAGGGACGCTGCACGCGCTGGCACCCGCCTGGTGCCCCGTGTCGTCATGGCTTGCGTCATAGGCACCTCGCGAGGTACCCCGCCTTGAACTCTCCGCCTCCTCGCGAGCCAGCCTGACGAGGCTGTGCCTCAGGATGCACCGTGTCGTCCGCCTCGCGAGGCTTGGCCCCTCGCGAGGGTCTTGAGCCTCATGTTGATGAAGATGGGCCGCGCTGGGCCCCCACTCGAGCCACGCTGCAGGCCGCAGGCAGGCAAGTCTGGGGACCCCCGTTCCCAGAACACCGACAATTAACTCCTTACTCCGGGCAGACCATGCCAACCTACATCCCTCTACCTGCTGATCCACCTCTTCAAGAGCTTCACGCAGCATACTAACCTATGCTAGAGCCCATAATAGCTTGTGGCTGCACACGGAAGTTTCTAGCATGAAATGTCTCAGTTCCCTTTGAGCCTGGGCGACGGACCTTAGGATTATCACACGGGTACTCTGGGATATCCTAGTACAACACTGGCTTCTCCACGTGCCCAATAAACAATCCACCCAGATGTGTATTTAAGTTGCCACCTTAAGTTGAACCATTAATTAATAATCTCATATATGTCATGGATTCACTCGCCCAAACCACGTCTATGAGCATAGCATAGCAATATAAGCAATACGTAGAAGTAACTCCCAAGGGTTTGATAATAACAGGGCAATAGGTTCTACCTCATCAACTACTTCCCATCCCACATGTTAATCACATCCTAATCATGCAATGTTTGAGGATTGGAGCTAATGCATAATAACTAGGTATGAAAAGGGTATGATCAAAGTGTTACTTGCCTTGCTGATGATACGCAAAACCTAGAGACTCGTAGTAGCACGCTTCGCACTCCGGGTGTTCTATCACAAACAAACAGTAGCATACATAAGCAATCAAGCAAAGAAGCACGGGTAAATCTCAAATAAGAAGATCTAACCAGAAAGTTCAACTTAAGAACTCCGGCTTGCAAAAAGAATCAAATCAAACGGAGCAACGAAACTCAAACTGCGAAAGAAACAAGATCCGATTACTAATCTGAACCTAAGTCAAATTTTACAGTACCAAAATCTTGTTCAAGTTGATTAAACAGAAAGAGGGTTTCGAGACAAAGATCTAGGCGCTTGAATCGCCTGATTCCGATAAATGAGCGAAAAGATAAACTACAACGAAAATCGGATCAGAAATTGCGATCGAAAATAATCTCGGAAAATCTGAGAAAAAGAAAAACTAGTGAACAGGCTAACGAACAAACGTTCGTTGTCTGCAGCTAACAAGTGAACACCGTTCGTTAAAATGAACGTATGGACGAACGTCCGCTAAATAAACTAAACCAAGAAAAACCGGCGAACCGATCTAAAAAAACAAACCTAGGGTATTTCTAAAAAACGGATCGGTTTTTCTCTCAAAACCGGGGGCGGTGAGGCGACTACCTTGGCGGGGCTCCGGCGAGGTCCGACGATCTCCGCGGGGTTCGGGTGGGGCTGCGGGGCGGCGGGCAGTGTGGTGCGGCGGTGGGGAAGGTGCGGCGCGGCGGGCGAGGGGCGGCAACAGCGACGCGACGCTTGACGGTGGCGGCTGCAAGCGGCAGCGGCGCGCGGGGCTAGGCGGCGGGGCGGGCGGCTCGAGTGGTGGTGGAGTCGGGGCAGGGGCGGCGTATATAAAGGAGGGGGCTTGCTTGGGGGAGGGGGCAAGGCGGCGCGGTGCAGCGTGGGAGAGTCCCGGCCGGACTCGACCTCGGGCGGCGGCGGCCTCCCGGTCTCCTGGAGGGAGACGAGGCGCGGGGAGGTGGGCCGGCTCGGCTGGGCTCCGGCCCAGTCGGGCGCTAGAGATTTTTTTTAATAAATAATTCCGCAGAAACGTAAATCAATCCTAGAAAAATAAAAAAAATCTAAAAATGCCAAAATAAATTTTCACCGTCTAAATAAAATATTTAGAACGAGATGAACATTTTCTTTGCCCTAAAATGCAATTCTGATAAACGTGCAATTTTTCTAATTCAAATAAAATAGCAATAAACTCCGAATAAAATCCAAATATTTGATTTTAATATTTTTCTTCCAATATTTCATTTATTTTGGAGAAGTCATATTATCTCCTCTCATATATTTTAATATGAAATGTTTTCAGAGAGAAAAATAATTAAAACCAAAAATCCTCGTTTCAATATTTGATAAAACTCAAATATGAAAACCGGGAAATCCTCAACTCTCTCCTAGGGTCCTTTAGTTGCTTAGGATTTCGAGGATCGCGAAACGAAATGCAGCAAAATATGATATGCATGAATGATCTATGTATAACATTCCAAATTGGAAATTTGGGATGTTACAAACCTACCCCCCAGATGAATCTCGCCCTCGAGATTTGGGTTGGCTAGAAAATAGGTGTGGGTGGTCTTTGCGAAGATCATCCTCTCGTTCCCAGGTGGCTTCATCTTCGGTATGGTGGCTCCATTGAACTTTGCAAAACTTGATAACCTTGCTGCGGGTGACTCGGCTGGCATATTCAAGAATCCTGACTGGCTTCTCCTCATAGGTCAGATCACTGTGCAACTGAATCACCTCCAAGGGAATTGTTTCTCTTAACGGTATATCGGCCATCTCAGCATGACACTTCTTCAACTGTGAAACATGAAACACATCATGAACGCCTGATAGTCCTTCAGGTAACTCCAACTTGTAGGCAACTTCTCCCATACGCTCCAAAATTCGATACGGTCCTACAAATCTCAGGGCTAACTTTCCCTTAACTCCAAAATGTTTCACTCCTCGCAGGGTGACACTCGCAGATATGCTCTATCTCCAATTTCATAGGTTACCTCCTCGCATTTTGAATCCGCATAACTCTTCTGTCCGGACTGAGCTACCTTTAATCTATCTCGGATCAACTTAACCTTTTCTTCAGACTCCTTGATCAAATCCGGTCCAAACAACTGTCGGTCTCCAACTTCATCCCACATCAATGGTGTTCTGCACCTCCGTCCATACATGGCTTCGAACGGTGCCATCTTCAAACTGTCTTGATAGCTATTGTTGTATGAGAACTCCGCGTAGGGCAAATTATCATCCCAACTAGACCCATAATCTAGCGCATAGGCTCTCTACATATCCTCCAGAATCTGGTTGACTCTTTCGGTCTGTCCATCCGTCTGCGGGTGGAATGCTGTACTGAACTCCAATCTTGTTCCCAAAGTCTTGTGTAGTTGATGCCAAAACTTTGAGGTAAATTGTGTTACTCTATCTGATACAATTGTCCTCGGAACTCCATGCGGACATACGATCCTGGTCATATATATCTTGGCCAACTTCACACTTGTATAGGTGGTTTTCACTTGATAAAGTTAGCCACTTTGGTCAAGCGATCAACTACTACCCATATAGAATCATATCCTGATTTGGTCCTGGGTAATCCGGTGATAAAATCCATGCCAAGTTTATCCCACTTCCATTCGGGTATCGGCATAGGCTGTAACAATCCTGCTGGCTTTTGATGCTCAGCCTTCACTCTTTGACATACATCAGATACGGCTACATACTCGGCAATATCCTTCTTCATACCAGTCCACCAAAAACTTTCCTTCAAATCCAAATACATCTTGGTGTTTCCAGGGTGTATCGAGTATGGTGAGTCATGAGCCTCCTGAAGTATTAACTTCCTGATCTCTGTATTATTGGGCACATAAACACGGTCCTCAAACCATAAGGTGTCGTGCTCATCCTCACGAAAACCTTTGGCCTTTCCTTTGCCCATTCTCTCCTTTATCTCAGCAATCTCTTTCTCATCCTTCTAAGCTTCTTGAATCTTTCCCAACAATGTAGACTGAACCTCCATTGTTGCCACAAAACCTCTAGGAACAATCTCCAATCGAAGTTCCCTGATATCATTTGCTAACTCCTTTGGCAATCCCGTGCTCACTAGGGTATTAGCATAACTCTTCCGGCTCAAAGCATCTGCTACAACATTGGCCTTGCCTAGATGGTAGTGAAGCCTCATGTCATAATCCTTTATAAGCTCCAACCATCTCCTCTGCCTCAGGTTCAGCTCCTTCTGTGTGAAAATGTACTTTAAACTCTTATTATCCATGTACACATCACAACGGTTTCCAATAATGTAATGTATCCAAGTCTACAACACATGCACTACTGCTGCTAACTCCAAATTATGCGTGGCATAATTCAATTCATGCGGTTTTAGTTGTCGTGAGGCATACGAAACAACTCTTCCGTCCTACATAAGCTCACTTCCAAGTCCTAGGCGAGAGGCATCGCAATATACTTGAAACTCCTTATGTACATCCGGCAGAATCAGCACTAGGGCTGTAGTCCAACGTTTCTTTAACTCTTGAAAACTCGCCTCACATTCTTCTGTCCATTTAAATTTGGTATCCTTCTTCAATAACTCCGTCATTGGCTTCGCAATTTTGGAAAAATTCTCGATGAATCTCCGATAGTATCCTGCGAGTCCAAGAAAACTACGGATCTCGCTAACTGAAGTGGGTGCCAACCATTCAGTTAATGACTGAACCTTGGTGGGATCTACTGCTACACCTTCTCCTGATATAACATGTCCAAGGAATCCGACTTCCTTCAACCAAAACTCACATTTGCTGAACTTGGCATACAACTGATGTTCCCTGAGTTTCTCAAGAACTAAACACAAATGCTCCTTGTGCTCCTCTTCATTCTTCGAGTATACCATTATATCGTCAATGAACACCACAACAAACTTATCCAAATATTCCATGAACACCTTGTTCATCATGCACATGAAATAGGCAGGGGCATTAGTAAGTCCAAATGACCTGACCGTATACTCATACAACCCGTACCTTGTGGTAAATGTTGTCTTTGGTATATCCTTCTCTCAAATCTTTAGCTGGTGATATCCAGATCGCAGGTCGATCTTTGAAAACACCTTAGCTCCTTGCAGCTGGTCAAACAAATCTTTGATCATCGACAGTGGGTATTTTTTCTTGATCGTCACCTCATTTAGTGCACGATAATCAACAACCATCCTTAGAGTCTTATCCTTCTTCTCAACCAAAAGCACTGGGGCTCCCCATGGTGATGAACTCCGTAAGATGTAACCTTTCTCCAATAACTCCTTAATCTACTTCTTAATCTCCTCCAGATCATTTGCGGGCATCCGGTAGGGTCTCTTTGATATAGGCCCGGTGTCTGGCAACCGTTCTATCAAAAACTCGATGTCTCGATCTGGTGGCATGCCTGGCAACTCCTCTGGAAAAACATCTGGGTAATCCTTCACTACAGGCACTTCCTCCTGAACAATTCCTGTGAGGGTATTCACTTGGCTACTCCTAGGCGCATGCCTAGATACATACTTAATCCTTTTTCCCTCGGGGATGGCGAGACAAATTGATTTACTAACATAGTCAATGCTTCCTCCATACTTTGACATCCAGTCCATGCCTAATATCACATCCAATCCTTGTGACTCCATGATTATTAGGTCGGACGAGAAAACATGGCTACCAATGGTTAAGGGTATCTGGTCGCACCATCGACTAGCCATATACTCTGCTCCAGGTGAACTTACTAATAGAGGGGTCCTAAGGGTTTGGGTTGGTAGTTTAAACTTATCCACGAATTCCCTTGATATGTATGAACGCGATGCACGAGTATCAAAAAGAACAAGGGCGGTAAAAGACTTAACCAAAAACTTACCAATAACCGCGTCTGGCTGCTCTTCAACTTCCTCCACGTTAACGTGGTTCACTTGTCCTTTGTTGAATGGATTGGGCTTCTTTCCAGCACTCCCGTTACTGTGTCCATTCTTCGCTTCGGGGCACTCTGTGGCATAGTGTCCAGTCTTCCCTCACTTGAAACAAGTAACGTGGCTTAGGTCTCTCTTGGCGGGTGTGGCTGGATTGGGGCAGTTCTGATTGTTGCTTGCTCCATTCCCATTCCCATTCCTTGGGCCAGTATGATTATGGGTGCTTCCTCCATTGTGGGTTTGGCCTCCATGGTTATGAACAAGTCCTCCCGGGTTCGGGGTTAGGCGAGGCTTCTGCTGAGCTCCTGAGTTATACCTTCCTTGTCCATACTTCCTCTTACGGCTCTCAATCTGCTGCTGCTTCCCTTCAATCATAAGAGCCTTATCTACCAACTCCTAGTAGTTGTTGAATGTTGCCACCATCAACTGCATGCTCATCTCATCGTTCAACCCTTCCATAAACTTCTCTTGCTTCGCGGCATCTGTGGCCACATCGTCAGGGGCATAGCGAGATAACTTGCTAAACTGATCCACGTACTGAGCCACGGTATGGTTTCCCTGGTGTAAGTTGCGAAATTCACGCTTCTTCATGCTGATAGCTCCTGTTGAAACATGGGTGGTGCGGAATGCTTGCTAAAACTGGTCCCATGTAACAGTGGCTATAGGATAGGTGACTATGTAATTCTCCCACCACGAGGCTGATGGTCCATCCAACTGATGTGCGGCAAAACGCACCTTCTCAGCATCTGTACATCCTGCAGTGGTTAACTCCCTTCCAATCCCGCGGAGCCAATCATCTGCCACTATCGGCTCGGTGCTACTGGAAAACACCGGCGGCTGCAACCTTTGAAAACGGGCTAAGTTGTCAACTGGTGGTGGTGGTGGTGGGTTGTTGTTGTTATTGCCTTGGTTATGAACTAACAACTGCATGAGGGTATTCTGCTACTAGATCAACTGAGTGAGCTTTGGTGGGAAGGTAAATCTGGGGTCACGTCTCGGAGGCATCTGAGAGGTTTAGAGGGAAGAGAATAGAATAGAATGAGGTCTAATGAGAAAAACACTACCCATATGCACATGAGACAAACACAATCATATCACTCAATCAATCAAGAAAGGGCATACAATCAATCTAACTATCATTACAAAAGTGCTTGGACTATACTATATACATGGTGGAATACTACTACTGATGTGGTGGTCTACTAGAAATATTGTTCAGTCGAAGACTCCATGATGTCTGCTCCAGCTTCGTCTTCATAGTCATCATCGGTATCGTCGGGGTCCGAGTCGGTGTCGTCGATGATGATGTAGTCCTTCGGACGAATCTCCTTGGGTTCTTCATCTTCTCCTCCTGGTGCGGTGTCTCCCATGAATACTCCTAGCTTCCTTTTCCAAATCGTCATTCTTCTCCACTAGTACGATCATTTCCTCCTCATAATCTTCGTGTGTAGCCTTGAGTTCTTCCTCCAGTTCAGTGATCCTTGTCATTGCCTTCTCCTAGCGATGAATGTGCTGGTTTAACTCCTGGATGAAAGCTGCGATTGATCCATCCTTCCTGGTGCTGATCTTCTCCCATTGCTCGTCTCGGCGCCCACAAATCTGGTAGATAGTATCCTTAAGCTCCTTATGGTAAACTTCTCCAATGCATCCCATGGTGATGTAAGCTGCCATACTCTTTCCTAGACTCTAGGTTGGTGCATCAAATGAAAACTCTATGGGCTTAGTGACTGGCGTGAATGTCCTTCCTGGAACTTGAACTTGAATCATCCATCGCTCCTCTTCTGGTAAACTGGCATTGTAAGTCCCAGTGAAGCTTGGTATTCCAATGTTCAGGTACCTAGTGACTTCCTTCAAGTGTCGTCCAAAAGGTGCTTCTTTATCCGGTTGTGCAAACTTGTTCCTTGCGTCCGTCATCCTAAAGAGTAGAAAATGGAGAGGAGCCAGAAATGAGAAGAGAATAGTGATCTAGGGCTTTAGCTTAGTGGTCATGTCCTACACTCAGCGTCTGCCCTGATACCATCTTGTAGCGACCCAACCTCAAACGGTCAAGTCTCTGTGCTTCAGTGTCATCCCTGGATCGGTAATGCTGACACACACAGTACTCGAGGATTTATTACAGAGTAGCAATCACACACTTATTACATCAAATGTCTCAAAAGAGAGCTTATTGCAATAAATATGGCTTAAGGCCATTTAACACGATAACAGCGGAAGGCTTGGAAGATAAAGTGAGTCCATCAACTCCAACGGCATAGCTGAGCTGCATGGCAACGACCTAACAAACCTTACTCCTCGTCTGAAAAGTCTGCAACATAATACGTTGCAGCCCGAAAATGGGTCAGCACATGGAATATGCTGGCAAAGTAACACAGTAGAGCAAGAACAGAATAATGCTATCACTACATGCATATTTGGCTCGTGGAAAGCTCTATGGTTATAGTTTTGCGAAAAGCCAATTTTTTCCTACAACAAAGGAATAGATTTTATTTAACTATCATGGTAGTTGAAACATCATTGAGAAGGTTCCTCCAACTCAATCCCAATTAAAAGTAATTATCAACCCAACAATATTAATTTTAGAGTGATGAGATACATATGATAATGCAAGTACTAGATACTCAAGATTTGCCCATAACCGGGGACACGACTAATCATGATTAGTTTTTACACTCTGCAGAGGGTTGCGCACTTTTCCCCACAAGACCCAATCTCCTTTGTTGGATTTCTCACACTGTCGGGTGTTTGAGAAACGGATGACCGAGACACAGTCTTTCAGAAGCATTAACTCCTTACTCCGGGCAGACCATACCAACCTACATCTCTCTACCTGCTGATCCACCTCTTCAAGAGCTTCACGCAACTTACTCAACTATGCTAGAGCCCATAATAGCTTGTGGCTGCACATGGAAGTTTCTAGCATGAAATATCTCATTTCCCTTTGAGCCTGGGTGGCGGACCTTAGGATTATCACACGGGTACTCCGGGATATCCTAGTACAACACTGGATTCTGCACATGCCCAACAAACAATCCACCCAGATGTGTATTTAAGTTGCCACCTTAAGTTGAACCATTAATTAATAATCTCACATCTGTCATGGATTCACTCACCCAAACCACGTCTACGAGCATAGCATAGCAATATAAGCAATACGTAGAAGTAACTCCCAAGGGTTTGATAATAACAGGGCAATTGGTTCTACCTCATCAACTACTTCCCATCCCACATGTTAATCACATCCTAATCATGCAATGTTTGAGGATTGGAGCTAATGCATAAAATTGGGTATGAAAAGGGTATGATCAAAGTGTTACTTGCCTTGCTGATGATCCACAAAACCTAGAGACTCATAGTAGCATGCTTCGCACTCCCGGTGTTCTATCGCAAACAAACAATAGCATACATAAGCAATCAAGCAAAGAAGCATGGGTAAATCTCAAATAAGAAGATCTAACGAGAAAGTTCAACTTAAGAACTCCGGTTTGCAAAAATAATCAAATCAAACGGAGCGACGAAACTCAAACTGTGAAAGAAACAAGATCTGATTACTAATCTGAACCTAAGTCAAATTTTACAGTACCAAAATCTTGTTCAAGTTGATTAAATAGAAAGAGGGTTTTGAGACGAAGATCTAGGTGCTTGAATCGCCTGATTCCGATAAACGAGGGAAAAGATAAAGTACAACGAAAATCGGATCAGAAATCGCGATAAAAAATAATAGCGGAAAATCCGAGAAAAATAAAAACTGACGAATAGGCTAACGAACGAACGTTCATTGTCTGCGGCTAACGAGTGAACACCATTCATTAAAATGAACGTACGGACGAACATCCGCTAAATAAACTAAACCAAGAAAAACCGACGAACCAATCTAAAAAAACGAACCTAGCAGTTTTCTACAAAAACCGGATCGGTTTTTCTCTCGAAACCGGCGGCGGCGAGCCGACTACCTTGGCGGGGCTCCGGCGAGGTCTGGCGGTCTCGGCGGGGTCCGGGTAGGGCTGCGGGGCGGCGGGCGGTGCGGCGCGGTGGCGGGGAAGGTGCGGCGCGGTGGGTGAGGCGCAGTAGTGGCGGCGGCGCATGGGGGTAGGCGGCGGGGCGGGCAGGTCGGGTGGTGGTGGAGTCGGGGGCGGGGGCAGCGTATATCAAGGAGGGGGGCTTGCTTGGGGGAGGGGGCAAGGCGGTGCGATGGAGCGCGGGAGAGTCCCGGCCGGACTCGGCCTCGGGTGGCGGCGGCCTCTCGGTCTCCTGAAGGGAGACGAAGCGCGGGGAGGTGGGCCGGCTCGGCTGGGCTCCAGCCCAGTCGGGCGCCAGAGATTTTTTTAAATAAATAATTTTGCCGAAACTTAAATAAATCCTAGAAAAATAAGTAAAAATCTAAAAATGCCAAAACTAATTTTCACCGTCTAAATAAAATATTTAGAACGAGATGAACATTTTCGTGGCCCTAAAATGCAATTTTGAAAAACGTGCAATTTTTCTAATTCAAATAAAATAGCAATAAACTCCGAATAAAATCCAAATATTTGATTTTAATATTTTCTTCCAATATTTCATTTATTTTGGAGAAGTCATATTATCTCCTCTCATATATTTTAGTATGAAATATTTTCAGAGAGAAAAATAATTAAAACCAAAAATCCTCGTTTCAATATTTGATAAAACTCAAATATAAAAACAGGGAAATCCCCAACTCTCTCCAAGGGTCCTTGTGTTGCTTAGGATTTCGAGGATCGTGAAACGAAATGCTGCAAAATATGATATGCATGAATGATCTATGTATAACATTCCAAATTGGAAATTCGGGATGTTAGAAACCTACCCCCAGATGAATCTCGCCCTTGAGATTCGGGTTGGCTAGAAAATAGGTGTGGGTGGTCTTTGCGAAGATCATCCTCTCGTTTCCAGGTGGCTTCATCCTCGGTATGGTGGCTCCACTGAACTTTGCAAAACTTGATAACCTTGCTATGGGTGACTCGGCTGGTTTCTCCTGATAGGTTATAATAAACGGAACGGTGGAAATTTGCATGGCAATATATCTCGGAATGGCTATGGAAATGCCATAATAGGTAGGTATGGTGGCTGTTTTGAGGAAGGTATATGGTGGGTGTATGATACCGGCGAAAAGTGTGCGGTATTAGAGAGGCTAGCAATGGTGGAAGGATGAGAGTGTGTATAATCCATGGCCTCAACATTAGTCATAAAGAACTCATATACTTGTTGCAAAAATCTACAAGTTATCAAAGCAAAGTATTGCGTGCATGCTCCTAGGGGGATAGATTGGTAGGAAAAGACCATCGCTCATCCCCGACCGCCACTCATAAGGAAGACAATCAATAAATAAATCATGCTCTGACTTCATCACATAACGGTTCACCATACATGCATGTTGCGGGAATCACAAACTTTAACACAAGTGTTTCTCAAATTCATAACCACTCAACTAGCATGACTCTAATATCACCATCTCCATATCTCAAAACAATTATCAAGTATCAAACTTCTCATAGTATTCAATGAACTTCTATGAAAGTTTTTATATTATTCCTAAAAGCAAATTTACATGTTGTTCTAAAGGACTCTCAAAATAATATAGGTGAAGCTTGAGAGATCAACTATTTCTATAAAATAAAACCACCGTCGTACTCTAAAAGGTATAAGTGAAGCACTAGAGCAAAAACTATATGGCTCAAAAGATATAAGTGAAGCACATAGAGTATTCTAATAAATTTCAAATCATGTGAGTCTCTCTCAAAAGGTGTGTACAGCAAGGATGATTGTGGTAAACTAAAAATCAAAGACACAAATCATACAAGACGCTCCAAGCAAAACACATATCATGTAGTGAATAAAAATATAGCTCCAAGTCAAGTTACCGATAGACGAAGACGAAAGAGGGGATGCGCATCCACAAGCTTAGGCTTTTTGGTGTCCTTAAATTTTACCTTGAGGTGCCATGGGAATCCCCAAGCTTAGGATCTTGCCAATCCTTGTTCCATAATCCATCAAATCTTTACCCAAAACATGAAAACATCACAACACCAAACATAAATAGAAAATCTCGTGAGCTCCGTTAGCGAAAGAAAACAAAACACCACTTCGAGGTACTGTAATGAACTCATTCTTGATTTATATTGGTGTTAAACCTACTGTATTACAGCTTCTCTATGGTTTATGAACTCTTTTACTAGCCATAGATTCATCAAAATAAGCAAACAACACACGAACAACAGAATCTGTCAAAAACAGAACAGTCTGTAGTAATCTGTAGCTAACGCAAACTTCTGGAACCCCAAAAATTGTAAAATAAATTTGTGCACGTGAGAAATTTATCTATTAATCATCTGAAAAAATAATTAACTAAATATCACTTTCGAAATAAAAATGGCAGCAATTCACGTGAGCGCTAAAGTTTCTGTTTTTTACAGCAGGATAAAAAGACTTTCCCCAAGTCTTCCCAACGGTTCTACTTGGCACAAACACTAATTAAACACAAAAAACACAACCAAAACAAAGGCTAGATAAATTATTTATTACTAAACAGGAGCAAAAATTAAAAAGCAAAAAACTAAAAAAATGGTTGCCTCCCAACAAGCGCTAACGTTTAACGCCCCTAGCTAGGCATAAAAAGCAAAGATAGATCTAGGTATTGCCATCTTTGGTAGGCAATCCATAAGTGGCTCTCATAATAGATTAAAATGGTAATTTAACTTTCTTTCTAGGGAAGTGTTCCATGCCTTTACTTAATGGAAATTGGAATTTAATATTCCCTTCCTTCATATCAATAATTGCACCAATCGTTCTAAGGAAAGGTCTACCAAGAATAATAGGACATGAAGGATTGCAACCTATATCAAGAACAGTGAAATCTATAGGCACATAGTTCCTATTTGCAACAATAAGACCATCATTAATTCTTCCCATAGGTTTCTTAATAGTGGAATCCGCAAGGTGCAAGTTTAAAGAACAATCATCAAATTCACGGAATCCTAGCAAATCGCATAGCATTCATGATCTTTAATTTTAATTTTAATAGTAGGTTCCCGCTCATCATAAAGTTTTCTAGGGATAGAAACTTCCAACTCAAGTTTTCCTTCATAAGATTGCATCAAAGCATCAACGATATGTTTAGTAAAAGCTTTATTTTGACTATAAGAATGAGGAGAATTTAGCACGGATTGCAACAAGGAAATACAATCTATCAAAGAGCAATTATCATAATTAAATTAGTTGAAATCCAAAATAGTGGGTTCATTGATATCTAAAGTTTTGACCTCTTCAATCCCACTTTTACCAATTTTTGCATCAAGATCTAAAAACTCCGAATTTTTGGAACGCCTTCTAGGTAAAGGTGGATCATCTTCAGTCCCATAATTATCAAGATTCATATTGCAAAAGAAAGTTTAACAGGGGACACATCAATCACTTTTAGATCTTCATCCTTATTATCATGAAAACTAGAAGAACACACTTTTACAAAACAATCTCTTTTAGCACGCATCCTAACGGTTCTTTATTTGCACTCATCAATGGAAATTCTCATGGATTTGAGAGACTCATTGATATCATGCTTAGGTGGAATAGATCTAAGTTTCAAAGAATCAACATCAAGAGAAATTCTATCCACGTTCCTAGCCAACTCATCAATCTTAAGCAATTTTTCTTCAATCAAACATTCAAACTCTTTTGCAAACTAACAAATTCTTTAATATTAGATTCAAAATCAAAGGGAATCTAATTATAATTTCCATAAGAATTGTTGTAGGAATTACCATAATTATTAGAGGAATTACTAGGAAATGGCCAAGAATTAAAATTACCTCTATACGCGTTATTACCAAAATTGTTCCTACCAACAGAATTCACATCCATAGATTCATTATTATTCTCAATCAAAGTAGACAAAGACATATCATTAGGATCAGTAGGAGCACTCTTATTAGCAAAAAAATCATAAGTTCATCCATCTTTCCACTCAAAACATTAATCTCTTCAATTGCATGCACCTTTTTACTAGTAGATCTTTCAGTGTGCCATTGAGAATAATTAACCATAATATTATCTAGGAGTTTGGTAGCTTATCCTAAAGTGATTTCCATAAAAGTGTCTCCCGCGGCCGAATCTAAAAGATTTCTAGAAGCAAAATTCAATCCGGCATAAATTTTTTGTATAATCATCCATAAATTCAAACCATGTGTAGGGCAATTAAGTATCATTAATTTCATCATCTCCTAAGATTGTGAAACATGTTCACGATCAAGTTGCTTAAAATTCATAATATTGTTTCTAAGAGAGATGATCTTAGCGGGAGGAAAATACTTAGAGATAAAAGCATCTTTGCACTTATTCCATGAATCAATACTATTTTTAGGCAAAGACGAAAACCAAGATTTAGCACGATCTCTAAGCGAAAACGGAAGTAGCTTAAGTTTAACAATATCATTATCCACATTTTTCTTCTTTTGCATATCACACAAATCAACAAAGTTGTTTAGATAGGTAGTGGCACCTTCACTAGGAAGGCCGGCGAATTGATCTTTCATGACAAGATTCAAGAAAGCAGCATTAATTTCACAAGATTCAGCATCGGTAAGAGGAGCAATCAGAGTGCTAAGAAAATCATTGTTGTTGTTATTGGCAAAGTCACACAAGTTATTATTGTCTTGAGCCATCGTGACAAGCAAGCAATCCAACACACGAGCAAACAAGAAGTAAGAGAAAAAAGGCGAACGGAAAAAGAGAAGGCGAATAAAACGGCAAGGGTGAAGTGGGGGAGAGGAAAACGAGAGGCAAATGGCAAATAATGTAATGTGAGGGATAAGAGTTTGTGATGGGTACTTGGTATGTCTTGACTTGTGTGTAGACTCTCCGACAACGACGCCAGAAATGGCTCGTTGTCGGGAGTCAAATCTTGACTTGACTTGGCGTGAATCTACCCGGCAACGGCGCCAGAAATTCTTCTTGCTACCTCTTGAGCACTTCGTTGGTTTTCCCTTGAAGAGGAAAGGGCGATGCAGTAAAGTAGCATAAGTATTTCCCTCAGTTTTTGAGAACCAAGGTATCAATCCAGTAGGAGATCACGCTCGAGTCCCACACACCTACACAAACAAATAAGAACCTCGCAACCAACGCGATAAAGGGGTTGTCAATCCCTTCACGGTCGCTTACGAGAGTGAGATATGATAGATATGATAAGATAATATTTTTGGTATTTTTATGATAAAGAGAAATAAATATGCAAAGTAAAATAAACGGCAACAGAAGTAGGTAAGTGTTGGAAGATTAATATGATGGAAGATAGACCCGGGGGCCATAGGTTTTACTAGTGGCTTCTCTCAAGAGCATAAGTATTATGGTGGGTAAACGAATTACTGTCGAGCAATTGATAGAATTGAGCATAGTTATGAGAATATCTAGGCATGATCATGTATATAGGCATCACGTTTGTGACAAGTAGACCAAAACGATTCTGCATTTACTACTATTACTCCACACATCAACCGCTATCCAGCATGCATCTAGAGTATTAAGTTCATAAGAACAGAGTAATGCTATAAGTAAGTAAGATGACATGATGTAGAGGGATAAACTCATGCAATATGATATAAACCCCATCTTTTTATCCTCGATGGCAACAATACAATACGTGCCTTGCTGCCCCTGCTGTCATTGGGAAAGGACACCACAAGATTGAGCCCAAAGCTAAGCACTTCTCCCATTGCAAGAAAGATCAATCTAGTAGGCCAAACCAAACTGATAATTCGAAGAGACTTGCAAAGATAACCAATCATACATAAAAGAATTCAGAGGAGATTCAAATATTGTTCATAGATAAACTTGATCATAAACCCACAATTCATCGGATCTCGACAAACACACTGCAAAAGAAGATTACATCGAATTGATCTCCAAGAAGATCGAGGAGAACTTTGTATTGAGATCCAAAGAGAGAGAAGAAGCCATCTAGCTAATAACTATGGAACCGAAGGTTTGAAGTAAACTACTCACACATCATCGGAGAGGCCATGGAGTTGATGTAGAGGCCCTCCGTGATCAATGCCCCCTCCGGCGGAGCTCCGGAAAAGGCCCCAATATGGGATCTCTCGGGTACAGAAGGTTGCGGCGGTGGAATTAGGTTTTCGTGGTGCTCCTGGATGTTAGGGGGGTACGTGGATATATATAGCAGGAAGAAGTATGTCGGTGGAGCAACGAGGGGCCCACGAGGGTGGATGGCGCGCCTGGGGGGTAGGACTGCCCCTACCTCGTGGCCTCCTCGATTGTTTCTTGACGCCCACTCCAAGTCTCCTAGATCACGTTTGTTGAGAAAATCACATCCCCAAAGGTTTCATTCCGTTTGGACTCCATTTGATATTCCTTTTCGGCGAAACTCTAAAATAGGCAAAAAAAACAGGAATTTGGGCTGGGCCTCCGGTTAGTAGGTTAGTCCCAAAAATTTATATTAAAGTGTAAAGTAAAGGCCATTAACATCCAAAATAGATAATATAATAGAATGGAGCAATCAAAAATTAAAGATACGTTGGAGACGTATCACTTAGCCACGAACCAGCTTCGCCTAAGTTCAAAAACAATCTGAGTGAGGACAAGCTCCACACTCGGGGGCTTAGCCACAAACCAGCTTCGCCTAAGTTCAAAAACATTCCGGGTGAGGACTAGCTCTACACTCGGGGGCTTAGCCACGAACAGCTTTGCCTAAGTTCAAAAACATTCTGAGTGAGGACAAGATCCACACTCGGGGGCTTAGCCGTGATCCAGCTTTCACCTGAGTCAAACAAAATGAAGAAACATATAAAGACTCAAAATTCTCAATTCAAAAGGTTCGATCCATTCAAATGTTCCAAGAAAAAGCGAAAGTAAAACGAGCCCAAGGCTCGCCAAAGTATATGGTTACATCAACCACCCGGCATCCCGGGGCAAATTCAAATCAATCAAGCTTTTCAGACATCTGGCTAAGGGTTGGTTGGCTCAACGAAGGTCTCCAGGTCGATTCCATCAGCAATGCGTGTGGTGGCCTCGACAAATGTCTCCATGAAGTCCTCCAACTTGAGCTTCTTCTTGTTTGCCAATTGGTGGTTCTTCAACTTATCCTCGTCCATGTCCCAGCAATGGACGCGGACGAGTGACAAGGCCACGTCTACACCGCTCCAGGCCGCCGATTTCTTCCATGCCTACAGTCGGCCCGGGATTTTGTTTAGCCGAGTCATCATGGACTCCAGATCCATCTAAACAGAATATCCAGGCCGTGGTTCCTTGTCAATCCTCCCCAAGGCGCCACAGAGATGTCTGATGCAGCCCAAGGCATCACCGAGGCACTCGTTGAGTTAAAGGACGGCAAGGGCAGTCGTTGATGATCTGCCTGGTGGGGTTGAGCTCCCGCTCGATCCTCTCCATCTCCATCTCCTCGTCAACGTAGTACTCTGTCGCAAGGAAACAACATCGAAAATCAGTACCACCAAGTAGAACCGAAAGCGAATGGACCACATCCGGGTGACAAACTTACCCATCACTACTGCACGATGTTGCTAACGTGACACTACGATCAGAGACCCTTCGAGAAATTGTGTGTGATGCAATAATCGCAAATGGTGGTTTATGAAAGCCGTCAAAAAAGGTGAAAATTGTTTGCGATGGAGGATGCATCAAACATGGTTCAGATTTTAGTTGCGTGTGCGATGAAGTGAATACAGTTGATCTATACAAACTGTTTGCGATCAGACAGAACAACATAAACGGGCAGCCAGATCAAGGTGTGTGCGATATACGGCATATAGTTCACTTCGATGAACCGTTTGTGATGATTGAGGTGAACACAAACGATTCGGCGTAACAAGATGTGTGTGATACCTGGCAAACAGGTCAGTAATCAGAATTGTGTGCGATCATTATAGACATCCTATACGGTCTTTTTTGTGAATTGTGTACTCGTTAGGGCACACGGTTCAACAAACCAACCTGTGGGCGATAATGTAGAAGATCTCTGTCGAATATATATTACTAACCATCTGCGATGAGATTGCCAGGATAAACAGATTGGACGACGAGATCAAGACAGGAATCCCGTTCAAGGTTGTTTGTACTTGCCTTTAGGTGTTTGTTTGCAAACCCTAGAGAGGCAAAGAGGTTGCGGTGGCGTCATGATCGCGAATTGTGGATAGGTTTATGAGGCACCCGAAAGATGGGGCTCAGTGGGAATTAATCGACAAAAAGTTTGAAAATTTTGCCAAGGATCCTAGAAGTATAAGGCTCAGGGAGTGCACTGACGGGAGGAATCCTTTTGGCGATATGAGCACCAATCACAACACATGGCCGATGCTTCTGTTCATATATAACCTAACTCCTTGGTTGTGTATGAAGAAAAAATACATTATGATGTCAATGATTATCCAAGGCCCGAAGCAACCTAGAAATGACATCGACATTTAGTTTCAGCTACTGGTAGAAGAACTGCTGACAGTGTGGATAGATGCACCTGCTGTAAAATGTTATGATGCTTACATAAAGGAGATTTTCGATCTACATGCGATGCTTGTGCACACCATTCAAGATATGCCGGCATTAGGCAACACATCGGGGCAAAAAACAAGGGGAGATATAGGGTGTGTCACATGCATGGATAGGACAGCTAGCAGAAGACTTCCCAACTCACGCAAAACAGTGTATTTGCATCATCGTAGGTTCTTACGGAAAAATCACCCATACCAAAAGATGAAAGCTGAATTTGATTGTACGGCCGAGGTAGGTGCGGGCCCACACTACAAAAAAAAGACACATCCGTGACATTTTGGGCCGAACGAAAAAAATTCTATGATACTTATGACACTTCTATGACGGTAATTGTGACAAAACCCGGTATCACCATAGATGTAGTGGGGTCCTACTTCTATGACAAAAAATGATGACAGAAAATGGGCTTTTCGTCCTGGGCGGGCCGGGGACGCAGCTGCATGACATTCTTTGGGCCATCCATGATGGAAAAAACCATGGTAGAAGCGAGGGAAAGGAAAATATCGGGGTGTTCCCGGTTACAGTGGGTGGTCGGGGCCAAGCGATGCACGTTTCTCTCATAGACACACGTGCGTGGGTGTGAGGCGTTGGGCTCTAACTGAACCCGAGCGAGGCGTTGGGCTCTAACTGAACCCAAGCGATTGCACTGCAGGCTATGCGTTACTAAACCCGAGCGATCGATCGATGGCTGTTAACTGAACCCGACCGAGCGATTCCTTCTCTACTGCTGCTAACTGAAGCCGATCGATGCTGCCTCTGGATGAACAGTGAGCGTTGCTGGGGGGTTTGGATGAACAGTTCCTGGTGGGGGTGGATGAATAGGACCCCGTGGTGTTGCCTTTGGATGAACAGGACCGCGATAGATTGAGCCGGTTGGGGCTGGATGAACAGGGCCCCGTGGAGGGCAGGATGAACAGGACCACCCCGTGGAGGGCTGGATGAACAGTAGACGGTGGAGGGCTAGATGAACAGTAGCTCGTGGAGGGGTGGTTGAACAGGAGCTTGTGGAGAGGGCTGGTTGAACAATAGCCGGTGGAGTAGCGCGAGATGGGGGCTGGATGAACAGGAGCCCGTGGATGAACAGTCGTAGGTGGAGGCTGGAGGAGGTCGACTATGGATGAACAGTACCCCGTGGAGGCTGGAGGGGGTCGATGGTGGCGATGAACAGTATCCCGTGGAGTCCCGTTTTGCGGTGCACCACACCCCTTGAGGGAGTCCTGGATTAGGGGGTGTCCGGATGGCCGGACTATACCTTCGGCCTGACTCCTGGACTATGAAGATACAAGATTGAAGACTTCGTCCCGTGTCCGGGAGGGACTTTCCTTGGCGTGGAAGGCAAGCTTGGCGATACGGATATGTAGATCTCCTATCATTGTAACCGACTCTATGTAACCCTACCCCTCTCAAGTGTCTATATAAACCAGAGAGTTTTAGTCCGTAGGACGAACAACAATCATACCATAGGCTAGCTTCTAGGGTTTAGCCTCTCTGATCTCGTGGTAGATCTACTCTTGTACTACCCATATCATCAATACTAATCAAGCAGGACGTAGAGTTTTACCTCCATCAAGAGGGCCCGAACCTGGGTAAAACATCGTGTCCCCTGCCTCCTGTTACCATCCGACCTAGACGCACAGTTGGGGACCCCCTACCCGAGATCCGCCGGTTTTGACACCGACATTGGTGCTTTCATTGAGAGTTCCTCTGTGTCGTCACTTTTAGGCCCGATGGCTTCTCCGATCATCAATAGCGATGCGATCCACGGTGAGACTTTTCTCCTCAGACAGATCTTCGTATTCGGCAGCTTTGCACTGCGAGCCAATTCGCTTAGCCATCTGGAGCAGATCGAAAGCTACGCCCCTGGCCATCAGGTCAGATTTGGAAGTTTGAACTACACGGCTGACATCCGCGGAGACTTGATCTTCGACGGATTCGAACCACAGCCGAGCGCGCCGCACTGTCACGATGGGCATGATTTAGCTCTGCCGCCGAACAGTGCCCTGGAGGCTGCACCTGTGTCCGTTCCAACCCCTAGCTCGGAGCCGATCACACCAACCGAGGATGGGTGGTTAGACACTGCCTCGGGGGCTGCAATTTCTACGGCGATCGAGCCGAACACCAGCCCTATTCTCTGCGAAGCCCGTGACCCCAAGGAGCCGGACTCCTCTCCAGACTCCGAGCCCTCCGCACCCCGACCGATCGAACCCGATTGGGCGCCGATCATGGAGTTCACCGCCGCGGACATCTTTCAGCACTCGCTCTTCGACGATATACTGAAGTTACTAAAGTCTCTCTCTTTGTTAGGAGAGCCCTGGCCGGACTATGGTCGGCAAGGTTGGGATGCAGATGATGAAGAAATTCAAAGCCCACCCACCACCCACTTCGTAGCCACTGTCGATGATTTAACCGACATGCTCGACTTCAACTCCGAAGACATCGACGGTATGGACGCCGATGCAGGAGACGATCAAGAACCAGCGCCTATAGGGCACTGGAAACCCACCTCGTCGTATGATATATACATGGTGGACACCCCAAAAGAAGGCAATGGCGATGGAACAGCGGAGGATGACGCCTCCAAGAAGCAGCCTAAGCGCCGGCGTCAGCGACGCCACTCTAAATCCCGCCAAAACAAAAACGATGATTCTGGCATGGGGGATAATAACACCCCGGACAGTGCCGAAGACAACCACCTCCAGCACCATTCAGCACAGGAGGATAGAGAAGCCAGCCCTCATAAGAGAGCGGCAGACAGAGAGGTCGAGGACGATAATTATATGCCTCCCTCCGAAGACGAGGCAAGCCTCGACGACGATGAATTTGTTGTGCCGGAGGATCCCATCGAAAGAGCATTTCAAACGCAGGCTTATGGCCACGGCGAGCAGCCTCAAGAAAAAACAGCAACAACTTAGAGCTGATCAAGATTTGCTAGCCGACATATGGACTGAAGTCCTTGCGGTCGAAGAGTATGAACTCGAACGCCCCTCCAAGAGCTACCCAAAGCGCAGGTTGCTACCCCAATTAGAGGAGGAAGCACCTAAACCTACATCACCAACCCATGATGCGGCCGACCGGCCACCCCGTGGCTGCGACGGAGAGGCCTCTCAGCCCTCCACTCAAGCCGCACCCCGGCGCCGCTCAAAAACTACCAAGGCATGGGAAAATGCGCCAGACCTGCGAGATATATTGGAGGACAAGGCAAGGGAAACAAGATCGATCTACGGATCACGTGGGTGCCCCACGGCACGAGACGGTACTCGTCACGCCGGATACAGTAAATCCGGCCGGGCCGAACACAGTAGACAAAGCTCGTTTGAGCTGCGTCGTGATGTAGCCCAATATAGAGGCGCCGCACACCCACTATGCTTCACAGATGAAGTAATGGATCATCAAATCCCCGAGGGTTTCAAACCCGTGAACATGAATCATACGATGGCACAACAGATCCTGCGGTATGGATCGAGGACTATCTCCTTCATATCCACATGGCCCGCGGTGATGACCTACACGCCATCAAATACCTCCCACTCAAGCTTAAAGGACCAGCCCAGCATTGGCTTAACAGCTTGCCAGCAGAATCAATTGGTTGTTGGGAGGACCTGGAAGCTGCATTCGTCGACAATTTCCAGGGCACTTTTGTGCGACCACCAGACGCCGATGACCTAAGCCACATAATTCAGCAGCCAGAGGAATCGGCCAGACAATTCTGGACACGGTTCCTAACCAAGAAAAATCAAATTGTCGACTGTCCGGACGCAGAGGCCCTAGCAGCCTTCAAGCATAACATCTGCGACGAGTGGCTTGCACGACACCTAGGACAGGAAAAGCCGAAATCTATGGCAGCCCTCACGATACTTATGACCCGATTTTGTGCGGGAGAAGACAGCTGGCTAGCTCGCAGCAATAACATGACCAAGAGCCCTGGTAATTCGGATACCAAGGACAGAAGTGGCAGGTCGCGTCACAACAAGCAAAAGCGCCGCATTAACGGCGACAATGTTGAGGATACGGCAGTTAATGCCGGATTCAAAGGCTCTAAACCCGGTCAGCGGAAAAAGCCATTCAAAAGAAATACTCCGGGCCCATCCAGTTTGGACCGAATACTCGACCGCTCATGCCAGATACATGGCACCCCCGAAAAACCAGCCAATCACACCAACAGGGATTGTTGGGTGTTCAAGCAGGAAGGCAAGTTAAATGCCAAAAGCAGAGACAAGGGACTGCATAGCGATGACGAGAAGGAGCCCCGGCCGCCGAACAACAGTGGACAGAAAGGTTTTCCCCCACAAGTGCGGATGGCGAACATGATATACGCAACCCATGTCCCCAAGAGGGAGCGGAAGCGTGTGCTATGGTACGTATACGCGATGGAGCCAGTCGCCCCAAAGTTCAACCCATGGTCTTCCTACCCGATCACTTTTGATCGAAGGGACCACCCCACTAGCATCCGTCATGGCGGATTCGCCACGTTGGTTCTAGACCCAATTATTGACGGATTTCACCTCACTAGAGTCCTTATGGACGGCGGCAGCAGCCTGAACCTACTTTATCAGGATACAGTGCGGAAAATGGGCATCGATCCCTCGATGATTAAACCCACCAGAACGACCTTTAGAGGCGTCATACCAGGTGTAGAAGCCAACTGTAGAGGCTCAGTTACACTTGAAGTGGTCTTCGGATCTCTGGATAATTTCCGAAGCAAGGAGTTAATCTTCGACATAGTCCCGTTCCGCAGTGGCTATCACGCACTGCTCGGGCGAACTGCATTTGCCAAGTTCAATGCGGTGCCACACTACGCATACCTCAAGCTCAAGATGCCAGGCCCTCGAGGCGTCATCACGGTCAATGGAAACACCGAACGCTCTCTCCGAACAGAGGAGCATACAGCGGCTATCGCAGCGGAAGTACAAAGCAGCCTCTCAAGGCAATTCTCCAGTCCGGCCATTAAACGTCCGGACACCGTCAAGCGCGCCTGGAGTAACCTACAACAAGACCGCCTGGCACATTCCGAGCAAGCGTAGCAATGCGGCCCCAACCCCAGCCCTCGCGAACTTGCGAAACCAGTGTTGCACGTACATAACTATGCTCTAAAAATACCATGGGCACAGGGGGAGGGGCACCATCACGGCATGCCCGAAACGCGACTTAAACCGCACTAGGGGCTGCCGATTTCTTAATATTCTCTTATTTTCAGGACTCCATTCTTCGAAAGGCTTGTCCGGCAGTACAATTGCCGCACAAACGATACAACCAGGGAAGCAGAAAGCTACGCCGCACTACGGAACTCTAAGATGGTCTCTATAACGAGCAGTATACCTGTTTTGCATAACATTCCGCAGCTCGCCCCTGGAAAGGACATATTTGATAGTCCCATCTTTTGCTTATCGCACTATTTGTATCGTTCTGCTTTGATCGCAGCTTTTTTAAATAAACAATGCATAGCTTCCGTCTGTTATTGCATTACCTCTTTTTTACGAATGTATGTTCATTAATGACATGTTGCACCCGTACACTTTGGTACGGCCAATACGCCAGGGGCTTAAGTACCCCACAACATGGTGTGAGAAGTCCGAACACTTTCACAAGTGCGGCACCCCGAACTTATAGCATTATATGCATCGGCTCGGAATCATGTCTTGGGTCAATAGTTGGGTTTGCCCGGCCCTTATGTTTTGGTACCTTACGTTCCGTTATATCGGCTAATGTAGCACTAGGAGAACTACTGCGATTGTGCCCCAGTTGAGCTGGGCTAAGCACCTCAGTAGAGAAAGCTAAAACTGACCGTCATGATGAGGCGAGAGTTGGTCGCTGTTCAAGAGGTTTCCGAGTCCCTAAAGACTTATGCCGCTTAGAGCGAGGAGTCGGCTTTGTCCGGCCTAGGCATGGATAGCGCCCCAAACTCGGTCTTCCGAACACTAGGGGCTTCGCCAAAATTTAAAATTATAGAATTCTATGGCTAAGTGAGAGTGTTCAAGCATTATAGTCCGATTGCCTTGTTCGTTGTGTTGAGCGCCTCCCTCGAAGGACCCAAGAATGGGAAAAGGAGTGCTAATGTTTATCCCGAACACCCCAGCACTCGTGCCATGGGGGCAGAAGCCGACGACTCGCCATCTCTCAAATTTGATAAACGGCCGCACAGAAGGTAATATTTTAAATTCAAAAAGCATCGCTTAGCGCACATGAACAAGTTTTCAGCACACATGACAAAACGAGCGAGTTCACTGAAAAGTTACATTCATGGAACATTCATCCGCCATAAGGCGGTCACCCTTCAGAATGCCCTCATAATACATCTCGGGCTTGCGATGCTCCTTGCCCAACGGTGGCCCGTCCTTCACAAGCTTCTCAGCATCCAGCTTGCCCCAGTGCACCTTCGCACGGGCAAGCGCCCTACGGGCACCCTCGATGCATATGGAGCGCTTGATGACTTCGAGCCTTGGACAGGCCTCCACCAGCCGCCTCACCAGCCCGAAGTAGCTCCCAGGCATGGCCTCTCCAGGCCACAGCCGGACTTTGAGGCCCTTCATGGCCTGTTCGGCCACCTTCTGGAGCTCGACCAGCTGTTTCAGCTGGTCGCTTAAGGGCACCGGGTGTTCGGCCTCAGCATACTGAGACCAGAACACCTTCTCCGTCGAGCTTCCCTCCTTGGCTTGGTAGAAGGCGGCGGCATCCAACACGCTACGGGGCAAGTCTGCTAATGCTCCTGGAGAGCTCCGGATTCGGGTAAGTGACAAGTAATTCACTTTTACGTGCTTGCTTTGCATAAAGAATGCCTTACCCGCCGCTATCTTTTTTATTGCCTCAACCTCCTGGAGGGCCTTCTGGGCTTCGGCCTTGGCAGACTTGGCATCTTCAATGGCCGCCGCGAGCTCAGACTCTCGCGTCTTCGAGTCAAGCTCCAAACTCTCATGTTTTTTCATGAGAGCCTGGAGCTCTTGCCGCACCTCGCCAACCTGCGTCTCATGCTTCTCCCGCTTGGTGCGCTCCGTGGCCGCCCTCTTTTCGGCCTCGGACAGCGCTTGCTTAAGGGTCGCCACCTCAGTTGTGGCCCCTATAATAGCCGCGTTAATCCTGTCACTTTTTGCAATTGCACCTTTCACATATTTCAATAAGGTATTTCTTACCTTCCTTCTCCTCGAGCTGTTGCTTGGCTAGGCCGAGCTCTTGCTCGGACTGCTCGAGGTTCTGCTTCAGCGTATCCACCTCCGCGGTCAGTGCGGCGGAGGCCAGCAGCGAAACCTGCATACGCATATTGACTTGATTATGTTAGACTCATGCGATTATTAGATCCTCTATTCAGCTTTTCTTTCCGAACGCCGAACAGAGCATCAGGGGCTACAGTCTGTGCGGTAATATTTTTACATATTCTTTACTTACCTCAAAGCCTGTTAGAAGGCTGGCACAGGCTTCAGTCAGTCCGCTCTTGGCGGACTGAACCTTCTGGATCACCACACTCATAATAGTGCGGTGCTCCCCGTCGATGGAGGCGCCGTTAAGCGTCTCCAGCAAATTGTCCGGTGCCTCCGATTGGACGGAGGTCACCGGCTCAGTAGGCTTGCTCCTCTTGGAAGGAGGCTGCCTACCGGAGTCCGGAACCATTGAAGGTTCCAGCGCGGTGTCCGACTCAAGGCTGGACTTGGAGCCCTTGGGGGTTCTATCCCCTTTACACCTGGAGTCCGGGAGGTTGCCTTGCGGCGCCTCCAGGACCACCTCCTCCTGGCTTGGAACCTGTTGGGACACCACCTCGGCGCCGTCTGTAGGGTGGGGGGAGGAAGCCGTCGGAAGCGAATTCACATCTGACGAGTCCAGGGAGCCGCTCAACGACTCGTCGATCCCGGCCTTGGGCGGACTGCACAATCATGTTCAACGTAAGGAAAAGTTGTGCAATGGGGCTTGGTATCCGGATACTTACAATTTTGCCAGGGGCTTGGCCCTGTGCGGCCACTCCTCTTCACCATCCTCGGTGTTGGTGGAGTAGTCCGGAGGAGGGGTCTTCCCCCTCTTGGACCCTTCGGCCTCCCCGGTTGGGGCGGCCTTCCTTTTCTTCCCTCCCCCCGCTGGGTGAGGGAGAGGTCTCTTCTTCCTCCTCCTCGTCTTCAGGGGAGGAGTGCGCCTTGGAGTCGTCGGATGGTGAACCTGACACCTCCTAGCACCAGGCACTCTTTCGAGTCCCTGTGGCCTTCTTCTTGGCCTTCTTCTCCGGCACCACGTAAGGTGCCGGAACCAGCAGCTTCGCCAAGCGAGCGTCCGCTGGGCCTTTGGGCAAAGGAGCCAGACAGTTGATCTGTCCGGATGTCTCCTGCCAATCCTGTCAAAGGCAAGGGAACTTAGATCCCGCATGGAGTCAAACTATGAAAAACTAATACCCTGTAAAAGGTGAAAACAGCTTACCTCACGAGCGTGATGCTGCATGCTGAATCTGCGATCCTCGGTAGCGGATGCGGGGGCCTCAGCGCCCTTGAAAAGCACCTTCCAGGCATCTTCGTACGTCGTGTTGAAGAGCCTGCTCAGAGTTCGGTGTCGCGCCGGGTCGAACTCCCACAGGTTGAAAGCCCGTTGTTGACACGGGAGGATCCGACGGATGAGAATAACCTGGACTACGTTGACAAGTTTGAGCTTCCTGTCCACCAGGGTTTGGACGCATGTTTGGAGTCCGGTCAGCTCTCCTTTTTTACCCCACGACGGGTCCGTCTCTTTCCAGGAAGCGAGCCGCGTAGGGGGTCTGGATCGGAACTCAGGGGCTGCGACCCATTCAAGGTCGCGCGACTCGATGATGTAAAACCACCCCAACAGCCACCCCTTTAGGGACTCCACGAAGGAGCCCTTGAACCATAGGACGTTGGGAATCTTGCCCACCATGGGGCCTCCGCACTCCGCTTGGGTGCCGCGCACCACCTTTGGCTTGACATTGAAAGTCTTGAGCCATAGGCCGAAATGGGGGCGGATGCGGAAAAAAGCCTCGCACACGACGATAAATGCCGAGATGTTGAGGACAAAATTCGGGGCCAGATCGTGGCAATCCAGGCCATAGTAGAACATGAGCCCCCGGACAAATGGGTGGAGAGGGAAGCCCTGTCCACGAAGGAAATGGGGGAGGAACACCACCCTCTCATGGGGCCTAGGGGTGGGGATGAGCTGCCCCTCTTTGGGAAGCCGGTGCACAATGTCGTTAGACAAGTATCCGGCCTTCCTCAGTCTTTTGATGTGTCCCTCCATGACAGAGGAGACCATCCACTTGCCTCCCGCTCCGGACATGGCTGGAGAAGGTTGAGGTGGGGTGTGCGGACTTGGGCGCTGGAGCTCGAGTGCGCGGAAATGGATAGCCGAAGGAGGAAGAAGGCGTGGATGAAAAGGCGGATCCTTATCCCCTTATATGGGCGGACGCGACTATGTGTCCCCACCAGCCTGGTAAAACTCGCTTATCTCCCAAGCGCCATAGTCAATGGCACAGTTGGGTTACCCACACCCGTATTGATGAGAATCCCAGAATAAGGGGACATGATCTTTGCTTTAACAAGACGTGCCAAGGAAACCACCTCGCTAAATGCGCTGAGGTGGGACAATAAAACGATTCGAATAAAGACTTGGTCGTGGTGTGATGTCATGCTACGGAATACGTCAGCAGATTAGATTTGTGTAAATATTATTCTCTCTATGGCAATATGTGGAAACTTATTTTGCAGAGCCAGACACTACCTTTGTGTTCAAAATCTTCTATGAAGTACTTGGAGGAGGAACCTGCCTTGCAATGCCGAAGACAATCTGCGCGCCGGACTCGTCGTCATTGAAGCCTGGTTCAGGGGCTACTGAGGGAGTCCTAGATTAGGGGGTGTCCGGATGGCCGGACTATACCTTCGGCCGGACTCCTGGACTATGAAGATACAAGATTGAAGACTTCGTCCCATGTCCGGAAGGGACTTTCCTTGGCGTGGAAGGCAAGCTTGGCGATACGGATATGTAGATCTCCTACCATTGTAACCGACTCTGTGTAACCCTATCCCTCTCCGGTGTCTATATAAACAGGAGAGTTTTAGTCCGTAGGACGAACAACAATCATAACATAGGCTAGCCTCTAGGGTTTAGCCTCTCTGATCTCGTGGTAGATCTACTCTTGTACTACCCATATCATCAATATTAATCAAGCAGGACGTAGGGTTTTACCTCCATCAAGAGGGCCGAAACCTGGGTAAAACATCGTGTCCCCTGCCTCCTGTTACCATCCGACCTAGACGCACAGTTCGCGACAACCTACCCGAGATCCGCCAGTTTTGACACTGACACCCCTCCCAATCAACAGGACCCCCGTTTCGACCGTAGCACTCCAACACAAGTCTGTTTCCTCCGTTTTGCGGTATGCCACACCCCTCCCGATCAACAAGACCCCCGTTTCGACCGTAGGAGGTCCATTTCCTCCGTTTTGCGGTACACCAGACCCCTCCCAATGAACAGGATCCCGTTTCGACTATGGCCGGTCGAACACAAGGCCGTTTCCTCCGTTCTGCGGTACGCCAGGCCTCGTTTCCATCGGCTGTTCCGTCCAAGCCCTCCCGATGAACACGACGACGCATTCTGTTCCGACCCAGCCGGTTGGCTCCCCATGAATACGACGATGACGCAGTTTCTCTGTTTCGACCCAGCCATGTACATGAGCCCTGGCCGTACATATGCACGAGTAGGCGTTCGAGACCCTGCTTGTATGTACGTACATGGCCATATTTTCTTTTTTGCACACTAGCCGATGTATGTATGTGTACATGCTACGTGCGCGCCTCTACTACGACATGTGTGCGCCTCTACATTGACCAGTATGTACGTACACATTCACGACCAGAATGACAACGCTACTTATGCTTCAACCAGGTGGGTCCCGACTGTCAGGCATTTCCTTGCGTGCGAAGATGTAGCTGGTGGGTCCTAGCAGTCAGGGGGGCGAATCGTTTTTTTGCCCGGACGCACTTCCTTGCATGCGAAGATGTAGATGGTGGGTCCTAGCAGTCAGGGGGAAACATTTTTTCGTGAAATACGGTGGCCCGTCCGATGGGTCCCCGCTGTCGGGTGGAGGAATAATTATTTTGCATGTAATAAGGAGGCACTTCCTTGCTGCAGCCGTGGACCCAGCTGTCAGCCTCTCCACGTCAGTCCACATCCGATGGAAGCCGTTCCTTGACCACGTTGACCATGCCAAGCCGAGAGCACCAGGGCAGTGGACGACAGGGAGGCCTAGGAAGGGGACGATGCGGAGCCGGGGAAGACGTGGGAGTGGAAGCCCGCGCGGAGAGGAGTACGAGGGTTCACTGGATTGGCTGCGGTGTGAGGCTGCCGTCGCCACAGGGCCAGGCCGGCGATGGGAATAGTAGGGGCGGCGAGGCCTCCGCGGCAGCACAGCCAGCCATGGGAAGCAGGAGCATGTGGCACGACCGGCGCTGCTTTGGGCGGCTGGAGCAAGAAGACCAGAGGTTGAAGAAGCACTACGGCCGTTGGATGGACATCGTACAGTCACTGGAGCTAGAATCTTTCATATTGACTAAGTTGACAAAGCACTCCGTCCCCTTCAACTTAGTAGGCCCACAAGTCAGCCACCCACCAAGGTGGGTCCCAACTAGTAGGGGAGTATTCATTTTTTGTGCGTAAAAAGGAGGCACTTTCGGTGGGTCCGAGCTGATAGCGGGGGTAACGTTTTTTCGTGAAATACGGTGGCCCGTCCGGTGGGTCCCACCAGTCAGGGGGAAACATTTTTTTGCCAAATACGGTGGCCCGTCCGGTGGGTCCCTACTGTCATGTGGAGGAATAATTATTTTACACGTAATAAGGAGGCACTTCCTTGCGACTGCCGTGGACCCAGCTGTCAGCCTCTCCACGTGTAGTACTCTTCCGATGGAAGTATTTCCTTGACCACGTTGACCACGCCGTGCCGAGAGCACCAGGGCGGTCGATGACGACGAGGCCTAGGAAGGGGACGACGCGGAGCCAGGGAAGACGCGGCAGTGGATGCCCACAGGTAGAGGAGTATGAGGGCTCCCTGGTTCGCTGCGGTGTGAGGCTACCGTCGTCGCTGAATAACAGGGGGTGTGGGTGAGTAGAGGGATGGCCTAGCTAGCGGTGGGACTAGTAGGGTGCGGTGAGGCCTTCACCGCATCGCAGCCGGCCATGGGAGGCAGGAGCACGAGGCACGACCGGCGCTGGTTTGGGCCGCTGGAGCAAGAAGACCAGAGGTTGAAGAAGCACTACGGCCCTTGGATGGACATCGTACGGTCACTTGAGCTAATATCGTGCATATTGACTAAGTTGACAAAGCACTCCGTCCCCGTCAACTTTGTAGGCCCACACGTCAGCCTGCCACTATACTGGGTCCCAACTAGTAGGAGGAGTATTCATTTTTTTGTGCGTCATAAGGAGGCACTTCCTTGCGTGCGAAGATATAGCTGGTGGGTCCAAGCTGTCAGCGATGGTAATGTTTTTTTTGCGAAATACAGAGGCCCTTTCGGTGGGTCCCAGATGTCAGGTGGAGGAATCATTATTTTGCGCGTAATAAGGAGGCATTTCCTTGCATGCGACCATGGACCCAGCTGTCAGCCTCTCCACGTACAGTCCACTTCAGATGCATGTCGGTCGTTGACCACGTTGACCAGGCCGCGCCGAGAGCACCAGGGCGGTGGACGACAGCGAGGCCTAGGAAGGGAATGACACAGATGCAGGGAAGACTCGGCAGTTGTTTCTCACACGGAAGGGAGTACGACTGTACGAGGGTTTACTGGTTCGTTTGCCGTCCCCGGAGAATAACAGCAGGTGTGGGTGAGTAGAGGGATGGCTAGGCCAGCGATGGTAGTACGATGGGGCGGTGAGGCCTGCACGGCAGCACAGCCGGCCGCGGGGAGGAGAGAGCACGCAGTCCCGCCAACGCTTGTTTGAGCAGCTAGAGCAGGAAGAGCAGAGATTGAAGAAGCACGACGGCCGTTGGATGGACATCCAACAGTCACTGCTTGTGCCTCAACCTTTTTTTAGGAAAGCCTCAAATCTGTGGAAAACATCTTACAGCCCATCTGCCATTATTTCTAATAATTTACAGCCCATTTGCTAATTTTAAGGTTTTTTGGAGCCTATATTCTTTTTGTTAGCATTACAGCCCATATTGTGGCCACGGTTAAAAAATTATACGAAATTTTGCATATTTCGGTCCGGTCCGAGCTGTTTTTAATCCCAAAATTTCGAGTCACATTCAAACTGATTTAAAAAATAAATATATATCAATATACAATCCAACAAATTGTCCACGCATAAATATCAATGCAATTTAAAATCTTGAAATGAAAAAAAGAAATTTGAAACTAATTTTCGGTTTGATGTGTTTTAAAAATGTACAGCCCATTTCTCATTACTGATAGGCCATTTTCTTGGCCAGCCGAATGAAGCTCTCCTCGTCTTGAAAGATTTTCAGCCCAACAGGCCTGACAAAGCGACTTACTTGGCAAATCACAAAAAATCTGGGTTGTGGCCGTGGACCCAGCTGCGGCCATGGACCCAGCTGTCAGCCTCTCGACGTACAGTACTCTTCCGATCGAAGTCGGTCGTTGACCACATTGACCACGCCGCGCCGAGAGCACCAAGGCGGTGGACGACGGTGAGGCCTAGGAAGGGGGCGACGTGGAGCCGGGGAAGACACAGTAGTGGATGCAAACGCGGAGAGGAGTACGAGGGTTCACTGGTTCGGCTGCGGTGTGAGGCTGTTGTCGCCGCAGAATAACAGGGGGTGTGGGTGAGTAGAGGGATGGCCTAGCCAGCGGTGGGAGTAGTAGGGGGCGGTGAGGCCTCCGCGGCATCACAACCGGCCACGGGAGGCAGGAGCACGCGGCATGACCGGTGCTGGTTTGGGCGACTGGAGCAAGAAGACCAGAGGTTGAAGAAGCACTACTGCCGTTGGATGGACATCGTATGGTAACTAGAGCTAGAATCGTTCATATTAACTAAGTTGACAAAGCCCTCTATCCCCGTCAACTTGGTAGGCCCACAAGTCAGCCTCCCACGATGCTAGGTTCCAGCTGGCAGGGGAGTATTCATTTTTTTGTGCGTAATAAGGAGGCACTTCCTTGCGTGCGAAGATAGCTGGTGGGTCCGACCTGTCAGTGGGGGGCACGTTTTTTCGTGAAATACAGAGGCCCTTCCGATGGGTCCCAGATGTCAGGTGGAGGAATCAAAGACTTGAGAAGGCGTACAGAACAAGCTAGTGTACCAGTAAAGAGACATTGCTGAGTTTTAGAAAAAAGAGATACGTGCTCCTATAGCTGGTTCTAATCCAAACCTAGACTATGACTATATATGGTGCTATGCTACTCTGCAAGTAATGAAACTGACATATCCAATATTCACTTCTCCTCTTCTCTACTTACTCTGCCTAGCATCAGAAGCTCTGGCCACAGCAACCATGTCTGCTGGCTGCTCGTTCACCTGCTCTTCAGCAGGAAACAACCAAATATGCGCCAAGTCGCCACCTGTACCATCGCCTGTGGGTCTCATCACACCCCTCGGCATGCGCACCGCAGCCAGTTGCTCATCGCAACCCGCTGCCGTTGGTGTGGTGCCACTGCTGCAAATCACGCAGAGTCATCCGTTGCGTCTCAACCACAATCCTCAACCCTGGCCGAGTCTTCTACAAATGCCCGAATCATGGGGTAATAATATGTTTAAGTGTTGTTATGCTGCTTTCAGTTGCTGATTTTTTTAAATAGTTTGGTTAATGATCTTCCAATTTGATTCGTGCAAAAAAAGGAAGATTCGTGTGATTTGTATTTCGGGGAAGTTGCTGATGTGGGGGAGTGCAACTACGTTGATTATTTGGTTAGCCGAGGAATCCCAATACCAGCAGGTTTGGGTGTTGAACAAGTAACTGAAGGAACGACAGAAGAGGAAGATGCAGAGCAGAAGGTTAAAGATGTAGTTCCTCTGATCATGGCCAAGCAACAGCAACTGAATGATCTTGACAACAATGAGGAGATGAAAGAGCTTGTGAAGATAATGGGCAAAATCAATGTGCTCTGTAGGCTGATTGTCTCTTTATTTGCAGTGCATGTAGCACTCGTGATGTATTCAGTGGCTATGACATGCGCACTTTGCTGAAACTAGTAATGAATGAAACTTGTGTAGCAGGCTGGGCGTAGTGTTGTGAACATCTAATGATTTCTATTAACGGAAATCAGGGGGTATCCCCTTTTGCTCATAAATAAATAAATAGCAGAGGCCCTTTTGGTAATAAATAAATAAATAAGCAGAGGCCCTGTCGGGTCAGCTTTGTTCTCATTCAAAGACGTCGAGCAAATTACAGTCCAACAGCAAACTATGTCATCAAATTCAAGTTTCATAGCCAAATATGACTACAACTAAACAACAATGTCATCATGTTTTAGTCATCATGCAATCACCAAACACAAATTAGCATACATAACAAGTGATGTTCTCACAGGAAAATACTAAACAACATGTTCATCAGGTTTCAGTTGTCATAGCAAACACAATTTCACATAGTAGATAAAAAACGTTGTCTAACAGGCAAATACGACAAAAGCAATGTAATCATCATCTGCAGCAGCAATGTCAACATCTTCGCCATGTGTATCAGTCTGAATCGTAATTCCCCATGGTGTCATCTTCTTCTTCGTCCTCGAACACTGGCTTCTTCTTGATCAACTCTTGTATGTCCATAGCACGACAGGCAATCTTTTCGCTGGCATCATTGACGTGATGGTTCTCAAAGATATTAGGAACATCTGTGTTATCTTGTACATCAGGAGCAGTGTAAGCATCATCTTGTTGTGCAACTTCATTAAACGAATTCCTCTGCTCAAACCTTTGCAATACTCTATCCTGGAAAACAAGTTATACCAACGACAGCCCAATAGAACCACACACCGATGATCCTCGAAACTGGAGATATACTTCAACTGAACAATGTATGTTACGTTAGCATATATTTCAGTTGTCTCTTTGTCATACGTATCCGTGCTCATGATGGCACTATTTTGTGTCTTCCTACCTTCGTCTCGTGCAAGGGTGTTCTAGTGCACATCTCCAACAACGCAAGATTCATAATGTTTTACCCGAGTATCAGGACCCATTGCTAGTGAGTAAAGGGCATCATCAACTGCCTGCCCATCCTCCCGCATCTTCTTAACCTATGGTTAGAAAATAGACAAGCTGATCATCTTATGTACTCAATATATTAAAAAAACTCACAGTGCAATTCAAAAGCTTACATGGCTCTTGAACCATTTAGCAAATCCTGTCATAACCAGTTTGTCAACATTTCTTGGATTTTGCGGCAGTAACTCCTTTTTGTAGATGCTGCACAACATAGTGATCACGTCAAACATCTAAATATATAAGAATGTGCTACAAGTTTAGTAGATTACGATGTATAAACTGCAGTAGTTAGCACTTACTTAATATAAGGTAGTATCTCAGGACAGTTATCAACATATACCAAACCATTTTGTCCAAATCTTTAGGACTATCCTCTTGTCGACTCTTCCCCGTAACTCAAACAGAATAATCGAAAACATTGAGCCCGGGATTGTCTTCATCCACCTCTTTGCTAAGCTGATAAGCTATTTCAATGTATTTTGAGTAGAATGTCAACGCTTCTGTAGCAATGTAGGCCTCTGCAATGGAACCCTTCGGTCTAGCTCTGTTCCTAACATAGCCCTTGAAAGTGCCTAACCGCCTTTCAATAGAGTACATCCAGCCATACTGTACTAGACCTCTAAGTAGTGCCTCATCAGGTAGATGAACAGCCAAATGCACCATCACATCAAAGAAGGCTGGAGGATATATCTTCTCAAGATCGCATAGGATAGTTGGTATCTTGTCTCTAAGATGCTCCAAAGCATCTATCCTGATATTTCTACTGCAGAGTTCCCTGAAGAATTGTCCCAACTCGACAACTACTTTGTATAAGTCAGGGCGGCCCAATCCTCTAAGGATAACAGGTAAAACCCTTTGAAGTAGGATGTGGCAGTCATGACTTTTCAACCCTTGTACCTTCTTTCCATCTGCACTGACTCTCCTTTCTGGGTTGGAAGCAAATCCATGTGGGAATCTCACACGTGACAGGACCTCACATAATTCTTTTCTTTTTACCTTGTCCAAGGCGTACACAACTGGTGCCATATCCCGTGGTTTACCTTCATCTTGCACCTGCAAATCCTGTCTGATACCTAGGTGTGTCAAATCAGTCCTAGATTTTAAGGTATCTTTCGTCTTGCCTTCAATATTAAGAAGTGTGCCGATAATGCTGTCACATATATTTTTCTCGATGTGCATCACATCAAAATTATGCCGCAGATCCAAATCTTTCCAATACTCCAAGTCCCGCAAAGTGGACCTGCGGGTAAACAATAATCTCTCTTCTGCCCTGCCACGCTTCCTTTTCCCACTACCATTATCAGGATGGTTTCCTGGTGTAATATGCCTGACCTTCTCTAATTCCACTTGCAACTCATTGGCGGTGAGCCTCTTTGGCGCATCACGGTTTTCATGCTTTGCATTGAACACATGTCTTCGGTATTTTCTAGGATGTGGCTTGTCCTTGGCAAGGAAACGACGGTGTCCAATGTAACAGATCTTGCTAAGTATTATGTATGACAGCAGATTCTTGTCACAACGAACACATGCATTGTAACCATGTGTCGTTCGCCCTGATATAGTGCCCAAAGCCGGATAATCATGGATGCACCAAATTATAATAGCACGCAGAAAGATATCCGCTGGTGGGCTGCTATATAGGTCTCGAGTGAGAACACCCCTCCATAGTTGTTGAAATTCCTCCACAAGAGGCTCCATGAACAAATCAAAATCCTTTCCAGGACTTTTTGGACCTGGGATGAGCAAGGCCATCATGTAGTTTGATTCTTTGGTGCAGACATTTGGAGGCATGTTGTAAGGGATAACAGGCACTGGCCACATGCTATATGTGGCGCTCTGGTGGCCAAATGGGTTAAATCCATCTGAAGCTAAGCCAAGTCTAATGTTTCTCGGGTCAACAGCAAACTTTTCGTGCTTCTGATTGAAGCTTTTCCACTCACTACCATGTGATGGATGGCTCATTACATTCTGATCTCTGTGCTCCTGGTTCCTAGAATGTCACAGTACATCCTCTCTTGTTTCAGCATCATGAAACAACCTCTGCAATCTTGGTGTAATTGGAAAATGTCTCAGAATATTATGAGGAATCCTCTTCACAGCATCGCCATCTTTCTATTGGAAATACGCCCTAGAGGCAATAATAAATTGGTTATTATTATATTTCCTTGTTCGTGATAATCGTTTATTATCCATGCTAGAATTGTATTGATAGGAAACTCGGATACATGTGTGGATACATAGACAACACCATGTCCCTAGTAAGCCTCTAGTTGACTAGCTCGTTGATCAATAGATGGTTATAGTTTCCTGACCATGGACATTGGATGTCGTTGATAATGGGATCACATCATTAGGAGGATGATGTAATGGACAAGACCCAATCCTAAGCCTAGCACAAAGATCATGTAGTTCGTATGCTAAAGCTTTTCTAATGTCAAGTATCATTTCCTTAGACCCTGAGATTGTGCAACTCCCAAATACCGTAGGAGTGCTTTGGGTGTGCCAAACGTCACAACTTAACTGGGTGGCTATAAAGGTTCACTACAGGTATCTCCGAAAGTGTCTGTTGGGTTGGCACGAATCAAGACTGGGATTTGGCACTCCGTGTAACGGAGAGGTATCTCTGGGCCCACTCGGTAGGACATCATCATAATGTGCACAATGTGACCAAGGAGTTGATCACGGGATGATGTGTTATGGAACAAGTAAAGAGACTTGCCGGTAACAAGATTGAACAAGGTATCGGGATACCGACAATCGAATCTCGGGAAAGTACAATACCGCTGGACAAAGGGAATTGAATACGGGATTGATTGAATCCTCGACATCGTGGTTCATCCAATGAGATCATCGTGGAACATGTGGGAGCCAACATGGGTATCCAGATCCCGCTGTTGGTTATTGGCCGGAGAGTTGTCTCGGTCATGTCTGCATGGTTCCCGAACCCATAGGGTCTACACACTTAAGGTTCGATGACGCTAGGGTTATTAGGAAGACTTGTATGTGATTACCGAATGTTGTTCGGAGTCCCGGATGAGATCCTGTACGTCACGAGGAGTTCCGGAATGGTCCGTAGGTAAAGATTTATATATGGAAAGTTGTTGTTCGGGTTCCGGAAAAAGTTCGGATTTTTCCGGTATTGTATCGGGAAGCTTTCGGAAGGTTCCGGAGGTCTGGAAAATGTTCCACCACGTCCAATACAGAAGCATGGGCTGTAGGGGGGCGCCCTAACCTTAATGGGCCAAGGGCACCAGCCCCCCCCCAAGGCCCATGTGTATGGGAGAGGGGAAACCTTAAGGGGGAGGGCCTCCACTTGACTTGGGAGGCACTCCTCCCCCCTTTAGCCGCCGCCCCCAACCCTAGATGGGATCTAAGGGGGGCCGGCCCCCTCTCCCCCCACCTATAAAAAGTGGAGGGGTGGGAGGGCGGCCACACCCTTGAACCTGGCACAGCCCCTCCCCTCCAATACCTCTCCTCCTCCGCGTGAGCTTGGCGAAGCCCTGCCGGAGAATTGCCACTCCATCACCACCACACCGTCGTGCTACTGTTGGACTCTCTTCCTCAACCTCTCCTTCCTCCTTGCTGGATCAAGGCGTGGGAGACATCTCCTTTCTGTACGTGTGTTGAACGCGGAGGTGTCGTCCGTTCGGCGCTAGGATCATAGGTGATTTGGATCACGACGAGTACGACTCCATCAACCCCGTTCACTTGAACGCTTCCGCTTAGCGATCTACAAGGTTATGTAGATGCACTCTCCTTCCCCTCATTGCTAGATTACTCCATAGATTGATCTTGGTGATGCATAGAAAATTTTAAATTTCTGCTACAATTCCCAACAGTGGCATCATGAGCTAGGTCTATGCGTAGTTTCTATGCACGAGTAGAACACAAAGCAGTTGTGGGCGTCGATATTGTCAATTTACATGCCGTTACTAGTCTTATCTTGATTCGGCGTCATCGTGGGATGAAGCGGCCCGGACCGACCACTACAGGAATCAGCTACTTTTCCGTCTGCCACGGCGGACGGCAAAGGCCTGAACGGCGGATGGCAAAGAGCTTTGCCATCAGCCGCGGACGGCAAAAGGCTCCGGCAACGTAGGCTCCGGTAAACAGTTTCTTTGCCGTCTGCTACTGACGGCAAAGTCTTTGCCGTCTGCGGCGGACGGCAAAGAGAGCGCGGCAGATGGCAAAGAGAGCGGACGGCAATAACTACGCTGTCAGTCCGTTAAGTGGCTAATGGCAGGCCTTTGTCATCCGCCACTGACGGCAAACTTTGGAAGGCCTTTGCCGTCCGCCGTGTGATGTCAGCTGACGTCACTACACAGCAGGCCTTTGCCGTCCGCCGCTGTAGGCCAAGTTTTGCTCTTTGCCGTCCGCCGTGGACGGCAAAGCCTTTGCTGAGCCACTGTAGGCAAACTGACCAAATTGGTCAGCCTCCCAGGAAGCACAGCTGCCTACCACGTGGCCTCTTTGCCGTCCGCTGCTGATGGCAAAGAGCCCTTTGCCGTCGGTGGCTGACGGCAAAGAGCCTGCATATTGTCTCTTTTTTCTGTTTTTTCTTAATCCAACAATTTTCACAGCAAATATATCACATATTTAACTGCAAACATATCCAACACACATATCACATATCCAGCACATAATTCCATATACATATATATAACATAGCAAAGTTTCATCAACATATATAGGAAGTTCCATCCATACACATTGTTCCATATACATATTACATAGCAAAGTTTCATCAACGTAGCAAGTTCTATCATAGCAAGCTAGATACAATGCAAAGTTTTAACAAAGAAAAAGCAAGCACTCCATCCTAGCAAGCTAGCTTCCATGAAGTGAGTGAAATCTGCAAAATGGTAAATATGAACTTAGAAATTGGTGAATAGAACAAGAAGAAGACTATAACAAGAAGTATATGTCATTTATGACCTAACTTAGGTGGAATGGATCATTTATGAGCTAACTAAGTTGAAATGGGTTGTTTATGAGCTAACTTAGTTGGAATGTATCATTTATGAGCTAACATAGTTGAAATGGGTCGTTTATGAGCTAACTAAGGTGAAGGGCATCAATTTTGAGCTAACTAAGGTGAAATGGATCTTTTTGAGCTAACTAAGGTGAAATGAATTGTTTTTGAGCTAACTAAGGTAAAATGGATCGTTTTTGAGCTAACTTAGTTGAAATGGGTCATTTATGAGCTAACTAAGGTGAAATGCCATGTTTTTGAACTAACTAAGGTGAAATGGATCGTTTTTGAGCTAACTAAGGTGAAATGGATCGTTTTTGAGCAAACTTAGGTGAAATGGATCATTTAAGAGCTAATTTAGGTGAAATGGATCGTTTTTAGCTAACTTTGGTGAAATGGATCGTTTAGGAGCTACTCTAGGTAAATTGGGTCATTTTAGAGCTAACTTGGATAAACTGGATCATATATAAGCTAACCTAGGTAAGATGGGTCATTTTGGAGCTAACTTAGGTAAAATGGATCGTCTATGAGCTAACTAAGCTAATTATGCAATTTTTGACATAAGTAAGCTAAGTACAGATCGTTTTAGAGCTAACTTAGGTAAAATGGATGGTTTTGGAGGTCAGTAAGCTTATTAAGTCATTTTGGAGGAGAAGAAGCTAAGTCTAGGTCATTATGGTAAGCATTGGAGGAAATAAAGCTAAGTCTAGGTCTTTATGCATGTGTTAAGCAAAACACTCGATAAACTTACCAAGATCCAGGAGGTGTAGGAGCGGGGTGGCTCGTGTCGGTAGCTGGAGAAGGATCGTGCGATGCTTGTCTGGAGTTACGTTGCACCAAAGATCATTTCCAATGTCTTGTGAGCATGATGACACTCAAATGTTAAGACTAGCAAGTAATGTCCATTCAAATAAAACTCACCGTGGTCCCAGGAGCAATCACTGGCATCGGCGGAGCGGTCTGACCTGTCTTCTCACACACAGACTGCACATTTGGTTTTGACGACTCGGTCATACTAGTTAGTAATGAGACAAACACTACATGAATGTTTTGGCTAATCTACAGAAGAAACTTACCACAAGGAGCTCGTACATGGCCCTTGCCTGCATGTCATTCTGTGCCCTCTCCTCCTCCATCATCTTTGTCGTCCTCTCCTCCAACTCCCGCTGCCTCTCCGCCGCCTCCGCCAGAAGTTTCTCCGTTCTATCTCTCTCACTCTGTATAGCAGCCTGCAACACCACTCACATGACCATTTGTAATCATTGATGGAAGCGCACACAATGTAATGGAGAAAGATAACTGAGTACGTATCACTAACCTTGATGGCGAGTTTCACTGGCCGTTCACGAGGCCTTATCTCAGGAGCGGAGCTCGACTGGCGCGCCTTGATCTCCGGGAGAGTGCTAGGACAACGGATAAGTCCATCTCCAATGGCTATGGAGCCATGGGACCTCCCGCCACCAGATATCATCAACAGCTCTGGATCAATGGGACCCTGGCTCGGGTTAAAGTCCTCCCCTTTCCTCGCCTTCCCCTCATCTCTATATCTCACGAGCTTGTTGTGGGAGGAGATGTTGGTGAAGTTGTTTGCATCATCGAGGTCAGACTAAGAGAAAGCCTTGACTTTCTTGAAAGAGGCAGTGTGGGCCATGGCATACAGGTCGTACACCTCTGGCACCTTATCCGCCTTATTGTAGCGTGCCTGAAAGAGAGAAACAATGAAAATTAGTAATTAAAGGGCTCAAGCTAGCATGATGAATGAATTGCATGAATCATGAAGCAAACCACATACCCAGTTGCGCCCGAACTGATATAAGTTGGAGCTGCCTTGATGGTGTGGCACACCTTCCATTTGGGCACGTTTGTCCTTGGCCTCCTTGTGGAGGGCTAGCCATCGTTGTGAGCACCACTCATCGACCAACACCTCCCAGCAATCCATCCGATCCGCACACCATCTCGGAGGCGCCTAAGTTAGCAAATAGAAACTTGAGCGCTATGGCTAAGAATTACTAAATGAAGGAACTTAAGTAGAGAAGGCCTTAAGAATTAGCTTCATGTACTGCTCCTTACTCAGGAGCTTATCGCGGCACGCCGGCTTGGTCTTCTTGATACCACGCAAGGCGTAGTAGTCTCGAACAGCCTGCACCCGAGCCTCATGCCGTAAGTTCTGGAGTAGGCGCTTGCAGACGTTCTCGATAACATGTGCCGCGTCCTCCTCGTATCCCTCCTCACACCTGTAGAATGTCTGCAATCAAATGAGACAATATTGATTAGTACAATTAATAACTAGCTAGTTGAAGATTTTTAAATGTGTAAAGGAGAAATTACCCAGAACTTTCTGATCACCATGTCTGCCCTCGTGTCGCACACGACACCGTCGATAATCTCATTTGGCGGGGCCGGGGCAGCCACGTAGTGCTCCCAGCTCAATCCAAGCTCTGGAAGCCGACCCTCGCCAGGCAACGTGACAAACCCCGGGAAGTTTTGCCGGCAAAGAACTCCAAGGACGGAGTTGGGCCGGCGGACACTATGATGGTGGTCCCAACCCCTGCAGCATGACAAGGCCAACACATTAGTTATTTGAAAAAACGTGAATGCACAAGGTACAAAAATATTAAATGCACTTACATACCTCTCCCCATGAGGGAAAATCAACCACCTCTGCTCGCGGGTCACCGGCACGGACGGGAGCCGTGTAGCACCACGCTGGTAGACGGTGCCCCCCTCCTCCTCAAGATCAGTCGGCTCCCCGCCATCATCAGCATGGCCACTCGGCTCCTCGGGCTGATCCGGCCAGGTACCCCATCCGGACGTGTGCTCCTCCGGGGTCACGTGGGCCGAACTCTCGTGGGCCGAAGGCCAGTCAACCCGAGGCTCGTGGGCCCAAGACCCATGGACCGGAGTCCGTGTAGCCTCCTCCTCGGACGAGTCCACCCTAGCAGTCACGTGCTCGGGTGAAAAGGCTGGGGGTGGCGGCGAGGAAGGCACCGTAGCAGTCACCCTACCTCCTCTCCCACGACCACGTGCCCCACCTCCTCTCTTCCTACCTCGTCCCCTACTGGGCACCGCGGTCGACGAAGAAGGGCCCGGCGGTGTGGCCATACTGTCCAGCAACGCTCGGCGGAGAGGTGCGTCTTGAATGGAAGACCTCAGACCACGCTCCCGACCAGCGCCCACCATCTTTCAACACCTGCCATGACAAACAGTAAACGAAATTAGTACAACATAAAAAAAGACCGACATGAATAATAATATGTGTATCACTTAAGTGTATCATCATCAAGTACAACATAAAAAAATGTAATACCTAACACTACTAATAATCTCGATCAGTATCATCAATAAATGCATAATCATCATCATCACTATAATCAATGACGGGCTCATAGGGTTCATTGGCATCAACATGTGCAAGGCCACCTTGACGTAATCGGTCAAGCATTGACAGGTCATCCGCAGCAGTAACCTCTTCTTGTTCCGGCTCTTCTTGTTCCTCCTCTGGGGTGATGTCGGATTCATTGTCGCTGTCTACTTCAATGGTTTGGGGTGAAGTATAGCGGTTCTTGAAACGCTTTTTGGAAAGACGTGTCTCTTGGAAGAATTCTCCTTCATATGTGTCTGGGTTAATGTGAGGTTCATAATCCTCTTCCTTTGGGGGAGAAAGTCTAGCACGTGGCGGCACTTCATAAACGACATCCCAACCTTTCAGATTTGGATTAGTTTGGCAGGCCCACGGTAGATAGAATACTTGGGTCGCCTGTTGAGCCATAATATAGACATCAGGAACATCTAAATGAGTGCTTTGGTTGATTTCAACTAGCCCTACATGTTCATGAGTCCTTCTAGTCTCCTTCGGCTGAAACCAATAACATTTGAAGACTACGACATTCGGTGGGTTTTCACCATAGAACAGAAGGTCATAAATTGCTTCAACTCTCCCATAATACTCGGTACCTCCTTCGCCAATAGCAGATACACAACAATTTGTTGACTTTCGGTCCGCCATAGATAGCTCTTTGCCATAGGTACGAAAGCGATACCCGTTAATGTCGTACTTGTCAAATGAACGGACCTTATAGTCAAAACCATTAGCGACTTGTCTCAATTCGGCGTCCATAGACTCTGAGTTAGCCTACAGGTTTAATATGAAAGGATTGTTGCATTATGCACAAATTAGCAAATGAAATGAAATTGTCTAATAGAAATTACCCTTTTTTTGAACCAAGAGATGAAACTGGGATAGCCACCTCCTTGCTTTGCGAGAAGCTCATACTCTTCGACGGAATCCTTTTGGATCTCCGCTCCATACGAGAATATGGTGACGTATCGACTGTATGACATATCCAGGAATAAGAGTAGTTCAAAGGAAACAGAAGTTGCGAAACAATGTACCGAGAACTTACTCGATGTACGGCCGCACTTCTATCAGGTTGTTGAAGATATACAACGAAATGGTCCGCCATTCTTCGTTATCCAAAGATACTGGATGTGAAACACTAGCTGGTGCGAGATTCCCTTTGAATAGGCTGAGGTTGCATCCACCCTTTTTAGGCTCGTCAGCATTGTACCGAGGCTTCGGACTATGCAAATGACGATTTTTTGCTTCGTAGTGCGCTGTTACGAAGTTTGCTGCCTCCTCTGTAATGAATGCCTCCGCCATCGATGCTTCAATTCTACGTTTATTTTTACATTTTTCTCGAAGCGTCTTTTGCATCCTCTCAGTTGGGTAGCACCAACGATTTTGCACGGGCCCCCCCAATCTTTCCTCGGTCGGGAGATGCAAAATCAAATGCTGCATTGGATTAAAGAAGCCCGGTGGAAAGATCTTCTCTAACTTGCAGATCAACTCCGGCGCCAACTCTTCCATTTCTGCTAGCATGCCAGGCGATAGTTCTTTCGCACAAAGAACACGGAAGAAATAGCTGAGTTCTGCCAGTACTAGCCATTCATCCTCAGGGATGAAGCCACGCAACATCACCGGCATTACCCGCTCAATCCATATGTGCCAATCATGACTCTTGAGACCAAATATCTTCAGTTTATCAAGATTTGCTCCCCTCTTTAGATTCGCTGCATACCCATCGGGGAACATCAACTGCTGTTGCACCCACAAGAGAATTTCCCTCATAGCTGGCCTTCCAAGATTGAACCATGCCTTTGGCTTCGTCCAGTTCTGCTTTCCTTTCGGTTCTTTCATGTTTTGTAACGGCCTATCACATAGCGCCTCCAGATCGACTCTAGCCTTAGTATTATCCTTTGACTTCCCATCTATGCCGAACAATGTACCAAAAAGTGCCTCGGCGATATTCTTCTCAGTGTGCATCACGTCGATGTTGTGGGGGCAAAGGAGGTCTTTGAAGTAAGGCAGATCCCATAAGCATGTTTTGTGAGTCCACGCGTGCTTAGTATTATACCCCTTGAAGTACCCTGGACGTTGTGGATCTGGCTCGAGAGCGTTTAACTGATCCAGGGTCTATTGGCCTGTCAATGCAGGTGGTGCAGAGTTTTTGACAACTGTACCCCTGATGAAGTTCTTCTAGTCTTTCCTGAACTTATGGCGAGGATCCAGGAACTGTCTATGCATGTCGAAGCAAGAAAACTTGCGACCGGCCTGAAGCCAACGAAACTCAAGAGCTCCCTTGCATGTGGGGCACGGGAACCTTCCATGCACACACCAGCCAACGAATAGCGCATACGCCGGCAAGTCATGCGTCGAGTACATGTACCAGACACGCATTATGAAGTTCCGTTTGCTAAAGGCGTCGTATGTCCTGAACCCATTATCCCAGGCTTCTTGCAATTCGTCCTTAAGCGGCTGCATGTACACATTCATATTTTTTCCCGGATAGTTGGGTCCTGGAATTATCAACGTCAGGAAAATGTTCTTTCTTTGCATAATCTGTCCGGGGGGGGAGATTGAGTGGAAAGACAAATACGGGCCAACAACTGTATTGGGCTGCCGTCATACCAAACACACTGAACCCATCCGTGCTGATGCCGACTCGAGGATGCCTCGGATCTGCCGCTTTGTCAGCATGTAATTCATCAAACTTTTTCCACGCAACACCATCCGATGTGTGTACCATCATCAGATTCCCATCTGCATCTAGTTCGGTTCTTTTTCCTATTTTGTGCCATGTCATCTGTCTGGCCGTCTCTTCGACCATGAAAAGACGTTGAAGTCTTGGTACGATTGGCATATACCGAAGAACACTAACGGGGATTTTGGTCTGTGTCTTCTCACCCATACCGTTGTCTACCACAATATACCTGGAAGACTTGCAAATGGGACAATAGTTCAAGTCCGCATAGTCAAGCCTAAATAAGGCACATCCTTTCTCACAGGCATGTATCTTCTCATAGGGCATCTTCAGTGCACGGAGGATTTTGTCCGACTGGTACAGGTTTGCAGGCATTACATGGCCTTTGGGTAGAAAGCGTCCAAATACTGTCATAATTGCGTCATAGCATTCTCTGCCCAAGTTGAACTGAGCCTTCAGAGCCATTACTTGTGAGATGGCATCCAACTGACAAAGCTCAGTGTGCTCGTGGAGCGGACGTTTCGAAGACTCCAACATTTCATTGAAGGCCTTTGCAGATTCCTCCATCTCCTCGTCCGAATCCCGAGCATCATCATAGCCTTGCACCATGTTTTCCATCCCAGTACCATGCTCGTCGGTGCGACAACGATCCACCTCAGCTCGGTCATGTTGGGAAGACTCACCATGAAATGTCCACACCGTATAATCGGGCGTAAAACCACTCTTCTGCAGGTGTTTGCCCATTTCAGCCTCTGTCTTCTTTTCCCAATTGCCGCACCGGAAACAGGGGCACCAGGTTTTCTTTTGGCCATTTGCAAATGCGGCTTGCACAAACCCCTTAGTTTTTGTGAACCATTCAGCGCTCCATTTGTTCTGACCAGTGTGACCGATATACATCCAAGCACGGTCACTCATCTTGACTTTCAGAGCTACTGGACACACAACAATTATATATGTAATTCACCATGTATATATTCATCAGTTGATCTACTTTGTCAATTTTATTACGTCCATGCAACCTGCACTCTAATAGGTAATGATAGGTCCTAATCCCACCCGTGTATGTGTAGATTGGGTTCATTTTCCCATGCTATGCTCCGGATCCGACACAAAATTTCGGTAGCACCTCCCCGCTGTTCTCCCGATACACGTCTCTGCAATAAACAGAGAGGATGTGTACCCGGAGAACAACAGGGGAGGCACTGACGAAATTTATGCGTCGGATCCGGAGCAAAGCATATGGGAAAACGAACCCAATCTACACATACTCGGGCTATCCATGGATAGCGTTGGACAATTCGAAAGAATCAAGGTTATAAATATGCAAATACATGCATATTTATAACTATGACCCTTTCGAACGGGAGACACATATTGGTTACGCATACTGATGATTCAAGACACATATATAGCTAGCTATCAAGTTTCATCGGAATAGATCAAATAATTAATGGGGGAGGAGGACTTGTCATTTGTGCTCACCCACGAACGAAGGGGCAGAGCTCGTCAAACGCACGACAAGGTCGTCAAACACCAAACCTCGCAGCGATGAAACAACTGCACATTTAAAACTACACGATCAACACAATTATATATGATATTTTTCATAACAAAATTGAAAAATATATGACCTAACTAATAATTCACAAATATATGACCCCGTCTGCCTCTGGAAGGCCAAAGAACACCTTTTCGGGAGGTGTCGGGGGTCGGGGTGTCCTGTCGGTGTCGGGGTGCCGTGTCGGGGTCGGGGTGCTGTTTTGGGGTCGGGGTGTGGTGTCGGGGTCAGGGGGTCAGGGGGTCGGTTGTCGGGGTGTGGTGTCGGGGTCGGGGTGTGGTGTCGGGGGGTCTGGGGGTCGGGTGTCGGGGGGTCGGGTGTCGGGGTATCGGGGTGTCGTGTCGGGGTCGGGGTGTGGTGTCAGGGTGTCGGGGGTCGGGGGTCGGGGTCGGGGTGTCGGGCCAGGGTGTCGGGGTGGCGTGTCGGGGTCGGGGTGTCGGAGGTCGGGGTCGGGGTGTCGGGGGTCGGGGGTCGGGGTGTCGGGCCGGGGTGTCGGGGTGGCGTGTCGGGATCGGGGTCGGGGTGTCGGGGGTCGAGGTCGGGGTCGGGGTCGGGTTGTCGGGCCAGGGTGTCGGGGTGTCGGGGGTCGAGGTCGGGGTGTCGGGGGTCGGGGTCGGGGTGTTTCCTTCTATCCTTCTTCTTCTTTCCTTCTCTTCTTCTTCTTTTTTCTTCTTCTTTCCTTTCTTCTTCTTCTTCTTCTATCCTTCTTCTTCTTTCCTTTCTTCTTCTTCTTCTTCTTCTTCTTCTTCTTCTTTCCTTTCTTCTTCTTTCCTTTCTTCTTCTTCTTCTTCTTCTTCTTCTTCTTTTTTCATCTTTTTTCTACTTCTTTTACTTCTTTTCTTTTCTTCTATTCTTCTTCTTCTACTTCTTCTACTTCTTTTCTTCTTCTTCTTTTTCATCTTTTTTCTACTTCTTTTCTTTTCTTCTTTTTCATCTTTTTTCCACTTCTTCTTCTTTTCTTCTACATATTCTTTTTTCTAACACTAACACTAAATTTTCTTCTTTTCTAACACTAAATCTAACACTAACACTAACACTAACAATTAAACAAGAATTAAACAGCAAAAAAAGAAAAACAAAAAAAACTCACCGGAGCAGGGGACGACGCTGGCGCCGGGGTGGTGGGTGGGTGGGGGCGGCGGGGCTCCGGGGCAGTGGGATGGCCGGGCGGCGGGGGCGTGGGCGGCGGGGCGCAGGGGCGGCGAGCTCCGGGGTGCAGGGGCGGCGACCTCCGGGGCGCAGGGACGGCGAGCTTCGAGGCGCCCCGGAGGTCGCCGTCCATGCGCCCCGGAGCTCGCCGCACCCCACCCACTGACCGACATGCACTAGTTGCATAAGGTGGCTAACGGGTGTCTGTCTCTCCCACTTTAGTCGGATCGGATTCGATGAAAAAAGGGTCGTTATGAAGGGTAAATAGAAATTGGCATATCACGTTGTGGTTTTGGCGTAGGTAAGAAACGTTCTTGCTAGAAACCTATAGCAGCCACGTAAAAACTTGCAACAATAAGTAGAGGACATCTAACTTGTTTTTGCAGCATGTGCCGTGTGATGTGATATGGCCAAAAGGATGTGATGAATGATATATGTGATGTATGAGATTGATCATGTTCTTGTAATAGGAATCACGACTTGCATGTCGATGAGTATGACAACCGGCAGGAGCCATGGGAGTTGTCTTAATTTATTTATGACTTGTGTGTCAACATAAACGTCATGTAATTGCTTTACATTATGGCTAAAGTGTTAGCCATAGTAGTAGAAGTAATAGATGACGAGACAACTTCAAGAAGACACGATGATGGAGATCATGATGATGGAGATCATGGTGTCATGCCAGTGACAACGATGATCATGGAGCCCCGAAGATGGAGATCAAAAGGAGCAAAATGATATTGGCCATATCATGTCACTATTTGATTGCATGTGATGTTTATCATGTTTTACATCTTATTTTCTTAGAACGACGGTAGCTTAAATAAGATGATCCCTCACTAAAATTCCAAGAAAAGTGTTCCCCCTAACTGTGCACCATTGCGAAGGTTCGTTGTTTTGAAGCACCACGTGATGATCGGGTGTGATAGATTCTAACGTTCGAATACAACGGGTGTTGATGAGCCTAGCATGTACAGACATGGCCTCGGGACACATGCGAAACACTTAGGTTGACTTGACGAGCCTTGCATGTACAGACATGGCCTCGGAACACGGAAGACCGAAAGGTCGAACATGAGTCGTATAGAAGATACGATCAACATGAGATGTTCACCCTTGATGACTAGTCCGTCTCACGTGATGATCGAACACAGCCTAGTCGATTCGGAACATGTTTCACTTAGATGGCTAGAGGGATGTCTATCTGAGTGGGAGTTCATTAAATAATTTGATTAGATGAACTCAATTATCATGAACATAGTCTAAATTGTCTTTGCAAATATGTTGTAGATAAATAGCTCACGTTGTAGCTCCCTGTTTCAATACGTTCCTAGAGAAAGATTAAGTTGAAAGATATTGTAAGCAATGATGCGGACCGGGTCCGTAGTCCGAGGAGTGTCCTCACTGCTACACAGAAGGCTTACGTCTTTGATGCACCGCTTGATGTACAAACCCCTACAACGTCGTCTGTGGATGTTGTGAACACCTGACAGACACATCCTGATGACACTTGATAGTTTAGTGCACCATACTTTACGGCTTAGAATCGTGATTCCAATGACGTTTTGAACGCCATAGAACATATGAGATGTTCCAAGAGCTGAAATTAGGATTTCAGGCTCATGCCCGTGTTGAGAGGTGTGAGACCTCTGACAAGTTATTTTGCCAACAAGATGGAGGAGAATAGCTCAGCTAGTGAGCATGTGCTCAGAATGTCTGGGTGCTACAATCACTTAAATCAAGTGGGAGTTAAACTTCCAGATAAGATAGTGATTGATAGGGTTCTCTAGCCACTATCACTAAGCTACTAGATCTTCATGATGAACTATGACATGCAAGGGATGGAGTTGATCCCGGAGCTGTTTGCGGTGCTTAAGACCGCAAAAGGTAGAAATCAAGAAGGAGCATCAAGTGTTGATGGTTTGACAAGACCACTGGTTTCAAGAAGGGCAAGGGCTAGAAGGGAAACTTCATGGATGGCAAACCAGTTGCCGCTCCAGTGAAGGAACCCAAGGTTGAACCCAAACCCGAGACTAAATGCTTCTATTGTAAGGGGAACGGTCACTGGTAGCGGAATTACCCCAAATGCATGGTAGATAAGAAGGCTGGCAACTTCAAAGTATATATACATGTTATTAATGTGTACCTGACTAGTACTCCTGGTAGCACCTGGGTATTGGATACCGGTTCAGTTACTATTATTGGTGACTTGAAGCAAAAGCTACGGACTAAACAGAGACCGGCTAAGGGCAAGGTGACGATGTGTGTTGGAAGTGTTTCCAAATTTGATGAGATCACCATCGCACACTCCATCTGCCTTCGGGATTAGTATTGAACCTAGATAAATGTTATCAGGTGTCTACGTTAAGCATGAATATGATTAGATCATGTTCATTGCAATACGGTCATTCATTTAAGTTAGAGAATAATGGTTATTCTGTTTACATGAATGATACCTTTCATGGTCATGCACCCTATGTGAATGGTTCATTGAATCTCGGTCGTGGTAATACACATGTTCACGCCCAAAGATGTAGAATTAACAATGATATTACCACTTTCTCGTGGCACTGCCGCTTAGGTCATATTGGTGTAAGATGCATGAAGAAACTCCATGTCGATGGATGTTTGGAGTCACTTGATTTTGAATCACTTGACACATGCGAGCCATGCCTCATGGGCAGGATGACTAAGACCCCGTTTTCAGGTACAATGAAACGGGCAAGTGACTTGTTGGAAATCATGCATGCTGATGCGTGTGATCCAGTGAGAATTGAAGCGTGCGGTGGATATCGCTATTTTCTCATCTTCACTGACGATTTGGGTAGATATAGGTATATCTACTTAATGAAGAACACGTCTGAAACGTTTGAAAAGTTCAAGCGATTTCAGAGTGAAGTTAAGAATCATCACAATAATAAGATCATGTTCCTACGATATGATCAAAAGGGGATTTTCTGAGTTATGAGTTTGGCAATCACTTAAGACATTGTGGAATTGTTTCACAGTTGAAGCCACCTGGAACACCACAAGGTAATGATGTGTCCGGACGTCGTAATCGAACCCTATGAGATATGGTGCGATCTATGATGTCTCTTACCAATCTACCGTTTTCATTTTGAGGTTATGCGTTAGAGACAGCTGCCTTCACTTTAGATAGGACACCGTCTAAGTCCGCTGAGATGATGTCATATGAACATTCGTTTGGCAAGAAACCAAAGTTGTCATTTCTTAATGTTTGTGGATGCGATGCTTACGGCTTCAGCCGAAGAAGCTCGAACCCAAAGCGGACAAACACATCTTCATAGGATACCCAAGGGTGACAGTTGGGTATACCTTCTATCTCAGATCCGAGAGCAAATTGTTTGTCGCTAAGAATGGGTCCTTTCTTGAGAAGGAGTTTCTCTCAAAAGAATTGAGTGGGAGGAGGATAGAACTTGATGAGGTTGTCGAACCTTTACTTCAACCAGAGAGTGATGCAACACAGAAAGATGTTTTCTGTGGCGCCTACGTCTGTTGAAGAGGAAGTTAATGATAGTGATCATGAAGCTTCGGATCAAGTTGCTATCGAACCTCGTAGGTCGACAAGGATATGTACTACTCCTGAGTGGTACGGTAATCCTATCTATGATATCATGTTGTTAGACAACAATGAACCTACGAGCTATGGAGAAGCGATGGTGGGCCCGTATTTTGACAAATGGTTAGAAGCCATGAAATCCGAGATAGGATCCATATATGAGAACAAAGTATGGACTTTGGTGGACTTGCCCGATGATCAGCAAGCCATTGAGATAAATGGATCTTTAAGAAGAAGACGGACGTGGGCAGTAATGTTACCGTCTATGAAGCTCAACTTGTGGGAAAGAGTCTTTTCACAAGTTCAAGGAGTTGACTACAATGAGAATTTCTCACCCGTAGCGATGCTTAAGTCCGTCGGAATCATGTTAGCATTAGCTGTATTTTTTCGATTAAGAAATCTTACAGATGGATGTCAAAACAAGTTTTCTTACCAGTTTTCGTAAGAAAAGTGGTATGTGATACAATAAAAGGTTTTGTCGATCCTAAGGATGCTAAAAGGTATGCTGGCTCCAGCAATCCTTCTATGGACTAGAGCAAGCATCTCGGAATTGGAATATATGTTTTGATGGAGTGATCAAAGCTTTTAGGTTTATACAATGTTTGCTAGAAACTTGTATTTACAAGAAAGTGAGTGGGAGCACTACAACATTTCTGATAAGTATATGTGGATGACATATTGTTGATTCGAAATGATGTAGAATTTCTGGAAAACATAAGTGGTTGTTTGAAGAGTGATTTTCAAAGGAAGACCTGGATAAAGTTGCTTACATATTGCGCATCAAGATCTATAGAAATAGATCAAGATGTCTGATGATACTTTCAAAGAACGCACACCTTGACATGTTTTTGAAGGAGTTCAAAATAGATCAGTCAAAGAAGGGGTTCTTACCTGAGTTGTAAGGTGTGAAGTTGAGTAAGACTCAAAGCTTGACCACGGCAGAAGAAAGAAGAAGGACGAAGGTCGTCCCCTATGCTCTTGTCATAGGCTCTATACGGTATGCCATGCTAAAGTACCGCACCTAATGTGTGCCTTGCCACATGTCTGGCAAGAGGGTACAAAGGTGATCTAGGAGTGGATCACTAGATAGCAGTCAAAATTATCCTTAGAGGAATAAGGAAATGTTTCTCGATTATGGAGGTGATAAAGAGTTCGACATAAAGAGTTACGTCGATGCAAGCTTAACACCTATCCGGATAGCTCTGAGTAGAGATACCGGATACGTATAATGGAGCAATAATTTGGAATAGCTCCAAGTGGAACGTGGTAGCAGCATCTACGATATAAAGTTTTGTGAAATACATAGGGATCTGAATATGGCAAGACCCGTTGACTACGACCTCTCTCACAAGCATAACATGATCAAACCCAGAACTCATTGAGTATTAATCACATAGTGATGTGAACTAGATTAGTGACTCTAGTAAACTCTTTGGATGTTGGTCACATGGCGATGTGACATGTGAGTGTTAATCACATGGCGATGTGAACTAGATTATTGACTCTAGTGCAAGTGGGAGACTATTGGCAATATGCCCTAGAGGCAATAATAAATTGGTTATTATTATATTTCCTTGTTCATGATAATCGTTTATTATCCATGCTAGAATTGTATTGATAGGAAACTCAGATACATGTGTGGATACATAGACAACACCATGTCCCTAGTAAGCCTCTAGTTGACTAGCTCGTTGATCAATAGATGGTTACAGTTTCCTGACCATGGACATTGGATGTCGTTGATAACGGGATCACATCATTAGGAGAATGATGTAATGGACAAGACCCAATCCTAAGCCTAGCACAAAGATCGGGTAGTTCGTATGCTAAAGCTTTTCTAATGTCAAGTATCATTTCCTTAGACCATGAGATTGTGCAACTCCCGGATACCGTAGGAGTGCTTTGGGTGTGCCAAACGTCACAACGTAACTGGGTGGCTATAAAGGTTCACTACAGGTATCTCCGAAAGTGTCTGTTGGGTTGGCACGAATCGAGACTGGGATTTGTCACTCCGTGTAACGGAGAAGTATCTGTGGGCCCACTCGGTAGGACATCATCATAATGTGCACAATGTGACCAAGGAGTTGATCACGGGATGATGTGTTACGGAACAAGTAAAGAGACTTGCCGGTAACGAGATTGAACAAGGTATCGGGATACCGACGATCGAATCTCGGGCAAGTACAATACCGCTGGACAAAGGGAATTGAATACGGGATTGATTGAATCCTCGACATCGTGGTTCATCCGATGAGATCATCATGGAACATGTGGGAGCCAACATGGGGATCCAAATCCCGTTGTTGGTTATTGGCCGGAGAGTTGTCTCGGTCATGTCTACATGGTTCCCGAACCCGTAGGGTCTACACACTTAAGGTTCGATGACGCTAGGGTTATTAGGAAGACTTGTATGTGATTACCGAATGTTGTTCGGAGTCCTGGATGAGATCCCGGACGTCACGAGGAGTTTCGGAATGCTCCGGAGGTAAAGATTTATATATGGAAAGTTGTTGTTCGGGTTCCGGGAAAAGTTCGGTTTTTTCCGGTATTGTACCGGGAAGCTTCCGGAAGGTTCTAGAGAATTTCGGAGGGGTCCGGAGGTCCGGAAAATGTTCCACCACGTCCAATACAGCAGCATGGGCTGTAGGGGGCGCCCTGACCTTAAGGGGCCAAGGGCACCAGCCCCCCCCCCAAGGCCCATGCGCATGGGAGAGGGGAAACCCTAAGGGGGAGGGCCTCCACTTGACTTGGGAGGCACTCCTCCCCCCTTTGGCTGCCGCCCCCAACCCTAGATGGGATCTAAGGGGGACCAGCCCCCTCTCCCCCACCTATAAATAGTGGAGGGGTGGGAGGGCGGCCACACCCTTGAACCTGGCATAGCCCCTCCCTTCCAATACCTCTCCTCCTCCGCATGAGCTTGGCGAAGCCCTGCCGGAGAACTGCCACTCCATCACCACCACGCCATTGTGCTGCTGTTGGACTCTCTTCCTCAACCTCTCCTTCCTCCTTGATGGATCAAGGTGTGGGAGACGTCTCCGTTCTGTATGTGTGTTGAACGCGGAGGTGCCGTCCGTTCGGCGCTAGGATCATCGGTGATTTGGATCACGATGAGTACGACTCCATCAACCCCGTTCACTTGAACGCTTCCGCTTAGTGATCTACAAGGGTATGTAGATGCAGTCTCCTTCCCCTCGTTGCGAGATTACTCCATAGATTGATCTTGGTGATGCGTAGAAAATTTTAAATTTCTGCTACGATCCCCAACACTTTCCATCTTGATGATTTGCATTTCAGGCATTCACTTAAGTTGGCATAATCCTTCTGGAATAGAACACAATTATTCTTACAAACATGGATCATATTATCCAATTCCAACTGCACGAAGGAAATTCTTCATTTTATTGTAGGTGTGTGGCAGCTCAGACGCATCTGGGAAAGCTTTGCGGAAAGCAGCCAACATCACATCGAATGATTTGTTGGCCATCCGCACAGATGTCTTCACCTGAAGAAAGGTGACCATAGCTGAGAATACCGACAGCGTATTTCCTGGGGTGACAGCCACGTTGCATTGTCCCAACATGCGGGTCCACCATTTTTCTTCTGCAGGTGAAAGTTCACGGAATGCACGAGCATTCCGTAGCATTGTTTAAATGTTGGTCAAATTCACTGGCTCCGCCACCACCTCCTCCTCCTCCTCTTCACCTGATCATCAGGTAGATTAATATGGTGATCTGCTCCTTCCACGTAGTCAATAACATTGACGTTCATAGCTTCTCCATGATGAACCCACCTAGTATATGTGACCGACATCCCATACAAGTGTAGATGATTTTGCATAGTTGATTGGGGTCTTGTAACTGAATTCATACAACTGCTACACGGGCAGAGCACATCTGATTTCGGACCACCGTACTCAGCTCTAATAAAGTTCATGAAGTTTTCATCCCCCTCGACATATGCAGCGGAGAATCTTCCAGCAGAAGTTATCCAAGTCATGTCCATCTGTTAGACATACAAATTAGTTCTTCTACTAGATATTACAGAAAAACATATATGTTTTTTATGAAGTCCAGAAGAATATACCTAGGTCGATGTCTAAAGCTATGGCAAGATATTTGGACGAGCAGATCTAAGTAACGAAGTATATGTAAAGCTAATTCAGCAAACAGATTTGAGTCCTAAATTATGGTAGGCTATTTCAGTAGTCAATGAGGCCAAGCACACAGCCATCAAACTATTGAAGGCCATCGCAGCAACAAAGATCGAGTATAAAACGGTGTAGATCTATTTCACCTAACACATTGGCTACTAGACCATGGCAATCTACATCACAATAAATATATGGCAGGATATTTTAGCAACTAATCGGCCTTGGCATGCCATCTCAGCTAAGCAGGTTGAGTGCAGAACCGGTCAAGGAAGCTTCTTAAGCAGAGCATATTGACTGTAAACTACTTCGGCAAACAGTGAGATTAACAGCATCTATCAGCTAACATTCAGCGCTACACCGACATGCACGGGGCCTCAGTCTAGAATGCGCATACCGTGGGAGAAGCTAACCGTCGTGCGTCTCCACACGAACATCGCCAATGGTGGTGGCACTGACCGCCGTGCGCCTCCACAAGAACGTCGCCAGCGATGGCGGCGTGACTAGAGGACAAGAGTCTATGAGAGCGTACTGTGGAGCGAAAGGATCGCCGTGCGTCCCCTTGACGAACCGCAACACCGATGTATCGGCGTGGCGGGGAGGGCGGCTTGCGCGAAGCGAATGGAGTGGAGGGGGACGGGGGGAGGGGGTTTGGGTAATATTATTGGCTAGTTGGCTGAAGGGCGGTTGAATCTAGGATCTGGGGGGAATTTTTGGGTGGGGGAGGATTTTCGTGCGGTGGGCGGGGGGAGTTTGGCGCATGGTCGGTTTCTCCAGGTGTAGTCCCACGTGTCAATGAAGAGGCAAGCCGAAGCACGTTCCGTTTGCGTGAGCCGTGTGCAGGACCGAATGTGTGTGGGGTGCAATGCGACCGCGACAGGGGTGCTGTGAGTGTACCGCCTTTTTTCCTTTTAAACTAGGAGCTTCACCCCCTTAAAAAACAACTTGTTGCTTCGCACGATCCATCAATACTACTACTAGTAGTCCGGTAATCCCAACTAAAACGGTGTTGCCGGGTCTTTTCCCGCGCGATATGCTGGGAGGTTGGCTTAGTTGGGTTTTTAGGGCACCGAGCCTCTTAACGACGGCATACGGACGGACGGCATGAATGCGGGCAGCTGGCGCCGGCTGGGAACGCACCATGCAACGGCGCGAGGGACAAGTGTTTTTGGTGTGCCAGGGTAGTCAGTTGTGGTCGTGGCAACGTTGGAGATGCCCTTTGCTCACATGCGATCGACGCATGTCATTGAAAAAGCAAGACGACCCGGCATGGTCCCAGGTCCTGAGGATGCTGTTGGCCGCGCTACACCACTCCACGGACGCGTCCCGGCGCCCTGTGCATCCTCGACGAGCCGGGTGTTGGGGTGTGTTTGGATTGTGGCCAAAGTGCACCTTACCAAAATTTTGGTCGTGACCCAAAGATTGGTCTTTGTTTGGATGGTTGCCATTTTTTTGGCATGCCAATGAACTCTAGCCAACTCTAGTTCCCGATGTCGGCCAAATCATGGGCAACCAAAACCTCATCCAAAATTTTGGCTACCCAATGCTTTGATGGGGCAACTTTGGGCACAAACCAAACATATTGTTGGTCATGCCACATGTCGGATTTCGGGTTCCGGCAGACCCTTAAGGTTCGAACACTGGGGTGCGCGCGGAAATCTCACCTTCAACCTCTCCGTCTCGATGGGATCTAATACTACTAAAAGAGCTGCACGAAAGACACAAGATTTATACTAGTTCGGGCCACCGATGTGGTGTAATACCCTACTCCAGTGTGTGGTGGATGGATTGCCTCCTGGGGCTGGTGAGGATGAACAATACAAGGAAGAACAGCCTCGCGAGGGCCTGTTCTTGGCCGTGGTGGTGAACTTCTATGAAGAGTTCAGTCACCTCTCTCTCTCTCTTTCTCTCTCAGATCCCGGGCCGAACAACCAGGAATCGAACCCCTTGCTATGTGGGTGGCTAGTCCTATTTATAGAGGCCCTGGTCCTCTCCCCAAATATTGAGCGGGAAGGGATCCAACAATGGCAGGCTAATTTGAAGGGGGACAGCGAGTACATCTATCCTGACAAAAGCAGTCTTCGCCTGCCAAAGGCTCTGGTGATGACGCCGCGCTGGGCTCCATGGTGACCTCCGTCTCGTAGTCCTCCTGTTCTTGGTCTTGTTGCACCGAAGCAGCAACCTTTGCCTGATGCCTCGGTACTCCGCGGATACGCTTGCCCCCTTTGCACCAAAGAGGAAAGAGGGACGCTGCGCGCGCTGGCACCCTCCAGATGCCCCGTGTCGTCATGGCTTGCGTCATGGGCACCTCACGAGGTACCCCGCCTTGAACTCTCCGCCTCCTCGCGAGCCAGCCTAACGAGGCTGTGCCTGAGGATGTGCCGTGTCGTCTGCCTCGCGAGGCTTGGCCCCTCGCGAGGGTCTTGAGCCTCGTGTTGATGAAGATGGGCCGCACTGGGCCCCCACTTGAGCCACGCCGCAGGCCGCAGGCAGGCAAGTCAGGGGACCCCCGTTCCCAGAACGCCGACAGTAGCCCCCGGGCCCAAGGTGCGCATGGACTTGGCCGTGCCGAGAGGTAAAAGGGCAAGGGCGAAGCGCCGCGGGCCTAACAGCCTGCGGCCTTGGACGCCGCGTGGCGGTTGAGTGGACGTGGGTGCCTTAGCAACCGCGCGGGTTGACAAGGGAGAGGCATCTTCCAAGACTTCGCCCTTGCTTTCTCCGGTTGCTGCTCAGATCCCCTTTCTTGCGCCTCCCCTTTCTTCCTCCAAACTTCCAGATCTACTCCGGTTGCGCGACCTAGGAAGCCATGGCGCCTCGCAAGCCTCCGGCCGAAGCTTGGTATTCCCCTGCTCTGGACCCGCCGACTGTGTCCAAGGCCACCTTTGCCCGACTGTGCTGGATGGCGGCGGCGAGGGCGTCGTCGGGACGGAGGTGTTCAAGGTTGGCTCCGCCTCCCCTGAAGGTCGAGGGAGCACCTATTACCCTTTCTTTGTGAGCGCCATCACAGCGGGCTTGGTGCCTCCCTTCTCCGAGTTCTTCTTCTCTGTCCTCCGCCATTACAACTTGCTGGCTCTCCATCTCCACCCCAACTTTGTCCTTCTCCTGGCGATCTTCGCTTACTACTGCGAGGCCCACGTAGGGGTGTAGCCCTCGGTGGCCTTGCTGCGCCACTACTTATACCTCCGGACTACTGGCAGTTCTCCTTCCGCATGCGCGAGCTTCGTCACGCATGGCAGCACCATTACCATCTCGAGTCCCGGGAAGAGGGCTGATGGCTTCCGGAGCAAGTAGGTCTTGGTTGACGCCAGGCGCGTCCACCCTCGGCTGATCCCGCCCACGGAGCAGGCCGTGAGCGCCAGTAATTGGTGACGGGAGGAGCTCGCGGATCCCCGCGCGAAGCCGGTGTTGGAGACGATGGATGCGGACTTGAGGCCAGCCAACATGGCGACGACGAAGTTGATTGGTGCGTCACTGTTAAGGGAGTTCTTGGAGCAGCAGCTGGCTCCACTCCAGCAGTACTCTTCTCCGATGTCGGGGCCTCATCTGAGCCCCGGGCCTGCGGACGAAGAGGACGTGAACGCGGTTCTTCAATCTCTGGTAGGGGGCATGGTGGCAAAGTTGGAGGGCGCTCCTGAGCCCTTGTTTCTTCACAGCGACTGGGAGCAGGTGATGAAGTCCATGCCTGTTTTCAACGGGGTCGGGCTCGTGCCCGTGGCGCCTTCTGAAGGACTGGTGGACGTGCCCTACGGTGACCCCAGCGAGGAAGAGGACGGAGAGGAGCGGGGAGAGGGGCCCGACTCCGGGGCGACTGACGGAGAGTCAAGGGCTCCCCTCCCTCGGCGCTCGCCCCGCACTCTCCGCCTATCACCGAGCGATGATGATGATGATGATGACGACGATGTGCTGGGTAGCGGGAGCTCGCCCCCGATCCCGAAGAAGGACAGGACAGGGCTGGTCCCCCGCGGGCCTGCCCCTACCCCGGGGCAGTCCGCTGCCGCGCCTTCTACTCCCAAGGTCGACCCTTCCAGCCGGCTGTTTGGCTTGAAGTTAGGCCAAAAGCTGCCCGAGCTCACTGGCGATGACCCATAAGCGCTTGATCCTTGTTCTCTTGTTTCTCATTCTGCCGACGAGGCTTGATGATTGCTTCTCTTGAGTAGGCGGGCGCCCACGGCGAAGAAACCTAAGCGGGCTCCTAAGGCTCCATCCGCGGCAGCGCCCCCGCCTGTGAAAGGGGGCGATCGCAGTGCGCGGGCTTCTCCTGGTCGGTCGCCCTCAGGAGGTCTGGCCATGCTGGCAGGGGCGAGCTCAGCCCCCGTGGCCCAGGTGACTCCTGAAGTGTCCTCGTCTAGCGCCACTGCCACCGCTAGGGAGTCGCAGCGAACTCTGGCTCGGGATTCGGCGGCCTTGCCGCCGCCACCTTCTCCTCCTGTTTTGCTGGCCACTGCTCCCTCGGCTCCTCCTGTCGTCCTGGAGCGCGCCGAGGCTCCTCCGTCTTCTTCCTCCATCTTGGAGCATGCTGCTGCTGAACTGGACCGGCTGCGTCAGGAACTTCTCGGCGCCAACCCTCGCCTGGTTGCCGGGTGTCTGGAACTGGCTTCGGGGTGGATTCGCTCTGATGCTTTGATCCGGGCGGTGCTGGTTCAGGCCTCGACGGCCTGCGACGAGGAGAAGCGGGCCGTCCTTGAGGCAAAGATTGTTCGTGACGCGGCCCTGGGGGAAGTGGTCAAGGCCCGCGACCGCTGCAAGGCGCTGGAGGACGAGCTGCAAGGCCTGCGGGGCCAACTTGCGGAGGAGGTTCGCCTTCTCCAAGAGCAGGAGAAGGGGGCGAAGGCGCGTGAGGCGGCGCTCGAGGACGTGGAGGCCATGCTCAAGAAGCGCCGTGAGCGTCTAGGCGTGTGGAAGACAGAGCTGGAGGTGACGAAGACCGAGCTGGAGGCCAAGGCTCAGGTCCTCGCCGAAGATCGCGTGGCCTTCACGGACATGGAGAAGGACGCCCGCGCTTCGCTGAAGATGCTTTACGAGAGCGGCTTGGACAGCCCGCTAGCTAGTGACAAGGATGGCCCCGCCAAGCTGCTTCCCTTCCTGTTCAAGGCTCTTGGGGACGTCGTCCTTGGCATCGGCCCCGCGGCCGAGGCCGAGGCGCACGTCCTGTCTTCTGCCGCGCTGACATGGGTCTTCACCCACGTCTACCTCCGCGATCCCAACACCGACCTCAACGCCCTGCTGGAACCGGTGAGCGGCGAGGGTGCTGCTGCCGCTGTCGAAGCCATGAAGGGGCGCGCGGAGGCGCTGCTGGAGAAGTTCCGGGCCTTCAGCACCAGGCCGGAGCAAGGCGCTGCCGACCCTGCCGTTCCACAAGGCAAAACTAGCGCCGACGAGTGACTCCGTCCCGTCCCTGCTCTTCTTTAGGTTCCTGCACATGCATCACACCTCGGGGAGGCATTTAAACTTGCGTTTGGCATTGAGATTGACGGTATGGACTGTAATATTTGCTTTTAAGTTCCTTGGATTTTATGCTTTTCTTCCCTACTTGCTTGTGTTCTACGGCGGCAGGGCCCGGCCCCGCACATGCCTCACCCAGCATTAGCCCCGACCGAAAACTAGGACGGGACCAAAGGAGTGAGGGGCCACGTGACAAGTTAGGCTCCTGAGTCGCGATGCTCAGGAGTCCCCCTTGGCGCACGAACAATATGTAGGGAAGCGTGATGTAGGCGTGTCTTCCATTCTACGTCTGCAGAGCCCGACTCCGCGCGTACCTCACCCAGCATAGCCTTTCGGAACTAAGGAGTGAGGGGCTACGGAGCCAGTTAGGCCCCTGAGTCGCGATGCTCAGGGGTCCCCCTTGACGCGCGAACAGCGGGTGATGAGGCGAGATGTAAGCATGGCTACCGTTCTACATCTGCAGAGCCCGGCCCCGCGCGTACCTCACCCAGCATAGCCTTTCGGAACTAAGGAGTGAGGGGCTATGGGACCAGTTAGGCCCCTGGGTCGCGATGCCCAGGGGTCCCCCTTGATGCGCAAACGACCTTCATACCTTGGATCCACTCGGGGAGAGACGCGCGGAGGACCAGGCCCGAGGGGCCTGGCTGGGTGGCGTACGTCTGGGCATGACCCAGCCGTAGCCCCCGTGCCCAGCCCCCTCGCGCGGCGCTCCCGAGGGGAGGCGTTGCGATGAGGCCAGCCACTGAGCTCTGGGCTCCCTGAGGTTAACGCGGCCCGGAGGCCACCCTCAGTTGTTTATCACCAGTGCGGAGCATAGCGCTTCCGTATGTGTACGGGCATAGCCGCTCCACGATAGTGTCATCAGCCAGCGTGGAGCATGGTGCTTCCACTGGTACGTGGGAGGGGGCTCCCCTCCGGGAGGAGCCCCCGGGGCGTATACAGCCCCGCCCTGACACGTGACCGGCACGGTAGAGCTGGGTGAGGTGTATCTGGGCACCCGTGAGCCAGCGCGGGACTCACGAGGCCCTACCTCTGGGAGGGTTGCGCCCAGCACTGGGCCATATCTTGAGATGTGTCCCTGCAAAATTTGGTTAGATGCCGGTACTCTACGTCCTCGGGTCCTGGCCCTCGAGCTTGTCTCAGCCGTCGCTGGTATGCCAGGTCGCGATGCCATGGACAAGGCCAGAGGGTGAGGGCTGGAGAGCCAGTAAGAGCCCTGAGTCACGATGCTCAGGCACCCCCCCCCCCTTTAACGTGCAAGTGGCCGACATGGTAAGAGAAGATGCCGCGGACGGGCACCATGCAGCTAAGCGTGATAGGCAATGCATAGTTGGAAATAAATGCTAGGGGGATACACGCCGCTGGGTCTGGCCCGAACGGCTTGGGGATGATGCAGCCCGAGGGGCGCCCCCAACAAGGCAAACTAACAACGGAAAGGTAAATTCAGATACATGCCGCGGGGACGGACCCACGTGGCCTGGGAGTGATGCAACCCTGGGAGGGTGCTCCCAGCTGAGAGCGGAACTTGAAAGATGTCACCTGAGGATGTCGTCGGCGTAGTGGCGTTGGTGCAGCAGACTTGACGGGCTGCAGAAGCCAATCCTCACGAGCCCCCAGGCCCCGGGGCCTCGGGAGGCTCCGGAGGCGCTGGTGACTCCTCGCGAGCTGCCTCCATCTCCTCCAAGGTCGCGGAACGCCTGTCTTCCTGAGCCTCCACGATGCCCCTCATGAGGCGCGGGTACGCCGCAGCCATGCTCGGCAGGCCGTAAGGCATGCGAACATAGCTGTGGGGTGGACCTCCGCAGCGCCCCACTTGCGAGGGCCAGAGGCGCTCCATTGTGGCGACCTGATTGAGCCCTGGTACGTCAACACAGACGCGCAGCCCACCATCCTCGCCTGGATGTGGGGCCACGGCTGGCAAGCGGCGGCAACCTCTCATGATCCTTGTCTCCTGTAGCCCTCGAATGGCCTCGTCAACGAACTCTTGCTGGTCTGATCTTCCTCACCTGGCTCCCTCCTGAGGGAAACGTGCTGCGAAGCACGCCTCCACATGGTGCCCAAGCGCCTCCCTCGCGACCCTGGCTAGGTCGGTGGCCCTCCAGGTGAGAGCCCCCGAGCCCTTCCTGAGGAGGGCACCGGGCGCGCTTTCCTATGCGATGGATGGAGGGCCCTCCTGAGGGGGCACGGGCCCGGAGGGGCCTGCCTCCTCAGGGGCTGAGACTGACGACGTCTTCTTCTTCTTGGGGGTGGTCTCAGGAAGCCTCCTGCTTCCGCGATCTGGGTCGTCTAGCGACGCGGCCTGAAAGGCTCGCTCCAGGGAACACACTGCATCTCTCTCTTCACAGGGCACCGTGATGACGCCGCCACTTCCTGGCATCTTGAGGATGTTATAGCCGTGGTGGGTCACGGCCATGAACTTGGCCAGCGCTGGGTACCCGAGGATGGCGTTGTACGGCAGGCGGATGTGGGCGACGTCGAAGTCGATGAGCTCGGTGCGGTAGTTGCTGCGGGCTCCGAAGGTGACAGGGAGGCGGACCTGCCCGATCGGGACTGTGGAACCGTCGGTGATCCCGGAGAAAGGCCTGGTCGGCTGGAGCTGATCATAGGGCACTTGGAGGTTGTTGAATGTTTCCACGGACAGGATGTTGAGCCCTGCCCCGCCATCGATGAGGGTCTTGGTGACCTGCACGTTGCTGATGACCGGGGAGCAGAGCATCGGGAGGACTCCTGCAGTGGCCGCGCACTTGAGCTGGTCTGCCGAGCTGAACGTGATGGGGCACGCCGACCACCTGAGGGGGCGCGTTGCTTCGAGCTTGGGGAGGGCTGCATTCACCTCGCGGGCAAACAGCTTGAAGATGCGTTGGGAGGCTGGGGCTTGAGCTCCGCCCAGGATGCAGGCGATCGCGCGCGGCTCCTGGAAGCCCCCAGCGCCCTCATCTTGATGGCGGTCTTTGTTCTTTCTTGGTGGAGGCGGCAGCGGAGGTAGGCCTGCGTTGCCATGAGGGTGGTCCTCACGAGGCTGGTCTCTCTAGTCCCCCTCACGAGGCAGGTCCCGCTAGCGCTCCTCGCGAGGCTGGTCGCGCCACCCCTGGCGCGGGCCATGGTCTTCCCAGCGCCCTGGGTTTCTTCCTCCTCCTCGGCCATAGCCCCGGTCAGCACGGTCAGGGCGACGGCCGATCCTTCCTTCTCGTACGGCGCGGACCTCTTGACATTCGTTGGTGTTGTGGGTGTGGAGGTCATGGTACACACAGTACCGGCTGCCTCTGGAGGGTTCAGGCAGATCCTTACCCCGCGTGGTGTCTGGTTCGGCTACGAGCACGGCAGCCCCCTTGCGCTTCACGTCCTTGGCCTTGGGCTTCTTCTCTTCTGGGTCCACGGCAGGCAGCTCGAGGAGGGAGAGACGTCCCTCCTCAGCCCTGGCGCACTTGTTCGCCAAGTTGAACAGCTCCAGGGAGGTGCAGAGGTCTTCGTGCATCGCCAGCTCCTCCTTCATCTTGACGTCACGCACGCCGTCAGAGAAGGTGGAGATGATGGCCTCCTCTGACACCCTAGGGATCTTGAGGCGCGCGCTGTTGAAGCGCTGGATGTACTTTTGCAGGGTCTCTCCGGGTTGTTGCTTGATGCGGCGCATGTCGCTCACGGTAGGCGGCCGGTCGTGAGTACCTTGGAATTTGGCGTTGAAGCGGGCGCGCATCTGGTCATGAGAGGAGATCGTGCCTGGAGCCAGATTCAGGAGCCAGGTTCGAGCTCCTTCCTTGAGCGCCATGGGGAACCAGTTCGCCATGACCTTTTCATCCCTGCCGGCAGCCTCGATACCCAGCTCATAGAGCTGGAGGAATTCCGTGGGGTCAGTTGTGCCGTCGTAGTGAGCAGGCAGGTCGGGCTTGAACTTGCCGGGCCACGCGACGCTGCGTAGCTCAGTGGTGTAGGTGTGGCAGCCCGCAGTGGCCACGAAAGGCCTTGGTTGGTGGAGAGCTTGGTCTTGAGGGTCCCCACGCGCTGCAGCTAGGAGCAGGGCGGGGTTTTGACGCGCCGGAGCTGGAGCAGGGTCGCGGTGTGCCGGAGCAGGGAGCGCCCTGGCAGCCACCTGCGGGCAAGGGATTTCTTGGCAGCTTCGCTCTTGTTGCGATGGCGCCTGGTGGAGCGGGTTCCGCCCAGGGGCCAGTCGCCTTGGAGCCACGGCATCTTCTTGGAGGGGAGGCGGCTGGCGCGCCTCCGGAGCTTCGTTGCCTGCGCGGGGCGGAGTGCGGCGCAGAGGGACGGACGGCGCGGAAGAGCCCCCTGCGGCGCGGACAAGCTCGGCGACGCGGTCGAGCCATTCTTCGTAGATGTCGTCGACGGGACGGTAGCGCAGGAGCTCGTTTGCCGCGAGGAGCGCAGCCCGAGCCTCCAAGGGTGCGCGGAGCGCGCGGGACAAAGAACCGGCTGGAGCGAGTGATGGAGTGGCGGTGCGGCCGTCTTGCCGCATGGACGGGTGCTGAGACGATGCCTGCTGCTCGCCCCCCGCCGGGCCGGTGGCCGCATTGACGGCGGGCGACGGGGAACGACGAGGACGCCCACCGATGGGGGCTGTCTGGGCGACGCAAGAAGCGATGGCGGCCCGGCGCTCGGCGCGGGCCCGACGAGCGTCAGACATGGATGCGACGGTCGGAGGAGAGCGGAGCGGTGGAAGACGAATTCCGGCGCACCCCTACCTGGCGCGCCAAATGTCGGATTTCGGGTTCCGGTAGACCCTTAAGGTTCGAACACTGGGGTGCGCGCGGAAATCTCACCTTCAACCTCTCCGTCTCGATGGGATCTAATACTACTAAAAGAGCTGCACGAAAGACACAAGATTTATACTGGTTCGGGCCACCGATGTGGTGTAATACCCTACTCCAGTGTGTGGTGGATGGATTGCCTCCTGGGGCTGGTGAGGATGAACAATACAAGGAAGAACAGCCTCGCAAGGGTCTGTTCTTGGCCGTGGTGGTGAACTGCTATGAAGAGTTCAGTCACCTCTCTCTCTCTTTCTCTCTCAGATCCCGGGCCGAACAACCAGGAATCGAACCCCTTGCTATGTGGGTGGCTAGTCCTATTTATAGAGGCCCTGGTCCTCTCCCCAAATATTGAGCGGGAAGGGATCCAACAATGGCGGGCTAATTTGAAGGGGGAAAGCGAGTACATCTATCCTGACAAAAGCAGTCTTCGCCTGCCAAAGGCTCTGGTGATGACGCCGCGCTGGGCTCCATGGTGACCTCCATCTCGTAGTCCTCCTGGTCTTGGTCTCGTTGCACCGAAGCGGCAACCTTTGCCTGATGCCTCGGTACTCCGCGGATACACTTGCCCCCTTTGCACCAAAGAGGAAAGAGGGACGCTGCGCGCGCTGGCACCCGCCTGATGCCCCGTGTCGTCATGGCTTGCGTCATGGGCACCTCGCGAGGTACCCCGCCTTGAACTCTCCGCCTCCTCGCGAGCCAGCCTGACGAGGTTGTGCCTGAGTATGCGCCGTGTCGTCCGCCTCGCGAGGCTCGGCCCCTCGCGAGGGTCTTGAGCCTCGTGTTGATGAAGATGGGCCGCGCTGGGCCCCCACTTGAGCCACGCCGCAGGCCGCAGGCAGGCAAGTCTGGGGACCCCCGTTCCCAGAACGCCGACACCACAGCGCTAACACCACCCTCGGCACACTGAAATCGACCGTGTCTAGCGATGATGAGCGTGTCGCTCACCGCGATCACCGTGTCCAAAGGCGGTGCTGGAGCTGCGCCACGTTGTTGGCCCCACGACCCACATGAACGGTTACCGGTGGCGAGGAGGTCGTGGGCCAGCTCCTCCATTGGACTAGTTTGCGCTACATCGTCCCGAAAGGTGTGCCCCACATGTCAGTTTCCCTGTTTTCCCGGCCATATTCGAGCATCAGTATTCCGCGTTGCGCATTAGGCCTTTCACTATGTAGGCCAAGCGAGACAACTTATTGTTTATTTGAGCCGTTCAAGTATAATCATTTGGCGTTTGCTTATTTCTCGGTCCTCTCCAACCCTCTTCTCCGTCGATCATGTCACCCTCCGGTCGAGTCCATCCTCCTGCATGCCTCATTTGAACATTTCGTTGAGTATCATTCGCATGTGGGCCTAGACCATGCTTGCATTTCCAATGTTTATTTGTAATTTTTCTGACATGCATACACACAAACGGTTCATTTGAAGTTTCACTTTGCCTCCACTACGTGTCGCTTTGCGTCTTAGTTTTGACATCCCATTTGGTTCATGCCCCAACACATGTTGACGAGATCGATTGATGTTCAGAGATCGATTGCATGTCATGCAAGGAGATAAAGGTTTGGTCTGATTCTATGATAGAAATGACCAACGGGGGGGGGTCAGTGGGGATCAGAGGGAGTATATTGTACGTTCATAAGCGAAATGAACGTATTGTATCCACCCTAGTCCTCTTTCAATCGATCTTCGAACCCCGAGATGAAATCGAGAGACAACGAGTGGGGGCATGTGTGATACATAAGGCGGATTCAAAATTTTGAACCGGTGATCATAGCATCCGCAAATCATATATAAAGGGTATTCAATGTTCGTTTCATTTTTGAACGTACAATATACTCCCTCCTATCCTTTCTAGTCTACATATAAGTTTTATGTGTAGTCAAAGTATCTCTACTTTGATAAAAAAAAAGTATCAACATTCAACAATGCCCAATCAATATTGTTAGATTCGTACATACTCCTAGATTTGTACTCGAGATGGTTTCCAATTTGTTTCAACCACGTGAATGTGCTTGTTCTCGCGCATGCTCTTCCTACTAGGATTTTGCCACGTATAGCCAGTCCAATAGTAACTTTTTTAAACTCCCTGTCCAATAGTACTAGTGGAGTACTAACAACATCTCTACTAGAGTATGCAGTGCTCATAGTTGTACTCCCTCCTTCCATTTATATAGGGCCTATGTGGAGGAGAGAGATGTGAAAATGTGAGGGGATTGAGCTCTCATGCAAGAGCTTAGCTATATAGGCATTCCTAGTTAAATACGTACAATAAATATGAAGAAAGAGATGGAGAGGAGATGGAAAAAAGTACTAATACAATAGCCAACCTTTTTTTGCGGGAAATAGCCAACCATATAGCCCACACTACTATATGAGTGCATATAATAGATGATGGCTATAGATGACATGGCAGTTCCTTATAGCCATCGACTGGCTATATTATTAACCATGCTCTAATGCGTTTTTCAAAACCGCATTTGACTATTGACAAGATTAATAGTACATGAGATGTATAATGTGAAAATTATATCATTGGAAGCTCCTTTCACATACGTATCCCTGCCTTACCCTCCCTTTCGGTCACTTACTGGCGGACCCCATGCTTGCTAGGCCCCGCATGTCAGTTACTCAATGGGTTCGACCACGTCAGGGGATCCTCATCCGTAGTATACTCCCTCCGTTTTTATTTACTCTGCATAAAATGACGCGGGTGGGTGAGGGGGAGGGACGTCGGTTTGCTCTCAACTGCGATCCCACAAGCGAGCAAAAATGAAATATGAAGCGTGTTCCATTCTGTGAGCGACGTGGAGGGTCCAGCGTGCTGGGCTGCAACGCGAACGCGACAAGAGCGATGTACAGTCAAAACCGATTGACTGGTCGTCACTGGAACCACTATTCACACCAGAACCTTCGCTGCTCGGCCTACGCAAGCCACTGCCCTAAAACCACACCTAATCTCCAGCCCCTTCCCCCACCTTTCGATACCCTAGCCTGCATCAAGCGTCCCCTAGTTCGCCAGAAAGCCATGGTGCGCCGTAAGATCACGTACTACAAGATGCTGACGCCGGAGCGCCGAGCAGAAATTGCTGCGGCGGTCTGCACCAGAGACCTCCATTCCCAAACTCGCTTTGCGGTGGGCCAATCCCCGAGTTCTCTGGAGCCAAGCTACGAGGAGGAGGAAGCCGATCCAATGTTCATGGCAGAGGTCGCGGTGCAGAAGGCCCCCGATGGGTATGAGACGATGGACGTCGACTTCGTGCCAGCGTCCGAGTCCCCCATGGTGCAGGCGGACCAGCGGTTCAACGTGGCGATACTAAAGGAGGACCGGGAGGCAGAGGCTCAACTCGACACGGAGCGCGCACATGCCGCTGCCATCGAGGCTCTCCTGCAGGCGGAACCGAATGTCGTAGATGTGAAACGGGCGGTGGAGGCTCAACTTGAGGCGGAGCACGCGGATGCCGCTGCCATCGAGGCCCTCCTGCAGGCGGAACCTGACGATAGAGGCACAACTCAACGCAGAGCGCGCGGATGCCGCTCTCATCGAGGCCCTCCTGCAGGCGGAACCGTACGTCCTGGACTTGAACCGGGCGGCGGAGGCTCGACTGGACGCGGAGCGTGCGGATGCCGCTGCCATCGAGGCCCTCCTGCAGGCGGAACCGGACGTCCTCGACTTGAACCGGGCGGTGCTCTCGTCCGTGCAGAGCGCCCGCACGCTCCGAGTGAACGAGTAGCTGGAGGCCCAGGACAACCACGGTGTGGAGACACACGTCGGCAGCTACGGCTGGTTCGCGCCGGCAGCCAAAGACAATGAGGCCATCTCGTTCCGCGAGCAGTGATAGTTTTTCTTTATGTTGTTGTTTTATGGATCTTTTGTTGTGTAAAAACATATATTGTTATGCAAGTCACCTGACTTGGGTCAGTCTACCATTTCAGGCGGTTGGATGAATATCCTACGTCTCCTAACCCTTCTTCCTCACCTCTTCTTCTTCCCAACAGACCACCACACGGGCCGTATGGATACTCCCCAACATGCGGTTGGATAAACATACTCTATGAACGAAAATTATGTGTCAGCGGTAGGATAGCTGAGTTTGGTTTGTTCACATGCGACAACACGTGTGAGTGAGGGTGCGTTCCCTTGGTTGGGTTTGCGGCGTGCAGGAGCAACCGTGCATGTGAGGGTGCGGTGCGACCGCGACAGCCATGTGCAAGTGTACCTCATTTTCATTTTGAAAACTTTAGGCAAGCTTGGCAAAAATGTGTGGCGAAGTATGGCAATGCAAGGCCTAGACCCAAACAGGATAAGTACGTAGTACTACATACTAGGAGTACTAGTGTTAAAAAAGAAATGCGAGGTTTTCCTTCGCGGGATTAATCGATACAAATCCTCGTTTGACGTGTCAATTAATGCGTATTTTTTCTCCAAAGGCCAAAGAGCTATCCATCTCACTCCTCGTCGCTTGATTAATGCAGCGCCATGCAAACCAACCTTCTCACTTCCGCATGCATGCAGGGGATATTAATGTCCTTGGTTGCTAGTATGAGGCAAACCCCATCAATTCTGCCTCAATTAGTGTTAGTGGCCTTTTGCAAATTGTAATTTTGATATACTGGCCTTGTGTACAAAAAAATGGAGGTAGTAACTATATTTGACTTCCTTCCCCATTGCGGTGACGTCGACGATATCTCGAACATTGTGGTTTGGCGAAGTACGTTCGACGGAGAGCACCATTGAGGGAGACCACGGTAAGTCATTCGCAAGTGCCACCTGCAAGCCGAGATAGCCGCCTTATTTGCATCCAGGAAGTCCATTGAACCAAAGGACGCGTAAATGTACTAGTACTACTTGTACACAATAGCGTCGTCCGTCCAGCTTAGTGCGGTGAGATGGTTTCTCGAAGAAGAAGATGGAGAAGTGGAGTCAGCGAAGAGTGAAATGATGGTTGCTTCATCCGTGCTTTGTGATTTGACGCCTCATTGCTTTGTGATTTTTGATAGAAGGGACAGGGGAGTAGACTTTGTCCTCTATATTGTACATGCATCCAAGCACGGGAGAAAGAGGAGAGACGTTGCGTTTTTCTATTCCGTCAATCAATCAGGGAGCTTCGGTTCCATCCTTTTGGCTTTGGCAACACCGTCCACAATGGTTCCCATGATGCCAAAAGCTATTTTCACATTTGGCTACACATTGTGGATTCCCTTAACCGTACCACTTGGTTTTGCTCCTGTGTCCTATCTATACAAATCTCAATTATATTGATCTAAAAAATTATAGAATCAAGATTAGTAAAAAGGAGGTGATTTTGCCGCGCGGATGGTGGGGAGGTTTCTTATTTTTAGAGTACGTTGTCCTGGCGGTTTGCTAACATGCGGTCCCATGTGTCAGTGCTTTACCAAGCCGATCTGCTTCCCACATGAGGCAGAACAACGACAAAAGCAACACGTGGTTAACTTGAAGAAGATGAGGGAGAAGCGGATTCAGCAACGAGTGAAATGATGGTTGCCTCATCCCTCCAACTTATTTTTTAGCATTATTACTTCGTCCCTCCAACTTAACTGCAGGAAAGGTGCAGCTTTGTGATTTGACACCTCATTGCTCATTACTACGCCGGCACCAGGACTGGGTGCTTCACCCCGGCTGCTCTGCACTGTATTCCGGTATGGCACGTGGACCCGGTAGCTTGATGCCCCACATGTCAGCAAAAGGGACTAGAAGATTTATGAAAGCGAGCGCTCCACTCTTACGATGAAGGAGTACACGACACGACGGCCCAGTGAACTGTCACTTGTACTGTATATAGTACTATAGTTTTGCTGTTTCGCACAATCCATCGATACAAACCTGATTAAACAGGAAAGGGCGGGATTTTTCCCGCGCGGTATATGATACTGGCCATACATTTCAAAGGAAATTTTAATGTACGCAAACTGAATAATTAAGTAACAATATGATATCTAGTAAAACTAAAAACACATATGATTTATTGTGTTAGAGTGTAGTAGTAGTGTTGTATTGCATAGTTGTTAGATGTAACATGCGAGAACGTGTAGAGATGTAGTTTTGGAGGGCCTACAAAGAGAAAAGCATAATACGTTCACCGAACTTCAGAATAAGCTGATTACGGTCACTATATACGTTTTGCGGTGATTATACGGTCACTTGCTCACGGTTCAGCATCAGATTGCACTCCGTTGACCGGCCAAATAGTCTGCGTGGCACCATGTTGACTAGTTAAATTGACCACGTTCCTTGTGGGTCCCACCTGTCAGTTCGCATAGGGAAAAGGTCAAATAAACACAAATTTACGCAGGCGCGACAAGACTCCACCCCGTGCGCGAGAATCACCTGGTTGTGTATGTGTCTGTTAGGGCCTGATCTGTGCGCATGCACGTGTAGGTTGAGCACTTGAGCGTGAGAGTGTGTGTTGGTCGTGTGGTGTACTGGTGTGTGCATGTGTGCGTGTGTGCGTGTGAGTGTTGCATGTGTACGTGGCTGCGTGTGTACGTGTGAGTGTTGCATGCCTGGGTGCATGGGTGCATGTGTTCGTGTGAGTGTTGCGTGCATGCAGTTGGTGTGCATGCGTGCGTGTGTGTATAATCACCACACTAGCTCATGTGTGTTAAAACAGACGGCTCAGCATACCAATACAAGGCCACCTTGTCCGCTGTGCCCGCGGTCATGACTTCGAACCACCGTCCAACATTTTTTGTCGTTTGTTTTCATTCTTACTAGCAAGATGCATGTGCATTGCACGTAACATCAAGATGCATTTGTATGACTAGTTTATCTTGTGAGAGAAAAGGATGAATGAGGGAAGGCCTTATTTGCAAATGTGGAGAGGTGTGTGGGTACCTTTTTGCAAAATTTTCATAGTTTCTTTCTTACCTGTCTGATATAAATCGGACGGCCTATATTGCAGGATGACAGGCACACCATCATCACCAACTCTGTTTTTTATAAGAGTGTATTTTATCCCTACTCTTATAAAAAGCATAGTCGGTGATGATCGTGTGCCTGCCATCCTACAATATAGGTCGTCCGATCTATATCTGACGGATAGGAAGGAAACTATGGCAATTTTGCAAAAAGATACCCACGCCCCTCTCCACACTTGCAAATAAGGCCTTCACTTGTTCATCCTTTTCAACCACAAGATAAACTACTCATAGAAATGCATCTTGATGTCCCGTGCAATGCATGGGCATCTTGCTAGTATTTTATAAGAGTGTAGATGTAGAGTAGATACAAGCCGACAGGTGGGCCCGATGGTAGTGAGATAATGTGATGCAACACTAGAGGTGCCACGTGGAGCGTTTAACTGGTCAACTAGTCGTGTCTTAAGCAAATACAGAGTTGTACGGTGAGCCCGTGACTGTATAATAACCACAAAACGTAAATGGTGACCGTAATGAGTGGATTCTGAAGTCCAATGTATGTATCATGCTTTCGCTTCAAATACAATGATCGTCACTGTATATATCGCGAGAGAAAGATGAAACATGCGTGAATCTGTTGGGGGCTTACTTTTAGAGGACCTGGAGATAGTTTGTGTGTGTATGTGAAAGGGGCGTAGAGGGGGGTATGCGATGGAGAGAGAGATGCTCTTCGTTTCTCTTTGTTATGACTAACTTTATATATAGTATAAAAATATACAAATTCACAGTGCAGAATAAATATCATTGTGGGCACCATGCAATGCAAGCGTTCATACTCCTCCATACAACTTTGTAATGTTGTATATATGTAGAAATTCTAAAATATTTTTTTGGCCACACTTTATTCAAAAGGAATGTTGTATGCGAAATAAACATGAAGAGAGGGCTTTTTAGATCAATGGGGTACGTGATGTAACATGTGTGAATGTGTAGTTGATGCATTTGACAGGGCCTAGAGAGGTATGTGTGTGTATTACGTATTTGAGAGAGGCATGGATAGAGGGGCCGACAGGGGGGCGTGGGAGAGATAGCATGAGAAATGAGAGTGGTCTAGAGAGAGAGAGACGAATATGATGTCACGGCGAGAGATTACCTTGAGTGTGTATATGCAAGGGGGAGTGGATAGAGGCACCAGGAGAATTTTTTTGTGTGTGTGGTGTCTGTGTTGGTATGTGTGGGTGTGAGAAGATAACGAGACATGGGGGGCAGAGGGTGTGTCACCGCATGAGGTCCGGTGGGTCGAGGTGAGGCCCTTCGTTCGGTTCCGTCCTGCGCCACATTGGTCGGCCCGTGACGCAATTAGGGAGACCCATGGATGACTAGTCATACAAGACAAAGATAGCATAATTGTGAAGGACTCTATGTCCACTGACAAAGCCGGCTAGGATTTGTAACCCTAGGTTCTCGGACTAAGGTAACCCCTTTATCTCTGATATTACTATTCATCCAACCTAACTTTAAGGGGCATCCTACAGAATGCTCTCCTAGAATCATACTCGTCGATTAGGAAGAGAGGTGTGAGACAATGCGTGAGAGACAGGCCTAAAGATAATATGCGTACAGGAGACACGTAGCCAGGTCTATGTATATAGAAAGGGTCGCTGGGGATTGTGTGTTTGTATGCTTGCGAGAGGAAGAGTTCTTGTGATAAAGGTTAGTGAAAACAGTCGTAAATGGTTACGAGAGGGAGGGAGGGTTATATCGAGAGCATGTGTGCAAGAAAGACACCTCGGGAGAGAGTGTGTGAGCATGTGTGAGCGACCACCGATGGAGAGTGAAACTACACGTACAAGACTTCTATACACATTGATTAAAGATATAAATTGTATCCAAATATTAGGATGGGATCATGATATTTGCAATTCGCATAAGGAACGGTCATTGATCCATCAGACATCTAGATTCTATCGAATTTGAGCATGTCTATGTTATTATTCGACACAATTGATCCACATAGTTAGTATTTTGAACTCCAGACAATGCATCGCTTTAGCAATCGAATATAAACGTGAGTATACTTCATGTCCTGTGTGTAAAGCACATTATACATACGAAAGTTACACAATGAACATTATAAATAGCTACCTATGAACTAGCATACATTTGAATTCAACTTAAGGTGGTTTAAAAAAATCGAATTCAACATGAAGTCCATTCAATTATTTGAATTTGATATCATGGCATTTGTAAATCATACCTAAATTATGGGGGCACCAATCTTTGCTCTGATTTTGTACATAATAGCATATGTAGTCATGTACAAAATAGATTCTAATTTAGCTCCTCCATTCCAAAATAATTGTAGTTATAGGATTTTCAAGTGTCAAAATTTCAAAAGGAAGCGGATAATTTACTGAGGTTTTCAAACATACAAGGTCAAATTTAACGGTGTCTATTTAGATCAATCCTCAAAGTTCAAGAGTACTCTAAACGTGAATGCGTGTGTTTCAAAATTTTGAACGAATCGCCAAAAGAGCTTCTACTTGATACGTCTCCAACGTATCTATAATTTTTGATTGCTCCATGCTATATTATCTACTGTTTTGGACATTATTGGGCTTTATTTTCCACTTCTATATTATTTTTGGGACTAACCTATTAACCGGAGGCCCAGCCCAGAATTGTTGTTTTTGCCTATTTTAGGGTTTTGAAGAAAAGGAATATCAAACGGAGTCCAAAGGGAATGAAACCTTTGGGAACGTGATTTTCTCACCGAACATGATCCAGGAGACTTGGACCTTATGTCAAGAAACAAAGGAGGAGGCCACGAGGTAGGGGGGCGCGCCTACCCCCCAGGCGCGCCCTCCACCATCGTGGGCCCCCTGTTGTTCCACCAACATACTCCTTCCTCCTATATATACCTACGTACCCCCAAACGATCAGATACGGAGCCAAAACCCTAATTCCACCGCCGTAACTTCCTGTATCCATGAGATCCCATCTTGGAGCCTGTTCCGGAGCTTCGCCGGAGGGGGTATCCATCACAGAGGGCTTCTACATCAACACCATAGCCTCTCCGATGAAGTGTGAGTAGTTTACCTCAGACCTTCAGGTCCATAGTTATTAGCTAGATGGCTTCTTCTCTCTTTTTGGATCTCAATACAATGTTCTCCCCCTCTCTTGTGGAGAACCATTCGAGGCAATCTTCTTTTTCGGTGTGTTTGTTGAGATCGATGAATTGTGGGTTTATGGTCAAGTCTATCTATGAACAATATTTGAATCTTCTCTGAATTCTTTTATGTATGATTGGTTATCTTTGTAAGTCTCTTCGAATTATCAGTTTGGTTTGTCCTACTAGATTGATCTTTTCTTGCAATGGGAGAAATGCTTAGCTTTGGGTTCAATCTTGCGGTGTCCTTTCCCAGTGACAGTAGGGGCAGTAAGGCACTTATTGTATTGTTGCCATCGAGGATAACAAGATGGGTTTTTTATCATATTCCATGAATTTATCCCTCGACATCATGTCATCTTGCTTAAGGCGTTACTCTGTTTTCATTAACTTAATACTCTAGATGCATGCTGGATAGCGGTCGATGAGTGGAGTAATAGTAGTAGATGCAGGCAGGAGTCGGTCTACTTGTCTCGGACGTGATGCCTATATACATGATCATACCTAGATATTCTCAAAGTATGCTCAATTCTGTCAATTTCTCAACAGTAATTCATTCACCCACCGTAGAATACTTATGCTCTTGAGAGAAGCCACTAGTGAAACCTATGGCCCCCGGGTCTATCTTCATCATATTAATCTTCCAATACTTAGTTATTTGCTTTGCTTTTTTACTTTGCTTTTATTTTACTTTGCATCTTTATCATAAAAATACCAAAAATATTATCTTATCATATCTATCAGATCTCACTCTCGTAAGTGACCATGAAGGGATTGACAACCCCTTATCGCGTTGGTTGCGAGGAGTTATTTGCTTTGTGCGGGTAATAGGGGATGCCCGCGCAACCTCCTACTGGATTGATACCTTGGTTCTCAAAAGCTGAGGGAAATACTTACGCTACTTTGCTGCATCATCCTTTCCTCTTCGGGGAAATCCAAGGCAGTGCTCAAGAGGTAGCAAGACGAATTTCTGGCGCCGTTGTCGGGGAGGTTCGTGCAAGTCAAGATTTGACTTCCAACAACGAGCCACTTCTGGCGTCTACGCAAAAGTCAACATACCAATTACCCATCACAATCCTTATCTCCCGCATTACATTATTTGCCATTTGCCTCTCGTTTTCCTCTCCCCCCACTTCACCGTTGCCGTTTTATTTGCCCTCTCTTCTCCCTTGCCTTTCTTCGGCCATGTCTGAATCAAAAAGGGTTGGGGGTTCTCTCCAAAGTTTTAGTACTTTAGAAAACCCTTCTATCCCCGCTAAGCTCATAAATAAGAATACTATGGAATAACCTACCGGAGTTATCGATGAGAATGTTAATAATTTTGATGAAGATGATTCTGGAATTTTTCATTATTTACTTGATGAATCTTTGAAAGATGCTTGGTATAGACTATTAAGGATCAGGGCTAGCTATGTGCCTCAATACCAAATTGAAGTCTACTTAAAAAGATTTTATATTGCCCTTCCTTCTTATTTTAAGCATGTCTTAGATTCTATATTTGAAGAAGGTTTTCTTTAAGGGGATGTCGTAGACATTTATGAAAAAATGAAAACCATATTTGGGCACCCCATGAATGAGAAAGTTGAATCCACATCTCTTTTTCTCAATTACCAAAACGAATCTATTAAATAGATAAAGGCAAGCCTAGATACAAATTTCCGTAACGTACTTAATCTTTCCTCTACCATTAATATCCATTTTCTTTATCAAAATAGAAGGATTAATTCTATAGATAGCAAGTTTTCTCTTTTCTTTCCTAATACCAAAGATGGCAATACCTAGATCTATCCTTGCTTTTTATGCCTAGCTAGGGGCGTTAAAACGATAGCGCTTGTTGGGAGGCAACCCAATTTTATTTTTATTCCTTTCTTTTTGCTCCTGTTTAGTAATAAATAATTTATCTAGCCGCTTTTTTGGTTGTGTTTTTTGTGTTTAATTAGTGCTTGTGCCAAGTAGAACCGTTGGGAAGACATGGGGAAAGTCTTGATATCTTGCTGTAAAAAACAGAAACTTTAGCGCTCACGAGAACTGCTACCATTTTTATTTGGAAAATGATATTTAGTTAATTATTTTTGAATATGATTAATAGATAAATTCCTCACGTCCAGAAATTTATTTTTAGAATTTTTGGGTTCCAGATCTTGCGCTAGCTACAGATTACTACAGACTGTTCTGTTTTTGACAGATTCTGTTTTTCGTGTGTTGTTTGCTTATTTTGATGAATCTATGGCTAGTAAAGTATTTTATAAACGATATATAAGTTGGAATACAGTAGGTTTAACACCAATATAAATAAATAATGAGTTCATTAGAGTACCTTGAAGTGGTCTTTTGTTTTCTTTCGCTAACGGAGCTCACGAGATTTTCTACTTTAAGTTTTGTGTTGTGAAGTTTTCAAGTTTTGGGTAAAGATTTGATGGATTATGGAAAAAGGAGTTGCAAGATACTAAGCTTGGGGATTCCCATGGCACCCCCAATATAACCTAAGGACACCTAAAAGCCAAAGCTTGGGGATGCCCCGGAAGGCATCCCCTCTTTCGTCTACTTCTATCGGTAACTTTACTTGGAGCTATATTTTTATTCACCACATGATATGTGTTTTGCTTGGAGCGTCTTGTATTATTTGAGTCTTTATTTTTTAGTTTACCACAATCATACTTGCTGTACACACCTTTTGAGAGAGCCATACATGATTTGGAATTTGTTAGAAACATCTATGTGCTTCGCTTATATCTTTTGAGTTATATAGTTTTGCTCTAGTACTTCACTTATATCTTTTAGAGCACGGTGGTGGATTTGTTTTATAGAAACTATTGATTTATCATGCTTCACTTAGATTATTTTGAGAGTCTTAAATAGCATGGTAATTTGCTTAATAATCCTAATATGCTTGGTATTCAAGAATAATAAAACTTTCTTATGAGTGTGTAGAATACTATGAGAAGTTTGATGCTTGATAATTGTTTTGAGATATGAAGATGGTGATATTAAAGTTGTGCTAGTTGAGTAGTTGTGAATTTGAGAAATATTTGTGTTAAAGTTTGTGATTCCTGTAGCATGCACGTATGGTGAACCGTTATGTGATGAAGTCGGAGCATGATTTATTTATTGATTGTCTTCCTTATGAGTGGCGGTCGGGGACGAGCGATGGTCTTTTCCTACCAATCTATCCCCCTAGGAGCATGCGCATAATACTTTGCTTTGATAACTTGTAGATGTTTGCAATAAGTATGTGAGTTCTTTATGACTAATGTTGAGTCCATGGATTATACGCAATCTCACCCTTCCACCATTGCTAGCCTCTCTAATACCGCGCACCTTTCGCCGGTATCATACACCCACCATATACCTTCCTCAAAACAGCCACCTTACCTACCTATTATGGCATTTCCATAGCCATTCCGTGATATATTGCCATGCAGATTTCCACCGTTCCGTTTATTATGACACACTCCATCATTGTCATATTGCTTAGCATGATCATGTAGTTGACATCGTATTTGTGGCAAAGCCACCATTCATAATTCTTTCATTCATGTCACTCAAGATTCATTGCATATCCCGGTACACCGCCGGAGGCATTCAAATAGAGTCATATTTTGTTCTAAGTATCGAGTTGTAATTGTTGAGTTGTAAAAAAATAACAGTGTGATGATCATCATTATTAGAGCATTGTCCCAGTGAGGAAAGGATGATGTAGACTATGATTCACCCACAAGTCGGGATTAGACTCCGGACAAAAAAATGAGAGAAAAAGAGAGAAGGGGCAATGCTACTATCCTTTTACCACACTTGTGCTTCAAAGTAGCACCATGATATTCATAGTAGAGAGTCTCTCATTTCGTCACTTTCATATACTAGTGGGAATTTTTCATTATAGAACTTGGCTTGTATATTCCAATGATGGGCTTCCTCAAAATGCCCTAGGTCTTCGTGAGCAAGCAAGTTGGATGCACACCCACTTAGTTTCTTTTTTAGCTTTCATATACTTATAGCTCTAGTGCATCCGTTGCATGGCAATCCCTACTCACTCACATTGATATCTATTGATGGGCATCTCCATAGCCCGTTGATACGCCAAGTTGATGTAAGACTATCTTCTCCCTTTTTTTCTTCTCCACAACCACCATTCTATTCCACCTATAGTGCTATATCCATGGCTCACGCTCATGTATTGCGTGAAGATTGAAAAAGTTTTGAGAATGTCAAAAGTATGAAACAATTGCTTGGCATGATTTAAATACTTTGTGTGGTGAAGATAGAGCATAGCCAGACTATATGATTTTGTAGGGATAACTTTCTTTGGCCACGTTATTTTGGGAAGACATGATTGCTTTGTTAGTATGCTTGAAGTATTATTGTTTTTATGTCAATATGAACTTTTATCTTAAATCTTTCGGATCGGAATATTCATACCACAATTAAGAAGAATTACATTAAAATTATGCCAAGTAGCACTCCACATAAAAAATTCTGTTTTTTACCATTTACCTACTCAAGGACGAGTAGGAATTAAGCCTGGGGATGCTTGATACGTCTCCAACATATCTATAACTTTTGATTGCTCCATGCTATATTATCTACTGTTTTGGACATTATTAGGCTTTATTTTCCACTTTTATATTATTTTTGGGACTAACCTATTAACCGGAGGCCCAGCCCAGAATTGTTGTTTTTGCCTATTTTAGGGTTTTGAAGAAAAGGAATATCAAACGGAGTCCAAACGGAATGAAACCTTTGGGAACGTGATTTTCTCACCGAAGATGATCCAGGAGACTTGGACCCTACGTCAAGAAACAAAGGAGGAGGCCACGAGGTAGGGGCGCACCTCCCCCCAGGCGCGCCCTCCACCCTCGTGGGCCCCCTGTTGTTCCACCGACGTACTCCTTCCTCCTATATATACCTACGTACTCCCAAACGATCAGATATGGAGCCAAAACCCTAATTCCATCACTGTAACTTCCTGTATCCACGAGATCGCATCTTGGGGCCTGTTCCGGAGCTCCGCCGGAGGGGGTATCCATCATGGAGGGCTTCTACATCAACACCATAGCCTCTCCGATGAAGTGTGAGTAGTTTACCTCAGACCTTCGGGTCCATAGTTATTAGCTAGATGGCTTCTTCTCTCTTTTTTGATCTCAATACAATGTTCTCCCCCTCTCTTGTGGAGAACCATTCGATGTAATCTTCTTTTCGCGGTGTGTTTGTTGATACCGATGAATTGTGGGTTTATGATCAAGTCTATCTATGAACAATATTTGAATCTTCTCTGAATTCTTTTATGTATGATTGGTTATCTTTGGAAGTCTCTTCGAATTATCAGTTTGGTTTGGCCTACTAGATTGATCTTTCTTGCAATGGGAGAAATGCTTAGCTTTGGGTTCAATCTTGCGGTGTCCTTTCCCAGTGACAGTAGGGGCAGCAAGGCACTTATTGTATTGTTGCCATCGAGGATAACAAGATGTGTTTTTTTATCATATTGCATGAATTTATCCCTCTACATCATGTCATCTTGCTTAAGGCGTTACTCTGTGTTCATTAACTTAATACAATAGATGCATGCTGGATAGCGGTCGATGAGTGGAGTAATAGTAGTAGATGCAGGCAGGAGTCGGTCTACTTGTCTCGGATGTGATGCCTATATACATGATCATACCTAGATATTCTCATAACTATGCTCAATTCTGTCAATTGCTCAACAGTAATTCGTTCACCCACCGTAGAATACTTATGCTCTTGAGAGAAGCCACTAGTGAAACCTATGGCCCCCGGGTCTATCTTCATCATATTAATCTTCCAATACATAGTTATTTCCTTTGCTTTTTACTTTGCTTTTATTTTACTTTGCATCTTTATCATAAAAATACCAAAAATATTATCTTATCATATCTATCAAATCTCACTCGCGTAAGTGACCGTGAAGGGATTGACAACCCCTTATCGCGTTGGTTGCGAGGAGTTATTTGCTTTGTGCAGGTACTAGGGGACATTCACGCAATCTCCTACTAGATTGATACCTTGGTTCTCAAAAACTGAGGGAAATACTTACACTACTTTGCTGGATCATCCTTTCCTCTTCGGGGAAATCCAACGCAGTGCTCAAGAGGTAGCACTACTCGCCCAAAACCGCGTGAGACCAATGGTTGGTAGTACAAGGAAATTACTTTTCTAATAACTCCGACCCGTGAAACCTACCGGCCCGACGTCCAAAGTTCTAAACCGGGGTAGGTTTGTAGCTTCATCTAGACGCCACACAACCGCCTCCAAAAAACATTCATACACAATGGTCGCCTAAGCACACATGCGTGCGGCCGAAATCGCCCCCGCCCACTATTTGGGACACCTGGGATTACCATCCTACCCCCGACCCGCAGTAGGTCCGAAATTTAAGAGGGGGGCAAAGTTTGTATTTTCCACAAATTTCAAACAAGCGCGTCCCATCTTCTGTTCAAGAAAGCCAAAAAAAGCGTGTCCCAGACAGAAACATGGTTCTCCCCCTCCCCGCCCACCCATCTGATTCCCCATTCGTACTCCGTGGGCGCAAAAACTACCTCTCCACCAGCCATGAAACCCCGGTGTCCTCCGTCCGCCACCCCATTCCACCCATCAACCGCCGATCTCCTCCATCACGCCGGAGCCGATACCCCGACATCGTCGTCCACTTCAACCTCAACCACAACGCCCTCCACGGCTAGTAGTTGAAGCCGAGGCCGAGCCATCCGTACCCGAGCCTGTTCAACCATGTCGTCCTGCGCCTCACCGCTGCCGCTCCAACTTCGCCACCCTCCAGCGCACCAGAGCTATTCCTGCTATGCCGTCCTTCACCACCTCGGATCTGCTTCCCCTCCGCCGACATACGGCCACGGCAGCACAGTCAACAATTTGGCCATGGGTTCGTCCAAGCCTGCACCCTCCTCTAGAACATTGGTTTCCCTGGCAAAAAAAAGAAGAAGATCGGCAAGACATGTGGAGGCGACCAGACCAGCAACCGAAAATGGTACTCCTCTTCCCTTATTCGTGCAAATCTTACGTGTCTGCTTGCACGGTATTCATCCCATAGAAGATACTAGTTGACCGCTTCTTCTTGATACCAGATGTTCCTAGTAACTCGCGATGCACAAGTTTTCTCCTCGTATACTATTTCACCTTAGCTAGAGGTCCGTCACCCCCCTGAATTTCAATTCCTGGTCAGTTGATTCCCAATTAACGGAAGCATTCCCCAGCGTAACAGGCGCTAGTCCGCCTATTACACCAGGGAAGCAGCACCTCGGTGTTTATCTTAGGGGCGTGTGGGTCCTAGAGCTATTGGCGCCTGATCTGGAGGTCGGCTGGGATTACAGGGATGGCCTGGGGGCGCTGCCAAGCACGGCGGTGGTGTGAGGTCGAGGGGAGGGCGGGGCGGCGGAGGCAGGGGTCTGGGCCGGTGGTTGCTGGCGGTTCGAGAAAGATCGTCAACAGTGACTGGCGGGAGGTAGACGAAGGCCATCTGCCCGTTCCTTCTAGATCGGACGGTTCACTAAAAATATCGACTGACCTATTTTTTTAGTCGACTGTTATCTTGATATGACCACATGTGGTGGTGTGTTGGAGGAGTACCTGCATTTCCTGTGCTCATATATTACAAAATCATACGGAGTAGAATCTAATTTTGTTTGCCATGCAATGTTGTAGAGCTATCATATGTCTCCTGTCATTTATTTTCCAGCCACCTGCTATCTGCTACTTTTACAGTGCACTAGTTCTGCACACACTTCACCCATACTCTCACTATTGTGTTTTTATGCAAGGGTATTTTAGACTCTACTGCTATGAGAGAAGCAAAAAAAAGAAAAGAGAGAAGTCGCTCCAGCGTCGTACGCGGATAGGCCAGACACATTTCAGCCTTATAATAGGTGCAGTGTCAGCAGATGGAGATGGTAAACGTAGCTCTGGAGTTGATGACCTCACTTGCAATGAACCACCATCCCAGGTGCTTGCTTTAACTTCGTGGTGTCATATGTGGTTGCATGTTCCATATGGTGTGTAGCTTGTATTCGAAAGGCCGAATTCGGTCTTTATTAAGATAAGGAAAGATATTTTTTACATGAACCACCATCCCGTGAGCACCAGAAGACAAATATCTAGTTAGGGCACTGGCCGAGCCAGTGACAAGCCCAGCAAAGAGAGGCATCACCTGGAAGCCAACTAAAAAGCCGCGATGGTGGCGAAGCAGCCCGCCTCCCACCAGGCTCTCAGGTCCTAGATGATCATGCTCACCACTCCAGCTGGATGTCTAGCTTGTATTGCTTCCAATTTGGTTAAATTGTATCTGCTTAGCTTACACATTATACCTTTGAGTATGACATGCCTTTCTGTTTTTGCTACATGCTAGTACATCTGTGTATTAACCATGTTCTTACATCAAACTAATGTTCTTGTGTATCCCTCATCAATCACTTATGATGAGGCAGTCAGGCAAGTGGATTACTCCTCATTTAAAGAATAAAGCGTCAGCCTCCTGGCATGATTCTCAAGAAACAGCAAGGCTAGATGAAGATAGTGAATGTAGCTCTGTAGTTGATTACCGCATTTCCCCTACACTAGCATTGCAGGTGCTTGCTCTAACTTGGCAGCGTGATATGTGGTTGCATGTTGCATATGGTATCTAGATTGTAATTCTTCCAATCTGGTTAAATTTCATGTGCTATTCTACTTAGCTTATACATTATACCTATTAATGTGACATGCCTTCCTGTATTTAGTACATAGTACATCTGTCTATTAAGCATGTCCTCACATAAAACTATTGTTTTTTTGTATCCCGCATAAATCAATATGACGAGACACCTTTAGTATATGCAGTGTGATATTAGTTGCATCTTTGATATGATTTATAGCATGTGTTGCTTCTAATTTGTTGAAATGCCATTTATGATGGGACACTTTTAACTTGGCAGGGTCATATTGGTTGCATCTTTAACGTTGTGTCCAGCTGGCATTGCTTCTTATTTGGTGAAATGGTTTCTGCTTAGTTTACACAAACAGTTGTGAATATGCCATGCCGTCCTGTTTTCATATTATTCCATCCTGGAATCATGTGTTTGCCTTACATCAAAGTAGTGATTGTCAGTATCATGCACGAATGAGTTCTGAAGAGTGAATTTTATTGCTTTTTCTTGTCAGTTGTACTTGAGAATTCAAAATCAATAAAGCGGTAGGAAGTTAGCAAGGCAGCAGATGAAGGTGCTCCTTCCAAATGGAGGGCTTCTACAGATTCTACTCCTCCATCCCCCAAAGATGATTTCCAAGACAACACATGCATAGACACTCAACGTAGCTGTGTTGGTGATGAGCACGTCTCCCCTAGTGCACCATCACAGGTGATCCCTCTAACTTGGCACTATTATATGTGGTTGCATGTTATGTATGATGTCTAGCTTGTATTTCTTCTAATTTTGTTGAATTTCATCTGCTTACTTTACACATTATACTTGTGACTAAGACATGTGTTCCTATTTCTAGAACATACAATATCTGTCTATCACACCATGTTCTTACATCAAAGTACATTTGTTCTGAAGAACTAAATTGTTATTCGTTTTTCTTGCCGGCTTGACTTAACATGGCACAGAGAAAGAGGAAGCAAGACAGAACAACAGGGAAAGGGAAGCGGAACAATCCTGTAGATTCTGCTGGTACTGATGGTGCAATAGAAGGTCAAAGTCCAGCGGAAAATTGTACCGACAGGGTATCCCGTGCTACACGAGCTGCACAACAAGCCAAACAGAAACAAATAGATGCCACCAAACAAGCAGAGACAACCCTAGTTATTGCAACACCTTCCACAGTACCACCAGCTGCACAATTTACTCGTTGGTCAGCTCATCTAGCAGCACGTTCCCAAGCTCCCTTGCCACCTGACACTACTTCTGAAGCACTCTTGACACAAAATGAGTTGGCAAGATCAGATGGACTTTGTGAGCTTCAACAGCAAGAAGGTATTTGCTAGAGTCAAGTTACAGTTGCATGCTTCTTTATATGTAGTCTCACAGTTTGATGTACACTAGCACTTCCTATGTTTGTTGTTGGACTAGCACCTAGGCACAAGAGGAAAAAAACATCAGGGATAATGCTCGATAGGTTAACTAAATCTAGAGGAGGAAGAATGGAGATCTTTTTTGAGGCAGGTTTAAAAACGCCACATGATGCCACAGAGTCAGCCAAGTTAGTATCAGAGGGAGCGGTTGCTATTAGGTGTCATGTACGTATCCTCCCAACATGAATTCAGTGCAGGAATGACAAAGACGAAACCCAGTTCAACACCTTCCTCGATCATTTATCTGTAAGTATGGTTATGCATGGAAACTAGTAATATCGTCTTGCTCTGTCTAATACTTTCTAGGTTGCTGATAATGAGACTCCCATAATTTTCAACATATGAGGTTCCAGTTGGATAGCCAAGATGATGCAACCAGACAAGCTTGCACCCATGTTTTCATGTCTGCTCTGCGACAGTATCGGTATAACTTGAGGAAAACTCACTTTGAAGGCAAGGCTAACAGTGAACTTGCCCAAACATCTCCAGTGGAAAATATATCTAATGAAGACTCGAGAGGCCTCGTTAAACACTGGTTTGATCCGAAGTATCAGGTACATTATATATATGTGATCAGATCACATGTTGAAGTCCTATTTACGCATGTGGCACACAAATCTTGAAGGAAATATGCCCTAGAGGCAATAATAAAGTTATTATTTATTTCCTTATATCATGATAAATGTTTATTATTCATGCTAGAATTGTATTAACCGGAAACATAATACATGTGTGAATACATAGACAAACAGAGTTTCACTAGTATGCCTCTACTTGACTAGCTCGTTGATCAAAGATGGTTATGTTTCCTAACCATAGACATGAGTTGTCATTTGATTAACGGGAGCACATCATTAGGAGAATGATGTGATTGACTTGATCCATTCCGTTAGCTTAGCACTTGATCGTTTAGTTTGTTGCTATTGCTTTCTTCATGACTTATACATGTTCCTATGACTATGACATTATGCAACTCCCGTTTACCGGAGGAACACTTTGTGTGCTACCAAACATCACAACATAACTGGGTGATTATAAAGGTGCTCTACAGGTGTCTCCGAAGGTACTTGTTGGGTTGGCATATTTCGAGATTAGGATTTGTCACTCTGATTGTCGGAGAGGTATCTCTAGGCCCACTCGGTAATGCACATCACTTAAAGCCTTGCAAGCATTGCAACTAATGAGTTAGTTGCGGAATGATGTATTACGGAACGAGTAAAGAGACTTGCCGGTAACGAGACTGAACTAGGTATTGAGATACCGACGATCGAATCTCGGGCAAGTAACATACCGATGACAAAGGGAACAACGTATGTTGTTATGCGGTTTGACCGATAAAGATCTTCGTAGAATATGTAGGAGCTAATATGAGCATCCAGGTTCCGCTATTGGTTATTGACCGGAGACGTGTCTCGGTCATGTCTACATAGTTCTCGAACCCGTAGGGTCTGCACGCTGAAAGTTCGATGACGGTTATATTATGAGTTTACGTGTTTTGATGTACCGAAGGAGTTCGGAGTCCCGGATGAGATCGGGGACACGACGAGGAGTCTCGAAATGGTCGAGACATAAAGATATATTGGACGACTATATTCGGATATTGGAAAGGTTCCGAGTGATTCGGGTATTTTCGGGAGTACCGGGGAGTTACGGGAATTCGTATTGGGCCTTAATGGGTCATACGGGAAAGGAGAGAAAGGCCTCAAAGGGTGGCCGCACCCCTCCCCATGGGCTGGTCCGAATTAGACTAGGGAGGGGGGCGCCCCCTTCCTTCCTTCTCCTTTTCCCTTCCCTTTCCTTCCCTCCTACTCCTACTACTTTGAAGGGCTCCTAGTTCTACTAGGAAAGGGAGAATCCTACTCCTGATGGGAGTAAGACTCCCCTAGGGCGCGCCATAGAGAGGGTCAGCCCCTCCCCTCCTCCACTCCTTTATATACGTGGCCAGGGGGCACCCCATAGACACAACAATTGATCCCTTGGATCTCTTAGCCGTGTGCGGTGCCCCCCTCCACCATAATCCACCTCGGTCATATCGTAGCGGTAATTAGGTGAAGCCATGCGTCGGTAGAACATCATCATCGTCACCACGCCGTCGTGCTGACAGAACTCTCCCTCAAAGCTCAACTGGATTAGAGTTCGAGGGACGTCATCGAGTTGAACGTGTGCAGAACTCGGAGGTGCCGTGTGTTCGGTACTTGATCGGTCGGATCATGAAGACGTACGACTACATCAACCGCGTTGTGCTAACGCTTCCGCTTTCAGTCTATGAGGGTACATGGACAACACTCTCCCCTCTTGTTGCTATGCATAACCATGATCTTGCGTGTGTGTAGGAATTTTTTTGAAATTACTACGTTCCCCATCAGTGGCATCCGAGCCAGGTTTTATGCGTTGATGTAATATGCACGAGTAGAACACAAGTGAGTTGTGGGCGACATGAGTCATACTGCTTACCAGCATGTCACACTTTGGTTCGGCGGTATTTTTGGATGAAGCGGCCCGGACCGACATTACGCGTACGCTTACGCGAGACTGGTTCTACCGACGTGCTTTGCACACAGGTGGCTGTCGGGTGTCAGTTTCTCCAACTTTAGTTGAACCGAGTGTGGCTATGCCCAGTCCTTGAGAAGGTTAAAACAACACTAACTTGACGAACTATCGTTGTGGTTTTGATGCGTAGGTAAGAACGGTTCTTGCTCATCCCGTAGCAGCCACGTAAAACTTGCAACAACAAAGTAGAGGACGTCTAACTTGTTTTTGCAGGGCATGTTGTGAAGTGATATGGTCAAGATGTGATGATAAATAAGTTGTTGTATGAGATGATCATGTTTTGTTAAAGTTATCGGCAACTGGCAAAAACCTTATGGTTGGCTCTCTATTGCATAAGATGCAAGCGCCAAATAATTGCTTTATTTTATCGCTATGCGATAGCAATAGTTGAAAGAGAAATATTTGGCGATACGACCATGTGACGACACATTGATATAGATCAAGATGATGGAGATCATGGTGTCATGCCATTGACGATGGGGACCATGATGATGCTTTGGTGATGGAGATCAAAGGCACAAGATGATGATGGCCATATCATGTCACATATTATGATTGCATGTGATGTTTATCTTTTATACATCTTAGTTTGCTTAGTTTGGCGGCAGCTTTATAAGATGATCTCTCACTAAATTTCAAGATAAAAGTGTTCTCCCTGAGTATGCACCATTGCCAAAGTTCATCGTGCCCAGACACCACGTGATGATCGGGTGTGATAAGCTCTACGTCCATCTACAACGGGTGCAAGCCAGTTTTGCACACGCAGAATACTCAGGTTAAACTTGATGAGCCTAGCATATGTAGATATGGCCTCGGAACACTGAGACCGAAAGGTCGAGCATGAGTCATATAGTAGATATGATCAACATAGTGATGTTCACCATTGAAAACTACTCCATTTCACGTGATGATCGGTTATGGTTTAGTTGATTTGGATCACGTGATCACTTAGATGACTAGAGGGATGTCTATCTAAGTGGGAGTTCTTAAGTAATATGATTAATTGAACTTTAATTTATCATGAACTTAGTCCTGGTAGTATTAGCATATCTATGTTGTAGATCAATTGCTCGCGTTTAGCTCCCCTACTTTATTTTTGATATGTTCCTAGAGAAAACTAAGTTGAAAGATGTTAGTAGCAATGATACGGATTGGATCCGTGATCTGTGGATTATCCTCATTGCTGCACAGAAGTATTATGTCCTTGATGCACCACTAGGTAACAGACCTATTGCAGGAGCAGATGCAGACGTTATGAACGTTTGGCTAGCTCAATATGATGACTACTTGATAGTTTAGTGCACCATGCTTAACGGCTTAGAATCGGGACTTCAAAGACATTTTGAATGTCATGGACCATATGAGATGTTCCAGGAGTTGAAGTTAATATTTCAAGCAAATACCCGAGTTGAGAGATATGAAATCTCCAACAAGTTCTATAGCTAAAAGATGGAGGAGAATAGCTCAAGCAGTGAGCATGTGCTCAGATTGTCTGGGTACTACAATCGCTTGAATCAAGTGGGAGTTAATCTTCCAGATAAAATAGTGATTGACAGAATTCTCTAGTCACCATCACCAAGTTAGTAGAACTTGGTGATGAACTATAATATGCAAGGGATAATGGAAATGATTCCCAAGCTCTTTGTGATGCTGAAATCGATGGAGGTAGAAATCAAGAAAGAGCATCAAGTGTTGATGGTTAACAAGATCACTAGTTTCAAGAAAAGGGCAAAGGGATAGAAGGGGAACTTCAAGAAGAACAGCAAGCAAGTTGCTGCTCAAGTGAAGAAGCCCAATTCTGGACCTAAGCCTAAGACTAAGTGCTTCTACTGCAAAGGGACTTGTCACTAGAAGCGGAAACACCCCAAGTATTTGGCGGATAAGAAGGATGGCAAAGTGAACAAGCTATATTTGATATACATGTTATTGATGTGTACCTTACTAGTGTTTATAGTAGCCCTGTGTATTTGATACTTGTTCGGTTGCTAAAAAATAGTAACTCGAAACAGGAGTTACAGAATGAACAGAGACTAGTTAAGGGTGAAGTGACGATGTGTGTTGGAATTGGTTCCAAGATTGATATGATCATCATCGCACACTCCCTATACTTTCGGGATTAGTGTTAAACCTAAAATAAATGTTATTTAGTGTTTGCGTTGAGCATGAATATGATTGGATCATGTTTATTGCAATACGGTTATTCATGTAAGTTAGAGAATAATTGTTGTTCTGTTTACATGAATAAAACCTTCTATGGTCATACACCCAATGAAAATGGTTTGTTGGATCTCGATCATGGTGATACACATTTGCATAATATTGAAGCCAAAAGATGCAAAGTTAATAAAGATAGTGCAACTTATTTGTGGCACTGCCGTTTAGGTCATATTGGTGTAAAGTGCATGAAGAAAATCCATGTTGATGGGCTTTTGGAATCACTTGATTATGAATCTGTCGATGCTTGCGAACCATGCCTCATGGGCAAGATGACTAAGACTCCGTTCTCCGGAACAATGGAGCGAGCAACAGATTTGTTGGAAATCATACATACTGATGTCTGTGGTCCGATGAATATTGAGGCTCGCGGCAGGTATCATTATTTTCTGATCTTCACAGATGATTTGAGCAGATATGGGTATATCTACTTGATGAAACACAAGTCTGAAACATTTGAAAAGTTCAAAGAATTTCATAGTGAAGTGGAAAATCATCATAACAAAAATAAAAGTTTCTACGATACGATCGCAGAAGTAAAATATTTGAGTTACGTGTTTGGCCTTCAGTTAAAACAATGTGAAATAGTTTCACTACTCACGCCACCTGGAACACCACAGTGTAATGGTGTGTCCGAACGTCGTAACCATACTTTATTAGATATGGTGCAGTCTATGATGTCTCTTACCAATTTACCACTATCGTTTTGGGGTTATGCATTAGAGACAGCTACCTTCACGTTAAATAGGGCACCATCTAAATCCGTTGAGGGGACACCGTATGAACTGTGGTTTGGCAAGAAACCAAAGTTGTCGTTTCTTAATGTTTGAGGTTGCAATGCTTATGTGAAAAAGTTTCAACCTGATAAGCTCAAACCCAAATCGGAGAAGTGCGTCTTCATAGGATACCCAAAAGAAAATGTTGGGTACACCTTCTATCATAGATCCAAAGGCAAGTTATTCATTGCTGAGAATGGATCCTTTCTAGAGAAGGAGTTTCTCTCGAAAGAAGTGAGTGGGAGGAAAGTAGAACTTGATGAGGTAACTGTACCTACTCCCTTATTGGAAAGTAGTTCATCACAGAAATCTGTTTCTGTGACTCCTACACCAATTAGTGAGGAAGCTAATGATGATGATCATGTAACTTCAGATCAAGTTACTACCGAACCTCGTAGGTAAACCAGAGTGAGATCCTCACCAGAGTGGTAAGGTAATCATGTTCTGGAGGTCATGTTACTTGACCATGACGAACCTACGAACTATGAGGAAGCGATGATGAGCCCAGATTCCGCGAAATGGCTTGAGGCCATGAAATCTGAGATGAGATCCATTTATAAGAACAAAGTATGGACTTTGATTGACTTTCCCAAAGATCGGCGAGCCATTGAGATTAAATGGATCTTCAAGAGGAAGACAGATGTTGATAGTAGTGTTACTATCTACAAAGCTAGAATTGTCACAAAAGGTTTTCGACAAGTTCAAGGTGTTGACTACGATGAGAGTTTCTCACTCGTATCTATGCTTAAGTCTGTCCGAATCATGTTAGCAATTGCCACATTTTATGAAATCTGGCAAATGGATAAACAAAACTGCATTCCTTAATGAATTTATTAAAGAAGAATTGTATATGATACAACCAAAAGGTTTTGTCAATGCTAAAGGTGCCAACAAAATATGCAAGCTCCAGCGATCCATCTATGGACTCGTGCAAGCATCTCGGAGTTGGAATATATGCTTTGATAAGTTGATCAAAGCATATAGTTTTATACAGACTTGCGGTGAAGCCTGTATTTACAAGAAAGTGAGTGGGAGCACTACAGCATTTCTGATAAGTATATGTGAATGACATATTGTTGATCGGAGATAATGTAGAATTATTCTGCAAAGCATAAAGGAGTGTTTGAAAGGAGTTTTTCAAAGAAAGACCTCGGTGAAGCTGCTTACATATTGAGCATCAAGATCTATAGAGATAGATCAAGATGCTTGATAAGTTTTTCAATGCATACATACCTTGACAAGATTTTGAAGTAGTTCAAAATAGAACAGTCAAAGAAAGAGTTCTTGCCTGTGTTACAAGGTGTGAAACTGAGTAAGACTCAAAGCCCGACCACGGCAGAAGATAGAAAGAGAATGAAAGTCATTCCCTATGCCTTGGCCATAGGTTCTATAAAATATGCCATGTTGTGTACCAGATCTATTGTATACCCTACACTGTTTTTGACAAGGGAGTACAATAGTGATCTAGGTATAAATCATTGGGCAGCGGTCAAAATTATCCTTAGTGGAATAAGGATATGTTTCTCGATTATGGAGGTGAAAAAAAGGTTCGTCGTAAAGGGTTACGTCGATGCAAATTTTGACACTGATCCAGATGACTCTAATTCTCAATCTGGATACATATTGAAAGTGGGAGCAATTAGCTAGAGTAGCTCCGTGCAGAGCATTGTTGACATAGAAATTTGCAAAATACTTACGGATCTGAATGTGGCAGACCCGTTGACTAAACTTCTCTCACAAGCAAAACATGATCACACCTTAGTACTCTTTGGGTGTTAATCACATAGCGATGTGAACTAGATTATTGACTCTAGTAAACCCTTTGGGTGTTGGTCACATTTCGATGTGAACTATGGGTGTTAAGCACATGGTGATGTGAACTATTGGTATTAAATCAAAAGGCGATGTGAACTAGATTATCGAATCTGGTGCAAGTGGGAGACTGAAGGAAATATGCCCTAGAGGCAATAATAAAGTTATTATTTATTTCCTTATATCATGATAAATGTTTATTATTCATGCTAGAATTGTATTAACCGGAAACATAATACATGTGTGAATACATAGACAAACAGAGTGTCACTAGTATGCCTCTACTTGACTAGCTCGTTGATCAAAGATGGTTATGTTTCCTAACCATAGACATGAGTTGTCATTTGATTAACGGGATCACATCATTAGGAGAATGATGTGATTGACTTGATCCATTCCGTTAGCTTAGCACTTGATCGTTTAATTTGTTGCTATTGCTTTCTTCATGACTTATACATGTTCCTATGCTATGAGATTATGCAACTCCCATTTACCGGAGGAACACTTTGTGTGCTACCAAATGTCAGAACGTAACTGGGCGATTATAAAGGTGCTCTATAGGTGTCTCTGAAGGTACTTATTGGGTTGACGTATTTCGAGATTAGGATTTGTCACTCCGATTGTCGGAGAGGTATCTCTGGGCCCACTCGGTAATGCACATCATTTAAAGCCTTGCAAGAATTGCAACTAATGAGTTAGTTGTGGAATGATGTATTACGGAACGAGTAAAGAGATTTGTCGGTAACGAGATTGAACTAGGTATTGAGATACCGACGATCGAATCTCGGGCAAGTAACATACCGATGACAAAGGGAACAACGTATGTTGTTATGCGGTTTGACCAATAAAGATGTTCGTAGAATATGTAGGAGCCAATATGATCATCCAGGTTCTGCTATTGGTTATTGACCGGAGATGTGTCTCGATCATGTCTACATAGTTCTCGAACCCATAGGTCCGCACACTTAAAGTTCGATGACGGTTATATTATGAGTTTATGTGTTTTAATGTACCGAAGGAGTTCGTAGTCCCGGATGAGATCGGGGAGATGACGAGGAGTCTCAAAATGGTCGAGACGTAAAGATCGATATATTGGACGACTATATTCGTACATCGGAAAGGTTCCGAGTGATTCGGGTATTTTCAGGAGTACCGGGGAGTTACGGGAATTCGTATTGGGCCTTAATGGGCCATACGGGAAAGGAGAGACAGGCCTGAAAGGGTGGCCGCACCCCTCCCCATGGGCTGGTCCGAATTGGACTAGGGAGGGAGGCGCCCCCTTCCTTCCTTCTCCTTTTTCCTTCCCTTTCCTTCCCTCCTACTCCTACTACTTGGAAGGGCTCCTAGTTCTACTAGGAAAGGGGGAATCCTACTCTCGGTGAGAGTAGGACTCCCCTAGGGTGCGCCATAGAGAGGGTCGGCCCCTCCCCTTCTCCACCCCTTTATATACGTGGCCAGGGGCACCCCATAGACACAACAATTGACCCCTTGGATCTCTTAGCCGTGTGCGGTCCCCCCTCCACCATAATCCACCTCGGTCATATCGTAGCCGTGCTTAGGCGAAGCCCTGCGTCGGTAGAACATCATCATCGTCACCACGCCGTCGAGCTGATGGAACTCTCCCTCAAAGCTCGGCTCAATCGGAGTTCGAGGGATGGCATCGAGTTGAACATGTGCAGAACTCGGAGGTGTCTTGCGTTCGGTACTTGATCGGTCGGATCGTGAAGACGTATGACTACATCAACCGTGTTGTGCTAACGCTTCCGCTTTCGGTCTACGAGGGTACGTGGACAACACTCTCCCCTCTCATTGCTATGCATCACCATGATCTTGCGTGTGCGTAGGAAATTTTTTTTAAATTACTACGTTCCCCATCAAATCTATCTTCTTTTAGGTGAACTGTTCAAAGGACAAGGCCAACCGTATGAAAGTGAAATTCCAACAGACGACAAGATCTCGTAGCTATATTGCACACTGCGAGGCTCTTGTAATTAGTTGTTGTTTCACTCTTTTCGCTGTACCATATTATCAGATCTATATTGACTTGTTCCAAATGCAGAGGAAAGCCCGCAAGGACCAAAAAGTACCTGAATCAAATGCTGTGGAAATCTTCAAGGACTGTTACACCAGCAAGAAGAAGGGCATGACTACACCAGTCAAAGCCGCTGTTGTGGGTCCTTAATTCTCATGCCTTTTAACTACTACTTACTCTAACTTGTGCCTTGAACTGCATGGTTTGCAGCCAATGTCTATTACTCTTTTCAATTTTATATAAAATTGTCTTAGTGTATCATTGCACCTTACAAGGTTTAAAAGAGAGGAGTGATGTTCCTTTGATCTTGACCTGTAATCTAGTTCCGTGCTGGACTTGCCCACACAACGTTACAATTGCCTGTTTGTCTATTCTCAGTTGTTTTGTGATATGAATGATGTCGTACTATCCTAACCGTATTATAAACTTCGTCTTTTTATCCTTAGCCCTCAATACAATGTGAAGAAATAGACAATACATTAGCGATGGTACATGGTCATATGTTTGGAACCTGATTTTATTATGTACTTTGCAATAAAATACAACTATTATTTTACATGGGTTCACCAGAATAAGTTCTGTATATAGACCAAAGCTATTTTGTTTGGTTTTGTTGCCTCCTTAATATCTTCTGTTCTGGTACTACTAATGTAAAACCAGAACTTTTCAGCGAGCTATGGAAAAAATGGTGGAACCGCCACCTTTTGAAGGTGGCGAGGCAACTATAACTGCAATGTCAGCTCTTGCTGCAGTGGGTCAGTACCTGTCCACTAACAGTGCCAAAAGCACATTCCTGTGTAATACTGGCTTGGTTGTTAAGGCAATCTCGTCCAAACTGCCTCATGATCAAGATATGCAAGCTCAAAACAATGTTGCATCTGCGCTCCAGACACAAGTCCATTCCCTAACAGAGACCCTTTGTGAAACAAGGATAGACATTGTTTGATGTTTTCAAGATATGCATGGTTTTGAAATCAGACTATCAGACATTTGCTATGTTGTTCAGGAGCCTAGGAGAACTGAAGGCGAAGGTTATGGTGCTCCATCGGACAATACAGCATGAAAACGTAACAGTCAGGTTAAATGAACTGAGCTTCTGAAGTTTTGGTGGTGCATTTATCTGCTAGACTGTTAACTTTTATGCCAACCTTCATTTTGTCTTGTAGTTGTAATTTGTTTTGGTGTGATACAAAATTTGTTCTTAACATGCAGCCACTGGTTGAAGAAAACAGCAATCCATTTTTGTATAGTGTAGGGTGTTCCCTATATTTGCACTGGTGGCGAACTTTGATGCCCACCGGCTGTAGTTAACATGGGCCTCCTACGGGCCGTAGAAACAATGGACCTTCTAAGGGTCGTAGAAACAATGGGCCTTCTACGTGGCGTAGAAAAAATGGGTCTTATACGGGTCGTATACACAATGGGCCTTCTATGGGCCGTATCATCAATGGGCCTTCTACGGGCCGTATGATCGGTTGGCCGAACATGGGCCAATAACAGACCACATTATGGCCGTAAATGGGCTAGAGTTGAAATCGTTCATGGGCCGACCATAACGGGCCGTCGTTAATCGGCCATATTTTGATGATGCTATGAAAACGGCCCAACGTATTAACGGGCCACAAACGGGCCGATTGTAACCACGAGCTAAATTTGGCCCACAAGCAGAAAATAACAGTAATGGGTCGTAAGTAAACGAATGTGGAAATGAGCCCAAGAATAAATGGGCCCCAAGAAGGCCGAAAGATAACATGGGCTGGAAACGGCCCAACAGAATAATGGGTCGTTAATGGGCATAAAGTGATACATTATTCATTACGGGCCAGTTTCATCACATGCCGTTAATGGGTATAAAGTGATACACTATTCATTACGGGCCAATTTCACCACGGGTCGTTAATGGGCCAAGAGTTACAAAGGTCCTCATATGGGCCGAAAGAAGTCATGGGCCGGAAGTTAAAACGGGCTGAATCATATTGGACAGCCCAGATGACGCTACTGGGCCTAATTCGGATAGGGCGTAACGGGCCCTGGGTTAGCGGGCTGTAAATGGGCTATATGCGAACAGGCCGTTAACAGGCTTTCCGTGGGATGGCCCACCACCTTTTGACCAAGTCAAACGGGTCGGCCTTTTCATAGGAATGGGCCTCTGTTGGGTCGTGCCATGTGTCACCGTATCATAGGCACCTTCGGTCCAATGAGCGGATGACATCTGTTCCAACAGTGAGCCGGCACGTGTTTCCTCCAGCCAATGATGATTTTACACGTGGAAAATCCCCATTGGTCGGGGCTGTTAACGGGTTATCGGATCCAAAACCGGACCTGATAGCTTAACGGCTTTCCGTTACGGTGGATGCCACGTATCGGTCACCCTTAACGAAAGCACTTCAGTGACACGTGATTTATCATCATGGAAGTGGACACTTCTGTGATAATAATTTTGGTAATGTCATGGAACACTTCTACGACAGCACAGGTATGACTATCTTGATTATGTCATAAATTTGTCATGGATGTACATGCATGACAGAAAACGTAACCTACTGTGACAAACACGTATCATCACGGAAGTGTATTTTTTGTAGTGCCAAGACCCTATGAAGGGGAGGTGGTCCACAACATGGCTAAAAAAATTAATGATGTGCTTGGCAAGAACCACCCTTTGACGGTGAAACTAACACCCAAAGATCAAGTGTCTAAGAAGAAATCGGTGTTCTGGAAATTACCTTACCGGGAGATTCTACGTGTACATCACTGCATCGATGTCATGCACGTAGAGAAGAACATATGTGAAAGCATCCTTGGTACTATGCTCAAGATTAATGGTAAAAGAAAGGATGGTGATGGTTCACGGCTCGATATGCTTGCTGATCAATCACAACGCAAGAGTGAAGCATAAGATGATGACAAATGCATCAAAGATCGCCACAGTTATAATTTCAGTACAAAAGAAGCAACACAGTTCTTCACCTATTTGTTGTCAGTTAAGACACCCTCTTCCTACTGCGCAAACATCAGAAGTCTTGTGGATGTGAGCTTAGGTAAAATGAAGTTGGGACACATGAAGTCACATGATTGCCACATAATGTTGACACAAATCCTCCCGGTGGCGATCAGGAATCTGATGGACAAAGATATAAGAAACACACTCATTGACCACTGTGATTTCTTCAACCACTATGGCAGAAAGTTGTAGATCCAAGAGTTGGATCATATGCAAGATGGTATTGCAAGAACATTGTCCAACCTAGAGATGTTTTTCCCACCGTCATTCTTTGATGTCATGGTCCATCTCACTGTGCACCTTGTCGACGAGATAAAGTATTGTGGTCCTGTGTTTCTTCGCAACATGTGTCCCTTCGAGCGGTTCATGGGAATACTAAAGAGCTTTTGTCGGAACCTAAACCATCCAGAGGCAAGCATCCTACAAGGTTATACCGCAGAGGAGGTGGTTGAGTTTTGCACCGAATACATGAAACAAAGACCTATAGGTTTGCCCCTCTCTTGCCATGAGGGAAGGCTGAAAGGTAAGCCGATCCTCGCTGGCACGCAAATGGCTCCACCCGAAGAATTGGCAGAGAAAGCCCATTTGACGGTACTTCTTAATAGCCCAGTTATCATCGCTTATGCCGAAGAATACTTGGCGGAGATACACCAAAGATTCTTACCAATGGTGCCTTCATCAGATGTGGGTATGAAGGAGCACACTAAGAACTACGTCGAATGGCTAAAGAATCGTTTGGCACAAGGATCCATCGATGAGATTGCTACGTGGTTGGCACAAAAGCCATCACCTACGGTGCTGACGTACCAAGCATATGACATAAATGGATACACATTCTACACTGAGGAACGTGATAAGAAGACCTCGTATTAGAACAACTTTGTTCGAATAGAATGCATGACTATAAATGAAGCTGATAAAAGGGTATACTATGGAACCATCAAAGAGATTTGGGAGCTTGACTATGTGAAAGTTAAGGTGGCATTATTCAGGTGCGCATGGATCCCTCTTGGTCAGGTAAGGATTGATGAGTACAGGAAGACCTGTGTTAACAGGACAACAATGGCATATCACGTGGACCCATTCATTCTTGCCAGCGATGCTACCCAGATTTTCTTTATGTAATACCCCTTGCATAAGAACGGCCATTTAGCGATGCATGGGAAGAGAAGGGTACTGGGTGTCGATGATGTTGCCGATCATAACGAGTATGATGAATTTGATGAGTTGCCAGCCAAGGGATCACGCACCCATGTAATAGAGCAGCGTAAAATCATCAAAAACCCCAAGTTTATTTGGGGTCAACTTAATGATCCCAGTTCCCCCATGTACATGGGAATTAAGCTGTAAGACTAGTTGTCGGTGTCAAAACCGGCGGATCTCGGGTAGGGGGTCCCGAACTATGCGTCTAGGCCGGATGGTAATAGGAGGCAAGGGACACGAAGTTTTACCCAGGTTCGGGCCCTCTTGATGGAGGTAAAACCCTACGTCCTGCTTGATTAATATTGATGATATGGGTAGTACAAGAGTAGATCTACCACGAGATCGAGGAGGCTAAACCCTAGAAGCTAGCCTATGGTATGATTGTTGATGTGTACGTTGTCCTACAGACTGAAACCCTCCGGTTTATATAGACACCGGAGAGGGTTAGGGTTACACAAATTCGGTTACAATGGTAGGAGATCTTCATATCCGTATCGCCAAGCTTGCCTTCCACGCCAAGGAAAGTCCCTTCCGGACACGGGACGGAGTCTTCAATCTTGTATCTTCATAGTCCAGGAGTCCGGCTGAAGGTATAGTCTGGCTATCCGGACACCCCCTAACCCAGGACTCCCTCAGTAGCCCCCGAACCAGGCTTCAATGACGACGAGTCCGGCGCGCAGATTGTCTTCGGCATTGCAAGGCGGGTTCCTCCTCCAAGTACTTCATAGAAGATTTTGAACACAAAGATAGTGTCCGGCTTTCAAAAATAAGTTTCCACATATTGCCATAGAGAGAATAATATTTACACCAATCTAATCTACTGGCGTATTCCGTAGCGTGTCACACCACGGCCAAGCCTTTATCCCAGTTGTTTCATTATCCCACCTCCGCGCATCATGCGAGGCGGATTCCTTGGCACGTCTTGTTAAAGCAGAGATCATGTCCCCTTATCCTGGGATTCTCATCAATACGGACGTGGGTAACCCAACCGCTTCTAGGACTCCTAGATTATAGGCAAGTCCAAACGGGCACGGAGAGGACGCTTGATATTCACCCTCTTTATAAAGGGGACAAGGCTTTTATTTTTCCCTCCCGTGCTCAATCGAATCCTTCCCCCACCTCAAGCTCAAACGCCCGAAGTTCAGGCCAGGCGCCCCGAACCTTCAGTCATGTCCGGATCTAGCCTTCAAGGCCGATGTATGCCTTCCACCATCACGGAAGAAGACATCAAGAAGTTGAGGGAGGCTAGATATCTGACCGCCGAGATTTTGCATCGGCTGCCTCCCCGAGGGCAGGCCGTCCCCACCCCCGAACCCAATGAGAACGTCGTGTTTGTTTCCCACTTCCTCTAAGGCCTAGGCCTTGCCCTGGATCCTTTTGTCAGGGGTTTGATGTTTTACTACGGGCTAGATTTTCATGATCTAGCTCCGGACTCCTTTCTTCATATCACGACATTTATTATCGTGTGCGAGGCCTTCCTCCGGGTTACCCCTCACTTTGGCCTATGGCTCAAGACCTTTGAAGTGAAGCCGAAGCTGGTCGAGGGGCAACATGCAGCGTGTGGAGGTGCCTCAATACGCAAGATGACGGGAGCTCCGTGGCCCAAAGGTTCCATCCTAGAGGTGTCTGAATTGTAGCAACAGGAGTGGTTCTATATCACGGCTCCTAGAAGTGCCAGGTGGGCGGCCCCCCTGTTTTCCGCTCGGGCCCCCCACCACAGCTGATGTCATGGATCAGCAGAGGTCTGAGCTGGGGTCCAGTCAAGGGCGTGCCTATACTGCAAGACCGCATTCGAGATCTCTTCAATGGAGATTTCATTTTGGTTGCGGTGATACAGGTTATGCTGGTTCGTCAAGTCCAGCCTTGCAAACGCCAGCCTCTTCGCCTATGGGAGTTCAACCCCGAGGGACCGCGTGCCATTCAAAATTTTCTCGGCCTGACGCACGAGGAGATGTACAAGTCATTCTTCGGACCCCAGACGGAGTGTCCGGAAATCACTGAGGACGTGGGCCTAAGTAGTAACCGCACCGCCGAACAGGTAAGGCATCTTCCGGCCGAACATACTTTCTCTACTTTGTTACGAAGTTATTTCTGAGAGTTCGCTTTTGACCAGGACTGGCTAACAAAGGCGAAGTTGATTCGGTGTTCGGCCCCCCTCCCTGAGGGTTTGGAAAATCCAGTATTGGAAAAGATGCTCCAGACCGCACCTTGCCCAGAGCCCTTGAAGGAAGATACCGTGGAGGATAATGCGGGCGGACGCGGGCCCCCAACGCTGTCCATTCTAGCCGAGGGAGCGAGCGTCTCCATGAGGGAAGGCGACCAAAAGAGGAAAAGGACTGCGCCCGGGGATTCGGAAGCCGAGGCTTCCAAACGGGAGAAGAAGTCTCCCATAGAGGGTCCCACCTTGGGGGGCGCTGTTGCCACACAAAGTACGTGGGGGATCAATTCTCTCACGAGTCGTAAGTGACCTGAAATACCTTTAATAGTACAGATATGCCATTTTTTCTTCTGAAAAATAACCACTGCATATATTTTGCAGTTCGGGCCTTAGCCCCTCTCAAATGAGCTCATCTTCGGGGGATCTTCTTCCAGAGATGATGGAGAGCGAAACGCCTCCTCCGGACTCCTCCGCTTCAGAAGCGGGTGACCCTGAAGTGTCATCGGGGAGGGCCTCTTCGAGTCTGGTGAGGCCAGAAGATAATCCCATTGACCCCCGAAGCTCCCAATGTCCGGCTCCCGAAGGGAGCAGACAAAAGAGTCCGGCCCCGTCTAGTGTGCGATCGGATGTTCTGAGGGAGTTGGTGGGGCGAGCGGCCATCTCAGATGAACACCGTGTGATGATGAATACGGTGATGGAGAGAATATCGTCCGCCGAAAGCGGATTGCATGAAGCTTTTATGAGTCTACTGACAGGCTTTGAGGTACGTAAAAGAATGTATGATAATCCTGCACATGGTAGGTGTGCCCTGTGTAGGTAGTAGCCCCTAAGACTCGGGTTTTCGTCGGAAACGACGACCAACAGAGGATCATATTTCCAGGAAATAACCATACTGCCTTTATGTGCAGGTGATGGAAGCTCCGGTGTCTAGCTGGACTAGCGAGTTTGCCCATTTAGAACGGCAGTTGGATGCGGCAGAAGCCGACATCGAGCTTGTTAACAAAAGGCTTGATGAGGCACAGGGTAAGTGTCAATATCTGGTAAATGCCACATATCAAGAGCTGCATGATGCCAGTATCTTAAATATGTTGTGACTGCAGATCGAGCTGCCACTGTTGAAGCCTTGCAGGCAGAACTTGCCCGAGCCAAGGAACAAGCAAGGTTAGGTAATGCGGCTGCTGTGAAGGCGGCCAAAGAGTTGCAAGCCGAGAAGGCCGCACATGGCGAGACCCGAGACAAGATGGCCAAGATGGCTATAGAATTAAAAGCCGCCGCCGACCGTTGCCGGGTTCTTGAAAAGGAAAACCAAGCGAAGGCATCGGACCTTGAGAAGGATGCTGTGACGAAAAAGGATCTCCGCTCTGCTATGAGGGCAAAGAAGGAGGAGCTGCGGGAAGCCGAGGATATTGTAGCTGGGAAATCCTTTATGTTGCGGAGGAAATTCGGAGATCCATGGTATGCCCCTCTGGATCGGCTATGGAGTTCAGAGGATGCGTATATGGATTTGGCGGCGAGCGCTGCCGATGCGGCCAAGTACTTCCAGGGTCAGACCGACCGTGGAGTAGACCAGCTGTTTTGGAGACAATTCCATTCTCCCGAGCGTCCACTTTCATTGACTGACCAATTAGCCGAATGGGCCGAACTAAATAGGTTGTCCGGACTCTCTATGAGGTCTGTTGTGGATCAGCTATGGCTGGGAAGGCCAAAACCGAACAGTTATTTCAGCTTGGTGCAGCGGGTCCTTGACGTGGTGCCGCACATTGATGCGATGAGGAGGTCGGCGTGCATAGAGGGTGCATGGATGGCCTTTGCCCGTGTTAAGGCATATTGGGCGGAGATGGATGCTACAAATGTTGCATCGCGGGATTCAGCTATAGGTCGAAAGGCTGCCGAGCACTACTTTGAAGAAGTTCTTGAGGGTGCCCGTTTGATAGAGACCCACTGCTCAAAAAATATTATGTTTGAGTGATATGATATCTCATTGTAAGCGAAATGCTTTTATAAATTTTTATGAGGCTATTTTTATACTTTTGCCTGGGTGGCCGTTTATGTATACATGTGTATAACCTGAAAGATTGCAGCCGTCGGCTTCAACCCTCACGCATATGATGCGGAGGTGCTCGCAAAAACACACATTCACACTTAACCCAACGTCTTGGTCCTATTAAGGAGGTGATAGTGGAGCGAGCGAGGCAACCGGACTATAATGCTTTAGCACTTTCACTTAGCCATAGGGGTTTGATAGTGGGGCCACTAGATAGCCCTTGGTGGCTCCGCACTCTCCCGATCTCGGGGTGCATACATGCCTGGCCGGGAAACAGCCCTTCGTTAAGGCGGAGGAATTCTAACATTCCCACAGGTCATCGAGTGGTTGACCAGTCTCATGCTATATCATGACAGTTAGTTTTCGGCTTTCTCTACTGAGGTGCTCGTCCGGATGAACCAGGGCACAATCGCAGCAGTTCTCCTGGTGCTACCTTAGCCAGCAAGGCAGAACGTAAGGCACCAAAACACAGGAGCCGAGCAAACCCAACATTTGACTAGAGACAATGATTCGGAGCAGATGCATATAGGGCCAAACTCGCGACACCGAACACTCCCTAAGGTATTCGGTCTTTGTGGTATAAACCGGGCCTTAATAGTGGCCTTTGTAAGAAGCCCCGTGTGTCCAGGTACGTGCATTGTTCTGGCGTGGCCATATGCCAAGACGTCAGCATCCTTCTCAACGGTGGATATGTATCAACAAGAGACAGTAAAAAAGGTTTACGCAGGGTCTTAATCTAAAAAGAATCCTTGGAGCGGGTCCCTGCTGCACGTCTGCGCCCGTGTCTCCGTTGTGCCGTATCTTGGACGGGTGTAGCACGATGATCATCTGTAAAAGAAAGGAAGTTAAGTGAAAAAGTTGTCGTGCAAAAGGATAGTTTTCAAAGAAACCATGTATAATTCAAGATGATAAGAAATTGCCACTTGTCTACGCGCATTGAGCCCCTTGTATTGACAAATAGGGGTGTGACCACTTATTTCCATATAAATAGCGGCGCCGGACTTGATTAGTTGTATCTGAGGTCTTGACGACCTATTGGATGCTTTCACTTGTCCGGGCGCTTTTAGTGTGCGGCGGCCAAGGCAGCCTCACTCTCTTCGGCGCGTAGAGATCGCTTGATATTTCCGTGCACTGTGATGATGCCATGTGGACCGGGCATCTTGAGTGTGAGGGAGGCATAGTGTGGTATTACGTTAAAGCGAGCGAAAGCTTCGCGTCCGAGCAGTGCTTGATAGCCACTTTGAAACGGAGCAATGTGGATAGTTAAATGCTCGCGACGAAAGTTATCGGAGGAGCTGAATGTAACTTGTAGTAGGAGGGAGCCCGTACAACGAGCCCCTGGGCCTAGCGTTACTCCTTTAAAGGTAGTGTTGCTATGGCAAATTTGTGTTGGGTCTAACCCCATCCCGCGGATTGTATCCTGATATATTAGGTTTAGGCTATTGCCGCCGTCCATCAAGACCCTTGTGAAGTGATATCCGCCAATTACTGGGTCTAATACCAGGGCAGCCCATCCTGCATGTCGGATACTTGCTAAGTAATCGCGATGGTCGAAAGTGATCCGTTGAGATGACCAGTGGCAGGACTTCGTCGTGACAGGCACTTGGGTATACTTTCCTGGGAGTGCCGCCTTGTTTTTTCCCTTGATTACGTGTAACACGTTTACTGTTTTGACTTCTGGTGGAAATTGCTTTTGCTCCCCCAGGTCTTGCTTGGGGGCTCGTCCTCGTCTTCACTTGGTGTATCCTCCCCCTTATGTGCGGCGTTGAGCTTGCCGGACTGCTTGAAGACCCAACATTCTCTGTGGGTATGATTAGCAGGTTTACCAGGGGTACTATGAATCTGACATACTTGGTCCAGAATTTTGTTGAGGCTGGACAATTCATCCCTGGTGCCTTTAGGGGGCGGCTTTTGTCCTGGCCGAGAGCTTTTGAATCCGGCATTTACTATCGTGCCCTTCGTGCTGCCTTCTTTATTCCGGCGTTTGTTATTGCTGTTGCGCCGTGATTTCCCGTTTCCATCTCTAACTTCAGATGAACTAGGGTCGCTGGTGCTGCATCTATCTAGCCAGCTGTCCTCTCCCGCGCAAAAGCGGGTCATGAGGTTTGTTAATGCGGCCATCGTTCTCGGCTTATTTTGGCCGAGGTGTCTGGCGAGCCATTCGTCACGGACGCTATGCTTGAAAGCCGCTAAGGCTTCGGTGTCCGGACAGTCGACAATCTGGTTCTTTTTAGTAAGAAACCTGTTCCAAAGCTTTTGGGCTGACTCTCCGGGCTGTTGAGTTATATGACTCAAATCGTCCGCATCCGGAGGTCGGACATAAGTCCCTTGAAAATTTGCCCGAAAGGCGTCTTCGAGCTCTTCCCAACTTCCAATGGAGATTTCGGGGAGACCTTTGAGCCAGTGACGAGCTGGCCCTTTGAGCTTGAGGGGTAGGTACTTGATGGCGTGGAGATCATCTCCTCGAGCCATATGGATATGAAGGATGTAGTCCTCAATCCAGACCCCAGGGTCTGTTGTTCCGTCGTATGCCTCTATGTTTACGGGCTTGAATCCCTCTGGAAATTCGTGGTCCAGCACCTCATCGGTGAAACATAGGGGGTGTGCGACACCCCTATAGCTGGGTGTACCGCGTTGTTTGGATGTTTGTTGTGTTGCATTGTATGCTGGGGCGCGCTTGTGTGGTCCAAAGATGGATCTTGTTACACCATTCTTTGGGTGTGAGCCCTCGCATTGGTTGTGTGTTGTATGGTGAGCGGCATTGTATGCCACTCTGTGTTGGTAGAGGGGTCGTCCATCCGACCAGGTGGCTGCTTGGATATTTGGTTGTGGGGGGTCTGAGGCCTCCTCATCGAATTCGGGTAGCATCTTCCGCTTTGGGTAGCTCTTGTAGGGGCGATTATCGCCGTACCTTGCTGCTGTGTTAAGTATTTTACTCCATCTAATTTGGAGTGTGTCTTGCACGGCCTTGAGCCTTTGCTTCTGCTTTCTCAGACTCCTCGCGGTGGCAACAAGCCTTTTACGGGCAGTCTTCTGCTCTGGGTGCCTGTCCGGTGTTATGTCGTCCAGACCATGATCCTTGATAGGATTTGTTTGTTCGGTTTGATTATCCGGATTGCCGTTGTCCGGCAGCGGTTCGCGCTGCTCTAGCGTTGGGTCTGTGTGATCGCTATTTCTGTCGGGGCAGGATTTGGGGCGGCGCTTGCGTCGCTGCTTTGACTGCTTTTCGAGGGAACAAGCCTTTGGTGCGTCCTTCCGCTCCTCGTCGTCATCTTTTGGTGCGTCCACCATGTATACGTCATGTGATGAGGTGGCGTTCCAGGGCCCAATAGGCGCTGGTTCTTCATCGTCTCCTTCATCAGCGTCCATACCGTCGATGTCTTCGGAGTCGAGGTTGAGCATGTCGGTTAAGTCGTCAACAGTGGCTACAAAGTGGGTGGTGGGTGGGCTTTGAATTTCTTCATCGTCCGTGCCCCAACCTTGCTGACCGTAATCCGGCCAGGGCTCTCCTGATAAAGAGAGAGACTTCAGTGACTTCAGGATATCGCCGAGAGGCGAGTGCTGAAAGATGTCCGCGGCAGTGAACTCCATGATCAGCGCCCAATCGGATTTGATCGGCAGGGGCGCGGAGGGTTCAGAGTCCGGAGAGGAGTCCGGCTCCTTGGAGTCATGAGTCTTGTAGAGTACGGGGCTGGTGTTCGGCTCAATCGTCGTTGGGGTCACAGCCCCCGAGGTGGCGTCCAACTGCCCATCCTCGATCAGCGCAGTTGGCTCCGAATTAAGGTCGGAGCTGACGCGGGTGCGGCCTCCAGGGCACTGTTCGGCGGCGGAGCTAAATCATGCTCATCGTGACAGTGCGGCGCGCTCGGCAGTGGCTCGAATCTGTCGAAGATCAAGTCCCCGCGGATGGCAGCCGTGTAGTTTAAACATCCAAATCTGACCTGACGGGCAGGGGCGTAGCTTTCGATCTGCTCCAGATGGCCAAGCGAATTGGCCCGCAGTGTGAAGCCGCCGAAGACGAAGATCTGTCCAGGGAGGAAGGTCTCACCCTGGACTGCATCGCTATTGATGATTGTAGGAGCCATTGAGCATGACGGCGACGACACAGAGGAACTCTCAATGAAAGCACCAATGTCGGTGTCAAAACCGGCGGATCTCGGGTAGGGGGTCCCGAACTGTGCGTCTAGGCCGGATGGTAACAGGAGGCAAGGGACACGAAATTTTACCCAGGTTGGGGCCCTCTCGATGGAGGTAAAACCCTACGTCCTACTTGATTAATATTGATGATATGGGTAGTACAAGAGTAGATCTACCACGAGATCGAGGAGGCTAAACCCTAGAAGCTAGCCTATGGTATGATTGTTGATGTGTATGTTGTCCTAGGGACTGAAACCCTTCGGTTTATATAGACATCGGAGAGGGTTAGGTTCACACAAAGTCGGTTACAATGGTAGGAGATCTTCATATCCGTATCGCCAAGCTTGCCTTCCACGCCAAGGAAAGTCCCTTCCGGACACGGGACGGAGTCTTCAATCTTGTATCTTCATAGTCCAGGAGTCCGGCTGAAGGTATAGTCCAGCTATCCGGACACCCCCTAACCCAGGACTCCCTCACTAGTCTTTATGCCTACCTTGCAACTTAATTCGTTCAATTTAGAATTGTCACGTGTACTGAATTTGTGAGTTATGCCCGGTTTTCTGTTGATGTAAGAACCGTTAATATGTTGACCTTGATATGTTGTCAGCTCACGCAATGAATATGAATTGTTTTTTGTTATTATTATTATTATTATTATATCATAGAGGTAGCACACTCAATTGATCTCACTACAGTATGTGTAAACAAATATATGCAATCTGGCTTGCGAATAGCACACGGTTCATTGATGAAAGTCGTGTGCCGACCAAACCCCGCCACCCTGCCCATGAACAAGTCGTGCTTTCTGATTGGCCAGAACCCAAACCCCACAGATTTTACGTCTGCACCATTGGATGCTCGTAGATCAAACGGCGATCCTCATCCCTTTCGACAGCACATGCAGTTTCGGTTGTAATTTTATTTTTATGCACAAAATGCATGTTAATCTCAAAAAACGTCTTAAATATAGCTTACGATACCTAAAATGCGCAGAAAATCAAACACGTGGTATATTGGAGATTGCGTACCGTGGGGAACTTTTTATGAGGCCAAACGATGAAGTCACTGGCCACAAGAGTTTGAATTGACACGTCTCCTTTTGGAAAACCATGATCCTTCATGTGAGATGCTTCGGTTTGGAAGGAGCGGTCATCAAAAATTGTGCCTAATTTTACCAAAAAAATTCCACGGGTTTGTGAGAGCACGCCACAGGCACACATCGATTTTGATGATGTCCGAACTCCATCCGAATTTCCTGTAATTAAAATACCAAATAGGCCTACGCTAGTGGCCGCACCTCGCGGCCGAAATGTTTGAAACTTCTCCCCGCTTATCGAACAAACGGATGAAAACTCACAAAGCGACGCATGAATGATATGTACAACTTTGCTAGGCTGATAGTAAGGGGGTATCATAGCTAGTATCATGCATGCCAACTAGGCAATTTTGATGAGTTGTCATAGAATTAATTAAATGAAGAAAGAGAGGGTTAAGTATCATATCATGAAACCATATCATAATAAATGCTATGCTACTATGTGTCATGCATGAAAATAGAAATAAAGTACTACAAATGATACTAGCTACTCTATGATACTATGCATTAGAGCAAGTACACAACAGAGTGACATAATTAAGACTAGCCACAATGGGTAGTAACATAGAATGTTACTAGTCTATGTTACTACCTCTATAGTGGGGAGTAACATATGTGTAGTAACATGCAATACTTCATTTATTAGGCTATAGACTCATCTTGCCTTGAGATGTGTGATGTTACTCATACTACTAGTAAGACTAGCCACAATGGGTAGTAACATAGACTAGTAACATGCCCATGTTACTATTCTATGTTACTACCTCTATAGTGGGGAGTAACATATGTGTGTGGTAACATGCAACACTTCATTTATTAGGCTATAGACACATCTTGCCTTGGTATATATGTGTGATGTTACTCATACTAGTAGTGACTAGCTATGTTACCACTTTCATCCCTTTCTTCATTTATTGCATGCCACATCATTTATTGCATGCCACATCATCTATTTAACATAGATATGTGTGATGTTAGTACCTATATATGTTACTCCCACTGCCGGTAGTCTTAGAATACCCACAGTGGGAGTAAGGGCATCTCCAATAGTTTGTATGTTAGCTTGTTGGTAAAATATGCCATGTCATCAACCAACACCTTAACATACAACAACTCCAATGGGTAGTATCTAGTTTGCCCAGTAGGACGTGAGATAATAAATAGGGTGCTCTCTCATTCTACATTGGAGCTTGTGCAAGGGGTGTTGGTACATGTACATACAACCTTGCTATCTTCCCTCATTTATTGTATGACACATCATCAAAAATCCTATGTGGCAAAGTCTACCAACAACTATCTTACAACCATTGGAGATGCCCTAACATATATAGGTAGTAACATCACACATATCTAGGTTAAATAGATGATGTGGAAAGCAATAAATGAAGAAATGGAGGAAAGTGGTAACATAGCTAGTTACTAGTAGTATGAGTAACATCACACACATATCAAGGCAAAATGAGTCTATAGCCTAATAAATGAAGTGTTGCATGTTACCATACATATGTTACTCCCCACTATAGAGGTAGTAACATAGACTAGTAACATGTGCATGTTACTAGTCTATGTTACTACCCATTGTGGCTAGTCTAACTAGCTATGTTACCACTTTCCTCTCTTTCTTCATTTATTGCTTACCACATAATCTATTTTATCTAGATACGTGTGATGTTACTACCTATGTTACTCCCACTATGGGTAGTCTAAGCAGGCTATAGGGAATAGAATAATATATACATCTGCTTATTAGTTGGAGGAAAGAGAAGAGAAGCGGGCTCTTGGTTAGTAGAGCCAGCTGCAACACGAGACCGAAGACACCTTGTGAGGATGTAAGGTGGGCCAACTATTGATAAACTAGTACATATATAAAACTTATTATTGTACATGCCCGCTAAGAGGTTGGCTGTATATGACATGGCAACTTCTTATAGCCGACCCTTGGCTGTATTATTGACCATGCTCTTAGTGAGGTAGCTAGTATATCATAGATGACTAGCTAGTATCAGATCACTAGCCACAGTGGGAGTAACTTCAGCAGTAACATCAACTCCGACTCAGCAAACTTGCTTATGTGGCAATAAGTTAATGAGGAGAGAGATAGTTTCAATAACTTAGCTAGTTACTGTAACATCACATGTCCCAATGCAATATGAGTCTATAACCTAATAAATGAAGCTTTGCATGAAACTACACTTATGTTACTACCCACTATGAAGGTAGTAACATATATAGTCTAGGGATATGTGTGTGTTACTACTGTACTCTCCATTGTGGCTATTCTCATACTACCTCCTTTCCAGTTTAACTGTGTGCCACATCATCCAAAAAGTCTAGTTGGCATGCATCGTACCGCTTGTACTCCCATATTACGACCAGCCTTATTAGGGTGGCCATAGTGGGGGTATCATAGCCTGTATATCATGCACTCGGGAATATAAAATATGATGATGTGTGTCGGTGTCAAAACCGGCGGATCTCGGGTAGGGGTCCCGAACTGTGCGTCTAAGGCGGATGGTAATAGGAGGCGGGGGACACGATGTTTACCCAGGTTCGGGCCCTCTCGATGGAGGTGATACCCTACTTCCTGCTTGATTGATCTTGATGATATGAGTATTACAAGAGTTGATCTACGACGAGATCATAGAGGCTAAACCCTAGAAGCTAGCCTATGGTATGATTGTTGTTGTCCTACGGACTAAACCCTCCGGTTTATATAGACACCAGAGGGGGCTAGGGTTACACAGAGTCAGTTACAAGGAAGAAGATCTACATATCTGTATTGCCAAGCTTGCCTTCCACGCCAAGGAGAGTCCCATCCGGACACGGGACGAAGTCTTCAATCTTGTATCTTCATAGTCCAACAGTCCGGCCAAAGGATATAGTCCGGCTGTCCGGAGACCCCCTAATCCAGGACTCCCTCAGTAGCCCCTGAACCAGGCATCAATGACGATGAGTCCGGCACGCAGATTTGTCTTCGGCATTGCAAGGCGGGTTCTTCCTCCGAATACTCCATAGAAGATTTTGAACACGAGGATAGTGTCCGGCTCTGCAAAACAAGTTCCGCATACCACCGTAGAGAGAATAATATTTCCACAAATCTAATCTGCTGACACGTTTAGCAACATGACATCATGCCATGGCCCGGTCATTATTCGAACCGTTTTTCTCAACCAGCACTGCACATATCGCGAGGCGGTTTTCTTGACAGGTCTTGTCGAAGCAGAGATCGTGTCCCCTTATCACTGGATTCTCATCAATACAAGTATGTGTAACCCAATCGTGCCCGTTGGTATGACTCCTCGATTTTAGGCAAGTCCCAAACGGCCATGAGGAGGAAGCTTGATATTCACCCTCTTTATAAAGAGGCCAAGGCCTGTCCTTTTTTTCCCTCTCGTACTCAATCGAATTCTTCCCCCGCCTCGAGTTCCAACACCCAAGGCTCAGGTAAGGCGCTTCGGACCTTCAACCATGTCCGGATCCAACCTTCAAGGTCGGTGGATGCCTTCCTCTGTCACAGAGGAAGACATCAAGAAGCTAAGAGAGGCTAGGTATTTGACCGGTGAAATCTCGCACAGGCTGCCTGCTCGAGGGCAGGTACTTCCCACTCCCAAACCCGGCGAGAGTGTTGTATTCATCTCTCACTTCCTCCGAAGGCTAGGCCTCGCTCTGGATCCCTTTGTTAGGGGGCTCATGTTCTATTATGGGCTGGATTTCCATGACCTGGCCCCGGATTCCCTCCTTCACGTCTCGTCGTCCATCGTCGTGTGTGAGGCCTTCCTCCGCATTACCCCACACTTCGGCATGTGGCTCAAGACTTTCAATGTGAAGCCGAAGATGATCGAGGGGCGACACGCAGAGTGGGGAGGTGCCGCGATAAGCAAAAGCACTGATGCTCCATGGCCAGAGGGTTCCTTCCCAGAGTTGTCCAGTTTATGGCAATGGGAGTGGTTTTATATCACAGCTCCCCGGGGTACCAAGTGGGTAGCTGCCCCTGCCTTTCGCTCGGGCCCCCCACCACAACTGACGTCATGGATCAACAAGGGGCTGGACTACGGGCCAATAAATGATGTGCCGATACTGCATAGTCGCATCCGAGATCTCCTACAGAGAGATGTCAGCCTGGCCACGGTAATGCAAGTCATGCTAGTTCGTCAAGTCCCTCATTGCAAACGTCGACCCCTCTGTATGTGGGAGTTCAACCCGGAAGGACCGCGAACTATTTAGCACTTCCTCGGCATGACGCTCGAAGAGATATACAAATTGTTCTTTGGACCACAAATAAGGTGTCCGGACACCACCGAGGATGCGGGTCTGAGCTGCAAACGTCCAGATACCCATGTAAGTAATCCTGTGGCCAAACGTGTTGTTTTTTTATTTATCACAACATCATTCTGAAAGGTCACTCTTTGACCAGGACTGGGTAACAAAGGCGAAGATGATCAGGTGTTCGGCCCCCTTCCCGAAGGCTCAGCAGATCCAGTACTGGCCAGAATGCTTGAGTCGGTGCCTTATCAGGCGCCCTCAGGGGAAGATAAGGGGGGTAAAGAGGCTGAAAGCAGGCCTCACTCATTATTCATCCAAACTGGGGAATTAGCGCCTCTGCGAAGGAGGATAACCAGGGAGAAGAATCTGAAATTCCCTCTCCCCAAGGAAGGAAGGGGACCACCTCTGAAGACCCGGAAACAAATGTTTCCAAATGGGGAAAGAAATCTTCACCCGAGGGTCCTGCCTCGGAGGGTACTCTTGCCGCACAACGCCCGCAAGGGGATCAGCCCTCTACCGAGCTGTAAGTAAACAAAAAGTACTTAATAGTAAAAATATCCTACATTACTTCTGAAGACAATAACCGAAGCATGTATCTTGTAGTTTGGATCGTAGCCCTTCTCGACAGAGCTCGTCTTCGGGGGATCTTCTTTCGGAGATGATGGAGAGCGAAACACCTCCCCATGCCACCCCACCTCATGAGGCAGGTGACCCTGAAGTGTCATCACGGAGGGTTTCTCCTGATCTGCCAAGGCCAGAGGGTAATTCTTCGGCCACCCAAAGTCCTCAGTATTCGGCTCCTAAAGAGAGCAACAGAAAGAGTCCGGAACCGTTCGGTGTGTGATCGGACGCACTGAAGGATCTTCTGGAGCAAGCGGCCATCTCAAAAGCGCATCATACGCCAATGGGTACGATGATTGAGAGGATTTCATTCGCAGAAAGTGGGTTGCATGAAGCTTTTATGAGTCTGCTGAAAGGCTTTGAGGTATGTGAAATAGTGTATGTTTTTTACAGTACCGCACACGTTAGGTGTGCCCTATGAATATAGTAGCCTCTGAGACTCTGGTTGCCGTCGAGAACGGCGGCAAACAGAGGATCATAGTCCCAGGTAATAATCAGGCCGCCTTCATGTGCAGGTGGCTGAAGGTCCGGTGGCTAGTCCGACTGGTGAGTTTGCCGAGCTGAAGCGGCAACTTGATGCAGCAGATGCCGACATCGTGCTTGTCAACAAGCGGCTCGACGAGGCACAGGGTATGTGATTTCTCCGGTGATCAACACATAGTAATAGGAGCATGATGCTAGTATCTTTAATATGCTGTGACTGCAGATGGAGTTGCCGCCCTGGAGACCCTTCGGGCGGAACTTGCCCGAGCCAAGGAACAAGCCAGGAATAGTGATGCGGCCGCTCTAAAGGCGATCGAAGAGCTGAGGGCCGAACAGGCTGCGCATTGCCAAAGCAAGGAAAAAATAGCCAAGATGGTCGTTGAGTTGAAAGATGCCTGAAAGTGCAACTATCTCTAGGTGGTTTTGGTAATTCATAACAACATATAGCTCATTGAGCTAATGCTATTTCAAGATAATTATTTCAGGAAAGCTCAATAATTGGCATGGCATGGATGTGAAAGTGGAACCCTCAAAATGCTAAGGACAAGAATTGGCTCAAGCTCAAAAGTTCAAGACTCCTCATTTTATATTTTAGTGATCCAAGATCACATTGAGTCTTTAGGAAAAGCCAATACTATCAAGGAGGGATGAGGTGTTGTTTAATAAGCCTCTTGCTTTATGTGCTTAGTGATATGCTCCAAAATCCTCAGCTACTTTCCCATATCCACAAATGACCTAAACCCTAAGCCAAACTCGGTCATACCGATTCTGTCAATCCGGCGCCACCGAGTTTCACTTGTCATTTGCCACTACCAAACCCTAGCAATTCGGTCCTACCGATAAGGTTCTCGGTCTCACCGAGATGGGCTTGCAAACTCTCTGTTTCCCTTTCGTAACTTTTCGGTCTCACCGAAAAGAGCGAATCGGTCCCACCGAGAATGCAAGGTAAACTCTATGTTTCCTTCTTGTAACTTTTTGGTCTCACCGAAAGAGCAAGTCGGTCCCACCGAGTTTGCCTGACCAACTCTCTGGTGAGCTAATTGTCGAACTCAGTCTCACCGAGTTTGTGCGATCGGTCTCACCGAGATTACGTTATGCCCAAACCCTAACCGAATCGGTCCTACCGAGTTGCATCTCAGTCCCACCGAGATTCCTAACGGTCACTAGGTTTACCATTTCGGTCAGACCGAGTTTGATGATTCGGTCCCACCGAGATTGGAAAACTGCGTGTAACGGTTGGATTTTGTGTGGAGGCTATATATACCCCTCCACCACCTCTTCATTCGAAGAGAGAGCCATCATAACACAAACATCATTCCTACTCATATGTTCTGAGAAAGAACCACGTACTCATGTGTTGAGACCAAGATATTCCATTCCTACCATATGAATCTTGATCTCTAGCCTTCCCCAAGTTGCTTTCCACTCAAATCTTCTTTCCACCAGATCCAAATCCTATGAGAGAGAGAGTTGAGTGTTGGGGAGACTATCATTTGAAGCACAAGAGCAAGGAGTTCATCATCAACACACCATTTGTTACTTCTTGGAGAGTGGTGTCTCCTAGATTGGCTAGGTGTCACTTGGGAGCCTCCGACAAGATTGTGGAGTTGAACCAAGGAGTTTGTAAGGGCAAGGAGATCGCCTACTTCGTGAAGATCTACCGCTAGTGAGGCAAGTCCTTCGTGGGCGATGGCCATGGTGGAATAGACAAGGTTGCTTCTTCGTGCACCCTTCGTGGGTGGAGCCCTCCGTGGACTCGCGCAACTGTTACCCTCCGTGGGTTGAAGTCTCCATCAACATGGATGTAGGATAGCACCACCTATCCGAACCATGGGAAAACATCCGTGTCTCCAATTGCGTTTGAATCCTCCAAACCCTCACCTTTACATTCTTGCAAGTTGCATGCTTTACTTTCCGCTGCCAATAAACTCTTTGCATGCTTGCTTGAATTGTGTGATGATTGCTTGACTTGCTCTAAGATAGCTAAAATCTGCCAAGAACTAAAATTGGGAAAAGGCTAAGTTTTTAATTGGTCAAGTAGTCTAATCACCCCCCCTCTAGACATACTTTCGATCCTACAATGCCGCCGACCGTTACCAGCTTCTTGAAAAAGAAAGTCGGGCGCAGGCGGGAGACCTGGAGAAGGCCATGGTAACAGCCAAGGAAGCCCGCTCTAAAATCAGAGCGGCGAAGGAGGAGCTGCGTCAAGCTGGAGATATCGCGGCTGGGAAGCCCTTTTTGTTGCGGACAAAGTTAGGAGATCCGAAGTATGCCCCTCTTGATCAACTATGGAGTTCTGCAGACGCATACATGGATTTGGCAGCCAGTGCTGCCGATGCGGCCGAGTACTTCAAGGATCAAAAAGATCATGAAGTGGAAAGGCTATTCTGGTCATAGTTCCATGTTCCAGTGCATCCACTGCTGTTGAATGAGCGAATGGCCGAGTGGGCCGAGCTCCATAGGTTGTCCGGGATAACCATGAGGTCTGTTGTGGATCATCTGTGGCCGGAAGGGCCAAGGCCAAATATTTATTTTAGTTTAGTGCAATAGTTCCTTAGTGTTGTGCCGCACATCGACGCTATGAAGAGGTCGGCGTGCATAGAGGGTGCGCGTATGGCACTTGCCCGTGTCAAGACATACTGGACAGAGATGGAGGCCACCACTATTGCAACCCAGAGTTCGGTCGTAGGCCGAGTATCTGCCGAGCACTACTTTGAAGAAGTCCTTAAAGGTGCTCGTTCAATAGAGGCTCAGTGCTCGAAGAATATTATGTTCTAGTGACATGTATTCCCATTGTAAAAACAATGTTTTATTGAATTATAAAGGCTGTGTTTGTACTTTTTCCTGAAAGTATTATGATGCCTCATGTGCGGCCGTTTATGTATATATGTATATAACCTGAAAGTTTGCAGTCGTCGGCTTCAGTCCCCACGCATATAATGCGGGGGTGTTCGCAAAAAACACGTATTCACACTTGATCCAACGTCTTCGTCCATTAAGGAGGTGGTGGCGCAGCGAACGAGGCAATCGGACTATATTGCTTTAACACTTTCACTTAGCCATATGAGTTTGACGGTGGGACTACTATATAGCCGTTGGTACCTCCGCGCTTGTTCAAATACGGTGCGCGTACGTACATGACCGGGAAACGGCCCTTTGTTAATGCCGAGGAATCCTGAAGATTCCGCTAAGTCATCGAGTGGTCGACCAGTCTCGCACGTTATCATGACAGTAAGTTTTCGGCTTTCTCTACTAAGGTGTTGTAACGCCCTCGATGTGGCTATATCTCCCACGTGTCGAGGCACGACTTAGAGGCATAACCGCATTGAAAGCAATGTTGCAAGTTAGGCAATCATCACAACATCCCATGTAATATATAAAATCAAAGGGGAGGTACAATAGTTGGCTTACACTCGCCATGTCACATCAAAGTACATAAATAACATACATCATCCAAACACTCATGGCCCGGCTACGGCGCCAAAATAAAAGACAACCCAACAAGCGACATAGGTCCCGATCACCCCAAGTGGGCACCACTACTGATCATCAGGAAGAGACACATAGTAACGCTGAGAATCCTCGTCGTACTCCCACTTGAGCTCGAGCGCGCCATCTGGAGTTGTATCATCTGTCCCTGCATCTGGTGTAATAGTAATCTGTGAGCCACAGGGACTTAGCAATCTCACACCCTCGCGATCAAGACTATTTAAGCTTAATAGGTAGGATGGGGGTAAATGTAAGTGGAGCTGCAGCAAGCGACTAGCATATATGGTGGCTAACTTATTCGCAAAAGAGAGCGAGAAGAGGAGGCAAGGCGCGAGCGAGAAACTAGAGAGCAACCTGCGCAAACATAACTCCAACACCGTGTCCACTTCTCAGACTCCGCCGAGAAGAGGCCATCACGGCAACACACTCAGTTGATTCATTTTAATTAATTAAGGTTCAAGTTATCTACAACCGGACATTAACAAATTCCCATCTGCCCATAACCGCGGGCACGGATTTCGAAAGATCAATCCCCGCAGGGGGGTCCCAACTTAGCCCATAACAAGCTCTCACGGTCAACGAAGGAATAGACCTCCACCCAAGACACCCCAATCAGACTCGGTATCTCGGTACAACAAGACGATTCCACAGGTTAAAACAAGTCCAGCAACACTGCCCGAATGTGCCGACAAATCCCGATAGGAGCTGCACATATCTCTTTCTCAGGGCACACTCGGATAGGTCAAGCTACGAGTAAAACCAACCCTCGAGTTTCCCCGAGGTGGCCCCGCAGGCTGCCTGGTTCGGACCAACACTTAGAGGAGCACTGGCCCGGGGGGGTTTAAAATAAGATGACCCTCGGGCTCTGGAAATCCAAGGGGAAAAGAGGCTAGGTGGCAAATGGTAAAACCAATGTTGGGCATTGCTGGAAAAGCTTTAATCAAGGCGAACTATCAAGGGGTTCCCATTATAGCCCAACCGCGTAAGGGACGCAACAATCCGGGAACATAACACCGATATGACGGAAAACTAGGACGGCAAGAGTGGAACAAAACACTAGGCGAGAGGCCGAGCCTTCCACCCTTTACCAAGTATATAGATGCATTAAGATAACATAGCAATATAATGATATCCCAACAAGTAAATAAATGTCCCAACAAGGAACGGCTCCAATCTTCACCTGCAACTAACAACGCTATAAGAAGGGCTGAGCAAGCGGTAACATAGCCAATCAACGGTTTGCTAGGACAATGGTGGGTTAGGGGCTGAACATGGCAATTGGGAGGCTGACAAGCAAGTGGTAGGCATCGTAGCATTGGCATAGCAAAAGAGCGAGCAAACTAGCATAGCAAAGATAGTAGTGATTTCGAGGGTATGATCATCTTGCCTGCACAGTTGTCAGAGTTGACTGGATCCTCAAAAGCAAACTCAACGGGCTCCTCGTTAACGAACTCGTCTCCCGGCTCTACCCAAACAACACAAACAAGCAACAAAATTACAATCAACCACATGCAAACTCCAACAATAAGATGCAATGATGGTATGCTATGCGGGATGCGATGCGGGATGCAAAATGCAAGACATGACTAGAAATGCAAGAACCTGGCCTCAACTTGGAAAACCTTGTGTTCCACTGGATAGAGGGGATGAAATCGCTTGAAAACGATATAAAGATCATTGGAATCGGAGTTACGGTTTGGAAATGGCAAGCGTTTTAAGATATGACACCGGTCTGCGATTTATAGCGAGTAGGCATATAAATGCAACGAAATGAACATGCTACAGCCACCAAACATGGCAACAAAATACATGGCAGGGATGCCCACAAGATGCTTAACAAAACACTAGCACTGAGCCACGGCCAAATTCATCCATTAAGAGGTTCAAACAAGCATGGCAAAAACGCAAATGCAAAACAGATTTCAGACTTAGTGAAATTGACACTAGTCTGAAATTTCAGATCACGAAGCTCTCTTCGGAGCAGAAAAACAACATGATACATGAACTGATTATGAAAAGTAAGAACATGTCATGGAGCTACTCAACAAGCTTATCAAAATTCCCAAAGTGACCTGGGGCCAAAAGGGATCACAAAATATACTAATAAGCACACGAACATAGCTCACGCACAATCAGTTTTCAGACTTAGTGAAAACTAAGACAAGCTGAAATATAACTCACGAAGGCATGTAAACGAGCTCGATGCACTCACTACGGTGCAAGTCATGGCAAGGCAAGCATATCCATAAAGAAGGCACAAAATGCTAGCTAGACATGGCAAGAACAATGGCATAGCATGCACGGATCAATAACAATAGCATCGGCAAAATCGCAAACAAGTTGACGATCTGCCCAGATTTACCATGAGGCAAAAGTAGAGCTCGATTGACTCAAGCTAGAGTACTCCACATGTGCAAACAAAGACATGGATGGATAGAGCATAACATGATTAACAAAACTCCCTTACTGATCATCCCCAAAAGAGGCATGGATCACTAGGAAACAAGCTGAACATATGGCATCATGAACTAAATAATCCCAGACTTAGTGAAATCCACTAAGTCCCTGAAAAAATATCTACCAATTGCCTCACTTTGCAAGCTTGCACAAGTCACCACACACATCCTAAAAATGCATGGGTTGCACCTCTGGAAAGAAGACAAAATGCTTAACAAATCATATCAAGGACTCACAGGCATATCATGCACACAATAATCATGGCAAAAATGACAAAAGTCTAAGATGAACTAGCAGATCTGACAAATATCTCACGAAGCCTCCTTCTAGCAGCATTTCGGGCATCAAGATGAACTCAAATGAAAATGATGCAATGGAATGATATGATGTACATGTCGAGACGAACATTTTGATATACTATATGTCCAAACGGAGTTACGGATGCGGAGATATCACTAGTCAAAGTATGCATAAAAACTAGGGTTAGGGACGAAAGTCAACCGAGATCTTTCGAATCTCAGATCCAGATCGGGATCTCGCGGATGGCCGGAAAACACTTTTCGCCGGAGTTGGAGCTCGCCGGCGTCGAGGGAGGAGGTGGAGCCGCGGGGAGAGGCCGGGACCAGCGACGAGGTGGCGAGGGGCGGCGTGGCCGGGGTCACCGTGGCCGTGGGCGGCCGATGCGAAGGGCGTGGGGCGTGGCTCGCGCGCCGGCAAGTTGCGGCGGTCGCCGGCCGGCGAAGGTGGCCGCGGACGGCGCCGGGCGCGGGAAGGAAGACAGGCGGCGGCGCCGTTCGGAGATGGGCTCGTGGGGGCTTCCCGTGGGCCTGGCGGGCCTCGGGCGCCGACGGCGAAGCGGTCCCGCGGGCGCTGACGTGGCGGCGGCGGGGTGGCGATTTTTGTCCGGCCGGGTCGGATGTGTCCGGCTCAGCGCGGAGATGTTTTTTTTAGCTATGGTTTCGGGGAGAGGGAGAGATCCGAAATGAAGGGGATGTATTTATAGGCATAAGTGGAGCTAGGAGAGTCCAAATGAGGTGCGGTTTTCGGCCACGCGATTGTGATGGAACGCTCTAGGACATGGAGCAGAGTTTGGTGGGTTTTGGGCCAACTTGGAGGGATGTTGGGCTGCAACACACACGAGGCCTTTTCGGTCCCTCGGTTAACCGTTGGAGTATCAAACGAAGTCCAAATGGTACGAAACTTGACAGGCGGTCTACCGGTAGTAAACCAAGGCCGCATGACAAGTCTCGGTCCAATCCAGAAATGTTTAATCCCCACACACGAAAGAAAGCTAGAATTGACCACCGGAGGAGAACGAAGCGCCGGAATGCAAAACGGACAACGGGGAAAATGCTCGAATGCATGAGATGAACATGTATGCAAAAGCAATGCACGTGATGACATGATATGAGATGCATGAAAAAGAAAACAACACACGGAGACAAAGACCCGAACCCGAGAAATAAATATAACTTAACACCGGAAACGGCAAGAGTTGGAGTACAAATTGGGAAAGTTATATCTGGGGCGTTACAACACTCCACCACTACGAAAAGATCTCATCCCGAGATCTAGGACTGAAAGAACTCCGGGTACTCAGAACGGAGGTGATCCTCGCGTTCCCAGGTAGCTTCACCGTCGGAATGGTGTGACCACTTGACTTTGAGAAATTTGATTGACTTGTTGCGAGTCCTGCATTCAGTCTCTTCAAGGATTGCAACTGGGTGCTCACGATAGGAGAGATCTTCTTGGAGCTTAATGTCCTCGAAGTTGACGGTGCGTTCAGGCGTCTTGAAGCACTTTCGGAGCTGAGAGACATGGAACACATCATGAACATTTGCAAAGTTTGACGGAAGCTCGAGTTGATAGGCTAGGTCGCCTCTCTTGCTGACAATCTTCAAAGGTCTGACGTATCTAGGGGCCAGCTTCCCTTTGATACCGAAGCAACGAGTCCCTTTCATAGGAGAGACGCGGAGGTAAACATGATCTCCGATCTCGAAAGCCAAATCACGGTGCTTACTATCATAGTAGCTCTTCTGGCGGGATTGGGCTGCTTTGAGGTTATCATGAATGACCTTGCACTTTTCTTCTGCCTCTGTGATTAAGTCATTGCCCAGCATCTGACGTTCACCGGTTTCAGACCAGTTGAGAGGGGAACGGCATTTCCTACCATACAGAATTTCAAATGGGGCCTTGCCCGAACTTGCTTGAAAACTCTTGTTGTATGAGAATTCAGCATAAGGAAGACAATCCTCCCACTTCATGCCGAAGGAGATAACACAAGCCCTGAGCATATCTTCAAGAATCTGGTTGACACGCGCGACTTGACCGCTTGTTTGAGGATGGAAAGCTGTGCTGAAGCGGATGTTGGTGCCCATGGCCTTCTGAAAAGAATCCCAAAACTTGGAGGTAAAGATGCTGCCACGGTCTGAAGATATCACTTGAGGAATACCGTGCAGAGAGACAATTCGAGAGGTATAGAGTTCCTCCAATTGAGCTGCAATGATTGACTCTTTGATAGGCAGAAAGTGAGCCACTTTGGTGAGCTTGTCGATGACAACGAATATAGCGTCATTGCCACGGTTGGACTTTGGAAACCTAGTCACGAAGTCCATTTCAATGTGGTCAAACTTCCATTCTGGAATGGCAAGAGGTTGGAGGATACCTACTGGTCTTTGGTGTTCTGCCTTCACTCTTCTGCAGATATCACATTCATTCACGAATTGAGCGATCTCGCGCTTCATTCGAGTCCACCAATAAGTTTGCTTCAGATCCTGATACATCTTCGTGCTCCCAGGGTGGATGGAGAGGAGAGAGTTGTGAGCCTCGTTCATGATCACTTTACGAAGTTCACCTTTGGGTACCACAATTCGATCCTCGAAGAAGAGAGTGTCCTTGTCATCAAGGTGGTAGCACTTGTACTTGGACTGACTCTTGGCAATCCCAATCTTCACCTTTTTCACCATAGCATCGAGAAGCTGGGCTTGGCGAATCTGGTCTTCCAAGGTAGGAGAGACTTGAAGGTTGGCGAGGAAACCTTGAGGAACAATTTGCAGATTAAGTTTGCGGAAAGCTTCACAAAGCTCGGGTTGATAAGGCTTAAGAATCAGACTGTTGCAATATGCTTTCCTGCTCAAAGCGTCAGCGATCACATTGGCCTTGCCTAGAGTATACTCGATACTCGGATTGTACTCTGGAATCATTTCGACCCATCGAGTTTGCCTGAGGTTGAGATTAGGCTGGGTGAAGATGTACTTGAGACTCTTGTGATCAGTGAAAATATCCACTTTTCTTCCCAATAGAAGATGTCTCCAAGTCAACAAAGCATGCACAACTGCCGCCAACTCGAGATCATGAGTGGGGTAGTTCTTCTCATTAGGCTTCAATTGGCGAGAGGTATAAGAAACCACTTTCTTATCTTGCATCAAAACTGCACCAAGACCTTGGAGAGAGGCATCACAAAAGACCTCGTACGGCTTGGACTCATCAGGCGGAGTCAGAACTGGAGAAGTGATCAACTTCTCTTTCAAAGTGTTGAAAGCAATATCACACTCCGGAGACCAAACGTACTTGACGTGCTTCTGAAGAAGATTTGAGAGAGGCTTCATGATCTTAGAAAAGTTTTCAACGAATCTTCGGCGGTAGCTTGCGAGACCGAGGAAGCTACGGAGTTGCTTCACGTTCTGAGGAGGTTCCCAATTAACAATTGCAGACACCTTCTCAGGATTCACAGCAATGCCCTTGGTAGAGATGATATGACCAAGATAAAGCACCTCATCGAGCCAAAATTCACACTTGGAGAACTTGGAGTAGAACTGATGTTCCCTGAGCTTGTCAAGAACCAAACGCAAGTGCTTGGCATGATCTTCCTTGTTCTTGGAGAAAACCAGAATGTTGTCGAGATAGACCAAAACGAAGTCATTGGTGTAGGGGTTGAAGATGAAGTTCATCATGCGAGAGAACGTCGGAGGAGCGTTGGCGAGGCCAAAAGACATGACAGTGTATTCATATGACCCATAGCTTGTACTGAAAGCCGTCTTGGGAATATCTTGCTCACGGATTCGAATCTGATGATAACCCATACAGAGATCAAGCTTGGAGAATACTTGGGCACCCTTGAGTTGTTCGAACAGCTCATTGATGTTGGGAAGTGGGTATTCGTTCTTGATGGTCTTCTTGTTCAATGGACGGTAATCAACACAAAGTCGGTCCGTTCCATCCTTCTTCTTCACAAAAAGAACACCACAACCCCACGGAGAAGAACTAGGCCGAATGAGACCCATTCTTTCTTGAATATCGAGTTGTTTCTTCAACTCCTTCAACTCTTCAGGTCCGAGCTTGTAAGGACGCTTGCACACAGGTTCCGTACCGGGCTCAAGATCAATAACAAATTCAACGGGCCGGTGCGGAGGCATTCCTGGGAGCTCTTCTGGGAAGACGTCTTGATACTCACAAACGACTGGAATCTGCGAAATAGCATCCAATTCACCCTTCTCATTGAGAGAAAACAACCGGATTGTATCATCCCGAGCGGCAAATACAATGACATCCTCAAACGAATGCGTCAATTGAATCTGCCTGGCTGCACAATCAAGCTGAGCCTTGTGCTTAGAGAGCCAGTCCATCCCGAGAATAAGATCGATATCCGAATTACCAAGAACCATTGGAGAAGCTAGAAACTTGAAATCACCCATCATGATAGTGACATATGGCACCTCCAGACTTGCACTCAAACGTTTGCCAGGAGAAACTATATCCATTTGTTTACCCAAATGAGAAGAAACGAACTCATGCTTGGTAAAAATGGCTTTGACATGAAACAATGCGATGCACCAGTGTCAAAAAGAACTCTTGCAGGAATAGAGTTAACTGGAAAGTTACCCATGATGACATCTGACGAATCCTCTGCCTGAGCTGCGTTCATCAAGTTGACCTTGGCGGACTTGGGGCTATGCTTGAACACAGCTGTACTTGCCGATCTCATAGGAGGAGGAGGAAGACGCCTCTGGTTGAAACACTTGTTGGCGTAGTGACCCTTCTGTTGGCACTTGTTGCACGTGACCTCTGAAAGCGGACGGTGGTACGGAGCACTTGATCTTGGAGCTTGAGACGAAGTCTTGTTCTGAAAGCCTGGGTTGGGTGGGTGGGAAGAACCACTGCCGCCTTTGCTCTTCTGCTGATACGGCTGATGGAACGGAGGAGGAGGAAGCCAATACTTCTGCTGCTTGGCCACTTGAGTAGAGGAAGAAGGCGTAGTGTCTCTGACTCGCTTCCTGGAAGCATCACACCTCAACTGAGCAGCCTCTTGCTTCAGTGCCATGTTGTAGAACTCATCGTACCTCAACGGCTCAAAGAGGACAAGAGCGAGCTGAATTTCTTCTCTGAGACCACCCCCGAACTTGTATATCATGCTCTTCTCATCAGGAACATCCTGCTTGGCAAAACGGTGAGCTTCTGGAACAACTTATTATAGTCATAGACTGACAAAGAGCCTTGCTTCAGATTGCGGAATTCCTCATGTTTGCTTTCAGTCACACTCTGAGGGATGTGATGAGCTCAGAAATCTCGACGGAAATCATCCCAAGTGATCAAACGTCCACCTTTGGAATCCTTGTACTGCTCGAACCACTCTGCAGCCTGATCTTTGAGTTGGAAAGAAGCGAACTTGACGAAATCTTCAGGCCTGACGTTTCTGCATTCAAAATGCTTGCCCAGATCCACTAGCCAATTGTCAGCATCGGAAGCCTCAACACAATTGCTGAACGTCTTTGGACCATTTGCAAGGAACTGGTTCAGCGTAGCAAAATGGTTCTGATTGTTGCCTTGATTCCCTTGACTGCCTTGATCACGCTCTTGGAGGATTTGCATGATCAACTGTGTGTTTGCATTGGTTGCGGCCATCACAGCTTGCCAAGCCTCCGGAGGAGGTGGAGGTGGTGGCGGATCAGGATTCGGAGTCGTGCGCGTTGGAGGAGCCATCCTGAAGAGGTTGACCACCATTAGCACATAGATAGAAAAATATTGAAGCTGAATCCAACGGAATGAAAATTGCAACATAAAGTCTTCACATCCGAACAAAATGAACGAATGTACTTCTCTTCAAGTGGTCACATATCCCTAAATTGCGAAGCCACGTAGAATTAGGTAGAAGAGGTAAATCAACAAGGGGGTGGAATGAACATATGACTTCGAAGCAACTCAAAATAAAACCAAGGATTGGCTTGCGGAATAAGCCGGAACAAACATATGATAGAGATTTCATCCGAAGTTTTCGTGGTGGGACCTACACGGGCTCGATCGTACAGCACCATCATGTACAAGGCAGTGCACATGACATACGAAGCGTCCCCGAGTCAGCATAGCCATGGACTCTTTAAGACGCAACGAGACCACTGTAAAATCGACCATGAATAGGCGAACTACTAGACGTAGAACCCCAATTTCATATCATACATCTGTCGGAAAAGATATCCTAAGAGCTACTTGAATTCCCACCTATGAAACTCCCGAAACTTTCCGGTTATGCAATCAGGTGTAGGGGATAGAGGGGAAGCATAATATCTCACCCAAACTAGCAAATCCTACATCCAGTCGTATCCATCCTTCAACACATAACCAATAAACCTTCGGAAATCATCTACCTCAACCTTCGAAAAGCATCCGTTATACAAGTTATGGCGATACTCCCGAACTCCCGCCCTAGTACTGGGTGGCGTCGAGGTTATCTCACCAACGAACTGCATAAAAGAGATTTTCGATGTCGGTGAACATATCTCAAGTATTCCAGAATTGCAACGATAAAATTATGATGACAACACCTCAGAGCTCAACTCCCCGGGACACTTCCACTAAACCCCTGACAGGAGGCACCAAGACAGTGTTCTCATCATAAGCCATCGGAACAAATCCAAGATACTCGCGTGATCCTAAAAAAAAATTTAGTGAAATTTGAGAAGAGAAGAGACAAAACTGTAAGTCAAGATGCCTTACCAGAGCGATGAGGAGACTGGGAAGTAAAAAGAATTCCTAAGCTCTCCGATATATAATTCCTAAATGACTCAAAACATTTTTCTAGACACAACTCGGCTGCTAAAAACGATCAATCAGTGGGGGCTCCTAAGGTCGGGGAAGGCTCTGATTACCAACTTGTAACGCCCTCGATGCGGCTATAGCTCCCACGTGTCGAGGCACGACTTAGAGGCATAACCGCATTGAAAGCAATGTTGCGAGTTAGGCAATCATCACAACATCCCATGTAATATATATATATAATCAAAGGGGAGGTACAATAGTTGGCTTACACTCGCCACGTCACATCAAAGTACATAAATAACATACATCATCCAAACACTCATGGCCCGGCTACGGCGCCAAAATAAAAGACAACCCAACAAGCGACATAGGTCTCGATCACCCCAACTGGGCACCACTACTGACCATCAGGAAAAGACACATAGTAACGCTGAGAATCCTCGTCGTACTCCCACTTGAGCTCAAGCGCGCCATCTGGAGCTGTATCATCTGTCCCTGCATCTGGTGTAATAGTAATCTGTGAGCCACAGGGACTCAGCAATCTCGCACCCTCGCGATCAAGACTATTTAAGCTTAATAGGTAGGATGGGGGTAAATGTAAGTGGAGCTGCAGCAAGCGACTAGCATATATGGTGGCTAACTTATTCGCAAAAGAGAGCGAGAAGAGGAGGCAAGGCGCGAGCGAGAAACTAGAGAGCAACCTGCGCAAACATAACTCCAACACCGTGTCCACTTCCCGGACTCCGCCGAGAAGAGGCCATCACGGCAACACACTCAGTTGATTCATTTTAATTAATTAAGGTTCAAGTTATCTACAACCGGACATTAACAAATTCCCATCTGCCCATATCCGCAGGCACGACTTTCGAAAGATCAATTCCTGCAGGGGGATCCCAACTTAGCCCATAACAAGCTCTCATGGTCAACGAAGGAATAGACCTCCACCCAAGACACACCGATCAGACTCGGTATCTCGGTACAACAAGACGATTCGACAGGTTAAAACAAGTCCAGCAACACTGCCCGAATGTGCCGACAAATCCCGATAGGAGCTGCACATATCTCTTTCTCATGGCGCACTCCGATAGGTCAAGCTACGAGTAAAACCAACCCTCGAGTTTCCCCGAGGTGGCCCCGCAGGCTGCCTGGTTCGGACCAACACTCAGAGGAGCACTGGCCCGGGGGGGTTTAAAATAAGATGACCCTCGGGCTCCGGAAACCCAAGGGGAAAAAGAGGCTAGGTGGCAAATGGTAAAAGCAATGTTGGGCATTGCTGGAAAAGCTTTAATCAAGGCGAACTATCAAGGGGTTCCCATTATAGCCCAGCCGCGTAAGGGATGCAACAATCCGGGAGCATAACACCGATATGACGGAAAACTAGGGCGGCAAGAGTGGAACAAAACACTAGGCGAGAGGCCGAGCCTTCGACCCTTTACCAAGTATATAGATGCATTAAGATAACATAGCAATATAATGATATCCCAACAAGTAAATAAATGTCCCAACAAGGAACGGCTCCAATCTTCACCTGCAACTAACAACGCTATAAGAAGGGCTGAGCAAGCGGTAACATAGCCAATCAACGGTTTGCTAGGACAATGGTGGGTTAGGGGCTGAACATGGCAATTGGGAGGCTGACAAGCAAGTGGTAGGCATCGTAGCATTGGCATAGCAAAAGAGCGAGCAAACTAGCATAGCAAAGATAGTAGTGATTTCGAGGGTATGATCATCTTGCCTGCACAGTTGTCAGAGTTGACTAGATCCTCAAAAGCAAACTCAACGGGCTCCTCGTTAGCGAACTCGTCTCCCGTCTCTACCCAAACAACACAAACAAGCAACAAGAATACAATCAACCACGTGCAAACTCCAACAATAAGATGCAATGATGGTATGCTATGCGGGATGCGATGCGAGATGCAAAATGCAAGACGTGACAGGAAATGCAAGAACCTGGCCTCAACTTGGAAAACCAAGTGTGCCACTGGATAGAGGGGATGAAATCGCTTGAAAACGATATAAAGATCATTGGAATCGGAGTTACGGTTTGGAAATGGCAAGCGTTTTAAGATATGACACCGGTCTGCGATTTATAGCGAGTAGGCATATAAATGCAACGAAATGAACATGCTACAGCCACCAAACATGGCAACAAAATACATGGCGGGGATGCCCACAAAATGCTTAACAAAACACTAGCACTGAGCCACGGCCAAATTCATCCATTAAGAGGTTCAAACAAGCATGGCAAAAACGCAAATGCAAAACAGATTTCAGACTTAGTGAAATTGACACTAGTCTGAAATTTCAGATCACGAAGCTCTCTTCGGAGCAGCAAAACAACATGATACATGACCTGATTATGAAAAGTAAGAACATGGCATGGAGATACTCAACAAGCTTATCAAAATTCCCAAAGTGACCTGGGGCCAAAAGGGATCACAAAATATACTAACAAGCACACGAACATAGCTCACGCACAATCAGTTTTCAGACTTAGTGAAAACTAAGACATGCTGAAATATAACTCACGAAGGCATGTAAACGAGCTCGATGCACTCACTACGGTGCAAGTCACGGCAAGGCAAGCATATCCATAAAGAAGGCACAAAATGCTAGCTAGACATGGCAAGAACAATGGCATAGCATGCACGGATCAATAACAATAGCATCGGCAAAATCGCAAACAAGTTGACGATCTGCCCAGATTTACCATGAGGCAAAAGTAGAGCTCGATTGACTCAAGCTACAGTACTCCACATGTGCAAACAAAGACATGGATGGATAGAGCATAACATGATTAACAAAACTCCCTTACTGATCATCCCCAAAAGAGGCATGGATCACTAGGAAACAAGCTGAACATATGGCATCATGAACTAAATAATCCCAGACTTAGTGAAATCCACTAAGTCCCTGAAAACAGATCTACCAATTGCCTCACTTTGCAAGCTTGCACAAGTCACCACACACATCCTAAAAATGCATGGGTTGCACCTCTGGAAAGAAGACAAAATGCTTAACAAATCATATCAAGGACTCACAGGCATATCATGCACACAATAATCATGGCAAAAATGACAAAAGTCTAAGATGAACTAGCAGATCTGACAAATATCTCACGAAGTCTCTTTCTAGCAGCATTTCGGGCATCAAGATGAACTCAAATGAAAATGATGCAATGGAATGATATGATGTACATGTCGAGACGAACATTTTGATATACTATATGTCCAAAACGGAGTTACGGATGCAGAGATATCACTGGTCAAAGTATGCATAAAAAACTAGGGTTAGGGACGAAAGTCAACCGAGATATTTCGAATCTCAGATCCAGATCGGGATCTCACGGGCACGGACTTCGAGGATGGCCGGAAAACACTGTTCGCCGGAGTTGGAGCTCGCCAGCGTCGAGGGAGGAGGTGGAGCCGCGGGGAGAGGCTGGGACCGGCGATGAGGTGGCGAGGGGCGGCGCGGCCGGGGTCGCCATGGCCGCGGGTGGCCGATGCGAAGGGCGGCGGGGCGCGGCTTGCGCGCCGGCAAAGTGCGGCGGTCGCCGGCCGGCGAAGGTGGCCGCGGACGGCGCCGGGCGCAGGGAGGAAGACAGGCGGCGGCGGCGTTCGGAGATGGGCTCGCGGGGGCTTCCCGTGGGCCTAGCGGGCCTCGGGCGCCGACGGCGAAGCGGTCCCGCGGGCGCTGACGTGGCGGCGGCGGGGTGGCGATTTTTGTCCGGCCGGGTCGGACGTGTCCGGCTCGGCGCGGAGATGTTTTTTTTAGCTAGGGTTTCGGGGAGAGGGAGAGATCCGAAATGAAGGGGATGTATTTATAGGCATAAGTGGAGCTAGGAGAGTCCAAATGAGGTGCTGTTTTCGGCCACGCGATCGTGATCGAACGCTCTAGGATATGGAGCAAAGTTTGGTCGGTTTTGGGCCAACTTGGAGGGGTGTTGGGTTGCAACACACACGAGGCCTTTTCGGTCCCTCGGTTAACCGTTGGAGTATCAAACGAAGTCCAAATGTTACGAAACTTGACAGGCGGTCTACCGGTAGTAAACCAAGGCCGCATGACAAGTCTCGGTCCAATCCGGAAATGTTTAATCCCCACACACGAAAGAAAGCTAGAATTGACCACCGGAGGAGAATGAAGCGCCGGAATGCAAAACGGACAACGGGGAAAATGCTCGAATGCATGAGATGAACATGTATGCAAAAGAAATGCACGTGATGACATGATATGAGATGCATGAAAAAGAAAACAACACACGGAGACAAAGACCCGGACCCGAGAAATAAATATAACTTAACGCCGGAAACAGCAAGAGTTGGAGTACAAATTGGGAAAGTTATATCTGGGGCGTTACATGTGCTCATCCGGATGAACCAGGGCACAATCGTAGTAGTTCTCCCGGTGCCGCCTTAGCCGATAGAGCGGAACGTAAGGTGGCAAAACACGGGAGCCGGGCAAACCCAAAATTTGACCAAAGACATGATTCGGAGCTGATGCATATAAGGCCAAACTCGTGACGCCGAACACTCGCTAAGGTATTCGGTCTTTATAACCTATTCCGGGCTGAACAATGCCCTTAATAATAAACCCCGAGTGTCCGGGTACGTGCAATATTCTGACATGGCGAAATGCCAATAACGCCAGCATCCTTCTCGGTTGTATTGAGTATCTGGAGGATGTTGACAACAAGAGACAGTAAAAAAGGTTTACGTAGGGTCTTAATCTGAAAAGAAACCTTTGAGCGGGTCCCTGCTACACGTTTGCGCCTGTGTCTCCGTTGTGCCATGTCCTGGACAGGTGTAGCAAGATTGTCATCTGTAAAAGAGAAGAACTTAGGTGAAAGTTGTCGTGCCAAAAAATTGGTTATTCTCGATAAACCATTAAAATTCAAGGTAAGTCAAGTTGAGCCGAATTAGCCCTGATTACACGCGGGAAGCCCCTGGTACCGTCTATGAGGATTTAACCATCAAACCAATCTCACATATATTTAGTGATGAGCCGGACTCGTCTAACCGTGTCCGCGGTCTTGACGACCTGTCATTTTAACTGGTTGGTGAGGCCGTCTAGTGCTCGGCTGTTAAAGCCGTCGCACGTTCTTTCGTGCATAGAGAACGCTCAAGATTTCCACTAACTATGATGGTGCCACGTGGACCAGGCATCTTAAGCTTAAGAAAGCATAATGTGGTACCACATTAAAACGAGTGAAAGCTGTTCTTCCGAGTAGTGCTTTATAGCCGCTTCGGAATGGAGCAATGTCGAGGTCTAACTTCTCACTTCGGTTGTTGTCGGATGAACCGAATACAACCTCTAGTATTAGAGAGCCTGTGGAGCGGGCCTCTAGGCCTGGTATTACTCCCTTGAAGGTAGTATTACTGTGGCTGATTTTTGTCGGGTCTATCCCCATTTTGCGGACTGTGTCCTGATATATCAAATTTAGACCACTGCCGCCGTCCATAAGGACTCATGTGAGATGGTATCCGTTTATTATTGGGTCTAACACCAAGGCAGCCAATCCTTCATGTCGGATGCTTGTCGGGTGATCCCTGCGATCAAAAGTGATCGGGCAGGCCAACCAGGGGTTGAACTTAGGGGTGACGGGCTCTACGGCGCGTATGTCTCGGGTGCATGTTTGCTTCTCCTCTTCGTCACGTGGATCATGTTTACTGTTTTAACCTCTGGTGGGAATTTTTTTGTCCTCCAGTGCTTTCCTGGCGAGGTTCGTCCTCGTCTTCGCTTGGTGTCTCCCTCCCCTTGTGTTCGGCGTTTAGCTTGCCGGCCTGCTTGAAGACCCAGCATTCTCTATGGGTGTGATTTTCAGGTATATCAGGGGTGCCATGAATCTGACATAGTTTGTCTAGAATCTTGTATAGGCTGGACGGTCCACCTCTGTTGCCTTTGAAAGGCTTTTTCTGCTGACCTGGTCGAGAGCCCCTAAATCCGGCGTTTACCGCCGTATTATCTGGGTTGTCTTCTTTATTTCGACGCTTGCTTTTACTGCATCGTGGTTTTCCATTGCCATCCCTGACTTCGGGTGTGCTTGGGTCGCTGGTGCTACTGCGGGCTAACCAGCTATCTTCGCCCACGCAAAAGCGGGTCATGAGGCTTGTCAGGCCTGCCATTGTTCTTGGTTTTTCTTGGCCGAGGTGTCTGGTGAGCCATTCATCACGGATGCTTTGCTTGACAGCTGCTAAGGCTTGGGCATCCGAGCAGTCGACGATTTGGTTCTTCTTAGTGAGAAACCTATTCCAAAGCTTTCGGGTTGACTCTCTGGGTTGTTGAATTATATGACTTAAATCGTTTGCAACCGGAGGTCGGACATAGGTCCCTTGAAAGTTAGCCCGAAAAGCATCCTCGAACTCCTCCCAACTTCCAATTGAGTTTTCGGGGAGGCTTTTCAGCCAGTGCCGAGCTGGTCCTTTAAGCTTGAGGGGCAAGTACTTGATGGCGTGGAGATCGTCCCTGCGAGCCATATGGATATGGAGGATAAAGTCCTCCATCCAAACCCCAGGGTCAATGGTCCCGTCGTACGCCTCTATGTTCACTGGTTTGAATCCTTCTAGAAATTCGTGGTCCAGCACCTCATCGGTGAAACGTAGGGGGTGTGCGACACCCCTGTATTTGGGTGTATCATGGCGTTCGGACGGTTGTAGTATTCGGTTTTGATTTTGTGCCGGAGCGTGCTTCCTAGATCCATAGATGGATCTGGTCATACTGGATTTTTTGCGCAAGTCCTCACGTAGATCGTGTGTTGACTTATGTGTGGCCCTATTAGCCGCTCTATCACGGCCACAAGGTGGTTGATCCGGCCGGTTGGCCGTTTTTTTCGGCTGTGTGGGCTCTAAGGCCTCATCGTCGAATTCGGGTAATAGCTTTCGCTTTGGATAGCTCTTTGTGTGGTAACTTCCACCATACTTTTCTTCATTTTCGAGCACTTTCTTCCACCTGCTGTTGAGCGTATTTTGTGCGGCCTTAAGCCTTTGCTTCTGCTTCTTCAGACTCCTCGTTGTGGCAATAAGCCTCTGCAGAGGTTCTCTTGTTCCAAGTGCGTTTTCGGGATGATGTGTGCATCTTTGTCCGGACTGTTTTCTTCCCCAGAGGGGGTTGATGAGGTTTATCCTCGGTGTCGCTGTCTTCGGATATCGGATCCGTACTATGTTCACCGTTTGCAGTTTCATCATGCTCTGCCGCTGGGTCAATGTGGTCGTCGTTTCCTCTAGAGTCGACTGGAGTATTATTTTCTCTTGCGTTGTTATTGATGTTTTTGCCGAGGCAGGATTTTGAGCGGCGCCTATGCCGACACTTTGCTTGCTTCTCGAGGGAGCTATTCTTCGCTGCATCGTGCCGTTCTTCGTCATTGTTTTCTTTGGGTGTATCCACCAATATATGTCATGTGGTGAAGTGGTTGTCCAGCGCCCTGTGGGCACTGGTTCCTGTTCCTCTCCTGCATCGTCGTCCATGCCGTCGATGTCTTCGGAGCCGAAACTGAGCATGTCGGTTAAATCATTAACAGAGGCTACTAAGTGGGTGGTGCGTGGGCAGCAAATTTCTTCGTTGTCTGCATCCCATTCTAGCCGGACATAGTTCGGCCAAGGATCTCCTGACAAGGAGAGAGACCTTAATGAATTTAGCACGTCGCCGAAAGGTGAGTGCTGAAAGATATCCGCGGAGGTGAACTCCATGATCGGCACCCAATCGGATTCAATAGGCACGGACGCAGGCGGTCGGAGTCCATGGCCGGAGGCGAATCCAGTGGTTCGGCAACACAGCTCTTGTGAGGGGTGAAGTCGGTATCCGGCTCTATCGCCACTGAGAGTGTGGCCTCCATGGCGGGGTCTATCCCCCCGTCCTCAGATGGCGCGATTTGCTCTGGATTGAGGGCTGGAGTAGTTGCAGGTGTGATCTCCCGAACACTGTCCGACGGTAGAGTTACGTCATGCTTACCGTGATTGTACGGCGCACCTGACATGGGCTCGAATCCGTCAAAGATCAAGTCTCCGCGGATGTCGGCAGTGTAGTTTAAGTTTCCAAACCTGACCTGATGGCCAGGGGCGTAGTTCTCGATCTGCTCCAGATGGCCAAGCGAGTTGGCCCGCAGTGCGATGCCGCCGAATACGAAGATCTGTCCGGGGAGGAAAACCTTACCCTGGACCGCATCGTTACCGATGATCGAAGGAGCCATCAAGCCTTACGGTGACGGCAAAGTGGAACTCTCAATGAAAGCACCAATGTCGGTGTCAAAACCGGTGGATCTCGGGTAGGGGGTCCCGAACTGTGTGTCTAAGGAGGATGGTAACAGGAGGCGGGGGACACGATGTTTACCCAGGTTCGGGCCCTCTCGATGGAGGTAATACCCTACTTCCTGCTTGATTGATCTTGATGATATGAGTATTACAAGAGTTGATCTACCACGAGGTCGTAGAGGCTAAACCCTAGAGGCTAGCCTATGGTATGATTGTTGTTGTCCTACGGACTAAACCCTCCGGTTTTTATAGACACCGGAGGAGGCTAGGTTTACACAGAGTCGGTTACAAGGAAGAAGATCTACATATCCGTATTGCCAAGCTTGCCTTCCACGCCAAGGAGAGTCCCATCCGGACACGAGACGAAGTCTTCAATCTTGTATCTTCATAGTCCAACAGTCCGGCCAAAGGATATAGTCTGGCTGTCTGGAGACCCCCTAATCCAGGACTCCCTCAATGTGGCAAAGAAACAGTAACATAGGTAGATACCGTAACATGCATGGCCATAAATACGGTTGAGGGAGTCCTGTATTAGGGGGTCTCCGGACAGCCGGACTATATTCTTTGGCCGGACTGTAGGACTATGAAGATACAAGATTGAAGACTTCGTCCCGTGTCCGGATAGGACTCTACTTGGCATGGAAGGCAAGCTAGGCAGTACGGATATGGGTATCTCCTCCTTTGTAACCGACCTTGTGTAACCCTAGCCCCCTCCGGTGTCTATATAAACCGGAGGGATTTAGTCAGTAGGACAACATACAATCGTACCATAGGCTAGCTTCTAGGGTTTAGCCTCTCCGATCTCATGGTAGATAAACTCTTCTAATACTCATATCATCAAGAATAAATCAAACAGGACGTAGGGTTTTACCTCCATCAAGAGGGCCCGAACCTAGGTAAAACATCGTGTCCCCTGCCTCCTGTTACCATCCGCCTTAGACGCATAGTTCGGGAGCCCCTACCCGAGATCTGCCGGTTTTGACACCGACATTGGTGCTTTCATTGAGAGTTCCTCTGTGTCATCACCATTAGGCTTGATGGCTCCTTCAATCATCGATAGCGATGCAGTCCAGGGTGAGACTTTTCTCCCTGGACAGATCTTTGTGTTCGGCGGCTTCGCACTGCGGGCCAACTCGCTTGGCCACCTGGAGCAGATCAAAAGTTACGCCCCTGGCCACTAGGTCAGGTTTGGAAGCTTAAACTACACGGCAATATCCACGGAGACTTGATCTTCGACGGATTCGAGCCCCTGCCTTGTGCGCCATGCGGTCGCGATGAGTATGATTTAGCTCTACCATCAGACGGTGTTCAAGAAATCGCACGGGCAGGCGCTCTGACCCTCAATTCGGAGCCAGTTGCGCCATCCATGGACGGGTGGATAGACCTCACCACGGAAGTCGTATCCTCTGCGGTGATCGAGCCGAATATCGACCTTACCCTTCACGAGAGCCATGTTGCCAAACTGTCGGATCCTTCTCCGGCCATGGACTCCGAACCGCCTGCGCCCGTTCCTGTCGAATCCGATTGGGCGCTGCTCATGGAGTTTACCTCCACGGATATTTTTCAGCACTCGCCCTTTGGCGACATACTGAACTCATTAAGGTCTCTCTCCTTGTTAGGAGAGTCCTGGCCGAACTATGTCCGGCAGGATTGGGATGCAGATGACGAAGAAATTCGCCACCCACCCACCACCCACTTAGTAGCCACTGTCGATGACTTAACCAACATGCTCGACTTTGACTCCGAAGACATCGACGGTATGGACGACGATGCGGGAGGCGAAGAGGAACCACTGCCCACAGGGCACTGGACAGCCACCTCATCATATGACATATACATGGTGGACACACCCAAAGAAGGCAATGGCGACGGGACAGCGGAGGATGACCCCTCGAAGAAGCAACCCAAGCGCCGGCGTCAGCGGTGCCGCTCTAAGTCCCACCAAGGCAAAAGCAGTGATACTGGCACCGGAGATAATAGCACTCCGGACAGTGCCGAAGGCAACAACAATCCCCTCCAGCAAGACTTAGAGCAGGAGGATGGAGAAGCCAGCCCTCCTGAGAGAGCGGCAGATGGAGAGGTGGAGGATGATAATTACATGCCTCCCTCCGAAGACGAGGCAAGCCTCGACGATGACGAATTCATCATGCCAGATGATCCTGTCGAACAAGAGTGCTTCAAGCGCCGGCTTATAGCCACGGCAAATAGCCTTAAGAAAAAGCAGCAGCAGCTTCAAGCTGATCAAGATTTGCTAGCTGACAGATGGACTGAAGTCCTGGCGGCCGAGGAATATAAACTCGAACGCCCCTCCAAGAGTTACCCAAAGTGCAGGTTGCTACCCCGACTGGAGGAGGAAGCATCGAAACCTACATCCCCGGTGTATGACGCGGCTGATCGGCCACCTCGTGGCCACGATGGAGAGGCATTCCAGCCAAAAGCTCAGCCCGCACCCCGACGCCATTCAAAGAAAAAGGCATGGGGAAATACGCCAGACCTGCGAGACGTATTGGAGGACAAAGCAAAACATGCAAGATCGATCTACGGATCACGAGGGCACGCCACTATGCGAGACGATAATCGTCATGTCGGATATAGTAAAAGTAAGTCCGGTCGGGCCGAACACAGCGGGCAAGACTCATTTGAGCTGCCCCGCGATATAGCCCAGTACAGAGGCGCCGCACACCCCTTATGCTTCACAGACGAAGTAATGGATCATCAAATCCCAGAGGGTTTCAAACCCATAAATATAGAATCATACGACGGCACAACAGATCCTGCGGTATGGATCACGGATTTCCTCCTGCACATCTACATGGCCCGCGGTGATGACCTACACACCATCAAATACCTCCCACTCAAACTCAAAGGACCAGCTCGGCATTGGCTCAACAGCTTGCCAGCAGAGTCCATTGGCTGTTGGGAAGATCTGGAAGCCGCATTCCTCGACAACTTTCAAGGCACTTATGTGCGACCACCAGATGCCGATGACTTGAGCCACATAATTCAGCAGCCTGAGGAATCGGCCAGGCAATTCTAGACACAGTTCCTAACAAAGAAAATCAAATCATCGACTGTCTGGATGCAGAGGCCCTAACAGCTTTGAAGCACAACATCTGCGACGAATGGCTCGCCCGGCACCTTGGCCAGGAAAAGCCGAAATCTATGGCAGCCCTCACGACACTCATGACCCGCTTTTCTGCGGGAGAGGACAGCTGGTTGGCTCGCGGCAATAACATATCAAAGAACCATGGTACTTCGGATACCAAGGACGGCGACGACAGGTCACGTCGCAAGAAACATAAGCGCCGCATTAACAACAACAATACCGAGGATACGGCAGTCAATGCTGGATTCAAAGGCTCTAAACCCGGTCAGCGGAAAAGGCCATTCAAAAGAAGCACTCCGGGCCCGTCCAGTTTGGACCGTATACTCGATCGCTCGTGTCAAATACACGGCACCCCTGACAAGCCAGCCAACCACACCAACAGGGATTGTTGGGTGTTCAAGCAGGCCGGCAAGTTACATGCTGAAAACAAAGATAAGGGGTCACATAGCGACAACGAGGAGGAGCCCTAGCAGCCGAACACCAGAGGACAGAAGAGGTTCCCCCCACAAGTGCGGACGATGAACATGATATACGCAACCCACATCCCCAAGAGGGAGCGGAAGCGTGCGCTCAGGGATGTATATGCGTTGGAGCCAGTCGCCCCAAAGTTCAACCCATAGTCCTCCTATCCGATCACCTTCGATCGCAGGGACCACCCCACTAGCATCCGTCATGGCGGATTCGCCGCACTGGTCCTAGACCAATCATTGACGGATTTCACCTCACTCGAGTCCTTATGGATGGCGGCAGCAGCCTGAACCTGCTTTATCAGGACACAGTGCGCAAAATGGGTATAGACCCCTCAAGGATCAAACCCACAAAAACGACCTTTAAAGGCGTCATACCAGGTGTAGAGGCCCATTGCACAGGCTCAGTCACACTGGAAGTGGTCTTCGGATCCCCGGATAACTTCCGAAGCAAAGAGTTAATCTTCGATATAGTCCCGTTCCGCAGTGGCTACCATGCACTGCTCGAGCGAACTGCATTTGCGAGATGCAATGCGGTACCGCACTATGCATATCTCAAGCTCAAGATGCCAGGACCTCGAGGGGTCATCACAGTCAATGGAAACACAGAGCGCTCTCTCCGCACGGAGGAGCACCCGTACACTCTGGTATGGCCAATACGCTAGGGGCTTAAGCATACCCCATAAAACGGTGTGAGAAGTCCGAACACTTTCGACAGTGCGGCACCCTGAACTTATAGCATTATATGCATCAGCTCTGAATCATGTCTGGGGTAAATAGTTGGGTTTGCCCGGCTCCCATGTTTTGGTACCTTACGTTCTGCTATAACGGCTAAGGTAGCACTAGGAGAACTACTGCGATTGTGCCCCGGTTCTGCTGGGCTAAGCACCTCAGTAGAGAAAGCTAAAACTGACTGTCATGATAAGGCGAGAGACTAGTCATTGTTCGAGAGGTTTCAACTCCCTAAAGACTTATGCCGCTTAGAGCGAGGAGTCGGCCCTGTCCGGCTTAAGGCGTGTATAGCGCCCCGAATTCGGCCTTCCGAATACTAGGGGCTTCGCCAAAATTAAAAATTATAGAATTCTATGGCTAAGTGAGAGTGATAACGCATTATAGTCCGATTGCCTTGTTCGTTGTGCTGAGCACCTCCCTCGAAGGACCCAAAAATGGGAACAAGAGTGCTCAGTTTTATCCCGAGCACCCCAGCACTCGTGGCATGGGGGCAGAAGCCGACGACTAGCCATCTCTCATATTTGATAAACAGCCGAACAAAAGGTAATATTTTAAATTCAAACAAGCATTGCATAGCACATATGAACAAGTTTTCATAATACAGGATTACACAAGCAAGTTTATTCAAATATTACATCTTTCGCACACTCGTCCGCTACAAGACGGGCACCCTTCAGGACACCCTCATAGTACATTTCGGGGTGGCGATGCTCCTTGCCCTGCGGCGGCCCTTCCTTCAGTTGCTTCACAGCGTCCATCTTAGCCTAGTGCACCTTCGCACGGGCGAAAGCCCGGCGTGCACCTTCAATGCAGACGGACCACTTGATGACTTCCAGCCATGGGCAGGCATCCACAAGCCACCTCACCAGGCCGGAGTAGCTGTTGGGAAGGGCGTCGCCAGGCCACATTCGGAGTATAAAGCCCTTCATGGCCTGTTCGGCCGCCTTGTGCAGCTCGACCAGTTGCTTCAACTGGTCGCTCAGAGGCATCGGGTGTTCGGTCCCAGTATACTGAGACCAGAACAGCTTCTCCGTTGAGCTTCCCTCCTCGGCCTAGTAAAACTATGCGGCATCCGACACGTTGCGGGGCAAATCTGCGAATGCTCCTGGAGAGCTCCGGACTCGGGTAAGTAACAAGTAATTTACTTTCACATGCTTGCTTTGCATATTGAATGCCTTACCCGCCGCTATCTTCTTCATCGCATCAATCTCCTGGCAGGCCTTTTGGGCTTCAGCCTTGGCACTCTTTGCACTCTCAAGGGCCGCGGCAAGCTCGGACTCTTGCATCTTCAAGTCAAGCTCCAACGCCTCATGCTTCGTCACGAGAGCGTGGAGCTCTTGCTGCACCTCGCCCACCCGTGCCTCTTGTTTTTCCCGCTCGGTGCACTCCTGGGCCGCTTTGTGTTCGGCCTTGGATAGCGCTTGCTTCAGGGTTGCCACTTCGGTCGTGGCCCCTAGCAAATTAAAGATGATCCTTTCATTTTGCAATCGCATCCTTTATATATACATATATACATATCGATAGACTAGGTATTACTTACCTTTGTTCTCCTCGAGCTACCTCTTGGCAAGGCCGAGCTCTTCCTTGGACCCTTCGAGGTCCTGCTTCAGTACGGCGACCTCCGCAGTCAGTACGGCAGAGGTCAGCAGCGAAGCCTGCATGCGCATATAGACATACTTATATTAGACTCCTGCATATATTAGTTGATCCTCTATTCGGCTTTTATTTTTGAACACCAAATAGAGCATCAGGGGCTACTGTCTATGCGGTAATATTTTTACTATATTTCAAATACTTACCTCAAAGCCTGTTAGAAGGTTGGCACAGGCTTCAGTCAGTCTGCTCTTGGCGGACTGAACCTTCTGGATCACCGCACTCATAATAGTGCGGTGCTCTTCGTCGATGGAAGCGCTGCGAAGCGCTCCCAGCAGATTGTCCGGTGCCTCTGGATGGACAGAGGTCACCGGCACAGGCATCTTGCCCCTTTTGGAAGGAGGCCGCCTGCCCGAGTCCGGAACCACTGGAGGTTCCGGCGCAGAGTTCGGCTGAAGGCCGAACTCGGAGCCCTCGGGAGCCTTACTCCCTCTGCTCCCGGAGTCCGGAAGGTCGCCTTGAGGTGCCTCCGGACTGTCTCCCCTCGACCCAGTGCCTCTTGGGATAGTACCTCGGCATTGTCCGTAGGGCAAGGGGAGGTGGCGGTCGGCAGTGGATCGCTATCCATATCCGACGAGTCCAAGGAGCCGCCCGACGAATATACGTCGATATGGGCTTAGGGCGGTCTGCATAATCATATTTGGCGTTAGGAGAAGCACTGCGAAAAAGGTATGCTATGAGTTACTCTGGTATCCGGGAGCAGTCCGGAAGGATAGTCCTTCCCTTCTTGGACCCTTCGCCCCCCCCCCCCACCCCCTGGTTGGGGCGGCCTTCCTTTTCTTGTCTCCCCCGGCTGGAGGGGGAGCATCTTCATCTTCCTCCTCGTCTTCGTGGGAGGAGTGCGTCGCAGAGTCATCGGACGATGAGTCTGATACCACCTGGCATCGGGAACTCTTTCGGGTTCCCTTGGCCTTCTTCTTGGTCTTCTCCGGCACCTTGTAAGGAGCCGGAGTCAGCATCTCCGTCAGGAAAGCGTCCGCAGTGCCTTCGGGCAGAGGGGCCGGACAGTTGATCTTCTCCGATGCCCCCACCCAGTCCTGTCAAGGCATGGGAGCTCAGACCCCGCACGTGGTTAAGCTATGGGAAGTAAAAACCCTACCAGATGTACAAAACTTACCGGATTCGCAGGGCGCTTCGCGCTTAGCCCGCGGTCCTCGGTGAGAGAGGGACGGACCTCGGCACCCTTGAACAGCACCCTCCAAACGTCCTTGTGCATCGTGTCGAAGAGCTCGCTCAGAGTCTGGTGTTGGCCCGGGTCGAACTCCCACAAGTTGAAATCCCGTTGTTGACACGGGAGGATCCGGCGGAAGAGCATGACCTGGACTATGTTGACAAGCTTGAGCTTCTTGCTTGCCATATTCTGGATACATTTCTAGAGTCCGTCCAGCTCCACCGATGAACCCCAAGATAGGCCCTTCTCTTTCCAGGGGGTGAGCCGCGTGGGGATTCCGGATCGAAACTCGGGAGCACCACCCAGTTGGTGTTGCGCGGCTCGGTGATGTAGAACCACGTCGACTGCCACCCCTTTATGGTCTCCATGAAGGAGCCTTCAAGCCATATAACATTGGGCATCTTGCCCACCATGGCTCCACTGCATTCCGCTTGTTGGCCTCCCACCACCTTTGGCTTGATATTAAAGGTCTTCAGCCACAGGCGGAAGTGGGGCCGGATGCGGAGGAAAGCCTCACACACAACGATGAACACCGAAATGTTGAGGATGAAGTTCGGGGCCAGATCATGAAAGTCCAGCCCGTAGTAGAACATAAGACCACGGACGAATGGATGGAGGGGAAACCCCAGTCCGCGGAGGAAGTGGTGGAGGAAAACTACCCTCTCGTGAGGTTCCGGGGTAGGAACAATCTGCCCCGTAGCGGGCAGCCGATGCGCGATATTCGCGGCTAAGTATCCGGCTCCATGCAGCTTTTTGATGTGTCCCTCCGTGACGGAGGAAGCCATCCACTTGTCTCCTGCTCCGGACATGTTTGGAGAAGGTTGAGGAGAAGGATGTGGACTTGGGCATTGGAGCTCGAGTGCGCAAGAATGGATGAGCAAGGAGGAAGAAGGCGTGGGTAGAAAAAGGTTAAACCTTATCCCCTTATAAGGGCGGCCGAAACTATGCGCCCCCACTAGCCTGGTAAAACTCGCTTATCCCCAAGCGCCGTAATTGATGGCGCGGTTTGGTTACCCACGCCCGTATTGATGAGAATCCCGTAATAAGGAGGACACGATCTCTGCTTTGACAAGACGTGTCAAGAAACTGCCTCGCGTTATGTGCGGGGCTAGTTAAAGAAAAACGGTTCGAATAATAACCGAGCCATGGCATGATGTCATGTTGCCAAAACGTGTCAACAGATTAGATTTGTGGAAATATTATTCTCTCTATAGTGGTATGTGGAACTTATTTTGCAGGGTCGGACACTATCCTTTTATTCAAACTCTTCTGTGGTGTATCCAAAGGAGGAACCCGCCTTGCAATGCCAAAGACAACACTCCGCGCTGGACTCATCGTCATTGAAGCCTGGTTCGGGGGCTACTGAGGGAGTCCTGGATTAGGGGGTCTCCGGATAGCCGGACTATATCCTTTGGCCGGACTGTTGGACTATGAAGATATTGTCGGCGTTCTGGGAATGGGGGTCCCCAGACATGCCTGCCTGCGGCCTGCGGCGTGGCTCAAAGGAGGCCCAGCATGGCCCATCTTCATCAGCACAAGACTCAAGACCCTCGCGAGGGGCCAAGCCTCGTGAGGCGGACAACACGGCGCATCCTCAGGCGCAGCCTCCTCAGGCTGGCTCGTGAGGAGACGGAGGAATCAAGGTGGAGTACCTCGCGAGGTGCCCATGACGCAAGCCAAGACGATCGAGGGTGTCAGGCGGGCACCAGCGCGCGCAGCATCCTTCTTTCCTCTTTGGTGCAAAGGGGGCAAGCGCAGCCACGGAGTACCGAGGCATCAGGCAAAGGTTGCCATTTCGGTGCAATGAGACCAGGACCAAGCGGACTACGAGACGGAGGTCACCATGGAGCCCAGCACGGCGTCACCGTAGAGTCTTTCGCAGGCGAAGACCACCTTTAGTCAGGATAAGAGTACTTGTTGTCCCCCTTCAAATTAGCCCCCCATTGTGGGCGCCCTTCCCGCTCAATATTTGGGAAGAGGCCCAGGGCCTTCGCCTATAAATAGGACCGGCCACCCACGTAGCAAGGGGTTCGATTCGGCATGTGGATCTGACTAGCAAGTAGAGAGAGTAAGTCAGAGAGAGAGAGAGAGAGACAAGGTGACTGAACTCCTCCCAGCAGTTCATCACCCCAGCCAAGAACAGACCCTCGCAAGGCTGTTCTTCCTTGTATTGTTCATCATCACCAGCCCCAGGAGGCAATCCATCCACCACACACTGGAGTAGGGTATTACACCACAATGGTGGCCCGAACCATTATAAATCTTGTGTCTCTCACGCAGTTCCTTTAGTAGTTCAGATCTTTGTGAGACGGGGAGGTAGAGGGCGTGATTTCCGCGCGCACCCCGGTGTTCGAACCTTAAGGGTCTGCCGGAACCCGAAATCCGACATTTGGCGCGCCAGGTAGGGGTGCGCCGGAATCTGTCTTCCACCACTCCGCTCCGCCTCCCGTCGCATCGTCATCACCATGTCTGGCGACCAGGCGGGCAACCAAGATCCATGGGCGGCGTAGCCCACCTGCGCGGGGCCGCCCGCCTCGGGCGGCCCCGCGCCCCAGGCAGCTCGCGGCCCGCAGAGCGCTGTGGTCCGCGGGCGACGCGGACAGGCTTCTGCAACCCTCACACCACGGCAAGCGCGGTCGGCGGCAAGGGCCTCCGATCATGCCGCAACCACGATGCCGTACACCCGCCGGGAGCAGGCGAATTCAAGGGCTGCGCTCACGGTGGCCCGGGAGCTGCTGCGGTGCAAACTGCTGGAGGGCGGCCACGACATGCTGCTGGAGCGGGTGGCGGAGCTCCTAGGCTTCGCCGCCTCAGGGGCTCACCCCTTCTCCCCCCAGCTCCCATCTGAAGCTCAGGGCGGCCCGCGTGGGGGCTCCGCGCGCGCCCGCGGACTCCAAGGGTACTCCAACGCCAGCGAAGCCGTTAGCACCGGACCGGTAGCGGCGCTGCCTCCGCCCCCGGCCCGCAAAGAAGAAGGACTCGGCGTGACCCGCGGCCCCGGAGGGCTGCCGCGCTGCCACCCCGCAGTAGGCACGGCAGGCGGGACCGCGTGGCATGCGGGGCATCACGGCGTGGCATTCGGGATGGCGGTGACGGAGGAATATGTGCCCCTCATGCTGGACCAAGGACACCCTCGTGAGAGCAGGCAAGGCTCGCTCCTCGGCCCGAGCTGGGGGGACGAGGCAGTGGAAGCTGAGCCCTTCCAGGAGCCCATGGACGAACCCACTGGCCACGCTGGAGGCAACGACTATCGGGCACCGCTAACTCTTCAGGGACAGGTATATGCTAACCATGGATCGCAGGAGGTGCAGGTCGCCACAGCAAGCAGCTGCCCCGCTCCCACGGTCTCCTACCCCTCGGGAGGAGGGCGCAGGGGGCAGCGGGAGAGGGGTCGAGATCCTACATCACCACCGCGGCGTTCGGAGCAAGGCGTTCTCAGGAGGTAGGCCCTCTGCTGGGGAGGTGCCTCAGGGCCTACCCCTGGCAGAGGACCCGTGGTCGTCGGGGGAACCGCTGGCGACCGCTCTCCCCCATCGGGCGGCGTCCTGGGTTCCGGTCGTTGCTGATGGCACTAGAGTGTGGCGCAAGGCGGAGCCCTCGTGTGGCGATATGAAGCAAGGCCAGTACCTGTGAAGAAGGCCCAGTGCCTGTGAAGCTCGCCGCCCCGTGACACTCTCACGTAATAATGAGTGGGGCTATACACGCCCCGGAGTCTCAGGGGTGCCGGCCTCAGGCCCTGGGGCTCCCTCCCACGCCCAGTGGACAGCACTTAGCTCCGCGCTGGTGAGAAGATGTCCAAGACTAGATTAGGTGCCGGACGCGGCTTTTTGTCTGCTTTTCGTTGCCTTTCCCTTTGGTTGTTGCTTTCCCCCGCTGGATTTAAGTTGAATTCGAATTTGAGACTTGCGTGTGTTCGGGGGAGGGGTGCTTATTCTCGCTCGAGCCATTTCTCGCGTTCTGGTTACCGCTTCGTCACAGCTACCTCCCCTCGCGAGCCCCTCGTGAGTCGGATCAGGCCCGGCTCATGTGCAACCCAGGCTGCCGCTGTTGCTCCCTCTCGGGAGGGTTTTCGGGTGCCTGCGGAGGTTGTCCTGTTTAAAAAGGCCCAGAGCCTGTGAAGCAAGGCGAGTGCCTGTGAAGCCCTCGCACTAAGGAAAAGGCCCAGAGCCTGTGAAGCAAGGTGAGTGCCTGTGAAGCCCTCGCGCTAAGGAAAAGGCCCAGAGCCTGTGAAGCAAGGCGGGTGCCTGTGAAGCCCTCGCGCTAAGGAAAAGACCCAGAGCCTGTGAAGCAAGGCGAGTGCCTGTGAAGCCCTCGCGCTAAGGAAAAGGCCCAGAGCCTGTGAAGCAAGGCGAGTGCCTGTGAAGCCCTCGCGCTAAGGAAAAGGCCCAGAGCCTGTGAAGCAAGGCGAGTGCCTCTGAAGCCCTCGCGCTAAGGAAAAGGCCTAGAGCCTGTGAAGCAAGGCGAGTGCCTGTGAAGCCCTCGCGCTCAGGAGAAGGCCCAGAGCCTGTGAAGAAGGCCAACGCCTGTGAAGTTTTTCACCAGCAACGATCTCACATCCTGAGGACCCAACAAGAGAGCACCCGAGGCGTCATGTCCTCCTGCAGGCCGCCTCGGGGCCAGCAAGGGGCAAAGGTAAACCAGCCCACCGTCAGGCACGCGCACAATTTGACTACTACTGATACGCTGGACACAAGTTTTTATATGAGGGGCTTCCCCTCCCAAAATGCTCTCACGACCGTCAGGCCAAACACCTGAGTTCTATTCATGCAGGGTAAAAGACAGGAGAAGTACATGGTCAGTCTGAAAAATTCCCCAACGCATCCTTGGGGGCACCTCCCGAGCTGTCGCTGGCATCACTGAATCCGCCCTCGTCGTCTGCGCCACCACCAGCGGCGTCGGGGCCATCCAACACACCGCCTTCGTCGGCAGCCATGACCATGTCGTCATCATCCGAAGTGAAGGCTCGGACGAGAGCATCCACGTTGTTCTCCACCCAATCCGCCAGGTCGCCTCGGACGGCCTGGGGAACTGGGGCGATGGCGGCGTCAAAGTCAAAGTGGGGATCCATGTTCCGGAGATGGCTGAAGACGCGGGAAAAGGTGCGCCCGAGCAGGGCGCGGCTCCTCTCCTCCACCAACCTGTCGGCCCTGACCGACCGAGCCTCCAGCTGCGTTACCACGGCGGTGAAGAATTGCAGGTTGCCGGCATAGTTAATCGTGTGTGGCTCGCCGACGGCTGCCTCGCAGATGTTGCCCAAGGCTGCGTTATCCCTCACCCTGAGCATGGTGAGCATGGGGCCGTGCGCGTGCTCCAGGACCCGCCGCTGGCGTATTTCGTCGGCATTCTGGCGCTCAACGACCTCGACCTCTTCCATCCGCTAGCGAAGACGGAGCACCTCGGCCTGGGAGGCAGCCAGCTCCTTTTGCGCTGCCTCGAGGGCGGCCCGGGAGGCGTCGACCAGCCGCGTCGCCTCATCGCGTTGGGCCCTCAGGGCTGCGGTTCTGCCCTTGGCTTCGACCCGAATCATCCCCAGCTTCCCCTCGAACTCTCGCTCGAGGCCTTGGCGCGCCGTCGCCACCCGACAACAAACCTCCTCTAGGACACGCACTTCCCGCGCAGCGACATCGTCTTCCGCCTGCGTCACTAGGCGCTCCCTTGTCTCCAGCCGCTCGTACTCGCGAGTGCGTTCATCGGCTTCCAGCGTCAACGCTTCTTCGCGCCTCTGGAGCTCAGCCGGGTCGCCGGAGGCCACCTGCATCGACGCAAGGGCCAGCTCGCGCAGCTCCGCTTGCTCCTCCAGTGAGTGGCACTGGGCCAGGAGCTCGCGAGCCCGCTCCTCCGCTGCCGCTCGCCATTGGTCAGCTCTCCGGGCCTCCTCGGTGGCCTGAGATCTGGCCACTCGAGAGGCCTCCAGTGATGCCTTCGCCTTTTCGTCATCAAGATCCCACTGACGGCGTGCGAGGGCGATGGCAGCCTCCAGCTCGCGCCTCCCTGCAGCCAGGCGCAGGCCCTCGGCCTCCAGGCGCGCGTCTTCGTCAGCGAGCTCCTCTCCAACTAAGTTCACCACGTCGGCCGCTCTTCGAAGGAACCCTTGGCGGTGGGCGCGGCGCTCCCGGGCGTGCTCAAGCACATCTTCCACACCATCATCCGCCCCAAGCAAGCGCCGGGGGCCGCGAATCATTGTTCCTCCTCCAGGCAGGGGGCTGGGGGCTGGCGCCCTCGCGATGGTCGGGCGCGTCGCGCCGGAAGCCCGGCCTAGAGCCCGCCCGTCTCTAGATGAGGGGCGCAGGAGGCGCCTCAACCAGTCGAGGTCCCCGACCAGACGAGAAGCCCACGGCAAGCTGGCTATTCCCCGAGAGGGCCCGCGAAGGAAAATCGCAGGGAATGACGGGCCGCGGTGCACCTCGGGATGGTCCGCCCCTTCAGACGCCCGCACCACCAGGGCAGAGCTGCTCGGAGCATTTGAAGACAGTAGAGGGGACGAAGCTAAGGGAGGTGGCACCTCGGCGACTTCCGCGAGCTCAGTCGGGAGGGGCCTGCAGAACAATGATCAGCGGAAGCAGCAAGGGGATCAGGAGCCAGAGAGAAAGAGGACTTACTCGTCAGTGGCGAAGTACTTCCTGCGCTTCAGCGCGCGACAAGGGAAGCCATCACCTAGGGCCTCCCTCTTCCTCCGGAGGGCCTCAAAGTCCACGCGGAAGCGGCCCAAGAGAAGAGCGCAAGGATCATCCTGCCGCGAGGACGGAGCCTCAGAGCGGTCCGCGTCAGGGACGCCTGCCTGGCGCATGCCTTCCATTGCCTCGCCAGAAGACGTGACTGGGGCCTCCAAGGCCTCAGCCCCGGGCGTCGGGAGCGTCTGCTTGCCACCTTCAGCCGCAGCGGCACGGGCCTCAGGAGTTGTCCCCTCGCGAGCGCCACCCGGCGCTGCCACCTCATCAGGGGCACCCTCGGCCTTAGGCGCCTCCTGCCTCCCCGCTCCGCCACTTGAGGAGGAGCCGCCTTGGCTGGTTGGAAGGGCAATCACCACCATCGGGTTCTCGCGAGGTCCCTGGAGGCCGTCCGGGCGCAGTCCCCATTCGTCGAAGATGGGCATCTGCTTCACGAAGTCGGCCCTGCTCTGGCAGAGATACAGCAAGGCCCCTCCCTGCCGGACGTTGCCAGGGTTGAGGTCACCGGCTAAGGTCAAGAGCGTCGACTTCAGCACCGCCGGAGCTAGGTCCTCCTCCTGGAGCCTCATGTTATCCTCGCGCCCATGGAAGGCCCACATCCGGCGAGAGTGGCGCTGCAGGGGAGCGACACGGCACAACAGAAACTCCTTCACCACTTTGGTCGCAGTCACGCCAAGCTTCCTCAGGAGCGTGAAGCGGCTCCAGACAAAGACGAGCCGGGGGCTCTTAAGCGTCTCCTGGCCCCAACCCTAATTGGGGACAACAGGCGAGGTCGGCTCCGATAGCCGGGGGCTGGGTACCCCTGCGTCCATGTACAACCACCGCTCGCGGAACCCAACCACAGGCTGGGGGAGTTTGAAGTCAATCCCAGAGGCCTCGGTCGCAGGCTCGAGAGCAAAGCTCACGCATGCCCAATGTTGGGAAGGGTCGACAAGACGCAGCGAGAAGAAGTGGCGCAACAAGGCAACCGAAGGAGGTATGCCCACCATGGCTTCGCAAACGAAGGCGAAGACCGAAAGGAGGGTGATGGACTCAGGACTTAGATGCATCAAGTGGATCTGATAATGGGAGAGCACGGCATTGAAGAAATCGGAGATGGGGGGAACCAGACCCGCCCACAAGGCGTCGGTGAAACATGGAACCTCGGTTGCTATCCTATTGATGGAGAAGTGGGACGCGGGCCAAGCCGTCGTCCTCCCGCACTCGTTGAAGATGGAGGCCAGGGCCAAGCTGTCCCTGCCTAGGCACTCTTGATTGAGTACAGTCGATTGGCCGACGGAGGGGGCCACCATTGGCGGCACACAAGACGGAGGTGTGTATTTCTCCCCTCTCTCCTTCCTCGTCAGAGTCATGGCGATGGGAAGGAGGGGGAAGATTTGAGATTGGATTGGAGGCGGGAGCCGGCGTGCGAAGGAAGGAAGAACATGGGACGCTCGAGCAACGAGAAGGGGAACAGTACCGCCCATGTCCCATCAACCGCCACGCGGCGCCCAAGGCCGCAGGCTGTTAGGGCCCGCGGCGCTTCGCCCTTGCCCTTTCGCCCCTCGGCACGGCCAAGCCCATGCACGCCTTGGGCCTGGGGGCTACTGTCGGCGTTCTGGGAACGGGGGTCCCCAGACTTGCCTGCCTGCGGCCTACGGCGTGGCTCAAAGGAGGCCCAGCATGGCCCATCTTCATCAGCACAAGACTCAAGACCCTTGCGAGGGGCCAACCCTCGCGAGGCGGACGACACGGCGCATCCTCAGGTGCAGCCTCCTCAGGCTGGCTCGCGAGGAGACAGAGGAATCAAGGTGGAGTACCTCGCGAGGTGCCCATGACGCAAGCCATGATGATCGAGGGTGCCAGGCGGGCGCCAGCGAGCGCAGTGTCCTTCTTTCCTCTTTGGTGCAAAGGGGGCAAGCGCAGCCGCGGAGTACCGAGGCATCAGGCAAAGGTTGCCATTTCGGTGCAATGAGACCAGGACCAAGCGGACTACAAGACGGAGGTCACCATGGAGCCCAGCACGGCGTCACCGCAGAGTCTTTCGCAGGCGAAGACCACCTTTAGTCAGGATAAGAGTACTTGCTGTCCCCCTTCAAATTAGCCCGCCATTGTTGGCGCCCTTCCGGCTCAATATTTGGGAAGAGGCCCAGGGCCTTTGCCTATAAATAGGACCGGCCACCCACGTAGCAAGGGGTTCGGTTCGGCATGTGGATCTGACTAGCAAGTAGAGAGAGTAAGTGAGAGAGAGAGAGAAGGTGACTGAACTCCTCCCAGCAGTTCATCACCCCAGCCAAGAACAGACCCTCGCGAGGCTGTTCTTCCTTGTATTGTTCATCATCACCAGCCCCAGGAGGCAATCCATCCACCACACACTGGAGTAGGGTATTACACCACAATGGTGGCCCGAACCAGTATAAATCTTGTGTCTCTCACGCAGTTCCTTTAGTAGTTCAGATCTTTGTGAGACGGGGAGGTAGAGGGCGTGATTTCCGTGCGCACCCCAGTGTTCGAACCTTAAGGGTCTGCCGGAACCCGAAATCCGACAGATACAAGATTGAAGACTTCATCCCGTGTCCGGATAGGACTCTACTTGGCTTGAAGGCAAGCTAGGCAGTTTGGATATGGATATCTCCTCCTTTGTAACCGACCTTTTGTAACCCTAGCCCCCTCCGGTGTCTATATAAATCGGAGGGTTTTAGTCCGTAGGACAACATACAATCATACCATAGGCTAGCTTCTAGGGTTTAGCCTCTCCGATCTCGTGGTAGATTAACTCTTGTAATACTCATATCATCAAGAATAAATCAAGCAGGACATAGGGTTTTACCTCCATCAAGAGGGCCCGAACCTGGGTAAAACATCGTGTCCCCTGCCTCCTGTTACCATCCGCCTTAGACGCACAATTCGGGACCCCCTACCCGAGATCCGCCGATTTTGACACCGACAACGGTCATCTATGATATATACCCCCTCCGTAAACTAACATAAGAGCGTTTAGGTCACTATTTTAGTAATTTAAATGCTCTTATATATATTAGTTACAGAGGGAGCTAGTACTACTCTATGATACTATATATGCACTATGAAGGTACATACGTACTCTATGATACTATATATTAGTTTACAAAGGGAGCTAGTATATGACACTCTCCACCATACTAGTGATTTCTTACCGTGGAAAAAAAATTGGAGGCAAAACGATGAACTCATGTTTTCATTCGAACAAAAATATGATGTTAGGTAATGTAAATGTTTTCAAAGAGCACACGGTTCACTCACGAAAGCCGTGTGTCCACTAAACCGTGGCTGGTGCACCCCCCCCCCCCCCCCCCCACCCCTCTGTCATGCGCACAATCTGAGTCGTGCTTTTTGATTGGCCAGAACCCAAACCCCATGGATCATATGTCTGCACCGTTGGATTCTCCTGGACTGAACGGCGATCCTCATCCCTTTCGACAACACGTGTACATGTTTCCACATAGCCCCTCCCAAAAAATGTTTTCAAATAGCACACGGTTCACACATGAAAACCGTGTGCCTACCAAACCATGGCCGATGCCCCCAACCTCGCTGCGTGCACGATCTGAGTCGTGCATTCTGATTGGCCAGAACCCAAACCCCATGGATCGTATGTCTGCACCATTGGATGCTCCCAGATCGAACGGCAATCCTCATCCCTTTTGACAGGAAATGCAATCCGGCTAGGAATTGATTTATATGGCAACATGCACGATAAATGCCAAAAATGTCTTACATATAGCACACGAGACCTGAAATGCGCCAGCAAATCAAACCCATGGTAAAATTGTGATTGGTTTACGTGGGAAAGTTTTAGAGGTGAAATGATGAACTCACATCTTCATTTCAAACGAAATTATTCTATTTGTGCAGACGAGCGCTTAGAGGCAACCGTTTTCATAGGCCTTTCCGCGCGCGCGGCGATCGGGGATATTTTTCACCCTTTTCACCTAGGTAGGAGCAAGGGCTCGGAGCCCCCAAGCATCATTGTGGGCACCCATAGATCCAGCGGGAAGGGCGGCGCCAGCCATGGAGAATGGGCGTGAAGATGGTGGAGCGCGAATCAATGGAAAGAAAACTCAGGTGCACCCCTACCTGGCGCGCCAAATGTCGGATCACGGGTTCCAGCAAAACCCTCAAGGTTCGAACACTGGGGTGCGTGCGAAGATCTCCCCCTACCTACTCATGCCCTCAACCTCGCCATGATCTCAAAGGCTAGCCCGATGAACTCGCAACACAAGAGACACAAGATTTATACTGGTTCGGGCCACCTTTGTGGTGTAATACCCTACTCCAGTGTGGTGTGGTGGATTGCCTCTCGGGCTGAGGATGAACAAGACAAGGGGAAGAACAGCCTCCTGAGGAGAGTTGTTCTTGTGCTTGGTGAATTTGTGTGGTTGAGGATGATCTGAACGATCCGTCCCCCTCTATGGTGGTGGCTAGTCCTATTTATAGAGGCCCTGGTCCTCTCCCCAAATATTGAGCGGGAAGGGATCTAACAACGGCCAAATTCGAAGGGAGACAACTAGTACAAGTTATCCTGACAAAAGGTGGTTTTCGCCTGCCAAAGGCTCTGGTGGTGACGCCGTCATGGGCTCCACGGTGACCTCTGTCTTGCCATCCTGCTGGTCTTGGTCTTGTTGCACCGATATGGAAACCTTTGCTTGACGCCTCGGTACTCTTCATCTGCGCTTGCCTCCTTAGCACCAAAGAGGAAACAAGGACACTGTGCGCGCTGGCACCCGCCTGACGCCCGCCTGGTCTCGATCGTCATGGCTCACGCCATCGGAACCTCGCGAGGTTTGCCTTGCCTTGATCTCTCCGCCCCTCGCGAGCCATCCTGGTGAGGCCGCTCCTAAGGAGGTCTTGTGTCATCCGCCTCGCGAGGCTTTGCCCCTCACGAGGGTCTTGAATGCTTGCTTGTGAAGATGGGCCGTACAGGCCCGCTTGCAGGGCCACGTCGTGGGCCGTAGGTAGGCAAGTCTGGGGACCCCCATTCCCAGAACGCCGACAATAGCTCCCGAGCCCAAGGCGCACTTGGGCTTGGCTTCAAGGCAAAGCCAAAGGGCAAGTGCGGAGCGCTGCGGGCCCCAATAGCCTGCGGCCCTGGTTGACGTGTGGCGACTGATTGGATGTGGGCGTCTCCGCTTCCCCACGTTGCCTCGGCAACTACCCGACTTGATGATTCCCTACTACATGCAAGGAAAAACCATCACTACCTGTGATCATGGGGGCGCTGGTTGGCCTTCTTCTGCTATAGATGGGGAGGGGGCAAAGCCCCCGTCGCCCATCTCTTCCCATTCCGCTCGCTTCTCCTCCTTTGCTCCATCACCAGTTGTGACACCAATGGCACCGTCGAAGAGGTTCTCCGTCGCAAAGAAGGGGAAGGACCCTTCGCGAGGGGCATGGCTCTCCGGTGCCCAAGCATGGACGCGGCCGTCCCCGCAAGCACACCGCGACCCCCGCCGCGGCCCCCCGCAGTCGCGGCGGTGCCGCTTCGCGTGGCAGGGGTCACTCCGGTCGTGGCAGCCCTGTTGATGAAGGGAGACGTGCCATGGTCATGCGGCCTCCCAGGCCACGCTTCCACTCGGCGGAGGTGCTGCCGGAGTTCTTTGTCTGGTGGGAGAACTCGGCCGACAACTGGCTTCAGCTCCCGCGCTTCTTCGCCGACGAGTTGTCGGCCTCAGGTCCCGGCGGGCTCTGGCTGCAGGCGGACGGCTGCTGCAGTAGGGCTTACTGGGTCACGGTTGAGGTCTCCGTCGCGGGCAACATAGCCCTGGCCCGTGGCTAGGAGATGTTTGCCCGCGCGCGCGGCCTGGGTAGGCGGTGCACCCTCAATTTCAAGTATGACAATGACGCGACCCTCTATGTGAGGGTGTTTGGGAAAGATGGTCGCCACACCGGGTGCTTCCCTGAGGTCAACGACGGGGAGGAGGTGCTCGGCCTTGGCGATGGTCGTGATGAGGATGAGGGCGAACCCTCCCTTGGTGCTGACCACATCTCGTCCAGCTACGGCGGCTCTTCCCCCAGCGACAGCTCCAGCAGCGGTGGTTACGACCAGCCGCCGCGCCCGCTTCGAAGGCGGAAGCAGATCGTCCCGTCATCGCGCCTCCGTGAAGCGCGAAGAGGGGTCTGGCTGAGCTCGGGACGGCGCCAAGAGCCCATCTTCACGGACCGTCGTAGGGGCATGCGCCGCCTTTATTTCGTTCTTCCTTTCCTTCCTGTATTAAGAAAGAAGCTAGTATGGGTCCCGGAGGGGCGTGCAACAAACTGTGATTTATTAAGTATTATGCTATGTTTATCGTTCATGTGCCGTGTCGCAACACCGTCGTTTTATGTAGAGATAACTTAGCTTGACTTGCTCGGAGTAGTCTCCTCCTCACGAGGCGCTTGCTTCCTGGTGCCTGTCGAGGCCCCCCTTGGCCTGATAGGCGCTTATGAACTACAAAAAAATCGTTAAGAGGGTTATCGGGTTATCGTTCACCCAAGCCTTGGTCATAGGCGCTGCTGGCCTTGACCCTGTGCTTTGTATCGTTGTACCCGAGGGGAACGGATTACGAGAGGTGTGCCAGCTTGTGGGCACGAATGAGGGTGCCTCGCAAAAAGCAAACGAAAGGCAGAAAAGGGAAAATGCTCACGAGGGCACCCGTCCAGCCCCCTCACGAGGAATGCGAGAGAGAGTACAGGCTAAACTGAAGACGGAAACAGAGGCAGAAGGTGACGGAACCAAATCAGCAAAGAACGCCAGAAGCAAACTTCAATTAAAAGAGGGCGAGCCAACTGCGGAGAGCAAATGAAAAGATGCGTCCGGCACCTAGTCTAGTCTTCATGTCTTCTCACCAGCGCGGAGCTAAGTGCTGCCACTAGGACGTGGGAGGGAGCCCCCGAGGCCCGAGGGCGCCACTCCTGAGACTCCGGGGCATGTACAGCCCCACTCATTATTACGTGAGAGTGTCACGAGCGGAGACCTTCACAGGCACTGGGCCTTGCTTCAAAGGCGTTGGGCCTTTATTCCTGGGTAGAACTTCCGGAGGTGCTAGATGTTCAAGGCGTTCTGGATGGGTACCCCGTCCTATGTATCTAGCGCCAGGCCTGGATACATGGACGACCTTGAACGGGCCCTCCCACATGGGTGAGAGCTTATGCAGCCCTTCCCTGGAGAGCACCCGCCTCAGGACGAGGTCACCCACCCCGAGTGTCCTAGAGCGGACGCTGCGACAGTGGTACCGCCACAGCGCCTGTTGGTATCTTGCCGCCCGTAGTGCAGCTTCACGACGATGTTCCTCCCCCAGCACGAGGTCCATCCCCCACATGGCGTCCTGCTGTGTCTCATTAAATGCCAGGACCCGTGCGGAGCGATGCTTGTCCTCGTGAGGAAGGACCGCTTCTGCTCCATAGACGAGGAAGAACGGGGTCTCACCCATGGGCTTGGTGGCGGTGGTGCGGATGGACCACAGCACGGACTAGAGCTCATTGTGCCAGCCTCTACCGCAGGCCTCCAACTTTTTCTAGAAGGTCCTCGTCTTGAGACCCCTTAGGAACTCCGTGTTGGTGCGTTCGGCCTGGCCATTGCTCCTGGGGTGCGCCATGGAGGCGTAGCAGATCTGCGTTCCAAGGTTAGCACAATACGTTTTGAAGAGATTACTGGTGAACTATGAATCATTATCGGTGATGATGCGATTGGGGACCCCAAAATGGCTCACGAGGCCCTTGATGAACTTGACTGTAGAGCCAGCTGGGATGGTGAGGACGGCTTCCACCTCTGCCCACTTGGTGAACTTGTCGATGGCAATGTAGAGGTGTCGGTAACCCCCAGGCGCTCGAGGGAACGAGCCCAGGATGTCCAATCCCCAGACTGCGAATGGCCACGAGAGTGGAATGGTCTGGAGGCCCTGAGCTGGCTAATGGATTTGCTTGGCGTGGAATTGGCAGGCCTCGCAGGATTTCACCAGCTCAGCTACGTCGTCGAGCGCCGTAGGCCAGTAGAATCCGCTGCCGGACGCCTTGCTGACGAGGGTTCGTCACGACGAGTGGCGCCCGCAGTCCCTGCCATGTATGTTGGCTAGAAGCTCTTTCCCCTATTCCCTGGAGATGCAACACAATGAAACGTCATTTGGCCACTTCATGTATAACTCACCGCCTTGGATGCAGTATGCCGTGGCTTGCCGGGCCACATGCTCCACGTCCTCCTCCTTCTTTGGCAGCGTCCCTTGCATCAGGTATTCCTTGAATTCCTTGGTCCAACATCCCTCCTGGGGCTCAAGCGCCAAGAGCAGACGCGCTCCCGAAGTCGGGCCACAGGCTGGGGCTCCCGCCGCAGGTGGCTGCGAGAGCCCCTCCCGAGGTTGCGCTGTCCTTGAAAGCGGTGGTGTCGCCGATGGCTTGAAGAGCCGCTCCTCGAAGATGCCAGGCTCTTGAGGTTGTCGCTTGGATGCCCTTCTGGCGATGTCGTCGGCTTCCTTGTTGGTTCCCCGGGGCATGTGCTGCAACTCCAGGCCCAGGAACTGCTTCTCCATCCTGCGTACTTCCATGAGGTATGCCTCCATGTGTTCGTCCTTCGGCTCGTATACCTTGTTGGAGAAGTTGACGAGGAGCTGCGAGTCGCCCCTGATGGTGAGATGCTTCATCCCCAGTGCCGCTGCAGCCTTTAGGCCGGCTATGAGGCCTCCATACTCTGCAATGTTGTTGGAGACCTTCTCGCCCTGCTGGAAGCAGAGCTGCACGACGTAGTAGAGCTTGTCCTGAGTGGGCGAGATGAGCATTGATCTAGCCCCCGCGCCTTGTCGCACGAAAGCACCATCGAAATACATGACCCAGCCGTCGGGCGCCTCGCTTCCCGGCGAGAGGGACCGGTCCTCGCCTATTTCAAGCATCGGGGCGTCCGTCCATTCTGCCACGAAATCGGCGAGCGCGGCTCCCTTGATGACCCTGGTGGTGCTGAACTCCAACTAGAATGCCTGCAGCTCAATGTTCCACTCGACGACCCTCCCTGTGGAGTTGGGGCTCCTGAGCACTCTCTCCAGTGGGTATGCCGAGATGGCCTTGATGGGGTGGCCTTGAAAGTAGTGTTGTAGCTTACGTGAGGCCACCAGGAGCGCAAGTATGTGCTTCTGAGGCATGGGGTACCGCGCTCTCGCATCCCGCAACACCGTGCTGACGAAGTATACCGAGTGCTCGACAAGGGCAGGTGCGCTGATGAGGCTTGTGCCTTCCGGGAGTTGGGGTGCCTCCTGAGGTGGTGGAGCCCCCAATGCTTGATCACTTGTCGGGGCCCTTGCGGGCTCCGGGGCGTCGTTCTGCTGAGCTTGATCCTCTGTTGTTGCTGTTGCGGCCCTTGTGGCGCCCTCCTAGTCTTGTGTTGCCTCTGCTGGGGGCGCAGCTCGGCGCAATGCGCCCTTGGCTTGGTGTTCTTCCTGAACCGCCACTAGAGCCGCATTGGCGGAGTAGGGAGTGGCGGCAAGGTAAAGCACTAGGGGCTCGAGAGGTCGCAGCGCCACCATCACTGGAGGGCTGGTCAGGTATCTCTTGAGGTCTTGAAATGCTCGATCGGCCTCTGGGGTCCACTCGAATGGGCCCTTCTTCTTCATCAGCTTGAAGAAAGGTAGGGCGCGCTCTCCCAGCTTGGAAATGAAGCGTCCCAATGCAGTCACCCTTCCAGCAAGCTTCTGCATTTCCTTGAGGGTCTGCGGTGGGCTCATGTCTTCAATGGCCTTGACCTTCTCTGTGTTTGCCTTGATCCCCCTGTGGGACACGAGGAAGCCCAGCGGCTTACCGGAAGGGACGCCAAACACGCACTTCTCCGGGTTGAGTCACAGGTCCACTTGGCGGAGGCTTTCAAAGGTCTCCTCTAGGTCTTGGATCAAGGTCCTCGCCTCCCGAGACTTCACCATGATGTCATCGACGTAGGCTTCAGCGTTTCTCCCGAGCTGCCGACCCAAGGCGATGTGCATGAGCCGCTGGAAGGTTGCGCCTGCGTTGCACAGTCCGAAAGGCATGCAAGTGTAGCAGTACACCCCACACGGGGTCAGGAAGGTTGTCTTCTCCGCATCTTCTACCGCCATCTTGATCTGGTGATATCCTGAGAACGCATCCAGGAAGCACAGCAAGTCAAACTCGGCAGTGGAGTCGACGATCTAGTCGATGCATGGAAGTGGGAACGGATCTTGGGGGCAGGCCTTGTTGAGGTTGGTGAAGTCGACGCACATTCGCTCCTCCTGCCTTTCTTGGGCATGACGACAGGGTTTGCCAGCCACTCGGGGTATCGAACCTTGCGAATGGCACCCGCAGCCTCCAACTTGCGGGTCTCTTGGACGATGAAAGCTTGCTTCTCCATGGACTACCGCCTCACTCTCTGCTTCACACGGAGTACGTTGGGGCACAACCTTCAGGTGGTGCTCTATCGCCCCTCTTAGGACCCCACCAGCTGATCGGGCTCCCAAGCAAACACTTCCTTGTTTGCATGCAAGAACTTCACCAGCGCCTCCTCCTGATCAGGCTCGAGGTTGGTGCCTATGATAAAGGTTGCCCCCGAGGACCCATCCTCCTCGACTGGCACTTGCTTGGTTTCTGCCTTGTCTTGAGTGAAAAACTGCTTCTTCTTGGTTGGTGTGGCTCCCTTGGCCTTGGAGGTATCCATGTCGGCAGGCTGCACCGTTGCGGCGGTCTTGAGGGCGAGCTTGAGCGTCATCAAGGCCTCCTTGGTGTCCCCAACTACTGTGAGGACACTCTTGCTCCCGGGCATCTTCATGAGGTTGTAGGTTGGATGGGTCGCTGCCATGAACTGAGCAAGGTCCGGGTACCCGAGGATGGCATTGTACGGGAGGTCGATGTGGGCGATGTCGAAGTCCATGAGCTCGGTGCGGTAGTTGTCGCTCGTGCCAAAGGTCACGGGGAGGCAGATCTGCCCCAAGGAGCGGGCGGGAGCAAGGTCTCGGAGCCCCCAAGCGTCACTGTGGGCACCCGTAGATCCAGCCGGAAGGGCAGCGCCAGCCATGGAGAATGGGCGTGAAGATGGTGGAGCGCGAGTCGACTAAAAGAAAACTCCGGCGCACCCTACCTGGCGCGCCAAATGTCGGATCACGGGTTCCGGTAAAACCCTCAAGGTTCGAACACTGGGGTGCGTGCGAAGATCTCCCCCTACCTACTCACGCCCTCAACCTTTCCATGATCTCAAAGGCTAGCTCGACGAACTCGCAACACAAGAGACACAAGATTTATACTGGCTTGGGCCACCGTTGTGGTGTAATACCCTACTCTAGTGTGGTGTGGTGGATTGCCTCTCGGGCTGAGGATGAACAGTACAAGGGGAAGAACAGCCTCCTCAGGAGAGGTGTTCTTGTGCTTGGTGAGTTTGTGTGGTTGAGGATGCTCTAAACGATCCGCCCCCCTCTATGGTGGTGGCTAGTACTATTTATAGAGGCCCTAGTCCTCTCCCCAAATATTGAGCGGGAAGGGATCCAACAACGGCCAAATTCAAAGGGATACAACTAGTACAAGTTATCCTGACAAAAGGTGGTCTTCGCCTGCCAAAGGCTTTGATGGTGACGCCGTCCTGGGCTCCATGGTGACCTCCATCTTGCCATCTTGCTGGTCTTGGTCTTGTTGCACCGATATGGAAACCTTTGCTTGATGCCTCGGTACTCTTCGTCTGCACTTTCCTCCTTAGCACCAAAGAGGAAACAAGGACACTGTGTGCGCTGGCACCCGCCTGGCGCCTGCCTGGTCTCGACGTCATGGCTCACGTCATCGGAACCTCGCGAGGTTTGCCTTGCCTTGCCTTGATCTCTCCGCCCCTCGCGAGCCAGCCTGGTGAGGCCGCTCCTAAGGAGGTCTTGTGTCGTCCGCCTCGCGAGGCTTGGCCGCTCGCGAGGGTCTTGAATGCTTGCTGGTGAAGATGGGTCGTACGGGCCTGCTTGTAGGGCCACGCCGTGGGCCGCAGGCAGGCAAGTCTGGGGACCCCCGTTCCCAGAACACCGACACTAACAGGACAAATACATGACTAATTTTGTACAAAAAATTTCAGTGTCCTCAGCAAGAAGCAAGGACCAACCTTTGTGGATAGTATGTTTGCAGACACATGATTTCCATCTGCAAATTTGTTGATAGTTGTGATGATCCTCGCAAATTAGTACCAGTAAGTCTATCTTAATTAATATCTTCTACTCCACTCATATGGCACATTCTGATCTTAAAAATACTGCAGCTCGTCTTAAAACCGAGGACCCCTGAACCGCTCCCGGTTGGTGAATTGTTGATGATTCGGAGATTTATCAACGACTTCTTCCTGGATCACTACATCAATACCACTGGTGATAATGAAGATTTCAGCATGCGTTCTCCTGAAACATTGAGTAAGAGTTAGCCGCTAAACATATAACGCATGGATCCATTGTTCTCCATCTGATGAGGTCTTCGTATTTCGAACACTATGATTAATTATGTAATGCATATATGTGTGGACAAATCATTAGAATTTAGCTACCATATGTTCAATTGCAATTGTTGCGAAATCTGATGAATGTTCTTCCTATGGACACTATTTTTTCAATTGAATATTGTGGCGAATTTGCTTTTTGCGTGCCGATTCAAAATGGGGTATTTTTGTTTATTTGTTCAATTGAATATTGTGGCGAATTTGCTTTTTGCGTGCCGATTCAAAATGGGATATTTTTGTTTTAACCTGGCAATTGCTCCACACACGGTTCAACTAAATGAGTGTGTGTGTGATCCACATTGGAAAGCATACATCAATCATAGCGGAACCGTCGGTGATACACATCAGATCACAAATGATTTGCGGTGCTACTACATGTGCGTAGGTTCTCCGGAACCGTTTGTGATATCGTGTTATCACACACGAGAACTGGGAGTAAACCGTGCCCAATGAAAATACAATCCCAGTCGAAATTTTTTCAGGAAACGTGTGGGATCCCAAATGAAAAGCACACGTCACTCTTGCGGCAACCGTTGGTGATACCTAACAAATCACAAATGGTATGCAGCACTTGAATGTGTGCGAAGGGGCTCCTGAAACGTTTGTGATAGAACACTATCATAGACGGTAATTATTGGAAAATGTTTGCGATGGAGTCCAGCATGGCAGACGGGTTACGCAGAAAACTCGTGTGCGATGGGGCACAGATCGCACACGGTTCATATGTTGGCCGGTGTGCCTTACATACTGTTTCCCAAACGGTTCGTTACGACAAACTGTATGGTTTCACTACATCATTAGAAACGCTTAATCACTGATACCACATTTGCGAAAGACACACGATTACACTTTGGAAGGCCTCTGGATCACTGCTCCATACCCCCGACAGTTTCTGGGTCGTGTGGGAAGGACACCCTATCGCACACACTCACTTGGCGATGGTTCCAAATGCCGTCGCGGAAAGGGGTTAAAAACCGTTTGTTTAGGACCGACGCGCACTAGTGCATCAAGCTTCCCATTCATCTTAGTTCAGAAGTTGTCGATGTACTGCTCCAGAGCATTCTTCTTCTCAAGGAGTTGTGCGACCTTCTCCTCCAAGGTGTGCTTCTCCCGCTCAAAGGCGCCGGCTTGATCCTTGTACTTCTTCTCCCATTCAGAAGACTTGCCTTTTGCAGCAACAATAATAGCCTTGAGGTTCTTGATTTCCTCCTCCAACCTGCCGACTGATGCTAGTTTCTCGTTGGCAAGCTTGGTCTTGGTCTTGTCTTCCTTTTGGGCCAGAGCCAGCTCCTTGTCTTTGTTCTCTAGGTCCTGCTTCATGGTTTCTAAATAAATAGAAGTCCTGAGCCTCTTTACGAGTTGGGTGTTCTTGCTACAAATATCTGTTGGAGCGGAATGACTCGGATCGAAGGGGAAAAACAATGTGCAACAACCAGCCGGCAGAAATATTTTACCTCCTAAGGTCTTCTTCCCCTTCTCTAATCAGGCACTCTTGTGCTTCTCTGCATCCAAGTCCACCCAGAGGGATATCACCTCCTTCTTCAAGGCAGCATAGTGGGATCCCAGCTTACAAGCTCTCTGCACCATACAAAAGACAAGCAGTCAGAAAGCATGGAGATAAAATCAAAGTTCTGATCTACTATCACTCGGCTGACTACCGAGTCGGCGATCAAGAAGATCGAGGACAACAAGGTCCTAATCTACTATCACGTGGCTGACCACTGAGTCAGCTATGAAGAAGATTGAGGACAACAATGCCCAAATCTACTATCACTCGGCTGACCACTGAGTCAGCTATGAAGAAGATTGAGGACAACAATGCCCTGATCTACCTTCATTCGGCTGACTTCCGAGTTAGCAATGAAGAAGATTGAGGACAACAACACCCTGATCTACTTCATTCGCATGACCTCTGAGTCAGCAATGAAGAGGACAACAACACCCTGATCTACTTCATTCAGTTGACTTCTGAGTCAACAATGAAAAGATTAAGGACAACAACACCCTGATCTACCTTCATTCGGTTGACTTCCGAGTTAGCAACGAAGAAGATCCTATCTATTGTCTCACTAGAATACGAGCACCTTGAGTACCACGCAATAGTTCTAAATACCGTGCTGATTTCCCGCAATCGACATCAGTCTCGGGGCTTACATCTAGTGGGTGCACTCAGCATGCCCCACTAGAAAGTGACTTGTATTGAGCTAAAAAATGGCAAACAGCCCCAGGGCAAAGGGGGCACAGTTCTAAGACAACCACCGACTGTCTCCAGTCAACGGTAGCCTTGAGGACTACATCCAGTGGGTGCACTCGGCATTCCCCCACTAGATCGCAAACACTCAGAAATGCCCCGAGTGAAAGTGACGACGTCAAAAAGCCTTAAGTTCTAAGACTCTTGATGACTGTTTCCAGTCAACAGGAGCCTCGGGGACTACACCCAGTGGGTGCACTCGACGTGCCCCCACTGGAACATCATCACACCCAGTGGGTGTGCCCTGCGCAAACCCACTTGTCGGCATTTTGGGAACCAGGGTACCCAGACTTGCCTGCCTGCGGCCCATGGCCTGGCTCCATCTATGGCCTGGTACGTCCCATCTACAACACTTTCAAGACAAGACCGTCGTGAGGGGCCAAGCCTCGCGAGGCGGGTGACATCAAGACCTCTAGAGGGAGCGGCCTCCCCTGGCTGCCTCCTAAGGAGTGGAGATTTTTATGCAGGTGCCCACCTCATGAGGGTGAGGTGATGCAAGCCATGACGACCGAGGCCAGGTGAGCGCCAGCGGGCGCAGAGGAGCAGGTTTCCTCTTTGATGCTAAGGAGGCAAGCGCAGGCGCGGGGTCCCGAGGAATCAGCCAAAGGTTTCCATTCCCGTGCAACAAGACCAAGACTGCCAGGACGAATGTCATCAATGAGCCCATCGCAGCGTCACGACCAGAAGCTTTGTAGGAGAAGACCACCTTTCGTCGGGATAAGATGTACTACTTGTGTCCTTTCGAATTGGCCACTGTGGGATCCCTTCCCTCCTATGTTTTGGAGGAAGAGGACCAAGGCCACTATAAATATAGGTTAGCCACCACCGTAGAAGTGTTGGGGAATGCAATATTTCAAAAAAATTCCTACGATCACGCAAGATCTATCTAGAAGATGCATAGCAAGGAGAGGGGAGAGTGTGTCTACGTACCCTCATAGACCGAAAGTGGAAGCGTTTAGTAATGCAGTTGATGTAGTCGAATGTCTTCACGATCCAATCGATCAAGCACCAAACGCACGGCACCTCCGTGATCTGCACACGCTCAGCTCAGTGACGTTCCTCATACTCTTGATCCAGCTGAGGCCGAGGATGAGTTCTGTCAGCACGACAGCGTGTTGACAGCCATGATGAAGTTACCGACGCAGGGCTTCACCTAAGCACTACGACAATATGACCGAGGTGTAAAACTGTGGAGGGGGGCACCGCACATGGCTAAAGATCAACTTGTGTGTCTATGGGGTGCCCCCTCCCCAGTATATAAAGGGGGGAGGACGAGGAGGGTCGGCCTCAAGGGGCGCGCCCAAAGGGGGGATTCCTACTCCTAGTAGGAGTAGGTTTCCCCCTTTCCTAGTCCAAGTAGGAGAAGGAGAGGGAGAGGGAGAAGGAAAGAGGGGGGGCGCCGCCCCCTCCTAGTCCAATTCAGACCAGCCCATGGGGGGCGCACTGCCTCCCCTTGTGGCCCTTCTCTCCTTTCCACTAAAGCCCAATAAGGCCCAATACTTCCCCCGGTGAATTCCCGTAACTCCCCAGTTCTCCCGAATCACTCGGAACCTTTTCGATGTCCGAATATAGCCCTCCAATATATGAATCTTTACCTCTCAGTCATTTCGAGACTCCTCGTCATGTCCGTGATCTCATTTGGGACTCCGAGAAAACTTCGGTCATCAAATCACATAACTCATAATACAAATCGTTATCAAACGTTAAGCGTGCAGACCCTACAGGTTCGAGAACTATGTAGAAATGACCGAGACACATCTTCGGTCAATAACCAATAGCGGAACCTGGACGGTCATATTGGCTCCTACATATTATATGAAGATCTTTATCGGTTAAACCGCATAACAACGTAATGTTGGCGTTCTGGGAACGGGGGTCCCCAGACTTGCCTGTCTGCGGCCTGCGGCGTGGCTCAAGTGGGGGCCCAGCGCGGCCCATCTTCATCAGCTCAAGCTCAAGACCCTCGCGAGGGGCCAAGCCTCACGGGGTGGACGACAGGAAGCTCCCTTAGAGGTGGCCTCATCCGGCAGGCTCGCAAGGAGGCGGAGAGATCAAGGCAGAGGTACCTCGCGAGGAACCTGTGACGCAAGCCATGACGATCGAGACCAGGCGGGCGCCGGCCTGCTCAGTGTACTTGTTTCCCCTTTGGTGCAAAGGGGGCAAGTGCAGGCCAAGGCATCGGGCAAAGGTTGCCATTCCGGTGCAACAAGACCAAGACCAGCAGAGCGGCAGGATGGAGGTCACCGTGGAGCCCAAGACGGTGTCATCACCAGTGCTTTTGGCAGCCGAAGACCACCTTTGGTCAGGATAACTTGTACTACCTGTTCCCCTTCAAAATGGCCAATTGTTGGCGCCCTTCCCACTCATTATTTGGGGAGAGGGCCAGGGCCTCTATAAATAGAGCTAGCCACCACAGAGTAGGAGGATGGATCGATCGAGAGGAGAGATCTGGTAGAACCCTAGCAGAGAGAAAGAGAGGTGACTGAACTCACCCTAGCAATTCATCGCACCAGCTCAAGAACACCTCTCGCGAGGCTATTCTTCCTTTGTACTGTTCATCATCAGCCCCCTGAGGCAATCCACCACACCACACACTAGAGTAGGGTATTACACCACAACGGTGGCCCGAACTAGTATAAACCTTTTGTCCCTTGTGTTGTTCGTTGTTTCTAGCTCAAATCACGCAAGGAGATTGGGCGTAGATCGGTAGGGGAGAGATCTCCGCGCACACCCCAGTGTTCAAACCTCAAGGGTCTACCGGAACCCGAAATCCGACATTTGGCGCGCCAGGTAGGGGTGCACCAGAATCTTTCTTCCGCTGTTCGCGTGTGATCTTCTGCCGTGTCCATGGCTGACGCTCGTCGGGCTCGCACTGAGCGCCGGGCTGCTCTCGCCACCCACGTCGCCCAGACGGTGCCCGTCGGCGGACGCCCTCGTCGTTCCCCGTCACCTGCCGCCAACGCCGCCACCAGCCCTGCGGGGAACGAGCAGCAGGCCTCGTCCCAGCATCCTTCGGTACGGTAGGAAGGCCGCACCGCCACACCGTCACTAACTCCAGCCGCTTCGTCGTCCCACGCCCGTCGTGCCCCCACGGATGCGCACGCCGCGCTGCTCCTAGCAAGAGAACTCTTGCACTACCGCCCCGTCGACGACCTCTACGAAGACTGGCTTGCCCACATCACCGAGCTTGTCAGCGCTGTAGAGGGCTCCCCCTTGCCGTCGCTCTCGCTACCTCGCCCTCCATTCCTCGCAGGAGGCGAGAATCAGGAGGTGCCTCCACCACCTCCTCCCCAAGGAGGCGCCCTGGCTCCAAGGCGCGCAGCCCCGGGGCGAGACCCTCCGCTTCCGGTGCCTGCGCAGCAAGAAAGGAGCTACCAAGAGATCCCTCGTCCCCAACAAGGTGCTCGCGCGCTCCCAGCGTCGGCGCGCCAAGATCGCGTCCCTGCACCTCCACGCCAAGACCCCGCGCCAGTCCAAGCGGCTGCGCATGGTAATCCCCATGAGCAAGCCCAGTACCAGCAAAAGGCACCGGTGGCCACAGCAGGCTGCCGTGCTCTCACCCCCGAGCTATGCGGCATCGCATGGCCAGGCAAGTTCAAGCCTGACCTGCCCTCTCGCTATGATGGCACGGCGGACCCGGCGGAGTTCCTGCAGCTCTACGAGCTATGCATCGAAGCCGCCAATGGAGACGAGAGGGTCATGGCCAACTGGTTTCCCATGGCGCTCAAGGACAGGGCCCACACCTGGCTCCTGAACCTGGCTCCTGGCACAATCTCCTCCTGGGACGAGATGCGCACTCGCTTCATCGCCAACTTCCAGGGCACTGGTGACCCCCGGCTATGAGCGATCTGCGCCGCATCAAGCAGCAGCAAGGGGAAACCCTGCAGAAATACATCCAGCGCTTCAACAATGCTCGCCTCAAGATCCCCAAGGTGACTGAAGAAGCCATCATCTCAGCCTTCTCCGATGGCGTATGCGATGTCAAGATGAAAGAGGAGCTAGCAATCCATGAAGACCTATGCACATCCCTGGAGCTGTTCAACTTGGCGACCAAGTGCGCCAGGGCTGAGGAAGGGCGCCTTTCCCTCCTCGAACTCCCAGCTGCCGACCCAGAAGAAAAGAAGCCCAAGGCCAAGGACGTGAAGCGCAAGGGGGCTGTCGTGCTTGCAGCGGAGCCAGACACCAAGCGAGGCAGGGATCAGCCCGAGTCATCCAAGGGCAGCCGGTACTGCGTGTACCACGACCTCCACACCCACAACACCAACGAATGTCAACAGCTCAGGGCCGTGAGAGATGGACGTGTCAGCCAACACCCCGAGCGCAACGACAGGGGCTATGGCCGAGGAGGAGGAAGAGGTGGCGAACAATGGGAAGACCGTGGCCCTCGCCAAGGGTGGCGTGACCGACCTCGCGAGGATCACTGGCAGGACCAGCCTCGCGAGGGAGGCTGGAGAGATCAGCCTCATGAGGATCGCCCGCGCGGCAACGCGGGCCTTCCTCCTCGGCCGCCGCCGCCGAGGAGGAACGAAGACCAACATCAGGACGAGGGAGCTGGGGGCTTCCAGGAGCCACGCGCGATCGCTTGCATCTTTGGTGGCGCGCAGGCCCCGGCCTCACAGCACATCTTCAAGCAGTTTGCTCGCGAGGTGAATGCAGTCCTCCCCAAGCTTGAGGCCACGCGCCCTCTCAGGTGGTCCACATGCGCTATCACGTTCAGCTCAGCGAATCAGCTCAAGTGCACGGCAATGGCTGGAGTCCTCCCTATGCTTTGCTCCCTAGTCACCAGGACCCTCATTGACAGCGGAGCAGGACTCAACGTCCTGTCCGTCAAGACGTTCGACAATCTCCATGTGTCATACGATCAGCTTTAGCCAACCAAGCCCTTCTCAGGAGTCACTGAAGGTTCCACTATTTCGATAGGGCAGGTTCGTCTTCCAGTCACCTTCGGGCAGCGCAACAACTACCGCATCGAGCTCATCGACTTCGACGTCGCCCACATCCGTCTGCCATACAACGCCATCCTCGGGTACCCATCCCTGGCCAAGTTCATGGCAGTGACTCACCATGGATACAATGTCCTCAAGATGCCAGGAAGCGGTGGAGTCATCACCGTGCCATGTGAAGAAAGGGACGCAGTGTGTTCACTTGAGCGCGTGTTCCAAGCCGCAACAATCGAAGACCCGGACCGTAGAAACGGAAGACTTCCCGAGGCAACCCCCAAGAAGAAGAAGGCTTCACCTGACCCAAGCCATTAGGAGGCAGGTGCCTCCGGAGGTGTTGGGTCAGGATCTGCGCCCAATCAGGAAGTGCCACCCTCTCTCGCATAGGAAGGCGCGCCCGATGCCCTCCTCAGGCAGGGCTCGGGGGCTCTTTCTTGGAGAGCCACCGACTTTGCCAAGGTCGCAAGGGAGGCGCTCAGGCACCACTTGGAGGGGTGATTCCAGGCACGTTTCCCTCAGGAAGATACAAGGCAAGGAAGACCAAACCCTCAGGAGTTCATCGCAAGCAACACTTAGGAGCTACAGGAGTCGAGAGTCATGCGCGGCAGCCGCCGCCTACCCGCCATGGCCCCACATCCAGGCGAGTATGGTGGGCTGCGCGTCTGCGTCGACGTGCCAGGGCTCAACCAAGCCGCGTCTCAGGAGCGCCTCTGGCCTTCGCGCATGGGGTGTTGCGAGGGTCCGCCTCATAGCTACGTTCGCATGCCTTTCGGCCTGCCGAACGCGGTCGCCGCTCATCGGCGCCTGCTGAGGAGCATTCTCGAGGCTCAGGAGGTCAGGCATCATGCAGTCCTGGCGGAGATGGAGATGGCTCTCAGAGACCCACCTGTGCCCCCGGAGCCTCCCGAGGCTCCTGGGCCTAGGGGCTCGTGAGGGTCGACACCATCATCGCGCATCGCTCGCTTCTTCAACACCACTTCATCTTCAAAAGCACTAGGTGACATCTTTCTAAGTTTTGTTTTTAGCTGGGAGCGCCCACAGGGCCGCATCATTCCCAGGTCGCGTGGGTCCGTCCCTGTGGCATGTATCCGTTTTGCTTATGCTCTTTACTTACCTCGTTGGGGGCGCCCCTCGGGCTGCATCATCCTCGAGCTGCTCGGGCCTGGCCCAGCAGCGTTTGCTTTTCCTGCGTCTAGTTAAAATGAATTTTCTCTTTCGCGCTTAATTGTCACCTGCTGCTTATCGCGGACTTCTCCGCTTTCATGCAAAGTGCTTGCACGTTAAAAGGGGGGTACCTGAGCATCGCAACTCATGGACTCCTACTGGCTCTCCAGCCCTCACCCCCTGGCCTTGACCCACGGCATCATGACCTGTCATACCAGCGGCGGCTCAGCTAGCTCGAGGGATGGGACCTAAGGACGTAGAGCATTTGCATTCTAACCACCCTGCAGGAACACACCATTGATAAAGGCCCAGAGCCAGGCACAACCCGCCTCGAGGTAGGGCCTCGTGAGTCCTGCGCTGGCTCACGAGTGCTGAGATACACCTCTCCTAGCCCTACCGTGCCGGCCACGTGTCAGGGCGGGGCTGTACACGCCCCGGGGGCTCCTCCCGGAGGGGAGCCCCCTCCCACATACCAGTGGAAGCACCATGCTCTGCGCTGGCTAACGACACTGCCGAGGAGCGGCTATGCCCGTACACATACAGAAGCACTATGCTCCGCGCTGGTGATAAACAACTGAGGGCAGCCCACGGCCGTACCAACCTCAGGGAGCCCAGAGCTCAGTGTTCGGCACCGTCGCAACGCCTCCCCTCGGGAGCGCCGTGCAAGGGGGCTGGACACGGGGGCTACGCCCGGGCCTCGCCCGAGCGCACGCCAACCAGCCAGGTCCCTCGGACCTGGTCGTCACGCGCCCCTCCCCGAGCGGAGCCAAGGTACGGAAACCCGTTTGAATGTCAAGGGGGACTCCTAAGCATCGCGACTCAGGAGCCTAACTTGCCCCGTAGCCCCTCACTCCTTAGTCCCATCCTGGTTTCCGGTCGGGGCTAACGCTGGGTGAGGTACGCGCGGGGCCGGGCCCTGCCGACGTAGAACAATCAATCCACTCCTCGTTCCCCCCTTTCCTACTTGTTGCTTGTGCGTCAAGGGGATTCCTGAGCATCGCGACTCAGGAGCCTAACTTGCCACGTAGCCCCTCACTCCTTAGTCCCGTCCTGGTTTCCGGTCGGGGCTAACGCTGGGTGAGGTAGTGCGGGGCCGGGCCTTCCCGACGTAGAGCGCGAACAAGTAGGGGAGAAAAATGCAAATTCTAGGAAATTCAAAGCAAATATTACAAGCCATAGATTGTTTCACAATGCTAAACACAAGTTTAAACGCCTCCGCGAGGCATGGTGCGTGTTGTAGGAATAAAAACATGACAGAAGCTGCGAAGGGATCACTCTCTAGTGGCGCCGCCTCCTAGGGCCGCGGAGCTGGCGGCACCGCGCACGGGCAAGATGCTGAAGGCGCGGAACCTCCCCAACAAAGCTTCGGCTCGGCCTTTCACGGCCACAGCGGCAGCGGCAGCGACAGCAAGGTCGCCGCTCACGGGCTCTAGCAGGCTATTGAGGTCGACATTGGGGTCGCGTAGGTAGACGTGGTTGAGGACACGCGCCAGCGTCGCCGAAGACAGGGCATGCGCCTCGGCCTTGGTCGTGGGGGCAAGGCCGTCTACGACATCTTCAAGCGCACGGACCAGGAAGGGGAGCAGCTTGGTAGGGCCGTCCTCCGCGCTGGCCAGCGGCTCCTCCAAGCCGCTCTCGTAAAGCGTCTTCAGCGCGGCACGAGCCCTCTTCTCTATCTTCGCGAAGGCCACCCGATCCTCCGCCAGGACCTTCGCCTTGGCATCCAGCTCGACCCTCTCCGCCTGCAGCGACCGCTCCAGCGTCTCCAGTTCGCCATGGCGGCCATCGAGCATGGTGTCCCGGTCCTTGATGGCAGCCTCCCGAGCCTTCATCTCCTTCTCTTTCTGCTGGCGGCCGTGGACCTCCTTGGCGAGCTCGTCGCGCAGGCCTTGCAGCTCGACCTCCAGCTCCTTGCAACGAGCCTTGGCAGCCGCAGTGTCGCACAGGGCAGCGTTGCGGGCCGCCTTGGCTTGGTTGGTGGCATGTTTCTCCCCATCGGAGGTCGCCACGGCCTGGCTCAGCGTCGCTCGGACAGAGGCAGCAGAACAGGCCCAGCCAGAAGCTAGCTCCAGGCGCCCGCCGCTAGGCGAGGGTCCGCGCTCAAAAGATCCTCCAACAGCTAGCTCGGTTCGCTGGCGACCTGGTCCATGAAGGTGGTAGAGGAAGCAGAAGAAGCAGGAACCGGTGGAGCGGGCGAAGAAGACGGCGGCGTGATCGCGGCTTGGCAGGAAGGAACCTCCTGGGCCTTGGACGCCCCGACTGCAGCATCGAGCACAGTCGACTCCAGGGTCAGCGAGGCCACGGGGGCTGACTCCTCGCCAAGGCGTCCCAATCGGCCTCGCGAGGACGATCGGACCAGGGAGGCACGAGCCGCGCCATCTTCCTCCCTAGACGAAGGCACCGCCCCGGCAGATGGACTCGCCCCAAGCGGAGCCGCAGAAGCCCCTCTCAACCTCTTCACCGCAGGCGCCGGCCTGACAAGAGAATATGGACGTCAAGCCTCGGCGGCAGAAACCAAGCAAAGCGGGAATCAAGCACTTACTGGTCGTCGCTCGCGGACCCAAGCAACTTCCGGCCAAACTTGAAGCCCCAGAGCCTGCATCTTGGGTCAGCCTTGGGAGGGCTGGGGCTGGCTTCAGATAGCCCATGGATCAGAGCAGACCCTGGGAGAACCAGCCCCGACCTGCCCTTCCTTATGACCAAGGGAGATTCCACCCCTCCTCGCCCGGCGCAGGCATAGTCGTCATACGGCATGGAGCGGAGGGCCCGAGACCTGAGCCGAGGAAGGACTCCCCCGACTCCTCGCCAGTCGCCTCGAAGACAGACTCTTCCTCCTCCGCCTCTTCTTCCTACTCACTCTCGCTGGAGCCGTCGGAGGACACATCCACCATCGCCAGTGCCGCAAGATCCTCGGGAGCTACCGCGGGCACTAGCCCCTCACCGTTGAAGGTGGGCATGGCGTTCACCACCTGCTCCCAGTCGTCGAGAAGGAACAGGGGGGCGGGGGCGCCCACCGGCTTCGCCACGTCTCCCCCAACCAAGGAATGGAGGGTCGTGACCAGATTCTCGTCGGTCAGGGCCTCCGAGCTCAGGCGCAAGGCGGCGTCCGCTTCCCCAAGCCTCCACAACGGGAGCGAGTGCTCCTGGAGCGGAGCCACCCGGTGCTCCAGGAACTCCCTCAGGAGCGTGGCTCCAGTCAGCTTCGCCATCCCCAAGTTGCTCGGCCTCAGGTCCGCGTCCATCCTCTTCAGCACCGCCTTCGCATGGGGGTCGACGAGCTCTGTGCGGGACCACGCATCGACAGCCTTGGGCTGCCCCGTAGGCAGCACCAGACAGGGGTGGAGACGCCCGACATCGACCATGACCCACTTGCTCTGGAAGCCTTCGATCCTCTTCCCAGGCTTCAAGATGGCATTGGAATTGGAGTACGTGATGAAGCTCGCACATGCGGAGACATGGACACCAGAAACCCGGAGGGAAAAGTAGTGGCGCAGCAAGGCCACCGAGGGCTTTACCCCGACATGAGCCTCACAGTAGTAAGCAAAAATTGCCAGGAGAAGAACAGAGTTGGGGTGGAGGTGCAGAGCCTGCAAGTTGTACTAGCGGAGAACAGCAAAGAAGAACTCAGAGAAATGAGGCACCAGACCAGCGACAATGGCGCTCACAAAGAGCGGATAGAAGGTGCTCCCCTTGACTTCAGGTTGGTCGGAGCCGGCCTTGAGCACAGTCACCCCCTTGCTGCCCTGCACCACCGTCATCAGGCGCGTAAGGGCGAGGTTCTTCTCCGACAGGTTCGGGGAATCCAGGGTCGGCGAGTACCAGGCCTCGGTCGGGGACTTGCGAGGCGCCATGGCGTGCCGGATGAGAAGGATTGAGACAGATCTGGAGGATTTTGGAAGCAAGAAGGAGGAGAGCGAGAAAGGGGATCTGGAGCGAGGCGAACGAGAACAAGGTAAGTAAGTCAGGCCCGGGCACCTCTTTTGTCAGATGGGCAGTTGTCGAGGCGTCGTGGGGAGCGCAGATGCCCATGTCCAATCAATCGCCATGCGGTGCCCAAGGCCGCAGGCTGTTAGGGCCCGCGGCACTTCGCGCTTGCCCCTTCGCTTTCCTGCTAGGCCAAGCCCGGGCGCGCCTTGGGCCCGGGGGCTACTGTCGGTGTTCTGGGAACGGGGGTCCCCAGACTTGCCTACCTGCGGCCTGCGGCGTGGCTCAAGTGGGGGCCAACGCGGCCCATCTACATCAGCTCAAGCTCAAGACCCTCGCGAGGGGCCAAACCTCGCGGGGCGGACGACAGGAAGCTTCCTTAGAGGCGGCCTCATCCGGCAGGCTCCGAGGAGGCGGAGAGATCAAGGCAGGGGTACCATGCGAGGAACCTATGATGCAAGACATGACGATCGAGACCAGGCGGGCGCCGGCCTGCGCAGTGTCCTTGTTTCCCCTTTGGTGCAAAGGGGGCAAGCGCAGGCCAAGGCACCAGGCAAAGGTTGCCATTCCGGTGCAACAAGACCAAGACCAGCAGAGCGGCAGGACAGAGGTCGCCGTGGAGCCCAAGACGGCGTCATCACCAGTGCTTTTGGCAGCCGAAGACCACCTTTGGTCAGGATAACTTGTACTACCTGTTCCCCTTCAAAATGGCCAATTGTTGGCGCCCTTCCCGCTCATTATTTGGGGAGAGGCCCAGGGCCTCCATAAATAGAGCTAGCCACCACAGAGTAGGAGGATGGATCGATCGAGAGGAGAGATCTGGTAGAACCCTAGCAGAGAGAAAGAGAGGCGACTGAACTCACCCTAGCAGTTCATCGCACCAGCTCAAGAACACCTCTCGCGAGGCTGTTCTTCCTTTGTACTGTTCATCATCAGCCCCCTGAGGCAATCCACCACACCACACACTGGCGTAGGGTATTACACCACAACGGTGGCCCGAACCAGTATAAACCTTGTGTCCCTTGTGTTGTTTGTTATTTCCAGCTCAAATCACGCGAGGAGATTGGGCGTAGATCGGTAGGGGAGAGATCTCTGTGCGCACCCCAGTGTTCGAACCTCAAGGGTCTGCGGAACCCGAAATCCGACACATACGTTGTTCCCTTTGTCATCGGTATGATACTTAGCGAGATTTGATCGTCGGTAACATTGTCGGATTTTGGGTTCCGGCAGACCCTTAAGGTTCGAACACTGGGGTGCGCATGGAAATCTCGCCTTCAACCTCTCCGTCTCGATGGGATCTAAACTACTAAAGGAACTGCACGAAAGACACAAGATTTATACTGGTTCGGGCCACCGATGTGGTGTAATACCCTATTCCAGTGTGTGGTGGATGGATTGCCTCCTGGGGCTGGCGTGGGTGAACAATACAAGGAAGAGCAGCCTCGCGAGGGTCTGTTCTTGGCTGTGGTGATGAACTGTTGTGAAGAGCTCAGTCACCCTCTCTCTCTCTCTACTTGCGGACCGAACGAACGGGAATCGATCCCCTTGCTATGTGGGTGGCTAGTCCTATTTATAGAGGCCCTGGTCCTCTCTCCAAATATTGAGAGGGAAGGGATCCAACAATGGCGGGCTAATTTGAAGGGGGACAGCGAGTACATCTATCCTGACAAAAGCAGTCTTCGCCTGCCAAAGGCTCTGGTGATGACGCCGCGCTGGGCTCCATGGTAACCTCCGTCTCGTAGTCCTCCTGGCCTTGGTCTCGTTACACCGAAGTGGCAACCTTTGCCTGATGCCTTGGTACTCCGCTGATACGCTTGCTCCCTTTGCACCAAAGAGGAAAGAGGGACGCTGCACGCGCTGGCGCCCGCCTGGTGCCCCGTGTCGTCATGGCTTGCGTCATGGGCACCTCGCGAGGTACCCCGCCTTGAACTCTCCGCCTCCTCGCGAGCTAGCCTGACGAGGCTGTGCCTGAGGATGCACCGTGTCGTCCGCCTCGCGAGGCTTGGCCCCTCACGAGGGTCTTGAGCCTCGTGTTGATGAAGATGGGTCGTGCTGGGCCCCCACTTGAGCCACGCCGCAGGCCGCAGGCAGGCAAGTCTGGGGACCCCCGTTCCCAGAACGCCGACAGTAGCCCCTGGGCCCAAGGCGCGCATGGACTTGGCCGTGCCGAGAGGCGAAAGGGCAAGGGCGAAGCGCCGCGGGCCCTAACAGCCTGCGGCCTTGGATGCCGCGTGGTGGTTGATTGGACGTGGCGCCTCCGCTTCCCCATGACGCCTTGGTGATCGTGCGAGTTGGACAAGTCCCTGCATGCAGAACGTGTTATGATTACCTGTGATCGTGGAGACCAGCGGTTGGCCTTCGCCAGCTATAAGTACGGCACCGCTCGTGCCCGTCCAGTCCATCTACCCTTGCTCTCCCCTTCGCCTCAGTTCTTGCTCCGTCTTGGTGTGATGGCTCCATCGAGGAGGTACTCGGCTGCGGAGAAGGGAAAGGCCCTCCAGGTCGGTCCTGCCTCTCCCCCATCCAAGCGTGGTCGCGGGCGCCCTCAGAAGCACCCGGTGGCCGCCCCGGCAGCTCCCAGCGGCCGCGAGGGGGCTCCCAGCGCGGCGGCGGGCAAGCCGCCGTAGCCGGAGGGTGCGCCTAGGTTGCGCGCTCCCCCAGGCCGCGCTTTCGCGCCGGGCAGGCGCCGCCGGAATTCGTCGTTTGGTCGGCGGAGCCGGCCCGCGCCCGGCTCCCGCTCCCTCGCTTCCTCCTTGGTGAACTCCCGGCCGGCGCTCCTGGTGGCCTCTGGCTCCAGGCGGAGGGCTGCTGCAGCAGGTCCTCGTGGGTCGCGCTGGAGGTCTCCGCCAGCGGGGGCTTGGTCTTCACTCGCGGCTGGCAGGCGTTCGCCCGCGCTCGCGGCCTGGAGCGTCGGTGCACTCTGCACTTCATGTTCGATGGCGACGCCACCCTCTACGTGAGGATGTTTGGGGAAGATGGTCGCCGCGCGGGGTGCTGCCCTGAGGACGATGGCCGCGTCCGTGGGCCTTGCTCCGATGGTGATGGGGGAGATAGCGTCCGAGCGGGCAGCGGCGTCAGCGACTCCCCCAGCCTTGTCAGCTCTTCCTCAAGCGACTCCTCCAGTGGTGGCAGCAGTCCTCCCCCGCGCAGTCGGGTTTGCCTAGGAGGTGGTGGTTCGTCCGCCCGCCGTCGTGCCCCGGCGCAGCACGAGAGGGGGTCCGCCTGAGGCCCTGGGGCAGCCTGTGTCACCGCCGTGGGCCGATGCGGGAGGGGCGGCGCTAGGCTCGTCTTTTTCCTTTCTCTTTTGTTCCCTGTGTAAAACAGAACAGATGCATGGAGCCCCCTTGGGGCGTGTTGGGAAATGTTGCCGCTTCAGCGATTACCTTGATCTTATTTTTGTACTTCCTGTTTTCCCGCCTGTGCGTAGATAGCTTTCGACCCCTGTCGGGGAGTGGGGCGACCGACCCAGGCCCTGTGTGCGCGTCGCGGTACCCGAGGGGCACGGACTAGGAGGGGTGCTCCCGTAATGCGCTAGGGCCGTGAAACCCTCCTGTGGCTAGGGCAGAAACCCTCGCGAGGGCGCCTGAGCACCATCCCTCGCGAGGTTGTTCACGAGAGAAACCAAAGCGAGGGGCGAAAATCGACGAACCATAAATCAGCAACAGCGATAACTCCAATAAGACTCCAAATGCAAACGAACACGTCAACTGCGGAAAGCAAATGGGAAAGCCGCGTCCGGCACCTAATCTAGTCTTCGACGTCTTCTCACCAGGCGGACCTAAGTGCTGCCACTAGGCGTGGGAGGGCGCCCCAGGGGCCTAAGGCCGGCGCTCCTAAGACTCCGGGGCGTGTACAGCCCCACTCATTATTATGTGAGAGTGTCACGGGGCGGCGAGCTTCACAGGCATTGGCCTTGCTTCACAGGCTCTGGGCCTTTTTCCAAAGTGATGACCTTCACAGGCACTCGCCTTGCTTCACAGGCTCTGGGCCTTTCCAAAAAAGGGATGATCTTCACACGCACTCGCCTTGCCTCACAGGCTCTGGGCCTTTCCAAAACGCGATAGCTTCACAGACACTCGCCTTGCTTCACAAGCTCCGGGCCTTTCCAAAAAGAGATGATCTTCACAGGCACTCGCCTTGCTTCACAGGCTCCGGGCCTTTCCAAAACGCGATAGCTTCACAGGCACTCGCCTTGCTTCACAGGCTCCGGGCCTTTCCAAAAAGAGATGATCTTCACAGGCACTTGCCTTGCTTCACAGGCTCCGGGCCTTTCCAAAAAGAGATGATCTTCACAGGCACTCGCCTTGCTTCACAGGCTCTAGGCCTTTTCAGGGGTAGAACCTCCGGAGGTGCTGGAAGTTCCACGCATTCTGGATTGGCACTCCCTCCTGAGTCTCCAAGCGCGCGGAGCCGGGCCTGGAAACATGAACAACCTTGAACGGGCCCTCCCACATGGGAGAGAGCTTGTGCAACCCCTCCCTGGAGAGAACCCGCCTGAGCACGAGGTCTCCTACCTCGAGAGTCCTGGGGCGGATGTTGCAGCAGAGATATCACTGCAGCGCCTGCTGATACCTCGCCGCTCGCAGCGCGGCTTCCCGTCGTCGTTCCTCCCCCAACACGAGGTCCGTCCCCCGCATGGCGTCCTGCTGTGCCTCGTCGAACGCCAGGACCCGCGCGGAGCAACGTCTGACCTCGTGAGGGAGGACTGCCTCCACTCCATAGACCAGGAAGAATGGGGTCTCTCCAGTTGGCTTGGTCGCGGTGGTGCGGATGGACCACAGCACGGATTGAAGCTCGTCGTACCAACCTCGGCCGTAGGCCTCCAGCTTCTTCTTGAACATCCTGGTCTTGAGGCCTCTCAGGACCTCTGGGTTGGCTCGTTCGGCCTGGCCGTTGCTTCGAGGGTGCGCCACGGAAGCGTAGCATATCTGTGTTCCAAGGTTAGCACAGTATGTTTTGAAGAGGTTACTGGTGAACTGCGAACCGTTGTCTGTGATGATGCGGTTCGGAACCCCGAACCGGCTCACGATGCCCCTGATGAACTTGACTGCGGAGCCCGCGGGGATGGCACGGATGGCCTCCACTTCAGCCCACTTGGTGAACTTGTCCACGGCGACGTAGAGGTAGCGATAGCCCCATGGGGCCCGAGGAAACGGGCCTAGGATGTCCAGCCCCCAGACTGCGAATGGCCATGAAAGGGGTATAGTCTGCAGGCCCCCGGCCGGCTGATAGATTTGGTTGGCGTGGAACTGGCAGGCCTCACAAGCTTTCACCAGCTCTACGGCGTCATTGAGTGTGGTAGGCCAATAAAACCCGCTGCGGAACGCCTTGCCGACGAGGGTCCGCGATGATGAGTGGTGCCTGTAGTCTCCACCATGTATGTCCTCCAGTAGTTCCTTTCCTTACTCCCTGGAAATGCAGCGCAGGAGTACATCGTTTGGTCTCTTTCGATAGAGTTCTCCGTCTCTGATGCAGTACGCAGTGGCCTGCCGCGCCACCCGCTCCGCTTCCTCCTCCTTCTCCGGCGTGGTCCCTTGCGTCAAGTAACTCCGGAGCTCCGTGATCCAGCACTCCTCCTGAGGTTCCATCGTCAGGAGCAGGCGTGCTCCTGAGGCCGGGCCACAGACCGGGGCTCCTGAGGCATGTGGCTGGGGGAGCTCCTCCCGAGGCTGAGCCGTGTTTGATAGTGACGGAAAGGCTGAGGGCTTGAAGAGCCTCTCCTCGAAGACGCCAGGCTCCTGAGGCAGCCACTTGGATGCCCGCTTGGCGATGTCGTCGGCCTCCTGATTGGTGCCACGGGGCACATGCTACAACTCCAACCCCCAGAACTGCTTCTCCATCCTGCGGGCCTCCGCAAGGTAAGCTTCCATGTGCTCATCTTTCGGCTCGTACACCTTGTTGGAGAAGTTCACGAGGAGCTGTGAATCGCCCTTAATGGTAAGGCGCTTCACCCCCAGAGCTGCCGCGGCCTTCAGGCCCGCTATTAGACCCTCGTATTCCGCTATGTTGTTGGAGACCTTTTCACCTTGTTGGAAGCAGAGCTGTACGGCGTAGTAGAGCTTGTCCTGAGTGGGCGATATAAGCACCGCTCCAGCCCCGGCACCATGTCTGGAGAACGCCCCATCAAAGTGCATGACCTAGCCTTCTGGCGCCTCGCTCCCCGGGAAGAGGGACCGATCCTCGTCGGCCTTGAGGCCTGGTGCCTCTGTCCATTCTGCCACAAAATCCGCCAACGCTGCTCCTTTGATGACCCTGGTTGTGCTGAATTCGAGCTGAAACGCCTGCAGCTCTATATTCCACTCGGCAACCCTTCCGGCTGAGTTAGGGCTCCTGAGCACCCTCTCTAGGGGGTATGACGAGACGACTTTGATGGGGTGAGCCTGGAAGTAGTGACGCAGCTTGCGCGAGGCTATCAGTAGCGCGAGGAGGAGCTTCTGAGGCATTGGGTACCATGCCCTCGCATCCCGTAGTACCGTGCTGACAAAGTAAACTGGGTGCTCGACAAGACTGGGAGCATCTGGGGCTGCCGTGCCCTCGGGAGGTGAGGGCGCCTCGCGAGGCGTCGTGGCCTCGGGAGGTGGACTACACGGCCGGGTGGCCTCTCCTGCCCCCGGTGCATTTCCCGGTTGCTGACCCTCCTGTGATTGTGGCTCCCGCAGATTTTCCTTGTTCCTGTTTTGTCCTGTCCCGGGCCGCCGCTGCGGCCTTGACTTTGCGTTGCTCCCTAACTGCCACCAGGGCTGCGCTGGCGGAGTAAGGTGTGGCGACGAGGTACAGTAGCAGGGGCTCCTGAGGGCGTGGAGCCACCATGACTGGGGGACTGGTCAGGTACCTCTTGAGATCTTGAAACGCCTTATCTGCTTCTTCAGTCCACTCAAAGGTCCCTTTCTTCTTCATCAGCTGGAAGAAAGGCAGCGCTCGCTCCCCTAGTTTGGAGATGAAGCGCCCTAGTGCGGTCACGCGCCCCGTGAGCTTCTGCATTTCTCTGAGGGTCTTTGGCGGGCTCATGTCCTCGACCGCTTTGACCTTCTCGGGGTTGGCCTCGATGCCACGATGGGACACGAGGAACCCCAAGAGCTTGCCCGAGGGGACGCCAAACACACATTTCTCCGGGTTGAGCCGCGGGTTTACTGCGTCGAGGCTCGTGAAGGTCTCCTCCAGGTCTTGTATCAGGGTCTTGGCCTCCTGAGACTTTACCACTATGTCATCGACGTAGGCCTCGACATTCCTTCCGAGCTGCTGACCCAGGGTGATGTGCATCAGTCGCTGAAAGGTTGCCCCTATGTTACGTAGCCCGAATGGCATGCACGTATAGCAGTATACCCCGCACGGGGTCAAGAAAGCAGTCTTCTCAACATCTTCCACGGCCATCTTGATCTGGTGATACCCGAAGAAGGCATCCAGGAAGCATAGCAGGTCGCACTCCGCAGTGGAATCGACAATCTGGTCGATACGGGGGAGCGGGAACGGATCTTGCGGGCATGCCTTGTTGAGGTTGGTGAAGTCGACACACATGCGTCTTCCCCCCCCCCTTCTTGGGCACAACGACAGGGTTGGCCAACCAGTCCGGGTATCGGACCTCGCGAATGACCCCTGCAGCCTCTAGCTTGTGGGTCTCTTGGGTGATGAAAGCCTGCTTCTCCGTGGACTGCCGCCTGGCCTTCTGCTTCACGGGGCGTACATTTGGGCATACGTTGAGGTGGTGCTCGATGACACTTCTGGGGATCCCTGCTAGCTGATCCGGCTCCCAAGCAAATACCTTCTTATTCGAGCGCAGGAACTTGACCAAGGCCTCCTCCTGCTCGTGCTCTAGGTTGGCGCCTATGGTGAAAGTGGCGCCGGAGGACCCGTCCTCATCGACGGGGATCTGCTTGGTTTCTGCTTTGTCCTGGGTGAACAACTGCTTCTTCTTGGCGGGCGCAGCCCCCTTGGGCTCTAAGGCCTCCGCGTTGGCGGGCCGTGCCGACGCCGCTGTCTTGAAGGCGAGCTCGAGTACTCGCAACACGTCCCCGGTGTCCCCTCGCACAGTGAGGGTACCATTGCTCCCGGGCATCTTCATGAGGTTGTACGCCGGATGCGTGGCGGCCATGAACTGGGCCAGTGCCGGGTAGCCGAGGATGGCGTTGTAAGGAAGGCCGATGGGGGCGATGTCGAAGTCGACCGTCTCCGTGTGGAAGTTGTCGTAGGTGCCGAAGGTCACCGGGAGCCGGATCTGCCCCAGGGAGTCGGATGATCCGCCCCCGACGCCCGAGAAGGATCGGCTGGGTCGCAGCTGCTCCCGGGTATGCGGAAGAGGTTGAAAGCCTCAACCGAAAGCACGCTGAGGCCCGCGCCGCCGTCGACGAGGGTCCGGGTAACGGCCGCCTGGCAGATGGTGGGGGTGCACAACAAGGGGAGCGTGCCTGAGCTGACCGGGTTGGTGGGGTGGTCCTCCGAGCTGAAGGTCAGACCGACCTCGCTCGCCGCCCGGTCCGGGGGAGCCCCCTGCCGCGCGGCAGCGGTGCTAACCTGGCGGGCAAAAGGCTTGATGTGGCGACTTGTGGGCGGCGCCTGCGAGCCGCCCAAGAGGGCCGCAACGACCGGAGGCGTCGGTGCCGCGGTGTAGTTGCTCTGTCGTGCAGGCGGACGCTTGGGTGGTGCTTGTAGATCGTTACCCGCCGAGCCGGTGGCGGTGTTGACGGCGGGCGGCGGGGGACGACGAGAGAGCCCACCGGCGAGGGCCGCCGAGGCGGCGCAAGCCCGGCTGGCGCCGCGCATGGTTGCGGCGGCCGAAGGAGGGCGGAGCGGTGGAAGACGGATCCCGGCGCACCCCTACCTGGCGTGCCAAATGTCGGATTTCGGGTTCCGGCAGACCCTTAAGGTTTGAACACTGGGGTGCGCGCGGAAATCTCGCCTTCAACCTCTCCGTCTCGATGGGATCTAAACTACTAAAGGAACTGCACGAAAGACACAAGATTTATATTGGTTCGGGCCACCGATGTGGTGTAATACCCTACTCCAGTGTGTGGTGGATGGATTGCCTCCTGGGGCTAGCGTGGGTGAACAATACAAGGAAGAACAGCCTCGCGAGGGTCTGTTCTTGGTTGTGGTGATGAACTGTTGTGAAGAGCTCAGTCACCCTCTCTCTCTCTCTCTACTTGCGGACCGAACGAACGGGAATCGATCCCCTTGCTATGTGGGTGGCTAGTCCTATTTATAGAGGCCCTGGTCCTCTCCCCAAATATTGAGAGGGAAGGGATCCAACAATGGCGGGCTAATTTGAAGGGGGACAGTGAGTACATCTATCCTGACAAAAGCAGTCTTCGCCTGCCAAAGGCTCTGGTGATGACGCCGCGCTGGGCTCCATGGTGACCTCCGTCTCGTAGTCCTCCTGGCCTTGGTCTCGTTGCACCGAAGTGGCAACCTTTGCCTGATGCCTTGGTGCTCCGCTGATAGCTTGCTCCCTTTGCACCAAAGAGGAAAGAGGGACGTTGCGCGCGCTGGCGCCCGCCTAGTGCCCCGTGTCGTCATGGCTTGCGTCATGGGCACCTCGTGAGGTACCCCGCCTTGAACTCTCTGCCTCCTCGCGAGCCAGCCTGACGAGGCTGTGCCTGAGGATGCGCCGTGTCGTCCGCCTCGCGAGGGTCTTGAGCCTCGTGTTGATGAAGATGGGCCGTGCTGGGCCCCCACTTGAGCCACGCCGCAGGCCGCAGGCAGCCAAGTCTGGGGACCCCCGTTCCCAGAACGCCGACAAACATCATACCTAGTTCACTCTCGTCACCGGCAAGTCTCTTTACTCGTTTCGTAATGCATCATCCTATGACTAACTCATTAGTCACATTTCTTGCAAGGATCGTAGTGATGTGCATTACCGAGAGGGCCCAAAGATACCTCTCCGATACACGGAGTGAGAAATCCTAATCTTGATCTATGCGAACTCAACAAACACCATCGGAGACACCTGTAGAGCATCTTTATAATCACCCAGTTACATTGTGACGTTTGATAGCACACTAAGTGTTCCTCCGGTATTCGGGAGTTGCATAATCTCATAGTTATAGGAACATGTATAAGTCATGAAGAAAGCGATAGCAATAAACTAAACAGTCATAGTGCTAAGCTAACGGATGGGTCTTGTCCATCACATCATTCTCTAATGATGTGATCCCATTCATCAAATGACAACACATGTCTATGGTCAGAAAACATAACCATCTTTGATTAACGAGCTAGTCAAGTAGAGGCATACTAGGGACACTTTGTTTTTCTATGTATTCACACATGTACTAAGTTTCCGGCTAATACAATTCTAGCATGAATAATAAACATTTATCATGATATAAGGAAATATAAATAACAACTTTATTATTGCCTCTAGGGCATATTTCCTTCAAGAAGGCAACTCTCTCCAGATCAGATCCACACCTCACTTACTCGCACCCACACCAGAGCAGACCTCGTGAGGTTGTTCTTCCCTTGTACTAGTTCATACTCAGCCCCTCGTGAGGCTAATCTGAAGGAAATATGCCCTAGAGGCAATAATAAAGTTGTTATTTTATATTTCCTTATATCATGATAAATGTTTATTATTCATGCTAGAATTGTATTAACCGGAAACTTGTATACAGGTCACAAGGCCTTCCTTTAGTTGTTCTTTCAACTTGGCATTCTCCTCCACAAGGTACACATGCTCACAATAAGGATTAGTAGAATTTACGTTATCAATTAACACAAAAGGAGGGTACGTTGCTATCTCCTTGGTTAGCTTCACTTGGAGGTGATCATGAGACTCCTAGAGGGAAGTGTGAGCACCCTTCAAGACCTTGTGAGCCTTGTGGAGTATGTCAATCTCCTCTTTGAGTTTCTCATGGCCAATCCCAAGTGCAACTTTCTTGGATTTAAGCACACGTGTAAGAACAATAGCTTGATCAAGAACCTTTTGTAATTTAGCAAAGTCAACATTGTGTGACTCCTCAAAAGCCAAACAAAGGCATCACTCTTCCTCAAGAGCAATGGAAAGATTTGTTATCTCATCAGCATAGTCACGACTATGCCCCTCCAACTTGGAGATCGTGTCCTCATGAGACTCAATGATATCATTGGCCTCACTAAGTTGTTCCAAGAGAGCAACAAAGTGCTTCTTGGTTTCACCCTTGAGCTTGTTGAAGAACTTGTCAAACTCATTCTCATCAACTTTCACCACCTCACTATCATCTAAACAATCTAGCAAGGAAGAAGTAGTAGTGATGGTGGTTTAATGTTGGGTGTTACCTTGTTGATACCTTTGGCCATGAGACACTTGGCAATGAGGTTTTCATTGGGGGCGCGGAAGAGAGACACCTTGGAAGGGAAAGAGGTGGCGATGGCCACGGTTGCCATTGCCATTCATTCACCACTTGTATCTTCATCATCATCATTGGAGGTGTACTCTTCATGTGCCAACAACCCCTTTTGAGGTATCTTCTTGGTAAAGTTATTCTTGTCTGGAAAGGACTTGGCTTTGTCTTTGCGAATGAGCTTGCCACCATTGTCCTCCCTTTTCTCATAGGGACAATCCACCACAAAGTGCCTCACATTGCTGCAATTGTAGTAGGTCCTCGCTCGTTGCTTGCTCTTTGAACCACTTGAGTTGTTCTTGGAGAAGTTGGGCCTTGAGTTCCTCTTGTTGCCCCAACTTGCCTTAACGCAAGAGCCATGTGCTTGTGGTAAGCATATTTGGTGTCTTCGGGTCAACTCTCTTCTTCTTCTTCCGAAATGACCTTGGCCTTCAAGGCAAGGTTGGGAGAGGCTTTCTTTGACCGAACATGAGCTAGAGCATTGTCGGTAGTCTTGTTCATGATGTTCGTGGCAATAAACTCATCCAACACTTCACTTGAAGACAAGGTGTGGAAATCCAGCCTTTGACGAATCACGGAGGACATGGCCTTGTTGAATGGCATGATGGCCTTGAGAAACTTGTGCTTGATCCAATTGTCGTCTGTATCTTTGCTCCCCTAATCTTGGAGAGCGACCGCAAGAGTTGTCAACCTCAGGTAGAGATCGCGAGGATCCTCATCTTCTATCATCACAAATTCATCAGCCTCATCAAGAACCACTTCAAAGTTGGACCGTTGTATGCTTGAGCTCCCTTGTACGAAGATATGATGTGTTACCAACAATCCTTTGCACGAGAGAAGGGACGCAATTGAGATAGATATTCGGGAGGCACCGCTGCTTGGAGGATGAACAAAGCGGAGTGATTGTATTGATTGTCCGCCTCTTCTCTTGGGGTTAGGTTGTTTGGATCATGCGGGTAGAATCCGTGCTCGATGTTTCTCCAAAGATTTGTTGAGCTATGATTCAAAGGAGACTTATTACGAAAAACCCAATTAGTGAAATCACCCTTCACTAGTTTAGGAGGAGGACCAAGGTTGTTAATATGCGGGGTAGGGACCGGTCCTCCATAGACTGGGGGAGGGGGAACGGAGGCAAAGGTTCCTGTCCCATTCTTGTTTTGAGGGGAGGAGGTTTGATTACCTTTAATCGCTTCCTTGCCGGAATTGGCCTCCGACTCCAATGCGGTGAAGCAACGGATCGGGACAAGTTTTCAACCTCTCGAGTAATTCTTTAAGCATGGACTTGACCTCTATTGTCATCGACATCTTAAGAAGCCATAGCTTCATTTAAGTCGTCTCGAGTGATCGAGTTCAACTCCACGGCCTCGGGCACTTCCACCTCTTCGTCAACCATACTCTTCGGGTGGTGAAACCCTTAATAAGAGATGAGGCTCTGATACCAATTGAAAGGATCGATATGGTTGACCAGAGGGGGTGAATAGGCAACTAACAATTTTTTAACTTTTCTTAACGAATTAGGGTTAGCAACAAATAGGTGGTCTAGATGTGCAACTATGTGAGCAACCTATATGATGCTAGCTATACGGACAAACTAAGTAAGCAAAGGATACAACACAAGTAAAGCTTGCACGGAGTAAAGGTAAGAGATAACCACAAGTGGAGATGGTGAAGAAGGGGATGTATTACCGAAGCTCCTTCCCTTTGAGAGGAAGTACGTCTTTGTTGGAGCGGTGTGGAGTCACAATGCTCCCCAAGAAGCCGCTAGGGCAATCGTATTCTCCTCACGCCCTCACACAATGCGAGATGTCATGATTCCACTAGAGGTGCCCTTAAAGGTGGTGACTGAACCTTTACAAACAAGGTTGGGGCAATCTCCACAACCGAATTAGAGGCTCCCAACAACACCACGAAGCTACACCACAATGGAATGTGTCTCTGAGGTGACCTCAACCGTCTAGGGTGCTCAAACACCCAAGAATAACAAGATCCGCAAGGGATTAGTGGGGAGAATCAAATTTCTCTTGGTAGAAGTGTAGACCGGGGCCTTCTCAACCAATCCCTAGAAAATCAACAAGTTTGATTGGCTAGGGAGAGAGATCGGGCGAAAATGAGCTTTGGAGCAACAATGGAGTTTTGGGGAGGAAGAGGTGGTCTTCTTGGAGAAGAAGAGCCCCTTTATATAGTGGGGGACAAATCCAACCGTTATCCTGTGTGAAGGAAATATGCCCTAGAGGCAATAAAAAAGATGTTTTTTATTTTCCTTATATCATGATAAATGTTTATTATTCATGCTAGAATTGTATTAACCGGAAACTTAGTACATGTGTGAATACATAGACAAAATGAGTGTCACTAGTATGCCTCTACTTGACTAGCTCATTAATCAAAGATGGTTAAGTTTCCTAGCCATGGACATGAGTTGTCATTTGATTAACGGGATCACATCATTAGAGAATGATGTGATTGACTTGACCCATCCATTAGCTTAGCAATGTGATCATTTAGTTTATTGCTATTGCTTTCTCCATAACTTATACATGTTCCTATGACTATGAGATTATGCAACTCCCGAATACCGGAGGAACACTTAGTGTGCTATCAAACATCACAACATAACTGGGTGACTATAAAGATGCTCTACAGGTGTCTTCGATGGTGTTTGTTGAGTTGGCATAGATCAACAGTAGGATTTGTCACTCCGTGTATCAGAGAGGTATCTCTGGGCCCTCTCAGTAATGCACATCGCTATAAGCCTTGCAAGCAATGTCACTAATGAGTTAGTTATGGGATATTGCATTACAGAACAAGTAAAGAGACTTTACGGTAACGAGATTGAACTAGGTATTAAGATACTGATGATCGAATCTCGGGCAAGTAACATACCGATGACAAAAGGAACAACGTATGTTGTTGTGCGGTTTGACCGATAAAGATCTTCGTAGAATATGTAGGAACCAATATGAGAATCCAGGTTCCGCTATTGGTTATTGACCGGAGATGAGTCTCGGTCATGTCTACATAGTTCTCGAACCCGTAGGGTCCGCACGCTTAACGTTCGATGACGATCGGTATTATGAGTTTATGTGTTTTGATGTACCGAAGGTAGTTTGGAGTCCCGGATGTAATCACGGACATGACGAGGAGTCTCGAAATGGTCGAGACATAAGATCGATACATTGGAAGGCTATGTTTGGACATCGGAATGGTTCCGGATGAGTTCGGGCATTTACCGAAGTACCCGGGGGTTATCGGAACCCCCCAAGGAATGTATGGGCCTTATTGGGCCTTAGTGGGAGAGAGGAGGAGGCGGCCAAGGTGAAGGTCGCGCCCTCCCAAGCCCAATCCGAATTGGGTGGGGGGCACCCCCCCCCTTTCCTTTCCTCTCCCTCCCCCTTCCTTCCTCTCCTACTCCAACTAGGGAAGGGGGAATCCTACACCCACCGGGAGTAGGACTCCCCCCTTGGGCGCGCCATGAGAGGGCCGACCCTCCCCCTCCTCCACTCCTTTATATATGGGGGAAGGGGCACCCCATAGACACACAAGTTGATTGTTTAGCCGTGTGCGGTGCCCCCCTCCACAGATTTCCACCTCGGTCACATCATTGTAGAGCTTAGGCGAAGCCCTACATCGGTAACTTCAACATCACCGTCATCATGTCGTCATGCTGACAGAACTCTCCCTCGACCTCAGCTGGATCTAGAGTTCATGGGACGTCATTGAGCTGAACGTGTGCAGATCATGGAGGTGTCATACCTTTGGTGCTAGGATTGGTCGGATCGTGAAGACGTATGACTACATCAACCGAGTTGTCATAACGCTACCACTTACGGTCTACGAGGGTACATGGACAACACTCTCCCCTATCGTTGCTATGCATCACCTAGATGGATCTTGCGTGTGCATAGGAATTTTTTTTGAAATTACTGCGTTCCCCAATATTGGCATCCGAGCCAGGTCCATGCGTAGATTTTATATGCATGAGTAGAACACAAAGAAGTTGTGGGTGTAGGTATATACATATTGCTTGTCGTCACTAGTTGATTCTTGATTTAGCGGTATTGTTGGATGAAGCGGCTCAGACCGACATTACGCGTACGCTTACGCGAGACTGGTTCTACCAACATGCTTTGCACACAGGTGGCTAGTGGGTGTCTGTTTCTCCAACTTTAGTTGAAACGGATTCAATGAACGGGGTTCTTTTTGAAGATCAAAAAGCAATCACTATACTGCGTTGTGGTTTTTGATGCATAGGTAAGAATGGTTCTTGCTCAGCCCGTAGCAGCCACGTAAAACTTGCAACAACAAAGTAGAGGACGTCTAACTTGTTTTTGCAGGGCATGTTGTGATGTGATATGGTCAAGACATGATGCTAAATTTTATTGTATGAGATGATCATGTTTTGTAACAGAGTTATCGGCAACTCGCAGGAGCCATATGGTTGTCTCTTTATTGCAATCGCCATGTAATTGCTTTACTTTATCACTAACCGGTAGCGATAGTCATAGAAGCAATAGTTGGTGATGACCCACAAGTATAGGGGATCTATCGTAGTCCTTTCGATAAGTAAGAGTGTCGAACCCAACGAGGAGCAGAAGGAAATGATAAGCGGTTTTCAGCAAGGTATTCTCTGCAAGTACTGAAATAAGTGGTAACAGATAGTTTTGTGATAGGATAATTTGTAACGAGCAATAAGTAACAAAAGTAAATAAAGTGCACCAAGATGGCCCAATCCTTTTGTAGCAAAGGACAAGCTGGAACAAACTCTTATAATAGGAAAAGTGCTCTCGAGGACACATGGGAATATCGTCAAGCTAGTTTTCATCACGTTCATATGATTCGCGTTCGATACTTTGATAATTTGATATGTGGGTGGACCGGTGCTTGGGTGCTGTTCTTACTTGAACAAGCATCCCACTTATGATTAACCTCTATTGCAAGCATCCTCAACTACAACAAAAGTATTAAGGTAAACCTAACCATAGCATGAAACATATGGATCCAAATCAGCCCCTTACAAAGCAACGCATAAACTAGGGTTTAAGCTTCTCTCACTCTAGCAACTCATCATCTACTTATTACTTCCCAATGCCTTCCTCTAGGCCCAAATAATGGTGAAGTGGTATGTAGTCGACGTTCACATAACACCACTAGAGGCTAGACAACATACATCTTATCAAAATATCAAAGGAATACTAAATTCACATGACTACTCATAGCAAGACTTCTCCCTTGTCCTCAGGAACGAACGTAATTAATCACAAAGCATATTCATGTTCATAATCAGAGGGGTAATAATATGCATATAGGATCTGAACATATGATCTTCCACCAAATAAACCAACTAGCATCAACTACAAGGAGTAATCAACACTACTAGCAACCTACTAGCACCAATCCCAAACTTTGAGACAAGAATTGGATACAAGAGATGAACTAGGGTTTGGAGATGAGATGGTGCTGGTGAAGATGTTGATGGAGATTGCCCTCTCCCGATGAGAGGAGCGTTGGTGATGAGGATGGTGATGATTTCCCCCTCCCGGAGGGAAGTTTCCCCGGCAGAACAGCTCTGCCGGAGCTCTAGATTGGATCCGCCAAGGTTCCGCCTCGTGCCGGCGGAGTCTTGTCCCGAAAAGTTCCCTCTTATTTTTTTCTCATCGAAAGACCTCATATAGGAGAAGATGGGTGTCGGAGAGCCACCAGGGGGCCCATGAGGTAGGGCGGCGCGCCCCCCACCCTCGTGAGCAGGGTGTGGGCCCCCTGGCCTTCATCTTTGGCGTGGATTTTTCTTTATTTCTTTTAAGACGTTCCGTGGAGTTTCAGGACTTTTGGAGTTGCGCGGAATAGGTCTCTAATATTTGCTCCTTTTCCAGACCAGAATTCCAGCTGCCGGCATTCTCCCTCCTTATGTAAACCTTGTAAAATAAGAGAGAATAGCCATAAGTATTGTGACATAAAGTGAAATATCAGTCCATAATGCGATAAATATCGATATAAAAGCATGATGCAAAATGGACGTATCAGTTGGCGAGATGACAACGATGCTACGATGGAGATCAAGGTGTCAAGATGGTGACGATGGTGATCATGACGGTGCTTTGGAGATAGAGATCAAAGGCACAAGATGATGATGGCCATATCATATCACTTATATTGATTGCATGTGATGTTTATCCTTTATGCATCTTATTTTGCTTAGTTTGGCGGTAGCATTATAAGATGATCTCTCACTAAATTTCAAGGTATAAGTGTTCTCCCTGAGTATGCACTCTTGCTACAGTTCATCGTGCCGAGACACCACGTGATGATCGGGTGTGATAAGCTCTACGTTCACATACAATGGGTGCAAGCCAGTTTTGCACATGCAGAATACTCGGGTTAAACTTGACGAGCCTTGCATATGCAGATATGGCCTCGGAACACTGAGACCGAAAGGTCGAGCATGAATCATATAGTAGATATGATCAACATAGTGATGTTCACCATTGAAAACTACTCCATCTCACGTGATGATCGGACATGGTTTAGTTGATATGGATCATGTGATCACTTAGATGATTAGAGATATGTCTATCTAAGTGGGAGTTCTTAAGTAATATGATTAATTGAACTTTAATTTATCATGAACTTAGTACCTGATAGTATTTTGCATGTCTATGTTGTTGTAGATAGATGGCCCGTGTTGTTGTTCCGTTGAATTTTAATGTGTTCCTAGAGAAAGCTAAGTTGAAAGATGATGGTAGCAATTACACGGACTGGGTCCGTAACTTGAGGATTATCCTCATTGCTGCATAGAAGAATTGCGTCCTGGAAGCACCGCTAGGTGACAACCTGCTGCAGGAGCAACACCAGATTTTATGAACATCTGGCAGAGCAAAGCTAATGACTACTCGATAGTTCAGTGTGCCATCCTTTACGACTTAGAACCGGGACTTCAACGATCTTTTGAACATCATGGATCATATGAGATGTTCCAGAAGTTGAAGTTAATATTTCAAGCAAATTCTCGGATTGAGAGATATGAAGTCTCCAATAAGTTCTATAGCTGCAAGATGGAGGAGAATAGTTATGTCAGTGAACATATACTCAGAATGTCTGGGTACCACAACCACTTGACTCAACTGGGAGTTATCTTCCTGATGATAGTGTCATTGACAGAGTTATTCAATCACTACCACCAAGCTACAAGAGCTTCGTGATGAACTATAATATGCAAGGTATGGATAAGACGATTCCTGAGCTCTTCGCAATGCTAAAGGCTGCGGAGGTAGAAATCAAGAAGGATCATCAAGTGTTGATGGTCAACAAGACCACCAGTTTCAAGAAAAAGGGTAAAGGGTAGAAGGGGAACTTCAAGAAGAACGGCAAGCAAGTTGCTACTCAAGTGAAGAAGCCCAAGTCTGGACCTAAGCCTGAAATTGAGTGCTTCTACTGCAAAGGAACTGGTCACTGGAAGCGGGACTGCCCCAAGTATTTGGCGGAGAAGAAGGATGGCAAAGTGAAAGGTATATTTGATATACATGTTATTGATGTGTACCTTACTAATGCTCGCAGTAGCGCCTGGGTATTCGATACTGGTGTTGGGGAACGTAGTAATTTCAAAATTTTCCCTACACACACACAGGATCATGGTGATGCATAGCAACGAGAGGGGAGAGTGTGTCTACGTACCCTCATAGACCGAATGCGGAAGCGTTAGCACAACGTGGTTGATGTAGTGGTACGTCTTCACGATCCGACTGATCCAAGTACCGAACGCACAGCACCTCCGAGTTTTGCACACGTTCAACTCGATGACGTCCCACGAGATCCGATCCAGCAAAGCTTCATAGGAGAGTTTCATCAGCACGACGGCGTGGTGACCGTGATGATGATGCTACCGACGCAGGGCTTCGCCTAAGCACCGCTAGGATATGATCGATGTGGATTATGGTGGAGGGGGGCACCGCACATAGCTAAGAGATCAATGATCAATTGTTGTGTCTCCAAGGGGTGCCCCCCTCCCCGTATATAAAGGAGTGGAGGAGGGGGAAGGGCCGGCCCTCTCTATGGCATGCCCTAGGGGAGTCCTACTCCCACTGGGAGTAGGATTCCCCCTTTCCTAGTAGAACTAGGAGCCCTTCCAAGTAGTAGGAGTAGGAGAGAAGGAAAGGGAAAGAGAATGGAAGGAAAGAGGGGGCGCCGCCCCTCCCCCTAGTACAATTCAGACTAAGCATTGGGGGGCGTGCAGCCTCTCCTCTCTCTTTCCCCTAAAGCCCAATAAGGCCCATATACTCCCCGGCGAATTCCCGTAACTCTCTCGTACTCCGAAAAATACCCGAATCAATCGGAACCTTTCCGATGTCCGAATATAGTCATCCAATATATCGATATTTACGTCTCGGCCATTTCGCGACTCCTCGTCATGTCCCCGATCAAATCCGGGATTCCGAACTACCTTCGGTACATCAAAACACATAAACTCATAATACAAATCGTCACCGAACATTAAGCGTGCGGACCCTACGGGTTCGAGAACTATGTAGACATGATCGAGACACGTCTCCAGTCAATAACCAATGGCGGAACCTGGATACTCATATTGGCTCCTACATATTCTACGAAGATCTTTATCGGTCAAACCGCATAACAACATATGTTGTTCCCTTTGTCATCGGTATGTTACTTGCCCGAGATTCGATCGTCGGTATCTCAATACCTAGTTCAATCTCGTTACCGGCAAGTCTCTTTACTCGTTCCATAATACATCATCCTGCAACTAACTCATTAGTTACAATGCTTGCAAGGCTTATAGTGATGTGCATTACTGAGTGGGCCCAGACATACCTCTCCGACAATCGGAGTGACAAATCCTAATCTCGAAATACGCCAAATCAACAAGTACCTTCGGAGACACCTGTAGAGAACCTTTATAATCAATCAGTTACGTTGTGACGTTTGGTAGCAGACAAAGTGTTCCTCCGATAATCGGGAGTTGCATAATCTCATAGTCATAGGAACATGTATAAGTCATGAAGAAAGCAATAGCAGTAAAATAAAACGATCAAGTGCTAAGCTAACGGAATGGGTCAAGTCAATCACATCATTATCCTAATGATGTGATCCCATTTATCAAATGACAACTCATGTCTACGGTTAGGAAACATAACCATCTTTGATCAACGAGCTAGTCAAGTAGAGGCATACTAGTGACATTCTGTTTGTCTATGTATTCACACATGTATTATGTTTCTGGTTAATACAATTCTAGCATGAATAATAAACATTTATCATGAAATAAGGAAATAAATAATAACTTTATTATTGCCTCTAGGGCATATTTCCTTTAGTCTCCCACTTGCACTACAGTCAATAATCTAGTTCACATCTTTATGTGATTAGTTCACATCTCCATGTGACTAATACCCAAAGGGTTTACTAGAGTCAATAATCTAGTTCACACTGCTATGTGATTAATACCCAAAGAGTGATCATGTTTTGCTTGTGAGAGAAGTTTAGTCTACGAATCTGCCACATTTAGATCCGTATGTATTTTGCAAATTTCTATGTCAACAATGCTCTGCACTGCGCTACTCTAGCTAATTTCTCCCACTTTCAAAATGTATCCAGATTGAGACTTAGAGTAATATGGATCAGTGTCAAAATTTGCATTGACATAACCCTTTACGACGAACCTTTTGTCACTTCCATAATCGAGAAACATATCCTTATTCCACTAAGGATAATTTTGACGTTGTCCAGTGATCTACTCCTAGATCACTATTGTACTCCCTTGCTAAACTCAGTGTAGGGTATACAATAGATCTGGTACACAGCATGGCATACTTTATAGAAACTATGGCTGAGGCATAGGGAATGACTTCCATTCTCTTTCTATCTTCTACCGTGATCGGGCTTTGAGTCTTACTCAATTTCACACCTTGTAACACAGGTAAGAACTCTTTCTTTGACTGTTCCATTTTGAACTACTTCAAAATCTTGTCAATGTATGTACTCACTGAAAAAATTTATCAAGCGTCTTGATTTCTCTATAGATCTTGATGCTCAATATGTAAGTAGCTTCCCCGAGGTCTTTATTTGAAAAACTCATTTCAAATACTCCTTTATGCTTTCCAGAAAATTCTACATTATTTCCGATCAACAATATGGCATTCACATATATTTTCAGAAATGTTGTAGTGCTCCCACTCACTTTCTTGTAAATACAGGCTTCACCACAAGTCTGTATAAAACTATATGCTTTGATCAACTCATCAAAGCGTATATTCCAACTTTGAGATGCTTGCACCAGTCCATAGATGGATTGCTGGACCTTGCACATTTTGTTAGAACCTTTAGGATCGACAAAACCTTCTGGTTGCATCATATACAACTCTTCTTTAAGAAATCCATTAAGGAATGTAGTTTTGACATCCATTTGCCAGATTTCATAAAATGTGGCAATTTTCCAACATGATCTGGACAGACTTAAGCATCACTATGAGTGAGAAAATCTCATCGTAGTCAACACCTTGAACTTTGTCAAAACCTTTTTCGACAAGTCTAGCTTTGTAGATAGTAACACTACTATCAGCGTCAGTCTTCCTCTTGAAGATCCATTTATTTTCTATGGCTTGCCGATCATCGGGCAAGTCAACCAAAGTCCACACTTTGTTCTCATACATGGATCCCATCTCAGATTTCATGGCCTCAAGCCATTTCACGGAATCTGGGCTCATCATCGCTTCCTCATAGTTCGTAGGTTCGTCATGATCAATTAACATGACTTCCAGAACAGGATTTACGTACCACTCTGGTGCGGATCTCACTCTAGTTGACCTACGAGGTTCGGTAGTAACTTGATCTGAAGTTACATGATCATCATCATTAGCTTCCTCACTAATTGGTGTAGGAGTCACAGAAACAGATTTCTATGATGAACTACTTTCCAATAAGGGAGCAGGTATAGTTACCTCATCAAGTTCTACTTTCCTCCCACTCACTTCTTTCGAGAGAAACTCCTTCTCTAGAAAGTATCCATTCTCAGCAACAGATATCTTACCTTCGGATCTGTGATAGAAGGTGTACCAAACAGTTACTTTTGGGTATCCTATGAAGACGCACTTCTCCGACTTGGGTTTGAGCTTATCAAGATGAAACTTTTTTACATAAGCATCGCAACCCCCAAACTTTAAGAAACGACAGCTTTAGGTTTCTTGCTAAACCACAGTTCATACGGTGTCATCTCAATGGATTTAGATGGTGCCCTTTTTAATGTGAACGCAGCTGTCTCTAATGCATAACCCCAAAACGATAGTGGTAAATCAATAAGAGACATTATAGATTGCACTATATCAAATAAAGTATGGTTATGATGTTCGGACACACCATTATGCTGTGGTGTTCTAGGTGGCATGAGTTTGTGAAACTATTCCACATTGTTTTAATTGAAGGCCAAACTCGTAACTCAAATATTCGCCTCTGCTATCAGATCGTAGAAACTTTATTTTCTTATTATGATGATTTTCCACTTCACTCTGAAATTCTTTGAACTTTTCAAATGTTTCAGACTTATGTTTCTTCAAGTAGATATACCCATATCTGCTCAAATCATCTGTGAAGGTCAGAAAATAACGATACCCGCCGCAAGCCCCAACACTCATCGGACCTCATACATTAGTATGTATTATATCCAATAAGTCAGTTGCTCGCTCCATTGTTTTGGAGAACGGAGTCTTAGTCATCTTTGCCCATGAGGCATGGTTCGCAAGCATCAACTGATTCATAATCAAGTGATTCCAAAAACCCATCAGCATGGATTTTCTTCATGCACTTTACACCAATATGACCTAAACGGCAGTGCCACAAATAAGTTGCACTATCATTATTAACTTTGCATCTTTTGGCTTCAATATTATGAATATGTGTATCACTACGATCGAGATTCAACAAACCATTTTCATTGGGTGTATAACCATAGAATGTTTTATTCGTGTAAATAGAATAACAATTATTCTCTAACTTAAATGAATAACCGTATTGCAATAAACATGATCAAATCATATTCATGCTCAACACAAACACCAAATAACACTTATTTAGGTTCAACACTAATCCTGAAAGTATAGGGAGTGTGCGATGATGATCATATCATTCTTGGAACTACTTCCAACACACATCGTTACTTCACCCTTAACTAGTCTATGTTCATTCTGCAACTCCTGTTTCAAGTTACTACTCTTAGTAACTGAACTAGTATCAAATACCGAGGGGTTGCTATAAACACTAGTAAAGTACACATCAATAACATGTATAACCAATATACCTTTGTTGACCTTGCCATCCTTCTTATCCACCAAATACTTGGGGCAATTCCGCTTCCAGTGACCAGTCCCTTTGTAGTAGAAGCACTCAGTCTCAGGCTTAGGTACAGACTTGGGTTTCTTCACTTGAGCAGCAACTTGCTTGCCATTCTTCTTAAAGTTCCCTTTCTTCCCTTTGCCCTTTTCTTGAAACCAGTGGTCTTGTCAACCATCAACACTTGATGTTTTTCTTGATTTATACCTTTGTCGATTTACGTATCACGAAGAGCTTGGGAATCATTTTCGTTATCCCTTGCATATTATAGTTCATCACGAAGTTCTAGTAACTTGGTGATAGTGACTAGAGAATTTTGTCAATCACTATCTTATTTGGAAGATTAACTCCCACTTGATTCAAGTGATTGTAGCACTCAGACATTCTGAGCACATGCTCACTAGCTAAGCTATTCTCCTCCATTTTGTAGGCAAAGTACTTGTCAAAGGTCTCATACCTTTCGACATGGGCATGAGTCTGAAATGCTAATTTCGACTCTTGGAACATCTTATATGCTCTGTGGCGTTCAAAACATTTTTGAAGTCCCGGTTCTAAGCCATAAAGCATGCTGCACTAAACTATCAAGTAGTCATCATACCGAGCTTTGCCAAACATTCATAACATCTACATATGCTCCTGCAATAGGTCCGTCACCTAGCGGTGCATAAGGGACATAATACTTCTGTGCAGCAATGAGGATAACCCTCAGATCACGGAGCCAGTCCGCATCATTGCTACTAACATCTTTCAACTTATTTTTCTCTAGGAACATATCAAAATAAACGAGGAGCTACATCTCGAGCTATTGATCTACAACATAGTTATGCAAATACTATCAGGACTAAGTTCATGGTAAATTAAAGTTCAATTAATCATATTACTTAAGAACTCCAACTTAGATAGATATCCCTCTAATCATCTAAGCAATCACGTGATCCAAATCAACTAAACCATAACCGATCATCACGTGAAATGGAGTAGTTTTCAATGGTGAACATCACTATGTTGATCATATCTACTATATGATTCATGCTCGACCTTTCGGTCTCAGTGTTCCGAGGCCATATCTGCATATGCTAGGCTGTCAGGTTTAACTCGAGTATTCTGCGTGTGCAAAATTGTCTTACACCCGTTGTAGATGAACGTTGAGCTTATCACACCCGATCATCACGTGGTGTCTCGGCATGATGAACTTTGGCAATGGTGCATACTCAGGGAGAACACTTTTACCTTGAAATTTAGTGAGAGGTCATCTTATAATGCTACCGCCGAACTAAGCAAAATAAGATGCATAAAGGATAAACATCACATGCAATCAAAATATGTGACATGATATGGCCATGATCATCTTGTGCCTTTGATCTCCATCTCCAAAGTACCGTCATGATCTCTATCGTCACCGACATGACACCATGATCTCCATCATCTTGATCTGTATCAATGTGTCATCACATGGTCGTCTCGCCAACTATTGCTCTTGCAGATATTGCTATCGCATAGCGATAAAGTAAAGCAATTATTTGGCGCTTGCATCTTATGCAATAAAGAGACAACCATAAGGCTTCTGCCAGTTGCCGATAACTTCAACAAAACATGATCATCTCAAACAACAACTTATATCTCATCACGTCTTGACCATATCACATCACAACAAGCCCTGCAAAAACAAGTTAGACATCCTCTACTTTATTGTTGCAAGTTTTACGTGGCTGCTACGGGCTGAGCAAGAACCGTTCTTACCTACGCATCAAAACCACAATGATAGTTCGTCAAGTTAGTGTTGTTTTAACCTTCTCAAGGACCGGGCATAGCCACACTCGGTTCAACTAAAGTTGGAGAAACTGACACCCGCCAGCCACCTGTGTGCAAAGCATGTCAGTAGAACCAGTCTCGTGTAAGCGTACGCGTAATGTCGGTCCGGGCCGCTTCATGCAACAATACCGCCGAACCAAAGTATGACATGCTGGTAAGGATGGCAATTTTATCCATGGACATGGATATCCATGGATACCCGACCCGAATGGATAGGGTTTGGATATGCTTTTGTGTCCATGGGCGGCGCCCAAACCCGACCTGATTGTTCATGGATAGGGCATGGATATAATCTTGTACCCATGAATATACCCAAACCCGACCCGATAGTATGACTTAATGGGGGCGGAATCTGCTATCCTTGCCCCACGGTCATATGTCCCACAACAATTTTACACTTTTTTATCTAAAACATGCATAAGAAATTACACAATCCCCATCGCAACTTTTTTTAGTTGACATTCAATCCCCTCTGTAACATAATCCAACACCCCTTCCCTTATTTTTACCTCCTCCTTAAATGACTCGTCATTCTCATCTGTTTGAAAAATACTAAATGATCTTAGGTTGTTAGTGGATGTTGATTTACCATAAGTGAAGCCTAGCCTACCACAAGGTGAAGAATGGAAGAGTTTATGTTAATATTGTGTTATGTCTTATTTATATGTCTCGAGAGGACCCAGTCGATATCCAATGGGTATGGATATCCATCGGATTTGGACATGGACACAATTTTTAACCCATGGATTTTTTCATGGGCGGGCAAAGACTGTCTTCATGGACATGGATATGGATTTGAGATTGTTCAACCCGATCCAAACCCGACCCATTGCCATCCTTACATGATGGTAAGCAGTATGACATGCTGGTAAGCAGTATGACTTGTATTGCCCACAACTCACTTGTGTTCTACTGGTGCATATAACATCTACGCATAAGCCTGGCTCTGATACCACTGTTGGGGAACGTAGTAATTTCAAAATTTTCCCTACGCACACACAAGATCATGGTGATGCATAGCAACGAGAGGGGAGAGTGTGTCTACGTACCCTCTTAGACCGAATGCGGAAGCGTTAGCACAATGCGGTTGATGTAGTCGTATGTCTTCACGATCCGACCGATCCAAGTACCGAACGCACGGCACCTCCGAGTTCTGCACACGTTCAACTCGATGACGTCCCGCGAGCTCCGATCCAGCAAAGCTTCACAGGAGAGTTTCATCAGCGCGGCGGCGTGGTGACGGTGATGATGATGCTACCGACGCAGGGCTTCGCCTAAGCACCGCTACGATATGATCGAGGTGGATTATGGTGGAGGGGGGCACCGCACACCGCTAAGAGATCAATGAGCAATTGTTGTGTCTCCAAGGGGTGCCCCCCTCCCCGTATATAAAGGAGTGGAGGAGGGGGAGGGCCGGCCCTCTCTATGGCGCGCCCTAGGGGAGTCCTACTCCCATCGGGAGTAGGATTCCCCCTTTCCTAGTAGAACTAGGAGCCCTTCCAAGTAGTAGGAGTAGGAGAGAAGGAAAGGGAAAGAGAAGAGAAGGAAGGAGGGGCGCCACCCCTCCCCCTAGTCCAATTCGGACTAAGCATTGGGGTGTGCGCAGCCTCTCCTCTCTCTTTCCCCTAAAGCCCAATAAGGCCCATATACTCCCCGACAAATTCCCGTAACTCTCCGGTACTCCAAAAAATACCCGAATCACTTGGAACCTCTCCGATGTCCGAATATAATCGTCCAATATATCGATATTTACGTCTTGGCCATTTCGAGACTCCTCGTCATGTCCCCGATCTCATCCGAGATTCCGAACTACCTTCGGTACATCAAAACACATAAACTCATAATACAAATCGTCACCGAACATTAAGCATGCGGACCCTATGGTTTCGAGAACTATGTAGACATGACCGAGACACGTCTCCGGTCAATAACAAATAGCGGAACCTGGATGCTCATATTGGCTCCTACATATTCTACGAAGATCTTTATCGGTCAAACCACATAACAACATACGTTGTTCCCTTTGTTATCGGTATGTTACTTGCCCGAGATTCGATCGTCAGTATTTCAATACCTAGTTCAATCTCGTTACCATCAAGTCTCTTTACTCATTCCGTAATACATCCCGCAACTAACTCATTAGTTACAATGCTTGCAAGGCTTATAGTGATGTACATTACAGAGTGGGCCCAAAGATACCTCTCCGGCAATCGGAATGACAAATCCTAATCTCGAAATATGCCAACTCAACAAGTACCTTCGGAGACACCTGTAGAGCACCTTTATAATCACCCAGTTATGTTGTGACATTTGGTAGCGCACAAAGTGTTCCTACGGTAATTGGGAGTTGCATAATCTCATAGTCGTAGGAACATGTATAAGTCATGAAGAAAGCAATAGCAGTAAACTAAAACGATCAAGTGTTGAGCTAACAGAATGGGTCAAGTCAATCACATCATTCTCCTAATGATGTGATCCCGTTTATCAAATGACAACTCATGTCTATGGTTAGGAAACATAACCATCTTTGATCAACGAGCTAGTCAAGTAGAGGCATACTAGTGACACTCTGTTTGTCTATGTATTCACACATGTATTATGTTTCCGGTTAATACAATTTTAGCATGAATAATAAACATTTAGCATGAAATAAGGAAATAAATAATAACTTTATTATTGACTCTAGGTCATATTTCCTTCGACTGGTTCTGTTGCTAATATTTGCAACTCGAAACAGGGGCTACGGATTAAGCGAAGATTGGCCAAGGACGAGGTGACGATGCGTGTGGGAAATGGTTCCAAAGTCGATGTGATCAACCCCTATTCAAGAATTCATCCGATTAACCAGTTAACTTGCCGATTAATCCCTACTCATAGGGTCACCGAGTAGCCGATAAACTGATAAATCGTCCGATTAATTGATTAAATGGCCGATTAACTTACTGATTAGCCTATTAATCCCCTACTCGCTAGCCAACCGAGCAGCTACCAGTTAACGATTTCCTCAACAATGTGATCAACATCGGCATGCTACCTCTACATCTACCTTCGAGATTAGTTTTAGACCTAAATAATTGTTATTTGGTGCCAGCGTTGAGCATGAACATTATATCTGGATCTTGTTTAATGCGAGGCGGTTATTCATTTAAATCAGAGAATAATTGTTGTTCTATTTATATGAATAATATCTTTTATGGCCATGCACCCTTGATGAGTGGTCTATTTTTAGTAAATCTTGATAGTAGTGATACACATGTTCATAGTATTGAAGCCAAAAGATATAAGTTTAATAATGATAGTGCAACTTATTTGTGGCATTGCCGTTTAGGTAATATTGGTGTAAAGCGCATGAAGAAACTCAATGCTGATGGGCTTTTGGAATCACTTGATTATGAATCACTTGATGCTTGCGAACCATGCCTCATGGGCAAGATGACTAAGGCTCCGTTCTCCAGAACAATGGAGCGAGTAACAGACTTGTTGGAAATAATACATACTAATGTATGCGGTCCGATGAGTGTTGATGCTCGCGGCGGGTATCGTTATTTTCTAACCTTCACAGATGATTTGAGCAGATATGGGTATATATACTTGATGAAACATAAGTCTGAAACATTTGAAAAGTTCAAAGAATTTCAGAGTGAAGTGGAAAATCATCGTAACAAGAAAATTAAGTTTCTACGATCTGATCGTGGAGGTGAATATTTGAGTTATGAGTTTGCTCTTCATTTGAAACAATGCGGAATAGTTTCGCAACTCATGCCACCTGGAACACCAGAGCGTAATGGTGTGTCCGAACATTGTAACCGCACTTTATTAGATATGGTGCGATCTATGATGTCTCTTACTGATTTATATCGTTTTGGGGTTATGCTTTCGAGACAGCTGCATTCACATTAAATAGGGCACCATCAAAATCCGTTGAGACGACACCTTATGAACTGTGGTTTGGCAAGAAACCCAAGTTGTCGTTTCTTAAAGTTTGGGGCTGCAATGCATATGTGAAAAAGCTTCAACCTGATAAGCTCGAAACCAAATCGGAGAAACGTGTCTTCATAGGATACCCAAAGGAGACTGTTGGGTACACCTTCTATAACAGATCCGAAGGCAAGATATTCGTTGCTAAGAGTGGATCCTTTCTAGAGAAGGAGTTTATCTTGAAAGAAGTGAGTGGGAGGAAAGTAGAACTTGACGAGGTAATTGTACCTACTCCCTTATTGGAAAGTAGTTCATCATAGAAATCAGTTTCACTGATTCCTACACCAGTAAGTGAGGAAGCTAATGATGATCATGAAACTTCTGATCAAGTTACTACCGAACCTCGTAGGTCAAACAGAATAAGATCCGCACCAGAGTGGTACGGTAATCCTGTTCTGGAAGTCATGTTGCTTAACCATGACGAACCTACGAACTATGAGGAAGCGATGATGAGCCCAGATTCCGCAAAATGGCTTGAGGCCATGAAATCTGAGATGGGATCCATGTATGAGAACAAAGTGTGGACTTTGGTTGACTTGCCCGATGATCGACAAGCCATAGAGAATAAATGGATCTTCAAGAAGAAGACTGACGCTGATGGTAATATTACTGTCTACAAAGCTCGACTTGTTGCGAAAGGTTTTCGACAAGTTCAAGGAGTTGACTACGATGAGACCTTCTCACCCATAGCGATGCTTAAGTCCGTCCGAATCATGTTAGCAATTGTCGCATTTTATGATTATGAAATTTGGCAAATTGATGTCAAAACTGCATTCCTTAATGGATAACTTAAAGAAGAGTTGTATATGATGCAACCAGAAGGTTTTGTCGATCCAAAAGGTGCTAACAACGTGTGCAAGCTCCAGCGATCCATTTATGGACTGGTGCAAGCCTCTCGGAGTTGGAATATACGCTTTGATAGTGTGATAAAAGCATATGGTTTTATACAGACTTTTGGAGAAGCCTGTATTTACAAGAAAGTGAGTGGGAGCTCTGTAGCATTTCTGATATTATATGTGGATGACATATTGTTGATCGGAAATGATACTGAATTTCTGAATAGCATAAAAGGATACTTGAATAAGAATTTTTCAATGAAAGACCTTGGTGAAGTTGCTTATATATTGGGCATCAAGATCTATAAAGATAGATCAAGATGCTTAATTGGACTTTCACAAAGCACATACCTTGATAAAATTTTGAAGAAGTTCAAAATGGATCAAGCAAAGAAAGGGTTCTTGCCTGTGTTACAAGGTGTGAAGTTGAGTCAGACTCAATGTCCGACCACTACAAAAGATAGAGAGAAAATAAAAGCCATTCCCTATGCTTCAGCCATAGGTTCTATCATGTATGCAATGCTGTGTACCAGACCTGATGTGTGCCTTGCTATTAGTTTAGCAGGGAGGTACCAAAGTAATCCAGGAGTGGATCGCTGGACAGCGGTCAAGAACATCCTGAAATACCTGAAAGGACTAACGATATGTTTCTCGTTTATGGAGGTGACAAAGAGCTCGTCGTAAACGGTTACGTCGATGCAAGCTTTGTCACTGATACGGATGACTCTAAGTCACAAACCGGATACGTATTTTTATTGAATGGTGGAGCTGTTAGTTGGTGCAGTTCCAAGCAGAGCGTTATGGCGGGATCTACGTGTGAAGCGGAGTACATAGCTGCTTCGGAAGCAGCAAATGAAGGAGTCTGGATGAAGGAGTTCATATCCAATCTAGGTGTCATACCTAGTGCATCAGGTCCAATGAAAATCTTTTGTGACAATACTGGTGCAATTGCCTTGGCAAAGGAATCCAAATTTCACAAGAGAACCAAGCACATCAAGAGACGCTTCAATTCCATCCACGACCAAGTCAAGGAGGGAGACATAGAGATTTGCAAGATACATATGGATCTGAATGTTGCAGACCCGTTGACTAAGCCTCTCTCACGAGCAAAACATGATCAGCATCAAGACTCCATGGGTGTTAGAATCATTACTGTGTAATCTAGATTATTGACTCTAGTGCAAGTGGGAGACTGAAGGAAATATGCCCTAGAGGCAATAATAAAGTTGTTTTTTATATTTCCTTATATCATGATAAATGTTTATTACTCATGCTAGAATTGTATTAACCGGAAACTTAGTACATGTGTGAATACATAGACAAAATGAGTGTCACTAGTATGCCTCTACTTCACTAGCTCGTTAATCAAAGATGGTTAAGTTTCGTAGCCATGGACATGAGTTGTCATTTGATTAACGGGATCACATCATTAGAGAATGATGTGATTGACTTGACCCATCCGTTAGCTTAGCACTATGATCATTTAGTTTATTGCTATTGCTTTCTCCATAACTTATACATGTTCCTATGACTATGAGATTATGCAACTCCCGAATACCGGAGGAACACTTAGTGTGCTATCAAACGTCACAGCATAACTGGGTGACTATAAAGATGCTCTACAAATGTCTCCAATGGTGTTTGTTGAGTTGGCATAGATCGAGATTAGGATTTGTCACTCCGTGTATCGGAGAGGTATCTCTGGGCCCTCTCGATAATGCACATCTCTATAAGCCTTGCAAGCAATGTGACTAAGGAGTTAGTTACGGGATGTTGCATTACGGAACGAGTAAAGAGACTTGCTGGTAACGAGATTGAACTAGGTATTGAGATACTGACGATCGAATCTCGGGCAAGTAACATACCGATGACAAAAGGAACAACGTATGTTATTGTGCAGTTTGACCGATAAAGATCTTCGTAGAATATGTAGGAACCAATATGAGCATCCAGGTTCCGCTATTGGTTATTGACCGTAGATGAGTCTCGGTCATGTCTACATAGTTCTTGAACCCATAGGGTTCGCACGCTTAACATTCGATGACGACCAGTATTATGAGTTTATGTGTTTTGATGTACCGAAGGTAGTTCGGAGTCCCGTGTGTGATCACGGACATGATGAGGAGTCTCAAAATGGTTGAGACATAAAGATCGATATATTGGAAGGCTATGTTTGGACATCGGAATGGTTCCGGATGAGTTTGGGCATTTACCGGAGTACCGGGGGGTTACCGGAACCCCCCAGGGAGTGTATGGGCCTTATTGGGCCTTAGTAGGAGAGAGGAGGAGGCGGCCAAGGTGGAGGTTGCGCCCCCCAAGCCCAATTCGAATTGGGTGGGGGCGCCCCCCCCTTTCCTTTCCTCTCTCTCTCTCTCCCTTCCTTCCTCTCCTACTCCAACCGAGCTGAACGTGTGCAGACCGCGGAGGTGCCGTACCTTCGGTGCTAGGATCGGTCGGATCATGAAGACGTACGACTACATCAACCGTGTTGTCATAACACTTCCGCTTACGGTCTACGAGGGTACGTGGACAACACTCTCCCCTCTCGTTGCTATGCATCACCTAGATGGATCTTGCGTGTGCGTAGGAAACTTTTTGAAATTTCTGCGTTCCCCAACACTGTGTTCAGCCCTCACCGCGCGGTACTACCGCTTAGAGGAGTGGCAGTACCGCTCGGGCGCTAGTGCAGTGCAAAGGAGCGGGTCCTCGGGCCGATAGTGCCACCTGAGCGGTACTACCGCTTGCCCCAGCAGTACTACCGTTGGGGTCGCAGTACATGGAAAACAAGGAAGGGCTCGGAGGGCAGAGCCGTGAGCGGCAGTGGCAGTGGTAGTGGGCGTGGTACTACCGTTAATAGGAGGTACTATCGCTCCTACTGCTGCTGCTACTGTCGCTTGCTCAACTAGGTCAAGTTGGCGTCAGCGGTAGTATGCCAGTGGGACCACCGCTGGACTACCGATAAACCCGACACGATAAATTTGAGACCTGAATCGAGGCGGCAGTACGAGTGGTACTGGGAGCGGTACTACCACCCACAAGCGGTACTACCGCTGGCAGCATTCCAAGACACTCCAAAATAACAGGAAGGGAAACTCCATGGAAGCGGAAAGATACGAAGGGTGCAATTGGATATGTGTGCGTGTTGATTCCACCCAAACCTTCCGAAGCAGACCCCCTCTTGATAGTACGGTAAATCATATGACTCAAGTCCACCGAAAATGAAACGAAGGAAAATAATATGTTTTCTGTTTAAAACTTTGAGGGGCCTCAATCTTCTTGTGCCAAACAATGAATTATCTGAAATGCTCAATGCACACGATTAGTCCGCAAACGTATTATCGTAAATCAACAAAACCGCTAAGGGATAAATATGCCCTAAAATAAAGTATCATGAAGCAAATGGAATAGCACATGATAACCAAAGGTTCACTCGAATGGTATTCGTGTACTCATAGGGATCGATATGGATGTCCATGGTTCCGTTATAGGTCATTGAACAAAAGGGGTTTTGTTCATGCCTATGTTTTACCGAACCTATAGGGTCACAACCTTAAGGTACTCATGATTTGTTGAGTGTTAGTTGGATAGGAGTAATGAGAAAATATTTATGAAATAGCTTCATTCGAAATTGTTTCGAGAGGAACCGGAAGGGTTTTGGGGTTTATCGGGTAGTACTGATAAATAATATATAGATGGAAATTGTTTTCAAAGATGTTAAATTAATATTAAAATGCTCAAAATATGATTAGGATGCTTTTATATTTATTTAAATAACAACGGGCCTTAAAAGGCCAAGTGGTGGAAAGGATATTGGGCCACTTGGGCCCAATAGGAGGTGGCGCCCCTTCTCTCTTGGGGAAGGAAGGGGGCCGAATTGGAGGGGGATTCCCCCTCCTCTTGCCCGGCACAAGGGGGGAACCTTTCCTCCTTGTGGCGCCCCCTATTCTCTCCTCCAACCTATATATACTAGAGGTTTTGGCCACTTTTGAAGACACAAGTTTTGGAGCCTCCTCTAGTTCTCTAGTTCTAGTTGATCCAATTAGAACTAGATCTAGTTCTCTAATCCTCATAATTAGAATCCTAGTGTGGTTCTAATCTCCTCCTTCTAATTCTACAGCGACAATTAGCTTTGTACGATGAAGCGTTGCCGGATCGTGAAGACCATATGCTTGCAAACTGTGGAGAGGTCGTGCTTTCAGTCTTTCGTTCAAGGGATCATTCATGAACAGTTCAAGGGACTTCAAGTACGATCTACACCGGCTTGTCTTCTTCCGCTGCAAGCCTGCAACTCAGAGTTGGTAATGATATGATCTAAACTGTTATTGTATATTCATAATGTTCCATGTTCATTGTAGGGTGTTTTTTTGTTTTCTACTATGTTTCCCAACATTCTTGACCGGGGGTCCATATGGGTCCATGGTCAGTAGGTGATGCAGCACATCGCTCACAGCCCCCCCCCCCCCCCCCCCGCTGAGGGTCGATGAACTAACCGACTCAGTGAAGGTGCGCTAGTCCAGGAAAATGACACCTCGTCTTTGAATTATTTGATCGAGGATGGCAAGATGAAACTTAAGATAGAAAAGCAAAAGGGACTTACCTCTGGAGCTCGGTGCACCTCACAATAGCCAACATCGTTTCCTTCAAGCCAGAAGGACTGGCCCTTGGCCTTGAAAAGGAGGGTCTGCATCCCTCTAATGTCCTTTCCTCGGAAGAACATCGGATGACTGAGGTCTGGTCACCAGGAGCAAACTTTCATAGAGAAGAAGCTCTGTCTTGGAGTGGTTGAACTCGGTGGTGGAGCATGACGTGTACGACATCAATCAAGTTAACGACCTCCCTGATGTAGTACTACACCCGAGCTTTGAGCATTTTGACCTCTTCTTTGTTCCCCCGTTCAAGGATCTTCATCATCCATGAGTGGAGCCAATCCAATGGCGCTGCTGGGAAAGCAGGGACTCCTTCCTTGTCCTAGGACGAACATCGACCATATAAAACCGTTCATCATTCCAGTGCTTCAGCATTTTGATGAATTTGCCCTCCAGACATTTGACGCGTGGATCTTGCTAGCCATGGCACCTCAACACTCCATGATATGGCGGGCATTTGTTTGTGACTTGAAACAAAAATCTTCAGCCAAATCCCAAAGTGGGGCTCTATGCAGAGGAAAGCCTCGCAGAAGACTATGTAGGAGGCGATATGGAGGATGGAATTGGGGGCAAGGTGGTGGAATTGCAGGTCGTAGAAGTAGAGGAGGCCCTTGTAACGCCCCAGATATAACTTTCCCAATTTGTACTCCAACTCTTGACGTTTCCGGCGTTAAGATATATTTATTTCTCGGGTTCGGGTCTTTGTCTCCATGTGTTGTTTTCGTTTTCATGCATCTCATATCATGTCATCACGTGCATTGCATTTGCATACATGTTCATCTCATGCATTCGAGCATTTTCCTCGTTGTCCGTTTTGCATTCCGGCGCTTCGTTCTCCTCCGGTGGTCAATTCTAGCTTTCTTTCGTGTGTGGGGATTAAACATTTCCGGATTGGACCGAGACTTGCCATGCGGCCTTGGTTTACTACCGGTAGACCGTCTGTCAAGTTTCGTACCATTTGGACTTCGTTTGATACTCCAACGGTTAACCGAGGGACCGAAAAGGCCTCGTGTGTGTTGCAGCCCAACACCCCTCCAATTTGGCCCAAAACCCACCAAACTCTGCTCCATGTCCTAGAGCGTTCGATCACGATCGCGTGGCCGAAAACCGCACCTCATTTGGACTCTCCTAGCTCCCTCTATGCCTATATATACCCCCCCTCCATTTTCGGATCTCTCCCCTCTCCTCCGAAACCCTAAAAACTCTCCCCGCCACCGACGGACACGTCCGCCCCCGGCCGGACAGTGTCCGCCACCGCCCGCCGCCACCACGTGGCACGCGCCCATTCACCGCCGCCTCGCGCCCACATCGCCGCCGCTCCGGCCCGGGAGGCCCGGATCGGGCCCCCGAGGCCCATCGCCGCCCGCAACCGCTCGGGGTCTCCTTCCCCGACGCCGTTGCCGCACCTTCCCCATTCCGGCGAGCTTCCCCGCCGGCCACCGCTGCCATTGCAGGCGCCACCGAGCTCCCTCGCCGGCGGACTCGGCGCCCGAAGGCTCCGGCGACCTCCGTGGCCCGTGCCCTCGCCCGCGCGCCGCCTCTCCCTCCCTCGCCGGCGCTCCGGCGAGCTCCTTCCTCCTCCCCGCTCCGGCCGACTCTTCCTCCGGTGAACCTCGGGCTCCGGGCCGATCCGATCTGGAACCGGACAAACCCTAGATCCGGTTGACTTTTGCCTCCTCCCAGTATTTTTTTGCATAACTTCATCATGTCATAACTCTATCATCGTAGCTCCGATTCGGACATATAGTATATCAAAATGTTCGTCTCGACATGTACATCATTTCATTCCATTGCATCATTTGCATTTGAGTTCATCTTGATGCCCGAAATGCTGCTAGAAGGAGGCTTCGTGAGTTAAGTTGCAGATCCGTTAGTTCATCATAGACTTTTGTCATTTTTGCCATAATTATTGTGTGCATGATATGCCTGTGAGTCTTTGGGATGAATTGTTAAGCATTTTGTCTTCTTTGCAGAGGTGCAACCCATGAATTTTTAGGATGTGTGTGGTGACTTGTGCAAGCTTGCAAAGTGAGGCACTTGGTAGATCTGTTTTCAGCGACTTAGTGGATTTCACTAAGTCTGGGATTATTCAGTTCATGATGCCATATGTTCAGCTTGTTTCCTAGTGATCCGTGCCTCTTTTGAGGATGATCAGTAGGGGAGTTTTGTTAATCATGTTATGCTCTATCCATCCATGTCTTTGTTTGCACATGTGGAGTACCCTAGATTGAGTCAATCGAGCTCTACTTTTGCTTCGTGGTAAATCTGGGCAGATCGTCAACTTGTTTGCGATTTGCTATTGTTATTGATCCGTGCATGCTATGCCATTGTTCTTGCCATGTCTAGCTAGCATTTTGTGCCTTCTTTATGGATATATGCTTGCCTTGCCATGACTTGCACCGTAGTGAGTGCATCGAGCTCGTTTACATGCCTTCGTGAGTTAGATTTCAGCATGTCTCAGTTTTCACTAAGTCTGAAAACTGATTGTGCGTGAGCTATGTTCGTGTGCTTGTTAGTATATTTTGTGATCCCTTTTGGCCCCAGGTCACTTTGGGACTTTTGATAAGCTTGTTGAGTAGCTACATGCCATGTTCTTACTTTTCATAATCAGGTTGTGTATCATGTTGTTTTGCTGCTCCGAAGAGAGCATCGTGGTCTGAAATTTCAGACTAGTGTTAATTTCACTAAGTCTGAAATCTGTTCTGCATTTGCGTTTTTGCCATGCTTGTTTGAACCTCATAATGGATGAATTTGGCCGTGGCTCAGTGCTAGTGTTTTGTTAAGCATCTTGTGGGCATCCCTACCATGTATTTTTTTGTCATGTTTGGTGGCTGTAGCATGTTCATTTCGTTGCATTTAGATGCCTACTTGCTGTAAATCGCAGACTGGTGTCAAATCTTAAAACGCTTGCCATTTCCAAACCGTAGCTCCGATTCCAATGATCTTTATATCGTTTTCAAGCGATTTCATCCCCTCTATCAAGTGGCACACTTGGTTTTCCAAGTTGAGGCCAGGTTCATGCATTTCCTGTCACGTCTTGCATTTTGCATCCCGCATAGCATATCATCATTGCATTTTATTGTTGGAGTTTGCACGTGGTTGATTGTATCCTTGTTGCTTGTTTGTGTTGTTTGGGTAGAGCCGGGAGACGAGTTCGCTAACGAGGAGCCCGTTGAGTTTGCTTTTGAGGATCCAGTCAACTCTGACAACTATGCAGGCAAGATGATCATACCCTCGAAATCACTACTATCTTTGCTATGCTAGTTTGCTCGCTCTTTTGCTATGCCAATGCTACGACGCCTACCACTTGCTTGTCAGCCTCCCAATTGCCATGTTGAGCCTCTAACCCACCATTGTCCTAGCAAACCGTTGATTGGCTATGTTACCGCTTTGCTCAGCCCCCTTCTTATAGCGTTGTTAGTTGCAGGTGAAGATTGGAGCCGTTCCTTGTTGGGACATTTATTTACTTGTTGGGATATCATTATATTGCCATGTTATCTTAATGCATCTATATACTTGGTAAAGGGTGGAAGGCTCGGCCTCTCGCCTAGTGTTTTGTTCCACTCTTGCCGCCCTAGTTTCCGTCATATCGGTGTTATGTTCCCGGAGTTTGTGTCCCTTACGCGGTTGGGCTATAATGGGAACCCCTTGATAGTTCGCCTTGATTAAAGCTTTTCCATCAATGCCCAACATTGGTTTTACCATTTGCCACCTAGCCTCTTTTTCCCTTGGGTTTCCGGAGCCCGAGGGTCATCTTATTTTAACCCCCCCCCCCCCCCGGGCCAGTGCTCCTCTGAGTGTTGGTCCAAACAGAGCCACTTGCAGCGCCACCTCGGGGCAACTCGAGGGTTGGTTTTAGTTGTACATAGTGTTCATCTGAGTGTGCCCTGAGAAAGAGATATGTGCAGCTCCTATCGGGATTTGTCGGCACATTCAGGCGGTGTTGCTGGACTTGTTTTAACCTGTCGAATCGTCTTGTTGTACCGAGATACCGAGTCTGATCGGTGTGTCTTGGGTGGAGGTCTATTCCTTCGTTGACCGTGAGAGCTTGTTATGGGCTAAGTTGGGACCCCCTGCAGGGATTGATCTTTCGAAAGCCGTGCCCGCGGTTATGGGCAGATGGGAATTTGTTAATCTCCGTTTGTAGATAACTTGAACCTTAATTAACTAAAATGAATCAACTGAGTGTGTTGCCGTGATGGCCTCTTCTCGGCGGAGTCCGGGATGTGGACACGGTGTTGGAGTTATGTTTGCGCAGGTTGCTCTCTTGTTTCCTGCTCGTGCTTTGCCTCCTCTTCTCGCTCTCTTTTGCGAATAAGTTAGCCACCATATATGCTAGTCGCTTGCTGCAGCTCCACTTACATTTACCCCTTCCTACCTATTAAGCTTAAATAGTCTTGATCGCGAGGGTGCGAGATTGCTGAGTCCCTGTGGCTCACAGATTACTATTACACCAGATGCAGGGACAGATGATACAGCTCCAGATGGCGTGCTTGATCTCAAGTGGGAATTCGACGAGGATTCTCAGCGTTACTATGTGTCTTTTCCTGATGATCGGTAGTGGTGCCCAGTTGGGGTGATCGGGACCTATGTCGCTTGTTGGGTTGTCTTTTATTTTGGCGCCGTAGTCGGGCCATGAGTGTTTGGATGATGTATGTTATTTATGTACTTTGATGTGACGTGGCGAGTGTAAGCCAACTATTGTATCTCCCCTTTTATTATATTTATATTACATGGGATGTTGTGAAGATTGCCTAACTTGCGACATTGCTTTCAATGCGGTTATGCCTCTAAGTCGTGCCTCGACACGTGGGAGATATAGCCACATCGAGGGCGTTACAAGTTGGTAATCAGAGCCTTTGCCGACCTTAGGAGCCCCATTGCTTGATCGTTTTTAGCAGCCGAGTTGTGTCTAGAAAAATGTTTTGAGTCATTTAGGAATTATATATCAGAGAGCTTAGGAATTCTTTTTACTTCCCAGTCTCCTCATCGCTCTGGTAAGGCATCCTGATGTAGAGTTTTGACTCTTCTCTTCTCAAATTTCACTAAAAAAAATTTAGGATCACGCGAGTATCTTGGATTAGTTTCGATGGCTTATGATGAGAACACTGTCTTGGTGCCTCCTGTCAGGGGTTTAGTGGAAGTGTCCCGGGGAGTTGAGCTCTGAGGTGTTGTCATCATAATTTTATCGTTGCAATTCTGGAATACTTGAGATATGTTCACCGACATCGAAAATATCCTTTATGCAGTTCGTTGGTGAGATAACCTCGACGCCACCCAGTACTGGGGCGGGAGCTCAGGAGTATCGCCATAACTTGTATAACGGATGCTTTTCGAAGGTTGAGGTAGATGGTTTCCGAAGGTTTCTTGGTTATGTATTGAAGGATGGATACAACTGGATGTAGGATTTGCTAGTTTGGGTGAGATATTATGCTTCCCCTGTATCCCCAGCACCTGATTGCATAACCGGAAAGTTTCAGGAGTTTCATAGGTGGGAATTCAAGTAGCTCTTAGGATATCGTTTCCGACAAATGTATGATATGAAATTGGGGTTCGACGTCTAGTGGTTCGCCTATTCATGGTCGATTTTACAGTGGTCTCATTGCGTCTTAAAGAGTCCTTGGCTATGCTGACTCGGGGACGCTTCATATGTCATGTGCACTGCCTTGTACATGATGGTGATGTACGATCGAGCCCGTGTAGGTCCCACCACGAAAACTTCGGACGAAATCTCTATCATATGTTTGTTCCGGCTTATTCCGCAAGCCAATCCTTGGTTTTATTTTGAGTTGTGGTATTCGAGTTGCTTCGAAGTCCCTTGTTGATTTACCTCTTCTACCTAATTCTATGTGGCTTCGCAATTTAGGAATATGTGACCACTTCAAGAGAAGTGCATTCGTTCATTTTGTTCGGATGTGAAGACTTTATGTTGCAATTTTCATTCCGTTGGATTCAGCCTCAATATTTGTCTATTTATGTGCTAATGGTGGTCAACCTCTTCAGGATGGCTCCTCCAACGCGCACGACTCCGAATCCTGATCCGCCACCACCTCCACCTCCTCCGGAGGCTTGGCAAGCTGTGATGGCCGCAACCAATGCAAATACACAGTTGATCATGCAAATCCTCCAAGAGCGCAATCAAGGCAGTCAAGGGAATCAAGGCAACAATCAGAACCATTTTGCTACGCTGAACCAGTTCCTCGCTAATGGTCCAAAGACGTTCAGCAATTGTGTTGAGGCTACCGATGCTGACGATTGGCTAGTAGATCTGGGCAGCATTTTGAATGCAGCAACGTCAGGCCTGAAGATTTCGTCAAGTTCGCTTCTTTCTAGCTCAAAGATCAGGTTGCAGAGTGGTTCCAGCAGTACAAGGATTCCAGAGGTGGACGTTTGATCACTTGGGATGATTTTCGTCGAGATTTCCGAGCTCATCACATCCCTCAGAGTGTGACTGAAAGCAAACGTGAGGAATTCCGCAATCTGAAGCAAGGCTCTTTGTCTGTCTATGACTACAACAAGTTGTTCCAGAAGCTCGCCCGTTTTGCCAAGCAAGATGTTCCTGATGAGAAGAGCATGATATACCAGTTCAGGGGTGGTCTCAGAGAAGAAATTCAGCTCGCTCTTGTCCTCTTTGAGCCGTTGAGGTACGATGAGTTCTACAACATGGCACTGAAGCAAGAGGCTGCTCAGTTGAGGTGTGATGCTTCCAGGAAGCGAGTCAGAGACACTACGCCTTCTTCCTCTACTCAAGTGGCCAAGCAGCAGAAGTATTCGCTTCCTCCTCCTCCGTTTCGTCAGCCGTATCAGTAGAAGAGCAAAGGTGGCAGTGGTTCTTCCCACCCACCCAATCCAGGCTTTCAGAACAAGACTTCGTCTCAAGCTCCAAGATCAAGTGCTCCGTACCACCGTCCGCTTTCAGAGGTCACGTGCAACAAGTGCCAACAAAAGGGTCACTACGCCAACAAGTGTTTCAACCAGAGGCGTCTTCCTCCTCCTCCTGTCAGATCGGCAAGTACAGGAGTGGTCAAGCATAACCCCAATTCCGTCAAGGTCAACTTGCTGAATGCAGCTCAGGCAGAGGACTCGCCAGATGTGATCATGGGTAACCTTCCTGTTAACGATGTTCCCGCTAAAGTACTTTTTGTTACTGGTGCATCGCTTTCTTTTATTTCAACTCCATTTGTGGCCAAGCATGATTTTGTGACCGAAAGGATTCCTGTTCCGTTGAAGATTGTGTCTTCGGGCAAGCAAATGACTTCTAACAATTGCGTCCCGGATGTCTCTATCACATTGGGCGATTACAAATTTCTCTCTTCTCCGGTGATTCTTGGTAATTCGGATATCGATCTTATTCTCGGGATGGACTGGCTCTCTAAACACAAAGCTCAGCTTGATTGTGCAGCCAGGCAAATTCAACTGACTCATTCGTCTGAGGATGTCATTGTCTTTGCCGCTCGGGATGATACAATCCGGTTGTTTTCTCTCAATGAGAAGGGTGAATTGGATGCTATTTCGCAGATTCCAGTTGTTTGTGAGTATCAAGATGTCTTCCCAGAAGAGCTCCCAGGAATGCCTCCACACCGGCCCGTTGAATTTGTTATTGAACTTGAGCCCGGTACGGAACCTGTGTGCAAGTGTCCTTACAAGCTCGGACCTGAAGAGTTGAAGGAGCTGAAGAAACAACTCGATATTCAAGAAAGAATGGGTCTCATTCGGCCTAGTTCTTCTCCATGGGGTTGTGGTGTTCTTTTTGTGAAGAAGAAGGATGGAACGGACCGACTTTGTGTTGATTATCGTCCATTGAACAAGAAGACCATCAAGAACAAATACCCACTTCCCAACATCAATGAGCTGTTCGAACAACTCAAGGGTGCCCAAGTATTCTCCAAGCTTGATCTCCGTATGTGTTATCATCAGATTCGTATCCGTGAGCAAGATATTCCCAAGACAGCCTTCAGGACAAGCTATGGGTCATATGAATACACTGTCATGTCTTTTGGCCTCGCCAACGCTCCTCCGACGTTCTCTCGCATGATAAACTTCATCTTCAACCCCTACACCAATGACTTCGTTTTGGTCTATCTCGACGACATTCTGGTTTTCTCCAAGAACAAGGAAGATCATGCCAAGCACTTCCGTTTGGTTCTTGACAAGCTCAGGGAACATCAGTTCTACGCCAAGTTCTCCAAGTGTGAATTTTGGCTCGATGAGGTGCTTTATCTTGGGCATATCATCTCTGCCAAGGGCATTGCCGTGAATCCTGAGAAGGTGTCTGCAATTGTTAATTGGGAACCTCCTCAGAACGTGAAGCAACTCCGTAGCTTCCTTGGTCTCGCAAGCTACTGCCGAAGATTCGTTGAAAACTTTTCTAAGATCGTGAAGCCTCTCTCAAATCTTCTCCAGAAGCACGTCAAGTACGTTTGGTCTCCGGAGTGTGATATTGCTTTCAACACTTTGAAAGAGAAGTTGATCACTGCTCCAGTTCTGACTTCGCCTGATGAAACCAAGCCGTACGAGGTCTTTTGTGATGCCTCTCTCCAAGGTCTCGGTGCTGTACTGATGCAAGAGAAGAAAGTTGTTGCTTATACCTCTCGCCAGTTGAAGCCTAATGAGAAGAACTACCCCACTCATGATCTCGAGTTGGCGGCAGTTGTGCATGCTTTGTTGACTTGGAGACATCTGCTCTTGGGAAGAAAAGTGGATATTTTCACTGATCACAAGAGTCTCAAGTACATCTTCACTCAGCCTAATCTCAACCTCAGGCAAACTCGATGGGTCGAAATGATTCAAGAGTACAATCCGAGTATTGAGTATACTCCAGGCAAGGCCAATGTGATTGCTGACGCTTTGAGCAGGAAAGCATATTGCAACAGTCTGATTCTGAAGCCTTATCAACCCGAGCTTTGTGAAGCTTTCCGCAAACTTAATCTGCAAGTTGTTCCTCAAGGTTTCCTCGCCAACCTTCAAGTCTCTCCTACCTTGGAAGACCAGATTCGCCAAGCCCAGCTTCTTGATGCTATGGTGAAAAAGGTGAAGATTGGTATCGCAAAGAGTCAGTCCAAGTACAAGTGCTACCGCCTTGATGACAAGGACGCTCTCTTCTTCGAGGATTGAATTGTGGTACTCAAGGGTGAACTTCGTAAAGTGATCATGAACAAGGCTCACAATTCTCTCCTCTCTATCCACCCTGGTAGCACGAAGATGTATCAGGATCTTAAGCAAACTTATTGGTGGACTCGAATGAAGCGCGAGATCGCTCAATTCGTCAATGAATGTGATGTCTGCAGAAGAGTGAAGGCAGAACACCAAAGGCCAGCAGGTCTCCTCCAACCTCTTGCCATTCCAGAATGGAAGTTTGACCACATTGAAATGGACTTCGTGACTGGGTTTTCAAAGTCCAAGCGTGGCAATGATGCTATATTCGTTGTCATCGACAAGCTCACCAAAGTGGCTCACTTTCTGCCTATCAAAGAGTCAATCACTGCAGCTCAATTGGCGGAACTCTACACCTCTCGAATTGTCTCTCTGCACGGTATTCCTCAAGTGATATCTTTAGATCGTGGCAGCATCTTTACCTCCAAGTTTTGGGATTCTTTTCAGAAGGCCATGGGCACCAACATTCGCTTCAGCACTGCTTTCCATCCTCAAACAAGCGGTCAAGTCGAGCGTGTCAACCAGATTCTTGAAGATATGCTCAGGGCTTGTGTTATCTCCTTTGGCATGAAGTGGGAGGATTGTCTTCCTTATGCTGAATTCTCTTACAACAACAGTTTTCAAGCAAGTTCGGGCAAGGCCCCATTTGAAATTCTGTATGGTAGGAAGTGTCGTACCCCTCTCAACTGGTCTGAAACCAGTGAACGTCAGCTGCTGGGTAATGACTTAATCACAGAGGCAGAAGAAATGTGCAAGGTCATTCGTGATAACCTCAAAGCAGCCCAATCCCGCCAGAAGAGCTACTATGATAGTAAGCACCGTGATTTGGCTTTCGAGATCGGAGATCATGTTTACCTCCGCGTCTCTCCTATGAAAGGGACTCGTCGCTTCGGTATCAAAGGGAAGCTTGCCCCTAGATACGTCGGACCTTTCAAGATTGTCAGCAAGAGAGGCGACCTCGCCTATCAACTCGAGCTTCCGTCAAACTTTGCAAATGTTCATGATGTGTTCCATGTCTCCCAATTCTGAAAGTGCTTCAAGACGCCTGAACGCACCGTCAACTTCGAGGACATTGAGCTCCAAGAAGATCTCTCCTATCGTGAGCACCCAGTTGCAATCCTTGAAGAGACTGAACGCAGGACTCGCAACAAGTCAATCAAATTTCTCAAAGTAAAGTGGTCACACCATTCCGACCGTGAAGCTACCTCGGAACACGAGGATCACCTCCGTTCTGAGTACCCGGAGTTCTTTCAGTCCTAGATCTCGGGACGAGATCTTTTCGTAGTGGTGGAGTGTTGTAACGCCCCAGATATAACTTTCCCAATTTGTACTCCAACTCTTGCCATTTCCGGCGTTAAGATATATTTATTTCTCGGGTTCGGGTCTTTGTCTCCGTGTGTTGTTTTCGTTTTCATGCATCTCATATCATGTCATCACGTGCATTGCATTTGCATACATGTTCATCTCATGCATTCGAGCATTTTCCCTGTTATCCGTTTTGCATTCCGGCGCTTCGTTCTCCTCCGGTGGTCAATTCTAGCTTTCTTTCATGTGTGGGGATTAAACATTTCCGGATTGGACCGAGACTTGCCATGCGGCCTTGGTTTACTACCGGTAGACCGCCTGTCAAGTTTCGTACCATTTGGACTTCGTTTGATACTCCAACGGTTAACCGAGGGACCGAAAAGGCCTCGTGTGTGTTGCAGCCCAACACCCCTCCAATTTGGCCCAAAACCCACCAAACTCTGCTCCATGTCCTAGAGCGTTCGATCACGATCACGTGGCCGAAAACCGCACCTCATTTGGACTCTCCTAGCTCCCTCTATGACTATATATACCCCCCCTCCATTTTCGGATCTCTCCCCTCTCCTCCGAAACCCTAAAAACTCTCCCCGCCACCGACGGACACGTCCGCCCCTGGCCGGACAGTGTCCGCCACCGCCCGCCGCCACCACGTGGCACACGCCTATTCGCCGCCGCCTCGCGCCCACATCGCCGCCGCTCCGGCCCGAGAGGCCCGGATCGGGCCCCCGAGGCCCATCGCCGCCCGCAACCGCTCGGGGTCTCCTTCCCCGACGCCGTTGCCGCACCTTCCCCGTTCCGGCGAGCTTCCCCACCGGCCACCGCCGCCATTGCAGGCGCCACCGAGCTCCCTCGCCGGCGGACTCGGCGCCCGAAGGCTCCGGCGACCTCCGTGGCCCGTGCCCTCACCCGCGCGCCGCCTCTCCCTCCCTCGCCGGCGCTCCGGCGAGCTCCTTCCTCCTCCCCGCTCCGGCCGACTCTTCCTCCGGTGAACCTCGGGCTCCGGGCCGATCCGATCTGGAACCGGACAAACCCTAGATCCGGTTGACTTTTGCCTCCTCCCAGTATTTTTTTTGCATAACTTCATCATGTCATAACTCTGTCATCGTAGCTCCGATTCGGACATATAGTATATCAAAATGTTCGTCTCGACATGTACATCATTTCATTCCATTGCATCATTTGCATTTGAGTTCATCTTGATGCCCGAAATGCTGCTAGAAGGAGGCTTCGTGAGTTAAGTTGCAGATCCGTTAGTTCATCATAGACTTTTGTCATTTTTGCCATAATTATTGTGTGCATGATATGCCTGTGAGTCTTTGGGATGAATTGTTAAGCATTTTGTCTTCTTTCCAGAGGTGCAACCCATGCATTTTTAGGATGTGTGTGGTGACTTGTGCAAGCTTGCAAAGTGAGGCACTTGGTAGATCTGTTTTCAGGGACTTAGTGAAATCCACTAAGTCTGGGATTATTTAGTTCATGATGCCATATGTTCAGCTTGTTTCCTAGTGATTCGTGCCTCTTTTGAGGATGATCAGTAAGGGAGTTTTGTTAATCATGTTATGCTCTATCCATACATGTCTTTGTTTGCACATGTGGAGTACCCTAGATTGAGTCAATCGAGCTCTACTTTTGCTTCGTGGTAAATCTAGGCAGATCGTCAACTTGTTTGCGATTTTGCCGATGCTATTGTTATTGATCCGTGCATGCTATGCCATTGTTCTTGCCATGCCTAGCTAGCATTTTGTGCCTTCTTTATGGATATATGCTTGCCTTGCCATGACTTGCACCGTAGTGAGTGCATCGAGCTCGTTTACATGCCTTCGTGAGTTAGATTTCAGCATGTCTCAGTTTTCACTAAGTCTGAAAACTGATTGTGCGTGAGCTATGTTCGTGTGCTTGTTAGTATATTTTGTGATCCCTTTTGGCCCCAGGTCACTTTGGGACTTTTGATAAGCTTGTTGAGTAGCTACATGCCATGTTCTTACTTTTCATAATCAGGTTGTGTATCATGTTGTTTTGCTGCTCCGAAGAGAGCATCGTGGTCTGAAATTTCAGACTAGTGTTAATTTCACTAAGTCTGAAATCTGTTTTGCATTTGCGTTTTTGCCATGCTTGTTTGAACCTTATAATGGATGAATTTGGCCGTGGCTCAGTGCTAGTGTTTTGTTAAGCATCTTGTGGGCATCCCTACCATGTATTTTTTTTGTCATGTTTGGTGGTTGTAGCATGTTCATTTCGTTGCATTTAGATGCCTACTTGCTGTAAGTCGCAGACTGGTGTCAAATCTTAAAACGCTTGCCATTTCCAAACCGTAGCTCCGATTCCAATGATCTTTATATCGTTTTCAAGCGATTTCATCCCCTCTATCCAGTGGCACACTTGGTTTTCCAAGTTGAGGCCAGGTTCATGCATTTCCTGTCACGTCTTGCATTTTGCATCCCGCATAGCATATCATCATTGCATTTTATTGTTGGAGTTTGCACGTGGTTGATTGTATCCTTGTTGCTTGTTTGTGTTGTTTGGGTAGATCCGGGAGACGAGTTCGCTAACGAGGAGCCCGTTGAGTTTGCTTTTGAGGATCCAGTCAACTCTGACAACTGTGCAGGCAAGATGATCATACCCTCGAAATCACTACTTTCTTTGCTATGCTAGTTTGCTCGCTCTTTTGCTATGCCAATGCTACGACGCCTACCACTTGCTTGTCAGCCTCCCAATTGCCATGTTGAGCCTCTAACCCACCATTGTCCTAGCAAACCGTTGATTGGCTATGTTATCGCTTTGCTCAGCCCCCTTCTTATAGCGTTGTTAGTTGCAGGTGAAGATTGGAGTTGTTCCTTGTTGGGACATTTATTTACTTGTTGGGATATCATTATATTGCCATGTTATCTTAATGCATCTATATACTTGGTAAAGGGTGGAAGGCTCGGCCTCTCGCCTAGTGTTTTGTTCCACTCTTGCCGCCCTAGTTTCCGTCATATCGGTGTTATGTTCCCGGAGTTTGCGTCCCTTACGCGGTTGGGCTATAATGGGAACCCCTTGATAGTTCGCCTTGATTAAAGCTTTTTCAGCAATGCCGAACATTGGTTTTATCATTTGTCACCTAGCCTCTTTTTCCCTTGGGTTTCCGGAGCTCGAGGGTCATCTTATTTTAACCCCCCCGGGCCAGTGCTCCTCTGAGTGTTGGTCCAAACAGAGCCACTTGCAGCGCCACCTCGGGGCAACTCGAGGGTTGGTTTTAGTTGTACATAGTGTTCATCTGAGTGTGCCCTGAGAAAGAGATATGTGCAGCTCCTATCGGGATTTGTCGGCACATTCGGGCGGTGTTGCTAGACTTGTTTTAACCTGTCGAATCGTCTTGTTGTACCGAGATACCGAGTCTGATCGATGTGTCTTGGGTGGAGGTCTATTCCTTCGTTGACCGTAAGAGCTTGTTATGGGCTAAGTTGGGACCCCCCCCCTGCAGGGATTGATCTTTTGAAAGCCGTGCCCGCGGTTATGGGCAGATGGGAATTTGTTAATGTCCGGTTGTAGATAACTTGAACCTTAATTAACTAAAATGAATCAACTGAGTGTGTTGCCGTGATGGCCTCTTCTCGGCGGAGTCCGGGATGTGGACACGGTGTTGGAGTTATGTTTGCGCAGGTTGCTCTCTAGTTTCCCGCTCGTGCTTTGCCTCCTCTTCTCGCTCTCTTTTGCGAATAAGTTAGCCACCATATATGCTAGTCGCTTGCTGCAGCTCCACTTACATTTACCCCTTCCTACCTATTAAGCTTAAATAGTCTTGATCGCGAGGGTGCGAGATTGCTGAGTCCCTGTGGCTCACAGATTACTATTACACCAGATGCAGGGACAGATGATACAGCTCCATATGGCGCGCTTGATCTCAAGTGGGAATTCGACGAGGATTCTCAGCGTTACTATGTGTCTTTTCCTGATGATCGGTAGTGGTGCCCAGTTGGGGTGATCGGGACCTATGTCGCTTGTTGGGTTGTCTTTTATTTTGGCGCCGTAGTCGGGCCATGAGTGTTTGGATGATGTATGTTATTTATGTACTTTGATGTGACGTGGCGAGTGTAAGCCAACTATTGTATCTCCCCTTTTATTATATTTATATTACATGGGATGTTGTGAAGATTGCCTAACTTGCGACATTGCTTTCAATGCGGTTATGCCTCTAAGTCGTGCCTCGACACGTGGGAGATATAGCCGCATCGAGGGCGTTACAGCCCTGGAGGGAGGGGTGGATCGGAAACCCTGGACCTTGTACAAGGTGGGGATGAACACGACGCGCTCACCTTCCTGAGGTTCTAGAACCCGGGTGGCGGAGCAAATGACCTTCCCGACAAGAGGGGAACAACACTTCACCTTACCCCGTGGGGGCAGGTAGCCGAGCACCTGGAGCTTGGTGATGTCGTCGGCGGCGACAGTTGAGTGGGGCCATATCCCCCTCTTGCTCGCCGCCTTTTCCTCCTCCGCCGCCGCCAACCCGGTATGCTTTCCCTTCCTAGTCATTGATGGAGATGGGGAGGGAAGGAAGGGGGGATTGGTAGGCTCTATTTGAAGTTTTGATATCTGGGCGCCGGAGCTTGGGAATCACAAGAGCTGGGAGCAAGGGCGAAGGTGTGAAAATGAAGTAAATCGATCGTTTGGATTTTATAAGCCGGTAAAAACACTCAGCGTACGGATTGCGCGGCAATAATCTCGCAAGTTCCCAACGCGACTGCGTTATGTGCGTGCGTGGATTGAGGTGTTTTATTGGTAATGCCGCCGAAAATCCAGGGCATGGTCTCTTTACTGATGAGACGTGCCAATAGCAATGGCCGCGAGCTACACTACCCATGACATAATGAGTACTGATGAGACCTTTCGGTTCTACAATATATGGTGGTGTTTCGAGTTTGGTCAAAAGTTGTCAGAACCTGACCCAACCAGGCGCGCCCACTCTTCCTCGGGAAAGACTTCGTTGTTAAGCTAACTAGTCCGGGTAAGGGTCCTCGGGTCCGACAATAAAAATACTCTTCGGGAAGAGCTCGTTTGGGGATCCTTCGGAGTCCGAGGTATATAATTCCTCTTACACAGGCTGCGGTTATGTCAAAGAAGGAAGCACAAAGGTGAGTGTTGAACCAGTTTGCAAGATCGAAGACTAACATAGAAGAGCAAGTCTTCCGAGGATTATCCTTAGCTTGGAAGACCGGTTCAGGGGCTACTGATGGTGTGCTACATAGGGGGTGCTAACCACGTCGGCCCCCAAGCATGGGTTGGGCCAAGGACCCCCAAACTATCAACCAGTGGGACACGCATGTCGGGCCCTCGGCGTACTCAAGATGAAATCTTCCGAATACTTGGCACCTGCTTCAAGAAAAAATGTGATCCTCAGTATGTTTATATCCTGATGTTACCGACCTAGGTGCAACCTTAGGTACCCCTTGTGTCTATATGAGCCAAGCGGTTTAGGACCATAGACCTAGATTCATTCACATAAGATCTCGAGGTAAATCAACCTGTACTTTATATCCCATCCACAATTAATACAATATAAATAGAACGTGGTTTACTTCTTTGATAGGGCCCTAACCATGATAAATATTGTGTCCCTTTTTCATCCTATTACCATCTAGCCAAGATCACCCCCTTCTCGAGATCTGTCAGATTTAGCTCCATCACCTGCCTACAACGTCCGCCTACAATGTTCGTTCGTCACATGTAGCAACCATCGTCTACAACATTGATGCCCAACCTTGCAACAATTGGTGGCGGGGGTCGTTTGGTCGCCGTTGCACGACCTCTTAGGGTGTGTTTAGTATGTGTCACCAAGGAGAATGGAATGGGTCCGACCCGTCCTTTGGGCTCGTTCTTATGTTTGGTAGGCAACTGGAATAGGAACCCACTCGTTCCCCCGAATGGGAATATTCGCTCCAGATGCGTAACACGCTCGTTCCTCCAAATTGGTGGAACGACGCGGAACCGCTCCTCCTCGTCTCTTCCTCTCTTTCCCCTGCGCCTTCTCCCTCATCTCTCTCTCCCTCTTCAATCAGCGTCCAGTGCCCTTGCGGCATCTGGGGAGGCGAGCGATGGCAACCGGCGGGCGCGCAGCTCGCGGCCGGGAAGACGGCGGCGACTGCAGCGCAGAGATCGAGCCAGAGGACGCACCTGGTGAAGAGCGTCGTGGCAGAGCAGGTGAGCAGGTGCAGGGACGGGAGCGTGAAGGCGCAGGCCGGCGGGCGCTCGGCTGGAGCACCTCCCCGATCTGGCGGCTATGGTTTCGCCATCTCATCTCTCTCTCGGGAGGAGCAGTCGTCCTGCCGCTGGCACATCTGTACCGCGGAAGCGGCCATGGAGAAGTGGACGGTGGCATGAGATGGAACTGCAGCTATCAATTTGCTGATCGGCACAACATGAGCAGCTCGCGCAGCACTCAGACAGTGGCATGCTACACCATGCGAGAGAAAAAAGAAAGAGAACCAGGCTGTGCTCCATCGTGCTCTTTCACTTGTGCCTTTTGCAATGTAATTTTGTGCATGCCCCTAGTCAAATATGGATGATTCTGTCTAAATTTGTTACTAATAAAATACAATCAATGTTTGCATATATTACCAGAAAAGAAATCACTAATTTTAACATTTTTCATTTCATTCCATCTCACCAACCAAACATTAAGATGTAACCATTCCATTCCACCTTATTATTCATACCAAACGCAAAGATGAACCATTCCATTCCGATGAAACGGAACCATTACATGCCATTCCACTTGGTTCTTCAACCAAACACACCCTTAGCAAACACCAACGTGTCACATCACTGTTGTGCGGCCACGCAACAAACGGCCATGCCGCTCCAAATTTGCCATCACGCCGATCGCAATAAAGACACGCGTCACAGCAGTGGACATCCATGCCATCCGGAGGCAAAGCGATGAGGAAGCGACCCAGTGGTTGTGCGCTGCGGCGGTGTAGGTGGAGGGGAAGGAGGGGAATGGGGCAACATACGGGAAGTAGAGACGAGGTAGAGAAAGATAGAGAGAGGCGACTCGCACGAGGGCCACATAGCCACGCAGCAAGAGAGTGAGGAGGCCGACGAAACCAATCGATCAGTCGGGGCGATTAAAAAATATTGAAATGAAAGGTAGATCCTTCTACCTTATATATTCAAAACAGGCAAAGACTAAAGACCAGTGGTCGATTACATGAGGCTTGTTATGTGCACCGTGGTGCAAAGGGCCACAAGCAGCCTGCAGAGAAAGAAAGGAAGGCAGGGGCAAGAGGAACAACTTATGCACTAAAACATGTAAAACAGCGAGCTAATCAACACTCCAACTTATGTGCCCAAGCCAACAGAGAGTCCCTATCCTCCACCTTGCGCTGTGATCTGTAGGCGGCAGACCAGCGCTTGTTGTTGAATAATTCTGAGCGTGCCAAAGCGTGACAGCGCACGCAGAAAAGACAATGTACCATTGGTGTGGCGAGGCTAGGTGGTGCAGCTGTGGAGAGGCTAGGTGGTGAGCCGCACGCCTCATGAAATCCACCTGATCAGTAGATATGCAAGCCACGGATGACAAATTCCTTCGCCCAGAGCAAGTGAGCAGGCAAGCATCTGAGAATCAAGTGACAAATAGGCTGGGCAAACATCAAAATGTGAGAGGCGAAAGAAATACCATGCAACTCATTCCTCTTATGTGAAAAGGACAATGTATTGGCATGGCATCAAGCCGAAACGAATCGATGCAATCATTTCCATCCCGGATATTTTCTATGGACAGGTGAAACTCACAAAAAGGAGTGCTTTTACATGTACAAGAAACGCACACGACACCCGACCTCTGTAACAGAAAAAACTGTACATGCTATGTACTTGCAATCCACCTGCAGTCGCTCTGAAGAGCTAACCAACTCCAAAATGTTCACGCCATCGTCAAGAAGCTGAGATCAGCGTGTTTTTCAACTTGTGTGCTACGAATGCCGCCGCCCGCTGGCAGGATTTACAGGACCAGTCGGTGGAGGAGGAGATGACGATGGTAGACGGACCAGGGCGGGTTGAGGCGAGGGAGCCGCTGTGAGGGCATAGGTGAGCCTTGAAGATGAGCTCTCAATAAGCCCTGCAACTCCAGCAGCAGAGGTTTGTGCGTTGGATGGAAGGAACAGGTCATGTTTCTGGTCTTTGTAAGCGCTCCATACCTGCGAAAGACAGAAGAAAGATCTTAATTAACTAACTAGAGTTCTTGTTTACTGCCGAGTGAGTTGCTTCATCAATGATCTACTCCTGCAATTTCATGAGCTAATATGAACCGTAGAGTTCTATACTCACATCAGAAGGATTAAGGATTTCTCGAACTTTAGCACAGTGAGCGCCTTCCGTTGCAAAAGCATGAAGTACCTGTTTAGATAAAACAAAACGAAAAACAAGTACATCAAATATTATCAACAAAACACAAGCCGTAGAGGCTATTCAAGTATTAAGAAATTGAATTTTCAGACGACTCGAACCTAAAATGCATAAATACCACAACAAGGCCTTGACAGGATCCAAGGATTGCACCCTCTTATATCATGCTTTAACTACTCAAGTCACGAGACTAATGCTTTGAAGACTTGACGACACGAAATGTAGTTCAGCCAATTCTTTGGGCAAACACTTGATTTATTTTCAGGTCAAATATTTCAGGGCAATCTTACACTCATACCATCCAGTACACAAAACAAGCAAAATGGAAGATGCACTTTGGACATCAGCTCCCTAGAGACTGTCTATGATCAAACCAATTCTCTTTTGATTGCATCTAACTGCTCAGTGCAATAGCAAGATTTAGCTAAAATGCTACCCAGAATATGATGTTTACCTCCACTGCTAGTACACGCCCAATTGAAGCCTCGGATTCATTCCACTTCATTTGGTTGCAGAGTCCCTGCCTTCCACCAGCTCGCCAGTCAAGAATGCCAAGGAGCACATCAACAAGACCAACCCTATTTTGGTTCGTAGTAAATACAGAGCAAAAAAATAGTTATTGAGCTGTTTTCACTGAAAAACAGTAGCTCTACCACTGCAGTGACTAACAAGATGAAGCAAGTAGACACTGGTAGTGCTTGGTCCTGGTTAGGATTCCTTTTCATTCAAAAAAAAGTCTCAATATATTGCAAATGATGGTTATTTAGACAAAAGGTGTATTCCAAAGTCTAACCAGAAGAAAAACAATACAAGTTAATATGTTTTAGTTCTGTAAAATGTCAAAAGAATGGGGTAAAGGCAGATGCTGAGATGCTGCAGAATACCTAATTTTCCAATCAGAAAAAAATAGCTATATTGAACAAGTTTTGATCAGAAAGGTTTTCAACATAAATGGAACCCACTAAATGCAAATGTTTCATTAATTACCAGGTGCATCCTTTAAAGTTGCATATTCACGCAAGTCTGCCCTCTAACAATATATAGCACCAAAGCATTGAATAGTGATTGTTGAAGGCCACTTCAAATTTACGAAATTAAATGATACTCCCCCGTAAAGAAATATAAGAGCGTACTGATCTAAACGCTCTTATATTTCTTTACGGAGGGAGTATTTGGGAAATGGAATGTTCTATTCTATATTTAAAGACCTATAGCTAAACTGGAGCAGCTTACTTTAACCCCTGTGCAACAAGCGCGTCTCTAGCTCGATTACCAGCGCCAACAACACGCTTTAGTGTCTCTAATGCCAGTATACTTCCACCTTGCCATCCAATTGCTTTCATAAGCAGTGCAACAACCTGCAAGGTAGTTCAAGAAATAGATCACGATGGGCCCTTAGATGCCATTTATGAAAAGATGTGCTACGCCAATCATATTGGATTTCCTCTTCTGGCTTCTCCCCCCATAAGTTCTACAGAATATACTTTCAAACTATAAAGGCAAACATCTTGTAAATTTAAGAGATAAATAGTTATTGTTGAAGCGACACCAGAAAAGGAATTTTCAGTCATAATTTCTTTAAACACCAAGGTTCACACTGAACTTAGTATTATCAAGCTTTGTCTCCAAACGTTTTCAGATGAAGTCAAATTACATTAGTGGCCATGCTGCTGTATCAGCAAAAAAGATCAATATGCAATGTTCCCCTCAAGAGTCATAACAAACACAAATAAGTTCATTATAATTTAATACCTGAGGAGTTCCTGCACTTGTTGCCGCCATAGCTTCAGCACAAGTGGTGCTAGACGCCAGCTGATGTAGTACTCGCAAACAACTAAGGCGAACCCTCTCTTGTGGAGTCTGCACAGTGGTCTCAGGGACACCATCAGAGTTATCGTGCTCAATAGGTTCTGCTTGCACTCTACTTGTGTCCTGTCCAGATGCCATAGTCTCCCTTCTTCCCTCATAAGCCATAGCTGCAACCAGCTTTGGAACATAACCTAGGTAACCAACATGGTCTGCAAGTGCCGGATGAACACGCAACAAAGAAACAAGTGCAGCAGAAAGCAGCAAAGGAAGTTCTGGATCAACAGCATTTGCTTCATAGTGGGTAGCAGCAACTGAAGAAACATACTGATCTAGGAGACCTTCAAGGAATCTTTTAGGGTTTCTCAGTGGAAACTTGGGATCCTTTAAGAAAAGTCTCACATATATTCCACCAACCTGAAATTTGCACAGCATGATAATACCTAAGCCAATGTTATGAAATGTAGATACCAGAATAATTCTAGAACAAGCACTATACCTGTGGTTCATCCTTCATTACATGTTGGCCAGAGGCTTGTTCCGGCACATCCCAATCAACAACACGTCCTTTCATCTGCTCTTGGTAAAGGTCTGCCGCCATGGTAGACAGCTGCGCAGAAAGAGAAGCTGCCATTGCAGGTGTCCATACAAGTTCAGGAGTTTCTGTTGTCTGTTCAAGAGATGAAACAACAGCTTCACCAGGTCCATCTCTAATTGCAGAAACCAAACCATCGGGCAAGAATCTAGCAAGTGTGATGGCCACCCTGGGACCATGCATCGGCTGCCCAGCAAGTTTGCCCAATAAGGATGCAGCTGCAGCTCTTTGCTGCATAGGGATTTCCTCTACATGATATAAACTAAGTGAGTAATATGTTGTGCATAATTAGATCTCTAAACTAGTGGTAGTTAAACATGAAAAAACCAATGTGAACGGTAAGAAGTTAAAAATAGAACAAAGTTTGATAAACACATAGGAAACTTAAAGGTGGTGGATCAGTGCAAGATACTGGTGAGAAGTTCACACTACATTTAAAAAAATCAATTAATTAAACATACTATTGCTCATCAAATAACAGCTGGTGCCAACAAAACAGCAAGAGCATGAAGAATGTGAAACGTGTAAAATACACATTAGTTTCTGAAATAGCAATAACACCATAGCCTCATATAAATATCTAAATGTAGCAAAAAATGCCAAAATAGAGATTGTCACCTTGAAGGGGTAACATAAGTTCGAGAATGTACACTACACCACCATGCTTGGCAGCAGCCCAGGCCAACTCTGGCGTGCTGGCCAAAGAATAGAGGACAGCAAGCGCCCCATCCCTACAAGAAGGATTGCAGTGTAGTATCTGAAATAGCAAAATGAGACTCGTCCTTTCTGCGACCATGGCCTCCAAACAAGGAGCATGCTTTGTCAAGAGAGAAAGAACACTTAAACAAATTTGTGGGATATTGCTTTCAGGAGGAACAGGCAGCGCAAGGCATTCAAATAGAGGTGTCAATCGTTCCTTGGAAGCAAAAACAGCAGCCAAGCCTGGATTACTTGTCAGAAGATTCTGTAGCAAAAAGAATGAAAGAAAAAGTCAGAAAATGAGCAGCATACACAGAAAACTTGAGAAACCTGTTCCAAAAGAGTACCTGAAGCGATGTTAACCCACTTCTGAGGTTTGTAATAACTTCACAATCTCCGCCAGTTTCATATTTACTGCCTTTTTCAAATGAATTATCCTCTTTTCCTTCATTAGTTGAATCACTGGCTCCACCATTTTCAGTAGATGTATCGATAACCGAATCATGTTCATGCGTCATATTTTCCTCCAAATTTATGGAATTCCACTTTTGCACTAGACCTGCTATAAACTTAAGAAGAGCAATGCAAAATCCTTCCTGATCACTTATTTCATAATCTGGTTGATTGTTGTAAACTCTCAAGTAGACATCACCAACATTCAATTCTTTTGACAAAGCTTCATAGTTGAAAGACTGTGATTCTGTCAAATCATACGAACCATCAGGACCTTGGCTAGTTCGCTGCTGATCTACAAACTTGAGGAGCTCTCCTCTGGTTGAAGAATTCCATATGATCTACAACAAGAAAAAATTCTTAAGCTATAAAAATCAAGTCCACACATACAACTAAATAGTACTCCCTCTGTTTTTATTTAGTTCGCATATTAGCTTTGGTCAAAGTCAAGCTTTACAAACTTTGACCAAGTTTATAAACAAAAATATTAAGATATACAATAACAAATCAACAACATTAGATTTATTATTGAATGTACTTTCACATCGTATAGATTTATTATGATAAATGTCTATATTGTTTTCTACAAACTTGGTCAAACTTTACGAAGTTTGACTTCAGTCAACTCTAATATGCAGAGTAAATAAAAACGGAGGGAGTAGTAGATTGTCGTGTAATAATCTCTGAAACGTGTTCATGAAAAGCAGCTTGCAATTGCTCACTTAAAGCAAAATGTGTAAACTAGTGAAGCCATCATCACATATATATAGAACCAAACTGTAGTAGATTTTTCAAAAGTTACTCCTTCCATTTGTAATTAGATTACTTTTCATACAGTCTCCAAGATGCAATTTTGGCCACTACTTTCCATACGAATATTTTAGTACAAACTATCAAATTGTCATATTATGGAAATAATTTTCATGACATTTATAACAATAGTGTTTTTACTTAACTAATCTAAAAAATATTACAAGTTAAATGTAGAGAAGTTTAACAGCATACACTCAAGGAAGTCGTCCATTTGCAAACTGACGTAGTACATAAGTAGTGAAATACTCCCTCCGTTCACAAATATTAAATATTCTAACTTTTTTCTGAATCGGATGTGTATATACACGTTTTAGTGGGTTTGGTCACTCATTTCAGTCCGTATGTAGTCCATGTTGAAATATCTAATACATCTTATATTTTTGAACGGAGGAAGTAGTTTATAATTGCTCCCTATGAAGCAATTGCGTGGTTGATTAAATAAACAACAGCATCACTACTCAGAGTGTGCGTCTGTTTATACCCGTAGAGAACATCACTTCCATAGCTAATTAATATCAAGTCGGGACTAGAGACTACGTAAGACTATGAAACTGCTCTTGCTACATCTTTGAAGCTAGAGCCACTGTCATGGAATTCACTAAGTCCAGTGAGGTGTATGCACGTGTGCATGGATTATGTGCCAGTAATAATAATAGTAAAGTAGTAAAGTAGTAAGCTTAGCAAATTGCCTAATATACAATTGAACAGAGAACCTATTACCTCTGGTGACTCCAAGTTTGAATTCAGATTTGATAATAGATCTTTGGGTGGCCGGTTTCTCAGCATGTCAGCAAGCTTGGGAGTAAGAAGTGCTCTTAATGTATTGAAAGCAGGAAGGTTAGATGGGCTTGATATTCCGTCACCACCAAGACCACAAAGCTTTGACAAAGCCTGAGCTGCATGTACTGCATGAAGATTTTTGGCAATCTGCACCCTTGCCCCAACACCATGTGATTCATTTGTCTCGTTCTCTTCTGCTGTCGAATCGTATTGAAGCAGTAAGGGCAAGACAAACCTGCAAAAACATTTGAATTGATATGTCACTGCTATGGCTTCACATTACCTACTTTTTTGCTATTGTATATGTCAATTTGATTCAGTCAAGTATAATATGTACAGAATTCGTTCAGTACTAACTCCATGTTACTACAGCTTCTTTTCTTTTAGAGAGAGGAGGGAATCATCATATTATAATAGCAATAGCAAAAAGATGGCAGGGCAGTACCATAAAAAGCCAGCGGCAAGCAGAGCATTTTGCAGTTCAGATGAAACTGAAACATTAGCAGCTGTCTGCAGAGCAGCATCCACAGCCGATGGAACAAATTCAAGTTCTGTACAGTGCACAATGTCCTCAACAAGGCCAGCAAACTTAAGAATCTCAACTCTTCCTGACTCAAACAAGCTGAGCGCTGAAAATGTGTGCATTATATTGGTGACTATTTTTGCCGCTGGTTCGTGTGCCGGAGTTGTGGGCTGAACGATGCACATGCAACGTGAAAGCAGTGTTGCCAACAACGGGATACCGCTGTCTCGTATAAGCTCTTCTCCATTTAGTGAAGATGATGAACATCTGGCAGCAGATGAGAAGAACATGAGAGGCAATGAAAATAAACAGTTTCTGAAAAAATATATAAACATAGCTAAACTAAGTTTCTTTTAGCTTACGTCAGCCAAATTAGCTCTGAAGCGGCTATCAAAAGAGGGGCTCTATCAGATGAAAGGAAATTGCTATCATCCTTGTCTACAGTAACTGCATTTAGCAACATAGGATAGCCAGCATATTTGAATGGTTCCAAGACATGTCCATATCTCTTGTACAAGATACACTGTGCCTTAAGTAAGAGTATCAGCCTCCAGAGCTGTGGTCCCTGCAATCCTTGCATACTTGCCTGCATACATAGATATTACATTCACAGTAAATATATTTAAAAGGACTCGATGTCAATAGTCAAACACTGTGGGAATAATCTTAACAGTACTCAATGTTTCCTCACATGTTCCCTTTTGCCTTACTCCAATTTGTAGGGCGAATGTTACAGGGTGGAAAATGATTTGTGAAGTGCACAGAAGAAATCTGCTCATACAGTTACCCCAATAAAAGAAAAGGACGGACCAAATAAGAATAAGAAACAAAAAGAGAAGGCAAAACATGGAGAACAGCTTAATCAAATTCAACAAGCAAATGCTTTTCCATACACAATTATAATTTAGACTTAGAGATCTTCCACAGGAGAAAACTTAAAGCTAAGAAAAAAAGAAACACCTACTTCCTTAAAAAGGATAACCTGAGATTTACTACTCATTTTATGTTGCTAGCAATCCTCCTCGAAAAATTACTCTATACTAAAAATGATCCAGTTATAACTCCATATAACTAACCCGTCTATCATTTTATTTATGGTGCCTCCAATTTAATTAATTAATTTAACTATAAGAAATCAAGCATACCAAAGGTGGCATGGTGTCAACAGTCATAGAAACAATGGAATACCTGCAATCGCTCGTAAGCCTTTTGCACAGCAACAAACTTTTCTCTTCCCTCAGGGTTCTTGTCTGGATGGTATTTTATTGCCAGCTTCCGGTACTGGCGCTTAAGCTTCTCTTCGTCGATGTTTTCAATATTTTTTGCCAAACTGGCCAGATTTAACTCGGATGACTTTTTGCTACTACCCTTCTCGCCAATTACAAGATCATCAAGAGTAATCTCCAGTATCTTGCAGGCTTCTTCTTCAGACAAATCCATTGGACGGCGAGTTAACTCTTCACGCCACATTGCCAGTAGTGACTGCAAAAACTCTACGTGTTCAACGATGGGCCAGTTAGGAAACCTGATTTCATCACATAGGTTCCGAAGGTAGTAACGATGGCACCACATCTCATCTTTCAGATTCGGGTAGGTCACAGGTGGCATAGGAGCATAATCATACAATGAATGGCAATGTTGAGCCAATTTCTGAGAAAAATCACCGAGATGCTGCAGAACCTAAGAAAACAAGTAGAACGCAAAAAAGTATTTGAAAGTAAGATTAAAATCCAGAAATTTCAAAGCAAATGTCTTAAAAATAGCAATGAAGGCTACACAGGCAAAATACCTGACGAATAAGATGTTCTGCCCTCATTTTGTGGGTCCATATAATCTCTGGTGTGTCAGAATCAGACACCATTGCGGCAGCAAAAGCAGAAGGACCACTACGTTCTAAGACATACAGCAATGATTCTGGGAGCAGTCCACCTAGTACACTGCGCTTTGCCAAAGGCAATGATGAAGATACTGCAGCCTCTTCACCGCCATGAAAGGCTTGATGAGTATGTGTGGCCGAAAAAAGTTGTGCGATTGATAGAAGGTTTGAACCAGGGTATGCCAATGCAAAGTAAAAGGCACCAGTACTATATAATCGAATCATAGCTTTGGGGTTTCTTGTGACAATAGCCTTAAGCAAAGAGGCAGATACTTCAACAATGCTTGGTTCCCCAGTAAGCATGGCCTATATATAATTTCAAAATGTTTTGTTTCATCAGTGTTTGATTGATAAAATGATTCCAGAAGTAATGAAAAATAAGTCAACAGAATAACTGAAGAGTTAAACCAATTTATCACAATATAAGCATGAGGTTTACTGGTACGACAACAGCTTATCATAAAAACAAAGGCTAGATCAGTAACGGTGATAACTACGCTAACAGGTTAACTAGGGATTTATAGTCTGCTGGCACGTTCTGGGATTGTTACTTCATCTGCACACTTCGCTGTTTAGATTATGTTTATCAAACATGTTCCTATCGGCATCCTAGTTGTGGATTAAGGAGTATGTTAGTGGTATTTTATGGGAATAAATTCCCATATCATGCACCTGTATGATCAACAGTATAAACAGGATAGCTACAAAGTACTCCCTCCGTCCCATAATATAAGATAGTTTTTTAAACTACACTAGTGTCAAAAACGCTCTTATATTATGGGACAGAGGGAGTAGTATCCACTGATGATAGAAAAACAAAGCAAACTTGAGGCTAAAAAACACCTGAGCAACATGAGGAAGGCATCTTGGACTTGACAATATACGTTTCACCCTAGGAGTTGGGGTCACTATCTCTCCCGCATCATCAAGATCAGAATGTGCAGATGCCATACTATGCAATATAGACAAGGCAGCATCCGCAATCTGCGTACAGAAATACATTTTCATGAATCAACGACGGTACAGAAAAATTGCATGTGGGCCGCGTGAGTGCACATGATCATAAAGCTGCAGACTGAATACCTGAGTAGAAGTCAGAACAGGTGTTCTAACAGAAAGTGCCCAACGCAGCTCTCGAATGTCACGTAATCTTTTCCAGTCAGACATACTGGAGGCCCAACATTTTGTTGTCCAATCAATTGACTTCTTTGACCACAGCCTTCTAATAGCATCCTTTTCAAGTGGACCAACTTTTGTACCATCGTTGTCAATATACATCCACTCTTTTGAAGGCTCCATAAATGCGGTTGATGCAATGAGATTAGACTGTAGAGGAATAGCTGTCCGCTCAGATGCTTCATGAGCAACAGTTAACAAATCAACAGCCAAAACACAGCCTCCAACAAGAACACACGCTTCAACATTTGAAAGGTCATTCATGAAGGCCTACAAAAAGAGGGGAAACCAAAGTGAAATTTATCAGCATGGAAAAGACGCGCCACATCAGCAAATAACCTATTGATAATTGATCTTGATAAGATTGTATAAAATTATTGCCCACATTCGCTGTTCTACGGGTATCTAAAGGTATTATGGATGATACTGATGTGGCCAGGAAAACTCCATGTGAATAAAGCTCATTGATGTTTTCATATCTAGTGCATCTTATGTAATCTTACCAGATGATAAGATGGGAAAGAAAAAACAAGGGGAGGTCATGGTGTAGCACAACAAACCTTTAACAGAAGTAGCAATCGGTGTCTTAAAGCCCTATCATCTGTTCTGTCTAAGAGAACTGTAATATGTGCTGTGCCATCAAAAGGCCCAATAACTTTGTAATGTTGCTCATAAACTATAGCCATTGCCCTTGAACAAAGCTCTCTTACTGAGGAACCTCCACCCCCACCAAACCCATCCAACCTTCCCATGTCACACCAATCATCAGATGAACCCAGTTCATCAGGAACTGCACCATCCACAGTTAGACCAACATCCGCATCACACAAGAAACGATGGTACAGAGCTCTAAAAAAAGCAACAGGGTCGCGTAGTGGAAAATCCTGTGCTCGGTAATTACTTCCACTTTCAAGCAGCAACCGTAAGTAATATTGCCCAACACAGACTTCTTTAGACAAGCTAGGGTAGCTGACAAAAAATTCAGCATAGTTCCATGAAATTCGCGGTAAGGTGTCACTACCACCATCATCCTCACTTACCGAACTTCCAGGGTCAATATCATCGGTTCTTTCTTTCTCAACATCAAGGTTATGAACTTCAGTTTGCAATGCTTCCCTTAATTCTTGCCTTGTGCGTTCATTCCATATCAAATCTGCTCTATTGTGATCTAGACCAAATGCTCTCCAAAATCCAAACCAATTACATAGTAGCCTGCCAGATCCCACAGGAGTGTTTTCCACCACAATCTGTGCAGGTACTGAGAAATCTGAATGTGAGGACTCAATAAGGTCACCATTAGCAGTGGGGTCCACTGAATAAGTGTGTGAATCCAGCTGTGGTGTTCCAAGTTGATGATTTTCAGAAACAGACTGAGGTACAGTACCATGTGGAACTGCATGAGAAGGGTCAATACTCGTAACAGGAGAAGGGGTGTGGACGGTTGAGTACTGGCCGACATGCCTCTGATTGACATCTGCTCCTCCATAAGGACCCACACTGGTGTGCCTGAAGAAATCTCCATCATCAACACTATTGGGGGGCATTCCTTGTTCTGGTGTTTCCATGTTCTTACCACCAAGAGCCCTCCTCTGCTGAAGTATCCGCTTCTGCCTTCTGCTTAGCGGTACTTCGTCATACTGGTTCTGAGAATCTTCATCTGACCTCGTATGAAGATAAGCAACAAGTCCAGGAGGAAGTATTCTGGACAGCAGATCCAGCGCAGGTTGATAAGAATCAGCCCACAGAGCAACAAGCTGCCGACTAACATCACGCCGCTCACCGGCAGGGAAGAAGAAAGCATTTAACAAATGCCTCAGAAGCGCACCATCCTTCAAGGCAGCATCACGCATAGACTCTGCTGCTATTGCATCTTCCTCAGCGATTGTACGCATAATAACTGAAATGGTCTCTCTTACACTTTCAGCAGGGTGCGCAAATAAGGCAAACAACCGACGGCGCAAACCAGCAACTTGACGTAGTAACTCAACAAATGTAGCATGTTGGGTTGTTTCACCATGGGGATCACAAAGCATAGCTTCAAGGATTTCCACAACAGACAGAGAAAGTAATGGTGAAACTGATAATGGCTTCAATCTGCTAACAAGGACTGGAACATAGATCGGTTGTGCAAACAGTACAGACTTTGCATGCATGTAGGTAGCATGGGATTCTCCCCTCGTATCCATCAACATCGATGTATCACCAGGACCACCACCAATTAGCATAGCCACAAGCCCAGCAGCCTCAGCTGCCACTCCCTCTGAGCCATTCCTAAGCAAACCCATTATTCTCCCAACAGCAACAGGAAATGCCATCACATGTGATGACACACTTCTTGATGTAAGTAGCCTCCGTAAGCATGCAACGAACCCCATTATTGTCGCTGCTGCTTTTGGTGATGGAGGCGGAAGAGGTGGAGCATCAGCAGGAAGATTTTGCGGGGTGGCTGGAAGAAGACTAATTAAAGCCATTAGGACCACCTCAGGCACTTCAATATTGATGGGCACTCCGGTATATGGTATACATGCATTAAACTCCCTTATTCTACGCCATAATCTGATTTTTGCTCCCGGAACAGTGTCAGATGAAGCTACAGCCTCTTTCGCGACCACAGCTAAATGTTTTACGTACATGTTAGCAGCTTCCATATCAACAGTAGCATTATGAGGTATATGAAGATGGGCAACCCCACAAGGTGGATCTATACGATGACCAGGCATAGTCAACCTTGGCAGCACTGGAATTGCACATTGCCTCTGCAAGCAACAAGGAGATTAAAATAAAGAGAATGCTTGGCCGCAGAGATCAAGGTGAGCATAGTAGACAAACACATGCAAGACGAACATCAACTGATAAGAAAGGAAGGCTGAATTGTACTATGCATTCTAAGCATGTGGTAGTGATCTATGCTAGAGTATAACTGTAGAAGAAACTCATGTCATGGGCACAAGAAAAGGATAAATCAATTTAGCACAGAACAGAGCTACATGACAGTTGAATTGCTTTAATGTTGAACAAGTAGTTATGCAGTCCTCGGAGTGATTTCTTTCATGTAACACCACCACATTAGGTGATCAGTAACTATACACGACATGTGAACTTACACTGTGCTAGTGAGATTAAGTGTATATGTAATGGGGCCAGGTGTGGTACATATCCATGTGTTTTGTTTCACTGCACTTCTAGTGCCTAGAAAGCACTTTGGTGTTTGCACTCAGTAATTGCTAAGCTGTATATTGTGAATATGTAACACGTACACACAAAGAAACTGTACTCTTCAATGTCTTCATACAGCTAATCAGGCACGACTAGAGATAATGACTTGGAAAAAAAAGGGCAGCCCAGTGCATGTAGCTCCCGCTTGCGCAGGGTCCGGGGAAGGGTCCTACCACTTTGGATCTTTTGTACGCAGCCTTTTCCTGCATTTCTGCAAGAGGCTGTTCCCAGGACTTGAACCCGTGACCACATGGTCACAAGGCAACAGCTTTAGCACTGCAACAAGGCTCCCCTTCAGATAGTGACTTGGAACCGCAAACTAAATTCTAACCAGGATGTATGTCTTTATTTTCATTAAGTATTGACTTAGATGAGCTAAAAGTACAAGTCACTTCAAGCTTGCTAAGAAGGACCGTAAATCTGAGCATTGGAATATATCAGGGTAGAACTAGTACAATTTTCCACCTCCATGAAACATTATATCAACTCTGTTAACCTCAAGTGGTGCAAAGTCGAGAAAGATCAAAGAAGTGATACCTGGGTTTGTAAAACATCAACAACTGTTGCAATTAAATTATCACGGGACGTACTTGCATATACCTGAGTGAGAAACAGAAGACAATTAGAAGGCGTTCCTGGCATTGGGCTTAGAGACTATTATATTATATTGCATACTACTTACATGAATCGGGCAACCATCATTGAATTCGAATGCAAACATCTGCGGCTCTTCTGCAAATCGTACAAGGGCACTTACTGCTGATAGAGGCCGGACGATAGTAGCCTGGAAAGATAAGATACAGTGCAACCAAGTAAGAAACCTACCATACCAAAGTCATAGCAGAAAGAAGGAACAAGCAATCTAACAGAAACATATCCACAATTGGTGTAAGTGCCCTTAGACCTTGTACTCAAGACTACCATTTATTGAAAGCTGATTTGCCAATGGCAGCATACTTGCAGCATGTGCATATGCTATCAAAAGTTTCAGTGTGAATGATTTATACAAAAATAAAAAATAAAAAAAATGGCTACCTCATAATTCTCAGGGCGCCTTTCCACAAGTGATGTGTTTGTAAGAACGAGCTGCCGAGAAACAGAATCACCCTGTTCTCCAAGTCCTCCCCGTGGTCCAACACCCAAACTCAAGCTCTCAATACAGGCAGTGCCATGTGCAGCAGGACGTAATCTTATTACTGACCATTCACCATGCCGAGTTTCAGCAGCTCCAACTGCCTCATTAGCTAAAATGAAAATCAAGTGAGATGATAGCCACAGGGAACACAGAGAACATCAGTTCAAGTTTTACTCCTTTGTTGCATGAGGCAGATGTAGATTTAATGACATTGTAGATAAACTTGAAACTAATACATGAGATAGATGTGAATTTTATGTACCAATCTGAAACTTGGTGCTATTTCGCTGAGTCTGTTTGTTTTATATTGATATTGAAGCTGTATACTGAAAAAATGTATTGAAAACTGTATATAAGCATTAATATGTGCAGCCTCATCATCATAAACAATAAAAGGGCAGCCCGGTGCATGTAGCTCCCGCTTGCGCAGGGTCCGGGGAAGGGTGCGACCACTTTGGGTCTATTGTACACAGCCTTTCCCTACATTTCTGTAAGAGGCGGTTTCCAGGACTTGAACCCGTGACCTCATGGTTGTTACAGTATATGTGGATTGCACTAGCCCTTTCCATCAGTTCGGACTTTTGGTTGCGTTGGCTAGTGCATGAAGTTTAACATGGTATCGGAGCTAAGGTCTTGAGTTCAAGTCCTGACTTTCGCAATTTATTAAAAATTGCTTATGGCCCCCCTTTGTGTCCACGTAGAGGCCTCTTGAGTCATATGTGAGTTTTGCGCGCCATCGCTCTCTTTCGGTTGCACGTGTTGACTTGTCTTCCCCATCACACGTGAGAGGGAGTGTTACAGTATATGTGGATTGCACTAGCCCTTTCCATCAGTTTGGACTTTTGGTTGCATTGGCTAGTGCATGAAGCTTAACAATGGTCACAAGGCAGCAGCTTTACCACTGCGCCAAAGGCTCCCCTTCCCTCATCATCATAAACAATAGTCACCTAAAAATCTACTCAATATCCCCAACAAAACGGCAGCACAAGTAAAATTCATCATCACCAGATATACAATATTCACCTCTCCTTGCTATGAAGTCAGCAGCTGTCATTGACTGTGAATTGTCAACGGAGAGTGATAATCCAATTGCTGACTTGGCAGTTTTTGTCTGAAAGATAACTGGCATTAGAATGCTACATCAACTTGTAACAGGCAATGAAACAACTAACAAAGAAGAATACAAAAAAGCATACCAAAGATGATATAATCAGAGTGTTTGTACTGCCTGATGCAGCCATAAATGCTTTCGACTTCCTTCCATAAAGGGGGCATAGCACAAATCCTCCGCCTTCAGCGCTCCTCCTCCCATAATTATCCCCCAAGAGCAAGACAGCAGGAGAATCCATATCTCTAAAGTCCAAGCACCAGCGTAGATTACCAGAGTGTACTTCAAGGAGCTCAATTCCCAACGAAGTGACCTTAATTTTCTACATAATGTTTTTCAATGCCAGTAACCAAGATATCATCAGATGTTAAACAGCTGATGATTTAAAACAGTAGATTCGTCTCAAACAGCATGGTGTAAGTAATTACAGTAGAGGTACTCTACAATCAGCTGCCCGTCTAACTATTCATCAACCCAGTGCAGTAATGTTCATTTATTATTAACTACTTAAATGCTTGGTATTAGCATCGCGGTCTTGCGGCACAGTTTGAAAACTGAGTGACTTAGTTTTCAGCCATTTATTGTAGCACGGTTTGAAAATTGGTGTTCATTTGTCCACAAATAGAGAGATTAAAACCAATTGCGTGAAAAAATACTACTACCTCTGTACCAAAATATAAGACGTTTTCGTAGGCTAAACTAGCCTACAAAAAATGTCTTATATCTTGATACGGAGGGAGAATTATACAAGTATGCTACACTATTTTTAATTCCCCTTCAATTAGTAGCTTTGTAAACTAAGTTCGGCACCAAAAAGATGGAATTATGGCACGATCCGAAGATCATTTATTTTTTACATCCCTTCAATTTGTAGCTTTGTAAACTAAGCCCCATGCCAAAAAAAATGACCACATGACAATCTGAGAATCAGCAAGGATTTTGACTTCAGTACAGGCATATAAGATCACCCTCTTCTCAATTCCACCTCATTTGGCTAATTGGGCAATTCTTTGGCTAGTTATAACTGATGCAGCCCTTTAAATATGAAGTTCCAGTAATGCAGTTATCAGTACCATATACCCCAAAACTAAGTTGGATTGGGCATGAAAGCATCGACTGATGACCGTGGAGATGTTATATTCCAACCTTGTATTATTCAGAATAGTAGCACGGCTGGATAGTGCTCGGGCGAGAAGATAAGAAAGGCGCGATGGGGCAAGGGCGGAGAACTTACGAAGGGTGCCCACTCTTGGGTGCGGCGGCGGAGGTGGAGGACGGGGAACTCGACGACGGGGTGCACGGGGCGCAGGCGGTGGAGCTCGGTGAGGATCCCGGCGCGGAGCGGCGAGGAGAAGCGCATGGCCTTGAACTTGCCCTTGCCGTCAGAGCGGACGCTGAGCGAGAATTCGGCGGCGGCGTTGGGGTCGGGCACCGCGCGGTCGAAGTCTGCGGCGAAGTCGTAGGAGTTGGTGACGGCGAGCGTGGTCGGGTCGAGCGTGACGACGCCCGAGGCGGCGATGCAGAGGATCCGGCGGTACCTCCCCCGCCACGAGTGCTTGACGACGAAGTACCTGGCGAGGTACTCGGGCTCCTCGGTGACGGCGGAGGAGGAGGCGTCGGCCCCGGCGTTGGCCGACGGGGCCGAGGCGGTGTGGCGGCTGGCGAAGTCCATGTTCTCTAGGAGGCTTCGGCGGCGGGCATTAGGGTTCCGCCAGGGGAGCGGGAGCTGGAAGAAGGGGGAGCGCGGTGCCGCCGGAGAGTGGCGGGAGTGATTCGCCCCCAGCGCGGCCGATCTGGGCGACGAGATCCCCCCACCCGGCGATCCTGTCCAGGGTGGCCCGCGGGTACGCCGATCGCCGGAGACCGGTAGGGTGGTCGGAGATTGAGAATTTCGCTGTCTTCTCGTCGGCGTCCGATCGATTTCGTTGATTTGATTTTGGCTTTTGTGTATTAGTTTTGTGCTTTTGTTGAGAGAAGCTGTACCACCTTCCGATCTCCGTTTTTCCACGGCTGTGGTGAAATCGTCGTGGTATCGTATCGTGGCAGGGAAGTGGAGCTGGCTCGACTCAGCCCCGCGAGGACAGGTTCACTCCATCATCGTCAACTTGTCATAAAATCAAATCAAATTATTTTTCTTCTCTTCTTAGAAACAATCAATTTCTATGAAATCACTCCCGCCCCTAGTAGTAGATAGAGTAGAAAATAGAAGGAATTCATCAGTTGTGAAAGTTCATCATGACATACAAATTGATGGTTCCAAATGCATGGTATTATAAGTTTTAATGTAGATGACTCATCAAAGAAAATCCACCCGAGGTTGTTTTGAAAATATACCTGGAGGCAATAATAATTGTATTGTTTATTTTTTAGTTTATAATTAAGTGTTTATATTCTATGTTATGACTGTTATGGTTCTTGAATATGTAATTCAGAGGAAAATTGATAAGCATGTGTAGAGTCATATGATTTGAATGGAACTAATCCGGACTAACGTTGTTTTCAGCAGAACTACCGTGCCGTTGTTTTTTGTGCAGAAATAAAATTTCTTATAATTGACTGAAATTTTTTGGTGATTTTTTTTTGAAACAAAATAGACCCCCGAAGCTTCGTAGGCCAACCAGAAGAGCCATGAGGGCCCGACTCACCACCTCGGCGCGCCCAGGGGTGATGGTGCCCAAGTGCCTCGTGGGCCCATCTTAGCCCTTCTTCGCGTGATTCCAACTCTAAAAATTCCTATAAATACCAAACCCCCAAAAAGTTAACATAGAACTTCGACTTCGCCGTCGCAAGCCTCTGTATCAAAGAGATCCCATCTTGAGCCCTACTCCAGCACCATGTCGAAGGGAGAAATCATCATCGGAGGCCATCTTCATCATCCCGTCGGTCTCCATGATGAGGAGGGAGTAGTTCACCCTCGGGGCAGACCGGCTGAGGATATGTACGAGTAGCTATGTGTTTGATCTCTCTTTCTCGTGTTCTTGATTTTGCACGATCTTGATGTACCACGAGCTTTATTAATATAGTTGGATCATATGGTGTTTCTCCTTATCTATCTTGTTGTGATAAATTGATTTTTTTTAACTTTGAGGTTTCACTATTATCGGATTGAATACTTTTTGGATTTGAAAACACTTGATGTATGTCTTACATGTGGATACCCGTGGTGACAGTGGGGTGTTCTATTAATTCACTTGATATATGTTTTGGCAATCAACTTGCTGATTCCCGTGGTGACATTGGGGTAATCTATGCATACGGGTTGATGCACGTTTTCGTCCTTCTTTCTCCGATAAAAACCTTGGGGCACTCTTTGAAGTTCTTTGTGTTGGAGATGCATATCGTATAATCAACTCACGGATACTTGTGGTGACATTGGAGTATTTAGGTGACATTAGAGTTGGTTGATGTGTATCATATGGTATTATTTTAGTATGCACTATAGGGTTGTTTGTGACACTTATAGGGATGGCTCAATAGATTGATCGGAAAAGATAACTTTGAGGTGGTTTCGTACCCTACAACAATTCCATCTTATGTTCTTTGTTAGATAAGAGCTTTGGAGTAATTCTTTGTAGCACGTTGAGGGATTGTTATATGATTCAATTATGTTAACACTGTTGAGAGATTGCACTAGTGAAAGTATGGACCCTAGGCCTTATTTTCAAGCACTGCAATACCGTTTGTGCTTCGTTTTATCACTTGCTACCTTGTTGTTTTTATATTTTCATATTACAAAAACCTATATATATCATTCATATTGCACTTGTATCACCATCTCTTCGCCAAACTAGTGCACCTATGTAATTTACCATTGTATTGGGTGTGTTGAGGACACAAGAGACTCTTTGTTATTTGGTTACAGGGTTATTTGAGAGAGACTATCTTCATCCTATGTCTCCCATAGATTGATAAACCTTAGGTCATCCACTTGAGGGAAATTTGTTACTGTCCTACAAAACTCTGCGCTTGGAGGCCCAACACGAGTCTACAAAAAAAAGGTTGTGTAGTAGACATCAAGCTCTTTTCTGGCGTCGTTGCCGGGGGGTGAGTGCTTGAAGGTATATCTTTAGATCTTGCAATCTAATCTTTTAGTTTCTTGTTTTATCACTACTTTAGTCTATAAAAGAAAACTACAAAAAAAACGGAATTGAGGTTGCCTCATATGCTTCATCTTTATAATGTCTTTCGTGAAAATGATGGATCGGGAAATTGTGCCAAAGCATTAAAAGAAGAATTCAATAAAATGTCTGGCATAAAATCCTTGAATGATAATCATGATTGCGATGTTGCTAGTATGAATTCTCTGAATATCCATGACACTAGTGATATTCAAAGCCATAAGCTTGGGGATGATATGTTTGGTGAAGATGATATTTTTAGTCCCCCAAATTTTGATGTGTAAATTTGTTATGGTGATTGCATGCCTCCTATTTATCATAATTGCAATATTTATGAAAGTGAGTTTGGAAGGGTGTCAACTTTAGATAATAATTGTCCCGCTATTTTGGAGGGTTTTGAATCTTATTATAATGATAAAAGTGAATTTGGTGAGTTCATGACTTTATTTAGTGATGAATCCACTATTTTGGAAGAGGTTTCAATTGATTGTGACAACAAAGTTGATGTCTATGATGATTATTGTGATGACATGTATGCTATAAAGAATAGCGATAACCATGAAACTGAAGGAAATATGCCCTAGAGGCAATAATAAAGTTATTATTTATTTCCTTATATCATGATAAATGTTTATTATTCATGCTAGAATTGTATTAACCGGAAACATAATACATGTGTGAATACATAGACAAACAGAGTGTCACTAGTATGCCTCTACTTGACTAGCTCGTTAATCAAAGATGGTTATGTTTCCTAACCATGAACAAAGAGTTGTTATTTGATTAACGAGGTCACATCATTAGTTGAATGATCTGATTGACATGACCCATTCCATTAGCTTAGCACCCGATCGTTTAGTATGTTGCTATTGCATTCTTCATGACTTATACATGTTCCTATAACTATGAGATTATGCAACTCCCGTTTACCGGAGGAACACTTTGGGTACTACCAAACGTCACAACGTAACTGGGTGATTATAAAGGAGTACTACAGGTGTCTCCAATGGTAGATGTTGGGTTGGCGTATTTCGAGATTAGGGTTTGTCACTCCGATTGTCGGAGAGGTATCTCTGGGCCCTCTCGGTAATACACATCACACAAGCCTTGCAAGCATAATAACTAAGATGTTAGTTATGAGATGATGTATTACGGAACGAGTAAAGAGACTTGCCAGTAACGAGATTGAACTAGGTATTGGATACCGACGATCGAATCTCGGGCAAGTAACATACCGATGACAAAGGGAACAAAGTATGTTGTTATGCGGTCTGACCGATAAAGATCTTCGTAGAATATGTAGGAGCCAATATGGGCATCCAGGTCCCGCTATTGGTTATTGACCGGAGACGTGTCTCGGTCATGTCTACATTGTTCTCGAACCGTAGGGTCCGCACGCTTAACATTACGATGACAGTTATTATGAGTTTATGCATTTTGATGTACCGAAGGTTGTTCGGAGTCCCGGATGTGATCACGGACATGACGAGGAGTCTTGAAATGGTCGAGACGTAAAGATTGATATATTGGAAGGCTATGTTTGGACATCGGAAGTGTTCCGGTGAAATCGGGATTTTACCGGAATACCGGGAGGGTTACCGGAACCCCCGGGAGGCAAATGGGCCTATTGGGCCTTAGTGGAAAAGTGAAAAGGGGCTGCCATAGAGGGTTGCGCACCTCCCCCCTTTCCTAGTCCTAATAGGACTAGGGAAGGTGGCCGGCCACCCCTTCTCTCTTTCCCCCTTGAGGATTCCTATTAGGAATAGGATTGGGGGGGAGTCCTACTCCCGGTAGGAGTAGGACTCCTCCTGCGCCCCTCTCCCTTGGCCGGCCGAACCCCTCCCCTTGCTCCTCTATATACGGGGGCAGGGGCACCCCATAGACACACAAGTTGATCATTGTTGATCGTTCCTTAGCCGTGTGCGGTGCCCCCTGCCACCAAATTCCACCTCGGTCATATCGTTGTAGAGCTTAGGCGAAGCCCTGCGTCGGTAGTACATCAAGATCGTCACCATGCCGTCGTGCTGACGGAACTCTTCCTCGACGCTTTGCTGGATCGGAGCCCGAGGATCGTCATCGAGCTGAACGTGTGCTAAGAACTCGGAGGTGCCGGAGTAACGGTGCTTGGATCGGTCGGATCGGGAAGAAGACATACGACTACTTCCTCTATGTTGTGTGATCGCTTCCACAGTCGGTCTGCGTTGGTACGTAGACAACACTCTCCCCTCTCGTTGCTATGCATCACCATGATCTTGCGTGTGCGTAAGAAAATTTTCGAAATTACTACGTTCCCCATCAGTGGTATCAGAGCCAGGTTTTATGGTTTGATGTTATTTGCACGAGTAGAACACAAGTGAGTTGTGGGAGATACAAGTCATACTGCCTACCAGCATGTCATACTTTGGTTCGGCGGTATTGTTGGACGAGACGATCCGGACCAACCTTACGCGTACTCTTACGCGAGACCGGTTCCCTCGACGTGCTTTGCACATAGATGGCTTGCGGAAGACTGTCTCTCCAACTTTAGTTGAACCAAGTGTGGCTACGCCCGGTCCTTGAGAAGGTTAAAACGGAGTCTATTTGACAAACTATCGTTGTGGTTTTGATGCGTAGGTGAGATGAGTTCTTACTTAAGCCCGTAGCAGCCACGTAAAACTTGCAACAACAAAGTAGAGGACGTCTAACTTGTTTTTGCAGGGCATGTTGTGATGTGATATGGTCAAGGCATGATGCTGATTTTATTGTATGAGATGATCATGTTTTGTAACCAAGTTATCGGCAACTGGCAGGAGCCATATGGTTGTCGCTTTATTGTATGCAATGCAATCGCGATGTAATGCTTTACTTTATTACTAAGCGGTAGTGATAGTCGTGGAAGCATAAGATTGGCGAGACGACAACGATGCTACGATGGAGATCAAGGTGTCGCGCCAGTGACGATGGTGATCATGACGGTGCTTCAGAGATGGAGATCACAAGCACAAGATGATGATGGCCATATTATATCACTTATATTGATTGCATGTGATGTTTATCCTTTTATGCATCTTGTATTGCTTTGATTGACGGTAGCATTATAAGATGATCTCTCACTAAATTATCAAGAAGTGTTCTCCCTGAGTATGCACCGTTGCCAAAGTTCGTTGTGCCCAGACACCACGTGATGATCGGGTGTGATAAGCTCTACGTCCATCTACAACGGGTGCAAGCCAGTTTTGCACACGCAGAATACTCAGGTTAAACTTGACGAGCCTAGCATATGCAGATATGGCCTCGGAACACAGAGACCGAAAGGTCGAGCGTGAATCATATAGTAGATATGATCAACATGACGATGTTCACCATTGAAAACTACTCCATCTCACGTGATGATCGGTTATGGTTTAGTTGATTTGGATCACGTGATCACTTAGAGGATTAGAGGGATGTCTATCTAAGTGGGAGTTCCTAAGTAATTTGATTAACTGAACTTAAACTTATCATGAACTTAGTACCTGATAGTATCTTGCTTGTTTATGTTGATTGTAGATAGATGGCTCGTGCTGTTGTTCCGTTGAATTTTAATGCGTTCCTTGAGAAAGCAAAGTTGAAAGATGATGGTAGCAATTACACGGACTGGGTCCGTAACCTGAGGATTATCCTCATTGCTGCACAGAAGAATTACGTCCTGGAAGCACCGCTAGGTGCCAGGCCTGCTGCTGGAGCAACACCAGATGTTATGAACGTCTGGCAGAGCAAAGCTGATGACTACTCGATAGTTCAGTGTGCCATGCTTTACGGCTTAGAATCGGGACTTCAACGACGTTTTGAACGTCATGGAGCATATGAGATGTTCCAGGAGTTGAAGTTAATATTTCAAGCAAATGCCCGAATTGAGAGATATGAAGTCTCCAATAAGTTCTATAGCTGCAAGATGGAGGAGAACAGTTCTGTCAGTGAGCATATACTCAAAATGTCCGGGTATAATAATCACTTGATTCAGATGGGAGTTAATCTTCCAAATGATTGCGTCATTGACAGAATTCTCCAATCACTGCCACCAAGCTACAAGAGCTTCGTGATGAACTATAATATGCAAGGGATGAACAAGACTATTCCCGAGCTCTTCGCAATGCTGAAAGCTGCGGAGGTAGAAATCAAGAAGGAGCATCAAGTGTTGATGGTCAACAAGACCACTAGTTTCAAGAAAAAGGGCAAAGGGAAGAAGAAGGGGAACTTCAAGAAGAACAGCAAGCAAGTTGCTGCTCAGGAGAAGAAACCTAAGTCTGGACCTAAGCCTGAAACTGAGTGCTTCTACTGCAAGCAGACTGGTCACTGGAAGCGGAACTGCCCCAAGTATTTGGCGGATAAGAAGGATGGCAAGGTGAACAAAGGTATATGTGATATACATGTTATTGATGTGTACCTCACTAGAGCTCGCAGTAGCACCTGGGTATTTGATACTGGTTCTGTTGCTAATATTTGCAACTCGAAACAGGGACTACGGAATAAGCGGACGCTAGCAAAGGACGAGGTGACGATGCACGTGGGAAACGGTTCCAAAGTCGATGTGATCGCGGTCGGCACGCTACCTCTACATCTACCTTCGGGATTAATATTAGACCTAAATAATTGTTATTTGGTGCCAGCGTTGAGCATGAACATTATATCTGGATCTTGTTTAATGCGAGACGGTTATTCATTTAAATCGGAGAATAATGGTTGTTCTATTTATATGAGTAATATCTTTTATGGTCATGCACCTTTGAAGAGTGGTCTATTCTTGTTGAATCTCGATAGTAGTGATACACATATTCATAATGTAGAAGCCAAAAGATGCAGAGTTGATAATGATAGTGCAACTTATTTGTGGCACTGCCGTTTAGGTCATATCGGTGTAAAGCGCATGAAGAAACTCCATACTGATGGGCTTTTGGAACCACTTGATTATGAATCACTTGGTACTTGCGAACCGTGCCTCATAGGCAAGATGACCAAAACACCGTTCTCCGGTACTATGGAGAGAGCAACAGATTTATTGGAAATCATACATACCGATGTATGTGGTCCGATGAATATTGAGGCTCGTGGCGGATATCGTTATTTTCTCACCTTCACAGATGATTTAAGCAGATATGGGTATATCTACTTAATGAAACATAAGTCTGAAACATTTGAAAAGTTCAAGGAATTTCAGAGTGAAGTTGAAAATCATCGTAACAAGAAAATAAAGTTTCTACGATCTGATCGTGGAGGAGAATATTTGAGTTACGAGTTTGGTGTACATTTGAAAAATTGTAGAATAGTTTCGCAACTCACGCCACCCGGAACACCACAATGTAATGGTGTGTCCGAACGTCGTAATCGTACTTTACTAGATGTGGTGCGATCTTTGATGTCTCTTACTGATTTACCGCTATCGTTTTGGGGTTATGCTTTAGAGACGGCCGCATTCACGTTAAATAGGGCACCATCAAAATCCGTTGAGACGACGCCTTATGAACTATGGTTTGGCAAGAAACCAAAGTTGTCGTTTCTTAAAGTTTGGGGCTGCAATGCTTATGTGAAAAAGCTTCAACCTGATAAGCTCGAACCCAAAGCGGAGAAATGTGTCTTCATAGGATACCCAAAGGAAACTGTTGGGTATACCTTCTATCACAGATCCGAAGACAAGACATTCGTTGCTAAGAATGGATCATTTCTAGAGAAGGAGTTTCTCTCGAAAGAAGTGAGTGGGAGGAAAGTAGAACTTGACGAGGTAACTGTACCTGTTCCCTTATTGGAAAATAGTACATCACAGAAAACTGTTTCTGCGACACCTATACCAATTAGTGAGGAAGCTAATGATGATGATCATGAAACTTCAGGACAAGATACTACTGAACCACGTAGATCAACCAGAGTGAGATCCGCACCAGAGTGGTACGGTAATCCAGTTCTGGAAGTCATGCTACTAGATCATGATGAACCTACGAACTATGAAGAAGCGATGGTGAGCCCAGATTCCGCAAAGTGGCTTGAGGCCATGAAATCTGAGATGGGATCCATGTATGAGAACAAAGTATGGACTTTGGTTGACTTGACCGATGATCGGCAAGCAATTGAGAATAAATGGATCTTCAAGAAAAAGACTGACGCCGACGGTAATGTTACTGTCTATAAAGCTCGACTTGTCGCAAAAGGTTTTCGACAAGTTCAAGGGGTTGACTACGATGAGACCTTCTCACCCGTAGCGATGCTTAAATCCGTCAGAATCATGTTAGCAATTGCCGCATTTTATGATTATGAAATATGGCAGATGGATGTCAAAACTGCATTTTTGAATGGATTTCTGGAAGAAGAGTTGTATATGATGCAACCAGAAGGTTTTGTCGATCCAAAGGGAGCTAACAAAGTATGCAAACTCCAGCGATCCATTTATGGACTGGTGCAAGCATCTCGGAGTTGGAATAAACGCTTTGACAGTGTGATCAAAGCATTTGGCTTTATACAGACTTTTGGAGAAGCCTGTATTTACAAGAAAGTGAGTGGGAGCTCTGTAGCATTTCTAATATTATATGTGGATGACATATTGCTGATTGGAAATGATATAGAATTTCTGGATAGCATAAAGGGATACTTGAATAAAAGTTTTTCGATGAAAGACCTCGGGGAAGCTGCTTACATATTAGGCATAAAGATCTATAGAGATAGATCAAAACGCTTAATTGGACTTTCACAAAGCACATACCTTGACAAGATGGATCAAGCAAAGAAAGGGTTCTTGCCAGTGTTACAAGGTGTGAAGTTGAGTCAGACTCAATGCCCGACCAATGCAGAAGATAGAGAGAAAATGAAAGATGTTCCCTATGCTTCAGCCATAGGCTCTATCATGTATGCAATGCTGTGTACCAGACCTGATGTATGCCTTGCTATAAGTTTAGCAGGGAGGTACCAAAGTAATCCAGGAGTGGATCACTGGACAGCGGTCAAGAACATCCTGAAATACCTGAAAAGGACTACGGATATGTTTCTCGTATATGGAGGTGACAAAGAGCTCACCGTAAGAGGTTACGTTGATGCAAGCTTTGACACTGATCCGGACGATTCTAAATCGCAAACCGGATACGTGTTTACTTTAAACGGTGGAGCTGTCAGTTGGTGCAGTTCTAAACAAAGCGTCGTAGCAGGATCTACATGTGAAGCGGAGTACATAGCTGCTTCGGAAGCAGCGAACGAAGGAGTCTGGATGAAGGAGTTCATATCCGATCTAGGTGTCATACCTAGTGCATCGGGTCCAATGAAAATCTTCTGTGACAATACTGGTGCAATTGCCTTGGCAAAGGAATCCAGATTTCACAAAAGGACCAAACACATCAAGAGACGCTTCAACTCCATCCGGGATTTAGTCCAGGTGGGAGACATAGAGATTTGCAAGATACATACGGATCTGAATGTTGCAGACCCGTTGACTAAGCCTCTTCCACGAGCAAAACATGATCAGCACCAAGGCTCCATGGGTGTTAGAATCATTACAGTGTAATCTAGATTATTGACTCTAGTGCAAGTGGGAGACTGAAGGAAATATGCCCTAGAGGCAATAATAAAGTTATTATTTATTTCCTTATATCATGATAAATGTTTATTATTCATGCTAGAATTGTATTAACCGGAAACATAATACATGTGTGAATACATAGACCAACAGAGTGTCACTAGTATGCCTCTACTTGACTAGCTCGTTAATCAAAGATGGTTATGTTTCCTAACCATGAACAAAGAGTTGTTATTTGATTAACGAGGTCACATCATTAGTTGAATGATCTGATTGACATGACCCATTCCATTAGCTTAGCACCCGATCGTTTAGTATGTTGCTATTGCTTTCTTCATGACTTATACATGTTCCTATAACTATGAGATTATGCAACTCCCGTTTACCGGAGGAACACTTTGGGTACTACCAAACGTCACAACGTAACTGGGTGATTATAAAGGAGTACTACAGGTGTCTCCAATGGTAGATGTTGGGTTGGCGTATTTCGAGATTAGGATTTGTCACTCCGATTGTCGGAGAGGTATCTCTGGGCCCTCTCGGTAATGCACATCACATAAGCCTTGCAAGCACTACAACTAATGTGTTAGTTGTGAGATGATGTATTACGGAACGAGTAAAGAGACTTGCCAGTAACGAGATTGAACTAGGTATTGGATACCGACGATCGAATCTCGGGCAAGTAACATACCGATGACAAAGGGAACAACGTATGTTGTTATGCGGTCTGACCGATAAAGATCTTCGTAGAATATGTAGGAGCCAATATGGGCATCCAGGTCCCGCTATTGGTTATTGACCGGAGACGTGTCTCGGTCATGTCTACATTGTTCTCGAACCGTAGGGTCCGCACGCTTAACGTTACGATGACAATTATTATGAGTTTATGCATTTTGATGTACCGAAGGTTGTTCGGAGTCCCGGATGAGATCACGGACATGACCAGGAGTCTCGAAATGGTCGAGACATAAAGATTGATATATTGGAAGCCTATGTTTGGACATCGGAAGTGTTCCGGGTGAAATCGGGATTTTACCGGAATACCGGGAGGGTTACCGGAACCCCCCGGGAGACTAATGGGCCTATTGGGCCTTAGTGGAAAAAGAGAAAAGGGACAAGCCCATAGCTGGCCGGCGCCCCCCCTCTCCCCAAGTCCTATTAGGAATAGGATAAGGGGCCGGCCCCCCTTCTCTCTCTTTTCCCCCCGGGAGTCCTAGTTGGATTAGGATTGGGGGGAGGAGTCCTACTCCCGGTGGGAGTAGGACTCCCCTGCGCCTCCTCTCCCTGGCCGGCCGGCTCCCCCTCCTCCAACCTTTATATACGGGGCAGGGGGCACCCCAAGACACACAACTTGATCCTTGAGATCGTTCCTTAGCCGTGTGCGGTGCCCCCTGCCACCAAATTCCACCTCGATCATACCGTTGTAGTGCTTAGGCGAAGCCCTGCGTCGGTAGTACATCAAGATCGTCACCACGCCGTCGTGTTGACAGAACTCTTCCTCGACGCTTTGCTGGATCGGAGCCCGAGGAACGTCATCGAGCTGAACGTGTGCTAAGAACTCGGAGGTGCCGGAGTAACGGTGCTTGGATCGGTCGGATCGGAAGAAGACGTACGACTACTTCCACTATGTTGTGTGATCGCTTCCGCAGTCGGTCTGCGTTGGTACGTAGACAACACTCTCCCCCTCATTGCTATGCATCACCATGATCTTGCGTGTGCGTAGGAAAATTTTCGAAATTACTACGTTCCCCAACAGGCGCGCCATAGGAGGGCCGGTGAGGGAGTCCTGGGTTAGGGGGTGTCCGGATGGCTGGACTATACCTTCAGCCGGACTCCAGGACTATGAAGATACAAGATTGAAGACTACGTCCCGTGTCCGGATGGGACTTTCCTTGGCGTGGAAGGCAAGCTTGGCGATGCGGATATTCAAGATCTCCTACCATTGTAACCGACTCTATGTAACCCTAACCCTATCCGGTGTCTATATAAACCGGAGGGTTTTAGTCCGTAGGAGAACTTCATCAACTCCATAGACAACAATCATACCATAGGCTAGCTTCTAGGGTTTAGCCTCCTTGATCTCGTGGTAGATCTACTCTTGTACTACCCATATCGTCAATATTAATCAAGCGGGATGTAGGGTTTTACCTCCATCAAGAGGGCCCGAACCTGGGTAAAACATCATGTTCCCTGCCTCCTGTTACCATCCGGCCTAGACGCACAGTTCGGGACCCCCTACCCGAGATCCGCCGGTTTTGACACCGACATTGGTGCTTTCATTGAGAGTTCCTCTGTGTCGTCGCCGTTAGGTCCGATGGCTCCTTTGATCATCAACAACGATGCGGTCCAGGGTGAGACTTTTCTCCCCGGACAGATCTTTGTCTTCGGCGGCTTCGCTCTGTGAACCAATTCTCTTGGCCACTTGGAGCAGATCGAAAGCTATGCCCCTGGCCATGAAGTCAGGTTTGGAAGCTTAAACTACACGGCTGACATCCGCGGAGACTTGATCTTCGACGGGTTCGAGCCACGGCCAAGCGCGCCGCACTATCTCGAGGGGTATGGTCTAGCTCTGCCTCCGAACAGTGTCCTGGAGGCCGCTCACGCATCGGTTCCGACCTCTAACTAGGAGCCTATTACGCCAATCGGGGACGAGAGGTTGGACGCCACCTCGGGGGCTGCGATCTCAAAGGCGATCGAGCCAACGCTAGCCCCGCACTCTGCACGACCCGTGACTCCGAGGATCCGGACTCCTCCCCGGACTCCGACCCCCCCGCGCCCCCGCCGATCGAATCCGATTGGGCGCCGATAATGGAGTTCACCGCCGCAGACATCTTTCAGCACTCGCCTTTTGGCGTCATCCTGAATTCTCTTAAGTCTCTCTCTTTATCAGGAGAGCCCTGGCCGGATTACGGTCAGCAAGGATGGGATACGGATGACGAAGAAATTCCAAGCCCACCCACCACCCACTTGGTAGCCACTATCGACAATTTAAACGACATGCTCAACTTCGACTCCAGAGACATCGACAGCATGGATGACGATGCAGGAGATACCGACGAACCAACGCCCATAGGGCATTGGACAGCCACCTCATCTCATGATGTGTACATGGTGGATACCCCTAAAGGAAGCGACAACGAGGAAAAAGGGGACAGAACGGGAGATCGACCCCCTGAAAAGCAATCAAAGCGTCGGCGTAAACGCCGACCCAAGCCCCGCCTCGGTAAAAACCCAGCCATAGAGCAGGACGAGCAGGCCTTAGAGCAACCGTCCGAACATGGCAACACAGATGGAGAAACCGAACATCCCTCCTCTGGCGAAAACGGAATTCCGGACGACCTCACACTGGATAAACCTATGGAGCAGAAGAATCTCCACGAGAGGCTCGTTGCAACTGCACGCAGCCTAAAAAAGCAGAAGCTGAAGCTAAAAACAGCAGAAGATGCACTCCGGATTAGATGGAGCAAAGCAATCAATACCACAGATAAATACGGCGACAGTCGCCGCACTAAAAGCTATCCGAAAAGAAAGCTACTGCCTGAATTCCACGAAGAAGCCCTAGAGCCCTCGCATTCAAAAAATGAGAAAGCCACACGGTCGGATAGACTACCCCATAAAGCGGCAAGCGGCGCCGCACTTAAATCGGCATGCGACCCACTTAAGGATTCGCATCATGGCCCAGTCAGGTCCATTTATGGGCCAAGAAAGCAAGCTCTCGTAAGCAATGCTATGAAGCCATCATCAGAATCTGGCACACCCAAATACAGGGGTGCCGCACACCCTCTATGTTTCACCGATGAGGTCCTGGACCATGAATTTCCAGAGGGATTCAAACCCGTAAACATAGAGGGATACGATGGAACAATAGACCCTGGAGTCTGGATAGAGGATTATATCCTCCACATACACATGGCTAGAGGAGATGATCTCCACGCCATAAAATATTTACCCCTTAAGCTTAAAGGGCCAGCCCGACACTAGCTTAAAAGCCTTCCTGAAAACACAATTGGAAGCTGGGAAGAGCTCGAGGATGCTTTCCGAGCAAACTTTCAAGGGACCTATGACCGCCCTCCGAATGCAGACGATCTTAGTCACATAACTCAACAATCCGGAGAATCAGCTCGGCAGTTCTGGAATAGATTCCTCACTAAAAAGAATCAGATAGTCGACTGTCCGGACGCCGAAGCCTTAGCAGCTTTCAGGCATAACGTCCGAGACGAATGGCTCGCCAGACACCTCGGCCAAGAAAAGCCAAGAACAATGGCCGCACTAACAAACCTCATGACCCGCTTTTGTGCTGGGGAGGACAGCTAGTTGGCAAGGTGCAGCCCCAGCGACCCAAGTACATCCGAAACTAGGGATGGAAACGGAAAACCGCGACGCAACAAGGACCGTCGCCGGACTAAGGACAAAAGTCCGAAGAGCACGGCAGTCAATGCCGGATTCAAAGGCTCACGACAAAATCAGGCAAAATCGCCCCCAGGATAATAGGGACGATCCATCCAACCTAAATAAAATCCTGGACAGGATATGTCAGATACATAGTACTCCCGGGAAGCCTGCTAACCATACCCACAGAGACTGTTGGGTTTTCAAACAATCCGGCAGACTCAATGCCGAACACAAGGGGCTCGACACGCCAAGCGAAGACGAGGACGAACCCCAAAAGCAAAGTACCAGGAAACAAAAGAACTTCCCACAAGAAGTAAAAACAGTGAACTCACTTCACATAACAAAACGTGCGGCGCCCGTAAAGGTACGCACCACACAGCCCATCCCCAAAGGGTCCGGCCACTGGTTGTCAAAACCGATCATCTTCGATCAGCTAGATTATTCTAGAAATATCAAGAATGCAGGCTGGACTGCCTTGACACTCGATCCAATAATTGACGGACTCCAGTTCTCAAATGTCCTTATGAACGGCGGCAACGGACTAAACCTGATATATCAGGATACAATCCAGCACATGGGGATAAAACCAGCAAGAATCCGCCGCAGCAAAACCTACTTTCAAGGGGCAATACCTGGTCCGGACACCCGTTGTATGGGTTTTCTCCGGCTCGAAGTCATATTTGGCTCTGCCGATAACTTCCACCGCGAAAAGCTGACCTTCCATATCGTCCTGTTCTCAAGTCGCTATCAAGCACTACTGGGACGCGAAGCTTTCGCTCGCTTTATCGCAATACCGCATTATCCATCTCTTAGGCTTAAGATGCCCGGTCCACGAGGCATCATCTCTTTGAAGGGGAAGCACTAAAGTGCGCCTCCCCAAGCGGAGGACTGTGCGGCCGCCTTGACAGCCCCACAGCAAAATGGCCTCACCGGCCAAAAAACTTCAAAATAGGTCATTAAAGACCACGAACGCGGTTAGACGAGTTCGGTACAAAATCATCATTGATGCAGGCTTAGTGGCCATATACCCCCACACTAGGGGCTCCATGCATATACAATAAGAGACAATAAAGCTCAACTTTATATATTTTACTTTACACCTTGTTTATTTTAAACTTTTTCGGCACGACCCGTTTTCAACTCAGTTCCTCTCTTTTACAGATGAACGTCGTGCGGCGCCCGTCCAGGATACGGCACAATGGAGACACAGGCGCAGATGTGCAGTAGGGACCCGTCCTAAAGGATTCTTTTTAGATTAAGACCCTGCGTAAACCTTTTTTACTGTCTCTTGTTGCTACACATCCCCTGGTTTTTTCCGGTATAACCAAGGAGGAGGCTGGCGTCTTGGCATGTGGCCACGTCAGAATTTTCGCACGTACCTGGACACTAGGGGCTTCTTTTTTTTTAAAAAAAAGAGTGTTGTTTCGCCCGCACTCATAAAGACCGAATACCTTAGGGAGTATTCGGCGTCGCGAGTTTTGGCATTATATGCATCAGCTCCGAATCATGTCTTTGGTCAAATGTTGGGTTGCCCGGCTCCTGAGTTCGGCTACCTTACGTTCCGCTCTATCGGCTAAGGTAGCACCAGGAGAACTACTGCGATTGTGCCCCGGTTCGGCTGGGCGAGCACCTCAGTAGAGAAAGCCGAAAACTGACTGTCATGATGTAGCGTGAGACTGGTCAGCCACTCGATGACCTATCGGAATCTATCGGATTCCTCCGTTTTAACGAAGGGTCGTTTCCCGGTCAGGCACATACGCGCCCCGAACTCGGATGAGCACAGTCGCCACCAAGGAGCTACCTAAATAGTCTCACTGTCAAGCTCCTATGGCTAAGTGAAAGTGTTAAAGCATTATAGTCCGGTTGCCTGGCCCGCTGCGCTATCACCTCCTTTGTACGACCAAGACGTTGGGTTAAGTGTGAAAATGCGTCTTCTGCGAGCACCCCCGCACTATGTGCGTGGGGGCTGAAGCCAACAACTGCCATCTTTCAGATTATATATATATATATTAAAACGGCCGCACAGGAGGTGTTCCCAATACTTGAAGGCACAAGTATAAAAAGGCCACTACAATTTATCAAAATATTACTTTATAATTACATATGCTATCATAACATAGCATCTTTCGAGCACTACGTCTCTATTACATGAGCGTCTTCAAGGACTTCCTGAAAATAGTGCTCGGAGGGTACTCGGCTTTTGTCCGAATCTCGGGACACAACAACGGTGGTCTCCATCTCCGCCCAGTATGTCTTAACATGGGCAAGAGCCATCCGTGCGCCCTCTATGCATGCTGACCTCTTCATTGCATTTATACGAGGCACCGCGTCAAGGAATTGCTGCACCAAGCTGAAATAACTCTTCGGCTCCGATCTCCCCGGCCACAGATGACCCATGACGTACTTCATGGCAAGTCCGGACAACCTATTCAGTTCGGCCCATTGAGCCAAACGATCGTCCACTGCCAGTGGACGCTCAGGATTGTGAAACTGCGACCAGAAAAGCTTTTCCACTTCATGATCTCTCTGACCTCGAAAGTGTTCGGTCGCATCAGCAGCACTCGCTGCCAAATCCAGATAGGTATCCTCCACACTCCACATCCGGTCCAACGGAGCAAACTTCGGGTCGCAAAATTTCCTTCGCAGCATAAAGGGCTTTCCAGCCGCAATCTGTTCAGCCTGACGCAGCTCCTCCTTCGCAGCTCTCATCGCAGAGCGCGCATCCTTGGCATTGGCAGCGGCCTTCTCTAAGTCCGTCTGTTTCGCCTGGTCTTCTTCTTCAAGAAGTCTGCAACGGTCTGTAGTGCTTTTTAACTTTTCGGCCATCTTGGCCATCTCTTCCTTGCTTCGGCAATGGGTAGCCTGTTCGGCTCTCAGCTCTTCAAGGGCTTTCTTGGCGGCCACATCACTTTTTCTGGCTTGCTCTTTAGCTCAGGCAAGTTCTGCCCTAAGACTCTCCATGACGGCTGCACCATCTGCGTCAAGCACACACATTGTAAGACACAGGCATCAAACTGTTCTTACCTCATGCCGCCCAGGGAATTGCATACCTTGAGCCTCCTCAAGCCGCTTGTTGACAAGCGTGATGTCAGCTTCTGCCACGTCCAGTTGCCGCTTTAGTTCGGCAGAACCGTCAGTTCGGCTCGATTCCGGACACCCTGCCGCCTACATTCAAAGGTGACATCTTAGACCTGGGATTATGATCCTCCGCGTGTCGTCATTTCTTGACGACGCGCAGAGTCTCAGGGGCTACTATCTACACAGGGCGCATCTTATTCATGCACAACTGCCAAAAGTGTACATTATCTAATATACCTCGAAACCCGTCAGTAAACGGCCTCATGCAATCCGCTCTCTGCGGATGAAATCCTTTCAATCACCGTGCCCATCAAGGCACGGTGCTCCTCTGAGATGCAAGCTCGCCCCAGCAGAATCTTTAGCTCCTCCGACCGAGCACCAGACGGTGCCGGGCTCGTCCCATGACCTCTTTCAAAGTCCGGACGCGGAGAACCTCGGGGGGCCACACTATCTTCCGCGCCTGCCGGATTCGGAGAAACCCTCCGCGACGACACCTCAGGATCGCCCGCCTCGCTAGGCGGCACGGCAGGAGGAGGCGTCCCACTCTCCATCATCTCCGGAAGAAGATCCCCCGAAGACGAGCTCTGCTGAGAAGGGCTGAGGTCCGAGCTACAAGGTAAAAGTTTGGTTAATCTTCTCAGACATAAATCAAGGATTTCCCTCATCCCTCAAAAGGAAAATCTTTCTCTACTTACGGCTCGCTGGAGGGCTGATCCCCTTGAGGGCGTAGTCCGGCCGAGGAACTCCCCGGCGTCGGACCCTTTGACGAGGATTTTCTCCCCCGCTTTTTGGCCACGGTTTCCGGGTCGTCAGAGGCGGCTCTCTTCTCCCCCTTAGGAGAGGAATCATCGGTTCCTCCCTTCGGAGCAGCCTCCTTCGAGGAGGCCATAGCTTCCTTGTCCTCCCCTCCAAAGGCATTATCTCCAGCATCCTGACTAGCACGGGATCCGGCCTGGTTTCAGGAAGGGGAGCCGGACACCTGATCAGCTTTGCCTTTGCTATCCACTCCTGTTTAAAAGGACGGCTCTTTTAGGGGCAAGTTTATGACAATTATACGGATAGAAGGTCCGGGCACAAGGTTGCTTACTTGAGTATCCGGGCGATTGCGGCTTAGGCCTGTGTCCTCGGTTAAATCCGGACACATCTCTTGTGATCCGAAGAACAGTTTATACATCTCCGCGGGCGTTGCGCCCATGAAGTTCTGGAGAGCTCGTGGTCCCTCTAGATTAAATTCCCACAGGCGAAGGGGGCGACGTTTGCCGGGCAATATTCAGCGAATCAGCATGACCTGTGTCACCTTGACCAGGCTGAGGTCTCCTTCCAAGAGATCTTTAATGCAGCCCTGTAACAAGGGCACGTCTTTGGGCAAACCCCAATCCAACCCTCTGTTGACCCATGACACCAGACGTGGTGGGGGACCCGAGCGAAAGGCAGGAGGCGCCACCCATTTGGTGCTCCGGGGAGCGGTGATATAAAACCACTCTCGTTGCCACAAGCCTAGCTCCTCTTGAAAAGAGCCCTCGGGCCACGGAGCATCAGCATTTTTGCTTATAACAGCGCCTCCGCACTCTGCGTGCCGTCCCTCGATCATCTTCGGTTCCACTTTGAAGGTCTTGAGCCATAGTCCGAAGTGAGGGTTAACATGGAGGAAAGCTTCACACACAACGATAAACGAGGAGATATGGAGGATGGACTCCGGAGCTAAGTCATGGAATTCCAGCCCGTAATAAAACAGCAGTCCCCTCACAAAGGGATCCATTGGGAAGCCCAACCCCTGAAGGAAGTGAGACATGAACACCACGCTCTCACCAGGCTGGGGACTGGGGATGACCTGCCCTTGAGCAGGCAACCTATGCCAAATTTCGCCAGTCAGGAACTTAGCCTCTCTCAACTTTAGCACGTCCTCCTCCGTGACGGAGGAAGGCATCCATCGGCCTTGAAGGTCGGAACCGGACATTGTCGAAGGTCCGAGGTGCCCAGAATCTGGAGTCTAGGGTGTTGGAACTCGAGGCGACGGGCGAACTTGTTGGAGAAAAGATAAGGCCCTGGTCTCTTTATAAGAGGTTGAATACTAGGAGCCCTCCCCGTAACCGTTTGGGACTCGCCTTTAATCAAGAAAATATGCTAACGGGCACGATTGGTTTACCCACGTCCGTATTGATGAGAATCTCGTAAAAGGGGGTACACGATCTCTGCTTTGATAAGACGTGCCAAGGAAACCGCCTCGCAAAACACGCTGAGGTGAAAAAGTAAAAACGATTCGTAAAGGACTTGGCCGTAGTGTGATGGCGCACTGCGGGATACGTCAGCAGATTTGATTTTTGTTAATATTATTCTCTCTGTGGCAATATGTGGAAACTTATTTTGCAGAGCCGGACACTGCTCTTGGTGTTTACAATCTTCTACGAAGGACTTGGAGGAGGAACCCGCCTTGCAATGCCGAAGACAACTTGCACGCCGGACTCGTCGTCATTGAAGCCTGGTTCAGGGGCTACTGAGAGAGTCCTGGGTTAGGGGGTGTTCGGATGGCCGGACTATACCTTCAGCCGGACTCCAGGACTATGAAGATACAAGATTGAAGACTATGTCCCGTGTCCGGATGGGACTTTCCTTGGCGTGGAAGGCAAGCTTGGCGATGCGGATATTCAAGATCTCCTACCATTGTAACCGACTCTATGTAACCCTAACCCTATCCGGTGTCTATATAAACCGGAGGGTTTTAGTCCGTAGGAGAACTTCATCAACTCCATAGACAACAATCATACCATAGGCTAGCTTCTAGGGTTTAGCCTCCTCGATCTCGTGGTAGATCTACTCTTGTACTACCCATATCATCAATATTAATCAAGCAGGACGTAGGGTTTTACCTCCATCAAGAGGGCCCGAACCTGGGTAAAATATCGTGTTCCCAGCCTCCTGTTACCATCCGGCCTAGATGCACAGTTCGGGACCCCCTACCCGAGATCCGGCGGTTTTGACACCGACAGCCGGCCCTCCCCCCTCCTCCACTCCTTTATATACGTGGCCAGGGGAACCCTATAGACACACAAGTTGATCATTGATCTCTTAGTCGTGTGCGGTGCCCCCCTCCACCATAATCCACCTCGATCATATCGTAGCGGTGCTTAGGTGAAGCCCTGCGTCGGTAGCAACATCATCACTATCATCACGCTGTCGTGCTGACGGAACTCTCCCGTGAAGCTCTGCTAGATCGGAGTTCGTTGGACGTCATCGAGCTGAACGTGTGCTGAACTTGGAGGTGCCGTGCGTTCGGTACTTGGATCGGTCGGATCGTGAAGACGTTTGACTACATCAACCGCGTTCTCATAACGCTTCCGCTTACGGTCTACAAGGTACGTAGATGATACTCTCCCCTCTCGTTGTTGTGCATCACCATGATCTTGCGTGTGCGTAGGAAATTTTTGAAATTACTACGTTCCCCAATAGTGGCATTTGAGCCAGGTTTATGCATAGATGTTATATGCACGAGTAGAACACAAAGGAGTTGTGGGCGTTGGTATATACATATTGCTTGCCGTCACTAGTTAATATTTCAAGCAAATGCCCGGACTGAGAGATATGAAGTCTCCAATAAGTTCTATAGCTGCAAGATGGAGGAGAACAGTTCTGTTAGTGAGCATATACTCAAAATGTCTGGGTATAATAATCACTTGATTCAATTGGGAGTTACACTTCCGGATGATTGCATCATTGACAGAATTCTCCAATCACTGCCACCAAGCTACAAGAGCTTTGTGATGAACTATAATATGCAAGGGATGAACAAGACTATTCCCGAGCTCTTCGCAATGCTGAAAGCTGCGGAGGTAGAAATCAAGAAGGAGCATCAAGTGTTGATGGTTAACAAAACCACTAGTTTCAAGAAAAAGGGCAAAGGGAAGAAGAAGGGGAACTTCAAGAAGAACAACAAGCAAGTTGCTGCTCAAGAGAAGAAACCCAAGTCTGGACCTAAGCCTGAAACTGAGTGCTTCTACTGCAAGCAGACTGGTCACTGGAAGTGGAACTGCCCCAAGTATTTGGCGGATAAGAAGGATGGCAAGGTGAACAAAGGTATATGTGATATACATGTTATTGATGTGTACCTTACTAATGCTCGCAGTAGCACCTGGGTATTTGATACTGGTTCTGTTGCTAATATTTGCAACTCGAAACAGGGACTACAGAATAAGCGGACACTAGCAAAGGACGAGGTGACGATGCGCGTGGGAAACGGTTCCAAAGTCGATGTGATCGCGGTCGGCACGCTACCTCTACATCTACCTTCGGGATTAATATTAGACCTAAATAATTGTTATTTGGTGCCAGCGTTAAGCATGAACATTATATCTGGATCTTGTTTGATGCGAGACGGTTATTCATTTAAATCAGAGAATAATGGTTGTTCTATTTATATGAGTAATATCTTTTATGGTCATGCACCCTTGAAAAGTGGTCTATTCTTATTGAATCTCGATAGTAATGATACACATATTCATAATGTTGAAGCCAAAAGATGCAGAGTTAATAATGATAGTGCAACTTATTTGTGGCACTGCCGTTTAGGTCATATCGGTGTAAAGCGCATGAAGAAACTCCATACTGATGGGCTTTTAGAACCACTTGATTATGAATCACTTGGTACTTGCGAACCGTGCCTCATAGGCAAGATGACTAAAACACCGTTCTCCGGTACTATGGAGAGAGCAACAGATTTGTTGGAAATCATACATACCGATGTATGTGGTCCGATGAATATTGAGGCTCGTGGCGGATATCGTTATTTTCGCACTTTCACAGATGATTTAAGCAGATATGGGTATATCTACTTAATGAAACATAAGTCTGAAACATTTGAAAAGTTCAAGGAATTTCAGAGTGAAGTTGAAAATCATCGTAACAAGAAAATAAGGTTTCTACGATCTGATCGTGGAGGAGAATATTTGAGTTACGAGTTTGGTGTACATTTGAAAAATTGTGGAATAGTTTCGCAACTCACGCCACCCGGAACACCACAACGTAATGGTGTGTCCGAACGTCGTAATCGTACTTTACTAGATATGGTGCGATCTATGATGTCTCTTACTGATTTACCGCTATCGTTTTGGGGTTATGCTTTAGAGACGGCCGCATTCACGTTAAATAGGGCACCATCAAAATCCGTTGAGACGACGCCTTATGAACTATGGTTTGGCAAGAAACCAAAGTTGTCGTTCCTTAAAGTTTGGGGCTGCGATGCTTATGTGAAGAAGCTTCAACCTGATAAGCTCGAACCCAAAGCGGAGAAATGTGTCTTCATAGGATACCCAAAGGAAACTGTTGGGTATACCTTCTATCACAGATCCGACGGCAAGACATTCGTTGCTAAGAATTGATCATTTCTAGAGAAGGAGTTTCTCTTGAAAGAAGTGAGTGGGAGGAAAGTAGAACTTGACGAGGTAACTGTACCTGCTCCCTTATTGGAAAATAGTACATCACGGAAAACTGTTTCTGCGACACCTATACCAATCAGTGAGGAAGCTAATGATGATGATCATGAAACTTCAGGGCAAGATGCTACTGAACCACGTAGATCAACCAGAGTGAGATCCGCACCAGAGTGGTACGGTAATCCAGTTCTGGAAGTCATGCTACTAGATCATGATGAACCTACAAACTATGAAGAAGCGATGGTGAGCCCAGATTCCGCAAAGTGGCTTGAGGCCATGAAATCTGAGATGGGATCCATGTATGAGAACAAAGTATGGACTTTGGTTGACTTGCCCGATGATCGGCAAGCAATTGAGAATAAATGGATCTTCAAGAAAAAGACTGACGCTGACGGTAATGTTACTGTCTATAAAGCTCGACTTGTCGCAAAAGGTTTTCGACAAGTTCAAGGAGTTGACTACGATGAGACCTTCTCACCCGTAGCGATGCTTAAGTCCGTCAGAATTATGTTAGCAATTGCCACATTTTATGATTATGAAATATGGCAGATGGATGTCAAAACTGCATTCCTGAATAGATTTCTGGAAGAAGAGTTGTATATGATACAACCAGAAGGTTTTGTCGATCCAAAGGGAGCTAACAAAGTATGCAAACTCCAGCGATCCATTTATGGACTGGTGCAAGCATCTCGGAGTTGGAATAAACGCTTTGACAGTGTGATCAAAGCATTTGGCTTTATACAGACTTTTGGAGAAGCCTGTATTTACAAGAAAGTGAGTGGGAGCTCTGTAGCATTTCTAATATTATATGTGGATGACATATTGCTGATTGGAAATGATATAGAATTTCTGGATAGCATAAAGGGATACTTGAATAAAAGTTTTTCGATGAAAGACCTCGGGGAAGCTGCTTACATATTAGGCATAAAGATCTATAGAGATAGATCAAAACGCTTAATTGGACTTTCACAAAGCACATACCTTGACAAGATGGATCAAGCAAAGAAAGGGTTCTTGCCAGTGTTACAAGGTGTGAAGTTGAGTCAGACTCAATGCCCGACCACTGCAGAAGATAGAGAGAAAATGAAAGATGTTCCCTATGCTTCAGCCATAGGTTCTATCATGTATGCAATGCTGTGTACCAGACCTGATGTGTGCCTTGCTATAAGTTTAGCAGGGAGGTACCAAAGTAATCCAGGAGTGGATCACTGGACAGCGGTCAAGAACATCCTGAAATACCTGAAAAGGACTAGGGATATGTTTCTCGTATATGGAGGTGACAAAGAGCTCACCGTAAGAGGTTACGTTGATGCAAGCTTTGACACTGATCCGGACGATTGTAAATCGCAAACCGGATACGTGTTTACTTTAAACGGTGGAGCTGTCAGTTGGTGCAGTTCTAAACAAAGCGTCATAGCGGGATCTACATGTGAAGCGGAGTACATAGCTGCTTCGGAAGCAGCGAACGAAGGAGTCTGGATGAAGGAGTTCATATCCGATCTAGGTGTCATACCTAGTGCATCGGGTCCAATGAAAATCTTTTGTGACAATACTGGTGCAATTGCTTTGGCAAAGGAATCCAGATTTCACAAAAGGACCAAACACATCAAGAGACGCTTCAACTCCATCCGGGATTTAGTCCAGGTGGGAGACATAGAGATTTGCAAGATACATACGGATCTGAATGTTGCAGACCCGTTGACTAAGCCTCTTCCACGAGCAAAACATGATCAGCACCAAGGCTCCATGGGTGTTAGAATCATTACTGTGTAATCTAGATTATTGACTCTAGTGCAAGTGGGAGACTGAAGGAAATATGCCCTAGAGGCAATAATAAAGTTATTATTTATTTCCTTATATCATGATAAATGTTTATTATTCATGCTAGAATTGTATTAACCGGAAACATAATACATGTGTAAATACATAGACAAACAAAGTGTCACTAGTATGCCTCTACTTGACTAGCTCGTTAATCAAAGATGGTTATGTTTCCTAACCATGAACAAAGAGTTGTTATTTGATTAACGAGGTCACATCATTAGTTGAATGATCTGATTGACATGACCCATTCCATTAGCTTAGCTCCCGATCGTTTAGTATGTTGCTATTGCTTTCTTCATGACTTATACATGTTCCTATGACTATGAGATTATGTAACTCCCGTGTGCCGGAGGAACACCTTGTGTGCTACCAAATGTCACAACGTAACTGGGTGATTATAAAGGTGCTCTACAGGTGTCTCCAAAGGTACATGTTGGGTTGACGTATTTCGAGATTAGGATTTGTCACTCCGATCGTCGGAGAGGTATCTCTGGGCCCTCTCGGTAATGCACATCACATAAGCCTTGCAAGCATTACAACTAATGAGTTAGTTGTGAGATGATGTATTACGGAACGAGTAAAGAGACTTGCCGGTAACGAGATTGAACTAGGTATTGGATACCGACGATCGAATCTCGGGCAAGTAACATACCGATGACAAAGGGAACAACGTATGTTGTTATGCGGTCTGACCGATAAAGATCTTCGTAGAATATGTAGGAGCCAATATGGGCATCCAGGTCCCGCTATTGGTTATTGACCGGAGATTTGTCTCAGTCATGTCTACATTATTCTCGAACCATAGGGTCCGCACACTTAACGTTACGATGACAGTTATTATGAGTTTATGCATTTTGATGTACCGAAGTTAGTTCGGAGTCCCGAATGTGATCACAGACATGACGAGGAGTCTCAAAATGGTCGAGACATAAAGATTGATATATTGGATGACTATATTCGGACACCGGAAGCGTTCCGGGGAAGTTTCGGATAAAACCGGAGCACCGGGGGGTTACCGGAACCCCCCGGGGGGTTAATGGGCCTCATGGGCCTAAAGTGGAGAAGAGGAAGGGGCTGCCAGGGCAAGCCGCGCGCCCCCTCTCCCCCTAGTCCGAATTGGACAAGGAGGGAGGGGCGGCGCCCCCTTTTTCCTTTTCTTCTTCCACCTCTCGTACTTGGACAAGGAAAGGGAGGGGAGTCCTACTCCCGGTAGGAGTAGGACTCCACCTGCGCGCCTCCTCTAGGGCCGGCCGCACCCCCCCCCTTGGATCCTTTATATACGGAGGCAAGGGGGCACCCTAGGACACACAAGTTGATCATTGTGATCGTTCCTTAGCCGTGTGCGGTGCCCCCTTCCACCATATTCCACCTCGGTCATATTGTAGCAGTGCTTAGGCGAAGCCCTGCGACGGTAGAACATCAAGATCGTCACCACGCCGTCGTGCTGACGGAACTCATCCCCGAAGCTTTGCTGGATCGGAGCCCGGGGAGCGTCATCGAGCTGTACGTGTGCTAAGAACTCAGAGGTGCCAGAGTAACGGTGCTTGGATCGGTCGGATCGGGAATACGTACGACTACTTCCTCTATGTTGCGTCAACGCTTCCGCTTCGGTCTACGAGGGTACGTAGACAACACTCTCCCCTCTTGTTCCGATGCATCACCATGATCTTGCGTGTGCGTAGGAATTTTTTTGAAATTACTACATTCCCCAACAAATATATCAATCTTTATGTCTCGACCATTTCGAGACACCTCGTCATGTCCCCGATCTCATCCGGGACTCCGAACTCCTTCGGTATATCAAAACACATAAACTCATAATATAACCGACATCGAACTTTAAGCGTGCGGACCCTACGGGTTCGAGAACTATGTAGACATGACCGAGACACGTCTCCGGTCAATAACCAATAGCGAAACCTGGATGCTCATATTGGCTCCTACATATTCTACGAAGATCTTTATCGGTCAAACCGCATAACAACATACGTTGTTTCCTTTGTCATCGGTATGTTACTTGCCCGAGATTCGATCGTCGGTATCTCAATACCTAGTTCAATCTCGTTACCGGCAAGTCTCTTTACTCGTTCCATAATACATCCCGCACCGGAATACCGGGAGGGTTACCGGAACCCCCCGGGAGGCAAATGGGCCTATTGGGCCTTAATGGAAAAGTGAAAAGGGGCTGCCATAGAGGGCTGCGCACCTCCCCCCTTTCCTAGTCCTAATAGGACTAGGGAAGGTGGCCGGCCACCCCTTCTCTCTTTCCCCCTTGAGGATTCCTATTAGGAATAGGATTGGGGGGGAGTCCTACTCCCGGTAGGAGTAGGACTCCTCCTGCGCCCCTCTCCCTTGGCCGGCCGAACCCCTCCCCTTGCTCCTTTATATACGGGGGCAGGGGGCACCCCATAGACACACAAGTTGATCATTGTTGATCGTTCCTTAGCCGTGTGCGGTGCCCCCTGCCACCAAATTCCACCTCGGTCATATCGTTGTAGAGCTTAGGCGAAGCCCTACGTCGGTAGTACATCAAGATCGTCACCACGCCGTCGTGCTGACGGAACTCTTCCTCGACGCTTTGCTGGATCGGAGCCCGAGGATCGTCATCGAGCTGAACGTGTGCTAAGAACTCGGAGGTGCCGGAGTAACGGTGCTTGGATCGGTCGGATCGGGAAGAAGACGTACGACTACTTCCTCTACGTTGTGTGATCGCTTCCGCAGTCGGTCTGCGTTGGTACATAGACAACACTCTCCCCTCTCGTTGCTATGCATCACCATGATCTTGCGTGTGCGTAGGAAAATTTTCGAAATTACTACGTTCCCCATCAGAAACTTGTCATCATGATTTCAATTTTCAATTGGATTATCCCAAACAAGTATCACATGATAGTTATTTTGTTGAGTTTGCTCCCACTACTATTCATGAGAGTAAACTTGCTTATGGGAGAGTAATAAAAAAATTATGATTGTGTATCATGAAAAGAATGCTTTATGTGATAGCTATATTGTTGAATTCATTCATGATGCTACTGAAAATTACTTTGAGAGAGGAACATATGCTTGTAGGTATTGCAATAATATCAAGTTTCCTCTCTATGTGTTGCAAATCTTGATGTTTTGTCTTCCTATGCTAGTTGATTTTTGTTCCCATGAATTGTTTGCTCACAAAATCCATATGCATAGGAAGTGGGTTATGCTTAAATGTGCTAGTCATATGCTTCATGATGCTCTCTTTGTGTTTCAATTCTTTACTTTTATGTGAGCATCATTGAAATCATCATGCCTAGCTAAAAAGGCACTAAAGAAAAACACTTGTTGGGAGACAACCCAATATATCTACCTATTGTTTTTGTGTGTTCACATGATTAAGATACTGTAGTACTCACGTTTTATAGCTTTTGTTTCAATAAAGTGCCAAGTAAAGCCTTTGGGATACTGTGGATGATAGTTAACTTGATTTTGTGCAAAAACAGAAACTTTTGCGCCCAGTAACAAAATTGTTTAGAAGCACTGGAGCATCAAAAATTTCTGAATTGTTTACACATGATTGATATACAAATTGCCTACGTTTTTCTATCTTTTCAGAATTTTTGGATTTGCAGAAGTATGGTCATTATTCAGATCATTATAGACTGTTTTGTTTTTGAAAAATTATGTTTTCAATGCATAGTTTGCTTGTTTTCTAGTTTCTATGGCTTATATTGGTCAATATAAATTGTAGAAATGATTGGGTACAGTAGGCATTGTGTGAAAACAATTATGAATCTTGTCTTGACAGTACCAAAGTGAATGATTTGCTCTTTATCATACTAACCCATCTCACGAAGTTCTGTTTAGTTTGGTGTAATTGAAGTTTCCAAGTTTTGTATGAGATATCGATATGTGGAGAATAAGGAGTGGCAATACCCTAAGCCTAGGGATTTTCAAGGCACCCCAAGGTAAAATTCAAGGAAGACCCAAGCGTCCAAGCTTGGGGATTCCCCGGATGGCATCCCCTCTTACGTCTTCAACATTATCGGTAAGCTTACTTGGAGCTATATTTCTATTCGTCACATGATATGAGCTTTGCTTGGAGCGTCATTTTCTTTTGTTGAGGATTTTCTTTCTGTTATTTATAATAATATTTTGTATCTTTATTTCATTAAAAATTATAGGTATAGCCTTTACCATGCTTATTTGGCAAGTCTATATGTTGTTGTTTGAAAACAGAAAGTTTTATATTATTGTCTGAATTCTTCGGAAAAGTCAAAATGTGGTAAAATCTTGATTTTTTTTACACAGTAAGCTATGATAATTTTTCTATAGTGTGGTCATTTTTCAGGATTTTTGGAGTTAAAGAAGTATGAATCTTCATTCGTCCTTTACAGACTATTCTGTTTTGACAGATTGCTGTTATGTTTGCATTGTTTGCATATCTTTGTTTGTTTAATGATTCTATTTGAGGATAGGAGTATTGTGAAGGAAATATGGCCTAGAGGCAATAATAAAGTTGTTATTTATATTTCCTTAGATCATGATAAATGTTTATTATTCATGCTAGAATTGTATTAACCGGAAACTTAGTACATGTGTGAATACATAGACAAACAAAGTGTCACTAGTATGCCTCTACTTGACTAGCTCGTTGAATCAAAGATGGTTAAGTTTCCTAGCCATAGACATGAGTTGTCATTTGATTAATGGGATCACGTCATTAGGGAATGATGTGATTGACTTGACCCATTCGTTAGCATTAGCATGATGATCGTTTAGTTTGTTGCTATTGCTTTCTTCATGACTTATACATGTTCCTATGACTATGAGATTATGCAACTCCCGAATACCGAAGGAACACTTTGTGTGCCACCAAACGTCACAACGTAAATGGGTGATTATAAAGGTGCTCTACAGGTGTCTCCGATGGTACTTGTTGAGTTCATAGATCAAGATTAGGATTTGTCACTTCGATTGTTGGAGAGGTATCTCTGGGCCCTCTCAGTAATGCACATCACTATAAGCCTTGCAAGCAATGTAACTAATGAATTAGTTGCGGGATGATGCATTACGAAACGAGTAAAGAGACTTGCCGGTAACAAGGTTGAACTAGGTATTGAGATACCGACGATCGAATCTCGGGCAAGTAACATACCGATGACAAAGGGAACAACGTATGTTGTTATGCGGTTTGACCGATAAAGATCTTCGTAGAATATGTAGGAACCAATATGAGCATCCAGGTTCCGCTATTAGTTATTGATCAGAGATGAGTCTCGGTCATGTCTACATAGTTCTCGAACTCGTAGGGTCCGCACGCTTAATGTTCGGTGACGATCGGTATTATGAGTTTATGTGTTTTGATGTACCGAAGGTAGTTAGGAGTCTCGGATGAGATCGGGGATATGACGAGGAGTCTCGAAATGGTTGAGACGTAAAGATCGATACATTGGACGACTATATTCGGACATCGGAAAGGTTCCTAGTGATTCGGGTATTTTTTTCGGAGTACCGGAGAGTAACGGGAATTCGCCAAGGAATATAAGGGACTTATTGGGCTTTAGGGGAAAGAGAGAGAGAGGAGGCTGCGACCCTCCCAAGGCCTAGTCCGAATTTGACTAGGGGGAGGGGCGGTGCCCCCTCCTTCTCTTCTCTTTTCCCTTTCTTTCTCTCCTACTCCTACTACATGGAAGGGGGGAATCCTACTCCCGGTGGGAGTAGGACTCCCCAGGGCGCTGAAGGAAATATGCCCTAGAGGCAATAATAAAGTTATTATTTATTTCCTTATATCATGATAAATGTTTATTATTCATGCTAGAATTGTATTAACCGGAAACATAATACATGTGTGAATACATAGACCAACAGAGTGTCACTAGTATGCCTCTACTTGACTAGCTCGTTAATCAAAGATGGTTATGTTTCCTAACCATGAACAAAGAGTTGTTATTTGATTAACGAGGTCACATCATTAGTTGAATGATCTGATTGACATGACCCATTCCATTAGCTTAGCACCCGATCGTTTAGTATGTTGCTATTGCTTTCTTCATGACTTATACATGTTCCTATAACTATGAGATTATGCAACTCCCGTTTACCGGAGGAACACTTTGGGTACTACCAAACGTCACAACGTAACTGGGTGATTATAAAGGAGTACTACAGGTGTCTCCAATGGTAGATGTTGGGTTGGCGTATTTCGAGATTAGGATTTGTCACTCCGATTGTCGGAGAGGTATCTCTGGGCCCTCTCGGTAATGCACATCACATAAGCCTTGCAAGCACTGCAACTAATGTGTTAGTTGTGAGATGATGTATTACGGAACGAGTAAAGAGACTTGCCAGTAACGAGATTGAACTAGGTATTGGATACCGACGATCGAATCTCGGGCAAGTAACATACCGATGACAAAGGGAACAACGTATGTTGTTATGCGGTCTGACCGATAAAGATCTTCGTAGAATATGTAGGAGCCAATATGGGCATCCAGGTCCCGCTATTGGTTATTGACCGGAGACGTGTCTCGGTCATGTCTACATTGTTCTCGAACCGTAGGGTCCGCACGCTTAACGTTACGATAACAGTTATTATGAGTTTATGCATTTTGATGTACCGAAGGTTGTTCGGAGTCCCGGATGAGATCACGGACATGACGAGGAGTCTCGAAATGGTCGAGACATAAAGATTGATATATTGGAAGCCTATGTTTGGACATCGGAAGTGTTCCAGGTGAAATCGGGATTTTACCGGAATACCGGGAGGGTTACCGGAACCCCCCGGGAGACTAATGGGCCTATTGGGCCTTAGTGGAAAAAGAGAAAAGGGACAAGCCCATAGCTGGCCGGCGCCCCCCTCTCCCCAAGTCCTATTAGGAATAGGATAAGGGGCCGGCCCCCCTTCTCTCTCTTTTCCCCCCGGGAGTCCTAGTTGGATTAGGATTGGGGGGAGGAGTCCTACTCCCGGTGGGAGTAGGACTCCCCTGTGCCTGCTCTCCCTGGCCGGCCGGCTCCCCCTCCTCCAACCTTTATATACGGGGGCAGGGGGCACCCCAAGACACACAACTTGATCCTTGAGATCGTTCCTTAGCCGTGTGCGGTGCCCCTGCCACCAAATTCCACCTCGATCATACCGTTGTAGTGCTTAGGCGAAGCCCTGCGTCGGTAGTACATCAAGATCGTCACCACGCCGTCGTGTTGACGGAACTCTTCCTCGACGCTTTGCTGGATCGGAGCCCGAGGAACGTCATCGAGCTGAACGTGTGCTAAGAACTCGGAGGTGCCGGAGTAACGGTGCTTGGATCGGTCGGATCGGAAGAAGACGTACGACTACTTCCACTACGTTGTGTGATCGCTTCCGCAGTCGGTCTGCGTTGGTACGTAGACAACACTCTCCCCCTCGTTGCTATGCATCACCATGATCTTGCGTGTGCGTAGGAAATTTTTTCGAAATTACTACGTTCCCCAACAGTGGCATCCGAGCCTGGTTTTATGGTTTGATGTTATTTGCACGAGTAGAACACAAGTGAGTTGTGGGCGATACAAGTCATACTGCCTACCAGCATGTCATACTTTGGTTCGGCGGTATTGTTGGAAGAGACGATCCGGACCAACCTTACGCGTACTCTTACGCGAGACCGGTTCCCTCGACGTGCTTTGCACATAGATGGCTTGCGGAAGACTGTCTCCCCAACTTTAGTTGAACCAAGTGTGACTACGCCCGGTCCTTGAGAAGGTTAAAACGGAGTCTATTTGACGAACTATCGTTGTGGTTTTGATGCGTAGGTGAGATGAGTTCTTACTTAAGCCCGTAGCAGCCACGTAAAACTTGCAACAACAAAGTAGAGGACGTCTAACTTGTTTTTGCAGGGCATGTTGTGATGTGATATGGTCAAGGCATGATGCTGATTTTATTGTATGAGATGATCATGTTTTGTAACCGAGTTATCGGCAACTGGCAGGAGCCATATGGTTGTCTCTTTATTGTATGCAATGCAATCGCGATGTAATGCTTTACTTTATTGCTAAGCGGTAGTGATAGTCGTGGAAGCATAAGATTGGCGAGACGACAACGATGCTACGATGGAGATCAAGGTGTCGCGCCGGTGACGATGGTGATCATGACGGTGCTTCGGAGATGGAGATCACAAAGCACAAGATGATGATGGCCATATCATATCACTTATATTGATTGCATGTGATGTTTATTCTTTTATGCATCTTATCTTGCTTTGATTGACGGTAGCATTATAAGATGATCTCTCACTAAATTATCAAGAAGTGTTCTCCCTGAGTATGCACCGTTGCAAAAGTTCTTCGTGCTGAGACACCACGTGATGATCGGGTGTGATAGGCTCTACGTTCAAATACAACGGGTGCAAAACAGTTGCACACGCAGAATACTCAGGTTAAACTTGACGAGCCTAGCATATGCAGATATGGCCTCGGAACACAGAGACCGAAAGGTCGAGCGTGAATCATATAGTAGATATGATCAGCATGACGATGTTCACCATTGAAAACTACTCCATCTCACGTGATGATCGGTTATGGTTTAGTTGATTTGGATCACGTGATCACTTAGAGGATTAGAGGGATGTCTATCTGAGTGGGAGTTCCTAAGTAATTTGATTAACTGAACTTAAACTTATCATGAACTTAGTACCTGATAGTATCTTGCTTGTTTATGTTGATTGTAGATAGATGGCTCGTGCTGTTTTTCCGTTGAATTTTAATGCGTTCCTTGAGAAAGCAAAGTTGAAAGATGATGGTAGCAATTACACGGACTGGGTCCGTAACCTGAGGATTATCCTCATTGCTGCACAGAAGAATTACGTCCTGGAAGCACCGCTGAGTGCCAGGCCTGCTGCAAGAGCAACACCAGAAGTTATGAACGTCTGGCAGAGCAAAGCTGATGACTACTCAATAGTTCAGTGTGCCATGCTTTACGGCTTAGAACCGGGACTTCAACGACGTTTTGAACGTCATGGAGCATATGAGATGTTCCAGGAGTTGAAGTTAATATTTCAAGCAAATGCCCGGACTGAGAGATATGAAGTCTCCAATAAGTTCTATAGCTGCAAGATGGAGGAGAACAGTTCTGTTAGTGAGCATATACTCAAAATGTCTGGGTATAATAATCACTTGATTCAATTGGGAGTTACACTTCCGGATGATTGCATCATTGACAGAATTCTCCAATCACTGCCACCAAGCTACAAGAGCTTTGTGATGAACTATAATATGCAAGGGATGAACAAGACTATTCCCGAGCTCTTCGCAATGCTGAAAGCTGCGGAGGTAGAAATCAAGAAGGAGCATCAAGTGTTGATGGTTAACAAAACCACTAGTTTCAAGAAAAAGGGCAAAGGGAAGAAGAAGGGGAACTTCAAGAAGAACAACAAGCAAGTTGCTGCTCAAGAGAAGAAACCCAAGTCTGGACCTAAGCCTGAAACTGAGTGCTTCTACTGCAAGCAGACTGGTCACTGGAAGTGGAACTGCCCCAAGTATTTGGCGGATAAGAAGGATGGCAAGGTGAACAAAGGTATATGTGATATACATGTTATTGATGTGTACCTTACTAATGCTCGCAGTAGCACCTGGGTATTTGATACTGGTTCTGTTGCTAATATTTGCAACTCGAAACAGGGACTACAGAATAAGCGGACACTAGCAAAGGACGAGGTGACGATGCGCGTGGGAAACGGTTCCAAAGTCGATGTGATCGCGGTCGGCACGCTACCTCTACATCTACCTTCGGGATTAATATTAGACCTAAATAATTGTTATTTGGTGCCAGCGTTAAGCATGAACATTATATCTGGATCTTGTTTGATGCGAGACGGTTATTCATTTAAATCAGAGAATAATGGTTGTTCTATTTATATGAGTAATATCTTTTATGGTCATGCACCCTTGAAAAGTGGTCTATTCTTATTGAATCTCGATAGTAATGATACACATATTCATAATGTTGAAGCCAAAAGATGCAGAGTTAATAATGATAGTGCAACTTATTTGTGGCACTGCCGTTTAGGTCATATCGGTGTAAAGCGCATGAAGAAACTCCATACTGATGGGCTTTTAGAACCACTTGATTATGAATCACTTGGTACTTGCGAACCGTGCCTCATAGGCAAGATGACTAAAACACCGTTCTCCGGTACTATGGAGAGAGCAACAGATTTGTTGGAAATCATACATACCGATGTATGTGGTCCGATGAATATTGAGGCTCGTGGCGGATATCGTTATTTTCGCACTTTCACAGATGATTTAAGCAGATATGGGTATATCTACTTAATGAAACATAAGTCTGAAACATTTGAAAAGTTCAAGGAATTTCAGAGTGAAGTTGAAAATCATCGTAACAAGAAAATAAGGTTTCTACGATCTGATCGTGGAGGAGAATATTTGAGTTACGAGTTTGGTGTACATTTGAAAAATTGTGGAATAGTTTCGCAACTCACGCCACCCGGAACACCACAACGTAATGGTGTGTCCGAACGTCGTAATCGTACTTTACTAGATATGGTGCGATCTATGATGTCTCTTACTGATTTACCGCTATCGTTTTGGGGTTATGCTTTAGAGACGGCCGCATTCACGTTAAATAGGGCACCATCAAAATCCGTTGAGACGACGCCTTATGAACTATGGTTTGGCAAGAAACCAAAGTTGTCGTTCCTTAAAGTTTGGGGCTGCGATGCTTATGTGAAGAAGCTTCAACCTGATAAGCTCGAACCCAAAGCGGAGAAATGTGTCTTCATAGGATACCCAAAGGAAACTGTTGGGTATACCTTCTATCACAGATCCGACGGCAAGACATTCGTTGCTAAGAATTGATCATTTCTAGAGAAGGAGTTTCTCTCGAAAGAAGTGAGTGGGAGGAAAGTAGAACTTGACGAGGTAACTGTACCTGCTCCCTTATTGGAAAATAGTACATCACGGAAAACTGTTTCTGCGACACCTATACCAATCAGTGAGGAAGCTAATGATGATGATCATGAAACTTCAGGGCAAGATGCTACTGAACCACGTAGATCAACCAGAGTGAGATCCGCACCAGAGTGGTACGGTAATCCAGTTCTGGAAGTCATGCTACTAGATCATGATGAACCTACAAACTATGAAGAAGCGATGGTGAGCCTAGATTCCGCAAAGTGGCTTGAGGCCATGAAATCTGAGATGGGATCCATGTATGAGAACAAAGTATGGACTTTGGTTGACTTGCCCGATGATCGGCAAGCAATTGAGAATAAATGGATCTTCAAGAAAAAGACTGACGCTGACGGTAATGTTACTGTCTATAAAGCTCGACTTGTCGCAAAAGGTTTTCGACAAGTTCAAGGAGTTGACTACGATGAGACCTTCTCACCCGTAGCGATGCTTAAGTCCGTCAGAATTATGTTAGCAATTGCCACATTTTATGATTATGAAATATGGCAGATGGATGTCAAAACTGCATTCCTGAATAGATTTCTGGAAGAAGAGTTGTATATGATACAACCAGAAGGTTTTGTCGATCCAAAGGGAGCTAACAAAGTATGCAAACTCCAGCGATCCATTTATGGACTGGTGCAAGCATCTCGGAGTTGGAATAAACGCTTTGACAGTGTGATCAAAGCATTTGGCTTTATACAGACTTTTGGAGAAGCCTGTATTTACAAGAAAGTGAGTGGGAGCTCTGTAGCATTTCTAATATTATATGTGGATGACATATTGCTGATTGGAAATGATATAGAATTTCTGGATAGCATAAAGGGATACTTGAATAAAAGTTTTTCGATGAAAGACCTCGGGGAAGCTGCTTACATATTAGGCATAAAGATCTATAGAGATAGATCAAAACGCTTAATTGGACTTTCACAAAGCACATACCTTGACAAGATGGATCAAGCAAAGAAAGGGTTCTTGCCAGTGTTACAAGGTGTGAAGTTGAGTCAGACTCAATGCCCGACCAATGCAGAAGATAGAGAGAAAATGAAAGATGTTCCCTATGCTTCAGCCATAGGCTCTATCATGTATGCAATGCTGTGTACCAGACCTGATGTATGCCTTGCTATAAGTTTAGCAGGGAGGTACCAAAGTAATCCAGGAGTGGATCACTGGACAGCGGTCAAGAACATCCTGAAATACCTGAAAAGGACTACGGATATGTTTCTCGTATATGGAGGTGACAAAGAGCTCACCGTAAGAGGTTACGTTGATGCAAGCTTTGACACTGATCCGGACGATTCTAAATCGCAAACCGGATACGTGTTTACTTTAAACGGTGGAGCTGTCAGTTGGTGCAGTTCTAAACAAAGCGTCGTAGCAGGATCTACATGTGAAGCGGAGTACATAGCTGCTTCGGAAGCAGCGAACGAAGGAGTCTGGATGAAGGAGTTCATATCCGATCTAGGTGTCATACCTAGTGCATCGGGTCCAATGAAAATCTTCTGTGACAATACTGGTGCAATTGCCTTGGCAAAGGAATCCAGATTTCACAAAAGAACCAAACACATCAAGAGACGCTTCAACTCCATCCGGGATTTAGTCCAGGTGGGAGACATAGAGATTTGCAAGATACATACGGATCTGAATGTTGCAGACCCGTTGACTAAGCCTCTTCCACGAGCAAAACATGATCAGCACCAAGGCTCCATGGGTGTTAGAATCATTACAGTGTAATCTAGATTATTGACTCTAGTGCAAGTGGGAGACTGAAGGAAATATGCCCTAGAGGCAATAATAAAGTTATTATTTATTTCCTTATATCATGATAAATGTTTATTATTCATGCTAGAATTGTATTAACCGGAAACATAATACATGTGTGAATACATAGACCAACAGAGTGTCACTAGTATGCCTCTACTTGACTAGCTCGTTAATCAAAGATGGTTATGTTTCCTAACCATGAACAAAGAGTTTTTATTTGATTAACGAGGTCACATCATTAGTTGAATGATCTGATTGACATGACCCATTCCATTAGCTTAGCACCCGATCGTTTAGTATGTTGCTATTGCTTTCTTCATGACTTATACATGTTCCTATAACTATGAGATTATGCAACTCCCGTTTACCGGAGGAACACTTTGGGTACTACCAAACGTCACAACGTAACTGGGTGATTATAAAGGAGTACTACAGGTGTCTCCAATGGTAGATGTTGGGTTGGCGTATTTCGAGATTAGGATTTGTCACTCCGATTGTCGGAGAGGTATCTCTGGGCCCTCTCGGTAATGCACATCACATAAGCCTTGCAAGCACTGCAACTAATGTGTTAGTTGTGAGATGATGTATTACGGAACGAGTAAAGAGACTTGCCAGTAACGAGATTGAACTAGGTATTGGATACCGACGATCGAATCTCGGGCAAGTAACATACCGATGACAAAGGGAACAACGTATGTTGTTATGCGGTCTGACCGATAAAGATCTTCGTAGAATATGTAGGAGCCAATATGGGCATCCAGGTCCCGCTATTGGTTATTGACCGGAGACGTGTCTCGGTCATGTCTACATTGTTCTCGAACCGTAGGGTCCGCACGCTTAACGTTACGATGACAGTTATTATGAGTTTATGCATTTTGATGTACCGAAGGTTGTTCGGAGTCCCGGATGAGATCACGGACATGACGAGGAGTCTCGAAATGGTCGAGACATAAAGATTGATATATTGGAAGCCTATGTTTGGACATCGGAAGTGTTCCGGGTGAAATCGGGATTTTACCGGAATACCGGGAGGGTTACCGGAACCCCCCGGGAGACTAATGGGCCTATTGGGCCTTAGTGGAAAAAGAGAAAAGGGACAAGCCCATAGCTGGCCGGCGCCCCCCCTCTCCCCAAGTCCTATTAGGAATAGGATAAGGGGCCGGCCCCCCTTCTCTCTCTTTTCCCCCCGGGAGTCCTAGTTGGATTAGGATTGGGGGGAGGAGTCCTACTCCCGGTGGGAGTAGGACTCCCCTGCGCCTCCTCTCCCTGGCCGGCCGGCTCCCCCTCCTCCAACCTTTATATACGGGGGCAGGGGGCACCCCAAGACACACAACTTGATCCTTGAGATCGTTCCTTAGCCGTGTGCGGTGCCCCCTGCCACCAAATTCCACCTCGATCATACCGTTGTAGTGCTTAGGCGAAGCCCTGCGTCGGTAGTACATCAAGATCGTCACCACGCCGTCGTGTTGACGGAACTCTTCCTCGACGCTTTGCTGGATCGGAGCCCGAGGAACGTCATCGAGCTGAACGTGTGCTAAGAACTCGGAGGTGCCGGAGTAACGGTGCTTGGATCGGTCGGATCGGAAGAAGACGTACGACTACTTCCACTATGTTGTGTGATCGCTTCCGCAGTCGGTCTGCGTTGGTACGTAGACAACACTCTCCCCCTCATTGCTATGCATCACCATGATCTTGCGTGTGCATAGGAAAATTTTCGAAATTACTACGTTCCCCAACAGGCGCGCCATAGGAGGGCCGGTGAGGGAGTCCTGGGTTAGGGGGTGTCCGGATGGCTGGACTATACCTTCAGCCGGACTCCAGGACTATGAAGATACAAGATTGAAGACTACGTCCCGTGTCCGGATGGGACTTTCCTTGGCGTGGAAGGCAAGCTTGGCGATGCGGATATTCAAGATCTCCTACCATTGTAACCGACTCTATGTAACCCTAACCCTATCCGGTGTCTATATAAACCGGAGGGTTTTAGTCCGTAGGAGAACTTCATCAACTCCATAGACAACAATCATACCATAGGCTAGCTTCTAGGGTTTAGCCTCCTTGATCTCGTGGTAGATCTACTCTTGTACTACCCATATCGTCAATATTAATCAAGCGGGATGTAGGGTTTTACCTCCATCAAGAGGGCCCGAACCTGGGTAAAACATCATGTTCCCTGCCTCCTGTTACCATCCGGCCTAGACGCACAGTTCGGGACCCCCTACCCGAGATCCGCCGGTTTTGACACCGACATTGGTGCTTTCATTGAGAGTTCCTCTGTGTCGTCGCCGTTAGGTCCGATGGCTCCTTTGATCATCAACAACGATGCGGTCCAGGGTGAGACTTTTCTCCCCGGACAGATCTTTGTCTTCGGCGGCTTCGCTCTGTGAACCAATTCTCTTGGCCACTTGGAGCAGATCGAAAGCTATGCCCCTGGCCATGAAGTCAGGTTTGGAAGCTTAAACTACACGGCTGACATCCGCGGAGACTTGATCTTCGACGGGTTCGAGCCACGGCCAAGCGCGCCGCACTATCTCGAGGGGTATGGTCTAGCTCTGCCTCCGAACAGTGTCCTGGAGGCCGCTCACGCATCGGTTCCGACCTCTAACTGGGAGCCTATTACGCCAATCGGGGACGAGAGGTTGGACGCCACCTCGGGGGCTGCGATCTCAAAGGCGATCGAGCCAACGCTAGCCCCGCACTCTGCACGACCCGTGACTCCGAGGATCCGGACTCCTCCCCGGACTCCGACCCCCCCGCGCCCCCGCCGATCGAATCCGATTGGGCGCCGATAATGGAGTTCACCGCCGCAGACATCTTTCAGCACTCGCCTTTTGGCGTCATCCTGAATTCTCTTAAGTCTCTCTCTTTATCAGGAGAGCCCTGGCCGGATTACGGTCAGCAAGGATGGGATACGGATGACGAAGAAATTCCAAGCCCACCCACCACCCACTTGGTAGCCACTATCGACAATTTAAACGACATGCTCAACTTCGACTCCAGAGACATCGACAGCATGGATGACGATGCAGGAGATACCGACGAACCAACGCCCATAGGGCATTGGACAGCCACCTCATCTCATGATGTGTACATGGTGGATACCCCTAAAGGAAGCGACAACGAGGAAAAAGGGGACAGAACGGGAGATCGACCCCCTGAAAAGCAATCAAAGCGTCGGCGTAAACGCCGACCCAAGCCCCGCCTCGGTAAAAACCCAGCCATAGAGCAGGACGAGCAGGCCTTAGAGCAACCGTCCGAACATGGCAACACAGATGGAGAAACCGAACATCCCTCCTCTGGCGAAAACGGAATTCCGGACGACCTCACACTGGATAAACCTATGGAGCAGAAGAATCTCCACGAGAGGCTCGTTGCAACTGCACGCAGCCTAAAAAAGCAGAAGCTGAAGCTAAAAACAGCAGAAGATGCACTCCGGATTAGATGGAGCAAAGCAATCAATACCACAGATAAATACGGCGACAGTCGCCGCACTAAAAGCTATCCGAAAAGAAAGCTACTGCCTGAATTCCACGAAGAAGCCCTAGAGCCCTCGCATTCAAAAAATGAGAAAGCCACACGGTCGGATAGACTACCCCATAAAGCGGCAAGCGGCGCCGCACTTAAATCGGCATGCGACCCACTTAAGGATTCGCATCATGGCCCAGTCAGGTCCATTTATGGGCCAAGAAAGCAAGCTCTCGTAAGCAATGCTATGAAGCCATCATCAGAATCTGGCACACCCAAATACAGGGGTGCCGCACACCCTCTATGTTTCACCGATGAGGTCCTGGACCATGAATTTCCAGAGGGATTCAAACCCGTAAACATAGAGGGATACGATGGAACAATAGACCCTGGAGTCTGGATAGAGGATTATATCCTCCACATACACATGGCTAGAGGAGATGATCTCCACGCCATAAAATATTTACCCCTTAAGCTTAAAGGGCCAGCCCGACACTAGCTTAAAAGCCTTCCTGAAAACACAATTGGAAGCTGGGAAGAGCTCGAGGATGCTTTCCGAGCAAACTTTCAAGGGACCTATGACCGCCCTCCGAATGCAGACGATCTTAGTCACATAACTCAACAATCCGGAGAATCAGCTCGGCAGTTCTGGAATAGATTCCTCACTAAAAAGAATCAGATAGTCGACTGTCCGGACGCCGAAGCCTTAGCAGCTTTCAGGCATAACGTCCGAGACGAATGGCTCGCCAGACACCTCGGCCAAGAAAAGCCAAGAACAATGGCCGCACTAACAAACCTCATGACCCGCTTTTGTGCTGGGGAGGACAGCTAGTTGGCAAGGTGCAGCCCCAGCGACCCAAGTACATCCGAAACTAGGGATGGAAACGGAAAACCGCGACGCAACAAGGACCGTCGCCGGACTAAGGACAAAAGTCCGAAGAGCACGGCAGTCAATGCCGGATTCAAAGGCTCACGACAAAATCAGGCAAAATCGCCCCCAGGATAATAGGGACGATCCATCCAACCTAAATAAAATCCTGGACAGGATATGTCAGATACATAGTACTCCCGGGAAGCCTGCTAACCATACCCACAGAGACTGTTGGGTTTTCAAACAATCCGGCAGACTCAATGCCGAACACAAGGGGCTCGACACGCCAAGCGAAGACGAGGACGAACCCCAAAAGCAAAGTACCAGGAAACAAAAGAACTTCCCACAAGAAGTAAAAACAGTGAACTCACTTCACATAACAAAACGTGCGGCGCCCGTAAAGGTACGCACCACACAGCCCATCCCCAAAGGGTCCGGCCACTGGTTGTCAAAACCGATCATCTTCGATCAGCTAGATTATTCTAGAAATATCAAGAATGCAGGCTGGACTGCCTTGACACTCGATCCAATAATTGACGGACTCCAGTTCTCAAATGTCCTTATGAACGGCGGCAACGGACTAAACCTGATATATCAGGATACAATCCAGCACATGGGGATAAAACCAGCAAGAATCCGCCGCAGCAAAACCTACTTTCAAGGGGCAATACCTGGTCCGGACACCCGTTGTATGGGTTTTCTCCGGCTCGAAGTCATATTTGGCTCTGCCGATAACTTCCACCGCGAAAAGCTGACCTTCCATATCGTCCTGTTCTCAAGTCGCTATCAAGCACTACTGGGACGCGAAGCTTTCGCTCGCTTTATCGCAATACCGCATTATCCATCTCTTAGGCTTAAGATGCCCGGTCCACGAGGCATCATCTCTTTGAAGGGGAAGCACTAAAGTGCGCCTCCCCAAGCGGAGGACTGTGCGGCCGCCTTGACAGCCCCACAGCAAAATGGCCTCACCGGCCAAAAAACTTCAAAATAGGTCATTAAAGACCACGAACGCGGTTAGACGAGTTCGGTACAAAATCATCATTGATGCAGGCTTAGTGGCCATATACCCCCACACTAGGGGCTCCATGCATATACAATAAGAGACAATAAAGCTCAACTTTATATATTTTACTTTACACCTTGTTTATTTTAAACTTTTTCGGCACGACCCGTTTTCAACTCAGTTCCTCTCTTTTACAGATGAACGTCGTGCGGCGCCCGTCCAGGATACGGCACAATGGAGACACAGGCGCAGATGTGCAGTAGGGACCCGTCCTAAAGGATTCTTTTTAGATTAAGACCCTGCGTAAACCTTTTTTACTGTCTCTTGTTGCTACACATCCCCTGGTTTTTTCCGGTATAACCAAGGAGGAGGCTGGCGTCTTGGCATGTGGCCACGTCAGAATTTTCGCACGTACCTGGACACTAGGGGCTTCTTTTTTTTTAAAAAAAAGAGTGTTGTTTCGCCCGCACTCATAAAGACCGAATACCTTAGGGAGTATTCGGCGTCGCGAGTTTTGGCATTATATGCATCAGCTCCGAATCATGTCTTTGGTCAAATGTTGGGTTGCCCGGCTCCTGAGTTCGGCTACCTTACGTTCCGCTCTATCGGCTAAGGTAGCACCAGGAGAACTACTGCGATTGTGCCCCGGTTCGGCTGGGCGAGCACCTCAGTAGAGAAAGCCGAAAACTGACTGTCATGATGTAGCGTGAGACTGGTCAGCCACTCGATGACCTATCGGAATCTATCGGATTCCTCCGTTTTAACGAAGGGTCGTTTCCCGGTCAGGCACATACGCGCCCCGAACTCGGATGAGCACAGTCGCCACCAAGGAGCTACCTAAATAGTCTCACTGTCAAGCTCCTATGGCTAAGTGAAAGTGTTAAAGCATTATAGTCCGGTTGCCTGGCCCGCTGCGCTATCACCTCCTTTGTACGACCAAGACGTTGGGTTAAGTGTGAAAATGCGTCTTCTGCGAGCACCCCCGCACTATGTGCGTGGGGGCTGAAGCCAACAACTGCCATCTTTCAGATTATATATATATATATTAAAACGGCCGCACAGGAGGTGTTCCCAATACTTGAAGGCACAAGTATAAAAAGGCCACTACAATTTATCAAAATATTACTTTATAATTACATATGCTATCATAACATAGCATCTTTCGAGCACTACGTCTCTATTACATGAGCGTCTTCAAGGACTTCCTGAAAATAGTGCTCGGAGGGTACTCGGCTTTTGTCCGAATCTCGGGACACAACAACGGTGGTCTCCATCTCCGCCCAGTATGTCTTAACATGGGCAAGAGCCATCCGTGCGCCCTCTATGCATGCTGACCTCTTCATTGCATTTATACGAGGCACCGCGTCAAGGAATTGCTGCACCAAGCTGAAATAACTCTTCGGCTCCGATCTCCCCGGCCACAGATGACCCATGACGTACTTCATGGCAAGTCCGGACAACCTATTCAGTTCGGCCCATTGAGCCAAACGATCGTCCACTGCCAGTGGACGCTCAGGATTGTGAAACTGCGACCAGAAAAGCTTTTCCACTTCATGATCTCTCTGACCTCGAAAGTGTTCGGTCGCATCAGCAGCACTCGCTGCCAAATCCAGATAGGTATCCTCCACACTCCACATCCGGTCCAACGGAGCAAACTTCGGGTCGCAAAATTTCCTTCGCAGCATAAAGGGCTTTCCAGCCGCAATCTGTTCAGCCTGACGCAGCTCCTCCTTCGCAGCTCTCATCGCAGAGCGCGCATCCTTGGCATTGGCAGCGGCCTTCTCTAAGTCCGTCTGTTTCGCCTGGTCTTCTTCTTCAAGAAGTCTGCAACGGTCTGTAGTGCTTTTTAACTTTTCGGCCATCTTGGCCATCTCTTCCTTGCTTCGGCAATGGGTAGCCTGTTCGGCTCTCAGCTCTTCAAGGGCTTTCTTGGCGGCCACATCACTTTTTCTGGCTTGCTCTTTAGCTCAGGCAAGTTCTGCCCTAAGACTCTCCATGACGGCTGCACCATCTGCGTCAAGCACACACATTGTAAGACACAGGCATCAAACTGTTCTTACCTCATGCCGCCCGGGGAATTGCATACCTTGAGCCTCCTCAAGCCGCTTGTTGACAAGCGTGATGTCAGCTTCTGCCACGTCCAGTTGCCGCTTTAGTTCGGCAGAACTGTCAGTTCGGCTCGATTCCGGACACCCTGCCGCCTACATTCAAAGGTGACATCTTAGACCTGGGATTATGATCCTCCGCGTGTCGTCATTTCTTGACGACGCGCAGAGTCTCAGGGGCTACTATCTACACAGGGCGCATCTTATTCATGCACAACTGCCAAAAGTGTACATTATCTAATATACCTCGAAACCCGTCAGTAAACGGCCTCATGCAATCCGCTCTCTGCGGATGAAATCCTTTCAATCACCGTGCCCATCAAGGCACGGTGCTCCTCTGAGATGCAAGCTCGCCCCAGCAGAATCTTTAGCTCCTCCGACCGAGCACCAGACGGTGCCGGGCTCGTCCCATGACCTCTTTCAAAGTCCGGACGCGGAGAACCTCGGGGGGCCACACTATCTTCCGCGCCTGCCGGATTCGGAGAAACCCTCCGCGACGACACCTCAGGATCGCCCGCCTCGCTAGGCGGCACGGCAGGAGGAGGCGTCCCACTCTCCATCATCTCCGGAAGAAGATCCCCCGAAGACGAGCTCTGCTGAGAAGGGCTGAGGTCCGAGCTACAAGGTAAAAGTTTGGTTAATCTTCTCAGACATAAATCAAGGATTTCCCTCATCCCTCAAAAGGAAAATCTTTCTCTACTTACGGCTCGCTGGAGGGCTGATCCCCTTGAGGGCGTAGTCCGGCCGAGGAACTCCCCGGCGTCGGACCCTTTGACGAGGATTTTCTCCCCCGCTTTTTGGCCATGGTTTCCGGGTCGTCAGAGGCGGCTCTCTTCTCCCCCTTAGGAGAGGAATCATCGGTTCCTCCCTTCGGAGCAGCCTCCTTCGAGGAGGCCATAGCTTCCTTGTCCTCCCCTCCAAAGGCATTATCTCCAGCATCCTGACTAGCACGGGATCCGGCCTGGTTTCAGGAAGGGGAGCCGGACACCTGATCAGCTTTGCCTTTGCTATCCACTCCTGTTTAAAAGGACGGCTCTTTTAGGGGCAAGTTTATGACAATTATACGGATAGAAGGTCCGGGCACAAGGTTGCTTACTTGAGTATCCGGGCGATTGCGGCTTAGGCCTGTGTCCTCGGTTAAATCCGGACACATCTCTTGTGATCCGAAGAACAGTTTATACATCTCCGCGGGCGTTGCGCCCATGAAGTTCTGGAGAGCTCGTGGTCCCTCTAGATTAAATTCCCACAGGCGAAGGGGGCGACGTTTGCCGGGCAATATTCAGCGAATCAGCATGACCTGTGTCACCTTGACCAGGCCGAGGTCTCCTTCCAAGAGATCTTTAATGCAGCCCTGTAACAAGGGCACGTCTTTGGGCAAACCCCAATCCAACCCTCTATTGACCCATGACACCAGACGTGGTGGGGGACCCGAGCGAAAGGCAGGAGGCGCCACCCATTTGGTGCTCCGGGGAGCGGTGATATAAAACCACTCTCGTTGCCACAAGCCTAGCTCCTCTTGAAAAGAGCCCTCGGGCCACGGAGCATCAACATTTTTGCTTATAACAGCGCCTCCGCACTCTGCGTGCCGTCCCTCGATCATCTTCGGTTCCACTTTGAAGGTCTTGAGCCATAGTCCGAAGTGAGGGTTAACATGGAGGAAAGCTTCACACACAACGATAAACGAGGAGATATGGAGGATGGACTCCGGAGCTAAGTCATGGAATTCCAGCCCGTAATAAAACAGCAGTCCCCTCACAAAGGGATCCATTGGGAAGCCCAACCCCTGAAGGAAGTGAGACATGAACACCACGCTCTCACCAGGCTGGGGACTGGGGATGACCTGCCCTTGAGCAGGCAACCTATGCCAAATTTCGCCAGTCAGGAACTTAGCCTCTCTCAACTTTAGCACGTCCTCCTCCGTGACGGAGGAAGGCATCCATCGGCCTTGAAGGTCGGAACCGGACATTGTCGAAGGTCCGAGGTGCCCAGAATCTGGAGTCTAGGGTGTTGGAACTCGAGGCGACGGGCGAACTTGTTGGAGAAAAGATAAGGCCCTGGTCTCTTTATAAGAGGTTGAATACTAGGAGCCCTCCCCGTAACCGTTTGGGACTCGCCTTTAATCAAGAAAATATGCTAACGGGCACGATTGGTTTACCCACGTCCGTATTGATGAGAATCTCGTAAAAGGGGGTACACGATCTCTGCTTTGATAAGACGTGCCAAGGAAACCGCCTCGCAAAACACGCTGAGGTGAAAAAGTAAAAACGATTCGTAAAGGACTTGGCCGTAGTGTGATGGCGCACTGCGGGATACGTCAGCAGATTTGATTTTTGTTAATATTATTCTCTCTGTGGCAATATGTGGAAACTTATTTTGCAGAGCCGGACACTGCTCTTGGTGTTTACAATCTTCTACGAAGGACTTGGAGGAGGAACCCGCCTTGCAATGCCGAAGACAACTTGCACGCCGGACTCGTCGTCATTGAAGCCTGGTTCAGGGGCTACTGAGAGAGTCCTGGGTTAGGGGGTGTTCGGATGGCCGGACTATACCTTCAGCCGGACTCCAGGACTATGAAGATACAAGATTGAAGACTATGTCCCGTGTCCGGATGGGACTTTCCTTGGCGTGGAAGGCAAGCTTGGCGATGCGGATATTCAAGATCTCCTACCATTGTAACCGACTCTATGTAACCCTAACCCTATCCGGTGTCTATATAAACCGGAGGGTTTTAGTCCGTAGGAGAACTTCATCAACTCCATAGACAACAATCATACCATAGGCTAGCTTCTAGGGTTTAGCCTCCTCGATCTCGTGGTAGATCTACTCTTGTACTACCCATATCATCAATATTAATCAAGCAGGACGTAGGGTTTTACCTCCATCAAGAGGGCCCGAACCTGGGTAAAATATCGTGTTCCCAGCCTCCTGTTACCATCCGGCCTAGATGCACAGTTCGGGACCCCCTACCCGAGATCCGGCGGTTTTGACACCGACAGCCGGCCCTCCCCCCTCCTCCACTCCTTTATATACGTGGCCAGGGGAACCCTATAGACACACAAGTTGATCATTGATCTCTTAGTCGTGTGCGGTGCCCCCCTCCACCATAATCCACCTCGATCATATCGTAGCGGTGCTTAGGTGAAGCCCTGCGTCGGTAGCAACATCATCACTATCATCACGCTGTCGTGCTGACGGAACTCTCCCGTGAAGCTCTGCTAGATCGGAGTTCGTTGGACGTCATCGAGCTGAACGTGTGCTGAACTTGGAGGTGCCGTGCGTTCGGTACTTGGATCGGTCGGATCGTGAAGACGTTTGACTACATCAACCGCGTTCTCATAACGCTTCCGCTTACGGTCTACAAGGTACGTAGATGATACTCTCCCCTCTCGTTGTTGTGCATCACCATGATCTTGCGTGTGCGTAGGAAATTTTTGAAATTACTACGTTCCCCAATAGTGGCATTTGAGCCAGGTTTATGCATAGATGTTATATGCACGAGTAGAACACAAAGGAGTTGTGGGCGTGGGTATATACATATTGCTTGCCGTCACTAGTTGATTCTTGATTCAGCGGCATTGTTGGATGAAGCGGACCAGACCGACATTATGCGTATGCTTATGCGAGACTGGTTCTACCGACGTGCTTCGCACATAGGTGGCTAGTGGGTGTCTGTTTCTACAGCTTTAGTTGAATCGGATTCAATGAACAGGGTTCTTTCTGAAGATCAAAAAGCAATCACTATACCGCGTTGTGGTTTTTTGATGCGTAGGTAAGGACGGTTCTTGCTTAGCCCGTAGCAGCCACGTAAAACTTGCAACAACAAAGTAGAGGACGTCTAACTTGTTTTTGCAGGGCATGTTGTGATGTGATATGGTCAAGGCATGATGCTATATTTTATTGTATGAGATGATCATGTTTTGTAACGGAGTTATCGGCAACTGGCAGGAGCCATATGGTTGTCGCTTTATTGTATGCAATGCAATCGCCCTGTAATCGCTTTACTTTATCACTAAATGGTAGCGATAGTCGTGAAAGCAATATTTGTCGAGACGACAATGATGCTACGATGGAGATCAAGGTGTCGCACCGGTGATGATGGTGATCATGAGAGTGCTTTGGAGATGGAGATCAAAGGCACAAGATGATGATGGCCATATCATATCACTTATATTGATTGCATGTGATGTTTATCCTTTATGCATCTTATTCTGCTTGATTGACGGTAGCATTATAAGATGATCTCTCACTAAATTTCAAGGTACAAGTGTTCTCCCTGAGTATGCATCGTTGCCAAAGTTCGTCGTGCCGAGACACCACATGATGATCGGGTATGATAAGCTCTACGTTCATATACAATGGGTGCAAGACAGTTTTGCACATGCAGAAATACTCGGGTTAAACTTGACGAGCCTAGCATATGCAGATATGGCCTCGAAACACTGAGACCGAAAGGTCGAGCGTGAATCATATAGTAGATATGATCAACATAGTGATGTTCACCATTGAAAACTACTCCATCTCACGTGATGATCGGACATGGTTTAGTTGATATGGATCACGTGATCACTTAGATGATTAGAGGGATGTCTATCTAAGTGGGAGTTCTTAAGTAATATGATTAATTGAACTTAAATTTATCATGAACTTAGTCCTGATAGTATTTTCATATCTATGTTGTAGATCAATAGCTCGCGATGTAGCTCCCCGTTTATTTTTGATATGTTCCTAGAGAAAAACTAAGTTGAAAGATGTTAGTAGCAATGATGCGGATTGGATCTGTGATCTGAGGATTATCCTCATTGCTGCACAGAAAAATTATGTCCTTGATGCGCCACTAGGTGACAGACCTATTGCAGGAGCATATGCACATGTTATGAACGTTTGACAAAGCTCGGTATGATGACTACTTGATAGTTTAGTGCGCCATGCTTTATGGCTTAGAACCAGGACTTCAAAAATGTTTTGAACGCCAAGGAGCATATAAGATGTTCCAAGAGCTGAAATTGGTATTTCAGACTCATGCCCGAGTCGAGAGGTATGAGACCTCTAACAAGTACTTTGCCTACAAGATGGAGGAGAATAGCTCAGCTAGTGAGCATGTGCTTAGAATGTCTGAGTACTACAATCATGTGAATCAAGTGGGAGTTAATCTTCCAGATAAGATAGTGATTGACTAAGTTCTCTAGTCACTATCACCAAGTTACTAGAACTTCGTGATGAACTATAATATGCAAGGGATAACGAAAATGATTCCCAAGCTCTTCGCGATGCTAAAATCGACGAAGGTAGAAATCAAGAAAAACATCGAGTGTTGATGGTTGACAAGACCACTAGTTTCAAGTAAAAGGGCAAGGGAAAGAAAGGTAACTTCAAGAAGAATGGCAAGCAAGTTGCCACTCCCATGAAGAAGCCTAAAGCTAGACCCAAGCCTGAAACTGAGTGCTTCTACTACAAAGGAAATATTCACTGGAAGTGGAATTGCCCTGGATACTTGGCGGATAAGAAGGATGGCAAAGTGAACAAAGGTATATTTGATATACATGTTATTGATGTGTACTTTACTAGTGTTCATAGCAACCCCTCGGTATTTTGATACTGGTTCAGTCACTAAAGAGTAGTAACTCAAAACGGGAGTTGCAGCATGAACATAGACTAGTTAAGGGTGAAGTGACGATGTGTGTTGGAAGTGGTTCCAAGATTGATATGATCATCATCACACACTCCCTATACTTTTGGGATTAGTGTTAAACCTAAATAAATGTTATTTGGTGTTTGTGTTGAGCATGAATATGATTTGATCATGTTTATTGCAATATGGTTATTCATTTAAGTCAAAGAATAATTGTTATTCTATTTACATGAATAAAACCTTCTATGGTCATACACTCAATATAAATGGTTTATTGAATCTCGATCGTAGTGATACACATATTCATAATATTGAAGCCAAAAGATGCAAAGTTAATAATGATAGTGCAACTTATTTGTGGCACTGCCGTTTAGGTCATATTGGTGTAAAGCGCATGAAGAAAATCCATGCTGATGGGCTTTTGGAATCAGTTGATTATGAATCAGTTGATGCTTGCGAACCATGCCTCATAGGCAAGATGACTAAGACTCTGTTCTCCGGAACAATGGAGCGAGCGACTGACTTATTGGAAATACTACATACTGATGTATGCGGTCTGATGAGTGTTGAGACTCGTGGCGGGTATCGTTATTTTCTGACCTTCACAGATGATTTGAGCGGATATGGGTATATCTACTTGATGAAACATAAGTCTGAAACATTTGAAAAGTTCAAAGAATTTTAGAGTGAAGTGGAAAATCATCGTAACAAGAAAATAAAGTTTCTATGATCTGATCATGGAGGAGAATATTTGAGTTACGAGTTTGGTCTTCATTTGATACAATGTGGAATAGTTTCGCAACTCACGCCACCTGGAACACCACAACGTAATGGTGTGTCCGAACGTCGTAATCGCACTTTACTAGATATGGTGCGATCTATGACATCTCTTACTGATTTACCGCTATCGTTTTGGGGTTATGCATTAGAGACAGCTGCATTCACGTTAAATAGGGCACCATCTAAATCCGTTGAGATGACACCGTATGAACTATGGTTTGGCAAGAAACCAAAGTTGTCATTTCTTAAAGTTTGGGGTTACAATGCTCATGTGAAAAAGTTTCAAACTGATAAGCTCGAACCCAAATCGGAGTAGTGCGTCTTCATAGGATACCCAGAAGAAACTGTTGGGTACACCTTCTATCACACATCCGAAGGCAAGATATTTTGTTGCTAAAAGTGGATCCTTTCTAGAGAAGAAGTTTCTCTCGAAAGAAGTGAGTGGGAGGAATGTAGAACTTGATAAGGTAATTGTACCTTCTCCCGAATTGAAAAGTAGTTCATCACAGAAATCAGTTCTAGTGATCTCTACACCAATTAGTGAGGAAGCTAATGATGATGATCATGAAACTTCAGATCAAGTTACTACCGAACCTCGTAGGACAACCAGAGTATGGTCCGCACCAGAGTGGTACGATAATCCTTTCTGGAAGTCATGATACTTGACCATGACGAACCTACGAACTATGAGGAAGCGATGATGAGCCCAGATTTAGCAAAATGGCTTGAGGCCATGAAATCTAAGATGGGATCCATGTATGAGAACAAAGTGTGGACTTTGATTGACTTGCTCGATGATCGGTGAGTCATTAAGAATAAATGGATCTTCAAGAGGAAGACGGACGCTGATAGTAGTGTTACTATCTACAAAGCTCGACTTGTTGCAAAAGGTTTTTGACAAGTTCAAGGGGTTGACTACGATGAGACTTTCTCACCCGTAGTGATTCTTAAGTCTGTCTGAATCATGTTAGCAGTTGCCGCATTTTATGAAATCTGGCAAATGGATGTCAAAACTGCATTCCTTAATGGATTTCTTAAAGAAGAGTTGTATATGATGCAACCAGAAGGTTTTGTCGATCCTAAAGGTGCTAACAAAGTGAGCAAGCTCAAGCGATCCATCTATGGACTGGTGCAAGCATCTCGGAGTTGGAATATATGCTTTGACAAAGTGATCAAAACATATGGTGTTATACAGGCTTGCGGTGAAGCCTGTATTTACAAGAAAGTGAGTGGGAGCACTACATCATTTCTGATAAGTATATGTGAATGACATATTGTTGATTAGAAATAATGTAGAATTTTTTGGAAAGCATAAAGGAGTGTTTGAAAAGAATTTTTCAAAGAAAGACCTCGATGAAGCTGCTTACACATTAAGCATCAAGATCTATAGAGATAGATCAAGACGCTTGATAAGTTTTTTCAATGAGTACATACCTTGAAAAGATTTTGAAGTAGTTTAAAATGGAATAGTAAAAAAAGGAGTTCTTGCCTGTGTTGCAAGGTGTGAAGTTGAGTAAAGACTCAAAACCCAACCACGGCAGAAAATAGAGAGAGCATGAAAAGTCATTCCCTATGCCTTAGTCATAGGTTCTACAAAGTATGCTATGCTGTGTACTAGACCTATTGTGTACCTCACCATAAGTTTGGCAAGAGGGTACAATAGTGATCTAGGAGTAGATCACTGAACAGCGGTAAAAAATATCCTTATTGGAATAAGGAAATGTTTCTCGGTTATGGAGGTGACAAAGAGTTCGTCGTAAAGAGTTACATCGATGCAAGCTTTGACGCCGATCTGGATGACTCTAAGTCTCGATCTAGATACATATTGAAAGTGGGAGAAATTAGCTAGAGTAGCTCCGTGCAAAGAATTGTAGACATAGAAAATTTGCAAAATACATACGGCTCTGGATGTGGTAGACCCGTTGACTAAATTTCTCTCACAAGCAAAACATGATCACTCTTTGGGTGTTAATCACATAGTGATGTGAACTAGATTATCGACTCTAGTAAACACTTCGGGTGTTAGTCACGTGGAGATGTGAACTAATCACATAAAGATGTGAACTATTGATGTTAAATCACATAACGATGTGAACTAGATTACTAACTCTAGTGCAAGTGGGAGACTGAAGGAAATATGCCCTAGAGGCAATAATAAAGTTGTTACTTATATTTCCTGATATCATGATAAATGTTTATTATTCATGCTAGAATTGTATTAACCGGAAACTTAGTACATGTGTGAATACATATACAAACAAAGTGTCACTAGTATGCCTCTACTTGACTAGCTCGTTGAATCAAAGATGGTTAAGTTTCCTAGCCATAGACATGAGTTGTCATTTGATTAATGGGATCACATCATTAGGGAATGATGTGATAGACTTGACCCATCAGTTAGCATTAGCATGATGATCATTTAGTTTGTTGCTATTGCTTTCTTCATGACTTATACATGTTCCTATGACTATGAGATTATGCAACTCCCGAATACTGGAGGAACACTTTGTGTGCTACCAAACGTCACAACGTAACTGGGTGATTATAAAGGTGCTCTACAGGTGTCTCCGATGGTACTTATTGAGTTGGCATAAATCAAGATTAGGATTTGTCACTTCGATTGTCGGAGAGGTATCTTTGGGCCCTCTTGGTAATGCACATCACTATAAGCCTTGCAAGCAATGTAATTAATGAGTTAGTTGTGGGATGATGCATTACGGAATGAGTAAAGAGACTTGCCGGTAACGAGATTGAACTAGGTATTGAGATACCGACGATCGAATCTCGGGCAAGTAACATACCGATGACAAAGGGAACAACGTATGTTGTTATGCGGTTTGACCGATAAAGATCTTCGTAGAATATGTAGGAACCAATATGAGCATCCAGGTTCCGCTATTGGTTATTGACCGGAGATTAGTCTCGGTCATGTCTACATAGTTCTCGAACCCGTAGGGTCCGCACGCTTAACATTTGGTGACGGTCGGTATTGTGAGTTTATGTGTTTTGATGTACCGAAGGTAGTTAGGAGTCCCGGATGAGATCAGGGACATGACGAGGAGTCTCGAAATGGTCGAGACGTAAAGATCAATATATTGGACGACTATATTCGGACATCGGAAAGGTTCCGAGTGATTCGGGTATTTTTTCGGAGTATCGGAGAGTAACGTGAATTCGCCGGGGAATATATGTGCCTTATTGGGCTTTAGGGGAAAGAGAGAGAGGAGGCTGCGACCCTCCCAAGGCCTAGTCCGAATTTGACTAGGGGGAGGGGCGACGCCCTGATACGTCTCCGTCCTATCTATAATTTTTGATTGTTCCATGCCAATATTCTACAACTTTGATATACTTTTGGCAACTTTTTATACTATTTTTGGGGCTAACATATTGATCCAGTGCCCAGTGCCAGTTCCTGTTTGTTGCATGTTTTTTGTTTCGCAGAATATCCATATCAAACGGAGTCCAAATGGGATAAAAACTGACGGAGATTTTTATTGGAATATATGTGATTTTTGGGAAGTGAAATCAACGTGAGACGATGCTCGAGGGGCCCACGAGGCAGGGGGCGCGCCCCAGGGGGGCAGTCATGCCCCTGACCCTCGTGGCCACCCCGTAAGGCGGTTGATGCCCTTCTTTCGCTGCAAGAAAGCTAATATCCAGATAGAGATCGTGTTAAAATTTCAGCCCAATCGGAGTTACGAATCTCCGGGAATATAAGAAACGGTGAAAGGGTAGAATCTGAGAACACAGAAACAGAGAGAGACAGATCCAATCTCGAAGGGGATCTCGCCCCTCCCATGCCATGGAGGCCAAGGACCAGAGGGGAAACCCTTCTCCCATCCAGGGAGGAGTTCAAAGAAGAAGAAGAAGGAGGGGGCTCTCTCCCCCTCGCTTCCGGTGGCACCGAAGTGCCACCGGGGGCCATCATCATCACCGCAATCTTCACCAACAACTTCACCGCCATCATCACCAACTCTTCCCCCCTCTATGCAGCGGTGTAACCCCTCTTTTACCCGCTGTAATCTCTACTTAAACATGGTGCTCAACGCTATATATTATTTCCCAATGATGTATGGCTATCCTATGATGTTTGAGTAGATCCGTTTTGTCCTATGGGTTATTTGATGATCGTGATTGGTTTGAGTTGCATGTTTTACTATTGGTGCTGTCCTATGGTGCTCTCCGTGTCGCGCAAGTGTGAGGGATCCCCGCTGTAGGGTGTTGCAATACGTTCATGATTCGCTTATAGTGGGTTGCGTGAGTGACTGAAACACAAACCCGAGTAAGGGGGTTGTTGCGTATGGGATAAAGAGGACTTGATGCTTTAATGCTATGGTTGGGTTTTACCTTAATGATCTTTAGTAGTTGCGGATGCTTGCTAGAGTTCCAATCATAAGTGCATATGATCCAAGTAGAGAAAGTATGTTAGCTTATGCCTCTCCCTCATATAAAATTGCAATAGTGATTACCGGTCTAGTTATCGATTGCCTAGGGACAAATAACTTTCTCGTAACAACAAGCTCTTTACTAAAACTAACTTAGTTGTGTCTTTATCTAAACAGCCCCTACTTTTTATTTACGTACTCTTTATTATCTTGCAAACCTATCCAAAAACACCTACAAAGTACTTCTAGTTTCATACTTGTTCTAGGTAAAGCGAACGTCAAGCGTGCGTAGAGTTGTATCGGTGGTCGATAGAACTTGAGGGAATATTTGTTCTGCCTTTAGCTCCTTGTTGGGTTCGACACTCTTACTTATCGAAAGAGGCTACAATTGATCCCATATACTTGTGGGTTATCATGCCCCCTCCTTCCTTCTCTTCTCTTTTCCCTTTCCTTCTCTCCTACTCCTACTACATGGAAGGGGGGAATCCTACTCCCGGTGGGAGTAGGACTCCCCAGGGCGCGCCATAGGAGGGTCGGCCCTCCCCCTCCTCCACTCCTTTATATACGTGGCCAGGGGAACCCTATAGACACACAAGTTGATCATTGATCTCTTAGTCGTGTGTGGTGCCCCCCTACACCATAATCCACCTCGATCATATCATAGCGGTGCTTAGGCGAAGCCCTGCGTCGGTAGCAACATCATCACCATCATCACGCCGTCTTGCTGACGGAACTCTCCCATGAAGCTCTGCTGGATTGGAGTTCGTGGGACGTCATCGAGCTGAACGTGTGCTGAACTCGGAGGTGCCATGCGTTCGGTACTTGTATCGGTCAGATCGTGAAGACGTTCGACTACATCAACTATGTTCTCATAATGCTTCCGCTTACGGTCTGCGAGGGTACGTATACGATACTCTCCCCTCTTGTTGTTGTGCATCACCATGATCTTGCGTGTGCGTAGGAAATTTTTGAAATTACTACATTCCCCAACATATTGAGTATGCAAAGGCATTTAGTTTGCAATGTTAAATATTAATTTCAGTGGTTTGTTATAGTATAGAATGATAAGGTTTTGCATTGATTTATATTAACTTATCTCACGAGTTCTTGTTGAGTTTTGTGTGGATGAAGTTTTTGAGATTTAGGGAAACCGTGATATGAGCGGAATTAAGGAGACACAAGAGCTCAAGCTTGGGGTGACCAAGGCATCCCAAGATAATATTCCAAGAAGTCTCAAGCATCTAAGCTTGGGGATGCCTCGGTAGGCATCCCACCTTTCTTCATCAACGATTATTGATTAGTCTTGGTTGAGCCTAAGTTTTTGCTTCTTCACATGAGATGTGCTATTCTTGGAATGTCATTTTATTTTGTTTTCTTTGTTGTTTGAATAAAATACTTAAGATCTGAAAATTTGAAATGAGAGAGAGTCCTCACGTAACTACCTATTTACTTAACTACTCATTTGATCTTCACTTATATCTTTTTGGAGTAGTTTGTCATTTACTCTTGTGCTTCACTTATATCCTATGAGTAAATTTTTGAATGAATTGAATATCATAAATATGAAATTATATGTGCTTCATATACTTGTATCATGCCTAGTAGTAGCTTCACATTGGGTTTAGAAAGTAAAATTTATTGAAATTTGACAATCACAATATTGGTCATACAAGCAATTCATAACTGATCAGTATATGGAAGAGAACTTTCACATGCAAATATATTATCTTGGACTTCTTTTATGATTGTGAATAACCATTAATTATTTTCAAACTTGGGCAAATTAGTTGAAGTTGGACAAGGAAGACAACGTAATGAGTTATGATTGGGTATATTTGCATCGAAGTTATATTGTTATGGATCCTTCGACATGTGGTGCTTGTTTAGAATCTTTTGTTAGCCAAAATTTCTGTACTAAGCGGGAATACTGCTTGTGCATCCAAATCCTTGAGCTAAGTTTCTTCCATGCGTGTCCACCATACCTACCTATAGACAGTATTAACCTGCCATTCCAAGTAAATTTGCATGTGCCATCTCTAAATCTTCAATAAACATCTATTTTCTGTGCCCGTACCGCTCATGAAGCGGCAATGGGTAGTCAGTATCTTCCATGCTAAGCGGGTTATTCTCACGATGGGTGTTTATTCACTTGTCATTGCATGAGAGAGGCTGGTAATTGGGATGCCTAGACCCATGATCAAAATGAAAAATAATGAAACAAACTCCCCCGGAAAGTTGATTGTATGGAGGGCACCCAAGGATTCGGTTAGCCATGGCTTGTGTTTGAATGGTTGAGGGGGAGTAAACTTTACCTTTTCGCTTGGGAACCACCTATAATGTGTTTAGCATGGAAGATATTGAGAACTCTCAGTCATGACGTTGACAGGAAAAGTACACCTCTCAAAATGTATTCATCTTTGTTTTAAGCAATGAGCTTTGGCACCTCTACAAATCCATGCTTCCCTCTGTGAAGGGTTTATCTTTTACTTTTTCTATTAATTTTATTTTTTGTTGAGTCAGTTTCTTATTCCAAACTATTCTTTAGTTGGCAAGCATCATGTGGTGGGGAAAGATCCACACACATATAGCCATTCAAATATATTTGATCATGAATTATTATTGCTGACAATTATCTCTATGATAAATGAGTTGGGAGGCGAAGCATTAAGCCCCTATATTTCTTTGTGTTCGATGGATACCATTTGTTCTAAAAATATGCTTTGAGTACTAGCAATCATAGAAGACTCTATGGTGATTGAGTATGTGGAGATCTTACTTAGACTTTGTTGAAAATAAGATGCATTGAAATTGTTTGGTGACTAAGAACATATGTTGTTAAGTTTCAAGAGAATGGATTGTTTAAACCATAACTTGTGAGTTGACTGCTACTTTATCATGGTGAGTTTTATGAGAAAGAGTTGGTATTATGATGCTAGGAAAAGTGATTGAAATTATCATTGATTAAACTTATGCACCATGCTAGCATTCACACTTCATAAATTATTTCTTTTATCATTTACCTACTTGAGGACGAGCAGGAATTAAGTTTGGGGATGCTGATACGTCTCCAACGTACCTATAATTTATGAAGTATTCATGCCATATTTACAACAATTTTATATGGTTTTGGTATGATTTGAATGGAACTAACACGGACTGACGCTCTTTTCAACAGAACTACCATGGTGTTGTTTTTGTGCAGAAATAAAAGTTTGTGGAATGTGCTAAAACTTTTTGTATTTTTTTTGGAACAAAAGAGACCACCGAAGCTTCGCCGGACGATCATAAGAGCCACGAGGGCCCCACTCACCACCCGGGAGCGCCCAGGGGTGATGGTGTCCAAGTGCCTCGTGGGCCCATATTAGCCCCTCTTGGCATGATTCCAACTCTGAAAATTCCTATAAATTCCAAAACTCCCGAAATTTAACCTTCCACCACCGCAAGCCTATGTACCAATTACCAAAGAGATCCCATCTGGAGCCCTATTCTGGCACCGTGCTGAAGGAAATATGCCCTAGAGGTGATAATAAAGTTGTTATTTTATATTTCCTTATTCATGATAAAGATTTATTATTCATGCTAGAATTGTCTTGATCGGAAATTTAAATACATGTGTGAATACATAAACAAATAACGTGTCCCTAGTGAGCCTCTACTAGACTAGCTCATTGGTTAAGGTTTCCTAACCATGGACATGTGTTGTCATTTGATAATGGGATCACATCACTAGGAGAATGATGTGATGGAAAAGACCCGTCCGTTAGCTTAGCATAATGAACGTTCAGTATTATTGCTATTGCTTTCTACATGTCAAATACATATTCCTTTGACTATGAGATTATGCAACTCCCGGATACCGGAGGAATACCTTATGTGCTATCAAACGTCACAATGTAACTGGTTGATCATAAAGATGCTCTACAGGTATCTCCAAAAGTGTTTGTTGAGTTGACGTAGATCGAGATTAGGATTTGTCACTCCGAGTATCAGAGAGGTATCTCTAGGCCCTCTCAGTAATACACATCATAAGCTTGAAAGCAAATGACTAAGGAGTTAGTCACGAGGTGATGTATTACGGAACGAGTAAAGAGACTTGAAGGTAACGGGATTGAACTAGGTATAGAGATACCACCGATCGAATCTCGGGCAAGTAACATACTGATGACAAAGGGAATTACATATGTTGTCATAACGGTTCGACCGATAAAGATCTTCATAGAATATGTAAGATCCAATATGGGCATCCAGGTTCCACTATTGGTTATTGACCAAAGAGGAGTCTCGGTCATGTCTACATAGTTCTCGAACCCGTAGGGTCCGCACGCTTAACGTTCGTTAACGATATAGTATTATATGAGTTATGTGATTTGGTGGCCGAATGTTTTTCAGAGTCCCGGATGAGATCACGTACATGACTAGGAGTCTCTAAATGGTCGAGAGGTAAAGATTGATATATAGGACGATGGTATTTGGACATCGAAAGTGTTTTGGGTGGTACCGGGTACTTATCGGGTCACCGGAAGGGGTTTTGGGCAGCCCCGGTAGGTTTTTGGGCCTTATGGGCTAAAAGGGGAAGAGCACACCAGCCCACAAGGGGCTGGTGTGCCCCTACTCCCTATCCACGCACCAAAGGAGGGAGGAAAGGAAAGGGGAGGCGCCCTAAGGAAGCCATCTCCCTTTCCTTTCCCCCTCATGTCCAAATAAGGAAAGGGGGCGCAGGGCAAGGTAACAGCCCTAGGGCTGCCGCCAGGTCTCTTTAGGTGCCCTAGGGGCTGCCTCCTCCCCTCCCACCTATATATATGTGGGGAAGGGGCGCCACACAAGGACACAACATTGTCTCAGCCGGGTACGGCGCCCCAGTCCACCGTTTACTCCCTCGGTTATATTTTCGTACTGCTTAGGCAAAGCCCTGCGGAGATCACATCACTATCACCGTCACCATGCCGTCGTGCTGTCGGAACTCATCTACTACCTCACCGTCTTGTTGGATCAAGAAGGCGGAGGACGTCCCCGAGCTGAATATGTGCAGAACGCAGAGGTGTCGTGTGTTCGGTACTCGATCGGTTGGAGCGCGAAGAAAGCTCGACTACATCAACTGCGTTGTGAAACACTTCCGCTTACGGGCTATGAGGGTACATAGGCACACTCTCCCCCTCGTTCCTATGCATCTCCATGGATAGATCATTGCGTGTGCGTATAATTTTTTTTGTTTTCCAAGCAACGATTCCCAACAGTGGCATCATGAGCCAGGTCTATGCGTAGATGATATGCACGAGTAGAGCACAAAAAGTTGTGGGTGGTGATAGTCATACTTCTTACCACCAACATCTTATTTTGATTTGGCGGTATTGTGGGATGAAGCGGCCCGGACCAAACTTACATGTCCACGCACATGAGACCGGTTCCACCGACTGACATGCAACTAGTTTTGCATAAAGGTGGCTGGTGGGTGTCCGTTTCTCCTACTTTAGTTGAATCGAATTTGACTACGGCTGGTCCTTGAAGAAGGTTAAAATAGAAAACTTGATGAATCACTGTTGTGGTTTTTGCCATAGGTAAGAATGGTTCTTGCTAGAAACCCATAGCAGCCACGTAAAACTTGCAACAACAAAGTAGAGGATGTCTAACTTGTTTTTGCAGGGTATGATGTGATGTGATATAGTCAAGACATGATGTGATATACATTATTGTATGAGATGATCATGTTTTGTAAGATATCAGGCAACTGGCAGGAGCCTTATGGTTGTCTCTTTATTGTATGAAATGCATACGCCATGTAATTGCTTTACTTTATCGCTATGAGTTAGCAATAGTTGTAGAAGCAATAGTTGGCGAGACGACCACGACGCAACGATGGAGATCAAGGTGTCGAGCCGGTGACAATGGAAATCATGACAATGCTTTGGAGATGGAGATCAAAAGCACAAGATGATGATGGCCATATCATGTCACATATTTTGATTGCATGCGATGTTTATCTTCTATGCATCTTTTTTTGCTTTGTACGACGGTAGCATTATAAGATGATCCCTTCACTAAATTTCAAGGTAAAAGTGTTCTCCCTGAGTATGAGATGACCGCCAAGTATATGGGATCAATTGTAGCCTATTCAATAAGTAATAGTGTTGAACCCAACGAGGAGCAGAAGGAAATGACAAGTGGTCTTCAGCAAGGTAATGTCTGCAAGTGCTAAAATTGTAAGTAACAGAGTAGTTTGATAGCGAGATAATTTTTAACAAACAAGTAATGATAGTAGTAACAAAAGTGCAGCAAGGTAGCCCAATCATTTTGAGGCAAAGGACAGGCCAAAACGGTCTCTTATAATAAGCAAATCGTTCTTGAGGGTACACGGGAATTTCATTTAGTCACTTTCATCATGTTGGTTCGATTCGTGTTCGCTACTTTGATAATTTTATATGTGGGTGGACCGGTGCTGAGGTGTTATTCTTACTTGAACAAACCCCCTACTTATGATTAACCCCCTCGCAAGCATCCGCAACTACGAGAAAAGTATTAAGAATAAATTCTAACCATAGCATTAAACTTTTGGATCCAATTGGCCCCTTACGGAATAGCGCATAAACTAGGGTTTAAGATTTTGTCACTCTCGCAACCCATCATATAATTACTACTCCACAATGCATCCCCTTAGGCCTAAATATGGTGAAGTGTCATGTAGTCGACGTTCACATGACACCACTAAGGGAATCACAACATGCATACAATCAAAATATCGAACACATACCAAGTTCACATGATTACTTGCAACAAGATTTCTCCCATGACCTCAAGAACAAAAGTAACTACTCACAAATGATAATCATGCTCAAGATTGGAGGGGTATTAAATAGCATATTGGATCTGAACATATAATCTTCCACCAAATAAACCATATAGTAATCAACTACAAGATGTAATCAACACTACTAGTCACCCACAAACACCAATCTATAGTTCCGGTACAAAGATTGAACACAAGAGATGAACTAGGGTTTGAGATGAGATGGTGTTGTTGAAGATGTTGATGGAGATTTCCCTCCCCAATATGAGAGAGTTGTTGGGTGATGATGATGACGATGATTTCCCCCTCTGGGAGGGAAGTTCCCTCGACGGAATTGCTCCGCCGGAGGGCAAAAGTGCTCCTGCCCAAGTTCCGCCTCGAGACGGCGACGCTCCGTCCTGAAAGTCCTCTGCTTTTTTTTCTAGGTCAAAATGGCTAATATACTAGAATATGGGCACCGGTGGTGGGATGGGCTGAGCACAACCCTTGTGCTCACTAGGTGCCCCCTCTAGTGGTTATTTGCTCCAGTATTTCTTATTTATTCCATAAAAATTTCTCGTGAAGTTTCAGCCCATTTGGAGTTGTGCAGAATAAGTGGCCTGACGTAGCTTTTCTAGGTCCAGATTTCCAGCTGCCGGAATTCTCCCTTTTTTTGTGAACCTTGCAAATTATGAGAGAAAAGGCATTAGAATTACTCAAAAAGCATTATGACGCATAAAAACATTATAGATAACAGTAGGTAAACATGATGCAAAATGGACGTATCAACTCCCCCAAGCTTAGACCTCGCTTGTCCTCAAGCAAAAATCGAAATCGAAAAACATGTCCACATGCTTAGAGAGAGAGGTGTCAATAAAAAGAAAATACGAACATAGAAGCACCATGTAAATTATTATAACAACAACGAACATTAACATAAAAAGCTTATCATAGACTTCCCATGAATAAGTAACAATTCATCACATCATCGAAGTATAAAGCATAAACTCTATTGGAAACCAACAAACTATGTTCTCTGTCAACTTTGCAACTACAATTCATCATCTTTTCAGGAAGGGTCACGTATCGGAGCCTTTAGGAAAGTCCACATACTCAATCATCACATAGTCTTCTATGATTGCTAACACTCACCGCATACACATGAACAAAACGTTTCAACCGGACACATAGAAAGATAGGGGCCTATAATTTCGCCTCCCAACGTATTCACCTCAAGGGTGATGTCAACAATAAGAACTGATGCTACCCATATTCAACTGGACATATGTGCCTAGATCTTTCCTCACCACATGATGCTTGCCAAAGGAGAAAAATAAAAAGGAATAGAGAGAAAAACTTTGACTCTTGCGTGAAAGTAAATACATAAAAGTAAAAGATAGGCCCTACACAGAGGGAAGCAAAGGTTGTCATGCGCTTATTTGCTTGTATGCTCAACTCCTTAGTGCAAAAGAATGTCACATTATATTGCCCCTTATGATAGCAACATTTATTATGCTGTATGTCGCTTTTATTCTTTGCTATCACAAGTTCATACAATGCTCAATTTTCTCTTACACTAAATGATCTAACACTTTTAGAAGCAATTTTTATTGCCTTATTGCATCGATGACAACTTACTTGAAGGATATGACTCAATCCATAGGTAGGTATGGTGGACTCTTGAAAATAAGATTTGGGTTTAAGGGTTTTTGGATGCACAAGTAGTATCTCTACTTGGTGCGGAATTTTTGGCTAGCAAAGATGGGGGGCAAGCACCACATGTTGAAGGATATATGACAATATAACTTCTATGTGAGTATGAACACACATAAATCATTACATTGTCTTCCTTATCCAACATCAACAATTTTGGCATATAATATTTTTATGGGGGCTCACAATCACAAAAGATTTTCAGGATAGTGTATTTGTATGTGAATCTTCTCTTCCCTTATTAATTCTTTCATGAATTGCATCATTCACCAATGCTATGTTTGTCAATCTTCAATAAAATTTTCTACTTATAGTTTTCCTTATGTGGTGTCATTACATACCATAAGATTAGCATATGATCTTTTTCATTTATTTCCTTTCTTTTTATTGAAACATAAAAGTAAAGAAAGCAAAACTCAAACTAAACTTTATTGTATATCTCGCACATGATTACAAGGATAGATCACTAAGCAAACTCTCGAAAAGAAAGGATCGAACTAAACTTTTATTCATCTAGAGCAAAAGATAACTAGAGATCGAACTAAGATAAGTAAAGGCAAAAGATAGTGGAGGTTATACAATACTGGGGCACCTCCCCGAAGCTTGGTGAAAGCCAAGGGGAGTGCCCACACACGATATTCAATTTTCTTTTGATGATGAAGAAGAAGGTGGTGGTGATGAAGTCGAGGGTGTGTCCTTCTTCCCTAGCTTACACTTGAGGATGGAATTTTCCTCCTTCAATTCATCGATCTCTTGCTCAAGCTCCAGTACCTTTTTTGCATAAATCTTGCTTGTTTTCCCGCAAAAGGCGAAAGTGAAGGAAATATGCCCTAGAGGCAATAATAAAGTTATTATTTATTTCCTTATATCATGATAAATCTTTATTATTCATGCTAGAATTGTATTAACCGGAAACATAATACATGTGTGAATACATAGACAAACAGAGTGTCACTAGTATGCCTCTACTTGACTAGCTCGTTAATCAAAGATGGTTATGTTTCCTAACCATGGACAAAGAGTTGTTATTTGATTAACGGGATCACATCATTAGATGAATGATCTGATTGACATGACCCATTCCATTAGCTTAGCACCCGATCATTTAGTATGTTGCTATTGCTTTCTTCATGACTTATACATGTTCCTATGACTATGAGATTATGCAACTCCCGTTTACCGGAGGAACACTTTGGGTACTACCAAACGTCACAACGTAACTGGGTGATTATAAAGGAGTACTACAGGTGTCTCCAAAGGTAGATGTTGGGTTGGCGTATTTCGAGATTAGGATTTGTCACTCCCATTGTCGGAGAGGTATCTCTGGGCCCTCTCGGTAATGCACATCACTTAAGCCTTGCAAGCATTGCAACTAATAAGTTAGTTGCGGGATGATGTATTACGGAACGAGTAAAGAGACTTGCCGGTAACGAGATTCAACTAGGTATTGGATACCGACGATCGAATCTCGGACAAGTAAACATACCGATGACAAAGGGAACAACGTATGTTGTTATGCGGTCTGACCGATAAAGATCTTCGTAGAATATGTAGGAGCCAATATGGGCATCCAGGTCCCGCTATTGCTTATTGACCGGAGACGTGTCTCGGTCATGTCTACATTGTTCTCGAATCGTAGGGTCCGCACGCTTAACATTACGATGACAGTTATTATGAGTTCATGCATTTTGATGTACCGAAGGTTGTTCGGAGTCCCGGATGTAATCACGTACGTGACGAGGAGTCTCAAAATGGTCGAGACATAAAGATTGATATATTGGAAGCCTATATTTGGATATCGGAAGTGTTCCGGGTGAAATCGGGATTTTACCGGAGTACCGGGAGGTTACCGGAACCCCCCGGGAACCATATGGGCCTTATTGGGCCTTAGTGGAAAGGTGAAAGGGGCAGCCCAAGGTGAGTTGCGCGCCTCCCCCCTCCCCTAGTCCTATTAGGACTAGGAGAGGTGGCTGGCCCCCTTCTCTCTCTCTCTCTCTCTCTCTCTCTCTCTCTCTCGGAATCCTATTAGGAATAGGATTGAGGGGGGGAGTCCTACTCCCGGTAGGAGTAGGACTCCTCCTGCGCCCTCCTCCTTGGCCGGCCAGCCCTCCCCCTTGGATCCTTTATATACGGGGGCAGGGGGCACCTCTAGACACACAAGTTGATCCACGTGATCGTTCCTTAGCCGTGTGCGGTGCCCCCTACCACCATATTCCACCTTAATCATATTGTTGCAGTGCTTAGGCGAAGCCCTGCGTCGGTAGTACATCAAGATCGTCATCACGCCGTCGTGCTGACGGAACTCTTCCTCGACGCTTTGCTGGATCGGAGCCCGAGGATCGTCATCGAGCTGAACGTGTGCTAAGAACTCGGAGGTGCCGGAGTAACGGTGCTTGGATCGGTCGTATCGGGAAGATGTACGACTACTTCCTCTATGTTGTGTGATCGCTTCTGCAGTCGGTCTGCGTTGGTACGTAGACAACACTCTCCCCTCTCGTTGCTATGCATCACCATGATCTTGCATGTGTGTAGGAATTTTTTTGAAATTACTACGTTCCCCAACAGTGGCATCCGAGCCTAGGTTTTATGGTTTGATGTTATATGCACGAGTAGAACACAAGTGAGTTGTGGGCGATATAAGTCATACTGCCTACCAGCATGTCATACTTTGGTTCGGCGGTATTGTTGGATGAAGCGGCCCAGACCGACATTACGCGTATGCTTACGCGAGACCGGTTTCCCCGACGTGCTTTGCACATAGGTGACTTGCGGGTGACTGTTTCTCCAAGTTTAGTTGAACCGAGTGTGGCTACGCCCGGTCCTTGCGAAGGTTAAAACGGAGTCTATTTGACAAACTATCATTGTGGTTTTGATGCGTAGGTAAGATTGGTTCTTGCTAAGCCCGTAGCAGCCACGTAAAATTTGCAACAACAAAGTAGAGGACGTCTAACTTGTTTTTGCAGGGCATGTTGTGATGTGATATGGTCAAAACGTGATGAGTTATAAGTTGTTGTATAAGATGATCATGTTTTGTTGAAGTTATCGGCAACTGGCAAAAGCCTTATGGTTGTCTGTCTATTGCATAAGATGCAAGCGCCCAATAATTGCTTTACTTTATCGCTATGCAATAGCAATAGTTGCAAGAGCAATAGTTGGCGAGACGACCATGTGACGACATATTGATATAGATCAAGATGATGGAGATCATGATGTCATGCCGGTGACGATGGAAATCATGATGATGCTTTGAAGATGGAGATCAAAGGCACAAGATGATGATGGCCATATCATGTCACATATTTTGATTGCATGTGATGTTTATCTTTTTATGCATCTTATCTTGCATTGATTGACGGTAGCATTATAAGATGATCTCTCACTAAATTATCAAGAAGTGTTCTCCCTGAGTATGCACCGTTGCCAAAGTTCGTCGTGCCCAGACACCACGTGATGATCGGGTGTGATAAGCTCTATGTCCATCTACAACGGGTGCAAGCCAGTTTTGCACACACAGAATACTCAGGTTAAACTTGACGAGCCTAGCATATGCAGATATGGCCTCGGAACACGGAGACCGAAAGGTCGAGCGTGAATCATATAGTAGATATGATCAACATAACGATGTTCACCATTGAAAACTACTCCATCTCACGTGATGATCGGTTATGGTTTAGTTGATTTGGATCACGTGATCACTTAGAGGATTAGAGGGATGTCTATCTAAGTGGGAGTTCTTAAGTAATTTGATTAATTGAACTTAAATTTATCATGAACTTAGTCCTGGTAGTATTTTGCAAATCATGTTGTAGATCAATAGCTCGCGTTGTTGCTTCCCTGTGTTTATTTTGATATGTTCCTAGAGAAAATTGTGTTGAAAGATGTTAGTAGCAATGATACGGATTGGATCCGTGATCTGAGGTTTATCCTCATTGCTGCACAGAAAAATTATGTCCTTGATGCACCGCTAGGTGACAGACCTATTGCAGGAGCAGATGCAGACGTTATGAACGTTTGGCTAGCTCAATATGATGACTACTTGATAGTTTAGTGCACCATGCTTAATGGCTTAGAATCGGGACTTCAAAGACGTTTTGAACGTCATGGACCATATGAGATGTTCCAGGAGTTGAAGTTAATATTTCAAGCAAATACCCGAGTTGAGAGATATGAAGTCTCCAACAAGTTCTATAGCTAAAAGATGGAGGAGAATCGCTCAACTAGTGAGCATGTGCTTAGATTGTCTGGGTACTACAATCGCTTGAATCAAGTGGGAGTTAATCTTCCAGATAAGATAGTGATTGACAGAATTCTCTAGTCACCATCACCAAGTTAGTAGAACTTCATGATGAACTATGATATGCAAGGGATAACGGAAACGATTCCCAAGCTCTTCGTGATGCTGAAATCGATGAAGGTAGAAATCAAGAAAAACATCAAGTGTTGATGGTTGACAAGACCACTAGTTTGAAGAAAAGGGCAAAAAGGGAAGAAGGGGAACTTCAAGAAGAACGGCAAGCAAGTTGCTGCTCAAGTGAAGAAGCCCAAGTCTGGTCCTAAGCCTGAGACTAAGTGCTTCTACTGTAAAGGGACTGGTCACTGGAAGCGGAACTGCCCCAAGTATTTGGCGGATAAGAAGGATGGCAAAGTGAACAAAATTATATTTGATATACATGTTATTGATGTGTGCTTTACTAGTGTTTATAGCAACCCCTCAGTATTTGATATTGGTTCAGTTGCTAAGAGTAGTAACTCGAAATAGGAGTTGCAGAATAAACAGAGACTAGTTAAGGGTGAAGTGACGATGTGTGTTGGAAGTAGTTCCAAGATTGATATGATCATCATCGCACACTCCCCTATACTTTTGGGATTAGTGTTGAACTTAAATAAGTGTTATTTGGTTTTTGCGTTGAGCATGAATATGATTTGATCATGTTTATTGCAATACGGTTATTCATTAAAGTCAGAGAATAATTGTTGTTCTGTTTACATGAATAAAACCTTCGATGGTCATACACCCAATGAAACAAGTTCATTGGATCTCGATCGTAGTGATACACATATTCATAATATTGAAACCAAAAGATGCAAAGTTAATAATGATAGTGCAACTTATTTGTGGCACTGCCGTTTAGGTCATATTGGTATAAAGCGCATGAAGAAACTCCATGCTGATGGGCTTTCGGAATCACTTGATTATGAATCACTTGATGCTTGCAAACCATGCCTTTTGGGCAAGATGACTAAAACGCCGTTCTCCGGAACAATGGAGCAAGCAACAGATTTGTTGGAAATCATATATACTGATGTATGTGGTCCAATGAATATTTAAGGCTTGCAGCGGGTATCATTATTTTCTGACCTTCACAGATGATTTGAGCAGATATGGGTATATCTACTTAATGAAATAGAAGTCTGATACATTTGAAAAGTTCATATAATTTCAGAGTGAAGTGGAAAATCATCGTAACAAGAAAATAAAAGTTTCTATGATCTGATCGTGGAAAAGAGTATTTGAGTTACGAGTTTGGTCTTCAGTTAAAACAATGTGAAATAGTTTCACTACTCACGCCACCTGGAACACCACAGCATAATGGTGTGTCCGAACGTCATAACCGTACTTTATTGGATATAGTGCAATCTATGATGTTTCTTACCGATTTACCACTATCGTTTTTGGGGTCATGCATTAGAGACAGCTGCATTCACGTTAAAAAAGGGTCACCATCTATATCCGTCGAGACGACGCCTTATGAACTATGCTTTGGCAAGAAACCAAAGTTGTCGTTTCTTGAAGTTTGGGGTTGCGATGCTTATGAGAAAAAGTTTCATCCTGATAAGCTCAAACCCAAATCGGAGAAATATGTCTTCATAGGATACCCAAAGGAGACTGTTGGGTACACCTTCTATCACAGATCCTAGGGCAAGACATTCGTTGCTTATAATGGATCCTTTCTAGAGAAGGAGTTTTCTCTTGAAAGAAGTAAGTGGGAGGAAAGTAGAAAACATGATAAGGTAATTGTACCTTCTACCTTATTGGAAAGTAGTTCATCACAAAAATCTGTTCTTGTGACTACTACACCAATTAGTGAGGAAGCTAATGATGATGATCATGTAACTTCAGATCAAGTTACTACCGAATCTCGTAGGTAAACCAGAGTGAGATCCGCACCAGAGTGGTACGGTAATCCTGTTTTGGAGGTCATGTTACTTGACCATGATGAACCTACGAACTATGAGGAAGCGATGATGAGCCCAGATTCCGCGAAATGGTTTGAGGCCATGAAATCTGAGATATGATCCTTGTATGAGAACAAAGTTTGGACTTTGGTTGACTTGCCGATGATCGCCAAGCAATTGAGAATAAATGGATCTTCAAGAGGAAGACGGACGCTGATAGTAGTGTTACTATCTACAAAGCTAGAATTGTCGCAAAAGGTTTTCGACAAGTTCAAGGTGTTGACTACGATGAGAGCTTCTCACTCGTATCTATGCTTGAGTCTGTCCGAATCATGTTAGCAATTGCCGCATTTTATGAAATCTGGCAAATGGATAAACAAAACTGCATTCCTTAATGGATTTCTTAAAGAAGAGTTGTATATGATGCAACCAGTAGGTTTTGTCAATCCTAAAGGTGCTAACAAAATATGCAAGCTCCGGCGATTCATCTATGGACTGGTGCAAACATCTCAGAGTTGGAATACACGCTTTGATAAGTTGATCAAAGCATATAGTTTTATATAGACTTGCGGTGAAGCCTGTATTTACAAGAAAGTGAGTGGGAGCACTACAGCATTTCTGATAAAGTATATGTGAATGACATATTGTTGATCGGAAATAATGTAGAATTATTCTGTAAAGCATAAAGGAGTGTTTGAAAGGAGTCTTTCAAAGAAAGACTTCGGTGAAGCTGCTTACATATTGAGCTTCAAGATCTATAGAGATAGATCAAGACGCTTGATAAGTTTTTTCAATGAGTACATACCTTGACAAGATTTTGAAGTAGTTCAAAATGGAGCAGTCAAAGAAAGAGTTCTTGCCTGTATTATAAGGTGTGAAGTTGAGTAAGACTCAAAGCCCAACCACGACAGAAGATAGAAAGAGAATGAAAGTCATTCCCTATGCCTTGGTCATAGGTTCTATAAAGTATGTCATGCTGTATACCAAATCTATTGTATACCCTGCACTGATTTGGCAAGGGAGTACAATAGTGATCTAGGAGTAGATCACTGGACAGCGGTCAGAATTATCCTTAGTGAAATAAGGATATGTTTCTCGATTATGGACGTGATAAAAAGGTTCGTCGTAAAGGGTTACGCCGATGCAAGTTTTGACACTAATCTAGATGACTCTAAGTCTCGGTCTAGATACATATTGAAAGTGGGAGCAATTAGCTAGAGTAGCTCCATGCAGAGCATTGTTGACATAGAAATTTGCAAAATACATGTGGATCTGAATGTGGCAGACCCGTTGACTAAGATTCTCTCACAAGCAAAACATGATCACACCTTAGTACTCTTTGGGTGTTAATCACATAGCGATGTGAACTAGATTACTGAATCTAGTAAACCCTTTGGGTGTTGGTCACATGGCGATGTGAACTATGGGTGTTAATCACATGATGATGTGAACTATCGATGTTAATCACATGGTGATGTGATCTAGATTATTGACTCTAGTGCAAGTGGGAGACTGAAGGAAATATGCCCTAGAGGCAATAATAAAGTTATTATTTATTTCCTTATATCATGATAAATGTTTATTATTCATGCTAGAATTGTATTAACCGGAAACATAATACATGTGTGAATACATAGACAAACAGAGTGTCACTAGTATGCCTCTACTTGACTAGCTCGTTAATCAAAGATGGTTATGTTTCCTAACCATGGACAAAGAGTTGTTATTTGATTAACGGGATCACATCATTAGATGAATGATCTGATTGACATGACCCATTCCATTATCTTAGCACCCGATCGTTTAGTATGTTGCTATTGCTTTCTTCATGACTTATACATGTTCCTATGACTATGAGATTATGCAACTCCCATTTACCGGAGGAACACTTTGGGTACTACCAAACGTCACAACGTAACTGGGTGATTATAAAGGAGTACTACAGGTGTCTCCAAAGGTAGATGTTGGGTTGGCGTATTTCGAGATTAGGATTTGTCACTCCGATTGTCGGAGAGGTATCTCTGGGCCCTCTCGGTAATGCACATCACTTAAGCCTTGCAAGCATTGAAACTAATAAGTTAGTTGCGGGAAGATGTATTACGGAACGAGTAAAGAGACTTGCCGGTAACGAGATTGAACTAGGTATTGGATACCGACGATCGAATCTCGGACAAGTAAACATACCGATGACAAAGGGAACAACGTATGTTGTTATGCGGTCTGACCGATAAAGATCTTCGTAGAATATGTAGGAGCCAATATGGGCATCCAGGTCCCGCTATTGGTTATTGACCGGAGACGTGTCTCGGTCATATCTACATTGTTCTCGAACCGTAGGGTCCGCACGCTTAACGTTACGATGATAGTTATTATGAGTTCATGCATTTTGATGTACCGAAGGTTGTTCGGAGTCCCGGATGTAATCACGGACGTGACGAGGAGTCTCGAAATGGTCGAGACATAAAGATTGATATATTGGAAGCCTATATTTGGATATCGGAAGTGTTCCGGGTGAAATCGGGATTTTACCGGAGTACCGGGAGGTTACCGGAACCCCCCGGGAACCATATGGGCCTTATTGGGCCTTAGTGGAAAGGTAAAAGGGGCAGCCCAAGGTGGGCTGCGCGCCTCCCCCCTCCCCTAGTCCTATTAGGACTAGGAGAGGTGGCCGACCCCCTTCTCTCTCTCTCTCTCTCTCTCTCTCTCTCTCTCTCTCTCGAGGAATCCTATTAGGAATAGGATTGAGGGGGGAGTCCTACTCCCGGTAGGAGTAGGACTCCTCCCGCGCCCTCCTCCTTGGCCGGCCAGCCCTCCCCCTTGGATCCTTTATATACGGGGGCAGGGAGCACCTCTAGACACACAAGTTGATCCATGTGATCGTTCCTTAGCCGTGTGCGGTGCCCCCTGCCACCATATTCCACCTCAATCATATTGTTGCAGTGCTTAGGCGAAGCCCTGCGTCGGTAGTACATCAAGATCGTCATCACGCCGTCGTGCTGACAGAACTCTTCCTCGACGCTTTGCTGGATCGGAGCCCGAGGATCGTCATCGAGCTGAACGTGTGCTAAGAACTCAGAGGTGCCGGAGTAACGGTGCTTGGATCGGTCGGATCGGGAAGACGTACGACTACTTCCTCTATGTTGTGTGATCGCTTCCGCAGTCGGTCTGCGTTGGTACGTAGACAACACTCTCCCCTCTCGTTGCTATGCATCACCATGATCTTGCATGTGCGTAGGATTTTTTTTGAAATTACTACGTTCCCCAACAAAAAGGGTATAAACTGAACCTTAGGCCTCTTTGCTTTGTTGGGGAGGCTTGACTTCTTGAATTCCACATGCATGTCCCCAGGTTGAGGCAATGAGGCCTTGTCCTTGTCCGAGCTTGTCTCCTCTTTCTCCCTAGGATAATAGTCTTCCTCTTCCTCCAAAGTCCAGCCATAGTGCTCCACATCCCCATAAGACTTGGGGTTTGCGATAAAATCAACAACATAGCTCTCACCCTCCGAGTCTTGGGATGAAATATTTTCAGATCTATCAGGAAAACAACAAGAAAAGAAAATAGAAGATTTCTCCATGATACTGTGATCAATAGGTTCGGGGGGGGGGGGGGTATATAAAGATTTTTTTATCTTGGGAAACAAGCAAACGGAAGAAAAACGGAGTTCGGAAGGTACCCCAGGTGGGCACAACCCACCTGTGATGCGCCTAGCTGCCAGGCGTGCCCTGGTGTCTTGTGCCCACCAGGGTCACCTTCCCGGTAGTTTCTTATTTTCCTAAATTTTTATATATTCCAAAACAGACAGAAAATATTTTTGCAGATTTTTTGGCGTCTGTTTACTTACCATATCACGTACCTCCTCTTTTTCACGACTTTGGAGTGTTCTGGAAGGTTTCTTTTATGTGTTCTTTCGGTGTCATAGTTTGGAAATATTTCTTTCAACATTAATGGGTGTACCTGAGATATAATGTTTTATTCGTTGTCCATTAACAACCTTCGGGTTAGTACCTTCAGCATTATTTATTTTGATAGCTCCAGATCGATAAACCTCCTCGATAACATAGGGTCCTTCCCATTTGGAGAGGAGTTTTCCTGCAAAGAATCTGGAACAGGAGTTGTACAAAAGAACATATTCTCCAACTTTGAACTCATGCTTTTGGATTCTTTTATCATGCCATCTTTTAACTTTTTCTTAAATAACTTGGCATTTTCATAAGCTTGGGTTCTCCATTCATCTAATGAGCTAATATCAAATAACCTCTTTTCAGTAGCAAGTTTGGAATCATAGTTGAGTTCTTTAATTGCCCAATATGCTTTATGTTCTAACTCAAGAGGCAAATGACAAGCTTTTCCATAAACCATTTTATAAGGAGACATACCCATAGGATTTTTATATGATGTTCTATAAGCCCAAAGTGCATCATCTAATTTCTTAGACCAATTCTTCCGGGACCTATTGACAGTCTTTTGCAAAATTAATTTTATTTCTCTATTGCTAAGTTCAACTTCACTACTAGACTGAGGATGACAGGGTGATGCAATTCTATGGTTAACATCATACAAGCATTTTACAAAAAGCACCATGAATAAAGTGTGAACCACCATCAGTTATTAAATATCTAGGGACTCCAAACCTGAGGAAAATAACTTCCTTAAGCATTTTTAATAGAGGTGTTGTGATCAACACTACTAGTTGGAATAGCTTCTACCCACTTAGTAGCATAATCAACAACAACCAAAATATGAGTATACCCATTAGGGGAAGGAAAAGGGCCCATGTAATCAAATCCCCAATCATCAAATGGTTCAACAACAAGTGAATAATTCATAGGCATTTCTTGACGCTTACCGATATTACCTATTCTTTGAAATTCACCACAAGATAAGACAAACTTACAAGCATCCTTGAAGAGAGTAGGCCAATAAAACCCAGATTGCAATACCTTGTGAGCAGTTCTGTCTCCCGCATGATGTCCCCCGTAGGCCTCGGAGTGACACTTACGTAAGATATGTTCCTATTCATGCTTAGGTACACAACGTCTAATAATACCATCTACTCCTTCTTTATAAAGATGTGGGTCATCCCAAAAGTAATGTCTTAATCATAAAAGATTTTTTCTTTTGTTGGTATGTGAAACTAGGTGGTAAATATTTAGCAACAATGTAATTAGCATAGTCAACATACCAAGGAGTGTTATGAGAAACATTTATCGCAGCTAATTGCTCATCGGGAAAACTGTCATCAATAGATAGTGGGTCATCAAGCACATTTTCAAGCCTAGACAAGTTATCAACTACAGGGTTCTCTGCTCCTTTTCTATCAGTAATATGCAAGTCAAATTCTTGTAGCAAGAGAACCCATCGAATAAGTCTAGGTTTAGCATCTTTCTTTTCCATAAGATATTTTATAGCAACATGATTGGTGTGCACAATAACTTTAGAGTCAACAATGTAAGATCTAAATTTATCACAAGCAAACACCACTGCTAGAAATTCTTTTTCAGTAGTAGCATAGTTTTGGTGTGCATTGTCTAGAGTTTTACTAGCATAATGAATAACATTTAGTTTCTTATCAACTCTTTGTCCTAGAACAACACCAACAACATAATCACTAGCATCACACATAATTTCAAAAGGCAAGTTCCAATCAGGTGGTTGAACAATAGGTGCATAAATTAAGGCTTTCTTGAGTGTTTCGAAGGCTTCTAAACAATCATCGTTAAAAACAAAAGGAGTGTCCTTTTGTGAAAGGTTTGTAAGAGGCCTAGAAATTTTATAAAGTCTTTGATAAATCTCCTATAGAAACCGGCATGACCAAGGAAACTACGAATACCTTTGATATCTTTAGGACATGGCATTTTCTCAATTGCGTCAACCTTAGCTTTCTCCACTTCAGTACCTCTTTCAGAAATTTTATGGCCCAAAACAATACCTTCATTAACCATAAAGTGGCACTTTTCCCAATTGAAGACAAGATCTGTTTGCTCACATCTCTGCAAAACTCGATCAAGATTGCTTAAACAGTCATCAAAAGACTTCCCATAAACAGAGAAGTCATCCATGAAAACCTCAACAATCTTTTCACAAAAGTCAGAGAATATAGCAGTCATACATCTTTGAAAGGTAGGATGTGCATTGCATAAACCAAAAGGCATACATCTATAAGCATAAGTTCCAAAAGGACAAGTAGAAGTGGTCTTTTCTTGATTAGGTTGAGAAACAAGTATTTGTGAAAAAATAGAATATCCATCAAGGAAGCAAAAATGTGTGTGCTTAGATAATCTTTCTAGCATTTGATCAATAAAAGGTAGAGGGTAATGATATTTTCTAGTTGCTTTATTTAATTTTCTAATATCAATTACCATTCTATAGCCTATAACAATTCTTTGTGGTATGAGTTCATTCTTATCATTAGGAACAACATTAATACCTCCTTTCTTAGGGACACAATGAACAAGACTTACCCATCTACTATTAGCTATAGGATAGATTATACATGCTTCTAGAAGCTTTAATATTTCATTCTTACCACTTCTTTCATCTTCGGATTTAACCAACATTGGTGATCAACAACAGGTTTAGCATCAGGTTCCATATTAATCTTGTGCTGACATAGAGTGGGACTAATTCCCTTTAAATCATCAAGAGTATATCCAATAGCAGCTCGGTGCTTACTTAGAACTTTCAATAATCTTTCTTCTTTGTGTTCTGAAAGGTTAGCACTAATAATAACAGGATATATCTTCTTCTCATCAAGATAAGCATATTTCAAAGTGTCTGGCAATTGTTTTAATTCAAACACAGGATCACCTTTAGGTGGAGGAGGACCTCCTAGAGTTTCAATAGGAAAATTGTGTTTGAGCAGAGGACGTTGCTAAAAGAAAATTTTATCTATTTCATTTTTGTCATGCATATGTAAATCATTTTCATGGTCTAGCAAATATTGTTCTAAAGGATCAGTAGGAGGTACAACAATAGAAGCAAGACCAATAAATTCATCCTTACTAGGCAATTCTTTTTTATGTGGTTCTCTACTAAACTTGGAAAAATTAAACTCATAAGACTCATCACCAAAGCTGACACCGACAATTTGTTTCTCACTATCTATTTTAGCATTAATGGTGTTCAAGAAAGGTCTACTAAAGATAATGGGACAAAAGTCATCTTGCGGGGAACCAATAACAAGAAAATCAGTAGGATATTTTATTTTTCGACACAAAACTTCAATGTCTCTAATAATCCCAATTGGTGATATAGCATCTCCATTGGCAAGCTTAATAGTAACATCTATGTCTTCTATTTTAGTGGGTGCTATGTCATTCATAATTTCTTGATATAAGGTAAAAGGGATAGCACTCACGCTAGCACCTATGTCACATAAACCATGATAACAGTGATCTCCTATTTTAACTAAGACAACATGCATGCCGACAACGGGTCTGTGTTTATCCTTTTTATCGGGTTTAGCAATTCTAGCAGCTTCATCATAGAAGTAGATAACATGTCCATCTATATTTTCTTCCAGGAGATCTTTAACCATAGCCACACTGTATTCTACTTTGATTTGTTCAGATGGTTTAGGTGTTCTAGTATAACTTTTGTTGACCATGATTGAAACTTTAGCATGTTCCTTCATCCTAACAGGGAAAGGTGGTTTTTCAATATAAGCAGTAGGAACAACTGGATCAACATTATAAATAATAATTTCATCTTTAGCTATTACCAGTTCTTTAATTTCTTCTTTAATAGGTGGGTGATATTTAAACCACTTCTCTTTAGGGAGATCAACATGAGTAGCAAAAGATTCACAAAAGGAGGCTACTATCTCAGAGTCAAGTCCATATTTAGTGCTAAACTTTTAAAAAGCATCAATATTCATAAACGATTTAACACAATCAAACTTAAGCTTAATACCTGACTCTTTACCTTCGCCGAGTTCCCAATCTTCAAAGTTGCATTTAAATCTTTTCAAAAGATCCACCGGAATTCAATAGTCTTCTTCATAAAAGAACCAACACAAGAAGTATCAAGAATGGATCGATCATTATGAGCAAGCTGAGCATAAAAATTCGGAATAATGATTTCTATTGAGAGCTCGTGATTGGGGCATGAATATAACATTGACTTAAGCCTCCCCCAATCTAGAGCGATACTTTCTCCTTCACGAGGCCAAAAATTATATGTATAATTCCGATCACAATGAACTAGATGCATAGGATATTTTTTTGGTGGAACTCCAATTTCAATTGATTCTAGTTCCAAGATCCAATATCATCGCATAACCTATACCATGCCAATGCTTTTCCCTTCAAAGATAAAGGGAAAACCTTCTTCTTAACTTCATCTCTGGGTAAACCTACAAGCTTAAATAATCCACAAATTTCTTCCACATATATCAAGTGCATATCAGGATGTTCGTTCCATCTCCTACATAAGGATTAGCTAGCAGTTGTTCTATCATTCTCGAAGGAATTTCATATTCAATATTTTCAATAGGTGAAGTAGGTCGAGGGGTAACTAATTGTGGTTCCGGTCGAGGTGAAGATACCCTGAACAAACCCCTCAAAGGATTGTTCTCCATAGTAACAAGTGACAATAAATTTCAGAACATAGTAATAATTTTTCCTTAACGATTTCCACTTACCAAGAGCGCTTCACTCCCCAGCAACGGCGCCAGAAAATGGCCTTGATGACCCACAAGTATATGGGATCAATTGTAGCATTTTCGATAAGTAAGAGTGTCGAACCCAACGAGGAGCAGAAGGAAATGACAAGTGGTCTTCAGCAAGGTAATGTCTGCAAGTGCTAAAATTGTAAGTAACAGAGTAGTTTGATAGCGAGATAATTTGTAATGAGCAAGTAATGATAGTAGTAACAAAAGTGCAGCAAGGTAGCCCAATCCTTTTGAGGCAAAGGATAGGCCAAAATGATCTCTTATAATAAGCAAAGCGTTCTTGAGGGTACACGGGAATTTCATCTAGTCACTTTCATCATGTTGGTTCGATTTCATGTTCGCTACTTTGATAATTTTATATGTGGGTGGACCGGTGCTTAGGTGTTGTTCTTACTTGAACAAACCTCCTACTTATGATTAACCCCCTCGCAAGCATCCGCAACTACGAGAAAAGTATTAAGAATAGATTCTAACCATAGCATTAAACTTTTGGATCCAATTGGTCCCTTACGGAATAGCGCATAAACTAGGGTTTAAGCTTCTGTCACTCTCGCAACCCATCATCTAATTACTACTCCACAAAGCATTCCCTTAGGCCCAAATATGGTGAAGTGTCATGTAGTCGACGTTCACATGACACCACTAAGGGAATCACAACATACATACTATCAAAATATCGAACACATATCAAGTTCGCATGATCACTTGCAACAAGATTTCTCCCGTGACCTCAAGAACAAAAGTAACTACTCACAAATGATAACCATGCTCAAGATCAGAGGGGTATTAAATATCATATTGGATATGAACATATAATCTTCCACCAAATAAACCATATAGTAGTCCACTATAAGATGTAATCAACACTACTAGTCACCCACAAGCACCAATCTATAGTTCCGGTACAAAGATTGAACACAAGAGATGAACTAGAGTTTGAGATGAGATGGTGCTGTTGAAGATGTTGATGGAGATTGCCCTCCCCAAGATGGGAGAGTTTTTGGTGATGATGACGATTTCCACCTCCGGGAGGGAAGTTCCCCTGGCGGAATCGCTTCGCCGGAGGGTAAAAGAGCTCCTGCCCAAGTTCCGCCTCGAGATGGCGGCGCTCCCTCCCAAAAGTCCTCTCCTTTTTTTTCTAGGTCAAAATGGCTTATATACCAGAAGATGTGCACCGGGGGTGGGTTGGGCGCGCCTGGGGGGCCAGGCGTGCCCTGGTTTCTTGTGCTCGCCAGGTGGCCCCTCTCTAGTGGTTATTTGCTCTAGTATTTCTTATTTATTCCATAAAAATTTCTTGTGGAGTTTCAGCCCATTTGGAGTTGTGCAGAATAGGTGGCCTCACGTAGCTTTTCTAGGTCCAGATTTCCAGCTCCCGGAATTCTCCCTCTTTGTGTGAACCTTGCAAATTATGAGAGAAAGGCATTAGAATTACTCCAAAAAGCATTATTATGCATAAAAACATTATAAATAACAGTAGGTAAACATGATGCAAAATGGACGTATCAATATGCACCGTTGCTACAGTTCATCATTTCGAGACACCACGCGATGATCGGGTGTGATAGACTCTACATTCACAAACAGCGGGTGTAAGCCAGATTTACACATGCATAATACTTGGGTTAAACTTGACGAGCCTAGCATGTACAAACATGGCCTCGGAACACTGGAGACCGAAAGGTCGAACATGAGTCATATAGTAGATATGATCATCATAGAGATGTTCACCATTGATGACTACCCCATCTCACGTGATGATAGGACATGGGTTAGTTGATATGGATCATGTATGACTTAGACAACTTGAGGGATGTTGATTTAAGTGGGAGTTCATTAGTATGATTAATTGAACTTAATTTATCATGAACTTAGTCCTGATAGTATTTGCAAACCTATGTTGTAGATCAATAGCTCGTGATATAGCTCCCTTGTTTTTTGGTATGTTCCTAGAGAAAAATAAGTTGAAAGATGATAGTAGCAATGATGAAGACTGGGTCCGTGATCTGAGGATTATCCTCATTGCTGCATAGAAGAATTATGTCCTTGATGCACCGCTAGGTGACAGACCTATTGCAGGAGCAGATGCAGACGTTATGAACGTTCGGCAAGCTCGATATGATGACTACTTAATAGTTTAGTGCGCCATGCTTTACGGCTTAGAATCGGGATTTCAAAAATGTTTTGAATGCCACAGAGCATATGGGATGTTCTAAGAGCTGAAATTGGTATTTCAGACTCATGCCCGTGTCGAGAGGTATGAAACCTTTGACAAGTACTTTCTCTACAAGATGGAGGAGAATAACTCAATAGGTGAGCATGTGCTCAGAATGTCTGGGTACTACAATCGCTTGAATCAAGTGGGAGTTAATCTTCCATATAATATATTGATTGACAAAGTTCTGTAGTCACCATCACCAAGCTACTAGAACTTTGTGATGAACTATAATATCCAAGGGATGACGAAAATTATTCCTGAGCTCCTCGTGATGCTAAAATCGGCGAAGGTAGAAATCAAGAAAGAGCATTAAGTGTTGATGGTTAACAAGACCACTAGTTTGAAGAAAAAGGGCAAGGGAAAGTAAGGGAACTTCAATAAGAATGGCAAGCAAGTTTCCACCCCCGTGAAGAAGCCCAAAGATGGACCCAAGCCTGAAACTAAGTGCTTCTACTGCGAAGGAAATGGTCACTGGAAGTGGAACTGCCCCAAAAACTTGGCGGATAAGAAGGATGACAAAGTGAACAAAGGTATATTTGATATTCATGTTATTGACGTGTATTTTACTTGTATTCGAAGTAATCCCTGGGTATTTGATACTGGTTCAGTTGCTAAGATTAGTAACTCGAAATAGGAGTTGCAAAGACTAGTTAAAAGCGAGGTGACGATGTGTGTTGGAAATGATTCCAAGGTTGATATGATCACCATCGCACACTCAGTCTACCTTCGGGATTAGAGTTGAACCTAAATAAATGTTATTTCGTGTTTGCGTTGAGCATGAATATGATTAGATCATGTTTATTGCAATACGGTTATTCATTTTAGTTAGAGAATAATTGTTATTTTGTTTACATGAATAAAACCTTCTATGGCCATACACCCAATGTGAATGGTTTATTGAATCTCGATTGTAGTAATACACAAATTCATAATATTAATGCCAAAAGATGCAAAGTTGATAATGATAGTGCAACATACTTGTGGCACTATCGTTTAGGTCATATTGGTGTAAAGCGCATGAAGAAACTCCATGCAGATGGACTTTTGGAATCACTTGATTATGAATCATTTGATACTTGCGAGCCATGCCTCATGGGCAAGATGACTAAAACTCCGTTCTCCGGAACAATGGAGTGAGCTAATGACTTATGGAAATAATACATATCGATGTATGTGGTCCGATGAGTGTTGAAGCACGCGGCGGGTATCGTTATTTTCTGACCTTCACAGATGATTTGAGTAGGTGTGGGTATATCTACTTAATGAAACACAAGTCTGAAACATTTAAAAAGTTCAAAGAATTTCGGAATAAAGTGGAAAATCGTCGTAACAAGAAAATAAAGTTTCTACGATATGATCACAGATGCAAATATTTGAGTTACGAGTTTGGCCTTCATATAAAACAATGTGGAATAGTTTCACAACTCACGCCACCTAGAACACCAGAGTGTAATGGTGTGCCCGAACATCGTAACCGTACTTTATTAGATATGGTTCGTTCTATGATGTCTCTTACCGATTTGCCAATATCGTTTAGGGGTTATGCATTAGAGACAACTGCATTCACATTAAATAGGGCACCGTCTAAATCCGTTGAGATGACACCGTATGAACTGTGGTTTGGCAAGAAACCTAAGCTGTCATTTCTTAAAATTTTGGGGATGTGACGCTTATGTCAAAAGGCTTTAGCCTGATATGCTCGAACCCAAATCGGAGAAGTGTGTCTTCATAGGATACCCCGAGGAAACCATTGGGTACACGTTCTACCACAGATCCAAAGGAAAGATCTTTATTGCTAAGAATGAATCCTTTCTAGAGAAGGAGTTTCTCTCGAAAGAAGTGAGAGTGGGAGGAAAGTAGAACTTGATGAGGTAGTTGTACGTTCTCTCGAATTGGAGAGTAGCACATCAGAGAAATCTGTTTCCGTGATGCCTACACCAACTAGAGAGGAAGCTAATGATGATGATCATGAAAGTTTGGATCAAGTTACTACTGGACTTCGTAGGTCGGACAGAGCATGTTTCGCACCAGAGCGGTATGGTAATCCTGTCCTGGAAATCATGTTATTAGACCATGGCAAACCTACGAACTATGAAGAAGCTATGATGAGCCCAGATTCCGATAAATGGCTTGAGGTCATAAAATCTGAGATAGGATCCAGGTATGAAAACAAAGTGTGGACTTTGGTGGATTTGCTCGATGATCGTCAAGCCATTGAGAATAAATGGATCTTTAAGAAGAAGACTGACACTGATAGTAATGTCACTATCTACAAAGCTCTACTTATCACAAAAGGTTTTTGACAAGTTCAAGGAGTTGACTATGATGAGACTTTCTCACCTGTAGCGATGCTTAAGTCTGTCCGAATCATGTTATCAATTGCCACATTTATGATTATAAAATTTGGCAAATGGGCGTTGTCAAAACTGCATTCCTTAATGGATATCTTAAAGAAGAGTTGCATATGATGCAACCAGAAGGTTTTGTCGATCCTAAAGGTGCTGACAAAGTGTGCAAGCTCCAGCGATCCATCTATGGACCGGTGCAAGCTCCCCAGAGTTGGAATATACTCTTTGATGAGGAAATCAAAGCATATGGTTTTATACAGACTTACGTTGAAGCCTATATTTACAAGAAAGTGAGTGGGAGCTCTGTAGCATTTATGATATTATATGTGGATGGCATATTATTGATTGGAAATGATATATAATTTCTGGATAGCATAAAAGGATACTTGAATAAGAATTTTTCAATGATAGACCTCTATGAAGCTACTTACATATTGAGAATCAAGATCTATAGGGATAGATCAAGACGCTTAATAGAACTTTCACAAAACACATACCTTGATAAGATTTGAAGAAGTTCAAAATGGTTCAGTCCAAGAAGGGGTTCTTGCCTGTATTACAAGGTGTGAAGTTAAGTAAGACTCAAAACCTGACCACGATAGAAGATAGAGAGAAAATGAAAGTCATTCCCTATGCCTCAGCCATAGGTTCTGTAAACTATGCCATGCTGTGTACCAGACCTATTGTGTACCTTGCCATGAGTTTGGCAAGGGGGTACAATAGTGATCTAGGAGTAGATCACTGGACAACGGTCAAAATTGTCATGAGTTACCTAAGAGGAGTAAGGAAATATTTCTCGGTTATGGAGGTGATAACGAGTTCGTTGTGAAGAGTTACATCGATACAAGCTTTGACACTAATCTAGATGACTCTAAGTCTCAATCTAGATACGTATTGAACATGGGAGCAATTAGCTAGAGTAGCTCCATGCAGAGCATTGTAGACATAGAAATTTGCAAAATACATATGGATCTGAATGTGGCAGACCCATTGACTAAACCACTCTCACTGGCAAAACATGATCAGACCTTTTAGTGCTCTTTTGAGTGTTAATAACATGGCGATGTGAACTAGATTATTGACTCTAGTAAACTCTTCCGGTGTTAGTCACATGGCGATGTGAACTATGGGTGTTAATCACATGACGATGTGAACTAGATTATTGACTCTAGTGCAAGTGGGAGATTGGAGGAAATATGCCCTAGAGGCAATAATAAAATTGTTATTTTATATTTCCTTATTCATGATAAAGGTTTATTATTCATGATATAATTGTATTGATCGGAAACTTAAATACATGTGTGAATACATAAACAAATACCGTGTCCCTAGTGAGCCTCTACTAGAGTAGCTCGTTGATCAAAGATGGGTAAGGTTTCCTAACCATGGACATGTGTTGTCATTTGATAATGGGATCGCATCATTAGGAGAATGATGCGATGGACAAGACCCATCTGTTAGCTTAGCATAATGATCGTTCAGTTTTATTGCTATTGCTTTCTACATGTCAAATACATATTCCTTCGACTATGAGATTATGCAACTCTCGGATACAGAAGGAATACCTTGTGTGCTATGAAACGTCACAACATAACTGGGTGATCATAAAGATGCTCTACAGGTATCTCCGAAGGTGTTTGTTGAGTTGGCATAGATCGAGATTAGGATTTGTCACTCCAAGTATCAGAGAGGTATCGCTGGGCCCTCTCGGTAATACACATCATAAGCTTGCAAGCAAATGACTAAGGAGTTAGTCACGAGGTGATGTATTATAGAACGAGTAAAGAGATTTGCCGGTAACGATATTGAACTAGGTATAGAGATACCCACGATCGAATCTCGGGCAAGTAACATACCGATGACAAAGGGAATTACGTATGTTGTCATAACGGTTCGGCCGATAAAGATCTTCATAGAATATGTAGGAGCCAATATGGGCATCTAGGTTCCGCTATTAGTTATTGACTGGAGAGGAGTCTTGGTCATGTCTACATAGTTCTCGAACCCGTAGGGTCCGCACGCTTAATGTTCGTTGACAATATAGTATTATATGAGTTATGTGATTTGGTGACCGAATGTTGTTCGGAGTCCCGGATGAGATCACGGACATGACGAGGAGTATCGAAATGGTTGAGAGGTAAATATTGTTATATAGGACGATGGTATTTGGACACCGGAAGTGTTTCAGGTGGTACCGGGTACTTATCGGGTCACCGAAAGGGGTTCCGGGCAGCCCCGGTAGGTTTTTGGGCCTTATGGGACAAAAGGGGAAGAGCACACCATCCCACAAGGGGCTTGTGCGCTTGTGCGCCCTCTACCCCCTGCCAACGCACCAAAGGAAGGAGGGAAGGAAAGGGGAGGCGCCCTAAGGAAGCCATCTCCCTTTCCTTTCCCCCTCATGTCCAAATAAGGAAAGGGGGACGCAGGGCAAGGCAGCAGCCCTAGGGCTGCTGCCAGGTCTCTTGAGGTGCCCTAGGGGCTGCCTCCTCCCATTCCACCTATATATATGTGGGGAGGGGGTGCCACATAAGGACATAACATTGTCTCAGCCGTGTGTGGCGCCCCCGTCCACCGTTTACTTCCCTCGGTCATATTTTCGTAGTGCTTAGGCGAAGCCCTGCGGAGATCACATCACCATCACCATCAGCACGTCGTCGTGCTGCCGGAAATCATCTACTACCTCGCCGTCTTGCTGGATCAAGAAGGCGGAGGACGTCCCCGAGCTGAACGTGTGCAGAACGTGGAGGTGTCATGCGTTCGGTACTTGATCGGTTGGAGCGCGAAGAAAGTTCGACTACATCAACCGCGTTGTGAAACGCTTCCGCTTACGATCTACGAGGGTACGTAGACACACTCTCTCCCTCATTGCTATGCATCTCCATGGATAGATCATTATGTGTGCATATAATTTTTTGTTTTCCATGCAACAATTCCCAACACCTGCTGGAGGGGCAAATCATCATCAGAGGCCATCTCCATCATCCCAGTAGTCTCCATGACGAGGAGGGAGTAGTTCACCCTCAGGGATGAGGGTATGTACTAGTAGCTATGTGTTTGATCTCTCTCTATCTCTCTCTCGTGTTCTTGATTTGGCACGATCTTGATGTAACGCAAGCTTTATTAATATAGTTGGATCATATGGTGTTTTTCCCTCTCTATTTTGTTGTGATGAATTGAGTTTTTATCTTTGAGGTTTCACTATTATCGGATTGAATACCTTTTGGATTTGAAAACACTTGATGTATGTCTGGCATGTGGATACCCGTGGTGACAATGGGGTGTTCTATTGATTCAGTTGATATATGTTTTGGCAATAAACTTGCGGATTCCCATGGTGACATTGGGGTAATCTATGCATACGGGTTGATGCACGTTTTCGTCCTTCTTTCTCCAGTAGAAACCTTTGGGCACTCTTTGAAGTTCTTTGTTTTGGATTGAATATTATGAATCTGAAGTTGTTTTATGCATATCGTATAATCAACTCACTGATACTTGTGGTGACATTGGAGTATTTAGGTGACATTAGAGTTGGTTGATGTGTATCTTGTGGTGTTATTTTAGTACAAACTCTAGGCTGTTTGTGGCACTTATAGGGATGGCTCAATAGATTGATCGGAAAAGATAACTTTGAGGTGGTTTCGTACCCTACAGCAATTTCATCTTATGTTCTCCGCTAGATAAGAATTTTGGAGTGATTCTTTGTCGCACGTTGAGGGATTGTTATATGATTCAATTATGTTAGCACTGTTGAGAGATTGCACTAGTGAAAGTATGAACCCTAGACCTTATTTTCAAGCATTGCAATACCATTTGTGCTCCATTTTATCACTTTCTACCTTGATGTTTTTATATTTTCAGACTACAAAAACCTATATCTACTATCCATACCACACTTGTATACCACCTCTTCGCCGAACTAGTGCACTTATACAATTTACCATTGTATTGGATGTGTTGGGGACATAAGAGATTTCTTGTATTTGATTGCTGGGTTGTTTGAGATAGACCATCTTCATCCTATGCCTCCCACGGATTGATAAACCTTAGGCCATCCATTGAGGGGAAATTGCTATTGTCCTACAAAATTCTGCGCTTGGAGGCCCAACACGAGTCTACAAGAATAAGTTGTGTAGTAGACATCATAGAGACAACAATGACCAAGATTGTTATCTGCAATTTCCTTCTTCTTTTGCCCCTGTGTCTTCCGGGTGTTGCGGCATGTGGCATTTTAAATTATCTGGAATATATAAGAAAATTATTATCCACACCATTGTAAATTTGTCGTCATATTATCCATTGACATTGTAAATTTGTTGTCGTGTTATCCACTGCCACATACACCATTTTAAATTATCTAGAATACGAGTTGAAAACAGGCTAAAATCACATTCTCAGGGAGGCATGAACAAAAAAAAATGCTAACATTGAGAGGGGCCATGGGATCATAAGCAAACATCCTTGTCCAGGTGCTTTAACCCCATGTTAAACAACAATTCGGCCGCCATTAATGGAGAAGTTGTGAGCGAGGTGGGCGGCGGGTGGATGGAGGTCAAAGAGCTCGCTTCCCGGCGAGCATGCACGGTGAACTGCTCGCATGCGTCCCGTTGAGCCTGCGCGGCGGACTGCTCGCACGCGTCCCGTTGAGCCTGCGCAGTGGACTTCTCGCGCTTGTCCTATCTAATCAAACAGTTGCACGGACGCCACCGACTATGGTTAAATTTTGGCACAAAATACAAAAAAGGACCAATAAACAAGGACCGAGTTAGTACTCTCCACTAAAAAGAGGGATGCGTCGCCACACGTAAATGGTTACAAGAACACCCACCGTTCAAAAAATACAACCGTTTGCGATAGTGACGTGTCAACTATTTGTCCCAAAAGGCCTATGTTGGCTATTAATGTGTGCATATTGTCTCAAATTGGACGATTTTTTACCACGACATATATGTGCTATGTCATGAAACCATGTCAAGTCTCATGAATTTTATGTGAGTTTTGGATTTATGGGGATTTAAAAACCAAGATTCTCAATGTTTGAGGCTGAGGCAGGATGCCGAGACATTTGTAATTCATTCCCATTCCTGGAACCTAAACATGCACCCAAGGACACATGTATGATTTTTCAACCCATTCTGGTGCACTGGAGCATGTGCTTGTAGTTCAAATTTTAATTATGGACATTAAATGCCTAGACAACTCAATTGTTGTATAAAGAAGGCCAAACGAACATGAATAACTTCATATTTCAGCTCTAGTCTACTATTGGTCTATGTTTCTTGTAGAAAAATACAAGGCGAGAAGAGGTAGCAATTGTCTTTCGCCCACAAGGGAGGCACGTTCCCAACCGGAACCACGAGGCTTCTTATGAGAAGCTCCGATTTTGTAAGAGGCTTGTACCAAAACTTGCCCCAAAATGGAGAATTTTTTTACCACGACATATATGTGCCATGCCAAGTTTCATGAATTTCAGGTAATTCTTGGACTTAAGGGGATTTAGAAAGCAAGATTCTCAATGTTTGAGGCTGAGCGAGAACGCCGAGACATTTGTAATTCATTCCCATTCCCTGCATGGGAGCTAAACATGCACCCAAGGACACATGTATGATTTTTAACCCATTTTGGTGCATTGGAGCATGTGCTTGTAGTTCAAATTTGAATTATGGACACTAAATGCCTAGTAAACTCAATTAATGTATAAAAAGGCCAAACGAATCCTGAATAATTTCAAATTTTAGCATGAATCTCCTGTTGTTCTATGTTGCCTGTAGAAAAAATACAAGGCGAGAAGAGGCAGTGATTATCATTTCGCCCACAAGGGGGACATGTTCCCTATCGGAACCACAAGGCTTCTTGCGAGAAGCTCCGGTTTGTAAGAGGCTTGTAATAAAGCTTGCCACAATTTGGACAATTTTTTACAACGGCATATATGTGTCATGTCGTGATTCCATGCTATTTTCATGATTTTCGGGTGAGTTTTGGATTTACAAGGATTTAAAAATCAAGATTCTCAATGTTTGAGGCCGAGCCAGGACGCCGAGGCCATTATAATTCATTCCGATTCCTTGCACGGGACCTAAACATGCACCCAAGGACACATGTATTATTTTTCTAGCCATTTAGGTGCACTGGAGCATGTATTTGTAGTTCAGTTTTGAGTTATGGACATTAAATGTCTAGAAAACTCATCTAATATATAAAAAGCCAAACGAACCCTGAATAATTTAAAATTTCAACATGAATCCCCTGTTGTTCTATGTTGCTTGTAGAAAAATACAAGGCTAGAAGAGGCAGCGATTATTGTTTTGCCCACAAGGGGGACACGTTCCATATCAGAACCATGAAGCTTCTTGAGAGAAGCTCCGGTTTGTAAGAGGCTTATAACAAAGCTTGCCCCAAATTGGACAATATTTGTACCATGACATATATGTGCCATCTCGTGACACCATGCCAACTTTCATGATTCTCGAGTGAGTTTTGGATTTATGGGGATTTGAAAACTGAGATTCTCAATGTTTGAGGACAAGCCAGGATGCCGAGACGGCTGTAATTCATTCTCATTCCTTGCATGGGACCTAAAGATGTATCCAAGGACATATATATGATTTTTCTAGCCATTTTGGTGCACTCGAGAATGTATTATAGTTCAGATTTGAATTATGCACATTAAATTAATGCCTAGAGAACTCAATTATAATGTATAAAAATGCCAAACGAACCCTGAATATTTAAAGTAGTTCTGGTCAACTCTCTGGCACCCATGGGTAAGCATTGTGCGCACGCGATTCCTTCTTTCCTAAGTTTTCCATATTAATGGTGTTATATATCCAAACACGCTACCGTTTCCCGCCACTCCCCCAATCGGTTTCCCGCCAGTCCTCCCATCGATTTCCCACTGCCAGTGTCTGTGGGAATAGAAGGCTAGGTGGAGACAGACCAGCTATACCGCAATATACCATTCCAAGCATGCCAATCCGGCAAAGCGTTGCCATTGTAATCAACCTCCTCGATGAAGAGAACGAGTCGGAGTAGGCCAAAGAGCCAGAATGGCCGTGCGTCGCCGAGCACGAGCAGCAGCATGCCGCTGAGCGTGACAGTATCATCACGCCCTAGTGCTTGAGCGGGCCAATGTCTACACATGTGTTCGTCGCCCCCCCCATGGAGCAGAGCAGAGCAAGAGTGTTAAAGCGCTGCAACGCAAAGAGCAGGAGAATGCCGCCGTGCATCAGCTGCGGTTTTCCACAATTAGCTGGGCATCTATCTTGCTCTTAATTAATGAAAAGGCAAAGCTTTTGCTTCTTCTAGCTAGTTTTATGTAAAAAATAATGTAAGTTTGAATGAAAGTGGTCCGGTATGTAAAGATTGCGCACAATTTTTAGAAGCACAAACATGTGTGATAGTAGGGAGTAGGTCCCACATGGTGACCAGTAGGAAACGCCTTAAAGGCGAGGAAGGAGCTCTTATCAGCAAGGGGCAGCTTCCCATCTGCTAGCCGAGTCGAATAGAATGCACAAGTTAAGCATTCTGGGGCTAGAGCAGTCTAAGGATGGGTAACCGGGTGGGAAGTTGCATATCTCAAGCTTCATTTAAGCGCCATGATACAGTCATTACACACATTTAGCATCTAAATGTGTCTGTAGTGACCTCTCATGTCGATTATATAAACCTTGAGATCCTTGTTTTGGTAATTTGTAGAATTATGTTTTTTTGTTATTTCTTGTTTTAAAAAAGCGGAGAATGACCGAGACCTGTGGGCCAACACAATCTATCCCTTTGACCCAACGTACAAGAAGGGTTTGACCATGATGGGTTCCCCATCTAATCCTTTGACCCAACGTATGAGAAGGGTTAAACCATGATGGGTTCCTCTTGCTCTATGTGGCATGTTAGACCAAAACAAGTTTGAGCACATGCGTTGGATACCCCCTCCCCTCTCCCCCACCGCCTCGAAGTTGGGGAACCGGCATCGTATGTCTTGAACATAGCTTCCTAGGGGTACGATGTTCGGTTTGTAATGTAGTAGGTGCCCCATCGAAGCTGTGCATTGGGGACTTGAACACATCGCACACCACCCATACATATTTTTGGGTCGGTGATAACCCACAAGTATAGGGGATCATTTGTAGCCTTTTTCGATAAGTAAGAGTACCGAACCCAACGAGGAGCTAAAGGTAGAACAAATATTCCCTCAAGTTCTATCGACCACCGATACAACTCTACGCACACTTAACATTTGCTTTACCAAGAACAAGAATAAAACTATGAATACTTTACAAGAATAAATATATGAATAAATTGCAAGATAATAAGTAGATAGCCTTAGTCACACAAAAAAGACATTTGTCCCTAGGCAATCGATAACTAGACCAGTAATCATTCTTGCAATTTAATATGAGGGAGAGGCATGAGATAACATAATTTCTCTACATGGATCATATGCACTTATTATTGGAACTCTAGCATGCATCCACAACTACCAAAGATCATTAAGGTAAAACCCAACCATAGCATTAAGTATCAAGTCCTCTTTACTCCCATACGCAATAGCCGACTTACTCGGGTCTGTGTATTCTGTCACTCACGCCATCCACTATAGGCGAATTATGAACGTGTTGCAACACCCTATAGCGGGGATCCCTCGCATTTGCGTGACACAGAGGGCACTGTAGGGCAGCACCATAATAAAATATACACTCATACCAACCAAGATCGTTGATTAGCCCATAGGACAAAATGGATCTACTCAAACATCATAAGATAGCCATATATCATTAGGAAATAATATATAGGATTGAGCACCATGTTTAAGTAGAGATTATAGCAGGGAGAAGAGAAGTTACACCGTTGCATAGAGGGGGTGAGAGTTGGTGTTGACGGCGGCGAAGTTGTTGATGTATATCGCCGTCATGATCCTTGCCCTGGCGGCACCGAGAGAGAGGGGGAGAGAGCCTGATACGTCTCCAACGTATCTATTATTTTTGATTGCTCCATGCTATTATATTATCTATTTTGGATGTTAATGGGCTTATTTTTACACTTCTATATTATTTTTGGGACTAACCTATTAACTGGAGGCCCATCCCAAATTGCTGTTTTTTTTGCCTATTTTAGAGTTTCGCCGAAAAGGAATATCAAATGGAGTCCAAACGGAATGAAACCTTTGGGAGTGTTATTTTTGGAACAAACGCGATCCAGGATACTTGGAGTGGACGTTAAGAAACAATCGAGGAGGCCACGAGGCAGGGGGCGCGCCCACCCCCTAGGCGCGCCCTCCACCCTCGTGGGCCCCTCGTTGCTCCACCGACCTACTTCTTCCTCCTATATATATCCATATACCCCGCAAACATCGAGGAGCACCACTAAAACCTGATTCCACCACCGCAACCTTCTGTACCAAAGATCTTGGGGCCTTTTCCGGAGCTCCGCCGGAGGGGGCATTGAGCACGGATGGCCTCTACATCAACTCCATGGCCTCTCTGATGATGTGTGAGTAGTTTACTTCAGACCTTCGGGTCCATAGCTAGTAGCTAGATGGCTTCTTCTCTCTCTTTGGATCTTAATACAAAGTTCTCCTCGATTCTCTCAGAGATCTATTTGATGTAACTCTTCTTTTTGTGGTGTGTTTGTCGAGATTCGATGAATTGTGGGTTTATGACCAAGTTTATCTATGAACAATATTTGAATCATCTCTGAATTCTTTTATGTATGATTGGTTTATCTTTGCAAGTCTTTTCGAATTATCAGTTTGGTTTGGCCTACTAGATTGATCTTTCTTGCAATGGGAGATGTGCTTAGCTTTGGGTTCAATCTTGCGGTGCTCGATCCCAGTGACAGAAAGGGAAACGACATGTATTGTATTGTTGCCATCGAGGATAACAAGATGGGGTTTACATCATATTGCATGAGTTTATCTCTATACATCATGTCATCTTGCTTACCACGTTACTCTGTTCTTATGAACTTAATACTCTAGATGCATGCTGGATAGCGGTCGATGTGTGGAGTAATAGTAGTAGATGCAGGCAGGAGTCGGTCTACTTGTCATGGACGTGATGCCTATATACATGATCATACCTAGATATTCTCATAATTATTCGCTTTTCTATCAATTTCTCGACAGTAATTTGTTCACCCACCACAATACTTATGCTTTCTTGAGAGAAGCCACTAGTGAAACCTATGGCCCCCGGGTCTATTCTCCATCATACAAGTTTCCCATCTACTTTATTTTTCTATCTTTTACTTTCAATCTATATCATAAAAATACCAAAAATATTTATCTTATTATTATCATCTCTATCAGATCTCACTCTTGCAAGTGGCCGTGAAGGGATTGACAACCCCTTTATCACGTTGGTTGCGAAGTTCTTATTTGTGTGTGTAGGTACGAGGTGACTCGCGCGTGGTCTCCTACTGGATTGATACCTTGGTTCTCAAAGACTGAGGGAAATACTTACGCTGCTTTACTGCACCACCCTTTCCTCTTCAAGGGAAAACCAACGCAGTGCTCAAGAGATAACAAGAAGGAATTCTGGCGCCGTTGCCGGGGAGATCTACGCCAAGTCAAGACATACCAAGTACCCATCACAACTCTTATCCTTCGCATTACATTATTTGCCATTTGCCTCTTGTTTTCCTCTCCCCCACTTCACCCTTGCTATTTTATTCACCCTCTTTTTCCGCCCCCTTCTCTTTTTCAATTTGCCTCTTTTGCCTGTTTCTTGTTTGCTTGTGTGTTGGGTTGCTTGCTTGTCATGATGGCTCAAGATAATACTAAATTGTGTGACTTTGCCAATACCAACAATAATGATTTTATTAGCACTCCGATTGCTCCTCTTACCGATGCTGAATCTTGTGAAATTAATACTGCTTTGCTGAATCTTGTCATGAAAGATCCGTTTTCTGGCCTTCCTGGTGAAGATGTCGCTTCCCATCTAAACAACTTTGTTGATTTGTGTGATATGCAAAAGAACAAAGATGTGGATAATGATATTGTTAAACTTAAGCTATTTCCATTTTCACTTAGAGATCATGCTAAAGCTTGGTTTTCATCTTTGCCTAAAAATAGTATTGATTCATGGAATAAGTGCAAAGATGCTTTTATCTCTAAGTATTTTCCTCCTGCTAAGATCATCTCTCTTAGAAACAATATTATGAATTTTAAGCAACTTGATCATGAACATGTTGCACAATATTGGGAGAGGATGAAATTACTGATACGTAATTGCCCTACACATGGTTTGAATTTATGGGTGATTATACAAAAAAATTATGCCGGATTGAATTTTTCTTCTAGAAATCTTTTAGATTCGGCCGCGGGAGGCACTTTTATGGAAATCACTTTAGGAGAAGCTACCAAACTCCTAGATAATATTATGGTTAATTATTCTCAATGGCACACTGAAAGATCTACTAGTAAAAAGGTGCATGTAATTGAAGAGGTTAATGTTTTGAGTGGAAAGATGGATGAACTTATGAAATTGTTTGCTAATAAGAGTGCTCATACTGATCCTAATGATATGCCTTTGTCTACTTTGATTGATAATAATAATGAATCTATGGATGTGAATTTTGTTGGTAGGAACGATTTTGGTAATAACGTGTATAGAGGTAATTTTAATTCTAGGCCGTTTCCTAGTAATTCCTCTAATAATTATGGTAATTCCTACAACAATTCTTATGGAAATTATAATAAGATGCACTCTGATTTTGAATCTAGTAATAAAGAGTTTATTTCTTTGCAAAAGAGTTTCAATGCTTTGATTGAAGAAAAATTGCTTAAGATTGATGAGTTGGCTAGGAACATGGATAGAATTTCTCCTGATGTTGATTCTTTGAAACTTAGGTCCATCCCACATAAGCATGATATCAATGAATCTCTCAAAGCCATGAGAATTTCCATTGATGAGTGCAAAGAAAGAAGCGCTAGGATGCGTGCTAAGAAAGATTGCTTTGTGAAAGTGCGTTCTTCTAGTTTTCATGACAATAAAGATGAAGATCTAAAAGTAATTGATGTGTCCCCTATTAAATCCTTGTTTTACAATATGAATCTTGATAATGATGGGACTGGAGATCAGTCAACTTTAGTTAGAAGGCGTTCCAAAAATTCGGAGTTTTTAAATCTTGATGCAAAAATTGTTAAAAGTGGGATTGAAGAGGTCAAAACTTTAGATAGCAATGAACCCACTATCTTGGATTTCAAGGAATTTAATTATAATAATTGCTCTTTGATAGATTGTATTTCCTTGTTGCAATCCATGCTAAATTATCCGCATGCTTATAGTCAAAATAAAGCTTTTACTAAACATATCGTTGATGCTTTGATGCAATATTATGAAGAAAAACTTGAGTTGGAAGTTTCTATCCATAGAAAACTTTATGATGAATGGGAACCTACGATTAAATTTAAAATTAAAGATCATGAGTGCTATGCTTTGTGTGATTTGGGTGCTAGTGTTTCCACGATTCCAAAAACTTTGTGTGATTTGCTAGGTTTCCATGAATTTGATGATTGTTCCTTAAACTTGCACCTTGCAGATTCCACTATTAAGAAACCTATGGGAAAGATTAATGATGTTCTTATTGTTGCAAATAGGAATTATGTGCCCATAGATTTCATTGTTCTTGATATGGATTGCAATCCCTCATGTCCTATTATTCTTGGTAGACCTTTCCTTAGAACGATTGGCACACTTATTGATACGGAGGAAGGGAATATTAAATTCCAATTTCTGTTAAGGAAAGGCATGGAACACTTCCCTATAAAGAATATTAAATTACCATATGAATCTATTATGAGAGCCACTTATGGATTGCCTACCAAAGATGGCAATACCTAGATCTATCCTCGCTTTTATGCCTAGCTAGGGGCGTTAAACGATAGCACTTGTTGGGAGGCAACCCAATTTTATTTCTATTCCTTGATTTTTGCTCCTTTATTAATAATGTTTTTATCTAGCCTCTGTTTTGGTTGTGTTTTTGTGTTTAATTAGTGTTTGTGCCAAGAAGAACCGTTGGGAAGACTTGGGGAAAGTCTTTTTGATCTTGCTGTAAAAAACATAAACTTTAGCGCTCACAAGAATTGCTGCCATTTTTTATTGGAAAGTGATATTTAGTTAATTATTTTTACAGATTATTAATATATAAATTCCTCACGTCCATCAATTTATTTTAGAATTTTTGGGGTTTCATAAGTTTGCGTTAGTTACAGCTTACTACAGAGTGTTCTGTTTTTGATAGATTCTGTTTTTGTGTGTTATTTGCTTATTTTGATGAATCTATGGCTAGTAAAAGAGTTTATAAACCATAGAGAAGTTGGAATACAGTAGGTTTAACACAAATATAAATAAATAATGAGTTCATTACAGTACCTTGAAGTGGTGTTTTGTTTTCTTTCGCTAACGGAGCTCACGAGATTTTCTTGTTAAGTTTTGTGTTGTGAAGTCTTCAAGTTTTGGGTAAAGATTTGATGGATTATGGAACAAGGAGTGGCAAGACCCTAAGCTTGGGGATGCCCATGTCACCCCAAGGTAAAATACAAGGACACCAAAAAGCCTAAGCTTGGGGATGCCTTGGAAGGCATCCCCTCTTTTGTCTTTGTTCATCAGTAACTTTACTTGGAGCTATATTTTTATTCGCCACATGATATGTGTTTTGCTTGGAGCGTCTTGTATGATTTGAGTCTTTGATTTTTAGTTTACCACAATCATCCTTGCTGTACACACCTTTTGAGAGAGACACACATGAATTGGAATTTATTAGAATACTCTATGTGCTTCACTTATATCTTTTGAGCTATATAGTTTTTGCTCTAGTGCTTCACTTATATCTTTTAGAGCACGGTGGTGGTTTTATTTTATAGAAATAATTGATCTCTCATGCTTCACTTATATTATTTTGAGAGTCCTTTAGAACAACATGGCAATTTTCTTTTAGGGATAATAAAAACTTTCATACAAGTGCATTGAATACTAAGAGAAGTTTGATACTTGATGATTGTTTTGAGATATGGAGATGGTGATATTAGAATCATGCTAGTTGAGTAGTTGTGAATTTGAGAAATACTTGTGTTGAAGTTTGTGATTCCCGTAGGATGCACGTATGGTGAACCGTTATGTGATGAAGTCGGAGCATGATTTATTTTTTGATTGCCTTCCTTATGAGTGGTGGTCGGGGATGGGCGATGGTCTTTTCCTACCAATCTACCCCCCTAGGAGCATGCACGTAGTACTTTGTTTCGATAACTAATAGATTGTTGCAATAAGTATGTAAGTTATTTATGAGTAATGTTGAGTCCATGGATTATACGCACCCTCACCCTTCCACAATTGCTAGCCTCTCTAGTACCGCGCAACTTTCGCCGGTACCATAAACCCACCATATATACCTTCCTCAAAACAGCCACCATACCTACCTATTATGGCATTTCCATAGCCATTCCGAGATATATTGCCATGCAACTTTCCACCGTTCCGTCTATTATGCCACACTTCATCATTGTCATTTTGCTTTGCATGATCATGTAGTTGACATCGTATTTGTGGCAAAGCCACCGTTCATAATTCTTTCATACATGTCACTCTTGATTCATTGCATATCCCGGTACACCGCCAGAGGCATTCACATAGAGTCATATTTTGTTCTAAGTATTGAGTTGTAATTCTTGAGTTGTAAGTAAAAAGAAGTGTGATGGTCATTATTATTAGAGCATTTTCCCAGTGAGGAAAGGATGATGGAGACTATGATTCCCCCACAAGTCGGGATGAGACTCCGGACGAAAAAAAAGAAAAAAAGAGGCCAAAAAAGAAGAAGAAGGCCCAAACAAAAAAATGAGAGAAAAAGAGAGAAGGGACAATGTTACTATCCTTTTCCACACTTGTGCTTCAAAGTAGCACCATGATCTTCATGATAGAGAGTCTCCTATGTTGTCACTTCCATAAACTAGTGGGAATTTTACATTATAGAACTTGGCTTGTATATTCCAATGATGGGCTTCCTCAAATTGCCCTAGGTCTTCATGAGCAAGCAAGTTGGATGCACACCCACTCAGTTTCTTTTGTTGAGCTTTCATACACTTTATTGCTCTAGTGCATCCGTTGCATGGCAATCCCTACTCACTCACATTGATATCTATTGATGGGCATCTCCATAGCCCATTGATACGCCTAGTTGATGTGAGACTATCTTCTCCTTTTTTGTCTTCTCCACAACCACCATTCTATTCCACCATAGTGCTATATCCATGGCTCACGCTCATATATTGCGTGAAGATTGAAAAAGTTTGAGAACATCAAAAGTATTAAACAATTGCTTGGCTTGTCACCGGGGTTGTGCATGATTTAATATTCTGTGTGATGAAGATAGAGCATAGCCAGACTATATGATTTTGTAGGGATAACTGATGCATCTCCAATGTATCTATAATTTTTGATTGTTCCATGCTATATTATATCCTGGGACATTATTGGGCTTTATTATACACTTTTATATTATTTTTGGGACTAACCTATTAACCGGAGGCCCAACCCAGAATTGCTGTTTTTTGTCTATTTCAGAGTTTCACAGAAAAAGAATATCAAATGGAGTCCAAACGGAATGAAACCTTCGAGAACGTGATTTTTGGAACGAACGTGATCCAGAGGACTTGGACCCTATGTCAAGACATCAACCAGGAAGGCACGAGGTAGGGGGCGCGCCTACCCCTCCAGGCGCGCTCTCCACCCTCCTGGGGCCCATGTTGTTCCACCGACATACTCCTTCCTCCTATATATACCTACGTACCCCCAAACTACCAGATACAGAGCGAAAACCCTAGTTCCACCACCGTAACTTTTTGTATCCACGAGATCCCATCTTGGGGCCTTTTCCGGAGCTCTGCCGGAGGGGTATCGATCACGGAGGGCTTCTACATCAACACCATAGCCCCTCCGATGAAGTGTGAGTAGTTTACTTCAGACCTTCGTGCCGTGGTGGGCGCACGGCAGATGCCAAGGGATGGCTAAAGAGAGGAGGGGGCTCGAGGGCGCTGGTGGACTCTAGAGGCGAGGTTGGCATGAGCGGGCGCCGGAAGCCAGACATACCCAGGTTCGGGGCTCTCCGAAGAGATAATACCCCTAGTCCTTCCGAGTGTAGTTGGATGATCGAGAGTACAATGTTGCTCCTGGAGCTGTATGGAGGAGGAAGGAAGCTGGCCAAGGCTTGGGCTGCTCCTTCTCTCCGGTGTTGCTGTTTTGTGGCTAGTCCTATGCTTGCTTGATTTTCTCTCGTATGTGTCTTCTGCTTCCCCTCCTGCTTGCCTGCCTCATGATCGCGGGCTCCCGGGGGGTTTTATATTCAAACCCCCTGGGGGTACAATGGTAATGTTACAAGTTGGTGGGTCCGTATTATTGGTGTCTGGGAACCTAGGCTGGGTCCCGCTGAGGGCTTGTGGTTCGCCGGGTTCCCCTAGGTGCGGGCCCCGCATGCCTAGGGGGACAGTGCACCGTCTTGTCAATCGTCAAGGTGTGGCCAAGTCGAGTCGTGTATAGTGCTCTCCGTCAGGTCGCCGCTTGCTGTCGTCAGCGGTGAAGGCGAGGGCACTGTAGCCACGCCGGCCCTAGTCAGCGGGTAGGTGAGGGGCACTGTTGCCACGAAAGGCAACAGTGCCCCGCCCATGCCTTTGGTCAGTAGGAACGTGGCAACAGTGCCCCTCACCCACCCGCTGACTAGGGCCGGCGTGGCTACAGTGCCCTCGCCTTCATTGCTGACGACAACAAGCGGCGACCTGACGGAGAGCACTGTACACGACTCAACTCGGCCACACCCTGACGATTGACAGGACGACGCACAGTCCCCCCTAGCCATGCGGGGCCTGCACCTAGGGGAACCTGGCGAACCACAAGCCCTCAGCGAGACCCAGCCCGGGTTCCAGGACACCGACAATACGGACCCACCAACTTTTAACATTACCATTGTACCCCCGGGGGGTTCGACTATAAAACCCCCGGGAGCCCGCGATCATGAGGCATGCAAGCAGGAGGGAAAGCAGAAGACACATACGAGAGAAAAGCAAGCAAGCATAGGACTAGCCACAAAACAACAACACCGGAGAGAAGGAGCAGCCCAAGCCTTGGCCAGCTTCCTTCCTCCTCCATACAGCTCCAGGAGCAACATTGTACTATCGATCATCCAACTACACTCGACAGGACTAGGGGTATTATCTCTCCGGAGAGCCCCGAACCTAGGTATGTCCGACGTCCCGCGCCCGCTCATGCCAACCTTGCCTGTGGAGTCTACCAGCGCCCTCGAGCCTCCTCCTCTCTTTAGCCATCCCTTGGCATCTGCCGTGCGCCCACCATGACATTTGGCGCCCACCGTGGGGCAGCTCGAGGAGCTGGCTGATACGCCTCCAACGTATCTATAATTTTTGATTGCTACATGCTATATTATCTACTATTTTGGACTATATTGGGCTTTATTTTCCACTTTTATATTATTTTTGGGACTAACCTATTAACCGGAGGCCCAGCCTAGAATTGCTGTTTTTTTGCCTATTTCAGTGTTTCGGATAAATGGAATATCAAACGGAGTCCAAACGGAATAAAATCTTCGGGAACGTGATTTTCTCACTGAACATGATCAAGGAGACTTGGACCCTGCTCCAAGGAACAAAAGAGGCGGTCACGAGGGTGGGGGGCGCCCCCCTAGGGCGTGCCCCCTACCTCATGGGCCCCTCGTTGCTCCTCCGGCGTACTTCTTCCTCCTATATATACACAGGTACCCCCAAACGATTAGAATAGGAGCCAAAAACCTAATTCCACCACCGCAACTTTCTGTATCCACGAGATCCCATCTTGGGGCCTGTTCCGGAGCTCCGCCGGAAGAGGGTCGTTATCACGGAGGGCTCCTACTGGATTGATACCTTGGTTCTCAAAAACTGAGGGAAATACTTACGCTACTCTACTGCATCATCCCTTCCTCTTCGGGGAAAACCAACACAAGCTCAAGACGTAGCAAGAAGGATTTCTGCCGCTGTTGCCGGGGAGTCTATGCAAAAAGTCAACATACCAAGTACCCATCACAATCCCTATCTCTCGCATTACATTATTTGCCATTTGCCTCTCGTTTTCCTCTCCCCCCAATTCACCCTTGCCGTTTTATTCGCCCTCTCTCTCTCTCTATCCTCCCTCTCTATTTGCCTCTTTTTACCCGCTTGCTTTTTGTTTGCTCGTATGGTTGGAATAGTCGTTTATTTATTACTAAACAGAGAACCTAAGATCTATGGATCCTCATCCGCTTGCTAATCTTTTTAAGAGATCAAATTATGTTGAACCAATTGCTAGTGAGTTTTGTGCACTAGATTATCTTTATGAGGTTTTGCTTGAAATTCGTGAATCTGAAAAGTGTGATGAAGTACTTCATGAAGTGATTCACGATAGATCTTTGAATAAAAAGCATGATTGCAATGATGATAGTATAAATTCTATTAATATAAATTTTGCTAATAATATGCAAAACCCTAAGCTTGGGGATGCTAGTTTTGCTATGTCCTCTACTTGTTGCAATGATCATGATTGGGGTGATTCTTCTTATGATCTTGAAAATTTATTTAAGCCCCATGATGAATATGAGATTGATTATAATGTTTGCAATAATATTGAAAGTGGGTTTGGAAGAATGTCAACTTTAGATCCCACATATTTGGAGAATGTTCAATATTATGAAGTTTTTGATAAAAGTGCGTTTGGAAAGGTCATGACTTTAGTTAATGTTGATCCCACTATTTTGGAAGAGTGTCAACTTTACATGCATGTGGATCATGTTGAAAGTATTCTATGTTATAGCTATTTTGTTGAATTTGCTTATGATCCTACATGTAATTATTACGAGAGAGGAAAATATGGTGGTAGAAATTTTCATGTTACTAAATTACCTCTCGTTATGTTGAGACTGCTATTGTTTCTTTCCGCTTCCTTGCATATGCTAGTTTTTGCTTGACTTGATAATTTGTTTGCCTATAAGATGCCTATGCATAGGAAGTATGTTAGAATTAGATGTGTTTGTCACATGTTCTATGATGCTCTCTTTGTGCTTCAATTCTTGTCTTTCATGTGAGCATCATTGAAATATTATGCCTAGCTATAAGGCTTTAAAGAAAAGCGCTTGTTGGGAGACAACCCAATGTTTATCCTTGCTGTTATTTAATAAATAAATTATTTAGCCTCTGTTTTGGTTGTGTTTTTTGTGTTTAATTAGTGTTTGTGCCAAGTAGAACCGTTGGGAAGACTTGGCGAAAGTCTTGTTGACCTTGCTGTAAAAAACAGAAACTTTAGCGCTCACAAGAACTGCTGTCATTTTTATTTGAAGAGCGCTATTTAGTTAATTATTTTTGCATATGATTAATATATAAATTCCTCACGTCCAGAAATTTATTTTAGAATTTTTGGGGTTCCAGATCTTGTGCTAGCTACAGGTTACTACAGACTGTTCTGTTTTTGACAGATTCTGTTTTCGTGTGTTGTTTGCTTATTTTGATGAATCTATGGCTACCAAAATAGTTTATAATCCATAGAGAAGTTGGAATACAGTAGGTTTAACACCAATTTAAATAAAGAATTAGTTCATTACAGTACCTTAAAGTGGTCTTTTGTTTTCTTTGGCTAACGGAGCTCACGAGTTTTCTATTTTGAGTTTTGTGTTGTGAAGTTTTCAAGTTTTGGGTGAATTCTTTTGATGGATCATGGAACAAGGAGTGGCAAGATCCTAAGCTTGGGGATGCCCATGGCACCCCCAAGATAATCCAAGGACACCAAAAATTCAAAGCTTGGGGATGCCCCGGAAGGCATCCCCTCTTTCGTCCACTTCCATCGGTAATTTACTTGGAGCTATATTTTTATTCACCAACATGATATGTGTTTTGCTTGGAGCGTCTTGTATTATTTGTGTCTTTTTGTCTTAGTATGCCACAATCATCCTTGCTGTACACACCTTTTGAGAGTGCCATACATGAATTAAAATTTGATAGAACACTCTATGTGCTTCACTTATATCTTTTGAGCTAAGTAGTTTTGCTCTATGTGCTTCACTTATATCTTTTGAGCTAGATAATTTTGCTCTATGTGCTTCACTTATATCTTTTGAGCTAGATAATTTTTCTCTATGTGCTTCACTTATATCTTTTGAGCTAGATAATTTTGCTCTATGTGCTTCACTTAGATCTTTTAGAGCACGGTGGTGGATTTGTTTTAAAGAAACTATTGATCTCTCATGCTTCACTTAAATTATTTTGAGAGTCTCTTAAATAGCATGGTAATTTTCTTAATAATAATATGCTTGGTATTCAAGATTTGTGAAACTTTCTTTTGAGTGTGTTGAATACTAAGAAAAGATTGAAGCATGATAATTGTTTTGAGATATGGAGGTGATAATATTAAAGTCATGCTAGTTGAGTAGTTGTGAATTTAAAGAATACTTGTGTTAAGGTTTGTGATTCCTGTAGCATGCACATATGGTGAACCGTTATGTAACGAAGTCGGAGCATGATTTGTTTATTGATTGTCTTCCTTATGAGTGGCAGTCGGGGATGAGCGATGGTCTTTTCCTACCAATCTACCCTCCTAGGAGCATGCGCGTAACACTTTGCTTTGATAACATCTAGATTCTTGCAATAAGTATATGAGTTCTTTATGACTAATGTTGAGTCCATGGATTATACGCACTCTCACCCTTCCACCTTTTCTAGCCTCTCTAATACCACGCACCTTTCGCCGGTATCATACACCTACCATATACCTTCCTCAAAACAGCCACCGTACCTACCTATTATGGCATTTCCATAGCCATTCCAAGATATATTGCCATGCAACTTTCCACCACCTAGTTCGTCATGACACATTCATCATTGTCATATTGCTTAGCATGATCATGTAGTTGACATAAGTATTTGTGGCAAAGCCACCGTTCATAATTTCTTCATACTTGTCACTCTTGATTCATTGCATATCCCGGTACAATGCCGGAGGCATCCATATAGAGTCATACTTTGTTTTAGAATCGAGTTGTAATCATTGAATTGTAAATAAATAAAAGTGTGATGATCATCATTCAATAGAGCATTGTCCCAATAAAAAAAGGAGAAAGGCCAAAGAAAAAAAAAAGAAGCCCCCCCAAAAAGGGGCAATGCTACTATCCTTTTACCACACTTGTGCTTCAAAGTAGACCATGATATAGTGAGTCTCATATATTGTGCTTCAAAGTAGCACCATGTTCTTCATATAGAGAGTCTCATATGTTGTCACTTTCATATAGTAGTGGGAATTTTACATTATAGAACTTGGCTTGTATATTCCAATGATGGGCTTCCTCAAAATTGCCCTAGGTCTTCATGAGCAAGCAAGTTGGATGCACACCCACTTAGTTTCTTTTGTTGAGCTTTCATACATTTATAGCTCTAGTGCATCCGTTGCATGGCAATCCCTACTCACTCACATTGTTATCTATTGATGGGCATCTCCATAGCCCGTTGATACCCCTAGTTGATGTGAGACCATCTTCTCCTTTTTGTCTTCTCCACAACCACCATTCTATTCCACCTATAGTGCTATATCCATGGCTCACGCTCATGTATTGCATGAAGATTGAAAAAGTTTTGAAAAAGTTAGAGTATGAAACAATTGCTTGGCTTGTCATCGGGGTTGTGCATGATTTAAATACTTTGTGTGGCAAAGATGGAGCATAGCCAGACTATATGATTTTGTAGGGATAACTTTCTTTGGCCATGTTATTTTGAGAAGACATAATTGCTTTGTTAGTATGCTTGAAGTATTATTATTTTTATGTTAATATAAACTTTTGTCTTGAATCTTTATAATCTGAATATTCATACCACAATTAAGAAGATTTGCATTGAAATTATGCCAAGTAGCACCCCGCATCAAAAAATATCTTTTTATCATTTACCTACTTGAGGATGAGCAGGAATTAAGCTTGGGGATGCCTGATACGTCTCCAACGTATCTATAATTTTTGATTGCTCCATGCTATATTATCTACTATTTTGGACTATATTGGGCTTTATTTTTCACTTTTATATTATTTTTGGGACTAACCTATTAACCGGAGGCCCAGCCCAGAATTGCAGTTTTTTTGCCTATTTTAGTGTTTCGGATAAACGGAATATCAAACGGAGTCCAAACGGAATAAAATCTTCGGGAACATGATTTTCTCACCGAACGTGATCCAGGAGACTTGAACCCTGCTCCAAGGAACAAAAGAGGTGGTTAAGAGGGTGGGGGCGCCCCCCCTAGGGCGCGCCCCCTGCCTCGTGGGCCCCTCGTTGCTCCTCCGGCGTACTTCTTCCTCCTATGTATACACACGTACCCCCAAACGATCAGAACAGGAGCCAAAAACCTAATTCCACCGCCGCAACTTTCTGTATCCACGAGATCCCATGTTGGGGCCTGTTCCGGAGCTCCGCCGGAAGAGGGCTGTCATCACGGAGAGCTCCTACTGGATTGATACCTTGGTTCTCAAAAACTAAGGGAAATACTTACGCTACTCTGCTGCATCATCCCTTCCTCTTCGGGGAAAACCAACGCAAGCTCAAGACGTAGCACTGGCCGGGAACATGCTTCAGACGGGGCCCTTCTCCTACACCGACGAGTCCGTCGCGCTAGCGGACGACGTCGTCGACGCGCTGGTCGCCTCCTTCGCCGCTCTACGCATCTTCGATGCGTTCGCGGCCGACGAGTACCCCAGCGAGGTGCGCAGCTACTCCGACTCTCCCCTCTCCCTCGGCAGCGGCGTTTCCGCCGAGGCAATGGACGTCCACGTGGACGTCTTCATCACTAGCGACGGCGCCTCCTCCTCATCGAGCAAGACGAGGAAGGTTGCCGAAGCTAGGGCCGCAGCGCAACGGATCAAGCCATCCTATCCGTTGCGTGCCGTGATGCAGAGCCTCCGCATCCCCATCAGCACCGACTTCGACAGCACCAACGTCGCTGAGGCCCAAATCCAGCTCGAGGAAAGGCGCCAGCAGATGCTGGACCTGTCCGAGACGCTCGCCGCCACTCAGCGTCACCTGGTGTCGGTGGGAAACGACACCTATGGGATCACAAGAATCCCTACCGCAGTTGCGGGGCGCGGGGTTGAGAGAAGAGCGGGTCTAACAGAGAGCACGCGGTTCGTTTATCCAGGTTTCGGGCCACGAGGATGCGTAAAACCCTAGTCCTGCTTTGGTGGATGTATTCTGAGTTCTTGAACTAGCTACGGGGTGTAACGAGCTCCAAATAGCCGAATCCCTCTCCTCGTCACCTTGGGCCTCCTTTTATAGAAAAAGGGGTTGCCACTATGGCACACAGGAGGTGGAAAGGTAACAGTGTTGCAAGGTTATCCTAGTATTACAGGACAAAGCGCATTAAATGCGAGGCTTAGGTGTCCCTCCACTTTATCGGGGGCGGAGGCGAGGCCCGTCCCGTCCGTCGCCGCTCCTCCAAGCTTCGACACGCGCCCTGGCCAGCGATGCATGCAGTGCCATGTAGGTAGGCAGGCAGCTGAGGTGGGGCGGTGGTGGAGTCTCCATGAAGGGATGCATGTCGCCACGCAGGTTCCTGCCCAGTTGGTTGGGTCGGCAGCTGCATGCGAATGGCGGCGGAGACTTGGCTGGTGTGGGCCTGACGGTGGCCCTGCTGGTGCGCTTGGCGAGGGCCTTGCCGGGTGGCCCGGCAAGGGTCTTGCTGTAACACCCTCGATGCGACTATATCTCCCATGTGTCGAGGCACGACTTAGAGGCATAATCGCATTGAAGGCAATGTCGCAAGTGAGGTAATCTTCACACAACCCATGTAATACAATAGGGGAAAAAGTTACATAGTTGGCTTACAATCGCCACTTCACACAATTACATGAATAAAGCATTACATCAACCAAATACACTCATGGTCCGGCTACGGTACCAAAATAAAAGAAGAACCCCAAATGCGACAAAGGTCCCCGATCAACCCCAACTGGGCTCCACTGCTGATCAACTAGAACGAAACAACACAAAAAAACAAGGTCTTCAACGAGCTCCTCCTGAGCTGGGTTGCATCATCTGCACGGACTCATCGGCACCTGCAAACTGGTTTTGGAAGTATCTGTGAGCCACGAGGACTCAGCAATCTCGCACCCTCGCGATCAAGACTATTTAAGCTTATGGGTAAGGTAAAGGTATGAGGTGGAGCTGCAGCAAGCGACTAGCATATATGGTGGCTAACATACGCAAATGAGAGCGAGAAGAGAAGGCAAAGCACGGTCGATAAAAGTATGATCAAGAAGTGATCCTGGACTACCTACGTCAAGCATAACTCCAACAACCGTGTTCACTTCCCGGACTCCGCCGGAAAGAGACCATCACGGTTACACACGCGGTTGATTCATTTTTAATTAAGGTCAAGTTCAGGTTTCCTACAACCGGACGTTAACAAATTCCCATCTGCCCATAACCGCGGGCACGGCTTTCGAAAGTTCAAATCCCTGCAAGGTGTCCCAACTTAGCCCATGACAAGCTCTCACGGTCAACGAAGGAATAGACCTCCACCCGAGACGTTCCGATCAGACTCGGTATCCCGGTACAACAAGACATTTCGACAGGGTAAAACTAAACCAGCAACACCGCCCGAATGTGCCGACAAATCCCGATAGGAGCTGCACATATCTCTTTCTCAGGGCACACTCAGATGAGCCAGACGTCGGGTAAGCCAGCCCAGAGTTGCCCCTGGTAGCCTCGGACATCGCTCAGTTGGACCAACACTCAGAGGAGCACTGTCCCCGGGGGGGGGGGGGTAAAATAATGATGACCCTTGGGCTGGCCGACCCAAGGGAAAGAAAAAGGCTAGGTGGCGAATGGTAAAACCAATGTTGGGCATTGCTGGAAAAGCTTTACTTAAGGCGAACTGTCAAGGGGTTCCCATAATAGCCCAACCACGTAAGGGACGCAAAATCCGGGAACATAACACCGATATGACGGAAACTAGGGCGGCAAGAGTGGAACAAAACACCAGGCATAAGGCCGAGCCTTCCACCCTTTACCAAGTATATAGATGCATTAATTAAATAAGATATATTGTGATATCCCAACAAGTAAACATGTTCCAACAAGGAACAACATCTCCATGTTCCAACAAGGAACAAACTTCAATCTTCACCTGCAACTAACAATGCTATAAGAGGGGCTGAGCAAAGCGGTAACATAGCCAAACAACGGTTTGCTAGGACAAGGTGGGTTAGAGGCTTGGTTCAACAATTTAGGAGGCATGATAAGCAGGTGGTAGGTATCGTAGCATAGGCATAGCAAAAGAGCGAGCAACTAAGCAAGCAAAGATAGAAGTGATTTCGAGGGTATGATCATCTTGCCTGAAATCCCGCAAGGAAGAAGAACGAGTCCATGAAGAAGACAAACGGGCGTAGTCAAACGGATCCTCACAAACTCGACGTTAACGGAACCAACCCGAAGAAGCAACACCGGAAAAGAAGCACACAACATAGTAAATAACCAACGCATCAACATGACATGATGCACAATCGAGTATGATGCATGTCTGGTTTAAGTATGCATGGCATGGCAAAGTGCACAAGCAATCCTACAAATTAAGTGGAGCTCAATATGCAACGAGTTGCATATTGATGAAACACCACATCAATTATTTAGTTCACTCTCGTTTATGTACCCAACAATATTAAATGTTGATTAACATGGCAAGAGGTGAAGCACAACAAAAGTACCTATCTAGGCAAGTTTAAATGAGGCCGGAAGCAACGAACAACAATTCCGGAAAATCCTCATATGCATAAATTAAGGTTTGGTACTGTTCTGCCCTAAACAAAATTTTAGAGTAGTTAAACATGCAAGATGAGTGCACCATGTTAAACTAGGCAAAATTCTACCCCACTTACATATAAAGTTTATTAAAATCGGAGTTACGGTTATTTAGTTATGAATTAAATCATTTTAGCATGGCATAGGAGAAATTTTAAGCAAACATCATTTTAAACATTTTAAACATGGATGAAAGTGGCATATTATTAATCTACACAAAATTCTAAGCAAGTTTCATATATAAATCATTTTAATCCGATACACGGTTGTGGAGATATTAAATGCATGATGTATGAGGGCTATACTGCAAAACTGACGTTCCCTGGATAAAGCTAAAATTGCAGCCAGTGAAAATAACATCAACGGGCCATAATCTGCTGGCCCAACTGAAAAAAAAACACGGAGGGGCGCTGGAGGGGCAGCTCACCCTGGGCCTGGCCCAGTCGGAGGAAGGCAGGGCTAGCAGGGGGCACGCTGGGCCGGCCTGCTTGGCTCGGTCGAAAGGGTTAACGCACCTGGCCTCGCTCGTGCTCTGACGAAGCTGAAGAACGCAGGCGGCAGCGGGAAGAGCTCGAGGTCGGGGCATCGCGAGGCGACGACGCGGATCCGAGGAGTCCTGACGACGGGGAGCCGGTTCCCGGTAGGACCCAGGGCGCATCCGGGTGGTCTGAAGGTCGAGGTCACCGTCGGGATCGGGCGTCCATGACGGTTCTGCAGGGGGGAAGGAGAGAGAGATGAGAGGCCTGTGAGAGAGCAGAGAAATAGAAGGGGCGCGGTGGTGCGCTACTCACCGGTGGCGAGGAAACGGCGTGGCGGGGAACTGATCTGGTGGTTGCCGGCGGCATGACAGACGAGGACGGCGGGGTTTGGATCTGGCGGCCGACGCGTTGGTCTGAAGCAGAGGAGGCAGCGATGTTCAAAGACACGGGCATCGGCGGCGATGCAGCATGAGGACGGCAGCGTCGAAGCCCGCGGTGGTCTCCATGGCAGGTCAAGGCGGGGCGCACTGCTGCTGGCCAGCGCATGGACGAACTCTGGCTCCTGGTTCGAGTGGGGGCGCGAGAAAATCAGGGTGCCGTGGTGCTCTGCTCCCTGGCGAGCTCAAGCGAGGCAAAGGGGATCCACGGCGCAAGGAGAAACAGATCTGGGAGGATCCCGAGGTGGGATTTAAGTGTGGCGGCGGCTAGGAGGATCCCTAGGGATAAGGGATTGGTCCGAAGATAGACTAGGGGTAGACTATATATACAGGAAAAGAGGGAAGTTGGATCATCCGATCGAAAACCTACGGACGAGAATAAATAGGCTCGGGAGTCCAAATAAGAAAACGGTGACGTTTTGCAGACGTTTGGGGATGATCCAGATACAATGGTGGCGACTGCCCGGGTCGGGTCCGGGACAGCTTTTCGGACACACGCGCGAGGGGTCGGATGGAACTCGTGGGCTGTGCAGAAGGGCTCGAGCTGAGAGAAAAGAAGAGAGAGAGGCCCGACGACTGTTTCCGGAGACCGAAAACGTCCGACGTTTTGACCGACTATAATGTGGCTATAGTTATCCGTTGGGGCGTCAAACGGACTCTGAACGCGATGAAACTTGGGAGGCGGTCTACTAAGAACAAAACAACACCGCACGCCAACTTTCAACCCATTCTAAGAACATTTTCCGGCCACTTATAAAATAATATTTCGGACGTGTTGCGGGCACGTGCAAGTGTGTCTGGGCTCAGAACGGACAACGGAGAGAACGAGGAGGCCGGGACGGATGCAAGTTTTGAAAACATGATGATGCAATGCACATGATGACATGATAAAATGCACATGCAAGCAAATGACACGGCAACGACAACGAATATTTGAACTTCACCTGGCACATCGGTCTCGGGGCGTTACACTTGCCGTGGTGTGCAGACGTCCCCAACAAGGATCTTGCCGGGGGTCTTGTGGGTTTCTTCGGTGAGGATGGCTGCCTTCCTATCCTCATCTGACCTCGACTATTCTTTTTCTTCACGAAGATCTGCATGCCACCAGAGAGGTGCCTCCCGAGGCCTGTCCAATGCATTTGTCGAGTGTTGGTGGGCTCGAGGGTGGCTCGCTCGGCTGGCGTGGGCGAGCTGCCCCGGCAAGGGTCTTGCCGGGGCCGCTAAGGCTGCCCCGGCAAGGGTCCTTGCCGGGGAAACCTACTTTGCCCATCTGATCTTTGTGGCCTTGGTCCTTGTCGTTGCTTTGCTTCGTCTTGGGCTTCGATCTTACCTTGGCTTACCTCCCTTGCTCTGCTTGGTGTGGTCACGGGCGCGGTTCTGACTGCCTGTGCACAGGGAAAGGGGTACAAAAATGTGCCCCTAGTTTTGTACACCGACAGGAGCCCTCGGGCCTGGGCCACACATAAGCGTGACACGTTGTTGGGTCAGGCCCAAAACGGTGCGCGGGCAGGTGGGGCGGTTTTACCGCGGTAAGGTTTTTCGCGCGCTGTGCTTCCCACGACCCATGCGCGCGGCGCGGGGTGGAGGGGCATGCGTGACGTAGGCGGCATGCATGGGGCAGTTTTCACATGCATGCGTCACATCGCAGTAAAGAGGCGGCTCGCGCCTTCCCCGTAAAGGGAGGGAGGCGTGGAGGCGCGGCTCATTTACTGGATGAGTCTTCAAGGTGTCCACTCCCTTGATCACGGGGTGGGGAGTGGTTGCCTCACCCGTCCCCTCGGTTCTGCACGTCTGCCACGCGTCTTTCTTGCGCTCGGGGTGGCAAACGGTGGAGGCGGGAAGCCGGGCCGTCGCTGGTTAGGGCAGCGGGTCGGTCTTGGTTCCCTGCGCCTTCCGTGTCTTGATTGGCGGAGCAGGGCGGCCGAGCCCCAACCCCGTTCCTTTATAAAGAGGGGGAAGGGGGATGGCACCCCGCATTCTTCCATCTTCTACCTCCCTTCACTTCCGTTCCTTCCTTTCATTCACCACGGAGAAAGGGAATCCCGGTCCTTGAACGGTGGCGGCGAGGGTCGCCGCTCGACAACGCGTCCCTCCTCCCCCTGAGCCCGTGTTGGCAGAGCCGGCCGTGACGGGAAGGGGGAGGGGGCGAGGCCGGGGCAGAGGGTGTAGCGCTCGGGGAAGAGGAGGACGGGGCGGCAGATCAGCCTCTCCTCCGCCAGCAGTTCCTCCTCCGATGGAGGGCCATGCCGGGGACAACCCGTGTGAATTCTTCGTCAGGCTGCGCCAGCCACCGCGCCGTCACCTTCGCCTCCCAACTCCATTCACGCGGGAGATGGAGCTGGATCCGCCACAGGCATTGCGGTTGCATTTGAGGGGCTGTGGGAATGGCGACACATGGGCCGACGTCGAGTTCCCTGCCCCTCACGTCATGTATCTCCACTGAGGGTGGAAGACTTTCGCTCGACTCCACAACTTGGTGGATGGGCTCACTCTCCATTTCAAACTAATGGAGGGTGGCCTCCTCTCCGTCAAGATCTTTGGGCACTTCGGGACTCGCGTAAGGTGCTGTGTGGAGAGCTCTTTTGACAACGAAGACTCCTCCTCGAGTGAGAGTGGCGCGGAGGACAACGGCAGCGACGACGAGGCTAGCGGGCGGCAGGATGACGGGTCAAATTAGGCGTTGGGCGCCGCTCCGAGCGGTACCGGCGACCCCATCATCCACGTCGCCGGCTCCTTGAACTTCTTGGGGTCGTCTCCTTGGACGGCTGGCGTTGGGAGGCTGCGGAAGAGAAAGAGGGCGGGCGGCAAGGCCGTCAAGTCAGAGTATGCGGGCACCGACGCCTTCGTCGCGTACCGACGTCCTGCCGCCTCGTCTTCGAGCTCTGCCTCTGGCGCCGCCATCACCATCGAGCTCTTGGACGGACACCAAGATGTCCTCTTGGTGTCTTCTGCCACTCGTAGCTCACCTAGGCGCCCCTTTTGCCCTTTCGCTTTCTTGTTCCATTTCCCGAGGAGAGGAACGAGAAAGGGATTACTGGCATCTTATCTCTTTTTAGTCTTGTAAGCCTTCGGGCCTTTGTTAACTTTAGAACTTGTAATCCCCTTGTTCATGTTTTTCATTTCGTATGAACTGTACCTGTATGGGATGTTTTTTAATGAAAAAGGGATGTTTGCCGGGTTTTTCATTCGCAGGTAAAACCCACGACAAGGAGTAAATCCTTGTTACCTTTAAGATAAACGTTTTCTCGCTCGGCAACATGCCTTGCCGTCCCCCCACTCTGCTCGACCTTTCTCACGCCGTTGGCGGAGGCGGGGATGAGGTGGGCTTAGGCTCCTCGTTTCATTTCCTTGCTGCCATGACTACAACCAAACTCGGTCCCAGGAAACGAGTCCTAGGGCCCGAAATGAGGGGAGCATGGTAGCCTAAGGTTAAAACGAGGTTTCACATACGTCAGTCCATAACGAAATGCATGATAAGGGATATATAACTTATCTGAATCTGCAGCCCCCGGCAACCTTGGCTTTCCGCGGGTGGATCTTTGCTATTGTAGCCCCCGGCAATACTGGCTTGCTGGGGTCCAGACGTCGGTCCGTCCCCTTCCTTCCAAAGCAGCTCGGCAAGGATACTCATGTGTCCTGTGAACCAAAGAAGACAGAGAAGAACAGAGAGACGCGCACTCGACCTCTAAGCTAGGGGTTAGCCGCCGCTAAGCACTATCAACCCTAACCAAGGACGAGACTCGACCTAGCATGCATGCTATAACTTAGGGCGCCAGTGCTTCATTTATTTATGCTCAGGGTCTACGCCTGGCTTTGTACAGAGGGTCACATGCCTTGTCAGCAAAGCTCGTACAAAAGGTGGCTTGCCGGGCCTCATTTATTTATGCTCAGGGTCTGCGCCTGGCTTTGTACAGAGGGTCACATGCCTTGTCGGCAAAGCTTGTACAAAAGGTGGCTTGCCGGGAGGCCCGGCAAGCCGCGCCTTATGGGTAAAACTTGCGAAGATGCTCGATGTTCCAGGAGTTGCTCACTGGTATGGCATCCTCGGTCTCCAGGCGGACTGCGCCCGGCCTGGTGACTCGTATTACCCGATAAGGTCCTTCCCACTTCGGCGCCAACTTGTTGGAATTCTTGGCCGACTGAACGCACCGAAGAATAAGGTCGCCTTCCTCAAGGCTTCGGGCATGAAACTTGCGGCTATGGTAGCGGCGCAAGGCTTGCTGGTAGCGTGCCGCTCTTACAGCTGCCCGAAGACGATCTTCCTCAAGGAGCGTCACGTCATCTTGGCGCAACGGCTCTTGCTCAAGCTCATCATAAGCGAGCACTCGAGGTGACCCGTGTATGAGTTCTGTGGGGAGAACTGCTTCCGCCCCGTATACCAAGGCAAAAGGTGTCTGGCCAGTGGCTCGATGTGGCGTCGTTCTGATTGACCAAAGAACCGCCAACAACTCATCAATCCAGCGCCTTCCACTCTTGTGTAGCCTGTCAAAGGTCTTCGTTCTCAAGCCTCGCAACACTTCAGCATTTGCCCTCTCTGCTTGGCCGTTGCTCCGTGGATGTGCCACGGAAGCAAAACAGACCTTGCTGCCGAGGTCTCGGATGTACTGCATGAAGGTGTGGCTTGTGAACTACGTGCCATTGTCGGTGATGACTCTGTTTGGCACACCAAAATGGCAGACCAGTCCTTTGAAAAATTTGACGGATGACTGAGCAGTCACCTTCCTCACTGCTTCCACCTCTGGCCACTTTGTGAACTTGTCAATTGCAACGTACAAGTACTCAAAGCCCCCGACAACGCGGGGGAAAGGGCCCAGTATATCGAGCCCCTAGACCGAGAATGGCTAGGAGAGAGGGATTGTCTGAAGGGCTTGAGCTGGTTGATGAAGCTTCTTTGAATGGAACTGGCATGCTTCACACTTGGTGACTAGTGCCATCGCATCCTGGAGGGCGATGGGCCATAAGAAACCTTGCCGAAACACCTTCCCGGCAAGTGCCCTTGACCCTATGTGGGAGCCACATATGCCTCCATGTATCTCTGCCAATAGCTCTAGTCCTTCCTCCCCGGGGATGCACTTGAGTTTCACACTGTTCAGCCTCCTCCGGTACAAGACGTCATCAACGAACTGGTACAGGGCGGACCGACGGGCTACTCTTTCCGCTTCTTCCTGCTCCTCAGGAAGCTCCCCTATTTGGAGGAATTGGACGGTGTGCTGCGCCCATGCCGGAGCCTGAGGCTCGACGGCAAGGACCAAAGGCATCTCTTCCGCCATGGGAGCGGCTGTCTCCACGGCCAAGGCCCGACGCCCCGCCGGAGCCAGCTGCCCTTGGGCAGACTCAGCATCCGCGGTAGCACCCTTGCCGGCAGCCCCGGGGGGCTCGGTAGGAAAGTACTTGTCGGGACCTGATTTCCTCCGCTTGTTCTGCCCTGCTGATGGATCGACGGATGGTTGAGTTAACCGGAGCAAAAAGGTACCTGGTTCCACAGGTAGCTTGAATGCGGCACGCTTTGACAGGTAATCGGCGATGTCGTTCTCCACTCAGGGGACGTGCTCCGCTCGATACCGTCAAAGCGTTCCTCCAGCTTCCTCACCTCATCTACGTATGCTTCCATCAGTGGGCTCTGATAATCTTTGTTGACCTGCCTGACAACAAGCTGCGAGTCACCCCTGACGATGAGCTTCTTAACCCCGAGGTCCGCCGCGATCCTGAGACCGGCAAGCAATCCCTCATACTCGGCAGTGTTATTGGTGGACATCTCCCTGGGGAAGTGCATCTGGATCACGTACTTGAGGTAATCTCCGGTGGGTGCGACGAGCAGCACGCCGGCACCGGCGCCTTGCAGCGAGAAGGATCCATCAAAGTACATGATCCAGTTGCGGTCTGCTTCCTTGCCAGGGAGAGTAGTCTCCTGGATTTCTTCGTCAGGCATCGAGGTCCATTCCGTGATGAACTCCGCTAGGACTCTGCTCTGAATTGTCGAGGTACTTTCAAATTTTAAGCCGAAGCTTGACAACTCCAAGGCCCATTCCATAATCCTTCCGGTTGTGTCTGGGTTGTGCAGTATCCGTTGCAACGGGAGGCGAGTGACGACAGTGATCTTGTGAGCCTGGAAGTAGTGACGCAGCTTCCTCAAGGCCATGAGAAGGCCGAAGAGCAATTTTTGCACACCAGAATACCTTGACCTAGCCCCCTGCAAGAGGGAGCTGAAAAAGTAAACCGGGTGCCGCATCATCTTTTTCTTGGGCACCACTTTACTCAACCCGGGGGGCATCGCCCTGGGGGCACCAGACTCTGCTGGGGCCGCGCCTTGTCGGCACCAGGCCTTGCCCGGGGAATCTTTGGCTCGCCATCCGCTGGTTCTGCCGCCATTGCTGCCTCCTCGTCGACCTCCCTCTATGCCACTAGTGCGGCGCTGACCACTTGGGTCATCGCCGCCAAATACAGCAGCAACAGCTCTTGTGGTTTCGGCACAACTAGTATTGGCGTGGAGGAAAGGTATTTCTTCAGGTCCTGCAGTGCGGCCTCGGCTTCTGGGGTCCACTCTGTTGGGCCTGCCTTTTTCAAGATGTTGAAAAAGGGAAGGGCGCGCTCGGCGGACTTGGAGATGAACCGGCTCATGGCGGCAACGCAGCCGGCGAGCCGACGCACATCCTTGATCCGCTTGGGCGCCTTGATCTGCTCAATAGCCTTGATCTTGTTTGGGTTTGCCTCAATCCCGCGCTGTGACACGAAGAACCCGAGAAGCTTGCCGGACGGGACGCCGAAGACGCACTTCTTAGGGTACAACTTGAGGTTGATCTTGCGCAGGTTGGCAAATGTCTCTTCTAGATCTTGCACAAGAGTCGGCCCATCCTTGGTTTTGACCACTATGTCATCCATGTAGGCCTCCATATTTCTATGGAGCTGAGGTTCAAAACCAATTTGGACCGCTCTTGCAAACGTTGAGCCAGCACTCTTCAACCCGAAAGGCATCCGTAAAAAGCAATACGTACCACATGGGGTGATGAATGCTGTCTTCTCTTCATCCTCTCTTATCATGAAGATTTGGTGGTAGCCTGAGTAGGCATCGAGGAATGATAGCAGATCACACCCGGCCGTGAAGTCAACAATCTGGTCGATGCGCGACAATGGGAAGGGGTCCTTAGGACAAGCCTTATTGATATCTGTGTAATCAATACACAACCTCCACTTCCCATTCGCCTTGCGCACCACTACCGGATTGGCCAACCATGTCGGGTGGAGCACCCCTCTCACCAAACCTGCCGCCTCTAACTTCCTAATCACCTCTGTGATGAACTCCTGCCTCTCCAGAGCCTGCTTTCTGACCTTCTGCTTGACGGGCCGCGCGTGGGGGCAGACAGCTAGGTGGTGCTCCTCCCTGGGAACACCGGGGATGTCAGACGCTTGCCATGCAAACACGTCGACATTTGCCCGTAGGAAGGTGACGAGCTCGCCTTCCTATTTGCTGCTGAGGGCGGAGCCTATGATGAAGGTCCCTCCCGTGCCGTCCTCCGTGACGGGCACATTCTTGGTCTGCGGCGGCTCGGCTCTAGATCTCTTGTTCTTGTCGGCAGAGCTCTCCGGCACGTCCTCAGCGATAGCACAACACCCCGAGGGGGTGCGCTTGCCGGAGTGGGTGCGAGTGGTCTTGCTGGGCTCCTTTTTTCCTCCCGGGCCTTCGGCGGCAGGAGCAGCTGCCTTGATGGCAGCTGCCACAACTGCTTCCCGGTAGAGTTGGTTGGCGCAGATCAGTGCGTCCTTCTTGTCGGAGGGGATGGAGATGATGGTCAACGGCCCGGGCATCTTTAGCATGTTGTAGGCATAGTGTGATGCCGCCATGAACTTAGCGAGTGCCGGGCGACCAAGGATCCCGTTGTAGGGCAAGGGGATCTCGGCCACGTCGAAGACGATCAGCATGACCTTTCCCTTTGGCTGGCTTCTCCCCGGATTGACCCCCTGAAACGTGCCCGTTTCCTCGAGGTCTCTGTCAGGGATTTGCAACCTTTTGATCACGACAGGCGAGATCAGGTTCAGGCCGGCCCCGCCGTCAACTAACATCTTGTTCACCTTGAGGTTGCGTATTGTTGGCGAAACCAACAATGGCAAACACCCGACCGCAGTAGTGCGATCAGGGTGGTCCTCGGCGTCAAAGATGAGGGGCGTGCTGGACCACTTTAGTGGCTTCTGAGCGTCGAACGACGGCTCTGTTGCTGTGACCTCTTGCGCCCTGCTTGAGCTGGCGGTGGGAGGTGTGCAGCGAGGCGCCGCCATCGACGCACATGGCCTCCGTAGCCTTCTGGAACCCTTGCTCACCAGACTCGTCATCCTCGTCACAGTCATCTTCTTCTTGTTTCTTGTCGCGGCCCTGGGCGGATCTTTCTTGTTGTTTGTCCCTGCCGGCGCGGCCTCCTTGGCCGCTGCACTTCTTACCGGATCCCTCAGCACCATCCTGGTCCTTCTCCTTGTCCCGCCTTTCGTACTCACCCTTTTGCTTCTCAGCAAGCAGCTCGACTTGTCGGCAGTTCTGGAGATCGTGGCCCTTGGTGCGATGGATCTTGCAGTATTTTTTGCTGGAGCTTCCTGGCTTGTCGGTAGCCACCAAGGCCCGGCAGGGGCGCACCCGGCAATCTCCTTACCGAGGGTGTCTGCCTTGACCTTCTTGCTGGCACCGGTATCATCAGATCCCTCAACGGCAAGCACGGCCTTGCCTTTGTGTTTCCTGTTGCGACGCCGGCCCCTCTTCGTCGGGGCGGCGGTGTCCTCCTCAGTAGAGTCAGTTTCCACGCCGGCGTTTTCGCCGGGGTACTTCCTTCCCTCTTCAGCCCGGGCGCACCTGTTGGCCAGAACATAGAGCTCGTCCACATCTTTAACCTTGGTCATCGCCAACTCCTCGCGCATCTTGTGATTGCGCATGTTCTGATGGAAAGCGCTAATCACAGCGGTGGGATGAACGTCGAGGATGTTGTACTGCACCCGACTGAATCTCTGTATGTACTTGCGCAGGGTCTCCCCTTCCTTCTGGGGAATGATGTGCAGATCACTGGCCTGGCCATGAGCTTGGTGGCCTCCGTGAAGGTGCCAACGAACTCATGGAACAGATCTGAACATGAAGAGATGGAGTCCGCCGGCAAGTGCATCAACCAAGACATCACATTGGGCTTGAGCGTCAGCGGGAAGTAGTTGGCAAGCACCTTGTCGTCGCGAGCCCCAGCGACCTGCATTGCAATGGTGTAGATGCTGAGGAACTCGGACGGATGGGTCTTGCCGGTGTACTTCTCGCTGACGTCGGGCTTGAACGTGTGGTGCGACGGCCACTGGAACTGCCTCAGCTCACGGGTAAAAGCCGGGCATCCCACCTTGTAAGGTAGGCCACCGGGGCCCCCCACTGCCGGGTGGTCCGTAGTGGGTCCCTCCCTCTTATCCGACTAGCGGCTCGCTTCGTGCCGGCACTTGACGGTTGTTCGAGCGTCTTCATGAGCTCGCTCCCGAAGGATCGGGCGCTGGTCGCGGAGGGTTCGTGGATCGGACGACGCTATGGAGATGTTATCACCAGCTTCGCCGCGACGGGCCAACGCCCGTGGCGGCTAGCGAGGAGGAGGAGAGTGCACCGTGGCTGCAGCTCCCCCGGTCCTCCCAGCGCCAGCATGTGGTGGTTTGGTGGAGCGCTGACCCAAGGGCCCCGCCGGTCGCGAATCGTCTTTGTTCGCGATGGCAATGAGGCTCCGATGGTGGCCCTCCACTCATCGAGCTTCTCCGCAGCAGGAGGGAAGTCGAGGAGCAGCTGTGCGCGCGCCAAGGCTTCTGCTGGCGTGGGTGGCGGCGACAGCTGAGTGGATCGTGGCGCGCTTCGACTTCTAACTATGTTAGAAGGAGCTCTGTCACGACCCAGCGGCTGCATGCCATTTTCACCAGTGCTTCGGCGAGCGTGTTGAACTCCTTCGCCTTGCTGACGACGCATAGGGCTCTTCCCAGGGCGGTGCCCAGGGTCACCAACGTGGTGACGCTGTTTGGCGCGCACACCATGGGAAGAACGCACGGTGGTCGCCAGTGTATGCGTCCTGGAGGTCGCCACACCGCCCGGAGTTGGCGCAACGACACCCCCGGAGGGCCCCGCTCCACCGGCAGGGGGTCCAGCTCCGTCTTTGGATCCAGCGGCATGGGGCCGACCATCTGGTGCATGAACGACGCCGCTCGCTAGGCTCCGACTGCCTGGGTGGTGCTGGTGTTCGTGGGCCGCGGCCTGAGTCCTGTCCGCGACCGGTCCGCTGCTCATCCGCGCCAGCAAGGGCCGTTCGGCCCCCAACGAGCCGATCACCGTGTCCATCTTCTTCTTAGGGGCCATGTGTAGGACCTTGAAGTAGATGTGTCTAGAGGGGGGTGATTAGACACTTCATGCCAAAGTTGCAATTTTTAAGCTTTTTCGGTTTGAGTGGAGTTTAAGCATAATTTCAGCACTCACAATACATATCAAGCAAGTATGCAAAGTGTATTGGCAGTGGAAAGTAAAGCATGCAACTTGCAAGAATATAAAGGGAAGGGTTTGGAGAATTCAAACGCTATTGGAGACACGGATGTTTTTCTCGTGGTTCGGATAGGTGGTGCTATCCTACATCCACGTTGATGGAGACTTCAACCCACGAAGGGTAACGGTTGCGCGAGTCCACGGAGGGCTCCACCCACGAAGGGTCCACAAAGAAGCAACCTTGTCTATCCCACCATGGCCATCGCCCACGAAGGACTTGCCTCACTAGCGGTCGATCTTCACGAAGTAGGCGATCTCCTTGCCCTTACAAACTCCTTGGTTCAACTCCACAATCTTGTCGGAGCTCCCAAGTGACACCTAGCCAATCTAAGAGACACCACTCTCCAATAAGTAACAAATGGTGTGTTGATGATGAACTCCTTGCTCTTGTGCTTCAAATGATAGTCTCCCCAACACTCAACTCTCTCTCATATGATTTGGATCTGGTGGAAAGAAGATTTGAGTGGAAAGCAACTTGGGAAAGGCTAGAGATCAAGATTCATATGGTTTGAATGGAATATCTTGGTCTCAACACATGAGTAGGTGGTTCTCTCTCAGAACATATGAGTTGGAATGATGTATGTGTTCTGATGGCTCTCTCCTTAAGTGAAGAGGAGGTGGAGGGGTATTTATAGCCTCCACACAAAATCCAACTGTTACACACAATTTATCAATCTCGGTGGGACCGAATCAGAAAACTCGGTCGGACCAAAATGGTAAACCTAGTGACCGTTAGGAATTTCGGTGGGACTGACATGCAACTCGGTAGGACCGATTCGGTTAGGGTTTGGGCATAACGTAATCTCGGCGAGACCGATTGCACAAACTCGGTGAGACCGAGTTTGGCAATAAGCTAACCAGAGAGTTGGTCAGGCAAACTCGATGGGACCGACTTGCTCTTTCGGTGAGACCGAAAAGTTACAAGAAGGAAACATAGAGTTTACCTTGCATTCTCGGTGGGACCGATTCGCTCTTTCGGTGAGACCGAAAAGTTACGAAAGGGAAACAGAGAGTTTGCAAGCCCATCTCGGTGAGACCGAGATCCTTATCGGTGAGGCCGAACTGATTAGGGTTTGGCAGTGGCTATGACATGTGAAACTCGGTGGCGCCGGGTTGAAAGAATCGGTATGACCGAGTTTAAATTAGGGTTTAGGTCATTTGTGGATATGGGAAAGTAGCTGAGGATTTTGGAGCATATCATTAATCACTTGAGCAAGAGGCTCATTAAACAACACCTCATCCCTCCTTGATAGTATTGGCTTTTCCTATGGACTCAATGTGATCTTGGATCACTAAAATGTGAAATGAAGAGTCTTGAACTTCAAGCTTTTGCCAATCCTTTGTTCGTAGTGTCTTGGAGACCTTCCCACACCCTTTAGTCCATGCCACTCCATTGTTGAACTTATCTGAAACATACTAGGTGAAAACATTAGTCCAACAAGAGATATGTTGTCATCAATTATCAAAACCACCTAGGGAGCACTTGTGCTTTCAATCTCCCCCTTTTTGGTAATTGATGGCAACATACATCAAAGCTTTATATAAAGATACAAAGAATAGTAAGTAAATCTTTGGAAGGACATGTAACAAGCATAGGCTCCCCCTACATGTATGCAATCATGTGAATATAAAATATAGAAGCATGTGAGAGCATAATCATGACAGAGTAGGCAATGTGTTACATGTATCTTGGCCATATGCATCAGAGCTAACAATTATTAAGGAAAATACCTTCATGCTCATGAGTCCTTCTTGCAAACAGTATGTACATAGGCAAGAATTCCTCATACTCATGATTTTGATGCATACTCTTACCTTGTAGTCTTAAGTTGGCTTAGAATGGAATGAACCTGCACAAACAAGGTTAGATAACACAGGTACATCCACTAGCCAAAGCAAACAAAAGAAACCACAAGAATGCCAAGACTGGGATGACATGTAGAAAGTAAGTACTAGGTACTTCATTGAATTCAACATGTCCCCAAGGGTAAAGATATGCAATGAATTTGACTGATTTCTTTCCCATGGGTGTCTTGCTCCCCCTGAATCTTTCATGGGATATTAGGAGAAGATAGGGAACAGAAAATCAGAGCTGAAAGATACAAATGAATATGTTTTCCCCCTAAAAAGACATGTGACCCCCCTAAAAAGACATGTGACATCTCTCCTCTTGAACATCAAGCATCTGGGATCCTTGAGTATTGTCTCTCCCCTTAGAGATCTCTTTCTCCCCCTTAATACATTATCTGGGACATCTGGGATCCTTGAGACTTTCTCTCCCCCTTTAGTATTGTGATGTGATCTTTCTCTCCCCGAAGATAGGCTTTGATGTGATCTCTCTCCCCCTTTGACATCAATTTCCAAGAAGGGATCTTCTAGAGTGTGAGTCAAGAGGTTTGGTCCTTGAGATTCAGCATGAAGCAAAGAATAAAATTGTGATGCTTGTAGAGGACAAGATTCATTGAGTGGAGCTGGAGAGTAGAAATGTAGAACAAGTGGCAAACTGTTTTTCTGATTGCAAAGTCGGTGGCACCGAGTGGCATATTTCGGTGGTACCAAAAGATTCGGTTGGACCGAAGATTGCAAGTCGGTGAAACCGAGTTTACACAGAGAAAAACACTTGTCACCTCAGCTCACTAGACATGTAAGATCTCACAAAGATTTGCAATGAATTAAATGCAGAAAATGCAGAACAAAAACAAAACAAAAAAAGGGCTGAAAGATCTAGATGAAGTGAAAAAGAGAAAGGGAACAACTACACAAGCATGAAACAAATGCAATAACACAAAGAAGGAACACAAGAGAACTTCATCTAGAGTTGGGCGGTGACATAGTCACCTATGTTAGAGTATATTGACTTGGGAGTCAAGTGAGAACACTTGATCATAGGTCATACTCATCGTTTAAGCTCAAAATGGGGTTACCATTTTTCGTTTAAGCATCTTGATGTATTCACATCTTGTTGAGTTGCTTTGACTCATGTCTCGGAGTAAAGCTTCTCTAAGATGGAACAACATACCTTGGGTGGTGGTGTGGTTCTTTCTCATGTAGTTGAACTTGCGTGGGTGCTCATGGTTGATGTAGCCCATCAAGAGTTTGGAGCACCGCTTGGAGTTTGAGTTCATCTACCTACATGGATTAGTTCTAGCAAGGAAAAACACTTGTGTATAAAAAAGGAATGACATCCATGAAGCTCAACATAGGATTTGTCAAAGGATATGTTTGAGTGATTTTGTGCTTCCTTGTCTTCAACCATCATTGTGTAGAGTCTTGGTGATGTAAAGATTGCTCAAGATGTGAGTGAGTCGCAATCTCATGGAATTAGATTCAACCAAGCACCTACATGGGTTAGACAACATGCAAGGCACAAATATATCCAAGACATAAGATAGTCATCATAAGAGATATATCATGGATTAGTCATAGGCTCATGTCTTGCATGTATCCAATGGAGTTCCTACTCCAAGTTCGAAGCATCAATGATGTTCAATTCTCCTCTCAACCTGCAAAACACTTTCTCATCAAGTGGTTTAGTGAATATATCGGCTAATTGCTTATCAGTGCGAACATGCTTAAGATCTATGTCACCCTTAGCAACATGATCTCGAATGAAATGATGACGAACTTCAATATGCTTAGTTCGAGAATGTTGTACAGGATTATGACCAATTTTGATAGCACTTTCATTGTCACAAAGTAGTGGAACATGTTTCACATAGATCCCATAATCTTTAGGAGTTTGGGTCATCCAGAGTAATTGAGCACAACATGAACCAGCGGCAATGTATTCTGCTTCGGCGGTGGATACAGATACTGAGTTTTGTTTCTTGGAGGACCAAGACACAAGGGATCTACCAAGAAATTGACAAGTACCCGAAGTTGACTTTCTATCAACCTTGTCTCTGGCATAATCCGAGTCGGAATAGCCAACAAGATCAAAAGAAGACCTCTTAGGGTACCAAATGCCAAAATTTGGTGTATGAATTAAGTATCTAACTATCCTTTTCACAGCCTTAAGATGACATTCTTTAGGGGCAGCTTGATATCTTGCACACATGCACACACTTAGCATAATATCGGGACGTGAAGCACATAGGTATAACAATGAACCAATCATAGAGCGATAAACCTTTTGATCAACCGGTTCACCATCTTCGGTCAAATCATTATGTCCACTAGTAGGCATGGGTGTAGACATACCTTTGCATTCTTGCATATTGAACTTCTTGAATAAGTCCTTGGTGTACTTTGTTTGAGAGACAAATGTACCTTCTTTAGTTTGCTTGATTTGCAAACCGAGAAAGAATTTGAGTTCACTCATCATAGACATCTCAAACTTTTCTGACATTAGCTTTCCAAACTTTTCACTAAAGAGAGGATTAGTAGAACCAAATATGATATCATCAACATAAATTTGGCATACAAATAGTTCTCCATTAACCCTTTTAGTAAAAAGAGTAGAATCAATTTTACCAATTTCGAAACCACTTGTAATAAGGAACTTGGTCAAGCATTTATACCATGCTCTAGGAGCTTGTTTAAGACCATAAAGGGCTTTGTGAAGTTTGTAAACATGATTAGGTTTCTTAGGATTGAGAAAGCCGGGAGGTTGTTTGACATAAACTTCCTCCTCTATTTCACCATTTAGAAAAGCACTTTTAATGTCCATTTGGTACAAGGTGATGTTATGGTGATTAGCGTAGGCAAGTAAGATGCGAATGGACTCAAGTCTAGCAACGGGAGCATATGTCTCACCATAGTCCATACCTTCGACTTGTGTGTACCCTTGGGCGACGAGACGTGCTTTGTTGCGAACCACTTGTCCATCTTCATCTTGCTTGTTGCGAAACACCCATTTGGTACCAATGATGTTGTGGTTGTCGTCGGGCTTCTCAACCAATGTCCAAACTTGATTTCTCTCAAAGTTGTGTAGTTCTTCATGCATGGCGTTTATCCAATCCGGATCTTCCAATGCTTCTTCAACCTTCATAGGTTCAATGCTAGAGATGAATGAATAGTTTTCACAAAAGTTAGCTAAACGAGTTTTTGAGCGAGTGATTCTCCCGGTTTGAATATCATTGTAAATTTTCTCGACGGGATGATCTTTGGCAATTCTTGCTCGAACTCGTGAGAGCTTTTGCTTGGGTCTTCGTTGAACATCTTCTTCATCTTGTTCTTCTTCTTGGCCTTCTTCATTGTTGACGTTGTCATTCTCTTGTCGTGGTGGAGAAGGAGGTTGTTGATGTTCGTCTTGATGCATTTCCTCGTCTTCTTCATCTTGGTGTATCCCACTTGTGGATGCTTCTGTATCAATTCTTGGTTCACCTTGTCGTGAAGTAGAAGCTTCCACTTGGACGGACGAGGTACTCTCCTTCACCTCCGTTGGACGAATTTTGCCAATAGACAAGTCTTGGATTGCTTCTGAAGGGTCTTTGTCTCCTACATCGATTGGCAATTGCTCTACTTGTGAGCCATTAGATTCATCAAACTTCACATCTACCGTCTCTTCAACCTTTCGGGTGAAATTGTTGTAGACACGGTAAGTGTGAGAGTTTGAGCCATAACCAAGTAGAAAACCTTCATGAGATTTAGGAGCAAACTTTGAACGACGATGCTTATCAAGAATGTAGCACTTTGAGCCGAATACTCGAAAGTATCCAACTTGGGGTTTGTTACCGGTGAGGAGCTCGTATGCCGTCTTGCCGAGTAGCTTGTGAAGATACAAGTGATTTGTTGCATGACAAGCTGTCTCAACCGCTTCTGCCCAAAAATGCTTTGGCGTCTTGTATTCATCAAGCATTGTTCTTGCCATTTCGATGAGCGTCCGGTTCTTCCTCTCAACAACTCCATTTTGTTAAGGTGTGTACGTAGCCGAGAACTCGTGTGAAATCCCTTCTTCATCAAGAAAGGTGTCCACATTTACGTTCTTGAACTTCGTTCCATTGTCACTTCAAACCTTCTTGATCTTCACGTCAAATTGGTTTTGGGCCTTCCTAGCGAAGTTTTTGAAGATCTTCTGGACCTGCGACTTGTCATTAAGAAAGAACACCCACGTAAATCTTGAAAAATCATCAACTATAACTAGACCAAAAGAATTTCCACCGAGACTCTTGTAGGCGTTGGGACCAAAAAGGTCCATATGAAGTAGCTCGAGTGGCCTCCTTGTGGTCATGATGTTCTTCATGGGATGTCTTCCTCCAACCTGTTTACCTGCTTGACAAGCACTGCAAAGTCTATGCTTATCAAATATGACATCGTTAACTCCAAGGATATGATTTCCTTTCATAAGCTTGTCAAGATTTCTCATGCCAACGTGACCTAGTCGTCTATGCCACAACCAACCTTTTGAGGATTTAGCAATAAAGAAAGTTTTAGGTTGTGCCTTTTTAGAGAAGTCGACAATGTAAAGGTCACCTTTACGCCTACCGGTAAAGACCATTTTATGGTTGTCTCGACGAAACACTTGGCAATCTACCTCAGTAAATAGGACATTTAAACCGAAATCAGCAAGTCTAGATACTGAAAGTAAATTGTAGCCAAGAGATTCAACGAGCATGACATTTTGAATGGAACTATCATGTGAGATGGCCACCTTACCAAGGCCAACTACTTTACCCTTTGAATTATCACCAAAGGTGACATATTTTCGAGGGCCGTCGTTTTCAGCAATCTCACGGAACATCTCCTCATCTTCGGTCATATGATCAGTACATCCACTATCAAGTACCCATTCCTTTCCTCCTGATTCATATCCCCGAAGATTTGCCGTAAGACCAAGGTGTCTCATTGCATCATCAAGATTGAAGTCACTATCATCATCATCATAGTATTCATGTTCACCATGATCTTTTGACTCATCATTTCCTAGAGAGGGTAATTCATTAGATAAATGATCATTAAAATGGTCACTTTTATGAATTCTTATAGCTTCGAATATAATATCACTAATGATTCCAACATCCCCCTTAGCTCGCTTGAGATTGGCAAGCTCAAGTAGACAATCACCAAGGTTAGGATCACTAGAGTTCATCTTACTTGAGGCAATAGATTTATGGAGAATTTTATCCAAATTTTTTAAGGAATGGTCGGGAAATCGTTCCTCAAGAAATTTCCATATAGTATAAGCACAATCAAGAGTAGGCAAACTAGCAATCAAGTTTTTGGGCAATCCTCTAATGATGAGCTCAATAGTTCTAAGATTGCGAATCATGTCAATATCTTCATCTAGGGTGGGATGCAAAGGATCAATGTGAGGTGCACAAGGGCTAGCAATATACTTATTCAAATGATATTGGTTGAAGATTACAAGCATCTCATTTTTCCACTCATGAAAATATTCTCCATCAAGGATAGGCACTCTATGTCTAAGACTCCCTAAAGTAGACACATCCATCTTCCTCCAATGGTGATTAAACCAAGGCATTGGAGACCAAAGCTCTGATACCACTTGTAGGACCTTGAAGTAGATGTGTCTAGAGGGGGGTGATTAGACACTTCATGCCAAAGTTGCAATTTTTAAGCTTTTTTGGTTTGAGTGGAGTTTAAGCATAATTTCAGCACTCACAATACATATCAAGCAAGTATGCAAAGTGTATTGGCAGCGGAAAGTAAAGCATGCAACTTGCAAGAATATAAAGGGAAGGGTTTGGAGAATTCAAACGCTATTGGAGACACGGATGTTTTTCCCGTGGTTCGGATAGGTGGTGCTATCCTACATCCATGTTGATGGAGACTTCAACCCACGAAGGGTAACGGTTGCGCGAGTCCATGGAGGGCTCCACCCACGAAGGGTCCACGAAGAAGCAACCTTGTCTATCCCACCATGGCCATCGCCCACGAAGGACTTGCCTCACTAGCGGTAGATCTTCACGAAGTAGGCGATCTCCTTGCCCTTACAAACTCCTTGGTTCAACTCCAGAATCTTCTCGGAGGCTCCCAAGTGAAACCTAGCCAATCTAGGAGACACCACTCTCCAAGAAGTAACAAATGGTGTGTTGATGATGAACTCCTTGCTCTTGTGCTTCAAATGATAGTCTCCCCAACACTCAACTCTCTCTCATATGATTTGGATCTGGTGGAAAGAAGATTTGAGTGGAAAGCAACTTGGGAAAGGCTAGAGATCAAGATTCATATGGTTTGAATGGAATATCTTGGTCTCAACACATGAGTAGGTGGTTCTCTCTCAGAACATATGAGTTGGAATGATGTATGTGTTCTGATGGCTCTCTCCTTAAGTGAAGAGGAGGTGGAGGGGTATTTATAGCCTCCACACAAAATCCAACCGTTACACACAATTTATCAATCTCGGTGGGACCGAATCAGAAAACTCGGTCGGACCGAAATGGTAAACCTAGTGACCGTTAGGAATTTCGGTGGGACTGACATGCAACTTGGTAGGACCGATTCGGTTAGGGTTTGGGCATAACGTAATCTCGGTGAGACCGATTGCACAAACTCGGTGAGACCGATTTTGGCAATAAGCTAACCAGAGAGTTGGTCAGGTAAACTCGGTGGGATCGACTTGCTCTTTCGATGAGACCGAAAAGTTACAAGAAGGAAACATAGAGTTTACCTTGCATTCTCGGTGGGACCGATTCGCTCTTTCGGTGAGACCGAAAAGTTACGAAAGGGAAACAGAGAGTTTGCAAGCCCATCTCGGTGAGACCGAGATCCTTATCGGTGAGACCGAACTGATTAGGGTTTGGCAGTGGCTATGACATGTGAAACTCGGTGGCGCCGGGTTGAAAGAATCGGTATGACCGAGTTTGAATTAGGGTTTAGGTCATTTGTGTATATGGGAAAGTAGCTGAGGATTTTGGAGCATATCATTAAGCACTTGAGCAAGAGGCTCATTAAACAACACCCCATCCCTCCTTGATAGTATTGGCTTTTCCTATGGACTCAATGTGATCTTGGATCACTAAAATGTAAAATGAAGAGTCTTGAACTTCAAGCTTTAGCCAATCCTTTGTTCTTAGTGTCTTGGAGACCTTCCCACACCCTTTAGTCCACGCCACTCCATTGTTGAACTTATCTGAAACATACTAGGTGAAAACATTAGTCCAATAAGAGATATGTTGTCATTAATCATCAAAACCACCTAGGGAGCACTTGTGCTTTCGCCATGGTGACGAAGAACCGCTAGGCTAACTACCAGACCAGATTCTCACAAACGCGCCCCCTACCTGGCGTGCCAAAGATGTCGGTGGGAAACGACACCTATGGGATCACAAGAATCCCTACCGCGGTTGCGGGGCGTGGGGTTGAGAGAAGAGCGGGTCTAACAGAGAGCACGCAGTTTGTTTATCTAGGTTTGGGCCGTGAGGATGCATAAAACCCTAGTCCCACTTTGGTGGATGTATTCTGAGTTCTTGAACTAGCTACGGGGTGTAACGAGCTCCAAAAAGCCGAATCCCTATCCTCGTTGCCTTGGGCCTCCTTTTATAGAAAAAGGGGTTGCCACAGTGGCACACAGGAGGTGGAAAGGTAACAGTGTTGCGAGGTTATCCTAGTATTACAGGACAAAGCACATTAAATGTGAGGCTTAGGTGTCCCTCCACTTTATCGGGGGCGGGGGCGAGGCCCGTCCCGTCCGTCGCCGCTCCTCCAAGCTTCGACACGCGCCCTGGCCAGTGATGCATGTGGTGCCATGTAGGTAGGCAGGCAGCTGAGGTGGCGCGGTGGTGGAGTCTCCACGAAGGGCTGCATGTCGCCACGCAGGTGCCTGCCCAGCTGGTTGGGTCAGCAGCTGCATGCGAAAGGCGGTGGAGACTTGGCTAGTGTGGGCCTGACGGTGGCCCTGCTAGTGCGCTTGGCGAGGGCCTTGCCGGGTGGCCCGGCAAGGGTCTTGCCGTGGTGTGCAGGCGTCCCCGACAAGGATCTTGCCGGGGGTCTTGTAGGTTTCTTCGGTGAGGATGGCTGCCTTCCTATCCTCATTTGACCTTGACTATTCTTTGTCTTCATGAAGATCTGCATTCCACCACAGAGGTGCCTCCCGAGCCCTGTCCAATGCATTTGTCGAGTGTTGGTGGGCTCGAGGGTGGCTTGCTCGGCTGGCGTGGGCGAGCTGCCTGATACGTCTCCAACGTATCTATAATTTTTTATTGCTCCATGCTACATTATCTACTGTTTTGGACTATATTGGGCTTCATTTTCCACTTTTATATTATTTTTGGGACTAACCTATTAACCGGAGGCCCAACCCAGAATTGTTGTTTTTTTGCCTATTTCAGTGTTTCGGAGAAACAGAATATCAAAGGGAGTCCAAACGGAATAAAACCTTCGGGAACGTGATTTTCTCACCGAACGTGATCCAGGAGACTTGGACCCTACTCCAAGGAGTCAAAGAGGAGGTCACGAGGGTGGGGGGCGTGCCCCCTGCCTCGTGGGCCCCTCGGTGCTCCACCGACGTACTCCTTCCTCCTATATATACATATGTACCCCCAAACGATCAGAACAGGAGCCAAAAACCTAATTCCACCGCCGCAACTTTCTGTATCCACGAGATCCCATCTTGGGGCCTGTTCCGGAGCTCCACCGGAAGAGGGCCGTCATCATGGAGGGCTTCTACGTCATCCTAGCCCCTCCAATGAAGTGTGAGTAGTTTACCTCAGACCTTCGGGTCCATAGTTAGTAGCTAGATGGCTTCTTCTCTCTCTTTGAATCTCAATACAACGTTCTCCCCCTCTCTTGTGGAGATCTATTCGATGTAATCTTCTTTTTGTGGTGTGTTTGTTGAGATCGATGAATTGTGGGTTTATGATCAAGTCTATCTATGAATAATATTTGAATCTTCTCTGAATTCTTTTATGTATGATTGGTTATCTTTGCAAGTCTCTTTGAATTATCCGTTTGGTTTGGCCAACTAGATTGGTAGTTCTTGCCATGGGAGAAGTGCTTAGCTTTGGGTTCGATCTTGCAGTGTCCTTTCCCAGTGACAGAAGGGGCAGCAAGGCACGTATTGCATCATTGCCATCGAAGATAACAAGATGGGGTTTACTTCATATTGCATGAATTTATCTCTCTACATCATGTCATCTTTCTTAAGGCGTTACTCTGTTTTTAACTTAATACTCTAGATGCATGCTGGATAGTGGTCGATGAGTGGAGTAATAGTAGTAGATGCCGAATCCTTTCGGTCTACTTGTCACGGACGTGATGCCTATATACATGATCATGCCTAGATATTCTCATAACTATGCTCAATTCTGTCAATTGCTCAACAGTAATTTGTTCACCCATCGTAGAATACTTATGCTCTTGAGAGAAGCCACTAGTGAAACCTATGGCCCCCGGGTCTATTCTCATCATATCAATCTCCATCACTTTAATCTTGCTTTGCCTTTTACTTTGCCTTTACTTTTTTACTTTGCATCTTTATACCAAAAACACTAAAAATATTATATCTATCAGATCTCACTCTCGTAAGTGACCGTGAAGGGATTGACAACCCCTAATCGCATTGATTGTGAGTAGCTATCGTTTTGTGCAGGTACGAGGGACTTGAGCGTGGCCTCCTACTGGATTGATACCTTGGTTCTCAAAAACTGAGCAAAATACTTACGCTACTCTACTGCATCATCCCTTCCTCTTCGGGGAAAACCAACACAAGCTCAAGACGTAGCACTGCCCCGGCAAGGGTCTTGCCGGGGCCGCTGAGGCTGCCCCGGCAAGGGTCCTTTCCGAGGAAACTTGCTTTGCCCATCTGATATTTGCGGCCTTGGTCCTTGTCATTGCTTTGCTTCGTCTTAGGCTTTGATCTTACCTTGGCTTACCTCCCTTGCTCTGCTTGGTGTGGTCACGGGCACGGCTCTGACTGCCCGTGCACAGGTAAAGGGGTACAAAAATGTGCCCCTAGTTTTGTACACCGCCACCTGGACGCCGCTCAGCTGGAGCGCGATGCCGCCTATGAATTCACGCCCACCGCGGCTGACCCAAGCCGGGTCGCCGATGTGCATGCCCGGGGAGGAGCGATCGGCCGAGCCCTCGGCGCCATCCCAACCGTCTACGAGACCCCAGCGAAGAACATGCGCGCTGCCCAGGCGGCCGCAGCTGGCCTGGACCAGCTCGCGGGTGAGGAGTTGAAAGAGCGCATCGGGCGGATGCGCGAACTCCTCCACGCCGCCAACACCCAGCAGGACCGCCTCAACCAGCTCACCAAGCCGGCGGGATCCGGCTCCGCCTGCCTTGGCGGGCCCGGCGAACTTCTGCACACCGCTTCCTCGCCACCCGGCGAGGCGCCCTCCGGCCGAGCCCGGACTCGGCGCGACCCGGCCGCTACGGCCGCCGGCAGCTTGGGCGACAAGTCCATCCTAGAGATCCAGTGAGGACCCATCCAGCATGGCCGGCGTCCGGCTCCAACCAACCCGCCCCCCCGTGGCCTGGCCGCAAGTCAACTCGGCCCGCGCGCCATCGATGATGCCGATGCTCGCCACCACCTCGATCGACTCGCTCGCTCCCTGGAGGTGGAGGAGAGCGGCGCTATCGGGCCGGCGTGCTTTGGTCCGCGCATCCGGGAGGAGCCCTTCCCCAAAGGAGTCATGCTCCCCCGCGACACCCCCAAGTACAACAGGACGGTGAAGCCAGAAGACTGGCTCACCGACTACAGCACGGCCATTGGCTTCACCTGTGCCAATCGTCGTCTCGCTGTGCGCTACGCACCGCTCATGCTCCAAGGGTCGGCCCGCATGTGGTTGAACAGCCTGCTGATGGGTAGCATCAACACGTGGGTGGACTTCGAGGAAGCGTTCGACCGCAACTTCACGGGGACCTACAAGCAGCCGGGCCGCCCTAGCCAGCTTGCCATGTGCGTGCAAGGGCCTACGGAGACCGGTCGCGAGTACCTCGCATGCTGGACCGAGCTCCGAAATAGCTACGAGGGCGTCCATGAAGTCCAGGCGATCCAGTACTTCGTCAGCGGGTGCCGAGATGGCACCCTCCTCAAGCACAAGCTCTTACGCTCCGAGCCGGCCACCATGGCCGCGCTCATGGTGACGGCGGACAAGTACGCCACCGCCGACTCTGCCATGAAGATCCAGGTGGCGCTGGACGAAGCCGATTCCCCCTCCGAAGCCGGCCGGCGAAAGCAGCCGGCAGCAGCATCACCAGAACAACAAGCAGAAGGCCGACCAGCCGACGCCACGTCACGACAACCGGCTCGTCGCGGCCATCGAGCCCGCGGCGGACCCGGCGATGAAGTACCGGCAAACCGGCAAGACGGCATGGCAACCCGCCATGAGCTTCGAGTAGATGCTCGACGCTCCCTACAAGAACCACAGCGGCGCAAAACCCTCCACGCACACGCTTCGGCAGTGCGCCATCACTAAGCGCATCATGAGGGGCGACGTCCAGCCCCCTCCAGCTCCGGCTCCAGGCGCGGGACAGCTGCCTCCGCCTCCACCGCCGCCTCCAGCTGGCGGCGCGATGCGCGACGACGCCTACCCGCTACTGCTCTACATAGCCGTGGCCTCGTGGGCGGTCAACACGGTGTTGGTGGTAGAGCGACCAGAGAAGGGCAAGATCCAAGCCGTCCAGCGCCCAGTCTACTACCTGAGCGAGGTGCTCTCCAACTCCAAGCAGAACTACCCGCACTACCAGAAGATGTGCTATGGCGTGTACTTCACTGCCAAGAAGCTAAAGCAGTATTTCCAAGAGCACGTGTCACCGTGGTCAGCACGACGCCTATCGGAGAAATCATCGGGTGCCGGGTTGCCAAGTGGGCGATCCAGCTAGCCGGCCACACCATTCTCTAAGAGCCCGCACCATGATCAAGTCTAAAGCCCTGGCCGACTTCCTCGTCGACTAGACCTTGACCCAGTACTTGCCGCCGCCTCCCGACTCGACGCATTGGCGCATGCACTTCGACGGGTCCAAGATGCGACTCAGCTTGGGGGCCGACATTGTACTGTTGTCCCCAAAGGGCGACCGGTTCCGCTACGCGCTCCAGATCCACTTCGCCGCCTCCAACAATGTCGCCGAGTATGAAGCCCTTGTGCACGGCCTCCGACTTGCCAAGGAACTCGGCATCCGGCGCATCCTGTGCTACGGCGACTCAGACCTAGTGGTGCAGCAGTGCTCCGGCGAATGGGACGCCCGCGACTCCAACATGGCAAGCTACCGCTTCCTCGTCTAGAAGCTGTCCGTATCCTTTGAGGGCTACGAGTTCCTCCACGTCCCGCGCGTGGAGAATGAAGCAGCTGACACGCTCGCCAAGATCGCCTCGTCATGACAAGCCATCCCGTCCGGCGTCTCCCTCAAGCACCTGCGCAAGCTGTCCATCAAACCATCACCGGACTCCGAGTCCATCGACATTCCAGACGACCCGACTGCACCTCAACCTAGCTCGGGGGCTGCTGAACCTGGCCCAGGGGCTGCTGGACCCGGCCCGGGGGCTGCTTAGCTCGACCCGGCCACCATCGTCCCAGACCCGGCCATCGCCATCCCTGACCCGGGGGCTGCTCAACCCGGCTCGGGGGCTACTGACTCGGAACCCACCCTGGTGGCCGTCTTCGCCGTGGTTACGACTCCATCTTGGGCCCTCCCTGTATCATAATTTTTGGAGAACGGGGTTCTCCCCATGGACGAGACCGAAGCTCGGCAAGTGCAGCGCCGGGCGTCCGCCTACAACATCATCAACAATGAGCTCATCAAGCGCAGCTCCACCGGCGTGTTCCAGCGCTGCGTCGAGCAGGAACGGGGCATCGACATCCTCCTCGACATACATCAGGGCGAGTGCGGGCACCACGCTGCATCACGATCCCTGGTGGCCAAGGCGTTCCGCCACGGTTTCTACTAGCCCAGGGCCCTCCAGGATGCCGAGTCGCTCGTCCTCAAGTGCAAGGGATGTGAGCGCTTCGGCAAACGCAACCACCAGCTGTCGCCAGCACTCCGCACCATACCGATCGTCTGGCCCTTCGTGGTCTGGGTACTCGACATGGTGGGACCCTTCAAAACCGCTCGAGGCGGCATGACGCACTTACTGGTGGCAGTGGAAAAATTCACCAAGTGGATTGAGGCAAGACCAATCAAGAAACTGGATGGGCCAATAGCCGTCCGATTCATCAAGGACATAGCGGTGTGCTACGGCATGCCGAACAGCATCATCACTGACAACGGCACCAACTTCGCCAAGGGCGCGCTCGAGCAATACTGCTCCATCTCTGGCATCCGCCTCGACCTGGCCTCCGTTGCGCATCCGCAGTCCAACGGGCAGGTCGAGCGGGCCAATGGACTCATCCTGTCCGGCGTCAAGCCACGACTCATCGAGCCACTCATCCACTCACCCGGCAGCTGGCTTGACGAGTTGCCAGCCGTTCTCTGGAGTCTATGCACCACGCCGAATCGGTCGACCGGGTTCACCCCATTCTTCCTCGTCTACGGAGCCGAAGCCGTCATCCCGACCGACGTCGAGTTCAACTCGCCGCACGTCGCGATGTACACCAAAGCTAAAGCAAGAGAAGCCCGCAAAGACGGCGTTGACCTGCTTGAAGAAGCACGCCTCCTGGCGCTCAGTCGCTCGTCCATATACTAGCAAGGCCTGAGGCACTACCACAACAAGAAGATCAAGCCCCTCGCGTTCCGCAAGGGCGACCTCGTCCTCCGACTCGTCCAAGAGCAGGCAGGGCAGCACAAGCTGTCTCCTCCATGGGAGGGCCCATTCATCGTGAGCAGGGCCTTGCGCGACCACAACGCCTACTACGTCATCGACGCACGCAAGTCGAGGAAGCGCAAGAAGGACACCACCGGTGAAGAAACGTCCCGGCCGTGGAACGCGGAACTCCTCCGCCTGTTTTATAGTTAGTCGCATGAGCGTATGTATCACCGCCTTTTGTAAACGCATGAAACCACGGGGTCCCCGAACGAGACTTGGGGGCTGCCTTTTGTCGACCAATTTATTGTGTCCCTATTTTCTTGCATCACTATACCACTGAACCCGGCCACCGGTCCGACTTGCTCGACCCGGGGGCTCGGGGGCTAGCCTGCTCGGTCGCCACCCCGCCGCCTTACTTGGTGATTCGTGATAAAGTTAGGATGTTGCGGTCCCCACTTCGCCCTAAAGCCATAGATCCAGCTTTGGCTACCAGCTAGCACACACAACGGGCCAAAGCTCCTTTACGCTTCATACACTAAGTCAAAGGCTGTCGGGTCGATCAACCCGGCTCACCATTCATCAAACGGACAGCCGCACGACCGGCTGCTCGCCAACCGGCTTCGCCGGATTGCCGCCAGCCGGCCCAGTGGGTGCCTCGCTCGCGCTCAATGTTTCAAGGGACCCAAGTCCTGGGCGCTCCTCTCAAAGAGCCAAACTCCTTGTCATGGACCGGAGCCTCGGTTGTCTGACTTGCGGGGGAGGGGGGGGGGAGGTTCGAGAAAGGAAAAGCGCATGAAATTGGTCCAAAAATGGAAGGCAAAAAGCAAAAACACCCACGACATCTGCACAAGTATTTAAGAAAAGGCCCATGGCCCGAGTTCATTACACCCTAAAACCCCCAGTGGGTGGGTGGACCTGCTATTTAACAGACTTTACACAAAGTGTCTCAGGCATCTCCAGCGTCGCGTCGCGACGTCGACGGCTCTCCTCTGGCGGCCTCCGGGTCCAGCGAGGCACCGGTGTCCTCCTCAGCACCCGCGTCGCGGTAGACGCCCGTCTCCTCCAAGCTCCCCTCCGGATCATGGAGGAGCAAGCCGTAGCTGTCACTGTCCATGGCCCTGCCGTCTTCCGTCCGCTCCGGATGGAACTTGTCGTGGAAGGCGAACTCGGCGATGTAGCTGACCCAGTGTAGCTGACCCAGGAGGCGATCCGGCCGGCTTGCTCCTACAAGTGCTGCTCCGAACCGGCCTGCTGGTCCATCAACGCGTGCAACTGCAGGTCCGGATGCCAGGACATTGCGAACCAGAGCACCATCTCAGCACCGACACGAGCGGCGGAGATGCGCCACTCGCCAAGCCGGTCCGACCCCATCTCCAACCAACGCGCCAGGCGCGAGAAGCTGCTCGATTGGACGGAGTCCAGCCATAGCGCCGCCGTCATTGTAGTGCCGGCCTGGGACAGCCGCCCCAACTGCATTCCCAGGACCTGCAGGCGGGCCTCAACGGCAGTGATGATCTCCAGGAAGGTCCAGGCCACCCGCGGATCCGTCTCGGACCCAACGACGCCGGTCGGGTCGCGCTGATGGCGGACGGCTTCCTCCGCCAGCCGCTGCATCTCCGGGAAGGCCCCTGCCGCAAAGGAAGAAGCGACTTAGAAGAAGAACAACAAGGAAGAAAGGCCGGATCCCGACCCGACAAACGACAAGAAAAAACACTTACTGAAGAAGGACTCTTCCAGGTGCTACGCTTCAAGCAACGTACCATGCCGCTCCCGTTCGATGGCGCGATCGCGCTCCTTGAGCGCCTTCTCTAGATCGGTCGCTGTCGGTGTCAAAACCGGCGGATCTCGGGTAGGGGGTCCCGAATTGTGCGTCTAAGGCGGATGGTAACAGGAGGCAGGGGACACGATGTTTTACCCAGGTTCGGACCCTCTTGATGGAGGTAAAACCCTACATCCTGCTTGATTTATTCTTGATGGTATGGGTATTACAAGAGTTGATCTACCATGAGATCGGAGAGGCTAAACCCTAGAAGCTAGCCTATGGTATGATTGTATGTTGTCCTACGGACTAAAACCCTCCGGTTTATATAGACATCGGAGGGGGCTAGGGTTACACAAGGTCGGTTACAAAGGAGGAGATATTCATATCCGTACTGCCTAGCTTGCCTTCCACGCCAAGTAGAGTCCTATCCGGACACGAGACGAAGTCTTCAATCTTGTATCTTCATAGTCCAATAGTCCGGCTGTCCGGAGACCCCCTAATCCAGGACTCCCTCAGTAGCCCCTGAACTAGGCTTCAATGACGTCGAGTCCGGCGCGTAGTATTGTCTTCGGCATTGCAAGGCGAGTTCCTCCTCCGAACACATCACAGAAGAGTTTGAATACCAGGATAGTGTCCGACCCTGCAAAATAAATTCCACATACCACCGTAGAGAGAATAATATTTCCACAAATCTTAATCTGCTGACACGCTTTGGCAACATGACATCAGGCCATGGCTCAGTGATTATTCGAACCGTTTTTCTTCAACCAGCTCCACACATAACGCGAGGCAGTTTCTTGACACGTCTTGTCAAAGCAGAGATCGTGTTCCCCTAATTACGGGATTCTCATCAATACGGTCGTGGGTAACCCAACCGTGCCTAAGACTCCTAGATTTTAGGCAAGTCCCAAACGGCCACTAGGAGGATGCTTGATATTCACCCTCTTTATAAAGGGACAAGGCTTTTACTTTTTTCCCTCCCGTGCTCAATCGAATCCTTCCCCCGCCTCAAGTTCTAACACCCAAAGCCCAGGTCAGGTGCTTCGGACCTTCAATCATGTCCGGATCTAGCCTTCAAGGCCGGTGGATGCCCTCCTCCCTTACGGAAGAGGATATCAAGAAGTTGAGGGAGGCCAGATACCTGACCGCCGAGGTTTCGCATCGGCTGCCTGCCCGAGGGCAGGTCGTCCCTACTCCTGAAACCAACAAGAACGTTGTGTTCATCTCCCACTTCCTCCGAAGTCTAGGCCTCACCCTGGATCCCTTTGTTAGGGGTTTGATGTTCTATTACGGGCTAGATTTCCACGATCTAGCCCCGGACTCCTTTCTCCACACCTCGACATTCATCGTCGTGTGTGAGGCCTTCCTCCGCATTACCCCTCACTTCGGCCTGTGGCTCAAGACCTTTGACGTGAAGCCGAAGATGGTCGAGGGGCAGCATGTAGCGTGCGAAGGCACATTAATAAGCAAGATTGCCGGAGCTCCATGGCCAAAGGGTTCCTTTCCAGAGGTGTCCGGATTGTGGCAACGGGAGTGGTTTTACATCACAGCTCCCAGAAGTGCCAAGTGGGTGGCTGCCCCTGCTTTCCGCTCGGGCCCTCCACCACAACTGATGTCATGGATTAGCAGAGGGCTGAGCTGGGGTCCAGCCAAGGACGTGCCTATATTGCAGAGCCGTATTCAAGATCTCTTCGAAGGAGATTTCAGTCTGGTTATGGTGGTGCAAGTCATGCTGGTTCATCGAGTCCAGCCTTGCAAACGCCGGCCCCTCCGCATGTGGGAGTTCAACCCAGAAGGACCGCGCACTATTCAGAATTTCCTCGGCCTGACGCACGAGGAGATGTATAAATCATTCTTTGGACCCCAAATAGAGTGTCCGGATACTACCGAGGACGTGGGCCTGAGCAGCAATCGCACCGCCAACCAAGTAAGTAATCCTCTAGCCAAACACACCGTCTTTCATTTATCATGGCGTCATTCTGAGAAATCGCTCTTTGACCAGGACTGGTTAACAAAGGCGAAGATGATTTGGTGTTCGGCCCCCCTTCTTGAGGGTGTGGACAATCCAGTACTGGAAAAGATGCTCGAGCTAGCACCTTGCCCAGAGCCCTCAAAGGAAGATAGAGGGGGGAACAATGAGGGCGAAAGCGGGCCCCCATCGCTACCAATTCCAACCGAGGGAATGAGCGCCTCCATGAAGGAGGATAACCAAGGGGAAGAATCTGACCTTCTCTCACTCCAGGGAAGGAAGAGGACTGCCTTTGAAGATCCGGAAACCAAGGCTTCCAAATGGGAGAGGAAGTCTCCGCCAGAGGGTCCTGCCTCAGAGGGCGCCTTTGCCGAATAAAGTCCGCACGGGGATCAGCCCTCTAACAAGCCATAAGTGATCAAAAAAAATACTTAATAGTAAATATATTACTTCCGAGGAAAATGACCGAAGTGTTTGTCTCGCAGTTCGCATCTTAGCCCTTCTCAACAGAGCTCGTCTTCAGGGGATCTTCTTCCGAAGATGATGGAGAGCAAAACGCCTCCCCCGGACTCCCCCACTCAAGAGGCGGGCGACCTTGAAGTGTCGTCAAGGAGGGCCTCCCCGGGTCTGGTGAGGCCAAAAGACAATCCTATGGTCACCCGAAGTCCCCAGTATCTGGCTCTTGAAGAGGGTGAACAAAAGAGTCCGGCGCCGTCTGGTATGCGGTTGGATGCACTGAGGGATCTGCTAAAGTGACCGACCATATCGGAAGAACACCGTACGTTGATGGGTACGGTGATGGAAAGGATTTCGTCCGCCGAAAGTGGGTTGCATGATGCCTTTATGAGTCTACTGACGGGCTTTGAGGTACGTAAAATGATGTACATTTGTGATAGTACCGCACATTTTTAGGTGTGCCATGTGTAGATAGTAGCCCTTGAGACTCTGGTTGTCACCGAGGACGGCGACAAACAGAGGATCATAGTCCCAGGTAATAGACATACCGCTTTATGTGCAGGTGGTGGAAGCTCCGGTGGCTAGCCGGACTAATGAGTTTGCCGAACTAAAGCGGCAACTGGATGCGGCAGATGCCGACATCGAGCTTGTTAACAACCGGCTTGACGAGGCACAGGGTAAGTAATCTTTTCTGGTGAATGTCACATAGTAAGAGCAGCGTGATGCCAGTATCTTTAATATGTTGTGACTGCAGACGGAGCTGCCACCGTGGAGACCCTTCGGGCGGAACTTGCCCGAGCCAAAGAACAAGCAAGGAGTAGTAATGCGGCTGCTTTGAAGGCGGTCGAAGAGTTGAGAGCCGAGAAGGCCGCGCATTGTGAGAGCAAAGAGAAAATGGCCAAGATGGCTGTAAAGTTAAAAGACACTGCCAACCGTTGCCAGTTCCTTGAAGAAGAAAACCGAGCAAAGGCGACGGACCTTGAAAAGGCCACGATGGCGACCAAAGACACCCGCTCTGCTATGAGAGCGAAGAAGGAGAAGCTGTGTGAAGCCGGGGATATTGTGGCTGGGAAGCCCTTTATGCTGCGGAGGAAGTTCGGAGATCCGCGGTATGCCCCTCTGGATCGGCTATGGAGTTCGGCAGACACATATCTGGACTTGGCGGCGAGCGCGGTCGATGCGGCCGAATACTTCCGAGATCAAACAGATCGTGAAGTGGACAAGCTGTTCTGGTTGCAGTTTAACATTCCAGAGCGTCCGCTTCCATTGACTGATCAGCTAGCCAAATGGGCCGAACTCAATAGGTTGTCCGGACTTGCCATGAGGTCTGTCGTGGATCAGCTGGGGCCAGAAAGGCCAAAGCCGAACAACTATTTTAGCCTGGTGCAGTAGTTCCTTGGTGCGGTGCCGCGTATCAATGCGATGAAGAGGTCGGCGTGCATAGAAGGCTCACGGATGGCCCTTGCCCGTGTCAAAGCATATTGGGCGGAGATGGATGCTACCATTGTTGCGACGTAGGGTTCGGCCATAGACCGAGTGGCTGCCGAGCACTATTTTGAAGAAGTTCTTGAGGGTGCTCGCTTGATAGAGGCCCCGTGCTCGAAGAATATTATGTTTGAATGACATGTATTCCCATTGTAAAAACACTGTTTTTATTGAATTTATCAAGGCTGTATTTATACTTGTGCCCGAAAGTATTGTGATGCCTCCTGTGCGGCCGTTTATGTATACATGTGTATAACCTGAAAGATTGCAGTCGTCGGCTTCAGCCCCCACGCAAATAATGCGGGGATGTTCGCAGAAGACGTGTGTTCACACTCAATCCAACATCTTGGTCCTAATAAGGAGGTGATAGTACATCGAACTAGGCAACCGGACTATAATGCTTTAACACTTTAACTTAGCCATAGGAGTTTGACAGTGGGGCTACTATATAGCCCCTGGTGGCTCTGCACTCATCCGAATTCAGGGTGCGTACTTGCCCGTCCGGGAAACGACCCTTCGTTAAGGCGGATGAATTCTAAGAATCCGATGGGTCATCGAGTGGTTGACCAGTCTCGCGCTATATCATAACAGTCAGTTTTCGGCTTTCTCTACTGAGGTGCTCGTCCAGATGAACCAAGGCACAATCCCAGTAGTTCTCCCGGTGCCGCCTTAGCCGATAGAGTGGAACGTAAGGCAACAAAACATAGGAGCCGGGAAAACCCAACATTTGACCAAAGACATGATTCAGAGCTGATGCATATAAGGCCAAACTCATGACGCCGAACACTCCCTAAGATATTCGGTCTTTATGGTGTAAACCGGGCCTAAACAGTGCCCATTGTAAGAAGCCCCTGGTGTCCAGGTACGTGCATTGTTCTGACGTGGCCACATGCCAAGACGCCAGCATCCTTCTCAATGGTACTGAGAATCCGAGGGATGTGTATCAACAAGAGACACTAAAAAAGGTTGACGCAGGGTCTTAATCTAAAAAGAATCCGGGTCCCTACTGCACATCTACGCCTGTGTCTCCGTTGTGCCGTATCCTGGACGGGTGTAGCACAATGGTCATCTGTAAAAGAGAGGAACTTAGGTGAAAAGTTGCCGTGCAAAAAGGTAGGTTTTAAAGAAACCATGCATAGATCAAGATGAGTAAAAATTGCCACTTGTCTGTGCGTGTTGGGCCCCTTGTATTTGTAATAGGGGTGTGGTCATCAAACCTGTATGAATTACATATAGCTGCGCCGGACTCGTCTAACCGTGTCCGTGGTCTTGACGACCTATCAAATGTTTTAGTAGGTGAGGCCGCTTTAGTATGCGGCTGCCACGGCAGCCGCATTCTTTTCGGCGCGCAGGGATCGCTCAATATTTCCATTTACTATAATGATGCCATGTGGACCAGGCATCTTAAGCATGAGGGAAGCGTAATGCGGTATTGCATTAAAGCGAGCGAAAGCTTCGCGTCCAAGTAGTGCTTGATAGCCACTTTGGAACGGAGCAATGTGGAAGGTTAAATTTTCACTATGGAAGTTATCGGGGAAGCCGAATATAACCTCTAGTAGCAGGGAGCCCGTGCAATGAGCCCCCGGGCCTGGCGTTACTCCTTTAAAGGTAGTATTGCTGTGGCAAATTTTCGTTGGGTCTACCCCCATTTTGCGGATTGTGTCCTGATATATCAGGTTTAGACTGCTGCCACCGTCCATCAGGACTCGTGTGAAGTGGTATCCGTCAATTATTGGATCTAATACCAAGGTAGCCCATCCTGCACGCAGGGTACTTGCCGAGTAATCCTGATGGTCGAAGGTGATCGGTTGAGACGACCAGTGGCAGAACTCCGCGGTGATAGGCCCTTGGGCATATTTATCTGGGAGTGCCGCTTTGTTTCTCCCCTCTATCATGTGTAAAACGTTTACTATTTTGACTTCTGGTGGAAATTTCTTCTGTTCCCCAGTGCTTTGCTTGCGAGGCTCATCCTCGTCTTCGCTTGGTGTATCCTGCCCCTTATGTTCGGCGTTGAGCTTGTCGGACTGATTGAAGACCCAACATTCTCTATGGGTATGATTTGCAGGTTTATCGGGGGTGCTATGGATCTGACATATTTGGTCCAGAATTTTGTTTAGGCTGGACAGTTCATCTCTGGCGCCTTTAGAGGGCAGCTTTTGCTGAGCTGGCCGAGAGCTTCTGAATCCGGCGTTTACCACCGTGCTCTTCAGGCTATCTTCTTTATTCCGGCACTTATTATTTTTGCTGCGTCGTGATTTCCCGTTTCCATCTCTAACTTCGGATGTACTTGGGTCGCTGGTGCTGCATTGGGCTAGCCAGCTGTCCTCGCCCGCGCAAAAGCGGGTCATGAGGCTTGTTAATGCTGCCATTGTTCTCGGCTTTTCTTGGCCGAGGTGTCTGGCAAGCCATTCGTTTCGGACGCTGTGTTTAAAAGCTGCCAAGGCTTCGGCGTCCGGACAGTCGACTATTTGGTTCTTTTTAGTAAGAAACCTGTTCCAGAGCTTTCGGGCTGACTCTCTAGGCTGTTGAGTTATATGACTTAAATCGTCCGCATCCGGAGGTCGGACATAAGTCCCTTGAAAATTTGCTCGAAAAGCGTCTTCGAGCTCTTCCCAGCTTCCAATGGAGCTTTCGGGGAGGCTTTTAAGCCAGTGCCGAGCTGGCCATTTGAGTTTGAGGGGTAAATACTTAATGGCGTGGAGATCATCTCCTTGAGCCATATGGATATGGAGGATATAGTCCTCAATCCAGACCCCAGGGTCTGTTGTTCCGTCGTATGCCTCTATGTTTACGGGTTTGAATCCCTTTGGAAATTCATGGTCCATCACCTAGTTGGTGAAACATAGGGGGTGTGCGGCACCCCTGTATCTAGGTGTACCGCGTTGTTCGGATGTTTGTTGTGTTGCATCGTATGCTGGAGCGCGCTTGCGTGGTCCATAGATGGATCTGGTTGCGCCGTCCTTTTGATGCGAGCCCTCGCGTGGATCGCGTATTGGCTTATGTGCAGCGTTGTTTGCCGCTCTATGTTGGCTGTGAGGTCGTCTATCCGGTCAGATGGCTGTTTTAATTTTTGGTTGCGGGGGATCTAAGGCCTCCTCATCAAATTCAGGTAGCAACTTCTGCTTCGGGTAGCTCTTGGTGGGGCAATTACAGCCGTACTTCGTTGCTGTGTTGAGTACTTTACTCCATCTGATTCTGAGTGTGTCTTGCACAGCCTTGAGCCTTTGCTTCTACTTTTTTAGACTCCTCGTGGTGGCAACAAGCCTTTGATGGGCATTCTGTTGCCCCGGGTGTCTGTCCGGTGTGATGTCGTCCGGACTATTATCTTTGACAGAGTCGGGTTGTTCGGTTTGATTCTCCGTGTTGCCGTGGTCCAGCGATGGTTCACCCTGCTCTAACGCTGGGTCTATATGATCGTTGTTTCTGCCGAGGCGGGATTTGGAGCAGCGCTTACGCCGCTGCTTTGACTGCTTCTCGAGGGGACAACCCTTCGTTGCGTCCTTCCGTTCCTCGTCGTCGTTTTCTTTTGGTGTGTCCACCATGTATACGTCATGTGATGAAGTGGGCGTCCAGTGCCCTATGGGCAGTGGTTCCTGTTCGTCTCCTGCATCGTCGTCCATACTGTCGATGTCTTCTGAGTTGAAGTCGAGCATGTCGGTTAAGTCATCGACAGTGGCTACTAAGTGGGTGGTGGGTGGGCGGCAAATTTCTTCGTCATCCGCATCCCAATCCTGCCGGACATAGTTCGGCCAGGACTCTCCTGACAAGGAGAGAGACTTTAATGAATTCAGTATGTCTCCGAAGGGCGAGTGCTGAAAGATATCTGTGGAGGTGAACTCCATGATTGGCGCCCAGTCGGATTTGATAGGCACGGGCGCAGGCGGTTCGGAGTCCGTGGCCGGGGAAGGATCCGACAGTTTGGCAACACGGCTCTCGTGAAGGGTAAGGTCGATATTTGGCTCAATTGCCGCTGAGGATACGGCCTCCGTGATGGGGTCTATCCACCCGTCCATGGATGGCGCAACTGGCTTCGAATTGAGGCTCGGAGCGGCTGCTGGTGCGATCTCCTGAATACGGTCCGATGGTAGAGCTAAATCGTACTCATCGTGACCGCGTGGCGCACAAGGCAGGGGCTTGAATCCGTCGAAGATCATGTCTCCGCGGATATCGGCCATGTAATTTAAGCTTCCAAACCTGACCTGATGGCCAGGGGCGTAGCTTTCGATCTGCTCCAAATGGCCAAGCGAGTTGGCCCGCAGTGCGAAGCCGCCACACACAAAGATCTGTCTGGGGAGAAAAGTCTCACCTTGGACTGCATCGCTATCGATGATAGAAGGAGCCATCAAGCCTAACGGTGACGACACAGAGGAACCCTCAATGAAAGCACCAATGTCGGTGTCAAAACCGGCGGATCTCGGGTAGGGGGTCCCGAACTGTGCGTCTAAGGCGGATGGTAACAGGAGGCAGGGGACACGATGTTTTACCCAGGTTCGGGCCCTCTTGATGGAGGTAAAACCATACGTCCTGCTTGATTTATTCTTGATGGTATGGGTATTACAAGAGTTGATCTACCACGAGATCGGAGAGGCTAAACCCTAGAAGCTAGCCTATGGTATGATTGTATGTTGTCCTACGGACTAAAACCCTCCAGTTTATATAGACACCGGAGGGGGCTAGGGTTACACAAGGTCGATTACAAAGGAGGAGATATCCATATCCATACTGCCTAACTTGCCTTCCACGCCAAGTAGAGTCCAATCCGGACACGGGACGAAGTCTTCAATCCTGTATCTTCATAGTCCAACAGTACGGCCAAAGGATATAGTCCGGCTGTCCGGAGACCCCCTAATCCAGGACTCCCTCAGTAGCCTTGGAAAGGGCCGCCTTCAGCTCGGCGTCCTTGTCTTCGGCCGCCTCGCGGCGACGGGTCTCGTCCTGACGGCCCCCCTCAGCCATGGTCACCTGCTCCTGTAGGCGATCCACCTCGGCATGGAGCCGGCCCTTGTCGTCGGCCAGCTGGCCGCGCTGTTGGTCCGCCTCCACCAGGGCCTGTTGTGCCTCTACCACCTTGGCGGCTTCCGCCTTAAGGTGCTCCACCTCGGCCTCGAGACGGCTCTTGTGACCCGCCAGCTGCTCATGCAGCCGGTTGGCCTCGTCAAGAGACCGCCGAGCCTCAGCCGCCTCCGCCCTCGCCTGTGGCGCCTCGACGCCAAGACGGCCTGTGTCGGCAACGAGCCGGTCGTAGTAATGACTGGCTCGGAGCAGACGAGTCCTCCAGGACAACACCTCGGCTGCGAAAAAGAAGGACTCAATAGAAGAAAAAAGGAGGACTTAAGATTTGGCCCAACTGTTACACAGTTGGCCCGAATCTCGAGGGCTACACCTAGTGGGTGCGCTAGCGCGCCCCCACTAGAAAAGAGCACAAGAATACCTGCGGCGACACGGAGCTCCTCCTCCTTGACGGCAAGCTGCTCCTTGAGCTCCCGATGCTTGCCCAGGAGACGATTGTAGGTAGCGAAACGAAAAGCGTCGAGACACTGAAGAAAGCAGAAATCAGAACAAGGCCAACACTCTAAAGATTCGACCCAACTACTACATAGTTGGCCCGAACCTCGGGGGCTACACCCAGTGGGGGCGCTGGCGCGCCCCTACAAAGAAGAATTTACAATAAGACTTACCAAAACGATGCGCTCCAGGTCGCGCGTCTGCTCCACCTCGGCCTGGGCGAAGGCCTCGAGCCGTTCCATTCGGCCTCGCAGGCGGCGACTGACGGCGTCCAGCGCCACCTCCTCCTAGGTCACAGGCCCGAAGACAATGACACTCCCGGTCCGGGCCTGCTGCGGCACGGCAGCTCGGCGCCCTCCCTGCCGGGGCACCAAGGCATACTCCCCGCTGGCCGCTCGCGACGCGGCCAGCACCTCCTCCGACGCCCCTCCCGGCGCCGACAACGACCCGGACGCCGGGACGCCCTGTGTCGCCGTCTTCAGCCCAGCTGCCGGGGCGGCCTCCGGCACCGCCGCCCGCGGTGCCTCCTCCAAAACCGGCGGCGCCTCCGACACCGCCACTCGCAGCGTCTCTTCCAAGACGGCGCCGCCTCCACCACCATCAGTCCCCGCTCACCTGACCACGTCGGCCCGCGGCGGGGTGTCATCCGCCACCTCCACGACCGCCCGGTCGGGGATCACCACCGCAGCCCGGCCTCCACGGCCGTGCTCCCTCGCCAACGACGGCTCAAAGACCGTCACCGCCACCGTGCCCTCCGGCATCTCGCGCCAGGCCGGCTCCGCGCCGCCTCGCGCCCATGCCGCCACCGCGTCGGTCCAAGCACGGACCGATGCCGCCTCCAGCTCCGCCTCGGCCCGGTTCCTATCCCGCCAGGCCACGGCTTCGATGTCGTTTGGATCCAGGCCGAGGTCCGAGTCGGCCTGTCCTTCCACCTCGTCCTGCTCGACGAGGTCGGACCGGATCCTGCGGAACTCGGCCCCTTCGGCAGTCGCGGCTTCCGCCGCCGCCCTCGCCAGCGCGATTGGCGACCTGAAGAAGAAGACGGAATAAGAAGAAAAGAAACAAGACTAGCTCAAGGAAAAAATCGGAGCGCAAATGAGAGATGAAGCTTACCCCGCCAAGACCGGGACCAGGGTTGGTCTCCCGTCCCCGCCGCCGCGCTTCCTCTTGGCCGGCCTCCCGGCCCTGGCCGGGTCCGCCGTGCGCTTCGGGGCCTGGGGTCGTGGCGCGACGCTGTCATTCCCATGCGGGCGACTCGGCGCCGCCCCATGCGAGGACCCGGCTGCGCCCGCGTCGCCGCCTCCCCGCCCAACGCCACTACACCAACAACTGGCTTCAGCACCGACCGTTCCGTGCCGCGGTCAGCAATTCAAGGCACATGAAGAAAAACTCGAGACTTTCCCGTGCGACGCCCAGCGCCGGCGTCGGACTCCACCTCCTCCTGCCCGCCATGAGCTACAGGCTCCTTTGGTGCCACCGGCATCACCTGCGACGGGGCTCGGGCGTAAGGATGGCAAATCGCATTCAGAAGTACCCCCTGCGCCTTGTCAGGACGGATGAAAAGGTGCGCAATAGCAAAGTAAGAAGGCCAGACACTCACCTACGGCGCCGGGTTCGACTGGCTATACGGCGCCTTGCCGAACCGCCAGTCCTACCCAAGGTTGGCCTTGGAGATGCCATTCAGGTCGCGCGCGATGTGCTCCGCGGACAGCCAGGTCGACCCCATGCGGTTGGGGTCTTGAAGGCCGACCATTTTGCCGATGAGGCAGGAGCGCCCCTGAAGCGGAAGGACCCGACACCGGACGAATGCGGTGAGGAGGTCGGTGCCGGTGAACCCCTCCTGCATCCTCATCACCGTCACCCGCTTGCAGAGATTGACGATCTCCTGCAACGAGCGCCTGGGCAAGTAGCCCCAGTTCGTCTTCGCCCATGGCGGCGCGATGGCGAAGGCCGGAAGGTTGATGCAATCCGCACCAAGGTTGCGGACATAGAAGAAGGAGTTCTGCCACTTCTTGGCAGAATCCTCCAGCGGGATCTTGGGGAAATCTGCCCCCGACCGCTTCGAGATGATGGCGGCGCCGCAGTCAGTGAACTCCCCGGCCGACGGGCCCTGGTGCTTCAAGGAGAAGAAGCGTGCCTAGAGGTCGATCGTAGGCTCGACCCCCAGGTACCCCTCGCAAAGGGTGACGAAGCCGGAGAGCTGGACGATGGCGCCGGCGCCAAGATGATGCAGCTGGAGCCCGAAGAACTCCAAGAACGCGCGGAAGAAGGTGCTCGCCGGTAGCCCGAACCCGCACTCGAAGTGCGTGAGGAAGCCCACGCGCTCCTGCCCCTCGGGCCGAGGCCTCTGCTCGCCGCGCGGCAGGCGAACACCGACGTCCGTCTCCCGCGGCAGGCGCCGCGTCGCCCGGAGTTGGGTGATGTCTTCGAAAGTGACATTCGAACCCATCCAGGAGCCCGATCGCAGCGACATGATCAAAGGAGAGAAAGCAGAAGACACATATGAGAGAAAAGCAAGCAAGCATAGGACTACCCACAAAACAGCAACACCGGAGAGAAGGAGCAGCCCAAGCCTTGGCCAGCTTCCTTCCTCCTCCATACAGCTCTAGTAGCAACATTGTACTATCGACCATCCAACTACACTCGGTAGGACTAGGGGTATTATCTCTCCGAAGAGCCCCGAACCTGGGTATGTCCGGCGTCCCACGCCCTCTCATGACAACCTCGCCTCTGGAGACCACCAGCGCCCTCGAGCCTCCTCCTCTCTTTAGCCATCCATTGGCATCTGCCATGCACCCACCACGACACTTCGGGTCCATAGTTATTAGCTAGATGGCTTCTTCTCTCTTTTGGGATCTCAATACAAAGTCCCCCCTCTCTTGTGGAGAGCTATTCGATGTAATCTTCTTTCGCGGTGTGTTTGTTGAGATCGATGAATTGTGGGTTCATGATCAAGTTTATCTATGAACAATATTTGATTCTTCTCTGAATTCTTTTATGTATGATTGGTTACCTTTGCAAGTCTCTTTGAATAATCAGTTTGGTTTGGCCTACTAGATTGATCTTTCTTGCAATGGGAGAAGTGCATAGCTTTGGGTTCAATCTTGCAGTGTCCTTTCCCAGTGACAGTAGGGGCAGCAAGGCACGTATTCTATTATTGCCATCCAGGATAAAAAGATGGGGTTTATATCATATTGCATGAGTTTATCCCTCTACATCATGTCATCTTGCTTAAAGCGTTACTCTGTTCTCTTGAACTTAATACTCTAGATGCATGCTGGACAGCGGTCGATGTGTGGAGTAATAGTAGTAGATGCAGGCAGGAGTCGGTCTATTTGTCTCGGACGTGATGCCTATATACATGATCATACCTAGATATTCTCATAACTATGCTCAATTCTGTCAACTGCTAAATAGTAATTTGTTCACCCACCATAATACTTATGCTCTCGAGAGAAGCCTCTAGTGAAACCTATGGCCCCCGGGTCTATTTTGCATCATATTAATCTTCCAATACTTAGTTATTTCCCTTGCCATTTATTTTACTTGCATCTTTATGTCTATTTATCATAAAAATACCAAAAATATTATCTTATCATATCTATCAGATCTCACTCTCGTAGGTGACCGTGAAGGGATTGGCAACCCCTTTATCGCGTTGGTTGCGAGGAGTTTATTTGTTTGTGTAGGTGCGAGGGACTCGTGCATGGCCTCCTATTGGATTGATACCTTGGTTCTCAAAAACTGAGGGAAATACTTACGCTGCTGTCGGATTTCGGGTTCCGGCAGACCCTTAAGGTTCGAACACTGGGGTGCGCGCAGAAATCTCGCCTTCAACCTCTCCGTCTCGATGGGATCTAAACTACTAAAAGAGCTGCACGAAAGACACAAGATTTATACTGGTTCGGGCCACCGTTGTGGTGTAATACCCTACTCCAGTGTGTGGTGGATGGATTGCCTCCTGGGGCTGGTGAGGATGAACAATACAAGGAAGAACAACCTCACGAGGGTCTGTTCTTGGCTGTGGTGGTGAACTGCTATGAAGAGTTCAGTCACCTCTCTCTCTCTTTTTCTCTCAGATACCGGGCCGAACAACCAGGAATCGAACCCCTTGCTATGTGGGTGGCTAGTCCTATTTATAGAGGCCCTGGTCCTCTCCCCAAATATCGAGCGGGAAGGGATCCAACAATGGCGGGCTAATTTGAAGGGGGACAACGAGTACATCTATCCTGACAAAAGCAGTCTTCGCCTGCCAAAGGCTCTGGTGATGACGCCGTGCTGGGCTCCATGGTGACCTCCGTCTCGTAGTCCTCCTGGTCTTGGTCTCGTTGCACCGAAGTGGCAACCTTTGCCTGATGCCTCGGTACTCGACGGATACGCTTGCCCCCTTTGCACCAAAGAGGAAAGAGGGACGCTGCGCGTGCTGGCACCCGCCTGGTGCCCCGGGTCGTCATGGCTTGCGTCATGGGCACCTCGCGAGGTACCCCGCCTTGAACTCTCCGCCTCCTCACGAGCCAGCCTGACGAGGCTGTGCCTGAGGATGCGCCGCATCATCCGCCTCGCGAGGCTTGGCCCCTCGCGAGGGTCTTGAGCCTCATGTTGATGAAGATGGGCCGCGCTAGGCCCCCACTTGAGCCACACCGCAGGCAGGCAAGTCTGGGGACCCCCGTTCCCAGAACGCCGACAGTAGCCCCCGGGCCCAAGGCGCGCATGGACTTGGCCGTGCCAAGAGGTGAAAGGGCAAGGGCGAAGCGCCGCGGGCCCCAACAGCCTGCGGCCTTGGACGCCGCGTGGCGGTTGATTGGACGTGGAGCCTCCACTTCCCCACGACGCCTTGGTGATCGTGCGAGTTGGACAAGTCCCTGCATGCAGAACGTGTTATGATTACCTGTGATCGTGGAGACCGGCGGTTGGCCTTCGCCGGCTATAAGTACGGCACCGCTCGTGCCCGTCCAGTCCATCTCCTCTTGCTCTCTCCTTCGCCTCAGTTCTTGCTCCGTCTTGGTGTGATGGCTCCATCGAGGAGGTACTCGGCCGCAGAGAAGGGGAAGGCCCTCCAGGTCGGTCCTGCCTCTCCCCCACCCAAGCGTGGTCGTGGGCGCCCTCGGAAGCACCCGGTGGCACCCGGAGGTTTCCGCCAGCGGGGGCTTGGCCTTCACTTGCGGCTGGCAGGCGTTCGCCCGCGCTCGCGGCCTGGAGCGTCGGTGCACTCTGCACTTCAGGTTCGATGGCGACGCCACCCTCTACGTGCGGGTCTTTGGGGATGATGGTCGCCGCGCGGGGTGCTGCCCTGAGGACGATGACCGCGTCCGCGGGCCCCGCTCCGATGGTGATGGGGGAGATAGCTCCCGAGCGGGCGGCGGCATCAGCGACTCCCCCAGCTTCGTCAGCTCTTCCTCAAGCGACTCCTCCAGTGGTGGCAGCAGTCCTCCCCCGCGCCGTCGGGTTTGCCTAGGAGGTGGTGGTTCGTCTGCCCGCCGTCGTGCCCCGGCGCAGCGCGAGAGGGGGTCCGCCTGAGGCACTGAGGCAGCCTGTGTCGCCGCCGTGGGCCGATGCGGGAAGGGCAGCGCCAGGCTCGTCTTTTTCCTTTCTCTTTTGTTCCCTGTATAAAACAGAACAGATGCATGGAGCCCCCTTGGGGCGTGTTGGGAAATGTTGCCGCTTTAGCTATTACCTTGATCTCATTTTTGTATTTCCTGATTTCCCGCCTGTGCGTAGATAGCTTTCGACCCCTGCCGGGGAGTGGGGCGACCGACCCAGGCCCTGTGTGCGCGTCGTGGTACCCGAGGGGCACGGACTAGGAGGGGTGCTCCTGTAATGCGCCAGGGCCGTGAAACCCTCCTGTGGCTAGGGCAGAAACCCTCGCGAGGGTGCCTGAGCACCATCCCTCGCGTGGTTGTTCACGAGAGAAACCAAAGCGAGGGGCGAAAATCGACGAACCATAAATCAGCAACAACGATAACTCCAATAAGACTCCAAATGCAAACGAACACGTCAACTACGGAAAGCAAATGGAAAAGCCGCGTCCGGCACCTAATCTAGTCTTCGACGTCTTCTCACCAGCGCGGAGCTAAGTGCTGCCACTGTGCATGGGAGGGAGCCCCAGGGCCTGAGGCCAGCGCTCCTGAGACTCCGGGGCGTGTACAGCCCCACTCATTATTACGTGAGAGTGTCACGGGGCGGCGAGCTTCACAGGCATTGGCCTTGCTTCACAGGCTCTGGGCCTTTTCCTTGAGAGATGATCTTCACAGGCACTCGCCTTGCTTCACAGGCTCCGGGCCTTTCCAAAAGAGATGATCTTCACAGGCACTCGCCTTGCTTCACAGGCTCCGGGCCTTTCCAAAAGAGGTGATCTTCATAGGCACTCGCCTTGCTTCACAGGCTCCGGGCCTTTCCAAAAGAGATGATCTTCACAGGCACTCGCCTTGCTTCACAGGCTCTGGGCCTTTCCAAAAGAGATGATCTTCACAGGCACTCGCCTTGCTTCACAGGCTCCGGGCCTTTCTTAGGGGTAGAACCTCCGGAGGTGCTGGATGTTCCACGCATTCTGGACCGGCACTCCCTCCTGAGTCTCCAAGCGTGCGGAGCCGGGCCTAGAAACATGAACAACCTTGAACGGGCCCTCCCACATGGGAGAGAGCTTGTGCAATCCCTCCCTGGAGAGGACCCGCCTGAGCATGAGGTCTCCTACCTTGAGGGTCCTGGGGTGGATGTTGCGGCAGTGGTATCGCCGCAGCGCTTGCTGATACCTCGCCGCCCGCAGTGCGGCTTCCCGTCGTCATTCCTCCCCCAACACGAGGTCCGTCCCCCGCATGGCATCCTGCTACGCCTCGTCGAACGCCAGGACCCACGCGGAGCGACGTCTGACCTCGTGAGGGAGGACTGCCTCCGCTCCATAGACCAGGAAGAATGGGGTCTCTCCAGTCGGCTTGGTCGCGGTGGTGCGGATGGACCACAACACGGATTGAAGCTCGTCGTACCAACCTCGGCCGCAGGCCTCCAGCTTCTTCTTGAACGTCCTGGTCTTGAGGCCTCTCAGGACCTCTGCGTTGGCTCGTTCGGCCTGGCCGTTGCTTCGAGGGTGCGCCACTGAAGCGTAGCATATCTGCGTTCCAAGGTTAGCACAATATGTTTTGAAGAGGTTACTGGTGAACTGCGAACCGGTGTCTGTGATGATGCGGTTTGGCATCCCGAACCGGCTCACGATGCCCCTGATGAACTTGACCGCGGAGCCCGCGGGGATGGTGCGGACGGCCTCCACTTCAGCCCACTTGGTGAACTTGTCCACGACGACGTAGAGGTAGCGGTAGCCCCCTGGCGCTCGAGGAAACGGGCCCAGGATGTCCAGCCCCCAGAATGTGAATGGCCATAAAAGGGGTATAGTCTGCAGGCCTCCGGCCGGCTGATGGATTTGCTTGGCATGGAACTGGCAGGCCTCACAAGCTTTCACCACCTCTACGGCGTCATTGAGTGCGGTAGGCCAATAAAACCCACTGTGGAACGCCTTGCCGATGAGGGTCCGCGATGATGAGTGGTGCCCGCAGTCTCCGCCGTGTATGTCCTCCAGTAGTTCCTTTCCTTGCTCCCTGGAAATGCAACGCAGGAGTACATCATTTGGTCGCTTTCGGTAGAGTTCTTCGTCTCTGATGCAGTATGCAGTGGCCTGCCATGCCACCCGCTCCGCTTCCTCCTCCTTCTCCGGCATGGTCCCTTGCATCAAGTAACTCTGGAGCTCCGTGATCCAGCACTCCTCCTGAGGTTCCATCATCAGGAGCAGGCGTGCTCCTGAGGCTGGGCCACAGACCGGGGCTCCTGAGGCAGGTGGTTGGGGGAGCTCCTCCCGAGGCTGAGACGTGTTTGATAGTGACGGCAAGGCTGAGGGCTTGAAGAGCCTCTCCTCGAAGACGCCAGGCTCCTGAGGCAGCCGCCTGGATGCCCGCTTGGCGATGTCGTCGGCCTCCTGACTGGTGCCACGGGGCACATGCTGCAACTCCAACCCCCAGAACTGCTTCTCCATCCTGCGGACCTCCGCAAGGTAAGCTTCCATGTGCTCGTCTTTCGGCTCGTACACCTTGTTGGAGAAGTTCACGAGGAGCTGTGAATCGCCTTTAATGGTAAGGTGCTTCACCCCCAGGGCTGCCGCGGCCTTCAGGCCCGCTATTAGACCCTCGTATTCCGCTATGTTGTTGGAGACCTTTTCACCTTGTTGGAAGCAGAGCTGTACGGCGTAGTAGAGCTTGTCCTGAGTGGGCGATATAAGCACCGCTCCAGCCCCGGCACCATGTCTGGAGAACGCCCCGTCAAAGTGCATGACCCAGCCTTCTGGCGCCTCGCTCCCCGGGAAGAGGGACCGATCCTCCTTGGCCTTGAGGCCTGGTGCCTCTATCCATTCTGCCACAAGATCCGCCAATGCTCCTCCTTTGATGACCCTGGTTGTGCTGAATTCGAGCTGAAACGCCTGCAGCTCTATGTTCCACTCAGCGACCCTTCCGGCTGAGTTAGGGCTCCTAAGCACCCTCTCCAGGGGGTATGACGAGACGACTTTGATGGGGTGAGCCTGGAAGTAGTGACGCAGCTTGCGCGAGGCTATCAGTAGCGCGGGGAGGAGCTTCTGAGGCATTGGGTACCGTGCCCTCGCGTCCCGTAGTACCGTGCTGACAAAGTAAACTGGGTGCTCGACAAGACTGGGAGCATCTGGGGTTGCCGCGCCCTTGGGAGGTGAGGGCGCCTCGCGAGGCGTCGCGGCCTCGGGAGGTGGACTACACGGCCGGGTGGCCTCTCCTGCCCCCGGTGCATTTCCCGGTTGCTGACCCTCCTCAACTGTGGTTGTGGCTCCTGCAGGCTTTCCTTGTTCCTGTTTTGTCCTGCCCCGGGCGGCTGCTGCGGCCTTGACTTTGCGTTCCTCCCTAACCGCCACCAGGGCTGCGCTGGTGGAGTAGGGTGTGGCGGTGAGGTACAGTAGCAGGGGCTCCTGAGGGCATGGAGCCACCATGACTGGGGGACTGGTCAGGTACCTCTTGAGATCTTGAAACGCCTTATCTGCTTCTTCAGTCCACTCAAAGGTCCCTTTCTTCTTCATCAGCTGGAAGAAAGGCAGCGCTCGCTCCCCCAGTTTGGAGATGAAGCGCCCTAGCGTGGTCACGCGCCCCGTGAGCTTCTGCATTTCTCTGAGGGTCTTTGGCGGGCTCATGTCCTCGACCGCTTTGACCTTCTCGGGGTTGGCCTCGATGCCACGATGGGACACAAGGAACCCCAAGAGCTTGCCTGAGGGGACGCCAAACACACATTTCTCCGGGTTGAGCCACAGGTTTACTGCGTCGAGGCTCGTGAAGATCTCCTCCAGGTCTTGTATCAGGGTCTTAGCCTCCCGAGACTTTACCACTATGTCATCGACGTAGGCCTCGACATTCCTTCCGAGCTGCTGACCCAAGGTGATGTGCATCAGTCGCTGAAAGGTTGCCCCTGCATTACGTAGCCCGAATGGCATGCACATATAGCAGTATACCCCGCACGGGGTCAAGAAAGCAGTCTTCTCGACATCTTCCACGACCATCTTGATCTGGTGATACCCGGAGAAGGCATCCAGGAAGCATAGCAGGTCGCACTCCGTAGTGGAATCGACAATCTGGTCGATACAGGGGAGCGGGAACGGATCTTGCGGGCATGCCTTGTTGAGGTTGGTGAAGTCGACACACATGCGTTCTCCCCCCCCCCTTCTTGGGCACAACGACAGGGTTGGCCAACCAGTCCGGGTATCAGACCTCGCGAATGACCCCTGCAGCCTCTAGCTTGCGGGTCTCTTGGGTGATGAAAGCCTGCTTCTCCATGGACTGCTGCCTGGCCTTCTGCTTCACGGGGCGTACATTTGGGCATACGTTGAGGTGGTGCTCGATGACACTTCTCGGGATCCCCGCCAGCTGATCCAGCTCCCAAGCAAATACCTTCTTATTCAAGCGCAGGAACTTGACCAAGGCCTCCTCCTGCTCGGGCTCTAGGTTGGCGCCTATGGTGAAAGTGGCGCTGGAGGACCCTCGTCGACGGGGATCTGCTTGGTTTCTGCTTTGTCCTGGGTGAACAACTGCTTCTTTTTGGCGGGCGCAGCCCCCTTGGGCTCTGGGGCCTCCGCGTTGGCGGGCCATGCCGACGCCGCTGTCTTGAAGGCGAGCTCGAGTACTCGCAGGGCGTCCCCGGTGTCCCCGCGCATAGTGAGGGTACCATTGCTCCCGGGCATCTTCATGACGTTGTATGCCGGATGCGTGGCGGCCATGAACTGGGCCAGTGCCGGGTAGCCGAGGATGGCGTTGTAAGGAAGGCTGATGGGGGCGATGTCGAAGTCGACCGTCTCCGTGCGGAAGTTGTCGTAGGTGCCGAAGGTCACCAAGAGCCGGATCTGCCCCAGGGAGTCAGATGATTCGCCCCCGATGCCCGAGAGGGATCGGCTGGGTCGCAACCGCTCCCGGGGTATGCGGAAGAGGTCGAAAGTCTCGACCGAAAGCAAGCTGAGGCCCGCGCCGCCATCAACGAGGGTCTGGGTGACGGCCACCTGGCAGATGGTGGGGGTGCACAACAAGGGGAGCGCGCCTGAGCTGACCGGGTTGGTGGGGTGGTCCTCCGAGCTGAAGGTCAGATCTTCCTCGCTCGCCGCCCGGTCCGGGGGAGCCCCCTGCCACGCGGCAGCGGTGCTAACCCGGCGGGCAAAAGGCTTGATGTGGCGACCTGTGGGTGGCGCCTGCGAGCCGCCTAGGAGGGCCGCAACGACCAGAGGCGTCGGTGCCGCGGTGCAGTTGCTCTGTCGCGTAGGCAGACGCTGGGGTGGTGCTCGTAGCTTGTTTCCCGCCGAGTCGGTGGGGGTGTTGACGGTGGGCGGCGGGGGACGACGAGAGCGCCCACCGGCGAGGGCCGCCGGGGCGGCGCGAGCCGCCGGGGCGGCGCGAGCCCGGCTGGCGCCGCGCATGGTTGCGGCGGCCGAAGGAGGACGGAGCGGTGGAAGACGGATCCCGGCGCACCCCTATCTGGCGCGCCAAATGTCGGATTTCGGGTTTCGGCAGACTCTTAAGGTTCGAACACTGGGGTGGGCGCGGAAATCTTGGCTTCAACCTCTCCGTCTCGATGGGATCTAAACTACTAAAAGAGCTGCACGAAAGACACAAGATTTATACTGGTTCGGGCCACCGTTGTGGTGTAATACCCTACTCCAGTGTGTGGTGGATGGATTGCCTCCTGGGGCTGGTGTGGATGAACAATACAAGGAAGAACAGCCTCGCGAGGGTCTGTTCTTGGCTGTGGTGATGAACTGCTATGAAGAGTTCAGTCACCTTTCTCTCTCTTTCTCTCTCAGATCCCGGACCGAACAACCAGGAATCGAACCCCCTGCTATGTGGGTGGCTAGTCCTATTTATAGATGCCCTGGTCCTCTCCCCAAATATTGAGCGGGAAGGGATCCAACAATGGCGGGCTAATTTGAAGGGGGACAGCGAGTACAGCTATCCTGACAAAAGCAGTCTTCGCCTGCCAAAGGCTCTGGTGATGACGCCGTGCTGGGCTCCATGGTGACCTCCGTCTCGTAGTCCTCCTGGTCTTGGTCTCGTTGCACCGAAGTGGCAACCTTTGCCTGATGCCTCGGTACTCCACGGATATGCTTGCCCCCTTTGCACCAAAGAGGAAAGAGGGACGCTGCGTGTGCTGGCACCCGCCTGGTGCCCCGGGTCGTCATGGCTTGCGTCATGGGCACCTCGCGAGGTACCCCGCCTTGAACTCTCCGCCTCCTCGCGAGCCAGCCTGACGAGGCTGTGCCTGAGGATGCGCCGCGTCGTCCGCCTCGCGAGGCTTGGCCCCTCGCGAGGGTCTTGAGCCTCGTGTTGATGAAGATGGGCCGCGCTGGGCCCCCACTTGAGCCACGCCCCAGGCCGCAGGCAGGCAAGTCTAGGGACCCCCGTTCCCAGAACGCTGACAGCTGCTCTACTGCATCACCCTTTCCTCTTCAAGGGAAAACCAACGCAGTGCTCAAGAGGTAGCAATAACTTTCTTTGGCCATGTTATTTTGAGAAGACATGATTGCTTAGTTAGTATGCTTGAAGTATTATTATTTCTATGTCAATATTAAACTTTTATCTTGAATCTTTCGGATCTGAACATTCATGCCACAATAAAGAAAAATTACATTGAGAAATATGTTAGGAAGCATTCCACATCAAAAATTCTGTTTTTATCATTTACCTACTCGAGGACGAGCAGGAATTAAGCTTGGGGATGCTGACACATCTCCAACATATCTATAATTTTTGATTGCTCCATGCAATTATATTATCTATTTTGGATGTTAATGGGCTTATTTTTACACTTTTATATTATTTTTGGGACTAACCTATTAACCGGAGGCCCAGACCAAATTGATGTTTTTTTTGCCTATTTTATAGTTTCGCCGGAAAGGAATATCAAACGGAGTCCAAACGGAATGAAACCTTCAGGATCGTTATTTTTGGAACAAACATGATCCAAGTGACTTGGAGTGGACGTCAAGAAACAATCCAGGAGGCCATGAGGCAGGGGGCACGCCCACCCCCCTGGGCGCGCCCTCCACCCTCGTGGGCCCCTCATTGCTCCACCAACCTACTTCTTCCTCCTATATATATATATCCATATATCCCGCAAACATCCAGGAGCACCACGAAAACCTAATTACAACGCCGCAACCTTCTGTACCTAAGAGATCCCATCTTGGGGCCTTTTCAAGAGCTCCGCCGGAGGGGGCATTGATCACAGATGGCCTCTACATCAAATCCATGGCCTCTTCGATGATGTGTGAGTAGTTTACTTCAGACCTTTGGGTCCATAGCTAGTAGCTAGATGGCTTCTTCTCTCTCTTTGGATCTCAATACAAAGTTCTCCTCGATTCTCTTGGAGATCTATTCGATGTAACTCTTCTTTTTGCGATGTGTTTGTCGAGATCCGATGAATTGTGGGTTTATGATCAAGTTTATCTGTGAACAATATTTGAATCTTCTCCGAATTCTTTTATGTATGATTGGTTTATCTTTGCAAGTCTATTTGAATTATCAGTTTGGTTTGGCCTACTAGATTGATCTTTCTTGCAATGGGAGAAGTGCTTAGCTTTGGGTTCAATCTTGCGGTGCTCGATCCCAGTGACAGAAAGGGAAACAACACATATTGTATTGTTGCCATCGAGGATAACAAGATGGGGTTTACATCATATTGCATGAGTTTATCCCTCTACACCATGTCATCTTGCTTAAAGCGTTACTGTGTTCTCTTGAACTTAATACTCTAGATGCATGCTGGATAGCGGTCGATGTGTGGAGTAATAGTAGTAGATGCAGGCAGGAGTCGGTCTACTTGTCACGGACATGATGCCTATATACATGATCATACCTAGATATTCTCATAATTACTCGCTTTTCTATCAATTGCTCGACAGTAATTTGTTCATCCACCATAATACTTATGCTTTCTTGAGAGAAGCCACTAGTGAAACCTATGGCCCCGGGTCTATTCTCCATCATACAAGTTTCCCATCTAATTTATTTTGCTATCTTTTACTTTCAATCTATATAATAAAAATAATAAAAATATTTATCTTATTATTATCATCTCTATCAGATCTCACTCTTGCAAGTGGCCGTGAAGGGATTGGCAACCCATTTATCACGTTGGTTGCAAAGTTCTTATTTGTGTGTGTAGGTACGAGGTGACTCACGCGTGGTCTCCTACTGGATTGATACCTTGGTTCTCAAAAACTGATTGAAATACTTACGCTGCTTTACTGCACCACCCTTTCCTCTTTAAGGGAAAACCAATGCAGTGCTCAAGAGATAGCAGAGCCCCCCTCCTCCTTCTTCTTCCTTGGCATCCCCCTAGATGGGAGGAGAGTTCCCCCTCTGGTCCATGGCCTCCATGACGGCGGAGGGGCGGGAGCCCCTCCATGATTGGATCTATCCCTCTGTTCTCTTCTGTTTCACGCTCTTATTTTCTGGCCGAAAACCATTTCTTATATTCTCGGAGATCCGTAACTCCGATAGCGCTGAGATGTTAGAACGTTTCTTTCCAGATATAAGCTTCCTTGCACCCGAAGTAGAGTTCCAACGGACTTACGAGGAGGGCACAACCCACCACCATGCGCTTGGGCTGCCTGGTGTGCCCAGGTGTCTTGTGGTGGCTGTGGGCCCCCATTTGCGATGATTCCACCTCCCAAAAATCACATATATTCCAAAATAATTCTCCGTAAATTTTTATCACGTTTGGATTTCGTTTAATATGGATATTTTGCGAAATAAAAAACATGCAACAAACAGGAACTGACACTGGGCACTGGATCAATAGATTAGTCTAATAAATCATATAAAATATTGCCAAAAGTATGTAAAAGTTGTATAATATTGGCATGGAACAATAAAAAATTATGGATACGACAGAGACGTATAAGCATCTCCAACCTTAATTCCTACTCCTCCTCGAGTAGGTAAATGATAAAAAAGATAATTTTTGATGTGGAATGCTACCTAGCATAGTCTTGGTCATATATCTAATCATGGCATGAATATTAAGACATGAGTGATACAACAATACTCTATAATTTGACATAAAGACATCAATACTTAGGCATCCCAACAAACAATCATGTCTTTCAAAATATCAACGCTAAAGAACGCTATCCCTACAAAACCATATAGTCTTGTCATGCTCTATCTTCTTAACACAGAGTATTTATCATGTACTACCCCGGTATCAGCCAAGAAATTGGTTCATACTTTTTAACGCGCTTCAACTTTTTAAACCCTCACGCAATACATGAGCGCAAGTGATGTCCACTACACAACTTGTTCTTGTAGACTCATATTGGGCCTCCAAGCGCAGATTTTTGTAGGACAGTAGAAATTTTCCCTCAAGTGGGTCACCTAGCTAAGGTTTATCAATCGTGGGAGGCGTAGGATGAAGACGGTCTCTCTCAAACAACCCTACAACCAAAAAAGTCTGTTGTGTCCCCAACACACCAAATATAATGGTAAATTGTGTAGGTGCACTAGTTCGGCGAAGAGATGGTGATACAAGTGTAGCAATGATAATAGATATTGATTTTTGTAATAGTAACAATAAAAAATAGTAAGGTAGAAAGTAACAAAATGGGAGGTATAGTAATGGAAATAAATATAGATGGTAATACATCAATGGGAGGTATAGTAACATTTACTATGTTCCCAGGGTGTATCTAGACCTCATTTGTGGCAAGTCTTTTAGGCTGTAGTAGTTCTTGCATCGAGTCACAACAGAATGCAATCGAGCGGGTATCTTTGTGATCAACTCACAATACCCAAGAATTAGTGATTAACATGTTTAATCATAATTCCCAAGAATTATATCCTTGACCAGCCTTCTATACATCAATAACTTGTATGACATTCATACATGAGCTGGATATTCCAGTCTTCTCTTTGTTTGCCTTTATACTTCTAACACTTTAACTTTTAGTATTTCTCCTATTCTCAGAAGAAGCACCCAACTTCAAGAGTGGCGTTAGCCCCAGACTTCCTAGGTGTGTAAGTCACACTAACACCCTTTGGATATTTCCTTTCTCTTTAAGTTGTTGTTTTATGCACCTTCATCATATGACAAGCGTTGTTCTGGATCCCTCTTTTATCAGTCTAATGCATAGTAAACATTTTACCAATAATTTGCAAAACAAACATCGCTTTAGTTATCCCATATATTCTAGCCTTTGTTTGTATCTGAAAATAATTTTTAGTTCCATGAATATCACATGGCTATCCCAAACTTTTGAATTTCGGGTCTCATGGAAGCAAACATATTGCATTTGACCTTAACGAAATTCTAGCTTTTGGATCGAAGGACGAGAGTCACACCATCCATAGCATTAGCGGGAGAATACCGAAATGCGATAGGACAAAGTCCTTCTCGACACTCTTGAGGACAATTCTCACATTACGTTACCAACCATAAAGTTTTAACTAGATGGTTAACAACTATTCAATTTTAATAGAGAAGGTGGAAATGCGAGCCATTATCTACAACTATTATGCATATAACACTTAGACATTGTTCATAATTAATTGCACTAAGAATTAAAAGAATTAATTCTAAAGTGTGCTCCCACTCAAAATCAATATCTCTCAAAATTGATTGTGAGTGATTCAAGACCCATGTTTCAATTCAATGCCACGGTTCAAGATGAACTCAAATGGCGCGAACTTCAATCGGTAGGCAAACTTGCCAATCACATCTCTATGTGATTCTTGTTCATCTTTCAATGCGTGTGTTCCGAGATCAGGACTTTCCTGGCTGAACATCAAGTCAACCAGGTGATCTTGCTGCGAGGTCTCAACTCACCCGCTTCACACTTCTCTAATCTTTCGCACCCATGGAGATCACGTGATGCCCCGAAGAGATAGGTGTCGTGATGGTGCTGCACTTGGGAGAACAATAACTACTTGATATTTTAAGTGAGAGATCACCCTAATAAAAGGTGACTACAGCGCAATCAAAAGTGTGCATCATAAGGGATAAACAGCTCAGGCAATTCATAATAACATGATATGGTATAGCCCTTTCTGATGGATAAGTCTTTTATTTCTTCGTCTTCGGCATTTGCGATAGTCTCCACCTTCATGAAGATTGCCACCACCTTATCGATGCACCAGATAATATTGCTATCTCTATAGCTAATGGAATAAGTGCATTACATAAGGTTGACATGCAGGTCGTTTAAAATGACAATCATATGGCTCCAGCCATCATGTCGAATCATGACACACAGGTCATGTTAATTAATTTACGTTATATAGTCATCTCATAGATAATCAAATTAAATATGATGAAGACTATACCACATCATATACACATCGCATGTCATCCTGTAAAACCAAGTTAGACGCCTCTAATCGGTTTATGCAAAAATTTATTTTACGTGGCTTCTAAGGTTTTGAAACAAACCACAACTACAAATGTTTATCATCAAGTATGATTATTCAAGTTGGTAGATTAACTTTCTGGGCGTATGAAACATGAGATAAACAATCTCGAGCCCCATACTGAACTTCTTCATATGCATGATCCCCGTGCAAATCATATCTACATTGCCCATTAGTCTATGAAACATTCATCTTTCTTAACTACAGTGGAACCCAAAGAACTGAAGCACTTCATTGATCTGTCAACCAGCATACTCAGGAGCAGCATGGAAGGATCACGGATTGCCAGAACTTTGTAGCAAAACTCCACCATGCCATCAAGATCAGAACTACGCAAATTCAATGGAAGCAACAAGAACATCGGGTAATAGTTTCATCTACTACCCGCACAAATAATTTTCAGTAATAGAACTCATCTACTGCAAAATTATATTGTGCAACACCCATACATCTCATGTATTCTAGATTGCAAACTGCATCTATGCATATCACGACTCTGATGCCACTGTAGGGGAACACAGCAGAAAACATTCCGACCTATGCACCAACCCAGGACCACTATGAAGATGCATACAAGGTTTGATCTGATCGTTACCGACTCGTAGCACAACGGAGTCGGTAGAGATCATTGGTGCAGATCCACGCAGCTAGGATTTTACAACCTCCCAACCGTGAGGATGTACTCCCCCGGACAACACCTCAGACAGTCCCTCGAACAGCCTTCCAGGAGGCCCTCGGACAGAAACTCGATCAGTCCCTCAGACAGCCCTTCGGGAGGCACATGGTCAGATCCTCGAACAGAACCTCAGTCAGAACCTCAGACAGAACCTCAGGCTATCTCTCGAACTAAGATAGAAAATACGACCTCTCTATCGGGTTGCACGCATACGGTGTCAACTATCCAGCAGGGCTTCGCCGTCCAGAACTAGGCCCTACCGAAGACTAGACAGCATTTCGGTGCATGAAACTATTTCGCGGAGTGGGAGAAATAGAAAGCCAGATCATTGCATGGCTTGTGTTTGATAGATATTTAGTGAAATGGAGAGCTCTCTCCACCTCTATTTATAGTGGGAGGCATGGGGTAGAGGGCCACATGAAAATACCAAAAAGCCCTTGGATATTTTCCACCCAAAAGCCACCAAAAGGGGGAGGAAGCCCCTTGGGTGGCCCCCCCCCATGCCAAGGACGTTTTGGGCTGCCACAAAGGGGCCCCACCTCCCCAAAACATGCTCCACAACTTTAGGGACAAAGCCCCAAAAGGTGGCTTTACAAAAAGCCACCAAAAAGTGGTTGTACCCTAATAGTGTTACACTATTCACTATACTATTCGTGACAACTTTTCATGAAATATTTTCAGTGTCTGAAAAATCCAGAAAAATTCTAGATGGCCCGGAACATTTCCGGCACACACTAAAAAAATATCTTGACTCATTCCGAATCATTTTTGGTATGTAGTTTGTCTCCAAAACATTTCCAATTTTACTCTCTGAAACTTTTCTGTCATCTCCAAAACCTTTTTGGAAACAATCTCCCAGACTCCCTGTCTATTACTTAGCAGATAGATGACCCTTAAGTGTGTGACCCTATAAGTTCGGTGAAGTATAGAAATGAATGGAACTCTTTCCAATCAATGATCAATAGCGGAATCATGGGCATCCATATTGATCCCTATACCCACACGAATGAATATTCGAGTGAATCTGTAGTTGCCGTGTGCTATTCCTGTTGCTTCACGATATGTTACTGAGGGAGTCCTGGATTAGGGGGTCTCCGGACAGCTGGACTATATCCTTTGGTCGGACTGTTGGACTATGAAGATACAACATTGAAAACTTCGTCCCATGTCCGAATGGGACTTTCCTTGGCGTGGAAGGCAAGCTTGGTAATACAGATATGTAGATCTCCTCCCTTGTAACCGACTCTATGTAACCCTATCCCGCTCCAGTGTCTATATAAACCGGAGGGTTTAGTCCGTAGGACAACAACAAACACCATATGCTAGCTTTTAGGGTTTAGCCTCTACGATCTCGTGGTAGATCAAATATTGTAATACTCATATCATCAAGATCAATCAAGCAAGACGTAGGGTATTACCTCCATCGAGAGGGCCCAAACCTGGGTAAACATCGTGTCCCCTGGCTCCTGTTACCATCCGCCTTAGACGCACAGTTCGGGACCCCCTACCCGAGATCCGCCGGTTTTGACACCGACATTGGTGCTTTCATTGAGAGTTCCACTGTGCCATCACCATAAGGTTTGATGGCTCCTTCAATCATCGGTAACGATGCGGTCCAGGGTGAGGTTTTCCTCCCCGGACAGATCTTCGTATTCGGCGGCTTCGCACTGCAGGCCAACTCGCTTGGCCATCTGGAGCAGAACGAGAGCTACGCCCCTGGCCATCAGGTCAGGTTCGGAAACCTAAACTACACTGCCAACATCCGCGGAGACTCGATCTTCGACGGATTTGAGCCCATGTCAGGTGCGTCGCACGATCACGACGAGCATGATTTAGCTCTGCCGTCAGACAGTGTTCGGGAGATCACACCTGCAACTACTCCGGCCTTCAATCCGGAGAAAATTGCGCCATCCGAGGACGGGTGGCTAGACCCCGCCATGGAGGCCGCACTCTTAGTGGCGATAGAGACGGATACTGACTTCACCCCTTACGAGAGCCGTGTTGCCGAACCACTGGATTCGTCTCCGACCACGGACTCCGAGCCGCCTGCGTCCGTGCCTATCGAATCCGATTGGTAGCCGATCATGGAGTTCACCTCCGCGGACATCTTTCAACACTCACCTTTCGGTGATGTGCTAAATTCATTAAGGTCTCTCTCCTTGTCAGGAGAAACTTGGCCGAACTATGTCCGGCTAGAATGGGAGGCGGACGACAAAAAAATTCGCTCCCCACCCACCACCCACTTAGTAGCCACTGTCGACTATTTAACCGACCTACTCGACTTCGACTCCGAAGACATCGATGGTATGGACGATGATGCAGGAGACGAACAGGAACCATCGCCCACAGGGCGTTGGACCGCCACCTCATCATATGATATATACATGGTGGACACCCCCAAAGAATGCAATGGCGACGAGACAGCGGAGGATGACCTCTCCAAGAAGCAACCCAAGCACCGACGTCAGTGGAGCCGCTCTAAGTCCCACCATAGCAAAAGTAGTGATACCGGCACAAGAGACAATAACACTCCGGATAGTGCCGAAGACGACAACAATCCCCTCCGTCATGATTTAGAGCGGGAGGGTGAACAAGCTAGCCCTCCAGAGTGGGCAGCAGTTGGAGAATCGGAGGAGGACAATTACATGCCTCTCTCCGAAGACGAGGTGAGCCTCGACGACGAAGAATTTATCATGCCTGAGGATCCCGTCGAGCAGGAGCGCTTCAAGCGCCGGCTTATGGCCAAAGCAAATAGCTTGAAGAAAAAGCAACAACAACTTCAAGCTGATCAAGATCTGCTAGCAGACAGATGGACCGAAGTCCTTGCGGCCAAGGAATACGAACTCGAGTGCCCCTCCAAGAGTTACCCAAAGTGCACGTTGGTACCTCACCTCGAGGAGGAAGCATTGAAACCTACATCACCAATGTACGATGAGGCTAACCGGCCACCTCGTGGCCGATCCAGAGAGGCGTTTTAGCCTCAAGTTCAGCCTGCACCCCGCCGCCACTCAAACAAAAATACCAAGGCCCGGGGCAAAACATGGGACATGCGAGACGCATTGGACAGCAGGGCAAAACATGCAAGGTCGATATACGGGTCACGGGGGCGTGCGCCAACGCGGGACGATGACCGTTACGCCGGATACACTAAAAGTAAATCCGGCCGGGCCGAATACAGCAGACAAGACTCATAGGAACTGCGTCGTGATATAGCCCGGCACAGAGGCGCCGCACACCCCCTATGCTTCACTGATGAAGTTATGGATCACAAATTCCCGGAGGGTTTTAAACTCGTAAATATCGAATCGTATGATGGTACAACAGATCCCGCTGTATGGATTGAGGATTTCCTCCTTCACATCAACATGGCTCGCGGTGATGATCTGCATGCCATCAAGTACCTCCCACTAAAACTAAAAGGACCAGCTCGGCATTGGCTGAATAGCTTGCCAGCAGACTCCGTCGGCAGTTGGGAGGATTTGGAAGACGCATTCCTTGACAACTTCCAGGGCACTTACGTGCGACCACCGGATGCTGATGACTTGAGCCATATAACTTAGCAGCCAGGGGAATCGGCCAGGCAATTCTGGACACGGTTCCTAACTAAGAAAAACCAAATTGTTGACTGTCCGGATGTAGAGGCCTTAGCGGCATTCAAGCATAACATCTGTGACGAGTGGCTCGCCCGGCACCTCGGCCAGGAGAAGCCGAAGTCTATGGCAGCCCTCACGACACTCATGACCCGCTTTTGCATGGGAGAGGATAGCTGGCTGGCTCGCAGCAACAACACATCAAGGAATCCGGGCACTTCGGATACCAAAGATGCCAACGGCAGACCACGTTGTAACAGACAAAAGCGCCGCAACAACAGCGATAACACCGATGATATGGCAGTCAATGCCAGATTCAGAGGCTCTAGATCCGGTCAGCGGAAAAAGCCATGCAAAAGAAGTACTCCAGGCCCGTCCAGTTTGGATCGCATACTTGATCGCTCGTGTCAAATTCATGGCAACCCCGATAAGCCAACCAATCACACCAACAGAGAATGTTGGGTGTTCAAGCAGGCCGGCAAGTTGAATGCTGAAAACAAGGACAAGGGGCTACATAGTGATGACGAGGAGGAGCCCCGACCACCGAAAACGGGAGGACAGAAGAGGTCCCCCCCACAAGTGAAGACGGTGAACATGATATACGCAACCCACATTCCCAACAGGGAACGGAAGCGTGCACTAAGGGACGTCTATGCGATGGAGCCCGTCGCCCCATAGTTCAACCCATGGTCCGCTTGTCCAATCACCTTCGATCGTAGGGACCACCCCACTAGTATCCATCATGGCGGATCCGCCACACTAGTCCTAGACCCCATCATCGACGGATTTCACCTTACTCAAGTCCTTATGGACGGCGGCAGCAGCCTGAACCGGCTCTATCAGGATACAGTGCACAAAATGGGTATAGATCCCTCAAGGATCAAACCCACCAAAACCACCTTTAAGGGCGTCATCCTAGGTGTAGTGGCCCATTGCACGGGCTCAATCACCCTGGAAGTGGTCTTCGGATCTCCGAACAACTTCCGAAGCGAGGAGTTAATCTTCGATATCGTCTCGTTCTGCAGTGGCTATCACACACTGTTCGGGCGAACCGCATTTGCAAAATTCAATGTGGTACCGCATTACGCATACCTCAAGCTCAAGATGCCAGGACCTAGGGGGGTCATAACAGTCAATGGAAACACAGAACGCTCGCTCTGCACGAAAGAGCACACTACGGCCCTCGCAGCAGAAGCACAAAGCAGCCTTTTAAGGAAAACCACCAATTCAGCGATACAACACCCGGACACCGTCAAACGAGTCCGGAGTAAACTGCAACAGGATCGCCTGGCACGTTTAGAGCTCGCCTAGCAATTTGGCCCCCGTCCCAGTCCCAGTCAAGCGACGAAATCCGTGCCACGCGTACACAATTATGCAATGAAAATACCATGGGCATAGGCGGGGGCACAATCAGGGCATGTCCCGCAATGCGGCTTAACCACCCTAGGGGCTGCATACCTTTATCATTTTTTCTCTTTCAAGACCTTACTCTCTGGAAGCCCTTTCCGACAGTACGATTGCCGGACACATTACAGGAAGGAACAACCAAGGAGGCAAGAAGCTAAGACGTACAAGGGAACCCCCAGGTGGTCTCTAATAATATTCGATATACCCTCTTTTTACTATCCATACACAGCTTGCCCTTGGATAGGACATGTCAAATAGTCCTATTTTTTTTCTTATTGCACTACTTATATCAGTACGCTTCGACGTATTACTTAAATAACAATGCATAGCATCAGTCTATTATTGCATTATCCATCCCTTTTTTCTTATATGTTCATTTACAACAACTTGCACCCGTACATTATGGTACGGTCAGTACGCCAGGGGCTTTCGTTTACCCCATAATACGGTGTGAGAAGTCCGTACACTTTCGAAAGTGCGGCACCCTGAACTTATAGCATTATATGCATCAGCTCCGAATCATGTCTTGGGTAAATAGTTGGGTTTGCCCGGCTCCCACGTTTTGGTACCTTACGTCCTGCTATATCGGCTAAGGTAGCGCTGAGAGAACTACTGCGATTGTGTCTCGGTTCTTCCAGATGAGCACCTCAGTTGAGAAAGCCGAAAACTAACTGTCATGATAAGGCGAGAGCTGGTCGCTATTCGAGAGGTCTCAAGTCCTTAAAGATTTTTTCCGATTCGGGCGAGGAGTCGACCTTGCTCGACTTAGGCATATATAGCGCCCAAATTCGGCCTTCCGAATACTAGGGGCTTCGCCAAAATTTAAAATTGTAGACTTCTATGGCTAAGTGAGAGTGATAAAGCCTTATAGTCTGATTGCCTGGTTCGTTGTGCTGAACACCTCCCTCGAAGGACCCAAAATTGGGATAAAGAGTGCTCAGGTTTATAACGAACACCCCAATACTAGTTACATGGGGGCAGAAGCCAACGACTGGCCAACTCTCAGATTTTATAAACGGCTGCATGGAAGGTAATATTTTAAATTAAAAAAGCATTGCATCGCAAATGAACTCGTTTCACATTACAGGATCACATGAGCATGTTCATTCAAAAATTACATCTCCAGCACACTCCTCCGCCACAAGGCGGGAACCCTTCAGGACACTGTCATAATACATTTCGGGGCAGCGATGCTCCTTGCCCTCCGGCGGCCCCTCCTCCTCCAGCTTTACGGCGTCCAGCTTCGCCAAGTGCACCTTCGCCCAGGAAAAAGCCCGGCGCGCACCCTCGATGCAGACGAACCGCTTTATGACTTCAAGCCGTGGGCAGGCATCCACAAGCCGCCTCACCAGACCGAAGTAGCTGCTAGGTAGGGGATCGCCAGGCCACATCCGGACTATAAGACCTTTCATGGCCTGTTCAGCCGCCTTGTGAAGCTCGACCAGTTGCTTCAGTTGGTCGCTCAAGGGAATTGAGTGTTCGATCCCAGTATACTGAGACCAGAACAACTTTTCCATCGAGCTCCCCTCCTCAGCTCGGTAAAACTCCGCGGCATCCAGTACACTGCAGGGAAGATCTGCGAACGCTCCTGGAGAGCTCCGAATTCGGGTAAGTAAAAGGAAAGTTTCCTTCACATGCTTGCTTTGCATAATGAATGCCTTACCCACTGCTATCTTCTTCACCGCATCAATCTCCTAGAGGGCCATGTGGGCTTCAGCCTTGGTGCTCCGTGCACTTTCAAGCGCCTTTGCAAGCTCGGACTCTCGCGTGTTAGAGTCAAGCTCCAAGGACTCATGTTTTTTGCGAGAGCCTCGAGCTCTTGCTGCACCTCGCCTACCCGGGCTTCTTGTTTTTCCCGCTCAATGCGCTCCTTGGCCGCTTTGTCTTCGGCCTCGAACAACGCCTTCTTCAAGGTCGCCACCTCGGTTGTGGCCCCTGGCAAATTCATAATGATCCTATTACTTTACAACCGAATTTATTTTTAATGTATATAGACAAGGTATTGCTTACCTTTGCTCTCCTCGAGCTGCCTCTTGGTAAGGCCAAGCTCTTTCTCGAACCGCTCAAGGTCCTGCTTCAGTGCAGCGACCTCCACAGTACGTGCGGCAGCGGCCAACAGTGAAGCCTGCATATGCACATAGACATATTCTGATTAGACTCCTGAGTCATTATTTGATCCTCTATTCGGCCTTTCTTCGCGAACGCCAAACAGAGCATCAGGGGCTACTGTCTATGTGGTAATATTTTCCTATACTTTGATTGCTTACCTCAAAGCCTATTAGGAGGCTGGCACAAGCTTCGGTTAGTCCTTTTTGGCAGACTGAACTTTCTCGATCACCGCACTCATGATAGTGCGGTGCTCTTCATTGATGGAAGCGCCATGAAGCGCTTCCAGCAAGTTTTCCGGTGCCTTTGGATGGACAGAGGCCACCGGCACGGGCGGCTTGCCCCTCTTAGCGAGGGATCGCCTGCCGGAGTCCGGAACCACTGAAGGTTCCAGTGCAGTGTTCGGCTGGGGTCCGGAAGGTCGTCTCGAGGCGCCCCCAGGACTACCTCCCCTCGGCTCGGTGCCTTTTGAGACAACACCTCGACATTGTCCATAGGGCAAGGGGTGGAGGCGGTCGGAAGTGAATCGCTATTCATATCCGACGAGTCCAAAGAACCGTCCGATGAAGATACGTCGAGACGGGCTCGGGACGGACTGCATGATCATATTCGGTGTGAGGAGAAGCAGTGCAATAAAACATACCATGAATTACTATGTATCCGGATACTTACGACTTCGACAGGGGCTTCTCCCTGGGTAACCACTGGTCGCCGCTGTAGGCGACCGTCGTGGAGCAGTCCAGAAGGAGGGTCCTTCCCTTCTTGGACCCTTCGGCCTCCCCGATGGGGAGGCCTTCCTTTTCTTGTCTCCCCCGGCTGGGGGGGGGGGAACTTTCCTCTTTCTCCTCCTCGTTTTCATGGGAGGAGTGCGCCTTGGAGTTATCGAACGATGAGTCCGATATAACCTTGCACCGGAGACCCTTTCGGGTCCCCGTGGCCTTCTTCTTGGCCTTCTTCACCGGCACCTCGTAAGGCGCCAGAACCAGCATCTCAGCTAGGAGAGCATATGCAGGATCATCAGGCAGTGGGGCTCGGCAATCGATCTGCTCCGCTGTCTCTACCCAGTCCTGTTAAGGGAATGGAAGCTTAGATCCCGCACATGATTAAACTGGGGCAAATAAATATCCTGTGAGATATAAAAACTTACCGGATTGGCATGGCGCTTTGCGCTGAGTCCGCGGTCCTCGGTAAGGGGAGGAGGTACCTCGGCGCCCTTGAACAACACCTTCCAGATGTCCTTGTGCATCGTGTCGAAGAGCTCTCGCAGCGTCTGGTGCTTGGCCGGGTCGAACTCCCACAAATTGAATGCCCGTCGTTGACACGGGAGGATCCGGCGGAAGAGCATGACCTGGACCACGTTGACGATCTTGATTTTCTTGCTCATCATGTTCTTGATGGAGGTCTGGAGTCCGGTCAGCTCTATCGGGGAACCCCAAGATAGGCCCTTCTCTTTCCAGGAAGTGAGCCGTGTGGGGATTCCGGATCGAAATTCAGGGGCTGCCACCCAGTTGGTGTCACGTGGCTCGGTGATGTAGAACCACCCCGATTGCCACCCCTTTATGGTCTCCACATAGGAGCCTTCGAGCCAGGTGACGTTAGGCATTTTTCCCACCATGGCGCCTCCGCACTCTGCTTGCTGGCTGACCACCACCTTCGGTTTAACATCAAAGGTCTTCAGCCACAGGCTGAAGTGGGGCTGATGCGGAGGAAGGCCTCCCACACGATGATAAATGCCGAGATGTTGAGGATGCAAATTGGGGGCCAGATCATGAAAATCCAGCCCGTGGTAGAACATGAGCCCGTGGACAAACCGGTGAAGGGGAAATCCCAGTCCACGGACAAAGTGGGTAAGGAAAACTACCCTCTCATGGGGTGCGGGCGTAGGGATGATCTGCCCCGCATCTGGCAGCCGGTGCGCGATGTCCGCGGCCAGATATCCGGCTTCCCGTAGCTTTGCGATGTTCTCCTCCATGACGGAGGAGACCATCCACTTGCCTCCCACTCCGGACATGCTTGGAGTGGTTTGAGGAGAAAGACGCGAACTTGGGCGCTGGAGCTCGAGTGCACGAGAATGGATAAGCAAGGAGAAAGAAGGCGTGGGTAAAAAGGGTGAATCTTTGTCCCTTTATAAGGGCAAAAGAGATGATACGCCTCCCCGCTTACCTAGTAAAATCGCTTATTCCCCGAATGCCATAATTGATGGCGCGGTTGGGTTACCCATACCCGTATTGATGAGAATCCCGTGATAAGGGGACACGATCTCTGCTTTGACAAGACGTGTCAAGAAAACCGCCTCGCGATATGTGTAGTGCTGGTTGAGAAAAATGGTTCGAATAATGACGGGGCCGTGGTATGATGTCATGATGTCAAACGTGTCAGCAGATTAGATTTGTGGAAATATTATTATCTCTATGGTGGTATATGGAACTTGTTTTGTAGAGCCGGACACTATTCTTGTGTTCAAAATCTTCTATGGAGTATTCGGAAGAAGAACCCGCCTTGCAATGCCGGAGACAAATCTACGCGCGGACTCATTGTCATTGAAGCCTGGTTCAGGGGCTATTGAGGGAGTCCTGGATTAGGGGGTCTCCGGACAGCCGGACTATATCCTTTGGCCGGACTGTTGGACTATGAAGATACAAGATTGAAGACTTCATCCCGTGTCCGAATGGGACTTTCCTTGGCGTGGAAGGCAAGCTTGGCAATACGGATATGTAGATCTCCTCCCTTGTAACCGATTCTTCTGTCCTGGTGCAGGTAGTCCGCATCTTCACAGACATGTCTAGTTCACCGAGCCTCTCTCCGAGACATTGCCCAGATCGTTACGCCTTTCGTGCGGGTCGGAACTTACCCGACAAGGAATTTTGCTACCTTAGGACCGTTATAGTTACGACCGCTGTTCACCGGGGCTTCGGTCGCCGGCTTCCCTATCATCAGTCCAACAACTTCCTTGACCTTCCGGCACTGGGCAGGCGTCAGCCCCCATACATGGTCTTACGACTTTGCGGAGACCTGTGTTTTTCTTTGATAAACAGGAAACTTAAGATTAAGATGCTCCGGAATGGAAACGAGGGAATGTTCACAATACCCGGATTTAGTCAGATCCAATTCGAGGGATTTTGTAGGTTCATTAATCAAGCCTTGGCAGAAGAACTTGACAAGTTTCCAATAATTAAAGATCCAGATCACAAAATTGCATTTCAATTATTTGCAAAAGGATATCAACTGCTAGAACCCTTGATAAGCCCCCTCCGGTGTCTATATAAACCAGAGGGTTTAGTCCGTAGGACAACAACAATCATACCATAGGCTAGCTTTTAGGGTTTAGCCTCTATGATCTCGTGGTAGATCAACTCTTGTAATACTCATATCATCAAGATCAATCAAGCAGGACGTAGGGTATTACCTCCATCGAGAGGGCCCGAACCTGGGTAAACATCGTCTCCCCTGCCTCCTGTTACCATCCGCCTTAGACGCATAGTTCGGGACCCCCTACCCGAGATCCGCCGGTTTTGACACCGACAGTTACAAACACCCAAGGTGAGATTTATCGGTATCACCGTGGATCAACAACTTTGTCCACTATGCCAGTTTCCTCGTTACCAGCTTGTTCTCTTTTCTCGTTCCCGCATTCCGACATCCATGTGATCAAATCACATTGTGTCTGGCCAGACGATGATGGATACCGTAACACCGAGAGGGCCCAAAGAATATCTCTCCATCGTCGGAGGAGCAACTCCCAATCTTGAGCTATCAAGTTCCTTGTCATACTTTTCCATGAACCCGTAAGCCGCCGTAATAGCCACCCTTTTACGGATGATGTTTAACAAACCCCAAAGTTCATGAAGCAAGCATGAAGGAACTCAATACTCTCATGGTCTAAGGAATTATGCAAACATTAACTTTCTCCGTGTTATTTACCATTAACTCGTGACGAACATATCTCATAGCATAACATCAATCGGGTCGATTCAACACAAGTGTTCTTCTAACATTGTGTCCTCAAAATTTCTGGCGTAGACATGCCCATGATTAGGAAAACATAATCATCACGCAACACTTGAGCTAGTCTTAGAGGCTTGACTAGGAATACATTTTACCGTTTATTATTCTACACGTGCATATGAGTTTTCCTCCGAGCCTTGTGGTTATTGTAGACTCGAGAACCATAGCAGTTATAGAATGGAATATAAACTTAATTATAAACATAGAGATAAATAACAACAATTATTATTGCCTCTAGGGCATATCTCCTCCACTAATTTCTTCGACCAATTCTTTTGGGACTTATTGACAGTTTTTTGTAATATGAATTTTATTTCTTTATTGCTAAGTTCAACTTGACCACTAGATTGAGGATGATAGGGTGATGCAATTCTATGGTTGACATCATATTTAGCAAGCAGTTTATGGAAAGCACCATGATAAAGTGTGAACCACCATTAGTCATTAAATATATAGTGACTCCAAATGTAGGGAAAATAACTTCTTTAAGCATTTTAATGGAAGTGTTATGATCAACACTACTAGTTGGAATAGCTTCTACCCATGTAGTAGCATAATCAACAACAACCAAAATATGAGTATACCCATTAGAGGATGGAAAAGGTCCCATATAATCAAAACCCCAAACATAAATGGTTCAATTGCAAGTGAATAATTCATAGGCATTTCCTGACGCTTACCAATATTATCAATTCTTTGACATTCATCACAAGATAAAACAAACTTATGGGCATCCTTGAAGAGAGTAGGCCAATTAAAAACAGATTGCAATACCTTGTGAGTAGTTCTATCTCCCGCATGTGTCCCCATAAGCTTCAGAGTGACATTTCCATAGGATTTGTTCCTGTTCATGCTCAGGTACACAATGTCTAATAATACCATCTACTCCTTCTTTATAAAGATGTGGGTCATCCCAAAACTAATGTCTTAAATCATACAAGAATTTTTTCTTTTGTTGGTATGTGAAACTAGGTGGTATGTACTTAGCAACAATGTAATTAGCATGGTCCGCATACCAAGGAGTGTTATGAGAAACATTTATTGTAGATAATTGTTCATCAGGAAAACTATCATCAATAGGTAGTGGGTCATCAAGAATATTTTCTAACATAGACAAGTTATCAGCTACGGATTCTCAGCTCCTTTCCTATCATTAATATGTACATCGAATTCTTGTAGCAAAAGAACTCACCTAATGAGTCTAGGTTTAGAATCTTTATTTTCCATAAGATATTTTATAGCAGCATGATCAGTGTGAAGAAATACTTTGGAATCAACAATATAAGATCTAAATTTATCAAAAACAAACACAACTGCTAAAAATTCTTTTTCAGTAGTAGCATAATTTCTTTGGGCACTGTCTAGGGTTTTACTAGCATAATGGATAACATTTAATTTCTTATCAACTCTTTTTCCTAGAACAACACCAACAACACAATCACTAGCATCACACATAATTTCAAAAGGCAAGTTCCAATCAGGTGGTTGAACAATAGGTGCAAAAGTTAAGGCTTTCTTAAGTGTTTCAAAGGCCTAGAAATTTTAGAGAAGTCTTTAATATCTTTAGGACATGGCATTTTCTCAATTGCATGAACTTTCGCTTTATCCACATCAATACCTTGTTTAGAAATTTTATGTCCCAAGACAATACCTTCGTTAACCATAAAGTGGCACTTCTCGCAATTCAAGACAAGATTAGTTTGCTCACATCTCTGCAAAACTCAATCAAGGCTGCTTAAGAAATCATCAAAAGAAGTTCCGTAAACAGAAAAATCATCCATGAAAACCTCAACAATCTTTTCACAAAAATCAGAGGATATAGAAGTCATACATCTTTGAATGGTAGCAGGTGCATTGCATAAACCAAAAGGCATACGTCTATAAGCATAAGTTCCAAAAGGACAAGTAAAGGTGGTTTTCTCTTGATCAGGTTGTGAAATAGGTATTTGAGAAAAACCAGAATATCCATCGAGAAAATAGATGTGTGTGTGCTTAGATAGCCTTCTAGCATTTGATCAATAAAAGGTAGAGGGTAATGATCATTTCTAGTTGCTTTATTTAATTTTCTGAAATCAATTACCATTCTATAGCCAGTGACAATTCTTTGTGGAATAAGTTCATATTTATCATTAGGAACAACAGTAATACCTCCTTTCTTGAGGACACAGTGAACGAGACTTACCCATCTACTATCAAGTATGGGATAGATTATACCTGCTTCTAGAGGATTTAGTATTTTAGTTCTTACCACTTCTTTCATTTTAGGATTCAAACGTCATTGGTGATCAACAACGGGTTTAGCATCAGGTTCCATATTAATCTTGTGCTGACACAGAGTGGGACTAATGCCCTTAAGATCATCAAGAGTATACCCAATAGCAGCTCGGTGCTTCTTCAGAATTTTCAATAATCTTTCTTCTTCATGTTCTAAAAGGTTAGCACTAATAATAACATGATATATCTTTTTCTCATCAAGATAAGCATATTTAAAAGTGGCAGGCAATTGTTTTAATTCAAACACAGGATCACCTTTAGGTGGAGGAGGACCTCCTAGTGTTTCAATAGGCAAATTGTGTTTAAGCAGAGGTTGTTGTTCAACGAATATTTTATCTATTTAATTTATTTCTCGTAAATGCATACCATTTCATGGTCGAGCAAATATTGTTCTAGAGGACCAGTAGGAGGCATAGCAATAGAAGCAAGACCAATTATTTCATCCTTACTAGGTAGTTCTTTATCATGAGGTTGTCTATTAAACTTAGAGAAATTATATTCATGAGACTCATCACCAAAGCTAACACTGACAGTTTGTTTATGACAATCTATAGTAGCATTGAGAGTGTTCAAGAAAAGTCTACCAAAAATAATTGGACAAAAGTCATCTTGTGGGGAGCCAAGAACTAGAAAATTAGTAGGATATTTTATTTTCCCACACAAGACTTCAACATATCTAACAATCCCAAGTGGTGTGATGGTGTCTCTATTAGCAAGTTTAATAGTAACATCTATGTCTTCTATTTCAGCGGGTGCTATGTCATTCATAATTTCTTGGTATAAGGTAAAAGGAATAACACTCACACTAACACCTAAATCACATAAACCATAATAACAATGATCTCCTAACGCCGCTGCTCCTCAGAAGCACGTTTAGCTCGCCCCCAACGCCGCTGCTCCTCATACGTCGGTTGGTGACCCGGCGCACTAGGGCGTGAGGATGTCGTTGATGGATCCACATGTATCTTTATCTTTCCATCAAATCCATGTAGTAGTATATGGTACTACTGCAGTAATTATCTTACCATTCGCATCAACTACATAATTTTCATACGTACTCCATGCATGAACCGCGCCAGAACCAAACTTCTCATTACTCTAGGGAAAATCATTATTTCTATCTATTGGTCGCGCCATGGAGCAGAACCAAAATTTACAAGTTACAAGTTCAAAAGGAAAAGCCTGTTGTGTTCGCGTCACACCCCCACACGGTTGGTCCGGCACGCCGCTCAAGGGGGAATGCGTGTTGTGTTGCATTTTCACTTACAAATGGGACCATAGTTGAGCAAATCGACTATCGGCAAACACCCACCCCGCCCACCGCCCGATGGCTGAGAAAACAGGAGGGAGAAGAGATGGTTGTAGCACGGACTCCAAGAAAATTGGTGTCGGATGGGACTCGTGTGGGTGGCGTGTGCCATACTACTAGTTGTGAATGCTAGTTATGCCCCATGCCACCCTACTATATCGAGCCTATATCGAGGTGCTGGTTACGTAGAACAAATTTCCTGGAGTCCGTGCTCAGCCCTCCTCTATCTCTCTTCTCAGCCAGCCAGCAGACGCGTGGAGCCCATCGTCTGTTTGCTCACATGCGGTCCAACATGTCAGTGAAAACGCAAGAGGACCCACTGAACCTGCACATCTTTCACCTTGATGTGCTGGTTATGAAAAACAAATCCAATAAAGATCTTCGGTGGCCGCTTTTGGAGTTACTCAAGAGTAGTAAGATTCTATTTACAGTTTAACCCAAAATACACATCACGTGGCTTTTCAACTACCACTCAATTTTGTTGCATTACATGACCTGGATGCTGGATGTCCCACGTGTCAGCAAAAGGAGGAAGAACTCGACCAAATCTTCTCCACATTTAGACTGGAGGAGTAGGAAACACGACAAGCCCTGTGCCTACATCATACAACGTACAAATCCCACCTCACACAGTCACGCTATCACCATATTTCTCGGCCTCCGTGCGACACCTAGCTCTAGTTGATCTCACTAGAACTACCTATTGGTTGGCTCTATGTGATATGGCAACTTCATACTACTCCCCCCGTTCCTTAAAGTAGTGCGCATAGTTTTTGACCCACATACCAATGAATGCACTTTCTTTAAATTATGGGCGAGAATACCCTCACTCTGTTTCTAGCCCAGGCTACTGTAGTACTACTCTATGCATCTGTTGTGTTGCTGACGCTAGTCTTCGGTACGAGCACCATGAAGCCGGACGGGGATATGGTGGTCACGGACAAACCACACTGATGCAGTGATGCCGGTTGCCGGTGGCGAACATGGAGATGGCAGCCGCATGAGCGGTGACGCCGGCCACCGGCAATGGACGCGCGGAAACCATATGTGGATGTGGTGGCCGTAGATAAATCAGGCACTGATGCAGCGACACCGGCTGCTGGTAGCGGACACAGAGATGGCAGCCGTGTGCACGGTGACGCCGGCCGCCGACGATGGACGCAAGGAAGCCGTACAGGGATGCGGTGGCCGCAGAGAAACCAGACACTAATGAAGTGATGCCGGCTGCCGGTAGCACACACGGAGAAGGCGTCCGCATACGCGGTGATGCCGGCCGCTAGTGATGGACGACGAGAAGCCATCCATGGTGATGGACAAGCAGGGCGGGGATGAGGAGCCACGCCATGTCGATCCAGCAGTCATGAGCATGGAATAGTTTCGATCCCCGTCGCCGCCAAAAGAGCCACGGCCGGACGCGCACCGCGATGATCGCCTCCTCATCAAGCTTCTGTCTATCACCGTAGCACCTACTTCGCTATCATCGCCTTCTCCGACAGCTGAACACCTTGCCTCATCCTCTCCTCCCTCTCACTTCCTGCATCCATCACGCTGCTGACTGCCACGGCACCGCCGCCTTCACCACCATCATCTCCGCCAGATTATCTTTGGAGGCGTACAGCTGCATACATTAGACATGGAGATTGGGGATTTGGAGATGGGTTGGTGCGAAGGAAAGAGAAGGGAGAGATGTGTTTGTTTTGGGAGGAAGGGGATAAAGTGGAGGGTCATTTTCGTCCAAATGAGCATGCAGCTGTTAATACGCACTACATTTCAGAACTTCCCTAGAAAATTTATGCGCACTATAAATAGGAACGAAGGGAGTACTACGGATGCTGGCTATACTACTACGGCACTAACACTCCAAGAAGTGAGTCGAAAACCATTTATAAATTGAGTTTATGACATGCATATGCAAATGTACCATTCATTACATACAACAAGTCATCAACACACAACAACAATGAGGATACATGTTGGATTATATATTAGTTCCAACAAAACATTCTAGTAAATACTAAAGTTTTCATCACACAACAAATAACAAGCAACGAAATGAACTTTAGCTCAACCAATCCTCGGCGTTGGAAACGCTTGCTTTCAACCAGAAGAGTTTGTCTCGGAAGGGCCAACTACTGTCAATCTCGAGACCAACATAGGACTGATCATTCACGCTGAAGCGGCCTATTTCATGACCCATATTGTGATAGCCACGGTAGGGAAGCATAGCAATGTCCGAGGTATAGATAGAGTGGCTTCCCATAAATGGTAGTAACGCTGCGTCAACAGCAGCTGGATCGCCTTTCACCATGATTGGATACTTTTGTCCAAGGAAGAACGAGTTTCCGCGAAGAGTATCAATACTAAACCAGGGAGAAGGTGTTGGCGCTATCACAGTAGTATCCACCCCGAATACCCTGCAACGGATGTTGGAATAGGTCCGGAGAGTGCGACCATGGGAGACAACACCTGCTTCCTTAGTAACATCAGCGGTGCCCTATATACAGACAAGAAGAGGTGATCCATCAGAATAAGTTGCCAGGCGCCACTGAGTATATGGGTCCTCATGCTCGTGATCATCATCATCGTCATCTCCCCCTTAGTTATAAATTTTTTCAAGTATAGGTGGTGGAGTGTTCACAGGACCTTGGAAACACAAGAAGGTTAATTAGTAAAGGTAAACTAGCTAACCCGCATGCATGTGGATGAAACAATTATAATTACGGTGGAAGACAAATGTACCGAAAGCATAAGGATTCCATGCAAAAATAGTGCCATGAGTGGTGGCAGCAAACACAAGACCCTCGTATTAAATTGCATCATAGTACACATTCGTGTATAGAAACTGATTTTTGAGCAATATCCATCCAGTCGAACTATGAAGGAAGGCAACAAGCTTGTCGAAGATAGCAACAACTCCATAGTCCATTAAATCCCAAGAGCAGTCGGGAACTTGACAAATTGCTATCTTTTGTAGACGGCAGTCACCATGATCGTAGTTGAACGTACGTAGAATACCAGCATGCTCAGCCTCTGGGGAGTCTGAGATTTTCGGAAGTGGAACTCGGTGACGAATGTACACATTCACAAGTTCCCACTCGCAGTTGTACCCAATATAAACAACCCAATCTCCATTTGCGCCTGCCCAAGCCTTAGCCTCAAGCGATGGCATCTTAACATCACACGTATCATTATCAAGCGGCACCAACTTGCACAAGGCGAGGCCTCCGTCGTCCGCGCGCCAGTCAGCAGGGTCACTACGAAGAAGATAGAGGAGATCAAACCTCTCGTGGACCCTTGGGTTCATTGTAATGATGTTATTAGTTGAGTCGAGAATGGTCTTGAACGAACCTGCCATGCTAGCCGAGGTGATGACGTTGCACCGATCAATGAGTTCCTCCACCACGTCATCATTCATATCAGGGCAAGAATAACGGGGTCGTTTCCAGCCTGTTCCCTCCATGGAGAAGAGGATCGAACAGTGGCAGAAGGAAGGGTGAAGGTAAATGGAGGAGGGAGGAAGAGCATGCGATAGCAGTTCCAAATCGAGAGGGAAAGGCGAAGAGTTGATGGACGGTTGCCATGGTACACGAAGAGGTGCCCCGGCCTACATAGACGTCCATTAGGAAATTGTACAAAAGGTCTCGCTGTCGTCTCACTGACATGTTGGAATGGGACCACATGTCAATGAAGAGGCTAGTGGGGAGCGGATGGTTGCCACAGAGGTCACACACAGACGACAAGGCTGTCCTGTCAGACCTAGCGCCCGCACGGGATGGCTTCCGTCGCCCACACGAGCGAAGCCACATCGCACCCCCACATGGTTGGTCCGCCATGCCGCTAGGCCAACTCCAGCACGTGCAGCTCGGACGCGTGCTCGCTCAACCCCCTTTCCCTCGACGCCCCGGAGGTACCCAACCACGGCTACGTGTTTTGCGCACCCGGCGGCCGGATTTGGAGCGGATTCGGTCGGGCTTGAGCTCGCCCGGCTGTGGGAGGCGGCCGCCGCACCATGGACTGGCCAGGCACCGGGCCGGAAGGCCCCGGCAAGGCTGCATGCAGGTACTGACTCCTCCTCAAGCCGCTCAGATCTACACCAGCGGTGATCCGCCGACAGATAAATGAATGGCGGTTGGCCGGGCTCGATGTTGGCCCAAAAGCTCGTCGGCGCACCATTGCCACTCATTACGTGCGACGACTGCCCAAAGAAGGTCTTGCGCCGCATGTCTACAACGTGGGAACATCCCGAATGGGTGTTCATCAAGTGCTCAACCGATGGGGTATGTGCTACTTTAGCTTCGGTTGTGCTCTCGGATTAGACTAGTGTGCTAACTTAAAATTTTATTGTGTAGAATGGATGCAAGTTTTGGTATTGGGAACAAGAGTACATCGATATATTGATAGAGCGCAATTTAGTAGATGTTCTAGCATTTTTAGCTAGCATAGAGGCTAGAGATGAGACTAGTGCACTTGTTGATAGAATAAAGGCTAGACATGAGACTAGATGTGAGGAAGCAACGTCTACTTCTTTACACTCGAAGAAGAAAGAAGCACGCAAGATCGAGCCTCCGCAGATCAACAATGAATGCATCGAGAAGGCACTAAGACAACTTACACGAGCAGTTATGGAAGTTGGATACCTTGTAAAATGTATTCTTGTGGTTCTTGTTTTCTTTGGTCTTGCTTTTCTAGTCAAATTTTGGTGATGTATTTCCATGTACCAAAAATCAATGATGAAAAAATATATGTGTTTGCAAAGAAAAATGTACGCGCCCAGGATGCGCCCGCGTGTTGGGTGCACGGCCACCGCAACCGAGAAATGGCCCGGACATGACCCCATTGCCCTACCCAAACGGACAGAATCCGGGCAAAACGGATATCTGTTTGGGGTCGTGCGTTGGAGTTGGCCTTACAAGTGGGACCGTAGTTGAGGAAACTGACTATCGGCAAACCCCCACCTTGCCCGCCGCGCGATGGCTGAGTTAGAGAAATGAGGAGGTTGAAGAGATAGTTGTAGCACAGACTCCAAGAAATATGGTTTCAGATGGAAGTCGTGCTGGTGGCGTGTGCCATACTCCTGGATGTGAATGCTTGTTCTGGCCCATGCCACCCTACTATATATCAAGGATTTGAGGTGTTGGTTACGTACAGCGAACACATTAACATATGGCCCACCTCACACTGTGGCCAAATTTCCCGGAGTCTGTGCTAGGTTAAAAAGTGTTCTTTGTGAGGGTGGATGCCTGGTCTCAAGTTTAAAACTTGTTGTATTACGTATACGTAAACGTAGAGATAATGCAGCAGTTTTGAAAGTTAGAACCCAAACATCAGAATGCAATTTCTATTGGACTCATCCAGGACCTAGGATGATGGGATTCATACCTACAGTAAAAACACCCACCCGACGCGCGAAGCATGTGAAGCTAGTACAAATAGTAGTACTATTGTTGATTGGATTCATCCGATAACCAGTTCCAATGCACGTACAATTATGTATTCAGAAAATATTTTTTGCCTCGTTGTAGCACCCACTCAAAGAAGCGACTCGGAAGCCATTCATAAATTTAGTAAGGGCCTCTTTGATTCATAGGATTTCCAAAACGCGGGAATAGGAAAAACATGGGATTAGAGTGGAATGTCGTCTTGAATCCTACAGGATTGTACGAGTGTTTGATTGTGCATAGAAAAAATGCAGGATTCTTTCAAAGCGGTTTCAGTGGATGGGATGTTTCCTATGAAATCTAGTGCAAATGAATCCTATCGAAAAATTCCTATGGTTTACAATCCTGCGAATCAAACAACCAAGATAGGAAAAATTCCTAAGGATTAGAATCCTCCAAAATTCCTTTGAGAATCATTTGAATCAAAGAAGCCCTAAGTTTATCACAGGCATATCATTTTATTACATACATTAGGTCATAAACCCACAATGACAACGAGGATGCATTATAAATACTAAAGTTTTCATCACACAACAAATAACAAGCAATGAAATGAACTTCAACTCAACCACTTGTCGGCGTTGGAAACGCTTGCTTTGAACCAGAAGTGATTCTCTGGGAAGGGGTAGCTACTGTCAATCTCGAGACCAACACAGGACTGATCATCCAGGCTGAAGTGGCCTATGTTAGGACGCATATTGTGATAGCCACGGTAGGGAACCATAGCAATGTTCGAGGTATAGATATAGTTGCTTCTCATAAATGGTAGTAACGTTGTGTCAACATGTAGCGACCCGACCCGAATGGATCAAGTCTACTGTGCTCCGGTATCATCCCTGGATCAGTAATGCTGACACCACACAGTACTTCGAAGGATTTATAGCAGAGTGGCAATCACACACTTATTACAACGATGTCTCAAAAGAGAACTTATTACATAAATATGGCTTAAGGCTATCTAATATCGATAACAGCGGAAGACTTGGAAGGTAAATGGGTCCATCAACTCCAACGGCATCACTGAGTATAGAACCACGACCTAAAAGCACCTTAATCGTCGTCTGAAAAGTCTGCAACATTAACGTTGCAGCCCGAAACGGGTCAGCACATGGAATATGCTGGCAAGGTAACACATAGAGAATGATGGAATGAAACAGCTATTCTATATGCATATTTGGCTGGTGGAAAGCTCTATGGTTACTGTTTTGCGTAAAGCCAATTTTTCCCTACTGCAAAGGAATAAATTTATTTATCTATCATGGTGGTTGTTAAACATTGAGAATGGTTGACAGCATTCTCAATCCCAATTAAAAGTAGAATTAAAAACCCAACAATATTAATTAGAAGTAACATGTTGAGATTCACATGATATTCAAGTACTAGATACTCAAGATGTCCATAACCGGGGACACGGCTAATCATGATTAGTTTATTACACTCTGCAGAGGTTTGCGCACTTTTCCCCACAAGACTCGATCGCCTCCGTTGGATTTCTCGCACTACTGGTGTTTGAGAAACGGATGACCGAGACACAGTCTTTCAGAAGCGCTAGCACCTTACGATGGATAGACCGGTACACCTACTTCCCCTACATCTGCTAGTCTACCCTATAAGAGTTCGCACGACTTAGTCAACTATGCCAGAGCCCATAATGGCTTGTGGCTGCACACGTAAGTTTCTAGCATGAAAGATCTTATGATCCCTTTGAGCCTGGGTGGCGGTCCAAAATAAAACAGGCAAGTCCTGATAAACATCAGGTGCCTCAGTCCACCCAGATGTGTGTTTAAGTTTCCACCTTAGATAAACCATTAAAATTATCAATCTCACATCTGTCATGGATATCACTCACCCAATCCACGTCTACTAGCATAGCATGGCATAATAAGCAAACATAGAAGTAACTCCCAAAGGTTTCATAATAAACAGGTAATAGGTACTACCTCATCTACTTCCCATCCCACAATTTAATTAGATCCTAATCATGCAATGTGTGAGGATGGATCTAATGCAATAAAACTGGGTTGTAGAAAAGGTATGATCAAAGTGTTACTTGCCTTGCTGATGATCCGCGAGTCCTAGAGATTCGAAGTTACAGGCGGCGCAATCCGGGTAATCTATCACAGACAAACAACAAGCATACAATAAGTACTCATCTAATGCACAGGTAAAACTCGAACAAAAGATCGAACCAGATAGTTCAACTTAAGAACTCCGGTTGCAAAGAAAGAAAGAACCGAGCAAAGAAACTGAAAACAAACGGCGGAAGAAAACAACTCGGTTCTAGAAAGTTGAATCTAGGTCAAATTTTACCGTAGCAAAAACTTGTTTAAGTTGATTAGTCTGAACGGCGGTTTCGAAACGAAACTCCAGGCGCTTGAATCACCTGATTCGGATAAACGGGCGAGAAGATAAACTAGAATGAAGATCGGATCTGAGATCACGATCGCGGAATAAATCCGACGAAAAGAAAAAAAAAGAACGGTTAAACGAACGGACGTTCGTTAACCGGGAATAATCCGGTGATCACGTTCGTTAGGACGAACAGTCCGGAGAACAGTCTCGAGGCAACTAAACCAGAAAAGAAAACGAATCCGATCTAGGGTTTCGAGAAAAGAAAACCAAACGAAAAACCGATCTAGAAAACCGGAACGGTTTATAGAAGAAACGGAATGATTTAGAAGAATAATCGATCCGAGGAAAAGAAGAGAGACGCAGCGCGGTACCTCGGCGAGGTCTCCGGCGAGGGGCTCCGGTGACGGCGAGCAAGGGCGGCGGCGGCGCTAGGGCAAGGCGGCGGCGGCGGTGACGCAGGGCGGCGGCGCGGGCAAGGCGCGGGGCAAGGCGCGGCTTGGGGCTTGGGGTTTGATTTGATGTTTAGAGGGGGGGATGTGGGGGTATATAAAGAGGGGAGAGGAGAGGAGACTTGGGGGAGGGGGCAAGAAAAAGAGGAGGAAAAGGAGAAGGAGAGGGAGATTGGAAAAAAAAGGCAAACCGAGTCCTACTAGGACTCTAGGCGGCGGCGGCTCCCTCCTGTGCCAGGCGTGCGGCACGGCTAAGGCCTGGCCGGCCGGCCCGCTGGCTGGGCCTTGGCCCAGGGCGCTGCAGGATTTTTTTTAAATCGGTTACGCGCACAGAAAAACAAAAGAAAAGAGAACCAAACGAACTCCAAAACTTCTAAAGTAAATTTTCCCCGACTCCTAAAATTGAGTCGAACAAAATGAACTTTTCTCGGGACCTAAAATGCAATTTTTGAAAACGCGCATTTTTCCCTATCCAAAATAAAAGGCGAATAAACTTCGACAAAAACCAATGATCCTTTCTTCAAAATTTGAGAGAACTCAAATATGAAGAATAACGAAATCTCCAACTCTCTCCGAGGGTCCTTGAGTTGCGTGAAATTTATAGGATCAACCAAAATGCAAGAAAATATGATATGCATGATGATCTATGTGTATAACATTCCAAATTGAAAATTTGGGATGTTACACAACAGCAGTAGGATCGCCTTTCACCATGATTGGATAGTTTTGTCCAAGGAAGAGCAAGTTTCCTCCAAGAGTATCAATACTAAACCAGGGAGAAGGTGTTGGCGCTAGCATAGTAGTATCCATCCCGAATACCCTGCAACGGATGTTGGAATAGGTCCGGAGAGTGCGACCATGGGAGACAACACCTGCTTCCTTAGTAACATCAATGGTGCGCTGTATGCAGACAAGAAGAGGTGATCCATCGGAATAAGTTGCCAGGCGCCACTGAGTATATGGGTCCTCATGCTCGTGATCATCATCATCGTCATCTCCCCTTAGTTATAAATTTTTTCAAGTATAGGTGGTGGAATGTTCACAGGACATTGGAAACACAAGAAGGTTAATTAGTAAAGGGAAACTAGCTAACCCGCATGCAAGTGGATGAAACAATTATAATTACGATGGATGACAAACGTACCGAAAGCATAAGGATTCCATGGAAAAACAGTGCTACGAGTGGTGGCAGCAAACACAAGACCCTCATATTGAATTGCATCACAATACACATCCGTGTATAGAAACTGATTTTTGAGCACTATCCATCCAGTCGAACTATGAAGGAAGGCAACAAGCTTGTCGAAGATAGCAACAACTCCATAGTCCATTAAATCCCAAGAGTGGTCGGGAACTTGACAATTTGCTATCTTCTATAGACGACAGTCACCATGATCGTAGTTGAATGTACGTAGAATACCGGTGTGGTCAACCTCTAGGCAGTCTGAGATTTTTGGAAGTGCAACACGGTGACGAGTGTATGCATTCACAAGTTCCCACTCGGAGTTGTACGCAATATAAACAACCCAATCTGCATTTGTGCCTGCCCAAGCCTTACCCTCAAGCGATGGCATCTTAACATCACACGTATCATTATCAAGCAACATCAACTTGCATAAGGCGAGGCCTCCATCGTCCCGCGCCAGTCAGCAGGGTCACGACAAAGAAGATAGGGGAGATCAAACCGGACCCTTGGGTTCCTTGTAATGATGTTATTAGTTGAGTCGAGAATGGTCTTGAACAAACCTGCCATGCTAGCCGACGTGATGACGTCGCACCGATCAATGAGTTCCTCCACTTCGTCATCATTCAGATCAGGGCAACAATAATGGGGTCTTTTGCGGCCTGTTCCCTCCATGGATAAGATGATCAAACAATGGTAGAAGGAAGGGTGAAGGCAAATGGAGGAGGGAGGAAGAGCATGAGAAAGCAGTTCCAAATCAGGAGGGAAAGGTGAAGAGTCGGTGGACGGTTGCCACGGTACATGAAGAGGAGCCCCGACCTACATAGACGTCCGTTCAGAAATTGTACAAAAGGACTCGCTGCCATCTCACTGACATGTTGGCACGGGACCACATGTCAATGAAACATGGTGTGTAATTTCTCATGCAAAATGCGATCTGGCCACGTTGGCCCGAGGTGTCGCATTAGTTATCGACCTTTATTTTTTTAATGGCGTGCCGTTCAGTTTTGAAGCACGGCTAACTGGTACTGTATGCAGACAAAAATTAAACTACTCTACCACTACTCCACCTGTAGTACTAGTAGTATAAGAAAGATATATAGGCTGGAGGTTCAGCGCTTTCTTGCTAAGGGCTGCCCACTCGCTTCTCACACTATCACCCTCTCTCCAGATCTAAAAAGGACGGCCTCTCTCTCCCTCCTCACCGGTTGTCACAGATCCACCGGGGAAGAAAAGGACGTGCAGCATTGACGCACTCGTCGTCGCCGAGCGAGGTCACACACTGACCACAAGGCCGTTCACTCAGACCTAGCGCCCGCGCGGGATGGCCTCCGTCCCCTAACTCGCTGCCGTAGTGTGTGTGGAGGACGACAACCACGAGCGAAGCCAGTTCCCGCCGATGCTCAGGTATGCTACCTCATTTCGAACCATACCCTTGTTCTATTGCCCCATCTGCCTTGCCGCTGCACGTGGATCTTTTTCCACTCCACCATCTTCCCAATTTGCTATCCTCTGCTCTGCTGGTAACATAGACGAAAACCTTAACTTTCACTATTAAAGGAAACATTACTTCATGTAGACTAATCCATGTCTGGGTTGAATAAGGAAAGGAAGGGAGACTGTACTGTCCAAGAGACTAGGCATCGAACCCGCATCTAGGTTGAAAAGGGGAAAATCAGTAGCTAAGGAATGAGTCTCGTGTCTCTTGGTTTAAGAAGGATAGAAAGGCATGACAACGCAATAGAGAATGAACAGGTCGATCGGTTTGTTGTCCTCACATTGGAAAAGGTGGCTAAAGAGAACAAAAATGGGTCGTAATCCACATATGATGCCTGGATATTTGTTGCTCTGGGCAACCATACCTCCCTCACCACTCTATGCGTCCGTGGAGGTACATCGTACTGGTGCGCCCACTGTCCGAATGGGCCTCCCATGCTCTTGTTGCCACTTTTTTGCTATTAGTATAACGCGAGCGGTCAAGTCAAGCAATGCTACTGCTAAAGTGATGCCACATTTAACTAATGTTGTACTCACTCTAATGCCACCGATAAAATTTAAGCAATGCCATTTAATGTCACTGGATTATTTCTGGGTTTGCTATTGATTGTGGATGTATTAAAGATTTTTCAGCTAAGGCATTCTAATGCTGTTGCACAGCCAGTATACCAATGATGAATCTTGGCACTACCTTCAGATTTTTCCATTGTTAATGCTTATAGATTACATACCTCACTTTCATGAGATAAGTCAATTTTTTTGTACAGTGTCAAGAGGAAAGGTCAAGAGTGGGAACCTCCTCCTCCGGTTGTTCTCTTGATTCGTTCGATCAAGTTTTTTATGTTTGATCTATTATCAAGATTGGGATAGCAATTTTTAGGTCCCCTCAAGTTCGAAATGATATTTACCTTGAAGGTACATGGTTTGCAATTTCTTTATATTGTCATTAGTTAATAATGCTAGTTACCTTTAGACTTTTGTATTTGGTTTAATGCTCTTGCACAACTAGTATACCAATGCTGAAACTTGTTACATTTACATTTTGTATTGTTAATTCTAATAGAAATCTTCCAGTGCTAGAGATTATGGAAATATGTTCAGTAAAACCATTGTATTGTACCTTGTAATAGAATAACTACTCTACTGTTGAACTAGCCATTGGATTAGTGTATATTTGTACTATTTGAGTGGTGTTGCATTAGCGTATGGACATATATAAAGTGTGGCAAGCTTTCCCAGATATGTGCTCAAGAAAACTACTACCTATTTTTCTAAATACTAGACATTTGGGTACTTTAAGTTGAACTACGAAAACGTCTTATATTAAGGAACAGAGGGTGTAGAGTTCACTCAAATTATCCCGGTAAAGCTAGTCACAACTTTGTTAAAATTAATGTTATGTTATCGGAGGAGGTCTGTATGTTTGTCTCTAATGCATGTCGACTACATACATGACATCATGATGTAATGTTAAGTCATTTCCTTTTCTACAGTGTCACTGAATTGTCAAGGTGGTGATGGCAGTTTATTTTAGTTGAACCACACAAAATATGCTTAAAAGAAGAGGAAAGGTCAGGAATGGTTCAATTTTTCAGAAAAAACTATGTATGCCTTCCTGACATCAGACGTTGTTGCCTTATTTATTCCTTCAAACAGGTGGTTAGAAACATTCTTGCTACCTTTTCCCATTAAGAAATTGGAATGCTTATATTTTTGAGTCCATGCTTCAACTAGTGCCAATTTTATAAGAATCACACTTTCAATATCTATGCAAACAGGGATGCTCGATTTTAGCGGAACTGCACAAAAAGTCCAAATGGTTCTACATTAGGAGCATGTTTTCTTCCAAACCTTTATATCCAATTGGTGGCACTATGAGATGTTCATTATGAAGGTACACGGTTTGCTACTATCTTGCTACTCTTTTTGTACTGTCATTAGATAGTAACACTAGTGGTTTGCATGTGAATTTGTTGGCAGGGTGGACCTACATTGGAGGTGCAGGACAGGATTCAATGATTGGATGCTCAATTTCGGTTGTATCGATTTCACCTCTTCCATCACTGCGAACATGGATATCCTTTGTCCGATGAAGAATAGGCACTATATTTCTGCTCTGAACCAGCAAATTAGTTCAGTATGAAATTGTCCAGGGCAAAACATGACTGTATCAAATTGTCCAGTGCAAAACATGACAGATGCTAAGCAGAAGAGACGTGTTTAAACCGAAAATACAAGGTGGGATATATGTTTACTAGCTGCTTGATATTTGTGCAGACAAAGATATCTGCCCGTTACTATTTGGCAAACAAACAAAGTGACGGCAATTTTGGTTGAACTGCACAAGAGAATAGTATAGTCACTGCATGCAGTGCCATTTGAAAATAGACACAGAAAGATTGGATAGTCACTTCATGGACTGCAGAAAAGTAGTATTGTACTATTTATTGGCCAACACTAGGTGCTTCATTGCTTTGGTATGATTATACAATGGGCATCATTTTTCTAAGTTAAAGTTTGTATTCCAAAAATAGTCTCGCCGTGTGATCAAGAGAAGACCAAATCATATTGAAGTGGATGTTCCTCCATCATGTGTGGTTCATTCTCATGGTTCCAACTGTTGGTGAAACTCCTTACGTTTGCAAGAGGAATTGTAGACTTCACAGGCAGATTTGTCTTTCACTCTATACTGAATGTTGGCCAAGAGAAGCATCCATGTTAGTAGGAAGAACAAATGTTTTTTCTAGATCTTTGCTTTTGGTGCTACATATTTGTATATGATCTGTGAATCATTGAGATGCATTAACATGTTGATCTTATGTATGTCAATCGTACTAGTTGGTTTTAAATTTGGGCTACTAATGTGAACATATTACAATGCCTGGACTGTGAGTCTCATGTGAACATTTTGAAAGGATCGGCTCTTACTGCTGTGCACATCATGATCCTTATTTCTGTGTTCTTAGTGTTTACAAGTTACTAAGAGTTCCTTATTTCTGTTCGCTCAGTGTTTACAAGTTACTGATCGATCACTAGCTAGCCTAGTAATGCGCTCCTCACAGTTTTAGTTGCGATGCAAGATCCGAAGTGGCAGTTTTTTGAATAAAAATGCCTACCTCTGAAGAAACTAACAAGCTGCTATGAAGAAAATGCCATGCGAATATGAAGAAAATGCCAGCAAAAACGTCCACAAATGCCTTATCTCCCAGCGAACGTTCATCAGCTAATGCGATCCTACATGTACACCATCCGACCTACTCGATCCTACACGTACACTATCCGACCTACTTGATCCTACACGATAAATAGCGGATCACGCACGTACTACCTCCTTTCCAGTTTGCAGGGCTTAATTCAAAAATCTCATCAACCAGGGTAGATGATGAGTGGTGGATTTTTGACAAGGAGGGAGTACCTCATCTGGATGATTCTAGTGCACTCGTTTGACCGTATTGTCGACGTGCGACCTAGCACGGACGGGACGCACCACTGACGGAACGGGATGGCATAGTCATAATTTTAGTTTTTCTAGTTTTCCATGGCAAGCTGGCGCGCTAAGCCATGCCTGCTTATGCATTGAATTCCGATGACCGCGATGACCGTCGTGTTTCCCGCGACACGCTGGTTCGCCTACCTTCCGCCTATAATTATTGTTTCCCGGCCTTCTCCGGTGGCACCATCACCCAACTCGCCCTATCCTCATAAGCCCCCACCGGCCCGACGTCGCTCGCCGGTTATCCTCGCTCTCTCCATGTCCGCCATGCCCCCGCCCGTCCGCGATAGGCAACGCCGGAGGTGGTTACCGCCGGAACCAGTGTTCGGTTTTTCACCGGAAGGCAGACGGAGGGAGGAGGCATTCTATCGGTCTTTAGATGGCAGTGCAGAGTATGAGGAGTTGTTGGAGCACGACCACCTGGCGGAGGACCAGCGTATCACCAATTTGTGCCGCCAGTGGGACATGGAGCAGCAGCGCACCGACGCTCTGAGTCGCAAGCAGAGTGCCCGCAACTGGGCCGACTATGTGGAGGTCGGCGCCCGGCAAATAGCTCTGGAGGCTGTCGGGCACGCACGCGTTCACGACGCCGAATTTTACTACCAGCTCGTCAAGTGGGTTTCCCGCTTAGAAGCCGAAGCTTCGGTGGACCACGCCGACATGAAAAGGGCCAACGCGCGCGAGCAACGCACCCTATCGCACCTCTGGCAAGTCCGAGGTGAGGCGGAGGACGCCGGTGCCGGCGTTTAGCATGTACCGCAGATGGCGGCCGACATCGTCTAGTTAGCTAAGAGTAAGTTAGTACTTGTACACTACTATAGTATTAGTGGGAGTAGATAGTTAACTTGGCTATGATGATTGTCAACGTGGAAGTTCAGTACTCTATATCTGGATCAGACCTGTTACTTTGCTCTGAATGTTGAGCTTTCCATTTGAACGTATGGAATGGGCTGTTTTTTCTTTAAATGGGTTGTATTTGTCCGCCACGGGTTTAAAGGATGACTTGTGAGCCTACCAGGTTGACGCGTACACAATCAGGAGATGATTGTACGTGGAGAGGATGATAGCAGGGACCCACCAAGGTCATGGCAGTACACAAGCAAGTGCCTCCTTATTTCAAGCCAATAAAAATATGGCTCCCCCTAATGGATTTCTGACATCTGGGTCCCATGCCATTGTCAACATAGTTAATAAACAAGAGAATTGCACAACGAGCGGCTGACACCAGGGACCCAGCAGCTCACCCAGTTATTTTTGTTTTGGGTTAATTTGATAAATGCCACTCCAAATTTGGTGATTCCGAGAAATGCCACTACAATTTCCAAACTTTGAAAAATGCCATTTCATGCCATTTCCAGTGGCATTTTTGAAGTCTGGAGTGGCGTTTTTCAAAGTTTGCAAGAATTGCAGCGGCGTTTTTCAAAGTTTGCAAAAATTGCAGTGGCATTTTCAAAGTTTGAAAATTGCACTGGCATTTTTATGAATCGCCATAATTGGAGTGGCATTTATCTAATTTGTTTTTGAGACGGAAGCAGGGTGTCAACTGGGCTGTGCGGGGCACTCTGGCCTGTCTAGACAGCCTTTTCTTTTATGTTTACCACATACCAACCCAGTAGTTTTTTTCTTTCTGAAAATGGCTAGCCCAGTTTTTTTTATGCTTTGTCAAGTAAGTCGCATTGTCAGGCCTATTGGGCTGCAAATCTTTCAAGACGAGGAGAGCTTCATTCGGCTGACCCAGAAAATGGCCTATCAGTAATGAGAAATGGGCTGTACATTTTTAAAACACATCAAACCGGCAAATTAGTTTCAAATTTCTTTTTTTTATTTCGAGATTTTAAATCCCATTGATTTTTATGCGTGGACAATTTGTTGGATTTTATATTGATATACATTTATTTTTAAAATTAGTTTGAATGTGACTCGAAATTTCGGGATTAAAAACAGTTTGGACCGCACCGAAATATGCAAAATTTTGTATAATTTTTTAACCTTGGCCATAATATGGGCTGTAATGCTAACAAAAAGAACACGGGCTCCAAAAAAAACCTTAAGAATTAGCAAATGAGCTGTAAATTATTAGGAATAATGGCAGATGGGTTGTATGCTGTTTTCCATAGATTTGAGGCTTTCCTAAAAAAAGGTTGACGCATAAGTAGAGTGACGGTTGGATGTCCATCCAACGGCCGTCGTGCTTCTTCAATCTCTGCTCTTCCTATTCCAGCCGCTCAAACAAGTGTCAGCGGGACTGCCTGCTCCCTCCTCCCGCGGCCGGCTGTGCTGCCGCGCATGCCTCACCGCCCCATCGTACTCCCATCGCTGGCCTAGCCGTCCCCCTACTCACCCACACCTGTTGTTATTCTCCGGCGACGAGAGACAAACCAGTAAACCCTCGTACTCCCCTCCGCGTGGGAAACAACTGCCGAGTCTTCCCTGGCTCCTATCGTTCCCTTCCTAGGCCTCGTCGTCGTCCACCACCCTGGTGCTCTCGGTGCGGCGTGGTCAACATGGTCAACGAATGACACCCATCGGAAGTGGACTGTATGTGGAGAGGCTGACAGCTGGGTCCATGGCTGCACGCAAGGAAATGCCTCCTTATTACGCGCAAAACAATGATTCCTCCACTTGACAGCTGAGACCCACCGGAAGGGCCTCTATATTTCACAAAAAAACGTTCCCTCGCTGACAGGTCGGACCCACCAGCTATATCTTCACATGCAAGGAAGTGCCTCCTTATTACACACACAAAAAATGAATACTCCCCTGCTAGCTGGGACCCACCATAGTGGGAGGCTGACTTGTGGGCCAACTAAGATGACGGGGATGGAGGGCTTTGTCAACTTAGTCAATATGAACGATTCTAGCTCCAGAGACCGTACGATGTCCATCCAACGGTCGTAGTGCTTTTTCAACCTCTGGTCTTCTTCCTCCAGCCGCCCAAACCAGCGCCTATCATGCTGCGTGCTCCCGCCCTACTGTGGCCGGCTGTGATGCCGCGGAGGCCTCACCGCCCTACTACTCCCACCGCTGGCCAGGCCATCCACTCACCACACCCCCTGTTATTCTATGGCGATGGCAACCTCACACCGCAGTCGAACCAGTGGACCCTCGTACTCCTCTCCGCATGGGCTTCCACTGCCGCGTCTTCCCTGGCTCCGCGTCGTCCCCTTCCTAGGCCTCCCATCGTCCATCGCCCTAGTGCTCTCGGCGCGGCATGGTCAACATGGTCAAGGAACGACTTCCATCAGAAGAGTACTGTACGTGGAGAGGCTGACAGCTGGGTCCACGGTAGCAACAAGGAAGTGCCTCCTTATTACGCGCAAAATAATTATTCCTCCACCTGACAGCAGGGACCCACCAGACGGGCCACCGTATATCGCGAAAAAACATTTTCCCCCTGACTCCTTGGACCCACCAACTACATCTTTGCACGCATGGAAGTGCCTGGCAGTCGGGACCCACCTGGTCAAAGCGTATGTACCGTTGTCATTCTGGTCGCGAATGTGTACGTACTGATACGTCTCCAACGTATCTATAATTTTTGATTGCTCCATGCTATTATATTATCTATTTTGGATGTTAATGGGCCTTAGTTTACACTTTTATATCATTTTTGGGACTAACCTACTAACCGGAGGCCCAGACCAAGTTGTTGTTTTTTGCCTATTTTAGAGTTTCGCCGAAAAGGAATATCTAATGGAGTCCAACGGAATGAAACCTTCGGGAACGTGATTTTCTCAACAAACGTGATCCAGGAGACTTGGAGTGGGCGTCAAGAAACAATCAAGGAGGCCACGAGGCAGGGGCGCGCCCTCCACCCTCGTGGGCCCCTCGTTGCTCCACCGACCTACTTCTTCCTCCTGTATATATCCACGTACCCCCCAAACATCCAGGAGCACCACGAAAACCTAATTCCACCGCCGCAACCTTCTGTACCTGAGAGATCCCATCTTGGGGCCTTTTCCGAAGCTCCGCCGGAGGGGGCATTGATCACGGAGGGCCTCTACATCAACTCCATGGCCTCTCCGGTGATGTGTGAGTAGTTTACTTCAGACCTTCGGGTCCATAGTTATTATCTAGATGGCTTCTTCTCTCTCTTTGGATCTTAATACAAAGTTCTCCTCGATCTTCTTGGAGATCTATTCGATGTAATCTTCTTTTGCGGTGTGTTTGTCGAGATCCGATGAATTGTGGGTTTATGATCAAGTTTATCTATGAACAATATTTGAATCTCCTCTGAATTCTTTTATGTATGATTGGTTATCTTTGCAAGTCTCTTCGAATTATCAGTTTGGTTTGGCCTACTAGATTGATCTTTCTTGCAATGGGAGAAGTGGTTAGCTTTGGGTTCAATCTTGCGGTGTCCTTTCCCAGTGACAACAGGGGCAGCAAGGCACGTATTATATTGTTGCCATCGAGGATAAAAAGATGGGTTTTATATCATATTGCATGAGTTTATCCCTCTACATCATGTCATCTTACTTAAAGCATTACTCTATTCATAATACTCTAGATGCATGCTGGATAGCGGTCGATGTGTGGAGTAATAGTAGTAGATGCAGAATCGTTTCCGTCTACTTGTCGCAGACTTGATGCCTATATATTTGATCATACCTAGATATTCTCATAACTATGCTCAATTCTATCAATTGCTCGAGAGTAATTCATTTACCCACCATAATACTTATGCTCTTGAGAGAAGCCACTAGTGAAACCTATGGCCCCCGGGTCTATCTTCCATCATATTAATCTTCCAACACTTAGCTATTTCTATTGCCGTTTATTTTACTTTGCATTTTTATTTCTCTTTATCATAAAAATACCAAAAATATTATCTTATCATATCTATCAGATCTCACTCTCGTAAGTGACCGTGAAGGGATTGACAACCCCTTTATCGCGTTGGTTGCGAGGTTCTTATTTGTTTGTGTAGGTGCGTGGGACTCGAGCGTGATCTCCTATTGGATTGATACCTTGGTTCTCAAAAACTGAGGGAAATATTTGCGCTACTTTACTGCATCACCCTTCCTCTTCAAGGGAAAACCAACGCAGTGCTCAAGAGGTAGCAAGAAGGACTTCTGGCGCCGTTGCTGGGGAGATTTGCGCCAAGTCAAGTCAAGATTTGACTCTCGAGAACGAGCCATTTCTGGCGCCGTTGCCGGGGAGTCTACGCACAAGTCAGGACATACCAAGTACCCATCACAAACTTTTATCCCTCGCATTACATTATTTGCCATTTTCCTCTCATTTTCCTCTCCCCCACTTCCCCCTTGGCTTTTTATTCGCCCTCTCTTTTTCCGTTCGCCTCTTTTTCGCTTGCTTCTTGTTTGCCCGTGTGTTGGATTGCTTGCTTGTCACGATGGCTCAAGACAATACTAAATTGTGTGACTTTGCCAATACCAACAACAAGATTTTCTTAGCACTCCGATTGCTCCTCTTACCGATGCTGAATCTTGTGAAATTAATGCTGCTTTGTTGAATCTTGTCATGAAAGATCAATTCGCTGGCCTTCCTAGTGAAGATGCCACTACCCATCTAAATAGCTTTGTTGATTTGTGTGATATGCAAAATAAGAAAGATGTGGACAATGATATTGTTAAATTGAAGCTATTTCCTTTTTCCCTTAGATATCGTGTGTCGGTGTAATGGGACACGGATACCCCGAAGACGGCGAGATGATATTTCAAGACATCGGGGCTAGCAAAGCCCCTCAGTCCGATTGCCCGGCCGCTCCTGCCGGCTCCCCGTCCGACTGCACTACCCGGCCGGCTACCGACTGCCAGCCGCCGACTACGCCAACCAGTCGGCTGCCGACTGCAGCCTGACCCGACATCGACGAGACAACCGTACTGTGGTGCCATCATCTACAGTGTACCGTGTCCCCTGGGTACTGATTTATAAAGTACCCCAGGGGACATGCATGACATGTGCCATGCCACTATACCATGCCTACATGGCTTGGCATGTAAGCTACCCCAGGTAGCTTACATCCAACGCCACTACCCATGCCACTAGCTAGCTAGCTACCATGCCTACATGGCTTACATCCTAAGCCAACTCCCACTATATATATGAGATCCATCCATCCATCCAGGAGGATGGAGACTCACGCACACACACAAGCTAGCAAGCAAGCTAGATTTCCATCCATCCACATGAGCACGTATGCTCACGGCCATGAGCATGGCCGGCCACTAGCACGCCTCATACAGGCATATATAAAGCCAGATGCCTACGGCACTGAGCTTAGATACAGCTCTAGGAGCGACTCTGTACCAGATATACCAGATATACTCAGACATGCAGGAGTAGGGGTATTATCTCTCCGGAGAGCCCCGAACCTGGGTAAACCCCCGCGTGCTACTCGCATACCCGCTCCCGGTCCTATCAGCAGCAGTCCTACCCACACACTAAGCCCTTGTGGCATCTGTCGACTCGCAAGCACCCCGTGAGAAATACCACGACAGTTGGCGCCCACCGTGGGGCGGTACTATGCTACCGCGCTGCTGCTGGTTTCGCTGTCCGGGCGGGACTACTTTCGTCATAACCGCGGCGTCGCCGTCGTCTCTCCGGTAGCGCTCGGTGGGCCCGACGTCAACATGCCCTCAGAGCAGCCGCGAGGGGCAGCGCGTCCTCGCCATCGGCATCTTCGTCTTCATCACTGCGGCATCACGCCGCCTCTCCGATAGCGGTCGGGGGCTCGACATCGACATGCCCCCGGAATGGCCGTGAGGGGCGGCGCGTCCTCGCCGTCGGCCTTGCCTTCATCACCTCCAACGCAACGCCGGCCGTCCGTCCGCGCGCGCCCCACGCGCGGGGCCTCGCTTCGGTCGGACGTGTCTGTCCACGCGCCGCTTGCGTCTGCTTCCCTCCATGTTGCGCCTTGCTCCGGCCGAAACGCGCTTTCGCTCCTCCATATTTCACCTATACAAGCTAGCCAGATGCTAGTCAACTGTGGTCATACTCAGCCCATACACGTCTTAGACATAGTCTGCACACTTCTTAGATAATGGCCGGTTATGGACCATACTTTGGATGCTCGTCTTCTGCTCATCTCCGTTCGCACTGACCACCAAAGAAAATCAGGTGAGCTGCTCCGCCAGGCTTCGGCCCTCTCCGCCTCCGTCCACACCCAGTGGACGCTGCCGGGCTCCCGCCGCTCCGCCTACTCGGTCCGGCTCCACCTCCTCCCCCGCAGCGGCATCTCCCTTCGCTCCCCTGCAGCCGCGTCCGCCCGTGTGCGGCTCCGCGTCCTTGCTCGCGGGCGGGGTCCCGCCTCGGTCGGCCGCGCCCCCGCGCGGGCTTACCGCGGCCGGCTGCGCCTCCTGCCCCCCGACTCCGGGTGGCCGCCTCGCGCAGGTCGGCTCCGTCGCCTGGCTTCGCCTCACCTCGCACCGGCTGGATCTCCTCCCGACCGTTTGGACGCGCCCGGCCGACTTTGCGCCATCCGGCCGCGCCCGGCCTCCCCTTCGCGCGCCCGCGGCGTACTGGCTCCCGTACGGGTTCCCGCACTCGACCCCCGACTCCCCTGACCGCCCCGCGCAGCATCTGGCCAGCTGGGCTCCTCCCTCCAGCTCCGCCCACGCCGGCTGCGACCGCCCCGCCTCCCCACGCTGGCCGGCTCTGCTGCAGCCAGCTGCACCCGTGTCCACGCACGCCGCCCCATCATCTCGCCCGCACGCTGCTATGCTGCTCCGCCGGCCTTGCTCCTGCAGCGCCGCGGCTCCCCGGCCGACTCCGGCGCCCCGCCTCACCTCCGCCGAGTCCGCGCCGGCTCCACCCCTTCCGGCCGCCTGCAGGCTGTTGCAGGTCGGCTCCCAGCGACCCGGCCACCGTGCTCGGCCACCTCGCACCGCAAATTCACCGCCCCGAGCCCTCATGCTCTGCGCCGGCCTCGCCCGCGCCGGCTGCACCGTGCCGGCTCCGCCCCGCCCTCCCCCCGTGGTCGGCCCGGCTTCGGCCGCCTGCGGCCCGTCCCCAATGCCGCCCCTGGCCGGCTCCCGCGCGCCCGTTGGCCGGGCCACCTCCTGCCCCCGCGCGCCCGCCGCCTGGGCCGCCTCCGGCTCCCGCGCGCCCGTCGCCTGCGCCGCCTCCGGCCCCTACCCGCTCCGGCCGGCTCCGGCGTTCGCCCGGCCGCCCCTGGCCGGCTCCCGCGTGCCCGTTGGCCGGGCCGTCTGCTTCTTGCCTGCCGGCCGTGGGTATGCCGGCTCCTCCCGCGCCTGCCGGCTTCCCCTGCTGCCTCGGGCCGCCCCAGGCCCCGCCCGTGGCACGCGCGGCCGGCTCCTCCCGCGCCATGGCCGGTTGTGCCCTGCCGGGCCCCGTCGCGGCCGCCTGCTGAGAAAGAGGAAAAGTCAGAGAGTAGCTGCGGCCTGCGTGCCGGCTAGAAGAGAAAAATGTCAGCCGGCTTGAAAAATAAAATAAAATAAAATAAAGAAGAAGAGAGCCTGCATTGACTACAGTCTAGCCGGCTGCTCTGATCAACAGCCCGCGTCACCGCTCGGCCGGCTGTTTCGTCTGCCCGCTTTGCCGCCCAGCCGCCCGACGAGCTGGTCCGGCTGCGCATGGCCGGCTGACGAGAAAAAGAGATAAAGACAAGGTAGTCGCCGGAAGATCCGGCCCGACTGCTCAGCAGTCGGCCCGAATCTCGGGGGCTACACCCAGCGGGTGCGCTGACGCGCCCCCGCGAGAGAAGAAGAACGCAAGGTAGTTGCCGGGAGATCCGGCCCGACTGCTCAGCAGTCGGCCCGAATCTCGGGGGCTACACCCAGCGGGTGCGCTGGCGCGCCCCCGCGAGAGAAGAAGAACGCAAGGTAGTTGCCGGGAGATCCGGCCCGACTGCTCAGCAGTCGGCCCGAATCTCGGGGGCTACACCCAGCGGGTGCGCTGACGCGCCCCCGCGAGAGAAGAAGACAAAGCAGCTGCCGGAAGATCCGGCCCGACTGCTCAGCAGTCGGCCCGAATCTCGGGGGCTACACCCAGCGGGTGCGCTGGCGCGCCCCCGCGAGAAAGAAGACAAAATAGCTGCCGGAAGATCCGGCCCGACTGCTCAGCAGTCGGCCCTACGCCCAGCGGGTGCGCCGGCGCACTCCGCGAGCGCCGAGTCGCGCCGGCTATCTTAGATGACCGCGACTACACGAAAATCAATGTGAGCTCCTCACCCGCATATTTTTGCACTACGCAAGCATGGATAACCCCGAGCGTTTCTCGGGGGCTGCCTCCGCATTTTATTACAGTAGCATCACTGTTTGCCCCGGTGCCAGCCAGAGTTGGCCCGGGGGCTGGCCGCTTGGCCTGAGACGCTAGTTCCCGCAGACGGCTTAGTACCGTGCGTGGTACCAAAGGCCCACTCTTAGTCACAAACCGCAGAGCGGCGGCCGACTAGCAAGAGTGAACGCTGGAGGCCACCCACGCGAAAAACGTCCGGGAAGAAAAACGTTCAGGCGACCCGACCGTTTTCCTTTTACAAGTATCTACTCGGTTGAATCTGCTCCCAGACTCTGAGTACTGTACACTCCACTTCGCGTTCCACTCTCAGCCACAGACCGCAGAGCGGCTGTCCGGCAAGCAAGAGCACAAGCCAAAAAGCGGAGGGAACACGAAAAAGATTAAGGGGGCTCGGACGAAACCAAGTCGGCACCCTCCGCATAAAACTTGCAATGATAAAAGCAAGCATTCGATATATCTGCATGGACTAACTCTGTCCTTTTTTATGATTATTTTCATGAACATTTGCCAAAAAACCTCCGCCCAACTTTGCCAAATTGCCCGGAGGCTCGGGGGCTACTATCGGTGTAATGGGACACGGATACCCCGAAGACGGCGAGATGATATTTCAAGACATCGGGGCTAGCAAAGCCCCTCAGTCCGACTGCCCGGCCGCTCCTGCCGGCTCCCCGTCCGACTGTACTACCCGGCCGACTGCCGGCCGCCGACTACGCCAACTAGTCGGCTGCCGACTGCAGCCCGACCCGACATCGACGAGACAACCGTACTGCGGTGCCATCATCTACAGTGTACCGTGTCCCCTGGGTACTGATTTATAAAGTACCCCAGGGGACATGCATGACATGTGCCATGCCACTATACCATGCCTACATGGCTTGGCATGTAAGCTACCCCAGGTAGCTTACATCCAACGCCACTACCCATGCCACTAGCTAGCTAGCTACCATGCCTACATGGCTTACATCCTAAGCCAACTCCCACTATATATATGAGATCCATCCATCCATCCAGGAGGATGGAGACTCACGCACACACACAAGCTAGCAAGCAAGCTAGCTTTCCATCCATCCACATGAGCACGTATGCTCACGGCCATGAGCATGGACGGCCACTAGCACGCCTCATACAGGCATATATAAAGCCAGATGCCTACGGCACTGAGCTTAGATACAGCTCTAGGAGCGACTCTGTACCAGATATACCAGATATACTCAGACATGCAGGAGTAGGGGTATTATCTCTCCGGAGAGCCCCGAACCTGGGTAAACCCCCGCGTGCTACTCGCATACCCGCTCCCGGTCCTATCAGCAGCAGTCCTACCCACACACTAAGCCCTTGTGGCATCTGTCGACTCGCAAGCACCCCGTGAGAAATACCACGACATCGTGCTAAAGCTTGATTTTCTTCTTTGCCTAAAAATAGTATTGATTCATGGAATAAGTGCAAAGATGCTTTTATCTCTAAGTATTTTCCTCCCGCTAAAATGATCTCTCTTAGAAATGATATTATGAATTTTAAGCAACTTGATCATGAACATGTTGCACAAGCTTGGGAGAGGGTGAAATTAATGATACATAATTTCCCTACACATGGTTTGAATCTTTGGATGATTATACAAAATGTTTATGCCGGATTGAATTTTGCTTCTAGAAATCTTTTAGATTCGGCCGCGGGAGGCACTGTTATGGAAATCACTTTAGGAGAAGCTACTAAAATTCTAGACAATATTATGGTTAATTATTCTCAATGGCACACCGAAAGATCTACTAGTAGAAAAGTGCATGCGATAGAAGAAATTAATGTTTTGAGTGGAAAGATGGATGAACTTATGAAATTGTTTGCTAATAAGAGTGTTTCCTCTGACCCTAATGATGTGCCTTTGCCTACCTTGATTGAGAATGATAATGAATCTATGGATGTGAATTTTGTTGGTAGGAACAATTTTGGTAACAATGCGTATAGAGGTAATTTTAATTCTAGGCTGTTTCCTAGTAATTCCTCTAATAATTATGGTAATTCCTACAACAATTATTATGGAAATTTTAATAAGATGCCCTCTGAATTTGAGACTAGTGTTAAGGAGTTTATGAATTCGCAAAAGAATTTCAATGCTTTGCTTGAAGAAAAATTGCTTAAGGTTGATGAATTGGCTAGGAACGTTGATCGAATTTCTCTTGATGTTCATTCTTTGTAACTTAGATCTATTCCACCTAAGCATGATATCAATGAGTCTCTCAAATCCATGAGAATTTCCATTGATGAGTGCAAAGAAAGAACCGCTAGGATGCGTGCTAAGAAAGATTGCTTTGTGAAAGCATGTTCTTATAGTTTTCATGATAATAAGGATGAAGATCTAAAAGTGTTTTATGTGTCTCATATTAAATCTTTGTTTTGCAATATGAATCTTGATAATAATGGGACTGAAGATGAGCCACCTTTACCTAGAAGGCATTCCAAAAATTCGGAGTTTTTAGATCTTGATGCAAAATTTGGGAAAAGTGAGATTGAAGAGATTAAAACTTTAAATAGCAATGCACACACTATTTTGGATTTCAAGGATTTAATTATGATAATTGCTCTTTAATAGATTGTATTTCCTTGTTGCAATCCGTGCTAAATTCTCCTCATGCCTATAGTCAAAATAAAGCTTTTACTAAACATATCATTGATGCTTTGATGCAATCTTATGAAGAAAAACTTGAGTTGGAAGTTTCTATCCCTAGAAAACTTTATGATGAGTGGGAACCTACAATAAAAATTAAAATTAAATAACATGAATGTTATGCTTTGTGTGATTTGGGTGCTAGTGTTTCCACGATTCCGAAAACTTTATGTGATTTGCTAGGATTCTGTGAATTTGATGATTGTTCTTTAAACTTGCACCTTGCGGATTCCACTATTAAGAAACCTATGGGAAGAATTAATGATGTTCTTATTGTTGCAAATAGGAACTATGTGCCCGTAGATTTCATTGTTCTTGATATAGATTGCAATCCTTCATGTCCTATTATTCTTGGTAGACCTTTCCTTAGAATGATTGGTGCAATTATTGATATGAAGGAAGGGAATATTAAATTCTAATTTCCATTAAGGAAAGGCATGGAAAACTTCCCTAGAAAGAAATTTAAATTACCATATGAATCTATTATGAGAGCCACTTATGGATTGCCTACCAAAGATGGCAATACCTAGATCTATCTTCGCTTTTATGCCTAGCTAGGGGCGTTAAACGATAATGCTAGTTGGGAGGCAACCCAATTTTATTTTTATTCCTTATTTTTGCTCCTGTTTATTAATAAATAATTTATATAGCCTCTGTTTTGGTTGTGTTTTTTGTGTTTACTTAGTGTTTGTGCCAAGTAGAACCGTTGGGAAGACTTGGGAAAAGTCTTTTTGATCTTGCTGTAAAAAACAGAAACTTTAGCGCTCACGAGAATTGCTGCCATTTTTATTTGGACAGTGCTATTTAGTTAATTATTTTTGCAGATGATTAATATATAAATTCCTCACGTCCATAAACTTATTTTAGAATTTTTGGGGTTCCAAAAGTTTGCGTTAGCTACAGATTACTATAGACTGTTCTGTTTTTGACAGATTCTGTTTTTCGTGTGTTGTTTGCTTATTTTGATGAATCTATGGCTAGTAAAAGAGCTTATAAACCATAGAGAAGTTGGAATACAGTAGGTTTAACACCAATATAAATAAAGAATGAGTTCATTACAGTACCTTGAAGTGGTGTTTTGTTTTGTTTCGCTAACGGAGTTCACGAGATTTTCTATTTTGAGTTTTGTGTTGTGAAGTTTTCAAGTTTTGGGTAAAGTCTTGATGGATTATGGAACAAGGAGTGGCAAGATCATAGGCTTGGGTATGCCCATGGAACCCCAAGGTAAAATTCAAGGACACCAAAAATCCTAAGCTTGGGGATGCCCATAGCTCCAACATGGAAATTTGCTTTTAGGAATAATATAAAAACTTTCATAGAAGTGCATTGAATACTATGAGAAGTTCGATGCTTGATAATTGTTTTGAGATATGGAGATGGTGATATTAGAGTTATGCTAGTTGAGTAGTTGTGAATTTGAGAAATACTTGTGTTGAAGTTTGTGATTCCCGTAGCATGCACGTATGGTGAACCGTTATGTGATGAAGTCGGAGCATGATTTATTTATTGATTGTCTTCCTTATGAGTGGCGGTCGGGGACGAGCGATGGTCTTTTCCTACCAATCTACCCCCCTAGGAGCATGCGCATAATACTTTGTTTCAATAACTAATAGATTTTTGAAATAATTATGTGAGTTATTTATGACTAATGTTGAGTCCATGGATTATACGCACTCTCACCCTTCCACCATTGCTAGCCTCTCTAGTATCGCGCAACTTTCGCCAGTACCATAAACCCACTATATACCTTCCTCAAAACAGCCACCATACCTACCTATTATGGCATTTCCATAGCCATCCCGAGATATATTTCCATGCAACTTTCCACCATTCCGTTATTATGACACGCTTCATCATTGTCATATTGCTTGCATGATCATGTAGTTGACATCATATTTGTGGCAAAGCTACCATTCATAATTCTTCATACATGTCACTCATGCATCATTGCACATCCCGGTACACCGTCGGAGGCATTCACATAGAGTCATATCTTGAGTTGTAAGTAAATAAAGTGTGATGATCATCATTATTAGAGCATTGTCCCAAGTGAGGAAAGGATGATGGAGACTATGATTCCCCCACAAGTCGGGATGAGACTCCGGACGAAAAAGAAAAAAAGAAAAAGAGGCAAAAAAAGAAAAAAAGAAAGAAGGCCCAAATAAAAAATGAGAGAAAAATAGAGAAGGGACAATGCTACTATACTTTTTCCACACTTGTGCTTCAAAGTAGCACCATGATCTTCATGTTAGAGAGTCTCCTATGATATCACTTTCATATACTAGTGGGAATTTTTCATTATAGAACTTGGCTTGTATATTCCAAAGATGGGCTTTCTCAAAATGCCCTAGGTCTTCATGAGCAAGTGAGTTGGATGCACACCCACTTAGTTTCTTTTGTTGAGCTTTCATATACTTATAGCTCTAGTGCATCTATTGCATGGCAATCCCTACTCACTCACATCGATATTTATTGATGGGCATCTCCATAGCCCGTTAATACGCCTAGTTGATGTGAGACTATCTTCTCCTTTTTGTCTTCTCCACAACCACCATTCTATTCCAAATATAGTGCTATATCCATGGCTCACGCTCATATATTGTGTGAAGATTGAAAAAGTATGAGAACATCAAAAGTATGAAACAATTGCTTGGCTTGTCATCGGGGTTGTGCATGATTTAAATATTTTGTGTGGTGAAGATAGAGCATAGCCAGACTATATGATTTTGTAGGGATACCTTTCTTTGGCCATGTTATTTTGAGAAGACATAATTGCTTAGTTAGTATGCTTGAACTATTATTATTTTTATGTCAATATTAAACTTTTGTCTTGAATCTTTCGGATCTGAACATTCATGCCACAATAAAGAAAATTACATTGAAATATGTTAGAAAGCATTCCACATCAAAAATTCTTCTTTTATCATTTACCTACTCGAGGACGAGTAGGAATTAAGCTTGGGGATGCTTGATACGTCTCCAACGTATCTATAATTTTGATTGCTCCATGCTATTATATTATCTATTTTGGATGTTAATGGGCTTTATTTTACACTTTTATATCATTTTTGGGACTAACCTACTAACCGAAGGCCCGACCCAAATTGTTGATTTACTGCATATTTTAGAGTTTCGCCTAAAATGAATATCAAACGGAGTCCAAACGGAATGAAACCTTCGGAAACGTGATTTTCTCAACAAACATGATCCAGGAGACTTGGAGTGGGCGTCAAGAAACAATCGAGGAGGCCACAAGGCAAGGGGTCTCGCCTACCCCCTCGGCGCGCCCTCCACCCTCGTGGGCCCCTCGTTGCTCCACGGACCTACTTCTTCCTCCTATATATATCCACGTACCCCCAAACATCCAGGAGCACCACGAAAACCTAATTCCACCGCGGCAACCTTCTGTACCCGAGAGATCCCATCTTCGGGCCTTTTCCGGAGCTCCGCCGGAGGGGGCATTGATCACGGAGGGCCTCTACATCAACTCCATGGCCTCTTCGGTGATGTGTGAGTAGTTTACTTCAGACCTTCGGGTCCATAGTTATTAGCTAGATGGCTTATTCTCTCTCTTTGGATCTCAATACAAAGTTCTCCTCGATCTTCTTGGAGATCTATTCGATGTAATCTTCTTTTACGGTATGTTTGTCGAGATCCGATGAATTGTGGGTTTATGATCAAGTTTATCTATGAACAATATTTGAATCTCCTCTGAATTCTTTTATGTATAATTGGTTATCTTTGCAAGTCTCTTCGAATTATCAGTTTAGTTTGGCCTACTAGATTGATCTTTGTTGCAATGGGAGAAGTGCTTAGCTTCGGGTTCAATCTTGCGGTGTCCTTTCCCAGTGACAGTAGGGGCAGCAAGGCACGTATTGTATTGTTGCCATCGAGGATAAAAAGATGGGGTTTATATCATATTGCATGATTTTATCCCTCTACATCATTTCATCTTACTTAAAGCATTACTCTGTTCTTATGAACTTAATACTCTGGATGCATGCTGGATAGCGGTCGATGTGTGGAGTAATAGTAGTAGATGCAGAATCGTTTCGGTCTACTTGCCGTGGACGTGATGCCTATATACATGATCATACCTAGATATTCTCATAACTATGCTCAATTCTATCAATTGCTCGAGAGTAATTCATTTACCCACCGTAATACTTATGCTCTTGAGAGAAGCCACTAGTGAAACCTATGGCCCCCGGGTCTATCTTCCATCATATTAATCTTCCAACACTTAGCTATTTCTATTGCCGTTTATTTTACTTTGCATCTTTATTTCTCTTTATCATAAAAATACCAAAAATATTATCTTATCATATCTATCAGATCTCACTCTCGTAAGTGACCGTGAAGGGATTGACAACCCCTTTATCGCGTTGGTTGCGAGGTTCTTATTTGTTTGTGTAGGTGCGTGGGACTCGAGCACGATCTCCTACTGGATTGATACCTTGGTTCTCAAAAACTAAGGGAAATACTTACGCTACTTTACTGCATCACCCTTTCCTCTTCAAGGGAAAACCAATGCAGTGCTCAAGAGGTAGCTCGTACATACTGGTTGACCGGTCTGTCTGCAGGCTGCAGCGATGAACCATGGCCGTGTAAGGAAGGACACGTGTCATAGTAGAGGAGCGCATGTGTCGTAGTAGAAGTGCGCACATAGCATGTCACGTAGTCCCGTTAATATCGTGTACACGTACGTACAATGGCCAGGGTGCAAGAAAGTAAATACAGCCACGTATGTACATACGGGCGGGGTCTCGAATGCTTACTCGTGCATACGTACGGCCAGGGCTCGTGTACATGGCTGGGTCGGAACGGAGAAACTGCGTCGTTGTCGTGTTCATGGGGAGGCAACGCAATGTGTTGTGTTCATCAGGAGGCAACAGAATACGTCGTATTCATTGGGAGCCAACTGGCTTGGACGGAACAGCTGATCAAAACGAGGCCTGGCGTACCGCAGAACGGAGGAAACAGCCTTGTGTTCGACCGGCCACGGTCGAAACGGGATCCTGTTCATCGGGAGGGGTCTGGCGTAACGCAAAACGGAGGAAACGGACTTCTCTTGGACCTCCTATGGTCGAAACGGGGTCCTGTTGATCGGGAGGGGTGTGGCATACCGCAAAACGGAGGAAACGGACTTTTGTTGGAGCGCTACAGTCGAAAAGGGGTCATGTTCATCAGGAGGGGTGTGGCGTACCGCAAAACGGGACTCCACTAGATACTATTCACTCCACCATCGACCTCCTACAGGCTCCACGGGCTACTGTTCATCCACCCTCGACCTCCTCCAGCCTCCACCTACGACTGTTCATCCATGGGCTCCTATTCATCCAGCCTTCACCGCTCCTCCACCGGCCACTTTTCAACCAGCCCTCTCCACGGGGTCCTGTTCAACCACCCCTCCACGGGCTACTGTTCATCCAGCCCTGCACCGGCTACTGTTCAACCAGCCCTCCACGGGGTCCTGTTTATCCAACCTTCCACGGGGTCCTGTTCATCCACCCCAACCAGCTCGATCGGGGTCCTGTTCATCCAGCGGCAATGGCCTCTACTACCACGGGGTCCTGTTCATCCAACCCCCACCGGGAACTGTTCATCCACCCCGCCAACAATGCTCACTGTTCATCCAGAGGCAGCATCGATCGGCTTCAGTTAGCAGCAGTGTGGCGAAGGAATCGCTCGATCGGGTTCAGTTAACAGCCATCGATCGATCGCTCGGGTTCAGTAACGCATAGCCTGCAGTGCAATCGCTCGGGTTCAGTAGGCGAATGCCTCGCTCAGGTTCAGTAGAGCCCAACGCCTCGCACCCACGTGCGTACGTGTATGAGAGAAACACGCATCGCTCGGCCCCCAGCCACCCACCATAACCGGGAACTCCCTGATATTTTCCTCGCCCTCGCTTCTACCACGGTTTTTTCGTCATGGACGACTGAAAGAATGTCATGCACCTGCATCTACGGCCCGCCCAGGACGGAAAGCCCATTTTCTGTCATGATTTTTTGTCATAGAAGTAGGAGCCCACCATATCTATGATGATACCGGGTTTTGTCACAATTATCGTCATAGAAGTGTCATAAGCATGACAGAAAAAAATTCATTCGACCCAAAATGTCACGGTTGTGTCTTTTTTTGTAGTGCGGGCCTATGGACCCCGCGAATGAGGCCGGTGCTCCCATAGCAGGGGAGGTGCCGCTAGTCCTCGTTGCCGAGCCCCAGGCTCCAACTTGGGCAAGGCACATTGTCCACTTCCTCCAAACCGAAGAACTCCCTGGCAATCAAGATGAAGCTGAAAGAGTAGCCCCGAGGGCCAGTATGTATCAGTTTGTCGATGACACTCTAAACAGAAGGAGGCCCAATGGTGTGAAATTGAAGTGTGTTTGTCGGGAGGATGGAGAGGAACCGCTGGCTGAGATTCACAGAGGAATGCGCGGCTCGCACATTGGATCAAGGGCATTAGTTGGGAAAGCATTCCGGCAAGGATTCTATTGGCCCAAGCCCTCCAAGATGCGGTTGAGTTAGTCATGAAATGTGAAGCTTGTCAGTTCCATTCCAAGAAAATACACCTGCTTGCCCAAGCTCTTCAGACAATCCCTCTATCATGGCCATTTTCTGTCTGGGAGCTCGATATCCTCGGCCCCTTCCCCCGAGCAATCGAGGGCTTTGAATTCTTGTTCGTTGCTATCGACAAGTTTACAAAGTGGCCGGAAGTGACTGCCGTGAGAAAGGTGACTGCTCAGTCAGCTATCAAGTTCTTAAAAGAATTGGTGTGTTGTTTTGGAGTTTTGGCAAGGATCATCACTAACAACGGCACCCAGTTCACGAGCCATGCCTTCATGCAATACATTCATACCCTCGGATGCAAGATCTCATTCGCTTCTGTGGCACACCCCCAGAGCAATGGACAAGCTGAGAGGGCGAACGCTGAAGTGCTTCGCGGACTCAAGACACGAACTTTTGATACGCTACAGAAGCACGGCAGGCGGTGGATCGAGGAGCTGCCGGTAGTTCTCTGGTCCCTCAAAACAACACCTAACCGAGCTACCGGGCAGACTCCCTTCTCCCTGATCTACCGGGCGGAAGCAGTTATCCCCATGGAACTCATTTACGGGTCCCCTCGAGTGCTTGCCTACGATGAAGTAGCGCAAGATTAGCACCGGCGTGATGACGCTGTGTTACTCGAGGAAAACCGTCTCTGGGCTGCTACGTGTGCTGCATGCTACCAGCAAGCCTTGCATCGCTATCATAGCCGCAGGGTTCATGCCCGGTGTTTTGAGGAAGGTGACCTTGTCCTTAGGCGCATTCAGTCCGCCAAGGGTACAAACAAGCTGTCACAGAAGTGGGAAGGCCCTTACCGGGTGGTACAAGTCACCAGACCTGGTGCATTCCGTCTGGAGACCGGGGATGGCACTCAGTTGCAAAACTCATGGAATATTGAGCATCTCCGTAAGTACTACCTGTAAGGTGCGAGGCTGTCGGGCAGAGGCTGCCGGGCACTGCCCGGCAACCACCCTTTTGTATAGGCCTTGCCTCAGTTGCATGTAACCCCTTGTACAAAGCCGGGGCGATGAACCCGTGCAAGAGAAAATAAAGAAGCATTGTGGGGGCCCCCCAATCAAGATCGCATGCATGCACGAGCACACCCAGATCACTGCATAAGCATTTCATGAGCATTTACATATGCATATAGATAGGATTTCATCTTGCATTCATTCTCATCTACATGGAATTGCAGGTTCCTGTCATGAACTTGACTCTGACAAGGGATGAGAAGATTGCGTGGGACAACAATCCCCGGCAGGCCAAACAGATAAGTTTACCTCCTGTCCATTAGTGTTCTGTAAAGCTATAACTTTGCATGAGAAAGCCTCGTCTCTTTCTTTTGAAACTTAGGTGCTCCCATCCATGACTTGAACATTGCTTCAGTCAGGATGGTCGCAGTAGCCTTTGGTAAAAGGGAGCTGGTGGGGGGCCGACCCCTCTGTATGTTCCCCGGCAGACGTAGTTCTCCGGCAGACAAAGAGGGTGCCGGCAGGATATCCTGTCGGGGAAAACTCGTTTATTTACATTAAAGTGGCATTCCACCTATGCTTGGAGATACATATTGAAAGTGCAACTATCCCTAGGTGGTTTTGGTAATTCATAACAACATATAGCTCATTGAGCTAATGCTATTCCAAGATGATCATTTCAGGAAAGCTCAATGATTGGCATGGCATGGATGGTGAAACCGGAACCCTCAAAATGCTAAGGACAAAGGATTGGCTCTAGCTCATATGCTCAAGACTCTTCATTTTACATTTTAGTGGTCCAAGATCACATTGAGTCCATAGGAAAAGCCAATACTATCAAGGAGGGATGAGGTGTTGCTTAATGAGCCTCTTGCTTCATGTGCTTAATGATATGCTCCAAAATCCTCAGCTACTTTCCTATATCCACATTTGACCTAAACCCAAAGCCAAACTCGGCCCTACCAATTCTTTCAACCCGGCGCCACCGAGTTTCACATGTCATAACCATTGCCAAACCCTAAGCAAATCGGTTCTACCGATAGGGATCTCGGTCTCACCGAGATGGGATTGCAATTTCTCTGTTTCCTTTTCGTAACTTTTCGGTCTCACTGAAAGAGCGGATTGGTCCCACCGAGATTGCAATGTAAACTCACTGTTTCCTTTTCGTAACATTTCGGTGTCACCGAGAAGAGCGAATTGGTCCCACCGAGTTGGCCTGACCAACCCTCTCGTTAGCCTATTACCAAATCGGTCTCACCGATTTTGTGTAATCGGTCTCACCGAGATTATGTTATGCCCTAACCCTAACCATATCGGTCCTACCGAGTTGCATGTTAGTCCCACCGAAAATCTCTAACGGTCACTAGGTTTACTATTTCGGTCCGACCGAGTTTGTTGATTCGGTCCCACCGAGATTGGTAAATTGTGTGTAACGGTTGGATTTTGTGTGGAGGCTATATATACCCCTCCACCTCCTCTTCACTCGTGGAGAGAGCCATCAGAACACATCTACACTTCCAACTCATATGTTCTGAGAGAGAACCACCTACTCATGTGTTGAGGCCAAGATATTCCATTCCTACCACATGAATCTTGATCTCTAGCCTTCCCCAAGTTGCTTTCCACTCAAATCTTCTTTCCACCAAATCCAAATCCTGTGAGAGAGAATTGAGTGTTGGGGAGACTATCATTTGAAGCACAAGAGCAAGGAGTTCATCATCAACACACCATTTGTTACTTCTTGGAGAGTGGTGTCTCCTAGATTGGCTAGGTGTCACTTGGGAGCCTCCGACAAGATTGTGGAGTTGAACCAAGGAGTTTATAAGGGCAAGGAGATCGCCTACTTCGTGAAGATCTACTGCTAGTGAGGCAAGTCCTTCGTGGGCGATGGCCATGGTGGGATAGACAAGGTTGCTTCTTCGTGGACCCTTCGTGGGTGGAGCCCTCCGTGGACTCGCGCAACCGTTACCCTTCGTGGGTTGAAGTCTCCATCAACGTGGATGTAGGATAGCACCACCTATCCGAACCATGGGAAAAACATCCGTGTCTCCAATTGCGTTTGAATTCTGCAAACCCTTCCCTTTAGATTTTTGCAAGTTGCATGCTTTACTTTCCGCTGCCAATATACTCTTTGCATGCTTGCTTGAATTGTGTGATGATTGCTTGACTTGTCCTAAAATAGCTAAAATCTGCCAAGAACTAAAATTGGGAAAAGGTTAAGTTTTCATTTGGTCAAGTAGTCTAATCACCCCCCCCCTCTAGACATACTTTCGATCCTACAAGTGGTATCAGAGCTTTGGTCTCCATTTGCTTTCATTTCCATAGCTTTTGGTGGTCATAGCCTTATTTTCAAAACCTAGGAGAGTATGGCGTCTAGCGAGGGAAATTATCACCGTAGAGGTCCTTACTTTGATGGTACTAATTTTGCTAGTTGGAAGCATAAAATGAAAATGCATATTCTTGGACATAACCCCGCCGTTTGGGCTATTGTGTGTGTTGGTTTGCAAGGTGACTTCTTTGATGGGAGAGAACCAACCCGTGAAGCTACCGCGGATGAGTTGAAGATGTTGCAATACAATGCTCAAGCTTGTGATATTCTCTTCAACGGATTGTGCCCCAAAGAATTCAACAAAATCAGCCGTCTTGAGAATGCAAAGGAAATTTGGGACACTTTGATTGATATGCACGAAGGTACCGACTCCTTCAAGGAATCCAAATTGGATGTGCTTCAAAGTCAACTTGACAAGTTCAAAATGAAGGATGGTGAAGGTGTCGCTGAAATGTACTCTAGGCTTGCTCTCATCACAAATGAGATTGCCGGCTTAGGGAGTGAAGAGATGACCAATAGATTCATCATCAAGAAGATTCTAAGAGCCTTGGATGGAAAATATGATACCGTGTGCACATTGATCCAAATGATGCCCAATTACAAAGATCTCAAGCCAACGGAGGTAATTGGAAGAATTTTTGCTCATGAGATGTCACTTAAGGATAAAGAGGAACTTCACAACAAATAAAGTGGTGCCTACAAAGCCTCATGTGAAGCCCCTACATCATCAAGTGAGAAACAAAACTTCAATGAAGAATTGAGCTTAATGGTGAAAAACTTCAACAAGTTCTACAAGAGTAGCAGCAAAGATAGAAGCTCCAAGTCAAGGTCCTACAATGACAAAAGATCTTCTAGTCGAGAGCGAAACTGCTACAATTGTGGAAGACCCGGACACTATTCCAATGAGTGCACGACTCCCTGCAAGAGAAGAGAAGACTCTCCAAAAAGAAGAAGCAAAAGAGAAGAATCACCACCAAGAGAGAGAAGGAGTAGAGATGATCGTTATGAACGAAGACACTCACGGAGAAGCAAGGATTCGGAAAGGAAGGAAAAATCATCAAGGAGCTACACAAAACAAAGACATCGAGCTCATGTTGGTGAATGGGTATCCGGCTCCGACTCCGACAACCACTCCGAGAGAAGTTATCACTCCAATTCCGAATATACTCAAGATGAAGGTGTTGCCGGTCTAGCACTTGTGTCAACCAACTCCTACGACATATTTGACTCACCAAATGAAGGAATTGGAAGATGCTTCATGGCCAAAGGTCCTAAGGTAACACACCCCGAGTATGTTGATTTTAATAGTGATGAAGATGACTTGTTAGGTGATGATGATTTACTTGTTGACAACTCTAGTGATGAATACTATGATGAAACATCAATTAATCATTCTAATCAAGATAAAACGAATGACAATGATAAGGAGAAGATTGAGGCTCTAACTAAAGAACTAAACACTCTTAAGTTAGCTCATGAAACTATCTTCGAAGATCATCGAGAACTTTTAAGAGCTCATGAGAAGTTAAGCTTTGAAAAGCTCAATCTTGAGCAAGAGCATGAGTTTTTAAAGGCAATCAATGATGATCTCCGCAAGAAAAGTTCTTCTTACATTGCCAAGCGTTTACTCTTATCCACTTACATGCCTCAAGTCAAGTCTAGTAACAAGAACAAGAAAGATTCTTCCTCTAGTAGTAACAATGATCATGCTAAATCCAATATTGTTGCTTCTAGTAGTTTTCTTGATTCCACTAATGATTCTCTTAGCCAAGTTACACTTGAGCAAGAAAATAGCTTATTGAAGGGAATTATAGAGAAAGGAGTGTACAAAAGCCTTGCCGGGAGTAAGCAATTCGAGGAAATTGTGCGCAAGCAAGGAAGGCACCGGAAGAATCAAGGTGTTGGTTTTGAACGAAAGTTCAATGCCAATGGAGTTGAGTGAGAAGAAGATCAATACCCCAAGACAAATTTTGTTCCTCAACAAGAGAAGTATGATCCTACTTCCTTCAAGGGGACACAAGCTCAAGATGATCTTCCACCACAAGACTACAAGCAAAAAGGCAAGGACAAGCTTCAAGAGGAAATTGATGCATTTGAAGAAGCTCCTAAGACCTTAGTCAAGTGGATTCCCAAGACCACTTCAAGTTCCCCTTCATCAAGTACGACTACAACTCCAAGGATTCCCATCAAGATGGTGTGGATCCAAAAGAAGAAGAACTAGAGAGTTCTTGAGGGTGACTCCGCCAACATACTTCACTCTTATCATTTTGGCAAGAACAAGTGCAATCAACTTCCACATCTTGCACTAGTTCAAGGAGTCACAAACCCTCTTGTTGGTAAGACAAGGGACAATGTAACCTAAAAGTTTTCATGGACATCAGTGTGCGCATCACTCTATGTCTATGGATATCCTTGTTTGTTCCTTGTGGGACTAACCCATGTAGGTATTGAAAGTGCAATTCACTCAAATGGATAGCTCCAAGTGATCTACATCAACAATGAGCATCCACATCTTCAACATCTACATGAAGTCATCATCGACAAAACCCAAGGTTAGTTCATCCCTCTTACGGGGGATATCACATCTAGGGGGAGCTTTACTCAAAGACTTGAGCTAAAGAAACTCTAAAGATGTGAACACAACAATGCTTTATGTAAAAGTGGTAACCCCACTTGAGCTTAAACGATGAGTATGACCTATGATAAAGTGTTCTCACTTGACTCCTAAGTCAATATACTCATATATAGATGACCTAGTCATCGCCAATTGCTTGATAGATCCTAGAATTGGTTGTGCATGTTTTGTCACATATTTCAATTGCCATTTTATTGTGTGAGCATGTTGGTTGCATATTTTACTCATTCGAGGACATCCACTTGTTGTTTTGATTGTTTGGTTTTGTTTCCTTTTGCCAAGTGGATGGACAAGAATGCCTAAGAACCTTTTCTAGTTATCTATGCTTTTCTCGTCTCAAACTCTATTCATGCTACATCACAAAATTTGACCAAGTCAGATTCGAACCACTCTGTGTGAGGAGCACTCGGAGTCCCCGATTCGTCATAGACTTAAACTTCCAAAACCTCTTTGTGATTCTCGGTCTGACCAATATCCTACTTTCGGTCCTACCGAGATCATTAAGTTGATCTGAATTTTCGATCTCGGTGCAACCGATTTGAACCATTCGGTCACACCGAGTTGCAATAATTGTATACGGTTTTGCATCTCGGTGCCACCGAGTTGTTCCACTCGGTCACACCGACAGGGTTGGGCTATATATAGGCACGGGCAAAAATTTGGAAATTTCTCCGAACCCCTTTGCCCACGCGATAGCTCGCTCTGCCAACGTGGTCTCCGGATCATCTCCTCACCGCCAGCCGCCTCCAGTCGCTGGTCTCCATCGCCGTCAACGGAATTCAACCCCGCCGTTGCTGCCGTAGCGAGTCTCCGCCGAACTAGGGTATGGACTCGATTTTTGTGCTATCCCCAATCTGATTCCTAGCACATTGTGATCTTATTGTTTCTAGCCACGATTGAAACACTCCTATCCAGTCAATGCGTTCGTAGAATAGGATTGATTCGAAAACTTTAGGGTTAGGTTTCCGCCGAAACCATCTCGGACCCACCGAGTTGAAAAACTCGGTCCCACCGATTTGGCTCATGCCATTGCACAATTGAGACTCGGTCTGACCGAGAATTACTAATCGGTGTGACCGATTTTGGAACTTTGTGAAATCCTAGCAGTCTCGGTGCCACCGAACTATGACTCGGACTGACCGAGTTCACTAGTTTAGGTTCCAAAACTGCTTCGGTATCACCGAGTTTAAAAATCGGTAGATCCGAAATGATTTCTGTGGGAAACTAAAACTAAGATTTTGAATCATTCTTTTGCAAAAATCTCTGCATTTTGTGATGCTCATCCACTCTACCTCATCTATAAATTATTCACAGGGTCAGCAGTCAGCTTGTTCATAATGTCAGATCAGAGTGATAGCCAAAACCTGTCAGAGCAGCAAGTGCACATGAGTGAGGGCACTAGTCCCTCCAGTTCTTCAGATGAAGGCAGCAGGAGCACTCCTAGTAACTTGCCAAAAGCTGCCACCAGACAAAGGAAGAAAAGAACCTCAGAATTAGAGGATGAGGACTATGTGGCAGAAGAAGAAGCCACTTCCAAGAAAGTGGTTAAGAAGGAATACAGCACTGCTGCTGCCACCAAGCCAGGCATGAAGCAAAAGGTTCCTGCAAAGAGAATTCCAATGTCTAAGGCCAGAGCATCTACTCAAGTCCCTTTGGGATCTGAACCCAAAGAGGCTACTGCAGAAGGGAAGAAGAGGAAGGAGAGGATCAAAAAGACCACTGCTAGAGTGCTTGGGAGATCCTCAATCATGAGAGATTCTGAAGAGGAAGAGGAAGAAGAGGTTGCTGCACCAGCACCAAAGGCACAAAAGCTGATGGGTGATGCTATAAGATCAGGGGCTACTGCATCCAAGCCCAAGGAAGCACCCAAGGCTGCATCAAAGGCCAAGACAGCTCCAAAGAGGAACACAAGGAGCATACCAGCTGCTGAAAAGAACAAGGCCCCAGTGCCTGACACTGTAGAAGAAGAGGAAGGCCAAGTTCTGAGGAAGCTAAAGACAAGATCCCAGACCACAATGATGCTCATCCTGTGGCTGAGGACATGAAGATCAGAAGAGACTCGGGGCTGAGAAAGTGGAGAGCAGAAGATCCATATGCTACAAGAAGAAGAACTGATGTTGACTATAGGTTCCACACTAAGGAACATCAGGACTTCTATGAGACAGTCTTGTTGGATAAGAAGCCCATTGTTTGTGAAAAACAAGCAAGAGCAGCTTAGTTACTTGATTGCATCCACACTGAGGATTGAGAAAGGACTGGCCACCCTCACTCAGAATCAGGTGAGCTTAGAGAGGATCATAGAACAAAAGTTCTATGACATGGATGTCAAAGTAACAGAGATTCAGTCTGCAGTGGAGCAACTTCAAGATGACATGTAGGGGAGGAGAGGGAAGACTACAACTGATGCATTTGCCAGAGTGCCACGAGCTCAGAGGTCGACTGCAGTGCCAGTTCCTGACACCAGAGCCACCACCTCAGCTCCAGCCACAGCACCAGCCCAACCAGCTCCAGCATCTACTTCAGCTCCAGCTCCAACCACGTCTATAGAAGCCTTCGTCCTTGGAGTGATCCAGACTCCACCACCACCAGAAGATCAAGCCTAAGAGTCGATCTAGCACTATGCATTTTCTAGGAACTTTTTGGTAACTTGTTGCCAAAGGGGGAGAAAAATGTATAGATCATAGGCTTCGAGAGAGAGAGAGAGAGAGTGTTGCCTTTATTCTCTCTTGCTTTATTTGGTGTTTTTTTCAAACTTTGTTTGCTTTTGGTTGAGATACTTTGATATGCTTGTGAGGCATTGATCGTGTGTTTGATCATAAGCTACACTTATGCATGCTTGATATATCTTATCTATCTTATGTGATCATTCACTTTCTTTGGTGATGAGTGCATGTATTTCGTTCTTATCTTTTTGAGCGCTCCACCAAGATGTATGTGACATGGAAGAGTAACCCATGACACTAATTCTTTCTGCATTTGCAGTCCAAAGCAAATTTTAAATATGCACAAATTTAGGGGGAGCTCTTACTTATCACATACTTCTCAAAGCAACGATATATTTCATTCTTATTATTATTTGTCGAAGCTTTGATCTATATGTTGTCATCAATTACCAAAAAGGGGGAGATTGAAAGTGCAACTATCCCTAGGTGGTTTTGGTAATTCATAACAACATATAGCTCATTGAGCTAATGCTATTCCAAGATGATCATTTCAGGAAAGCTCAATGATTGGCATGGCATGGATGGTGAAAGTGGAACCCTCAAAATGCTAAGGACAAAGGATTGACTCTAGCTCATATGCTCAAGACTCTTCATTTTACATTTTAGTGGTCCAAGATCACATTGAGTCCATAGGAAAAGCCAATACTATCAAGGAGGGATGAGGTGTTGCTTAATGAGCCTCTTGCTTCATGTGCTTAATGATATGCTCCAAAATCCTCAGCTACTTTCCCATATCCACATTTGACCTAAACCCAAAGCCAAACTCGGCCCTACCGATTCTTTCAACCCGGCGCCACCGAGTTTCACTTGTCATAGCCATTTCCAAACCCTAAGAAAATCGGTTCTACCGATAGGGATCTCGGTCTCACCGAGATGGGATTGCAATTTCTCTGTTTCCTTTTCATAACTTTTCGGTCTCACCAAAGAGCGGATCGGTCCCACCAAGATTGCAATGTAAACTCACTATTTCCTTTTCGTAACATTTCGGTCTCACCGAGAAGAGCGAATTGGTCCCACCGAGTTTGCCTGACCAACCCTCTGGTTAGCCTATTACCAAATCGGTCTCACCGAGTTTGTGTAATTGGTCTCACCGAGATTATGTTATGCCCTAACCCTAACCATATCAGTCCTACCGAGTTGCATGTCAGTCCCATCGAAAATCTCTAACGGTCACTAGGTTTACTATTTCGGTCCGACCGAGTTTGTTGATTCGGTCCCACCGAGATTGGTAAATTGTGTGTAACGGTTGGATTTTGTGTGGAGGCTATATATACCCCTCCACCTCCTCTTCACTCGTGGCGAGAGCCATCAAAACACATCTACACTTCCAACTCATATGTTCTGAGAGAGAACCACCTACTCATGTGTTGAGGCCAAGATATTCCATTGCTACCACATGAATCTTGATCTCTAGCCTTCCCCAAGTTGCTTTCCACTCAAATCTTCTTTCCACCTAATCCAAATCCTGTGAGAGAGAATTGAGTGTTGGGGAGACTATCATTTGAAGCACAAGAGCAAGGAGTTCATCATCAACACACCATTTGTTACTTCTTATAGAGTGGTGTCTCCTAGATTGGCTAGGTGTCACTTGGGAGCCTCCGACAAGATTGTGGAGTTGAACCAAGGAGTTTGTAAGGGCAAGGAGATCGCCTACTTCGTGAAGATATACCGCTAGTGAGGCAAGTCCTTCGTGGGCGATGGCCATGGTGGGATAGACAAGGTTGCTTCTTCATGGACCCTTCGTCGGTGGAGCCCTCCGTGGACTCGCGCAACCGTTACCCTTCGTGGGTTGAAGTCTCCATCAACGTGGATGTAGGATAGCACCACCTATCCGAACCACGGGAAAAACATCCGTGTCTCCAATTGCGTTTGAATCCTCCAAACCCTTCCCTTTACATTCTTGCAAGTTGCATGCTTTACTTTCCGCTGCCAATATACTCTTTGCATGCTTGCTTGAATTGTGTGATGATTGCTTGACTTGTCCTAAAATAGCTAAAATCTGCCAAGAACTAAAATTGGGAAAAGGTTAAGTTTTTATTTGGTCAAGTAGTCTAATCACCCCCCCCCTCTAGACATACTTTCGATCCTACACATATGCATGGGTTCCCGGCAGGACTCATATTTTTCATTCATATGCAAACACAAGTACAAGCATTACAGAACACAAAGATGGACTCAACGGATTACATTATTTGAATTAAAATTTGGCGATTGCCTACAAGTTTAAGATTGGAAAAAGATAAGTACCCTGTAACCCCTCTTTTCCTTTCTCTGCTCCTCCTCCCGAGGATATTGGAACAGGAGGGAAAGGAGAATAAAAGGAGGCAATGAAGGGACCGTTGGGGCGGTCACCCACTGTGATCCGCAGGTGGTGTGCACCCAGGAGCTGCCCAAGGTGACGAGCAAGCCCATCACCCCTCCTAGAAATTAGAAATGGTAGCGGCATTGCCCACAACGGACATGCAGTGCTACCATCGCTTTGGTGGACTAGGAGGGGGCGTCTTCTTCGGCGTCGGCCCCTGGCTCCTCTACAAAGGCGGTCCGAGCCACGTCGCGCCCCACCTTGGTGGGCAGGAAGACGTGCCTCTCGTCGACATTGGCCCCGACACCTCTAGGAGGGGCGGTGCTGGGAATGCCAATGATCTCCGGCCCCTCCTCCCAGATGAGCATCGAAGATACCAAAAGATTCGCCACGCCAAGGACCAGGCTCACTCCCCAAGCATCAGCACCGGCATGAGGCAACAAATGCCCCAAGCCAAAGCCCGGGGGCTGGCACCAGGCTGTGATCACCCGTGGGTGACTCCTCCCTCCTCCTCCCCTCCCTTTTTATAGGTCGGGCGAGGAAGGGCATCTGCTCCATCCACGGGTGATCACCACCCTCCTCCGCCAATTCAAGACAGGCGGGCCCTTTCCAAGGTACTCTCCCGCGCCACGCGCCTCCGCTACCTACCCCGCGCGATGCATGCTTCATACGTGGCTAAGGATAAGGGCGCGTTGTGGGAAGAGTAAATTGGCAGTTTCTACCCCGTGTGTTAAATTCATTCACGAGCCATCACTGGAGCGGCCCCACCACTATTGGCTTTATACCACGCACGGGAAAACTGGAAACTGGCCCAGAATCAAGACTGATGAAGCAGCAATGGAAAACTCAAGGGGCCAACCCCTTCAGCAACCTTCCATGTGCACTTATTAGGCCCTACCCCGACGACGCTCAGCGGCGTGTTCGGGGCAGGCCCAGGGGCTTCTGTCGGTGCAACAAACCCTGGGTCTGTTGCCGATACTGTGCACATGCACGAGATCAAGATTGAAGCACCAACCCAAGTCACTGATTGAAGGACCAAGAGATTTGAAGAACCAACACGCAGTCCAGAGAGACCAAGATCGAGCCAGAAGAGCAAGATATCGACAAGAGAAGGGCCTCCCTTGCCGGGCAGGCGAGCCCGGCAAGGGGCAAGGCCACCACAAGAAGCAGGCAACCGAGGCATCCCGGCAAGGTCTGCCGGGGCTCGTGGGGGCAGAACCACCCCACCAACCACTCAAGCGCGGCCCACGTCGTAAATCAGTGTGGTATTAAGCCGCAAGATGATTAAGTGGCAACCGTTCGCCACATGGCAACCATTTTTTACAGAAGAAGCCTACAGATGACACCCGTCCTACGACATGTCAAGGGAACATGCGCGGACCTGGCAAGATAGCCCGACAAGCCTTGTCGGGCGACTAGTGATGTGACACCAAGCGGCACATTTAATGCACCCTTTCAGCCCTCAGAGTTAGGTATGATAGCACTGTTCGCTATCATACCAGTGGATAATGACTACTTTGCCATTGTGGTGACCCCTTAATATATAAAATGAGGCCCATGGCACTCGTAGGAGTGGTTGAAAAGTTGATGAACCCAAGCCACCATACGCGCGTAGCCGCTGCGGCCCCGAGGCAAACCTTGCCGGGCAAGTGTACTACGCATCACCACGCTCATTCCACCATCAATCCACCAAAGCAGGAGTAGGGTCTTACGCCTCGCGGCGGCCCGAACCTGGGTAAATTGCTTGTGTGCCCTCTGTCGTGTTGTTGTACGCTTATCTGCTCTTTGTGCAACGCGACCTCCCCGCACCGAACCAGCAAGGGGCCACCCGGTCCCATAGGTGGCTGCGGATATCCCGCGACATAAAGCCTTCGGGCAGTTCTTCCATTTCCAATGGATGCAGTCAAGGGATCCAAGCAAATAACCTGGCCACCCTCTTGCTTCTGAGATTGTCAGGAGCCTATCCTTGTCTACCACAGTTTGTTCTCTCAGGTACTGAGGTCCAAACACCTCGACCACGACAGTTGCAAACCTGACCATGGCATCTCCGCATGTGCTCTCATATATCCGTAGGTACTCGTCCCATGAATCAGCAAACGTGTCATATGCAAGCATCCGGAGTGCGGCTGTGCACTTCTGGTAACCAGAGAAGCCAATCGTTCCCACGGCGTCCTTCTTTAGGATAAAGTAGTCATTGTAGGACTGGACGCCATGGTACAAACGATCGAAGAAAGTCTTGAGCATTTGAAAACGCCGGCAAAAATGGTCAGCGAATAGTGCATCGGGGGCAAAGTAGTCGGCCATTAGTGTCAAATGCCCGTGCGCCCTGTTGTGGTTGAGCACTCTATGAACCTTGATTGAGCCCTTGAACTTGAGAACATGCCCCTCTGCACGCTCCACGTCTTCAAGGACCACCTGCATCATCGTCGTCTCATCGGAGTACTCTTCGTCGAATGAGCCGTCAGACGACTCAACATACTGCTCGTATATGTACTCCAAATCAGAATCCGTTTCTAAAAAGAAGAAGGGACAACTGTTTTCAGCTCCAGCGATTCATCGAACAGTTGCTCGGCATGATAGAGTATGGTACCTGGCGGGGCGGTCGGAGGATAGAGGGTTGAACGGAGACAGAGGAGAAGCGGCGCGGAGCCCTGCTGGAGCGCCGGAGGTGACGGGGACGCGGATTACCAGTAGGGGTGTGGCGTGGAGGCTGGGGTGGTGGAGCGCCGGCGACGACAAGAGAGAAACAAGGGAGTGGAGAAAATAGAAAGGATGGAGTCGCGGGGGTTGGGGAAGGATTTTGGGTGGGCCTCGGGTGTCGAATTCTTATGTTTCGCGTGTCCGGACTCCCGCAAAGCTTCTCCACTTGTGTCTATGTTTTACGGGAGAAATCGCGTCCGGACCGTCCCACGGGCCAATACAGACCCGCGTTGGATGGCTTCCGTGGTACGGACGGACGCGGACAGCTTGCGGGTCCGCCTTGAAGATGCCCTTAGTTTCATATAGTAAAATCTTAAGATGGGCCGGCCTAATGGTCTGAATTAAATAAAGCAGATATAGGAATGTGAAGATTGAGTAATATATATAATCCATTTATAACCCCTAAAAAAATCTATTTATTTCCCTGAATGTGCCAAAAACCCTGAAAAATGTATCATTCATTCACGACTTACATCGATTGATAGGAGAATCGACAATTCCTTTCAGCAATTCTGCAGCTTATTTATTCACAGATACAGTGGGAAATGATAACCAAGCCTCTACCGTAATCAGCTAAAAAAACTCTACTCTAATCAGCTTGACCGAGGACACACACGAGGGAATTAAAATGATCAAACAGAGGAACTAATTCTGACAAAGAAAAAAAAATACCCATGATGAAAGCCATGCATGGTTGGATTTGGGAACTGCATCTACTGGTACTAGTATTTTTTGCTAACAAAAATAGAGTAATTAACCGGGAGATCTGGAGCTCAGCCAGCCTTGCATGCATGCATGCGTTGCGACGTACGTCGACGGATTGTCCTGCATGCATACATGCACCGGCCAGGCCAGTCAATCCTTCACCTCTCTTGTCTCTGCACGTACGTTCCTCGACATGAAGCAAGATGAGAAAACATGAAGAAAATAAAGACAAACTAGCTCCGATTATTGCATTGATCGATGCGTCGTGATCGATCATCGCCTAGTTCATGCACGTCGATTAAGTTAACTGGTAATCCGGATATGCCGTTCTCATCGCCTCCACCATGGACGGGGAGAACACCCCCACAGAGGCGGCGCCGTCGTGCATGTTCGCCGGGCCGCCGAGCGACACGGCTTCCACCGTGGGCGGGAAGTGGCCGTAGAGGCCGCCCCTGGAGGCGCAGAGCATGTGCTGCTGATGCTCCGAGGGCGCGAACAGCGGCATGTCCGGCATGAAGTGCGCGTGATCCAGCTGCGCCGGCGGCGGCATTAGCTGAGGTGGATCCATGTACTGGGGCGGAGGCGGTGGCGGCGGCACGGCACTGGCGTGGGCATTGGCGCAGCTCTCCGTCGACGACGACGACGATTCGTCCTGCGCGGCGCCGGTGACCGCTGATGCGGCGGCGCTCTCAAGGCCGGTGAGCTTCTGCACGATGGACATGAAGTCGCGCGGGCTGGTGCGGATCACCTTGGGGGAGTGCGTGTAGATGATGACAGGCTGCTGCTGCTGCTGCTGCTTCGGCCTCGGCGCCGGCCGCTGCTGGCCGACGCCGGGGGAGGAGGAGACGGAGGAGTTGGTGGACGAGGAGGAGGGCGGCGAGGACGCGGATGCGCCGGCCGCGGCGCCCTTGTGTATGAGGTGGGAGTCCCTGTGGATCTTGAACGGAGTGGTGGCGGCGGCGGCGGCGGCTTGCTGGCGCTGCCCGCCGGCGCCGAAGCCGGGCTGCCGAGGCGACGTGGGACTCATCGATGGATCGGGGGTGGCAGTTAGGTAGCGAGTGGACGCGCGCGCGCGGTGCGTGTATAAATAGGGAGCGCTGGGGATTGGTGTCCGCGCGTACATGTCGGGGATATTTCGTTGGTTACGCAGTTGTTCGTTACACACTTCTTTTTTTTGAAAGGAAGTTCGTTACGCATTTGTACACTGGCGGATCGAAGGACGGGATGGGATCAGAAACCGTCGACGACGCGTGGCCCGTCATGCCCGTGAGCAACATGAGTACTGCCGCCTCTATTCGGGCAGGCGAATGATAGTTTGTATGAGAACATCTTTTTTTTTTATATATACCCAATAAAATCCATGACTGTCATAGAACTATCTCTACTAGTACTTGAAAAGAACGTAATTAAGGCTTTCATTTCATTTTTCTTTTCACCATCCCTTCGTCCAACCTTTCATGTATATGACAATCAATCATTTTAATTTACTTATCTTCTGAATCAATTCCACTTTAATTTATTTAGCAAACTTCTAATCAAAATATAAAGTAATTGACGGTCAGAATTTGATGAACATTTATTTACACAATCACATTATTATTGACAACTAAATCATAAGCTAACATACTAGAATATTTATATCCCGTTACAACGCACGGGCAATGTTCTAGTCCCAATAAATATATTGGGTTTCACAGATGTTCCGCTTTATACAAGTTCCCCTATACTTAGCTTGGCATTGGCATATGTGTCCCATCCATCATTGCCTAATCTCTTTCTCTCTCACATGCAAGGAAGACACCGGCGTGTGGTGCGGGGGCTTCACGTGTGGTGCTGGGGTGCAGCAACGTAGGCGGGATGAGGCGGTGGTGGTGCGGTCTGCGGTGGCGATGCTTTTACATGGCATGTGTTGGGAAAGTTTTTTGCTGAATACGTAAAGCTTGTGTGTCGTTTCATTGATAGAAGGAGTAGAAATAACATAGTCTAGGATACAACACATGAAACAAACACACACAGACGTGAACATGATGCCCGGAGCAGAGAGACGGGGAATGCTCAGCCCGAACAGAAGAAACAACAGAGCCAAAACCAACCAATCCAAAACCAAGAGAGAAGAACACATCATCAAGGCCATCATCGGGGACACCGCGAGCGAGCAAGGTAGCGCCTTCAAGAAGGAAGACAACACCGAAACGCCGTAGCGATCCGGTCCGGAGGAACCAGACTTAGGGTTTCCTCTGAGCTCGAAGAGAGGCACAACTAAAGGCCGTAGCATCGCCTACAAGAAGGAAAACGGCACCCGCAGGCATCGTCGCTGTCAGCACGGGCAAGCCGAGCAAGGCTTTCCCCCCTGGCCTGAGACTGAGCAATCCCATAGCCGCCGGCAATGGGATCGACGACAAGGAGGCCAGCACTGGTAGGGTTGGTTGGGCTGCACCTGCCGCCGGAGGGTGGCACTGCCTCCGAACCCACGAACAATGGACCAGGCAAAAGGCGAGGCTTTGAGGTGTACAGGGTAGGGGCCAACAACGAAGCAAAGACTAGCGCGAGGGGGAGGCGACTGGCAACGCCACCAAGCTAGGACTGGAAAGACGCAAATCCGAGTTGTCATGGCCGTTGTCGTGGCTGTAGCCATGGGAACACCGGCGAACCAGACGAGCTGGAGGGGACGCAGCTACTGGTCACTGAGGCCGAAACTGCCCGAAAGAGAATGAGGGCAAGCCTTGGACACCGGAGAACGCGAGTTCGAGGCCGCCAGGGCCGGAGCAGCGCTAGCAAGGACCCGCCGCGAGGTGCCCCACACCTGCCACTACCACTGGAACCTCGCCACCATCGCGCGAGAGCCGCCAACTTGAATCGAGGGGAGGAAGGGCCGCCGAAGGAGGGGGCCTACACGAGGCAGGCCACGAGCATCCCTGCAACTGGCCGCAGGCCCGTGCCCAACCCAAGCACCAGCGGCAAGCAGGGTCGCGCCACCGTGGGGAGGGGAGGGCCACAAGGATGGGGCCCATGGCTGCTGCCAGGCACGCCGCATCCTGTGCCGGACTGGCAGGAGTGATGGCAGCCGCTGAAGGGGTGCGCCCAAGACGACCAAGGAATGACCTTGCAGCCAACCCAGAATCGCGCACGGGGGGCTGGCGGAGAGGGACCATAGCGTGGCCATGGCGCAACAACACTGTCGGGCCGGCGGGAGCCAGTCACATCACTACAAAAAAATACACTTCCGTGATGATATGTGTTTGTCACAGTAGGTCGCTTTTTTGTCATGCATGTACATCCATGACAAATTTATGACAGAATCAAGATAGTCATACCTGTGCTGTCGTAGAAGTGTTCCATGACATTACCAAAATTATCATCACGGAAGTGTCCACTTCCATGACGATAAATCGCGCGTCACAGATGTGCTTTCGTCAAGGGTGACCGACATGTGACATCCACCGTAACGGAACGCCGTTAAGCCATCGGGTCAGGTTTTGGATCCGATAACCCGTTAACAGCCCCGACCAATGAGAAATTTCCACGTGTAAAATTCTTATTGGCCGGACGAAACATGTGTCAGCTCGTCAGTGGGTCAGATATGCGTCTATGATATGTCGACACGTGGCACGGCCCAACAGTGGCCCATTCCGGTGAAAAAGGCCGGCCCGGTAAAAATTAGCAGGCCGGCCCATATAAGGCCTACTTGTGTCAGGTCCATTTAAGCCCACGGCCCATACAAGATGTGCCAATTCGGCCCGTTAAAGATTTGACACCATTGCAGCCCATCGTCAGTTCGAGCCCGTTAACAACCCGCTATATACTTGGGCTCAATATCGGCCCGATGATATTTCGGCCTGTTAACGGCCCATTTAATGGATGGGCCAATTTTCATGATGCACATCTTTCGTCCTTTTAGCGACCCATTTAAATGTTGGGTTAATTTCCGGCCCGGTGTGTCTTTCAGCCTGTTGACGGCCCATAAATCTGATGGGCCATTTGTAGTCGGACCTGAGTTTCGGCCTTTTAGTGGCACATTTAAGTGTTAGGCCAATTTCTGGCCCGGTGTCACTTTCAGCCTGTTGACGGCCCATAAATCAGTTGGGCCAATTATAGTCGGACCTGAGTTTTGGCCTTTTAGCGACCCATTTAAGTGTTGGGCCAATTCCCGGCCCTGTGTGCCTTTCGGCCTGTTAACGGACCATAAATGAGTTGGGCCATTTGTAGTCGGACCTTAGTTTTGCCCTCTTAACGGCCCATGCCCTTCATGGTCCAATACCAGCCCGGTTTCTCTTTCGGCATGCTAAAGGCCCACAACACAGTTGGGCCGTTTACAATACGACCTGACTTTCGGCCTCTTAGTGGCCCATGCTCTTCATGGTCCAATACAAGCCCGTTGTCTCTTTCGGCCTGCTAAAGGCCTACAGTATAGTTGGGCCATATGTAGCCCAAACTTAGTAACGGCCTGTTAACGGCCCATGAAATAAATTGGGGCCACCTGTTGCCCGCTTCGATGTCGGCCTGTTAATGACCCGGGAGGTAAGAGGGCCGACCATTAACTTTCGGCCTAGTAACGGCCCATTAACTCAATGGGCCCACTAAAGTTCATTCATGTCTTTAGTCCAAATTAGATAATTTGAGCCCATTACGATGAGCAAAGGTACGACATACAGGGAATAACGTTGCACATCCAGAATATATTACATGAAATTACATCCACTGGGCAATCAAAGATTAATGCCAGTGCAAATAAATGAGCAGAACCTAACCATCTACAACGTCACAATCTGCAACCTCAGCACAGATGATGCCCATAAGCATGTGGGCAAGTTCTTGCTGCTTTGCCACACTGTCTCTGAAAACATTGATCAGTTGTTGTGTCGCACGACTCTGCACCTCTGATTCATCCACCATTTCCATCATTGCTTCAGCCATTAATTGGTTCACAAACATACATTTATTCCATTGCATTCGAGACAAAGGATACTGAACAGATTCAGATGGAGATTTTGGCAGGCTTGTATTATTGATAGTGGAGAGTGTCTTGACCACTTCATCATAACGTAAATTAGGACGGGAACCAAACAGATTAATCATGAGTTATTGCCATATTACCTGGCCTAGATTTACTGGAAAGAAACAATGGGGTTGCCTTGCTGTTTTTAGAGTTTATCTTCTTATCTTCAGCAGCCTGCACAAAATTAACGCACTAGCATTGGTATCATTGGCCAAGTCAGATAATAGGAAAGCAACATTGACACAACGAACGTTTGGGCAACTAGCCTACACCAAATTAACACAATATGGCACAGCTATCATCAGCCAGGTAAGGTAATACGAAAGCAACATTGACACAATGAATGAATGGGCAACCAGAGAAGCACTACAATTCAGTAATGTTTGTGATATGAGATAGCACATTCATGCAACTCAATACACAAAACTACCAGGCAATTTTCCTTACAAAAATCAACATTTGCACCTTTAACATTTTGCTACAACTAATTTTAGATCAGATAAAAGTTAGATTCACGCTGATTAACAAAATACATGCTGATGTAAAAATATAGTGATATACAACAGGTACTTACATCAGCACTGGAGCACAGAGAATTCCCGCAAGATATTTTTCTTGAGTACGATCCCAATGGAGGAAGTCTTGTATCATTTAACCTTATTTTCTAAAAGAGAGACGGGTAAGAAACATGTAGAAAATATGATCAAAATGCTATAAAATTTCATGATGCGAGGATACGCACACGCTTCTTAGAATGGAGTTGACATTCTTTTGCTGGACTAGAGTGGACTAGTTCTTTGGCCACCGGAATCTGCTTATTATCAGTGGGAGTTGGGTTTCTCTGTGCTCGAGCAGTATCTATGAAAAATGGAGTTGATTTATTATCTCCTCCCGTTTGGATCTTTTGCAAAGACCTGGTTTGTAACCCTTCAGATTCTAACATAGCCGTCTTCCCCTTGCATGCCTTATATAGAAGAATGGTGATTTAGTTATAAAACATGCTACAACAGAGATGGAATAAGTACTGAAGAATAGAAAGGCATGACATATTGACATGTATTCACTCCATCCGGAAATAAATGGATGGGTCTAGGCGTATTTTAGTTCTAGATACATCTAGTTTTATCCATTTCTGCGACATTTAATCCGGACGGAGGGAGTATGATGTAAGAGCTAGGGATACAACAGGACAACCCAGTAAAAAAACACTGAAAAACCCACTGCAGAACCAAAGTATTCAAATCTACTGATATGAGAAGTACACTCATGCAGCTCAGGATGCAAAACTACCAGGCAGTTTTCCTTGCAAAAATCAACATTGTGGCCTTTAATCATACATTTTGCTACAACTAAATTTAGATCAGATAAAGCTTGGATTCACGCCGATTAACAAAATACATGCTGATGTAAAATATAGTGATATACAACAGGTACTTACATCTACATTGGAGCATAGAGAATTCCTGCAAGAATCTTTCCTCATAAACGATACCATTGCAGAAAATCTTCTATCTGTTAAGCTTATTTTTTAAAAGAGAGATGGGTAAGAAACATGTAGAAAATATGATCAGCATGCTATAAAATTTCATGATGCAAGGATACGCACACGATTCTTAGAATTGAGTTGACATATTTTTGCTGGACTGGAGCGGACTAGTTCTTTGGCCACTAGAATCTGCTTATTATCAGTAGGAGTTGGGTTTCTCTGTGCTGGAGCAGTATCTATAAAAACTGGAGTTGGTTTATTATCTCCTGGCGTTTGGATCTTTTGCAAAGGCCTTGTTTGTAACCCTTCAGATTCTAACATGGTCGTCTTCCCCTTGCATGCCTTGTATAGAAGAATGGTGCTTTAATTATAAAACATGCAGCAGCAGAGAGATGGAATAGGTACTGAAGAATAGAAAGGCATGACATATTGACATGTATTCCCTCCATCCGGAAAAAATGGATGGGTCTAGGCGTATTTCAGTTCTAGATACATCCTTTTTTATCCATTTCTGCAACATGTAATCCGGACGGAGGGAGTATGGTGTAAGAGCTAGGGATACGACAGGACAACACAGCCAAAAAAACACTAGTTGAATGTAAAACTGTATGCTAGCGGAATGTAAAATAGGAAGGCATGACATATTTACATGCATGATCAGCATGCTAAGCACATGGCATTGCAACAGAGTAGATACACTCCAGGACATTATATGCATGTTGTACCCATATCACAGACCAAGTTAGAGCAAGGACCTTGTGGGGTGAAGAGGATTCATCATCTTTCTGCAAGTCTTCTGAAGAACTGCCTTTACATGTTCCATCATATTGGGTATCATTGACAACAAGTTTATTGGCCTTTACATTGCTCCGTGAGGTTCTTGTGGATATATCAGTATGTGCAATTATATCTGACATGCATGGAAGACAACTAGTAGTTAGATTTATGTAATTAGTGCTTGTAGGAGACGACATAAATAGTAGGACTGGGGTTAACTAGCAGCAACAGGTCTCATAAACTAAAGGGAGAACACAGATGAAAGCTACAGAATATGTATCGTTTGTACTCGAGATTAACTAGATGGCACACAAAAGTATTAAAGAACAACATAGGAAATACTAAAAGTGGTATAATACTATAATCACCAGCATGTGGGATAGCATTGGCTGATGGATGATAACTATGGAACAGTGTTACCTAAAGAACAAGTATCTTAGCTGAACTATGGAACAACGTTAACTCCTGAACAAGACCCGTAAGAGATCAGCATGAATATACAGTGAAATGTGATGATCTATTTTCCATGCTTAGATGAATAACAAAGCCATAAATGTTGCACACAAGTAAGATGAGGGTACAACCTATCGGGCTGCCATCCATAGGAGTGAGCATCATGTGCTGACTTGTCGATGGCCCTGCAGTTGTTGTGGCTGTGCATGTCGTGCACGCACATTCAATGCAGGGAACTGTTGAGTGGGGACTATAGCTCCCTTCTGGTGTATGCTTCCCTTGTTGGAGCAGCTGCGGTGAGTCGGAAGACGGTGTTTCTGAAGATGCAGATAACGCATAATGTTAAGAATGACATATCTCTTTGATCTGAAGAAATACACTAAGAGATCAACAGCATGGCATGAGAGTGGTCACACGTCTGTTGACTGAAGACTAAATTGGGGTCACACGATTTTATTTTATTTTGGTATTGTCCGATCTACACCGGATGGCTAGCCGTCTTGTGCCTCCCGGCTGACACTGTTCGGAATATTCCCCAAAGAGCCAGCCACCAACGGCAGAGCAGCCTGCCTCCGCTGTCCATGGCCCCGGCCAAAACCCCGCTCCCCGCCCCACCGCACTGCTGTGGTTGCGCCGCCCCCGGGCCAATCCACAAAGACTCCCCGTCATCCAGATCAGGCGGCGGCAGTACCTTCAACCCATGCAACTCTAAAAGATAGCCATCTAAGCACTTCTTCCACGGCGAACTTGCGGCACCGCACCCTTACGTTAGACACCAGCCAACCGGCAGCCTAGGAGCTCCGCCGCCTCGAGGGGTGATGCTTCCCATTGCAAATCGATTGGCCCAGAATAAAAATTCAGACAACTGACGCCTAAATAAAGTGATTTGAGATGAGGGTGCGACCTATCTGGCAGCATGGTGAAGTAGGCAGGTCTAGCTGCCGAGTCAGTGAGGCCGGCGCGGTTGCGGTGGCGACCGGCGGCAGGGAAAGAGCAACGTCGCGACGGTCGACGGCTATGCCGAAGCAGCGCTAGAACTCTGGATGGATCCAAAGTTGGAGCCACTCCAGCACCGTGAACAACGGCGGGGGTGAATCGGCTCCGGTATGGTTCACGCGGCCGTCGTCGAGGTAGCACCAGCAACACGGAGTAAGAGGCACACGGCCCAGTGCACGACGGCAAATGGACAGTGTCTCCGGCATTAGGGAGGAGGGCGGCTGTGAAATTGGTGCGGTGGGGGCACCATGGAGGTGGGGATGAGGTTTTGCAGCTCAGGAGAAGGGAGCTTCCTGGGGAGAAGGTGATTTGGCACCCACGAGGTATGAATGGGTGCGGGCAGGGGGGGGGGATTGGGAGGGGAGTGGAACCATGTATTACGGACGCATTTGTCTGAAATGTGAGGGGGAGTTATAGTTCTACCCTTGCCTATAGGCTTCTCGGCTTGGGTCTGTGTACTGAGGTTCGGGGATAGTAGAGTAACTTTGCTTCTCCCCAAATAGTGGGCGGGAGCGATTTCGGGCGAGGAGGGCGTGTTTTGAACTATAGTGGGCGCGAGCGATTTCGGGCAAGGAGAGCGTGTTTTGAAATAGTGGACGTGAGCTATTCGGGTGAGGAGAGCGTGTTTTGCCGACCATGGTTTATGAATTATTCGGCACATGTCATTTCGGCCGAGGAGAAGGCGCGCTTGGATGAAGTTACGAACCTACCCTCGATGTACAACGGGCCAATTGATGTGTGTCCCACATAGGACGGTAATTTCACGTCTCCCATTTATTTGCTCGGGCGAATTTCACTGAGCAGAGAGGATGTTTAACGGTTCGTTCAAATTTTGGGAGAACGAGCATCCACGTCTACCTTACCAAGTCGATTCGGATCAAATTTTGAAATATCAGCTTGCCACTTCTTTTTTAGATGGAGAGATGATGCTCGGGAGTAATGTGTTTTTACATGCTCGTTGCTAGCGATTTACTATATGACAAATAGTTGACCCACTCAAAAACGCGAATCAAACCCAAAATGAAATATCTCGATTCAATGAAATAGCTCATTCAGTAGGTCAAAATAGTGAACTAAATCCAAAATTAAACACCTCAATCGAGTAGCATGTTGTACAGTATTATAGTACTCCATGAACATGTTGAAAGTCAAATTAATGAACTTGTTTGATATACGCATATATCCGTTCATGTGTGGATTGCAGACAACATGTTCTCCAATTTAAATATTTGAATGCAAGTTTATATCGAAACATGGTTTATATCAGTCTTTGATGCATAAAACGCAACCTCTCCCTCTCCCGGACTCCTGTTCTCTCTCTCTCTATCTAGCCGACAATCTTCAATTCTTTCGCACGCATCCAACACAAAAACCATGTTGGTCCCTCTCCCTTTCTCTCCATATCCTTCTCTCTCTCTCTCTCTCTCTCTCTCTCTCTCTCTCTTTGTGTGTGTGTTTGTGGGGGGGGGGTCTTTCTAGTTCGCACATATATACACCATCTATAGGTCTCTCTCGCACACTATGTATGATACTCTAGCTAGTCCAAGCTACATATCTTGGGTGCACTCATCGTACGCACACAGATTCCTTGGCTCTTTGCCTGTAACTCTCTCACGCACCACTATGTTGTCTCGGAGCTCTTCCCCCCCCCTCTCTCAAACTCTCCATCCACCTGGGTCACACATACACATGCATATATCACTCGCACTCGATAGGCCCATTTAAAACTCTATCTCTCCCCCTCATTCTCTCTCCATCTCACATGCGCACACACACAATCTCATGCCCAGCTAGCCAAGTATGATGGTCTCTCACTCAATTGTAGGAACACGCAGTCCCCCCTATATGTATATGACTAGCTAATCTTAGTCTCCATCACAAACATGTGCATGGTCTATCTCGATTTCTCTCGGGGCATCTTTCTATCATGCACGCACTCCCTCGATCCCCCACCCATATAGTCCCCTCACGATCTCGACGGGATCTCTCTATCACAAACACACCCTCTCTCCCTCCCCATGCATCCATGCCATCCATGTGCCCCTCTCGACCTTTGTTCCTTGTTGGCCACACCTCTATTGGACATGTGCTACAGGGGTGTCTCTCTCCATTGCAAACATTCACACACTAGCTATCTTCGTGTATCTCCTCGCCTCGCTTTTCCATCTCGGAGATGCATGCGTGATATGTTCGCATAAGAAACGAAAAAACACTCTATCTTTCTAATTTATCGTTTGTGGTCACTTTCTCTTTCACACACATACTCTTTTTGCACACTTACTCGTTCTCCTTCAGACGCACTTGATCTGTCTCGACTGAGGCACTCTCCTCGGTCCATAGCATACAGATTTATTGAAAAGTCAAACATCACAAAGTTTGACCATGTACGTGGGGAAAAAGAATTACATCTAGTACGACAAACATATACCATTAGATTCACCATGAGATGTAGTTTTGTATGATGTATCTTTGGTATTGTAGATATAAATAACATTTGCGTAAACCTGATCAAAGTTTCCAAAGTTTGACTTCTAAAAAATTTACATGCACTGCATTATCGAGCGGATGGAATATCTCTTTCCACCTCTCAGCTATCTGACGCACCACTCAGCCTTATCGGGGCTCCTCAATCTCTCTCAAACTCTATTAGTCAGTTTGGTTCATGACCTGGCCCTCATGCCTTGATGGCCGGTACTGCCTGGTGTGGACGTGAGATGTAAAATATTTCTGCCTGGCCAGGCTTGCATGGTGCTGAAGCGTTTGGTTCATGCCTGGGCCAGGCAAATCATCAACGTCCCATCAATCAATACATGCATCAATTATTTAATGCTAATATCCATCCATGTTGCTGTTAGGCTCATGGCCACACAACCAGGCATTCGAAATCGGTCGCCTGGGCCAGGCTACTTGCAGTGTCTGGAGTTCAGCCAGGCTAATTAAAGTGCAAGGGAACCCAGGCCAGGCGGGCTTTCTTTTTCACAGGGTAGCAACCAAACAAGTGTGCATGAAATCCAGCCACAACCCCAGGCCAGGCAAAAGATGCTCAGGATGCAAGCCAAACTGGCCTTATATCTCCTTTGTTCACACATAGACATGTCTCGCTCGCGCTATACATATAGACCCATCCAACACTCTCCGCCCTTGTTCTCTCTCCATGTGTCACGCACCCCCCTAAGTACCATAATCCCTCAATCCATCATAGGCGCAAGCACTCCCCCTCGTCGATCCTAAGTATGATTATCTCTTACTAGCCATCAGGAACACACGTATTGTCTCCTTCCATCCATACGTCTATCTCGATATCTCTCGGGGCATCTTCTATCACGCACACACCTTGTCACTCGATCTCCCACTGATGTAGTCCCATCACGATCTCTAGGGGATCTCTCTATGACAAACATACACGCTCTCCTCCCCATGTCTGCATTTTCTCCGTCCGTCTCTCTCGACCTCTCTCCCTTGTTTGTCAGACCCCCCTTGGCCACGTGCTAGGGGTCTTGCTCTCTCGGTTCCAAACAACCACACACTATCTCCTCACCTTGCCTCCGTTGTCGAAGATGCATGTGTGATATGTTTGCAAAAGACACGTACGCTTTTTCTCTACTTTTATCGTGTGTTGTCCATGCCTCTTTCACACACGCACACACACTTTTTCACTCTCTCTCTCTCTCTCTCTCTCTCTCTCTCTTGTTAGGGACTCTGTCACGTCCATAAGCATATGGATGTTTTGAAAAGTCAAACCTCAGAAAAGTTTGACCAGGTATATGTGGAGAAAAACATTTACATATGGAACGATCATTAGATTCATCACAACATGTACTTACTTCATACTATCATTTATCTGTGGTATTGTAGATATAAGTAATTTCTTTATAAACTTGGTCAAAGTTTCAAAAGTTTGACTTAAAAAATGTTGGAACTACATTATCGAACGGAGGGAGTAGCTCTTTCTCTCTCTAGCCAGCCAACCCTATCGTATGAGCGAATGATATTGGTACCTCTTGATGACATGGCAATCTTATGCAGCCAGCTGCTCTAATATGTTCTCTTCTTTTGCAGATAAAAAAAGACCCGAAAGTGAAAAATGTGTTGCACTATAACAATCTCATCGAATGCCTTGATCTCCATCTTACAAAAATTGATTTGATCGACTACCGATGCAGCACATCTAAGATTAAATTGGCCAGGTTCTTTGTTCTAGAGGCAAGTGTGCTCAAGGTAATGAGGTTTGGCATTCTCTAGTGCAACAATGAATGGCGTGCTGATCACCGCAAGCGTCTAAGCCTAAATGACAAAGTCTCCCCAGAAGCTGAATTTGTTTTTGAAACATCAAGTGGCCAGAGACTCAAAAACTTATTTGCCCATTAGTGACTTGTTAGGGCGGTGGATTTTAGTTTGTACGATAATGCTGCATCCACCTAAAGTAACGAAAGTTCTTACGTAAACTTCCTAGTAATTCCCTCTTCGTAGGTGCAGCATTACTCCTAACATTTGTAATATCAGTTTGAAACTTGTAATATTGCTATGTCCTATTCCTACGTTTTCAAAATCCTGCCAATCAAACAGGTCATGAGTTGGTGATGATGTTGTGCCTCCCATCTTTCACCAATAGCCGTCGGATCTAGATCTGACGCATACAAACCAAGCTTCTCCATTTTTGCAAAAAGATGCCCGCACTTGTTCCCTATTTACAAACAACTCCTTGTCTCTCACAATCAGCCTCATCTCCTCCCCACCACATCTAGGAGTAGAAGGCCGTGGAAAAATCTGGCGCGATGGCCGCTGCCGGAGCCGTCCACCCCCAATCTTTGTGTTTCGTGCAATGCACGGGCATCTACGCATGGGAAATTATGTCGAACATGGCTAGTTGTAAGCAGGCTAGCTCTACAGCCATGATGATAGTGACTGCAGACGGTGAGGCTGACTATGGTATGCCGAACACGGCGCCTATACTCAGGTGTCATCTCCGGCGCAGGGTCTTGTCACTTCACTGTGAGGAGCAGCACGTAATAATTTGACCAACGGGTAGTACAGTGCTAGTACTCCTACTACTACATTGGTAGTACTACTACTAGTACTATTAGCACCACCGTCTGGATTTAGGAGTACTTCCACGTCCATCTGGATTTTAGTATTGACTAGCAATATCTAGTAATGCATGTAACCAAAAATGTACTACTCCCTCTGTAAATAAATACATGGTGTTTTATTCCTATCGGCGAGAGAACTTATTTTTTTTGCTAACTAGAGTACTGTAATAGGATTGCATGCAATGAACTAAACACTTCATGTCATGTTTGGTACTAGTCTCAAGTCATTGAAAGCATGCACGGCCCACATCTCTCATTGGTTGATATGTCACAAAATAAGAAACAAGGAGGGAGTTAATGCACCGTGCCTAAGTATTTTGGGATTATTTGGTTTTCATAAGGTGACTTACACAACATTTTTGTTTACATGCATTAACATTTTATTAGTTAAATCAAAGGTCAAAACTTGGCGCAAAATGCAAAGGGGACCAATAAACCAGTAAACATCAAACTTCTCTCGTTTGGCCCCAACTAGAGGTCCGGTGAGATGACTATACTGCACCGGCACGGAGGGGGACGCAGCTTCATTGAGTTACGTCAACTGCCTTTGGGTGAATGACACGTGGCCCCAGGGGGTGGCTGGCCCACCTATCATACTGCCAAAGGCAGGTGCAGTAGAGGGCTGAGGAGTAGTACGAAATCCTACGCACCTACGCACGCTAACCAAGGGCTGAGTGATCACTTGAATCGCAAGATCAGTTGACTAGAAGCTACGCTAGACCCATGGAGGCGATGAGCGTGAGCATCAGCCGGCTGTGCCAGATGGTCCACGATGCCGGCCTGTGGCCCGACAGGTAGTATTGCTTGAGGCCGCCAGGGCGAGGGGCCGCTTGGACGACGGCTTCGCATCCTTGTTCGACGAGGTCCTCGTCGGTTTCCTCGACAAGTTCACCGTCTTCAAGAAGCTTGCGGACGACTTTGACATAAGCCTCCAGCCGATGCGCCCAGGCTCTGCGATGCCCGCCACCCTCAACGGCCACTATGGTAACAACCTCTTCGACGCACTGGTGGCCCTGCGACTGCCCGCCATCGCGCCGGAGAATGTCCACCTCGAGGTCGCGCTCGCCGCGCAGCGCCTGGCGCAGCAAGACACTATCGACATAATCACCCACGTCTACGCGCAAATCGTCCACAAGAACTAGTACATGCAAGAGGAGGATGATAGGACGCTGGCCTTCTTGGAGCGCAGGGAAATCTTGGACGACACTGTTCAGAAGCATGTTGAGCTCGCCGCCAATGCCGCTGCTCCTCACACGTCGGTTGGTGACCCGGCGCACTAGGGCGTGAGGATGTCATTGAACGTTGATGGATCCGTATGTATTTTTATCCTTCCGTGAAATCCATGTAGTAGTATATGATACTACAGTAATTATCTTACCTTTCGCATCAACTTCATAATTTTCGTACGTACTCCATGCATGAACGGCGCCAGAAGCAAACTTCTCATTACTCTAGGCAAAATCGTTATTTTCTATCTATCGGTCACGCCATGGAGCAGAACCAAATTTTACAAGTTACGAGTTCAAAAGGAAAAGCCTGCCGTGTTCGCGTCACTCCAGGCTGAAGCGGCCTACTATATTAGTACCAAGGTAGGGAACCACGCAAATGTCCGAGGTATAGACACACTTGCTTCTCATAAATGTGTCAACAGCGGTTGGATCGCCTTTCACCATCATCGGATAGTTTCATCCAAGGAAGAGCGAGTTTTCTCCAAGACTATCAATTCTGTGCCAGGGAGAAGGAGTTGGTGCTAGCACTCTAGTATCCATCCCAAATACCATGCAACGGGTGTTGGAATAGGTCCGGAGAGTGCGACCATGGGAGACTACACTTGCTTCCTTAGCAATAACATCATCAGTGGGCTGTATACACACAAGAAGAGGTGATCCATCGAAATTAGTTGCCAGGCGCCACAGAGTACATCGACGCTTCTCGTCCTCATGCTCGTGATCACCACCATCGTCATCTCCCCCTTGGTTATAAAAATCTTCAAGTATAGGTGGTGGGATGTCCACAGGACTTTGGAACACAAGAAGAAGGTTAATTAGTAAAGGGAAACTTGCTAACCCGCATGCATGTGGATGAAACAATTATAATTATGGTGGAAGACAAACGTACTGAAAAAATGAGGATCCCATGCAAAACAGTGCCACGAGAGGTGGCAGAAAACACAAGATCCTTGTATTCAATTGCACCACAGTACACATCCGTGTATAGAAACTGACTTTTGAGTAATATCCATACAGTCGAACCACGAAGTACGACAACTAGCTTGTCGAAGATAGCAACAACATCATAGTTTTTGTAATTCCAATAGCGGTTGGGAACTCGACAAATTGCTATCTTCAGTACACGACAGTCACCATGATCATATTTGAACGTACGTAGATCATCTGTGTGCTCAACCTCAGGGCACTCGGAGATTTTTGGAAGTGGAATCCGCTAACGAGTGTACACATTCACAAGTACCCACTCACAATTGTACCCAATATAAACAACCCAATCTCCATTTGCGCCAGCCCAGGACTTACCCTTAAGCGATGGCATCTTGACATCACACGTATCATTATCAAGCGGCATCAACTTGCACAAGGCGAGGTCTCCGTCGTCCGCTCGCCAGCGAGCAGGGTCAAGGCGAAGAAGATAGGGGAGATCAAACCGCTCCTTGACCCTTGGGTTCCTTGCAATGATGTTATTAGTTGAGTCAAGAATGGGCTGGAATGAACCTGCCATGCTAGCCGAGGTGATGACGTCACACCGATCAATGAGTTCCTCCACCATGTCATCTTTCAGATCGGGGCAAGAATAATGAGGTCGTTTCCGGCCTGTTCCCTCCATGGAGAAGACGATCGAACAATGGCAGAAGAAAGGGTGAAGGGCTGAAAGAAAATGGAGGAGGGAGAGGAAGAGCATGTGACAGCAGTTCCAAATCGAGAGGGAAAGGCGAAGAGTCGGTGGACGGTTGCGAGTTTGCCACGGTTCACGAAGAGGCACCCCGGCCTACACGTCCGTTCGGAAATACTCCTACTACTCGCCGTCGTCTCACTGATATGTTGGAACGGGGCCACATGTCAACGAAACATGGTGTGTAATTTCTCGTGCAAAATGCGATCTGGCCACGTTGGCCCGAGGTGTCGCATTAGTTATCGACCTTTATTTTTTTTAATGGCGCGCCGATCAGTTTTGAAGCACGACTAACTAGTACTGTACACAGAGAAAATATAAACTACTCTACCACTACCCCACCTCCAGTACTAGTAGTATAAAAATATATATATAGGCTGGAGCTTCAGCGCTTTCTTGCTAAGGGCTGCCCACTTGCTTCTCACACTACCACCCTCTCTCCAGATCTAAAAAAGACGGCCCCTCTCTCCCTCCTCACCGGTGGTTACAGATCCGTGGGGGAAGAAAAGGACGTGCAACGTTGACGCACTCGTCGTCGGCGAGCGAGGTCACGCACTGACGACAAGGCCGTCCTCTCAGACCTAGCGCCCGCGCGGGATGGCCTCCGTCCCCAAGCTCGCTGCCGTAGTGTGTGCGGAGGACGACGACCACGAGCGAAGCCAGTTCCCGCCGACCCTCAGGTATGCTACCTCTTTTTGAGCCATAACCTTGTTCTATTGCCCCATCTGCTACGTCGTTGCATGTGGATCTTTTTCCACTCCACCATCTTCCCAATTTGCTATCCTCTGCTCTGCTGGCCACGCAGACGAAAACCATAATTTGCACTATTAAAGTAAACCCTACTTCATGCAGACTAATCCATGTCTGGGTTGAATAAGGAAAGGAAGGGAGACTGTACTGTCCAAGAGAGTAGGCATCGAACCCGCATCTAGGTTGAAAAGGGGAAAATCAGTAGCTAAGGAACGAGTCTCGTGTCTCTTGGTTGAAGAAGGGTAGAAAGGCATGACAACACAATAGAGAATGACCAGGTCGATCGGTTTGTTGTCCTCGCATAGGAAAAGGTGGCTAAATAGAACAAAAATGGGACCGTAATCCACATATGCTGCCTGGATATTTGTTGCTCTGGGCAACCATACCTCCCTCACCACTCTGCGTCCGTGGAGGTACATCGTACTAGTGCCTCCCGTGCTCTTATTGCCACTTTTTTGCTGTTAGTATAACGCCAGCAGTCAAGTCAAGCAATGCTACTGCTAAAGTGATGCCACATTTAACTAATGCCGCTCTCAGTCTAATGACACCCATAAATTTAAGCAATGCCATTTAATGTCACTGGATTATTTCAGGGTTAGCTATTGATTGTGGATGTATTAAAGATTTTTCAGCTATAAGGCGTTCTAATGCTGTTGTACAGCCAGTATACCAACGATGAAACTTGTTACTCCCATCATATTTTTGCACTATTAATGCTTATAGATTACATACCTCACTTTCATGAGATAAGTTAATTTTTTTGTACAGTGTCACCAAAATGCCAAGGCGCTTATGTCATTTTATTTTGGTTAAACTGCATAGACAATTATGAAGACAAGAGGAAAGGTCAAGAGTGGGCACCTCCTCCTCCGACTGTTCTCTTGAGGAGGTCTGTATGTTTGTCTCTAATTCCTGTCGACTACATACCTGACATCATGATGTAATGTTAAGTCATTTCCTTTTGTACAGTGTCACTGAATTGTCAAGACGGTGATAGCATTTTATTTTAGTAGAACTGCACAAAATTTTCTTTAAAGAAGAGGAAAGGTCAGGAATGGCTCACTTTTCCAGAAAAAACTATGTATGCCTTCCTCACATCAGCCGCTGTTGCTTTATTTATTCCTTCAAACAGGTGGTTAGAAACAGTCTTGCTACCTTTTCCCATTAAGAAATTGGAATGCTTATATTTGTGAGTCTATGCTTCAACTAGTGCCACTTTTAGAGTAATCACACTTTCAATATCTATGCAAACAGGGATGCTCGATTTTAGTGGAACTGCACAAAAAGTCTAACTGGTTCAACATTAGGAGCATGTTTTTTCCCGACCTTTATAACCAATTGGTGGCACTATGAGCTGTTCATTAGAAGGTACATAGTTTGCTACTATATTGCTACTCTTTTTGTACTATCATTAGATAGTAATACTAGTGGTTTGCATGTGAATTTATTGGCAGGGTGGACCTACATTGGAGGTGCAGGACAGGATTCAATGATTGGATGCTCAATTTCGGTTGTATCGATTTCACCTCTTCCATCACTGCGAACATGGATATCCTTGGTCTGTTGAAGAATAGGCGCTATATTTCTGCTCTGAACCAGCAAATCAATTCAGTATGAAATTGTCCAGGGCAAAACATAACTGTATCAGATTGTCCAGTGCAGAACATGACAGATGCTAAGCGGAAGAGACATGTTTAAACCGAAAATACAAGGTGTGGTATATGTTTACTAGCTGCTTGATATTTGTGCAGACAGAGATGTCTGCCTGTTGCTATTTGGCAAACCAGCAAAGTGCCTGCAATTTTGGTTGAACTGCACAAGAGAATAGTATAGTCACTGCATGCAGTGCCATTTGAAAATAGACACAGAAAGATTGGATAGTCACTTCATGGACTGCAGAAAAGTAGTAGTGTACTATTTATTGGCCAACACTAGGTGCTTCATTGCTTTGGTCTGATTATACAATGGGCATCATTTTGCCTAAGTTAAAGTTTGTATTCCGAAAATAGTCTCGCCATGTGACCGAGAGAAGACCAAATCATATTGCAGTGGATGTTCCTCCATCATGTCTGGTTCATTCTCATGGTTCCAGCTGTTGGTGAAACCACTTACGTTTGCAAGAGGAATTGTAGACTTCACAAACAAATTTGTATTCCAGTCTGTACTGGATGTTGGCCAAGAGAAGCATCCATGTTAGTAGGAAGAACAGATGTTTTTTCTAGATCTTTGCTTTTGGAGATACATATTTGTATATGATCTGTGAGTCATTAAGATGCATTAACATGTTGATCTTATGTATGGGAATTGTACTAGTTGGTTTTAGTTGCGACGCAAGATCCGAAGTGGCTGATCTTTGCTTTTGGAGCTACATATTTGTATATGATCTGTGAATCATTGAGATGCATTAACAGTTACTTATTTCTGTTCGCTCAGCGTTTACAAGTTACTGATCGATCACTAGCTAGCCTACAAATGCGCTCCTGGCAGTTTTATTTGCGAAGCAAGATGCGAAGTGGCAGTTTTTTGAATAAAAATGCCTACCTATGAAGAAACTGACAAGCTACACTATCGATCCTACACGGATAAAAATGCCTACCTCTGAAGAAACTGACAAGCTACACTATCGATCCTACACGGAAAAATAGCGGATCACGCACGTACTACCTCCTTTCCGGTTTGTAGGGCTCAATTCAAGAAACGACCTACTCGATCCTACATGAATAAATAGCGGATCACGCACGTAATAGTACCTCCTTTACGGTTTGCAGGGCTTAATTCAAACCTCTCACCAACCAAGGTACTCCCTCCGTCCGGGTTTATTAGTCCCATGAGCAAAGCAGCAAGACCAAGGCATGGCAATAATTAACGGCATGCAGAAGTTTAAGCCTAATAAATTCTAGCGATTTAAGCGGCTGCATGCGTGCCCTCGGCATGCAGAAGTTTAAGCCTAATTAATTCCAACGATTTAAGTGGCTGCATGCTGCTTTGCGTATTGCCTGCGAGTTATTCTGAGTGCCTGCATGCAGCCGACCGTAATTAAGGCAGCTAACTGATGCGAAAAAAGATACGCTTTAAATCCGTCGAATCATTATTGACAAGGAGGGAGATGATTCGAGTGCACTCGTTTGACTGCCATGCCGGCGTCCAACCCAGACGGGATGGGACGGCAGAGTCATAATTTCAATTTCTCTAGTTTTCCACGGCAAGCTGGCGCGCTAAGCCATTATGCATTGAATTCCGATGACCGTCGCGCTACCTTCCGTCTATAAGTACTGTTTCCCGGCCTTCTCAGGTGCCACCGTGACCCAATTCGCCATATCCTCATAAGCCCCCACCGGCCCGACGTCGCTGCCACGTCCGCCATGGCCCCGCTCGTCCGCAGTAGGCGACGCCGGAGGCGGTCACCGCCGGAACTAGTGTTCGGGTTTTCACCAGAAGGCAGACGGAGGGAGGAGGCATTCTATCTGTCTTTAGATGGCAATGCGGAGATCGAGGAGTTGTTGGAGCGCTACCGCGTGGCGGAGGAGCAGCGTCTCGCCGATTTGCGCCGCCAGCGGGACATGGAGCAGTAGCGCACCGACGCTCTGAGTCACGAGCAGAGCGCTCGCAACTGGGCCGACTACGTGGAGGCCGGCGCCCGGCAAATAGGCCTGGAGGCTGTCGGGCACGCACGCGTTCGTGACGCCGATTTTTACTACCAGCTCGTCAAGTGGGTTTCCCGCTTGGAAGCCGAAGCTTCGGTGGACCACGCCGGCATGGAAAGGGCCAACATGCGCGAGCAACGCGCCCTATCGCACCTCTGGCAAGTCCGAGGCGAGGCGGAGGACGCCGGTGCCGGCGTTTAGCATGGACAGCAGATGGCCGCCGGCATCATCTAGTTAGCTAAGAGTAAGTTAGTACTTGTACGCTACTAGAGTGTTAGTGGGAGTAGATAGTTCACTTGGCTATGATGGTTGTCAACGTGGAAGTTCAGTACTTTATATGTGGATCAGACCTGTTACTTTGCTCTGAATGTTGAACTTTCCGTTTGAACGAATGGAATGGGCTGTTATTTTTTTAAATGGGTTATATTTCTCCTCCACGGTTTAGAGGTTGACTTGTGGGCCTAGCAAGTTGATGCGTACACAACCAGGAGATTATTATACATGGAGAGGATGACAGCAGGGACCCGCCAAGGTCATGGCAGTACGCAAGCAAGTGCCTCCTTATTTCAAGCCAATAAAAAATGGCTCCTCCTAGTGGATTTCCGATATCTGGGTCACATGCCATTGTCAACGTAGTCAATAAATGAGAGAATTGCACAACGACCGGCTGACACCACGGACCCAGCAGCTCGCCTAGTTATTTTTGTTTTAGGTTAATTTGATAAATGCCACTCCAAATCTGGTGTATCCGAGAAATGCCACTGCAATTTCCAAACTTTGAAAAATGCCATTTCATGCCATTTCTAGTGGCATTTTTCGAAGTCTGGAGTGGCATTTTTCAAAGTTTGCAAACTATAGCGGCGTTTTTCAAAGTTTGCAAAAATTGCAGTGGCATTTTTCAAAGTTTGGAAATTGTAGTGGCATTTTTATGAATCACCATAATTGGAGTGGCTATCTAATTTGTTTTTGAGACGGAAGCAGGGTGTCAACTGGGCTGTGCGGGACACTCTGGCCTGTCTAGACAACCTTTTCTTTTATGTTTACCACCGACCAGCCCAGTAGTTTTTTTTTCTTTCTGAAAATGGCTAGCCCAGTTTTTTTGTGATTTGTCAAGTAAGTCGCTTTATCGGGCCTGTTGGGCTGCAAATCTTTCAAGACGAGGAGAGTGGCCTATCAGTAATAAGAAATGGGCTGTACATTTTTAAAACACATCAAACCGGCAATTATTTTCAAATATCTTTTTTTTCATTTTGAGATTTTAAATTGCATTGATTTTTATGCGTGGACAATTTATTGGATTTTATATTGATATACATTTTTTAAAATCGGTCTGAATGTGACTTGAAATTTTGGGATTAAAAATAGTTCAGACCGCACCGACATATGCAAAAATTTCGTATAATTTTTTAACCGTGGCCACAATATGGGATGTAATGCTAATATAAAGAATATGCGCTCCAAAAAACCCGTAAGAATTAGCAAATGGGCTGTAAATTATTTGAAATAATGGCAGATGGGTTGTATGCTGTTTTCCACAGATTTGAGGCTTTCCACAGATGGCCTGTATACTGTTGGATGTCTATCCAACGGCCGTCGTGCTTCTTCAATCTCTGCTCTTCCTGCTCCAGCCGCTCAAACAAGCGCCGGCGGGACTGCCTGCTCCCTCCTCCCCGCGGCCGGCTGTGCTGCCGCGCTGGCCTCACCACCCTACCATACTCCAATCGCTGGCCTAGCCATCCCTCTACTCACCCACACCTGTTGTTATTCTCCGGCGACGGCAGACGAACCAGTAAACCCTCGTACAGTCGTACTCCCATCCGCGTGAAAAAAAAAACAACGGCCGAGTCTTCCCTGCCTCCTTGTCGTTCCCTTCCTAGGCCTCGCCGTCGTCCACCGCCCTAGTGCTCTCGACGTGGCGTGGTCAGCGTGCTCAAGGACCGACATGCATCTGAAGTGGAATGTACGTGGAGAGGCTGACAGCTGGGTCCACGGTCGCACGCAAGGAAATGCCTCCTTATTACGCGCAAAATAATGATTTCCTCCACCTCACATCTGGGACCCACCGAAACGGCCTTTGTATTTCGTGAAAAAAATGTTACCGCCGCTGACAGCTCGGACCCACCAGCTATATCTTCGCACGCAAGGAAGTGCCTCCTTATTACGCACAAAAAAATGAATACTCCCCCTGCTAGGACCCAGTATAGTGGGCCTACTAAGTCGATGGGGACGAAGGGCTTTGTCAACTTAGTGTAGGATCGAAAGTATGTCTAGAGGGGGGGGGGTGATTAGACTACTTGACCAAATAAAAACTTAAACTTTTCCCAATTTTAGTTCTTGGCAGATTTTAGCTATTTTAGGACAAGTCAAGCAATCATCACACAATTCAAGCAAGCATGCAAAGAGTATATTGGCAGCGGAAAGTAAAGCATGCAACTTGCAAGAATGTAAAGGGAAGGGTTTGGAGAATTCAAACGCAATTGCAGACACGGATGTTTTCCCGTGGTTCGGATAGGTGGTGCTATCCTACATCCACGTTGATGGAGACTTCAACCCACGAAGGGTAACGGTTGCGCGAGTCCACGGAGGGCTCCACCCACGAAGGGTCCACGAAGTAGCAACCTTGTCTATCCCACCATGGCCATCGCCCACGAAGGACTTGCCTCACTAGCGGTAGATCTTCATGAAGTAGGCGATCTCCTTGCCCTTACAAACTCCTTGGTTCAACTCCATAATCTTGTCGGAGGCTCCCAAGTGACACCTAGCCAATCTAGGAGACACCACTCTCCAAGAAGTAACAAATGGTGTGTTGATGATGAACTCCTTGCTCTTGTGCTTCAAATGATAGTCTCCCCAACACTCAACTCTCTCTCATAGGATTTGGATCTGGTGGAAAGAAGGTTTGATTGGAAAGCAACTTGGAGAAGGCTAGAGATCAAGATTTATATGGTAGGAATGGAATATCTTGGTCTCAACACATGAGTAGGTGGTTCTCTCTCAGAACATATGAGTTGGAATTCTGTATGTGTTCTGATGGCTCTCTCCGCGAATGAAGAGGAGGTGGAGGGGTATATATAGCCTCCACACAAAATCCAACCGTTACACACAATTTACCAATCTCTGTGGGACCGAATCAACAAACTCGGTCGGACCGAAAAGGTAAACCTAGTGACCGTTAGAGATTTTCGGTGGGACTGACATGAAACTCGGTAGGACCGATATGGTTAGGGTTTGGGCATAACATAATCTCGGTGAGACCGATTACACAAACTCGGTGAGACCGATTCTGGTAATTAGCTAACCAGAGAGTTGGTCAGGCAAACTCGGTGGGACCGATTTGCTCTTTCGGTGAGACCGAAAAGTTACAAAAGGGAAACACAGAGTTTACATTGCAATCTCGGTGGGACCGATCCGCTCTTTCGGTGAGACCAAAAAGTTATGAAAGGGAAACAGAGAGTTTGCAATCCCATCTCGATGAGACCGAGATCCCTATCGGTAGGACCGAATTGCTAGGGTTCGGCAGTGGCTTATGACATATGAAACTCGGTGGCACCAGATAGATAGAATCGGTATGACCGAGTTTGGCTTAGGGTTTAGGTCATTTGTGGATATGGGAAAGTGGTTGAGGATTTTGGAGCATATCACTAAGCACACGAAGCAAGAGGCTCATTAAGCAACACCTCATCCCTCCTTGATAGTATTGGCTTTTCCTAAAGACTCAATGTGATCTTGGATCACTAAAATATAAAATGAAGAGTCTTGAGCTTTTGAGCTTGAGCCAATCCTTTGTCCTTAGCATTTTGAGGGTTCCACTTTCACATCCATGCCATGCCAATCATTGAGCTTTCCTGAAATAATCATCTTGGAATAGTATTAGCTCAATGAGCTATATGTTGTTATGAATTACCAAAACCACCTAGGGATAGTTGCACTTTCAATCTCCCCCTTTTTGGTAACTGATGACAACATATAGATCAAAGCTTTGACAAATGATAATAGGCATGAAATATATCGTCGCTTTGAGAAGTATGTGACAAGTAAGAGCTCCCCCTAAATTTGTGCATATTTAAAATTTGCTTTGGACTGCAAATGCACAAAGAGTTAGAGTCATGGGTTACTCTTCCATGTCACATACATCTTGGTGGAGCGCTTAAAATGATAAGAATGAAATACATGCACTCATCACCAAGATTAGTGAATGATCACATAAGATAGATAGGATAATAGCATTAAGCAAGCATTAAGTGTAGCTTATGATCAAACACATGATCATCGATGTCTCATGAATAATGACATAGTATCTCATGCACAAAAGCAAACAAAGTTCGAAAACCCACCAAATAAAACAAGAGAGAATAATAGCAGCACTCTCTCTCGAAGCCTATGATCTATACATTTTCTCTCCCTTTGGAAACAAGTTACCAAAAAGTTCCTAGAAAATGCATAGTGCTAAGTCGACACTCAGGCTTGATCTTCAGGTGGTGGTGGAGTCCGGAGCATTCCAAGGATGAAGCCTTCTATAGACGTGGTCAGAGTCGAGACTAAAGTGGACGCTGGAGCTGGTGGAACTAAGGCTGTGGCTGGTGCAGAAGTGGTGGCTCTGGTGTCAGCAACTGGCACTACAGACGACCTCGGAGCTCGTGGCACTCTGGCAAAAGCATCAGTTGTTGTCTTGCCTGTCCTCTCCTACATGTCCTCCTGGAGCTACTCCACTGCAGTCTGAATCTCTGTCACTTTGACATCCAAGTCATAGAACTTTTGTTCCATGATCCTCTCTAGGCTTGCCTGGTTTTGAGTTAGGGTGGCTAGTCCTTGCTCAATCCGCAGGGTGGATGCAATCAAGTAACCAAGCTGCTCTTGTTTGGTTTTCAGAAAATATTCAGATGCCTCCTCTTGAGTAGGCATCTTGGCAGCTTTCTCCTTCCTCGCTTTCTCCTTCTTGGCTTGTGCTTGGGCAGATGATGGCTCATTCTCAGTCATAACAACTTGGTTATCTTCAAAGTCTTGACGGATGGGCAGGTGTTCCTTGTCCAACAAGTATATGCCCGTGCCCATCTTGGAGTTGATGAGCTCCTGAATCTCTGGGGCATATCCACAGCTCCTCTTCTGGTCTGCTGCTGTCCTCTTGATTGTTTCTATCATAAGGCTCATGACTTTGAATTTCTGTGGCACGTCAAAGATATGAGGCAAGTTGATTGCATGGCCTCGAATCATCTTGTGATCTCCAGACTTGGGCAATAAGGTGTGCCTCAGTATCCAATTGATAGTGGGCATCCCTGATAGAAGATAATGTACTGAGCCAAACTTGAAAGTGTCAAGTGCTTCATTTGGAATCTCCTTGTACATGTTTGACATTGAGTTGTGGTCCATCTTCTTCTTGGCATAAATGTCCAAGTCATCTGCTTGCTCCTCTGGGGCATTAATCAGCTAAGCCCATTCAGCAACTGTAGATTGGTACCTCGTACCCTCTGACAGCCAAATTATCCTACCATCTGGGTAAAATGGGCTGTGGAGTAGAACTGCATGATGAGTTCCTCGTTCCACTTTGTGAGCTTCTGCCCAACAAAGTCCTCTACTCCACATGCCTTGAAGCTTTCCTGCACTCCAGGGTAGTACTCTTCATTGTCCTTGATGTATTGCCAATCGACCCATCTCATATCACAGACTATTGGCTTCTTGTCTAGCAGCACTGTCTCATAAAAATCTTGCTGCTCCTTGGTGTGAAACCTGTAGTCAACTGCAGTCCTTCTCCTTGAAGCATACGGGTCTGCTTCTCTCCACTTCCGGAGCCCTGAATCTCTCCTGAGTTTCATATCCTCAGCCACAGGATGAGCATCGTTGTGGTCTGGGATCTTGGGCTTGAGCTTTCTAAGAACATTCTCTTCCTCTTCTTCTGCAGCTTCAGGCACTGGGGCCTTGTTCTTCTCAGTAGCTGGGATGCTTCTTGTATTTCTCTTTGGCTTTGGCTTTGGAGCTGGCTTGGCCTTGGAAGCAGCTGCCCCTAATCTTATGGCATCACCCATCAGCTTGGGTGCCTTTGGTGCTGGTGCAGCTACCTCTTCTTCTTCCTCCTCATCTTCCATGATGGAAGCCTTGCCAAGCACTCTGGCTACAGTTTTCTTCACCCTTTCCTTCCTATTCTTGCTTTCAGCAGCAACTGGCTCTATGGGAGTGGGCTTCTCAGTTGAAGCTCTAGCCTTTGACATACGCTGCCTGCCTGCTGGCCTTTTGATCTTCATCCCTGGTTTTATGCCCTGTGCTGGCTCAACTCTCTTGGAAGTTGCTTCCTCTTCTACCATATAATCCTCATCTTCTGAATCTGAGGTTCTCTTCTTTCTCTGTCTTGTGGCAGCTTTAGGCAAATTGCTAGGGGTGCTCCTGCTGCCATCATCTGAGGAACTTGAGGGACTAGTGCCCTCACTCATCTGTACTTGCTGCTCTGACAAGTTCTGGCTATCACTTTGGTCTGACATGATGCAAACTCTGACTGCTGACCCTGTGAATAGGTTATAGATGAGATAGAGTGGATAAGCATCACAAAATGCAGAGATTTTTGCAAAAGAATAATTCAAAAACTTAGTTTTAGTTTCCCACTGAAAGCATCTTGGATCTACCGATTTTTAAACTCGGTGATACCGAAGCAGTTTTGGAGCCTAAACTAGTGAACTCGGTCAGACCGAGTCACAGTTCGGTGGCACCGAGACTGCTAGGGTTTCACAGAGTTCCAAAATCGGTCACACCGATAAGTAATTCTCGGTCAGACCGAGTCTCACTTGTGTAATGGCATAAGCCAAATCGGTGGGACCGAGTTTTTCAACTCAGTGGGTCCGAGATGGTTTCGGCGGAAACCTAACCCTAAAATTTTCGAATTAAACCTAATCTACGAGTTCATTGACTGGATAGGAGTTTATCACATGTGGCAAGAATCATGATGATCACAATGTGCTAGGAATCGGATTGGAGAATAGCACAAAGATCGAGTCCATACCCTAGTTCGGCGGAGACTCGCTACGGCGGCAACGGCGGGGTTGATTCCCGTTGACGGCGACGGAGACCAGCGACTGGAGGCGGCTGGCAGCGAGGAGACGATCCGGAGACCAAGTTAGTAGAGCAGGCTATCGCATGGGCGAAGGGGTTCGGAGAAATTTCCAAATTTTTGCCCGTGACTATATATAGCCCGACCCTGTCGGTGTGACCGAGTGGAACAACTCGGTGGCACCGAGATGCAAAACTGTATATAGTTGTTGCAACTCGGTGTGACCGAATGGTTCAAATCGGTTGCACCGAGATTGAAAACCTAGATCAACTTAATGATCTCGGTAGGACCGAAAGTAGGGAATCGGTCAGACCGAGAATCACAAAGAGGTTTTGGAAGTTTAAGTCTATGACGAATCGGGGACTTCGAGCGCTCCTCACACAGAGTGGTTTGAATCTGACTTGATCAAATTTTGTGATGTAGCATGAATAGAGTTTGAGACGAGAAAAGCATAGATAGCTAGAGGAGGTTCTTAGGCATTCTTGTCCATCCACTTGGCAAAAGGAAATAAAACCAAACAACCAAAACAAAAAGTGGATGTCCTCGAATGAGTAAAATATGCAACCAACATGCTCACACAATAAGATGGCAAATGAAATATGTGGCAAAGCATGCACAACCAATTCTAGCATCTATCAAGCAATTTGTGATGACTAGGTCATCTATATATGAGTATATTGACTTAGGAGTCAAGTGAGAACACTTGATCATAGGTCATACTCATCGTTTAAGCTCAAGTGGGGTTACCGCTTTTACATAAAGCATTGTTGTGTTCACATCTTTAGAGTTGCTTTAGCTCAAGACTTAGAGTAAAGCTCCCCCTAGATGTGATATCCCCCCTAAGAGGGATGAAATAACCTTGGGTTTTGTCGATGATGACTTCATGTAGATGTTGAAGATGTGGATGCTCAATGTTGATGTAGATCACTTGGAGCTATCCATTTGAGTGAATTGCACTTTCAATACCTACATGGGTTAGTCCCACAAGGAACAAACAAGAATATCCATAGACATAGAGTGATGCACACACAAGATGATGTCCATGAAAACTTTTAGGTTACCTTGTCCCTTGTCTTACCAACAAGAGGGTTTGTGACTCCTTGAACTAGTGCAAGATGTGGAAGTTGATTGCACTTGTTCTTGCCAAAATGATAAGAGTGAAGTATGTTGGCGGAGTCACCCTCAAGAACTCTCTAGTTCTTCTTCTTTTGGATCCACACCATCTTGATGGGAATCCTTGGAGTTGTAGTCGTACTTGATGAAGGGGAACTTGAAGTGGTCTTGGGAATCCACTTGACTAAGGTCTTAGGAGCTTCTTCAAATGCATCAATTTCCTCTTGAAGCTTGTCCTTGCCTTTTTGCTTGTAGTCTTGTGGTGGAAGATCATCTTGAGCTTGTGTCCCCTATAATTCCCTTCAATAAGCTATTTTCTTGCTCAAGTGTAACTTGGCTAAGAGAATCATTAGTGGAATCAAGAGAATTACTAGAAGCAACAATATTGGATTTAGCATGATCATTGTTACTACTAGAGGAAGAATCTTTCTTGTTCTTGTTACTAGACTTGACTTGAGGCATGTAAGTGGATAAGAGTAAATGCTTGGCAATGTAAGAAGAACTTTTCTTGCGGAGATCATCATTGATTGCCTTTAAAAACTCATGCTCTTGCTCAAGATTGAGCTTTTCAAAGCTTAACTTCTCATCATCACCTAACAAGTCATCTTCATCACTATTAAAATCAACATACTCGGGGTGTGTTACCTTAGGACCTTTGGCCATGAAGCATCTTCCAATTCCTTCATTTGGTGAGTCAAATATGTCGTAGGAGTTGGATGACACAAGTGCTAGACCGGCAACACCTTCATCTTGAGTATCTTCGGAGTCGGAGTGATAACTTCTCTCGGAGTGGCTGTCGGAGTCGAAGCCGGATACCCATTCACCAACATGAGCTTGATGTCTTCGTTTTGTGTAGCTTCTTGATGATTTTTCCTTCCTTTCCGAATCCTTGCTTCTCCGTGAGTATCTTCATTCATAACGATCATCTCCACTCCTTCTCTCTCTTGGTGGTGATTCTTTGCTTCTTCTTTTTGGAGAATCTTCTCTTCTCTTGTAGGGAGCCGTACACTCATTGGAATAGTGTCTGGGTCTTCCACAATTGTAGCAGTTTCGCTCTCGACTAGAGGATCTTTTGTCATTGTAGGACCTTGACTTGAAGCTTCTATCTTTGCTTCTACTCTTGTAGAACTTGTTGAAGTTCTTCACCATTAAGCTCAATTCTTCGTTGAAGTTTTGTTTCTCACTTGATGATGTAGGGGCTTCACATGAGGCTTTGTAGGCACCACTTGATTTGTTGTGAAGTTCCTGTTTATCCTTAAGTGACATCTCATGAGCAACAATTTTTCCAATCACTTCTGTTGGCTTGAGATCTTTGTAATTGGGCATCATTTGGATCAATGTGCACACGGTATCATATTTTCCATCCAAGGCTCTTAGAATCTTCTTGATGATGAATCTATCGGTCATCTCTTCACTTCCTAAGCCGGCAATCTCATTTGTGATGAGAGCAAGCCTAGAGTACATTTCAGCGACACCTTCACCATCCTTCATTTTGATCTTGTCAAGTTGACTTTGAAGCACATCCAACTTGGATTCCTTGACGGAGTCCGTTCCTTCGTGCATATCAATCAAAGTGTCCCAAATTTCCTTTGCATTCTCAAGACGGCTGCTTTTGTTGAATTCTTTGGGGCACAACCCGTTGAAGAGAATATCACAAGCTTGAGCATTGTATTGCAACATCTTCAACTCATCCGCCGTAGCTTCACGGTTTGGTTCTCTCCCATCAAAGAAGTCACCTTGCAAACCAACACACACAATAGCCCAAACGGCGGGGTTATGTCCAAGAATATGCATTTTCATTTTATGCTTCCAACTAGCAAAATTAGTACCATCAAAGTAAGGACCTCTACGGTGATAATTTCCCTCGCTAGACGCCATACTCTCCTAGGTTGTGAAACCAAGGCTATGACCACCAAAAGCTATGGAAATCAAAGCAAATGGAGACCAAAGCTCTGATACCACTTGTAGGATCGAAAGTATGTCTAGAGGGGGGGGGGTGATTAGACTACTTGACCAAATAAAAACTTAACCTTTTCCCAATTTTAGTTCTTGGCAGATTTTAGCTATTTTAGGACAAGTCAAGCAATCATCACACAATTCAAGCAAGCATGCAAAGAGTATATTGGCAGCGGAAAGTAAAGCATGCAACTTGCAAGAATGTAAAGGGAAGGGTTTGGAGAATTCAAACGCAATTGCAGACACGGATGTTTTCCCGTGGTTCGGATAGGTGGTTCTATCCTACATCCACGTTGATGGAGACTTCAACCCACGAAGGGTAACGGTTGCGCGAGTCCACGGAGGGCTCCACCCACGAAGGGTCCACGAAGTAGCAACCTTGTCTATCCCACCATGGCCATCGCCCACGAAGGACTTGCCTCACTAGCGGTAGATCTTCACGAAGTAGGCGATCTCCTTGCCCTTACAAACTCCTTGGTTCAACTCCACAATCTTGTCGGAGGCTCCCAAGTGACACCTAGCCAATCTAGGAGACACCACTGTCGGATTTCGGGTTCCAGCAGACCCTTAAGGTTCGAACACTGGGGTGCGTGCGGAAATCTCGCCTTCAACCTCTCCGTCTCGATGGGATCTAAACTACTAAAAGAGCTGCACGAAATACACAAGATTTATACTGGTTCGGGCCACCGATGTGGTGTAATACCCTACTCCAGGGCGTGGTGGATGGATTGCCTCCTGGGGCTGGTGTGGATGAGCAATACAAGGGAGAACAGCCTCACGAGGGTCTGTTCTTGGTTGTGGCGATGAACTGCTATGAAGAGTTCAGTCACCCTCTCTCTCTCTCTCTCTCAGATCCTGGACCGAACAACCAGGAATCGAACCCCTGCTATGTGGGTGGCTAGTCCTATTTATAGAGGCCCTGGTCCTCTCCCCAAATATTGAGCGGGAAGGGATCCAACAATGGTGGGCTAATTTGAAGGGGGACAGCGAGTACATCTATCCTGACAAAAGGAGTCTTCGCCTGCCAAAGGCTCTGGTGATGACGCCGCGCTGGGCTCCATGGTGACCTCCGTCTCGTAGTCCTCCTAGTCTTGGTCTCGTTGCACCGAAGTGGCAACCTTTGCCTGATGCCTCGGTACTCCGCGGATACGCTTGCCCCCTTTGCACCAAAGAGGAAAGAGGGACGCTGCGCGCGCTGGCACCCGCCTGGTGCCCCGGGTCGTCATGGCTTGCGTCATGGGCACCTCGCGAGGTACCCCACCTTGAACTCTCCGCCTCCTCGCGAGCCAGCCTGACGAGGCTGTGCCTGAGGATGCGCTGCGTCGTCCGCCTCGCGAGGCTTGGCCCCTCGCGAGGGTCTTGAGCCTCGTGTTGATGAAGATGGGCCGCGCTGGGCCCCCACTTGAGCCACGCCGCAGGCCGCAGGCAGGCAAGTCTGGGGACCCCCGTTCCCAGAACACCGATAGTAGCCCGGGCCCAAGGAGCGCATGGACTTGGCCGTGCCGAGAGGCGAAAGGGCAAGGGCGAAGCGCCGCGGGCCCCAACAGCCTGCAGCCTTGGATGCCGCGTGGCGGTTGATTGGATGTGGCGCCTCCGCTTCCCCATGACGCCTTGGTGATCGTGCGAGTTGGACAAGTCCCTGCATGCAGAACGTGTTATGATTACCTGTGATCGTGGAGACCGGCGGTTGGCCTTCGCCGGCTATAAGTACGGCACCACTCGTGCCCGTCCAGTCCATCTCCTCTTGCTCTCTCCTTCGCCTCAGTTCTTGCTCCGTCTTGGTGTGATGGCTCCATCGAGGAGGTACTCGGCCATAGAGAAGGGGAAGGCCCTCTAGGTCGGTCCTGCCTCTCCCGCACCCAAGCGTGGCCGCGGACGCCCTCGGAAGCACCCGGTGGCCGCCCCGGCAGCTTCCAGCGGCCGTGGGGGGGGGGGGGGCTCGCAGCGCGGCGGCGGGCAAGCCGCCGCAGCCGGAGGGTGTGCCTGGGTTGCACGCTCCCCCAGGCCGCGCTTTCGCGCTGTGCAGGCACCGCCGGAATTCGTCGTTTGGTCGGCGGAACCGGCTCGCGCCCGGCTCCCGCTTCCTCCTTGGCGAACTCCCGGCCGGCGCTCCTGGCGGCCTCTGGCTCCAGGCGGAGGGCTGCTGCAGCAGGTCCTCGTTGGTCGCGCTAGAGGTCTCCGCCAGCGGGGGCTTGGCCTTCACTCGCGGCTGGCAGGCGTTCGCCCGTGCTCGCGGCCTGGAGCGTCGGTGCACTCTGCACTTCAGGTTCGATGGCGACGCCACCCTCTATGTGAGGGTGTTTGGGGAAGATCGTCGCCGTGCGGGGTGCTGCCCTGAGGACGATGACCGCGTCCGCGGGCCCTGCTCCGATGGTGATGGGGGACATAGCGCCCGAGCGGGTGGCGGCGTCAGCGAGTCCCCCAGCTTCGTCAGCTCTTCCTCAAGCGACTCCTCCAGTGGTGGCAGCAGTCCTCCCCCGCGCCGTCGGGTTTGCCTAGGAGGTGGTGGTTCGTTCGCCCGCCGTTGTGCCCCAGCGCAACACGAGAGGGGGTCCGCCTGAGGCCCTGAGGCAGCATGTGTCGCCGCCGTGGGCCGATGCGAGAAGGGCGGCGCCAGGCTCGTCTTTTTCCTTTCTCTTTTGTTCCATGTGTAAAACAGAACAGATGCATGGAGCCCCCTTGGGGCGTGTTAGGAAATGTTGCCGCTTCAGCTATTACCTTGATCTCATTTTTGTACTTCCTGATTTCCCGCCTGTGCGTAGATAGCTTTCGACCCCTGCCGGGGAGTGGGGCGACCGACCCAGGCCCTGTGTGCGCGTCGTGGTACCCGAGGGGCACGGACTAGGAGGGGTGCTCCTGTAATGCGCCAGGGCCGTGAAACCCTCCTGTGGCTAGGGGAAGAAACCCTCGCGAGGGCGCCTGAGCACCATCCCTCGCGAGGTTGTTCACGAGAGAAACCAAAGCGAGGGGCGAAAATCGACGAACCATAAACCAGCAACAGCGATAACTCCAATAAGACTCCAAATGCAAATGAACACGTCAACTGTGGAAAGCAAATGGAAAAGCCGTGTCCGGCACCTAATCTAGTCTTCGACGTCTTCTCACCAGCGCGGAGCTAAGTGCTGCCACTAGGCGTGGGAGGGAGCCCCAGGGCCTGAGGCCGGCGCTCCTGAGACTCCGGGGCGTGTACAGCCCCACTCATTATTACTTGAGAGTGTCACGGGGCGGCGAGCTTCACAGGCACTGGCCTTGCTTCACAGGCTCTGGGCCTTTTCCTTGAGCGCGAGGGCTTCACAGGCACTCGCCTTGCTTCACAGGCTCCGGGCCTTTCCAAAAGAGATGATCTTCACAGGCACTCGCCTTGCTTCACAGGCTCCGGGCCTTTACAAAAGAGATGATCTTCACAGTCACTCGCCTTGCTTCACAGGCTCCGGGCCTTTCCAAAAGAGATGATCTTCACAGGCACTCGCCTTGCTTCACAGGCTCCGGGCCTTTCCAAAATAGATGATCTTCACAGGCACTCGCCTTGCTTCACAGGCTCTGGGCCTTTCCAAAAGAGATGATCTTCACAGGCACTCGCCTTGCTTCACAGGCTCCGGGCCTTTTCAAAAGAGATGATCTTCACAGGCACTCGCCTTGCTTCACAAGCTCCGGGCCTTTCTGAGGGGTAGAACCTCCGGAGGTGCTGGATGTTCCACGCGTTCTGGACCGGCACTCCCTCCTGAGTCTCCAAGCGCGTGGAGCCGGGCCTGGAAACATGAACAACCTTGAACGGGCCCTCCCACATGGGAGAGAGCTTGTGCAATCCCTCCCTGGAGAGGACCCGCCTGAGCACGAGGTCTCCTACCTCGAGGGTCCTGGGGCGGACGTTGCGGCAGTGGTATCGCCGCAGCGCTTGCTGATACCTCGCCGCCCGCAGTGCGGCTTCCCGTCGTCGTTCCTCCCCCAACACGAGGTCCATCCCCTGCATGGCGTCCTGCTGCGCCTCGTCGAACGCCAGGACCCGCGCGGAGCGACGTCTGACCTCGTGAGGGAGGACTGCCTCCGCTCCGTAGACCAGGAAGAATGGGGTCTCTCCAGTCGGCTTGGTCGCGGTGGTGCGGATGGACCACAGCACGGATTGAAGCTCGTCGTACCAACCTCGGCCGCAGGCCTCCAACTTCTTCTTGAACGTCCTGGTCTTGAGGCCTCTCAGGACCTCTGCGTTGGATCGTTCGGCCTGGCCGTTGCTTCGAGGGTGCGCCACTGAAGCATAGCATATCTGCGTTCCAAGGTTAGCACAGTATGTTTTGAAGAGGTTACTGGTGAACTGCGAACCGTTGTCTGTGATGATGCGGTTTGGCACCCCGAACCGGCTCATGATGCCCCTGATGAACTTGACCGCGGAGCCCGCGGGGATGGTGCGGACGACCTCCACTTCAGCCCACTTGGTGAACTTGTCCACGGCGACGTAGAGGTAGCGGTAGCCCCCTGGCGCTCGAGGAAACGGGCCCAGGATGTCCAACCCCCAGACTGCGAATGGCCATGAAAGGGGTATAGTCTGCAGGCCTCCGGCCGGCTGATGGATTTGCTTGGTGTGGAACTGGCAGGCCTCACAAGCTTTCACCAGCTCTACGGCGTCATTGAGTGCGGTAGGCCAATAAAACCCACTGCGGAACGCCTTGCCGACGAGGGTCCGCGATGATGAGTGGTGCCCGCAGTCTCCGCCGTGTATGTCCTCCAGTAGTTCCTTTCCTTGCTCCCTGGAAATGCAACGCAGGAGTACATCATTTGGTCACTTTCGGTAGAGTTCTCCGTCTCTGATGCAGTACGCAGTGGCCTGCCGCGCCACCCGCTCCGCTTCCTCCTCCTTCTCCGGCATGGTCCCATGCGTCAAGTAACTCTGGAGCTCCATGAGCCAGCACTCCTCCTGAGGTTCCATCATCAGGAGCAGGCGTGCTCCTGAGGCCGGGCCACAGACCGGGGCTCCTGAGGCAGGTGGCTGGGGGAGCTCCTCCCGAGGCTGAGCCGTGTTTGATAGTGACGGCAAGGCTGAGGGCTTGAAGAGCCTCTCCTCGAAGACGCCAGGCTCCTGAGGCAGCCGCCTTGATGCCCGCTTGGCGATGTCGTCGGCCTCCTGATTGGTGCCACGGGGCACATGCTGCAACTCCAACCCCCAGAACTGCTTCTCCATCCTGCGGACCTCCGCAAGGTAAGCTTCCATGTTCTCGTCTTTCGGCTCGTACACCTTGTTGGAGAAGTTCATGAGGAGCTGTGAATCGCCCTTAATGGTAAGGCGCTTCACCCCCAGGGCTGCCGCGGCCTTCAGGCCCGCTATTAGACCCTCGTATTCCGCTATGTTGTTGGAGACCTTTTCACCTTGTTGGAAGCAGAGCTGTATGGCATAGTAGAGCTTGTCCTGAGTGGGCGATATAAGCACCGCTCCAACCCCGGGACCATGTCTGGAGAACGCCCCGTCAAAGTGCATGACCCAACCTTCTGGCGCCTCGCTCCCCGGGAAGATGGACCGATCCTCATCGGCCTTGAGGCCTGGTGCCTCTGTCCATTCTGCCACAAAATCCGCCAATGTTGCTCCTTTGATGACCCTGGTTGTGCTGAATTCGAGCTGAAACGCCTGCAGCTCTATGTTCCACTCAGCTACCCTTCCGGCTGAGTTAGGCTCCTGAGCACCCTCTCCAGGGGGTATGACGAGACGACTTTGATGGGGTGAGCCTGGAAGTAGTGATGCAGCTTGGGCGAGGCTATCAGTAGCGCAAGGAGGAGCTTCTGAGGCATTGGGTACCGTGCCCTCGCGTCCCGTAGTACCGTGCTGACAAAGTAAACTGGGTGCTCGACAAGGCTGGGAGCATCCGGGGTTGCCGCGCCCTCGAGAGGTGAGGGCGCCTCGTGAGGCGTCGCGGCCTCGGGAGGTGGACTACACGGCCGGGTGGCCTCTCCTGCCCCCGGTGCATTTCCCGGTTGCTGACCCTCCTCAACTGTGGTTGTGGCTCCTGCAGGCTTTCCTTGTTCCTGTTTTGTCCTGCCCCGGGCTGCCGCTGCGGCCTTGACTTTGCGTTCCTCCCTAACCGCCACCAGGGCTGCGCTGGCGGAGTAGGGTGTGGCGGCGAGGTACAGTAGCAGGGGCTCCTGAGGGCGTGGAGCCACCATGACTGGGGGACTGGTCAGGTACCTATTGAGATCTTGAAATGCCTTATCTGCTTCTTCAGTCCACTCAAAGGTCCCTTTCTTCTTCATCAGCTGGAAGAAAGGCAGCGCTCGCTCCCCCAGTTTGGAGATGAAGCGCCCTAGCACGGTCACGCGCCCCGTGAGCTTCTGCATTTCTCTGAGGGTCTTTGGCGGGCTCATGTCCTTAACCACTTTGACCTTCTCGGGGTTGGCCTCGATGCCACGATGGGACACGAGGAACCCCAAGAGCTTGCCCGAGGGGACGCCAAACACACATTTCTCCGGGTTGAGCCGCAGGTTTACTGCATCGAGGCTCGCAAAGATCTCCGCCAGGTCTTGTATCAGGGTCTTGGCCTCCCGAGACTTTACCACTATGTCATCGACGTAGGCCTCGACATTCCTTCCGAGCTGCTGACCCAAGGTGATGTGCATCAGTCGCTGAAAGGTTGCCCCTGCGTTACATAGCCCAAATGGCATGCACGTATAGCAGTATACCCCGCACGGGGTCAAGAAAGCAGTCTTCTCGACATCTTCCACGGCCATCTTGATCTGGTGATACCCAGAGAAGGCATCCAAGAAGCATAGCAGGTCGCACTCCGTAGTGGAATCGACAATCTGGTCGATACGGGGGAGCGGGAACGGATCTTGCGGGCATGCCTTGTTGAGGTTGGTGAAGTCGACACACATGCGTTCCTTCCCCCCCTTCTTGGGCACAACGACAGGGTTGGCCAACCAGTCCGGGTATCGGACCTCGCGAATGACCCCTGCAGCCTCTAGCTTGCGGGTCTCTTGGGTGATGAAAGCCCGCTTCTCCGTGGACTGCCGCCTGGCCTTCTGCTTCACGGGGCGTACATTTGGGCATACGTTGAGGTGGTGCTCGATGACACTTCTGGGGATCCCCGCCAGCTGATCCGGCTCCCAAGCAAATACCTTCTTATTTGAGCGCAGGAACTTGACCAAGGCCTCCTCCTGCTCAGGCTCTAGGTTGGCGCCTATGGTGAAAGTGGCGTTGGAGGACCCGTCCTTGTCGACGGGGATCTGCTTGGTTTCTGCTTTGTCCTGGGTGAAAAACTGCTTCTTCTTGGTGGGCGCAGCCCCCTTGGGCTTTGGGGCCTCCGCGTTGGTGGGCCGTGCCAACGCCACTGTCTTGAAGGCGAGCTCGAGTACTCGCAGGGCGTCCCCGGTGTCCCCGCGCACAGTGAGGGTACCATTGATCCCGGGCATCTTCATGAGGTTGTACGCCGGATGCGTGGCGGCCATGAACTGGGCAGTGCCGGGTAGCCGAGGATGGCGTTGTAAGGAAGGCCGATGGGGGCGATGTCGAAGTCGACCTTCTCCGTGCGGAAGTTGTCGTAGGTGCCGAAGGTCACCGGGAGCCGGATCTGCCCCAGGGAGTCGGATGATCCGCCCCCGACGCCCGAGAAGGATCGGCTGGGTCGCAGCCGCTCCCGGGGTATGCAGAAGAGGTCGAAAGTCTCGACCGAAAGCAAGCTGAGGCCCACGCCGCCGTCGACGAGGGTCCGGGTGACGGCCACCTGGCAGATGGTGGGGGTGCACAACAAGGGGAGCGCGCCTGAGCTGACCGGGTTGGTGGGGTGGTCCTCCAAGCTGAAGGTCAGATCGACCTCGCTCGCCGCCCGGTCCGGGGGAGCCCCCTGCCGCGCGGTAGCGGTGCTAACCCGGCGGGCAAAAGGCTTGATGTGGCGACTTGTGGGCGGCGCCTGCGAGCCGCCCAGGAGGGCCGCAACGACCGGAGGCATCGGTGCCGCGGTGCAGTTGCTCTGTCGCGTAGGCGGACATTGGGGTGGTGCTCGTAGCTCCTTTCCCGCTGAGCCGGTGGCGGTGTTGATGGAGGGCGGCGGGGGACGACAAGAGCGCCCACCGGCGAGGGCCGCCGGGGCGGCGCGAGCCCGGCTGGCGCCGCGCATGGTTGCAGCGGCCGAAGGAGGGCGGAGCGGTGGAAGACGGATCCCGGCGCACCCCTACCTGGCGCGCCAAATGTCGGATTTCGGGTTCCGGCAGACCCTTAAGGTTCGAACACTGGGGTGCGCGTGGAAATCTCGCCTTCAACCACTCCGTCTCGATGGGATCTAAACTACTAAAAGAGCTGCACGAAAGACACAAGATTTATACTGGTTCGGGCCACCGATGTGGTGTAATACCCTACACCAGTGTGTGGTGGATGGATTGCCTCCTGGGGCTGGTGTGGATGAGCAATACAAGGGAGAACAGCCTCGCGAGGGTCTATTCTTGGCTGTGGCGATGAACTGCTATGAAGAGTTCAGTCACTCTCTCTCTCTCTCTCTCTTAGATCCCGGACCGAACAACCAGGAATAGAACCCCCTGCTATGTGGGTGGCCAGTCCTATTTATAGAGGCCCTGGTCCTCTCCCCAAATATTGAGCGGGAAGGGATCCAACAATGGCGGGCTAATTAGAAGGGGGACAGCGAGTACATCTATCCTGACAAAAGCAGTCTTCGCCTGCCAAAGGCTCTGGTGATGACGCCGCGCTGGGCTCCATGGTGACCTCCGTCTCGTAGTCCTCCTGGTCTTGGTCTCGTTGCACCGAAGTGGCAACCTTTGCCTGATGCCTTGGTACTCCGCGGATACACTTGCCCCCTTTGCACCAAAGAGGAAAGAGGGACGCTGCGCGCGCTGGCACCCGCCTGGTGCCCCGGGTCGTAATGGCTTGCGTCATGGGCACCTCGCGAGGTACCCCGCCTTGAACTCTCTGCCTCCTCGCGAGCCAGCCTGACGAGGCTGTGCCTGAGGATGCGCCGTGTCGTCCACCTCGCGAGGCTTGGCCCCTCGCGAGGGTCTTGAGCCTCGTGTTGATGAAGATGGGCCGCGCTGGGCCCCCACTTGAGCCACGCCACAGGCCGCAGGCAGGCAAGTCTGGGGACCCCCGTTCCCAGAACGCCGACAACCACTCTCCAAGAAGTAACAAATGGTGTGTTGATGATGAACTCCTTGCACTTGTGCTTCAAACGATAGTCTCCCCAACACTCAACTCTCTCTCATAGGATTTGCATCTGGTGGAAAGAAGGTTTGAGTGGAAAGCAACTTGGAGAAGGCTAGAGATCAAGATTCATATGGTAGGAATGGAATATCTTGGTCTCAACACATGAGTAGGTGGTTCTCTCTCAGAACATATGAGTTGGAATTGTGTATGTGTTATGATGGCTCTCTCCACGAATGAAGAGGAGGTGGAGGGGTATATATAGCCTCCACACAAAATCCAACCGTTACACACAATTTACCAATCTCGGTGGGACCGAATCAACAAACCCGGTCGGACCGAAAAGGTAAACCTAGTGACTGTTAGAGATTTTCGGTGGGACTAACATGAAACTCGGTAGGACCGATATGGTTAGGGTTTGGGCATAACGTAATCTCGGTGAGACCGATTACACAAACTCGGTGAGACCGATTTTGGTAATTAGTTTACCAGAGAGTTGGTCAGGCAAACTCGGTGGGACCGATTTGCTCTTTCGGTGAGACCGAAAAGTTACAAAAGGGAAACACAGAGTTTACATTGCAATCTCGGTGGGACCGATCCGCTCTTTCGGTGAGACCGAAAAGTTATGAAAGGGAAACAGAGAGTTTGCAATCCCATCTCGGTGAGACCGAGATCCCTATCGGTAGGACCAAATTGCTAGGGTTTGGCAGTGGCTTATGACATATGAAACTCGGTGGCGCCGGATAGATAGAATCGGTATGACCGAGTTTGGCTTAGGGTTTAGGTCATTTGTGGATATGGGAAAGTGGTTGAGGATTTTGGAGCATATCACTAAGCACATGAAGCAAGAGGCTCATTAAGCAACACCTCATCCCTCCTTGATAGTAATGGCTTTTCCTAAAGACTCAATGTGATCTTGGATCACTAAAATATAAAATGAAGAGTCTTGAGCTTTTGAGCTTGAGCCAATCCTTTGTCCTTAGCATTTTGAGGGTTCCACTTTCACATCCATGCCATGCCAATCATTGAGCTTTCCTGAAATAATCATCTTGGAATAGTATTAGCTCAATGAGCTTTCCTCCTTATTACGCATAAAAAAATGAATACTCCCCCGGCTAGCTGGGACCCACCTTCGTGGGAGGCTGACTTGTGGGCCTACTAAGTTGACGGGGACGAAGGGCTTTGTCAACTTAGTCAATATGAACGATTCTAGCTCCAGTGACCGTACGATGTCCATCCAACGGCCGTAGTGCTTCTTCAACCTCTGGTCTTCTTGCTCTAGCCGCCCAAAGCAGCGCCGGTCGTGCCGCATGCTCCTGCCTCCCGTGGCCGACTGTGCTGCCGCGGAGGCCTCACCGCCCCCTACTATTCCCACTGCTGGCCAGGCCCTACGGCGACGACAGCCTCACACCGCAGCCGAACCAGTGAACCCTCGTACTCCTCTCCGCGCGCGCGCGGGCTTCCACTGCCGTGGGTTCCCCGGCTCCCCGTCGTCCCCTTCCTAGGCCTCGCCGTCGTCCACCGCCGTGGTGCTCTCGACGCGGCGTGGTCAATGTGGTCAAGGAACGACTTCCATCGGACGTGGACTGTACATGGAGAGGCTGACAGCTGGGTCCACGGCCGCGACAAGGAAGTGCCTCCTTATTACGTGCAAAATAATTACTCCTCCACCTGACAGTAGGGACCCACCGGACGGGCCACCGTATTTCGCCCCCCTGATTGCTGGGACCCACCAGCTACATCTTCGCAGGCAAGGAAGTGCCTGACAGTCGGGACCCACCTGGTCGAAGCATACGTAGTGTTGTCATTCTGGTCATGAACATGTACGTACATATATACTGGTGGATGTAGAGGCGCGCACGTGTCATAGTAGAGGCGGCCAGGGTGTAAGAAAGAAAATACGGCCACGTATGTGTACATACGGGCGGGGTCTCGAACGCCTACTCACGCATACGTACGGCGAGGGCTCGTGTACATGGCTGGGTCGGAACGGAGAAACATCGTCGTTGTGTTCATGGGTCGGAATGGAATGCGTGGTCGTGTTCATCGGGAAGGCTTGGACGGAAGAGGCGATGGAAACGAGGCCTGGCGTACCGCACAACGGAGGAAATGGACCTCCTATAGTTGAAACGGGGGTCCTGTTGATCGGGAGGGGTGTGGCGTACCGCGAAATGGAGGAAACGGACCTCCTACGGTCGAAACGGGGGTCCTGTTGATCGGGAGGGGTGTGGCGTATCGCAAATCGGAGGAAACGGACCTCCTACGGTCGAAACGGGGTTCATGTTGATCAGGAGGGGTGTGGCGTACCGCAAAACGAAGGAAACGGACTTGTGTTGGAGCGCTACGGTCGAAACGGGGGTCCTGTTCATCGGGAGGGGTGTGCGTACCGCAAAATGGGATGTCGGATTTCGGGTTCCGGCGGACCCTTAAGGTTCGAACACTGGGGTGCGCGCGGAAATCACGCCCTCTACCTCCCGTCTCGCAAAGATCTAAACTACTAAAGGAACTGCATGCGAGACACAAGGTTTATACTGGTTCGGGCCACCGTTGTGGTGTAATACCCTACTCCAGTGTGTGGTGGATGGATTGCCTCTTGGGGCTGATGGTGATGAGCAATACAAGGAAGAACAGCCTCGCGAGGGTCTGTTCTTGGCTGGGGGGATGAACTACTGGGAGGAGTTCCGTCGCCTTCTCTCTCTCTCTCTCTCTCTCTCTCTTGCTTACTCTCTCTGCTTGCTAGCCGGATCCACACGCCGAACCCAACCCTTTGCTACGTGGGTGGCCGGTCCTATTTATAGGGGCCCTGGTCCTCTTCCCAAATATCGAGCGGGAAGGGAGCCAACAATGGAGGGCTAATTAGAAGGGGGACAGCAAGTACTCTTATCCTGACTAAAGTTGGTCTTCGCCTGCGAAAGGCCCTGCGATGACGCTGTGCTGGGCTCCATGGTGACCTCCATCTTGTAGTCCGCTTGGTCTTGGTCTCGTTGCACCGAAATGGCAACCTTTGCCTGATGCCTCGGTACTCCGCGGCTGCGCTTGCCCCCTTTGCACCAAAGAGGAAAGAAGGACGCTGCGTGCACTGGCGCCTGCCTGGCACCCTCGATCGTCATTGCTTGCGTCATGGGCTCCTCGCGAGATACCCCGCCTTGATATCTCCGTCTCCTCACGAGCCAGCCTGAGGAGGCTGCGCCTGAGGATGCGCCGTGTCGTCCGCCTCGTGAGGCTTGGCCCCTCGCGAGGGTCTTGAGTCTTGTGTTGATGAAGATGGGCCATGCTGGGCCTCCTTTGAGCCACGCGGCAGGCCGCAGGCAGGCAAGTCTGGGGACCCCCGTTCCCAGTACGCCGACAGTAGCCCCCGGGCCCAAGGCGCGCATGGGCTTGGCCGTGCCGAGAGGCGAAAGGGCAAGGGCGAAGCGCCGAGGGTCCTAACAGCCTGCGGCCTCGGGCGCCGCATGGCGGTTGATTGGACGTGGGCGACTCCACTTCCCCACGACACCTCGGTGATCGCGCGAGGTGGACAAGTCCCTGCATGCAAATCGTGTCATGATTACCTGTGATCGTGGAGGCCGGCGGTTGGCCTTCGCCGGCTATAAGTACTATGCGGCGCGTGCCCTTCCAGTCCATCTCTCCTTGCTTTCTCCTCTGCCCCCAGTTCTTGCTTCGTCTTGGTGTGATGGCTCCATCGAGGAGGTACTCGGCTGCGGAGAAGGGGAAGGCCCTTCAGGGCGGTCCTGCCTCTCCCCCGCCCAAGCGCGGTCGTGGGCACCCTCAAAAGCACCCGGTGCCCACCCCGGTAGCGTTTGGCGGTCATGGGGACGGCTCCCAGCGCGGCGGCGGGCGAGCCGCCGTGGCCGAGGGACGTGCCTGGGTTGCACGCTCCCCTAGGCCGCGCTTTCGCGCTGTGCAAGCGCTGCCAGAGTTCGTGGTCTTGTCGGCGGAGCCGACTAGCTCCCGGCTCCCACTCCCTCGCTTCCTCCTTGGTGAACTCCCGGCCGGCGCTCCTGGCGGCCTCTGGCTCCAGGCGGAGGGCTGCTGCAGCAGGTCCTCATGGGTCGCGCTGGAGATCTCCGCCAGCGGGGGCTTGGCCTTAACTCGTGGCTGGCAGGCATTCGCCCACGCTCGCGGCCTGGAGCGCCGGTGTACTCTGCACTTCAGGTTCGATGGCGACGCCACCCTCTATGTGAGGGTGTTTGGGGAAGATGGTCGCCTTGCGGGGTGTTGCCCTGAGGACGACGACCACGTCTGGGGGCCCCGCTCTGATGGTGATGGAGGAGATAGCGCCCACGCGGACGGCGGCGTCCGCGACTCCCCAAGCTTCGTCAACTCTTCCTCAAGCGACTCCTCCAGCGGTGGCAGCAGCCCACCCCCGCGCCGTCGAGCTTGCCTGGGAGGTGGTGGTTCGTCCGCCCACCGCCATGCCCAGGTGAAGCGCGAGAGGGAGTCCGCCTGAGGCCCGGAGGCAGCCCGTGTCGCCTCCGCGGGCCGGTGTAAGGAGGGTCGTGCCGGGCTCGTCCTTTCCTTTTTCTTTTGTTTCTTGTGTAAGACAAAACAGCTGCATGGAGCCCTGCTGGGGCATGTTGGCAATTATCGCCGTTTTGTCCATTGCCTTGATCTTATTTTTGCGCCTCTTAACCACACGCCTGCGCATAGATAGTTTTTGGCCCCTGCCGGGGGGCGACCGACCCAGGCCCTGTGTGCGCGTCGCGGTGCCCGAGGGGCACGGACTAGAGGGGTGCTCTTGTAACATGCCTGGGTCATGAAACCTTCCAGCGGCTAGAGCAGAAACACTCACGAGGGCGTTTGAGTACCACCCCTCGCGAGGTCGTTTGCGAGAGAAACCAAAGCAAGGAGCGAAAATCAACGAACCACAAATCAGCAACAACGATAACTTCAATAAGACTCCAAATGCAAGTAAACATGTCAATTGCGGAAAGCAAATGAAAAAGCCGCGTCCGGCACCTAATCTAGTCTTCGACGTCTTCTCACCAGCGCGGAGCTAAGTGCTGCCACTGGGTGTGGGAGGGAGCCCCAGGGCCTGAGGCCGGCGCTCCTGAGACTCCGGGGCGTGTACAGCCCCACTCATTATTACGCGAGAGTGTCACGGGGCGGCGAGCTTCACAGGCATTGGCCTTGCTTCATAGGCTCTGGGCCTTTCCAAAACGCGATTGCTTCACAGGCACTCGCCTTGCCTCACAAGCTCTGGGCCTTTCCAAAACGCGATAGCTTCACAGGCACTCGCCTTGCTTCACAGGCTCTGGGCCTTTCCAAAACGCGATAGCTTCGCAGGCACTCGCCTTGCTTCACAGGCTCTGGGCTTTTCCAAAACGCGATAGCTTCATAGGCACTCGCCTTGCTTCACAGGCTCTGGGCCTTTCCAAAATGCGATAGCTTCACAGGCACTCGCCTTGCTTCACAGGCTCTGGGCCTTTCCAAAACGCGATAGCTTCACAGGCACTCGCCTTGCTTCACAGGCTCTGGGCCTTTCCAAAACGCGGTAGCTTCACAGGCACTCGCCTTGCTTCACAGGCTCTGGGCCTTTCCAAAATGCGATAGCTTCACAGGCACTCGCCTTGCTTCACAGGCTCTGGGACTTTCCAAAACGCGATAGCTTCACAGGCACTCGCCTTGCTTCACAGGCTCTGGGCCTTTTCAGGGGTAGAACCTCCGGAGGTGCTGGATGGTCCATGCATTCTGGACCGGCACTCCCTCCTGAGTCTCCAAGCGTGCGGAGCCGGGCCTGGAAACATGAACAACCTTGAACGGGCCCTCCCACATGGGATAGAGCTTGTGCAACCCCTCCCTGGAGAGAACCCGCCTGAGCACGAGGTCTCCTACCTTGAGAGTCCTGGGGCGGATGTTGCGGCAGTGATACCGCCGCAGCGCCTGCTGATACCTCGTCGCTCGCAGCGCGGCCTCCCGGCGACGTTCCTCCCCCAGCACGAGGTCCATCCCCCGCATGGCGTCCTGCCGCGCCTCGTCGAACGCCAGGACCCGTGCGGAGCGACGTCTGACCTCGTGAGGGAGGACTGCTTCCGCTCCGTAGACCAGGAAGAATGGGGTCTCCCCAGTCGGTTTGGTCGCGGTGGTGCGGATGGACCACAGCACGGACTACAGCTCGTCGTACCATCCTCTGCCACAGGCCTCCAGCTTCTTCTTGAACGTCCTGGTCTTGAGGCCCCTCAGGATCTCCGCGTTGGCTCGCTCGGCCTGTCCGTTGCTTCGGGGGTGCGCCACTGAGGCGTAGCATATCTGCGTTCCAAGGTTAGCATAGTATGTTTTGAAGAGGTTACTGGTGAACTGCGAACCGTTGTCCGTGATGATGCGATTCGGCACCCCGAACCGGCTTACGATGCCCTTGATGAACTTGACCGCGGAACCCGCAGGGATGGCGCGGATAGCCTCCACTTCAGCCCACTTGGTGAATTTGTCCACGGCAACGTAGAGGTAGCGATAGCCCCCTGGCGCCCGAGGAAACGGACCCAAAATGTCCAGCCCCTAGACCGCGAATGGCCACGAAAGGGGGATAGTCTGCAAGCCTCCTGCTGGCTGATGGATCTGCTTGGCGTGGAACTGGCAGGCTTCGCAAGCCTTTACCAATTCGATTGCGTCGCTGAGCGCGGTGGGCCAATAGAAACCGATGCGGAATGCCTTGCCGATGAGGGTCCGTGATGATGAGTGGTGCCCGCAGTCTCCGCCGTGTATGTCCTCCAGTAGTTCCTTTCCTTGTTCCCTGTAGATGCAACACAGAAGTACATCGTTTGGACGCTTTCGGTAGAGTTCTCCATCTCTGACACCGTATGCCGTGGCCTGCCGTGCCACTCGCTCCGCTTCCTCCTCCCTCTCCGGCAAGGTCCCTGCGCCAGGTAGCTCCAGAGCTCGGTGATCCAACAACCCTCCTGAGGTTCCATCGCCAGGAGCAGGCGCGGTCCTGAGGCCGGGCCACATGTCGGAGCTCCTAAGGCAGGTGGCTGGGGGAGCTCTTCCAAGGGCTGACCCGTGTTTGACAGTGACGGCAGAGCTGAGGGCTTGAAGAGCCACTCCACGAAAACGCTTGGCTCCTGGGGTAACCGCCTGGACACGCGCTTGGCGATATCGTCGGCCTCCTGATTGGTGCCACGGGGCACATGCTGCAGTTCCAGCCCCCAGAACTGCTTTTCCATCCAGCGGACCTCCGCTAGGTAGGCCTCCATATGCTCGTCCTTCGGCTCGTACACCTTGTTGGAGAAGTTGACTAGGAGCTGCGAGTCGCCCTTGACGGTGAGGCGTTTCACTCCCAGGGCTACTGCGGCCTTCAACCCGGCTACCAGTCCCTCATATTCTGCAATGTTGTTGGAGACCTTTTCACCTTGCTGGAAACAGAGCTGCACGACATAGTAGAGCTTATCCTGAGTGGGTGATATCAGCACCGCACCAGCCCCCGCGCCGTGTCTGGAGAACGCCCCATCGAAGTATATGACCCAGCCTTCCGGCGCCTCACTCCCTAGAGAGAGGGACCAATCCTCATTATCCCTGAGGCCTGGTGCCTCCGCCCATTCCGCTATGAAATCTGCCAACGCTACTCCTTTGATGACCCTGGTTGTGCTGAACTCGAGCTGAAATGCCTGCAACTCTATGTTCTAGTCGGTGACCCTTCCGGCTAAGTTTGGGCTCCTGAGCACTCTCTCCAGGGGGTACTGTCGGCGTTCTGGAACGGGGGTCCCCAGACTTGCCTGCCTGCGGCCTGCGGCGTGGCTCAAGTGGGGGCCTAGCGCGGCCCATCTTCATCAACACGAGGCTCGAGACCCTCACGAGGGGCCAAGCCTCGCGAGGCGGGCGACACAGCGCATCCTCAGGCACAGCCTCGTCAGGCTGGCTCGCGAGGAGGCGGAGAGTTCAAGGCGGGGTACCTCGCGAGGTGCCTATGAAGCAAGCCATGACGACACGGGGCACCAGGCGGGTGCCAGCGCGCGCAGCGTCCCTCTTTCCTCTTTGGTGCAAGGGGGGCAAGCGTATCAGCGGAGTCCCGAGGCATCAGGCAAAAGGTTGCCACTTCGGTACAACGAGACAAGGACCAGGAGGACTACGAGACAGATGTCACCATGGAGCCCAGCGCGGCGTCATCTCCAGAGCCTTTGGCAGGCGAAGACTGCTTTTGTCAGGATAGATGTACTCGCTGTCCCCCTTCAAATTAGCCCGCCATTGTTGGATCCCTTCCCGCTCAATATTTGGGGAGAGGACCAGGGCCTCTATAAATAGGACAAGCCACCCACATAGCAAGGGGTTCGATTCCTGGTCGTTCGGTCCGGGACGAGGACGAGTGAGAGAGAAAGCAGAGAGTGAGAGAGAGAGAGAGAGAGGGTGACTGAACTCTTCGTAGCGGTTCATCACCACAGCCAAGAACAGACCCTCGTGAGGCTGTTCTTCCTTGTATTGTTCGTCCTCACCAGCCCCAGGAGGCAATCCATCCACCACACACTGGAGTAGGGTATTACACCACATCGGTGGCCCGAACTAGTATAAATCTTGTGCCTTTCGTGCAGCTCTTTTAGTAGTTTAGATCCCCTCGAGACGGAGAGGTTGGAGGTGAGATTTCCGTGCGCACCCCAGTGTTCGAACCTTAAGGGTCTGCCGGAACCCGAAATCCGACATTTGGCGCGCCAGGTAGGGGTGCGCCGGGCTCCGTCTTCACCCGCTCCGCCTTCCTTCGGTCGCCACAACCATGCGCGGCGCCAGCCGGGCTCGCGCCGCCCCGGCGGCCCTCGCCGGCGGGCGCTGTCGCTGTCCCCTGCCGTCCGTCGTCAACACCGCCACCGGCTCGGTGGGAAACGAGCTGCAAGCACCACCCCAGCGTCCGCCTACGCGACAGAGCAACTGCACCGCGGCACCGACGCCTCCGATCGTTGCGGCCCTCCTGGGCGGCTCACAGGCGCCGCCCACAAGTCGCCATGTCAAGCCTTTTGCCCGCCAGGTTAGCACCGCTCCCGCGCGGTAGGGGGCTCCCCCGGACCGGGCGGCGAGCGAGGTTGATCTGACCTTCAGCTCAGAGGACCACCCCACCAACGCGGTCAGCTCAGGCGCGCTCCCCTTGTTGTGCACCCCCACCATCTGTCAGGTGGCCGTCACCCGGACCCTCGTCGACGGCGGCACGGGCCTCAGCTTGCTATCGGTCGAGACTTTCGACCTCGTCCGCATAACCCGGGAGCGGCTGCGACCCAGCCGGTCCTTCTCGGGCGTTGAGGGAGGATCATCCGGCTCCCCGCGGCAGATCCGGCTCCCGGTGACCTTCGGCACCTACGACAACTTCCGCACGGAGACGGTCGACTTCGACATCGCCCCCATCGGCCATCCTCACAACACCATCCTCGGTTACCCGGCACTGGCCCAGTTCATGGCCGCCACGCATCCAGCGTACAACCTCATGATGATGCCCGGGAGCAATGGTACCCTCACGGTGCGCGGGGACACCGGGGGCGCCCTGCGAGTACTCGAGCTCGCCTCCAAGACAGCAGCATCGGCACGGCCCACCAACGCGGAGGCCCCTGAGCCCAAGGGGGCTGCGCCCGCCAAGAAGAAGCAGTTGTTCACCCAGGACAAGGCAGAGACCAAGCAGATACCCGTCGACGAGGACGGGTCCTCCAGTGCCACTTTCACCATAGGCGCCAACCTTGAGCCTGAGCAGGAGGAGGCCTTGGTCAAGTTCTTGCGCGCGAATAAGAAGGTATTTGCTTGGGAGCCCGATCAGCTGGCGGGGATCCCCGGGAGCATCATCGAGCATCACCTCAACATGTGCCCAAATGTGCGCCCCGTGAAGCAGAAGGCCAGGCGGCAGTCCACGGAGAAGCAGGCTTTCATCACCCAAGAGACTCGCAAGCTAGAGGCCGCCGGGGTCATTCGCGAGGTCTGATACCCGGATTGGTTGGCCAACCCTGTCGTTGTGCCCAAGAAGGGGGAGGGAGAATGCATGTGTGTCGACTTCACCAACCTCAACAAGGCATGCCCGCAAGATCCATTCCCGCTCCCCCACATCGACCAGATTGTCGATTCCACTGCGGAGTGCGACCTACTATGCTTCCTGGACGCCTTCTCCGGCTATCACCAGATCAAAGATGGCAGTGGAAGACACTGAGAAGACCGCCTTCTTGACCCCATGCGGGGTATACTACTATACATGCATGCCGTTCGGGCTATGTAACACAGGGGCAACCTTTCAGCGACTGATGCACATCACCTTGGGCCAGCAGCTCGGAAAGAATGTCGAAGCCTACGTTGATGACATTGTAGTAAAATCTCGGGAGGCCAAGACCTTGATACAAGACCCGGAGGAGACCTTCGCGAGCCTCGACGCAGTAAACCTGCGGCTCAACCCGGAGAAATGTGTGTTTGGCGTCCCCTCGGGTAAGCTCTTGGGATTCCTCGTGTCCCATCGTGGCATCGAGGCCAACCCCGAGAAGGTCAAAGCGGTCAAGGACATGAGCCCGCCAAAGACCCTCAGAGAAATGCAGAAGCTCACCGGGCGCGTGACCGCGCTAGGGGCTTCATCTCTAAACTGGGGGAGCGAGCGCTGCCTTTCTTCCAGTTGATGAAGAAGAAAGGGGCCTTTGAGTGGACTGAAGAAGCAGATAAGGCGTTTCAAGATCTCAAGAGGTACCTGACCAGTCCCCCAGTCATGGTGGCTCCGCGCCCTCAGGAGCCCCTGCTGCTATACCTCGCCGCCACACCCTACTCCGCCAGTGCAGCCCTGGTGGCGGTTAGGGAGGAGCGTCAAGTCAAGGCCGCAGCGGCAGCCCAAGGCAGGACAAAACGGGAACAAGGAAAGACTGCAGAAGCCGCAACCGCAGCTGAGGAGGGTCGGCTGCCGAGCAATGCACCGGGGGCAGGAGGGGCCACCCGACCAGATGGTCCACCTCCCGAGGCCACGACGCCCCGTGAGGCGCCCTTACCTCCCAAGGGCGCAGCAACCCCAGATGCTCCCAGCCTTGTCGAGCACCCAATTTACTTTGTTAGCACGATGCTACGAGATGCGAGGGCCCTGTACCCAATGCCTCAGAAGCTCCTCCTCGCGCTACCGGTAGCCTCACGCAAGCTGCGTCACTACTTCCAGGCTCACCCCATCAAAGCCGTCTCGTCATACCCCCTGGAGAGGGTGCTCAGGAGCCCTAACTCAGCCGGAAGGGTCGCTGAATGGAACATAGAGTTGCAGGCGTTTCAGCTCGAGTTCAGCACAACCAGGGTCATCAAAGGAGCAGCATTGGCGGATTTTGTGGCAGAATGGACAGAGGCACCAGGCCTCAAGGCCGACGAGGACCGGTCCCTCTTCCCGGGGAGTGAGGCGCCAGAAGGCTGGGTCATGCACTTTGACGGGGCGTTCTCCAGACATGGTGCTGGGGCTGGAGCGGTGCTTATATCGCCCACTCAGGACAAGCTCTACTATGCCATACAGCTCTGCTTCCAACAAGGTGAAAAGGTCTCCAACAACATAGCAGAATACGAGGGTCTAATAGCAGGGCTGAAGGCCGCAGCAGCCCTGGGGGTGAAGCGCCTTACCATTAAGGGCGATTCACAGCTCCTCGTGAACTTCTCCAACAAGGTGTATGAGCCGAAAGACGAGCACATGGAAGCTTACCTTGCGGAGGTCCGCAGGATGGAGAAGCAGTTCTAGGGGTTGGAGTTGCAGCATGTGCCCCGTGGCACCAATCAGGAGGCTGACGACATTGCCAAGCGGGCATCCAGGCGGCTACCTCAGGAGCCTGGCGTCTTCGAGGAGAGGCTCTTCAAGCCCTCAGCCTTGCCGTCGTTGTCAAACACGGCTCAACCTCGGGAGGAGCTCCCCCAGCCACCTGCCTCAGGAGCCCCGACCTGTGGTCCGGCCTCGGGAGCACACCTGCTCCTGACGGTGGAACCTCAGGAGGACTGCTGGATCACCGAGCTCCGGAGTTACTTGACGCAAGGGACCATGCCGGAGAAGGAAGAGGAAGCTGAGCGAGTGGCGCGGCAGGCCACTGCGTACTGCATCAGAGACGGAGAACTCTACCGAAAGCGGCCAAGTGATGTACTCATGCATTGCATTTCCAAGGAGCAAGGAAAGGAACTACTGGAGGACGTACACCGCGGAGACTGCGGGCACCACTCATCATCGCGGACCCTCGTCGGCAAGGCGTTCCGCAGTGGGTTTTATTGGCCTACCGCACTCAATGACGCCGTAGAGCTGGTGAGAGCTTGTGAGGCCTGCCAGTTCCACGCCAAGCAAATCCATCAGCCGGCCGGAGGCCTGTAGACTATACCCCTTTCATGGCCGTTCGCAGTCTGGGGGCTGGACATCCTGGGCCCGTTTCCTCGGGCGCCAGGGGGCTACCGCTACCTCTACGTCGCCGTGGACAAGTTCAGCAAGTGGGCTGAAGTGGAGGCCGTGCGCGCCATCCCCGCGGGCTCCGCGGTCAAGTTCATCAGGGGCATTGTGAGCTAGTTCGGGGTGCCGAACCGCATCATCACAGAGAATGGTTCGCAGTTCACCAGTAACCTCTTCAAAACATACTGTGCTAACCTTGGAACGCAGATATGCTACGCTTCCGTGGCGCACCCACGAAGCAACGGCCAGGCCGAACGAGCCAACGCAGAGGTCCTGAGAGGCCTCAAGACCAGGACGTTCAAGAAGAAGCTGGAGGCCTACGGCCGAGGTTGGCACGATGAGCTTCAATCCGTGCTGTGGTCCATCCGCACCACCGCGACCAAGCCGACTGGAGAGACCCCATTCTTCCTGGTCTATGGAGCGGAGGCAGTCCTCCCTCACGAGGTCAGACGTCGCTCCGCGCGTGTCCTGGCGTTCGACGAGGCGCAGCAGGGCGCCATGCGGGGGACAGACCTCGTGTTGGGGGAGGAACGACGATGGGAAGCCGCGCTGCGAGCGGCGAGGTATCAACAGGCGCTGCGGCGATATCACTGCCGCAACATCCGCCCCAGGACTCTCGAGGTAGGAGACCTCGTGCTTAGGCGGGTTCTCTCCAGGGAGGGGTTGCACAAGCTCTCTCCCATGTGGGAGGGCCCGTTCAAGGTTGTTCATGTTTCCAGGCCCGGCTCCGCGCGCTTGGAGACTCAGGAGGGAGTGCCAGTCCAGAATGCGTGGAACATCCAGCACCTCCGGAGGTTCTACCCCTAAAAAGGCCCAGAGCCTGTGAAGCAAGGCGAGTGCCTGTGAAGCTATGGCGTTTTGGAAAGGCCCAGAGCCTGTGAAGCAAGACGAGTGCCTGTGAAGCTATCGTGTTTGGAAAGGCCCAGAGCCTGTGAAGCAAGGCGAGTGCCTGTGAAGCTATCGCGTTTTGGAAAGGCCCAGAGCCTGTGAAGCAAGGCTAGTGCCTGTGAAGCTATTGCGTTTTGGAAAGGCCCAGAGCCTGTGAAGCAAGGCGAGTGCCTGTGAAGATCATCGCTTTGGAAAAAGGCCCAGAGCCTGTGAAGCAAGGCCAATGCCTGTGAAGCTCGCCGCCCCGTGACACTCTCACGTAATAATGAGTGGGGCTGTACACGCCCCGGAGTCTCAGGAGCGCCGGCCTCAGGCCCTGGGGCTCCCTCCCATGCCTAGTGGCAGCACTTAGCTCCGCGCTGGTGAGAAGACGTCGAAGACTAGATTAGGTGCCGGACGCGGCTTTCCCATTTGCTTTCCGCAGTTGACGTGTCCGTTTGCATTTGGAGTCTTATTGGAGTTATCGCTGTTGCTGATTTATGGTTTGTCAATTTTCGCCCCTCGCTTTGGTTTCTCTCGTGAACAACCTCGCGAGGGGTGGTGCTCAGGCACCCTCGTGAGGGTTTCTGCCCTAGCCACATGAGGGTTTCACGGCCCTGGCGCATTACAGGAGCACCCCCTCCTAGTCCGTGCCCCTCGGGCACCATGACGCGCGCACAGGGCCTGGGTCGGTCGCCCCACCCCCCAGCCGGGGTCGAAAGCTATCTACGCACTGGCGAGAAATCAGGAAGTACAAAAATGAGATCAAGGTAATAGCTGACGCGGCAACATTTCCCAACACGCCCCCAGGGGGCTCCATGCATCTGTTCTATCTTACACAGGGAACAAAAGAGAAAGGAAAAGACGAGCCTGGTGCCGCCCCACCCGCATCGGCTCATGGCAGCGACACGGGCTGCCCCGGGGCCTCAGGCGGACCCCCTCTCGCGCTGCGCCGGGGCAGACGGTGGGCGGACAAACCACCACCTCCTAGGCAGATCCGACGGTGCGGGGGAGGACTGTTGCCACCACTGGAGGAGTCGCTTGAGGTAGAGCTGACGAGGCTGGGGGAGTTGCTGACGCCGCCGCCCGCTCAGGCGCTATCTCCCCCATCACCATCGGAGCGGGGCCCGCGGACGCGGTCAGCGTCCTCCGGGCAGCACCCCACACGGCGACCTTCTTCCCCAAACACCCTTACTTAGAGGGTGGCGTCGCCATCGAACCTGAAGTGCAGAGTGCACCGACGCTCCAGGCCGCGAGCACGGGCAAACACCAGCCAGCCGCGGGTGAAGACCAAGCCCCCGCTGGCGGAGACCTCCAGCGCGACCCATGAGGACCTGCTGCACCAGCCCTCCGCCTGGAGCCAGAGGCCGCCAGGAGCGCCGGCCGGGAGTTCGCCAAGGAGGAAGCGAGGGAGCGGGAGCCGGGCGCGAGCTGGCTCCGCCGACCAAACGACGAATTCCGGCGGCGCCTGCCCGGCGTGAAAGCGCGGCCTGGGGGAGCGCGCAACCTAGGCGCACCCTCCGGCTACGGCAGCTTACCCGCCGCCGCGCTGGGAGCCCCCTCCACGACCGCTGGGAACTGCCGGGGCGGCCACCGGGTGCTTCCGGGGGCGCCCGCGACTGCGCTTGGATGGGGGAGAGGCAGGACCGACCTGGAGGGACTTCCCCTTCTCTGCGGCCGAGTACCTCCTCGATGGAGCCATCACACCAAGACGGAGCAAGAACTGAGGCGCAAGAGATAGCAAGAGAAGATGGACTTGACGGGCACGAGCGGTGCCGTACTTATAGCCGGCGAAGGCCAACCACCGGTCTCCACAATCACAGGTAATCATAACACGATCTGCATGCAGGGACTTGTCCAACTCGCACGATCACCAAGGCGTCGTGGGGAAGCGGAGGCGCCTCGTCCAATCAACCGCCACGCGGCGTCCAAGGCCGCAGGCTGTTAGGGCCCGCGGCGCTTCGCCCTTGCCCTTTCGCCTCTCGGCACGGCCAAGTCTACGCGCGCCTTGGGCCCGGGGGCTACTATCGGCGTTCTGGGAACGGGGGTCCCCAGACTTGCCTACCTGCGGCCTGCGGCATGGCTCAAGTGGGGGCCCTGCGCAGCCCATCTTCATCAACACGAGGCTTGAGACCCTCGCGAGGGGCCAAGCCTCACGAGGCAGGCGACACGGTGCATCCTCAGGCACAGCCTAGTCAGGCTGGCTCGCGAGGAGGCAGAGAGTTCAAGGCGGGGTACCTCGCGAGGTGCCTATGACGCAAGCCATGACGACATGGGGCACCAGGAGGGTGCCAGCGCGCGCAGCATCCCTCTTTCCTCTTTGGTGCAAGGGGGGCAAGCGTATCAGCGGAGTACCGAGGCATCAGGCAAAAGGTTGCCACTTCGGTGCAACGAGACCAGGACCAGGAGGACTACGAGACGGAGGTCACCATGGAGCCCAGCGCGGTGTCATCTCTAGAGCCTTTGGCAGGCGAAGACTGCTTTTGTCAGGATAGATCTACTCGCTGTCCCACTTCAAATTAGCCCGCCATTGTTGGATCCCTTCCCGCTCAATATTTGGGGAGAGGACCAGGGCCTCTATAAATAGGACCAGCCACCCACATAGCAAGGGGTTCGATTCCTGGTCGTTCGGTCCAGGACGAGGACGAGTGAGAGAGAAAGGAGAGAGAGAGAGAGGGTGACTGAACTCTTCGTAGTGGTTCATCACCACAGCCAAGAACAGACCCTCGCGAGGCTGTTCTTCCTTGTATTGTTCGTCCTCACCAGCCCCAGGAGGCAATCCATCCACCACACACTGGAGTAGGGTATTACACCACATCGGTGGCCCGAACCAGTATAAATCTTGTGCCTTTCATGCAACTCTTTTAGTAGTTTAGATCCCCTCGAGACGGAGAGGTTGGAGGTGAGATTTCCGCACGCACCCCAGTGTTCGAACCTTAAGGGTCTGCCAGAACCCGAAATCCGACAGGTACAATGAGACAACTTTGATGGGATGGGCCCGGAAGTAGTGACGCCACTTGCGCGAGGCTACCAGTAGCGCGAGGAGGAGCTTCTGAGGCATTGGGTACCGTGCCCCCGCGTCCCGTAACACCGTGCTAACAAAGTAGACCGGGTGCTCAACAAGGCTGAGAGAATCGGTGGTCGCGACGCCCTCGGGAGGTGAGGGCGCCTCGCGAGGTGAAGTGACCTCGGGAGGCGATCCATCCGGGCGTGCGGCCTCTCCTGCCTCCGGTACATTCTTCGGTAGCTGCCCCTCCTCCACTTCAGCCGCGGCTTCCGCAGGCTCTCCTTGTTCCCGTTTTGCCTTGCCTTGGGCTGCCGCTGCGGTCTTGACCTGGCGCTCCTCCCTAACCGCCACCAGGGCTGCGCTGGCGGAGTAAGGAGTGGCGGCGAGGTAAAGTAGCAGGGGCTCCTAAGGGCGCGGAGCCACCATGACTGGGGGACTGGTCAGATACCTCTTGAGATCTTGAAACGCCTTATCTGCCTCTTCAGTCCATTCAAAGGGCCCCTTCTTCTTCATCAGCTGAAAGAAAGGCAGCGCTCGCTCTCCCAATTTGGAGATGAAGCGCCCTAGCGCGGTCACGCGCCCAGTAAGCTTCTACATCTCTCTGAGGGTCTTCGGCGGGCTCATGTCCTCGACCGCCTTGACCTTCTCGGGGTTGGCCTCGATGCCATGATGGGACACGAGGAACCCCAAAAGCTCGCCCGAGGGGACGCCAAACACACATTTCTCCGGGTTGAGCCGCAGGTTTACTGCGTCGAGGCTCGCGAAGGTCTCCTCCAGGTCCTGTATCAGGGTCTTGGCATCCTGGGACTTCACTACAATGTCATCTACGTAGGCCTCAACATTCTTTTCGAGTTGCAGGCGCAAGGCGATGTGCATCAGCCGCTGAAAGGTTGCCCCCGCATTGCGTAGCCCAAACGGCATGCATGTGTAGCAGTATACCCCGCACGGGGTCAAGAAGGCGGTCTTTTCGACGTCTTCTACCGCCATCTTGATCTGGTGATACCCGGAGAAGGCGTCCAGGAAGTATAGCAGGTCGCACTCCACAATGGAATCGACGATCTGGTCGATGCGGGGGAGCGGAAACGGATTTGCGGGCATGCCTTGTTAAGGTTGGTGAAGTCGACACACATGCGCTCCTTCCACCCTTTCTTGGGCACAACAACAGGGTTGGCCAACCAATCTGGGTATCGGACCTCGCGAATGACCCCAGTGGCTTCTAGCTTGCGGGTCTCTTGAACAATGAAGGCCTGCTTTTCCACGGACTGCCGCCTGGCCTTCTGCTTCACGGGGCGCACATTTGGGCACACGTTGAGGTGATGCTCGATGACACTCCTGGGGATCCCCGCCAGCTGGTCGGGCTCCCATGCAAATACCTTCTTGTTTGCGCGCAAGAACTTGACCAAGGCCCCCTCCTGCTCAGGCTCAAGGTTGGCGCCTATGGTGAAAGTGGCGCTGGAGGACCCGTCCTCGTCGACGGGTATCTGCTTGGTCTCTGCCTTGTCCTGGGTGAACAACTGCTTCTTCTTGGCGGGCGCAGCCCCCTTGGGCTCAGGGGTCTCCGTGTTGGCAGGCCGTGCTGACGCCGCTGTCTTGAAGGCGAGCTCGAGTACCCGTAGGGCGTCCCCGGTGTCCCCGCGCACGGTGAGGGTACCGTTGCTCCCGGGCATCTTCATGAGGTTGTATGCCGGGTGCGTGGCGGCCATGAACTGGGCCAGTGCTGGGCAGCCGAGGATGGCGTTGTAAGGGAGGCCGACGGGGGCGATGTCGAAGTCGACCGTCTCCGTGCGGAAGTTGTCGTAGGTGCCGAAGGTTACTGGGAGCCGGATCTGTCCCAGGGAGTCGGATGATCCGCCTCCGACGCCCGAGAAAGATCGGCTGGGCCGCAGCCACTCCCGGGGTATGCAAAAGAGGTTGAAAGTCTCGACCGAAAGCACGCTGAGGCCCGTGCTGCCGTCGATGAGGGTTCTGGTGACGGCCACCTGGCAGATGGTGGGGTGCACAACAAGGGGAGCGCGCCTGAGCCGACCGGGTTGGTGGGGTGGTCCTCCGAGCTGAAGGTCAGATCGACCTCGTTCGCCGCCCGGTCCGGGGGATCCCCCTGCCGTGCGGCAGCCGTGCTAACCCGGCGGGCAAAAGACTTGACGTGGCGACTTGTGGGCGGCGCCTGCGAGCCGCCCAGGAGGGCTGCAACGACCGGAGGCGTCGGTGCCGCGGTGCAGTTACTCCGTCGGGTAGGCGGATGCTGGGGTGGTGCTTGCAGCTTGTTTCCCGCCGAGCCAGTGGCGGTGTTGACAGCGGGCGGTGGGGGACGACGAGAACGCCCACCGGCGAGGGCCGCCGGGGCGGCGCGAGCCCGACTGGCGCCGCACATGGATGCGGTGGCCGGAGGAGGGCGGAGCGATGGAGGACGGATCCCGGCGCACCCCTACCTGGCGCGCCAAATGTCGGATTTCGGGTTCTGGCAGACCCTTAAGGTTCGAACACTGGGGTGCACGCGGAAATCACGCCCTCTACCTCCCCGTCTCGCAAAGATCTAAACTACTAAAGGAACTGCATGCGAGACACAAGGTTTATACTGGTTCGGGCCACTGTTGTGGTGTAATACCCTACTCCAGTGTGTGGTGGATGGATTGCCTCTTGGGGCTGATGGTGATGAGCAATACAAGGAAGAACAGCCTCGCGAGGGTCTGTTCTTGGCTGGGGGGGACGAACTACTGGGAGGAGTTCCGTCGCCTTCTCTCTCTCTCTCTCTCTTGCTTACTCTCTCTGCTTGCTAGCCGGATCCACATGCCGAACCCAACCCTTTGCTACGTGGGTGGCCGGTCCTATTTATAGGGGCCCTGGTCCTCTTCCCAAATATCGAGCTGGAAGGGAGCCAACAATGGTGGGCTAATTTGAAGGGGGACAGCAAGTACTCTTATCCTGACTAAAGTTGGTCTTCGCCTGCGAAAGGCCCTGCGGTGACGCCGTGCTGGGCTCCATGGTGACCTCCGTCTCGTAGTCCCCTTGGTCTTGGTCTCGTTGCACCGAAATGGCAACCTTTGCCTGATGCCTCGGTACTCCGCGGCTGCGCTTGCCCCCTTTTCACCAAAGAGGAAAGAAGGACGCTGCGCGCGCTGGCGCCCGCCTGGCACCCTCGATCGTCATTGCTTGCGTCATGGGCTCCTCGCGAGATACCCCGCCTTGATATCTCCGTCTCCTCACGAGCCAGCCTGAGGAGGCTGCGCCTGAGGATGCGCCGTGTCGTCCGCATTGTGAGGCTTGGCCCCTCGCGAGGGTCTTGAGTCTTGTGTTGATGAAGATGGGCCATGCTGGGCCTCCTTTGAGCCACGCCGCAGGCCGCAGGCAGGCAAGTCTGGGGACCCCCGTTCCCAGAACACCGGCACGGGACTCCACGGGATACTGTTCATCTCCACCGTCGACCCCCTCCAGCCTCCACGAGCTACTATTCATCCATCGTCGACCTCCTCCAGCCTCCACGGGCTCCTGTTCATCCAGCCTCCCCCGCGCGCTGCTCCACCGGCTACTGTTCAACCACCCCTCCACCGTCCACTGTTCATCCATCCCTCCACACCACGGGGTCCTGTTCAACCACCCCTCCACGGGCACCCCTCCACCGTCTACTGTTCACCCTACCCTCCACACCACGGGGTTCTGTTCATCCACCCCTCCACGGGCACCCCTCCACCGTCTACTGTTCATCCAGCCCTCCACCACACCGCGGGGTCCTATTCATCCAGAGGCAACACCACCGCTCACTGTTCATCCACCCCCCCCCCCCCCGCAATGCTCACTGTTCATCCCATCGATCGGCTTCAGTTAGTAGCAGTAGCCAAGGAATCGCTCGATCGGGTTCAGTTAACAGCCATCGATCAATCGCTCGGGTTCAGTAATGCGTAGCCTGTAGTGCAATCGCTCGGGTTCAGTTAGAGCCCAACGCCTCGCTCGGGTTCAGTTAGAGCCAACGCCTCGCACACACGCGCGTACGTGTACGAGAGAAACGCGCATCGCTCGGCCCCCGACCTCCCACCGCAACCGGGAACTCCCCGAAATCCCCCCCCCCCTCGCTTCTACCATGGTTTTTTTCCATCATGGACGGCCCAAAGAATGTCATGCAGCTGCGTCTCCGGCCCGCCCAGGACGAAAAGCCCATTTTCTGTCATGATTTTTGTCATAGAAGTAGGAGCCCACCACACCTATGATGATACCGGGTTTTGTCACAATTATCGTCATAGAAGTGTCATATGTACGACAGAAAAAAAATTGTTCGGCCCAAAATGTCACGGATGTGTCTTTTTTTGTAGTGCATGGAGGGGGGCGAGGATCGTGGCGCCGAGGGGACAGGGATCATGGTGCGATGCGGGGGTTGAGGAGTGCGCGGGAGGCCAAATCCACCCCACCGCCACCTTCCTGGGGCCTGGCTCGGCTTAGCCGGCCAGCCCTCCTGTGGTGGTGATGCGGGAAGGGTCTTAACGGCGGCGGCTAGGGTCCCCTGTAACACCCCGGATATGATTTACCTAATATGTAATCCAACTCTTGCCATTTCTGGCGCTAAGTTATTTTATTTTCTCGGGTTCGGGTTTTTGCCTCCGTGTGTTGTTGTCGTTGTCATGCATCTCATATCATGTCATCATGTGCATTGCATTTGCATACGTGTTCATCTCTTGCATCCAAGCATTTTCCCCGTTGTCCGTTTTGCATTCCGGTGCTCCGTTCTCCTACGGTGGTCATCTCTACCTTTCTTTCATGTGTGGGGATTAAACATTTCCGGATTGGACCGAGACTTGCCAAGCGGCCTTGGTTAACTACCGGTAGACCGCCTGTCAAGTTTTGTACCATTTGGACTTCGTTTGATGCTCCAACGGTTAACCGAGGGACCGAGAAGGCCTCGTGTGTGTTGCAGCCCAACACCCCTCCATTTTGGCCCAAAACCCTCTACATCATCTAGAGCGTTCGATCACGATCGCGTGGCCGAAAACCGCACCTCATTTGGACTCTCCTAACTCCCTCTATGCCTATATATAGATCTCCTTCCGAAATCTCGGGTCTCCTCTCCCCCTAACCCTAAATTCCCCTCGCGCCGCGCCGAACGTGTCCGAAGCCGGCCGGACGAACCGCGCCGCCGCCCGCAGCCAGTGGCGTGCTGCCACGTGGTCGCCGCCATCCCGCACCCGCCGCGGCCCGTGGAGGCCCGAGGCTGGCCCTCCTCGCCGCCGACCGGGCCTGAGCTGCCTCCCGCGCGCGCCGCCCTCATCTTCCCTCACCCCGCCGCCCAAGTCCGCGGGCGCCGCCCTGTAGCACCTCGTCGCCGGCGACGGCAAGATCCGTAACTCCGGCCAGCCGGCCGCGCCAGAGCCGCCCAAACCTCGGCGCCCCGCGCCCGCCGTCCTCCTCCTGAAGGCCACCGCCCGTGATTTGCAAATCCGGCCGTCCCCGCGCCAAACCACCTCGCTGGAGCTACAGTACCCCGCCGGCGTTCCTCGGTTCATGTGCCGCCTCGAAACCCTAGATCTGGATTCGGTTGACTTCTCCCCCTCTCTCCGTTATTATTTTGCATACTTTGACCTGTGATATCTCAGCATCCGTAGATCCATTTTGGGCGTATAGCATATCAAAATGTTCATCTCAGAGAGTACATCATTTCATCTCATTACATCATTTTCATTTGAGTTCATCTTGATGCCCGAAATGCCGTTGGAAGAGTGCTATTTGAGATAATTGTCAGATCTGCTGCTCCAATTAGATATTTGTCATTTTTGCCATGATTATTGTGTGCATGATATGCCCCTGAGCTCTACATATGTTTTGTTATATGCTTTGCCATCTTTCCAGAGGTGCAACCCATGTATTTTTGTGATGTGTGTGGTGACTAGCACAAGCTTGCAAAGTGGAGCATTCGTTAATGCTGATTTCAGGGTCTTAGCAATTTCTCTAAGTCCTTGGACTGTTTTTATGAATATGCCATATGTTCATGTTGTTTCCTAGTGATCCGTGCCTCTTTTGAGGATGATCAGTAAGGATGATTTGTTAATCTTGTAGTGCTCTATCCATCCATGTATTTTTTTGCAATTATGGAGCACCCTAGCTTGAGACAATCGACCTCTACTTTTGCTATTTCGTGAATCTGGGCAGATTGTCTACTTGTTAGCGATTTTGCCGAGGATGTTGTAGTTGATCCGTGCATGCTATGTTGATGTTCTTGCCATGTCTAGCTTGAATAATGTGTATTCTTGATGGTTGTATGCTTAGATTTTCATTACATGCTCTGTAGTGAGTGCATCGAGCTCGTAAACATGCCTACTTGATATCTGATTTGCATGCTCCAGTTTTTCTCTAAGTCTGTGATCTGATTATGTTTTTGCCATGTTCACATGCTTGCAATTGTATTTTCTGATCCCTTTTGGCTCAAGGTCACAAAGGGACTTTTGTTAAGCTCTTTGAGTAGCTCCATCCCATGCTTTACTTTGCCATGTTTAGTTCATGTAGCATATAGTTTTCATTCTCTAAAGTGTGCTACATGATCTGAAATTCCAGACAAGTGTTAATTTCACTAAGTCTGAAATCTGTTTATCAATTGCACTTTTTCCATGCTTGTTTGAACCTGTTAATGGATGAATTGGCCGTAGCTCAGTGTTCATCTTTTGTTAAGCATCATGAATGGATCCCTGCCATGTATTTTGATGCCACGTTCGGGTGCTGTAGCATGTTTAACTTGTTGCATTTAGATGGCTACCTACTGTATATCGTAGGCCGGTGCCATATTTGAATTGTAGCCATTTCCAAACCGTGCCTCCTATTCCGGCGTTCTTTATATCGTTTTCAAGCGAAATCACCTCACCTTTCCAGTGGCACACTTGGATTTCCAAGTTGAGGCTAGGTTCATTCATTCCTTGTCAAATTTTGCATATGCATCACATATCGCATCCCGCATAGCATACCATGTTTGCATCATGTTGTTTGAGTTTGCACGTGGTTGATTGTGTTATTTTTGCTTGTTTTTCTTGTTTGGGTAGAGCCAGGAGACGAGTTCGCTAACGAGGAGCCCGTTGAGTTTGCTTTCGAGGATCCAGTCAACTCTGACAACTTTGCAGGCAAGATGATCATACCCTCGAAATCACTTATATCTTTGCTTTGCTAGATGCTCGCTCTTTTGCTATGCATATGCTATGATCCCTACCACTTGATTTTCATGCCTCCCAAATTGCCATGTCAAACCTCTAACCCACCATGTCCTAGCAAACTGTTGATTGGCTATGTTACCGCTTTGCTCAGCCCCTCTTATAGCGTTGCTAGTTGCAGGTGAAGATTGGAGGCCGTCCCTTATTGGAACATTATTTTCTTGTTGGGATATCATTATATTATCTTGTTATCTTAATGCATCTATATACTTGGTAAAGGGTGGAAGGCTCGGCCTTTTAGCCTAGTGTTTTGTTCCACTCTTGCCGCCCTAGTTTCCGTCATATCGGTGTTATGTTCCCGGATTTTGCGTTCCGTACGCGGTTGGGTAATAATGGGAACCCCTTGATAGTTCACCTTGATTAAAACTCTTCCAGCAATGCCCAACCTTGGTTTTACCATTTGCCACCTAGTCTCTTTTTCCCTTGGGTTTCTGGTGCCCGAGGGTCGTCTTATTTTAAACCCCCCCGGGCCAGTGCTCCTCTGAGTGTCGGTCCACCTGTCAGCTACCGGTGGCCACCAGGGGCAACTCTGGGCTGGCCTACCCGTACCTAGGACAATCTGACTGTGCCCTGAGAACGAGATATGTGCAGCTCCTATCGGGATTTGTCGGCACATTCAGGCGGTGTTGCTGGATTTGTTTTAACTTGTTGAAGTATCTTGTAGAACCGGGATGCCAAGTCTGATCGGAATGTCTCAGGAGAAGGTATATCCTTCGTTGACCGTGAGAGCTTGTCATGGGCTAAGTTGGGACCCCCTGCAGGGATTTGAACTTTCGAAAGCCGTGCCCGTGGTTATGGGCAGATGGGAATTTGTTAATGTCCGGTTGTAGATAACTTGAACCTTAACTTAATTAAAATGAATCAACTGTGTGAGTTACCGTGATGGTCTCTTCTCGGCGGAGTCCGGGAAGTGAACACGGTGTTGGAGTAATGCTTGCCGCAGGTTGTTCTCTAGTTACTCGTTCGCGCTTTGCCTTCTCTTCTCGCTCTCTTTTGCGAACAGGTTAGCCACCATATATGCTAGTCGCTTGCTGCAGCTCCACATATTACCTTGTCTTACCTATAAGCTTAAATAGTCTTGATCGCGAGGGTGTGAGATTGCTGAGTCCCTGTGGCTCACAGATTACTTCCAAACCAGATGCAGGGCCTGATGACTCCGTTCCAGATGACGCGCTTGAGCTCAAGTGGGAGTTCGACGAGGACTCACGCCGTTACTATGTGTCTTTCCCTGATGATCAGTAGTGGTGCCCAGTTGGGGCGATAGGGACCGTGTCGCATGTTGGGTTGATCTTCTATTTTGGCACCGTAGTCGGGCCATGAGTGATTGAATGATGTAATGCTATTTATGTACTTTGTTTGACGTGGCGAGTGTAAGCCAACTATGTACCTTCCCCCTTTTAATATCTTTTTACATGGGATGTTGTGAAGATTGCCTTACTTGCGACATTGCTTTCAATGCGGTTATGCCTCTAAGTCGTGCTTCGACACGTAGGAGATATAGCCGCATCGAGGGCGTTACAAGTTGGTAATCAGAGCCTTCCCCGACCTTAGGAGCCCCCACTGCTTGATCGTTTTTAGCAGCCGTTGTTGAGTCTAGAAAAATGTTTTGAGTCATTTAGGAATTATATATCGGAGAGTTTAGGAATTCTTTTTACTCCCCATTCTCCTCATCACTCTGGTAAGGCATCCTGACATAGAGTTTTGACTCTTCTCTTCTCAAATTTCACTAAAAAAATTAGGATCACGCGGGCATCTTGGAATCGTTCCGATGGTTTTGTGACGAGAACATTGTTCTTGGTGCCTCCTGTCATTTAGGGGTTGTGGCAGTGTCCCGGGGAGTTGAGCTCCGAGGTGTTGTCGTCACAATTTTATCGTTGCAGTTCTGGAATACCTGAGTTTAGTACGCCGACATCGAAAATCTCTTTTATGCAGTTGTTGGTGAGATAACCTCGACGCCACCCAGTACTGGGGCGGGAGTTCGGGAGTATTGCCATAACTTGTATAACGGATGCTTTTCGAAGGTTGAGGTAGATGGTTTCTGAAGTTTTTCTCGGTTATGTGTTGAAGGATGGATACAGCTGGATGTAGGATTTGCTAGATTTGGGTGAGATATTATGCTTCCCTTGTATCCCCAACACCTGATTGCATAACCGGAAAGGTTCGGGAGTTTCATAGGTGGGAATTCTTGTAGCTCTAGTTCTTGTTCCACGGATATTTGGTTTGAGATTGGGATTTCTTACTGAGTATTCGTTCTTGATCCGTACCTTGTTGTTTTATTCCTCTACCTAAATTCTAAGTGGCTTCTCAATTTATGGATATGTGACCATTTCAAGTGGAATGCATTCATTCATTTTGTTCGGATGTGAAGACTATATGTTGCAATTTCATTCCATTGGTTTCAGCTTCAATATTTGTCTGTCAATGTGCTAACGGATGTCAACCTCTTCAGGATGGCTCCTCCAATGCGCACGACTCCGAATCCTGATCCGCCACCACCTCCCCCTCCTCTGGAGGCATGGCAAGCTGTGATGGCCGCAACCAATGCAAACACGCAGTTGATCATGCAAATTCTTCAAGAGCGCAATCAAGAGAACCAAGGCAACCAAGGCAACAATCAGAATCACTTTGCTACACTCAACCAGTTCCTTGCTAACGGGCCTAAGACTTTCAGCAATTGTGTTGAGGCAACTGATGCTGACAATTGGCTCGTGGACCTGTGCAAGCATTTCGTGTGCAGTAACGTCAGGCCTGAGGACTTTGTCAAGTTTGCTTCCTTCCAACTCAAAGACCAAGCTGCAGAGTGGTTCCAGTAGTACAAAGATTCCAGAGGAGGCCGTGTGATTACCTGGGATGAATTCTGTCAAGATTTCAAAGCTCATCATATTCCTCAGAGCGTGGTTGAAAGCAAGCGTGAGGAATTCCGCAACCTGAAGCAAGGCTCTTTGTCTGTCTATGACTACAACAAGTTGTTTCAGAAGCTCGCCCGCTTTGCTAAGCAGGACGTCCCTGACGAGAAGAGCATGATATACCAGTTCAGGGGTGGTCTCAGAGAAGAAATCCAGCTAGCTCTTGTTCTCTTTGAGCCCTTGAGGTACGATGAGTTCTACAACATGGCATTGAAGCAAGAGGCTGCTCAACTGAAGTGTGATGCTTCCAAGAAGCGAGTCAGAGATGCTACTCCTTCTTCCTCTACTCAAGTGGCCAAGCAGCAGAAGTATTGGCTTCCTCCTCCTCCGTTCCGTCAGCCGTATCGGAAGAGCAAAGGTGGCAGTGGATCTTCCCACCCACCCAACCCTGGCTTTCAGAACAAGACTTCGTCTCAAGCTCCAAGATCGAGTGCTCCGTATCACCATCCGCTTTCAGAGGTCACGTGCAACAAGTGCCAATAGAAGGGTCACTATGCCAACAAGTGTTTCAACCAGAGGCGTCTCCCTCCTCCTCCTTTGAGATCGGCAAGTACAGTTGTGGTCAAGCATAACCCCAAGCATGCCAAGGTCAACTTGATGAATGCAGCTCAGGCAGAGGACTCGTCAGATGTCATCATGGGTAACCTTCCTGTTAACGATATTCCTGCAAGAGTTCTTTTTGACACGGGTGCATCGCATTGTTTCATCTCGAGACCGTTTACATCTAGGCATGAATTGACTTCACAAGTTTTGCCTAGTCCGTTAGCAATTGTCTCTCCCGGTAAGCGCATGCATGCTAACTCCATCGTTACGGATGTTACTATCACCTTGGGTGACTACAAGTTTCTGGCTTCTCCAACGGTTCTTGGTGACTCGGATATTGATCTTATTCTCGGAATGGATTGGCTTTCTAAGCACAAGGCTCAGCTTGATTGTGCAGCCAGGCAGATTCAATTGACTCATTCGTCTGAGGATGTAATTCTCTTTGCCGCTCGTGATGATACAATCCGTCTATTTTCTCTCAATGAGAAGGGTGAACTGGATGCCATCTCGCAAATTCCAGTCGTTTGTGAATATCAAGACGTCTTTCCAAAAGAGCTTCCAGGAATGCCTCCGCACCGGCCAGTTGAATTCGTCATTGATCTTGAGCCTGGCACGGAACCAGTGTGCAAGCGTCCTTACAAGCTCGGACCTGAAGAGTTGAAGGACCTGAAGAAGCAATTCGATATTCAAGAGAGAATGGGTCTCATCCGACCTAGTTCTTCTCCGTGGGGTTGTGGTGTTCTTTTTGTGAAGAAGAAGGATGGAACGGACCGACTTTGTGTTGACTACCGTCCATTGAACAAGAAGACTATCAAGAACAAATACCCACTTCCCAACATCAACGAGCTGTTTGAACAACTCAAAGGCGCCCAAGTATTCTCCAAGCTTGATCTCCGTATGGGTTATCACCAGATTCGAATCCATGAGCAAGATATTCCCAAGACGGCTTTCAGGACAAGCTATGGTTCATATCAATAAACTGTTATGTCTTTTGGCCTTGTTAACGCTCCTCCGACTTTCTCTCGCATGATGAACTTCATCTTCAACGCCTACACCAATGACTTTGTTTTGGTCTATCTCGATGACATTCTGGTCTTTTCGAAGAACAAGGAAGATCATGCCAAGCACTTGCGTTTGGTACTCGATAAGCTCAGGGAACACCAGTTCTACGCCAAGTTCTCAAAGTGCGAATTTTGGCTTGATGAGGTTCTTTATCTTGGGCATATCATCTTTGCCAAGGGCATTGCGGTGAATCCTGAGAAGGTGTCTGCAATTGTGAATTGGGAACCACCTCAGAATGTGAAGCAACTCTGTAGCTTCCTCGATCACGCAAGCTACTGTCGAAGGTTCGTTGAGAACTTTTCAAAGATCGCGAAGCCTCTCTCAAATCTTCTCCAGAAGCACGTCAAGTACGTTTGGTCTCCGGAATGTGACATCGCTTTCAACACTTTGAAAGAGAAATTGGTCACTGCTCCAGTTCTGACTCCTCCTGATGAATCCAAACCGTATGAGGTCTTTTGCGATGCCTCTCTCCAAGGTCTCGGTGCAGTGTTAATGCAAGAGAAGAAAGTTGTGGCTTATACCTCTCGCCAGTTGAAGCCCAACGAGAAGAACTACCCCACTCATGACCTCGAGTTGGCGGCAGTTGTGCATGCTCTTTTGACTTGAAGACATCTCTTATTGGGAAGAAAAGTGGACATTTTCACTGACCACAAGAGTCTCAAGTACATCTTCACTCAGCCTAATCTCAACCTCAGGCAACTCGATGGGTCGAAATTATTAAAGAGTATAATCCGAGTATCGAGTATACTCTAGGCAAGGCCAATGTGATTGCGGACGCATTGAGCAGGAAGGCTTATTGCAACAGTCTGATTCTCAAGCCTTATCAACCCGAGCTTTGTGAAGCTTTCCTCAAACTCAATCTACAAGTTGTTCCTCAAGGTTTCCTCGCCAACCTTCAAGTCTCTCCTACCTTGGAAGACCAGATTCGCCAAGCCCAACTTCTTGATGTTATGGTGAAGAAGGTGAAGATTGGGATTGCCAAGAGTCAACCCAAGTACAAGTGCTACCGCCTTGATGACAAGGATACTCTCTTCTTCGAGGATCGTATTGTTGTGCCCAAAGGCGATCTTCGTAAGGTTATCATGAACGAGGCTCACAATTCTCTCCTCTCCATCCACCCTGGGAGCACGAAGATGTATCAGGACCTCAAGCAGGCTTATTGGTGGACTCGAATGAAGCGCGAGATTGCTCAGTTCGTGAATGAGTGTGATGTCTGCAGAAGAGTGAAGGCGGAACACCAAAGGCCAGCAGGTCTCCTCCAACATCTTGCCATTCCAAAATGGAAGTTTGACCACATTGAGATGGACTTCGTGACTGGGTTTCCAAAGTCCAAGCGTGGCAATGATGCTATATTCATCGTCATCGACAAACTCACTAAAGTGGCTCACTTTCTGCCTATCAAAGAGTCTATCACGGCAGCTCAATTGGCGGAGCTCTATACCTCTCGTATTGTCTCTCTGCACGGTATTCCACAAGTGATCTCTTCAGACCGTGGGAGCATCTTTACCTCCAAGTTTTGGGATTCTTTTCAGAAGGCCATGGGCACCAACATCCGCTTCAGCACAGCTTTCCATCCTCAAACTAGCGGTCAAGTCAAGCGTGTCAACCAGATTCTTGAAGATATGCTCAGGGCTTGTGTGATCTCCTTCGGCATGAATTGGGAGGATTGTCTTCCATATGCTGAATTCTCCTACAACAACAGTTTTCAAGCAAGTTCGGGCAAGGCCCCATTCGAAATTCTGTATGGCAGGAAGTGCCGTACCCCTCTCAACTGGTCTGAAACCGGTGAACGTCAACTTCTGGGTAATGACTTAATGACAGAGGCAGAGGAGATGTGCAAAGTCATTCGCGATAACCTCAAAGCAGCCCAATCCCGCCAGAAGAGCTACTATGATAATAAGCACCATGATTTGGCTTTTGAGATCGGAGATCATGTTTACCTCCGCGTCTCTCCAATGAAAGGTACTCGTCGCTTCGGTATCAAAGGGAAGCTTGCCCCTAGATACGTGGGACCTTTCAAGATCTTCAGCAAGAGAGGCGATCTCGCCTATGAACTCGAGCTTCCTTCAAACTTTGCAAATGTGCATGACGTGTTCCATGTCTCTCAGCTCCGCAAGTGCTTCAAGACTCCTGACCGCACCGTCAACTTCGAAGACATTGAGCTCCAAGAAGATCTCTCTTATCGTGAGCACCCCGTTGCTATTCTTGAAGAGACTGAACGCAAGACTCGCAATAAGTCAATCAAATCCCTCAAAGTCAAGTGGTCACACCATTCCGACCGTGAAGCCACCTGGGAATGCGAGGATCACCTCCGTTCTGAGTACCCAGTGTTCTTTCAGTCCTAGATCTCGGGATGAGATCCTTTCGTAGTGGTGGAGTGTTGTAACACCCCGGATATGATTTACCTAATATGTAATCCAACTCTTGCCGTTTCCGGTGCTAAGTTATTTTATTTTCTTGGGTTCGGGTTTTTGCCTCTGTGTGTTGTTGTCGTTGTCATGCATCTCATATCATGTCATCATGTGCATTGCATTTGCATACGTGTTCATCTCTTGCATCCAAGCATTTTCCCCGTTGTCCGTTTTGCATTCCGACGCTCCGTTCTCCGGTGGTCATCTCTACCTTTCTTTCGTGTGTGGGGACTAAACATTTCCGGATTGGACTGACACTTGCCATGCGGCCTTGGTTAACTACCGGTAGACCTCCTGTCAAGTTTCGTACCATTTGGACTTCGTTTGATGCTCCAACGGTTAACCGAGGGACCGAGAAGGCCTCGTGTGTGTTGCAGCCCAACACCCCTCCATTTTGGCCCAAAACCCACCAAAACCCTCTCCATCATCTAGAGCGTTCGATCACGATCGCGTGGCCGAAAACCGCACCTCATTTGGACTCTCCTAGCTCCCTCTATGCCTATATATAGATCTCCTTCCGAAATCCCGAGTCTCCTCTCCCCCCTAACCCTAAATTCCCCTCGCGCCGCGCCGGACGTGTCCGAAGCCGGCCGGACGAACCGCGCTGCCGCCCGCAGCCAGTGGCGTGCCGCCACGTGGTCGCCGCCGTCCCACACCCGCCGCGGCCCGCGGAGGCCCGAGGCCGGCCCTCCCTGCCGCCGACCGGGCCCGAGCTGCCTCCCGCGCGCGCCGCCCTCGTCTTCCCTCGACCCGCCGCCCAAGTCCACCGGTGCCGCCCTGCAGCACCTCATCGCTGGCGACGACAAGATCCGTAACTCCGGCCAGCCGCCCGCGCCGGATCCGCCCAAACCACAGCGCCCCGCGCCCGCCATCCTCCTCCTCAAGGCCGCCGCCCGTGATCCGCAACTCCGGCGCGCCCCCGCGGCCACTCCAGCCGTCCCCGCGCCAAACCACCTTGCTGGAGCTATAGTACCCCGCCGGCGTTCCTTGGTTCGCGCGCCGCCTCGAAACCCTAGATCTGGATTCGGTTGACTTCTCCCCTTCTCCCCGTTATTATTTTGCATACTTTGACCTGTGATATCTCTGCATCCGTAGATCCGTTTTGGGCGTATAGCATATCAAAATGTTCATCTCAGAGAGTACATCATTTCATCTCATTGCATCATTTTCATTTGAGTTCATCTTGACGCCCGAAATGCCGTTGGAAGAGTGCTATTTGAGATAATTGTCAGATCTTCTGCTCCAATTAGATATTTGTCATTTTTGCCATGATTATTGTGTGCATGATATGCCCCTGAGCTCTACATATGTTTTGTTATATGCTTTGCCATCTTTCCAGAGGTGCAACCCATGTATTTTTTTGATGTGTGTGGTGACTAGCACAAGCTTGCAAAGTGGAGCATTCGTTAATGCTGATTTCAGTGACTTAGCAATTTCTCTAAGTCCTTGGACTGTTTTTTATCAATATGCCATATGTTCATGTTGTGTCCTAGTGATACGTGCCTCTTTTGAGGATGATCAGTAAGGATGATTTGTTAATCTTGTAGTGCTCTATTCATCCATGTCTTTGTTATGGAGCACCCTAGCTTGAGTCAATCGAGCTCTACTTTTGCTATTTCGTGAATCTGGGCAGATTGTCTACTTGTTAGCGATTTTGCTGAGGATGTTATAGTTGATCCGTGCATGCTATATTGATGTTCTTTCCATGTCTAGCTTGTATAATGTGTATTCTTGATGGGTGTATGCTTAGATTGTCATTACATGCTCTGTAGTGAGTGCATCGAGCTCGTAAACATGCCTACTTGATATCTGATTTGCATGCTCCAATTTTTCTCTAAGTCTGTGATCTCATTATGTTTTTGCCATGTTCACATGCTTGCAATTGTATTTTCTGATCCCTTTTGGCTCAAGGTCACTAAGGGACTTTTGTTAAGCTCTTTGAGTAGCTCCATGCCATGCTTTACTTTGCCATGTTTAGTTCCTGTAGCATATAGTTTTAATGCTCCAAAGTGTGCTACCTGATCTGAAATTCCAGACAAGTGTTAATTTCACTAAGTCTGAAATCTGTTTATCAATTGCACTTTTGCCATGCTTGTTTGAACCTGTTAATGGATGAATTCGCCGTAGCTCAGTGTTCATATTTTGTTAAGCATCATGAATGGATCCCTGCCATGTATTTTGATGCCATGTTCGGGTGTTGTAGCATGTTTAACTTGTTGCATTTAGATGGCTACCTGTTGTATATCGCAGACCGGTGCCATATTTGAATTGCTTGCCATTTCCAAACCGTGTCTCCGATTCCAGCGTTCTTTATATCGTTTTTAAGCGAAATCACCTCACCTTTCCAGTGGCACACTTGGATTTCCAAGTTGAGGCCAGGTTCATTCATTCCTTGTCAAATCTTGCATATGCATCACATATCGCATCCCGCATAGCATACCATGTTTGCATCATGTTGTTTGAGTTTGCACGTGGTTGATTGTGTCCTTTTTGCTTGTTTGTCTTGTTTGGGTAGAGCCGGGAGACGAGTTCGCTAACAAGGAGCCCGTTGAGTTTGCTTTCAAGGATCGAGTCAACTCTGACAACTTTGCAGGCAAGATGATCATACCCTCGAAATCACTTCTATCTTTGCTTTGCTAGATGCTCGCTCTTTTGCTATGCCTATGCTACGATGCCTACCACTAGCTTTTCATGCCTCCTAAATTGCCATGTCAAACCTCTAACCCACCATGTCCTAGCAAACCGTTGATTGGCTATGTTACCGCTTTGCTCAGCCCCTCTTATAGTGTTGCTAGTTTGCAGGTGAAGATTGGAGGCCGTCCCTTATTGGAACATTATTTTCTTGTTGGGATATCATTATATTATCTTGTTATCTTAATGCATTTATATACTTGGTAAAGGGTGGAAGGCTCGGCCTTTTAGCCTAGTGTTTTGTTCCACTCTTGCCGCCCTAGTTTCCGTCATATCGGTGTTATGTTCCCGGATTTTGCGTTCCTTACGCGGTTGGGTAATAATGGGAACCCCTTGATAGTTCGCCTTGATCAAAACTTGTCGGCGTTCTGGGAAAGGGGGTCCCTAGACTTGCCTGCCTGCGGCCTCCGGTGTGGCTCGAGTGGGGGCCCAGCGCGGCCCATCTTCATCAACACGAGGCTCAAGACCCTCGCGAGGGGCCAAGCCTCGCGAGGCGGACGACACGGCGCATCCTCAGGCACAGCCTCGTCAGGCTGGCTCGCGAGGAGGCGGAGAGTTCAAGGCGGGGTACCTCGCGAGGTGCCCATGATGCAAGCCATGACGACACGGGGCATCAGGCGGGTGCCAGCGCGCGCAGCGTCCCTCTTTCCTCTTTGGTGCAAAGGGGTCAAGCGTATCCGCGGAGTACCGAGGCATCAGGCAAAGGTTGCCGCTTCGGTGCAACGAGACCAAGACCAGGAGGACTACGAGACGGAGGTCACCATGGAGCCCAGCGCGGCGTCATCACCAAAGCCTTTGGCAGGCGAAGACTGCTTTTGTCAGGATAGATGTACTCGCTGTCCCCCTTCAAATTAGCCCGCCATTGTTGGATCCCTTCCCGCTCGATATTTGGGGAGAGGACCAGGGCCTCTATAAATAGGACTAGCCACACACATAGCAAGGGGTTCGATTCCTGGTTGTTCGGCCCGGGATCTGAGAGAAAAAGAGAGAGAGGTGACTGAACTCTTCATAGCAGTTCACCACCACAACCAAGAACAGACCCTCGCGAGGCTGTTCTTCCTTGTATTGTTCATCCTCACCAGCCCCAGGAGGCAATCCATCCACTACACACTGGAGTAGGGTATTACACCACATCGGTGGCCCGAACGAGTATAAATCTTGTGTCTTTCGTGCAGCTCTTTTAGTAGTATTAGATCCCATCAAGACGGAGAGGTTGAAGGTGAGATTTCCGCGTGCACCCCAGTGTTCGAACCTTAAGGGTCTGCCGGAACCCGAAATCCGACATTTGGCGCGCCAGGTAGGGGTGCGCCGGAATTCGTCTTCCACTGCTCCGTGCCCTGTCGCGTCTTCATCGCCATGCCCGGCGACCAGGAGGTCAACCCCGACCCATGGGCTGCGTGGCCCAAATGCGCGGAACCGCTCGCCTCGGGTGACCCCACGCCCCACGCAGCTCGCGGTCCGCAAGGCACTGCGGGCCGCGGGCGACACGGACAGACTTCAGCAACTCTTACGCCGTGGCAGGCTCGGTCGGCAGCAAGGGCCTCCAATCACGCTTCGACAACGACACCATACACCCGCCGGGAGCAGGCGAATTCGAGGGCCGCGCTCACGGTGGCCCGAGAGCTGCTGCGGTGCAGGTTGCTGGAGGGCGGCCACGACGTGCTGCTAGAGCGGGTGGCCGAACTCCTGGGCTTCGCCGCCTCGGGGGCTCACCCCTTCTCCACCCAGCTCCCATCCCAAGCCCAGAGCGACCCGCACGGGGGCTCCACGCGCGCCCGTGAGCTTCAAGGCTACTCCAACGCCAGCGAAGCTGTCAGCACCAGACCGGTGGCGGCGCTGCCCCCGCCCCCGGCCCGCGAAGGAGAAGGACTCGACGCAACCCGCGGCCCCGGAGGGCGGCCGCATTGCCACCCAGTGGCAGGCATGATAGGTGGGGCCGCATGGCATGCGGGGCGCCACGGCATGGCATACGGGATGACGGCGACGGAAGAGTACGTGCCCCGCATGATGGACCAAGGACACCCTCACGAGGACGGGCAAGGCTCACTCCTCGGCCCCAGCTGGGGGGACAAGGTGATGGAGGCTGAGCCCTTCCAGGAGACCCAGGACGAGCCCGCTGGCCATGCTGGAGGCAGCGATCACCGGGCGCCGCTAACTCTTCAGGGGCAGGTATATGCTAACCGTGGATCGCATGAGGTGCAGGTCGCCGCGGCGAGCGGCTGCCCCGCTCCTACAGTCCCTCACCCCTCGGGAGGAGGGTGCAGGGGGCTGCAGGGGAGGGGCCGGGATCCGACATCACCACCGCGGCGTTCGGAGCAAGGCGTTCTCAGGAAGTAGGCCCTGTGCTGGGGAGGTGCCTCAGGGCCTTCCCCTGGCAGAGGACCCGTGGTCGTCGGGGAACCGCTGGCGACCGCTCTACCCCATCGGGCGGCGTCTTGGGTTCCGGTCGTTGCTGATGGCACTAAAGTGTGGCGCAAGGCGGGGCCCTCGTCTGGCGATATGAAGCAAGGACAGTACCTGTGAAGAAGGCCCAGTCCTGTGAAGCTCGCCGCCCCGTGACACTCTCACGTAATAATGAGTGGGGCTGTACACGCCCCGGAGTCTCAAGGGTGCCGGCCTCAGGCCCTGGGGCTCCCTCCCACGCCCAGTGGACAACACTTAGCTCCGCGCTGGTGAGAAGACGTCCAAGACTAGATTTGGTGCCGGACGCGGCCTTTTGTCTACCTTTTGTTGCCCTTCCCTTTGGTTGTAGCCATTCTCTCGCTGGATTTAAGTTGGATTCGAATTTGAGATTTGCGTGTGTTTGGGGGAGGGGTGCTTGTTCTCGCTCGAGCTGTTCTCGCGTTCTAATTGCCGCTTCGTCACAGCTGCCTCCCCTCGCGAGCCCCTCGCGAGCCGGGTTAGGCCAGGCTAGTGCGCAGCCCAGGCTGCCGCTGTTGCTCCCTCTCGGGAGGATTTTCGGGTGCCTGCGGAGGTTCTCCTATCCGGAAAAGGCCCAGAGCCTGTGAAGCAAGGCGAGTGCCGGTGAAGCTCTCGCGCTCGAGGAAAAGGCCCAGAGCCTATGAAGCAAGGCGAGCGTCTGTGAAGCTCTCGCGCTCGAGGAAAAGGCCCAGAGCCTGTGAAGCAAGGCGAGTGCCTGTGAAGCTCTCGCGCTCGAGGAAAAGGCCCGGAGCCTGTGAAGCAAGGCGAGCGCCTGTGAAGCTCTTGCGCTCGAGGAAAAGGCCCAGAGCCTGTGAAGCAAGGCGAGTGCCTGTGAAGCTCTCGCGCTCGAGGAAAAGGCCCAGAGCCTGTGAAGCAACGCGAGTGCCTGTGAAGCTCTCGCGCTCGAGGAAAAGGCCCAGAGCCTGTGAAGCAAGGCGAGCGCCTGTGAAGCTCTCGCGCTCGAGGAAAAGGCCTAGAGCCTGTGAAGCTCTCGCCCTCGAGGAAAAGGCCCAGAGCCTGTGAAGCAAGGGGAGCGCCTGTGGAGCTCTTGCGCTCGAGGAAAAGGCCCAGAGCCTGTGAAGCAAGGCGAGGGCCTGTGAAGCTCTCGCGCTCGAGGAAAAGGCCCAGAGCCTGTGAAGCAAGGCGAGGGCCTGTGAAGCTCTCGCGCTCGAGGAAAAGGCCCAGAGCCTGTGAAGCAAGGCGAGCGCCTGTGAAGCTCTCGCGCTCGAGGAAAAGGCCCAGAGCCTGTGAAGCAAGGTGAGAGCCTGTGAAGCTCTCGCGCTCCAGGGAAAGGACCGGAGCCTGCGAAGCAAGGCGAGTGCTTGTGAAGTCATCGCATTCGGGAGAAGGCCCAGGGCCCGTGGAGAAGGCCAATGCATGAGGAGTTTCTCATCATCGACAACCTCACATCCTGAGGACCTAGCTAGAAAGCGCCCAAGGCGTCGCGCCCTCCTGCGGGCCGCCTCGGAACCAGCGTGGGGCAAAGGTAAACCAGCCCACCATCGGGCGCAAGCGCAATTCAGTTACTACTGATATGATAGACACAAGTTTTTACATGAGGGGCGTCCCCTCGCAAAATGCTCTCACACACCACCAGGTCAAAAGCCTGAGTTCTATTCATGCAGAGTGAAAAAGACAGGAGCGATACTCTCTCAGTTGGACCAATCCCCCAATGCGTCCCCGGAAGCACCTCCTGAGCCCTCGCCGGAGTCGCCGAGCTCGCCATCGACGCCTGCGTCGCTGCCGGCGGCGTCGGGGCCGCTCGCCGCGCCATCCTCGTCAGCACCCACGACCATGTCGCTGTCGTCCGAAGCGAAGGCCCTGACGAGGGCGTCCATGTTATCCTCCACCCAGCGTGACAGGTCGTCCCGGACAGCCTGGGGGACTAGGGCGATGACGGCGTCGAAGTCGAAGCGGGGATTCATGTTCTGAAGATGGCTGAAGACACGGGAGAAGGCGCGCTTGAGCAAGGCGCGGCTCCTCTCCTCCACCAACCTATCGGCCCTAACCGACCGCGCCTCTAGTTGCACCACCACGGTGGTGAAGAACTGTAGGTTACCGGCGTAGTTGATCGTGTCTGGCTCACCGACGGACGCCTCGCAGATGTTGCCCAAGGCCGAGTTGGCCCTCTCCCTGAGCATGGTGAACATTGGGCCATGCGCGTGCTCCAGGAGCCGCCGCTGGTGTATTTCGTCGGCGTTCTGGCGCTCGACGGCCTCGGCCTCTTCCATCCATTGGCGAAGGCGGAGCACCTCGGCTTGAGAGGCGGCCAGCTCTTTCTGCGCTGCCTCAAGGGCGGCCCGGGAGGCGTCAGCCAGCCGCATCGCCTCGTCCCGTTGGGTCCTCAGGGCTGCGGTTCTGCCTTCGGCTTCGACCCGGATCATCCCCAGCTTCCCCTCGAACTCACGTTCGAGGCCTTGGTGCGCCATCACCACCCGACGACAAACCTCCTCTAGGACACGCGCCTCCCGCGCAGCGACGTCGTCCTCCGCCTGCGTCACTATGCGCTCCCTCGTCTCCAGCCTCTCGTACTCACGGGAGCGTTCGGCGGCCTCCAGCACCAATGCTTCCTCGCGCTTCTGAAGCTCAGCTGGGTCACCGGAGGCCACCTCCATCGACGCGAGGGCTGCCTCACGCAGCTCCACTTGCTCCTCCAACGAGTGGCATCGGGCCAGGAGCTCGCGAGCTCGCTCCTCCGCCGCTTCTCGCCATCCGTCAGAACTCCGGGCCTCCTCGATGGCCTAGGAGCGGGCCACTCGGGAGGCCTCCAGCGACGCCTTCGCTTCTTCATCATCAAGGTCGCGTTGGCGGCACGCAAGGGCGACGGCGGCCTCCAGCTCGCGCCTCCCTGCAGCTAGGTGTAGGCCCTCGGCCTCCAGGCGAGCATCTTCAGCGGCAAGCTCTTCCCCAAGCAGGTCCACCGCCTCGGCCGCTCGTCGAAGGAACCCTTGGCGGCGAGAGCGGCGCTCCCGAGCACGCTCGAGCACATCATCCACGTCATCATCCACCCCAAGCAGGCGCCGGGGGTTGCGGGTCATCGTTCCCCCTCCGGGCAGGGGGCTGGGGGCTGGCGACCTCGCAATGGCCGAACGCGCCACATCAGAAGCCCGACCAAGGGCCAGCCCGCCTCCAGATGAGGGGCGTAGGTGGCACCTCAACCAGTCGCAGCCCAAGGCCAGACGGGAGGTACCCGATAGACTGGCTATCCCCTGAGAAGGCCCGCGAAGGAGAAGCGTGGGGAATGAAGGGACGCGGCGCGCCTCGGGACGATCCGCCCCATCAGACGCCCTCACCACGAGGGCGGAGCTGCTTGGAGCACTTGAGGATGGCGGAGGAGGCGAAGCCGAGGGAGGTGGTGCCTCGGCGACTCCCGCGATCTCAGTTGGAAGGGGCCTGCAGAGCAAGAATCAGCAAAAGCAACAACAGGATCGGGAGTCAGAGAGGAAAAAGACTTACTCGTCAGTGGCGAAGTACTTCTTGTGCTTCAGCACGTGACAAGGGGAGTCAACACCCAGAGCCACCCTCTTCCTCCGGAGGGCCTCGAAGTCCACACGGAAGCGGCCCAAGAGAAGAGCGCAAGGATCAACCTGCCACGAGGACGAGGCACCAGGACGGCCCGCGTCAGGAGGGCCCGCCTGGCGCGCGCCACCAATCACCTCGTTAGAAGCCGGGACCAAGGCTTCCAAGGCCCCAGCCCCGGGCGCTGGGAGCGGCTGCCTACCACCTTCAGCCGCAGCAGTACGGGCCTCAGGCGCCTCCTGTCTCCCTTCTCCGCCGCTTGAGGAGGAGTCGCCTTGGCCGATTGGGAGGAGAGTCACCACTACAGCGTTCTCGCGAGGCCCTTGGAGACCGGCGGGGCGCAGCCCCTACTCATCGAAGGCGGGCATCTGCTTCATGAAGTCAGCCTTGCTCTGACAGAGATATAGCAAGGCCCCACCTTGCCGGATGTTGCCAGGATTGGGGTCCCCGGCCAAAGTCAGGAGCGTCGACTTCAGCGCCGCGGGAGCCAGGTCTTCTTCCTGGAGCCTCATGCCGTCCTCGCGCCCCCGGAAGGCCCACATTCGGCGAGAGTGCCACTGCAGGGGAGCGACACGGCACAACAGAAACTCCTTCACCACTTTGGGCGCTGTCACGCCGAGTTTCCTCAGGAGCGCGAAGCGGGGCCAGACGAAGACAAGTAGAGGGCTCTTCAGCGTCTCCTGGCCGCAACCCAAATTGGGGACGGCAGGCGAGGTTGGCTTCGATAGCAGGGGGCTGGGCACCCCTACGTCCACATACAACCATCGCTCGCGGAACCCGGCCGCGGGATGGGGGAGTTGGAGGTCAATTCTAGACGCCTCAGACACAGGCTCGGCAGCAAAGCTCGCACATGCCCAGCGCTGGGAAGGATTGACAAGACGCAGCGAGAAGAAGTGGCGCAGCAGGGCGACCGAAGGAGGGATGCCCACCATGGCTTCGCAAACGAAGGCAAAGACCGAAAGGAGGGTGATGGACTCAAGACTTAGATGCATTAAGTGGATCTGATAATGCGAAAGCACAGCATTGAAGAAATTGGAGAAAGGGGGAACCAGACCCGCCCACAAGGCATCGGTAAAGCATGGGACCTCAGTGGATGTCCTGTCAATGGAGAAGTGGGACGCGGGCCAGGCAGTCGTCCTTCCGCACTCGTTGAAGACGGTGGCCCGGGCCAAGCTGTCCCTGCCCAGGCACTCTTGGTTGAGCACAGTCGACCGGCCGACGAGGGGGGCCACCGTTGGCGGCACACAAGACGAAGGCATGGGTTTCTCTACTCTCTCCTTCCCCGTCGGAGCCATGGCGATGGGAAGGAGGGGGGGATTCAAGATTGGATTGAAGGCAGGGGGAGGCGCTCGAAAGAAGGAAGAACAGAGGACACCCGAGCAACAGGAAAGGGGACGGCTGTGTACAACTACCAGTCCGCCTAGCAGGGCGCCCAATAAGGAAGCGTGGGGGAACGGTGCCGCCCACGTCTAATCAACCGCCATGCGGCGTCCAAGGCCGCGGGCTGTTAGGGCCCGCGGCGCTTCACCCTTGCCCTTTCGCCTCTCGGCACGGCCAAGTCCATGCACACCTTGGGCCCGGGGGCTACTATCGGCGTTCTGGGAATGGGGGTCCCCAGACTTGCCTGCCTGCGGCCTGCGGCGTGGCTCGAGTGGGGGCCCAGCGCAACCCATCTTCATCAGCACGAGGCTCAAGACCCTCGCGAGGGGCCAAGCCTCGTGAGGCGGACGACACGGCGCATCCTCAGGCACAGCCTCGTCAGGCTGGCTCGCGAGGAGGCGGAGAGTTCAAGGCGGGGTACCTCGCGAGGTGCCCATGACACAAGCCATGACGACACGGGGCATCAGGCGGGTGCCAGCGCGCGCAGCGTCCCTCTTTCCTCTTTGGTGCAAAGGGGGCAAGCGTATCCGCGGAGTACCGAGGCATCAGGCAAAGGTTGCCGCTTCGGTGCAACGAGACCAAGACCAGGAGGACTACGAGACGGAGGTCACCATGGAGCCCAGTGCGGCATCATCACCAGAGCCTTTGGCAGGCGAAGACTGCTTTTGTCAGGATAGATGTACTCGCTGTCCCACTTCAAATTAGCCCGCCATTGTTGGATCCCTTCCCGCTCGATATTTGGGGAGAGGACCAGGGCCTCTATAAATAGGACTAGCCACCCACATAGCAAGGGGTTCGATTCCTGGTTGTTCGGCCCGGTATCTGAGAGAAAAAGAGAGAGAGAGGTGACTGAACTCTTCATAGCAGTTCACCACCACAGCCAAGAACAGACCCTCGCGAGGTTGTTCTTCCTTGTATTGTTCATCCTCACCAGCCCCAGGAGGCAATCCATCCACCACACACTGGAGTAGGGTATTACACCACGTCGGTGGCCGAACCAGTATAAATCTTGTGTCTTTCGTGCAGCTCTTTTAGTAGTATTAGATCCCATCGAGATGGAAAGGTTGAAGGTGAGATTTCCGCGCGCACCCCAGTGTTCGAACCTTAAGGGTCTGCCGGAACCCGAAATCCTAGAAAACTCTTCCAGCAATGCCCAACCTTGGTTTTACCATTTGCCACCTAGTCTCTTTTTCCCTTGGGTTTTCGGAGCCTGAGTGTCGTCTTATTTGAACCCCCCCCCCCCCGAGCCAGTGCTCCTCTGAGTGTTGGTCCACCTGTCAGCTGCCGGTGGCCACCAGGGGCAACTCTGGGCTGGCCTACCCGTACCTAGGACAATCTGAGTGTGCCGTGAGAACTAGATATGTGCAGCTCCTATCGGGATTTGTCGGCACATTCGGGCGGTGTTGCTGGATTTTTTTAACTTGTCGAAGTATCTTGTAGAACCGGAATGCAGAGTCTGATCGGAATGTCTCGGGAGAAGGTATATCCTTCGTTAACCGTGAGAGCTTGTCATGGGCTAAGTTGGGACCCCCTGCAGGGATTTGAACTTTCGAAAGTCGTGCCCGCGGTTATGGGCAGATGGGAATTTGTTAATGTTCGGTTGAAGATAACTTGAACCTTAACTTAATTAAAATGAATCAACTGTGTGAGTTAACATGATGGTCTCTTCTCGGCGGAGTCCGGGAAGTGAACACGGTGTTGGAGTAATGCTTGCCGCAGGTTGTTCTCTAGTTACTCGTTCGCGCTTTGCCTTCTCTTCTCGCTCTCTTTTGCGAACAGGTTAGCCACCATATATGCTAGTCGCTTGCTGCAGCTCCACATATTACCTTGTCTTACCTATAAGCTTAAATAGTCTTGATCGCGAGGGTGCGAGATTGCTGATTCCCTATGGCTCACAGATTACTTCCAAACCAGATGCAGGGCCTGATGACTCCGTTCTAGATGACGCGCTTGAGCTCAAGTGGGAGTTCGACGAGGACTCACGCCGTTACTATGTGTCTTTCCCTGATGATCAGTAGTGGTGCCCAGTTGGGGCGATAGGGACCGTGTCGCATGTTGGGTTGATCTTCTATTTTGGCACCGTAGTCGGGCCATGAGTGATTGAATGATGTAATGCTATTTATGTACTTTGTTTGACGTGGCGAGTGTAAGCCAACTATGTACCTTCCCCCTTTTAATATCTTTTTACATGGGATGTTGTGAAGATTGCCTTACTTGCGACATTGCTTTCAATGCGGTTATGCCTCTAAGTCGTGCTTCGACACGTAGGAGATATAGCCGCATCGAGGGTGTTACATCCCCCCCTGTGTCGTAAGAGGAAGATGACGTTGGGGGCTAATTGCATCCTGTGTTGGTAAAGTTACAAGAGAAGATGCACCTAAAACACGGGAAACTAATTTTTTAGTGATCATCTAGAAAAGTTTGGGTATAGGGGAGCTACTAGAACGCGTTGTGTGTGTGTGTGCCAACTTCTCATATATGTGATTTCTTTTGGTAATAAGGGACCTGCTGGGATGCTCTAATAGAAATAGTGAAGTCATTAGACGAGGGAAATATTTTTGTACTTTTATTTCCTTGTTTGGGAGTACATGAGTATGATTAGTCCAGGATGAGGTTTGCCTACAAATTAGCAAAACATGACATGCTACACAAAAATCCTTACAACGACTAAAACATACCCCTTCATCTTTAGCTAGGATTGTATGAGAAGCAAAAGAAGAAAAGGTTAGCCCAAGGCTAGACGAGAGACCAAAGCAAAGGGGATGTTCAGACGACGGCAGGAACATGAACCGATGATGACATAGTTTTAGCAGGAACCAGGCATATGCAAGTGTGCAAAAAAGTTTTGTTTCCATGATCTAGAGAAGAATTGTAAGTGCAAGTGCACTAAGTAATAGAACATGAATTCAATTAGAACAAGCAAGAACAAATAATTATTGACAATTTGAACCGAATAACATGAAGCAAGCAAGAACTAGGCATATGCACAAAACTAATCATGCCAAGAGGTTGCATTTAAATGGTTTGTTTATAATTGTAAGTGCAAGTACATGTCTAAGTAGCATTGACCTACATTATATAGGCAGGGGTTGTTTGGGCTAGGTGAGCTAGAATTTAGGGGGTTTAGGTGGGTTGGGCTTAGAGAAATAAGGGAAGTGACCAGCCATTAGACAAGTTTTATTAGTAAAATGATTCAATCAAATATCAACTATAGAGCCTCCATATTTAATGTTGGAGCATCCAACAAAGTCCAATTGGCTTGAAATTTTAAAGATGTCCTTTCTATAAACCCACATAAAATATTTCAACCTCTTCGGACTTTGTTCGATACTTATTTAGAAAGTATCTCCATATACCGAATAAATGGGGCGTGATCTACGATTGTTGGCTAGGCTTGTGCTAAAATTACGAAACAATTTGGGTACCTCCCAATTGTCACAAAAATTGTGTGTCCAAGGTTTGTGGGCGGGTTTCGACTAGAAGATCGAAAGGGGGAGGGGTTTAATCATTGCCCATTTAAAGATATGGCGAAATAGGATAGTTAGGTTAATTAATTGATTATGCAAGATGATGATTATGAGATGCATATGATGCACAATTAATATAACAGTCAAAAAACATTTAGGGGGGGTGAGGGAGTCCTGGATTAGGGGGTCTCCGAACAGCCGGACTATATCCTTTGGCCGGACTGCTGGACTATGAAGATACAAGATTGAAGACTTCGTCTCGTGTCCGGATGGGACTCTACTTGGCGTGGAAGACAAGCTAGGCAATACGGATATGGATATCTCCTCCTTTGTAACCGACCTTGTGTAACCCTAACCCTCTCCGGTGTCTATATAAACCAAAGGGTTTTAGTCCGTAGGACAACAACCATAACATACAATCATACAATAGGCTAGCTTCTAGGGTTTAGCCTCTCCGATCTCATGGTATATCTACTCTTGTACTACCCATATCATCAATATTAATCAAGAAAGACGTAGGGTTTTACCTCCATCAAGAGGGCCCGAACCTGGGTAAAACATCGTGTCCCCTGCCTCGTGTTACCATCCGGCCTAGACGCATAGTTCGGGACCCCCTACCCGAGATCCGCCGGTTTTGGCACCGACATTGTTGCTTTCATTGAGAGTTCCATTGTGTTGTCGCCACCAGGAAGGATGTCTCATCCCATCTTTAAAGATGGCACTGTTGCTGAGGGAGCTTTGGCTATCGGCCAAACTCTCCGGCTAGGTGGTTTTCTTATGACCGCATGTTCGGCCGCTGCGCCGACGATGACTTCTCGGGTCATCGAAAGCAATCTTCATGTCAACTCGGAACTCACCGAGCAGTTAGATCCAATGGAGCTCTCTTCCCTGAAGGAGCTCTTGGATCGCATTGCCGCCCTGGAAGTCGCTACAGACTACGATCAGATTGGGCCTAAACCCGATCTGAGAGAGATCAACTCTCCCCAGGTCACCTATCACGTTGAAGTGGTGGAGGAACAATGCGACAACCCTTCATCTATCTTAAGGACTAGCTATGTTCGGATTCCCGATCCCTCCAAGCCGGATACCCGCGGAGGGGAGGACGTCACTCAAGGCCTGAACCTAGAGTCAGGCAGTGGGCTAGATTTATTGGAAAACATCCAAGAATCCAAACTTCCGAGTTCAAAAACTCCTTGGCCCCTGAGTCTCAGATTGGGTGAGGATTCGGGTTCAATTCCACCCACCCACCCAAACATAAGTGATCTATCCCAAATTAGGCAAGAGCCCGAAGAAACAGTACACCATTACTGGGCCAGATTCCTCCTGGTCATGAACAAGATAAAGGACTGCCGCGAGGAAGACGCAATTTCATTCTTCTGCAATAATTGCACGGACAAGGGAATCCTCAACACCATAAGTCGCCGCGAAATTACACGCTTTGCCGACTTGGTGTCCATAGTACGAAAGTACTGTGCAATGGAAAGCGCCTGGAAAACCGAAATAAAATTTTGGGATAATCCGGCCCTGAATACAAACCCAGTCCGAAATAAAAGGGTGCATTATCACAATACACCTGGGTTAACTACCAAAAAGCAAAAGCCCTCTACGGGGCAAGGAACCGTACTGGAGGGATGGCTCAATGGACCCTGCAAAATTCATAGTATAGCGGATGCAATACCAACGCACAGCCTTAGAGCATGTTGGATACTCCGGCAGTTGGCCAAAAGTGGTGAGGATCTACTCCTCCCAAATACCATAGAGCACCATCCTGTGGACAACAATACGGTGTTAAAGGTCTTTGAGACCTTCGCGTGAAATAATAGACGCAAGCGAACACTCCGCAGCATGGCCGAAATCTGCCACGTAGTAGAAATAAATCCTTGGAGTGACACGGCTATTATCTTCAATGCCAGTGACGAACCCAAATTCCGAACAGCCCGAGCACTAGCCGCACTGGTCCTCAGTCCAATCGTGGATGGCTTTCGACTCACCTAGGTACTCATGGACGGTGGCAGCGGATTAAACCACATCTATGAGGAAACTCTTAAAAAGATGGAAATAGACTGGAGCCGCATTGAGCAAAGTAGCACAACCTTTAGAGGAATCATCCCCAGTCGGGAAGCACGTTGTGCTGGGAAAATCACACTAGATGTGGTATTCGGCACACCGGATAATTACAGGTCCGAAGAAATTACATTCCAAGTGGCCCCGTTCAGTAGCGGATAGCACGCTCTATTAGGGCGGGAGGCGTTTACAATCTTCCAAGCCATACCCCATTATGGGTACATGAAGCTCAAAATGCCCGGGCCCAACGGAATCATCACTCTTGCTAGTGATCCAGACATAGCACTCCGCGCCGAAAATAAGACAGCCGCACTGGCCCTCGAGGCACTATCCGAAGCCCTAGCGGCCGAGGAACTAACTGCGTTGTGCTCCACGGTGAACAGGGACGATGTGATACTCGATAAAAGATCAAAGTCCACCTCCTTTAAACCGGCGGACGATATAGTCAAATTCCAAGTCCATCCAACGGACCTAACAAAAACAGCTTCCGTCAGGGCACAATTAAACCCTGATGTCGACGCCGCACTTCGAGATTTCCTACGCGAGAACTGGGACATTTTTTCCTGGCACCCTTCAGACATGACAGGAATCCCACGCAGGCTGGCCGAGCACAGCCTAAATATCCTAAAAGGATTCAAGCCAGTCAAGCAGGCTCTTCGGTGTTTCTCCGAAACCTAAGAGACAAGCCATGGGAGAGGAACTAGCCAAGCTATTGGAGGCCGGATTCATCAGAGACATAAAATATCCGGACTGGCTAGCAAACCTGGTGGTGGTACCAAAGAAGGACAAATCATGGCGCTTGTGCGTCGATTTTAAGGATCTTAACAAGGCCTGCCCAAAGGATCCTTTCCCCCTCCCCCGCATCGATCAAATCATCGACGCCACCGCAGGACACGATTCATTGTGTTTCCTCGACACATACACCGGCTACCATCAAATTAAAATGGCAGAGCCAGACCAAGCCGCAACGGCATTCATCACACCATACGGCCCATTCTGCTTCAACACAATGCCCTTCAGGCTCAAAAACGCCGGCGCAACATATCAGCGCATGATTCAGACATGTCTGGCAAACCAGATCGCCAAAACAGTGGAGGCATACGTAGATGACGTGGTCGTTAAAACCAAGCATGTCGAAACTCTAGTAGACGACTTGAGGCTCACATTCGATAACCTCCGAACATATGACATCAAGCTCAATCCGGAAAAATGCGTTTTTGGTGTACCATCCGGAAAGCTCCTGGGATTCATTGTCTCCAGTAGAGGTATTGAAGCTAATCCGGCCAAAATCCGAGTGTTGTCACAGTTGGCTACCCCAACAAACCTCAAACAAATACAAAAATTGACTGGATGCGTGGCGGCTCTAAGCCGCTTTATCTCCCGCTCGGGAGAAAAGGCATTACCCCTTTATCGCCTCCTCCGGCGCACCGAACACTTCGAATGGACGGATGCCGCCACGGCCGGACTCAACGAAATAAAAGCCATATTGGCAACAAACCCAGTCCTGGCCGCGCCAAACATTGGCAAACCAATGCTATTATACATTGCGGCAACTCATCAAGTAGTAAGCGCAGTGCTCGTCGTTGAACGAGAAGCGGACGGACACAAATTGACACAAATTCCCCCTTCAAAAGCCGGTTTACTATGTGTCCACTGTCCTTACTCCATGCAAATCACGGTACCCGCATTATCAAAAGATAGCGTACGCGGTATTTATGGCATCCCGGAAGCTGCGACACTACTTTCAAGAGTGTTCGATAACGGTAGCCTCGGAAGTACCACTTAACGATATTATAAACAACCGCGACGTGACGGACCGGATTGCCAAATGGGCCATTGAGCTCCTCCCGTTCAACATAACTTACAAGCCACGACGAGCTATTAAATTGCAAGTGTTGGCTGACTTTGTCACTGAGTGGACGGAAGCCGAACTCCCTAAGGAGTACGGCACATATTCAAACTGGATCATGCACTTCGGCGGCTCCAAAATGTTGGCTGGTCTGGGGGCTGGAGTCGTGTTGACGTCCCCAATAGGAGATTCAGTTCAATACGTACTACAGATAATGTATACGGACTCCAACAATGCAGCTGAATATGAGGCCCTTCTACATGGTCTCCGGATGGCAGTATCCATGGGCATTCAATGCCTAGATGTGTGCGAGGATTCGAACCTCGTGATATCCCAAATAAATGGAGACTTTGATGCCAAGGACCCAAAAATGGCAGCTTATCACAATGTCGTCCTAAAGATGTCAGCTCGGTTCGAGGGGCTTGAATTCCACCATGTGGCTCCGGAAAACAATCAGGCGGCGGATATCCTCGCCCACATCGGCGCAAAACGCGACGCGGTCCCTCCCAACATATTCCTGGAAAGGCTCTTCAAGCCATCCGTAGCATGGGAAGGGGACACCGGTAACAATAGTCCGGACCCGGCCAAAATACCCGATACCGAACTCTCTGACACAATCAGAGGCTCCGCCACCGAAATAACACATTCAGCCCATGAAATAATGGCCATTATTGCCCCGTGGACAGAACCATTCTTGGCCTACCTAACTAGACAGGAACTTCCGGAGGACCAAAATGAGGCACGCTGCATAGTGCGGCAATCCAAGGCCTACAGGGTCCATGAGGGAGAATTGTACAAAAAAAGCGCTACCGGAGTCCTTCAAAGGTGCATCTCCGAAGAGGAAGGGCGGAACCTTTTGGCAAAAATTCACGCCGGACTCGGCGGTCATCACGCCGCAGCCCGGGCTCTTGTAAGCAAGGCCTTCCGTACAGGATTCTATTGGCCAATGGCCAGGGCAGATGCATAGGACTTGGTCCACCGTTGCGCCGGTTGCCAGCTCTTTGCAAATCAAAGCCACATGCCACCCACCGCCCTCCAAACAATCCCCATTACATGGCCCTCCGCGGTCTGGGGGCTCGACATGGTTGGACCCCTTAAAGGGGGAACCCACAAGAAAAAATACTTATTGGTCATGGTGGATAAATTCACCAAATGGATAGAGGCTAAACCGGTTAAAACAGCCGAATCCGGACCGGTGATAGATTTCATATCCGGGGTTGTACACCGTTACGGCGTCCTCCACAGCATCATCACTGATAACGGCACGAACTTCACGGCCGACGAGGTAAAACTCTATCACCCACAAACCAATGGTCAAGTCGAACGAGCAAATGGTCTTATAATGAGCGGCATTAAACCCAGATTAGTGCTCTCCTTAACGGAGTCTGACACGCACTGGGTAGAGGAGCTCAACTCTGTACTCTGGGGGCTGCGGACCACGCCGAATCATAGTACCGGATATACACCGTTTTTATGGTGTACGGCGCAGAGGCAGTCCTGCCCTGTGACATAATTCATGACTCAATGCACATGTACGAAGAAAGAGCAGCCGAGCTCGATCGGCAGGACAGTCTGGACACCTTGGAGGAAGAGCGCGACATAGCCAAAGCCCGTTCCGCATTTTACCAGCAACAGGCTCGCAGATACCAAAGCAGAGAAGTACGGGCCAAAACATATAACGTTGGCGAACTAGTTCTACGACTGCCGGATAAGAAAAAGAACAAGCTCGAGCCCAAATGGGAAGGTCCCTTCATTATCGACCAAGTTCTGACCGGTGGAGCGTACCGACTGTGGGATGCATCGACTAGTCGACTCAAGCCGAACCCATGGAACGCAGCCAGGCTTCAAAGATTCTACGCCTAGCACCGGACTCTATGTTAGTCCCCTCCCTTTGTCCATTTTCTGCATATGCATCATCTGTCTTGTTTCCCTTTCTTTCTTTTATTTCTCTAGGCCTTCAAGGGTCACCTTGTGCCTCACTCGTACATTACAGATACGCTAGCTGCACTCTTCATACCTGGGGGCTTCTTTCACAGAAGCATAAATTATTTACCCGGGCCTCACGCCCAACACATGTGTTATACTTCCGCATATACCTTTTTCACCATTATGTGCATCGATATGACTTAAGTTTTGGCCAAGCAGGGTTGCCTGGCTCTTGTATTTATGCCCTACGTTCCCATTAATTCGGCTAGGGCATAAGGGGAGCACCTCTGCGATTGTTACCGCCGGGTCAGCCGGACGTGTACCTCAGACTGGGTGAAGCCGAAAGCTAGCTTTCTTAAGGGAATATTCGGTCGGTGAACAAAAGATGACTTTTATTTATTATCTATATCTGCCCCCAGATGCTTTTTCTGCGCTTCTTATCGTAGTCCGGACATGCACTTTAGGGCATGCTTACCCAGGGAAAGGAACCCTTAACGGAACTATTCTCCCTGGAAGATGTTTCTTACTACCCATGTAATATAACATAACTAGTTGGGCACTTGTCTGATAAAGCACTAATGACCCCTACGCCTGGTCTCCACGCATGCCCCGGTTCTTACATAACCGAGAGGGTATTCGGATACACTCTGGACCATCGGGTCCCGAGGTTGAAGCGAAAAGGTCCGCCACGACAAACGATCTACAATCCGGCTAGAAGGCATTATACATGTCACTTTAAAATTACATAGTCAATTTGACTGGTTGAATTCCTCTTCAATACCATCCAATAGGCTGTCTAGTCTACAGTCCTGTTGGGAATACTTTGCGGCCAATTCTACTTGGCCGTACACTAAGCTCACAGGGATCTCCTTCTCATCAGGCCCCACAGGTCCGACTTCGGCCATGTGGTTCGGGTCAGCCTTCGTGTACCGTGTCTTCACCATTGCCCAGGCTTCCTTGGCGCCCTGACGGCAGGCCGATATCTTCCATAATCGGAAGCGCCACCGCGCTCCCTTCAGCTTTTCTGCAAGCTCTCCAAGGCCTTCGGGTATGGAGACGGATGGTCACAAGGCCTGGGCGACGCCTTGCATCACCTGCCGAACTCGTTCGTGTAGCTGTGAGAGCTTGGGAAGAAGGTCACCCATTGAACCAGGCATTTCCTCGGCAGGATGACCTATTAGCATACCTACAGACATAACTCTGTCAGCCAGCTTCCTCGCCGAACTCTTTTTCAAAGTTTGTTCAAGCACTTACTAAATATGCCGCGTCGAAGCCGCTGATTCTCCTTAACAGTGTCTGATAGTTGGGCACAAACATATTTTAGTTCCACGCCCAGCTTGGTGTTGGCATCTAGGAGATCATTCTTCTCCTGCCTCACCCTCGTAAGAACGCTCTCACCAGCCTTCAGCTGGCGTAGGAGCTGTTGCTTACCTGGATTTACTCCAGGGTCATCTGTAATTTTATCGTCAGATCTGCATATACGCCGCATTCTATATGATACTTATCATTCGAAGGATATGTTACCAGAGGGGGTCTCTTTGGGCTCCCCTACTGCGGCGAGTGCAGCCTGAGGTTGGGCTTTGCACTCTTCCAGCTCCTGGGACAGTTGAGTATTCTTTTCTGTAAGAACCTGCATAACAAATGATCCTTAAATCAGTTATCCTAGCTGTTTCAAGTCTTAGGGGCTACTGATATGTATAATCACCAAATTTTCTCACCCGTATGTCTTTTACATACTGTTGCGTGGCTCTGGCTAGACCATTTTGAGCGGCACGGAGGTACGCGTCTCCCAAGTTGAAGGCATCCAATGCCTCTTGGGAGAAACAAGCGTCACGAAGAACAGTCCGGCGACGCCTGTGGTTCATGGCACTTTCCACCTCGGAATTGGTGGCGGACAATTTATCAGCATCCTCTGTCGGAGGAGCGCCCGGCGCATGCCTCATATTCGTTCCCGCCTCCGAATCCGGCCTTGGAGCCTGGCTGGTGGAGGCGCGGTTGGTAGCCTCTCCGAGTATAGTCCGGCGAGCGCTCTTTTTCCTGAAAAGAAGGCATGGGCGTTAATATGCCTCTGAGAGTAATGTCTTGCAATAAAGACGGCGCGCCGTACCGCTGCGCCGGTGTCTCAATCCGGACTGTTGGTCTTTTGAGCCTGCCTGGCCTCGCGGCCCCTTGTTGACTAATCGCCGCAGGCTCGGCCTTCCGCCTCGAGGACCTCCCCTGCAAAACATGGCTGTTATACGACAATTAAAAAAACGCAAGGATGGATCCCCTTTCGAAGTGCTGGGACTTCGGTCTCAGTCACCTGTGAGGCTGGAAGTAGCCCAAGGTAATCGGCCGTAATGGCCACCAAAGCGTTGTCATTACTCGATTGGTAAAATACCCCATCGATCAGCTCCACAGATATGTCCGGATCCTCCTGGGAGGCCGGGTCAAGGGACCGTCAAGGGTCCTCGGGTTGTGGAGGAGGGTTGTTTATCTCCTTTGCAGCCTAGCGCAGCTCCTGCGATGAAATCGCTAGACTGAATACTTAACTACGGGAATACGAAACGGATGGGCGAGAAAAGTCTCCGCTTACCTAGCTCGGAGGATTTTACATAGAAAATCCGCCCTGCGGGTTGACACGAAGGAATTCCTCCTCTTCTCCCTTGTACAAAGTGGATAAGATCTTTATTAGATCAGCAGCCGATCCCAGCCCTTTGCGGTCGTGGCGGGTGGCGTCATTCTCCCCGTTGAAATCCCACATGGGGTGGCCTCTATATTGAAGCGGCTGCACCCCCCACATAATACATATGGCCATGACCTCGATCATGGTCAATCCGGATCAAGCTAAAAAACTTATCCAGCTCATCAGGTAAAGAACGTCCATGTCATCTTCCTCCAGGGAGCTCCATGGACGCCAGCTCCGACGCTTCTTCAAAGGGGCATTGTCGTACTCAGGAAGGCCAATTCTAATAGGATCCGGGAGGGGGCGTCTTATATATAAAACCATTCTGAAGGCCAGTCTTCGGACGTCTTCTTTGGGGTTCCGGACAGGTATCTGGTAGCGGCAATACGCCACACTTCGGCTCCGCCCACTTGATATATTGACCCCTTCCGAGAACGGGGCACAAGGCAGAACAACTTCATCCACAGAGCGAAATGAGCCTCACAGCCCAAAAACAACTCGCAAAGGGCTACGAATCCCGCGATATGCAGCATGGAGGCAGGCGTAAGGTTATGCAACTGGAGGCCGTAGAACTCCAGGAGCCCCCGGAGAAACGGATGAATTGGAAATCCTAGCCCTCTTACCAAATAAGGGACAAGGCATACCCGCTCTCCCTTGGAGGGATTGGGAAGGCTCTCCGCTTGCTCTCCGCCATTATAGGTGGCAAGCCCGGCTCAAACCAGGACCATGTACGCTGGGGGAAGAAATCCCTTGGTCTGAAGCATCACTAATTTGCTGTGCGGGATGGAACATCTCTCCCAATCTCCAGGCTTGGGGCTAGGGGAGCGAGAGGAGGAGCTGCGTCGACCGGCCATGATGGAATGGATCTCTGTCGAATGCGCTCTGATGAAGGCTCGCCAAGGGAGGATGGTGTGATTTGGATCCGAATCCTCGTCTTTTTAATAGGCAGCTCATTCACACAGCTAGGGGGTAAATGTAAAAACACCCTGGCTCTTCACATTCACTCGACACGTGGAAAGTGGCCATTATTGGGCGTGGAAGCCAAGGAGTGCAACATTCACAAGAGGCCGGACACTATTTCGACAGGTACACGGAATTTGGAGAGGAACCCGCCTTGCAATGCCGAAGACAATACTGCGCCCGGACTCATCGTCATTGAAGCCTGGTTCAGGGGCTACTGAGGGAGTCCTGGATTAGGTGGGTCTTCGGACAGCCAGACTCTATCCTTTGGCCGGACTGCTGGACTATGAAGATACAAGATTGAAGACTTCGTCTCGTGTCCGGATGGGACTCTACTTGGCGTGGAAGGCAAGCTAGGCAATACGGATATGGATATCTCCTCCTTTGTAACCGACCTTGTGTAACCCTAACCCTCTCCGGTGTCTATATAAACCGAAGGGTTTTAGTCCGTAGGACAACAACCATAACATACAATCATACCATAGGCTAGCTTCTAGGGTTTAGCCTCTCCGATCTCGTGGTAGATCTACTCTTGTACTACCCATATCATCAATATTAATCAAGCAGGACGTAGGGTTTTACCTCCATCAAGAGGGCCCGAACCTGGGTAAAACATCGTGTCCCCTGCCTCCTGTTACCATCCGGCCTAGACGCATAGTTCGGGACCCCCTACCCGAGATCCGCCGGTTTTGACACCGACAGGGGGTTTAAGGGGGGTTACTCCTGGGCCGTTACACGAGTCATGTGACAAAACTTGGTAAAAGTGTCCAAATGCATACTTGCGCCCTCTGAAGTAAAGTCTCAAAATTGGTTATCATTTAGTTGGTTTGGCTTAATCTCATACTGCTTATTTGTACAAAACACCAACCCTTAATTGGGGACAATTAACTGCCAGGAGAAATACATGAACAAGGGCAAAAGATCTGTTGAGACTTTTGTTACTGCGGGATAAGTACTTCAGGGCACAAAACTGCTGGTAGAACTTGAGCAGCAAGGGCACACACACTGCCCGTAAATTTTTAGGGCATAATAACAGTCCATGTTATAGTTGGTTTGCATTCAGCTACTGTCAGAGGGAGATCTCATGGATGGTGCACATGAAGGAAATATGCCCTAGAGGCAATAATAAAGTTGTTATTTATATTTCCTTATATCATGATAAATGTTTATTATTCATGCTAGAATTGTATTAACCAGAAACTTAGTACATGTGTGAATACATAGACAAACTGAGTGTCACTAGTATGCCTCTACTTGACTAGCTCGTTAATCAAAGATGGTTAAGTTTCCTAGCCATAGACAAAGAGTTGTCATTTGATGAACGGGATCATATCATTAGAGAATGATGTGATTGACTTGACCCATCCGTTAGCTTAGCAATTTGATCGCTTAGTTTATTGCTATTGCTTTCTCCATAACTTATACATGTTCCTATGACTAAGAGATTATGCAACTCCCGAATACAGGAGGAACACTTAGTGTGCTATCAAACGTCACAACGTAACTGGGTGACTATAAAGATGCTCTATAGGTGTCTCCGACGGTGTATGTTGAGTTGGCATAGATCGAGATTAGGATTTGTCACTCCGTGTATTGGAGAGGTATCTCTGGGCCCTCTCGGTAATGCACATCACTATAACACCGTGTCCACCGTGGCAAAGCGCGAGCGAGAAACTAGAGAGCAACCTGCGCAAACATTACTCCAACACCGTGTCCACTTCCCGGACTCCGCCGAGAAGAGGCCATCAGGGTAAAACACTCGGTTGATTCATTTTAATTAAGTTATGTTCAAGTTATCTACAACCGGACATTAACAAATTCCCATCTGCCCATAACCGCGGGCACGGCTTTCGAAAGTTCAATCCCTGCAGGGGAGTCCCAACTTAGCCGATGACAAGCTCTCACCGTCAACGAAGGAATAGACCTCCACCCGAGACATTCCGATCAGACTCGGTATCCCGGTACAACAAGACATTTCGACAGGTTAAAACAAGACCATCAACACCGCCGAATGTGCCGACAAATCCCGATAGGAGCTGCACATATCTCTTTCTCAGGGCACACTCAGATGAACACTACGTACAACTAAAACCAACCCTCGAGTTGCCCCGAGGTGGCGCTGCAAGTGGCTCTGTTTGGACCAACACTCAGAGGAGCACTGGCCCGGGGGGGGGGGGGGGGGTTTAATTAAGATGACCCTCGGGCTCTGAAAACCCAAGGGAAAAAGAGGCTAGGTGGCAAATGGTAAAACCAATGTTGGGCATTGCTGGAAAAGCTTTAATCAAGGCGAACTATCAAGGGGTTCCCATTATAGCCCAATCGCGTAAGGGACGCAAAATCCGGGAACATAACACCGATATGACGGAAACTAGGGCGGCAAGAGTGGAACAAAACACTAGGCGAGAGGCCGAGCCTTCCACCCTTTACCAAGTGTATAGATGCAATAAGATAACATGGCAATATAATGATATCCCGACAAGTAAATAAATGTTCCAACAAGGAACGGTCTCCAATCTTCACCTGCAACTAACAACGCTATAAGAGGGGCTGAGCAAGGCGGTAACATAGCCAATCAACGGTTTGCTAGGACAATGGTGGGTTAGAGGCTGAACATGGAAATTTGGGAGGCTGACAAGCAAGTGGTAGGCATCGTAGCATTGGCATAGCAAAAGAGCGAGCAAACTAGCATAGCAAAGATAGTAGTGATTTCGAGGGTATGATCATCTTGCCTGCAAAGTTGTCAGAGTTGACTGGATCCTCGAAAGCAAACTCAACGGGCTCCTCGTTAGCGAACTCGTCTCCCGGCTCTACCCAAACAAGACAAACAAGCAACAAGGATACAATCAACCACGTGCAAGCTCAAACAATAAGATGCAATGATGGTATGCTATGCGGGATGCAATGCGGGGTGCATATGCAAGATATGACAGGAAATGCATGAACCTGGACTCAACTTGGAAAACCAAGTGTGCCACTGGAAAGATGGGATGAAATTGCTTGAAAACGATATAAAGAACGCCGGAATCGGAGTTACGGTTTGGAAATGGCAAGCGTTTCAAATATGACACCGGTCTGTGATTTACAGCAAGTAGTCATCTAAATGCAATGAGATGAACATGTTACAGCACTCAAACATGGCAACAAAATACATGGCAGGGAAGCCTTCAAGATGCTTAACAAAACACTAGCACTGAGCCATGGCCAATTCATCCATTAAGAGGTTCAAATAAGCATGGCAAAAATGCAAATGCAAAACAGATTTCAGACTTAGTGAAATTAACACTTGTCTGAAATTTCAGATCATGAAGCCCTCTTCGGAGCAGCAAAACAACATGATACATGACCTGATTATGATAAATAAGAACATGGCATTGAGCTACTCAACAATCTTAACAAAAGACCCAAAGTGACCTGGGGCCAAAAGGGTTCACAAAATATACTAACAAGCACACGAACATAGCTAAAACACAATCAGTTTTCAGACTTAGTGAAAACTGAGATATGCTAAAATTTAACTCACGAAGGCATGTAAAAGAGCTCGATGCACTCACCACGGTGCAAGTCATGGCAAGGCAAGCGTACATACATTAAGAAGGCACAAAATGCTAGCTAGACATGGCAAGAACAATGGCATAACATGCACGGATCAACTACAATAACATCGGCAAATCGCAAACAAGTTGACGATCTGCCTAGAGTTACCACGAAGCAAAAGTAGAGCTCGATTGACTCAAGCTAGGGTACTCCACATGTGCAAACAAAGACATGGATGGATAGAGCATAACAAGATTAACAAAACTCCTTTACTCATCATCCTCAAAAGAGGCACGGATCACTAGGAAACAGCAAGAACATATGGCATCATGAACTAAATAATCCCAGACTTAGTGAAATCCACTAAGTCACTGAAAACAGATTTACCAGGTGCCTCACTTTGCAAGCTTGCACAAGTCACCACACACATCCTAAAAATGCATGGGTTGCACCTCTGGAAAGAATACAAAATTCTTAACAAAACATATGAAGGACTCACAGGCATATCATGCACACAATAATCATGGCAAAAATGACAAAAGTCTAAGATGAACTAGCGGATCTGACAATTATCTCACGAAGCCTCCTTCTAACAGCATTTCGGGCATCAAGATGAACTCAAATGAAAATGATGCAATGGAATGAAATGATGTACTCGTCGAGACGAACATTTTCATATACTATATGTCCAAATCGGAGCCACGGATGCGGAGATATGGCAGGTCAAAGTATGCTCGAAAATTAGGGTTAGGAGGGAAAAAGTCAACCGTGAGGAGATATTTTTGGATCTAGATCTGAGATGCACTATTCCTGGCATGGACTTCGAGGTTGACCGGCCGGAGTTGAGATCGCCGGCGTCGGAGAGGAAGAAGAGGAGGCCGGGGCTTGACTGGTTGGTGTGGGGGCTCGCCGGGGCGGCGACTTCGAGGCGGTGGGGCGGTGCACGGCGGTGGGGCGCGGCGCCGGCGTGACGGCGGCGAGCAGCGGCGGATGCGGCGGCCGGCGTCGAACTCGGTCGTGGGCGGCGGCGGTCTTTGCGGCGGAGGAGGCGGCGATGTGGCAGCGGGGACGCCCTAGCGCGGCGTGGCGGCGGATGGGCCTCGGGGGCCCGGATCGGGCCTCCCGGGCCGGCGGCGAAGCGGTCCCGCAGTGCTGACATGGCGGCGGCGAGTGCGGCGATTTTTGTTCGGCCGGGTCGAATGTGTCCGGCTAGGCGCGGAGATCTGTTTTTTTTAGCTAGGGATGCGGGGAAGAAGATGATCCGAAAACGGAGGGGCTATATATAGGCATAAGTGGAGCTAGGAGAGTCCAAATGAGGTGCGGTTTTCGGCCACGCGATCGTGATCGAACGCTCTAGGAGATGTAGCAGAGTTTGGTGGGTTTTGGGCCAAATTGGAGGGATGTTGGGCTGCAACACACACAAGGCCTTTTCGGTCCCTCGGTTAACCGTTGGAGTGTCAAACAAAGTCCAAATGGTACGAAACTTGACAGGCGGTCTACCAGTAGTAAACCAAGGCCGCATGACAAGTCTTGGTCCAATCCGGAAATGTTTAATCCCCACACACGAAAGAAAGCTAGAAATGACCACCAGAGGAGAACGAAGCGCCGGAATGCAAAACGGACAACGGGGAAAATGCTCGAATGCATGAGATGAACACGTATGCAAATGCAATGCACATGATGACATGATATGAGATGCATGACAAAGAAAACAACACATGGAGACAAAAACCCGAACCCGAGAAATAAATATAACTTATCGCCGGAAACGGCAAGATTTGGATTACAAATTGGGAAAGGTATATCCGGGGTGTTACCACACTCCACCACTACGAAAAGATCTCGTCCCAAGATCTAGGACTGAAAGAACGCCGGGTACTCAGAACAGAGGTGATCCTCGCGTTCCAAGGTAGCTTCACGGTCGGAATGGTGTGACCACTTGACTTTGAGAAATTTGATTGACTTGTTGCGAGTCCTGCGTTCAGTCTCTTCAAGGATTGCAACTGGGTGCTCACGATAGGAGAGATCTTCTTGGAGCTCAATGTCCTCGAAGTTGATGGTGCGGTCGGGCGTCTTGAAGCACTTTCGGAGCTGAGAGACATGGAACACATCATGAACGTTTGCAAAGTTTGACGGAAGCTCGAGTTGATAGGCGAGGTCGCCTCTCTTGCTGACAATCTTGAAAGGTCCGATGTATCTAGGGGCAAGCTTCCCTTTGGTACCGAAGCGACGAGTCCCTTTCATAGGAGAGACGTGGAGGTAAACATGATCTCCGATCTCGAATGCCAAATCATGGTGCTTACTATCATAGTAGCTCTTCTGGCGGGATTGGGCTGCTTTGAGGTTATCACGAATGACCTTGCACATTTCTTCTGCCTCTGTGATTAAGTCATTACCCAGCAGCTGACGTTCACCGGTTTCAGACCAGTTGAGAGGGGTACGGCACTTCCTGCCATACAGAATTTCAAATGGGGCCTTGCCCGAACTTGCTTGAAAACTGTTGTTGTATGAGAATTCAGCATAAGGAAGACAATCCTCCCACTTCATGCCGAAGGAGATCACACAAGCCCTGAGGATATCTTCAAGAATCTGGTTGACATGCTCGACTTGACCGCTTGTTTGAGGATGGAAAGCTGTGCTGAAGCGGATGTTGGTGCCCATGGCCTTCTGAAAAGAATCCCAAAACTTGGAGGTAAAGATGATGCCACGGTCTGAAGATCTCACTTGAGGAATACCGTGCAGAGAGACAATTCGAGAGGTATAGAGTTCCACCAATTGAGCTGCAGTGATCGACTCTTTGATAGGCAAAAAGTGAGCCACTTTGGTGAGCTCGTCGATGACAACGAATATAGCATCATTACCACGCTTGGACTTTGGAAACCCAGTCACGAAGTCCATTTCAATGTGGTCAAACTTCCATTCTGGAATGGCAAGAGGTTGGAGGAGACCTGCTGGCCTTTGGTGTTCTGCCTTCACTCTTCTGCAGACATCACATTCATTCACGAATTGAGCGATCTCGCGCTTCATTCGAGTCCACCAATAATCTTGCTTAAGATCCTGATACATCTTCGTGCTCCCAGGGTGGATGGAGAGGAGAGAGTTGTGAGCCTCGTTCATGATCACTTTACGAAGTTCACCTTTGGGCACAACAATTCGATCCTCGAAGAAGAGAGTGTCCTTGTCATCAAGGCGGTAGCACTTGTACTTGGATTGACTCTTGGCAATCCCAATCTTCACCCTTTTCACCATAGCATCAAGAAGCTGGGCTTGGCGAATCTGGTCTTCCAAGGTAGGAGAGACTTGAAGGTTGGCGAGGAAACCTTGAGGAACAATTTGCAGATTAAGTTTGCGGAAAGCTTCACAAAGCTCGGGTTGATAAGGCTTGAGAATCAAACTGTTGCAATACGCTTTCCTGCTCAAAGCATCAGCAATCACATTGGCCTTGCCTGGAGTATACTCGATACTCGGATTATACTCTTGAATCATTTCGACCCATCGAGTTTGCCTGAGGTTGAGATTAGGCTGAGTAAAGATGTACTTGAGACTCTTGTGATCAGTGAAAATGTCCACTTTTCTTCCCAATAGAAGATGTCTCCAAGTCAAAAGAGCATGCACAACTGCCGCCTGTTGGGGAACGCAGTAATTTCAAAAAATTTCCTACGCACACGCAAGATCATGGTGATGCACAGCAACGAGAGGGGAGAGTGTTGTCTACGTACCAACGCAGACCGACTGTGGAAGCGATCACACAATGTAGAGGAAGTAGTCGTACGTCTTCTTCCCGATCCGACCGATCCAAGCACCGTTACTCCGGCACCTCCGAGTTCTTAGCACACGTTCAGCTCGATGACGTTCCTCGGGCTCCGATCCAGCAAAGCGTCGAGGAAGAGTTCCGTCAGCACGACGGCGTGGTGACGATCTTGATGTACTACCGACGCAGGGCTTCGCCTAAGCACTGTAACGGTATGATCGAGGTGGAATTTGGTGGCAGGGGGCACCGCACACGGTTAAGGAACGATTAACTTGTGTGTCTTGGGGTGCCCCCTGCCCCCGTATATAAAGGCCAGGGGCAGGGGGTTCGGCCGGCTAGGAGGGAGGCGCAGGGGGGAGTCCTACTCCCACCGGGAGTAGGACTCCTCCCTCCAATCCTATTCCAACTAGGATTCTTGGGGGGAAGGAGAAAGAGGGGGCCGGCCCACCTTTCCTAGTCCTATTAGGAATTGGGAAAGGGGGGGGCGCCGGCCAAGTGTGGGCTGCCTCTTCTCTCTTTTCCACTAAGGCCCAATAGGCCCATTTACCTCCCGGGGGGTTCCGGTAACCCTCCCGGTAATCCGGAAAAATCCCGATTTCACCCGGAACGCTTCCGGTGCCCAAACATAGGCTTCCAATATATCAATCTTTACGTCTCGGCCTTTTCGAGACTCCTTGTCATGTCCGTGATCTCATCCGGGACTCCGAACAACCTTCGGTACATCAAAATGCATAAACTCATAATAACTGTCATCGTAACGTTAAGCGTGCGGACCCTACGGTTCGAGAACAATGTAGACATGACCGAGACACGTCTCCGGTCAATAACCAATAGTGGGACCTGGATGCCCATATTGGCTCCTACATATTCTACGAAGATCTTTATCGGTCAGACCGCATAACAACATACGTTGTTCCCTTTGTCATCGGTATGTTACTTGCCCGAGATTCGATCGTCGGTATCCAATACCTAGTTCAATCTCGTTACTGGCAAGTCTCTTTACTCGTTCCGTAATACATCATCTCATAACTAACATCTTAGTTATTATGCTTGCAAGGCTTATGTGATGTGTATTACCGAGAGGGCCCAGAGATACCTCTCCGACAATTGGAGTGACAAACCCTAATCTTGAAATACGCCAACCCAACATCTACCATTGGAGACACCTGTAGTACTCCTTTATAATCACCCAGTCACGTTGTGACGTTTGGTAGTACCCAAAGTGTTCCTCCGGTAAACGGGAGTTGCATAATCTCATAGTTATAGGAACATGTATAAGTCATGAAGAAAGCAATAGCAACATACTAAACGATCGGGTGCTAAGCTAATGGAATGGGTCATGTCAATCAGATCATTCAACTAATGATGTGACCTCGTTAATCAAATAACAACTCTTTGTTCATGGTTAGGAAACATAACCATCTTTGATTAACGAGCTAGTCTAGTAGAGGCATACTAGTGACACTCTGTTGGTCTATGTATTCACACATGTATTATGTTTCCGGTTAATACAATTCTAGCATGAATAATAAACATTTATCATGATATAAGGAAATAAATAATAACTTTATTATTGCCTCTAGGGCATATTTCCTTCAGTCTCCCACTTGCACTAGAGTCAATAATCTAGATTACACAGTAATGATTCTAACACCCATGGAGTCTTGGTGCTGATCATGTTTTGCTCGTGGAAGAGGCTTAGTCAACGGGTCTGCAACATTCAGATCCGTATGTATCTTGCAAATCTCTATGTCTCCCACCTGGACCAAATCCCAGATGGAATTGAAGCGTCTCTTGATGTGTTTGGTTCTTTTGTGAAATCTGGATTCCTTTGCCAAGGCAATTGCACCAGTATTGTCACAGAAGATTTTCATTGGACCCGATGCACTAGGTATGACACCTAGATCGGATATGAACTCCTTCATCCAGACTCCTTCGTTCGCTGCTTCCGAAGCAGCTATGTACTCCGCTTCACATGTAGATCCCGCTACGACGCTTTGTTTAGAACTGCACCAACTGACAGCTCCACCGTTTAAAGTAAACACGTATCCGGTTTGCGATTTAGAATCGTCCGGATCAGTGTCAAAGCTTGCATCAACGTAACCTCTTACGGTGAGCTCTTTGTCACCTCCATATACGAGAAACATATCCTTAGTCCTTTTCAGGTATTTCAGGATGTTCTTGACCGTTGTCCAGTGATCCACTCCTGGATTACTTTGGTACCTCCCTGCTAAACTTATAGCAAGGCACACATCAGGTCTGGTACACAGCATTGCATACATGATAGAGCCTATGGCTGAAGCATAGGGAACATCTTTCATTTTCTCTCTATCTTCTGCAGTGGTCGGGCATTGAGTCTGACTCAACTTCACACCTTGTAATATAGGCAAGAACCCTTTCTTTGCTTGATCCATTTTGAACTTCTTCAAAATCTTGTCAAGGTATGTGCTTTGTGAAAGTCCAATTAAGCGTTTTGATCTATCTCTATAGATTTTTATGCCTAATATGTAAGCAGCTTCCCCGAGGTCTTTCATCGAAAAACTTTTATTCAAGTATCCCTTTATGCTATCCAGAAATTCTATATCATTTCCAATGAGTAATATGTCATCCACATATAATATCAGAAATGCTACAGAGCTCCCACTCACTTTCTTGTAAATACAGGCTTCTCCAAAAGTCTGTATAAACCCAAATGCTTTGATCACACTATCAAAGCGTTTATTCCAACTCCGAGATGCTTGCACCAGTCCATAAATGGATCGCTGGAGTTTGCATACTTTGTTAGCTCCCTTTGGATCGACAAAACCTTCTGGTTGCATCATATACAACTCTTCTTCTAGAAATCCATTCAGGAATGCGGTTTTTACATCCATTTGCCAAATTTCATAATCATAAAATGCGGCAATTGCTAACATGATTCTGACAGACTTAAGCATCGCTACGGGTGAGAAAGTCTCATCGTAGTCAACTCCTTGAACTTGTCGAAAACCTTTTGCGACAAGTCGAGCTTTGTAGACAGTAACATTACCATCAGCGTCAGTCTTTTTCTTAAAGATCCATTTATTCTCAATTGCTTGCCGATCATCGGGCAAGTCAACCAAAGTCCATACTTTGTTCTCATACATGGATCCCATCTCAGATTTCATGGCTTCAAGCCACTTTGCGGAATCTGGGCTCACCATCGCTTCTTCATAGTTCGTAGGTTCATCATGATCTAGTAGCATGACTTCCAGAACAGGATTACCGTACCACTCTGGTGCGGATCTTACTCTGGTTGATCTACGAGGTACAGTATTATCTTGATCTAAAGTTTCATGATCATCATCATTAACTTCTTCTCTTATTGGTGTAGGTCTCACAGAAACAGTTTTCTGTGATGTACTATTTCCCAATAACGGAGTAGGTACAGTTACCTCGTCAAGTTCTACTTTCCTCCCACTCACTTCTTTCGAGAGAAACTCCTTCTCCAGAAAGTTTCCGATTTTAGCAACAAAAGTCTTGCCTTCGGATCTGTGATAGAAGGTGTATCCAATAGTTTCCTTTGGATATCCTATGAAGACACACTTCTCCGATTTGGGTTCGAGCTTATCAGGTTGAAGCTTTTTCACATAAGCATCGCAGCCCCAAACTTTAAGAAACGACAACTTTGGTTTCTTGCCAAACCATAGTTCATAAGGCGTCGTCTCAACGGATTTAGATGGTGCCCTATTTAACGTGAATGCGGCCGTCTCTAAAGCATAACCCCAAAATGATAGCGGTAAATCAGTAAGAGACATCATAGATCGCACCATATCTAGTAAAGTACGATTACGACGTTCGGACACACCATTACGTTGTGGTGTTCCGGGTGGCGTGAGTTGCGAAACTATTCCACAATTTTTCAAATGTACACCAAACTCGTAACTCAAATATTCTCCTCCACGATCAGATCGTAGAAACTTTATTTTCTTGTTACGATGATTTTCAACTTCACTCTGAAATTCCTTGAACTTTTCAAATGTTTCAGACTTATGTTTCATTAAGTAGATATATCCATATCTGCTTAAATCATCTGTGAAGGTGAGAAAATAACGATATCCGCCACGAGCCTCAATATTCATCGGACCACATACATCGGTATGTATGATTTCCAATAAATCTGTTGCTCTCTCCATAGTACCGGAGAACGGTGTTTTAGTCATCTTGCCCATGAGGCACGGTTCGCAAGTACCAAGTGATTCATAATCAAGTGGTTCCAAAAGCCCATCAGTATGGAGTTTCTTCATGCGCTTTACACCGATATGACCTAAACGGCAGTGCCACAAATAAGTTGCACTATCATTATCAACTCTGCATCTTTTGGTTTCAACATTATGAATATGTGTATTACTACTATCGAGATTCAATAAGAATAGACCACTTTTCAAGGGTGCATGACCATAAAAGATATTACTCATATAAATAGAACAACCATTATTCTCTGATTTAAATGAATAACCGTCTCGCATCAAACAAGATCCAGATATAATGTTCATGCTCAACGCTGGCACCAAATAACAATTATTTAGGTCTAATATTAATCCCGAAGGTAGATGTAGAGGTAGCGTGCCGACCGCGATCACATCGACTTTGGAACCGTTTCCCACGCGCATCGTCACCTCGTCCTTTGCCAGTGTCCGCTTCTTCTGTAGTCCCTGTTTCGAGTTGCAAATATTAGCAACAGAACCAGTATCAAATACCCAGGTGCTACTGCGAGCATTAGTAAGGTACACATCAATAACATGTATATCACATATACCTTTGTTCACCTTGCCATCCTTCTTATCCGCCAAATACTTGGGGCAGTTCTGCTTCCAGTGACCAGTCTGCTTGCAGTAGAAGCACTCAGTTTCAGGCTTAGGTCCAGACTTGGGTTTCTTCTCTTGAGCAGCAACTTGCTTGCCGTTCTTCTTGAAGTTCCCTTTCTTCTTCCCTTTGCCCTTTTTCTTGAAACTAGTGGTTTTGTTAACCATCAACACTTGATGCTCCTTCTTGATTTCTACCTCCGCAGCTTTTAGCATAGCGAAGAGCTCGGGAATAGTCTTGTTCATCCCTTGCATATTATAGTTCATCACAAAGCTCTTGTAGCTTGGTGGCAGTGATTGGAGAATTCTGTCAATGACGCAATCATCCGGAAGTGTAACTCCCAATTGAATCAAGTGATTATTATACCCAGACATTTTGAGTATATGCTCACTGACAGAACTGTTCTCCTCCATTTTGCAGCTATAGAACTTATTGGAGACTTCATATCTCTCAATCCGGGCATTTGCTTGAAATATTAACTTCAACTCCTGGAACATCTCATATGCTCCATGACGTTCAAAACATCGTTGAAGTCCCGGTTCTAAGCCGTAAAGCATGGCACACTGAACTATTGAGTAGTCATCAGCTTTGCTCTGCCAGACGTTCATAACTTCTGGTGTTGCTCTTGCAGCAGGCCTGGCACTTAGCGGTGCTTCCAGGACGTAATTCTTCTGTGCAGCAATGAGGATAATCCTCAGGTTACGGACCCAGTCCGTATAATTGCTACCATCATCTTTCAACTTAGCTTTCTCAAGGAACGCATTACAATTCAACGGAACAACAGCACGAGCCATCTATCTACAATCAACATAAACAAGCAAGATACTATCAGGTACTAAGTTCATGATAATTTTTAAGTTCAGTTAATTTACTTAAGAACTCCCACTTAGATAGACATCCCTCTAATCCTCTAAGTGATTACGTGATCCAAATCAACTAAACCATAACCGATCATCACGTGAGATGGAGTAGTTTTCAATGGTGAACATCAATATGTTGATCATATCTACTATATGATTCACGCTCGACCTTTCGGTCTCCGTGTTCCGAGGCCATATCTGTATATGCTTGGCTCGTCAAGTATAACCTGAGTATTCCGCGTGTGCAACTGTTTTGCACCTGTTGTATTTGAACGTAGAGCCTATCACACCCGATCATCACGTGGTGTCTTAGCACGAAGAACTTTTGCAACGGTGCATACTCAGGGAGAACACTTCTTGATAATTTAGTGAGAGATCATCTTATAATGCTACCGTCAATCAAAGCAAGATAAGATGCATAAAAGGATAAACATCACATGCAATCAATATAAGTGATATGATATGGCCATCATCATCTTGTGCTTTGTGATCTCCATCTCCGAAGCATCGTCATGATCATCATCGTCACCGGTGCGACACCTTGATCTCCATCGTAGCATCGTTGTCATCTCGCCAATCTTATGCTTCCACGACTATCACTACCACTTAGTAATAAAGTAAAGCATTACATCGCGATTGCATTGCATACAATAAAGCGACAACCATATGGCTCCTGCCAGTTGCCGATAACTCGCTTACAAAACATGATCATCTCATACAATAAAATCAGCATCATGCCTTGACCATATCACATCACAACATGCCCTGCAAAAACAAGTTAGACGTCCTCTACTTTGTTGTTGCAAGTTTTACGTGGCTGCTACGGGCTTAAGTAAGAACTCATCTCACCTACGCATCAAAACCACAACGATAGTTCGTCAAATAGACTCCGTTTTAACCTTCTCAAGGACCGGGCGTAGTCACACTTGGTTCAACTAAAGTTGGAGAGACAGTCTTCCGCAAGCCATCTGTGTGCATAGCACGTCGAGGGAACCGGTCTCGCGTAAGAGTACGCGTAAGGTTGGTCCGAATCGTCTCGTCCAACAATACCGCCGAACCAAAGTATGACATGCTGGTAGGCAGTATGACTTGTATCGCCCACAACTCACTTGTGTTCTACTCGTGCAAATAACATCAAACCATAAAACCTAGGCTCGGATGCCACTGTTGGGGAACGCAGTAATTTCAAAAAATTTCCTACGCACACGCAAGATCATGGTGATGCACAGCAACGAGAGGGGAGAGTGTTGTCTACGTACCAACGCAGACCGACTGCGGAAGCGATCACACAATGTAGAGGAAGTAGTCGTACGTCTTCTTCCCGATCCGACCGATCCAAGCACCGTTACTCCGGCACCTCCGAGTTCTTAGCACACGTTCAGCTCGATGACGTTCCTCGGGCTCCGATCCAGCAAAGCGTCGAGGAAGAGTTCCGTCAGCACGACGGCGTGGTGACGATCTTGATGTACTACCGACGCAGGGCTTCGCCTAAGCACTGTAACGGTATGATCGAGGTGGAATTTGGTGGCAGGGGGCACCGCACACGGTTAAGGAACAATTAACTTGTGTGTCTTGGGGTGCCCCCTGCCCCCGTATATAAAGGCCAGGGGCAGGGGGTTCGGCCGGCTAGGAGGGAGGCGCAGGGGGGAGTCCTACTCCCACCGGGAGTAGGACTCCTCCCTCCAATCCTATTCCAACTAGGATTCTTGGGGGGAAGGAGAAAGAGGGGGCCGGCCCACCTTTCCTAGTCCTATTAGGACTTGGGAAGGGGGGGGGCGCCGGCCAAGTGTGGGCTGCCTCTTCTCTCTTTTCCACTAAGGCCCAATAGGCCCATTTACCTCCCGGGGGGTTCCGGTAACCCTCCCGGTAATCCGGAAAAATCCCGATTTCACCCGGAACGCTTCCGGTGCCCAAACATAGGCTTCCAATATATCAATCTTTACGTCTCGACCTTTTCGAGACTCCTCGTCATGTCCGTGATCTCATCCGGGACTCCGAACAACCTTCGGTACATCAAAATGCATAAACTCATAATAACTGTCATCGTAACGTTAAGCGTGCGGACCCTACGGTTCGAGAACAATGTAGACATGACCGAGACACGTCTCCGGTCAATAACCAATAGCGGGACCTGGATGCCCATATTGGCTCCTACATATTCTACGAAGATCTTTATCGGTCAGACCGCATAACAACATACGTTGTTCCCTTTGTCATCTGTATGTTACTTGCCCGAGATTCGATCGTCGGTATCCAATACCTAGTTCAATCTCGTTACTGGCAAGTCTCTTTACTCGTTCCGTAATACATCATCTCATAACTAACATCTTAGTTATTATGCTTGCAAGGCTTATGTGATGTGTATTACCGAGAGGGCCTAGAGATACCTCTCCGACAATCGGAGTGACAAACCCTAATCTTGAAATACGCCAACCCAACATCTACCATTGGAGACACCTGTAGTACTCCTTTATAATCACCCAGTTACGTTGTGACGTTTGGTAGTACCCAAAGTGTTCCTCCGGTAAACGGGAGTTGCATAATCTCATAGTTATAGGAACATGTATAAGTCATGAAGAAAGCAATAGCAACATACTAAACGATCGGGTGCTAAGCTAATGGAATGGGTCATGTCAATCAGATCATTCAACTAATGATGTGACCTCGTTAATCAAATAACAACTCTTTGTTCATGGTTAGGAAACATAACCATCTTTGATTAACGAGCTAGTCTAGTAGAGGCATACTAGTGACACTCTGTTGGTCTATGTATTCACACATGTATTATGTTTCCGGTTAATACAATTCTAGCATGAATAATAAACATTTATCATGATATAAGGAAATAAATAATAACTTTATTATTGCCTCTAGGGCATATTTCCTTCACCGCCAACTCGAGATCATGAGTGGGGTAGTTCTTCTCATTAGGCTTCAACTGGCGAGATGTATAAGCAACAACTTTCTTCTCTTGCATCAAAACTGCACCGAGACCTTGGAGAGAGGCATCACAAAAGACCTCGTATGGTTTAGATTCATCAGGCGGAGTCAGAACTGGAGCAGTGATCAATTTCTCTTTCAAAGTGTTGAAAGCAATATCACACTCCGGAGACCAAACGTACTTGACGTGCTTCTGAAGAAGATTTGAGAGAGGCTTCGCGATCTTAGAAAAGTTTTCAACGAATCTTCGGCAATAGCTTGCGAGACCGAGGAAGCTACGGAGTTGCTTCACGGTCTGAGGAGGTTCCCAATTAACAATTGCATACACCTTCTCAGGATTCACGGCAATGCCATTGGCAGAGATGATATGACCAAGATAAAGAACCTCATCGAGCCAAAATTCACACTTGGAGAACTTGGCGTAGAACTGATGTTCCCTCAGCTTATCAAGAACCAAACGCAAGTGCTTGGCATGATCTTCCTTGTTCTTGGAGAAAACCAGAATGTCGTCGAGATAGACCAAAACAAAGTCATTGGTGTAGGGGTTGAAGATGAAGTTCATCATGCGAGAGAACGTCGGAGGAGCATTGACGAGGCCGAAAGACATGACAGTGTATTCATATGACCCATAGCTTGTCCTAAAAGCCGTCTTGGGAATATCTTGCTCACGAATTCAAATCTGATGATAGCCCATACGAAGATCAAGCTTGGAGAATACTTTGGCAGCCTTGAGTTGTTCGAACAGCTCATTGATGTTGGGAAGTGGGTATTTGTTCTTGATGGTCTTCTTGTTCAATGGACGGTAATCAACACAAAGTCGGTCCGTTCCATCCTTCTTCTTCACAAAAAGAACACCACAACCCCACGGAGAAGAACTAGGCCAGATGAGACCCATTCTTTCTTGAATATCGAGTTGTTTCTTCAGCTCCTTCAACTCTTCAGGTCCGAGCTTGTAAGGACGTTTGCACACAGGTTCCGTACCGGGCTCAAGATCAATAACAAATTCAACTGGCCGGTGCGGAGGCATTCCTGGGAGCTCTTCTGGGAAGACGTCTTGATACTCGCAAACAACTGGGATTTGCGAAATAGCATCCAATTCGCCCTTCTCATTGAGAGAAAACAACCGGATTGTATCATCCCAAGCGACAAAGACAATTACATCCTCAAACGAATGAGTCAATTGAATCTGCCTGGCAGCACAATCAAGCTGAGCTTTATGCTTAGAGAGCCAATCCATCCCGAGAATAAGATCGATATCCGAATTACCAAGAACCACCGGAGAAGAGAGAAACTTGTAATCGCCCAATGTGATAGAGACATCCGGGACGCAATTGTTAGAAGTCATTTGCTTGCCTGGAGACACAATCTTCAACGGAACAGGAATCCTTTCGGTCACAAAATCATGCTTGGCCACAAGTGGAGTTGAAATAAAAGAAAGCGATGCACCAGTATCAAAAAGTACTTTTGCGGGAACATCGTTAATAGGAAGGTTAGCCATGATCACATCTGGCAAGTCCTCTGCCTGAGCTGCATTCAGCAAGTTGACCTTGGCATGCTTGGGGTTATGCTTGACCACTGTTGTACTTGCCGATCTGACAGGAGGAGGAGGAAGACGCCTTTGGTTGAAACACTTGTTGGCATAGTGACCCTTCTGTTGGCACTTGTTGCACGTGACCTCTGAAAGCGGACGGTGGTACGGAGCACTCGATCTTGGAGCTTGAGACGAAGTCTTGTTCTGAAAGCCAGGGTTGGGTGGGTGGGAAGAACCACTGCCACCTTTGCTCTTCTGCTGATACGGCTGACGGAACGGAGGAGGAGGAAGCCAATACTTCTGCTGCTTGGCCACTTGAGTAGAGGAAGAAGGAGTAGCATCTCTGACTCGCTTCTTGGAAGCATCACACCTCAACTGAGCAGCCTCTTGCTTCAGTGCCATGTTGTAGAACTCATCGTACCTCAACGGCTCAAAGAGGACAAGAGCGAGCTGAATTTCTTCTCTGAGACCACCCCTGAACTGGTATATCATGCTCTTCTCATCAGGTACGTCCTGCTTGGCAAAGCGGGCGAGCTTCTGGAACAACTTGTTGTAGTCATAGACAGACAAAGAGCCTTGCTTCAGATTGTGGAATTCCTCACGTTTACTTTCATTCACACTCTGAGGGATGTGATGAGCTCGGAAATCTCGACGAAAATCATCCCAAGTGATCAGACGTCCACCTCTGGAATCCTTGTACTGCTGGAACCACTCTGCAGCCTGATCTTTGAGTTGGAAGGAAGCGAACTTGACAAAATCTTTAGGCCTGACGTTGCTGCATTCAAAATGCTTACACAGATCCACCAGCCGATCGTCAGCATCGGTTGCCTCAACACAATTGCTGAACTTCTTCGGCCCATTAGGGAACTGGTTCAGTGTAATAAAATGATTCTGATTGTTGCCTTGATTCCCTTGACTGCCTTGATTTCGCTCTTGGAGGATTTGCATGATCAACTGTGTGTTTGCATTGGTTGCGGCCATCACAGCTTGCCAAGCCTCCGGAGGAGGTGGAGGTGGTGGCGGATCAGGATTCGGAGTCGTGCGCGTTGGAGGAGCCATCCTGAACAGGTTGACCACCATTAGCACATATATAGACAAATATTGAAGATGAATCCAACGGAATGAAAATTGCAACATAAAGTCTTCACATCCGAACAAAATGAACGAATGCACTTCTCTTGAAGTGGTCACATATCCCTAAATTGCAAAGCCACGTAGAATTAGGTAGAAGAGGTAAATCAACAAGATATGGAATCAACATTTGACTTCGAAGCAATTCGAATACTAAAACTCAAAACAAAACAAAGGATTGGCTTGCGAAATAAGCCGGAACAAACATATGATAGAGATTTCGTCCAAAGTTTTCGTGGTGGGACCTACACGGGCTCGATCGTACAGCACCATCATGTACAAGGCAATGCACATGACATACGAAGCGTCCCCGAGTCAGCATAGCCAAGGACTCTTTAAGACACAACGAGACCACTGTAAAATCGGCCGTGAATAGGCGAACCACTAGACATCGAACCCAATTTCATATCATACATCTGTCGGAAGGATATCCTAAGAGCTACTTGAATTCCCACATATGAAACTCCCGAAACTTTCCGGTTATGCAATCAGGTGTTGGGGATACAGGGGAAGCATAATATCTCACCCAAACTAGCAATTCCTGCAGCCAGCTGTATCCATCCTTCAACACATAACCAAGAAACCTTCGGAAACCATCTACCTCAACCTTCGAAAAGCATCCGTTATACAAGTTATGGTGATACTCCCGAACTCTCGCCCCAGTACTGGGTGGCGTCAAGTATTCCGTAATTGCAACGATAAAATTATGATGACAACACCTCAGAGCTCAACTCCCCGGGAAACTTCCACTAAACCCCTGACAGGAGGCACCAAGACAATGTTCTCATCATAAGCCATCGGAACGATTCCAAGATACTCGCGTGATCCTAAAAAAAATTTAGTGAAATTTGAGAAGAGAAGAGTCAAAACTCTATGTCAGGATGCCTTACCAGAGCGATGAGGAGACTGGGAAGTAAAAAGAATTCCTAAACTCTCCGATATATAATTCCTAAATGACTCAAAACATTTTTCTAGACACAACTCGGCCTCTAAAAACGATCAAGCAATGGGGCTCCTAAGGTCGGGGAAGGCTCTGATACCAACTTGTAACGCCCTCAATGCGGCTATAGCTCCCACGTGTCGAGGCACGACTTTGAGACATAACCGCATTGAAAGCAATGTCGCAAGTTAGGCAATCATCACAACATCCCATGTAATATATAGAATAAAAGGGGATATACATAGTTGGCTTACACTCGCCATGTCTCATCAAAGTACATAAATAACATACATCATCCAAACACTCATGGCCCGACTACGGCGCCAAAATAAAAGACAACCCAACAAGCGACAAAGGTCCCGATCACCCCAACTGGGCACCACTACTGATCATCGGGAAAAGACACATAGTAACGCTGAGAATCCTCGTCGTACTCCCACTTGAGCTCAAGCGCGCCATCTGGAGCCGTATCATCTGTCCCTGCATCTGGTGTAATAGTAATCTGTGAGCCACAGGGACTCAGCAATCTCGCACCCTCGCGATCAAGACTACTTAAGCTTAATAGGTAGGATGGGGTAAATATATGTGGAGCTGCAGCAAGCGACTAGCATATATGGCGGCTAACTTATTCGCAAAAGAGAGCGAGAAGAGGAGGCAAAGCGCGAGCGAGAAACTAGAGAGCAACCTGCGCAAACATTACTCCAACACCGTGTCCACTTCCCGGACTCCACCGAGAAGAGGCCATCACGGTAACACACTCAGTTGATTCATTTTAATTAAGTTATGTTCAAGTTATCTACAACCGGACATTAACAAATTCCCATCTGCCCATAACCGCGGGCACGGCTTTCGAATGTTCAATCCCTATAGGGGAGTCCCAACTTAGCCCATGACAAGCTCTCACGGTCAACGAAGGAATAGACCTCCACCCGAGACATTCCGATCAGACTCGGTATCCCGGTACAACAAGACATTTCGACAGGTTAAAACAAGACCAGCAACACCGCCTGAATGTGCCGACAAATCCTGATAGGAGCTGCACATATCTCTTTCTCTGGGCACACTCAGATGAACACTACGTACAACTAAAACCAACCCTTGAGTTGCCCCGAGGTGGCGCTGCAAGTGGCTCTGTTTGGACCAACACTCAGAGGAGCACTGGCCCGGGGGGTTTAAATAAGATGACCCTCGGGCTCCAGAAACCCAAGGGAAAAAGAAGCTAGGTGGCAAATGGTAAAACCAATGTTGGGCATTGCTGGAAAAGCTTTAATCAAGGCGAACTATCAAGGGGTTCCCATTATAGCCCAACCGCGTAAGGGACGCAAAATCCGGGAACATAACACCGATATGACGGAAACTAGGGCAGCAAGAGTGGAACAAAACACTAGGCGAGAGGCCGAGCCTTCCATCCTTTACCAAATGTATAGATGCAATAAGATAACATGGCAATATAATGATATCCCAACAAGTAAATAAATGTTCCAACAAGGAACGGTCTCCAATCTTCACCTGCAACTAACAACGCTATAAGAGGGGCTGAGCAAAGCAGTAACATAGCCAATCAATGGTTTGCTAGGACAATGGTGGGTTAGAGGCTGAACATGGCAATATGGGAGGCTGACAAGCAAGTGGTAGGCATCGTAGCATTGGCATAGCAAAAGAGCGAGCAAACTAGCATAGCAAAGATAGTAGTGATTTCGAGGGTATGATCATCTTGCCTGCAAAGTTGTCAGAGTTGACTGGATCCTCGAAAGCAAACTCAACGAGCTCCTTGTTAGCGAACTCGTCTCCTGGCTCTACCCAAACAAGACAAACAAGCAACAAGGATACAATCAACCATGTGCAAGCTCAAACAATAAGATGCAATGATGGTATGCTATGCGGGATGCAATGCGGGGTGCATATGCAAGATATGGCAGGAAATGCATGAACCTGGCCCCAACTTGGAAAACCAAGTGTGCCACTGGAATGATGGGATGAAATCGCTTGAAAACGATATAAAGAACGCCGGAATCGGAGTTACGGTTTGGAAATGGCAAGCGTTTCAAATATGACACCGGTTTGCGATTTACAGCAAGTAGTCATCTAAATGCAATGAGATGAACATGCTACAGCACTCAAACATGGCAATAAAATACATGGCAGGGAAGCATTCAAGATGCTTAACAAAACACTAGCACTGAGCCACGGCCAATTCATCCATTAAGAGGTTCAAACAAGCATGGCAAAAACGCAAATGCAAAACAGATTTCAGACTTTGTGAAATTAACACTTGTCTGAAATTTCAGATCATGAAGCCCTCTTCGGAGCAGCAAAACAACATGATACATGACCTAATTATGATAAATAAGAACATGGCATGGAACTACTCAACAAGCTTAACAAAAGACCCAAAGTGACCTGGGGCCAAAAGGGTTCACAAAATATACTAACAAGCACACGAACATAGCTAAAACACAATCAGTTTTCGGACTTAGTGAAAACCGAGACATGCTGAAATTTAACTCACAAAGGCATGTAAACAAGCTCGATGCACTCACTATAGTGCAAGTCATGGCAAGGCAAGCATACATACATTAAGAAGGCACAAAATGCTAGCTAGACATGGCAAGAACAATGGCATAACATGCACGGATCAACTACAATAACATCGGCAAAATCGCAAACAAGTTGACGATCTGCCCAGATTTACCACGAAGCAAAAGTAGAGCTCGATTGACTCAAGCTAGGGTACTCCACATGTGCAAACAAAGACATGGATGGATAGAGGATAACAAGATTAACAAAACTCCTTTACTGATCATCCTCAAAAGAGGCACGGATCACTAAGAAACAGCAAGAACATATGGCATCATGAACTAAATAATCCCAGACTTAGTGAAATCCACTAAGTCACTGAAAACAGATTTACCAAGTGCCTCACTTTGCAAGCTTGCACAAGTCACCACACACATCCTAAAAATGCATGGGTTGCACCTCTGGAAAGAAGACAAAATGCTTAACAAAACATATGAAGGACTCACAGGCATATCATGCACACAATAATCATGGCAAAAATGATAAAAGTCTAAGATGAACTAGCGGATCTGACAATTATCTCACGAAGCCTCCTTCTAACAGCATTTCGGGCATCAAGATGAACTCAAATGAAAATGATGCAATGGAATGAAATGATGTACTCGCCGAGGCGAACATTTTGATATACTATATGTCCAAATCAAAGCTACGTATGCGGAGCTATGGCAGGTCAAAGTATGCTCGAAAATTAGGGTTAGGAGGGAAAAAGTCAACCATGAGGAGATATTTTTGGATCTAGATGTGAGATGCACTGTTCCTGGCACGGACTTTGAGGTTGACCGGCCAGAGTTAGAGGTTGCCGGCGTCGGAGAGGAAGAAGAGGAGGCCGGGGCTTGACCGGCCGGTGTCGGGGCTCGCCGGGGCGGCGACTTCGAGGCGGTGGGGCGGTGCACGGCGGCGGGGCGCGGCTCCGGCATGACCGCGGCGAGCAGCGGCGGATGCGGCGGCCGGCGTCGAACTTGGTCGTGGGCGGCGGCGGTCTTTGCGGCGGAGGAGGCGGCGATGTGGCGGCGGGGACGCCCTGGCGCGGCGCGGCGGTGGATGGGCCTCGGGGGCCCGGATCGGGCCTCCCGGGCCGGCGGCGAAGCGGTCCTGCGGTGCTGACGTGGCGGAGGCGGGTGCAGCGATTTTTGTCCAGCCGGGTCGGACGTGTCCGGCTCGGCGCGGAGATCTGTTTTTTTTAGCTAGGGATGCAGGGAAGAAGATGATCCGAAAATGGAGGGGCTATATATAGGCATAAGTGGAGCTAGGAGAGTCCAAATGAGGTGTGGTTTTCGGCCACGCGATCGTGATCGAACGCTCTAGGAGATGGAGCAGAGTTTGGTGGGTTTTGGGCCAAATTGGAGGGATGTTGGGCTGCAACACACACACGAGGCCTTTTCGGTCCCTAGGTTAACCGTTGGAGTGTCAAACGAAGTCCAAATGGTACGAAACTTGACAGGCGGTCTACCGGTAGTAAACCAAGGCCGCATGACAAGTCTCGGTCCAATCCGGAAATGTTTAATCCCCACACACAAAAGAAAGCTAGAAATGACCACCGGAGGAGAACGAAGCGCCGGAATGCAAAACGGACAACGGGGAAAATGCTCGAATGCATGAGATGAACACGTATGCAAATGCAATGCACATGATGACATGATATGAGATGCATGACAAATAAAACAACACACGGAGACAAAAACCCAAACCAGAGAAATAAATATAACTTAACGCCGAAAACGGCAAGAGTTGGATTACAACTTGGGAAAGGTATATTCGGGGTGTTACAATACGCCTTGCAAGCAATGTGACTAATGAGTTAGTTACGGGATGTTGCATTATGGAACGAGTAAAGAGACTTGCCAGTAACGAGATTGAACTAGGTATTGAGATACCGACGATCGAATCTCGGGCAAGTAACATACCGATGACAAAGGGAACAATGTATGTTGTTATGCAGTTTGACCGATAAAGATCTTCATAGAATATGTAGGAACCAATATGAGCATACAGGTTCCGCTATTGGTTATTTACCGGACATGAGTCTCGGTCATGACTACATAGTTATCGAACCCGTAGGGTCCGCACGCTTAACGTTCGGTGATGATCAGTATTATGAGTTTATGTGTTTTGATGAACCGAAGATAGTTTGGAGTCCCGGATATGATCACGTACATGACAAGGAGTCTTGGAATGGTCGAGACATAAAGATCGATATATTGGAAGGCCATGTTTGGACATCGGAATGGTTCCGGGTGAGTTCAGGCATTTACCGAAGTATCGGGGGGTTATCGGAACCCCCGGGGGAGTATATGGGCCTTATTGGGCCTTAGTGGAAGAGAGGAGAGGAATGCCAAGGTGGAGGGCACGCCCCCCTAGTCCAATCTGAATTGGGTGGCCCCCCTTCCTTCCCTCTTTCTTCCCCTTCCTTCTCTCCTGCTCCAACAAGGGAAAGGGGGAATCCTACTCCCACCGAGAGTAGGACTCCCCCCTTGGGCGCGCCATAGAGGGCCGGCCCTCCCCCTCTTCCACTCCTTTATATACGAGGGAGGGGCACCCCATAGACACACAAGTTGATCTCTTAGCCGTGTGCGGTCCCCACCTCCATAGATTTCCACCATGGTCATATCATTGTAGTGCTTAGGCGAAGCCATGCGTCGGTAACTTCATCATCACCGTCATCACGCCGTCGTGCTGACGAAGCTCTTCCCTGACACTCAGTTGGATCTAGAGTTCGTGGGACGTCACCGAGCTGAACGTGTGCAGATCGCGGAGGTGTCGTACCTTCGGTGCTAGGATCGGTCGGATCGTGAAGACGTACGATTACATTGTTGGGGAACGCAGTAATTTCAAAAAAAAATCCTACGCACACGCAAGATCTATCATGGTGATGCATAGCAACGAGAAGGGAAGAGTGTTCTCCATGTACCCTTGTAGACCGTAAGCGGAAGCATTATGACAACGCGGTTGATGTAGTCGTACATCTTCACGATCCGACCGATCCTAGTATCGGAAGTACGACACCTCCATGATCTGCACATGTTCGGCTCGGTGACATCCCACGAACTCTTGATCCGGCTGAGTGTCGAGGGAGAGCTTCGTCAGCATGACGGCGTGATGACGGTGATGATGAAGCTACCGGCGTAGGGCTTCGCCTAAGCACTACGATGATATGACCGAGGTGGATTATGGTGGAGGGGGCACCGCACACGGCTCAGGGATCAATGATCACCTTGTGTGTTCTAGGGCGCCCCCCTGCTCCCGTATATAAAGGAGCAAGGGGGCTGGCCGGCCCTTGAGGCGCGCCAGGAGAGGAGGAGTCCTCCTCCTAGTAGGAGTAGGACTCCCCTTTCCTAGTCCTACTAGAAGGAGAAAAGGGGGGAGGAAGGAGAGAGAGAGAATAGAAGGAAAGGGGGACGCCCCCTTCCCTAGTTCATTTCGGACTACAGGGGGAGGGGCGCAAGGCCCTACCTTGGCCGGCCCTCTCTCTCTCCACTAAGGCCCATGTTGGCCCATTAGTCCCCCCGGGGGTTATGATAACCCCCCAGCACTCCGATAATTATCCGGTGACCCCCGGAACACATCCGGTGACCGAATATAGTCATCCAATATATCAATCTTTATGTCTCAGCCATTTTGAGACTCCTCGTCATGTCCGTGATCACATTCGGGACTCCAAACTATCTTCGGTACATCAAAACACATAAACTCATAATACCGATCATCACCGAACGTTAAGCGTGGGGACCCTACGGGTTTGAGAACTATGTAGACATGACCGAGACTTATCTCTGGTCAATAACCAATAGGGGAACCTGGATGCTCATATTGGTTCCTACATAATCTACGAAGATCTTTATCGGTCAAACTGCATAACAACATACGTTGTTCCCTTTGTCATCGGTATGTTACTTGCCCAAGATTCGATCATCGGTATCATCATACCTAGTTCAATCTCGTTACCGGCAAGTCCATTTACTCGTCCCGTAATGCTACATCCCATAACTAACTCATTAGTCATATTGCTTGCAAGGCTTATAGTGATGTGCATTACCGAGAGGTCCTAGAGATACCTCTCCGACAATCGGAGTGACAAATCATAATCTTGATCTATCCAACTCAACAAACACCATCGGAGACACCTGTAGAGCATCTTTATAATCACCCGGTTGAGTTGTGACATTTGATAGCACACTAAGTGTTCCTCCGGTATTCAGGGGTTGCATAATCTCATAGTCATAGGAACATGTATAAGTTGTGAAGAAAGCAATAGCAACAAACTAAACTATCATAGTGCTAAGCTAACGAATGGGTCTTGTCCATCACATCATTCTCTAATGATGTGACCCCGTTCATCAAATGACAACACATGTCTATGATTAGGAAACATAACCATCTTTGATTAACAAGCTAGTCAAGTAGAGGCATACTAGGAACACTTTGTTTGTCTATGTATTCACACATGTACTGAGTTTCCGGTTAATATAATTCTATCATGAATAATAAACATTTATAATTATATAAGGAAATATAAATAACAACTTTATTATTGCCATTAGGGCATATTTCCTTCAGTCTCCCACTTGCACTAGAGTCAATAATCTAGTTCACATTGTCATGTGATTAGTTCACATCTTCATGTGACTAATACCCAAAGGGTTTACTAGAGTCAATAATCTAGTTCACATCACTATGTGATTAACACCCAAAGAGTGATCATGTTTTGCTTGTGAGAGAAGTTTAGTCTACGGGTCTACAACATTCAGATCCGTATGTATTTAGCAAATTTTCTATGTCTACAATGCTTTGCACGGAGCTACTCTAGCTAATTGCTCCCACTTTCAATATGTATCTAGATCGAGACTTAGAGTCATCTAGATCGATGTCAAAAGCTCGCATCGACGTAACTCTTTATGATGAACTCTTTTATCACCTCCATAACTGAGAAATATTTCCTTAGTCCTCTAAGGATAATGTTGACCGCTGTCCAGTGATCTATTGCTAGATCACTATTGTACTCCCTTGCCAAAATCATGCTAAGGTATACAATAGGACTGATACATAGCATGGCATACTTTATAGAACCTATCACTGAGCCATAGGGAATGACTTTTCATTCTCTTTCTATTTTCTGCCATGGTCGGGTTTTGAGACTTTACTCAACTTTACACCTTGCAACACAGGCAAGAACTCCTTCTTTGACTGTTCCAATTTGAACTACTTCAAAATCTTGTCAAGGTATATACTCATTGAAAAATCTTATCAAGTGTCTTGATCTATCACTATAGATCTTGATGCTCAATTTGTAAGCAGATTCACCGAGGTCTTTATTTGAAAAACTCCTTTCAAACACTCCTTTATAATTTCTAGAAAATTCTACATCATTTCCGATCAACAATATGTCACTCACATATACTTATCAGAAAGGCTGTAGTGCTCCCACTCACTTTCTTGTAAATACAAGCTTTACCGCAAGTCTGTATAAAAGCATATGCTTTGATCACTTTCTCAAAGCATATATTCCAACTCTGAGATGCTTGCACCAGTCCATAAATGGACCGCTGGAGCTTGCACACTTTGTTAGCACATTTAGGATTGACAAAACCTTATTGTTGCATCATATACAACTCTTCTTTAAGAAATCTATTAAGGAATGCAGTTTTGACATCCATTTGCCAGATTCCATAAAATGTGGCAATTGCTAACATGATTTGGATAGACTTAAGCATCGCTACGAGTGAGAAAATCTCATCGTAGTCAACATCTTGAACTTGTCGAAAACCTTTTGCGACAAGTCGAGCTTTGTAGATAGTAACACTACTATCAGCGTCCGTCTTCCTCTTGAAAATCCATTTATTCTTAATGGCTCACCGATCATCGGGCATGTCAATCAAAGTCCATACTTTGTTATAATACATGGATCCCATCTCAGATTTCATGGCTTCAAGCCATTTCGCGGAATCTGGACTCATCATCGCTTCCTCATAGTTTGTAGGTTTGTCATGGTCAAGTAACATGACCTCTAGAACAGGATTACCATACCAATCTGGTGTGGAACGTATTCTGGTTGACCTACGAGGTTCGGTAGTAACTTGATCTGAAGTTTCATGATCATCATTAACTTCCTCACTAATTGATGTAGGAATCACTAGAACTGATTTCTGTGATGAACTACTTTCCAATTCGGGAGAATGTACAATTACCTTATCAAGTTCTACATTCCTCCCACTCACTTCTTTCGAGAGAAACTCCTTCTCTAGAAAGGATGCATTTTTAGCAACGAATATCTTGCTTTCGGATCTGTGATAGAAGGTGTACCCAACAGTTTCCTTTGGGTATCCTATATGAAGACACATTTCTCTGATTTGGGTTCGAGCTTATCAGGTTGAAGCTTTTTCACATAAGCATCGCAGCCCCAAACTTTAAGAAACAACAACTTAGGTTTCTTGCCAAACCACAGTTCATAAGGTGTCGTGTCAACGGATTTCGATGGTGCCCTATTTATTGCGAATCCAGCTGTCTCTAATGCATAACCCCAAAACGATAGTGATAAATTGGTAAGAGACATCATAGACCGCACCATATCTAATAAAGTATGGTTATGGCGTTCAGACACACCATTACACTGTGGTGTTCCAGGTGGCGTAAGTTGCGAAACTATTCCTCATTATTTCAAATGAAGACCAAACTCGTAACTCAAATATTCTCCTCCACGATGAGATCGCAGAAACTTTATTTTCTTGTTACGATGATTTTCCACTTCACTCTGAAATTCTTTGAACTTTTCAAATGTTTCAGAATTATGTTTCATCAAGTAGATATAACCATATCTACTCAAATCATCTGTGAAGGTCAGAAAATAAGGATAGCCGCCGCGAGTCTCAACACTCATCGTACCACATACATCCGTATGTATTATTTCCAACAAGTCTGTTGCTCGCTCCATTGTTCCAGAGAACGGAGTTTTAGTCATCTTTGCGCATGAGGCATGGTTCGCAAGCATCAAGTGATTCCAAAAACCCATCAGCACGGAGTTTCTTCATGCGCTTTATACCAATATGACCTAAACGGCAGTGCCACAAAAAATGTTGCACTATCATTATCAACTTTGCATCTTTTGACATCAATATTATGAATATGTGTATCATTATGATTGAGATTCAATAAACCATTTATATTGAGTGTATGACCATAGAAGGTCTTATTCATGTAAATAGAACAACAATTATTCTTTGATTTAAATGAAAAACCGTATTGCAATAAACATGATCCAATCATATTTATGCTCAACGCAAACACCAAATAACATTAGGTTCAACACTAATCCTGAAGGTAAAGGGAGTGTGCGATGATGATCTTATCAACCTTGGAATGACTTCCAACTCACATCAACACCTCGCCCTTAACTAGTCTCTGTTTATTTTGCAACTCCCGTTTCGAGTTACTACTCTTAGCAACTGAACCAGTATCAAATACTGAGGGGTTGCTATAAACACTAGTAAAGTACACATCAATAACATGTATATCAAATATACCTTTGTTCACTTTGCCATCCTTCATATCCGCCAAGTATCTAGGGCATGTCCACTTCCAGTGACCATTTCCTTTGCAGTAGAAGCACTCGGTTTTAGGCTTAGGTCCAGCTTTGTGCTTCTTCATGGGAGTGGCAACTTGCTTGCCATTATTCTTGAAGTTCCCTTTCTTTCCCTTGCCCTTTTACTTGAAACTAGTGGTCTTGTCAACCATCAACACTTGATGCTTTTCTTGATTTCTACCTTCGCCGATTTCAGCATTGTGGAGAGCTCGGGAATCGTTTTGCGTCATCCCTTGCATATTATAGTTCATCACTAAGTTCTAGTAACTTGGTTATAGTGACTAGAGAACTCTGTCAATCATTATCTTATCTAGAAGATTAACTCCCACTTGATTCAAGCAATTGTAGTACCCAGACAATCTGAGCACATGCTGACTGGTTGAGCTATTCTCCTCCATCTTGTAGGCAAAGTACTGTCAGAGGTCTCATACCTCTCGACACGGGCATGAGTCTGAAATACTAATTTCAACTCTTGGAACATCTTATATGCTCCATCGCATTCAAAGAGTTTTTGAAGTCCCTTGCATATTATAGTTCATCACTAAGTTCCAGTAACTTGGTGATAGTGACTAGAGAACTCTGTCAATCACTATCTTATCTGGAAGATTAACTCCCACTTGATTCAAGAAATTATGGTACCCAGACAATCTGAGCACATGCTGACTGGTTGAGCTATTCTCCTCCATCTCGTAGGTAAAGTACTATTAGAGGTCTCATACCTCTCGACACGGGCATGAGTCTGAAATACTAATTTCAACTCTTGGAACATCTTATATGCTCCATGGCGTTCAAAAAGTTTTTGAAGTCCCGGTTCTAAGCCGTAAAGCATGGTGCACTAAACTATTAAGTAGTCATCATACCGAGCTTTGTCAAACATTCATAACGTCTGCATTTGCTCCTGCAATACTTATGTCACCTAGCGGTGCATCAAGGACATAATTCTTCTGTGCAGCAATGAGGATAATCCTCAGATCATGGATCCAATCCGCATCATTGCTACTATCATCTTTCAACATAGTTTTCTCTAGGAACATATCATAAATAAAACGGGGAAGCTATAAGCGAGCAATTGATCTACAACATAGATATGCAAATACTATCAGGACTATGTTCATGATAAATTTAAGTTCAATTAATCATATTACTTAAGAACTCCCACTTAGATAGACATCCCTCTAGTCATCTAAGTGATCACGTGATCCAAATCAACTAAACCATGTCCGATCATCACGTGAGATGGAGTAGTTTTCAATGGTGAACATCACTATGTTGGTCATATCTTCTATATGATTCACGCTCGACCTTTCGGTCTCAGTGTTCCGAGGCCATATCTGCATATGCTAGGCTCGTCAAGTTTAACCCGAGTATTCCGCATGTGCAAAACTGTCTTTGCACCCGTTGTATGTGAACGTAGAGCTTATCACACCCGATCATCACGTGGTGTCTCGGCACGACGAACTGTAGCAACGGTGCATACTTAGGGAGAACTCTTATACCTTGAAATTTAGTGAGAGATCATATTATAATGCTACCGCCATACTAAGCAAAATAAGATGTATAAAAGATAAACATAACATGCAATCAAAATATGTGACATGATATGGCCATCATCATCTTGTGCCTTTGATCTCCATCTCCAAAGTACCATCATGATCTCCGTCGTCACCGGCATGACACCATGATCTCCATCATCTTGATATCTATCAATGTATCATCACATGGTCGTCTTGCCAACTATTGCTTTTGCAACTATTGCTATCGCGTAGCGATAAAGTAAAGCAATTGTATGGCGCTTGCATCTTATGCAATAAAGAGACAACCATAAGGCTCCTGCCAGTTGCCGATAATTTTAACAAAACATGATCATCTCATACAACAATTTATATCTCATCACATCTTCACCATATCACATCACAACATGCCCTGCAAAAACAAGTTAGACGTCCTCTACTTTCTTGTTGCAAGTTTTACGTGGCTGCTACGGGCTGAGCAAGAACCATTCTTACCTACGCATCAAAAACCACAATGTGGTATAGTGATTGCTTTTTGATCTTCAGAAAGAACACTGTTCATTGAATCCGATTCAACTAAAGTTGGAGAAACTGACACCCACTAGCCACCTGTGTGGGAAGCACGTCGGTAGAACTAGTCTCGCATAAGCGCACGCGCAATGTCGGTCTGAGCCGCTTCATCCAACAATGCTGATGAATCAAGAATCAACTAGTGACGGCAAGCAATATGTATATACCCACGCCCACAACTCCTTTGTGTTCTACTCGTGCATATAACATCTACGCATAAACTTGGCTCTGATACAACAGTTGGGGAACGCAGTTATTTCAAAAAAAATCCTACGCACACGCAAGATCTATCATGGTGATGCATAGCAATGAGAAGGGAAGAGTGTTCTCCACCTACCCTCGTAGACCGTAAGTGGAAGCGTTATGACAATGCGGTTGATGTAATCGTACGTCTTCACGATCCAACCAATCCTAGTACCCAAAGTACAACACCTCCGCGATCTGCACACGTTCGGCTTGGTGACATCCCATGAACTCTTGATCCAGCTGAGTGTCGAGGGAGAGCTTCGTCAGCACGACGGCATGATGACAGTGATGATGAAGCTACCGGCGCAGGGCTTCACCTAAGCACTACGATGATATGACCGAGGTGGATTATTGTGGAGGGGGGCACCACACACGGCTAAGGGATCAATGATCAATTTGTGTGTTCTAGGGTGCCCCCTGCTCCCGTATATAAAGGAGCAAGGGGGAGGCCGGCCGGCCCTTGAGGCGCGCCATCAGAGGAGGAGTCCTCCTAATAGGAGTAGGACTCCCTTTCCCTAGTCCTGCTAGGAGGAGGAAAGGGGGAAGGAAGGAGAGGGAGAGAAGAGAAGGAAAGGGGGGTGCTGCCCCCTTCCCTAGTCCAATTCGGACTAGAGGGGGAGGGGCGCATGGCCCTACCTTGGCCAGCCCTCTTCTCTCCACTAAGGCACATGTTGGCCCATTAGTCCCCCCGGGGGTTCTGATAACCCCCCGGCACTCCAATAATTATCTGGTGACCCTCGGAACTCATCCGGTGTCCGAATATAGTCATCCAATATATCAATCTTTATGTCTTGACCATTTCGAGACTCCTCGTCATGTCCGTGAATACATCCGGGACTCCAAACTATCTTAGGTACATCAAAACACATAAACTCATAATACCGATCATCACCGAACGTTAAGCGTGCAGACCCTACGGGTTCGAGAACTATGTAGACATGACCGAGACTCATCTCCGGTCGATAACCAATAGCGGAACCTAGATGCTCATATTGGTTCCTACATATTCTATGAAGATCTTTATCGGCCAAACCGCATAAAAACATACGTTGTTCCCTTTGTCATCGGTATGTTACTTGCCCGAGATTCGATCGTCAGTATCATCATACCTAGTTGAATCTCTGTCGTGGAATTGTCACGGCAGATGTCCTAGAGCAAGGACTTAGTCGTAGGGCCATCGCACTAGGAAGCTTAAAGGGGTTAATCGGGACAAAGGACACATCCGGCCTTGGGGCCCCAGCCTTCGTTGTCGATGTAGATCTTGTCGTGATGACTCTTGGTCATCCGGCCCACAGCGTATCCCTTGAGCCCTTCGAATTTGCCCTTCAAGAACTCAAATCCACCGTGCGCTGGCCCCACGATGGGCGCCAACTGTTGTGGACTTGTCACGGCAGATGTCCTAGAGCAAGGACTTAGTCGTAGGGCCATCGCACTAGGAAGCTTAAAGGGGTTAATCGGGACAAAGGACACAAGAGAGTTTTATACTAGTTCAGCCCCTTACGATGAAGGTAAAAGCCTACGTCTAGTTGGGTTTGGTATTGCTGGGGTTTCGATCACCAAGAGGCTTAACTCGCCAGGTTGGTTACCGACTTGTTGTTTCTTACCCTAAACCGCCACCGGGTTGTCCCCTTATATACACGGGTTGACGCCAGGTGGCCTACAGAGTCCCGGCCGGCTCATAATCGTGTCCGGCTCAGTGACTTTCTTTATATGTCTTTCTGTACAAGTATTTCCTTACATGTGGCGTTTTACAATATCGGGCCTTAAGCCGGCCCCTGACCTTTGGGCCTTCTATAAGACTTAATAAACTACAAACTTGGATGTTTACTGAACTTCTTGCGTAACCCGCCATTGAAGCTGACCCGGCCCCTCCTGGGCGGGTCTCAGCTGATAGTAACATCCCCAACATTAGGCCCCAGGTTGACTCTGAACTTTGTACTTTGTCAATCTTCAACACTTAGTCAGAATCCATCCTCTTTCTAAAAACTTTTGTAACCCGCCATGACGTCATCTTTTGAAAACACAAAAAACCTTCATGACGTCATCTTACAATGGATCTTTCATTTTTTTTAATGCCTTCCGAGAATCGAGGCGTCTGTTCAGTTGGACAACTATTATTGGGTCTCCTTGATTTTCGTGCTTGCCTGTTCGCATCTGCCCTTATAAATAGGCACGCGGCCGGTCCTTCCCATTCTCCTTTCTTCCTCATCTTCTTCCTCTCGCAACCTCTGTTGCTGCTCGAGCTCCGCCGCCGCCGCGACTCTCATCGTCGTCATCAAGCTTGGCCACTGCATCACCCTGAGTTCATCCAGAGAACGCGGCGACTTTTCGCGGTAGGCCTGCTTCCTGTAAGCTTTCCTCTCTCTCCCGTACCTAGATCCATTTCTAGGTTTCACGAGTTCTTCAATGTTCTTCATCTGTTCATCACGGGCCATCTTGTAGATCTTCTCCGCAACTTATTTTGATCCAGAAAAGAGATATAACTCGCGCGGTAGCTGTTTGGCATTCGTTTTTTATATCAGTAGATCCCTTTTACCTGTACAGATGCTTCGTTATACTCGATGAACTCCTCTGTACTATGTTTTTTAGGTCTAGAATATTTCCCTTTTTGAAACAGCCCTTTGATCCAAAATGATAATAAGAACTTGGTGAAACTTGTTTATGCCAACACTTAACTGAATTCTGCCTTCTGAGAAAATCTGTAGTCATGGCGGCTTACCACTCCGGCTTTCTTTTCCTTATATACCATTAGCCCTTAGTTAAACCGCCATTACTTGCTTTATAATTGACCATAGACTGAACCGTCATATTGTTATTTATTTTTCAGTTCGTTACTCATCATGCCGTCGAAGTCACCGACCGTCTGTAACGGGGTCCCTTCTTCCGTAACTGAGGAACGGTTAAAAGAATTCTTCATCGTTGGGTTTCTGCCTTCAAAGAATGTCATATCTTATCATGCTCCTGACCCGGAGGAAGAACGTCCCAATCCGAAAGATGGAGAAGTAATTATATTTACTGACCACATGAACCGGGGATTTTCACCGCCCGGTTCAAAATTCGAGAGGTCCTTCATTTTTTCAAACTCCATCCTCAAGACCTTGGACCCAACTCCATTTCCAATATTTGTAACTTCCAAGTGCTCTGTGAGGCGTATCTTTAGCAAGAGCCCACTGTAGAATTGTTTAGAGAGTACTTTTATCTGAATCGCCAGAATGAATGCACCAACGGTTCTAGCTTAGAACTTGGAGGCATTTCAATTCAGCGCCGTCAGGGTGCTGTTTTTCCTCTCATCGTCTTACCGAGCCACCCAAAAGATTGGAACCAAACTTGGTTTTATTGTCAGGATACTTCTCCAGCAAACGAGAAGCCTTTGTCGGGTTATCGCCCTAACTGTCTTGACTCCAAGTTCACCCTTCCGAATAAGCTTACCGTCGCTGAACGTAGGAAGCTTCTTCCCTCCATTAGAAGAATGAACGGCTTATTGGGTAATGGTCTAACCAGAGTAGATCTGACTCGTTGCTGGATCTCATGGCGAGTTATCCCATTAAGTTGTCGATCTCAACTAATGTATGAATATGACGGTAGCCTGGACCACCCTCTTCGTCACAGCCAAGTTGAACTCACCGAAGAAGACATTGTTTCGATGTCGACCCTTTTGGTAAATGGGAAGTATGAAGATTGTAGTATTGTTGGGTTAAGTCCCTTCTGCAAGATTATCCGATGCCAGAAGTAAGTACATTCTGATCTCTTTTTTTTGTGTTTTGCCCGGCTATTAGTACTTAATACTGATCTTTCTTCTTGTCTTTACAGGCCAATTCCGACTTCTGGAAGGTGAAATATGATCACAAAGCTCCCAAGAAGGCGAAACTCGCCGCCATGAACGCCAAGAAAACAGCCCGAAAATCCAAGAAGAAGAAGAAGAAAACCACTACTAAAGATTTAATGAAGCTTGATGACTCGTCTGACTCGGAGGTAGCCCTTGACTCCCTTGGCCAATTTTTTAACACTCTTATTGACATTGATCCTTACCAGGATGACACTGGGGCCAGTCAGGCTGAGGAAGTAGAGGTAACTATTATTTCCTCCGACTCAGAGCCCTTACCAAGACACAAAGTTCGTCGAGTGATCCGTAAAGTAAGGTTTTCTAACCCTTTAGCTCACTTGGATCCCAACTTTCATTTGAAAAAACAGCAACATGAAAGACGCCATGAAATTGTAATTGAGGATGAACCGGCTGTTGTCCTTCAATAGACTCCTCGGAAACGCTCGAACGAGGTTTAATTATTACTGTCTTTAACCCGTTTTGATGAATCCTGGTCCTTGTATTTTCTTTAACTCCTTTCATTTACCTTTTCAGGAGGTGTCTCGTTCTTCGGGCGACTCATCACAAACACAATTTCCGGCTTTCAAGACTGCTCCTGGGTAATTAAAAACCCTCTTTTCTTCCGAGTTTGATCAATTGTTATCTTAATGCTGATTATTCTGAAATATTTTTCTTCAGTGGTCAAGCTAAGTCCAAAAAAGCGAAGGTAACAAAACCAATGGAAGATCCGCCAGTATTGGCATCTGAGCCGGCTAGGCCACCTTCTCCATTGACGGTCGCCCCAGAAGACCCGCCTATTGTTCATGAAGCAAATCCTCCAGAGCCATCCCTTGTCAAGAACACTATTAACTCTTCTGCAGCTGGTCCATCAAGCTCAACCGGCCCACCATCTCCCCGTGTTCAAGATGTTCAAATTACTGGGAGCCGCTATGTTGAGCCGGGGAACCTGACGGTTTTGGCACGGTGCACCGCTAAGCAAGAAGCTTTGGAGAGGCGGAAAGTTCATCTTGATGTTGCCAATTATGATCGTCTTAACGCCAGTGATATCTTATCCGTCTATCTCAGTCATGTACACTCCAGTCGTGATTCTGAGATTGAGATGGTCAAGCAGCTTCAATTGAAGTATGAGGTATGTAATTTCTGGTTTATCAACATTCCTTCAGCCCCCAAGTCTCTAGATTATGAGAGAAACAGAATAACCTATAGACTTACAATATAGATTGATACTTTTACCTCTAAATCTTTGCTTGATATTAGTAGAACAAGACTTCACCCGTAGTCCCCAAGGACCGGTTTATTTAATCATTAATGAATCGGTACTTCAGAATTGAACGCCATCTGTAAAATACTTAATATTCCGGTTTAAACTTGAAAAACTTGCTGAATTGCGTGCATTAGCCCCCAAGTGCCAAGTGTTGTTACTTTGTAAAGGACTTGGGACTTCAAATATGTTGGTAGAGTCATAAAATTTTGATTTGACATACATTAGCCCCCAAGTGTCAAGTGGTTTATTCATAAAGTATTTAAGACTTGAATCTTTGAAATTGGATACTGGAATTTGAAGCCAAGTCTTGATTTATCTGAATGTGTTCACAGAATGCATTGTCTGAACTGAACTCCCAACTGACTGATACAAAGACCCGGCTAGCGAACCAGGAATCAGAAATTAAATCTTCCACCTCCCAACTGCAAATAAGTCTTTCTGAAACGGAGAAGTTGAAGACTGACTTTGCTGTCAAAGAGAAAACGTGGGCAGATGAGAGGATACTTCTGACCCGGCGAGCTGAGACAGCCGAAACAGCTCTGAAGGAAATTTCAACCGAACTGAACAGTTTAAAAGGCCGGGTGTCTCAGATGGTCGCTGCTATCTTTGGTAAGCTTCCTGATTTGATCTTTCATATGTGTTTCCTGTCAAGCCGGAATATGACCCGTTAACTGACTCTGTGAAAAATGCGTGTAGGTCCGCGAAGTAAGAATCTAGACCAAGACCCGTTGATTAAGATGAAATCCGTATACACTTTAACAGCACAATTGTATATCGGCGCACAACGAGCTCTGGCAGCCATCTCTCCTACTAATCAAGGGTCTAACCGGATCAGTGACGTCCTGAAGAAGCTGTCCATTCTCCCTACCAGATTCCAAGAGGTGAAACGCTCTTGCGCGCGAGCCGGACCTTTGACTGCCCTAAGCTGCTCCAAGGCTTGGGTACCAGATCTAGACCCGGCAGGCGTGGCAAGGGGTTATCCTACCGTGAAGGAGGACGGGTCTCCTTTTGATCAGGATGACTTTATAGCCTACGTCCGTGAAGTCCGGCCTTAGGTGACTAGCCTTGGAGATGACACCAATGTGGACAAGTATCAACTGGGTTTTGACAGTGAAAATAAGAAGATGGCCCCTCCTTCCTATAAAGTAACCGACTTGATCCCACCAGTGAGAGAAGACACATTTGCCCCGGAGGTTGATCCGGTCGGCCTGATTGACGATGAAGCTGAATTTGTTGCCATGAACGGCTATGACTGGTCAAAACCCAACTTCCAGCAGATTCAAGATGTTGAGCCGGTGAGGGAAGGACAATGATCATCTTCATGGGCTTTAGAAAGCCTTGTAATAGCTTTAGCTGTTAAAAACACCGCATATTTGCTTATGCCCTCGCGCATAAAACGCTTCTATGTGAATCTATGCTTCTGGGTGCCAATGTTTTAATGCTTTTCTTATGCCTTGTTTAAGACTTGTCTCTGCAATGTTTAAACCCTGTTCCTGTGAACACAAGGAAAAAGGAAAGACCTGGCAAGGCGGTTTAGAAACAATTGGGTTTAAACACCTCTTTTACAGCCGATATTTCCACCTCAAAAAACAGAGACAAATATAAATAAAGGGTAAGGTTTAATACCAACTCTGAAGTTAATGCAGCCGATAAGCGCGTGTAAGTAAAAACCATACCTTGTCCTTGGTGATCCTTAGATCGCCGGTTTAAATAAACCGGGTGATGAATTTGAGAATTCAATATAAAAGTTGAGACTCCTTGAACATTCAATAATCATCATATCTTAGTAGCCCATACCTTCGGATCCTTAGACCACTGGCTTGGATAACCCGGGCAGCTGTGTTGTCCAATAATTGAGCCGGCGAAGAGAATCAGGCCATCTCATTTGTAATATTGAAGCAACAAAATCTCAAAGGCAAGCAACAGATAACAAACATAATTTTAACTCTGTATTTAAAAGATTGGGGGTTTCTGATTCGAATACGATTAGTAAACCGGACCAAAGGGGTTAAGCTAAGGTTCAAATACGACCATATAGCCCCCAGTGGCTTTGGCGTTGCGCCGATCAAGAGGGTACCAACAGCTATGTTCTCTTTGGTTCGAATACGACCTATGTTTGAACAGGAAGCCCCCAAATGACCTTGAGAGGTTTTTAACGACCCTGATTCGAATACGATCCAAGTCGGCTCAAAAGGGGTTAAGCTATGATTCGGATACGATCAAGAAGCCCCCAAGTGAGTTTGGCCTTGAGCCGATCAAAAGGGTTACGACAGCTATGTTCTCTTTGGTTCGAATACGACCTATGTTTGAACAGGAAGCCCCCAAGTGACCATGATATTTACAGCTAGATTCGAATACGATCATAATCCGGACTAGAAAAAGGTTAAACTTGATTCAAATATGATCAGCTCCTTAATAGTCATTTGTGAAAAAGTAATAAAGATGCATAATTTTTGAAAAGAAAACAGACCGATGGTCTTACTTTATTGCTTATCATCGTATATACAGGATGAACGTATGTACAGGATGAGAGCCGGTGGCTCGGGTATAGTACGACCGAAGTTGAGCAATGTTCCACGGCCGGCGGGTCTCCTCTTCCGACTTACGTGAGTCTGCATGCTCTCGAACGTCAATGAGGTAGTATGACCCGTTGTTTAAATTTTTACTGAGCACAAAGGGTCCTTCCCAAGGTGGGGATAACTTGTGTGCATCTGAAAGATCTTGGATGAGCCAGAGCACCAAGTCGCCTTCCTGAAAAGTCCTGGTCTTAACCCGGCGGCTGTGATAACGACGCAGGTCATGTTGATAGATTGTTGATCGTGCTGCTGCTAAGTCTCTTTCTTCATCCAACAAGTCAAGCGCATCCTGTCTGGCTTTTTCATTGTTAGCTTCAACATAAGCCACCACACGGGGCGAGTCATGACGGATTTCACTGGGCAATACCTCTTCTGCCCCATAAACCATGAAGAAGGGTGTGTAACCCGTAGACCAGTTGGTGTAGTATTGATGCTCCATAACACTGAAGGCAACTCCTCTACCCAACAACCCGGCATTCGCTGTAAAGGAACCATAAGCCGGGGTTTTAGCCCTTTCAGAATTTCCTGATTGGCTCTCTCAGCTTGACCATTGGATTGAGGATGAGCTACATAAGAAACATCAAGTCGGATGTGCTCTCGCTGACAAAACTCTTCCATAGCCCCTTGGGATAGATTGGTGCCATTGTCCATGATAATACTGTGTGGAAAACCGAAACGGAAGATTATTTTCTTCATGAACTGAACCGCCGTGGCTGCATCACACTTACTCACAGGCTCTGCCTCAACCCATTTAGTGAACTTATCAACAGCCACCAGGAGATGTGTCTTCTTTTCCTTAGACCTTTTGAAAGGTCCCACCATGTCAAGCCCCCAGACTGCAAATGGCCAAGTGATTGGAATCATCCGGAGCTCTTGAGCCGACACATGCGCCCGTCGTGCGAATTTTTGACACCCGTCACATCTACTAACTAGATCCTCCGCATCAGCGTGAGCCGTCAACCAGTAAAAACCGTGACTAAACGCCTTGGCCACCAAAGATTTTGACCCGGCGTGATGACCACAATCACCTTCATGGATCTCATGAAGGATTTCTTGACCTTCTTCGGGGGAAACACACCGTTGAAACGCTCCAGAAACACTATGATGAAATAACTCTCCATCCAAAAGCGTCATGCAGTTAGACCGCCGGGTTATCTGTCGAGCCAGGGTCTCATCCGCTAGCAATTCTCCCCGGGTCATGTAAGCCAAGAATGGCACCGTCCAATCTGGGATGACATGAAGAGTCGCCACCAACTGCGCCTCCGGGTCAGGAACAGCTAAATCTTCTTCTATGGGCAATTTGACAGAGGGGTTATGCAAAACATCTAAAAAGGTATTGGGTGGTACCGGCTTACGTTGAGACCCCAGCCGGCTCAAAGCATCAGCTGCTTCGTTCTTTCGACGGTCAATGTGTTCCACCTGATAGCCTTTAAAATATCCCGCAACAGCATCGACCTCTCGGCGATAAGCCGCCATGAGAGGGTCTTTGGAATCCCACTTGCCAGACACCTGCTGAACCACTAGATTCGAATCACCAAGACATCTGACCTGGCTCAAGCTCATCTCCTTTGCCACTCGAAGACCATGGAGCAATGCTTCATATTCTGTTGCATTGTTAGTGCACGGAAACATCAATCGTAACACATAACAAAATTTATCACCTCGTGGGGAAGTTAATACAACTCCAGCCCCCGAGCCCTCCAATTGCCTGGAACCATCAAAATGAATAGTCCAATATGTGTTGTCCGGCTTTTCTTCTCGCATCTGCATCTCTGTCTAGTCATTGATGAAGTCAACCAGGGCTTGAGACTTAATTGCAGTGCATGGAACATATTGCAGCCCATGAGACCCAAGCTCAATTGCCCACTTGGCAACTCGCCCTGTAGCTTCTCTGTTTTGAATAATGTCTCCCAAAGGAGCAGAGCTAACCACAGTGATTGGATGTCCCTGAAAGTAATGCTTAAGCTTCCGGCTTTCCATGAACACCCCATAAACAAGCTTCTGCCAATGTGGATGTCGTTGCTTAGACTCAATTAGCACTTCACTGACATAATAAACCGGTCGTTGAACCGGATGCTCTTTGCCAGCCTCCTCGCGCTCTACCACCATAGCCATGCTAACAGCCCGTGAGTTGGCAGCTACATATAACAATAGCGGCTCTTTCTCAATTGGAGCAGCTAGGACCGGCAGCTCAGCTAGTTGTGCCTTTAGATCTTCAAAAGCGGAGTTTGCAGCATCACTCCAAACAAGCACGTTTGTTTTCTTCATCAACTGATACAGAGGCATAGCCTTTTCCCCTAACCGGCTTATGAACCATCTCAAAGCAGCCACATGACCCGCCAGTCGTTGAACATCATTGACGCAGGTTGGTTTGGCCAGGGATGTAATTGCTTTGATCTTCTCCAGGTTAGCTTCAATGCCTCGGTTAGACACCAGAAAACCCAAAAGCTTGCCGGCTGGCGCTCCAAAAACACATTTGGCTGGGTTAAGCATCATCTTGTACACCCGAAGATTATCAAAAGTCTCTTTCAAGTCTGTGAGCAAGGTTTCATCTTCCCTGGATTTCACTACTATATCATCCACATAGGCATGAACATTGCGCCCAATTTGATCATGAAGACAATTCTGCACACACCGTTGGTAAGTCGCCTAAGCACTCTTGAGCCCAAAAGGCATAGACACATAGCAGAAAGCCCCAAAAGGTGCTATGAACGTTGTTTTCTCTTGATCCTTGACTGCCATCTTAATCTGATGATACCCGGAGTAAGAATCTAAAAAACTCAACCGTGCACAACCCACTGTAGCATCAATAATCTGATCAATACGGGGAAGAGCAAAAGGATCAGCCGGACAGGCCTTGTTTAAATCTGTGTAATCCACACACATACGCCAGGTGCCATTCTTTTTTAGCACGAGCACTGGGTTAGCTAACTATTCTGGGTGAAAGACCTCCACAATGAACCCGGCCGCCAAGAGCCGGGCCACCTCTTCTCCAATGGCCTTACGCCTTTCTTCATTGAACCGTCGAAGAAACTGTCTGACAGGCTTGAACTTTGGATCAATATTAAGAGTATGCTCAGCGAGTTCCCTCGGGACACCCGGCATGTCTGAAGGTTTCCATGCAAAGATGTCCCAGTTCTCACGGATGAACTCGATGAGCGCGCTTTCCTATTTCGGATCCAAGCTTGCGCTGATGATGAACTGTTTGGATGAGTCGCCAGGCACAAAGTCAATCATCTTGGTGTCATCAGCTAACTTGAACTGCAACTCTGGCTCATGCTCTATGGTTGGTTTCTTTAATGACGTCATGTCCGCCGGGTCAACATGATCCTTATAGAATTTCAACTCCTCCGTCGCACAAACGGATTCAGCATAGGCAGCATCCCCCTCTTCACATTCCAAGGCGATCTTCCGTCTCCCATAGACTGTAATGGTGCCCTTGTGACCCGGCATCTTGAGCTGTAAATACACATAACATGGCCGAGCCATAAACTTGGCATAAGCCGGTCGCCCAAACAGAGCATGATATGGGCTTTTGATCTTAACCACTTCAAAGGTTAATTTTTCTGCCCTAGAGTCATACTCATCCCCAAAGGCTACCTCCAGCTCGATCTTACCAACGGGGTATGCCGACTTACCGGGTACTACACCATGAAAAAGAGTGTTGGATTGTTTAAGATTTTTATCCATCAATCCCATCCAGCGGAACATCTCATAGTAAAGGATGTTGATGCTGCTGCCTCCATCCATGAGTACCTTAGTAAACTTGTACCCACCAACCTGAGGTGCCACTACCAAAGCCAAGTGACCCGGATTATCAACTCGGGGTGGGTGATCCTCTCTGCTCCACACAATAGGCTGCTCCGACCAACGTAGATAACGTGGGATTGCTGGTTCAACGGCATTGATGGCCCTCTTATGGAGTTTCTGGTCTCTCTTACATAAACTGGTAGTAAAGACATGATACTGTCCGCTACTCAACTGCTTCGGGTTGCCCTCATAGCCGGATTGTTGCTATTGTTGATTCCCTTGGTTGTGTTGCTGATTATATCCCCCCTGGTGACCAGGATGACCATGAAAACATCCTCCGTTTGAACCGGTGCCCGGGCCCTGAAATCCGCCTGAGCCGCCACCCAGACCATGACCCCCATCAAACACGTTGGAATTTTTAAATGCCTTCATGATTGTACAATCCTTCCACAAGTGGGTAGCTGGCTTCTCCCTGGTGTCGTGTCTAGGACAAGGTTCATTCAACAGCTGCTCAAGGGTGGGACCTGACCCGCCCGATCGAGGGGGCTGTCTGCCCTTGCGCCGCTGATTACCGCCATGTGCATTAGTATTAGCAACAAATTTATCAGCCTTACGCTTATTACCTCCTTGATTTGCCGGGTTATGCTGGTGACCCTTGCCATTGCCGTTCTTCTTTCCCTTTGTTGCTTTTTCCTCATCAGATGTCGGGTCTTTGGTAGTATCAGAATCAGCATACTTGACAATAGCCGCCATCAACGTTCCCATGTCATTACAGTCTCGCTTAAGCCGCCCCAACTTCTGCTTCAGGGGCTCAAAACGGCAATTCTTCTCCAACATCAAAACTACTGAACCGGCGTCCATTTTATCAGACGAATGTATTATTTCCTTGACCCAGCGCACCCAATGAGTCGTAGATTCTCCATCCTCTTGCTTGCAATTGGTCAGGTCCATAATTGACATTGGCTGCTTACACGTGTCTTTAAAGTTCTGGATGAACCGCGCCTTTAACTCTGCCCATGAGCCGATGGAATTGGGTGGCAATCCTTTCAGCCAGGTCCGAGCCGTTCCATCCAACATCATGGTAAAGTACTTGGCCATTGCAGCATCACTAACCTCCAACAGCTCCATAGCCATCTCATAACTCTCAATCCAATCCCCTGGTTGTAAGTCAGCCGTGTAGTTCGGTACCTTACGAGGCCCCTTGAAATCCTTGGGCAACCGTTCATTGCGTATGGCTGGGACCAGGCAAGGTACGCCTCTGGTTCTTGTAACTACACCTGCCTCCACCGAAGTCGCTGGGTAAGCTGGAAAAGTCTGGTGAGCCGCCTACTCCACTGCTATCTGAGCCGCCCGTTCTGCCTCTTGATGAATTCTCTCCTGAGCCGCCAAGTTAAGGGCTCCAGCCCACACCGGCTCATGCCTATATGACCGGTTGTGGCATTGAGCATTACTTGACATATCTATAGATTCCATGTGCCTACTGTAACTTGGGCTCCGGCTTGGGCGAGGAGTTGAATGAATCCTGTCTCGACTGTAGGAGTATGCATCTTGCTGGGCCAAAGTTGTCTGAAGCAGTTCTCTTACCCTCCGGGTTTCAATTGTTGCTGGCGAGTCACCTTCCATCGGGAGCTGCCAAACGAGCTGACGCCGCAATGAGGTTCTCCATGGGGTTGGAGAAGTGACCCGGGGGTGTTGATATATAACGGGGAGGAGTTGTATTCATGCGCGGCGGCTCCATGGTGCGTGGCTGAACTGGTGCTCCGGGCGTCCTGACCCGGTTTACCTCCGGCGGGTTGCTCCCTCCAGCTCCGGGTGTATGGAACAGATTCATCGGATCCAGTGTTAGAGGCAGACGCGACTGAGTTTTCTGACGCCTCCTCCTCATGACTTTGTTTGACGCATTAAGATCCACGGAGAGCCGGAAGGTTTCTGCTTGAAGTTGCTGAGCACGAGCATCCAAGGCTACTCGTTCTGCTGCCATCCGGGTTTCCTTTGCAGCCAAATTTTCCTTAGCTTGCACCATCTCCTCCCGCACGTGTGCCACTTCTGCGTCATGCTGGGCTTTATCCGCCGGCTCTACCGCAGCGGTTAACAGAGTCGTCAGTTTATCCATGAGGTCCATGAGAACCTGAGCCGGGGGCGCGCGGGGTCTCCTGACCCGGCAGCTGCCAACCCGATGGTGGCTGCTGTCTCTGCGGTGGAGTTTTGCCCGGGCTGCGTCCCTGCCATGAAGACTCCGGCCCAATTTGGCGGCTCAAGGGGGTCCGGAATACTGCTACCATCGAAACAGCCCCTGAGCATGCCGTCTTGCAGTTGATACAATGAGTCTGTCTCACCCGTTGAAGATGTAGTATCAGAGCAGATGGCCGTCTCCCCGCCTTCCATCGATCCTTCGAAGTATTCACCGCCATGGACGCAGCCTACGAAGGCATGCTTCATGACAGATTGAACATGGGCGGACCCGGCACGTTGAGCCATTTCGATGAGGTCAGTGTGGACATCCGGCTTAGGGCCTGACTCGCCGATCCAACCGATGAAGACGTGGATTCCGCCGAAGGGGACCCGGTACCCGTACTCGGTTGAGCCGGCCTTGGGGCCCCAGCCTTCGTTGTCGATGTAGATCTTGTCGTGATGACTCTTGGTCATCCGGCCCACAGCGTATCCCTTGAGCCCTTCGAATTTGCCCTTCAAGAACTCAAATCCACCGTGCGCTGGCCCCACGATGGGCGCCAACTGTCATGGACTTGTCACGGCAGATGTCCTAGAGCAAGGACTTAGTCGTAGGGCCATCGCACTAGGAAGCTTAAAGGGGTTAATCGGGACAAAGGACACAAGAGAGTTTTATACTAGTTCAGCCCCTTACGATGAAGGTAAAAGCCTACGTCTAGTTGGGTTTGGTATTGCTGGGGTTTCGATCACCAAGAGGCTTAACTCGCCAGGTTGGTTACCGACTTGTTGTTTCTTACCCTAAACCGCCACCGGGTTGTCCCCTTATATACACGGGTTGACGCCAGGTGGCCTACAGAGTCCCGGCCGGCTCATAATCGTGTCCGGCTCAGTGACTTTCTTTATATGTCTTTCTGTACAAGTATTTCCTTACATGTGGCGTTTTACAATATCGGGCCTTAAGCCGGCCCCTGACCTTTGGGCCTTCTATAAGACTTAATAAACTACAAACTTGGATGTTTACTGAACTTCTTGCGTAACCTGCCATTGAAGCTGACCCGGCCCCCCTGGGCAGGTCTCAGCCTATAGTAATATCCCCAACAATCTCGTTACTGGCAAGTCCCTTTACTCGTTCCGTAATGCTACATCCTGTAACTAACTCATTAGCCATATTGCTTGCAAGGCTTATAGTGATGTACATTACCGAGAGGGCCCAGAGATACCTCTCCGACAATCAGAGTGACAAATCCTAATCTTGATCTATGCCAACTCAACAAACACCATCGGAGACACCTGTAGAGCATCTTTATAATCACCCAGTTACGTTGTGATGTTTGATAGCACACTAAGTGTTCCTCCGGTATTCGGGAGTTGCATAATCTCTAGTCATAGTAACAAACTAAACGATCATAGTGCTAAGCTAACGAATGGGTCTTGTCCATCACATCATTCTCTAATGATGTGACCCCATTCAATAAAGGACAACACATGTCTTTGGTTAGGAAACATAACCATCTTTGATTAATGAGCTAGTCAAGTAGAGGCATACTAGGGACACTTTGTTTGTCTATGTATTCACACATGTACTAATTTCCGGTTAATACAATTCTAGCGTGAATAATAAACATTTATCGTGATATAAGGAAATATAAATAACAACTTTATTATTGCCTCTAGGGCATATTTCCTTCATATATAAACCGAGCTATCATGACGCTTCCGCTTACGGTCTATGAGGGTACATGGACAACACTCTCCCCCTCGTTGCTATGCATCACCTAGATGGATGTTGCATGTGCGTAGGAATTTTTTTGAAATTACTGCGTTCCCCACTAGTGGCATCCGAGCCAGGTTTATGCGTAGATGTTATATGCACGAGTAGAGCAGAAATGAGTTGTGGGCGTGGGTATATACATATTGCTTGCCATCACTAGTTGATTCTTGATTCAGCGGTATTGTTGGATGAAGCGGCTCAAACCGACATTACACGTACGCTTAAACGAGACTGGTTCTACCGACGTGCTTCGCACATAGGTGGCTGGTGGGTGTCAGTTTCTCCAACTTTAGTTGAATCGGTTCAATGAACATGGTTCTTTCTAAAGATCAAAAAGCAATCACTATACCGCGTTTTGGTTTTTGATGCGTAGGTAAGAACGGTTCTTGCTCAGCCCGTAGCAGCCACGTAAAACTTGAAACAACAAAGTAGAGAATGTCTAACTTTTTTGCAGGGCTTGTTGTGATGTGATATGGTCAAGACATGATGCTAAATTTTATTGTATGAGATGATAATGTTTTGTAACAGAGTTATCGGCAACTGGCAGGAGCCATATAGTTGTCGCTTTATTGTATGAAATGCAATCGCCATGTAATTGCTTTACTTTATCACTAAGCGGTAGCGATAGTCGTATAAGAAATAGTTGGTGAGACGACAACGATGCTTCGATGGAGATCAAGGTGTCAAGCCGGTGACGATGGTGATCATGACGGTGCTTTGGAGATGGAGATCAAAGGCACAAGATGATGATGGCCATATCATATCACTTATATTGATTGCATGTGATGTTTATCCTTTATGCATCTTATTTTGCTTAGTTCGGCAGTAGCATTATAAGATGATCTCTCACTAAATTTAAAGGTACAAGTGTTCTCCCTGTGTATGCACTGTTGCTACAGTTCGTCGTGTCGAGACACCATGTGATGATCGGGTGTGATAAGCTCTACGTTCACATACAACGGGTGCAAGCCAGTTTTGCACACGCGGAATACTTGGGTTAAACTTGACGAGCCTAGCATATGCAGATATGGCCTCGGAACGCTGAGACCGAAAGGTCGAGCATGAATCATATAGTAGATATCATCAGCATAGTGATGTTCACCATTGAAAACTACTCCATCTCACGTGATGATCGAACATAGTTTAGTTGATATGGATCACGTGATCACTTAGATGATTATAGGGATGTCTATCTAAGTGGGAGTTCTTAAGTAATATGATTAATTGAACTTTAATTTATCATGAACTTAGTACCTAATAGTATTGTGCATGTCTAAGTTGTTGTAGATAGATGGCCTGTGTTGTTGTTCCGTTGAATTTTAATGCGTTCCTAGAGAAATCTAAGTTGAAAGATGATGGTAGCAATTACATGGACTGGGTCCGTAACTTGAGGATTATCCTCATTGATGCACAGAAGAATTATGTCCTGGAAGCACCGCTAGGTGACAAACCCGCTTCAGGAGCAACACCAGATGTTATGACCGTTCGGCAGGGCAAAGCTGATGACTACTCGATAGTTCAGTGTGCCATGCTTTACGGCTTAGAACCGGGACTTCAACGATGTTTTGAACGTCATGGAGCATATGAGATGTTCCAGGAGTTTAAGCTAATATTTCAAGCAAATGCCCGGATTGAGAGATATGAAGTCTCTAATAAGTTCTATAGCTGTAAAATGGAGGAGAATAGTTCTGTTAGTGAACATATACTCAGAATGTCTGGGTACCACAACCACTTGACTCAGCTGGGAGTTAATCTTCCTGATGATAGTGTCATTGACAAAGTTCTCCAATCACTACCACCAAGCTACAAGAGCTTCATGATGAACTATAATATGCAAGGGATGGACAAGACGATTCCCGAGCTCTTCGCAATGCTAAAGGTTGCGGAGGTAGAAATCAAGAAGGAGCATCAAGTGTCGATGGTCAACAAGACCACCAGTTTCAAGAAAAAGAGTAAAGGGAAGAAGGGGAACTTCTAAAAGAACGGCAAACAAGTTGCTGCTCAAGTGAAGAAGCCCAAGTCTGGACCTAAGCCTGAGACTGAGTGCTTCTACTGCAAAGGGACTGGTCACTGGAAGCGGAACTGCCCCAAGTATTTGGCGGAGAAGAATGATGGCAAAGTGAAAGGTATATTTGATGTACATGTTATTGATGTGTACCTTACTAATGCTCGCAGTAGCTCCTGGGTATTTGATACTGGTTCTGTTGCTAATATTTTCAACTCGAAATAGGGCTATGGATTAAGCAAATATTAGCTAAGGACGAGGTGACGATGCGCGTGGGAAATGGTTCCAAAGTCGATGTGATCGCCGTCGGCACTCTACCTCTGCATCTACCTTCGGGATTAGTTTTAGACCTAAATAATTGTTATTTGGTGCCAACATTGAGTATGAACATTATATCTGGACCTTGTTTGATACGAGACGATTATTCGTTTAAATCTGAGAATAATGGCTGTTCTATTTATATGATAATATATTTTATGGTCATGCACCATTGATGAGTGGTCTGTTTTTACTAAATCTTGATAGTAGTGATACACATGTTCATAGTATTGAAGACAAAAGATATAAGTTTAATAATGATAGTGCAACTTATTTGTGGCACTGCCGTTTAGGTCATATTGGTGTAAAGCGCATGAAGAAACTCCATGTTGATGGACTTTTGGAATCACTTGATTATGAATCACTTGATGCTTGCGAACCATGCCTCATGGGCAAGATGACTAAGACTCCGTTCTCCGGAACAATGGAAAGAGCAACAGACTTGTTGTAAATAATACATACTGATGTATGCGGTCTGATGAGTGTTGATGCTTGCGGCGGGTATCGTTATTTTCTTACCTTCACAGATGATTTGAGCAGATATGGGTATATCTACTTGATGAAACATAAGTCTGAAACATTTGAAAAGTTCAAAGAATTTCACAGTGAAGTGGAAACTCATCGTAACAAGAAAATTAAATTTCTACGATCTGATCGTCGAGGTGAATATTTGAGTTATGAGTGTGGTCTTCATTTGAAACAATGCGGAATAGTTTCGCAACTCACGCCACCTGGAACACCACAGCATAATGGTGTGTCCGAACGTCGTAACCGCACTTTATTAGATATGGTGCGATCTATGATGTCTCTTACCGATTTACCTCTATCATTTTGGGGTTATGCTTTAGAGACGACTGCATTCACATTAAATAGGGCACTATCGAAATCCATTGAGACGACACCATATGAATTGTGGTTTGGCAAGAAACCCAAGTTGTTGTTTCTTAATGTTTGGGGCTGCGATGCTTATGTGAAAAGGCTTCAACCTGATAAGCTCGAACCCAAATCGAAGAAATGTGTCTTCATAGGATACCCAAAGGAGACTGTTGGGTACACCTTCTATCATAGATCCGAAGGCAAGATATTCATTGCTAAGAATGGATCCTTTCTAGAGAAGGAGTTTCTCTCAAAAGAAGTGAGTGGGAGGAAAGTAGAACTTGACAAGGTAATTGTACTTACTCTCTTATTGGAAAGTAGTTCATCATAGAAATCAGTTCCAGTTATTCCTACACCAGTAAGTGAGGAAGCTAATGATGATGATCATGAAACTTCAGATCAAGTTACTATCGAACCTCGTGGGTCAACCAGAGTAAGATCCGCACCAAAGTGGTACGGTAATCCTGTTCTGGAGGTCATGTTACTTGACCATGACGAACCTACGAACTATGAGGAAGCGATGATGAGCCGAGATTCCGCAAAATGGCTTGAGGCCATGAAAAATGAGACGTGATCCATGTATGAGAACAAAGTGTGGACTTTGGTTGACTTGCGCGATGATCGGCGGGCCATAGAGAATAAATGGATTTTCAAGAAGAAGACGGACGCTGAAGGTAATGTTACTGTCTACAAAGCTCGACTTGTTGCAAAAGGTTTTCGACAAGTTCAAGGAGTTGACTATGATGAGACCTTCTCACCCGTAGCGATGCTTAAGTCCGTCCGAATCATGTTAGCAATTGCCGGATTTTATGATTATGAAATTTGGCAAATGGATGTCAAAACTGCATTCCTTAATGGATATCTTAAAGAAGAGTTGTATATGATGCAACCAGACGGTTTTTTCGATCCAAAAGGTGCTAACAAAGTGTGCAAACTCCAGCGATCCATTTATGGACTGGTGCAAGCCTCTCGAAGTTGGAATATACGCTTTGATAGTGTGATCAAAGCATATGGTTTTATACGGACTTTTGGATAAGCCTGTATTTACAAGAAAGTGAGTGGGAGATCTGTAGCATTGTGACGCCCCCGATTCAATCGTACACTAATCATGCACGCAAATGTGTACGATCAAGATCAGGGACTCACGGGAAGATATCACAACACAACTCTACAAATAAAAATAAGTCATACAAGCATCATATTACAAGCCAGGGGCCTCGAGGGCTCGAATACAAGAGCTCGATCATAGACGAGTCAGCGGAAGCAACAATATCTGAGTACAGACATAAGTTAAACAAGTTGCCTTAAGAAGGCTAGCACAAACTGGGATACAGATCGAAAGAGGCGCAGGCCTCCTGCCTGGGATCCTCCCAACTACTCCTGGTCGTCGTCAGCGGGCAGCACGTAGTAGTAGGCACCTCCGGTGTAGGGGTCGTCGTCGACGGTGGCGTCAGGCTCCTGGGCCCCAACATCTGGTTGCGACAACCAGAAAGAAAGGAAAGGGGGGGAAAAGGGGGAGAAAGCAACCGTGAGTACTCATCCAAAGTACTCGCAAGCAAGGAGCTACACTACATATGCATGGGTATCAAATGGAGTAAGGGTATCATATGTGGACTGAACTGCAGAAAGCCAGAATAAGAGGGGGATAACTAATCCTTTCGAAGACTACGCTTCTGGCAGCCTCCGTCTTGCAACATGTAGAAGAGAGTAGACTGAAGTCCTCCAAGTAGCATCGCATAGCATAAACCTAACCGATGATCCTCCCCTCGTCGCCCTGTGAGAGAGCGATCACCGGTTGTATCTGGCACTTGGAAGGGTGTGTTTTATTAAGTATCCGGTTCTAGTTGTCATAAGGTCAAGGTACAACTCCGGGTCGTCCTTTTACCGAGGGACACGGCTATTCGAATAGATAAACTTCCCTGCAGGGGTGCACCACATACCCCAACACGCTCGATCCCATTTGGCCGGACACACTTTTCTGGGTCATGCCCGGCCTCGGAAGATCAACACGTCGTAGCCCCACCTAGACCAACAGAGAGGTCAGCACGCCGGCCTAAACCTAAGCGCCCAGGGGTCTGGGCCCATCGCCCTTAGCACACCTGCACGTTGCGAGGGCGGCCGGAAGCAGACCTAGCCTAGTGGCGTTCCAGTCCAATCCAGCGCGCGCCGCTCCGTCGCTGACGTCAAGAAGGCTTCGGCTGATACCACGACGCCGGGATACCCATAACTACTCCCACGTAGATGGTTAGTGCGTATAGACCAAATGGCCAGACTCAGATCAAATACCCAGATCTCGTTAAGCGTGTTAAGTATCCGCGAACGCCGACCAGGGCCAGGCCCACCTCTCTCCTAGGTGGTCGGAACCTGCCCTGTCGCTCCGCCTCAAGTAACAGTCGGGGGCCGTCGGGAACCCAGGCCCACCTCTACCGGGATGGAGCCACCTGCCCCTTCAGCCCCCATCTCCGAACAGTATCATCGGTAATGTAATAGGGTAAAGTACAAAGTATATGCCCGTGACCACCTCCCGAAATGATCACGGCCCAGTAGTATAGCATGGCAGACGGACAAGAGTGTAGGGCCGCTGATGGAACACTAGCATCCTATACTAGGCATGTAGGATTGCAGGTAAAGGTAACAACAGTAGTAGCAAGGACAGGCTATGCATCAGTATAGGATTAACGAGAAGTAGTAACATGCTACACTACTCTAATGCAAGCAGTATAGAGAAGAGTAGGCGATATCGGGTGATCAAAAGGGGGGGGGCTTGCCTGGTTGCTCTGGCAAGAGAGAGGGGTCGTCAACTCCATAGTCGTACTGGGAAGCAGCGGCGTCGGTCTCGGAGTCTATCGAGAGAAGAGGGGGGAGAAACAATAAATATTTATACAAGCATATGCATAGTGATGCATGACATGACAAGTAACGGCGTTAGAGGTGCCCTAACGCGGTAGTAGGTGATACCGGTGAAGGGGGGAAACATCCGGGAAAGTATCCCCGGCGTTTCGCGTTTTCGGGCAGAGGGGCCGGAGGGGGAAAGTTGCGAGTTCGATAGGTTAGGGAGGTGTGGCGGACGAACGGGTTGCATATCCGGAATCGTCTCGTCGTTCTGAACAACTTTCATGTACAAAGTTTTTCGATCCGAGCTACGGTTTATTTTACATTAATTTTTAAAAGATTTAAATCAATTTTGGATTTATTTAATTAATTTAATCAACATTATCCAGAATAGTGTCTGCTGACGTCATCATGACGTCAGCATGACATCAGCAGTTGACTTGGTCAACTGACATGTGGGTCCCGTTCGTCATTGACTGATTAGGCTAATTAGCAGTTAATTAAGTTAACTACTGTTTAATTAAACTAATTAGTGTTTAATTAAACTAATTAGTTAATTAGGTTAATCTAATTATGATTAATTAACTTAATTAATTCCTTAATTAATTCCTTAATTAATTAATTATTTTTATTATTATTAATTTTAATTCTTTTTTTTAATAAAGCGTTCTGGGGCGTGGGCCCCCATGTCAATGGCTCAGTGAGAGCCTTAGCGGGCGTTCGGGTAACGGGCACCGGCGTCGCTCGTGCGAAGACCGAGCCCGGCCGGGGTGGGGGCAAGGCAAGGCGAGGCCGTGGCCTCGCGAGGGCGCCGGCGCACTGCAGTAGAGGCCGGTGCGGGTGCGGCGGTGGCTGGGACAGGCGCGGTGGCGCGGCCACGGGACAGAGGGAGAGACGGGGGAGGGCGAGGCCATGGCCGAGCCACGACGGGCGCGCGCGCGCGTCGGCGCGGTCGGGAGGGGCCGGCCACGGCGCGGGCACGGGAGCCGGACGGCGCGCAGGACAGAGGGGAGAGGAGGAGCGGCCGGAGTTGGCCGCGGGCGTGGCGGGGCAGCTCACTACGCGGCACGGGCTCGCGGTGCGTGGCGGGAGCGAGGTAGAGGGCGGCGAGCGCGCGCGTGCGCGGTTAGCGGGGCGCGAGCGCGTAGAGAGGAGGGAAGAGGAGGCCGGGGGAGGCGCAACTGGCGCGGCGGCTCACCGCGGGAGCGTGGGGGCTGGGCAGCGGGCTCGGTGGAGGCCGGGGAGGACGACGGGGACGACCGGGCGACGGGGAGGGAGTCCGGCGACGCGGTCCGGGGCGGCGTGGTCTCCAGGCGGCGACGGGCGACGGCGTCGGGGCCCTCTGCCCCGATCCAGACGGGGAAGGGGAGAGAGAGCGTGCGGGAGGGAGCGAGGCGACGGCAGCAGGGCGGCGCCGGCGACGGGAGTGGAGGGGCGCGGGGATCGGGCGCGAGGGGATCGGGCTCTCCTCCCGATCCAGTTCGGGGGGGCGAGGGAGAGGGAGTGGCGGCGTGGGGGGGGGAAGTGGGGCGACGGGGTGGGGGTTAGGGTTAGTGGGGGGGGATAAGGGAGGCGTGGGGGGGCCGGCTGGGCCGTGGGGTGGGCCGGTCGGCTGGCCTGGTGGCCTGCTGGGCCGGAGCCCAGTGGGTTGCCCCTCTTTTCTTTTATTTATTTTCTCTTTTGTTTTTAATTCATTCTAAAATACTTAGGCAGTTTTTAAAATGTGTTGATTACACTATAATTACCAGTGCAATATTCTGCAACCCCCGAACATTTTTGTTTTAATTTTTGAAAACTTTTATTGCTAATTGTAATTTGAATTTGAATTTGAACGGTTTCGGATTGTTGCGAGGTTAGCAACAGTAAATCGGGATGACGTGCCATGATTAGCGTGGGATTACTGTAGCAACATTATCCGGGCGTTACAAATCTCCTCCACTACAAGAAATCTCGTCCCGAGATTTAGGAGGTAGAAGGAAACAGTGCGGGGTATTCATCGCGCAGGCGATCCTCGCGTTCCCAGGTAGCTTCGTCCTCAGAGTGATTCGACCACTGGACCTTGAGGAACTTGATCGCCTTCTGGCGTGTGCGGCGTTCAGCTTGGTCAAGAATGCGGACCGGATGCTCTTTATAGGAGAGGTCCTGCTGCAATTCGAGTACTTCATGATCCACTGCTCGGATTGGGTCCTTGAAGCAGCGTCGGAGTTGTGACACGTGGAACACATCGTGAACCTGAGAAAGGTTCGACGGAAGCTCCAGTTGATATGCCACTTTTCCACGCCTTTCCAGAATAGTGAATGGGCCAATATAGCGGGGAGCTAGCTTCCCTTTGATCCCGAAGCGGTGAGCACCCTTCATTGGTGTAACTCGAAGATAAGCCTTTTCGCCAGGTTGATAGACCATGTCTTGGTGATGACGGTCATACTGACTTTTCTGACGTGACTGAGCAGTCTTGAGATGCTCGCGAATAATGCGAACTTGTTCTTCGGCCTGTTGGATAATATCCGGACCGAAGAGTGGGCGTTCCCCAGTTTCTGACCAGTTTAGAGGGGTTCGACACTTCCGTCCATAAAGCACTTCGAAGGGGGACATCTTCAGACTAGCTTGATAGCTATTATTATAAGAGAACTCGGCATATGGAAGAGATTCCTCCCATTTCTTGCCGAATGAGATTACACAAGCTCGAAGCATGTCTTCGAGAACTTGGTTGACACGTTCAACTTGCCCTTGTGACTGAGGATGGAACGCAGTACTGAACGACAGATGAGTCCCCATAGCTTCTTGGAAACTTGCCCAAAACCTTGAAGTGAATAGGCTGCCACGGTCTGAACTGATAACCAGTGGAATACCGTGAAGTGAAACAATGCTGGCCATGTAGAGAGTAGCAAGCTGACTAGCAGTGATTGTCTCTTTGACCGCCAGAAAATGGGCAACTTTGGAAAGCCGGTCAATGACGACAAGAATAGCATCATTACCTTTCTGAGATTTGGGAAATCCAGTGACGAAGTCCATTTCAACATGGTCCCATTTCCATTCAGGAATAGAGATAGGTTGCAGAGTTCCAGCAGGCCTTTGATGCTCTGCTTTGATTCGGCGACAAACGTCACATTCCGCAACATAACAAGCAATGTCCTGCTTCATATTAGACCACCAAAATCTTTGACGAATATCCTGGTACATCTTTGTACTACCAGGATGGATGGACAGAGGCGTATCGTGGGCTTCTTGCATAACCCTTTTAGTCTTATCCAGGTTTTTCTTCGAACATGGTACCACTAAGCGGCCTTTGAAATACAAGGCGCCATCGTCGGCGATCGTGAAGAATGAGGGCTTTCCCCTTTTGAGGTCGCGCTTAATCTTGAGGACTTCATCGTCACACTTCTGTATCCATTTGATGGTGTCCACAAGATCTGGTTTCGCAACCAGGGTATTGAGAGAACCCTTGGAAACAACATGAAGGTTCTGTTTGGGGAAACCTTCGGGAGGGGGAGCGAGTGATCCCGGAGGAACAATATGGAGGTTCAGCCTTCTAAATTCTTCGGTAAGCGAGGGCTGAACTTTATGAACCTGGAGGTGGTTGCAGTAAGACTTGCGGCTCAAGGCATCAGCCATCACATTAGCCTTGCCGGGGGTATATGATATATCCACGTCAAAGTCTGCAACAGTCTCCATCCATCTTTGCTGGCGTAGGTTCAAATCTGGCTGAGTAAAGAGGTACTTCAGACTTTGATGGTCGGTGAAGATCTCGCAACGATTACCGAGAAGGTAATGTCGCCACTGCTTCAGTGCATGAATGACAGCAGCAAGCTCGAGGTCGTGAACTGGGTAGTTTTCTTCGTGAGGGCGCAATTGACGAGAGGCATAAGCAATCACTCTGCGCTCTTGCATTAGGACACAGCCTAATCCTTGACGGGAAGCGTCGCAGTAAATGACGAAGTCCTTCTTAGTATCAGGTGGTGCAAGCACGGGGGCAGAAGTCAATTTGTCTTTGAGCGCCTGGAAACTTTCCTGACACTTGTCTGTCCAGTCGAACTTGACACCCTTATGCAATAAATTAGTCAGAGGCCTGGCAATCTTGGAGAAGTTCTCGACGAATCGACGGCAATAGCTGGCGAGACCGAGAAAACTTCGGACTTGCTTCACATTCTTCGGAGGAGTCCAATCGAGAATAGCCTGAACTCGTTCAGGGTTGACGGCAATACCATCTTTGGAGATGACATGCCCAAGATAGGTTACTTCGGAAAGCCAGAATTCACACTTGGAATACTTAGCATACAGCTGATGTTCTCGAAGCTTCTCTAGCACAAGACGAAGATGTTCAGCATGCTCCTCCTTGTTCTTGGAAAATACAAGGATATCGTCCAAATAAACCACGACGAACTTGTCGAGGTAATCCATGAATATATAATTCATCAGACGAGAGAAGGTGGCTGGAGCATTCGTTAAGCCGAATGACATGACGGTGTACTCGTATGATCCATACCGAGTCACGAAGGCGGTTTTTGGGATGTCCTCTTCACGAACACGGATCTGGTGGTAACCCAACCTCAAGTCGAGTTTGGAGAACACTGATGAACCAGCCAGTTGATCATAAAGATCATTGATCCGAGGAAGAGGGTATTTATTCTGAATGGTAGCTTGGTTTATAGGACGGTAGTCTTGGACCAATCGGTTTGTCCCATCCTTCTTCTTAACAAAAAGAGAAGGTGCTCCCCAAGGAGAGCAACTTGGACGAATGAAACCTTTGTCAAGAGATTTGTCGATTTCCTCCTTAAGCTCAATGAGTTCATGCGGCGGCATCTTATAGGGTCGTTTAGCTATAGGGGTGGTGCCGGGTTTCAAGTCGATGATGAATTCGACAGCTCTAGCAGGGGGAATCCCTGGAAGTTCTTCTGGGAAGACATCTTGGAATTCACGAACGACGAGAATGTTTTCAATGCCCTCGAGTGGTGCAGCGTTCAACGCATTCAAGGCATAAAGCCGTGCCTCGGCGTTCTGAACTAGATGAGCTTGATAAGCTATTATTTCATCAGAAGGGTGTAGCAAGTGGACGACCTTAGTGGCGCAAACTATAGAAGCAGTATGCGCTTTTAACCAATTCATCCCCAGAATGAGATCAATGCTACAGGACTTCAGTACGATGGGAGAGACAAGGAATTCCAGTCCTTCGATTTCTACAGGGACGTCGTTGCAAATCATGGAGGTTCGGCATTGGCCCGCAGGGGTGTGTACTAATAGTGAAGCATCCATGTTCTCACATTTAATGTCGTGCAAGCATGCAAAACCTTCTGACATGAAAGAATGAGATGCACCTGTATCAAATAAAACGGATGCTGGTACTGAATTTACGAGGAGGGTACCCATCACAGTAGCAGGCTGGTCTTGAGCTTCGCTCAGATCAACGTGGTTGGCATGAACACGACCATAAGACTTGGCATTGTTGCTGCGGGGCTGGTTGCTTCCACGGCCAGTTGCTGGAAGGGCCAGTTGATTCGGGTTCTGGTTGCATTCCCTAGCACGATGCCCTGGTTGTCCACACCTGAAGCACAATCCATTATTGGAAGTGGGAACAGGAGCTTGTGGTGGTGGAGCTGGGAGTCTTGGCCGCCTAGCCGGAGGAGTAGGCAGACGTGGTGCAGCATAGGTCTGCCTTGGGGTAGGTGCATCCGGCTGGTACAAGCTATTGGGAATCCATATCTTGCGCTTCTGCGAGGACGGGCCCGAAGATGAGCCCGTGTCACGGTTGCGCCTGTGAGAGCTCTGGTATTCCTGCAGACCAGTTTCGACGTTGATGGCCTTGTTCACCAAGGTGGCGAAATCAGTAAAGTCATGCACTAGAAGTGCGAGCTTGATGTCGGCTTGAAGGCCATCACGGAACTTCTCCTGTCTGCGTGCATCAGTTGCAATGTCTTCTTCAGCATAGCGGGACAAGTCCAGAAACTCCCGCTGATAAGCTTCCACAGTTTTGTTGCCTTGGGTGAGGTTGCGGAACTCACGCTTCTTCCGGTCCATAACTCCCTGAGGAATGAAGCGAGCACGGAAGGCAGCTTGGAAGTCTGGCCAGGTGATGATTGTTCCAGCTGGCAGTGTACGCCTGTGGCTGTCCCACCATTGAGCTGCGGGTCCCTTCAGGAAGAAGGAAGCAAAGGTGACATAGCTGGCAGGGGCTACATCAGCAGACTCCATCTCATAGGTGATGTCACGGAGCCAGTCATCGGCATCCAGAGGCTGGGTTGAGCTGCGGTACACTGTTGGGTTCAGGCGCATGAAATCCTGCAGAGTTACTGGGGTTGGCTGCTGGTTCATATTGGGGCGAGGAAACTGAGCCATCATATTCTCCATGAACTGACGATTCAGCTCAAACTGTTGGATCATACCAGCCATGTACTCAGGCGGTGGTGGGGCGTTGCCACCACGACCACGACCACCTGGTCTAACCATCCTGCCAATGTTTAACAGGGGTAGTTCAGCATTGAGGAATTGTAAAAACAAGCATCATTCATGATGAAACATGCACAACGAAAGCAGCACGATAGATACCACATAGTAGTCGGCATATCTTACAAAAGAGATCATGCATAGAGTTCGTTACACAGTGTTCAGTACATAGACTAAGACATCATAGGCGGCACACAGGCTCGCGGCGAATGCATCTAACTCTAATAAGCAAGTCTACGTCAGTCCCATGCGGTACTGCGGAGGTAGGTGTAGCCCGACAGCTGGCAGTGACGCGAAGGGAAGACCTCCACGCGAGTAGCCTGGGGTCCGCGGATACTCTGGTGCGGAACCCGATGCGCAGGTGGCAGGAGAGGACCAAGGGCAGGAGAGTAGCCTCCCACATCTGGCCAGCCGACGCCCTGGGGCATCACGGTCCTGGCGGGGTAGGTCGCAGAACGCGTCAGATCACCAGATCGGACAAAGGGGTGCAACAGTGTCAGAGCACGATACAGGTGCTGACGGGTGGTGTACAACTCGTGTCGAAGAGCTCGGATAGCTCTATCCAGCCCATCAGCATGCAGAACCAGGTTCTGATGGTAGTAGGGCTCGCGGGTGACAGTGGAGTAGGCCGCAGTGTAGTAACCCTCCGCACCAACATCGGATGCGATAGCAATGTGCCTGAAGGGGGAGGTGTCCAACTCCTGATACTCACCACGAAGACGTGTCAGAGCAGCATAAGCAGCATCGTGGACCGCCATATCGATAGTCACTCCAACACCATAAGCAGTGTGCAGCACAGTAGTGGAGTCATACTCCCGAGAGCAGAGGTGGACGACGGCACGGTACTGCTCCTGGTTGAAATCCTGATACTCCTCATAGACGGTGTACTCAGGGTGCCAGCGATAACCCAGATAGGTCATCATCTCAACCAACACAGCAGGTGATCCTGAGGCACCAATGGCCGTCGTGTGGCGCACGACCTGCCTCGTGGGTTCCATCTGAAAACAAAGATGTTTTCACAGGAGTCAAATGACAAGGTGGACAATGTTCAAATACTAATCTAAAGAATAACTAGGGCTTATCCAACTTTGGGGTGAATGCCGTAACGGGATCCTAGTGTCAGAGTTAGTAATTTCGTTTAACCCGAGTAGAAGAGAGATCAGAGTCCCAGAGTAAGGATCGAGGAGTAAAAGATCCTAATATCACCCGATGGCGACGTGGGCCCGTAAGGCACACAGCCAGGTTAGTAAAAGTTTTTTGCAATGTCTAGACTCGACTTCGGCCAAGGAGTGGGGAAGGGGGGGTTCCTACAGGCAGTCGGCTCTGATACCAACTTGTGACGCCCCCGATTCAATCGTACACTAATCATGCACGCAAATGTGTACGATCAAGATCAGGGACTCACGGGAAGATATCACAACACAACTCTACAAATAAAAATAAGTCATACAAGCATCATATTACAAGCCAGGGGCCTCGAGGGCTCGAATACAAGAGCTCGATCATAGACGAGTCAGCGGAAGCAACAATATCTGAGTACAGACATAAGTTAAACAAGTTGCCTTAAGAAGGCTAGCACAAACTGGGATACAGATCGAAAGAGGCGCAGGCCTCCTGCCTGGGATCCTCCCAACTACTCCTGGTCGTCGTCAGCGGGCAGCACGTAGTAGTAGGCACCTCCGGTGTAGGGGTCGTCGTCGACGGTGGCGTCAGGCTCCTGGGCCCCAACATCTGGTTGCGACAACCAGAAAGAAAGGAAAGGGGGGGAAAAGGGGGAGAAAGCAACCGTGAGTACTCATCCAAAGTACTCGCAAGCAAGGAGCTACACTACATATGCATGGGTATCAAATGGAGTAAGGGTATCATATGTGGACTGAACTGCAGAAAGCCAGAATAAGAGGGGGATAACTAATCCTTTCGAAGACTACGCTTCTGGCAGCCTCCGTCTTGCAACATGTAGAAGAGAGTAGACTGAAGTCCTCCAAGTAGCATCGCATAGCATAAACCTAACCGATGATCCTCCCCTCGTCGCCCTGTGAGAGAGCGATCACCGGTTGTATCTGGCACTTGGAAGGGTGTGTTTTATTAAGTATCCGGTTCTAGTTGTCATAAGGTCAAGGTACAACTCCGGGTCGTCCTTTTACCGAGGGACACGGCTATTCGAATAGATAAACTTCCCTGCAGGGGTGCACCACATACCCCAACACGCTCGATCCCATTTGGCCGGACACACTTTTCTGGGTCATGCCCGGCCTCGGAAGATCAACACGTCGTAGCCCCACCTAGACCAACAGAGAGGTCAGCACGCCGGCCTAAACCTAAGCGCCCAGGGGTCTGGGCCCATCGCCCTTAGCACACCTGCACGTTGCGAGGGCGGCCGGAAGCAGACCTAGCCTAGTGGCGTTCCAGTCCAATCCAGCGCGCGCCGCTCCGTCGCTGACGTCAAGAAGGCTTCGGCTGATACCACGACGCCGGGATACCCATAACTACTCCCACGTAGATGGTTAGTGCGTATAGACCAAATGGCCAGACTCAGATCAAATACCCAGATCTCGTTAAGCGTGTTAAGTATCCGCGAACGCCGACCAGGGCCAGGCCCACCTCTCTCCTAGGTGGTCGGAACCTGCCCTGTCGCTCCGCCTCAAGTAACAGTCGGGGGCCGTCGGGAACCCAGGCCCACCTCTACCGGGATGGAGCCACCTGCCCCTTCAGCCCCCATCTCCGAACAGTATCATCGGTAATGTAATAGGGTAAAGTACAAAGTATATGCCCGTGACCACCTCCCGAAATGATCACGGCCCAGTAGTATAGCATGGCAGACGGACAAGAGTGTAGGGCCGCTGATGGAACACTAGCATCCTATACTAGGCATGTAGGATTGCAGGTAAAGGTAACAACAGTAGTAGCAAGGACAGGCTATGCATCAGTATAGGATTAACGAGAAGTAGTAACATGCTACACTACTCTAATGCAAGCAGTATAGAGAAGAGTAGGCGATATCGGGTGATCAAAAGGGGGGGGGGCTTGCCTGGTTGCTCTGGCAAGAGAGAGGGGTCGTCAACTCCATAGTCGTACTGGGAAGCAGCGGCGTCGGTCTCGGAGTCTATCGAGAGAAGAGGGGGGAGAAACAATAAATATTTATACAAGCATATGCATAGTGATGCATGACATGACAAGTAACGGCGTTAGAGGTGCCCTAACGCGGTAGTAGGTGATACCGGTGAAGGGGGGAAACATCCGGGAAAGTATCCCCGGCGTTTCGCGTTTTCGGGCAGAGGGGCCGGAGGGGGAAAGTTGCGAGTTCGATAGGTTAGGGAGGTGTGGCGGACGAACGGGTTGCATATCCGGAATCGTCTCGTCGTTCTGAACAACTTTCATGTACAAAGTTTTTCGATCCGAGCTACGGTTTATTTTACATTAATTTTTAAAAGATTTAAATCAATTTTGGATTTATTTAATTAATTTAATCAACATTATCCAGAATAGTGTCTGCTGACGTCATCATGACGTCAGCATGACATCAGCAGTTGACTTGGTCAACTGACATGTGGGTCCCGTTCGTCATTGACTGATTAGGCTAATTAGCAGTTAATTAAGTTAACTACTGTTTAATTAAACTAATTAGTGTTTAATTAAACTAATTAGTTAATTAGGTTAATCTAATTATGATTAATTAACTTAATTAATTCCTTAATTAATTCCTTAATTAATTAATTATTTTTATTATTATTAATTTTAATTCTTTTTTTTAATAAAGCGTTCTGGGGCGTGGGCCCCCATGTCAATGGCTCAGTGAGAGCCTTAGCGGGCGTTCGGGTAACGGGCACCGGCGTCGCTCGTGCGAAGACCGAGCCCGGCCGGGGTGGGGGCAAGGCAAGGCGAGGCCGTGGCCTCGCGAGGGCGCCGGCGCACTGCAGTAGAGGCCGGTGCGGGTGCGGCGGTGGCTGGGACAGGCGCGGTGGCGCGGCCACGGGACAGAGGGAGAGACGGGGGAGGGCGAGGCCATGGCCGAGCCACGACGGGCGCGCGCGCGCGTCGGCGCGGTCGGGAGGGGCCGGCCACGGCGCGGGCACGGGAGCCGGACGGCGCGCAGGACAGAGGGGAGAGGAGGAGCGGCCGGAGTTGGCCGCGGGCGTGGCGGGGCAGCTCACTACGCGGCACGGGCTCGCGGTGCGCGGCGGGAGCGAGGTAGAGGGCGGCGAGCGCGCGCGTGCGCGGTTAGCGGGGCGCGAGCGCGTAGAGAGGAGGGAAGAGGAGGCCGGGGGAGGCGCAACTGGCGCGGCGGCTCACCGCGGGAGCGTGGGGGCTGGGCAGCGGGCTCGGTGGAGGCCGGGGAGGACGACGGGGACGACCGGGCGACGGGGAGGGAGTCCGGCGACGCGGTCCGGGGCGGCGTGGTCTCCAGGCGGCGACGGGCGACGGCGTCGGGGCCCTCTGCCCCGATCCAGACGGGGAAGGGGAGAGAGAGCGTGCGGGAGGGAGCGAGGCAACGGCAGCAGGGCGGCGCCGGCGACGGGAGTGGAGGGGCGCGGGGATCGGGCGCGAGGGGATCGGGCTCTCCTCCCGATCCAGTTCGGGGGGGCGAGGGAGAGGGAGTGGCGGCGTGGGGGGGGGAAGTGGGGCGACGGGGTGGGGGTTAGGGTTAGTGGGGGGGGATAAGGGAGGCGTGGGGGGGCCGGCTGGGCCGTGGGGTGGGCCGGTCGGCTGGCCTGGTGGCCTGCTGGGCCGGAGCCCAGTGGGTTGCCCCTCTTTTCTTTTATTTATTTTCTCTTTTGTTTTTAATTCATTCTAAAATACTTAGGCAGTTTTTAAAATGTGTTGATTACACTATAATTACCAGTGCAATATTCTGCAACCCCCGAACATTTTTGTTTTAATTTTTGAAAACTTTTATTGCTAATTGTAATTTGAATTTGAATTTGAACGGTTTCGGATTGTTGCGAGGTTAGCAACAGTAAATCGGGATGACGTGCCATGATTAGCGTGGGATTACTGTAGCAACATTATCCGGGCGTTACAAGCATTTATGATATTATATGCAGATGACATATTGCTAATCGGAAACGATACTGAATTTCTGAATAGCATAAAAGGATACTTGAATAAGAATTTTTCAATGAAAGACCTCGGTGAAGCTGCTTATATATTGGGCATCAAGATCTATAGAGATAGATCAAGACGCTTAATTGGACTTTCACAAAGCACATACCTTGATAAAGTTTTGAAGAAGTTCAAAATGGCTCAAGCAAAGAAAGGGTTCTTGCCTGTGTTGCAAGGTGTGAAGTTGAGTCAGACTCAATGCCCGACCACTCCAGAAGATAGAGAGAAAATGAAAGTCATTCCCTATGCTTCAGCAATAGGTTCTATCATGTATGCAATGCTGTGTACCAGACCTGATGTGTGCCTTGCTATTAGTTTAGCATGGAGGTACCAAAGTAATCCAGGAGTGGATCACTGGACAGTGGTCAAGAACATCCTGAAATACCTGAAAAGGACTAAGCATATGTTTTTCGTTTATGGAGGAGAAAAAGAGCTCGTCGTAAACGATTACGTTGATGCAAGCTTTGACACTAATCCGAATGACTCTAAGTCACAAACTGGATCTACGTGGTGCAGTTCCAAGCAGAGCGTCGTGGCGGGATCTACGTGTGAAGCAGAGTACATAGCTGCTTTGGAAGCAGCAAATGAAGGAGTTTGATACGTCTCTAAGGTATTTATAATTTTTGATTATTCCATGATATTATATTATCAACTTTGGATGTTTTATATGCATTTATATGATATTTATATGATTTTTGGGACTAACCTATTAACCCAGAGCCTAGTGCCAGTTTCTGTTTTTTCCTTTGTTTCAGTGTTTCGCAGAAAAGGAATATCAAACGGAGTCCAAACGGAATGAAACCTTCGGGAGAGTTATTTTTGGAACGGAAGCAATCCAGAAGACTTGGGGTGTACGTAAGGGAAGCAACGAGGAAAGCACGAGGCAGGGGGGTGCGCCCACCCCCTGGGCGCGCCCTCCACCCTCCTGGGCCCCTCGTGGCTCCCTGACGTGTTTCTTCCTCCTATATATACCAATATACCCTAAAACCATCGGGAAGCAGAATAGATCGGGAGTTCCGCCGCCAGAAGCCTCCGTAGCCACCGAAAACCAATCGGGACCCTGTTCCGGCACCCTGCCGGAGGGGGGAACCCTCACCGGTGGCCATCTTCATCATCCCAGCACTCTCCATGACGAGGAGGGAGTAGTTCACCCTTGGGGCTGAGGGTATGTACTAGTAGCTATTTGTTTGATCTCTCTCTCTCTCTCGTGTTCTTGAGGTGATACGATCTTGATGTATCGCGAGCTTTGCTATTATAGTTGGATCTTATGATGTTTCTCCCCCTCTCCTCTCTTGTAATGGATTGAGTTTTCCCTTTGAAGTTATCTTATCGGATTGAGTCTTTAAGGATTTGAGAACACTTGATGTATGTCTTGCATGGGATACCCGTGGTGACAATGGGGTATTCTATTGATCCACTTGATGTATGTTTTGGTGATCAACTTGTGGGTTCCGCCCATGAACCTATGCACAGGGGTTGGCACACGTTTTCGTCTTGACTCTCCGGTAGAAACTTTGGGGCACTCTTTGAAGTACTTCGTGTTGGTTTGAATAGATGAATCTGAGATTGTGTGATGCATATCGTATAATCATACCCATGGATACTTGAGGTGACATTGGAGTATCTAGGTGACATTAGGGTTTTGGTTGATTTGTGTCTTAAGGTGTTATTCTAGTACGAACTCTATGATAGATTGAACGGAAAGAATAGCTTCATGTTATTTTACTACGGACTCTTGAATAGATCGATCAGAAAGGATAACTTTGAGGTGGTTTTGTACCCTACCATAATCTCTTCGTTTGTTCTCCGCTATTAGTGACTTTGGAGTGACTCTTTGTTGCATGTTGAGGGGTAGTTATATGATCCAATTATGTTATTGTTGTTGATAGAACTTGCACTAGTGAAAGTATAAACCCTAGGCCTTGTTTCAACGCATTGCAATACCGTTTACGCTCACTTTTATCATTAGTTACCTTGTTGTTTTTATATTTTCAGATTACAAAAACCTATATCTACCATCCATATTGCACTTGTATCACCATCTCTTTGCCGAACTAGTGCACCTATACAATTTACCATTGTATTGGGTGTGTTGGGGACACAGGGACTCTTTGTTATTTGGTTGCAGGGTTGCTTGAGAGAGACCATTTTCATCCCATGCCTCCCATGGATTGATAAACCTTAGGTCATCCACTTGAGGGGAATTTGCTACTGTCCTACAAACCTCTTCACTTGGAGGCCCAACAACGTCTACAAGAAGAAGGTTCTATAGTAGACACCAAGCTCTTTTCTGGCGTCATTGTCGGGGAGGTTAGTGCTTGAAGGTATATCTTTAGATCTTGCAATTGAATATTTTTGTTTCTCGTTTTAGCACTAGTTTAGTTTATAAAAGAAAACTAAAAATGGAATTGAGTTTGCCTCACACGATTCATCTTTTTAATATCTTTCGTGAGAATGATGTAAAGGAAAATTGTGCTCAAGTGCTAGAAGAATAAGTCTATAAAATGTTTGGCACTAAATCTTTGAATGATGAGCATGATTTCAATGTTATTAGTATGAACTCTTTGAATATCCATAGTACTAATGATGATTGCACTAGTCATGATGAGAATGTATAAGCATGTCGATTTTTGTGGAGTGCATAGAGTTTGCAAGTACACAACAATTAGGGAAGATAGATTTTGCAAGAGGCATAAGTATTTAGAAACTAAATGGTTGCAAGAAAGGCTAGATGTTTGTGCTGAAAATTTAAATTTTCTTAGCCGTACTTGTGAACTTTGCAATGAACGTGGTCATTTAACCATCCGATGCAAATTGTTTCATGATCTAATCGTTTCAAAAATTGTGATGACTTGATTTCCCTTTCACATCATAATGAACTTATTTTGCATATGGGTTATGAAGAAATGAAACGTATAACTAACTATATTCCAGTATTTGCCCGTGATAAACTTCTTGATTTTGATCTAGAGGAAATTTATATGTATTGTGCGGTGAATTGCATTGAAAATCCTTATATTGCCAATTACATAAAGAAAAGAAAACAAATAGAAGATGAAGAGAATAATAATGGAAGGGAAGATACTTCTCAATATCCTCCTATTATTTCTTATGATGAATCGGGTAACGAGGAGGAGCCTTCTATTCAACCAATATCATTAATAAGGAGCTCCAAAAAGAGGGTTGAACCCACACATGATGTGAAGAAGAAAAAGGAAAGATGGAGAAGCAAAGGTAGAAAGGTATCTCTCCCAAATAATGTTGCTCCTATTACTCATTGTGATGATGATAATTGCTATACTATTGGTGCTATCCATAATATTAATGATGAGAGTGATTATGCTTATGATATGAAAAGGCCCAAGCTTGGGGATGCTATGTTTGATGAGAATGACATGTTTGAGAATATATTTGCTGTAATTAATTTTTGTCCCAAGCTTGGGGATTCTACGTTTAATGGAGATGATATTTTTAGTCCCCTAGGTTTTGATGAGCAAATTTATTATGATGATAGCATGCCTCCTATTTATGATGACTATTGCGATGACACTTATGCTATAAAGAGTAGTGATGATTATATTTATAAAACTTGTCATGATTATGATTACCCCTTTTCTGAACATTACTCTTTTAATGTGGAAACAATTTATAGTATTCGAGTCTCTTATGATACTCCCACTATTCCGAATGAGATGAATTTTACTTATGTGGAGAGTAGTAAATTTTCTATGCTTGTAGATCATGAAAAGAATGCTTTAGGTGATGGTTATATTGTTGAATTCATTCATGATGCTACTGAAAATTATTATGAGGGAGGAATATATGCTTGTACGAATTGCAATAATATCAAGTTCCCTCTCTATGTGCTTAAAGTTTTAAAGTTATGCTTGTTTTGCCTTCCTATGCTAGTTGATTATTGCTCCCATAAGTTGTTTGCTCAAAAAATCCCTATGCATAGGAAGTGGGTTAGACTTAAATGTGCTAGTCATATTCTTCAAGATGCTCTCTTTATGTTACAATTCTTATCTTTTATGTGAGCATTGTTGAAATCATCATGCCTAGCTAGGGGCATTAAACGATAGCGCTTGTTGGCAGGCAACCCAATTTTATTTTAGCTCCTTGCTTTTTGTTCCTGTTTAGTAATAAATTAATCATATACCCTCTGTTATGGTTGTGTTTTTTATGTTTTAATTAGTGTTTGTGCCAAGTAAAGCCTTTAGGACCTTCTTGGGTGATTGTTATTTGATCATGCTGTAAAAAACAGAAAGTATGCGCTCACGAGAATAATTTTCATTTCTTACCAGAGCGTGATAAAATACCAATTCCAAGTGAAGTAGATCATTAAACAAATTTCCTAGGATTTCCAAATTTCTCAGGATTTTTGGAGTTACATAAGTATTCGGATCCTACAGATTACTACAGCCTGTTCTGTTTTTGACAGATTCTGTTTTCTATGTGTTGTTTGCTTGTTTTGATGAATCTATGAGTAGTATCGGAGGGTATGAGCCATATATAAGTTGGAATACAGTAGATATTACACCAATATGAATTTAGAATGAGTTCACAACAGTACCTAAGTGGTGATTTATTTTCTTATACTAACGGAGCTTATGAGTTTTCTGATAAGTTTTGTGTTGTGAAGTTTTCAAGTTTTGGGTAAAGATTCAATGGACTATGGAATAAGGAGTGGAAAGAGCCTAAGCTTGGGGATGACCAAGGCACCCGAAGGTAATATTCAAGGACAACCAAAAGCCTAAGCTTGGGGATGCCCCGAAAGGCATCCCCTCTTTCGTCTTTGTTCATCGGTAACTTTACTTGGAGCTATATTTTTATTTACCACATGATATGTGTTTTGCTTGGAGCGTAATTTTATTTTATTTAGTTTTGCTTGATGCTTGAATAAAATACCAAGATCTGAAATTCTTAAATGTTAGAGAGTCTTCATATAGTTGCATAATTATTCGACTACTCATTGATCTTCACTTATATCTTTCGGAGTAGTTTGTTGTTGCTCTAGTGCTTCACTTATATCTTTTTAGAGCACGGTGGTGGTTTTATTTTATAGAAATTAATTAACTCATATGCTTCACTTATATCATTTTGAGAGTCTTTAGAACAGCATGGTAGTTTTCTTTGGTTATGAAAGTAGTCCTAATATGATGCGCATCCAAGAGGGATATAATAAAAAAATTCATATAAAGTGCATTGAATACTATGAGAAGTTTGATACTTGATGATTGTTTTGAGATATGGACATGGTAATATTAGAGTCATGCTAGTGAGTAGTTGTGAATTTGAGAGATACTTGTGTTAAAGTGTGTGATTCCCGTAGCATGCACGTATGGTGAACCGTTATGTGATGAAGTCGGAGCATGATTTATTTATTGATTGTCTTCCTTATGAGTGGCGGTCGGGGACGAGCGATGGTATTTTCCTACCAATCTATCCCCCTAGGAGCATGCGCGTAGTACTTTGTTTCGATAACTAATAGATTTTTGCAATAAGTATGTGAGTTCTTTATGACTAATGTCGAGTCCATGGATTATACGCATTCTCACCCTTCCACCATTGCTAGCCTTTCTTGTGCCGTGCAATTTTCGCCGGTACCATATTACCCACCATTACCTTCCTCAAAACAGCCACTATATCTACCTATTATGGCATTTCCATAGCCATTCCGAGATATATTGACATGCAACTTTCCACCGTTCCATTTATTATGACACGCTCCATCATTGTCATATTGCTTTGCATGATCATGTAGTTGACATCGTATTTGTGGCAAAGCCACCGTTCATAATTCTTTCATACATGTCACTCATGAGTCATTGCACATCCCGGTACACCACCGGAGGAATTCATATAGAGTCATATTTTGTTCTAAGTATCGAGTTGTAATTCTTGAGTTGTAAGTAAATAAAAGTGTGATGGTCATCATTATTAGAGCATTGTCCCATGTGAGGAAAAGATGATGGATACTATGATTCCCCCACAAATCGGGATGAGACTCCGGACAAAAAAAAGGGGAAGGCCAAAAAAAGAGAAGGCCCAAAAAAATATGAGAGAAAAAGAGAGAAGGGACAATGTTACTATCCTTCTACCCCACTTGTGCTTCAAAGTAGCACCAAGATCTTCATGATAGAGAGTCTCTTATGTTGTCACTTTCATATACTAGTGGGAAATTTTCATTATAGAACTTGGCTTGTATATTCCAATGATGGCTTCCTCAAAATGCCCTAGGTCTTCGTGAGCAAGCGAGTTGGATGCACACCCACTTAGTTTCTTTTTGAGCTTTCATACACTTATAGCTCTAGTGCATCCGTTGCATGGCAATCCCTACTCACTCACATTGATATCTATTGATGGGCATATCCATAGCCCGTTGATACGCCTAGTTGATGTGAGACTATCTTCTCCTTTTTGTCTTCTCCACAACCAGCATTATATTCCACCTATAGTGCTATGTCCATGGCTCACGCTCGTGAAGATTGAAAAAGTTTGAGAACATCAAAAGTGTGAAACAATTGCTTGGCTTGTCATCGGGGTTGTGCATGATTTAAATTTTTTGTGTGATGAAGATAGAGCATAGCTAGACTATATGATTTTGTAGGGATAGATTTCTTTGGCCATGTTATTTTGAGAAGACATGATTTCTTAGTTAGTATGCTTGAAGTATTATTGTTTTTATGTCGATATTAAACTTTTTTTCTTGAATCTTATGGATCTGAATATTCTTGCCACAATAAAGAGAATTACATGGATAAATATGTTAGGTAGCATTCCACATCAAAAATTCTGTCTTTATCATTTACCTACTCGAGGAGGAGCAGGAATTAAGCTTGGGGATGCTGATACGTCTCCAACGTATCTATAATTTTTGATTGTTCCATGCTATTATATTATCAACTTTGGATGTTTTATATGCATTTATATGCTATTTTATATGATTTTTGGGACTAACCTATTAACCCAGAGCCCAGTGCCAGTTTCTGTTTTTTCCCTTGTTTCAGTGTTTCGCATAAATGGAATATCAAATGGAGTCCAAACCGAATGAGACAATTGGGAGAGTTATTTTTGGAACAGAAGCAATCCAGAAGACTTGGGGTGTACGTAAGAAAAGCAACGAGGAAGGCACGAGGCAGGGGGGCGCGCCCTCCACCCTCGTGGGCCCCTCATGGCTCCACTGATGTATTTCTTCCTCCTATATACACCAATATACCCTAAAACCATCGGGGAGCAGAATAGATTGGGAGTTCCGCCGCCAGAAGCCTCCGTAGCCACCGAAAACCAATCGGGACCCTGTTCCGGCACCCTGCTGGAGGGGGGAACCCTCAACGGTGGCCATCTTCATCATCCCGATGCTCTCCATGACGAGGAGGGAGTAGTTCACCCTCGGGGCTAAGGGTATGTACCAGTAGCTATGTGTTTGATCTCTCTCTCTCTCTCGTGTTCTTGAGATGATACGATCTTGATGTATCGCGAGCTTTTCTATTATAGTTGGATCTTATGATGTTTCTCCCCCTCTACTCTCTTGTAATGGATTGAGTTTTCCCTTTGAAGTTATCTTATCGGATTGAGTCTTTAAGGATTTGAGAACACTTGATGTATGTCTTGCGTGGGATACCCATGGTGACAATGGGGTATTCTATTGATCCACTTGATGTATGTTTTGGTGATCAACTTGCGGGTTCCGCCCATGAACCTATGCACAGGGGTTGGCACGTTTTCTTCTTGACTCTCCGGTAGAAACTTTGGGGCACTCTTTGAAGTACTTTGTGTTGGTTTGAATAGATGAATCTGAGATTGTGTGATGCATATCGTATAATCATACCCACAGATACTTGAGGTGACATTGGAGTATCTAGGTGACATTAGGGTTTTGGTTGATTTGTGTCTTAAGGTGTTATTCTAGTACGAACTCTATGATAGATTGAACGGAAAGAATAGCTTCATGTTATTTTACTACGGACTCTTGAATAGATCGATCAGAAAGGATAACTTTGAGGTGGTTTCGTACCCTACCATAATCTCCTCATTTGTTCTCCGCTATTAGTGACTTTGGAGTGACTCTTTGTTGCATGTTGAGGGATAGTTATATGATCCAATTATGTTATTATTGTTGAGAGAACTTGCACTAGTGAAAGTATGAACCCTAGGCCTTGTTTCAACGCATTGCAATACCGTTTACGCTCACTTTTATCATTAGTTACCTTGCTGTTTTTATATTTTCAGATTAAAAAACCTATATCGACCATCCATATTGCACTTGTATCACCATCTCTTCGCCGAACTAGTGCACCTATACAATTTACCATTGTATTGGGTAGGTTGGGGACACAAGAGACTCTTTGTTATTTGGTTGCAGGGTTGCTTGAGAGAGACCATCTTCATCCTACGCCTCCCACGGATTGATAAACCTTAGGTCATCCACTTGACGGAAATTTGCTACTGTCCTACAAACCTCTGCACTTGGAGGCCCAACAACGTCTACAAGAAGAAGGTTGTGTAGTAGACATCAGATTTCATATCCGATCTAGGTGTCATACCTAGTGCATTGGGTCCAACAAAAAACTTTTGTGACAATACTGGTGCAATTGCCTTGGCAAACGAATCCAGATTTCACAAGAGAACTAAGCACATCAAAAGATGCTTCAAATCCATCCAGGATCAAGTCAAGGAGGGAGACATAGAGATTTGCAAGATACATAAGGATCTAAATGTTGCAGACTCATTGACTAAGCCTCTCTCACAAGCAAAACATGATCAACACCAATACTCCATGGGTGTTAGAATCATTACAATGTAATCTAGATTATTGACTCTAGTGCAAGTGGGAGACTGAAGGAAATATGCCCTAGAGGCAAGAATAAAGTTTTTATTTATATTTCCTTAAATCATGATAAATGATAATTATTCATGCTAGAATTGTATTAACCGGAAACTTGGTACATGTGTGAGTACATAGACAAACTGAGTGTCACTAGTATGCCTCTACTTGACTAGCTCGTTAATCAAAGATGGTTAAGTTTCCTAGCCATAGAAAAAAATTGTCATTTGATGAGCGGGATCATATCATTAGAGAATGATGGGATTGACTTGACCCATCCGTTAGCTTAGCACTTTGATCATTTAGTTTATTGCTATTGCTTTCTCTATAACTTATACATGTTCCTATGACTATGAGATTATGCAACTCCCGAATACCGGAGGAACACTTAGTGTGCTATCAAACGTTACAACGCAACTGGGTGACTATAAAGACGCTCTACATGTGTCTCCGATGGTGTTTGTTGAGTTGGCATAGATCGAGATTAGGATTTGTCACTCCGTGTATCAGAGAGGTATCTCTGGGCCCTCTCGGTAATGCACATCACTATAAGCCTTGCAAGCAATGTGACTAATGAGTTAGTTACGGGATGTTACATTACGGAACGAGTAAAGAAACTTGCCGGTAACGAGATTGAGCTAGGTATTGAGATACTGACGATCGAATCTCGGGCAAGTAACATACCAATGACAAAGGGAACAACGTATGTTGTTATGCGGTTTGACCGATAAAGATCTTCGTAGAATACGTAGGAACCAATATGAGCATCCAGGTTCCACTATTGGTTATTGACCGGAGATGAGTCTCGGTCATGTATACATAGTTCTTGAACCCGTAGGGTCCGCACACTTAACGTTCGGTGACGATCGGTATTATGAGTTTATGTGTTTTGTTGTACTGAAGGTAGTTCGGAGTCCCGGATATGATCACGGACAAGACAAGGAGTTTCGGAATGGTCGAGACATAAATATCGATATATTGGAAGGCTATGTTTGTGTTGGGGAACGCAATAATTTCAAAAAAATTCCTACACACACGCAAGATCATGGTGATGCATAGCAACGAGAGGGGAGAGTGTCGTCCACGTACCCTTGTCGACCATAAGTGGAAGCGTTATGAGAACGCGGTTGATGTAGTCGTACGTCTTCACGATCCGACCGATCCAAGTACCGAACGTACGGCACCTCCGAGTTCAGCACACGTTCAGATCGGTGACGTCCCACGAACTCCGACCCAGTAGAGCTTCGAGGGAGAGTTCCGTCAGCACGACGGCGTGATGATGGTGATGATGATGCTACCGACGCAGGGCTTCGCCTAAGCACTGCTACGATATGACCGAGGTGGATTATGGTGGAGGGGGGCACCGCACACGGCTAAAAGATCAACTGATCAACATGTGTGTCTTTGGGTACCCCCCTGCCCCCGTATATAAAGGAGCAAGGGGGAGGCCGGCCAGCCTTGGTGCGCCCTAAGGAGAGGAGCAATCCTCCTCCTAGTAGGAGTAGGACTCATCCTTTCCTAGTCCTACTAGGAAGGGGAAAGGGGGAAGGAAAGAGAGGGAGAGGGAAAGAGGGGCCGCGCCCCCCTCCCCTAGTCCAATTCGGACTCCTCATGGGAGGGGGCGCACCACCTCCTGGGCTGCTGCCCTCTCTCTCCCCTCAGGCCCACTAAGGCCCAATACTTCCCCCCCCCCCCGGGGGGGGGGGGGGGTTCCGGTAACCCCTCCGGCACTCCGGTTTTCTCCGAAACCATCCGGAACAATTTCGGTGTACGAATATAGCCGTCCAATATATCAATCTTTACGTCTCGACCATTTCGAGACTCCTCGTCATGTCCGTGATCACATCCGGGACTCCGAACTACCTTCGGTACATCAAAACACATAAACTCATGATATCGACCATCACCAAACTTTAAGCGTGCGGACCCTACGGGTCTGAGAACTATGTAGACATGACCGAGACTCGTCTCCGGTCAATAACCAATAGCGGAACCTGGATGCTCATATTGGTTCCTACATATTTTATGAAGATCTTTATCGGTCAAACCGCATAACAACATACGTTGTACCCTTTGTCATCGGTATGTTACTTGCTCGAGATTCGATCATCGGTATCCTCATACCTAGTTCAATCTCATTACCGGCAAGTCTCTTTACTCGTTCTGTAATACATCATCCCGCAACTAACTCATTAGTCACAATGCTTGCAAGGCTTATAGTGATGTGCATTACCGAGAGGGCCCAGAGATACCTCTTCGACAATCGGAGTGACAAATCCTAATCTCGATCTATGGCAACTCAACAAGTACCATCGGAGACACCTGTAGAGCACCTTTATAATCACCCAGTTATGTTGTGATGTTTGGTAGCACACAAAGTGTTCCTCTGGTGCTCGGGAGTTGCATGATCTCATAGTCATAGGAACATGTATAAGTCATGAAGAAAGCAATAGCAACAAACTAAACGATCATCGTGCTAAGCTAACGGATGCGTCAAGTCAATCACATCATTCTCCAATGATGTGATCTCGTTAATCAAATGACAACTCATGTCTATGGTTAGGAAACATAACCATCATTGATTTAACGAGCTAGTCAAGTAGAGGCAACCTAGTGACACTTTGTTTGTCTATGTATTCACACATGTACTAAGTTTCTGGTTAATACAATTCTAGCATGAATAATAAACATTTATCATGACATAAGGAAATAAATAATAACTTTATTATTGCCTCTAGGGCATATTTCCTTCAGTCTCTGATACGTCTCCAACGTATCTATAATTTTTGATTGCTCCATGCTATATTATCTACTGTTTTGGATATTATTGGGCTTTATTATCCACTTTTATATTATTTTCGGGACAAACCTATTAACCGGAGGCCCAGCCCAGAATTGCTGTTTTTTTGCCTGTTTTAGGGTTTTGAAGAAAAGGAATATCAAATGGAGTCCAAACGGAATGAAACCTTCGGGAACGTGATTTTCTCACCGAACATGATCCAGGAGACTTGGACCCTACGTCAAGAAACAAAGCAGGAGGCCACGAGGTAGGGGGCGCGCCTACCCCCCCCCCCCCCCAGGCATGCCCTCCACCCTCGTGGGCCCCCTGTTGCTCCACCGACGTACTCCTTCCTCCTATATATACCTACGTACCCCCCAAACAATTAGATACGGAGCCAAAAACCCCAATTCCACCGCCACAACTTTATGTATCCACGAGATCCCATCTTGGGGCCTGTTCCGGAGCTCCGCCGGAGGGGGTATCCATCACTGAGGGCTTCTACATCATCACCATAGCCCCTCCAATGAAGTGTGTGTAGTTCACCTCAGACCTACGGGTCCATAGTTATTAGCTAGATGGCTTCTTCTCTCTTTTTGGATCTCAATACAATGTTCCCCCCTCTCTTGAGGAGATCTATTCAATGTAATCTTCTTTTTGCGGTGTGTTTGTTGAGATCGATGAATTGTGGGTTTATGATCAAGTCTATCTATCAACAATATTTGAATCATCTCTGAATTCTTTTATGTATGATTGGTTATCTTTGCAAGTCTCTTTGAATTATCAGTTTGGTTTGGCCTACTAGATTGATCTTTCTTGCAATGGGAGAAGTGCTTAGCTTTGGGTTCAATTTTGCGGTGTCCTTTCCCAGTGACAGTAGGGGCAGCAAGGCACGTATTTTATTGTTGCCATCGAGGATAACAAGATGGGGTTTTCATCATATTGCATGAGTTTATCCCTCTACATCATGTCGTCTTGCTTAAGGCGTTACTCTGTTTTCATGAACTTAATACTCTAGATGCATGCTGGATAGCGGTCGATGAGTGGAGTAATAGTAGTAGATGCAGGCAGGAGTCGGTCTACTTGTCTCGGATGTGATGCCTACATACATGATCATACCTAGATATTCTCATAACTATGCTCAATTCTGTCAATTGCTCAACAGTAATTTGTTCACCCACCGTAGAATACCTATGCTCTTGAGAGAAGCCACTAGTGAAACCTATGGCCCCCGGGTCTATCTTCATCATATTAATCTTCTAATACTTAGTTATTTTGATTGTCTTTTATTTTACTTTCCATATTTATCATAAAAATACCAAAAATATTATCTTATCATATCTATCAGATCTCACTCTCGTAAGTGGCTGTGTAGGGATTGACAACCCCTTATCGCGTTGGTTGCGAGGATTTATTTGTTTTGTGCGGGTAGGAGGGACTCACGCGTAGCCTCCTACTGGATTGATACCTTGGTTCTCAAAAACTGAGGGAAATACTTACGCTACTTTGCTGCATCATCCCTTCCTCTTCGGGGAAAACCAACGCAGTGCTCAAGAGGTAGCAAGAAGGATTTCTGGCGCCGTTGCCGGGGAGTCTACGCAAAAGTCAATATACCAAGTACCCATCACAATCCTTATCTCCCGCATTACATTATTTGCCATTTGCCTCTTGTTTTACTCTCCCCCACTTCACCCTTGCCGTTTTATTCGCCCTCTCTCTCTATCCTCCCTCTCTTTCTCTATTTGCTTCTCTTGCCCACTTGCTTTTTGTTTGCTTGAGTGTTGGGTTGCTTGCTTGTCACGATGGCTCAAGATAACACTTAATTGTGTGACTTTACCAATACCAACAACAATGATTTTATTAGCACACCGATTGCCCCTCTTACCGATGCTGAATCTTGTGAAATTAATACTACTTTGCTGAATCTTGTCATGAAAGATCCGTTTTCCGGACTTCCTAGTGAAGATGCCGCTACCCATCTAAATAGCTTCATTGATTTGTGTGATATGCAAAAGAAGAAAGATGCGGATAATGATATTGTTAAATTGAAGCTATTTCCTTTTTCGCTTAGAGATCATGCTAAAGCTTGGTTTTTGTCTTTGCCTAAAAATAGTATTGATTCATGGAATAAGTGCAAAGATGCTTTTATCTCTAAGTATTTTCCTCCCGCTAAGATCATCTCCCTTAGAAACGATATTATGAATTTTAAGCAACTTGATTATGAACATGTTGCACAAGCTTGGGAGAGGATGAAATTAATGATACATAATTGCCCTACTCATGGTTTGAATTTGTGGATGATTATACAAAAATTTTATGCCGGATTGAATTTTGCTTCTAGAAATCTTTTAGATTCGGCCGCGGGAGGCATTTTTATGGAAATCACTTTAGGAGAAGCTACTAAACTCCTAGATAATATTATGGTTAATTATTCTCAATGGCATACTGAAAGATCTACTAATAAAAGGGTGCATGCGATAGAAGAAATTATTGTTTTGAGTGGAAAGATGGATGAACTTATAAAATTATTTGCTAGTAAAAGTGTTTCTTCTGATCCTAATGATATGCCCTTGTCTACTTTGATTGAGAATAATAATGAATCTTTGGATGTGAATTTTGTTGGTAGGAACAATTTTGGTAACAACGCGTATAGAGGAAATTTTAATCCTAGGCCTTATCCTAGTAATCCCTCTAATAATTATGGTAATTCCTACAACAATTCTTATGGAAATTATAATAAGATGCCCTCTGATTTTGAATCTAATATTAAAGAATTTATTACTTTGCAAAAGAATTTTAATGCTTTGATTGAAGAAAAATTGCCTAAGATTAATGAGTTGGCTAGGAACGTTGATAGAATTTCTCTTGATGTTGATTCTTTGAAACTTAGATCTATTCCACCTAAGCATGATATCAATGAGTCTCTCAAAGCCATGAGAATTTCCATTGATGAGTGCAAAGAAAGAACTGCTAGGATGTGTGCTAAGAAAGATGCCTTTATAAGAGCGTGTTCTTCTAGTTCCTATGAGAATAAAGATGAAGATCTAAAAGTTATTGATGTGTCCCCTATTAAATCTTTGTTTTGCAATATGAATCTTAATAATGATGGGACTGAATATGATCCACCTTTACCTAGAAGGCATTCCAAGAATTCGGAGTTTTTAGATCTTGATGCTAAAATTGATGAAAGTGGGATCGAAGAAATTAAAACCCTAGATGTTGCTAAACCCACTATTTTGGATTTCAAGGAATTTAATTATGGAAATTGCTCTTTTATTGATTGTATTTCCTTGTTGCAATCCGTGCTAAATTCTCCTCATGCTTATAGTCAAAATAAAGCGTTTACTAAACATATCGTTGATGCCTTGATGTAATCTTATGAAGAAAAACTTGAGTTGGAAGTCTCTATCCCTAGAAAACTTTATGATGAGTGGGAACCAACTATTAAAATTAAAATTAAAAATCATGAATGCTATGCTTTGTGTGATTTGGGTGCTAGTGTTTCCATGATTCCAAAGACTTTGTGTGATTTATTAGGTTTCCGTGATTTTGATGATTGCTCTCTAAACGTGCACCTTGCGGATTCCACTATTAAGAAACCTATGGGAAGAATTAATGATGTTATTATTGTTTCAAATAGGAATTATGTACCCGTAGATTTTATTGTTCTTGACATAGATTGCAATCCTTCATGTCCTATTATTCTTGGTAGACCTTTCCTTAGAATGATTCGTGCAATTATTGATATGAAGGAAGGAAATATTAGATTCCAATTTCTGTTAAGGAAAGGCATGGAACACTTTCCTAGAAAGAAAATTAAATTACCTTATGAATCTATTATGAGAGCCACTTATGGATTGCCTACCAAAGATGGCAATACCTAGATCTATCCTTGATATGCCTAGCTACGGGCGTTAAACGATAGCGCTTGTTGGGAGGCAACCAAAATTTGTTTTTATTCCTTGCTTTTTGCTCCTGTTTAATAATAAATAATTTATCTAGCCTCTTTTTAGGTTGTGTTTTTGTGTTTAATTAGTGTTTGTGCCAAGTAGAACCGTTGGGAAGACTTGGGGAAAGTCTTGATATCTTGCTGTAAAAAACAGAAACTTTAGCGCTCACGAGAACTGCTGCCATTTTTATTTGGAAAGTGATATTTAGTTAATTCTTTTTGCAAGATGATTAATAGATAAATTACTCACGTCCAGAAATTTATTTTAGAATTTTTGGGGTTCCAGATCTTGCGCTAGCTACAGATTACTATAGACTGTTCTGTTTTTGACAGATTCTGTTTTTCATGTGTTGTTTGCTTATTTTGATGAATCTATGGCTAGTAAAATAGTTTATAAACCATAGGGAAGTTGGAATACAGTAGGTTTAACACAAATATAAATAAAGAATGAGTTCATTACAGTACCTTGAAGTGGTCTTTTGTTTTCTTTCGCTAACGGAGCTCACGAGATTTTCTACTTCAAGTTTTGTGTTGTGAAGTTTTCAAGTTTTGGGTAAAGATTTGATGGATTATGGAACAAGGAGTGGCAAGAGCCTAAGCTTGGGGATGCCCATGGCACCCCCAAGATAATCTAAGGACACCTAAAAGCCAAATCTTCGGGATGCCCCAGAAGGTATCCCCTCTTTTCGTCTACTTCTATCAGTAACTTTACTTGGAGCTATATTTTTATTCACCACATGATATGTGTTTTTCTTGGAGCGTCTTGTATTATTTGAGTCTTTGCTTTTTCGTTTACCACAATTATCCTTGCTGTACACACCTTTTGAGAGAGCCATACATGATTTGGAATTTGTTAGAATACTCTATGTGCTTCGCTTATATTTTTTGAGTTATATAGTTTTGCTCTAGTACTTCACTTATATCTTTTAGAGCACGGCCGTGGATTTGTTTTATAGAAACTATTGATCTCTCATGCTTCACTTAGATTATTTTGAGAGTCTTAAATAGCATGGTAATTTGCTTAAATAATCCTAATATGCTAGGTATTCCAGATTAGTAAAAAATTTCCTATGAGTGTTTTGAATACTAAGAGAAGTTTGATGCTTGATGATTGTTTCGAGATATGGAGGTAATAATATCAAAGTCGTGCTAGTTGAGTAGTTGTGAATTTGAGAAGTGCTTGCGTTGAAGTTTGCAAGTCCCGTAGCATGCACGTATGGTAAACATTATGTAACAAATTTAAAATATAAGGTGTTATTTGATTGTCTTCCTTATGAGTGGCGGTCGGGGACGAGCGATGGTCTTTTCCTACCAATCTATCCCCCTAGGAGCATGCGCATAGTGCTTTGGTTTTTGATGACTTGTAGATTTTTGCAATAAGTATGTGAGTTCTTTATGACTAATGTTGAGTCCATGGATTATACGCACTCTCACCCTTCCATCATTGCTAGCCTCTTCGGTACCGTGCATTGCCCTTTCTCATATTGAGAGTTGGTGCAAATTTTGCCGGTGCATCCAAACCCCGTGATATGATACGCTCTTTCACACATAAACCTCGTTATATCTTTCTCAAAACAGCCACCATACCTACCTATTATGGCATTTCCATAGCCATTCCAAGATATATTGCCATGCAACTTTCCACCATTCCGTTTATGATGACAAATTCATCATTGTCATATTACTTAGCATGATCATGTAGTTGACATAGTATTTGTGGCAAAGACACCATTCATAATTCTTTCATACATGTCACTCTTGATTCATTGCATATCCCAGTACACCGCCAGAGGCATTCATATAGAGTCATATTTTGTTCTAGCATCGAGTTGTAATCATTGAGTTGTAAATAAATAGAAGTGTGATGATCATCATTTTCTAGAGCATTGTCCCAGGTGAGGAAATAAATAAATAAAAGGAGAAAGGCCATATAAAAAAGAGAAAGGCCCAAAAAATGAGAGAAAAAGAGAGAAGGGACAATGTTACTATCCTTTGCCACACTTGTGCTTCAAAGTAGCGCCATAATCTTCATGATAGAGAGTCTTTTGTTTTGCCACTTTCATATACTAGTGGGAATTTTCATTATAGAACTTGGCTTGTATATTCCAACAATGGGCCTCCTCAAGTGCCCTAGGTCTTCGTGAGCAAGCAAGTTGGATGCACACCCACTTAGTTTCTTTTGTTGAGCTTTCATACATTTATAGCTCTAGTGCATCCGTTGCATGGCAATCCCTACTCCTTGCATTAACATCAATCGATGGGCATCTCCATAGCCCATTGATTAGCCTCGTTGATGTGAGACTTTCTCCTTTTTTGTCTTCTCCATATAAGCCCCTCATTATATTCTATTCCACCCATGGTGCTATGTCCATGGCTCGCGCTCATATATTGCGTGAAAGTTTATAGGTTTGGGATTGCTAAGGTATAAAACAATTGCTTGGCTTGTCATCGGGGTTGTGCATGATGAGAGCATTCTTGTGTGACGAAGATGGAGCATGACTAAACTATATGATTTTGTAGGGATGAACTTTCTTTGGCCATGTTATTTTGAGAAGACATAATCGCTTTGTTAGTATGCTTGAAGTATTATTATTTTTATGTCAATATGAACTTTTGTCTTGAATCTTTCGGATCTGAATATTCATACCACAATTAAGAAGAATTACATTAAAATTATGCCAAGTAGCACTCCGCATCAAAAATTCTGTTTTTATCATTTACCTACTCGAGGACGAGCAGGAATTAAGCTTGGGGATGCTTGATACGTCTCCAACGTATCTATAATTTTTGATTGCTCCATGCTATATTATCTACTGTTTTGGACATTATTGGGCTTTATTATCCACTTTTATATTATTTTTGGGACTAACCTATTAACCGTAGGCCCAACCCAGAATTGCTGTTTTTTGCCTGTTTTAGGGTTTCGAAGAAAAGGAGTATCAAACGGAGTCCAAACGGAATGAAACCTTCGGGAACGTGATTTTATCACCGAACATGATCCAGGAGACTTGGACCCTACGTCAAGAAACAGAGGAGGCCACGAGGTAGGGGGGGCGCCTACCCCCCAGGCGCGCCCTCCACCCTCGTGGGCCCCCTGTTGCTCCACCGACGTACTCCTTCCTCCTATATATACCTACGTACCCCCAAACGATCAGATATGGAGCCAAAAACCCTAATTCCACTGCCACAACTTTCTGTATCCACGAGATCCCATCTTGGGGCCTGTTCCGGAGCTCCGCCGGAGGGGGTATCCATCACGGAGGGCTTCTACATCATCACCATAGCCCCTCCGATGAAGTGTGAGTAGTTCACCTCAGACCTACGGGTCCATAGTTATTAGCTAGATGGCTTCTTCTCTCTTTTTGGATATCAATACAATGTTCTCCCCCTCTCTTGTGGAGATCTATTCGATGTAATCTTCTTTTTGCGGTGTGTTTGTTGAGACCGATGAATTGTGGGTTTATGATCAAGTCTATCTATGAAAAATATTTGAATCTTCTCTGAATTCTTTTATGTATGATTGGTTATCTTTGCAAGTCTCTTCGAATTATCAGTTTGGTTTGGCCTACTAGATTGATCTTTCTTGCAATGGGAGAAGTGCTTAGCTTTGGGTTCAATCTTGCGATGTCCTTTCCTAGTGACAATAGGGGCAGCAAGGCACGTATTGTATTGTTGCCATCGAGGATAACAAGATGGTGTTTTCATCATATTGCATGAGTTTATCCCTCTACATCATGTCATCTTGCTTAAGGCGTTACTCTGTTTTCATGAACTTAATATTTTAGATGCATGCTGGATAGCGGTCGATGATTGGAGTAATAGTAGTAGATGCAGGCAGGAGTCGGTCTACTTGTCTCGGACGTGATGCCTATATACATGATCATACCTAGATATTCTCATAACTATGCTCGATTCTGTCAATTGCTCAACAATAATTTGTTCACCCACCGTAGAATACCTATGCTCTTGAGAGAAGCCACTAGTGAAACCTATGGCCCCTGGGTCTATCTTCATCATAGTAATCTTCTAATACTTAGTTATTTTCATTGCCTTTTATTTTACTTTGCATCTTTATCATAAAAATACCAAAAAGATTATCTTATCATATCTATCAGATCTCACTCTCGTAAGTGGCCGTGTAGGGATTGACAACCCCTTATCGCATTGGTTGCGAGGATTTATTTGTTTTGTGCAGGTACGAGGGACTCACGCGTAGCCTCCTACTGGATTGATACCTTGGTTCTCAAAAACTGAGGGAAATACTTACACTACTTTGCTACAGCATCCCTTCCTCTTCGGGGAAAACCAACGCAGTGCTTAAGAGGTAGCAGTCTCCCACTTGCACTAGAGTCAATAATCTAGTCCACATCTTTATGTGATTAGTTCACATCTCCATGTGACTAATACCCAAAGGGTTTACTAGAGTCGATAATCTAGTTCACATCGCTACGTGATTAACACCCAAAGAGTGATCATGTTTTGCTTGTGAGAGAAGTTTAGCCTGCAGGTCTGCAACATTCATATCCGTATGTATTTCGCAAATTTCTATGTCTACAATGCTCTGCACGGAGCTACTCTAGCTAATTGCTCCCACTTTCAATATGTATCCAGATCGATACTTAGGGTCATCTAGATCGATGTAAAAGGCTTGCATCGACGTAACTCTTTACAACGAACTCTTTTATCACCTCCATAACCGAGAAATATTTCCTTAGTCCTCTAAGGATAATTTTGACCGCTGTCCATTGATCTACTCCTAGATCACTATTGTACTCCCTTGCCAGAAAGATGCTAAGGTATATAATAGGACTGGTAAACAACATAGCATACTTTATAGAACCTATGACTGAGGCATAGGGAATGATTTTTCATTCTCTTTCTATTTTCTTCTATGGTCGGTTTTTGAGTCTTTACTCAACTTCACACCTTGCAACACAGGCAAGAACTCCTTCTTTGACTGTTCCATTTTGAACTACTTCAAAATCTTGTCAAGGTATGTACTCATTGAAAAAACTTATCAAGCGTCTTGATCTATCTCTATAGATCTTGATGCTCAATGTGTAAGCAGCTTCATCGAGGTCTTTCTTTGAAAAACTATTTTCAAACACTCCTTTATGCTTTCCAGAAAATTCTACATTATTTTCGATCAACAATATGTCATTCATATATACTTATCAGAAATGTTGTAGTGCTCCCACTCACGTTCTTGTAAATACAGGCTTCACCACAAGTTTGTATAAAACCATATGCTTTGATCACTTTATCAAAGCATATATTCCAACTCCGAGATGCTTGCACCAGTCCATAGATGGATCGCTAGAGCTTGCTCACTTTGTTAGCACCTTTAGGATTGACAAAACCTTCTGGTGGCATCATATACAACTCTTCTTTTAAGAAATCCATTAAGGAATACAGTTTTGACATCCATTTGCCAAATTTCATAAAATGAGCCAACTGCTAACAAGATTCGGACAGACTTTGAAGTATCGATACGAGTGAGAAAATCTCATCGTAAGCAACACCTTGAACTTGACGAAAACATTTTGCGACAATTCGAGCTTTGTAGATAGTAACACTACTATCAGCGTCCGTCTTCCTCTTGAAGATCCATTTATTATTAATGACTCACCGATCATTGGGCAAGTCAATCAAAGTACATACTTTGTTCTCATACATGGATCCCATCTCAGATTTCATGGCCTCAAGCCATTTTGCGGAATCTGGGCTCATCATCGCTTCCTTATAGTTCATGGGTTCGTCATGGTCAAGTAACATGACATCTAGAACAGGATTACCGTACCACTCTGGTGAGGATCTCACTCTGGTTGACCTACGAGGTTCGGTAGTAACTTGATTTGAAGTTACATGATCATCATCATTAGCTTCCTCACTAATTGGTGTAGGAGTCACAGGAACAGATTACTGTGATGAACTATTTTCCAATAAGGGAGCAGGTACAATTACCTCATCAAGTTCTACTTTCCTCCCATTCACTTTTTTCGAGAGAAACTCCTTCTCTAGAAAGGATCCATTCTTAGCAACGAATGTCTTGCCTTCGGATTTGTGATAGAAGGTGTACCCAACTGTCTCCTTTGGGTATCCTATGAAGACACATTTCTCCGATTTGGGTTTGAGCTTATCAGGATGAAACTTTTTCACATAAGCATCGCAACCCCATACTTTAAGAAACGACAACTTTGGTTTCTTGCCAAACCACAGTTCATATGGTGTCGTCTCAACGGATTTAGATGGTGCCCTATTCAACGTGAATGCAGTTGTCTCTAATGCATAACCCCAAAATGATAGTGGTAAATTGGTAAGAGACATCATAAATTGCACCATATCTAATAAAGTACGGTTATGATGTTCGGACACACCATTACGTTGTGGTGTTCTAGGTGGCGTGAGTTGCGAGACTATTCCGCATTGTTTCAAATGAAGACGAAACTCGTAACTCAAATATTCTCCTCCACGATCATATCGTAGAAACTTTATTTTCTTGTTACGATGATTTTCCACTTCACTCTGAAATTACTTGAACTTTTCAAATGTTTCAGACTTATGTTTCATCAAGTAGATATACCCATATCTGCTCAAATCATCTATGAAGATAAGAAAATAACGATACCCACTGCGAGCCTCAACACTTATCGGATCGCATACATCAGTATGTATTATTTCCAATAAGTCAGTTGCTCGCTCCATTGTTCCGGAGAACGGAGTCTTAGTCATCTTGCCCATGAGGCATGGTTCGCAAGCATCAAGTGATTCAAAAAGTCCATCACCATGGAGTTTCTTCATGCGCTTTACACTAATATGACCTAAACGGCAGTGCCACAAATAGGTTGCACTATCATTATTAGCTTTGCATCTTTTGGCTTCAATATTATGAATATGTGTATCACTACGATCGAGATTCAATAAACCATTCACCTTGGGTGTATGACCACAGAAGGTTTTATTCATGTAAACAGAATAACAATTATTCTTTGACTTAAATGAATAGTCGTATTGCAATAAACATGATCCAATCATATTATGCTCAACACAAACACCAAATAACATTTATTTTAGGTTCAACACTAATCCCGAAGGTAACGAGAGTGTGCGATGGTGATCTTATCAACCTTGGAATCATTTCCAACACACATCGTCACCTCGTCCTCAACTAGTCTTTGTTTATTTTGCAACTCCCGTTTCGAGTTACTACTCTTAGCAACTGAACTAGTATCAAATACCGAGGGGTTTGCTATAAACACTAGTAAAGTACACATCAATAACATGTATATCAAATATACCTTTGTTCACTTTGCCATCCTTCTTATCCGCTAAGTATCTAGGGCAGTTCCACTTCCAATGACCATTTCCTTTGCAGTAGAAGCACTTAGTCTCAAGACTAGGTCTAGACTTGGGCTTCTTCACTTGAGCAGCAACTTGCTTGCTGTTCTTATTGAAGTTCCCCTTCTTCCCTTTTCCCTTTTCTTGAAACTAGTGGTCTTGTCAACCATCAACACTTGATGCTTTTCTTGATTTCTACCTTCGTCGATTTCAGCATCACGAAGAGCTTGGGAATCCTTTTCGTTATCCCTCACATATTACAGTTCATCACGAAGTTCTAGTAACTTGGTGATAGTGACTAGAGAACTCTGTCAATCACTATCTTATCTGGAAGATTAACTCCCACTTGATTCAAGTGATTGTAGTACTCAGATATTCTGAGCACATGCTCACTGGTTCAGCTATTCTCCTCCATCTTGTAGGCAAAACACTTTGTCAGAGGTCTCATACCTCTCGACTCGGGCATGAGTCTGAAATACAAATTTCAGCTCTTGGAACATCTTATATGCTCCATGGTATTCAAAACGTTTTTGAAGTCCCGGTTCTAAGCCATAAAGCATGGTGCACTAAACTATCAAGTAGTCATCATACCGAGCTTTGCCAAACGTCCATAACGTCTGTATCTGCTCCTGCAATAGGTCTGTCACCTAGCGGTGCATCAAGGACATTATTCTTCTGTGCAGCATTGAGGATAATCCTCAGATCACGGAGCTAGTCCGCATCATTGCTACTAATATCTTTCAACTTATTTTTCTCTAGGAACATATCAAAAAATAAACGGGGAGCTACATCACAAGCTATTGATCTACAACATAGATATGAAAATACTATCAGGACTAAGTTCATGATAAATTAAAGTTCAATTAATCAAATTACTGAAGAACTCCCACTTAGATAGACATCTCTCTAATCATCTAAGTGATCATGTGATCCATATCAACTAAACAATGTCCGATCATCATGTGAGATGGAGTAGCTTTCAATGGTGAACATCACTATGTTGATCATATCTACTATATGATTCACGCTCGACCTTTCGGTCTCAGTGTTCCGAGGCCATATCTGCATATGCTAGGCTCGTCAAGTTTAACCCGAGTATTCTGCGTGTGCAAAACTGGCTTGCACCCGTTGTATGTGAACATATAGCTTATCACACTCGATCATCACATGGTGTCTCGGCACGACGAACTTTCGCAACGGTGCGTACTCGGGCCGAACACTTATACCTTGAAATTAGTGAGAGATCATCTTATAATGCTACCGTCGATCTAAGCAAAATAAGATGCATAAAAGATAAACATCACATGCAATCAATATAAGTGATATGATATGGCCATCATCATCTTGTGCCTTTGGTCTCCATCTCCAAAGCACCATCATGTTCTCTATCGTCACTGGCATGACACCATGATCTCCATCATCTTGATCTCTATCAACGTGTCATCACATGGTCGTCTCGCGAACTATTGCTCTTGCAACTATTGCTATCACATAGCAATAAAGTAAAGCAATTATTTGGTGCTTGCATCTTATGCAATAAAGAGACAACCATAAGGCTTCTGCCAGTTGTCGGTAACTTCGTTACAAAAACATGATCATCTCATATCTCATCACGTCTTGACCATATCACGTCACAACATGCCCTGCAAAAACAAGTTAGACGTCCTCTACTTTGTTGTTGCAAGTTTTACGTGGCTGCTACGGGCTGAGCAAGAACCGTTCTTACCTACGCACTAAAAGCCACAACGCGGTATAGTGATTGCCTTTTGATCTTCAGAAAGAACCCTGTTCATTGAATCCGATTCAACTAAAGTTGGAGAAACTGACACCCACCAGCCACCTGTGTGCGAAGCACGTCGGTAGAACCAGTCTCGCGTAAGTGTACGCGTAATGTCGGTCTGGGCCGCTTCATGCAACAATACCACCGAATCAAGAATGAACTAGTGACGGCAAGCAATATGTATATACCCACACCCACAACTCCTTTGTGTTCTACTCGTACATATAACATCTACGCATAAACCTTGCTCGAATGCCACTGTTGGGGAATGCAGTAATTTCAAAAAATTTCCTACGCACACGCAAGATCATGGTGATTCATAGCAACGAGAGGGGAGAGTGTCGTCCACGTACCCTAAACCCTAAACCCCAAACCCTAAACCCTAAAACCCACACCCACAACTCCTTTGTGTTCTACTCGTACATATAACATCTACGCATAAACCTTGCTCGAATGCCACTGTTGGGGAACGCAGTAATTTCAAAAAAATTCCTACGCACACGCAAGATCATGGTGATTCATAGCAACGAGAGGGGAGAGTGTCGTCCACGTACCCTCGTAGACCGTAAGCGGAAGCGTTATGAGAACGCGGTTTATGTAGTCGTACGTCTTCATGATCCGACTGATCCAAGTACCGAACGTACGGCACCTCCGAGTTCAGCACACGTTCAACTCGGTGACGTCCCATGAACTCCGATCCAGCAGAGCTTCGAGGGAGAGTTCCGTCAGCACGATGGCGTGATGACGGTGATGATGATGCTACTGACACAGGGCTTCGCCTAAGCACCGCTACGATATGACCGAGGTGGATTATGGTGGAGAGGGGCACTGCACACGGTTAAAAGATCAACTGATCAACTTGTGTGTCTTTGGGTGCCCCCTGTCCCCGTATATAAAGGAGCAAGGGGGAGGCCGACCGGCCTTGGTGCGCCCCAAGGAGAGGAGGAATCCTCCTCCTAGTAGGAGTAGGATTCATCCTTTCCTAGTCCTACTAGGAAGCGGAAAGGGGAGAGGAAAGAGAGGGAGAGAGAGAGGGAAAGAGGGGCCGCGCCCCCTCCCCTAGTCCAATTCGGACTCCTCATGGGAGGGGGCGCGCCACCTCCTGGGCTGCTGCCCTCTCTCTCCCCTCGGGCCAACTAAGGCCCAATACTTCCCCGGGGGGTTTCGGTAACCCCTCCGGCACTCCGGTTTTCTCTGAAACCATCCGGAACACTTCCGGTGTCCGAATATAGCCTTCCAATATATCAATCTTTACGTCTCAACCATTTCGAGACTCCTCGTCATTTCTGTGATCACATCCGGGACTCCAAACTACCTTCAGTACATCAAAACACATAAACTCATAATACCGATCGTCACCGAACTTTAAGCGTGCAGACCCTACGGGTTCGAGAACTATGTAGACATGACCGAGACTCGTCTTCAGTCAATAATCAATAGCTGAACCTAGATGCTCATATTGGTTCCTACATATTCTACGAAGATCTTTATCGGTCAAACCGCATAACAACATACGTTGTTCCCTTTGTTATCGGTATGTTACTTGCCCGAGATTCGATCATCGGTATCCTCATACCTAGTTCAATCTCATTATCGGCAAGTCTCTTTACTCGTTCCGTAATACATCATCCCGCAACTAACTCATTAGTCACAATGCTTGCAAGGCTTATAGTGATGTGCATTACTGAGAGGGCCCAGAGGTACCTCTCCGACAATCGGAGTGACAAATCCTAATCTCGATCTATGCCAACTCAACAAGTACCTTCGAAGACACCTGTAGAGCACCTTTATAATCACCCAGTTATGTTGTGACGTTTGGTAGCACACAAAGTGTTCCTCCGGTACTCGGGAGTTGCATAATCTCATACTCATAGGAACATGTATAAGTCATGAAGAAAGCAATAGCAACAAACTAAACGATCATCGTGCTAAGTTAACGGATGGGTCAAGTCAATCACATCATTCTCTAATGATGTGATCCCGTTAATCAAATGACAATTCATGTCTATGGTTAGGAAACATAACCATCATTGATTAAACGAGCTAGTCAAGTAGAGGCAAACTAGGGACACTTTGTTTGTCTATGTATTCACACATGTACTAAGTTTCCGGTTAATACAATTATAGCATGAATAATAAAAATTTATCATGATATAAGGAAATAAATAATAACTTTATTATTGCCTCGAGGGCATATTTCCTTCAGTTTGGACATCAGAATGGTTCCGGGTGAGTTCGGGCATTTACCAGAGTACCAGGGGGTAACCAGAACCCCCCGGGGAGTATATGGGCCTTATTGGGCCTTAGTGGAAGAGATGAGAGGAAGGCCAAGGTGGAGGGCACGCCCCCCTAGACCTATCCAAATTGGGTGGGCCCCCCTTCCTTCCCTCTTTGTTCCCCTTCCTTCTCTCCTACTCCAACAAGGGAAAGGGGGGATCCTACTGTCACCGGGAGTAGGACTCCCCCCTTGGGTGCGCCATAGAGGGCCGGACCTCCCCCTCCTCCACTCCTTTATATATGGGGGAGGGGAGCACCCCATAAACACACAAGTTGATCTCTTAGCCGTGTGCGGTGCCCCCTCCACAGATTTCCACCTCGGTCATATCGCTGTAGTGCTTAGGCGAAGCCCTGCGTCGGTAACTTCATCATCACTGTCATCACGTCGTCGTGTTGATGAAGCTCTTCCCCGACACTCAGCTGGATCTAGAGTTCATGGGACGTCACCAAGCTGAACGTGTGCAGATCGCGGAGGTGCCATACCTTCGGTGCTAGGATCGGTCGGATCGTGAAGACGTACGACTACATCAACCGCGTTTTCATAACGCTTCTGCTTACGGTCTACGAGGGTACATGGACAACACTCTCCCCTCTCGTTGCTATGCATCACCTAGATGGATCTTGCGTGTGCGTAGGATTTTTTTTGAAATTACTGCGTTCCCCAACAGCACAGTGGGGATACGGCTACTTGGCGGTGCCTCAAATCCTCCCTACAGTTGATTTTGGAGGCCACTAAATGCAAGCTAGGAGACAGACGTGCTATATCCTTCTGGTTTGACCCGTGGCTGGATTGTGGTCGACTTATATTTGCTTTTCCAACGTTGTTCACCTTCTCCATATCCAAATTCTGCACAGTCGCCTCCCGGTACAATGATGGTAACTGGACACTGTAGTTATACCCGAATCTATCTCTTCTGGCATCTCAAGAACTGGAAGAACTCAATGGTTTTTTATGGAATGTACAACTACAAGTGAGCAAGTTAGATACTAGGCTACCTATTACTGACGACAGGAAACTATCGACAGTGTACTTCTACAAGCTTCTCAGCTCCAGGGGAAGAACTATTGTCCTTTGGCACCATATATATGGAACAAGATCATACCAGACAAACACCGTGTCTGTCTGTGGCTTGCATTCAGAGACAGACAGAACACAAGGGATAACATGCTACGAAAACATTAGGTAAAAGTTGTAATGCACAATGGCTATGACCTATGCCCAGCTGCGGAAACCATAAAGCATGCTCTGCTCCGATGCAAGCTGGTAGAAATGGTGTGGACCAAGGTTGGGCTAAAGGAGCTGGCTATCTCCTCGACAGCAGTACATGATTTCTTCAGCTTAGAGCAGCCGAGAGCTATGCATGGAAAGTTCTGGCACCTTCCCTTTGCGGCATGCATCGTCGCTCTCTGGAACGCTCAGAACGCGCAAGTTTTCAAGGGAGAATCCTGGCGGCAGGGACGTGTCTTTGGTGAGATCGTTGCACTGCTTACACTATGGAGTACGCGCGCTCCAGAAGAAACGACCAGAGAAACACTTCAATCATGGGCTAATGTAATAACCTCCACATAGTTTCATAGAGCCCTTTCATTCCTCCCTCTGCTGAACTTGCTATGTAGGTTTGGTGGTGGCCTACCGCATACGCTATGCAGTGCTAACATCACCTTCATGTAAATGACCTCGGTCATTCGGGCATTTAGCCCGTTTTGAATGCATAAGATAGAGAATGCCCTACCTATTTTTATTATAAAAAAGGAAAATTTAGCTTACATTTTTTTGAGCTAAATTTGGCTTACAGATGATGCATACGAGACGGGACGGGCACAGGGTGGACCACAAGGAGGGGCCCGTAGAGGCGAAGCGAGGGGGTTCAATCGTAAGAGCAACTCTAACAGACCCCGTATCTCGCTGGCCTGCAAAATGTGTTTGCAGTTCGCGCAAAACCATTTTTGCGGACCGGGGCGGGATGGCACAGATGCAGACTCCGTATAATGGACCCGTAAAAAAGCATATTCGCCGAATATGCTTTTTTACGGGTCGGCTTTTGCGGGTTCTGATCTGGCGCAGCTCCTCCCGGCCCGCAAAGCTTAGATTTGCAACTTAAATTGATCTAGCATAATACTTTTCTTTGCTTTTGCAACAACATTACATACAAAAGATATCACCAAATCTTGGCTAGAATAGCAAAACCAAAGAAAACAAGAACCACAAGTATGCATTTCAGAAGATTTCTAACTTCCATAACTGCTCCCACTAGTTGAAGCAATATCTTCTCCATTCACTCATTGTTGATCTGCGGATTCTTGATCTTGCTTTCTTCATTCTTCATCTTTGGTTTCAAAGAAGTAGACGTTGTTTCCCCTCTAGTTTCACATGCCGCCGCATCATTGCCTTCGATTGTACTAAGGAATGCACTAACATCTATTAAGTTTCTTTCTATCAACAAATCAATGCATTGGCCTTCCCAAAACCAAAATGAGCATCCATCATCCTACACAAAACATTGAGCAAGCTCGAAGTGAGCTACCGCAATTGAACTAAAGAATGAGCTATGGAACGAGGTACCGCAAGTGTACGTACCCCGTCGTTTTCGCATTTGTAGAACACCCATCCGGAGTGCTTCAGCGTGCCCGAAGTAAGCCGCAGCACTTGGTGCGGGCAGTCGTCGCACTCTATGAGCGGCATCGGCAGGCCACAAAGACACTGCGCAAGCGCTGAGCCCGGTGGACGGCCGGACAAGCCCAGGCCCGCAAACCTTCGGCGGCGGCGGGCGGATGAACCCGTGCCTGCATGCGGCAATGCGCCCTTGCCTGGGTTGCGGGAGAGTCTTCCCGACCACTCCATCGCCTGGGGCAGCAACCGGCGGCCTGAAAAAGGCAAATCCGGCGGCCGCGATGAAGTGTCGCAGATCTGCAAATCCGGCGGCCCACCGACGCAGGGGGGAAGAGAGGGGAGGCCTCTTGCGTGTGGCGGCCTTCCGGCGTGCTCCTGCCGGCTGCTGTCGCCGGAATCTTGGGCGGCGGCCGGGGGGAGAGGAGAGGTGGTTGGTGGGAGAAAGCGCGGGATGAAATGCCCCCCGCCCCCTAAATTTTTTTGCGGACCGGAGCGAAATACAGGGTCTTATCGAGATGGTTTTTTCGTCCTGACCTGTATTTTGACGGTTATTTTACGGGTCAGGGCAGGATGCCCTGTCTGCTAGAGCTGCTCTAACGGCCGGCCGCAACTAACAAACTCCCGCCCCTTCCTTCCTCCGCCCTTTCTTCTTCTTCTATCCTCAAACACCTCCCCTCTCTTCTCCTAACTGCTCCTATATATACATATCTGCCCCAGCGCCCACGCACGACTCCAGGAGAGAGCCCACCACGCACGACAGAGAGAGAGGGAGAGCGCCATCCCGAGAGATGAGCAGCGGTGGCAGCATGTCGCCGGCGATGGCGAGGTCCAGCGGTGGCAGCATGTCCCCGGCGATGGCGTGGTCACCGTCATCCAGGAGGCGGGAGCACAGGAACGGCGGCGGCCGCTTCAGGGCGGAGATCGAGATGGAAACGGGCGTCGCCCTTCCCAGGCCGGTCATCCTTCCTCTCGATTCTTTCCTCCTTCTTGGTTCCGTCCTCCAACGTTTCTCTCCATCTTGCTCTGTTTCTTCCGCGCGCCGATGCTTGCTGAGCTCGCCTCCGTTCTCGCGGTCGCCGCCCGCCATTGTTGCACCTCTCTGCCCTGCTATGCTCATTCAAGGATTGCTCGCTTTCTTGCTCGACGTGTCTCTGTTTCGGACCTGGTTAATTGATTCTTGGTGTTTGGTTCGTGACTCGAAATGCAGGGGCCCGGAGCTTGGGTTCGCCGCCGCCGTGCGAGAGCCGCTGGTGAGGCTGCAGCGCCCCAAGTACGACTTCGAGAGGTGGGACTGGGGCTACTTCGCATGGCCGCACGACCGTCTCGACGGTAAGCATCTTCCTCCCGGTGCGATCGAGTGCGCCAACTGATTGCTCACTACTGAATCTGGACAGGCATTTAGGCTAGGTTAATCCCTCCACCGCCTTTCTTTGGGTTCAGACTAGTTGGTTACTGAATCTGGACGGGAAAGTTGGCTTGGTTAGTCATACCTATCCTGTTATGTTTCACAGCATGGAAGGTTGCTGTATCGATAAATTTTCGTGGGACCAGATACCTCTAGTTGAGTCGACAGTAGGTGACTGAATCTGGACGGAAAGTTGGCTTGGTTAATCCCCATCTTGTTTGGTTTCAGAGCCTGAGAGGTTTCTGTATCTGTAAACTTTGATGGGAACGATGTAGAAACGCCTATCTCTGATAGCTAACTGTTCATATCGAGGCACGTTTAGTTAGCTGTCCCTGACAAGAAATTGGATTCCTTGTGTCTGCAAATGCGAATGCAGATGCAGTACCTGTTTACAGGATTGGGCGTGGCAAAAATTTCGAAATGGTTCAACGAAATCTAGACGGAAAATTGGGTTATGTTGGTACACATATTTGCTTATGTTGGCACAATGCCACAATGGTTATGTTTGATTCTTCAGTAATCTCCTGTTTGATCAGTAAGAATTCTGTAGAAACACAAATTTCAAATTTCTGACAATGAAGTGAAACATGTCCACAATCCAATAAGAAACTGAATATTTTATATCAGCAAATGGAAGTACAGTAGTTGTTTAAGTTCTCGTTGGGCCTAACCCAATTAAACTTGGTGTCATTCCTCTTCAGTTCAATCTGACTCTGTTTAATTCTGCAGTAATCTTTGATTTGAGTATTGCTGTTGCAACACAAACTACATTTTCTGACAAAGATTGATCAAAATCCAGCCAATATGGAGATGAGGGACAGCGATCCGAGGGCGACATTCGAGGCGGACTCCAAGGTGACAGAGAGCTTCCTGAGCCGGAGCACACTGCAGGTAGAGGCCGGCGAAGGCTTCCCGAGCCAGAGCTCGCCGCAGCTAGAGGCGAGCGATGGCGGCTTCGCGATCCAGAGCACGCTGCAGCTAGAGGCCGGCCAAGGCTTCCCGAGTCAGAGCACGCTGGAGCTACAGACCGGCCAGTGCTGCCTGTGTCAGAGCAGTCTGCAGCTGGAGGCCGGCCAGTGCTTCCTGTGTCGGAGCACGCCGAAGCTGGAGTCGGGCCACGGACAGGGCTTCCCGTGTCAGAGCACGCTGGAGCTGGAGGCCGCCGAGGGCTTCCTAATAAGCCAGAGCTGGCCGCAGCCGGAGGCGAGCGACGGCTTCCCGAGCCAGAGCACGCTGCAGCTCGAGGCCGGCGAAGGCTCCCCAAGCGGCCGGAGCATGCTGCCGGTAGAGTTCGACGACGACACGCCCCTCGGACGCTACGCGCCGTGGCGTCGGGGATGCGCGGAGTCCAGCCCGTTCCTGCTGGACCATTGCATGGCACCGCAAGGTCGCTGGGCATACTAGGAGCAGGAGCGAGCTACACCATGACCATATCCCCCCTTGTCTGCAGCACACTGAGACAGAAATAGATCGCCATGAAAGATCGGACGACGATCTGCCAACATAATCCCCAAATCTGAAGATTTTGGGTGCGGGGTCTTGGCAACAGGGGAGCTAAGCCAGGAGAAGCAGAAGGTTGTCGACGGGACGATGGCGTCTGTTGATTCGTAGGTTGAGACTTGAGAGGCTGATGCGTCTGGCGTCAGTTTGCTGATCGGGATATAGTAGGATTAGCATCAACAAGTTTTGGTTCAAAACTGTTATAGAAAGAATGGAAACTCTGTATAGTAGAGATTGTACATACACACCCATGTAAAGCTCCGCAGAATTCCATAGCTCTTCTGAACATCAGTTGGTGACTGGATTTGCAAAGTCTTCTCCATGCAGTACACCACTCTACTCCCTCTGTTCGGAATTACTTGTCTTGAAAATAGATGTATCTAGAACTAAAATACGTCTAAATACATCCATTTCCGAGACAAGTAATTCCGAACGGAGGGAGTACTACCTAAGATGACAGTGGCTAGCATGGGTGCGGCCGGACAAACCGTGGGTTAGCATGCTTCCACCTTCTGATGACCAAGACTGGGCGCTGTTCAGCAAAGCGACATCGATTCACGTAGGCAATGGAAACAAGACGAGCTTCTAGAAAGATATCTGGATCGGCGAAGCGCCACTGTGCATGACCTTCCCTGCTTTGTTCAGTCACGCACGTCGCAAAAACAGATCGGTTGGGGTTGCCCTCACCAACGATCAGTGGATAATGGACTTGCAACATGGGGATACAGCTGCAATAGCACCACAATATCTGCAGATGTGGCGGCTGATCGACGCGGCACACATAGCCCTGGCCCCTGACCAAGAAGATGAGATCACCTGGAAGCTCACGCCCGACGGCAAATACACTTCTAAATCGGCTTACCAGATGCAATGCCTGCAGGTTCTCAACTCAAACTTCAACAGCTTCATTTGGAAGGTCTGGGCTCCCAATAAGCTCAAAATGTTCATGTGGCTTCTAGTCATGAACCGCCTCTGGTGCAACGACAGATTGCAGAGAAGAGGCTGGCCCAACGGCTACTTCTGTCCCTTGTGCATCAGGAATTTGGAGACATTTACACATCTGATCTGGAGCTGCAGTTTCTCGCAACAGGTCTGGGGGAAATGTGCTAGCTGGTTTGGTTGTCCCTCGCTAGCGCCAAGAGCGAGATCTCAGCTCAGCTCGGCCCAGACTTGCCAACTCCTCATTAACAAGACTGCTCCGGCTAACAGGCGCGGAGTCAGATCAATGATCATCATGATCGCCTGGGAATTATGGAAGGAAAGAAACCACTGCGTCTTCCGAACAAAAACACCTCAGGCAGAAGATGTCATCAGAGCGATCAGGAGCAACATCGAGCAATGGAGATTGGCTGGAGCCAAATGCATGGAGCCCCCTTCGGGGACACAATTAGTGAAAATTAGCCGTAAGAGAGGGAAAGCTAGCTGTTCTTTTCTAATTTCATCCTTTTGATCACTTGATCTACATGTTTTCACCGCTTTCTGCTAAATCAGTGAAGCCGGTGATTAGCAGGGTCTTTCAAAAAAAAACTCATACTACCTGATTTTATCATTTGATTGTCTTCGATTTCTAGTTTTCTATCTATCATTTACTCCCTTCGTTCCAAAATAGATGACTCAATTTTGTACTAACTTTACACTAAAGTTAGTACAAAATTTGATCATCTATTTTGAAACGGAGGGAGTACTTCAAAAGAAAAGAAGATGAATGAGGCAGCTTTGAACTTGAGTACTGGCTTCTTTCTTTATAATGTCATGACAAATCATGACATATGAATATTCAAGATTACTGGCTTTTTTTTTCAGAAAACAATATTAGTGGCTTCTTCTCTGTTTTCATATATGATTGCTGGCCTCACATTTCTCCGGGGAAGCTGCCTGTATGGTAAGCACTAGGCAGGAACCAGAGATAATGCCAGGGAGCAGAGCAGGGCGATGGCAAATTGCAGTGGCATGGATGACATGGAATGCAAAACCTGACCCGACGCATCATGGTCCATGTATATCACCACACTGCCCCAGGCATAGGACCTCCATTGACTCAACAGAGACAGGTCACCAGCCAACATACAAATGTAGGGCACACGAAGCGATAGATCGACACCCCCGTCGCAAGGGCTGCTGCTTCTCATGCTTGCCTTGACAGTGCTGACACACAACACACCACCACAAGATATATCTTTCAGCAGCACGGCACTTAATAAAACACATAGGCTTAGGGCAGCTCCAACGCGGATAAAACAAGGGACATCACCAAAAGTGACACTAATAGGGGCGGAGGCCATCCAACCGCAGGAACCAAATATCCGCTCCCAGGCTTTTCTATTTTTTTTTTGAAAAGGAGGATGTACTTTAGCTTCTGTATCTGGACGATACATACTGCCATACTTCCTCCTTTTCGGTTTATAGGGCTTATCTCAAAATTTTAGTTTTTCCATTTCATAAGGCTTAATTTGGTTATTTTTTCCATCACATGTTCAGATTTCAAGGTGCATTAAATCATTGCATGCAAGTACTAAAAGAAAATTGACCAATGCATGTAATTTATGCATACATGCATTGCAATTAATGCATTGGTAAACATACTTTTTTAAGGAAAACAAGAGCATTAATTGGGTGCTTTTGCAAAATACAAAAAGTATTCCATCACTCACCATCTACCTTGGTTGATGAGAATTTTGAATTGAGCCTTATAAACCGGAAAGGAGGGAGTATTATTAATTATTCACAAAGATCATATAAGATGATACATCAATAAGCCTGAAGCCACCATATTGCCAACACCGTTGCTACTCCTATCCCTTTGATGAAGACGTGTCGAATGTCCGGGCGTAATACCAAACAGACATCACACCAAAGCCGGGTGTCCCATCCAAGCCACTACCTGGATTGGGTCCTACACCGATCTAGCACACTCCCGGTGAGCACCGCACCCTGCAAGGGCCGTCACCTCCATCATCCCTCGGTCCATCCTCAGAGTAGAACTGAAGCACCGACCTTGCCAGACCTCTCTGCCATCAATGCCACCATGACGCCAAACAGCTTCCTCCTCCTACGCGAGTCCATCTCCACGCATCAGACGTCGAATCTCCACAGCGCCACGCCGCCGAGATCCGCCACCATCGATGTGTAAGATGAAGCACCGCTCCACCAAAGACACCGTCCTCTGGTCCCTTGAGCCCGTGTGTGTTGGGGAACGTAGTAATTTCGAAAATTTTCCTACGCACAAGCAAGATCATGGTGATGCATAGCAACGAGAGGGGAGAGTGTTGTCTACGTACCAACGCAGACCGACTGCGGAAGCGATCACACAACGTAGAGGAAGTAGTCGTACGTCTTCTTCCCGATCCGACCGATCCAAGCACCGTTACTCCGGCACCTCCGAGTTCTTAGCACACGTTCAGCTCGATGACGATCCTCGGGCTCCGATCCAGCAAAGCGTCGAGGAAGAGTTTCGTCAGCACGACGGCGTGGTGACGATCTTGATGTACTACCGACGCAGGGCTTCGCCTAAGCTCTACAACGATATGATCGAGGTGGAATTTGGTGGCAGGGGGCACCGCACACGGCTAAGGAACGATCAACAATGATCAACTTGTGTGTCTTGGGGTGTCCCCTGCCCCCGTATATAAAGGGGCAAAGGGGGAGAGGTGCGGCCGGCCCCTTGGTGCGCCAGGAGGAGTCCTACTCCTACCGGGAGTAGGACTCCCCCCTCCAATCCTATTCCAACTAGGATTCTCCAAAGAGAAGAGAGAAAGAGGGGGCCGGCCCCTTCTCCTAGTCCTAATAGGACTAGGGAAGGGGGGGGAGGTGCGCAGCCCTTGTGGGCAGCCCTCTCACCTTTCCACTAAGGCCCATGTAGGCCCATTTGGCTCCCGGGGGGTTCCGGTAACCCTCCCGGTAATCCGGTAAAATCCCGATTTTACCCGGAACACTTCCGATGTCCAAACATAGGCTTCCAATATATCAATCTTTACGTCTCGACCATTTCGAGACTCCTTGTCATGTCCGTGATCACATCCGGGACTCCGAACAACCTTCGGTACATCAAAATGCATAAACTCATAATAAGTGTCATCATAACGTTAAGCGTGCGGACCCTACGGTTCGAGAACAATGTAGACATGACCGAGACATGTCTCCGGTCAATAACCAATAGCGGGACCTGGATGCCCATATTGGCTCCTACATATTCTACGAAGATCTTTATCGGTCAGACCGCATAACAACATACGTTGTTCCCTTTGTCATCGGTATGTTACTTGCCCGAGATTCGATCGTCGGTATCCAATACCTAGTTCAATCTCGTTACTGGCAAGTCTCTTTACTCGTTTCGTAATACATCATCTCATAACTAACATCTTTAGTTATTATGCTTGCAAGGCTTATGTGATGTGTATTACCGAGAGGGCCCAGAGATACCTCTCCGACAATCGGAGTGACAAACCCTAATCTCGAAATACGCCAACCCAACATCTACCATTGGAGACACCTGTAGTACTCCTTTATAATCACCCAGTTACGTTGTGACGTTTAGTAGTACCCAAAGTGTTCCTCCGGTAAACGGGAGTTGCATAATCTCATAGTTATAGGAACATGTATAAGTCATGAAGAAAGCAATAGCAACATACTAAACGATCGGGTGCTAAGCTAATGGAATGGGTCATGTCAATCAGATCATTCAACTAATGATGTGACCTCGTTAATCAAATAACAACTCTTTGTTCATGGTTAGGAAACATAACCATCTTTGATTAACGAGCTAGTCAAGTAGAGGCATACTAGTGACACTCTGTTGGTCTATGTATTCACACATGTATTATGTTTCCGGTTAATACAATTCTAGCATGAATAATAAACATTTATCATGATATAAGGAAATAAATAATAACTTTATTATTGCCTCTAGGGCATATTTCCTTCAGTCTCCCACTTGCACTAGAGTCAATAATCTAGATTACACAGTAATGATTCTAACACCCATGGAGCCTTGGTGCTGATCATGTTTTGCTCGTGGAAGAGGCTTAGTCAACGGGTCTGCAACATTCAGATCCGTATGTATCTTGCAAATCTCTATGTCTCCCACCTGGACTAAATCCCGGATGGAGTTGAAGCGTCTCTTGATGTGTTTGGTCCTTTTGTGAAATCTGAATTCCTTTGCCAAAGCAATTGCACCAGTATTGTCACAAAAGATTTTCATTGGACCCGATGCACTAGGTATGACACCTAGATCGGATATGAACTCCTTCATCCAGACTCCTTCGTTTGCTGCTTCCGAAGCAGCTATGTACTCCGCTTCACATGTAGATCCCGCTACGACGCTTTGTTTAGAACTGCACCAACTGACAGCTCCACCGTTTAAAGTAAACACGTACCCGGTTTGCGATTTAGAATCGTCCGGATCAGTGTCAAAGCTTGCATCAACGTAACCTCTTACGGTGAGCTCTTTGTCACCTCCATATACGAGAAACATATCCCTAGTCCTTTTCAGGTATTTCAGGATGTTCTTGACCGCTGTCCAGTGATCCACTCCTGGATTACTTTGGTACCTCCCTGCTAAACTTATAGCAAGGCACACATCAGGTCTGGTACACAGCATTGCATACATGATAGAGCCTATGGCTGAAGCATAGGGAACATCTTTCATTTTCTCTCTATCTTCTGCAGTGGTCGGGCATTGAGTCTGACTCAACTTCACACCTTGTAACACAGGCAAGATCCCTTTCTTTGCTTGATCCATTTTGAACTTCTTCAAAATCTTGTCAAGGTATGTGCTTTGTGAAAGTCCAATTAAGCGTCTTGATCTATCTCTATAGATCTTTATGCCTAATATGTAAGCAGCTTCCCCGAGGTCTTTCATCGAAAAACTTTTATTCAAGTATCCCTTTATGCTATCCAGAAATTCTATATCATTTCCAATCAGCAATATGTCATCCACATATAATATCAGAAATGCTACAGAGCTCCCACTCACTTTCTTGTAAATACAGGCTTCTCCAAAAGTCTGTATAAAGCCAAATGCTTTGATCACACTATCAAAGCGTTTATTCTAACTCCGAGATGCTTGCACCAGTCCATAAATGGATCGCTGGAGTTTGCATACTTTGTTAGCTCCCTTTGGGTCGACAAAACCTTCTGGTTGCATCATATACAACTCTTCTTCCAGAAATCCATTCAGGAATGCAGTTTTGACATCCATCTGCCATATTTCATAATCATAAAATGCGGCAATTGCTAACATGATCCTGACGGATTTAAGCATCGCTACGGGTGAGAAGGTCTCATCGTAGTCAACCCCTTGAACTTGTCGAAAACCTTTTGCGACAAGTCGAGCTTTATAGACAGTAACATTACCGTCAGCGTCAGTCTTTTTCTTGAAGATCCATTTATTCTCAATTGCTTGCCGATCATCGGGCAAGTCAACCAAAGTCCATACTTTGTTCTCATACATGGATCCCATCTCAGATTTCATGGCCTCAAGCCACTTTGCGGAATCTGGGCTCACCATCGCTTCTTCATAGTTCGTAGGTTCATCATGATCTAGTAGCATGACTTCCAGAACTGGATTACCGTACCACTCTGGTGCGGATCTCACTCTGGTTGATCTACGTGGTTCAGTAGTATCTTGTCCTGAAGTTTCATGATCATCATCATTAGCTTCCTCACTAATTGGTATAGGTGTCGCAGAAACAGTTTTCTGTGATGTACTATTTTCCAATAAGGGAGCAGGTACAGTTACCTCGTCAAGTTCTACTTTCCTCCCACTCACTTCTTTCGAGAGAAACTCCTTCTCTAGAAATGATCCATTCTTAGCAACGAATGTCTTGCCTTCGGATCTGTGATAGAAGGTATACCCAACAGTTTCCTTTGGGTATTCTATGAAGACACATTTCTCCGCTTTGGGTTCGAGCTTATCAGGTTGAAGCTTTTTCACATAAGCATCGCAGCCCCAAACTTTAAGAAACGACAACTTTGGTTTCTTGCCAAACCATAGTTCATAAGGCGTCGTCTCAACGGATTTTGATGGTGCCCTATTTAACGTGAATGCGGCCGTCTCTAAAGCATAACCCCAAAACGATAGCGGTAAATCAGTAAGAGACATCATAGATCGCACCATATCTAGTAAAGTACGATTACGACGTTCGGACACACCATTACGCTGTGGTGTTCCGGGTGGCGTGAGTTGCGAAACTATTCCACAGTTTTTCAAATGTACACCAAACTCGTAACTCAAATATTCTCCTCCACGATCAGATCGTAGAAACTTTATTTTCTTGTTACGATGATTTTCAACTTCACTCTAAAATTCCTTGAACTTTTCAAATGTTTCAGACTTATGTTTCATTAAGTAAATATACCCATATCTGCTTAAATCATCTGTGAAGGTGAGAAAATAACGATATCCGCCACGAGCCTCAATATTCATCGGACCACATACATCGGTATGTATGATTTCCAATAAATCTGTTGCTCTCTCCATAATACTGGAGAACGGTGTCTTAGTCATCTTGCCTATGAGGCACGGTTCGCAAGTACCAAGTGATTCATAATCAAGTGGTTCCAAAAGCCCATCAGTATGGAGTTTCTTCATGCGCTTTACACCGATATGACCTAAACGGCAGTGCCACAAATAAGTTGCACTATCATTATCAACTCTGCATCTTTTGGCTTCTACATTATGAATATGTGTATCACTACTATCGAGATTCAACAAGAATAGACCACTCTTCAAAGGTGCATGACCATAAAAGATATTACCCATATAAATAGAACAACCATTATTCTCTGATTTAAATGAATAACCGTCTCGCATTAAACAAGATCCAGATATAATGTTCATGCTCAACGCTGGCACCAAATAACAATTATTTAGGTCTAATATTAATCCCGAAGGTAGATGTAGAGGTAGCGTGCCGACTGCGATCACATCGACTTTGGAACCGTTTCCCACGCGCATCGTCACATCGTCCTTTGCTAGCGTCCGCTTATTCCGTAGTCCCTGTTTCGAGTTGCAAATATTAGCAACAGAACCAGTATCAAATACCCAGGTGCTACTGCGAGCTCTAGTAAGGTACACATCAATAACATGTATATCACATATACCTTTGTTCACCTTGCCATCCTTCTTATCCGCCAAATACTTGGGGCAGTTCCACTTCCAGTGACCAGTCTGCTTGCAGTAGAAGCACTCAGTTTCAGGCTTAGGTCCAGACTTGGGTTTCTTCTCCTAAGCAGCAACTTGCTTGCTGTTCTTCTTGAAGTTCCCCTTCTTCTTCCCTTTGCCCTTTTTCTTGAAACTAGTGGTTTTGTTAACCATCAACACTTGATGCTCCTTCTTGATTTCTACCTCCGCAGCTTTCAGCATTGCGAAGAGCTCGGGAATAGTCTTGTTCATCCCTTGCATATTATAGTTCATCACGAAGCTCTTGTAGCTTGGTGGCAGTGATTGGAGAATTCTGTCAATGACGCAATCATCTGGAAGATTAACTCCCATCTGAATCAAGTGATTATTATACCCAGACATTTTGAGTATATGCTCACTGACATAACTGTTCTCCTCCATCTTGCAGCTATAGAACTTATTGGAGACTTCATATCTCTCAATTCGGGCATTTACTTGAAATATTAACTTCAACTCCTGGAACATCTCATATGCTCCATGACGTTCAAAACGTCGTTGAAGTCCCGATTCTAAGCCGTAAAGCATGGCACACTGAACTATCGAGTGGTCATCAGCTTTGCTCTGCCAGACGTTCATAACATCTGGTGTTGCTCCAGCAGCAGGCCTGGCACCTAGCGATGCTTCCAGGACGTAATTCTTCTGTGCAGCAATGAGGATAATCCTCAGGTTACGGACCCAGTCCGTGTAATTGCTACCATCATCTTTCAACTTTGCTTTCTCAAGGAACGCATTAAAATTCAACGGAACAACAGCACGAGCCATCTATCTACAATCAACATAAACAAGCAAGATACTATCAGGTACTAAGTTCATGATAAGTTTAAGTTCAGTTAATCAAATTACTTAGGAACTCCCACTTAGATAGACATCCCTCTAATCCTCTAAGTGATCACGTGATCCAAATCAACTAAACCATAACCGATCATCACGTGAGATGGAGTAGTTTTCAATGGTGAACATCATCATGTTGATCATATCTACTATATGATTCACGCTCGACCTTTCGGTCTCTGTGTTCCGAGGCCATATCTGCATATGCTAGGCTCGTCAAGTTTAACCTGAGTATTCTGTGTGTGCAAAACTGGCTTGCACCCGTTGTAGATGGACGTAGAGCTTATCACACCCGATCATCACGTGGTGTCTGGGCACAACGAACTTTGGCAACGGTGCATACTCAGGGAGAACACTTCTTGATAATTTAGTGAGAGATCATCTTATAATGCTACCGTCAATCAAAGCAAGATAAGATGCATAAAAGGATAAACATCACATGCAATCAATATAAGTGATATGATATGGCCATCATCATCTTGTGCTTGTGATCTCCATCTCCGAAGCACCGTCATGATCACCATCGTCACTGGCGCGACACCTTGATCTCCATCATAGCATCGTTGTCGTCTCGCCAATCTTATGCCTCCATGACTATCACTACCACTTAGTAATAAAGTAAAGCATTACATCGCGATTGCATTGCATACAATAAAGCGACAACCATATGGCTCCTGCCAGTTGCCGATAACTTGGTTACAAAACATGATCATCTCATACAATAAAATCAGCATCATGCCTTGACCATATCACATCACAACATGCCCTGCAAAAACAAGTTAGACGTCCTCTACTTTGTTGTTGCAAGTTTTACGTGGCTGCTACGGGCTTAAGTAAGAACTCATCTCACCTACGCATCAAAACCACAACGATAGTTTGTCAAATAGACTCCGTTTTAACCTTCTCAAGGACCGGGCGTAGCCACACTTGGTTCAACTAAAGTTGGAGAGACAGTCTTCCGCAAGTCATCTATGTGCAAAGCACGTCGAGGGAACCGGTCTCGCGTAAGAGTACGCGTAAGGTTGGTCCGGATCGTCTCGTCCAACAATACCGCCGAACCAAAGTATGACATGCTGGTAGGCAGTATGACTTGTATCGCCCACAACTCACTTGTGTTCTACTCGTGCAAATAACATCAAACCATAAAACCTAGGCTCGGATGCCACTGTTGGGGAACGTAGTAATTTCGAAAATTTTCCTACGCACACGCAAGATCATGGTGATGCATAGCAACGAGAGGGGAGAGTGTTGTCTACGTACCAACGCAGACCGACTGCGGAAGAGATCACACAACATAGAGGAAGTAGTCATACGTCTTCTTCCCGATCCGACCGATCCAAGCACCGTTACTCCGGCACCTCCGAGTTCTTAGCACACGTTCAGCTCGATGACGATCCTCGGGCTCTGATCCAGCAAAGCGTCGAGGAAGAGTTTCGTCAGCACGACGGCGTGGTGACGATCTTGATGTACTACCGACGCAGGGCTTCGCCTAAGCTCTACAACGATATGATCGAGGTGGAATTTGGTGGCAGGGGGCACCGCACACGGCTAAAAAACGATCAACAATGATCAACTTGTGTGTCTTGGGGTGTCCCCTGCCCCCGTATATAAAGGGGCAAAGGGGGAGAGGTGCGGCCGGCCCCTTGGTGCGCCAGGAGGAGTCCTACTCCTACCGGGAGTAGGACTCCCCCCCTCCAATCCTATTCCAACTAGGATTCTCCAAAGAGAAGAGAGAAAGAGGGGGCCGGCCCCTTCTCCTAGTCCTAATAGGACTAGGGAAGGGGGGGAGGTGCGCAGCCCTTGTGGGCAGCCCTCTCACCTTTCCACTAAGGCCCATGTAGGCCCATTTGGCTCCCGGGGGGTTCCGGTAACCCTCCCGGTAATCCGGTAAAATCCCGATTTTACCCGGAACACTTCCGATGTCCAAACATAGGCTTCCAATATATCAATCTTTACGTCTCGACCATTTCGAGACTCCTCGTCATGTCCGTGATCACATCTGGGACTCCGAACAACCTTCGGTACATCAAAATGCATAAACTCATAATAACTGTCATCATAACGTTAAGCGTGCGGACCCTACGGTTCGAGAACAATGTAGACATGACCGAGACATGTCTCCGGTCAATAACCAATAGCGGGACCTGGATGCCCATATTGGCTCCTACATATTCTACGAAGATCTTTATCGGTCAGACCGCATAACAACATACGTTGTTCCCTTTGTCATCGGTATGTTACTTGCCCGAGATTCGATCGTCGGTATCCAATACCTAGTTCAATCTCGTTATTGGCAAGTCTCTTTACTCGTTCCGTAATACATCATCTCATAACTAACATCTTTAGTTATTATGCTTGCAAGGCTTATGTGATGTGTATTACCGAGAGGGCCCAGAGATACCTCTCCGACAATCGGAGTGACAAACCCTAATCTCGAAATACGCCAACCCAACATCTACCATTGGAGACACCTGTAGTACTCCTTTATAATCACCCAGTTACGTTGTGACGTTTGGTAGTACCCAAAGAGTTCCTCCGGTAAACGGGAGTTGCATAATCTCATAGTTATAGGAACATGTATAAGTCATGAAGAAAGCAATAACAACATACTAAACGATCGGGTGCTAAGCTAATGGAATGGGTCATGTCAATCAGATCATTCAACTAATGATGTGACCTCGTTAATCAAATAACAACTCTTTGTTCATGGTTAGGAAACATAACCATCTTTGATTAACGAGCTAGTCAAGTAGAGGCATACTAGTGACACTCTGTTGGTCTATGTATTCACACATGTATTATGTTTCCGGTTAATACAATTCTAGCATGAATAATAAACATTTATTATGATATAAGGAAATAAATAATAACTTTATTATTGCCTCTAGGGCATATTTCCTTCAGTGTGCACTTCCAAGAATGATGCCCCCAAGAGGGAAACAACACCAGAGAGCCGCCGTCATCCGATCTACTGATTTAGGGTTTCCCCCGGAGGTAGCAGAGAGTGGCCTTGAACTTCTTCTCGGCGATGCCTTCAGGAAGGGAACGACACGGACAGCATCGCCATCGTCGGCCTTGGCAATAGCCAATACCAGATTTTCACCCAGATCTGATCGAAGACCTCCATCTCTCGTGCATGGGCCGACGCCATCTTTGCCGAGATCTGGATGATCCAGGCCGCCGCTGCCAGATCTCAGCAAAGAGAAGTCCCCCCACCGAGACCCGCCGGCCGAGCATGGGAGGCCGAGACCGCGCCGGCAGGACCAGATCCACGATGGATCCGTGCCCGCGCCGCCGCCCCGAAGCCAACCCCTCACGCAGCCGCCACGGCCTGGCCACCCGCTCGCGCCGCCGTCTGGCCGCCGCGCCGCACGACGCGCCCTCGCCGCATCAGCCAAGACTCCGCCGCGCCGCTGCATCTCGCGCTACAGCGGCACGCCGGGAGGAGGAGGCGGGCGCGGGATGGGGGCTAGGGTTCCTAGGTTTTTCTATACCCGGACTATTTATCATTTATGCCATCGGTTGTGTCCCACTACTCAGTTTTGCCACTAGGAATTTCAACTGCTCAAAAATGCCATCGCTTTGTTAGACACATGTTCAAAAATGCCACTGGGCATCATTATTGTGATCTCAAATCTCTTTTGCCATGTTATAATGACATAAATACCTATGAACCAGCATGCCAGCTCTCCTTCTATCTTACTACAATAAAGTGTGGGGCCCACTTGATCCCAACGACGTTTTTATTTTCCTATAAAATTATTCGCTTGGTTACTTCTGACAAGTGCGGCCACACTTATCATTGTGAGATAGAGAGAACTGACATGTGCGTCTAGGCTTATTTTTGTCATATAACATGGTCAATGAGTTTGATGTGAAAATAATGATGTCTAATGGCATTTTTGAGGAAACATCTAACGGAACAATGGCATTTTTGAGCAAATATCTCATGGATCAATGGCATTTTTGAGTAGTTGTAACTTCTAATGGCAAAACTGAGTAGTGGGGCACAACTAGTGGCAAAAATGATAAAAACCCTACCATCAAAGATAAATAGCACAATTCTTATGCAATTTAAAGATAAATATTCCAATGCAACACTAATTCAAATAAGAATATTACAACACAAACAAAAGTATTGACATAAAATAGTTCAAGTTTGAATTCATCTTAGTCAGACACATGTTCTAGTTTTCCGTATGAAACATCCAAAGATGCTCAACCACATCATTCTACAAATGTTCATGAGTTTTTCGGTATCGAATTTGAGGGTGCATTTGGATAAAATCCTCAATTGTCGTGCGGATTTTGCTCTTGAAGCTGAATAAGATCAACATTCGATGACCATTTGTTGAACCTTGTAGTTGAGAACATGCTCCTCCACACGTACCCGTCTGCAAAAAACGCCATCATCATCGTCGTTTCATCCTCATATTCCACCTCCTCATTCGATGAACATGACTCGGTGATCTCATTGTAGAAGTACTACTCGTATGAATCCATCGTGTTTGCTTTAAAGAAACAATGAGAATGTCAAAAAAAAATTTGGGAATGGTGTTACTTATCGGGTGTGGTGTCCGCCATGAAAGGTATCGACAGGTAGCAAAGGATACATGGGCCGCGGCCAGATCCAGGGTGGAAAAACCATGTAGTCAAAGCCAGGAAGGCACCTAGGTGGAGCAGTGGAGGTCCAACAAGGCCTGAGTGGCGGACAGGGTGGTAAAGCGGAGGCGTCGGTCGCCGAGGGAGCGCATAAATAGCACACGAGGGACAGGGTGGAAGGATGGGCTTTTTGGATGTGCGGGAGTATCAGAATGGCGTAGCGGAGGTCCGAACACCCGCAAATCTCACATAGTTCCTGTTTTGGGGATTTCACACATTCGGACATGTCCGGGTATTTTTGGTGACCATCATTGGATGATAAAGACCGTTGACAATTGTGGGCGGTTTGGTGATCCACGTTAGAGTTACCCTCAGTAGAATGCCTTTGATTAAAGAAAGATGATAAAACATGCATGCAACGACACCTCCAACCTTTGGTGCGGTCATTGTCAGTACGCCAAAACTATCTGAAGATAGAGGGCCCCCTGCCTGATCCAGCTAGAGGAGCAAGCATGCATGCAGCTACATTTGGATACATGGCACAATCTAGTATAGGCAGGGGTGGTATAGACAGATGCTAGACATGGAGATCTATGGTAGCATGCACCATGCAGGCAAGGAAGAAGAGCCTTCCCTTCCTTTTTTTTTGTTTGAAACAAGGCCCTTCCCTTCCTCTTCATAGCATGGTGTTATTTATGAGAGGCATCTCCCCACCCAGCAACCACACGCGGTAGTACAGCACAGCACTGCCTCGCAGCTCAAAACTGAAATTGGTCCTCCACCACAGTTGTAGGTTGTCAGAACAAATTCGAGCCAAGGAGGAGGAGGCCGAGGCTGAGGCCACCAATGAAGACAATGGATCCAATGCAGCAGAAGGGCAGGGCATTCAAAGCCTGGCGCAGATTAGGCTCACGCAAAAAACAAAAGCCAGCATCCGCATTCACTACCATTCAACAACCAGAGGAGATTCGCAGATTGCAATGTAAGAAGTACCAGGAACACAGTAATAACAAAACATGATCCAAATGTTTTACAGACAAGGCGGAGAGAGGAAACAAGTCAATTCCCGAACCAAGAGACCCTTCCGTTGCAAGTGGGAAGGATCACGAATGGTTCGCTCTTGACTCCTCCTCTCTCACCTTCATCTTCCCTTTCGCATTACAGTCTACTTTAAACAAGTCTTGGAACAAAGTCGCACGCTCAAACTAATTAAGTACTCTCATTATTACAAAATCAAAAGAAGATACCTTCACAGTCTTTGACTTTCTGAGCAGGGGGGGGAGGAGGAAGAGTAGCAGCAAGAACCGCATGACCAAAATGCCCTGGGAGCTGATTCTGTTGGTGTTGGTTGGTGCAAGTGAGAGCTTGACAAGACCCTTTCTGGCTGGAGATGGATCACGTTGCCTTCCTTCCCAAAATGATCAAAATGCCCCCAGTGGTTGTTACTAGAGGGTATTTTTGCCATTTTGAGAGGAGCATGGCGGGAAGAGAGGGGTTTTGTTGTTAGTCTTGTGGGCTCTTGTCAAATCCTCCCTTGCAGCTGAGCTGCTAACAGATAGTTGAGGTGTTAGCAGGTGGCAAAATAATTGGACTTTGGTCTGCGGCGTGTGCTTCCCTCCACTCCCACCCAGCATCTCTTGCTACTGGTCGGAACCTGCAGGCGCCGACTCAGTCCGGCTACCTCCGGCACCCTTGAGTGCTGTTGTAATCTGGTGGATGGTGTTGCAGATGTGGCTGTTGATTGCAGTGACGCTTGAGAGGTTGAGCTTGGCTGAAGGCACGGCGCTGGCCAGCACCTGCATGCCGACGGTGAGGAGGCAGCCGGTGGCGGGCTCATCTGCATTGCCAGGACTTGTTTCGCCGTTGCTGGTGGTGTCTGAGCTAGTGGCTCCAGGCGAAGGGCTGGTGGCTGGGAAGATGGCGAAGCCCATGGGGAGTAGAGGGATGTATGAAGGATCCTCCCCGCTCATTGTGACCTGGATGGCATCCACATCCACGGTTGCAAACACCACCAGGCTTCCACCATCAGGGTGGATGCTGCTTTCCTGCAGCAGGAGCTCCACATTCTGTGATGAGTTGCTTGCAGACTGTCATAGAAAGTTGCAGAAATGTCAGCTCTCAACATTTACCGAGATGTCAGCATGTTATTAACTGTAAACTGGTAATCTAAACTTAGTTGATCTTACAAGAGTACAAAGAAGGAAGTAATTCTCTACTCCTCTAGCATGCATGTGCTGCCATAGTTCCATATCTACCGACCACAGAGATGTCACTAAGATATCTCAATCAGATCGTAAACATGGAAAGGCAGTACATCAAAACTGATTTAGAACGACTCACTAGACATATAATGTGTACAAGACGCAACATGTATTTCTAAAACTGACTACTTTCTTTGCATCTAAAAGCTCTTATAGCAAATTAGATGAATTGTGAACGTAATGCCAGCACATAAACGAATCTAAAAGCTTTTGTAGCAAATTACAGTGATGCATGTGACCAGCCTGGGCCTAGACCGCACAAATATCATTTAATGTGGTACCTTGAGCAGCCAGTGTTAATTTATTGTCCTTGGTATTGATAGGAAACAGTAAGTTATTTGACCCACTATCAAAATGTTGGTATTGGTAGTAAACAGCAAGTTACTAGAAGCACTGCCAAAATGAATAGCAGTTACTGCAGTAATTCAGTAGCAATGAGCTATTGAAAAACTCTTGCTAAATTTTTGGCATTTTGCTTGTCGAAAGCATTAAAACATTATATATTTTCCTCTACATGGTCGTCAGTAAGATTTAGGAGGTGACAAATTGTGATTATACTCATTCGGCATAGATACTAAGTACATGTGAAGTTCTAGTTACCAAAGAAAGAGTTATATTATTGAGTGTGCCCGAAGGAGCGAATTTGTGGCCTCTTGGTGTACACAGCTTTTCATTCAAGTACAAAGGAACACCAGCATTCAGAACTAGTGACGACCGGAAAGAGTACTTACATTTATGCGAAGAAGAGAAATGCAATTCCTTGGGTGTGATCCATTTGCAATATGTGCCACCTCATGAAGTGAGCCCCCGTTTGACAAAATCTCAAGCTGCAAAAGCATGACTCGCATCACGGAACTGATAAACCAAAGAAATTTTTTGAAGAAGATAACCAACACTAACAATGATAACAACATTTGAGAAGATAATATAGTTCATTGCTACCTGACAGCGCTGTTGCTCGTCTGCAAGAAGCTCAAACACCTGTTGATGGCTGAAAGGAAGCCAGCTTGTGGAGACCGCAGTGAGGATGACACCGCTGGGCTGCCCCGGCTCAGTATTCTTCCTTGTTGTAATCCTGACTGTGTCCTCTGTAGAATCAGATAGCGCCGTCCAAGACTGGCTCCCAGATGCACTTATGTTAGCACAGAAGGCGGTGATCATCCTCTGAGACAGCTTCATCATGTTTGTCCTCGCCTCAGGGGTGCGGATAACTGGGATTAGGAATTGGAAATCAATACGATTAGGCTCTTGTGAAGATGGATAAATATCGATAAAACCCAGCACAGAACTGATAAAAGTGGCGAGTACAGCCAGTGTAGAAGATCCCAAGAGAATGATTGAAATTGCAGCACTCAAGTATTATAAACAAGTAAACGACCATGTACACATATATTGGTACGATCTTCCTTCCCAATAATACGATGATGACAGACAAAAGGACATTTTGTTTTAAAGAAGCAACTAAGCATTGGCCCTCTGAGGCATAATGTCGAACACTTGACAGGTGAGCAGGCAAGAACCACTACAGTACAGAACAAGCATAGAGATACATGGCGAGATCGATCGGTTTAGGTAATATCTTGATTTAGCATCGCAATTCACAAGCAGGATGAGCATCAATCAGATGAAATGTAAGCAGCAGAGAGAAGGCATGCCGTGCGATGCGATCGACGTGGTGCAAGGTGGTCCTTACCTCCTTGATCGGCGATGCTGCGGGCGAGCTCGCTGGCGAGGCGCTCGCACTGGCGCTGAAGGACGGAGACCCACCTGGTGGCCCCGAACGCGGCGCCGCCGGCGACGTGGTCCTTGAAAACCGGCTGAAGGGGTTTCTCCTCCCCCACCACTTCCATGTGCTCCACCCACACCACCTGCGTCAATCCACGTGTCAGAGCTCAGTCCATGCATTGCATGCCATGCCACGTCACACATGCAAGATGCATGCATTGGGCCTTTCGGGGTGGCGGTGCGTACCCTGGAGTAGCCATTGGGGGCGTCCTGGATGATGCAGCCGGAGGGCCGGCGGCGGCACCGGACCAGCGAGCTGGTCTGCTGCTGCTGCTGCTGCAGAAGCTCCTCCTGGAAGCCGTCGGCTGGGAAGTCGACGATGGACCAGGTGCCTTCGTCGGCGTTGTGCACGCAGTACCGGAAGAAGACCACCTCCCGCGCCGGCACTAGAGGAGACAGGAACTGCATATCCGCTTGCATCTGCATGCCCATTCATCAGCAAACCAATCAACTACCAAATCGATCGATGGATGCTTGAATGCGTTAATCGATGTAGTAGTAAATGGGGTGCTTACCAATATGAGAGATCCACTGCTGAGATGGCCAGAAGCAGCGCCATGGTGTATGACCTGAATGGTCCTTGCCTTGCACACGATCGAAGGGAACAGCTCCATCCACTTGTTCTGCACGCATGCGCGGATGATCTCAAGTTAATCTGACGTACGTGCGGAATGGAAGAAAATGAAGTAATTTGATCTAAGATGGAAGTTGATGAACTGGACTCACCGCGTCGAGGAAGGCGTCGACCAATGTGATGCTGTTCATGATGACGACGGCACTGTCGCGCGTCCCTTCCGTCCTCGCCGAGTGGGCGACGTCAGACTGCTGCTGCTTCCCCGAGTCGATGGGCCAGCTGAGCATCCGCGCGTGCTCCTCTGCGTCCATGACCTCGCCGGACGAGGGACCGGTGCCGCGGCGGCGCGCCCAGAGCGGCTCGCTGGTGCGGCACATCTTGATGAGGTGATCGGCGGCCGTTGATGCGAGCTCCATCACCAGTTGTTTGTCCTGCTCCTGGACGATGACGGGCGTCATTGGGCCCTGCAAGTATGACGCCGTCGCCGCGATGCCCTGCCCGCCGGCGGCCATCTGCTGCGGCAAGGCCATGAGGTCCATGGCGCCGTGCTGCTGCTCGGCGAAGTGCCGGGAGTATACGTTCATGTCGAGGTCCAGGGGCGGCATGAGCACAGGCGGCGGCGCCGACATGCAGCTCAGCGCTGAAGCCGACGACATGCCAGGCTGGCGCCCGCCACCGTACCTGCTGGCGATGCACGCCAAGCGGTCCAGCTGCAACCATCCGACGCGCAAAAGACGTACACCATTAGCCCGTGTGAGTACATTACACATTACAGTAACACTAGCAGGCATTAATTAGCTAGGGTTTAAGCAAGTGGCAAGAACGTACGCACCTCGTCTTTGAGGCGTGCGTTCTCGATGCGGAGGTTCTGCTCCTCGTAGGACATGTCACCAATGACGGCGGCGTGGCCGCAGCTGGGGCAGACGACGTTGCGGATGGCGGCCTGGAGGCGGTAGTTGTCTGTCTTGAGGGACTCGTTCTCGGCGCGGAGGATGACGTTGTCGGCGCGGTCCTGCTGGGCCTTCATCTGCGTGCGCCGGTTCTGGAACCAGAACTTGACCTGCCGGGGCTTCAGCCCCAGCTCCTGGCTCAGCTTCAGCCGCTGCTTGTCGTCCGGGTGCGGGCACTCCTTGAACAGCCTGCATGAAAGCATCCACACGCGCGCATCAGTCAGATTACTAATTCAGGAAGATTTTCGTCATTAAGATGGAGGTTTGGTTCTTATTTCTTACGCCTCCATCTGCTGGATCTGGTGCGCGGTGTGGCGATGGTAGCGCTTCTTCTTGCCGTTGCCGTTGGACGCCGCCGCCGCAGCCGACGAGGAGGGGTGGTGGCCGGCGCCGGCACCTTCCGGCTCGCTGTGCTGCGGCTTCTGGTCCCTGTCGTCGTCAACGTCGGCGAAGCTGAGCAGACCGTCGAGGTGGCCGCTGCCGGAGCCGCCGCTGAGCTCCATCTCCATGTCTAGGTCCAACTCCTCGTCCTTCGCCAAGTGAAGCCCACCCATAACGCCCTCCTCTTTCTGAAAAAACAACCCAGCAGCAAAAAGAAACACATTTATTAATTTTCCTCATATGCATGCATATGCAACAGACAAGATGAAGACGAAGGCGAAGCACTTACGGGTATCAAGTTGGTGGAGAAGTGGTGATGAAAGGGCATGGCGGAAGAGTTAGACATGAAGCCGGCGAGCGCGCCCGGGTTGGGCATGAGCGGCGAGGCGAAGAGCGCATCGGCGGAGGAGCCGCCCGCGGCCATGGCCGCCATGGACGAGAGAACCTGGCAGTCCCCAAACATGGTTCTTCTTCCTTAACTCCTCGACCGACCGACCGACCAAGGAGAAGGAAGGAGGAGCACCTGGCTGCAGCGACCTGCAGTGGTTCACCGTGAGATGGAGTAAAAACCAAGGTGAGGACGAAGCATGGTAGTGAGGGAGAGGGCGGTGGTACAGCGCGGAGGGGGAAGAAGATTTAGCGGGGGGAGTAGTAAAGGGAAAGATTTGGAGGAGCAGGAGGAGGAGGAGGAGGAGATGGGTGGGTGAAAGCGGAGGGGCGAGGGACAAGGAGAAGTAAATGGCGGGAGTAAATACCCTGTCGGTTGTTCTGTGCCTCGCCTGAGCGCCTGTCTCCCCTCCCCAGCCCGGCCCCGGCAGTCCCTCGAGCTCGGAGGTCGACGGAGACGGGGAAGACGAACTCTTCTCGATCCCTCCTCCCTCGCTCGCCTTTATTCTCGCGACGCAGCAGGAGAGGAGAGGAGTGGAGGTGGGAGGGGAGGGCACACTGTCCGCTACGACTCCTCGCTTTGACCTAGTAGCAAAGAACAAAACGCAGTGACGGGGGCGGGCCAGCTGGCCAGTCTCACTGACAGCGCAGCCCCCCCGTTGAAACCGCGTGGGCCGGGCCCCACGTGGCGGCGACCCTGCGCGAGGGCGTGCCTCGGGGAGGCGCCCGTGACGTGAGTGACCAGCGAAACGATTCCCACGCTGGTGCGGGCCCCGCGGGCCAGGAGGCGTGAAAAAATGGAAAAAGGAAAGCCGAATATAGGGGATTTAATGCGGGTAATTACGGGCCGGATTACAGCGGGGGCGAGGAGTAAATGCCCGCCTTAACTGCGCACAGTAACGGACGGGCGAGCGCGCGCGCGGGCCGGGCCGGCGCCGTGAACCCGCCCGTCTTTCCGTCCCACCGCCTCGCCTCAGCACGGTAACGGACGCCGCGCTCTCGTCGTCGTCGTCTTGACGGAGAGAGAGGTCAACACGTCTCCTCCCCGCCCCCGCTTCCCGCGTGCGTTACGGATGGGCCAAGGCCGAGGCCGTCCGGTCCGTCCGATGACGGCGGATCCGTCCATGGAGCGGCCGCCGCGTTACGGCGGGCCTCGGGCATGGCGCCCATGTGTCGTGTTCGCGTACCCCCTGCTGTGCTGCGTGCATGCCCGGCCCGCCGTGGTCGTCGTACGTTACTGCTGCGCGCGGTAACGTACGCGTACGCGCGGGTGGCGAGCAGAAAAGGTTTTTGCATGCGTTCTCGTCACAGTTAATGCTGGCCGGCGTACCGCCCGGGCGCTGCTGCTGCTCGGCGATCGCCGCGATCTTCTCTCGACCGTGCGATCTGTCCCGATCGCCGTATGCTACAGTCTTCTTCCTCCTCATGCACGCGCATCGCCAAGAGACGGTTTGGTCTCGTTTCTTTAGTTCTCTATATATAGAAGACTAGATAACACATTTTCTTTCGGCGCGTATAAAATGCGGCGAACTGGTTCGATCTTCCAGTGCTGCATGCCCACGAGACGAGAGGAGAGCAAGCAAGCGTTCATGCAAGACGAAGATCGAGAAGGAATTCCATCGGTCGATCGATCGATATATCATGCATGGGAGACTGCGAGGAGTGGCGCAGCGGGGGAGGTGTATGGCTGGGAGTATCGTGTGGGTGCAGGACAAGCTGATCGTCTCCAATGAATGCCGGCAATGTTGGCACACAGTGACACTGGAAATAGCTAGACCTTGGCCTCTGTTGCCCTGTTGGGGAGTACGTACACACATTCACCCATTATTGAACTGCAAAACACATTTACTACCACCATGTGAGACTGCCCTAGCTTGCCTAGCTTGGACATCAACTGCCGCTGCCTCCGGTTCATCCACCTTAACTACCGCGCACAGCTCAACTTTCCCTTCTTTATTTTCTCCGGTAACCTGGCTAATTAGCTTCGGACATAATACGCACATGCGGATGCAGTTTCCTTCATTGAGCTGCATTATAAGGGCATCTCCGATGTAATGTATGTACAAGCACGCGATTAGATAATAATAATTTACACCTCACGTTCGCTTCTGCTCCCACGACTCACCTCCGCCTACACTCCATAGCCGCCGCTGCAACCGCCTCCACCCACGACCTACCTAGCCACCCCCATGCCTCACCGGCGTGGATATACGGGAGCGCCGCGCCGACACAACCGCAGCAGTATGTGGAGCTGCCTCGGATGCCCCTTCCTTATATATCACACGTTTCCCCAGATGTTGCGCCCATTTGGATCCGCATCGCCGGAGATGTTGGAGGCCACAAGGGTGAGGAGATGTAGACATAGGGCGGAGAGGATCCGCGACGACACCATGTCATGGACGCAGTGCATGAGGGAGTGGAAGGATGCAAGGAAATAAATGGAGGCGGGTCCAATCTCGCGGTCCAGATGGGAAAGGTATGTCGAAGTTTGCAGGATTAGGCGGATCGAGAGATGAGGAATTTTGCTCGGAGGATTTACTTCGAGGGCACGGAGTCGGAGCGGGCCAGGATGCCGCTGCCATCCGCGTCGTCGGTGACATTTGTAACTTGGGCGAAGCAGGAGGCGAAATCGGAAGATTCGCAGCACAGTGCAAGGTGGGAGTGCGTGGTGGGTTTGATGCCCACCAGAGTTCCATCGCCACCGAAGCCTGTGGATCTGCTGCCCTTCCTCTTGCCGGAACCGGTGATGGACTGAGAGCACCACAACAGGGTGGGCGGATGTAGTGGTTTGTCGGCTGCCTCGCCCGTGAGGGGCGGCGCGGTAGATCCTCCGCCTTCCACAATGGGTGGACGCTTTTGGAGGCTGTGTGATCTGGAAGAAGAAGAGTTGGGCTCAAAAGATGAGGAAGATCTAGCTGTTGTTGCTCCTCAACCTGCTACTTTTGTGGACGCTTTGCAGCAAGCTAAGAGGATGAAGAAGAAGGATGCTCGTAGTCAGGGGAGATCGAAATTGGACTTGTTGGCTAGCAACCTGAAGCGTAATCGAGACACAGATAGATGAGATGCACCAATTCTGCCAAAGTTCAGGTACGTACACTCACCTGCAAATCACAAGACTGTATCACCCATTGTTCATTGTCAGAATTCAATTAGTAGTTTTAGTAGTTGGTTTCGGAAATTTAGGAGGGAAACTATAGATGTAGGCAATGCTAATGAGCCAAACTGGCTACCTAGAGGGAGAAACGGCAAAGTTTATATCCCATTAACCTATAGGCTCACCGGGGTGCCACTTACCGCTCATTCTCCGGCAAGGCAGATTGGGGATACATGGGATGATATTGTGATGAGAGGGGAAAATTTCATTTCCATTCGTACTATGGACCATTTTGTGCTTGCGGGGCAGGTGGGCTGGGCAAGAGAGAGGCCGGGAGAGCCCGTGAGTAATGGGGGTGGGGTAGTTGGGGAGAAACAAACCACCAACCCTAATCCTTCCTTGAGCCGGCACCTTTCCCATCTCTGGTGCCGCCGCCTGGCTGTCCCGTCGAACTCAGTGGGTGAAGAAAATCTGATGGGAGATCACTTTGGACTTGATCATTGAGGGGAGAGAATGTATGGTGGTGGGGGAAGAGGGAGAGGGGTCGATAGGAATTATCGTGAGTACAACTGCAATCAACAATTCCAGCCACGTCTCCCTCCCAGAAATTTCCAAAACAACTACTATCCTCCAAGAGATCAAAGCTACCAGGACAAAGGTTTTGAGGGGCGTTTCTGTGGAGGCAATGCTCAGTATGGACGCTAGCCGCCAATGTAGGGGGTAATACTGGCTCACGGCGTCCAAGCAGTTAGGGGTTGTGGCATCCTCATATTCGAAGAACACTAGAGAGCAAGGGGGAGTAAGTGTTGGTAAGGCATCAGATCAGACTAAATCTAGCTCGGCAGGTGGGGGTGTTACTGGGGATGGAAATATTTCGCGTGCTTCTTCTGGTAAAGTTGCGCCCTTGGAGAAAATTGTTTATCACATGTGTGTAGTCAAAGGTCATAGCTTAAAAGGATGTGAGGTTAAAGTTAAGTGTGACATCTGCTCAAAGGATTCACATATTGCAGACTTCTGTGCTTGGCTTCATCAGAAGAAACCAGTTGCCACTCTGGTGGTTTTTGGAGGTGAAGGGCTTGGCTGTTTCATTTATGAACATGTCAAAGATCTTGGGTCAAGTGAAAACAATGATGCAGTGGCTTTGGTGAGACTTACGGAAGGTTTTGATGTTAACTTGAATGTTGAACAGTTGGTTAGGTGCTTAGCCAAAACATAACCATGGAGATGGGACTGAAAGCTAAGGTCACCGAGACAACCTTTTTGATAAACTATCCTTCTATGGCCAAGATAAATGAAGCTGCTATATATGACTGGGTGCCTTTGAAGGGTGGAACCATTATGGTTAATGCCAAAATTTGTAATGATGACTCACTGGCAGTGGGAAGTGCGTATGTGGTTTGGGTTAAAGCAAAAGTTGTTCCCAAGACACTTAAGAATTTCCATGGTTTACATGAGGTGGGATCGATGCCGAGGGTGAATCAAGAAGTGGATATGGTCACCTTGAAGGAATCTGCCTGGTCAGGATAAAAGTAGTTGTAGTAGATCACAATAAGATCCCAAGGTGTACTAAGCTCACTGGCCATTAAGCATGTCCTCAATACTTTGCGATCTTCTTGGGTTGAAGGGCGGATTACCATTGCAGTCCTAACGCTGATTCTTATATCCAGCGTTGGTGTTGGCTACCAGATCAGACCCTCCCTCGGGGTACCTACACTTACCACCATTGCCCTGGTTATTGCCATTGTGCCCAGCCATACTCTACTGCTGGCCCTTAGCACAGACATTTTTCTTGCCATTATTAGGCTTATCCTCATGTGAAATAGGGTCCTTTGTACTATCAGAGTCAGCATATCTGGTAAGCACATCCATAAGCTTTCACATATCTGTGTACTTAGTCTTAAGCCGCCCAAGCTTCTATTTAAGTGGCTCGAAGTGACAGTTTTTCTCCAATGCTAACACAACCTGGCCCGCCGCAATACCTTCTAAAGTGTGCATGATGGTCACAATCTGGCGGGCCCAATGATGGGCAGACTCATCCTCTCGCTGTACGGAATGCTCCAGATTGACAATTTTCATTGTTCGGCTTCTTACAGGTTCCTTGAAAATTCTTGATAAAATTATCCTTCAGCTCTCCCCAAGTGTTGATGGAGTTGGGGGGAGACTCTTTAACCATGTATGGGTTGTCCCTTCCCACATCATGGTGAAATACTTAGCACAAACTGCATCGCTGGCATCTAACATCTCCATGGCCAGTTCATAACTTTTGATCCAAGACTCTGGAGGGAGGTCTGGTGTGTAATTAGGTATCTTACGCGGACCTTTAAAATCCTTATGCAAGCGCTCATTGCGTAGGGCCGGTACTAAACATGGTACTCCGAGACCTCTAATGCCTAACCCAGCCTCAACTGAAGTTAAAGGGATCACAGGGGGCGGCTCATAAGCCCCCTGGTTTGCTACTTCTGCCCCTCGACGGGCCCTTGCCCCGTCCATGAGCGCTTGAGATGCACTCCGAGGATCGAGCGGGTTAACATGGGGCGGATTCCGACGATGTTCACTACTGGAGACTGTAGGCGACTCAATACGTCGGTTGTAACTGTGGCTCGGGAGAGTTGTTGAGCGCACACGATCATGACTGTATGAGTAGGCGGCCTGCTGAGCAATAGTTGTTTGCAAGAGTTCGACCGCGTTCCGGGTTTCCACCGCGGACGGCGACTCACCAGTCATAGGAATTGCCGCCAACCGGGCTGCTGCTGCCAACATGTTATCCACCGGGTTAGAAAAGTGTCCAGGTGGCATCAGGACACGTTGAGGCGGTGTCTGATTGGGGCGGGTTAGGCGCCCGCTCCTCCCTCCGTGCCAGCTCAGGCTGGTAAGGTTGAGCCGCAGCCCGACTCCCTGTCATATCTGGGTTTAACTCGGGATTCACCCGTGCATCTGGAGTACTTGGACCTGCTCCAGGGGTGTCAAACAAACGCCTTGAATCGCACATCAACGGTAGGAAACTCTAGTACCTTCTCTGGAAAACTGCATCAGACGCGTTCTGGTCCAAACTTAAGCGCCAAGCATCCACCTTTACATGCTCCGCCTCTGCGTCAATCTGAGCCTTCAGCGCGGCTGTCTGAACGTTCTCAGCCACGATATCTGATAACCCACAAGTATAGGGGATCAATTGTAGCCTCTTTCGATATGTAAGAGTGTCGAACCCAACGAGGAGCTAAAGGTAGAACAAATATTCCCTCAAGTTCTATCGACCACCGATACAACTCTACGCATGCTTAACGTTTGCTTTACCTAGAACAAGTATGAAACTAGAAGTACTTTGTAGGTGTTGTTGGATAGGTTTGAAAGATAATAAAGAGCGCGTAAATAAAAAGTAGGGGCTGTTTACATAAAGACACAACTAAGTTAGTTTTAGTAGAGAGCTTGTTGTCACGAGAAAGTTATTTGTCCCTAGGTAATCGATAACTAGACCGGTAATCATTATTGCAATTTTATTTGAGGGAGAGGCATAAGCTAACATACTTTCTCTTCTTGGATCATATGCACTTATGATTGGAACTCTAGCAAGCATCCGCAACTACTAAAGATCATTAAGGTAAAACCCATCCATAGCATTATAAGGCATCAAGTCCTCTTTATTCCCATACGCAAACAACCTACTTAGTCGGTGTGGTTCCTTTCATACCCAGGAGGTGAGGTAGAGATGGAGGGCGGCCCTCGGGGGGAGGGCCATTACACTGTTAGGTTTCCTAACATAGGACTGAGCATGTCTCAAGGGAGTGAGTAGGGGGTCTCCGGATAGCCGGACTATCTCCATTGGTTGGACTGTTAGACTATGAAGATACAAGATTGAAGACTTCGTCTCGTGTTCGGATGGGACTCTACTTGGCGTGGAAGGCAAGCTAGGCAATACGTATATGGATATCTCCTCCTTTGTAACCGACCTTGTGTAACCCTAACCCTCTCCGGTGTCTATATAAACCGAAGGGTTTTAGTCCGTAGAACAACAATCACAACATACAATCATACCATAGGCTAGCTTCTAGGGTTTAGCCTCTCTGATCTCGTGGTAGATCTACTCTTGTAACACCCATATCTTCAATATTAATCAAGCAGGACGTAGGGTTTTACCTCCATCAAGAGGGCCCGAACCTGGGTAAAACTTCGTGTCCCTTGCCTCCTATTACCATCCGGCCTAGACGCACAGTTCGGGACCCCCTACCCGAGATCCACCGGTTTTGACACCAACATTGGTGATTTCATTGAGAGTTCCGGTGTGCCGTTGCCACAAGGAAGGATGTCTCATCCCGTCTTTAAAGATGGCACTATCGCTGAGGGAGCTCTGGCTATCAGCCAAACTCTCCGGCTAGGCGGTTTTCTTATGACCGCCTGTTCGGCCGCTGCGCCGACAATGACTTTTCGGGTCATCGAAAGCAACCTTCACACCAACTCGGAACTCGCCGAGCAGTTAGATCCAATGGAGCTCTCGTCCCTGAACGAGCTCTTGGATCGTATTGCCGCCCTGGGAGTCGCTACAGACTACGATCAGATTGGGCCTAAACCCGATCTAAGAGAAATTAACTCTCCCTAGGTCACCCATCACGTTGCAGTGGTGGAAGAACAATGCGGCAAAACTTCATCTATCTTAAGGACTAGCCACGTCCGGATTCCCGATCCGTCCAAGCCGGATACCCGCGGAGGGGAGGATGTCACTCAAAGCGTGAACCCAGAATCAGGCAGCGGGCCAGATTTACCGGAAAACACCCAAGAATCCAAACTTTCGAGTTCGGAAACTCCTTGGCCACTGAGCATCAGATTGGGTGAGGATTCAGATTCAATTCCACCCACCCACCCAAGCATACGCGATCTATCCCAAATTAGGCAAGAGCCCACAGAAACAGTACACCATTACTGGGCCAGATTCCTCCTGGTCAAGAACAGGATAAAGGACTGCCGCGAGGAAGACACAATTTCACTCTTCTGCAATAATTGCACGGACAAGGGAATCCTCAACGCCATAAGTCATCGCGAAATTACATGCTTTGCCGACTTGGTGTCCATAGTACGAAAGTACTGTGCGATGGAAAGCGCCTGGAAAACCGAAATAAAATTTTGGGATAATCCGGCCCTGAATACAAACCCAGTCCGAAATAAAAGGGTGCATTATCACAATACACCTGGGTTAACTACCAAAAAGCAAAAGCCCTCTACGGGGCAAGGAACCGTATTGGAGGGATGGCTCAACGGACCCTGCAAAATTCATAGTACAGCGGATGCGATACCAACGCACAGCCTTAGAGCATGCTGGATACTCCGGCAGGTGGCCAAAAGTGGTGAGGATCTACTCCTCCCAAAAACCATAGAGCACCACCCCGAGGACAACAGTACGGTCTTAACGGTCTCCGAGACCTTCGCGTCAAATAAAAGACGGAAGCGAACACTCCGCAACACGTCCGAAATCTACCACATAGCAGAAACAAATCCTTGGAGCAACACGGCTATTACCTTCAATGCCAGCGACGAACCTAAATTCCGAACAGCCTGAGTACCAGCCGCACTGGTCCTCAGTCCAATCGTGGAAGGATTTCGACTCACCAAGGTACTCATGGACGGCGGCAGCGGATTAAACCTCATCTACGAGGAAACTCTTCAAAAGATGGAAATAGACTGGAGCCGCATTAAGCAAAGCAGCACAACCTTTAGAGGAATCATCCCCAGTCGGGAAGCACGCTGCGCCGGAAAAATCACACTAGACGTGGTATTCGGCACGCCTGATAATTACAGGTCTGAAGAAATTACATTCCAAGTGGCCCCGTTCAGCAGTGGATACCATGCTCTATTAGGGCGGGAGGCGTTTACAATCTTCCAAGCCATACCCCATTACGGGTACATGAAGCTCAAAATGCCCGGGCCCAACGGAATCATCACTCTTGTTAGTGATCCGGACATAGCACTCCGTGCCGAAAATAAGACAGCTGCACTGGCCCTTGAGGCACTATCCGAAGCCCTAGCAGCCGAAGAACTAACTGCGCTGCGCTCCACGGTGAATAGGGACGACATGATACTCGATAAAAGATCCAAGTCCACCTCCTTTAAGCCGGCGGATGAAATAGTCAAATTCCAAGTCCATCCAACGGACCCTACAAAAACAGCTTCCATCGGGGCACAATTAAACCCTGATTTTGACGCCGCACTGCGAGAGTTCCTATGCGAGAACTGGGACATTTTTGCCTGGCACCCTTCAGACATGCCAGGAATCCCACACAGGCTGGCTGAACATAGCCTAAATATCCTAAAAGGATTCAAGCCAGTCAAGCAAGCTCTTCGATGTTTCTCTGAGCCTAAAAGACAAGCCATGGGAGAGGAACTAGCCAAGCTATTGGAGGCCGGATTCATTAGAGACATAAAACATCCGGACTGGCTAGCAAACCTGGTGATGGTGCCAAAGAAGGACAAATCCTGGCGCTTGTGCATCGATTTTAAGGACCTTAATAAGGCCTGCCCAAAGGATCCCTTCCCCCTCCCCCGCATCGATCAAATCATCGATGCTACCGCAGGACACGATTCATTATGTTTCCTCGATGCATACACCGGCTACCATCAAATCAAAATGGCAGAGCCATACCAAGCCGCAACGGCATTCATCACACCATACGACCCATTCTGCTTCAACACAATGCCCTTTGGGCTAAAAAACACCGGTGCAACATATCAGCGCATGATTCAGACATTCCTGGCAAACAAGATCGGCAAAACAGTGGAGGCATACGTGGATGACGTGGTCGTTAAAACCAAGCATGTCGAAACTCTAGTAGACGACTTGAGGCTCACATTCGACAACCTCCGAACATATGACATCAAGCTCAATCCGGAAAAATGCGTTTTCGGCGTACCAGCAGGAAAGCTCCTGGGATACATTGTCTCCAGTAGAGGTATTGAAGCCAATCCGGACAAAATTCGAGCGTTGTCACATTTGGCTACCCCAACAGACCTCAAACAAACACAAAAATTAACTGGATGCATGGCGGCTCTAAGCCGCTTTATCTCCCGCCTGGGAGAAAAGGCATTACCCCTTTATCGCCTCCTCCGGCGCACCGAACACTTCGAGTGGACGGACGCCGCCACGGCCGGACTCAACAAAATAAAGGCCATATTGGCAACAAACCCAGTCCTGGCCGCGCCAAACATTGGCAAACCAATGCTATTATACATTGCAGCAACTCATCAAGTAGTAAGCGCAGTGCTTGTCGTCGAGGGAGAAGTGGACGGACACAAATTTCCCCTTCAAAAGCCGGTTTACTACGTGTCCACTGTCCTTACTCCATGCAAATCATGGTACCCGCATTATCAAAAGATAGCGTACACGGTATTCATGGCATCCCGGAAGCTGCGACATTACTTTCAAGAGTGCTCGATAACGGTAGCCTCGGAAGCACCACTTAACGATATTATAAACAACCGTGACGCGACAGGCCGGATTGCCAAATGGGCCATTGAGCTCCTCCCGTTCGACATAACTTACAAGCCACGGCGAGCTAGTAAATCGCAAGTTTTGGCTGACTTCGTCGCTGAATGGACGGAAGCCGAACTCCCTAAAGAGTACGGCACATATTCAAACTGGATCATGCACTTCGACGGCTCCAAAATGTTGGCTGGTTTGGGGGCTAGCGTCGTTTTGACATCCCCAACAGGAGACACCATTCAATACGTACTGCAGATAATGCATACGGACTCCAACAACGCAGCCGAATATGAGGCCCTTCTACATGGTCTCCGGATGGCAGTATCCATGGGCATTCAATGCCTAGAGGTGCACGGGGATTCAAACCTCGCGATATCCCAAATAAATGGAGACTTTGATGCCAAGGATCCAAAAATGGCCGCTTATCGCAATGCCATCCTAAAAATGTCAGCTCGGTTCGAAGGGCTCGAATTTCACCATGTGGCCCGGGAAAACAATCAGGCGGCGGATATCCTCGCACGCATTGGCGCCAAACGCGACGCGGTCCCTCCCAACAGTTTTTTGGAAAGGCTTTTCAAGCCATCCGTAGCATGGGAAGGGGACACTGGTAACAACAGTCCGGACCCGGCCAAAATACTCGATACCGAACTCTCTGACACAATCGGAGGCTCCGCCACCGAAATAACACAATCAACCCACGAAATAATGGCCATTATTGCCCCGTGGACAGAACCATTCCTGGCCTACTTAACTAGACAGGAACTCCCGGAGGACCAAAATGAGGCACGCTGCATAGTGCGGCGATCAAAGGCCTACAGGGTCCACGAGGGAGAATTGTACAAAAAAAGCGCGACCGGAGTCCTTCAACGGTGCATCTCTGAAGAGGAAGGACGGAACCTTTTGGTAGAAATTCATGCCGGACTCGGCGGTCATCACGCCGCAGCCCGGGCTCTTGTGAGCAAGGCCTTCCGTACAGGATTCTATTGGCCAACGGCCCGGGCAGACGCACAGGACTTAGTCCAGCGTTGCGCCGGTTGCCAGCTCTTTGCAAATCAAAGCCATATGCCACCCACCGCCCTCCGAACAATCCCCATTACATGGCCCTTTGCGGTCTGGGGGCTTGACATGGTTGGACCCCTTAAAGGTGGAACCCACAAGAAAAAATACTTATTGGTCATGGTGGATAAATTCACCAAATGGATAGAGGCCAAACCGATTAAAACAGCCGAATCCGGACCGGCGATAGATTTCATATCCGGGGTTGTACATCGCTACGGCGTCCCCCACAGCATCATCACTGATAACAGCACGAACTTCACGGCTGACGAGGTAAAACTCTGGTGCAGCAAAATGGGCATCAAGCTCGATTATGCTTCAGTCTACCACCCACAAACCAACGGTCAAGTCGAACGAGCAAATGGTCTTATAATGAACGGCATTAAACCCAGACTAGTGCGCTCCTTAACAGAGTCTGACACGCACTGGGTAGAGGAGCTTGACTCCGTACTCTGGGGGCTGCGGACCATGCCGAATCGTAGTACCGGATACACACCATTTTTCATGGTGTACAGCGCAGAGGCAGTCCTGTCCTGTGACATAATTCATGACTCACCTCGAGTGCGCATGTACTAAGAAAGAGAAGCCGAGCTCGATCGACAGGACAGTCTGGACACCTTGGAGGAAGAGCGCGACGTAGCCAAAGCCCGTTCCACATTTTACCAGCAACAGGCTCGCAGATACCAAAGCAGAGAAGTACGAGCCAAAACTTACAACATTGGCGAACTAGTTCTCCGGCTGCCAGATAAGAAAAAGAACAAGCTAGAGCCCAAATGGGAAGGTCCCTTCATCATCGACCAAGTTCTGACCGGTGGAGCGTACCGACTGCGGGATGCATCGACTAGTCGACTCGAGCCGAACCCATGGAACGCAGCCAGGCTCCGAAGATTCTACGCCTAGCACCGGACTTTATGTTAGTCCCCTCCCTTTGTCCATTTTCTGCATATGCGTCATCTGTCTTGTTTCCCTTTCTTTCTTTTATTCCTCTAGGCCTTCAAGGGTCACCTTGTGCCTCACTTGTACATAACAGATGTGCTAGCCGCACTCTCTACACCTGGGGGCTTCTTTCACAGAAGCTTAAATTATTTACCTGGGCATCACGCCCAACACATGCGCTATACTTCCGCATGTACCTTTTTTCACCATTATATGCATCGATATGACTTAAGTTTTGGCCAAGCTGGGTTGCCTGGCTCTTGTATTTATGCCCTACGTTCCCGTTAATTCGGCTAGGGCATAAGGGGAGCACCTCTACGATTGTTACCGCCGTGTCAGCCGGACGTGTACCTCAGACTGGGTGAAGCCGAAAGCTAGCGTTCTCAAGAGAATATTCGGTCGGTGAACAAAAGATGAATTTTATTTATTATCCATATCTGCCCCCAGATGTTTTTTCTGCGCTTCTCATTGCAGGCCGGACATGCACTTTAGGGCATGCCTACCCAGGGAAAGGAACCCTTAACGGAACTATTCTCTCTGGAAGATGTTTCTTACTACCCATGTAATATAACATAACTAGTTGGGCACTTGTCTGATAAAGCACTAATGACCCCTACACCTGGTCTCCACACATGCCCCGGTTCTTACATAACCGCGAGGGTATTCGGATACACTCCGGACTGTCGGGTACCGAGGTTGAAGCGAAAAGGTCCGCCATGACAAATGATCTACAATCGAGCTAGAAGGCATCATACATGTCACTTTAAAATTACATAGTCAATTCGACTGGTTGAATTCCTCTTCAATGCCATCCAATAGGCTGTCTAGTCTACAGTCCCGTTGGGAATACTTTGCGGCCAATTCTACTTGGCCGTACACTAAATTCACAGGGATCTCCTTGCCGTCAGGCCCCACAGGTCCGACTTCAGCCATGTGGTTCGGGTCAGCCTTCGTGCACCGTGTCTTCACCATTGCCCAAGCCTCCCTGGCACCCTGACGGCAGGCCGATATCTTCCATAATCGGAAACGCCGTCGTGCTCCCTTCAGCTTTTCTGCAAGCTCTCCAAGGCCTTTGGGCATGGAGACGGACGGCCACAAGGCCTGGGCAACGCCTTGCATCACCTGCCGAACTTGTTCGTGCAACTGTGCAAGCTCGAGAAGAAGATCACCCGTTGAACTAGGCATCTCCTCGGCAGGACGTCCTGTTAGCATACCTACAGACATACTCTGTCAGCCAGCTTCCTCGCCGAACTCTTTTTCAAAGTTCGTTCAAGCACTTACTTAATATGCTGCGTCGAAGCCGCTGATTCTCCTTAACAGAATCCGATAGTTGGGCACAAACATCTTTTAGTTCCACGCCCAGCTTGGTGTTGGCATCTTGGAGATCATTCTTCTCCTGCCTCACCCTCGTTAGCACGCTCTCACCAGCCTTTAGCTGGCGTATGAGCTGCTGCTTATCCAGATTCACTACAGTGTCATCTGTAATTTTATCGTCAGATTTACATATAAAGCCGCACTCTAATATGATACTTATCATTTGACGGATATGTTACCAGCGGGGGTCTCTTTGGGCTCCCCTGCGGCGGACAGTGCGGCCTGAAGTTGGGCTTTGCACTCTTCCAGCTCCTGGGACAGTTGAGTATTCTTTTCTGTAAGAACCCACATAACAAATGATCCTTAAATCAGTTATCCTAACTATTTTAAGTCTCAGGGGCTACTGATATATATATAATCATCAAATTTTCTCACCCGTGTGTCTTTTACATACTGCTCCGTGGCTCTGGCTAGACCATTTTGAGCGGCACGGAGGTGCGCATCTCCCGAGTTGAAGGCATCCAAAGCCTCTTGGGAGAAACAAGCGTCACGGAGAACAATCTGGCGACGCCTATGGTTCATGGCACTTTCCACCTCGGAATGGGTGGCGGACAGTCTATCCGTTTCCTTTGTCGGAGGAGCACCCGGTGCATGCCTTGTACTCGTTCCCACCCCCGAGTCCGGCCTTGGAGCCTGGCTTGTGGAGGCGCGGTTGGTAGCCTCTCCGGGTATAGTCCGGCGAGCGCTCTTTCTCCTGAAAAGAAGGCATGGACGTTAATATGCCTCTGTAAATAATGTCTTGCAATAAAGACGGCGCGCTATACCGCTGCACCGGTGCCTCAATCCGGACTGCGGATCTTTTCAGCCTGCCTGGCCTAGCGGCCCCTTGTTGGCTAGTTGCCACAAGCTCGGCCTTCTGCCCCGAGGACCTCCCCTGCAAAACACGGCTGTTATACGGCAATAAAAAAGAGCACAAGGACGGATCCCTTTTTAAGTGCTGGGACTTCGGTCTCAGTCACCTGTGAGGCTGGAACTAGCCCAGGGTAATCGGCCGTAATGGCCACCAAGGTATTGTCATTACTCCCTTGGTAAAATACCCCGTCGATCAGCTCCACGGATATGTCCGGATCCTCTTGGGAGGCCGGGTCAAGGGACCATCCAAGGTCCTCGGGCTGTGGAGGAGGGCTGTTTATCTCCTTTACTGCCTGGCGCAGCTCCTGCGATGAAATCACTAGAATGAATACTTAAACTACGGGAATACGAAATGGATGGGCGAGAAAAAAATCTCCGCTTACCCAGCTCGGAGGATTGTACATGGAGAATCCGCCCTGCAGGTTGACACGGAGGAACTCCTCCTCTTCTCCCTTGTACAAAGTGGACAAGATTTTTATTAGATCAGCAGCCGATCCCGGCCCTTTGCGGCCGTGGCGGGTGGCATCGTCCTCCCCGTTGAAGTCCCACATGGGGTGGCCTCTATACTGGAGCGGCTGCACTCCCCGCATAATGCATATAGCCATGACCTCGATCATGGTCAATCTGGATCGAGCTAAAGAGCTTATCCGGCTCATCAGATAAAGAATGTCCCGGTCGTCTTCCTCCAGGGGGCTCCGTGGATGCCAGCTCTGGCGCTTCTTCAAAGGGGCGTTGTCAAACTCAGGAAGGCCGATCCGAATAGGGTCCGGAAGGGGGACATCTTCTATATAAAGCCATTCTGAAGGCCGGTCTTTGGACATCTTCTTCGGGGTCCCGGATAGGTATCCGGTCCCAGCGATATGCCACACTTCGGCTCCGCCCACTTGATATATTGGTCCCTTCTTAGAATGGGGCACAAGGCAGAACAACTTCTTCCATAGAGCGAAATGAGCCTCAGAGCCCAAAAATAACTCGCAAAGGGCTACGAATCCTGCGATATGCAGCAGGGAGGCAGGCGTAAGGTTGTGTAGCTGGAGGCCATAGAACTCCAGAAGCCCTCGGAGAAACGGATGGATTGGGAATCCGAGCCCTCTTACCCGATAAGGGACAAGGCATACCCGCTCTCCCTTGGAGGGATTGGGACGGCTCTTCGCTTGCTCTCCGCCATTATAAGTGGCAAGCCCGGCTCAAACCGGGACCAGGTATGCTGGGGGAAGAAATCCCTTCGACTGAAGCATCACCAATTTGCTGTGCGGGATGGAACATCTCTCCCAATCTCCAGGCTTGGAACTAGGGGTGCGAGAGGAGGAGCTGCGTCGACCGGCCATGGTGGAATGGATCTCTGTCGGGCATGCTCCGATGAAGACTCGGCAGGGGAGGATGATGTGATTTGGATCTGAATCCTCGTCTTTTTAAATAGGCGTCTCATTTACATAGCTAGGGGGGTAAATGTGAAAACACCCTGGCTCTTCACATTCGCTCGACACATGGAAAGTGGCCATTATTGGGCATAGAAGCCAAGAAGTACGAACCATCACAAGGAACCGAACATTATTTCGACAGGTACACAGAATTTGAAGACGAACCCACCTTGCAATGCCGAAGATAATACTGCGCGCCGGACTCATCGTCATTGAAGCCTGGTTCGGGGGCTACTGTGGGAGTCCTGGATTAGGGGGTCGCCGGACAGCCGGACTATCTCCATTGGCCGGGCTGTTAGACTATGAAGATACAAGATTGAAGACTTCGTCTCGTGTCCGGATGGGACTCTACTTGGCGTGGAAGGCAAGCTAGGCAATACATATATGGGTATCTCCTCCTTTGTACCCGACCTTGTGTAACCCTAACCCTCTTCGGTGTCTATATAAACCGAAGGGTTTTAGTCCGTAGAACAACAATCACAACATACAATCATACCATAGGCTAGCTTCTAGGGTTTAGCCTCTCTGATCTCGTGGTAGATCTACTCTTGTAACACCCATATCTTCAATATTTAATCAAGCAGGACGTAGGGTTTTACCTCCATCAAGAGGGCCCGAACCTGGGTAAAACTTCGTGTCCCTTGCCTCCTATTACCATCCGGCCTAGACGCACAGTTCGGGACCCCCTACCCGAGATCCGCCGGTTTTGACACCGACAGTCGGGTATGTGTTTCTATCACTCACTCCACCCATCATAAGCAAATCATGAACATATTGCAAACCCTACAACGAGGGTCCCTCACTCTTGCGCGACATGGAGAGCACCATAGGACAGCACCAATAATAAAACATGCAACTCAAACAAATCACGATCATCAATTAACCCATAGGACAAAACGGATCTACTCAAACATCATAGGATAGCCATACATCATTGGGAAATAATATATAGCATTTAGCACCATGTTTAAGTAGAGATTACAACGGGTAAAAGAGGCGTTACACCGCTGCATAGAGGGGGGAAGAGTTGGTGATGATGGCGGTGAAGTTGTTGGTGTAGATTCCAGTGATGATGATGGCCCCGGCGGCGTTTCGGCGCCACCGGAAGAGAGGGGGAGAGAGCCCACCTTCTTCTTCTTCTTCCTTGACCTTCTGCCTAGATGGGAGAAGGGTATCCCCTCTGGTCCATGGCCTCCATGGCGGCGGAGGGGCGAGAGCCCCTCTGAGATTGGATTTGTCTCTCTGTCTCTCTCTGTTTCTGCATTCCAAATTCTTCCCTTTCACCGTTTCTTAAATTCCCGAAGATCCGTAGCTCTGATTGGGCTGAATGTTGGATACGATTTTTATCCGAATATTAGCTTTCTTGCGGCAAAAGAAGGGCACCAACCGCCTTACGGGGTGGCCACGAGGGCCCAGGGCGCGCCTGACCCCCTGGGGCAAGCCCCTTGCCTCGTGGCCCCCTCGGGCATCGTCTCGCGTTGATTCTTCTTCCCAAAAATCACATATATTCCAAAAAAAATTCTCCGTCGGTTTTTATCCCATTTGGACTCCGTTTGATATGGATTTTCTGCAAAATAAAAAACATGCAACAAACAGGAACTGGCACTAGGCACTGGATCAATATGTCAGTACCAAAAATAGTATAAAAAGTTGCCAAAAGTATATGAAAGTTGTAGAATATTGGCATGGAACAATCAAAAATTATAAATACGACGGAGATGTATCAGCATCCCCGAGCTTAATTCCTACTCATCCTCGAGTAGGTAAATGATAAAAAAGATAATTTTTGATGTGGAATGCTACCTAGCATAATCTTGATCATGTAATCTAATCATGGCATGAATATTAAGACACGAGTGATTCAAAGCAATAGTCTATCATTTGACATTAAGACAATAATACTTCGAGCATACTAATAAAGCAATCATGTCTTTTCAAAATAACATGGCCAAAGAAAGTTATCCCTACAAAATCATATAGTCTGGCTATGCTCCATCTTCACCACACAAAATATTCAAATCACGCACAACCCCGATGACAAGCCAAGCAATTTTTCATACTTTTGACATTCTTAAACCTTTTCAACTTTCACGCAGTACATGAGCGTGAGCCATGGACATAGCACTATAGGTGGAATAGAATATGATGGTGGAGGTTGTATGGAGAAGACAAAAAAGGGAGAAAGTCTCACATCGACGCGGCTAATCAATGGGCTATGGAGATGCCCATCAATTGATGTCAATGCGAAGAGTAGGGATTACCATGCAATGGATGCACTAAGAGCTATAAGTGTATGAAATCTCAAACTAAAACTAAGTGGGTGTGCATCCAACTTGCTTGCTCATGAAGACCTAGGGCATTTGAGGAAGCCCATCATTGGAATATACATGCCAAGTTCTATAATGAAAATTCCCACTATATATGAAAGTGATAACTCAAGAGACTCTCTATATGAAGAACATGGTGCTACTCTGAAGCACAAGTGTGGTAAAAGGATAGTAACATTGTCCCTTCTATTTTTTCCTTTTCTTTTTCTTTTCTTTTTTGTAGGCTTCTTTGGCCTCTATCTTTTTTGGGGGGGGGGGGCTTCTTTGGCCACTTTTATTTTGATCATGGGACAATGTTCTAATAATGATGATCATCACACTTTTATTTACTTACAACTCAATATTACAACTCGATACTAGAACAAAGATATGACTCTATATGAATGCCTCCGGTGGTGTACCGGGATGTGCAATGATCTAGCGTAGCAATGATATCAAAAAATGGACAAGCCATGAAAACATCATGCTAGCTATCTTACGATCATGCAAAGCAATATGACAATAAATACTCAAGTCATGTATATGATGATGATGGAAGTTGCATGGCAATATATCTCGGAATGGCTATGGAAATGCCATAATAGGTAGGTATGGTGGCTGTTTTGAGGAAGATATAAGGAGGCTTATGTGTGATAGAGCGTATCATATCACGGGGTTTGGATGCACCGGCGAAGTTTGCACCAACCCTCGAGGTGAGAAAGGGAAATGCACGGTACCGAAGAGGCTAGCAATGATGGAAGGATGAGAGTGTGTATAATCCATGGACTCAACATTAGTCATAAAGAACTCACATACTTATTGCAAAAATCTATTAGTCATCAAAACAAAGTACTAAGCGCATGCTCCTAGGGGGATAGATTGTTAGGAAAAGACCATCGCTCGTCCCCGACCGCCACTCATAAGGAAGACAATCAATAAATACCTCATGCTCCAACTTCGTTACATAACGGTTCACCATACGTGCATGCTACGGGAGTCACAAACTTCAACACAAATATTTCTAAAATCCACAACTACCCACTAGCATGACTCTAATATCACCATCTTTATATCGCAAAACTATTGCAAGGAATCAAACATATCATATTCAGTGATCTACAAGTTTTATGTAGGATTTTATGACTAGCCATGTGAATGACCAATTCCTGTCATCTCTCTAAATAGATATAAGTGAAGAAAGAGAGTTTAATTATTTATACAAAATATATGCCCACGCTCTAACAAATATAAGTGAAGCAAAAGAGCATTCTACAAATGGCGGTTTTCTATGTGAAGAGAAACAGGCAATCCAAACATCAAAAGATATAAGTGAAGCACATGAAGCATTCTATAAAGTCATACTCAAAAGATATAAGTGACGTGCAATGAGCATTCTATAAATCAACCAAGGACTATCTCATACCACCATGGTGCATCAAAGAAAAGTGAAAACTAAATGCAAAATACGCTCCAAGATTTACGCATATCATGTGACGAATAAAAATATAGCTCCAAGTGAAATTACCGATGATCGTTAGAAGAAAGAGGGGATGCCTTCCGGGGCATCCCCAAGCTTGGTGTCTTTGGAGTCCTTGAATATTTCCTCGGGGTGCCTCGGGAATCCCCAATCTTAGGCTCTTGCCACTCCTTATTCCTTCATCCATCGTGATCTCTCCCAAAACATGAAAACTTCAATCACACAAAACTTAACAAAAAGTTCGGTAAGATACGTTAGTATAATAAAGCAAATCACTACTCTAAGTACTGTTGCAAAACCAATTCATATTTTATTTTTGCATTTTAGCTACTGTAATATAACTTTTCCATGGCTTAATCCACTGATAGAAATCGATAGTTTCATCAAAACAAGCAAACTATGCATCAACAACAAAATCTGTCTTAAACAGGACAGTCTGTAATAATCTGAACATTCACCATACCTCTGGTACTCCAAAAATTCTGACCAAATTAGGAAAAATAAAAACATTTGTATAGGAATACAGTGCAAAAAGTTTCAGAACCATTTGACGTTCCAGTAAAAAATGTAAAATCGCGCACTACAGCCAAAGTTTCTGTTCTGCACCGCACAAACCAACAAGCAATGTAAACATCCTAAAGGCAAATCTTGGCACATTATTTTTATAATACAATGGAATTTTACAAGGGGATAATTATTTTTGTTGAAAAGTTTCTGTAATCAAGATTCACAAAGTTTCCGTGAGCATGAACAAAGTTCAAGGAGCTCCCCCACTTCAACAATGCTTGTCTCTCTCACTTTCACTTTCCTTTTTGAAAAGTTTTGGGTTCCCCTCTTTATTTTTTGTTTTTAAACTATATAAAAACACTCAACAGAAATAAATGACTCTCTAAAACTTCCGGGTTGTCTCCCTGGTAGCGCTTTCTTTAAAGCCATTAAGCTAGGCATATGGTGCTCAAGTGATGAATCCACCCGGATCCCAAGGTATATCAAAGCCAATTTTAATTAACAATGATTTGTGATTTAGTAGTGAGCACAAAGCAACATATATCATGTAATGATGAAGTCTAACTCTCTTCCTATGCATCAGCATGTCATAAAAGAACAATTTATGCACACAAAGTAAAGGCCAATGCATAGTTATAAACAATTTCTTGCAATTTTATCATATTGGAAGCATGGAGAGGCGGAGATGTAGTTCCTCTCTCATAATAATTGCAAGTAGGAGCAGCAAGCACATGCATATTATATCTATAAAAATCATCATGTGTAGTAGTGAAACACAACCCATCAATATAATCCTTAATAAGGGCAAACTTCTCCGATATAGTGTAGTTGGGAGAATTCAAATAGATAATAGGACTATCATGCGTGGGTGCAATAGCAACAATTTCATGTTTAACATAAGGAACTATAGCAAGTTCATCTCCATAAGCATAATTCATATTGGCATCTTGGCCACAAGCATATCAAGCGTCATCAAAAAGGGATATTTCAAAAGAATCAACGGGATCATAACAATCATCATAGCAATCATCCTTCAGTAAGCACGAAGGGAAATTAAAGAATGTATGAGTTGAAGAGTTACTCTCATTAGTAGGTGGGCACGGGTAGCTAATCCGCTCTTCCTCCTTTTGTTCTTCGCTCTCCTCATCATCTTTTTCATCCAATGAGCTCACAATTTCATCAATTTCTTCTTCCATAGACTCCTGCAAAATATTAGTCTCTTCTTGGACAGCGGAGACTCTCTCAATAAAACCACCAATATCGGAGTTGAATTCATAATTTTCATAGCAATATTTAACTATAGCAAAAAAAATTAGTTCTGTAAATAGCATCATCAAGATTTTCACACTCTTTAAACAAAGATTCAATTTCATAAGCACCCATAAAAGCAACGAATTCTTCTATTCGTTCCACATCATAGTAATCATATATACCATTAGCATAAGAAGCTAAGGTTTCATTATCATTAAATTCGCATTAAAAGGGAAGGTGTGGAGCCTTCATCCTAGAGCAACAAGTATAATCATATCTCAAGCATAGTTGACGATCATACCAATGCAACATATGAATTTGATCACATAATAGTTTCCCTTTTTGAGTCAAGCGATAATCCCTAAAGTATTCACGTTGATCCAACGTGTCACCCATTATATAATTGAATGGGGTTTTCTTAGGATTATCAAAGTAGTACATAATATCTTTCACATAATGAGCATCGATGGTTTTAGGAGGTTCCCCATCTCCATGAGTAGCAAGTAAACCTAATTTTTTGGGTATTTCGTGTTCCATATCCATAACGAAAGATAGAGAACAACTTAGAACATCAAATAAAAATTACTTAGTGATAAAGCAAACAAGCACACACGAGAATATTCACCCCACGCTATAACTCCCCGGCAACGGCGCCAGAAAAAGGTCTTGATAACCCACAAGTATAGGGATCAATTGTAGCCTCTTTCGATAAGTAAGAGTGTCGAACCCAACGAGGAGCTAAAGTTAGAACAAATATTCCCTCAAGTTCTATCGACCACCGATACAACTCTACGCACGCTTAACGTTCGCTTTACCTAGAACAAGTATGAAACTAGAAGTACTTTGTAGGTGTTGTTGGATAGGTTTGCAAGATAATAAAGAGCGGGTAAACAAAAAGTAGGGGCTGTTTAGATAAAGATACAACTAAGTTAGTTTTAGTAGAGAGCTTGTTGTCACGAGAAAGTTATTTGTCCCTAGGCAATCGTTAACTAGACCGGTAATCATTATTGCAATTTTATTTGAGGGAGAGGCATAAGCTAACATACTTTCTCTTCTTGGATCATATGCACTTATGATTGGAACTCTAGCAAGCATCCGCAACTACTAAAGATCATTAAGGTAAAACCCAACCATAGCATTATAAGGCATCAAGTCCTCTTTATTCACATGCGCAAACAACCTACTTACTCGGGTCTGTGTTTCTATCACTCACGCCACCCACCATAAGCAAATCATGAACATATTGCAAACCCTACAGTGGGGATCCCTCACGCTTGCGTGACACGGAGAGCACCATAGGACAGCACCAATAATAAAACATGCAACTCAAACCAACCACGATCATGAATTAACCCATAGGACAAAACGGATCTACTCAAACATCATAGGATAGCCATACATCATTGGGAAATAATATATAGCATTGAGCACCATGTTTAAGTAGATATTACAACGGGTAAAAGAGGGGCTTCACCACTGCATAGAGGGGGGAAGAGTTGGTGATGATCGCGGTGAAGTTGTTGGTGTAGATTGCGGTGATGATGATGGCCCCAGCGGCGTTCCGGCGCCACCGGAAGAGAGGGGGAGAGAGTCACCCTTCTTCTTCTTCCTTGACCTTCTCCCTAGATGGGAGAAGGGTTTCCCCTCTGGTCCATGGCCTCCATGGCGGTGGAGGGGCGAGAGCCCCTCCAAGATTGGATCTCTCTCTCTGTCTCTCTCTGTTTCTGCATTCCAGATTCTACCCTTTCACCGTTTCTTAAATTACCGGAGATCCATAACTTCGATTGGGCTGAATTTTGGACATGAATTTTATCCGGATATTAGCTTTCTTGCGGCGAAAGAAGGGCACCAACCGTCTTACGGGGTGGCCACGAGGGCCCAGGGCGCGCCTGACCCCCTGGGGGGCACCCCCTGCCTCGTGCCCCCCTCGGGCATCGTCTCGCGTTGATTCTTCTTCCCAAAAATCACATATATCCTAAAAAAATCTTTGTCAGTTTTTATCCCTTTGGACTCCGTTTGATATGGATTTTCTGCGAAACAAAAAACATGCAACAAACAGGAACTGGCACTGGGCACAGGATCAATATGTTAGTCCCAAAATAGTATAAAAAGTTGCCAAAAGTATATGAAAGTTGTAGAATATTGTCATGGAACAATCAAAAATTATAGATACGACGGAGACGTATCAATATCCTCCTGGGCCTTGGTTATCTCCTCATGAATCTTTGCAATTTTTTGCGTTGCGCCCTGCCTGATTCGCCGTGGTGACCTCTGTTGCCAACAAGGCTGTCAAGGTGCCCATGAGATCCAGCAGCACCCTGAGTGAGTGGCGTAGCCAAATTGGAACCACCAGCCCCCGCGTCCGCCGGGTCAGAGGTTGTTGCAGCCGCCGTTGACGAATTGAGAGTCGGCCCTATGCCAGCCATGAATATAGCAGCCCTGCACGGTGGCTCATAGGGTTCTGGATTACTGTGGCCATCGAAAAATCCCCTAAGCCCGCCATCTTGAAGCTGATAAATTTACTTTGTCTCTCCAGTTGAGGATTCATCACCTGAGTAGATGAGAGTGTGCCCCCCAGATGCAGAATCTTCCGCAAGTTCCATCCCTTGTGTGAATCCCAAGAAAGCATGCCTTTCTACTTCTTGAGCTTGCGTTGGTTTTTCCCTTGAAGAGGAAAGGGTGATGCAGTAAAGTAGAGATAAGTATTTCCCTCAGTTGAGAACCAAGGCATCAATCCAGTAGGAGATACAAGCAAGCCTCCAATCTATGCACCTACACAAACAATCAAACACTTGCACCCAACGCGATAAAGAGGTTGTCAATCCCTTCACGATCACTTGCAAAGGTGAGATCTGATAGAGATAGATATAAAAGATTACTAAAACATAAAACAAAGTAAAAGTAAATAAATTGCAGCGATATATTTTTGGGTTTTTAGTTTATAGATATGAAAATATATGATGGAAAAAGACCCAGGGCCATAGGTTTCACTAGAGGATTCTCCCTCGAAGGAAAATAATACGGTGGGTGAACAAATTACCGTCGAGCAATTGATAGAAAAGCGCAGAGTTGTGACGATATCCAAGGCAATGATTATGAATATAGGCATCACGTCCGTGTCAAGTAGACCGACTCCTTCCTGCATCTACTACTATTACTCCACACATCGATCGTGATCCAGCATGCATCTAGAGTATTAAGTTCATAAGAACGGAGTAACGTGAAAGTATCGAGGAGAGGTGTCTAGAGGGAGGGGGGGGTTGATTAGACCCTCAACAGGCAAAAGTAGTAGTTTTTAGGTTCTTTAAGTTGAGGTGGAGTTTTAGCAGAAGTTTAAGCATTCACAATACATTTCAAGCAATCATGGCAAGAGTATGAGCAGCGGAAAGAGTAAAGCATGCTAATTACAAGAATGTAAAGGGATGGGATTTGAGTGTGCAAACGCAATGAAGACACGGATATTTTTGGCGTGGTTCCGATAGGTGGTGCTATCGTACATCCACGTTGATGGAGACTTCAACCCATGAAGGGTAACGATTGCATGAGTCCACGGAGGGCTTGATACGTCCATTTGGCATCATGCTTTTATATCTATATTTATTGCATTATGGGTTGTTATTACACATTATGTCACAATACTTATGCCTATTCTCTCTTATTTTACAAGGTTTACATAAAGAGGGAGAATGCCGACAGCTGGGATTCTGGGCTGGAAAAGGAGAAAATATTAGAGACCTATTCTGCTCAACTCCAAAAGCCCTGAAACTTCATGGAAGTCATTTTCAGAATATATAAAAAATATTGAGCGCAAGAAGTTCTGCAGGGGGGCCACACCCTGCCCACGAGGGTGGGGGGCGCGCCCTACCCCGTGGGCGCGCCCCCTGCCTCATGGGACCCCTGGTGGCCCTCCTATGCCCATCTTCTGCTATATGGAGTCTTGGGATGAGGAAAAAAAATCATAAGCCAGCTTTCGGGACGAGACTCCGCCGCCATGAGGCGGAACCTTGGCGGAACCAATCTAGGGCTCCGGCGGAGCTGTTCTGCTAGGGAAACTTCCCTCCGGGAGGGGGAAATCATCGCCATCGTCATCACCAACGATCCCCTCATCGGGAGGGGGTCAATCTCCATCAACATCTTCACCAGCACCATCTCCTCTCAAACCCTAGTTCATCTCCTGTATCCAATTCTTGTCTCTAAGTCTGGGATTGGTACCTATGGGTTGCTAGTAGTGTTAATTACCCCTTGTAGTTGATGCTACTTGGTTTATTTGGTGGAAGATCATATGTTCAGATCCTATATGCATATTAATACCCCTCTGATTATGAACATGAATATGCTTTGTGAGTAGTTACGTTTGTTCCTGAGGACATGGGAGAAGTCTTGCTATTAGTAGTCATGTGAATTTGGTATTCGTTCGATATTTTGATGAGATGTATGTTGTCTTTCCTCTAGTGGTGTTATGTGAACGTCGACTACATGACACTTCACCATTATTTGGGCCTAGAGGAAGGCATTGGAAAGTAATAAGTAGATGATGGGTTGCTAGAGTGACAGAAGCTTAAATCGTAGTTTATGTGTTGCTTCGTAAGGGGCTGATTTGGATCCATATGTTTCATACTATGGTTAGGTTTACCTTAATACTTTTATTGTAGTTGCGGATGCTTGCAATAGAGGTTAATCATAAGTGGGATGCTTGTCCAAGTAAGGACAATACCCAAGCACCGGTCCACCCACATACCAAATTATCAAAGTACCGAACGTGAATCATATGATCGTGATGAAACCTAGCTTGACGATAATTCTCATGTGTCCTCAGGAGCGCTTTTCTCTATATAAGAATTTGTCCAGGCTTGTCCTTTGCTACAAAAAGGATTGGGCCATCTTTCTGCACCTTATTTACTTTTATTACTTGCTACTCGTTACCAATTACCTTATCACAAAACTATCTGTTACCAATAATTTCAGTGCTTGCAGAGAATACCTTGCTGAAATCCGCTTATCATTTACTTCTGCTCCTCGTTGGGTTCGACACTCTTACTTATCGAAAGGATTACGATAGATCCCCTATACTTGTGGGTCATCAGGGCTCCACCCACGAAGGGTCCACGAAGAAGAAACCTTGTCTATCCCACCATGGCCATCGCCCATGAAGGACTTGCCTCACTCGGATAGATCTTCATGAAGTAGGCGATCTCCTTGCTCTTACAAACTCCTTGGTTCAACTCCACAATCTTGTCGGAGGCTCCCAAGTGACACCTAACCAATCTAGGAGACACCACTCTCCAAAAGGTAATAGATGGTGTGTTGATGATGAACTCCTTGCTCTTGTGATTCAAATGATAGTCTCCCCAACACTCAACTCTCTCTCACAAATTTGGCTATGGTGGAAAGATGATTTGATTGGAAAGCAACTTGGGGAAGGCTAGAGATCAAGATTCTTGTGGTTGGATTGGAATGTCTTGGTATCAACACATGAGTAGGTGGTTCTCTCTGGGAAAATGAGTAGTGGAAGTGTAGGCACATTCTGATGGCCCTCTCTCAAATGGAGAAGGGGGCGGAGGCGTATATATAGCCTCCACACAAAATCCAACCGTTACACACATTTTCCCAACTCAGTCAGACCGAATAGAAGAACTCTGTGAGACCGATTTAGTTTAAAATGTGAACGTTAGGAATCTCGGTGGGATCAACATGATCAACTCGGTGGGACCAATGTGCTAGGGTTAGGGCAAAACCTCATCTCGGTGGGACTGATTGCATAAACTCGGTGAGACCGATTTCAGCAATGAGCAAACAGAGAGTTGGTCAAACAAGCTCGATGGGACCGATTGCACATTTCGATGAGATCGAAATAATTACAACAGGCAACAAAGAGTTTGAAAGGCCATCTCGGTGAGACCGAGATCCCGATCGGTGAGACCGAATTGTCTAGGGTTTCTGGCAGTGGCTAGGTCAGATGAACTCGGTGGCGCCGGATAGATCAAATCGGTGGGCCGAGTTTGACTTTTAGGTTTCGGACATATGTGGAAATGAGAAAGTGGCTGAGGGTTTTGGACCAATATCACTAAGCACTTTGAGCAAGTAGACCATTAAGCAACACCTCATCCCCTCTTAATAGTATTGGCTTTCGTATGGACTCAACGTGATCTTGGATCACTAAAATGAAAATGAAGAGTCTTGAGCCTTTGCCAATCTTTGTCCTTAGCATTTTGAAGGGGTTCCACATCCTCTTGTCCTTGCCACGCCATTGTTGAACTCATCTGAAATATACTAGATAATAATATTAGCCCAACAAGAGATACGTTGACATTAATTACCAAAATCACCCAGGGAGCACTTGTGCTTTCAATCTCCCCATTTTTGTTAATTGATGACAACATACATCAAAGCTTTAGATAAAAGGTTGAAGAGTAACAAGTAAAGCTTTGGAAAGACATGTAACATGCATAGGCTCCCCCTACATGTATGCAATCATGTAAAGATAGAATATAAGAACATGTGAATGCATAATCATGTCAGAGCAAGCAATGGGTTACATGTATCTTGGCTATATGCATCAGAGCAGATGATGTAGATAAAGGAAATGTACCTTCATGTTCATGAATCCTTCTTGCAAACAATATCTACATCGGCAAGAGATCATCATGTGCATGAGTGTGATGCATATACTTACCTTGTGGTCTTGAGCTAGCTTTGGAGGAGGTGAACTTGAGAAAACAAGGTTAGATAACACAAGAACACTCTAAATTAAGCAAGTTCAGGAAACCACAAGAGTACCTAGACTGGGATGACATGAAATGGGTGAGTACTTAGTACTTCATTTGGATAGACTTGTCCCCAAGGATTAAAGATATGCAATGAATTCCAAAGATTTTCTTCCCTAGATACAGACTATTTCTCCCCTTGAATCTGATATTGGATAATGGGAGAAGGTAGGGTAAGCGAAAATCAGAGCGAGACAAATTTGAGCAAAGAAAAGGTGCAAACAATCATATATTGACATGTCTTTCCCTTCTTAAAGACATGTGACTTCTCTCCTCTTTGTTTTACTAGCATCTGGAAGAGTCAAGATGTGCTCTCTCTTCCATATGATAGGCTTTGATGTGCTCTCTCTCTCTCCCATTTTGACATCAATTTCCAAGAAGGAATCATCTTGAGCATGAGTCAAATAGGTTTGGTCCTTGAGGCATACTACAAAGCAAAATGTAAATTAAGATGCGGGTAGATGATAAGAATCATTGAGTGGAGCTGGAGAAGAAATGAAATGTGCAATGGCAAAAGTTTTCTCAGCAATGAAATCGGCAATGCCGATCAGTTTTCATCAGTGACACCGAGTTGGCAGTGTCATAGATGATGAATATCGGTCAGACCGGGTTAGTCCATGTCGGTTGTACCGATAAACTGTCTACAAGGTATTCTTGTAGTTCGGTCTAGCCGATAGGCTTGGATCGATGAGTCCGAGTTCAATGTAGAGGAAATTTTTGTTAACTTGGCTCACTTGGCAATAGAAATCTCACAAGGATTTGCAATGAATTAACTAAAAGATTTGTAATGAATTAGATGCAGAAAATACAAAGAAAAACATACATAAGGAAAGAGATCTAGATGAAGTTTTTTATTAGGGGAAACAAGATAGCAAGAAACATAGAAAAACACAAAGCAAAGAAACACTAGAGAACTTCATCGAGAAGGGGTCGGAGACAAAGTCACCTATGTTAGAGTATATTGACTGAGGAGTCAAGTGATAACACTTGATCGTAGGTCATACTCATCGTTTAAGCTCAAAATGAGGTTACCCTTTTTCGTTTAAGCATTTTGATGTATTCACATCTTGTTGAGTTGATTTGACCCATGACTTGGATTAAAGCTTCTTTAAGATGGAATAACATACCTTGGGTGGTGTTGATCTTGATCATGTAGTCGAACTTGTGTTGGATGCTCAAGGTTTATGTAGTAGTTGGAAGCACCACTTATGGTTTGAGTTCATCTTACTACATGGGTTAGTCTTGCAAGGAAAAGCACTTGTGTATCCAAAATGACAATCATGAATTTTGTTATATAGAATTTGTCAAAGATATGTTGAGTGGATTCGTGCTTCCTTGTATTCAACTTCCATATAGTAGAAACTTGGTGATGTATAGATTGCTCAATATGTGAGTGACTTGCAATCTCATAGATTTGGGCTCATCCAAGTACCTACAAGGGTTAGATAACATGCAAGGGTACATGTATAGATCCAAGACGTATGTCATCATCATAAGAGAGATATCAAGGATTAGTCAAAAAGGCGCATGCCTTGCATGTATCCAAATGGAGTTTCTACTCAAAGTTTGAGGTATCAATGATGTTCAATTCACCTCTCAAACAACAAAATACTTTCTCATCAAGCGGGTTGGTGAATATATCCGCCAATTGCTTATCGGTACGAACATGCTTAAGATTTATGTCTCCTTTAGCAACATGATCTCGAATGAAATGATGACGAACTTCAATATGCTTAGTCCGAGAATGTTGCACGATATTGTGAGCAATCTTAATAGCACTTTCATTATCACAAAGCAATGGAACATGTTTCACATATATCCTATAATCCTTAAGAGTTTGGGTCATCCAAAGTAACTGAGCACAACAGATCTGGCGGCAATATATTCTGCTTCGATGATGGATAAGGATACCAAGTTTTGTTTCTTGGAGGACCAAGATAGAAGAGATCTACAATAAATTGACAAGTACCCGAAGTGGACTTTCTATCAACCTTTTCACCGGCATAGTCTAAGTCGGAGTAGCCAACAAGATCAAAGGAAGGCCTCTTAGGATACCAAATGCCAAAGTTTGGTGTATGAATTAAGTATCTCACTATCCTTTTCACAGCCTTAAGATGACATTCTTTAGGGGCCGATTGATATCGTGCACACATGCACACACCTAGCATAATATCAGGACGGGAGGCACATAGAGCGGTAAAAAATTTTGGTCAACCGGTTTGCCATCCTTAGTCAAGTCAAGATGTCCACTAGTAGGCATGGGTGTTTTCGTACCTTTGCTTTCTTTCATGTTGAACTTCTTGAAAAGGTCCTTGGTATACTTTGTTTGAGAGACAAAGGTACCTTCCTTAGTTTGCTTGATTTGCAAACCAAGAAAGAATTTGAGTTCACTCATCATAGACATCTCAAACTTCTCCGACATTAGCCTTCCAAACTTTTCACTAAAATGAGGGTTAGTCGAACCAAATATGATATCATCAACATAAATTTGGCACACAAATAGTTCACCATTAACTCTTTTAGTAAAAAGTGTAGAATCAATTTTCCCAATTTCAAAGTCTTTTTCAATAAGGAACTTGGTCAAGCACTTATACCATGCTTTAGGAGCTTGTGTAAGACCATAAAGAGCTTTCTGAACATGATCAGGTTTCTTGGGATTAACAAAGTCGGGAGGTTGTTTAACATAGAATTCCTCCTCAATTTCACCATTTAGAAAAGCACTTTTAATGTCCATTTGGTATAAAGTGACATCATGGTGATTGGCATAAGCAAGTAAGATGCGTATGGACTCAAGTCTAGCAACGGGGGCATATGTCTCACCATAGTCCATACCTTCGACTTGAGTGTAGCCTTGGGCGATGAGACGGGCCTTGCTGCGTACAACTTGTCCATCCTCATCTTGCTTATTCTGAAACACCCACTTGGTTCCAATGACATTTTGGTTGTCGTCCAGCTTTTCTACCAATGTCCACACTTGATTCCTCTCGAAATTGTGTAGCTCTTCATGCATGGCGTTCACCCAATCTGGATCATCAAGAGCTTATTCAACCTTCATAGGTTCAATACTAGAAATGAATGAGTAATGTTCACAAAAGTTAACCAAACGAGTTTTAGAGCGAGTAATTCTCCCGGTTTGAATATCATCAAAGATTTGTTCGATGGGATGGTCTCTTGAGACTCTCGCTCTAACTCGTGAGAGCTTTTGTTTGGGTCGGGGTGTGGAACATAGTCTTCTTCTTCTTATCTTTGTCCTTCTTCATTGTTATTGACATTATTATTCTCTTGCGGAGGTGGAGAAGGAGGTCGATGAGGTTCATCTTGTTGTACTTCCTTGTTTCCTTCATCTTGACGTGTTCCACTTGTGGATGCCTCCAAGTCAACTTGTGGTTCATCTTGTCGTGAAGTTGAGGCTTCCACTTGAATGGACGAGGTACTCTCCTTCACCTCCGTTGGATGAATCTTGCCAATAGACAAGTCTTGAATTGCTTCCAAAGGGTCTTTGTCTCCTACATCAATTGGCAATTGCTCTACTTGTGAGCCGTTAGATTCTTCAAACTTCACATCTACCGTCTCTTCAACCTTTCGGGTGAAATTGTTGAGACACGATAACTGTGAGAGTTTGAGCCATAACCGAGTAGGAAACCTTCATGAGATTTAGGGGCAAATTTTGAATGATGATGCTTACTAAGAATGTAGCACTTTGAGCCAAATACTCGAAAGTATCAAACTTGGGGTTTGTTATCGATGAGAAGCTCGTATGTCGTCTTGCTGAGAAGCTTGTGAAGATATAGTTGATATGTTGCATGACAAGCTGTGTCACGGGATATCCACGACCACCTATGGGACCAGGAGGCCCCTTGCTGGTTCGCCAGGGGGATGTCGCGTTGCGCAAAGAGCAGACTAGCGCACGGCAGCACGGAAAGGAGCACACAAGCAATTTACCCAGGTTCGGGCCGCCGTGAGGCGTAAGACCCTACTCTTGCTTTAGTGGATTGATGATGGAATGGGGATGGTGGAGCGCAATACACTTTCCCGACAGGGGTTTCCGTAGGGCAGCAGTGACTATGCGCGTATGGGTGTGTGGGTTCGTCAACTTCCCAACCCCTCCTATGGGTGCCATGGGCCTCCTTCTATAGATCAAGGGGTCACCACAATGGCAAAGAAGTCATTATCCACTGATATGATAGCGAACAGTGCTATCATACCTAACTCTGTGGGCTGACAGGATGCATTAAATGCACCGCTTAGTGTCACATCACTGGTTGCCCGGCAAGGCTTGCCGGGCTATCTTGCCAGCTCTGCGCCTGTTCTCTTGACACGCCGCAGGACGGGTGTCATCTGTGGGTTTCTTCTATAGGAAATGGCTGCCATTTAATCACCCTGCGGCTTGACACCACACTGGTTGACGACGTGGGTCGTGCTTGAGTGGTTGGTGGGGTGGTTCTGCCCCAGCGAGCCCCGGCAGACCTTGCCGGGGTGCCTAGGTTGCCTGCTTCTAGTGGTGGCCTTGCCCCTTGCCAGGCTCGCCTGCCCGGCAAGGGAGGCCCTTCTCTTGCCGATATATTGCTCCTCTGGCTTGATCTTGGTCCCTCTAAGCTGTATGTTGGTTCTTCAAATCTCTTGGTCCCTCAATCTCTGATGTAAGATGGTGCTTCAATCTTGTTCTTGTGCTTGTGCACAGTCTGGGCAATGGACCCAAGGTTTGTTGCACCGACAGAAACCCCCGGGCCTACCCCGAATGCGCTGCTGGGCATCGTAGGGGTAGGGCCTAATAAGTGCACAGGCAGGGTTGCCTAAGGGGTTGGCCCCTTGAGGTTTCCATTGCTGCTTCACTAGCCTTGATTTCGGGCCAGTTTCCGGTTTCCTGCGCGTGGTGTAAAAACAAAAGTGGTGGGGCCGCTCCAGTGATGGCTCGTGAAAGACTTTAACGCACGGGGTAGAAACTGCCAATTTACTCTTCCCACAACGCGCCCTTATCCTTGGCCACGTATGTTGCATGCATTGTGCGGGGTAGGTAACGGAGGCGCGTGGCGCAGGAGTGCATCTTGGAGAGGCTCCGCCTACCTTGAATTGGTGGAGGAGGGCGGTGGTCACCCATTGATGGAGCAGCTGCCCTTTCCGGCCCGGCCTATAAAAGGGAGGGGTGGAGGAGGGGGGAGTCATCCATCTTTGCATCCCCCTCTTCTTACCTTGTTCCCTGCTTCTGCCGGCGATGCTGAAGAGAAGAGCTTGGGGCCAGCCTCGGGCTCCCGCTTGGGATCTGCCCTGGATCTGAGAGGAAGGTTCGGGCGGCGCGACATTGACGCCGGCAGTGGCAACCCCAGCGTGCTTGCCACCGGGTTGCTTGTGGCCTTGACTTCAGTGGGAGGGGACGCGACCAACACCATGTCACAGCTCGAGATGGGCACGACACATGGTAGTCGGCCGCTCCCCATTCTTCTTCCTTTTGCGGCATCGGGGAGGAGCCGTAGGAGTGACTTGACGCTAACGGGGGCGAATTTGTGATGCGGAGCATCCTACGATCATCCCCATGTACACTCGAGCATACGCCATTGGACCTAAGGTGAACTCGCTCCTTTATGAATCTTCCCTTTCCGCATGTAAGACATGGATGTTACTTCAAGCATGGACCTTGTGCATACTTAGGTACACCCGAGGAGACCATAGAGAGCCCAAGGACCAAGGCCAAGCATGCACAGAAGTGAAGGGAGAAGAATGAAGAAGGGCCAGCTGCTACAGCGGCCGGACATCCGGCCCGACCCTCGAAAATCCGGCATCGGCCATCCAGAGAGCACCGCAAAGGTCTAGCACAGCCCGGACATCCGGCCATCACCCTGGACATCCAGCTCCTCCCGAAGCACCGGACATCCGGCCCCTCCAGCCCGGAAATCCAGCCCCTCCATCACCGAATGCGTCTAGAACCGACCCCGCCAGCCCGGACATCCGGCCCCGCCAGCCCAGACATCCGGCCCGTCGCGAAGCCCCGAACATCTGGCCCCTAGCCCGGACATCCGGCACCTGTCTGCGCACAGTGAATGGGCCAAGGGCCCATGTATCCCTCTTTCCCACTTACCCCTTCGTGGCTTAGACTATATATACTCCCCCACCTCCTTCTAGTTAGGGTCAGCATTGTGATAGCTCATATTAGAGATAGAGCCTTGCTCATCCACATCGGATCTACTCCACGAGAGAGACCGCGGCCCCTCTACGGAGAAGAGCCACATTGTATTCAAGACCTCCTCACGGAGAAGACCATCAAGACCTCCTCACGGAGAAGAACTGTGTCGGTGTCAAAACCGGCGGATCTTGGGTAGGGGGTCCCGAACTGTGCGTCTAGGCCGGATGGTAACAGGAGGCAAGGGACACGAAGTTTTACCCAGGTTCGGGCCCTCTTGATGGAGGTAAAACCCCACGTCCTGCTCGATTAATGTTGAAGATATGGGTGTTACAAGAGTAGATCTACCACGAGATCAGAGAGGCTAAACCCTAGAAGCTAGCCTACGGTATGATTGTATGTTGTGATTCTTGTCCTACGGACTAAAACCCTTTGGTTTATATAGACATCGAAGAAGGTTAGGGTTACACAAGGTCGGTTACAAAGGAGGAGATATCCATATATGTATTGCCTAGCTTGCCTTCCACGCCAAGTAGAGTCCCATCCAGACACGAGACGAAGTCTTCAATCTTGTATCTTCATAGTCTAACAGTCCGGCCATGGAGATAGTCTGGCTGTCCGGAGACCCCCTAATCCAGGACTCCCTCAGTAGCCCCTGAACCAGGCTTCAATAACGATGAGTCCGGCGCGCAGTTGTCTTCGGCATTGCAAGGCGGGTCCTTCTCCGAATACATCACAAAAGAATTTGAATATGATGATAGTGTCCGACCCTGCAAAATAAGTCCCACATTTCACCGTAGAGAGAATAATGTTTTTGCAGATCTAATCCGCTGGCTTGTTTTGGCAACATGACGTTACGTCATGGCCCGATGATTATTCAAACCGTTTCTTTTAACCAGCCCCGCACATAATGTGAGGCAGTTTTTCAACACGTCTTGTCAAAGCAGAGATCGTGTCCCCTTATTACGGGATTCTCATCAATAGGGCGTGGGTAACCCAACCGCGCCATCAATTGCGGCGCTTGGGGGATAAGCGAGTTTTACCAGGCAAGTGGGGACGTTTAATTTTGTCCGCCCATATAAAGGGATAAGGATTCGCCTTTCTATCCACGCCTTCTTCCTCCTCTGCTCATCCGCTCCCGCACACTCGAGCTCTAGCGCCCAAGTCCTCACTTCCATCTCAACCTTCTCCAACCATGTCCGGAGCGGGAGGCAAGTGGATGGTCTCCTCCATCATGGAGGGAGACGTCAAGAAACCGAGGAGAGTCGGATACCTGCCCGACGATATCGCGCACCGGCTCCCAGATGAGGGACGGCTCATCCCCACCCCCGAGCCCCATGAGAGGGTGGTATTCCTCACCCATTTCCTCCGCGGACTGGGATTCCCTCTCCATCCCTTCATCCAGGGGCTCATGTTTTATTACGGCCTAGATTTCCACGATCTGGCCCCGAACTTCATCCTCAACATCTCGACGTTCATCGTCGTGTGCGAGGCCTTCCTCCGCATCAAGCCCCACTTCGGCTTATGGCTGAAGACCTTCAATGTCAAGCCGAAGGTAGTGAGCGACCACCAGGCAGAGTGCAGAGGCACCATGGTGGGCAAGATGCCCAACATCACATGGCTCGAGGGCACCTCCGTGGACACCATAAAGGGGTGGCAATCGGGGTGGTTCTATATCACCAAGCCGCGCGACCCCGCATGGGTAGCGGCCCCCGAGTTCCGATCTGGCATCCCCATGTGGCTCACCTCCTGGAAAGAGAAGGGCCTGTCCTGGGGTAAGTCAAAAGAGCTGACCGGACTCCAGTCATGTATTCAGAACATGGTGGATAAGAAGCTCAAGCTTGTCAACATAGTCCAGGTTATGCTCGTCCGTCGGATACTCGCGTGCCAACAACGGGAGTTTACCTTGTGGGAGTTCAATCTCGCGCAACACCGAACTCTGAACAGGCTCTTCGACACGACTCATGAAGATGCCTGGAGGGTGCTGTTCAAGGGCACCGCGGTCCCTCCCCCCATTACTGAGGATCGCGGATTTAGCACGAAGCGCCACGCCAGTGCGGTAAGTTGTTTTACCTTTCACAGGATACTTGTTTTCTATATAGATTGATTCTATGCGGGATCCCATGCCATTAACAGGACTGGCAGAAGATGGCCAGACAAATCGACTGTCCGGCTCCCTTGCCCGAAGGCCCTGCAGACGCCCTTCTGGTGAAGATGTTGACTCCGGCCCCTTATAAGGTGCCGGAGAAGATCCAGAAGGCCAAGGGAGCTCGAAAGAGTTCCCGACGCTAGGCGTCGTTGGACTCACCGTCCGATGAGTCTGCGGTGCACTCTTCCCCCGAAGACGAGGAAGAGGAAGAAGAGGCTCCCCCACCGACTGGGGGAGACAAGAAAAGGAAGGCCGCCCAACTGGGGAGGCCGGAGGGTCCAAGAAGGGAAGGACGCTCCTTCCGGACAGCTCTACTGTAACACCCTCGATGCGACTATATCTCCCACGTGTCGAGGCACGACTTAGAGGCAAAATTGCATTGAAGGCATATGTCGCAAGTGAGGTAATCTTCACACAACCCATGTAATATAATAAGGGAAAGAGATACATAGTTGGCTTACAATCGCCACTTCACACAAACACATGAATAAAGCATTACATCATCCAAATACAATCAAGGTCCGACTACGGAACCAAAATAAAAGAAGAACCCCAAATGTGACAAAGGTCCCCGATCGACCCCAACTGGGCTCCACTACTGATCAACTAGAACGGAACAACACAAAGGACAAGATCTTCAACGAGCTCCTCCTGAGCTTGGTTGCGTCATCTGCACGGTCTCATCGGCACCTGCAAGCTAGTTTTGGAAGTATCTGTGAGCCACGGGGACTCAGCAATCTCGCACCCTCGCGATCAAGACTATTTAAGCTTATGGGTAAGGTAAAAGGTATGAGGTGGAGCTGCAGCAAGCGACTAGCATATATGGTGGCTAACCTATTCGCAAAAGAGAGCGAGAAGAGAAGGCAAAGCATGATCGATAAACGTATGATCAAGAAGTGATCCTGGACTACCTACGTCAGGCATAACTCCAACAACCGTGTTCACTTCCCGGACTCCGCCGGAAAGAGACCATCACGGTTACACACGCGGTTGATTCATTTTAATTAAGGTCAACTTCAGGTTTTCTACAACCGGACGTTAACAAATTCCCATCTGCCCATAACCGCGGGCACGGCTTTCGAAAGTTCAAATCCCTGCAGGGGAGTCCCAACTTAGCCCATGACAAGCTCTCACGGTCAACGAAGGAATAGACCTCCACCCGAGACGTTCCGATCAGACTCGGTATCCCGGTACAACAAGACATTTCGACAGGGTAAAACTAAACCAGCAACACCGCCCGAATGTGCCGACAAATCCCGATAGGAGCTGCACATATCTCTTTCTCAGGGCACACTCAGATTGTCCTAGGTACGGGCAAGCCAGCCCAGAGTTGCCCCTGGTGGCCACCGGCAGCTGACAGGTTAGACCAACACTCAGAGGAGCACTGGCCCGGGGGGGGGGGGGGTAAAATAATGATGACCCTCAGGAGCGCGACTCCCAAGGGAAAAGAAAAGGCTAGGTGGCAAATGGTAAAACCAATGTTGGGCATTGCTGGAAAAGCTTTACTTAAGGCGAACTATCAAGGGGTTCCCATTATAGCCCAACCGCGTAAGGGACGCAAAATCCGGGAACATAACACTGATATGACGGAAACTAGGGCGGCAAGAGTGGAACAAAACACCAGGCATAAGGCCGAGTCTTCCACCCTTTACCAAGTATATAGATGCATTAATTAAATACGATATATGGTGATATCCCAACAAGTAAACAAATGTTCCAACAAGGAACGACATCTCCATGTTCCAACAAGGAACGAACTTCAATCTTCACCTGCAACTAAGAAAGCTATAAGAGGGGCTGAGTAAAACGGTAACATAGCCTATCAACGGTTTGCTAGGACAATGGTGGGTTAGAGGCTGAACATGGCAATTTGGGAGGCTGACAAGCAAGTGGTAGGCATCGTAGCAATGGCATAGCAAAAGAGCGAGCAAACTAGCATAGCAAAGATAGTAGTGATTTCGAGGGTATGATCATCTTGCCTGAAATCCCGCAAGGAAGAAGAACGAGTCCATGAAGAAGACAAACGGACGTAGACGAACGGTTCCTCACAACGCGACGTTACCGGAACTCACTCAAGAAGCACACCGGAAAGAAAGCAAACAAAATAGTAAACAACCATGACAACAACATGGCACGATGCGCAAACAAGTATGATGCATGTCCGGTTTTAATATGCATGGCATGGCAAAGAGCACAAACAATCCTACAAATTAAGTGGAGCTCAATATGCAACGAGTTGCATATTGACGAAACACCACGTCAATTATTTAGTTCTCTCTCGGTTATGTACCCCAACAATATTAAATGTTGATTAACATGGCAAGAGGTGAAGCAAATGAAAACTACCTATCTAGTCAAGGTTAAATGAGGCCGGAAGCAACGAACAACAATTCCGGTAAATCCCCATAGCATATTTTAGATTTGGTGCTGCTCTGCCCTAAACAATATTTTAGAGTTATTAAACATGCAAAGAGATGCCACCATGATAAACTAGGCATTTTTCTACCCCAAATACATATAAAGTTTATTAAAATCGGAGTTACGGTTATTTAGTTATGAATAAAATCATTTTAACATGGCATAGGGGCAAATTAATGCAAACAACATTTTAAGCATTTTAACATGGCAAGAAAGTGGCATATTATTAATCTACACAAAATTCTAAGCATTATTCATATATAATTCATTTTAATCCGATGCACCAATTGGGAGTTATTATATGCATGTTGCCTAGGGACTTTTTCTGTAAAATAGTAAACCTGAGATATAAAACAAATCGGTCAGGACTGAAAAAAAACATTCATGGGCTGGAACTGACCGGCCCAATAGTGGAAGGGGGAAAATGAGGCGCTGGGGATGGCCTCACCATGGGCCAAGCCCAGATCGGGGGGAGAGGCCCAGGCAGGCCGGCTCTAGAGGGGAATCAGGCTGGCCTTGGCGCTGGATGCGGTCAACGCAAGCGGCTGAAGTGGTTCGTCTCTGCTCGAACGGAACAGAGGAGCGGCGCGGCGAGGAACTCCAGGAAGGCTTGGTAGCTTGCGAGGCGGAGAAGGCGAGGGGGAGGCCGGATCTGGTGGGTCAGTGCTGAGGTCGGCCGGTCTAGAAGGAGAACAAGGCGCGGGAGGCAGCTCGAAGCAGAGGGACGCGGCTCCCGACGCGGGACGGCAGAGGGACTAGGCGGGACGCACGCCGGCGAGACAAGCGAAGGCAGCGGCGACGCAAGAGAGCGACGCCAGTGAACTTGGCGCGTGAGGGAGGCAGGGGTTGCAGGCGCGGTTGAGGAAGGGGTGCTGGGAGGCAGCGGACCCGGCGAACTCGGTGGTGGCGCAATTAACTGAGGAGGCAACGGCGTCGGCTCCAGCGGGCGGTGAGGATGACACGGAGGCGACCCGAGATCGCAAGTGACCAGGGCGGCGTGGCTCACCTCCATGAACGGACGCCCCTGGCTGCTCTCCTGTCCAGGACGAGAGAGAGAGATGAGAAGGAAGGGAAGGTAGGGGAGGCGAGGTGATGAGCGGGAGGAGCGTGATGCCTCGGGTGCCTGGCTGCCGATGCGGACAAACGGGACGATGTGGCTCAGCTGCTGGTGGAGCTCAACGTCGGAAGGAGCTCTGGTGGTGCTGCGGCTTGCGACGGGCAGCGACTTGTTGGGGATTTGGGCGCTCGCGAGACGGCGTGGTGATCTGGTAGGAGCTTGAGGTGGGGAGGCCGAGAGGGATTTTTTAGATCACGGGCACGGCGTGGTTGGTTGGGCACGGAGAGCAAGGGGAAAAATGGCGATGCCTGGTAGGTGGATCGGGAGGGGAGCTGGTGGTTGGCTGGATCAGGAAGGATCCCGATGTAGATGGTGGGAAAAGTGGCAGCAGCGGCTGGGGAGGATGGGACATCTCTCCTTAAATTTAGGGTTGGACCAAATATATAGACTGGTGGGATCGGTTAGGGGCTAACGGATCCCTTCGATCGTAATCGGACGATCCCGGATACACCGGTTAGGGGACCCCATTAACAAAACAGAGATGTTTTGTAGACGTTTGGGGATGATCCGGATCCAACAGTGACGACTGTCCGGGTCGGGTCCGGGACAGCTTCGGACGCGCACGGTCGCATTGGACAACTCCGAAAGCGAAGAGGGGAAGGAGGATGGACTAGGTGGGCTGTGGTGAGACTGCGAGGGGGAGAAGAGAGAGAGAGGGCCCGGCATCTGTTTCCGGAGACCGAAAACGTCCGACGTTTGACCGACTATATTGTCGCTATAGTTATCCGTTGGGGCATCAAACGATCTCCGAATGCGATGAAACTTGACAGGCGGTCTATCTACACTATAATAAGACCACACGTCAAATCTCATCTCATTCCGAGAACATTTTCCGGCCACTTATAAAATACTATTTCGGACATGCCGCGGGCGCAGTGCAAGTGTGGTTGGGCTCACCACGGACAACGGAGAGAACGAGGAGACCGGGACGGATGCAAGTTTTGAAAACATGATGATGCAATGCACATGATGACATGACAAGATGCAACACGCAAGCAAAGACAAGGCAACAACAGCGAATAACTGGACGACAACTGGCACATCGGTCTCGGGGCGTTACATCTACTGCCGCCGACGAAAGTGAAGACGAGTGGTTGCCCAGGGCCAAGCCCCAGGGGAGATCTTAAGTATTCGGATACCAAAGTAACCAATAGGATTCCTTTGTCGCATTGCTTTCCCTAATGCCGAACTCAATTGTGCAGGCCGCCCCGAGCCAATATCGAGGTATCCTCGGACGGCTCCCTGGGCTCGTCGGACATGGATAGCGATCCAGTCCCGACCACCACCTCCCCTCATCCAGCCGATGACGCCGAGGTGCTGTCTCAAGAGGCACCGGATCGAGAGGGGGCAGTCCTGGAGGCGCCTCAAGGCGACCTTCCGGACTCCGGGAGCCGAGGGGACGGGGTCCCCGAGAGCTCCGAGTTCGGCCCTCAGCCGAACACCGCGCCGAACCATCCAACGGCTCCGAGCTCGGGTAGGCGGTCCCCTTCTAAGGGGGGTGAGACGCCTGTGCCGGTGACCTCTGTCCATCCAAAGGCGCCAGACACTATGTTGGAAGCACTTCGCAGCGCTTCCATCGAGGAGGAGCACCGCACTATCATGAGTGCGGTGATCCAGAAGGTTCAGTCCGCCAAGAGCGGATTGACTGAAGCCTATACTAGCCTTCTAACAGGCTTCGAGGTAAGTGTTTTAAAATGTAGTAGAAATATTACCGCATAGACAGTAGCCCCTGATGCTTTGTTTGGTGTTCACAAAGAAAAGCCGAACAGAGGTTCTAATAATATCGCAGGAGTCTAATATAAGTATGTCAATATGCATATGCAGGCTTCGCTGCTGGCGTCCGCCGCACTAACTGCGGAGGTCGCCGTACTGAACGAGGCCCTCGAGGGGTCCCAGAAAGAGCTCGGCCTCGCTAAGAGGCAGCTCGAGGAGAACAAGGGTAAGTAATACCCCATCTATAGATGAGAAAAAGGACGCAATTGCTAAATGACAGGATCATTGTATGTTTGCCAGGGGCCACGACCGAGGTGGCGACCCTGAAGCAAGCGTTGTCCCAGGCCGAAGATAAGGCAGCCCAGGAGCGCACCGAGCGAGAGAGGCACAAGGCTCGGGTGGGCGAGGTGCAGCAAGAGCTCTAGGCTCTTGTGACGAAGCACGAGGCGTTGGAGCTTGACTTGAAGACGTGAGAGTCTGAGCTTGCCGCGGCCCGTGAGAGCGCGAAGAGTGCCAAGGCCGAGGCCCAGAAGGCTCTTCAGGAGATCGACGCAATAAAGAAGATAGCGGCGGGTAAGGCTTTCTATATGCAAAGCAAGCATGTAAAATTAAATTATCAATTACTTACCCAGATCCGGAGCTCTTCAGGAGCATTCGCAGATTTGCCCCGCAGTGTGTCCGATGCCGCACAATTTTACCAGGCCGAGGACGGCAGCTCGACGGAGAAGCTGTTCTGGTCTCAGTATGCTGAGGCCGAACATCCGGTGCCAATGAGTGACCAGCTGAAGCAGATGGCCGAGCTACATAAGGCGGCCGATCAGGCCATGAAGGGCTTCATAGTCCGTTTGTGGCCTGGCGATGCCCTTCTGAACAGCTTCTTTGGCCTGGTGAGGCGGCTTGTGGATGCCTGCCCACAGCTGGAGGTCGTCAAGCAATCCGTATGCATTGAAGGTGCACGCCGGACCATCGCCCGTGTAAAAACGCAGTGGGTCAAGCTAGACGCCGTGAAGCTGATCAAGGAGGGGCCGCCGGAGGGCAAGGAGCACCGCCACCCCGAGATGTACTATGAGGGTGTTCTGTCGGGCGCGCATCTTATCGCGGATGAGTGTTCGCAAAATGTAATATTTGAATGAGACTTGCTTGTTTTGTCCCGTGTGTATGAAAACTTGTATCGTATTCGCTATGCAACGCTTGTGTGAATTTAAAATATTACCTTCTGTTTGGCTGTTTATCCAATCTGAGAGATGGCTAGTCCTCGGCTTCTGCCCCCGTGCCATGAGTGCCGGGGTGTTCGGGATAAACCTAAGCACTCTTGTTACCATGTTTGGGTCCTTCGAGGGAGGTGCTCAGCACAACGAACAAGGCAACCGGACTAATAATGCTTTATCACTCTCACTTAGCCATAGAATTCTATAATTTTAAATTTCAGCGAAGCCCCTGGTATTCGGAAGGTCGAATTTGGGGCGCGATACATGCCTATAAGCCGGACGGAGCCAGCCCCTCGCCCTAAGCGGTATAAGTCTTTATGGACTCGAAAAACCTCGCCGAACAGCGACCAGTCTCTCGCCTTATCATGACAGTCAGTTTTAGCTTTCTCTACTGAGGTGCTCGGCCCAGCAGAACCGGGGCACAATCGCAGTAGTTCTCCTAGCGCTACCTTAGCCGATAGAGCGGAACGTAAGGTACCAAAACATAGGAGCCGGGCAAACCCAACATTTGACCAAAGACATGATTCGGAGCTGATGCATATAATGCTATAAGTTCGGGGTGCCGCACTTGTGAAAGTGTTCAGACTTTTCACACCATATTGTGGGTACATAAGCCCCTGGTGCATTGGTCGTACCAGAGTGTACGGTTGCTAGGCTTCATTAATGAACACATAGATATGTATACATATAACAAAAATGCGATAACAGTCGTAATGTCATGCATTGTATATTAAAAAATAGCATTAAAGCAGAGTATACAGATAGTGTAATAAACAAAAGAGTAGGACTATGTCCCTTCCAAGGGCGAGCTGAGGAATTATATGAAATCTGTAATCCACCTGGGAATTCCATAGTTGTCGGCCTCCTTGGTTGCTGTATCATGTGTTCGGCAATAGAGCTGCCGGACAGTGTTTCCAGAGATTGAAGTCCTGAAAGAAAAAGAAAAATAACCAAATGGGAAGCCCCTGGTGCGGTTTAGGCCGCGTTTTGGGGTGTGCCTTAGTTGTGCCTCCCCGTCCCCATCTGTGCCCATGGTATTTTTAATGCGTAATTATGTACGCGCGGCATGAACAACACTGTTGGGATGGGATTGGGGTGGCCGCCGTATTGCTACGTGAGCTCAGATCGCGCCAGGCGTTCTGTTTGCCGATTGCCCCGAGCGCGCTTGAAGGTGTCCGGGCTTTGAAACGCCGAACTGGTAGATTGCCTTGAGAGGCTGCTTTGCGCTTCTGCCGCGAGGGCCGCGGTGTGCTCCTCTGTTCGGAGAGAGCGCTCTGTGTTTCCATTGACTGTAGTAACTCCGCGAGGTCCTGGCATCTTGAGTTTGAGGTATGCATAATGTGGTACCGCATTGAATCTAGCGAATGCGGTTCGTCCGAGCAGCGCATGATAACCACTGCAGAACGAGACTATATCGAAGATTAACTCTTCGCTTCGGAAGTTATCCGGGGATCCGAAAACCACATCCAGTGTAATTGAGCCTGTGCAGTGGGCCTCTACGCCTGGAATGACGCCCTTAAAGGTCGTCTTCGTGGGTTTGATCCTTGAGGGGTCTATACCCATTTTGCACACTGTGTCCTGATAAAGCAGGTTCAGGCTGCTGCCGCCGTCCATAAGGACTCGAGTGAGGTGAAATCCATCGATGATTGGGTCTAGGACCAGTGCGGCGAATCCGCCGTGACGGATACTAGTGGGGTGGTCCCTGCGATCGAAGGTGATCGGATAGGAGGACCAAGGGTTGAACTTTGGGGCGACTAGCTCCAACGTATATACGTCCTTGAGCGCACGCTTCCGCTCCCTCTTGGGGATGTGGGTTGCGTATATCATGTTCACCATCCACACTTGCGGGGGAAACCTCTTCTGTCCTCTAGTGTGCGGCTGCCGGGGTTCTTCCTCGTCATCGCTATGCGGCCCCTTGTCCTTGTTTTCGGCAATTAACTTGCCGGCCTGCTTGAACACCCAACAATCCCTGTTGGTGTGATTGGCTGGCTTGTCTGGGGTGCCGTGTACTTGACACGAGCGATCGAGTATACAGTCCAAGCTGGACGGACCCGGCGTACTTTGCTTGAATGGATTTTTCCGCTGACCGGGTTTAGAGCCTTTGAATCCGGCATTGACTGCCGTATCCTCAGTACTTTCGCCGTTAATGCGGCGCTTATGCTTGTTGCGACGTGACCTGCTATTGCCATCCTTGGTATCTGAGGTACCATGGTTCTTTGATATGTTGTTACTGTGAGCCAACCAACTGTCTTCTCCCGCACAAAAGCGGGTCATGAGCGTCGTGAGGGCTGCCATAGATTTCGGCTTTTCCTGACCAAGGTGCCGGGCTAGCCACTCATCTCGGATGTTGTGCTTGAAAGCCGCTAAGGCCTCCGCATTCGGACAGTCGACGATTTGATTTTTCTTTGTAAGGAACCAAGTACAGAATTGCCTGGCCGACTCTTCTGGCTGTTGAATTATGTGGCTCAAGTCATCGGCGTCTGGTGGTCGCACATAAGTGCCCTAAAAGTTGTCGAGGAATGCGGCTTCCAGATCTTCCCAACAGCTAATGGAGTCCACTGGCAAGCTATTAAACCAATGCCGCGCTGGTCCTTTGAGTTTTAGTGGGAGGTATTTGATGGCATGTAAGTCATCACCGCGGGCCATGTGGATGTGGAGGAGGAAGTCCTCAATCCATACTGCGGGATCTGTTGTGCCGTCGTATGATTCAATGTTTACAAGTTTGAAACCTTCTGGGAATTGATGTTCCATTACTTCGTCTGTGAAGCATAAGGGGTGTGTGGCGCCTCTGTATTGGGCTATATCGCGACGCAGCTCGTATGGGTCCTGCCCGATGTGTTCGGCCCGGCCGGATTTTCTTTTACTGTATTTAGCGTGACGTTTACCGTCTCGTAGAGTGGTGCGCCCTCGTGATCCGTAGATCGATCTTGAATGCTTTGCTTTGTCCTCCAATATGTCGTGCAGGTCTGGCGTATCTCCCCATGCCTTTTTATTTGGATGGCGTTGGGGTGGAGGCTGAGCTTTTGGCTGGAATGCCTCTCTATCGCGGCCACGAGGTGGTCGATCAGCCGTATCATACGCTTCTTCCTCCAGTCGGGGTAGTAACCTGCGCCTTGGGTAACTCTTGGAGGGACGATCGAGTTTATATTCCTCGGCCGCGAGGACTTTAGTCCATTTGTCAGCTAGCAGGTCTTAATCAGCTTGAAGCTGCTGCTGCTTTTTCTTCAGGCTATTTGCCGTGGCCATAAGCCTGCGCTTGAAGCGCTCTTGTTCGACGAGATCCTCTGGTACGGTGAATTCATCGTCGCCGAGGCTTGCCTCGTCTTCGGAGGGGGGCATGTAATTGTCATCCTCCTCCTCTCCGCCAACCGCTCTCTCAGGAGAGCTGGCTCCTTCATCCTCCTGATCTAACTCTTGCTGGAGGGGATTTTTGTTGTCTTCGGCGCTATCCGGAGTGTTATTATCTCCTGTGCCGGTATCACCACTTTTGCTTTGGCGGGACTTAGAGCGGCGCCACTGACGTCGGCGCTTGGGTTGCTTCTTGAAGGGGTCATCCTCCGCTATCTCGTCGCCGTTGCCTTCATTGGGTGTATCCACCATGTATATGTCATATGACGAGGTGGCTTTCTAGTGCCCTATAGGTGCTGGTTCATGTTCGTCTCCTACATCGCCATCCATACCGTCGATGTCTTCGGAGTCGAAGTGGGTGGTGGGTGGGCGTCGAATTTCTTCGTCGTCCGTATCCTAGTCCTGTTGGCCATAATCCGGCCAGGGCTCTCCTGACAAAGAGAGAGACCTTAGTGAATTCAGAATGTCGCTGAAGGGCGAGTGCTGAAAGATATGCGCAGCGGTGAATTCCATGATCGGCGCCCAATCGGATTCGATTGGCAGGGGCGCGGATGGTTCGCGGTCCGGAGGAGAGTCCGGCACCTTGGAGTCATGGGCTGCGCAGAGGATTATGCTGGTGTTTGGCTTGATCGCCGTCGAGACTGCATCCCCTAAGGCGGTGTCTAGCCACCCGTCCTCGATTGGAGTAGCTGGCTCCGAGCTAAGGGTCGGAGCTGATGCGGGCGCGGCCTCTGGGGTACCGTCCGATGGCAGAGCTAGGTCATACCCATCGCGACAGTGCGGCGCGCCCGGCTGTGGCTCGAATCCGTCGAAGATCAAGTCCCCACGGATGTTGGCCGTGTAATTCAAACTTCCAAATCCGACCTGATGGCCAGGGGCGTAGCTTTCAATGTGCTCCAGATGGCCAAGCGAATTAGCCCGCAGTGCAAAGCTGCCGAATACGAAGATCTGTCTGGGGAGAAAAGTCTCACCCTGGACCGCATCGTTATCGATGATAGTAGGAGCCATCAAGCCTAACGGCGATGACACAGAGGAACTCTCAATGAAAGCACCAATGTCGGTGTCAAAACCGGCGGATCTCGGGTAGGGCGCCCCGAACTATGCGTCTAGGCCGGATGGTAACAGGAGGCAAGGGACACGAAGTTTTACCCAGGTTCGGGCCCTCTTGATGGAGGTAAAACCCTACGTCCTGCTCGATTAATGTTGAAGATATGGGTGTTACAAGAGTAGATCTACCACGAGACCAGAGAGGCTAAACCCTAGAAGCTAGCCTACCGTATGATTGTATGTTGTGATTCTTGTCCTACGGACTAAAACCCTTCGGTTTATATAGACACCAAAGAAGGTTAGGGTTACACAAGGTCGGTTACAAAGGAGGAGATATCCATATACGTATTTCCTAGCTTGCCTTCCACGCCAAGTAGAGTCCCATCCGGACACAAGACGAAGTCTTCAATCTTGTATCTTCATAGTCTAACAGTCCGGCCAATGGAGATAGTCCGGCTGTCCGGAGACCCCCTAATCCAGGACTCCCTCAAACTGGTTACCTCTTGTATTGTCCTTTTTTGACTTTGGATCGTGTATCTCTCTTTGTGTTTCGAGGATATAGCACATGTGTGATCGTTCTTGTTGGTTTGAGTAATTCTCTCATGTTTCCCCTCATGTTCTTCGCGGGATCCGCTCCTTTCTTGAAAGATCGGCCATCTAGGATTCCACCCTACATCATCTTGGTATCATGAGCCACGTTGATCACGATTTAGGAGCCTCCCCTCTTTGTTTTCTAGCCTAATTTTGTTGATTTTGTTCCTAATTCGAAAATCCCCACCAAAAATAGCGCCAATTTTTTTGTGATTTGTTTGTTTGATGATGTTTTGTTGATTTTGATCCATGGATTTGCTTGGTTTCGAGTGGATCTAGCATCTTCCCAAGTATCCACTCTTTCCATCCACAAAATCTCTCCAATTTTGTCTTTGGAATCATCCATTTTCGCCCCCAATTCAAAAATTTCCGCCCCAAATGAGATCTGGAATCGTCGGGCCAGACATTCGGGTCAAAGGCTGGACATCCGGGTCCCCGGCCGGACATCTGGCTCCTGGAGCGCCAAAGCTTCTCGGTTTTGGACAGACAGCCCCGGAAATCCAGGCTCCACCCCGGACATCCGGCCCCTGTACATTTCAGCTTTCCCATTTCACCGTTTTGTCCATAACTAATTCATCCGGAGTCCAATTTTCGCGTTCTTTAGCTCGTTGAGAATCTCTTGACATCCCCCTTCCCACAAAAATAGTTCCATCACCATTTGAACGCATCAAATTTTTGGAACTTTGACATCTTTGCCTAGGGCTTCCACCATATTATCCACATAACCACCACCGACTTCCGCAACCTAACCCTTTTTGTTCCTTATAACATTTGAGGTTGTTTGAGTTGTGATTTGAGTCTCGTAAGGTGTTTAGGCTACTTAGGGATGATTGCTTCTTCATCAACCACCACCACCACAATAACTCCCACATAGGCTAGACCACCATACACTTCCGCCACCCCAACTTAACCCAATTTTGTTTGTGTTGAGAGTTGTGTCTCCTAAGCTGTTTAGGCTACTTAGGGACCGTGCTTTCAACTCCGACACCGTGTATATCCCATCATACCCCACCACCTTACCCTCCATTTCCGCATTCCCTACTCGCAAAACCCATCATTGCATTTCCGCAATCCCATTGAGCTTCTGCAACCACCACCGCATTCCCGCTACCACCATTTGACATTTGACATTTGAGATTTTGAGTTCGCGGTTTTCCATTTCCTAAGGTGTTTCGGGTACTTAGGGACGAGTCATCATCTTGGTATCTCCATCAAGATCACCACCACTCATCATCACCGCAGACGGTAATCTCCATATCGATATCATCTTGGTATCATGGTATCCCTCCATTGCAAATTCCCTTGCCATTGCATTGATAACCCCTAGCCCATTTTGCATTACTTGCCTATCAAGACTAGCCATTTGAGTATTGCCGGCAAAGTTACTTGTGCACATTAGTGATCCACCCTTTGATTGCATACATACCATATCATATTGGTATCATCATATCATCCCTTGTGTCACAAGATTGTTCCCCGCATATACACAATTTCTATCTTGGTTTGTGCATTTCGCATTGTGGCCATATACCAAAAAAAGAGAATACAACTTTTAAGAAAAAGAGAAAGAGCAAAGAAGCTTGTAAGCATAGCATCATACCACATTGCATATAAGATTTTCATATCCGATAATCTTGGATCATCTTGCGAGAAACACCGGGAACCATACATAATAGCATACTTGGGATAGAAAGTTGATATATCTTTGCATCTTATAGGTTGTGCACAAGTGTCGTATCCGCCTATAGTGCAATCGTGCTAGCGTCTCTCTTGATTTGTGCAACACGAGCGTTTTCCATGGATTCCACATTTTGTGCTCATTCCTTGGCTGCACGACCCCATTTATCTATCCGTGTGTGCGTTTCCGTGTGCCATTCATTGCTATTGGTCTACCTGTTTCACTTGCGAATTTGTGAATCTCTTTCAACATTATTGTCTCTTGCTAACATTTTGCATCAAAGTTTTGTGCCACTATCCTCACTGAGCTCCACCTTGCCTTATTTGTGTAGGTGTGAGAAACCGACAAGAATTGGTACCAATTGTGCTATTTCCTTGTTACATCATTGAGTGATCATTGATCCATTTTCAACATCGGTCAAGGTACACTTGGTATAGTTCTTCTCCTTTCTCCACTCATATTTGCTCGAGTATTGTGATGGATAGGCAAGGCATTTCATCTCTGGTCTTCGACAACAACGACGGCGTGAACAACTACATCACCAAAGCGTCAATCTTCGATCTACAACGACAAATGCAAGGCGCGCAATCAAGATTGCGAGAGCGCATCGAGAACCTCTCCATCGACATTCGTCACTCCGAAGCAAGGAAAAGGGACTACATCGACAACAAGCTTTCCGCGCACAAGGAGGAGCAAGATGCAAGGATGGAGGAGATTCGGACTTTGTTGGCCAAACGTTCTTCCCTTTCATCATCCTCAAGGAGACGGCGGGCAAGTCAATCATCTTCGGAGCGCCCAAGCGATGCAAGCGCAAGTCATCCATGTCCACATCTACATGGCGACCACCACCACCTTTTCTTTGGTCTTAGAGGAGAGTGATGATGTGCCATCTTCGGCCTTCATCCATGGCCAAGACTACGACATGATTGAGCATGGAGACATTTGCACCTACATCTCTCCGACACCCACATATGAAGAGATGCCTCAATTGCCATGTGAGGAGAGCCACCACCCATGAGTGAGATGAGTGACTCCACCATATATGACATTGAGTGCATGTCCTATAAGAGGATGAGTGTGACCACCACTAGCCCCATACATGAGAGCATGTCACATATCCTATGTGAGGTTGAGAGCCATTTGAGTGACTCCACCAACCATATGAGTGAGAGCATCATACCGGGAGTGAGTGAGCCACAACACTTAGTGAGTGAGGTAGTTGAGAGGGCATGTGAGGCCACTATGATTTCTAACGATTTAACCTCTACTCCGAGTGTGTTTTCTTCTTTGGTTCTAGGTTTCCTACATGATGACATGCCTACCCTCGATGAGTCCATACCTACAATGACGCCGGTGGCCATGGTGGAAGATGATGCACCCCCACATGGTTCCATCAAGATGAAGATGACCACGACTTGGTCTTCGACACCTCACCTACAACACATGAGCAATGCTCTAAAGGTAACATAGGTGATGGTGCCTTTCTTGTCCCACCACTGGACTATCTCAGCAATGATTGCTTGCATGATGTTGATCCACCTATTCCCATGCTTCATGCTAGAGAGAATTCCTCAGGTCATGACTTACCCATTTATGATGAATATGATGATGAGCATGTTGAGTTTCCTAGTTGTGATGTTATGCTCCATATGATATCATGTGAAAATTTTATTGGTCAAGTCATGTTTGACAATCCTTTAAACTTGTCATATGATATGAGTGAGATATCCCATATTGCATCATTTCAATCTCAACATAGTAGCTATGCATGCCCCATTAAAATAAATCCCATTTGCACTTATGGCATAGATGACAAGATGATGGTCATTGGCTTTTGTTTTTCATGCGATGATATTGCTATGCTCCCTTTACATGATTTGCGCAATTCATCTCCTATACCATGCCATGATCACATTGTTCCAAATATGCATTGTTTTGAATGTTGTCAATATTCTCCGTGTGATGTTTCCATTAATGCTAATGAGGATACCCCCATAGTTTCCTCATACATATTAGGAGATTTTGATGCATTCCATACTTTGCATGATTCTCATAATTGCTTGCACCATATGCATTCCATGAATAATAATGCTCTACATATTTCTCATGATGCATTGCCCAATTTGAGTCTCCATTATGCTATACATGACAACAAACCTATCTTGATGGATGACATGTTTCTATATCACGCATCTCATTTATTTGAGCATTGGCTAATTTGTGCTAACCAACACATGCACATGCTCATCATGATGGATGATGTGTACATATACCTTGCACACACAATTTTCCTTTTGCCTTTGTTTTGTGTAGGTACTCACGTATATGCGTCAACCTCTCAATCCCAAGAGTTGACGAAACGAGCTCTTGTGAGCAACAATGACTTGGGATCTCGTGGATTGTCCTTCCCACCATTTTCTTCACGCAACGACTACGCACATCTATTTTACTTGGCTCTCACACGGCTTTGGGCTATTTACCACTTGCTACATTATGCCCATTCTATCGTTCTCACTTTGCATGATATGCCTCTTTCTATGATTTTGCCATGCAATTGTGACCCTTGCTTGCATCTACCCATGATTCACCGTTATGCTACTCCTATGTGTATTTGCATGCTTGGTGGAGATCCTTGTTGCTATTGCCATGTTTATCATGTGCCTCATGCTATTGATGCTTGTTGTGTTGGGAGAGTCATGATGTCTCATTGCTATTTAGATATGGCCTCTCGCCAATATATTGATGATATTTTGCTCATATCTTGCCTTCATGCTTGTGATATGTCTTGTGCATTATTCATGACCACCATTTGCACACATGACATGCTTGACATGATTCCCTCTAGTATGTTGCACCTTCGCACTACTAGCTCACACCACTTGATTGCTGTGATTGCTTGCTTTGTTGCATCACCCATGTTCCTTTCTTACTCGCTTTCTTGGGTTGATGACATATACGTTCATGCCTCTCACATGATACATCTTGTTCATTGTCGCTTGCCTCCAATTGTTGCATCTATGCTCATTGATCTTGGAGACTTGGACATATTACTTGTTCATTTGTTTTTCCGAGTGTTTGTCATGTTCTTTCATTTTGAAGGATTCACAAGGTGGCACCGTCATGAAACACCTTGGTCATGTGAAGGCGTACATGATGCACAACACCAACATTTTAGACATTCTCATAAAGGTGAACTCATTCCCTTTGAGCCATTCTCAAATACGCATATTGGATGGGTCATTCTTTCATTGTTGCCTCTTTCTTGTTGTCTGCATGATACATCTATTGGATGGAGGACCTACATTGGAGATGGACCCTATGCACCTTCAAGTTGAGGAGTACCATGACATTGAGCTATGATCATGATCCGAGGTCGGATCTTCCCCAAGGGAGGGGAGATGATGTGGAGCATCCTACGATAATCCCCATGTACACTCGAGCATATGCCATTGGACCTAAGGTGAACTCGCTCCTTTATGAAACTTCCCTTTCTGCATGTAAGACATGGATGCTACTTCAAGCGCGGACCTTGTGCATACTTAGGTACACCCGAGGAGAACATGGAGAGCCCAAGGACCAAGGCCAAGCGTGCACAGAAGTGAAGAAAGAAGAAGGAAGAAGGGCCAGCTGCTACAGCAGCCGGACATCCGGCCCCAGCCTGGACATCCGGCCTGACCCCCGGAAATCCGGCATCGGCCATCCAGAGAGCACCGCAAAGGTCCAGCGCAGCCCGGACATCCGGCTCCTCCTGAACCCCCGGACATCTGACCCCTCCAGGCCGGGAATCCGGCCCCTCCATCACCGAATGCGTCTGGAACCGACCCCACCCGCCCGGACATCCGGCCCGTCGCGAAGCCCCGGACATCCGACCCCTAGCCCGGGCATCCGGCACCTGTCTGCGCATAGTGAACGGGCCAAGTGCCCATGTATACCTCTTTCCCACTTACCCCTTCGTGGCTTAGACTATATATACTCCCCCACCTCCTTCTAGTTAGGGTCAACGTTGTGATAGCTCATATTAGGGATAGAGCCTCGCTCATCCACATCGGATCTACTCCACGAGAGAGACCGCGGACCCTCTATGGAGAAGATCCATGTTGGATTCAAGACCTCCTCACGGAGAAGAACTGGTTACCTATTGTATCGTCCTTTGTTGACTTTGGATCATGTATCTCTCTTTGTATTTTGAGGATCTAGCACATGTGTGATCGTTCTTGTTGGTTGATACGTCTCCAACGTATCTATAATTTTTGATTGCTCCATGCTATATTATCTACTGTTTTGGACATTATTGGGCTTTATTATCCACTTTTATATTATTTTTGGGACTAACCTATTAACCAAAGGCCCAGCCCAGAATTGCTATTTTTTGCCTGTTTTAGGGTTTCGAAGAAAAGGAATATCAAACGGAGTCCAAACGGAATGAAACCTTCGGGAATGTGATTTTTAGGAAGATTATGATCTGGGAGACCTGGACCCTACGTCAAGAAAGAAACGAGGAGGCCATGAGGTAGGGTGTGCGCGTGCCTACCCTAGGCGCGCCCTCCACCCTCGTGGGCCCCCTGTTGCTCCACCGACGTACTCCTTCCTCCTATATATACCTACGTACCCCCAATCGCTCAGATACGGAGCCAAAACCCTAATTCCACCGCCGCAACTTTCTGTATCCACGAGATCCCATCTTGGGGCCTGTTCCGGAGCTCCATCGGAGGGGGCATCGATCATGGAGGGCTTTTACATCAACACCATAGCCTCTCCGATGAAGTGTGAGTAGTTTACCTCAGACCTGCGGGTCCATAGTTAGTAGCTAGATGGCTTCTTATCTCTTTTTGGATCTCAATACAATGTTCTCCCCCTCTCTTGTGGAGATCTATTTGATGTAATCTTCTTTTTGCGGTGTGTTTGTTGAGACCGATGAATTGTGGGTTTATGATCAAGTCTATCTATGAATAATATTTGAATCTTCTCTGAATTCTTTTATGTATGATTGGTTATCTTTGCAAGTCTCTTCGAATTATCAGTTTGGTTTGGCCTACTAGATTGATCTTTCTTGCAATGGGAGAAGTGCTTAGCTTTGGGTTCAATCTTGCGGTGTCCTTTCCTAGTGATAGTAGGGGCAGCAAGGCACGTATTGTATTGTTGCCATCGAGGATAACAAGATGGGGTTTTCTTCATATTGCATGAGTCTATCCCTCTACATCATGTCATCTTGCTTAAGGCATTACTCGGTTTTTAACTTAATACTCTAGATGCATGCTGGATAGCGGTCGATGAGTGGAGTAATAGTAGTAGATGCAGGCAGGAGTCGGTCTACTTGTCTCAGACGTGATTCCTATATACATGATCATACCTAGATATTCTCATAACTATGCTCAATTTTGTCAATTGCTCAATAGTAATTTGTTCACCCACCGTAGAATACTTATGCTCTCGAGAGAAGCCACTAGTGAAACCTATGGCCCCCGGGTCTATCTTCATCATATTAATCTCATACTACTTAGTTATTTCCTTTGCTATTTACTTTGCCTTTATTTTACTTTGCATCTTTATCATAAAAATACCAAAAATATTATCTTATCATATCTATCAGATCTCATTCTCGTAAGTGGCCTTATAGGGATTGACAACCCCTATTTGCGCTGGTTGCGAGGATTTATTTGTCTTGTGCAAGTGCGAGGGACTCGTGCGTACCTTCCTACTGGATTGATACCTTGGTTCTCAAAAACTAAGGGAAATACTTACGCTACTTTGCTGCATCATCCCTTCCTCTTCGGGGAAAACCAACGCAGTGCTCAAGAGGTAGCAAGAAGGATTTCTGGCGCCGTTGCCGGTGAGGTCTACGCAAAAGTCAACATGCCAAGTACCCATCACATACCCTTATCTCCCGCATTACATTATTTGCCATTTGCACCTCGTTTTCCTCTCCCCCACTTCACCCTTGCCGTTTTATTCGCCCTCTCTCTCTATCCTCCCTCTCTTTCTCTATTTGCCTCTTTTTGCCCGCTTGCTTTTTGTTTGCTTGTGTGTTAGTTTGCTTGCTTGTCACGATGGCTCAAGATAATACTAAATTGTGTGACTTCACCAATACCAACAATAATGATTTTATTAGCACTCCGATTGCTCCTCTTACCGATGCTGAATCTTGTGAAATTAATGCTGCCTTGCCGAATCTTGTCATGAAAGATCCGTTTTCCGGCCTTCCTAGTGAATATGCTGCTACCCATCTAAATAGCTTCGTTGATTTGTGTGACATGCAAATTAAGAAAGATGTGGATAATGATATTGTTAAATTGAAGCTATTTCCTTTTTCGCTTAGAGATCGTGCTAAAGCTTGGTTTTCATCTTTGCCTAAAAATAGTATTGATTCATGGAACAAGTGCAAAGATGCTTTTATCTCTAAGTATTTTCCTCCCGCTAAGATCATCTCTCTTAGAAACGATATTATGAACTTTAAGCAACTTGATCATGAACATGTTGCACAAGCTTGGGAGAGAATGAAATTAATGATATGTAATTGCCCTACTCATGGTTTAAATTTATGGATGATTGTTCAGAATTTTTATGCCGGATTGAATTTTGCTTCTAGAAATCTTTTAGATTCGGCCACGGGAGGCACTTTTATGGAAATTACTTTAGGAGAAGCTACTAAACTCCTAGATAATATTATGGTTAATTATTCTCAATGGCATACTGAAAGATCTACTAATAAAAAGGTGCATGCGATAGAAGAAATTAATGTTTTGAGTGGAAAGATGGATGAACTTATGAAATTATTTGCTAATAAGAGTGTTTCTTCTGATCCTAATGATATGCCCTTGTCTACTTTGATTGAGAATAATAATGAATCTATGGATGTGAATTTTGTTGGTAGGAACAATTTTGGTAATAACGCGTATAGAGGAAATTTCAATCCTAGGCCTTATCCTAGTAATCCCTCTAATAATTATGGTAATTTCTACAACAATTCTTATGGAAATTATAATAAGATGCCCTCTAGCTTTGAATCTAATATTAAGGAATTTATTACTTCGCAAAAGAATTTTAATGCTATGATTGAGGAAAAATTGCTTAAGATTGATGATTTTGCTAGGAACGTTGATAGAATTGCTCTTGATGTTAATTCTTTGAAACTTAGATCTATTCCACCTAAGCATGATATCAATGAGTCTCTCAAAGCCATGAGAATTTCCATTGATGAGTGCAAAGAAAGAACCGCTAGGATGCGTACTAAGAAAGATGCCTTTATAAGAGCGTGTTCTTCTAGTTCCTATGAAAATAAAGATGAAGATCTAAAAGTTATTGATGTGTCCCCTATTAAATCTTTGTTTTGACATATGAATCTTGATAATAATGGGACTGAATATGATCCACCTTTACCTAGAAGGCGTTCCAAGAATTCGGAATTTGTTGATTTTGATGCTAAATTTGATAAAAGTGGGATTGAAGAAATTAAAACCCTAGATGTTGCTAAACCCACTATTATGGATTTCAAGGAATTTAACTATGAAAAGTGCTCTTTGATTGATTGTATTTCCTTGTTGCAATCCGTGCTAAATTCTCCTCATGCTTATAGTCAAAATAAAGCGTTTACTAAACATATCGTTGATGCCTTGATGCAATCTTGTGAAGAAAAACTTGAATTGGAAGTTTATATCCCTAGAAAACTTTATGATGAGTGGGAACCAACTATTAAAATTAAAATTAAAGATCATGAATGCTATGCTTCATGTGATTTGGGTGCTAGTGTTTCCACGATTCCAAAGACTTTGTGTGATTTGTTAGGTTTCCGTGATTTTGATGATTGCTCTCTAAACTTGCACCTTGCGGATTCCACTATTAAGAAACCTATGGGAAGGATTAATGATGTTCTTATTGTTGCAAATAGGAATTATGTGCCCGTAGATTTTATTGTTCTTTACATAGATTGCAATCCTTCATGACCTATTATTCTTGGTAGACCTTTCCTTAGAACGATTGGTGCAATTATTGATATGAAGGAAGGAAATATTTGATTCCAATTTCCATTAAGGAAAGGCATGGAACACTTTCCTAGAAATAAAATTAAATTACCTTATGAATCTATTATGAGAGCCACTTATGGATTGCCTACCAAAGATGGCAATACCTAGATCTATTCTTGCTTGTTATGCCTAGCTAGGGGCGTTAAATGATAGCACTTGTTGGGAGGCAACCCAATTTTATTTTTATTCCTTTCTTTTTGCTCATGTTTAATAATATATAAATTATCTAGTCTCTGTTTTGGTTTTGTTTTTTGTGTTTAATTAGTGTTTGTGCCAAGTAGAACCATTGGGAAGACTTGGGGAAAGTCTTGTTGAACTTGCTGTAAAAAACAGAAACTTTAGCGCTCACGAGAACTGCTGTCATTTTTATTTGGAAAGTGATATTTAGTTAATTCTTTTGCAGATTATTAATAGATAAATTACTCACGTCCAGAAATTTATTTTAGAATTTTTGGGGTTCCAGATCTTGCGCTAGCTACAGATTACTATAGACTGTTCTGTTTTTGACAGATTCTATTTTTCGTGTGTTGTTTGCTTATTTGTATGAATATATGGATAATAAAATAGTTTATAAACCATAGAGAAGTTGGAATACAGTAGGTATAACACCAATATAAATAAATAATGAGTTCATTACAGTACCTTGAAGTGGTCTTTTATTTTCTTTCGCTAACGGAGCTCACGAGATTTTCTACTTTAAGTTTTGTGTTGTGAAGTTTTCAAGTTTTGGGTAAAGATTTGATGGATTATGGAACAAGGAGTGGCAAGAGCCTAAGATTGGGGATGCCCATGGAACCCCCAATATAATCTAAGGACACCTAAATGCCAAAGCTTGGGGATGCCCCGGAAGGCATCCCCTCTTTCGTCTACTTCTATCGGTAACTTTACTTGGAGCTATATTTTTATTCGCCACATGATATGTGTTTTGCTTGGAGCATCTTGTATTATTTGAGTCTTTTATTGTTAATTTACCACAATCATCCTTGCTGTACACACCTTTTGAGAGAGCCATACATGAATTGGAATTTGTTAGAACACTCTATGTGCTTCGCTTATATCTTTTGAGTTATATAATTTTGCTCTAGTACTTCACTTATATCTTTTAGAGCACGGTGGTGGATTTGTTTTATAGAAACTATTGATCTCTCATGCTTCACTTAGATTATTTTGAGAGTCTTAATAGCATGGTAATTTGCTTAAAATCCTAATATGCTTGGTATGCAAGATTAATAATAAAACTTTCTTATGAGTTTGTTGAATACTATGATAAGTTTGATACTTGATAATTGTTCTGAGATATAAAGATGGTGATATTAAAGTCATGCTAGTTGAGTAGTTGTGAATCTGAGAAATACTTGTGTTGAAGCTTGTGATTCCCGTAGCATGCACGTATGGTGAACCGTTATGTGATGAAGTCGGAGCATGATTTATTTATTGATTGTCTTCCTTATGAGTGGCGGTCGGGGACGAGTGATGGTCTTTTCCTACCAATCTATCCCCCTAGGAGCATGCGCGTAATACTTTGCTTTGATAACTTGTAAATTTTTGCAATAAGTATATGAGTTCTTTATGACTAATGTTGAGTCCATGGATTATACGCACTCTCACCCTTCCACCTTTGCTAGCCTCTCTAATACCCCGCACCTTTCGCCGGTATCATACACCCACCATATACCTTCCTCAAAACAACTACCATACCTACCTATTATGGCATTTCCATAGCCATTCCGAGATATATTGCCATGCAACTTTGCACCGTTCCGTTCATTATGACACACTCCATCATTGTCATATTGCTTAGCATGATCATGTAGTTGACATAGTATTTGTGGCAAAGCCACCGTTCACAATTCTTTCATACTTGTCACTCATGAGTCATTGCATATCCCTATACACCGCCGGAGGCATTCATATAGAGTCATATTTTGTTCGAAGTATCGAGTTGTAATTGTTGAGTTGTAAGAAAAATAAAAGTGTGATGATCATCATTATTAGAACATTGTCCCAGTGAGGAAAGGATGATGGAGACTATGATTCCCCCACAAGTCGGGATGAGACTCCAGACGAAAAATAAAAAAATAAAGAAAGAAAAGAGGCCATAAAAAAGAGAGAAAAGGCCCAAATAAAAAAAAGAAAAAAAAGAAAAAAATGAGAGAAAAAGAGAGAAGGGACAATGTTACTACCCTTTTACCACACTTGTGCTTCAAAGTAGCACCATGATCTTCATAGTAGAGAGTCTCTCATGTTGTCACTTTCATCTACTAGTGGGAATTTTTCATTATAGAACTTGGCTTGTATATTCCAATGATGGGCTTCCTCAAATTGCCCTAGGTCTTCATGAGCAAGCAAGTTGGATGCACACCCACTTAGTTTCTTTTTGAGCTTTCATATACTTATAGCTCTAGTGCATCCGTTGCATGGCAATCCCTACTCACTCACATTGATATCTATTGATGGGCATCTCCATAGCCCGTTGATACGCCTAGTTGATGTGAGACTATCTTCTCCCTTTTTGTCTTCTCCACAACCACCACTCTATTCCACCTATAGTGCTATATCCATGGCTCACGCTCATGTATTGCGTGAAGATTGAAAAAGTTTTGAGAATGTCAAAAGTATGAAACAATTGCTTGGCTTGTCATCGGGGTTGTGCATGATTTAAATATTTTGTGTGGTGAAGATAGAGCATAGCCAGACTATATGCTTTTGTAGGTATAACTTTCTTTAGGCATGTTATTTTGAGAAGACATAATTGCTTTGTTAGTATGCTTGAAGTATTATTATTTTTATGTCAATATGAACTTTTGTCTTGAATCTTTCAGATCTGAATATTCATACCACAATTAAGAAGAATTACATTAAAATTATGCCAAGTAGCACTCCGCATCAAAAATTCTGTTTTTATCATTTACCTACTCGAGGACAAGCAGGAATAAAGCTTGGGGATGCTTGATACGTCTCCAACATATCTATAATTTTTGATTGCTCCATGCTATATTATCTACTATTTTGGACATTATTGGGCTTTATTATCCACTTTTATATTATTTTTGGGACTAACCTATTAACGGGAGGCCAGCCTAGAATTGCTGTTTTTTTGCGTGTTTTAGGGTTTTGAAGAAAAGGAATATCAAACGGAGTCCAAACGGAATGGAACCTTCGGGAACGTGATTTTTAGGAAGATTATGATCCGGGAGACTTGGACCCTACGTCAAGAAAGAAACGAGGAGGCCACGAGGTAGGGGGGCGCGCCTGCCTACCCTAGGCGCACCCTCCACCCTCGTGGGCCCCTTGTTGCTCCACCGACGTACTCCTTCCTCCTATATATACCTACGTACCCCCAAACGATCAGATACGGAGCCAAAACCCTAATTCCACCGCCGCAACTTTCTGTGTCCACGAGATCCCATCTTGGGGCCTGTTCCGGAGCTCTGCTGGAGGGGGCATCGATCACGGAGGGCTTCTACATCAACACCATAGCCTCTGCGATGAAGTGTGAGTAGTTTACCTCAGACCTACGGGTCCATAGTTAGTAGCTAGATGGCTTCTTCTCTCTTTTTGGATCTCAATACAATGTTCTCCCCCTCTCTTGTGGAGATCTATTCGATGTAATCTTCTTTTTGCGGTGTGTTTTTTGAGACAGATGAATTGTGGGTTTATGATCAAGTCTATCTATGAATAATATTTGAATCTTCTCTGAATTCTTTTATGTATGATTGGTTATCTTTGCAAGTCTCTTCGAATTATCAGTTTGGTTTGGCCTACTAGATTGATCTTTCTTGCAATGGGAGAAGTGCTTAGCTTTGGGTTCAATCTTGCGGTGTCCTTTCCCAGTGACAGTAGGGGCAGCAAGGCACGTATTGTATTGTTGCCATCGAGGATAACAAGATGGGGTTTTCTTCATATTGCATGAGTCTATCCCTCTACATCATGTCATCTTGCTTAAGGCATTACTCTGTTTTTAACTTAATACTCTAGATGCATGCTGGATAGCGGTCGATGAGTGGAGTAATAGTAGTAGATCCAGGCAGGAGTCGGTCTACTTGTCTCGGACGTGATGCCTATATACATGATCATACCTAGATATTCTCATAACTATGCTCAATTCTGTCAATTGCTCAACAGTAATTTGTTCACCCACCGTAGAATACTTATGCTCTCGAGAGAAGCCACTAGTGAAACCTATGGCCCCCGGGTCTATCTTCATCATATTAATCTCATACTACTTAGTTATTTCCTTTGCTATTTACTTTGCCTTTATTTTACTTTGCATCTTTATCATAAAAACACCAAAAATATTATCTTATCATATCTATTAGATCTCACTCTCGTAAGTGGCCTTATAGGGATTGACAACCCCTATTTGCGTGGGTTGCGAGGATTTATTTGTTTTGTGTAGGTGCAAGGGACTCGCGCGTAGCCTCCTACTGGATTGATACCTTGGTTCTCAAAAACTAAGGGAAATACTTACACTACTTTGCTGCATCATCCCTTCCTCTTCGGGGAAAACCAACGCAGTGCTCAAGAGGTAGCATTGGTTTGAGTGATTCTCTCGTGTTTTCCCTCGTGTTCTTCGTGTTCTTCGCGGGATCCTCTCCTTTCATGAAAGATCGGCCATCTAGGGTTCCACCTTACATCAAATTGGCTCCTCCTGGGTGCAGTTTTCTCGTCAAACAAGAACGCTCCTTGTTCTCTCACACGCCGTCAGAACATGCGGTGACTTCCGACGTCAGGGCTCCTGGGGACGACCATGCTCTCTGTGGAAGGATTCAGAGAGCATTGTGTCCGGCGTGGTGATCGTGCCGAGGTCTTAGGGTGGTAGTGATGCGGACGGCATCGGCAACCCACGACGCATCAAGAACGGGGACGAACGTTTCGACGAGTCGTGTTTGCCGGTGACTCCGTGCCTCCCATCTGGTCATCTGGCAGCGTCACCATCCATGCGTGTCCTCCAGTTTCTTCCTCCTTGCTCGGGAGCGGTGCCGTCCTGATCATGGGGAGGCTCCAAATCCCAGCTGTGCCCGCCTCTGGCCCCTTCGACCTCTTCCTGTAGGAGATGGACAGAGGCAAAGGCATAATGGGGCACTTATCTTTTTTCAATCTTAAATCTGTAGGCAATCGCCGAATTTTAATTCAAATAATGTAATCTCTCGAGTCCATCTTTGTGTTCTGTAATGCTTATACTTGTATTAGCATATAAATGAAAAAGAAAAACCTTTCTGGGAACCCGTGCATGTGTATGTCCATGCAGAGGTGGAGTGCCTCTTTAATGAAAATAAACGGGTTTTCCCCGACAGGATATCCTGCCGGCACCCTCTTTGTCTGCCGGAGAGCTACGTTTGCCAGGGGACAGACGAAGGGGCCAGCCCACGCCAGCTCCTTTTTACCAAAGGCTACTACGACCATCCTGACTGAAGCAACATTCAAGTCATGGATGGGAGCACCTAAGTTTCAAAAGAGAGGCAAGGTTTTCTCATGCAAAGTTATAGCTTTACAGAACACTAATGGACAAGAGGTAAAACTTATCTGTTTGGCTTGTCGGGGATCGTTGTGCCGTGCAATCTTCTAGTCCCCTGTCGAAGCCAAGTTCACGGCAGGAACCTGCAACTTCATGTAGATGAGAATGAATGCAGGATGCGTTCCTATCTATATGCATATGCAAATGCTCACGAAATGCTTATGCAATGATCTTGGTGTGCTCATGCATGCATGCAATCTTAGTTGGGGGCCCCCTACAACGCTTCTTTATTTTCTCTTGCACGAGGTCATCACCCCGGCTTTGTACAAGGGTTTACATGCAGCTGAGGCAAGGCGTGTACAAAAGGGTGGCTGCTGGGCAGTTCCCGGCAGCCTCGCGCCTTACGGGTAGTACTTGCGAAGATGCTCAATATTCCATGAGTTTTGCAACTGAGTGCCATCTCCGATCTCCAGACAAACTGCGCTAGGTCTGGCGACTCGTACCACCCGGTAAGGGCCTTCCCACTTTGGTGACAACTTGTTTGTACCCTTGGCGGACTGAACGCGCCTAAGGACAAGGTCACCTTCCTCAAAACACTAGGCATGAACCCTACGTCTGTGATAGCGGTGCAGGGCTTGCTGGTAGCGTGCAACACTCGTATCAGCCCGGAGATGGTTCTCCACGAGTAGCACAATGTCGTCACGCCGGTGCTGATCTTGTGCTACTTCATTGTAGGCAAGCAATTGAGGGGACCTGTAAATGAGTTCCGTGGGGATAACTGCTTCTGCCCCATAGACCAGGGAGAAGTGAGTCTGCCCGGTAGCTCTATTAGGTGTCGTTCTAAGGGACCAGAGAACTACCGGCAGCTCCTCGATCCACTGCCTGTCATGCTTCTGCAGCGTATCGGAAGTTCTTGTCTTGAGTCCATGTAGCACTTTAGTGTCCGCCCTCTCAGCTTGTCAATTGCTCCGGGGGTGTGCCACAGAGGCAAATGAGATCTTGCATCTGAGGGTACGAACATATTGCATGAAGGCATGGCTCGCGAATTGGGTGTCGTTGTCGGTGATGATCCTTACCGGAACTCCAAAATGACACACCAGTTCTTTTAAGAACTTGATAGCTGACCGAGCAGTCACCTTTCTCACGACAATCACTTCCGGCCACTTTGTAAACTTGTCTATGGCAACGAACAAGAATTCAAAGCCCCAGATTGCTTGGGGGAAGGGGCCGAGGATATTGAGCCCCCAGACCGAAAATGGCCATGATAAAGGGATTGCCCGAAGGGCTTGGGCAGGCAGGTGTGTTCTCTTGGAATGGAACTGACAGGCTTCACATGTCATGACGAGCTCGATCGCATCTTGGAGGGCTGTGGGCCAATAGAAACCTTGTTGGTATGGTTTCCCAACTAATGCCCTTGATCCAATGTGTGAGCCGCACATTCCTCTGTGAATCTCAGCCAGCAGTTCCTTTCCATCCTCCCGGCAGACACACTTCAATTTCACACCGTTGGGCCTCCTTCTGTATAGAGTGTCATCGACAAACTGATACATATTGGCCCTTCGGGCTACTTTCTCAGCTTCATCTTGGTCGTCAGGAAGTTCTCCGGTTAGGAGGAAGCGAGCGATGTGCCTTGCCCAAGTTGGAGCCTGGGGATCAGCAACGAGGACTCGTGGCACCTCCTGTGCTACGGGAGCACCAGCCTCGTTCACGGGGTCCATGGGTCCGGCTAGAGGGTGTGGTTCGGCAGTATGTGAGGACTTGTTTCTGGCAGGGTTGCCCAGAGCGGATGGCTCTACCGAGAAAGGCTTACCGTAGTCCAACTTTCTCCTTTTTCGGGCCATTGTGGCTGGTGATACGGAGGGCTGAGAGAGATGGAGAATAAAAGTCCCTGGTTCCACAGGAAGCTTCTGCGCATCACACTTTTACAGGTGATCAGCTACGCTGTTTTCCGCATGGGGTACGTGCTCTGTTTGCAACCCATCAAAGTGATCCTCCAATCTCCTCACTTCCTCGACGTATGCTTCCATTAACAGGCTTTGATAATCCTTGTTGACTTGTCTCACCACAAGCTGTGAATCTCCTCGTATGATCAGCTTCTTGATTCCCAATTCTGCTGCAATTCTGAGCCCGGCAAGGAGCCCTTCATACTCAGCTGTATTGTTGGTGGCTTCTTCCGAGGCAAAGTGCATTTGGACGACGTACTTCAAGTGCTCCCCGGAGGGGGTAACAAGAAGCACGCCAGCCCCTGCCCTTGTAGGGAAAAAGCACCATCAAAATACATAATCCATTCTTGGGGTGATTCCTTGCTGGGGATAGTTGTCTCTGTCACTTCCTCATAAGGGGTTGGTGTCCATTCTGCAATAAACTCTGCCAGCACCCCGCTCTGAATAGTTTATGTGCTCTCAAACTTCAAACCAAAGCTGGATAACTCCAAAGCCCACTCCACTATTCTGCCGGTAGCCTCATGGTTTCGGAGTATCCTTTGTAATGGAAAACAAGTGACAATCGTGATCTCATGGGCTTGGAAGTAGTGGCGCAGTTTCCTTGAGGCCATAATGAGACCAAAGATCAACTTTTGCACGCCAGAGTACCTCGATCTAGCCCCTTCTAACAAGGAGCTGACGAAGTACACTGGGCGCTGCACCACTTTCTTCCTTGCCGCGTCCTTGGGGTTTCTCTCGTTGTCGTGCTCATTGCTGTTCTGATCCTTTTCTGACTCTACCATCATCTGCCCACTTTTTGCTTCATCCACTTCTCGCTGTGCTAACAAGGCCGCACTGACCACTTGGTTGGTTGCCGCCAAGTATAGCAACAATGGCACTTGGGGTTTGGGTGCAACCAAGGTGGGCACAAACAATAGGTAGGCCTTCAATTCCTGCATCTACTTCCGGGGTCCACTTCATAGGCTCCGCCTTCTTCAAAATTATAAAGAACGACAGGGCACGCTCGGCAGTCTTGGAAATGAATCTACTTAGTGCGGCAACGCATCCCGTCAAGCGCCTCACATCCTTAACTGTCCTTGGTGCTTCAATCTGCTTGATGGCTTTGATCTTGTCAGGGTTAGCTTCGATCCCCCGTTGGGACACGAAGAAACCAAGCAGCTTGCCGGAGGGGACTCCAAACACACACTTCTCTAGATTAAGCTTCAAGTTTATCGTGCGCAGATTAGCAAATGTCTCCTCCAAATCCTGGATAAGAGTGGTCTTATCCTTGGTTTTGATCATGATATCATCCATATAAGCTTCTATGTTTCAGTGTAACTGTGGCTCAAAACCAATCTGAACTGCCCTTGCAAAAGTGGACCCGACACTCTTTAGTCTGAATGGCATACAGACAAAGCAGTACGTACCGCATGGAGTGATGGACGATGTCTTCTCTTCATCTTCTTTGGACATGAAGATCTGGTGATATCCGGAATACGCGTCCAAAAAGGAGAGCAAATCACACCCTGAAGTGGAATCCATAATCTGGTCGATGCACGGCAAGGGAAATGGGTTCTTTCAGGCAAGCCTTGTTGAGATATGTGAAATCAATGCAAATTCTCCATTTCCCATTAGCCTTCCGGACTACTACTGGATTTGCTAACCATGTAGGATGCATTACTCCTCTGACCAAACCAGCTGCCTCTAGTTTCTTGATTTCTTTGGCAATGAACTGCTGCCTATCCAAGGCCTGCTTCCGGACTTTCTGCTTGACAGGCCGGGCGTGTGGGCAGACAACAAGGTGGTTCCCGATTACCTCCCCGGGAACACCGGGGATATCAGATGGTTGCCAGGCAAACACATCGATATTCGCCCATAGGAAGGCAATGAGCACACTTTCCTATTTGTCATCAAGGGTGGCGCTGATGGTAAAAGTACCATCAACGCCAGCCAGCCCTGCCGGGACCTTCTTCACTTGGGGTGCAGCAACCTTGGATCTCTTGCTGCTGGAACACTCCGACACATCGTCAACGGGTGCCGTGCACTCGGAGGGGGCACGCTTCCTGGACTCCTTGCCGGAGGTACTACAATCCCTCTTCTTTCCTTTGCTTTCCTTGGCAGGATCTGTTGCTGCCGTAGCCTCTGCTGTGACTGCATCCTAGTACATCTTGTCCATGCATACAATTGCATCATTCTCATCCGATGGGATAGTGATGACTCCCAGTGGCCAAGCATCTTCAGAGTGTTATAAGCATAGTGGGATGCTGCCATGAACTTGGCCAGGGCCGGGCGTCCAAGAATCCCATTGTACGGCAGGGGGAGATCAACCACATCAAACACAACCTTCTCTATCCAGTAGTTTAGTTCTCCCCCAAACATCACCAGCAACGTAATCTTCCATTTAGGATGGCTCCTGCCAGGGTTAACTCCTTGAAATGTGTCGGTAACCTCTAGCTCTTCTTCTCCTATTTGAAGCTTGCTGATGACTGCTGGGGAAATCAGATTCAACCCGGCCCCGCCATCCACTAACATCTTTGTGACCTTGAGGTTGCGAATTGTCGAGGTGACCAACAATGGCAAGCATCCTACCGTGGTGGTGCGGCCAGGGTGATCCTCCTCATCAAAGATGATTGGCGTGCAGGACCATTTGAGCGGTTTCCAGGCCTCTAGCGCTGGCTCCATGGCACTGATCTTTCGTGCCCATCGCTTGAGCTGGCGGTGGGAGGCGTGCAAAGACGCACCCCCATCAATGCATAAGGCATCATTGGCCCTCAGAAATTCCTGCTCACTGGTTTCCTCTTCATTCCCTTCGTCCCTCACATCATCACAAACTTCCTTCTCTTGACCCATGGCGAGTTTTCCTTGGTTCCAATAGGGTTTGCCAGGGCAATTTGCTTCACCGCCTCGGCCATTTTCGCTAGCGGCATTCTGACCTTTTTCCTTGTCATGCTTATCATATTCCGCTCTCTATTTCTTAACAAGTTGCTCAACCTGGTAATACTCCTGAAGGTCATGGACCTTGGTCTGGTGGATCTTGTAGTACGGTCCATCGCCTCTCCTAGCTTTCTCGGCGGCAGCGGCTTCCCCACAGGCTGTGCAAGCGGCAACTTCCTTGCCGGGGGCCTCAGCCTTGGCCTTCTTGCCGGTACTAGGTGTGCCTAAACCTTCTACAGTCATCACTGCCTTATCTCTTGGCTTCTTACTACGCTTCTTGCCCTTTCTCTGACTAGTTGATTCATCTTCATCCTCTGAATCAACATTGATACAATCCTCCTCTATGGGAAACTCCCTTCCTTCCTCCATCCGAGCACACTTATCCACTAGTGTGAATAGCTCCTTCACAGTCTTAGGCAATCGCACATTCATCTTAGAACGAATGCGACGGTTGCGCACATTGGACTGGAAGGCTGCTATAACGGCTGCCGGATGGATATTTGGAATATTCATATGAACTTTACTGAATCTCTGTAAATACTTACGGAGAGTTTCTCCTTCCTTCTGCTGGAGAAGTTGCAGGTCGCTGGGCATGCCGGTCTCTTGGTGGCCACCGGTGAAGGCACCGATGAACTCGTGGCACAAGTCTGCCCATGAAGAAATGGAGTTCTCCGGCAGGTGCATCAACAAAGACCTCACGTTGGACTTGAGGGCCAAAGGGAAGTATTTGGCAAACACATTCTCATCTCTTCCCTCGGCAGCCTTAATAATGATGGTGTAGATGCTCAGGAACTCTGCCGGGTTTAGCCTCCCGTCGTACTTCTCAGGTATCTCTGGCTTGAACATGCGAATGGATGGCCAACGGACTTGCCGCAGCTCTCCTGTAAAGGTAGGGCAGCCGACCTTGAAAGGTAGGCACCCGCCAACATCGAGCACAGGCTCCTCGACGTTGAGGCCGCTGCGCCCATCGGTCTGGCGGAGGTCGTCGTGGTGCCGATCTATGACGACACACGCATCTCCCCGCCACCTATCCTCTGAGGCTCGACGTTGGCCTAGACATGCTCGAGGGTCAGAAGAGGCCATCAAGACATCGTCGGGTTCTTGATTTAGCTGCACCCGCATTGGCTGCCATGGTGGGGACTGCACCGTGGGGATGGCCCCCTTCGTTCGGCCAGCAGTACGGGCGGTTGCTATCGCTTGGGGAGGTCGTGGTGGGCCAGCTCGTCATGAGCTCCCAGGTTTGCCGAAACCGAGGAGGCTCTGGATGGTGGCACGCCATTCATCGATCTGCTCAGCCGCTGGCAGAAACCTCAGTAGCAACTAAGCTCGCGCCATAGCCTCCGTGGCGGCGACGGTGGTGGTGCCGCGTCCACGCAACTATGGGACGACCACCTGGGCAGCGGGGTTGCGTGGCTATGGTGCTCGAGGTTCATCGGCTCCGTCGAGCGCAGCGTCTGGTTGGCTCATCCGGGAGGAGGCACATGGGCCATGGTCTCTCCCGTGTGGGGGTGGCCGGAATGCGATGGCTCACCCCGGACGGAGCGCCGTTGCTGCACTGTGCCCGTCAGTGGGAGGAGAGGGTGTAGACGGAGTGACCCCCTCGCCTGTACCTTGTGGAGCGTGACTGCCGAGGCGTTGCTAATGCTGTTCTCCATCGACATGTCCAGCGCTCGTGTCGGCCGCGGGGGGAGTGGCGATGGCGCCACCTGCTCCAATCACGCCCCAGTAGCGTTCACATCCTTGCTCGCCCCCACATCCCCCGAGGCACTAGAGTCCGCGGGCGGCAGAGCCTTCGAGGTGGACGGATGGGCCGAAGAGCCAGACTTCTTCTTCTTAGGTGCCATGGTCGATGGCTCATCTAAGATGAAGATGGTGATGAAGATGATGCGCTGCACACACTTTCAGGTTCGCGCAAGCAATCCCCCTACCTGGCGCGCCAAAGATGTCGCAGGATATCCACGGCCACCTATGGGACCAGGAGGCCCCTTGCTAGTTCGATAGGGGGACGTCGCGTTGCGCAAAGAGCAGACCAGTGCACGACAGCATGACAAAGAGCACACAAGCAATTTACCCAGGTTCGGGCCGCCGTGAGGTGTAGGACCCAACTCCTGCTTTAGTGGATTGATGGTTGAATGGGGATGGTGGAGCGCAATACACTTGCCCGGCAGGGGTTGCCATAGGGCAGCAGCGACTACGCGCGTATGGGTGTGTGGGTTTGTCAACTTCCCAACCCCTCCTACGGGTGCCATGGGCCTCCATTTATAGATCAAGGGGTCATCATAATGGCAAACTAGTCATTATCTACTGATATGATAGCGAACAGTGCTAGCATACCTAACTCTGCGGGCTGACAGGGTGCATTAAATGCACCGCTTAGTGTCACATCACTGGTTGCCCGGCAAGGCTTTCCGGGCTATCTTGCCAGCTCCATGCCTGTTCTCTTGACACATCACAGGACGGGTGTCATCTATGGGTTTCTTCTGTAGGAAATGGATGCCATCTGGTGAATGGCTGCCACTTAATCACCCTGCGGCTTGACACCGCACTGATTGACGACGTGGGTCATGCTTGAGTAGTTTGTGGGGTGGTTCTGCGCTCGCGAGCCCCGGCAGACCTTGTTGGGGTGCTTGGGTTGCCTGCTTCTGGTGGTGGCCTCGCCCCTTGTCGGGCTCGCCTGCCCGGCAAGGGAGGCCTTCTCTTCATGATATATTGCTCCTCTGGCTTGATCTTGGTCCCTCTGAGCTGTATGTTAGTTCTTCAAATCTCTTGGTCCCTCAATCTTTGGCTTAAGCTGGTGCTTCAATCTTGTTCTTGTGCCCGTGCACATTCTGGGCAACAGACCCAGGGTTTGTTGCACCGACAGCTGTCTCAACCGCTTCCGCCCAAAAGTGTTTTGGCGTCTTGTATTCATCAAGCATCGTTCTTGCCATCTCAATAAGTGTCCGGTTCTTGCTCTCAACAACTCCATTTTGTTGAGGTGTGTACATAGCCGAGAACTCATGTGAAATCCCTTCTTCATCAAGAAAGGTATCCACGTTGGCATTCTTGAACTCCATTCCGGTGTCGCTCTGAACCTTCTTGATCTTCACTTCAAATTGATTTTGGGCCTTCCTAGCGAAGTTCTTGAAGGTCTTTTGGACCTACGATTTATCATCAAGAAAGAACACCCAAGCAAATCTTGAAAAATCATCAACAATGACCAATCCAAATGAGTTACCACCGAGACTCTTGTAGGCGTTGGGGCCAAAAAGATCCATATGAAGTAGCTCAAGTGGTCTTCTCGTGGTCATGATATTTTTCACAGGATGACTTCCTCCAACTTGTTTTCCTGCTTGACAAGCACGACAAAGTCTATCCTTGTCAAATATGACATCTTTAACACCAAGGATATGATCACCTTTAATAAGCTTATCAAGATTTCACATGCCCACATGACCTAACCTTCTATGCCACAACCAACCTTTAGAAGATTTAGCAATTAGGCAAGTTCTAGGTTGAGCTCCTTTAGTGAAATCAACAATGTATAGATCACCTCTACATATACCGGTAAAGACCATATTATGATTATCTCTTCACTTGGCAATATACTTTAGTAAATAGGACATTGACACCGAAATCGACTTGTCTAGATACGGAAAGTAAATTATAGCCAAGAGATTCAACGAGCATAACATTTTGGATAGAGCTATCATGTGAGATGGCCACCTTACCAAGGACAACCACCTTACCCTTTGAGTTATCACCAAAAGTGACATACTTTCGGGGTCCGCCGTTTTCAGCAAGCTCACAAAACATGTCCTTATATCCGGTCATATGACCAGTCTATCCACTATCAAGAACCCATTCCTTTCCTCCGGCCATGTAACCATGATGGTTAGCCATAAGACCAAAGTTTCTCGTTGCACTACAAAAAAAGGACACATCCGTGACATTTTGGGCCGAACGAAATTTTTTCTGTCATACATATGACACTTCCATGACGATAATTGTGACAAAACCCAGTATCATCATAGATATGGTGGGCTCCTACTTGTATGACAAAAAATCATGACAGAAAATGGGCTTTTCATCCTGGGCGGGCCGGAGACCCAGCTGCATGACATTCTTTGGGACGTCCATGACGAAAAAAACCATGGTAGAAGCGAGGGCGAGGAAAATTTTGGGGAGTTCCCGGTTACGGTGGGAGGTCGGGGGCCGAGCGATGCGCGTTTCTCTCGTACACATACACGCGTGTGTGCGAGGCGTTGGCTCTAACTGAACCCGAGCGAGGCATTGGGCTCTAGCTGAACCCGAGCGATTGCACTACAGGCTACGTGTTACTGAACCCGAGCGATCGATCGATGGTTGTTAACTGAACCCGATCGAGCGATTCCTTCGCTACTGCTGCTAACTGAAGCCGATCGATGCTGCCTCTGGATGATCAGTGAGCGTTGCGGGAGGGGGGGGGGTGGGGGTTGGATGAACAGTTCCCGGTGGGGGTGGATGAACATGACCCCGTGGTGTTGCCTCTGGATGAACAAGGCCCCGATCGATCGAGCCGGTTGGGGCTGGATGAACATGACCCCGTGGAGGGCTAGATGAACAGGACCACCCCGTGGAGGGCAGGATGAACAGTAGCCCGTGGAGGGGTGGTTGAACAAGAGCCCGTGGAGAGGGCTGGTTGAATAGTCGCTGGTGGAGTAGCATGCGGTGGAGGCCGGATGAACAGGAGCCCGTGGATGAACAGTCATAGGTGGAGGATGGAGGAGGTCGACGGTGGATGAATAGTAGCTCGTGGAGGCTGGAGGGGGTCGACGGTGGAGATGAACAGGACCTCCGCTGTAACACCCTCGATGCGACTATATCTCCCACGTGTCGAGGCACGACTTAGAGGCATAATCGCATTGAAGGCATATGTCGCAAGTCAGGCAATCATCACAAACATCCCATGTAATATAGATGAATAAAAGGGATAACATAGTTGGCTTACACTCGCCACGTCAATCAAGTACATAAATAACATACATCATCCAAACACTCATGGCCCGACTACGGCGCCAAAATAAAAGATAACCCAACAAGCGACATGGTCCCGATCAACCCAACTGGGCACCACTACTAATCATCAGGAAAAGAAACATAGTATCGCTGAGAGTCCTCGTCATACTCCCACTTGAGCTCAAGCGCGCCATCTGGAGCTGTATCATCAGACCCTGCATCTGGTGTAATAGTAATCTGTGAGCCACAGGGACTCAGCAATCTCGCACCCTCGCGATGAAGACTATTTAAGCTTATAGGAAGGGTAAGGTAAATATAGGTGGAGCTGCAGCAAGCGACTAGCATATATGGTGGCTAACTTATTCGCAAAAGAGAGCGAGAAGAGGAGGCAAAGCGCGAGCGAGAAACTAGAGGACAACCTGTGCAAGCATTACTCCAACACCGTGTCCACTTCCCGGACTCCGCAAAGAAGAGGCCATCACGGTAACACACACGGTTGATTCATTTTAATTAAATTAAGGTTCATGTTATCTACAACCGGACATTAACAAATTCCCATCTGCCCATAACCATGGGCACGGCTTTCGAAAGTTCAAATCCCTGCAGGGGAGTCCCAACTTAACCCATGACAAGCTCTCACGGTCAACGAAGGAATAGACCTCCTCCCGAGACGTTCCGATCAGACTCGGTATCTCGGTTCTTCAAGACAACTCCGACAATGGTAAAACAAGTCCAGCAACACCACCCGTTGTGCCGACAAATCCCGATAGGAGCTGCACATATCTCATTCTCAGGGCACACCGGATAAGCTAAGCGTACGGGAGCCAACGTAACCCAAGTTGCCAAGGGACGGCCCCGCACGGTGCTCTAGGTTGGACCAACACTCAGAGGAGCACTGGCCGGGGGGGGGGGGGGGGTTAAATAAGATGACCCTCGGCCTCCGGAAACCCAAGGGAAAAAGAGGCTAGGTGGCAAATGGTAAAACCAAGGTTGGGCATTGCTGAAGGAGTTTTATTCAAGGCCGACCGTCGAGGGGTTCCCATTATAACCCAACCGCGTAAGGAACACAAAGTCCGGGAACATAACACCGATATGACGGAAACTAGGGCGGCAAGAGTGGAACAAAACACTAGGTGAGAGGCAGAGCCTTCCATCCTTTACCAAGTATATAGATGCATTAAGATAACATGGCAATATAATGATATCCCAACAAGTAAATAAATGTTCCAACAAGGAACGGTCTCCAATCTTCACCTGCAACTAGCAACACTATAAGAGGGGCTGAGCAAAGCGGTAACATAGCCAATCAACGGTTTGCTAGGACAATGGAGGGTTAGAGGCTGAACATGGCAATTTGGGAGGCTTGAAAGCAAGTGGTAGGCATCGTAGCATTGGCATAGCAAAAGAGCGAGCAAACTAGCATAACAAAGATAGTAGTGATTTCGAGGGTATGATCATCTTGCCTGCAAAGTTGTCAGAGTTGACTGATCCTCAAAAGCAAACTCAACGGGCTCCTCGTTAGCGAACTCGTCTCCCGGCTCTACCCCAACAAGACAAACAAGCAACAAGAACACAATCAACCACGTGCAAGGATCGAGCAAGATGATGCAAACATGGTATGCTATGCGGGATGCATATGCAAGATATGCAAGGAAATGCATGAACCTGGCCTCAACTAGGAAAACCAAGTGTGCCACTGGAAAGATGAGATGAAATCGCTTGAAAATGATATAAAGATCATTGGAAACGGAGTTACGGTTTGGAAAAGGCAAGCGATACAAATATGACACCGGTCTGCGATTTACAGCAAGTAGGCATCTAAATGCAATGAGATGAACATGCTACAGCACTCAAACATGGCATCAAAGTACATGGCAGGGAAGCATTCAAGATGCTTAACAAAAGTGTAGCACTGAGCTACGGCCAATTCATCCATTAACAGGTTCAAACAAGCATGGCAAAAACGCAAATGGTAAAACAGATCTCAGACTTAGTGAAATTAACACTTGTCTGGAATTTCAGATCATATAGCCCTCTTCGGAGCAACAAAGCAACAAGCTATAGGACCTGAACATGACAAAGTAAGACATGGCATGGAGATACTCAACAAGATTAACAAAAGTCCCTTAGTGACCTTGAGCCAAAAGGGATCACAAAATATACTAACAAGCACACGAACATAGCAAAAACATAATCAGTTTTCAGACTTAATGAAAACTGGGACATGCTGAAACTTAACTCAAGTAGGCATGTTTACGAGCTTGATGCACTCACCTCAGTGCAAGTCATGGCAAGACAAGCATACATCCATTAAGAAGGCACAAAATGCAAGCTAGACATGGCAAGAACAATGGCATAGCATGCACGGATCAACTACAATAACATCGGCAAAATCGCAAACAAGTTGACGATCTGCCCAGATTCACAACGAAGCAAAAGTAGAGCTCAATTGACTCAAGCTAGGTTGCTCCATATATGCAAACAAAGACATGGATGGATAGAGCACTACAATATTAACAAAACTCCTTTACTGATCATCCTCAAAAGAGGCACGGATCACTAGGAAACAACATGAACATATGGCATCATGAACTAAACAATCCCAGGACTTAGTGAAATCGCTAAGTGCTTGAAAACAGAATTACCAGGTGCCTCACTTTGCAAGCTTGCACTAGGCACCACACACATCACAAAAATACATGGGCTGCACCTCTGGAAAGATAACAAAACCCTTAACAAAACATATGTAGAACTCATGGGCATATCATGCACACAATAATCATGGCAAAAATGACAAATGTCTAAGATGGAGTAGCAGATCTGACAATTAACTCAAGTAGCCCTCTTCTAACAGCATTTCGGGCATCAAGATGACCTCAAATGAAAATGATGCAATGGAATGAAATGATGTACTCTCTAAGACGAACATTTTGATATGCTATATGCGAAAAACGAAGCTACGGATGTGGAGATATAGCAAGATGAACAGGAGCACATGGATTAGGGTTTCGGGAGAAAGTCAACCCACACGGGATCTAGATCTGAGATCTGGATGGCGCGGATTACGAGGTTGGCCGGCAACTATGACGGGGATCGCCGGAGTTGTACGAGGAGGCGGCGGGGAGGCGCTCCCGGGCCGGACCGCGTCGGATCCGGCCGGCAGGGAGCCGGAGAGGCGGCGGGGCGGCGCCCATGGCGCGAGGCGGCGCACAGGACTCCGGGCGACAACGGGGGGCTGCCAGAGCGGGGCGGCTCCGGTGGCGGAGCCTCACCGGCGCGGGAGGAGGAGATGGGGCGGCGGTGACGATCCGAGGTGGCGGGAGCAGGTGGGCCGCGGGGGCCCGGTGCGGGCCTGGCGGGCCCGCGCGGCAGTGTCGAAGCGACGATGTGGGCGCGGCGGCTCGGCCACTCAGGAACCGACACGTGGCAGCGGCGGTTGCAGCGGACACGTCCGGCCGGCGGAATTTTGTCCGGTGGCGAGGAGAGGAAGAGAGTTAGGGTTTCGCCCGTGAATTTCGGAGGGGGTTCTATAAATAGGCATAGAGGGAGCTAGGAGAGTCCAAATGAGGTGCGGTTTTCGGCCACGCGATCGTGATCGAACGCTCTTGATGATGGAGCAGGGTTAGGTGGGTTTTGGGCCAAAATGGAGGGGTGTTGGGATGCAACACACACGAGGCCTTTTCGGTCCCTCGGTTAACCGTTGGAGTATCAAACGAAGTCCAAATGATACGAAACTTGACAGGCGGTCTACCGGTAGTAAACCAAGGCCACCTGGCAAGTCTCGGTCCAATCCGGAAATGTTTAATCCCCACACATGAAGGAAAGCTAGAATTGGTCACCGGAGGAGAACGAAGAGCCGGAATGCAAAATGGACAACGGGGAAAATGCTCGAATGCAAGAGATGAACACGTATGCAAATGCAATGCACATGATGACATGATATGAGATGCATGACAAAGATAACAACACACGGAGACAAAGACCCGAACCCGAGAAAATAAATTAACTTAAAGCCAGAAACGGCAAGAGTTGGATTACATATTGGGAAAGTCATATCCGGGGTGTTACAACACTCCACCACTACGAAAAGATCTCGTCCCGAGATCTAGGACTAAAAGAACGCCGGGTACTCAGAATGGAGGTGATCCTCGCGTTCCCAGGTAGCTTCACGGTCGGAATGGTGTGACCACTTGACTTTGAGAAATTTGATTGACTTGTTGCGAGTCTTGCGTTCGGTCTCTTCAAGGATAGCAACGGGGTGCTCACGATAGGAGAGATCTTCTTGGAGCTCAATGTCCTCGAAGTTGACGGTGCGGTCAGGTGTCTTGAAGCACTTTCGGAGCTGAGAGACATGGAACACATCATGAACATTTGCAAAGTTTGAAGGAAACTCGAGTTGATAGGCAAGGTCGCCTCTCTTGCTGACAATCTTGAAAGGTCCCACGTATCTAGGGGCAAGCTTCCCTTTGATACCGAAGCGACGAGTCCCTTTCATAGGAGAGACACGGAGGTAAACATGATCTCCGATCTCGAAAGCCAAATCACGGTGCTTACTATCATAGTAGCTCTTCTGGCAGGATTGGGCTGCTTTGAGGTTATCACGAATGACTTTGCACATTTCTTCTACCTCTGTGATTAAGTCATTACCTAGCAGCTGACGTTCATCGGTTTCAGACCAGTTGAGAGGGGTACGACACTTCCTGCCATACAGAATTTCAAATGGGGCCTTGCCCGAACTTGCTTGAAAACTGTTGTTGTAGGAGAATTCAGCATAAGGAAGACAATCCTCCCACTTCATGCGGAAGGAGATCACACAAGCCCTGAGCATATCTTCAAGAATCTGGTTGACACGCTCAACTTGACCGCTTGTTTGAGGATGGAAAGCTGTGCTGAAGCGGATGTTGGTGCCCATGGCCTTCTGAAAAGAATCCCAAAACTTTGAGGTAAAGATGCTGCCACGGTCTGAAGAGATCACTTGAGGGATACCGTGCAAAGAGACAATTCGAGAGGTATAGAGTTCCGCCAATTGAGCTGCAGTGATTGACTCTTTGATAGGCAGAAAATGAGCCACTTTGGTGAGTTTGTCAATGACAACGAATATAGCATCATTGCCACGCTTGGACTTTGGAAACCCAGTCATGAAGTCCATCTCAATGTGGTCAAACTTCCATTCTGGAATGGCAAGAGGTTGGAGGAGACCAGCTGGCCTTTGGTGTTCTGCCTGCACTCTTCTGCAGACATCACACTCATTCACGAATTGAGCAATCTCTCGCTTCATTCGAGTCCACCAATAAGCTTGCTTAAGGTCCTGATACATCTTCGTGCTCCCAGGGTGGATGGAGAGGAGAGAAATGTGAGCCTCGTTCATGATCACTTTACGGAGGTCACCTTTGGGTACAACAATTCGATCCTCGAAGAAGAGAGTGTCCTTGTCATCAAGGCGGTAGCACTTGTACTTGGGTTGACTCTTGGCAATCCCAATCTTCACCTTTTTCACCATAGTATCAAGAAGCTGGGCTTGGCGAATCTGGTCTTCCAAGGTAGGAGAGACTTGAAGGTTGGCGAGGAAACCTTGAGGAACAACTTGCAGATTATGTTTGCGGAAAGCTTCACAAAGCTCGGGTTGATAAGGCTTGAGAATCAGACTGTTACAGTAGGCTTTCCTACTCAATGCGTCAGCAATCACATTGGCCTTGCCTGGAGTATACTCGATACTCGGATTATACTCTTGAATCATTTCGACCCATCGAGTTTTCCTGAGGTTGTGATTAGGTTGAGTGAAGATGTACTTGAGACTCTTGTGATTAGTGAAAATGTCCACTTTCCTTCCCAATAAAAGATGTCTCCAAGTCAAAAGAGCATGCACAACTGCCACCAACTCGAGATCATGAGTGGGGTAGTTCTTCTCATTAGGCTTCAACTAGCGAGAGGTATAAGCAACAACTTTCTTCTCTTGCATCAATACTGCACCGAGACCTTGGAGAGAGGCATCACAAAAGACCTCGTATGGCTTGGATTCATCAGGCGGAGTAAGAACTGGAGCAGTGATCAATTTCTCTTTCAAAGTGTTGAAAGAAATATCACACTCCGGAGACCAAACGTACTTGACGTGCTTCTGGAGAAGATTTGAGAGAGGCTTCGCGATCTTAGAAAAGTTTTCAACGAATCTTCGGCAATAGCTTGCGAGACCGAGGAAGCTACGGAGTTGCTTCACGTTCTGAGGAGGTTCCCAATTAATGATTGCAGACACCTTCTCAGGATTCACGGCAATGCCCTTGGCAGAGATGATATGACCAAGATAAAGAACCTCATCGAGCCAAAATTCACACTTGGAGAACTTGGCGTAGAACTGGTGTCCCCTCAGCTTATCAAGAACCAAACGCAAGTGCTTCGCATGATCTTCCTTGTTCTTCGAGAAAACCAGAATGTCGTCAAGATAGACCAAAACAAAGTCATTGGTGTAGGCATTGAAGATGAAGTTCATCATGCGAGAGAACGTCGGAGGAGCGTTGACGAGGCCAAAAGACATGACAGTGTATTCATATGACCCATAGCTTGTCCTGAGAGCCGTCTTGGGAATATCTTGCTCACGGATTCGAATCTGATGATAACCCATACGGAGATCAAGCTTGGAGAATACTTGGGCACCTTTGAGTTGTTCGAACAGCTCATTTATGTTGGGAAGTGGGTATTTGTTCTTGATGGTCTTCTTGTTCAATGGACGATAATCAACACAAAGTCGGTTCGTTCCATCCTTCTTCTTCACAAAAAGAACACCACAACCCCATGGAGAAGAACTAGGCCGGATGAGACCCATTCTTTCTTGAATATCGAGTTGCTTCTTTAGCTCCTTCAACTCTTCAGGTCCGAGCTTGTAAGGACGCTTGCACACAGGTTCCGTACCGGGCTCAAGATCAATAACGAATTCAACAGGCCGGTGCGGAGGCATTCCTGGAAGCTCTTCTGGAAAGATGTCTTGATATTCACAAACGACTGGAATCTGCGAGATAGCATCCAGTTCACCCTTCTCATTGAGAGAAAACAACCGGATTGTATCATCACAAGCGGCAAAGACAATTACATCCTCAGACGAATGAGTCAATTGAATCTGCCTGGCTGCACAATCAAGCTGAGCCTTGTGCTTAGAATAAGATCAATATCCGAGTTACCAAGAACCATTGGAGAAGCCAGAAACTTGAAATCACCCATCATGATAGAAATATCCGGGACTATTGAAGTAGCCCTCATAGACTTAGCCGGAGAAACCACTCCCATAGGTTTACCCAACATTTGCGAAATGAAGTCATGCTTGGAAACAAATGATCTTGACATGAAACAATGCGATGCACCAGTGTCAAAAAGAACTCTTGCGGGAATAGAGTTAACTGGAAAGTTACCCGTGATGACATCTGATGAATCCTCTGCCTGAGCTGCATTCATCAAATTGACCTTGGCGTGCTTGGGGTTATGCTTGACCACAACTGTACTTGCCGATCTGATAAGAGGAGGAGGAGGAAGACGCCTCTGGTTGAAATACTTGTTGGCATAGTGACCCTTCTTTTGGCACTTGTTGCACGTGACCTCTGAAAGCGGACGGTGGTACAGAGCACTCGATCTTGGAGGTTGCGACGAAGTCTTGTTCTGAAAGCCAGGGTTGGGTGGGTGGGAAGAACCACTGCCACCTTTGCTCTTCTGCTGATACGGCTGACGGAACGGAGGAGGAGGAAGCCAATACTTCTGCTGCTTGGCCACTTGAGTAGAGGAAGAAGGAGTAGCATCTCTGACTCGCTTCTTGGAAGCATCACACCTCAACTGAGCAGCCTCTTGCTTCAGTGCCATGTTGTAGAACTCATCATACCTCAAGGGCTCAAAGAGAACAAGCGCAAGCTGAATTTCTTCTCTGAGACCACCCCTGAACTGGTATATCATGCTCTTCTCATCAGGTACGTCCTGCTTGGCAAAGTGGGCGAGCTTCTGGAACAACTTGTTGTAGTCATAGACAGACAAAGAGCCTTGCTTCAGGTTGTGAAATTCCTCACGCTTACTTTCAGTCACACTCTGAGGGATGTGATGAGCTCAGAATCTTGACGAAATTCATCCCAAGTGATCACACGTCCACCTCTGGAATCCTTGTACTGCTGGAACCATTCTACAGCTTGATCTTTGAGTTGGAAAGAAGCGAACTTGACGAAATCTTCAGGCCTGACGTTGCTGCACTCAAAATGCTTACACAGATCCACAAGCCAATCGTCAGCATCGGTTGCCTCAACACAATTGCTGAACGTCTTTGGCCCATTAGCAAGGAACTGGTTTAGTGTAGCAAAGTGGTTCTGATTGTTGCCTTGATTCCCTTGATTGCCTTGATTGCGCTCTTGGAGAATTTGCATGATCAACTGCGTGTTTGCATTGGTTGTGGCCATCACAGCTTGCCATGCCTCCGGAGGAGGTGGAGGTGGTGGCGGATCTTGATTCTGGTTCTGACTGGTGCTCTTAGCGGGAGCCATCTTGAACAGGTTGACCACCGTTAGCACATAGACAGATAAATGAAGCTGAATCCAACGGAATGAAAATTGCAACATAAAGTCTTCACATCCGACCAAAATGAACGAATGCATTCCTCTTGAAATGGTCACATATCCATAAATCGCGAAGCCACATAGAGTTAGGTAGAAGAAGTAAATCAACAAGGTACAGACGAAGAACGAATAATCGGTAAGAAATCCCAATCTCAAACCAATATCCGTGGAAGAAGAACTAGAGCTACAAGAATTCCCACCTATGAAACTCCCGAACCTTTCTGGTTATGCAATCAGGTGTTGGGGATACAGGGGAAGCATAATATCTCACCCAAACTAGCAAATCCTACATCCAACTATATCCATCCTTCAACACATAACCGAGAAAAAACTTCGGAAACCATCTACCTCAACCTTTGAAAAGCATCCATTATACAAGTTATGGCGATACTCCCGAACTCCCGCCCCAGTACTGGGTGGCGTCGAGGTTATCTCACCAATGAACTGCATAAAAGAGATTTTCGATGTCGGCGTACTAAACTCAGGTATTCCAGAATTGCAACGATAAAATTATGATGACAACACCTCAGAGCTCAACTCCCAGGCACCAAGACAATGTTCTCATCATAAAACCATCGGAACGATTCCAATATACGCGCGTGATCCTAAATTTTTTTTAGCGAAATTTGAGAAGAGAAGAGTCAAAACTCTACGTCAGGATGCCTTACCAGAGCGATGAGGGGACTAGGAAGTAAAAAGAATTCCTAAGCTCTCCGATATATAATTCCTAATTGACTCAAAACATTTTTTCTAGACACAACTCGGCTGCTAAAAACGATCAATCAGTGGGGGATCCTAAGGTCGGGGAAGGCTCTGATTACCAACTTGTAACACCCTCGATGCGACTATATCTCCCACGTGTTGAGGCATGACTTAGAGGCATAATCGCATTGAAGGCATATGTTGCAAGTCAGGCAATCATCACAAACATCCCATGTAATATAGATGAATAAAAGGGATAACATAGTTGGCTTACATTCACCACGTCAATCAAGTACATAAATAACATACATCATCCAAACACTCATGGCCCGACTACGACGCCAAAATAAAAGATAACCCAACAAGCGACATGGTCCCGATCACCCCAACTGGGCACCACTACTGATCATCAGGAAAAGAAACATAGTATCGCTGAGAGTCCTCGTCGTACTCCTACTTGGGCTCAAGCGCGCCATCTGGAGCTGTATCATCAGACCCTGCATCTAGTGTAATAGTAATCTGTGAGCCACAGGGACTCAGCAATCTCGCACCCTCGCGATCAAGACTATTTAAGCTTATAGGAAGGGTAAGGTAAATATAGGTGGAGCTGCAGCAAGCGACTAACATATATGGTGGCTAACTTATTCGCAAAAGAGAGCGAGAAGAGGAGGCAAAGCGCGAGCGAGAAACTAGAGGACAACCTGCGCAAGCATTACTCCAACACTGTGTCCACTTCCCGGACTCCGCCGAGAAGAGGCCATCACGGTAACACACACGGTTGATTCATTTTAATTAAATTAAGGTTCAAGTTATCTACAACTGGACATTAACAAATTCCCATCTGCCCATAACCGCGGGCACGACTTTCGAAAGTTCAAATCCCTGCAGGGGAGTCCCAACTTAGCCCATGACAAGCTCTCACGGTCAACGAAGGAATAGACCTCCTCCCGAGACGTTCCGATCAGACTCGGTATCTCGGTTCTTCAAGACAACTCCGACAATGGTAAAACAAGTCCAGCAACACCACCCGTTGTGCCGACAAATCCCGATAGGAGCTGCACATATCTCGTTCTCAGGGCACACCGGATAAGCTAAGCGTACGGGAGCCAACGTAACCCAAGTTGCCAAGGGACGGCCCCGCACGGTGCTCTAGGTTGGACCAACACTCAGAGGAGCACTGGCCGGGGGGGGGGGGGGTTTAAATAAGATGACCCTCGGGCTCCAGAAACCCAAGGGAAAAAGAGGCTAGGTGGAAAATGCTAAAACCAAGGTTGGGCATTGCTGAAGGAGTTTTATTCAAGGCGGACCGTCGAGGGGTTCCCATTATAACCCAACCGCGTAAGGAACGCAAAGTCCGGGAACATAACACCGATATGACGGAAACTAGGGCGGCTAGAGTGGAACAAAACACTAGGCGAGAGGCTGAGCCTTCCACCCTTTACCAAGTATATAGATGCATTAAGATAACATGGCAATATAATGATATCCCAACAAGTAAATAAATGTTCCAACAAGGAACGGTCTCCAATCTTCACCTGCAACTAGAAACGCTATAAGAGGGGCTGAGCAAAGCGGTAACATAGCCAATCAACGGTTTGCTTGGACAATGGAGGGTTAGAGGCTGAACATGGCAATTTGGGAGGCTTGAAAGCAAGTGGTAGGCATCGTAGCATTGCCATAGCAAAAGAGCGAGCAAACTAGCATAGCAAAGATAGTAGTGATTTCGAGGGTATGATCATCTTGCCTACAAAGTTGTCAGAGTTGACTGGATCCTCAAAAGCAAACTCAACGGGCACCTCATTAGCGAACTCGTCTCCCGGCTCTACCAAAACAGGACAAACAAGCAACAAGAACACAATCAACCACGTGCAAGGATCGAGCAAGATGATGCAAACATGGTATGCTATGCGGGATGCGATGCGGGATGCATATGCAAGATATGACAGGAAATGCATGAACCTGGCCTCAACTTGGAAAACCAAGTGTGCCACTGGAAAGATGAGATGAAATCGCTTGAAAACGATATAAAGATCATCGGAAACGGAGTTACGATTTGGAAAAGGCAAGCAATACAAATATGACACCGGTCTGCGATTTACAGCAAGTAGGCATCTAAATGCAATGAGATGAACATGCTACAGCACTCAAACATGGCATCAAAATAGATGGCAGGAAAGCATTCAAGATGCTTAACAAAAGTGTAGCACTGAGCTACGGCCAATTCATCCATTAACAGGTTCAAACAAGCATGGCAAAAACGCAAATGGTAAAACAGATCTCAGACTTAGTGAAATTAACACTTGTCTGGAATTTCAGATCATATAGCCCTCTTCGGAGCAACAAAGCAACAAGCTACAGGACCTGAACATGACAAATTAAGACATGGCATGGAGATACTCAACAAGCTTAACAAAAGTCCCTTAGTGACCTTGAGCCAAAAGGGATCACAAAATATACTAACAAGCACACGAACATAGCAAAAACATAATCAGTTCTCAGACTTAATGAAAACTGGGACATGCTGAAACTTAACTCAAGTAGGCATGTTTACGAGCTCGATGCACTCACCTCGGTGCAAGTCATGGCAAGACAAGCATAGATCCATTAAGAAGGCACAAAATGCAAGCTAGACATGGCAAGAACAATGGCATAGCATGCACGGATCAACTACAATAACATCGGCAAAATCGCAAACAAGTTGACGATCTGCCCAGATTCACAACGAAGCAAAAGTAGAGCTCAATTGACTCAAGCTAGGTTGCTCCATATATGCAAACAAAGACATGGATGGATAGAGCACTACAATATTAACAAAACTCCTTTACTGATCATCCTCAAAAGAGGCATGGATCACTAGGAAACAACATGAACATATGGCATCATGAACTAAACAATCCCAGGACTTAGTGAAATCGCTAAGTGCCTGAAAACAGAATTACCGGGTGCCTCACTTTGCAAGCTTGCACTAGGCACCACACACATCACAAAAATACATGGGCTGCACCTCTGGAAAGATAACAAAACCCTTAACAAAACATATGTAGAACTCATGGGCATATCATGCACACAATAATCATGGCAAAAATGACAAATGTCTAAGATGGAGTAGCAGATCTGACAATTAACTCAAGTAGCCCTCTTCTAAGAGCATTTCGGGCATCAAGATGACCTCAAATGAAAATGATGCAATGGAATGAAATGATGTACTCTCTAAGACGAACATTTTGATATGCTATATGCGAAAAACGGAGCTACGGATGTGGAGATATAGCATGATGAACATGAGCACATGGATTAGGGTTTCGGGAGAAAGTCAACCCACACGGGATCTAGATCTGAGATCCGGATGGCGCGGATTACGAGGTTGGCCGGCAACTACGACGGGGATCGCTGGAGTTGTACGAGGAGGCGGCGGGGAGGCGCTCCCGGGCCGGACCGCGTCGGATCCGGCCGGCAGGGAGCCGGAGAGGCGGCGGGGCGGCGCCCATGGCGCGAGGCGGCGCACAGGACTCCGGGCGGCGACGGGGGGCTGCCGGAGCGGGGCGGCTCCGGTGGCGGAGCCTCGCCGGCGCGGGAGGAGGAGATGGGGCGGCGGCGACGATCCGAGGCGGCGGGAGCAGGTGGGCCGCGGGGGCCCGGTGCGGGCCCGCGCGGCACCGGCGAAGCGACGATGTGGGCGCGGCGGCTCGGCCACTCAGGAGCCAACACGTGGCGGCGGCGGTTGCAGCGGACACGTCCGGCCGGCGGAATTTTGTCCGGTGGCGAGGAGAGGAAGAGAGTTAGGGTTTCGCCCGTGAATTTCAGAGGGGGTTCTATAAATAGGCATAGAGGGAGCTAGGAGAGTCCAAATGAGGTGCGGTTTTCGGCCACGCGATCGTGATCGAACGATCTAGATGATGGAGCAGGGTTAGGTGGGTTTTGGGCCAAAATGGAGGGGTGTTGGGCTGCAACACACACAAGGCCTTTTCGGTCCCTCGGTTAACCGTTGGAGTATCAAACGAAGTCCAAATGATACGAAACTTGACAGGCGGTCTACCGGTAGTAAACCAAGGCCGCCTGGCAAGTCTCGGTCCAATCCGGAAATGTTTAATCCCCACACACGAAAGAAAGCTAGAATTGGTCACCAGAGGAGAACGAAGCGCCGGAATGCAAAATGGACAACGGGGAAAATGCTCGAATGCAAGAGACGAACACGTATGCAAATGCAATGCACATGATGACATGATATGAGATGCATGACAAAGATAACAACACACGGAGACAAAGACCCGAACCCGAGAAAATAAATTAACTTAAAGCCGGAAACGGCAAGAGTTGGATTACATATTGGGAAAGTCATATCCGGGGTGTTACATCCATTTCGACCGTAGCGCTCCAACACAAGTCCGTTTCGTCCGTTTTGCGGTACGCACACCCCTCCCGATCAACAGGACCCCCGTTTCGACCGTAGGAGGTCCGTTACCTCCGTTTTGTGGTACGCCAGACCCCTCCCGATGAATAGTATCCCATTTCGAATGTGGCCAGTCGAACACAAGGCCGTTTCCTCCATTCTGCAGTACGCCATGCCTCGTTTCCATCGCCTGTTCCGTTCAAGCCCTCCCGATGAACACGACGCATTCCGTTGCCTCCCCATGAACACGAAGCATTCCGTTGCCTCCCCATGAACACGATGCATTCCGTTGCCTCCCCATGAACACGATGACGACGCTGTTTCTCCATTCCGACCCAGCCATGTACACGAGCCCTGGCCATACGTATGCACGAGTAGGCGTTCGAGACCCCGCCCGTATGTACACATACGTGGCCGTATTTTCTTTCTTGCACCCTGGTCGCCTCTACTATGACATGTGCGCGCCTCTACATCGACCAATATATATGTACGTACACGTTCTCGACCAGAATGACAACGCTACGTATGCTTTGACCAGGTGGGTTCCGACTGTCAGGCACTTCCTTGCATGCGAAGATGTAGCTGGTGGGTCCCAGCAGTCAGGGGGGCGAAATACGGTGGCCCGTCCGGTGGGTCCCGCTATCAGGTGGAGGAATAATTATTTTGCACGTAATAAGGAGGCACTTCCTTGCTGCGGCCGTGGACCCAACTGTCAGCCTCTCCACATACAGTCCACGTCCGATGGAAGCCGTTCCTTGACCACGTTGACCACGCCGCGCCGAGAGCACCAGGGCGGTGGACGACGGCGAGGCCTAGGAAGGGGACAACGCGGAGCCGGGGAAGACGCGGCAGTGGATGCCCACACGTAGAGGAGTGCGAGGGTTCACTGGTTCGTTGCGGTGTGAGGCTGCCATCGCCGCAGAATAACAGGGGGTATGGGTGAGTAGAGGGATGGCCTGGCCAACGGTGGGAGTAGTAGGGGGCGGTGAGGCCTCCGCCGCATCGCAGCCGGCAATGGGAGGCAGTAGCACGAGGCACGACCGGCGCTGGTTTGGGCGGCTGGAGCAAGAAGACCAGAGGTTGAAGAAGCACTACGACCGTTGGATGGACATCGTACGGTCACTGGAGCTAGAATCGTGCATATTGACTAAGTTGACAAAGCCCTCCATCCCCGTCAACTTAGTAGGCCCACAAGTCAGCCTGCCACTATACTGGGTCCTAGCTAATAGGGGGAGTATTCATTATTTTGTGCGTAATAAGGAGGCACTTCCTTGCGTGCGAAGATATAGCTGGTGGGTCCGAGCTGTCAGCGACGGTAACGTTTTTTTCGCGAAATACAGAGGCCCTTTCGGTGGGTCCCTGATGTCAGGTGGAGGAATCATTATTTTGCGCGTAATAAGGAGGCATTTCCTTGCGTGCGGCTGTGGACCCAGCTATTGGCCTCTCCACGTAAAGTCCACTTTAGATGCATGTCCGTTGTTGACCACGTTGACCAGGCCGCGCCGACAGCACCAGGGCGATGGGCGACGGCGAGGCCTAGGAAGGGGACGACACGGAGGCAGGGAAGACTCGGCAGTTGTTTCCCACGCGGAGGGGAGTACGACTGTACGAGGGTTTACTGGTTCGTCTGCCGTTGCCGGATAATAACAGCAGGTGTGGGTGAGTAGAGGGATGGCTAGGCTAGCGATGGGAGTAAGGTCGGGCGGTGAGGCCAGCGCGGCAGCACAACCGACCGTGAGGAGGAGGGAGCGGGCAGTCCCGTCGGCGCTTGTTTGAGCGGCTGGAGCAGGAAGAGTAGAGATTGAAGAAGCACGATGGCCGTTGGATGGACATCCAACAGTCAGTGCTTATGCGTCAACCTTTTTTTAGGAAAGCCTTAAATCTGTGGAAAATAGCATACAACCCATCTACCATTATTTCTAATAATTTATAGCCCATTTGCTAATTCTTAAGGTTTTTTTGGAGCCCATATTCTTTTTGTTAGCATTACAGCCCATATTGTGGCAACGGTTAAAAAATTATACGGAATTTTGCATATTTCGGTGCGGTCCGAACTGTTTTTAATCCCGAAATTTTGACTCACATTCAAACTGATTTTAAAAATAAACTTATATCAATATAAAATCCAACAAATTCTCCACACATAAAAATTAATGTAATTTAAAATCTTGAAATGAAAAAAAAGATATTTGAAACTAATTGCCGGTTTGATGTGTTTTAAAAATGTACAACCCATTTCTCATTACTGAACGGCCATTTTCTCGGCCAGCCGAATGAAAGCTCTCCTCGTCTTGAAAGATTTGCAGCCCAACAGGCCTGACAAAGCGACTTACTTGGCAAATCATAAAAAACTGGGCTGTGGCCATGGACCCAGCTGTCAGCCTCTCCACGTACAGTACTCTTCCGATGGAAGTCATTCCTTGACCACGCCGCGCGGAGAGCACCACGGCGGTGGACGACGGCGAGGCCTAGGAAGGGGACGACGCGGTAGTGGAAGCCCGCGCGGAGAGGACTACGAGGGTTCACTGCTTTGGCTGCGGTGTGAGTCTGCCGTCGCCGCAGGGCCTGGCCAACGGTGGGAATAGTAGGGGGCGGTGAGGCCTCTGCGGCAGCATAGCCGGCCACGGGAGGCAGGAGCATGCATCACGACCGGCGCTGCTTTGGGCGGCTGGAGCAAGAAGACCAGAGGTTGAAGAAGCACTACGGCCGTTGGATGGACATCGTACGATCACTGGAGCTAGAATCGTTCATATTGACTAAGTTGACAAAGCCCTTCGCCCCTGTCTACTTAGTAGGCCCACAAGTCAGCCTCCCAGCAAGGTGGGTCCCAGCTAGCCGGGGGAGTATTCATTTTTTTGTGCGTAATAAGGAGGCACTTCCGGTGGGTCCGAGCTGACAGCGGGGGAACGTTTTTTTCACGAAATACGGTGGCCCATCCGATGGGTCCCAGCAGTCAGGGGGAAATGATTTTTTTGCAAAATACTGGTGGCCTGTCCGGTGGGTCCCCGCTGTCAGGTGGAGGAATAATTATTTTCTGTGTAATGAGGCACTTCCTTGCGGCTGCCGTGGACCCAGATGTCGGCCTCTCCACATACAGTACTCTTCCGATGAAAGCCGTCCGTTGACCACATTGACCACGCCGCGCCGAGAGCACCACGGCGGTGGACGACGGCAAGGCCTAGGAAGGGGACGACATGGAGCTGTGCAAGACGCGGCAGTGGATGCCCATGCGGAGAGGAGTATAAGCGTTCACTGGTTCGGCTGCGGTGTGAGGCTGCCGTCGCCGCAGAATAATAGGGGGTGTGGGTGAGTGGAGGGATGGCCTGGCTAGTGGTGGGAGTAGTATGGGGGCGGTGAGGCCTCTGCAGTAGCACAGCCGGCCACTGGAGGTAGGAGCAGGCGGCACGACCGGCGCTGCTTTGGGCGGCTGGAGCAAGAAGACCAGAGGTTGAAGAAGCACTATGGTCGTTGGATGGACATCATACGGTCACTGGACTATTGACTAAGTTGACAAAGCTCTCCATCCCTGTCGACTTAGTAGGCCCACAAGTCAGTCGAACAATATGGTGGGTCCTAGCTAGCAGGTGGGTATTCATTTTTTGGGCGTAATAAGGAGGCACTTCCTTGCGTGCGAAGATATAGCTGGTGGGTCCGACTTGTCAGCGGGGGGAACGTTTTTTCGTGAAATACAGAGGCCCTTCCTGTGGGTCCTAGCTGTCAGGTGGAGGAATCATTATTTTGCGCGTAATAAGGAGGAATTTCTTTGCGTGCGGCCATGGACCCAACTGTCAGCCTCTCCATGTACAGTCCACTTCCGATGGATGTCGTTCATTGACCACGTTGACCAGGCCGCGCCGAGAGCACCAGGGCGGTGGACGCCGACGAGGCCTAGGAAGGGAACGACATGGAGCCAGGGAATACTCGACAGTTGTTTCCCACGCGGAGGAGTACGAGGGTTTACTGGTTCATCTGCCGTCGCTGGAGAATAACAGCATGTGTGGGTGAGTAGAGGGATGGCTAGGCCAGCGATGGGAGTACGATGGGGCCGTGAGGCCTGCACGGTAGCATAGCCGGCCGCGGGAGGAGGGAGCAGACAGTCCCGCCGACGCTTGTTTGAGCGGGTTGAGCATGAAGAGCAGAGATTGAAGAAGCACGACAGCCGTTGGATGGACATCCAATGGTCACTGCTCTCATGTGTTGACTAAGTTGACAGGGCGTTGCGTGTGCGTCAACCTTTTTTTTATGAAAGCATACGCGTCAACCTGTAGTAGGCACACAAGTCAGCCTCAAATCTGTGGAAAATAGCATATAGCCCATCTGCCATTATTTCTAATAATGTATATCCCATTTTCTAATTCTTAAGAATTTTTTTGGAGCCATCTTCTTTTTGTTAGCATCACACCCCATATTGTGGCCACGGTTAAAAAGTATACGAAATTTTGCATATTTTTGTGCGGTCAACTGTTTTTAATCCAGAAATATCGATTCACATTCAAACTATTTTGAAAAATAATTTATATAAATATAAAATCCAAATAATTGTCCACGCATAAAAATCAATGGAATTTAAGATCCCGTAATGAAAAAAAATTGAAACTGATTCCCGGTTTGATGTGTTTTAAAAATGTACATCCCATTTCTGGGCAAACCGAATGAAACTCTCCTCGTCTTGAAAGATTTGTAGCCCAGCAGGGCCGATAAAGCAAGTAGGCCTTGTTTGGGTATTTCTTTTTAAAAAATAGAACTGGGCTAGCCATTTTCAGCAAGAAAAAAAACACAACTGGGCTCATGATGTGGTAAACATAAATAAAACCCTGGCTAGATGGGCCACAACCCCCGCACAACCCCGTTGTTACCCTGATCCGTCGCTAAAACTAGTATAAATAACAACTGCTTGTTCCTCAAAAAAAACTGCTCGACTTGCTGGGTCCTTGGTGTCAGCCGCTCGTAGTGTAATTCTCTCGTTTATTGACTACGTTGACAATGGCGTGAGCCCCAGATGTCCAACCATTAGGAGGAACCATATTTTTGGGCTTGTACTATAGAGGCACTTGCTTGCGTACTGCCATGACGCTGGTGGGTCCCTACTGTCATCCTCTCCACGTACAGTCATCTCCTTGTTCCTCTCGGTTGTTGACGATGTTGACAATGCAAGAGGGCGGCGCACCGCGCACGGCGAGCGAACCAAGGCCGCAAGGCGGAGGACGACGGTGAGGCCTCGGACGGAACGAACATGAGCCGTTGAAGATGCGCCAGTCCAGTCGCAGGCGGAGGGGAGTACGAGGGTTGACTGGTTCGGGCGCGGGTGCGTGTTGGGGCTGACATCGCCGGAGAATAACATGACGTGTGGGGGAATAGAGGGAGGGACTGGCCAACGTTGGAGGGTACGTACGGTAGGGCGGCGGAGGCGCAGCTAGCCATGGGAGGTGGGAGCAGGCAAAGCCGACAAGGTGGTTTGGTTTGGGCGATTGGAGGAAGAAGAAGACAAGAGATAGAAGATACACGACAGATGTTGGATGTCAATCCAACGGCTGGTAGGCAGAATCGTTTGTTGACTGGCTAGTAAGTCGACACCACCTTGGATAGGCTATTTCCTCGCGGGTCCCAAATGTCAGAATCCAAATCTGTCACGGTCATGCGGCCTTTCCTATGAAAATTTACAGCCCATTTGATGTGCTAGTTCGAAATAAGTTTATGGGTGCTGGTGGGGGCTAATCACTTGGCTTCTGTAATGCATAGTGAGCTCAAGTAGCCGGCGAGAGTGATGTTATTTCCCTTGGTTTGGATTTGTTACAATATTTCACTCTGAATTAAATGAATGGCAAGCCATTTGCCTTGTTTCAAAGAAAATATGACAGTCACAACCAAGTTGAAAAGGGCAGGAACATCTAACTCCAGCTTACAAACTGTACAAAAGCACGAGTGTTAATTTTTCATCAGGTTTACAAAAAAACCAGATTGTAAAGGGAAACAACATCTAACTCCAGCACTGTTTTCGACAGTCATAGTCAAATGGATCGGTCAGGTCCATAGAATGAACATCCTGGGTCGTAAAATTTACTGGATTATGACCACAATATGTTGCAAATAGAAGCCCGGCACGTTCAGAAGATCTTTTGCCCACCTGAAACTCCTTTTTTTTGCTCTTTGACATACCCATCCGTCAAAACCATGCTGCTGATAAACTTAAGCTTGATGGACAATAGTAACCTCACATTCAGCAGGAAGAATGTGACAAATCTTGTGTTTGCACGGTTGGCTACATATCGTTCTAGCGTTATTGTTTTCAATGGAATCTCATGAGAAGTGAGAAAATCCCGATGCTTGCGAACCACCGATTGGTTATAACTTTCTTACCCCGTTATGTTGCCTAAATAGACATGAAGATTGAAAACAGTTAAGGTCTAAAAGAAGAGTGTCAAAAGAGCAACAGCTGAACGGTTAATTCTAGTACACTATATGCAGGCTTCCAATGTGCGTGAAATTATCACCTTTATATACAACTTCTCCAGACATGGAAAGCATTGCAGCAAGCCAATAATCTTGTTCAGATCAAAACTATTCATTTGGATATAAAAGATATTGATAGAATCCAACACCATTGATAGGCCATCCATGGAGAAACTCTTCATTGAGCATAGAACATAATATTAGTAAAAAATGTGTACTCCAAGATGATATATAAATTATGCGCAAAAATTTAAAATGCAACTTATGGTTACAAGTGTAGATGATAATATAAAGTACCTGAAGAACTGTGGAGCCAAACACCATATTGAAATGAGCACAGAGATCATGTATTACACCCAAGGTCTCCAGTTTAGGCACAGAGAGGACGATTATTTGGAACGGTGAATAACTAGAATCAAGGATCAACCTTTGAAGTGAAGGGGCATCTTGGATGATGAGCTGCCTTCCATCAAAAGAAATTCCAATTCTTACAAGGTTAGCCGACTTTATTTGGAGACAACCGATTCTAACTATGAAAACAAGCACGAAGCACTCCAGCGCAGGGCAACTGGAGTGGATGATGCTGTGCAATGAGGCCTCCGATATACGAACCCGCACAAGTGAAAGTTTCTTGAGAAACGGGAGCCAAAGGTTTAGTACCAGATTCTCTGGTAGGTAGCACTGCGCAAAGGTGGCAGTGTGGAGAGAGGACGAAAACCCCGAGATGGACATCGGTGCTGAGGGCACAAGTACATGGCGTTCGGTATGTGGTATGTGATTTCCAGGGGAATAGTAGAACTCAAGCAGCTGTAGTTCTGTGAATTCAGGGGATTCCAGCCAGGCGTCCACCGTACAAGGCATGTTATGCTTGCTCAGGTAGCACGACGGGATGCAGAGGCTTTGAATAGAGCCCTGGTGGGAGGAGATGATGGCTCTGGGGATTTCAAAATCATTGAAGAGAGATAGCTGACAACAGTCGAGATGAACGACGCGCCATAGAGGGCGCCACCGAATTGAGAGGACTTGGGTGTGGCAGCAATCCTTGGTGGGGAGAAGCGAGATGATCTCCCCAAGGATGGCGTCCGGGAGATCGCTGATGCGGTCCACCCGAGATTCTATGAGTTCCTGGGATCCGGTGGGGGCGGGGTCGCCGCATCTCCCCGCGCTGTCGGGTGTGGGATCTACAACCAGGGTCGCCGCTGGCGGGAGCCTCATCTTCTTGGCGCTGGGGTCAGCCGACTCCATTTTCCTCGAGGGCGTCGCGTCGCGCTCACGGATTTGAGTAGAGTAACGAATGACGAGCCTAGTTTTGGTGCGAGCGAAGAAGAAGGGGAGCTGGGGGTTTTCTGTAGGAGTGAGGAAGAAGGGGAGCTGGGGTTTTCTGTAGGAGTGAGGTGAGGAATTTGGGGGTACGAGTGGAGCGAGCTGACGTGAGGTGGGTGGGAGCGAGGAGGAAGAAGAGCAGCCAGGTTTTTGAATTGATTTTACTATTTACTAGTGTGGATGGGCTGTTTTGTCTTGGGACCCAAGAAACAATTACTACTAGTACAGTGGAGACACTCTACAGCTACCCAGAAAAACAATTACTACTAGTATAGTGGAGACACTCTACCGCTTCTGGCTCCTCCTAGGTCATTGAAATGTCTCCCTCTACTGAATGCCGTTATACTTTTGTTCACTGACATGCGAGCCATGCAGCGCGCGGGCCCAAATGCCATCCACCAAATTAGAAGGCAATATGCAGGCGGAGAGTCACCCTGGTCGTAGCGCGGTAGTAACGAGCCATCGTATCACAAAACCCCACCTCCCCGCAGTCTAAGTTTGACGGACGAAGCAACCATCATTTCACTCTTCGCTGAATCCCCTTCTTCCTCACCGTCTTCAAGAAAGGCAACACTTGCATCTGCCACTATTCTTCTCTCCGAACGAAGGGAAGGTAAGCGGATCCATGATGTTGGTATATTTTCGTTCATAGGAAAAAAAGAACTTTTGCAAAGCAGTAACCGATCCTCACTCTCTTTTTTGTTTCATTGTCATTGCAATTATGTTTTCCTTTCAGTGGACTCCTAGTATTCGTCAGTTTCATGATGGACCAAGGAGAACCAGGCAAAGATCTGTCGATATTGGAGCAGACGCGGGAGGCTGATCCCCATGAGACAAAGAGCTCCAAGAAGATGGAGGCAACCACCGAGGTGACCCCAGATACTGAGATGGTCAACGCCCCGTTTGAGGTTACAGCCCCCGTGGCACTGCAGGAGCAGTTTTCCCCCTTCGAGGATGTGTCCCCCCCGCTGAGCTGCCCAAGGTGATTTCCTTCTTTGCCGATCTCGATTGTGGTTTTTCATCTAAGTATGTGGTGATTTTTTTAGAAAAGGAAGTATGTGGTGATTAATAATGCAAAATTTTAATAGCTTCGATGCCATGGTATACGTAGTGGTTTAAATAACTTCTGTTCCTTATACTGAAAAGTAATTCAGAATTTGTTTCTGTTTCAATTAGAGCCCTGATGCAGACAAGGATTGTGTGGTTGTACATGTCACTCGCTATGAGGCGAATGATCTGAATATACGCACTGGGAAAACAGAGTTCTTAGGCTGTTGGATCCTGGAAGCCATTTGCGGTTATACCAATAAAGAGTTGTATTCCAGCCTCATTATTGTCAGGCGTGTTGTCCAGGGTGTACTGAAGCACAAGAAGTTCAAAGCTACTCCTTCGGTTGTGAGGAATACTGTTCTTGTCAAGCTTACGCAGGAATATGATGTGGCATGCCTCCACAAACAAGTTTATCAGTGGCAAGGCCACAAGGTTGTCTTCATGAAGGTTCACAGGATTGAGCTACTGCGGGACGTCCTCGATGATGTTCATGGCAAGGTCCGTCTTGTGTCCAGCCCAAATTAGATCGAGGCATGAAATAGTTGCCCTAGCTAGTGTTTAATAGTAGTTTGGATTGTGTCTAATTATCTGACCCTTGCCTGTTATCGACCCCTCTGGGCTAGTACTCTATTTGAATCCGTCTATGGGAACTGCTACTTCTTTTGTGTGCCCGTGAATCATGAGAGAACCATCGTAATTGTTGCCGAAACAGATGCGTCCTCACTAGTTTTTTCATGAATATGGCATGGTAAGACATAAGTTGTCACGGTTTATCATACGAGCAGTGTGTGTTTTGATGAAATAGAGCACTCGTTCGAGAACCGTGCGCCGACGTATACATAAGTACTTGTAAACACTGTTGGTGCTACCCCACTTGTAAGCAGTTGTGCAAAACACGGCACATTGGCTCAGCTCGCTTCAACACTAGGCTATCGACTAGCTAACAATCAACAATCTGCTGTCTGACATATAAGCAACTATGTATCTTGTTACAGTGGTTCATGTAGTTAATTGAGGCCACAATGTAATAAATTCCAAACGTTCACACGCTAGTCCAGCGCTCATGTGGAACACTCACATTAAATTCGTCTTCATAAAAAAACTTGAAAAGCATAAGTTAAGCAATTTTATACATCTCAATGATTCATAGAAAATAACAAACATATACTAGTTCATAGCAAAAGACAAAGTTGTGAGAAGGTTTACAAATCAGGAAAAAAACAAGCAAGGCTTCTCTCTGAGCAAAGGGCCTCCCGGCAGGCTTAAATTTCCTGGAGTTCACTCTGGTTTTTTCTTGTTGCCACCATTCAGGGTTAGGTTCTCTCATTCCAAAATAACCAATTATAATTGTGGTATCAGCTGGAATGCTGAACTGAACCATGCAGTGTACTGACCAGCTGAAATGCTTGTGCATTCCACTAAATTTAAGCACCGCTATTTACAGAATAAGCAGACCACAATGCCTCTTGTCCGCGCACCTGTCCAAAAAACCGCTATGCAGCCGTGCCAGCTAGTCCTTGGTCCATGGATGAACTGGTAGAAAGTGCATTCCGGACTAGGATGCAGTTGTTTTCGCTCATCCCTGCACTGCAATCAGGAAGTAAAACGTACGAATTAGCTTCTTTTAGACTGCGTTGGTCATTCTACCTTAGTTACTACCAATGTAGGGATACCTTGAAGACGGGAGGTTAGACGATGGCAGCGAGGGATAGCCATCTCATTTTGCGCAGTTGTACTAAAACTGAGGTGTGTGCTTTTGATTGCGCAGATAGATATGATATGGAGACAGGCATCCCGAAACTATATGGAGACAGACATCCCTGTTTGTGCAAATAAGATATATGGTTATTTAAATAGTGATAGATATTACTACTTTCCCCCGTTTCCTCTTAGAACCAAGTCCTAGATTCATGCTACAGCTTTCCCACTTTCTTCCCTATTTGAACCAACGCTTTGAGTCGACTATATGAAATAGCTTTACTTCTAATCTACTACTACTATAATGCGGCAGTTTTGAAATTGGATTTACCACTCCATCTTCGGTTCTCCAGCCCAAACAAGCATTGGCTCAAAATCCACCGTTCATTTCCCCTCTCATGCATATCACTGCCGGCCATCAAACAAAGGATGACATGATCTGACGGCTAAGAGCTGCCAGATTCGCTCCCGCTCCTTGTGCACATGGCCGACTCTGCTCTCCAAGTAAACAAATAAAGAAGTCCCCGTTGAATCTAGATTGCCCCTACTGAAGTTGAGAAATGTCTAGAAACTGCTGCCACCTCCTCACATGCAAGTACGACAAGTTGGAAAATAGCTAGCACATTTTGGTTCCCCGTTGTCACCTGGGAAATAAATACTCTACTACTAACTTATTTTTTAGATTACTGTAAAAATGGATTTTTTTAGATGTCGCTATACTGCAAAGTTTACACTGTTCACATAACATAACATTGCATGGCTGATGCTAGCTAAAGTTTTATTTTGCTTCATCGAGAAATGTAATATTTTTATTATTCGCAGAAAAAGTGTAATATTTTATTTTAGTCATACATAAGCTATACCTCAAGCTAATACATGACATGAGTGGTTGTCAGACCTAAATGACTTATTTAGTTGCAGAAAATAGTCCATAAACATGCATGTAAACCGTCAAACAACTCTGGAACTATACATCAGTGGAACCCAGGAAACAACATATAATAAAAATACAACTTTTATCTTGTAATCAAATTCTTACTTGGAACTCAGTTTGATTTGTGCAAGTGATTTGCTTCTTATTTCAGAATAGTCCTTAGATCATGCAAACAAACACACTATGATATCTACTCAAGATACGAGTACCCATTTCTCTCTCTAAAAAGAAGGTATATGAGTATCTATCATACAGAACATACGTGCAAAGCACGTGCCTTAGTAGAAGTCTAGGTGGCTTTGGAACAGCGAACAGAAGTAGAAAAGGATCCACACGAAGGGAGCTGGGGTAGTAGATCAAGGCAGCTTTCGAAGGAATATATACCTGAGGGTCGTCGACATGTTGCAAAGATGGCATCAGGAGGCCGCATCTTGGCCACAATACTACAGGGAGGAAGAAGGGGTCGGAGGCCCTCCCGAGCCAGCGCTCTCTCGGAGAGAACGGCACGGCCGCAGATCGGGACACGCGGGCAGCCGTTTGTCTTCTCCCTTGCCGTCGACGACAACGTGAACGATGCACCTAAATCCCTGCCCCGGTCGAGGTTGTCCGGCCGGATTTGTGACCAGCCGTGAGCTGAGAGAGTGTGGCCACCTATGTGTTGCTTAGATCTGGAGAGCATGAGAGAGTGAACGAGAGGAACCCTAGTAAAGCAAGCGCTAAGGCTCCTGCTTTTATATATAGTGGAGTGATTTTGTTGTACCAACTTCAAAAAATGCGCTCCTACGTGTACCCGCGAGTGGGTGTGAGAGAACTAGTGCGTGTGTGCACCGCTTCTCTTCGTGAGAGTACAATATACTATGCCCAAAGAATGTTTGCCGCAAGAGTAATAGTACAAGTGTGTGACGTGTGAGATAAAATAAAATTTGTGCGCCGTCTTTTGTTTTTTAGAAGTTTTGAGGGTAGGGTGTGAAGAGCACATATGTGCGTGACGTCTACCTGCAGATAGACGGTGGGTGCGACATGCGAGTCTATGAGAGGACTCAGGAGAGTCGTGACTCGTGAGGGTGCGTGTGCGTGAGAGATAGGGGGGCACGTATCAATGCAATGCATGTGTCCGTAAATCATTATCCGACAAACGTTCGCCACAAGCCTTTTCCTGACGAACGCCGTAAGGACCGTTAGATCGGCATCCAACAGTGTCAGTTTTGCCATGTCATTAAACAGAACAGCCACTCCTCCTACACAGAAATCTTCCACGTGAGTGTTAGCAACTGTCGTATGCTCCCTCCATTCCGAAATGCAGTGCATATAACTTTATTGAAAATTCGAACCTCTCAAACTTTTACCGAGTTTTCGTGTACCAAATTACACATGTAGAATACCATGTATATATATCATTTCATTCATCTTCGAGAGGTAACTATAAAGTTGGGTGAGGAGTCTACAAAGAAAGACCATCGTATCACCCCCAGCAATTTCAAGCATCCTTTAGAGTCGAGGAATATCATAGGAACTCTATATGATATGATTTTTATAGGATTTTTTTCCTTTAGAGCCAATTGGTTCATAGGAATAGATTCATATACTCCACATTTCAAAGGAAATAAACATGATATCATTTCTATAGCTTTAGAGCCACTTGGTCCATATGAATGGATTCCTATACTCCCTTAATTTCAAAGGAAAATAAACATTAGCGTATATTCAATACAAAAGTTCCTATGATATGAACCAAATTACATCTCTTTTCTAATCCCTCCTCATAGGAATTGAGAAACATGTCATCTCTATATTCAATAGAAAAGTTCCTATGATGTCAACCAAATGACATCTCTTTTCCAATCCACACTCATAGGAATTGAGATGCTCCATGTCATCTCTTTCCCTACAACTTCCATGTATACATCTTCTATTCCTAAATAGATAGTACAACCCACTAGTAGTTTTTTTTTTCCAAAACATGCAACTATGGCACAAGAACTATATAGTGTGCCAACAACTTTGAAAGATGGTCGCTAGATGAAGCTAACCCGACAGTGCAGAGATAGGCAAATCCAAGCACTACTGGCTGTTGGATATCATCAACATTCCACCAGATCTGCCACATGTACAATTTAGAAGACTCCATGGTTGAACTTAAGCATAATGCACAAACACTACAAAAAAAGACACATCCGTGACATTTTGGGCCGAACGAATTTTTTTTCTGTCATACATATGACACTTCTATGACGATAATTGTGACAAAACCCGGTATCATCATAGATGTGGTGGGCTCCTACTTCTATGACAAAAAGTCATGACAAAAAATGGGCTTTTCGTCCTGGGCGGGCCGGAGACGCAGCTGCATGACATTCTTTGGGCCGTCCATGACGGAAAAAACCGTGGTAGAAGTGAGGGGAAGGAAAATTTCAGGGAGTTCCCGGTTACGGTGGGAGGTCGGGGGACGAGCGATGCGCGTTTCTCTCATACACGTACGCACATGTGTGCGAGGCGTTGGCTCTAACTGAACCCGAGCAAGGCATTGGGCTCTAAATGAACCCGAGTGATTGCACTATAGGCTACGCGTTACTGAACCCGAGCGATCGATCGATGGCTGTTAACTGAACCCGATCGAGCGATTCCTTGGCTACTGCTGCTAACTGAAGCCGATCGATGGGATGAATAGTGAGCATTGCAGGGGGGTTTGGATGAACAGTGAGCGGTGGCGTTGCCTCTGGACGTACAGGACCCCGTGGTGTGGTGGAGGGCTGGATGAACAGTAGACGGTGGGGGGGTGCCCGTGGAGGGGTGGATGAACAGGACCCCATGGTGTGGAGGGCAGGATGAACAGTAGATGGTGGAGGGGTGCCCGTGGAGGGGTGGTTGAACAGGACCCCGTGGTGTGGAGGGCTGGATGAGCAGTAGACGGTGGAGGGGTGGTTGAACAGTAGCCGGTGGAGTAGCGCGCGGTGGAGGCTGGATGAACAGGAGCCCATGGAGGCTGGAGGAGGTCGACGGTGGATGAACAGTAGCGCGTGGAGGCTGGAGGGGGTCGACGGTGGAGATGAACAGTATCCCGTGGAGTCCCGTTTTGCGGTACGCCACACCCCTCCCGATGAACAGGACCCCCGTTTCGACCGTAGCGCTCCAACACAAGTCCGTTTCCTCCGTTTTGCGGTACGCCACACCCCTCCCGATCAACAGGACCCCCGTTTCGACCGTAGGAGGTCCGTTTCCTCCGTTTTGAGGTACGCCACACCTCTCCCGATCAACAGTACCCCCGTTTCGATCGTAGGAGGTCCGTTTCCTCCGTTTTGCGGTATGCCACACCCCTCCCGATCAACAGGACCCCTGTTTCGACCGTAGGAGGTCCGTTTCCTCTGTTGTGCGGTACGCCAGGCCTCGTTTCCATCGCCTCTTCCATCCAAGCCCTCCCGATGAACACGACCACGCATTCCGTTCCGACCCATGAACACAACGACGACGTTGTTTCTCTGTTCCGACCCAGCCATGTACACGAGCCCTCGTCATACGTATGCGCGAGTAGGCGTTCGAGACCCCGCCCATATGTACACATACATGGACGTATTTTCTTTCTTGCACCCTGGCCGTTGTACGTACGTGTACATGCTACGTGCGCGCCTCTACTACGACACATGCGCGCCTCTACTACGACACGTGCGCGCCTCTACATCCACCAGTATATATGTACGTACACGTTCGCGACCAGAATGACAACACTACGTACGCTTCGACCAGGTGGGTCCCGACTGTCAGGCACTTCCTTGCCTGCGAAGATGTAGCTAGTGGGTCCCAGCAGTCAGGGGGCGAATCATTTTTTTCCTGGACGCACTTCCTTGCGTGCGAAGATGTAGCTGGTGGGTCCCTGCAGTCGGGGGCTGGTGGGTCCCAGCAGTCAGGGGGCGAATCGTTTTGGTTTTTTTTGCCCGGAAGCACTTCCTTGCGTGCGAAGATGTAGCTGGTGGGTCCCAGCAGTCAGGGGGGCGAATTGTTTTTTTTGCCCGGACGCACTTCCTTGCATACGAAGGTGTAGCTGGTGGGTCCCAGCAGTCAGGGGGGAAACATTTTTTTCGCGAAATACGGTGGCCCGTCCGGTGGGTCCTTGCTGTCAGGTGGAGGAAACATTATTTTCCGCGTAATAAGGAGGCACTTCCTTGCTGCGGTCGTGGACCCAGCTGTCAGCCTCTCCACATACAGTCCACGTCCGATGGAACTCGTTCCTTGACCACGTTGACCACGCCGCGCTGAGAGCACCAGGGCAGTGGACAATGGCGAGGCCTAGGAAGGGGACAACGCGGAGCAGGGGAAGACGCAGCAGTGGAAGCCCGCGTAGAGAGGAGTACGAGGGTTCACTGGTTCGGCTGCGGTGTGAGGCTGCCGTCGCCGCAGAATAACAGGGGGTGTGGGTGAGTAGAGGGATGGCCTGGCCAGCGGTGGGAGTAGTACGAGGCGGTGAGGCCTCCGTGGCATCACAGCCGGCCACGGGAGGCAGGAGCACGTGACACGACCGGCGCTGCTTTGGGCGGCTGGAGCAAGAAGACCAGAGGTTGAAGAAGCACTACGGCCGTTGGATGGACATCGTACGTTCACTGCAGCTAGAATCGTTTATATTGAATAAGTTGACAAAGGCCTTGGTACGCGTCAACTTAGTAGGCCCACAGCTCGGATTTGGCAGAGAACATATAGCCCATTTTCGATTTGTAAGAATGTACAACCCATTTTTTAATTCTAATGGAATTTACTACAGCCCATTTACAGTTTGTTAAAAGTACAGCCGAACTTCTAGCTAGGACAACAATTAATAATTTCAAACAACCGCTCAAAACAGAATTAAAAAAAATTCCCACATTTTGATGGGATCCGAAATATTTTTATCCGAAATTTCTAGTCAGATTAAATATAATTTCAAAATAAAGTTGTATTACTTTAAAATCCAACGAAATATTGCGCGAGCAACAAGTAATGAAATTAAAACTTTCAAATTCCAAAAATAATATATTTTTCAAACTAATTACGTGTTTGGTGCATAGTAATTGTCCAGTTATTATAATTACATCCAATTTATTATTTCTTAAAGTCCATTTTCTTGTTAAGCCTAATGCATACCTCCTAGGAAAGTTTGCAGCCCAGCGGGGTGGAGAATAACAAGTTGACCCGGATATTGTGTACAACTGTCGGCCCAGTTGCATTGCTGATGTTGAAAAAAAAATCTATTTTTATACACACATTTAAAAAAATTTGTATAGATAAGGAACATTATTTATACACACATTTAACAATTTTTAAATACATGATTAACACTTTTTAAAACATATTTTTTAGTCAACAGTGGGCCCACATCGAGCGGAGGAGGTCACAATACACATATTTTTTAAATACATGATTAACACTTTTTAAAACATATTTTTTAGTCAACAGTGGGCCCACAGCGAGCGGAGGAGGTCACAATACACATATTTTTTAAATACATGATTAACACTTTTGCAAAAACAATTAGCCCACAACGAGCCAATTAGCGCTAGTCGGCGCATAGTGTGCCGACAGGACCCAATCAGCCCACAGTGGGCCGACAGGGGCCAGTCGGCTAGCTGTAGGCCGACTGGAATCCAATCGGCCGGCTATGGGTCGACTAGGCCCAGTCGGCCTGCAGCGGGCCGACGGTGTATTATTTTTGAAAAAAATTTACCCAGCGTAATATTTATGAAAATTAATAAAAAATGTATTATTTAAAAAAATAGCGAAAAAGGCATGTGTAGTACAGTACAACCTAACATGGTTACTCAGCCCACATTCAGCGACGCCGGAAAGGCCCAAACAAGGCTTCTGTACAACTTTTTGAAGTCACTGAACTCAATTAATAACTTAAGAAAAAAGTTACATTATAGTGGAACCTAATTAAAAGCTGTCACGAGCAAATAAATAATTCAACGGGCCCCTCTTGTGCGCGTGCGTGTGTGTGTGTGTGTGAGAGAGAGAGAGAGAGCCATCGGCCGATGCTCGTAAATACATCTTTCAGCCATATACATTGCTGATGCTCAGTAAAAATTTATATAGTTGACACAATCATATAGAACATCATAGCACACTGAACTTGCATACAAAAATTTCATGCAGGCGGCACAATCAGGATGGAAGCAGTGGATCGCTACGGGAAGGGCTATGTTGAAACCAACGAAGTCGTACATAACGGTTCATCGTATTTATCAATGACGGAGAAATATCTTGAATGTTGTGCAAAGAAAGCAAACAAACAACACAATAAGTTCTGCTAGCAAATTAAGTTGACGTACAACCCTTTCTAAAAAAAGTTCAGGTACAAAATTAGAACAGGTCATAATCAACTGTACTGGCATATCAGTGCTTCACACCCATAGCTTGCATTTAACTAGTATCTGACAAGATTTAGTTGTTACCTCAAATTAGAGCACATCCAGGCAGCCAGCCCTGCCTCTTCTCCCAAAGAAGTAGTGGCCTCCGCCACGCGATGGAGTAGGCCCTGTGCCATCCATCGTTCCGAGCAACACGGGGAAAGTCTGATGTTGACTCCTGTAATGGACGTCGTTGATGGACCCTGGCACCAGTGGCGGCAGTAGGACTTCGATTGATGGATTGACCACTTCCTCGACATGCACAAACACTCGATACAGGTACATCCCTAACGTGGTCCGTGGAGGCCTTGGTGGCGACGAATAGTACAACCCCGGTTCCTGCACCGGTATCTCAACACCAATCACCTTCGGTATGGTGGACGGCTTCTTCATCCGTGCCATAATCGTCAGAGCCCAGCTGTCTGGAGGAACAAACATACTTACGAGCTCACCTCCAAGGTCGTTGATAAGCTCGTTCATGGACTCACTGTTCCAAGCACGTCGAGGCATGCCGTGGAAGGTAAGCTTTGTTAAAAACTAAAGCTCAAAGGGCACCGAGCCCCATCCTGGGTGCCACCGATCAAAGCTCACCAGCGCGCCATCGCAGAACAAACACCGAGAAGATTCGAACACACGACTGCAGTCGAAAGTTGTCCGGAACCTGACGAAGAAATCAGCCGGTGGCAGACAGACTTCGACGAGCAAGTCACTTATTTGGATGCCGTGCGCAATGCCAAGAGCTTTGACAAGGTCATCCAGTGAGACGGGAGGCCGGTCGCCGTTGATGGTTACCATCAGCACTTTGCTGGCAAACTGGTCGTCAAGCGCCGCCATGCCACTGTTGAGCGACAACATGCAGCGACCGAAGGCAGGACGGACCTTAGGATCTCCGGCTCGGAGAACCGCGTTGACCGGCGACATGATAGTGCGCTTGAGTACAGGGAGTATAGGAGGGGGATTTTGGGGAACTGGAGTAGGAATCGAGATTCCATAGGTGTGGGAGGGGCGGGAGACTGGGGATCAAAAGGTAGCATGAATTTCGAGCACGCGCCAATATGCTCTCGGCGCGCAAGCGCACGAAAACATCGGTGGCGCCCACATGTCGGCCTAAGAGTCCTTATTCTTTCTTTTTTGGAGAGCCCGGCCTTTTTTTTCTAGGATCTTTTGAGAGCCCGGCCTGAGAGTCATAATTGACCTGTTTGGCATTGCGTTACTACTCGGCCCATATTCAACAACACCTCACTGACCCAAACAAGTGTACATCATCAAAAAGACACTGAGCTCAAATTATATAACTTGAAAAAAGGAGATATACTCTGAACACTGGAGAATGGTGATGCCCTCATTTAGCCCACCAGTAGTTCGAGACAATAAACAGTTCGAAACAACGATATATACAACATTCAAACACTGACTAGTGACTACTACTGACATAAACAGCAAGACATGATAGTTCATAAGAAGTCTTGCTACACCACCAAAACACACCCATCTGCAGCGCTCAGACTCTCGTGATCCAGACGAGAATGAAATTCTGAACAAAAGCAACTATTACATAGTAAGAGTGACATAGACGAGGATGACCAAATGACAAGGAATATGCATAACAAAAGAAAGAACTACCCATCTAGAACCAGCAGCAAAGATAACAAAGTCATTCGAAGAGATGATCCAACACCATCATAATTTACAGCCCCGCTTCAGCAACCAGTGACCCGGAGACACTAGTACTCCACCCTTTCGATGCAACATCCCAATTACCTATCAACCTGAAGGCTCGAACCACATCACTGCCTGTCATAATTGAGACATCCAAGGATCAAAGTTAATGCGGATGCCTTTGTCAATCTCACCTTCTTTTGGTTGTAGGCTGTATCGTTGACAATCAGGGGAGTTTGCTCCCGAACTCCTAGGGCTCGCCGTGTAGACACAGTTTTCCATAGCAAACAGAGCCTCTCTGCCATCAGGGTCCTTGACAACGGTGATCTCCTGGTTAATCGGATAATTGAGTCCGAGAAATAGAGAGTGTGAACCAAGGCTGTTTACCCGCCTCCAACTAAAAAATCCTAAAGGCCCCAACAAGCTGGTATCCTGCTCATAGACGTAACAGCCACTGTCCGGATACTCACGTATTACATGGTGCTTGTATACAGTGGGGTTTTTGCAATATAACTTTTCGGCTCATGTGTCCGAATGATCATCAGTCTTTTGTCATCGTCTGATCGAGCGAGGAACCAGTTGTGCTTCCCTGTTTTTGGCAAAGGTGGTGTGATTACAAAGGGCAATAACTGTAGGGACACTGCATCATATCAAAAAGGACAGGCATTGTTAATGTATGATCAGCATTTTTCAGAGTATGAGTAGGATAATGCAAGAAACAACATTGATATGTCCATGTTGGAACTGGGAGGAAAATACAGGGAAATGTATACTGGGCTTGAAAATATAGAAGTGCCATGCATGGTTATACTCATGTTATCTCGCAATCGATTCTTCACAGGAAACTACCATGTCATGCATGTTATGTAATCATGTTATGTCCTCACAAAAAAATTCTTCAAGGTAATTAACAGACCATGCATTGTTATATACTCGTGTTCTGTGGGCAAAAATTTTGTGAGGATATTATTCTAGCCATTGATTGCTGAAGGGCAAATATAGGTATGTACACATGGTAAGCATTGCTGGATTTCACTACTTCCAAATATAGAGTTCTCCATATGCACAATTACTTCCCTAATGTATGGTTAGATGAAACCAACAGTGTGGTGCATGTTTCTACATCATGAAAATGAGGAAACTAACATGAGAGGAAACAACGTACACGCGCCGTCCCAGCAATACATGGTGCCATCTGCTTTGTCGATCGCGTAGATGATGTCATTGTGTTCAATAGAATCACAGAAGTGTGTATCAGCTTTGACGATGATCCACTGCGAGCCGAGTTGTCTCCAGCTAAAGAAGGCACCGGCGTAAAGATAGGCGAGTCCGCGGTCGAACAAGGCAATTAGCTTGAAGTCTGCGTAATTCGCATGTCGTGTGGGCACTTGGCAGATTACAACCTTCTGCAAAACAAGGTCCGTCCAACTGACGTAGTAATCTAGATGACTTGGACCGCGATGGTAATACTCTATATAATCCAACGGAGGAAGGATAATCTCATGGGAGGTCTGGAAGTTCACGAGCACCAACTTTTTACCGTCTTCTCTGAAGGCAACCATCCAGTGGGAGTTCATGCCGACCCAGTACATACCTGCCAAGAAGTTTCCGGCGATGGTGATCGGATAGATGTCAAGGGAAATGATGTACGGCGACCCACTACATACCTGCAAAGAAGTTTTGGCTAATGGAGATCGGATTGAAGTCGAGGGGCATCATGCACGCCTCTGTATCATGGTGAGCGAATCTCGCAAGACCAGATAGCAGCAAGCAGGATGTCTTGAAAAGCTTAGGCCTCGCTTCGATGATGGTCGTGTGCATGTCCCTCGAGCATGCAGCCAGCCGCAGGGCACTCAACATATCCATACACGAACAACAGAGGTCGAGGATGTCATTGGGGAGATTGCTCCAATCGCGGCTCATATGGATGTTGTGAGGTTCGCGTTCGGCCATGGTGGAGTTTGGAAGGGGGCTTGATTTACGAGGGAGAAGGATGTCGGTGCTGGAGCGGCTAGCGAGGTAATAGTGGTACTGGGGAGGTGAGTGAGGCGACAGTACACGGGGGCACAGTGAGATGGAGATGGAGAAGGAGATGGAGATGGAGTGGTGCTATGGGAGCGGAGAGGGAGACGAGGCGAGGCGCTAATGTGCTGTACAGCGGCGGTGACAGACTGCACTGTGCACAGGGTGAGGCCGACTTTGGTAACCCGAACACGCCGCCTGGACTAGTGTCAGGCGCAGGGTGTTGTCACTTCACTGTGAGGACCGGATGAATAGGTTTTTTGACCATCAAGTGTACCACAGTTGTACTACTACTACTACTACTACTACTACTACTACTACTACTACTACTAGTAGTAGTAGTAGTAGTAGTAGTAGTAGTAGTAGTAGTAGTAGTAGTAGTAGTAGTAGTAGTAGTAGGTACATGAGTACTCCAGTATTGTATAGCATAAATAGGTCTCCCGTGCTAGCATGCCTGTTCACTTCATCGTTCAGGTATCATCCATATTGCGAGCAAAACCAAATTCTCGTGCATGCCCAATCAACGCTCTGCCACGATGCATGCAGTGGTCATTCTGGTGCATCAAGGACGGCATGCAGATTGTTCCACACTTGAGAAGAGGAAAAATGGAAAGGTAGAATGCGGCAGCAGAGGAGGAGAATGCTGGCTAACGAGGCTGGGAGGGGATCGAGCTGGAAGTTAATGCTCCACACCTAAATGTTTTGGGAAAACCTGATTTTCATGACCAGAGAATGTTGTGTCTCCCACTCACGTGCTCAAAAAAACTACGACACATTTTTTATCTGTTTGCATAGGTCCCACCTATCAGGAAGGATGGGCACGTACACGAACATGTACGACTCGTCAGTCTACCCGCATAGCCTTTTCGTTTAGTCTACCTAGCCGTCTAATCAACTGCCTGCACGACACTTCTCCCATTTACTCCTTCTCCATCGGGAACCGATTCTCCTCGGCTACTTCACCTCCCCTTCGTGTTCATTTGCATCCAAACCCCACTGTGTTCACATTGTTTTAACCTCTTTAAATAATCATCTACTATTTCAGTTAGACTAGCCATCTAATCCTAATTCTCCAAACCATAGCCCTCCGTTACAGCGGTTCCAAATGGCGAAAGAGATTGAGATGCAGGTTTTTAGCGTCCAACATGTCCTCATCGAAGGCTCGATGCGCATAGTTGCCACCGTCACCGTCCACCCATGGGTTTTTCGGCAGTGGATCAACAATGTATCCAACTCCCTCGAAAAGGTAGAGACGAGGGTCATCGGTCTCGACACAGAGTACACGAAGCGTGCCCCTGGGAAGAGCTAGCGCGCCGCCATCCTTCAGCTGTGCCTTGAAGATGATGTTTTGGTGTACCACATCATACACTTGCCCTCCATACCAGGTGAGCTTCACGATTTCTTGTCTCGAGAGGACGTATACTTCTGTGGGGCAGCCATCGAAGGGGACAAACGGAAGCTGGAGCCGTACAACCTTGATTTGAAAGGCATCGCTGACCTACAAACCAGAATCAAAATTCCTGTAGAAGTTTGTGATAAACAGACACCATCCCTATTTGACATAGCAAATTTTGTGCTCGGTACAAATCTTCAGAAGGGTGACAAGACGGTGGCATTAAGGTCGTCTAGATGGGAGAATTATCCCTTGACATACGAGCGGATAAAATATGCTGCCCCCGATGCCCGTATGAGTTTTGAGATAGCTGCAAGGTCCAAAGAGCCTGTTGCGAAGCCGTCTCCCATAGAGAATGAGAATAAGAAGAAGAAGAAGAAGAAGAAGAAGAAGAAGAAGAAGAAGAAGAAGAAGAAGAAAAGGCTGCACCAGCAGGAGGGCATTATGGATGGATGAACTATTTCCTCTCTTGTAAAAAATTATTCCCTCTCGGTGTATATTGATATAGATGGACTATTTCGATGGTGTGCATGTCTTTGGAATAGAGTAGTAGCGTGGGTGCGCTTGACTATAAGGAACTATTTATCCGCATATATAGCTTTCTCTGCTACTCCTTCCAGTGATCGATATGCAGTGCATGTGTCCGTAGACATGACAGCTTGTCCATGGAAGTTCAACTATGGCAACCATCACGTTTCATCTCGCGATTCCCATGACGCCTCTCCAACCCATGGCACCGCGCCCCCCGACATGCGCCTCACCCCTCTCGGCCGCACTGCCCCTCTGCCTTTGTGTGCATGACATGTGGGCCACCTAAAATGCGACGAGCATCAAGTTTCTACCACAGCCACCCGCGATTCCCACGACGCCACTCGAACCCATGAAACCACACGTCCCCCGACCTGCGGCTCACCCCTCTTGGCCCCACTGCCCCTCTGCCTATGGGAGCATTACGTGTGGACCAGTCACCTATCGGGTCCACATGTTATTGACTCAAAGGTAGGTGTAGTAAGGCGCTAAAGCTCAGCCCCGACGGCCCTGAGAGGGAAATGTAACTCCTGCCCCAGGGCTTGTGGTGCTCCCGCAGCACGAACTCGTGCCAAAATCGAGATTTGTTTCTTTACTATACATGCACGCAACGATTTAATGGACATTGTAATCTCAACATGTGATGGGGAGCTCTAAATTTGAATTTGAAACTTACAAAATGAAAAGATTCAAAACAAATAAACTGGGAGAGAGGGAGTATATCGTAGGATGTGTCCCATACAAAATAAGTCCCCTGGTTTGTCACCGCGAAGATGCGGTTAGAAAGGAGCACAACGTCTTCCTACTCGTACGGCATCAAATCAGCCGCAGACAGCATGGTCCGCCTTTGACCGCCATGTGCAAGGTTCGTGCTTTCTTATTCGATCTCACCGTGGTTCCATCGCACCAATTCATGCGGTGGCCCGTTGCATGGCTGATCCCAATGTTGGACAAAGGTTCTACGGGAACGGTGTCACCGTTGTAAATGTTGTGCAAATTGATGTTGGTACCCTTCCGTACATATGCAAGACAATCTCCACTCGCACCGAGCCTAACCTGTGAAACAGTGGGCAGGGGGAGAATTAGGAAATGGACACGAAAGTAGTCTTTAGAATGCATTTACTACGTGATCAAACTCATCTTACCTGCTCATCGGAGGAAATCCGAGTGCCCCTCAACGTCGGCATCTCAAGGGGCGCCAACTTGCAACTACGACCACGCCGCGCTGGAGAGACCCCCAAGGAAACATCCTCATGCGTTCCACGGAACATCAAGATGCATTTGTATGAGTAGTTTATCTTGTGAGAGAAAAGGATGAACGAGGGAAGGCCTCTAGAGATAGAGATGGACACTACTACTACTACCAATGTGCTGGTCCATGCGTTGCAATGGATCCAAAGTAGTAGAATAATACTTGTTCACGTGCTTGAAATATAAACACTCTAGTTTTGATATACATGTCTCAGCAGACATGACAACTTGTCCATGGAAGTTGAACGACGGCGACGATCACGTTTCTTGTTTCTACCACTGCCACACCCACACGCGATTCCCACGACGCCACTCCAACCCACGGCACGACGTCCCTCGACGTGGACATGGATCCTCTGACGTGGCTATCACTGTCTTGCCCTGCCTTTCCTTCCCTGGCAGGTGGGACCCATGCTTATGGGTCCCACATGTCAGTGACAGAATGGTAGGATTGTTCGCGTCAGGGGATCCTCATCCCCCCGACGTTCCCCTCATCCCTCTCGGCCCCACCGCTCCTCTGCCTTTGTGTGCATGATATACTCCTAATATATTACTCCCTCCGTACCTAAATATTTATCTTTTTTTAGATTTCAAATGGACTATCACATACGGATTATATAGACATATTCTAGTGTTTCTAGCAAGATGCCCGCGCATTGCACGAAGTTGATGGAAAAGGTAAGCACAACTTATAAATTGACGGATCGAGTACTAGTTACAGTGATGCATATAATTAAGCAAAGGGATAGCACACGTCGGTATTGACTAGAACAAGAATGCAACAGCACAATAAGAATTAAGGACACGATGATGTGATCGCAGTGGTGGTTACAGAAGGCAAGAAGAAAGATGGACCCACGAACGTATGACCTCCTCCTCCTCAACTTAGTGCGCCGGGACACCGGCCGGCGGCTAAGGAGCGGCGGCTTTTGTGGCGAGGTCGAGGTGCTTCTCAACAAAGGCATCCAAGGCTTCCAGCCGATTGAGGAAGGCCAACCTCGTAGCGTCCTCACTGGCATTGTAGATACCTATGTACACGATTTGCTCGTACACGTGGATGTGTAGGTTGACGAATTCTTGCAGGGCGAGGCGCCTCACGGCGAGCGCGACCCCCAGGTGGACATTCTTCGTGGCGTCGGCGGGCAGTCACAAGGCCACCAGTGCTTGAAATAGGTTCCGGCCATGGAGGCCGATTAGGGTGGCAGGCAATGAGGAGCCCGGGCGCGTGGGCTGGAGGAGTACGGCGATGTCGTCCACGAGCTTCTTGATGACGGTTAACTTGTTGCTGGTGTCAATGATCATCTGGTCCAACTGAGAGTCGTAGTTGGTGTCGACGGCGGCCATCCACCAACCGGTCTCCAACACCGTCTGGAGACGATCCTCGGCGTCATGCCGCAGGCCGGCGTCGTGGACCATCTGGCGCAGCCGCGGGCCGCTCACGCGCATCGCTGCCATGGGTCTGGAGTGAGCTCTTTTGCGCTTAGTGTAGGTGCTTAGGCAAATGCTTAGGTGCATACGATGTGGTAGATGCAAATGGAGGGGCGCCTTTATATGAGGGCAATGAGGGCAAACTACGTTGCATTCACATCGTGCAGCCTCTTTTCCCGGACCTCCTCCCATTACTTCCCTCCTGCATTAATTGAGGAGGTTGCATTGGCTGTTCAACATATCGGGAACCGCTACTCCCTCCCTCATCTGCATTAAAGCCGTATCGGGAACTGCGACGCCCGCTTTCAAATCGAATACTCCCTCCGTCTAGGTGAGTATTAAGTCATCTTGTGAAAACCAAATAGTAAACACATAGGCGTGGTGCATTAACTCTCATGTTGTTTCTTAGGCTAGCCATAGTGGGAGTAACTTAGGTAGTAACTTAACACATCCCAAGACAATTTTGCTTATGTGGCAACTATTTAATGAGGAAAGAGGTGCTTGTGGTAACATAATATGTTACTGTAACATAGCACTTTAGTCGCTTCGACAGAGATGCGAGAAGACGAGGGAGTAGGCTGCTGCAAACGTAGGGCTGTGTGATTTGACAGCGAGTTACTGCTGGACAGGTGGGGCCCCGTGATTTGACTTGCCATTATCATTTTAACTACGGCGCTACGACCGGCGTGAGTCTCCCAGATTCCTGACCACCTCCATATAGGTGCCTCTCCCAATGCTCCACCATGTAGTAGAGGCAGGCTCTTGCATGAGAGCCCACTTATCCACTTTTTCCTTGCCTCTATTTCCTCCACATATGCAAAAATGCCATGTAAAGCGCACTATTGTACTTACTTTTACTTGCTCCTACAGGTGCTTAAGCTTGCCACATAGGCATAAAGTCTGATGTGGCAAGTTATTCAAGAAGAGAGAGACTAGTTTGGTGACCCAAGGAAGAAACAGTGCTGAGCGCGTGTACCTAGGTGAAAAGACAACTTAGCAACACCATTTCATTGGAAGAGGTCACTCCTTGGCAAATGCAATAAATACTAGTACTCCATGGGTCCCATAATATAAGAATGTTTTTGGCACTACACTAGTGTCAAAAACGTTCTTATATTATGGGACGGAGGGAGTACGAAGAAAGAGATAGAGAGGAGTAAAAATACACTTATAGCCAACCTTGTTGTAGTATGAGTGACTAAGTGATGACTATGTATAACATACCAAACATCAGATAGCCTAACGCACCATGTTAAATCTCCAAGGGCGCGATCGCACGAGCGACGCGACGGTCGTGGTAGGCGCGACCACGATACGGGCTGCTAGCAGCCCTTGGATCTGAGATCAAACGGTCGCATGCTAAGTTGCTGAAAATTTGTAGAATAACCCTCCAGGATAGGATATTCACCCATAGGTCTAGAATCATGCCATGCAACCATTCGATCTCAGATCCAAGGGCTCTCGGAAGCCCGTATCATGGGAGAATGGAAAGCCACTACCCTGCCATTCGCACGCTGGCTGTTCGCTCCTACTCGTCCCCGCATGTCCTTCAATACTATGGCGGTTCGCTCCTAGTCGTCCCATCCATTCACATTACGGCAGTTCCACTAATCCTAACCCTCCTCCCAAATCCATGGCGTCCCAAATCTCCCCGATCGGCGGTGAGTACAAGGTTAGAACCATCACCGGCGATGAGTTCGACGTCATCTACACCCGTTCTTCCACGACGGTGAAAGGATGCCTTTCTCGCTTTAGCCGCATGTTCGAAAACTCAGATGATGAGTGGGTCGCTGGCCTAGATGTTGAGTACACCACAGTCCTGGGACGAGAGAAGGATCTAAAGGACGAAGAGAGGAAGAAGCCCGCTGTGATCCAGGTTTGTGTGCATGCCTTATGCTTGGTCTACCACATATGCCATGCCGACGTTGAGTGCTAGGATTTTAAGGACTTCCTCGGGAGCAACCTAGTCAAATTCGTTACTGTAGACTTTGGTAACGACAAAGAAGTCCTGCGTCAGGTAGGCCTGGTTGTAGGCAACACCTTCGACCTCCAGAAGAATCGGCTGGTGTCCTCTCTTCAGCCTTCAATGCTGACCCTGGCAGGAGCCATGGTTCATCTTTCATACGGTAAACTGGAGAACCCTCCATACACGTTTCATCATCATGCATGACAGCGGAATGTACTAGATATAGACCACATCCAGTATGCTGTAATGGATGGCTACCTTTGCTTCAATATCTACATGGGTTGGATGAAGAGCAACAGCCAAGTGTGTGGTTCAAGCAAAGAAGTATCGGCCAAGAGGAAGAGGGACAAGGACGAAGTCGAGGACGTGGGCGAGGACTCCGAGTAAGGTGGCAGTGTCGTTGCTCATGGTGGTTCTAATGCAGTGTCTACCGGAATAGTTGAAAAGTTTAATTTCAGGTGTGCTTAATTTAATTTGAGGGGTGTGTTGTGCTGAGCCCCCAGCAGAACTATGTTATGTTTCTTCTTGTTACTTTAACTCTTCAGTACGTACATACAAGTATTTCTTACATTTCATCTTTTAGTTGGTACAGTACTACCACTTGTTTCTTCACATTATATACGTACAATATATATGGCCAACATCATATAGCCAGCAGTTTAGTTGTCAAAGAATTTCAGGGTGCTTAGTTTTGTCAAAGAATTCCAGGGTGCTTGGTTTTATTTGAGGGGTGGGTTGCGCACTTGTGCTGGACACCATTATTGTGACAAGCCTTTTTAATAGTACTATATGCATAATTTGGCGACGAGCGCTCTCTATATGTACCACCTTTTTTTAATTTCAAGTTTTGCTCCATGGCGCAATCCATCGATACTACTACTGTACAAAAGTGGAATATATACATTTTTTAAAAGGCTAGAGGGCGGGGCAGTCTAGCTCGGTCAGTTTCACGAGAGGCGAGGGCCTTTGTGATTTGACGGCTCATTACTGTTGTCAAGTCGAATAGTACTGCGCCGCCCGCTGCACGCCTGACGCCTCCATTAAACTCCTCCATTAAACCCGCATGCAAACCGAGAATCCTACCCCGACCACACGTCCGTTCATGGGCAGGGCGGAATTAAACGCAACCCCGGCCGAGCTCCTCCCGTCTGCCCTTAGTTTAAACGAGGCCAGACGCCGGCCAAGCTCCTACCGTCCGCCCTCTATTTACAAGAGGCCAGACAGACAGCGGGCAAGAATCGCACCCCTCCGCCGCTCCCCCATCTCCTCCTTCACCATTTTCTCCACTCCTCCAATGGCTTCGGATGAGCCATTCTCCGGCATATTACCCAGCTGGGTGGCCCACCGAGCCCTCCGGATACGGGCGAGGCCGCTCCGTGCTTCACCAACCTCGCTTGGCCCGACGGAGCTAGTTGCCGCCCCAAGCAGGCGCGTGGTTCAGCAACTCACAGCTCCAGTTCAGCTCGATGAGGAGTGGAGGGTTGCTCCACGTCGGCACGGCGGCGAGCACGCCGGTACGGGCTCCGTCGCTGCTGCGTCGTACCGCGCCACCAGTGTCTACGGTGGCCGCGCCTCCCGTGTCTGTGGGCGCGCCTCCTGTGCCTGCGGCAGCGCCATGCAGGAAGAGACAGAAGCCGAGTGCGTATAGAGCGATGAGTCGGTGGCCAGCTTCTCCGTGTCCACCGCCATCATCGAGGAGAAGTAGAACACGGGAGGCCGCCGCCACTTGGGACCCATGAAGGCCACCGCTAAGGCGACGATCGCGGATTCAGGTGGTTTCTTTGCTGCTTCGTCTCTTCCGAGGACCTTCATCGACCCTGCAAGTGTTTGTCGAACATGAGGAAGACAAAGGGATCTGCGGGTGGCCATTTAGATTATGTACTTCCTCTCCAGCTGGTGGGGAATTTTTGTTCTAAGAATGGATAAATCGTATGTATCTACAACTAAAATAAGTCTAGATACATCCATTTCTAGGACAAGTATTTCCGGATGGAGGGAGTATTAATTATACAAGAGAGCCGGATTGACACCTCTTAGTTCATGTAAATGTAATGAAATCCATGATGTTTAAATGAAGATCCGGCTTTTTTATACGAAATCCTTCATGCTTATATGAAATCAGTCCGTGTTTGCACGAATTTCATCTGGTTGGTTAGAGTTGTAAAAATGTATGCCGCTGGCGTTTGATGTCGTCCTCCGCTTAAGGAAGCGGGAGGAAATTTGCCGGCTGTCGTTGGAGATGCTCTTTATGCTGGAAATAATAGAGTGACATCTAATCCATTTGAGCTAATTGCCTGTATGATTGTCCCTCTATAAAAAGTAAATTGCATGCACAGTGTACACGTGACTTGCAGTGTGGCTACAGCTTCGTACATAAAGTTAAAAAGAAACAAGTCCATCCTTAATCTTGTATTCTAAGTACTCTGTGGGTTCCACTGTCAGTACAGTGGTGAAAGAAGTATATATCAAATAAGTAGAGTAATATATAATATAAAAAATATAAAGTTAAAAGACAGAATACGAACTCATGTCATCGCGTTGCGAGCACCCGCGCTAACCAGCCCAGCACATTTTTGTTGTAGACCATGCTGGAGATATATCTCCATGTCTACTCTTATATATACTCCATTCGTTCCTAAATATTTGTCTTTTTCAGATTTCAAATGGACTACCACATACGGATGTGTATGTAGACATATTTTAGAGTGTAGATTCACTCATTTTGCTCCGTATGTCTTTTCAGGAAGGGGTCAGATTTGTCCTTGATTTATTTATGAGGTATCCAGATGGCACTGCACCACCAAGAAAAGAGGGTAACATCAAAATTACGGACTAGTTTTTGGAGTATGTTGGTAAGGTCCGGTCATAGTCACTTGTTGAAATCTCTAAAAAGACAAATACTCCCTCCGTCCGGAAATACTTGTCATCAAAATGGATAAAAGGAAATGTATCTAGACGTATTTTAGTTTTAGATACATCTCTTTTTATCCATTTTGATGACTAGTATTTTCGGACGGAGGGAGTAGAAAAAGAGTTGGTGATGATGGTGTGCATGCCATCCTGCAATATAGGCCGTCGGATTTATATCTAACGGATAGGAAAGAAACTATGGCAATTTTGCAAAAATATACCCACACGTCTCTCCACATTCGCAAATAAGGCCTTCCCCCGTTCAACCTTTTCTCTCACAAGATAAACTACTCATACAAATGCATCTTGATGTTCCGTGCAATGCACGAGCAGCTAGCTAATTTCTTTTGAAATAGTTGCTGCGATAATTGGGTTGAAGTCATATATTTTATGTCTGCCCCAAATGACTTCAGATTCACTAGTAGTAACAAAGAAAAGGTTGCCTTGTTAATTAACAGAAAACAGAGTGAAAACTATCACATGAGGCCGGTAAAAACAAGGCACACTGGGTTCAGTGTCATCGTCACTATAGCTGTGCGCGCGCGAGAAGTCTACATATCGAGGGGGCTACCGAGCGAGGCACCGAGACACAATGTTTGAGAGAGAAACCAATTGACAGATTATGACCAGATCGAGTTGTCACCCTTCTGCTGTCATTGTTGGGGGGGGGGGAGGGAGAGAAAGATGTATTGAGAGTGTGTGCGGTAGAAACAAAGGCACAACTAGCGAGTGTGTGTGTGTTTGAAAGAGGAGTAGATAGATTATTATCAAGATCGATGTGCCACCCTACTCCTTCGGTGCCGGGTAGTGTGTGTGTGTATGTTTGAGAGAGAAGCCAGTCGATAGATTAGTATGAAGATTGAGGTTTCACCCACGGTGTTGGGAAGTGTGGGTGTGTGTGTGTGGGGGGGGGGGCAGTGACACTCACATATCTCTACTCTTATAAAAAAATAGAGTTGGTGATGATGGTGTTCCTGCCATCCTGCAATATAGGCCATCCGATTTATATCCGACGGACAGGAAGGAAACTATGGCAATTTTGCAAAAAGATACCCACACCCCTCTCCGCATTTGCAAATAAGGCATTCCCTCGCTCATCTGTTTCTCCCACAAGATAAACTTCTCATACAAATGCATCTTGATGTTCCGTCCAACGCATGGGCATCTTGCTAGTAGGGAGAAGGAGTTTGTGTGACACATATTGTAACGCCCCGAGACCGATGTGCCAGGTGTCGTTCAGTTATTTGCCGGTGTTGCCTTGTCATTGCTTGCGTGTCATGCATTGCATATCATGTCATCATGCGCATTTCATTTGCATACATGTTCTTCTCATGCATCCGAGCATTTTCCCCGTTGTCCGTTTTGCATTCCGACGCTTCGTTCTCCTCCGGTGGTCATTTCTACCTTCCTCTTGGGTGTGGGGATTAAACATTTCCGGATTGGACCGAGACTTGCCAAGCGGCCTTGGTGTACTACCGGTAGACCGCCTGTCAAGTTTTGTACCATTTGGACTTCGTTTGATACTCCAACGGTTAACCGAGGGACCGAGGAGGCCTCGTGTGTGTTGCTGCCCAACACCCTTCCATTTTGGCCCAAAACCCACCTAACTCTGCGCCATCATCTCGGTTGTTCGATCACGATCGCGTGGCCGCAAACCGCACCTCATTTGGACTCTCCTAGCTCCCTCTACCTATAAATATAGCCTCCTCCCCGAAATCCCGGATCAAACCCTAGTCTTCTTCCCCACCGCGCGTCCAGACGCGTCCGCGGCGCGCCGGATATGTCCGCCCCGCGCGCCACCTCACTCTGCCCAATGAGAGTGCGCCACGTCACCTGCGCCGCCTCCCTTCCCCAATAGGCCGCCGCCACCTCAGCCTCCCCTGCGCCCACTTCGCCGCGCCACCCGCCGGCCCAGATCCGGCCCGCTCCCGCGTCTCTCCGGGCCAGTCCCAGCTGCCGCCTCGCGTCCGTCTTCCCCGACACCGTGGAGCCGCGCCGCCGCGCCAGAGACTCCCGCCGGCCATCCGTGCCTCGTCGGAGCCCGTTCCCTCGCCGGCCTCCGTTCCTCGCGGCTTCGCGTGCTCCGCCAACCCTCACCGCCATGGATCCATGGAGCCGAGCTCCCATCTTCCTCCGCTGGACTGGGCGCAACCGTCCCCGCTTCCCGGCGCCGTACCCTCGCCGGCGTCGTGCTTCAGCCGCCGCCTTGCCCTGATCCAGGCGGGATCAGGGGAGGACGTCGAGCGCCTCCGTTGACTTCTTCGCCGGCCCAGATGCGAGGCCCAGCCGGCCTCCTCCCCGCGTGGCCTCCCGGGCCGAGCGTGCCGCCCCCCGTCTTCGGCCCAGATCCGCGGCCGCAGAGCGCCAAGGCCCAGCGCCAGTCCCTCCTCCCAGGCCCAGCGCGCCATCCTCACCGGCCTGCCGGCCTGCTTCCCCTCCAACCGGGCCAGGCCATGGGTGAGCCGCCACCCGCAGCGCCCCTCCTCTCGTTTTTTCCTTATGCTGTTGGGCTTGCCCTAGATGAGGCCCATGTGACATTTTTTTCCTCTTTGCGGATTTAGCTATTTATCCAGAGTTTGCAGTTTTACAGATTAGACCCTCATGTTCATGTATTTAATATTTCACAAACCGTGCATCGGATTAAAATGATTCATATATGAAAATTGCTCAGAATTTTGTGTAGATTAATAACATCCAACTTTAACCCATGTTTAAAATGTTTAAAATGTTGTTTGCATTAATTTGCCCCTACGCCATGCTAAAACGGTTTAATTCATAACTAAATAACCGTAGCTCCGAATTAAATAAACTTTATATGTAAATGGGGTAGAATTTTGCCTAGTTTATCATGGTGGCATCACTTTGCATGTTAAACAACTCTAAAATTGTGTTTAGGTCATATCAGGACCAAACCTAACTTTTGCACATGGGGATTTTCCGGAATTGTTGTTCGTTGCTTCCGGCCTCATTTAAACTTGCCTAGATTAGATAGTTTCATCATGTTTCCCCTCTCGCCATGTTTAACAACATTTAACATTGTTGGGTACATAAACGAGATCGAACTAAATAATTGATGTGGTGCTCCGTCAATATGCAACTCATTGCATATTGAGCTCCACTTAATTTGTAGGATTGTTTGTGCATTTTGCCATGCCATGCCCCGTTAAACCGGACATGCATCATACTTGTTTGTGCATCATGCCATGTTGAAGTGTTGGTTGTTTACTATGTTGTTTGCTCTTTTTCCGGTGTTTGCTTCTTCGGGTTGGTTCCGATAACGTCGAGTTTGTGAGGACCCGCTCATCTACGTCCGTTTGTCTTCTTCACGGATTCGTTCTTCTTCCTTGCGGGATTTCAGGCAAGATGATCATACCCTCGAAATCACTACTATCTTTGTTATGCTAGTTTGCTCGCTCTTTTGCGTTGCCATTGCTACGATGCCTACCACTTGCTTGTCAGCCTCCCAAATTGCCATGTTCAGCCTCTAACCCACCATTGTCCTAGCAAACCGTTGATTGGCTATGTTACCGCTTTGCTCGGCCCCTCTTATAGCGTTGTTAGTTGCAGGTGAAGATTGAAGTTTGTTCCTTGTTGGAACATGGAGATGTTGTTCCTTGTTGGAACATGTTTATTTGTTGGGATATCACAATATATCGTATTTAATTAATGCATCTATATACTTGGTAAAGGGTGGAAGGCTCGGCCTTATGCCTGGTGTTTTGTTCCACTCTTGCCGCCCTAGTTTCCGTCATATCGGTGTTATGTTCCCGGATTTTGCGTCCCTTACGCGGTTGGGCTATAATGGGAACCCCTTGACAATTCGCCTTAAGTAAAGCTTTGCCAGCAATACTCAACGTTGGTTTTACCATTTGCCACCTAGCCTTTTCCCTTGGGAGTCACGCATCCCGAGGGTCATCTTTATTTTAACCCCCCCGGGCTAGTGCTTGTCTAAGTGTTGGTCCGAACTGAGTAGACTGCAGGGCCACCTCGGCGAAACTTGAGGGCTGGTTTTACTCGTAGGATGTCTCATCCGGTGTTGCCCTGAGAACGAGATATGTGCACTCCCATCAGGATGTCGGCGCATCGGGCGGTGTTGCTGGTTTAGTTTTACCCTGTCGAAATGTCTTGTTGTACTGGGATACCGAGTCTGATCGGAATGTCTCGGGTGGAGGTCTATTCCTTTGTTGACCGTGAGAGCTTGTCATGGGCTAAGTTGGGACACCCTACAGGGATTTGAACTTTCGAAAGCCGTGCCCGCGGTTATGGGCAGATGGGAATTTGTTAACGTCCGGTTGTAGAAAACCTGAACTTGACCTTAATTAAAATGAATCAACAGCGTGTGTAACCGTGATGGTCCCTTTCCGGCGGAGTCCGGGAAGTGAACACGGTTGTTGGAGTTATGTTTGACGTAGGTAGTCCAGGATCACTTCTTGATCATACTTTTATCGACCATGCTTTGCCTTCTCTTCTCGCTCTCATTTGCGTATGTTAGCCACCATATATGCTAGTCGCTTGCTGTAGCTCCACCTCACACCTTTACCTTACCCATAAGCTTAAATAGTCTTGATCGCGAGGGTGCGAGATTGCTGAGTCCCCGTGGCTCACAGATACTTCCAAAACCAGCTTGCAGGTGCCGATGAGACCGAGCAGATGACGCAACCAAGCTCAGGAGGAGCTCGATGAAGACCTTGTTCATTTGTGTTGTTTCGTTCTAGTTGATCAGTAGTGGAGCCCAGTTGGGGTCGATCAGGGACCTTTGTCGCATTTGGGGTTCTTCTTTTATTTTGGTTCCGTAGTCGGACCATGAGTGTATTTGGTTGATGTAATGCTTTATTCATGTAATTGTGTGAAGTGGCGATTGTAAGCCAACTATGTAACTTTTTCCCTTATTATATTACATGGGTTGTGTGAAGATTACCTCACGTGCGACATTGCCTTCAATGCGATTATGCCTCTAAGTCATGCCTCGACACGTGGGAGATATAGGCGCATCAAGGGTGTTACAAGTTGGTAATCAGAGCCTTCCCCGACCTTAGGAGCCCCCACTGATTGATCGTTTTTAGCGGCCAAGTTGTGTCTAGAAAAATGTTTTGAGTCCTTAGGAATTATATATCGGAGAGCTTAGGAATTCTTTTTACTTCCCAGTCTCCTCATCGCTCTGGTAAGGCATCCTGACGTAGAGTTTTGACTCTTCTCTCCTCAAATTTCACAAAAAAAAAATTTAGGATCACGCGAGTATCTTGGATTTGTTCCGATGGCTTATGATGAGAACACTGTCTTGGTGCCTCCTGTCAGGGGTTTAGTGGAAGTGTCCCGGGGAGTTGAGCTCTGAGGTGTTGTCATCATAATTTTATCGTTGCAATTCTGGTATACTTGAGATATGTTCGCGACATTGAAAATCTCCTTTATGCAGTTCGTTGGTGAGATAACCTCGACGCCACCCAGTACTGGGGCGGGAGTTCGGGAGTATCACCATAACTCGTATAACGGATGCTTTTCGAAGGTTGAGATAGATGGTTTCCGAAGGTTTCTTGGTTATGTGTTGAAGGATGGATGCGGCTGGATGTAGGAATTGCTAGCTTGGGTGAGATATTATGCTTCCCCTGTATCCTCAACACCTGATTGCATAACCGGAAAATTTGGGGAGTTTCATAGGTGGGAATTCAAGTAGGTCTTAGGATATCTTTACAACAGATGTATGATATGAAATTGGGGTTCGACGTCTAGTGGTTCGCCTATTCACGGTCGATTTTACAGTGGTCTCGTTGTGTCTTAAAGATTCCTTGGCTATGCTGACTCGGGGACGCTTCGTAAGTCATGTGCACTGCCTTGTACATGATGGTGCTGTACGGTCGAGCCCGTGTAGGTCCCACCACGAAAACTTCGGACGAAATCTCTGTCATATGTTTGTTCCGGCTTATTCTGCAAGCCAATCCTTTGTTTTTGTTTTGAGTTGTGGTATTCGAGTTGCTTCGAAGTCAAATGTTGATTCCATACCTTTTCCAAATGGCGTTCTCATACTCCGATGTGAATACTAATCCCTCTTGATCATCGAGATTGTTTTTGTCAATCCCTTTTTAACCGGCGTGCTTCTCTTCAAGTGGATCTGATCATGTCAACATCCGCAAGATCAATTATCAGTTCTTCTCAACGGTGTTTGTTTCATCCGTCTCCATGTTGCCTTTGTTTTTTTCCCGCCCTCCCACCCTCGTTTTCTTTAAGGACTCAGATTTCTTAATCAAGTATCCTTTTATTCTTGAGAAGTCTCTATATTAAGGGATAGGTAGATAGCATATGTGTGAGAGACATTAGTGGCTGTGGGTGGGCGGAATTAAAGGGGTGGGCGTGTTAGACATAGAGAGCGTGCGTGTTTCTATGTGAGAGACTTGTAGGACGGGGTAGAATGACGAATTTAACCCTGACGGAGGGAGAGAAATACATGAAGTGCACGTGTGTGATTCCGATGCCCACAGGGAAATGAGATATGTATGCGTGTGAGAGAGATTGCACAATTCATTGACGTATCACTATCTAGCGATCGTGGACGTGCATCGCTTGAACATAAGTCAATATCTACTTCGTATCGTGGCCAAAGGTACAATATCGATTCAACGCTATAAAGATTGGACACTCACATATCACGTTTTTTCTATTTAAATAAGCCTTTTTAGTTGTGCATGCCAAAGTTACAGTGATGTTTCTTCAAACAACCAATGTAGCTATCATGAACATGCACCATTTTTACTCTTGCATTCAAATTCATTAGTCTTGGATGATTTAAGTTTCTATTTTTAAGTAATATATGTAATATTCATATATGAATTCAACGGGTACACAATTTATGAAATGGAGGCTATGTAATCATATGAGGTAACACTTTTAAGTAGCTGACTACAATATCCATTTCTTTTTGTGCGCCTCTACACCAACACGTCAATGCATTATGTTTAAAGTAAATAACCAATGGCACTAAATTATCTATTTACATGAGAAATACATAGGCTGAGCGTTTGATCCCTTTTTGTGAACGCGCCACTACACCCGTACGATTGGCCGCGCCCGTGCGAACGTCCAAGTTATCGGCGCATCATCCCGAGTTATTGTCTTTTTTCTGGGGTGGACTTCACACCAGTTATTAACTGCTGACGCGTGCCCGTGTACATAGTCTAGCATAACCTTTCCGCTAGCACAGTCCAAAATTAGTTGAAACTGGATACGAACGATCCCGCGGGCGGCAAAATCTCCCGCCTCCTTCTAAAATTTCCGCCACCTTAGTATTTAGCATGCGAAATCCCCCTTTTGTCCTAGGTGCACAGAGACCAACAGTTACAATACCGCCCTCATCTACATGATAGGTCGGGGCTGCTTTGGTAACTTCCGGTTCCCCCACTACATGGCACCCCCATTTCCTCTCCCCCTCCCGCAAAAACGACTAACTACACGGCACGCCGTCCGTACTTCATCCCCCTTTCTCCCCTCCCCTCTCAAAACCCTAGACTACTCATCCACCGGCATACCATAGCCCATTAACTGCCAGCGGCGTCCACCTCCCCGGATCTGCTTCTGCGGCCGCATCTACCCCTCCCACCTCCCCTAGAAACAAGTAGACTGCTCATCCACCACAGCACCATAGCCCATTCAGTGCTGGCCTTGTCCACGGCGCCGGATCTGCTTCGCCGGTACTCTCGTCAACCGCCGCGCATCTGCAGTGGCTCATTCGTACTCCCCACCGAAGACGCTTCGTCCACACCCCCCGGAGCCACCCCACCGACGCCCCCGTCGACGGCCTCTGATCCTCTTCGCCGACACCTTCCTCAACCCTACCGGAGCCGCTTCACCGACACCTTCCTCAACCCTACCGGAGTAGCTTCGCCTATACCATTCTCAACCCTACCAGGGCCGCTTTGCCAACTCACAAGTCCACGGCCTTAGATCCGCTTCCTCGCACCCTCATCCAACCTACCAGAGTAGCTTCTGATGCCCCATCAACGGCCGCAGATCCGCATCGTCGACACCACCCTTAACCCAACCACCGGAGCAGCTTCTGACGCCCCGTCCACGACCGCAGATCCTTATCGTTGACACCATCCTTAACCCAACCACCGGAGCAGCTTCACCTACGCCCTCGTCCAAGGCCATAGATCCGCTTCACCCACACCGTAGTCCACCCTACCGGAGCCGCTCCACAAACACCCTACTCGACGGTTCTAGATCTCCTTACCGGACCCCGACAGCCAGTGAAGCGTCATCACCCTCGATGTTTCTAACCTGATTCCCACAGTCTAGAGAGATGCCAAGCACCCGCCACGGCCTAGGTACTTGTCACCTTTAAACCCGTCCAGCATCACCTGCCCGATGTACTTCAAATATACTAACCGGTCGCTGTTACCTGTTATGCAGCTGGCAAAAACTACAAGGATGATGTTTCTTCTGGGTCTAACAGCTTGGCCAACCAAGAGCCTGGACTGAGGCATTGCTATGATCTTGTAAGCACGTCTCTCTCTCTTGTATTGTTCTATGCCTGCCAGCGTGCTTTGCTAGGATTTTCAACCAGTAATCCCTTTGTGCAGACAATGATTTCTACTACTGGCTGCTAAATTATATATGTAGATGTCATACATGATACTACCTCATACCTCCATTCCTAAATATAAGTCTTTCTAGAGATTCCACTATAGGCTACATACGGAGCAAAATGAGTGAATCTACACTCGAAAATGCATCTATATACATCTGTATGTGGTCCATACTGGAATCTCTACAAATACATATATTTAGGAACAGGGGCGGTACATTACACAAAATCATAGGTGGCATGTAGGAATTCCAGTGCACTACATTAGGCTCCCTTAGAGTACCTGCTAGTCCAGCATACAGAGTCATGGCTAGTTTATGGTACGCACACAATCGTTAATTGGTGGTCTAAATATGCACAAGGGATATGCAATGTAGTATCATGTAGAGATGTCTGAAATTAGCCGTGTCAACTTGCAGATAGGGTTACACAATGAAAAAGTACAAGATGTATGTGGCAATTTCATGGAACATCGAAAAAAGGAGAGGCAGCGGTGAGCCTATACAGTGTGCTATGGTACATCACTCCTCCATTGCAATCATCGTGACATGTTATTTGTATGCCAGTTCTATTAGCCAAGTTTCTTAGGGACAGTTATTATGAGTTATCCTAAGAAAATAAGCACCTGTGAATATAAGTTCCATGTAATAAGCCAACCGGTTCTTTTCATTGCGTTTTCAGCTTATCTTTGGTATGATCAGTGGAAAGTCTAGATTGCATTTTTTTCATTTTGCTGCCCATATGGAAATTAATTTGACTTGAAAACATCACAAATTGAACCAAGAGCAGTAATTAATATGATAGGAAAACAAACCATCACTATTTTCTCAAAATACAAATACAAAGATACCATCTACTTGGCATAATCTACTTTGGTCAATGTTTTCCATAGAGATCCCATTGCCTAATTTAAACGAAGAAAGCATGACCCACATTTAAATGAAGAACAATTATTTATTGAAATTCGATGGTCCAAGTGGCTGGTTATTATTGTATAGCAGCACCACCTGAAAGCATCATATAGCAGCAGCAGCAGCAGCTCATAGCAACTCATCATACAACAGCAGCAGTGTGCAATTCATCATACCAGCAGCAGCTCATAGCAATTCATCATATAGCAGCAGCAGGAGCAGCTTGTAGCAACTCATCATATAGCAACAGCAGGAGCAGCTTGTAGCAACTCATCATATAGCAACAACAGCTCATACCAATTCATCATATAGTAGCAGCAGCAACTCATAGCAACTCATCATACAGCAGCAGTAGCTCATAGCAATTCATCATATAGCAGCAGCAGGAGCAGCTCATAGCAATGCATCATATAGCAGCAGCAGAAGCAGCTCATAGCAATTCATCGTATAGTGGATTAGAATGAAAATTTGGCAAAAAATCAGAGGAGATCCTCACCTTGTTGGATGAGCTCATCCTTCAACAGCACCTCAAGGTCATGTCCTGGGAGGAGGGGAGGGGGAATAAGGTGCCTTCTACCGCAGTGTGGCATCAGCCGTAGTTGTGCAGCGCCCGCTGGAGTAGTGCGTTGGATGAACCAAAGTGGAGCAGCTACTGGAGACCATGAGAATGAGGGGCGGCACCAGAGGGAGGAGAAGCCAGGGAGATTTGCCCCTACCCGCCGGCCATGTAGCCTAGCTGGACATAGCATCGTCGAGGACAAGGCCAGATGGGACCAGTGGCGATGGCTCGCTGGAGGAACCCTAGTGCTGCAGGCAGGGGATCGAGGTAGAGGGCAAGGGGAGAGGAGATGCAAGCGGGCAGGGCAATGAATGCTTGTGTGTTTGTTTTTACTTGAGGGTCAGGTGTGACACGGGCGTCAGCAGTTGCATTTTGAGTGTAATATCGGCAGACAACAGAGTCATTTCACTATTCCCCTTCCCTTCAATTTTTAATGAGGTTCTACCCGAAACACCTCCCCTCCAAAGCAAAATTAGTTAAGCCCAAGCCCATAACTCAAAAATGACTTCTTTACATCTTTTATGGCTTATTTTGACAATATGCCCTGAAAAGGCGGAATCGAACTGGCCCTTAACCTGCAATTCAATTGTGCGTGTAATGCTGAATCACTCCTGCCTGCTATCTGTACATTTAGGCATCATCATACATGGCATAACCTAATACATGTGCATTCCATTTTAGAATCTGGAATATGCAATGTTTATGTTAGTTCATATGTTGCACATGATGTTTAAATGCCCCTTAAATCTGGTAAGTCAAGTGATGGTCTTTAAGCTTCCTTCTTTGCTTCTTTTGTTGATATGTAAGATTTGCTCACACTTCTGTTCAATTGCTTGTTTGCATCAGCCAGCCATACTAGGACTGTTTGCTTTGATTACTTGCTGTTCTTGACCTAACACTCTAACAGAGCTTGTCAACGATTTAAACACTAAGGCCTGCTGTAGTGGGGCCTTGTCTAACTCATAGGTGACATAAAGGTTTGGCTGTACAGTACATTAGGCTCCCCAAGAGTACTTGGAGATCCAGTTCGAAGGTATGCCTAGTTTTTACATAGTGCAGACATAGTAAATGCTCATTTCATTGTGTGCAAGTGCAAGAGATGCGGCATGTTTCATTATGTGGTGTTGTTTTGTTATAATCTCATCCTTTTGTGTTCACAGACTGGAAAGTATGCATATTTATCTTCCAAGGAGACGAGTAACTAGTTTGTGTCACCTTGCAGAGGGGGTGCAATGAAGATAAGATTGAGGATTTCCAAGTACAAGATGTTAGGAAGGAGCCTTGCAAGAGAAGTAGGAGCTGCGATGAGCCTCTTCAACCTGCTAAGGTAAGTCACTGTATGCAACTCAACAGTTCAATTCCTTGTTTGTTTCAGGCATAGTTAATTTTCTCTTTTCAATTGCTTTATTTGTCCTCAGTTAATGAGATGCCCAAATAATCATGCCTGATGTTAGGTACTTGTATCACTATTAGTTGACATAATTAAAGGCCTTACCATTTAATTACTCTGCCGAAGTGTGCCTGAAGCTTTGAAGTCTATTAACCAACTATTATTGCATGAGGCTCACAATCTAGTTTATACTACGCTAATGATTGCATAGTTTTGCCTGCTGTAGTATGTTTGTATGAAACCCTCTGCTGTTCATTATGCTCCCTAAGACTTTAATTAAAGCACAGAATGGTCAACTGCTTGCTTACTTATACGCAATGTGTTGTCTAAATTTGTAACTTGTCTGTGTTTTCGATTGGGCCCCAACATCATGCTCCTCTGGTGAGCTAAGATGGATTTCTGTATGCAGGCTGCACATACTATCTTTTTTATAATATTTAAAATATCACCTACTTATGATTCATGACGTGTAACATTTTTTTTAAAAATGACATGTAACATTATTGTTAGTCCTGTTTTGCCATGTAGTACAAAATAGTGTCTTGTTCGCTTCACTATTGTAACTATATTTTTGCCCTAGTCATGTGTACTTACAGAAACATTTCAGGATGAAGTGACATCAACACAAAGATCTGCGTGCAGTGCAGCATGGCCGTTACCGAATGATTATGGATTGGAATTGGAATGTGCTGATGTTCTCGAGCATCAACTAGAGGTGGCAAGACAACGTGTACATGATTGTCAACGTATAATCAACAAGTTGAGACTGGGCATGCAGGTATTAGATGCAGGAGTCAAAAAAATGAAACAAGACACTGAGGTAACCATGAAGGAATTGGAGATTTTGCAGACTGAAATTTGTGCTATCTGAATCCGGCCAATCCTATTTTCTGAAGAGATTGTAGTTCAAATGGAGTTAAGTTGATGCGCGTCCATGATGTATGAGATGTATTTGCCCAGTGTATGTAATTTGCTGTTTGTGTATCTTTATTATCACCTGTGCTGAACCATAATGCCCAGTGGGTATAATCGGCTATAATTTCTTTATTGTATAGTGTAGGATTATTCTACCTTTCTATGCCTTGATCTCTTTGTTGTAATAGTGTAGTCTTTTTAGAGGTGATAGTATTGAGTAGGATAATTCTTTGAATATGCTATATCGTTCAAACGGGGGCCAATTCGCCCGACCATGGCCCTTCTACGTCTCGTAGGATCCATGGGCCTTCTACGTCTCGTAGGATCCATGGGCCTTCTACGCCTCGTAGGTTCCATGGGCTTTCTACGTCTCGTAGGATCCATGGGCCTTGTACATCTCGTAGGATCCATGGGCCGCCGACACATTTATGGGTCTTGTACGGGCCTTTAATGGGCCATAAACGGGCCTTTAATAGAAATCGTACGTTTTATGGGCTGACCATAACGGGCCGTTAATAGGCCGTATTTGGTGATGCTATGAAAATGGCCCAACAGACTAACGGTCCACAAACGGGCCGACTGTAACGACGGGCTGAATTTGGCCCACAAGCAGAAAATGATAGTAACGGGCTGTAAGTAACCGAATGCTGCAAACGAAAGTTAACTTGGGCTGGAAATGGCCCAACGGAATAACGGGCCGTTAATGGGTATAAAGTGATACACTGTTCATTACGGGCCAGTTTCACCACGGGCCTTTAATGGGTGTAAAGTAATACACTATTCATTACGGGCCAGTTTCAGCACGGGCCGCTAATGGGCCAAGAGTTACAAAGGGCCTCATATGGGCCGAAAGACGTCATGGGCTATACATGGGCCAGAAGTGAAAACGGACTGGAATCATAGTGGACGGCCCAGATGACGCTACTGGGCCTAATTCAGATAGGGCGTAAAGGACCTTGGGTTAGCGGGCTATAAATGGGCTATATGCGAACAGGCTGTTAAGAGGCTTTCCATGGGCGTGCCCGCCAGCTTTTGACCAAGTCAAACGGGCTGGCCTTTTCACAGGAATGGGCCGCTGTTGGGCCGTGCCACATGTCGACGTATCATAGGCGCCTATCTGACCCGCTGACGAGCTGACACGTGTTTCGTCCGGCCAATAAGAATTTTGCATGTGGAAATTTCCCATTGGTCGGGGTTGTTAACGGGTTATCGGATCCAAAACCCAACTCGATAGCTTAACGACGTTCCGTTACGGTGGATGTCACGTGTCGGTCACCCTTGACGAAAGCACTTCTATGACGCGCGATTTATCGTCATGGAAGTGGACACTTCCGTGATGATAATTTTGGTAATGTCATGGAACACTTCTACGACAGCACAGGTATGACTATCTTGATTCTGTCATAAATTTTTCATGGATGTACATGCATGACAAAAAAAGCGACCTACTGTGACAAACACGTATCATCACAGAAGTGTATTTTTTGTAGTGAAACCTCAAAACACAAGCACTTCTCCTTTGTTCTAGAATCTTCTGTATCGTCATTGATTATTTTTTTCTAAATGAATTGCCATTATTTGTTTTTTACTTTATGATTTACTCACTCCGTTCCAAAATAGATGACCCAACTTTGCACTAACTTTAGTGCAAAGTTGGGTCATCTATTTTGGAACGGAGGGAGTACAATGCACAACCCCATGAATCTTAACATTTTTATAGAACTTATTGATTTTGAATGAGATGAACTATAAGAACTAAACGAACATCTACATCATGCATATATGACTCAAAGCTTTACATCTTATAGTGTGTATTTATTCATAATTTGGTTTCGAAATCTCATGCGTTCAATACATGTGTACCTTACTAGTTTTGACTAGAGTAGCATATTTCACGCGGCCCCGGGTATATCAAAATGCAGGGCCCATGCATCATTGCCTTTCGGTTGAACCTACGTCCACAATTTTTTGTACGTACTATATCTCCACTGGTCCCCGAACCCAAAATGTTGCCTCGTTCCCGTAAAACCAAGCGGCCCACACATATTTAAGGCGTCGGCTCGAACCCGTTTACTACGACATGGCCCCGCACGCCGTAGTACTCCTACAAACCCTACCGCCGCACTCATCATCGGTTTTCTTCAAGAGGACGAGGGAGAAGCCGATTTCTAGTGGAGGCGCTTTCAAAAAACAGGATCTGTAGTGGAGACCCCTACCCTAGGGTGCCATAGGTAGCTTCCGCACGCATCATTGTTTTCTCTTTTCTTTATGCTCTGGCGCCCTAGAGTGAAATGATGGTTGCTTCGTCCGTCCAGCTTAATGCGGGAAAGTTGGGGCTTTGTGATTTGACCCCTCGTCGCTCATTTTCTACTACTGCGGCGCTACGACCGGGGTGCTGAACTACCCTCTCCATCTTGGTTTTTTTATTTTTAGGCGTCTCGGTTTATAGGGCATGCACGTAGTTCTAGGTCATCCATTTGACTAACTAAATATGAGTTACTATGTCACAAAAAGTATATCATTGGATTCTTAAGCGTATGTAGTTGTATTTAAAAGTCGAGGGCGGGGCTTTTCCTGCGCGGTAGGCGGCAGGGCAGTTCCGCCTAGTCGGTTCAACAGAGACGCGAGAAGACAAGGGAGTAGGATACTGCAAACGTAGGGCTGTGTGATTTGACAGCGAGTTACTGCTGGACAGGTGGGGCCCCGTGATTTCAATTGCCATTATTATTTTAACTGTGGTGCTACGACCGGCGTGAGTCTCCCAGATTCCTGACCACCTCTATACAGGTGCCTCTCCCAATGCTCCACCATGTAGTAGAGGTTGGCTCTTGCATGAGAGCCCACTTAACCACTTTTTCCTTGCCTCTCTTTCCTCCACATATGCAAAAATGCCATGTAAAGCACACTATTGTACTTACTTTTACTTGCTCCTACATGTGCTTAAGCTTGCCACATAGGCATAAAGTCTGATGTGGCAAGTTAATCAAGAAGAGAGAGACTAGTTTGGTGACCCAAGGAAGAAATGGTGCTAAGCGCGTGTACCTAGGTGAAAAGACAATTTTGAGTCTATAGCTAATTAAATGAAGCAAACTTAGCAACACCATTTCATTGGAAGAGGTCACTCCTTGGCAAATGCAATAAATACACGCGCTTAGCACCGTTTCTTCCTTGAGTACGAAGAAAGAGATAGAGAGGAGCAAAAAAATAAACTTGTAGCCAACCTTGTTGTAGTATGAGTGACTAAGTGATGACTATGTATGACATGCCAACATCAGATAGCCTAACGCACCATGTTAAATCTTCAAGGGCGCGACCGCGCGAGCGACGCGACGATCGTGGTAGGCATGACCATGATAGGGGCTGCTGGCAGCCCTTGGATATGAGATCAAATGGTCGCATGCTACATTGCTAAAAATTTGCAGAATAACCCTCCAGGATAGGATATTCACCCATAGGTCTAGAGTCACACCATGCAACCGTTCGATCTCAGATCCAAGGGCTCTTGGAAGCCCATATCATGGGAGAATGGAAAGCCACTACCCTGCCATTCACACGCTGGCAGTTCGCTCCTACTCGTCCCCGCACGTCCTTCAATACTACGGCGGTTCGCTCCTAGTCGTCCCATCCATTCACATTACGGCAGTTCCACTAATCCTAACCCTCCTCCCAAATCCATGGCGTCCCAAATCTCCACGATCGGCGGTGAGTACAAGGTTAGAACCATCACCGGTGATGAGTTCGACGTCATCTACACCCGTTCTTCCACGACGGTGAAAGGATGCCTTTCTCGCGTCAGCCGCATGTTCGAAAACTCAGATGATGAGTGGGTCGCTGGGCTAGATGTTGAGTACACCACAGTCCTGGGACAAGAGAAGGATCTAAAGGACGAAGAGAGGAAGAAGCCCGCCGTGATCCACGTTTCCGTACATAACGTTTGCTTGGTCTACAACATATGCCATGCCGACGTTCAGTGCCAGGATTTTAAGAACTTCCTCAAGGAAAAACAGTGAAATTCCTTACTGTAGACTTTGGTAACGACAAAGACGTCCTACGTCGGATAGGCCTCATTGTAGGCAACACCTTCAACCTCCAGAAGAATCAGCTGGTGTCCTCTCGTCAGCCTTCAATGCTAACCCTGGCAGGAGCCATGGTTCATCCTTCGTACGGTAAACTGGAGAAACCTCATTACACGTTTCATCTTCATGCATGGCAGCGGAATGTACTAGATATAGACCACATCCACTATGTTGCAATGGATGGCTACCTTTGCTTCAATATCTACAAGGTTTGGATGAAGAGCAACAGCCAAGTGTGCGGTTCAAGCAAAGAAGTATCAACCAAGAGGAAGAGGGACAAGGATGAAGTCGAGGACGTGGACGAGGACTCCGAGTAAGGTGGCGGTGTCGTTGCTCATGGTGGTTCTAATGCAGTGTCTACCGGAATAGTTGCAAAATTTAATTTCAGGTGTGCTTAATTTGAGGGGTGTGTTGTGCTGAGCCCCCAGCAGAACTATGTTATGTTTCTTCTCGTTACTTTAACTCTTCCATACGTACATACTAGTATTTCTTACATTTCATCTTTTAGTTGGTATAGTACTACCACTCGTTTCTTCACATTATATACGTACAATATATATGGCCAACATCATATAGCCAGCAGTTTAGTTGTCAAAGAATTTCAGGGTGCTTAGTTTTTCAAAGAATTCCAGGATGCTTAGAGGGTGCTGGATTCAAGGGACTTATTTTAGTCTAACTAAAAATAGTCTCTTTAAGAGGCTAAAGTTCCAAGCACCCCTGACTAAAGAGGGGCTAAAACTAGTCTTGAGACTAAAAATTTTTAGTCAGGGGCACCCCTACTAAAATGTGGATTAGTCCTCTCTCTACTCATTTAACTCCTCTCCTTTAACACAGGCGAGTTCTAGATTGGAGGGTTTGGAGGATAATAAATGCTCATTAACTTGATTTTAGCCTTTTTAGTATTTGGATCCAAGCATGGGTGAGGCTAGCATGTTTTAGTCCCACTACTTTTAGTCATGGGACTAAAATGTATCCAAGCACCCTCTTAGTTTTATTTGAGGGGTGGGTTGTGCTGGACACCATTATTGTGACTAGCCTTTTTAATAGTACTATATACATAATTTGGCGACGAGCGCTCTCTATATGTACCACCTTTTTTAATTTTAATTTTTGCTCCATGGCGCAATCCATCGATAGTACTACTGTACAAAAGTATACATTTTTTAAAGGGCTAGATTACCGTCCATCACATATTTAGCCAGTTAAATTATCAACCTAGAACAACGTGCATGCCATGTAGTAAACCAATACGGAGGAAGTATAGTAAAAATGAGGTGATTTTACCGAGCGATCGGCGGGGGAGCATGGCCGGTCATGCGGTCCCACGTGTCATGATGTACCAAGGCGACGCGCGTGTCCCTCTTGAGGCAGAAGCAATACTAGTACGTGCTTTGAGATGATGGCGAACCGAAGTGTGAAATAATGGTTGCTTCGTCCGTCTGGGAAAGTGCGGCATTGTAATTTGACATCTCAATGCTCATTACTACTACTGGGCCGGTACGAGTGGGGTGCGTCCCCTCTGCTGTTCTCCACTGTTATTTGGTGCTTGACATATTGACCCGGTTGCTATATGTCCCACAAGTCGGCGACAAGAAGTATAGAATTCATGAAAGGGAGCGTCGACGGAGGAGTATACTACAGAATTCATGAAAGGGAGCGACTTAGTTTTGGAAAAATCTGTTTTTACGGAGTACGTACCCACTAGGGTTTATAGGGCTCATCTAAAAAACATTCGTTTTTCCATTTGATAAGTCTCAATTCTACTATACTAGTAGTAGTACCATTACATGTTGGATTTCGAGGTGCGTTAGATCACCCGACGCAAGCAGTGTCAAGAGGAAACTAACCAATGCATGTACAAGTTCATGGAAATTTAGTGGTCATTCATGCATTCGTTCTAATTAATGCCTCGGTAGACATAGCTTCTTGAGAAAAAACGAGCGTACTAATTACTCGTGCAAAATACGAAATTAATTTGACCACTCTCCGTCTACCTTGGTTGGAGAGATTTTGAAATTGAGCCATAAACTGGAAAGGAGGGAGTAGTAACTTTTCTCTCGATTACTATTTGTGGCCTTGTATAGATGCAAAATGTATTTTTTTATAGTGGCCTTGTATAAGTAAATGGAGGGAGTACTAACCAAAGTACATAGTAGGGACAAGGAGTAAATGAAGGGAGTAGTAAAATTTTCTCCTCGTGCTGCGAGCCACCGCACGCGTGGGCGAGGAAGCGGGCATAAGGCATAGTAAGAAAGCTTCACCTCATCCTGCGAGCCACCGCGCCCGTGGGCGGGGAGACGGCGTGCTAAGCAAGCTTCTCCTCATTCTGCGAGTTGACGGAACACATCAAAAGTACTCCAGTGTATAGATCCTTGCTTCTAAGGTAGGCCCCACATGGTTTGCCTCTTTTTTTAATTTAAGATAACGCGTCAAGTCGCAATTTGTTTGTTCACCCGTGGTAGACGATCCTCCCTCCACCAAGTGGACAACCAGTACACATGCCAAATTACCACGTGGGCTGCCTTTTTCGTACAGAATGAGCTCCACCGTGTACCCGCACGGGTGTGGTTGGGAAAGAGACGGGAGTACGTGCGCCGTGCGTGACCTCTTCTCTTCGTGCACGTCCCCCACCTACGTGGGTGTGTGTGAGAGAGATAAAAACCTAGACATAATGCACCGTCCATCCCCATGCCTCTGCCCAGTCCGACCACCAGTCACCACCACGCCCCACTCCTCCTAAGCTTATCTCTCCTCTTTCTCCCTCCATTTTTATATACAAGGGGCCACTATCAAAATTACAATTTGCAGATATACAAGGCCACTAACACTAATCGATGCAATATTAATTGTGTTTGCCTCGTGGTACTAGCAAAGGAGGACATTAATTATCCCTTGCACGCATGCGGGAGTTTGTAAAAAATGCATCTTGATGTTCCGTGCAATGCACGGGCATCTTGCTAGTCCATGAAAACAACACATGGCAAAATTCCATGGCTTGGGGCGGCAACTAGCTCCGTCGGGCGAGAGGAGGGAGGTGGATCAGCGAGCAGCATAGCTCGTATCCGGCGGGCTACCCAGTCGGCTTGGATGCGAAATAACTACTCTCCGTAAGCCATTGTAAGAGTGGACAAAATGGTGGAGGAGATAGGGGAGCGGCCCGGTCATGAACGGACGTGTGTCCAGAGTGGGTTTCTCGGCTTCCACACGGGCGGGTTTCTTGGAGGCGTTTGAATGCGGCACGAAGGCGTGTTCAGCCGGGCGTGCCACGAGTGGCGCCCTCGACTCTGACCTAGGACACCACACCGTTCTTCCACTGACATGTGGGCTCTTTGGGTGCATGGCATGCATGTCAGTGACCCAACGCAGGCAACACATAGCAGAGGAACCTTTGGTGGGCCAGGGCGGTCAGAAGCGGGTATTTCATAAATCGATGATTGTTCATTGAGTGTGACGTCATCTTTTTCATGTAGATAAGCCTACTATGTTGATAGCACGTTCGATACGTTGGATTCATAAAGACCGCTGCAAACATCAATGTTCTACTTATCACAGATAAGATTGATTAATACCCGTAACAATCCATGTCTTTCACAAAGGGTGCATGCACGTATAGGTTGAACGTGTGTCTTGCGTCGCGTGCTGTGTGCATCCAGGCGTGCGACTGTTGCGTGCGTGCAAGGGTACATTTCAATGTTGCATGCATGGGTGCGTACGCGCGTGTGTTCATGAGTGCATGTGTACGTGTTAGTGTTGCACGCCAGCATGCATGCGTGTGTACGTGTCAGTGTTGCACGCCTACATGCGTGCGTGTCTTGTGTGCATGCATGTGTACGTCCGGGGTGAGGCTACACGTCAGTCGACTGACTTTTTCATGTATGGTCATTAGATTTTCCAGCCATTGGATACGAAATCAAGGGCCTCCAGTTTATCATCAAACTCCACCCCCCCTGAGCCGCCAGCCACTATCGGCCGAACCGCCACCCCGCCGCCCACGGCCGGCCCGCCCTCCCCGAAACCACTCCCCACCGCCGGTCCGCCGCCGCACCGGCCATCCCTCTAGCCCCCCCCCCTCGCCGAGCTTTTTCTCCGGGGATCCCCACCCCACCGCCCAATGAACGCCCCCAACCGCCGGTGACTGCCAACCAGAGGTCTTACGACTTTGAATACCCACTGACTACTAATTTATTATCATTTCTGTCCTTCATATACGTGCTGACGGGTGGGCCCTATGGTAATGTGCGCTGCTGAATGTGGACCGTTTGACTGGTCAATTGATCGTGTTATCAACAAATTACGGAGATGTATGGTGAGCCAGTGACCGTATGATCACCCTAAAATGTACTCCTATATTATTAACATAGTACAGACTCAAACTACCATTTCTTTCTTTCATATACGGGCTGACAGGTGGGCCCCATGGTTACGCGCCCCGATGGTGCAACACTAGTTGCGCCGCGTGGAACATTTGACTGGTCAATTGATTGTGTCATCAACAAAATACGGAGTTGTACGGGTGAGCCAGTGACTGTATAATCATGATATGTATTTGTTTAACACGGTACAGACGCAAGGGCTCATATGTACGCGCAAGCACTCACCGCTATAAGTGCACACACGCGAACCCTACCCCTATGAGCACCTTCGAGAGAGTGGGCCAGCATATATGATCTTGAGATTTTACGAAGTCACCATAGGTGCCTTGTAGTTGAGTGGAACGTCTCCTCCCACTGAACGTACGTCGCCGGAAAATACTGAAATTAACATAAGATAAATGCGAGCACCGGGACTTTAACCTTGGTGGGCTCGAGAAACCATTGTCCACTAACCATCCAACCACATGTTGGTTAGCACGACAAAATGTATGTGGTGACCGTGATGAGCTTATTCTGAAGTCCAGTGACCATATCGTGCTTTCGCTTCAAATACAATGACCATAAGTGTCGTCAACAAAATACAGAGCACGCATCAAATGCAAAGTCCGTCAGTGTCATCAACAAAATATGGAGACGTATCATGAGCTAGATACCGTTGTACTATTGTATATGCTTATTTTCTTAGTGGCCGATTGCGTGTGTGGTGTGGTGGGCACATCATTTCTAGTTGTGGTGGGTCAGCATGAAGACTCATGGGTCGGTTCCATCCTGCGCCACATATAGGTTGGACCGAGACCTATTATACGAAGACCCATGTGGAGGACTCGACGTACAACACGAAGCTACCAGAGTCGCGGAGGACTCTATCCCCACTGGTGATAAGCCGACTATATATAATTTGTAACCCTAGGCTCTTAGTATGTTATACAAGTTTGGGGGCTAGTTCGTCGATAGTATACACACATGCACAATGCCTGGTATTCACGTGTACTTTGTACACACCCCTATCACTAATATACAGTACCAGGAGTAGGCTCTTTCTTCAACTGCAATTGAATTCTAGCATGTGCATGTGTTTATTTCATATTATCGATCCATAGAGTGAGAGCGGTTTGAAATACAGGCAATGGATGCTTTTGCAATTCATATATAAACATTAATTAGTGCACTCCATGTTGTTAGTGTGAAGCACTTTATACATTTGTCACTTGCAGGGATACATTCCAAATTGCTAGCTACGAAATAAAATACATGTCGAATTCAACATAAAGGGGGTTTCAAAGATTCGAATTCATATGAAGTGCATTCACCTATTTGAACCCGAGATAATGGCATTTGTAAATTAGATGTAAAAGGGGGCATCAATCTTTGTTGTGAGTTTGAACATGCTATATATATTCATACGCATATCTAACTTTTTTTTGCAACCAAGGAGATTATATCTGGAACCATGCATGAACTAAGGTAAGTTGCATATTTTTTTAATATATACTCGTGTACAATGTATATTCAAATGTACCCCCTCCATTCCAAAATAATCGTAGCTTTAGGATTTTCAAGAGTAAAGATTTGTGAAGTTTGACAAATCCTGAAAGTTCAATTCAAGAGAACCAAAAATGTTAAGGCCTTCTTTGGTTCATAGGATAGGAATTTTATAGGAATAGGAAAATCATAGGAAGTGAGATGACATGCATGTCAATTCCTATAAAGAAAGAGATGTCATTTGGTGCATAGGATAGGATTTTTTCCATTGAGTCTAGGCTAATGTTTTTTTCCTCCAAAACGTGAAGGATTGATTCCTATCCGACATAGGAATAGGAATCCATTCCTACAAACCAAAGGGCTTCAAAGGAATTTTTCCTTTGCAAATCCTATCCTATAGAATTGCTACAAAAATCCTACAAACCAAAGGAGAATGCTTCTGCTCCCAAATATTGAACGAAGCGCCAAATAGGCCTCTGGTCACCCGAAACCGCGCGAGACTAATGTTTTGGTGGTAGGAAATTACTGTCCTGACTCTGGCCCATGTAGCCTATTGGCCCGATGTCCAAAGGTCTAAACCGGGGTAGGTTTGTAACTTCAGCAAGACGCCGGAGAAGCATTCATACGCCGTGGGCGCCTACCCATGCGCTCGGCCGAAATCTATCCCGCCCACATTTGGGACACCTGACATGACTGTCCTACCCCCAACCCGCAATATGTCTGAAATTTTAGATGGGGGGAAAGTTTGTAACTTTCCCCAAATTTCAAATAAGTGCGTCTGTCGGTGTCAAAACCGGCGGATCTCGGGTAGGGGGTCCCGAATTGTGCGTCTAAGGCAGATGGTAACAGGAGGCAGGGGACACAATGTTTTACCCAGGTTCGGACCCTCTTGATGGAGGTAAAACCCTACGTCCTGCTTGATTAATATTGATGATATGGGTAGTACAAGAGTAGATCTACCACGAGATCAGAGAGGCTAAACCCTAGAAGCTAGCCTATGGTATGATTGTATGTTGTCCTACGGACTAAAACCTCCAGTTTATATAGACACCGGAGAGGTTAGGGTTACACGAGGTCGGTTACAAAGGAGGAGATTGTAACGCCCTCGATGCGGCTATATCTCCCACGTGTCGAAGCATGACTTAGAGGCATAACCGCATTGAAAGCAATGTCGCAAGTGAGGTAATCTTCACACAACCCATGTAATACAATAGGGGAAAAAGATACATAGTTGGCTTACAATCGCCACTTCACACAAATACATGAATAAAGCATTACATCATCCAAAAACAATCAGGGCCCGACTACGGAGCCAAAATAAAAGAAGACTACCCCAAAAGCTACATAGATCCCCGATCGACCCCAACTGGGCTCCACTACCGATCAACTAGAACGAAACAACACAAAGGACAAGATCTTCATCGAGCTCCTCCTTGAGCTTGGTTGCGTCATCTGCACGGACTCATCGGCACTTGCAAACTGGTTTTGGAAGTATCTGTGAGCCACAGGGACTCAGCAATCTCGCACCCTCGCGATCAAGACTATTTAAGCTTATAGGAAGGGTAAAAGGTATGAGGTTGAGCTGCAGCAAGCGACTAGCATATATGGTGGCTAACATACGCAAATGAGAGCGAGAAGAGAAGGCAAAGCACGGTTGATAAAAGTATGATCAAGAAGTGATCCTAAAACAACCTACGTCAAGCATAACTCCAACACCGTGTTCACATCCTGGACTTCGCCGGAAAGAGACCATCACGGTTACACACGCGGTTGATGCATTTTAATTAAGGTCAACTTCAGGTTTTCTACAACCAGACATTAACAAATTCCCATCTGCTCATAACCGCGGGCACGGCTTTCGAAAGTTCAAATCCCTGCAGGGGTGTCCCAACTTAGCCCATCACAAGCTCTCACAGTCAACGAAGGAATAGACCTCCTCCCGAGACATTCCGATCAGACTCGGTATCCCGGTTCTACAAGACATTTCGACAGGGTAAAACTAAACCAGCAACACCGCCCAAATGTGCCGACAAATCCTGATAGGAGCTGCACATATCTCTTTCTCAAGGCACACCGGATTGTCTAAACTTCCGGTAGGCTAGCCCAGAGTTGCCCCTGGTGGCCACCAGCGGCTGACAGTTTGGACCAACACTCAGAGGAACACTGGCCCGGGGGGGTAAAATAATGATGACCCTCAGGAGCATGACTCCCAAGGGAAAAGAAAAGGCTAGGTGCCAAATGGTAAAACCAATGTTGGGCATTGCTGGAGGAGTTTTACTCAAGGCGAACTGTCAAGGGGTTCCCATAATAGCCCAACCGCGTAAGGAACGCAAAATCCGCGAACATAACACCGATATGACGGAAACTAGGGCAGCAAGAGTGGAACAAAACACTAGGCATAAGGCCGAGCCTTCCAACCTTTACCAAGTATATAGATGCATTAATTAAATAAGATATATTGTGATATCCCAACAAGTAAACATGTTCCAACAAGGAACAACATCTCCATGTTCCAACAAGGAACAAGCTTCAATCTTCACCTACAACTAACAACGCCATCAGAGGGGCTGAGCAAAGCGGTAACATAGCCAATCAACGGTTTGCTAGGACAAGGTGGGTTAGAGGCTTGGTTCAACAATATGGGAGGCATGTTAAGCAAGTGGTAGGTATCGTAGCATAGGCATAGCAAAAGTGCGAGCAACTAGCAAGCAAAGATAGAAGTGATTTCGAGGGTATGATCATCTTGCCTGAAATCCCGCAAGGAAGAAGAACGAGTGCATGAAAGAGACAAACGGACATAGTCGAATGGGTCCTCACAAACACGACGTTAACGGAACCAACCCGAAGAAGCAACAACGGAAAGAAGCACACAACATAGTAAACAACCACCACATAGACATGGCATGATGCACAACCAAGTATGATGCATGTCCGGTTTAATGAGGCATGGCATGGCAAAAGAGCCCAAGCAATCCTACAAATTAAGTGGAGCTCAATATGCAACGAGTTGCATATTGACGAAACACCACATCAATTATTTGGTTCACTCCCGTTTAGGTACTCAACAATATTAAATGTTGGTTAACATGGCAATATGGTGAAGCATAACAAAACTATACCATTTAAACAATTTAAATGGGGTAGGATATAACAAACAACAAATCCAGTAAATCCCCATATGCATTTAGCAAATTAATGCAAACAACAAATTAAACATTTTAATTGTTGTTATCATGATGCGGATGACATGAACAAGTTTATGCAATTTTATTAAAAGTTGACAAGAGCAATATGAAGCATTTGTCACCGTGGTGGAAAGGAAAAGGGTGCCATGGCAACGATAACGAAAACAGTGCTACGGCAGCATTCTGGTTCCGGTAACTCGATTGAGATACCGATGCAAAGGAGACGTGTACGGTTGCGTGCAGAATATGGTGGGGCCCTCAAAGATACCGGGTGTCCCACGAGTTGGCGACAAGGAAACGAGTGACAAATTGAACACAGTGCAAACACGAGCATCTCAAACATCGCAAGCATTCGTTCACGGACATCATCTCAGGGTTATACCTTCGGAGCGTGCAAAGGGGACAGTTCTCGTTCGTAGAGGGAAGTAGGCGTTCTCGCGACAATGGTAGTGGAAGTAGTCGTTCTCGCTTCGTAGATGTCCACACTCCGTAGGTGTTCGGGGTCAACAAGGAACTTGCCGTCCAGGGGTCTTCGAGGGTCGACGGTACATGTTCTATAAATGTTCGAGCGGCGGTAGTGGTACACATTCGCGGAGTAGATCGTACACGTCAACGGTCTTATTGGAACCTCGTCAACGTTCGCGATCCACCTTGGCGATCTGACGGGGTACTTGGCGTCATGGTACTTGGGTCTTCGGACTTGCCGGTCTCGGTTCTTGCGACGGTAGTTGTACAAGATCGTCGTGGGAGGTAGAGGTACTCACGAACTTGTCGGATCCACGGCGACGGTAGTGGAACCTCACAGATTCGTGGTCTTCGGGCAGTCTCGGTCTTGACGGTGGGGTAATTGACGCATCTCGGATATGTAGTCGTACTTGACGAATCCAAAATACTCCTTCTCAGCATGGGTGCAACGGAGGCATCGTCTTGCGGGTGGTGTTGGTCGGTGGTGAGTAATAGCTCGGGCAGGGGGCCATGATGGTGCTGCTCCACACAAAGGAGGACGGACCAAGAGGAGTAATGACGCTGGTCGGAGGCGAGCATCCGAGCTCCATGGCGAGGCAGAGCCGCGAGGGGCGTAGACGGGGGCGGCGGGAGCCGGCGGGGCTCCTGCTGGGCGCAGAGGAACGACGGCTGCAGGCGCGTGCGCTCGAGGAGCTCCTCTCCTCGAGTGCTTGGACGAGGACTTCGCGAGGAGGAGGCGCGCAGGAGGCAGGAGGTGAGGCATGCAGGAGGCAGCTTGCGAGGGCCATGGCGAGGAGGCAGACGGCAGCGGCCTACTAGCCGGCCACGGCTGGAAGCGGAGGACACCGGGTGCAGGCGCATCGGGCGCGCCCAAGGGAGGCGGCTTGAGGGAGAATGAGAGCAGGGGAACGAAGGAGAGGGAGGTTGCTCGGGCGCCGCTCCAGGGAAAGAGATCGAGGGAGAGAAGGAGGAGCGATGCGGGAGGGAAGACGAGGTGGGAGGCGGCATTGGATGAGGACGAGAGGGAGAGGGAGTCGGGCTCCCTGGTTTTCCTGGCGGCGCAAGGAGGATGAGGGCACGATCGAGGGGAGTGGGGTCTCCTGGCGCTAGGTTAGGATTAGATGGGCCTGGAGGCCGGCCCAGTGGGGAGGGCGCCGGCTAGGCCTTAGAAGGCTGCGGGCCTGCTGGTTTTCTCTCCCTCTTTCTCTTTCTCCAAAATCTCTTTTTCCATTAAAAAAACAAAACAGAAAAAGAGAAAGAAAAGAAAGAGAAGTTAGGGATGGAATCTGGGCATGGGGATAATTCTTCCGGACTCGTAAAAATATTCATGGTCCGAGAAAATTAGAAGTGGCAAGATCGGAAGATATGAATTCAAACTCATTTGAATTTAATCAAATGGTTTTGAACTAGGTCTAGGGTTTTGAAGTGCACCAGAAATGTTGAGAATTTAGGTGGAGCTCGGGGAAGTGGCGAAAGAAATTACAGGACAAGTTTGGGGACCAAACTTGAAGCGGAAAAAGGGCATGTGATAAATTGGAAGTGTGTTATAGGTGATTCCGAAAATGGAATATTTAATATAGCTCCCTAATATCGGGAGGATATGTTATAAAGAGAATCACCAAGTGAATTCCCTTGATTTAAATGGATCAAAGATCCATGCCATTTATTTAGTTGAGTTAAGAAAAGAAATGACATGATGGCATGATGACATGATGCAAAGCACATGATGGAATGATGAATGCAAAGAACCAAACAAAACACACGACGAAACTCGGAAACCCTGGAAGGCATCTAAAGCTCCGATCTTGGGGCATCACAACACTCCACCACTACGAGAGGATCTCATCCTGAGATCTAGAATGGCACCGGAGGAACAATGGAAAAGAAAGAGAAGAGGTAAAACTAAGTTGCTTCTTGACAAAAGAGTGAAACCAAAGAACCTTGAGAGGTTGAACAAATTGAAAAGAAGAAAACAACGGAGATTAACAAAGTTGAAAACACTCCATTAGAAAAGAGGAACAAGGAATAACAAATTCGAGTGGCACTCCGGTTGAGAAGTTATGCAAGACTTGATACGATGAAAAGAACTTGATCAAAAGGTCATCATACTCCGGTTAAATAGAATAAGCATGAAAAGAACATGATCTTTGAGAAAACGAGGTGATGGGTTGAAAATAACAACATCACAAGGCCTTCGGGAGAAAGAAATAGAAGATAGATAATTGAAAGAAAAGAATGGAGAAGAAAATGTCAACTTCTGTCACCAAGAACTTGAAAAGGAATCCTTAAGAGAAGGGTCGAACGGAGTTGTTGGAACACCAACAATGAAAAGAATACGCTTGATATGGTCTTATGGAACACATCTCAAATTATGAGGTGACAACCTGCCACTAACAAAACCAAAGATTGGATTGATATCAACAAGGAGACGAGAAACTAATTCACCGGGAGGATAACGAAGAACTTGGGTCATATATAAGCACCATAAATAGCAATGATCCTTAGGGAAGGCTTTGGTGAAATATAACCTAAGATAACTCCAATGACGATATTGATGGATTTAAAATACCTCATTCTTAATAACATGTGAATCATGAAACATGAACTAAAATTATCAAGAATGACATAATACCACCTCCAAAGATACGGTAGAAAGAAATTGCACTCCGGATTGCAAGATGAAGAAAACTTGAGCTCTTCTGAAAATAATCTTGATGAGCACTTCGAGAAAGATTTAAATCCTTGATGACCAGTCATGTAAAGCCTCGTTGAAGAATTCCGGTAAGAAAAGAATGAACAGCCAAAATGAAGGATAAAAGAATAAGGTTGAAGCCTTGTAATGATTTAGATGAATTTCCGTGATAATTAGAGCTTGGAAGTCCGGGAAAGAAAAACGAGTACTTGACACCAAGAATTTAATCATCGTGACCAAACTCCTGAAGAAAAGATTAACATCTGGATGAAACAAGAATAAGAATTACATTATACTTATCCTTCACCAATCTAATTGATGACAAACAATGGATTTGGCACACTACTTATACTCGTGGACAGGATTAAGAGAGATATCGATAGCTTGAGAAAATCTTGAACGACCCACCGGTAGAATAGAAACAACGAATGAATTGATAAGGAAGAGAAATCTTGAAGGAACCACCGTAAGAATTAAAAATGATCGAGGTAGGGGTGAATCACCAGTGAGAATTAGCAAATGAACGAAGGTGCTTGAGAGGATTTAGATACAAGAGAACAAAGAGATCATGAGCCAATTAAAGATCACTTGAACAAAGCACCGGTAAAATAGGAGAATGATAACTGACAACTGAGAATGAATAAACCTGAAATGATGGACTCCGAATAACCAACTGAGAAGACTCTTGAATTTCTCCGGATAGGTGAAAAGAATACTCACGATCAAAACAATTATGAGAGGATGGCAACAAGCTAGCACCACGAATCTCTGAGAGAACGGATAAGATATGGAGGAAAAAATCTTCTTCGGTCTCCAAATGTTGAGAATGACGACAAGAAACACCACCAAGAGTTATTTGGACACTCTGGAAGAATCAAAATGAAGAGGTTGAGCCAACGATGAAAATAATTTGAAAGATCTTGGAGAAATACATTTAACTGATGATAATTCATTCTTATGTCAAACTTTGAAAAGAAGTTTGAGGATATCTCCGGGAAATAAGAAGAGTCAGGTAAGATCCTGGGAATAAACCAGTGAGTTAGGGCCCACTCAAAAGAAACATCGTTGAACGATTCAAAAGAGAGAAAGCGTCGGTTGAATTAAATGACTTGAATGAGGGGACATCCTCAAAAGAGCTTGAACAAAAGTAGCGTGTAAGCACGAATCTTTGAGATATCTTCGTCACTCCGGAACAAATGAATAGCGAGAAATGAAAGATTATGAGGTGCACCGTCATGAGAAGGTATTAGAAAGGAGAAAAAGGATATGATCAACAACAAAACTTGAATTGAATCCACCGGAGAAGAAAACGAGTGAAGAGTGACGAACTTGAAGCTTCGGTAGCATCTTCCTGAGAATCAACGGATAAGAACATTGATGGAAAAGAATGGAGAGACTTCACATCAATAAGCTAGACACTCGATCAAGAAATCTGAATCCTTGAAGAAAAAGGGTGGGAGGGTGGGAAAACAAAGACAACTTGGAGACGGAAGGAATGAACACCGTTGAGAAGAACTGATACTTGATCTTGCGGATGTTGAAATGATCGGATCCACTGGAAGAGAAACACACCAGTTGAGAAAAAAATTGACATGACAATATCGATTATCATGAAGGATTAGTGTTCACATCGGAGTATGAGACTACCGCTTAGGGAAGGTATGGAATCAACATTTGACTTCGAAGCAACTCGAATACCACAACTCAAAACAAAACAAAGGATTGGCTTGCAGAACAAGCCGGAACAAACATATGATAGAGATTTTGTCCGAAGTTTTCGTGGTGGGGCCTACACGGGCTCGATCGTACAGCACCATCATGTACAAGGCAGTGCACATGACATACGAAGCGTCCCTGAGTCGGCATAGCCAAGGACTCTTTAAGACACAACGAGACCACTGTAAAACCGACCATGAATAGGCGGACCACTAGACGTCGAACCCCAATTTCATATCAGGCATCTGTCGGAAAGATATCCTAAGAGCTACTTGAATTCCCACTTATAAACTCCCGAAACTTTCCGGTTACGCAATCAGGTGTTGGGGATACAGGGGAAGCATAATATCTCACCCAAACTAGCAAATCCTACATCCAGTTGTATCCATCCTTCAACACATAACTAAGAAACCTTCGGAAATCATCTACCTCAACCTTCGAAAAGCATCCGTTATACAAGTTATGGCAATACTCCCGAACTCCCGCCCCAGTACTGGGTGGCGTCGAGGTTATCTCACCAACGAACTGCATAAAAGAGATTTTCGATGTCGGCGTACTAAACTCAGGTATTCCAGAACTGTAACGATAAAATTGTGACGACAACACCTCGGAGCTCAACTCCCCGGGACACCTCCACAAAACCCCTGACAGGAGGCACCAAGACAATGTTCTCGTCACAAAACCATCGGAACGGTTCCAAGATACCCACGTGATCCTAAAACAAATTTAGTGAAATTTGAGAAGAGAAGAGTCAAAACTCTACGTCAGGATGCCTCACTAGAGCGACGAAGGGACTGAGGAGTAAAAAGAAGTCCTAACTCTCCGATATATATAATTCCTAAATGACACAAAACATTTTTCTAGACACAACTCGGCTGCTAAAAACGATCAATCAGTGGGGGCTTCTAAGGTCGGGGAAGGCTCTGATTACCAACTTGTAACGCCCTCGATGCGGCTATATCTCCCACGTGTCGAAGCACGACTTAGAGGCATAACCGCATTGAAAGCAATGTCGCAAGTGAGGTAATCTTCACACAACCCATGTAATACAATAGGGGAAAAAGATACATAGTTGGCTTACAATCGCCACTTCACACAAATACATGAATAAAGCATTACATCATCCAAAAACAATCAGGGCCTGACTACGGAGCCCAAATAAAAGAAGACTACCCCAAAAGCTACACAGATCCCCGATCGACCCCAACTGGGCTCCACTACTGATCAACTAGAACGAAACAACACAAAGGACAACATCTTCATCGAGCTCCTCCTTGAGCTTGGTTGCGTCATCTGCACGGACTCATTGACACCTGCAAACTGGTTTTGGAAGTATCTGTGAGCCACGGGGACTCAGCAATCTTGCACCCTCGCGATCAAGACTATTTAAGCTTATAGGAAGGGTAAAAGATATGAGGTGGAGCTGCAGCAAGCGACTAGCATATATGGTGGCTAACATACGCAAATGAGAGCGAGAAGAGAAGGCAAAGCACGGTCGATAAAAGTATGATCAAGAAGTGATCCTAAAACAACCTACGTCAAGCATAACTCCAACACCGTGTTCACTTCCCGGACTCCGTCGGAAAGAGACCATCACGGTTACACACGCGGTTGATGCATTTTAATTAAGGTCAACTTCAGGTTTTCTACAACCGGACATTAACAAATTCCCATCTGCCCATAACCGCGGGCATGGCTTTCGAAAGTTCAAATCCCTGCAGGGGTGTCCCAACTTAGCCCATCACAAGCTCTCACAGTCAACGAAGGAATAGACCTCCTCCCGAGACATTCCGATCAGACTCGGTATCCCGGTTCTACAAGACATTTCGACAGGGTAAAACTAAACCAGCAACACCGCCCGAATGTGCCAACAAATCCCCATAGGAGCTGCACATATCTCTTTCTCAAGGCACACCGGATTGTCTAAACTTCCGGTAGGCCAGCCCAGAGTTGCCCCTGGTGGCCACTGGCGGCTGACAGTTTGGACCAACACTCAGAGGAACACTGGCCCGAGGGGGGGGGGGGGTAAAATAATGATGACCCTCAGGAGCGCGACTCCCAAGGGAAAAGAAAAGGCTAGGTGCCAAATGGTAAAACCAATGTTGGGCATTTCTGGAGGATTTTTACTCAAGGCGAATTGTCAAGGGGTTCCCATAATAGCCCAGCCGCGTAAGGAATGCAAAATCCGGAAACATAACACCGATATGACGGAAACTAGGGCAGCAAGAGTGGAACAAAACACCAGGCATAAGGCCGAGCCTTCCAACCTTTACCAAGTATATAGATGCATTAATTAAATAAGATATATTGTGATATCCCAACAAGTAAACATGTTCCAACAAGGAACAACATCTCCATGTTCCAACAAGGAACAAACTTCAATCTTCACCTGCAACTAACAACGCTATAAGAGGGGCTGAGCAAAGCGGTAACATAGCCAATCAATGGTTTGCTAGGACAAGGTGGGTTAGAGGCTTGGTTCAACAATATGGGAGGCATGTTAAGCAAGTGGTAGGTATCGTAGCATAGGCATAGCAAAAGAGCGAGCAACTAGCAAGCAAAGATAGAAGTGAATTCGAGGGTATGATCATCTTGCCTGAAGTCCCGCAAGGAAGAAGAACGAGTCCATGAAGGAGACAAACGGACGTAGTCGAACGGGTCCTCACAAACACGACGTTAACGGAACCAACCCGAAGAAGCAACACCGGAAAGAAGCACACAACATAGTAAACAACCACCACATAGACATGGCATGATGCACAACCAAGTATGATGCATGTCCGGTTTAATGAGGCATGGCATGGCAAAAGAGCCCAAGCAATCCTACAAATTAAGTGGAGCTCAATATGCAACGAGTTGCATATTGAAGAAACACCACATCAATTATTTGGTTCACTCCCGGCTAGGTACTCAACAATATTAAATGTTGGTTAACATGGCAATATGGTGAAGCATAACAAAACTATACCATTTAAACAATTTAAATGGGGCAGGATATAACAAACAACAAATCTAGTAAATCCCCATATGCATTTAGCAAATTAATGCAAACAACATATTAAACATTTTAATTGTTGTTATCATGATGCGAATGACATGAACAAGTTTATGCAATTTTATTAAAAGTTGAAAAGAGCAATATGAAGCATTTGTCACTGTGGTGGAAAGGAAAAGGGTGCCACGGAAACGATAACGAAAACAGTGCCACGGCAGCGTTCCGGTTCCGGTAACTCGATTGAGATACCGATGCAAAGGAGAAGTGTGCGGTTGCGTGCAGAATATGGCGGGGCGCTCCCGGATACCGGGTGTCCCACGAGTTGGCGACAAGGAAACGAGTGACAAATTGGACAAAGTGCAAACACGAGCATCTCAAACATCACAAGCATACGTTCACGGACGTCGTCTCAGGGTTATACCTTCGGAGTGTGCAAAGGGGACGGTTCTTGTTCGTAGAGGGAAGTAGGCGTTCTTGCGACGACGGTAGTGGAAGTGGTCGTTCTCGCTTCGTAGATGTTCACACTCCGTAGGTGTTCGGGGTCAACAAGGAACTTGCCGTCCACGGGTCTTCGAGGGTCGACGGTACATGTTCTGTAAACGTTCGAGCGGCGGTAGTGGTACACATTCGCGGAGTAGGTCGTACACGTCGACGGTCTTATCGGAACCTCGTCAACGTTCATGATCCACCTTGGCGATCCGAAGGGGTACTTGGCGTCATGGTACTTGGGTCTTCGGACTTGCCGGTCTCGGTTCTTACGATGGTAGTTGTACAAGGTCGTCGTGGGAGGTAGAGGTACTCACGAACTTGTCAGATCCACGGCGACGGTAGTGGAACCTCACGGATTCATGGTCTCCGGGCGGTCTCGGTCTTGACGGTGGGGTACTTGACGCATCTCGGATATGTAGTCGTACTTGACGAATCCAAAATACTCCTGCTCGGCATGGGTGCAACGGAGGCATCGTCTTGCGGGTGGTGTTGGTCGGTGGTGAGTAATAGCTTGGGCAGGGGGCGTGATGGTGCTACTCCACACAAAGGAGGACGGACCAAGAGGAGTAACGATGCTGGTCGGAGGCGAGCATCCGAGCTCCATGGCGAGGCAGAGCCACGAGGGGCGCAGACGGGGGCGACGTGAGTCGACGGGGCTCCTGCTGGGCGCAGAGGAACGACGGCTGCAGGCGCGGGCGCTCGAGGAGCTCCTCTCCTCGAGTGCTCGGACGGGGACTTCGCGAGGAGGAGGCACGCAGGAGGCAGGAGGTGAGGCGTGCAGGGGGCAGCTTGCGAGGGCCATGGCGAGGAGGCGGACGGCAGCGGCCTGCTAGCCGGCCACGGCTGGAAGCGGAGGACACCGGGTGCAGGCGCATCGGGCGCGCCCAAGGGAGGCGGCTTGAGGGAGAATGAGAGCAGGGGAACGAAGGAGAGGGAGGTTGCTCGGGCGCTGCTCCAGGGAAAGAGATCGAGGGAGAGAAGGAGGAGCGATGAGGGAGGGAAGACGAGGTGGGAGGCGGCGCTGGATGAGGACGAGAGGGAGAGGGAGTCGGGCTCCCTGGTTTTCCTAGCGGCGCAAGGAGGACGAGGGCACGATCGAGGGGAGTGGGGTCTCCTGGCGCTAGGTTAGGATTAGATGGGCCTGGAGGCCGGACCAGTGTTGAGGGCGCCGGCTGGGCCTTAGAAGGCTGCGGGCCTACTGGTTTTCTCTCCCTCTCTCTCTTTCTCCAAAATCTCTTTTTCCATTAAAAAACAAAACAGAAAAAGATAAAGAAAAGAAAGAGAAGTTAGGGATGGAATCTGGGCATGGGGATAATTCTTCCAGACTCGTAAAAATATTCATGGTTCGAGAAAATTAGAAGTGGCAAGATCGGAAGATATGAATTCAAACTCATTTGAATTTAATCAAATGGTTTTGAACTAGGGCTAGGGTTTTGAAGTGCACCAGAAATGTTGAGAATTTAGGTGGAGCTCGGGGAAGTGACGAAAGAAATTACAGGACAAGTTTGGGGACCAAACTTGAAGCGGAAAAGGGCATGTGATAAATTGCAAGTGTGTTATAGGTGATTCCGAAAATGGAATATTTAATATAGCTCCCTAATATCGGGAGGATATGTTATAAAGAGAATCACCAAGTGAATTCCCTTGATTTAAATGGATCAAAGATCCATGCCGTTTATTTAGTTGAGTTAAGAAAAGAAATGACATGATGGCATGATGACATGATGCAAAGCACATGATGCAATGATGAATGCAAAGAACCAAACAAAACACACAACGAAACTCGGAAACGCTGGAAGGCATCTGAAGCTCCGGTCTTGGGGCGTCACACAAATACACATATCCGCATTGCCTAGCTTGCCTTCCACGCCAAGTAGAGTCCCATCCGGACACGAGACGAAGTCTTCAATCCTGTATCTTCATAGTCTAACAGTCCGGCCAATGGAGATAGTCTGGCTATCCGGACGCCCCCTAATCCAGGACTCCCATAGTAGCCCCTGAACCAGGCTTTCAATGATGATGAGTCCGGCGCGCAGTATTGTCTTCGGCATTGTAAGGCGGGTTCCTCCTCCGAATATACCACGGAAGAATCTGAACATAAGGATAGTGTCCAACCCTGCAAAATAAGTTCCACATACCACCGTAGAGAGAATAATATTTCGACAAATCCAATTTGTTGACTTGTTTTGGCAACACGACATTACGTCACGGCCCGGTGATTATTCGAACTGTTTCCTTTAACTAGCCCCGCACATAACACGAGGTAGTTTTTTTGACACGTGTTGTCAAAGCAGAGATCGTGTCCCCCTAATTACGGGATTCTCATCAATATGATCGTGGGTAACCCGACCGTGTCTAGGACTCCTAGATTATAGGAAAGTCCCAAACGGCTATGGAGAGGATGCTTGATATTCACCCTCTTTATAAAGGGACAAGGCTTTTACTTTTTTCCCTCCCGTGCTCAATCGAATCCTTCCCCCGCCTCAAGTTCTAACACCCAAAGCCCAGGTCAGGTGCTTCGGACCTTCAATCATGTCCGGATCTAGCCTTCAAGGCCGGTGGATGCCCTCCTCCCTTACGGAAGAGGATATCAAGAAGTTGAGGGAGGCCAGATACCTGACCGCCGAGGTTTCGCATCGGCTGCCTGCCCGAGGGCAGGTCGTCCCTACTCCTGAAACCAACAAGAACGTTGTGTTCATCTCCCACTTCCTCCAAAGTCTAGGCCTCACCCTGGATCCCTTTGTTAGGGGTTTGATGTTCTATTACGGGCTAGATTTCCACGATCTAGCCCCGGACTCCTTTCTCCACACCTCGACATTCATCGTCGTGTGTGAGGCCTTCCTCCGCATTACCCCTCACTTCGGCCTGTGGCTCAAGACCTTTGACGTGAAGCCGAAGATGGTCGAGGGGCAGTATGCAGCGTGCGGAGGTGCATTAATAAGCAAGATAGCAGGAGCTCTGTGGCCCAAAGGTTCCTTTCCAAAGGTGTCCGGATTATGCAACAGGAGTGGTTTTACATCACAGCTACTAGAAATGCCAAGTGGGTGGCTGCCCCTGCTTTCCGCTCGGGCCCTCCACCACAACTGGTGTCATGGATTAGCAGAGGACTGAGCTGGGGTCCAGCCAAGGACTTGCCTATACTGCAGAGCCGCATTCGCGATCTCTTCGTAGGATATTTCATTCTGGTTATGGTGGTGCAAGTCATGCTGGTTCGTCGAGTCCAGCCTTGCAAACACCAGCCCCTTCGCATGTGGGAGTTCAACCCAGAAGGGTCGCGTACTATTCAGAATTTCCTCGGCCTGACGCACAAGGAGATGTACAAATCATTCTTCGGACCCCAAATAGAGTGTCCGGATACTACCGAGGACGTGGGCCTGAGCAGCAACCGTACCGCCGACCAAGTAAGTAATCCTTTAGCCAAACACACCATCTTTTATTTACCATGACGTCATTTTGAGAAATCGCTCTTTGACCAGGACTGGCTAACAAAGGCGAAGATGATTCGGTGTTCGGCCCCCTTCCTGAGGGTTTGGAGAATCCGGTACTGGAAAAGATGCTCGAGCTAGCACCTTGCCCGGAGCCCTCAAAGGAAGATAAAGGGGGGAATAATGAGGTCGAAAGCGGGCCCCCATCGCTACCAATTCCAACCGTGGGAATGAGCACCTACGTGAAGGAGGATAACCAAGGAGAAGAATCCGACCTTCTCTCGCTTCGGGGAAGGAAGAGGACTGCCTCTGAAGATCCGGAAACCGAGGCTTCCAAACGGGAGAAGAAGTCTCCACTAGAGGGTCCTGCCTTGGAGGGTGCTTTTGCCGCACAAAGTCCGCGCGAGGATCAGCCCTCCAACGAGCTATAAGTAATCAGAAAGTACTTTAATAGTGGAGATATACTACCTTACCTCTGAGGAAAATAACCGAAGCGTTTATCTTGCAGTTCAGATCTTATCCCTTCTCAGCAAAGCTCGTCTTCAGGGGATCTTCTTCCAGAGATGATGGAGAGCGAAACGCCTCCCCCGGATTCCCCCGCTCAAGAAGCGGGCGACCTTGAAGTGTCGTCACGGAGGGCCTCTCCAGATCCGGTGAGGCCAGAAGGTAATCCTATAGTCACCCGAAGTCCCCAGCGTCCGGCTCTTGAAGAGAGCAAACAAAAGAGTCCGGCACCGTCTGGTATGCAGTCGGACGTACTGAGGGAGCTGTTGGACCGAGCGGCCATCTTAGAAGAACACCATACATTGATGGGTACATTGATGGAAAGAATTTCGTCCGCCGAAAGTGGAATGCACGGAGCCTTTATGAATCTACTGACGGGCTTTGAGGTCCGTGAAACGATATACTTTTTGATAGTACCACACATTTTAGGTGTGCCCTGTGTAGATGGTAGCCCCTGAGACTATGGTCATTGTCCAGAACGGCGACGAACAGAGGATCGTAGTCCCAGGTAATAATCATACCGCTTTATGTGCAGGTGATGGGAGCACCGGCGGCTGGCCAGACTAATGAGTTTGCCGAACTAAAGCGGCAACTGGATGCAGCAGATGCCGACATCAAGCTTGCTAACAAGCAGCTTGACGAGGCACGGGGTAAGTAATGTTTTTCCGGTCAACATCACATAGTAAGAGCAGCATGATGCCAGTATCTTTAATATGTTGTGACTGCAGATGGAGCTGCCACCATCGAGACCCTTCAGGCGGAACTTGCCCGAGCCAAGGAACAAGCAAGAGTTAGTAATGCGGCTGCTTTGAAGGCGGCTGAAGAGTTAAGAGCCGAGAAGGCCGCGCATTGTGAAAGCAAAGAGAAGATGGCCAAGATGGCCGTAGAATTAAAAGACACTGCCGACCGTTGCCAGTTCCTTGAAAAGGAGAACCGAGTGAAGGCAGCGGACCTTGAAAAGGCCACAATGGTGACCAAAGACACTCGCTCTGCTATGAGGGCGAAGAAGGAGGAGCTGCGTGAAGCCAGGGATATTGCGGCTGGGAAGCACTTTCTGCTGCAGAGGAAGTTCGGAGATCCGCGGTATGCCCCTCTGGATCGGCTGTGGAGTTCGGCAGACGCATATATGGACTTGGCGGCAAGCACTGTCGATGCGGTTGAATACTTCCAAGATCGGACAGATCGTGAAGTGGACAAGCTGTTCTAGTCGCAATTTAACGTTCTAGAGCGTCCGCTTCCCTTAACTGATCAGCTAGCCGAATGGGCCGAACTTAATAGATTGTCCGGACTTGCCATGAGGTCCGTCGTAGATCATTTGTGGCCGGAGAAGCCGAAGCCGAACAACTAGTTCATCTTAGTGCAGCAGTTCCTTGGTGCGGTGCCGCGCATCAATGTGATGAAGAGATCGGCGTGCATAGAAGGCTCGCGGATGGCCTTTGCCCGTGTCCAGGCATACTAGGCGGAGATGGATGCCACCACTGTTGTGGAGCAAGGTTCGGCCATAGGCCGAGTAGCCGCCGAGCACTATTTTGAAGAGGTTTTTGAGGGTGCTCGTTTGATAGAGTCCCAGTGCTCGAAGAATATTATGTTTGAGTGACATGTATTCCCATTGTAAGCACAATGTTTTTATGAAATGTAGTAAGGCCGTATTTATACTTTTGCCGGAAAGTAATATGATGCCTCCTGTGTGGCCGTTTATGTATATATGTATATAACCTGAAAGATTGCAGTCGTCGGCTTCAACCCCCACGCATATAATGCAGAGGTGTTCGCAGAAAACGCGTGTTCACACTTAACCCAATGTCTTGGTCCTATTAAGGAGGTGATAGCGCAGCGAACGAGGCAACCGGACTATGATGGTTTAACACTTTCACTTAGCCATAGGAGTTTGACAGTGGGGCTACTATATAGCCCCTAGTGGCTCCGCACTCTCCCGAACTCGGGGTGCATATATGCCTGGCCGGGAAATGGCCCTTCGTTAAAGCGGAGGAATTCTAACATTCCGATAGGTCATCGAGTGGTTGACCAGTCTCGCGCTATATCATGATAGTCAGTTTGTGGCTTTCTCTACTGAGGTGCTCGTCCGGACGAACCAGGGCACAATCGCAGTAGTTCTCCTGGTGCTGCCTTAGCCAATAGAACGGAACGTAAGGCACCAAAACACAGGAGCCGGGCAAACCCAACATTTGACCAAAGACCTGATTCAGAGCTGATGCATATAAGACCAAACTCGCGACGCTGAACACTCCCTAAGGTATTCGGTATTTATGGTATAAACCGGGCCTAAATAGTGCCCTTTGTAAGAAGCACCTTGTGTCCAGGTACGGGCGTTTATTCTGACGTGGCCACATGCCAAGATGTCAGCATCCTTCTCAATTGTATTTGAGAATCCGAGGGATGTGTATCAACAAGAGACAGTAAAAAAGGTTTACACAGGGTCTTAATCTAAAAAGAATCCTTGGAGCGGGTCCCTACTGCACGTCTGCACCTGTGTCTCCGTTGTGCCGTATCCTGGATGGGTGTAGCACGATGGTCATCTGTAAAAGAGAGGAACTTAGGTGAAAAGTTGTCGTGCAGAAATGTAGTTTTTAAAGAAACCATGTATAATTAAAGATGAGTAAAAATGCCACTTGTCTGCGCGCGTTGAGCCCCTTGTATTTGTAATAGGGGTGTGGCCATCAATCCGGTATGAATTACATATAGCTGCGCCGGACTCGTCTAATCGTGTCCGTGGTCTTGACGACCTATCAAATGCTTTAGTTGGTGAGGCCGTTTTTAGTGTGCGGCTGCCAAGGCAGTCGCACTCTCTTCGGCACGCAAATATCACTCAATATTTCCATTCACTGTAATGGTGCCATGTGGACCGGGCATCTTGAGTGTGAGGGAAGCGTAATGCGGTATTGCATTAAAGCGAGCGAAAGCTTCGCGTCCAAGTAGTGCTTGATAGCCACCTCAGAACGGAGCAATGTGGAAGGTTAAATGTTCACTAGGAAGTTATCGGGGAAGCCGAATATAACCTCTAGTAGCAGGGAGCCCATGCAGTGAGCCCCTGGACCTGGCGTTACTCCTTTAAAGGTAGTGTTGCTATGGCAAATTTTCGTTGGATCTATCCCCATTTCGCGGATTGTATCCTGGTATATCAGGTTTAAAATGCTGCCACCATCCATCAGGACTCGTGTAAAGTGGTATCCGTCAATTATTGGGTCTAATACCAGGGCAGCATATCCTGCACGCCGGATACTTGCTGAGTAATCACGATGGTCGAAAGTGATCGGTTGAGACGACCAGTGGCAGGACTTCGCGGTGATAGGCCTTTGGGCATATTTTTCTGGGAGTGCCGCTTTGTTTCTTCCCTTGATCACATGTAACACGTTGAATATTTTGACTTCTGGTGGAAACTTCTTTTGTTCCCCAATGTCTTGCTTGGGAGGCTCATCCTCGTCTTCGCTTGGTGTATCCTCCCCCTTGTGTATGGCGTTGAGCTTGCCGGACTACTTGAAGACCCAACATTCTCTGTGGGTATGATTAGCGGGTTTACCAGGGGTGCTATGGATCTGACATACTTGGTCCAGTATTTTGTTTAGGCTGGACAGTTCGTCTTTGGCGCCTTTAGAGGGCGGCTTTTGCTGACTTGGCCGAGAGCTTTTGAATCCGGCATTTACTGCCGTGCTCTTTGTGATGTCTTCTTTATTCCGGCGTTTGTTATTGTTGTTGCACCGTGATTTCCCGTTTCCATCTCTAATTTCGGATGTACTGGTATCGCTAATGCTACATCTGGCTAGCCAGCTATCCTCGCCCGCACAAAAGCGGGTCATGAGGCTTGTTAATGCTGCCATTGTTCTCGGCTTTTCTTGGCCGAGGTGTCTGACAAGCCATTCGTCACGAATGCTATGCTTAAAAGATGCCAAGGCTTCGGCATCCGGACAGTCGACTATTTGGTTCTTTTTAGTAAGGAACCTGTTCCAAAGATTTCGGGCTGACTCTCTGGGCTGTTGAGTTATATGACTCAAATCATCCACATCCGGAGGTCGGACGTAAGTCCCCTGAAAATTTGCCCGAAAAGCATCTTCGAGCTCTTCCCAGCTTCCAATGGAACTTCCGGGGAGGCTCTTAAGCCAGTGCTGAGCTGGCCCTTTGAGTTTGAGGGGTAAATACTTAATGGCGTGGAGGTCATCTCCTCGAGCCATATGGATATGTAGGATATAATCCTCAATCCAGACACCAGGGTCTGTTGTTCCGTCATATGCCTCTATATTTACGGGTTTGAATCCCTCCGGAAATTCATGATCCAGCACCTCATCGGTGAAACATAGGGGGTGTGCGGCACCCCTGTATCCGGATGTACCGCATTCTTCGGATATTTGTTGTGTTGTGTTGTATGCTGGAGCGCGCTTACGTGGTCCATAGATGGATCGGGTTGTGCCATCCTTTTGATGCAAGTCCTCGCGTGGATCGCGTATTGGCTTATGTGTGGTGTTGTTTGCCGCTTTATGTTGTCCGTGAGGTCGCCTATCCGGCCAGATGGATGTTTTGATTTTTGGTTGTGGGGGATCTAAGGCCTCCTCATCGAATTCAGGTAGCAACTTCCACTTCGGGTAGCTCTTGGTGGGGCGATTACTGCCATACTTTGTTGCTGTGTTAAGTACTTTGCTCCATCTGATTTGGAGTGTGTCTTGTGCAGCTTTGAGCCTTTGCTTCTGTTTTTTTAGACTCCTCGCGGTGGCAACGAGCCTTTGATGGGCAGTCTGTTGCTCCGGGTGTCCGTCCGGTGTGACGTCATCTGGACTATGATCTTTGACAGAGTCGGGTTGTTCGGTTTGATTCTCCGTGTTGCCGTGGTCCGGCAATGGTTCCCCCCTGCTCTCACACTGGGTCTGTATGATCGTTCTTTCTGCCGAGGCGGGATTTGGGGTGGCGCTTATGCCGTCGTTTTGACTGTTTCTCGATGTAACAACCCTTCGTTGCGTCCTTCCGTTCCTCGTCGTCGTTTTCCTTTGGTGTGTCCACCATGTATATGTCATGTGGTGAAGTGGGCGTCCGGTGCCCTGGGGGCAGTGGTTCCTGTTCGTCTCCTGCATCGTCGTCCATGCCGTCGATGTATTCGGAGTCGGAGTCGAGCATGTCGGTTAAGTCATCGACAGTGGCTGTTAAGTGGGTGGTGGGTGGGCCGCGAATTTCTTCATCGTCCGTATCCCAGTCTTACCGGACATAGTTCGGCTAGGATTCTCCTGACAAGGAGAGAGACCTTAATGAGTTTAGTATGTCGCCGAAGGGCGAGTGCTGAAAAATATCCACGGAGGTAAACTCCATGATCGGCACCCAATTGGATTCGATAGGAACGGGCGCAGGCGGCTCGGAGTCCGTGGCCGGAGAAGGATCCGGTAGTTTAACAACATGGCTCTCGTGCAAGGTAAGGTCGATGTTTGGCTCGATCGGCGCTGCGGGTAAGGCCTCCGTGGCGGGGTCCATCCACCCGTCGATGGATGGCGCAACTGGCTTCGAATTGAGGGTCGGAGCGGCTGCCTGTGCGATCTCCTGAACACTGTCCGATGGTAGAGCTAAATCGTACTCATCGTGACCGCATGACGCACAAGGCAGAGGCTCGAATCCATCGAAGATCAAGTCTCCACTGATATCGGCCATGTAGTTTAGGCTTCCAAACCTGACCTGGTGGCCAGGGGCGTAACTTTCAATCTGCTCCAGCTGGCCAAGCGAATTGGCCCGCAGTGCAAAGTCGCCGAACACGAAGATCTGTCCGGGAAGAAAAGTCTCACCCTGGACTGCACTGCTATCGATGATAGTAGGAGCCATCAAGCCCAACAGCGACGACACAGAAGAACTCTCAATGAAAGCACCAATGTCGGTGTCAAAACCGGCGGTTCTCGGGTAGGGGGTCCCGAACTGTGCGTCTAAGGTGGATGGTAACAGGAGGCAGGGGACAAAATGTTTTACCCAGGTTCGGGCCCTCTTGATGGAGGTAAAACCCTATGTCCTGCTTGATTAATATTGATGATATGGGTAGTACAAGAGTAGATCTACCACGAGATCAGAGAGGCTAAACCCTAGAAGCTAGCCTATGGTATGATTGTATGTTGTCCTACGGACTAAAACCCTCCGGTTTATATAGACACCGGAGAGGTTAGGGTTACACGAGGTCGGTTACAAAGGAGGAGATACACATATCTGTATTGCCTACCTTGCCTTCCACACCAAGTAGAGTCCCATCCGGACACGAGACGAAGTCTTCAATCCTATATCTTCATAGTCTAACAGTCCGGCCAATGGAGATAGTCCGGCTGTCCGGAGACCCCCTAATCCAGGACTCCCACAACGTCTCAAACCGAAACATTGTTCCCCCTTAGTTCCCCGCCTCCCTCCGTTTCCCCATTCATACTCCGTGGGCACGAAAACGCCCTCTCCACCAGTCGTGAAACCCCAGCCTCCTCCGTCCTCCACCCCATAGCGGCCAATCCACCGCCGCCCTCCTCCATCACGCCGGAGCTGGTACCCCGATGTCATCATCCAACACAACCGCAACTGCAACGCCCTCAAGGACTTAGCAGCTGAAGCCGAGGCAGAGCTGCCTCCACGACGCCAACACCGACGTGCGCTGTACCAGAACCACTTCAACCACGCCATCATGCGCCTCACTGTTGCGGCTCCACTGTCGCAACCGTCCACCGCACCGGAGCTGTTCCTACTACGTCGTTGTTCGCCTCCTCGGATCTGCTTCCCCACCGCCGACAGAAGGCCACCGCACCACACTCAACAACTTGGCCATGTGTTCGTCCAAGGCTGCAACTTCTGGTTTCCGGCGAATAACAAGAAGATCGTCGGAAAAATAGAAGGAGGACACATCACTGCCAGCAGAAAGAGGTACTCCTCTTCCCTTATTCATGCAAATCTTACGTCTCCGCTCACACTGTATTCATCCCATGAAAGAAACTAGTTGAGCGCTTCTTAGTGCATCTTCTTCGTGATACTAAATGCACAAGGTTTCCTCCCTTTTACTATTTCACCTTTGCTAGAGGTCAGTAGCCCGCCTGGATTTCAATTCAGGGTCAGTCGAACCGCAATTAAAAGAAGCAGCACCCGCTTAGGCGTGTGGAGCACCTAGTCCGCCTGTTCCCCGGGGAAGCGGCGCATCGGTGTCTATCATAGGGGTGTGGGGCGCAGGAGCTTCTTGCGCCCGATCTGGAGGTCGGCGGGGCTTGAATGGATGGCCAGGGGCGGTGCCAAGCACAGCGGTGCGGTGAGGTCGAGGGGAGGGCCTAGGAAGGGGAGGAATACTGGGCCGGTGCTCACTGGCGTTTCGAGGAAGATCGTCAACACTGACTCGCTGGAGGTAGATGAAGGCGATCTACCCATTCTTTGTACATTGGATGGTGCAGAAAAAATGGACTGACCTATTTGCTTTCAGTCGACTGTTATTTTCATAGAATCCTGTAGTAATTTAGTGTGCCATGCATGTTGTAGAGCTATCATATGTCTCCCGTCATTTATTTCTCACCGACCTGCTATCTGCTACCTTTACACTGTACTAATTGCGCACACACTTCACCCATACTCACACTACTGTTTTTTATGCATGGGTATTTCAGACTCTAACACAGTGTTGATGAATGCAGAAAAGAAAAGACAGAAGTCGCTCCAGTGTAATTCGAAGATAAGCACTAAGCGTTCCAACGCTCTAACGGGTGCAGTGTCAGCAGTTGGAGACAATAAACTTAGCTCTGCAGTTGATGATCTAAATTGCCACACACAACCATCCCAGATGCTTGCTTTAACTTCGCGCTGTCAAATGTGGTTGCATGTTGCATATGGTGTCTAGCTTGTATTGCTTCCAATTTGGTTAAATTGCATCTGCTTACTTTACACATTATACCTTTGATAATGACATGCCTTCCTATTTTTGATACATACTACATATGTCTATTAACCATGTTCGTACATCAAACTAATGCTATTTTGTATCCCTCGTCAATCACTTATGATGAGACATTCACCCGGGTGGGTTTCTGTGAGATGCCATACTCGTTTAAAGAGTGCAGTGTCATCCTCCCCACATGATTCTCAAGAAACAACAAGGCTAAATGAAGATAGTCGACGTAGCTCTCTAGTTGATCACCGCAATTCCCCCACACCACCATCGCAGGTGCTTGCTCTTACTTGGCAGTGTGATATGTAGTGTTCGTCTTACATGAAAGTAGTGTTCGTCAGTATCATGCATCAATGAGTTCTGAAGAGCAAATTTTATTCATTTTTCTTGTGGGTTTGACTTGACAAGGCAAAATCAAGAAAGAGGAAGGAAAAGAGTAAGGAAGGCGATGATGGTGGTCCTCTGTAGCAACGTAAACGGAGCATCTGTACCGATTCTCCTTGTACTGATAGTGCATTACAAGGTCCAAATCTCCGCTCCCCTACTCCACCATCCAAGGTGCTTGCTCTAACTTGGCAGTGTGATATCTGGTTGCATGTTGCATATGGTATCTAGCTCGTATTGCTCCTAATTAGTGTAAACTGCATCTGCTTAGCTTACACATGATACATGTGAATATGACACGCTTTACTGTTTTTGGTACATACTATATCTTATGATAAGGCAAGTTTAAGTCGCCATTGTGATATTGGTTGTGTCTTGCATATGATTTATAGCATGTACTGCTTCTAATTTGTTGAAACGCCATACAGTTTGAACTTGGCAGAGTGATATTGGTTGCATCTTTCATATGGTGTCTAGCTTGCAGTGCTTCTAATTTGTTGAAATGCCTTCTGCTTAGTTACCACATCATAGGTGTGAATATGTCACACCATCCTGTTTTTCATACATATTCCATCCTCGCATCATGTGTTTGCCTTTCATCCAAGTAGTGTTCATCAGTATCATGCATGAATGAGTTCTGAAGAGCGAATTTTATTCCGTTTTCTTATCAGGTTGACTTCACAATGCAAAATCATTACAGCTGAAGGAAATTAGTCCGGTAGTGGATGATGGTGGTCCTTCGGAGCAACTCAAACAGGGGGTCTCTACAGGTTCTACTCCGCCATCCTCCCAACAAGATTCGCAAGACAACACAAGGCTGGACAGTCAACGTAGCTGTGTAGATGATGAGCACATCTCCCCTACTCCACCATCACAGGTGCTTGCTCTAACTTGACACTATTATATGTGGTTGCATGTTGCGTATGATGTCTAGCTTGTATTTCTTCTAACTTGAATTGCATCTGCTTACTTTACACATAATGCCTGTGAATATGACACGTGTTCCTACTTCTAGAACATACGTGTACATGATGAGCACATCTCCCCTACTCCACCATCACAGGTGCTTGCTCTTACTTGGAACTGTTATACGTGATTGCGTTTTTCGTATGATGTCTAGTTTGTATTGCTTCTGATTGTGTTGAATTGCATCTGCATAGCTTACAACTTATACCTGCAATGATCACTTACCCATAAGACACATTTAACTTGGGACTGTGATGTAGGTTGCATCTTGCATTGTCTTCTAGCTTGTACTGCTTCTAATTTCTTGAAATGGCACTTACGACGAGACACTTTTTACCTGATAGAGTGATATTGGTTGCATGTTCATATGGTGCCTAGCTTTCATTTCTTCTAATTTTGTTGAAATGCCTTCCGCTTACTGTTTTTTCATACATATTCCATCCTCCTATAGTACGTGTGAATATGAAACACTGTCTTTTTTTGTATATATTCCATCCTCCTATCCTGCGCTTGCCTTACATCAAAGTAGTGTTCGTCTGTATCATGCATCAACCAGTTATGCAGAGCTAATTTTATTCATCTTCTTGTGGTTTTGACTTCATAAGGCAATATCAGAAAATAGGAAGGAAAAGACTAAGTTAGGGGATGTTGGTGGTCCTCCGCACCGATGCAAACAGAGACTCTCTAGATTTGCCACTCCTACTGCTAACGAAGTTGAAGTCCCAAGTCTACATGATGAGTTCATCTCCCGTACTCCACCATCGCAGGTGCTTGCTCTAAGTTGACAGTGTGATAATTGGTTTCATGTTGCATATGTTGTCTAGCCTGTATTTCTTCTATTTTGATTAAATTGCACCTGCTGAGTTTATACGTTATACATGTGCATACGACATGGCTTTCTGTGTCTAGAATACACTGCATCTATCTATCATACCATGTTCTTACATCAAAGTACTGCTGTTGTGTATCCCGCATCAGTCACTCATGATTGGACGCTTTTAACATGGCAGTTTGATAGTGGTTGCATCTTGCATTGATTTCTACATTGTACTGCTTCTAATTTTTTGAATTGCCACTTATGACAAGACACTTTTAACTTGGCAGAGTAATATTGGTTGCATCTTTCATATGGTGTCTAGCTTGCATTACTTCTATTTTCTTGAAAATCCTTCTGCTTAGTTTGCACATCGTAGCTGTGAATATGTCATGCCGTCCTGTTTTTCTTACATATTCCATCCTCATGCGGTTGTCTTACATCAAAGTATTGCTTGCCTGTATCATGCATCAATGAGTTCTGAAGAGTGATTTTATTCTTTTGTGTTGTGGGTGCAGCTTGACATGGCAAAGTCAAAAAAGATCAAGGAAAATAATATAGTAGGGAGTGCTGTTACTTGTCGAGTGAAACGGAAAAGGTTCTGTCGTCGAGATTCTGCTGGTGCTTATAGTGCAGTAGAAGGTCCAAGTCCACCGGCTAAATCTACAAACACAGTATCACCTGCTCCACCAGCTGCAGCATCCGCTTCAACTGTACTAGCATCTCAACCAGTTACTCGTTCGTTTGCTCCGGAACTGGCCAGTTCCCAAGCTGCCTTCACACCTAAAACTACTTCCGAAGCACTACTAACACAATAGGACTTGGCAAGATCAGATGAACCTCATGAGCATCAACACCAAGACGGTACCTGACCGAGTCAAGTTGCAGTTGCATGCTCCTTTATATGTACTCTCACAGTTTGATGTACACTAACACTTTCCATATTCGTTGTTGAACTAGCACCACAGCGCAAGCGGAAACAGACATCAGGGATAATGCTTGACAGATTAACAAAATCTAAAGGAGGAAGAATGGAGATCCATTCTAAGGCAGGTTTAAAAAGGCCACGTGATGCTACAGAGTCAGCCAAGTTAGTATCAGTGGCAGCCGTTGCCGTTAGGTGTCATGCACGTATCCTCCCAACGTGGATCCAGTACAGGAATGAGAAAGACAATACCTAGTTTAACACCTTCCTTGACCATTTATCCGTAAGTAATGTTATTCATCGCAATTAGTAATATTGTCTTGCTCTGTTCCATACTTTCTAGCTTCCTCCTAATAAGACTCACATTCTTTTTTCAACAGATGAGGTTCAAGTTGGATCCGAAAGATGACGCAACTAGACAAGCATGCACTCATGTTTTTCTGTCCGCTCTGCGACAGTATCGGTACCACCTTAGAAAATCTCACTTTGAAGGCAAGGCTCACAATGAAATCGCCCAAACATCTCCAGTGGAATATATTACAGATGAAGACTGGACAACCCTTGTTAAACACTGGTCTGATCCAAAGTATCAGGTAGGCTATATGTATTTGATCAGACCACATATTGAACTTGTATTTATGTATGTGCCTTACAAGTGTATCTTCTTCTAGGCTAAATGTTTGAAGAACAAAACCAACCGTTCTAAAGTGAAATTCCAACATACCACAGTATCTCGTAGCTATATTGCACACTGCGAGGCTCTTGTAAATAGCTGCTACTTCCTTCTTTTTTGTGCCATATTATCGTATCTATATTGACTTGTTCCAAATACAGAGGAAATCCCGTGCGGACCAAAAGGAACCTGAACCGAATGCAGTGCAAATCTTCAATGATTGCCACACTAGCAAGATGAAGGGCATGAGCACACCAGTTCAAGCCACTGTTGTAAGTCCTTACTCCTCCTGCCTTGAACTGATTGGTATTGTGATGTGTTCATTTAACTACTTGGTTTGCAGCCAATGTCAGTTACTCTATTCACTTTTATTCACATTTGTCTTAACGTATCATTTCACCTTACATGGTTTAAAAGAGATGAAGGATATTCTTTTGGTCTTGATCTGTAATCTAGTTGTTATGTTCATGTGCGCACACAATGATAAAATAGCCTGTTTGTTTTATATCTGTTTGCCCATGATATGAATGATGTCATACTATGTTCATCCTACTTTAAACCATGTCTCTTTATCCTTAGATGTCAACGAATGTGAGGAAATATACAATACAATAGGCATGCTACATGGACATATGTTCCGAAAGTGATTTTATTATGTAGTTGGCACTACAATACATGCTAATGTATTACAGTAGTTCACCAAAATAAGTTATGTATAAACGTTTAACCTACTTTGTTTGTTTTTGGCTCATTAGTAACTTATCTGGTACACTAATCTACAAGTTCAAACTTTCAGGAAGCTATGGAACAAATGATTGAACAGCCACAACCACCTGAAGGTGACGAGGCTACTACAGACACAATGTCACCTCTTGCTGCAGTGCGTCGGTATCTCTCCACTAACAATGTAAAAAGCACCTTCTTGCGTAATTCTAGGTTGGTTGTCAAGGTCACCTCGTCCAAATCGCCTACTGAACAAAATCTTCCTGCTAGACAGAGTGATATATCTGTGCTCCAGACACAAGTCCAATCCCTAATGGACGTTGTTTCGGAAACAATAATAGTGGTTGAGAAATGTCGTCAAGATATGAATGGTTTTGAAACCAGACTATTAGACATTCGCTTCGTTGCTCAAGAGCAATGGCGGAAAAAAGGTGGAGATCGTGCTGCTCCATCAGATTCTACAGCCTGAAACATTAGCACTCAGGTCAAATGATCTGTGCTTCTATACATCTGATGGTGCTTTTATCTGGAAGGACTGTAAACTTTATGCCAACATGCCTTTTGTTGTATGGTTGGAATTTATTTTGTTGTGATACAACATTTATGATGGTGCCTCAGGCTGCAGTAATTATGACACTATTTTTGTATAGTGTAGGTTTATCTTAGTAATGTATTCGACCGAAACCTTCGTAGGAGCCCAACATGCCAACATTCGTCGGGCCCACAATTGGGCTAAAAATGATTACGGGCCGAAATTGGCATGTAGCCCACTAAAAATATCTGGGCCTAAATCAGCATAAGCTTTCATATTTTTCTGGTAGGCCTATGCCCATAGTGGGCCTTTAACATGCCTAAACATAATTTGGGCCCTCAATAAAAATAGGCCGTTTACAGGTGTAAATATCTCGAGCGCATAAAATACATGGGCCTTTAATAGACCGAAAGTGAGATTAGGCCCTGATTGTGCCAAATAACCCACTGGACTTTAACAGGCCGAAATTCGGACGGGCCGTAAATGCGCCGACCTAATACACAGGCCTTTAACAGGCCGGAACTTCGGTCGGGCTAGATTATCGTCATTTTTATATGGGTCGTTAATGGGCCCGATATGACGTTGGGCCACATATGGCCCATTGTTTACATCCGGCGTTAACAGGCTGAAAATGACAACAGGCCAAAAGTGGCCCAAAGCTATAGTGGGCCTCTAACAGGCCGAATGTCAGACATGGCCGAATATGACCCAAATCCTTCACAGTCATTTATGGGCCGAAAGTTTTGATGGCTGCAAATGGGCCCAAATGATGCCGGACCTTTAACAGGCCGGAAATACACCGGGCCGTAATTCGGCCCAATTACTTAAAGGACTGTTAACGGGCCAGAAGTGACCATGGGCTGCGTTGATGACAAGTTTAGGACAGACCATTGACAGGCCAATTTTTTCAGAGAATGTTGGGCCTTTAGCTGGGCCAGCCCATTATGGTCGGCAGAATCTAGTGGGCCCTTAGCTGGGCCGGCCCATTCTGGTCCGCAAAATCTTGTGGGCCTTTAGCTGGGCCGGCCCATTATGGTCTGCAAAATCATGTGGGCCTTTAGCTGGGCCGGCCCATTATGGTCCGCTAAATTTTGTGGGCCTTTTGCTGGGCCGGCCCATTATGGTCTGCTAAATCTTATGGGCCTTCGGTTGGGCCGGCCCATTTAATCTTTGTGGGCCACTTTTGGGCCGGTCCACGTGTCAACATATCATAGGCCCATCTCGACCGTTGGATGAGTGACACCTATGCCAATGAGAATTTTACACGTGGAAAATCGGCATTGGTCGTGGCTGTTAACGGGTTATCGGATCCAAAATCTGACCGGATAGCTTAACGGCGTTCCGTTACGCTGGATGCCACGTGTCGGTCACCCTTGACGAAAGCACTTCTGTGACGCGCGATTTATCGTCATGGAAGTGGACACTTCCGTGATGATAATTTTGGCAATGTCATGGAACACTTCTACGACAGCACATGTATGACTATCTTGATTCTGTCATAAATTTGTCATGGATGTACATGCATGACAGAAAACACGACCTACTGTGACAAACACGTATCATCACGGAAGTGTATTTTTTTGTAGTGTTGACTCATCAAGATCAAAGTCACTATCATCATCCTCATCATAATATCCATGTTCAACATCGTCTTGTGATTGGTCATCACCTAGAGAGAGTGATTCATTAGATTTATGATCATGACAATGTGCATCTTTATGAATTCTAATGACTTGAGAAATGATGCTACTAATGAATCCAACATCTCCTTTGGCACGCATGAGGTCACGAAGCTCAAATAGACAATCACCAAATTTAGGATCACTAGGATTCATTTTATGAAAAGCATTGGACTTTTGAAGAATCTCATCAATATTTTTCAAGGAATAGTTTGGAAAGAACTCCTCAAGGTATCTCCATATAGTATAAGCACATTCAAATGTAGGCAAGCATACAAGCAAATTTCTAGGCAATCCTCTTATGATAAGATCAATAGCTCTAGATTGCGGGTCATGTCAAGATACTCATCGGGGGTAGGATGCAAGGGATCAATAGGAGGCACACAAGGTCTAGTAATATACTGGTTCAAATGATATTCGTTGAAAATGTCAAGAATCTCATTTTCTAGGCACTATAGAACTCTCCATCAAGCATAGGCACTCTACATCTAATACTCCCAATCGTAGACTCATCCATCTTCCTCCAATGGTGATTAAACCAAAGAAATGGATACCAAAGCTCTGATGCCAATTGAAAGGATCGAGAAGAGGTGTCTAGAGGGGGGTGATTAGACCATCAACAAGAAAAAGTAGCATTTTTTAGGTTCTTTAAGTTGAGGTGGAGTTTTAGCACAAGTTTAAGCATTCACAATATATTTCAAGAAAGCATGGCAAGAGTATGAGCAGCGGAAAGAGTAAAGCATGCTAATTGCAACAAAGTAAAGGGATGGGATTGGAGTGTGCAAACGCAATGAAGACATGAATATTTTTTGCGTGGTTTCGATAGGTGGTGTTATCATACATTCACGTTGATGGAGACTTCAACCCACAATGGGTAACGTTTGCGCGAGTCCACGGAGGGCTCCACCCACGAAGGGTCCACGAAGAAGCAACCTTGTCTATCCCACCATGGCCATCGCCCACGAAGGACTTGCCTCACTTGGGTAGATCTTCACGAAGTAGGCGATCTCCTTGCCCTTACAAACTCCTTGGTTCAACTCCACAATCTTGTCAGAGGTTCCCAAGTGACACCTAACCAATCTAAGAGACACCACTCTCCAAAAGGTAATAGGGGGTGTGTTGATGATGAACTCCTTGCTCTTGTGCTTCAAATGATAGTCTCCGCAACACTCAACTCGCTCTCACAGATTTGGCTATGGTGGAATGATGATTTGAGTGGAAAGCAACTTGGGGAAGGCTAGAGATCAAGATTCTTGTGGTTGGATTGGAATGTCTTGGTCTCAACACATGAGTAGGTGGTTCTATCTCAGAAATGAGCAATGGAAGTGTAGGCATGTTCTGATGGTTCTCTCTCGAACGGAGAAGGGGGTGGAGGGGTATATATAGCCTCCACACAAAATCCAACCGTTACACCCATTTGACCCAACTCGGTCAAACCGAATAGAAGAACTCGGTGAGACTGATTTAGTTCAAAATGTGAACATTAGGAATCACAGTGGGACCGACATGATCAACTCAGTGGGACCGATGTGCTAGGGTTAGGGAAAAACCTCATCTCGGTGAGACCGATAGCATAAACTCGGTGAGACCGATTTCAGCAATGAGCAAACAGAGAGTTGGTCAAACAAACTTGGTGGGACTGATTGCACATTTCGGTGAGACCGATATAATTACAATAGGCAACAGAGAGTTTGCAAGGCCATCTCGGTGAGACCGAGATCCCGATCGGTGAGACCGGATTGTCCCGGGTTTATGGTAATGGCTAGGTCAGATGAACTCGGTGGCGCCAGATAGACCAATGGTGGGGCCGAGTTTGACTTTTAGGTTTTGGACATATGTGGAAATGAGAAAGTGGCTAAGGGTTTTTGACCAATATCACTAAGCACTTTGAGCAAGTAGACCATTAAGCAACACATCATCCCCTTTTAATAGTATTGGCTTTCCTATGGACTCAATGTGATCTTGGATCACTAAAATGAAAATGAAGAGTCTTGAGCCTTTGCCCATCTTTGTCCTTGGTGTTTTGAAGGGGTTCCACATCCTCTTGTCCATGCCACGCCATTATTGAAATCATATGAAATATACTAGATAAAAATATTAGTTCAACAAGAGATATGTTGACATAAATTACCAAAATCACCCCGGGAGCACTTGTGCTTTCATAACGCCTTAAGCAAGATGACATGATGTAGGGGATAAACTAAAGCAATATGGTGAAAACCCCATCTTTCTACCTGATGTCGCTTGAAGCTACGTCGGTATTTCCCCAATGAGGAAGGGATGATGCAGCACAGCGGCGATAGGTATTTCCCTCAGATATGAAACCAAGGTTATCAAACCAGTAGGAGAACCAAGCAACACAACGTAAACAACTCCTGCACACAAATAACAACTTCTCGCAACCCGACGTGTTAAAGGGGTTGTCAATCCCTTCCGGGGTACGGCGCCTCAAGATAGGCAAACAGACGTGAGGTAAATTTGTAGTAGATTGATAGATCGAACGCCAAATAAATAAATGAGAATAAATTGCAGCAATGTATTTTTGGGTTTTTGGATTAATAGATCTGAAAATAAAAGCAAAGGAAAATAGATCGCAAAGGCAAATAATATGAAAATGAGACCCGAGGGCTGTAGGTTTCACTAGTGGCTTCTCTCGAGAAAAATAGCAAACGTTGGGTGAACAAATTACTGTTGGGAAATTCATAGAACTTCAAATACACATGACAATATCCGGGCAATGATCATTACATAGGCATCATGTCCAAGATTAGTAGACCGACTCCTGCCTGCATCTACTACTATTACTCCACACATCGACCGCTATCCAGCATGCATCTAGTGTATTAAGTTCATGGAGAAATGGAGTAATGCAATAAGAACGATGGCATGATGTAGGCAAGATCTATCTATGTAGAGATAGACCCTATTGTTTTATCCTTATTAGCAACGATACATACGTGTCGGTCCCCCTTCTGTCACTGGGATCAAGCACCGTAAGATCGAACCCACTAAAAAGCACCTCCTCCAATTGCAAGATAAATAGATCAAGTTGGCCAAACAAAACCCAAATATCAGAGAAGAAATACGAGGCTATAAGCAATCATGCATAAAAGAGATCAAAGAAACTCAAATACTTTCATGGATATAAAAAGATAGATCTGATCATAAACTCAAAGTTCATCGATCCCAACAAACACACCGCAAAAGAGTTACATCATATGGATCTCCAAGAGACCATTGTATTGATAATCAACAGAGAGAGAGGAAGCCATCTAGCTACTAAATACGGACCCAAAGGTCTACAAAGAACTACTCACGCATCATCGGAGAGGCATGAATGGATGTGGTGAACCCCATCCAAGATGGTGTCTAGATTGGATCTGGTGGTTCTGGACTCTACGACGGCAGGATCAATATTTTGTCGACTCCCCTAGGGTTTTGGGTATATTGGGGTATTTATAGAGCAAAGAGGCGGTCCGGGGGGAACTCGAGGTATGCACAACCCACCTGGGCGCGCCTGGGCCTCCTGGGGCACCCTGGTGGGTTGTGCTCCCCTCGGGGCACCCCGTAGGCGCAGCCAGGGCCTGTTGTGTTCCTCCTGGACCATAAAAATTCTCCGTAAAGTTTCGTGGCATTTGGACTCCGTTTGATATTGATTTTCTGCGATGTAAAAAACAGCAACTGGCACTTGGCACTATGTCAATAGGTTAGTACCAAAAAATGATATAAAATGGTTATAAAACATCCAAGATTTATAATATAACAGCATGGAACAATCAAAAATTATAGATACGTTGGAGACGTATCAGCATCCCCAAGCTTAACTCCTATCCGTCCTCGAGTAGGGAAGTGATAAAAACAGAATTTTTGATGTGGAATGCTGCCTAACATGTCATATCATATTCTTTTCTTTATAGCATGGACATTTGGACTTTTATATTGTTCAAAGAAATAGTCTAGTTTTGACATGATAATTTAAATACTCAAGCATATCAACAAGCAACCATGTCTTTCAAAATATAAACGCTAAAATAAGCTAACCCTAGCCCATCATGCTCAACCATTGATCCATTCATGAAACACACTTGCATATTAGCTACATCCAATACTGAACTACAATCATATTGCCTCCTAGTTGGTGCTTTTATAAGAGAAGATGGGGACTCAAACTCAAAAAAAAAATTGTTGAAAGTAAAAGAAAGGCCCGTCGCAGAGGGAAGTAGGGATTTGTAGAGCTGCGAGAGCTCAAAGCGAAAAACTTAGAGATAAAACATTTTGGGAGGTGTATCCATCCCACCAACGAAAATGACTTATAGTTCCCAATACTTTCCATGCTTAGATATATCATAGGCGGTTCCCAAACAGAAAATAAAGTTTGTTCCTTTTTCCACCATAATTTCACTTTCCATGGCTAGCCATATCCATGGTTGCCCTCCATACCAACACTGTCCAAGGAATTTATTATTTGACAATAAAGTAAATTCATTTTTTTTCATTTCGGGATTGGGCATCCCTAATACCTTTGCCTTACTCTCGTGCAATGACAAATGAATAAACACTCATCTTGAGAATAACACATATAGAATGGAAAATATTATCCACCCCTCACCGCTCCGTGAGCGAAACGAACACACAAAAGAGAAGTTTATTTTTGAAAATTAGAGATGGCACATGCAAATTTGCTTAGATCGGCAAAAGAATACCGCATATAGGTAGATATAGTGGACTCATGTGGCAAAACTAGTTTAAAGGTTTTTGGATGCAGAAGTATTGATCATACTTAGTGCAAAATGAAGGCTAGCAAAAGATTGAGAAGCGACCAACCAAGAAACGGATAATCTCTTAAGCGAGTATTAAGCACAACTAACACCAAATAATGCACCATGGGTAGGATATAATTTCATTGCATAATTATTGACTTTCGTGCTTGCATAGGGAATCACAAACCTTAACACCAATATTCTTACTAAAGAATAATTACTCATCAAGATGACTCACATATCATATCATCATATCTCAAAACTATTACTAAGAATCAAGTTTATTTTGTCCTATGATCTTCATGAAAGTTTTTATTATATCCTTCTTGGATATCTATCACCTTGGGACTAATTTTCATGGGTTGCTTTTGACAAGCTTAAACAAATATAAGTGAAGATCATGAGCATAATTTTCTTTCTCTCAAATTAATTTAAGTGAATCAAGAGAGAATTTCTTGAAAATTTTAATAAGCACACCGTGCTAAAAAAGATATAAGTGAATCACTAGAGCAAGCCCATGGCTCATAAAAATTTAAGTGAAGCATAGAGAGAAATTCTAACAAGTCATGACATAATTTTGGCTCTCTCAAATAGGTGTGTCCAGAAAGGGATCAAGACTTAAAACACAAAATAAAACAAACAAGGACTAATATCATGATGCTCCAAGCAAAACACATAGTATGTGATGAATAGAAATATAGCTTCAAGTAAAATACCGATGGTCGTTACAAGAAAGAGGGGATGCCACTCAGGGGCATCCCCAAGCTTAGTTGGTTGCTCATTTTTGGATAATAGCTTGGGATGCCGGGGCATCCCCAATCTTAGGCTCTTCTACTCCTTATTCCTTCATCCATCGTAAGATAACCCAAAACTTGAAAACTTCAATCACACAAAACTCAACAAAACCTTCGTGAGATCCGTTAGTATAAGAATAATAAATCACTACTATAAGTGTTGTATCAAACCAATTCATATTTTGTTCTTGCATTATATCTACTGTATTCCAACTTTTCTATGGCAAAAACTCATCAAAGAAAACTGTCGTGGTTTTGTCACGTCAGATGTCCTAGTGAAAGGACTTAGTCGCGAGGCCATCGCAACGGGTTAGCTCGAAGGGGTTAAAGCGAATACAGGGACGCAAGAGGGTTTATACTAGTTCGGCCCCTTCGATGAAGGTAAAAGCCTATGTCTAGTTGTGATGGGATTGATGAGGTTTCGATGACTAGGGAGCAAACAAGCTTCGCCTAAGTCTCGAGTTGTTGTCTGTCTCTCTCTAAACCGCCGCCGGGTCGTCCCCTTATATATACGGGTGACGCCCGTCGGTCCACAGAGTCCTAACACCGGTTCATATTCGTATCTGGGTTGGTCTCTCCTTATTCCTATCTTACAATACAAGTTTACATACAGATGCCGGTTTACGGCTACAAGTCTTAAACCGACTACGGGCCTCAGGCCCTCATCTATCTTCTTGGGCTTTAACACTCTTGAGTTACTGATGAAGTTAACCCGGCCCACATAGGCCGGTTTACGCCCAATATTAATATTCCCAACATTAGGCCCCAGATTGATTTGAACGGGTTCATGTCAATCCTTAGCAAAATCTTCATCTTCAACATCTTCTCGTAGTTGCTGAACTGCCATGATGTCATCCTCTCCAGTTGCTGTAAGCCGAGGTGATGTCATCTGTCATAAAGAAAACATCCATGATATCTCCTTGTTTAATAAACACGCAACAATTGAGGCGACAGCTCCGCTTCCGAAATTTTCGGTTCCTGGATTCATGCGCCTGACACATGTCTTTTTGCCTTATAAATAGGGCTGAAGGGTCATTTCTTTTCTCCACTTCGTACCCTTCCTCTTCGTCTTCCTCGCGTTGCCAGTCTCAGAGCTCCACCGCCGCCGTCGTCTTCTGCATCGACTTTGGCCGCTGCATCAACCTGAGCGTACCAGAAAAACTGCGGCGACCTTCCGCATCTTCCTCAGCTCTGGTAGGTCTTCTGCTCTTCTCAACATAGATCTGTTCTAGGGTTTCGTGTTCTTGCTGCGTTCATCACCTGTTCATGTTCGTATGCTAGCTCCCGGATGCATCTATGAACCCCTTCTCTGTATAGTGATAACTTTTAATATCCGCCTTTAGTTTCATGCCTAAAACCATAGATCTCACATATATTTCCGCCCATTAATTCAATACTGTTCTACTTTGAGCTTTTGAATATTTTCCTTCTTTTCTGAACTTGCTTCAGATCCATCGCTGTAGAGAATTCTTGTGAAATCTGTTTCTGTACACTTACCCATCCACAATCTCAACTGTTTCGATGCTTAGATCCGGCGGTTTAACTTGGCGTAGAAAAAATTAACAAATCGGTATATACCATTAGTCCCCTTGTTGAACCGCCAGATGCTGTTGCTTCATAAAACTCTGGTTTAGATAGAGTTGTCTCTGGTTTAACATTGTACATACCAGTGTACTTTAATCAATGCATTCTTGAACTGGAATCACCTATCTTGTAGATTTATCATGGCCAAGCAAGTATATGAGTGCAACTGGGTTCCTTCTCGCGTCACAGAGACTCAACTGAACAATTTAGTCCTGATCGGCGCCTTAGGCAGCAAAAATACCATCCATTGGAGGGTCCCTGGCAAAGAATGCCCTCCCACACCTCAAGAAGGAGAGGTCGTCGTTTTCGTAGATCACTTAGCCCGGGGCTTTAAGCCGCCCGGTTCTAAATTTTACCGGGATGTTTTAGCCAATTTTCAACTCCGCCCACAAGACACTGGCCCCAACTCTGTTTACAAACATGGGTCACTTCCAAGTGCTCTGTGAGGTGTTCTTTCAAGAGGAGCCCACAGTTGAGTTGTTCAGAGACTGCTTCCATCTAAACCGCCGCAGTGAGTTTACTGACGGTTCCAATATGGAATTGGGTGGTGTGGCGATTCAGAATAGGAAGGAGGTCACATACCCTCACGCCAAACTGCACAGGCACCCCAAAGAGTGGAATCAAGCATGGTTCTATTGCAAACACACCTCCCTTGCTGATGAAAATCCTTTGCCTGGCTTTCGTCCGGAGCGGCTTAGCAATACACACCCCTTTCCTCAAAGGTTGACGGCCAAGGAGAGAAGCAAATACGCTCCTCAACTATCCAAGCTCAGAGCCTTCATGGCCAACGGTTTAACAGGGGTTGATCTCGCTCGCTGTTGGATATCGTGGAGCATATTGCCCCTTAGTCAGCGCTCCGGTTTGATGTGCGAGTATACTGGCAGTGTTGATGACCCACTGCAACATGTTAACAACCAGCTCACCGACGAAGAAATCATAGAGGCTGTGAATAAAATACTGAATGAACCGGAACACATCTGTGCTCGAACCGGCCTGCTTCCCTTCTGTGCCACCAACAAACCGCCAGCTGTAAGAGTTTGATTTTTCTTTTTACTGAACCTGTTATTGATATATCTGGTCATTGTTTAATATCAATGTCTATTTAAATAGGGCAATGATCCATTTTGGAGCAAGAAACTTCCACAGGAGAAGACAGAAAAACAGACAAACCAGAAAGACCAACCCGGCCAAAGACTAAAGTCGTGAAACGGCCTGCTCATAAAAAGAAAACCACCGCATCTTCTGATCCAGCCGCTAATGATGATGTGGGTAATCTAGACCTTGAGGTACAGCTTGACTCACTTGGTTTATTTTTCACACGCCTTATTGATGATGATATTTGTCAGGATGATGCCGAAGCCAGCCATGCTGATGCTGCAGAGGTAATTACTCTCTCTTCCGATTCAAACCCTTTGCCTTCACTAAAGATCCGTCAGGCAAACCGGAAGGTTAAATTTTCTCATCCTCTTGCTTACTTGGGCCCAAATTTCTTATGAAGACCCAACAGCACGAAGCTCGCCGCACAACCCGGCACAGCGGCCAGGTAGTTACCTCCGCCGGTTTACCGAATAGTCCGGTTTGGAAACGCCGTTCAGAGGTCTCTAATTTGCTTGTCAGTGCTTGTCCTAAAGCGGGCTATTTTCGTCAACCTATTACTCCATCTGACTCCGATTATCAGGTTACTTCCCACTCATCCTCTAGCGAGTCATCGGCTACTCAGCTGCCACCGCTCAAAACGGTGCTTGGGTAAGCTATACTTATCCTAATATTTCTGGTACATCACCTTGGAACATATGCTATATTTGACTTTGTTATTCCTTTCAGGGCCAAGCCTAGGCTGAGCAAGAAGGCTCGCCTGGATAAAGCGGCCGAGGAGGACGTCGTCCCTGAACCGGGTAAAACACCAGATCTTGAAGCGGCTATTTATGAAGATATACCCAATGATCCACCACAGCAGGATGACGATTTTATTGCTGAAGAAAGGCCTATTGAGACCTTAGGCCCTATCAACCAGCCCACAACCCCTATCCGGTTTGGGAGATGCACCAGTCCATCCCAGCCTGCTGACAAACTGACTGCGCCAGTGCAAACCGGTGATGCTAAGGATAATGAAGTTGTAATTACTGGCATTGGCCGTACAGAGCCCAGCAATCCTGTTGTTTTATCCAAGCATACCGCCAAAGAAGAAATTGCTGCCATGGGCAAAGGCAAGTGGAATGTTGACTTGGCGACCTATGCTGCTCTGAATGACCAAGATCTTCATTCTGGCTACTTGAACCGGCTGTATACCAGCCGTGATTATGAAGCTGGTCTGGTGAATATGATGAAAGAGAAATTTGAGGTAACTTCCATATGCTTATCTACGTATGTACTTCAATCTGTCAACTCTCCTAGCCCCCAAGGGCTGGTTTAGAATCTCCATTCAAACCGGGACTCGTCAATGCAGACTTCAATGTTTTCTGAATTTGCTGATATAGCCCCCAAGGGCCGGTTCAACTTAGTGTAGTTAAACCGGGACTTTAGGTAATCAAGATTGTAGCAGCAGTATTAACTGAACAAATAGCCATTAGCCCCCAAGTGCCAAGTTGAATACTTATATTGAGCTTGGGACTTTTTTGAATAATTGTAGAATGAAGAGCAAATATGCATTAGCCCCCAAGTACCAAGGGCATAACTTGTTATGTGGTTGGTACTTCAATTCTTGTACCTTTATCTGAGTCATATGACTGTCTATATGCAGGCTGAGCTGAAAAAAAGGGAAAACCAAATCGCTGATCTGCAAGAAAATCTGAAGTGCCAACAAGCTGAAACCTCCAAAGCAAAAGAGGGATTAACCAGCGCTTTAAGCGCCATGGAACAGCTTAAGGAGGGCTTCAAGAAGGAGCAGGCGGATTGGGCCACTGAAAAATCTGCTTTAACCAAACGAGCAGAAGATGCCGAGGCTGCACTGAAACCGGTGGTGGACGAACTGACCAGCATAAAGCAGCAAGTGCATTCCATGACCGCTGCTATCTTTGGTAAGATGGTTTGATTTCTAGATTGATTTGGCCGTCTTATAGAGCTGCCGTTTTGTTAACCCTTTGTAATATTTCAGGGACACGCATTGGTCACTTGGGGTCAGATGTGCGGAAGAAATTGAAAGCCGCCTACACATTGATCGAACAACTGTACACTGGTGCATAGAGGATCATCTCTACTGCATCCCACAACAATCCGGCGCCCACTTTGATTCAGGACACTCTGAAGAGACTGTCGATGCTTCCTGCTCGGGTTGAAGAGCTGAAGAAATCTGCTGCTCGAACCGGTGTGATCAATGCCTTAATCCGGGCAAAAGCTTGGGTGCCGGATTTTGATCCTGTTGAAGCGGCTCAGGGCTATCCCAGCTTGAAGGAAAATGGGTCAGAGTTTAGTGAAGCGGATCTGCGAGCAATAAACCGGGAGGTGCGTCCGCTAGCTTGTCAATTGGTTGAAGAAGCAGCCTTGTCTCATTATCAAGCCCAATATGACAACCAAAACAAGCGAGTAGTTGCACCAATTCCTGAAGCGGAAAATCTTATCCCTCCAATCCGTAAGCATACTTACGCTCCCGATATTGAACCATCGTTGCTGATCCATGATGATGCTGTCTTTCAAGCATTAATGGGAATCAACTGGACAACTGTTGATTTCCAGCCACTGGGTACAGAAGCTGAAGTTGAAGCGGCACAGGATGACCCACAACCATCAGGCCAGGCTGGTGACCAAGCTTGAACTGGAAGCCGGTTTAAACTGCTTCTCCTTTGCAAAAAAACAATGATCTTATTTTGGGCACCGTGTTGCCTTGTAATGGGCTAGCCGATACTCTTGATTTTGATATGACTTCGTGCATAATTACTGCAACTTGTTCTTCCTTTGGGTGATGAACTTTCCAAAGTATTTTCTGCAATACAAAAAATCTTAAAGTGCCACCGCGGTTGTACCGTCAGGCGGAGTATGATGTCTGCATATGTGAAATCAAAATATCTGAAATTTAAGCATATGATCAAATCTTTGTGATACATAATACCTGCCATCGTTGGGCATGAAGTTGGCTTGGCCAATCTTGAAGCGAAGGTTTATAAACCCACACTGTTGTAGGAGATAGCAGCTCATGTATATATATAATGCCGGTTTACCATGTAAACCATGCCGGGTTATAATAAAACACCGTGTTACTCCATAATAGGATGTTTAATAAAAAATCAAACCGGGCAAATAGTCTCCGGATTAAAAATGGACTATGTTCCGTCAATCGACAGTTGAACCGGTTTAAAAATTTGTCGGTTTAAAACGCAACAAAAAATAGATTTTATCAAAGAAAATTTCAAGCAAAGGCAATGATAAGACCATTTGCAAAAAGAGGCTATTGAGCCGATCAAGTGGTGTTACCATGGTCGGACACGACCAAGCCCCCGATAGGCGTAGGTATGGTTCAAGTCAGCTAGGTCCCCAAATGAAACTGGCATTATGCCGATCAAAAGGCATGGCGATGGTTCGGGTTCGACCAAGCCCCCAAGTGATTATGTGGCCTTAGGCCGATCAAGAGGCGTGACTGGTTCAGATGTGACCAAGTCCCCAAGTGGTCTGGTGGCTCTCGCCTATCAAGAGGTGTTGCATTGGTTCGGACACGACCAAGCCCCCAAGTGATATAACATGATGCTTTGAAAAGCTAACTCAAGGGGTAAACCAGAGGCCTCTTTAGAACAACTCTGTGTAACCACACATGATGTAAAAGAACAGATACCCCACTTTAGCTGAGGTTCTGGTTTATTATATTAATCATAATATATACATCGTCGTAATATGTACATAAGTAGGGCCAATGGCTGAGGTATAGTAAGGCCGAAGATGAGCTATGTTCCACGGCCTGTTGGTATCCTCCTCTGATGTACGTGAGTCTTTATGCTCTCGAATATCGATCAGATAGTATGACCCGTTGTGCAGATTCTTGCTGACCATGAAAGGTCCCTCCCAAGGTGGTGATAACTTATGCATATCAGTCCGATCTTGGATGAGCCGAAGCACCAAATCTCCCTCTTGAAAGGTTCTGGTTCTAACTCGGCGACTGTGATAACAACGAAGATCCTGTTGGTAAATCACCGAGCGAGTAGCTGCTATGTCACGCTCTTCATCCAACCGTTCCAAAGCATCTTGCCATGATGTCTCATTGTCCGCTTCAACATAAGCCGCCACACGAGGTGAATCATGACGGATATCACTAGGGAGAACCGCCTCCGCTCCATAGACCATGAAGAATGGTGTGTATCCTGTTGATCTGTTGGGTGTGGTATTGATGCTCCATAGCACAGATGGTAACTCTTCTGCCCAACAACCCGGTGTTCTCTGCAAAGGAACCATAAGCCGGGGCTTGACGACTCTCAAGATCTCTTGATTAGCCCTTTCTGCTTGACCATTGGACTGTGGGTGCGCTACGGACGAAACGTCAAGCCGGATGTGCTCACGTTCGCAGAACTCCTTCATGGCACCTTTGGACAAATTGGTACCATTGTCTGTGATGATACTGTGTGGAAAGCCAAACTGGAAAATCACTTTTTTGATGAACTGAACCGCCGTGGACGCATCAGACTTGCTAACAGGTTCTGCCTCCACCCACTTTGTAAACTTATCAACCGCCACCAGGAGGTGGGTCTTCTTATCCTTGGACCGTTTGAAAGGTCCAACCATATCCAACCCCCAAGTTGCAAATGGCCAAGTGATTGGAATCATTCTCAATTCCTGAGCCGGCACATGAGCACGTCTTGAAAACTTTTGGCAACCGTCACATCGTCTAACCAGTTCCTCCACATCAGCATGAGCAGTTAACCAATAGAAACCATGGCGGAACACTTTAGCCACCAAAGATTTTGAACCGGCGTGGTGACCACAATCTCCTTCGTGGATCTCACGCAAAATTTCACAGCCTTCTTTAGGAGACACACAACGTTGAAACGCCCCTGACACACTGCAATGATGCAACTCGCCATTGACAATAGTCATGGACTTGGATCGCCGGATTATCTGTCGGGCTAAAGTCTCATCCTCTAGCAACTCGCCTCGGTTCTTGTACTCAAGGTAAGGAAGCGTCCAATCTGGAATAACATGAAGAGCTGCCACCAATTGAGCCTCCGGATCAGGAATAGCCAAATCCGCTTCACCAGGGAGCTTGACCGATGGGTTGTGCAGCACATCGAGGAAAACATTGGGCGGGACCGGTTTGCGCTGAGTACCCAGCCGGCTTAAAGCGTCCGCTGCTTCGTTCTTCCGTCGGTCCACGTGGTCCACCTGATAGCCTTTAAAGTGACCTGCAACAGTATCCACCTCACGACGATATGCTGCCATGAGTGGGACCTTGGAATCCCAAGTGCTAGACACTTGTTGAGCCACGAGGTCCGAGTCACCGAAGCGCTTAACTCGACTTAGATTCATCTCCTTAGCCATCCGGAGACCATGGAGCAAGGCTTCATACTCAGCTGCATTGTTAGTACAAGGGAACATTAAGCGGAGAACGTAACAAAACTTATCACCTCATGGGGAAGTTAATACGACTCCAACCCCTGAGCCTTCCAATTGCCTGGATCCGTCAAAATGGATGGTCCAATATGTGTGATCCGGTTTTTCTTCAGATGCTTGCAGTTCCGTCCAATCATTGATGAAATCAACAAGTGCTTGAGACTTAACCGCCGTCCACGGCACGTACTTTAACTCGTGCGGCCCAAGTTCTATAGCCCACTTGGCAATCCGGCCAGTCACTTCCCGGTTCTGGATGATATCGCCCAAGGGAGCAGAACTGACTACCGTAATGGGGTGCCCTTGGAAATATTATTTTAAGCTTCCGGCTTGCCATAAAAACACCATATACCAGCTTCTGCCAATGCGGATACCTTTGCTTGGACTCAATAAGTACCTCGCTGATATAATAGACCGGACGTTGAACCGGATGCTCCTTGCCTGCCTCTTTTCGCTCCACCACCATAGCCACACTGACCGCATGAGCATTAGCCACAACATATAGCAGAAACGGCTCCTTGTCAATGGGAGCGGCGAGCACAGGCGGATTGCCCAATTGCCGCTTTAAATCCTCAAATGCCTTATCAGCAGCAGAACTCCAGACGAATTGATCCGTCTTCTTCAACATCTGATACAAAGGGATTGCCTTCTCACCAAGGCGGCTGATAAACTAGCTCAACGCGGCAATCCGGCCTGCCAGGCATTGAACATCATTGATACACTTAGGTTTAGCCAGAGAGGTGATGGCTGTAATCTTCTCCGGATTCGCCTCGATTCCCCTGTTGGACACCAGAAAACCCAATAACTTGCCTGTCGGTACACCAAAGACACACTTGGCCGGATTGAGCATCATCTTGTACACCCTCAGGTTATCAAAAGTTTCCTTCAAGTCGTCAACCAGAGTCTCCTTCTCTCTTGAATTAACCACAGTATCATCCACGGAAGCATGTACATTGTGGCCGATCTGCTTGTGAAGACAATTTTGTACACACCGTTGATAAGTTGCATGGGCACTGTTGAGCCCAAAGGGCATGGACACATAGCAGAAGGCTCCAAAGGGAGTTATGAATGTCATCTTCTCCTAGTCCTTAACTGCCATTTTGATCTGATGATAGCCGGAATACGCATCCAAAAAACTCAAACTCTCACAACCCGTCGTAGCATCAATAATTTGATCAATATGGGGGAGGGCAAAAGGGTCTGCCGGACAAGCCTTATTAAGATCTGTGTAATCCACACACATGCGCCAGGTGCCATTTTTCTTAAGGACCAGCACCAGATTAGCAAGCCACTCAGGGTGGAAAACTTCAATAATAAAGCCAACTGCTAAGAGCCTGGCTACCTCTTCTCCAATAGCCTTGCGTCTTTCTTTGTTAAACCGGCGGAGGAACTGTTTCACCGGTTTGTATTTAGGATCCACATTAAGGGTGTGCTCAGCGAGTTGCCTCGGTACACCTGGCATGTCAGAGGGCTTCCATGCAAAAATGTCTCGATTCTCACGGATGAACTCGATGAGCGCGCTTTCCTATTTCGCATCCAAGTTGGCACTGATGCTGAACTGCTTGGACGAATCGCCAGGCACGAAGTCAACAAGCTTAGTTTCAGCTGCCGATTTGAACTTCAGGGCCGGATCATGCTCCGTAGTTGGCTTCTTTAATGGAGTCATGTCCGCCGGATCAACATTGTCCTTATAATACTTCAGCTCCTCGATGGCACAAACCGACTCTGCGTAGGCCGCATCTCCTTCCTCCCACTACAAAGCGATTTTACGGCTTCCGTGAACCATTATTATCCCCTTGTGACCCGGCACCTTGAGCTGCAAATACACATAACAGGGCCGTGCCATAAACTTGGTGTAGGCTGGTCGCCCAAACAGGGCATGATATGGACTTTGGATTTTCACCACTTCAAACGTCAATGTTTCCGACCTGGAATCATGATCATCTCCAAAGGCCACTTCTAGAGCTATCTTACCAACAGGATATGCTGACTTGCCAGGTACCACACCATGGAACACCGTATTGGACGGTTTGAGATTTTTATCTGTTAGTCCCATACGACGGAAGGTCTCATAGTACAAGATATTAATGCTGCTCCCTCCATCCATGAGTACCTTGGTGAACTTATAACCTCCCACCTGAGGCGCCACCACCAATGCTAGTTGACCTGGGTTATCAACCCGGGGTGGGTGATCCTCTCTGCTCCATATGATTGGCTGCTCAGACCAGCATAAGTAACGGGGCACGGCTGGTTCAACAGAGTTGACTGCTCGCTTCTGAACCTTCCGGTCTCGCTTGTCCAAGCTAGTGGTGATGACATGGTACTGCCCACTATTCAACTGCTTTGGGTTGCTCTGGTAACCCAACTGTTGCTGCTGCTGGTTGTAACTACCCTGGTTATTTTGATTATTTTGATTGTTATGTCCGCCCGGAATACCATTAAATCCTGAACCGGAATTTCCTCCACTGTAACCCGGCCCGGATCCTGAGCCACCGCCAGAGCCGTGATCATACTGTAAAGCATTAGAATTCTTGAACTCTTGCATAATGTAGCAATCCTTCCAAAGGTGGTTTGCTGGCACCTCCTTCGTCCCATGCTTTGGACAGGGCTGGTTCAATAGATAATTTAAGCGGTCCGGGTTAGGGTTAGGCGCTCCACCGCGATTCGGCGGTTTACCCTTGTGTCGCTGACCCTTGTCCTGCGCGTTGGTATTAGCCACGAAGTCCATGTTTCCATCCGCTTTACGCTTGCCTCCGCTACCGTTACCTGCCAAGTGATGCTGCTGACCTTTAGAGTTGTTGTTCTTCTTTCCCTTCTGTAACGCCCTTGATGCGGCTATATCTCCCACATGTCGAAGCACGACTTAGAGGCATAACCGCATTGAAAGCAATGTCGCAAGTGAGGTAATCTTCACACAACCCATGTAATACATAAGGGAAAGATACATAGTTGGCTTACAATCGCCACTTCACACAATTACATGAATAAGGCATTACCTCATTCAAATACAAACAGGGCCCGACTACGGAGCCAAAATAAAAGAAGCACCCCAAATGCGACACGGTCCCCAATCGACCCCAACTGGGCTGCACTACTGATCAACTAGAATGAAACAACACAAAGGACAAGAACTTCATCGAGCTCCTCCTAAGCTTGGTTGCGTCATCTGCATGGACTCAACGGCACCTGCAAACTGGTTTTGGAAGTAATCTGTGAGCCACGGGGACTCAGCAATCTCGCACCCTCGCGATCAAGACTATTTAAGCTTATGGGTAAGGTAAAAGGTATGAGGTGGAGCTGCAGCAAGCGACTAGCATATATGGTGGCTAACATACGCAAATGAGAGCGAGAAGAGAAGGCAAAAGCACGGTCGAACAACTATGATCAAGAAGTGATCCTAGAACAACCTACGTCAGGCATAACTCCAACACCGTGTTCACTTCCCGGACCCCGCCGAGAAGAGACCATCACGGTAACACACGCGGATGATGTATTTTAATTAAGGTCAACTTCAGGTTTTCTACAACCGGACGTTAACAAATTTCCATCTGCCCATAACCGCGGGCACGGCTTTCGAAAGTTCAAATCCCTACAGGGGTGTCCCAACTTAGCCCATCACAAGCTCTCACGGTCAACAAAGGATATTCCTTCTAGCGGAAAGACCCGATCAGACTCGGAATCCCAGTTACAAGACATTTCGACAGGGTAAAACTAAACCAGCAACACCGCCCGAATGTGCCGACAAATCCCGATAGGAGCTGCACATATCTCTTTCTCAGGGCACACTCAGATTGTCCTAGGTATGGGTAAGCCAGCCCAGAGTTGACCCTGGTGGCCACCGGCAGCTGACAGGTTGGACCAACACTCAGAGGAGCACTGGCCCGGGGGGTAAAATAATGATGACCCTCAAGGGCGCGACTCCCAAGGGAAAAGAAAAGGCTAGGTGGCAAATGGTAAAACCAATGTTGGGCATTGCTAGAGGAGTTTTACTCAAGGCGAACTGTCAAGGGGTTCCCATAATAGCCCAACCGTGTAAGGAACGCAAAATCCGGGAACATAACACCGATATGACGGAAACTAGGGCGGCAAGAGTGGAACAAAACACCAGGCATAAGTCTGAGCCTTCCACCCTTTACCAAGTATATAGATGCATTAATTAAATAAGATATATTGTGATATCCCAACAAGTAAGCATGTTCCAACAAGGAACAACATCTCCAAGTTCCAACAAGGAACAAACTTCAATATTCACCTGCAACTAACAACGCTATAAGAGGGGCTGAGCAAAGCGGTAACATAGCCAAACAACGGTTTGCTAGGACAAGGTGGGTTAGAGGCTTGGTTCAACAATATGGGAGGCATGATAAGCAAGTGGTAGGTATCACAGCATAGGCATAGCAAAAGAGCGAGCATCTAGAAAGCAAAGATAGAAGTGATTTCGAGGGTATGGTCATCTTGCCTGAAATCCCGCAAGGAAGAAGAACGAGTCCATGAAGAAGACAAACGGACATAGACGAACGGACCCTCACAAATGCGGTGTTATCGGAATCAACCCGAAGAAGCACATCGGAAAGAAGCAAACAATCATGGTAAACAAACACCACATAAACATGGCATGATGCACAACCAAGTATGATGCATGTCCGGTTTAATGAAACATGGCATGGCAAAATGCACAAACAATCCTACAAATTAAGTGGAGCTCAACATGCAACGAGTTGCATATTGACGAAACACCACATGACTTATTTAGATCAATCTTGTTTATGTACCCCACAATATTAAATGCTGTTAACCATGGCAAGAGGTGAAGCAAAGTAAACTACACAATCTAAGCAATTTAAATGGGGCCGGAACAATCAAACAACAATTCCGATAAATCCCCATATGCATTTAGCAATTTGGTGCAACAACAATTTTAAACATTTAAATGTTATTATCATGATGCGAATGACATGAGCAAGTTTTATGCAATATTTATGAATAAGTGATAAGAGTATTATGAAGCATTTGTCGCCGTGGTGGAAAGGAAAGGGGTGCCACGGCGACGAATACGAAAATGATGCCACGGAAACATATCAGTTATCAGGTAGCCCACGGGGATACCGGTGCAAAAGGAAGTGACGGTAGCGTGCAAAAGATGGTGGGGTGATCCCGGTAACTGGGTTCCCACGGGTCAACGGTGGTACCAAGCGTGGGAAACAACTAACGTTCACGGGCAGATACAACATCCAAACATGCATCTCATACAACTCATGCATACTGTCCACGAGTGGTCGTCTCGAGGCTATACCTTCGAAGCGTGCCTTTTCGGAACGGATCAAGTTCGATGCGGTGTAGGGGAAGTAGACGTTCTCGGGACATTCGTAGGGGAAGTAGTCGTTCTCGCATGCTCTAGGATCGACGGTAGAGGTTCTCGCAATCTCGACGGCGGTAGTGGTACATGTTTTGCTGTACATGTTCAGGGTCACGGCGAGGAACTTGATGCATCGTTGAACTTGGCGTCCGAGGAATCCCGCGTAGTCATACACGAGTCATAGTCGAACTTGACGGTTCCGTTACACGGTTCTTCGGAGACGGTAGTTGTTCTCATTTCGTAGACGAACTTGACGGATCCGAGGGCTCCGGCCATCGGGGTACTTGACGCAACACCGAGTAGTCGTACGTTTTGAAGAGGAACTTGGCGTCCGAAGGTGTACTTGGCGAACAACGGTCATCGTGGAAGTAGTGGCACCTAGGCGTTTCGGTCAGCACTCGTTCGGGCATCCTTGGTCTTGCCGGCGGTGTGGGTCTCCTTGGGTCAGACAAGATGTGCAAGGCCAGATTGGCGACGGGGACTTGAAGCACGGTTCCTGCCGCGCTGGTAACGGCGAAGACGAGCGGATCCTGGTCGGCCAGCGTCGGATCCGGGCAAACGGCGGCGCGAGCGGAGCCCAGGGGCGGACGAGCTTGAGCGCGGGACGGCAGCCTGGTGGCGTTGGCGCTCCTGCAGCAGTACACGTGAAGGAACAGCGACGGGGAGGCATGGGCGAGGAGATGGACGCCGGCAGCGGCAGCTCCATGGCAGGAGGCCAGGGCCATGGACGATGAAGCAGCACGACGGCAGGCTTCTGCAGCCATAGAAGAGGACGAGGCAGGGGCGTTGAGCTCCCAGAGGTGGGCGCTGGACGTCGTCGCCGGCGATGGAGGTGGAGCAGAGGAGGCGGTCGAGGCCGGCGCTGGTCGGCGCTGCGGCGGCGTCCTGCTGGTGGAGAAGAAGCAGAGGCACAAGGAGGACCATGGCGACACGGGTGACGAAGCAGCAGCGGCGCTGGCGCCGAGCCACGCGGCGGGGAGGCGAGGAGGTGAAGAGGGATCGAGAGGGAGAGGTTGCGGGAGAAAGCTGGGATCGAGGGAGATGGTGGTTCGGGCGCTGCGGGAGAGAGAGGGTGAGATCGAGAGGAGGGAGCGGCGGCGCAAGGGAGGAGAGCAGGGTGCAGGCTAGGCTAGAGGGTTAGGTGGGCCGGGGGAGTGGGCCTTGGAGCCGGCTAGGTTAGATGCAGCTGGGCCTAAATGGCCTGCTGGGCTCCCTTCTCTCCCTCTCTTGATTTCTAAAAACAAAAAAACAAAGGAAAAAGGAGAAGAAAGGATGTATTGTGGAAGAAGTAGGACACGCATATAAATTTCCAGACCCACAAAACTGAGCTGTAACCAAGATGATAGAAGTTGGCGCGAATGCAAGATTTAAATTCGAACTCATTTGAATATCATTCAAATGGGTTTGAATTGGGGCTAGGTTTTAGAAGTGCTAAAAAATGTTGAGATTAAAGAAAAGAGCCTCGACAGATGGGGAAAGAATTTGGCAAAGTTAGAGAGTCCAAACCTGAAGCAGGAAAGGAAGGGATTTATATGCACGTGTGTTGCGGTAAATTCCAAACTAATGGAATATTTTATATAGCTCCCTAAATATTGGGAGGGTATGTTTTAAAGAGAAAACACCATGTGAGTTCCCTCGATTTAAATAGATCAACGATCTATGCTATTTATTTAGTTGAGATGCAAAAGATTTATGACATGATGCAATGCACATGATGCAAAGATGAATGCAACAAACCAACAACTCACACGACGAAAACCCGGAAACTCTGGAAGGCATCTGAAGCTCCGGTCTTGGGGTGTTACAACACTCCACCAGTACGAGAGGATCTCGTCCCGAGATCTAGAATGGCACCAGAGGGAAAACGGAAGAGAAAGAGAACATGTAAAACTAAGTTGCTTCTTAGACAAACGAGTGAAACCAAAGAACCTTGAAAAGGTTGAGCCATTTTGAGAAAAAAAATACAACTGAGATAAATGAAGTTGAAAACACTCCGTTAGAAAAGAGGAACAAGGAAGAACAACTTCGGGCAGCACTCCGATTGAAAAGAAAAGGAATTGAATAAGAACTTGGTAAGATGAGAAGATACTTGATGAAATCACAATAGACTGCCTCCGTAACTATTGAATGAATGTAACAAGGGGTAAGAAAGATCTCAGACAGGACTCCGGTTGAAAAGAGATGCAAAGCTTCATAAGGCGAAGAAAACTTGAGCCAAAAGTCACACCTCCGGTTAAATGGATAAGCACGAAAAGAACATGCTCTTGACAAGAGCAAGAAGAAGGTTTGAAGAGAGCAGCAACACAATGCCTCCGGGAGAAAGAAATAGAAGATAGATAATTGAAATAAAAGAATGTTGAAGAAAATGCCAACTTCTGCCACAAAAGAGTTTGAAAAGGCATCTTAAGGAGAAGGGTTGAACGGAGTTATTGGAAAGCCAACAACGAAAGAATAAACTTGATATGGTCTTATGGAGTACATCTCAAATTATGAGGTGACAACCTGCCACTCACAGGAAAAGAATTGTATTGATATGAACAAGGAGACGAGAAAGTATATCGCATCGGAAAGGATAAATGAAGAAATTGGATCATTGATAAACACCATGAGAGCGACAATCCTTAAAGGAAAGCTTTAGGTGAAATATAATCCAAGATAATTCCAATGAAGAAAATGATGGATTTAAAATATCTCATCCTTGACAACATGTGAATCACGAAACATGAACTCAAATTATCAAGAATGGCATAATACCACCTCCAATAATATGATAGAAAGAATGCACTCCGGATTACAATATGAAGAAAGCTTGAGTTTCTTAGAAAAGAATCTTGATGAACACTTCAAGAAGAAATTAAATCCTTTATGAACCAACATGTAGAACCTTCCCGAAGAACTCCGTTAAACAAAAGAATGCTCAAACGGAAGGCAAGAGAAGATGGAAACACAAGGTGAAGACTTGCAATGATTAGATGGAACCTCATGAGGAGAAAATTGAGAGAGCTTGGAACTCCGGGAAAAGAAAGATGAACAAAAGAAATCAAGAATTTGAAGAACCTCTGGAATAAGGAATTTAGTTCACCCAATGAAACAAGGATAAGAAGTACATTATGCTTATCCTTCACCAATTAAATTGATGGCAATCAACGGATTTGACATATTACTTATTCTTGTAGAAAGATTAAGAGAGATATAACATAAACTTGAGATTGTCTTCGACGAACCGCCGGTAGGATTGGAACATCGAATAAATTGATAAATAAGAGAACTCTTGAATGAACCACCGGAATAATTAAAAAAAAACGAATAGAAGGTAACGAATCACCGGGAAGAATTTATGAAATGAACGAAGATACTTGAGACAAACTAGATACATGAGAACGAAGAGATCATGAATTGATTAGAGAAAACTTGAACGAAGCACCACCGGTTAGATTGGAGAATGATAACTGAAAGCTGAGAATGAATAAACCTGAATTGATGGACACCGGATAATCAAACTGAGAAGACTCTTGAATTGCTCCGGATAGGTGAAAAGAATTCTCACAATCAAACAATTATGAGAGGATGGCCGAGAATGGGGCAAGATATGGAGGAAAACTCTTCTTCGGTCTTCAAATGATGAGAATGGCAACAAGAAGCACCACCAAGAATTATTGAGGCACACCTGAATGAAGAATGGAAAAGTTGAGCCAACAATGAAAAGAATTAGAAAGATCTTGGAGAAGGGCATTTGACTGATGATAAATCATTCTTATGTCAAACTTCAAAAGAATTTAGGATAGCTCTGGGAAAATAGAAGAGTCAGGTAAGATCCTGGGAAAAGACCTGTGGGTTAGGGCCCACTCAAAAGAAAAACACTGTTTAATGATTTGAAAGAGAGGTTGCACTGGTTGAATGAAATGACTTGAATGAGATAACAACCTCGAAGGATCTTGAACGAATGCAGAGTGGAAACACGAATCTTTGAGATATCTTGAGCACTCCGTAACAAATGAATAGCGAGAGGTGAATGATAAAGAGGTGCACCGGTAAGAAAAGGTATTTGAAACGAGGAAAAAGGATATGATCCACAAAGCTTGACTTGAAACCACCGGAGAAGATAAAAGAAAGAAGAATGATGAACTAGAAGCTCCGTTAGTATCTTCATGAGAATCACCGGATAAGAACATTGAAGGAAAAGAATGGAGAGGCTTCACATCAATAAGATGGATACTCGATTAAGAAATCCGAGTCCTTAAAGAAAACAAGGGAGGGAGGGCGGGAAAAACAAAGGCAACTTGGAGATGGATGAAACAAACAACATTGAGAAGAACTGATAATTGATCTTGCGGAAGTTGAAATGATCGGATCCACTTGAAGAGAAACACGCCGGTTGAAAAGAAATTGGCATGACAATCTCGATTGTCATGAAGGATTGGTATTCACATCGGAGTATGAGAACACCACTTGGGAAAGGTATGGAATCAACATTTGACTTCGAAGCAACTCGAATACCACAACTGAAAACAAAACAAAGGATTGGCTTGCAAAATAAGCTGGAACAAACATATGATAGAGATTTCGTCCGAAGTTTTCGTGGTGGGGCCTACACGGGCTCGATCGTACAGCACCATCATGTACAAGGCAGTGCACATGACATACGAAGCGTCCCCGAGTCGGCATAGCCAAGGACTCTTTAAGACACAACGAGACCACTGTAAAAACAACCGTGAATAGGCGGATCACTAGACGTCGAACCCCAATTTCATATCATACACCTGTCGGAAAGATATCCTAAGAGCTACTTGAATTCCCACTTATGAAACTCCCGAAACTTTCCGGTTATGCAATCAGGTGTTGGGGATACAGGGGAAGCATAATATCTCACCCAAAACTAACAAATCCTACATCCAGCTGTATCCATCCTTCAACACATAACCAAGAAACCTTCGGAAATCGTCTACCTCAACCTTCGAAAAGCATCCGTTATACGAGTTATGGCAATACTCCCAAACTCCCGCCCCAGTACTGGGTGGCGTCGAGGTTATCTCACCAACGAACTGCATAAAAGAGATTTTTGATGTTAGCGAAACTAAACTCAGGTATTCCAGAACTGCAACGATAAAATTGTGACGACAACACCTCGGAGCTCAACTCCGCGGGACACTGCCACAACCCCTAAAGACAGGAGGCACCAAGAACAATGTTCTCGTCAAAAAACCATCGGAACGATTCTAAGATACCCGCGTGATCCTAAATTTTTTTAGTGAAATTTGAGAAGAGAAGAGTCAAAACTCTACGTCAGGATGCCTTACCAGAGCGATGAGGAGACTGGGAAGTAAAAATAATTCCTAAACTCTCCGATATATAATTCCTAAATGACTCCAAATATTTTTGTAGACTCAACAACGGCTGCTAAAAACGATCAAGCAATGGGGGCTCCTAAGGTCGTTAAAATACATCAACTGCGTGTGTAACCATGATGGTCTCTTTCCGGCAGAGTCCGTGAAGTGAAGACGGTGTTGGAGTTATGCTTGACGTAGCTTGCTATAGGATCACTTCTTGATCATACTTTTATCGACCGTGCTTTGCCTTCTCTTCTCGCTCTTATTTGCGTCTGTTAGCCACCATATATGCTAGTCGCTTGCTGCAGCTCCACCTCATACCTTTTACCTTACCCATAAGCTTAAATAGTCTTGATCGCGAGGGTGCGAGATTGCTGAGTCCCCGTGGCTCACAAATACTTCCAAATCCAGCTTGCAGGTGCCGATGAGTCCATGCAGATGACGCAACCAAGCTCAGGAGGAGCTCGATGGAGATCTTGTCCTTTGTGTTGTTTCATTCTAGTTGATCAGTAGTGGAGCCTAGTTGGGGTCGATCGGGGACCTTGTCGCATTTGGGGTTCTTCTTTTATTTTGGTTCCGTAGTCGGACCTTGATTGTATCTGGATGATGTAATGCTTTATTCATGTAATTGTGTGAAGTGGCGATTGTAAGGCAACTATGTATCTTTCCCTTATGTATTACATGGGTTGTGTGAAGATTACCTCACTTGCGACATTGCTTTCAATGCGGTTATGCCTCTAAGTCGTGCTTCGTCACATGGGAGATATAGCCGCATCGAGGGTGTTACAAGTTGGTAATCAGAGCCTTCCCTGACCTTAGGAACCCCCACTGCTTGATCGAATTAGCAGCGTTGTTGAGTCTAGAAAAATGTTTTGAGTCATTTAGGAATTATATATCAGAGAGTTTAGGAATTCTTTTTACTCCTCAGTCCCTTCATTGCTCTGGTAAGGCATCCTGGCGTAGAGTTTTGACTCTTCTCTTCTCAAATTTCACTAAAAAAAATTAGGATCACGCGGGTATCTTGGAATCGTTTCGATGGTTTTGTGACGAGAACATTGTTCTTTGTGCCTCCTGTCTTTAGGGGTTGTGGCAGTATCCCGGGGAGTTGAGCTCCGAGGTGTTGTCGTCACAATTTTATCATTGCAGTTCTGGAATACCTAAGATTAGTTTCGCCGACATCGAAAATCTCTTTTATGCAGTTGTTGGTGAGATAACCTCGACGCCACCTAGTACTGGGGCGGGAGTTCGGGAGTATTGCCATAACTTGTATAACAGATGCTTTTCGAAGGTTGAGGTAGATGATTTCCGAAGGTTTCTTGGTTATGTGTTGAAGGATGGATATAGCTGGATGTAGGATTTGTTAGTTTTGGGTGAGATATTATGCTTCCCCTGTATCCCCAACACCTGATTGCATAACTGGAAAGTTTCGGGAGTTTATAAGTGGGAATTCAAGTAGCTCTTAGGATATCTTTCCGATAGATGTATGATACGAAATTGGGGTTCGACGTCTAGTGGTCCGCCTATTCATGGTTGGTTTTTACAGTGGTCTCGTTGTGTCTTAAAGAGTCCTTGGCTATGCCGACTCGGGGACGCTTCGTATGTCATGTGCACTGCCTTGTACATGATGGTGTTGTACGACCAAGCCCGTGTAGGCCCCACCATGAAAACTCGGACGAAATCTCTATCATATGTTTGTTCTGGCTTATTTTGCAAGCCAACCCTTTGTTTTTGTTTTGAGTTGTGGTATTCGAGTTGCTTCAATGTCAAGTGTTGATTCCATACCTTCCCCAAATGGTGTTCTCATATTCCTATGTGAATACTAATCCCTCTCGATCATCGAGTTTGTCATGTCAATCCTTTTCACCGGTGTGTTTCTCTTCAAGTGGATCCGACCATTTCAACTTCCGCAAGATCAATTATCAGTTATTCTCAACGGTGTTTGTTCCATCCGTCTCCAAGTTGCCTTTGTTTTTCCCTCCCACCCACCCTTTTTCTTCAAGGACTCGAATTTCTTAATCAAGTATCCATTTTACTGATGTGAAGTCTCTCCATTCTTTTAAATCAATAGCCTTATCCGGTGATTCTCATGAAGATGTCTAACAGAGCTTCAAGTTCGTCACTCTTCACTCATTTTCTTCTCCGGTGGTTTCAAATCAAGCTTTCGGTGTTGATCTCATATCCCTTTTTCCTTGTTTCAAATACCTTATCATACCGGTGCACCTCATAATAATTCACTTCTCACTATTCATTTGTTCGGGAGTGCTGAAGATATCCCAGAATTCTCGTCTTGTCTTTCAAGATCATTTCAACCTAATCGAGGTTGTTATCTCATTCTAGCCATTTAAATCTTACCGGTGCATTCTCTCTGGCAAATCGTTTTACGGTGTATCTTTTCAGTGGGCCCTAACCCACAGGTCTTTTTAAAGGATCTTACCTGACTCTTCTTATTTTCCCGGAGTTATTCTCATAGTCTTTCAAAGTTTGACGTAAGAATGATTCTTCATCAGTCGTATGCCTTCTCCAAGATCTTTCACACTATTTTCATCGTTGGCTCAACTTTTCCATTTTTCATTCCGGAGTGCCTCTACAATTGTTGTTGGTGTTTCTCGTCGTCTTTCTCATCATTTGAAGACCGAAGAAGAGATTTTCTCTCAATCTTGTTCCATTCCCTTCAAGATTCGTGATTCTAGCTTGTTGCATCCTCTCATAATTCTTTTCGGTTGTGAGAATTCTTTTCATCCATCCGGAGCATTTCATCAGTTGTTTTCTCTTTTCTTTTCCCCGGAGCCCATCATTTCAGAAGAATTAATCATTTCAGCTTTCAGATCTCTTTCTCTAAATCTTACCGGCGCATCATTCAATATTCTCTAATCAATTCGTGATCCCTTTGTTCACTTGTATCAAAAATCTCTTGGGTATCCCCGTTCATTTGCTAATCCTTCCCTGTGATTCATCCCTTTAAATTGTTCATTTCCAATTCTAACGGTGGTTCGTCCAATAGTTCTCGTCATTCGTTATCATATCAATTTATTCATTGTTTCTATCCTACCGATGGTTCGTTGAAGATTTTCTCGAGTTTATGCGATATCTCTCTTAATCCTTTCTACGAGAATGAGTAGTGTGCCAAATCCGTTGATTGTCATCAATTTAAATTGGTGATGGATAAGCATAATGTAATTCTTATTCTTGTTTCATCCTAATGATTAATTCTTATTCCGGAGGCCCTTCAAACTCTCGGTTTCAATTGTTTCATCTTTTCTTTTCCGGAGTTCCAAGCTATCTCAATTTGTTTCATCATGAAGATCCATCTAATCATTGCAAGTCTTCACCTGGTGTTTTCAACTTGTCTTTTCTCTCGCTTGATCATTCTTTTACTACCGGAGTTCTTCATGAAGGTTCTATAGGATGGTTCACCAATGATTTAATTCCTTCTCGAAGTGTTCATCAAGGTTCTTTTTAGAGGAGCTCAAGTTTTCTTCATCTTGCAATCCGGAGTGCAATTTCTTTCTACCGTATCTTTGGAGGTGGTATTATGTCATTCTTGATAATTTGAGTTCATGTTTCATGATTCACATGTTATTAAGAATGAGGTATTTTAAATCCACCAACCAACTAGTTGGAGCTATCTTGTGTCATGTTTCACCTAAAGCCTTCCCTAAGGATTGTTGCTATCTATGGTGCTCATAAGTGACCCAAGTTCTTCTTTTACCCTCCCGGTGAAATATTTTCTCGTCTCCTTGTTCATATCAATCCAATTTCTTTTTCCCGTGAGTGGTAGGTTATCACCTCATAATTTGAGATGTATTCCATAAGACTATATCAAGCTTATTCTTTTCGTTGTTGGTTTTCCAACAACTCCGTTCTAGCATTTGTTGTAACCGTGCTCTCTCAAGATCTTGTTTCCCTGCGTTCCGGAGGCATTGTGATGTTGCTCTCTGCAACCCATCTTCTTGTTTTGTCAGGATCGTGTTCTTTTCATCCTTATCCTTTTAACCGGAGTGTCATGCCCGCTTTTCGAGTTCTTCCCATCCTGTCAAGTTTTTGCCTCCCTTCTCAACCGGAGTGCCACCTGAAATCGTCCTTACCCATTGTGCCATTCTTTCAATAGTTCCGGAGGCAGTGTATTGTTGTTTTCATCAGGTATCCCCTCATCTTGTCAAATTCATGTTCAATTCCATCCATTTACAGTCGGAGTGTTGTCCAAATTATATCATTCTTAATCCTTCTCTATCTTGTTTTAACCGAAGTGGTTTCAATATATATCTTGCCCTTCAACCTCAAGGTTTTTTCGCAATGTTCTTTGTCCCTCTTTTCTAACGGAGTGTTTTCGACTTTGTTCACCTTCGTTGTATTCTTTTCTCGAATTTGTTCAACCTCACAAGGTTCTTTGGTTTCACTCGTTTGTCAGAGAAGCAACATAGTTTCACCTCACCTCTTCCTCTTCCTTTCCCCTCCGGTGCCATTCTAGATCTCGGGACGAGATCCTCTCATAGTGGTGGAGTGTTGTGACGCCCCGAGACCATTGTGCCAGGTGTCCTCCAGTTATTCATTGTTGTTGCCTTGTCATTTGCTTGCGTGCTGCATCTTGCCATGTCATCATCTGCATTGCATCTTCATGTTTTCAAAACATGCATCTGTCCCGGCCTCCCCGTTCTCTCTGTTGTTCGTTCTAAGCCCAAACACACTTGCACGCTCCCGCGGCATGTCTGAAATAGTATTTTACAAGTGGTCGGAGAATGTTCTCGGAATGGGTTGAAAGTTGGCATGTGGTGTTGTTATGTTGTTAGTAGGTCGCCTGCCAAGTTTCATCGCATTCGGAGCTCGTTTGATAGCCCAACCGTTAAACTATAGCGGAATTATAGCCGGTCTAACGTCGGACGTTTTCGGTCTCCGGAAACAGTCGCCGGGTCTCTCTCTTTTCTCTTCTCTCAGCCTGAGGCCTTCTGCATAGCCAATGTTCTCCTCTCCAACCCATCCCTGTTTTTCAGCGCCGCAAAAATCGTAGCAGCAGCAACCGAGGCCCCTGCTCCCTGCCTCCTCCTCGTCGCTTGGGCGCCCGAGCACGCCGCCGCCCTGTTGACTACCGTCGACCAGTCCAGGCCTCCCTTGCTCTTTTCCCTGGCCGTCTCCCTCTCCTCCTCCCTCTAACATCTCTCTCTCCTGCCATTTTCAGGGCCCTCCCATGGCCGCCGAATCGGGGTGCTGCCGCCGTCGTCCTGCCCGTTTCCGGCCTCCCCTGCCTCTGCCTCGCCCGGATCAGGTGGATCCGGCGAGTTCTTCGCCACCGCCGTCCGCATCAAGTTCCGGAGAGGTCCCTGCTTCAGGAATGAGAGGACGAGGCGCCCGTTCGTCCCGTGCCTCTTCTCGCTCGCGTTGACCCTCGCAGCGCCTCTCGACCCCGCGCATGGTCCGCCGCCTCGCTTCGATCGGAATTGGCCCAGCTCCACGCCCCGTTGACCTCCAGATCCACCGGGTGGACCACACCGATGCAGGCCTCGATCGCCTCCAGCCCAGCAGCCCACGTCCTGCGCCAGTAACCCAGTCCAGCACCGGCCAGGCCAAGGCCCATGGGTGAGGCCACACCGCAGCGCCCCTCCTCTATTTTTTCCCTCCTGTTGGGCCAACTTGTTTCGGCCCGTTTCTATTTTTTCCTATCCAGGGGATTTAGCTATTTTCCCAGAGAGTGCCAGTTTTGCAGAATGGCCCCTAAACTTCATACATTTAATATCTCACGAACCCTTGCCCAAATCAGATCAAACCCTAACTTCTAGGCACTTGTCCCCGCCGCCGCCGCCGCCACACTCTAATCCCCACCTCGGGATCCATCCGGATCCAATTCCACCAATCCAGCCCTTGTTGATCATGCATATAATAACTCTCCAACCATGCATCATATGTAAAAACTTTATATATGAAACTTGCTTAGATTTTCATCTAGTTTAATAATATGCAACTTTCATCCATGTTTAAAATGTTGTTTGTTTATATTTGTTTAAATAACTTGCTAAAATGCTTTGTTTCATAACTAAATAACCGTGGCTCCATTTTTAACAAACTTTATATGTAAATGGGGTAGAATTTTGCCTAGTTTATCATGGTGACATTGTTTTGCATGCCTAACAACTCTAAAATACGGTTTAGAGCAGAACTGTACCGAACCGTAAAATATGCACATGAGGATTTTCCGGACTTGTTGTTTGTTGTTCCGGCCTCATCTAACATTGCCTAGATAGGTAGTTTTACTTTGCTTCACCCTCTTGCCATGTTAATCAACATTTAATCTTGTTGGGTACATAAACGGGAGTGAACTAAATAAGTCATGTGGTGTTTTCTTCAATATGCAACGGATTGGTAGGATTGTTTGTGCACTCTGCCATGCCATGCTTCATTAAACCGGACATGCATCATACTTGATTGTGCATCATGCCATGTTATGTGGTGGTTGTTTACTATGTTGTTTGCTTCTTTCCGGTGTTGCTTCTTCGAGTTGGTTCCGATAACGTCGTGTTGTGAGGATCCGTTCAACTACGCCCATTTGTCTTCTTCATGGACTCGTTCTTCTTCCTTGCGGGATTTCAGGCAAGATGACCATACCCTCGAAATCACTTCTATCTTTGCTTGCTAGTTGCTCGCTCTTTTGCTATGCCTATGTTGCGATACCTACCACTTGCTTATCATGCCTCCCATATTGTTGAACCAAGCCTCTAACCCACCTTGTCCTAGCAAACCGTTGTTTGGCTATGTTACCGCTTTGCTCAGCCCCTCTTATAGCGTTGTTAGTTGCAGGTGAAGATTGAAGTTTGTTCCTTGTTGGAACATGAAGATGTTGTTCCTTGTTGGAACATGTTTATTTGTTGGGATATCACAATATCTCTTATTTAATTAATGCATCTATATACTTGGTAAAGGGTGGAAGGCTCGGCCTTATGCCTGGTGTTTTGTTCCACTCTTGCCGCCCTAGTTTCCGTCATATCGGTGTTATGTTCCCGGATTTTGCGTTCCTTACGCGGTTGGGTAATAATGGGAACCCCTTGACAGTTCGCCTTGAATAAAACTCCTCCAGCATGGCCCAACATTGGTTTTACCATTCGCCACCTAGCCTTTTCCTTCCCTTGGGTTCTGCAGACTCAAGGGTCATCTTTATTAAACCCCCGGGCCAGTGCTCCTCTGAGTGTTAGTCCAAACTGAGCGATGTCCAGAGCTACCAAGGGCAACTCTGGGTTGGCCCACCCGAGGTCTGGCTCATCCGGTGTGCCCTGAGAACAAGATATGTGCAGCTCCTATCGGGATTTGTCGTCACATCTGGGTGGCTTTGCTGGTCTTGTTTTACCATTGTCAAAATGTCTTGTAACAGGGATTCCGAGTCTGATCGGGTCTTCCCGCTAGAAGGAATATCCTTCGTTGACCGTGAGAGCTTGTGATGGGCTAAGTTGGGACACCCCTGCAAGGATTTGAACTTTCAAAAGCCGTGCCCGCGGTTATGGGCAGATGGGAATTTTTTAATGTCCGGTTGTAGAAAACCTGAAGTTGACCTTAATTAAAATACATCAACCGCGTGTGTAACCGTGATGGTCTCTTTCCGGCGGAGTCCAGGAAGTGAACATGGTGTTGGAGTTATGCTTGACGTAGGTTGCTATACGATCACTTCTTGATCATACTTTTATCGACCGTGCTTTGCCTTCTCTTCTCGCTCTCATTTGCGTATGTTAGCCACCATATATGCTAGTCGCTTGTTGCAGCTCCACCTCATACCTTTTACCTTACCCATAAGCTTAAATAGTCTTGATCGCGAGGGTGCGAGATTGCTGAGTCCCCGTGGCTCACAGATACTTCCAAAACCAGCTTGCAGGTGCCGATGAGTCCGTGCAGATGACGCAACCAAGCTCAGGAGGAGCTCGATGGAGATCTTGTCCTTTGTGTTGTTTCGTTCTAGTTGATCAGTAGTGGAGCCCAGTTGGGGTCGATCGGGGACCTTGTCGCATTTGGGGTTCTTCTTTTATTTTGGTTCCGTAGTTGGACCTTGATTGTATCTGGATGATGTAATGCTTTATACATGTAATTGTGTGAAGTGGCGATTGTAAGCCAACTATGTATCTTTCCCTTATGTATTACATGGGTTGTGTGAAGATTACCTCACTTGCGACATTGCCTTTAATGCGGTTATGCCTCTAAGTCGTGCTTCGACACATGGGAGATATAGCCGCATCGAGGGTGTCCCAAATGTGTCGACAAATCCCGATAGGAGCTGCACATATCTCTTTCTCATGGCACACTCAGATTGTCCTAGGTACGGGTAAGCCAGCCCAGAGTTTCCCCTGGTGGCCACAGGCAGCTGACAGGTTGGACCAACACTCAGAGGAGCACTGGCCCGGGGGGTAAAATAATGATGACCCTCAGGAGCGTGACTCCCAAGGGAAAAGAAAAGGCTAGGTGGCAAATGGTAAAACCAATGTTGGGCATTGCTGGAGGAGTTTTACTTAAGGCGAACTGTCAAGGGGTTCCCATAATAGCCCAACCGCGTAAGGAACGAAAAATCCAGGAACATAACACCGATATGACAGAAACTATGGTGGCAGGAGTGGAACAAAACACCAGGCGCCGAGCCTTCCACCCTTTACCAAGTATATAGATGCATTAATTAAATAAGATATATTGTGATATCCCAACAAGTAAACATGTTCCAACAAGGAACAACATCTCCATGTTCCAACAAGGAACAAACTTCAATCTTCACCTGCAACTAACAATGCTATAAGAGGGGCTGAGCAAAGCGGTAACATAGCCAAACAACGGTTTTCTAGGACAAGGTGGGTTAGAGGCTTGGTTGAACAATATGGGAGGCATGATAAGCAAGTGGTAGGTATCGCAGCATAGGCATAGCAAAAGGGCGAGCATCTAGCAAGCAAAGATAGAAGTGATTTCGAGGGTATGGTCATCTTGCCTGAAATCCCGCAAGGAAGAAGAACGAGTCCATGAAGAAGAAAAACGGACGTAGACGAACGGACCCTCACAAACGCGGCGTTATCGGAATCAACCCGAAGAAGCACACCGGAAAGAAGCAAACAATCATGGTAAACAACCACCACATAAACATGGCATGATGCACAACCAAGTATGATGCATGTCCGGTTTAATGAAGCATGGCATGGCAAAATGCACAAACAATCCTACAAATTAAGTGGAGCTCAACATGCAATGAGTTGCATATTGGCAAAACACCACATGACTTATTTAGATCGATCTTGTTTATGTACCCCCCACAATATTAAATGTTGTTAACCATGGCAAGAGGTGAAGCAAAGTAAACTACACAATCTAAGCAATTTAAATGGGGCCGGAACAATCAAACAACAATTCCGGTAAATCCCCATATGCATTTAGCAATTTGGTGCAACAACAATTTTAAACATTTAAATGTTATTATCATGATGCGAATGACATGAGCAAGTTTTATGCAATATTTATGAATAAGTTGATAAGAGTATTATGAAGCATTTGTCACCGTGGTGGAAAGGAAAGGGGTGCCACGGTGACGAATACGAAAATGATGCCACGACAACATATCAGTTATCAAGTAGCCCACGGGGATACCGGTGCAAAAGGAAGTGACGGTAGCATGCAAAAGATGGTGGGGTGATCCCGGTAACCGGGTTCCCACGGGTCGACGGTGGTGCCAAGCGAGGGAAACAACTAACGTTCATGGGCAGATACAACATCCAAACATGCATCTCATACAACTCATGCATACTGTCCACGAGTGGTCGTCTCGAGGTTATACCTTCGAAGCGTGCCTTTTCGGAACGGATTAAGTTCGATGCGGTGTAGGGGAAGTAGACGTTCTCGGGATGTTCGTAGTGGAAGTAGTCGTTCTCGCATGCTCTAGGATCGACGGTGGAGATTCGCAAAATCTCGACGGCGGTAGTGGTACATGTTTTCCTGCAGATGTTCAGGGTCACGGTGAGGAACTTGATGCATCGTTGAACTTGGCGACCGAGGAATCCCGCGTAGTCGTACACGAGTCATAGTAGAACTTGACGGTTCCGTTACACGGTTCTTCGGAGACGGTAGTTGTTCTCGGTTTGTAGACGAACTTGACGGATCCGAGGGCTCCGGCCATCGGGGTACTTGACGCAACGCCGAGTAGTCGTACGTTTTGAAGAGGAACTTGGCGTCCGAAGGTGTACTTGGCGAACAACGGTCATCGTGGAAGTAGTGGTACTTAGGCGTTTCGGTCAGCACTCGTTCGGGCATCATTTGTCTTGCCGGCGGTGTGGGTCTCCTTGGGTTAAACAAGTTGTGCAAGGCCAGATTGGCGATGGGGACTTGAAGCACGGTTCCTGCAGCGCTGGTAATGGCGAAGACGAGCGGATCCTGGTCGGCCGGCGTCGGATCCGGGTAAACGGCGGCGCGAACGGAGCCCAGGGGCGGAGGAGCTTGAGCGCGGGACGGCGGCCTGGTGGCATTGGCGCTCCTGCAACAGTACACGTGAAGGAAGAGCGACGGGGAGGCATGGGCGAGGAGATGGACGCCGGTAGCGGCAGCTCCATGGCAGGAGGCCAGGGCCATGGACGGTGAAGCACCACGGCGGCACGCTCGCGGCAGGCTTCTGCAGCCACAGAAGAGGACGAGGCAGGGGCGTCGAGCTCCCAGAGGTGAGCGCTGGACGTGGTCGCCGGCGATGGAGGCGGAGCAGAGGAGGCGGTCGAGGCCGGCACTGGTCGGCGCTGCGGCGGCGTCCTGCTGGTGGCCGGCGACGTGGACATGGGGCGGCGGAGCCGTAGGTGAAGAAGCAGAGGCACAAGGAGGACCATGGCGACACGGGTGACGAAGCAGCAGCGGCACTGGCGCCGAGCCACGCGGCGGGGAGGCGAGGAGGTGAAGAGGGATCGAGAGGGAGAGGTTGCGAGAGGAAGATGGGATCGAGGGAGATGGTGGTTCGGGCGCTGCGGGAGAGAGAGAGGGTGAGATCAAGAGGAGGGAGTGGCGGCGCAAGGGAGGAGAGCAGGGTGCAGGCTAGGTTAGAGGGTTAGGTGGGCCGGGGGAGTGGGCCTTGGAGCCGGCTAGGTTAGATGCAGCTGGGCCTAAATGGCCTGCTGGGCTCCCTTCTCTCCCTCTCTTGATTTCTAAAAACAGAAGAAAAAAACAAAGAAAGAAAAAGGAGAAGAAAGGAGGTATTGGGAAAGAAGTAGGACACGCGTATAAATTTCCAGACCCACAAAACTGAGCTGAAACCTAGAAGATAGAAGTTGGCGCGAATGCATGATTTAAATTCGAAATCATTTGAATATCATTCAAATGGGTTTGAATTGGCGCTAGGTTTTAGAAGTGCTAAAAATGTTGAGATTAAAGAAAAGAGCCTCAATAGATGGGAAAAGAATTTGGCAAAGTTAGAAAGTCCAAACCTGAAGCGGGAAAGGAAGGGATTTATATGCACGTGTGTTGCGGTAAATTCCAAACTAATGGAATATTTTATATAGCTCCCTAAATATTGGGAGGGTATGTTTTAAAGAGAAAACACCATGTGAGTTCCCTCGATTTAAATAGATCAATGATCTATGCAATTTATTTAGTTGAGATGCAAAAGATTTATGACATGATGCAATGCACATGATGCAAAGATGAATGCAACAAACCAACAACTCACACGACGAAAAGCCAGAAACTCTGGAAGGCATCTGAAGCTCCGGTCTTGGGGCGTTACACCTTCCCTGTCTTGTCATCATCAGACTCGGGATCCTTGATACTATCGGAATCAGCGTACTTTACCAAGGCAGCCATGAGGGTCCCCATGTCAGTGCAATGGCGCTTCATCCATCCTAACTTCAGCTTTAGGGGCCCAAACTGGCAATTGCCTTCTAGGGTTATAACCGCGGTGTCAGCGTTGATGCGGTCTAATGAATGCAGAACCTGCGAGACCCGGCGCACCCAATGAGTCATCGATTCTCCTTCCTCCTGGACACAGGCAGCTAAGTCCACTATCGACATAGGCTGCTTACATGTATCCTTGAAATTACTGATAATCCGGGCTCGTAATTGGGCCCATGAACTGATAGAATTGGCCGGTAAGCTTTTTAACCAAGTACGGGCCGTTCCTTCAAGCATCATGGTGAAGTATTTCGCACATGCCGCATCATCCACATCAAGCATCTCCATGGCCATCTCATAGCCCTCCACCCATGTCTCTGGAGGTTGATCCGCCGTGTAATTTGGTACCTTGCGCGGGCCTTTGAAATCCTTGGGCAGGCGCACATTGCGTAAAGCGGGGACAAGGCAAGGCACCCCCCAAAGAACTAGAAGTAACACCAGGTTCGACCGAGATAGTTGGACGAACCGGCGTAAGCCGCCGAGCTTGATATTGTGCGGCTTACTCGGCCTCCCTGCATGCTCGGGCCCGGTCCACCACTTCCTGAGCGTTATCAGCACCACCCTCCAGGTTGTTGCCGTGGGGTGCTCCATGTCATTCATTACTTGACACTGCCGGTTCATCCATATGCATGCTATAGCTCCGGCTTGGACGAGGGGTCGAGTGGATCCGGTCGCGGCTGTAAGAGTATGCTTCCTATTGGACCAAAGCTGTCCTAAGAAGCTCCTTGACCCGTCGCGTCTGTACCGCCTGCGGCGAGTCACCTTCAATTGGAATGGCCTCCAGCCGTGCAGCAACGGCAACGAGATTGTCCGTCGGGTTGGAGTAGCTACCCAGAGGTGTTGAAACAGCCTGAGGTATAGCAGTGTTTTGACGAGGCAGATCCATCAGACGGGGCTGAACCGGCGCGCCGGTCCCAGGAGCTTCCGCCCGGTTTACCTCCAGCGGATTACCGGTTCCTGCTCCTGGGGTGTTGAAAAGGTCTCTGGACTCGAAAACCAAAGGCAAACGGGATCGGTACTTCCTCTTCATGACTTCATGCGGCGCGCTCTGGTCCAACATGAGCCTGTAGGCTTGTGCGTCTAAAGCGGCCCGCTCTGCGGTCATCCTGGCATTCTCAGCTGCCAGGTCCGCCTTGGCCTGGGTGATCTGTTCCCTCACCTTTGCAATCTCCGCGTTATGGACGACCTGATCCGCCGGGTTAGCTTCTGCCATAAGCACAGCCAATGCATCAAATAGATCTGATAGAACTTGAGCCGGCGGGCGTACAGAGCCTCCTGCCCCGGCAGCCGTCACTGCTACTGAACCGGAGGTTATTGGCGCAGCGGTCAAAGAATGAAGCGCTGCTTGTGTGCCGGCCATGAATATTCCAACTCGGTTGGGTAGATCAGAGGGGTCCGGAATACTGTCGCCATCGGAATAGCCCCCAATCCGGCCATCTTGTAGCTGATATAGAGATTCTGTTTCTCCGGTTGATGACTCGTCGCCGGAATAAACGACGGTCTCACCGCGAGATTCTGATCCATCCTCATAACTTCCTCCATGGATGACTCCCACGAAGGCACGCTTCACGGCCGGTTTAACCCGGGCGGATTGCGCACACTGAGCCGTTTCGACAGGGTCGGTGTAGAGGTCCGGCTCAGGGCCCGGTTCACCGATCTTGTCGATGAAAACGTGTATGCCACCAAAGGGGACCCGGTACCCGTACTCAACTGAGCCGCCCTCGGGGCCCCAGCCTGCATCGTCGATGTAGAGCTTGCTGCGATGACTCTTAGTCATCCGGCCCACAGCGTAGCCCTCGAGTCCTTCAAAGCGGCACTCCAAGAACTTGAAACCATCGTGCGATAGCCCCACGGTGGGCGCCAACTGTGGTGGTTTTGTCACGGCAGATGTCCTAGAGAAAGGACTTAGTCGTGAGGCCATCGCAATGGGTTAGTTCGAAGGGGTTAAAGCGGACACAGGGACGCAAGAGGGTTTATACTAGTTCGGCCCCTTCGATGAAGGTAAAAGCCTACGTCTAGTTGTGATGGGATTGATGAGGTTTCGATGACGGAGCAAACAAGCTTCTCCTAAGTCTCGAGTTGTTGTCTGTCTCTCTCTAAACCGCCGCCGGGTCGTCCCCTTATATATACGGGTGACGCCTGTTGGTCCACAGAGTCCTAACACCGGTTCATATTCGTATCCGGGTTGGTCTCTCCTTATTCCTATCTTACAATACAAGTTTACATACAGATGCCGGTTTACGGCTACAAGTCTTAAACCGACTACGGGCCTCAGGCCCTCAACTATCTTCTTGGGCTTTAACACTCTTGAGTTACTAATGAAGTTAACCCGGCCCACATAGGCCGGTTTACGCCCAATAGTAATATTCCCAATAAAAACCATAGAGCCATCAAAATAAACACATAGCACAAAGAAAACAGAATCTGTCAAAACAGAACAGTCTTTAGCAATCTGACTATTTTGAATACTTTTGTAACTCCAAAAATTCTGAAAAATTAGGACGACCCGAGAAATTTGTATATTGCGCTACTACAAGTGGAATGGGTATTTTATTGCTCTCTGGTAAAAAATAAAATTATTTTCGTGAGCACAAAAGTTTCTGTTTTTTCAGCAAGATCAAACAACTATCACCCAAGAAGATCCTAAAGGCTTTACTTGGTACAAACACTAATTAAAACATAAAAACACAATCATAACAGTAGCATAATTGTGCTAACACTCAAAAACAGGAAGCAAAAAGCAAAAATAAATTTTATTCATTGGGTTGCCTCCCAACAAGCGCTATAGTTTTACGCCCTTAGCTAGGCATAAAGTAAGGATCTAAGTTTTGTCATCTTTAGTTCGAGATCCATAAGATGCCCTCATGATTGATTCATATGGGTGCCTAATTCTTGTTCTAGGAAAGTGCTCCATACCCTTCCTCAAAGTAAATTGGAACTTAATATTGCCTTCTTTCATATCAATCACGACACCGATAGTGCGTAAAAACGGTCTACCTAGAATAATTGGACAAGACGGATTGCAATCAATACCAAGGACAATAAAATATATGGGACATAATTTCTATTTGCAAGAATAAGAACATCATTAATTCTTACCATAGGCTTTTTAATAGTAGAATCCGCCAGGTGCAAATTCAGAGAACATGATTCAAGATCGGTAAGACCAAGTACATCACATAAAGATTTCATAATAGTAGAAACACTAGCACCCAAGTCACACAAAGAAAAACACTCATACTTTTTAATTTTGACTTTGATAGTAGGTTCCCATTCATCATGCAATTTTCTAGGAATTGAAACTTGCAATTCCAACTTTTCTTCCAAAGCTTTCATCATAGAACAATATGTTTAGTGAAAGCTTTATTTTGTTCGTAAGCATGGGGTGAATTTATCATGGATTGAAACAAAGAAATACAATCAATCAAAGAGCAACTCTCATAATTAAATTATTTGTAATCCAAAAGAGTGGGCAAATCACTAGCTATAGTTTTGACCTCTTTAAACCCACTTTTATAAATTTTCTCAACAAGATTTTCACCCTCCAAAATATTGGGACACCTTATACCTAAAGTTGACTATTCTCCAGTCCCTTTTTCATCAATATTAACTTTACTAAACAAGGAGTCAATAGAACAAACACCAATCATTTTAAGATCTTCATCACTTTTGAAAGAAATCACTAGAAAACATTTTTTCTAAAAATTCTCGTTTAGCTCTAAGCATAGCGGTTCTTTTCTTACTTTCATCCATAGAAACATAAAGATTGTTAATTGATTCATCAACCTTAGGCACAAAAAAAATCATCTTGAGATTTTCCACATCATGAGCAATTCTATCAACACTTCTAGACAAATCATCAATCTTACTCAACTTTTCTTCTATGGAAGTGTTGAAAACTTTTTGTGTATTGATAAATTCTTTAATATTGTTCTCAAGATCAGAGGTGTTCCTATTATTATTATAAGATTGATTTCCATAGGAACTACCATAATTATTAAAGGAATTACTAGGAAAAGGCCTAGGATTAAAGTTACCTCTATAAGCATTGTTGTTGAAATTATTTCGAGAAATAAAATTCACATCTATGGCATCACTATTTTGATCAATCAAAGTAGACAAAGGCATATCATTAAGATCAAAATAGCACTTGTACTAGCAACCAATTTCACAAGAGCATCAAATTTTTCACTCAAAGAAGAAAATTTCTTCAACTGAATTAACTTTTTTACTAGTAGGAGCTCTTTCGGTATGCCATTGCGAATAATTTGCCATAATATTATCAAGCAATTTGGTGGCTTCACCCAAAGTAATTTCCATAAAAGTACCACCCGTGGCAGAATCTAAAAGATTATGAGAAACAAAATTCAAACCCGCATAAAAAAATTGTATGATCATCCAAAGATTTAACCCATGAGTTGGGCAATTCCTTAGAATCATTTTCATCCTTTCCCAAGATTATGCAACATGCTCATGTTCAAGTTGCTTGAAATTCATGATCTGGGTTCTAAGGGAAATAATTTTTGCAGGCAGAAAATACTTAGTAATAAAAGCATCTTTGCACTTATTCCAAGAATCAGTACTATTGTGCGGCAAAGAAGAGAACCAAAATTTTGCAGAATCACGCAAAGAAAACGGAAATAATTTCATCTTGACCACATCATTGTCCACATCTTTTTTCTTTTGCATATCGCATAATTCCATGAAGGTATTAAGATGGGACGTGACATCCTCATTAGGAGTACCGGAAAAATGGTCTTTCATAACAAGATTCAGCAAACCAGTATTAATATCACAAGTCTCCGCACTAGTGGCAGGAGGAGCAAGTGGAGTGCCGATAAAATCATTGTTGTTTGAGAAGTCACATAACTTGGTGTTCTCTTGAGTCATGATGACAACACAACAAGATTGCACTCAAAATCAAATCCGGCAAGAAACGGCGAACGGAAAAGAGGGGTGAATAAAACGGCAAATTTCTGTGAAGTGGGGGAGAGGAAAATGAGAGGCAAATGGAAAATGATGTAAATTGCAAGGAGATGAGATTTGTGATTAGGAACCTAGTATATGTTGAAGATCCTCCCCACAACGGCGCCAAAAATTCTTTTTGATGTCGCTCGAAGCTACGTCAGTATTTCCCTAAGGAGGAAGGGATGATGCAGCACAGCGGCGGTAGGTATTTCCCTCATATATGAAACCGAGGTTATCGAACCAGTAGGAGAACCAAGCAACACAACATAAACAACACGTGCACACAAATAACAACTTCTCGCAACTGACGCGTTAAAGGGGTTGTCAATCCCTTTCGGGGTACCACGCTTCAAGATAGGCAAACGGATGTGAGGTAAATTTGTAGTAGATTGATAGATAGAACGCCAAATAAATAAATGGGAATAAATTGCAGCAAGGTATTTTTTGGTTTTTGGATTAATAGATCTGAAAATAAAAGCAAAGGAAAATAGATCGCAAAAGCAAATAATATGAGAAAGAGACCGGGGGCCGTAGGTTTCACTAGTGGCTTCTCTCGAGAAAAATAGCAAGCGGTGGGTGAACAAATGACTGTTGGGCAATTGATAGAACTTCAAATACTCATGACGATATCCAGGCAATGATCATTACATAGGCATCACGTCCAATATTAGTAGACCGACTCCTGCCTACATCTACTATTATTACTCCACACATCAACCACTATCCATCATGCATCTAGTGTATTAAGTTCATGGAGAAACGGAGTAATGCAATAACAACAATGACATGATGTAGACAAGATCTATCTATGTATAGATAGACCCCATCATTTTATCCTTAGTAGAAACGATACATACGTGTTGGTTCCCCTTCTGTCACTGGAATCAAGCACCATAGGATCGAACCCACTACAAAGCACCTCTTCCCATTGCAAGATAAACAGATCAAGTTGGCCAAACAAAACCCAAATATCAGAGAAGAAATATGAGGCTATAAGAAATCATGCATAAAAGAGATCAAAGAAACTCAAATACTTTCATGGATATAAAAAGATAGATCTGATCATAAACTCAAAGTTCATCGGTCCCAATAAACACACCGCAAAAGAGTTACATCATATGGATCTTCTAGAGACCATTGTATTGAAATCAAGAGAGAGAGAGAGAGAGAGTGAGGAAGCTATCTAGCTACTAACTACAGACCCGAAGGTCTACAAAGAACTACTCACGCATCATCGGAGAGGCACCAATGGAGGTGGTGAACCCCATCCGAGATGGTGTCTAGATTGGATCTGGTGGTTCTGGACTCTGCGGCGGCTGGATCAATATTTCGCCGACTCCCCTAGGGTTTTGGGAATATTGGGGTACTTATAGAGAAAAGAGGCAGTCCGGGGGCACTCGAGGTGGCACAACCCACCAGGGCGCGCCTGGGCCTCCTGGCGCGCCCTGGTGGGTTGTGCTCCCCTCTGGGCACCCCTAGGTGCAGCCAGGGCCCATTGTGTTCTGGCCCATAAAAATTCTCCGTAAAGTTTCGTGGCATTTGGACTCCGTTTGATATTGATTTTCTGCGATGTAAAAAACATGGAAAAAACAGCAATTGGCACTTGGCACTATGTCAATAGGTTAGTACCAAAAAATGATATAAATGATTATAAAATGATTATAAAACATCCAAGATTGATAATATAACAACATGGGATAATAAAAAATTATAGATATGTTGGAGACATATCACTACCCTTGATGGCAATAATACAAATACGTGCCTCACTACCCCTACTTTGTCACTGGGTGAGGACACCGCAAGATTGAACCCCAAAACTAAGCACCTCTCCCATTGCAAGAAAAACCCATCTAGTTGGCCAAACCAAACCGATAATTCGAAGAGAAATACAAAGATATCAAATCATGCATATAAGAATTCAGAGAAGATTCAAATAATATTCATAGATAAATTGATCATAAATCCAAAATTCATCGGTTCTCGACAAACACACCACAAAAGAATATTGCATCAGATAGATCTCCAAGAACATCGAGGAGAACATGGTATTGAGGATCAAAGAGAGAGAAGAAGCCATCTAGCTACTAGCTATGGACCCGTAGGTCTGTGGTAAACTACTCACGCTTCATTGGAAGGGCAATAGGGTTGATGTAGAAGCCCTCCGTGATCGAATCCCCCTCCGACAGGGTACCGAAAAAGGTCCCTAGATGGGATCTCACAGGTACAGAAGGTTATGGTGGCGGAAAAGTATTTTGGTGGACGCTTCTGGTTGTTTGGGAATATTTCTGAATTTATAGGCCAAAGGTTAGGGTTGGAGGAGTCTCGTGGGGCCCACAAGCCAGGGCGTTTCCTGAGGGCTTGTGGAGCCCTCGAGACCCTTCTTCCTTCCTTTCCAAGTCTCACGTGTGTCTTCTGGTCCTAGAAAAATCACCGCGAAAGTTTTATTCCATTTGGACTCTGTTTGATATTCCTTTTTTGTGAAACTCAAAAACAAGGAAAAAACATAAACTAGCATTGGGCTCTAGGTTAATAAGTTAGTCCCAAAAATAATATAAAATAGCATATTAATGCATATAAAACACCCAAAATAAATAATATAATAGCATGGAACAATAAAAATTATAGATACGCTGGAGACGTATCAAGCATCCCCCAAGCTTAATTCTTGCTCTTCCTCGAGTAGGTCAATGATAAAAATAGAATTTTTGATGTGGAATGCTACCTAACATATTTATCCATGTAATTTTATTTATTGTGGCATGAATATATTCAGATCCATAAGATTCAAGACAAAAGTTTAATATTGACATAAAAACAGTAATACTTCAAGCATACTAATAAAGCAACCGTGTCTTCTCAAAATAACATGGCCAAAGAAAGTTATCCCTACAAAATCATATAGTCTGTCTATGCTCCATCTTCATCGCACAAAGTATTAAATCATGCACAACCCCACTGTCAAGCCAAGCAATTGTTTCATACTTTTGATGTTCTCAAACTTTTTAAACTTTCACGCAATACATGAGCGTGAGCCATGGATATATCACTATAGGTAGAATAGAATATGGTGGTTGTGGAGAAGATAAAAAGAAGGAGATAGTCTCACATCAACTAAGCGTATTAATGGGTTATGGAGATGCCCATCAATAGATATAAATGTGAGTGAGTAGGGATTGCCATGCAATGGATGCACTAGAGCTATAAGTTTATGAAAGCTAAAAATGGAACTAAGTGGGCGTGCATCCAACTCGCTTGCTCATGGAGACCTAGGGCAATTTGAGGAAGCGCATCATTGGAATATACAAGGCCAGTTCTATAATGAAAAATTCCCACTAGTATATGAAAGTGACAACATAAGAGACTCTCTATCAAGAAGATCATGGTGCTACTTTGAAGCACAAGTGTGGGAAAGGATAGTAACATTGGCCCTTCTCTCTTTTCTCTCATTTTTTGGTGGGCTTCTTTCGTCTCTTTTATTTTATGTAAAGTCCGGAGACTCATCCCAACTTGTGAGGAAATCATACCTTCCATCATCATTTCCTCACATGGGATAATGCTCTAATAATGAGGGTCATCACACTTTTATTTACTCACAACTCAAGAATTACAACTCGATACTTAGACAAAATATGACTCTATATGGATGCCTCCGGCGGTGTACCAGGATGTGCAATGATCAAGACTGACATGTATAAAACACAAATACTATATCAACTACATGATCATGCAAAGCAATATGACAATGATGGTGCGTGTCATAATAAAATGGAGCCATGGAAGTTGCATGGCAATATATCTCGGAATGGCTATGGAAATGCCATAATAGGTAGGTATAGTAGCTGTTTTGAGGAAGGATATATGGTGGGTTGAATGCACCAGCGAAAGTTGCGTGGTACTAGAGAGGCTAGCAATGGTGGAAGGGTGAAAGTGCGTATAATCCATGGACTCAACATTAGTCATAAAGAACTCACATACTTATTGCAAAAATCTATTAGTCATCGATGAAAAGTACTACACGCATGCTCCTAGGGGGATATATTGGTAGGAAAAGACCATCGCTCATTGTCGGTGTCAAAACCGGCGGATCTCGGGTAGGGGGTCCCGAACTGTGCGTCTAGGCCGGATGGTAACAGGAGGCAAGGGACATGAAGTTTTACCCAGGTCCGGGCCCTCTCGATGGAGGTAAAACCCTATGCCCTGCTTGATTAATATTGATGATATGGGTAATACAAGAGTAGATCTACCACGAGATCAGAGAGGCTAAACCCTAGAAGCTAGCCTATGGTATGATTGTTGATGTGTATGTTGTCCTACGGACTAAAACCCTCCGGTTTATATAGACACCGGAGAGGGTTAGGGTTACATAGAGTCGGTTACAATGGTAGGAGATCTGAACATCCGTATCGCCAAGCTTGCCTTCCACGCCAAGGAAAGTCCCTTCCGGACATGGGACGGAGTCTTCAATTTTGTATCTTCATAGTCCAGGAGTCCGGCTAAAGGTATAGTTCGGCTATCTGAATACCCCCTAATCCAGGACTCCCTCAGTAGCCCCCAAACCAGGCTTCAATGACGATGAGTCCGGCGCGTAGATTGTCTTCGGCATTGCAAGGCGGTTTCTCCTCCAAATTCCGTGTACCTGTTCGAATAAAGTCCGGTTTCTTGTAGATGTTGCTCTCCTTGGCTTCTACGCCCAATAATGGTCGTATCCCACATGTCAAACGAATATGAAAAGTCTGAGTGTTTTTATGTTCACACCCCTAGCCGCGTAAATGAGCTGCCCTATTTAAGGGGACGAGGATTTAGATCAAATCCACACCTTCTCCCCTCCACGAGTGTTCATCAGAGCGCATCCGACAAAGGTCCATTCCACCATGGCCAGCCGCCGCAACTCCTCCCCTCGCCCTTCCAGCCCGAAGCCTGGATATTGGGAGAGATGTTCCACTCCGCATAGCGAGCTAGTGATGCTCCAGACCAAGGGATTTCTCCCCCCGGCCTATATGGTCCCGGTTTGAGCCGGTCTTGCCGTCTACAACGGCGGAGAGCAAGCAGAGAATGCCCCTAATCCATCCAAAGGAGAGCGGGTGTGCCTTGTCCCTTACTTAATAAGGGGGCTCGGATTTCCCATCCACCCATTTCTCCAGGGGCTGCTGGAGTTCTATGACCTCCAGCTACATCATCTCACGCTTGCCTCAGTATTGCATATCACGGGCTTTGTAGCCCTTTGCGAGCTGTTCTTGGGTATTGAAGCTCCTTTCGGACTGTGGAAGGAGCTATTTTGCCTCGTGCCCCATTCCAAGAAAGGTTCAATGTATCAAGTGGGCGGAGCCGAAGTATGGCGCATCACCGGGACCAGATATCTGTCCGGAACCCCAAAGAAGGCGTCCGAAGATTGGCCCTCGGAATGGTTCTATATAGAAGACGTCCCGCTGCCGGATCCTGTCCGGATCGGCCTCCCAGAATTCGATAGTGCTCCCTTAAAGAAGCGCCTAAGCTGGCGTCCACGGAGCCCTCAAAGGGAAAGTGACAGGGACATCGTTTACCTGATGGGCCGAATAAGATTGTTGGCCCATTCCGGACTAACCATGATCGGAGTTATGGCCGAATGCATCATGCGGGGGATGCAGCCGCTTCAGTATAGAAGTCACCCCATGTGGGATTTCAACGAGGAGGACGACGCCACCTGCTACGGCCGTAAAGGGCCGGATTCAGTTGCCGCTCTATTAAAGATCTTGTCCACTTTGTACAAGGGAGAAGAGGAGGAATTTCTCCGCGTCAACCCACAGGGTGGATTCTCTATGCACAATCCCCCAAGCTGGGTAAGTGGTCGCATTTACTTGCTCATCCGTTTAGTGTTCCCATTGTTAAATACATAGTCTGATGACTTCAATGCGGGAACTGTGCCGGGCTGTTAAGGAAATAAGCAGCCCGCCTCCACAACCCGAGGACCTAGGACGATCTCTCGACCCGGCCTCTCAAGAGGATCCGGACATATCTATGGAGCTCATTGATGGAGTGTTCCATCAGTTGAGAAAGGACAACGCCTTGGTGGCCATTACGGCCGATTACCCAGGGCTAATCCTGACGCCCCAGGTACTTGAGTTCGAAGTCCCAGTACCCCGGATAGGGGTCCATCCACGTGTGTTCAATTTCCTGACTGCAACCGAACTCTGCAGGGGAGGTTTTTTAGGCGGAAGGCCGAACCTGTGGCGACAAGCCAACGAGGGGCTGCAGGGCCCCGTGGGCAGAAAAGAGGTGCATTTCGGACCGAGGCATCAGCGCAAAGGTATGGCGCGCCCCTTTACCCTAGTTGTTATACCTTCGAGGCACATTTGACACTCATGCCCTCTTCAGGACAAAGAGACCTCGCCGGACTATATCCGGAGAGGCTGCCAATCGCGCCTCCAACAGCCAGGCTCCAAAGCCTGGTCCGGGGGCGGAGGCTAACGCGAGGCGTGTGCCGGACGTTCCTCCGATGGAGGATGTGGACAGGTTGTCTGCCACCAACTCTGAGGTGGAAAGCGCCATGAACCACAGGCGTCGCCGGACAATTCTTCGCGACGCTTGCTTCTCCCAAGAGGCGTTAGATGCCTTCAATTCGGTAGATGCGCACCTCGGTGCCGCACAAAATGGTCTAGCCAGAGCCATGAAGCAATATGTAAAAGACATACGGGTAAGAAAATTTTGGTATATATATATATATATATATATATATATATATATATGTAGCGGTAGCCCCCGAGACTTGAAACAGTTAGAATAACTGGTTTAAGGATCATTTGATATGCAGGTTCTTACAGAAAAGAATTCCCTACTGTCCCAGAAGCTGGAAGAGTGCAAAGCCCAACTGGAGGCCGCACCGGCCGCGGCAGGGGAGCCTAAAGAGGCCCCGTCTGGTAATATACATTTCGAAAGATAAGTATTTTGCGAAGCACGGCTTTGGTGTGAATCTGACAAATAAAATTGCAGATGGCGCCGGATTGAATCCGGAAAAGCAACATCTCCTACGCCAGCTAAAGGCTGGTGAGACGGTGCTATTAAAGGTGATGGGGGAGAAGAACGTTCTCCAAGATGCCAACACCCGGCTGGGCATCGAGCTGAAAGACGTTCGTGCCCAGCTATCAGACTCCGTGAAGGAGAATCAGCGGCTTCGGCGCGGCATATTTAGTAAGTGCTTGAACGAACCTTTTGAAAGAAAGTTCGGCGGGGAAGTCGACTGACAGAGCAATGTCTGTAGGTGTGTTAACAGGTCGTCCGGCGGAGGAGATGCCCGGTTCCACGGGTGACCTTCTTCCTGAGCCCTCGCAACTGCTCGATCGAGTTCGGCAGGCAATGTGAGGTGTCACCCAGGCCCTGTGGCCATCCGTCTCCATGCCCGAAGGTATTGAAGAGCTTGTGGAGAATCTAAAGGGAGCACGGCGGCGCTTCCAATTGTGGAAGATATCAGCCAACCATCAAGGCGCTAGGGAGGCCTGGGCCATGGTGAAGACGCGGTACTCAAAGGCTGACCCGAACCACATGGCCGAGGTCGGTCCTATAGGGCCCGATGGGAAGGAGATCCCTGTAAGCTTAGTGTACGGCCAAGTAGAGTTGGCCGCAAAGTACTCCCAGCAGGACTGTAAATTAGATGGCCTATTAGATGGTATTAAAGAGGAATACAATCAGTCAAAATGACTATGTAATTGAATTGACATTTATAATGCCTTCTAGCCGGATTGTAGATCATTTTTCATGGCCGGCCTTTTCGCTTCAACCTCGGGGCCTGACGGTCCGGAGTGTGTCCGAATTCCCATGCGGTTATATAGGAACCGGGGAATGCGTGGACACCAGGCGTAGGGGTCATTAGTGCGTGAATAGACAAGTGCCCGACTAGTTATGTTATATTACATGGTTAGTAAGAAACATCTTCCAGGGAGAATAGTTCCGTTAGGGGTTCCTTTGCCTGGGGGGCATGCCCTAAAGTGCATGTCCATGCTGCGAAAAGAAACGCAGGAAAAACGCCTGGGGGCACATAGATAAAGAAAAGGACCATCTTTAGTTCACCGACCGGATATTCTCTTAAGAACGCTAGCTTTCGGCTTCACCCAGTCTGAGGTACACGTCCGGCTTATCCGGCAGTAACAATCGCAGAGGTGCTCCCTTTACCACCTAGCCAAACAATCGGGAATGTAGGGGTAAGCACAGGAGCCAGGCAACCCAGCTTGGCCAAAACTTAAGTCATATCGATGCATATAATGGTGAATAAAAGGTATATGCGGAAGTTTGACACATGTGTTAGGCATGAAGCCCGTATAAATAAGCTTCTGTTTAAAGAAGCCCCCAGGTTTACTGAGCGCGGATAGCGCGTTTATTTATGAGCCTTTAAAGGTTATAAGAGAGAGAAAAAGGGAGAAGGAGAGAAATGTAAGACGGACAATATATAAAAATGGACAGAGTAAGGAGACAAACACAGGATTCGGCGCTAGGCATAGAATCTTCAGAGACGGGCTGCGTTCCATGGGTTCGGCTCGAGTCGGTTATCCGATGTGTTTCATAGGCAGTACGCTTGTAACGCCCCGAGACCGATGTGCCAGGTGTCTTCGAGTTATTCGCCGTCGTTGCCATGTCATTTGCTTGCGTGTTGCATTTCATCATGTCATCATGTGCATTGCATCATCATGTTTTCAAAACTTGCATCTGTCCCGGCCTCTTCGTTCTCTCCGTTGTCCGTTCTGAGTCCTACCACACTTGCACGCGCCCGTGGCACGTCCGAAATATTATTTTATAAGTGGCCGGAAAATGTTCTTGGATTGGATTGAAATTTGGTGTGCGGTCTTATTATAGTGTAGAGAGACCGCCTGTCAAGTTTCGTCGCAATCGGAGTTTGTTTGACGCCCCAACGCATAAATATAGCGGCATTATAGCCGGTCTTTTTGTCGGACGTTTTCGGTCTCCGGAAACAGATGCCGGGCTTCCCTCTCTTCTCTTCTCTCAGCCCGGGACCATCTACACAGATCACTACCTACCGTCAGGTCCAACCTAACCCCTCTCGTCAGCCCGCAGCCCCCTCCGTGCGCGCCCGAAAGTTGTCCCGGACCCGACCCGGACTGTCGTCACCGTTGGATCTGGAACATCCCCAAACGTCTACAAAACGTCACCGTTTTCTTATTTGGGCTTCCTAGCTATTTTATTCGCGTCCGTCCGATTTTAATCGAGGGACCAAATGTCCCTATCCAAAATCCTTGCTATATAACTAGTCCAACCCTAGATCCTAGGGGAGCTGTCCCATCCACCCATTCCCGAGCCGCCGCCACCCACCTACCTTCTTCCTCGGGATCGATCCCCATCCAATCAATTTGTGCGTCCCCGATCCAAAATCCTGTCGATCTCCCCTCTCCAATCAGCGCCTCCCCTGTTTTCCCTCATCCACCTCCTGCAGCCCCGTGCACCAGCCGGCCACCGAAGCGCCTCCGCGGCCTCCTCCCTCGCCCGACGACCAGCGCCGCTGCCGGCAACCACCACCAGGGACAGCGCCGCCCCATGCCCTTTCCATTTTGCTTTTTCCCCTTCCCTCTTCATGTCGTTTTGGGCCTCGCAGGGACTTCCCAGGGAGACCGCCATGGCGTCCAGGAGGCTTCGGGCGCCAGCAGCTCTCCTCGAGCAGGCCGCAGCAGCAGCCTCCAGATCCCGAGCCGCCGGCGACCTCCAGGTCGCCCTGCTGCCTCCCCTCCTCCTGCCTCACTCGATCTGGACCAAGAGGGTCCCAAGCATCTCCACCGTCGCCGCCTCAAGCCATTGCCTCGCCGGTGCGGCCCCGAACCCCTTGCCCCCTTGATTCTCTCCCTTATGCCCTCTGACCTCCCCTGCTCTTCCCTCTCCTCTTCTGAGCAAGGAGCAGGACCACTTCATCCATGGCGCCGCCCTCGCCTCGTCTCGATCCGGTGGATTCGAACGCCAAGTCCTCACCGAACCAGGAGGAGCGAGCTCCATGGCCACCCGTCCCCTTGCAGCACCAGCCGCCGCTGGGAGTTTCACATCGCGCCGCCCGGGTTCTGCATCCTCTGCCGGACCTCCCCTACTTCGCCTTGGTCCGCCGCCACTGGCCATCGCGTCGTCCTTCACCAAGTCCCGCGCTGCCGCCGTTCGAGAGGAGGACGACGCAGCTGCGCCCTACGTTGACTTCTCATCGGGACGCCCCAGCCGGCCCATCTCTTCAGCCCGCCAGCAATCCACCCAGCGCCCGAGTGGCCGGCCTGCTAGCGCCGAGGCCCAGCTGCGCCCCACTGTTGGCCTCACCTCGCCATTGGACCGGGCCGATGCCCGTGGTGACCAGCCCAGTTCCCTCAGATTTTCAACCCATTTGTTTTTTTTCCTGTGTCCAGCGAATTTTGCATTTAACCAGTGCATGCATATTACTGAAATGCCATTTTCTTGCATTGCTCATAATTAAATAACCGTGCATCGGATTAAAACAAACTTAATATGGAACTTGCTCAGAATTTCGTGTAGATTAATAATATGCCACTTTCTTGCCATGTTAAAATGTTTAAAATGGTGTTTGATTAATTTTTGCTCTATGCCATGCTAAAATGAATTAATTCATAACTAAATAACCGTAGCTCTGAATTATATAAACTTTATATGTAAATGGAGTAGAATTTTGCCTAGTTTAACATGGTGGCCTCATCTTGCATGCTAAACAACTCTAAAATTGTGTTTAGGACAGATCAGGACCAAACCTAATATTTGCTATGGGGATTTACCGGAATTGTTGTTCGTTGCTTCCGGCCTCACTTAACCTTGACTAGATAGGTAGTTTTGCTTTGCTTCCCCTCTTGACATGGTTAACAACATTGAATATTGTTGGGTACATAAACGAGAGAGAACTAAATAATTGATGTGGTGTTTTGTCAATATGCATCCCGATGCATATTGTGCTCCACTTAATTTGTAGGGTTGTTTGTGCTTCTTGCCATGCCATGCCTCTTTAAACCAGACATGCATCATACTTGTTTGTGCATCATGCCATGATTATGTGGTGGCTGTTTACTATGTTGTGTGCTTCTTTTCCGGTGTTGCTTCTTCGGGTTGATTCCGGTAACGGCGTGTTGTGAGGATCCGTTCGTCTTCGTCCGTTTGTCTTCTTTATGGACTCGATTCTTGTTGGTGTAATGGGACACGGATACCCCGAAGACGGTGAGATGATATTTCAAGACGTCGGGGCTAGCAAAGCCCCTCAGTCCGACTGCCCGGCCGCTCCTGCCGGCTCCCCGTCCGACTGCACTACCCGGCCGGCTGCCGACTGCCGGCCGCCGACTACGCCAACCTGCCGGCCGCCGACTACGCCAACCAGTCGGCTGCCGACTGCAGCCCGACCCGACATCGACGAGACAACCGAACCGCGGTGCCATCATCTACAGTGTACCGTGTCCCCTGGGTACTGATTTATAAAGTACCCCAGGGGACAAGCATGGCATGTGCCATGCCACTAGCCATGCCTACTTGGCTTGGCATGTAAGCTACCCAAGGTAGCTTACATCCAACGCCACTACCCATGCCACTAGCTAGCTAGCTACCAAGCTACCCACATAGCTTACACACCAAGCTATCTCACACTATAAATACCACCACACATCCATCCATCCAGGAGGATGGCCACTCACGCCACACACAAGCTAGCAAGCAAGCTAGCTTTCCATCCATCCATATGAGCATGTACGCTCACGGCCATGAGCATGGCCGGAGACTAGCACATCTGTGCTCATACGCATATATACGAGATCAGATGCACTTGGCACTGATCTCGGATACAGCTCTAGGAGCGACTCTGTACCAGATATATCATATATACTCAGACATGCAGGAGTAGGGGTATTATCTCTCCGGAGAGCCCCGAACCTGGGTAAACCACCGCGTGCTACTCGCATACCCGCTCCCGGTCCTATCAGCAGCAGTCCTACCCACACACTAAGCCCTTGTGGCATCTGTCGAGTCGCAAGCACCCCGTGAGAAATACCACGACAGTTGGCGCCCACCATGGGGCGGTACCATGCTACCGCGCTGCTGCTGGTTTCGCTGTCCGGGCGGGACCATCTTCATCATCTCCGCCGCGGCGTCGTGTCGTCTCTCCGGTAGCGCTCGGGGGCTCGACTTCGACCCGCCCCCGGAGCGGCCGCGTGGGACGGCACGTCCTCGTCGGCGGCCTCGCCGCCTTCGTCACCACCGTTGCGACGCTGGCCGTCCGTCCGCGCGTGCGCCGCGCGCGGGGCTTCGCTTCAGTCGACCGTGTCCATCTGCGCGCTACTCGCGTCCGCTCCCCTCCGCGCTGCGCTTTGCTCCGGCCGGAGCGGGCGTTCGCTGCTCCACGCATCGTCTTCGCTAGCTAGCTAGATGCAATGGTCAAACCATTGGCCATACACACCATCCAGACCACGCCCAGACAATGGCGTTTGTTTGCTGCTGCTACTGCCCGCTACACGCTTGCTTCTGCAACCGCCGAAGCCCGCGAGCACCGCGGCCGACCGCGCCGGTGCTCCCGCCGTCCGCGCGCCTGCACCCCTTCTCTGCACTCGCCAGCGAACCCCGGCGCTGCCTCCATGCGCTCCCCTGCACGCTCACGCTGCGCCCGACGCCGCTCCTCTAGCCGCCGGGTCCGCCAGCGCCGGCCGTCTGCTGGCCCCGGCTGCGTCCGTCTGGCCCGGGCTGCACCGTCCTGGGCCTCCCCAGCTTCCGCCTCGCTGCCTCCCGGCCCTCGCCCGCCCGCCGGGTCGTCGCCCCGCGCTGGCCGGCTCGCGCCTGAGCTTCTCCGCCCCGGACCGCCTCCTCCGCCCGGCCCGCGTCGGGCCGGCTTGGCCTCGCCTTGGCCGCCTCCGCCTGTTCCACTCCCGCGCTGGCCGGCCCCGGCTCCGCGCGCCTTGCTCCGCCTGGCCGGCTCCCGCGCCCGCCTGCTACACCACTCCGCCCGCGGTCGGCCGTGCCGAGCTCGCCTGCTTCCGCGTTGCCGTGTCCGCGCCCTCATCCGACTCCCGCGCCGCGCCCGAGCCCCTCCTTCCCCTGTTGCTGCCTCCCGCGTCGCTTCCCGGCCGCGTCCCGCGTGCTTGCCGGCTCCCGCGGACCCGGCCATCCGACTCCTGCTTTCCGGCTCCGCCCCGCATCGCCGGCTCCGGCTCTGCGCCCCCGGCCGGTTTCGCCTCTCGCCCGGCCTCCCGCGCCGGGTCCGGCTTCGCCCGCTCCGCGCGTCCGCCGGCTGGCCGGTGCCCGCCCGTGGCCGCCTGGCCGCCTTCGCCTCGCTCAGCCGGCTCCGCCGCGCGCCGGCTAGCCGGTGCCTGCCCGTGGCTGCCTGGCCGCCTCCGCCTCGCCCGGCCGGCTCCGCCCCGCGCCGGCTGGTCGGTGCCCGCCCGTGGCCGCTTGGCCGCCTCCGCCTCGCCCGGCCGGCTCCGCCGCGCGCCGGCTGGTCGGTGCCCGCCCGTGGCCGCCTGGCCGCCTCCGCCTCGCCCGGCCGGCTCCGCCCCGCGCCGGCTGGTCGGTGCCCGCCCGTGGCCACTTGGCCGCCTCCGCCTCGCCCGGCCGGCTCCGCCATGCGCCGGCTGGTCGGTGCCCGCCCGTGGCCGCCTGGCCGCCTCCGCCTCGCCCGGCCGGCTCCGCCACGCGCCGGCTGGTCGGTGCCCGCCCGTGGCCGCCTGGCCGCCTCCGCCTCGCCCGGCCGCCTCCGCCGCGGCCGGCTGGCCGGCTCCCGCCCCTGCCCGTCGCCTGCCCGACCCCCCGCTCCAGGTCCGGCTCCCCCCTTCCCCACATCCGGCCGGCTGCCCAGCCGGCTTGGGCGCCATGGCCGACTGCCCACGAGGGGACAAAAAAAATGGGGGTGGGGGCCTACGTGCCGGCTAGAAAAAAAGAAGAAGAGGGGGGCCGGCTGTCCAAGTCAACGGCCGACTGCATGTCGCCGGTTTGCCAAAAAAAGAGAGAGAGAGGAGTGTGAAATGCCGGCTAGAGAAAAAATCAGGCCGGCTTGCTCCAGAGAAGAAAGAAAAACCCGTCCGGATGACCCGTCCGCCTACTTCGCCACTCGGACGGTCAGTCGTGACCTTCGCTGCCGGCTGTGCCAAGCCGGCTGGACTGCCTCCTACTCCGACGACACACCCAGCGGGTGCGCTGACGCGCCCCCGCGAGAGAAGAGATAAAGACAATGTAGTTGCCGGAAGATCCGGCCAGACTTCTCAGCAGTCGGCCCGAATCTCGGGGGCTACACCCAGCGGGTGCGCTGACGCGCCCCCGCGAGAGCAGAAGAACGCAAGGTAGTTGCCGGAAGATCCGGCTCGACTGCTCTGTAGTCGGCCCGAATCTCGGGGGCTACACCCAGCGGGTGCGCTGACGCGCTCCCGCGAGAGAAGAAGACAAAGTAGTTGCCGGAAGATCCGGCCCGACTGCTCAGCAGTCGGCCCGAATCTCGGGGGCTACACCCAGCGGGTGCGCTGCCGCGCCCCTGCGAGAGAAGAAAGAAGACAAAATAGCTGCCGGAAGATCCGGCCCGACTGCTCAGCAGTCGGCCCTACACCCAGCGGGTGCGCCGGCGCACTCCGCGAGCGCCGATTCGCGCCGGCTATCTTCGACGACCACGATTACACGAAAAACAATGTGAGCTCCTCACCCGCATATTTTTGCACTACGCAAGCACAGATAACCCCGAGCGTTGCTCGGGGGCTGCCTCCACATTTTATTACAGTAGCATCACTATTTGCCCCGGTGCCAGCCAGAGTTGGCCCGGGGGCTGGCCGCTTGGCCTGAGACGTTAGTTCCCGCAGACGGCTTAGTACCGTGCGCGGTACCAAAGGCCCACTCTTAGTCACAGACCGCAGAGCGGCTGCCGACTAGCAAGAGTGAACGCTGGAGGCCACCCATGCGAAAAACGTCCGGGAAGAAAAACGTTCGGGCGACCCGACCATTTTCCTTTTACAAGTATCTACTCGGTTGAATCTGCTCCCAGACTCTGAGTACTGTACACTCCACTTCGCGGCCCACTCTCAGCCACAGACCGCAGAGCGGCTGTCCGGCAAGCAAAGAGCACAAGCCAAAAAGCGGAGGGAACACGAAAAAGATTAAGGGGGCTCGGACGAAACCGAGTCGGCACCCTCCGCATAAAACTTGCAATGATAAAAGCAAGCATTCGATATATCCGCATGGACTAACTCTGTCCTTTTTTATGATTATTTTCATGAACATTTGCCAAAAAACCTCCGCCCAACTTTGCCAAGTTGCCCGGAGGCTCGGGGGCTACTGTCGGTGTAATGGGACACGGATACCCCGAAGACGGCGAGATGATATTTCAAGACGTCGGGGCTAGCAAAGCCCCTCAGTCCGACTGCCCGGCCGCTCCTGCCGGCTCCCCGTCCGACTGCACTACCCGGCCGGCTGCCGACTGCCGGCCGCCGACTACGCCAACCTGCCGGCCGCCGACTACGCCAACCAGTCGGCTGCCGACTGCAGCCCGACCCGACATCGACGAGACAACCGAACCGCGGTGCCATCATCTACAGTGTACCGTGTCCCCTGGGTACTGATTTATAAAGTACCCCAGGGGACAAGCATGGCATGTGCCATGCCACTAGCCATGCCTACTTGGCTTGGCATGTAAGCTACCCAAGGTAGCTTACATCCAACGCCACTACCCATGCCACTAGCTAGCTAGCTACCAAGCTACCCACATAGCTTACACACCAAGCTATCTCACACTATAAATACCACCACACATCCATCCATCCAGGAGGATGGCCACTCACGCCACACACAAGCTAGCAAGCAAGCTAGCTTTCCATCCATCCATATGAGCATGTACGCTCACGGCCATGAGCATGGCCGGAGACTAGCACACCTATGCTCATACGCATATATACGAGATCAGATGCACTTGGCACTGATCTCGGATACAGCTCTAGGAGCGACTCTGTACCAGATATATCATATATACTCAGACATGCAGGAGTAGGGGTATTATCTCTCCGGAGAGCCCCGAACCTGGGTAAACCACCGCGTGCTACTCGCATACCCGCTCCCGGTCCTATCAGCAGCAGTCCTACCCACACACTAAGCCCTTATGGCATCTGTTGACTCGCAAGCACCCCGTGAGAAATACCACGACAATTCTTCTTCCTTGCGGGATTTCAGGCAAGATGATCATACCCTCGAAATCACTACTATCTTTGCTATGCTAGTTTTGCTCGCTCTTTTGCTATGCCATTGCTACGATGCCCACCACTTGCTTGTCAGCCTCCCAAATTGCCATGTTCAGCCCCTAACCCTCCTATGTCCTAGCAAACCGTTGATTGGCTATGTTACCGCTTTGCTCAGCCCCTCTTATAGCGTTGTTAGTTGCAGGTGAAGATTGAAGTTTGTTCCTTGTTGGAACATGGAGATACCGTTCCTTGTTGGGACATTTATTTACTTGTTGGGATATCACTACATGTCTTATTTAATTAATGCATCTATATACTTGGTAAAGGGTGGAAGGCTCGGCCTTATGCCTGGTGTTTTGTTCCACTCTTGCCGCCCTAGTTTCCGTCATATCGGTGTTATGTTCCCGGATTTTGCGTCCCTTACGCGGTTGGGCTATAATGGGAACCCCTTGACAGTTCGCCTTAAGTAAAGCTTCTCCAGCAATGCCCAACATTGGTTTTACCATTTGCCACCTAGCCTTTTCTTTCCCTTGGGTTCTGCAGACTCAAGGGTCATCATTATTTTAACCCTCCCCGGGCCAGTGCTCCTCTGAGTGTTGGTCCACCTGTCAGCTGCCGGTGGCCACCAGGGGCAACTCTGGGCTGGCCTACCCGTACCTAAGACAATCTGAGTGTGCCCTGAGAAAGAGATATGTGCAGCTCCTATCGGGATTTGTCGGCACATTCGGGCGGTGTTGCTGGTTTAGTTTTACCCTGTCGAAATGTCTTGTTGTACTGGGATACCGAGTCTGATCGGAATGTCTCGGGTGGAGGTCTATTCCTTCGTTGACCGTGAGAGCTTGTGATGGGCTAAGTTGGGACACCCCTGCAGGGATTTGAACTTTCGAAAGCCGTGCCCGCGGTTATGGGCAGATGGGAATTTGTTAACGTCCGGTTGTAGAAAACCTAAAGTTGATCTTAATTAAAATGAATAAACCGCGTGTGTAACCGTGATGGTCTCTTTCCGACAGAGTCCGGGAAGTGAACACAGTTGTTGGAGTTATGCTTGACGTAGGTAGTCCAGGATCACTTCTTGATCATATTTTATCGACCGTGCTTTGCCTTCTCTTCTCGCTCCCTTTTGCGTATGTTAGCCACCATATATGCTAGTCGCTTGCTGCAGCTCCACCTCATACCTTTACCTTACCCATAAGCTTAAATAGTCTTGATCGCGAGGGTGCGAGATTGCTGAGTCCCTGTGGCTCACAGATACTTCCAAAACCAGTTTGCAGGTGCCGATGATTCCGTGCAGTTGACGCCACCAAGCTCAAGAGGAGCTCGATGAAGATCTTGTCATTTATGTTGTTTCGTGCTAGTTGATCAGTAGTGGAGCCCAGTTGGGGTTGATCGGGGACCTTGTCGCATTTGGGGGCCTTCTTTTATTTTGGTTCCGTAGTCGGACCTTGAGTGTAATTGTATGATGTAATGCTTTATTCATGTAATTGTGTGAAGTGGCGATTGTAAGCCAACTATGTAACTTTTTCCCCTATTATATTACATGGGTTGTGTGAAGATTACCTCACTTGCGACATTGCCTTCAATACGATTATGCCTCTAAGTCATGCCTCGACACGTGGGAGATATAGTCGCATCGAGGGTGTTACAAGTTGGTATCAGAGCCTTCCCCGACCTTAGGAGCCCCCATTGCTTGATCGTTTTTAGCAGCCGAGTTGTGTCTAGAAAAATGTTTTGAGTCCTTTAGGAATTATATATCGGAGAGCTTAGGAATTCTTTTTACTTCCTAGTCTCCTCATCGCTCTGGTAAGGCATCCTAACGTAGAGTTTTGACTCTTCTCTTCTCAGATTTCACTAAAAAAAATTTAGGATCACGCGAGTATCTTGGATTTGTTCCGATGGCTTATGATGAGAATACTGTCTTGGTGCCTCCTGTCAGGGGTTTAGTGGAAGTGTCCCGGGGAGTTGAGCTCTGAGGTGTTGTCATCATAATTCTATCGTTGCAATTCTGGTATACTTGAGATATGTGCGCGACATCAAAAATATCCTTTATGCAGTTCGTTGGTGAGATAACCTCGACGCCACCCAGTACTGGGGCGGGAGTTCGGGAGTATCGCCATAACTTGTATAACGGATGCTTTTTGAAGGTTGAGATAGATGGTTTCCGAAGGTTTCTTGGTTATGTGTTGAAGGATGGATGCAGCTGGATGTAGGATTTGCTAGCTTGGGTGAGATATTATGCTTCCCCTGTATCCTCAACACCTGATTGCATAACCGGAAAGTTTCGGGAGTTTCATAGGTGGGATTCAAGTAGCTCTTAGGATATCTTTCTGTCAGATGTATGATATGAAATTGGGGTTCGACGTCTAGTGGTTCGCCTATTCACGGTCGATTTTACACTGGCCTCGTTGTGTCTTAAAGAGTCCTTGGCTATGCTGACTCGGGGACGCTTCGTATGTCATGTGCACTGCCTTGTACATGATGGTGCTGTACGACCGAGCCCGTGTAGGTCCCACCACGAAAACTTCGGACGAAATCTCTATCATATGTTTGTTCCGGCTTATTCTGCAAGTCAATCCTTTGTTTTTGTTTTTGAGCTGTGGTATTCGAGTTGCTTCGAAGTTAAATGCTGATTCCATACCTCCCCAAATGGTGTTCTCATACTCCGATGTGAATACTTAGCCTTCATGATAATCGATATTGTCATGTCAATCCTTTTTTTCAACCGGCGTGTTTCTCTTCAAGTGGATCCGATCATTTCAACAACCGCAAGATCAATTATCACTTCTTCTCAAAGGTGTTCGCTTCATCCATTTCAAATTGTCTTTGTTTTCCCACCCTCCCTCCCTTGTTTTTCTCCAAGAATTCGGATTTCTTAATCGAGTATCCATTTATTGATGTGAAGTCTCTCCATTCTTTTCTATCAATATTCTTATCCGGTTATTCTCTTGAAGATTCTAACGGAGCCTCAAGTTCGTCATTCGTCATTCTTTTCTTCTCCGGTGGATCCAAGTCAAGCTTTGTTGATAATATCCTTTCCTCGTTTCAATGTTTTCTCATGACGGTGTAATTCTTATCATTCTACTTCTCGCTATTTATTATTCCGGAGTGCTCAAGATATCTCGAAGATTCGTGTTTCCACTCTACTTTCGTTCAAGTTCTTTTGAGGATGTTCCCTCATTCAAGCCATTTAACTCAACCGGTGCAATCTCTATTTGAAATCGTTCTATGGTGCTTCTCTTGAGTGGGCCCTAACCCACAGGTCTTTTCTCAGGATCTTACCTGACTCTTCTTCTTTTTCCGGAGTTATTCTCAAATTCTTTTGAAGTTTGACGTAAGAATGATTGTCATCAGTCTTATGTTTTTCTCCAAGATCTTCCAAATTCTTTCATCGTTGGCTCAACTTTTCCATTCTTCATTCCGGTGTGCCTCAATAATTCTTGATGGTGTTTATCATTGTCATTCTCATATTTTGAAGACCGAAGAAGAGTTTTTCCTCCATATCTTGCTCCATTCTCTTCAAGATTCGTGATTCTGTCTTGTTTCCATCCTCTCATAATTATTTGCGATTGTGAGATATTCTTTTCAACCATCCGGAGTAATTTAGGAGCCTTTTTTTCAGTTTGTTCATCCGGAGTCCATCATCTAAGGTTTATTAATTCTCAGCTTTCAGTTATCAGTCTCCTATTTTACCGGTGCTTCGTTCAAGCGATCTTTTATCGGCTCGTGATCTCTTCGTTCCCATGTATCTAAATTCTCTCAAGCATCTTCGTTCATTTGCTAATCCTTCCCGGTGTTCCTTTATCTTTTCTTCGTTCATTTTAATTCTTACGGTGGTTCGTTCAAGATTTCTCTTCCTTTCTTATCATATCAATTTTATTCGTTGTTTCAACCCTTCCGGTGGTTCGTTTAATACCTTCCCAAGTTTGATGTTATATCTCTCTTAATCTTTTCTACAAGAATAAGTAATATGCCAAATCCGTTCATTGTCATCAATTAAATTGGTGAAGGATAAGCATAATGTAATTCTTACTCTTGTTCCATCCAAGTGATTTAATTCCTTATTTCGGAGGTGCATCATATCACATTCTTGGTCGAGACGCTTAATCTTTTCTTTCCCAAGAGTTCCAAGCGTTCACAATTACATCTCCACAGAGGTCCATCTAAATCATTGCAAGGATTCACCTTGTGTTTTCAACTTCTTTTTCCTTCCGTTTGTTCATCCTTTTGTTTACCGGAGTTTGTTCTCGATGATTAAATTCTGGGGTTCAAGTGCTCATCTTTCTTTCCTGGAGTTCCAACCTCTTTCAATTATATTATCACGGAGATCTCTATCTAAATCATTGCGAGGCTTCAATCTTATTCTTTTCATCATTCAATTATTTTGGATCATTCTTTTATTACCGGAGTTCTTCATGAAGGCTCTACATGATGGTTCATCAAGGATTTAATTCCTTCTCGAAGTGTTCATCAATATTCTGTTCAGGGGAACTCAAGCTTTCATCATCTTCCTTTCCGGAGTGCAATTCTTTCTTCCGTATTATTGGAGGTGGTATTATGCCATTCTTGATAATTTGAGTTCATGTTTTCATGATTCACACGCTGTCAAGATTGGGATATTTTAAATCCATCAATCTTGTCATTGGAGTTATCTTGGGTTATATTTCACCTAAAGCCTTCCCTAAGGGTTGTTGCTATAATGGTGCTCATGTATGATCCAAGTTCTTCATCTACCCTCCCGGTGAAATAAGCTTCTCGTCTCCTTGTTCATTTCAATCCAATTCTTTTCCCGTGAGTGGCAGGTTTTTTTTCATCTCTTAAGTTGAGAGGTATTCCATAAGACCATATCAAGCTTATTATTTTCGTTATTGGTTTTCCAACAATTCCGTTCGACCCTTCTCCTAAAGATGCCTTTCCAAACTCTTTTGTGGTAGAAATTGGCATTTTATTCTCAATTCTCTTATTTCAATTATCTATCTTCTATTCCTTTGTTCCGGAGGCATTGTGATGTTCATCTTTTCAACCCATCATCTCGTTTTGTCAAAGATCATGATCTTTCCATGCCTATTCTTTTAATCTGAGTGTGTGTCCTCTTTTCAAGTATCCTCTCATCTTGTCAAGTTCAATTCCTTCCATTTACAGACAGAGTGCTGTCCAAATTATATCACTCTTATTCCTTCCCTATCTTGCTTAACCGGAGTATTGTGCCCCTTTGTTCAAGTTCTTTTCGCCTTATCAAGTCTTGCATCCCTTTCTCAACCGGAGTGTCGTGTTTTCATTTGAGCTCTCTCATCTTATCAAATTTTGACTCTCTCCTCAACCGGTGTGCGGTCTGAGATCTTTCTTACCCCTTGTTCCATTCATTCAATAGTTCCGGTGGCAGTGTGTTGTGATTTCATCAGGTATCTTCTCATCTTATCAAGACCTTACTCAATTCCTTTTCTTTCCAACCGGAGTGCTGCCCGATTTTGGTTTTCCCTTGATCCCCTTCCTTAACCGGAGTGTTTCAATATATATCTTACCTTCAACCTCAAGGTTTCGCAATGTTCTTTGTCCCTCTTTTCTAACGGAGTGTTTTCGACTTTGTTCGCCTTCGTTCTATTCTTTCCTCGAATTTGTTCAACCTTTTCAAGGTTCTTTGGTTTCACTCGTTTGTCAAAGGAGCAACTTATCTTACCTCTTCTCTTTTCCTTCCGTTTTTCCCTCCGGTGCCATTCTAGATCTCAGGACGAGATCCTCTCATAGTGGTGGAGTGTTGTAATGCCCCGAGACCGATGTGCCAGGTGTCTTCGAGTTATTCGCCATCGTTGCCATGTCATTTGCTTGCGTGTTGCATTTCATCATGTCATCATGTGCATTGCATCATCATGTTTTCAAAACTTGCATCTGTCCCGGCCTCTTCGTTCTCTCCGTTGTCCGTTCTGAGTCCTACCACACTTGCACGCGCCCGCGGCACGTCCGAAATATTATTTTATAAGTGGCCGGAAAATGTTCTCGGATTGGATTGAAATTTGGTGTGCGGTCTTATTATAGTGTAGACAGACCGCCTGTCAAGTTTCGTCGCAATTGGAGTTCGTTTGACGCCCCAACGGATAAATATAGCGGCATTATAGCCGGTCTTTTCGTCGGACGTTTTCGGTCTCCGGAAACAGATGCCGGGCTTCCCTCTCTTCTCTTCTCTCAGCCCGGGACCGTCTACACAGATCACTACCTACCGTCAGGTCCAACCTAACCCCTCTCGTCAGCCCGCAGCCCCCTCCGTGCGCGCCCGAAAGTTGTCCCGGACCCGACCCGGACTGTCGTCACCGTTGGATCCGGAACATCCCCAAACGTCTACAAAACGTCACCGTTTTCTTATTTGGGCTTCCTAGCTATTTTATTCGCGTCCATCCGATTTTAATCGAGGGACCAAATGCCCCTATCCAAAATCCTTGCTATATAACTAGTCTAACCCTAGATCCTAGGGGAGCTGTCCCATCCACCCATTCCCGAGCCGCCGCCACCCACCTACCTTCTTCCTCGGGATCGATCCCCATCCAATCAATTTGTGCGTCCCAGATCCAAAATCCTGTCGATCTCCCCTCTCCAATCAGCGCCTCCCCTGTTTTCCCTCGTCCACCTCCTGCAGCCCCGTGCACCAGCCGGCCACCGAAGCGCCTCCGCGGCCTCCTCCCTCGCCCGACGACCAGTGCCGCTGCCGGCAACCACCACCAGGGACAGCGCCGCCCCATGCCCTTTCCATTTTGCTTTTTCCCCTTCCCTCTTCATGTCGTTTTGGGCCTCGCAGGGACTTCCCAGGGAGACCGCCATGGCGTCCAGGAGGCTTCGGGCGCCAGCAGCTCTCCTCGAGCAGGCCGCAGCAGCAGCCTCCAGATCCCGAGCCGCCGGCGACCTCCAGGTCGCCCTGCTGCCTCCCCTCCTCCTGCCTCACTCGATCTGGACCAAGAGGGTCCCAAGCATCTCCACCGTCGCCGCCTCAAGCCACTGCCTCGCCGGTGCGGCCCCGAACCCCTTGCCCCCTTGATTCTCTCCCTTATGCCCTCTGACCTCCCCTGCTCTTCCCTCTCCTCTTCTAAGCAAGGAGCAGGACCACTTCATCCATGGCGCCGCCCTCGCCTCGTCTCGATCCGGCGGATTCGAACGCCAAGTCCTCACCGAACCAGGAGGAGCGAGCTCCATGGCCACCCGTCCCCTTGCAGCACCAGCCGCCGCTGGGAGTTTCACATCGCGCCGCCCGGGTTCTGCATCCTCTGCCGGACCTCCCCTACTTCGCCTTGGTCCGCCGCCACTGGCCATCGTGTCGTCCTTCACCAAGTCCCGCGCTGCCGCCGTTCGAGAGGAGGACGACGCAGCTGCGCCCTGCGTTGACTTCTCATCGGGACGCCCCAGCCGGCCCATCTCTTCAGCCCGCCAGCAATCCACCCAGCGCCCGAGTGGCCGGCCTGCTAGCGCCGAGGCCCAGCTGCGCCCCACTGTTGGCCTCACCTCGCCATTGGACCGGGCCGATGCCCGTGGTGACCAGCCCAGTTCCCTCAGATTTTCAACCCATTTGTTTTTTTCCTGTGTCCAGCGAATTTTGCATTTAACCAGTGCATGCATATTACTGAAATGCCATTTTCTTGCATTGCTCATAATTAAATAACCGTGCATCGGATTAAAACAAACTTAATATGGAACTTGCTCAGAATTTCGTGTAGATTAATAATATGCCACTTTCTTGCCATGTTAAAATGTTTAAAATGGTGTTTGATTAATTTTTGCTCTATGCCATGCTAAAATGAATTAATTCATAACTAAATAACCGTAGCTCCGAATTATATAAACTTTATATGTAAATGGAGTAGAATTTTGCCTAGTTTAACATGGTGGCCTCATCTTGCATGCTAAACAACTCTAAAATTGTGTTTAGGACAGATCAGGACCAAACCTAATATTTGCTATGGGGATTTACCGGAATTGTTGTTCGTTGCTTCCGGCCTCACTTAACCTTGACTAGATAGGTAGTTTTGCTTTGCTTCCCCTCTTGACATGGTTAACAACATTGAATATTGTTGGGTACATAAACGAGAGAGAACTAAATAATTGATGTGGTGTTTTGTCAATATGCATCCCGATGCATATTGTGCTCCACTTAATTTGTAGGGTTGTTTGTGCTTCTTGCCATGCCATGCCTCTTTAAACCGGACATGCATCATACTTGTTTGTGCATCATGCCATGATTATGTGGTGGCTGTTTACTATGTTGTGTGCTTCTTTTCCGGTGTTGCTTCTTCGGGTTGATTCCGGTAACGTCGTGTTGTGAGGATCCGTTCGTCTTCGTCCGTTTGTCTTCTTCATGGACTCGATTCTTCTTCCTTGCGGGATTTCAGGCAAGATGATCATACCCTCGAAATCACTACTACTTTGCTATGCTAGTTTTGCTCGCTCTTTTGCTATGCCATTGCTACGATGCCCACCACTTGCTTGTCAGCCTCCCAAATTGCCATGTTCAGCCCCTAACCCTCCTATGTCCTAGCAAACCGTTGATTGGCTATGTTACCGCTTTGCTCAGCCCCTCTTATAGCGTTGTTAGTTGCAGGTGAAGATTGAAGTTTGTTCCTTGTTGGAACATGGAGATACCGTTCCTTGTTGGGACATTTATTTACTTGTTGGGATATCACTACATGTCTTATTTAATTAATGCATCTATATACTTGGTAAAGGGTGGAAGGCTCGGCCTTATGCCTGGTGTTTTGTTCCACTCTTGCCGCCCTAGTTTCCGTCATATCGGTGTTATGTTCCCGGATTTTGCGTCCCTTACGCGGTTGGGCTATAATGGGAACCCCTTGACAGTTCGCCTTAAGTAAAGCTTCTCCAGCAATGCCCAACATTGGTTTTACCATTTGCCACCTAGCCTTTTCTTTCCCTTGGGTTCTGCAGACTCAAGGGTCATCATTATTTTAACCCTCCCCGGGCCAGTGCTCCTCTGAGTGTTGGTCCACCTGTCAGCTGCCGGTGGCCACCAGGGGCAACTCTGGGCTGGCCTACCCGTACCTAAGACAATCTGAGTGTGCCCTGAGAAAGAGATATGTGCAGCTCCTATCGGGATTTGTCGGCACATTCGGGCGGTGTTGCTGGTTTAGTTTTACCCTATCGAAATTTCTTGTTGTACTGGGATACCGAGTCTGATCGGAATGTCTCGGGTGGAGGTCTATTCCTTCGTTGACCGTGAGAGCTTGTGATGGGCTAAGTTGGGACACCCCTGCAGGGATTTGAACTTTCAAAAGCCGTGCCCGCGGTTATGGGCAGATGGGAATTTGTTAACGTCCGGTTGTAGAAAACCTAAAGTTGATCTTAATTAAAATGAATCAACCGCATGTGTAACCGTGATGGTCTCTTTCCGGCGGAGTCCGGGAAGTGAACACGGTTGTTGGAGTTATGCTTGACGTAGGTAGTCCAGGATCACTTCTTGATCATATTTTATCGACCGTGCTTTGCCTTCTCTTCTCGCTCCCTTTTGCGTATGTTAGCCACCATATATGCTAGTCGCTTGCTGCAGCTCCACCTCATACCTTTACCTTACCCATAAGCTTAAATAGTCTTGATCGCGAGGGTGCGAGATTGCTGAGTCCCTGTGGCTCACAGATACTTCCAAAACCAGTTTGCAGGTGCCGATGATTCTGTGCAGTTGACGCCACCAAGCTCAGGAGGAGCTCGATGAAGATCTTGTCATTTATGTTGTTTCGTGCTAGTTGATCAGTAGTGGAGCCCAGTTGGGGTTGATCGGGGACCTTGTCGCATTTGGGGGTCATCTTTTATTTTGGTTCCGTAGTCGGACCTTGAGTGTAATTGTATGATGTAATGCTTTATTCATGTAATTGTGTGAAGTGGCGATTGTAAGCCAACTATGTAACTTTTTCCCCTATTATATTACATGGGTTGTGTGAAGATTACCTCACTTGCGACATTGCCTTCAATGCGATTATGCCTCTAAGTCGTGCCTCGACACGTGGGAGATATAGTCGCATCGAGGGTGTTACAACGGTCCACCAGTCAGGACTTGGTCAATTATGAAGGGACCTTCCCACTTGGGCTTGAGTTTGTCCTTTTTCTTGTCCGGCAGGCGTAGAACTAATTCGCCAACGTTGTAATTTTTGGCCCGTACTTCTCTGCTTTGGTATCTTCGAGCTTGCTGTTGATAGAATGTGGAACGGGCTTTCGCCACATCACGCTCCTCCTTTAATGCGTCCAAATTGTCCTGCCGATCGAGCTCGGCTTCTCTTTCCTCGTACATGCGCACTCGAGGTGAGTCATGAATTATGTCGCAAGGCAGAACTGCCTCTGTGCCGTACACCGTGAAGAATGGTGTGTATCCGGTGGTGTGATTCGGCGTGGTCCGCAGCCCCCAGAGTACGGAGTCGAGCTCCTCTACCCAGTGTGTGTTAGATTCCTTGAGGGACCGCACTAGTTTGGGTTTGATGCCGCTCATGATAAGATCATTTGCACGTTCGACCTGGCCATTAGTTTGTGGGTGATAGACGGAAGCATAATCAAGCTTTATGCACCAGAGTTTTACCTCATCGGCCGTAAAGTTCCTGTCGTTGTCAATGATGATGCTATGGGGGACGCCGTAACGGTGTACAACCCCGGATATGAAGTCTATCACAGGTCCGGATTCGGCCGTCTTAACAGGCTTGGCTTCTATCCATTTGGTGAACTTATCCACCATGACCAGTAAGTATTTGTGCTTGTGGGTTCCGCCTTTAAGGGGTCCAACCATATGAAGCCCCCAGACCGCAAAGGGCCAAGTGATGGGGATAGTTTGGAGGGCGGTGGGTGGCATATGGCTTTGGTTTGCAAAGAGCTGGCAGCCGGCGCATCGTTGGACTAAGTCCTGAGCGTCTGCCTGGGCCGTCGGCCAATAAAAGCTTGTACGGAAGGCCTTGCTTACCAGGGACCAGGCTGCAGCGTGATGACTGCCGAGTCCGGCATGGATTTCAGCCACGAGATTCCGCCCCTCCTCTTCGGAGATGCACCTTTGAAGGACTCCGGTAGTGCTTTTCTTATAAAGCTCTCCCTCGTGGACTCTGTAGGCTTTGGATCGCCGCACTATGCAGCGTGCCTCATTTTGGTCCTCGGGGAGTTCCTGCCTAGTAAGGTAGGCGAGGAATGGTTCTGTCCATGGGGCAATGACGGCCATTATTACGTGGCCTGAAGGTGTTATTTCAATGGCAGAGCCTCCGATTGTGTCAGAATGTTCGGTGTCGGGCAGTGCGGTTGGGTCCGGGCTGTTATTGTTCGGCTCCCCTTCCCATGCCACGGATGGCTTGAAAAGCCTTTCCAAGAAGATGTGGGGGGGACTACATCGCGTTTTGTGCCGATGCGTGCCAGGACATCTGCCGCATGATTATTTTCCCAGGCTATATGGTGAAATTCAAGTCCTTCGAACCGAGCTGACATTTTTAGGACGGCGTTGCGGTAAGCTGCCATTTTTGGATCCTTGGCATCGAAGTCTCCATTCATTTGGGAGATTGCGAGGTTCGAGTCCCCGCGCACCTCTAGGCGTTGGATCCCATGGGTACTGCCATCCGGAGACCATGTAGAAGGGCCTCATATTCGGCTGCATTGTTGGAGTCCGTGTACAGAATCTGTAGTATGTATTGAACTGTGTCTCCTGTGGGGGACGTCAAAATGACGCCAGCCCCAGTCCAGCCAACATTTTGGAGTCGTCGAAATGCATGATCCAATTTGAATATGTGTCGTACTCTCTATGGAGTTCGGCCTCCGTCCATTCTGCGACGAAGTCGGCCAAAACTTGTGACTTGATGGCTCGTCGTGGCTTATAAGTTATGTCGATGGCCCATTTCACAATCCGGCCCGTTGCGTCACGGTTGTTTAAAATGTCGTTAAGTGGTACTTCTGAAGCTACGGTTATTGAACACTCTTGAAAATAGTGTCGTAGCTTCCGGGATGCCATGAATACCGCGTACGCAATCTTTTGATAATGCGGGTACCGTGATTTGCAGGGAGTGAGGACAGTGGAAACATAATAGACCGGCCTTTGAAGGGGGAATTTGTGTCCGTCCGCTTCTCGTTCGACGACGAGCACTGCGCTTACAACCTGATGTGTTGCTGCGATGTACAATAGCATTGGTTCGCCGGTGTTTGGCGTGGCCAGGACTGGGTTTGTTGCCAGTATGGCTTTTATTTCGTCGAGTCCGGCCGTGGCTGCGTCCGTCCATTTGAAGTGTTCAGTGCGCCAAAGGAGGCGGTAAAGGGGAAGGGCCTTTTCTCCCAAGCGGGAGATAAAGCGGCTTAGAGCCGCCACACATCCGGTTAACTTTTGTATTTGTTTGAGGTCCTTTGGGATATCCAGTTGCGGCAGAGCTCGGATCTTGGCTGGATTTGCTTCAATTCCTCTACTGGATACAATGAAGCCCAAGAGCTTTCCAGCTGGAACGCCGAAAATGCATTTTTCCGGGTTGAGCTTGATGTCGTATGTTCGGAGATTATCAAATGTGAGCCTCAAGTCGTCTACTAGAGATTCAACATGTCTTGTTTTGACGACCACATCATCTACATATGCCTCCACTGTTTTACCGATCTGGCTTGCCAAACATGTCTGAATCATGCGCTGATATGTTGCGCTGGCGTTTTTGAGCCCGAAGGGCATCGTGTTGAAGCAGAATGGCCCGTATGGTGTGATAAATGCCGTTGCGGCTTGGTCTGGTTCTGCCATCTTGATTTGATGGTAGCCAGAATATGCGTCGAGGAAACACAACGAATCGTGTCCTGTGGTAGCATCGATAATTTGATCGATGCGGTGGAGGGGGAAGGGATCCTTTGGGCAAGCCTTGTTAAGGTCTTTAAAATAAACACACAGGCGCCAGGATTTGTCCTTCTTTGGTACCATCACCAGGTTTGCTAGCCAGTCCAGATGTTTTATATATCTGATGAATCCGGCCTCTAATAGCTTTGCTAGCTCCTCTCCCATAGCCTATCTCTTAGGTTCGGAAAAACGCCGAAGAGCCTGTTTGACAGGTTTGAATCCTGTTTGGATATTTAAGCTGTGCTCGGCCAGCCTGCGTGGGATTCCTGGCATGTCTGAAGGGTGCCAGGCGAAAATGTCCCAGTTCTCTCGTAGGAACTCTCGCAATGCGGCGTCGACATCAGGGTTTAACTGTGCCCCGATGGAAGCTGGTTTATTGGGGTCCGTTGGATGGACTTGGAATTTGACTATTTCATCCGCTGGTTTAAAGGAGGTAGATTTGGATTGTTTGTCGAGTACCACATCGTCCCTATTCACCGTAGAGCGCAGCGCAGTCAGCTCCTCAGCCGCTAGGGCTTCGGATAGTGCCTCGAGGGCCAATGCGGCTATCTTGTTTTCGGCGCGGAGTGCTACGTCCGGATCACTAGCAAGAGTGATGATCCCGTTAGGCCCGGGCATCTTGAGCTTCATGTACCCGTAATGGGGTATTGCTTGGAAGATTGTGAATGCTTCCCGCCCTAGCAGAGCGTGATAACCGCTGCTGAACGGGGCCACCTGGAACATGACCTCTTCAGACCTGTAATTGTCCAGCATGCCGAACACCACATCTAGTGTGATTTTTCCTGTACAGCGCGCTTCCTGACTGGGGATTATTCCTCTAAAGGTTGTGCTGCTTCGCATGATGCGGTTCCAGTCTATATCCATTTTTTGAGGATTTTCCTCATAGATGAGGTTCAATCCGCTACCGCCGTCCATGAGTACCTTGGTAAGACGAAAGTCGTCCACTATTGGACTGAGGACCAATGCAGCTGGTGCTTGGGCTGTTCGGAATTTAGGTTCATCACTAGCGTTAAAGGTAATGGCCGTGTCACTCCATGGGTTTATTGTTGCTACTTGGTAGACTTCGGCAAGGCTGCGGAGTGTCCTTTTTCGCATATTATTTGATGCAAAGGTCTCGAAGACTGTTAATACCGTATTGGTGTCTCTGGGGTGGCTTTCTGTGACCTCCGAAATTAGGAGGTTTTCGCCAATTTTGGCCACCTGCCGGAGTATCCAACATGCTCTAAGGCTGTGAGTTGGTGTGGCGTCCTTTGTACTATGAATTTTACAGGGTCCATTAAGCCATCCTTCCAGTATGGTTCCATGCCCTGTAGGTTTTTTTTTGCCTTTTGGTGTTTGACCCGGGTGTTTGGCGATGATGCACCCTTTTATTTCGGACTGGGCTTGCCTTAAGGGCCGGATTGTCCCAAAATTTTGTTTCGGTTTTCCGGGCGCTTTCCATCGCATAGTACTTTCGTACTATGGATGCTAAATCAGCGAAGCGTGTAATATCACGGCGACTTATGGCATTGAGTATTCCCTTGTCCGTGCAATTATTGCAGAAGAATGAAATTGCGTCTTCCTCGCGGCAGCCCTTTATCCTGTTCATAACCAGGAGGAATCTGGTCCAGTAATGATGTACTGTTTCTTTGGGCTCTTTCCTGATTTGGGATGGATCGCTAATGTTCAGGTGGGTGGGTGGAATTAAATCCGAAGCCCTACCCCTTCTGAGGCTCAGAGGCCGAGGAATTTCCGAACTCGAAAATTTGGAATCCTGGATGTCGTCCAATGAATCCAGTCCGTCGCCTGATTCAAGGTTCAAGTCTTGAGTGATATCCTCCCCTCCACGGACATCCGGCTTGGAGGGATCGGGAATCCGAACGTAGCGAGTCCTTAAGATAGATGAAGGGTCGCCGCATTGTCCCTCTACCACGGCAACGTGATGGGTGGCTTGGGGGAGTTAATCTCTCTCAGATCAGTTTTTGGCCCAATCTGGTCGTAATCCGTAGCAACTCCCAGGGCGGCGAAGCGATCCAAGAACTCATTTATGGAGGAAAGCTCTATTGGATCTAACTGCTCGGCAAGTTCCGAGTTGACATGAATATTGTTTTCGATGGCTCGAGAGGTCATCGTCGGTGCAGAAGCCGAACAAGTGGTCATAAGAAAACCGCCTAGCCGGAGGGTTTGGCCGACAGCCAAAGCTCCCTTAGCAACGGTGCCGTCTTTAAAGACGGGACGAGGCATCCTTCCTGATGGCGACGACACAGAGGAACTCTCAATGAAAGCACCAATGTCGGTGTCAAAACCGGAGGATCTCGGGTAGGGGGTCCCGAACTATGCGTCTAGGCCGGATGGTAACAGGAGGCAAGGGACACGAAGTTTTACCCAGGTTCGGTCCCTCTCGATGGAGGTACAACCCTACGTCATGCTTGATTAATATTGATGATATGGGTAATACAAGAGTAGATCTACCATGAGATCAGAGAGGCTAAACCCTAGAAGCTAGCCTATGGTATGATTGTTGATGTGTATGTTGTCCTACGGACTAAAACCCTCTGATTTATATAGACACCCGAGAGGGTTAGGGTTACATAGAGTCGATTACAATGGTAGGAGATCTTAACATCTCTATCGCCAAGCTTGCCTTCCACGCCAAGGAAAGTCCCTTCCGGACACGGGACGGAGTCTTCAATCTTGTATCTTCATAGTCCAGGAGTCCGGCTGAAGGTATAGTTCGGCTATCCGAACACCCCCTAATCCAGGACTCCCTCACTCGTCCCCAACCGCCACTCATAAGTAAGACAATCAATAAATAAATCATGCTCCGACTTCATCACATAACGGTTCACCATACGTGCATGCTACGGGAATCACAAGCTTTAACACAAGTATTTCTACCAATCCACAATTACTCACTAGCATGACTCTAATATCACCATCTTTATATTTGAAAACAATCATAAGGAATCAAACTTCTCATAGTATTCAATGCTCTTTATATGAAAGTTTTTTTATTATATCCCTCTTGGATGCCTATCATATTAGGACTAAATTCATAACCTTAGCAAATTACCATGCTATTTAGAGACTATCAAAATAATATAAGTGAAGCATGAGAGTTCAACAATTTCTATCAAATAAAGCCACCGCTGTGCTCTAAAAAGAGTTAAGTGAAGCACTAGAGCAAAATTGCCTAGCTCAAAAGATATAAGTGAAGCACATAGAGTACTCTACTAAATCACGATTCATGTGCGTCCCTCTCAAAAGGTGTGTACAGCAAGGATGATTGTGGCAAACTAAAAAGCAAAGACTCATATCATACAAGATGCTCCAAGCAAAACACATATCATGTGGTGAATAAAAATATAGCCTCAAGTAAATTTACTGATAAACGAATACGAAAGAGAGGGGATGCCATCCGGGGCATCCCCAAGCATAGATGCTTGGTTTTCCTTGAATATTACCTTGGGGTGCCTTGGGCATCCCCAACCATAGGCTCTTGACACTCCTTATTCCATACTCCGTCAAATCTTTACCCAAAACTTGAAAACTTCACATCACAGAACTCAACAGAAAACTCATGAGATCCGTAATTATAAGAAAATATATCACCACTTTTTGGTACTGTTGTGAACTCATTCTTTATTTATATTGGTATAATATCTATTGTATTCCAACTTCTCCATGGTTCATACCCCCCGATACTATCCGCTGATTCATAAAAATAAGCAAACAACAAATAGAAAAGAGAATCTGTTAAAAAATAGAACAGTCTATGGTAATATGTTAACCTTGTATACTTCTGTAACTCCAAAAATTCCTAAAAATAGTAACAGAGGCAATTCATATATCAATATTGTGTAAAAAAATCAGGATTTTATCATGCTTCTTTGATTTTTAATAATTCTGGCAATGAGGTCAAACGTTTCTGTTTTTCAGCAAGCTCAAATCAACTATATACCAAAGTATCATAAAGGCTTTACTTGGCACAAAAACTAATTAAAAACACCAAAACACAATTACTACAGAGGTAGTAATGTGTATTTATTGAAGAATAGTAGCAAAAACAAAAACACAAAAATAAAATTGGGTTGGCTCCCAACAGGCGCTATTGTTTAACGCCCCTAGCTAGGCATAAAACATAGATCTAGGTATTGTCATGTTTGGTATTATTTTCCATAGATGTGTTCTCATTGGAAGATTTTGCAAAGATAACTTGGAACACATTATCCATAGAAGTTTTGGCATCATTAAGTTGCTCCTCTATGTATCCCCTTTGATTTTCGGCTACAATCCAACAATACTGTTGATTAACATCATTGAAAACTTGTTGGATCAGATCTAAAACGGGGATTTTCTTTTTGAGATTTTCATCAAAAAATTGATTATTTCCAAACAAATGTCTCAAAGTATAGTCACTATTGTAAATAATCTCATCTATCACTGTTTTTTCACAGTTCATACCGTAATGATCAAAAATTTCCCTAGCTTCACGTACTATGTAATCAAATTCATTCCTAAGAACTTGGGTAGCTATATTTTTAGCCTTAGGATCTTTTATAATGGGTAGCTCATAAAAAAATCTTTGCAAGGTAGGATGGGTACAGATAAATCTATGTTCAAATTACAAAACTAGTGCTAAAATAGCTTCCGCATAAGTTTTAGTTCTTTGAAGTATGGGAATATCACCAAGAGGCAAATTGCCTACACAATTGAAAAATCTTATATATGATCTTTTCCCATAAAATTCCCTTGTCCCAAAATGAAAGTTTTAACATCCAGATTGCCTGAATGTTCAATTTTAGGAGTCAGGTCATCATCAGTTTCTGCCACGCCAAAGTCACTCACGAGGATGAGTTCAAGCAAACAAAAGATCAGACGGAAGATGGGCGAATAAAAAGGCAAATCTTTTTGTATTTTCCTGAAATTGTTTTAGAAGTGGGGGAGAGGAAAACGAGAGGCAAATAGCAAATAATCTAATGTAAGAGATGAGAGTTTATGATGGGTACTTTGTAGGCTTGATTTAGATCTCCCGCGCAACAGCGCCAGAAATTCTTCCTACTACTTCTTGAGCTTGCATTGGTTTTTCCCTTGAAGAGGAAAGGGTGATGCAGCAAAGTAGAGATAAGTATTTCCCTTCGTTGAGAACCAAGGTATCAATCTAGTAGGAGATAAAGCAAGTATCCAATTTATGCACCTGCATAAACAATCAAACACTTGCACTCAACGCGATAAAGGGGTTGTCAATCCCTTCACGGTCACTTGCAAAGGTGAGCTATGATAGAGATAGATATAAAAGATTACTAAAACGTAAAACAAATTGAAGGTAAATAAATTACAGCGAGATATTTTTGGGTTTTTAGGTTATAGATCTTAAAATATATGATGGAAAGAAGACCCGGGGCCATAGGTTTCACTAGAGGCTTCTCTCTTGAAGCAAAATAATACGGTGGGTGAACAAATGTCACAGCCCTAGAATTCTGCTTTGTAATTACTTGTATCAGTGAGTGGCATCCATGCATCATGTTTAAATTCCATTTAAATTTGAATTGGGGAAAGTGAAATGCCCTAGAAATCATTTCTAAAAATGATCAACATTAAAAATTGCTTCAAATAAACCAAAGAAAATGTTCCTGTTAAGCTATAAAAATATTGGCAAGAGGTAAAATTCAAACCAATATTTCTAGAGTCTCAGAGATATTTATTTTGGGCCTTTGAATAAAATCAACAATATATTTGAGTTGGCTTCATTTTTGTTATATAAGAAATAAAGTTCAAATATTTTTGTAAGTTTGCATGTGACCTTGGACTAGTTTCCTGAGCTCACATAAAATTTACACAAAGATTCTAAATGATTTGATGCTTCAAATCAAATAAAACAAACAAAAGAAAACATAAAACATAAAACAGAAAGGAAACAGGAGAGAGAGGGGCGGGTTTCACCTGGCGCTCACCTGGCCTAGCCCAGCACGGCCCAACCCACCACCTGGCGCTACCAGTCGTTGTCCAGCTCCCGCAAGACGGACGCCGCGCGGCGGCACGCGCCCGAGCAACCTCATGCTTCCACCGACATTGGAGGCTGGCTGGAGACGCCACGCACCCCCCGACCACTCTGGCCTATCCACTCCTCCTCTCCCCTCCTCTGCTCTCTCCCCGCAGCGCACCCGACCGCGCTCTTCGTCGCTGCTCGCTACCACTGCGGCCACCGGCCACCACACGCCTCGCCGACCCACCAAGAAGCTCCGACGTGTCTTCCTTGTCCTCTCCAACGAGCTACGCGACGCCCAGAGGCCCTACTTCATCGCCACCACCATCTTCTTCACCGTCGGCCGCCGGAGATCTGCCTCGCCACTTCGCCCGCTTCGATGCTTTCCCGAGCCTGCTTCGATGCCTGCTGCAACCGCTGTGAGCTACTGCATCGAACACCCCTGTTTCCCGCTTCATTTGCTCGCCGTAGACATCGCCCCCTTTCTCATCGTAGCACGCCGCCGCCCGAGCTCGCCGTCGGCACAGCTCCGATGACCATTTGGTCACCTCGGCGAGTCCAACATGTTCGTAGCGTCCATTAGAGGATGCCTAGCGCGAGAACCCGCCCGTTTGCACACTGCAGCAGCTAAACCGTGGCCGCCCGAGCTCCGGCCACCGTCGTCGAGGTCGCTGATACGTCTCCATCGTATCTATAATTTTTGATTGTTCCATGCCAATATTCTATAACTTTCATATACTTTTGGCAACTTTTTATACTATTTTTGGGACTAACATATTGATCAAGTGCCCAGTGCGAGTTCCTGTTTGTTGCATGTTGTTTGTTTCGCAGAATATCCATATCAAACGGAGTCCAAATGGGATAAAAACTAATAGATATTTTTTTTGGAATATATATGATTTTTGGGAAGAAATATCCACGCGAGTCGATGCCCGAGGGGGCCACGAGACAGGGGGGCGCGCCCCAGGGGGCAGGCCGCCCTGACCCTCGTGGCCACCCCGTAAGGCGTTTGGTGCCCTTTTTTCGCCACAAGAAAGCTAATATCTGGATAGAGATCGTGTTAAAATTTCAGCCCAATCGGAGTTACGGATCTCCGGGAATAGAAGAAACGGTGAAAGGGTAGAATCTGAGAACGCAGAAACAGAGAGAGACAGAGAGACAGTTCCAATCTCGGAGGGGCTCTCGCCCCTCCCATGCCATGGAGGCCAAGGACCAGAGGGGAAACCCTTCTCCCATCTAGGGAGGAGGTCAAGGAAGAAGAAGACGAAGGGCCCCCCTCTCCCCTTCTCTTCTGGTGGCGCCGGAACGCTGTCGTGGTCATCATCATCATAACCGCGGTCTACACCAACACCTTGTCGGATTCACGGGTTCCGGCAGACCCTTAAAGTTCGAACACTAGGGTGCGTGCGGAGATCTCGCCTTCTACCTCCCCGTCTCACAAGGATCTAAACTACCAAAAGAACTGCACAAGAGACACAAGGTTTATACTGGTTCAGGCCACCGTTGTGGTGTAATACCCTACTCCAGTGTGTGGTGGATGGTTTGCCTCTTGGGGCTGATGATGATGAATGATACAAGGAAGAACAGCCTCGCGAGGGTCTGTTCTTGGCTGGGGCGATGAACTGCTGGTAGGAGTTCAGTCACCCTCTCTCTCTTTCTCACTCACTCTCTCTGCTTGCTAGCCGAATGAACCAACCGAACCAAACCCCCTCTATGCGAGTGGCTGGTCCTATTTATAGGCTAAGGCCCTGGGCCTCTTCCCAAATATTGAGCGGGAAGGGCGCCAACAATGGCGGGCTAATTTGAAGGGGAACGGCAAGTACTCTTATCCTGACTAAAGTTGGTCTTCGCCTGCCAAAGGCTCTGCGGTGACGTCGCGCTGGGCTCCACGGTGACCTCCTTCTCATAGTCCGCCTGGTCTTGGTCTCGTTGCACCAAAATGGCAACCTTTGCCTGATGCCTCGGTACTCCGCGGCTGCGTTTGCCCCCTTTGCACCAAAGAGGAAAGAAGGACGCTGCGCGCTGGCACCCGCCTGGCGCCCTGAGTCGTCATGGCTTGCGTCACAGGCACCTCGCGAGGTACCCTGCCTTGATATCTCCGCCTCCTCGCGAGCCAGCCCGAGGAGGCTGCGCTTGAGGATGCGCCGTGTCATCCGCCCCGCGAGGCTTGGCCCCTCGCGAGGGTGTTGAGCCTTGTGCTGATGAAGATGGGCCATGCTGGGCCTCCCTTGAGCCACACCGCAGGCCGCAGGCAGGCAAGTCTGGGGACCCCCGTTCCCAGAACGCCGACAGTAGCCCCCGGGCCCAAGGCGCGCATGGACTTGGCTGTGCCGAGTGGCGAAAGGGCAAGGGCGAAGCGCCGCGGGCCCTAACAGCCTGCGGCCTCGGGCGCCGTGTGGCGGTTGATGGGACGTGGGCGTCTCCACGTCCCCACGATGCCTCGGCGACCGCGCGAGGTGGACAAGTCCCTGCATGCAAATCGTGTCATGATTACCTGTGATCATGGAGGCCGGCGGTTGGTCTTCGCCGGCTATAAGTACGAGGCTGTGCGTGCCCTTCCAGTCCATTCCTCCTGGCTTCTCCTTCTTCCCGATCCTTGCTCCGTCTTGCTGCGATGCCTCCGATCCGCCGGTTCTCTGCAGCGGAGAAGGGAAAGGCTCCTCGAGAGGGGCCAGACCCGCTCCCGCCGAAGAAACGGCTCGCCCTTTGCAGCCGTGGCGAGGAAGACCGTCAGGTGGTGCCGAGGCCCTGGTGCGAGCGGGCTCCGCCGGGGTTCCCGCTTCCCTTGTATGCCCACGTCGAGGGCCCCGAAGGTGTCGATGCTGATCTCCGCGGTCGGTGCCGTCGTAGGAGCCGTCGGGTCGTGAAGGCGTGGGTTGTTCCTCCTGGAGTCCATGCCGAGGGCTCCTCCCAAGAGTTCATGCTCCACGTCGTCGTTCCTCTCCAGTCCTGGATCCGTCTGCCTCCCTTCTTCGCCTCCATCATCCCTCCAGGAGGGCCCTGGAGCTCTGGCTGCAGCACGCCGGCTGCAGCGCCCTCGCAACCGAAGCAGAGGTCGTGGTCGCAGCCCCGGGCGAGGTCTACTTGTCCCGCGGCTGGAGAGAGATCGCCCGGGTGTGCAGGGAAAGGGGCTTCTTCGCGGTCCACCTGGAGTACGATGGCGCTGCGGTGATGTTCTTCAAGATCTTCGACGCGAACGGGCACCGGCTGGAATGCTGCCCCGGGAGCGGTGGCCGGGACCTTGCCCTGGTGAGGGCTAGGCCCATCGACCGCTCCCTTGGTGGAGGCGCCGGAGGGTCCAGTGACTCCCGTGAAATCTTTGCGACTCCGGAGACGAGCGACGACAGCTACGAGCCCCCGAGTCAGCGTCGCTCCCGGAGCAGGGCGGGCTCGTCAGGCCGTCGCCGGCCCTGATCTGGATGGGGTTGGCGCCGGCGCCTGATGACCCACTGTTGATGATGGCATCTTTTGCAGGAGCTCGTGTAGTTAGCACCCCTTAGGATCCGTTCCCTACGAGGAATCAAAATGCGCCCCACGGGGGCTTGTAAGGTGCCTGTAGTCCCGCTTGTTAATACATGACCTTTGCTATGGATTTGTGTGAGTTGCTGATTTTGTCTTAGCTTAGTTCTCCCTTTCAAACTTCGCGAGGGCTTGGTGCTCTGCGTCGACAGGTCCCAGTCCCAAGGCGGCGTCAGCCGTCGCTGGTATGCCAGGTCGCGACGCCATGGTCAAGGCCAGGAGGTGAGCGACCCGGGGTCCGGTAAGAGCCCCTGAGTCGCGATGCTCAGGAGGTCCCCTTTGGCGCCCAAGCAGCCGTCGTTCGGTGAGAAAGGAAAGCAACGTCGCTAGTACAGAATTGCTTTAGGTGTGGGGGTAGTGCCACGGTAGCCAGTGCTTTGGATGGTGACTTATCTTGAGGATCGGGGATCGCCCCCAGCGTATCGTCGGGTCCGTGGGGTAGTTGGGACGGAGTTGCTTGGCGAGGTCCTCACGCGCCCCTTCTCCCTCGCCTCTGCTCCCCTTTCTGCTCTACGTCCTTGGGTCCCGGCCCTCGAGCTGGTCTCAGCCGTCGCTGGTATGCCACGTCGCGATGCCGTGGACAAGGCCAGAGGGTGAGGGCTGGAGAGCCAGTAAGAGCCCTGAGTCGCGATGCTCAGGCGCCCCCCTTTAATGTGCAAGCGGTTCGTGCGGGCGAGGGTGAAGGGAACTCCGTGAGGGCCTTGGCTAGCGCAGTTCCCTCCAAGGATCCTGCAGGTTCATCACAGAGAGAAAATGGGGTTGCCATGGCAGTCATTAGTCGGTCGTTAGTCGCTCAGGAGCTCGCTGGTTGGAGTAGGTGAGGTGTATCTGGGCACCCGTGAGCCAGCGCGGGACTCACGAGGCCCTACCTCTAGGCGGGTTGCGCCTGGCACTGGGCCGTATCTTGAGTTGTGACCCTGCAAAATTTGGTTAGATGCCGGTACTCTACGTCCTCGGGTCCCGGCCCTCGAGCTTGTCTCAGCCGTCGCTGGTATGCCAGGTCGCGATGCCGTGGACAAGGCCGGAGGGTGAGGGATGGAGAGCCAGTAAGAGCCCTGAGTCGCGATGCTCAGGTACCTCCCCCCCCCCTTTAACGTGCAAGTGGCCGACGAAGAAAGGATGTCGCGGACAGGCACCAAGCAATCAAGCGTGATAGGCGAATGCATAGTTGGAAATAAATGCGAGAGAGATACATGCTGCCGGGCCTAGCCCGAGCGGCTTGGGGATGATGCAGCCCGAGGGGCGCCCCCAACAAGGCAAACTAACGACCAAAAGATAAAAGGGGATACATGCCGCAGGGACGGACCCACGCGGCCTGGCAGTGATGCAACCCTGGGAGGGCGCTCCCAGCCGGGAATGAAGCTTGAAGGATGTCACCTGAGGATGTCGTTGGCGAAGTGGCGTTGTTGCAGCAGACTCGGTGGGCTGCGGAGGCTGATCCTCATGAGCCCCCAGGCCCCGGGGCCTCGGGAGGCTCCGGAGGCACTGGTGACTCCTCGCGAGCTGTCTTCATTTCCGCCAAGGCCGCGGAACACCTGTCTTCCTGAGCCTCCATGATGCCCCTCGTGAGGCGCTGGTACACCGCAGCCACGCTCGGCAGGCCATAAGGCATGCGAACATAGCTGTGGGGTGGTCCCCCGCAGCGCCCCACTCGCGAGGGCCAGATACGCTCTGTTGTGACGATCTGATTGAGTCCTGGTACGTCAACGCAGACGCGCAGCCCACCATCCTCACCTGGATGGGGAGCCACAGCCGGTAGACGGCGGCAACCTCTCATGATCCTTGATTCCTGTAGTCCTTGAATGGCCTTGTTAACGAACTCCTGCTGGTCTGACCTTCCTTGCCTGGCTCCTTCTCGAGGGAAACGTGCTGCGAAGCACGCCTCCACATGGTGCCCAAGCGCCTCCCTCATGACCCTGGCTAGGTCGGTGGCCCTCCAGGTGAGAGCCCCCGAGCCCTGCCTGAGGAGGGCACCGGGCGCGCTTTCCTATGCGATGGATGGGGGGTCCCCCTGGGCAGATACGGGCCCTAAAGGGCCTGCCTCCTGAGGGGCTGAGCCTGACGATGTCTTCTTCTTCTTGGGGTGGTCTCAGGAAGCCTCCTGCTTCCGCGATCTGGGTCTTCTAGCGACGTGGCCTGATAGGCCCGCTCCAGGGAACACACTGCATCCTTCTCTTCACAGGGCACCATGATGACGCCGCCACTTCCTGGCATCTTGAGAACGTTGTAGCCGTGGTGAGTCACGGCCATGAACTTGGCCAGAGCTGGGTACCCGAGGATGGCGTTGTACGGCAGGCGAATGTGGGCGACGTCGAAGTTGATGAGCTCGGTGCGGTAGTTGCTGCGAGCCCCGAAGGTGACAGGGAGGCGGACCTGCCTGATTGGGACTGTGGAACCGTCGGTGATTCCGGAGAAGGGCTTGGTTGGCTGAAGCTGGTCGTAGGGCACCTGGAGGTTGTTGAATGTTTCCACGGACAGGATGTTGAGCCCTGCCCCACCATCGATGAGGGTCTTGGTGACCAGCACGTTGCTGATGACTGGGGAGCAAAGCATCGGGAGGACTCCTGCCGTGGCCGCGCACTTGAGCTGGTGTGCTGAGCTGAACGTGATGGCACATGCCGACCACCTGAGGGGGCGCGTTGCTTCGAGCTTGGGGAGAACTGCATACACTTCGCGGGCAAACTGCTTGAAGATACGTTGAGAGGCTGGGGCTTGAGCTCCGCCCAGGATGCAGGCGATTGCGCGCGGCTCTTGGAAGCCCCCAGCCCCCTCATCTTGATGGCGGTCTTTGTTCCTCCTTGGCTGAGGCGGCAGCGGAGGTAGGCCTGCGTTGCCATGAGGGCGATCCTCACGAGGCTGATCCCTCCAGTCTCCCTCGCGAGGCAGGTCCCACCAGCGGTCCTCGCGAGGTTGGTCGTGCCACCCCTGGCGCGGGCCACGATCTTCCCAGCGTCATGGGTTTCTTCCTCCTCCTCGGCCATAGCCCCGGTCAGCACAGTCAGGGCGACGGCCGATCCTTCCTTCTCGCACGGCGCAGAGTTCTTGACATTCGTTGGTGTTGTGGGTGTGGAGGTCGTGGTACACACTATACCGGCTGCCTCCGGAGGGTTCAGGCAGATCCTTGCCCCGCTTGGTGTCTAGTTCCGCGGCGAGTACGGCAGCCCCCTTGTGCTTCACATCCTTGGCCTTGGGCTTCTTCTCTTCTGGGTCCGCGGCGGGCAGCTCGAGGAGGGAGAGACGTCCCTCCTTAGCCCTGGCGCACTTGGTCGCCAAGTTGAACAGCTCCAGGGAGGTGCAGAGGTCTTCGTGCATCGCCAGCTCCTCCTTCATCTTGACATCGCGCACGCCATCAGAGAAGGCCGAGATGATGGCTTCCTCTGACACCTTGGGGATCTTGAGGCGCGCGCTGTTGAAGCGCTCGATGTACTTTTGCAGGGTCTCTCCGGGTTGTTGCTTGATGCGGCGCATGTCACTCACGGCGGGTGGCCAGTCACGAGTACCTTGGAAGTTGGCGATGAAGCGGGTGCGCATCTGGTCCCAGGAGGAGATCGTGCCTGGAGCCAGATTCAGGAGCCAGGTTCGAGCTCCTTCCTTGAGCGCCATGGGGAACTAGTTCGCCATGACCTTTTCATCCCCGCTAGCAGCCTCGATGCCCAGCTCGTAGAGCTGGAGGAACTCTGCAGGGTCAGTTGTGCCGTCATAGCGAGGAGGCAGGTCTGGCTTGAACTTGCCGGGCCATGCGATGCTATGCAGCTCAGTGGTGTAGGCACGGCAGCCGGCGGTGGCCATGAAAGGCTTCGGCTGGTGGAGAGCTTGGTCGTGAGGGTCCCCACGCGCTGCAGCTAGGAGCAGAGCGGGGTCTTGGCGTGCCGGAGCTGGAGCAGGGTCGCGGCGTGCCGGAGCAGGGAGCGCCCTGGCAGCCCCTTGCGGGCGAGGGACTTCCTGGCAGCTCCGTTCTTGTTGCGCTGGCACCTGACGGAGCGGGTTCCGCCTAGGGGCCATGTGCCTTGGAGCCATGGCATCTTCTTGGAGAGGAGGCGGCTGGTGCGCCTCTAGAGCTTTGTTGCCCGCGCGGGGCGGGGTGTGGCGCAGAGGAACGGACGGCGCGGAGGAGCCCCCTGCGGCGCGGACAAGCTCGGCGACGCGGTCGAGCCACTCTTCGTAGACGTCGTCGACGGGGCGGTAGCGCAGGAGCTCGTTTGCTGCGAGGAGCACAGCTCGAGCCTCCAAGGGTGCACGGAGCGCGCGGGACGAAGAGCCAGCTGGTGCGAGCGATGGAGTAGCGGTGCAGCCGTCTTGGCGCACAGACGGGTGCTGGGACGACGCTTGCTGCTCGCCCCCCGCCGGGCCGGTGGCGGCATTGACGGCGGGCGACGGGGAACGACGAGGACGCCCACCGACGGGGGCCGTCTGGGCGACGCGAGAAGCGATGGCGGCCCGGCGCTCGACGCGGGCCCGACGAGCGTCGGACATGGACGCGACGGTCGGAGGAGAACGGAGTGGTGGAGGAAAGATTCCGGCGCACCCCTACCTGGCGCGCCAAATGTCGGATTCACGGGTTCCGGCAGACCCTTAAGGTTCGAACACTGGGGTGCGTGCGGAGATCTCGCCTTCTACCTCCCCGTCTCACAAGGATCTAAACTACCAAAAGAACTGCACAAGAGACACAAGGTTTATACTGGTTCAGGCCACCGTTGTGGTGTAATACCCTACTCCAGTGTGTGGTGGATGGTTTGCCTCTTGGGGCTGATGATGATGAACGATACAAGGAAGAACAGCCTCGCGAGGGTCTTTTCTTGGCTGGGGCGATGAACTGCTGGCAGGAGTTCAGTCACCCTCTCTCTCTCTTTCTCACTCACTCTCTCTGCTTGCTAGCCGAATGAACCAACCGAACCGAACCCCCTCTATGCGAGTGGTTGGTCCTATTTATAGGCTAAGGCCCTGGGCCTCTTCCCAAATATTGAGCGGGAAGGGCGCCAACAATGGCGGGCTAATTTGAAGGGGAACGGCAAGTACTCTTATCCTGACTAAAGTTGGTCTTCGCCTGCCAAAGGCTCTGCGGTGACATCGCGCTGGGCTCCACGGTGACCTCCGTCTCGTAGTCCGCCTGGTCTTGGTCTCGTTGCACCGAAATGGCAACCTTTGCCTGATGCCTCGGTACTCCACGGCTGCGCTTGCCCCCTTTGCACGAAAGAGGAAAGAAGGACGCTACGCGCGCTGGTACCCGCCTGGCGCCCTGAGTCGTCATGGCTTGCGTCACGGGCACCTCGCGAGGTACCCTGCCTTGATATCTCCGCCTCCTCGCGAGCCAGCCTGAGGAGGCTGCGCCTGAGGATGCGCCGTGTCGTCTGCCCCGCGAGGCTTGGCCCCTCGCGAGGGTCTTGAGCCTTGTGCTGATGAAGATGGGCCATGCTGGGCCTCCCTTGAGCCACGCCGCGGGCCGTAGGCAGGCAAGTCTGGGGACCCCCGTTCCCAGAAGGCCGACACACCTCTGCCATCTTCACCAACATCTCCATCACCTTCCCCCCTCTATCTACAGCGGTCCACTCTCCCGCAACCCGCTGTACCCTCTACTTGAACATGGTGCTTTATGCTTCATATTATTATCCAATGATGTGTTGCCATCTATGATGTCTGAGTAGATTTTCGTTGTCCTATTGGTGGTTGATGAATTGCTATGATTGATTTAATTTGCTTGTGGTTATGTTCCTTTGGTGCCCATCATATGATTGCGCGCGTGGATCACACCCTAGGGTTAGTTGTATGTTGATAGGACTATGTATTGGAGGGCAAGAGTGACAGAAGCTTCAACCTAGCATAGAAATTGACGCATACGGGATTGAAGGGGGACCAATATATCTTAATGCTATGGTTGGGTTTTACCTTAATGAACGTTAGTAGTTGTGGATGCTTGCTAATAGTTCCAATCATAAGTGCATAGAATTCCAAGTCAGGGATGACATGCTAGCAGTGGCCTCTCCCACATAATACTTGCTATCGGTCTAGTAAAGTAGTCAATTGCTTAGGGGCAATTTCGCAACTCCTACCACCACTTTTCCACACTCGCTATATTTATTTTATTGCTTCTTTACTTACAACAGCCCCTACTTTTTATTTACGTAATACTTATTATCTTGCAAACCTATCCAACAACATCTACAAAGTACTTTTAGTTTCATACTTGTTCTAGGTAAAGCGAACGTCAAGCGTGCATAGAGTTGTATTGGTGGTCAATAGAACTTGAGGGAATATTTGTTCTGCCTTTAGCTCCTCGTTGGGTTCGACACTCTTACTTATCGAAAACTGTTCCGATCCCCTATACTTGTGGGTTATCAAGACCTTTTTCTAGCGCCGTTGCCGGGGAGCAATAGCGTGGGGTGAATATTCTCGTGTGTGCTTGTTTGCTTTATCACTAAGTAATTTTTATTTTCTGTTCTTAGTTGTTCTCTATCTTTAGTTATGGATATGGAACATGAAATACCAAAAAAATTAGGTGTACTTGCTACTCATGGAGATGGGGAACCTCCTAAAACCCTTGATGCTAGTTATGTGAAAAATATTATGTACTACTTTAATAATCCTGAGAAAACCCCATTCAATTATGTAATGGGAGTAACATTGGATCAACATGAATACTTTAGGGATTACCGCTTGACACAAAAAGGGAAACTATTATGGGATCAAATTCATATATTGAATTGGTATGCTAGGCAACTATGCTTGAGATATGATTATACTTGTGCTCTAAGGTGAAGGCTCCACATCTTCCCTTTTCATGTGAATTTAATGATAATGAAACCTTAGCTTCTTGTGCTAATGGTATATATGATTACTATGATGTGGAACAAATAGAAAAATTTGTTGCTTTTAAGGGTGCTTATGAAATTGAATCTGTGTTTGAAAAGCATGAAGCTTATGATGATGATGATGTTTATAGGCCTCAAAAATTAGCTATCTTAAAATATTTCTATGATAATTATGAATATAATTCCTATATTAATGCGCTTATTAAGAAAGTCTCCGTTGTCCAAGAAGAGACTAATATTTTGCAGGAGTCTATGGAAGAAGAAATTGATGAAACTGTGAGCTCATTGGATGAAAAAGATGAGGAGGAGAGCAAAGAACAAAAGGAGGAAGAGCGGATTAGCTACGCGTGCCCACCTTATAATGAGAGTAAATCTTCAACTCATACATTGTTTAATTTCCCTTCGTGCTTACCGGAGGATGAATGCTATGACGATTGTTATGATCCCATTGATTCTTTTGAAATATCCCTTTTTGATGATGCTTGTGGACAAGATGCCAATATGAATTATGCTTATGGAGATGAACTTGTTATAGTTCCTTATGTTAATCATGAAATTGTTGCTATTGCACCCACGCATGATAGTCCTATTATCTTTTTGAATTCTCCCGACTACACTATATCGGAGAAGTTTGCACTTATTAAGGATTATATTGATGGGTTGCCTTTTACCGTTGCACATGATAATTTTGATGAATATAATATGCATGTGCTTTCTGCTCCTACTTGCAATTATTATGAGAGAGGAACTATATCTCCACCTCTCTATGTTTCCAATATGATAAAATTGCAAGAAACTGTTTATACTATGCATTGGCCTTTACTTTGTGCGCACGAATTGTTCTTTTATGACATGCCTATGCATAGGAAGAGAGTTATACTTCGTCATTACATGATATATGTTACCTTGTGCTCACCACTAAATTACAAATTATTGTTAATTAAAATTGGCTTTGATATACCTTTGGATCCGGGTGGATCCATTACTTGAGCACTATATGCCTAGCTTAATGGCTTTAAAGAAAGCGCTGCCAGGGAGACAACCCGGAAGTTTTAGAGAGTCATTTATTTCTGTTGAGTGCTTTTATATAGTTTAAAAACAACAAAAAATAAAGAGGGGAACCCAAAACTTTTTCAAAAAAAGGAAAGTGAAAGTGAGAAAGACAAGCATTGTTGAAGTGGGAGAGCTCCTTGAACTTTGTTCATGCTCACAGCAAATTTGTGAATCTTGATTACGGAAAATTTTCAACAAAAATAATTATCCCCTTGTACAATTCCATTGTATTATAAAAATAATGTGCCAAGGTTTGCCTTTAGGATGTTTACATTTGCTTGATGGTTTGTATGGTGCAGGACAGAAACTTTGGCTGTAATGCGCGATTTTACATTTTTAGCTGGAATGTCAAATGGTTATGATTCTTTCTGCAATGTCTTCCTATACAAATTTTTTATTTTTCCTAATTTTGGTAGAATTTTTAAAGTATCAGAAGTATGGTGAATGTTCATATTGTTACCAGACTGTTCTGTTTTAGACAGATTCTGTTTTTGATGCATAGTTTGCTTGTTTTGATGAAACTAACGATTTATATCAGTGGATTAAGCCATGGAAAAGTTATATTACAGTAGACACAATGCAAAAACAAAATATGAATTGGTTTGCAACAGTACTTAGAGTAGTGATTTGCTTTATTATACTAACGGATCTTACTGAGTTTTCTGTTGAAGTTTTGTGTGGATGAAGTGTTCGATGATCGAGAAGGTCTCGATGTGAGAAGAAGGAAGAGAGGCAAGAGCTCAAGCTTGGGGATTCCCGAGGCACCCCAAGTAAATATTCAAGGATACTCAAGCGTCTAAGCTTGGGGATGCCCCGGAAGGCATCCCCTCTTTCTTCAACAAGTATCAGTATGTTTTCGGATTCGTTTCGTTCATGCGATATGTGCAATCTTGGAGCGTATTTTGCATTTAGTTTTCATTTTTATTTTATGCACCATGCTGGTATGAGATAGTCCTTGATTGATTTATAGAATGATCTATGCACTTCACTTATATCTTTTGAGTTTGGCTTTATAGAATGCTTCATGTGCTTCACTTATATCATTTGAAGTTTGGATTGCCTGTTTCTCTTTACATAGAAAACCTCCATTTGTAGACTGCTCATTTGCTTCATTTATATTTGTTAGAGCATGGGCATATCTTTTGTAGAAAGAATTAAACTCTCTTGCTTCACTTATATCTATTTAGAGAGATGACAGGAATTGGTCATTCACATGGTTAGTCATAAAATCCTACATAAAACTTGTAGATCGCTGAATATGATATGTTTGATTCTTTGCAATAGTTTTACGATATAAAGATGGTGATATTAGAGCCATGCTAGTGGGTAGTTGTGGATTGTAGAAATACTTGTGTTGAAGTTTGTGATTCCCGTAGCATGCACGTATGGTGAACCTTATGTGATGAAGTCGGAGCATGATTTATTTATTGATTGTCTTCCTTATGAGTGGCGGTCGGGGACGAGTGATGGTCTTTTCCTACCAGTCTATCCCCCTAGGAGCATGCGTGTAGTACTTTGTTTCAATGACTAATAGATTTTTGCAATAAGTATGTGAGTTCTTTATGACTAATGTTGAGTCCATGGATTATATGCACTCTCACCCTTCCACCATTGCTAGCCTCTCTAGTACAGCGCAACTTTCGCCGGTACCATAAACCCACCATATACCTTCCTTAACAGCCACCATACCTACCTATCATGGCATTTCCATAGCCATTCCGAGATATATTGCCATGCAACTTCCATCATCATCATATACATGACTTGAGCATTCATTCTCATATTACTTTGCATGATCGTAAGATAGCTAGCATGATGTTTTCATGGCTTGTCCGTTTTTTTGATGTCATTGCTACGCTAGATCATTGCACATCCCGATACACCACCGGAGGCATTCATATAGAGTCATATCTTTGTTCTAGTATCGAGTTGTAATATTGAGTTGTAAGTAAATAAAAGTGTGATGATCATCATTATTAGAGCACTGCCCCAGTGAGGAAAGGATGATGGAGACTATGATTCCCCCACAAGTCGGGATGAGACTCCGGACTTTAGAAAAAAATAAAAGAGGCCAAAGAAGCCCAAATAAAAAAAGGAGGCCAAAGAAGCCCACCAAAAAAATAAAAAAATAAAAAAAATGAGAGAAAAAGAGAGAAGGGGCAATGTAACTATCCTTTTACCACACTTGTGCTTCAGAGTAGCACCATGTTCTTCATATAGAGAGTTTCTTGAGTTATCACTTTCATATACTAGTGGGAATTTTCATTATAGAACTTGGCTTGTATATTCCGATGATGGGCTTCCTCAAATGCCCGAGGTCTTCATGAGCAAGCAAGTTAGATGCACACCCGCTTAGTTTTCAGTTTGAGCTTTCATACACTTATAGCTCTTAGTGCATCCATTGCATGGCAATCCCTACTCACTCACATTGATATCTATTGATGGGCATCTACATAGCCCTTTGATACGCCTAGTTGATGTGAGACTATCTCCTCCTTTTTGTCTTCTCCAGAACCACCATTCTATTCCACCTATAGCGCTATGTCCATGGCTTACGCTCATGTATTACGTGAAAGTTGAAAAGGTTTGAGAACGTCAAAAGTATGAAACAATTGCTTGGCTTGTCATCAGGGTTGTGCATGATGTGAATATTTTGTGTGGTGAAGATGGAGCATAGCCAGACAATATGATTTTGTAGGGATAACTTTCTTTGTCCATGATATTTTGAAAAGACATGATTGCATTATTAGTAGGCTCGAAGTATTGTTGTTTTTATGTCAAATGATAGACTATTGCTTTGAATCACTCGTATCTTAATATTCATGCCATGATTAGATATGTGATCAAGATTATGCTAGTAGCATTCCACATCAAAAAATTATCCTTTTTATCATTTACCTACTCGAGGACGAGCAGGAATTAAGCTTGGGGATGCTGATACGTCTCCGTCGTATCTATAATTTTTGATTGTTCCATGCCAATATTCTACAACTTTCATATACTTTTGGCAACTTTTTATACTATTTTTGGGACTAACATATTGATCCAGTGCCTAGTGTCAGTTCCTGTTTGTTGCATGTTTTTTGTTTCGCAAAATATCCATATCAAATGGAGTCCAAATGGGATAAAAACTAACGGAGATTTTTTGGAATATATATGATTTTTGGGAAGAAAATTCCACGCGAGACGATGCCCGAGGGGGCCACGAGGCAAGGGCGCGCCCCAGGGGGGCAGGCGCCCCTGACCCTCGTGGCCACCCCGTAAGGCGGTTGGTGCCCTTCTTTCGCCGCAAGAAAGCTAATATCTGGATAGAGACCGTGTTAAAATTTCAGCCCAATCAGAGTTACGGATCTCCGGGAATATAAGAAACGGTGAAAGGGTAGAATCTGAGAACGCAGAAACAGAGAGAGACAGAGAGACAGATGCAATCTCGGAGGGGCTCTCGCCCCTCCCATGCCATGGAGGCCAAGGAACAGAGGGGAAACCCTTCTCCCATCTAGGGAGGAGGTCAAGGAAGAAGAAGACGAAGGGACCCCTCTCCCCTTCTCTTCTAGTGGCGCCGGAACGCTGCCGTGGCCATCATCATCATCACCGCGATCTACACCAACACCTCCGCCATCTTCACCAACATCTCCATCACCTTCCCCCCTCTACTATAGTGGTCCACTCTCCAGCAACCTGCTGTACCCTCTACTTGAACATGGTGCTTTATGCTTCATATTATTATCCAATGATGTGTTGCCATCCTATGATGTTTGAGTAGATTTTCGTTGTCCTATCGGTGCTTGATGAATTGCTATGATTGATTTAATTTGCTTGTGGTTATGTTGCTGTCCTTTGGTGCCCATCATATGATTGCGCGCGTGGATCACACCCTAGGGTTACTTGTATGTTGATAGGACTATGTATTGGTGGGCAAGAGTGACAGAAGCTTCAACCTAGCATAGAAATTGATGCATACGGGATTGAAGGGGGACCAAATATCTTAATGCTATGGTTAGGTTTTACCTTAATGAACGTTAGTAGTTGCGGATGCTTGCTAATAGTTCCAATCATAAGTGCATAGAATTCCAAGTCAGGGATGACATGCTAGTTGTGGCCTCTCCCACATAATACTTGCTATCGGTCTAGTAAAGTAGTCCATTTCTTAGGGGCAATTTCGCAACTCCTACCACCACTTTTCCACACTTGATATATTTATTTTATTGCTTCTTTACTTACAACAGCCCCTACTTTTTATTTACGTAATCTTTATTATCTTCCAAACCTATCCAACAACATCTACAAAGTACTTCTAGTTTCATACTTGTTCTAGGTAAAGCGAACGTCAAGCGTGCGTAGAGTTGTATCGGTGGTCGATAGAACTTGTGGGAATATTTTTTCTGCCTTTAGCTCCTCGTTGGGTTCGACACTCTTGCTTATTGAAAACTATTGCGATCCCCTATACTTGTGGGTTATCAGTCGCTACCGCCGTTTTCGGCCACCCCAGCTCCATCCCGCCGCCACGAGTGGATGCGCGCGAGCTCCAACTCCCTGTAGCCGGTCTCCGCCGTCCATTTGGATGCCGGAGGAGCAATCCCGGGCCCCTCCGCCATCTCTGGCCTCGCTGGCTTCAAGTCACCGATGGGTTTGACCCCGTTTGACTAGGGTTTGACCGCCCTGAGTCACTAACATCTGGGGGACACCTCGCTAACTAATCTAGATTAGTGCTAATTAACTTTGGTTAGTTAGTTGACACTGACATGCGGGGCCCATTGTCAGGTTTGACTTGGACCCGTCCCTGTTGACTTGCTGACGTCACACTGGCATCATGCTGACGCAGTTAACAATTTTCTGGACTAAAAATAATCCAGGAAATTTCAAAAAATGTTCAGAACTTCGAAAAAATCATAGAAATTTAACTGTAACTCCAAATGAAATAATTTATATATGAAAAATGATCAGAAAAATCCAGTCTATCCAGTGGTACTATTTTCATGCATGTTAAAGCAAGGTAAACCTACTGTTCATGTCAAATCAATTAAATGGCATTTGAATATCAACATATGGAGTTTGAATTTGAACCTAGGGTTCAAACCAACTTCATTTAACTTGTTGCTAGTTGCATTAGCTCAATCAACAACATATTGCCATGTCACATTCATGCATCATATTGTTTCATTACATTGATTCTGTTTCTTCTCCGTTGTCGGTGTTGTTCCCTCTCGGTAGATGTTGTTTTGACGATGTGATCGATGACACTGATGAAGACACAATGCTATCTTTAGAAGTGCCAGGCAAGCAAAACCCCCTTGTTCATTCCGATACAATCCCACTCTCTCGCTCTTGCTCTCTTTTAATGCATTAGGACAACAATGTGTCAACTGTTACATGCTACGGTAGTTGAACCCCTTTCCTCTGCATGACCTGTCTTTGCCATAGTAAATAGTTGAAACCCACTAGCATGAGTAGGATTTGTTTGAGCCATGATGTGCCTACTCATTCATGCTTGCTTGTTATGCTTGCTATGCTTAGAGTTCTGTCAGGTATGATTCATCTGGGATGGATTGGAATGGGGTGAACATGTTCTACTGTTGAGATCTAAGTGTGTGAACATGATTTTGTAAAGGTATCGATGAGAGGCCATGTAGGATTACATGGTGGGTTGTTTCATTGGAACCGTCCCTAAGAACTGAGATTTGTATGTGTGATTTAAGATTAGCTACTACCACGCGTTGGGCCCGAAACCAATGGACCCTCTCGACTTACTAACCGCCCTTGTCCTCTGTCCAGGAGTTGCAAGTTGTTTCTGGTGTTTGTAGTATACCGGTGGCCGTGTGCAGCGCTGACCCTAGGGGTGGGCTATGATGCGGTAGGTACGTGGCCCGGTGTACCGAGATGCCCGTTTGGTGCCTCGGGAACCCTGTACACATTGTTTGGGCCATTGAGGACACCCTGACCGGATATCCTTGCGGATGGAACCCGAATAGGCGATAAACCCGGACTAGGGACTTGTGTGGTTAGTCAGGTCATCGACGACACCCTCGCCAGGCTTCCGCTTGAAGGTTGCCGAGATACATGATGTGTACATGGCGGTAAGTGGCGAGAGCGTGTGTGAATAAGTACATCCCTGCAGGGTAACCAAACTACTCGAATAGCCGCATCCGCGGTAAAGGATGTGGCACCCCGGCTCAGAGAAACCGGAACGCCCCGTATTCCAGCCCAGAGATCGAGGAGAAGTCTTCTGGAATACGTAACTTCTTAGCATAGAACAAACCAGCTCTTTATTACAATGTACAAGGGGTTCCGATATAATGAGAAATTACATCGGCACGGCGACACTATGCCTGCCACCATTACTCTATGCAAGAAGCAGAACAACTCGAAGCAGTAGAATAACTTCTAGCATCGGAACAACGACGATGGTGGTGAACTCCACTCCGCAGGGACTCTGGCTGGAACGCTTATCCTAGCTCGCAAACATGGACTCCATGGCAAAAAGCATCAAATCCGACATAACCTGCATACTGGCATGACACGCCAGGTCAGTACATTGAATGTACTTGCAAGCTCACAATAACCAGAAGCAATCAAGACAGACAACAACATGGCAATTACAGGTTAAGAAGGAATTATCATGAGATAATCAGAGTAACATGGCAAGAACAACATGAACATGATACAGCTAGAACAATATGAGCATGGCATGAATATATGAATCTGACGATACTAGCATGCAAAATGATGACACTATAATGCACCACTTATTCTGCTTGGATTACTGCATAACCATCACATGCATCACTTACCAGTCTCGGACATCACACGATCATCTCAGGATCAAATGAAGCTTGGTATAAACAATACCGTAGTAATCATTAAATGACCACAAGGATCTTGATCTTTACCCATGATTCTCGCACAACATCACGAATATCCAACAACTTGGTATCCTCGATACCACGGTGATCATCTCACGATCACATAAAGATCAACCAACTCTGGTATCCATGATACCTCCATGATCCTCTCTTGATCACAACCAATCTCTTTCTCATCATCGAACCAGGGTTGTTATTAATCAAGTTATTATTAATACTGTTGACCCATAGTGTGACCAACTACGAACTGGGCCCTTATCGGCAGGCGCGGCTATCGATAGATTTAATACACTTTGCAGAGGTAGCACACGGTACCCACACCACAGAACCCATGGCCTCGCATTCCCATTTGGGTGGACCAACGACATTCCGACAAAACCGACCTATTGCCATGACACTCTCCCGGCCACTCCGACCAACTCCCATTTGGGCTAAGTCCTGGGTGACCCAGCCTACCAAAGGCGAAACTACCACCGTCGTGGCAAATAAACAGTCCCAAACGGGGACATGTGCACATAACCAAACTCAGGTCCACAAGGCTTATGTCCGCCTACCTAATCAAGTTAGCACGTGCCATAACCTTCCCTAGTTGGAGGCACCGGCGAGAAGCATAACAATAAACCTAGTTAGGACCGTCCCATACCGACAAATATGGTTGCACTGGTCAGCTTGATATGGTGGCACCATGACTCAGCCAACAGTTGTTCAAGTTCAATTAAGTCCGGTTAAACTTGAATGCAATATGCTGAGCCATATGAAAATAACATGATGCAACTACAATACATGAGAATGAAATCAGCATAAGCATAGTTGTGCATCATTACTTCTTAACAATACAATAGCAAATCATATATCTGACTGAGCATGGCATTCTGACTAGCATGAACATCACAAGTATACACTTCTCAGAAACATAGCATGACCACTAGCATCAACAACAAATATCATGCAAGAACATATCAACAATGCTACCATGCAGGCATTTAACCAACTGGATGCAATGGAACGTGCATAACAACGACACTCGAAATAGATGACAGTCATGAACCGAAGACCATCAACATGTACTACTAGCCAACATAAGCATATGAAAGGAATACTAGTAGGAATACATGATAACCAAGTGCAAGCCAACATAGCACGATAGTGAACATGAAACTCTAAGCATCACCGAAACAACGGTAATGATATTTTAAACAAGCAAACATTTATTAAGTATTCAACTTAACAACCATGGCTACTGCATGACTATCATGCAAGTGGGTATTGTGGCTTCCCTAGGGATGAAGAAAGCACCGGGGAGAAGTGTAGGAGGATCACAGAAAGATTTGCCGAAAACAGTCCTCTCCCAAAGGGGCTGTTTACGTGCAAGGGCAACATGGTCATTTTCAATATGTCAAACCACAGTGAAAATTATGTAAACAGAATGGGCACAACGAGATGAAGATGTGGGTGTTGGATTCACCTTAATCGGAGTATCGAAGATGTGGGTGTTGCCACAGACCTATCTGTAATGAAAATATTTATAGACGGGGCCAAAATAGAAAACAGAAAGCGTAGTTTGAAGAATACGCCTTAGCTTCAGGGAAAACGTATTGCAGGCTGAAATAGAGAGAGAATATGCTTTCAAAATAACAAAAACATACTTTGAGCCGAAGCCCCTAGAGAATGCGCTTTCAGCTTATGAAGACGTGCCGACCGAAACTGCGCGTCCACTTATCCACGTCATCAGCGGTGGGGCCGACACCTGGGTCACTTATAGGTGGGGCCCGTTGTTGACTCTCTCTCCTCCCTCGTTCCTTCTTCTTCCTCCCGCGCTCAAGAGAGACAGAGGCAAGGCCGGCCACCGCGACAGCGAGTCCCGGTGACTCCGGCCATCTCCCTTGGAGCTCGGCACACCGGCGTGTTTGGGAAGAAGTGGCGCATCTGATGGCATAGAGCACGGCCACCGAGGAGCATCGAGGCGAGGGCAGTTTCGAGGACGGCGGATGGCGGCTACGGGCGATGATGGACTTGGCACTCTAGGCCACTCGAGGAGGAGGAGAAGATGTGGGGAGGTTCAGGATGCTCCGGGTTGTCTACTGAAGGTGGAAGGAGGGAGAGGGAGGCTCGGACTCGAGCGAATTTAGGCCGAGTCCAGCGGCGGGCACGGCGGCCATGAGGGATGAGTAGGGGCTCTCCGGCTTGGGGAAGAAGTGGGGCGGGTTCCTGGGAGAGTGAGGAAGAGCTTGGTGAGGCCGGGGCACCTCGGGGTGGGCTTATATAGCCGGGCGAGAGGCACGGGTTCAGGTGCTGCTAGGCACGTCCGACCGAGGCCCTGGTGACGGCAGCGATCATAGGGAGGCATGGGGAAGGCGACGAGCGAGAGAGTGGACGAGCCGCAGAGGTCACGGAGTCGAAGGGAGCAGAGGAAGATGCCGAGGCGAGCTTGGAGCCAAACGGAGCATTGTGCTCCCGTGGGCATTCGGCGACGAGCGTCGGTGAGGAAACGGATGGAGGGGGAGAGGGGTCCAGAGAGGTGGTGACGATGAGGTGAAGCCACTGGACATGCTCACACACGCGAAGCCGACGAGAGGATAGAAGGGCCCGAGCAAAACACTACCCAGCTCGCGGCCATGGCATGCCAGGCTAGTGGTCACCGCGTGACCCTGGACATTCAATGCTCACTCGCGCCCAAATTGGTATCTAGCAAAAAGTCCCTCGTATCCTTAGTATGGGTGAAGAAAGAATTTTATCTAGGGGCAAAGAAGAGATTTGCACCTAGCTCCAAAACATTTGCACCTAGCTCCAAAGCATAACAACGACATCCGGAATAGACGACAATCATGCACCGAAGACCATCAACATGTACTACTAGCCAACATAAGCATATGAAAGGAATACTAGCAGGAATACATGATAACAGAGTGCAAGCCAACATAGCACGATTGTGAACATGAAACTCTAAGAATTACCAGAACAACGGTAACCATATTTTAAACAAGCAAACATTTATTAAGTATTCAAGTTAAAAATGAAGGAAATATGCCCTAGAGGCAATAATAAAGTTGTTATTTATATTTCCTTATATCATGATAAATGTTTATTATTCATGCTAGAATTTTATTAACTGGAAACTTAGTACATGTGTGAATACATAGACAAACAGAGTGTCCCTAGTATGCCTCTACTTGACTAGCTCGTTAATCAAAGATGGTTAAGTTTCCTAGCCATGGACATGTGTTGTCATTTGATGAACGGGATGACATCATTAGAGAATGATGTGATGGACAAGACCCATCCGTTAGCTTAGCATAATGATCGTTCAGTTTTATTGCTATTGCTTTCTTCATGACTTATACATGTTCCCATGAATATGAGATTATGCAACTCCCGAGTGCCGGAGGAACACTTTGTGTGCTACCAAACGTCACAACATAACTGGGGGTGCTCTATAGGTGTCTCCGATGGTACTTGTTGAGTTGGCATAGATCGAGATTAAGATTTGTCACTCCAATTGTTGGAGAGGTATCTTTGGGCCCTCTCGGTAATGCACATCACTATAAGCCTTGCAAGCATTGTGACTAATGAGTTAGTTGCGGGACGATGCATTACGGAACGAGTAAAGAGACTTGCTGGTAACGAGATTGAACTAGGTATAAGGATACCGAGGATCGAATCTCGGGCAAGTAACATACCGATGACAAAGGGAACAACGCATGTCGTTATGCGGTTTGACCGATAAAGATCTTCATGGAATATGTAGGAACCAATATGAGCATCTAGGTTCCACTATTGGTTATTAACCGGAGACGAGTCTCGGTCATGTCTACATAGTTCTCGAACCCGTAGGGTCTGCACACTTAAAGTTCGGCGACGATCGGTATTATGAGTTTATGTGTTTTGATGTACCGAAGGTAGTTCGGAGTCCCGGATGTGATCACGGACATGACGAGGAGTCTCGAAATGGTCAAGACGTAAAGATTGATATATTGGATGGCTATGTTCGGACACCAAAAGTATTCCGGATGGTTTCGGAGAAAACCGGAGTGCCGGAGGGGTTACCGGAACCCCCCGGGGAAGTATTGGGCCTTAGTGGGCCTGAGGGGGAGAGAGAGGGCAGCAGCCCAGGAGGTGGTGCGCCCCCTCCCATGAGGAGTCTGAATTGGACTAGGGGAGGGGGGCGGGGCCCCTCTTTCCCTCTCCCTCTCTTTCCTTCCCCCTTCCTAGTAGGACTAGGAAAGGATGAATCCTACTCCTATTAGGAGGAGGATTCCTCCTCTCCTTGTGGCGCACCAAGGCCGGCCGGCCTCCCCCTTGCTCCTTTATATATGGGGGCGGTGTTGGGGAACATAGCAGAAATTCAAAATTTTCCTACGTATCACCAAGATCTATCTATGGAGAGACCGGCAACGAGGGGAAGGAGAGTGCATCTACATACCCTTGTAGATCGCTAAGCGGAAGCGTTGCAAGAACGCGGATGAAGGAGTCGTACTCGTAGCGATTCAGATCGCGGTTGATTCTGATCTAAGTGCCGAACGGACGGCACCTCCGCGTTCAACACACGTACAGCCCGGGGACGTCTCCTCCTTCTTGATCCAGCAAGGAAAGAGGAGAAGTTGAGGGAGAGCTCCGTCAGCACGACGGCGTGGTGGTGGTGGAGCTCGTGGTTCTCCGGTAGGGCTTCACCAAGCACCATGGAGGAGGAGAAGAAGGTAGGAGGAGGGAGGGCTGCGCCAGGGAAGAGGTCACGGCTGCCCTCCCACCCCTCCACTATATATAGGGGCAAGGGGAGAAGGGGAGGCGCCCTAGGGTTTCCCCTAGGGGGCGGCAGCTAGGCAGATTGGATCTCCCTAGGGAAAATCCTAGGGAGACTTGCCCCCCAAGCCAAGCAGGTGGAGGCTTGCCTCCCAAGCCAAGTGGAGGCGCCCCACCTCCCCAAGTAACGTGGGAAAGGGTGGGGGGCGCACCAACCCTTAGTGGGCTGGTTTGCCCCTTCCCCTTTGGCCCATGAGGCCCTCTAACACTTGCCGGGGCTCCCGAAACACCTTTCGGTCATGCTGGTCATAGCCTGGTACCTCCGGAACACTTCCGGACTCCAATACCCTTCGTCCAATATATCGATCTTCACCGCCGGACCATTCCGGAACTCCTCGTGATGTCCGGAATCTCATCCGGGACTCCGAACTACCTTCGGTAACCACATACTATTTCCCATAACAACTCTAGCGTCACCCAACCTTAAGTGTGTAGACCCTACGGGTTCGGGAACCATGCAGACATGACCGAGACATCTCTCCGGCCAATAACCAATAGCGGGATCTGGATACCCATATTGGCTCCCACATGTTCCACGATGATCTCATCGGATGAACCACGATGTCGAGGATTTAATCAATCCCGTATTCAATTCCCTTTGTCTAGCGGTATTGCACTTGCCCGAGATTCTATCGTCGGTATCCGATACCTTGTTCAATCTCGTTACCGGCAAGTCTCTTTACTCATTCCGTAACACATCATCCCGTGATCAACTCCTTGGTCACATTGCGCATATGATGAAGTCCTACCGAGTGGGCCCAGAGATACCCCTCCGTCACACGGAGTGACAAATCCCAGTCTCGATTCGTGCCAACCCAACAGACACTTTCGGAAATACCCGTAGTGTACCTTTATAGCCACCCAGTTACGTTGTGACGGTTGGCACACCCAAAGCATTCCTACGGTATCCGGGAGTTGCACAATCTCATGGTCTAAGGAAATGATACTTGACATTAGAAAAGCTTTAGCAAACGAACTACATGATCTTGTGCTAGGCTTAGGATTGGGTCTTGCCCATCACATCATTCTCCTAACGATGTGATCCCGTTATCAACAACATCCAAATGTCCATGGTCAGGAAACCGTGACCATCTATTGATCAACGAGCTAGTCAACTAGAGTCTTACTAGGGACATGGTGTTGTCTATGTATCCACACATGTATCTGAGTTTCCTATCAATACAATTCTAGCATGGATAATAAACGATTATCATGAACAAGGAAATATAATAATAACTTATTTATTATTGCCTCTAGGGCATATTTCCAACAGTCTCCCACTTGCACTAGAGTCAATAATCTAGTTCACATCGCCATGTGATTAACACTCACAGGTCACATCGCCATGTGACCAACATCCAAAGAGTTTACTAGAGTCAATAATCTAGTTCACATCACTATGTGATTAACACTCAATGTGTTCTGGGTTTGGTCATGTTGCTTGTGAGAGAGGTTTTAGTCAACGGGTCTGAACCTTTCAGATCCGTGTGTGCTTTACAAATCTCTATGCCATCTCCTAGATGTAGCTACCACGTTCTATTTGGAGCTATTCCAAATAACTGTTCTACTTGGAGCTATTCTAAATTGTTGCTCCATTATACGTATCCGGTATCTCTACTCAGAGCTATCCGGATAGGTGTTAAGCTTGCATCAACGTAACCCTTTACGATGAACTCTTTTACCACCTCCATAATCGAGAAAATTCCTTAGTCCACTAGTTACTAAGGATAACTTTGACCGCTGTCCTGTGATCCATTCTTGGATCACTCTTGTACCCCTTGACTGACTCATGGCAAGGCACACTTCAGGTGCGGTACACAGCATAGCATACTGTAGAGCCTATGTCTTAAGCATAGGGGACGACCTTCGTCCTTTCTCTCTATTCTGCCGCGGTTAGGTTTCGAGTCTTACTCAATGTTCACACCTTATAACACAGCCAAGAACTCCTTCTTTGCCGACCCATTTTGAACTCCTTCAAAATCTTGTCAAGGTATGTGCTCATTTGAAAGTTCCATTAAGCGTTTTGATCTATTCTTATAGATCTTGATGCTCAATGCTCAAGTAGCTTAATCCGGGCTTTCCATTGAAAAACACTTTTAAAATAACCCTATATGCTTTCCAGAAATTCTACATCATTTCTGATCAACAACATTTATTCATCAGAAATTCTATAGTGCTCCCACTCACTTCTTTGGAAATACAAGTTCCTCATAAACTTTGTATACACCCAAAATCTTTGATCATCATCAAAGTGTATATTCCAACTCCGAGATGCTTACTCCAGTCCTTAGAAGGATTGCTGGAGCTTTGCATACTTATTAGCATCTTTCAGGATCGACAAAACCTTCCGGTTGTATCACATACAACCTTTCCTCAAGAAAATCGTCGAGGAAACAATGTTTTGACATCCTATCTGCAAGATTTCATAAATAATGCAGTAATCGCTAACATAATTTCAACAGACTCTTAGCATCGCTACGAGTGAGAAAGTCTCATCGTAGTCAACTCCTTGAACTTGTCGGAAAAACATCTTAACGACAAGTCGAGCTTTCTTAATGGTGATACTTACCATCATTGTCCGTCTTCCTTTTAAAATACATATGTACCTAACAGCCTTACGACCATCAAGTAGTTCTGCCAAAGTCTACACTTTGTTTTTATACATGGATCCTCTCTCGGATTATATGGCCTCGAGCCATTTATCGGAATCCAGGCCCACCACCGCTTCTCCATAGCTCGTAGGTTCATTGTTGTCTAGCAACATGACTTCCAAGACAGGATTACGTACCACTCTGAAGTAGTACGCATCCTTGTCATCCCACGAGGTTTGGTAGTGACTTGATCTGAAGTTTCATGGTCACTATCATAAGCTTCCACTTCAATTGGTGTGGGTACCACAGGAACAACTTCCTGTGCCCTGCCACACACTAGTTGAAGAGACGGTTCAATAAACTCATCAAGTCTCCACCATCCTCCCACTCAATTCTTTCGAGAGAAACTTTTCCTTGAGAAAGGACCTGATTCTAGAAACAATCCCTTATTTCTTTCGAATCTGAGACAGGAGGTATACCCAACTGTTTTGGGTGTCCTATGAAGATGCATTTATCCGCTTTGGGTTCGAGCTTATTAGCCTGAAACTTTTCCACATAAGCGTCGCAGCCCCAAGCTTTTAAGAAATGACAGCTTAGGTTTCTCTAAACCACGGTTCATATGGTGTCATCTCATCGGAATTACGTGTTGCCCTATTTAAAGTGAATGTGGTTGTCTCTAATGCCTAACCCATAAACTATCGTGGTAATTCGATAAGAGACATCATGGTATGCATCATATCCAATAGGGTGCAGTTATGATGTTCGGACACACCATCACACTATGGTGTTCCAGGCTGTTTTAGTTGTGAAACAATTTCTACAATGTCTTAATTTTGTGCGAAACTCGTAATTCAGATATTCATCTCTATGATCATATCATAGCTCTTTTATCCTCTTGTCACGATGATCTTTCAACTTCACCCTGAAATTACTTGAACCTTTCAATAATTCAGACTCGTGATTCATCAAGTAAATATACTCAACATTTACTCAAATCATCTGTGAAGTGAAAACATAACGATATCCACTACATGCCTCAGCACTCATTGGACTGCACACATAAAATGTATCACTTCCAACAAGTTGCTTTCTAGTTCCATTTTACTGAAACCGAGACTTTCAGTCATCTTGCCCATGTGGTATGTTTTGCATGTCTCAAGTGACTCAAAATTAAGTGAGTCCAAACGATCCATCTATATAGAGTTTCTTCATGCATATCTACCAACAAACATGGTTCACATGTCTCAATCCTTTCAAAAATGAGTGAGTCCAAAGATCCATCAACATGGAGCTTCTTCATGCGTTTTATACCGATATGACTTAAGTGGCAGTGCCACAAGTAGGTGGTACTATCATTACTATCCTATATCTTTTGGCATGAACATGTGTATCACTATGAACGAGATTCAATAAACCATTCATTTTAGGTGCAAGACCATTGAAGGTATTATTCAAATAAACAGAGTAACCATTATTCTCCTTAAATGAATAACCGTATCGCGATAGACATAATCCAATCATGTCTATGCTCAACGCAGACACCAAATAACAATTATTTAGGTTTAACACCAATCTCGATGGTAGAAGGAGCGTACGATATTTGATCATATCAACATTGGAACCACTTCCAACACATATCGTCAGCTCACCTTTAGCTAGTCTCCGTTTATTCCGTAGCTTTTTATTTTGAGTTACTAACACTTAGCAACCGAACCGGTATCTAATATCCTGGTGCTACTGGGAGTACTAGTAAAGTACACATCAACACAATGCATATCCAATATACTTCTATCGACCTTGCCAGCCTTCTCATCTACCAATTATCTAGGGTAATTCTGCTCCAGTGGTTGTTCCTCTTATTACAGAAGCACTTAGTCTCGGGTTTGGGTTCAACCTCGGGTTTCTTCACTAGAGCAGCAGCTGAATTGTCGTTTCATGAAGTATCCCTTCTTGCCCTTGCCCTTCTTGAAACTAGTGGTTTCACCAACCATCAACAATTGATGCTCCTTCTTGAAACTACTTTTGTGGTGTCAAACATCGCGAATATCTCAAGGATCATCATATATGTCCCTGATATATTATAGTTCATCACGAAGCTCTAGCAGCTTGGTGGTAATGACTTCGGAGAAACATCACTATCTCATCTGGAAGATCAACTCCCACTCGATTCAAATGATTGTTGTACTTAGACAATCTGAGCACAAACTCAACAATTGAGCTTTTCTCCTTAGTTTGTAGGCTAAGAAAATCGTCAGAGGTCTTATACCTCTTGACGTGGGCACGAGCCTGAAATCCCAATTTCAGCCCTCAAAACATCTCATATGTTTTGCGACATTTCAAAACGTCTTCGGTGCCTCAACTCTGAACCGTTTAACTGAACTATCACGTAGTTATCAAAATGTGTATGTCAGATGTTCGCAACATCCATAGACGACGTTCGAGGTTCAGCACAGTGAGCGGTGCATTAAGGACATAAGCCTTCTATGAAGCAGTGAGGACAATCCTCAACTTATGAACCTAGTCCACATAATTGCTACTATCAACTCTCAACTAAATTTTCTCTAGGAACATATCTAAACAGTAGAACTGAAGCGCGAGATACGACATAATTTGCGAAGACCTTTTGACTATGTTCAGGATAATTAAGTTCATCTTATGAACTCCCACTCAGATAGACATCCCTCTAGGCATCTAAGTGATTACATGATCCGAGTCAACTAGGCCGTGTCCGATCATCACGTGAGACGGACTATTCAACGTCGGTGAACATCTTCATGTTGATCGTATCTTCTATACGACTCATGCTCGACCTTTCGGTCTTCTGTGTTCCGAGGCCATGTCTGTACACATGCTAGGCTCGTCAAGTCAACCTAAGTGTTTCGCGTGTGTAAATCTGTCTTACACCCGTTGTATGTGAACGTTAGAATCTATCACACCCGATCATCACGTGGTGCTTCGAAACAACAAACTGTCGCAACGGTGCACATTTAGGGGGAACACTTTCTTGAAATTTTAATGAGGGATCATCTTATTTACTACCGTCGTTTCTAAGTAAACAAGATGTATAAACATGATAAACATCACATGCAATCAAATAGTGACATGATATGGCCAATATCATATTGCTCCTTTTGATCTCCATCTTCAGGGCTCTATGATCATCTTGTCACCGGCATGACACCATGATCTCCATCATCATGATCTCCATCATCGTGTCTTCATGAAGTTGTCTCGCCAACGATTACTTCTACTACTACAGCTAACGGTTAGCAATAAAGTAAAGTAATTACATGACGTTTATGTTGACACGCAGGTCATAAATAAATTAAGACAACTCCTATGGCTCCTGCCGGTTGTCATACTCATCGACATGCAAGTCGTGATTCCTATTACAAGAACATGATCAATCTCATACATCACATATATCATTCATCACATCCTTTTGGCCATATCACATCACATAGCATACCCCGCAAAAACAAGTTAGACGTCCTCTAATTGTTGTTTGCATGTTTTACGTGGCTGCTATGGGTTTCTAGCAAGAACGTTTCTTACCTACGCAAAACCACAACATGATATGCCAATTGCTATTTACCCTTCATAAGGACCCTTTTCATCGAATCTGTTCCGACTAAAGTGGGAGAGACAGACACCCGCCAGCCACCTTATGCAACTAGTGCATGTCATTCGGTGGAACCGGTCTCACGTAAGCGTACGTGTAAGGTTGGTCCGGGCCGCTTCATCCCACGATGCCGTCGAAACAAGATTGGACTAGTAACGGTAAGCATATTGAACAATATCAACGCCCACAACTACTTTGTGTTCTACTCGTGCATAGAATCTACGCAATAGACCTAGCTCATGATGCCACTGTTGGGGAACGTAGCAGAAATTCAAAATTTTCCTACGTATCACCAAGATCTATCTATGGAGAGACCAGCAACGAGGGGAAGGAGAGTGTATCTACATACCCTTGTAGATCGCTAAGCGGAAGCGTTGCAAGAACGCGAATGAAGGAGTCGTACTCGTAGCGATTCAGATCGCGGTTGATTCCGATCTAAGTGCCGAACGGACGACACCTCCGCGTTCAACACACGTACAGCCTGGGGACGTCTCCTCCTTCTTGATCCAGCAAGGAAAGAGGAGAAGTTGAGGGAGAGCTCCGTCAGCACGACGGCGTGGTGGTGGTGGAGCTCGTGGTTCTCCGGTAGGGCTTCACCAAGCACCATGGAGGAGGAGGAGAAGGTAGGAGGAGGGAGGGCTGCGCCAGGGAAGAGGTCACGGCTGCCCTCCCACCCCTCCACTATATATAGGGGCAAGGGGAGAAGGGGAGGCGCCCTAGGGTTTCCCCTAGGGGGCGGCAGCTAGGCAGATTGGATCTCCCTAGGGAAAATCCTAGGGAGACTTGCCCCCCAAGCCAAGCAGGTGGAGGCTTGCCTCCCAAGCCAAGTGGAGGCGCCCCACCTCCCCAAGTAACGTGGGAAAGGGTGTGGGGGCGCACCAACCCTTAGTGGGCTGGTTTGCCCCTTCCCCTTTGGCCCATGAGGCCCTCTAACACTTGCCGGGGCTCCCGAAACACCTTTCGGTCATGCTGGTCATAGCCTAGTACCTCCGGAACACTTCCGGACTCCAATACCATTCGTCCAATATATCGATCTTCACCGCCGGACCATTCCAGAACTCCTCGTGATGTCCGGAATCTCATCCGGGACTCCAAACTACCTTCGGTAACCACATACTATTTCCCATAACAACTCTAGCGTCACCGAATCTTAAGTGTGTAGACCCTACGGGTTCGGGAACCATGCAGACATGACCGAGACACCTCTTCGGCCAATAACCAATAGCGGGATCTGGATACCCATATTGGCTCCCACATGTTCCACGATGATCTCATCGGATGAACCACGATGTCGAGGATTTAATCAATCCCGTATTCAATTCCCTTTGCCTAGCGGTATTGCACTTGCCCGAGATTCAACCGTCGGTATCCGATACCTTGTTCAATCTCGTTACCGGCAAGTCTCTTTACTCGTTCCGTAACACATCATCCCGTGATCAACTCCTTGGTCACATTGCGCATATGATGAAGTCCTACCGAGTGGGCCCAGAGATACCCCTCCGTCACACGGAGTGACAAATCCCAGTCTCGATTCGTGCCAACCCAACAGACACTTTCGGAAATACCCGTAGTGTACCTTTATAGCCACCCAGTTACATTGTGACGGTTGGCACACCCAAAGCATTCCTACGGTATCCGGGAGTTGGACAATCTCATGGTCTAAGGAAATGATACTTGACATTAGAAAAGCTTTAGCAAACGAACTACACGATCTTGTGCTAGGCTTAGGATTGGGTCTTGCCCATCACATCATTCTCCTAACGATGTGATCCCGTTATCAACGACATCCAAATGTTCATGGTCAGGAAACCGTGACCATCTATTGATCAACGAGCTAGTAAACTAGAGGCTTACTAGGGACATGGTGTTGTCTATGTATCCACACATGTATCTGAGTTTCCTATCAATACAATTCTAGCATGGATAATAAACGATTATCATGAACAAGGAAATATAATAATAACTTATTTATTATTGCCTCTAGGGCATATTTCCAACAGGCGGGGGGCACCTAAAGACACACAACAAGTTGATTGTTCCAAGCCGTGTGCGGTGCCCCCCTCCACCATAATCCACCTCGATCATATCGTAGCAATGCTTAGGCAAAGCCCTACGTTGGTAGCAATATCATCACCGTCATCATGCCGTCGCGCTGAGGGAACTCTCCCACAAAGCTCTGCTAGATCGGAGTTCGTGGGACGTCATCGAGCTGAAAGTGTGCTGAACTCGGAGGTGCCGTGCGTTCGGTACTTGGATCGGTCGGATTGTGAAGACGTACGACTACATCAACCGCGTTCTCATAACGCTTCCGCTTACGGTCTACGAGGGTACGTGGCCGACACTCTCCCCTCTCGTTGCTATGCATCACCATGATCTTGCGTGTGCGTAGGAATTTTTTTGAAATCACTGCGTTCCCCAACAAAAAACCATGGCCACTGCATGACTATCATGCAAGTGGGTACTGTGGCTTGCGTGGGGATGAAGAAAGCACTGGGGAGAAGTGCAGGAGGATCACAGAAAGATTTGCCGAAAATAGTCCTTTCCCGGAGGGACTGCTTACGTTCAAGGGCAACATGGTCATTTTCAATATGTCAAACCACAGTGAAAATGATGTAAACAGAATGGGCTCGACGAGACGAAGATGTGGGCGTTGGATTCACCTTAGTCGGAGTATCGAGCAAAAAGTTATGAAGAGTTTTCTACCAGGGACCTATCTGTAATGAAAATATTTACACACGAGGCCAAAACAGAAAAACAGAAAGAGTAGTTTGAATAATACGCCTTAGCTTGAGGGAAAATGTATTCCGGGCTGAAACAGAGAGAGGATACGCTTTTAGAATAACGAAAACGTACTTTGAGATGAAGCACCTAGGGAATACGCTTTCAGCTTATGAAGACGTACGACCGAAACTGCGCGTCCTCTTATCCACGTCATCAGCGGTGGGGCCGGCTCCTGGGTCACTTATAGGTGGGGCCCGCCGTTGACTCTCTCTCCTCCCTCGTTCCTTCTTCTTCCTCCCATGTTCGAGAGAGATAGAGGCGAGGCCGGCCGCCGCGACGGCGAGTCCCGGCGATCCGGCATCTCCCGTGGAGCTCGGCACACCGGCGTGTTCGGGAAGAAGCAGCGCAGCTGATGGCATAGAGCACGGCAACCGAGGAGCACCGAGGCGAGGGCAGTTTCGAGGACGGCGGACGGCGGCTACGGGCGATGATGCACTTGGCACTCCAGGCCACCCGAGGAGGAGGAGAAGATGTGGGGAGGTTCGGGATGCTCCGAGCTGTCTATTGAATGTGGAAGGAGGGAGAGGGAGGCTCGGACTCGAGTGAATTTAGGCCGAGTCCGGCGGCAGGCACGACGGCCATGAGGGATGAGGAGGGGCTCTCCGGCTTGGGGAATAAGTGGGGCGGGTCCCTGGGAGAGTGAGGAAGAGGTCGGTGAGGTCGGGGCACCTTGAGGTGGGCTTATATAGCCGGGGGGAGAGGCACGGGTTCGGGTGCTGCCGGGCACATCCGGCCGAGGCCCTGGCAACGGCAGCGATCATGGGGAGGCACGGGGAAGGCGACGAGCGAGAGAGCGGACGATCCGCAGAGGTCACGGAGTCGAAGGGAGCAGAGGAAGAGGCCAAGCGCGAGCTCGGAGCCAAACGGAGCACTATGCTCTCGTGGGCATTCGGCGCATTCGGCGCTGAGCGTTGGTGAGGAAACGGACCGAGGGGGAGAGGGGTCCAGAGGAGTGGCGACGATGAGGTGAAGCCACTGGACATTCTCACGCGCGCGAAGACGTCAAGAGGAAAGAGGGGCCCGAGCAAACCACTACCCAGCTCACAACCATGGCATGCCAGGACAGTGGTCACCGCGTGACCCTGGGCATTCAATGCTCACTGGCGCCCAAATTGATGTCTAGCAAAAAGTATCTGGTGCCCTTAGTATGGGTGAAGAAAGAAATTGATGCTGGGGCAATGAAGAGATTTGCACCTAGCTCCAAAACATTGCAACAACAAGGTGTTTGTAACTTGCCGTGGCTCACATGTGTGGAGTGGGACTCAGATATTTGGCACATCGTGATAAATCACTAAGATGATTATGGTTACCAAAAATCAGACTAAGAGGAGAGGTTTAGCTGAGGGTTGCTGTAGAAACCACAATAATGGCCAGAATTAGAGATTTGGATGATGCACTTATATGGAGAGGAAAGTTGAGCTGAAATTGGGCATGGCCCAATGAATTGAAGATATGAAGATGCTCCAAAAGTTTCATGCCATTTGGATGAACCAAAATAACACTTTCTTCATATAGCTTTGCTCCGGACAGAAACTTGGAAATATTACACATGACAAATGGTGTAATGGATTGAGCCAAATTTTTGTGGAGGGAGTTTATATAGATAGGAGAATTTCCTGGTAAATTTTCAGCTTAAATGAAGCAAGATAAATATGGTTGCTTCACAAACTGAAAATCTGACCAGAAACTAGGATTTGGAGCTGGGCTCACATAGATGTGTTAAATGAGCTCATTTTGGTGTAGAGTCATGATTTGATCATCTAAAGAACTTTGCAAAATTTCAACTCATTTGGATATGCTTAGCTTGTATTTCCTTCACAATGAATTCCTTCAGACAGGAACTTTGAAAAATTGCTCAGGAATATTTACTAGGAAAATTAAGTTGAATTTTGTCATGACGCAATTATATGGACATGAAAGTATGTCCACAAAGTTTGAGGTCAATAGAGAAAAGATAAACGGCACTTGCTTCACAATCTACCATTTAGGACAGAATAGGAAATGAATTATTTGAGCATGACGAGGAACATGGCAAATGAAATATTTTGCCATATTTGAGGAATATATGACCCAAACAATTTATGAGAATTATTTGTGAATTTTGGGAGTGATAGAAATATAGGTTGCTTCACAACCTTGGACAAATTGGGTTATTCCTTTAATATAAAAGGAATATTCCCAAGGAAAAGATTATTGGGGTTTGGTCCAAGATGGAAATGGCAAGATCTAGGGATGGTTTTGATAATGCCAAGCCACTTTGGAAAGAAAGAAGAGGTCATCTTCTTCAGTTTCCTGACCACATAGCCACGGAAAAAGAAAACTCGGGCAAAAACCTCAGAAAATCAAAAGAAAAAGAAAGGGCCAAAAATCAGGCTCTGACAACTCTTCCCCCCTTAAAGAAGTCTCGTCCTCGAGATTTGGTTGCTCAGGGAACAAGTATGAATATACTGACTTAAGGAAACCGTTTCCAACTCGGGTATCATTTTTCCTTTAGTGTTGTTCCCACTAAATTTTTATCTTACTGGCCCTAGGTGGCTTGCTTTACTGTATCCACATTCTAATAGATCTTACCTTTCTTGTTCATGCTTATACCAAATCAAATTTCTTTTTAGATCTGCTGACTTAGCTGAGTGTGATAGATTACCATGACTGAAACATATGTGTGTCTCACAAGTCCAAGAGTGATCTCCGATGGATGCGTCATCCAACACTGACAATCTTTCAAGAAGTGAGGGTCAAATTTTCCTGATGGACACCCAATCTTTTTTGATCCTTGCATTCGGTTGCTCAAATAGATGCATTTCCTCCGGGCTGGAAATAGTGTTGTGGATCACACAACTAGGAAAAGGGCTACTAATGGCGCACCAGTTTTGCCTACTAATGGCGCATCACTGGTGCACCATTAGTATCACGCCACTAGTATTTTTTACTAATGGTACTAATGGCGCACCACTGGTGCGCCATTAGTATAGGCCACGGTGCATCATTAGTATAGGCCACGGTGCGCCATTAGTATAGGCCACTGGTGCGCCATTAGTATAGGCCACGGTGCGCCATTAGTATTTTTGAATTTTGAAGGCGGGAAAATTGTTGGGGAACGTAGCAGAAATTCAAAATTTTCCTACGTGTCACCAAGATCTATCTATGGAGAGACCAGCAACGAGGGGAAGGAGAGTTGCATCTACATACCCTTGTAGATCGCTAAGCGGAAGCGTTCAAGTGAACGGGGTTGATGGAGTCATACTCGTCGTGATCCAAATCACCGATGACCAAGTGCCGAACGGACGACACCTCCGCATTCAACACACGTACAGCCCGGTGATGTCTCCCACGCCTTGATCCAGCAAGGGGAGAGGGAGAGGTTGAGGAAGACTCCATCCAGCAGCAGCACAACGGCGTGGTGGTGATGGAGGAGCGTGGCAATCCTGCAGGGCTTCGCCAAGCACCGCAGAAGAGGAGGAAGAAGAGACGCAGGGCTGCACCAATGAGAGATTGAATCACGCGTGTTATGGGCAGCCCTAGGCCTCATATATATAGCGAAGGGGAGGGGCTGCGCCCCCTCTATGGTTCCCACCCCTAGGGGGGGCGGCAGCCCTAGATGGCCAAGGGGTGGCGGCCAAGAGGGGGGAGGAGAGGGAGGCGCAGGGTGTATGGGCCTTAGGGCCCATATGCCCTTAGGGTTTGCCCCCTCTCTCCTTCTAGGCGCATGGGCCTCAGTGGGGCTGGTGCCCTTGGCCCATGTAGGCCAAGGAGCACTCCCTACAGCCCATGTGCCCCCCCGGGGCAGGTGGCCCCACTTGGTGGACCCCGGGACCCTCCCGGTGGTCCCGGTACGTTACCGATAAACCCCGAAACTTTTCCGGTGACCAAAACAGGACTTCCCATATATAAAACTTTACCTCCGGACCATTCCGGAACTCCTCGTGACGTCCGGGATCTCATCCGGGACTCCGAACAACATTTGGTAACCACATACAAACTTCCTTTATAACCCTAGCGTCATCGAACCTTAAGTGTGTAGACCCTACGGGTTCGGGAGACATGCAGACATGACCGAGACGTTCTCCGGTCAATAACCAACAGCGGGATCTGGATACCCATGTTGGCTCCCACATGTTCCACGATGATCTCATCGGATGAACCATGATGTCAAGGACTTAATCAATCCCGTATACAATTCCCTTTGTCTATCGGTACGATACTTGCCCGAGATTCGATCGTCGGTATCCCGATACCTTGTTCAATCTCGTTACCGGCAAGTCTCTTTACTCGTTCCGTAACACATCATCCCGTGATCAACTCCTTGATCACATTGTGCACATTATGATGATGTCCTACCGAGTGGGCCCAGAGATACCTTTCCGTTTACATGGAGTGACAAATCCCAGTCTCGATTCGTGCCAACCCAACAGACACTTTCGGAGATACCTGTAGTGCACCTTTATAGTCACCCAGTTACGTTGTGACGTTTGGTACACCCAAAGCATTCCTACGGTATCCGGGAGTTGCACAATCTCATGGTCTAAGGAAATGATACTTGACATTAGCAAAGCTTTAGCATACGAACTACACGATCTAGTGCTATGCTTAGGATTGGGTCTTGTCCATCACATCATTCTCCTAATGATGTGATCCCGTTATCAACGACATCCAATGTCCATGGTCAGGAAACCGTAACCATCTATTGATCAACGAGCTAGTCAACTAGAGGCTTACTAGGGACATGGTGTTGTCTATATATCCACACATGTATCTGAGTTTCCTATCAATAGAATTCTAGCATGGATAATAAACGATTATCATGAACAAGGAAATATAATAATAATCAATTTATTATTGCCTCTAGGGCATATTTCCAACAGTCTCCCACTTGCACTAGAGTCAATAATCTAGTTCACATCGCCATGTGATTAACACTCACAGGTCACATCGCCATGTGACTAACACTCAAGAGTTTACCAGAGTCAATAATCTAGTTCACATCACTATGTTGATTAACACTCAATGAGTTCTGTGTTTGATCATGTTGCTTGTGAGAGAGGTTTTAGTCAACGGGTCTGAACCTTTCAGATCCGTGTGTGCTTTACAAATCTCTATGTCATCTCCTAGATGTAGCTACCACGTTCTATTTGGAGCTATTCCAAATAACTGTTCTACTTGGAGCTATTCTAAATTGTTGCTCCATTATACGTATCCGGTATCTCTACTCAGAGCTATCCGGATAGATGTTAAACTTGCATCGACGTAACCCTTTACGACGAACTCTTTTTCCCACCTCCATAATCGAAAAAAATTCCTTAGTCCACTAGTTACTAAGGATAACTTTGACCGCTGTCCTTGGATCACTCTTGTACCCCTCATGGCAAGGCACACTTCGGGTGCGGTACATAGCATAGCATACTGTAGAGCCTACGTCTTAAGCATAGGGGACGACCTTCGTCCTTTCTCTCCATTCTGCCGTGGTCGAGCTTTAAGTCTTAACTTCATACCTTACAACTCAGGCAAGAACTCCTTCTTTGACTGATCCATCTTGAACACCTTCAAGATCATGTCAAGGAATGTGCTCATTTGAAAGTACCATTAAGCGTTTTGATCCATCCTTATAGATCTTGATGCTCAATGTTCAAGTAGCTTAATCAAGGCTTTCCATTGAAAAACACTTTCCAAATAACCCTATATGCTTTCCAGAAATTCTACGTCATTTCTGATCAACAATATGTCAACAACATATACTCATCAGAAATTCTATAGTGCTCCCACTCACTTCTTTGAAATACAAGTTTCTCATAAACTTTGTATACACCAAAATCTTTGATCATCTCATCAAAGCATACATTCCAACTCCGAGATGCTTACTCCAGTCCTTAGAAGGATTGCTGGAGCTTTGCATACTTATTAGCATATTTCAGGATTGACAAAACCTTCCGGTTGTATCACATACAACCTTTCCTCAAAAAATCGTCGAGGAAACAATGTTTTGACATCCTATCTGCAAGATTTCATAAATAATGCAGTAATCGCTAATATAATTCCAACAGACTCTTAGCATCGCTACGAGTGAGAAAGTCTCATCGTACTCAACTCCTTGAACTTGTCAGAAAACATCTTAACGACAAGTTGAGCTTTCTTAATGGTGATACTTACCATCATTGTCCGTCTTCCTTTTAAAATCCATCTGTACTCAACAGTCTCACGACCATCGAGCAGTTCTTCCAAAGTCTACACTTTGTTTTCATATATGGATCCTCTCTCGGATTATATGGCCTCGAGCCATTTATCGGAATCCAGGCCCACCACCGCTTCTCCATAGCTCGTAGGTTCATTGTTGTCTAGCAATCATGACTTCCAAGACAGGATTACGTACCAATCAGAAGTAGTACGCATCCTTGTCATCCTACGAGGTTTGGGAGTGACTTGATCTGAAGTCTCATGATCAATATCATAAGCTTCCACTTCAATTGGTGTAGGTGCCACAGGAACAACTTCCTGTGCCCTGCCACACACTAGTTGAAGAGACGGTTCAATAACCTCATCAAGTCTCCACCATCCTCCCACTCAATTCTTTCGAGAGAAACTTTTCCTCGAGAAAGGACCTGATTCTAAAAACAATCCCTTATTGCTTTCGGATCTGAGACAGGAGGTATACCCAACTGTTTTGGGTGTCCTATGAAGATGCATTTATCCGCTTTGGGTTCGAGCCTATCAGCCTGAAACTTTTTCACATAAGCATCGCAGCCCCAAACTTTTAAGAAATGACAGCTTAGGTTTCTCTAAACCATAGTTCATACGATGTCATCTCATCGGAATTACGTGGTGCCCTATTTAAAGTGAATCTGGTTGTCTCTAATGCCTAACCCATAAACTATCATGGTAATTCGATAAGAGACATCATGGTATGCATCATATCCAATAAGGTGTAGTTATGATGTACAGACACACCATCACACTATGGTGTTCCAGGCTGTATTAGTTGTGAAACGATTTCCACAATGTCTTAATTCTGTGCCAAACTCGTAATTCAGATATTCATCTCTATGATCATATCATAGATCTTTTATCCTCTTGTTACGACGATCTTTCAACTTCACACTGAAATTACTTGAACCTTTCAATAATTCAGACTCGTGATTCATCGAGTAAATATACTCAACATTTACTCAAATCATCTGTGAAGTAAGAACACAACGATATCCACTACACGCCTCAGCACTCATTGGACTGCACACATCAAAATGTATTACTTCCAACAAGTTATTTTACTGAAACCGAGGCTTTCAGTCATCTTGCCCATGTGGTATGATTTGCATGTCTCAAGTGATTCAAAATCAAGTGAGTCCAAACGGTCCATTTGCATGGTGTTTCTTCATGCATATACACCAATAGACATGGTTCGCATGTCTCAAACTTTTCAAAAAAAATGAGTGAGCCCAAAGATCCATCAACATGGAGCTTCCTCATGCGTTTTATACCGATATGACTTACGTGGCAGTGCCACAAGTAGGTGGTACTATCATTACTATTTTTTGGCATGAACATGTGTATCACTACGATCGAGATTCAATAAACCATTCATTTTAAGTGTAAGACCATTGAAGGTATTATTCAAATAAACAGAGTAACCATTATTCTCCTTAAATGAATAACCGTATCGCGATAGACATATTCCAATCATGTCTATGCTCAACGCAAACACCAATCTCGATGGTAGAGGGAGCGTACGATATTTGATCAACCTTGGAAATACTTCCAACACATATCGTTATCTCACCTTTAGCTAGTCTCCGTTTATTCCGCAGCTTTTATTTCGAGTTACTAACACTTAGCAACCGAACCAGTATCTAGTACCCTGGTGCTACTAGGAGTACTAGTAACGTACACATTAACATAATGTATATCCAATATACTTCTATCGACCTTGCCAGCCTTCTAATCTACCAAGTATCTAGGGTAATTCTGCTCCAGTGGTTGTTCCCCTTATTACAGAAGCACTTAGTCTCGGGTTTGGGTTCAACCTTGGGTTTCTTCACCAGAGCAGCAGCTGAATTGCCATTTCATGAAGTATCCCTTCTTGCCCTTGCCCTTCTTGAAACTAGTGGTTTCACTGACCATCAACAATTGATGCTCCTTCTTGATTTCTACTTTCGTGGTGTCAAACATCGCGAATATCTCAAGGATCATCATTTATGTCCCTGATATATTATAGTTCATCACGAAGCTCTAGCAGGTTGGTGGTAATGACTTCGGAGAAACATCACTATCTTGTCTGGAAGATTAACTCCCACTTGATTCAAATGATTGTTGTACTCAGACAATCTGAGCACAAGCTCAACAATTGAGCTTTTCTCCCTTAGTTTGCAGGCTAAGAAAATCGTCGGAGGTCTTATACCTCTTGACATGGGCACGAGCCTGAAATCCCAATTTCAGCCCTCAAAACATCTCATATGTTTCGCGACGTTTCAAAAACGTCTTTGGTGCCTCAACTCTAAACCGTTTAACTAAACTATCACGTAGTTATCAAAACGTGTATGTCAAATGTTCGCAACATCTACAGACGACGTTCGAGGTTCAGCACACTGAGCGGTGCATTAAGGACATAAGCCTTCTAAGAAGCAATGAGGACAATCCTCAGTTTACGGACCTAGTCCGCATAATTGCTACTATCAACTTTCAACTAATTTTTCTCTAGGAACATATCTAAATAGTAGAACTATAGCGTGTGCTACGACATAATTTGCAAAATCCTTTTGACTATGTTCAGGATAATTAAGTTCATCTTATGAACTCCCACTCAGATAGACATCCCTCTAGTCATCTAAGTGATTACATGATTCGAGTTAACTAGGCCGTGTCCGATCATCACGTGAGACGGACTAGTCAACATCGGTGAACATCTTCATGTTGATCGTATCTACCATACGACTCATGCTCGACCTTTCGGTCTTCTGTGTTCCGAGGCCATGTCTATACACATGCTAGGCTCGTCAAGTTAACCCTAAGTGTTTTGCATGTGTAAAACTGTCTTACACCCGTTGTATGTGAACGTAAGGATCTATCACACCCGATCATCACGTGGTGCTTCGAAACGACGAACTGTAGCAACGGTGCACAGTTAGGGGAGAACACTTCTTGAAATTTTAATGAGGGATCATCTTATTTACTACCGTCGTTCTAAGCAAATAAGATGTATAAACATGATAAACATCACATGCAATCAAATAGTGACATGATATGGCCAATATCACTTTGCTCCTTTTGATCTCCATCTTCGGGGCTCCATGATCATCATCGTCACCGGCATGACACCATGATCTCCATCATCGTGTCTTCTTGAAGTTGTCACGTCATCTATTACTTCTACTACTACAACTAACGGTTAGCAATAAAGTAAAGTAATTACATGACGTTTATGTTGACACGCAGGTCATAAATAAATTAAGACAATTCCTATGGCTCCTGCCGGTTGTCATACTCATCGACATGCAAGTCGTGATTCCTATTACAAGAACATGATCAATCTCATACATCACATATATCATTCATCACATCCTTTGGCCATATCACATCACATGGCATACCCTGCAAAAACAAGTTAGACGTCCTCTAATTGTTGTTTGCATGTTTTACGTGGCTGCTATGGGTTACTAGCAAGAACGTTTCTTACCTACGCAAAGACCACAATGTGATATGCCAATTGCTATTTACCTTCATAAGGACCCTTTTCATCGAATCCGATCCGACTAAAGTGGGAGAGACAAACGCCCGCTAGCCACCTTATGCAACTAGTGCATGTCAGTCGGTGGAACCAGTCTCACGTAAGAGTACGTGTAAGGTCGGTCCGGGCCGCTTCATCCCACAATGCCGCTGAATCAAGATAAGACTAGTAACGGCAAGCATATTGAACAAAATCAACGCCCACAACTACTTTGTGTTCTACTCGTGCATAGAATCTACACAATAGACCTAGCTCATGATGCCACTGTTGGGGAACGTAGCAGAAATTCAAAATTTTCCTACGTGTCACCAAGATCTATCTATGGAGAGACCAGCAACGAGGGGAAGGAGAGTTGCATCTACATACCCTTGTAGATCGCTAAGCGGAAGCGTTCAAGTGAACGGGGTTGATGGAGTCGTACTCGTCGTGATCCAAATCACCGATGACCAAGTGCCGAACGGACGGCACCTCCGCGTTCAACACACGTACAGCCCGGTGATGTCTCCCACGCCTTGATCCAGCAAGGGGAGAGGGAGAGGTTGAGGAAGACTCCATCCAGCGGTAGCACAACGGCGTGGTGGTGATGGAGGAGCGTGGCAATCATGCATGGCTTCGCCAAGCACCGCAGAAGAGGAGGAAGAAGAGACGCAGGGCTGCACCAACGAGAGATTGAATCACGCGTGTTATGGGCAGCCCTAGGCCTCATATATATAGGGAAGGGGAGGGGCTGCGCCCCCTCTAGGGTTCCCACCCCTAGGAGGGGCGGCAGCCCTAGATGGCCAAGGGGTGGCGGCCAAGAGGGGGGAGGAGAGGGAGGCGCAGGGTGTATGGGCCTTAGGGCCCATATGCCCTTAGGGTTTGCCCCCTCTCTCCTTCTAGGCGCATGGGCCTTAGTGGGGCTGGTGCCCTTGGCCCATGTAGGCCAAGGAGCACTCCCTACAGCCCATGTGGCCTCCCCGGGGCAGGTGGCCCCACTTGGTGGACCCCGGGACCCTCCCGGTGGTCCCGGTACGTTACCGATAAACCCCGAAACTTTTCCGGTGACCAAAACAGGACTTCCCATATATAAATCTTTACGTCCGGACCATTCCGGAACTCCTCGTGACGTCCGGGATCTCATCCGGGACTCCGAACAACATTCGGTAACCACATACAAACTTCCTTTATAACCCTAGCATCATCGAACCTTAAGTGTGTAGACCCTACGGGTTCGGGAGACATGCAGACATGACCGAGACGTTCTCCGGTCAATAACCAACAGCGGGATCTGGATACCCATGTTGGCTCCCACATGTTCCACGATGATCTCATCGGATGAACCATGATGTCAAGGACTTAATCAATCCCGTATACAATTCCCTTTGTCTATTGGTACGATACTTGCCCGAGATTCGATTGTCGATATCCCGATACCTTGTTCAATCTCGTTACCGGCAAGTCTCTTTACTCGTTCCGTAACACATCATCCCGTGATCAACTCCTTGATCACATTGTGCACATTATGATGATGTCCTACCGAGTGGGCCCAGAGATACCTTTCCGTTTACACGGAGTGACAAATCCCAGTCTCGATTCGTGCCAACCCAACAGACACTTTCGGAGATACCTGTAGTGCATCTTTATAGTCACCCAGTTACGTTGTGACGTTTGGTACACCCAAAGCATTCCTACGGTATCCGGGAGTTGCACAATCTCATGGTCTAAGGAAATGATACTAGACATTAGCAAAGCTTTAGCATACGAACTACACGATCTAGTGCTATGCTTAGGATTGGGTCTTGTCCATCACATCATTGTCCTAATGACGTGATCCCGTTATCAACGACATCCAATGTCCATGGTCAGGAAACCGTAACCATCTATTGATCAACGAGCTAGTCAACTAGAGGCTTATTAGGGACATGGTGTTGTCTATGTATCCACACATCTATCTGAGTTTCCTATCAATACAATTCTAGCATGGATAATAAACGATTATCATGAACAAGGAAATATAATAATAATCAATTTTTTATTGCCTCTAGGGCATATTTCCAACAAAAATAGTAGTGGCGCACCGTCTAACCCCCACCGTGTGCCATTGCTATTTTTGAATTTTGAATTTGGATCTGGATCGTGATTTTTTTGCCCATTTTTTGCTCGTTTTTTGGCACGATATTATTTCAAATTTTGTTCCTGTTTTTGGATCTTGTACGTTCTTTTGCCTTGTTCTTTTGCCGGAGAGGAGTTCGCCGGAGAGGAGGAGGAGGTCACCGGAGAGGCGTTCGCCTACATCGCCGGAGAGGAGGAGGAGGTCGCCGGAGAGGAGTTCACCGAAGCATCGGAGAGGAGGAAGGAAAAACCATGAGGGAATGGGAGGAGAGGAGGGAGGAGGAGCTCACCGGAGAGGAGGGAGGAGGATCTCATCGGAGAGGAGGGAGGAGAAATCGTGAGGGGAGGGGAGGGGAGGGGAGGAGAGGAGGGAGGGGGAGGTCACCGGAGAGGAGGAGGAGGAGGTCGCCGGAGAGGAGGAGGGTAGTATGGTGGAGGAGAGGAGGAGATGGAGTGGAGGATAGGAGGAGATGGAGTGGAGGAGAGGTGGAGTGGAGGAGAAGAATGAAGAGGTAAGGAGGAGAGGACCACGCCCAGCCATATATACGGCATAGTAATGGCGCACCGTGGGCAGGTGCGCCATTAGTTTTTTTTATTTTTTTGATTTATTTTGAATTTTGAAGGCGGGAAGATACTAATGGCGCACCATGGGCAGGTGCGCCATTAGTAACTTTTTTGACTTATTTTAAATTTTGAAGGCGGGAAGATACTAATGGCGCACCATGGGCAGGTGCGCCATTAGTAAGTTTGATTTTTTTTGAATTTTTTTGCCTCTCCAGATCTTAAAAGCCCCATATCTTTTTTCGGTTAGGTTTTTGAGGATTTTGACAATGTTTAACGGGGTTCCCCATGTTAAATTCAGATGTAACTTTTCGAGTAGATGATTTTTCATATAAAAAACTTTTTCATCCGAGTTCGTACGCAAAAGTTATGCCCATTTTTACAAATTCTCGAGAGATTTTGTAAAAAAGTCGAAAATTCATGTTTGTAAATTTCGCTAACAACTAGACCACATATCACATGGGAATCTTATTTTCTTTTTTTTGACATTTCTATCATTTTCTTTTATTTTTTTTGAAACTGAAAAGGCGGTCCACGAGGGGGGGGGGGTGCATTCGTGCGAATGTTTGAACTAGTAATGGCACACCACCCCCACGGTGCGCCATTAGTAGTTTTGAAAAAATTAAAAAAAATGTTTTACTAATGGCGCACCGTGGATGTGATGTGCCATTACTAGTTCAACTAGTAATGGCGCACCACTCCCACGGTGCGCCATTAGTAGTTTTGAAAAAATTAAAAAAATTGTTTTACTAATGGCACGCCGTGGATGTGGTGCGCCATTAGCATTTGCACACTAATGGCGCACCAACACATGGTGCGCCATTAGTATATAGTAATGGCGCACCACATATCTAGTGCGCCATTAGTGTCAATTCCATCTATAGCCCTTTTCCTAGTAGTGTCATAACTATTCATCTCACCAATACTGATTTCTCGCGGAGTTTCTGAATCATCTTGACTGGCTCTACTGTCTTGAGTATCGGATTTGTACCAAATGTTTGTCTTGGCTAGCAAAAAAGGGGTATGGTCTTATATGATAGTATCCGTAGTCTTGGCTGACGGTGGTGTTGGCAGAAGAATTTTTGTTCATGACAGGATATCCTTTGATGCTTCTCATAAGTGAGTACACATGCCTCAAGACTGTTATTCATCCTTTTGGTTATTCATTTTGTCGGAATATCCATGGGGGTAGTAGGCTGTGCGATGCTTTACCATGGATGCTGGAGTCAACTGTTGAATTGACCCTTGGTCTGATTTGACAGACCCAAATATTCGATACCAACAAATCCGAGCATACACTGTTAACTGAGCGGGTCTTTCCTTGATATGGGGTCCTTACCAAAATTGAGTAGACCCTGCATTTCCAGTCTTTCTCCTTCATTATTGTTCTCTTTGTCTGGATCCTTTGCTGAAAGAGCTTGATCATATTGCATTCTTCATGTGACCATAGTTACCGTCGGGTGCAATATTTTGGCAATCATAAATTATCCTCATTCTTCTTACATGGTAACATCGTTTAAATGGCAGGTTCATCGCCCTACAAGTTTTAACCATAGGATATGATCATCTAAACTCTTGCAAGGAATCGGCAAATAAATCAGTAGCCACCAGAACGGTCTTTACAACTCAGATCTGGGGCATTACTAAAATAACTCAACCACGGCTCAAGACGGCCGAAAAGCAGCTCAGAGCATGAGACCGTGTTGATAAGAAGAAAGTGGTAGTTCCCTAAGACGGCTGAAAAGCATCTCAGAGCAAAGGGGCACTATCACAAAAAGAAACTCAACAGTTGTACGAGACACCCAGAAAGCAGCTCAGAACTCGTGACAGTTGTTGAATAGAGAAATATAAAGTCGACATCCACCCCAGTCGGCCAAAACAGCTCAGAACACAGGCGTGGTGCCGTTACCAGAGAAAAGTAGACAACGGCTCATCAGGATCATATTCCAAGGTCACAAGTGTTGGGGAACGTAGCAGAAATTCAAAATTTTCCTACGTGTCACCAAGATCTATCTATGGAGAAACTAGCAACGAGTAGAAAGAGAGTTGCATCTACATACCCTTGTAGATCGCTAAGCGGAAGCGTTCAAGTGAACGGGGTTGATGGAGTCGTACTCGTCGTGATTCAAATCACCGATGACCAAGTGCCGAACGCACGGCACCTCCGCGTTCAACACACGTACAGCCCGGTGACGTCTCCCACGCCTTGATCCAGCAAGGAGAGAGGGAGAGGTTGAGGAAGACTCCTTCCAGCAGTAGCACAACGGCGTGGTGGTGATGGAGGAGCGTGGCTATCCTGCAGGGCTTCGCCAAGCACCACAGAAGAGGAGGGAGAAGAGAGATGCAGGGCTGCACCAACGAGAGATCTGATCGCGTGTTGTGGGCAGCCCCCAGGCCTCATATATATAGGGGAAGGGGAGGGCTGCGCCCCCTCTAGGGTTTCCCACCTCTAGGGGTGGCGGCCAGCCCTAGATGGGAACCAAAGGGGCGGCCAAGGGGGGGAGAGGGGAAGGAACCCACTAGGTGGGCCTTAAGGCCCAACTGGACTAGGGTTTGCCCCCTCCCACTCATCCTTGCGCCTTGGGCCCCTTGTGGGGGGCGCACTAGCCCTCCTAGGGGCTGGTCCCCTCCCACACTTAGCCCACGCAGCCTTCTGGGGTTGGTGGCCCCACTTGGTGGACCCCCGGGACCCTCCCGGTGGTCCCGGTACGTTACCGATAAACCCCGAAACTCTTCCGGTGTCCAAAACAGGACTTCCCATATATAAATCTTTACCTCCGGACCATTCCGGAACTCCTCGTGACGTCCGAGATCTCATCCGGGACTCCGAACAACATTCGGTAACCACATACTAACTTCCTTTATAACCCTAGCGTCATCGAACCTTAAGTGTGTAGACCCTACGGGTTCGGGAGACATGCAGACATGACCGAGACGTTCTCCGGTCAATAACCAACAGCGGGATCTGGATACCCATGTTGGCTCCCACATGTTCCACGATGATCTCATCGGATGAACCACGATGTCAAGGACTTAATCAATCCCGTATACAATTCCCTTTGTCTATCGGTACGATACTTGCCCGAGATTCGATCGTCGGTATCCCGATACCTTGTTCAATCTCGTTACCGGCAAGTCTCTTCACTCGTTCCGCAGCACATCATCCCGTGATCAACTCCTTGATCACATTGTGCACATTATGATGATGTCCTACCGAGTGGGCCCAGAGATACCTCTCCGTCACACGGAGTGACAAATCCCAGTCTCGATTCGTGCCAACCCAACAGACACTTTCAGAGATACCCGTAGTGTACCTTTATAGCCACCCAGTTACGTTGTGACGTTTGGCACACCCAAAGCACTCCTACGGTATCCGGGAGTTGCACAATCTCATGGTCTAAGGAAATGATACTTGACATTAGCAAAGCTTTAGCATACGAACTACACGATCTAGTGCTATGCTTAGGATTGGGTCTTGTCCATCACATCATTCTCCTAATGATGTGATCCCGTTATCAACGACATCCAATGTCCATGGTTAGGAAACCGTAACCATCTATTGATCAACGAGCTAGTCAACTAGAGGCTTACTAGGGACATGGTGTTGTCTATGTATCCACACATGTATCTGAGTTTCCTATCAATACAATTCTAGCATGGATAATAAACGATTATCATGAACAAGGAAATATAATAATAATCAATTTATTATTGCCTCTAGGGCATATTTCCAACAGTCTCCCACTTGCACTAGAGTCAATAATCTAGTTCACATCGCCATGTGATTAACACTCACAGGTCACATCGCCATGTGACTAACACCCAAGAGTTTACTAGAGTCAGTAGTCTAGTTCACATCACTATGTGATTAACACTCAATGAGTTCTAGGTTTGATCATGTTGCTTGTGAGAGAGGTTTTAGTCAACGGGTCTGAACCTTTCAGATCCGTGTGTGCTTTACAAATCTCTATGTCATCTCCTAGATGTAGCTACCACGTTCTATTTGGAGCTATTCCAAATAACTGTTCTACTTGGAGCTATTCTAAATTGTTGCTCCATTATACGTATCCGGTACCTCTACTCAGAGCTATCCGGATAGGTGTTAAGCTTGCATCGACGTAACCCTTTACGACGAACTCTTTTACCACCTCCATAATCGAGAAAAATTCCTTAGTCCACTAGTTACTAAGGATAACTTTGACCGCGGTCCTGTGATCCATTCTTGGTTCACTCTTGTACCCCTTGACTGACTCATGGCAAGGCACACTTCAGGTGCGGTACACAGCATAGCATACTGTAGAGTCTATGTCTTAAGCATAGGGGACGACCTTCGTCCTTTCTCTCTATTCTGCCGTGGTCGAGCTTTAAGTCTTAACTTCATACCTTAACTCAGGCAAGAACTCCTTCTTTGACTGATCCATCTTGAACACCTTCAAGATCACGTCAAGATATGTGCTCATTTGAAAGTTCCATTAAGCGTTTTGATCTATCCTTATAGATCTTAATGCTCAATGTTCAAGTAGCTTAATCCAGGCTTTCCATTGAAAAACACTTTCCAAATAATCCTATATGCTTTCCAGAAATTCTACGTCACTTCTGATCAACAATATTTCAACAACATATACTTATCAGAAATTCTATAGTGCTCCCACTCACTTCTTTGGAAGTACAAGTTTCTCATAAACTTTGTACACACCAAAATCTTTGATCATCTCATCAAAGCACACATTCCAACTCCGAGATGCTTACTCCAGTCCTCAGAAGGATTGCTGGAGCTTTGCATACTTATTAGCATATTTCAGGATAGACAAAAACTTTCCGGTTGTATCACGTACAACCTTTCCTCAAAAAATCGTCGAGGAAACAATGTTTTGACATCCTATCTGCAAGATTTCATAAATGATGCAGTAATTGCTAATATAATTCCAACAGACTCTTAGCATCGCTACGAGTGAGAAAGTCTCATCGTAGTCAACTCCTTGAACTTGTCGGGAAACATCTTAACGACAAGTCGAGCTTTCTTAATGGTGACACTTACCATCATTGTCTGTCTTCCTTTTAAAATCCATCTGTACTCAATAGCCCTACGACCATTAAGTAGTTCTTCCAAAGTCTACACTTTGTTTTCATACATGGATCCTCTCTCGGATTGTATGGCCTCAAGCCATATATCGGAATACGGGCCCACCATCGCTTCTCCATAGCTCGTAGGTTCATTGTTGTCTAGCAACATGACTTCCAAGACAGGATTACGTACCACTCTGAAGTAGTACGCATCCTTGTCATCCCACGAGGTTTGGGAGTGACTTGATCTGAAGTCTCGTGATCAATATCATAAGCTTCCACTTCAATTGGTGTAGGTGCCACAGGAACAACTTCCTGTGCCCTGCCACACACTAGTTGAAGAGACGGTTCAATAACCTCATCAAGTCTCCACCATCCTCCCACTCAATTCTTTCGAGAGAAACTTTTCCTCGAGAAAGGACCCGATTCTAGAAACAATCCCTTATTGCTTTCGGATCTGAGACAGGAGGTATACCCAATTGTTTTGGGTGTCCTATGAAGATGCATTTATCCGCTTTGGGTTCGAGCTTATCAGCCTGAAACCTTTTTCACATAAGCGTCGCAGCCCCAAACTTTTAAGAAATGACAGCTTAGGTTTCTCTAAACCATAGTTCATACGGTGTCATCTCATCGGAATTACGTGGTGCCCTATTTAAAGTGAATGCGGTTATCTCTAATGCCTAACCCATAAACTATCGTGGTAATTCGATAAGAAACATCATGGTATGCATCATATCCAATAGGGTGCAGTTATGATGTTCGGACACACCATCACACTATGGTGTTCCAGGCTGTATTAGTTGTGAAACAATTTCCACAATGTCTTAATTCTGTGCCAAACTCGTAATTCAGATATTCATCTCTATGATCATATCATAGATCTTTTATCCTCTTGTCACGACGATCTTTCAACTTCACCCTGAAGTTACTTGAACCTTTCAATAATTCAGACTCGTGATTCATCAAGTAAATATTCTCAACATCTACGTAAATCATCTGTGAAGTAAAACCATAAAGATATCCACTACACGCCTCAGCACTCATTGGACTGCACACATCTAAATGTATTACTTCCAGCAAGTTGCTTTCTAGTTCCATTTTACTGAAACCGAGGCTTTCAGTCATCTTGCCCATGTGGTATGATTTGCATGTCTCAAGTGATTCAAAAATCAAGTGAGTTCAAATGGCCCATTTGCATGGAGTTTCTTCATGCATATATACCAATAGACATGGTTCGCATGTCTCAAACTTTCCAAAAATGAGTGAGTCCAAAGATCCATCAACATGGAGCTTCTTCATGCGTTTTATACCGATATGACTTACGTGGCAGTGCCACAAGTAGGTGGTACTATCATTATTATCTTTTGGCATGAACATGTGTATCACTACGATCGAGATTCAATAAACCATTCATTTTAGGTGTAAGACCATTGAAGGTATTACTCAAATAAACAGAGTAACCATTATTCTCCTTAAATGAATAACCGTATTGCGATAGACATAATCCAATCATGTCTATGCTCAACGCAAACACCAATCTCAATGGTAGAGGGAGCGTGCGATGCTTGATCATATCAACATTGGAAACACTTCCAACACATATCGTCAGCTCACCTTTAGCTAGTCTCCGTTTATTCCGTAGCTTTTATTTCGAGTTACTAACACTTAGCAACCGAACCGGTATCTAATACCCTGGTGCTACTAGGAGTACTAGTAAAGTACACATCAACATAATGTATATCCAATATACTTCTATCGACCTTGCCAGCCTTCTTATCTACCAAGTATCTAGGGTAATTCCGCTCCAGTGGCTGTTCCCCTTATTACAGAAGCACTTAGTCTCGGGTTTGGGTTCAACCTTGGGTTTCTTCACCAGAGCAGCAGCTGATTTGCCGTTTCATGAAGTATCCCTTCTTGCCCTTGCCCTTCTTGAAACTAGTGGTTTCACTAACCATCAACAATTGATGCTCCTTCTTGATATCTACTTTTGCGGTGTCAAACATCGCGAATATCTCAAGGATCATCATATATGTCCCTGATATATCATAGTTCATCACGAAGCTCTAGCAGCTTGGTGGTAATGACTTCGGAGAAACATCATTATCTCATATGGAAGATCAACTCCCACTCGATTAAATGAATGTTGTACTCAGACAATCTGAGCACAAGCTCAACAATTGAGCTTTTCTCCTTAGTTTGTAGGCTAAGAAAATCGTCGGAGGTCTTATACCTCTTGATGTGGGCACGAGCCTGAAATCCCAATTTCAGCCCTCGAAACATCTCATATGTTTCGCGACGTTTCAAAAACGTCTTCGATGCCTCAACTCTAAACCGTTTAACTGAACTATCATGTAGTTATCAAAAACGTGTATGTCCGATGTTCGTAACATCCACATACGACGTTCGAGGTTCAGCACACTGAGCGGTGCATTAAGGACATAAGCCTTCTAAGAAGCAATGAGGACAATCCTCAGTCTACGGACCCAGTCCGCATAATTGCTACTATCAACTTTCAACTAATTTTCTCTAGGATCATATCTAAACAGTAGAACTATAGCATGAGCTACGACATAATTTGCAAAATCCTTTTGACTATGTTCAGGATAATTAAGTTCATCTTATGAACTCCCACTTAGATAGACATCCCTCTAGTCATCTAAGTGATTACATGATCCGAGTCAACTAGGCCGTGTCCGATCATCACGTGAGACGGACTAGTCAACGTCGGTGAACATCTTCATGTTGGTCGTATCTTCTATACGACTCATGCTCGACCTTTCGGTCTTCTGTGTTCCGAGGCCATGTCTGTACATGCTAGGCTCGTCAAGTTAACCCTAAGTGTTTTGCATGTGTAAAACTGTCTTACACCCGTTGTATGTGAACGTAAGGATCTATCACACCCGATCATCACGTGGTGCTTCGAAACAACGAACTTTAGCAACGGTGCACAGTTAGGGGAGAACACTTCTTGAAATTTTAATGAGGGATCATCTTATTTACTACCGTCGTTCTAAGCAAATAAGATGTATAAACATGATAAACATCACATGCAATCAAATAGTGACATGATATGGCCAATATCACTTTGCTCCTTTTGATCTCCATCTTCGGGGCTCCATGATCATCATCGTCACCGGCATGACACCATGATCTCCATCATCATGATCTCCATCATCGTGTCTTCTTGAAGTTGTCACGTCATCTATTACTTCTACTACTACAGCTAACGGTTAGCAATAAAGTAAAGTAATTACATGACGTTTATGTTGACACGCAGGTCATAAATAAATAAAGACAACTCCTATGGCTCCTGCCGGTTGTCATATTCATCGACATGCAAGTCGTGATTCCTATTACAAGAACATGATCAATCTCATACATCACATATATCATTCATCACATCCTTTGGCCATATCACATCACATAGCATACCCTGCAAAAACAAGTTAGACGTCCTCTAATTGTTGTTTGCATGTTTTACGTGGCTGCTATGGGTTTCTAGCAAGAACGTTTCTTACCTACGCAAAGACCACAACGTGATATGCCAATTGCTATTTACCCTTCATAAGGACCCTTTTCATCAAATCCGATCCGACTAAAGTGGGAGAGACAGACACCCGCTAGCCACCTTATGCAACTAGTGCATGTCAGTCGGTGGAACCAGTCTCACGTAAGAGTACGTGTAAGGTCGGTCCGGGCCGCTTCATCCCACGATGCCGCCGAATCAAGATAAGACTAGTAACGGCAAGCATATTGAACAAAATCAACGCCCACAACTACTTTGTGTTCTACTCGTGCATAGAATCTACGCAATAGACCTAGCTCATGATGCCACTGTTGGGGAACGTAGCAGAAATTCAAAATTTTCCTACGTGTCACCAAGATCTATCTATGGAGAAACTAGCAACGAGTAGAAAGAGAGTTGCATCTACATACCCTTGTAGATCGCTAAGCGGAAGCGTTCAAGTGAACGGGGTTGATGGAGTCGTACTCGTCGTGATTCAAATCACCGATGACCAAGTGCCGAACGCACGGCACCTCCGCGTTCAACACACGTACAGCCCGGTGACGTCTCCCACGCCTTGATCCAGCAAGGAGAGAGGGAGAGGTTGAGGAAGACTCCTTCCAGAAGCAGCACAACGGCGTGGTGGTGATGGAGGAGCGTGGCTATCCTGCAGGGCTTCGCCAAGCACCACAGAAGAGGAGGGAGAAGAGAGATGCAGGGCTGCACCAACGAGAGATCTGATCGCGTGTTGTGGGCAGCCCCCAGGCCTCATATATATAGGGGAAGGGGAGGGCTGCGCCCCCTCTAGGGTTTCCCACCTCTAGGGGTGGCGGCCAGCCCTAGATGGGAACCAAAGGGGCAGCCAAGGGGTGGAGAGGGGAAGGAACCCACTAGGTGGGCCTTAAGGCCCAACTGGACTAGGGTTTGCCCCCTCCCACTCATCCTTGCGCCTTGGGCCCCTTGTGGGGGGCGCACCAGCCCTCCTAGGGGCTGGTCCCCTCCCACACTTGGCCCATGCAGCCTTCTGGGGTTGGTGGCCCCACTTGGTGGACCCCCGGGACCCTCCCGGTGGTCCCGGTACGTTACCGATAAACCCCGAAACTCTTCCGGTGTCCAAAACAGGACTTCCCATATATAAATCTTTACCTCCGGACCATTCCGGAACTCCTCGTGACGTCCGGGATCTCATCCGGGACTCCGAACAACATTCGGTAACCACATACTAACTTCCTTTATAACCCTAGCGTCATCGAACCTTAAGTGTGTAGACCCTACGGGTTCGGGAGACATGCAGACATGACCGAGACGTTCTCCGGTCAATAACCAACAGCGGGATCTGGATACCCATGTTGGCTCCCACATGTTCCACGATGATCTCATCGGATGAACCACGATGTCAAGGACTTAATCAATCCCGTATACAATTCCCTTTGTCTATCGGTACGATACTTGCCCGAGATTCGATCGTCGGTATCCCGATACCTTGTTCAATCTCGTTACCGGCAAGTCTCTTTACTCGTTCCGCAGCACATCATCCCGTGATCAACTCCTTGATCACATTGTGCACATTATGATGATGTCCTACCGAGTGGGCCCAGAGATACCTCTCCGTCACACGGAGTGACAAATCCCAGTCTCGATTCGTGCCAACCCAACAGACACTTTCAGAGATACCCGTAGTGTACCTTTATAGCCACCCAGTTACGTTGTGACGTTTGGCACACCCAAAGCACTCCTACGGTATCCGGGAGTTGCACAATCTCATGGTCTAAGGAAATGATACTTGACATTAGCAAAGCTTTAGCATACGAACTACACGATCTAGTGCTATGCTTAGGATTGGGTCTTGTCCATCACATCATTCTCCTAATGATGTGATCCCGTTATCAACGACATCCAATGTCCATGGTTAGGAAACCGTAACCATCTATTGATCAACGAGCTAGTCAACTAGAGGCTTACTAGGGACATGGTGTTGTCTATGTATCCACACATGTATCTGAGTTTCCTATCAATACAATTCTAGCATGGATAATAAACGATTATCATGAACAAGGAAATATAATAATAATCAATTTATTATTGCCTCTAGGGCATATTTCCAACAACAAGTACTTGTACAGAGCTCACTGTTGACGTAAATCTTCATAGTCCTTTGTCACACTAAGGTGTATATATGGCTTCCTTCGCATATATTGCGAATCTGATTCCCGAGGCAGACTTGTGTTCTAACTGATTCTTGCTTCTGACCAAACTGTTGCGAACCGGATTATTGGGATTCACGGTCATATGTTGTCAAGTCACCGTGTCATATCTTTTACCAATGCCGTACTGAGGAAAATTGGATGACTTATGTTGGAGACCCTCGAGAGTATGCTGCTAAGGAAGACCAGGCATCATGCTTCAGAAGCTTCCCCCCTTAAATACTTGCTAGGGAGGAGTCGGTGCCTTATGCCAAATTTTTTTGCGGTTGCTTCCTGAAGAAGACATAGTACCTTTCACGGGAAATCATCCATGTATCGTACTAAGGAAGAAAAATAAATCCTGCCTTGGAAGCTTCTCTGGTAGCTTGCGAGGGGAGACTAGATTGCTTACACCAGAAGCCTCACATTGTGATACGCAGACCGATTACCACATACATACCATCTTAATATTTTTGCTGTTGAATACTTGTATGAAACGGGGTTTGCGGGACTATCATCCGTGTTGAGTATTGAATGCATGCCATATTTTGCTTGCTTCCAAGCATATCGTGTTTCAAAATCATCCTCAACGAAGAATCAAAACTTGCATCTGAATCATACCTTTGACTAAGAATATACCATCGATCTTGCACACAATTTATTTTCTAGGTGATTTGATCATTTCTGCTATGAAGGGTGCACACTGAGACAAACTTGATTATTCAGTAGCATGATTAGATATCCCCAATCTCAATGTAGTCGGCTGAGAATTCCGTACTTCTGTGAGGAGGACACACTAATGCAGACTTGATACTGATGGTCCATCCAGGATTTCCTTTGTATTCAGACAAGATGTTCCAAATTTCACTGCATTCTGCTATTAACTCCATTCTGTATAGCTGAGTTTCCAAATATATGCATTCCTTTCTGACTCTTTGGGTCCGATGTCGGTTGATGAGCAACTTTAATAGGGGAAAGATGTGTAACACCGAAGGCCTAAAGAAAGAAAACAAAAGAAATGACTAAAAGCTCACAAGCATACTACTAATAAAATTAATCAAGCACATCACATATTACTGCTACTCATAGAATAATATGCATGCACACCTAAGCACACAAATCTTGTAGAAACTCCGGTATTACGGTCTAATATGTTGTTACGGTGTGCACGAAAGTGAAATCCCTGTGCAGAAGGAGTTGGCGTAACCAAGGCTACACCAAGCACTATCTAATGGATACAGGGGCGAGGAAGGACTTGGGGAGTAAATAGTGAGACACAAGGTCACGACCACATCATCATCAAGCATACGAAGGGAATCATACACGTCCAAAGAATGAAATGACAGGGTAAGATAACAGTGGAAGACTCGGTTTATTGGCATTTCCCTTTTCTGATAACAAAGATCAGCAAGGGTTGCCAAGGGGACGAGATAGAGGGCAAGATCCGGGATAGAAACAAGCCTATCACCAAAATAATAGGGTTGGGTTATGGAAAGATATCGACACGATATCTGAGCATTACTCCTGCGAATTGTGTCTGGAACACTCGGCACCAGGGTATCACTCTGCTGGGACAGAGATGACACCGAACACCAAAAAGCAGGCATGCTAAGAAAGAGGGTGCAGGTAGTGGATCGAAACCGATGCCACCTACACTCACAAGATTAACCATTAGCGACTAAATAATAATCTATATGCATGCTATGTGACAAACGAATGCAGCAATCAAGTGCAACAAACCAACTGGGGTTAATAATACCGTTTCCTAACATTCGCGCGGGCAAGGGCATCCTACAGCCATACCTGCTCTGATACCAAGACTGTGGCACCTCGACTTAGAGAAACCGGAACGCCCCGTATTCCAGCCCAGAGATCGAGGAGAAGTCTTCTGGAATACGACACTGCTTACATAGAACAAACCATCTCTTTATTACAATCTATATTGGGTACAAGGGGTTCCGATATAACAAGGAATTACATCGGCACAGTGCTACCTCTTGAGCACTGCGTTGGTTTTCCCTTGAAGAGGAAAGGGTGATGCAGCAAATTAGCGTAAGTATTTCCCTCAGTTTTTGAGAACCAAGGTATCAATCCAGTAGGAGGCCACACACGAGTCCCTCGCACCTACACAAACAAATAAAATCCTCGCAACCAACACAATAAAGGGGTTGTCAATCCCTTCACGGTCAGTTACAAAAGTGAGATCTGATAGATATGATAAGATAATATTTTTGGTATTTTTATGATAAAGATGCAAAGTAAATAAAGCGAAATAAAAACTGCACCAGAAATAGCTTGTTAACGGGAGATTAATATGATGGAAAATAGACCCGGGGGCCATAGGTTTCACTAGTGGCTTCTCTTAAGAGGATAAGTATTACGGTGGGTAAACAAATTACTGTTGAGCAATTGACAAAATTGAGCATAGTTATGAGAATATCTAGGTATGATCATGTATATAGGCATCACGTCCGAGACAAGTAGACCGACTCCTGCCTGCATCTACCACTATTACTCCACCCATCAACCGCTATCCAGCATGCATATAGAGTATTAAGTTCAAAAGAACATAGTAATGCTTTAAGTAAGATGACATGATGTAGAGGGATAAACTCATGCAATACGATATAAACCCCATCTTGTTATCCTCGATGGCAACAATACAATACGTGCCTTGCTGCCCCTACTGTCACTGGGAAAGGACACCGCAAGATTGAACCAAAGCTAAGCACTTCTCCCATTGCAAGAAAGATCAATCTAGTAGGCCAAACCAAACTGATAATTCGAAGAGACTTGCAAAGATAACCAATCATACATAAAAGAATTCAGAGAAGATTCAAATATTGTTCATAGATAAACTTGATCATAAACCCGCAATTCACCTGTCTCAACAAACACACCGCAAAGGAAGATTACATCGAATAGATCTCCACCAGAATCATGGAGAACTTTGTATTGAGATCCAAAGAGAGTGAAGAAGCCATCTAGCTAATAACTATGGACCTGAAGATCTGAGCTAAACTACTCACACATCATTGGAGAGGCTATGGTGTTGATGTAGAAGCCCTTTGTGATCAATGCACCCTTCGGCGGAGCTCCGGAAAAGGCCCCTAGATGGGATCTCACGGTTACAGAAGGTTGCGGCGGTGGAATTAGGTTTTTGGCTCTGTATCTGGTAGTCTGGGGTACGTAGGTATATATAGGAGGAAGAAGTATGTCGGTGGAGCAACGTGGGCCCCATGAGGGTGGAGGGCGCGCCTAGGGGGGGGGGGGGTAGGCGTGCCCCCTACCTCGTGCCTTCCTGGTAGTTTTCTTGACATAGGGTCCAAGTTCTCTGGATCATGTTCGTTCCAAAAATCATGTTCCCGAAGGTTTCATTCCGGTTGGACTCCGTTTGATATTCTTTTCCTGCGAAACTCTGAAATAGGCAAAAAAACAGCAATTCTGGGCTGGGCCTCCGGTTAATAGGTTAGTCCCAAAAATAATATAAAACTGTATAATAAAGCCCAATAATGTCCAAAACAGAATATAATATAGCATGGAACGGTCAAATATTATAGATACGTTGGAGACGTATCAAGCATCCCCAAGCTTAATTCCTGCTCGTCCTCGAGTAGGTAAATGATAAAAACAGATTTTTTGATGTGGAATGCTACTTGGCATAATTTGAATGTAATTCTCTTAATTGTGGTATGAATATTCAGATCTGAACGATTCAAGACAAAAGTTTAATACTGACATAGAAATAATAATACTTCAAGCATACTAACTAAGCAGTTATGTCATCTCAAAATATCATGGCCAAAGAAAGTTATCCCTACAAAATCATATAGTCTGGCTATGCTCTATCTTCACCACACAAAGTATTTAAATCATGCACAACCCCGATGACAAGCCAAGCAATTGTTTCATACTTTTGGTATTCTCAAACTTTTTCAATTTTCACGCAATACATGAGCATGAGCCATGAACATAGCACTATATATGGAATAGAATGGTGGTTGTGGAGAAGACAAAAAAGGAGAAGATAGTCTCACATCAACTAGGCGTATCAATGGGCTATGGATATGCCCATTAATAGGTATCAATGTGAGTGAGTAGGGATTGCCATGCAACGGATGCACTAGAGCTATAAGTATATGAAAGCTCAACAAAAGGAACTAAGTGGGTGTGCATCCAACTCGCTTGCTCACGAAGACCTAGGGCATTTTGAGGAAGCCCATCATTGGAATATACAAGCCAAGTTCTATAATGAAAAATTCCCACTAGTATATGAAAGTGATATCATAGGAGACTCTCTATCATGAAGATCATGGTGCTACTTTGAAGCACAAGTGTGGTAAAAGGATAGTAGCATTGTCCCTTCTCTCTTTTTCTCTCATTTTTTAGTCCGGAGTCTCATCCCGACTTGTGGGGGAATCATAGTCTCCATCATCCTTTGCTCACTTGGGACAATGCTCTAAAAATGATGATCATCACACTTTTATTTACTTACAACTCAACAATTACAACTCAATACTTAGAACAAAATATGACTCTATGTGAATGCCTCCGGCGGTATACCGGGATATGCAATGAATCAAGAGTGACATGTATGGAAGAATTATGAACGGTGGCGTTGCCACAAATACAATGTCAACTACATGATCATGCAAAGCAATATGACAATGATGGAGCGTGTCATAGTAAATGGAATGATGGTAGGTTGCATTGCAATATATCTCGGAATTTTTATGGAAATACCATAATAGGTAGGTATGGTGGCTGTTTTGAGGAAGGTATATGGTGTATATATGATACCGGCAAAAAGTGCGCGGTATTAGAGGGGCTAGCAATGGTGGAAGGGTGAGAGTGCCTATAATCCATGGACTCAACATTACTCATAAAGAACTCACATACTTATTGCAAAAATCTATTAGTTATCGAAACAAAGTATTACGCGCATGCTCCTAGGGGGATAGATTGGTAGGAAAAGACCATCGCTCGTCCCCGACCGCCACTCATAAGGAAGACAATCAATAAATAAATCATGCTCCGATTTCGTCACATAATGGTTCACCATACGTGCATGATACAGGAATCAAAAACTTCAACACAAGTATTCCTCAAATTCACAACTACTCAACTAGCATGAATCTAATATCACCATCTCCATATCTCAAAACAATTATCAAGTATCAAACTTCTCATAGTGTTCAACACACTCATAAGATTTTTTTTACTAACCTTGAATGCCTATCATAATTAAAGAAAATTACCGCGCTGTTTTGTAGGACTCTCAAAATAATCTAAGTGAAGCATGAGAGAACAATTATTTCTATAAAACAAATCCACCACCGTGCTCTAAAATATATAAGTGAAGCACTAGAGCAAAAACTATATAACTCAAAAGATATAAGTGAAGCACATAGAGTATTCTAATAATTTTCAAATCATGTGAGTCTCTCTCAAAAGGTGTGTACAGCAAGGATTATTGTGGTAAACTAACAAGCAAAGACTCAAATCATACAAGACTCTCCAAGCAAAACACATATCATGTGGTGAATAAAAATATAGCTCCAAGTAAAGTTACCGATAGACAAAGACGAAAGAGGGGATGCCTTCCGGGGCATCCCCAAGCTTAGGCTTTTGGGTGTCCTTGAATTTTACCTTGGGGTTCCATGGGAATCCCCAAGCTTAGGCTCTTGTCACTCCTTGTTCCATAATCCATCAAAACTTAACCCAAAACTTGAAAACTTCACAACACAAAACTCAAAATAGAAAATCTTGTGAGCTCCGTTAGCGAAAGAAAACAAAACTCCACTTCAAGGTACTGTAATGAACTCATTATTTATTTATATTGGTGTTAAACCTACTGTATTCCAACTTCTCTATGGTTTATAAACTATTTTACTAGCCATAGATTCATCAAAATAAGCAAACAACACACGAAAAACAGAATCTGTCAAAAACAGAACAGTCTGTAGTAATCTGTAGCTAACGCAAACTTCTGGAACCCCAAAAATTCAAAACTAAATTGTTGGACGTGAGTAATCTATCTATTAATCATCTTAAAAAATAATTAACTAAATAGCACTTTCCAAATAAAAATGGCAGCAATTCTCGTGAACGCTAAAGTTTCTGTTTTTTAGAGCAAGATCAAAAAGACTTTCCCCAAGTCTTCCCAATGGTTCTACTTGGCACAAACATTAATTAAACACAAAAAACACAACCAAAACATAGTATAGGTAAATTATTTATTACTAAACAGGAGCAAAAATCAAGGAACAAAAATAAAATTAGGTTGCCTCCCAACAAGCGCTATCGTTTAACGCCCCTAGCTAGGCATAAAAGCGAAGATAGATCTAGGTATTGCCATCTTTGGTAGGCAATCCATAAGTGGCTCTCATAATAGATTCATAAGGTAATTCTATTTTATATCTAGGGAAGTGTTCCATGCCTTTCCTTAACGGAAATTGGAATCTAATATTCCCTTCCTTCATATCAATAATTGCACCAACCGTTCTAAGGAAAGGTCTACCAAGAATAATAGGACATGAAGGATTGCAATCTATATCACGAACAATGAAATATACGGGCACATAGTTCCTATTTACAACAATAAGAACTTCATTAATTCTTCCCATAGGTTTCTTAATAGCATAATCCGCAAGGTGCAAGTTTAAAGAACAATCATCAAAATCACGGAAACCTAGCAAATCACACACAGTTTTTGGAATCGTGGAAACACTAGCACCCAAATCACACAAAGCATAGCATTCATGATCTTTAATTTTAATTTTAATATTAGGTTCCCACTCATCATAAAGTTTTCTAGGGATAGAAACTTCCAACTCAAGTTTTTGTTCATAAGATTGCATCAAAGCACCAACGATATGTTTAGTAAAAGCTTTATTTTGACTATAAGCATGAGGAGAATTTAGCACGGATTGCAACAAGGAAATACAATCTATCAAAGAGCAATTATCATAATTAAATTCCTTGAAATCCAAGATAGTGGGTTCATTAATATCTAGGGTTTTGATCTCTTCAATCCCACTTTTACCAATTTTTGCATCAAGATCTAAAAACTCCGAATTTTTGGAATGCCTTCTAGGTAAAGGTGGATCATATTCAGTCCCATCATTATCAAGATTCATATTGCAAAACAAAGATTTAATAGGGGACACATCAATAACTTTTAGATCTTCATCTTTATTTTCATAGAAACTAGAAGAACACGCTTTCACAAAACAATCTTTCTTAGCACGCATCCTAGCGGTTCTTTCTTCGCACTCATCAATGGAAATTCTCATGGCTTTGAGATACTCATTGATATCATGCTTAGGTGGAATAGATCTAAGTTTCAAAGACTCAACATCAAGAGAAATTCTATCAACGTTCCTAGCCAACTCATCAATCTTAAGCAATTTTTCTTCAACCAAAGCATTGAAACTCTTTTGCGATGTAATAAATTCTTTAATATTAGATTCAAAATCAGAGGGCTATTATTAAAATTTCCATAAGAATTTTTGTAGGAATTACCATAATAATTAGAGGAATTAATAGGATACAGCCTAGGATTAAAGTTTCCTCTATACGCGTTGTTACCAAAATTATTCCTACCAACAAAATTCACATCCATAGATTCATTATTATTCTCAATCAAAGTAGACAAAGGCATATCATTAGGATCAGAAGAAACACTTTTATTAGCAAATAGTTTCATAAGATCATCCATCTTTCCACTCAAAACATTAATTTCTTCTATCGCATGCATTTTCTTATTAGTAGATATTTCAGTGTCCCATTGGGAGTAATTAACCATAATATTATCTAGGAGTTTAGTAGCTTCTCCTAAAGTGATTTCCATAAAAGTGCCTCCCGCGGCCGGATCTAAAAGATTTCTAGAAGCAAAATTCAATCCGGCACAATTTTTTTGTATAATCATCCACAAATTCGAACCATATGTAGGGCAATTACGTATCATTAATTGCATCCTCTCCCAAGATTGTGCAACATGTTCATGATCAAGTTGCTTAAAATTCATAATATCGTTTCTAAGAGAGATGATCTTAATGGGAGGAAAATACTTAGAGATAAAAGCATCTTTGCACTTATTCCATGAATCAATACTATTTTTAGGAAAATACGAAAACCAAGCTTTAGCACGATCTCTAAGCAAAAACTAGAATAGCTTCAATTTAACAATATCATTATCCACATCTTTCTTCTTTCCGCATATCACACAAATCAACAAAGTTGTTTAGATGGGTAGCGGCATCTTCACTAGGAAGGCCAGAAAACGGATCTTTCATGACAAGATTCAACAAAGCAACATTAATTTCACAAGATTCAGCATTGGCAAGAGGAGCAATCAGAGTGCTAATAAAATCATTGTTGTTGGTATTAGTAAAGTCACACAATTTGATATTATCTTGAGCCATCGTGACAGGAAATCAATCCAACACACAAGCAAACAAGAAACGGGCGGAAAAGAGGCGAACGGAAAATAGAGGGCGAATAAAATGACAAGGGTGAAGTGGGGGAGAGGAAAACGAGAGGCAAATGGAAAAATAATGTAATGCGGGAGATAAGGGTTTGTGATGGGTACTTGGTATGTAGACTTTTGCGTAGACTCCCCGGCAACGGTGCCAGAAATCCTTCTTGCTACCTCTTGAGCACTGTGTTGGTTTTCCCCTGAAGAGGAAAGGGTGATGCAGCAAAGTAGCGTAAGTATTCCCTCAGTTTTTGAGAACCAAGATATCAATCCAGTAGGAGGCCACGCACGAGTCCCTCGCACCTACACAAACAAATAAAATCCTCGCAACCAATGCAATAAAGGGGTTGTCAATCCCTTCATGGTCACTTACGAAAGTGAGATCTGATAGATATAATAAGATAATATTTTTGGTATTTTTATGATAAATATGCAAAGTAAATAAAGCGAAATAAAAACAACACCAGAAATAGCTTGTTAACGGGAGATTAATATGATGGAAAATAGACCCGGGGGCCATAGGTTTCACTAGTGGCTTCTCTCGAGAGCATAAGTATTACGGTGGGAAAACAAATTACTGTTGAGCAATTGACAGAATTGAGCATAGTTATAAGAATATCTAGGTATGATCATGTATATAGGCATCACGTCTGAGACAAGTAGACCGACTCCTGCCTACATCTACTACTATTACTCCACACATCGACCGCTATCCAGCATGCATCTAGAGTACTAAGTTCAAAAGAACAGAGTAACGCTTTAAGTAAGATGACATGATGTAGAGGGATAAACTCATGCAATATGATATACACCCCATCTTGTTATCCTCGATGGCAACAATACAATACGTGCCTTGCTGCCCCTACTGTCACTGGGAAAGAACACCGCAAGATTAAACCCAAAGCTAAGCACTTCTCCCATTGCAAGAAAGATCAATCTAGTAGGCCAAACCAAACTGATAATTCGAAGAGACTTGCAAAGATAACCAATCATACATAAAAGAATTCAGAGAAGATTCAAATATTGTTCATAGATAAACTTGATCATAAACCCACAATTCATCGGTCTCAACAAACACACCACAAAAGAAGATTACATCGAATAGATCTCCACGAGAATCGTGGAGAACTTTGTATTGAGATCCAAAGAGAGAGAAGAAGCCATCTAGCTAATAACTATGGACCCGAAGATCTAAGGTAAACTACTCACACATCATCGGAGGGGCTATGGTGTTGATGTAGAAGCCCTCCGTGATTGATGCCCCCTCGGGCGGAGCTCCGGAAAAGGCCCCTAGATGGGATCTCACGGGTACAAAAGGTTGCGGCGGTGGAATTAGGTTTTTGGCACCGTATGTGGTAATTTGGGGGTACGCAGGTATATATAGGAGGAAGAAGTATGTCGGTGGAGCAACATGGGCCCCATGAGGGTGGAGAGCGCGCCTGGGGGGTAGGCGCGCCCCCTACCTTGTGCCTCCCTGGTAGCTTTCTTGACATAGGGTCCAAGTCCTCTGGATCACATTCGTTCCAAAAATCACGTTCCCGAAGGTTTCATTTCGTTTGGACTCCGTTTGATATTCTTTTTCTGTGAAACTCTGAAATAGGCAAAAAACAACAATTCTGGGCTGGGCCTCCGGTTAATAGGTTAGTCCCAAAAATAATATAGAAGTGTATAATAAAGCCCAATAATGTCCAAAATAGAATATAATATAGCATGGAACAATCAAAAATTATAGATACATTGGAGACGTATCACACGGCGACACTGCACCTGCCACCGTTGCTCTATGCAAGCAGTAGAACAACTCAAAGTAGCGGAATAACTTCTAGCAGCGGAACAACGACGATGGTGGTGAACTCCACTTTGCAGGGACTCTGGCTGGAACACGTATCCTAGCTCGCAAACACAGACTCCACGGCAAACAAGCAATCAAATCCGACATGACCTGCAAACTGGCATGACACACCAGGTCAGTACATTAAATGTACTTGCAAGCTCACAATAACCAGAAGCAATCAATACAGACAACATCATGGCAATTACAGGTTAAGCAGGAATTATCATGAGATCATCAGAGTAACATGGCATGAACAACATGAACATGATACAGCTAGAACAATATGAGCATGGCATGAACATATGAATCTGACGATACTAGCATGCGACATGATGACACTATCATGCACCACTTATTCTGCTTGGGTTACCTCATAACCATCCACTTACTAGTCTCGGACATCACACGATCGTCTCGGGATCAAATCAAGCTTGGTATAAACAATACCATAGTAATCATTAAATGACCATAAGGAGCTTGATCTTTACCCATGATTCTCGCACAACATCACGAATATCCAACAACTCGGTATCCTCGATACCACGGTGATCATCTCACGATCACATAAAGATCAACCAACTCTGGTATCCATGATACCTCTGTGATCCTCTCTTGATCACAACCAATCTCTTTCTCATCATCGAACCGGGCTTGTTATTAATCAAGTTATTATTAATACTATTGACCCATAGTGTGACCAACTACGAACTGGGCCCTTATCCGCGGGCGCGGCTATCGATAGATTTAATACACTCTGCAGAGGTAGCACACTGTACCCACACCACAGAACCCATGGCCTCGCATTCCCATTCGGGTGGACCAATGACATTCCGACAAAACTGACCTATTGCCATGACACTCTCCTGGCCACTCCGACCAACTCCCATTTGGGCTAAGTCCTGGGTGACCTAGCCTACCAAAGGCGAAACTACCACCGTCGTGGCAAATAAACAGTCCCAAATGGGGACATGTGCACATAACCAAACTCGGGTCCACAAGGCTTATGTCCGCCTACCTGATCAAGTTAGCGCGTGCCATAACCTTCCCTAGTTGGAGGCACCGGCGAGAAGCACAACAATAAACCGAGTTAGGACTGTCCCATACCGGCAAATATGGTTGCACTGGTCAGCTTGATATGGTGGCACCATGACTCAGCCAACAGTTGTTCAAGTTCAATTAAGTCCGGTTAAAATTGAATGCAAATGCTGAGTCATATGAAAATAACATGATGCAACTACAATACATGAGAATGACATCAACATAAGCATGGTTGTGCATCATTACTTCTTAACAATACAACAGCAAATCATATATCTGACTGAGCATGGCATTCTGACTAGCATGAACATCACAAGTATACACTTCTCAGAAACATAGCATGACCACTAGCATCAACAACAAATATCATGCAAGAACATATCAACAATGCTACCATGCAAGCATTTAACCAACTGGATGCAATGGAACGTGCATAACAACGACACTCGGAATAGACGACAGTCATGTACCGAAGACCATCAATATGTACTACTAGCCAGCATAAGCATATGAAAGGAATACTAGCAGGAATACATGATAACCAAGTGCAAGCCAACATAGCACGATAGTGAACATGAAACTCTAAGCATCATCGAAACAATGGTAACCATATTTTAAACAAGCAAACATTTATTAAGTATTCAAGTTAAAAACCATGGCGACTTCATGACTATCATGCAAGTGGGTATTGTGGCTTGCCTGGGGGTGAAGAAAGCACCGGGGAGAAGTGTAGGAGGATCGCGAAAAGATTTGCCGAAAGTAGTCCTCTCCCAGAGGGGCTGTTTACGTGCAAGGGCAACATGGTCATTTTCAATATGTCAAACCACAGTGAAAATTATGTAAACAGAATGGGCTCAACAAGATGAAGATGTGGGTGTTGGATTCACCTTAATCGGAGTATCGAAGATGTGGGTGTTGCCAGGGACCTATCTGTAATGAAAATATTTATAGACGGGGCCAAAACAGAAAACAGAAAGCATAGTTTGAAGAATACGCCTTAGCTTCAGGGAAAATGTATTGTGGGCTGAAATAGAGAGAGAATACGCTTTCAGAATAATGAAAACGTACTTTGAGCTGAAGCACCTAGAGAATACGTTTTCAGCTTATGAAGATGTACCGACCAAAACTACGCGTCCACTTATCCACGTCATCAGCGACAGGGCCGACACCTGGGTCACTTATAGGTGGGGCCCGCTGTTGACTCTCTCCTCCCTCGTTCCTTCTTCTTCCTCCCGTGCTTGAGAGAGAGACAGAGGCGAGGCCGGCCGTTGCGACAGCGAGTCCCGGCGCCTCCGGCCATCTCCCTTGGAGCTCGGCACACTGGCGTGCTCGGGAAGAAGTGGCGCATCTGATGGCATAGAGGACGACCACTGAGGAGCACCGAGGCGAGGGCGGTTTCAAGGACGGCGGACGGTGGCTAGGGGTGATGATGGACTTGGCACTCCAGGCCACCCAAGGAGGAGGAGAAGATGTGGGGAGGTTCGGGATGCTCCGGGCTGTCTACTGAAGGTGGAAGGAGGGAGAGGGTGGCCCGGACTCGAGAAAATTTAGGCCGAATCCAGCGGCAGGCACGGCGGCCATGAGGGATGAGTAGGGGCTCTTCGGCATGGGGAAGAAGTGGGGCGGGTGCCTGGGAGAGTGAGGAAGAGCTTGGTGAGGTCGGGTCACCTCGGGGTGGGCTTATATAGCCGGGGTGAGAGGCATGGGTTCGGGTGCCGCCGGGCACGTTCGGCCGAGGCCCTGGTGACGGCAGCGATCATAGGGAGGCATGGGGAAGGCGACGAGCGAGAGAGCGGACGAGCTACAGAGGTCACGGAGTCGAAGGGAGCAGAGGAAGAGGCCGAGGTGAGCTCGGAGCGAACAGAGCATTGTGCTCCCATGGGCATTCGGCGGCGAGCATCGGTGAGGAAACGTACGGAGGGGGAGAGGGGTCCAGAGAGGTGGCAACAACGAGGTGAAGCCACTGGACATGCTCACACGCGCAAAGCCGACAAGACGAAAGAGGGGCCCGAGCAAAACACTACCCAGCTCGCGGCCATGGCATGCCAGCGCAGTTGTCGCCGCGTGACCCTAGGCATTCAATGCTCACTGGCGCCCAAATTGGTATCTAGCAAAAAGTCCCTGGTACCCTTAGTATGGGTGAAGAAAGATATTTATCTAGGGGCAAAGAAGAGATTTGCACCTAGCTCCAAAACATTGCAACAACAAGGTGTTGGTAACTTGTTGTGGCTCACATTTGTGGAGTGGGACTCAGATCTTTGGCACATCGTGATAAACCACTAAGATGATTCTGGTTACCAAAAATCAGAATAAGAGGAGAGGTTTAGCTGAGGGTTGCTGTAGAAACCACAATAATGGCCAGAATTAGAGATTTGGATGATGCACTCATATGGAGAGGCAAGTTGAGCTGAAATTTGGCACGGCCCAATGAATTGAATATATGAAGATGCTCAAAAAGTTTCATGCCATTTGGATGAACCAAAATAGCACTTTCTTCATGTAGCTTTGCTTTGGACAGAAACTTGAAAAAATTACACAGGGAAAATGGTGTAATGTATTGAGCCAAATTTTGGTGGAGGGAGTTTATATAGATAGGAGAATGTCCTGGTAAAATTTTAGCTTAAATGAATCAAGATAAAATATGGTTGCTTCACAAACTGAAAATCTGACCAGAAACTAGGATTTGGAGCTGGGCTCACATAGATGAGTTAAATGAGCTCATATTTGATGGAGGTCATGATTTGATCATCTGAATGACCTTGCAAAAGTTCAACTCATTTGGATATGCTTAGCTTGTATTTCCTTCACAATCAATTCCCTCAGACAGGAACTTTGATAAATTGCTCAGGAATATTTACTAGGCAAATTAAGTTGAATTTTGTCATGAGGCAATTATATGGACATGAAAAGATGTCCACAAAGTTTGAGGTCAATATGGTAAAGATAAATGGCAGTTGCTTCACAATCTGCCATTCGAGAGAGAATAGGAAATGAATTATTTGAGCATGATGAGGAACATGGCAAATGAAATATTTTGCCATATTTGAGGAAGATATGACTGAAACAATTTATGAGAATTATTTGGGAATTTTTGGAGTGATATAAATATAGGTTGCTTCACAACCTAGGGCAAATTGGGTTATTCCTTTAATATAAAAGGAATATTCCCAAAGAAAAGATTATTGGGGTTTGGTCCAAGATGGAAATAGCAAGGTCTAGGGATGGTTTTGAGAATGACAAGCCACTCTGGAATGAAAGAAGAGGTCATCTTCTTCAGTTTCCTGACCACAAAGCCACGGAAAAAGAAAACTCAGGCAAAAACCTCAAAAAATCAAAAGAAAAAGAAAGGGCCAAAAATCAGGATGTGACAAAGGACTACTTGGTTGCTTATACAGTTCATAGACAAGTGAAAGTGGATACTCTAAAATGTGCAAGATAATCGTGAGTGCTATGGATGTCCTTCTCATAGGGAGACGGGAGCCGATCCATAGTGGTGTATTGATATGGTGAATATGTGGACTCATGTGCGCCACCTCAAAAGAGTTACCAGCAATCGTAGTACAAAATAGCCACCGAGTCAAAGCTGGCTTGCTGCAGTTAAACTCCACCACCCCTTTGTTGATACTGATGCATATGTAGCTAGTTCTGATGTAAGTCTTGCTAGGTACATTTGTACTCACGTTTGCTTAATTTATATTTTTGCAGGGGGACTTCAGTCTCACTAGTAGTTCCGCATGTACTCCGATGTTTAGCTTGTTACCTCAGCTATGATCTTGTACCCTTGGGAGGGTCTTGTAGATAGTCAAGCTTCTCAGCCCTTTTCATTTGTAGTTGTCTGTACCCAGACATGTTATGCTTCCATTGCTTGTATGCTCTGTATGTTGGGTCATGTGACCCATGGTTGTAATTCTTACTATGTATGACTCCTCAGAGTCTTCTGAATAAATACTTTGAGTCGTAGAGTTTTTCTGTGATGCCATGTTGTATTTGCACATGTCGAGCATATTGTGTGTATGATTTTGGAATGCTTGGTATGTGTGGGATTCGACAATCTAGTTGTTTATTCTTGGTAGCCTCTCTTATGGGGAAATGTCTCCTAGTGCTTCGACTGAGCCATGGTAGCTTGCTACTACTTCGGAACACTTAGGCTGGCCGGCATGTGTCCTTCTTCGTTCCTGTGTCTGTCCCTTCGGGGAAATGTCACGCGTTGTTCCTTTATGTCCTTGTAGCTTGCTACGACTTGGGTTCATACGTTGATGATCGACACGTTCGTTGCTGGGTCATGTATGCTTGTCCTTGTAAGTTAGTGCCACCTTGGGTTTACGACTAGCCATGTCGGCTCGGGTTCTCTGTCATATGGATGCTAGCGACACTATCATATACATGAGCGAAAAGGCGCAAACGGTCCCGGGGCCGGTAAGGTGACACCCATGGGAATACCGTGCGTGAGGCCGCAAAGTGATATGATGTGTTACATGCTAGATCGGTGTGACTTAGGATCAGGGTCCTGGCAGCTTTGGTATCAGAGCCTGACTGCCTGTAGGATTACCAAGCCAAACTAGTCGAAGTCGAGTCTAGAAATGCTTAGTTATATAAGGGAATTGATTGTGGAAGGGAACGTAAGGCTCTTTTTTTACTTCTTTACCTTATGCCCTTCTGATTCGGGTCACCCTCATCATTTCTATGGGGTTAAGAAACTAGGACTTCTCATCTATCTATCAGGATGCTGAGTTACTATGATAGAGACTTATAGGCCTGTTGGATTCGAGTCTCAGCTCAGTTTTTGTAGTACTTCTGTGTGTTAACAGTTGGTCTCGGAACCTTGATATTGTGATGTTGAGTGGTTATGCCACCATTTTTTTGCAGGATGTCTCAAATCCTTTTTGAGCATTTACAGTCGTTATGCTGCCTGAGTAATCCTAGGTTTCTAAATAGTCTGATGCACTTGCAAATCTTTCCTCCATGTTCCCGATGTCCTTTTGGGTCAGATTAACCACACTAATCAGTGCGGTCAGGTACTTCATTGCCTCGACATATATGTTGATGCTATTATTATGACACTAGGGTATCTTAGAGAACCACCCAGTAATCTAGCTCTGATTTGTATTCCCAATGTGATGATTCCGGCCGTCATTCTCAAAAGCATCCCGTGATGCCATTTAGTTAGTAGGCATTCTATTTCTGGGTTTTGAACCCAAGATTCCCTCTACTCATTCATGTTGATAGTGTTTGCTAGTTCCTTTAGGATATTAGTAAACTTTGTGATAGTCTTGGAGGTCTGTGGTATATCGTTCTTCCAATACCATGAACCGTTATGGCGGAAGTTCTTTTGAACCAAAAGATCACAACAAGAGTACTCTTGATGAGTTCTCCATTCTATATTATATGACTCTACCAGATCTACCTTTTTGCATGGGTTATCCGGAAGATATATGTTGAGCTTTGTTCGACATACTAATCTATGCATCCACAACTCGGAAATTTATATGTTCCTGTGAGTTGTCCCTCTTTAGTTGTATTCCGACCATCATCTATCAGTTGATAGTCAAGGTTAGTTGTGCATTCTTTTCTTGATGCCTATTATTCTTGTGGTCTGTCAAGTCATCCTATTCCAGGATGCTTAGGAGAAACAAACTCCTGTAGCTCATCCATTTCTAGGATTGGGTCAAAATAGTAGTATTTCACAGATCAAAATGCTAACCAACTTTTGTTCTTTTCTACCTTCAAGTGCTATCCTATTTATATCAGGAATATCATAGGAATTACACAACCTCCTATGGATTCTTGCCGTACTGATACTCCTCGCCATCATTGTTCATTCCTTGGTTTCCACGTTGTTGCAACCGGAATACCGACAAGCGAATCGTGATGTGTGAAATCAATGCTCCTAGCAACCCTGTTGCTTGGGAGTTAATGGAAGATAATTTCATTCTTAGCGTGTTGGTTACTGAATCACTGTTCTAAGATTGATCGTGCTACCTAGTCCTTATTTCCGATGCACTCTTCGATCAATGAGTTAGGATTGTGTCAACTGTTGGGGAGCGTAGTAATTTCAAAATTTTCCTACCCACACACAGGATCGGGGTGATGCATAGCAACGAGAAGGGAGACTATGTCCATGTACCCTCGTAGACCGAAAGCGGAAGCGTTAGCACAACGCGGTTGATGTAGTCGTATGTCTTCATGATCCGACTGATCAAGTACAGAACGCACGACACCTCCGAGTTCTGCACAAGTTCAACTCGATGACTTCCCTTGAACTCTGATCCTGCCGAGCTTTGAGGGAGAGTACCGTTAGCACGACGGCGTGGTGACGATGATGATGTTCTATCGACACAGGGCTTCGCCTAAGCACCGCACACGGCTAAGAGATCCAAGAGATCAATTGTTGTGTCTCCAAGGGGTGCCTCCCTCCCAGTATATAAGGAGTGGAGGAGGGGGAGGGGGCCGGCCACCCTAGGCGCACCCCATGAGGAGTCCTACTCCCACCGGGAGTAGGACTCCCCCCTTCCATGTGGGAGTAGGAGAGGAAAGGGAAGGAGAGAGAGGGGAAAGGAAACGACCCCCCCTCCTTGTCTAATTTGGACTGCGGGGGAGGGGGTGCGCGGCTGCCCTTGGCCGCCCCTCCTCTTCTCCACTAGGGCCCAATAGGCCCATTAGTCTCCCCCGGGGGTTCCGGTAACCCCCCGGTACTCCAGTATATGCCCGAAACTCCCCGAAACCATTCCAGTGTCTGAACATAGTCGTCCAATATATCAATCCTTACGTCTCGACCATTTCGAGACTCCTCGTCATGTCCGTGATCACATACGGGACTCCGAACTACCTTCGGTACATCAAAACACATAAACTCATAATATAACCGTCATCGAACTTTAAGCATGCAGACCCTACAGGTTTGAGAACTATGTAGACATGACCGAGAAACGTCTCCGATCAATAACCAATAGCGGAACCTGGATGCTCATATTGGCTCCCACATATTCTACGAAGATCTTTATCGTTCAAACCGCATAACAACATACGTTGTTCCCTTTGTCATCGGTATGTTACTTGCCTGAGATTCGATCGTCGGTATCTCAATACCTAGTTCAATCTCGTTACCGGCAAGTCTCTTTAATCATTCCGTAATACATTATCCCGCAACTAACTCATTGCAATGCTTGCAAGGCTTATAGTGATGTGCATTACCGAGTGGGCCCAAAGATACCTCTCCGACAATCGGAGTGACAAATCCTAATATCGAAATACGCCAACCCAACAAGTACCTTAGGAGACACCTGTAGAGTACCTTTATAATCACCCAGTTACGTTGTGACGTTTGGTAGCACACAAAGTGTTCCTCCGTTAAACGAGAGTTGCATAATCTCATAGTCATAGGAACATGTATAAGTCATGAAGAAAGCAATAGCAACATACTAAACGATCAAGTGCTAAGCAAACGGAATAGGTCAAGTCAATCACATCATTCTCTTAATGATGTGATCCGTTAATCAAATGACAACTCTTTGTCTATGGCTAGGAAACATAACCATCTTTGATCAACGAGCTAGTCAAGTAGAGGCATACTAGTGGCACTCTATTTGTCTATGTATTCACACATGTATCATGTTTCCTGTTAATACAATTCTAGCATGAATAATAAACATTTATCATGATATAAGGAAATAAATAATAACTTTTTCATTGCATCTAGGTCATATTTCCTTCAGTCTCCCACTTGCACTAGAGTCAATAATCTAGATTACACAATAATAATTCTAACACCCATGGAGCCTTGGTGCAGATCGTGTTTTGCTCGTGGAAGAGGCTTAGTCAACGGGTTTGCAACATTCAGATCCGTATGTATCTTGCAAATCTCTATGTCTCCCACCTGGACTTGGTCCCGGATGGAATTGAAGCGTCTCTTTGATGTGCTTGGTCCTCTTGTGAAATATGGATTCCTTTGCCAAGGCAATTGCATCAGTATTGTCACAGAAGATTTTCATTGGACCCGATGCACTAACTAGGTATGACACCTAGATCGGATATGAACTCCTTCATCCAGACTCCTTCATTTGCTGCTTCCGAAGCAGCAATGTATTCTGCTTCACACGTAGATCCCGCCATGACGCTTTGTTTAGAACTGCACCAACTGATAGCTCCACCGCTCAATATAAAGACATATCCGGTTTGCGATTTAGAATCGTCCGGATTAGTGTCAAAGCTTGCATCAATGCAACCATTTACGATGAGCTCTTTGTCACCTCCATAAATGAGAAACATATCCTTAGTCCTTTTCAGGTATTTCAGGATGTTCTTGACCGCTGTCCAGTGATCCACTCCTGGATTACTTTGGTACCTCCCTGCTAAACTAATAGCAAGGCACACATCAGGTCTGGTACACAGCATTGCATACATGATAAAGGCTATGGATGAAGCATAGGGAACATCTTTCATTTTGTCTCTATCTTCTGCAGTGGTCGGGCATTGAGTCTTACTCAACTTTAGACCTTGTAGCACAGGCAAGAACCCTTTCTTTGCTTGATCCATTTTGAACTTCTTCAAAACTTTGTCAAGGTATGTGCTTTGTGAAAGTCCAATTAAGCATCTTGATCTATCTCTATAGATCTTGATGCCCAATATGTAAGCAACTTCACCGAGGTCCTTCATTGAAAAACTCTTATTCAAGTATCCTTTTATGCTATCCAGAAATTCTATATCATTTCCAATCAACAATATGTCATCCACATATAAGATTAGAAATTCTACAGAGCTCCCACTCACTTTCTTGTAAATACAGGCTTCTCCAAAAGTCTGTATAAAACCATATGCTTTGATCACACTATCAAAGCATTTATTCCAACTCCGAGAGGCTTGCATGAGTCCATAAATGGATTGCTGGAGCTTGCACACTTTGTTAGCTCCCTTTGGATCGATAAAACCTTCAGGTTGCATCATATACAACTCTTCTTCCAGAAATCCATTCAGGAATGCAGTCTTTACATACATTTGCCAAATTTCATAATCATAAAATGCAGCAATTGCTAACATGATTCAGACAGACTTAAGCATCGCTACGGGTGAGAAGGTCTCATCATAGTCAATCCCTTGAACTTGTCGAAAACCTTTCACAACAAGTCGAGCTTTATAGACAGTAACATTACCATCAGCGTCAGTCTTCTTCTTGAAGATCCATTTATTCTCAATTGCTTGCCGGTCATCGGACAAGTCAACCGAAGTCCATACTTTGTTCTCATACATGGATCCCATCTCAGATTTCATGGCCTCAAGCCATTTTGCGGAATCTGGGCTCACCATCACTTCTTCATAGTTCGTAGGTTCGTCATGGTCTAGTTACATAACCTCCAGAACATGATTACTGTACCACTCTGGTGCGGATCTCACTCTGGTTGACCTACGAGGTTCGGTAGTAACTTGATATGAAGCTTCATGATCATCATTATTAGCTTCCTCACTAATTGGTGTAGGTGTCACAAGAACCGGTTTCTGTGATGAACTACTTTCCAATAAGGGAGCAGGTACATTTACCTCATGAAGTTCTACTTTCCTCCCACTCACTTCTTTCGAGAGAAACTCCTCTAGAAAGGATCCATTCTTGGCAACGAATGTCTTGCCTTCGGATCTGTGATAGAAGGTGTACCCAACAGTTTCCTTTGGGTATCCTATGAAGATACATTTCTCCGATTTGGGTTCGAGCTTATCAGGTTGAAGCTTTTTCACATAAGCATCGCAGCCCCAAACTTTAAGAAACGAAAACTTTGGTTTCTTGTCAAACCACAGTTCATATGGTGTCGTCTCAACGGATTTTGATGGTGCCTTATTTAACATGAATGCGGCCGTCTCTAAAGCATAACCCCAAAATGATAGCGGTAAATCAGTAAGAGACATCATAGATCGCACCATATATAGTAAAGTACGATTACGATGTTCGTACACACCATCACGCTGTGGTGTTCCGGGTGGCGTGAGTTGTGAAACTATTCTGCATTGTTTCAAATGTAGACCAAACTGGTAACTCAAATATTCTCCTCCACGATCAGATCGTAGAAACTTTATTTTCTTGTTACGATGATTTTCAACTTCACTCTAAAATTCTTTGAACTTTTCAAATGTTTCAGACTTATCTTTCATTAAGTAGATATACCCATATCTGCTAAAACCATCTGTGAAGGTGAGAAAATAACGATACTCGCTGCGAGCCTCAACATTCATTGGACCACATACATTAGTATGTATGAGCTACAACAAATCAGTTGCTCGCTCCATAGTTCCGGAGAATGGCGCTTTAGTCATCTTGCCCATGAGGCACGGTTCGCAAGTACCAAGTGATTCATAATCAAGTGATTCCAAAAGTCCATCAGTATGGAGTTTCTTCCTGCGCTTTACACCGATATGACCTAATAGCAGTGCCAAAAATAAGTTGCACTATCATTATCACCTCTGCATCTTTTGGCTTCAACATTATGAATATGTGTATCATTACTATCGAGATTCAACAAAAATAGACCACTCTTCAAGGGTGCATGACCATAAAAGATATTACTCATATAAATAGAACAACCATTATTCTCATATTTAAATGAATAACCGTCTCGCATCAAAAACAAGATCCAGATATAATGTTCATGCTCAACGCTGGCACCAAATAACAATTATTTAGGTCAAAAACTAATCTCGAAGGTAGATGTAGAGGTAGCGTGCCGACGGCGATCACATCGACTTTGGAACCATTTCCCACGCGCATCGTCACCTTGTCCTTAGCCAGTCTTCGCTTAATCTATAGTCCCTGTTTCGAGTTGCAAATATTAGCAACAGAACCAGTATCAAATACCTAGGTGCTACCGCGAGCTCTGGTAAGGTACACATCAATAACATGTATATCACATATACCATTGTTCACCTTGCCATCCTTCTTATCCGCCAAATACTTGGGGCAGTTCCGCTTCTAGTGACCAGTCTACTTGCAGTAGAAGCACTCAGTCTCAGGCTTAGGTCCAGATTTGGGTTTCTTCTCTTGAGCAGCAGCTTGTTTGCTGTTCTTCTTGAAGTTTGCCTTCTTCTTCCCTTTGCCCTTTTTCTTGAAACTGGTGGTCTTATTGACCATCAACGCTTGATGCTCCTTCTTGATTTCTACCTCCGCAGCCTTTAGCATTGCAAAGAGCTCGGGAATTGTCTTATCCATCCCTTGCATGTTATAGTTCATCACGAAGCTCTTGTAGCTTGGTGGCAGTGATTGAAGAATTCTGTCAATGACGCTATCATCCGGAAGATTAACTCCTAGTTGAATCAAGTGATTGTTATACCCAGACATTCTGAGTATATGCTCACTGACATAACTATTCTCCTCCATCTTGTAGCTGTAGAACTTATTGGAGACTTCATATCTCTCAATCTGGGCATTTGCTTGAAATATTAACTTCAACTCCTGGAACATCTCATATGCTCCATGACTTTCAAAACGTCGTTGAAGTCCCGGTTCTAAGCCGTAAAGCATGGCACACTGAACTATCGAGTAGTCATCAACTTTGCTCTGCCAGACGTTTATAACATCTGGTGTTGCTCCTGCAGCAGGTTTGGCATGTAGCAGTGCTTCCATGACGTAATTCTTCTGTGCAGCAATTACAGGGCAATTTCATTGCATACAATAAAGCGACAACCATATGGCTCCTGCCAGTTGCCGATAACTCGGTTACAAAACATGATCATCTGATACAATAAAATATAACATCATGCCTTGACCATATCACATCAGAACATGCCCTGCAAAAACAAGTTAGTTGTCCTCTACTTTGTTGTTTCAAGTTTTACGTGGCTGCTACGGGCTGAGCAAGAACCATTCTTACCTACGCATCAAAACCACAATGATAGTTCGTCAAGTTAGTGTTGTTTCAACCTTCTCAAGGACCAGGCGTAGCCACACTCGGTTCAACTAAAGTTGGAGAAACTGACACCCGCCAACCACCTGTGTGCTAAGCACGTCGGTAGAACCAGTCTCGCGTAATCGTACGCGTAATGTCGCTCCGGGCCGCTTCATCCAACAATACCGCCGAACCAAAGTATGACATGCTGGTAAGCAGTATGACTTGTATCGCCCACAACTCAACTCACTTGTGTTCTACTCGTGCATATAACATCTACGGATAAACCAGGCTCTGATACCACTGTTGGGGAACGTAGTAATTTCAAAATTTTCCTACGCACACACAGGATCATGGTGATGCATAGCAACGAGAGCGGAGAGTGTGTCCACGTACCCTCATAGACCGAAAGCGGAAGCGTTAGCACAACATGGTTGATGTAGTCGTACCTCTTCACGATCCGACCGATCAAGTACCGAACACATGACACCTCCGAGTTCTGCACACGTTCAACTCGATGAAGTCCCTCGAACTCCGATCCAGCCGAGCTTTGAGGGAGAGTTCTGTCAGCACGACGGCGTGGTGACGATGATGATGTTCTACCGATGCAGGGCTTCGCCTAAGCACCACTACGATATTATCGAGGTGGATTATGGTGGAGGGGGGCACCGCACACGGCTAAGAGATCCAAGAGATCAATTTTTGTTTCTCCAAGGGGTGTCTCCCTCCCCGTATATAATGGAGTGGAGGAGGGGGAGGGGGCCGGCCTCCCTAGGCGCGCCCCATGAGGAGTCCTACTCCCACCGGGAGTAGGACTCCCCCCTTCCATGTGGGAGTAGGAGAGGAAAGGGAAGGAGAGAGAGGGGAAAGGAAACGGCCCCCCTCCTTGTCCAATTCGGACTGCGGGAAGGGGGTGCGCGGCTGCCCTGGGCCGCCCCTCCTCTTCTCCACCAGGGACCAATAGGCCCATTAGTCTCCCCGGGGGTTTCGGTAACCCCCCGACACTCTGATATATGCCTGAAACTCCCCGAAACCATTCCAGTGTCTGAACATAGTCGTCCAATATATCAATCCTTACGTCTCGACCATTTCGAGACTCCTCGTCATGTTCGTGATCACATACGGGACTCCGAACTACCTTCGGTACATCAAAACACATAAACTCATAATATAACCGTCATCGAACTTTAAGCTTGCGGACCCTACGGGTTCGAGAACTATGTAGACATGACCGAGACACGTCTCCGGTCAATAACCAATAGTGGAACTTGGATGCTCATATTGGCTCCCACATATTCTATGAAGATCTTTATCGGTCAAACCGCATAACAACATACGTTGTTCCCTTTGTCATTGGTATGTTACTTGCCCGAGATTCGATCGTCGGTATCTCAATACCTAGTTCAATCTCGTTACCGGCAAGTCTCTTTACTCGTTCCATAATATATCATCCTGCAACTAACTCATTAGTTGCAATGCTTGCAAGGCTTATAGTGATGTGCATTACCGAGTGGGCCCAGAGATACCTCTCTGATAATCGGAGTGACAAATCCTAATCTCGAAATACGCCAACCCAACAAGTACCTTCGGAGACACCTGTAGAGTACTTTTATAATCACCCAGTTACGTTGTGATGTTTGGTAGCACACAAAGTGTTCCTCCTGTAAATGGGAGTTGCATAATCTCATAGTCATAGGAACATGTATAAGTCATGAAGAAAGCAATAGCAACATACTAAACGATCAAGTGCTAAGCTAACGGAATGGGTCAAGTCAATCACATCATTCTCTTAATGATGTGATCTCGTTAATCAAATGACAACTCTTTGTCTATGGCTAGGAAACATAACCATCTTTGAACAAGGAGCTAGTCATGTAGAGGCATACTAGTGACACTCTGTTTGTCTATGTATTCACACATGTATCATGTTTCCGGTTAATATAATTCTAGCATGACTAATAAACATTTATCATGATATAGGGAAATAAATAATAACTTTATTATTGCCTCTAGGGCATAATTCCTTCATCAACCCCTTGCTTATTTGATCACATCATCTTGCCTTGAAAGCAAGATTGATCTTGAGCTTAGTAACATATCAGTGGTTCATGATTTTATAGATATCTTCATGGAAGTATCACCAGGTTGTTCCCTGGCCTTTATGTTCAGTCCTTGATCAAATGGTTTGCATATAAACGACCTCTTCTCCAGGAATATGTGTTTGATACCCTCGAGCTAGTTGGTTAAGCTAAGCAACAACTTGGAGAGTTGGAAGATAAAGCTTTATCTGACTTAGTTCATCTCTAAGGGATATATTTTGTGTGTGTGTGTGTGTGTGTTGAAGAAAGATGATATCTCCATCGGTTGGTCCTCGTGATTAGTGCTCTGGTCTGTTGTCTTGCTAAAACTTTGATTTGAGTGTGGGCTCACTACAAAAAAAAGACACATCCGTGATATTTTGGGCCAAACGAATTTTTTGTCATACTTATGAGACTTCTATGACGATAATTGTGGCAAAACCCAGTATCATCATAGATGTGGTGGAATCCTACTTCTATGACAAAAAATTATGATAGAAAATGGGCTTTTCGTCCTAGGCGGGTTGGAGAGGCAGCTGCATGACATTCTTTGGGCCGTCCATTACGGAAAAAACCATGGTAGAAGCGAGGGCGCGGAAAATATCGGGGAGTTCCCGGTATGGTGGGTGGTCGGGGCCAAGCGCTACGCGTTTCTCTCATACGTACGCGCGTGTGTGCAAGGCGTTGCGCTCTAACTGAACCCGAGCGAGGCGTTGGGCTCTAACTGAACCCGAGCGATTGCACTGCAGGCTACACGTTACTGAACCCGAGCGATCAATCGATCCCTTGCTGTTAACTGAACCCGATCGAGCAATTCCTTTGCTACTGCTGCCAACTCAAGCCGATCGATGCTGCCTCTGGATGAACAGTGAGTGTTGTTAGGGGGTTTGGATGAACAGTTCTCGATGGGGGTTGGATGACCAGGAACCCGTGGTATTAAAGGCCGTTGCCACTGGATGAACAGTACACTGATCGATCGAGCCGGTGGATGAATAGGACCCCATGGAGGGCTGGTTGAATAGTAACCAGTGGAGGGCTGGTTGAACAGTAGCCGATGGAGGGCTGGATGAACAGTAGCCCATGGAGGGGTGGTTTAACAGGCCCCCGTGGAGACTGCTGGTTGAATAGTAGCTAGTGGAGGCTGGATGAACAGGAGCCCGTGGATGAACAGTCACAGGTGGATGCTGGAGGAGGTCGACGGTGGATGAAGAGTATCCCGTGGAGGCTGGAGGAGGTCAACGATGGAGATGAACAGTATCCCGTGGAGTCCCGTTTTGCGGTACGCCACACCCCTCCCAATGAGCAGGACCCCCGTTTTGACCATAGCACTCCAACACAAGTCCGTTTCCTCCGTTTTGCGGTACGCCACACCCTTCCCGATCAACAGGACCCCGTTTCGACCATAGGAGGTCCGTTTCCTCCGTTTTGCGGTACACCAGACCCCTCCCGATGAACAGGATCCTGTTTCCAGCGTGGCTGGTCGAACACAAGGCCGTTTCCTCTGTTCTGCGGTACGCCAGGCCTCGTTTCAATCGCCTGTTCCGCCCAAGCCGGTTGGCTCCCGATGAACACCACACGTTCCGTTGCCTCCCGATGAACACGACACATTCCGTTGCCTCCCCATGAACACGACGATGATGCAGTTTCTCCGTTCCGACCCAACCATGTACACGAGCCCTGGCCGTACATATGCGCGAGTAGGTGTTCGAGACCCCGCCCGTATGTACGTACGTGGCCGTATTTTCTTTCTTGCACCCTGGCCGCTGTACGTACGTGTACATGCCACATGCGCGCCTCTACTACGACACGTGCCCTTCCTTGAACGGCCACGGTTCATCGCTGCAGCCTGCAGACAGACCGATCGACCAGTATGTACATACATGTTCGCGACCGGAATGACAACGCTATGTACGCTTCGACCAGGTGGGTCCCGACTGTCAGGCACTTCCTTGTGTGCGAAGATGTAGTTGGTGGGTCCCAACAGTCAGGGGGCGAATCATTTTTCCCGTAATATGGACGCATTTCCTTGTGTGCAAAGATGTAGTTGGTGGGTCCCAGCAGTCAGGGAGAAACATTTTTTTTACGAAATACGGTGGCCCATCCGGTGGGTCCCTGCTGTCAGGTGGAGGAATCATTATTTTCCGCGTAATAAGGAGGCGCTTCCTTGCTGCGGCCGTCGACCCAATTGTCAGCCTCTCCACGTATAGTACTCTTCTGATGGAAGTCGGTCGTTGACCACATTGACCACGCCGTGCCGAGAGCACCAAGGCGGTGGACGACGGTGAGGCCTAGGAAGGGGACGACGCGGATCTGGGGATGATGCGGCGGTGGATGCCCATGCGGAGAGGAGTATGAGGGTTCACTGGTTCGGCTACGGTGTGAGGCTGCCGTCGCCGTATAATAACATTGGGTGTGGTGAGTGGAGGGATGGCCTGGCCAGTGGTGGGAGTAGTACGGGGCGGTGAGGCCTGATACGTCTCCGTCCTGTCTACTTTTCCAAACACTTTTGCCCTTGTTTTGGACTCTAACTTGCATGATTTGAATGGAACAAACCCGGACTGATGCTGTTTTCAGCAGAATTGCCATGGTGTTATTTTTGTGCAGAAATAAATGTTCTCGGAATGACCTCAAAATCAACGGAGATTATTTTTGGAATATATAAAAAATACTGGAAGAAGAATCCATGTCAGGGGGCCCACACCCTATCTACGAGGGTGGGGGTGCGCCTACCCCCTGGACGCGCCCCCTGCATTGTGGGCCCCCTGACGCTCCACTGACCTCAACTCCAACTCCATATATTCGTGTTCTAGGAGAAAAAAATCAGAGAGAAGGATTCATTGCGTTTTACATACGGAGCCGCCGCCAAGCCCTAAACTCTCTCGGGAGGGCTGAGCTGGAGTCCGTTCGGGGCTCCGGAGAGGGGAATCCATCGCCATCGTCATCATCAACCTTCCTCCATCACCAATTTCATGATGCTCACCGCCGTGCGTGAGTAATTCCACCGTAGGCTTGCTGGACGGTGATGGGTTGGATGAGATTTATCATGTAATCAAGTTAGTTTTGTTAGGGTTTGATCCCTGGTATCCACTATGTTCTGAGATTGATGTTGCTATGACTTTGCTATGCTTAATGCTTGTCGCTAGGGCCCGAGTGCCATGATTTCAGATCTGAACCTATTATGTTTTCATGAATATATGTGAGTTCTTGATCCTATCTTGCAAGTCTATAGTCACCTATTATGTGTTATGATCCCTTAACCCCGAAGTGACAATAATCGGGACCATTACCGGTGATGACCGTAGTTTGAGGAGTTCATGTATTCACTATGCGTTAATGCTTTGGTCCGGTACTCTATTAAAAGGAGGCCTTAATATCCCTTAGTTTACAATAGGACCCCACTGCCACAGGAGGGTAGGACAAAATATGTCATGTAAGTCTTTTCCATAAGCACGTATGACTATATTCGGAATACATGCCTACATTACATTGATGAACTGGAGCTAGTTTTGTGTCACCCTATGTTATAACTGTTGCATGATCGATCACATCCGACATAATTCTCCATCACTGATCCATTGCCTACAAGCTTTTCACATATTGTTCTTCGCTCATTTACTTTTCCGTTGCTACTGTTACAATCACTATAAACCCAAAAATATTACTTTTGCTACCGTTACCACTATTATCATATTACTTTGCTACTAAACACTTTGCTGCAGATATTAAGTTTCCAGGTGTGGTTGAATTGACAACTCGGCTGGTAATACTTGAAAATATTCTTTGTCTCCCCTTGTGTCGAATCAATAAATTTGGGTTGAATACTCTACCCTCGAAAACTGTTGCGATCCCCTATACTTGTGGGTTATCAAGGCCTTCGCGGCAGCATGGCCGACCATGGGAGGCAGGAGCAGGTGGCATGACCGGCGCTACTTTGGCGGCTGGAGCAAGAAGACCAGAGGTTGAAGAAGGACGATGGCCATTGGAAGGACATCGTATGGTAACTGCAGCTAGAATGGTTTATCTTGACTAAGTTGACAAAGCCCTTGGTACGCGTCAACTTAGTAGGCCCACAGGTCAGCTTTCAAAATGGTGTGCCCCAGATGTCAGGGGGAGGAATCATTTTTTAGGCGGGTGAAGCTAGAATATCCGAGATTGAAGAAGAAGCACGACATCCGTTGGATGGACATCCAACGGCCACTTCTGCTAGAACCGTGTGTTGACTATAAGTTGACAAAGCCTTGCATACGCGTCAATCATTTTTTTAGGGGAAGCATCAACTTAGTAGGCCCACAAGTGTGTGGCAGAGAACATATAGTCCATTTGAGATTTGTAAGAATGTACATCACATTTTTGAATTCTATTGGAATTTACTACAACCCATTTATAGTTTGTTAAAAGTACAACCCATTTTCTAGCTAGGACAATGATTAATAATTTCAACAAACCATTCAAAACAGAATTCAACAAAATTTCCCACATTTTGATGGGATCCGAAATATTTTTATCCCAAAATTTCTAGTCAGATTAAATACAATTTCAATATAAATTTGTATTACGTAAAAATCCAATGAAATATTGCGCGCGCAACAATTAATGAAATTAAAAATTTCAAAATCCAGAAATAATATTTTATAAAATAATTACATGTTTGGTGCATTTTTTATAATTACTACCCAGTTTTTATAATTACATCCCATTTATTATTTCTTAAAGCCCATTTTCTTGTTAAGCCTAATGCATCCCTCCTAGGAAAGATTTGCAGCCCAGCAGGGCGGAGAATAACAAGTTGACCTTATCTGGGTATTCCTCAAAAAAAGTATAGCTGGGCTAGCCATTTTAAAGAAATTAATATCTGGGCTGGATATCTAGCCTGGGCTAGATGGGCCACAGCCCGCCCAGTTAATACCCTGCTCTCCTCTAAACAACAAGGAAAACATCGCTCAAGAAAAACTTTGCAGTGCTCACACCTCAAAAAGACAAATACTGCTCGAGCTGCTTGGTGGGTCCCCTGGAGGAAGAAAAAAAATTACAGTTGTATATAATAAGGAGGCACTTGCGTACATGCGGCTATGGCCCTGGTGGGTCCCCACTGTCATCCTCTCCAAGTAAAGTCATCTCCTCATTCCTCATGCCGTTGACCATGTTGACAACGCGAGACGGCGGAGCCACGGCGAGCGCAAAAACTCAAAGGACGACGGAGAGGGCCTCACGGGCCCTATGGATGGTCTGATACAGTGCCCGCTGCTCATTCGGGAAGCCAGGACCATAGGGCCGCATGTCCATGATGGCATTGTCGTTCACTTGTTCACCTATGCTTGTTGAGGAGACGGAAGTTGCAGCACAGGTCCTCCTGCGCTGGTAGCTCTTCCGCCATTAGGGCGTCGAAGTGGGCCGCACCTGTTCTATGGTGAACATGGCATGAACGGGCTTGGACAGTGGCGCCGGCTCCTGGTCATAAGCTACGTCCATCGTCTGATTGTCGTCGCTCAGCTTGGCGAGCTCGCTGGCGAGCTAGCATGTCCGGCTGCTGGACCAACCCGCTGCCAAGCACGAGTCTGACTGCCCTGGCCCACCCAGACCGCCTCCCTCACCCGCACGCACTTTCCACCTAAAATGGTCAGCGCCGCCTGCCGTGCTTCCCGGTGTAGGCGATTGCTCCGCCTTCAAATAACACAAGTGCCGTCCGTCCGTTCGTCCGTCTGCCGCCCACATTAATGATATGCGGTTGCCGAGGCGGCTACTCCGGCGCCACACGCCCGTCCCTCCGCTGCCCGTCATTGCTATATAAACTGCTACGCCAGCCATAGCCGCAGTTATCCGCCTCTGTTCCCTTTCTCCTGTCCACACCACTACTGCCCACCATGGCTTCCTCGCGCTCCAGCGCTCTTTGGGATGGGCGGATGACGGACCATAAGGAGATGGCAGCCATTGCTGCCAACTACCTGGCCGGTAGGCAGCCGGAGGACGACAACGTCCCAATGGAGAACATGGTAGACAACCATTCGGCGCCAACCCCCTCCACCGTGCCATCCTTGCTGGTGCATTGCACCATGACAATCGGCGAGGCCCATGCCCAATACATGGACACGGTGAGGCAGAAGCGTGAGGAGCAGTTCCGGGATGCGTAGGCCGATGCCGCCTACAACCACCATCACCTCCAGGAGCACCTGCAGGCGGAGGAGCAGATCACCGCGGAGCGGGCGGAGCAGGAGGCGCTGCTCGACTCGTACCGCTCCGCCAGCGAGGGCCGCCTCGAGTGTTGGCGGTACCGCATGCGGGTGGCGTAGGTTGCGGCTGCCTACAAAGAGGGCAATGAAGCGGGCGAGGTGCTGTTTGGCGAGACCGAGGACGAGGCAAAGGACAATGCATGCTCCGACGAGTCCGCCCTCCGCTAGCGTCGATGAGGCCCTGCTCCGCTAAGGCCCCATGGCACCAACAACGAGGCAGAGTACACCGCCGGCTCCGCCGAGGCCCCGCCTCGCCGGCATCGAGGCAGAGGCCCTACTCCGCCAAGGCCCCGCGGCGCCAACAATGAGGAAGAGGACACCGCCAGCTCTGCCGAGGCCCCGCTGAGGGAGTCCTGGACTAAGGGGTCCTCGGGCGTCCAGCCTGTTATCCATGGACCGGACTGATGGGCTGTGAAGACATGAAGGCCGAAGACTGCACTATGTCCGGATTGGACTCTACTTCACGTGGAAGGCAAGCTTGGTGACCGAAGGTTCCTTCTTATGTAACCGACTCCATGTAAACCCTAGATCCCCTCGGTGTCTACATAAAACCGAAGGGGATAGTCCGGAAAGGACACTACATATACCCATTAGCATATTCATAGGCTAGACTTCTAGGGTTTAGCCATTACGATCTCGTGGTAGATCCACTCTTGTAATACTCATATTCATCAAGATCAATCAAGCAGGAAGTAGGGTATTGCCTCCATAGAGAGGGCCTGAACCTGGGTAAACATTGTGTCCCCTGTCTCCTATTACCATCGACCCTAGACACACAGTTCGGGACCCCCTACCCGAGATCCGCCGGTTTTGACACCGACATTGGTGCTTTCATTGAGAGTTCCACTGTCCCGTCGACAAAAGGTTCGATGGCCCCTTCAATCATCAATAATGACGTTTTCGAAGGACGAACTCCCCCCCACACCCGGATAGATCTTCGTATTCGGCGGCTTCATACTGCTGGCCAACTCGCTTAGCCATCTAGAGCAGATCGGTAGCTACACCCCTGGCCATCAGGTCGGATTTGGAAGCTTGAACTACGTCACGGATATCTGTGGAGACTTGATCTTCGAGGGATTTGAGCCCGCGGTAATCGCTCCCCCTCATCCCGATGAACGTGACTTAAATCTGCCATCGGATCACACCCAGGAGATGGTTCCTGCGGCTGCAACGACCTTAGAGCCGAAGCAGATCAAGCCATCTGAGGCCTCAAAGTCCGCAGTGTTGGAGCCACACATGGACTCGATGCCCTGCAATATTCTCTTTAACGGAACTTCAGACTCGTCTCCAGTTATAAGTTCCGGATTGTGTATGCCCGCGGACACCGAGCTAGATCAGTTATCGATCCTCGAGTTCAGTGCCGCTCACGTTTTCCAGCACTCACCTTTGGGTGACGTGCTAAAATATTTAAAGAATTTGTCCTTGGAGAAGGACTCACAACCGAACTATGTCCGGTTCGAGCTGGAGACGGATTGAGGGAGTCCTGTATTAGGGGGTGTCTGGATGGCCAGACTATACCTTCAGCCGGACTCCTGGACTATGAAGATACAAGATTGAAGACTTCATCCCGTGTCCGGAAGGGACTTTCCTTGGCGTGGAAGGCAAGCTTGGCGATACGGATATGCAGATGTCCTACCATTGTAACCGACTTTGTGTAACCCTAACCCTCTTCAGTGTCTATATAAACCGGAGGGTTTTAGTCCGTAGGACAACATACACAACAACAATCATACCATAGGCTAGCTTCTAGGGTTTAGCCTCTTCGATCTCGTGGTAGATCTACTCTTGTACTACCCATATCATCAATATTAATCAAGAAGGACGTAGGGTTTTACCTCCATCGAGAGGGCCCGAACCTGGGTAAAACTTCGTGTTCCTTGCCTCCTGTTACCATCCGGCCTAGATGCACAGTTCGGGACCCCCTACCTGAGATCCGCCGGTTTTGACACCGACATTGGTGCTTTCATTGAGAGTTCCTCTGTGTTGTCGCCGTCAGGCTTGATGGCTCCTACGATCATCAATGGCGATGCAGTCCAGGGTGAGACCTTCCTCCCCGGACAGATCTTCGTCTTCAGCGGCTTCGCACTACGGGCCAATTCACTTGGCCATCTGGAGTAGATCGAAAGCTATGCCCCTGGCCGTCAGGTCAGATTTGGAAGCTTAAACTACATGGCTGACATCCGCGGGGACTTGATCTTCGACAGATTAGAGCCACTGCCAAGCGCGCCGCACTGTCATGATGAGCATGATCTAGCTCTGCTGCCGAACAGTGCCGTGGAGGCCGCACCCGCATCGGCTTCGACCGTTAATTCGGAGCCAACTGCGCTGATCGAGGATGGGTGGTTGGACGCCGCCTCGGGGGCTGCGATCCCAACGGTGATCGAGCCGAACACCAGCCCCGCACTCTGCGAGACTCATGACTCCAAGGAGCCGGACTCCTCTCCGGACTCCAAACCCTCCGCACCCCTGCCGATCGAATCCGATTGGGCGCCGATCATGGAGTTTACTGCCGCGGACATCTTTCAGCACTCGCCTTTCGGCAATATTCTGAAGACACTGAAGTCTCTCTCTTTATTAGGAGAGCCCTGGCCGGACTACGGTCAGCAAGGTTGGGATTCAGACAATGAAGAAATTCAAAGCCCACCCACCACCTGCTTTGTAGCCACTGTCGATGACTTAACCGACATGCTCGACTTCGACTCTGAAGACGTCGACAGTATGGACGCTGATGAAGGAGACGATGAAGAACCAGCGCCTATCAGGCCCTGGAAAGCCACCTCGTCATATGACATATACATGGTGGACACCCCAAAAGAAGGAGATGGCGATGGAACAGCGAAGGATGACCCCTCCAAGAAACAGCCTAAGCGCCGGCGTCAGCGGCGCCGCTCAAAATCCCGCCAAAACAAATACAGTGATTCCAGCACGGGAGATAATAATACTCCGGAAAGTGCCGAAGAAAACCCCCTCCAGCAAGATTTAGCACATGAGGATGGAGAAACCAGCCCTCATGAGAGAGCGGCAGACAGAGAGGTCGAGGACGATAATTATATGCCTCCCTCTGAAGACGAGGCAAGCCTCGATGATGACGAATTCGTCGTGCCAGAGGATCCCGTCGAGCAAGAGCGTTTTCAACGCAGACTTATGGCCATGGCAAAGCCTCAAGAAAAAACAGCAACAGCTTAGAGCTGACCAAGATTTGCTAGTCGACAAATGGACTGAAGTCCTTGCGGCCGAAGAGCATAAACTCGAACGCCCCTCCAAGAGCTACCCAAAGCGTAGGCTGCTACCCCGATTAGAGGAGGAAGCACTTGATGCGGCCGACCGGCCACCTCATGGCCGCGACAGAGAGGCCTCTAGGCCCTCCACTCAAGCCGCACCCTGTACCAAGGCACGGGAATATGCGCCGGACTTACGAGATATGTTGGAGGACAAGGCAAGGCAAACAAGATCGATCTACGGATCGCGTGGGCGCCCCACAGCTCGAGACAGTAACCGTCACGCCAGCACTGTGTTCGGCAGGGCCGAACACAGTAGACAAAGCTCATTGGAGCTACGTCGTGATATAGCCCAGTATAGAGGCGCCGCACACCCACTATGCTTCACATACGAAATAATGGATCATCAAATCTCCGAGGGTTTCAAACCCGTAAACATCGAATCATATGATGGCACAACAGATCCTGCGGTATGGATCGAGGATTATCTCCTTCATATCCACATGGCCAGCGGTGATGATTTCCACGCCATCAAATACCTCCCACTCAAGCTTAATGGACCAGCTCGGCATTGGCTTAACAGCTTGCCAACAGGATCAATTAGTTGTTGGGAGGACCTCGAAGCCGCATTCCTTGACAATTTCCAAGGCACTTATATGCGACCCCCAGACGCCGATGACCTAAGTCACGTAATTCAGCAGCCAGAGGAATCGTCCAGGCAATTCTGGACACGGTTCCTAACAAAGAAAAACCAAATAGTCGACTGTCCGGATGCTGAGGCCCTAGCAGCCTTCAAGCACAATATCCGTGACGAGTGGTTTGCCCGACACCTTGGACAGGAAAAGCCGAAGTCTATGGCAGCACTCACGACACTCATGACCCGCTTTTGCGCGGGAGAAGACAGCTGGCTTGCTCGTAGCAACAATATGACCAAGAACCCTGGTAATTCGGATACCAGGGACAGTAGTGGGAGGTCGCGTCGCCACAAGCAGAAGCGCCGCATTAACGGCGACAATACTGAGGATACGACAGTTAATGCCGGATTCAGAGGCTCTAAATCCGGTCAGCGGAAAAAGCCATTCAAAAGGAATCCTAGGGGTCCGTCCAGTTTGGACCGAATACTCGACCGCTTATGCCAGTTACATGGCACCCCCAAAAAGCCGGCCAATCACACCAACAGGGATTGTTGGGTGTTCAAGCAGGCATGCAAGTTAAATGCCGAAAATGAAGACAAGGGGCTGCATAGCGATGACGACGAGGAGCCCCGGCCGTCGAACAACAGTGGACAGAAGGGTTTTCCCCCACAAGTGTGGACGGTGAACATGATATACGCAACCCACATCCCCAAAAGGGAGCGGAAGCGCGTATTAAGGGACGTATACGCGGTAGAGCCAGTCGCCCCAAAGTTAAACCCATGGTCCTCCTGCCCGATCACCTTTGATCGAAGGGACCATCCCACTAGCATCCGTCATGGCGGATTCACCGCATTGGTTCTAGACCCAATTATTGACGGATTTCATCTCACTAGAGTCCTTATGGACGGCGGCAGCAGCCTGAACCTGCTTTACCAGGATACAGTGCAGAAAATGGGCATAGATCCCTCGAGGATTAAGCCCACCACAACGACCTTTAAAGGCGTAGTACCAGGTGTAGAGGCCAACTGTACAGGCTCAGTCACACTTGAAGTGGTCTTCGGATCTCCGGATAATTTCCGAAGGAGGAGTTAATCTTCGACATAGTCCCATTCCGCAGTGGCTATCACGCATTGCTCGGGCGAATCGCATTCGCCAAGTTCAATGCGGTACCGCACAACGCATACCTTAAGCTCAAAATGCCAGGCCCTCGAGGAGTTATTATGGTCAATGGAAACACCGAACGCTCCCTCCGAACGGAGGAGCACACGGTAGCCCTTGCAGCAGAAGTACAAAGCAGCCTCTCCAGGTAGTTCTCCAGTCCGGCCATTAAATGACCGGACACCGTCAAGTGCGCCCGGAGTAACCTACAACAAGACCGCTGGCATGACCCGAGCAGGCATAGCAATGCGGCCCCAACCCCAGCTCTCGCAAAAATGCGATACCAGTACTTTGCGTACATAACTACGCTCTAGAAATACCATGGGTACAGGGGGAGGGGCACCATCACGGCACACCCGAAACACGGCTTAAACCGCACCAGGGGCTGCTGATTTTTTAATTTTCTCTTACTTTCAGGACTCCACTCTTCGGAAGGCCTGTTCGGCAGTTCAATTGCCGCACAAACGATGCAAGAACCAGGGAAGCAGACAAGCCACGCCGCATTACGGAACTCCCAGGTGGTCTCTATCACGAGCAGTATACCTGTTTCACATACTATTCTGCAGCTTGCCCCTGGAACGGACATGTTACATAGTCCAACCTTTTGCTTATCGCATTATTTGTATCGTTCTGCATTGATCGCAGCCCTCTTTAATAAACAATGCATAGCTTTTGTCTATTTTTGCATTACTCTTTTTTACTATATGTTCCTTAACGACATCCGTACACTTTGGTACGACCAAAATACGCCAGGGGCTTTAGTACCCCTCAATATGGTGTGAGAAGTCCGAACACTTTAACAAGTGCGGCACCCCGAACTTATAGCATTATATGCATCGGCTCCGAATCATGTCTTGGGTCAATAGTTGGGTTTGCCCGGCTCCTATGTTTTGGTGCCTTACGTTCTGCTATATCGGCTAAGGTAGCACTAGGAGAACCACTGCGATTGTGCCCCAGTTGAGCTGGGTCGAGCACCTAACTGGAGAAAGCTAAAACTGACTGTCATGATGAAGCGAGAGCTGGTCGTTGTTCGAGAGGTTTTTCGAGTCCCTAAAGACTTATGCCGTTTAGAGCGAGGAGCCGGCTCTGTCCGGCCAAGGCGTGGATAGCGCCCCGAACTCGGTCTTCCGAATACCAGGGGCTTCGCCGAAATTTAAAATTATAGAATTCTATGGCTAAGTGAGAGTGTTCACGCATTATAGTCCGATTGCCTTGTTTGTTGGGCTGAGCGCCTCCCTCGAAGGACCCAAACATGGGGAAAAGAGCGCTCAGGTTTATCCCCGAACACCCTAGCACTAGCGGCACGGGGGCAGAAGCCGATGATTTGCCATCTCTCAGAATTGATAAACAGCCGCACAGAAGGTAATATTTAAATTCCAACAGCATTGCTTAGCGCATATGAACAAGTTTTCAGCGCACAGGACAAAACGAGCAAGTTTCACTCAAAAAATTACATTTCTAGAACATTCATCCGCCACAAGGCAGGCACCCTTCAGAACATCCTTATAATAATTCTCGGGCTTGCGATGCTCTTTCCCCGGCGGTGGCCCATCCTTCACAAGCTTCTCAGCATCCAGCTTGCCCCAGTGCACCTTAGCACGGGCAAGGGCCCTACGGGCACCTTCAATGCGGATGGAGCGCTTGATGACTTCGAGCCTTGGACAGGCCTCCACCAGCCGCCGCACCAGCCCGAAATAGCTCCCAGGCAGAGCCCCTCCAGGCCACAGTCGAACTATGAGGCCCTTCATGGCCTGTTCGGCCGCCTTGTGGAGCTCGACCAGTTGCTTCAGCTGGTCGCTTAGGGGCACGGGGTGTCCGACCTCAGCATACTGAGACCAGAACACCTTCTCTGTCGAGCTGCCCTCCTCGGCTCGATAGAACGCGGCGGCATCGGACACACTCCGGGGAAGATCTACGAACGCTCCTGGAGAGCTCCGGATTTGGGTAAGAAACAAGTAACTCATGTTTATGTGTTTGCTTTGCATAAAGAATGCCCTACCCGCCGCTATCTTCTTCACCTCATCCAACTCCTAGAGGGTCTTCTGGGATTCGGCCTTGGCATTTTCAAGAGCCACCACGAGCTCGGACGCTCGCGTCTTTGAGTCAAGCTCCAAACTCTCATGTTTTTCCATGAGAGCCTGGAGCTCTTGCCGTACCTTGCCAACCTCGGCCTCATACTTCTCTCGCTCGGTGCACTCCGTGGCCGCCCTCTTCTCGGCCTTGACCAGCGCTTGCTATCGGATTCACGGGTTCCGGCAGACCCTTAAGGTTCGAACACTGGTGTGCGCGCGGAGATCACGCCCTCTACCTCCCCGTCTCACAAAGATCTAAACTACGGAAAGAACTGCACAAGAGACACAAGGTTTATACTGGTTCGGGCCACCGTTGAGCTGTAATACCCTACTCTAGTGTGTGGTTGGTGGATTGCCTCTTGGGGCTGGTGATGATAAACGATACAAGGAAGAACGGCCTCGCGAGGGTCTGTTCTTGGCTGGGGCGATGAACTGCTAGGAGGAGTTCAGTCACCCTTCTCTCTCTCTTTCTCTGATTTCGACCCCCCTACCATGTGGGTGGCTGGTCCTATTTATAGGGGCCCTGGTCCTCTTCCCAAATATCGAGCGGGAAGGGAGCCAACAATGGCGGGCTAATTTGAAGGGGGATAGCAAGTATCAACTATCTTGACAAAAGCAATCTTCTTCTGCGCAAAGCTTCTGGTGATGACGCCGTCTTGGGTTCCATGGTGACCTCCGTCTCGTAGTCCTCCTGGTCTTGGCCTCATTGCACCGAAATGGCAACCTTTGCCTGATGCCTCGGTACTCCGCGGCTGCGCTTGCCCCCTTTGCACCAAAGAGGAAAGAAGGATGCTGCGCGCGCTGGCACCCGCCTGCCGCCCTGAGTCGTCATGGCTTGCGTCATGGGCACCTCGCGAGCTACCCCGCCTTGATCTCTCCGCCTCCTCGCGAGCCGACCTGACGAGGCCGTGCCTGAGGAAGCTCCGTGTTGTCCGCCTCGCGAGGCTTGGCCCCTCGCGAGGGTCTTGAGTCTTGTGTTGATGAAGATGGGCCGTGCTGGGCCTCCCTTGAGCCACGCCGCGGGCCGCAGGCAGGCAAGTCTGGGGACCCCCGTTCCCAGAACGCCGATAGTAGCCCCCGAGCCCAAGGCGCGCATGGACTTGACCGTGCCGAGAGGCGAAAGGGCAAGGGCGAAGCGCCGCGGGCCCTAATAGCCTGCGGCCTTAGGCGCCGCGTGGCGGTTGATGGGACGTGGGCGTCTCCGCTTCCCCACGACGCCTCGGTGATCGCGCGAGTTGGACAAGTCCCTGCATGTAGATCATGTCATGATTACCTGTGATCGTGGAGGCCGGCGGTTGGTCTTCGCCGGCTATAAGTATGAAGCTGTGCGTGCCCTTCCAGTCCATTCCTCCTGGCTTCTCTTTCTTCCCGATCCTTGCTCCGTCTTGCTGCGATGGCTCCATCGAGGAGGTACTCAGCTGCGGAGAAGGGGAAGGCCCTCCGGGTCGATCCTGCCTCTCCCCCGCCCAAGCGCGGTCGTGGGCGCCCTCGGAAGCATCTGTTGGCCGCCCCGGTAGCGTCTGGTGGTCATGGTGGCGGCTCCCAGCGCGGCGGCGGGCGAGCCGCTGTGGCCGAGGGACGCGCCTGGGTCGCGCGCTCCCCTAGGCCGCGCTTTCGCGTTGCGCAGGTGCTGCCGGAGTTCGTCGTCTGGTCGGCGGAGCCGACTAGCGCCCGGCTCCAACTTCCTCGCTTCCTCCTTGGTGAACTCCCGGGCGGTGCTCCTGGTGGCCTCTGGCTCTAGGCGGAGGGTTGCTGTAGTAGGTCCTCGTTGGCCGCGCTGGAGGTCTCCGCCAACGGGGGCCTGGCCTTAACTCATGGCTGGCAGGCATTCGCCCGCGCTCGCGGCCTGGGGCGCCGGTGCACCCTACACTTTAGGTTTGACGGCGACGCCACCCTCTATGTGAGGGTGTTTGGGGAAGATGGTCGCCGCGCGGGGTGTTGCCCTGAGGATGACGACCGCGGCCGGGGGCCCCGCCCCGACGGCGACGGAGGAGATAGCGCCCGCGCGGATGGCGGCGCTCGAGACTCCCCGAGCTTCGTCAGCTCTTCCTCAAGCGACTCCTCCAGCAGTGGCCGCAGTCAACCCCCGCGCCGTCGAGCTTGCTTGGGAGGTGATGGCTCGTCCGCCCGCCGTCGTGCCCCGGTGAAGCGCGAGAGGGAGTTTTCTTGAGGCCCAGAGGCAGCCCGGGTCGCCTCCGCGGGCTGATGTGAGGAGGGCTGCGCCAGGCTCGTCCTTTCCTTTTCCTTTTGTTTCCTGTGTAAGACAAAACAACTGCATGGAGCCCCGCTGGGGCGTGTTGGGAATTGTTGCCGTTTTAGCAATTACCTTGATCTTACTTCTGCGCCCCTTAACCACTCGCCTGTTTTTGACCCTTGCCGGGGGGGGGGGGGCGACCGACCTAGGCCCTGCGTGCGCGTCGCGGTGCCCGAGGGGCATGGACTAGAGGGGTGCTCCTGCAACGTGCGTGGGCCATGAATCCTTCCAGCGGCTAGAGCCGAAACGCTCACAAGGACGTTTGAGTACCATCCCTCGCGAGGTCGTTTATGAGAGAAACCAAAGCGAGGAGCGAAAATCAGCGAACCGCAAATCAGCAACAGCAAGAACTTTAATAAGACTTCAAATGCAAGTGAACACGTCAACTATGGAAAGCAAATGAAAAAGCCGCGTCCGGCACCTAATCTAATCTTCGACGTCTTCTCACCAGCGCGGAGCTAAGTGCTGCCACTGGGCGTGGGAGGGAGCCCCAGGGCCTGAGGCCGGCGCTCCTAAGACTCCGGGGCGTGTACAACCCCACTCATTATTACGTGAGAGTGTCACGGGGCGGCGAGCTTCACAGGCATTGGCCTTGCTTCACAGGCTCCGGGCCTTTTCCAAAACGCGATAGCTTCATAGGCACTCGCCTTGTTTCACAGGCTCTGGGTCTTTTCCAAAAGAGGGATAGCTTCACAGGCACTCGCCTTGCTTCACAGGCTCTGGGCCTTTCCCAAAAGAGGGGAGGTCTTCACAGGCACTCGCCTTGCTTCACAGGCTCTGGGCCTTTTAGGGGTAGAACCTCCAGAGGTGCTGGATGTTCCACGCATTCTGGATCGGCTCCCCCTCTTGAGTCTCCAAGCGCACAGAGCCTGGCCTGGAAACATGAACAACCTTGAACGGGCCCTCCCACATGGGAGAGAGCTTGTGCAGCCCTTCCCTGGAGAGAACCCGCCTGAGTACGAGGTCTCCTACCTCGAGGGTCCTGGGGCGGATGTTGCGGCAGTGATATCGTCGTAGCGCCTGTTGGTACCTTGCCACTCGCAGCGCGGCTTCCCGGCAGCGTCCCTCCCCTAGTACGAGGTCCATCCCCCGCATGGCGTCCTGCTGCGCCTCGTCGAACGCCAGGACCCGCGCGGAGCGATGCCTGACCTTGTGAGGAAGGACTGCTTCGGCTCCGTAGACCAGGAAGAACGGGGTCTCCCCAGTTGGTTTGGTTGCGGTCGTGCGGATGGACAACAACACGGACGGGAGCTCGTTGTACCAGCCTCTGCCGCAGGCCTCCAGCTTCTTCTTGAATGTCCTGGTCTTGAGGCCTCTCAGGACTTCCGCGTTGGCTCGTTCGGCCTGCCCATTGCTTCGCGGGTGTGCCACCGAAGCGTAGCATATCTGCGTCCCAAGGTTAGCACAGTATGTTTTGAAGAGATTACTGGTGAACTGCGAACCGTTGTCTGTGATGATGCGATTCGGCACCCCGAACCGGCTTACGATGCCCTTGATGAACTTGACCGTGGAGCCAGCGGGGATGGTACGGACAGCCTCCACTTCTGCCCACTTGGTGAACTTGTCAATGGCGACGTAGAGGTAACGGTAGCCCCCTGGCGCCCGAGGGAACGGGCCTAGAATATCCAGCCCCCAAACTGCGAATGGCCACGAGATGGGTATTGTCTGCAGGCCCCCCGCCGGTTGATGGATCTGCTTGGAATGAAACTGGTAGGCCTCACAAGCCTTTACCAATCCGATTGCGTCATTGAGCGCGGTGGGCCAATAGAACCCGCTATGGAATGCCTTGACGACGAGGGTCCGTGATGACAAGTGGTGTCCGCAGTCTCCGCCGTGTATGTCCTCCAGTAGTTCCTTTCCTTGCTCCCTAGAGATGCAGCGCAGAGATACACCGTTTGGTCGCTTCTGGTGAAGTTCTCCATCTCTGATGCAGTATGCCGTGGCCTGTCGCGCCACATGCTCCGCTTCCTCTTCCTTTTCCGGTAGGGCCCCTTGCGTTAAATAACTCCGGAGTTCTGCGATCCAGCACTCCTCCTGAGGTTCCATCGCTAGGAGCAGGCGTGCTCCTGAGGTCGGCCCATAGACCGGGGCTCCCGAGGCTGGCGGCTGGGGGAGCTCCTCTCGAGACTGAGTGGTGTTCGATAACGTCGGCTGTGCTGAGGGTTTGAAGAGCCGCTCTTCGAAGACGCCGGGTTCCTGCGGCAACCGCCTGGATGCCCGTCCGGCTATGTCGTCAGCTTCCTGATTGGTGCCACGGGGCACGTGCTTCAGCTCCAGGCCCCAGAACTGCTTTTCCATCCTGCGGACCTCCGCTAGGTAGGCCTCCATATGCTCGTCCTTTGGCTCGTACACTTTGTTGGAGAAGTTGACTAGGAGCTGCGAGTTGCCCTTGACGGTGAGGAGTTTCACTCCCAGGGCTACTGTGGCCTTCAACCCGACTATCAGTCCCTCATATTCTGCAATGTTGTTGGAGACCTTTTCACCTTGCTGGAAACAGAGCTACATGGCATAGTAGAGCTTATCCTGAGTGGGCGATATCAGCACCGCACCAGCCCCCGCGCCATGTCTGGAGAACGCCCCATCGAAGTACATGACCCAGCCTTCCGGCGACTCACTCCCTGGAGAGAGGGACCGATCCTCGTTGACCCTGAGGCCTGGTGCCTCCGCCCATTCCACTATGAAATCCGCCAACGCTGCTCCTTTGATGACCCTGGTTGTGCTGAACTCGAGCTGAAACGCCTGCAGCTCCATGTTCCACTCGGGGACCCTTCCGGCCGAGTTAGGGCTCCTGAGCACTCTCTCCAGGGGGTACGATGAGACGACCTTGATGGGATGAGCCTGGAAGTAGTGATGCAGCTTGCGTGAGGCTACCAGTAACGCGCGGAGGAGCTTTTGAGGCATTGGGTACCGTGCCCTTGCGTCCCGTAACACCATGCTAACAAAGTAGACGGGATGCTCAACAAGGCTGAGAGTATCTGGGGTCGCGACGCGCTCGGGAGGTAAGGGCGCCTCATGAGATGACGCGGCCTCGCGAGGTGGACCATCTGGGCGTGCGGCCTCTCCTGCCTCCGGTGCATTCTTCGATAGCTGACCCTCCTCAACTGCGGTTGCGGCTTCTGCAGGCTTTCCTTGTTCCCGTTTTGTCTTGCCTCGGGCTGCCGCTGTGGTCTTGACTTGGCGCTCCTCCCTAACCGTCACCAGGGCTACGTTGGCGGAGTAGGGAGTGGCAGCGAGGTAGAGCAGCAGGGGCTCTCGAGGGCGCGGAGCCACCATGACTGGGGGACTGGTCAGGTACCTCTTGAGATCTTGAAACGCCTTATCTGCCTCTTCAGTCCATTCAAAGGGCCCCTTTTTCTTCATCAGCTGAAAGAAAGGCAGCGCTCGCTCCCCTAATTTGGAGATGAAGCACCCTAGCGCGGTCACGCGCCCAGTGAGCTTCTGCGTTTCTCTGAGGGTCTTTGGCGGACTCATGTCCTCGACCGCCTTGACCTTCTCGGGGTTGGCCTCAATGCCACGATGGGACACGAGGAATCCCAAAAGCTTGCCCGAGGGGACGCCAAACACACATTTCTCCGGGTTGAGCCGCAGGTTTACTGCATCGAGGCTCGTGAAGGTCTCCTCCAGGTCTTGTATCAGGGTCTTGGCCTCCCGAGATTTTACTACAATGTCATCAACGTAGGCTTCGACATTTTTTCCGAGTTGCGGGCCCAAGGTGATGTGCATCAGCCGCTGAAAGGTTTCCCCTGCGTTACGCAGTCCGAACGGCATGCATGTATAGCAGTATACCCCGCACGGGGTCAAGAAGGCAGTCTTCTCAATGTCTTCTACCGCCATCTTGATCTGGTGATACCCGGAGAAGGCGTCCAGGAAGCACAGCAGGTCACACTCCGCAGTGGAATCGACGATCTGGTCGATGCGGGGGAGCGGAAATGGATCTTGCGGGCATGCTTTGTTGAGGTTGGTGAAGTCGACACACATGCGTTCCTTCCCCCCTTTCTTGGGCACAACGACAGGGTTGGCCAACCAATCCGGGTATCGGACCTCGCGAATGACCCCAGCGGCTTCTAGCTTGCGGGTCTCTTGGACAATGAAGGCCTGCTTCTCTATGGACTGCGGCCTGGCCTTCTGCCTCATGGGGCGCACATTTGGGCACACGTTGAGGTGATGCTCGATGACACTCCTGGGGATCCCCGCCAGCTGATTGGGCTCCCAAGCAAATACCTTCTTATTCGCGCGCAAGAACTTGACCAAGGCCTCCTCCTGCTCAGGCTCAAGGTTGGCGCCTATGGTGAAAGTGGCACTGGAGGACCCGTCCTCGTTGACGGGTATCTGCTTGGTTTCTGCCTTGTCCTGGGTGAACAACTGCTTCTTCTTGGCGGGCGCAGCCCCCTTGGGCTCAGGGGTCTCCGTGCTAACGGGCCGTGCCAATGGTGCCGTCTTGAAGGCGAGCTTGAGTACTCGCAGGGCGTCCTCGGTGTCCCCGTCCACGGCAAGGGTGCCGCCGCTCCCGGGCATCTTCATGAGGTTATACGCCGGGTGCGTGGCGGCCATGAACTGAGCCAGCGCCGGGTAGCCGAGGATGGCGTTGTAAGGGAGGCCGATGGGGGCGATGTCGAAGTCGACCATCTCTGTGCGGAAGTTGTCGTAGGTGCCGAAGGTCACCGGGAGCCGGATCTGTCCCAGGGAGTCGGATGATCCGCCCTCGACGCCCGAGAAAGATCGGCTGGGTCGCAACCGCTCCCGGGGTATGCAGAGGAGGTTGAAAGTCTCGACCGAAAGCACGCTGAGGCCCGCGCCACCACCAATGAGGGTTCTGGTGACGGCCACCTGGCAGATGGTGGGGGTGCACAACAGGGGGAGCGCGCCCGAGCCGACCAGGTTGGTGGGGTGGTCCTCGGAGCTGAAGGTCAGACCGACATCGCGCGCCGCCCGGTCCGGGGAATCCCCCTGCCATGCAGAAACAGCGCTAACCCGGCGGGCAAAAGGCTTGACGTGGCGACTCGTGGGCGGCACCTGCGAGCCGCCCAGGAGGGCCGCAACGACTGGAGGCGTCGATGTTGCGGTGCAGCTACTCCGCCGCGTAGGCAGATGCTGGGGGGGGGGGGGTGCTTGCCGCTCGTTCCCCACCGGGCCGGTGGCGGTGTTGACGGCGGGCGACGGGGGACAACGAGAACGCCCACCGGCGAGGGCCGCCGGGGCGACACGAGCTCGACTGGCGCCGTACATGGATGCGGCGGTCATAGGAGAGCGGAGTGGTGGAAGACAGATTCCGGCGCACCCCTACCTGGCGCGCCAAATGTCGGATTCGCGGGTTCCGGCAGACCCTTAAGGTTCGAACACTGGGGTGCGCGCAGAGATCACGCCCTCTACCTCCCCGTCTCACAAAGATCTAAACTACGGAAAGAACCGCACAAGAGACACAAGGTTTATACTGGTTCGGGCCACCGTTGAGGTGTAATACCCTACTCCAGTGTGTGGTTGGTGGATTGCGTCTTGGGGCTGGTGATGATAAATGATACAAGGAAGAACGGCCTCGCGAGGGTTTGTTCTTGGCTGGGGCGATGAACTGCTAGGAGGAGTTCAGTCACCCTTCTCTCTCTGTTTCTCTGATTTCGATCCCCCCTACCATGTGGGTGGCTGGTCCTATTTATAGGGGCCCTGGTCCTCTTCCCAAATATCGAGCGGGAAGGGAGCCAACAGTGGCGGGCTAATTTGAAGGGCGACAACAAGTATCAACTATCCTGACAAAAGCAGTCTTCGTCTGCGCAAAGCTTCTAGTGATGACGCCGTCTTGGGTTCCACGGTGACCTCCGTCTCGTAGTCCTCCTGGTCTTGGCCTCGTTGCACCGAAATGGCAACCTTTGCCTGATGCCTCGGTACTCCGTGGCTGCGTTTGCCCCCTTTGCACCAAAGAGGAAAGAAGGACGCTGCGCGCGCTGGCACCCGCCTGGCGCCCTGAGTCGTCATGGCTTGTGTCACGAGCACCTCGCGAGGTACCCCGCCTTGATCTCTCCGCCTCCTCGCGAGCCGACCTGACGAGGCCATGCCTGAGGAAGCTCCGTGTTGTCCACCTCGCGAGGCTTGGCCCCTCGCGAGGGTCTTAAGTCTCATGTTGATGAAGATGGGCCGTGCTGGGCCTCCCTTGAGCCACGCCGCGGGCCGCAGGCAGGCAAGTCTGGGGACCCCCATTCCTAGAACGCCGACACTTGCTTAAAGGTCGCCACCTCAGATGTGGCCCCTACAATAGCCACGATAATCCTGTCATTTTTTGCAATTGCACCTTTTTATATATATTTAAACAAGGTATTTCTTACCTTCATTGTCCTCGAGCTACTTCTTGGCACACCCGAGTTCTTGCTCGGACCTCTCGAGGTTCTGCTTTAGCGTGTCCACATCTGCAGTCAGTGCGGCGGACGCAAGCAGAGATGCCTGCATACACATATTGACTCCTTTTTGTTAGACTCCTGCGAATTTTATTTGATCCTCTATTCGGCTTTTCTTCCCGAATGCCAAACAGAGCATCAGGGGCTACTATCTATGGGTAATATTATTTACACATTTCTTACTTACCTCAAAGCCTGTTAAAAGGCTAGTACAAGCTTCAGTTAGTCCGCTCTTGGCGGACTGAACCTTCTGGACCACCGCACTCATAATGGTGTGGTGCTCCTCGTCGATGGAGGCGCCTTGGAGCGCCTCCAACAGATTGTCTGGCGCCTCCGGTTGGATGGGGGTCACCAGCACGGTGGGCTTGCTCCTCTTGGAAGGAGGTCCCCCGCTGGACTCTAGAACCTTTGAAGGTTCCGGAGCGGTGTCCGGCCTAGATCCGGACTTGGAGCCCTGGGGGGGGGGGTTTCATCCCCTTTACTCCTGGAGTCCGGGAGGTCGCCTTGCGGTGCCTCCAGGACCACGTCCTCCCGGCTTGGAACCTATTGGGACAACACTTCGGTGTCATCCGTAGGGCGGGGGGAGGAAGCCGTCGGAAGCGAGTTCACATCCGACGAGTCCAGTGAGCCGCTCGACGACGCGTCGAGCCGGTCTTTGGGTGGGCTGCATAAACATATTCGACATAAGGGAAAGTTGTACAATAAACGAATACTATGAATTACTCTGGTATCCGTATACTTACGATTTTGCCAGGTGCTTGGCCCTAGGCGGCCACTCCTCTCCGCCGTTGTCGGCGTCGGTGGAGTAGTCCAGAGGAAGGGTTTTCCCCTTCTTGGACCCTCCGGCCTCCCTAGAGAGGGCGGCCTTCCTTTTCTTCTCTCCTCCCGCTGGAGGGGGAGAGGTCTCTTCTTCTTCCTCCTTGTCTTCACGGGAGGAATGCGCCTCGGAACCGTCGGATGATGGATCCGACACCTCCTGGCGCCGGGCACTCTCTCGAGTCCCCGTGGCCTTTTTCGCGGCCTTCTTCTCCGGCACCACATAGGGTGCCGGAACCAGGAGCTTCGCCAAGCGAGCGTCCGCTGGGCCTTCGGGCAAAGGAGCCGGACAGTTGATCTTTCCGGACGTCACCTGCCAATCCTGTCAAAGGTAAGGGAGCATAGATCCCGCATGGAGTCAAACTATGAAAAACTGATACCCTGTAAAAGGAAAAAACAGCTTACCGCATGAGCATGACGCTGCGTACTGAATCCGCGATCCTCGGTAGCGGATGCGGGGGCCTTGGCGCCCTTGAAAAGCACCTTCCAGGAATCTTCATACGTCATGTCGAAGAGTCTGCTCAGAGTTTGGTGCCGCGCCGGGTCGAACTCCCACAGGTTGAAAGCCCGTTGTTGACACAGGAGGATCAGGCGGATGAGCATAACCTGGACTACGTTGACAAGTTTGAGCTTCTTGTCCACCAGGGTTTGGACGCATGTTTGGAGTCCGGTCAGCTCTCCTTTTTTACCCCATGACAGGCTCGTCTCCTTCCAGGAGGTGAGCCGCGTAGGGGGGTCCAGATCGAAACTCGGGGGCTGTGACCAATTCGGGGTTGCGCGGCTCGGTGATGTAAAACCACCCCGACTGCAACCCCTTCAGGGTCTCCACAAAGGAGCCCTCGAGCCATAAGACGTTGGCCATCTTGCCCACCATGGCGCCTCCGCACTCCGCCTGGTTGCCGCGCACCACCTTCGGCTTGACATTGAAAGTCTTGAGCCATAGGCCGAAATGGGGGCGGATGCGGAGGAAAGCCTCGCACACGACGATAAACGCCGAGATGTTGAGGACAAAGTTCGGGGCCAGATCGTGGAAATCCAGGCCATAGTAGAACATGAGCCCCCGGACAAATGGGTGAAGAGGGAAGCCCAGTCCGCGGAGGAAATGGGGGAGGAACACCACCCTCTCATGGGGCCTAGGGGTGGGGATGAGCAGCCCCTTTCCGGGAAGCCGGTACGCGGTGTCGTTAGACAAGTATCCAGCCTTCCTCAGTTTTTTGATGTGTCCCTCCGTGACGGAGGAGACCATCAACTTGCCTCCCGCTCCGGACTTGGCTGGAGAAGGTTGAGGTGGGGAGTGCGGACTTGGGCGCTGGAGCTCGAGTGCGCGAGAATGGATAAGCAAGGGAGGAAGAAGGCGTAGGTGAAAAGGTGGATCCTTATCCCCTTATATGGGTGGACGCAACTACGTGTCCCCACCAGCCTGGTAAAACTCGCTTATCTCCAAGCGCCATAATCAATGGCGTGGTTGGGTTACCCACGCCCGTATTGATGAGAATCCAGGAATAAGGGGACATGATCTGTGCTTTAACAAGACGTGCCAAGGAAACCGCCTCGCATGACGCGCTGAGGTGGGATAATGAAATGACTCGGATAAAGGTTGGCCGCGGTGTATCACACTACGGAATACGTCAGCAGATTAGATTTGTGTAAATATTATTCTCTCTATGGCAATATGTGGAAACTTATTTTGCAGAGCCGGACACTATCTTCGTGTTCAAAATCTTCTATGATGTACTTGGAGGCGGAACCCGCCTAGCAATGCCGAAGACAATCTGCGCGCCGGACTCGTCGTCATTGAAGCATGGTTCAGGGGCTACTGAGGGAGTCCTGGATTAGGGGGTGTCCGGATGGCCGGACTATACCTTCAGCCGAACTCCTGGACTATGAAGATACAAGATTGAAGACTTCGTCCCGTGTCCGGAAGGGACTTTCCTTGGTGTGTAAGGCAAGCTTGGCGATACGGATATGCAGATCTCCTACCATTGTAACTGACTTTGTGTAACCCTAACCCTCTCCGGTGTCTATATAAACCGGAGGGTTTTAGTCCGTAGGACAACATACACAACAACAATCATACCATAGTCTAGCTTCCAGGGTTTAGCCTCTTCGATCTCGTGGTAGATCTACTCTTGTACTACCCATATCATCAATATTAATCAAGCAGGATGTAGGGTTTTACCTCCATCGAGAGGGCCCGAACCTGGGTAAAACTTCGTGTTCCTTGCCTCCTATTACCATCCTGCCTAGACGCACAGTTCGGGACCCCCTACCCGAGATCCGCCGGTTTTGACATTGACACGGATGATGAGGAATCTTGCTTCCCACCCGCCGCCCACTTCATAGCCACCGTTGATGATTTAACCGACGTGCTTGACTATGGCTCGGAAGGCATCGCCGGTATGGACGACGATGCCGAGAAGGAGCAAGGCCAAGACCCGCCATTCACTGGACGTTGGATGGCTACCTCTTCGTACGACGTGTACATGGTTGATACACCTAAAGGATCTGGCGACGACAAAGAAGAGCCAGATGCGAATAAAACCTCTGAGACACAGTCCAAGCGCCGGCGGCCCAAGCGGCGCCCCAAACCCAACCACTCAAAGGACAACAACACTGGCACCGGAGAAAATAGTACTCCGGGCGATGCCGAAAACAATGAAGATCCTGTCGGGGCTACATCCGAACAGGAACACGATAGCAGGCAAGACAACCCTGACGAACAGGCCATAGAAGATGACTCGAAGGATGATAGCCATCGTCCACCCTCCGAGGAGGAGACAAGCCTTGGCAACAAAGACTTCATCGTGCCTGAGGATCCTCTCGAGCAGGAGCACTTTAAACTTCAGCTCATAGCCACTACAAGGAGCCTGAAAAAGAAACAACAACAGCTTCAAGCTGAAAAAGACCCGCTCGTTGATAGATGGACTAATGTCCTGATAGGCGAGGAATACGGCCTCAACCGCCCAGCCAAGAGCTATCCGAAACGCAGACTGCTACCTCAATTCGATGAGGAGGCGCCGGAGCACATATCTCCCTCGCGTAGTGCGGACCGACCACCACGTGGTCGGGACAGAGCGGCTGAACGGCCATCCCACGGTCGGGATAAAGTAGCAACTTGGGCCAAACAGCAGAACGCCCCACCACCCCACCAAAACAGGGACGGAAGAGTCCAGAGTCATATGTACGACCTCCGACAGACTCTGGACAGTAGAGTAGGACACATAAGATCGATCTACGGATCGTGAGGATGTGCCTCGAAGCACGACGATGGCTACCTATTCAGACATGACAAACCTAACCATGCTCGGGCCGAGCGCCGCAGACGAACTCCATCAGAGCTCCACCATGATGCAGCCCGGTATAGAGGTGGCGCACACCCGCTCTGCTTCACAGATGAAGTACTGGATCATGAATTCCCCGAAGGGTTCAATCCCATCAATATTGAATCATACGACGGCACAACCGATCCCGCAGTATGGATCGAGGATTTCATTCTCCACATCCACATGGACCGAGGAGACGACCTCCACGCCATCAAATACCTCCCATTAAAGCTCAAAGGACCAGCTCGACACCGGTTAAATAGCCTGCCTTAGAACTCCATCGACAGCTGGGAGGACTTGGAAGAGGCTTTCCTCGACAACTTCCAAGGAACTTATGTCCAGCCACCAGATGCCGATGACCTAAGCCACATAGTTCAACAACCCGGAGAATCACCCAGAAAATTCTGGACTAGGTTCCTAACCAAAAAGAACCAGATCGTCGACTGTCCGGATGCCGAGGCCCTAGCAGCCTTCAAACACAGCATCCGTGACGAATGGCTAGCACGCCACCTCGGACAAGAAAAGCCAAAGTCAATGGCAGCCCTTATGGCACTCATGACCCACTTTTGCGCAGGCGAGGACAGCTGGTTGGCTCGTAGCAAAAACACAGCCAGCGAGGCAGGCCCCCACAGAGGCCAAGAACAGCACCGGGAGGCTCCGGCATAATAGACACAAACGCAGAAGCAGTGGCGACAACACCGAGGACACCACAGTCAATGCCGGACTCAGTGGCTCCAAGTCCGGCCAACGGAAGAAACCCTACAAAAGAAACAACAAAGGACCTTCCAGCCTGGACCGCATACTCGACCGTCTGTGCCAAATTCACGGCACCCTGGATAAGCAAGCCAATCATACCAACAAGGATTGTTGGGTCTTCAAGTAGGCTGGGAAGTTAAATGCTGAAAACAAAGAAAAGGGATCACAAAGTGAGGACGAGGATGAAGAGCCTCGGCAGCCGAACACCGGGAGACAGAAGAAACCCCCACCCCCAAATCAAAATGGTGAACATGATATACGCCACACACATCCCCAGAAAGGAGCATAAACGAGCACTCAGGGACGTCTACGCGATAGAGCCAGTCGCCCCAAAATTCGATCCATGGTCTTCATATCCGATCACCCTCAATCGACGAGATCATCCGACTAGTATCCGCCACGGTGGTTTGGCCGCACTGGTCCTCGACCCAATCATCGACAGATTCCACCTAACACGAGTCCTAATGGATGGTGGAAGCAGCCTCAACCTGCTTTATCAGGATATAGTATGGAAGATGGGCATTAATCCCTCACGAATCAAACCAACAAAGACTACCTTTAAAGGAGTCATACCAGGTGTAGAGGCCCGCTGTACGGGCTTAATCACGCTAGAGGTAGTCTTCGGTTCTCCGGACAACTTCCGAAGCGAAGAGTTAATCTTTGATATCGCCCCCTTCCGCAGCGGCTACCACACATTGCTCGGACGAACCGTGTTTGCTAGATTTAACACAATGCCACACTATGCTTATCTCAAGCTCAAGATGCCCGGTCCATGCGGCGTCATAACAGTCAATGGCAATACGGAATGCTCCCTCCAAACAGAGGAGCAAACCACCGCCCTAGCAGCAGAAGTACAGAGCAGCCTTCTCAAGTAGCATTAAAATCAAGCTGCCGAGCCCCTGGACACCGTCAAGCTGGTCCGGACTACACTGCAACAGGACAGCACAGCTTGTCAAGATCTCGACTAGCAATTCGGCCTCCGTCCCATCCCCAATGAGGTAGTGGCATCCGTACCACGTGTACACAATTATGCACGCAAAATTCCATGGACATCGACGGAGGCACGAGGTAACCCAGGGTCTACAATTCGGCCAGACCAATCCCAGACACACATACCTTTACTTCTTTTTCTTGTTTCAGGCACATTTTTCCGCGAGCCTGATGTCAAGTCCTTTAGCAGGACTGAAATACAACGGAGGCAAGCAACGTAGGTGTGTAGGGTAACCTGTATACGTTCTTCTTGACGGTACTCATACTTATTTCTCAGGACCCGCACACTGCACCCTATCGATTCCGGCATGTTAAAAGGCTGGATACTTCTCGCACCATCTGTACAAGATACGCGTCGACGTATCCATCTAGTTATAATCAAAATGGTTCGTGGCCCAGTTCCTGTGGTTTTTTGCTTCTTACTTCATTTTTATTTCGATCTGCTTATTTGCTGCATCAACACTCTTTTAAGTTCAATATTCGCCAGGGGCTACCTATCGCCCGATAATATGGCAGCACAGTCCGAACACTTCTTATATAAGTTCGGTACCCCGAGTTTAGCATTATATGCATTGGCTCTGAATCATGTATTTGGTAAATAGTTGGGTTGCTCGGCTCCTGTGCTTGCTACCCTACGTTCCAATCCATCGGCTAGGGTAGTAAAGGGAGAACTACTGCGATTGTGCCCTGGTATTGACCAGACGAGCACCTCAGTAGAGAAAGTCAAAAACTGACTATCATGATGTGGCGAGAGTCGGTCAGCTACTCGAGGGTTACAAATCATTGGAGATTTTTTCCGCGTTACGCGAGAGATCGGCACTTCCCGATCAGATGCTGACAGTACTCTGGCTTAAACCAGGGGCTGCACCCATGCTTTATTATAAAACTCATATGGCTAAATGAAGGTGTTTGTCGGTGTCAAAACCGGCGGATCTCGGGTAGGGGGTCCCGAACTGTGCGTCTAGGCGGATCGTAACAGGAGGCAGGGGACACAATGTTTTACCCAGGTTCGGGCCCTCTTGATGGAGGTAAAACCCTATGTCCTGCTTGATTAATATTGACGATATGGGTAGTACAAGAGTAGATCTACCACGAGATCAGAGAAGCTAAACCCTAGAAGCTAGCCTGTGGTATGATTGTTCTTCGTCCTACGGACTAAAACCCTCCGGTTTATATAGACACCGGAGAGGGCTAGGGTTACACAGAGTCAATTACAATGGTAGGAGATCTACATATCCGTATCGCCAAGCTTGCCTTCCACGCCAAGGAAAGTCCCTTCCGGACACGGGACGAAGTCTTCAATCTTGTATCTTCATAGTCCAGGAGTCCGGCCGAAGGTATAGTCTGGCTATCCGGACACCCCCTAATCCAGGACTCCCTCAGTAGCCCCTGAACCAGGCTTCAAGGACGACGAGTCCGGCACGCAGATTGTCTTCGGCATTGCAAGGCGGGTTCCTCCTCCAAGTTCTTCATAGAAGATTTTGAACACAAAGGTAGTGTCCGGCTCTGCAAAATAAGTTTCCACATATTGCCATAGAGAGAATAATATTTACACAAATCTAATCTGCTGACGTATTCCATAGCGTGACATCACACCACGGCTAAGTCTTTATTCAAATTGTCCTACTGTTCTACCTTAGCGCGTTTAGCGAGGCGGTTTCCTTGGCACGTCTTGTCAAACAGAGATCGTGTCCCCTTATTCCAGGATTCTCATCAATACGGGTGTGGGTATCCCAACCACGCCATTGATTACGGCGCTTGGGAGATAAGCGAGTTTTACTAGGTTGGTGGGGACGCATAGTCGCGTCCACCCATATAAGGGGATAAGGATCCACCTTTTCATCCACGCCTTCTTCCTCCTTTGCCTATCCATTTCCGCGCACTCGAGCTCCAGCGCCCAAGTCCGCACACCCCACCTCAACCTTCTCCAGCCATGTCCGGAGCGGGAGGCAAGTGGATGATCTCCTCCGTTATGGAGGGACACATCAAAAAACTGAGGAAGGCCGGATACTTGTCTAACGACATTGCGCACCGGCTTCCCGAAGAGGGGCAGCTCATCCCCACCCCTAGGCCCCATGAGAGGGTGGTGTTCCTCCCCCATTTCCTTTGCGGACCGGCTTCCCTCTCCACCCATTTGTCCGGGGGCTCATGTTCTACTATGGCCTGGATTTCCACGATCTGGCCCCGAACTTTGTCCTCAACATCTCGGCGTTTATCATCGCGTGCGAGGCTTTCTTCCGCATCTGCCCCCATTTCGGCCTATGGCTCAAGACTTTCAATGTTAAGCCGAAGGTGGTGCGCGGCACCCAAGCAGAGTGCGGAGGCGCCATGGTGGGCAAGATGCCCAACGTCCTATGGCTCGAGGGCTCCTTCGTGGAATCTCTAAAGGGGTGGCAGTCGGGGTGGTTTTACATCACTGAGCCACGCGACCCTGAATGGGTCGCTGCCCCCGAGTTCCGATCCGGACCCCATATGGGGCTCGCTTCCTGGAAAGAGACAGGCCTGTCGTGGGGTAAAAATGGAGAGCTGACCGGACTCCAAACATGCGTCCAAACCCTGGTGAACAAGAAGCTCAAACTTGTCAACGTAGTCCAGGTTATGCTCATCCGCCGGATCCTCCCGTGTCAACAATGGGCTTTCAACCTGTGGGAGTTCGACCCGGCGCGGCACCGGACTCTGAGCAGGCTCTTCGACATGACATATGAAGATGCCTGGAAGGTGCTTTTCAAGGGCGCCAAGGCCCCCGCATCTGCTACCGAGGATCGCGGATTCAACACGCAGCGTCGCGCTCGTGCGGTAAGATGTTTTTACCTTCTACAGGGTATTAGTTTTTCATAGTTTGACTCCATGCGGGATCTAAGCTCCCTTACCTTTGATAGGATTGGCAGGAGATGTCCGGACAGATCAACTGTCCGGCTCCTTTGCCCGAAGGCCCAGCGGACGCTCGCTTGGCGAAGCTGCTGGTTCCGGCACCCTACGTGGTGCCGGAGAAGAAGGCCAAGAAGAAGGCCACGGGGACTCGAAAGAGTGCCCGATGCCAGGAGGTGTCGGATTCATCATCCGACGACTCCAAGGCGCACTCCTCCCATGAAGACGAGGAGGAGGAAGAAGAGACCTCTCGCCCTCTAGCGGGGGGAGGGAAGAAAAGGAAGGCTGCCCCAACTGGGGAGGCCGAAGGGTCCAAGAGGAGGAAGACCCCTCCTCCGGACTACTCCACCAACACCGACGACAGCGAAGAGGTGTGGCAGCACAGGGCAAAGCCCCTGGCGAGATTGTAAGTATCCGGATACCAGAGTGATTCATAGTATTCCCCCATTGCACAGCTTTTCCATACGTCGAACATGTCTATGCAGTCCGCCCAAGGCCGGGCTCGACGAGTCGTCGAGCGGCTCCCTGGATTCGTCGGATGTGAATTTGCTTCCGGCGGCTACCTCCCCCACCCTACAGATGACGTCGAGGTGGCGTCCCAACAGGTTCCAAGCCAGGAGGAGGTGGTCCTGGAGGCGCCGCAAGGTGACCTCCCGGACTCCAGGCGTGAAGGGGATAGAACCCCCAAGGGCTCTAAGTCCGGCTTTGAGCCGGACACCGCGCCAGATCCTTTAACGGTTCCGGACTCCAGTAGGCAGCCTCCTTCCAAGAGGAGTAAGCCTACCGAGATGGTGACCTCCGTCCAACCGGAGGCACCGGACAATTTGCTGGAGGTCCTTAACGACGCCTCCATCGACGAGGAGCACCGCACTATTATGAGTGCGGTGATCCAGAAGGTTTAGTCCGCCAAGAGCGGACTGACTGAAGCCTGTGCCAGCCTTCTAACAGGCTTTGAGGTAAGTAAGGAATATGTAAAAATATTACCGCATAGACAGTAGCCCCCGATGCTCTGTTCGTTGTTCGGAAAGAAAAGCCGAATAGAGGATCTAGTAACATTCGCAGGAGTCTAACAAAAGTAAGTCAATATGCATATGCAGGCTTTGCTGCTAGCATCCGCCGCACTGACTGCGGAGGTGGGCACGCTGAAGCAGAACCTCGACCGGTCCGAGCAAGAGCTCGGCCTAGCCAAGCGGCAGCTCGAGGAGAAGGAAGGTAAGAAATACCTTATCGAAATATGTGAAAGGTGCAATTGCAAAAAGTGACAGGATTAACATGGTTATTGTAGGGGCCACAACTTTGGTCGCGACCCTTAAGCAAGCGCTGTCTGAGGCCGAGGAGAGGGCGGCCACGGAGCGCACCGAGCGGGAGAAGCATGAGACGCAGGTTGGCGAGGTGCGGCAAGAGCTCCAGGCTCTCATGAAAAAACATGAGAGTTTGGAGCTTGACTCGAAGACACGAGAGTCTGAGCTCGCGGCGGCCATTGAAGATGCCAAGTCTGCCAAGGCCGAAGCCCAGAAGGCCCTCCAGGAGGTTGAGGCAATAAAAAAGATAGCGGCGGGTAAGGCATTCTTTATGCAAAGCAAGCACGTAAAAGTGAATTACTTGTTACTTACCCGAATCTGGAGCTCTCCAGGAGCATTCGCAGACTTGCCCCGTAGCGTGTCGGATGCCGCCGCCTTCTACCGAGCCAAGGAGGGAAGCTCGATGGAGAAGGTGTTCTGGTCTCAGTATGCTGAGGCCGAACACCCGGTGCCCTTAAGCGACCAGCTGAAACAGCTGGTCGAGCTCCATAAGGTGGCTGAACAGGCCATGAAGGGCCTCATAGTCCGGCTGTGTCCTGGAGAGGCCATGCCTGGGAGCTACTTCGGGCTGGTGAGGCAGCTGGTGGAGGCCTGTCCAAGGCTCGAAGTCATCAAGCGCTCCGTATGCATCGAGGGTGCCCGTAGGGAGCTTGCCCATGCGAAGGTGCACTGGGGCAAGCTGGATTCTGAGAAGCTTGTGAAGGACGGGCCACTGCCGGGCAAGGAGCATCGCAAGCCCGAGATGTATTATGAGGGTGTTCTGAAGGGTGCCCGCCTTGTGGCGGATGAATGTTCCATGGATGTAATTTTTCAGTAAAATCGCTCGTTTTGTCCTGTGCGCTGAAAACTTGTTCATTTGCACTAAGCAATGCTTTTTGGATTTAAAATATTACCTTCTGTGCGGCCGTTTATCAAATTTGAGAGATGGCGAGTCATCAGCTTCTGCCCCCATGGCACGACTGCTGGGGTGTTCGGGATAAACATGAGCGCTCTTTTTCCCATTCTTGGGTCCTTCGAGGGAGGCGCTCAACACAACGAACAAGGCAATCGGACTATAATGCTTGAACACTCTCACTTAGCCATAGAATTCTATAATTTTAAATTTCGGCGAAGCCCCTAGTGTTCGGAAGACCGAGTTCGGGGCGCTATCCACGCCTAGGCCGGACAAAGCCGACTCCTCGCTCTAAGCGGCATAAGTCTTTAGGGACTCGAAAACCTCTCGAACAGCGACCAGCTCTCGCCTCATCATGACGGTCAGTTTTAGCTTTCTCTACTGAGGTGCTTAGCCCAGCTCAACTGGGGCACAATCGCAGTAGTTCTCCTAGTGCTACCTTAGCCGATATAACGAAACGTAAGGTACCAAAACATAGGAGCCGGGCAAACCCAACTATTGACCCAAGACATGATTCGGAGCCGATGCATATAATGCTATAAGTTCGGGGTGCCGCACTTGTGAAAGTGTTCGGATTTCTCACACCGTATTGTGGGGTACTTAAGCCCCTGGCGTATTGGCCGTACCAAAGTGTGCGGGTGCAACATGTCATTAATGAACATATATTCGTAAAAAAGAGTAATGCAATAATAGACGGAAGCTATGCATTGTTTATTTAAAAAGGCTGCGATCAAAGCAGGACGATACAAATAGTGCGATAAGCAAAAAATGGGACTATCAAATATGTCCTTCCCAGGGGCGAGCTGCGGAATGTTATGTGAAACAGGTATACTGCTCGTTATAGAGACCACCTTAGAGTTCCGTAGTGCGGCGTAGCTTTCTGCTCCCCTGGTTGTTGTATCGTTTGTGCGGCAATTGTACTGCCGGACAGGCCTTCCGAAGAGTGGAGTCCTGAAAGTAAGAGAAAATGAAAAAGTCGGCACCCCCTAGTGCGGTTTAAGCCGTGTTTCGGGCGTGCCGTGATTGTGCCCCTCCCCTTTTGCCCATAGTATTTACAGAGCGTAGTTATGTACGCGCAACACTGTTTTCGCAAGTTCGCGAGGGCTGGGGTAGGGGCCGCATTGCTACGCTTGCTCAGAACGTGCCCGGCAGTCTTGTTGTAGGTTACTCCGGGCGCGCTTGACGGTGTCCAGACGTTTAATGGCCGGACTGGAGAATTGCCTTGAGAGGCTGCTTTGTACTTCCGCTACGATAGCCGCCGTATGCTCCTCCATTCGGAGAGAGCATTCGGTGTTTCCATTGACCGTGATGACTCCTTGAGGGCCTGGCATTTTGAGCTTGAGGTATGCGTAGTGCGGCACCACATTGAACTTGGCAAATGCGGTTTGCCCGAGCAGTGCGTGATAGCCACTGCGGAACGGAACTATGTCGAAGATTAACTCCTTGCTTCGGAAATTATCCGGAGATCCGAAGACTACTTCAAGTGTAACTGAGCCTGTATAGTTAGCCTCTACACCTGGTATGACGCCTTTAAAGGTCGTTTTAGTGGGTTTAATCCTCAAGGGATCGATGCCCATTTTCCGCACTGTATCCTGGTAAAGCAGGTTCAGGCTGCTGCCGCCGTCCATAAGGACTCTAGTGAGGTGAAATCCGTCAATAATTGGGTCTAGAACCAATGCGGTGAATCCGCCATGACGGGTGCTAGTGGGGTGGTCCCTTCGATCAAAAGTGATCGGGCAGGAAGACCATGGGTTGAACTTTGGGGCGACTGGCTCCATCACGTATACGTCCCTTAGCGCATGCTTCCACTCCCTCTTGGGGATGTGGGTTGCGTATATCATGTTTACTGTCCGCACTTGTGGGAGAAAACCTTTCTGTCCACTGTTGTTCGGCGGCCGGGGCTCCTCCTCGTCATCGCTATGCAGCCCCTTGTCTCTGCTTTCGGCATTTAACTTGCCTACCTGCTTGAACACCCAACAATCCCTGTTGGTGTGATTGGCTGGTTTTTTGGGGTGCCATGTATCTGGCATGAGCGGTCAAGTATTCGGTCCAAACTGGACGGGCCCAGAGTAGTTCTTTTGAATGGCTTTTTCCGCTGACCGGGTTTAGAGCCTCTGAATCCGGCATTAACTGCCGTATCCTCAGCATTGTCGCCGTTAATGCGGCGCTTTTGCTTGTTGTGACGCGACCTGCCACTGCTGTCCTTGGTATCCGAATTACCAGGGCTCTTGGTCATGTTATTGCTGCGAGCTAGCCAGCTGTCTTCTCCCGCGCAAAAGCGGGTCATAAGTGTCGTGAGGGCTGCCATAGATTTCGGCTTTTTCTGTCCTAGGTGTCGTGCAAGCCACTCGTCACGGATGTTATGCTTGAAGGCTGCTAGGGCCTCTACGTTCGGACAGTCTACGATTTGATTTTTCTTGGTTAGGAACCGTGTCCAGAATTGTCTGGCCGATTCCTCTGGCTGCTGAATTATGTGGCTAAGGTCATCGGCGTCTGGTGGTCGCACATAAGTGCCCTGGAAATTGTCGCGGAATGCGGCTTCCAGGTCCTCCCAACAACCAATTGATTCTGCTGGCAAGCTGTTAAGCCAATGCTGAGCTGGTCCTTTAAGCTTGAGTGGGAGGTATTTGATGGCGTGTAGGTCATCACCGCGGGCCATGTGGATATGAAGGAGATAGTCCTCGATCCATACCGCAGGATCTGTTGTGCCATCATATGATTCGATGTTCACGGGTTTAAAACCCTCAGGGATTTCATGATCCATTACTTCATCTGTGAAGCATAGTGGGTGTGCGGCGCCTCTGTATTGGGCTATATCACGACGCAGCTCAAACGAGCTTTGTCTACTGTGTTCGGCCCGGCCGGATTGACTGTATCCGGAGTGACGATTACCGTCTCGTGCCGTGGGGCGCCCACGCGATCCGTAGATCGATCTTGTTCGGCTTGCCTTGTCCTCCAATATATCTCGCAGGTCTAGCGTATTTTCCTGTGCCTTGGTATTTTTTGAGCGGCGCAGGGGTGCGGCTTGAGTGGAGGGCCAAGAGGCCTCTCTGTCGCGGCCACGGGGTGGCCGGTCGGCCGCATCATGCGCTGGTGATGTAGGTTTAGGTACTTCCTCCTCTAATCGGGGTAGCAGCCTGCACTTTGGGTAGCTCTTGGAGGGGCGTTCGAGTTCATACTCTTTGGCCGCAAGGACCTCAGTCCATCTGTCGGCTAGCAAATCTTGATCAGCTCTAAGTTGTTGCTTTTTTTCTTGAGGCTGCTGGCCGTGGCCATAAGCCTGCGTTTGAAACTCTCTTGTTCGACGGGATCCTCCGGCACGACAAATTCGTCGTCGTCGAGGCTTGCCTCGTCTTCGGAGGGAGGCATATAATTATCGTCCTCGACCTCTCTATCTGCTGCTCTCTCATGAGGGCTGGCTTCTCCGTCCTGCTGTGCTGAATCTTGCTGGAGGTGGTTGTCTTCGGCACTGTTTGTGGTGTTATTATCTCCCGTGCCGGAATCACCGTTTTGCTTTGGCGGGATTTAGAGCAGCGCCGCTGACGCCGGCGCTTAGGCTGCTTCTTGGAGGGGTCATCCTCCGGTGTTCCATCGCCATTGCCTTCTTTCAGGGTGTCCACCATGTATATATCATACGACGAGGTGGCTTTCCAGTGCCCTATAGGCGATGGTTCTTGATCGTCTCCTGCATCGGCGTCCATACCATCGATGTCTTCGGAGTCGAACTCGAGCATGTCGGTTAAGTCATCGACAGTGGCTACGAAGTGAGTGGTGTGTGGGCTTTGAATTTCTTCATCATCCGCATCCCAACCTTGCTGACCATAGTCTGGCCAGGTTTCTCCTGATAAACAGAGAGACTTTAGTGAATTCAGAATACCGCCGAAGGGCGAGTGCTGAAAGATGTCCGCGGTGGTGAACTCCATGATCGGCGCCCAATCAGGTTCGATCGGTAGGGGCGCGTGTCGGATTTCGGGTTCCGGCAGACCCTTAAGGTTCGAACACTGGGGTGCGCGTGGAAATCTCGCCTTCAACCTCTCTGTCTCGATGGGATCTAAACTACTAAAAGAGCTGCACGAAAGACACAAGATTTATACTGGTTCGGGCCACCGATGTGGTGTAATACCCTACTCTAGTGTGTGGTGGATGGATTGCCTCCTGGGGCTGGTGTGGATGAACAATACAAGGAAGAACAGCCTCACGAGGGTCTGTTCTTGGCTGTGGTGATGAACTACTATGAAGAGTTCAGTCACCTTTCTCTCTCTTTCTCTCTCAGATCCCGGACCGAACAACCAGGAATCGAACCCCTTGCTATGTGGGTGGCTAGTCCTATTTATAGAGGCCCTGGTCCTCTCCCCAAATATTGAGTGGGAAGGGATCCAACAATGGCGGGCTAATTTGAAGGGGGACAACGAGTACATCTATCCTAACAAAAGCAGTCTTCGCCTGCCAAAGGCTCTGGGGATGACGCCGCGCTGGGCTCCATGGTGACCTCCGTCTCGTAGTCCTCCTGGTCTTGGTCTCGTTGCACCGAAGTGGCAACCTTTGCCTGATATCTCGGTACTCCGCGGATACGCTTGCCCCCTTTGCACCAAAGAGGAAAGAGGGACGCTGCACGCGCTGGCACCCGCCTGGTGCCCCGTGTCGTCATGGCTTGCGTCATGGGCACCTCGCGAGGTACCCCGCCTTGAACACTCCACCTCCTCGCGAGCCAGCCTGACGAGGCTGTGCCTGAGGATGCGCCGCGTCATCCGCCTCGTGATGCTTGGCCCCTCGCGAGGGTCTTGAGCCTCGTGTTGATGAAGATGGGCCGCGCTGGGCCCCCACTTGAGCCATGCCGCAGGCTGCAGGCAGGCAAGTCTGGGGACCCCGTTCCCAGAACGCCGACAGTAGCCCCCGGGCCCAAGGCGCGCATGGACTTGGCCGTGCCGAGAGGCGAAAGGGCAAGGGCGAAGCGTCGCGGGCCCTAACATCCTGCGGCCTTGGACGCCGCGTGGCAGTTGATTGGACGTGGGCGGCACCGTTCCCCCACGCTTCCTTATTGTGCGCCCTGCTAGGCGGACTGGTAGTTGTACACAGCCGTCCCCTTTCTTGTTGCTCGGGTGTCTTCTGTTCTTCCTTCTTTCGAGCGCCTCCCCCTGCCTTCAATCCAATCTCAAATCCCCCCCTCCTTCCCATCGCCATGGCTCCGACGGGGAAGGAGAGAGCAGAGAAACCCATGCCTTTGTCTTGTGCGCCGCCAATGGTGGCCCCCCTCGTCGCCCGGTCGACTATGCTCAACCCAGAGTGCCTGGGCAGGGACAGCTTGGCCCTGGCCACCGTCTTCAACGAGTGCGGAAGGACGACTGCCTGGCCCGCGTCCCGCTTCTCCATTGACAGGACAGCCACTGAGGTCCCATGTTTTACCGATGCCTTGTGGGCGGGTCTGGTTCCCCCTTTCTTCGATTTCTTCAATGCCGTGCTTTCGCATTATCAGGTCCACTTAATGCATCTATGTCCTGAGTCCATCACCCTCCTTTCGGTCTTTTCCTTCGTTTGCGAAGCCATGGTGGGCATCCCTCCTTCGGTCGCCCTGCAGCGCCACTTCTTCTCGCTGCGTCTTGTCGATCCTTCCCAGCGCTGGGCATGCGCGAGCTTTGCTGCCGAGCCTGTGTCCGAGGCGTCTGGAATTGACTTCCAACTCCCCCAGCCCGTGGCCAGGTTCCGCGAGTGGTGGTTGTATGCGGACGCAGGGGTGCCCAGCCCCCTGCTATCGGAGCCGACCTTGCCTGCCGTCCCCAATTCGGGTTGGGGCCAGGAGACGCTGAAGAGCCCTCGGCTTGTCTTCGTCTGGCCCCGCTTCATGCTCCTGAGGAAACTCGGCGTGACAGCGCCCAAAGTGGTGAAGGAGTTTCTGTTGTACCGTGTCGCTCCCCTGCAGCGGCACTCTCGTCGAATGTGGGCCTTCCGGGGGTGCGAGGACGACACGAGGCTCCAGGAAGAAGACCTGGCTCCCGCGGCACTGAAGTCGACGCTCCTGACTTTGGCCGGGGACCCCAATCCTGGCAACATCCGGCAAGGCGGGGCCTTGCTATATCTCTGTCAGAGCAAGGCTGACTTCGTGAAGCAGATGCCCGCCTTTGATGAGTGGGGGCTGCACCCCGCCGGTCTCCAAGGGCCTCGCGAGAACCCTGTAGTGGTGGCTCCCCTCCCAATCGGCCAAGGCGACAGCTCCTCAAGCGGCGGAGAAGGGAGGCAGGAGGCGCCTGAGGCCGAGGAGGCTCCGGAGGAGGGGGCAGCGTTCTGCGCCGCCCGTGAGGGGACGGCTCCGGAGGAGGGTGCGGTGCCCGAGGCTGCCTGCGCGGGGGCAGCTCCGGAGGAGGGTGCAGCGCCCGATGCCGCTCGTGGGGAGACAGCTCCTGAGGCCCGTACTGCTGCAGCTGAAGGTGGTAGGCAGCCGCTCCCAGCGCCCGGGGCTGGGGCCTTGGAGGCCCTGGGCCCGGCTTCTGATGAGGTGATTGGTGGCACGCGCCAGGCTGGCGCTCCCAACGCGGGCCGTCCTAGTGCCTCATCCTCGCGGCAGGTTGATCCTTGCGCTCTTCTCTTGGGCCGCTCCCACGCGGACTTCGAGGCCCTCCGGAGGAAGAGGGAGGCTCTGGGTGTTGATTCCCCTTGTCGCGTGCTGAAGCGCAGGAAGTACTTCGCCACTGACAAGTAAGTCTTTTTCCTCTCTGACTCCCGATCCTCTTGTTGCTTTCGCTGATTCTTGCTCCGCAGGCCCCTTCCAACTGAGATCGCGGGAGTCTCCGAGGCACAACCTCCCTCGGCTTCGCCTCCTCCGCCATCCTCAAATGCTCCGAGCAGCTCTGCCCTCGTGGTGAGGGCGTCTGATGGGGCGGATCATCCCGAGGTGCGCCGCGGCCCTTCATTCCCCGCGCTTCTCCTTCGCAGGCCTTCTCAGGGGATAGCCAGTCTGTCGGGTACCTCCCGTCTGGCCTTGGACTGCGACTGGTTGAGGCGCCACCTACGCCCCTCATCTGGAGGCGGGCTGGCCCTTGGTCGGGCTTCTGATGTGGCGCGTCCGGCCATTGCGAGGTCGCCAGCCCCCAGCCCCCTGCCCAGAGGGGAAACGATGACTCGCAGCCCCCGGCGCTTGCTTGGGGCGGATGATGACGTGGAAGATGTGCTCGAGCGCGCTCGGGAGCGCCGCTCTCGCCGCCAAGGGTTCCTTCGACGAGCGGCCGACGCGGTGGACCTGCTTGGGGAAGAGCTTGCCGCTGAAGATGCTCGCCTGGAGGCCGAGGGCCTGCACCTAGCTGCAGGGAGGCGCGAGCTGGAGGCCGCCGTCGCCCTTGCGCGCCGCCAACGCGACCTTGATGATGAAGAAGCGAAGGCGTCGCTGGAGGCCTCCCGAGTGGCCCGCTCCCAGGCCATCGAGGAGGCCCGGAGAGCTGACGGGTGGCGAGAGGCGGTGGAGGAGCGAGCTCACGAGCTCCTGGCCCGATGCCACTCGTTGGAGGAGCAAGCGGAGCTGCGCGAGGCAGCCCTCGCGTCGATGGAGGTGGCCTCCGGTGATCCAGCTGAGCTTCAGAAGCGCGAGGAAGCGTTGGTGCTGGAGGCCGCCGAACGCTCCCATGAGCACGAGAGGCTGGAGACGAGGGAGCGCCTAGTGACGTAGGCGGAGGACGACGCCGCTGCGTGGGAAGCGCGTGTGCTGGAGGAGGTTTGTCGTCGGGTGGCGATGGCGCGCCAAGGCCTCGAGCGTGAGTTCGAGGGGAAGCTGGGGATGATCCGGGTCGAAGCCAAAGGCAGAACCGCAGCCCCGAGGACCCAACGGGACGAGGCGATGCGGCTGGCCGACGCCTCCCGGGCCGCCCTTGAGGCAGCGCAGAAAGAGCTGGCCGCCTCTTAGGCTGAGGTGCTCCGCATTCGCCAACGGATGGAAGAGGCCGAGGCCGTCGAGTGCCAGAACACCGACGAAATACGCCAGCGGCGGCTCCTGGAGCACGCGCATGGCCCAATGTTCACCACGCTCAGGGAGAGGGCCAACTTGGCCTTGGGCAACATCTGCGAGGCATCCGTCGGTGAGCCACACACGATCAACTACGCCGGTAACCTGCAGTTCTTCACCGCCCTGGTGGCGCAGCTGGAGGCGCGGTCGGTTAGGGCCGACAGGTTGGTGGAGAAGAGGAGCCGCGCCTTGCTCAAGCACGCCTCCTCCCGTGTCTTCAGCCATCTTCAGAACATGAATCCCCACTTCGACTTCGACGCTGTCATCGCCCCAGTCCCCCAGGCCGTCTGGGACGACATGTCGCGCTGGGTGGAGGATAACATGGACGCCCTCGTCAGGGCCTTCACTTCGGACGACAGCAACGTGGTCGTGGGTGCTGACGAGGATGGCGCGGAGAGCGGCCCTGACGCCGCTGGCAGCGACGCAGGCGTCGATGGCGAGCTCGGCGACTCCGGCGAGGGCTCAGGAGGTGCTTCCGGGACGCATTGGGGGATTGGTCCGACTGAGAGCGTATCGCTCCTGTCTTTTTCATTCTGCATGAATAGAACTCAGGCTTTTGACCTGGTGGTGTGTGAGAGCATTTTGGGAGGGGAAGCCCCTCATGTAAAAACCTGTGTCTATCATATCAGTAGTAACCAAATTGCGCTCGCGCCTGACGGTGGGCTGGTTTACCTTTGTCCCACGCTGGTTCCGAGGCGGCCTGCAGGAGGGCGCGACGCCTTGGGCGCTTTCTAGCTGGGTCCTCAGGATGTGAGGTTGTCGCTGATGAGAAACTCCTCATGCGTTGGCCTTCTCCATGGGCCCTGGGCCTTCTCCCGAACGCGATGACTTCATAAGCACTCGCCTTGCTTCACAGGCTCCGGGCCTTTCCCTCGAGCGCGAGAGCTTCACAGGCACTCGTTTGGCTTCACAGGCTCTGGGCCTTTTCCTCGAGCGCGAGAGCTTCACAGGCACTCGCCTTGCTTCACAGGCTCTGGGCCTTTTCCTCGAGCGCGAGAGCTTCACACACACTCGCCTTGCTTCACAGGCTCTGGGCCTTTTCCTCGAGCGCGAGAGCTTCACAGGCACTCGCCTTGCTTCACAGGATCTGGGCCTTTTCCTCGAGCGCGAGAGCTTCACAGGCACTCGCCTTGCTTCACAGGCTCTGGGCCTTTTCCTCGAGCGCGAGAGCTTCACAGGAACTCGCCTTGCTTCACAGGCTCTGGGCCTTTTCCTCGAGCGCGAGAGCTTCACAGGCACTCGCCTTGCTTCACAGGCTCTGGGCCTTTTCCTCGAGCGCGAGAGCTTCACATGCACTCGCCTTCCTTCACAGGCTCTGGGCCTTTCCCGGATAGGACAACCTCCGCAGGCACCGAAAATCCTCCCGAGAGGGAGCAACAGCGGCAGCCTGGGCTGCGCACTAGCCTGGCCTGACCCGGCTCGCGAGGGGCTCGCCAGGGGAGGCAGCTGTGACGAAGCGGCAACCAGAACGCGAGAACAGCTCGAGCGAGAACAAGCACCCCTCCCCCAAACACACGCAAATCTCAAATTCGAATCCAACTTAAATCTAGCGAGAGAAAAGCTACAACCAAAGGGAAGGGCAACAAAAGGCAGACAAAAGGCCGCGTCCGGCACCTAATCTAGTCTTGGACGTCTTCTCACCAGCGCGGAGCTAAGTGCTGTCCACTGGGCGTGGGAGGGAGCCCCAGGGCCTGAGGCCGGCACCCCTGAGACTCCGGGGCGTGTACAGCCCCACTCATTATTACGTGAGAGTGTCACGGGGCGGCGAGCTTCACAGGCACTGGGCCTTCTTCACAGGTACTGGCCTTGCTTCATATCGCCAGACGAGGGCCCCGCCTTGCGCCACACTCTAGTGCCATCAGCAACGACCGGAACCCAGGACGCCGCCCGATGGGGTAGAGTGGTCGCCAGCGGTTCTCCCGACGACCACGGGTCCTCTGCCAGGGGCAGGCCCTGAGTCACCTCCACAGCAGAGGGCCTACTTCCTGAGAACACCTTGCTCCGAACGCCGCGGTGGTGATGTCGGATCCCGACCCCTCCCCTGCAGCCCCCTGCATCCTCCTCCCGAGGGGTGAGGGACTATAGGAGCGGGGCAGCCGCTCGCCGCGGCGACCTGCACCTCCCGCGATCCACGGTTAGCATATACCTGCCCCTGAAGAGTTAGCAGCGCCCGGTGATCGCTGCCTCCAGCGTGGCCAGCGGGCTCATCCTGGGGCGCCTGGAAGGGCTCAGCCTCCATCACCTCGTCCCCCCAGCTGGGGCCGAGGAGTGAGCCCTGCCCGTCCTCGTGAGGGTGTCCTTGGTCCATCATGCGGGGCACGTACTCTTTCGTCGCCGTCATCCCGTACGCCATGCCGTGGCGCCCCGCATGCCATGCGGCCCCACCTGTCATACCTGCCACTGGGTGGCACTGCAGCCGCCCTCCGGGGCCGCGGGTCGCGTCGAGTCCTTCTCCTTCGCAGGCCGGGGGCGGGGCCAGCGCCGCCACCGGTCCGGTGCTGACAGCTTTGCTGGCGTCGGAGTAGCCTTGAAGCCCGCGGGCGCGCGCGGAGCCCCCGTGCGGGTCACTCTGGGCTTGAGATGGGAGCTGGGTGGAAAAGGGGTGAGCCCCCGAGGTGGCGAAGCCCAGGAGCTCTGCCACTCACTCTAGCAGCACGTCGTGGCCGCCCTCCAGCAGCCTGCACCGCAGCAGCTCTCGGGCCACCGTGAGCGCGGCTCTCGAATTCGCCTGCTCCCGGCGGGTGTATGGTGTCGTTGTCGCAGCGTGATTGGAGACCCTTGCTGCCGACCGAGCCTACCGCGGCGTAAGAGTTGCCGAAGTCTGTCCGCGTCGCCCGCGGCCCGCAGTGCCCTGCGGACCACGAGCTGCCTGGGGCACGGGGTCGCCCGAGGCGAGCGGTTCCGCGTGTTTGGGCCATGCAGCCCATGGGTCGGGGTTGACCTCCTGGTCGCCGGGCATGGCGATGAAGACGCGATGGGGCACGGAGTGGTGGAGGACGAATTCCGGCGCACCCCTACCTGGCGCGCCAAATGTTGGATTTTGGGTTCCGGCAGACCCTTAAGGTTCGAACACTGGGGTGCACGCGGAAATCTCGCCTTCAACCTCTCCGTCTCGATGGGATCTAAACTACTAAAAGAGCTATACGAAAGACACAAGATTTATACTCGTTCGGGCCACCGATGTGGTGTAATACCCTACTCCAGTGTGTGGTGGATGGATTGCCTCCTGGGGCTGGTGTGGATGAACAATACAAGGAAGAACAGCCTCGCGATGGTCTGTTCTCGGTTGTGGTGATGAACTGCTATGAAGAGTTCAGTCACCTGTCTCTCTCTTTCTCTCTCAGATCCCGGACCGAACAACTAGGAATCGAACCCCTTGCTATGTGGGTGGCTAGTCCTATTTATAGAGGCCCTGGTCCTCTCCCCAAATATTGAGCGGGAAGGGATCCAACAATGGCGGGCTAATTTGAAGGGGGACAGCGAGTACATCTATCCTGAAAAAAGCAGTCTTCGCGTGCCAAAGGCTCTGGTGATGACGCCGCGCTGGGCTCCATGGTGACCTCCATCTCGTAGTCCTCCTTGTCTTGGTCTCATTGCACCAAAGTGGCAACCTTTGCCTGATGCCTTGGTACTCCGCGGATACGCTTGCCCCCTTTGCACCAAAGAGGAAAGAGGGACGCTGCGCGCGCTGGCACCCGCCTGGTGCCCCGTGTCGTCATGGCTTGCGTCATGGGCACCTCGCGAGGTACCCCGCCTTGAACTCTCCGCCTCCTCACGAGCCCGCCTGACGAGGCTATGCCTGAGGATGCGCCGCGTCGTCCGCCTCGTGAGGCTTGGCCCCACGCGAGGGTCTTGAGCCTCGTGTTGATGAAGATGGGCCGTGCTGGGCCCCCACTTGAGCCACGCCGCAGGCCGCAGGCAGGCAAGTCTGGGGACCCCCGTTCCTAGAACGCCGACAGCGCGGAGGGCTCGAAGTCTGGAGAGGAGTCTGGCTCCTTGGAGTCACGGGCTTCACAGAGAATAGGGCTGGTGTTCGGCTCAATCGCTGTAGAGATTGCAGCCCCCGAGGCGGTGTCCAACCACCCATCCTCGATTGGCGCAGTTGGCTCCGAATTAAGGGTCGGAGCTGATGCGGGTGCAACCTCTAGGGCACTGTTCGGCGGCAGAGCTAGATCATGCCCATCGTGACAGTGTGGCGCGCTCGGCTGCGGCTCGAATCCGTCGAAGATCAAGTCTCCGCGGAGGTCCGCTGTGTAGTTTAAACTTCCAAATCGGACCTGATGGCCAGGGGCGTAGCTTTCGATCTGCTCCAGATGGCCAAGCGAATTGGCCCGCAGTGCAAAGCCGCCAAATACGAAAATTTGTCCGGGGAGAAAAGTCTCACCCTGGATCGCATCGTCGTTGATGATCGGAGGAGCCATCGGGCCTAAAAGTGACGACACAGAGGAACTCTCACTGAAAGCACCAATGTCGGTGTCAAAACCGGCGGATCTCGGGTAGGGGGTCCTGAACTGTGCGTCTAGGTGGATGGTAACAGGAGGCAGGGGACACAATGTTTTACCCAGGTTCGGGCCCTCTTGATGGAGGTAAAACCCTATGTCCTGCTTGATTAATATTGATGATATGGGTAGTACAAGAGTAGATCTACCACGAGATGAGATAGGCTAAACCCTAGAAGCTAGCCTATGGTATGATTGTTCTTCGTCCTACGGACTAAAACCCTCCGGTTTATATAGACACAGGAGAGGGCTAGGGTTACACAGAGTCGGTTACAATGGTAGGAGATCTACATATCCGTATCGCCAAGCTTGCCTTCCACGCCAAGGAAAGTCCCTTCCGGACACGGGATGAAGTCTTCAATCTTGTATCTTCATAGTCCAGGAGTCCGGCCGAAGGTATAGTCTGTCTATCCGGACACCCCCTAATCCAGGACTCCCTCAGTGTTAAAGCCATAAAGTATGATTGCCTTGTTCGTTGCACTAAACAACTCCTTCAAGGACCATGTAATTGGATCAAGATTGTTTAGATCCCATCCCGAACACGTCCATACTATCTACGTGAGGGCAAAAGCCGACGACTGGCCAACCCTCAGATTACACACAACACGGCCGTATAGGAGGAAACAATTCAAAGCATAATAACATTACATTACAAAAACTAGCTTTGTTCCCATAGTACAAGACAAAGGCAACATGAATACATTTATTCAAACACAATGTCATTCGAACATTGCGCCGCTACAAGTCGAGACCCTTCCATGACATCATCGAAATAACGCTCGGGTGTGCGGTGCTCCTTACCCTCCGGCAGCCCGCTGGCGACTTCAACAACGTTCATCTTCGCCCACCACATCTTGCAGCGAGCGAAGGCCATACGGGCACCTTCAATACAGATGGAGCACTTGATAACGTCCAGCCGAGAACAGGCATCCACCATCCGCCTCACGAGTCCGAAGTAGCTGCTAGGCATAGCTTCGGCTGGCCACAACCGGATTATCAAATCCTTAATGGCTAGTTCGGCCACCCTATGCAGCTCCACCAGCTGTTTCAGCTAATCGGTGAAGGGCACGGGATGCTCTGGTGCCGCATACTATGACCAGAAGAGCCTCTTCGAAGAACCCCCTCCTTCGGCTCGATAAAACTCCATGGCTTCTGATACACTGCATGGCAAATCTGCAAAAGCCCCTGCGGAACTCCGAACCCGGGTTAGTAAAAGGTACTACTTCTCCCCATACTTGCTTTGCATCTTAAATACCTTACCCGCTGTGATCTTCTTGGCCTCCTGGATCTCCAAGAGGGCGGCCCGGCCCTCATTCCGTACGGTCTCCACGCTCTAACGAGCCTTGGCGAGCTCGGTCCCTCAAACCGATGCATCATGCTCCAAGTTCCCGCATTTTTTCACTGCATCCTGGAGCTCCTAGTGGACTTCTTTGACCCGGGCCTTTAGCTTCTTACGGGTGGCCTGCTGCTGGACACCCTACTCCTCAGCCTCGCCCAGGGCCTTCCTCAAGGCCTCGACCTCGATCGCGGCTTCTGGACATATCACAATACCGCCGTCAATATACAGCGCTTATCCTTTCCCGAACATATAGCAAGTCGTTCCTCACCTTGCTTCTCCTGGAGCCGAACCTTAACCTCGCCGAGCTCGTTCTCGGTCCGCTCCAGCCTCCGCTTCAGCTCGGAGACCTCATCAGCATGCGAAGTCGTGGCCAATAGGGACGCCTGCTTATCGATACATATTCAGTTAGCCTCTTATAATAAAGGATTGATCCCCTGTCTGGTTCTCCTCGCCGAACATCGGACATTGTCTCAGGGGCTATGGACTATATGGGGTTTTTCTTTCTTCCCTCGAAACATGTTAACAGGCTGCTGCAGGCTTCATTCAGTCCGCTCTTGGCAGACTGAACCTTCTCGATCACCGCACCCATAAGGATACGGTGCTCGTCCATGACGGAGGCGCTTCGTAGCGCCCCCATCAGGTCATCCGGCGCTCCTGGATGGACATGAGCCACCGATGCAGGTGACGCACACCCTCCTTCAAAGGGGGCTGATCACCCAACTTCGGGGCCATATTGGTCTCCGGAATCGTATTCGACTGAGGGTTGAACTGGATACGACCCTCTTTGCCAGTCTCCATGGGGATTGACTCCCCCGTGTGTCCGGCAGTGGAGGTCCCGCCTTGTGGCGCCTCCCGGACAACGTCCTGGGCTCCTCCCTTCGGAGTGGTCCTCTAGGATAACACTTCGGTGTTGTCCCTGGCCCCGGGGGAGTAAGCAGGCGGTGGCGACATGCTCGCCATCTCTGACGGAGCCAACGAACCTCCAGATGAGGATCGCTGGATAAGGTCATGGGCCGGACTACAATGGTGTGGATTAACCATGTTAGAATAATAAAAAGAAAGGGCTGGATGTGCGCATAAATAAGCCATGTCACCAACGATGCGGCCCGGGGCCTAGTACGGGGGCGACGATCCGAGCTACTATCAACGTCCCACATGGTGTCGAACGCTGGGGCGCCCTTCCCCTTTTTGGGCGCTTTCGCCTCCAGATGTGCCAAGGCCACCCTCTTCTTCTTCTCCTCGGGAGGAGGGTTGTTTTCCTCCTCCTCCTCCTCTTCCTCGCTATTGTCCTCAGGGACAGAGAAATGGGCCTTGTCGTCTTCGGACGTCGCATCCGAAGTGCCCTTGCGACGGGGGCCACTCTTGGCCCCCTTGGCCTTCTTTTTCGGCGCCGGCACCAGCATCTTCGCCAGGCGCGGGATGACTGGTTCTTCGGGCAACGGAGCCGGACACTGGATCCGCTTCGCCCTCTCCACCCAGTCCTGAGGGAACAATACTATGATCTCAGACATCATCCTCGAAACATTGGGAATACGTTAAAAGTAACATACCTCGCTGGCGGAGCGGTTACAATTGTGACCACGGTCTGAGTCCGTGGCTGGTGGCTTCTTGTTGCCCTTAAAGAGCAACTTCTAGGCCCCTTTTTGAGAAGTATCGAAGAGCCTTTTCAGGGTCTGGTGCTTCTTCGAATTGAACTCCCATAAAGGGCGGCTTCGGCGCTAGCACGGAAGAATCCGACGGACCAGCATCACATGGATAACGTCAACGAGCTTGACGTCCTTGGTCACCATGCTTTGAACACGTGTCTGCATCGCTATCAGCTCATCAGGTGAACACCAGTCCAGACTCTTCTCGACCTAGGAGGTGAGTCGCATGGGAGCACTAGAGCGGAATTCGGCAGCTGCGGCCCAGTTGGTGCCACGAGGTTCTATGATGTAGAACCACTGCATCTGACATTCCTTTACTGTCTCCACAAAGGTGCCTTTGGGCCAGGAGACGTTGGATAGCTTGCTCACCATGCCCCTCCGCACTCCGCGTGCTGGCCATCCACCACCTTCGGATTCACATTGAAGATTTTGAGCCACAACCCGAAGTGGGGATGGATGCGGAGGAAGGCTTCGCACACGACGATAAACGCCGAGATGTTGAGGAAGGAATTCGGGGACAGATCATGGAAATCTATCCCGTAATAGTACATCAGCCCGCGGACAAAAGGGTGGAGTGGAAACCCTAGCCCGCGGAAGAAATGGGGGATGAATACTACCCTCTCTGTGGGCTCCGGCGTGGGGCTGACTTGTCCCTCGGCTGGCAGACGATGGGTGATCTCCTTCGCCAAATATCCGACCGCCCGGAGCTTAGTAAAGTCCTCCTCCTTGACAGAGGAGACCATCCACTCGCCCTGACCGCCAGATCCGGACATGGTTGCTCGAGTGGAAAGGAGATGAAAACTTGGGCGCTGGAGCTTGAGATCGGAAAGGCGGACACAGAGAGAGAGCGTGAGGAGAGGAAGAGGGAGTCCTTATCCCTTTATCAAGGCATCAAATATTAAGCGCCTCCTCACTCGCCTTAGGATTCGCCTGTTCCCTAGGGCTGTATGAACGGCATGGTTGAGTTACCCATGCCCACATTAATGAGAATCCCGCAATAAGGGGCACGATCTCTATTTTGACAAGACGTGCCAATAGCAACCGTGTCTCGAAGCGTGGAATGGCAGAAGAAAAACAGTTCGAAATTATAACCGGACAGACGTGATGTCATGTTGGAAAAAACCTGCCAACAGATTAGATTCGTGCACATATTATATTCTCTCTGCGGTTGTGTATGGTGTGCGTAACAGGTCAGGATACAATCATTGCATTCGAAGACTATCTTCAAGTTCGGAGAAAGGGGAACCAGCCTTGCAATTCCGAAGACAATCTGCATGCTGGACTCCTTGTCATTCAAAGCCAGGTTCAGGGGCTACTAAGGGAATCCTCGACTAAGGGGTCCTCGGGCATCCGACCTATTATCCATGGGCTAGACTGATGGGCTGTGAAGACATGAAGGCCGAAGACTGCACTGTGTCCGGATTGGACTCTACTTCACGTGGAAGGCAAGCTTGGCGACCGAAGATTCCTTCTTATGTAACCGACTCCATGTAAATTCTAGATCCCCTCGGTGTCTATATAAACCGAAGGGGATAGTCCAGAAAGGACACTACATATACTCTTTACCATATTCATATGCTAGACTTCTAGGGTTTAGCCATTACGATCTCGTGGTAGATCCACTCTTGTAATACTCATATTCATCAAGATCAATCAAGCAGGAAGTAGGGTATTACCTCCATAGAGAGGGCCCGAACCTGGGTAAACATCGTGTCCCCTGTCTCCTGTTACCATCGACCCTAGACGCACAGTTCGGGACCCCGTACCCGAGATCTACCGGTTTTGACACTGACACCCGCCCCGCTGGCACCGAGGCGGAGGCCCTAGTCCACCGAGGCCCCGCCCCGCCAGCAACGAGGCAGAGGACATCGCCGGCTCAGCCGAGGTCCCACCCTGCCGGCAACGAGGGGGGATTTCCCCCGCTCCGCCGAGGCGCCGCCCCGCCGGCAATGAGACAGAGGACATCGCCGGCTCCGTCGAGGCCCCGCCCCACTGCCAACGAGGCCGCCCCACACAGAAAACAAGCACGAGTAGAACACGGTAGGTCGCCGCCGCTCGGGTCCAAGTAAGGCTACCGCTGCTACCCTCAGGTTGAAGCCAAGCTAGGCGGGTTGACCATTGACAGCAGATTAGCTTCTTGGTGGCGACGTGGAGTGGGAGAAGCTTCTGTTCGGCTCAGCCGGATAGGGGTGCTACTGTTAATTAATTATACCTCCAACGCACCCCTTTTTAGTTGAAGAATGTATGAAATGTAATGGAATCCGGCATGTTTATATGAAATCCGGTTGTGTACGAATGAATTTAGTTCTATTTGTTTGAATTCTTGTATCACTGGCATTGGATGAACATGCAAACCAATACGTACTAGCATTATTCCCAGGGTGATCACCTCGTTTGTAGCACTTTCACATGTACTCCCTCCGGTCCTTTTTCGTCTTCATATAAGTTTTGTCTGAAGTCAAAGTATCTCTACTTTGACCAATATTATAGAAAAAACTATCGACATTCACAATGTAAAATCAATTGACTTGAAAGAAATTTAATACGCGAAGTAAAAAAGGAACATAGGGAGTACAAAATTTAGCGTTTTTGTACATTGCAATCAACACACATGCCTGGCAATTCATAGAGAACATTCAAAAGAATCGATGATTATGAATCTCAGTGATTCATATGTCAGAGCCAATATTTACTTCACAACTAAAGAATAAAGAAAAATGGATTAATGCTGCTAATAGCAAAGGGCGTCCCATTCGAAAATATCAAATGCATGTCTTCTTGCTAACATCAATGAGCAAACTTTGACATGGTTGTCCCAATCCAAAATGTCAAATGCATGTCATTTTGCGTACATCAATGAGCAACTTTGACAAGGTTTTCCCATTCCAAAATATCAAATGCCTACGATTGTGGAATGGGCAGGGTTTGCCATTAGTTCACACATTGACATGGCACCTTGTGCTAAATAAACCAGCTGTTCTTTTTGTGCAGTTCCACCAAAATCAACGAAATTCATGCGTAGCTTGTATGATTCTGCCTTCATATGTTGCAATGCCTTGAACATATCGGCACCTCCTTTCTTGTGGTGGAAATGAATGATTCAAGGATATTCGATGTATTCGTGAACATTTTGTGCAGTTCTCGTTGAAATCAAGCTGAGCACCCCTGTTTGCATAAATACAAAAAAAGTGATTAGTATAAAGCAAACTGTACTATGAATTGATAGTTTAAACAATCAACCTACATGATCCATGTAGAGCACACATTAAAAAATGGAACTCGCCGGAAGGAATCGTAAAACAACATTGTATTGGCCATCACAGCAACAAAGATGGAGACCCGTGTGTCCTTCTGAGCTGAAGTTAGTTTGTTCTTGTGGGCAATAATGTAACCATCCTTCAACTGCTCCCTTCTTAAGAGGATAGGCTTGGCTTCTTTATCCTGGCATAACCGAAACTACACACTTCACGTACTCCGTATTCTGCTTCAGAGGAGGATGATCCTGTTGTGCAAAGACAAGAGAACAACTAAATGCTAGCATCCTTGTTTGTCGAAAAAAGGAAAGGAACTATTTAAAACAACACATATGAATCACTTCTCAAGGACAATACCACTTTTTCATGACAGTATCTAAACAGTAGCACAACACCAATAGAGATGACATAGCTCAATCATATGGATGAAACCATGGGCGAGTACCAACCTTTGTCAGGAGGCTTATTGTGTAGAGCATACAAATCAAGCACTTCTCCGGAACCATCTGTTGTTATCTACTGTGGTTTCCATGCTTACTATATACTCCTCGATTAGTTTAATGTTTCCAACATCTTCTTGTGCAGTTCCACTAAAATATATGGTATCTTCAAAGAAGATCCATGTTTGCACAAGTAGAGATAATTACATATTACATTAAGAGTGGCATCAAATCAGTGGCAAAACAATTTCTCGTTCCAGCCATAGCAATAAATTAAGATGCAAAACTATATCATTACTTGTGTCATCACGGTTCCAGTGCTTCATTATAGCACCGGGAGTTGATTTTTTTCTTCCGCTTGTTCTTCCCCTTCATCACTTGGTTCAATAACAGACAAGCTTCTCCTTCAATGTAAGATTTGGCATGTCAATTAGGGAGCACAAGTATAGCACTAAACAACGACATTAACTTTCAGATGAAAGTGGAACAATATAGGCCAACAGTTGTGAAATATCCTTATCTTACCTCAATGGGATATTACGGTGCACATACAGTCTTGTCTCCATTTGTGCACTTCCCTAAAATCAAGCAACATTAGAATACAAGTAGCACAACGTATGAAAGCACACTGCACAATCATGTGAAAGAAGGCTAGTACTAACCTCTCATGATGCGGAATTCAAACAACTCACAAGAAGAAGATCTGAACCAAATTTGCCAACACGGATAGGAAGTAAGATCTCCTCTTGTGTAGTTCCACTAAGATCAGGCAACATTGTCAGTGTGACATTTTGGTTGTACTTCACAAAACACTTAAAACAAAAGTGTTTTGTGCAGTGCAACAAAAGTGTTTTGTGCAGTGCAACAAAAGGTCACAATAGCAACCAGGTGAAGTAGATAACCCTGTTTACACAGAGGTGCAAAGGAAATATCAATAACATTGGATGACAAAGAAGCAAAAAAAGAAGCATCGAACTTATCTAAATGGGAAAGAAAGCAAGGCAGTAGCATTTCTCAAACGGTGGCATTGATTAATATTAACACAGAGATTATATTAACAATAAAATTCGTTAAACATGTAATTTGCTTTTAACTGTGGCATTGCATCAATTTTCCGGTGGCATTATTAGAGGGTCTTTGTATACAGGGACATTTTGGTGTAGGGACTAAAAAAGTCTGTGTCAGTCCCATCTAAACCAAACATGAGGGACTTTTAGGGACTAAAGAAAGAAGACCCCGAGGGAGAGTCTTTTTGGGACTTTTTCCAATAGTTGCCCCTGCCCCGGATCGCAGCTTGTCTCTATTAGTTCATTACTAGGGGCAACATGGTCTTTTAGCATGTTATTTAATAACCTCTAGTCCATGTTTAGTCCCTGGAACCAAGCAGGTAGAGACTAGGGAGTTTTTAACCAAACAGGGCCTTAGATTAACAACACCTAAAGAGTTGCACGGGACAATGGACGCACCAGCACCATGTGCATCTACTGATGTATGAAGGGGTGATGCACAGTCTATTGCAACAAAGAACAAAAACAACCAAGGAGCATATTTGTGTTGGTCCCAGTTTTGTTATCTTTAGACACCTTTCCCTATATGAGTGCAGTAAATCTAGTCCCGCTCAAACTCTATAGCCTTGTCCCCCAAACAAAAGATCAGTTCGTTACAGATGTGTGAACTGAATTTGTCATTGTTTCCCCTTTTCGACCAACGTAGGTGCTGGATAGCCAGTCTTTACTAGTACTTTCCCCCTTCCTTTCCTCTTTGAACCATGTCCTAGATTCATGCTATACAACTTTCCCCACTACTTTCCTGTTTGATCCAACACCTAGATTCGAGTGTAGAAGCAGAAAAAGCCCACCTGCGGCTAGAGCAATGCATGTGGAATAAGTAAATTATACCTTAAGGTTCTTGGGGTGTGGTTTGGTGGGCGACCGGAAGCCGTTCGGCCCACACTATGTATAGCGGCGAGGAAGAAGGGGTCGGAGGCCCTCCCGTGTCGCTGCTGGGTGAAAGAGAACAACTGCGCCAGTAGTGGATTCCCTCCCTCGCCGATGGCGACAGCGTTAAGCCTTCTTCCCTTCCCGACGGACGAATCATGCTGGCTTTTGACCAGTAGTGAGGGGAGAGAGAGAGGCCAACAAAGTCTTGTTTAGATCTGGAGAGGGTGAGACTCTGAAGAGAGAAAATACAAGCGCTGAGGCTCCAGCGTGTATATATATACTGGAGAGAGAGTGTGAAGAGTGCAAACCCTAGAAAACAAGCACCGAGGCTGCAGCATATACGTGATGAGGTGATTATACGGTCACTACGAGATTGTATAGCTCCTTATCCATCCATTTTGACCAGTCAAAGAATCCTCATGGCACCGCCCCAGATCACTTTGTCTCTCTATCATGCGGGGCCTACCTGTCATGGGTGGAAGAAAGAAGTCGAACAAAAACAAAATTATGCTCAAGTGTAGTTATCGAAACCGAGACCTCAAGTTTGATGAGCGAACAGGCTAACCAGCTACACCACCCCCATGTTATGTTTAACAAGAGGAAAATAACCTTTAATACATTCCTGCATTCGTGCGACAAGCATGTCGTGTTTTTTTGCGTGGGAGTCATTGGGATTTATCATAATCGCGCCATGTGGCTTTGGTGGTAAGGTCTTTTGGGATTTAAAGCAGTGTTGGTAGTACAGAAATAATGCAGCCTTAGTCACCTTACTTTTCTCCACATAGTACGTTGGGTCATACCAGTCAGAGGGTGAAACAAACAAGTTAATAAGAAAAATTAAAAGCGCCAGCGGTGTATCTTACCTCACACATCTCGCTACTGCTCGTGAACACTGTCCAATTGATCCCTCTATTCGTTCACATACTATTTTAAGTGAATCCTTATTATAACATGCACACAATTTTGGGCACTTGTATTCGACCTAAGTCAGTGTGCCACCGTATCTCATACTACTCCCTCTGTCTATGTGTAATAAGTTATGTTAGAAGGTGTAGCGGGACCAAGGTGCAAGCCGATTTTTTTCGAAACGAGGTGCAAGAAGATTGGAGGAGAAGGAGAAATTTGACCGGTCCTTCCTCCAATCAAAGCCCTGATTTCTGTCTCTAAATGCAACAATTAATCACAATAACTAAGAGATGCCGTTTTAGCTACCATGCAGGGCCATGTATTAACTCGCATGCATCAACACGTAGTTGCGCTCCATGCATTGGGTTTCTGGGGGAGATAACAAGGCAGACTAAGGAGCGTTCGGTTACATTGCTAGGCTGGTCATAGTGGTGAGTAACTTGGACTAGTAACATTCATATGTTACTAGTCTATGTTACTACTTTCATAGTAGGTAGTAACATATGGATGGTAACATGCAAGTCTTCATTAATTGAGATATAGACTCATTTTACCTCTTCGTGTGTGTGTGTGTGTGTGTGTGCGTGTGTGTGTTTAACAACATGTGTGTGTTAGACTAGTCATAGTGGGGAGTAACTTAGAGTAGTAACATGCATATGTTACTAGTCTATGTTACTACCTCCATAGTGGGTAGTAACATATGTATTGTGTCATGCATCACAGCATATATTACGTTGTAGACTCATCTTTTCTTGATATGTGTGATGTTACAGTAACTAGATATGTTACCACATGCCTCTCTTTCTTCATTTATTATATGTCACATCATCTATTTTGCCTAGATAAGTGTGATGTTAGCACCTATGTTACTCCCACTATGGGTAGTCTTAGAGAGAGTGACACATCGACCTACTCCTACAGAGAGATGGTGTGTAGTGTATGATTTAGCCGCGAGAGTTGGTGCATCCTCTTTTTCCGGGCGTCCGGTCGGGATAGGCGGGACAGCTTCCACGCCCGCTACTGACCAGCCTAGCCCACCCAAAGCCCCTCCATCGCCCGCATGCGCTTCCCTCCTGAAATGGCCAGCGCTGCTCCAAAGAATCGGTGCCGCATTCATACCCGGGCAGAGCGGATGCGACCTATCACTGGCGCCTGTGTTGAAGGAATAAGCGGAGTCAAGAGTGATGGTTGCTTCGCCCGTCCAACTTACTGCTGGGTCTATGTGATTTGACGGCTCATTGGTCATTATTACTGAGGTGGTAGGACTGCTGGATGTCCCACGCTTTCGGCGAAAGGAGGTACTACTAGATTACAATTTTCTCCATTCTCAGCGGAGGAGTGCGAGAGCAGCAAAAACACGCAGGCTCAGTGATTACATGGCCCACCTCACACTATCACCATATTTTCTGGACACCGTGGGACACCTAACTCTTTACACAGTACTAGTATAGTACGTACTATAATTTATCAGCGAGATAAATTTGTACAATACTATGAAGCTTCCAGCTTGTGTTTCATGTATCTTGCGTCCAAGGTTGCCCGTTGCAACATTTCATCAAATATAAAGCAGACTAACATGCATGCTATTGCATCTCAATGATTGACAGATCATAGCCAATATGTACTCCCTCCGTTCCAAAATAAGTGTCTCAACTTTATGTAAACTTTAGTACAAAGTTGTACTACTACTAAAGTTGACACTTATTTTGGAACAGAGAAAACTAAAGAAAAAAAAGATCCATGTAGTCCCTAGCCCTTGAACCGTAAACCCTAACTAGACTTTAATTTCCTCGCAATGTTGGAGCTTCCGAAGAAATGAATTTTGCAACCCTTTGACCATCGGATCATTTTGTGCAGTTTCACCAAAATCAAGATGAGCATCCCTGTGGCAAAGAAATTGAAGAAGCGTGATTAGAATAAGATTATTGGGACTAGTTGATGAGACATAAACTCATCACAAATACAGTACGTAGAAGCCAGTAGAGGTATGTGTGGGGCAAAGAAGTAGAGAAATATCCACATGGAGTGATGTGGGCAGCTGGAGCAGTGGTGCAAGTCGGCTGTAAAGGGAGTTGTACCTGAGGGATGTCGGGACGTAGCTCAACCTAGAGGAGGGTGGCAGGAGGAGGCAACTGCCCACGTCACGGCAGTGAGCAATGGACGAAGGCAACCTCACCGGCTTTGTGAGAGAGAACGGCGGGGACCCCTGATCGGGACGTGCCGGCATTGGGTTTTTGCCGTCGCCGACGGCGACCGCGTCTACACTAAAAGCATCCACCCTTCCCCCGGCGGACATGCATGGGGCTGTTTGGTTTGTGACCTAACTTTGCCAAAGATTGCCACACCTAAGGTTAGGCAAGTTTGACCAACTTAGGTGAGTGTTTGGTTCAAGCCACACCTTAGGCAGGCCACACTTGGACCCCACATGGCATACACACAAAAAGTGTGGTAAGATTCCCTTAGGCTTGCCAACTTGTGGCTCTCATTTTGATGAAGTAACCTTAGTCTAGTTTGGCAAAAATGTGTGGCAAAGTGTGGCAATGCTAGTCCTAAAACCAAACAGCCTCGTGATCCAGCGGGATGTTAGAGATGTGGCCACAGTCGTTTTGTGCAAGAGAGTGTGAAGACTGAAGAGAGCAACCCCAGCAAGCAACCGTGTAGGCTCATCCTGCCTACTAAAGGACATATATTCCAAACAATATGATAATCTCTCTAACCAAGGTATGGACGAGGAGTAAATGGAGGGACTAGTAAAAATTTCTCCTCATCACGCAAGCCACCGCGCGCGTGGGCGAGGGAGTAGGCGTAAAGGCGTACTAGTAAGCAAGCTTCACCTCATCCTGCGAGCCACCTCGCCCGTGGGCGGAGGAGTGTGCGGTTGTGAGATCGATGAAAAGAGGGGCGAGAGTTTACATGTGTGTGGGACCGTATGAGAGACACGAGGCATGGACACAGAAAGAAGGAGATGGAAGGTGCGTGTGTATGTATGTTGTAGGCAGACGCTGGAGAGGTTTATTGATCAGTGTGTGTCAGAAAGGAGTTGTGGAGACTGTGGAAGAACAAACTAAAGAAAAAAAAAATGAATGTGCGTGATGGATAGAATGCCGAGGGAGGGGAGGGCGAGGAGGGCGTGTGCATGCACGAGAGAAAGTTAGTGCTAGCTACAAATGTTAGAGGATTGTGTGGGTGTAAGAGACTACATCAGTATGAGCTGCTGCTGCTTTAGCTCTCGCTCGTGCTGCTGCTCTGCTCTTGCTCTCGGTCCCCTGCTTGGTATGCTCTTGCTCTTGCTCGCACTGCTTCTCTCGCTCTTGCTCTTGCTTGCGATACTTCTCGGATTTAGCTACACTTCAGTTGACTGAATCGACATTTGGGTCAGTCGATTTTTAGGGGGTGGGGGGCTCACCGGAGTTAGGGAAGAACCAGCCGCAATGGGGACAGGGCTTGTCGGAGAGGTACCCCACTATCTAAGGGTTCAGGGTGGGGGCGGTGGTCGCCGGCGGTGGTGGGGCGGTGGCGTGGGGATCGCCGGACAAAAAGCTCGGCATGGAGGGGGCTAGAGGGATGGCCGAGGCAGCGGCAGACCGGCGGTGGGGAGTGGTTTCAGGGAGGGCGCTGCGGCGCACCGCCGGTCGCGGGCGGCAGAGGGCGGCGGTTTGATTGGTGGTGGATGGCGGCTCAGGGGGGTGGAGGTTGAAGTTGAACTGCAGGCCCTTGATTTCGTATCCAACAGCTGGAAAATCGACTTACTAGAGATGAAAAATTTGGTTGACCGGCTCTCGCACGCGCTGCTGCCTGCTGCTGCTACTACTGTTTTTCTGCTACTAGCTAATGCGTTCAGTTTTGATAGTAAAATTTAGTTTCAATAGAAAAATTCAGTTTCGACAAGAAAATTCAGTTTCGACAGTTAAATTCAGTTTCGATAGTTAAGTTCAGAGATGAGCGGCTGATGTATTTTACATCTAGCACTTTGTGGTTATGTATTTTACGTCATCTATTGGAGATGTTATGAGAATTCCACTGAGGTTAACATTGTCTCTCCTGTCCTGCTTCAGCCTCGGTGTCGTACAACTCACAGGAGCTGCTCTAACGATGAAACCCTCCATCACAGCGGAGCAGTACCCCGGGCTCCATCTCAAGATGCCTAAGATCTTCTTCCCCTCCTCCGACAGCCAAGTCAGCCGGATCATCCTCACCGACCAACCCAATCATGCTGAGATCGACATGGCTTCGCCAAAGAGGTTGTACACTTGTTGCATCTCTTTTTTACTCTACATGTTATATATATTGTCCACTGAGCACACGCAGTAACGTGAAATATGATTAGTTTCTCCTACTATATGACAAGTAGTGAGGTACCAGGCAACTTAGCTATCTGCGATGGACTCTCTTGAACGCCATCATTGTTTATCTATGCATGTTTGAGCTATGAATTTGTTGATGGGCCTGGGAGTTGAGCTAGTAGGGCTGCGGCCTGGGTCCAAAGTAGTAGAAGTAGGCAAGTAGCACAAAAACATTTTTTGAGTGTAGCTTTTCCTTGCTCAAGCCTGCCTACTAGAATCATCAGTGCTTGGAAGGAAAAGTGAAGGAAAAACATAGGAATTGGAAAGTTTCCTATGGTACTACTATTCATGCATTTGGTTCAAAGGAATGGAGCAAAGGAAAACTGTAGGATTTGTTCCTTTAGTGTCTCCTTGAAAGAAAAACCATACGGATATTAATTTCCACTTGCCCTCCTTTTCAAATTCCTATTCATGAAGCACAAGACTAAGAGATAATAGCATAATAGCATTATAACCGTACATTTTCTTGTGGTTTGACTTAATCTCACCATGCTTCTTTGCATCCTGTGATCTTCCAATTCTTGTGAACCAAACACCCAGATTGGCAGAAATCCTATTTTTTAAAATTCTCTGTTTTGCACGTGCATTCCTATCCTATTACTGTGTATTTCCTATCCTTGCGTTGTTAGAATCCTCCAATTCAAACGAGCCCTTACAGAATTACTTCTCTTACAGATAGTTGTCAAAGAAAACCTTGTGTAGTTTGTCCCGCTCCTGTTGTGCCGTTGTCCACCCAAGCTCAGCTACTCCAATGACAGAAGGGTCCAGCACAGCAGGGATCCGGCCTCCAGACTATCTTTCACCGCCTCAGATCTTCTTCCCCGCCGCCGGCAGCCATGACAACTGCATTACCATCATCAACCGAGCAGATGACCTCGAGGACTACACGGGCCCGCAAGAGAGGTCGCACTCTTTCATGTCTGCTTACTTATCCATCGCTTAATATTACATGCTACTTATTCGTCCTGTTAACCGATTAGACTTTGAGTCAGCTCCAAACTATTGGTCAAACTTGAGTTTTTAAATGGTTGTGGGGTACATATCGGGGCCGCAATCAATAGTATCTATCTACTATTTGGTTAATCTCTTGTGTCTACTATGAGTTTCATGTTGGGTGGGAAACAAACAGTAAAGAAGCCATTATCTGTATTTTTAACTGTAGCCATTATATGCCTGCTATCATTGGTTTTGGGTCTATCCACAGGTTGCTACCATCGCTCTGGATTTCTGCATGCACTCCTTACGAAATCTCACTATGTTTTATTCCTATGCATGTCAGTTATTGTACACAATGGAACTGGATATGTAGAGCAAAAGAGACGAGCCTTGAGTGGCAATAAAATTTCATGCAGACGTCGGTCCATGATAGGCGCAAAGGCAGCCCCCCTCCACCCATTTCGGATTGTAATAAAGAGGAAGATATCTGTTCTGAGGGGGATTTGGAAGGAGAAGACCACTCCTATTTACCCCCTGAGGTCTTCGCTCTAACTTGGCATGCTGATGTTGGTTATATCATGCATATGGTGCCTTGCATTGCTTACTTTATACATCTAATATGTCAACTGCTTAGTTTAGACATGCTTTGTGTGAATGCCATCTGTTTAGTTTATTCATCGTTTATGTGAATTATGCAACGCCATCTTGTTTAGCCAGGCATCATATATGTGAATTTTGCAATGCCATCCTGCTTAGCCAGTCATCTTATATGTGAATTATATCTGGCCATCCTTTTTTCGTTACGTATTACATTTTTCAACAATGTTAGTACATTCGACTACTCTTTGTGTGCATCAGCCATTTGACGCGGCGATAGAAAATTCTGGAGTGAAAACAAGGTCTTCAGAGCAGACTATGCTATCTGACGAAGCGCATATCTCGCTGGTTACAGATAGCTCCTCAGAGGAGCATTCAGATATAGATGACCAGTCCTATCCCCCCCCCCCCCGAGGTGTATGCTCTAACTTGGCAGGGTTATGTTGCTCATATCGTGTGTATGGTGTCTTGCATTGTATGTCATTTGATTAGTTTAGACATGCTTTGTGTGAATGCCACCTGTTTAGTGTCTAATTACCATATATGTGAATTATGCATTGCCATCTTGTTGCAAGACATTATATATGTGAATTATGCAATGCTATCTTGTTACAAAGGCATTATATATGTGAATTATGCAATGCCATGCTGTTGAGCCAATCATCATGTATGTGAATTATATCATGCTATCATTTTTTGTATTACGTGTTCAATTTGTCGACAACGTTTGTATATTCAACTACTCTTCCTGTGCATCAGCCATTTGAAGCGGTGATGGAAGTATCTGGAGTGAAAACAAGGTATTCAGAGCAGACAATGCTACCTACTGAAGCAGACGTCTTGCTGGATACAGAGAGCTCCTCAGAGGAGGATTCAGAGACTCATGACCAGTCCTATTTCCCCCCTGAGGTCTATGCTCAAACTTGGCAGGGTTATATTACCCATGTCATGCATATTGTCTTGCATTGCTTAGTTTTTACATCATATATGGATTGCCATCTGCTTACTTACTTACTATATAAATCATATATTTGAATTATATCATGCCATCATGTTTACATAGTACATACACATCATCTATCTGAATTATGGCATGGCAACCCATTTAATAAAGACATCATATAGTTATATCATCTCATCCTGTTTATTGTTTATAGTCATCATATTTTGAATTATGTCATTCTATCCGGGAATTATATCATGCTATCATGTTTCCATATGCGACATGTATGTGAATTATGGCATGCCAACCTATTTAATAAACACATTATATAGTTATATCATGTCATCCTGTTTACATAGTCATCATATTTTGAACTATGTCTTTCCATCTTTTTTAGTTAGCCATCATAATGTGAAATTGTGTCATGCTATCCTGTTTAGTTAGCCATCATATATGTGAAATTGTGTCATGCTATCCTATTTGGTTACATAACATAAATGTGAATTATTTCATGCCCTCTTTTATTCCCCAGTATCCGTTGCACCTGTCTATCATACAATGTCTGTACATTCAATTACTTTTCTTGTTTATCAGCCATTTGAATTAGAGAGGGTGATGGAAGTATCTAAGGGAGTAACAACACGATCTTCAGAAAAGATAGTGCTACCAGTTGATGCAGCTAGAACCATGGTTGTACTTGCCCAAGAACCAGCCCCACCACACATAACCTAGACTCTCGCAAATTGTACCCCTACCCAGTTAGACAAAGAACTGGCTACACCCCTTCTAACCCCAACCCTAGTAGATAGTAACCCAGTTCCAATTGACACAACAGCGTCTCCACCACAGAGCACCCAAACACGAGCAGTTAGTAAGGGAACTGCAGTGCCCAAAGCACGAGGACCACCACTCAATATCCTAACTCAATGCTTAAAGGAGAAGAAGAATTGTTCTCAGGTCAGGTTCTGTAGCTCTGGTTCATACTCCTTTGCTCTTGCATCACTGTATCTACTCAGACCAACTATTTTCTAATTTGAAGGATGGAATTGAAACTCCAATGGTGCAACAGGTATGTTTTAAACCTATTTCTTTTACTGGTTTGCTGTTGTAACTTGCTCTATGTTGATTTCAGTTTCAATTGAATAAACAGTTATGTTCTCATGTCATGCACATTACAAGTGTTGTTATTGCTCTATAGTTTCCCACACTTATATTCTGTCTATTCTGCTTTGTCTTGAACAAATATTATTTGAACTGTGTCTCTATCTTGATTTGGCAACAAAAACTAGAATGATATAGACCATAAAGTGACCATGGTACATAGATATATGTTGGTTTCATGTTGTTATCCTGTGCACTTTACTACTGAACTGATTTACCAAAATGAGTTTCATATACAACATGGTAAACCTGTGATGTGTCTGCTTGTTTCTCTTTTAGAATGCGGACAAAATGTTGGAGCACAATACCCCGTTATGCAATGGTAAAGGAAGTAATGCAGATAAGGTTCAAGATAGTGAGATGTGGCACCCCGGCTCGGAGAAAACCGAAACGCGCCGTATTCCAGCCCGGAGATCTTGGAGAAGTCTTCTGGAATATGGCACTGCTTAGTATAGAACAAAACAGATCTTTATTACAATCTATTTGGGTACAAGGGTTACATCGACACGGCGACACTATGCCTGCCGCAGTTGCTCTATGCAAGCAGCAGAACAACACGATGTAGCGAAATACTCTAGCAGCAGAACAATGACGATGGTGGTGAACTCCAATCCGCAGAGACTCTGGCTGGAATGCTTATCTTAGCTCGCACGAACGGAAACCATGACAAGCAATCAAGCAATCACGGCATGACCTACAAATTGGCATGACATGCCAGGTCAGTACATTGAATGTACTTGCAAGCTCACAATAACCAGAAGCATTCAAGACAAACAATAGCATGGCAAGTACAAGTTAAGCAGGAACTATCATGAGATCATCAGGATTAGCATGGCATGAACAACATAAACATGATACCACTAGAACAATATGAGCATGGCATGAACATATAAATCCGACGATACTAGCATGCAATATGATGACACTATATGCACCACTTATTTTGCTCGGGTAACCATCACATGCATCACTTACCAACCTCGGACATCACACGATCATCTCAGGATCAATCAAGCTTGGTATAAACAATACCATAGTAATCATTAAATGACCACAAGGAGCTTGATCTTTACCCACGATTCTCGCACAACATCACGAATATCCAACAACCCGGTATCCTCGAAACCACGGTGATCATTCACGGATCACAAACGAAATCACACTGGGCTCAACGGGTTACCTCGTAACCACACGGTGATCATTCATGGATCACAAACGGAACCAATCTTGGCTCAACGGGTTACCTCGTAACCAAACGGTGATCATTCATGGATCACCTAGCCAACTTATCTCATCATCGAACCAGGGTTGTTATTAATTGAGCATATCATTATTAATATTACTATTGACCCACAGTGTGACCAACTACGAACTGGGCCCTTATCCGCGGGCGTGGCTATCGATAGATTTAATATACACTCTGTAGAGGTTAGTACACTGTACCAACACCATGGAACCCATGGCCTCGCACTCCCATTCGGGTGAACCAACGGCGTTCCGACAAAACCGTGGGCGGCTCCTGCGAGCCGCCCAGGAGGGCCGCAATGACTGGAGGCGTCGATGTTGTGGTGCAGCTACTCCGCCGCGTAGGCAGATGCTGGGGGGTGCTTGCCACTCGTTCCCTGCCGGGCCGGTGGCGGTGTTGACGGCGGGCGACGGGGGACAACGAGAACGCCCACCGGCGAGGGCCGCCGGGGCGACATGAGCTCGACTAGCGCCGTACATGGATGCGGCGGTCGTAGGAGAGCGGAGTGGTGGAAGACAGATTCCGACGAACCCCTACCTGGCGCGCCAAATGTCGGATTCACGGGTTCCGGCAGACCCTTAAGGTTCGAACACTGGGGTGCGTGCGGAGATCACGCCCTCTACCTCCCCGTCTCACAAAGATCTAAACTACGGAAATAACTGCACAAGAGACACAAGGTTTATACTGGTTCGGGCCACCGTTGAGGTGTAATACCCTACTCCAGTGTGTGGTTGGTGGATTGCCTCTTGGGGCTGGTGATGATAAACGATACAAGGAAGAATGGCCTCGCGAGGGTCTATTCTTGGCTGGGGCGATGAACTGCTAGGAGGAGTTCAGTCACCCTTCTCTCTCTCTTTCTTTGATTTCGACCCCCCTACCATGTGGGTGGCAGGTCCTATTTATAGGGGCCCTGGTCCTCTTCCCAAATATCGAGCGGGAAGGGAGCCAACAATGGCGGGCTAATTTGAAGGGGGACAGCAAGTATCAACTATCTTGACAACAGCAGTCTTCATCTGCGCAAAGCTTCTGGTGATGACGCTGTCTTGGGCTCCACGGTGACCTCCGTCTCGTAGTCCTCCTGGTCTTGGCCTCGTTGCACCGAAATGGCAACCTTTGCCTGATGCCTCGGTACTCCGCGGCTGCGCTTGCCCCCTTTGCACCAAAGAGGAAAGAAGGATGCTGCTCGCGCTGGCACCCGCCTGGCGCCCTGAGTCGTCATGGCTTGCGTCACGGGCACCTCGCGAGGTACCCCGCCTTGATCTCTCCGCCTCCTCGCGAGCCGACCTGACAAGGCCGTGCCCGAGGAAGCTCCGTGTTGTCCGCCTCACGAGGCTTGGCCCCTCGCGAGGGTCTTGAGTCTCGTGTTGATGAAGATGGGCCGTGCTGGGCCTCCCTTGACCCACGCCGCGGGCCGCAGGCAGGCAAGTCTGGGGACCCCCGTTCCCAGAATGCCTACACGTGCTTAAGGGTCGCCACCTCAGACGTGGCCCCTACAATAGCCACGATAATCCTGTCAGTTTTTGCAATTGCACCTTTTTATATACATTTAAACAAGGTATTTCTTACCTTCATTGTCCTCGAGCTGCTTCTTAGCACGCCCGAGTTCTTGCTCGGACCTCTCGAGGTTCTGCTTTAGCGTGTCCACTTCCGCAGTCAGTGCGGCGGACGCAAGCAGAGAAGCCTGCATACGCATATTGACTCCATTTTGTTAGACTCCTGTGAATTTTATTTGATCCTCTATTTGGCTTTTCTTCCCGAACGCCAAACAGAGCATCAGGGGCTACTGTCTATGCAGCAATATTATTTACACATTTCTTACTTACCTTAAAGCCTATTAAAAGGCTAGTACAAGCTTCAGTCCGTCCGCTCTTAGCGGACTGAACCTTCTGGACCACCGCACTCATAATGGTGTGGTGCTCCTCGTCGATGGAGGTGCCTTGGAGCGCCTCCAACAGATTGTCCGGCGCCTCCGGTTGGACGGGGGTCACCGGCACGGTGGGCTTGCTCCTCTTGGAAGGAGGTCCCCCGCCGGACTCTGGAACCTTTGAAGGTTCCGGAGCGGTGTCCGGCCTAGATCCGGACATGGAACCCTGGGGGGTTTCATCCCCTTTACTCCTGGAGTCCGGGAGGTCTCCTTGTGGTGCCTCCAGGACCACCTCCTCCCGGCTTGGAACCTATTGGGACAACACTTCGGTGTCGTCCGTAGGGCGGGGGGAGGAAGCCGTCGGAAACGAGTTCACATCCGACGAGTCCAGTGAGCCGCTCGACGACGCGTCGAGCCGGTCTTTGGGTGGGCTGCATAAACATATTCGACATAAGGGAAAGCTGTGCAATAAACGAATACTATGAATTACTCTGGTATCCGGATACTTACGATTTTGCCAGGGGCTTGGCCCTGGGCGGCCACTCCTCTCCGCCGTCGTCGGCGTCGGTGGAGTAGTCCCGAGGAAGGGTTTTCCCCTTCTTGGACCCTCCGGCCTCCCTAGAGAGGGCGGCCTTCCTTTTCTTCTCTCCTCCCGCTGGAGGGGGAGAGGTCTCTTCTTGTTCCTCCTCGTCTTCACGGGAGGAATGCGCCTCGGAACCGTCGGATGATGGATCCGACACCTCCTGGCGCCGGGCACTCTTTCGAGTCCCCGTGGCCTTTTTCGCGACCTTCTTCTCCGGCACCACATAGGGTGCTGGAACCAGCAGCTTCGCCAAGCGAGCGTCCGCTGGGCCTTCGGGCAAAGGAGCCGGACAGTTGATCTGTCCGGACGTCACCTGCCAATCCTGTCAAAGGTAAGGGAGCTTAGATCCCGCATGGAGTCAAACTATGAAAAACTGATACCCTGTAAAAGGAAAAAACAGCTTACCGCATGAGCGTGACGCTGCATACTGAATCCGTGATCCTCGGTAGCGGATGCAGGGGCCTCGGCGCCCTTGAAAAGCACCTTCCAGGCATCTTCGTACGTCATGTCGAAGAGCCTGCTCAGAGTTTGGTGCCGCGCCGGGTCGAACTCCCACAGGTTGAAAGCCCGTTGTTGACACAGGAGGATCAGGCGGATGAGCATAACCTGGACTGCATTGACAAGTTTGAGCTTCTTGTCCACCAGGGTTTGGACGCATGTTTGGAGTCCAGTCAGCTCTCCTTTTTTACCCCACGACAGGCCCGTCTCCTTCCAGGAGGTGAGCCGCGTAGGGGGTCCCGATCGAAAATCGGGGGCTGTGACCCATTCGGGGTTGCGCGGCTCGGTGATGTAAAACCACCCCGATTGTAACCCCTTCAGGGTCTCCACAAAGGAGCCCTCAAGCCATAAGACGTTGGCCATCTTGCCCACCATGGCGCCTCTGCACTCCGCCTGGTTGCCGCGCACCACCTTCGGCTTGACATTGAAAGTCTTGAGCCATAGGCCGAAATGGGGGCGGATGCGGAGGAAAGCCTCGCACACGACGATAAACGCCAAGATATTGAGGACAAAGTTCGGGGCCAGATCGTGGAAATCCAGGCCATAGTAGAACATGAGCCCCCGGACAAATGGGTGAAGAGGGAAGCCCAGTCCGCGGAGGAAATGGGGGAGGAACACCACCCTCTCATGGGGCCTAGGGTTGGGGATGAGCTGCCCCTTTTCGGGAAGCCGGTACGCAATGTCGTTAGACAAGTATCCAGCCTTCCTCAGTTTTTTTATGTGTCCCTCCGTGACGGAGGAGACCATCAACTTGCCTCCCGCTCCGGACATGGCTGGAGAAGGTTGAGGTGGGGAGTGCGGACTTGGGCGCTGATGCTCGAGTGCGCGAGAATGGATAAGCAAGGGAGGAAGAAGGCATAGGTGAAAAGGTGGATCCTTATCCCCTTATATGGGTGGACGCAACTACGTGTCCCCAGCAGCCTGGTAAAACTCGCTTATCTCCAAGCGTCGTAATCAATGGCGCGGTTGGGTTACCCACGCCCGTATTGATGAGAAACCAGGAATAAGGGGACACGATCTCTGCTTTAACAAGACGTGCCAAGGAAACCGCCTCGCATGACGCGCTGAGGTGGGATAATGAAACGACTCGGATAAAGGCTTGGCCGTTGTGTGTCACACTACGGAATACGTCAGCAGATTAGATTTGTGTAAATATTATTCTCTCTATGGCAATATGTGGAAACTTATTTTGCAGAGCCGGACACTATCTTCGTGTTCAAAATCTTCTATGAAGTACTTGGAGGAGGAACCCGCCTTGCAATGCCGAAGACAATCTGCGTGCCGGACTCGTCGTCATTGAAGCCTGGTTCAGGGGCTACTGAGGGAGTCCTGGATTAGGGGGTGTCCGGATGGCTGGACTATACCTTCAGCCGGACTCCTGGACTATGAAGATACAAGATTGAAGACTTTGTCCCGTGTCCGGAAGGGACTTTCCTTGGCGTGGAAGGCAAGCTTGGCGATACGGATATGCAGATCTCCTACCATTGTAACTGACTTTGTGTAACCCTAACCCTCTCTGGTGTCTATATAAACCGGAGGGTTTTAGTCCGTAGGACAACATACACAACAACAATCATACCATAGGCTAGCTTATAGGGTTTAGCCTCTTCGATCTCGTGGTAGATCTACTCTTGTACTACCCATATCATCAATATTAATCAAGCAGGACGTAGGGTTTTACCTCCATCGAGAGGGCCCGAACCTGGGTAAAACTTCGTGCTCCTTGCCTCCTATTACCATCCGGCCTAGACGCACAGTTTGGGACCCCCTACCCGAGATCCGCCGGTTTTGACACTGACACGGATGATGAGGAATCTTGCTTCCCACCCGCCACCCACTTCATAGCCACCGTTGACGATTTAACCGACGTGCTTGACTATGGCTCTGAAGGCATTGCCGGTATGGACGACGACGCCGAGAAGGAGCAAGGCCAAGACCCGCCATTCACTGGACGTTGGATGGCTACCTCTTCGTACGACGTGTACATGGTTGATACACCTAAAGGATCTGGCGACGACAAAGAAGAGGCCATGCCTGGGAGCTACTTCGGGCTGGTGAGGCAGCTGGTGGAGGCCTGTCCAAGGCTCGAAGTCATTAAGCGCTCCGTATGCATCGAGGGTGCCCGTAGGGCGCTTGCCCGTGCGAAGGTGCACTGGGGCAAGCTGGATGCTGAGAAGCTTGTGAAGGACGGGCCACCGCCGGGCAAGGAGCATCGCAAGCCCGAGATGTATTATGAGGGTGTTCTGAAGGGTGCCCGCCTTGTGGCGGATGAATGTTCCATGGATGTAATTTTTCAGTAAAATCGCTCGTTTTGTCCTGTGCGCTGAAAACTTGTTCATTTGCACTAAGCAATGCTTTTTGAATTTAAAATATTACCTTCTATCCGGCCGTTTATCAAATTTGAGAGATGGCGAGTCGTTGGCTTCTGCCCCCATGGCACGAGTGCTGGGGTGTTCGGGATAAACATGAGCGCTCTTTTTCCCATTCTTGGGTCCTTTGAGGGAGGCGCTCAACACAACGAACAAGGCAATCGAACTATAATGCTTGAACACTCTCACTTAGCCATAGAATTCTATAATTTTAAATTTCGGCGAAGCCCCTAGTGTTCGGAAGACCGAGTTCGGGGCGCTATCCACGCCTAGGCCGGACAAAGCCGACTCCTCGCTCTAAGCGGCATAAGTCTTTAGGGACTCAAAAACCTCTCGAACAACGACCAGCTCTCGCCTCATCATGATGGTCAGTTTTAGCTTTCTCTACTGAGGTGCTTAGCCCAGCTCAACTGGGGCACAATCGCAGTAGTTCTCCTAGTGCTACCTTAGCCGATATAATGGAACGTAAGGTACCAAAACATAGGAGCCGGGCAAACCCAACTATTGACCCAAGACATGATTCGGAGCCGATGCATATAATGCTATAAGTTCGGGGTGCCGCACTTGTGAAAGTGTTCGGATTTCTCACACCATATTGTGGGGTACTTAAGCCCCTGGCGTATTGGCCGTACCAAAGTGTACGGGTGCAACATGTCATTAATGAACATATATTCGTAAAAAAGAGTAATGCAATAATAGACGGAAGCTATGCATTGTTTATTTAAAAAGGCTGCGATCAAAGCATGACGATACAAATAGTGCGATAAGCAAAAAATGGGACTATCAAATATGTCCTTTCCAGGGGCGAGCTGCGGAATGTTATGTGAAACAGGTATACTGCTTGTTATAGAGACCACCTTAGAGTTCCGTAGTGCGGCGTAGCTTTCTGCTCCCCTGGTTGTTGTATCGTTTGTGCGGCAATTGTACCGCCGTACAGGCCTTCCGAAGAGTGGAGTCCTGAAAGTAAGAGAAAAAGAAAAAGTCGGCAGCCCCTAGTGCGGTTTAAGCCGTGTTTCGGGTGTGCCGTGATTGTGCCCCTCCCCTTTTGCCCATGGTATTTATAGAGCGTAGTTATGCACGCGCAACACTGGTTTCGCAAGTTCGCGAGGGCTGGGGTTGGGGCCGCATTGCTATGCTTGCTCAGAACGTGCCCGGCGGTCTTGTTGTAGGTTACTCCGGGCGCGCTTGACGGTGTCCAGATGTTTAATGGCCGGACTGGAGAATTGCCTTGAGAGGCTGCTTTGTACTTCCGCTGCGATAGCCGCCATATGCTCCTCCATTCGGAGAGAGCGTTCGGTGTTTCCATTGACCGTGATGACTCCTCGAGGGCCTGGCATTTTGAGCTTGAGGTATGCGTAGTGCGGCACCACATTGAACTTGGCAAATGCGGTTCACCCGAGCAATGCGCAATAACCACTGCGGAACGGAACTATGTCGAAGATTAACTCCTCGCTTCGGAAATTATCCGGAGATCCAAAGACCACTTCAAGTGTAACTGAGCCTGTACAGTTAGCCTCTACACCTAGTACGACGCCTTTAAAGGTCGTTTTAGTGGGTTTAATCCTCGAGGGATCGATGCCCATTTTCCGCACTGTATCCTGGTAAAGCAGGTTCAGGCTGCTGCCGCCGTCCATAAGGACTCTAGTGGGGTGAAATCCGTCAATAATTGGGTCTAACACCAATGCGGTGAATCCGCCATGACGGGTGCTAGTGGGGTGGTCCCTTCGATCAAAAGTGATCGGGCAGGAAGACCATGGGTTGAACTTTGGGGCGACTAGCTCCATCGCGTATACGTCCCTTAGCGCACGCTTCCGCTCCCTCTTGGGGATGTGGGTTGCGTATATCATGTTCACCGTCCGCACTTGTGGGAGAAAACCTTTCTGTCCACTGTTGTTCGGCGGCCGGGGATCCTCCTCGTCAGCGCTATGCAGCCCCTTGTCTCTGCTTTCGGCATTTAACTTGCCTGCTTGCTTGAACACCCAACAATCCCTGTTGGTGTGATTGGCTGGTTTTTTGGGGGTGCCATGTATTTGGATGAGCGGTCGAGTATTCGGTCCAAACTGGACGGGCCCAGAGTAGTTCTTTTGAATGGCTTTTTCCGCTGACCGGGTTTAGAGCCTCTGAATCCGGCATTAACTACCGTATCCTCAGCATTGTCGCCGTTAATGCGACGCTTTTGCTTGTTGCGACGCAACCTGCCACTGCTGTCCTTGGTATCCGAATTACCAGGGCTCTTGGTCATGTTATTGCTGTGAGCTAGCCAGCTGTCTTCTCCCGTGCAAAAGCGGGTCATAAGTGTCATGAGGGCTGCCATAGATTTCGGCTTTTTCTGTCCTATGTGCCGTGCAAGCCACTCGTCGCGGATGTTATGCTTGAAGGCTCCTAGGGCCTCTGCGTCCGGACAGTCTACGATTTGATTTTTCTTGGTTAGGAACCGTGTCCAGAATTGTCTAGCTGATTCCTCTGGCTGCTGAATTATGTGGCTAAGGTCATTGGCGTCTGGTGGTCGCACATAAGTGCCCTGGAAATTGTCGGGGAATGCGGCTTCCAGGTCCTCCCAACAACCAATTGATTCTGCTGGCAAGCTATTAAGCCAATGCCGAGCTGGTCCTTTAAGCTTGAGTGGGAGGTATTTGATGGCGTGTAGGTCATCACCGCGGGCCATGTGGATATGAAGGAGATAGTCCTCGATCCATACCGTAGTATCTGTTGTGCCATCATATGATTCGATGTTCACGGGTTTAAAACCCTCAGGGATTTCATGATCCATTACTTCATCTGTGAAGCATAGTGGGTGTGCGGCGCCTCTGTATTGGGCTATATCACGACGCAGCTCAAACGACCTTTGTCTACTATGTTCGGCCCGGCCGGATTGACTGTATCCGAAGTGACGATTACCGTCTCGTGCCGTGGGGCGCCCACGCGATCCGTAGATCGATCTTGTTTGCCTTGCCTTGTTGTAGGATCGAAAGTATGTCTAGAGGGGGGTGATTAGACTACTTGACCAAATAAAAACTTAACCTTTTCCCAATTTTAGTTCTTGGCAGATTTTAACTATCTTAGGACAAGTCAAGCAATCATCACCGAATTCAAGCAAGCATGCAAAGAGTATATTGGCAGCGGAAAGTAAAGCATGCAACTTGCAAGAATATGAAAGGGAAGGGTTTTGAGGATTCAAACGCAATTGGAGACACGGATGTTTTTCCCATGGTTCGGATAGGTGGTGCTATCCTACATCCACGTTGATGGAGACTTCAACCATTGAAGGGTAACGGTTGCGCGAGCCCACGGAGGGCTCCACCCACGAAGGGTCCACGAAGAAGCAACCTTGTCTGTCCCACCATGGCCATCGCCCACGAAGGACTTGCCTCACTAGCGGTAGATCTTCACGAAGTAGGCGATCTCCTTGCCCTTACAAACTCCTTGGTTCAACTCCACAATCTTGTCGGAGGCTCCCAAGTGACACCTAGCCAATCTAGGAGACACCACTCTCCAAGAAGTAACAAACGGTGTGTTGATGATGAACTCCTTGCTCTTGTGCTTCAAATGATAGTCTCCCCAACACTCAACTCTCTCTCATAGGATTTGGATCTGATGGAAAGAAGATTTGAGTGGAAAGCAACTTGGGGAAGGCTAGAGATCAAGATTCATATGGTAGGAATGGAATATCTTGACCTCAACACATGAATAGGTGGTTCTCTCTCAGAACATATGAGTTGGAATGGTGTATGTGTTCTGATGGCTCTCTCCACGAGTGAAGAGGAGGTGGATGGGTATTTATAGCCTCCACACAAAATCCAATCGTTACACACAATTTACCAATCTCGGTGCGACCGAATCAGAAAACTCGGTCGGACCGAAATAGTAAACCTAGTGACCGTTAGGAATTTCGGTGGGACTGACAAGCAACTCGGTAGGACCGATTCGATTAGGGTTTGGGCATAATGTAATCTCGGTGAGACCGATTGCATAAACTCGGTGAGACCGAGTTTGGCAATAAGCTAACCAGAGAGTTGGTTAGGCAAACTCGGTGGGACCGACTCGCTCTTTTGGTGAGACCGAAAAGTTACAAGAAGGAAACATAGAGTTTACATTGCAATCTTGGTGGGACCGATTCGCTCTTTCGGTGAGACCGAAAAGTTACGAAAGGGAAACAGAGAGTTTGCAATCCCATCTCGGTAAGACCGAGATCCTTATCGGTAGGACCGAATTGCTAGGGTTTGGCAGTGGCAAATGACAAGTGAAACTCGGTGGCGCCGGATTGAAAGAATCGGTATGACCGAGTTTGGCTTAGGGTTTAGGTCATTTGTGGCTATGGAGAAGTGGTTGAGGATTTTGGAGCATATCACCAAGCACATAAAGCAAGAGGCTCATTAAGCAACACCTCATCCCTCCTTGATAGTATTGGCTTTTCCTAAAGACTCAATGTGATCTTGGATCACTAAAATATAAAATGAAGAGTCTTGAACTTTTGAGCTTGAGCCAATTCTTTGTCCTTAGCATTTTGAGGGTTCCACTTTCACATCCATGCCATGCCAATCATTGAGCTTTCCTGAAATAATCATCTTGAAATAGCATTAGCTCAATGAGCTATATGTTGTTATGAATTACCAAAACCACCTAGGGATAGTTGCACTTTCAATCTCCCCCGTTTTGGTAATTGATGACAACATATAGATCAAAGCTTCGACAAATTATAATAATCATGAAATACATCGTTGCTTTGAGAAGTATGTGGCAAGTAAGAGCTCCCCCTAAATTTGTGCATATTTAGAATTTGCTTCGGACTGCAAATGCACAAGGAGTTAGAGTCATGGGTTTCTCTTCCATGTCACATACATCTTGGTGGAGCGCTAAAAAATGATAAGATTGAAATACATGCACTCATCACCAAGAATAGTGAGTGATCACATAAGATAGATAGAATAATAATAGCATTAAGCAAACATTAAGTGTAGCTTATGATCAAGCACATGATAATCGATGTCTCACAGATAAGGACGTAGTATCTCACACACAAGCAAATAAAGTTCGAAAAACCACCAAATAAAACAAGGGAGAATAAAAGCAACACTCTCTCTCTCGAAGCCTATGATCTATACATTTTCTCCCCCTTTGGCAACAAGTTACCAAAAAGTTCCTAAAAATGCATAGTGCTAAGTCGATGCTCAGGCTTGCTCTTCAGGTGGCGGTGGAGTCCGGAGCACTCCAAGGACGAAGCCTTCGGTAGACGTGGTCGGAGTTGAGGCTGAAGTGGACGCTGGAGCTGGTGGAACTGAGGCTGTGGCTGGCGCAGATGTGGTAGCTCTGGTGTCAGCAACTGGCATTGCAGACGACCTCGGACCTCGTGGAACCCTGGCAAAAGCATCAGTCATAGTCCTGCCTCTCCTGTCATTCATGTCATCCTGGAGCTGCTCCACGGTAGTCTGTATCTCTGTCACCTTGATGTCCAAATCATAGAACCTCTGTTCCATGATCCTCTCTAAGCTTGCCTAGTTCTGAGTTAGGGTGGCTAGTCTTTGCTCAATCCGCAGGGTGGACGCAATCAGGTAACCAAGCTGCTCTTGTTTGGTTTTCAGAAAATATTCAGATGCCTCCTCTTGAGTAGGCATCCTGGCAGCTTTCTCCTTCTTCGCCTTCTCCTTCTTGGCTTGTGCTTGGGCAGATGATGGCTCATTCTCAGTCATGATCACTTGATTATCTTCGAAGTCTAGACGGATGGGCAGGTGTTCCTTGTCCAACAAGTATATGCCTGTGCCCATCTTGGAGTTGATGAGCTCCTGAATCTGTGGGGCATACCCACAACTCCTCTTTTGATCTGCTGCAGTCCTTTTGATTATTTCCACTATGAGGCTCATGACTTTGAATTTTTTAGGCACGTCAAAGACATGAAGCAAATTGATCGCGTGACCTCTGATCATCTTGTGATCTCCAGACTTGGGCAATAGGGTGTGCCTCAGTATCCAATTGATAGTGGGCAGTCCTGATAGAAGATAATGCACTGAGCCAAATTTGAACGTGTCAAGTGCTTCATTCGGAATCTCCTTGTACATGTTGGACATTGAGTTGTGGTCCATCTTCTTCTTGGCATAAATGTCCAAGTCATCTGCTTGCTCCTCTGGGGCATGAATTAGCTGAGCCCATTCAGCAACTGTGGACTGGTACCTCGTACCCTCTGACATCCATACAATCCTGCCATCTGGATAGAAATGTGCTGTGGAGTAGAATTGCATGATTAGCTCCTCGTTCCACTTTGTGAGCTTCTGCCCAACAAAGTCTGCAACTCCACACGCACTAAAGCTGTCATACACTCCAGGATAGTGTTCCTCATTTTCCTTCATGTAGGTCCAACCGACCCATCTCATGTCACATACTATTGGCTTCTTGTCAAGCAAAACTATCTCATAGAAATCCTGCCGCTCCTTGGTGTGAAACCTGTAGTCAACTGCAGTCCTTCTCCTACAAGCATACGGATATGCTTCTCTCCACTTCCTCAGCCCTGAATCTCTCCTGAGCTTCATATCCTCAGCCACAGGATGAGCATCGTTGTGGTCTGGGATCTTGGGCTTGAGCTTTCTAAGGACATTCCCTTCCTCTTCCTCTGCAGCTTCAGGCACTGGGGCCTTGTTCTTTTCAGTGGCTGGGATGCTTCTTGTGTTTCTCTTTGGTGCACTTTTGGCTTAGATGCAGCCTTGGGTGCTTCCTTGGGCTTGGATGCAGTTGCCCCTGACCTTATGGCATCTCCCATAAGTTTGGGTTCCTTGGGTGCTGGTGCAGCAACCTCTTCTTCTTCCTCCTCATCTTCCATGATGGAGGCCTTGCCAAGCACTCTGGCTACAGTCTTCTTGACCCTTTCCTTCCTCTTTTTGCCCTCAGCAACAACTGGCTCTGTGGGTGCAGGCTTCAGAGTTGAAGCTCTAACCTTAGACATGGGCTGCCTACCTGCTGGCCTTTTGATTTTCAGCCCTGGCTTTCTGCCTTGAGCTGGCTCAACTCTCCTTGATGTGGCCTCTTCCTCTACCACATAATCTTCATCTTCAGAATCAGATGTTCTCTTCTTCCTTTGTCTAGTGGCAGCTTTAGGCAGATTGCTGGGGGTGCTCCTGCTGGCATCATCTGAAGAGCTGGAGGGACTAGTGCCCTCACTCATCACCACTTGCTGCTTTGAGAGGTTCTGGCTGGCACTTTGGTCTGACATGATGCAAACTCTGACTGCTGACCCTGTGAATATATTATAGATGAGATAGAGTGGATGAGCATCACAAAGTGCAGAGATTTTGCAAAAGAGTAATTCAAAAACTTAGTTTTAGTTTCCCACTGAAATCATCTCGGATCTACCGATTTTCAAACTCGGTGACACCGAAGTAGTTTTGGCACCAGAACTAGTGAACTCAGTCAGACCGAGTCACAGTTCGGTGGCACCAAGACTGCTAGGGTTTCACAAAGTTCCAAAATCGGTCACACCGATAAGTAATTCTCGGTCAGACCGAGTTTTACTTGTGCAATGGCATAAGCCAAATCGGTGGGACCGAGTTTTTCAACTCGGTGGGTCCGAGATGGTTTCGGCGGAAACCTAACCCTAAAATTTTCGAATTAAACCTAATCTACGAGTTCATTGACTGGATAGGAGTTTATCAAACATGGCAAGAATCATGATGATCACAATGTGCTAGGAATCGGATTGGAGAATAGCACAAAGATCGAGTCCATACCCTAGTTCGGCGGAGACTCGCTACGGCGGCAATGGCGGGGCAGAATTCCCGTTGACGGCGACGGAGACCAGCGACTGGAGGCGGCTGGCGGCGAGGAGGACGATCCGGAGACCCAGGAGGCAGAGCGAGCTATGTGCGGACGAAGACGTTTCGGAGAAATTTCCAAAATTTTGCCTGTCACTATATATAGCCCGACCTTGTCGGTGTGACCAAGTGGAACAACTCGGTGGCACCGAGATGCAAAACTGTATACAGTTATTGCAACTCGGTGTGACCGAGTGGTTCAAATCGGTTGCACCGAGATCGAAAACCTAGATCAACTTAATGATCTCGGTAGGACCGAAAGTATGGTATCGGTCAGACCGAGAATCACAAAGAGGTTTTGGAAGTTTAAGTCTATGACGAATCGGGGACTCCGAGCGCTCCTCACACAGAGTGGTTCGAATCTGACTTGATCAAATTTTGTGATGCAGCATGAATAGAGTTTGAGACGAGAAAAGCATAGATAGCTAGAGGAGGTTCTTAGGAATTCTTGTCCATCCACTTGGCAAAAGAAGATAAAGCCAAACAATCAAAACAACAAGTGGATGTCCTCGAATGAGTAAAATATGCAACCAACATGCTCACACAATAAGATGGCAAATGAAATATGTGGCAAAGCATGCACAACCAATTCTATCATCTATCAAGCAATTTGCGATGACTAGGTCATCTATATATGAGTATATTGACTTAGGAGTCAAGTGAGAACACTTGATCATAGGTTATACTCATCGTTTAAGCTCAAGTGGGGTTACCACTTTTACATAAAGCATTGTTGTATTCACATCTTTAGAGTTGCTTTAGCTCAAGTTTTAGAGTAAAGCTCCTCCTAGATGTGATATCCCCCCTAAGAGGGATGAACTAACCTTGGGTTTTGTCGATGATGACTTCATGTAGATGTTGAAGATGTGGATGCTCAATGTTGATGTAGATCACTTGGAGCTATCCATTTGAGTGAATTGCACTTTCAATACCTACATGGGTTAGTCCCACAAGGAACAAACAAGGATATCCATAGACATAGAGTGATGCATACACAAGATGATGTCCATGAAAACTTTAGGTTACCTTGTCCCTTGTCTTACCAACAAGAGGGTTTGTGACTCCTTGAACTAGTGCATGATGTGGAAGTTGATTGCACTTGTTCTTGCCAAAATGATGAGAGTGAAATATGTTGGCGGAGTCACCCTCAAGAACTCTCTAGTTCTTCTTCTTTTGGATCCACACCATCTTGATGGTAATCCTTGGAGTTGTAGTCGTACTTGATGAAGTGGAACTTGACGTGGTCTTGGGAATCCACTTGACTAAGGTCTTAGGAGCTTCTTCAAATGCATCAATCTCCATTGTCCCCTTGAAAGAAGTATCAGAATTCTCTTGTTGAGGAACAAACTTTGTCTTGGGGTATTGATCTTCTTCCCACTCAACTCCATTGGCATTGAACTTTCGTTCAAAACCAACACCTTGATTCTTCCGGTGCATTCCTTGCTTGCGCACAATTTCTTCGAATTGCTTACTCCCGGCAAGGCTTTTGTACACTCCTTTCTCTATAATCCCCTTCAATAAGCTATTTTCTTGCTCAAGTGTAACTTGGCTAAGAGAATCATTAGTGGAATCAAGAGAACTACTAGAAGCAAAAATATTGGATTTAGCATGATCATTGTTACTACTAGAGGAAGAATCTTTCTTGTTCTTGTTACTAGACTTGACTTGAGGCATGTAAGTGGATAATAGTAAACGCTTGGCAATGTAAGAAGAACTTTTCTTGCGGAGATCATCATTGATTGCTTTTAAGAACTCATGCTCTTGCTCAAGATTGAGCTTTTCAAAGCGTAATTTCTCATGAGCTCTTAAAAGTTCTCGATGATCTTAGAAGATAGTTCCATGAGCTAACTTAAGAGTGTTTAGTTCTTTAGTTAGAGCCTCAATCTTCTCCTTATCATTGTCATTCGTTTTATCTTGATTAGCATGATTAATTGATGTTTCATCATAGTACTCATCACTAGAATTGTCAACAAGCAAGTCATCATCACCTAACAAGTCATCTTCATCACTATTAAAATCAACATACTTGGGGTGTGTTACCTTAGGACCTTTGGCCATGAAGCATCTTCCAATTCCTTCATTTGGTGAGTCAAATATGTCGTAGGAGTTGGTTGACACAAGTGCTAGACCGGCAACACCTTCATCTTGAGTATCTTCGGAGTCGGAGTGATAACTTCTCTTGGAGTGGCTGTCGGAGTCGGAGCCGGATACCCATTCATCAACATGAGCTTGATGTCTTCGTTTTGTGTAGCTCCTTGATGATTTTTCCTTCCTTTCTGAATCCTTGCTTCTCCGTGAGTATCTCCGTTCATAACGATCATCTCTACTCCTTCTCTCTCTTGGTGGAGATTCTTTGCTTCTTCTTTTTGGAGAATCTTATCTTCTTTTGGTGGTGATTCTTTGCTTCATCCTTTTGGAGAATCTTCTCTTCTCTTGTAGGGAGCCGTACACTCATTGGAATAGTGTCCGGGTCTTCCACAATTATAGCAGTTTCGCTCTCGACTAGAAGATCTTTTGTCATTGTAGGACCTTGACTTGAAGCTTCTATCTTTGCTTCTACTCTTGTAGAACTTGTTGAAGTTCTTCACCATTAAGCTCAATTCTTCATTGAAGTTTTGTTTCTCGCTTGATGATGTGGGGACTTCACATGAGGCTTTGTAGGCACCACTTGATTTGTTGTGAAGTTCCTCTTTATCCTTGAGTGACATCTCATGAGCAACAATCCTTCCAATCACTTCCGTTGGTTTGAGATCTTTGTAATTGGGCATCATTTGAATCAATGTGCACACGGTATCATATTTCCCATCCAAGGCTCTTAGGATCTTCTTGATGATGAATCTATCGGTCATCTCTTCACTTCCTAAGCCAGCAATCTCATTTGTGATGAGAGCAAGCCTAGAGTACATTTCGTTGACAGCTTCACCATCCTTCATCTTGAACTTGTCAAGTTGACTTTGGAGCACATCCAACTTGGATTCCTTGACGGAGTCAGTACCTTCGTGCATATCAATCAAAGTGTCCCAAATTTCCTTTGCATTCTCAAGACGGCTGATTTTGTTGAATTCTTCGGGGCACAATCTGTTGAAGAGAATATCACAAGCTTGAGCATTGTATTGCAACATCTTCAACTCATCCGCGGTAGCTTCACGGTTTGGTTCCCTCCCATCAAAGAACTCACCTTGCAAACCAACACAAACAATAGCCCACATGACGGGGTTATGTCCAAGAATATGCATTTTCATTTTATGCTTCCAACTAGAAAAATTAGTACCATCAAAGTAAGGACCTCTACGGTGATAATTTCCCTCGCTAGATGCCATACTCTCCTAGGTTGTGAAACCAAGGCTATGACCACCAAAAGCTATGGAGATCAAGGCAAATGGAGACCAAAGCTCTGATACCACTTGTAGGATCGAAAGTATGTCTAGAGGGGGGTGATTAGACTACTTGACAAAATAAAAACTTAACCTTTTCCCAATTTTAGTTCTTGGCAGATTTTAACTATCTTAGGACAAGTCAAGCAATCATCACACAATTCAAGCAAGCATGCAAAGAGTATATTGGCAGCGGAAAGTAAAGCATGCAACTTGCAAGAATATAAAAGGGAAGGGTTTTGAGGATTCAAACGCAATTGGAGACACGGATGTTTTTCCCGTGGTTCAGGTAGGTGGTGCTATCCTACATCCACGTTGATGGAGACTTCAACCCACGAAGGGTAACGGTTGCGCGAGTCCACGGAGGGCTCCACCCACGAAGGGTCCACGAAGAAGCAACCTTGTCTATCCCACCATGGCCATCGCCCACGAAGGACTTGCCTCACTAGCGGTAGATCTTCATGAAGTAGGCGATCGCCTTGCCCTTACAAACTCCTTGGTTCAACTCCACAATCTTGTCGGAGGCTCCCAAGTGACACCTAGCCAATCTAGGAGACACCACTCTCCAAGAAGTAACAAACGGTGTGTTGATGATGAACTCCTTGCTCTTGTGCTTCAAATGATAGTCTCCCCAACACTCAACTCTCTCTCATAGGATTTGGATCTGATGGAAAGAAGATTTGAGTGGAAAGCAACTTGGGGAAGGGTAGAGATCAAGATTCATATGGTAGGAATGGAATATCTTGACCTCAACACATGAGTAGGTGGTTCTCTCTCAGAACATATGAGTTGGAATGGTGTATGTGTTTTGATGGCTCTCTCCATGAGTGAAGAGGAGGTGGAGGGGTATTTATAGCCTCCACACAAAATCCTACCGTTACACACAATTTACCAATCTCGGTGGGACCGAATCAAAAAACTCAGTCGGACCGAAATAGTAAACCTAGTGACCGTTAGGAATTTCGGTGGGACTGACATGCAACTCGGTAGGACCGATTCGGTTAGGGTTTGGGCATAACGTAATCTCGGTGAGACCGATTGCACAAACTCGGTGAGACCGAGTTTGGAAATAAGCTAACCAGAGAGTTGGTCAGGCAAACTCGGTGGGACCGGCTCGCTCTTTCGGTGAGACCGAAAAGTTACAAGAAGGAAACATAGAGTTTACATTGCAATCTCGGTGGGACCGATTCGCTCTTTCGGTGAGACCGGAAAGTTACGAAAGGGAAACAGAGAGTTTGCAATCCCATTTCGGTGAGACCGAGATCCTTATCGATAGGACCGAATTGCTAGGGTTTGGCAGTGGCAAATGACAAGTGAAACTCGGTGGCGCCGGATTGAAAGAATCGGTATGACCGAGTTTGGCTTAGGGTTTAGGTCATTTGTGGCTATGGAAAATTGGTTGAGGATTTTGGAGCATATCACCAAGCACATAAAGCAAGAGGCTCATTAAGCAATACCTCATCCCTCCTTGATAGTATTGGCTTTTCCTAAAGACTCAATGTGATCTTGGATCACTAAAATATAAAATGAAGAGTCTTGAACTTTTGAGCTTGAGCCAATTCTTTGTCCTTAGCATTTTGAGGGTTCCACTTTCACATCCATGCCATGCCAATCATTGAGCTTTCCTGAAATAATCATCTTGAAATAGCATTAGCTCAATGAGCTATATGTTGTTATGAATTACCAAAACCACCTAGGGATAGTTGCACTTTCACTTGTCCTCCAATAAAGCTCGCAGGTCTGGCGTATTTTCCTGTGCCTTGGTATTTTTTGAGCGGCGCAGGGGTGCGGCTTGAGTGGAGGGCCAAGAGGCCTCTCTGTCGCGGCCACGGGGTGGCCAGTCGGCCGCATCATGCGCTGGTGATTTAGGTTTAGGTACTTCCTCCTCTAATCGGGGTAGCAGCCTGCGCTTTGGGTAGCTCTTGGAGGGGCGTTCGAGTTCATACTCTTTGGCCGCAAGGACCTCAGTCCATCTGTCGGCTAGCAAATCTTGATCAGCTCTAAGCCGTTGCTTTTTTCTTGAGGCTGCTCGCCGTGGCCATAAGCCTATGTTTGAAATGCTCTAGTTCGATGGGATCCTCCGGCATGACAAATTCGTCGTCGTCGAGGCTTGCCTCGTCTTCGGAGGGAGGCATATAATTATCGTCCTCGACCTCTCTATCTGCTGCTCTCTCATGAGGGCTGGCTTCTCCATCCTCCTGTGCTGAATCTTGCTGGAGGTGGTTGTCTTCGGCACTGTCTGTGGTGTTATTATCTCCCATGCTGGAATCACCGTTTTTGCTTTGGCGGGATTTAGAGCAGCGCCGCTGACGCCGGCGCTTAGGCTGCTTCTTGGAGGGGTCATCCTCCGGTGTTCCATCGCCATTGCCTTCTTTCGGGGTGTCCACCATGTATATATCATACGACGAGGTAGCTTTCCAGTGCCCTATAGGCGCTAGTTCTTGATCGTCTCCTGCATCGGTGTCCATACTATCGATGTCTTCGGAGTCGAACTCGAGTATGTCAGTTAAGTCGTCGACAGTGGCTACGAAGTGGGTGGTGTGTGGGCTTTGAATTTCTTCATCATCCGCATCCCAACCTTGCTGACCATAGTCCGGCCAGGGCTGTCCTGATAAAGATAGAGACTTTAGTGAATTCAGAATACCGCCGAAGGGCGAGTGCTGAAAGATGTCCGCGGCGGTGAACTCCATGATCGGCGCCCAATCGGGTTCGATCGGTAGGGGCGCGGAGGGCTCGGAGTCTGGAGAGGAGTCCGGCTCCTTGGAGTCACGGGCTTCGCAGAGAATAGGGCTGGTGTTCGGCTCGATCGCCGCAAAGATTGCAGCCCCCGAGGCGGTGTCCAACCACCCATCCTCGATTGGCGCAGTTGGCTCCGAATTAAGGGTCGGAGCTGATGCGGGTGCGGCCTCCAGGGCACTGTTCGGCGGCAGAGCTAGATCATGCCCATCGTGACAGTACGGCGCGCTCGGCTGCGGCTCGAATCCGTCGAAGATCAAGTCTTCGCGGAGGTCCGCTGTGTAGTTTAAACTTCCAAATCTGACCTGATGGCCAGGGGCGTAGCTTTCGATCTGCTCCAGATGGCCAAGCGAATTGGCCCGTAGTGCAAAGCCGCCAAATACGAAGATCTGTCCAGGGAGAAAAGTCTCACCCTGGATCGCATCATCGTTGATGATCGGAGGAGCCATCGGGCCTAAAAGTGACGACACAGAGGAACTCTCACTGAAAGCACCAATGTCGGTGTCAAAACCGGTGGATCTTGGGTAGGGGGTCCCGAACTGTGCGTCTACGTGCATGGTAACAGGAGGCAGGGGACACAATGTTTTACCCAGGTTCGGGCCCTCTTGATGGAGGTAAAACCCTATGTCCTGCTTGATTAATATTGATGATATGGGTAGTACAAGAGTAGATCTACCATGAGATGAGATAGGCTAAACCCTAGAAGCTAGCCTATGGTATGATTGTTCTTCGTCCTACGGACTAAAACCCTCCGGTTTATATAGACACAGGAGAGGGCTAGGGTTACATAGAGTCGGTTACAATGGTAGCAGATCTACATATCCGTGTCGCCAAGCTTGCCTTCCACGCCAAGGAAAGTCCCTTCCGGACATGGGACGAAGTCTTCAATCTTGTATCTTCATAGTCCAGGAGTCCGGCCGAAGGTATAGTCCGGCTATCCGGACACCCCCTAATCCAGGACTCCCTCAGTGCTAAAGCCATAAAGTATGATTTCCTTGTTCGTTGCGCTAAACAACTCCTTCAAGGACCATGTAATTGGATCAAGATTGTTTAGATCCCATCCCGAACACGTCCATACTATCTACATGAGGGCAGAAGCCGACGACTGGCCAACCCTCAGATTACACACAACACGGCCGTATAGGAGGAAACAATTCAAAGCATAATAACATTACATTACAAAAACTGGCTTTGTTCCCATAGTACAAGACAAAGGCAACATGAATACATTTATTCAAACACAATGTCATTCGAACATTGCGCCGCTACAAGTCGAGACCCTTCCATGACATCATCGAAATACCGCTCGGGTGTGCGGTGCTCCTTACCCTCTGGCAGCCCGCTGGCGACTTCAACAACGTTCATCTTCGCCCACCACATCTTGCAGCGAGCGAAGGCCATACGGGCACCTTCAATACAGATGGAGCACTTGATAACGTCCAGCCGAGGACAGGCATCCACCATCCGCCTCACGAGTCCGAAGTAGCTGCTAGGCATAGCTTCGGCTGGCCACAGCCAGATTATCAAATCCTTAATGGCTAGTTTGGCCACCCTATGTAGCTCCAGCAGCTGTTTCAGCTAATCGGTGAAGGGCACGGGATGCTCTGGTGCCGCATACTGTGACCAGAAGAGACTCTTCGAAGAACCCCCTCCTTCGGCTCGATAAAACTCCATGGCTTCTGATACACTGCATGGCAAATCCACAAAAGCCCCTGCGGAAGTCCGAACCCGGGTTAGTAAAAGGTACTGCTTCTCCCCATACTTGCTTTGCATCTTAAATACCTTACCCGCTGTGATCTTCTTGTCCTCCTGGATCTCCAGGAGGGCGGCCCGGCCATCATTCCGTGCGGTCTCCATGCTCTAACGAGCCTTGGCGAGCTCGGTCCCTCAAACCGATGCATCATGCTCCAAGGTCTCGCATTTTTTCACTGCATCCTGGAGCTCCTAGTGGACTTCTTTGACCCGGGCCTTTAGCTTCTTACGGGTAGCCTGCTGCTGGACACCCTGCTCCTCAGCCTCGCCCAGGGCCTTCCTCAGGGCCTCGACCTCGATCGCGGCTTCTGGACATATCACAATACCGCCGTCAATATACAGCGCTTATCCTTTCCCGAACATATAGCAAGTCGTTCCTCACCTTGCTTCTCCTGGAGCCGAACCTTAACCTCGCCGAGCTCGTTCTCGGTCCGCTCCAGCCTCCGCTTCAGCTCGGAGACCTCGTCAGCATGCGAAGTCGCGGCCAATAGGGACACCTGCTTATCGATACATATTTAGTCAGCCTCTTATAATAAAGGATTGATCCCCTGTCCGGTTCTCCTCGCCGAACATCGGACATCGTCTCAGGGGCTATGGACTATACGGGGTTTTTCTTTCTTACCTCGAAACATGTTAACAGGCTGCTGCAGGCTTCATTCAGTCCGCTCTTCGCACACTGAACCTTCTCGATCACCGCACCCATAAGGATACGGTGCTCGTCCATGATGGAGGTGCTTCGTAGCGCCCCCATCAGGTCATCTGGCACTCCTGGATGGACAGGAGCCACCGATGGAGGCGACGCACACCCTCCTTCAAAGGGGGCTGCTCGCCCAACTCCGGGGCCATATTGGTCTCCGGAATCATATTCAACTGAGGGTTGAACTGGATACGACCCTCTTTGCCAGTCTCCATGGGGATTGACTCCCCCGTGTGTCCGGCAGTGGAGGTCCCGCCTTGTGGCGCCTCCCGGACAACGTCCTGGGCTCCTCCCTTCGGAGTGGTCCTCTGGGATAACACTTCGGTGTTGTCCCTGGCCCCGGGGGAGTAAGCAGGCGATGGCGACATGCTCACCATCTCTGACGGAGCCAACGAACCTCCAGATGAGGATCGCTGGATAAGTTCATGGGCCGGACTACAATGGTGTGGATTAACCATGTTAGAATAATAAAAAGAAAGGGCTGGATGTGCGCATAAATAAGCCATGTCACTAATGATGTGGCCCGGGGCCTAGTACGGGGGCGACGATCCGGGCTACTATCAACATCCCACACGGTGTCGAACGCTGGGGCACCCTTCCCCTTTTTGGGCGCTTTCGCCTCCAAATGTGCCAAGGCCACCCTCTTCTTCTTCTCCTCAAGAGGAGGGTTGTTTTCCTCCTCCTCCTCCTCTTCCTCGCTGTTGTCCTCAGGGACAGAGAAATGGGCCCCATCGTCTTCGGACGTCACGTCCAAAGTGCCCTTGCGACGGGGCCACTCTTGGCCCCCTTGGCCTTCTTTTTCGGTGCCGGCACCAGCATATTCGCCAGGCGCGGGATGACTGGTTCTTCGGGCAATGGAGCCGGACACTGGATCCGCTTCGCCCTCTCCACCCAGTCCTGAGGGAACAATACTATGATCTCAGACATCATCCTTGAAACATTGGGAATACGTTAAAAGTAACATACCTCGCTGGCGGAGCGGTTACAATTGTGACCACGGTCTGAGTCCATGGCTGGTGGCTTCTCGTTGCCCTTAAAGAGCAACTTCTAGGCCCCTTTTTGAGAAGTATCGAAGATCCTTTTCAGGGTCTGGTGCTTCTTTGAATTGAAGTCCCATAAAGGGCGGCTTCGGCGCTAGCACGGAAGAATCCGGCGGACCAGCATCACCTAGATAACGTCAACGAGCTTGACGTCCTTGGTCACCATGCTTTGAACACGCGTCTGCAGCGCTATCAGCTCATCAGGTGAACACCAGTCCGGACTCTTCTCGACCCAGGAGGTGAGTCGCATGGGAGCACTAGAGCGAATTCGGCAGCTGCGGCCCAGTTGGTGCCACGAGGTTCTGTGATGTAGAACCACTGCATCTAACATTCCTTTACTGTCTCCACAAAGGTGCCTTTGGGCCAGGAGACGTTGGATAGCTTGCTCACCATGGCCCCTCCGCACTCCGCGTGCTGGCCATCCACCACCTTCGGCTTCACATTGAAGATTTTGAGCCACAGCCCGAAGTGGGAATGTATGCGGAGGAAGGCTTCGCACACGACGATAAACGCCGAGATGTTGAGGAAGGAATTCGGGGACAGATCATGGAAATCTATCCCGTAATAGTACATCAGCCTGCGGACAAAAGGGTGGAGTGGAAACCCTAGCTCGCGGAAGAAATGGGGGATGAGTACTACCCTCTCTGTGGGCTCCGGCATGGGGCCGACTTGTCCCTCGGCTGGCAGACGATGGGCGATCTCCTTCGCCAAATATCCGGCTGCCCAGAGCTTAGTAAAGTCCTCCTTGACAGAGGAGACCATCCACTCGCCCTGACCGACAGATCCGGACATGGTTGCTCGAGTGGAAAGGAGATGAAAACTTGGGCGCTGGAGCTTGAGATCGGAAAGGCGGACACAGAGAGAGAGCGTGAGGATAGGAAGAGGGAGTCCTTATCCCTTTATAAAGCCATCAAATATTAAGCGCCTCCTCACTCGCCTTAGGATTCACCTGTTCCCTAGGGCTGTATGAACGGCACGGTTGAGTTACCCATGCCCGCATTAATGAGAATCCCGCAATAAGGGGCACGGTCTCCGTTTTGACAAGACGTGCCAATAGCAACCGTGTCTCGAAGCGTGGAATGGCAGAAGAAAAACGGTTCGAAATTATAACCGGACAGACGTGATGTCATGTTGGAAAAAACCTGCCAACAGATTAGATTCGTGCACATATTATATTCTCTCTGCGGTTGTGTATGGTGTGCGTAACAGGTCAGGATACTATCATTGCATTCGAAGACTATCTTCAAGTTCGGAAAAAGGGGAACCAGCCTTGCAATTCCAAAGACAATCTGCACGCCGGACTCCTTGTCATTCAAAGCCAGGTTCAGGGGCTACTAAGGGAATCCTGGACTAAGGGGTCCTCGGGCGTCCGGCCTAGTATCCATGGGCCAGACTGATGGGCTGTGAAGACATGAAGGCCGAAGACTGCACTGTGTCCGGATTGGACTCTACTTCACGTGGAAGGCAAGCTTGGCGATCGGAGATTCCTTCTTGCGTAACTGACTCCATGTAAATTCTAGATCCCCTCGGTGTCTATATAAACCGAAGGGGATAGTCCAGAAAGGACACTACATATACTCATTACCATATTCATATGCTAGACTTCTAGGGTTTAGCCATTACGATCTCGTGGTAGATCCACTCTTGTAATACTCATATTCATCAAGATCAATCAAGCAGGAAGTAGGGTATTACCTCCATAGAGAGGGCCCGAACCTAGGGAAACATCGTGTCCCCTTTCTCCTGTTACCATCGACCCTAGACGCACAGTTCGGGACCCCCTACCCGAGATCTACTAGTTTTGACACCGACACCCGGCCCGCTGGCACCGAGGCGGAGGCCCTAGTCCACCGAGGCCCCGCCCCGCCAGCAACGAGGCAGAGGACATCGCCGGCTCAGCCGAGGTCCCACCCTGCTGGCAACGAGGGGGGATTTCCCCCACTCCGCCGAGGCGCCGCCCCGCCGGCAAGGAGACAGAGGACATCGTCGGCTCCGTCGAGGCCCCGCCCCACTGCCAACGAGGCCGCCCCACGCAGAAAACAAGCAAGAGTAGAACATGGTAGGTCGCTGCTGCTCGGGTCCAAGTAAGGCTACCGCTGCTACCCTCAGGTTGAAGCCAAGCTAGGCGGGTTGACCATTGACAGCCTATTAGCTTCTTGGCGGCGACGTGGAGTGGGAGAAGCTTCTGTTCGGCTCAGCCGGACAGGGGTGCTACGGTTAATTAATTATACCTCCAACGCAACTCTTTTTAGTTGAAGAATGTATGAAATGTAATGGAATCCGACATGTTTATATGAAATCCGGTTGTGTATGAATGAATTTAGTTCTATTTTTTTGAATTCTTGTATCACAGGTATTGGATGAACATGCAAAACAATTCGTACTAGCATTATTCCTAGGATGATCACCTCGTTTGTAGCACTTTCACATGTACTCCCTCCGGTCCTTTTTCGTCTACATATAAGTTTTGTCTGAAGTCAAAGTATCTCTACTTTGACCAATCTTATAGAAAAAACTATCGACATTCACAACTTAAAATCAATTTACTTGAAAGAAATTTAATATGTGAAGTAAAAAAGGAACATAGGGAGTACAAAATTTAGCATTTTTGTACATTGCAATCAACACACATGTCTGGCAATTCATAGAGAACATTCAAAAGAATCGATGATTATGCATCTCAGTGATTCATATGTCAGAGCCAATATTTACTTCACAACTAAAGAATAAAGAAAAATGGATTGATGCTGCTAATAGCAAAGGGTGTCCCATTTGAAAATATCAAACGCATGCCTTCTTGCTAACATCAATGAGCAAAGTTTGACAAGGTTGTCCCAATCCAAAATGTCAAATGCATGTCATTTTGCGTACATTAATGAGCAACTTTGACAAGGTTTTCCCATTCCAAAATATCAAATGCCTACAATTGTGGAATGGGCAGGGTTTGCCATTAGTTCAGACATTGACATGGCACCTTGTGCTAAATAAACCAGCTGTTCTTTTTGTGCAGTTCCACCAAAATCAACCAAATTCATGCGTAGGTTGTATGATTTAGCCTTTATATGTTGCAATGCCTTGAACATATCGGCACCTCCTTTCTTGTGGTGGAAATGAATGATTCAAGGATATTCGATGTATTCGTGAACATTTTGTGCAGTTCTCGTTGAAATCAAGCTGAGCACCCTTGTTTGCATAAATACAAAAAAAGTGATTAGTGTAAAGCAAACTGTACTATGAATTGATAGTTTAAACAGTCAACCTACATGATCCATGCAGAGCACACATTTAAAAAAATGGAACTCGCCGGAAGGAATCGTAAAACAACATTGTACTGGCCATCACAGCAACAAAGATGGAGACCCGTGTGTCCTTCTGAGCTGAAGTTAGTTTGTTCTTGTGGGCAATAATGTAACCATCCTTCAACTGCTCCCTTCTTAAAAGGATAGGCTTGGCTTCTTTATCCTGGCATAACCGAAACTATGCACTTCACGTACTCCATATTCTGCTTCAGAGGAGGATGATCCTGTTGTGCAAAGACAAGAGAACAACTAAATTCTAGCATCCTTGTTTGTCGAAAAAAGGAAAGGAAATATTTAAAACAACACATATGAATCACTTCTCAAGGACAATACCACTTTCTCATGACAGTATCTAAACAGTAGCGCAACACCAATACAGATGACATAGCTCAATCATATGGATGAAATCCATGGGCGAGTACCAACCTTTGTCAGGAGGCTTATTGTGTACTTCTCCGGAACCATCTGTTGTTATCTACTGTGGTTTCCATGCTTACTATATACTCCTCGATTAGTTTAATGTTTCCAACATCTTCTTGTGCAGTTCCACTTAAATATATGGTATCTTCAAAGAAGATCCATGTTTGCACAAGTAGATATAATTACATATTACATTAAGAGTGGCATCAGATCAGTGGCAAAACAATTTCTCATTCCAGCCATAGCAATAAATTAAGATGCAAAACTATATCATTACTTGTGTCATCACAGTTCCAGTGCTTCATTACAGCACCAGGATTTGATTTTTTTTCCTCCGCTTGTTCTTCCCCTTCATCACTTGGTTCAATAACAGACAAGCTTCGCCTTCATTGTAAGATTTGGCATGTCAATTAGGGAGCACAAGTATAGCACTAAACAACGACATTAATTTTCAGATGAAAGTGGCAAAATACATGCCAACAGTTGTGAAATATCCTTATCTTACCTCAATGGGATATTACGGTGCACATACAGTCTTGTCTCCACTTGTGCACTTCCCTAAAATCAAGCAACATTAGCATACAAGTAGCACAACGTATGAAAGCACACTGCACAATCATGTGAAAGAAGGCTAGTACTAACCTCTCATGATGCGGAATTCAAACAACTCACAAGAAGAAGATCTGAACCAAATTTGCCAACACGGATAGGAAGTAAGATCTCCTCTTGTGCAGTTCCACTAAGATCAAGCAACATTGTCGGTGTAACATTTTGGTTGAACTGCACAAAACACTCTTAAAACAAAAGTGTTTTGTGCAGTGCAACAAAAGTGTTTTGTGCAGTGCAACAAAAGGTCACAATAGCAACCAGTTGAAGTAGATAACCCTGTTTACACAGAGGTGCAAAGGAAATAACTAGTGGTCAATAACATTGGATGACACAGAAGCACAAAAAGAAGCATTGAACTTATCTAAATGGGAAAGAAAGCAAGGAAGTAGCCTTTCTCAAACGGTGGCGTTGATTAATATTAACACAGAGATTATATTAACAATAAAATTCATTAAACATGTAATTTGCTTTTAACTGTGGCACTGCATCAATTTTCCGGTGGCATTATTAGAGGGTGTTTGTATACAGGGACATTTTGGTGTAGGGACTAAAAAAGTCTGTGTCAGTCCCATCTAAACCAAACAGGAGGGACTTTTAGGGACTAAAGAAAGAAGACCCCGAGGGAGAGTCTTTTTGGGACTTTTTCCAATAGTTGCCCCTGCCCCGCATCGCAGCTTGTCTCTATTAGTTCATTACTAGGGGCAACATGGTCTTTTAGCATGTTATTTAATAACCTCTAGTCCATGTTTAGTCCCTGGAACCAAGCAGGTAGAGACTAGGGAGTTTTTAACCAAACAGGGCCTTAGATTAACAACAGCTAAAGAGTTGCATGGGACAATGGACGCACCAGCACCATGTGCATCTACTGATGTATGAAGGGGTGATGCACAGTCTATTGCGACAAAGAACAAAAACAACCAAGGAGCATATTTGTGTTGGTCCCAGTTTTGTTATGTTTAGACACCTTTCCCTATATGAGTGCAGCAAATCTAGTCCCGCTCAAACTCTACAGCCTTGTCCCCCAAAACAAAAGATCAGTTCGTTACAGATGTGTGTACTGCATTTGTCATTGTTTCCCCTTTTCGACCAACGTAGGTGCTGGATAGCCAGTCTTTACTAGTACTTTCCCCCCTTCCTTTCCTCTTTGAACCATGTCCTAGATTCATGCTATACAACTTTCCCCACTACTTTCCTGTTTGATCCAACACCTAGATTTGAGTGTAGAAGCAGAAAAAGCCCACCTGCGGCTAGAGCAATGCATGTGGAATAAGTAAATTATACCTTAAGGTTCTTGGGGTGTGGTTTGGTGGGAGACCGGAGGCCGTTCGGCCCACACTATGTATAGCGGCGAGGAAGAAGGGGTCGGAGGCCCTCCCGTGCCGCCGCTGGGTGAAAGAGAACAGCTGCGCCAGTAGTGGACTCCCTCCCTCGCCGATGGCGACGGCGTTAAGCCTTCTTCCCTTCCCGACGGACGAATCATGCCGGCTTTTGACCAGCAGTGAGGGGAGAGAGAGAGGCCAACAAAGTCTTGTTTAGATCTGGAGAGGGTGAGACTGTGAAGAGAGAAAATACAAGCGCTGAGGCTCCAGCGTGTATATATATACTGGAGAGAGAGTGTGAAGAGTGCAAACCCTAGAAAACAAGCACCGAGGCTGCAGCGTATACGTGATGAGGTGATTATACGGTCACTACGAGATCGTATAGCTCCTTATCCATCCATTTTGACCAGTCAAAGAATCCTCATGGCACCGCCCCAGATCACTTTCTCTCTCTATCATGCGGGGCCTACCTGTCATGGGTGGAAGAAAGAAGTCGAACAAAAACAATATTATGCTCAAGTGTAGTTATCGAAATCGAGACCTCAAGTTTGATGAGCGAACAGGCTAACCAGCTACACCACCCCATGTTATGTTTAACAAGAGGAAAATAACCTTTAATACATTCCTGCATTCGTGTGACAAGCATGTCGTGTTTTTTTGCGTGGGAGTCATTGGGATTTATCATAATCGCGTCATGTGGCTTTGGTGGTAAGGTCTTTTGGGATTTAAAGCAGTGTTGGTAGTACAGAAATAATGCAGCCTTAGTCACCTTACTTTTCTCCACATAGTACATTGGGTCGTACCAGTCAGAGGGTGAAACAAACAAATTAATAAGAAAAATTAAAAGCGCCAGCGGTGTATCTTACCTCACACATCTCGCTACTGCTCGTGAACACTGTCCAATTGATCCCTCTATTCATTCACATACTATTTTAAGTGAATCCTTATTATAACATGCACACAATTTTGGGCACTTGTATTCGACCTAAGCCAGTGTGCCACCGTATCTCATACTACTCCCTCCGTCTAGGTGTAATAAGTTATGTTAGAAGGTGCAGCGGGACCAAGGTGCAAGCAGATTTTTTTCGAAACGAGGTGCAAGAAGATTGGAGGAGAAGGAGAAACTTGACCGGTCCTTCCTCCAATCAAAGCCCCGATTTCTGTCTCTAAATGCAACAATTAATCACAATAACTAAGAGATGCCGTTTTAGCTACCATGCAGGGCCACGTATTAACTCGCATGCATCAACACGTAGTTGCGCTCCATGCATTGGGTTTTCGGGGGAGATAACAAGGCAGGCTAAGGAGCGTTTGGTTGCATTGCTAGGCTGGTCATAGTGGTGAGTAACTTGGACTAGTAACATTCATATGTTACTAGTCTATGTTACTACTTTCATAGTAGGTAGTAACATATGGATGGTAACATGCAAGTCTTCATTAATTGAGATATAGACTCATTTTACCTCTTCGTGTGTGTGTGTGTGTGCGTGTGTGTGTGAAAGTGCGTTATATCGACTAGAGGGGGGTGAATAGGCGATTTTTATGAAAGTCTTCAAAACGTGGAAGTTATGAAGACAAACAGAGTGAACAAGCCTATCACTATGCAGCGGAAGGTAGATTACACAACGCAAGCCATAGTCAAATATACAATACAGTGAAAGCACAGAGACAAATAGCTTCAGTGTAATGAGGATCAGGTTGGAAGAAGTTATGAAGCCAAACAGATCATACAGTCAGGTTGTGAAGACAGAAGATAAAGCAAGCATGCAATAGCTTCACAATGTGTACTGGTAAGTAAAGGGAGGTGAAGATGAAACCAGTGACACGTTGAAGACAATGATATGTTGGACCAGTTCCAGTTGCTGTGACAACTGTACGTCTGGTTGGAGCGGCTAGGTATTTAAACCAAAGGACACACAGTCCCGGACACACAGTCCTGAACACGCAGCTCAGGACAACCAGTCCTCACCGTTTTCTCCTTGAGCTAAGGTCACACAGACCCCGCCCAATCACTCTGGTAAGTCTTCAAGGTAGACTCCCAAACCTTCACAGACTTCGTTCACCGGCAATCCACAATTCCTCTTGGATGCTCAGAACGCGACGCCTAACCGTCTGGAGGATGCACAGTCCTCAAGTGTAATAAGTCTTCAGATCACTCAGACAAGAAGACTTAAGTGATGCCCAATTACTCTGGCTCTGGGTGGTTAGGGCTTTTCTCCTCACTAAGGATTTTCTCTCAAAGGCTTCGAGGTGGGTTGCTCTCAAACGACAAAAGCCGTGCACTGAAATCTGAGCAGCCAACCGTTTATGGTTGTGGGGGTGGACTATTTATAGCCACTTGGCAACCCTGACCTAATTTGTCCGAAATGACCCTGGGTCACTAAGGAACTGACACGTGTACTAACGGTCGGATTTTGAACTCTCACGGCAACTTTACTTGGGCTGCAAGTAAAGCTGACTTGTCTGACTCTGGACAAGATTTTCTCTCATTGTCTTCACTCGAAGACATAGGATTTGAATTAGGCATCACTTCAGTCATCCTGACTGGTTCTCTTGGACCCCACTTAACAGTACGGTGGTTCCTATGACACAACATGAGTAAAGTAAAACTACGAAGGATCTAAGTCTTCGAGTTCCAAAGGCTTCATGGGGAATCTTCATATGTCATTGTCTTCGACATGAATGTCTTCGTGAACCACCATTGTCTTCAATGTCTTCATACATTTTTGGGGGTCATCTCTGGTAGCTAAACCGAATCAATGAGGGACTTCTACCTGTGTTATCCTGCAGTTCTCACAAACACATTAGTCCCTCAACTAGGTTTATCGTCAATACTCCAAAACCAACTAGGGGTGGCACTAGATGCACTTACAATCTCCCCCTTTTTGGTGATTGATGACAAACTAGTTGAAGTTTTCAACGGGGAATATAATTTGTGAAATTGTAAAGGAATTGTCTTCATAAGCTGCAAGGGCTCCCCCTGAAGATGTGCATATAAGTGATTTGCTTCTGGAATGCAAATGCACATAGCAGGTTGTATTTGTGGGAATCCACTTCAACTTATGATGACAATCCATCATGCACGTAAAGATATATGAAGATAATGATATGCATAATGAAAAATGGACGTCTGCGAAATGATAATAGTGAGGAAATTATCGTCGTACATGCGGAATTTATCTTCGCAAAAACAGAGTGGCAAACATAGTAGCAGACGAACATCAGGTTTAAGTGTTACAACTCAAAGAACCAAATGTAGCAAAACGAGAGTTGTAACCACGAAGCAAAATATAATAAAGCACCCGCCCTTTTTATTGACCCGCTTGAAGACTATAAACATCATATGGTTCTCCGCCTTTTGTCAGTGATGACCAAAAAGGTTTGAAGACATAGACTTTTCTATGCGTTCCCAGGCGCAGCAGGGTCGGCGGAGGCGTTTGGTGGTGCAGGCGAGCTTGCTGCAGTGACGACGCGCGCTGGAGACATTGGTGGTGATGTAGCGTCGTCTTCTTCCTCAATGATTTTTCCCGTCACGGTGGCAGCAGAGGAAGAGAACTCGGATTCTTCAAGCGACGGAGTCCCACGCAACACAGCTCTTCTGGGGGGTGTGGAGTCAAACTTGAATTGCTCCTTGAAGCCATCCTCTTGCAATTCAGCTTCAGAGCACATCATTGTGAGGCCTTTCCAAGTGCGGCGACAGGTTTCATGTGCGACGAATGCGTTCTTGGTGGCCAGATTCCTGATGCAATTGACGTCTTGCATGATACTGCGCATCTGCCTCTTGAGCCAGTCGTGATGCCTATCTTGCTTTTGGTGCAGAGCCACAAGAAGTTCACGATCAGTGAGTGTACGAGCGCATTTCTTGGGTCTCTGTGCAGCTTCGCTGTCAGTGGCTTCAGTGGATGCAGGGGCACGTGTGGTGCCAGCCATTGGATAGACTCTGGAAATGGCTTCAACACCTTCATCATGTTGAGTGAAGCTTTGGTGTTCTGCATTCTGAAGACTTAGTGGCTGTTTGGCAGGCTCAGGATAAATCGCTTCAGCAGAGGTGTCCACATCAGGTAAGAAGATTCTGTGGTTGCGGGCTGAGGGTTGATATGATATTGCAGAGTGGAGCTTGATTAGCCTCATAACCCATGGAGCATAAATCTTCAGACCAAAGAGATCTGAGCCAGACACAGCAAGTTGACGTATGAAGAGATCCTGGGCATTGAAGCATTTGCCATGCAGGAGGCAGAAGATGAGAGTCTTCATGGCACCTTCAACCTTGGCATATCGAGAGTGCCCCTTAATGGGCCATAGAGTCCGCCTAATGATGTGATAGATAGTTCTAGGCAGGTACTCTAAGTCTTCAACGAAGAACTCCGTTGGGTAAGGTGCGTCAGAAGGCAATGGCTTCATCATTGAGAGCATCTGACTCATATTTGGCTTAGGTCGCTGGAATATGCTCTCAACCGCGTCAGCGTGGAGTTGGCAGCCTTCTTCGAAGAGTTCGCCTGGAGTGGGTAGGCCGGTGAGCTCAATGATATCAAATGCATTGGCTTCATGATGGACGTTGCCGGTCATCCACTCCAGGACCCAAGTCTTCGGATCTCTGTTGTAGCCCTTGATGTGCAATGTGGCATAGAACTGAAGCAGAAGCTCTTCGTTCCAGTGCTCTTCATCTGTGACAAACGGCAGCAGGCCAACTTGCTTGAAGCAGTCCAAGGCTTCTTCCAGACCAGGCAGACTAGTAAAAGCTTCAACTTCAAGGCGCTGATGTGGAAAGATGCGGTTCTGGTTGTAGAGGACGCAGGAGTAGTAGCTGCGCTGTGGGTAGCTCCAGAACCTATCTGACACAATCTTTTCCCTTGAGTAAGGGTTCTTGGAGCGGTTGAAGAAGGTGTTATCTGCCCTGAAGCTATTGACATTGAAGGAGCCAGGAGAAGTGGCTGGACCTGGGAACCTTGGCAGTCGTGGGATTCGCTTCTGTACCTGGGGCCTGTGCGCAACATGATAGTTGAACTGTGGTCCGGCAGCAGGCACAGAAGGGTCAGAGGCAGTAGCTTCAGTATCTCTTGAAGCTGTTGGTTGGTCGGGCTCCACAAATGCTTCAGTATTATGTGTGTCAGCCGCAGTGGTGTCAGCCTCCTTGAGAACTTCTTCTTGCTGGTGTGGGGGAGATGGGGCTTGAGGTTCTTCATGCTCTTCTGCATGTTCTTCGGCTGATGCAGCCGGAATGTCGTCAGCAGTCTGAGCCCTTGGTCCTTTGCGAAGCCTACGAAATGCAGGCGACACAGGTGGAGTTGCAGTGGGCTGGGGCTCATCCTCTTCCTCCTGCAGGCGATCTGCCCATGATGCATCTTGGGTGATTGGCGTCAAGGGACGACCAATGCTGATCATTTCGCTCGTTTCGAGCTGAGGAAGGACTGCATCACCTTGCACATTGTCTTGGAGACCAATGTCTTCAGCAGCGTTGGGGTCGGCTGCTGGAATGTCTTCAGCATGCGGAGCCTCTGTGAGAGCAGGCTCATGCATGGTCATCTGACGATCTTCATGAGGAAAGCGAACGGAAAGGGGTTCGACTATCAAGGGCTCTGTGGGAGCAGCCCGAGGCTTCTTGGTCTTGCGCTTCTTGATGGTGGGGTCTGAAGGAGAGGCTTCAGGGTGTTTCCTCTTCCTTGCTTTAGCTTCGGCTATCCTTGTCTTCTTAAGCTCTGAAGTGGTTGAGCGCTTTGGCTTCGAGCTAGGCTTGGCGGTGGGGAAGACAATCGGAACAGCTTCTTGTTGTGGGGCCTCTTCTTCAGCCACAGTGGGCTTCTTCTTTTTCTTGGCGGCCATCCTGGGGTCGATGCCGGGACGCCCAAGTGCCTTTCGCTTCTCGGCCTCATTGTAGGCCTGCACGCAGAGATCAGCCAAATTCTTCATGCGCTCGCGTGAACCCTGAGCCTCTGCACGTTTCTGCATGAAGTTTTCCTTCAACTCATGCAGCATGACTTTGAAGTCTTTGACTTCTTGGACGCTGAGCGTGGCCATGTTCTGCTTGAACTGAGCCTTTTCAAAATCTATCTTTTGCTTCAGTTCCACGATGCGCTGGGCAATTGCGAGTTCTGAAGCAATAGCTCCTTGGAAGGCTACGCTGAGGCCAATGGGCAGCTGCAGATCATTGAAGCTGATGTTGGGTGTGTCAAACCACTCATCTATGAAGTTGTGGATGATTTTTGCATCGAACAGAGGCAGATTGTTGAAGATTTCAGCCTCCTCCTTGCTCTTGATTAGCTGCTCAAGAGCGTCATCGGCAAGATCGTCGTCACTCGACAGATCAATGGCTTCGCAGCGCAGAACGGCAGCGGCAGTGAGTTCTTTGCTGGTGTGTGGCTGTGATTTCTTTGCTTCTTGAGGCTTGGAGACTCTTGATAAGCCTTCAGACTGCACACTGGCTTCAGGAGGTGCAGTGGCCAATGGTTTCGCTCTGGAGATCTTGGGAGAAGCGGCTGGCTTGGAAGCTTTTGGCTTCTTCTTCATCTGCTTCGGCTCCAGGGCAGCAGGAGCATCATCAGACTCAGTGTCTGATGGAGGGTCGTTCACGGCAGTCCCTTGGACTATAATGTGAGTGATGAGGCCTTCGAGATTGGCAAATGGCCCGATGACATTGGGATTAGCGTCGCGTGTGCCATCTGCCCTTGGTTTGGAGGGACCAGGATTGAAGTCCAACCCAAACTCCTTCTTGTTTTGCTTCGCAGAGTTCTGGGCAAATTGGAAGTTGCGCTTGAACAGAGTGTCATCGCGACACCAGAGAAGGGATGACGGATGTCCGTCAGCTGGCTGTTGTCCCCTGACCATGCATGGAAAGAAGCCTTGAGCAATGGCTTCGTCTCTGGTTCGGGGTACGAGATTCTTGTACAAGGCATCTCCCCACGGTCTCTTGATGGCGCACTTCTCTGCATATTCCTTGGTGACGAAGCGGTATTGGAACCACTGCTCTGCCCAATATCTTCGAATCCATTGGATTCGTGTCTTGCGCTGACCATAGCTTTCTTCAGGATCTGTTTGGTACATTTCTGCCAAATCTTCAGGCAGATCTTTAGATGTGTCACCCCGCCTCTGTCTGCCTCCGTTCCTAGATTGTTTTTCGGTTGCCATGAAGCTTAACTTGACAGGCTTCAAGAGATTCAAAGTCTTCAAAGGATTCAAAGGCTTCAAAGGCTTCAAAGGCTTCCTTTTGCTTGACCAACAGGAACTTGCTTCGGGTGAATTGATGTGACGCTGTAGGAACTCTGCAAATGAATGCAGACTATGAGAACCAAAAGATTCTCCCACGGACATGTACCTGTGACAGCATTAAGGTGCGAGGGAAGGGGAAGAGGTCATATGCATTCTTAGAAGATTTTGAAGATAAATCAGTTTAGAAGATATTGACCTCATCATGCGAAGACATTCACTTTATAGAAAAGAAGTTGGTTCCAGATTTGTACGAACCCATAGATCAGTACAAGTGAGGAATCTAACTACTTCATGAAGAACAAGTGAATATACTAGGCAAGTTATGAGATTCAGACAAGAGGAATGAAACTTGAGTGAATGGAAACCTCTTTTGGCAGAAAGTGATGAAGCGATAGGATCAAAAGAGGCTGTAAAAAGGCTTGTTATTTACCAGACTTGGAACTACTAGACGAGATGAGAGGTGAGGCCGAGCAGTTCGATCCTCCGTGCCCTAACTTGGCGACGGAAGACACCTAGGGCGACGGCGGAGAGACCGATGTCCGCTGTCGGCGTGAGAACGGCGTCGGAGAGGTCGCGGCAGTGAAGCACTTCGTCGCCGGCGTCGTTGAGAGTTAGCGGTGGCGCTAGGGTTTGTGCGAGGGAGGAAGAAGAGATAATGACCGCAGTGAAACGTGTATTTATAGGGATATGGGCGGCACTGCGCTATTACTCAGGTGCCCCTGGCGATTCGCATCTGATCAGTACGTGGCCAGCATGCGGAATTGTGGGGGCAGTTTCACCCCACGCACGCCTGGTTTGTCAGGAGTCGTTCCTACTTCTCCGGAATTCTAGTTGATGGAAAAACATTGAAAGCTGTTTTAAAGTTTGTCTCTGTGTCTTCTTCTGACAAGGATGCAGTGAAGACATTCGACAGTTTCAATAGAGTGCATATGACTTGGAGAGATAGAGTTTGAGGTAGGAAGCATGGAGAGGTTAGGGTCCGATCACATTCACTTAGTTCAAAAGATTCAAACAAGAAGACATAGCTATAAGTGAATGCTGTAGAGGACAGAACACCAGTACATATATAATCAACATAGTGAAGATAATCATGAAGACATGTTGAGATTGAAGCCAAACCAAATGTGAAGACATAGCAAATGTAATGCCATGAGTGAAACACTTCAAGCAGAAATTTTTTGGTGGTGGCGCTACCCACCGTATAGGAAGTATTGGACCCAGACACGGCGCACAATTATCGTGGCGCTCCGAGGTCAAATTCCACGTTAATGTATTCACACTTAGAATGTATGTCTTCATTGATTGAAGATATACGTTACTTTGTGTGTTGCACATCTAAGTCATCATCATGCATAAGTGTTAGGATGTGTGCCTGATCACAGGACATTTGAGGATTCCAAGATATTTAGCTCACACCGTAACTTGCAAAATCTCTTCTCATCCAAGGGCTTGGTGAAGATATCTGCCAATTGCTCTTCAGTGTTGACATGTATGATATCAATGTCTTCCTTTGCAACATGATCTCTGAGAAAATGATGACGAATTTCAATGTGCTTTGTCTTCGAGTGCTGAACTGGGTTGTTGGCGATCTTGATGGCGCTTTCATTGTCGCAGTAAAGTGGCACTTGCTTCAGATGAATGCCATAATCCTTGAGGGTTTGCTTCATCCATAGAAGCTGAGCACAGCAGGATCCAGCAGCAATGTATTCAGATTCAGCAGTGGAGAGAGATACACAGTTCTGCTTCTCTGAAGACCAACATACAAGAGATCGGCCCAGAAAGTGACATGTGCCTGATGTGGACTTCCGATCAACCTTGTCACCAGCGTAATCAGCGTCCGAAAATCCAACCAGATCAAACTCTGAGCCCTTTGGATACCATAAGCCTAGAGTTGGTGTGTGAGCCAAATATCGAAGAATTCGCTTCACTGCTAAGTGATGTGACTCCTTTGGTGCCGCTTGAAACCGAGCACACATGCAAACACTAAGCATAATATCTGGCCTAGATGCACATAAGTAGAGCAAAGAACCAATCATGGAGCGGTATACCTTTTGATCGAACTCTTTACCATTGTCGTCAGGACCCAGATGATGTTTGGCTGGCATTGGTGTTGTGAAGCCTTTGCAGTCTTGCATACCGAACTTCTTCAGGCAGTCTTTGAGATATTTCTCTTGAGATATAAAGATGCCATTGCGTTGTTGCCATATCTGAAGACCGAGGAAGAATTTCAGCTCCCCCATCATAGACATCTGATATTGCTCTTGCATCATATATCCGAACTCCTCACTGTACTTCTGATTGGTGCAGCCGAAGATAATGTCATCCACGTATATTTGGCACACAAACAGTTCACCATCATATGTCTTTGTGAAGAGAGTGGGATCCAGGGAACCAAGTATGAAGCCTTTGCTCTTCAGGAAGTATTTGAGTGTATCATACCAGGCCCGAGGGGCTTGTTTGAGGCCATATAGTGCCTTTTTGAGCTTGTACACCATGTCAGGATGTTTTGGATCTTCAAACCCAGGTGGTTGTGCAACATACACTTCTTCTTCAATTTTGCCATTGAAGAAGGCACTTTTTACATCCATTTGACACAGGATTATGTTGTGATGATTTGCATAGGCCAGCAGTATACGGATGGCTTCAAGTCTGGCAACAGGAGCAAATGTTTCATCGAAGTCAATGCCTTCCACTTGAGTATATCCTTGAGCAACGAGACAAGCCTTGTTTCTGATGACTTGGCCATGCTCATCTTGCTTGTTGCGGTATATCCATTTGGTGCCTATTATGTTATGCTTCCGTGGATCAGGACGCTTAACCAACTCCCATACATTGTTCAGCTCAAATTGTTGAAGCTCTTCTTGCATAGCTTGAACCCATTCAGGTTCCATAAAGGCTTCATCAATTTTCTTGGGTTCTGTGATTGAAACAAATGCGAAGTGTCCGCAAAAGTTTGCCAGTTGAGTTGCCCTTGAATGAGTCAGTGGACCAGGTGCATTGATGCTATCAATTATTTTGTCAATCTGCACTTCATTGGCAACACAAGGATGTAGGGGTCGAAGACTTTTCTCTTGCTGATCTACGTTATCATGGGGAGGTATGTCTTCAGGCTGAGCATTGTCTTCATGTGGATCAGGTGCTGAGATGATAAGTTCTTCTTCAGGACGAGCTTCAGAAGGTATAATTTCTCCAGTTCCCATTAGCTTGATTGATTCACTAGCTGGAACTTCATCTAGCACATCTGGTAGTTTCTCTCTTTGTGACCCATTGGTCTCATCAAACCGCACATCCACTGTTTCAACCACTTTGTAGTGAAAGAGATTGAAGACTCTGTAGGAGTGCGAATCCTTTCCATATCCAAGCATGAAGCCCTCATGTGCTTTTGGAGCAAATTTTGAGGTGTGGTGAGGGTCCTTGATCCAGCATCTTGATCCAAATACTCTGAAGTAACTTACATTTGGCTTCTTGCCAGTCAGAAGTTCATAAGATGTCTTGTTCAGCAGCTTGTGAAGATACACACGGTTGATAGTATGGCATGCAGTGTCAATGGCTTCAGTATAGAATTTTCTTGGTGTCTTGTACTCATCTAACATTGTTCTGGCCATCTCAATGAGTGTTCTGTTCTTGCGTTCGACGATGCCATTCTGTTGTGGCGTGTATGGAGCTGAGAATTCATGAGTGATGCCCAATGTATCAAGATATGTGTCAAGGCCGGTGTTCTTGAATTCTGTGCCATTGTCACTTCTGATGTGCTTTATCTTGGCGCCATAATTGTTCATTGCCCGATTTGTGAAGCGTCTGAAGACATCCTGCACTTCAGTCTTGTAAAGGATTATGTGCACCCAAGTATATCTAGAGTAATCATCAACAATGACGAAGCCATAGAGGCAAGCAGTGGTGGAGAAGGTTGAGTAGTGAGTGGGACCGAAGAGATCCATGTGAAGCAGTTCGAAGGGTTGAGTAGTGGTCATGATTGTCTTCGAAGGATGTTTTGCCCTTGTCATCTTCCCAGCTTCACAGGCACCGCATAAGTGATCTTTCTTGAACTTGACGCCCTCGATGCCTATGACATGCTTCTTCTTCGCAAGGGTGTGGAGGTTCCTCATGCCAACATGCCCAAGTCTTCGATGCCAAAGCCAGCATTCTGAAGCCTTTGCGAGAAGACAAATTGCAAGCTGTGGCCCTGCTGAGAAATCTACCACGTACAAATCATCTTTTCGATACCCTTCAAACACTAGAGACTTGTCAGATTCCATTAGTACCAGACAACGATATTTTCCAAAGATTACAATCATGTTTAAATCGCAAAGCATTGAGACAGACATTAAGTTGAAGCCAAGGGATTCAACAAACATGACTTTATCCATGTGTTGATCCTTTGAGATTGCAACTCTACCTAGACCCAGTACCTTACTTTTACCAGTGTCAGCGAATGTGATGTGGCTCTTGTCAGATGGACGTAAGGTTGAGTCCATAAAGAGACTTCTTTTGCCAGTCCTGTGATTTGTACACCCGCTGTCAATAATCCATTCTGAAGACTCTGAAGTCACTGGTGTCGTACCCTACAGTGCAGTTAGGGGGATAGGCTTCACCAAGAGTGTTGTGAAGCAAAAACATTTGACGAACCAGTGGATTATGAAAACTGAGATCCAGGTTAGGACAAGTAGGGAGAGTAGCATGCGATTCAGGTACGAAATACATAGTGATGCCATTCGGGCATTTGATCTTGCGCCCCACAAGATTTCTGAGGTCCCCAGCAATAGCATCAGAAGATTTTGGTTTTGTGCTGGAGACCTTTCCCTGCAAAAGAGAGTTAAGCTTTCTTAACCACCCACATCTTCAAGGGTGGCTTAGAAGCAATAAGTCTAAGTGCAGCATCTGAGAATTTTGGCTTTGGAGCCCTGGCAAACAGTCTAGCAGGTGGGCAATAGTACTCATAAGAATAGGCAGAATAGTTTTTGGTCATATGAGAATGACGGTTTGAAGAACCGCTCTCATATGCCTGAGCATGGTTTCCCTACAAAACATTTGTGTTAGTGCGACTCAGATGAGCCCTCTGCCTGTATGAAGCCTTTGGACCATATGGAGCCTTTGGTCTGAGGTTTGTCTTCTTCATGTGAGGTGTCATGAGGACATTCACAGGAAGATTCTCAAGACACGTTTTTGGAACCCAGATCTTCTTCATAGGCGGTCCATTCCTGCAGTTAGTGCCAATGTACCTGGCAAATACTTCACCATTCTGATTCCTAAACAGTTTATAGTTTGCATCAAAGGATTCATCAATGATAATTGCATTAGTACAAGTGAAGCCAGATAGATTGGATGGATCTGATGAGGATTCCTTTGCAGCAACCCATGTGGTTTTGGGGTACTGCTCAGGTTTCCAGTAAGAGCCATCTGCATTAATTTTCCTCACGAACCCAACACCCTCTTTGCTAGGGTTCCGGTTCAGAATCTGCTTCTTGAGGACATCACATAGTGTCTGATGTCCTTTGAGACTTTTGTACATCCCTGTTTCAAGCAATGTCTTCAACCTAGCATTTTCATCAGCAATAGCAGTGGTATCCTCAGCAGAGGGGTTAGTTACCACTTCAACAGTTGAAGATATTGCAACAGCAGTAGCAGTGGAACATTCAGCAACAGAAATAGCATTATCATGCTCAATGCATTTAAGGCATGGTGGTTCAAATCCTTCCTGAGCAGAACTGATCTGTTCGGCTCGAAGTGACTCGTTTTCCTTTTGAAGATCTTCATGATCCGCTCTCAACTTCTCAAGATCTTGCTTCTTCTGAAGATAATCATAGGAAAGCTTTTCATGAGTAGTTGAGAGAGTCTCAAGACGATCTTCGAGTTCCTGATACTTAACATGAAGATTTTTTATGTCTTCAATTAAGGATTCAGAACGAGTCATTTCAGCACCCAACAGATCATCGCTTCTGTCTAACAGTTTTTGAATATGTTCCATGGCCTTTTGTTGTTCAGTTGCAATTTTAGCAAGTGTTTTGTAACTGGGTTTTGAATCACAATCAGAGTCATCGTCACTAGATGTTCGATAGTGAGTAGTGCGTGTGTTTACCTTGGCACCACGTGCCATGAAGCAGTAGGTGGGAGTAGAGTCGTCCTTGTCATTTGCATCGGTGATGGTGATGGAGTCATTGTCTTCAGTGTTGAAGATGGACTTGGCGACATAGGCTGTAGCCAAACTTGCAATGCCTGAATCAGACTCCTCCTCAGACTCCACCTCTGCCTCCTCAGAAGCGGACTCCTCCTCTGAATCCATTTCCTTGCCAACAAACGCACGAGCCTTGCCAGATGAACTCTTCTTGTGTGATGAAGACTTTGAGGAAGACTTGGACGAAGACTTTGAGTATTTCTTCGTCTTCTTGTCGTCAGAGTCATATTCCTTGCTCTTCTTCTTCTTTCTATTCTCATTGTCCCACTGTGGGCATTCAGAGATGAAGTGTCCAGTTTTCTTGCACTTGTGACAAGTTTTCCTCTTGTAGTCATGCGCAGAAGCTTCATCATTCCTTGAGCTTGATCGTGAAGACTTTCTGAAGCCTTTCTTCTTGGTGAATTTCTGGAACTTCTTCACTAGCATTGCAAGTTCCCTTCCAATGTCTTCAGGATCATCAGAACTGCTGTCAGATTCCTCTTCAGATGATGACACAGCTTTTGCCTTCAAGGCACGAGTTCGCCCATAGTTTGGACCGTAGATATCTCTTTTCTCAAAAAGCTGAAACTCATGTGTGTTGAGCCTCTCTAGTATGTCAGACGGATCGAGTGTCTTGAAGTCTGGACGTTCTTGAATCATCAGGGCTAGGATGTCAAATGAACTGTCAAGTGATCTTAGCAGCGTCTTGACGATTTCATGTTTGGTGATCTCAGTGGCGCCGAGGGCTTGAAGCTCATTTGTGATGTCAGTGAGCCGGTCAAATGTGTGCTGGACATTCTCATTGTCGTTTCGCTTGAAGCGGTTGAAGAGATTGCGAAGAACACTGATTCTCTGATCTCTCTGGGTTGAGATGCCTTCATTGACCTTGGAGAGCCAGTCCCAGACCAGCTTGGATGTCTTCAAGGCACTCACACGGCCGTACTATCCCTTGGTCAGATGACCACAGATAATATTCTTGGCAGTGGAGTCCAGTTGAGTGAACTTCTTGACATCAGCCGCAGTGACACCTTCTCCAGCCTTGGGAACGCCGTTTTCGACGACATACCATAGGTCGACGTCAATGGCTTCAAGATGCATGCGCATCTTATTCTTCCAGTAGGGATATTCAGTTCCATCAAAGACGGGGCACGCAGCGGAGACTTTAATTATCCCTGCAGTCGACATAGCTAAAACTCCAGGTGGTTAAACCGAATCACACAGAACAAGGGAGCACCTTGCTCTGATACCAATTGAAAGTGCGTTATATCGACTAGAGGGGGGGTGAATAGGCGATTTTTATGAAAGTCTTCAAAATGTGGAAGTTATGAAGACAAACAGAGTGAACAAGCCTATCACTATGCAGCGGAAGGTAGATTACACAACGCAAGCCATAGTCAAATATACAATACAGTGAAAGCACAGAGACAAATAGCTTCAGTGTAATGAGGATCAGGTTGGAAGAAGTTATGAAGCCAAACAGATCATACAGTCAGGTTGTGAAGACAGAAGATAAAGCAAGCATGCAATAGCTTCACAATGTGTACTGGTAAGTAAAGGGAGGTGAAGATGAAACCAGTGACACGTTGAAGACAATGATATGTTGGACCAGTTCCAGTTGCTGTGACAACTGTACGTCTGGTTGGAGCGGCTAGGTATTTAAACCAAAGGACACATAGTCCCGGACACCCAGTCCTGAACACGCAGCTCAGGACACCCAGTCCTCACCATTTTCTCCTTGAGCTAAGGTCACACAGACCCCGCCCAATCACTCTGGTAAGTCTTCAAGGTAGACTCCCAAACCTTCACAGACTTCGTTCACCGGCAATCCACAATTCCTCTTGGATGCTCAGAACGCGACGCCTAACCGTCTGGAGGATGCACAGTCCTCAAGTGTAATAAGTCTTCAGATCACTCAGACAAGAAGACTTAAGTGATGCCCAATTACTCTGGCTCTGGGTGGTTAGGGCTTTTCTCCTCACTAAGGATTTTCTCTCAAAGGCTTCGAGGTGGGTTGCTCTCAAACGACAAAAGCCGTGCACTGAAATCTGAGCAGCCAACCGTTTATGGTTGTGGGGGTGGACTATTTATAGCCACTTGGCAACCCTGACCTAATTTGTCCGAAATGACCCTGGGTCACTAAGGAACTGACACGTGTACTAACGGTCGGATTTTGAACTCTCACGGCAACTTTACTTGGGCTGCAAGTAAAGCTGACTTGTCTGACTCTGGACAAGATTTTCTCTCATTGTCTTCACTCGAAGACATAGGATTTGAATTAGGCATCACTTCAGTCATCCTGACTGGTTCTCTTGGACCCCACTTAACAGTACGGTGGTTCCTATGACACAACATGAGTAAAGTAAAACTACGAAGGATCTAAGTCTTCGAGTTCCAAAGGCTTCATGGGGAGTCTTCATATGTCATTGTCTTCGACATGAATGTCTTCGTGAACCACCATTGTCTTCAATGTCTTCGTACATTTTTGGGGGTCATCTCTGGTAGCTAAACCGAATCAATGAGGGACTTCTACCTGTGTTATCCTGCAATTCTCACAAACACATTAGTCCCTCAACTAGGTTTGTCGTCAATACTCCAAAACCAACTAGGGGTGGCACTAGATGCACTTACAGTGTGTGTTTAACAACATGTGTGTGTTAGACTAGTCACAGTGGGGAGTAACTTAGAGTAGTAACATGCATATGTTACTAGTCTATGTTACAACCTCCATAGTGGGTAGTAACATATGTATTGTGTCATGCATCACTGCATATATTACGTTGTAGACTCATCTTTTCTTGATATGTGTGATGTTACAGTAACTAGATATGTTACCACGTGCCTCTCTTTCTTCATTTATTATATGCCACATCATCTATTTTGCCTAGATAAGTGTGATGTTAGCACCTATATTACTCCCACTATGGGTAGTCTTAGAGAGAGCGACACATCGACCTACTCCTACAGAGAGATGGTGTGTAGTGTACGATTTACCCGCGAGAGTTGGTGCATCCTCTTGTTTCCGGGCGTCCGGTCGGGATAGGCGGGACAGCTTCCACGCCCGCTACTGACCAGCCTAGCCCACCCAAAGCCCCTCCATCGCCCGCATGCGCTTCCCTCCAGAAATGGCCAGCGCCGCTCCAAAGAGTCGGTGCTGCATTCATACCCGGGCAAAGCGGATGCGACCTATCACTGGCGCATATGTTGAAGGAATAAGCGGAGTCAAGAGTGATGGTTGCTTCGCCCGTCCAACTTACTGCTGGGTCTATGTGATTTGACGGCTCATTGGTCATTATTACTGAGGTGGTAGGACTGCTGGATGTCCCACGCTTTCGGCGAAAGGAGGTACTACTAGATTACAATTTTCTCCATTCTCAGCGGAGGAGTGTGAGAGCAGCAAAAACACGCGGGCTCAGTGATTACATGGCCCAGCTCACACTATCACCATATTTTCTGGACACCGTGGGACACCTAACTCTTTACATAGTACTAGTATAGTACGTACTATAATTTATCAGCGAGATAAATTTGTACAATACTATGAAGCTTCCAGCTTCTGTTTCATGTATCTTGCGTCCAAGGTTGCCCGTTGCAACATTTCATCAAATATAAAGGAGACTAACATGCATGCTATTGCATCTCAATGATTGACAGATCATAGCCAATATGTACTCCCTCCGTTCCAAAATAAGTGTCTCAACTTTATGCAAACTTTAGTACAAAGTTGTACGACTACTAAAGTTGACACTTATTTTGGAACAGAGAAAACTATAGAAAAAAGATCCATGTAGTCCCTAGCCCTTGAACCGTAAACCCTAACTAGACTTTAATTTCCTGGCAACGTTGGAGCTTCCGAAGAAATGAATTTTGCAACCCTTTGACCATCGGATCATTTTGTGAACTTTCACCAAAATCGAGATGAGCATCCCTGTGGCAAAGAAATTGAAGAAGCATGATTAGAATAAGATTATTGGGACTAGTTGATGAGACATAAACTCATCACAAATACAGTACGCAGAAGCCAGTAGAGGTATGTGTGGGGCAAAGAAGTAGAGAAATATCCGCATAGAGTGATGTGGGCAGCTGGAGCAGTGGTGCAAGCCGGCTGTAAAGGGAGTTGTACCTGAGGGATGTCGGGACGTAGCTCAACCTAGAGGAGGGTGGCGGGAGGAGGCAACTGCCCACGACACGGCAGTGAGCAATGGACGAAGGCAACCTCACCGGCTTTGTGAGAGAGAACGGCGGGGACCCCTGATCGGGACGTGCCGGCATTGGGTTTTTGCCGTCGGCGACGGCGACCGCATCTACACTAAAAGCATCCACCCTTCCCCCGGAGGACATGCATGGGGCTGTTTGGTTTGTGACCTAACTTTGCCAAAGATTGCCACACCTAAGGTTAGGCAAGTTTGACCAACTTAGGTGAGTGTTTGGTTCAAGCCACACCTTAGGCAAGCCACACTTGGACCCCACATGGCATACACACAAAAAGTGTGGTAAGATTCCCTTAGGCTTGCCAACTTGTGGCTCTCATTTTGATGAACTAACCTTAGTCAAGTTTGGCAAAAATGTGTGGCAAAGTGTGGCAATGCTAGTCCTAAAACCAAACAGCCTCGTGATCCAGCGGGATGTTAGAGATGTGGCCACAGTCGTTTTGTGCGAGAGAGCGTGAAGACTGAAGAGAGAAACCCCAGCAAGCAACCGTGTAGGCTCATCCTGCCTACTAAAGGACATATATTCCAAACAATATGATAATCTCTCTAACCAAGGTATGGACGAGGAGTAAATGGAGGGAGTAGGAAAATTTTCTCCTCATCATGCAAGCCACCGCGCGTGTGGGTGAGGGAGCAGGCGTAAAGGCGTACTAGTAAGCAAGCTTCACCTCATCCTATGAGCCACTGCGCCCGTGGGCGGGGGAGACGGCGTACTAGGCAAGCTTCTCCTCGTTCTGCAAGCTGATGAGACACATCAAAAGTACTCCAGTGTATAGAGCCTTGCCTCTAAGGTAGGCCCCACATGGTTTGCCTCTTTTTTAACATAACGCGTCAAGTCAAAATTTGTTTGTTCACCCATGGTAGATGATCCTCCATCAAATGGACAACCATTACACGTGTCAAATTACCATGTGTGCTGCCTTTTCATACAGAAATGAGCTCCACCGTGTACCCGCATGGATGTGGTTGGGAAAGAGACGGGAGTACGTGCGCCATGCGTGCACCGCTTCTCTTCGTGCACTTCCCCCACCTACGTGTGTGTGAGAGAGAGATACAAACCTAGACAGATGGCGTGTGCGTTCGTGACTGTTTTTTGTTTAGGGGGTGATTTCGTGAATGTATTTGTGGGAATATCTGTCTATGACATCTCAAACAAAATTTTGCATGCAATGTGTGTGAAATAGAGGCATATCCATATCATATAGAGAGGGTCAGAGGGGGCGATCCATGAGAAGAGAGGGAGGGGTCATAGATATCGATAGAGTCAAAGAGAGGATCAAGTGGGTGGGTGCGAGATGGATAAAGAGAGCCATCGAATTTGTGTGTGTGCAAGTCAGAGATATAGGGCGACTGACCTACCAGAACGTCAGAGGGCACAGGGCAAGTCTGTGTGTGGCAGGGAGACATGACTAGAGCACTCAATGTATCGGTGTGGGGGGGGGGGGGGGGCAGAGGCCTAACTAGAGAGGTAGAACGACTCGTATATGTGTTGAGAAGGAGATACCCAGCTATGTGTTGAGTGAGATGGGTCGACATCCATACATAACTGAAGGACAAGAAATAGGTTGGGAGAGAGAGAGAGGAGAGAGAGGGAGGGAGAGGGGTAGAGTGTTGGATGGGTGATGGAGTTGCTTCTTTGGGAGAGGCCTACTAGACAAACTGAGGGTAGAACTACAATATTATCAATGAGAGTGGGGATGTGTTTCTGTGTGTGCATGTGCGTGGTAGATCTGTCGGGATGCATGCATGGATGATGAAGGGGAACCATGTGTTTGCTAAGCAAACCTAACTAGATCGGTAGATCAATTGTTGTTTGTCGGAGGAAGGGAGAGACATAACTAGTGAGGTAGATCGATCGACGCATGGGGGAAAACGAGTTATAAGGACCTAGCTAGCTATATGAATAGCGGGAGATTGGTCGGTGTACATCCATTTGTTAGAGGCAAATAAGGCCCAGCGAGATGGATAGACAGGGAGAATGGAGCTAGCTAGGAGGTGGTGCGAGAGGCCGAGCTACTAGCTAGATAGGGGGAGGAGTGTGCGGTTGTGAGATCGATGAAAAGAGGGGCGAGAGTTTACACGTGTGTGGGACCGTATGAGAGACACGAGGCATGGACACAGAAAGAAGGAGATGGAAGGTGCGTGTGTATGTATGTTGTAGGCAGACACTGGAGAGGTTTATTGATCGGTGTGTGTCGGAAAGGAGTTGTGGAGACTGTGGAAGAACAAACTAAAGAAAAAAATGAATGTGCATGATGGATAGAATGTTAAGGGAGGGGGAGGGCGAGGAGGGCGTGTGCATGCACGAGAGAAAGTTAGTGCTAGCTACAAATGTTAGAGGATTGTGTGGGTGTAAGAGACTAACAAAGATCATAATTTGATATGAAAGTGGATTCATATATTTGAATAAGAGATCATAGTGTTATAGACATATGCATGCATGAATATAGTGGTGATACGCATGCTGTGGTTTTGCACATGTTATACCATAATGTGATAATGCATGGCATTTGCAACTCATAGCTAAATATCGAACAATCTAAATCATACTATATATTGAACAATCTCACATTTTATTTGAATTTGTGATAATGTGTGGCGTTTGCAGCTTAGAACTAAATATCGAACAATCTTAACAATACTATATATCGAACAATCTCATATTTTATTTGAATTTGTGGTAATGTGTGGTGTTTGCAACTCACATCTAAATACTTGTAGGCGGCGGGGCACCATACATTATGTGATAAACACATTATACATATGAGCTATGGCTTAGATTATGAAGACCTAGCTAGAGCTTGAAATGTACAGTGATTTGAAATAAACATAAAGTGGATTCAAAAAATCGAGTTCGAGTTCATATAGTACACATAGTTCAGATCTAACTCGAGAGTAATCATGTGGTGTGATTTTAAGATAATACACAAACGATGGTTTAACTTGACAATAATGATGATTGTAGATCTTATTAAAATAGAGAAACAAACTCAAATGGTTTGACTTCACAACAATCATTATTGTAGATCTTATTCAAATAGAGAAATGAATTCACATTTAGTTCATATTGAAGCGGTAGTATATACGTTTGGAATGCACTAAAACGTTCATTTGAGTAGCAGGTTGCATGCATTATACACGTAGCGAAATATTTTAATTGAACATAGCATGAATTCAAAGTTTTGAATGACATTTGTAGTGCGAATTGATTTGGTACCGTACACAGGACTAGACTCTCTTGTGTGCTGTGAATTGATTTCTTTTTGTTTTTTCGTCGACGGAAGTGCGAATTGATTTGGTACAGTACACGTTGGGCTTGTCCGGAAATTTCAACCCGTGCCTTGTTACCCCGAAATATTTAAGATATATCTTTGTCTCGTTGTGCTCTGACAAATCCCTCCATCTCAACCCGCGCCTTGCTAATCCAAAATTAGAATGCGCGCGAAAACTCCCACCTCCTGTGAAATACCGACACGCGAAATGCATGTGATACCCCTGAACCGAAAGAACCGCCTAGCTCAAATTGGTGGGGGTACTTTCGTAACTTACCCCACATTTCGGACAAGGGCGTCCCTAAGCCATGGTTCCCCACTCCCATCCCATCCGCCCACCCATTCGTACACCGAGGCCGCGAAAACCCGTGAAGCCCCACGCCCTCCTCTGTCCATCACCCAGCCGGAGCCTCTTCCATGACAACGTCGTCCACAGCAACACCTCGACGTCCCTCATCCACCGTACCGGATGAGGATCCATCGTCGATCTTGTCGTCCCCCGGTTCAGCCACCCCATCCTCCACCTCTAAGGATCTGCCCCAACGTTCCCCTCGTCTTTCGCGCCACCTCCATTCCCACACCACCATCTTCACCTGCACTACCGGAAGAGCATCATCATCACTGTTTCCTCGGATGAAGCTGAGGCCTAATCGATGCCACCAAAGAGGTTATACACTAATCGCCGCATTTTCTTCTTGATTAGATCTCACGGTGCTACCGGCGCTCGGTCCCGAGCCGACAAGGCGCGGCTCCATCCACGGCGGCGTCGCCGGCCACTTCCTCCACGGCGTCGCTCCCTTGGCAGCGACGTCCACATCAGTAGGAGCTGCTGCTGCTTTAGCTCTCGCTCGTGCTTCTGCTCTGCTCTTGCTCTCGGTCCCCTGCTTGGTATGCTCTTGCTCTTGCTCGCACTGCTACTCTCGCTCTTGCTCTTGCTTGCGATACTTCTCGGATTTAGCTACACTTCAGTCGACTGAATCGACATTTGGGTCAGTCGATTTTTAGGGGGTGGGGGGCTCACCGGAGTTAAGGAAGAACCAGCCGCAATGGGGAGGGGGCTCGCCGGAGAGGTACCCCACTATCTAAGGGTTCAGGGTGGGGGCGGTGGTCGCCGGCGGTGGTGGGGCGGTGGCGTGGGGATCGCCGGACAAAAAGCTCGGCATGGGGGGGGGGCTAGAGGGATGGCCGAGGCAGCGGCAGACCGGCGGTGGGGAGTGGTTTCGGGGAGGGCGGGGCGGCGCACCGCCGGCCGCGGGCGGCAGAGGGCGGCGGTTTGATCGGTGGTGGATGGCGGCTCAGGGGGTGGAGGTTGAAGTTGAACTGCAGGCCCTTGATTTCGTATCCAACAGCTGGAAAATCGACTTACTAGAGATGAAAAATTCAGTCGACCGGCTCTCGCACGCGCTGCTGCCTGCTGCTGCTACTACTGTTTTTCTGCTACTAGCTAATGTGTTCAGTTTCGATAGTAAAATTCAGTTTCAACAGAAAAATTCAGTTTCGACAACAAAATTCAGTTTTGACAGTTAAATTCAGTTTCGATAGTTAAGTTCAGAGATGAGCGGCTGATGTATTTTACATCTAGCACTTTGTGGTTATGTATTTTACGTCATCTATTGGAGTTTTTATGAGAATTCCACTGAGGTTAACGTTGTCTCTCCTGTCCTGCTTCAGCCTCGGCGTCGTACAACTCACAGGAGCTGCTCTAATGATGAAACCCTCCATCACAGCGGAGCAGTACCCCGGGCTCCATCTCAAGATGCCTAAGATCTTCTTCCCCTCCTCCGACAGCCAGGTCAGCCGGATCATCCTCACCCGACCAACCCAATCATGCTGAGATCGACATGGCTTCGCCAAAGAGGTTGTACACTTGTTGCATCTCTTTTTTACTCTACATGTTATATATATTGTCCACTGAGCACACGCAGTAACGTGAAATATGATTAGTTTCTCCTACTATATGACAAGTAGTGAGGTACCAGGAAACTTAGCTATCCGCGATGGACTCTCTTGAACGCCATCATTATTTATCTATGCGTGTTTGAGCTATGAATTTGTTGATGGGCCTGGGAGTTGAGCTAGTAGGGTTGCGGCCTGGGTCCAAAGTAGTAGAAGTAGGCAAGTAGCACAAAAACATTTTTTGAGTGTAGCTTTTCCTTGCTCAAGCCTGCCTACTAGAATCATCAGTGCTTGGAAGGAAAAGTGAAGGAAAAACATAGGAATTGGAAAGTTTCCTATGGTACTACTATTCATGCATTTGGTTCAAAGGAATGGAGCAAAGGAAAACTGTAGGATTTGTTCCTTTAGTGTCTCCTTGAAAGAAAAACCATACGGATATTAATTTCCACTTGCCCTCCTTTTCAAATTCCTATTCATGAAGCACAAGACTAAGAGATAGTAGCATAATAGCATTATAACCATACATTTTCTTGTGGTTTAACTTAATCTCACCATGCTTCTTTGCATCCTGTGATCTTCCAATTCTTGTGAAGCAAACACCCAGATTGGCAGAAATCCTATTTTTTAAATTCTCCGTTTTGCACGTGCATTCCTATCCTATTACTGTGTATTTCCTATCCTTGTGTTGTTAGAATCCTCCAATTCAAACGAGCCCTTACAGAATTACTTCTCTTACAGATAGTTGTCAAAGAAAACCTTGTGTGGTTTGTCCCGCTCCTGCTGTGCCGTTTTCCACCCGAGCTCAGCTACTCCAATGACAGAAGGGTCCAGCACAGCAGGGATCCGGCCTCCAGACTATCTTTCACCGCCTCAGATCTTCTTCCCCGCCGCTAGCAGCCATGACAACTGCATTACCATCATCAACCGAGCAGATGACCTTGAGGACTACACGGGCCCGCAAGAGAGGTCGCACTCTTTCATGTCTGCATACTTATCCATTGCTTAATATTACATGCTACTTTATCGTCCTGTTAACCGATTAGACTTTGAGTCAGCTCCAAACCATTGGTCAAACTTGAGCTTTTAAATGGTTGTGGGGTACATATCGGGGCCGCAATCAATAGTATCTATCTACTATTTGGTTAATCTCTGGTGTCTACTATGAGTTTCATGTTGGGTGGGAAACAAACAGTAAAGAAGCCATTATCTGTATTTTTAACTGAAGCCATTATATGCCTGCTATCATTGGTTTTGGGTCTATCCACAGGTTGCTACCATCACTCTGGATTTCTGCATGCACTCCTTACGAAATCTCACTATGTTTTATTCCTATGCATGTCAGTTATTGTACACAATGGAACTAGACATGTAGAGCAAACGAGGCGAGCCTTGAGTGGCAATAAAATTTCATGCAGACGTCGCTCCATGATAGGCGCAAAGGCAGCCCCCCTCCACCCATTTCGGATTGTAATAAAGAGGAAGATATTTGTTCTGAGGGGGATTTGGAAGGAGAAGACCACTCCTATTTACCCCCTGAGGTCTTCGCTCTAACTTGGCATGCTTATGTTGGTTATATCATGCATATGGTAACTTGCATTGCTTACTTTATACATCTAATATGTCAACTGCTTAGTTTAGACATGCTTTGTGTGAATGCCATCTGCTTAGTTTATTCATCGTTTATGTGAATTATGCAACGCCATCTTGTTTAGCCAGGCATCATATATGTGAATTTTGCAATGCCATCCTGCTTAGCCAGTCATCTTATATGTGAATTATATCTGGCCATCCTTTTTTTGTTACGTATTACATTTTTCAACAATGTTAGTACATTCGACTACTCTTTGTGTGCATCAGCCATTTGACACGGCGATAGAAAATTCTGGAGTGAAAACAAGGTGTTCAGAGCAGACTATGCTATCTGACGAAGTGCATATCTCATTGGTTACGGATAGCTCCTCAGAGGAGCATTCAGAGATAGATGACCAATCCTATCCCCCCCCCCCGAGGTGTATGCTCTAACTTGGCAGGGTTATGTTGCTCATATCGTGCGTATGGTGTCTTGCATTGTATGTCATTTGATTAGTTTAGACATGCTTTGTGTGAATGCCACCTGTTTAGTGTCTAATTACCATATATGTGAATTATGCATTGCCATCTTGTTGCAAGACATTATATATGTGAATTATGCAATGCTATCTTGTTACAAAGGCATTATATATGTGAATTATGCAATGGCATGCTATTGAGCCAATCATCATGTATGTGAATTATATCATGCTATCATTTTTTTGTATTACGTGTTCCATTTGTCGACAACGTTTGTATATTCAACTACTCTTCCTGTGCATCAGCCATTTGAAGTGGTGATGGAAGTATCTGGAGTGAAAACAAGGTATTCAGAGCAGACAATGCTACCTGCTGAAGCAGACGTCTTGCTGGATACAGAGAGCTCCTCAGAGGAGGATTCAGAGACTCATGACCAGTCCTATTTCCCCCCTGAGGTCTATGCTCAAACTTGGCAGGGTTATATTACCCATGTCATGCATATTGTCTTGCATTGCTTAGTTTTTACATCATATATGGATTGCCATCTGCTTACTTACTTACTATATAAATCATATATTTGAATTATATCATGCCATCATGTTTACATAGTACATACACATCATCTATCTGAATTATGGCATGGCAACCCATTTAATAAAGACATCATATAGTTATATCATCTCATCCTGTTTATTGTTTATAGTCATCATATTTTGAATTATGTCATTCTATCCGGGAATTATATCATGCTATCATGTTTCCATATGCGGCATGTATGTGAATTATGGCATGCCAACCTATTTAATAAACACATTATATAGTTATATCATGTCATCCTGTTTACATAGTCATCATATTCTGAACTATGTCTTTCCATCTTTTTTAGTTAGCCATCATAATGTGAAATTGTGTCATGCTATCCTGTTTAGTTAGCCATCATATATGTGAAATTGTGTCATGCTATCCTATTTTGTTAGACAACATAAATGTGAATTATTTCATGCCCTCTTTTATTCCCCAGTATCCATTGCACCTGTCTATCATACAATGTCTATACATTCAATTACTTTTCTTGTTTATCAGCCATTTGAATTAGAGAGGGTGATGGCAGTATCTAAGGGAGTAACAACACGATCTTCAGAAAAGATAGTGCTACCAGTTGATGCAGATAGAACCATGGTTGTACTTGCCCAAGAACCAGCCCCACCACACATAACCTAGACTCTCGCAGATTGTACCCCTACCCAGTTAGACAAAGAACCAGCTACACCCCTTCTAACCCCAACCCCAACAGATAGTAACCCAGTTCCAATTGACACAGGAGCGTCTCCACCACAGAGCACCCAAACACGAGCAGTTAGTAAGGGAACTGCAGTGCCCAAAGCACGAGGACCACCACTCCGAATCCTAACTCAACGCTTAAAGGAGAAGAAGAATTGTTCTCCGGTCAGGTTCTGTAGCTTTGGTTCATACTCCTTTGCTCTTGCATCACTGTATCTACTTAGACCAACTATTTTCAAATTTGAAGGATGGAATTGAAACTCCAATGGCGCAACAGGTATGTTTTAAACCTATTTCTTTAACTGGTTTGCTGTTGTAACTTGCTCTATGTTGATTTTAGTTTCAATTGAATAAACAATTATGTTCTCATGTCATGCACATTACAAGTGTTGTTATTGCTCTATAGTTTCCCACACTTATATTCTGTCTATTCTGCTTTGTCTTGAACAAATATTATTTGAACTGTGTCTCTATCTTGATTTGGCAACAAAAACTAGAATGATATAGACCATAAAGTGACCATGGTACATAGATATATGTTGGTTTCATGTTGTTATCCTGTGCACTTTACTACTGAACTGATTTACCAAAATGAGTTTCATATACAACATGGTAAACCTGTGATGTGTCTGCTTGTTTCTCTTTTATAATGCGGACAAAATGTTGGAGAACAATACCCCGTTATGCAATGGTAAAGGAAGTAATGCAGATAAGGTTCAAGATAGTGAGATGTGGCACCCCGGCTCGGAGAAAACCGAAACGCCCCGTATTCTAGCCCAGAGATCTAGGAGAAGTCTTCTGGAATATGGCACTGCTTAGCATAGAACAAAACAGCTCTTTATTACAATCTATTTGGGTACAAGGGTTACATCGACTCGATGACACTATGCCTGCCGCAGTTGCTCTATGCAAGCAGCAGAACAACACGATGCAGTAGAATACTCTAGCAACAGAACAATGACGATGGTGGTGAACTCCAATCCGCAGAGACTCTGGCTGGAACGCTTATCTTAGCTCGCACGAATGGAAACCATGACAAGCAATCAAGCAATCACGGCATGACCTGCAAACTAGCATGACACGCCAGGTCAGTACATTGAATGTACTTGCAAGCTCACAATAACCAGAAGCATTCAAGACAAACAATAGCATGGCAAGTACAAGTTAAGTAGGAACTATCATGAGATCATCAGGATTAGCATGGCATGAACAACATAAACATGATACCACTAGAACAATATGAGCATGGCATGAACATATAAATCCGACGATACTAGCATGCAACATGATGACACTATATGCACCACTTATTTTGCTCGGGTAACCATCACATGCATCACTTACCAACCTCGGACATCACACGATCATCTCAGGATCAATCAAGCTTGGTATAAACAATACCGTAGTAATCATTAAATGACCACAAGGAGCTTGATCTTTACCCACGATTCTCGCACAACATCACGAATATCCAACAACTCGGTATCCTCGAAACCACGGTGATCATTCACGGATCACAAACGAAATCACTCTGGGCTCAACGGGTTACCTCATAACCACACGGTGATCATTCATGGATCACAAACGGAACCAATCTTGGCTCAACGGGTTACCTCGTAACCAAACGGTGATCATTCACGGATCACCTAGCCAACTTATCTCATCATCGAACCAGGGTTGTTATTAATTGAGCACATCATTATTAATATTACTATTGACCCATAGTGTGACCAACTACGAACTGGGCCCTTATCCGCGGGCGTGGCTATCGATAGATTTAATATACACTCTGTAGAGGTTAGTACACTGTACCAACACCATGGAACCCATGGCCTCGCACTCCCATTCGGGTGAACCAACGGCGTTCCGACAAAACCGTCCTACTGCCATGACACCCTCCCAGCCACTCTGACAAACTCCCCTCAGGGATAAGTCCTAGGTGGCCCCGTGCCGACCATAGGCACCAACGGCCACCGTCGTGGCAAAACAAAAACGGTCCCAAACGGGGACAACCCGGGTATAACAACAACAATGAGAACACAAGGCTTATGTCCGCCTACCTGATCAGGGTAGCGCGCGGATACGTCTCCGTCGTATGTACTTTTCCAAACACGTTTGCCCTTGTTTTGGACTCTAACTTGCATGATTTGAATGGAACTAACCCGGGCTGACGCTGTTTTCAGCAGAATTGCCATGGTGTTATTTTATGCAAAAATAAAAGTTCTCGGAATGACCTGAAAATGAATGGAGAATTATTTTGGAATATATAAAAAATACTAGAAGGATGATCCACGTCAGGGGGACCTCCACCTGTCCACGAGGGTGGGGGCGCGCCCTACCCGCTAGGCATGCCCCCTACCTCGTGGGCCCCCTGACGCTCCACCGACCTCAACCCTGACTCCATATATTCACTTTCGGGGAGAAAAAACCCAGAGAGAAGGATTCATCGCGTTTTATGATACGGAGCCACCACCAAGCCCTAAACTCTCTCGGGAGGGCTGATCAAGAGTCCGTTCGGGGCTCTGGAGAGGGGAATCCGCCGCCATCGTCATCATCAACCATCCTCCATCACCAATTTCATGATGCTCACTGCCGTGCGTGGGTAATTCCATCGTAGGCTTGCTGGACGTTGATGGGTTGGATGAGATTTATCATGTAATCAAGTTAGTTTTGTTAGGGTTTGGTCCCTAGTATCCACTGTGTTCTGAGATTGATGTTGCTATGGCTTTGCTATGCTTAATGCTTGTCACTAGGGCCCGAGTGCCATGATTTCAGATCTGAACCTATTATGTTTTCATCAATATATGAGAGTTCTTGATCCTATCTTGCAAGTCTAGAGTCACCTACTATGTGTTATGATCTGGCAACCCCGAAGTGACAATAATCGGGACCACTCCCAGTGATGACCGTAGTTTGAGGAGTTTATGTATTCACTATGTGTTAATGCTTTGGTCCGGTACTCTATTAAAAGGAGGCCTTAATATGCCTTAGTTTCCAATAGGACCCCGCTGCCACCGGAGGGTAGGACAAAAGATGTCATGCAAGTTCTTTTCCATAAGCACGTATGACTATATTCGGAATACATGCCTACATTACATTGATGAACTGGAGCTAGTTCTGTGCCACCCTAGGTTATGATTGTTACATGATCGATCGCATCTGGCATAATTCTCCATCACCGATCCATTGCCTATGAGCTTTCCATATATTGTTCTTCGCTTATTTACTTTTCCATTGCTATTGTTATCATCACTACAAAACACCAAAAATATTACTTTTGCTACCGTTACCTTTTACCACCATTACCACTACTATCATATTACTTTGCTACTAAATACTTTGCTGCAGATATTAAGTTATCCAGGTGTGGTTGAATTGAAAACTCAGCTGCTAATACTTGAGAATATTCTTTGGCTCCCCTTGTGTCGAATCAATAAATTTGGGTTGAATACTCTACCCTAGAAAACTATTGCGATCCCCTATACTTGTGGATTATCAAGACTATTTTCTGGCACCGTTGCCGGGGAGCATAGCTCTATTCTTTGAGTCACTTGGGATTTATATCTTCTTATCATTATGAAGAACTTGAAAGATGCAAAAATAAAAGTATCCCTCAACTACGAGGGGAGGTAAGAAACTGCCATCTAGCTCTGCACTTGATTCACCTTTTGTTTTGAGTAAACTTGCGACACCTAAACCTGCTTCTGCTATTCATTCTGATATGTCGCATGTTATTGATGATGCCACTTCTGCTATGCATGATACTTATGATGAAACTACTTCTATGCTTGTTACTACTGTGCCACTTGGTGAATTTCTTGATGAACAACTTGCTAGGGTTAGAGAGAATGAAATTATTGAAACTGATAATATTGATGAAAGTGATGATGAAGATTCTCCCCCAAGATATGAATTACATGTTGTGCCTGAGGGCTATGTTATGGATGAAGAAACTGCTAGAGACTTTCTTGCTTGCAATGATAGGAGTGATCTTAAGAAATTATTAGCTAAGCTGAAACAAAAAACTCTGAATGCTAGCATGAAATATGATCCTTCTTATGCTACTTCACCTATGTTTGTTAGTGATAAGGATTATGATATCTCTCTTGATCTTGAAGTAATTACCTTGGTTGAATCTAATCCTTTCTATGGCTATGAATCTGAAACTGTTGTGGCACATCTTACTAAATTAAATGATATAGCCACCCTGTTCACTAATGATGAGAAAACTCGCTATTATTATATCCTTATATTATTTCCGTTCTCATTAAAGGGTGATGCTAAGATGTGGTTTAATTCTCTTGATCCTGGTTGTGTGTGTAGTCCCCAGGATATGATTTATTACTTCTCTGCTAAATATTTCCCCGCTCATAAGAAACAAGCTGCTTTAAGGGAAATATATAATTTTGTGCAAATTGAAGAAGAGAGTCTCCCACAAGCTTGGGGGAGGCTTATCCAATTACTTAATGCTTTGCCTGATCATCCTCTTAAGAAAAATGAAATACTTGATATCTTTTATAATAGACTAACTGATGCTTCCAGAGACCACCTGGATAGTTGTGCTGGTTGTGTTTTCAGGGAAAGAACAACAGATGAAGTTGAAATTCTATTGAATAATATGTTTACTAATGAAAACAATTGGACACTTCCTGATCCAATCCCTGATTCAATTCCTGAACCAACTCCTAAGCCAACTCCGAAGAAAAGGGGTATTCTATTTCTCAGTCCAGAAGATATGCAAGAGGAAAAGAAATCTATGAAGGAAAAGGTATAAAAGCTGAAGATGTAAGAATTTACCTCCTATTGAAGAAATACATGGTCTTAATTTACCGCCTGTTGAAGAAATACATGGTTTTAATCCATCACCTATTGAAGAAACACATGGTCTTGATAACCCGACACAGGTAGTAAAGGTAAATTCTCTCTATTGATATGGTAAAGCTGAAATCCCATTTACTAAGTTTGCTAGCCCATGCTTGGATGAGTTTGATGAATTTATGGTTAAACAAGAAAACTTCAATGCTTATTTTGGTAGAGAATTAAAACGCAATGCTGATATGCTTGAACACTTGGGTGATTATATGGCTAATGTTAAAGGTGAACTTAAACTTATTAGTAACATGCGTCTATAGTTACCACTCAAGTAGAACAAGTACTCAAAGCTCAGAATGATTTACTCAATGAATTAAATAGTAAGAAAAATGATAATGTTGTCAGAGTTATGACTAGAGGTAGTAAAATGACTCGGGAACCTTTGTATCCTGAGGGCCATCCTAAGAGAATTGAGCAAGATTCTCAGAGAAATAATATTGATGCACCTAGTCCTTCTAAGAGGAAGAAAAAGAAAAATGATAGGACTTTGCATGCTTCTAGTGAACCTGTTGTTGACAGACCTGAGAACCCTAATGATATTTCTATTTCTGATGTTGAAACACAATCTGATAATGAACATGAACCTAGTGATAATATTGATAATGATGTTCATGTTGATGCTCAACCTAGTAATGACACTGAAGTAGAGATTGAACCTGTTGTTGATCTTGATAACCCACAATCTAAGAATCAATGTTATGATAAGACAGCCTTTGTTGCTAGGAAGCACGCTAAAGAAAGAGAACCATGGGTTCAGAAACACATGCCTTTTCCTCCTAAACCATCCAAGAAAAAGGATGATGAAGATTTTGAGTGCCTTGTTGAAATGATTAGACCGATCTTTTTGCGTATGAGTTTTGACTGATATGCTTAAAATGAATCCTTATGCTAAATATATGAAAGATATTGTTACTAATAAAAGAAAGATACCGGAAGCTGAAATTTCCACCATGCTTGCTAATTATACTTTTAAAGGTGGAATACCAAAGAAACTTGGAGATCCAGGAGTACCAACTATACCATGCTCCATTAAAAGAAACTATGTTAAAATTGTTTTATGTGATCTTGGAGCTGGTGTTAGTGTTATGCCTCTCTCTTTATATCGTAGACTTGATTTGAATAAGTTGACACCTACTGAAATATCTTTGCAAATGGCTGATAAATCAACTGCTATACTTGTCGGTATTTGTGAGGATGTGCCTGTTATGGTTGCAAACGTTACTATTTTAACGGACTTTGTTATTCTTGATATTCCCGAGGACGATAGTATGTCTGTTATTCTTGGAAGACCCTTTTTGAACACTGCAGGGGCTGTTATTGATTGCACCAAAGGCAATGTCACTTTTCATGTTAATGGCAATGAGCATACGGTACACTTTCCGAGGAAACAGCCTCAAGTTCATAGTATAAACTCTATTGGAAAAATTCCATCGATTATTTTTGGAGGTTTTGATTTTCCTCTTCCTACTGTCAAGAAGAAATATGATATTCTTATTGTTGCGGATGTGCGTATCCCCGTTGAGGTAACCTAGTGTTATTCGAAAATTCTCTGGTTCCATGTTATTCGGAATGAGTTTGTTAACAAGACCTGATCAACCTTGTTAGTGGATTCCTTTTGATGAGCATGAGATGGATAAATTTAGAAAACACAACTCTTTGTACCCTCTTTTTACTTTCTGTTATTTATATTAAATAAAGCAAAATAGTAATTTCTGTCTATTTTCTGAATTATCTATGCAATAAAAAATACCCCAAAAATAGAAGTTCTCCTAATGCCCTGAAATTTAAATATGATTTTTTCTGGAATATTTGAGAATATCTGGCACTGAAAACACAGCAGGGGGAGCAACCACCTGGCCACGAGGGTGGAGGGCGTGCCCTACCCCCCCTGGGTGCGCCTCCTGCCTCGTGGGCCCATGGTGGCTCCCCTCCACTTATTCCAGCTACCACACACTCCTTCTTCCTCCCACAAACATCACTAACCAGCTCAAACCCGAGTCCAAGCTCATTTTGCTACCATTTTCGATCTCCTTGCTCAAACCTCCATTCACAAAACTGCTTTGGAGGATTGTTCCTTGGTATGTGACTCCTCCAATGGTCCAATTAGTTTTTGTTCTAGTGCTTTATTCATTGCATATTTTTGCTGCTTAGGTGACCCTGTTCTTGAGCTTGCATGTCAAATTTATGTGGTCAAAAGTAGTTTTGATGCATGATATTGCCTCTAGGCACTTGTAGGAGTAGTTGCCATCAATATTGTTGAGTTTGGTTCACTTTTATTTTGAAGTTACTAAAATTTCATAAATTTTCAGAAAAGGATGAAGATATTTTTGAGGGGCTCATCGAGCCGAAGCTCGAAGGATAAGCAAAGTGAGGAGGATAAGAGGCCCAAATATAATCTCCCTCGCACCACGGAAGTTCGGCCGTGTGAATGGCCATGTGATAATTTCTTGAGAGCAATCGGGATTTATGATGATTTCTATGAATTGACTGAGAATGCAGGCCTCACCGCCTTCCTCCATGACCAACGCGAACATTATCTCTTACTCACCAATATCTTTGTGCAAAACTTTCATTTCCATGCTAGCAGCTCCCCACCTACGATGGAATTTTATTTATATGATGAGCATAAGGAGATGTCACTTCATGATTTTTGTCGGGTTTGTGTGATCCCTTTCGAGGGCAGCGTAGAGGAACCACATCATGACGACGTGGATGGGTTTATTGATACCATTACTGTAGGGGAAATGGGGAAGGTTTCCGACACATGAATTACTAGCATACACTTTCCTGTTCTACGCTACTTTGCTATATTTGCTAGTAGATGCTTAATTGGGCGCAGAAACTATGGAAACTTGAGTGCCCCTGATATTGTTATTTTATGCCATGCCTTATTTCGTGATGACACATTCAGTATGGGCGCTATTGTTGCAAAGCAGTTAAATATTAACCGTACTAAGGGCCCCGTCCTTGGAGGCATCTTCGCCTCGCGCCTCGCTGCACACTTCAACATACCTATTAGGCATTATGAGAAGGAAGAGAAGTTGCTGCCTCCTGTTTATCTAGATTATAAGAGTATGGTAGCACATGATTTTATTGTTAAGAATAGGGAAAAGGCGCTTAAGTACAAATTAATATTTGGTAAAAATCATCCTGAGAGTATTACCTTGCCTGCTCCTTCCTTGTTTGATTTATCTGCAGGCAAGTACCTTGTTCCGTTGGAGGTCATTCACGCCTACCGGAACCCTACATCAGCTACAGAGCCAGAGCCAGAACCACAATTTGATCCTCCACGACAGTCTGATTACCAGTGGGATCCGGAGGTGATTGCCAACCAGTGGCAATCCGAGGCTTCTTCACAGTACGACCCCAACTATTACTTTGGATATCCGCCAGGCCAACCGTGGCCATAGACCAACTTAGGCCAAAAGCCTAAGCTTGGGGAAGTACGTATTTCTCACTGACATTACATTCATGTTCACACACTCATGCTAGGTGTCGGTGCTCATACTTTTTCATTGTATCATCCATGCTAGTTTATTTTCCTTTTTATCCTTTCTTCTTGTGTGTTTAATAAACCTTAATAAAAACAAAAAAATAGTTGTAGCTTTTAGTTAGTTTACTTTTCATGCTTGTAGTAGTAATTAAAAAGAAAACCCAAAAATATTTACCATTCTTCTTTTGCTTGTTGGGAGCTTTCCCGTGTAAATAGTTTTATTTCTTTTATTTTACTTTGGGGGTCGAGAGGAGAAGACCATAATTAAAATGTTAAAGTGGCTCCTATATGCATTATTGTTGATCTCACGAAAGAGCCCATATTATCTTGTCTTCTCTCTTGAATTGAATGCCTGTAGATTCCAGCTTAGTCCAATGCACGTGCACTATTATTATTATCCACATTATTCGGTCGTGCAAGTGAAAGGCAATAATGATGATTACATGATGAACTTATTGAGATGAGAAAAGCTAGTATGAACTCGACCTCTCTTGTTTTTGTAAATATGATTAGTTCATCGTTCCTGATTCAGCCTATTATGAATAAACATGTTTGCAATGACAATTAGAGATTATAGTTGCTTATTCGATGCTTAATTAGCTAGGAGTTTATAATGTTTTACCTTGCGTGCCAACATGCTATTAAAATGGTTGTGATGTGGTATGATAGGATGGTATCCTCTTTTGAACGATTCGAGTGGCTTGACTTGGCACATGTTCACGCATGTAGTTAAAACAAAATCAACATAGCCTCTACGATATTTATGTTCATGGTGCATTATATCCTACTCATGCTTGCATTCGATGTTGATTAATTTTAATGCATGTTCATGACTGTTGTCGCTCTCTAGCTGGTCGCTTCCCAGTCTTTTTCTAGCCTTCACTTGTACTAAGCGGGAATACTGCTTGTGCATCCAATTCCATAAACCCCAAAGTTATTCCATATGAGTCCACCATACCTACCTATATACGGTATCTACCTGCCATTCCAAGTAAATTTGTATGTGCCAAACTCTAAACCTTCAAATAAACATTTTGTTTTGTATGCTCGAATAGCTCATGTATCAACTAGGGCTGTCCGTATCTTCCATGTTAGGCAGGTTATTCTCAAGAGGAGTGGACTCTACTCCTCACTCACGAGAAAATGGCTGGTCACTGGGATGCCTAGTCCCATGCTTTATGCAAATCAAATCAAAATAATTGCAATCAAAACTCCCCCGGGACTGTTGTTAGTTGGAGGCACTCGTTGTTTCGAGCAAGCCATGGATTGATGCTTGTTGGTGGAGGGGGGAGTATAAACTTTACCATTCTGTTAGGGAACCACCCATAGTGTGTGTAGCATGGAAGATATCGCCTTGGTTGTTATGTTGACAATGAAAGTATACCGCTCAAAATATTATTCATGTCTATTTCAAAACCGAGCTCTGGCACCTCTACGAATCCATGCTTCCCTCTGCGAAGGGCCTATCCATTTACTTTTATGTTGAGTCATCATCCTATTATTAAAAAGCACCAGTTGGAGAGCACCGCTGTCATTTGCATCCATTACTGTTAGTTTACATTGAGTATGACTTGACTGGATCTCTTTTACCATGAATTACAATGTCTAGTCAGTCCTTGATCTTCAAAGGTGCTCTGCATTTATGTTTTGCGGTCTCAGAAAGGGCTAGCAAGATACCATCTTGTTATATCATATCATGATTGTTTTGAGAAAGTCTTGTCATCCGAGATTTATTATTATTCCTCGCTAGTTGATTATGTCATTGATATGAGTAAATGTGAGACCTAAATGTTATTGTGAATATGGTTAGTTCATAATCTTTCCTAAAAACTTGAATGCTGGCTTTACATATTTACAACAACAAGAGCAAACAGAGTTTGTAAAAGTTTTTCTTTATCACTTTCAGTTTATCAACTGAATTGCTTGAGGACAAGCAAAGGTTTAAGCTTGGGGAGTTGATACGTCTCCGTCGTATCTACTTTTCCAAACACTTTTGCCCTTGTTTTGGACTCTAACTTGCATGATTTGAATGGAACTAACCCGGACTGACGCTATTTTCAGTAGAATTGCCATGGTGCTATTTTTGTGCAGAAATAAAAGTTGTCGGACTGACCTGAAAATCAATGGAGGATTTGGAATATATAAAAAGTACTGGAAGGAAGATCCACGTCAGGGGGGCCTCCACCTGTCCACGAGGGTGGGGGTGTGCCCTACCCCCCTGGGCGCGCCCCCTGCCTCGTGGGCCCCCTAACGCTCCACCGACCTCAACCCTGACTCCGTATATTCACTTTCGGGGAGAAAAAAACCAGGGAGAAGGATTCATCGCATTTTACAATACGGAGCCACCGCCAAGCCCTAAACTCTCTTGGGAGGGCTGGTCGGGAGTCCGTTCGGGGCTCCGGAGAGGGGAATCCGTCGCCATCGTCATCATCAACCATCCTCCATCACCAATTTCATGATGCTCATCGCCGTGTGTGAGTAATTCCATCGTAGGCTTGCCGGACGGTGATGGGTTGGATGACAATTATCATGTAATCGAGTTAGTTTTGATAGGGTTTGATCCCTAGTATCCACTATGTTCTGAGATTGATGTTTCAATGACTTTGCTATGCTTAATGCTTGTCACTAGGGCCCAAGTGCCATAATTTCAGATCCGAACCTATTATGTTTTCATCAATATATGAGAGTTCTTGATCCTATCTTGCAAGTCTAGAGTCACCTACTATGTGTTATGATCCAGCAACCCCGAAGTGACAATAATCGGGACCACTCCCGGTGATGACCGTAGTTTGAGGAGTTTATGTATTCACTATGTGTTAATGCTTTGGTCTGGTACTCTATTAAAAGGAGGCCTTAATATCCCTTAGTTTCCAATAGGACCCCACTACCACGGGAGGGCAGGACAAAATATGTCATGCAAGTTCTTTTCCATAAGCACGTATGACTATATTCGGAATACATGCCTACATTACATTGATGAACTGGAGCTAGTTCCGTGTCACCCTAGGTTATGATTGTTACATGATCGATCGCATCCGGCATAATTCTCCATCACCGATCCATTGTCTACGAGCTTTCCATATATTGCTCTTCGCTTATTTACTTTTCCGTTGCTATTGTTATCGTCACTACAAAACACCAAAAATATTACTTTTGCTACCATTACCTTTTACCACCGTTACCACTACTATCATATTACTTTGCTACTAAATACTTTGTTGCAGATATTAAGTTATCCAGGTGTGGTTGAATTGACAACTCAGCTGCTAATACTTGAGAATATTCTTTGGCTCCCCTTGTGTCGAATCAATAAATTTGGGTTGAATAATCTACCCTCGAAAACTGTTGCGATCACCTATACTTGTGGGTTATCACGCGCGCCATAACCTTCCCTCGTTGGAGGCACCGGCCAGAGGCATGACAATAGACCCAGTTAGGACCTTCCCATAAAGGCAAGCGTGGTTGCACTAGTCAGCTCGATATGGTGGCACCATGACTCAGCCAACAGTTGTTCAAGTTCAATTTAATTCAATTAAACTTGAATAGAAAAATGTTGAGCCATGATAAAATAACATGATTCAATTACAATGCATGAGCATGATATCAATCATAAGCATGAGGGTACAACATAACTATCAACCATATCAACAATGAATCATATCCAAATGAGCATGACATAATGACGAGCATGAATATCACAAGTACAACACTACTCATAGTATGACATGATCATTATCATCAACAATAAGTACCATGCAAGAACACATCAATAACACTTAACCAACTAACAACAAAGGAACAATGCATATTAACGGTACTCGGTAACCGACGTTAGTCATGCAACGAAGAACATGACCAACCCAACATGTACTACTATCAAGCATGACCAATATGAAAGTAATTCTAGCAGGTAGAACATGACAACAGATTGCAAGAAAACATAGCAAGACGGTAACCACTGATCCATAAGCATAACCGAAATAATGACAGTAGTAGCAAAACAAACATATAGTTATTAAAGAATCAAGTTGAAAACCAATTCTACTGCATGGCTATCATTCAAATGGTGGTTGTGGCTTGCCTGGGGTGGAAGAAATCGCCGGGAGAAAGTGCGATAAACTCGCGGAATGAATCACCAGAAAAAGTTCTCGCTCGGATGGCGCTGATTAAGAGTAAGGGGAAAATAGACATTTTCATAATGTTAAAACATGGTGAAAATGATTGCTACCTCTTGAGCACTGCGTTGGATTCCCTTGAAGAGGAAAGGAGATGCAGCAAAGTAGCGTAAGTATTTCCCTCAATTTCTGAGAACCAAGGTATCAATCTAGTAGGAGGCTACGCGTGAGTCCCTCGTACCTGCACAAAACAAATAACTCCTCGCAACCAACACGATAAGGGGTTGTCAATCCCTTCACGGTCACTTACGAGAGTGAGATCTGATAGATATGATAAGATAATATTTTTGGTATTTTTGTGATAAATATGCAAAGTAAAATAAAAGCAAAGTAAAAAAAGCAAAGGAAATAACTAAGTATTGGAAGATTAATATGATAAATATAGACCCGGGGGCCATAGGTTTCACTAGTGGCTTCTCTCAAGAGCATAAGTATTTTACGGTGGGTGAACGAATTACTGTTGAGCAATTGACAGAATTGAGCATAGTTATGAGAATATCTAGGTATGATCATGTATATAGGCATCACGTCTGAGACAAGTACACCGACTCCTGCCTGCATCTACTACTATTACTCCACTCATCGACCGCTATCCAGCATGCATCTAGAGTATTAAGTTAATGAAAACAGAGTAACGCCTTAAGCAAGATGACATGATGTAGAGGGATAAATTCATGCAATATGATAAAAAAACCATCTTGTTATCCTCGATGACAACAATACAATACGTGCCTTGCTGCCCCTACTATCACTGGGAAAGGACACCGCAAGATTGAACCCAAAGCTAAGCACTTCTCCCATTGCAAGAAAGATCAATCTAGTAGGCCAAACCAAACTGATAATTCGAAGAGACTTGCAAAGATAACCAATCATACATAAAAGAATTCAGAGGAGATTCAAATATTGTTCATAGATAACCTTGATCATAAACCCACAATTCATTGGTCTCAACAAACACACCGCAAAAAGAAGATTACATCGAATAGATCTCCACAAGAGAGGGGGGAAACTTTGTACTGAGATCCAAAAAGAGAGAAGAAGCCATCTAGCTAATAACTATGGACCCGAAGGTCTGAGGTAAACTACTCACACTTCATCCGAGAGGCTATGGTGTTGATGTAGAAGCCCTCCGTGATGGATGCCCCCTCCGGCGGAGCTCCGGAACAGGCCCCAAGATGGGATCTCGTGGATACAGAAAGTTGCGGCGGTGGAATTAGGGTTTTGGCTCCGTATCTGATTGTTTGGGGGTACGTAGGTATATATAGGAGGAAGAAGTACGTCGGTGGAGCAACAGGAGGCCCACGAGGGTGGAGGGCGCGCCTAGGGCGGTAGGCGCGCCCCCTACCTCGTGGCCTCTCTGTTGGTTGCTTGACGTAGGGTCCAAGTCTCCTGGGTCTTGTTCGATGAGAAAATCACGTTCCCGAAGGTTTCATTCCATTTGGACTCCGTTTGATATTCCTTTTCTTCGAAACCCTAAAATAGGCAAAAAAAACAGCAATTCTGGGCTGGGCCTCCGGTTAATAGGTTAGTCCCAAAAATAATATAAAAGTTGATAATAAAGCCCAATAATGTCCAAAACAGTAGATAATATAGCATGGAGCAATGAAAAATTATAGAAACATTGGAGACGTATCAAGCATCCCCAAGCTTAATTCATGCTCGTCCTCGAGTAGGTAAATGATAAAAAGGATAATTTTTGATGTGGAGTGCTACTTGGCATAATTTTAATGTAACTCTTCTTAATTGTGGTATGAATATTCAGATCCGAAAGATTCAAGATAAAAGTTTAATATTGACATAAAAATAATAATACTTCAAGCACACTAACTAAGCAATTATGTCTTCTCAAAATAACATGCCCAAAGAAAGTTATCCCTACAAAATCATATAGTCTGGCTATGCTCTATCTTCACCACACAAAATATTTAAATCATGCACAACCCCGATGACAAGCCAAGCAATTGTTTCATACTTTTGACATTCTCAAACTTTTTCAATCTTCATGCAATACATGAGCGTGAACCATGGATATAACACTATAGGTGGAATAGAATGGTGGTTGTGGAGAAGACAAAAAAGGAGAAGATAGTCTCACATCAACTAGGCGTATCAACGAGCTATGGAGATGCCCATCAATAGAAATCAATGTGAGTGAGTAGGGATTGCCATGCAACGGATGCACTAGAGCTATAAGTATATGAAAGCTCAACAAAAGAAACTAAGTGGGTGTGCATCCAACTTGCTTGCTCATGAAGACCTAGGGCATTTTGAGGAAGCCCATCATTGGAATATACAAGCCAAGTTCTATAATGAAAAATTCCCACAAATATATGAAAGTGATAACTCAAGAGACTCTCTATATGAAGAACATGGTGCTACTTTGAAGCACAAGTGTGGTAAAAGGATAGTAACATTGTCCCTTCTCTTTTTTTATTTGGGCCTTTTCTCTCCTTTTTTATGGCCTCTTTTTTTCGTCCGGAGTCTCGTCCCGACTTGTGGGGGAATCATAGTCTCCATCATCCTTTCCTCACTGGGACAATGCTCTAATAATGATGATCATCATACTTTTATTTTCTTACAACTCAACAGTTACAACTCGATACTTAGAACAAAATATGACTCTATATGGATGCCTCCGGTGGTGTACCGGGATATGCAATGAATGAAGAGTGACATGTATGAAAGAATTATGAATGGTGGCTTTGCCACAAATACGATGTCAACTACATGATCATGCTAAGCAATATGACAACGATGGAGTGTGTCATAATAAACGGAACGGTGGAGAGTTGCATGGCAATATATCTCGGAATGGCTATGGAAATGCCATAATAGGTAGGTATGGTGGCTGTTTTGAGGAAGGTATATGGTGGGTGTATGATACCGGCGAAAGGCGCGGTATTAGAGAGGCTAGTAATGGTGGAAGGAAGAAAAGTGCATATAATCCATGGACTCAACATTAGTCATAAAGAACTCATATACATATTCCAAAAATCTACAAGTTATCAAAGCAAAGTATTACACGCATGCTCCTAGGGGGTAGATTGGTAGGAAAAGACCATCGCTCGTCCCCGACCGCCACTCATAAGGAAGACCATCAAAAAATAAATCATGCTCTGACTTCATCACATAACGGTTCACCATACGTGCATGCTACGGGAATCACAAACTTTAACACAAGTATTTCTCAAATTCAGAACTACTCAACTAGCACACTTTAATATCACCATCTTCATATCTCAAAACAATTATCAAGCATCAAATTCTCATAGTATTCAACACACTCATAAGAAAGTTTTTACTATTCTTTGAATACCAAGCATATTAGGATTATTTAAGAAAATTACCATGCTATTTAAGACTCTCAAAATAATCTAAGTGAAGCATGATATATTAATAGTTTCTATAAAACAATTCCACCACCGTGCTCTAAAAAATATAAGTGAAGTACTAGAGCAAAACTATATAACTCAAATGATATAAGCGAAGCACATAGAGTATTCTAACAAATTCCAAATCATATATGGCTTTCTCAAAAGGTGTGTACAGCAAGGATGATTGTGGTAAACTAAAAAGCAAAGACTCGAATCATACAAGACGCTCCAAGCAAAACACATATCATGTGGTGAATAAAAATATAGCTGCAAGTAAAGTTACCGATAGAAGTAGACGAAAGAGGGGATGCCTTCCGGGGCATCCCCAAGCTTTGGCTTTTAGGTGTCCTTAGATTATCTTGGGGGTGCCATGGGAATCCCCAAGCTTAGGCTCTTTCCACTCCTTGTTCCATAATCCATCAAATCTTTACCCAAAACTTGAAAACTTCACAACACAAAACTTAAAGTAGAAAATCTCGTGAGCTCCGTTAGCGAAAGAAAACAAAATACCACTTCAAGGTACTGTAATGAACTCATTATTTATTTATATTGGTGTTAAAACTACTGTATTCCAACTTCTCTATGGTTTATAAACTATTTTACTAGCCATAGATTCATCAAAATAAGCAAACAACACACGAAAAACAGAATCTGTCAAAAACAGAACAGTCTGTAGTAATCTGTAACTAGCGCAATATATGGAACACCAAAAATTCTAAAATAATTTGCTGGACGTGAGGAATTTATCTATTAATCATATGCAAAAACAATTAACTAAATATCACTTTCGAAATAAAAATGGCAGCAGTTCTCGTGAGCGCTAAAGTTTCTGTTTTTTACAGCAAGATTAACAAGACTTTCCCCAAGTCTTCCCAACGGTTCTACTTGGAAAAAACACTAATTAAACACAAAAACACAACCAAAACAGTGGCTAGATAAATTATTTAATACTAAACAGGAGCAAAAAGCAAGGAATAAAAATAAAATTGGGTTGCCTCCCAACAAGCGCTATCGCTTAACGCCCCTAGCTAGGCATAAAAGGCAATGATAGATTTAGGTATTGCCATCTTTGGTAGGCAATCCATAAGTGGCTCTCATAATAGATTCATAAGGTAATTCTATTTTATATCTAGGGAAGTGTTCCATGCCTTTCCTTAACGGAAATTGGAATCTAATATTCCCTTCCTTCATATCAATAATTGCACCAATCGTTCTAAGGAAAGGTCTACCAAGAATAATAGGACATGAAGGATTGCAATCTATATCACAAACAATGAAATCTACGGGCACATAGTTCCTATTTGCAACAATAAGAACTTCATTAATTCTTCCCATAGGTTTCTTAATAGCAGAATCCGCAAGGTGCAAGTTTAAAGAACAATCATCAAAATCATGGAAACCTAGCAAATCACACACAGTTTTTGGAATCGTGGAAACACTAGCACCCAAATCACACAAAGCATAGCATTCACGATCTTTAATTTTAATTTTAATATTAGGTTCCCACTCATCATAAGGTAATTTAATTTTCTTTCTAGGAAAGTGTTACATGCCTTTCCTTAATGGAAATTGGAATCTAATATTTCCTTCCTTCATATCAATAATTGCACCAATCGTTCTAAGGAAAGGTCTACAAGAATAATAGGACATGAAGGATTGCAATCTATGTCAAGAATGATAAAATCTACGGGCACATAATTCCTATTTTCAAAAATAAGAACATTATTAATTCTTCCCATAGGTTTCTTAATAGTGGAGTCTGCAAGGTGCAAGTTTAGAGAGCAATCATCAGAATCACGGAAACCTAACAAATCACACAAAGTCTTTGGAATCGTGGAAACACTAGCATCCAAATCACACAAAGCATAGCATTCATGATCTTTAATCTTAATTTTAATAGTTGGTTCTCACTCATCATAAATGTTTCTAGGGATAGAAACTTTCAACTCAAGTTTTTCTTCATAAGATTGCATCAAGGCATCAACAATATGTTTAGTAGACGCTTTATTTTGACTATAAGCATGAGGAGAATTTAGCACGGATTGCAACAAGGAAATACAATCAATCAAAGAGCAATTTTCATAATTAAATTCCTTGAAATCCAAAATAGTTGGTTTAGCAACATCTAGGGTTTTAATTTCTTCAATCTCACTTTTATCAAATTTAGCATCAAGATCTAAAAACTCCGAATTTTTGGAACGCCTTCTAGGTAAAGGTGGATCATATTCAGTCCCATCATTATCAAGATTCATATTGCAAAACAAAGATTTAATAGGGGACACATCAATAACTTTTAGATCTTCATCTTCATTTTCATAGCAATTCGGTTTAGTGGCCATCCTATTAACTAAGGTAGCCTACCTATCCGAAATTTCAGCAGTCAATTTCTCAAGATGAGCAATTTGGGATCTTAAACCATCGAATTCTTTAGACATATCATCGAGCTCTTTATTCATAAAACTCATAAAAAAATTCTGTTCCTTAAGCTCGTTTCTGAAGAAATTATTATGCTCAAATTGCAAAACCATAAAACTCCTGACATTGCTTTCGATCTCTTCTAACCTTTTAAGGTGAAGATCACCAAATCTAGGTAGAGCCATTGTGACAAACAAGCAAACTAACACACAAGCAAACAAAAAGCAAGCGGGCAAAAAGAGGCAAATAGATAAAGAGAGGGAGGATAGAGAGAGAGAGAGAGAGAGGGCGAACAAAACGGCAAGGGTGAAGTGGGGGAGAGGAAAACGAGAGGCAAATGGCAAATAATGTAATGCGAGAGATAAGGATATGTGATGGGTACTTGGTATGTTATCTTTTGCGTAGACTCCCCAGCAACGGCGCCAGAAATTATTCTTGCTACCTCTTGAGCACTGTGTTGGATTCCCTTGAAGAGGAAAGGAGATGCAGCAAAGTAGCGTAAGTATTTCCCTCAGTTTTTGAGAACCAAGGTATCAATCCAGTAGGAGGCTACGCGCGAGTCCCTCGTACCTGCACAAAACAAATAACTCCTCGCAACCAACGCGATAAGGGGTTGTCAATCCCTTCACGGTCACTTACGAGAGTGAGATCTGATAGATATGATAAGATAATATTTTTGGTATTTTTGTGATAAAGATGCAAAGTAAAATAAAAGTGTTGACACCTGATTTTGGCAAGATACAGATTGCAATGAATATGGTCTCGAGTGAACGGGTTTTCAGCATGAAAAGATTCACGTCGCCGAGTGGAACCACTTTGATGTTTCGGTTATATTCATTCGACTTTATCTTACGGACCGAAACTATACTCCGAGTGGCATAATTCAATGTTCCGAGTGGTTTTTGGCCAATCACGTCTTCAAGATGACCTCGGATGAAGGAGCACTCTTAAGGAATTGTCATCATCTCGTCGAGGCAATTGATTATGATATATAAATCCTCTCAATCCGAGTTCATATGCAAAAGTTAGAGGCAATACACTGCAGACCGAACCTCAACGGAAATATGGCGCGAGGTGACACACACTTGTCTGATAGGTTGCGCGAGTAATTCGGCCATAAAGACGGCCTTGAATCGAAAAACTTTCAACATGAAAAAGTTTTGTCTCGTCGAGCCGATCGTTTTTCATATAAAATTTGTCTCAATCCGACGTCGTATGCAACCTAGAGAGGCAAATCAAAATCAGGCTGTGTTTTCAGTCGGGAAATCCGAGTGAAAAGTTTACCATCCGAGTGAAAACCTATCGATCGAGTAAAAGGTCGAGTGAAAAACTTATCAATCGAGTAAAAGATTGGCTTCCGAGTGAAAATATAGTAATCCGAGTGAAATTATCATCCGAGTGAAGTTATTCCGAGTCAAAAGATTACCATCTGAATGAAAACTTGACGTTCGAGTAAGATATTGCCTTCCGAGCGAAATATAGTCATCCGAGTGAAAGATTGTCTTCCGAGTGAAATTATAGTCATCCGAATGAAAGACTGTCTTCCGAGTGAAAGACTCTAACATCCGAGTGAAAAGGTCCAGTCGGACGAAAAACTCTAATATCCGAGTGGATGAGCTTGGATCCGAGTGAAATTGAAGATGTGCCCGAAAGGTAATCCAGATGACCTCGGATGGAAAAGTGATCAACACGGAAGTTGTGCGCATCGTCAAAACGGTGAACTTTCGTTTTGGAGTCATTATCATATGAGATAGTATACAGCCTGTAAGCTCACTACGAGACTCGGACAATCCAGTCCGTTACATGACCGAGTCCGACTGGATATTAAAGATGGCTTCGTAGAATATTCAAGATGGTCTTATTTGGAAAAGTGTTCAACATAAGGATTGTTCATCTCGTCGAGGCGGACAGGTTTCATATTTGGGCCATCTTGATCGGAGGTCATATGCAAGCTCGGCGGCCCGCGCAAGGAGGAAGACAGAAGTTGGGCCAGATTCAAACTGAATCCGAGTTGGAATAGAACTAGGACTCTAGGACGTGAATTGATGTAATTTTTTTTGTAAGGAAAGCCTAGATGAATCCTTTGCTTGTACGGGAAGTCCAGCCGCCTCTTATATATGTTGGGGGTGATGGCCGATTGAACAACACACAATCGAACAAATCAATATACTACTTTTTCATCTACGTTTTATCTCTCCGCCGTTTTTCTCTCTCGTTCTTCGCTATTCTTCGTGTTTAAGTGCTGCAAATCCCGAGGCTCTAGGGGCGAGCGAATCGACCTAGGGCAGCCCATAGCCGCCGCACTCCCTGATGGGGTCCCTCCCGGGGGTGTGGGTTTTCGGGTCTGAAAAGCGCCCGTCGACTATCTTGCATATCTCGCTGTCGGTCGGGTCTCCTTCGACGTGAGCTGCGCTGCATAACCCCCAGCGTCGAGGGTACACGTGATGTGTTCATGTGTCAACACACTTTTTGGCGACTCTGCTGGGGATCGAAGATCAATCATCATCATCCACCATGTCCGATCTTCCCAAGCCATCTGAGGTAGACGCCGATAACATCATTAAGCCCAGTCTTGATGAGATATCGGCCGATCATCGCCAAGTCTATGAGGAGTACAAGAAGGCGCGTGAGGAGAAGGACCTGCAGGAGTTCCTTGCAAAATTCAAGAAAGATCGCCAAGGCAACATCACTCCGATTGAAGAAATCAAGTTCCCTCCTCTTCAAACTGAACAAGTTAAACCCTTTGTAAGTACTGCCTTTTCTCCTGAGCAGTGGGCTGAGATTGAAAGTCGTATTGCTGATGGTTACAATCTAGTCTATCAAACTTTTATAGAAAATACTAATGCTCAGAAGAATATATCTCAATCGTCTAGTGGTAATAATGGTGTAGCTGCTAGTGTGCAAAACACTAATGTGGCTTTACCTATTGCATCGGCGCCTCCCGTGCCGATGACTTATTATCCTACCCAAACAAATCAGATTGTGGCTGCACCCATTAATCCTATTATGAGCATGACAGGTTCGGTGGCAACGCCGAACCAAACCCTACTTACAGCTACATCCACTCGACCACTACCAAATTATGGGTCGACGTACATACCACAATTCCTACCTAGAACTAGTAACCCTACTCCTTCTATGCCACTGCCACAAACTACATCATCCACTATGGATGATGGTCTAGCTAATCTTAGAGAGGAGATGGCTAAGATGCTTCGAGAAAATTTTGGAGTTGAGTTACCTCGGAATCGGATTTACCAAAAGCCGTACCCCGAGTACTTTGATGCCATCCAGTGCCGTCCGGGGTATAAGATTCTAGATTTTGTTAAGTTCAATGGAGAGGGCACAAAAACCACATGGGAGCATGTTAGTCAATATTTAGCACAACTGGGTGAGGTAGGCTCATTGAATGAATTGAAAGTGCGTTTATTTCCTTTATCATTAACTGGTACCGCATTTTCATGGTTTTCTTCTTTACCACATGGTTCCATTTGGGTTTGGTCGCAGCTAGAGCAGAAGTTTCATGATCACTTTTATAGCAGCGACAATGAACTCAAATTGTCACATCTGACATCGGTTAAACAGAAGCATGATGAATCGGTCTCCGATTACGTCAAGAGATTCAGAGAAACAAAAAACCGGTGTTTTAGTTTGGTGAGAACCGAGAGGGACTTGGCAGACCTAGTGCTGAGTGGTTTGAGAACTCCCATTAGAGAAAAGCTAGAAGGCTACGAGTTTTTAAATATCAACCAAGTCTTACAAAGGGCTTTGGCTTAGGAAAGCCGAAGCAAAGACCTCAAAGAAGTACATAGATACAAAGTCGATCGTCCGAAGATGAATATGGTGGAATATGATAGTGATCATTCGGATGATGAGGGTGATGTTTTTGCTACTGAATTTGTTTGGCCATCTAAGGCCAAACCCTTTACTTGCAATGATCTGAAACCGATTCATAAGAATCGTGATGAAGAGATGAAGTTCACTTTTAACATTGCTAAGTGTGATAGAATATTTGATGCTTTGCTGCAGGCTAAGATTATTAGAATATCTCATACTTTACCGCCGTTTGAAGAGCTAAAATGGCGTGCTTATTGCAAGTATCATAATTCTTTTTCTCATGCTACTAACGATTGCAATGTTTTTCGATGATAGATACAATCGGCCATTAAGGACGGACGATTGAACTTTTCTGAGATGCAAGTTGATAAACAGCCTTTTCCAATGAATACCATGGATTTGGAGGGGAAGAAGCTACTCATTCGGCCGGAGGTAGCCGAATCTGCTAATAAAGCTAATGTCATTGTTGGTGAGCCCAGGAAAGACAAGGAGGACAACAAGGTCTTGGGGAGATAGGTTGTGCTTGGTAAGCAACCCGATGGCAAGGAAGTGATCAAAATCACCATCAAGAATCCTACACTCGGGGGGCAACTGCAAGTGCAAGAAAATGCTCGTGTGAGATTTGTCAAGCCCAAGAGTCCAGAAATTGGCAAGTGGAAAAGGAATGAATTTAAAGTACAGCGCAAGCAGATCAAGCCAACTTTTGATATGTTGCTGTCCAAGTACACCAACCAGTCGGCCGGTTCTAGCTTTAATCGGCCGACTCATCTGAAGCGACCAAGGTCACCATCAGCTGATATGTTCAGTCAGTATATGAAACCGAGTGGACCAAGGGTGCCGTTTCTAGAAGAGCATACACAATCTGTTTGGGATCGACTTGACTATTCATATAGAGGCCGACTGAACATTGGTGGCTATCAGTCGGCTGGTCAAAACATGCGACCGGATGGAAATTATCCGAGTGTAAGAATGCACCCAGGTGGAAGTTATCCGAGTGAAAAAATGTGGTCAAGTAGATTCCATCCGATTGAATTCCATCCGAGTGGATTCCATCCGAGTGACATCCATTCGAGTGGATTCCATCAGAGTAAAAAGGTGCCCCCGAGTGGAAATTTCATGCATCTGGAAAGTCGAAAAGAATGGCGTGTTAAATCACCAAGTGTTGCAGCAGTTGAGTCGGGAAAAGGCAAGGAGAAAATGGATGCCGACTCACTTATCTTGGGCACCGAAACATTCGCCATACAGCAGCCGATTGTGCATAGCAATCCGACTGAGCCGATACTTTCTATCGCGCCAAAGCACTCGGCTAATGACCATGAAGCAAGCGTCAGCCGAGTAAAAATGAGAGATCCTAAATACACTCAGCCAAAGTGGTGTCCTCCAGGGCTAACAAAGACACAAAAGAGGAAACTACAGAGGTTAAGGAGTCAAGAGATGGCAGAACAAGAGGCCGAGAAGCAAAGGGATAAGTTGTTCAATGACACTCGGCCTATGGTACCTACAAAACAAGTGTGGAGGCCCAAACAAATACAAGATGATGTGCTTCTACACCTATCACAGCAGCACCTACACTACCAAAAGAGGAGGACGCAATCATTTCATCGTCTACGTTACCTATTGCTTCCTCTTCACTCGGACAAATTTCTGAATCGGTGGATGCACTTGAGGAGGAGGCTGATATGTTGGACTATGAGTCTACACCGGTTCATGAAGGTATAGATATCAATATGGTGTATTACTTACCTGCTGAGTTTCGTGCTGTAGATGAGGAAGGGGAGGTGGCTCAGCTGGATTTTGGCCCTAAAAACGCGATATTCGAGAAGCCAAAAGAACCAGTAATGCATCTGAAACCATTATATCTCAGAGGTCATATCAATGGGTCGCCGCTCACTCAGATGCTTGTTGATGGTGGTGTTCTGGTAAATCTTATGCCCTATTCGGTCTTCAAGAAATTGGGTTTGCCTGATGAAGAATTGATCAAGACCAATATGGTGCTCAACGGGTTTGAAGGCAAAGGGAAAACTGAAGCCAAAGGTGTAATGTATGTGGAGCTTACAGTCGGAAGCAAAACTTTGGCTACTGCATTCTTTGTCGCTGAGGTGCAAGGTAACTACAATGTTATACTAGGCCGTGATTGGGTTCATGCAAACTAGTGCGTGCCATCCACTATGCACCAGTTTTTGATTCAGTGGGTTGATGATGAAGTGGAAGTAATTCATGCGGATAACTCGGCTTGTGTTGCTTTGGCCGATGCATCGGTGGATTGGCAACATCCCAATGCTACTTGCTTGACAGGACGTGACTTATCAGAATTTGATTTTCTCAGCGCGACCAAGAATGGTTTTGTGCCTGTCTCTTTAAAGCCGAGTGAATGCAATCGGCTCCAAGGTCTGATATGTTTAAATGGATCCTAATTCCGAGTGGTTACAAAAACGTCTTGTAAAGTATCGGTCCAATGAGAACGATATGTATGAGTCTATAGAGGAGTTGGATGACATGGATAAACTTGGATAAGGTTTTACATCAGCCGATCCGAAGAGGTAGATATTGGAGATGGTTCAGTCACTCGACCGACATTTATAAACAAAAATTTGAAAGCCGATTGTAAGCCTAAGTTAATCGAGCTATTGAAAGAATATGTTTGTTGCTTTGCATGGGCATATCATGAGATGCCAGGGTTAAGCCGAGAGCTAGTGGAGCATCGGTTGCCTATAAAGGCCGGTTTTAGACCTTATAAACAATCGGCCAGAAAATTTAATCCAAAAACATATGACCGTATCAAGGAAGAGATCGGTCGACTGCTTGAAGCTAATTTCATTCGACCTTGCAGGTATGCCGAGTGGATTTATAACATTGTCCCAGTGGAGAAGAAAGGGTCCTGTAAGTTGAGGGTGTGCATTGACTTCAGAGATTTGAATAGGGCTACACCCAATGATGAGTATCCTATGCCAATAGCCGATATGCTTATTAATGATGCTTCTGGACATAAGGTTATTAGCTTTCTAGATGGTAATGCTGGATACAACCAAATTTTTATGGCCGAAGAGGACATGTACAAGACAGCTTTTCGATGCCCTGGTTTCCTTGGTTTATTCGAGTGGACAGTGATGACATTCGGATTAAAAAATGCTGGTGCCACATATCAAAGGGCTATGAATCTGATTTTTCATGATTTACTCGGTGTCATACTTGAAGTTTATATTGATGATATTGTTGTCAAATCGGATGCTTTTGAATCTCACTTGGCCGATTTGCGTTTAGCTTTTGAAAGAATGAAAAAGTATGGACTGAAAATGAATCCTTTGAAGTGTGCTTTCGGCGTGTCAGCTGGCAAGTTTTTGGGTTTCCTTATTCATGAAGATGGTATAGAGATTGATCCCAAAAAGATAGAGGCTATACAGAAAGTGGAGGCTCCAACATGCAAGAGAGATATGCAAAAGTTCCTTGGCAAGGTCAATTATTTGAGAAGGTTCATAGCTAATCTATCAGGGAAGGTTGATGCATTTACTCCTATCCTTCGGTTAAAGAATGATGCTGATTTCACTTGGGGGGCAAAACAGCAAGAAGCATTTGATATGATCAAGAATTATTTGTGCACTCCTCCGGTGATGAGAGCACCCAAGCATAGGGAACCCTTCAGACTTTACATTGCAACAGAGGAAGGAGTTATTGGTGTTGTTCTAACTCAAGAGACCGAAGGAAAAGAGCATGCCATCACTTATTTGAGCTGCCGCTTATTGGACGCAGAGACAAGGTATACATTTATTGAGAAATTATGTCTATGATTATATTGTGCTTGCACAAAACTGAGACATTATTTAGTGCCGAGTGTTTGTGTAGTAGCTTGTCAAACCGATGTCATTAAATACATGTTGCATAGGCCAATTCTTAGTGGTAGAATTGGCAAGTGGGCTTATGCTTTGATTGAATATGATTTGGCTTATGAATCTCTAAAATCCATGAAAGGCCAAATTGTTGCTAATTTCATTGTTGAACATCGGATTAATAACAAGCAGGATGTTGATACGAACCTTGTTTCATTAGTACCATGGAGATTATACTTTGATGGTTCAGTTTGTACCAATGGCCAAGGTGTTGGTATTGTTTACATATCTCCTCATGGTGCTATTTTTGAAGCCTCATGCCGCTTAGAATATTTTTGTACAAACAATCAAGCCGAACATGAAGCATTATTATTTGGCCTAGAGATGTTACTTGCTATAGGTGTTACACATATTGAGGCTTATGGTGATTCGTTACTAGTGGTGCAGCAAATATCCAAAGTCTTTCAGTGTTTGGACGAATCACTTAATGTTTATCTTGATAAATGTCTAGATATAATATCTACTTTGGATTGCTTTAGCATTGCTCATATATCTAGACATGACAATTGGAAAGCAAATAAATTGGCACAACAAGCATCCGGATATCATGTTGATCATGGCATGTTTCATATCTCTCAAAGACCGATGTCTTGTCTTGCCAATATGGGAGAGGCCGAACCTGAACCCACTGATTCGGCCATTAACAAAAAGTCTAGTGCAGGTGACAATCCCAACTGGAGGAAGCCCATTGTTGATTACTTGTGCAATCCGAGTGAAAGGGTGGACAGGGCTGTTCGGCGTATCGCTTTCAAGTATACAATGAGAGATGATGGTATTTATCGCTGAAGAGTCGATGATATTCTTCTAAAGTGTTTGGATGAGGACCAGGCAAGAGTTGCTATGGGAGAGGTACATCAAGGCATTTGTGGCACTCACCAGTCGGCTCCCAAGATGAAATGGTTATTGCGACGTGCTGGGTTTTATTGGCCGACTATGATTAATGATTGCTTCAGATATTATAAAGGGTGCGAAGCTTGTCAAAAATTTGGTGATATTCAATTGGCTCCTGCTGCTATGTTGCATCCTATTATCAAGTCGTGGCCTTTCAGAGGATGGGGTTTAGACTTTATTGGGCAAATTCATCCATCTTCCTCAAAGGGGCATCGGTTCGTATTGGTGGCAACTGGTTATTTCACTAAATGGTCTGAAGCAGTACCTCTCAAGAACATGACACATACAGAGGCAATTCAATTCATAACCGATCACATTATTCATAGATTCGGTATTCCTCAAACGTTAACAACAGATCAAGGTTCATCTTTCATGTCACATCAAGTCAGAGAGTTTGCCGGATCTTATAACATAAAGTTGCTCAATTCCTCTCCATATTATGCCCAAGCTAATGGACAAGCTGAGTCTAGCAAAAAAATCAAACTCATCAAGAAAAAGATTGAAGATAATCCAAGGAGATGGCATGAGTTGTTGTCTGAAGCTTTGTGGGCACATAGAATTTCAAGGCATGGTGCTACGAAGTGACCCCATATGAGCTAGTATATGGCCAAGAGGCCGTTTTACCAGTGGAAGTAAATTTGAATGCTTTGAGAATAGCCAAACAAAATGATTTATCGGCAGTAGACTTTTATAACTTGATGATGGATAATATTGATGAGGTTGCCAATAAACATTTGGTTGCTTTGAAGTCCATAGAGAGAGACAAGTTGAGGGTTGCAAGAGCTTACAATAAGAAAGTTAAGTTGAAGAATTTTCAAGTTGGTGATCTCGTCTGGAAAGTGATTCTGCCGATTGGTTCAAGAGATAGAAAATTCGGGAAGTGGTATCCAAGTTGGGAAGGTCCTTTTAGAATTACAAGAGTTGTTCCCGGAAATTCATATTTGGTGGAATCAATACAAGGGGCATTGTTACCACGAGCTCTCAATGGCAAATATTTGAAGAAGTACCACCCGAGTGTGTGGCAGGAAGCCTAAGTAGGCAATGGCCGATAAATGATTATCGCCCTTAGCACAAACATGGCCAATACATAATTATCGCCCTGAGAAAAATAAATGGCCGATGGAGTGTTGATATCGTCCTTAGAACAAACACTATGCATATTATTTTTTGGCGTGCAAGCTTTGCCGAAAAACAGGGGGGCATGTGTTGACACCTGATTTTGGCAAGATACAAATTGCAATGAAGATGATCTCGAGTGAACAGGTTTTCAGCATGAAAAGATTCACGTCGCCGAGTGGAACCACTTTGATGTTTCGGTTATATTCATTCGACTTTATCTTACGGACCGAAACTATACTCTGAGTGGCATAATTCAATGTTCCGAGTGGTTTTTGGCCAATCACGTCTTCAAGATGACCTCGGATGAAGGATCACTCTTAAGGAATTGTCTTCGTCTCGTCGAGGCAATTGATTTTGATATATAAATCATCTCAATCCGAGTTCATATGCAAAAGTTAGAGGCAATACACTACAGACCGAACCTCAACGGAAATATGGCGCGAGGTGCCACACACTTGTCTGATAGGTTGCGCGAGTAATTCGGCCATCAAGACGGCCTTGAATCGAAAAGCCTTCAACATGAAAAAGTTATGTCTCGTCGAGCCGATCATTTTTCATATAAAATATGTCTCAATCCGAGGTCGTATGAAACCTGGAGAGGCAAATCAAGATCAGGCTGTGTTTTCAGTCGAGAAATCCGAGTGAAAAGTTTACCATCCGAGTGAAAACCTACCGATCGAGTAAAAGGTCGAGTGAAAAACTTATCAATCGAGTAAAAGTTTGGCTTCCGAGTGAAAATATAGTAATCCGAGTGAAATTATCATCCGAGTGAAGTTATTCCGAGTGAAAAAATTACCATCGGAATGAAAACTTGACGTTCGAGTAAGATATTGCCTTCCGAGCGAAATATAGTCATCCGAGTGAAAGATTGTCTTCCGAGTGAAATTATAGTCATCCGAGTGAAAGATTGTCTTCCGAGTGAAAGACTCTAACATCCGACTGAAAAGGTCCAGTCGGACGAAAAACTCTAATATCCGAGTGGATGAGCTCGGATCCGACTAAAACTGAAGATGTGCCCGAAAGGTAATCCAGATGACCTCGGATGGAAAAGTGATCAACACGGAAGTTGTGCGCATCGTCAAAACGGTGAACTTTGGTTTTGGAGTCATTATCATATGAGATAGTATACGGCCTGTAAATTAACTACGAGACTTGGATAATCTAGTCCGTTACATGACCGGGTCCGACTGGATATTAAAGATGGCTTCGTAGAATATTCAAGATGGTCTTATTTGGAAAAGTGTTCAACATAAGGATTTTTCGTCTCGTCGAGGCACACAAGTTTAATATTTGGGACATCTTGATCGGAGGTCATATGAAAGCTCGGCAGCCCGCGCAAGGAGGAAGACAGAAGTTGGGCTAGATTCAGACTGAATCCGAGTTGGAATAGAACTAGGACTTTAGGACGTGAATTGATGTAAAATTTTTTGTAAGGAAAGCCTAGATGAATCCTTTGCTTGTACGGGAAGTCCAGCCGCCTCTTATATATGTTGGGGGTGATGGCCGATTGAACAACACACAATTGAACAAATCAAGATACTACTTTTTCATCTACATTTTATCTTTCCACCGTTTTTCTCTCTCGTTCTTCATTGTTCTTCGTGTTTGAGAGCTGCGAATCCCGAGGCTCTAGGGGTGAGCGAATCGACCTAGGGCAGCCCATAGCCGCCGCACTCCCTGAAGGGGTCCTTCCCAGGGGTGTGGGGTTTTCGGGTCTGCAAAAGCGCCCGTCGACTGTCTTGCGTATCGCGTTGTCGGTCGGGTCTCCTCCAATGTGAGCTGCAGTGCATCACCCCCGTCATCGAGGGTACACATGACGTGTTCGTGTGTCAACAAAAAGCAAAGGAAATAACTAAGTATTGGAAGATTAATATGATAAAGATAGACCCGGGGGCCATAGGTTTCACTAGTGGCTTCTCTCAAGAGCATAAGTATTTTACGGTGGGTGAATGAATTATTGTTGAGCAATTGACAGAATGAGCATAGTTATGAGAATATCTAGGTATGATCATGTATATAGGCATCACGTTCGAGACAAGTAGACCGACTCCTGCCTGCATCTACTACTATTACTCCACTCATTGATCGCTATCCAGCATGCATCTAGAGTATTAAGTTAATGAAAACAGAGTAACGCCTTAAGCAAGATGACATGATGTAGAGGGATAAATTCATGCAATATGATAAAAACCCATCTTGTTATCCTCGATGGCAACAATACAATACGTGCCTTGCTGCCCCTACTGTCACTCGGAAAGGACACCACAAGATTGAACCCAAAGCTAAGCACTTCTCCCATTGCAAGAAAGATCAATCTAGTAGGCCAAACCAAACTGATAATTCCAAGAGACTTGCAAAGATAACCAATCATACATAAAAGAATTCAGAGGAGATTCAAATATTGTTCAAAGATAATCTTGATCATAAACCCACAAGTCATCGGTCTCAACAAACACACCGCAAAAAGAAGATTACATCGAATAGATCTCCACAAGAGAGGGGGGAACTTTGTATTGAGATCCAAAAAGAGAGAAGAAGCCATCTAGCTAATAACTATGGACCCGAAGGTCTGAGGTAAACTACTCACACTTCATTGGAGAGGCTATGGTGTTGATGTAGAAGCCCTCCGTGATGGATGCCCCCTCCGGCAGAGCTCCGGAATAGGCCCCAAGATGGGATCTCGTAGATACAGATAGTTGCGGCGGTGGAATTAGGGTTTTGGCTCCGTATCTGGTCGTTTGGGGATAAGTAGGTATATATAGGAGGAAGAAGTACATCGGTGGAGAAACAGGGGGCCCACGAGGGTGGAGGGCGCGCCTGGGGGGGGGGTAGTTGCACCCCCTACGTCGTGGCCTCCCTGTTGGTTGCTTGACGTAGGGTCCAAGTCTCTTGGGTCTTGTTCGGTGAGAAAATCACGTTCCCAAAGGTTTCATTCCGTTTGGACTCCGTTTGATATTCCTTTTCTTCGAAACCCTAAAATAGGCAGAAAAACATCAATTCTGGGTTGGGCCTCCAGTTAATAGGTTAGTCCCAAAAATAATATAAAAGTGGATAATAAAGCCCAATAATGTCCTAAACAGTAGATAATATAGCATGGAGCAATCAAAAATTACAGATACGTTGGAGACGTATCAATGATATCAACAGAACGGGCTCGACGAGACAAAGAAATGAGCTTTGGAATCACCTCATTTGGAGCTACGGTTAAAAATATATGATTGTTCTTTTGCTAGGGACTTATTTGTAAGAACATCCTCACAAACAGGCCCTTAGCCGGAAAAACAGAACGAGCCTTTCTCATAAATATGCTTTCCAGAGAGGAAAACGCATTCCAGCCCGAAGAATAAATGAATTACGCCTTCGATAAGGGAAAGCGTACTCACAGGAGTACGTCTCCACTTATCCACGTCAGCGTGGACGGTGTCGGCCAGCTGGGTCACTTATAGGTGGGCCCCACCCCTTTCTCCCTCCTCCCGCTTCTTCTTCTCGCTCGCGCCTGACAGAACAAAGAGAGGGGGCGAGGCAGAGGCGCGGCTGGACTTGGCCAGCGATGGGCTCGTCGGCTCCGGCCAGCTCCGGCCAAGGGGAGGCCACCGTCGAGCGCGGCGCGGCCCACCACATCCATGCAGACAGGAAATGAGCGCCAGGGAGGAGAGGAGGGATGGCAGCACGTGTCAGGACCCCGATCCTAAGTCACACTGATCTAGCATGTAACACATCATATCACTTTGCGGCCTCACGCACGGTATTCCCATGGGTGCCACCTTACCTGGCCCGAGACCGTTTGCGCCTTTTGGCTCACGTATATGATAGTGTCTCTAGCATCCATATGACAAAGAACCCGGGCCGACATGACTAGCCGTAAACCCAAAGTGGCACTAACGTACAGGGACAGGCATACATGACCCAACAACGAATGTGTCAGTCATCTGCGAGTGAATCCGGGCTGTAGCAGCTGGGCTAACAGGACTCCGGAGAATCCGGGCTGTAGCAGGCTAACAGGACTCCGGAGACACCGCGTGACATTTCCCCGAAGGGACAGACACAGGAACGAAGAAGGACACATGCTGACCAGCCTAAGTGTTCCAGAGCAGTAGCAAGCTACCATGGCTCACTAGAAGCACTAGGAGACATTTCCCGGTAAGAGAGGCTACCAAGGATAAACAACTAGGTTGTCGGATCCCACACATACCAAGCATTTCAAATCATACACACAATATGCTCGATATGTGCAAATACAACATGGCATCACAACATAACTCTATGACTCAAAGTATTTATTCAATAGGCTCCGAGGAGCGAGATATTAAAAACATGGGTCTCATGACCCAACATTCAGAGCATACAAGCCAAAGCACATACGGAAGCTTAACATGTCTGAGTACAAACATCTACAAATGAAAAAGGCTGAGAAGCCTGACTATCTACCAGATCCTGCCGAGGGCACAAGAACATAGCTGAGGTATCAAGCTAAACGTCGAAGTCCACATGGAACTACTAGCGAGACTGAAGTCTCTCTGCAAAACATAAATTAAGCAAATGTGAGTACAAATGTACCCAGCAAGACTTACATCAGAACTAACTACATATGCATCATTATCAACAAAGGGATGATGGGGTTTAACTGCAGCAAGCCAGCTTTGACTCGGTGGCTAACCTGAACTACTACTGCAAGTAACTCCTTTGAGGTGGCGCACACGAGTCCACATATTCACCATTTCAATACACCACTATGGATCCGCTTCCGACTCCCTACGAGAACGCCATCCATAGCACTCATGCCTATCTTGCGCATTTTAGAGTATCCAATTTCACTTGTCTATGAACTATACACGCAACCCAGAGGTCCTTTACCGCGGACACGGCTATTCGAATAGATCATTTATAACCCTGCAGGGGTGTACTTCTTCACACACGCTCTCGCCACTTACCACCATGTACACATCGTGTATCTCGGCAACCTTCAAGCGGATGCCTGGCGAGGGAGTCGGCCACGACCTGACTAACCACACAAGTCTCTAGTCCAGGTTTATCGCCTATTTGGGTTCCATCCACGAGGAGATCCGGCCGGGGTTTCGCTCACAGCCCCAAACGATGTGTACAGGGTTCCGCGACACCAAACATGCGCCCGGCATACCCGGCCACGGTGTGTCTACCGCATCATAGCCCACTCCTAGGGTCAGCTCTATGCACGGCCTCCAACACATATCCTACAAACACCAGAAACTAGTTGCAACTCCTGGACAGAGGGAAAGGGCAGTTAATAAGTCGAGAGAGTCCATTGGTTTCGGGCCCAATGCGTGGTAGTAGCTGTTCATGGATCACAAACACAGAACTCAGTTCCTAAGGATGGCTTCAATGAAACAACCCACCATGTACTCCTACATATCCTCTTATCGATACCTTTACCAAATCGTGTTCACACACTTAGCTCTCAACAATAGGACATGTTCACACACCTCTAGTTCATCCCCGATGAATCAGACCTGACTCAACTCTAAGCAGTAGCAGGCATGACAAACAAGCATGAATGAGTAGGCACATCAGGGCTCAAACAACTCCTACTCATGCTAGTGGGTTTCATCTATTTACTGTGGCAATGACAGGTCATGCAGAGGAAAGGGGGTTCAACTACCACAACATGTAACAATTGAATCGTTGTTGTCCAAATGCAGTAAAAGAGAGCAGAAGCGAGAGAGTGGGATTGTATCGGAATGAACAAGGGGGTTTTGCTTGCCTGGGACTTCTAAAGATAGTATAGTTCTTCATTGGTGTCAACGATCACAACGTCGGAACAACGTCCACTGAGATGGGACAAATACCGGCAACAGAGAATGAACACAATCAATGCAATGCCACAATATGATGGATGATCATGACATGGCAATATGCTGTGATTTGAGCTAATGCATCTAGCAACAGGTTAAATGCAGTTGGTTTGAACCCTAGGTTCAAATTCAAACTCCATATGTTAATATTCAAATGTCATTGAATTGTTTTTTCCAATTCAGCAGCTATAAGTTGTTCCAACATGCATGAAAATGGTACAGATGGATAGATTGGATTTTTCTGATCATTTTGCATATATAAATTATTTCATTTGGAGTTACAGTTGATTTTCTATGATTTTTAGAAGTTTTGGGCATTTTTGGAAATAAATAAATCATTTGGATTTATTTAAATTCCAGAAAAGCTTTACTGCATCAGCATTGCGCAAGGCTGATGTCAGCGGGTCAACTGGGCTGGCCAAGTCAAACCTGACCTGCGGGACCCATTGGTCAGTGACTCAGCTAATTAACAGTTTCAATTAAACTAATTAATAGTGTTAATTAGTGCTAACTAAAATCCTAATCTAGGGTTAGTCAGGGGCTAGCCCAAATTGTCTGTGACTCATGGGGAATCAAACCCCAGGTCAAACAGGCTGGCGGCTCGCTGCCGGCGAGTGCCGAGATGGCGTAGCGCGTCAGAAATGCACTACAGAGGGCGGTTTTGGGCGCGGCTTAGTGCATTGGGGAGCTCTCGCTCACGCGCATCTGATGGACCGGACTAAGTGAGAGCGATAAAGTCATATTGTCCGATTGCCTGGTTCGCTGCACTAACACCTCCTTCACGGACCAAGACACTGGGTCAAGTGTGTTTAGGTGCTATCCCGAACACCCCTGTACTACCTACGTGGGGGTTGAAGCCGACGACTGGCCAACTCTCAGATATCGTAAACGGTCGCACAGGAGGAAAATATTTTAAAATAAAGCAAGAAGCACATCATACATAAGCCTTGTTTCATAGTACATTATTGGACAATATAGGATACATTCATTCAAAAATGATGTCCTTCAAACACTGGCCCTCTACAATATGGGATCATTCTAGGACATCATCAAAATACCTCTCCGGTGTATGGTGCTCTTAGCCTGTGGGCGGTTCCTCGGTTGTGAGCCTGACGGCGTCCATCTTCGCCCACTGCACTTTGACACGGGCGAAGGCCATCCGCGCACCTTCAATGCAGACTGACCGCTTCACGACATCAAGCCGGGGCAGGCACCGACCAGCCGCTTCACGAGCGCGAAGTAGCTGCTGGGTATGGGTTCGGCAGGCCACAGGCGGATTATAAAATCCCTCATGGCCAATCCGTCCACCCTATGCAGTTCGGTGAACTGCTTCAGCTGATCGCTGAGGGGCACGAGATGCTCAGGCGCAAGATATTGCGACCAGAATAGCTGTTCCATCGAGCTTCCCTCTTCGGCTCGCAAGAACTCCACAGTGTCGGCAACACTCTGAGGCAGGTCTACAAGCGCTCCTGGAGAACTACAAATCCAGGCCAGTAACAGGTATTTTTCTCACAAATTTGCTATGCATCTTAAAGGCCTTACCAGCCGCAATTTGCTTCGCCTCCTGGATCTCCCGGCAGGCGTTTTGGGCTTCAGTCCGGGCCTCCTGAGCACTTTGGAGGGCCTTAGCAAGTTTGGATTTTTTTTATCTGAAATTTTGTGATCTAAGGACTCACATTTGCTTATAGCATCCTTGATCTCTTGCTGGACTTCCTCCACCCTTGACTCATGTCTTAGGCGGGCGGCTTGTTCCTCCTTTGCCTCTTTCTTGGCCTCGGCCAGCGCGCTCTTGAGGGTAATGACCTCAGACACGTCAGCTATGACCAAAATTATAAGACTCATTCAGATGGAAAATTGTTGCTTATATTATTTCAAGAGCATTTTCGGTATCACATACCTTTCTTTTCCGCTAACTTCCGCCTCAGCTCAGACCCTTTGGCGGCCTGGGTAGCTGGCGCCTGTGTCGCAGCCTGTTTGGTTCAAATAGATATGTGTGTTAATCTCCTGATTGAGACATTAGATCCTCTGTTCGACCTTTCCTTGTGAATACCGGATAGAGTCTCAGGGGCTACTATCTATACACAGACACTTTTTCTCATATAGCCAAAAGGTATTATATTACGTACCTCAAAGCCTCTCAGAAGGCTAGTATAGGCCTCATTCAATCCGCTTTTGGCGGACTGAACCCTTTCAACCACCGTACTCATAAGGGTAAGATGTTCTTCTACAATGATGGCACTTTGAAGTGCTTCCACCAGAGTATCCGGCGCCTCCGGATTGACAGAGGTTGTTGGTGGGACTTGTGCAACCCCTTCTTTCGAAGGAGGTTTCCCGCTTGATTCTGGAGCCATATACGTCTCCAGAATAATATTCGTTTGGGTACCGAATTGTGCATAGCCCCCATCGTCTATCTCCATGGGGGTCGATTCCCCCATGTTTTGGTAGCAGGGATATCGCCCTCTGGCACCACTGTGGCAGCTCCCCGCACCTTCCCCGACCCGGAAGGGTCCTTTGGGACAACACTTCGGCATTATTCATAGCTTTGGGGGAGGAGGCCGGCGGAGGTGACCTGCTGTCCTTCACATTCGGATCCAGCGAATTCCCCGAAGATGAGGATTGCTGGGGGAGGACGTGAGCCGGACTGCACCGCGTAATGCAGTATATTAAAGATCATAATGTGGAAAGTCGAATAGATATATAAGTACAAGTGCCTTTGGGGGTACTTATGATCCGTCCAGGGGCTTTGTCCTGGGGCGCCATTCATCGGCGTCTGATTCAGAGTCATCCATGAGGGAGATTCTCCCTTTCTTAGACAACTCCGCCTCCAGATCTGTGGAAGCCCCCCTTTTCTTCTTTCCCCCCTTAAGGGGAGATTTACTTTCTTTCTCCTCCCCTTCATCTTCATCAGGGGAGGAGTGGGTCTCGGTGTCTTCGGACACTATGTCCGAAGCACATTTACGGCGGAGGTCATGCCTGATATGGCGCTGGAACCATCATCCTCATTAATAGAGGGATGGTTGGGTCTTCGGGTAGTGGAGCTAGACAGTGAATCCGCTCCGCCTTCTTCGTCTAGCCCTGTGGGAAGAATGGAAAGCCTAGTAAGCCCCTTGGATTTGCAAACAATAAAGTTATTATAAAAACTTACAGGAGATGATGCGTGAGTACAGTCGAGGCCAAGATCCTCGGTCGTTTCTGGCCACGTCTTTTGGGTCTTGAACAGCAGCTTCCACATGTCTCCGTGCTCCGTGCCGAAGAATCGCCGCAGGGTCCGGGAACTGACCAGGTCGAACTCCCACATATGATGAGTCCAGTTTTGGCAGGGGAGCATCCGGCGAAAGAGCATTACCTGGATTATGCTGGCAAGACTGGTATTCTTGTCTACCATACTCTTGATGCGCTTCTGCAGCATCGTCACCTCGTCGGATAATGCCCAGTCCAGGCCCTTGTTGAGCCAATATGTTGATACGTCCATTTTGCATCATGCTTCTGTATCGATATTTATTGCATTATGGGCTGTTATTACACATTATGTCACAATACTTATGTCTTTTCTCTCTTATTTTACAAGGTTTACATGAAGAGGGGGAATGCCGGCAGCTGGAATTCTGGGCTAGAAAAGGAGCAAGTATTAGAGACCTATTATGTGCATCTCCAAAAGTCCTAAAACTCCATGGGAATTATTTTCATAATATATAAAAAAAATATTGGGCGAAGAAAGTACCAGAGGGGGACCACCCACCGTCCATGAGGGTGGGGGCGCGCCCTCCTGACTCGTGGGCACCTCGGTGTCCCTCTGATGCCCATCTTTGTCTATATGGAGTCTTTCATCAAGGAAAAATCATAAGAAAGCTGACGGGACGAAACTCTGCCGCCACGACGTGGAACCTTGGCGGAACCAATCTAGGGCTCCGGCGGAGCTGTTCTGCCAGGGAAACTTCCCTCCGGGAGGGGAAATCATCACCATCGTCATCACCAATGATCCTCTCATCAGGAAGGGGTCGATCTCCATCAACATCTTCACCAGCACCATCTCATCTCAAACCCTAGTTCATCTCTTGTATCCAATCTTTGTATACAAACCTCAGATTGGTACCTGCGGGTTGCTAGTAGTGTTGATTACTCCTTGTAGTTGATGCTAGTTGGTTTACTTGGTGGAAGATCATATGTTCAGATCCATATGCATATTAATACCCCTCTGATTATGAACATGAATATGCTTTGTGAGTAGTTACGTTTGTTCCTAAGGACATGGGAGAAGTCTTGCTATAAGTAGTCATGTGAATTTGGTATTCGTTCGATATTTTGATGAGATGTATGTTGTCTTTCCTCTAGTGGTGTCATGTGAACGTTGACTACATGGCACTTCACCATTGTTTGGGCCTAGAGGGAGGCATTGGGAAGTAATAAGTAGATGATGGGTTGCTAGAGTGACAGAATCTTAGACCCTAGTTTATGCGTTGCTTCATAAGGGGCTGATTTGGATCCATATGTTTCATGCTATGGTTAGGTTTACCTTAATACTTCTGTTGTAGTTGCGGATTCTTGAAATAGGGGTTAATCATAAGTGGGATGCTTGTGCAAGTAAGGTTAGTACCCAAGCACCGGTCCACCCACATATCAAATTATCAAAGTACCGAATGTGAATCATATGAACATGATGAAAACTAGCTTGACGATAATTCCCATGTGTCCTCACGAGCGCTTTACTTCATATAAGAGTTTGTCCAGGCTTGTCCTTTGCTACAAAAAGGATTGGTACATATTGCTCTAGCTTATTTATTTTTATTACTTGCTACTCATTACAAATTATCTTATCACAAAACTATCTGTTGCCGATAATTTCAGTGCTTGTAGAGAATACCTTACTGAAAATTGCTTATCATTTCCTTCTGCTCCTCATTGGGTTCGACACTCTTACTTATCGAAAAGGCTACAATAGATCCCCTACACTTGTGGGTCATCAAGACTCTTTTCTGGCGCCGTTGCCGGGGAGTGAAGCACCTTTGGTAGGTTGAATTTGGTAAGGAAAATTTTATATTGTGTGCTGAAGTTTACTGTCACTTGTTACTGTGGAACATAATCCTTTGAGGGGATTGTTCGGGGTATCTTCACCCCGACCAGTAGAGCAAAGAGTTGCTCCTCAACCTACTGAACCTATTGAAAATGTTTACTTTGAAATTCCTTCGGGTATGATAGAGAAACTGCTAGCTAATCCTTTCACATGTGACGAAACATTACATCCGGATTTGCACCTAATCTATGTGGATGAAGTTTGTGGATTATTTAAGCTTGCGGGTATGCCCGAGGATGTTATCAAGAAGAAGGTCTTCCCTTTATCTTTGAAGGTAGATGCATTGACATGGTTTAGGTTATGTGATGATATTGGATCATGGAACTACCAACAATTGAAATTGGAATTTCATCAGAAGTTTTATCCTATGCATCTTGTTCATTGTGATCGTAATAATATATATAATTTTTGGCCTCGCGAAGGAGAAAGCATCGCTCAAGCTTGGGGGAGGCTTAAGTCAATGTTATATTCATGCCCCAATCATGAGATCTCAAAATAAATGATTATTCAGAATTTTTATGCTCGGCTTTCTCTCAGTAATCGCTCCATGCTCAATACTTCTTGTACTAGATCTTTTATGATGAAGACTATTGAATTCAAATGCGATTTATTGGAAAGATTTAAACGCAACTCTGAAGATTGGGATCTTGATGAAGGTAAGGAGTCAGGTATAACACCTAAGTTCGATTGTGTTAAATCTTTTATGGATACCGATGTTTTCCGTGAATTTAGCACTAAATATGGACTTGACTCTGAGATAGTAGCTTCTTTCTGTGAATCCTTCGCTACTCATGTTGATCTCCCTAAGGAGAAGTGGTTTAAATATAATCCTCCCATTGAAGTAAAAGTAGTTGCACCTATTAAAGTTGAAGAAAATATTATTATTTATATTCCTACTGCTTATATTGAGAAACCACCTTTCCCTATTAGAATAAAGGATCATGCTAAAGCTTCAACTGTGGTCAACAAAAGTAATATTAAGACACCCAAACCCCCTAAGAAAACTAAAGTTGAACCTATTGTTGCTATGGTTAAAGATCTCTTGTCCAACAATACTGATGGGCATGTTATTTACTTCTGCAATGAATCTGCTAGAATTGCTAGACCTGATACTAAAAATAAACATAGACATGTTGTAGGCATGCATGTCATTTCTGTTAAAATAGGAGATCGGCTTGTGTGATATGGGTGCTAGTGCAAGTGCAATACCTCATTCCTTATACAAAAAATTATGCATGATATTGCACCTGCTGAGATAGAAGAGATAGATGTTACAATTAAGCTCGCCAATAGAGATACTATTTCACCAGTTGGGATTGTTAGAGATGTTGAAGTCTTGTGTGGGAAAGTTAAATATCCTGCTGATTTTCTTGTTCTTGGTTCCCCACAAGACGACTTTTATCCCATTATATTTGGTAGACCCTTCTTGAATATTGTTAATGCTAGGATAGACTGCAATAAGGATATTGTTTCTGTTGGTTTAGGGATATGTCTCATGAGTTTAATTTTGCTAAATTTCGTAGACAACCCCATGATAAAGAATTTCCTAGTAAAAATTAAATTATTGGTCTTGCTTCTATTGCCATGCCTCCTAGTGATCCTTTAGAACAATATTTGCTAGACCATGAAAATGATATGTTTATGAATTAAAGAAGGGAAATAGATGAAGTGTTCTTTAAATAGGGACCTATTTTGAAACACAACTTGCCTATTGAAATCCTAGGGGATCCTCCTCCACCTAAGGGTGATCCCGTGTTTGAGCTTAAACCTTTACCTGATACTCTTAAATATGCTTATCTTGATGAGAAAGAGATATATCCTATTATTATTAGTGCTAACCTTTCAGAGCATGAAGAAACGAAATTATTGAAAACTCTGAAGAAGCACCGTGCTGCTATTGGATATACTCTTGATGATCTTAAGGGCATTAGTCCCACTCTATGCCAGCACAAAATAAAGCTGGAGAAAGACGCTAAACCAGTTGTTGATCACCAACGATGGTTAAATCCTAAGATGAAAGAAGTGGTAAGAAAAGAAATACTTAAGCTTCTTGAGGCAGGTATAATGTATCCCATTGCTGATAGTCAGTGTGTAAGTCCTGTCCATTGTGTCCCTAAGAAGGGAGGTATTACTGTTGTTCCTAATGATAAAGATGAATTGATCCCACAAAGAATTGTTACAGGTTATAGAATGGTAATTGATTTCCGCAAATTAAATAAAGCTACTAAAAAGGATCATTACCCTTTACCTTTTATTGATCAAATGCTAGAAATATTATCCAAACATACACATTTTTGCTTTCTAGATGGTTATTCTGGTTTCTCTCAAATACCTGTGTCAAAAGAGGATCAAGAAAAGAGAACTTTTACTTGCCCTTTCGGTACCTTTGCTTATAGACGTATGCCTTTTGGTTTATGTAATGCACCTGCTGATTTCCGCAAATTAAATAAAGCTACTAAAAAGGATCATTGCCCTTTACCTTTTATTGATCAAATGCTAGAAATATTATCCAAACATACACATTTTTGCTTTCTAGATGGTTATTCTGGTTTCTCTCAAATACCTGTGTCAAAAGAGGATCAAGAAAAGAGAACTTTTACTTGCCCTTTCGGTACCTTTGCTTATAGACGTATGCCTTTTGGTTTATGTAATGCACCTGCTACTTTTCAAAGATGTATGACTGCTATATTCTCTGACTTTTGTGAAAAGATTGTTGAGGTATTCATGGATGATTTCTCCATTTATGGGACTTCTTTTGATGATTGCTTAAGCAACCTTGATGAGTTTTGCAGAGATGTGAAGAAACTAATCTTGTCTTGAATTGGGAGAAGTGCCACTTCATGGTTAATGAAGGTATTTTCTTGGGGCATAAAATTTCTGAAAGATGTATTAAAGTTGATAAAGCTAAAGTTGATGATATTGAAAAGATGTCATGTCCTAAGGACATAAAAGGTATAAGAAGTTTCCTTGGTCATGCCGGTTTTTATAGGAGGTTCATCAAGGACTTCTCTAAATTTCTCGGCCTCTGACCAATCTCTTACAAAAAGATGTCCCTTTTGTCTTTGATGATGATTGTGTAGAAGCATTTTAAATACTTAAGAAAGCTTTGATTTCTGCACCTATTGTTCAGCCTCCTGATTGGAATTTACCCTTTGAAATTATGTGTGATGCTAGTGATTATGCTATAGGGGCTGTTCTAGGACAAAGAGTTGATAAGAATTAAATGTTATTCAATATGCTAGTAAAACTCTAGACAGTGCTCAAAGAAATTATGCTACTACTGAAAAAGAATTTTTAGCAGTTGTGTTTGCTTGTGATAAGTTCAGACCTTATCTTGTTGATTCTAAAGTAACTGTTCACACTGATCATGCTGTTATTAAATATCTTATGGAAAATAAAGATGCTAAACCTAGACTTATTAGATGGGTTCTCTTGCTACAAGAATTTGATTTGCATATTATTGATAGAAAGGGAGCTGAGAACCCCGTTGCAGACAACTTGTCTAGGTTAGAGAATGTTCTTGATGACCCACTACCTATTGATGATAGCTTTCCTGATGAACAATTAGCTGTCATAAATGCTTCTCGTACTGCTCCATGGTATGCTAATTACATTTTTGCTAAATTTATACCACCTAGTTTCACATACCAACAAAAGAAAAAGTTCTTCTATGATTTAAGACATTACTTCTGGGATGACCCACATCTTTATAAAGAAGGAGTAGATGGTGTTATTAGACGTTGTGTACCTGAGCATGAAGAGGAACAGATCCTATGCAAGTGTCACTCCGAGGCTTATGGAGGACACCATGCTGGAGAAAGAACTGCACATAAGGTATTGCAATCTGGTTTTTATTGGCCGACTCTCTTCAAGGATGCCCGTAAGTTTGTCTTGTCTTGTGATGAATGTCAAAGAATTGGTAATATTAGTAGACGTCAAGAAATGCCTAAGAATTATTCACTTGTTATTGAACCATTTAATGTTTGGGGCTTTGATTATATGGGACTGTTTCCTTCCTCTAATGGGCATACTCATATCTTAGTTGTTGTTGATTATGTTACTAAGTGGGTAGAAGCTATTCCAACTAGTAGTGCTGATCATAACACCTCTATTAAGATGTTTAAAGAAGTTATTTTTTCGAGGTTTGGAGTCCCTAGATACTTAATGACTGATGGTGGTTCACATTTTATTCATGGTGCTTTCCGTAAAATGCTTGCTAAGTATGATGTTAATCATAGAATTGCATCTCCTTATCACCCACAGTCTAGTGGTCAAGTAGAACTGAGTAATAGAGAGCTCAAATTAATTTTTCAAAAGACTGTTAATAGATCTAGAAAGAATTGGTCCAAGAAACTTGATGATGCATTATGAGCTTATAGAACTGCATATAAGAATCCTATGGGTATGTCTCCGTATAAAATGGTTTATGGTAAAGCATGTCACTTACCTCTTGAACTAGAACATAAGGCATATTGGGCTATTAAAGATATCAATTATGATTTCAAACTTGCCGGTGAGAAGAGGCTTTTTGACATTAGCTCACTTGATGAATGGAGAGCCTAGGCTTATGAGAATGCCAAACTGTTTAAAGAAAAAGTTAAATGATGGCATGATAAAAGGATACAAAAATGTGAGTTTAATGTAGGTGATTATGTATTGTTATACAACTCTCGTTTAAGATTTTTTGCAGGCAAAATCCTCTCTAAATGGGAAGGTCCTTACGTCATCGAGGAGGTCTATCATTCCGGTGCCATAAAAATCAACAACTTCGAAGGCACAAATCCGAGGGTGGTGAACGGTCAAAGAATCAAACATTATATCTCAGGTAATCCCATAAATGTTGAAACTAATGTTATTGAAACCGTAACCCCGGAGGAATACATAAGGGACACTTTCCAGAATGTTTCAGACCTCGAAAAGGAATAGGTACGTGGTACGGTAAGTAAACCGACTCCAAAACAGTTCTAATGCCAATTTTTTCTCCATTTTGGAATATTTAAGAAAATAGGAAAATAAGAAGTAGTCCGGGAAGGACACGAGGCTTCCACGAGGGTGGAGGGCACGCCCTACACCCCTGGGCGCGCCCCCCTGTCTCATGGGCACCTCGTGTGCTCTCCGGACTCTGTTTTCTTGCACGATACTTCTTTCGGTCGGCAAAAATTCATTATATAATCTCCCGAAGGTGTTGACCACCGTATCATGCAAATATCTTCTGTCTTTGTTTCGGGCTGTTTTTCTGACAGATCTTGATCGCCATGGCATCTTAAAGTGGCCCCAAGGACAAGTTCTTCGAGAAGGTCATCAATCCCTACCTCGCGGAGGTGATGCAACACCCTCAAACCATTGAGATGCATGAGGGGTTGCTGCACCTCCACGATGTTGAGGGACCGAGGAGGACCGGAAGCATGGAGACAAGGCTCGAGGCATTGGAGCAACAAGTTTTCAAGTGCCAGGAGATGGTGGAACATGGACTCGACTCCAATCATATAATGATCATGGAGTTCACCAACAACCACAAGATAGATGACAAGAACATTGGGGAGGCCATCTTCAAGCTTCACGAGAAAATCGAGCGCCATGAAGCCCAGATCTACGACCTGCAAAACCAAAACTATGAGTATGAATATAGATTCAAGAGGATGAGTTTGGCTGCAGATTTGAGGATCCCAGAGACTCGATCATCCTTCTATGATGGTGAGCCTATGCCTTGGAAGATGGACGACAAGCCTACATCATCAACAACTCCATCATCACCACCTTCGAGGAAGGAAACATAAACACATGGGTATAGGCACTCCCCTTGGCAACTGCCAAGCTTAGGGGAGTGCCCCGGTATTGTATCACCATCACTTTTATCTTTACCGTTTTTCTTAGTTCGATCCTTTTGGTTATATCCTGATCTAGTAGAATAAAGTCTTAGTATGATCTAGTTGTGAGTTTTGCGTTATGATCTTTCTATGTAATCGAGTCTGTGAGCTATATATAATAAAGATTAGTGTTGAGTCAAGGGCTTGATTATTTTGCTATGATCTTGAGGGAATGTAATAAAAAAGCAAATAAAAATAAATAAAGAGATCATATGGATCTTATGGAGAGTAATGACTTCACATATAAAGAGTATGATGAATAAAAGTTGTTGAGAGTTGACAAACATAGTTTTGGTCATCGTTGCAATTAATAGGAAGTAATAAAGAAAGAGAGGTTTTCACATATAAATATACTATCATGGACATATTTTATGATTGTGAGCACTCATTAAAGTATGATATGCAAAAGAGTTGACATTGGACAAGGAAGACAACGTAATGGGTTATGTTTTCTCACATCTAAGATAAATTATATTGTCATGGATCACCCAACATGTTGAGCTTGCCCTTTCCTCTCATGCTAGCCAAATTCTTTGCACCAAGTAGAGATACTACTTGTGCTTCCAAATATCCTTAAACCTAGTGTTGCCATGAGAGTCCACCATATCCACCTATGGATTGAGTAATATCCTTCAAGTAAGTTGTCATCGTTGCAAGCAATAAAAATTGCTCTCTAAATATGTATGATTTATTAGTGTGGAGAAATAAGCTTTATACGATCTTGTGATGTGGAAGAAATAAAAGCGATGGAGTGCATAATAAAGGTCCATATCACAAGCGGCAATATAAAGTGAGGTTCTTTCGCATTAAGATTTTGTGCATCCAACCATAAAAGCACATGACAACCTCTGCTTCCCTCTGCGAAGGGCCTATCTTTTATTCTTGTCTTATACTTCATGCAAGAGTCACGGTGATCTTCACATTTCCTTTTTACATTTTATCCTTTGGCAAGCACAATGTGTTGGAAAGATCCTGATATATATGGCTAATTGGATGTGGGTTTTCATGAACAATTATTGTTGACATTACCCTTGAGGTAAAAAGTTGGGAGGCAAAACTATAAGCCCCTATCTTTCTCTATGTCCGATTAAAACTTCATAACCATAAATATCGTGTGATGTTAGCAATTGTGAAAGACTAAATGATGGTTGAGTATGTGGACTTGATGAGAAGCTCTTATATTGACTTTTTCCTATGTTTTGATAAATTGCAATTGCTTCAATGACTGAGATTATAGTTTGTTAGTTTTCAATGAAGTTTCTGATTCATACTTGAGTATGTGAATGAATTGTTACTTTAGCATAAGAGATCATATGACAATATATATATATATGTTGTTGTTCTAAGAATGATCATGATGCCCTCATGTCCGTATTTTATTTTTATCGACACCTCTATCTCTAAACATGTGGACATATTTTTCGATTTCGGCTTTTGCTTGAGGACAAGAGAGGTCTAAGCTTGGGGGAGTTGATACGTCCATTTTGCATCATGCTTCTATATCGATATTTATTGCATTATGGGCTGTTATTACACATTATGTCACAATACTTATGCATTTTCTCTCTTATTTTACAAGGTTTACATGAAGAGGGGGAATGCCAGCAGCTGGAATTCTGGGCTGGAAAAGGAGCAAATATTAGAGACCTATTCTGCACATCTCCAAAAGTCCTGAAACTCCATGGGTCAGAATATATAAAAATTAATAGACAAAGAAAGTACCAGAGGGGGGCCACCCACCGTCCACGAGGGTGGGGGGCGCACCCCCCTGCCTCGTGGGCCCCCTTGTGGCCCTCTGATGCCCATCTTTGGCTATATGGAGTCTTTCGTCCAGGAAAAAATCATAAGAAAGCTCACGGGAAGAAACTCCCCGTCACGAGGCGGAACCAATCTAGGGCTCCGGCGGAGCTGTTCTGCCGGGGAAACTTCCCTCCGGGAGGGGAAAATCATCACCATTGTCGTCACCAACGATCCTCTCATCGGGAGGGGGTCAATCTCCATCAACATATTCACCAGCACCATCTCATCCCAAACCCTAGTTCATATCTTGTATCCAATCTTTGTACCCAAACCTCAGATTGGTACCTGTGGGTTGCTAGTAGTGTTGATTACTCCTTGTAGTTGATGCTAGTTGGTTTACTTGGTGGAAGATCATATGTTTAGATCCATTATGCATATTAATACCCCTTTGATTATGAACATGGATATGCTTTGTGAGTAGTTATGTTTGTTCCTGAGGACATGGGAGAAGTCTTACTATAAGTAGTCATGTGAATTTGGCATTCGTTCGATATTTTGATGAGATGTATGTTGTCTTTCCTCTAGTGGTGTCATGTGAATGTTGACTACATGACACTTCACCATTGTTTGGGCCTAGAGGGAGGCATTGGGAAGTAATAAGTAGATGATGGGTTGCTAGAGTGACAGAAGCTTAAACCCTAGTTTATGCGTTGCTTCATAAGGGGCTGATTTGGATCCATATGTTTCATGCTATGGTTAGGTTTACCTTAATACTTCTATTGTAGTTGCGGATGCTTGCAATAGGGGTTAATCATAAGTGGGATTCTTCTCCAAGTAAGGGCAGTACCCAAGCATCGGTCCACCCACATATCAAATTATCAAAGTACCGAACGTGAATCATATGAACGTGATGAAAACTAGCTTGACGATAATTCCCATGTGTCCTCGGGAGCGGTTTACTTCATATAAGAGTTTGTCCAGGCTTGTCCTTTACTACAAAAAGGATTGGGCCATATTTCTGCACCTTATTTACTTTTATTATTTGCTACTCGTTACAAATTATCTTATCATAAAACTATCTGTTACCGATAATTTCAGTGCTTGCAGAGAATACCTTACTGAAAACCGCTTATCATTTCCTTCTGCTCCTCGTTGGGTTCGACATTCTTACTTATAAAAATGGCTATGATAGATCCCCTACACTTGTGGGTCATCAGATGTCACCCGCAGTGGAGGCCCGTACTTGAATTCGGGAGCAGCGGCCCATGTGGAGTCACGGGGTTCTGTGACGTAGAACCACCCCTGCTACCACCCCTTCACGGTCTCCACGAAGGTGCCTTTCGTCCAAGTAACATTGGGAAGCTTGCTCACCATGGCGCCTCCACATTTCGCGTGTTGACCGTCCACCACTTTTGGCTTCAAATGGAAAACCTTGAGCCATAGACGAAGTGGGGAGGGATGAGAATGAATGCCTCACATACGATGATGAACGCCGAAATGTTGAGGAGGGAATTCGGAGCTAGATCATGGAAATCTAGCCTGTAGTAAAACATAAGGCCGCAGGCGAAAGGATGAAGGGGAAACCCTAATCCGCGGAAGAAATGAGGGATAAATACTACCCTCTCATGGGGCTCCGGAGTAGGGACGATCTATTTTTTGGCCGCAAGCCGGTGGGCGATTTCCTTGGCCAAGTACCCCGCTTCCCGGAGCTCCTTGATGTCCCCCTCCGTGATGGAGGAGGCCATCCACTTGCCCTACGCTCCGGATCCGGACATGGCTTGAATGCCTTCTGGGAAGGAAGGGGTCGAAGCTTGGGCTCTAAAACTTGAGGGTGGATGGGCTGAGGAAGAAGGAGGCGTGGGTGAAAAGGTGGATTCTTATCTCCTTATAAAGGCAGTGAATATAAAGCGCCCCCCCCCCCCACGGGCCTCAAAACTCGCCTATTCCCAAGGGGTCGTGCGGATGGCACGGTTGGATTACCCAAACCCGTATTGATGAAGATCCCACGATAAGAGGACGCGATCTCTGTTTTGACAAGACGTGTCACCGGAGGCTGCGTGTCGAAACGCAAAACGGGAGATTGATAAGTGATTCAAAATAATAAAGAGGCCAGACGTAACGTCTCGCCAGCAAAAACTGTCAGCAAAGACATATCGTGTTTTTTGATTAAGCATTATGCCCTTGTGGCAGCGATATTGTGACTTTTAAAACAGATCAGGACATAGTTCTTATTGATCAACTACTTTGGAGTATTCGGAGGAGGAACCCACCTTGCAATGTCGAAGACAATCTATGCACCGGATACATCATCATTGAAGCCTGGTTCAGGGGCTACTGAGGGAGTCCTGGATTAGGGGGTCCTCGGGCATCCGGGCTATGTAACATGGGCCGGACTAATGGGCTGCGAAGACACAAGATAGAAGGCTTTCCCCTGTGTCCGGATGAGACTCTCCTTTGCGTGGATGGCAAGCTTGGCGTGTGGATATGAAGATTCCTTTCTCTATAAATTGACTATGTACAACCCTAGCCCCCGCCGGTGTCTATATAAACCGGAGGGTTTAATCCATAGAGTCAATCATAATCATACATGCTAGACATCTAGGGTTTAGCCATAACGATCTCGTGGTAGATCAACTCTTGTAACACCAATACTCATCAAAGTCAATCAAGAAGGATGTAGGGTTTTACCTCCATCAAGAGGGCCCAAACATGGGTAAACATCATGTCCCCTGCGTCCTGTTACCCTCGATCTTTAGACGCACAGTTCGGGACCCCCTACCCGAGATCCGCCGGTTTTGACACTGACAGCTAGGACGATCATGGCCCCCGCCAGGAGTGGCGTGACCGACCTCATGAGGACCACTGGTGATGAGGACATCCCAACCATGGGCACCACACCACCAACCATCAACGGTCCAATCACAAGAAGTCGCGTAATGCAAATGCATGATCAGGTTAACGCTAACTTAAGTCTATCATTTGACCTTGAAAACATGGTTGTGCCTTCACCTCCTTTGTTGTTGGTTGAACTCAGGCGCGATGTCGAAGAAGGCCAAACACATTTCATTCCATGCAAAACAATGTTTTACGGCGAGGAAACAAAGTTAGGAATTCATGAAGAATGAGTTGTCTGCTGAAGAAACATTGTTCCGATTCTGACGAAAAAATGTTTTGCACGAGTTTGGATATCCCAAATTGCGAAAGGTTTCCAGAACTCGAGTTTTCTGCTGAAGGAAACATTGTTCGACCCCAATGAACAATGTTTGGTCGGGAACTGCCAACCACCTCCAACGAGAGTTTTCCAGAAGCTACCTCATTAAGTCTTGAAGCCATTTGGTCAAACAAAGATGGTTCACTTTCACACCTAAGCTGGTTCCAGAAGCTAGTTCTCTTTCACACCTATCCAGGGGAGTTGTCCCAATTATAAATAGGCTAGCTCTTCCCTTCGTTGGGGTCTTTTGCCATTTCTATCAAAGACCAAAGACATAAACTCCTCCCGAGATTGGAGAGCTCTTGTTACCCTTATTCTCGTGATTCCTTGAGAAATTTCTCCTAATTCATGCTCCACGACTAGATCGTGTTGTGTGGGTTAGAGTTCGTGGTTTCCCGTGCTCCACGACTTGAGCATGGTTGTGTGGGGTAGTATTGCAGGTTGTGGATCAGCGAATGTTCGGATTGCAAGCTTCGGTGAGCCTCCTCCTTGTCGGGTCATAATCTCTTATTTTCCATTTTCCGGCTGCTTGCAGCTAGTTATCCCCATCTGTTTATCGATCCTACACCGTGAAGATCCGACCTCCCCTTGAACACCCTCTTCTCCGAAGACGGTGTCGCATCATATGGTATCAGAGCAAGGTTTACATGGTAGGAACTGTATCTTTGTTGCTAGATCTATCCTTTTTAGTTCGGTTTCTCCCCGTCCTAGAGTCCAAAGCCAAAAAAGCCACAAAAAAACCAAGCCTTTGTTGTTGAGATCTAGTTGTTTGCTTTCTTCTTTGTGTTTGCACCAAGTTCTATCCAAAGTTGCTGCTGTTTTTCTTTAGTCTTGTTGTTGGATCAATTGTGCTGCAAAAAAAGAAGAGAAAAAAGCGGAAAAAAGAGTGAAAAAAGAGCAAAAAAGAGAAGAGAAAGTGTTGAGCAATTGTGCAATAATATTTAGTTTGGTGAGAAATTTCAGAAGTTGAAGTGGCTAGTGTTGTAGCTCAAACGTGGTGCAAGGATCTACAAATTTTTTCTTGTTCTTTTGGTTTGCATCGATTGGTTCTCAGCACTAGCCCTCCCTTTTTACCCCACCCACATCCACCTAGAAACCGTCAACTTCCTTCCTTTCATTTGCTCGTCCACTCCTGATTTGGTACTTCCGCATAGCCGCCAAGGAATCATTAGAATTTGGGTAAGCAAGAAGGTGAGCTGATTGTTTTCCACATATATTTTTCTTTTCCACTTGTTTCCAAGAGTTAACATGATAGGATCCAACTCGAGTGTACATGGACATCAACATGTGGAAGATGCTCTCCCAAAAACTCGCGCAAAACTTGGTGATATGATTGAGGAGAGTATAGTTGCAGCTATGCGAAGGATGTTTGGTGGTCATCTTCCTATCATGGGTAATGGGGATCAACACCAACACAGCCCCGCTGCCTCGCTGGCTGCCGACAACCGGCAACGTCAAGGAAACGACGATCACTATGTTGGTCATGGAAGAGCGGCAGGAGCTGCTGCCCATGGCGCCCCTGCTATTGGTGATGAACGGAGGCGTGGCGACTTTGCTGCCCCCCGTGAGGGTGGGCTGCATGGAGGACAAGCTCGCAGGCGAGGTCATGACCCCCGCGGGTTTGCTGCGGATCACCGGCGATGAGCGACACATGATGGTGATGCCATCTTCCTTGAAGATCTCTCCGAGCATGGTGACGAAGATGAAGGCATGGGGGACTATGAACCCTACTCCCCACCTCGCCGCGGTGCTGCTTTTGGTCGCAGTGGTCATCATTATGACCGTCGTGATCAGGATGACCGTGACAACCAAGCAAGAGTGAAGCTACATGTGCCATCATTCATGGGAAAAGAGGATCCGGGTGCATATATTGAGTGGGAAGATAAGTGTGATCAAATCTTGACAACCAAGCAACAGTGAAGCTACATGAGGCATCATTCACGGGAAAAGAGGCTCCGGATGCATATATTGTAACACCTAAGATGCGGCTATATCTCCCATGTGTCGGAGCACAACTTAGAGGCATAACCGCATAGTAGGCATGTCACAAGAGGGGTAATCTTTACACATCCCATGTACTGAATAAGAAAGGGATAAAGAGTTGGCTTACAATCGCCACTTCACACAATACATACATATAGCATTACATCATCCAGAATACAATCAAGGTCTGACTACGGAACAAGCATAAATAAAGACAACCCCAAATGCATAGATCCCCGGTCGCCCCGACTGGGCTCCACTACTGATCAACTAGAAACGAAACCACACAACAAACACGATCTTCATCGAGCTCCTCCTTGAGCTTGGTTGCGTCACCTGCATGGGTATCATCAGCACCTGCAACTATTTGGAAGTAATTTGTGAGTCACGGGGACTCAGCAATCTCACGCCCGCGAGATCAAGACTATTTAAGCTTATGGGTAGAAAAAAGGGTAGTGAGGTGGAGCTGCAGCAAGCACTAGCATATATGGTGGATAACTTACGTAAATGAGAGCGACAAAAGGAGCAAAGCACGGTCGTGAACTAGAAGTGATCAAGAAGTGATCCTGAATCTACTTACGTTCAAGCATAACACAAGAACCGTGTTCACTTCCTGGACTCCGCCGAGAAGAGACCATCACGGCTACACATGCGGTTGATGCATTTTAATTAACTTAAGTGGCAAGTTCTCTACAACCGGATATTAACAAATTCCCATCTTCCCATAACTGCGGGCACAACTTTCGAAAGTTCTAAACCCTGCAGGGGTGTCCCAACTTAGCCCATTACAAGCTCTCATGGTCAAGGAAGGATATTCCTTCTCCCAGGACGACCCGATCAGACTCGGAATCCCGGTTACAAGAGATTTCGACAATGGTAAAACAAGATCAGCAAGACCACCCGCTGTGCCAACAAATCCCAATAGGAGCTACACATATCTCGTTCTCAGGGCACACTAGATAAGCTAAGCGTATAGGAGCCAATGTAACCCAAGTTGCCAAGAGACGGCCCCGCACGGTGCTCTAGTTTGGACCAACACTCAGAGGAGCACTGGCCCGGGGGTTTAAAATAAAGATGACCCTTGAGTCTGCAGAACCCAAGGGAAAAAGGCTTAGGTGGCAAATGGTAAAACCAAGGTTGGGCCTTGCTGGAGGAGTTTTATTCAAAGAGAACTGTCAAGGGGTTCCCATTATAACCCAGCCGCGTAAGGAACGCAAAATCAAGGAACATAACACCGGTATGACGGAAACTAGGGCGGCAAGAGTGGAACAAAACACCAGGCATAAGGCCGAGCCTTCCACCCTTTACCAAGTATATAGGTGCATTAAAGTAAATAAGATATAATAATGATATCCCAATAATATCCATGTTCCAACATGTAACAAAACTTCATCTTCACCTGCAGCTAGCAACGCTATAAGAGGGGCTGAGCAAAGCGGTAACATAGCCAAACAACGGTTTGCTAGGAAAGGTGGGTTAGAGGTTTGGCATGGCAATATGGGAGGCATGATATAGCAAGTGGTAGGTATCGCGGCATAGCAATAGAGCGAGCAACTAGCAAGCAAAGATAGAAGTGATTTCGAGGGTATGGTCATCTTGCCTGAGATCCCGCAAGGAAGAAGAACGAGTCCATGAAGAAGACAAACGGACGTAGTCGAACGGAACCTCAGAACTCCAGAACGAAACCACAGCTAACAAGAGAAGCAACCCGGAAAGAGGGGCCGAGCAAAGCGGTAACATAGCCAAACAACGGTTTGCTAGGACAAGGTGGGTTAGAGGTTTGACATGGCAATATGGGAGGCATGGTAAGCAAGTGGTAGGTATCGCATCATAGGCATAGCAAAAGAGCGAGTGACTAGGAAGCAAAGATAGGAGTGATTTCGAGGGTATGGTCATCTTGCCTGAAATCCCGCAAGGAAGAAGAACAAGTCCATGAAGAAGACAAACGGACGTAGTCGAACGAATCCTCACAAACGCGATGTTATCAGAACTAACCCGAAGAAGCAACACCGGAAAGAAGCAAACAACATAGTAAACAACCATCACATAAGCATGGCATGATGCACAATCAAGTATGATGCATGTCCGGTTTAATGAGGCATGGCATGGCAAAGTGCACAAGCAAAACTACAAGTTAAATGGAGCTCAATACGCAACGAGTTGCATATTGATGACACCACAACAATTATTTAGTTCTCTCCCGTTTAAGTACTCAACAACATTAAATGTTTGTTAGCATGGCAAGGGGTGAAGCATATGAAAACTACCTATCTAGGCAAGTTTAAATGAGGCCGCATATAACAAACAACAAATCCGGAAACTCCTCATGTGCATATTTTAGGTTTGGTACTGTTCTGCCCTAAACCATATTTTAGAGTTATTAAACATGCAATATGAGTGCACCATGTTAAACTAGGAATTTTTCTACCTCATTTACATATATAGTTCATTGAATTTGGAGCTACGGTTATTAAGTTATGAAATAATTCATTTTAGTATGGCATATGAGCAAAATCAAATCAAACAACATTTTAAACATGGGTGAAAATTGCATATTATGAAACTAGACAAAATTCTAAGCATTTTTCATATATAACTTATTTACATATGATGCACAGTTGTGAAGTTATTATATGCATGTTGTATGAGGGTTTTTCTGCAAAACTGGAAAAACTGGATAATAGCTAAATTCGTCTCGAGGAAAAAACACTATATGGGTCGAATCTAGCTAGCCCAAAAGTGCACAATGGGGGCTGGGCGGATGCTCACATCGGGCCAGATCTGGCAGAAACTGGAGCTGGGCCGGCTCTGGAAGAGGCCCAAGCAGGGATCGTAGGGGAGCCGGCTGAGGTGGCTCTGGCTAGGCCGAAAACAGGGCATCGGCTCGGTCGGTCCAGAGGCGAAGCGAGGGGCTGGAACTTGGCGCTGTGGAAGCCCGCAATGATGACGTGGCGGTCAACGCGACTGGACAAGACGAGCGCTCCCTGATGCGTCGTCCTCTGCTCGACATGAAGCAGAGGCGGCGGCGTAGGACTTGCAGCGGCGGCTGCGCGGGTCTTGGCGCACGGAGGACGTCCTGGACGAGGTGGCCATCCGGGAACGATGTGGGGGAACACTACAAAAAAAATACACTTCCGTGATGATACGTGTTTGTCACAGTAGGTCGCTTTTTTGTCATGCATGTACATCCATGACAAATTTATGACAGAATCAAGATAGCCATACCTGTGCTGTCGTAGAAGTGTTCCATGACATTACCAAAATTATCATCATGGAAGTGTCCACTTCCATGACGATAAATCACGCGTCACAGAAGTGCTTTCATCAAGGGTGACCGACACGAGGCATCCACCATAACGGAACGCTGTTAAGCTATCCGATAACCCATTAACAACCCCGGCCAATGGGGATTTTCCACGTGTAAAATCATCATTGGCTGGAGGAAACATGTGTCGGCTCATCTTGGGACAGATGTCAACCACTCATTGGACGGAAGGCGCCTATGATACGTCGACACGTGGCACGGCCCAACAGAGGCCCATTCCTGTGAAAAGGCCGGCCCGTTTGACTTGGTCAAAAGGTGGCGGGTCGGCCCATGGAAAGCCTGTTAACGACATGTTCGCATATAGCCCATTTACAGCCCGCTAACCCAAGGCCCGTTACGCCCTATCCGAATTAGGCCCAGTAGCGTCATCTGGGCCATCCAATATGATTCCAGCCCGTTTTCACTTCTGGCCCATGCATGGCCCATGACGCCTTTCGGCCCATATGAGGCCCTATGTAACTCTTGGCCTATTAACGGCCCGTGGTGAAACTGGCCCGTAATGAACAATGTATCACTTTATACCCATTAACGGCCCGTTATTCCGTTGGGCCGTTTCCAGCCCATGTTATCTTTCGGCCTTCTCAGAGCCCACTTATTCTTGGGCTCATTTCCAGCATTCGTTTACTTACGGCCCATTACTGTCATTTTCTGCTTGTGGGCCAAATTCAGCCCGTGGTTACAGTCGGCCCGCTTGTGGTCCGTTAATACGTTGGGCCGTTTTCATAGCGTCATCAAATACGGCCTATTGAAGATGGCCCGTTACGGTCGGCCCATGAACGGATGATTCCAACTCTAGCCCATTTACGGCCATAATGCGACCTGTTATTGGCCCATGTTTGGCCAATCGATCATACGGCCCGTATAAGGCCCATTGATGATACGGCCCGTAGAAGGCCCATTGTTTCTACGGCCCGTAGAAGGCCTACTGTTTCTACGACCCGTAGAAGGCCCACTATTTCTACGGCCCGTAGGAGGCCCAGTGTCACTAAAGTAAATATTAGCCCATGGTTATTGTGGCCTAGTTTTAAAAAAATAGGTTATTGCAGCCACTAGTTAACCGCGGAAAAAGAACTACAATGACTACAAGTAAACAAATAAGCAAGAGAACAAGGAAATAAATAAGCAAGCAACTAATGCTAGGCTATCACGGCTATTACACATATTACATCCACTGGGCATCAAAGTTCGCCACCAGTGCAAATATAGGGAACAAAGCAGCATATCATATACACTGGCCGTCAAAATTGGCCACCAGTGCAAATAAACACGGCAGCAAAACAAGAGCATAACTGAAACAACTTCAGAAGAGCTCAAGAAACGTTATCCTGGGTATCCACCATGCTGGCAATAAGCTTAGCAAGCTGATTAGCTTTGTCCTGTTTGGCGCTAAAATCCTCCAACGCTTGCTATTGCACCAGAAAGTATGCATCTGAATGCTCCGGGGACTTCCGCAGTCCTTCCGCTTCTTGTCACAGCACAGCTGATCAATGTCTTTCAGCTTGTAGTTGAGACTCAAGAAACCGAACTGATTCAGACAGTGAGTTTGAATAGCTTGTGCAAGCGGTAGTGGCCAGTAACTCCAACACTAAACCAAGACAGGATGTGTCACTATTCTGAACCTTATCTGCATTACTTCCTTTACCGTTGCTTAATAAGGCACTCTTCCCCAATATTCGGTCAGCATTCTAAAAGAAGAAACAAGCAGACACATAACAAGTTTTGCATGTACTAGTATATGAAACTCATTTCGGTGAACCAGTTCATTAGTAAGGTGGACAGGATTAAACTACCAAGTCGTCTATTGCCAAGTACTAGTACATAATAAAAGCATCAAACAAACATATATCTATGTCCTATGGTAGCAATGGAATCTTAAATTAGAACAGTTGTTCTTCAGGTTTAGGCACTTGTTCTACATGAACAGAGTACAGTAAGACGCAAGAATATAATACTTAAAAATAGAAAATGAGCTCATGGACCTTACCACATTCTTGGTTCGGGACCAGTACAGAACAAGGCGTTCCCAATCATCGTCCAGTAAATGCGTCTCAGGAGAACGTAAGGGAATTTGATGAGTTTCTTTGCCGGTGAAGTACGTTTTCTTCAGGTAATTCCGATACTGCCACCAAGCATTCTTGAAGATAGAAGAGGTATTAGCACAGGTTACCTCATCCTGAGTTTCCAAATCGGTCCTTCTCTATAGAGAAAAATGGGAAAATTTGTTGTATTATAACCATCATGGAGGTAGGATGTATGTGACGAAGCAAAGTAATTGCCATGAATAACATTACTTACACATAACTCCTCGACAAACACCTGCAACGGGCATTTTCCTTCATCTTCTGTATAATATTTCCAAGATGGTAAGATACGCACATACGATTTAACAACATCAAATGTGATAGATGCTAAACTATGACTAGATGGTTGTGCTTCCTCCACAGGAATAGGCGTACTAACTGGTGGAGTTGGGGTTCGCTGTGATAGTACTGGCCCTATGGGCACTGGAGCTGCCTTACTAACTGATCTTGTTTGGGAGCTCTGTGGTGGAGATGGTGCTGTGTCAACAGGGACTAGGTTACTATCGGCTGGGGTTGGGGTTAGATTGGGTGAAGCTGGTTCTCTGTCCATCGTAGTAGGGGTACAATCTGCGAGAGTTTGGGTTATGTGTGGTAGGGCTGGTTCTTGTGCATGTACAACCGGGGTGCTATCTCCACCAAGAGGTAGCACTGTTTTATTTGAAGACCGTGTTTTTAGTCCGCTAGATACTAGCATCACCCGCTCCAATTCAAATGGCTGATAAACAGGAAACATAGTTGAATGTACAGACATTGTATGAGAGACAGATGCAATAGATAGTATGGAAAAAAGAGGGCATGAAATGGTTGACATGTATATTGTTTAACTAAAACGGATAGCATGACATAATTTCACATATATGATGTCTATCTAAACTGGATAGCATAGCATAACATAATTCAAAGATATGATGAATAACTAAACAAGATCGCATGCCATAATTCACCTACATGTTATCTAAGTAATCAGGATCGCATCATTTAATTCACATATGTGATTTATATGCTAAATAGAGGGCATTCGATATGATGTCTGAACTAAGAACATGGTGTTGAATATTGTGTATATGATGTCTAAACTATGGAATGCAAGACACCGTATGTATGATATGAGTAGTATAACTGTGCCAAGTTAGAGCATACACCTCAGTGGGGGAATAGGACTGGTCATCTGTCTCTGAATCCATCTCTGAGGAGCTATCGGGAGCCAACAAGAGATCTACTTCAACAGGTAGCACTGTCTGCTCTGAAGGCCTTGTTTTCACTCCAGATTTTTCCATCTCCCACCCAAATGGTTGATACACAGGAAGAGTAGTTTAATGTACAAACATTGTCGACAAATGGAAATGTAATGAAGAAAAGGATGGGCAAGATATCATTCAAATATATGATGCCTGGTTAAACAGGATGGCATTGCACATTTCACATATATTATGGCTGGCTAAAAGACATGAGACTGCATAATTCCCATATATGATATAGAAACTAAACATGTGGCATTACAGAACATGTCTAAACTAAGCAGATGACATATATGATGTCAAAAGTAGGCACTGCAAGGCAACATATGCATGATATGACTAACATCATCATGCCAGGGTAGAGCAAACACCTTGGGGGTAAATAGGAGTGGTCAGCAGCGTCCGAATCCGCCTCAGAACAGATATCTTCCTCTGGATTACAATCTGGAGAGGGGTGGGGAGGGTTTGCCATTGAACCCACCATGGAGCGATGTCTGCATGACATTGTATTGCTGCGCAAAACTCTTCTCTTTTTCTCGACATTTTCAGCATGACTGTGTACAATATCTGACATGCATACGAAAAAATATGGTGAGATTATGTAAGGAGAGCATGCAGAAATTTAGAGTGGTGGGAAAAACCAGTGGATCGATGTTTTTCCATTGAACCAAAATAGCCCTAATGGATCAACGTGAATGTATAGTGATAAGTGATGCAACAAGTGTACAACCTCTTTGTCGTAGCCGTGTCGACCTCAGCATCATTGGGTTGGTCGCTGAAGAAGTTGAGGCAGAGGTGGCTGTCGGAGGTGTGGAGGAAGATCTGAGGAATCTGTAGACGGCGTCCAGGGCACTGCTCTGTTGTGACGGATCGTTCTGTCGTTGGAGCAGCTCCGGTGAGCTGTAAGACGTCAAGGCTGAAGCAGCACAAGACAGACATCGTCAATCTCAAGTGGGATTCTAATAGCATCTCCAATAGATGATGTAAAATGGATGTAAAATTAACATCACCAAAAACCACCTGACTACAACATATGAGGTAAAAACTGTTGACTCTGAACTTAACTGTCAAAACTGAAATTTACTGTGGAATCTGAATGCTACTATCGAAACTGAACGCAATGGTAGCAGAGAGGCACTTGACATGTAGTTTAGGGAGGGCCTGCAGTTCATCTTCAACCTGCACCCCCCTGAGCCACCAGCCACCACCGGCCGAACCGCCGGCCCCAGCGCCGCCTCGCCACCCCGAAACAACTCGCCACCGCCGCCCCGGCCAGCCCTCTAGGCCCCCCTCCCCCACCTTCAACCCTAAGATAGATAGTGGGGTACCTCTCCGGCGAGCCCCCGTCCCCGCTGCGGGTGGTTCTTCCTTAACTCCAACGAGCCCCCCCCCCCCAACCCCTAAAAACCGACTAACCCAAAAGTTGATTCAGTTGACTGAAGTGTGGCTTAATCGGAGCAGAGCAGCAGCACGAGCGAGGGGAGAGCAGCAGCAGCAGCAGCTGGGCGAGCGAGCGAGCGAGCGAGAGCCGGAGCAGCAGCAGCAGATCCGGCTGGTATGGACGCCGCCGCCGAAGGGGCCTCGCACTGGGGGAGAGCCGTCGTGGAGATGTCGCCCGCGGCGCCGGCTTCAAGGTAGCCGCTCCATGGGGGTGCGGGATGGAGCACCGTCGGCGCCGGGAGGTCGAGTTAAGGAGAAGGTGCGATGCGATGAGTGTACAACCTCTTTGGTGGCGTCGAGTAGGCCTCGGCTTCGTCCGAGGAGTCGATGAGGATGTTGCGGTTCCGGTGGAGCAGGTTAAGGCGGCGCTATGGGGATGGAGCAGCCGCGATAGACGAGGCGATCGTCGGAGCAGCTCCTTGGAGGTGGAGGATGGGGCGGCTGAACCGGTGGGACGGCGAGATGGACAACGGATCCTCATCCGGGGAGGTGGACGAGGGACGTTGAGCTGTTGCGCTGGACGACGTCGTCGGGGAAGAGGCTCCGGCTGGGCAGCGGTATCGTGGCGGGCGGAGGAGGGTGGGGTTTCGCGGCTGGAGCGGAGAGGTTATGGCGGCCTGGGATTTCGAATGGCGAAAAGGGGGCGATGGGAGGGGGTGAAGCATGACTTAGGAACGCGCTTGTCCAAAATGTAGGGTGTGTTACAAAAGTACCCCCCACCGATTTGAACTAGCGGCCCTTTTGGCTCATGGTTAGAAGGGGGATTTCGCGTGTCGGGATTTGGCAGCTGGATGGAGTTTTTGCGCGCGTTGTAATTTTGGGATAGCAAGGCGCGGGTTGTGAAGGCGCGAGTTTTGGGAGCACGATATCTGAATTTTCGGGATATAACAAGACACGGATTGAATTTTAGGGACAAGCCTAATGTGTAGTAATATTGTACTTATACGTACCAAATCAATTCGCACTTCCCTCAACCAAAAAGAAAATGAAAAAAATAAAACTATTCACACCACACAAAGACAGAGTCTAGCCCTGTTTTACTATACAAATGCTATTCAAAGCTACTCCCTCCTTCCATCTATATAGGGCCTAATGCGTTTTTCGATGCTAACTTTGACAAAATATTAGAGCAATGATATATGACATGCAACTTACACAAGGCACACCGTTAAATTCGTCTATGAAAGGTTCTTTCAATGATATAATTTTCACATTGTGCATGTCATGTACTATTAATCTTGTCAATAGTCAAAGGCGGTCTTAAAAATCTCATTACGCCCTATATAGATGGAAGGAGGGAGTATAAATCCATGTTATGTCCGATTAAATTTTCTTCGCTTGCTGTATAATGCATGTAACCTACTCATACCAACATTTTAGTGCATTCCAAATGTCAATACTACCGCTGCAATTCGAACTAAATTTGAATTTGTTTCTCTATTTCAATAAGAATCTACAATCATGATTGTTGCCAACTTCAACCATCATAGTTTCCTTGCTATCCGCCAGATATAAATCAGACAGCCTATAATGCAGGATGGCAGGCACACTATCATCAACAACTCCGTTTTTATAAGAGTAGAGATAAAACATATTAAATGTAGTATACCATGTTCATAACCACACCATGTGTATCACCGTTATATATATTCACACATCCGTCGGTTTGAAACACTATGATAAATTCTTCAAATATCTGAATTTGCTTTTTATAATGAAGTATATATGATCTCTATTCGTCTTTTACACCCACACAACCCTCTTATCTTTGTAGCTAGCGCTGACTTTCTCTTGTGCATGCACACGCCCGCATCCCTCTCACCCTCCCTCAGCATTCTCTAGCTCCATTGTGCAAATTCGTCTTTTCACTTTAGGTTGTTCACCCACGGTATGTGTAGGCCCCCTAGCTCCTTCTTTACGGCACACATCGATCGATATGCCTCTCTAGCCAGGTGTGCCTATCACAAACACAAGCTTCCCCTCTTCTCTTGTCACCGTCCATGCCTCACTCCCACCACTCTTTTCATCGTTCTCGTACTCGCACACTCCTCCCCCTCGATATAGTATGCCTCTCGTACCACCTCCTACATGCATCCCTCTCTCTCTCTCTCTATCCTTCTCCTTGTGCCTCATTTGCTTCTAACACACACATGCATGTATACTGATCGATCTCCCAACATATACCTAGATCGACTTTAACTACCCCCCCCCATCGATCGACGTACCTCACAAGTTATGTCTCTCCTTTATCTTACAAAGGGCGATTGATCTTCCTATGTAGTTACGTCTGCTTACCACAGCCACATCGTTGTAGGATCGAAAGTATGTCTAGAGGGGGGGTGATTAGACTACTTGACCAAATAAAAACTTAGCTTTTTCCCAATTTTAGTTCTTGGCAGATTTTAGCTATCTTAGAGCAAGTCAAGCAATCATCACACAATTCATGCAAGCATGCAAAGAGTTTATTGGCAGCGGAAAGTAAAGCATGCAACTTGCAAGAATGTAAAGGGAAGGGTTTGGAGGATTCAAACGCAATTGGAGACACGGATGTTTTCCCGTGGTTTGGATAGGTGGTGCTATCCTACATCCACGTTGATGGAGACTTCAACCCACGGAGGGTAACGGTTGCGCGAGTCCACGGAGGGCTCCACCCACGAAGGGTCCACGAAGAAGCAACCTTGTCTATTCCACCATGGCCATCGCCCACGAAGGACTTGCCTCACTAGCGGTAGATCTTCATGAAGTAGGCGATCTCCTTGCCCTTACAAACTCCTTGGTTCAACTCCACAATCTTGTCAGAGGCTCCCAAGTGACACCTAGCCAATCTAGGAGACACCACTCTCCAAGAAGTAACAAATGGTGTGTTGATGATGAACTACTTGCTCTTGTGCTTCAAATGATAGTCTCCCCAACACTCAACTCTCTCTCATAGGATTTGGATCTGGTGGAAAGAAGATTTGAGTGGAAAGCAACTTGGGGTAGGCTAGAGATCAAGATTCATATGGTAGGAATGGAATATCTTGGTCTCAACACATGAGTAGGTGGTTCTTTATCAGAACATATGAGTAGGAATGATGTATGTGTTCTGATGGCTCTCTCTTCGAATGAAGAGGTGATGGAGGGGTATATATAGCCTCCACACAAAATCCAACCGTTACACACAATCTACCAATCTCGGTGGGACCGAATCAGAAAACTCGGTCTGACCGAAATAGTAAACCTAGTGACCGTTGGGAATGTCGGTGGGACTAAGATGCAACTCGGTAGGAACGATTCGGTTAGGGTTTGGGCATAACGTAATCTCGGTGAGACCGATCGTACAAACTCGGTGAGACCGAGTTCAGCAATTAGCTAACCAGAGAATTGGTCGGGAAAACTCAGTGGGACCGACTTGTTCTTTCGGTGAGACCGAAACGTTACAAGAAGGAAACATAGAGTTTACCTTGCATTCTCGGTGGGACCGATTCACTCTTTCGGTGAGACCGAAAAGTTACGAAAGGGAAACAGAGAGTTTGCAAGCCCATCTCGGTGAGACCGAGAACCTTATCGGTAGGACCGAATTGCTAGGGTTTGGCAGTGGCAAATGACAAGTGAAACTCGGTGGCGCCGGATTGATAGAATCGGTATGACCGAGTTTGGCTTAGGGTTTAGGTCATTTGTGGATATGGAAAGGTGGTTGAGGATTTTGGAGCATATCACTAAGCACATAAAGCAAGAGGCTCATTAAGCAACACCTCATCCCTCCTTGATAGTATTGGCTTTTCCTAAAGACTCAATGTGATCTTGGATCACTAAAATATAAAATGAGGAGTCTTGAACTTTTGAGCTTGAGCCAATTCTTTGTCCTTAGCATTTTGAGGGTTCCACTTTCACATCCATGCCATGCCAATCATTGAGCTTTCCTGAAATAATCATCTTGGAATAGCATTAGCTCAATGAGCTATATGTTGTTATGAATTACCAAAACCACCTAGGGATAGTTGCACTTTCAATCGTCCCCCCTCATCATTCGTGCATGCCTCCTGACCTGTCTCTCACACGCACGTGCACAGACAACAAGCAGCCATCTCCTCTCTTATTGATATTGCAGGCATGCCCTCCGTTTGTCTAGCAAGCCTATCCCACCATTTGTTAGAAGCAACTCCACTACCACCCCCTCCAACACTCTAGCTCCGTCTCTCTCCCAACCTTATTCATCTCCTGCACATATGCATGGATGTTGATCGATCTCCCTTAATACATGAGGCAGATCGATCTCCTTAATACATGAGGTAGGCCTCTCTCCTCCTCCACACATATACCAGCCATTATACCTCTATAGTTAATTGGGCCTCCCTCTTCCCCCACCACACACCGATAGTCGAGCGCTGCAGGTAGGTATCCATGCCACAGAGACAAACTGCACATGTCCCATCTCATGTTCCAGTAGGCCAGCCACTCTATATCTTTGAAGTGGGCACACACAAATTCGATGGCACTCTTTATCGATCACGCGCGCACGCACACGCACACACACACATCGTCCCTCTCTTTGGTTCTATGGACACCTCAAGCCTATGATACCTCCACTCTCATCTCGTGGATCGCCCCCTCTATATATATGTTATATCCAGGACTCTATTTCACACACATTGCATATGTTAAATTTTTTGATTGACCCCCCCCCCCAAAAAAAACTCTCAAGAACCCACACACTATATCTCTCTAGGTTTGTATCTCTCTCACACAACCCCACGTAGGTGGTGTACGTATACAAGAGGAGAATAGGTGCACCATGCACGTACTCACGCTTCATGCCCAGCCACACCCGCGTAGGTACACGGTGGAGCTCATTTCTCCGCAGAAGTTGAATTTGTTTTTGAAACATCAAGTGGCCAGAGACTCGAAAACTTATTTGCCCATTAGTGACTTGTCAGGGCGGTGGATTTTAGTTTGTATGATAATGCTGCATCCACCTAAAGTAATGAAAGTTCTTACGTAAACTTCCTAGTAATTCCCTCTTCGTAGGTGCAGCATTACTCCTAACATTTGTAATATCAGTTTGAAACTTGTAATAGTGCCATGTCCTATTTGGCTATTCCTGCGTTTTCAAAATCCTGCGAATCAAACAGGTCCTGAGTTGGTGATGATGTTGTGCCTCCCATCTTTCACCAATAGCCGTCGGATCTAGATCTAACGCATACAAACCAAGCTTCTCCATTTTTGCAAAAAGATGCCCGCACTTGTTCCCTATTTACAAAAAACTCCTTGTCTCTCACAATCAGCCTCATCTCCACCCCACCACATCTAGGAGTAGAAGGCCGTGGAAAAATACGGCGTGATGGCTGTTGCCGGAGCCGTCCACCCCCAATCTTGGTGTTCCGTGCAATGCACGGGCATCTACGCACGGGAAATTATGTCGAACAGGGCTAGTTGTAAGCAGGCTAGCTCTACAGCCATGATGAAAGTGACTGCAGACGGTGAGGCTGACTATGGTATGCCGAACACGGCACCTATACTCAGGTGTCATCTCCAGCGCAGGGTCTTGTCACTTCACTGTGAGGAGCAGCACGTAATAATTTGACCAACGGATAGTACAGTTGTCGGATCATGGGTTCCGGCAGACCCTTAAGGTTCAAACACTGGGCTACGCGCGGAGATCACGCCTTCTACCCTCCCTTCTCGCAAAGATCTAAACTACTAAAAGAACCGCACAAGAGACTCAAGATTTATACTGGTTCGGGCCACCATTGTGGTGTAATACCCTACTCCAGTGTGTGGATGGTGGATTAACTCCTGGGGCTGGTGATGATGAACAATACAAGGAAGAACAGCCTCACGAGGGTCTGTTCTTGGCTGGGGTGATGAACTGCTAGGTGGAGTTCAGTCACCTCTCTCTATCTATCTCTCTCTCTCTACTTTGCTCTCACTTGTTGACCATCCGTTTGCTATGTGGGTGGCTGGCCCTATTTATAGGCAAAGGCCCTGGGCCTCTTCCCAAATATTGAGCGGGAAGGGCGCCAACAATTGGCCAATTCAAAGGGGAACATCTAGTACACTTATCCTGACTAAAGTTGGTCTTCGCCTGCCAAAGGCTGTGGTGATGACGATGTGTTGGGCTCCATGGTGACCTCCTTCTCGTAGTCCTCCTGGTCTTGGTCTCGTTGCACCGAAATGGCAACCTTTGCCTGATGCCTCGGTACTCCGCGGCTGCGCTTGCCCCCTTTGCACCAAAGAGGAAAGAAGGAAGCTGCGCGCACTGGCGCCCGCCTGGCACCCTCGATCGTCATGGCTTGCGTCATGGGCACCTCGTGAGGTACCCTGCCTTGATCTCTCCGCCTCCTCGCGAGCCAGCCTGAGGAGGCTGCGCCTGAGGACGCGCCGTGTCGTCTGCCCCGCGAGGCTTGGCCCCTCGCGAGGGTCTTGAGTCTTGTGTTGATGAAGATGGGCCGCGCTGGGCCCCCATTGAGCCAGGCCGCAGGCAGGCAAGTCTGGGGACCCCCGTTCCCAGAATGCCGACATTAGCCCCCGGGCCCAAGGCGCGCCCGGACTTGGCCGTGCCGAGAGGCGAAAGGGCAAGGGCGAAGCGCCGCGGGCCCTAGCAGCCTGCGGCCTTGAGCGCCGCGTGGCGGTTGATGGGACGTGGGCGGCACTGTTCCCCCCACGCCCCCTTATTCTGCGCCCTGCTAGGCAGACTTGTAGTTGCACACAGCCACTCCCCTTCCTGTTGCTCGAGCGTCTCCTATTCTTCCTTCCTTTGAACGCTTGCTCCCGCCTCCAATCCAATCTCGAATCTTCCCCCTCCTTCCCATCGCCATGACTCCGACGAGGAAGGAGAGAGGGGAGAAATCCACGCCTCCGTCTTGTGCGCCGCCATCGGTGGCCCGCGCCGTCGGCCAGTCGACCATACTCAATCAAGAGTGCCTAGGTAGGGACAGCTTGGCTCTGGCCACCGCCTTCAATGAGTGCGGGAGGACGACGGCCTGGCCCGCGTCCCACTTCTCCATCGACAGGACAGCAACCGAGGTCCCATGTTTCACCGACGCCTTGTGGGCAGGTCTGGTTCCCCCCTTCTCTGATTTCTTCAATGCCGTGCTCTCCCATTATCAGATCCACATGATGCATCTAAGCCCTGAGTCCATCACCCTCCTTTCGGTCTTCGCCTTCGTTCGCGAAGCCATGGTGGGCATCCCTCCTTCGGTTGCCTTGTTGCGCCACTTCTTCTCGCTGCACCTTGTCGACCCTTCCCAATGCTGGGCGTGCATGAGCTTTGCTGCCGAGCCTGAGACCGAGGCCTCTGGGATAGACTTCAAACTCCCCCTGCCCGCGGTTGGGTTCCACGAGCGGTGGTTGTACGTGGACGCAGGGGTGCCCAGCCCCCTGCTATCGGAGCCGACCTCGCCTGCTGTCCCCAATTCGGGTTGGGGCCAGGAGACGCTCAAGAGCCCCCGACTCGTCTTTGTCTGGACCCGCTTCACGCTCCTGAGGAAGCTCGGCGTGACAGCGCCCAAAGTGGTGAAGGAGTTTCTGTTGTGCCGTGTCGCTCCCCTGCAACACCACTCTCGCCGGATGTGGGCCTTCCATGGGCGCGAGGATAACATGAGGCTCCAGGAAGAGGACCTGGCTCCTGCGGCGCTGAAGTCGATGCTCTTGACCTTGGCCGGGGACCCCAACCCTGGCAACGTCCGGCAAGGAGGGGCCTTGCTGTATCTCTGCCAGAGCAGGGCCGACTTCGTGAAGCAGATGCCCGTCTTTGATGAGTGGGGGGCGCGCCCCGCCGGCCCCCAGGGACCTTGCAAGAATCCAATGGTGGTGACTGCCCTTCCAATCGGCCAAGTCGACTCCTCCTCAAGTGGCAGAGCAGGGAGGCAGGAGGCGCCAGAGGCCGAGGGGGCTCCTGATGAGGTGGCAGCGCCGGGTGACGCTCGCGAGGGGACAGCTCCTGAGACCCGTGCCGCTGCGGCTGAAGGTGGCAAGCAGCCGCTCCCAACGCCCGGGGCTGAGGCCTTGGAGGCTCCAACCGCGTCTTCTAGCGAGGTGATGGACAGCACGCGCCAGGCAGGCGCTCCTGACGCGGACCGCTCTGATGCTCCGTCCTCGCGGCAGGTTGATCCTTGCGCTCTTCTCTTGGGTCACTTCCGCGTGGACTTTGAGGCCCTCCGGAGGAAGAGGGAGGCCCTGGGTGATGACTTCCCCTGTCGCGTGCTGAAGCGCAGGAAGTACTTCGCCACTGACGAGTAAGTCTTCTTCCTCTATGGCTCCTGAACCTCTTGTTGCTTTCACTGATCCTTGCTCCGCAGGCCCCTTCTGGTCGAGCTCGCAGAAGTAGCAGAGGTGCCGCCTCCCTTGGCTTCGCCCCCTCTACCGTCCTCAAATGCTCCGAGTAGCTCTGCCCTTGTGGTGAGGGCGTCTGAAGGGGTGGACCATCCCGAGGTGCACCGCGGCCCTTCATTCCCCGCGATCTTCCTTCGCGGGCTCTCTTGGGGAATAGCCAGTCTGCCGTGGGCTTCTCGTCTGTTCGTGGATTGCGACTGGTTGAGGCGCTCCCTGCGCCCTTCGTCTGAAGACGGGCTAGCTCCAGGCCGGGCTTCTGGTGCGGCGCGCCCGACCGCCACGAGGGCGCCAGCCCCCAGCCCCCTGCCCGGGGGAACGATGATTCGCGGCCCCGGGCTCTTGCTTGGGGCGGATGACGGTGTGGAAGACGTGCTTGAGCGCGCCCGGGAGCGCCACGCTCGCCGCCAAGGGTTCCTTCGAAGAGCGACTGACGCGGTGAACTTTCTTGGGGAGGAGCTTGCTGATGAAGACGCACGCCTGGAGGCCGAGGGCCTGCGCCTGGCTGCAGGGAGGCGCGAGCTGGAGGCCGCCATCGCCCTCGCGCACCGTCAGCGGGATCTTGATGATGAAGAGGCGAAGGCGTCACTGGAGGCCTCCCGAGTGGCCCGATCCCAGGCCACCGAGGAGGCCCGGAGAGTTGACCGATGGCGAGAGGCGGCGGAGGAGCGGGCTCGTGAGCTCCTGGCCCGGTGCCACTCACTGGAGGAGCGAGTGGAGCTGCACGAGCTGGCCCTCGCGTCGATGCGGGTGGCCTCCGGCGACCCAGCCGAGCTCCAGAGGCGCGAAGAAGCGTTGACGCTGGAAGCCGCCGAACGCACTCGCGACTACGAGCGGCTGGAGACGAGGGAGCGCCTAGTGATGCAGGCGGAAGACGACGTCGCTGTGCGGGAAGCGCGTGTCCTGGAGGAGGTTTGTCGTCGGGTGGCGACGGCGCGCCAAGGCCTCGAGCGTGAGTTCGAGGGGAAGCTAGAGATGATCCGGGTCAAAGCCGAGGGCAGAACCGCAGCCCTGAGGGCCCAACGGGATGAGGCGACGCGGCGGGTCGACGCCTCCCGGGCCGCCCTCGAGGCAGCGCAAAAGGAGTTGGCCGCCTCCCAGGCCGAGGTGCTCCGTCTTCGCCAGCGGATGGAAGAGGCTGAGGGCGTCGCGCGCCAGAACACGGACGAGATATGTCAGCGGCAGGTCCTAGAGCACATGCACGGTCCCATGCTTGCCACGCTCCGGGAGAGAGCTAGCGCGGCCTTGGGCAACATCTGTGAGGCGGCTGTTGGCGAGCCGCACACAGCCAACTATGCTGGCAACCTTCAGTTCTTCACTGCCGTGGTGATGCAGCTGGAGGCGCGTTCGACAAGGGCCGATAGGTTGGTGGAAGAGAGGAGCCGCGCGCTGCTCGGGCACGCCTTCTCCTGTGTCTTCAGCCATCTCCTGATCATGGATCCCCGCTTCGATTTTGACGCTGTCATCGCCCCAGTCCCCCAGGCCATCCGAGGTGACCTGGCGCACTGGGTGGAAGACAACGTGGACGCCCTTGTCAGGGCCTTCGCTTTAGATGACGACGACGTGATCGTGGGTGCTGACGAGGGCGGCGCGGCGAGCGGCCCTAACGCCGCTGGCGGCGACGCAGACGACGATGGCGAATTCAGCGACCCCAGCGAAGGCTCGAGAGGTGCTTCCGGGGACGCATTGGGGGATTGGTCCGACTGAGTGTGTGTCGCTCCTATCTTTTTCACCCTGCATGAATAGAACTCAGGTTTTTGTCCTGGTGGCTTGTGAGAGCATTTTGGGAGGGGAAGCCCCTCATGTAAAACCCGTGTCCAGCATATTAATAGTTGTCATATTGCACGAGCGCCCGTGCCTGGCGGCTAGCTGGTTTACCTTCGTTTCGCGCAAGCCCCGAAGCAGCCTGTGGGAGGGCGTGACGCCCTTGGTGTTCTTTTAGTTGAATCCGTTGGATACGAGAGTGTCGCCGGCGGGGAGTTTCACAAGCGTTGGCCTTCTTCACAGGCTCTGGGCCTTTTCCTGAACGTGTGAGCTTCACAGGCACTCGCCTTGCTTCACAGGCTCTGGGCCTTTTCAAAACGCGAGGGCTTCACAGGCACTCGCCTTGCTTCACAGGCTCTGGGCCTTTTCCGAACGCGAGGGCTTCACAGGCACTCGCCTTGCTTCACAGGCTCTGGGCCTTTTCCGAACGCGAGGGCTTCACAGGCACTCGCCTTGCTTCACAGGCTCTGGGCCTTTTCCTGAGCGCGATGACTTCACAGGCACTCGCCTTGCTTCACAGGCTCTGGGCCTTTTCCTAAGTGCGATGACTTCACAGGCACTCGCCTTGTTTCACAGGCTCTGGGCCTTTTCAGAATGCGAGGGCAGCCTCCCCAGGTACCCGAAGATCCTCCCGAGAGGGAGCAACGGCAGCAATTTTAAGTCGCGCACGAGCCAGGCCTGACCGGACTCGCGAGGGGAGGCAGCTGTGGCGAAGCGGTAACCAGAACGCGAGAAATGGCTCGAGCGAGAATAAGCACCCCTTCCCCGAACACACGCAAATCTCAAATTTGAATCCAACTTAAATCCAGCGAGGGAAAAGCCACAGCTAAAGGGAAAGGCAATGAAAAGCAGACAAAAGGCCGCGTCCGGCACCTAATCTAGTCTTGGACGTCTTCTCACTAGCACGGAGCTAAGTGCTGTCCACTGGGCGTGGGAGGGAGCCCCAGGGCCTGAGGCCGGCACCCCTGAGACTCCGGGGCGTGTACAGCCCCACTCATTATTACGTGAGAGTGACACAGGGCGGCGAGCTTCACAGGCACTGGGCCTTCTTCATAGGTACTGGCCTTGCTTCATATCGCCAGACGAGGGCCCCGCCTTGCGCCACGCTCTAGTGCCATCAGCAACGACCAGAACTCAGGACGCCGCCCGATGGGGTAGAGCGGTCGCCAGCGGTTCCCCCGACAGCCACGGGTCCTCTGCCAGGGGCAGGCCCTGAGGCACCTCCCCAGCAGAGGGCCTACCTCCTGAGAACGCCTTGCTCCGAACGCCACGGTGGTGATGTCGGATCCCGGCCCCTCTCCTGCAGTCCCCTGCGCCCTCCTCCCGAGGGGTAGGAGACTGTGGGAGCGGGGCAGCTGCTTGCCGCGGCGACCTGCACCTCCTGCGATCCATGGTTAGCGTACACCTGCCCCTGAAGAGTTAGCGGTGCCCGATAATCGTTGCCTCCAGTGGGTTCGTCCTGGGGCTCCCGGAAGGGCTCAGCTTCTATTGCCTCGTCCCCCGAGCTTGGGCCGAGGAGTGAGCCTTGTCCGTTCTCATGAGGGTGCCCTTGGCCCATCAAGCGGGGCACGTATTCCTCCGTCGCCATCATCCCAAATGCCATGCCGTGATGCCCCGCATGCCACGCGGTCCCTCCTGTCATGCCTACTGCGGGGTGGCAGCGCGGCCGCCCTCCGGGGCCGCGGGTCGCATCGAGTCCTCCTTCTTCGCGGGCCGGGGACGGGGGCAGCGCCGCCGCCGGTCCGGTGCTGACAGCTTCGCTGGTGTCGGAGTAGCCTTGGAGTCCGCGGGCGCGTGCGGATCCCCTGCGCGGGTCGCCCTGGGCTTGAGATGGGAGCTGGGTGGAGAAGGGGTGAGCCCCCGAGGCAGCGAAGCCCAGGAGCTCCGCCACTCACTCCAGCAGCACGTCGCGGCCGCCCTCTAACAGTCTGCACCGCAGCAGCTCTCGGTACACCGTGAGCGCGGCCCTTGAATTCGCCTGCTCCCGGCGGGTGTATGGTGTCGTGGTTGCGGCGTGATTGGAGGCCCTTGCCGCCGACCGCGCTTGCCGTAGTGTGAGGGTTGCGGAGGCCTGTCCGCGTCGCCCGCGGCCCGCAGCGCCCTGCGGACCACGAGCTCCCTGGGGCGCGGGGTCGCCCGAGGCGGGCGGCTCCGCGCAGGTGGGCCACACCGCCCATGGACCTTGGTTGCCCGCCTGGTCGCCGGACATGGTGATGATGATGCGACGGGAGGCGGAGCGGTAGGAAGGCAAATTCCAGCGCACCCCTACCTGGCACGCTAAATGTCAGATCACGGTTTCCAGTAGACCCTTAAGGTTCGAACACTGGGGTGCGCGCGGAGATCACGCCTTCTACCCTCCCGTCTCGCAAAGATCTAAACTACTAAAAGAACCGCACAAGACACTCAAGATTTATACTGGTTCGGGCCACCATTGTGGTGTAATACCCTACTCCAGTGTGTGGTTGGTGGATTGCCTCCTGGGGCTGGTGATGATGAAGAATACAAGGAAGAACAGCCTCGCGAGGGTCTGTTCTTGGCTGGGGTGATGAACTGCTAGGTGGAGTTCAGTCACCTGTCTCTCTCTATCTCTCTCTCTCTCTACTTTTCTCTCACTTGTTCACCGTCTGTTTGCTATGTGGGTGGCTGGCCCTATTTATAGGCAAAGGCCCTGGGCCTCTTCCCAAATATTGAGCAGGAAGGGCGCCAACAATTGGCCAATTTGAAGGGGAACATCTAGTACACTTATCCTGACTAAAGTTGGTCTTCGCCTGCCAAAGGCTCTGGTGATGACACCGTGCTGGGCTCCATGGTGACCTCCGTCTTGTAGTCCTCCTGGTCTTGGTCTCGTTGCACCGAAATGGCAACCTTTGCCTGATGCCTCGGTACTCCGCGGCTGTGCTTGCCCTCTTTGCACCAAAGAGGAAAGAAGGACGTTGCGCGCTGGCGCCCGCCTGGCACCGTCGATCGTCATGGCTTGCGTCATGGGCACCTCGTGAGGTACCCTGCCTTGATCTCTACGCCTCCTCGCGAGCCAGCCTAAGGAGGCTGCGCCTGAGGACGCGCCGTGTCGTCTGCCCCGCGAGGCTTGGCCCCTCGCGAGGGTCTTGAGTCTTGTGTTGATGAAGATGGGCCACACTGGGCCCCCATTGAGCCACGCCGCAGGCCGCAGGCAGGCAAGTCTGGGGACCCCCATTCCCAGAACACCGACAACAGTGCTAGTACTCCTACTACTAAATTGGTAGTACTACTACTAGTACTAGTAGCACCACCGTCTAGATTTAGGAGTACTACCACGTCCATCTAGATTTTAGTATTTGACTAGCAATATCTAGTAATGCATGTCACCAAAAATGTACTACTCCCTCTGTAAATAAATACATGGTGTTTTATTCTATCGGCGAGAGAACTTAATGTTTTTTTGCTACTCCTAACTAGAGTACTAATAGGATTACATGCAATGAACTAAACATTGCATGTCATGTTTGGTAGTCTCAAGTCATTGAAAGCATGCACGGCCCACATCTCTCATTGGTTGATATGTCATGAAATAAGAAACAAGGAGGGAGTTAATGCACCGTGCCTAAGTATTTTGGGATTATTTGGTTTACGTAAGGTGACTTACACAACATTTTTGTTTACATGCATTAACATTTACTAGTTAAATTAAAGGTCAAAACTTGGCGCAAAATGCAAAGGGGACCAATAAACCAGTAAACATCAAACTTCTCTCGTTTGGCCCCAACTAGAGGTCTGGTGAGATGACTATACTGCACCGGCACGGAGGGGGACGCAGCTTCATTGACCTACGGCAACTGCCTTTGGGTGAATGACACGTGGCCCCAGGGGGTGGCTGGCCCACCTATCATACAGCCAAAGGCAGGTGCAGTAGAGAGCCGAGGAGTAGTACGAAATCCTATGCACCTACGCACGCTAACCAAGGGCTAAGTGATCACTCGAATCGAAGATCAATTAACTAGAAGCTACGCTAGACCCATGGAGGCGATGAGCGCGAGCATCAGCCGGCTGTGCCAGATGGTCCACGACGTCGGCCTGCGGCCCAGCACCAAGGAACGTCTCCAGGTAGTATTGCTTGAGGCCGCCAGGGCGAGGGGCCGCTTGGACGATAGCTTCGTCTCCTTGTTCGACGAGGTCCTTGTCGGTTTCCTCGACAAGTTCACCGTCGTCAAGAAGCTTGCGGACGACTTTGATGTAAGCCTCCAGCCGACGCGCCCAGGCTCTATGATGCCCGCCACCCTCAATGGCCACTATGGTAACAACCTCTTCGACGCACTGGTGGCCCTGTGACTGCCCGCCGTCACGCCGGAGAATGTCCACCTCGAGGTCGCGCTCGCCGCGCAGCGCCTGGCGCAGCAAGACACCATCGACATAATCACCCACGTCTACACGCAAATCATCCACAAGGACTACTACATGCAAGAGGAGGACGATAGGACGCTGGCCTTCTTGGAGCGCAGGGCAACCTTGGACGGCACTGTTCAGAAGCATGTTGAGCTCGCCACCAACGACGCTGCTCCTCACACGTCGGTTGGTGACCCGGCACACTAGGGCATGAGGATGTCGTTGAACATTGATGGATCCGTGTGTATTTTTATCTTTACGTCAAATCCATGTAGTAGTATACTCCCTCCTTTCCGGTTTATAAGGCTCAATTCAAAAACTCACCAACCAAGGTAGATGATGAGTGGTGGAATATTTTCTGTAGCTTGCAAAAGCACCCAATTAATGCTCTTGTTTTCCTCAAAAAATTATGTTTACAAATGCATTAATTGCAATTCATGCATGCATAAAGTGCATGCATTGGTCAGTTTTCTCTTAATACTTGCATGCAATGATTTAATGCACCTTGAAGTCTGAACATGTGATGGGGAACAACCAAATTGAACCTTATAAAATGGAAAAACTAAAATTTTGAGATAAACCCTATAAACCGGAAAGGAGGGAGTATGATACTACAATAATTATCTTGTCAGATGGCTGAGAAAACAGGAGGGAGAAGATATGGCTGTAGCACGGACTCCAAGAAAATTGGTGTCGGATGGGACTCGTGTGGGTGGCGTGTGCCTACTGCTAGACGTGAATGCTACTGAGTTATGGCCCATGCCACCCCACTATATCGAGGTACGTAGAACAAATTTCCTGCAGTCCATGCTCAGCCCTCCTCTATCTCTCTTCTCAGCCAGCCAGCGGACGTGCGGAGCCCATCGTTTGTTTGCTCACATGCAGCCCCACATGTCAGTGAAAATGCAAGAGGACCCACTGAACCTGCACATCTTTCACCTCAACGTGCTGGTGATGAAAAACAAATCCAATAAAGATCTTCGGTGGCCGCTTTTGGAGTTACTCAAGAGTAGTAAGATTCTATTTATAGTTTAACCCAAGATGCACATCTCATGGCTTCAACTACCACTCTATTTTCTTTCATGACACGACCTGGATGCTGGATGTTCCACATGTCGGCAAAAGGAGGAAGAACCCGACCAAATCTTTGGTTCTACTACCGGATGAGATTAGTGCACTTGTTGATACTCCTACTAGAATAGAGGCTAGACATGAGCCTAGATGTGAGGAAGCAACGTCTACTTCTTTACACTCGAAGAAGAAAGAAGCACGCAAGATCGAGCCTCCGCAGATCAATAATGAATGCATCGAGAAGGCACTAATCCAACTTACAGGAGTAGTAAAATGTATTCTTGTGGTTCTTGTTTTCTTTGGTCTTGCTTTTCTAGTCAAAATTATCGTTGGAGTTCATGCAAAACGGAGGTCTGTTTGGGGTCATGCGTTGGAGTTGGCCTTACAAGTGGGACCGCAGTTAAGGAAACCAACTATCGGCAAACCCCTACCTCGCCCGCCGCGCGATGGCTGAAGTTAGGCTGGTCATAGTGGGAGTAACTTAGCAAGTAACATAGTGCATTTCAAGACAAGTTTGCATATGTGGCATATAGTTAATGAGGAGAGAAATGTTTGGAGTAACATAATATGTTACTATAACATAACACAAACCAAAGAAAAATGAGTCTATAATGTAATAAATGCAATCATCTATGATACTACTTGTATGTTACTTTGCACTATGAAGGTAGTAACAAAGACTAGTGTCATATGCATGACACTAGTCTAAGTTACTCCCCACTATAACTAGCCTTAGAGAAATGATGAGGTTGAAGAGATTGCTCTAGCACGGACTCCAAGAAATAATATGGTGTCAGATGGATGTTGTGGTGGTGGCGTGTGTCGTACTCCTGGACGTGAATGATTATTCTAGCCCATGCCACCCTACTACTCCTACTACTTACTCCTACTAGTATATAGTATACTAGTATCGAGGATTCGAGGTGCTGGTTATGTACAACGAACACATTAACATATGGCTACAGTAAAAACACCCGCCCGACGCGCGAAGCATGTGAAGCTGGTACAAATTTAGAGAAGTGATCGAAAGCCATTCATAAATTTAGTAAGTTTATCACAGGCATATCATTTTATTACATACAACAGGTCATCAACCCACATCGACAACGAGGATACATTATAAATACTAATGTTTTCACCTCAACAAATAACAAGCCATGAAATGAACTTCAACTCAACCATTCTGCGGCTTTGGAAACGCTTGTTTGGACCACAACTGATTCTCTGGGACGGGCCATCTGTTGTCGATCTGGAGACCAACGCAGGACCGATCATCCAGGCTAAAGCGGCCTACTATATCAGTACGAGGGTAGGGAACCACCCAAATGTCCGAGGTATAGACACAGTTGCTTCTCATAAATGTGTCAGCAACAGTTGGATCGCCTTTCACCATCATCAGATAGTTTTGTCCAAGGAAGAGTGAGTTTTCTCCAAGACTATCAATTATGTGCCAGGGAGAAGGAGTTGGCGCTAGCACACTAGTATCCATCCCGAATACCATGCAACGGGTGTTAGAATAGGTCCGGAGAGTGCGACCATGGGAGACACCTGCTTCCTTACCAGTAACATCATCAGTGGGTTGTATACACACAAGAAGAGGTGATCCATCGGAATTAGTTGCCAGGCGCCACAGAGTATATCGGTGCTGCTCGTCCTCATGCTCGTGAGCATCACCATCGTCATCTCCCCCTTGGTTATAAAATTTTTCAAGTATAGGTGGTGGGATGTTCACAGGACCTTGGAAACACAAGAAGAAGGTTAATTAGTAACGGGAAACTTGCTAGCCCGCATGCATGCTGATGAAACAATTATAATTATGGTGGAAGATAAACGTACCGAAACTACTAGGATGCCATGCAAAAACAGTGCCACGAGTGGTGGCAGCAAACACAAGGCCCTCGTATTGAATTGTATCACAGTACTCATCCGTGTACAGAAACTGATTTTTGAGCAATATCCATCGAGTCGAACCACGAAGGACGGCAACAAGCTTGTCGAAGATAGCAACAACTTGATAGTTGTTGTAATTCCAAGAGCGGTTGGGAACTCGACAAATTGCTATCTTCCATAGAAGACAGTCACCATGATCGTATTTGAACGTGCGTACATTACCGGTGTGCCCAACCTCTGGGCAGTGTGCTGAGATTTTTAGAAGTGGAACCCGGTGACGAGTGTACACATTCACAAGTTCCCACTCGTAGTTGGACCCAATGTAAACAACCCAATCTCCATTTGCGCCCGCCAAAGCCTTGCCCTCGAGCGATGGCATCTTAACATCATATGTATCATTATCAAGCAGCATCAACTAGCACAGGGCGAGGCCTCCGTCGTGCCGGCGCCAGTCATCAGGGTCACGGCAAAGAAGATAGGGGAGATCAAACCGCTCCTTGACTCTCGGGTTCTTTGTAATGATGTTATTAGTTGAGTCGAGAATGGGCTTGAACGAACCTGCCATGCTAGCCGAGGTGATGACGTCGCACCGATCAATGAGTTCCTCCACCACATCATCTTTCAGATTGGGGCAAGAATAACGGGGTCATTTCCGGCCTGTTCCCTCCATGGAGAAGACGATCGAACAATGGCAGAAGAAAGGGTGAAGGGCTGAAGGAAAATGGAGGAGGGAGAGGAAGAGCGTGCGACAGCAGTTCCAAATCGAGAGGGAAAGGCAAAGAGTCGGTGGACGGTTGCGAGTTTTCCACGGTTCACGAAGAGGCGCCCCGGCCTACACGTCCGTTCGGAAATACTGGGCTGTGCGGGACACTCTGGTCTGTCTAGATAGCCTTTTCTTTAATGTTTACCACAGACCAGCCTAGTAGTTTTTTTTCTTTCTGAAAATGGCTAGCCCAGTTCTTTTGTGATTTGTCAAGTAAGTCGCTTTATCAGGCCTGCTGGGCTGCAAATCTTTCAAGACGAGGAGAGATTCATTCGGCTGGCCAAGAAAATGGCCTATCAGTAATGAGAAATGGGATGTACATTTTTAAAACACATCAAACCGCAATTATTTTCAAATATCTTTTTTCATTTCGAGATTTTAAATTGCATTGATTTTTATGCGTGGACAATTTATTGGATTTTATATTGATATACATTTATTTTTAAAATCAGTCTGAATGTGACTCGAAATTTTGGGATTAAAAACAGTTCAGACCGCACCGACATATGCAAAATTTCGTATAATTTTTTAATAGTGGCCACAATATGGGCTGTAATGCTAACATAAAGAATATGGGCTCCAAAAAACCCGTAAGAATTAGCAAATGGGCTGTAAATTATTTGAAATAATGGCGGATGGGTTGTATGCTGTTTTCCACAGATTTGAGGCTTTCCACAGATGGCCTGTATACTGTTGGATGTCCATCCAACGGCCGTTGTGCTTCTTCAATCTCTGCTCTTCCTGCTCCAGCCGCTCAAACAAGCGCCGGCGGGACTGCTTGCTCCCTCCTCCCCGCGGCCGGCTGTGCTGTCGCTCAGGCCTCACCGCCCCACCGTACACCCATTGTTGGCCTAGCCATCCCTCTACTCACCCACACCTGCTGTTATTCTCCGGCGACGGCAGACGAACCAGTAAACCCTCGTACAGTCGTACTCCCCTCCGCGTGGGAAACAAAAACAACGGCCGAGTCTTCCCTGCCTCCGTGTCGTTCCCTTCTAGGCCTCGCCGTCGTCCACCGCCCTGGTGCTCTCGGCGTGGTGTGGTTAGCGTGGTCAACGACCGACATGCATCTGAAGTGGACTATACGTGGAGAGGCTGACAGTTGGGTCCACGTCCGCATGCAAGGAAATGCCTCCTTATTACGCGCAAAATAATGATTTCCTCCACCTGACATCTGGGACCCGCCGAAACGGCCTCTGTATTTCACGAAAAAAACGTTACCGCCACTGACAGCTCGGACCCACCAGCTATATCTTCGCACGCAAGGAAGTGCCTTCTTTTACGCACAAAAAATGAATACTCTCCCTGCTAGCTGGGACCCAGTATAGTGGGCCTACCAAGTTGACGAGGACGAAGGGCTTTGTCAACTTAGTCAATATGCACGATTCTAGCTCGACTGACCATACTATGTCCATCCAACGGCCGTAGTGCTTCTTCAACCTCTGGTCTTCTTGCTCCAGCCGCCCAAAGTAGCGCCGGTCGTGCCGCCTGCTCCAGCCTCCCGTGGCCGGCTGTGCTGCCACGGAGGCCTCACTGCCCCCATACTACTCCCACCGCTGGCCAGGCCATCCCTCCACTCCACTCACCCACACCCCCTGTTATTCTGCGGCAACGGCAGCGCAGCCGAACCAGTGAACCCTCGTACTCCTCTCCGTGTGGGCATCCACTGCCGCGTCTTCCCCGGCTCCACGTCGTCCCCTTCCTAGGCCTCGCCATCGTCCACCGCCGTGGTGCTGTCGGCGTGGCGTGGTCAATATGGTCAACAACCGAATTCCATCGGAAGAATACTGTAAGTGGAGAGGCTGACAGTTGGGTCCACGGTAGCCGCAAGGAAGTGCCTCCTTATTACACGGAAAATAATTATTCCTCCACCTCACAGCAGGGACCCACCGGACGCCCACCAGTATATCGCAAAAAAAATGTTTGCCCCTGACTACTGGAACCCACCCGACGGGCCACCATATTTCGCGAAAAAAACGTTCCCCCTACTGTCAGCTCGGACCCACCGGAAGTGCCTCCTTATTACGCACAAAAAAGTGAATACCCCCTGCTAGCTGGGACCCACCTTAGTGGCAGGCTGACTTGTGGGCCTACTAAGTTGACGGGGACAGAGGGCTTTGTCAACTTAGTCAATATGCACGATTCTAGCTCCAGTGGCCGTACGATGTCCATCCAACGGCCGTAGTGCTTCTTCAACCTCTGGTCTTCTTGCTCCAGCCGCCCAAACCAGCGCCGGTCGTGCCTCGTGCTCCTGTCTCTCGTGGTCGGTTGCGATGCGGCAGAGGCCTCACCGCCCCCTACTACTCCCACCGCTGGCCAGGCCATCCCTCTACTCACCCACACCCCCTGTTATTCTGCGGCGACGGCAGCCTCACACCGCAGTGAACTAGTGAACCCTCGTACTCTTCTACGCGTGGGCATCCACTGCGGCGTCTTCCCCGGCTCCGCGTCGTCCCCTTCCTGGCCTCGCCGTCGTCCACCGCCCTGGTGCTCTTGGCGCGGCATGGTCAATGTGGTCAAGGAACGGCTTCCATCGGACATGGACTGTATGTGGAGAGGCTGACAGCTGGGTCCACGGCCGCAGCAAGGAAGTGCCTCCTTATTACGTGCAAAATAATTATTCCTCCACCTGACAGCGGGGACCCACCGGACGGGCCACCAGTATTTTGTGAAAAAAATCTTTTCCCCCTGACTGCTGGGACCCACTGGACGGGCCACCGTATTTCGTGAAAAAAATGCCCCCCCCCCCGCGCTGTCAGCTCGGACCCACCGGAAGTGCCTCCTTATTACGCACAAAAAATGAATACTCCCCCAGCTAGCTGGGACCCACCTTGCTGGGAGGATGACTTGTGGGCCTACTAAGTTGACGGGGACGAAGGGCTTTGTCAACTTAGTCAATATGAACGATTCTAGCTCCAATGACCGTACGATGTCCATCCAACGGCCGTAGTTCTTCTTCAACCTCTGGTCTTCTTGCTCCAGCCGCCCAAAGCAGCGCCGGTCGTGCCGCATGCTCCTGCCTCCCATGGCCGGCTGTGCTGCCGCAGAGGCCTCACCGCCCCCTACTATTCCCACTGCTGGCCAGGCCCTGCAGCGATGGAAGCCTCACACCGTAGCCGAACCAGTGAACCCTCGTAGTCCTCTCCGCGCGGGCTTCCACTGCCGCGTCGTCCCCTTCCGAGGCCTCGCCGTCGTCCACAGCCGTGGTGCTCTCCACACGGCGTGGTCAATGTGGTCAAGGAACGACTTCCATCGGAAGAGTACTGTATGTGGAGAGGCTGACAGCTGGGTCCACGGCCACAGCCCAGTTTTTTTGTGATTTGCCAAGTAAGTCACTTTGTCAGGCCTGTTGGGCTGCAAATCTTTCAAGACGAGGAGAGCTTTCATTCGGCTGGCCGAGAAAATGGCCCATCAGTAATGAGAAATGGGTTGTACATTTTTAAAACACATCAAACAGGCAATTAGTTTCAAATATCTTTTTTTTCATTTCAAGATTTTAAATTACATTAATTTTTATGTGTGGAGAATTTGTTGGATTTTATATTGACATACATTTATTTTTAAAATCAGTTTGAATGTGAGTCGAAATTTCGGGATTAAAAACAGTTCGGACCGCACCGAAATATGCAAAATTTCGTATAATTTTTTAACCGTTGCCACAATATGGGCTGTAATGCTAACAAAAAGAATATGGGCTCCAAAAAAACCTTAAGAATTAGAAAATGGGCTGTAAATTATTAGAAATAATGGCAGATGGGTTGTATGCTGTCACCGCCCAACCGTACTCCCATCGCTGGCCTAGCCACCCCTCTACTCACCCACACCTGCTGTTATTCTCCGGCGACGGCAAATGAACCAGTAAACCCTCGTACAGTTTTACTCCCCTCCGCGTGGGAAACAACTGCCGAGTCTTCCCTTCCTCCGTGTCGTCCCCTTCCCAGGCCTCGCCGTCGTCCACCGCCCTGGTGCTCTCGGTGCGGCGTGCTCAACGTGGTCAAGGAATGACTTCCATTGGACGTGGACTGTATGTGGAGAGTCTGACAGCTGGGTCCACGGCTGCAGCAAGGAAGTGCCTCCTTATTATGCGGAAAATAATGATTCCTCCACCTGACAGCTGGGACCCACCGGATGGGCCACTGTATTTCGTGAAAAAATGTTTCCCCCTGACTGTCGGGACCCACCAGCTACATTTTCGCACGCAAGGAAGTTGTCGGTGTACTAAAGTAGGGGTACCTTAGTATCCCGAACTTGTGCACGGGCAGTCGCAGCGACCCGCGGCAAGGCTTGCCGGGCGGCCGCCAAGACCCTCCGTGGTTCCTTTGGAGCCATTCAAGAGCAAAGTATCCAAGAGCCAAACAAGGCCCCGGCAAGAGGAGCTTGCCGGGATGGAAACAAGGCCTCGGCAAGAGAAACTTGCCGGGAAGGAGACGAGACCCCGGCAAGAGGAGCTTGCCGGGAAGACCAACCAAAGTATCTCAAGGAGCTCGCTGCGGCGCACTGCGCGCCCCGACAAGGCCCGGTGAGTGACAAGCTCCCGGACGCGACAAGACAACATCCACGGCAAGGCGCTTGCCGCAGCAAGCTACTACCCCGCAGCCCGCGCTCCAGCTCACCCACCAACGTGTCGCCCTGGGACCATTCCTGGCGTACGTGGCACGAGGCTGTGCAGCCAGGGGCATGCGGTGGCAAGCAAGTGCTGACAAGATAACCATCGTGGCAAACGGTGGCGTTCCTAGCGGTCCCTCTCTAGGCCGTCAAGGTGACACAGACGGGCATTTAATGCCCTTGTCCCCTGCCGTCAGAGTTAGGTAGGATGCGACATGTAGGCGGTGGAGCCAACTACCACCCCTTTTACATTTTTACCCTCACCTCTGTTGCCACGTGTCAGTGACCCCTTAGACATATAAAAGGAGGCCCATGCGCAACAGAGAGGGGGGACTGCCATTCTCACGCTCGGTCTCGCCAGCTGCCTGAGTGTACTGTAGCACTCGCCGCTCCCGAGCAAGAACTCAATACAACCACCAAAGCAGGAGTAGGGTTTTACGCATCAGTGCGGCCCGAACCTGGGTAAACCGATCGTCTCGCTCGTGTGTTTCGCCTCGATCTGCTCTTTGTGCATCCACTGCCCCCTGCCGAACCAAAAGGGGCTCGGTCCGCCGATCCCCATAGGTGTGAGAGGGATCAGACACCCCCGACATCTTTGGCGCGCCAGGTAGGGGGTGCGTCGAGGTTGTGCGAACCTGATCCGGCGTTCGCACGAGCCGAATCTTCATCATCCTCATCAACATGCCGCCGAAGAAGAAGATTTCGGAGGCAGCAGCTCCGTCCGTGCCGAGCCCGCCGTCGCCGGAGCGAACGGCTGGCGGGGTAGGCGCCGGTGGAAGAGCGGGCGCCAGCGGGGAGACTCGTGGCGCTGCCAGGTCCAAGGACCAGGCTGCACCGCACGTCGGCGGCGCGGTCGCCCCCCACAATGACCGTGCGCACTCCAAGACATCGGTGTCCGTACATGCACCGTGCCCGTCCCAGGAGGCGCGGGGCCAGCAGCGTCATGGTACCCATGGTACCATACGTCTGTTGGGCTAAGGTCGAGCTGGCGGATCCCGGAGTGCTCAGGATCAGCATGCGCGCCAACATGCTGGCGCGAGCGTGGTGCGGTCGCTCGGACGAGATGTTGCTCCTTCTAACGCGGTTAGAAGTCCGAGCATATCTCATTCCCCGCACCGTTTGCCGCCACCGCCCGCCTCTCCGGCAGAGGCTTTGGTGCGGAGCTGCCGGTGGTTCTTTGGTCGATCAGAATGACACCAAATCGAGCCGCCGGCCAGACACCTTTTGCTCCAGTCTGCGGAGCAGAAGCAGTTATCCTCACGGAACTCGTATACGGGTCACCTCGAGTGCTCGCTTGTGATGAGCTTGAGCAAGAGCCGCTGCACCAAGATGATGCGCTGCTCCTCAAGGAAGATCGTCTTCAGGCTGCTGTGCGAGCCGCTCGCTACCAGCAAGCTTTGCGCCACTATCATAGCCGCAAAGTTAAAGCCAGAAGTTTCGAGGAAGGAGACCTTGTCCCTTTGGCGTGATCAGTCCGCCAAGGTTTCCGACAAGTTGACGCCGAAGTGGGAAGGCCCTTGCCGAGGGAAGTGAGTCACTAGGCTTGGCGCTATCCGCCTTGGGACCGAAGATGGCGTACCAGTGAGCAACTCCTGGAATATTGCGCATCTTCGCAAGCTTTGCCCGTGAGGCGCGGTTGTCGGACCCTGTCCGGCAACCACCCATTTGTACAAAGTCTTGCCGCTGTTGCATGTAATCCTTTGTACAAAGCCGGGCGCAGACCCCATGCATAAAGATTATGTGCTCAGCACATACCCCGGGAAAGCAAACAACAGAGAAAGATAAGTGCCAAAAGTCTGAGCAATCAGATTTCCTTTAGATTTTTAAGTTATTTTCCTTGAACGCCCGTCGTTTGTATGGGAAACCTGGGCGCGGAGGAGCCGACTCGTAGCTAGTTGCGCCCTTACTGTTGTTTCGAGTCCGCTCAACGACTTAAGTGAGCTGCAGCTAGCTCCGCGACAAGGTTTCTTGTCGGCCGTAGCACCGCCCGCAGATCGCTAACGTTCCGCACTCAGCACTCGCGGCAAGCGTGCCCGCGCCGGCAAGTTCCCTATATGCGCAGGGTAAAAACATACAAAGGAAGGAGTCAAGTAAAGGAAATAACATAGCAATTAAATTTATAGAGTTATCTTCCTTCTTGCGATCGTCCCTTGAATGGAAAACCTGTGCGCGGAGGAACCGACTCGTGGTTGGCCGCGCCCTTACTATTGTTTCGAGCCCCGCTCAACAACTTAGGCAAGCCGCGGCTAGCTGCGACAAGGTTTCTTGTCGGCGCAGGCACCAACCAACTCGTAGCTAAGTTGCGCCCTTACTGTTGTTTCGAGTCCGCTCAACAACTTAAGCGAGCCGCGACTAGCTCTGCGACGAGGTTCTTGCCGGCTATGGCACTGCAAGCGAGCTGCTGACGTTCCGCACTCAGCGCTCGCAGCAGAGGAGCCTGCGCTGACAAGTTCCCTAAAAGCGTAGGGTAAAAACATACAAGGGAAGGAAGCAAGTAACGGAAATAACATAGCAATTGCTATCCAAGATAGAAGTATATTACAGAATAACTTTGTCGCAGCTCTAACAGACTGTTTTTCATAACATGATTGGCAGCGACAAGAAAAGAAGAAGATAAATGCCCTAGTCTACACGGTCGCCTTCGACCCTCCTGATTCCGCTCACCTTGTCCACGATAGGTGCGACAAGGGCCTTGAGCTCCTCCTGATCAGCATCTGGCGGCAGGCTTCGGAGGACGTTGTTGAGGTGGAGGCCTGGGTTGCGGAAGGCCACCTTCATCAGCACCTTCTGGAGAGCTCCTGCGCAGATCTTGCGCGACTCGTCGGCAAGCTGCTTTGGGAACTGCTCCCGGATTCGCTGGAGTGCCGTCGCCACGCCTTTGAAGAACAAAGTAAGCTTGGCGCTGGGTTGGAGGTTCTCGTCGGAGGAGTACGCGAGATCCACCATCCCCAACTACACCAGCTCCTTGTCGACACCCGTGGCGACGTCCACCAGGCCCTCCATCCAGTGCTCCATATCCTCCGACAAAGTCTTCCGGGCGGCGGCGGCCTTCGCCAGCAGCACCTTGCCGGCCTTGACCTCCTCCTTCAAGGCCGTCTCCCACTCCTTGGCGCCATCCAAAGATTTGGTCAGGGCCACCAGCTTCGCTTCGAGATCGGCGTTGGAGTTCTTGGTGGCGTCCAGCTCCTTGCCCTTCTCGGTGAAAAGGGCCTGCAGCTCCAAGTAGTTGTTGGCGTCCCTATCACGCTCAAGCTTGAGCGCGGCAAGCTCGTCGACGCTCGCCTTGAGGTCCGCCTCCAGCTGCGTCACCTTCAGCTCCAGCTTAGCCTTGGCGGCCTCGGCAGCTGCGGCGGTATCTTCGGCCTACTTGACGGCTCCGCCAACTGCCCGCTCGCGCGCGGCAAGTTCCTCCTCATGGCTGTCGAGGTTGACCTTCTGCTGCGCCAAGTCACCCTCCTGCGAAGACAACTTCTCCGTGACAAGGCGTTGGCGCTCCTCGACGTCCGCCTTCTCGAGAAGGAAGGCTTGCTGCGCCTCGGCAAGTTCCTCCCGCTCCCTTGCTAGGGAGCGGAGAGCTTCTTGGTTGGCACCCCGAAGCTCCTCTGCGCGCTTCTCAATGTCGGCGCCAACCTTTGCCATGAGCACTTCGCGGGACTCCAGCTTGGCATGCCGGGTGCGGTAGAGCACCACTAGCTTCCGCAGCAGGCGCTCTTCTTTAGGATCGCCGCTGCTGCTGCTTGGCGCGTCAACCAGCTTCAGCCCGGCAGAGGCAAGCACCTCTCCGTCCAGCGTCTCCCCCTCGATCGGTGCCCTGGAGCTTGAAGACCAGGGGAGGCTAATGAAGATGTTCTCGCCGGCCTTCAGGTAGATGCCGGGCTGGGGCTCTTCGGAGCCTGCCACAGCGGCAGCGGCGGAGGAATCAGTGGCCGGAGCAGCGCCTGGCGCTCCTGTGGCCTCCGGGCCGTCAGTATGACTGCCAGACTCCCCGCCCGCCTCCGCGGCGGCAGCCCTGGCGGCCCCCTCGCCGGCGCCGGCTGCTCCCTCGGCGGCGGCCTCCATCTCCATCGGCTCTGCGGCAGATGGACCTGATGGCCGGATGAGGGGAGAAGATTCAAGCAAAATTCGAGCAAAATCCAAGAGGAAGATCAAGAAGCCGAAGAAGTCAAGGGGAGTTTTGGAAGCAAGGGAGTTACCTGTGCCAGGGCCTGCCGCTGCGGTCTCCATCGTCGGGGGATCGCTGGCGCGGTCCCTTGCCGGAGATCCTTGCCGAGCCGGGGGCTCCTCCCTTGCCGGAGTCTCCTCCCTCGCCGGGGGCTCCTCCCTTGCCGGAGTCCCTTCCCTCATCGGGGGCTCCTCCCTTGCCGGAGTCCTTCCCCTTGTCGGGGGCTCCTCCCTTGTCGGAGCCTCCTCCCTTGTCAGAGTCGCCTCCCTTGTCGGAGACCTCTCCCTCGTCGGAGGACTCCCCCTTGGCGCTTCAGGGGCGGTCTCCAGGCTCCCCTGGTGAGGCTGCTCTGCTCCTGCACAAGTCAACAAACAAGTATCAGCATAGCAAGGATCTTTGCGCGTGCCCAATAGCGGGAAGTAAACAAAACACTTACGCTGGGGGCTGCTCTAAGGATCAGCCACCGGGTCCGACAAGTTCGTCTCGGGCACGTCCCCTGTCGATGCAGTGGGTTCGTCCTCGATGATGATCACCGGCACCCTGGCCCTCTTCGCCGCCCTTTGTGCCAGAGTCCTGAAAAGGAAGAGATGCAGAGGAAGGCAAGTGAGAAACAAGACAAGACAAAAACAGTGTAAATCAAAGAATTACAAATACAATGAGAAGAACTTACTCCTCCTCTTCTTCCTCATCGGAGCTAAACGTGGAGAAGTCGAAATCCGGACCGCGGCTGGCGCGGGAAGGTGGAGGGGTAGGCTCCCTTGGTCGCTTGGCGGGAGCAGAGGCGGCAGCCCGAGAAGATCCCGCTCCAGTTGTAGCGGCAGCATGGGGCGCTCCTGCGGCAACAGTGCTTGCCGCGGTGGAGCGCGTCGTGCGGCGCGGGGACTGTAGGCCCGCCTGCCGCCCCGCTACATCCCCGGCCTTGCGGAGACGCCTTCTCGGCGGAGACGGGGGCGCGGCCGGCGGCGGGCTATCGGAAGACGAAGTGGAGGAAGAGTCGATCTCCAGCGAGTCGCTCGCATCCCCGGCAGGCTCGCTCGGCTCGGCGCTGCCCCCGGCAAGATCTTCCTTGCCGTCAAGTTCCTCTTGCCAGGCGAGCTCTTTCTTGCCGAGGAACTCGTCTCGCTCGGCACGGGTTTTCTCCTCTTCTATCGCCGCTTCCTCCAGAGTGAACCCAAATTCGCCTGCCGCTGCGGCTGCCGCTGCCTCTTCCAACCTGGTGGCTATGTACGCCAGCTCCGCCTCGGTGGTCTCGCGGATGAGGCCGTCCTTCTCATCGGCGCGGATCGGCACCTCCACCTGGTCGTCGAAGAACTGCTGCACGACCTCGGCTTCGGGCTCTTGCCAAGTTGGCTCGATTCCGTGCGAATCGCACAACGGCATCATCGCCCGGATGCGGTCGAGCGCAGAGTTATTGCACAAGGGGACGACGCCCTGCGGCAGCCTGAAGACTTCGGGGTGATCCGAATCGTATTTTAAGAGCTCCTGCAGCATGCTAGTGTGCTCGAGGACAGTGAAATTATAGTTGAGGCCTGAGCGCAGCCTCATAATGTCCGCCGCGTTCTTGAACTCCCAAGCAGGCCTTCCCCGTTCCTGCAGAGGGGCAATGCGGCGGCAAAGAAAGTCTGCGCCAACAGCACCTACGGTGAGTCCGGCAAGCCTAAGGCGCCGGATCCTGGTGACGGCAATCATCAGCTTGCTGTCTTCCGGGGCCAAGTCGCTCCAGTCATTGCCGCGCACTGCTGTTGCTTGGCGCCGGACGGTGAATGACTACGGGCTCTCCTCGACAATCTAGCACCAATCTGCTCTCCACTCCTCCCACTTGCCGCGGAACTCCCCCTCCAGATAAGACTCCTTCTTGCCGGCTCTTGAGACCCAGGCGATTCCGCCAGACAGAGTCTCTCCTCTCTCTACTCGAGGGATAAAGAAATGGCGGAAGAGAGCTACACTAGGGTGGACTCCGACAAAGTTTTCGCAAAGATGTGCGAAAACTGCCATGGTGAGGACGGCGTTGGGGGTGAAGTCAAGGAGGTAGAAGCCATATGTGTTCATAATATCACAGAAGAACTCGGAAAAGGGGGGCAGAGCCCGCAGTAGAAGAACACAGCAAAGAAAGGGTACCCGTCCGGAGCTTTCGTGTGGGCTTCAGCCGGGAGCACCCGGGTCCGCGGGTGAGCTCGCGTCTCCGCCGACCAGAACAGGTAATACCGCTCCCGCAACGCCTTCGCGCCGAGCTTGGAGGGGAAGATGGCTCGCTCCCTCCGCATCTTTGTGAGCCGCTGCGCCTCGGTCGACTTCACCGCTTTTCCCTTGTCGCCCTTCGGAGCCATGGCGAAGGTGGTGGAGGAGGCCGACGGTGGTGGTGGTGCGGGTAGTAATGGGGGAGCAGGGCGCTGCTCTCTTGTTGCTCTGAGAAGACGGGGAGCGGCGGAGGTTTTGAGATTGGAAGCAGCAACGGGCATATGGCGCTGTACCCCTGTTTCCTCTGCTTATAAAGAGGGAGGAGAAGGGGGGATGGACGTTTCGCCGCCATGAATAAACAACTACCCACGATTCCGCCCATGACGCCTCCACGCCTCCCTCCGTTTACGGGAGGGGGCGCGCAAATCGTCCCCTTTTACTGCGATGTGACGCATGAGCGCGGGGCGCAGCCCCGCGCATGCTGCCCACGTCACGCACGGCGCCGCGTTCGACGCGTGCCGTTAGGGGAGGGCACGGTGGGTGCGGAATCAGTTATGGCGTAACCTAGGCCGCACGTGCCCGTGCACTGTTTTGGGCCTGGCCCAACAGCGCTTGGCACCGTGTATGGCCCAGGCCCGGGGGCTCCTGTCGGTGTACTAAAGTAGGGGTACCTTAGTATCCCGAACTTGTGCACGGGCAGTCGCAGCGACCCGCGGCAAGGCTTGCCGGGCGGCCGCCAAGACCCTCCGTGGTTCCTTTGGAGCCATTCAAGAGCAAAGTATCCAAGAGCGAAACAAGGCCCCGGCAAGAGGAGCGTGCCGGGAAGGAAACAAGGCCCCGGCAAGAGGAACTTGCCGGGAAGGAGACGAGACCCCGGCAAGAGGAGCTTGCCGGGAAGACCAACCAAAGTATCTCAAGGAGCTCGCTGCAGCGCACTGCGCGCCCCGACAAGGCCCGGTGAGCGACAAGCTCCCGGACACGACAAGACAACATCCGCGGCAAGGCGCTTGCCGCGGCAAGCTACTACCCCGCAGCCCGCGCTCCAGCTCACCCACCAACGTGTCGAATGGGACCATTCCTGGCGTACGTGGCGGGAGGTTGTGCAGCCAGGGGCATGCGGTGGCAAGCAAGTGCTGACAAGATAACCATCGTGGCAAACGGTGGCGTTCCTGGCGGTCCCTCTCTGGGCCGTCAAGGTGACACAGACGAGCATTTAATGCCCTTGTCCCCTGCCGTCAGAGTTAGGTAGGATGCGACATGTAGGCAGTGGAGCCAACTACCACCCCTTTTACATTTTTACAATCACCTCTGTTGCCACGTGTCGGTGACCCCTTAGACATATAAAAGGAGGCCCATGCGCAACAGAGAGGGGGGGACTGCCATTCTCACGCTCGGTCTCGCCAGCTGCCTGAGTGTACTGTAGCACTCGCCGCTCCCGAGCAAGAACTCAATACAACCACCAAAGCAGGAGTAGGGTTTTACGCATCCGTGCGGCCCGAACCTGGGTAAACCGATTGTCTCGCTCGTGTGTTTCGCCTCGATCTGCTCTTTGTGCATCCACCGCCCCCTGCCGAACCAAAAGGGGCTCGGTCCGCCGATCCCCATAGGTGTGCGAGGGATCAGACACCCCCGACAGAAGCGCGTCCGGGCAAAAAAAATGATTCGCCCCGTGACTGCTGGGACCCACCAGCTACATCTTCGCAGGCAAGGAAGTGCCTGACAGTCGGGACCTACCTGGTCGAAGCGTACGTAGCATTGTCATTCTGGTCGCGAACCTATACGTACATACTGGTCGATGTAGAGGCATGCACGTGTCATAGTAGAGGCGCGCACGTGTCGTAGTAGAGGCGCGCACGTAGCATGTACACGTACGTACAACGGCCAGGGTGCAAGAAAGAAAATATGTCCATGTATGTGTACATACGGGTGGGGTCTCGAACGCCTACTCGCGCATACGTACGGTGAGGGCTCGTGTACATGGCTGGGTCAAAACGGAGAAACGGCGTCGTCGTCGTGTTCATGGGGAGGCAACGGAATGCGTCGTGTTCATGGGGAGGCAACGGAATGCGTCGTGTTCATGGGGAGGCAACGGAATGCGTCGTGTTCATCGGGAGGCAACGGAACGCGTGGGAGCCAACCGGCTGGGTCAGAACGGAATGCGTGGTCGTGTTCATCGGGAGGGCTTGGACCGAACAGGCGATGGAAACGAGGCCTGGCGTACCGCACAATGGAGGAAACAGACCTCCTACGTTCGGAACAGGGTCCTGTTGATCGGGAGGGGTTTGGTGTACCGCAAAATGGAGGAAACGGACCTCCTACAGTCGAAACGGGGGTCCTGTTGATCGAGAGGGGTGTGGCGTACCGCAAAACGGACGAAACGGACTTGTGTTGGAGCGCTACGGTCGAAACGGGGCTCCTGTTCATCGGGAGGGGTGTGGCGTACCGCAAAACGGGACTCCATGGGATACTGTTCATCTCCACCGTCGACCCCCTCCAGCCTCCACGAGCTACTGTTCATCCACCGTCGACCTCCTCCAGCCTCCACCTGCGACTGTTCATCCACGGGCTCCTGTTCATCCAGCCTCCACCGTGCACTACTCCACCGGCTACTGTTCAACGAGCCCTCTCCACGGGTTCCTGTTCAACCACCCCTCCACGGGCTACTGTTCATCCTGCCCTCCACCCTCTACTGTTCATCCTGCCCTCCACGAGGTCCTGTTCATCCAGCCCCAACCGGCTCGATCGATCGGGGTCCTGTTCATCCAGAGGCAACACCACGGGGTCCTGTTCATCCACCCCCACCAGGAACTGTTCATCCAACCCCCCCCCCCCCCCCCCCCCCGCAACGCTCACTGTTCATCCAGAGGCAGCATCGATCGGCTTCAGTTAGTAGCAGTAGCGAAGGAATCGCTCGATCGGGTTCAGTTAACAGCCATCGACCGATCGCTCAGGTTCAGTAACGCGTAGCCTGCAGTGCAATCGCTCGGGTTCAATTAGAGCCCAACGCCTCACTCGGGTTCAGTTAGAGCCCAACGCCTCACTCGGGTTCAGTTAGAGCCAATGCCTCATACACACGCGCGTACGTGTATGAGAGAAACGTGCATCGCTCGGCCCCCGACCTCCCACCGTAACCGGGAACTCCCCGAAATTTTCCTCCCCCTCGCTTCTACCACGGTTTTTTCCGTCATGGATGGCCCAAAGAATGTCATGCAGCTGCGTCTCCGGCCCGCCCAGGACGAAAAGCCCATTTTCTGTCATGATTTTTTGTCATAGAAGTAGGAGCCCACCACATCTATGATGATACCGGGTTTTGTCACAATTATCATCATAGAAGTGTCATATGTATGACAGAAAAAAAATTCTTTCGGCCCAAAATGTCACGGATGTGTCTTTTTTTGTAGTGGAAGGGGACGCAGGGCTAGTGCAGGAGCTCCAACGGCTTGATCCCGTCCAGTGCGTCGGCGACCTACAGACAGGAGGACACGGTGAGAAAGCTCGATTCCGTCCAGATTCGGCAGGACTTGGTCGCGGACGGCGCTAGGATGAGGAGGACGCTGGTGAGTTTGCTCCGGGACAAGACGGCCATGGCGGGGCATGCTCCTGTTCTCCCTGAAGAAGAAAGAGAGAGAGACTCCGGGGTGAGGAAGAGAGAAGAACTAGGGAAAGAAGGAAAGAGAAGGAGAGGCAGGGTGCGGTGCGGGGACGGCCTGGTCCTGGCTGCCGGTGGTGGTCGCGGCAACAGGTCAAGCTCATGCTCGAGCAAGGAGGCGCGCAAGGGTGCTCGGCTGTTGAGGTCTCGGGTGAAGCAGAGGAAGCCGGGCGTGGAAACTGAGGAAGAGCGGGGTTTGGTGGGGATCGATGGATGGATGGATCGATGGGACTGGTGGTGGCTGAAAACGAGAAAGGGATGAGAAGATTGGTTGGGCAGGTGGATCGAGGAAGATCCCGAGGACGATGGTGAGTGGGTGGCTGCGGTGACGGGACGGATGGGACAAGGGAGAGGATTTTTAGGGTTAGGCTAGAGTTTGATCTATATATCGCAAATGGGCTAAGTTTAGGGGCATTTGGTCCCTCCGATCTTAATCGGACGGTCCCGGATAAATAGGCTAGGGAGATCAAATAATAAAACGGAGATGTTTTATAGATGTTTGGGGATGATCTGAATCCAACGGTGGCGACTGCCGTTTTGTTCCATCATACTATGAGAGGCAATTGTACAAGCGGTTGCAGGGGCTCACTCAAGGTTCCCGCACTGTTGAGGAGTACTATAAAGAGGTGGAGGTGCTGCTAATTCGGACAAGAACCCGTGAAAGTGATGAGGCGAAAATGGCAAGATTTTTACATGGGTTGGATGATGAAATATCAGATTTTGTGGAGATGTTTCCTTATGATACAATACAAGATGTGGTACATCAAGCTATAAGAGTTGAGAAGAATAATATGCGTAATGGACGTACTCGTGCTTTCCAAGGCCGCACCACCACACGCTCATGGCAGCGAACACAACAGCCATATGGTTCTCAGTTTGAGGGTGCACCACCTAGGCACCCACATGCCTCGACGGCTTCCTCACCTGCTATTCGCAATCAAATTAAGAGGCCATCGGCTATAGCAGGAGTATCCTCTGCTCCACCTCCAGAAAAGAGTTCTACACACAGCAGCGACATTCAATGCCACAAGTGCAAAGGAAGAGGTCATATTTCTTCAGAATATCCAAGCAAACGGACTATGATAATCAATGAACGAGGTGAATGGGCGTCTGAAAGTGACCCTGAAGGTGGCAATAATTAAGTGGAAGAGGAGCAAGGTTGGGAAGTAGGAGGAACTATTTTATCTCATGAAGAACTTCATGGTGAAGCTTTGGTTGTATGTCATTCACTTAATGCCCAAGTTGTGGAGGAGGAAAAGGGGTAGCGGCATAATATTTTCCACACTCGTTGCCTTATCAACTCAAATATATGTCGTGTGATTGTTTATAGTGGCAGATGCAACAATATTGCAAGCACGAAGATGGTCGAGAAGCTTCAATTGAAAACAAAACATCACCCACATCCATATCGCATGCAATGGCTGAATGATTGTGGCGCAATTAAGGTGATTAGCAGCGTGCGAATACCAATTTCAATAGGGACATATCAAGATGATGTTGAGTGTGATGTGGTACCGATGCATGCTTGTCACTTGCGTCTTGGACGACCGTGGTTGCATGACCATGATGTGCAAATTAGCGGGCGTGCGAATCGCTTATGTTTTGTCCATAGAGGAGAAAAGTTCACTTGGCTGCCCATGACACCCGAGGAAGTCTGTCTTGATGAGATGAAAAGAAAAGGAAAGAAAAAGGGAGGGAGTGATCATACACAACAAGTGAGCCACCAACATAGTGAGGGAGTGTTTCCACAGCCAAAAGCTCCACAGCCAAATATGACCAAGCCCCGGGAAAAAGAGGGATTAGTTATGACAGCTAGGAAAAGCGATATGCAGGAATTGAGAGAACCTAATACTCCATTCTTTGTACTCCTGTACAAGGAAACTTTATTGGCTGCTAACAATTTACCCTCAACTCTTCCTAGTGTTGTTCTTGATCTTTTGCAGGAGTATGAGGATGTGTTTCCCAAGGAGGTACCACCTGGTTTGCCACCGAAGCAGGGCATTGAGCACCAAATCGACTTGGTTCCAGGCGCCCCACTACCAAACCGGCCACCGTATCGAGCAAACCCAGAGGAGACGAAGGAAATTCAGAGGCAAGTAGAAGATCTTCTTAACAAAGGGTATGTAAGGGAAAGTCTTTCTCCTTGTGTTGTTCCCATACTTTTAGTTCCAAAGAAAGATGGTACCATGCGCATGTGCACTGATTGTAGATCCGTTAACAACATAACTATGAGATGTCGGCATCCTATTCCTAGGCTCGATGACATGCTTAATGAACTTTGTGGCTTCACCATATTTTCCAAAATTGATTTGCGAAGTGGTTACCACCAAATAAGAATGAAAGACGGTGACAAATGGAAAACTGCATTTAAGACAAAATATGGCTTGTATGAATGGTTGGTTATGCCTTTTGGATTAACAAATGCACCTAGTACTTTCATGAGATTGATGAATCATGTGCTCACATCCTTCACTGGAAAATTTGTACTGGTTTACTTTGATGACATATTGATTTATAGCAAAACTTTGGAGGATCATGTTGTACATATAAAATGTGCGCTTGCTGTCCTATGGGAGGAAAAGGTGTATGCTAACATGGAAAAGTGCACATTTTGCACAAACAAGGTTGTGTTTCTTGGCTTTGTTGTTTCAGCAAAAGGTGTGGAGGTCGATGAAGAGAAGATCAAGGCTATTCATGAGTGGATGCCTCCACAAAATGTGAGCCAAGTACGTAGCTTCCTCAGACTTGCGGGTTTATACCGTCAGTTCGTGAAGGATTTCAGCACCATTGCTGCACCAATGTATGAGTTAACGAAGAAAGACACTCCATTCCAATGGGGTGAGGCCCAAGACAAGTCCTTACAAGAACTGAAGATGAGATTAACATCAGCCCCTTGCTTTCACTTCCTGATTTTGGTAAGACATTTGAGATTGAATGTGATGCAAGTGGTGTTGGCATTGGTGGAGTAATCATGCAAGAAGGTAAACCCATCGCCTATTTTAGTGAGAAGCTTAATGGTCCAACACTTACTTACTCTGTCTATGATAAAGAATTGTATGCACTTGTTCGATCTTTGGAAACATGGAAACATTACTTGTGGCCAAAAGAGTTTGTAATACATTCTGACCATGAATCTTTAAAACATCTAAAGGGCCAACTAAAACTGAACCGTAGATGTCGGCATTCTGGGAATGGGGGTCCCCAGACTTGCCTGCCTGTGGCCCGCAGCGTGCCTCCTCCAGCGGCCTTGTACGGCCCATCTTCACCAACAAACATTCAAGACCCTTGCGAGGGGCTAAGCCTCGCGAGGCGGACGATGCAAGACCTCCTCAGGGGCGGCCACACCAGGCTGGCTCGTGAGAGGAGGAGAGACCAAGGCAAGGCGAACCTCGTGAGGTTCCAATGACGCAAGCCATGACGATCAAGGCCAGGCGGGCGCGAGCACACACAGTGTCCTCGTTTCCTCTTTGGTGTTAAGGAGGCAGGCGCAGGCGAGGAGTTCTGAGGCCTCGGGTAAAGGTTTCCATATCGGTGCAACAAGACCAAGACCAGCAGGACGGCAGGACGAAGGTCACCGTGGAGCCCAAGACGGTGTCACCACCAGAGCCTATGGCAGGCGAAGACTACTTTTGTCAGGATAACTTGTACTAGTTGTCTCCCTTCGAATTTGGCCATTGTGGGATCCCTTCCCGCTCAATATTTGGGGAGAGGGCCAGGGCCTCTATAAATAGGACTAGCCACCACCATAACGGGGGACAGATGATCTAGATCATCCTCGACCACACAAGCTCACCAAGCACAAGAACACCTCTCCTCAAGAGGTTGTTCTTCCCTTATAACTGTTCATCCTCAGCCCAAGAGGCAATCCGCCACACCACACTAGAGTAGGGTATTACACCATAACGGTGGCCCGAACCAGTATAAATCTTGTGTCTCATGTTCTTTGGGTCCGTCAAGCCAGGCCGTGAGATCGTTGAGTGTGCGAGATAGAGAGGGGGGAGATCTTCGTGCGCACCCTAGTGTTCGAACCTCAAGGGTTTTGCCGGAACCCGGAATCCTATATTTGGCGCACCAGGTAGGGGTGCACCGAAGCCTTCTTCTTCGTTGACCCATGCTTAGTCACTCCACCAAACTCATGGCCGACGCTCGCCGGGCTCATGTGGAGTGTCGGGCTGCTCTCGCCGCCCGTGTCGCTCAAATGGCCCCAGTAGGCGGGCCTCCCCGTCGTTCTCCGTCACCTGCCGCCAATGCCGTCACCGATCCGGCGGCAAACGAGCAGCAAGCCTCTTCGCTGCATCCCTCCGTGCGCCGTGACTACCACACCGCCACCCCGTCGCTGACTCCGGCCATCTCGTCATCTCATGCCCGCCGTGCACGCACGGATGCGCAGGCCGCGCTGCTCATCGCGACTGAGCTCCTGCGCTACCGTCCAGTCGATGACCTCTGATACGTCTCTGTCGTATCTACTTTTCCAAACACTTTTGCCCTTGTTTTGGACTCTAACTTGCATGATTTGAATGAAACTAACCCGGACTGACGCTGTTTTCAGCAGAATTTCCATGATGTTATTTATGTGCAGAAACAAAAGTTCTCGGAATGACCTAAAACTTCACGGAACGTCTTTTTGGAAATAATAAAAAATCCTTGCAAAAGATGAAGACTAGGGGGCCCATACCCTAGCCACGAGGGTGGGGGCGCGCCTGCCCCCTGGGCGCGCCCCCCTACCTCGTGGGCCCCCTGGAGCTCCTCCGACCTCAACCCCAACTCTATATATTTGCTTTCGTGGGGAAAAAATCAAGGAGAAGGATTCATCATGTTTTACGATATGGAGCCACCGCCAAGCCCTAAAACCTCTCGGGAGGGCTGATCTGGAGTCCGTTCGGGGCTCCGGAGAGGGGAATCCGTCGCCATCGTCATCATCAACCATCCTCCATCACCAATTTCATGATGCTCACCGCCGTGCGTGAGTAATTCCATCGTAGGCTTGCGGGACGGTGATGGGTTGGATGAGATTTATCATGTAATCGAGTTAGTTTTGTTAGGGTTTGATCCCTAGTATCCACTATGTTCTGAGATTGATGTTGCTATGACTTTGCTATGCTTAATGCTTGTCACTAGGGCCCGAGTGCCATGATTTCAGATCTGAACCTATTATGTTTTCATCAATATATGAGAGTTCTTGATCCTATCTTGCAAGTCTATAGTCACCTACTATGTGTTATGATCCGGCAACCCCGAAGTGACAATAATCGGGACCACTCCCGGTGATGACCGTAGTTTGAGGAGTTCATGTATTCACTATGTGTTAATGCTTTGGTCTGGTACTCTATTAAAAGGAGGCCTTAATATCCCTTAGTTTCCGCTAGGACCCCGCTGCCACTGGAGGGTAGGACAAAAGATGTCATGCAAGTTCTTTTCCATAAGCACGTATGACTATATTCAGAATACATGCCTACATTACATTGATGAATTGGAGCTAGTTTTGTGTCACCCTAGGTTATGACTGTTACATGATGAACCGCATCCGGCATAATTCTCTATCACCAATCCATTGCCTACGAGCTTTCCATATATTGTTCCTCGCTTATTTACTTTTCTGTTGCTATTGTTATCATCACTACAAAATACCAAAAACATTATTTTTGCTACCGTTACTTTTGCTATAGTTACCACTACTATCATATTACTTTGCTACTAAATGCTTTGCTGCAGATATTAAGTTTCCAGGTGTGCTTGAATTGACAACTCAGCTGCTAATACTTGAGAATATTCTTTGGCTCCCCTTGTTCGAATCAATAAATTTGGGTTGAATACTCTACCCTCGAAAACTGTTGCGATCCCCTATACTTGTGGGTTATCAAGACTATTTTCTGGCACCATTGCCAGGGAACATAGCTCTATTCTTTGAGTCACTTGGGATTTATATCTGCTTATCATTATGAATAACTTGAGAGATCCAAAAACCAAGATTTATCCCTCAACTACGAGGGGAGGTAAGGAACTGCCATCTAGCTCTGCACTTGATTCACCTTCTGTTTTGAGTAAACTTGCGACACCTAAACCTGCTTCTTCTATTCATTCTGATATTTCCCATGTTATTGATGATGCCACTTCTGCTATGCATGATACTTATGATGAAACTACTTCTATGCTTGATACTACTGTGCCACTTGGTGAATTTCTTGATGAACAACTTGCTAGGGTTAGAGAGAATGAAATTATTGAAACTGATAATATTGACGAAAGTGATGATGAAGACACTCCCCCTAATCAATATGAATCACCTGTTATTCCTGCGGGTTATGTTTTTGAAAAAGAAGCTGCTCTAGCTATTTTAGCTTGCAAAGATAGGTACGAGCTCAAGAGGTTATCAGCTAAATGGAAGCAGCAATCTCTTAATGCTAGAATGAAACCTGGCCCTGCTTTTGCTACTTCACCTATCTGTGTTACTGATAAGGATTATGAATTCTCTATTGATCCTGATATAATTTCTTTGGTTGAATCTGATCCTTTTTATGGCTATGAATCTGAAACTGTTGTGGCACATCTTACTAAATTAAATGATATAGCCACCCTGTTCACTAATGATGAGAGAACTCATTACTTTTATATCCTTAAAATATTTCCGTTCTCATTAAAGGGTGATGTTAAGATATGGTTTAATTCTCTTGATCCGGGTTGTGTGCGTAGTCCCCAGGATATGATTTATTACTTCTCTACTAAATATTTCCCTGCTCAGAAGAAACAAGCTGCTTTGAGGGATATATATAATTTTGTGCAAATTGAAGAAGAGAGTCTCCCACAAGCTTGGGGGAGGCTTCTCAAGTTACTTAATGCTTTGCCTGATCATCCTCTTAAGAAAAATGAAATACTTGATATCTTTTATAATGGACTAACCGATGCTTCCAGAGATTACCTGGATAGTTGTGTTGGTTCTGTTTTCAGGGAAAGAACACCGGATGAAGCTGAAATTCTATTGAATAATATGTTGACAAATGAAAATAATTGGACACTTCCTGAGCCAGCTCCTGAGCCTATTACTAAACCAACTCCAAAGAAGAGGGGTATTCTATTTCCCAGTCCTGAAGATATGCACGAGGCAAAGAAATCTATGAAAGAAAAAGGTATTAAAGTTGAAGATGTTAATAATTTACCTCCTATTGAAGAAATACACGGTCTTAATTTACCGCCTGTTGAAGAAACATATGATCTTAATCCATTACCTTTTGAAGAAACACATGGTCTTGATAACCCGACACAGGTAGTAAAGGTAAACTCTCTCTATAGATATGATAAAGCTGAAATCCCTCTTACTAAGTTTGCTAGCCCATGGTTAGATGAGTTTGATAAATTTATGGTTAAGCAAGAAGACTTCAATGCTTATTTTGGTAGACAATTGAAATACAATTCAAATATGCTTGAACACTTGGGTGATTATATGGCTAATGTCAAAGGTGAACTTAAACTTATTAGTAAACATGCTTCTATGGTTACCACTCAAGTAGAACAAGTACTTAAAGCTCAAAATGATTTGCTCGATGAATTGAATAGTAAGAATAATGATTATGTTGTTAGAGTGGCTACTAGAACTGGTAGAATGACTCAGGAACCTTTGTATCCTGTAGGCCACCCTAAGAGAATTGAGCAAGATTCTTAGAGAAATAATATAGATGCACCTAGTCCTTCTAAAAGGAAGAAAAAGAAAAATGATAGGACTTTGCATGCTTTTGGTGAACCTATTGCTGAAATACCTGAGAATCCAAATGATATTTCTATTTCTGATGCTGAAACACAATCTGGTAATGAACCTGAAACTAGTGATAATGTTAATGATAATGTTCATGATGATGCTCAACCTAGTAATAACAATGATATAGAAATTGAACCTGCTGTTGATCTTGATAACCCACAATCAAAGAATCAACGTTATGATAAGAAAGACTTTGTAGCTAGGAAACACGGAAAAGAAAGAGAGCCTTGGGTTCAGAAACCCATGCCTTTTCCTCCCAAACCATCCAAGAAAAAGGATGATGAGGATTTTGAGCGCTTTGCTGAAATGATTAGACCTATCTTTTTGCGTATGCGATTAACTGATATGCTTAAAATGAATCCTTATGCTAAGTACATGAAAGAAATTGTTACTAATAAAAGAAAGATACCGGAAGCTGAAATTTCCACCATGCTTGCTAATTATACTTTTAAGGGTGGAATACCAAAGAAACTTGGAGATCCAGGAGTACCCACTATACCATGCTCCATTAAAAGAAACTATGTTAAAACTGCTTTATGTGATCTTGGAGCCGGTGTTAGTGTTATGCCTCTCTCTTTATATCGTAGACTTGATTTGAATAAGTTGACACCTACTGAATATCTTTGCAAATGACTGATAAATCAACTGCTATACCTGTCTGTATTGGTGAGGATGTGCCTGTTGTAGTTGCAAACGTTACTATTTTAACGGACTTTGTTATTCTTGATATTCCCGAGGACGGTAGTATGTCTATTATTCTTGGAAGACCCTTTTGAATACTGCAGGGGCTGTTATTGATTGCAACAAAGGCAATGTCACTTTTCATGTTAATGGTAATGAGCATACGGTACACTTTCCGAGGAAACAACCTCAAGTCCACAATATCAATTCTATTGGAAAAATTCCATCAATTATTTTAGGAGGTTTTGAATTTCCTCTTCCTACTGTCAAGAAGAAATGTGATATTCTTATTGTTGGGGATGTGCATATCCCCGTTGAGGTAACCTAGTGTTATTCGAAAATTCTTCGGTTCCATGTTATTCGGAATGAGTTTGTTAACAAGACCTGATCAACCTTGTTAGTGGATTCCTTTTGATGACCATGAGATGGATGAATTTAGAAAACACAACTCTTTGTACCCTCTTTTTACTTTCTGTTATTCATATTAAATAAAATAAAAATAAGTATTTTCCGTCTGTTATCTGATTTATCCGTGCAATATAGAAGTACCCCGAAAATAAAAGTTCTCCAAATGCCCTGAAATTTAAATATGATTTTTTTCTGGAATATTTGAGAATATTTGGCACTGAGAACACAGCGGGGGCATCCACCTGGCCACGAAGGTGGAGGGCGCGCCTCCCTGTCTTGTGGGCCCACATTGGCCCTCCTCCACTTATTCCTGCACCCACACACTCCTTCTTCCTCCCACAAACACGATTATCCAGTTCAAACCCGAGTCCAAGCTCATTTTGCTGCCATTTTCGATCTCCTTGCTCAAAGCACCTCTCACAAAACTGCTTGGGGGGATTGTTCATTGGTATGTGACTCCTCCATTGGTCCAATTAGTTTTTGTTCTAGTGCTTTATTCATTGCATATTTTTGCTTCTTAGGTGACCGTGTTCTTGAGCTTGCATGTCAAATTTATATGGTCAAAAGTAGTTTCGATGCATGATATAGGCTCTAGGCACTTGTAGGAGTAGTTGCTATCAATTTTGTTGAGTTTGGTTCACTTTTATTTGAAGTTACTAAAATTTCAGAAATTTTTCAGAGGAAGAAATATGTTTAGGAAAATGTACCAAGGTGGATCTTCAAGGAAACAAGAGCCCAGGCTTGCAATGCGTGATGCTGATGATGAGCCACCAAGGGACGCTCCAGTGCAGCCCTGTGAATGGCCTTCAGAGGACTTTATGGATCGAGCGGAAATCAAGGAAGAATTTAACGCATATTTGCGTAACACTGATCTTGTGAGCTTCGAGGAGGAAAAGTGCCGCCAGTACCACTATTTCACTAGTTCCTTTGTGAGGAGGTTTGAATTTTCATCTTCACGCAATTCTCCAACTGTCATGTTTGATCTTTATGAAAAATCTTATACGATGGACTTAGAGGATTTTACCATTGCTTGCAAACTTCCACAATGGGGTAGTGTCAGGGAACCTCGCAAATCTGAATTTATAGATTTTCTTGCTAGTATAACTATGGGGGAATCTAGAGATATAACACAAGCTACCATAGGGAGCATTCACTTTCCTGCTATACATTATTTTTCTCTCTCCATAGGTAGATGCATTAATGGTAAAGATGAGGCATGTCACATGTGTGTCCCTGACCTCAGTATTCTTAGGAGTGTTGTGTTAGGAGATAAATCTTATAATTTGGGAGCCATTGTTGCACGTAGGTTGCATCTTAATAGATTTAATGGAGATTTCTTTGGTGGAATTTATGCAACCCGCATAGCTAATTTTCTTGGTATAACCATACGTGAAGATGATATTGAGTTGCCTCCTACTTATTTGGATTATGAGGCTATGGTCCGTCATCAGTTTGTTGAGAGGAACGATCAGTCCCTCCAGTACCGACTAATCTTTGACAGACGACGCACCTATCACGTCGCTCTCCCTGCTTCTACTTTCTTTGACTTTCAGGCAAAAAGAAGATATTTTATAACCAGAGAGAAGGCAGAAGAGTATAAGAGGAGAGCTGAGATAGCTCGCCTCCAAGCTGCAACCCACGATGCAATGACTGCTGCATTGCAGTACAACCCCAACTATTACTATGGATATCCGCCATGCGAACCATGGCCATATACCAACTTAGGCCAAAAGCCTAAGCTTGGGGGAGTACGTATTTCTCACCGACATTATATTCATGTCCACACACTCATTGCTAGAAGTCGGTACTCATACTTTTTCATTGTATCATCCATGCTAGTTTATTTCCTTTTTATGCTTTCTTCTTGTGTGCTTAATAAACCTTAAGAAAAAACAAAAAATTTAGTTGTAGCTTTTAGCTAGTTTTAATTTCCATGCGCGTAGTAGTAATTAAAAAGAAAAACCCAAAAAGATTTCATGTTCTTCTTTTGCTTGTTGGGAGCTTTCCCGTGTAAATAGTTTTATTTCTTTTCTTTGCTTTGGGGGTCGATAGGAGAAGACCATGATTAAATTGTTGAAGTGGCTCTTATATGCATTATTGTTGATCTGACAAAAGAGCCCACATTGCCTTGTCTTCTCCTGTCTATTGAATGCTTGCAGATTCTCGCTTAGTCCAATGCACATGCACTCTTAATATTATTCACATCGTTCGGTCGTGCAAGTGAAAGGCAATTATGACGATATATGATTGTGACACCCCGAGACCGTTGCGCCAGGTGTCGACCAGTTATTCGCTGTCGTTGCCATGTCTTTGCTTGCGTGTTGCATCTTGACATGTCATCATCCGCATTGCATCTTCATGTTTTCAAAACTTGCATCCGTTCGGGTTCCCCAGTTCCGTCTGTTGTCCGTTCTAAGCCCAGACACACTTGCACGCGCCCGCGGCACCTCCGAAATATTATTTTTGTAAGTGGCCGGAAAATATTCTCGGATTGAGATGAAAGTTGGAGTGCAGTCTTATTATAGTGTAGATAGACCGCCTGTCAAGTTTCGTCGCATTTGGAGTCTGTTTGATGCCCCAATGGATAACTATAGCGGCACCGTTGCCGGTCTAACGTCGGACATTTTCGGTTTCCGAAAACCGTGCCAGGCTGCATCTCTCCCCTCTTCTCTCAGATCAACCCGCTCTCCACAGTCCACCTAGGCCCATGCCTACCCCTCTTTGCACAGTGCATCGGCCCCTCGCGCGCGTCCGAAAATTTTCCCGGACCCGGCCCGGACAGTCGTCACCGTTGGATCCGGATCATCCCCAAACATCTACAAAACGTCACCGTTTTCTCATTTGGACTTCTTAGTCCATTTTTCTCGACCACTCGATTTTATTTGGAGGGACGGATTAGCCCCTAAACTCTCCCTCTTTCCTTATATATACTCCCTAGTCTAAATCTGGACAAAACCCAAAAACCTAGGGCACTTGTCCCATCCATCCCCTCACCGCCGCCGCCACTTGTATCTCCATCCACATCGGGATCTTGCCCGATCCACCAACCAGCGCACAGCCAATCATCTCCCTCCTCGCCTTCGGCCAACTACCAACCAAGGCCGCGCCCGATCCCCCCAGCGCTGCGGCGACGACCGAGCCATCCCCGGTGAAGCCCCTTCTTCTCCTCCACCTCTCTGTGCCTCCTCGCGCGCACCGTGACCACCCCTCAGGGCAAGCATCGCCGCCTCTGCCTCGTCAAGCAGCACCATCCACCAGGCCGCCGCATCGCCAGGAGGCCACTGCATCGCCACGGACGCGGAGCACCACCTCGCAACTCCGTCGCCGTGCTCTCCCGCCTCCTCCCTGGCCAGAACAACAATGGCCAGAGCTCTTCTGCCCCGTGCGCCGCCGCCCGTCCATGGTCACCTCCGTGTGCTTCCTCGCGCTGGACCTCGCTCCCCTGCCGTTCGTCGCGCCGCCTCCAGTCCCACGCGGATCCGCTGCCTGCAGGCCCGTCCTGGTCGGATCCCACCGTCGCGCTGCCGTTCCTCGCCACCGCTCCGCCCAGCTGCCGTCGTCCTGTTTTTCTTCCCGGCAAGAGCCGCGCCTCTACTGCATCTGGTTTGAGCGAGCGCCTCTGCTCGCCCGCGTGGACCGACCGGCCGCTGGATCGTCCCCGCGCCCAGATCCGCCCGTTTCCCCGTCGTTGACCGGCCTCCCCTTCTCAGGAGCTCAATCGCCCCTCTGCTGCAGCTTCCTTGGATGAGCGCCCTCGCCTGGGCATGTGCGTCCCTGCCGCTGACCTTTTCTTCCTCTGCAACAAGCAGAGCGCAGCCGCTCGCCCCGTTGACCGCGTCTGCTCGACCGCGCCCCCTGGGCCGCCTCCACCGTCAAGCGCCAAGGCCCAGCGCGCCAGCCTCCCTTGTTCACCGTCGAACTGGGCCAGGGCCCAAAGTGAGCGGCGCCCAACCCCCTCTCCTGTGCCTGTTGGGCCAGCCAATTCGGCCCGCGTATGTTTTTTCTAGCGTCTGTGATTTGTCCATTATTCCAGAGTTTACAGATTTGCAGAAAACCCCCTAAGCTCCATGCATATCATAGCTCACCAACCGTGCATCTTTTGTAAAAACTTAATATATGAAAGTTGCTTAGAATTTTGTGTAGATTAATAATTTTCCACTTTCATCTATGTTTAAAATGTTGTTTGTTTAAATTTGCTTAAATCACTCGTTAAAATGCTTTAATTCATATCTTAATAACCGTAGCTCCAAACCTAACAATCTTTATATGTAAATGGGGTAGAAAAATGCATAGTTTAACATGGTGGCATCACTTTGCATGTTTAACAACTTTAAAATATGGTTTAGGGCAGATCAGTACCAAACCTAAAATATGCACATGAGGAGTTTCTGGAGTTGTTGTTTTGTTGTTCCGGCCTCATTTAAACTTGCCTAGATAGGTAGTTTTCATTTGCTTCACCCTCTTGCCATGATTAACAACATTTAATATTGTTGAGTACATAAACGAGAGAGAACTAAATAATGGAATGTGGTGTTTTGTCAATATGCATCCCGATGCATATTGAGCTCCACTTAACTTGTAGTGTTGTTTGTGCACTTTGCCATGCCATGCCTCATTAAACCGGACATGCATCATACTCGATTGTGCATCATGCCTTGGTTATGTGTTGGTTGTTTACTATATTGTGTGCTTCTTTCCGGTGTTGCTTCTTCGGGTTGGTTCCGATAATGTTGCGTTTGTGAGGATCCGTTCGACTACGTCTGTTTGCCTTCTTCATGGACTCGTTCTTCTTCCTTGCGGGATCTCAGGCAAGATAACCATACCCTCGAAATCACTTCTATCTTTGCTTCCTAGTCACTCGCTCTTTTGCTATGCCTATGCTGCGATACCTACCACTTGCTTACCATGCCTCCCATATTGCCATGTCAAACCTCTAACCCACCTTGTCCTAGCAAACCGTTGTTTGGCTATGTTACCGCTTTGCTCAGTCCCTCTTTTAGCGTTGTTAGTTGCAGGTGAAGATTGGAGTTTGTTCCATGTTGGAACATGGATATTTTGTTGGGATATCACAATATCTCTTATTTAATTAATGCATCTATATACTTGGTAAAGGGTGGAAGGCTTGGCCTTATGCCTGGTGTTTTCTTCCACTCTTGCTGCCCTAGTTTCCGTCATATCGGTATTGTGTTCCCGGATTTTGTGTTCCTTACACGGTTGGGTTATAATGGGAACCCCTTGACAGTTCGCTTTGAATAAAACTCCTCCAGCAAGGCCCGAACTTGGTTTTACCATTTGCCTCACCACCACCTACTTTTCCCTTGGGAGTCGCGCTCCCAAGGGTCATCTTTATTTTAACCCCCCCCCCCCCCCGGGGGCCAGTGCTCCTCTAAGTGTTGGTCCGAACTGAGTAGACTGCGGGGCCACCTCGGGGCAACTTCAGGGTTAGTTTTACTCGTAGGATGTCTCATCTGAGTGTGCCCTGAGAACGAGATATGTGCAGCTCCTATCAGGATTTGTCGGCACATTCGGGCGGCTTTACTGGACTTGGTTTACCATTGTCGATGATGTCTTGTAACCGGGATGCCGAGTCTGATCAGATTGTCTTAGAAGAAGGAATATCCTTCGTTGACCGTGAGAGCTTGTGATGGGCTAAGTTGGGACACCCCTGCAGGGATTGAACTTTCGAAAGCCGTGCCCGCAGTTATGGGCAGATGGGAATTTGTTAATGTCCGGTTGTAGAAAATCTAAACCCTAACTTAAATAAAACGCATCAACTGCGTGTGTAACCGTGATGGTCTCTTCTCAGCGGAGTCCAGGAAGTGAACACAGTGTTGGAGTTATGTTTGACGTAGGTTGTTATAGGATCACTTCTTGATCATAGTTTCTCGACCGTGCCTTTGCCTTCTCTTCTCGCTCTCATTTGCGTATGTTAGCCACCATATATGCTATTCGCTTGTTGTAGCTTCACCTCATACCTTTTACCCTTCCTATAAGCTTAAATAGTCTTGATCGCGAGGGTGTGAGATTGCTGAGTCCCCGTGACTCACATATACTTCCAAAACCAGCTTGCAGGTGCCGAGGATACCATGCAGATGATGCAACCAAGCTCAAGGAGGAGCTCGATGAAGTTCGTGTTCGTTATGTTGTTCCGTTTTTCAGCTGATCAGTAGTGGAGCCCAGTTGGGGACGATCGGGGATCTGTATAGCATTTGGGGTAGTCTTCTTTTATTTTGGTTCCGTAGTCGGACCTTGATTGTATCTGGATGATGTAATGGTTTATTCATGTATTGTGTGAAGTGGCGATTGTAAGCCAACTATGTACCTCCTTTCCTATTCATTACATGGGTTGTTGTGAAGATTACCTCACTTGCGACATTTCTTTCAATGCGGTTATGCCTCTAAGTCGTGCTTCGACACGTGGGAGATATAGCCGCATCGAGGGCATTACAAGTTGGTAATCAGAGCCTTCCCCGACTTAGGAGCCCCCTGCTTGATCGAATCGCTGGCATTGTTGAGTCTAGAAAAATGTTTTGGGGTCATTTAGGATTATATATATATCGGAGAGTAGGATTCTTTTTACTCCTCAGTCCCTTCATCACTCTGGTGAGGCATCCTGACATAGAGTTTTGACTCTTCTCTCCTCAAATTTCACTAAAAAAATTAGGATCACCCGGGTATCTTGGAATCGTCCCGATGGTTTTGTGACAAGAACATTGTTCTTGGTGCCTCCTGACATTTAGGGGTTGTGGTAGTGTCCCAGGGAGTTGAGCTCCGAGGTGTTGTCGTCACAATTTTATCGTTGCAATTCTGGAATACCTGAGTTTTGCCGACATCGAAAATCTCTTTTATGCAGTTGTTGGTGAGATAACCTCGACGCCACCCAGTACTGGGGCGGGAGTTCGGGAGTATTGCCATAACTCGTATAACGGATGCTTTTTGAAGGTTGAGGTAAACGATTTCCGAAGGTTTCTTGGTTATGTGTTGAAGGATGGATACAGCTGGATGTAGGATTTGCTAGTTTTGGGTGAGATATTATGCTTCCCCTGTATCCCCAACACCTGATTGCATAACCAGAGAGTTTCGGGAGTTTATAAGTGGGAATTCAAGTGGCTCCTAGGATATCTTTCCGACAGATGTATGATATGAAATTGGGGTTCGACGTCTAGTGGTCCTCCTATTCACGGTTGGTTTTACAGTGGTCTCGTTGTGTCTTAAAGAGTCCTTGGCTATGCTGACTCGAGGACGCTTCGTATGTCATGTGCACTGCCTTGTACATGATGGTGTTGTACGATCGAGCCCGTGTAGGCCCCACCATGAAAACTTCGGACGAAATCTCTATTATATGTTTGTTCCGGCTTATTCTGCAAGCCAATCCTTTGTTTTTGTTTTCAGTTGTGGTATTCGAGTTGCTTCGAAGTCAAATGTTGATTCCATACCTTGCCTAAGCGGTGTTCTCATGTTCTTATGTGATACTAATCCTTCTCAATCATCGACTTTGTCATGTCAATTCTATTCAACCGGTGTGATTCTCTTCAAGATGATCCTATCATTTCAACATTCGCAAGATCCAATCTCAATTTTTTCATCAACGTTGTTCGTTTCATCCGTCTTCAAGTTGACTTTGTTTTCCCTCCCTCCCACCCTTTTTCTTCAAGGACTCATATATCTTATTAAAGTATCCATTTTATTCATGTGAAGACTCTTCATTCTTGTCTTTGAATGTTCTCATCCGGTGATTCTCATGAAGATACTAACGAAGCCTCAAGTTTGTCACTCTTCACTTATTTTCTTCTCCGGTGGATCCAATTCTAGCTTTGTTGATCCTTTTCCTCGTTTCAAATACCTTCTCATGCCGGTGCACCTCTTAATCATCCACTTCTCACTATTCAATTGTTCCGGAGTGCTCAAGATATCTCGAAGATTCATGTTTCCACTCTGCAGTTGTTCAATATCTTCGAGGATGTTCTCTTATTCAAGCCTTTTAATTCAACCGGTACATTCTCTCTTTTAAATTGTTCTACGGTGTTTCTTTTGAGTGGGCCCTAACCCACAGGTCTTTTCCCAGGATCTTACCTGACTCTTCTTATTTTCCCGGAGCTATCCTCAAATTTATTTTCGAAGTTGGACGTAAGAATGATTTATCATCAGTCAAATGCCTTTCTCCAAGATCGGTTAAATTCTTTTCATCTTTGGCTCTACCTTTCCAATTTTAATTTTGGAGTGCCTCAACAATTCATGGTGGTGTTTCCCATCGTCTGTCTCTGCTTTTGAAGACCGAAGAAGAGTTTTACCCCAATATCTTATTCGTTCTCTCAGAGAGTCGTGGTTCTAGTTCGAGGCCATCATCTCATAATTGTTTTCGATTGTGAGAATTCTTTTCTCTCATCCGGAGCAATTCAAGAATCTTCTTAGTTTGATTATCCGGAGTCCATCAATTCAGGTTTATTCATTCTCAGCTTTCAGTTATCATTCTCCAATCTTACCGGTGCTTCGTTCATATATCCTCTAATTAGTTCATGATCTCTTCGTTCTCATGTATCTAAATTCTGTCAAGTATCTTCATTCGTTCTCTAATTCTTTCCGGTGTTTCCTTATCTTTTCTTCGTTCATTTTCAATTCATACGGTGGTTCGTTCAAGATCTCTTCCTTGGTTATCATATCAATTCATTCGTTGCTTCAATCCTACCGGTGGTTCATTGAAGACCTTTTCTCAAGTTGGCGCTATATCTATCTTAATCCTTTTTCAACGAGAATAAGTAGTATGCTAAATCCGTTGCTTGTCATCAACCTAAATTGGTGAAGGATACGCATGACATAATTCTTATTCTTGCTTTATCCAAATGATGGATTCGTTCCTCCGGAGTTTGTTCGCAATGACTAATTCTCGTTGTCAATTGTTCATCTTCTCTTTTCCCGGAGTTCCAACCTCTTTCAATTATATCACCACGGAGATTCATCTAAATCATTACAAGGTTTCACCTTGTGTTTTTCTACTTCTCTTTCCTTTCATTTGATTATTCTTTTGTTTACCGAAGTTCTTCATGGAGGTTCTACATGATGTTTCATCAAGGATTTAATTCATTCTCCAAATATTCATCAAGATTCTTTTTAAGGAGCTCAAGCATTCTTCATCTCGCATTCCGAAGTGCAATTCTTTCGTCCGTATCATTGGAGGTGGTATTATGTCATTCTTGATAATTTGAGTTCATGTTTCATGATTCACATGTTGGTAAGAATGAGATATTTTAAATCCATCAACCTCTTCGTTGGAGTTATCTTGGGTTATATTTCACCTAAAGCCTTCCCTAAGGATTGTTGCTATTTATGGTGCTTATAAATGACCCAAGTTCTTCATTTATCCTCCCGGTGAAATAAGTTTCTCGTCTCCTTGTTTATATCAATCCAATCTTGTTTTCGTTAGTGGCAGAATTTCACCTTAAGTTTTGAGATGTTTTCCATAAGCCCACTACAAGCTTATTATTTTCGTTGTGGTTTTCCAACAACTCCATGATAACCTTCTTGGAAGGATGCTTTCCAAGCTCAATTGTGGCAAAAGCTGGCATTTTCTTCTCCATTCTTTCATTCTAATGATTTATCTTCTATTCTTTCTTCCGGAGGTTTTGTGATGTTGCTCTCTTCACTCTTCATCTAGAATTTTGAGGATCATGTTCTTTCCTTTTTCTTATCCATTTAACCGGAGTGTCGTGTTTTCATTCGAGCTCTCTCATCTTATCAAGTTTTTCCTCCCTTCTCAACCGGAGTGTTGTCCGAAATCTTTCTTACCCCTTGTGCCATTCTTTCAATAGTTCCGGAGACAGTGTGTTGTTGATTTCATCAAGTATGCTCTCATCTTATCTAGCTCATATTCAATTCCTTTCATTTACAGTCGGAGTGCTGCCTAAATTATATCAGTCTTATTCTGTCTCTATCTTGTTTTTAACCGGAGTGTTGTGTTTATCATTCCTCTTCTAACCGGAGTCTCATCCAAGTGATTTCATTTGGCCAAGCTCATTTCCTTACCTTCCATTTCTAATCGGAGTGTTGTTGTAATTCATCTTTATCGTCCCTGGTACATCTTGTTTTCAACCGGAGTGCTTGTATGTACTTCTTGTCCATTGCAACCCTTTTCTTATGTCTTTCAACCTACAAGGTTCTAGTAATGTTCCTCGTTCCACTTTCATAACAGAGTGCTTACAACTTCGTTCATCTCCGTTGTTTTCTTTCATTCAATTTATTCAACATCGCAAGGTTTCTTTGGTTTCACTCGTTTGTCAAAGAAGCAACTTAGTTTTACCTCTCGTCTTCCTCTTCCGTTTTTCCCTCTGGTGTCATTCTAGATCTCGGGACGAGATCCTCTTGTAGTGGTGGAGTGTTGTGACGCCCCGAGACCGTTGCGCCAGGTGTCATCCAGTTATTTGCTGTCGTTGCCATGTCTTTGCTTGTGTGTTGCATCTTTCCATGTCATCATCCGCATTGCATCTTCATGTTTTCAAAACTTGCATCCGTTCGGGTTCCACAGTTCCGTCCATTGTCCGTTCTGAGCCCAGACACACTTGCACGCGCCCATAGCACCTCCGAAATATTATTTTTGTAAGTGGCCGGAAAATGTTCTCGGATTGGGATGAAAGTTGGCGTGCGGTCTTATTATAGTGTAGATAGACCGCCTGTCAAGTTTCATCGCATTTGGAGTCTATTTGATGCCCCAACGGATAACTATAGCGGCACCGTTGCTGGTCTAACGCCGGACGTTTTCGGTTTCCGAAAACCATGCCGGGCTGCATCTCTCCCCTCTTCTCTCAGACCAACCCTCTCTCCACAGTCCACCTAGGCCCATGCCTACCCCTCTTTGCACAGTGCATTGGCCCCTCGCGCGCGTCCAAAAAATTTCCTGGACCCGACCCGGGCAGTCGTCACTGTTGGATCCAAATCATCCCCAAACATCTACAAAACGTCACTGTTTTCTCATTTGGACTTCTTAGCCCATTTTTCTCAACCACTCGATTTTATTTGGAGGGATGGATTAGCCCCTAAACTCTCCTTCTTTCCTTATATATACTCCCTAGTCTAAATCTGGACAAAACCCAAAAACCTAGGGCACTTGTCCCATCCATCCCCTCACCGTCGCCGCCACTTTTCTCTCCATCCACATCGGGATCTTGCCCGATCCACCAACCAGCGCACAACCAATCGGCAAATTTGAAAATTTTGACCTTGGGACAAAATCAATTCATAGAATGAACTGCCCGTAAAACTATTTCACAGCACTGACCCTTTTGTGTAGCGCCCGCCACGCAGGCGCCACACCCTACGGTGCAACGCCCAGCTCTGGGGCGTTGCACGGGTGTCCACCGTGGCAGCCCTTGGGCCCGCACCCAGTAGTGCAGCGCCTCCGAGCTAGGCGCCACACATGTAATGTGCAGCACCCGGCCCGTAGGCGCTGCACTGTGACTTATCCAGCGGCTTGGCCCCCCTCCCCCACTCCCCCCACCCCACACACCCCAACCCGAGCTTTGCCCCCTCTCCCACTCTCTCCCCCTCTCAAATCCTCTCCCAAAACTTGCAAATTTGAAGAATTTGTCCGTGGATTTCGAAGTCATACCCTCCCTCAAGGTAATTTTCTCCGATCCCCTTGTTTTGATCCAAGTAATGCTAGTTTGGGGAAACCCTAGTTTTGTTTGGATCTAGAGATTTGCATGGAGATGTGAGATCTTTGTTTGCCAATTTCCTATGATTAGGCTTTGTTAGTATGTTAGGGTTATTCTTATGGGTGTTCTTATGTTGGTGCTAGGGTTATGGTTAGGGTTAGGGTTATTGTTAGGGTTATGGTTAGGGTTAGGGTTAGGGTTATGGTTAGGGTTAGGGTTGTTGTTTGATATATATATATATATATATATATATATATATATATATATATTAGGGTTTCCGTGTTAATCCTTAAATTAGTACTCATGGAAGCAATGTTACGTTGTGTTGTTTGAATGCTTATAGGGATGGGAAGAACATGTGTGTTTGTTCATCATGGGGACAAAGACGCCTTCTTGAAAGGCAATATTGAACCGGATCCGGATGAGCTAGATATGGTGTTTGATAGTAGTCCTAGCTATGTGGAGCTCTTGCAACAAGTGAGGAAAGATTTGAATTGGATGGACCCTAGTGATATCGTTGAGTTGGAGGGAAGGCATAATGTAGGTTTTGGAATGCACATCCGTTGGAAGACAATGCGTATCAACTCGGAGCAAGGTTGGGTTGCATACAAGGAAACGGTGTCCGATTCACTTGACAAGGCTCTTGAGTTATTTGCAACGAAGAAGGTTGATTCAAATTTGCATTTGGACTTGAACCGGAAACCCTCCCCTTTGGTTGCTAGTAGCCCCCCACCCTTGAAGCGAGATGAAATTGTTGAACCTCTTTTGACCCAAGAAGTGAGGCCAACATTAAGCCTGTTTACAAACAACCAAGATGAAGCTTTGCAAGAGGACAATGATGAGTATGCATACGATGACAATGAAGTTGATCTCCATGACAACAATGTGGGTGATCTTGACAAATATCATTTGCAAGAGACAATGGACCATTCCATCCCTTTTTCCCGTGCATATGCATCGGATTTGGATGACGAAGGTCCCGATGAACAAGTTGATGAGGAGGGGTTCACGGTGAAGGAGGCCGAAGCTTTCGAGAAGGTATTCGGTCGGGATCACAAGACACCATTGTTCAAGGATGTTAGTCTCGCGGATGAAGCCGTTGTGGATGGTGGCAAATCTATATCTCTTGGGGTTAGGCCAAGCTCTCACCGTGATTTGGGAGACGACAAGAACCGGATTGCTAAAGGGTGTAAGTTCGAAACCTTCTTGGAATTGAAGATGTGGCTCGACAACTACTCGGTTACGCATTATCGTCCACACAAGGTGGTGCATTCGGACGTCAATGTGCGCTACACGGTTGCATGTGCATGTGAAGATGAAATATGTCCGTGGATTGTGTGTGCAAGACCATGGAAAGGAGGTCCCGCTTGGCACGTAGTGAGTTGTGTGCCAACTCACATGTGCCGAGGCAAAAGGGTGGATGGCAAGATTGTGTCCCAAGACCACAGACAACTCACGTCCGAGTTCATCGCTTACAGGCTCTCCAACTCAATATCCACACTTCCAACAATGAGCGTCCAACATGTCATTGACCTTGTGAAAGCCATCTTTCATTACAAGGTGAAGTACGGCAAGGCATGGAAGGCGAAGCAAGCCGCATTTAAGCTGTTGTATGGTACTTGGGAGGAAGCATACAACCGAATCCCTAGGTTGTTGTTAGCCATGGCCGCCACAAACCCGGGCATGGTTCATGTTGTCGAGCCTCATGGGCACCAAACAACGGTTTATGAAGGAAAGAAAGTCCGAGTATTTGGCCGTGCATTTTGGGCGTTCGAGCAATGCGTGAGGGCTTTCGAACACTATAGGCCGGTCATCGCCATTGATGGCACTTTCTTGACCGGACAATACAAGGGCACCTTGTTGGTTGCGATAGCAAGTGATGCCAATAACCGGGTGTTGCCATTGGCATTTGCTTTGGTTGAGGCGGAGAACAATGACAACTGGGAGTGGTTTATGCGTCTTTTGAGGACGAAGGTGTTACCCGCTCAAAGGGAAATTTGTGTCATATCGGATCGGCATGCAGGAATTCTTAACGCAGTGGAGATTGACATTCCCGGGCATGCTCCGTTGCACCATCGATGGTGCATGAGGCACTTTTGTTCGAACTTCTATAGGGCATGTGGCCTTAAGGAGTTGGCCGATGATCTTCAAGATTGTTGTCTTGCTTTCTCCGAGAAGCGGTTTGCCACTTTGTTGAACAAATTGCTCGCACACAAAAAACTTGATCACGGGGGTCAAGACTTTATGAATAGGCACATTCAACACCGAAACAAGTGGGCACGTGCTTTTGATGAAGATGGCCGAAGATACGGTCAAATGACAAGCAATATGGCCGAATGCTTCAATAGGGTGCTCAAAGGTGCACGTGGATTACCCGTGACGGCAATAGTTCAATACACATTTGATAAGATGAATGCGTACTTTCGAAAGTACTCAATGGAAACTGATTCACAGATAGCGGGTGAGAACCCGCGCAAGTACAAGTACAAGTTCCCACCCAAGGTTGATGAATGGTTAGAATTTCAATCACGAAAGGCGAACTCAGAAGAAGCTATATTATATGACAACGAAGAGTGGAAGTATGAAGTGAAAGAGCCAGGAGGAACCACAAACGATGGCCGGCAACATGGAGGTCGGGCTTTCAAGGTGTCGTTAACACAATGTGATTGCTCTTGCGGGAGGCCATTGTTGCTTCATCACCCATGCTCACATTTGTATACCGCCAGTCGCGTTAGAAATGTGGACATCAATCACCCACGCACCATGAGGGAGTTGGAGTTCTCAATCATGACGGCAAGAAAACATGGGCTCCCCGCTTTCACCCATACTTTGACCAATCACAATGGCCGGAGTACCATGGAGTTCAACTATGGCCGGATCCGGAGTTGAAGGTTGTTAAACGGGGTAGACGTAAAACAAAGCGTTTTAGAGGCGACATGGACGGATGGGGCCATGGTGGCTGCCGCGAAGCGGGAAACGATCAATTCCAAGAGCCTCGTGAGAGCTCCCGTTGTGGGGAATGCAAAGGTCATGGCCACAACAAAAGAAAATGTACGAAACCAAGGAAAAGGTCCAAGAAAGTGATGCAAGCACTAGCCAACAAGGAGCTACACAAGGGAGCCAACCAAGTGGTAGCCAACCAGTGCCAAGCCAACCAAGAGGTAGCCAACAAGTGCGAAGGCAACAACGTGGTAGCCAAAAGTGCCAAGGCAACCAAGTGGGAGCCAACAACGTGGTAGCCAACAAGTGCCAAGGAAACCAAGTGGGAGCCAACCTAGTGGTAGCCAACAAGTGCCAAGGCAACCAAGTGGGAGCCAACCTAGTGGTAGCCAACAAGTGCCAAGCCAACCAAGTGGGAGCCAACCTAGTGGTAGCCAACAAGTGCCAAGCCAACCAAGTGGGAGCCAACCTAGTGGTAGCCAACAAGTGCCTAGCCAACCAAGTGGTAGCCAACAAGTGCCAAGCCAACCAAGTGTTAGTCAAAGAGGATCTAGGCAACAAAGAGGTCGGCAACTAGGACTTACAAGAGGTCGTGGTGGTGGTAGAGCTCGTGGTGGTGGTGTTGGCCGTGGTGATGGTCTTGGCCGTGGTGATGGACTTGGCCGTGGTGATGGACAAGGGAAAGGTCGTTATAGAGGAATGTTTGGATATCTCGATGGACCATTTCCGTATGTTGCTCACTAACTATAATGTTTCAAATGTTCTTGTTTTCCATATGTTCTTTTTTTCATATGTTCTTCTTTTACATGTGCTTCCATTTGTTTGTATTGTCTTTACTAACCATTATGTTTCACTCATTGTAGGTATGGCGGCTTCCCAACTCAACAAACCAATAATGAAGGAGGATGGCGAAGATGAGATGGCGGGATGGTGGGAGAAGGCTCGATGGACCATTTCCGTATGTTGCTCACTAACTATAATGTTTCAAATGTTCTTGTTTTCCATATGTTCTTTTTTTCATATGTTCTTCTTTTACATGTGCTTCCATTTGTTTGTATTGTCTTTACTAACCATTATGTTTCACTCATTGTAGGTATGGCGGCTTCCCAACCCAACAAACCAACAATGAAGGAGGATGGCGAAGATGAGATGGCGGGATGGTGGGAGAAGGCTGCGAAGAAGCTTAGAGAGGAGGATGCAGCCAAGCTAAAGAAGAAGAAGGAAGAGGAGCTTGAGGAGAAGAGGAAGGAAAAAGAGAGAGCGTCAAATGCGATGCATGCTAGGGAGCAAGCATTGGTGAGGAAATGTGAGGAGGCACAGAAGAAGCGTCAAAAGGATTTTGAAGAAGGAACCATGAAGCTTTGGGCAATTGCAGCTGAAAAAAAGAGAGGGAGGATAAGATATTCATGGAGAGGGTGGTTAAGGAGGCCCACCTCATAAGGAAAAGGGAGGAGGAAGAGGAAGAAGAGAGGAAGAAGAAGAAGGTAAAGGGGCCTTGCTCTACACAATAGAGCTATGTCATCTTCAACTTGCTTGTGGACGATAATCGTGTTATCCTCTAAACTATGCTCTTCGATTTGGTTGTGAACTACTATGTGTCATGAACTACTATCTCTCCTCCTCGATTTGGTTGTGAACTACTATGTGTCATGAACTACTATCTCTCCTCCTCGATTTGGTTGTGAACTACTATGTGTCATGAACTACTATCTCTCCTCCTCGATTTGGTTGTGATCTACTATGTGTCGTGAAGTACTATGTATTATGAATTAGTATGTGTCGTGATCTACTATGTGTCGTGAAGTACTATGTGTCGTGAAGTACTATGTGTCGTGAAGTACTATGTATTGTGAACTACTATGTGTCACAGTTCTTTGCTTGCTATGTGTCGTGAACTACTATCTCTCCTCATCGGAATATGTGTGCATGTGCCAAAAAAATTGCTAAGTACAGGTGCAACGCCTAGCTCTGGGGCGTTGCACTGTACAGTGGGGCGCCTCGGTGCTAGGCGCTGCAGCGGCTATAGGTTGCAAACACTTTGTTTGCTCTCTGTTTAGCTCAGTCCAAGTGTGCAACGCCTCAGCTCTAGGCGCTGCACTATACAGTGTGACGCCTAGAGCTGAGGCGTTGCACACTTGGACTGAGCTAAACAGAGAGTAAACATTATGTTTGCAAGCTACAGCCACTGCAGCGCCTAGCACCGAGGCGCCACACTGTACAGTGCAACGCCCAGTAGCTAGGCGTTGCACTGTACAGTGTGACGCCTCGGTGCTAGGCACTGCAGCGGCTGTAGGTTGCAAACACTTTGTTTGCTCTCTGTTTAGCTCAGTCCAAGTGTGCAATGCCTCAGCTCTAGGCGCTGCACTATACAGTGTGACGCCTAGAACTGAGGCGTTGCACACTTAGACTGGGCTAAACAGAGAGTAAACATTCTGTTTGCAAGCTACAGCCGCTGCAGCGCCTAGCACCGAGGCGCCACACTGTACAGTGCAACGCCCAGTAGCTAGGCGTTGCACTGTACAGTGTGACGCCTCGGTGCTAGGCGCTGCAGCGGTTAGTAGGTTGCAAACACTTTGTTTGCTCTCTATTTAGCTCAGTCCAAGTGTGCAACGCCTCAGCTCTAGGCGCTGCACTATACAGTGTGACGCCTAGAGCTGAGGCATTGCACACTTGGACTGAACTAAACAGAGAGCAAACATTCTGTTTGCAAGCTATAGCCGCTGCAGCGCCTAGCACCGAGGCGCCACACTATACAGTGCAACGCCCAGTAGCTAGGCGTTGCACTGTACAGTGTGACGCCTCGGTGCTAGGCGCTGCAGAGGCTGTAGCTTGTAAACTTGGTCATTATCAGGTACATTGCAACATTTCCTAGAATAAGCAGTCAGAAACACTGCTAAGACAACAAGAATAGTCACAGTTTGAACATTATTAAGACAACAAGTGCAACATAGAGGATCAAGTTCAACATTGCTAAGACGTCAACTCCAAGTTCAACATAACTAAGACATACAAAGAGGATCAAGTTCAACATAGAGCTACCACAAATAAAGGACTATGGCTAGTTCCTAAGAAGAGCTAGTTCCTTGAGCGCTTTTTGGCTGCTCCCCCCCTCTTGCTGGCTAACTTCTTCACCTTCCTAGAAGCTGCTAAGTACTCAAGGTTAATTATATCTTACGTGTGTAGCAACTTGTCTGTGTCCTCCCACTCCGGCGGATGTGCCTGGAACAAACCAAACTGACGGCGCACTCGATGTGGGAGGTGAAGCTCAACCGCCCAGTTGCATATGAGTGGGCACCGCATACGCCAGAGATCCCTATCCCTAGTGCACATCGGATTCAGCCTGAACTCTAAAGGGTTACCAAAACTATCTCCTGTTCCATACGGCTCCCATATCACCTGCAAAATGGGATAGAATGCAAAATTGATATCGAGTTGCAATGGCATCATAATCACTTATGCCATGTCAATTCACCTGCTCAGGCGTGATCGCGTCAAGCTCGCTCTGGTACAACTTGTACATGACCGAGGGATCATCTGTCGTCTCATTTATCACATCCCACTTGTAAGCCCAAGTGGGTAGCCGTAGTAGGTCGCCTTTGTCGTCCCAATCATCGTACTTCACCTTCTTCGAACGTCCAACTGGCAAACGCTCCCAGCTCCATATGGAAAGTGCAAGCAAACAACCACCAATACCTCCAGATGACCTACAACAGGCTTCGTCCAACTGCACATAAAAGAGAACATGGTTCAATTAAGAGCAAGATCGCATTCATAATGTAGCAATGAAGTGAAAAAGAAACAACTTCATACCTGTCTATACAAGTAAGCCAGTGTCGCCGAACCCCAACTCCATTTGCTATCGAAGACGGTCAACGCCTTCAGCCACATCCATGGAGCATTCTTGCCTGTGCCATCAGCAAACATAGTCCTGGATATCACATACCACATGTAGACACGAGCATATGTCTTGACCGTGTCCTCATCGGCTTCCGGTGGGCAAGTACCAAAGTGCTCAGTAATCCACGTGAAAGTAGCACCGGCTGCGACTCTTTCCTTCTTCTTGTTTTCTGCTGTTGGTTCCGGAGGCTCCGGAGGAACCATACCGATAAGGGCATGCATCTGCGCGCGCCACCCATCGGAATCGGTGCTCATACATAGAGGATTCCCATCGATAGGAAGACCGGTGATCATAGCAATATCCAGGAGCGTCACTGTCATCTCCCCGGTCTGTAGATGGAAACTATGTGTCTCCGGCCGCCAATGATCAATAAGCGCGGTGAGTGCTGGAGCATTGTTGGGTGGCGTCAACCGTCTGACCAAATGAATGAAAGGGAGAAGTCCTGTCTCCCTTACATACGGTGTGTATTGCTCATCATAGAGCATCCACCCAAGGGTGACCCCGTGAGAACGAAGCTTCAAAGGTGCAAGCTCCTACAAACAAACAATTCATAACATTACATATGGGGCATTTGTGTTTGAAATAAATACGAAATTCATAAAACATGCCACTTTCATTATTACCCGCTGCTCCACCGCCATAGCGTACGACCGGTGTTGTTTGTCCCAGTGATCATCGAGAAGCCAAACCATCCTAACAATTTTGAAAGAAAGCTTTCTTGTCAACACGATTATCTTTTGAATACAAATAAACTAAAGTACGCCTACTAGATGCAACCGTACCAATCTATGTATCCAACCATATCAAATCAAACAAAACTAATAAACTAGGATTTCACAAATAACTAGGCCTACTTCATACAAATAAAGTTTCCATAAACTATGCCTACTTCATACAAATAACTCTTCCATAAACTAAACTAGGGTTCCACAAATCAAACAAACAAGGGTTGTAATACATGCAAAGTTCTAATACATGCAAGATTCAAATCTAATCTAATCAAACAAGGATTCCCCAAATCTTCAAAATATCATATTTTCTATGGATAGAAAGAAGGGGATCGGAGGAGAGTACCTTCTAGGATGGATTGGTGAAGAAATGCACGGACCAAATCGTCGGATCTGAAGGATTTGGGAGAGGGGATTGAGAGGGGGAGAGGAGGAAGCCGCCGGCGCGCCTGTTCTATAACTGCTGGAACGAATGGGTGGGGTGGGGGAGGGGGAGGGGAGGGAGCGGCTGGCATCTAAGTCATAGTGCAGCGCCTACGGGCCGGGCGCTGCACATTACATGTGTGGCGCCTAGCTCAGAGGCGTTGCACTACTGGGTGCGGGCCCAAGGGCTGCCACGGTGGACACGCGTGCAACGCCCCAGAGCTGGGCATTGCACCGTAGGGTGTGGCGCATGCATGGCGGGCGCTACACAAAAGGGTCAGTGCTGTGAAATAGTTTTACGGACAGTTCATTCCGTGAATTGATTTCGTCCCAAGGTCAAAATTGTCAAATTTGCCCAACCAATCATCTCCCTCCTCGCCTTCGGCCAACCACCAACCAAGGCCGCGCCCGATCCCCCCAGCGCCGCGGCGACGACCGAGCCATCCCCGGCGAAGCCCCTTCTTCTCCTCCACCTCTCTGCGCCTCCTCGCACGCGCCGTGACCACCCCTCAGGGCCAGCATCGCCGCCTCTGCCTCGTCGAGCAGCACCATCCACCAGGCCGCTGCATCGCCACGGACGCGGAGCACCACCTCGCAACTCCGCCGCCGTGCTCTCCCGCCTCCTCCCTGGCCAGAACAACCATGGACGGAGCCCTTCTCCCCCGTGCGCCGCCGCCCGTCCATGGTCACCTCCGTGTGCTTCCTCGCGCTGGACCTCGCTCCCCTGCCGTTCGTCGCGCCGCCTCCAGTCCCGCGCGGATCCGCTACCTGCAGGCCCGTCCTGGCCGGATACCACCGCCGCGTTGCTGTTCCTCGCCACAGCTCCGCCCAGCTGCCGCCATCCTGTTTTTCTTCCCGGCGAGAGCCGCGCCTCTGCTGCGTCTGGTTTGAGAGAGCGCCTCTGCTCGCCCGCGTGGACCGACCGGCCGCTGGATCGTCCCCGCGCCCAGATCCGCCCATTTCCCCGTCGTTGACCGGCCTCCCCTTCTCAGGAGCTGCATCGCCCCTCTGCTGCAGCTTCCTTGGATGAGCGCCCTCGCCTAGGCATGTTCGTCCCTGCCGCTGACCTTTTCTTCCTCTGCAACGAGCAGAGCACAGCCGCTCGCCCGGTTGACCGCGTCTGCTCGACCGCGCCCCCTGGGCCGCCTCCACCGTCAAGCGCCAAGGCCCAGCTGTCGGTGTACTAAAGTAGGGGTACCTTAGTATCCCGAACTTGTGCACGGGCAGTCGCAGCACCCCGCGGCAAGGCTTGCCGGGTGACCGCCAAGGTCCTCCGTGGTTCCTCTGGAGCCATTCAAGGACAAAGTATTCAAGCCAAGGCGCAAGGCCCCGGCGAGAGGAGCTTCCGGGAAGGCCACTCAAAGCACAAAGACCCCGGCAAGAGGAGCTTGCCGGGAAGACCAACCAAGGCGTCTCGAGAAGCTTGTTGCGATGCGCTGCGCGTCCCGGCAAGACCCGGTGAGAGACAAGCTCCCGGATGCGACAAGACCCGGTGAGCGACAAGCTCCCGGACGCGACAAGACCCGGTGAGCGACAAGCTCCCGGACGCGACAAGACAACATCCGCGGAAAGGCGCTTGCCGCGGCAAGCTACTACTCCGCAGCCCGCGCTCCAGCTCACCCACCAACGTGTCGCTCTGGGACCGTTCCTGGCGTACGTGGCGGGAGGCTGTGCAGCCAGGGGCATGCGGTGGCAAGCAGGCGCTGACAAGATAGCCATCGTGGCAAATGGTGGCGCCCCTGACGGTCCCTTTCTGCACCGTCTAGGCGACGCAGACAGGCATTTAATGCCTTTGTCCCCTGCCGTCAGGGTTAGGTATGATACAACTGTAGTAAGCGGTGGCGCCAACTACCACCTCTTTTACCTTTTTACCCTCATCTCTGTTGCCACCTGTCGGTGACCCCTTTGACATATAAAAGGAGGCCCATGCGCAACAGGGGGGAGGACGATCATTCTCACGCTCGGTCTGGCTAGCCACCCAAGTGTACTGTAGCATTCATCGCTCCCGAGCAAGAACACAATACAAACTAAAGTAGGAGTAGGGTTTTACGCATCCGTGCGGCCTGAACCTGGGTAAACTGCCCGCGTCGCTCGTGCGTTCGCCTCGATCTGCTCTTCGCGCACTCTCCGCCCCCTGCCGAACCGAAAGGGGCCCTGGTCCGCCGTGGTCCCATAGGTGTCTGTGGGGATCAGTCCACCCCCGACATCTTTGGCGCGCCAGGTAGGGGGATCATCAGGGCCCGCCGCGGTGGCTGCGGCGGAGGAGTCGGTAGTCGGAGCAGCGCCTGGCGCTCCTGCGGCCTCCGGGTCATCAGTACGACCGCCCGACTCCGCGGCGGCAGTTTTCCCCATGGAACTCGTATACGGGTCGCCTCGAGTGCTCGCTTACGATGAGCTTGAGCAAGAGCAGCTGCGGCAAGACGACGCGCTGCTCCTCGAGGAAGACCATCTTCAGGCTGCTGTGCGAGCCGCTCGCTACCAGCAAGCTTTGCGCCGCTACCATAGCCGCAAAGTTAAAGCCAGAAGCTTCGAGGAAGGCGACCTTGTTCTTCGGCCCATTCAATCCGCCAAGAATTCAAACAAGTCGACGCTGAAGTGGGAAGGCCCTTACCGGGTGAAACGAGTCACCAGGCCTGGTGCTGTCCGCCTGGAGACCGAAGATGGCATCCCAGTGAGAAACTCCTGGAATATTGAGCATCTTCGTAAGTTTTACCCGTAAGGCACGGTTGTCGGACCCTGTCCGGCAACGAACCTTTTGTACAAGTCTTGCCGCTGTTGCATGTAATCCTTTGTACAAAGCCGGGCGCAGATCCCGTGCATAAATATCATGTGCGCAGCACACCTTGTCAGTTTCATGCTTTTTAAATTTTGCATGTATTATTCGACATTTTGTGCAGCACTAACCCCCGGCAAGCAATAACGAGCCTTAAAGCTCCATATTATCGTTTCGCCCTCTTTCTTTTTCACAGGGAAAAGGAAGTTCCCTCGCGCACAAGTTTGCCGGGGGGAGGGGAGAAGCTATAGTATGGATCAGGCATCGTCAAGAAGTTTTCGCCTTGCCGGGAAGCAAGTAACAAAAAAGATAAGTTGCCAAAGTCTGAGCAATTAAATTTCCTTTAAATTTATAGAGTTATATTCCTTGAACGGCCGTCCCTTGTATGGGAAACATGTGCACGGAGGAACCAACTCGTAGCTAGTTGTGCCCTTACTGTTGTTTCGAGTCCGCTCAACAACTTAAGTGAGCTGCGACTAGCTCTGCGACAAGGTTTCTTGCCGGCCGCGGCACCGCCTGCAGGCTGCTGATGTTCCGCACTCAGCGCTCGCGGCAAGGGTGCCTGCGCCGGCAAGTTCCCTAAAAGCGTAGGGTAAAAACATACAAAGGAAAGAGTCAAGTAAAGGAAATAACATAGCAATTACTACCAAGGATAGAGTATATTACAAAATAACTTGTCGCAGCTCTAACAGGCCGTTTTTCATAACATGATTGACAGCGACAAGGAAAGAAAAAGATGGATGGCCTAGTCTACACGGTCGCCCTCAACCCTTCTGATTCCGCTCACCCTGTCCACAATAGGTGCGACAAGGGCCTTGAGCTCCTCCAGGTCAGCATCTGGCGGCAGGCTTCGGAGGACGTTGGTGAGGCGGAGGCCCGGCTTGCGGAAGGCCACCTTCATCAGCACCTTCTTGAGAGCTCCCGCACAAATCTTGCGCGACTCGTCAGCAAGCTGCTTTGGGATCTGCTCCCGGAGTCGCTGGAGCGCCGTCGCCACGCCCTTAAAGAACAGAGTCAGCTTGGCACTGGGTTGGAGATTCTCGTCGGAGGAGTACCCGAGATATACCATCCCCAATTGCGCCAGCTCCCTGTCGACGTCTGCGGCGACGTTCACCAGACCCTCCGTCCAGTGCTCCACATTCTCTGACAAAGTCTTTCGGGCGGCAGCAGCCTTCGCCAGCAGCACCTTGCCGGCCTTGACCTCCTCCTTCAGGGTCGTCTCCTACTCCTTGGCGCCGTCTAGAGATTTGCTCAGGGACGCTAGCTTCACTTCGAGATCGGCGTTGGAGTTCTTGGCGGCGTCCAGTTCCTTGCCCTTCTCGGCGAAAAGGGCCTGCAGCTCCGAGTAGCTGTTGGCGTCCTTCTCACGCTCGAGCTTGAGCGCGGCAAGCTCGTCGCCGCTCGCCTTGAGGCCCGCCTCCAGCTGCACCACCTTCAGCTCCAGTTCAGCCTTGGCGGCCTCGGCGGCTGCGGCGGCGTCTTCGGCCTGCTTGACGGCTCCGCCAACTGCCCGCTCACGCGCGGCAAGTTCCTCCTCGTGGCTGTCGAGGTGGACCTTCCGCTGCACCAAGTCACCCTCTTGCGAAGACAATTTCTCCGCGGCGAGGCGTTGGCGCTCTTCGATGTCGGCCTTCTCGAGGAGGAAGGCCTGCTGCGCCTCGGCAAGATCTTCCCGCTCCTTTGCCATGGAGCGGAGAGTTTCCTGGTTGGCGCCCCGGAGCTCCTCCGCGCGCTTCTCGATATCAGCGCCGGCCTTCGCAACGAGCGCTTCACGGGACTCCAGCTTGGCCTGCCGGGCGCGGTAGAGCGCCACTAGCTTCCGCAGCAGGCGCTCCTCTTCAGGTTCGCCGCTGCTGCTGCTTGGCGCATCGACCAGCTTCAGCCCGGCGGAGGCAAGCACCTCTCCATCCAGCATCTCCCCCTCGATCGGCGCCCTGGAGCTCGATGCCCAGGGGAGGTTGATGAAGATGTCCTCGCCGGCCTTCAGGTAGACGCCAGGCTGGGGCTCATCGGAGCCTGGCGCGGTGGCTGCGGCGGAGGAGTCGGTGGTCGGAGCAGCGCCTGGCGCTCCTGCGGCCTCCGGGTCGTCAGTACGACCGCCGGACTCCCCGCCCGCTTCCGCGGCGGCAGCCCTGGCGGCCTCCTCGTCGGCGCCGGCTGCTTCCTCGGCGGCGACCTCCGTCTCCATCGGCTCTGCAGCAGATGGATCTGATGGCCGGAAGGGGGGAGAAGATTCAAACAAAATTCGAGCAAAACCCAAGAGAAGGATCAAGAAGACGAAGAAGCCAAGGGGAGTTTGGAAGCAAGGAAGTTACCTGTGCCAGGGTCTGCAGCTGTGGTCTCCGTCGCCGGGGGGTCGCCGATGCAGTCCCTTGCCGGAGATCCCTCCCTTGCCGGGGGCTCCTCCCTTGCCGGAGCCTCCTCCCTTGCCGGGGGCTCCTCTCTAACCGGAGTCTCCTCCCTCGCCGGAGAGCTCTCCCTTGCCGGAGATCTCTCCCTCGCCGGAGGACTTTCCCTTGGCGCTTCAGGGGCAGCCTCCGGGTTCTCCTGGTGTGGCTGCTCTGCTCCTGCACAAGTCAAACAAACAAGTATCAGCACAGCAAGGATCTTCATACACGCCCGACAGCGGGGAGTAAACAAGACACTTACGCTGGGGGCTGCTCTGAAGGTCAGCCGCCGGATTCGGCAAGTTTGTCTCAGGCGCGTCCCCTATTGACGCAGTGGGTTCATCCTCAATGACGATCACCGGCGCCTTGGCTCTCTTTGCCGCTCTCTGCGCCAGAGTCCTAAAAAGGAACAAATACAGGGAAAGGCTAGTGAGAAACAAGACGAGACAAAAACAACATAAATCAAAGAACTGCAAATACAATAAGAAGAACTTACTCCTCTTCTTCTTCCTCGTCGGAGCTAAACGCGGAGAAGTCAAAATCCGGCCCGCGTCTGGCGCGGGAAGGTGGAGGAGTAGGCTCCCTTGGTCGCTTGGCGGGAGCAGAAGCGGCAGTCCGGGAAGACCCCGCTCCAGTCGAAGCAGCAGCATGGGGTGCTCCCGCGGCAACGGTGCTTGCCGCGGTGGAGCGCGTCGTGCGGCGCGGCGACTGCCGGCCCGCCTGCCACCCCGCTACGTTCCCGGCCTTGCGGAGACGCCTTCTTGGTGGAGACGGAGACGCTGCTGGCGGCGTGCTGTCGGAGGACGAAGTGGAGGAGGAATCGATCTCCAAAGAGCCGCTCACATCATCGGCAGGCTCGCTCGGTTCGGCGTCATGCCCGACAACCTGGCTCGGTTCCGCATCGCACCCGGCAACCTCCTTCTTGCCGGCAAGATCCTTTTTGCCGGCAAGGTCTTCCCGCTCGGCACGGTTTGCCGCCTCTGCCGCCGCTGCCTCCTCCAAGGTGAAGCCGAACTCGCCCGCCGCGGCAGCTGCCGCCGCCTCTTCCAACCTGGTGGCGATGTACGCCAACTCCGCCTCGGTGGTGTCGCGGGTGAGGCCGTCCTTCTCGTCGGCGCGGATTGGCACTTCCACCAAGTCGTCGAAGAACTGCTGCACAACCTCGTCTTCTGGCTCTTGCCAAGTCGGCACGATTCCGTGCGAATCGCACAGTAGCATCATCGCCCTGATGCGGTCGAGCGTCGAATTGTTGCACAAAGGGACGATGCCCTGCGGCAACCTAAAGACCTCGGGGTGATCTGAATCGTACTTGAAGAGCTCCTGCAGTATTCCGTTGAGCTCAAGGACGGTGAAATTGTAGTTGAGGCCTGGGCGCAGCCTCATGACGTCTGCCGCGTTCTTGAACTCCCAGGCAGGCCTCCTCCGTTCCTGCAGGGGAGCGATGCGGCAACGAAGAAAGTCGGCGCCAACGGCCCCTATAGTGAGTCCGGCAAGCCTGAGGCGCTGGATCCTGGTGATGGCAATCTTCAGCCTGCTGTCTTCCGGGGCCAAGTCGCTCCAGTCACTGCCGCGTACTGCTGCTGCTTGGCGCCGGGCGGTGAATGGCTGCGGGCTCTCCTCGACAATCCAACACCAATCCGCTCTCCACTCCTCCCACTTGCCGCGGAACTCCCCCTCCAGATAAGATTCCTTCTTGCTGGACCTTGAGATCCAGGCGATTCCGCCGGACAGAGGCTCTCCTCTCTCTACCCGAGGAATGAAAAAGTGGCGAAAAAGGGCTACACTAGGGTGGACTCCGACAAAGTTCTCGCAAAGGTGTGCGAAAACAGCCATGGTGAGGACAGCGTTGGGAGTGAAGTCAAGGAGGCAGAGATTGTATGTGTTCATGATATCGCAGAAGAACTCGGAAAAAGGCGGGCAGAGCCCGCAGTAGAAGAAGACGGCAAAGAAAGGGTACCCGTTCGGAGCCATCGCGTGAGCAGCGGCCGGGAGCACCCTGGTCCGCGGGTGAGCTCGTGTCTCCGTCGCCCAAAAGAGATAATAGTACAACCGCAGCTCCTTCGCGTCAAGCTTGGGGGGGGGGGGGAATGGCTCGCTCCTTCCGCAGCGCCGTGAGCCGCTGCGCCTCGGTCGACTTCACGACCTTCCCCTTGTCGCCCTTCGGAGCCATGACGGAAGCAGTGGAGGAGGTCGACGGCATGGTGGTGCTGGTGGCAATGCGGGGGGCAGGGCGCTGCGCTCTGTGTGCTTTGGGAAGACGGAAGCGGGGCGGTGCTTTTCAAGACTGGAGCGGAATGGGGGCAAGTGGGCGCACTACCCCTGCTTCCCTTTGCTTATAAAGGGGGAGGTGGCGGACGTTCGGCCTTTTCTAATAAAGAAACCGTCCCCTTTACCACGACGTGACGCATGCACGCGGGGCTTAGCCCCGCGCCTGCCGCCCACGTCACGCACGACGCCGCGTTCGACGCGTGCCGCTCGGGGAGGGCGCGGTGAGTGCGGAGTCAGATACAGCGCGACCCAGGCCGCGCGCGTGCCCGTGCACTGTTTTGGGCCTGGCCCAACAGCGCTCGGCACCGTGTATGGCCCAGGCCCGGGGGCTCCTGTCGTTGTACTAAAGTAGGGGTACCTTAGTATCCCGAACTTGTGCACGGGCAGTCGCAGCACCCCGCGGCAAGGCTTGCCGGGTGACCGCCAAGGTCCTCCGTGGTTCCTCTGGAGCCATTCAAGGACAAAGTATTCAAGCCAAGGCGCAAGGCCCTGGCGAGAGGAGCTTGCCAGGAAGGCCACTCGAAGCACAAAGACCCCGGTAAGAGGAGCTTGCCGGGAAGACCAACCAAGGCGTCTCGAGAAGCTTGCTGCGACGCGCTGCGCGTCCCGGCAAGACCCGGTGAGCAACAAGCTCCCGGACGCGACAAGACCCGGTGAGCGACAAGCTCCCAGACGCGACAAGACCCGGTGAGCGACAAGCTCCCGGACGCGACAAGACAACATCCGCAGCAAGGTGCTTGCCGCGGCAAGCTACTACTCCGCAGCCCACGCTCCAGCTCACCCACCAACGCGTCGCTCTGGGACCGTTCCTGGCGTACGTGGCGGGAGGCTGTGCAGCCAGGGGCATGCGGTGGCAAGTAGGCGCTGACAAGATAGCCATCGTGGCAAACGGTGGCGCCCCTGATGGTCCCTTTCTGCACCGTCTAGGCGACGCAGACAGGCATTTAATGTCTTTGTCCCCTACCGTCAGGGTTAGGTATGATACAACTGTAGTAAGCGGTGGCGCCAACTACCACCTCTTTTACCTTTTTACCCTCATCTCTGTTGCCACCTATCGGTGACCCCTTTGACATATAAAAGGAGGCCCATGCGCAACAGAGGGGGAGGACGATCATTCTCACGCTCGGTCTGGCTAGCCACCCAAGTGTACTGTAGCATTCATCGCTCCCGAGCAAGAACACAATACAAACTAAAGCAGGAGTAGGATTTTACGCATCCGTGCAGCCCGAACCTGGGTAAACTGCCCGCGTCGCTCGTGCGTTCGCCTCGATCTGCTCTTCGCGCACTCTCCGCCCCCTGCCGAACCGAAAGGGGCCCCGGTCCGCCGTGGTCCCATAGGTGTCCGTGGGGATCAGTCCACCCCCGACACCAGCGCGCCAGCCTCCCTTGTTCACCGTCGAACTGGGCCATGGCCCAAAGTGAGCAGCGCCCAACCCCCTCTCTTGTGCTTGTTGGGCCAGCCAATTCGGCCCGTGTATGTTTTTTTCTATCGTCTATGATTTGTCTATTATTCCAGAGTTTACAGATTTGCAGAAAAACCCCTAAGCTCCATGCATATCATAGCTCACCAACCGTGCATCTTTTGTAAAAACTTAATATATGAAACTTTCTTAGAATTTTGTGTAGATTAATAATTTTCCACTTTCATCTATGTTTAAAATGTTGTTTGTTTAAATTTGCCCAAATCACTTGTTAAAATGCTTTAATTCATAACTTAACAACCGTAGCTCCAAACCTAACAATCTTTATATGTAAATGGGGTAGAAAAATGCATAGTTTAACATGGTGGCTTCACTTTGCATGTTTAACAACTTTAAAATATGGTTTAGGGCAGATCAGTACCAAACCTAAAATATGCACATGAGGAGTTTCCGGACTTGTTGTTTTGTTGTTCCGGCCTCATTTAAACTTGCCTAGATAGGTAGTTTTCATTTGCTTCACCCTCTTGCCATGATTAACAACATTTAATATTGTTGAGTACATAAACCAGAGAGAACTAAATAATGGAATGTGGTGTTTTGTCAATATGCATCCCGATGCATATTGAGCTCCACTTAACTTGTAGTGTTGTTTGTGCACTTTGCCATGCCATGCCTCATTAAACCGGACATGCATCATACTTGATTGTGCATCATGCCTTGGTTATGTGTTGGTTGTTTACTATGTTGTGTGCTTCTTTCCGGTGTTGCTTCTTCGGGTTGGTTCCAATAATGTTGCGTTTGTGAGGATCCGTTCGACTATGTCCATTTGCCTTCTTCATGGACTCGTTCTTCTTCCTTGCGGGATCTCAGGCAAGATGACCATACCCTCGAAATCACTTCTATCTTTGCTTGCTAGTTGCTCGCTCTTTTGCTATGCCTATGCTGCGATACCTACCACTTGCTTACCATGCCTCCCATATTGCCATGTCAAACCTCTAACCCACCTTGTCCTAGCAAACCGTTGTTTGGCTATGTTACCGCTTTGCTCAGCCCCTCTTTTAGCGTTGTTAGTTGCAGGTGAAGATTGTAGTTTGTTCCATGTTGGAACATGGATATTTTGTTGGGATATCACAATATCTCTTATTTAATTAATGCATCTATATACTTGGTAAAGGGTGGAAGGCTCGGCCGTATGCCTGGTGTTTTGTTCCACTCTTGCTGCCCTAGTTTCCGTCATATCGGTATTATGTTCCCGGATTTTGCGTTCCGTACACGGTTGGGTTATAATGGGAACCCCTTGACAGTTTGCTTTGAATAAAACTCCTCCAGCAAGGCCCAACCTTGGTTTTACCATTTGCCTCACCACAACCTACTTTTCCCTTGGGAGTCGCACTCCTGAGGGTCATCTTTATTTTAACCCCCCCCCCCCCCCCGCCCCCCCCCCCGGGCCAGTGCTCCTTTGAGTGTTGGTCTGAACCGAGTAGACTGCGGGGCCACCTCGGGGCAACTTGAGGGTTGGTTTTACTCGTAGGATGTCTCATCTGAGTGTGCCCTGAGAACGAGATATGTGCAGCTCCTATCGGGATTTGTCGGCACATTCAGGCGGCTTTGTTGGACTTGTTTTACCATTGTCGAGGATGTCTTGTAACCGGGATGCCGAGTCTAATCAGATTGTCTTGGGAGAAGGAATATCCTTCGTTGACCATGAGAGCTTGTGATGGGCTAAGTTGGGACACCCCTGCAGGGATTGAACTTTTGAAAGTCGTCCCGTGGTTATGGGCGGATGGGAATTTGTTAATGTCCAGTTGTAGAAAACCTAAACCCTAACTTAAATAAAATGCATCACCCGCATGTGTAACCGTGATGGTCTCTTCTCGGCGGAGTCCGGGAAGTGAACACGGTGTTGGAGTTATGGTTGACGTAGGTTGTTATAGGATCACTTCTTAATCATAATTTCTCGACCGTGCCTTTGCCTTCTCTTCTCGCTCTCATTTGCATATGTTAGCCACCATATATGCTATGTGCTTGCTGCAACTTCACCTCATACCTTTTACCCTTCCTATAAGCTTAAATAGTCTTGATCGCGGGGGTGTAAGATTGCCGAGTCCCCGTGACTCACAGATACTTCCAAAACCAACTTGCAGGTGCCAAGGATACCGTGCAGATGATGCAACCAAGCTCAAGGAGGAGCTCGATGAAGTTCGTGTTCATTATGTTGTTCCGTTTTTCAGTTGATCAGTAGTGGAGCCCAGTTGGGGACGATCGGGGATCTGTGTAGCATTTGGGGTAGTCTTATTTTATTTTGGTTCCGTAGTCGGACCTTGATTGTATCTAGATGATGTAATGCTTTATTCATGTATTGTGTAAAGTGGCGATTGTAAGCCAACTATGTACCTCCTTTCCTATTCATTACATGGGTTGTTGTGAAGATTACCTCACTTGCGACATTGCTTTCAATGCGGTTATACCTCTAAGTCGTGCTTCGACACGTGGGAAATATAGCCGCATAGAGGGCGTTACAATGATGGACTGACTGAGATGAGAAAAGCTGGTATGAACTCGACCTCTCTTGTTTTTGTAAATATGATTAGTTCATCGTTCCTGATTCTGCCTATTATGAATAAACATGTTTGCAATGACAACTAGAGATCATAGTTTCTTGTGCCATGCTTAATTAGCTAGGAGCTTATAATGGTTTACCTTGCGTGCCAACATGCTATTAAAATGGTTGTGATGTGGTATGATAGGGTGGTATCCTCCTCTGAATGATTTAAGTGACTTGACTTGGCACATGTTCACGCATGTAGTTGAAACAAAGTCAACATAGCCTTCACGATATTTATGTTCATGGTGGATTATATCCTACTCATGCTTGCATTCGGTGTTGATTAATTTTAATGCATGTTCATGACTGTTGTCGCTCTCTAGCTGGTCGCTTCCCAGTCTTTTGCTAGCCTTCACTTTTACTAAGCGGGAATACTGCTTGTGCATCCAATCCCATAAACCCCAAAGTTGTTCCATATGAGCCCACCATACCTACCTATATACGGTATCTACCTGTCGTTCCAAGTAAATTTGTATGTGCCAAACTCTAAACCTTCAAATAAATATCCTGTTTTGTATGCTCGAATAGCTCATGTATCAACTAGGGTTGTCCGTATCTTCCATGTTAGGCGGGTTATTCTCAAGAGGAGTGGACACCGCTCCTCACTCATGAGAAAATGGCTGGTCACCGGGATGCCCAGTCCCATGCTTTATGCAAACTAAATCAAAATAATTGCAAACAAAACTCCCCCTGGGACTCTTGTTAGTTGGAGGCACTCGTTGTTTCGAGCAAGCCATGGATTGATGTTTGTTGGTGGAGTGGGAGTATAAACTTTGCCATTCTGTTTGGGAACCGCCTATAATGTGTGTAGCATGGAAGATATCGCCATCTCTTGGTTGTTATGTTGACAATGAAAGTATACCGCTCAAAATATTATTCACCTCTATTTCAAAACCGAGCTCTGGCACCTCTACAAATCCTTGCTTCCCTCTGCAAAGGGCCTATCTATTTACTTTTATGTTGAGTCATCATCCTCTTAGTAAAAAGCACCAGTTGGAGAGCATCCATGTCATTTGCATTCATTACTATTAGTTTACATTGAGTATGACTTGACTGGATCTCTTTTACCATGAATTACAATGTCTAGTCAGTCCTCGATCTTTAAAGGTGCTCTGCATTTATGTTTTGCAGTCTCGGAAAGGGCTAGCGAGATACCATCCTGTTATATCATATTATGATTGTTTTGAGAAAGTGTTGCCATCCGAGATTTAATATTATTGCTCGCTAGTTGATTATGCCATTGATATGAGTAAACATGAGACCTATGCGTTATTGTGAATATGGTTAGTTCATAATCTTTGCTAAAAACTTGAATGCTGGCTTTACATATTTACAACAACAAGAGCAAATAGAGTTTGTAAAAGTTTTTCTTTATCACTTTCAGTTTATCAACTGAATTGCTTGAGGAAAAGCAAAGGTTTAAGCTTGGGGGAGTTGATACGTCTCCGTCGTATCTACTTTTCCAAACACTTTTGCCCTTGTTTCGGACTCTAACTTGCATGATTTGAATGAAACTAACCCGGACTGACGTTGTTTTCAGCAGAATTGCCATGGTGTTATTTATGTGCAGAAAGAAAAGTTCTCGGAATGACCAGAAACTTCACGGAACGTCTTTTTGGAAATAATAAAAAATCCTTGCAAAAGATGAAGACCAGGGGGCCCACACCCTAGCCACGAGGGTGGGGGCGCGCATGCCCCCTGGGCGTGCCCCCCTACCTCGTGGGCCCCCTGGAGCTCCTCCGACCTCAACCCCAACTCTATATATTTGCTTTCGGGGAGAAAAAATTCAAGGAGAAGGATTCATCGCATTTTACGATACGGAGCCACCGCTAAGCCCTAAAACCTCTCGGGAGGGCTGATCTGGAGTCCGTTCGGGGCTCCGGAGAGGGGAATCCGTCGCCATCATCATCATCAACCATCCTCCATCACCCATTTCATGATGCTCACCGCCGTGCGTGAGTAATTCCATCATAGGCTTGCTGGACGGTGATGGGTTGGATGAGATTTATCATGTAATCAAATTAGTTTTGTTAGGGTTTGATCCCTATTATCCACTATGTTCTAAGATTGATGTTGCTATCACTTTACTATGCTTAATGCTTGTCACTAGGGCCCGAGTGCCATGATTTCAGATCTGAACCTATTATGTTTTCATCAATATTGAGAGTTCTTGATCCTATCTTGCAAGTCTATAGTCACCTATTATGTGTTATGATCCGTTAACCCCAAAGTGACAATAATCGGGATACTTACCGGTGATGACCATAGTTTGAGGAGTTCATGTATTCACTATGTGCTAATGCTTTGGTTCGGTACTCTATTAAAAGGAGGCCTTAATATCCCTTAGTTTCCGCTAGGACCCCGCTGCCACAGGAGGGTAGGACAAAAGATGTCATGCAAGTTCTTTTCCATAAGCACATATGACTATATTCGGAATACATGCCTACATTACATTGATGAATTGGAGCTAGTTCTGTGTCACCCTAGGTTATGACTGTTACATGATGAACCGCATCCGACATAATTCTCTATCACCGATCCATTGCCTACGAGCTTTCCATATATTGTTCGTTGCTTATTTACTTTTCCGTTGTTGTTGCTATCATCACCACGAAATACCAAAAACATTACTTTTGTTACCGATACCTTTTGCTATCGTTACCATTACTATAATATTACTTTGCTACTAAATACTTTGCTGCAGATATTAAGTTTCTAGGTGTGGTTGAATTGACAACTCAGCTGCTAATACTTGAGAATATTCTTTGGCTCCCCTTGTGTCGAATCAATAAATTTGGGTTGAATACTCTACCCTCGAAAACGGTTGCGATCCCCTATACTTGTGGGTTATCAACCTCTACGAGGACTGGCTGGACCGCATCGCCGAGCTCGTCAGCGTCGCGGGAGGCTCTCCTGCACCGTCCCTCTCGCTGCCTCGCCCGCCCCTAGCTGCGGGCGATGTGGCTCACGGAGCACCTCCGCTTCCTCCGCAACAAGATGGCACCCTTGCATCGAGTTATGCGGCTCAGGGAGCACCTCAGCCTCCCCCGCGTCAAGACGGTGTCCTCGCTCCAAGATGTGCGGCCCAGCGGCGCGACCCATTGCGCCACGTGCCCGCGCTCGAAGAAAGAAGCTGCCAAGAGATTCCCCGTCCACAAGGGAACGCTCCGCCACTCCCAGCTCCGCTGCACCAAGATTGCTTGCTGTGACAGGGCCATGTGCCGCGAGCCGTGGCGGCACAGGGGCACCATGACCAATTTGTGCCTCCATGATGGGCCACGGTGCCCACGGCAGGCTACCGCGCCTTCACTCCTGAGTTGTGTACGTCGTCTGGCCGGGCAAGTTCAAGCCAGATCTGCCTCCTCGCTACGACGGCACCCCCGATGATACGTCTCCAACGTATCTATAATTTTTTTATTGTTCCATGCTATTATATTATCAACCTTGGATGTTTTATATGCATTTATATGCTATTTTATATTATTCTTGGGACTAACCTATTAACCGGAGGCCCAGCCCAAATTGCTGTTTTCTTGCCTATTTCGGTGTTTCGAAGAAAAGGAATATCAAACGGAGTCCAAACAGAATGAAACCTTTGGGAGAGTTATTTTTGGAACGGAAGCAATCCAGTAGACTTGGAGTAGACGTCAGGGAAGCTTCGAGGAAGCCACGAGGCTGGGAGGTGCGCCCCCACCCTTGTGGGCCCCTCGTGGCTCCCCTGGCCGACTTCTTTCGCCTATATATGTCCATATACCCTAAAAACATCGGGGAACAGAATAGATCGGGAGTTCCGCCGCCAGAAGCCTCTGTAGCCACTGAAAACCAATTTAGACCCATTCCGACACCCTGCCGGAGGGGGGAATCCCTCTCCGGTGGCCATCTTCATCATCCCGGTGCTCTCCATGACGAGGAGGGAGTAGTTCTCCCTCGGGGCTGAGGGTATGTACCAGTAGCTATGTGTTTGATCTCTCTCTCTCTCTCTCTCTCGTGTTCTTGAGTTGGCACGATCTTGATGTATCGTAAGCTTTGCTATTATAGTTGGATCTTATGATGTTTCTCCCCCTCTACTCTCTTGGTAATGAATTGAGTTTTCCCTTTGAAGTTATCTTCTCGGATTGAGTCTGTAAGGATTTGAGAACACTTGATGTGTGTCTTGCACGTGCTTATCTGTGGTGATAATGGGATATCATGTGATCCACTTGATGTATGTTTTGGTGATCAACTTGCGAGTTCCGTGACCTCGTGAACTTATGCATAGGGGCTGGCACACGTTTTCGTCTTGACTCTTCGGTAGAAACTTTGGGGCACTCTTTGAAGTTCTTTGTGTTGGTTGAATAGATGAATCTGAGATTGTGTGGTGCATATCGTATAATCATACCCGCGGATACTTGAGGTGACATTGGAGTATCTAGGTGACATTAGGGTTTTGGTTGATTTGTGTCTTAAGGTGTTATTTTAGTACGAACTCTAGGATAGATTGAATGGAAAGAATAGCTTCGTGTTATTTTACTACGGACTCTTGAATAGATCGATGAGAAAGAATAACTTTGAAGTGGTTTCGTACCCTACCATAATCTCTTCATTTGTTCTCCGCCATTAGTGACTTTGGAGTGACTCTTTGTTGCATGTTGAGGGATAGTTATATGATCCAATTATGTTATTATTGTTGAGAGAACTTGCACTAGTGAAAGTATGAACCCTAGGCCTTGTTTCAACTCATTGCAATACCGTTTGTGCTCACTTTTATCATTAGTTACCTTGCTATTTTTATATTTTCAGATTACAAAAACCTATATCTACCATCATTATTTCACTTGTATCACCATCTCTTCACTGAACTAGTGCACCTATACAATTTACCATTGTATTGGGTGTGTTGGGGACAGAAGAGACTCTTTGCTATTTGGTTGCAGGGTTGTTTGAGAGAGACCATCTTCATCCTACGCCTCCCCTGGATTGATAAACCTTAGGTCATCCACTTGAGGGAAATTTGCTACCGTCCTACAAACCTCTGCACTTGGAGGCCCAACAACGTCTACAAGAAGAAGGTTGTGTAGTAGACATCACCCGACCCTGCGGAGTTTCTGCAGCTCTACGAGCTGAGCATAGAAGCGGACAACGGCGACGAAAAGGTCATGGCAAACTGGTTTCCCATGGCTCTCAAGGACGGCGCCCGCTCATGGCTCTTGAACCTGCCCCCAGGCTCGATTTCCTCCTGGGACGAGATGCGCGACCGCTTCATCGCCAACTTACAGGGCACTCAAGACCGCCCCCCGGTCGTGGGTGACCTACGCCGCATCAAGCAACAACCAGGAGAAACCCTGCAGAAATACATCCAATGCTTCAACAGCGCGTGAATCAAGATCCCCAAGGTAACGGACGAGGCCATCATCTCAGCGTTCTCCGACGGCGTCCGTGACGTCAAGATGAAGGAGGAGCTCGCCATCAATGAAGAGTTGTGCACAACCTTGGAGTTGTTCAACATCGCGACCAAGTGTGCAAGAGCTGAGGAGGGGCGCCTTTCCCTCCTCGAGCTCCCTGCTGTGGATCCAGAGGAGAAGAAGGCCAAGGCCAAGGACGTGAAGCGCAAAGGAGTCCCCATGCTCGCGGCGGAACCAGACACCAAGCACGGTCGAGATCTTCCCGAGTCACCCAAGGACAGCCGCACTTTCTGCGCCTTCCACAACATGCGCACGCACAACACTAATGACTGTCAGGAGCTCGAGGTCATTCGAGATGGACGCTTCGATCGATGCCCCGAGTGCAACGACCGGGGCTACGGCCGAGGAGGTGGACATGGTGGAGGACGTTGGGACGACCGTGGGCCCTGCCAGGAGTGGCGCGACCAACCTCGCGAGGATCGTTGGCAGTACCAACCTCGTGAGGGCGCCTAGAGGGACCAGCCTTGTGAGGACCGTCCTCAAGGAAACCCCGGTCTCCCCCCGTTGTCGCCGCCAACAAGGAACGACGACCATCAATAGGACGAGGGGGCTGGGGGCTTCCAAGAGCCGCGAGCTGTCGCCTGCATCTTGGGCGGAGCTCAAGGCCCAACCTCTCAACAAGTCTTCAAGCAGTTTGCTCGTGAGGTGAACGCGGTCCTCCCCAGGCTCGAGGCCACACGCCCGCTCAGATGGTCCAAGTACGCCCTCACCTTTTGCTGGGCAGACCAGCTCAAGTGCGCAGCAACGGCCAGTGTTCTCCCGATGCTCTGTTCACCCGTCATCAGCAATGTCCAAGTCACCAAGACCCTCATCGACGGCAGCATAGGGCTCAATGTCCTGTCCGTCGAGACTTTCAACAGCCTTCAAGTGCCATACGATCAGCTCCGGCCTACCAAGCCTTTCTCAGGAGTGACTGGCGGCTCTACCACCCCAATAGGGAAAGTTTGTCTCCCTGTCACCTTCGGTCAACGCGACAACTACCACACCGAGCTCATCGACTTCGACGTCGCCCACATCCATCTGCCGTACAATGCCATCCTCGGGTACCCAGCGCTGGCCAAATTCATGGCAGTTGCCCACCATGGCTACAATGTCCTCAAGATGCCCGGAAGTGGCGGAATCATCACCATCCCCTGCGAAGAAAGATACGCGGTGTGCTCCCTCGAGCGCACTTTCCAAGCCGCATCACTCGAAGACCCCGACAGCAACGCAGCATGGTACCCTCCTGAGGCCAACCCCAAGAAGAAGAAGCAGTTGCTCCACACGGGGCCTCAAGGGAGTGGCACCTCCGGCGGCACCACTTCAGGATCTACTCCCGCGTCTGGGGCGCCTCTCTCCCTCGCATAGGGAGGCGTGCCCAGCGCCGTCCTTGGGCAGGGCTCGGGGGCTCTCTTCTGGAGGGCCTTAGACCTTGCTAGCATCACGAGGGAGGCGCTCGGGCACCACGTGGAGGCGTGCTTCACGACACGTTTCCCTCAGGAGGGCGCAAGGCGAAGAGCGCCTGGCGCTCGGGAGTTCATCGACAAGGCATCTCAGGAGCTTCAGGAAGCAAGAGCAATACGCGGCGACCACCGCCCACCTGGCATTGCTCCCCACCCAGGCGAGGGTGGTGAACTACGCGTCTGCATCGACATCCCAGGGCTCAACCGGGATGCCTCTCAGGAGCGCTTCTGGCCTTCGTGTGTTGGACGCTGCGAAGGTCCACCCCACAGCTACATGCCATTCGGCCTACCGAGCGTGGCTGCTACCTTCCAGCGCAACCTGCAGAGTGTCATGGCAGGTCAGGAGGACAGGCATCACGCAGTCCTGGCGGAGATGGAGACGGTCCTCCGGAGGCCGCCCGAGCCTCCCGAGGCTCGAGGCCCCGGCGGCTCGTGAGGGGCGACTTCTTCGCTACGCGTCTTCAACTACCCCAACACTCCTTCAGCAACCAAACCAGGTGACATCTCTCCAAGTTCATTTTGCTGGGAGCACCCCTTGGGCTGCATCATCCCCAGGCCGCATGGGTCCGTCCCTGCGGCATGTATCTGCTTGCATCTTCAGTTCAACTTGCTGGGGGCGCCCCTCGGGATGCATCATCCCCAACCCGCTCGGGTCTGACCCAGTGGCATGTATCGTTCCTGCGTTTACCTGAGCCAGTTTGCTTCTCATGTTATCCAGCCCTGGAAGAAGATACTGTGATCAGTATCGCACTACGGCACGCATGGCTAGAAATTGTTCGGGAGTCGAGCGCTTACCGAGGTATCTGGATGGTTGCGGTCGAGGACGATGTCCTCGGTGGTGTCCGACCATTGTTTTCGTTTTCCGAAAAACAACTTCCACATTCCTTTGTGCATAGTACTGAAGAAGTCTTGGAGGGTCCGTGGTCCTTCCAGATTAAACTCCCACATACGGAGAGGTCGTCGCTGGCACGGCAGAACCCGGCGGACCAGCATTACTTGGACCACATTGATAAGGCCAACGTCCTTCTCAAGGAGGCTCCGGATGCGGCTCTGTAGAGTCTGCACTTCGTCAATTGATCCCCAATCCAACCCCTTATTAATCCATGACGCAAGCTATAACGGAGAGCCAGATCAAAACACAGGTATAGCCGCCCACTTGGTACCGCGGGGTTCAGTGGCATAAAACCACTCCCGCTACCATTGGTTGGGAGTTTCAGTGAAATAGCCTTTTGGCCAGGGAGCATTGGTAAGCTTGCTCACTGTAGCACCTCCTCACTCTGCTTGTTCCCCACCGACTACCTTCGGCTTCACACTAAAGGTCTTGAACCATAAGCCGAAATGTGGGGGAATACGGAGAAAGGCCTCGCACGTAATAATGAACGTCGAGATGTGGAGGAAAGAATATGGGGCTAGATCATGAAAATCTAGTCCGTAGTAAAACATGAGCCCCCGGACGAAGGGATGAAGAGCGAATACTAGCCCTCGCGGGAAGTGGGAGATGAATACGACCCTCTCGCCGGATCTGGGAGTAGGAATAACCTGTCCTCGAGCAGGAAGCCTGTGGGGGATATCCGCAGTCAGGTATCTGGCTGCACGAAGCTTCGCAATGTCCTCCTCTGTAACAGAGGAAGCCACCCATCGGCCCTGTGGGCTGGGTCCGAACATGATTGGGCAGCTTGAAGCAATGAAGACGAACCTCATGTGCTAGAACTCGAAGTTGGAAGAGCCGAGGAAAGGGTCGGTGCAAAATAAGACGGCCCTTGGCCCCTTTATAAAGGCAACGGATATCGAGCGCCTCCTCCTAAGCCTGAAAACCTGCCTATTCCGAAGGGATCATTCCAATGGAACGGTTGGGTTACCACGCCCGTATTGATGAGAATCCTGCAATAAGGGGACACGATCTTTGTTTCGACAAGATGTGCCAATAAAAACCACGCCTCAAAACATGTAACGGCAGGACAAGAAACGGTTCGAAATAGTGACCGGGCAAACGTGATGTCACATTACCAAAAGTTGTCGGAGGATTGGACTTGTGATATATTATACTCTCTGCGGTTGTGCATGGAACTTGTGTTGCAGATCCGGACACGTTCGTCATGTCCGAAGACTATCTTGGAGTATTTGGAAAGGGGAACCCGCCTTGCAATGCCGAAGACAGTCTACGCGTCGGACACCTCGTCATTGAAGCCTGGTTCAGGGGCTACTGAGGGAGTCCTGGACTAAGGGGTCCTCGGGCATCTGACCTATTAGACATGGGCCGGACTAATGGGCTGTGAAGATATAAAGACCGAAGGCTCTACTCGTGTCCGGATGGGACTCTCCTTGACGTGGAAGGCAAGCTTGGCAACCGAATATGAAGATTCCTTTCTCTGTAACCGACCTTATGTAACCCTAGATCCCTCCGGTGTCTATATAAACTGGAGGGCTAGAACCGTAGACATATATCCTCATAATCATAGTCAGACATGCTAGACTTTAGGGTTTAGCCATTACGATCTCGTGGTAGATCAACTCTTGTAATACTCATATTCATCAAGATCAATCAAGCAGGAAGTAGGGTATTACCTCCATAGAGAGGGCCCGAACCTGGGTAAACATTGTGTCCCCTGTCTCCTGTTACCATCGACCTTAGATGCACATTTTGGGACCTCCTACCCGAGATCCGCCGGTTTTGACACGGACACTAACCTCATGGACCGCCAAGGGCCTTGATTGGGGGTCCAAACCGAAGGTGCAGATGCTACACAAACGCATCTCCAATATGTTGGGCAAAAACACCGGCCTCACAAATGTGATTCAAGTGATGCTCTTTCGCCACACCCTTCCCTGCCAACTCCGGGCCTCCCCCATGTGGGGTTCAATCCGGAGGAGCCGCAGACCCTAAAGCGCTTCTTTGGCACCATGCACGAAGATATATGGAAGCATCTCTTCAAGGCTCAGAAAAAGTGGCCAAAGAAGACTGAAGACATCGGGCTCGACATCGAGAACCCAGCCACGGCGGTGAGCATAAACTTTTCGAAGACCTATCCGGTCAATATTTCAAATATAATAAAGGTTATATTGCCTATTTTCCGTACAGGGCTGGACGACAAAGGCGGAGTGGGTCAACTGTCCGGCACCGCTGCCTGAGACCACACCCCAGCTGACAGAGATGCTGGTCTCGGCGCCCTATCAGGCGACGGAGAAGAAAACCAAGAAGAAGAAGGGCAAGGAGGCCAAGGGAGGCCCCCACCACAAAGGTCCATCGGAAACAGTGTTCGGAGAGACCGAAGCCCTTTCTTCCCATGAGGGAGATGAGGAAGAAGAGGAGGAGAGCGACACCCCCCGTAAGGGGAGGAAGAAGAAGAGGGCAACCTCCGAAGACCCGGAGGGGGAGGCGCCCAAGAGAGGGAAGCTGGCCTCTCGGACAGTTCAGACTCAGAGTCCAAACTAGTCCCCAAGAAACCTCTCAGGGTGAAACCCTGGCCAAATCATAAGTATTCAGAAACTTACTGTTTATCTTCGGTCCACTTGCTTCCATTGTGTAAGTTATTTTGTTATTTGCCTTTCAGCCCTCCCCGCGAGCTCCCGCATACTCCATTATTGGGGGGTTATTTTGGGATCGAGCTTATTTGCCTTTCAGCCCTCCCCGCGCACGTTGGTCCCTTGGGAACCCTAGGAGCATGATGCGGCACTCGACTGCAGGTGACAGCGACCATCGCTACGGCGGCGAGCTCGTCGACGGCAACGCGCTCAGGCGACGGCGGGCGAGCTAGCTAGGAGGCGCGCGAGAGCGAAGGCGGCAGCGTGCTCGGGGAGGTTTCGGTGCAGTGAATCGAGGCGGTGGAGGTCGGCGATCGAGAGATGGGGAAGACGGCATCAATGGCGATCCCGAGCCTCCGAGCGCAAACTGTGGCGCATATATGACGCAGAGGACGACGGCGATCCACCTGGGCACGGGCGGACGGTGAGGAGGGCACGGTGGCAGCGTGGGCGAGATCATTCATGGCGGCGCAGCTCGTGTGTGGTCTGTGGGGAGGAGAACGAGAGAGGGGGGAAACTGAGGGGCGTCTAGGGTTAGGGTTCGGTCGGGGGCATCGTCGGGGACTCGAGGTCGCCGCGGAGCCACCGGATGGTCGCCCGTGGCCTATCCGAGTTGTGGACGACGGACGGGCGTCCACCGCACCCCTGTGAACAGGAGGTAGGTGGTGACCCGGTTAGCAGGCTGGGTCAGCCACTTTGTTGGCAGGCCTAAGTGCACAGAGCACTTTGCCACTTTTCTTTTTCTCCTTTTCCATTTCCTTTTCTGTTTTTTTCCATTTTAAAAGTAAGACTAAATGAGTTTTGTTAGATATGAGACTTGTCACATAAATTAAGTACATTATTTTTAGGAGTCACAAAAAGTTTGAGGCCAAAAGAAATTGTCTAACCATTTTTAGAAATTGGAAAGGCCAATTTTAATTGTTGCTGGACCACTAAATAAATTTTCAGGGGCACATGGGAATCCAAAAGAGGTAGGTTCCAACATGACAAATAATTAGAGATTATTTGCCACACTTTGAACACTTTAGTTTTTATGTTGGAAAACTTTTATTGTTTGACCCGATTTTAAAATTTGAATTTGAACGGGGTTTGAATCAAGGGCCATTTGCATTTCTGTCCCTAACTCGAACCACCTAATCAGATATACCCCTAATTCGAAAGCCTGCTCAAATTTGCCCCTCCGCCGTTAGGTGCCCTTATAGAAATGCCCTTTTATGCCGTTACCGTCCGGTCAAACAGTTTTGACCGTCCTGGAAAAAATAGCAAAAAAATCTAAAAAATCTAAAAATTTGTGAGATCGAAGATACTCATGTGCCCAAGGTGTGTGCAAATTTTCGTACTATTTGAACATTCCAGGAGCTCGTGGCGAGGAAAAACAGTTAATCTGCACGCTTGTGAACAATAAATTTAAAATAAAATAGCAAGAAAATTTAAAAAAATATGAAATTTTTTGGCATCAAAGTGGCTTGGGTGCACAAGGTGCTTGCAAAATTTCGTGATCAAATGACATGCGAGGAGCTCTAGCAAGAAAAAACAAAATAGTCATTTTTTCCTAAGTTTTTTCCGAGCCAAATTTTGTTTTTTTCTCCACAAACCCCTCCAATGTTCAAACACAACAAAAATTTGCACGCAACTTGCAGACCCGAGCCTCTTTGATGCCAAAAAAATTCATATTTTTTTAAATTTTCTTACTATTTTTTTGAATTTACTGTTCACATGCTTACATATTTATTGTTTTTCCTCTGACACGAGCTCCTGGAATGTACAAACAGCACGAGACTTTGCACCCACCTTGCAAACCTGAGTATCTTTGATCCCATAAATTTTCAGATTTTTTTGAATTTTTTTGCTATTTTTTTAGGACGGTCAAAGCCCTTTGACTGGTTTTGACCTGCTTTGACCGGACGGTAACGGCACAGAAAGGTATTTCTGTAAGTGCACCTAACGGCGGAGAGGCAAATTTGAGCAGGCTTTGAAATTATGGGTAAATATAAGAGTGAGCGCAAATTAGGGGCATGGATGTAAATATCCCTTGAATCAACGTAAGTTTATCAACAGTAACCGTGGTGATGTGGCATCATCAGTAGAGGGTTACTATAGCTTAATTATCCGAGCGTCACAATACGCGCTGACTGTAGCGATCACGCGCCTTCGGTCCATCCGTCATCGACCTGCTAGCCGGTTTGCCCGGGGACGAGCCGTCCGGACAGATCGTACGGCCCGCCTTGCCACCGAGAGCCTCCCGCCACAAGCCACCCGGCAACAGACAGATGGGAAGCTCTCTTCGCCCAACTGCAGCGATTGCGCATCCTCGGGCCATTCATGATGAACGCGCGCCGACTGTAGCAATTCGTACGCCAAGGATCCATCAGTCATTGAGCCGTCCGGGTTGATCGGACGGCTTGCCTCGCCCCCGAGAGTCTCCTGCCGCAAACCAACCGACAATGGACAGTTAGAAGGCTATCTTCACCCTCGACGAGCATAGGAAGGCGGATACTCCACCATCCTTTGCCTCGCCCCGAGAGCCTCCTCCCCAAGCGAATGGGCAACACACAATTAGGAGACTCTCTTCGCCCTCGACGAGTCCAGAAAGGTGATATTATGACATCCTTTATATAGGAGTATTATATGATGCGTATTTCATCGAGAAAAAACCAAATAGAAAAACAGCTCGATTTTTAAGGGTTTTCCTGCGGTGATTTCGTAAAAGAAAGAAAATCGCTGTTTGGGCTCTCCCCTCCCCGCCCGCCCACACAAGTGACTAGAGGCCAACAGAAGAGGAGTGGAATCATTCATTCATTCATCCATGGCTCCCCTCTTCGCCTCCTGCCACGCATCCCACGCGTCCCTCCTACTCCTCTCCCCCAACCCCGCCGCCGCCGCGCGTCTGCGCGTCGGTGGCCTCCGAGTCAGGCGGCCCCGCCGCCTCCGCCTCCCCGTACGCACCGCCGCGGGAGGCAGCCCACTCGACGCCGAGATCCCCGACCCTACAGTCGACGACGACGAGTGGGGCCGCGAGCCGCCTGCTTCCGCGCCGGGTAACTCGCGCCCTGGCGTCACCGATGAGTGGGGCGAGCCGGGAGTGGCCGAGCCTGAGCAGCCCTCCGGCGCCGACACCCCTACCAACGACGACGAGTGGGGCGGGGAGCCCACGCCGACGCCGCCCAAGGCGAAGGAGGCTCCGGTTACGAAGGAGGACGAGGGGAGGGAGGAGCTGAAGCGGTGCTTGGTGGACACGGTGTACGGCTCCGGCCTGGGCCTCAAGGCGTCCTCGGAGGTCAGGGGGGAGGTCGTGGAACTCGTGGCCCAGCTCGAGGCTGCCAATCCCACGTCCGCACCCGTCCAGGCGCCAGAGCTCGACGGAAACTGGATACTCCTGTGAGCCTTCCCACTTCTTGCTCTCAATCAGTACTTGCTAGTACTCATTACTTCGATCGTCAGTTCGATACAGGGAAATCATAGGAAGTGAGATGACATGTATCCCAATTCATATAGGGAAAGAGATGTCATTTGAAGCATAATGTCACTTTTCTTTGAAATGTGAAGGATTGGTTCCTATCCTGCATAGGAATGAATCCTTTCCTACAAACCAAAGCTCTCCAAAGGAATTTTTCCTTTGAAAGCCCTATCCTATACAATTCCTACAAAAATCCTATAAGCCAAAGGAGGCCGAACTGTGTAAGCAGTCAACTTCTTATAATGCTCTTGGCCTCTTGCTCTGCCAAAGCTGACGACCAACTTCCCCCCTCTTAGAATTCTCATTAGCACTGAGGGGGTCCGTTCAGTTACTTGTACCTACTTAATTGTGCATGGTCGTCAACTTTCAGGTATACAGCATATTCTGAGCTTCTACCGATTCTGCTTGCCGGGGCAACACCATTCACCAGAGTTGATAAGATATCCCAAGAAATCGACTCGAGAAGCATGACGATAATTAATGCTTCAACTATTTCGACTCCATTTGCTTCGTTTTCATTCAGCGCAACTGCTTCTTTTGAAGTCCAAACTCCATCAAGGATAGAGGTACAGACCTGCTTCTCATCAATGTTATGCTAGTCTCAGTTTATACTGCATTGGTTATTTCAGCTTTCCAGACATGTCATGTGAAACAGTTAATTTGCTTCTTCAATTACAAATAGAACATTTTGTATCATTAAATCATTTCGCTAGTTACATTTGCTTCTCATCAATGTTATTTTGAAACACTTTGTATTATGAAATCCAGATAGTGGTGTAGCCCCTTCGTCAAACCATTTCGCTAGTTACATCTACTTGCTATTTTTTAGAAATATGGGATGCAAATTAGCAAATTAGGGAGAGGCCCCTTTGTGTTGCGCTAGACTGAGATATATAATCTAGCATGGCTGCAAGCCTTCAACTCAAGTATTCAACAGACGCATTTGATACCGGTATTGCCACCTAGGAGTACCTGTCATTCTCCTAGTTACGGTGTACATAGGATGATAAGCAAATCTCTCGTACCAAATATTTGAGGTGCGCATCATGGTTATTAAAAGATTTCTTGGATGTTTCATCAGTTACAAGAATACAAGTTGCCCTTTACCATGTATGTAACCCGTCCTTGATAACATACATATGCCAAACTGACACATTACTTGTTCTCATGAAGGTCCAATTCAAAGAGGGGAGCTTCCAGCCTCCTGAGATATCATCATCGGTAAATCTACCTGAACAGATCGCCATATTCGGACAGAAGTTCAGCCTAGGGCCTGTTAAGGAGCTGCTGGAGCCTTTGCAGCGAGCATTTGCTAGCATTGCAGGGTCCATCTCTGGGCAGCCACCCCTCAAGGTACCGATTCCTGGCGACAACAAGGCCAAGTCGTGGCTTTTGACAACCTACCTGGACAAAGACTTGAGGATTTCAAAAGGCGATGGGGGCGGCGTGTTTATTCTTGCCAAAGAGGGGAGCCCATTACTAGATTAACTGTACATGTGTAATAGGTGTCAATATTCATATCTGCAAGGTTGAAAACCAGAGCTACAAGCCTACAACGGAGCATTCTTCCCCCTCTTTGATACACAATTTTCTGGTGGTTTTCTAGAGTGGCAAAATCAACTAATATTGTCAGTATGGCGTCTCCATACACTTTTTGCTCCTTGGTAACTAGTGTACATTTTGAGGTTCACAAATTTGCATCGCTAGATACATTTCACACAAATCTGGGCTGTGCTTGGAACCAGAATTTCATACAAAAATGCAAGGGAATCAAACTCAAGCGATCAACTGTTCCTTCCATACGAGAGCTTGCTTAAGGTACATCTACATTAACAATTGAGACCTGTCACGCTTCAAATACAGAACTGAGAATATGGCGGCAACACAACGCTTCTCAGCAAATAAGATGTGCATCAGGCAGATATAACCATCTCCTAGAGAACATTCTAAAAAAACAGAAGCCTGTAATCTCCACCATTTCTCTCTAGTAGACTAGATAATTACAGAGCAGAGGCATTTCCCTGTGAAAAAAACTGTGGACGAAAATGGCGTCGCCTTGTACTGTTGTTATGGTACAACAATTCTAAGTCCTCGAGTGGTTGCCTCCTTTTATCGGTTGACTTGAAGATACAAAAACGGCAGCCCACATCGCATACATAACTCAGATCACATTTTTCGTCTGCTTACACAACAAGAAAGTTTCCTTGTAGTTGAGTTCACTCTTCATCATCATGGTTTCTGCATTAAAAATAAGGTTACCCATCACGTACAGATGCACTGGCTCAAACGCATATACTGTGAGGGAAGTGGCCATCCATAATTCATTTCTGTTGTTCATGTCTAGACCACCGGAAAACATAACATCAACACTGTAGATTCAATTATATAGAAAGCATACCATCTCCAACATGATATGGGGAAAATAACATGGAATTATGTTATATAAATATATCCTCTTTCTCCCAACAACTTTTAGGTGTGTTATTCCTCTAAAATTGATGTGTTCAAGCTTAGCAAGAAACCACAAGTGCCAGCAGTCCAGCAGCAGAAGTATAAGATGTTTGGAAGTAGCGATGGAACTATTTCACTAAGCACCAATCTGTGACTCCAAAATCGAGTGAAAACACATCGGAAAATATAATCTAGCTCTTAAACAGTTTCCATAATACTTCATTTTAGTTGAAGGAGTTCCCCCCTGATTTATTAAGTAACAGTTTCCATAGTGCTAAGACACATAATGAGTGTTAACCTTTGATATTTTCTGTTCTCTTGTTCAACCAGGTGCTTTCCAAATTTAATCATTTAAGAAACATTTATTTGCATGCAATTACAGAGAAAAAGGTGAACCTCTGTTAGTGGCGAAGAGAACTTTCATGATTAACCTCAGCATGAGAGACACAATGTCCTCTCCAATGCGTAGATAACGCACCATGGATTCAACACACCTAGGATACATGGTAGACCTTTCAAATATATAAATGCACTAACAGTAAATTCACAAGACAAGAATCCAACTGACAAAGCTTTGTGGTTTGCCTGCTATCATTTGAAAACTGTGTCCTGCATCCTTTTGAACACCTCATGCACAGATGAAGGATCTATATCATATCTAACACCCTCACCACCATACTGCACAAAGAGGTACTCTCTAGAGGACATTGGAGGGGGCAAAAGATCACATAACTCTACCAGATCTTGAATAGGTGGTAAGGGCATATCCCTTTGGTTCAGTGAATGATACACATCTGCCAGAAGAAGCCACACGAGATCAGCATCCATACAGGCAAGTCCAGTCAATGCCCTTATAGCAGCTTCTCGCAGACCTATCAAACCACTATAAGCAATCCCTACCACAAGGCCACAGATCTTCTTCAACACACTTTCCAATGCAATAGCACTCCTTTTGTGGGAAGATATTTCAGTGATCATGTCCAAGACTGCAATCTGAATCTTTTGGCTGGATATCTCAGCCATAGGTTCCTCTGAGGTAAGTGAGGTATTCCTATATGGTAAAATAATTGCTTTTTCATCCATTGATGACAGTGTTTTCCGTCGGAATGGAGACAAGGCCAGCAACCTCCAAATAATGTATCCATCCTTATGAAACCGGCGTACAAAAAAATTACCACCAGATATTTGAATGGTTCTGCCTAAAACTTCTGTGCATCTTCTGACAATAGGCTGCAAAAACCTTATTCCAGTGAGAGCAGATATCATATAGAACTCACATATTTTACAGTAAGACTGGAAACAGAGAAACAGGTAACTGAAACTTATCCAGTCTAGCAGCTCATAGACTCAATATTATCGTGCCAAAAGTAAATTTGAAATCTAAGTAGGTGATCAGAGATTCCATATCCAAGCCAACAAATTCTGCACTACTCCCTCCGTTCCCAAATGTAAGTCTTTCTAGAGATTCCAACAAGTGACTACATACGGAGTAAAATGAGTGGATCTACACTCTAAAATATGTCCACATACATCCGTATGTTGTATTCCATTTGAAATGTCTAAAAAGACTTAGATTTTGGAACGGAGGGAGTAGGTACTAAACGTACAAACCAATATTGCAGATTATTTCATGCAGTGAATTGGAATTTTATGTTTTGGTCAGTTGGAGAGCATATGTTCCATGACTACCAAACTGTAGATGAACTCTAGCATTCAATGAAGGCAAAAAAAAAAGAGGTAATGTTGCTCTAAGTTAAATGGGTGCAAGTACAACATCATTCATTGAACTGGGGTGATGTTCGGGCCATATTGTTCACGTATGTAAATAATATGAACTATTCATCTGCATTAAGAATCAACACATATCCTCTGGAGCACAGATAAAAAATCTGGTGGCACATGTTCTTCAGAATATAGTCGTGGTCAGTTTTACTTCAGAAGCAAAGTTGATCTCATAGAGGAGTGGGATTATAGATGGACCAACCAAAATACAGCAGGTCATCAAACAGGATACAAAAAGAGTAGGTGTCACTTCAGAAGAGAGGTTACTGGATGATGACAAGTAACATGTGCAATATTGGAATGAAATTTGGGTTTGATCATATTCACACTTAATATTTGGATTCCAAAGTAGCTGTAGGAAGCCCTTTGGGTCCAAGAACGCAAATGGTACAAGAAGATGCTGAACTTAGATGTGACACGGGCAACCACAACGCGCTATATCTGATTCTAGTCAGCAGAATATGTGGCTCATTGATTGGATGATGTATAGAAGTACACCATGATTTATTGATGGTGAGAAATGAAATATTACCACTGAAGTGTGATATAATTTAGGAAGCTAAAAGGTAAACATTTCATGTAAGCATTTATTCTAGAAAACCAAAGAAGCAAGTACCAAGAGAACAGTAATTTACACGATGCAAAAATATCAGATGTGAAGAAACTGCACCATTGAGATCTTGTTCTTAAGACAGATAACCAGGTATGGCCATAGTTTGTTCATAGCTGGGAGTAGTCTATTCTCGTCAACATCTTCAGCAGTGTCCATATCATCAAGAAGTTCATCCAAGGACAATTGCTGAACTGCCTCCTTGATAACAGCTTTGATTTCAATTTCACACTTATACGCGTCCTCAACCTTGGCAATAGATACAACAGCATTCTGCAGATGGCAAAGAACAATTTTACTGTGACAAGAAATGCCAGAGAACTTAATTGTCAGGATGAAGTAACCGGTGTTTGTCAATGAATGGCTGAAATTTTTACTTTATTCAACATTAAGTCACGACAGAATGATATCTAAGAGCTATGCTGCCAAGTAAAGCAAGGTATCAGGTTTGCTAAAGCTGTTAAATGGGGTGATGTAATAGCTTAGTACTATTAACACCGAGAGGAAATGAAAACAGCCATATGCGACATACAAGTACACAACCACATTATAGGAAACCTCCTCCCCGGTTTTATACTGTAGAATTTGCATTCCTCGAGGTACAGAATAGACAATAGCTAGCTCAAGTTATTGTACCAGACAGAAGACCAGTATGAAGGATGCCAAAAGATGGCCAAAAGCTATTGCCAAAACAAAATGGTCAGCAAAGCAGGTAAAATAAAGAAACCTATAAATGACCCCGCAAGTGAAATATCCTATGAAATGGGATTAGAACTTGCGCTTTATCACAATGCACTGTTGCATAATTAGCAGACAGAAAGAAATACCTCCACGATGTCTAGGGCCACAAGACATGCTGCTTCCTTGGTTGAGGAGAGAAGTGGGGTGGCAGCTGATAAGCAAGACCCAGCCAGAGATGCAACTATTCTCCTGTATTTTCTCATATCATTTAGATTGCAAAGTAAATCCTCCCAATATTCCAAGCTCAGAAAATCAGGCTGGGCATCAACATCCATTGTACCTGATGCAATCACAAAACAGGTTATGAGAAAGCAACTATGTGAATAAGACTTCATGAATAAATGAACTCTAAAACTGGGTCCTGTCGAGCATTACCAGGCATTACGCTGGTTTCTCTTCTCTTCTCTATCAAACTTTCAACTGCTTGATGCTCTGATCTGACCTTCACAGAAAATGATTGCACCTCATCTGGTAAGCTAATAGATTCATGAGTACATGCCTTGGCGATCTCAAAGACTGCCTAGAGAAACCCAAAAAATAAAGAAAGGAAGAACTTGCTCAGTGAAACATGTATTAGTGCACAAGCAAAACATGACCAGAGAAAGAGATGAATAACAGGTAGGTGGTCCAGAATTCTGAATGCACCAATGAGCACAACATTAATACAAGAGAATCAGAGACAAATCAACAATTGGGCTTTAATTGTACAGAGTTCTGTACAAAATGTGTAGACTTCACCAGTTCAAACACATGTGCATATATTTTATCAGAAGAAAAAAAACATAGAGATGTCGTTTTCCAACTAATTTCACCACTTGGATGCTAATACAGACAAAATAGCACTACTAGTCGCTTTGTACCACACTTTATTTGACCATTGAACCACGATCACCTCATAACAAATTAGATGGTAGGCCAATCAGAACAGACAGTGTATCTATCTATGTACTATTGTCACTGCACTCTTAGCTTGCATACTCAATAATCAGCATGGCACAAACCATAGGTAGACTATCAAACCCTCATCCAAGATATAAGACAGGCGCGAAAGCTATGTGCCTATGTCTGTTCATTGACCCGCTGGGTCAAAACAGTGCACAAAACCAGGCCAGTGCCAAAAGACACCATCATCTGCACAGATCAACTGCATGCACTGCCCTGCACTGTTTGAACGGGTTTGGAAAACCGTTGATGAACAGCCTTAACAGATATACAATAAAACCTTGCCAATAGCACGTGATAGTTAAAATGGTAAAACCAGTAACTGAAATTTGAAATCCAAGCCAGCACCATGCACACACGCTATAAGCGAATGCCCATTTAGTAGAACAATCGAGCGGCCATCACATGATATCAAATTTTGTAATTGTATATCATAATACCTTCAGAAATGGAACAGTTAGATGGGGATGATCATGCCTACCAAGAACCTCCAGCTCTGAAGAAACTGCCCGCATCTGTAAATATTACATGTATTGCAATAAAAATTAACATATGAAACTGGCTTCAAAACTTCAAAAATAATCATGTTTCGTTTTGGACAAAGGGCATCATTTGTCCTTTACTTCCCCATGCATCATCATATCCTCTTGGTATAATAAAAAAGGGAAGTGATCTCAGAAGGGTAAGTGCTCAAACTTCGAAAGCCATAAAATGCAATTGGTTTGACTAATTGGCAACTGATGCTTTACAAGGCAGCTTGTTATATGAGGGTACAAAAGCACTTCACCATGTAAAAAGATGAAATGGGGAAGATTCATAACCATCCCTATCATACCGGTTCTTCCAAAAATGGTAAAATGTCACGAGAAGCACCAATGTAACACAGCATGGAAGCGAGAATATCAGGGACGTGGGGGTTGAGGTCTAGATGGCGCAATTGTCTGCAAAGAGAGTCGACAATGTAATCTGCATTCGCCACAACGAATTGGCCAACCTGCACAGGAAGCAAAACATAAACGCTAATTCCAATGATGACAATAAAAGAATTTTACATGAACTACAGTCATCAATTACCGTAGAGTAACCACCAGCGGCAGCAAGTGTTCTTAAGACAGCATCTGACGCAATTCTAATTTGTGCACTTGAGCTGATAAGTTTCCGGAGTAGAAGATAAAGTGAAGAGTGCATAAACCCACTCTGTGCAAAATCTTGACCAAGAATAATACCAAAGACCCCAATCCCGTCAAGCATTACCTGATGGAGAAGAACAAAAGTTGAAATACAGTTAAAACTGGAACAAGAAAAAAAATACTTTAAAAAACTATTGAAGAATTGCAGCAATGCATACTTACTTGTTGTAGTGCAGTTGTATCACGGAAGAAATGCATTGGAACATTAAGTTCTGCTAGGCATAGCTCAGAGTTCTGTTCTGTTGGAAGATCCCACACTTCCGGAGACATATACTCATGTAGTATACTACCAATACAGTGAATAATATCGTCTTTAGTGTCCATTCGCTCACTTATCTTCCAAACTTCTCTTACTCCGCTATTTAGACCACTTGAAGTTAAGTGGTCATTTTGACCAGGTACCCTTACCACTTGTGCTGAACTCTTGTTGAATAATTGCAAACACACAGAGAGAGACTGATCTGACAGACCATATATGAGCTCATTGAGCATGCAAACAGCAGAGCTTGCCTGGCGCAGTTTTTGTCCAGAATCACTCTTCATGTACCACCTCTGCACACCATATCTGTGAGTGTCTTCAGCGCGCAGCTCAGTGCTTAACCTCCGGAACTGATTGAGTAGAATATCAACAAAAACAGATAAAGATGCACTGGTTCCTTGCCCTATCATCATCACAAGCAACAGAACATAACAGGTCAAAATTTCAGTGTAATAAATTGCATCGCTGTAAAAGGCAACAAACAGGACAGCTCCAAAATCATAAGTATGGCAAGCATTCAAAGTAGTTGACAAATTACCTGAAACTGTTGAAAGACCAACCAGCCTTATGATTCCTGCCAGAGCAGAGTATAGCCTCTGGCTACTTGCATGAACAAACCATGAAGGTACATGGGGGAGCTCATATTCAACTGTACCATTTATTGCATTTGGCAAACCATTGTCCCCAATAACAGATATTTTTGGGCCTGCAGATGAAGACGTTGCATACTGAGAGTGAGAACTGTGACTTGCATCATTAACATAGGCTCCATTCTTTAACTCAGCAACTGAATACAGATATCCAACAGATAGTGGCTTTGATACAATCAGCTTGTCCATGGAACCAGAAAACTGTGAGCTATGACTAATGCATAAACCCAAACAATCGAAGAAGCGAGCAGCAACAACCTGCCAGTGCAATAAAAATCAAGTCAAAAGTCAACTGAAGAGTTGTTGATCTAAAGAAAGGAATTGTAAGTTACTTACAGGAGAGCGATGAAGGTGATTTATCAGAAACTGAGGGCCGGCATAGAAAGTTAGAGCCAACAGTTTCCTCGCATGAGAAAGGGCAGTGATCTCCTCGCTTCCAAGTACCACTTGTGGTAACTTTTCAAGCAGCCTGTCTTACATGCAAAAAAGTTGAGAACTTTCTCACAATGTAAACTGTGTTGTTTCAAGAAAAAATAACACAAACCTGGTAAATATATCAGAAACCTCATTTCCTGATAGAAAATGTTGACCCTTCAAGAAAAGATAATCAAGAGAATCTTGTGCAGCCTCAGACACAGTTGCCGCATCATCACATGCTAGAACACATAAGCACTCCTGCAATTAACGATGTGGAGTTAGAAGTTAATAGAGCTTCCAGCCAAGTATGTGGAGATGCTGGCTGAGCCAAAGATTTTCCTCTTTCCTTTTTGCAGGATGGCTGGGCCAAAAGTATGAATGCATAGTGAATGAATTTCAAAGCATAAAATACATGCTGCATATTGATGGCAAAGTTGTAGACCATGTGAGCAACTGCATAACTAACATTTTCTTCTGCTTTCCACAAGTCGAAAAATAAGAATTTACAAACTTACCACAAGTAACATCTTGCTTCTCATTAATGTGAGGCTGCAACTAGACAACAGCCCCCTTACACCAATAACCACCGACCTCCTTACTTTCTCAGATGAGTGAACAGAAAGCTACAAGAAGGATACAGTATTAAAATGACTTAGAAGGATGCTAATTTATAAAATAACGCGCAGTGGGGAGGGAGGTAAATATACATGTGGAAATGTCTCCGTAAACAATTTGCCAACATTAGTTGCTGTTTCCTCGAGCCATTTTCTTGTGCGTTTTACATGCAGTGCTCTTCTATCAGCAGAGTTATTACTGACATCAGAGGTAGTGTCTTCTGTAGTTTCAGAATTGCCTGTCTGTTCAGAAAACGTTTTGGTTGGCAACTGGCGAAGCTTCAGCAATACATGGTCACTAGAACCACTGCCACCAGAACATAGGGCAGAACTACTGTCACTAGGAATATCAAGTGCACTGAAATTTTCCTTGTCACATAGGACTATCATCAAAGCGTCAGTCAATCCAAGGATGGCTTGCTCAATGCTCAAAGCACTCCCAGCAGCGCCGCTAATCATTGTCTTAGATGTGTAGAGAAGCTTTCCAAGACGACTGACGATACCAGGAAGGAAAAAGGCAAGTGCATCAGCAGAACCTACCTAAACAACAAAGACAACTTTTACTAAATTGTGAACATAATTAAGAAAAATCTCACCAGAAGCCACGCTCAAAATAATTAAAAACGATTCAACCATGCTTCTATGCAAAGAGGAATCATGCCTACAGGAAAGATACAGGTACGCCAAACGTAAAGATGACACCAACTTTTATTGTTGCAATCAGAGTACCGCTGGCCGCTCAGTATTTAAATCATCTAGGATATTTAAGTATCTCTTGTATATCCCATTCCGTTTTGCTTCAACTGAGTAAAAATCATTACCTGGAGTAATATGTCAATGCGACAGCTAACCATGTAACATTTCCTCATTTCTTGTAATTTTATCTTTTTATGAAATAATGTTTTTGTCGCAGGTCTTTTTTGGAGGTGAGGGGAGGGGGGTTAAATACTAGCAAGGCAGAGTTTTAGTTAATAAACGATTAAGAATTTTTGACTGAAGATAGTAGAAGCATCTCATCTAGCAAGCCACTGCTGTCACACAGAACATCTCACCTTGGCAATAAGAACACGCAATGCGAGCAATGATTCCTTTCTAACACCTGCGCTGCCACGGTGACCTCTTGATGCCTCAAATTCTGATGACTTCCATATGAAATGAACCAAATCAGTTCCATCTTACTAACACATGGTTATTACATAACATGTGTGCACAAATAATAGAATAGTTTTTGTGGGAAAATAAAGAATAACTGGGTGGCAAAGGCACTATATAAACAAAAAGAAAAGTAACGGCAAAAAGAAGTGTGTCCATACATATGTTCAGGAATAAACACTATACCTGTAGAAGAAGTGAAAGCCAATGTCCGACAGCAGGTGAAGCATTTTCTGATCGGAGGAATGCAAGCAAGCACTCCTCTGGTTTTGCAGAATGCTTTGGGTGAACCACACTACCAATTTCCGAACTTAGAATGATTGGGCTCGTAGGTAATACAGTTGCTTGATTACACGAACAGGACTTATCCGAGCATGATTGCAGCTGCAGAATCATGGCTCTGAAGCATCTTATGATGCCTAGGCGGAATTCTTCAGAAGCCTCCGAAGGTGAAAGTATTGCCCCAGATGTCAACTTTTTCAGCAACGCGACCATCTAGCATACCAAACAAAACTATATAACATGTGTGAAAAACTTGGTAGATTCACCAACAGAAAATAACCCACATGATCTACTCAATGTGTGCTTAAAAGTGTGGAGATGCTTTGTACCATATGGCTATAGTTAGTAGTTCAAAAATAAATTTCTAAAATCAAGTTCTAGTAAGCAGCTACTATACTTAACACGTTCTAGTTAGGTTGCTAGAGACTAGACTACACTGCAGAATCATGGGTTAGCGGAATTAATCACCTGATTGAGCGAGGTGAGGCGGCACTTGGTGAGGAGCAACTCAAGGCAAGCAAGCCCGCCTTCAGCGATGGTATCGGTGATGACAAGCTCCCCGACACCCTGCCCTGCTGCCTTGCCTTCCTTCCTGCACTGCACCGCTGCATCTAGGAGCATGAGCAATGGAAACGCCGTATAGCTAGATAAAAGGACAGGGCACCGAGATTAGATCACAAATCAAAGACACACGCATACAATATAAGGAGAGTATATTTTCCTCAAGCAGCGGGGCGTACGGGGAAAGAGGAGCGGGCGTATACGTACTCGAAGCAGGGCTGCAAGGCGGGGGCAGGGACGGAGCGGAGGAAGGCGCCCATGGCGCGGAGGGAGGAGGCGGCGGCGGAATTGGAGGCGGGGGAGCGGCTGCGGAGGACGTCCAGGAGGGCGATGGTGTGGGGCTTGAGCTGGGCGAAAACGGCGGCTAGGGTTTCGTCGGAGGCCGCCGCCGCGGCCTCCATCCCGGCGGGCGGCGACGTTGTGGAAGCGCTCCTTGATGGGGTGCACCGGCGGGCGTGTGCGCTTCCGGTCGCTGCTCGCAAAGAGACGGAGATGGGGGAGGGAGAGGGTTCTAGGTTGTTGCGAGCCGTCGTCTTGGGGTTTTTCTGGAAGCGGAACTCGAGAAGACGAGCACCCAGGACGAACAGCTAAATTTTGCCAAATTTTCACATGTTTTGGCCACTAATTGTGAGATTAACCCATTTGAATATCATAACACTTTATGTTTTCATATATTTTCTACTACCAAGGGAGGATGGGGCACAACAGAATCATAGGCATACATAACCTAGACTGCATCGCTGAAGATATTGCGATTTTCTTCAATGTGCGAGAGTGATTCGTTTGAAATTGTTCATGTTATTCTACACCCTACATAATACCAAGTCTCGCATGTGAAATATGGTGAGTTTTTTCTGACAGGATGATTGTTTATAACTATACTATTATATGGTATATGAGTTTTAAGCTTTTGAACTTCAAGGTAACAAAAAAGTGATCCGTTGTTAGGGTTCATCAAATGGTTTAATATTATGGATTTACACTACTATTTTCTAGAATCATCGCTATGTGTCAATGTTGGAAAAGTTCACTTGTGTATGTGTATCCATTCATGCGTGTAGCTAGTCACGACGCACGCACTGACGGACAGTTTGCGAGCATTTGTGGCATGTGCACTGATGAGTTGGAAACTCTTAGTGAAACTTTTTTAAGCTGGCTGTAGAGCAAGACACTCATTCTAAATATGTGAAGCCTTACATACAAAATAGAACAGTTGCAGCAGTAGACTCAATAAAGCTAGACATGCAAAGTATTGTGTTTGAAGGAAGCAAGATTTGCATCCATCAATTGAACCTTGCACAAGTTGTGCACGTACCTGCCTACTAGTAAATCACTGCGTGAAAAGAGAATGTAACCGCACATGAGATTGCTCATTATGCTTTTGTACGGAGGACTAGGGTAGTTTGCCTAGAACATCATATTGACTTCATGTTAGTGTCAAGGTAATGGTGTTGTTCTTCAGGCACTATGTGGTGGTGGTGTTGCAGGCAGCTAATCACTTCGACGGCGAATGACCAAGCCTCAGGGGGCGGGGTAATGTCCCCCCTAGGTGTTTTCGCAACAGAGACGAGGTTGTGGCCCCCTTTTCTTCATCTAGGCGTCCCCCTAGCGCGACATATTGCAGTATGGTGGTTCGTGCTCCCTCTTCTTTGCAACGACACTCTCTCTATCGTCGGTGCGAAGCTGGCGGGAGGTTTTTTTAGGGCAATGATATAGTTATGTGGAAATTTGTCTTAAAAGTGACAATGTCGTAATTTGTTCGAAATATGAGTAGGTCCGTGAAATACACTGGAAAAAGCATCTCGTAGGGTGGGAAAACGAAATGGGTCATTCACATTTCAGCCATTAACTCAAATCCGCTACTCAGATATACCCCTATTTTTCAATTGTGCTCAAATATGCCCCTCATTCTTTAGGTGTCCTTACAGGAATGCCCTTCCGTGTCATTTCTGTCTAGTCAAAGACCATTGATTGTGATCTTTGTGCAAAATGCCCCTGGTAACGGCAACCAGCAATCGGGTAAAATTGAAACTCATTAGTTTGTGCCACTCACGTGTGGACCCTTTCGTTAAAAAGAGAAAAGTAAAAAAACTCTCTCCCTACTCTTTTGTTACAGTTGGTGGGACCCACTCACTTGCACCACCACCACCACATGTTGGTTAACAGAGAGAGGAAAGAGGGGAGGGGCAGTGTTTTCTCACCAGTGGCTAAACTATGATGAACCCAATGGCGACAACAAAAATAAGTAGAGGGCGTTGAGGTGATTTCATAAGGTGTTGCACGACCATATGAGGTAGCTAAAGAAGACAACAATGTTGGTCTGAGCGGATGCCAACGGCTAGGAGCTATTGATGGCATATGGTGGCTATTTTCAAGGCTTTGGTTACTTTATTGCGGTCATGAGACGGAGGTGAGATGGCTTGGAAGGTAGAGGTCGTTGGGGAATGGACAGAGCACATTGGCGGCAACTACGTACGGCGGCGTTCCCAAATCTCGATGAGGGTCTAGCAAAGGCCTTTAAATCCTTAAAATGAGAGTGGCGGCATGTGATTGAGGTGGCTATGGAGCTACGAGCGCGATTAATTTCAAAATAGTGCACCCAGGTGTTGGAAATATGCCACAATAATATTGTATTATTGTATTTCCGGGTTTATAATTATCTATGTTATAACTGCTATGATCCTGGAATATGCGATTCAGTAAAAAACTCGTATGCACGTGTGGAATAATAAACGGTAAAATAGATTCTTAGTCTCGCCTCTAAGACTAGCTCAAGTGTTGTTAGTGATCGTGTTTTACGGAACTTAGGATATCATTAAGTGTAACGATAGTACTAAAACAACTTTGAGAATATGACGTTGGAAGAACGATCATATTGAATCAACCGAAACTTGTTTGTTATACTTTGAGATACAATCGTCATAAGTCAGTTGCTATAACACGGAGAGTTAACGTGTGATTTAGTTTCTTAGACCATGAGAGTATCATAGTCACTTCTTACCATACAATGGGCTTTGGGGTTGCTCAAACATCATATGTAACACGGTGATCATAACGACAACTACTTGCAGGTTCATCAAGAAGTCTGAGAAGAAATTAGATAGCTCAAGAGTGGGATTTGCTCCTCTGACATTGGAGAGATATTCTTAGGGCCCTCTCGGTGTGACCGCATCCATCATCGTCTTGCCAGACACAGGTGACTAGGTCACGGGGATGCCGGAAACATGCCAACGAGAAAGAATAACAAAATTGGTAATGAGGAGACCGGTATAGTGAGCATGAGAATGACTCAAAAGGATACCGATACATCTCACCTCGGGTTTTGTAAAGTATCATGAAGCAAAGGGAATAACACATGATAACCAAAGGTTCACTCAAAGTCATTTTTATATTCATAGGGATCGATATGGAGGTCCATGGTCCTGCTATCGGTCATTGAACGAAAGGGGTTTTGTTCATGTATATGTTTTACCGAACCTATAGGGTCACAAGCTTAAGGTAATCATGATCTGCTGAGTGCTAGTAGGACAGGAGTAACGAGGAAATATTTATGAAATAGTTTCATTAATATTCAAAATAGTTTCGAGAGGAATCGAAAGCGTTCCGGGGTCACTAGAAGGGTTTCGGAGTTTACCGGATAATACTGATAAGTAATACATAGGTGGAAATAGTTTCCGGTGATATTAAATTAATATTAAAAGGCTCTAATATGATTAGGAGGTTTTTATATTTATTTAACTATCAACAGGCCTTAAAAGGTCAAGTGGCGGGAAGATATTGGGCCACTTGGGCCCAATAGGGGAGGCGCCCCCTTAGCTTCTTGGACAAGCCAATGGGAGGCCGAATTGGAGGGGGATTCCCCCTCCTCTTGGCCGACCAATGGGGAGGAAACCTCCCCCCCTTGTGGCGCTCCCTCCCCTCACCTCCAACCTATATATACACTAGAGGTTTTGGGCACTTTTGAACATACAAGTTTTGAAGCCTCCTATAGTTCTATAGTTTTAGTTCTAGTTGATCCAATTGGAGCTAGAGCTAGATCCTCTCTAATCCTCGTAATTAGAAGCTCAGCGTGGCTCTAATCTCCTCCCTCTAATTCTCTGACAGTTATTAGCTCTAGATGGTGAAGCGTTGCCGGATCGTGGAGACCATATGCTTGCAAACTTAGGGTGCTCTTTCTGAGTTGGCGACGAAGCCATGGCGGGCGGCGCCCATGGAGCTTGCAGGCGACTCGACCGAGATCATTGTTGCTAGCAGCCCCAGTAAACACCCAGACCCAGGCAACTGATGATTGATATTTTTACACTCATTTCACCTTTGTTTAAACCGAGATATTTCAATTAAAAAGAGATATTAACTCCGATACTAGTACTAATGACTAATGAATGCAAAGGATTCCACAAATCCTATCTTTGATGTGTTTCCATAGGAAATGGGCTAAAAAGGGAAGAACTCACGCGTGGAAATGGAATGAAAGGGGAATGGAGGAAGAAGGAATCTACAGGAAGTGTTCGCGTGAAAGCAACAAAAAATCCGGCGTTCCAGCGCCCGTATGAGTTGAGTTCCATTTGGCGTGAATTTCGAGGAAGATCGTCCACATGAAGAACTTTTGTTAAAGGGACCCCGTCGAAATATCAATAGAGAGACGAGCAAAGAAGTCAGAACCTCTGCATCATCATCATCATCCACAAACCCTGGTCGCCGCCATCGCCATAGCCATCTCCACCACCACCATAGTGCTCATCCATCCCATTCATACTTGTAATTGTGCATCGCACAAGGCATCCATTGTAAGACATATTGCAATCAATCAATCTCAAGATGTGTTCTTCAATGTTTTCTTCCCGTGATCTGATCTTCATGTGTGAGTAGTTCAGTAAGGTATGGGTTCAGGCATAAGCCTTGCAACCCAAGGTATTCGTTGAGGGGATCAATGGAAGACTTTGACATAATGTCCCGTATGTGTGAAATAAAATTGTTCCGTGAAGATGTCTCTTGTCTTGTCCGCAATCTTCACCCCTACAGGTACCTAGGAATCTAGGATAATGGAGATCTAGCACTGAGATTGTGAAGTGTTATACCAAACACCGGTGACAATAAGATTCAGTAGGGTAACATGGATCATATCCTTGGGGCGAAATGAGGTGTAGTCATTAAATGCTCAAAGCTCTTATTTGATTTCATCATTGAAAGTGCAACTAATCCCCGGGCGGTTTTGGTAATTCATAACAATATCTAGCTCATTAAACTAATATCCATTTAAGTTAAATATTTCAGAAAGTTCAATGATTGGCATGGCATGGACTAGAGATGTGGACCCCTCAAAATGCCAAGGACAAAAATTGGCAAAAGCTCAAGACTCTTCATTTATATTTTAGTGATCCAAGATCACATTGAGTCCATAGGAAAAGCCAATAGTATTAAAAGGGGGTGAGGTGTTGCTTAATGATCTACTTGCTCAAAATGCTTAGTGATATGCTCCAAAACCCTCAACCACTTTCTCAAATCCGAATATGTCCTAAACCTAAAGTCAAACTTGGCCCCACCGATTTGATTTATCCGGCGCCACCGAGTTCCTTTGACATAGCCACTGCCAGAAACACTAATCAGTTCGATCTCACCGATAGGTATCTCGGTCTCACCAAGATGGCGATGCAAACTCTCTGTTTCCCTTCGTAACGTTTCGGTCTCACCGGAATGAGCGATCGGTCCCACCGAGTTCACAATGCAAACTCTCTGTTTCCCTTCGTAACGTTTCGGCCTTACCGAAATCAGAGATCGGTCCCACCGAGTTTGCCTGACCAACTCTCTGTTTGCTCATTGATGAAATTGGTCTCACCGAGTTCATGCAATCGGTCACACCCGGATGAGGTTTTGCCCTAACCCTAGAACATCGGTGCCATCGAGTTGATCATGTCGGTCCCACCGAGATTCTAACATTCACATTTTGAACTGAATCGGTCTCACCCGGTTTACCTATTCGGTCTGACCGAGTTGGGTCAAATGTGTGTAACGGTTGGATTTTGTGTGGAAGCTATATATACCCCTTCACCCCCTTCTCTATTCATGAGAGAGCCATCAGAACGTGCCTACACTTCCACTACTCATTTTCTGAGAAAGAACCATCTACTCATGTGTTGAGACCAAGACATTCCAATCCAACCACAAGAATCTTGATCTCTAGCCTTCCCCAAGTTGCTTTCCACCCAAATCATCTTTCCACCATAGCGAAATCTGTGAGAGAGAGTTGAGTGTTGGGGAGACTATCATTTGAAGCACAAGAGAAAGGAGTTCATCATCATCACACCATCTATTACCTTTTGGAGAGTGGTGTCTCCTAGATTGGTTAGGTGTCACTTGGGAGCCTCCGATAAGATTGTGGAGTTGAACCAAGGAGTTTGTAAGGGCAAGGAGATCGCCTACTTCGTGAAGATCTACCCAAGTGAGGCAAGTCCTTCATGGGCGATGGCCATGGTGGGATAGACATGGTTACTTCTTCGTGGACCCTTCATGGGTGGAGCCCTTCGTGGACTCGCGCAACCGTTACCCTTCGTGGGTTGAAGTCTCCATCAACGTGGACGTACGATAGCACCACCTATCGGAACCACACCAAAAATCTCCGTGTCTACATTGTGTTTTCCTTCTTCAAACCCTTCCCTTTATCTTCATATGCAATGTTTTACTTTCTGCTGCTACACTCTTAGAATTGCATGTGTAGATTGATTGCTTGACTTATGCTAAGTTGCTAAAATCTGCTAAGACTTAAAATTGGGAAAAAGCTAGATTTTTATTTGGTCAAGTAGTCTAATCACCCCCTCTAGACCTACTTTCGATCGTACAAGTGGTATCAAAGCTCTGGTCTCCATTTGCCTTGATTTCCATAGCATTGGTGATCATAGCCTTGGTTTCACAACCTAGGAGAGTATGGCGTCTAGTGAGGGAAATTACCACCATAGAGGTCCTTACTTTGATGGTACTAATTTTGCTAGTTGGAAGCATAAGACAAAAATGCATATTCTTGGGCATAACCCTGCCGTTTGGGCTATTGTGTGTATTGGTTTGCAAGGTGAATTATTCGAAGATGGAAGAGAACCGAATCATGAAGCGACCGTGGAAGAATTGAAGATGTTGCAATACAATGCTCAAGCTTACGATATCCTCTTCAATGGATTGTGCCCTGAAGAATTCAATAAAATCGACCACCTTAAGAATGCAAAGGAAATTTGGGATACTTTGGTTGATATGCGTGAAGGTACCGAGTCCCTCAAGGAATCCAAATTGGATGTGCTTTAGAGTCAACTTGACAAGTACAAAATGAAGGATGGTGAAGGAGTCGCTGAAATGTATTCTAGGCTTGCTCTCATCACAGATGAGATTGCCGGCTTAGGAAGTGAAGAGATGACCAACAGATTCATCATCAAGAAGATCCTAAGAGCCTTGGATGGAAAATATGATACCGTGTGCACCTTGATCCAAATGATGCCCAATTACAAAGATCTCAAGCCAACAGAAGTCATTGGTAGAATTGTTGCTCATGAGATGTCACTCAAGGATAAGGAAGAGCTCCACAACAAGTCTAATGGTGCTTACAAAGCCTCATGTGATGCTCCTACAACATCAAGTGAGAAACAAGCCTTCAATGAAGAATTGAGCCTAATGGTGAAGAACTTCAACAAGTTCTACAAGAGTAGAAGCAAAGAGAGAAGTTCCAAGTCAAGGTCCTACTATGACAAAAGATCTTCTAGTTGTGATTGCAATTGCTACAATTGTGGAATACCCAGACACAACTCTAGTGAGTGTACGGCTCCCTACAAAAGAAGATAAGACTCACCTAAAAGGAGAAGCAAAAGAGAGGAATCACCACCAAGAGAGAGAAGGAGTAGAGATGATCGTTATGAATGAAGACCCTCTCGCAGAAACAAGGATTCGGAAAGGAAGGACTGTTGGAAATATGCCCTAGAGGCAATAATAAAAGCATTATTATTATATTTCCTTGTTCATGATAATTGTCTTTATTCATGCTATAATTGTGTTATCCAGAAATCATAATACATGTGTGAATAAATAGACACCAACATGTCCCTAGTAAGCCTCTAGTTGACTAGCTCGTTGAATAACAGATAGTCATGGTTTCCTGACTATGGACGTTAGATGTCATTGATAACGAGATCACATCATTAGGAGAATGATGTGATGGACAAGACCCAATCCTGAACATAGCACAAGATCGTATAGTTCGTTTGCTAGAGTTTTTCCAATGTCAATTATCCTTTCCTTAGACCATGAGATCGTGTAACTCCCGGATACTGTACGAGTACTTTGGGTATACCAAATGTCACAACGTAACTGGGTAACTATAAAGGTATACTACGGGTATCTCCGAAAGTGTCTGTTGGGTTGACACGGATCAAGACTGGGATTTGTCACTCCGTATGACGGAGAGGTATCACTGGACCCACTCGGTAATGCATCATCATTATGGGCTCAAAGTGACCAAGTGTCTGGTCACAGGATCATGCATTACGGTACGAGTAAAGTGACTTGTCGATAACGAGATTGAACGAGGTATTGGGATACCGACGATCGAATCCCGGGCAAGTAACATACCGATTGACAAAGGGAATTGTATACGGGGTTGCTTGAATCCTCGACATCGTGGTTCATCCGATAAGATCATCGAGGAGAATGTGGGAGCCAACATGGGTATCCAGATCCCGCTGTTGGTTATTGACCGGAGAGCAATCTCGGTCATGTCTACATGTCTCCCAAACCCGTAGGGTCTACACACTTAAGGTTCGGTGACGCTAGGGTTGAAGAGATATGTATATGCAGTAACCCAAATGTTGTTCGGAGTCCCGGATGAGATCCCGGACGTCACGATGAGTTCCGGAATGGTCCGGAGGTGAAGAATTATATATAGGAAGTGCAGTTTCGGCCATCGGGAGAGTTTCGGGGGTCACCGGTATTGTACCGGGACCACCGGAAGGGTCCCGGGGGTCCACCGGATGGGGCCACCCATCCCGAAGGGCCCCATGGGCTTGAGTGGGGAGGGGAACCAGCCCATAGTGGGCTGGTGCGCCCCCCTTGGCCCACCCCATGCGCCTAGGGTTGGGAACCCTAGGGTGGGGGGGGGGCCCACCTGGCTTGGGGGCACTCCACCCCTTGGCCGCCGCCCCCTAGGAGATCCCATCTCCTAGGGCCGGCACCCCCCCTTGGGGAGCCTATATAAAGGGGGGGAGGGAGGGGCAGCCGCACCCTTGAGTCTTGGAGCCCCCTCCTCTCCCCTGCTACACCTCTCCTCCTCCGTAGAGCTCGGCGAAGCCCTGCCGGAGTGCTGCTTCTCCATCATCACCACGCCGTCGTGCTGCTACTGGAGAGATCTTCCTCAACCCCTCCTTCCCCTTGCTGGATCAAGAAGGAGGAGACGTCACGCTAACCGTACGTGTGTTGAACGCGGAGGTGCCGTCCGTTCGGCGCTAGGATCTCCGGTGATTTGGATCATGTCGAGTATGACTCCCTCATCCCCGTTCTTTGAACGCTTCCGCTCGCGATCTACGAGGTATGTAGATGCATCCGATCACTCGTTGCTAGATGAACTCATAGATGGATCTTGGTGAAACCGTAGGAAAATTTTTGTTTTCTGCAATGTTCCCCAACAAGGACAAGTCATCAAAGAGCTACACAAGACGAATACATCAAGCTCATGTTGGTGAATGGGTATCTGGCTCCGACTCCGACAACTACTCCGAGAGAAGTTATCAATCCGACTCCGAATATACTCAAGATGAAGGTGTTGCCGGTCTTGCACTTGTGCCATCCAACTCCTACGACATATTCGACTCACCAAATGAAGGGATTGGAAGATGCTTCATGGCTAAAGGCCCCAAGGTATCACACCCTGAATATGTTGATTTCAATAGTGACAAAGATGATTTGCTAGGTGATGATGATTTACTTGTTGACAACTCTAGTGATGAAAACTATGATGAAATTTCTATTAATCACGCTAACCAAGATGAAATGAATCACAATGATAAGAAGGAGATTGAGTGTCTAACTAAAGAACTAAACACTCTTAAGTTAGCTCATGAAACTACCTTAGAGGATCATCGAGAGCTTTTAAAGACTCATGAGAAGCTACGCTTTGAGAAGCTCAATCTAGAGCAAGAGCATGGGTTCTTAAAAGCAATCAATGATGATCTTCATAAGAAAAGTTCTTCTTACATTGCCAACAGTTTACTCTTGTCTATTTACACGCCACAAGTAAAATCTAGCAACAAGAGCAAGAAAGATTCTTCTTCTAGTAGTAACAATAATCATGTTAAATCCAATATTGTTGCTTCTAGTAGTTCTCTTGATTCCACTAATGTTTCTATTAGCCAAGTTACACTTGAGCAAGAAAATAGCTTATTGAAGGGAATTATAGAGAAAGGTGTTTACAAGAGCCTTGCCGTAAGTAAGCAATTTGAGGAAATTGTACACAAGCAAGGAAGCCACCGGAAGAATCAAGGTGTTGGTTTTGAATGCAAGTTCAATGCCATTCGAGTTGAGTGGGAAGAAGATCAATACCCCAAGACGAAGTTTGTTACTCAACAAGAGAAGTATGATCCCACTTCTTTCAAGGGAACACAAGCTCAAGATGATCTTCCACCACAAGACCACAAGCTAAAAGGCAAGGACAAGCTTCAAGAAGAGATTGATTCGTTTGAAGAAGCTCCAAAGGCCTTGGTCAAATGGGTTCCCAAGACTACATCAAGTTCTACTTCATCAAGTACGACTACAACTCCAAGGATGCCCATCAAGATGATGTGGATCCCAAAGAAGAAGAACTAGAGAGTTCTTGAGGGTGACTACGCCAACATACTTCACTCGTATTCATTTTGGCAAGGACAAGTGCAATCAACTTTGACATCTTGCACTAGTTCAAGGAGTCACAAACCCTCTTGTTGCTAAGACAAGGGACAAGGCAACCTAATGCTTTCATGGACAACATCATATGTGTATTTCACTATATGTCTATGGATATCCTTGTATGTTCCTTGTGGGACTAACCGATGTACGTATTGAAAGTGCAATTCACTCCAATGGATTTCTCCAAATGATCTACATCAACATTGAGTATCTACATCTTCAACACCTACATGAAGTCATCATCGACAAAACCCAAGTTTAGTTCATCCCTCTTAGGGGGGATATCACATCTAGGGGGAGCTTTGCTCGAAGAATTGAGCTAAAGTAACTCTAAAGGTGTGAACACAACAATGCTTTATGTAAAAGTGGTAACCCCACTTGTGCTTAAACAATGACCTATGATCAAACGTTCTCATTTGACTCCTCAGTCAATATACTCATATATAGATGACCTAGTAATCGCCAATTGCTTGATACGGAATTGTGTGTTTAGACTCTAAAGCTGCTACGGTGTCACCGAGTTTGTCATATCGGTAGCTCCCAAATGCTTTCTGTAGAAATCTAAAATTAAGTTTTTGTCTCAACTTTTTGAAAAATCGGTTGTTCTTTGTGATGCCCATCCACTCTACCTATACCTATCTATTCACAGGGACAGTTTCAACCATGTCATACAACAGTGATAGTCAAAACAGGTCAGAGGAGTAGGTGAATCTCAATGAGGGCACTAGTCCCTCAAGCAGCTATGATGATGGAAGCAGAAACACACCAAGCAATTTGCCTAAGGCTGCTACTAGGCAAAGGAAGAAGAGAACCTCAAATTCTGAAGGCGAGGACTATGTTGCAGATGAGGAAGTGACCTCAAAGAAGAAAGTGCTCAAGAAAGAGCAAGCTGCTGCTGCTACCATCAAGCCTGGTATGCACAAGAAGGCTCCTTCCCAGAGGAAGCCCATGTCTAAAGCCAGAGCCTCCACTCTAGAAACCATGCAACCTGGAGAGGAAGAGGCTACTGGAGGAAAGAAAATAAAGGAAAGGGTCGAGAAGACTATGGCTGCTTCATCTAAGCCCAATACAACTCCCAGGCCATATGCTCAAGCTCCAAAACCAACTGCACCCAAGAGATCCACTAGAAACATCTCAATTGCACAGAAGAACAAGGCCTCAGTGCCTGAAATACAAGAGCATGGAGAGCCCCAAGTGCTCAGAAAGTTGAAGCCAAAGATTCCAGATCATGATGACAATCATCCAGTGGCTGAGAATATGAAGTTGAGAAAGGATGCAGGTCTCAGACTTTGGAGACAGTCTGATCCATATGCTGCAAGAAGAAGGACTGATGTGGACTATAGATTTCACACCAAGGAGCAGAAAGATTTCTATGAGACAGTTCTATTGTACAAGAAGCCCATAATAAGTGACATGAGATGGGTTGATTGGGAATTCATTGATGACAATGAGGATTAATTTTCAGGAGTTCATGAGAGTTTCAGAATGAATAGAGTTGACACTTTTGTTGGTCAAAAGTTGACAAAGTGGAACAATGAAATGGTCATGCAATTCTATTCAACCGCCCATTTCTACCCAGATGGCAAGATAGTCTGGATGACTGAAGGCACAAGATATCAATCATCAATTATTGAGTGGGCCAAGTTGATCAATGCCCCTGAAGAAGGTGAAGATGACACAGATGTGTATGCCAAGCCAAGAAAGGGACACAATTCCATGGCTCACATGTACAAGGAAATTCCTGATGATGCCTTAGAGACTCACAAGTTCGGATCAATCTATTATCTGCTGTCAGGACTGACCACTATAAACAATATATTGAGGCACACTCTGCTGCCCAAGTCAGGAGATCATAGGATGATCCATGCTCATTATATCAACCTACTTCACATGTTTGATGTGCCATAGAAGTTCAAGGTGGTGCCCTTGATTGTTGAAACTATCAAGAGAACTGCTAATGACCAAAAGAGATCATGTGGATATGCCCCCCACATTCATATGCTCATCAACTCCAAGATGGGGACAAGGACATATCTACTAGACAAAGAGCATCTTCCCTTGAGGCTAGACTTTGAGGGCAACATGGTTGTCATGGATGCATCACATCCTACTTCTGTAGAGGCTCATGAGAAGCGAGAGAAAGCAAAGACAGCAAAGACTTCCACAATGCAAGATGCTTCAATTGTCAATCTCAAGACCAAGCAAGATCAGCTCACTATCTGCTTGAGGCAACAGTGAGAATAGAGAAATGACTAACCACCCTGGCTCTAAATCAAGAGAGCCTTGAGAGGATCTTTGAGACAAAGCTTCATGATCCAGATGTGAAGGTCACCGTCAGACCATAGTTGAGAAGCTACAGGAAGAGATTGAGGACATGAGTGACAGACCAACTACCAACACTTTTCAGCATGTGCCAAGGGCACAAAGGTTTGTAGCTGTGCCAGTTGTCAGTGATACGAGGACTACCACTTCAGCACCTGCAGCAACTTCCCCAGTTATTCCTCTAGTTGCAACTCCTCCAGCTCCTCAGACATCATCAGAAGGTTTTGCAGACGGACTCCTCTCCACGCCATGTCCGCACACCGGAGCTCTCGAAGATCATTCCTAAAGTGTCGTGTAGCACTATGCATTTTCAAGCTTTTTGGTAACTTGTTGCCAAAGGGGGAGAAAGTGTATAGATCATTAGGCTTCGAGAGAGAGAGAGAGAGAGGGAGAGAGAGAGAGAGCGTTTTGCCCTTTTGTTGCTTCTCTTGCTACTTGCCGTTTGACCGTTTGCTTGCTACAATATTTGTGTTTGTGCTTGTGTATGAGATACTCTTATGATCATGTGTTTGATCATTATGCTTTAATGCATGCTTGAAAGATGTTATCTTAATACTTGTGTATGATCAATCATGTTTCCCTTGGTGATGAGTGCATGTTCTTTATATTCTATCATTTTGAGTGCTCCACGAAGATGTATGTGACATGGAAGAGTTGACCTATGATCCTAATCGACTATGCATTTGCATTCGAAAGCAAATTTTAAATAATGCACAAATTTAATTAGGGGGAGCTCTTGCTTATCACATGCTTCTCAAAGCGATGATGTATTTCATTCATATTATCGTTTGTCGAAGCTTTGATCTATATCTTGTCATCAATTACCAAAAAGGGGGAGATTGAAAGTGCAACTAATCCCCGGGTGGTTTTGGTAATTCATAACAACATATAGATCATTAAATTAATATCCATTTAAGTTAAATATTTCAGAAAGTTCAATGATTGGCATGGCATGGACTAGAGATGTGAACCCCTCAAAATGCTAAGGACAAAGATTGGCAAAAGCTCAAGACTCTTCATTTCTATTTCAGTGATCCAAGATCACATTGAGTCCATAGGAAAAGCCAATACTATTAAAAGGGGATGAGGTGTTGCTTAATGGTCTACTTGCTCAAAATGCTTAGTGATATGCTCGAAAGCCCTCAACCACTTTCTCAAATCCAAATATGTCCTAAACCTAAAGTCAAACTCGGCCCCACCGATTTGATCTATCCGGCGCCACCGAGTTCCTTTGACATAGCCACTGCCAGAAACCCTAATCAGTTCGATCTCACCGATAGGTATCTCCATCTCACCGAGATGGCAATGCAAAATCTCTGTTTCCCTTCGTAATGTTTCGGTCTCACCGGAATGAGTGATCGGTCCCACCAAGTTCGCAATGCAAACTCTCTATTTCCCTTCGTAACGTTTCGGTCTTACCGAAATGAGCGATCGGTCCCACTGAGTTTGCCTGACCAACTCTCTCTTTGCTCATTGTTGAAATCGGTCTCACCGAGTTCATGCAATTGGTCATACCGAGATGAGGTTTTGCCCTAACCCTAGCACATCGGTCCCACCGAGTTGATCATGTCGGTCCCACCGAGATTCCTAATGTTCACATTTTGAATTGAACCGGTCTCACCCAGTTTACCTATTCAGTCTGACCGAGTTGGTTCAAATGTGTGTAACGGTTGGATTTTGTGTGGAGGCTATATATACCCCTCCACCCCTTCTCTATTCAAGAGAGAACCATCAGAACGTGCCTCTACCTGCACTACACATTTTCTGAGAAAGAACCACCTACTCATGTGTTGAGACCAAGACATTCCAATCCAACCACAAGAATCTTGATCTCTAGCCTTCCCTAGGTTGCTTTACACTCAAATCATCTTTCCACCATAACCAAATTTGTGAGAGAGAGTTGAGTGTTGGGTAGACTATCATTTGAAGCACAAGAGCAAGGAGTTTATCATCATCACACCATCTATTACCTTTTGGAGAGTTGTGTCTCGTAGATTGGTTAGGTGTCACTTGGGAGCCTCCGACAAGATTTTGGAGTTAAACCAATGAGTTTGTAAGGGCAAGGAGATCGCCTACTTCGTGAAGATCTACCCAAGTGAGGTAAGTCCTTTGTGGGCGATGGCCTGGTGGGATAGCCAAGGTTGCTTCTTCGTGGACCCTTCGTGGGTGGAGCCCTCCATGGACTCAGGCAACCGTTACCCTTCGTGGGTTGAAGTCTCCATCAACGTGGACGTACGGTAGCACCACCTACCGAAACCATGCCAAAAATCTTTGTGTCTACATTGTGTTTGCCCTCTCCAAACCCTTCCCTTTACCTTCATATGCAATGTTTTACTTTCCACTGCTACACTCTTAAAATTGCATGTGTAGGTTGATTGCTTGACTTGTGCTAAGTTGCTAAAATCTGCCAGGACTTAAAATTGGGAAAAGGCTAGATTTTTATTTGGTCAAGTAGTCTAATCACCCCCTCTAGACCTACTTTCGATCCTACAATTATCTTAATTATTGAGGCAACCCCACGCGATAGATAGGGCTTGCGGTAGGACAACTAATTCTTGATGTAGGACTCGTGATGGTCAAGATGTTATTTTGACACACCCCCCACTTCGATCCGTAACAAGCACATCTCTATGGGTGACTTCCAGTGCACAATTAATATCTTATTTGATCCTAGCGCAAGTACAATGTTGTAATCATAAGATCTCGTACATGTACGTCTTTTTATTATAAGTGTTTGAATTACTATTTGCTTGCTGATTCGGTCAAAAGCTGGATTTGACACTTTGACAAAAGCTTGCTAAAGACCATTGCTACTTGTAATATGCGTTGGTATTTCCCCGAAGAGGAGGGGATGATGCAGCACAATAGAGGTAAGTATTTCCCTCGGTTATGAAACCAAGGTTATCAATCCAGTAGGAGAACCAAGCAACACTATAACAACACCTGCACACAAACAACAAATACTTGCAACCCAACGCGTAAAGGGGTTGTCAATCCCTCAACGGTATTGAGATAGATTAAATTGTATGAGAGTTGATAAATAGATCTACCTAAAACACAAATGAAAATAAATAAAAGAAAATTGTAGCAAGGTATTTTTGGTTTTAATATGATATGAATAGACCCGAGGCCCTAGTTTACACTATAGGCTTCTCTCGAGAAAATAGCATACGGTGGGTAAACAAATTAATGTTGGACAATTGATAGAAAAGCAAATAATTATGACGATATCCAAGGCAATGATCATGCATATAGGCATCATGTCCCAGATTAGTAGACCGCACTACTACAGGATGCTGCTAACGCGACACTACGATCAGAGACCCTTCGACGAAACTGTGTGCGATGCAATAATCTCAAACGATGGTGTAAAAAACCCGTCAAAAAAGGTGCAAAACGTTTGCGATGGCAGAGCCATCAAACACGGTTCAGATTTTAGTTGCGTGTGCGATGCATGGCATACGGTTGATCCAGACGAACTATTTGCGATTAGACAGAACAATAGAAACGAGCAGCCATATCAATGTGTGTGCGATATACGGCATACAGTTCGCTCCGATGAACTGTTTGCTATTAGGGAAAGCAATAGAAATGGTCAGCCAGATCAAGGTGTGTGTGATATACGGCATGCAGTTCAGTCAAATGAACTATTTTCGATTAGGGAAGAGAACATAAACGGTTCAACTTAACAAGATGTGTGTGATACACGGCAAAAAGGACCGGAGGTTAATTCGAGAACAAGTACACAGAGGTTAATTTGACATACATGACTTATAAGTTTCACAGAAATCATATCACTTTTTTTGGAAAACATTTAATTGCGTTGAATGTATATAGGCAAGCTGGTCCTTGCTGTTGTAGGATCCCTCTTTGCATCCTTTATTGGGCACCCGGATGACCGACTGTTTCCGCCCAATGGTCAATGCCACGTCCCCCACATGGTAGTTTTTGCAGCGGGTAACTACATCGTCGCACCGCTCCCGGCGCAACTGCATGCACACGAACGTGTGTGATCATGCGCCAGCCCCAAACAATAGCAGCACAACTTATAAATTGACGGATGGAGTAATAGTTACAGTGATGCATATAATTAAGCAAAGGGATCGCACATGTCTATATTGAGTGGAACAAGAATGCAATAGCATAATAAGAATTAAGGCCACGATGATGCGATCGCAGTGGTGGTTACAGGAGGCAAGAAGAAAGATGCATCCATCAACGTACGACCTCCTCCTCCTCCTCAACTCAGTGCACCGGGCCACCGACCGACGGCTAAGGAGCGATGGCTTTTGTGGCGAGGTCAAGGTGCTTCTCAGCAAAGGCATCCAAGGCTTCCAGCCGGTTGAAGAAGGCCAACGTTGTAGCGTCCTCACTGGCCTTGTAGATAACTATGTACATGATTTGCTCATACACGTGGATGTGTAGGTTGACGAATTCTTGCAGGGCGAGGTGCCTCGCGGCGAGCGTGACCTCCAGGTGGACATTCTTCATGGCGTCGGTGGGCAGTCGCAGGGCCACTAGTGCTTGAAAGAGGTTCCGACCATGGAGGCCGATTAGGGTGGCAGGCAATGAGGATCCCGGGCGTGCGGGATGGAGGAGTACAGCGATGTCATCCACGAGCTTCTTGACGACGGTGAACTTGTTGGTGGTGGCAACGATCATCTGGTCCAACTGAGAGTCGTAGCTGGCGTCGACGTCGACCATCCACCAGCCGGTCACCAACACCATCTAAAGACGATCCTCGGTGGCATGCCGCAGGCCGACGTCGTGGACCATCTGTATAACACCCCGAGGCTGATGCTCCAGATGCCTTCCTTTATTTTAGTTGTTGTCGCGTGTTTATTGTGTCTGTTGCATTATCATAATTGTTTTGCATATTTCTTTTCCCTATGTTGTTGCCATGATTGTCGGTGTCAAAACCGGCGGATCTCGGGTAGGGGGTCCCGAACTATGCATCTAAGGTCGATGGTAACAGGAGACAGGGGACATGTTGTTTACCTAGGTTCGGGCCCTCTCTATGGAGGTAATACCCTACGTCCTGCTTGATTTATCTTGATGAATATGAGTATTACAAGAGTTGATCTACCACGAGATCGTAATGACTAAACCCTAAAAGTCTAGTCTGGCTATGATTATCAGGATTCGGCCTCTCTACAGACCTAGCCCTCCGGTTTATATAGAGACAGGAGGGATCTAGGGTTACACATGGTCGGTTACAAAGAAAGGAATCTTCATAGTTGGTCGCCAAGCTTGCCCTCCACGCCAAGGAGAGTCCTATCCGGACACGGGTGCAGTCTTCGGTCTTCGTGTTCTTCACAACCCATCAGTCTGGCCCATGGCTAACAGGCCGGACGCCCGAGGACCCCTTAGTCCAGGACTCCCTCAGCAGCCCCTGAACCTGGCTTCAATGACAAGGTATCCGGCGCATAGATCTGTCTTCGGCATTGCAAGGCGGGTTCCTCCTTCCGAACTCCAAGATAGTCTTCGGGCGTAATGACCGTGTCCAGACCTGTAACATAAGTACCACAGCCATAGAGCATAGTATTTTACGAGTCCAATCTGCTGATAATTTTTATAACATGACATCACGCTCGCCCGGTTATTTATTTCGAACCGTTTCCTATCCCACCGTTCCATGTTTCGAGGCATGGTTGTTATTGGCACATCTTGTTGAAGCAGAGATCGTGTCCCCTTATTGCGAGATTCTCATCAATACGAGCGTGGGTAACCCAACCGTTCTGTTGGAAAGGTTCCTTAGGAATAGGCAAGTCTTCAGGCTCAGGAGGAGGTGTTCAATACCCTGTGCCTTTATAAAGGAACCAAGGGCCGTATTTTTATGCCAAACCCCTCCTTAGCCTTTCCAACCTCAAGTTCTAGCACCCAAGGTTCGACTCCATCGCTCCAAGCCCAGCCCTCAAGGTCGATGGGTGGCCTCCTCCGTTACAGAGGAGGATATCACAAAGCCTCGGGCGGCCAGATACCTGACCGCGGAGATCCCCCACAGGCTTCGTGCTCAAGGACAGGTTATTCCGACCCCCAGATCCGGCGAGCGGGTCGTATTCATATATCACTTCCTTTGAGGGCTAGGGTTTGCTCTCCACCCCTTTGTCCGGGGACTAATGTTTTATTACGGACTAGATTTTCACGATCTAGCTTCGGATTCTTTCCTCCATGTCTCGGTGTTTATCATCACGTGCGAGGACTTCCTCCGAATCCCCCCACACTTCGGCCTATGGCTCAAGACCTTTAGTGTGAAGCCGAAGGTAGTTGATGGGGAACAAGCGGAGTGCGGCGTCGCTGTAGTAAGCAAGCTTTCCAACACTCTTTGGCCGAGAGGCTCTTTCACCGAAACTTCCAACCAATGGCAGCAAGAGTGGTTTTATGTCACGGAATCCCGCAGTACCAGGTGGGTAGCTATACCTGCGTTTCATGCCGGGCCCTCGTTACAGCTGGCATCATGGGTTAATAAGGGGCTGGACTGGGGATCAGTTGATGAAGTGCAGACTCTACAGAGCCGCATCTGAACCCTCCTTGAGAAAGACATCGATCTTGTCGATGTGATTCAAGTAATGCTAGTCCGCCGAATTCTGTCATGCCAGCGTAGGCCCCTCCGCCTGTGGGAGTTTAACCCGGAAGGACCACGAACCCTCCAACACTTCTTCGGCATTACGCACAAGGGGATGTGGAAGTTGTTTTTTGGGAAACGAAAACATTGGCTGGACACCACTGAGGGCGCCGGCCTCGACTGCAACCGTCCAGATACCCCGGTAAGAACTTGACTTCCGAACACTTTGTATTTAAGTATGTCGTAATACGTTACTGAGCAAACTGTCCTCTTTCATGTCTGGATAAAGAAAGCAGAACTAATTAGGTGTTCGCCCCCCTTCCCGAAGGCTCGGCGGATCCCGTGTTAACAAGGATGCTGGCCCCGTCACCGTACCTGATGCCTGTGAAGGAGAGCAAAGCGGAGAGTGGGAGGACCAAAGATGGCATCCATCTCATAGGTATACCAGACATTGTGTCTGGGGGAATCAAGATTCCATCGCCCGAAGACAAAAATGAAGGGGAAGTCAACATCTCTTCCCCCCACGGAAAGAAAAGGGCCGCCTCCGAAGATTGGGAGGAAAAGGCTCCTAAGCGAGGCAAAATGCCTCTGACGGGTGGCCTGGGCTTGGAGGACGATGTCATCGCACAGTCCCATGATGAGGGGCCTTAGGCCAAATTGTAAGTGAACAAGGGTGTTTTAAACATGTCCTATTCCTTTCTTGTAACATCTAGAATATATGTTTTTTGCAGTTCGGCACGCAATCTTCTTCAACAGTCCTCTTCCTCGGGGGACCTTCTCCCAGAGATGATGGAAAGCGAGACACCTCCGCCGGTCTCCTTGCCCAATAGGGCAGACGAATTTGAGGTATCATCGCGGAGGGCCTCACCTGATCAACAAGTGGTGCAAGGGATGAAGACACCATTCGAAGGTGATACTTCGGAGGCCTAGGGTCCGGGGGCCAATAATGGAGGTCCCGAGCGGTCCGGTCTATAGCCGGATATGAATAAACGGATTCCTTCAAGGGGAAGCCGTACTCCTTCAGCAGCTTCCGGGGACCCGGAGGCGCTGGATACATTGATGAACATGCTGCGGCAGGCATCCGTCTCAGAGGAACATCGTACCTTGATGGGCACCGTGGTTGAAAAGGTCCTGTCCACGAAAAGTGGATTGAATGAGGCCTTCGTGAGTCTGCTAAGAGGCCTCGAGGTTCGTACTGTAATATGTTCGATTGTGTTTTATTCACAAAATACACCTGTGTATAGATAGTAGCCCCTGAGATCAAAAGATATGCCCAGGAAATAATCTGATCAATTGGAACATAGGCTGTGACCTCCCCGGTAACTGCCCGGACTACAGAAAGTTGCGGATTTGCAACATAAGATTGATGAGGAGGATAAGGATATCACGCTTATCAACAGGTGACTTGACGAGGCGCAAGGTATGTTTTTTGGGGCAGTCATACTATGCATGTGTTTACGGTATAAGCATGATGCAAAGAATCGTGCAATAAGATGTCCATATCTGCAGATGGTGCTGCCATAGTCGAGGTCCTTCGGGCTGAGCTAGCCCGGGCCAAGGAGCAGGCCCGGTTTAGTAGTGCGGCTGCCGAAAAGGCATCTGCCGAGCTAAAGGCTGAACAAGCTGCTCGGCACCTATGCGAGGAGAAAATATCCTCGATGACCCTTGAACTAAAGGAGGCCATTAGCCACTGCGGATTTCTCGAGAGGGATAATAAAGCCAAAACGGCTGATCTTGACAAGGCCTTACAAGAGGCAAGAGAGGCCCGGTCCGAATCTAGAGCGGCCCGGGAGGAGATCCGGCAAGCTGTGGAGATCATGGCTGGTAAGCCCTTTTAATGCAAACTAAGTTCGGTGATCCGAATTATGCCCCGCTTAATCAAATGTGGAGTTATCCAGATGCTTTATTGGATTTGCCGAAGAATGCTTCCGATGCGGCACAGTTTTACCAAGCGCAAGAAGGGTATGCAACGGAGAAGCTTTTCTGGTTGCAATTTGGTGCGTCAAAGCGCCCACTGTTGTTGAACGAGCAGATGACCCAATGGGCAGAACTGTACCGGATATCCGGCACTGCCATGAAAGGCATTGTAGTCCGACTGTGGACGACCGAGCCAATTCCTGATAGTTATTTTGGTTTGGTGCGGCGACTTGCTGCGCGGTGCCGCGCATCGACGCTGTTAAGCGATCAACGTGCATTGAAGGTGCACGAATGGTCCTTGCCCGTGTGAAAGCATACTAGACGAAGATGGAGGCTATCGATGTTGCAACGAAGAGTCCACCCAAGGGCAAGGACCATTACGCACCAGAGCATTACTTCGAAGATGTCTTAGCGGCTGCCCGGTTGATAGAGGGTCAGTGCTCGAAAGATATAATATCCGAGTGAGATGTATTGACATTGTGAAAGACAATATTATGAAATAATAAAGTTTATTTTAGAGTTGCTTAAAAGCTTTGAATCCTCCTGTGCGGCCATTTTTATATAATCTGAAAGATTTCCAGTCGTTGGCTTCAGCCCCCTCGTAGAAAATACGAGGGTGTTCAGAAAAGCAATTGATCACTCTTAACCCAACGTCTTGGTCCAAAAAGGTGTCAATGTGGTGAACTAGGCAATCAGACTATGGGGCATTAACACTTTCACTTAGCCATAGGAGTTTTATGGTGGATCTACGATATAGATCCTTTTATGTACGCAACTATCCCAATGCGGTGCGTTACATGTATGACCCGAAAGAAGGTCCTTCATATAATACGGGGGAATCTCGAAGGATCCCATTAAATCGTTGAGCGGTTGACCAGCTCTCGCCGCATCATGACAGTCAGTTTTCGGCTTTCTCTACTGAGGTGTTTGACCAGGTGAACCAGAAACACAATCGCAGTAGTTCTTCCTTTGCTACCCTAGCCGATAGAGTGGAATGTAAGGTAGCAAGCAAAGGAGCCGGGCAGCCCAACTATTGACCCAAGACATGATTCGGAGGTGATGCATATAAGGCCGAACTCGCGATGCCGAAGTATGCTATGAAGCTGTTCGAACTTTGTTTGCAACTCATTTTGTTCCAATGTCAAGCCCCTGGCAAGGTATGCCGGGGTGGGTGTGTGAAACAACAAAAAGGAGAAAAATTCAATTCTTTATATAAAAGTGAATACCGGATACGGAGTATGTACACTAGAACCTAACTGACATGCCAATTGTCATTTTATGGATAATAACGCCACGACCCCGGCTATTTGACATGCCAGGGGTCGGCGGCTGAGGAAACAGGCACTTTATAGGCTCTCAAAATAGGGAGTGCGGTCTACAAAAAGTTATTTTGGACCTCCTGTCGCACGTCTGCGCCACCTTTCCTCGGTGAAGGGGCTCCTTAATAGGAGTAGCCTTTGGGTGAATTTATGAACCCGGACTCTGATACAATCCATGAGATGACCAGCCTTTGCACTACTGCTACCTCTTGAGCACTGCGTTGGTTTTCCCCGAAGAGGAAGGGATGATGTAGCAAAGTAGCGTAAGTATTTCCCTTAGTTTTTGAGAACCAAGGTATCAATCCAGTAGGAGGCTACGCGCGAGTCCCTCGTACCTGCACAAAACAAATAAATCCTCGCAACCAACGCGAATAGGGGTAGTCAATCCCTACACGCCCACTTACGAGAGTGAGATCTGATAGATATGATAAGATAATATTTTTGATATTTTTGTGATAAAGATGCAAAATAAAATAAAGGCAAAGTAAAAAGCAAAAGAAATAACTAAGTAGCAGGAGATTAATATGATAAAGATAGACCCGGGGGCCATAGGTTTCACTAGTGGCTTCTCTCGAGAGCATAAGTATTCTACGGTGGGTGAACAAATTACTGTTGAGCAATTGACAGAATTGAGAATAGTTATGAGAATATCTAGGTATGATCATGTATATAGGCATCACGTCTGAGACAAGTAGACCGACTCCTGCCTGCATCTACTACTATTACTCCACTCATCGACCGCTATCCAGCATGCATCTAGAGTATTAAGTTAAAACAGAGTAATGCCTTAAGCAAGATGACATGATGTAGAGGGATAGACTCATGCAATATGATGAAAACTCCATCTTGTTATCCTCGATGGCAACAATACAATACGTGCCTTGCTGCCCCTACTGTCACTGGGAAAGGACACCGCAAGATTGAACCCAAAGCTAAGCACTTCTCCCATTGCAAGAAAGATCAATCTAGTAGGCCAAACCAAACTGATAATTCGAAGAGACTTGCAAAGATAACCAATCATACATAAAAGAATTCAGAGAAGATTCAAATATTGTTCATAGATAGACTTGATCATAAACCCACAATTCATCGGTCTCAACAGACACACCGCAAAAAGAAGATTACATCGAATAGTTCTCCAGAAGAGAGGGGGAGAACATTGTATTGAGATCCAAAAAGAGAGAAGAAGCCATCTAGCTAATAACTATGGACCCATAGGTCTGAGGTAAACTACTCACACTTCATCGGAGGGGCTATGGTGTTGATGTAGAAGCCCTCCGTGATCGATGCCCCCTCCGGCGGAGCTCCGGAATAGGCCCCAAGATGGGATCTCGTGGATACAGAAAGTTGCAGCGGTGGAATTAGGTTTTTGGCTCCATCTCTGATCGCTTGGGGGTACGTAGGTATATATAGGAGGAAGGAGTACGTCGGTGGAGGGCACGCCTGGGGGGGGGGGTAGGCGTGCCCCCTACCTCGTGGCCTCCTCTTTTGTGTCTTGACATAGGGTCTAAGTCTCCTGGGTCTTGTTCATTGAGAAAATCACGTTCCCGAAGGTTTCATTCCGTTTGGACTCCATTTGATATTCCTTTTCTTCGAAACCCTAAAACAGGCAAAAAACAACAATTCTGGGTTGGGCCTCTGGTTAATAGGTTAGTCCCAAAAATAATATAAAAGTGGATAATAAAGCCCAATAATGTCCAAAACAGTAGATAATATAGCATGGAGCAATCAAAAATTATAGATATGTTGGAGACGTATCAAGCATCCCCAAGCTTAATTCCTGCTCGTCCTCGAGTAGGTAAATGATAAAAACAGAATTTTTGATGCGGAGTGCTACTTGGCTTGATTTTAATGTAATTCTTCTTAATTATGGTATGAATATTCAAATCCGAAAGATTCAAGACAAAAGTTCATACTGACGTAGAAATAATAATACTTCAAGCATACTAACAAAGCAATTATGTCTTCTCAAAATAAGATGGCCAAAGAAAGTTCATCCCTACAAAATCATATAGTTTAGTCATGCTCCATTTTCGTCACACAAGAATGCTCTCATCATGCACAACCCCGATGACAAGCCAAGCAATTGTTTCATACTTTAGTAATCTCAAACCTATAAACTTTCACGCAATATATGAGCGCGAGCCATGGAAATAGCACTATGGGTGGAATAAAATATAATGAGGGGGGTTATGTGGAGAAGACAAAAAGGAGAAAGTCTCACATCAACGAGGCTAATCAATGGGCTATGGAGATGCCCACCGATTGATGTTGATGCAAGGAGTAGGGATTGCCATGCACCGGATGCACTAGAGCTATAAATGTATGAAAGCTCAACAAAAGAAACTAAGTGGGTGTGCATCCAACTTGCTTGCTCACGAAGACCTAGGGCACTTGAGGAGGCCCATTATTGGAATATACAAGCCAAGTTCTATAATGCAAACTCCCACTAGTATATGAAAGTGACAAAACAAGAGACTCTCTATCATGAAGATTATGGTGCTACTTTGAAGCACAAGTGTGGCAAAGGATAGTAACATTGTCCCTTCTCTCTTTTTCTCTCATTTTTTTGGGCCTTCTATTTTTTATGGCCTTTCTCTTTTTTATGGCCTTTCTCTTTTTTTGTAATTCCCCACTTGGGACAATGCTCTCGAAAATGATGATCATCACACTCCTATTTATTTACAACTCAATGATTACAACTCGATACTAGAACAAAAGATGACTCTATATGAATGCCTTCGGCGGTGTACTAGGATATGCAATGGACCAAGAGTGACATGTATGAAAGAATTATGAACGGTGGCTTTGCCACAAATACTATGTCAACTATATGATCATGCTAAGCAATATGACAATAATGAATGTGTCATGATAAACGGAATGGTGGAAAGTTGCATGGCAATATATCTCGGAATGGCTATGGAAATGCCATAATAGGTAGGTATGGTGGCTGTTTTGAGGAAGATATAAGGAGGTTTATGTGTGAAAGAGCGCATCATATCACGGGGTTTGGATGCACCGGCGAAGTTTGCGCCAACTCTCAATGTGAGAAAGGGCAATGCACGGTACCGAAGAGGCTAGCAATGATGGAAGGGTGAAAGTGCGTATAATCCATGGACTCAACATTAGTCATAAAGAACTCACATACTTATTGCAAAAATCTACAAATTATCAAAACCTCTGTCAGATTTCGGGTTCTGGCAGACCCTTGAGGTTCGAACACTGGGTTGCACGCGGAGATCTCTCCCCTACCGATCTACGTCCAATCTCCTCGTGTGATCTAAACTGGAAACAACGAACAACACAAGGGACACAAGGTTTATACTGGTTCGGGCCACCGTTGTGGTGTAATACCGTACTCCAGTGTGTGGTGTGGTGGATTGCCTCAGGGGCTGATGATTATTAGTACAAGGGAAGAACAGCCTCGCGAGAGGTGTTCTTGAGCTAGTGCGATGAACTGCTTGGGTGAGTTCGATCGCCTCTCTCTCTCTCTCTGCTAGGGTTCTACCAGATCTTCCGTTGTCTAGGTGTGTTGATCTCTCCGAGGGTCTCCCTCTACTTTGTGGTGGCTAGCTCTATTTATAGAGGCCCTGGGCCTCTCCCCAAATAATGAGCGGGAAGGGCGCCAACAATTGGCCATTTTGAAGGGGAACATCTAGACAAGTTATCCTGACCAAAGGCGGTCTTCGGCTGCCAAAAGTACTGGTGATGACGCCGTTTTGGGCTCCACGGTGACCTCCGTCCTGCCGCTCTGTTGGTATTGGTCTCGTTGCATCAGAATGGTAACCTTTGCCCGGTGTCTTGGCCTGTGCTTGCCCCCTTTGCACCAAAGGGGAAACAAGGACACTGCGCAGGCCGGCACCTGCCTGGCGCCCGCCTGGTCTCGAACGTCATGGCTTGCATCACGGGCTCCTCGCGAGGTATCCCCGCCTTGATCTCTCCGCCTCCTTGCGAGCCTGCCTGATGAGGCTGACTATGAGGAAGCTTCCGGTCGTCCGCCCCGCGAGGCTTGGCCCCTCGCGAGGGTCTTGAGCTTGAGCTAATGAAGATGGGCCGTGCTGGGCCCCCACTTGAGCCATGCCGCAGGCCGCAGGCAGGCAAGTCTGGGGACCCCCGTTCCCAGAACACCGACAGTAGCCCCGGGCCCAAGGCACGCCCGGGCTTGGCCTAGCAGGGAAGCGAAGGGGCAAGCGTGAAGCGCCGCGGGTCCTAACAGCCTGCGGCCTTAGGCGCCGCGTGGCAATTGATTGGACGTGGGCGTCTGCGCTTCCCACGACGCTTCGGCAACTGTCCATCTGACAAAAGAGGTGCCCGGGCCAGACTTACTTGCTTTGTTCTCGTTCGCCTCACCCAGATCCCCTTTCTCGCTCTCCTCCTTCTTGCTTTCGAAATCCTCCAGATCTGTCTCAATCCTTCTCGTCCGGCATGCCATGGCGCCTCGCAAGTCCCCGACCGACGCCTGGTAATCACCGGCTCTGGATTCCCCGAACCTGCCGGAGAAGAACCTCGCCCTCACGCGCCTGATGACGGTGGCGCAGGGCAGCAAGGGGGCGACTGTGCTCAAGGCCGGCTCGGACCAGCCTGAAAGCAGGGGGAGCACCTTCTATCCGCTTTTTGTGAGCGCCATCATCGTCGGTCTGGTGCCTCCTTTATCTGAGTTCTTCTTTGCTGTTCTTCGCCAGTACAACTTGCAGGCTCTGCATCTCCACCCCAACTCTGTTCTCCTGCTGGCGATTTTTGCTTACTACTGTGAGGCTCATGTCGGGGTAAAGCCCTCGGTGGCTTTGTTGCGCCACTATTTTTCCCTTCGGGTTTCTAGTGGCCATGTCTCCGCATGTGTGAGCTTCATCGCATACTCCAATTCCAATGCTATCTCGAAGCCTGGGAAGAGAATCGAAGGCTTCCGGAGCAAGTGGGTCATGGTGGACGTTGGGCGCCTCCACCCCCGTCTGGTGTTGCCTACGGGGCAGCCCAAGGCTGTCGACGCGTGGTCCCGCGCGGAGCTCGTCGACCCCCGTGCGAGGGCAGTGCTGAAGAGGATGAACGCGGACCTGAGGCCGAGCAACTTGGGGATGGCGAAGCTGACTGGAGCCACCCTCCTGAGGGACTTCTTGGAGCACCGGGTGGCTCCACTCCAGGAGCACTCGCTCCCTTTGTGGAGGCTTGGGGAAGCGGACGCCGCCTTGCGCCTAAGCTCTGAGGCCCTGACCGATGAGAATCTGGTCGCGGCCCTCCATTCCTTGGTTGGGGGAGACGTGGCGAAGCCGGTGGGCGCCCCCGTCCCCCTGTTCCTTCGTGACGACTGGGAGCAAGTGGTGAACGCCATGCCCACCTTCAATAGCGACGGGCTGGTGCCCGCGGAAGCTCTCGAGGGTCTTGCGGCATTGGTGATGGTGAACGTGTCCTCTGACAGCTCCAGCGAGAGTGAGGGGGAAGAAGAGGCGGAGGAAGAAGAGTCTGACTCTAAGGCGACTGGCGAGGAGTCGAGGGAGTCTTTCCCTCGGCGCAGGTCCCAGGTCCTTCGCTCCAAGCCGGACGACGACGAGGCCGTCGCCAGGCGAGGAGGGGAGGACTCTGCCTTGGTCGCGAGGAAGAGTAGGTCGGGGCTGGTTCCCGTAGGGTCTACTCTGGTCCCTGAGCGATCCGAGGCCAGCTCCAGCCCTCCCGACGTGCCTTCTGCTTCCAGGCCTCTCGAGGCTGACCCCAGCTGCAGGCTCTTGGGCTTCAAGTTCGGCCGGAGGTTGCTTGGGTCCGTGAGCGACGACCAGTAAGTGCTCGATTCGTGCTTTGCTTGGTTTTTGCCGCCGAGCCTTGACGTCCATATTCTTTTGTCAGGCTGGCGCCTGCGGCGAAGAGGTTGAAAGGGGCTTCTGTGGCCCCGCTTGGGGCAAGTCCATCTGCCGGGATGGCGCCTTCGTCCACTGAGGGGAAAGACGGCGCGGCTCGCGCTTCCCCTGTCTGGTCGTCCTCGCGAGTCCGACTGGGATGCCTCGGCGAGGAGTCAGCCCCCGTGGCCCCGCTGACCCTGGAGTCGACTGCGCTCGATGCTACAGCCAGGGCAGCCAAGGCCCAGGGGTTCCTTCCTGCCAAGCCATGGTCATGCTGCCATCTTCTTCGCCCGCTCTGCCAGTTCCCGCTTCTTCTATTTCCTCTGCCGCCATCTTCGACCAGGTTGCCAGTGAGCTAAGCCAGCTGCGGGAGGATCTTCTGAGCGCGGACCCTCGCCTAGTGGCCGGGCACCTGGAGCTAGCTTCTGGCTGGGCCCGTTTCGCTGCCTCTGTCTGAGCAGCGCTGAGCTAGGCCGGGGCGGCCTCCGATGGGGAGAAGCAGGCCGCCAACCAAGCCAAGGCCGCTTGCGACACTGCCTTGGGCGATGCTACGACTGCCAAAGCTCGCTGCAAGGAGTTGGAGGTCGAGCAGCAAGGCCTAAGCGACGAGCTCGCCAAGGAGGTCCATAGCCGCCAGGAGAAAGAGAAGGAGATGAAGGCTCGGGAGGCTGCCGTCAAGTACCGGGACGTCGAGCTTGATGACCGCCACGGCTGATTGGAGACGCTGGAGCTGTTGCTGAAGGCGGAGAGGACCGAGCTGGATGCCAAGGCGAAGGTCCTGGCGGAGGATCGGGTGGCCTTCGCAAAGATGGAGAAGAGGGCTCGTGCCGCGCTGAAGACGCTTTACGAGAGCGGCTTGGAGGAGCCGCTGGCCGGCGTGGAGGACGGCCCCGCCAAGCTGCTTCCCTTCCTGGTCCGTGCGCTTGAAGATGTCGTGCACGGCCTTGGCCCCACGGCCGAGGCCGAGGCGCGTGCTCTGTCTTCGGCGACACTGACGCGTGTCCTCAGCCACGTCTACCTGCGCGACCCCAATGTCGACCTCGACAGCCTGCTGGAGCCCGTGAGCGGTGACCTTGCTGCCGCTGCCGCTGAGGCCATGAAAGGCCGAGCCGAAGCTTTGCTGGGGAGGTTCCACGCCTTCAGCATCTTGCCCGGATGCGGTGCCGCCAGCTCCGCGGCCCCAGGAGGTGGCACCACTAAAGAGTGATCCCTTCGCGTCTTCTATCATGTTTTTATTCCTGCAACATGCACCATGCCTCGCGAAGGCGTTTGAACTTGTGTTTGGCGTCGTGAAACAATCTATGGCTTGTAATATTTGCTTTGAATTTCCTAGAATTTGCATTTTTCTCCCCTACTTGCTCGCGCTCTATGTCGGCAGGGCCTGGCCCCGCGTATACCTCACCCAGCATTAGCCCCGACCGGAAACTAGGACGGGACTAAGGAGTGAGGGGCTATGTGGCAAGTTAGGCTCCTGAGTCGCGATGCTCAGGAGTCCCCCTTGACACACAAGCAGCAAGTAGGAAAGGGGGGAACGAGGAGTGGATTGATCGTTCTGCGTCGGCAGGGCCCGGCCCCGCGCATACCTCACCCAGCGTTAGCCCCGACCGGAAACCAGGACGGGACTAAGGAGTGAGGGGCTACGGGGCAAGTTAGGCTCTTGAGCCATGATGCTCAGGAGTCCCCCTTGACGTTCAAACGGGTTTCCCATACCTTGGCTCCGCTCGGGGAGGGGCGCGTGACGACCAGGTCCGAGGGACCTGGCTGGGTGGCGTGCGCTCGGGCAAGACCCAGGCGTAGCCCCCGTGTCCAGCCCCCTCGCACGGTGCTCTCGAGGGGAGGCGTTGCGATGGTGCCAGACACTGAGCTCTGGGCTCCTTGAGGTTGGTACGGCCATAGGCCGCCCTCAGTTGTTTATCACCAGCGTGGAGCATAGCGCTTCTGTATGTGTACGGGCATAGCCGCTCCTCGGCAGTGTCGTCAGCCAGCGCAGAGCATGGTGCTTTCACTGGTACGTGGGAGGGGGCTCCCCTCCGAGAGGAGCCCCCGGGGCGTGTACAGCCCCGCCCTGACACGTGGCCGGCACGGTAGGGCTAGGAGAGGTGTATCTAGGCACTCATGAGCCAGCGCGGGACTCACGAGGCCCTACCTCGAGGCGGGTTGCGCCTGGCTCTGGGCCTTTATCAATGGTGTGTTCCTGCAGGGTGGTTAGAATGCAAATGCTCTACGTCCTCAGGTCCCGGCCCTCGAGCTAGCTCAGCCGCCGCTGGTATGATAGGTCGCGATGCCGTGGGTCAAGGCCAGGGGGTGAGGGCTGGAGAGCCAGTAGGATCCCATGAGTCGCGATGCTCAGGTACCCCCCTTTTAACGTGCAAGCGCTTTGCACGAAGGCGGAGAAGTCCGCGATAAGTAGCAGGTGACAATTAAGCGTGAAAGAGCAAATTCATTTTAAGTAGACGCAGGAAAAAGCAAACACCGCTAGGCCAGGCCCGAGCAGCTCGGGGATGATGCAGCCCAAGGGGCGCCCCCAACAAGGTAAGTAAAGAGCATAGGCAAAATGGATACATGCCGCAGGGATGGACCCCCGCGACCTGGGAATGATGCGGCCCTGTGGGAGCTCCCAGCTAAAAACGGGACTTAGAAAAGGTGTCACCTGGTGCCATTGAAGATGGAGTGATGTTGAGGAAGCGGGCGATGTGTGATGAAGGCATCGATCCTCACGAGCCCCCAGGCCCAGGAGCCTCGGGAGGCTCCGGGGGCACAGGTGGGTTCCCGAGGGCCATCTCCATCTCCGCCAGGACCGCACGATGCCTGACCTCCTGAGCCTCTAGAATGCTCCTCAGCAGGCGCTGATGAGCGGCGACCGCGTTCGGCAGGCCGAAAGGCATGCGAACGTAGCTGTGAGGTGGACCCTCGCAACGCCCCACGCGTGAAGGCCAGAGGCGCTCCTGAGATGCGGCTCGGTTGAGCCCTGGCACGTCGACGCAGATGCGTAGCCCGCCATCCTCGCCTGGATGTGGGGCCATGGCGGGCAAGCGGTGGCTGCCGCGCATGACTCTCGACCCCTGTAGCTCCTGAGTGTTGCTTTCGATGAACTCCTGAGGGTTTGGTCTTCCTTGCCTTGTACCTTCCTGAGGGAAACATACCTAGAAGCACCCCTCCAAGTGGTGCCCGAGCGCCTCCCTCGTGACCTTGGAAAAGTCGCTGGCTCTCCACGAAAGAGCCCCCGAGCCCTGCCTGAGGAGGGCGCCGGGCGCGCCTTCCTATGCAAGAGGGGGTGGCGCTCCCTGATTGGGCGCAGATCCTGACGCAACACCTCCGGAGGTGCCTGCCTCCTTATGGCTTGGGTGAGGCGAAACCTTCTTCTTCTTAAGGGTCGCCTCATGAAGCCTTCCGTTCCTGTGGTCCGGGTCTTCGATTGCTACGGCTTGGAACGTGCGCTCAAGTGAACACACTGCGTCCCTTTCTTCACAGGGTACAGTGATGACTCCACCGCTTCCTGGCATCTTGAGGACATTGTACCCACGGTGAGTCACTGCCATGAACTTGGCCATGGCTGGGTACCCGAGGATGGCATTGTATGGCAGACGGATGTGGGCGACGTCGAAGTCGATGAGCTCGGTGCGGTAGTTGTTGTGCTGTCCGAAGGTGATTGGAAGGCGAACCTGCCCTATGGGAACAGTGGAACTGTAACGCCCCATATGTAACCTTCCCGAATTGTACTCCAACTCTTGCCGTTTCTGGCATTAAGTTATATTTAATTCTCGGGTTCGGGTCTTTGTCTCCGTGTGTGGTTTACGTTTTCGTGCATCTCATATCATGTCATCACGTGCATTGCATTTGCATACATGTTCATCTCATGCATTCGAGCATTTTCCCCGTTGTCCGTTTTGCATTCCGGCGCTTCGTTCTCCTCCGGTGGCCATTTCTAGCTTTCTTTCATGTGTGGGGATTAAACATTTCCGGATTGGGCCGAGACTTGCCATGCGGCCTTGGTTTACTACCGGTAGACCGCCTGTCAAGTTTCGGGTCATTTGGACTTCGTTTGATACTCCAACGGTTAACCGAGGGACCGAAAAGGCCTCGTGTGTGTGCAGCCCAACACCCCTCCATTTTGGACCAAAACCCACCAAACTCTGCTCCATTGTCTCGGTCGTTCGATCACGATCGTGTGGGCGAAAACCGCACCTCATTTGGAGCTTCCTAGCTCCCTCTACCTCTATAAATAGATCTCCTTCCGAAATCCCGGATCCCCTCGTCTCAAACCCTAGAAAATCGCCCCCGCGCCCGGCCGGACGCGTCCGCTCCGCCCCGCCGCTGCCATGTGGCGCCGCGCCACTCGCCCGCCGCTCCGCCCCACATCGCCGGCCCGGGAGGCCCAGGAGGGGCCCCCGAGGCCCGTTGCTGCCGCCCGCGCACGCCGTCCTCCTTCCCCGACGTCGTCGCCCGATCCGCCCCGCTCCCTCGCCAGATTGTTGCGCCGGCCGCCGCGCCCGCCATTATCGGCCACCGCGTCTCTCCCCGCGACCCCGCCGCAGCTGCTTCGCCGACGCCGCGGCGGCGCCCGAGACGTCCGAGTGCCGCGCCGCCAGTCTTCTCGCCGGATCCGGCCTCCCCGCGCCGGAGCGACGCCTCTCCCTCGCCGGAGTAGAAGACCCTCGTCGGTGAACTCCGGATCCGCCGCCACCGCTACAGTGTTTTTTTTCGCCAGATCCAGATCCAGCTACAGTGAAACCCTAGGTTGACTTTCCCCCTCTCCCATCTTTTTCTTCGTGCTACGTTTGACCGGCCATATCTTTGCATCCGTAGCTCCGATTTGGGCATATGATATATCAAAGTCTTCGTCTCGACGAGTACATCATTTCATTCCATTGCATCATTTGCACTTAAGGTCATCTTGGTGCCCAAAATGCTGTTGGAAGGAGGCATCATGAGTTAAATTGCAGATCCGTTAGCCCTACATTGACTTTTGTCATTTTTGCCATGATTATTGTGTGCATGATATGCCTGTGCCCGTTTGGGATGAATTGTTAAGCATGTTGTCTTCTTTCTAGAGGTGCCTCCCTTGCATTTTTAGGATGTGTATGTTGTCTTGTGCAAGCTTGCGAAGAGGGGTACCTGAGTTTACTGATTTCAGGGACTTAGTGAAAATCACTAAGTCTGGGATGTTTTAGTTCACGATGCTATATGTCCAGCTTGTTTCCTAGTGATCCGTGCCTCTTTTGAGGATGATCAGTAAGAGTGATTTGTTATGCTTGTTGTGCTTAATCCATACATGTCTTTACTTGTTATGTTGGAGTACCCTAGGTTGACTCAATCAAGCTCAACTTTTGCATAGTTGTTGTTTTGGGCAGATCGTGATCTCTTTTGCGATTTTGTCGGGGCTATTGCTAGTGATCCATGCATGCTATGCCATTGTTCTTGACATGTCTAGCTAGCATTTTGTGCCTTCTTAATGGATATATGCTTGCCTTGCCATGACTTGCACCGTAGTGAGTGCATCGAGCTCGTTTACATGCCTCCGTGAGTTATGATTTCAGCATGTCCCAGTTTTCACTGTCTGAAAACTGTTTGTGTTTCATCGATGTTCGTGTGCTCGTTACAGTATTTTGTGAACCCTTTTGGCCCCAGGTCATTTTGGGTGTTTTGTTAAGCTTGTTGAGTAGCTCCATGCCATGCTCTTACTTGCCATGTTCAGGTTTTGCTTCATGTTGTTTTGCTGCTCCGAAGAGAGCATCGTGGTCTGAAATTTCAGACTAGCGTTAATTTCGCTAAGTCTGAAATCTATTTTGCTTATTCAGTTTTTCCATGCTTGTTTGAAGCCCTTAATGGATGAATTTGCCTATTCCTCAGTCCTGGTGATTTGTTAAGCTTCTTGAGTACATCACTGCCATGCAATTTGTTTTCATGTTTGGTGGCTGTAGCATGTTCATTTCGTTGCATTTAGGAGCCTACTTGCTGTAAATCGCAGATCGGTTCGTTTAGTAAATCGCTTGCCATTTCCAAACCGTAGCTCCGATTGCCATGATCTTTATATTGTTTTCAGGAGATTTCTTCCCCTCTATCCAGTGGCACACTTGGTTTTCCAAGTTGAGGCCAGGTTCATGCATTTCCTATCACGTCTTGCATTTTGCATCCCGCATCGCATCCCGCATAGCATATCGTCTTTGCATATTATTGGTTGCCCTTGCACGTGGTTGATTGTATCCTTGTTGCTTGTTTGTGTTGTTGGGTAGAGCCGGGAGACGAGTTCGCTAACGAGGAGCCCGTTGAGTTTGCTTTTGAGGATCCAGTCAACTCTGACTACTGTGTAGGCAAGACGATCACACCCTTGAAATCACTACTATCTTTGCTATGCTAGATTGCTCGCTCTTTTGCTTTGCCAATGCTACGATGCCTACCACTTGCTTGTCAGCCTCCCAATTGCCATGATTGAGCCTCTAACCCACCTTTTACCTAGCAAACCATTGATTGGCTATGTTACCGCTTTGCTCAACCCCTTCTTATAGCGTTGCTAGTTGCAGGTGAAGATTGGAGCCGTTCCTTGTTGGAACATTTATTTACTTGTTGGGATATCATTATATTGCTATGTTATCTTTACTCATCTATATACTTGGTAAAGGGTGGAAGGCTCGGCCTCTCGCCTAGTGTTTTGTTCCACTCTTGCCGTCCTAGTTTCCGTCATATCGGTGTTATGTTCCCGGATTGTTGCGTCCCTTACGCGGTTGGGCTATAATGGGAACCCCTTGATAGTTCGCCTTGATTAAAGCTTGTCCAGCAATGCCCAACATTGGTTTTACCATTTGCCACCTACCCCTTTTTCCCTTGGGTTTCCGGAGCCCGAGGGTCATCTTTATTTTAGCCCCCCCGGGCCAGTGCTCATCTGAGTGTTGGACCGAACTAGAGTCCTGTGCAGCGCCCCCTCGGGGAAACCCGATGTTTGGTTTTAGTTGTATGGAGCGCTCATCTGAGTGTGCCCTGAGAAAGAGATATGTGCAGCTCCTATCGGGATTTGTCGGCACATTCGGGTGGTGTTGCTGGTCTTGTTTTAACCCGTCGAATCATCTTGTTGTACCGGGATACCGAGTCTGATCGGTGGGTCCTGGGTGGAGGTCTATTCCTTCGTTGACCGTGAGAGCTTGTTATGGGCTAAGTTGGGACCCCCCTGCAGGGATTGATCTTTCGAAAGCCGTGCCCGCGGTTATGGGCAGATGGGAATTTGTTAATGTCCAGTTGTAGATAACTTGAACCTTAAATAATTAAAATGAATCAACTGCGTGTGTTGCCGTGATGGCCTCTTCTCGGCGGAGTCCGGGAAGTGGACACGGCGTTGGAGTTATGTTTGCGTAGGCTGCTCTATATAGTTTTCCGCTCGTGCTTTGCCTCCTCTTCTCGCTCTTCTTTGCGAATAAGTTAGCCACCATATATGCTAGTCGCTTGCTGCAGCTCCACTTACATTACCCCTTTCCTACCTATTAAGCTTAAATAGTCTTGATCGCGAGGGTGCGAGATTGCTGAGTCCTTTGTGGCTCACAGATTACTATTACACCAGATGCAGGGACCGATGATACCTCTCCGGATGGTGCGCTCGAGCTGAAGTGGGAGTACGACGAGGACTCTCAGCGATACTATGTGTCTTTTCCGGATGATCAGTAGGGATGCCTATTCGGGGTTCGATTCAGGGTCTAGTCGCTTGTTGGGGGTCTTTTCTATTTTGGCGCCGTAGTTGGGCCATGAGTGATTGTATGATGGATGCTATTTATGTACTTTGATGTGACGTGCGAGTGTAAGCCAACTATGCTATTATTCCCCTTTTTTATATATGTACATGGGTTGTGTAATGATTCCCGACTTGCGACATTGCTTTCAATGCGCCTATGTCTCTAAGTCGTGCCTCGACACGTGGGAGACATAGCCGCATCGAGGGCGTTACAAGTTGGTAATCAGAGCCTTCCCCGACCTTAGGAGCCCCATTGCTTGATCGTTTTTAGCAGCCGAGTTGTGTCTAGAAAAATGTTTTGAGTCCTTAGGAATTATATATCGGAGAGCTTAGGAATTCTTTTTTACTTCCCAGTCTCCTCATCGCTCTGGTAAGGCATCCTGACGTAGAGTTTTGACTCTTCTCTTCTCAAATTTCACTAAATTTTTTTTAGGATCACGCGAGTATCTTGGTTTTGTTCTGATGGCTTATGATGAGAATACTGTCTTGGTGCCTCCTGTCAGGGGTTTAGTGGAAGTGTCCCGGGGAGTTGAGCTCTGAGGTGTTGTCATGATAATTCTATCATTGCAATTCTGGTATACTTGAGATATGTGCGCGACATCGAAAATCTCCTTTATGCAGTTCGTTGGTGAGATAACCTCGACGCCACCCAGTACTGGGCGGGAGTTCGGGAGTATCGCCATAACTTGTATAACGGATGCTTTTCGAAGGTTGAGATAGATGGTTTCCGAAGGTTTCTTGGTTATGTGTTGAAGGATGGATGCAGCTGGATGTAGGATTTGCTAGCTTGGGTGAGATATTATGCTTCCCCTGTATCCCCAACACCTGATTGCATAACCGGAAAGTTTCGGGAGTTTCATAGGTGGGAATTCAAGTAGCCGTAGGATATCTTTCCAACAGATGTGTGATATGAAATTGGGGTTCGACGTCTAGTGGTTCGCCTATTCACGGTCGATTTTACAGTGACCTCGTTGTGTCTTAAAGAGTCCTTGGCTATGCTGACTCGGGGACGCTTCGTATGTCATGTGCACTGCCTTGTACATGATGGTGCTGTACGGTCGAGCCCGTGTAGGTCCTACCATGAAAACTTCGGACGAAATTTCTATCATGTGTTTGTTCCGGCTTATTCCGCAAGCCAACCCTTGGTTTTATTTCGAGTTGTGGTATTCGTTCTCCTTCGACGTCATATGTTGATTCCATCCCTCGTTGGTGTACCTCTTCTACCTGATTCTTCGTGGCTTCGCAATTTAGGAATATGTGACCACTTCAAGAGAAGTGCATTCGTTCATTTTGTTCGGATGTGAAGACTTTATGTTGCAATTTTCATTCCATTGGATTCACCTTCAATATTTTCTCTATTTGTGCGCTAATGGTGGTCAACCTCTTCAGGATGCCTCCCGCTAAGAGCACCAGTCAGAACCAGAATCAAGATCCGCCGCCACCTCCGCCTCCTCCGGAAGCATGGAAAGTTGTGATGGCTGCTACTAATGCAAACACACAGCTGATCATGCAAATCATCCAAGAGCGGAATCAAAGCAGTCAAGCAAATCAAGGCAACAACCAGAACCATTTTGCAACTCTGAATCAGTTCCTCGCAAATGGTCCAAAGACGTTCAGCAACTGCGTTGAGGCTACCGATGCTGATGATTGGTTAGTCGATCTGGGCAAGCATTTTGAATGTAGCAACGTCAGACCTGAAGATTTCGTCAAGTTCGCGTCTTTCCAGCTCAAGGATCAGGCCGCAGAGTGGTTTCAGCAGTACCGGGATTCCAGAGGTGGACGTTTGATCACTTGGGATGATTTCCGTCGTGATTTCCGAGCTCATCACATCCCTCAAAGTGTGACTGAAAGCAAACGTGAAGAATTCCGCAATCTGAAGCAAGGCTCTTTGTCTGTCTATGACTACAACAAGTTGTTCCAGAAGCTCGCCCGTTTTGCCCAGCAGGATGTTCCTGATGAGAAGAGCATGATCTATCAGTTCAGGAGTGGTCTTCGTGAAGAAATTCAGCTCACTCTTGTCCTCTTCGAGCCGCTGAGATACGATGAGTTCTACAACATGGCACTGAAGCAAGAGGCTGCTCAGCTAAGGTGTGATGCTTCCAGGAAGCGAGTCAGAGACACTACGCCTTCTTCCTCTACTCAAGTGGCCAAGCAGCAGAAGTATTGGCTTCCTCCTCCTCCGTTCCGTCAGCCGTATCAGCAGAAGAGCAAAGGTGGCAGTGGTTCATCCCACCCACCCAACCCAGGCTTTCAGAACAAGACTTCGTCTCAAGCTTCAAGATCGAGTGCTCCGTACCACCGTCCGCTCTCAGAGGTCACGTGCAACAAGTGCCAACAGAAGGGTCACCATGCCAACAAGTGTTTCAACCAGAGGCGTCTTCCTCCTCCTCCTCCTCCTGTCAGATCAGCAAGTACAGCTGTGGTCAAGCATAATCCCAAGTCCGCCAAGGTCAATATGGTGAATGCAGCTTAGGCAGAGGATTCGTCAGATGTGATCATGGGTAACCTTCCTGTTAATGATATTCCTGCAAAAGTTCTTTTTAACACAGGTGCATCGCATTGTTTCATTTCCAAACCTTTTGCATCAAAGTATGAGTGTGATTATCAGTATCTGCAAAGTGCCTTGCAAATTGTGTCACCGGGCAAGCAGATGACAGCTAACACCTGCGTTCCAGAGGTTACTATCACTTTGGGCGACTACAAGTTCCTTTCTTCCCCAATTGTTCTTGGCGATTCCGATATCGATCTTATTCTTGGGATGGACTGGCTCTCTAAACACAAGGCTCACCTCGATTGTGCAGCCAGGCAGATTCAACTGACTCATTTGTCTGAGGATGTAATTGTCTTTGCCGCTCAGGATAATACCATCCGGTTGTTCTCTCTCAATGAGAAGGGTGAATTGGATGCTATTTCGCAGATTCCGGTTGTTTGTGAGTATCAAGATGTCTTCCCAGAAGAACTCCCAGGCATGCCTCCAAACCGGCCCGTTGAATTTGTTATTGAACTTGAGCCCGGTACGGAACCTATGTGCAAACGTCCCTACAAGCTCGGCCCCGAAGAGTTGAAGGAGTTGAAGAAACAACTCGATGTTCAAGAAAGAATGGGTCTCATTCAGCCTAGTACTTCTCCGTGGGGTTGTGGTGTTATTTTTGTGAAGAAGAAGGATGGAACGGACCGACTTTGTGTTGATTACCGTCCATTGAACAAGAAGACCATCAAGAACAAATACCCACTTCCCAACATTAATGAGCTGTTCGAACAACTCAAGGGTGCCCAAGTATTCTCCAAGCTTGACCTCCGCATGGGTTATCACCAAATTCGCATTCGTGAGCAAGATATTCCCAAGACGGTGTTCAGAACAAGCTATGGGTCATATGAATACACTGTCATGGCTTTTGGCCTCGCCAATGCTCCTCCGACGTTCTCTCGCATGATGAACTTCATCTTCAACCCCTACACCAATGACTTCGTTTTGGTCTATCTCGACGACATTCTGGTTTTCTCGAAGAACAAGGAAGATCATGCCAAGCACTTGCGTTTGGTTCTTGACAAGCTAAGGGAACATCAGTTCTACGCCAAGTTCTCCAAGAGTGAATTTTGGCTCGATGAGGTTCTTTATCTTGGTCATATCATCTCTGCCAAGGGCATTTCCGTGGATCCTGAGAAGGTGTCTGCAATCGTTAATTGGGAACCTCCTCAGAATGTGAAGCAACTCCGTAGCTTCCTCGGTCTCGCAAGTTATTGCTGAAGATTCGTTGAAAACTTTTCCAAGATCGCGAAGCCTCTCTCAAATCTTCTTCAGAAGCACGTCAAGTACGTTTGGTCTCCGGAGTGTGATATCGCTTTCAACGCTTTGAAAGAGAAATTGATCACTACTCCAGTTCTAACTCCGCCCGATGAAACCAAGCCGTACGAGGTCTTTTGTGATGCCTCTCTCCAAGGTCTAGGTGCTGTACTGATGCAAGAGAAGAAAGTTGTTGCTTATACCTCTTGCCAGTTGAAGCCTAATGAGAAGAACTACCCCACTCATGATCTCAAGTTGGCGGCAGTTGTGCACGCATTGTTGACTTGGAGACATCTTCTCTTGGGAAGGAAAGTGGACATTTTCACTGATCACAAGAGTCTCAAGTACATCTTCACTCAGCCTAATCTCAACCTCAGGCAAACTCGATGGGTCGAAATGATTCAAGAGTACAATCCGAGTATCGAGTATACTCCAGGCAAGGCTAATGTGATTGCTGACGCTTTGAGCAGAAAAGCATATTGCAACAGTCTGATTCTCAAGCCTTATCAACCCGAGCTTTGTGAAGCTTTCCGCAAACTTAATCTGCAAGTTGTTCCTCAGGGTTTCCTCGCCAACCTTCAAGTTTCTCCTACCTTGGAAGACCAGATTCGCCAAGCCCAGCTTCTTGATGCTATGGTGAAAAAGGTGAAGATTGGTATTGCAAAGAGTCAGTCCAAGTACAAGTGCTACCGACTTGATGACAAGGACACTCTCTTCTTCGAGGATCGAATTGTTGTGCCCAAAGGTGAACTTCGTAAAGTGATCATGAATGAGGCTCACAACTCTCTCCTCTCCATCCACCCTGGTAGCACAAAGATGTATCAAGATCTGAAGCAAACCTATTGGTGGACTCGAATGAAGCGCGAGATCGCTCAATTCGTGAATGAATGTGATGTCTGCAGAAGAGTGAAAGCAGAACACCAAAGGCCAGCAGGTCTCCTCCAACCTCTTGCCATTCCAGAATGGAAGTTTGACCACATTGAAATGGACTTCGTGACTGGGTTTCCTAAGTCCAAGCGTGGCAATGATGCTATATTCGTTGTCATCGACAAGCTCACCAAAGTGGCTCATTTCCTGCCTATCAAAGAGTCAATCACTGCAGCTCAATTGGCGGAGCTCTATACCTCTCGAATTGTCTATCTGCACGGTATTCCTCAAGTGATATCTTCAGACCGTGGCAGCATCTTTACCTCCAAGTTTTGGGATTCTTTTCAAAAGGCCATGGGCACCAGCATTCGCTTCAGCACTGCTTTCGATCCTCAAACAAGCGGTCAAGTCGAGCGTGTCAACCAGATTCTTGAAGATATGCTCAGAGCGTGTGTTATCTCCTTCGGCATGAAGTGGGAGGATTGTCTTCCTTATGCTGAATTCTCGTACAACAACAGTTTCCAAGCAAGTTCCGGCAAGGCCCCATTTGAAATTCTGTATGGTAGGAAGTGCCGTACACCTCTCAACTGGTCTGAAACCGGTGAACGTCAGCTGCTGGGTAATGACCTAATCACAGAGGCAGAAGAAATGTGCAAGGTCATTCGTGATAAGCTCAAAGCAGCCCAATCCCGCCAGAAGAGCTACTATGATAGTAAGCACCGTGATTTGGCTTTCGAGATCGGAGATCATGTCTACCTCCGCGTCTCTCCTATGAAAGGGACTCGTCGCTTCGGTATCAAAGGGAAGCTTGCCCCCAGATACGTCGGGCCTTTCAAGATCGTCAGTAAGAGAGGCGACCTCGCCTATCAACTCGAGTTTCCTGTAAACTTTGCCAATGTTCATGATGTGTTCCATGCCCCGCAACTCCGAAAGTGCTTCAAGATGCCTGAGCGCACCGTAAACTTCGAGGACATTGAGCTCCAAGAATATCTCTCCTATCGTGAGCACCCAGTTGCAATCCTTGAAGAGACTGAATGCAAAACTCGCAACAAGTCAATCAAATTTCTCAAAGTCAAGTGGTCACACCATTCCGACCGTGAAGCTACCTGGGAACGCGAGGATCACCTCCGTTCTAAGTACCCGGAGTTCTTTCAGTCCTAGATCTCGGGACGAGATCTTTTCGTAGTGGTGGAGTGTTGTAACGCCCCATATGTAACCTTCCCGAATTGTACTCCAACTCTTGCCGTTTCCGGCATTAAGTTATATTTAATTCTCGAGTTCGGGTCTTTGTCTCCGTGTGTGGTTTATGTTTTCGTGCATCTCATATCATGTCATCACGTGCATTGCATTTGCATACATGTTCATCTCATGCATTCGAGCATTTTCCCCGTTGTCCGTTTTGCATTCCGGCGCTTCGTTCTCCTCCGGTGGCCATTTCTAGCTTTCTTTCATGTGTGGGGATTAAACATTTCCGGATTGGGCCGAGACTTGCCATGCGGCCTTGGTTTACTACCGGTAGACCGCCTGTCAAGTTTCGGGTCATTTGGACTTCGTTTGATACTCCAACGGTTAACCGAGGGACCGAAAAGGCCTCGTGTGTGTGCAGCCCAACACCCCTCCATTTTGGCCCAAAACCCACCAAACTCTGCTCCATCTTCTCGGTCGTTCGATCATGATCGTGTGGGCGAAAACCGCACCTCATTTGGAGCTTCCTAGCTCCCTCTACCTCTATAAATAGATCTCCTTCCGAAATCCCGGATCCCCTCATCTCAAACCCTAGAAAATCGCCCCCGCGCCCGGCCGGACACGTCCGAATCCGGCCGGACGCGTCCGCTCCGCCCCGCCGCTGCCACGTGGCGCCGCGCCACTCGCCCGCCGCTCCGCCCCACATCGCCGGCCCGGGAGGCCCAGGAGGGGCCCCCGAGGCCCGTTGCTGCCGCCCGCGCGCGCCGCCCTCCTTCCCCGACCTCGTCGCCCGATCCGCCCCGCTCCCTCGCCGGATTGTTGCACCGGCCGCCGCGCCCGCCATTATCGGCCGCCGCGTCTCTCCCCACGACCCCGCCGTAGCTGCTTCGCCGACGCCGCGGCGGCGCCCGAGACGTCCGAGTGCCGCGCCGCCAGTCTTCTCGCCGGATCCGGCCTCCCCGCGCCGGAGCGGCGCCTCTCCCTCGCCGGAGTAGAAGACCCTCGTCGGTGAACTCCGGATCCGCCGCCACCGCTACAGTGTTTTTTTTTCGCCAGATCCAGATCCAGCTACAGTGAAACCCTAGGTTGACTTTCCCCCTCTCCCATCTTTTTTTTCGTGCTACGTTTGACCGGCCATATCTTTGCATCCGTAGCTCCGATTTGGGCATATGATATATCAAAGTCTTCGTCTCGACGAGTACATCATTTCATTCCATTGCATCATTTGCATTTGAGGTCATCTTGGTGCCCAAAATGTTGTTGGAAGGAGGCATCATGAGTTAAATTGCAGATCTGTTAGCCCTACATTGACTTTTGTCATTTTTGCCATGATTATTGTGTGCATGATATGCCTGTGCCCCTTTGGGATGAATTGTTAAGCATGTTGTCTTGTTTCCAGAGGTGCCTCCCTTGCATTTTTAGGATGTGTATGTTGTCTTGTGCAAGCTTGCGAAGAGGGGTACCTGAGTTTACTGATTTCAGGGACTTAGTGAAAATCACTAAGTCTGGGATGTTTTAGTTCACGATGCTATATGTCCAGCTTGTTTCCTAGTGATCCGTGCCTCTTTTGAGGATGATCAGTAAGAGTGATTTGTTATGCTTGTTGTGCTTAATCCATCCATGTCTTTACTTGTTATGTTGGAGTACCCTAGGTTGACTCAATCGAGCTCAACTTTTGCATAGTTGTTGTTTTGGGCAGATCGTGATCTCTTTTGCGATTTTGCCGGGGCTATTGCTAGTGATCCATGCATGCTATGCCATTGTTCTTGCCATGTCTAGCTAGCATTTTGTGCCTTATTAATGGATATATGCTTGCCTTGCCATGACTTGCACCGTAGTGAGTGCATCGAGCTCGTTTACATGCCTCCGTGAGTTATGATTTCAGCATGTCCCAGTTTTCACTAAGTCTGAAAACTGTTTGTGTTTCATCGATGTTTGTGTGCTCGTTACAGTATTTTGTGAACCCTTTTGGCCCCAGGTCATTTTGGGTGTTTTGTTAAGCTTGTTGAGTAGCTCCATGCCATGCTCTTACTTGCCATGTTCAGGTTTTGCTTCATGTTGTTTTGCTGCTCCGAAGAGAGCATCGTGGTCTGAAATTTCAGACTAGCGTTAATTTCGCTAAGTCTGAAATCTATTTTGCTTATTCAGTTTTTCCATGCTTGTTTGAAGCCATTAATGGATGAATTTGCCTATTCCTCAGTCCTGGTGATTTGTTAAGCTTCTTGAGTACATCACTGCCATGCAATTTGTTTTCATGTTTGGTGGCCGTAGCATGTTCATTTCGTTGCATTTAGGAGCCTACTTGCTGTAAATCGCAGATCGGTTCGTTTAGTAAATCGCTTGCCATTTCCAAACCGTAGCTCCGATTGCCATGATCTTTATATTGTTTTCAGGGGATTTCTTCCCCTCTATCCAGTGGCACACTTGGTTTTCCAAGTTAAGGCCAGGTTCATGCATTTCCTGTCACGTCTTGCATTTTGCATCCCGCATCGCATCCCGCATAGCATATCGTCTTTGCATATTATTGGTTGCCCTTGCACGTGGTTGATTGTATCCTTGTTGCTTGTTTGTGTTGTTGGGTAGAGCCGGGAGACGAGTTCGCTAACGAGGAGCCCGTTGAGTTTGCTTTTGAGGATCCAGTCAACTCTGACTACTGTGTAGGCAAGATGATCACACCCTTGAAATCACTACTATCTTTGCTATGCTAGATTGCTCGCTCTTTTGCTTTGCCAATGCTACGATGCCTACCACTTGCTTGTCAGCCTCCCAATTGCCATGATTGAGCCTCTAACGCACCTTTGACCTAGCAAACCATTGATTGGCTATGTTACCGCTTTGCTCAGCCCCTTCTTATAGCGTTGCTAGTTGCAGGTGAAGATTGGAGCCGTTCCTTGTTGGAACATTTATTTACTTGTTGGGATATCATTATATTGCTATGTTATCTTTACTCATCTATATACTTGGTAAAGGGTGGAAGGCTCGGCCTCTCGCCTAGTGTTTTGTTCCACTCTTGCCGTCCTAGTTTCCATCATATCGGTGTTATGTTCCCGGATTGTTGCGTCCCTTACGCGGTTGGGCTATAATGGGAACCCCTTGATAGTTCGCCTTGATTAAAGCTTGTCCAGCAATGCCCAACATTGGTTTTACCATTTGCCACCTACCCCTTTTTCCCTTGGGTTTCCGGAGTCCGAGGGTCATCTTTATTTTAGCCCCCCCCCGGGCCAGTGCTCCTCTGAGTGTTGGACCGAACTAGAGTCCTGTGCAGTGCCCCCTCGGGGAAACCCGAGGTTTGGTTTTAGTTGTATGGAGCGCTCATCTGAGTGTGCCCTGAGAAAGAGATATGTGCAGCTCCTATCGGGATTTGTCGGCACATTCGGGCGGTGTTGCTGGTCTTGTTTTAACCTATCGAATCATCTTGTTGTACCGGGATACCGAGTCTGATCGGTGGGTCCTGGGTGGAGGTCTATTCCTTTGTTGACCATGAGAGCTTGTTATGGGCTAAGTTGGGACCCCCCTGCAGGGATTGATCTTTGAAAGCCGTGCCCGCGGTTATGGGTAGATGGGAATTTGTTATTGTCCGGTTGTAGATAACTTGAACCTTAAATAATTAAAATGAATCAACTGCGTGTGTTGCCGTGATGGCCTCTTCTCGGCGGAGTCCGGGAAGTGGACATGACGTTGGAGTTATGTTTGCGTAGGCTGCTCTATATAGTTTTCCGCTCGTGCTTTGCCTCCTCTTCTCGCTCTTCTTCGCGAATAAGTTAGCCACCATATATGCTAGTCGCTTGCTGCAGCTCCACTTACATTACCCCTTTCCTACCTATTAAGCTTAAATAGTCTTGATCGCGAGGGTGCGAGATTGCTGAGTCCTTTGTGGCTCACAGATTACTATTACACCAGATGCGGGGACCGATGATACCTCTCCGGATGGCACGCTCGAGCTGAAGTGGGAGTACGACGAGGACTCTCAGCGATACTATGTGTCTTTTCCGGATGATCAGTAGGGATGCCTATTCGGGGTTCGATTCAGGGTCTAGTCGCTTGTTGGGGGTCTTTTCTATTTTGGCGCCGTAGTCGGGCCATGAGTGATTGTATGATGGATGTTATTTATGTACTTTGATGTGACGTGGCGAGTGTAAGCCAACTATGCTATTGTTCCCCTTTTTTTATATATGTACATGGGTTGTGTAATGATTCCCGACTTGCGACATTGCTTTCAATGCGCCTATGTCTCTAAGTCGTGCCTCGACACGTGGGAGACATAGCCGCATCGAGGGCGTTACAGGAACCATTAGTGACTCCTGAGAATGGCTTGGTTGGCTGAAGCTGATCGTATGGCACTTGGAGATTGTCGAACGTCTCGAGGGACAGGACGTTGAGTCCTGCTCCGCCGTCAATGAGGGTCCTGGTGACCTGCACATTGCTGATGACTAGGGAGCAAAGCATCGGGAGGACCCCGGCCGTTGGCACGCACTTGAGCTGATCCGCTGAGTTGAACGTGATAGCACACGCAGACCACCTGAGAGGGCGCGTGGCCTCAAGCTTGGGGAGGATTGCATTCACCTCGCGAGCAAACTTCTTGAAGATGCGCTGTGAGGCTGGGGCCTGCGCGCCACCCAAGATGCAAGCGATTGCGCGCAGCTCCTGGAAGCCCCCAGCCCCCTCGTCTTGATGTTGGTCTTCGTTCCGCCTTGGCGGTGGCGGCAGAGGTGGAAGGCCTGCGTTTCCGTATGGGCGATCCTCACGAGGCTCATCTCTCCAGCCTCCCTCACGAGGCTGGTCCTGCCAGCGATCCTCGCGAGGTCGGTCACGCCACCCTTGCCGAGGGCCACGGTCTTCCCATCGTCCGCCACCTCTTCCTCCTCCTCGGCCATAGCCCTTGTCGTTGCACTCGGGGCGTCGGCCGACACGTCCATCTCTCACGGTCCTGAGCCCTTAACATTCATTGGTGTTGTGGGTGTGGAGGTCGTGGTACACGCAGTACCGACTGCCCTTGGATGACTCAGGCTGATCCCTGCCTCGCTTGGTGTCTGGTTCCTCTGCAAGCACGGCAGCCCCCTTGCGCTTCACGTCCTTGGCCTTGGGCTTCTTCTCTTTTGGGTCGGCAACCGGGAGTTCGAGGAGGGAAAGGCGCACTTCCTCAACCCTGGCACACTTGGTCGCCAAGTTGAACAGCTCCAGGGATGTGCACAGGTCTTCATGGATTGCTAGCTCCTCCTTCATCTTGATGTCGCGTACGCCATCGGAGAAGGCCGAGATGATGGATTCTTCGGTCACCTTGGGGATCTTGAGTTGAGCATTGTTGAAGCGCTGGATGTATTTCTGCAGGGTTTCCCCTTGCTACTGCTTGATGCGGCGCAGATCGCTCACGGCCGGGGGCCAGTCGTGAGTGCCCTGGAAGTTGGCGATGAAGCGAGTGCGCATCTCGTCCCAGGAGGAGATCGTGCCAGGAGCCAGGTTCAGGAGCCAGGTGTGGGCCCCATCGTTGAGCGCCATGGGAAACCAGTTCGCCATGACCCTTTTGTCTCTGTTGGCGGCTTCGATGCATAGCTCATAGAGCTGTAGGAACTCCGCGGGGTCCGTCGTACCATCATAGCGAGGGGGGAGGTCAGGCTTGAATTTGCCTGGCCATGCGACGCCGCATAGCTCGGCGGTGAGGGCGCGACAGCCTGCCGTGGCCACCAGTGCCCTTTGCTGGTACTGGGCTTGTTCCTGGGGATTACCGCGCACCGCCGCTTGGAGCAACGCGGGGTCTTGGCATGGAGGTGCAGGGACGCGATCTTGGCGCGCCGGCGCTGGGAGCGCGCGAGCACCTTCTTGGGGACGAGGGATCTCTTGGCAGCTCCTTTCTTTCTGCGCAGGAGCCGGATGCGGAGGGTCTCGCCCTGGGGCTCCATGCCTTGGAGCCATGGTGCCTTCTTGGGGAGGAGGTGGTGGAGGCGCCTCTTGATCCTTGCCTCCTGCGCTGAATGGAGGGCGAGGCAACAAGAGGGACGGCAAGGGGGAGCCCCCTGCGGCGCTGACGAGCTTGGTGATGCGGGCGAGCCAATCCTCGTAGAGGTCGTCGGTGGGGCGGTAGTGCAAGAGCTCTCTTGCCAGGAGCAGCGCGGCGTGCGCATCCGCGGGGGCGCGACAGGCGTGGGACGACGAAGCGGCTGGAGTCAGCGACGGTGTGGCAGTGCGACCCTCCCGCCGCACCGAAGGATGCTGGGAGGAGGCCTGCTGCTCGTTCCCCACCGGGCCGATGGCGGCGTTGGCGGCAGGCGATGGGGAACGACGAGGACGTCCGCCGACAGGCGCCGTCTGGGTGACGCGGGTGGCGAGAGCAGCCCGGCGCTCGGCGTGAGCCCGACGAGCGTCAGCCATGGACATGACGGAAGATCGTACACGAACAGTGGAAGAAAGATTCCGGCGCACCCCTACCTAGCGCGCCAAATGTCGGATTTTGGGTTCCGGCATACACTTGAGGTTCGAACACTGGGGTGCGCGTGGAGATCTCTCCCCTACCGATCTACGTCCAATCTCCTCGCGTGATCTAAACTGGAAACAATGAACAACACAAGGGACACAAGGTTTATACTGGTTCGGGCCACCGTTGTGGTGTAATACTCTACTCCAGTGTGTGGTGTGGTGGATTGCCTCAGGGGCTGATGATGATTAGTATAAGGGAAGAACAGCCTCGCGAGAGGTGTTCTTGAGCTAGTGCGATGAACTGCTTGGGTGAGTTCGATCGCCTCTCTCTCTCTGCTAGGGTTCTACCAGATCTCCCGTTGTCTGGGTGTGTTGATCTCTTCGGGGGTCTCCCTCTACTTTGTGGTGGCTAGCTCTATTTATAGAGGCCCTGGGCCTCTCCCCAAATAATGAGCGGGAAGGGCGCCAACAATTGGCCATTTTGAAGGGGAACATCTAGTACAAGTTATCCTGACCAAAGGCGGTCTTCGGCTGCCAAAAGTACTGGTGATGACGCCGTCTTGGGCTCCACGGTGACCTCCGTCCTGCCGCTCTGTTGGTCTTGGTCTCGTTGCACCGGAATGGTAACCTTTGCCCGGTGTCTTGGCCTGTGCTTGCCCCCTTTGCACCAAAGGGGACACAAGGACATTGCGCAGGCCGGCGCCCGCCTAGCGCCCGCCTGCTCTCGACGTCATGGCTTGCGTCACGGGCTCCTTGCGAGGTATCCCCGCCTTGATCTCTCCGCCTCCTCGCAAGCCTTACTGATGAGGCTGCCTCTGAGGAAGCTTCCGGTCGTCCGCCCCGCGAGGCTTGGCCCCTCGCAAGGGTCTTGAGCTTGAGCTGATGAAGATGGGCCGCGCTGGGCCCCCACTTGAGCCACGCCGCAGGCAGGCAAGTCTGGGGACCCCCATTCCCAGAACGCCGACAACCTCGGCACTACGCGCATGCTCCTAGGGGGATAGATTGGTAGGAAAAGACCATCGCTCGTCCCCGACCGCCACTCATAAGGAGGACAATCAAATAACACCTCATGTTTCAAATTTGTTACATAACATTTACCATACGTTTATGCTATGGGACTTGCAAACTTAAACTCAAGCATTTCTCAATTTCACAACTACTCAACTAGCACAACTTTGATATTATTACCTCCATATCTCAAAACAATCATCAAGCATCAAACTTTTCATAGTATTCAAAACACTCATAAGAAAATTTTACTAATCTTGAATACCTAGCATATTAGGATTTTAAGAAAATTACCATGCTATTTAAGACTCTCAAAATAATCTAAGTGAATCATGAGAGATCAATATTTTCTATAAAACAAATCCACCACCGTGCTCTAAAAGATATAAGTGAAGTACTAGAGCAAAACTATATAACTCAAAAGATATAAGCGAAGCACATAGAGTATTCTAGCAAATTCCAAATCATGTATGGCTCTCTCAAAAGGTGTGTACAGCAAGGATTATTGTGGTAAACTAAAAAGTAAATACTCAAATCATACAAGACGCTCTAAGCAAAACACATATCATGTGGCGAACAAAAATATAGCTCCAAGTAAAGTTACCGATAGAAGTAGACGAAAGAGGAGATGCCTTCCGGGGCACCCCCAAGCTTTGGCTTTTAGGTTTCCTTAGATTATCTTGGGGGTGCCATGGGCATCCCCAATCTTAGGCTCTTGCTACTCCTTGTTCCATAACCCATCAAATCTTTACCCAAAACTTGAAAACTTCACAACACAAAACTTAAAGTAGAAAATCTCGTGAGCTCCGTTAGCGAAAGAAAACAAAAGACCATTTCAAGGTACTGTAATGAACTCATTCTTTATTTATATTGGTGTTATACCTACTGTATTCCAACTTCTCTATGGTTTATAAACTATTTTACTAGCCATAGATTCATCAAAATAAGCAAACAACACACACAAAACAGAATCTGTCAAAAACAGAACAGTCTGTAGTAATCTGTAGCTAGCGCAAGATCTGGAACCCCAAAAATTCTAAAATAAATTGCTTGACGTGAGGAATTTATCTATTAATCATCTTCAAAAAGAATTAACTAAATATCACTTTCCAAATAAAAATGGCAGCAGTTCTCGTGAGCGCTAAAGTTTCTGTTTTTTACAGCAAGTGTAACAAGACTTTCCCCAAGTCTTCCCAACGGTTCTACTTGGCACAAACACTAATTAAACACAAAAAACACAACCAAAAGAGGCTAGATAAATTATTTATTACTAAACAGGAGCAAAAAGTAAGGAATAAAAATAAAATTGGGTTGCCTCCCAACAAGCGCTATCGTTTAACGTCCCTAGCTAGGCATACGATTTCAACGATGCTCACATGAAAGACAAGAATTGAAGCACAAAGAGAGAATCATAAAGCACGTGACAAACACATCTAAGTCTAACATACTTCCTATGCATAGTCATCTTATAGGCATACAAATTAGCAAGGCAAGAAAAAACTAGCATATGCAAGGAAGCGGAAAGAAACAATAGCAATCTCAACATAACGAGAGGTAGTTTAGTAACATGAAAATTTCTACCACCATATTTTCCTCTCTCATAATAATTACATGTAGGATCATAATCAAATTCAACCAAATAGCTATCACATAAAATATTTTCAACATGATCCATATGCATGCAAAGTTGACACTCTTCCAAAATAGTGGGATTAACATTAACTAAAGTCATGACCTCTCCAAACCCACTTTCAATGTTATAGAAAACACTATTATCAATCTCATATTCATCATGGGGCTTAAATAAATTTTCAAGATCATAAGAAGAATCGCCCCAATCATGATCATTGCAACAAGTAGTAGACATAGCAAAACTAGCATCCCCAAGCTTAGGGTTTTGCATATTATTAGCACAATTGACATCAATAGAACTTATGATAACATCATTGCAATCATGCTTTTAATCGAAGGAACTACCAAGTATGGGTACAATAGCAACGATCTCATGTTTAACATAAGGAACTATAGCAAATTCATCTTCACAAATATTGGCATCATGGCCACAAGAATAGCAAGCATCATGTTCATCAAGGGATATTTCAATCAAATCATCAGAATCATCATTATCTATATATTCATGCATATCATTATTTTTTTCCAAAGCAACGGTCATTCTCTCAATAAATTCTTTGACATAGACATTATGAGCATAGTTTTCATAGCAATATTTAAGTATGTCAAAATTTTCAGATTCGTAGAGAGTAATAACATACTTTTCAATCAAAGAAGCAACTTCATAAGCACCCTTAAAAGCAACAAATTCTTCAATTTGTTCGATATCATAGTAACTATAAACACCCTTTGCATAAGAAGATAAGATTTCATTACCATTAAACTCACATAGGTAGGGGAGGTGTTTTTTAGGGTTCTTAGAGCAACAAGTAAAATCATGAATTTCACAAAGATTCCAAGCATAACATAGCAATTTGTTTATTTGATTCCATAAGAGTTTCCCTTTTGCAGAAAAACAGTGACGCACAAAATTAGCATGCTCATCTAAAGATTTTCCATCAACTAGGCCAGTTGGGGTTTCAGCACGAGCGCATAAGGATCGAAGATGATCTAAGTAGAACACTTTAAGTGGATCCGTATCAATTGATTTTTAGCAAGCAAAGATGCAAGCAAATAGAAGGCACATGGGAACACAAACAAGGATACATACGAGAAGAAGGCAAATAGAGAAAGAGAGGGAGGATAGAGAGAGAGGGCGAATAAAATGGCAAGGGTGAAGTGGGGGAGAGGAAAACGAGAGGCAAATGGAAAATAATGTAATGCGGGAGATAGGGGTATGTGATGGGTACTTGGTATGTTGACTTTTGCGTAGACCTCCCCGGCAACGGCGCCAGAAATCCTTCTTGCTACCTCTTGAGCACTGCGTTGGTTTTCCCCGAAGAGGAAGGGATGATGCAACAAAGTAGCGTAATTATTTCCCTCAGTTTTTGAGAACCAAGGTATCAATACAGTAGGAGGCTACGCGCGAGTCCCTCGTACCTGCACAAAACAAATAAATCCTCGCAACCAACGCGAATAGGGGTTGTCAATCCCTACACGACCACTTACGAGAGTGAGATCTGATAGATATGATAAGATAATATTTTTGTGATAAAGATGCAAAGTAAAATAAAGGCAAAGTAAAAAGCAAAAGAAATAACTAAGTAGTAGGAGATTAATATGATAAAGATAGACCCGGGGGCCATAGGTTTCACTAGTGGCTTCTCTCGGGAGCATAAGTATTCTACACCGGGCGAACAAATTACTGTTGAGCAATTGACAGAATCGAGCATAGTTATGAGAATATCTAGGTATGATCATGTATATGAAGGAAATATGCCCTAGAGGCAATAATAAAGTTATTATTTATTTCCTTATATCATGATAAATGTTTATTATTCATGCTAGAATTGTATTAACCGGAAACATAATACATGTGTGAATACATAGACAAACAGAGTGTCACTAGTATGCCTCTACTTGACTAGCTCGTTAATCAAAGATGGTTAAGTTTCCTAACCATAAACAAAGAGTTGTTATTTGATTAACGAGGTCACATCATTAGTTGAATGATCTGATTGACATGACCCATTCCATTAGCTTAGCACCCGATCGTTTAGTATGTTGCTATTGCTTTCTTCATGACTTATACATGTTCCTATGACTATGAGATTATGCAACTCCCGTTTGCCAGAGGAACACTTTGTGTGCTACCAAACGTCACAACGTAACTGGGTGATTATAAAGGAGCTCTACAGGTGTCTCCAATGGTAGATGTTGGGTTGGCGTATTTCGAGAATAGGATTTGTCACTCCGATTGTCGGAGAGGTATCTCTAGGCCCTCTCGGTAATGCACATTACACAAGCATTGCAACTAATGAGTTAGTTGCGGGATGATGTATTACAGAACAAGTAAAGAGACTTGCCGGTAACGAGATTGAACTAGGTATTGGATACCGACGATCGAATCTCGGGCAAGTAACATACCGATGACAAAGGGAACAACGTATGTTGTTATGCAGTCTAACCGATAAAGATCTTCGTAGAATATGCAGGAGCGAATATGGGCATCCAGGTCCCGCTATTGGTTATTGACCGGAGATGTGTCTCGGTCATGTCTGCATTGTTCTCGAACCGTAGGGTCCGCACGCTTAACGTTACGATGACAGTTATTATGAGTTTATGCATTTTGATGTACCGAAGGTAGTTCAGAGTCCCGGATGTGATCACGGATATGACGAGGAGTCTCGAAATGGTCGAGACATAAAGATTGATATATTGGAAGCCTATATTTGGATATCGAAAGTGTTTCGGGTAAAATCAGGATTTTACCGGATTACCGGGAGGTTACCGGAACCCCCCGGGAGCCATATGGGCCTTATTGGGCTTTAGTGGAAAGGTGAAAGGGGCTGCCATGGTGGGCTGCGCGCCTCCCCCTCCCCTAGTCCTATTAGGACTAGGAGAGGTGGCCGGCCACCTCTCTCTCTTTCCCCCTTGGGAGTCCTATTTGGAATAGGATTGGGGGGGGGGGGGGGAGTCCTACTCCCGGTAGGAGTAGGACTCCTTCTGCGCCCTCCTCTTGGCCGGCCAGCCCCTCCCCCTTGGATCCTTTATATACGGGGGCAGGGGGCACCTCTAGACACACAAGTTGATCATTGAGATCGTTCCTTAGCCGTGTGTGGTGCCCCCTTCCACCATATTCCACCTTGATCATATCGTTGTAGAGCTTAGGCGAAGCCCTGCGTCGGTAGAACATCAAGATCGTCACCACGCCGTCGTGCTGACAGAACTCCTCCCCGAAGCTTTGCTGGATCGGAGCCCGGGGATCGTCATCGAGCTGTACGTGTGCTAAGAACTCGGAGGTGCCGGAGTAACGGTGCTTGGATCGGTCGGATCGGGAAGAAGACGTACGACTACTTCCTCTATGTTGTGTCAACGCTTCCGTTGTGATCTACAAGGGTACGTAGATCAGACTCTCCCCCTCGTTGCTATGCATCACCATGATCTTGCGTGTGCGTAGGAATTTTTTTGAAATTACTACGTTCCCCAATAGTGGTATCCGAGCCTAGGTTTTATGGTTTGATGTTATGTGCACGAGTAGAACACAAGTGAGTTGTGGACGATATAAGTCATACTTCCTACCAGCATGTCATACTTTGGTTCGGCGGTATTGTTGGACGAGACGACCCGGACCAACCTTATGCGTACGCTTACGCGAGACCGGTTCCCTCGACGTGCTTTGCACATAGATGGCTTGCGGGCGACTGTCTCTCCAACTTTAGTTGAACCAAGTGTGGCTACGCCCGGTCCTTGAGAAGGTTAAAACGGAGTCTATTTGACAAACTATCATTGTGGTTTTGATGCGTAGGTGAGATTGGTTCTTACTTAAAGCCCATAGCAGCCACGTAAAACTTGCAACAACAAAGTAGAGGACGTCTAACTTGTTTTTGCAGGGCATGTTGTGATGTGATATGGTCAAGACATGATGCTAAATTTTATTGTATGAGATGATCATGTTTTGTAACCAAGTTATCGGCAACTGGCAGGAGCCATATGGTTGTCGCTTTATTGTATGCAATGCAATCGCGATGTAATGCTTTACTTTATCACTAAATGGTAGCGATAGTCGTGGAAGCATGAGATTGGCGAGACGACAACGATGCTACGATGGAGATCAAGGTGTTGCGCCGGTGACGATGGTGATCATGACGGTGCTTCGGAGATGGAGATCACAAGCACAAGATGATGATGGCCATATCATATCACTTATATTGATTGCATGTGATGTTTATCTTTTATGCATCTTATCTTGCTTTGATTGACGGTAGCATTATAAGATGATCTCTCACTAAATTATCAAGAAGTGTTCTCCCTGAGTATGCACCGTTGCGAAAGTTCTTCGTGCTGAGACACCACATGATGATCGGGTGTGATATGCTCTACGTTCAAATACAACGGGTGCAAAACAGTTGCACACGCGGAATACTCAGGTTATACTTGACGAGCCAAGCATATACAGATATGGCCTCGGAACACGGAGACCGAAAGGTTGAGCATGAATCATATAGTAGATATGATCAACATAATGATGTTCACCGATAAAACTATTCCATCTCACGTGATGATCGGACATGGTTTAGTTGATTTGGATCATGTGATCACTTAGAGGATTAGAGGGATGTCTATCTAAGTGGGAGTTCTTAAGTAATATGATTAATTGAACTTAAATTTATCATGAACTTAGTACCTGATAGTATCTTGCTTGTTTATGTTGATTGTAGATAGATGGCTCGTGCTGTTGTTCCGTTGAATTTTAATGCATTCCTTGAGAAAGCAAAGTTGAAAGATGATGGTAGCAATTACACGGACTGGGTCCGTAACTTGAGGATTATCCTCATTGCTGCACAGAAGAATTACATCCTGGAAGCACCGCTGGGTGCCAGGCCTACTGCTGGAGCAACACCAGATGTTATGAACGTCTGGCAGAGCAAAGCTGATGACTACTCGATAGTTCAGTGTGCCATGCTTTACGGCTTAGAATCGGGACTTCAACGACGTTTTGAACGTCATGGAGCATATGAGATGTTCCAGGAGTTTAAGTTAATATTTCAAGAAAGTGCCCGGATTGAGAGATATGAAGTCTCCAATAAGTTCTATAGCTGCAAGATGGAGGAGAACAGTTCTGTCAGTGAGCATATACTCAAAATGTCTGGGTATAACAATCACTTGATTCAGATGGGAGTTAATCTTCCAGATGATTGCGTCATTGACAGAATTCTCCAATCACTGCCACCAAGCTACAAGAGCTTCGTGATGAACTATAATATGCAAGGGATGAACAAGACTATTCCTGAGCTCTTCGCAATGCTGAAAGCTGCGGAGGTAGAAATCAAGAAGGAGCATCAAGTGTTGATGGTTAACAAGACCACTAGTTTCAAGAAAAAGGGCAAAGGGAAGAAGAAGGGGAACTTCAAGAAGAACGGCAAGCAAGTTGCTGCTCAGGAAAAGAAGCCCAAGTTTGGACCTAAGCCTGAAACTGAGTGCTTCTACTGCAAGCAGACTGGTCACTGGAAGCGGAACTGCCCCAAGTATTTGGCGGATAAGAAGGATGGCAAGGTGAACAAAGGTATATGTGATATACATGTTATTGATGTGTACCTTACTAATGCTCGCAGTAGCACCTCGGTATTTGATACTGGTTCTGTTGCTAATATTTGCAACTCGAAACAGGGACTACGGATTAAGCGAAGATTGGCTAAGGACGAGGTGACGATGCGCGTGGGAAATGGTTCCAAAGTCGATGTGATCGCAGTCGGCACGCTACCTCTACATCTACCTTTGGGATTAATATTAGACCTAAATAATTGTTATTTGGTGCCAGCATTGAGCATGAACATTATATCTGGATCTTGTTTAATGCGAGACGGTTATTCAATTAAATCAGAGAATAATGGTTGTTCTATTTATATGAGTAATATCTTTTATGGTCATGCACCCTTGAAGAGTGGTCTATTCTTGTTAAATCTCGATAGTAGTGATACACATATTCATAATGTGGAAGCCAAAAGATGCAGAGTTGATAATGATAGTGCAACTTATTTGTGGCACTGCCGTTTAGGTCATATCGGTGTAAAGCGCATGAAGAAACTCCATACTGATGGACTTTTGGAACCACTTGATTATGAATCACTTGGTACTTGCGAACCGTGCCTCATGGGCAAGATGACTAAAACACCGTTCTCCGGTACTATGGAGAGAGCAACATATTTGTTGGAAATCATACATATAGATGTATGTGGTCCGATGAATATTGAGGCTCGTGGCGGATATCGTTATTTTCTCACCTTCACAGATGATTTAAGCAGATATGGGTATATCTACTTAATGAAACATAAGTCTGAAACATTTGAAAAGTTGAAAGAATTTCAGAGTGAAGTGGAAAATCATCGTAACAAGAAAATAAAGTTTCTACGATCTGATCGTGGAGGAGAATATTTGAGTTACGAGTTTGGTGTACATTTGAAAAATTGTGGAATAGTTTCGCAACTCACGCCACCCGGAACACCACAGCGTAATGGTGTGTCCGAACGTCGTAATCGTACTTTACTAGATATGGTGCGATCTATGATGTCTCTTACTGATTTACCGCTATCATTTTGGGGATACACTCTAGAGACGGCCACATTCACGTTAAATAGGGCACCATCAAAATCCGTTGAGACGATGCCTTATGAACTATGGTTTGGCAAGAAACCAAAGTTGTCGTTTCTGAAAGTTTGGGGCTGCGATGCTTATGTAAAAAAGCTTCAACCTGATAAGCTCGAACCCAAATCGGAGAAATGTGTCTTCATAGGATATCCAAAGGAAACTATTGGATACACCTTCTATCACAGATCCGAAGGAAAAACTTTTGTTGCTAAATTCGGAAACTTTCTTGAGAAAGAGTTTCTCTCGAAAGAGTGAGTGGGAGGAAAGTAGAACTTGACGAGGTAACTGTACCCGCTCCCTTATTAGAAAGTAGTACATCACAGAAAACTGTTTCTGCGACACCTACACCAATAAGTGAGGAAGTTAATGATAATGATCATGAAACTTCAGAACAATATACTACTGAACCTCGTAGATCAACCAGAGCAAGATCCACGCCAGAGTGGTACGGTAATCCAGTTCTAGAAGTCATGCTACTAGATAATGATGAACCTACGAACTATGAAGAAGCGATGGTGAGCCCAGATTCCGCAAAGTGGCTTGAAGCCATGAAATCTGAGATGGGATCCATGTATGAGAACAAAGTATGGACTTTGGTTGACTTGCCCGATGATCGGCAAGCAATTGAGAATAAATGGATCTTCAAGAAAAAGACTGACGCTGACGGTAATGTTATTGTCTATAAAGCTCGACTTGTCGCAAAAGGTTTTCGACAAGTTCAAGGGGTTGACTATGATGAGACCTTCTCACCCGTAGCGATGCTTAAGTCTGTCCGAATCATGTTAGCAATTGCCGCGTTTTATGATTATGAAATATGGCAGATGGATGTCAAAACTGCATTCCTGAATGGATTTCTGGAAGAAGAGTTGTATATGATGCAACCGGAAGGTTTTGTCGATCCAAAGGGAGCTAACAAAGTGTGCAAGCTCCAGCGATCCATTTATGGACTGGTGCAAGCATCTCGGAGTTGGAATAAACGCTTTGATAGTGTGATCAAAGCATTTGGTTTTATACAGACTTTCAGTGAAGCCTGTATTTACAAGAAAGTGAGTGGGAGCTCTGTAGCATTTCTGATATTATATGTGGATGACATATTGCTGATTGGAAATGATATAGAATTTCTGGATAGCATAAAGGGATACTTGAATAAGAGTTTTTCAATGAAAGACCTCGGTGAAGCTGCTTACATATTAGGCATAAAGATCTATAGAGATAGATCAAGACGCTTAATTGGACTTTCACAAAGCACATACCTTGACAAGATTTTGAAGAATTTCAAAATGGATCAAGCAAAGAAAGGGTTCTTGCCTGTGTTACAAGGTGTGAAGTTGAGCCAGACTCAATGCCCGACCACTGCAGAAGATAGAGAGAAAATGAAAGATGTTCCCTATGCTTCAGCCATAGGCTTTATCATGTATGCAATGCTGTGTACCAGACCTGATGTGTGCCTTGCTATAAGTTTAGCAGGGAGGTACCAAAGTAATCCAGGAGTGGATCACTGGACAACGGTCAAGAACATCCTGAAATACCTAAAAAGGACTAAGGATATGTTTCTCGTATATGGAGGTGACAAAGAGCTCACCGTAAGAGGTTACGTTGATGCAAGCTTTGACACTGATCTGGACGATTCTAAATCGCAAACCGGATACGTGTTTACTTTAAACGGTGGAGCTGTCAGTTGGTGCAGTTCTAAACAAAGCGTCGTAGCGGGATCTACATGTGAAGCGGAGTACAAAGCTGCTTCGGAAGCAGCGAATGAAGGAGTCTAGATGAAGGAGTTCATATCCGATCTAGGTGTCATACCTAGTGCATCGGGTCCAATGAAAATCTTTTGTGACAATACTGGTGCAATTGCTTTGGCAAAGGAATCCAGATTTCACAAAAGGACCAAACACATCAAGAGACGCTTCAATTCCATCCGGGATCTAGTCCAGGTGGGAGACATAGAGATTTGCAAGATACATACGGATCTGAATGTTGTAGACCCGTTGACTAAGTCTCTTCCACGAGCAAAACATGATCAGCACCAAGGCTCCATGGGTGTTAGAATCATTACTGTGTAATCTAGATTATTGACTCTAGTGCAAGTGGGAGACTGAAGGAAATATGCCATAGAGGCAATAATAAAGTTATTATTTATTTCCTTATATCATGATAAATGTTTATTATTCATGCTAGAATTGTATTAACCGGAAACATAATACATGTGTGAATACATAGACAAACAGAGTGTCACTAGTATGCCTCTACTTGACTAGCTCGTTAATCAAAGATGGTTAAGTTTCCTAACCATAAACAAAGAGTTGTTATTTGATTAACGAGGTCACATCATTAGTTGAATGATCTGATTGACATGACCCATTCCATTAGCTTAGCACCCGATCGTTTAGTATGTTGCTATTGCTTTCTTCATGACTTATACATGTTCCTATGACTATGAGATTATGCAACTCCCGTTTGCCGGAGGAACACTTTGTGTGCTACCAAATGTCACAACGTAACTGGGTGATTAGAAAGGAGCTCTACAGGTGTCTCCAATGGTATATGTTTGGTTGGCGTATTTCGAGAATAGGATTTGTCACTCCGATTGTCGGAGAGGTATCTCTGGGCCCTCTCGGTAATGCACATTACACAAGCATTGCAACTAATGAGTTAGTTGCGGGATGATGTATTACATAACGAGTAAAGAGACTTGCCGGTAACGAGATTGAACTAGGTATTGGATACCGACGATCGAATCTCGGGCAAGTAACATACCGATGACAAAGGGACCAACGTATGTTGTTATGCGGTCTGACTGATAAAGATCTTCGTAGAATATGCAGGAGCCAATATGGGCATCCAGGTCCCGCTATTGGTTATTGACCGGAGATGTGTCTCGGTCATGTCTGCATTGTTCTTGAACCGTAGGGTCCGCACGCTTAACGTTACGATGACAGTTATTATGAGTTTATGCATTTTGATGTACCGAAGGTAGTTCGGAGTCCCGGATGTGATCACGGATATGACGAGGAGTCTCGAAATGGTCGAGACATAAAGATTGATATATTGGAAGCCTATATTTGGATATCGGAAGTGTTCCGGGTAAAATCGGGATTTTACCGGATTACCGGGAGGTTACCCGAACCCCCCCGGGAGCCATATGGGCCTTATTGGGCTTTAGTGGAAAGGTGAAAGGGGCTACCATGGTGGGCTGCGCGCCTCCCCCCTCCCCTAGTCCTATTACGACTAGGAGAGGTGGCCGACCACCTCTCTCTCTTTCCCCCTTGGGAGTCCTATTTGGAATAGGATTGGGGGGGGGGGAGTCCTACTCCCGGTAGGAGTAGGACTCCTCCTGCGCCCTCCTCTTGGCCGGCCAGCCCCTCCCCCTTGGATCCTTTATATACGGGGGCAGGGGGCACCTCTAGACACACAAGTTGATCATTGAGATCGTTCCTTAGCCGTGTGCGGTGCCCCCTGCCACCATATTCCACCTCGATCATATCGTTGTAGAGCTTAGGCGAAGCCCTGCGTCGGTAGAACATCAAGATCGTCACCACGCCGTCGTGCTGACGGAACTCCTCCCCGAAGCTTTGCTGGATCGGAGCCCGGGGATCGTCATCGAGCTGTACGTGTGCTAAGAACTCGGAGGTGCCGGAGTAACGGTACTTGGATCGGTCGGATCGGGAAGAAGACATACGACTACTTCCTCTATGTTGTGTCAACGCTTTCGTTGCGATCTACAAGGGTACGTAGATCAGACTCCCCCCCCCTCGTTGTTATGCATCACCATGATCCTGCGTGTGCGTAGGATTTTTTTTGAAATTACTACGTTCCCCAACAGTATATAGGCATCACGTCCGAGACAAGTAGACCGACTCTTGCCTGCATCTACTACTATTACTCCACTCATCGACCGCTATCCAGCATGCATCTAGAGTATTAAGTTAAAAACAAAGTAATGCCTTAAGCAAGATGGCATGATGTAGAGGGATAAACTCATGCAATATGATGAAAACCCCATCTTGTTATCTTTGATGGCAACAATACAATACGTGCCTTGCTGCCCCTACTGTCACTGGGAAAGGACACCGCAAGATTGAACCCAAAGCTAAGCACTTCTCCCATTGCAAGAAAGATCAATCTAGTAGGCCAAACCAAACTGATAATTCGAAGAGACTTGCAAAGATAACCAATCATACATAAAAGAATTCAGAGAAGATTCAAATATTGTTCATAGATAGACTTGATCATAAACCCACAATTCATCGGTCTCAACAAACACACCGCAAAAAGAAGATTACATCGAATAGTTCTCCACAAGAGAGGGGGAGAACATTGTATTGAGATCCAAAAAGAGAGAAGAAGCCATCTAGCCAATAACTATGGACCCGTAGGTCTGAGGTAAACTACTCACACTTCATCGGAGGGGCTATGGTGTTGATGTAGAAGCCCTCCATGATCGATGCCCCCTCCGACGGAGCTCCAGAACAGGCCCCAAGATGGGATCTCGTGGATACAAAAAGTTGCAGCGGTGGAATTAGGTTTTTGGCTCCGTCTCTGATCGCTTGGGGGTACGTAGGTATATATAGGAGGAAGGAGTACATCGGTGGAGCAACAGGGGGCCCACGAGGGTGGAGGGCGCGCCTGGGGGGGGGGTAGGCGTGCCCCCTACCTCGTGGCCTCCTCTTTTGTGTCTTGACATAGGGTCTAAGTCTCCTGGGTCTTCTTCGTTGTGAAAATCACGTTCCCGAAGGTTTCATTCCGTTTGGACTCCGTTTGATATTCCTTTTCTTTGAAACCCTAAAATAGGCAAAAAAAAACAACAATTCTGGGTTGGGCCTCCAGTTAATAGGTTAGTCCCAAAAGTAATATAAAAGTGAATAATAAAGCCCAATAATGCCCAAAACAGTAGATAATATAGCATGGAGCAATCAAAAATTATAGATACGTTGGAGACGTATCAGCTACCTGTGATGAAAGATGATGGAAAAAGAAAGAGTGATATATAAAAAGGAAAAAAGTAAGTAGGTTATGGGAGTACTTGTAGACCCGTCCGTGTTGTGCTTCTGCCGATGCCCATGCTATTTTAAGTGCATAGTTATGTATACGCGGTACACATTTTACAGGTATATGAGGCGGACGGCGGAAGCCGAACTGCTACTCCTGCTCCAAACTTGGTTGATCCTGTTGGATGGAGACCGGTGGCTTAACAGCCAACAAGGTATGCGGTTTAATGAGACCGCTTTGTACTTCGGCTGAGGTCGCCGTAGTGTGATCCTCAGTCTGGAGGGAGTGTCTCTCCAGCTCCCCTGTAGAGTTGTGTGTCACGTATACCATGTTCACTATTTTCACTTCGGGGGGAAATTGCTTCTGACACCCGGAATTTGGTCGGTGAGCCTCTTCGTCATCGCTATCGGTTGGCGGCCTCCTCCCCTTGTGTTCGGCATTGAGCTTGCCGGCCTGCTTGAAGACCCAACAACTTCTGTTGGTATGATTAGCTGGTTTGTTGGGGTGGCCATGAATCTGGCAGGGCCGGTCCAATATCTTGTCCAAATTGGATGGTCCATCTCTATTTGCCTTAAATGGCTTCTTCCGTTGACCGGATTTGGGGCCGCTGAATCCGGCGTTAACCGTTGTGTCATGCGTTCTTTCGTTATCATTGTGGCGTTTGTATTTGTTGCGTCGTGGTTTGCCATTGTTGTCCCGGACTTCGGAAGTGCCCGGATCGCTGGTGCTGCTGCTTCTACGAGCGAGATAGTTGTCTTCTCACGCACAAAAATGGGTCATCAGAGCGGTAAGAGCTGGCATGGATTTTGGTTTTTCTTGACCGAGGTGGCGAGCGAGCCACTCGTCCCGGACGCTGTGTTTGAAGGCCGCTAGGGCTTCCGCGTCCGAACAGTCGACGATTTGGTTCTTTTTAACTAAGAACCTGGTCCAAAGCTTCCTGGCCGACTCTCCAGGTTGCTGGACAATGTGACTTAAGTCATCGGCATCCAGTGGCCAGACATATGTAACTTGGAAGTTGTCAAGGAAGGCTTCTTCCAAGTCCTCGTAGATGCCAATAGAAATTTTGGGCAGGCTGTTTAGCCAGTGCCGAGCTGGCCCTTTCAGTTTTAAAGGGAGGTATTTAATGGCGTGGAGGTCATCTCCACAAGCCATATGAATGTGGAGAATAAAGTCCTCGATCCACACCGCGGGGTCAGTTGTTCCATCGTATGATTCGATATTTACGGGTTTAAACCCTTCTGGGAATTCGTGATCCATTACTTCATTAGTGAAGCAAAGAGGGTGTGCGACGCCTCTATATCGGGCCACATCGCGACGTAGCTACGATGGAGTCTGTCTGCAGTGTTCGGCCCGTGCATGACTAGGCTTGTCACGTCTGAATAGATAGCCGTCAATAGGTGCCGAGGTATGTTCCCGCGATCCGTAGATCGATCTGGTATGGCCTGTTCTGTTGTTCAGGTCCTGCCAGAGGTCATACGTGTGACCACGAGCTGTTTTATCTCTGCCTTGATAATGAGGCGGGGCAGGCTAGTGTTCGGCTTGAGTTGCCGCTTTATCCCGACCACGTGGTAGTCGGTCCGCCTCGTTGCGTGATGATGGTATGGGCTCCAGCGCCTCATCATCGAACTGAGGTAGCAATTTGCGCTTCGGGTAGCTTTTGGTTGGGCGCTTAAGGCCGCGTTCTTCGGCTGTCAGGATATCATTCCATCTATCATTTAACAGGTCTTGATCAGCTTGAAGTTGCTGCTGCTTCTTTTTCAGGCTTCTTGCGGTGGCTATTAGCTGGCGCTTGAAGGGCTCCTGCTCGAGAGGTTCTTCAGGCATGATGAAATCCTCGTTGCCGAGGCTTACCCCATCCTCGGAGAGCGGAACAAAATTACTATCCTCCGAGTTTTTGTTGATGGCCTGTTCATTGGGGCTAACTTGCCCATCTTCCCGTTCTTTTTGTTCAGGAGTTGTTTCAACGGGGTCTTCATTATCATCGGCACCGTCAGGAGTATTATCTTCTCCTGTGCCGGTATTGCTATCTTTTGCCCGACGTGACTTAGAGCAGCACTGCTGACGTTGGTGCTTAGGCTGTGTCTCGGGAGGTTTGTCCTTGAATGGATCTTCTTTGTCGTCGTCGTTAGATTCTTTAGGCGTATCCACCATATATACGTCGTACGAAGAAGTGGTCGTCCAGTGTTCGGTAAACGGCGGGTTTTGGCCATGCTCCTCGTCTGCATCATCGTCCATACCGTCGATGTCTTCAAAGCCGTAATCGAGCATGTCTGTTAAGTTTTCGACAGTGGCTATAAAGTGGGTGGTGGGTGGGGAGAGAAAGTCCATGTTGCCAGCTTCTAGTTCGAACCGGATATAGTTCGGCTGTGAATCCCCCGCTAAGGATAGATTTTTTAATGAATTCAGCACATCGCCCAAGGGCGAGTGCCGGAAGATGTCCGTGGCACTGAATTCGGCGATCGATAACAATCATGCTCGTCATGCACGGACGCACATAGTTCGGAACTTTTAACTGGAAACGAGCCCGAGGTTCCGGTGACACAGGCATTACCAGAGGTTAGGTCTATGTGCGGCTCCAACGCCGTGGAGTCTGCGACTTCCGTGGTGGGGTTAAGCTTCCTATCCTCAGATGGCGCGACCTGCCCCGGATCTAAGGCCAGAGCGGTTACATGTGCAATTTCCTGGGTATGGCCCGATGACAGATCTAAGTCATGTTCATCGAGGTGACGGGGAGCGATTACCGTGGTGAAAGTGCTAGTGCTCGACTAGAGGGGGGGTGAATAGGCGATTTTTATGAAAGTCTTCAAAACATGTAAGTTTCGAAGACAAACGATAGAGATAAACCTATTACCATGCAGCGGAAGGTAGACTACACTAGGCAAACCATAGTCACGTATTCAATGAAGTGAAAGCACAATGACTAATAGCAGCTAGGCAGTAAGGATCAGGTAGGAAGATATGGTGAAACTAATCAGTACAAGTAATCACTTAGTGAAGTCGAATGGTGATGCTATCGTACAATGACTTCACAAGAACCAACAGTAAGTAAAGGGAAGGGAAAGATGAAACCAGTGACTCGTTGAAGACAATGATTTGTTGGACCAGTTCCAGTTGCTGTGACAACTGTACGTCTGGTTAGGGAGGCTGAGATTCAACCCAGAAGACCTCTTCTTCACCTTATTCCCCTTAAGCTAAGGTCACACAGACCTCGGCCAATCACTCTAGTAAGTCTTCAAGGTAGACTTCCAAACCTTCACAGACTTCGTTCACCGGAGACCCACAATGACTCTTGGATGCTCAGAACGCGACGCCTAACCGGCTGGAGGATTCACAGTCCTCAAGTGTAATAAGTCTTCAGATCACACAGACAAGAAGACTTAAGTGATGCCTAACACTCTTTGGCTCTGGGTGTTTAGGGCTTTATCCTCGCAAGGAAATCTCTCTCAAAGGCTTCGAGGTGGGTTGCTCTCAAACGACAAAAGCCGTACACAAACTCTGAGTAGCCAACCATTTATGGTTGGAGGGGTGGGCTATTTATAGCCACTGGGCAACCCGACCTGATTTGTCCGAAATGACCCTGGGTCACTAAGGAACTGACACATGTTCCAGCGGTCAGATTTCAAACACACATAACAACTTTACTTGGGCTACAAGCAAAGCTGACTTGTCCAACTCTGGACAAGATTCGCTCTCATAGTCTTCACTCGAAGGCATAGGATTTTGGTTAAGCATCACTTCAGTCATTCTGACTGGTTCTCTTGGACCCCACTTAATAGTACGGTGGTTCCTATGCCTCAACAAAGAAGAAAAAGAACTACGAAAGATCTAAGTCTTCATGCTCCATAGTCTTCATGCGATGTCTTCTCTTGTCATAGTCTTCAAAGTGAATGTCTTCACATACTACCTTTGACTTCAATGTCTTCGTACATTTTTAGGGGTCATCTCTGGTAGGAAAACCAAATCAATGAGGGACTTCTACCTGTGTTATCCTGCAATTCTCACAAACACATTAGTCCCTCAACTAGGTTTGCCGTCAATACTCCAAAACCAACTAGGGGTGGCACTATATGCACTTACAATCTCCCCCTTTTTGGTGATTGATGACAAACTAATTGAAGTTTTCAACGGGGAATATAATATGTGAAATTTGTAAAGGATAAGGAATTGTCTTCATAAGTTGCAAGGGCTCCCCCTGAAGATGTGCATATAAGTAATTTGCTTTTGGAATGCAAATGCACATGGCAGGTTGTACTTGTGGAAATCCTCTTCAACTTATGATGACAATTCATCATGCATGAAAAGTATGTGAAGATAATGACATGCATAATGAAAAATGGACGTCTGTAAAATGATCTAAGTGCGGAATTTATCGTCGCACATGCGGAATTTATCATCGCATCACAGAATAGCAAATAAGTAGCAGACGACCATCGAGTTTAAGTGTTACAACTCAAAGAACCAAATGTATCAAAACGAGAGTTGTAAACACTAGGCAAAACATAAAGTAACCGCCCATATGGACCTGCTTGAAGACTATCAAACTCATATGCTTCTCCCCCTTTTATCAGTGAGGACCAAAAAGGTTTGAATACATAGAGCATCTACTCGTTCTCATGAAGAGTAGGTGAAGCAGCAAGGTCGTCGGTGGTGTTCGGCAGTGCAGAAGAACTTGGGGCAGTGTCGATGCGTGCAGAAGTACGGGGCGGTGAAGTAGCATCGTCTTCGTCCTCGATTACTCTGGCATTCACAGTTGCCGCGGAGGAAGAGAACTCAGAGTCTTCAAGAGATGGAATTCGTTGCAGCACAGTCCTTCGGGGAGGTGTGGAGTCAAACTTGAAACGTTCAAAGAAGCCATCCTCTTGAAGATCATCCTCAGAACACATAAGCGTCAGCCCTTTACATGTACGCCGACAGGTTTCATGGGCAACAAAGGCATTCTTGGTGGCAAGATTGCGAATGCGGTTGACATCCACCAAGAGGCTTTGCATTTGGCGCTTCAGCCAGTCATGATGCCTATCATGTTTCTGATGAAGAGCAACCAGAAGCTCTCAGTCATTGAGAACACGAGATCGCTTCTTGGGCCGTTGGGCAATAGTGCTTTCAGTGGCTTCAGTGAGGGCACGATGAGGTGCACGTGTAGTACCAGCCAGAGGATAAACACGAGTGACTGCTTCAAGTCCTTCAATGTTCTGAGAGAAACTTTGATGCTCCGCATTCTGAAGACTAAGAGGCTCCTTGGCAGGCTCTGGATAGATGGCTTCAACGGACATATCCACGTCAGGCAGAAAGATCCGATGATTGCGAGCAGAGGGCTGATATGAGATAGCTGAGTGGAGTTTGATCAGCCGCATTATCCATGGAGCGTAGAACTTCAAGCCAAAAAGATCAGATCCTGATGCAGCAAGTTGGCGGATGAATAAGTCTTGTGCATTGAAGCATTTACCGTGGAGAATATAGAAGACCGAAGTCTTCATTGCACCTTCCAGCTTTGCATGTGGAGAATGTCCTTTGATGGGCCAGAGAGTTCGCCTTATAATGTGATAGATAGTCTGTGGCAGATACTCAAGGTCTTCAACAAAGAACTCCTTAGGATAGGCAGCATCTGGAGGCAACGGCTTCATCATGCTAAGCATCTGACTCATGTTCGGTTCAGGCTTCTGAAAGATGCTCTCAATAGCTTCACTGTGAAGCTAACAGCCAGGTTCATAGAGATCTCCAGGAGTGGGCAGACCAGTGAGCTCAATGATATCAAAGGCTTTGGCTTCGTGATGAACATTTCCGGTCATCCACTCAAGGATCCAAGTCTTCGGATCTCTGTTGTAGCCACGTATGTGAAGAGTGGCATAAAATTGGAGCAGCAACTCTTCGTTCCAGTGCTCTTGGTCGGTGACGAAAGGCAACAAGCCAACCTGTTTGAAGCAATCCAGAGCTTCTTCCAAGCAGGGCAGTCCAGTTATTGCTTCGGTGTCAAGACGCATATGAGGGAAGATGCGACCTTGATTGTACAGAATGGATGAGTAATAACTTCACTGCGGATAGCTCCAGAACTGATCAGAAGATATTCTTTCCCTTGAGTAGGGGTTCTTGGAGCTATTGAAGAAGGTGTTGTCTGCTTTGAAGCCGTTGACATTAAAGGATCCAGGTGCTGATGCAGGACCTGGAAACCTAGGCAACCTTGGCATTGGCTTCTGTACCTGAGGCCTGTGGTCAACATGATAGTCAAACTGAGGACCAGCAGCAGGCACAGGAACAGGAGCAGTAGCATCATTTGCTTCACTGACTTCTGGCTCATTGGTTGATGCAGGCTCCACATTTGCTTTAGCCATGACAACGTCATTGGCTTCATTTGTGTTGGTGGTGGCAGCCTCAAGATTTTCTACCTCTACTTGATGAGTTGGAGGGTCGGGCACAGGCACGTTCTCCTCGAGAACAGCTTCCTCAGTAATTGGGGGAGTAGGGACACGTTCTTCTTCTTAGGTGTCGTCGGCTGATGCAGCCGGAATGTCTTCAGCAACTTTAGCCTTAGATTCGGAAACATTCACAGTAGGAGTGGCATTTGGAAACACTTGACGTGCAACAGAGTGGTGGGGCACTTCTCCTTCTGGAACGCTCGAAAGAGGGACTTGAGACCTTGGTCCTTTGCGAAGCCCGCGTAACTCTGACGACGCCTTTGGAGATGGAGTTGGTTGGGCCTCAAAGTCATCTTCTTCTTCTTACCGGGGTGGTGTGACTTGTTGTTGTGGGTGATCAGCCCATGATGCATCCTGAGCAATTGGCGTCAGAGGACGACCAATGCTGTTGAGTTCGCTGTGCGTAAGCACAGGCGATGATACCTGTTGGTGCTCGATCAGAGGAAGAACTACATCATCGTTAACATTGTCATGGTGACCAATGTCTTCAACAGCGGTGGGATCAGCTGCTGGAATGTCTTCAGCTTCATGAGCCTCTGTGGAAGCAGGCTCATGGACAGTGAGTTGGCGCTCTTGATGTTCAGCAGCAGGGCGAACCATGAAGATAGGTTCAACAACTAAGGGCTCTGTGGGAGCAGCCCGATCCTTCTTGGTCTTGCGCTTCTTCTTGGAGGGAGCAGCAGCAGAGGCTTCAGGATGTTTCCTCTTTCTTGCTTCAGCCTCAGCAGTCCTTGTTTTCTTCAGTTCTGAAGCGGTTGACCTGACCTTTGGCTTCGAGCCAGTCATGCTGGCTGGGAAGACAATGGGATGTGCTTCCTGCCTTGGTGCTTCGGGTTCGGCCACAGCTGGCTTCTTCTTCTTCTTGGCAGCCATCCTGGGGTCGATGCCAGGACGACCAAGGGCCTTGCGCTTCTCAGCCTCATTGTAGGCTTGCACACTCTTGTCAGCCAGGATCTTCATGCGCTCACGAGAACCTTGAGCTTCTGCACGTTTCTTGAGAAAGGCTTCTTTGAGCTCGTGCAGCATAATCTTGAAGTTTTTCACCTCTTGCACGCTGAGCTTGGCCATGTGCTTCTTGAACTGAGCTTTCTCAAAGTCAATCTTTTGCTTCAGTTCGACGATGCGCTGAGCTAGAGCTAGCTCTGAAGCAATGGCGCCATGGAAGGCGACACTGAGGCCAATTGGAAGTTGCAGATCTTCAAAGCTGAGGTTGGGTGTGTCAAACCACTCATCAATGAAGTTGTGGATGATTGCCACGTCAAAGAGAGGCAGATCACTGAAGATTTCTGCTTCTTCTTTGCTCTTGATCAGTTGCTCAAGAGCGTCATCTGCAAGATCTTCATCGCTGGACAGATCAATAGCGTCGTTGCGCAGAATAGCAGCAGCAGTCAGTTCTTGGCTGGTGTGTTGCAAAGGCATCTTGACTTTCGAGGGCTTGGAGATGCGTGACAAATCTTCAGACTGCACACTGTCTTCAGGAGGTGCAGTAGCCAGTGGCTTCACTCATGAGATTTTTGGTGCTGAGGCAGGCTTTGAAGCTTTAGGCTGCTTCAGTTTCTTTGGCTTCAGCGGTGCAGGCGCTTCATCAGATTCAGCGTCATCTGCAGACTCATCCACGGCTGTCCCTTGAACCATGATATGAGTGATGAGACCTTCCAGGTTGTAGAAGGGCCCAACAAGATTGGGTTCAGCTTCGCGGGTGCCATCAGCACGGGGAGCAGAGGGACCAGGGTTGAAGTCTAGTCCCAATGACTTCTTGTTCTGCTTCGCCGAATTCTGGGCAAACTGGAAGTTGCGCTTGAACAGATTGTCGTCACGACACCATAGAAATGACGATGGGTCAGCATCCGTAGGCTGTGGTCCACGGACCATGCAGGGATAGAAGCCTTGTTTAATGGCTTCATCTCTGGACCTGGGTTGAAGATTTCTGTATAGGATGTCTCCCCATGGTCGCTTGATGGCATTCTTCTCAGCATATTCCTTGGTCACAAACCTGTACTTGAACCACTGTTCTGCCCAATATCGTCGAATCCATTGGATTCGTGTCTTGCGCTGATTGTAATCCTCTTCTGGATCTGTCTTGTACAACTCTGAGAGGTCATCAGGCAGATCTCTTGATGTTTCACCTCGATGCTTTCTGCCACCCTTCCTTACTGATTTCTCTGCAGCCATGAACTTTAAACTGAATGGCTTCAATACGTTCAAAGGCTTCAAAGGCTTTCGCTTGCTGGACAAACAGGAGCTGGCTTCAGGAGAATTTATATGATGTTGTAAGAATTCTGCAAATGAATGCAGACTATGAGAACCAAGGGATTCTCCCACGGACATGTACCTATGACAGCATTAAGGTGCGAGGGAAGGGGAAGAGGTCATATGCATTCTCAGAAGATTTTGAAGATAAATCAGTTTAGAAGACATTGACCTCATCGTGCGAAGACATTCACTCATAGATAAGGAGTTGGTTCCAGATTTGTACGAATCCATGGATCAGTACAAGTGAGGAATCTAACTACTTTGTGAAGCATAAGTGAACATACTAGGCATATTATGAGATGCAGTATGAAATAGATCCAACTTGTGTGAATAGAAACTGCTTGTGGTAGAAAGTGACGAATCTATAGGATCAAAGGGGCCGTAAAAAGGAAGTTTTATTTACCACACGAAGAACTGCTAGACGGAGTGGAAGAGGAGACCGAGCAGTTCGATCGTACATGCCCTAACTTGGCGACGGAGGACACCTATGGCGACGGCGGAGAAGACGATGTCCGCGGCCGGCGTGAAGACGGCGTCGGAGAGGTCGCGGCAGCTAAGCGCTTCATCGCCGGCGTCGCCGAGGGCTAGTGGTGGTGCTAGGGTTTGTGCGAGAGTGGAAGAAAGGATAATGACTGTGGTGAGGCGTGTATTTATAGGTACAGGGACGGCACAACGTTATTACACAGGTGCCCCTGGCGATTCACATCTGAAGAACACGTGGCCATCATGCAACATATCGGAGGTTGTTCCACATTCCCACACACGCCTGGATTGTCGGGTGGTTGTTCCCACTTCTCCGGGTTTCAGGTGAAGGAATTAGCATTGAAAGCGGACTTAATGTTTGTCTCTGTATCTTCTGCTGACAAGGATGCAGAGAAGACATTCGACAGTTTCAAGAGAATGCATATGATTTGGAGAGATAGAGTTTGAGATAGAAATCATAGAAAGGTTAGGGTCCGATCACATTCACTTAGTTCAAAAGATTCAACAAGAAGACATAGCTATAAGTGAATGCTGTAGAGGACAGAACACTAGTATATGTGTGTATATATATATATAATCAACATAGTGAAGATAATCATGAAGACAAACCAAATGTGAAGACATAGCAAATGTAATGCATGGGTGAAACACTTCAAACAGAAGAATTTGGTGGTGGCGTTACCCACCGTATAGGAAGTATTAGACCCAGACACGGCGCACAATTATCGTGGCGCTCCGAAGTCAAATTCCACATTAATGTATTCACACTTAGAATGTAAGTCTTCATTGATTGAGGACATACTTTACTTCGTGTGTTGCACATCTAAGTCATCAATATGCATAAGTGTTAGGATGTGTGCCTGATCACAGGACATTTGAGGATTCCAAGATATTTAGCTCACACCGTAACTTGCAAAATCTCTTCTCATCCAAGGGCTTGGTGAAGATATCTGCCAATTGCTCTTCAGTGTTGACGTGTATGATATCAATATCTTCCTTCGCAACATGATCTCTAAGAAAGTGATGACGAATTTCAATGTGCTTTGTCTTCGAGTGTTGAACTGGGTTGTTGGCAATCTTGATGGCGCTTTCGTTGTCGTAGTAGAGTGGCACTTACTTCAGATGAATGCCATAGTCCTTGAGTGTTTGCTTCATCCATAGAAGCTGAGCGCAGCAAGATCCAGCAGCAATGTATTCAGATTCAACAGTGGAGAGAGATACACAGTTCTGCTTCTTTGAAGACCAACATACAAGTGATCGTCCCAGAAAATGACATGTGCCTGATGTAGACTTGCGATCCACCTTGTCACCAGCATAATCAGCATCCGAGAATCCAACCAGATCAAACTCTGAGCCCTTTGGATACCATAATCCTAGTGTTGGGGTGTAAGCCAAATATCGAAGAATTCGCTTCATAGCTAAGTGATGCGATTCCTTTGGTGCCGCTTGGAATCGAGCACACATGCAAACACTAAGCATAATATCTAGCCTAGATGCACATAGATAAAGTAAAGAACCAATCATGGAGCGGTATACCTTTTGATCGAACTCTTTACCATTGTCGTCGGGACCCAGATGATGTTTGGCTGGCATTGGCATCATGAAGCCTTTGCAGTCTTGCATACCAAATTTCTTCAGGCAATCTTTGAGGTACTTCTCTTGAGATATAAAGATGTCGTTGCGTTGCTGACGTATTTGAAGACCAAGGAAGAACTTCAGCTCACCCATCATGGACATCTGATATTTCTCTTGCATCATATATCCAAACTCTTCACTGTATTTCTGATTGGTGCAGCCAAAGATAATGTCATCCACATATATTTGGCACAAAAACAGTTCACCATCATATGTCTTCGTGAAGAGAGTGGGGTCGAGGGAACCATATTTGAAGGCTTTGCTCTTCAAGAAGTCTTTGAGTGTGTCATACCAAGCCCGAGGTGCTTGTTTCAGGCCATACAGTGCCTTGTTGAGCTTGTACACCATGTCAGGATGTTTTGGATCTTCAAAGCCAGGCGGTTGTGCAACATATACTTCTTCAATCTTGCCATTGAGAAAAACACTCTTCACATCCATTTGATATAGAAGTATGTTATGATGATTTGCATAGGCCAGCAGTATGCGTATGGCTTCAAGTCTAGCCACAGGAGCAAATGTTTCATCGAAGTCAATCCCTTCAACTTGAGTGTATCCTTGAGCAACGAGACGACCTTTGTTTCTGACAACTTGACCATGCTCATCTTGCTTGTTGCAATATATCCATTTGGTGCCTATTATATTGTGCTTGCGAGGATCAGGACGCTTAACCAGTTCCCATACATTATTCAGCTCAAATTGTTGAAGCTCTTCTTGCATAGCTTGAATCCATTCAGGTTCCAAGAAGGCTTCTTCAACTTTCTTGGGTTTAGTTATTGAGACGAATGCGAAGTGCCCACAGAAATTTGCTAGTTGTGTTGCCCTTGAACGAGTGAGTGGACCTGGTGCATTGATGCTATCAATTATTCTCTCAATCTGTACTTCATTTGCAACATGAGGATGTACAGGACGAAGATTTTGCTCTTGCTGTTCATTGTCATTATTAGATGGATTGTCTTCAGGCTGAGCATTGTCTTCAGGTTGATCAGGTGCGGAGATGATAAGTTCCTCTTCAGGTTGAGCTTCAGAAGGTATGATTTCTCCAGTTCCCATAAGTTTGATGGATTCACTGGATGGAACTTCATCTAGCACATTTGGCAGGTGCTCTCTTTGTGAGCCGTTATTCTCATCGAACCGCACATCCATTGTTTCAACCACTTTATAATGAAAGAGGTTGAAAACTCTGTAGGAGTGCGAATCCTTTCCATATCCAAGGATAAAACCCTCATGTGCTTTTGGTGCAAATTTTGAAGTGTGATGTGGATCCTTGATCCAGCACCTGGCGCCAAATACTCTGAAGTAATTGACATTTGGCTTCTTGCTAGTAAGGAGCTCATAGGATGTCTTGTTCAGAAGCTTGTGAACATAAACATGGTTGATGATATGGCATGCAGTGTCAATGGCTTCAGGCCAGAATTTTCTTGGAGTCTTGTATTCATCAAGCATCATCCGAGCCATCTCAATAAGTGTTCTGTTCTTGCATTCGATGATGCCATTCTGCTGTGGCGTGTACGGAGCTGAGAATTCATGTGTGATGCCCAAAGTATCAAGATATGTATCTAGGCCAGTGTTCTTGAATTCAGTGCCATTGTCACTTCTGATGTGCTTTATCTTGGTGCCATAGTTGTTCATTGCTCGATTGGCGAAGCGTCTGAAGACATCCTGCACTTCAGTCTTGTAGAGGATTATATGCACCAAAGTATATCTTGAATAATCATCAACAATGACAAAGCCATAGAGACAAGCAGTAGTAGTAAGAGTTGAGGAATGAGTGGGATCGAAAAGATCCATGTGTAGCAGTTCGAAGGGTTGTGTCGTTGTCATGATTGTCTTCGAGGGATGCTTGGCCCTCGTCATCTTTCTTGCTTCACAAGCACCGCATAAGTGATCCTTCTTGAACTTGACGCCCTCGATGCCTATGACATGCTTCTTCCTTGCAAGGGTGTGGAGGTTCCTCATGCCAGCATGCCCTAGCCTTCGATGCCAGAGCCAGCATTCAGAAGCTTTTGCTAGAAGACATACTGCAAGTTATGGTCCTGCCGAGAAATCTACCACGTACAAATCATCTTTCCGATACCCTTCAAACACTAGAGACTTGTCAGATTCCATTAGTACAAGGCGACGATATTTTCCAAACATCACAATCATGTTTAAATCACAAAGCATTGAGATAGACATTAAGTTGAAACCAAGGGATTCAACAAGCATGATTTTATCCATGTGTTGATCCTTTGAGATTGCAACTCTACCTAGACCCAATACCTTGCTTTTACCAGTGTCAGCAAATGTGATGTGACTTTTGTCAGATGGACGTAAAGTTGAGTCCATGAGAAGGCTTCACTTGCCAGTCATGTGATTTGTACACCCACTATCAATAATCCATTCTGAAGCAGCTGGTGTCGTACCCTACAGTGCAGTTAGGGGGATAGGCTTCACGAAGAGAATTGTGAAGCAAAAACATTTGACGAACCAGTGGATTATTAAAGCTTAGATCGAGATTAGGACTGATAGGGAAAGTTGCAAGCGATTCAGGAACAAAGTACATAATAAGACCATTTGGGCATTTGATCTTGCGCCCTACAAGATGTTTAAGGTCCCCAGCAATAGTGTCAGACGATTTTGGTTTTCGGCTGGAGACCTTTCCCTGCAAAAGAGAGTTAAGCTTTCTTAGCCACCCACATCTTCAGGGGTGGCTTCGAAGCAATGAGTCTAAGTGCAGCATCTGAGAACTTTGGCTTTGGAGCCCTAGCAAAAAGTCTTGCAGGTGGACAATAGTATTCATAAGAATACGCAGAATAGTTCTTGGTTTATGAACATGACGGTTTGATGAACCGCGCTCATATTCATAGGCCTGAGTATGGCTTCCCTGCAAAACATTTGCGTTAGTGCGACTCAGGTGAGTCCTTTGTCTGTATGAAGCCCTTGGACCGTATGAAGCTTGTGGTCTGGGGTTTGTCTTCTTCACCTGTGGTGTCATGATGACATTCACAGGAAGATTCTTCAAACACCTTTTTGGCACCCAGATCTTCTTCATAGGCGGTCCATTCCTACAGTTAGTACCAATATACCCGGCAAACACTTCACCATTCTGATTCTTAAACAGTTTATAGTTTGCATCAAAGGATTCATCAAAAACAATGGGGTTAGCATAAGTGAAGCCAGATAGGGTGGATGGATCTGCTGAAGGTTCCTTTGCAGCAACCCATGTGGTTTTGGGGTACTGCTCAGGTTTCCAGTAAGAGCCATCAACATTCATTTTCCTTTCGAACCCAACACCCTCTTTCCTAGGGTTTCGGTTCAGGATCTGCCTTTTGAGGACATCACATAGTGTCTGATGCCCTTTGAGACTTTTGTACATCCCTGTTTCAAGCAATGTCTTCAACCTAGCATTCTGATCAGCAATAGCAGTGGTATCCTCAGTAGAGGGGTTAGTTACCACATCAATAGTTGAAGATAGTGCAACGGTAGCAGCAGTAGAACATTCAGCAACAGAAGTAGCGTTATCACGCTCAATGCATTTAAGACATGGTGGTTCAAATCCTTCCTAAGCTGAACTGATCTGTTTGGCGCAAAGTGACTCGTTTTCTTTTTGAAGATCTTCATGAGCCGCTCTCAATTTCTCAAGATCTTGCTTCCTTTGAAGATAATCATAGGAAAGCCTTTCATGAGTTGTTGAGAGCGTTTCATGACGACTTTCAAGTTCCTCATACTTAACGTGAAGATTTTTTATGTCTTCAATTAAGGACTGGGATCGAGTCATTTCAGTGTCTAACAGATCATTGCTTTTGTCTAACAGTTTTTGAATGTGTTCCATAGCTTTCTGTTGTTTAGTTGCAATTTTAGCAAGTGTTTTGTAGCTGGGTTTGGAACCACAATCAGAGTCATCGTCACTAGATGTTTGATAGTGAGTAGTGCATGTGTTTACCTTGGCACCGCGTGCCATGAAGCAGTAGGAAGGAGCGGAGTAGTCCTTGTCATTTGCATTGGTGTCGGTGATGAAGTCATTGTCTTCAGTGTTGAAGATGGACTTGGCAACATATGCTGTAGCCAGACTCGCAACGTCAGAATCGGACTCCTCCTCAGACTCCACCTCCGCCTCCTCAGAATCCATTTCCTTGCCAACAAACGCACGTGCCTTGCCAGATGAGCTCTTCTTGTGTGATGAAGACTTTGAGGAAGACTTGGAAGAAGACTTTGAGTATTTCTTCTTCTTCTTATCGTCAGAGTCATACTCCTTGCTCGTCTTCTTCTTCTTGTTCTCATTGTCCCACTGTGGACACTCAGAGATGTAGTGGCCAAGTTTCTTGCACTTGTGACATGTTCTCTTCTTGTAGTCATGAGCAGAAGCTTCATCATTCCTTGAGCTTGATCCTGAAGACTTTCTGAAGCCTTTATTCTTGGTGAATTTTTGGAACTTCTTCACAAGCATAGCAAGCTCCCTTCCAATGTCTTCAGGATCATCAGAACTGCTGTCAGATTCTTCTTCAGATGAGGAGACAGCTTTTGCCTTCAAGGCATGAGTTCGCCCATAGTTGGGACCGTAGATGTCTCTTTTCTCAGAAAGCTGAAACTCGTGTGTGTTGAGCCTCTCAAGTATGTCAGAAGGATCGAGTGTCTTGAAATCAGGACGTTCTTGAATCATCAGGGCTAGGGTGTCAAACAAACTGTCAAGTGATCTCAGGAGTGTCTTGACGACTTCATGCTTGGTGATCTCAGTAGCGCCGAGGGCTTGAAGCTCATTTGTGATGTCAGTGAGTCAATCAAACGTGAGCTGGACATTCTCATTGTCATTTCTCTTGAAGTGGTTGAAGAGGTTGCGAAGGACACTGATTCTCTGATCTCTCTGGGTTGAGACGCCTTCGTTGACCTTGGAGAGCCAGTCCTAGACTAGCTTAGATGTTTCCAAAGCACTCACGCGGCCATACTGTCCTTTGGTCAGATGACCACAGATGATGTTCTTGGCAGTAGAGTCCAGTTGAACGAACTTCTTGACATCAGCGGCAGTGACACCTTCTCCAGCCTTGCGAACGCCGTTCTTGACGACATACCATAGGTCGACATCAATGGCTTTGAGATGCATGCGCATCTTATTCTTCCAGTAGGGATATTCAGTTCCATCGAAGACGGGGCACACAATCGACATAGCTAAAACTCCAGGTGGTTAAACCGAATCACACAGAACAAGGGAGTACCTTGCTCTGATACCAATTGAAAGTGCTAGTGATCGACTAGAGGGGGGGGGGTGAATAGGCGATTTTATGGAAGTCTTCAAAACATGTAAGTTTCGAAGACAAACGATAAAGATAAACCTATTACCATGCAGCGGAAGGTAGACTACACTAGGCAAACCATAGTCACGTATTCAATGAAGTGAAAGCACAATGACTAATAGCAGCTAGGCAGTAAGGATCAGGTAGGAAGATATGGTGAAACCAATTAGTACAAGTAATCACTCAGTGAAGTCGAATGGTGATGCTATCGTACAATGACTTCACAAGAACCAATAGTAAGTAAAGGGAAGGGAAAGATGAAACCAGTGACTCGTTGAAGACAATGATTTGTTGGACCAGTTCCAGTTGCTGTGACAACTATACGTCTGGTTAGGGAGGCTGAGATTCAACTCAGAAGACCTCGTCTTCACCTTATTCCCCTTGAGCTAAGGTCACACAGACCTCGCCCAATCACTCTGGTAAGTCTTCAAGGTAGACTTCCAAACCTTCACAGACTTCGTTCACCGGCGATCCATAATGACTCTTGGATGCTCAGAACGCGACGCCTAACCGGCTAGAGGATTCACAGTCCTCAAGTGTAATAAGTCTTCAGATCACACGGACAAGAAGACTTAAGTGATGCCTAACACTCTTTGGCTCTGGGTGTTTAGGGCTTTATCCTCGCAAGGAATTCTCTCTCAAAGGCTTCGAGGTGGGTTGCTCTCAAACGACAAAAGCCGTACACTAACTCTGAGCAGCCAACCGTTTATGGTTGTAGGGGGTGGGCTATTTATAGCCACTGGGCAACCCGACCTGATTTGTCCGAAATGACCCTGGGTCACTAAGGAACTGACACGTGTTCCAACGGTCAGATTTCAAACACACACGGCAACTTTACTTGGGCTACAAGCAAAGCTGACTTGTCCAACTCTGGACAAGATTCGCTCTCATAGTCTTCACTCGGAGACATAGGATTTTGGTTAAGCATCACTTCAGTCATTTTGATTGGTTCTCTTGGACCCCACTTAACAGTACGGTGGTTCCTATGACTCAACAAAGAAGAAAAAGAACTACGAAATATCTAAGTCTTCGCGCTCCATAGTCTTCATGCGATGTCTTCTCTTGTCATAGTCTTCAAAGTGAATGTCTTCACATACCACCTTTGACTTCAATGTCTTCGTACATTTTTAGGGGTCATCTCTGGTAGGAAAACCGAATCAATGAGGGACTTCTACCTGTGTTATCCTGCAATTCTCACAAACACATTAGTCCCTCAACTAGGTTTGTCGCCAATACTCCAAAACCAACTAGGGGTGGCACTAGATGCACTTACACGTGGTATCGAATCCGTCGAAGATCAAGTCTCCGCAGATATCCGCGACATAGTTCAAGCTCCCGAATTTGACCTGACGGCCAGGCGCATAGCTGTCGATCTGCTCTAGATGGCCAAGCGAGTTGGCCCGCAGTGCGAAGCCGCCAAACACGAAGATTTGTCCGGGGAGGAAGACTTCCGCTACGACAACATTGTTGTGGATGATTGCAGGAGCAATCAAACCTTTTGGGGACGGCACAACGGAACTCTCAATGAAAGCACCAATGTCGGTGTCAAAACCGGCAGATCTCGGGTAGGGGGTCCCGAACTGTGCATCTAAGCTCGATGGTAACAAGAGACAGGGGACATGATGTTTACCCAGGTTCGGGTCCTCTCTATGGAGGTAATACCCTACGTCCTGCTTGATTGATCTTGATGAATATGAGTATTACAAGAGTTTATCTACCACGAGATCGTAATGACTAAACCCTAAAAGTCTAGTCTGGCTATGATTATCAGGATTCAGCCTCTCTACGGACCTAGCCCTCCGGTTTATATAGACACGGGAGGGATCTAGGGTTACACAAGGTCGGTTACAAAGAAAGGAATCTTCATAGTTGGTCGCCAAGCTTGCCCTCCACGCCAAGGAGAGTCCTATCCGGACACGGGTGCAGTCTTCGGTCTTCGTGTTTTTCACAGCCCATCAGTCCGGCCCATGGCTAACAGGCCGGACGCCTGAGGACCCCTTAGTCCAGGACTCCCTCAATGATCATGATGAGTGCCATCGACATATTTTGCTTTTTGCATCATGTTCATCATTTGTTATATTGCATTGTGCCATCCATGTTGTTGCCATGGTCATCTTGCTTGTTATATGATATATGAGATATGATATCCCTTTCGTCATTTTTATTTTCATCATGATCATCTTGTGGGTTTGCATTCTTCATTTTGATGTATTGTTTGTGCGTTCTCCTTATTCCCCTCCTCCTACGGTTGTTTGCATGTTCATCATTTCATCAAGACCTTTCTCCACGTGCAAACCTGATCACTTCTTCCTTTCTTTCAAACCTTGGCTTTCATGTCAAGTGACATTGTTTGTGCCTCCATTAATGTTCATTTATTTCTTGACAATCATGCTCCATGTCCTTAACCTCTTTGCCAAATCTGATCTCATTTGGAGTTGATTTGGTTGGGTTCAAAAATGGCTCAAGTTTGAATTTAATTCAAACTTGAATTATTTTTCTACCTCTAAATTTTGCCAAGTCAATTTGTCCAAATCCTGCATAAATCCAGGACTCCATATATTTTTTTTTCTCTGAGAGTTTCTTCCCAAAAACCGTGGCCTTTTCAATCTTGGAGGTGTCTAATTATTTTAGGCAGTATAAAAGAAAGGAAGGAAGGCCTCAATCCCAGCCGAAGCCCACCTGGGCCTTTCTTTCCCCGGCCCAGCCAAGCCGAACGGCCACCTGCTCCACTACAGTGTTGTCTCCCTCATCTGCCTTCAGGAGCGCCAACGTCGTGAGCTCTGCTTCGCGGACGTCGAGGCCTCGCATGCCTGCGCCCACCCTATAAAGCCAACGCCTCACCCCTAGGGTTTACCTCTTCCCCCCTCAAGCCGCCGCCACCTGTCTCTTCTTCGTTCATCTACTCCTTCGTTCCCAAGTGAGGAAGCAAAGAGAGTTCAGAGAAGAACCGCCGGCGCCCGTCGTCGTCTTCGTGTCCGGCCTACATCAGGATCCTCTCTGGCATGTCGTCCTGCACCCCGTCACCCTCCTCGACTGATCCCGGTAGTTAGTTGGGTGGGAGCCTCCCCCATGCGCCTCCCTGCCATCGTCGTCACCATGGCCATGGCCGCGCCGAGTTGATGCTCGAGCCCGGCGTAGCAGCCGGCGTCCCCGACCTTCTTCCTCCGCGGAAAGTCCCACGACTCCGGAAACACCTTCCCGCACGTCTCCGAGCCCCGGATTGCGAAGTCCAGCTTCTTCCCCATCGTCCTCTTCCTCCCTTGCTTCCTCTGCTTCACGGAACCGAGCACCACCGCCAAGATCAGCGCATCCTTCCGCTGTCTCCGGTTGCCTTCGACCTTGTACGACTCCATCAGCACCCCCACGGTGAAGATCATCCTCTCCATCTCCCTCTCTGGTCTCGTTTGCATATCCATCGCTCCGTCCGTCTCCGGTGTCGGCCGCCATGGCCGTGGCCTCAAGCTCGAGCTTGCGCACCTCGCTACACAACACTTCTGTCCGCGCCAAGCCGCCCATTGCAGCTTCCGCACACGCACACCTATCCACACCTGCGCGCGCACACCCTGCTGCTTCGCCTCGCCGCGTCTCTGCACACCCTGCCTTGCCGCGCATCGCCCGAGCCGAGCCGAGCTTGCTCGTGCTCGAGCACCTTTGTGCAGCCATTTGCCCCACACTCGCCATGCTGCTCAGCAGCCTCTGCCGCACCCACGCATGCCCCGCTGCACGCCTGCACGCCCCGCCGTGGCCGTGGCCGAGCGCCTCGACCTGCAAGACCGGCCTTGTTTCTCTGTAGTTGCTTAGCTTGGGTTTAGACTTCAAATCCATTCGGGAAATATGCATCTTCAGGCATCAGCTGAGTCCACTTTGCAGCACCAACACCCTCGCGTGTTGCTCCGCACCACGCACGCGCACCAGCAGCACTCGCGTGCAACCAGAGCCTCGCTCGTTGCCTTGCATGCCTCTGCAGCCGCCGTGTCCGAAGCGAGCACGAGCTCGTCCTTGAGATCCTGCACACCTGTACCTTTGCATGCGCCCGCCTCGCCGCCTGTGCATCCGCCTCCCAAATCCGCACACCTGTCGCAGGTTCATAACCCCAACGGCCGTCACCTTTGCTTGCCGTCGCCGTCGGTTGTTGCCGTGTAAGCCATGGCCAAGCTCGAGTTGTTATTTCATAGCTCAAAAGAGCATGGGAGCTATCTCGTCACAATAACCAAGCTAGCCCAGCTGGTCTTCCCAGCATGCCCGCATAACAACCAAGATAGCCCAGCTGGTCTTCCCAGCATGCGCGTATACGAGGGGTCTGGGGTTTGAATCTCAGGTGCCCCTATTTCTTCTGCCCTGTTTTTCTTTTCTTTTCTATGCACACCCACCCACTTAGGCCCCATTCTCTTCTGGGCCGCTGCAATCCGGCCCGTGTATATTTTTTTCCCACTTTGTGTATTTTAGCATTTTCCAGTGCATGCATGTTTATAGGAAATGCCACTGTTTTGCATTGTCAATAACTATATATCCATGTATCCAAATGAAGCATGTTATATATGAAAAATGCTTAGAATCTCATGCAGTTTCACAATATGCAACTTTCATCCATGTTTAAGATGTTTAAACTTGTTGTTTAACTAATTTTGCATGAATGACATGTTAAAATGGTTTATTTCATAACTTAATAACCGTAGCTCCGAATTTAATAAACTTTATATGTAAATGGGGTAGAAAATGTATAGATTAACATGGTGCACTTACTTTGCATTTTAACAACTCTAAAATATGGATTAGGCAGAATAGGACCAAATCCAAACATTGCACATGAGGATTTTCTAGAATTGTTGTTTGTTGTTCCGGCCTCATTAAACTTGTCTAAATAGTTAGTTTACTTATGTTTCACCTCTTGCCATGTTTAATAACATTTAATATTGTTGGGTACATAAACGAGAGAGAATTAAATAATTGAATGTGGTGTTCCGTCAATATGCAACTGGTTGCATATTGAGCTCTACTTAATTTGTAGTGTTGTTTGTTGCACTTTGCCATGCCATGCCTCATTAAATGGACATGCGTCATACTTGGTTGCGCATCATGTCATGTTTATGTGATGGTTATTTACCATGTTGTTTGCTTCTTTCCGGTTATGCTTCTTCTCGATAGTTCCGGTTTCGTTGCGATTGTGACGATGCGTTCGACTACGTTGGTTCGTCCACTTCATGGACTCGGTCTTCTTCCTAGCGGGATTTCAGGCAAGTTGACCGTCACCTTGGATCTCACTACTATCTTTGCTATGCTAGTTGTCTCGATGCTATCGCTATGTCGCGCTACCTACCACTTATTTATCAAGCCTCCCAATATGCCATTAAACAAGCTCTAACATTTTTCTACCATCCTAGCAAACCGTTGTTTGGCTATGTTACAGCTTTGCTCAGCCAGTCTTATAGCGTTGCTAGTTGTAGGTGCAGTTGCAGGTTGTTCCATGTTGGGACATGGATTCATGGATATCATGGGATATCACAATATCTCTTACTTAATTAATGCATCTATATACTTGGTAAAGGGTGGAAGGCTCGGCCTTTTGCCTGGTGTTTTGTTTCACTCTTGCCGCCTTAGTTTCCATCATACCGATGTTATGTTCCTTGGTTTTGCGTCCCTAACACGATGAGGGTTTATGGGCCCCTCTTGACAGTTCACTTTGAATAAAACTCTTCTAGCGAGGCCCAACATTGGTTTTACCATTTGCTCAACATAATGACTAAACATGATAATAAACTTGACGCATAGGGAGTTAGCGCTACTCGAGGTTCATTATTCAACCTAATACAGGGGGGCGGTGGTGATGGTGTTGTTCCCAAACTAGAGCACTATGCGGGGCCGCCCGACAACTTCGGGCATAGGATAAAACTTCTGATGAAATTCCAATTGCAATCGGTTGTAGTTCCATGATCCAATATCATCACATTGCCTAAACCATGTCAATGCCTTTCCCATCAAAGATAAAGGGAATACCTTCTTGATAACATCCTCAGGCATACCTGCAAGCTTAAATAATCCACAAACTTCATCCACATAGATTAGGTGCATATCGGGATGTAATGTTCCATCTCCCGATTAGCTAGTAGTTTCTCTATCATACCCGAAGGAATTTCAAAGTATACATTTTTAGTAGGTTCAGTAGGTTGAGGAGCAACTCTTTGCTCTAGTGGTCGGGGTGAAGATACCCCGAACAAGCCCCTTAAAGGATTATTTTTCATAGTAACAAGTGGCAGTAAATTTCAGCACACTTTATAAATTTTTCCTTACCAAATTCCATCTACCAAAGGCGCTTCACTCCCTGACAACGACGCCAGAAAAGAGTCTTGATGACCCACAAGTATAGGGGATCTATCATAGTCCTTTCGATAAGTAAGAGTGTTGAACCCAACGAGGAGCAGAAGGAAATGACAAGCTGTTTTCAGCAATGTATTCTCTGCAAGCACTAAAATTATCGGTAACAGATAGTTTTGTGATAAGGTAAGTCGTAACGGGTAACAAGTAACAAAAGTAAACAAGGTGCAACAAGGTGGCCCATTCCTTTTTGTAGCAAAGGACAAGCCTGGACAAACTCTTATATAAAGGAAAGCGCTCCCGAGGACACATGGGAATTATCGTCAAGCTAGTTTTCATCATGCTCATATGATTCGCATTCGTTACTTTGATAATTTGATATGTGGGTGGACCGGTGCTTGGGCACTGCCCTTACTTGGACAAGCATCCCACTTATGATTAACCCCCTCGCAAGCATCCGCAACTATGAAAGAAGAATTAAGGTAAACCTTACCATAGCATGAAACATATGGATCCAAATCAGCCCCTTATGAAGCAACGCATAAACTAGGGTTTAAGCTTCTGTCACTCTAGCAACCCATCATCTACTTATTACTTCCCAATGCCTTCCCCTAGGCCCAAACAATGGTGAAGTGTCATGTAGTCGACGTTCACATAACACCACTAGAGGAAAGACAACACACATCTCATCAAAATATCGAACGAATACCAAATTCACGTGACTACTTATAAAAGACTTCTCCCATGTCCTCAGGAACAAACGTAACTACTCACAAATCATATTCATGTTCATAATTAGAGGGGTATTAATGTGTATAAAGGATCTGAACATATAATCTTCCACCGAATAAACCAACAAGCGTCAACTACAAGGAATAATCAACACTACTAGCAACCCACAGGTACCAATCTGAGGTTTTGAGACAAGGATCAGATACAAGAGATGAACTAGGGTTTGAGAGGATATGGTGCTGTTGAAGATGTTGATGGAGATTGACTCCCTCCCGATGAGAGGATCGATGGTGATGATGATGGTGACGATTTCCCCCTCCCGGAGGGATGTTTCCCTGGCAGAACAGCTCCGCTGGAGCCCTAGATTGGTCCCGCCAAGGTTCCACCTTGATACGACGGCGCTTCGTCCAGAAAGATTCCTTATGATTTTTCCAGGACAAAATACACCTTATACCATAAGATGGGCATCGGGGGGATTCCAGGTGGCCCACGAGGCAGGGAGCGCGCCCAGGGGGTAGGGCGCACCCTCCACCCTCGTGGATAGTGGGTGGCCCCCCTCTGGTGCTTTCTTCGTCCGATATTTTTAGTATATTCCAAAACTGACTTTCGTGGAGTTTCATGACTTTTGGAGTTGTGCAGAATAGGTCTATAATATTTGCTCCTTTTCTAGCCCAGGATTCCAGCTACCAGCATTCTCCCTCTTCATGTAAACCTTGTAAAATAAGAGAGAAAAAGCATAAGTATTGTGACATAATGTGTAATAACAGCCCATAATGCAATAAATATCGATATAAAAGCATGCTGCAAAATGAACATATCAACTCCTCCAAGCTTAGACCTCGCTTGTCCTCAAGCGGAAGCCGATATCGAAAAATATGTCCACATGTTTAGAGATAGAGGTGTCGATAAAATAAAATATGGACATGAGGGCATCATGATCATTCTTAGAATAGCAACATATACATACATACATACATACATACATATATATATATTGTCATATGATTTCTTATGCTGAAGTAACAATCTATTCACAATATAAAGTATGAATAAAAAACTTCATTGAAAAACTAGCAAACTATAATCTGAATCATTGAAGCAATTGCAATTTATCATAACATCGGAAAGAGTCAATATAAGAGCTTTTCAGTAAGTCCACATACTCAACTATCATTTAGTATTTCACAATTGCTAACACTCACGCAATACTTGTGGGTATGAAGTTCTAAACAGACACAGAGAAAGATAGGGGCTTATAGTTTTGCCTCCCAACTTTTACCTCAAGGGTAACGTCAACAGTAATGCTTTATGAAAACCCACATCCAATTGAGTATATATATATATATATATATATATTAGGATCTTTCCAACACATAGTGCTTGCCAAAGGATAAAGTGTAAAAACGAAAGGTGAAGATCACCATGACTCTTGTATAAGGTATACGACAAAAATAAAAGATAGGCCCTTCATAGAGGGAAGCAGAGGTTGTCATGTGCTTTTATGCTTGGATGCACAAAATCTTAATGCAAAAGAACATCACTTTATATTGCCACTTGTGATAGGGACCTTTATTATGCAGTCCATCGCTTTTATTTCTTCCATATCACAAGCTCGTATAAAGCTTGTTTTCTCCACTGATACGTCTCCAATGTATCTATAATTTTTGATTGTTCCATGCTATATTATATCCTATTTTGGACATTATTTGGCTTTATTATACACTTTTATATTATTTTTGGGACTAACCTATTAACCGGAGGCCCAGCCCAGAATTGATGTCTTTGCCTATTTTAGGGTTTCACAGAAAAAGAATATCAAACAGAGTCCAAACAGAATGAAACCTTCGGGAACGTGATTTTTGAAACGAACATGATCCAGAGGACTTGGACCCTACGGCAAGCAATCAACGAGGAAGGCATGAGGTAGGGGGCGCGCCCTCCATCCTCGTGGGGCCCATGTTGCTCCATCGACGTACTCCTTCCTCCTATATATACCTACGTACCCCCAAACTACCAAAGACGGAGCCAAAACCCTAACTCCACCGCTGTAACTTTCTGTATCCATGAGTTCCCATCTTGGGGCCTTTTCCGGAGCTTCGCCGGAGGGGGTATCGATCACGGAAGGCTTCTACATAAACACCATAGCCTCTCCGATGAAGTGTGAGTAGTTTACTTCAGACCTACGGGTCCATAGTTATTAGCTAGATGGCTTCTTCTCTCTTTTTGGATCTCAATACAAAGTCCCCCCCTCTCTTGTGGAGATCTATTCGATGTAATCTTCTTTTGCGGTGTGTTTGTTGAGATTGATGAATTGTGGGTTTATGATCAAGTTTATCTATGAACAATATTTGAATCTTCTCTGAATTGTTTTATGTATGATTGGTTATCTTTGCAAGTCTCTTAGAATTATCAGTTTGGGTTGGCCTATTAGATTGATCTTTCTTGCAATGGGAGAAGTGCTTAGCTTTGGGTTCAATCTTGCGGTGTCCTTTCCCAGTGATAGTAGGGGCAGCAAGGCACATATTATATTGTTGCCATCAAGGATAACAAGATGGGGTTTATATCATATTGCATGAGTTTATCCCTCTACATCATGTCATCTTGCTTAAAGCGTTACTCTGTTCTCTTGAACTTAATATTTTAGATGCATGCTGGATAGCGGTCGATGTGTGGAGTAATAGTAGTAGATGCAGGCAGGAGTCGGTCTACTTGTCTTGGACGTGATGCCTATATACATGATCATACCTAGATATTCTCATAACTATGCTCAATTCTGTCAATTGCTCAATAGTAATTTGTTCACCCACCATAATACTTATGCTCTAGAGAGAAGCCTCTAGTGAAACCTATGCCCCGCGGGTCTATTTTCCATCATATTAATCTTCCAATACTTAGTTATTTCCTTTGCCATTTATTTTACTTGCATCTTTATTTCTCTTTATCATAAAAATACCAAAAATATTATCTTATCATATCTATCAGATCTCACTCTCATAGGTGACCATGAAGGGATTGACAACCCCTTTATCGCGTTGGTTGCGAGGAGTTTATTTGTTTGTGTAGGTGCGAGGGACTCGGCGTGGCCTCCTACTGGATTGATACCTTGGTTCTCAACAACTGAGGGAAATACTTACGCTGCTTTGCTGCATCACCCTTTCCTCTTCAAGGGAAAACCAACGCAGTGCTCAAGAGGTAGCAAGAAGGATTTCTGGTGCCGTTGCCGGGGAGTCTACGCAAAATTCATCATACCAAGTACCCATCACAAACCCTTATCTCCCGCATTACATTATTTGCCATTTGCCTCTCGTTTTCCTCTCCCCCACTTCACCCTTACCGTTTTATTCGCCCTCTCTCTCTCTCTCTCCATCCTCCCTCTCTTTCTCTTTTCACCTCTTTTTTTGCTCGTCTCTTGTTTGCTTGTGTGTCGGATTGCTTGCTTGTCACAATGGCTCAAGATAATACCAAATTGTGTGACTTTACCAACACCAACAACAATGATTTTATTAGCACTCCGATTGCTCCTCTTACCGATGCTGAATCTTGTGAAATTAATGTTGCTTTGCTGAATCTTGTCATGAAAGATCCGTTTTCCGGACTTCCTAGTGAAGATGCCGCTACCCGTCTAAACAACTTCGTTGATTTATGTGATATGCAAAAGAAGAAAGATGTGGACAATGATATTGTTAAATTGAAGCTATTTCCTTTTTCGCTTAGAGATCGTGCTAATGTTTGGTTTTCGTCTTTGCCTAAAAATAGTATTGATTCATGGAATAAGTGCAAATATGCTTTTATCTCTAAGTATTTTCCTCCCGCTGAGATCATCTCTCTTAGAAACGATATTATGAATTTTAAGCAACTTGATCATGAACATGTTGCACAAGCTTGGGAGTGGATGAAATTAATGATACGTAATTGCCCTACACATGGTTTGAATTTGTGGATGATTATACAAAATTTTTATGCCGGATTGAAGATAGAAGTGTGATGGTGATACGATACCGGGGCACCTCCCCCAAACTTGGCAGTTGCCAAGGGGAGCGCCCATACCCATGTATTTATGTCTCTTTCTTCGGAGGTGGTGATGATGGAGTTGTTGATGATGTAGGCTTATCGTCCATCTTCCAAGGCATAGGCTCACCATCATAGAAGGATGATCGAGTCTCCGGGATCCTCAAATCTGCAGCCAAAATCATCCTCTTGAATCTATATTCACACTCACAGTTTTGGTTTTGCAGGTCATAGATCTGGGCTTGGAGGTGCTCAATTTTCTCGTGAAGCTTGAAGATGGTCTCCCCAATGTTCTTGGCATCCAGCTTGTAGTTGTTGGTGAACTCCACGATCATCATGTGGTTGGCGTTGAGTCCGCGTTCCACCATCCCCTGGCACTTGAAAACTGGTTGCTCCATTGCTTCGAGTCTTGTCTCCATGCTTCCGGTCCTCCTTGGTCCCTCAACATCGCGGATGTGCAGCACCCCCTCACACATCCCAATGGTTTGAGGGTGTTGCAGCACCTCCATGAGGTAGGGGTTGATGACCTTCTCAAAAAAATTGTACTTGGGGGTGCTTGAAGACGTCATGGTGATCTAGATCTATCAGAAAAATAGCTCGAAACAAAAGTAGAGGATTTTGTCGTGGTACCGTGGTCGAAAACCTTTGGGAGATTATATAATGAATTTTTACCGACCAAAATAAGTATCGTGCAAGAAAATGGAGTCTGGAGGGCACACGAGGTGCCCACGGGGCAGGGGGCGCGCCCAAGGGGGTAGGGTGCACGCCCAAGGGGGTAGGGCACGCCCTCCACCCTCGTGGATGCCTCGTGTCCCTTTCAGACTACTTATTATTTTCCTATTTTTTAAAATATTCCAAAACGGGGAACAATTGCTATTAGAACTATTTTGGAGTCGGTTTACTTACCGTACCACATACCTATTCCTTTTTGGAGTCTGAAACGTTCTGGAAAGTGTCCCTTACGTACTCCTCCAGGGTTACGGTGTTAATAACATTGGTTTCAACATTTATGAGATTACCTGAGATATAATGTTTGATTCTTTGACCATTCACTACCTTCAGATTTGTGCCTTCAAAGTTCTTGATTTTTATGGCACCGGAACGATAGACCTCCTCGATAATGTAAGGAACTTCCCATTTAGAGAGGAGTTTTCCTGCAAAAAATCTTAAATGATAGTTGAAGGAAATATGCCCTAGAGGCAATAATAAAGTTATTATTTATTTCCTTATATCATGATAAATGTTTATTATTCATGCTAGAATTGTATTAACCGGAAACATAATACATGTGTGAATACATAGACAAACTTAGTGTCACTAGTATGCCTCTACTTGACTAGCTCGTTAATCAAAGATGGTTATGTTTCCTAACCATGAACAAGGTGTTGTTATTTGATTAACGAGGTCACATCATTGGTTGAATGATCTGATTGACATGACCCACTTCATTAGCTTAGCACCCGATCGTTTAGTATGTTGCTATTGCTTTCTTCATGACTTATACATGTTCCTATGACTATGAGATTATGTAACTCCCGTGTGCCGGAGGAACACTTTGTGTGCTACCAAACGTCACAACGTAACTGGGTGATTATAAAGGTGTCTCCAAAGGTACATGTTGGGCTGGCGTATTTCGACATTAGGATTTGTCACTCCGATTGTCGGAGAGGTATCTCTGGGCCCTCTCGGTAATGCACATCACATAAGCCTTGCAAGCATTGCAACTAATGAGTTAGTTGCGAGATGATGTATTACGGAACGAGTAAAGAGACTTGCCGGTAACGAGATTGAACTAGGTATTGGATACCGATGATCGAATCTCGGGCAAGTAACATACCGATGACAAAGGGAACAACGTATGTTGTTATGCGGTCTGACCGATAAAGATCTTCGTAGAATATGTAGGAGCCAATATGGGCATCCAGGTCCCGCTATTGGTTATTGACCGGAGATGTGTCTCAGTCATGTCTACATTGTTCTCGAACCGTAGGGTCCGCACGCTTAACGTTACGATGACAGTTATTATGAGTTTATGCATTTTGATGTACCGAAGTTAGTTCGGAGTCCCGGATGTGATCACGGACATGACGAGGAGTCTCGAAATGGTCGAGACATAAAGATTGATATATTGGAAGCCTATATTTGGATATCGGAAGTGTTCCGGGTGAAATCGGGATTTTACCGGAGTACCGGGAGGTTACCGGAACCCCCCGGGAGCCATATGGGCCTTAATGGGCTTTAGTGGAAAGGAGAAAGGGGCAGCCCAAGGTGGCCGCACGCCTCCCCCTCCCCTAGTCCTATTAGGACTAGGAGAGGTGGCCAGCCCCCCTCTCTCTCTTTCCCCCTCGGGGAATCCTAGTCCAACTAGGATTGGGGGGGGGGGAGTCCTACTCCCGGTAGGAGTAGGACTCCTCCTGCGCCCTCCTCCTGGCCGGTGCCCCCCTCCCCCTTGGCTCCTTTATATACGGAGGCAGGGGGCACCTCTAGACACACAAGTTGATCATTGAGATCGTTCCTTAGCCGTGTGCGGTGCCCCGTGCCACCATATTCCACCTCGATCATATCGTTGTAGTGCTTAGGCGAAGCCCTGCGTCGGTAGAACATCAAGATCGTCACCACGCCGTCGTGCTGACGGAACTCCTCCCCAACGCTTTGCTGGATCGGAGCCCGGGGATCGTCATCGAGCTGTACGTGTGCTAAGAACTCGGAGGTGCCGGAGTAATGGTGCTTGGATCGGTCGGATCGGGAAGACGTACGACTACTTCCTCTACGTTGTGTCAACGCTTCCGCGGTCGGTCTGCGTGGGTACGTAGACAACACTCTCCCCTCTCGTTGCTGTGCATCACCATGATCTTGCATGTGCGTAGGATTTTTTTTTTTGAAATTACTATGTTCCCCAACAGTGGCATCCGAGCCTAGGTTTTATGGTTTGATGTTATTTGCATGAGTAGAACACAAGTGAGTTGTGGGCGATATAAGTCATACTGCCCACCAGCATGTCATACTTTGGTTCGGCGGTATTGTTGGACGAGACGACCCGGACCAACATTACGCGTACGCTTACGCGAGACCGGTTCCCCCGACGTGCTTTGTACACAGGTGGCTTGCGGGCGACTGTCTCTCCAACTTTAGTTGAACCGAGTGTGGCTACGCCCGGTCCTTCCGAAGGTTAAAACGGAGTCTATTTGACAAACTATCGTTGTGGTTTTGATGCGTAGGTGAGATTGGTTCTTGCTTAAGCCCGTAGCAGCCACGTAAAACTTGCAATAACAAAGTAGAGGACGTCTAACTTGTTTTTGCAGGGCATGATGTGATGTGATATGGTCAAGACATGATGCTAAATTTTATTGTATGAGATGATCATGTTTTGTAACTGAGTTATCGGCAACTGGCAGGAGCCATATGGTTGTCTCTTTATTGTATGCAATGCAATCGCGATGTAATGCTTTACTTTATCACTAAGCGGTAGCGATAGTCATGGAAGCATAAGATTGGCGAGACGACAACGATGCTACGATGGAGATCAAGGTGTCGCGCCGGTGATGATGGTGATCATGACGGTGCTTCGGAGATGGAGATCACAGGCACAAGATGATGATGGCCATATCATATCACTTATATTGATTGCATGTGATGTTTATCTTTTATGCATCTTATCTTGCTTTGATTGACGGTAGCATTATAAGATGATCTCTCACTAAATTATCAAGAAGTGTTCTCCCTGAGTATGCACCGTTGCGAAAGTTCTTCGTGCCGAGACACCACGTGATGATTGGGTGTGATAGGCTCTATGTTCAAATACAACGGGTGCAAAACAGTTGCACACGCGGAATACTCAGGTTATACTTGACGGGCCAAGCATATACAGATATGGCCTCGGAACACGGAGACCGAAAGGTCGAGCATGAATCATATAGTAGATATGATCAACATAGTGATGTTCACCAATGAAACTACTCCATCTCACGTGATGATCGGACATGGTTTAGTTGATTTGGATCACGTGATCACTTAGAGGATTAGAGGGATGTCTATCTAAGTGGGAGTTCTTAAGTAATTTGATTAATTGAACTTAAACTTATCATGAACTTAGTACCTGATAGTATCTTGCTTGTTTATGTTTGATTGTAGATAGATGGCTCGTGCTGTTGTTTCATTAAATTTTAATGCGTTCCTTGAGAAAGCAAAGTTGAAAGATGATGGTAGCAATTACACGGACTGGGTCCGTAACTTTAGGATTATCCTCATTGCTGCTCAGAAGAATTACGTCCTGGAAGCACCGCTGGGTGCCAGGCCTGCTGCTGGAGCAACACCAGATGTTATGAACGTCTGGCAGAGCAAAGCTGATGACTACTCGATAGTTCAGTGTTCCATGCTTTACGGCTTAGAATCGGGACTTCAACGACGTTTTGAACATCATGGAGCATATGAGATGTTCCAGGAGTTGAAGTTAATATTTCAAGCAAATGCCCAGATTGAGAGATATGAAGTCTCCAATAAGTTCTATAGCTGCAAGATGGAGGAAAACAGTTCTGTCAGTGAGCATATACTCAAAATGTCTGGGTATAATAATCACTTGATTCAGATGGGAGTTAATCTTCTAGATGATTGCGTCATTGACAGAATTCTCCAATCACTGCCACCAAGCTACAAGAGCTTCGTGATGAACTATAATATGCAAGGGATGAACAAGACTATTCCCGAGCTCTTCGCAATGCTAAAAGCTGCGGAGGTAGAAATCAAGAAGGAGCATCAAGTGTTGATGGTTAACAAAACCACCAGTTTCAAGAAAAAGGGCAAAGGGAAGAAGAAGGGGAACTTCAAGAAGAACGGCAAGCAAGTTGTGACGCCCGGATAGTTAAGCTACAGTAACCACATACGAATGGAGCCATGTCATCACGATTAATTTTCTAAACCTCACCTTGATCCAAATCGAACTCGAATTCAAATTCAAATGCAAGTCAAATTATTAAATTTTTAAATAATAAAATAAAAATGTAGGCTGGGTTGCAAAAATTCACTAACTAATGGTCATGAATAATCCAACATTATTTGAATTATTAAAATGCCCTTAGACTATTTTCAAACTGGTCCAAACAGCCCCAAAATAAATCCTTTCATTTTAAACCAAATTCAAATGAGTTCAAATAATCTTCGAACTTTTTGAGGCAATGCAGAATATTGCATAATAATTATTTTGACAAGTTATACATTCTACTAAATTCATTTAGTAACCCAAAGGAATGCAAAACATTTGAGAAAATACAAATCAGAGATAAGAAAAGACTCTCTTTCACTTTAGCCCAACCGCTACTATGCACTGGCCCAGCCCAATGGGGGTCATCCCTTTTCCCTGTACGAGACAGAGGTCGTGGCACACATCCAACCACCATGGCTGCCGCTGGGCATGCGTGTCAGCCATCCTGCGCTTCCCCCGATGGATAAGACGCCATCGACCCTCCTGCAAACCCTAGCTACCTCATTCCTCCCCCACGCGCCGCTCTCTTCCTCCCCCGCATTAGACCGCCACCACCGTCACCATGGCCGTCGTCGTCTACGTGCTCACTGTCACCCCCGCCGCCTAGGACCGCGCCAGGAGCCTCGCCGTTGTCCGCCTCGTCCTCTCCGACCACCACCTCGAGCTCGGCGGCACCTCACCGACGGGATCGACGTGTCTTCCTCGCCTACGGCCGTTGCTGCCCCGCGCCCGATCTACCTCACTTGAGCTCCTCCGCCCCGTCGGACGCGTCCTCCGCCTTCCCCTGTGAGCGCAACACCCATTCCCCTCGTTTCCCCCTCTGTTCGTCGCTCTGTGGCGCTGCCCAAATTCCGGCCGGTGGCTGCGGCCACCACGACCGCGTCACGCTCACCGCGCTCGAGCCCTGCGTCCTGGCCGCCCAGTGTGCGCGCTCGGCCGCCGGCCATGCTCGCGTACGCGTGCTGCGCTCCCACGCGCGCGCGAGGCCGCGCCCCTGCTCGCCCGCTGGCTCCTCCCCGTGGTCGCGCCTTCGTCGTGCTCGTCGATGTTGCCTGCTACTGCTTGTGCCGCTGCTGCGTCCTTGCTGCTGCGTACTGCCGATGCGTGCTGCTATTCCTGCCGCCAGGTGCCCCCTGCTGCTCTCGTACTACTGCTGCCACTAGGTGCCGCCGCTGCCCGTCGTTGCCTGCTGCTGCTGGCCACGGCCATGGCCATGTGCGCCAGTGTGTGTGCATGATGTGTGCGTAGTTGTGTGTGTGAGCGCGTTGTGTGTGTGCGTATGTGTGTGGATGAGGCTGATCCTGGTTAGGTAGGTTAGCTAATTAGTAGTTAGGCTAAGTAGTGGTTAGGTATAGTGTAAATGACATGTGGGACCACCCTAGTTATTTACCATTTTATTAAACAAAAGACAATGACACACGGGGCCCACTTACACTATTCATATGTTGACCAGTCAACCTTTGACTGGGTAAACCCAACCCCACTGGCCCCACTGTCATACTCACATGCTAGGGTAGCACTAGGTGACAAAAGTATATTCTATTTTTTAAATTAAATCCAGAAAATCTAGAAAATGATTAAATCTTTATAAATTAATATAAAATAATCCGTAATTCGGATGAAAAAACTTTGTACATGAAAGTTGCTCAGATCGGCGAGACGAACCCGGATATGTAGCCCGTTCGTCCGTCATGCATCCCTAGCATAGCAAACTCGCAACTTTCCCCCTCCGGCTCCTCTGCCCGAAAACGCGAAACACCAGGATACTTTCCCGGATGTTTCCCCACCTTCACCGGTATCACCTATTACCGCGTTAGGGCACCCCTAGCACCGTTACTTGTCATGTCATGCATCACTATGCATATGCTTGCTTAAATATTTATTGTTTCTTCCCCCTCTTCTCCCGATAGACACCGAGACCGACGCCGCTGCTACCCAGTACGACTACGGAGTTGACGACCCCTCTCTCTTGCCAGAGCAACCAGGCAAGCACCCCCTTTGATCACCAGATACCGCCTACTCTTCTCTATACTGCTTGCATTAGAGTAGTGTAGCATGTTACTGCTTCCCGTTAATCCTATACTGATGCATAGCCAGTCCTTGCTACTACTGTTGTTACCTTTACCTGCAAACCTAATTCTTAGTATAGGATGCTAGCTTATCATCAGTGGCCCTATATTCTTGTCCGTCTGCCATGCTATACTATCGGGCCGTGATCACTCGGGAGGTGATCACGGGTATATACTATATACTTTATACATGATACATGTGGTGACTAAAGACGGGACGGCTCGTAGGAGCACCCGCGAGTGGATCTTTGAGGCGGAGCGACAGGGCAGGTTCCGACCACCTAGGAGAGAGGTGGGCCTGGCCCTGGTCGGTGTTCGCGGATACTTAACATGCTTAACGAGATCTGGGTATTTGATCTGAGTCTGGCCATTTGGTCTATACGCACTAACCATCTACGTGGGAGCAGTTATGGGTATCCCGGCGTCGTGGTATCAGCCGAAGCCTTCGTGACGTCAGCGACTGAGTGGCGCACGCCGGATTGGACTGGAAAGCCACTAGGCTAGGTCTGCTTCCGGCCGCGTATGCAACGTGCAGGTGTGCAAAGGGCGATGGGCCCAGACCCCTGCGCCATAGGATTTAGACCGGCGTGCTGACCTCTCTGTTGTGCCTAGGTAGGGCTGCGATGTGTTGATCTTCCGAGGCCGGGCATGACCCAGAAAAGTGTGTCCGGCCAAATGGGATCGAGCGTGTTGGGGTATGTGGTGCACCCCTGCAGGGAAGTTTATCTATTCGAATAGCCGTGTCCCTCGGTAAAAGGACGACCCGGAGTTGTACTTTGACCTTATGACAACTAGAACCGGATACTTAATAAAACACACCCTTCCAAGTACCAGATACAACCGGTGATCGCTCTCTCACAGGGCGACGAGGGGAGCATCATCGGTTAGGATTATGCTATGCGATGCTACTTGGAGGACTTCAGTCTACTCTCTTCTACATGCTGCAAGACGGAGGCTGCCAGAAGCGTAGTCTTCGACAGGATTAGTTATCCCCCTCTTATTCTGGCATTCTGTAGTTCAGTCCACATATGATAGCCTTATCCCAGTTGATACCAATGCATACATATGTAGTGTAGCTCCTTGCTTGCGAGTACTTTGGATGAGTACTCACGGTTGCTTTCTCCTTCTTTTCCCCTATCCCTTCTACCTGGTTGTCGCAACCAGATGTTGGAGCCCAGGAGCCAGACGCCACCGTCGACGACGACTCCTACTACACCGGAGGTGCCTACTTCTACGTGCTGCCCGCTGACGACGACCAGGAGTAGTTTAGGAGGATCCCAGGCAGGAGGCCTGCGCCTCTTTCGATCTGTATCCCAGTTTGTGCTAGCCTTCTTAAGGCAAACTTGTTTAACTTATGTCTGTACTTAGATATTGTTGCTTCCGCTGACTCGTCTATGATCGAGCTCTTGTATTCGAGCCTTCGAGGCCCCTGGCTTGTAATATGATGCTTGTATGACTTATTTTATTTGTAGAGTTGTGTTGTGATATCTTCCCGTGAGTCCCTGATCTTGATCGTACACGTTTGCGTGTATGATTAGTGTACGATTAAATCAGGGGCGTCACAAGTTGGTATCAGAGCCGACTGCCTGTAGGAATCCCCCTTTCCAACTCCTTGGCCGAAGTCGAGTTTAGACATTACAAAACGTTTACTAACATGGCTGTGCGGCTTACGGGCCCACGTCGCCATTTGGGTGGTATTAGGATCTTTTACTCCTCGATCATTACTCTGGGGCTCTGATCTCTCTTCTATTCGGGTTAAATGATTTTGCTAAAATCTAACTCTAGGTTCTCATTACCACTTCCTGCCGGAGACCCCTTCAATACGGATGATCGACTGCTTGAATAGAAGATTCTGACAATACTCTCGGATGTTCCCTCGATACTTTGTGCCATCCCTCTTGCAATTCCATTCCATCGATAAACCCCAATGGATAACCAAGTACACTTGCCATTCATGCAATTACTCCCCGTTGATCTTGTTATTACAAGATACCCCGAAATTCTCTCTAATGTTTCGAGAATACGTTGTGCCTACTGCCTTGCAGTTCTTGCCACATGAATATCCCTACGGATAATTTCTCGCCCTTGTCGAGTATCCGCTCATCCCTAGTTGATTCAGGTACTTCACAAAAGTCTTCGTAATACCGTTCGTTCTTATGAAAATCCTCAACAGCCTAATGCTCTTGAAATTCTTGCTTGCTAGCATTAAGGTTAATCCAATAAGTCTGGTAATCTTATTGACATCCTTTGTCATTATCATATAGAGTCTATTGATTCGATATGCTGCGGATGCTGGCAATCCTCGGGATTTATCCTTCCGGCCCAGACATCATTTTAAACATGAGCTGGTTCTCGACCAATCGGATTGCCATCGATTGTACCCCTAAGCATACACAACTTATCTATCCTTAATCTGAGTGTTTGCTTCTGATCCCTTGATCAGAAATCATAGTTCTTTTGCATTTGGGCTTTGAATTAGTCAGTTGTTTCTATAGTATGATCTCCTTGCATTGTTTCTTCCTCTGGTTGAGTACCAATGCTCACATCAGATCCTTTGAGGACCACCGGATCCTTTGTTGGATTTTATCCGATAGCGTCCTTCATATTCAATAACTTTGGAAGTTCTTTCACCATTGGTAAATCCTATCCTCTGATTGACCAACCATGCTCTACTTTCGAGCTTGTGTTATTTACTCTTGAAACTTGTGGTATATGTTTCTAAGAAGCCATTATGGGTTGAACATATGCCTTTTCTAAATCGTGTGAACCCGAAAGTTTTCACGAGTCATACTCTTCTGGTGCTTCGCCAGATAAAATTTCAACACTGCAACTTCATCGAACGCGAGAAGTGAATGAAAGTTTATGCATTGAAGAAGTGGGAGTCGACCTTGAACTTGGTGTTCATGCCCATGGACACGATGTAGATCTTATCATTAAAGCTTCTCTTAAATTAATTATTCCCTTGGTATAAGTTCATCTTATATCTGGGATCTGGCCTTTTGCAATCGTGGTTCCGACCATGTTCTCCTTTAAATACCATTTCGCGTGCAAGTTTAAGCGCTTGTCTTTTGTAGAGCAATACCCCAGGCCAACCTCTACTTGACCTGTCATCGAGTATTACCCTCCTCTGGTATCTCGAGATTATCATGGAACTGCATAACTTCTTATGAGTTCTTCTTCAGCTATTATTTGACTTTCGCTGCATCATCATTTGACTTGATGTCATCGCCAACCGATTACATCTTCATGAAATTTCTCGACAAATGTGTCGTGGTCATCATCAACATCCTGAGCTCTTCCAAGATATATATCGAATTCTTGATGAGAAATACCATCCTTGACCCTCAATGGTTTGTATTATCACCGGCCACTTTATTGCCTTCCGTTCAACACAAACTTATTCGTGTTTTGTGTTATACCTTGAGATCCTTGCTATCCAGCATTTGTTCTTCTTTACCTTGGAATGTTACCACCTGTTATGTCAAGAATGTCGTGGTAATTTTACCACCTCTTGAGAATTCTTGATATAGTAATATCTCTCGCCTTTTGCGTTCATTTCTTGGTCTCCGTGTTGTTTCTAACCGGAATACTGATAAATGGTCCGTGATGTGTAAATTCTAAACTTCTAGCAACCCTATTGCTTGAAGTTATTGGTCTACAGTTTCATTCTAAGTCTATTGATTATTGAATCATCATTCTAACATTGGTCGTGCAACCCAGCCCATATTTCGAGTGCACCTGTCCACCAATGATTAATTGTGTATGTGTTCCTCCAGCATACATCATTAAGTCATTTGATCTGACAAATGATATCGCTGTGTTCACGTAATTGTGGAAATCCATCTTTCTGGAAATCTCGATGAATTATCACCGAGTCCATCAGCCACCCTCTCCTTGATTTAATGATGAACTCTTGTTTCGGAACTCGCTTCCATAGTTCATTTCCCGAGAATCTTACAATGTCGTCTTGTCAATTTGTGTCGCACCTTTTCTCCTCGAGCATCGTGAGTTTGAGGTATCCTGACACCAATCAGATCTGAATCTCGGTCAGATATGATGGTTGGAACATATTTCCAAGAGTTATAACAATGGTCTTTATGTGACCCGGTAAGGTGATGTCGTGCCTAGCACACCTGGTCGGAGGCCCTATTGATATAGATTCCTTTTCAGCAAGGTTATCCATTCTTCCATGAGGAAATTGTAGGACTTATCCTATAAGTTGTTTCCGATGAATCCTTTTTGTTTCCAAAGTCTGATCTTCACCTGTTAACCATGTCAATGCTATCTCGAAGCATGTCTATGGTACTCCAAATTTTTCAACAAGAACATTTGAAGCCCAATGCTAAATGTTTTCTTGCTCAATTATCCAAACACCGTTGTATGGGTAATGCCATGAAATTTCTCTCCCCTTACCTAGAGAGTTTTCTACATTATATCCTGCCATGGAAATCTTGCTCTGCTTGTCCTTGGGAAGGATATACCTTTGAATTATGTGATTAAACACGTTTTCCTTTCCATTGTTCTGTTTAATCTAATGATCACCGTTTTCCTTTCCATTGTTTTGTTTAACCTTACTGGTGATCTATATGATCTAAGCAGTAATAATTTCCTGCTTATGTAAACAACTCGGTGTACAATTCTGTCGGCAACACCCTGTTACTATTGTTGATGACATTCTAGTAACCACCGATGGACGAGAACTTTGCCTATTGGTCCGCCTCGTTTCAACGAGCAGGAAAATGGTTCTCTTCGTCCCTCGCCCTTGGTACCGATGGTGTTGCCGACATAACTGATAGACTACCCTCTGACATGCCTTGCTTACATGATCGTGTAAGACGTCATCGCCTTCCTACTCTTAACCCACATGGTGAGCCCATAACCCACAGATCCACGGGATCGAAACCTGACTCTCCTGTACGCCCTGTTGCCAAAGTTATTCCTCGAGCTTGACTTCGTATGTAATTCACGGGCCACCTGCCTATTGATCTATTCTGTTATAAGACGCAATACTTATTCCCGATTGCTTTGAGCCCCTTTCACGACCTATTTCAGGCATCGAACGGTTGCCTGCCCGTTTGAAACTTCTCATGGTACCTTCTTATTTTGCTCTCGATAATTTCTTCAATTTCAATTCGAGAGTTACTTCCACCACCTTCCCTGATGTTATCAACCAGATAGCCAACCTTGCAGAGTTCCATTTTCCCGGAGTTACCCCTTGTCCTTCGTATGTACGATGAAGACTCCGAAGAAAAGATGATGATTTCATCATGATGACCCGAAGCAGAAAAATGAAGACCTCACGTAATGGATCAACCTCTTCGAGAAGAGCAACCAAGACCGAGAACACTCGCTAGAATTTCGTAACCAGAACCTTCCCCCTTTAATGCGCCTCTTAAATCTCGGGACGAGATTTCTTGTAGTGGAGGAGAATTGTGACGCCCGGATAGTTAAGCTACAGTAACCACATACGAATGGAGCCATGTCATCACGATTAATTTTCTAAACCTCACCTTGATCCAAATCGAACTCGAATTCAAATTCAAATGCAAGTCAAATTATTAAATTTTTAAATAATAAAATAAAAATGTAGGCTGGGTTGCAAAAATTCACTAACTAATGGTCATGAATAATCCAACATTATTTGAATTATTAAAATGCCCTTAAACTATTTTCAAACTGGTCCAAACAGCCCCAAAATAAATCCTTTCATTTTAAACCAAATTCAAATGAGTTCAAATAATCTTCGAACTTTTTGAGGCAATGCAGAATATTGCATAATAATTATTTTGACAAGTTATACATTCTACTAAATTCATTTAGTAACCCAAAGGAATGCAAAACATCTAAGAAAATACAAATCAGAGATAAGAAAAGACTCTCTTTCACTTTAGCCCAATCGCTACTATGCACTGGCCCAGCCCAATGGGGGTCATCCCTTTTCCCTGTACGAGACAGAGGTCGTGGCACACATCCAACCACCATGGCTGCCGCTGGGCATGCGTGTCAGCCATCCTGCGCTTCCCCTGATGGATAAGACGCCATCGACCCCACTGCGAACCCTAGCTACCTCATTCCTCCCCCACGCGCCGCTCTCTTCCTCCCCCGCATTAGACCGCCACCACCGTCACCATGGCCGTCGTCGTCTACGTGCTCACTGTCACCCCCGCCGCCTAGGACTGCGCCAGGAGCCTCGCCGTTGTCCGCCTCGTCCTCTCCGACCACCACCTCGAGCTCGGCGGCACCTCACCGACGGGATCGACGCGTCTTCCTCGCCTACGGCCGTTGCTGCCTCGCGCCCGATCTACTTCACTGGAGCTCCTCCGCCCCGTCGGACGCGTCCTCCGCCTTCCCCTGTGAGCGCAACACCCATTCCCCACGTTCCCCCCTCTGTTCGTCGCTCTGTGGCGCTGCCCAAATTCCGGCCGGTGGCTGCGGCCACCACGACCGCGTCACGCTCACCGCGCTCGAGCCCTGCGTCCTGGCCGCCCAGTGTGCGCGCTCGGCCGCCGGCCACGCCCGCGTACGCGTGCTGCGCTCCCACGCGCGCGTGAGGCCGCGCCCCTGCTCGCCCGCTGGCTCCTCCCCGTGGTCGCGCCTTCGTCGTGCTCGTCGATGTTGCCTGCTACTGCTTGTGCCGCTGCTGCGTCCTTGCTGCTGCGTACTGCCGATGCGTGTTGCTATTCCTGCCGCTAGGTGCCCCCTGCCGCTCTCGTACTACTGCTGCCACTAGGTGCCGCCGCTGCCCGTCGTTGCCTGCTGCTGCTGGCCACGGCCATGGCCGTGTGCGCCAGTGTGTGTGCATGATGTGTGCGTAGTTGTGTGTGTGAGCGCGTTGTGTGTGTGCGTATGTGTGTGGATGAGGCTGATCCTGGTTAGATACGTTAGCTAATTAGTAGTTAGGCTAAGTAGTGGTTAGGTATAGTGTAAATGACATGTGGGACCACCCTAGTTATTTACCATTTTATTAAACAAAAGACAATGACACACGGGACCCACTTACACTATTCATATGTTGACCAGTCAACCTTTGACTGGGTAAACCCAACCCCACTGGCCCCACTGTCATACTCACATGCTAGGGTAGCACTAGGTGACAAAAGTATATTCTATTTTTTAAATTAAATCCAGAAAATCTAGAAAATGATTAAATCTTTATAAATTAATATAAAATAATCCATAATTCAGATGAAAAAACTTTGTACATGAAAGTTGCTCAAATCGGCGAGACGAACCCGGATACGCAGCCCGTTCGTCCGTCACGCATCCCTAGCATAGCAAACTCGCAACTTTCCCCCTCCGGCTCCTCTGCCCGAAAACGCGAAACACCGGGATACTTTCCCGGATGTTTCCCCCCCTTCACCGGTATCACCTATTACCGCATTAGGGCACCCCTAGCACCGTTACTTGTCATGTCATGCATCACTATGCATATGCTTGCTTAAATATTTATTGTTTCTTCCCCCTCTTCTCTCGATAGACACCGAGACCGACGCCGCTGCTACCCAGTACGACTACGGAGTTGACGACCCCTCTCTCTTGCCAGAGCAACCAGGCAAGCCCCCCCTTTGATCACCAGATACCGCCTACTCTTCTCTATACTGCTTGCATTAGAGTAGTGTAGCATGTTACTGCTTCCCGTTAATCCTATACTGATGCATAGCCTGTCCTTGCTACTACTGTTGTTACCTTTACCTGCAAACCTAATGCTTAGTATAGGATGCTAGCTTATCATCAGTGGCCCTACATTCTTGTCCGTCTGCCATGCTATACTATCGGGCCGTGATCACTCGGGAGGTGATCACGGGTATATACTATATACTTTATACATGATACATGTGGTGACTAAAGACGGGACGGCTCGTAGGAGCACCCGCGAGTGGATCTTTGAGGCGGAGCGACAGGGCAGGTTCCGACCACCTAGGAGAGAGGTGGGCCTGGCCCTGGTCGATGTTCGCAGATACTTAACACGCTTAACGAGATCTGGGTATTTGATCTGAGTCTGGCCATTTGGTCTATACGCACTAACCATCTACGTGGGGGCAGTTATGGGTATCCCGGCGTCGTGGTATCAGCCGAAGCCTTCGTGACGTCAGCGACTAAGTGGCGCGCGCCGGATTGGACTGGAAAGCCACTAGGCTAGGTCTGCTTCCGGCCGCGTACGCAACGTGCAGGTGTGCAAAGGGCGATGGGCCCAGACCCCTGCGCCATAGGATTTAGACCGGCGTGCTGACCTCTCTGTTGTGCCTAGGTAGGGCTGCGACGTGTTGATCTTCCGAGGCCGGGCATGACCCAGAAAAGTGTGTCCGGCCAAATGGGATCGAGCGTGTTGGGGTATGTGGTGCACCCCTGCAGGGAAGTTTATCTATTCGAATAGCCGTGTCCCTCGGTAAAAGGACGACCCGGAGTTGTACTTTGACCTTATGACAACTAGAACCGGATACTTAATAAAACACACCCTTCCAAGTACCAGATACAACCGGTGATCGCTCTCTCACAGGGCGACGAGGGGAGCATCATCGGTTAGGATTATGCTATGCGATGCTACTTGGAGGACTTCAGTCTACTCTCTTCTACATGCTGCAAGACGGAGGCTGCCAGAAGCATAGTCTTCGACAGGATTAGTTATCCCCCTCTTATTCTGGCATTCTGCAGTTCAGTCCACATATGATAGCCTTATCCCAGTTGATACCAATGCATACATATGTAGTGTAGCTCCTTGCTTGCGAGTACTTTGGATGAGTACTCACGGTTGCTTTCTCCTTCTTTTCCCCTATCCCTTCTACCTGGTTGTCGCAACCAGATGTTGGAGCCCAGGAGCCAGACGCCACCGTCGACGACGACTCCTACTACACCGGAGGTGCCTACTTCTACGTGCTGCCCGCTGACGACGACCAGGAGTAGTTTAGGAGGATCCCAGGCAGGAGGCCTGCGCCTCTTTCGATCTGTATCCCAGTTTGTGCTAGCCTTCTTAAGGCAAACTTGTTTAACTTATGTCTGTACTTAGATATTGTTGCTTCCGCTGACTCGTCTATGATCGAGCTCTTGTATTCGAGCCTTCGAGGCCCCTGGCTTGTAATATGATGCTTGTATGACTTATTTTATTTGTAGAGTTGTGTTGTGATATCTTCCCGTGAGTCCCTGATCTTGATCGTACACGTTTGCGTGTATGATTAGTGTACGATTAAATCGGGGGCGTCACACAAGTTGCTGCTCAGGAGAAGAAACCCAAGTCTGGACCTAAGCCTGAAACTGAGTGCTTCTACTGCAAGCAGACTGGTCACTGGAAGCGGAACTGCCCCAAGTATTTGGCGGATAAGAAGGATGGCAAGGTGAGCAAAGGTATATTTGATATACATGTTATTGATGTGTACCTTACTAATGCTCGCAGTAGCACCTGGGTATTTGATACTGGTTCTGTTGCTAATATTTGCAACTCGAAACAGGGACTACGGATTAAGCGAAAATTGGCTAAGGACGAGGTGACGATGCGCGTGGGAAACGGTTCCAAAGTCGATGTGATCGCAGTCGGCACGCTACCTCTACATCTACCTTCGGGATTAGTATTAGACCTAAATAATTGTTATTTGGTGCCAGCGTTGAGCATGAACATTATATCTGGATCTTGTTTAATGCGAGACGGTTATTCATTTAGATCAAGGAATAATGGTTGTTCTATTTATATGAGTAATATCTTTTATGGTCATGCACCCTTGAAGAGTGGTCTATTCTTGTTGAATCTTGATAGTAGTGATACACATATTCATAATGTAGAAGCCAAAAGATGCAGAGTTGATAATGATAGTGCAACTTATTTGTGGCACTGCCGTTTAGGTCATATCAGTGTAAAGCACATGAAGAAACTCCATACTGATGGACTTTTGGAACCACTTGATTATGAATCACTTGGTACTTGCGAACCGTGCCTCATGGGCAAGATGACTAAAACACCATTCTCCGGTACTATGGAGAGAGCAACAGACTTGTTGGAAATCATACATACAAATGTATGTGGTCCGATGAATGTTGAGGCTCGTGGCAGATATCGTTATTTTCTCACCTTCACAGATGACTTAAGAAGATATGGGTATATCTACTTAATGAAACATAAGTCTGAAACGTTTGTAAAGTTCAAAGAATTTCAGAGTGAAGTTGAAAATCATCGTAACAAGAAAATAAAGTTTCTACGATCTGATCATGGAGGAGAATATTTGAGTTACGAGTTTGGTGTACATTTGAAAAATTGTGGAATAGTTTCGCAACTCACGCCACCCGGAACACCACAGTGTAATGGTGTGTCCGAACGTCGTAATCGTACTTTACTTGATATGGTGCGATCTATGATGTCTCTTACTGATTTACCGCTATCGTTTTGGGGATATGCTCTAGAGACGGCCGCATTCACGTTAAATAGGGCACCATCAAAATCCGTTGAGACGACACCTTATGAACTATGGTTTGGCAAGAAACCAAAGTTGTCGTTTCTGAAAGTTTGGGGCTGCGATGCTTATGTGAAAAAGCTTCAACCTGATAAGCTCGAACCCAAATCGGAGAAATGTGTCTTCATAGGATATCCAAAGGAAACTATTGGATACACCTTCTATCATAGATCCGAAGGCAAGACTTTTGTTGCTAAATTCGGAAACTTTCTAGAGAAGGAGTTTCTTTCGAAAGAAGTGAGTGGGAGGAAAGTAGAACTTGACAAGGTAACTGTACCTACTCCATTATTGGAAGGTAGTGCATCATAGAAAACCTCGGAAAAATAACTTCTTTAAGTATCTTAATAGAGGTGTTATGATCAACACTACTAGTTGGAATAGCTTCTACCCACTTAGTAACGTAATCAACAACAACTAAAATATGTGTATACCCATTAGAGGAAGAAAACGACCCCATATAATCAAAGCCCCAAACATCAAATAGTTCAATAACAAGTGCATAGTTCGTAGGCATTTCTTGACGTCTACTAATATTACCAGTTCTTTGACATTCATCACAAGACAAGACAAACTTACAAGCATCTTTGAAAAGAGTAGGCCAATAAAAACCGGATTGCAATACCTTATGTGTAGTTTTATCTCCAGCGTGGTGTCCTCCATAAGCCTCGGAGTGACACTTGCGTAGGATCCATTCCTGTTCATGCTCAGGTACACAATGTCTAATAACACCATCTACTCCTTCTTTATAAAGGTGTGGGTCATCCCAGAAGTAATGTCTCAAATCATAGAAAAACCTTTTCTTTTGCTAGTATGTGAAACGAGGTGGTATAAATTTAGCAACAATGTAATTGGCATAATCAGCATACCATGGAGCAGTACAAGAAGCATTTATGATAGCTAATTGTTCATCAGGAAAACTATCATCAATAGGGAGTGGGTCATCAAGAACATTTTCTAACCTAGACAAGTTGTCTGCAACGGGGTTCTCAGCTCCCTTCCTATCAATAATATGCAAGTCAAATTCTTATAGCAAGAGAACCCATCTAATAAGTCTAGGTTTAGCATCTTTATTTTCCATAAGGTATTTAATAGCAGCATGATCAGTGTGAACAGTTACTTTAGAATCAACAATATAAGGTCTGAACTTATCACAAGCAAATACAACTGCTAAAAATTCTTTTTCAGTAGTAGCATAATTTCTCTGGGCACTATCTAGAGTTTTACTAGCATATTGGATAACATTTAATTTCTTATCAACTCTTTGTCCTAGAACAACACCTACAGCATAATCACTAGCATGACACATAATTTCAAAGGGTAAATTCCAATCAGGTGGCTGAATAATAGGTGCAGAAATCAAGGCGTTCTTAAGTATTTCAAATGCTTCTACACAATCATCATCAAAGACAAAAGGAACATATTTTTGTAAGAGATTAGTCAGAGGCCTAGAATTTTTTGAGAAGTCTTTGATGAACCTCCTATAAAAACTGGCATGACCAAGGAAACTTCTTATACCTTTAATGTCCTTAGGATACGACATCTTTTCAATAGCATCAACTTTAGCTTTATCAACATCAATACCTCTTTTAGAAATTTTATGCCCCAAGACAATACCTTCATTAACCATAAAGTGGTACTTCTCCCAATTCAAGACAAGATTAGTTTCTTCACATCTCTGTAAAACTCGATCAAGGTTTCTTAAGCAATCATCAAAAGAAGTTCCATACACAGAGAAATCATCCATGAAAACCTCAACAATCTTTTCACAAAAGTCAGAAAATATAGCAGTCATACATCTTTGAAAGGTAGCAGGTGCATTACATAAACCAAAAGGCATACATCTATAAGCAAAGGTACCAAAAGGGCAAGTAAAAGTGGCCTTTTTCTGATCCTCTTTCGACACGGGTATTTGAGAGAAACCAGAATAACCGTCTAGAAAGCAAAAAATATGTATGTTTGGATAATCTTTCTAGCATTTGATCAATAAAAGGTAAAGGGTAATGATCCTTTCTAGTAGCTTTATTTAATTTGTAGAAATCAATTACCATTCTATAACCTGTAACAATTCTTTGTGGGGTCAATTCGTCTTTATCATTAGGAACAACAGTAGTACCTCCCTTCTTAGGGACACAATGGACAAGACTTACCCACTGACTATCAGCAACAAGATAAATTATACCTGCCTCCAGAAGCTTTAGTATTTCATTTCTTAGCACTTCTTTCATCTTAGGATTTAACCGTCGTTAGTGATCAACAACCGATTTAGCGTCTTTCTCCAATTTTATTTTGTGCTGTCATAGAGTGGAACTAATGCCCTTAAGATCATCAAGAGTATATCCAATAGTAGCACGGTGCTTCTTCAGAGTTTTCAATAATTTATCTTCTTCCTGCTCTGAAAGGTTAGCACTAACAATACCAGGATATATCTTCTTTTCATCAAGATAAGCATATTTAAGAGTATCATGTAATGGTTTAAGCTCAAACACGAGATCACCCTTAGGTGGAGGAGGATCCCCTAGAATTTCAACAGGCAAGTTGTGCTTCAAAATAGGTCCCTGTTTAAAGAATACTTCATCTATTTCCCTTCTTTCATTCATAAACATATCATTTTTCATGGTCTAGCAAATATTGTTCTAAAGGATCATTAGGAGGCACGGCAATAGAAGCAAGACCAATAATTTCATCTTTACTAGGCAATTCTTTATCATGGGGTTGTCTACGAAATTTAGCAAAATTAAAATCATGAGGCATATCCTCTAAACCAACGGTAACAATATCCTTTTCGCGGTCTATCTTAGCACTAACAATATTCAAGAAGGGTCTACCAAATATAATGGGACAAAAGTCATATTGTGGGGAAGGAAGAACAATAAAATCAGTAGGATATTTAATTTTCCCACACAAGACTTCAACATCTCTAACAATCCCAACTGGTGAAATAGTATCTCTATTGGCAAGCTTAATAGTAACATCAATATCTTCTATCTTAGCAGGTGCAATATCATGCATAATTTCTTTATATAAAGTATAAGGTATTGCACTGACACTAGCACCCATATCACATAAGACATGATAACAGTGATCTCATATTTTAACAAAAACAACAGGCATGCCAACAACAGGTCTATGTTTAGTATCGGGTCTAGCAATTGTAGCAGCTTCATCACAGAAGTAAATAACATGCCCATCAATATTATCGACCAAGAGATCCTTAACCATAGCAATACTAGGTTCAACTTTAATTTGCTCAGAGGGTGTAGGTGTTCTAGAATTAATTTTACGAACCACAGTTGAAGCTTTAGCATGATCCTTTATTCTAACAGGGAAAGGTGGTTTCTCAATATAAGCGGTAGGAACAATAGGATCAACATTATAAGTGATAGTCTTTTCTTCAACTTTAATAGGTTCAACTACTTTTACTTCAATGGGATGATGATATTAAAACCACTTCTCCTTAGGGAGATCAACATGAGTAGCAAATGATTCACAGAAAGAAGCTACTATCTTAGAGTCAAGTCCATATTTAGTGCTAAATTCACGAAAAGCATCAGTATCCATAAAAGATTTAACACAATTAAACTTAGGTGTTATACCCGACTCCTTACCTTCGTCGAGTTCCCAATCTTCAGACTTGTGTTTAATTCTTTCCAATAAATCCCATCTGAATTCAATAGTCTTCATCATAAAAGAACCAGTACAAGAAGTATCGAGCATGGAGCGATTATTGAGAGAAAGCTGATCATAAATTTTTTGAATAATAATTTCTCTTGAGAGCTCATGATTGGGGCATGAATATAACATTGACTTAAGCCTCCCCTAAGCTTGAGCGATACTTTCTCCTCCGCGAGGCCCAAAATTATATATATAATTATAATCACGATGAACCAGATGCATAGGATAAAACTTCTGATGAAATTCTGATTTCAATCAGTTGTAGTTCCATGATCCAATATCATCACATTGCCTAAACCATGTCAATTCCTTTCCCTTCAAAGATAAAGGGAAGACCTTCTTCTTGATAACATCCTCGGGCATACCTGCAAGCTTAAATAATCCACAAACTTCATCCACATAGATTAGGTGCATATCGGGATGTAATGTTCCATCTCCTGTAAAAGGATTAGCTAGTAGTTTCTCTATCGTACCCAAAGGAATTTCAAATTATACATTTTCAGTAGGTTTAGTAGGTTGAGGAGCAACTCTTTGCTCTACTGGTCGGGGTGAAGATACCCCGAACAAGCCCCTCAAAGGATTATTTTCCATAGTAACAAGTGACAGTAAATTTCAGCACACTTTATAAATTTTTCCTTACCAAATTCCACCTACCAAAGGCGCTTCACTCCCCAGCAACGACGCCAGAAAAGAGTCTTGATGACCCACAAGTATAGGGGATCTATCGTAGTCCTTTCGATAAGTAAGATTGTCGAACCCAATGAGGAGCAGAAGGAAATAACAAGCTGTTTTCAGTAAGGTATTCTCTGCAAGCACTGAAATTATCGGTAGCAGATAGTTTTGTGATAAGGTAACAAAAGTAAACAAGGTGCAGCAAGGTGTCCCATTCCTTTTTGTAGCAAAGGACAAGCCTGGACAAACTCTTATATAAAGGAAAGCGCTCCCAAGCACACATGGGAATTATCATCAAGCTAGTTTTCATCATGCTGATATGATTTGCGTTCATTACTTTGATAATTTGATATGTGGGTGGACCAGTGCTTGGGTACTGCCCTTCCTTGGACAAGAATCCCACTTATGATTAACCCCCCTCGCAAGCATCCGCAACTACGAAAGAAGAATTAAGGTAAACCTAACGATAACATGAAACATATGGATTCAAATCAGCCCCTTACGAAGCAACGCATAAACTAGGGTTTAAGCTTCTGTCACTCTAGAAACCCATCATCTACTTATTACTTCCCAATGCCTTCCCCTAGGCCCAAACAATGGTGAAGTTTCATGTAGTCGACATTCACATAACACCAGTAGAGGAAAGATAACATACATCTCATAAAAATATCGAACGAATACCAAATTCACATGACTACTTATAAAAGACTTCTCCCATGTCCTCAGGAACAAACATAACTACTCACAAATCATATTCATGTTCATAATCAGAGGGGTATTAATATGCATAAAGGATCTGAACATATAATCTTCCACCGAATAAACCAACTAGCATCAACTACAAGGAGTAATCAGCACTACTAGCAACCCACAGGTACCAATCTGAGGTTTTGAGACAAAGATCGGATACAAGAGATGAACTAGGGTTTGAGAGGAGATGGTGCTGGTGAAGATTTTGATGGAGATTGATCCCCTCCCGATGAGAGGATCGATGGTGACGATTTCCTCCTCCCGGAGGGATGTTTCCCCGGCAGAACAGCTCCGCTGGATCCCTAGATTGGTTCTACCAAGGTTCCGCCTCGAGACGGCGGCGCTTCGTCCCGAAAGATTCCTTATGATTTTTTCTAGGGCAAAAGACACCTTATACCAGAAGATGGGCATCGGGGGGCTTCCAGGTGGCCCACGAGGCAGGGGGCGCGCCCTCCACCCTCGTGGATAGTGGGTGGCCCCCTCTGGTGCTTTCTTCGCCCAATATTTTTAATATATTCCAAAACTGACTTTCGTGGAGTTTCAGGACTTTTGGAGTTGTGCAGAGTAGGTCTATAATATTTGCTCATTTTCCAGCCCAGGATTCCAACTACCGGCATTCTCCCTCTTCATGTAAACCTTGTAAAAAAGAGAGAAAAGGCATAAGTATTGTGACATAATTTGTAATAACAGCCGCAATGCAATAAATATTGATATAAAATCATGATGCAAAATGGACGTATCAGTACGCATCGCTCATCCGTCGTGGCCTGAGACAAGATACGCGCGGCTACTATCAGGGTGTCGGCACGCCGGGAGGTCTTGCTGGACTTGTTTTACCATTGTCAAAATGTCTTGTGCACCAGGATTCCGAGTCTGATCGGAGGGTCCTGAGATGGAGAATTGTGTCCGCGGATCGTGAGCTTGTCATGGGCTAAGTTGGGACACCCCTGCAGGGTTTAAACTTTCGAGAGCCTTGCCCGCGGTTATGTGGCAGATGGGAATTTTTAATATCCGGTTGTAGTGGACTTGAACTAAACTCAAGTAAAATACACCAACCGCATCCGTAACCGTGACCGACTCTTTTCGAGTGAGTTCGAGAAGAGAACACGGTGGGGGTTATGTTTGAACATAAGTAGTTCAGGATCACTTTTTGATCATTACTAGTTTGCGACCGTTTGCGTAGTTTCTCATCTTACTATTGTACGCGTAAGCTAGCCACCATACAAAGCTTAGTCGCTTACTGCAAACTCACCACTTATCCATTACATACCCATGAAGCTTTGCTAGTCTTGATACCCATGGTAATGGGATTTCTGAGTCCTCGTGGCTCACAGTTTACTACAACAACAGTTGCAGGTACAGGTAATGCGATGTCATGATGCGCGAGTGATGTTTGCTTGTTTTGGAGTTCTTCTTCTACTTCTTCTACTTCTTCTACTTCTTCTTCTTCTTCTTCTTCTTCTTCTTCTTCTTCTTCTTCTTCTTCTTCTTCTTCTTCTTCTTCTTCTTCTTCTTCTTCTTCTTCTTCTTCTTCTTCTTCTTCTTCTTCTTCTTCTTCTTCTTCTTCTTCTTCTTCTTCTTCTTCTTCTTCTTCTTCTTCTTCTCAGATTAGGGGATATGTTCCTAGTCAGCAGCCTGGGCTAGCAGGGTGGATGTCGTTTGAGTTTCTGTTTGTGTTTCATCCATAGTCGGATGTTGTTCTCATGTATGATGTATTGATGCATTCTTGTGGCATTTGTATGCCCTTTGTATGTACCCCCAACTATTATGTAATGGTACGATGTAATGATATCCACCTTGCAAAAGTGTTTCAATATGCGGCTCTATCCTTGGTGGGACCTTCGAGTTACTCTCGGATAGGATCGCGTATTGGGCATGGCAAGTTGGTATCAGAGCCTCGGCCGACCATAGGAGACCCCATGATTGATCGTAGTCGGCCATTGTCAAGTCTCGAAGAAAACCTTTTTTAGAGTCTAGTTATATCGGAGAGTAGGAATTCTTTTTACTCCTCAGCCCCTTCGTCCCTCTGGTGAGGAATCTTGACATAGGTGTTGATTCTTCTAGTCTTCCCATTCAAATTTTTTCTTTAGGGTCACGCGGGTGTTTTCATTCGTTGTAAATCCTTTGTTCAACCAATGCACTTCCCTTCGAGTTATTCCATCCTCCTCGACTTTTGCAACATCGATTCTCAGTTTCCCCAATGGAGTTCGATCCTTTTCAAGTTCAATCCCCAGTTCTTTCGCAACGACGTTGTTTCCCCATCCGAAGATAAACAATGTCGTCCGGAGTTGTCTTTCTTTTTCCCACCCGCCCACCCTTCTCTTCTTGGAGCCGGAGTCCTTAATAGAGTATCCATCCTACTCATGCGAAGCCTTTGCATTCTTTCCTCACTTATTTCAACCGTTTTCTCTCTTCAAGTTATTCGTCGGTTCCCCGTTCCAAGTTTCCTTTGTTTTACCCGCCCTCCCACCCCTTTTCTTCCCGGATTCTGAGACTCTATTCGAGAATCAATTTCATTCATGCGGAGCCTCTTCAAACTTTCCTCAATTGTCTCAACTGGTGAATTCTCGTCTAGTTCATCATTGTTCGTCTCGTTTTCTTTTCCGGTGGATTTATTTCCAACTTGGAACGTTGATCACATTCTTTTCCTTGACTCAAGTGATTCCCCTTGCTCGTTCGCCTCTCACCATTTAATTATTTTGAAGTGATGAAGACATCTCAGAAGAATCATGTTTGCATTCAATTATTTCGAGGTTGTCACCTCATTCAAGTTTTTCAATCATTTCGGTGCATCATTTCTCATTCAACCATCCTTTTCAATGGTGTTTTTTCTTTAGTGGGCCCTAACCCATAGGTCTTTTCCCAGGATCTTACCAGACTCTTCTAATTTTCCCGGAGTTATTCTCAAATTCTTTTCGAAGTTGACGTAAGAATGAATTTCATCAGTCAGATGGTTTTTCAAGATCGCTTTCAAATTCTTTCATGTTTGGTTCAACCTTTCCTCTTTTCATTCTTATGGAGTATCTCACAAATTCTTCATGGTATTTCTCGTCGTCATTCTCTACATTTGAAGACTGAAGAAGAGTTTTCCTCTAAATATTGTCCATTCTCCCGAAGATTCATAGTTCAAGCTTGATGCTATCCTCTTAATTTGTTCCGATCGTCAAGAATTCTTTTCTAACCCATCCGGAGTATTCTAGTAGTTGTTTTTCGTTTTGTTTCCCCGAAGGCCATCATTCTAGAGGAATTCTTCATTCTCACATTCTAGCTATCGTTCCCCAATTATCCCGGCGCGTCTGTCAAATATTCTTTAATCAGTTCGCGATCTCCTCGTTCTCTTGTCTCTAAATTCCCTCAAGTACCTTAGTGCCTTTTCTAATTCTTCTTGGCAAGAATTCACTTTCTTCATTCATTTTCAAATTCTTACGATGGTTCGTTCAAGATTCCTTTTCCTTGTTATTATATCAATTCATTCATTCTTTCCAATCCTACCCGTGGTTCATGAAGACTTTCCCACGTTCGCGCTATATCTCTCTTAATCTTTTCCAACGCGAATAAGTAGTATGCAAACCCATTGCTTCTCATCAATTTAATTGGTGGAGGATAAGCATAACATAATTCTTATTCTTCTTTCATCAAGTTGATTAATCTCTTCTTTTTGGAGTTTGTTCATCATATCACATTCTCGGTTCAAAGTGTTTTCATCTTTTGTTTTCCGGAGTTCAAAGTTTCCTTGGTCGTCTCGTTGGAACCTCCATCTAAATCACTACAAGGCTTAATCTTATTCTTTTCATCCTTCAATTCTATCTCATCATCCTTTTGTTACCGGAGTTCCGCACGGTGGTTCGTTAAGGATTTAATTCATTCTCCAAGTGTTCATCAAGATTCTTGTTGGAGAAGCTCAAGTATCTTTTCTTCTTGCGTCTTGAGGTGCAAATAATTCGCCGTATTCTTTTGAAGTGGAGTTTTGCATTTCTTCGTTCTTCTCAGCTATTCAGACATTTGGTTGTGGCATAATTTCACCTCAAGTTTTGATATGTTTTTCCATAAGCCCACAACAAGCTTATTCTTTTCGTTTTGGAATTTCCAACAACTCCGTTCAATCCTTCCTTGCAAGGATGCTTCTCAATTCAATTATGGTGGAAGTTGTCTTTTGTTCCTCCTTTTCTTTTCCTTTCAACGAGTTAGCTTCTATTCTCCTGTTCTAGAAGCACGGTGATGTTGCTCTTTTCGCCCATCATCTAGTGTAATCCTTGCTTATCCATTTTACCGGAGTGTCAAGTCCTGTTTTAAAGTCCTTTTTCTTCCCAATCTTTGCTTTCCTTTTCTAGTCGGACGCTATCCAAATTCTTTCGTTCTTATTCCTTTTCTATCTTGTTCTAACCAGAATGGATCCAGACTCTATCTTGTTACTTGAGCTTTTGATTCTCGTCACAATCGTTGTCCCTCTTTTCTACCCGAGTGCTCTCGACTTCCTTCATCTTCTCTCTGGCGCTCTTGTTTATCTTATCCTTTTTCACTTCCATCTCATTCCTAAGATCTTCTGTTAGTGGAGGAGAGTTGTAACGCCCGGAGACTGATGCTCCAGATGCCTTCCTTTATTTTAGTTATTGTCGTGTGTTTATTGTGTCTATTGCATTATCATAATTGTTTAGCATATTTCTTTTCCCTATGTTGTTGCCATGATCATGATGAGTGCCATTGACATATTTTGCTTTTTGCATCATGTTCATCATTTGTTATATTGCATTGTGCCATCCATGTTGTTACCATGGTCATCTTGCTTGTTATATGATATATGAGATATGATATCCCTTTTGTCATTTTTATTTTCATCATGATCATCTTGTTGGTTTGCATTCTTCATTTTGATGTATTGTTTGTGCGTTCTCCTTATTCCCCTCCTCATACGGTTGTTTGCATCTTCATCATTTCATCAAGACCTTTCTCCACGTGCAAACCTTATCAGTTCTTCCTTTCTTTCAAACCTTGGCTTTCATGTCAAGTGACATTGTTTGTGCCTCCACTACTGTTCATTTATCCTGACAATCATACTCCATGTCCTTAACCTCTCTGTCAAATCTGATCTCATTTGGAGTTGATTTGGTTGGGTTCAAAAATGGCTCAAGTTTGAATTTAATTCAAACATGGATTATTTTTCTACCTCTAGATTTTGCCAAGTCAATTTATTAAAATCATGCATAAATCCAGGACTCCATATATATTTTTATCTCTGAGAGTTTCCTTCCCAAAACCCATGGCCTTTTCAATCTTGGAGGTGTCTAAATATTTTAGGCAGTATAAAAGAAAGGAAGGAAGGACTCAATCCCAGCCAAAGCCCACATGGGCCTTTCTTTACCCGGCCCAGCCGAGCCGAATGGCCACCTGCTCCGCTACAGCGCCGTCTCCCTCCTCTGCCTTCAGGAGCGCCAACGCCATGAGCTCTGCTTCACGAACGTCGAAGCCTACATGCCCGCGCCCACCCTATAAAGCCAGCGCCTCGTCCCTAGGGTTTACAACTTCTCCCCTCAAGCCGCCGCCACCTCTCTCTTCTTCATTCGTCTACTCCTTTGTTCCAAGTGAGGAAGCAGAGAGATTTCAGAGAAGAACCACTGGCGCCCGTCATCGTCTTCGTGTCTGGCCTACATCAGGATCCTCTCCGGCATGTCGTCCTGTGCCCCCTCACACTCCTCGACCGATCCTGGGAGTTAGTTGGGTGTGAGCCTCCCCCACGCGCCTCCTTGCCGTCGCCGTCACCATGGCCTTGGCCGAGCCGAGTTGATGTTCGAGCCTAGCTTAGCAGCCGGCGTCCCCGACCTTCTTCCTCCGCGGAAAGTCCCACGACTCCGGCAACACCTTCCCGCATGTCCCTGAGCCCCGAATCGCCAAGTCCAGCTTATTCCCCATCATCATCTTCCTCCCTTGCTTCCTCTCCTTCACGGAACCGAGCACCACCGCCAAGATCAGCGCATCCTTTCGCAATCTCCGGTTGCCTTCGACCTTGTATGACTCCAGTAGCACCCCTGATACGTCTCCGTCATATCTATAATTTTTGATTGTTCCATGCCAATATTATTCAACTTTCATATACTTTTGGCAACTTTTTATACTATTTTTGGGACTAACATATTGATCCAGTGCCCAGTGCCAGTTCCTGTTTGTTGCATGTTTTTTGTTTCACAGAATATCCATATCAAATGGAGTCCAAACGGAATAAAAACTGACGGAGATTTTTTTGGAATATATATGATTTTTGGGAAGAAGAATCCACGCAAGACGATGCTCGAGGGGCCCACGAGGTAGGGGGGTGCGCCCCAGGGTGTCAGGCGCGGCCCTGACCCTCGTGGACACCCCGTAAGGCGGTTGGTGCACTTCTTTCGCCGCAAGAAAGCTAATTTCCGGATAGAGATCGTGTCAAAATTTCAGCCCAATCGGAGTTACGGATCTCCGGGAATATAAGAAACGGTGAAAGGGAAGAATCTGAGAACGCAGAAACAAAGAGAGACAGAGAGACAGATCCAATCTCGGAGGGGCTCTCACCCCTCCCGTGCCATGGAGGCCATGGACCCGAGAGGAAACCCTTCTCCCATCTAGGGAGGAGGTCAAGGAAGAAGAAGGAGGGGGGGGGGCTCTCTCCCCCTCGCTTCCGGTGGCACCGGAGTGCCACCGGGGGCCATCATCATCACCGCGATCTACACCAACACCTCCGCCATCTTCACCAACATCTCCATCACCTTCCCCCCTCTATCTATAGTGGTCCACTCTCCCGCAACCCGCTGTACCCTCTACTTGAACATGGTGCTTTATGCTTCATATTATCATCCAATGATGTGTTGCCATCCTATGATGTCTGAGTATATTTTCGTTGTCCTATCGGTGGTTGATGAATTGCTATGATTGATTTAATTTGCTTGTGGTTATGTTGCTATACTTTGGTGCCCATCATATGATTGTGCTCGGTGATCACACCCTAGGGTTAGTTTGTATGTTGATAGGACTATGTATTGGAGGGCAAGAGTGACAGAAGCTTCAACCTAGCATAGAAATTGATGCATACGGGATTGAAGGGGGACCAATATATCATAATGCTATGGTTGGGTTTTACCTTAATGAACATTAGTAGTTGCGGATGCTTGCTAATAGTTCCAATCATAAGTGCATAGAATTCCAAGTCAGGGATGAGATGACATGCTAGCAGTGGCCTCTCCCACATAATACTTGCTATCGGTCTAGTAAAGTAGTCAATTGCTTAGGGGCAATTTTGCAACTCCTACCACCACTTTCCACACTCGCTATATTTACTTTATTGTTTCTTTATCTAAACAGCCCCTACTTTTTATTTACGTACTCTTTATTATCTTGCAAACCTATCCAACAACACCTACAAAGTACTTCTAGTTTCATACTTGTTCTAGGTAAAGCAAACGTCAAGCGTGCGTAGAGTTGTATCGGTGGTCGATAGAACTTGAGGGAATATTTGTTCTACCTTTAGCTCCTCGTTGGGTTCGACACTCTTACTTATTGAAAACTATTGCGATCCCATATACTTGTGGGTTATCAAGACCTTTTTTCTAGCACCGTTGCCTGGAAGCAATAGCGTGGGGTGAATATTCTCGTGTGTGCTTGTTTGCTTTATCACTAAGTAATTTTTATTTGCTGTTCTTAGTTGTTCTTTATCTTTAGTTATGGATATGGAACACGAAATACCAAAAAAATTAGGTGTACTTTCTGCTCATGGAGATGGGGAACCTCCTAAAACCCTCGATGCTGGTTATGTGAAAGATATTATGTACTACTTTAATAATCCTGAGAAAACCCCAGTCAATTATGTAATGGGAGTAACGTTGGATCAACGTGAATGCTTTAGGGATTACCGCTTGACACAAAAAGGGAAACTATTATGGGATCAAATTTATATATTGAAGTGGTATGCTAGACAACTATGCTCGGAATATGATTATACTTGTTGCTCTAGGATGAATTCTCCACACCTCCCCCTTTTCATGCAAATTTAATGATAATGAAACCTTGGCTTCTTATGCTAGAGGTATATATGATTACTATGATGTGGAACAAATAGAAGAATTTGTTGCTTTTATGGGTGCTTATGAAATTGAATCTATGTTTAAAGAGTTTGATGATATTGATGATGCTTGTTATAGATCTGAAAATTTAGCTATCCTCAAATGTTGCTATGAGAATTATGAATACAACTATGAAATTAATGCACTTATTAAGAAAGTCTCTGCTGTCCAAGAAGAGACTAATATTTTGCAGGAATCTATGGAAGAAGAAGTTGATGACACTGTGAGCTCATTGGATGAAAAAGATGAGGAGGAGAGCGAAGAACAAAAGGAGGAAGAGCGGATTGATCACCCGTGCCCACCTTCTAATGAGAGTAACTATTCAACTCATACATTGTATAATTCCCCTTCGTGCTTACCGAAGGATGATTGCTATGATGACTGTTATGATCCCTATGATTCTTTTGAAATATCCCTTTTTGATGATGCTTGCTATGCTTATGGCCAAGATGCCAATATGAATTATGCTTATGGAGATTAACTTGCTATAGTTCCTTATGTTAAACATGAAATTGTTGCTATTGCACCCACGCATGATAGTCCTATTATCTTTTTGAATTCTCCCGATTATACTATATCGGAGAAGTTTGCACTTATTAAGGATTGTATTGATGGGTTGCCTTTTACCATTGCACATGATGATTTCGATAAATATAATATGCATGTGCTTGCTGCTCCTACTTGCAATTATTATGAGAGAGGAACTATATCTCCACCTCTCTATGTCTCCAACACGATAAAATTGCAAGAAACTGTTTATACTATGCATTGGCCTTTACTAGGTGTGCATGAATTGTTCTTTTATGACATGCCGATGCATAGGAAGAGATTAGACTTCGTCATTTCTTGATATATGTTGCTTTGTGCTCACTACTAAATTACAAATCATTGTTAATTAAAATTGTCTTTGATATACCTTGGGATCCGGGTGGATTCACTACTTGAGCACTATATGCCTAGCTTAATGGCTTTAAAGAAAGCGCTGCCAGGGAGACAACCCGGAAGTTTTAGAGAATCATTTATTTCTGTTGAGTGCTTTCATATAGTTTAAAAACAACAAAAATAAAGAGGGGAACCCAAAACTTTTCAAAAAGGAAAGTGAAAGTGAGAAAGACAAGCACTGTTGAAGTGGGAGAGCTCCTTGAACTTTGTTCATGCTCACGTCAACTTTGTGAATCTTGATTACATAAACTTTTAAACAAAAATAATTATTCCCTTGTACAATTCCATTGTATTATAAAAATAATGTGCCAAGGTTTGCCTTTAGGATGTTTACATTTGCTTGATGGTTTGTACGGTGCAGGACAGAAACTTTGGCTGTAGTGCGCGATTTTACATTCTTATATGGAACGTCAAATGGTTCTGATTCGTTTTGCAATATCTTCCTATACAAATTGTTTATTTTTCCTAATTTTTTCAGAAGTTTTCAAGTATCAGAAGTATGGTGAATGTTCATATTATTACAGACTGTTCTGTTTTAGACAGATTCTGTTTTTGATGCATAGTTTGCTTGTTTTGATGAAACTATCAATTTATATCAGCAGATTAAGCCATGAAAAAGTTATATTACAGTAGACACAATGCAAAAACAAAATATGAATTGGTTTGCAATAGTACTTATAGTGGTGATTTGCTTTATTATACTAACGGATCTTACCGAGTTTTCTGTTGAAGTTTTGTGTGGATGAAGTGTTCGATGATTGAGAAGGTTTCGATGTGAAAAGAAGTAAGAGAGGCAAGAGCTCAAGCTTGGGGATGCCTGAGGCACCCCAAGTAAATATTCAAGGAGACTCAAGCGTCTAAGCTTGGGGATGCTGGGGAGGCATCCCCTCTTTCTTCAACAAGTATCGGTATGTTTTCGGATTCGTTTCGTTCATGCGATATGTGCAATCTTGGAGCGTCTTTTGCATTTAGTTTTCATTTTTCTTTTATGCACCATGCTGGTATGAGATATTCCTTGGTTTATTTATAGAATGCTCTTTGCACTTCACTTATATCTTTTGAGTATGGCTTTATAGAATGCTTCATGTGCTTCACTTATATCATTTGAAGTTTGGATTGCATGTTTCTCTTTACTTAGACAACCGCCATTTGTAGAATGCTCTTTTGCTTCACTTATATTTGTTAGAGCGTGGGCATATCTTTTGTAGAAAGAATTAAACTCTCTTGCTTCACTTATATCTATTTAGAGAGATGACAAGAACTGGTCATTCACATGGTTAGTCATAAAATCCTACATAAACTTGTGGATCGTTGAATATGACATGTTTGATTCCTTGCAATAGTTTTGCGATATAAAGATGGTGATATTAGAGTCATGCTAGTGGGTAGTTGTGGATTGTAGAAATACTTGTGTTGAAGTTTGTGATTCCCGTAGCATGCACGTATGGTGAACCGTTATGTGATGAAGTTGGACCATGATTTATTTATTGATTGTCGTCCTTATGAGTGGCGGTCGGGGACGAGCGATGGTCTTTTCCTACCAATCTATCCCCCTAGGAGCATGCGCTTAGTACTTTGTTTCGATAACTAATAGATTTTTGCAATAAGTATGTGAGTTCTTTATGACTAATGTTGAGTCCATGGATCATACGCACTCTCACCCTTCCACCATTGCTAGCCTCTCTAGTACCGCGCAACTTTCGCCGGTACCATAAACCCACCATATACCTTCCTCAAAACAGCCACCATACCTACCTATTATGGCATTTCCATAGCCATTCCAAGATATATTGCCATGAAACTTCCATCGTCATCATATACATGACTTGAGCATTCATTGTCATATTGCTTTGCATGATCGTAAGATAGCTAGCATGATGTTTTCATGGCTTGTCCGTTTTTTGATGTCATTGCTACGCTAGATCATTGCACATCCCGGTACACCGCCGGAGGCATTCATATAGAGTCATATCTTTGTTCTAGATATCGACTTGTAAGATTGAGTTGTAAGTAAATAAAAGTGTGATGATCATCATTATTAGAGCATTGCCCTAGTGAGGAAAGGATGATGGAGGCCATGATTCCTCCATATCGGGATGAGACTCCGAACTTTACAAAAATAAAAGAGGCCAAAGAAGCCCAAATAAAAAAAAGAGGCCAAAGAAGCCCACCAAAAGAATAAAAAAAATAAAAAAAATGAGAGAAAAAGAGAGAAGGGGCAATGTTACTATCCTTTTACCACACTTGTGCTTCAAAGTAGCACCATGTTCTTCATATAGAGAGTCTCTTGAGTTATCACTTTCATATACTAGTGGGAATTTTCATTATAGAACTTGGCTTGTATATTCCAATGATGGGCTTCCTCAAATGCCCTAGGTCTTCATGAGCAAGCAAGTTGGATGCACACCCACTTAGTTTCAGTTTGAGCTTTCATATACTTATAGCTCTAGTGCATCCGTTGCATGGCAATCCCTACTCACTCACATTGATATCTATTGATGGGCATCTCCATAGCCCGTTGATACGCCTAGTTGATGTGAGACCATCTTCTCCTTTTTGTCTTCTCCACCATCATATTCTATTCCACCTATAGTGCTATATCCATGGCTCACGCTCATGTATTGCGTGAAAGTTGAAAAGGTTTGAGAACGTCAAAAGTATGAAACAATTGCTTGGCTTGTCATCGGGGTTTTGCATGATGTGAGTATTTTGTGTGGTGAAGATGGAGCATAGCCAGACTATATGATTTTGTAGGGACAACTTTCTTTGACCTTGTTATTTTGAAAAGACATGATTGCTTTATTAGTGGGCTTGAAGTATTATTGTTTTTATGTCAAATGATAGACTATTGCTTTGAATCACTCGTGTCTTCATATTCATGCCATGATTAGATATGTGATCAAGATTATGCTAGGTAGCATTCCACATCAAAAATTATCTTTTTTATCATTTACCTACTCGAGGACGAGCAGGAATTAAGCTTGGGGATTCTGATACGTCTCCGTCGTATCTATAATTTTCGATTGTTCCATGCCAATATTATTTAACTTTCATATACTTTTGGCAACTTTTTATACTATTTTTGGGACTAACATATTGATCCAGTGCCCAATGCCAGTTCCTGTTTGTTGCATGTTTTTTGTTTCACAGAATATCCATATCAAACGGAGTCCAAGCGGAATAAAAAATGACGGAGATTTTTTTTTGGAATGTATATGATTTTTGGGAAGAAGAATCCATGCGAGACGATGCTCGAGGGGCCCACGAGGTAGGGGGGCATGCCCCAGGGTGTCAGGCGCGGCCCTGACCCTCGTGGCCGCCCTGTAAGGCGGTTGGTGCCCTTCATTCGCCGCAAGAAAGCTAATATCCGGATAGAGATTGTGTTGAAATTTCAGCCCAATCGGAGTTACGGATCTCCAGGAATATAAGAAACGGTGAAAGGGAAGAATCTGAGAACATAGAAATAGAGAGAGACAGAGAGACAGATCCAATCTCGGAGGGGCTCTCGCCCCTCCCGTGCCATGGAGGCCATGGACCAGATGGGAAACCCTTCTCCCATCTAGGGAGGAGGTCAAGGAAGAAGAAGGAGGGGGGGGGGGGCTCTCTCCCCCTCGCTTCCGGTGGCACCGGAGTGCCATCTAGGGCCATCATCATCATCGCGATCTACACCAACACCTCCGCCATCTTCACCAACATCTCCATCACCTTCCCCCCTCTATCTACAGCGGTCCACTCTCCCACAACCCACTGTACCCTCTACTTGAACATGGTGCTTTATGCTTCATATTATTATCCAATGATGTGTTGCCATCCTATGATGCCTGAGTAGATTTTCGTTGTCCTATCGGTGGTTGATGAATTGCTATGATTGATTTAATTTGCTTGTGGTTATGTTGCTGTCCTTTGGTGCCCATCATATGATTGCGCGCGTGGATCACACCCTAAGGTTAGTTTGTATGTTGATAGGACTATGTATTGGAGGGCAAGAGTGACAAAAGCTTCAACCTAGCATAGAAATTGATGCATACGGGATTGAAGGGGGACCAATATATCTTAATGCTATGGTTGGGTTTTACCTTAATGAACATTAGTAGTTGCGGATGCTTGCTAATAGTTCCAATCATAAGTGCATAGAATTCCAAGTCAGGGATGACATGCTAGCAGTGGCCTCTCCCACATAATACTTGCTATCGGTCTGGTAAAGTAGTCAATTGCTTAGGGGCAATTTCGCAACTCCTACCACCACTTTTCCACACTCGCTATATTTACTTTATTGTTTCTTTATCTAAACAGCCCCTACTTTTTATTTACGTACTCTTTATTATCTTGCAAACCTATCCAACAACACCTAGAAAGTACTTCTAGTTTCATACTTGTTCTAGGTAAAGCGAACGTCAAGCGTGCGTAGAGTTGTATCGGTGGTCGATAGAACTTGAGGGAATATTTGTTCTACCTTTAGCTCCTCGTTGGGTTCGACACTCTTACTTATCGAAAACTGTTGCGATCCCCTATACTTGTGGGTTATCAACCCCCATGGTGCAGATCATCGTCTCCATCTCCCTCTCTGGTCTCGTTTGCATATCCATCGCTCCGTGCGTTTCCGGCGTCGGCCGCCATGGCCGTGGCCTTGAGCTCAAGCTTGTGCACCTCGCTACACAACACTTCCGTCCGCACCACGCCGCCCATTGCAGCTTCCGCACACGCACACCTATCCACACCCACGCGCGCACACCCTGCTGCTTTGTCTCGCCGTGTCTCTGCACACCCTGCCTTACCACGCATCACCCGAGCCGAGCTGAGCCCACTCATGCTCGAGCACCTCCATGCAGCCATTTTCCCCGCACTCGCTGCTACCTCTTTTAGCACTATGTTGGTTTTCCCCGAAGAGGAAGGGATGATGCAGCAAAGTACCGTAAGTATTTCCCTCAGTTTTTGAGAACCAAGGTATCAATCTAGTAGGAGGCTACACGCAAGTCCCTCGTACCTACACAAACAAATAAATCCTCGCAACCAACGCAAATAGGGATTGTCAATCCCTATAGGGCCACTTACGGGAGTGAGATCTGATAGATATGATAAAGATAATATTTTTGGTATTTTTATGATAAAGATGCAAAGTAAAATAAAGGCAAAGTAAATAGCAAAGTAAATAACTAAGTAGTAGGAGATTGATATGATAAAGATAGACCCGGGGGCCATTTTACTAGTGGCTTCTCTCGAGAGCATAAGTATTCTATGGTGGGTGAACAAATTACTGTTGAGCAATTGACAGAATTGAGCATAGTTATGAGAATATCTAGGTATGATCATGTATATAGGCATCACGTCCGAGACAAGTAGACCGACTCCTGCCTGCATCTACTACTATTACTCCACTCATCGACCGCTATCCAGCATGCATCTAGAGTATTAAGTTAAAAATAGAGTAATGCCTTAAGCAAGATGACATGATGTAGAGGGATAGACTCATGCAATATGAAGAAAACCACATCTTGTTATCCTCGATGGCAACAATACAATACGTGCCTTACTACCCTTACTGTCATCGGGAAAGGACACCGCAAGATTGAACCCAAAGCTAAGCACTTCTCCCATTGCAAGAAAGATCAATCTAGTAGGCCAAACCAAACTGATAATTCGAAGAGACTTGCAAAGATAACCAATCATACATAAAAGAATTCAGAGAAGATTCAAATATTATTCATAGATAGACTTGATCATAAACCCACAATTCATCGGTCTCAACAAACACACCGCAAAAAGAAGATTACATCGAATAGATCTCCACAAGAGAGGGGGAGAACATTGTATTGAGAACCAAAAAGAGAGAAGAAGCCATCTAGCTACTAACTATGGACCCGTAGGACTGAAGTAAACTACTCACACTTCATCGGAGAGGCTATGGTGTTGATGTAGAAGCCCTCCATGATCGATGCCCCCTCCGGCGGAGCTCCGAAACAAGCCCCAAGATGGGAGCTCGTGGATACAGAAAGTTACGGTGATGGAATTAGGGTTTTGGATCTGTATCTGATCATTTGGGGGTACGTGGATATATATAGGAGGAAGAAGTACGTCGGTGGAGCAACAGGGGGCCCACAAGGGTGGAGGGCACGCCTGGGGGGGGGGGGGGTGGGCAGGCGCGCCCCCTACCTCGTGACCTCCTGTTGATTGGCTTGACGTAGGGTCCAAGTCTCCTGAGTTGTATTCGGTGAGAAAATCACGTTCCCAAAGGTTTCATTCCGTTTGGACTCTGTTTGATATTTCCTTTTCTTCGAAACCCTAAATCAGGCAAAAAACAACAATTCTGGGCTGGGCCTCCGGTTAATAGGTTAGTCCCAAAAATAATATAAAAGTGGATAATAAAGCCCAATAATGTCCAAAATAGTAGATAATATAGCATGGAGCAATCGAAAATTATTGATACGTTGGAGACGTATCACTCGCGACGCTGCTCAGCAGCCTCTGCCACACCCACCACTACAAAAAAAGACACATCCGTGACATTTTGGGCCGAACGGATTTTTTTCCTGTCATACATATGACACTTCTATGACGATAATTGTGACAAAACCTGGTATCATCATAGATGTGGTGGGCTCCTACTTCTATGACAAAAAATCATGATAGAAAATGGGCTTTTCGTCCTGGGCGGGCCAGAGACGCAGCTGCATGACATTCTTTGGGTCGTCCATGACGGAAAAAACCGTGGTAGAAGCGAGGGGGAGGAAAATTTCAGGGAGTTCCCGGTTACGGTGGGAGGTCGGGGGCCGAGCGATGCGCGTTTCTCTCGTACACATACGCGCGTGTGTGCGAGGCATTGGTTCTAACTGAACCCGAGCGAGGCGTTGGGCTCTAACTGAACCCGAGCGATTGCACTCCAGGCTATGCGTTACTGAACCCGAGTGATCGATCGATGGCTGTTAACTGAACCCGATTGAGCGATTCCATCGCTACTGCTGCTAACTGAAGCCGATCGATGGGATGAACAGTGAGCGTTGCGGGGGGATTTGGATGAACAGTGAGCGGTGGCGTTGCCTCTGGAAGAACAGGACCCCGTGGTGTGGTGGAGGGCTGGATGAACACTAGACGGTGGAGGGGTGCCCGTGGGGGGGTGGATGAACAGGACCCCGTGGTGTGGAGGGCTGGATGAACAGTAGACGTTGGAGGGGTGGTTGAATAGGACCCCGTGGGAGGGCTGGATGAACAGTAGACGGTGGAGGGGTGCCCGTGGAGGGGTGGTTGAACAGGACCCTGTGGTGTGGAGGTGTAGGATCGAAAGTATGTCTAGAGGGGGGTGATTAGACTACTTGACCAAATAAAAATCTAGCCTTTTTTTCCAATTTTAGTTCTTGGCAGATTTTAGCAACTTTGGATAAGTCAAGCAATCTTAACACAATTCAAGCAAGCATGCAAAGAGTATATGAGTAGCAGAAAGTAAAGCATGCAACTTGCAAGAATGTAAAGGGAAGGGTTTGGAGAATTCAAACGCAATTGGAGGCACGGATGTTTTTGTCGTGGTTCCGATAGGTGGTGCTATCGTACATCCACGTTGATGGAGACTTCAACCCACGAAGGGTAACGGTTACGCGAGTCCACGGAGGGATCCACCCACGAAGGGTCCACGAAGAAGCAACCTTGTCTATCCCATCATGGCCATCGCCCATGAAGGACTTGCCTCACTAGCGGTAGATCTTCACGAAGTAGGCGATCTCCTTGCCCTTACAAACTCCTTGGTTCAACTCCACAATCTTGTCGGAGGCTCCCAAGTGACACCTAGCCAATCTAGGAGACACCACTCTCCAAGAAGTAACAAATGGTGTGTTGATGATGAACTCCTTGCTCTTGTGCTTCAAATGATAGTCTCCCCAACACTCAACTCTCTCTCACAGGACATGTATTTGGTGGAAAGAAGATTTGAGTGGAAAGCAACTTGGGGAAGGCTAGAGATCAAGATTCATATGGTGAGAATGGAATATCTTGGCCTCAACACATGAGTAGGTGGTTCTCTCTCAGAAAATGTGTATTGGAAGTGTAGGTATGTTCTGATGGCTCTCTCCATGAATGAAGAGTGGGTGGAGGGGTATATATAGCCTCCACACAAAAACTAACCGTTACACACAATTTACCAATCTCGGTGAGACTGAATTTAGAAACTCGGCCGGACCGATTTAGCAAACCTAGTGACCGTTAGGATTTTCGGTGGGACTGAGATGCAACTCGGTGAGACCGATATGGTTAGGGTTAGGGCATAACGTAATCTCGATGTGACTGATTACACAAACTCGGTGGGACCGATTTTGGTAATAAGCTAACCAGAGAGTTGGTCAGGTAAACTCGGTGGGACCGATTTTCTCATTTTGGTGGGACCAAAATGTTACAAAAGGGAAACAGAGAGTTTACATTGCAATCTTGGTGGGACCGATCGCTCATCTCGGTAGGACCAAAACGTTACGAAGGGAAACAGAGAGATTACAACCCCATCTCGGTGTGACCGGGATCCCTATCGGTGAGACTGATTTGCCTAGGGTTTGTGGCAGTGGCTATGACATCTGAACTCGGTGGCGCCGGATAGAAAGAATCGGTGGGGCCGAGTTTGACTTTTGGTTTAGGTCATATGTGGATGTGGGAAGGTAGTTGAGGGTTTTGGAGCATATCACTAAGCACTATGAAGCAAGAACCTCATCAAGCAACACCTCATCCCTCCTTGATAGTATTGGCTTTTCCTGTAGACTCAATGTGATCTTGGATCACTAAAATATAAAATGTAGAGTCTTGAGCTTTGAGCTTGAGCTAATCTTTTTGTCCTTAGTATTTTGAGGGGTCCACTTTCCTCATCCATGCCATGCCATTCATTGAGCTTTTCTTGAAATATTAATCTTGGAATAGCATTAGCTCAATGAGCTATATGTTGTTATGAATTACCAAAACCACCTAGGGATAGTTGCACTTTTAGGAGGGCTGGATGAACAGTAGACGGTGGAGGGGTGGTTGAACAGTAGCCGGTGGAGTAGCGCGCGGTGGAGGCTAGATGAACAGGTGCCCGTGGAGGCTGGATGAACAGGAGCCCGTGGAGGCTGGAGGAGGTCGAAGGTGGAGATGAACATATCCCGTGGAGTCCCATTTTCGGTACGCCACACCCCTCCCGATGAACAGGACCCCCGTTTCGACCGTAGCGCTCTAACACAAGTCAGTTTCCTCCGCTTTGCGGTACGCCACACCCCTCCCGATCAATAGGACCCCCGTTTCGACCATAGGAGGTCCGTTTCCTCCGTTTTGCGGTACGCCACACCCCTCCCGATGAACAGGATCCCGTTTCGAACGTGGACGGTCGAACACAAGGCCGTTTCTTCCGTTCTGCGGTACGCCAAGCCTCGTTTCCATTGCCTCTTCCATCCAAGCCCTCCCGATGAACACGACACATTCCGTTGCCTCCCCATGAACACCACGCATTCCGTTGCCTCCCCATGAACACGACGCATTCCGTTGCCTCCCCATGAACACGACGACGACGCTGTTTCTTCGTTCCGACCCAGCCATGTACACGAGCCCTGGCCGTACATATGCACGAGTAGGCGTTCGAGACCCCGCCCGTATGTACACATACGTGGCCGTATTTTCTTTCTTGCACCCTGGCCGCTGTACATACGTGTACATGCTACGTGCGCGCCTCTACTGCGACACGTGCGCGCCTCTACTACGACACGTGCGCGCCTCTACATCGACCCATATGTACGTACATGTTCGCGACCAGAATGACAACGCTACGTACGCTTCGACCAGGTGGGTCCCGACTGTCAGGCACTTCCTTGCCTGCGAAGATGTAGCTGGTGGGTCCCAGTAGTCAGGGGGCGAATCGTTTTGTTTTTTTGCCCGGACGCACTTCCTTGCATGCGAAGGTGTAGCTGGTTGGTCCCAGCAGTCGGGGGCCTGGTGGGTCCCAACAGTCAGGGGGGCGAATCATTTTTTCGGACGCACTTCCTTGCATGCGAAGATGTAGCTCGTGGGTCCCAGCAGTCAGGGGGCGAATCATTTTTTTCACGAAATACGGTGGCCCGTCCGGTGGGTCCCCGCTGTCAGGTGGAGGAATAATTATTTTGCGAGTAATAAGGAGGCACTTCCTTGCGGCTGCCGTGAACCCAGCTGTCAGCCTCTCCACATACAGTACTCTTCTGATGGAAGTTAGTCGTTGACCACGCTGAGCCGAGAGCACCAGGGCGGTGGTCTGGACGACAGCGAGGCCTAGGAAGGGGACGACGCGGAGCCGGGGAAGACGCAACAGTGGAAGCCCGCGCGGAGAGGAGTACGAGGGTTCACTGGTTCGGCTGCGGTGTGAGGCTGCCGTTGCCGCAGAATAACATGGGGTGTGGGTGAGTAGAGGGATGGCCTGGCCAGCGGTGGGCGTAGTACGGGGCGGTGAGGCCTCCGCAGCATCACAGCCGGCCATGGGAGGCAGGAGCACGCGACACGACCGGCGCTACTTTGGGCGGCTGGAGCAAGAAGACCAGAGATTGATGAAGCACTACGGCCGTTGGATGGACATCGTACGATCACTGCAACTAGAATCGTTTATATTGACTAAGTTGACAAAGCCCTTGGTACGCGTCAACTTAGTAGACCCACAGCTCGGATTTGGCAGAGAACATATAGCCCATTTGCGATTTGTAAGAATGTACAACCCATTTTGTAATTCTAATGGAATTTACTACAGCCCATTTACAGTTTGTTATAAGTACATCCCAACTTCTAGCTAGGATAACGATTAATAATTTCAAAATATTATAAGTACAGAATTCAAAAAAAATTCCCGCATTTTGATGGGATCCGAAATATTTTTATCCGAAATTTCTAGTCAGGTTAAATATAATTTCAAAATAAAGTTGTATTACGTTAAAATCCAACGAAATATTGCGCGCGCAACAAGTAATGAAATTAAAATTTTCAGATTCCAAAAATAATATATTTTCAAACTAATTACGTGTTTGGTGCATAGTAACTGTCTAGTTATTATAATTACATCCCATTGATTATTTCTAAAGTCCATTTTCTTGTTAAGCCTAATGCATACCTCATAGGAAAGTTTGCAGCTCAGCGGGGCGGAGAATAACAAGTTGACTTGGATATTGTGTACAACTGTCGGCCCAGTTGCATTGCTGATGTTGAAAAAAAGCTATTTTTTATACACACATTTAAATTTTTTTGTATAGATAAGGAACATTTTATACACACACATTTACCAATTTTTAAATACATGATTAATACTTTTTAAAACATATTTTTAGTCAACAGTGGGCCCACAGCGAGCGGAGGAGGTCACAATACACATATTTTTTAAATACATGATTAACACTTTTGCAAAAAACAATTAGCCCACAGCGAGCCAATTAGCTCCAGTCGGCCCACAGTGGGCCGACAGGGGCCAGTCGGCCAGCTGTAGGCCGACTGGAATCCAATCGGCCTGCTGTGAGCCGACTAGGCCCAGTCGGCCTGCAGTGGGCGGACGGTGTATTATTTTTGAAAAAAAATTACGCAGCGTAATATTTATGAAAATTATTAAAAAATTGTATTATTTAAAAAATAGTAAAAAAGGCTTGTGTAGTACAGTACAACCTAACATGGTTACTCAGCCCACATTCAGCGACGCCGGAAAGGCCCAAACAAGGCTTCTGTACAACTTTTTGTAGTCATTGAGCTCAATTAATAACTTAAGAAAAAAAGTTAGATTACAGTGGAACCTAATTAAAAGCTGTCACGAGCAAATAAATAATTCAACGGGTGCCACTTGTGCGTGTGCACGCGCGCATGTGTGTGTGTGTGAGAGAGAGAGACCCATCGGCCGATGCTCATAAATACATCTTTCAGCCATATGCATTGCTGATGCTTAGTAAAAACTTATATAGTTGACACAATCATATAGAACATCATAACACACTGAACTTGCATACAAAAAATTCACGCAGGCGGCACAATCAGGATGGAAGTAGTGGATCGCTACGGGAAGGGCTATGTTGAAACCAACGAAGTCGTACATAACGGTTCATCTTCTTTATCAATGACGGGGAAATATCTTGAATGTTGTGCAAAGAAAATAGACAGACAACACAATAAGTTCTCCTAGCACATTAAGTTGACGTACAACCCTTTCTAAAAAAAGTTCAGGTACAAAATTAGAACAGGTCACAATCAAATGTACTGGCATATCAGTGCTTCACACCCATAGCTCGGATTTAACTAGTATCTGACAAGATTCAGTTGTTACCTCAAATTAGAGCACATCCAGGCAGCCAGCCCTGCCTCTTCTCCCAAAGAAGCAGTGGCCTCCGCCGCGCGATGGAGTAGGCCCTGTGCCATCCATCGTTCCGAGCAACACGGGGAAAGTCTGACGTTGACTCTTGTAATGGACGTCGTCGACGGACCCTGGCACCAGCGGCGGCGGCAGGACTTCAATTGATGGATTGACCACTTCTTCAACATGCACGAACACTCGATGCAGGTACATCCCTAACGTGGTCCGTGGCAGCCTTGGTGGCGACAAATAGTACAACCCCGGTTCCTGCACCGGTATCTCAACACCAATCACCTTCGGTATGGTGGACGGCTTCTTCATCCATTCCATAACCATCAGAGCCCAGCTGTCTGGAGGAACAAACATACTTATGAGCTCACCTCCAAGGTCGTTGATAAGCTTGTTCATGGACTCGCTATTCCAAGCACGTCGAGGCATGCCGTGGAAGGTAAGCTTTGTTAAAAACTCAAGCTCAGAGGGCACCGAGCCCCATCCTGGGTGCCACGATCAAAGCTCACCAGCGCGCCATCGCAGAACAAACGCCGGGAAGATTCGAACACACGGCTGCAGTCGAAAGTTGTCCGGAACCTGACAGAGAAATCAACCGGTGGCGGACAGACTTCGACGAGCAAGTCACTTATTTGGATGCCATGCGCAATGCCAATAGCTTTGACAAGGTCATCCAGCAAGACGGGAGGCCGGTCGCCGTTGATGGTTACCATCAGCACTTTGCCGGCAAACTGGTCGTCAAGCGCCGCCATGCCACTGTTGAGCGACAGCACGCAGCGACCGAAGGCAGGACGGACCTCAGGATCTCCGGCTCAGAGATCCGCGTTGACCGGCGACATGATAGTGCGCTTGAGTATAGGGAGTACAGGAGGGGGATTTGGGGGAACTGGAGTAGGAATCGAGATTCCAGAGGTGGGGGAGGGGCGGGAGACTGCGGATGAAAAGGTAGCATGAATTTCGAGCACACGCCAATATGCTCTCGGCGCGCAAGCGCACGAAAACACTGGTGGCACCCACATGTCAGCATAAGAGTCCTTATTCATTCTTGTTTGGAGAGCCTGGCCTTTCTTTTCCAGGATCTTTTGAGAGCCCGACCTGAGAGTCATAATTGACATGTTTGGCATTGCGTTACTACTCGGCCCATATTCAACGACACCTCACTGGCCCAAACAAGTGTACATCATTGAAAAGACACTGAGCTCAAATTGTATAACTTGAAAAAAGGAGATATAGTCTGAACACTGGAGAATGGTGATGCCCTCATTTAGCCCACCAGTAGTTCGAGACAATAAACAGTTCGAAACAACGATATATACAACATTCAAACACTGACTAGTGACTACTACTGACATAAACAGCAAGACATGATAGTTCATAAGAAGTCTTGCTACACCACCAAAACGCACCCATCTGCAGCGCTCAGACTCTCGTGATCCAGACGAGAATGACATTCTAAACAGAAGCAACTATTACATAGTAAGAGTGACATAGATGAGGATGACCAAATGACAAGGAATATGCATAACAAAAGAAAGAACTACCCATCCAGAACCAGCAGCAAAGACAACAAAGTCATTCGAAGAGATGATCCAACACCATCATAATTTGCAGCCCCGCTTCAGCGACCAGTGATCCTGAGACACCAGTACTCCACCCTTTCGATGCACCAGCCCAATTACCTATCAACCTGAAGGCTCAAACCACATCACTACCTGTCGTAATTGAGACATCCAAGGATCAAAGTTAATTTGGATGTCTTTGTCATTCTCACCTTCTTTTGGCTGCAGGCTGTATCGTTGACAATCAGGGAAGTTTGCTCCCGAACTCCTAGGGCTCACCGTGTAGACACAGTTTTCCTTAGCAAACTGAGCCTCTCTGCCATCAAGGTCCTTGCCAACGGTGATATCCTGGTTAATCGGATAATTGAGTCCGAGAAACAGAGAGTGTGAACCAAGGCTGTTTACCCGCCTCCAACTAAAAAATCCTAAAGGCCCCAACAAGCCGGTATCCTGCTCATAGACGTAACAGCCACTGTTCGGATACTCACGTATTACACGGAGCTTGTATACAATGGGGTTTTTGCAATATAACTTTTCCGGCTCATGTGTCCGAATGATCATCAGTCTTTTGCCGTCGTTGTTGGGGAACGCAGTAATTTCAAAAAATTTCCTACGCACACGCAAGATCATGGTGATGCACAGCAACGAGAGGGGAGAGTGTTGTCTACGTACCAACGCAGACCGACTGCGGAAGCGATCACACAATGTAGAGGAAGTAGTCGTACGTCTTCTTCCCGATCCGACCGATCCAAGCACCGTTACTCCGGCACCTCCGAGTTCTTAGCACACGTTCAGCTCGATGACGTTCCTCGGGCTCCGATCCAGCAAAGCGTCGAGGAAGAGTTCCGTCAGCACGACGGCGTGGTGACGATCTTGATGTACTACCGACGCAGGGCTTCGCCTAAGCACTGTAACGGTATGATCGAGGTGGAATTTGGTGGCAGGGGGCACCGCACACGATTAAGGAACGATTAACTTGTGTGTCTTGGGGTGCCCCCTGCCCCCGTATATAAAGGCCAGGGGCAGGGGGTTCGGCCGGCTAGGAGGGAGGCGCAGGGGGGAGTCCTACTCCCACCGGGAGTAGGACTCCTCCCTCCAATCCTATTCCAACTAGGATTCTTGGGGGGAAGGAGAAAGAGGGGGCCGGCCCACCTTTCCTAGTCCTATTACGAATTGGGAAAGGGGGGGGGGGGCGCCGGCCAAGTGTGGGCTGCCTCTTCTCTCTTTTCCACTAAGGCCCAATAGGCCCATTTACCTCCCGGGGGGTTCCGGTAACCCTCCCGGTAATCCGGAAAAATCCCGATTTCACCCGGAACGCTTCCGGTGCCCAAACATAGGCTTCCAATATATCAATCTTTACGTCTCGACCTTTTCGAGACTCCTCGTCATGTCCGTGATCTCATCCGGGACTCCGAACAACCTTCGGTACATCAAAATGCATAAACTCATAATAACTGTCATCGTAACGTTAAGCGTGCGGACCCTACGGTTCGAGAACAATGTAGACATGACCGAGACACGTCTCCGGTCAATAACCAATAGCGGGACCTGGATGCCCATATTGGCTCCTACATATTCTACGAAGATCTTTATCGGTCAGACCGCATAACAACATACGTTGTTCCCTTTGTCATCGGTATGTTACTTGCCCGAGATTCGATCGTCGGTATCCAATACCTAGTTCAATCTCGTTACTGGCAAGTCTCTTTACTCGTTCCGTAATACATCATCTCATAACTAACATCTTAGTTATTATGCTTGCAAGGCTTATGTGATGTGTATTACCGAGAGGGCCCAGAGATACCTCTCCGACAATCGGAGTGACAAACCCTAATCTTGAAATACGCCAACCCAACATCTACCATTGGAGACACCTGTAGTACTCCTTTATAATCACCCAGTTACGTTGTGACGTTTGGTAGTACCCAAAGTGTTCCTCCGGTAAACGGGAGTTGCATAATCTCATAGTTATAGGAACATGTATAAGTCATGAAGAAAGCAATAGCAACATACTAAACGATCGGGTGCTAAGCTAATGGAATGGGTCATGTCAATCAGATCATTCAACTAATGATGTGACCTCGTTAATCAAATAACAACTCTTTGTTCATGGTTAGGAAACATAACCATCTTTGATTAACGAGCTAGTCTAGTAGAGGCATACTAGTGACACTCTGTTGGTCTATGTATTCACACATGTATTATGTTTCCGGTTAATACAATTCTAGCATGAATAATAAACATTTATCATGATATAAGGAAATAAATAATAACTTTATTATTGCCTCTAGGGCATATTTCCTTCAGTCTCCCACTTGCACTAGAGTCAATAATCTAGATTACACAGTAATGATTCTAACACCCATGGAGCCTTGGTGCTGATCATGTTTTGCTCGTGGAAGAGGCTTAGTCAACGGGTCTGCAACATTCAGATCCGTATGTATCTTGCAAATCTCTATGTCTCCCACCTGGACCAAATCCCGGATGGAATTGAAGCGTCTCTTGATGTGTTTGGTTCTTTTGTGAAATCTGGATTCCTTTGCCAAGGCAATTGCACCAGTATTGTCACAGAAGATTTTCATTGGACCCGATGCACTAGGTATGACACCTAGATCGGATATGAACTCCTTCATCCAGACTCCTTCGTTCGCTGCTTCCGAAGCAGCTATGTACTCCGCTTCATATGTAGATCCCGCTACGACGCTTTGTTTAGAACTGCACCAACTGACAGCTCCACCGTTTAAAGTAAACACATATCCGGTTTGCGATTTAGAATCGTCCGGATCAGTGTCAAAGCTTGCATCAACGTAACCTCTTACGGTGAGCTCTTTGTCACCTCCATATATGAGAAACATATCCTTAGTCCTTTTCAGGTATTTCAGGATGTTCTTGACCGCTGTCCAGTGATCCACTCCTGGATTACTTTGGTACCTCCCTGCTAAACTTATAGCAAGGCACACATCAGGTCTGGTACACAGCATTGCATACATGATAGAGCCTATGGCTGAAGCATAGGGAACATCTTTCATTTTCTCTCTATCTTCTGCAGTGGTCGGGCATTGAGTCTGACTCAACTTCACACCTTGTAATATAGGCAAGAACCCTTTCTTTGCTTGATCCATTTTGAACTTCTTCAAAATCTTGTCAAGGTATGTGCTTTGTGAAAGTCCAATTAAGCGTTTTGATCTATCTCTATAGATTTTTATGCCTAATATGTAAGCAGCTTCCCCGAGGTCTTTCATCGAAAAACTTTTATTCAAGTATCCCTTTATGCTATCCAGAAATTCTATATCATTTCCAATGAGTAATATGTCATCCACATATAATATCAGAAATGCTACAGAGCTCCCACTCACTTTCTTGTAAATACAGGCTTCTCCAAAAGTGTGTATAAACCCAAATGCTTTGATCACACTATCAAAGCGTTTATTCCAACTCCGAGATGCTTGCACCAGTCCATAAATGGATCGCTGGAGTTTGCATACTTTGTTAGCTCCCTTTGGATCGACAAAACCTTCTGGTTGCATCATATACAACTCTTCTTCTAGAAATCCATTCAGGAATGCGGTTTTTACATCCATTTGCCAAATTTCATAATCATAAAATGCGGCAATTGCTAACATGATTCTGACAGACTTAAGAATCGCTACGGGTGAGAAAGTCTCATCGTAGTCAACTCCTTGAACTTGTCGAAAACCTTTTGCGACAAGTCGAGCTTTGTAGACAGTAACATTACCATCAGCGTCAGTCTTTTTCTTAAAGATCCATTTATTCTCAATTGCTTGCCGATCATCGGGCAAGTCAACCAAAGTCCATACTTTGTTCTCATACATGGATCCCATCTCAGATTTCATGGCTTCAAGCCACTTTGCGGAATCTGGGCTCACCATCGCTTCTTCATAGTTCGTAGGTTCATCATGATCTAGTAGCATGACTTCCAGAACAGGATTACCGTACCACTCTGGTGCGGATCTTACTCTGGTTGATCTACGAGGTACAGTATTATCTTGATCTAAAGTTTCATGATCATCATCATTAACTTCTTCTCTTATTGGTGTAGGTCTCACAGAAACAGTTTTCTGTGATGTACTATTTCCCAATAACGGAGTAGGTACAGTTACCTCGTCAAGTTCTACTTTCCTCCCACTCACTTCTTTCGAGAGAAACTCCTTCTCCAGAAAGTTTCCGATTTTAGCAACAAAAGTCTTGCCTTCGGATCTGTGATAGAAGGTGTATCCAATAGTTTCCTTTGGATATCCTATGAAGACACACTTCTCCGATTTGGGTTCGAGCTTATCAGGTTGAAGCTTTTTCACATAAGCATCGCAGCCCCAAACTTTAAGAAACGACAACTTTGGTTTCTTGCCAAACCATAGTTCATAAGGCGTCGTCTCAACGGATTTAGATGGTGCCCTATTTAACGTGAATGCGGCCGTCTCTAAAGCATAACCCCAAAATGATAGCGGTAAATCAGTAAGAGACATCATAGATCGCACCATATCTAGTAAAGTACGATTACGACGTTCGGACACACCATTACGTTGTGGTGTTCCAGGTGGCGTGAGTTGCGAAACTATTCCACAATTTTTCAAATGTACACCAAACTCGTAACTCAAATATTCTCCTCCACGATCAGATCGTAGAAACTTTATTTTCTTGTTACGATGATTTTCAACTTCACTCTGAAATTCCTTGAACTTTTCAAATGTTTCAGACTTATGTTTCATTAAGTAGATATATCCATATCTGCTTAAATCATCTGTGAAGGTGAGAAAATAACGATATCCGCCACGAGCCTCAATATTCATTGGACCACATACATCGGTATGTATGATTTCCAATAAATCTGTTGCTCTCTCCATAGTACCGGAGAACGGTGTTTTAGTCATCTTGCCCATGAGGCACGGTTCGCAAGTACCAAGTGATTCATAATCAAGTGGTTCCAAAAGCCCATCAGTATGGAGTTTCTTCATGCGCTTTACATCGATATGACCTAAACGGCAGTGCCACAAATAAGTTGCACTATCATTATCAACTCTGCATCTTTTGGTTTCAACATTATGAATATGTGTATTACTACTATCGAGATTCAATAAGAATAGACCACTTTTCAAGGGTGCATGACCATAAAAGATATTACTCATATAAATAGAACAACCATTATTCTCTGATTTAAATGAATAACCGTCTCGCATCAAACAATATCCAGATATAATGTTCATGCTCAACGCTGGCACCAAATAACAATTATTTAGGTCTAATATTAATCCCGAAGGTAGATGTAGAGGTAGCGTGCTGACCGCGATCACATCGACTTTGGAACCGTTTCCCACGCGCATCGTCACCTCGTCCTTTGCTAGTGTCCACTTATTCTGTAGTCCCTGTTTCGAGTTGCAAATATTAGCAACAGAACCAGTATCAAATACCCAGGTGCTACTGCGAGCATTAGTAAGGTACACATCAATAACATGTATATCACATATACCTTTGTTCACCTTGCCATCCTTCTTATCCGCCAAATACTTGGGGCAGTTCCGCTTCCAGTGACCAGTCTGCTTGCAGTAGAAGCACTCAGTTTCAGGCTTAGGTCCAGACTTGGGTTTCTTCTCTTGAGCAGCAACTTGCTTGCCGTTCTTCTTGAAGTTCCCTTTCTTCTTCCCTTTGCCCTTTTTCTTGAAACTAGTGGTTTTGTTAACCATCAACACTTGATGCTCCTTCTTGATTTCTACCTCCGCAGCTTTTAGCATAGCGAAGAGCTCGGGAATAGTCTTGTTCATCCCTTGCATATTATAGTTCATCACAAAGCTCTTGTAGCTTGGTGGCAGTGATTGGAGAATTCTGTCAATGACGCAATCATCCGGAAGTGTAACTCCCAATTGAATCAAGTGATTATTATACCCAGACATTTTGAGTATATGCTCACTGACAGAACTGTTCTCCTCCATTTTGCAGCTATAGAACTTATTGGAGACTTCATATCTCTCAATCCGGGCATTTGCTTGAAATATTAACTTCAACTCCTGGAACATCTCATATGCTCCATGACGTTCAAAACGTCGTTGAAGTCCCGGTTCTAAGCCGTAAAGCATGGCACACTGAACTATTGAGTAGTCATCAGCTTTGCTCTGCCAGACGTTCATAACTTCTGGTGTTGCTCTTGCAGCAGGCCTGGCACTTAGCGGTGCTTCCAGGACGTAATTCTTCTGTGCAGCAATGAGGATAATCCTCAGGTTACGGACCCAGTCCGTATAATTGCTACCATCATCTTTCAACTTAGCTTTCTCAAGGAACGCATTAAAATTCAACGGAACAACAGCACGAGCCATCTATCTACAATCAACATAAACAAGCAAGATACTATTAGGTACTAAGTTCATGATAATTTTTAAGTTCAGTTAATTTACTTAAGAACTCCCACTTAGATAGACATCCCTCTAATCCTCTAAGTGATTACGTGATCCAAATCAACTAAACCATAACCGATCATCACGTGAGATGGAGTAGTTTTCAATGGTGAACATCAATATGTTGATCATATCTACTATATGATTCACGCTCGACCTTTCGGTCTCCGTGTTCCGAGGCCATATCTGTATATGCTTGGCTCGTCAAGTATAACCTGAGTATTCCGCGTGTGCAACTGTTTTGCACCCGTTGTATTTGAACGTAGAGCCTATCACACCCGATCATCACGTGGTGTCTCAGCACGAAGAACTTTTGCAACGGTGCATACTCAGGGAGAACACTTCTTGATAATTTAGTGAGAGATCATCTTATAATGCTACCGTCAATCAAAGCAAGATAAGATGCATAAAAGGATAAACATCACATGCAATCAATATAAGTGATATGATATGGCCATCATCATCTTGTGCTTTGTGATCTCCATCTCCGAAGCATCGTCATGATCATCATCGTCACCGGTGCGACACCTTGATCTCCATCGTAGCATCGTTGTCATCTCGCCAATCTTATGCTTCCACGACTATCACTACCGCTTAGTAATAAAGTAAAGCATTACATCACGATTGCATTGCATACAATAAAGCGACAACCATATGGCTCCTGCCAGTTGCCGATAACTCGGTTACAAAACATGATCATCTCATACAATAAAATCAGCATCATGCCTTGACCATATCACATCACAACATGCCCTGCAAAAACAAGTTAGACGTCCTCTACTTTGTTGTTGCAAGTTTTACGTGGCTGCTACGGGCTTAAGTAAGAACTCATCTCACCTACGCATCAAAACCACAACGATAGTTCGTCAAATAGACTCCGTTTTAACCTTCTCAAGGACCGGGCGTAGTCACACTTGGTTCAACTAAAGTTGGAGAGACAGTCTTCCGCAAGCCATCTGTGTGCATAGCACGTCGAGGGAACCGGTCTCGCGTAAGAGTGCGCGTAAGGTTGGTCCGGATCGTCTCGTCCAACAATACCGCCGAACCAAAGTATGACATGCTGGTAGGCAGTATGACTTGTATCGCCCACAACTCACTTGTGTTCTACTCGTGCAAATAACATCAAACCATAAAACCTAGGCTCGGATGCCACTGTTGGGGAACGCAGTAATTTCAAAAATTTTCCTACGCACACGCAAGATCATGGTGATGCACAGCAACGAGAGGGGAGAGTGTTGTCTACGTACCAACGCAGACCGACTGCGGAAGCGATCACACAATGTAGAGGAAGTAGTCGTACGTCTTCTTCCCGATCCGACCGATCCAAGCACCGTTACTCCGGCACCTCCGAGTTCTTAGCACACGTTCAGCTCGATGACGTTCCTCGGGCTCCGATCCAGCAAAGCGTCGAGGAAGAGTTCCGTCAGCACGACGGCGTGGTGACGATCTTGATGTACTACCGACGCAGGGCTTCGCCTAAGCACTGTAACGGTATGATCGAGGTGGAATTTGGTGGCAGGGGGCACCGCACACTGTTAAGGAACGATTAACTTGTGTGTCTTGGGGTGCCCCCTGCCCCCGTATATAAAGGCCAGGGGCAGGGGGTTCGGCCGGCTAGGAGGGAGGCGCAGGGGGGAGTCCTACTCCCACCGGGAGTAGGACTCCTCCCTCCAATCCTATTCCAACTAGGATTCTTGGGGGGAAGGAGAAAGAGGGGGCCGGCCCACCTTTCCTAGTCCTATTACGAATTGGGAAAGGGGGGGGGGGGGGGCGCCGGCCAAGTGTGGGCTGCCTCTTCTCTCTTTTCCACTAAGGCCCAATAGGCCCATTTACCTCCCGGGGGGTTCCGGTAACCCTCCCGGTAATCCGGAAAAATCCCGATTTCACCCGGAACGCTTCCGGTGCCCAAACATAGGCTTCCAATATATCAATCTTTACGTCTCGACCTTTTCGAGACTCCTCGTCATGTCCGTGATCTCATCCGGTACTCCGAACAACCTTCGGTACATCAAAATGCATAAACTCATAATAACTGTCATCGTAACGTTAAGCGTGCGGACCCTACGGTTCGAGAACAATGTAGACATGACCGAGACACGTCTCCGGTCAATAACCAATAGCGGGACCTGGATGCCCATATTGGCTCCTACATATTCTACGAAGATCTTTATCGGTCAGACCGCATAACAACATACGTTGTTCCCTTTGTCATCGGTATGTTACTTGCCCGAGATTCGATCGTCGGTATCCAATACCTAGTTCAATCTCGTTACTGGCAAGTCTCTTTACTCGTTCCGTAATACATCATCTCATAACTAACATCTTAGTTATTATGCTTGCAAGGCTTATGTGATGTGTATTACCGAGAGGGCCCAGAGATACCTCTCCGACAATCGGAGTGACAAACCCTAATCTTGAAATACGCCAACCCAACATCTACCATTGGAGACACCTGTAGTACTCCTTTATAATCACCCAGTTACGTTGTGACGTTTGGTAGTACCCAAAGTGTTCCTCCGGTAAACGGGAGTTGCATAATCTCATAGTTATAGGAACATGTATAAGTCATGAAGAAAGCAATAGCAACATACTAAACGATCGGGTGCTAAGCTAATGGAATGGGTCATGTCAATCAGATCATTCAACTAATGATGTGACCTCGTTAATCAAATAACAACTCTTTGTTCATGGTTAGGAAACATAACCATCTTTGATTAACGAGCTAGTCTAGTAGAGGCATACTAGTGACACTCTGTTGGTCTATGTATTCACACATGTATTATGTTTCCGGTTAATACAATTCTAGCATGAATAATAAACATTTATCATGATATAAGGAAATAAATAATAACTTTATTATTGCCTCTAGGGCATATTTCCTTCAGTCGTCTGATCGAGCGAGGAACCAGTTGTGCTTCCCTTTTTTTGGCAAACGTGGTGTGATTACAAAGGGCAGTAACTGTAGGGACACTGCATCATATCAAAAAGGACATGCATTGTTAATGTAAGATCAGCATTGTTCAGAGTATGAGTAGGATAATGCAAGAAACAACATTGATATGTCCCTGGTGGAACTGGGAGGAAAATACAGGGAAATGTATACTGGGTTCGAAAATATAGAAGTGCCATGCATGGTTTTACTCATGTTATCTCGCAATCAATTCTTCATAGGAAACTACCATGTCATGCATGTTATGTAATCATGTTCTGTCCTCACAAACAAATTCTTCAAGGTAACTAACATACCATGCATTGTTATATACTCATGTTCTATGGGCAAAAATTTTGTGAGGATATTATTCTAGCCATTGATTGCTGAAGGGCGAATATAGGTATGTACACATGGTAAGCATTGCAGGATTTCACTACTTCCAAATATAGAGTTCTCCATATGCACATTTACTTCCCTAATGTATGGTTAGATGAAACCAGCAGTGTGGTGCATGTTTCTACATCATGAAAATGAGGAAACTAACATGGCCATTGATACACACTCATATTTAGTAGTAGTATATACATTACTGTAAAATAAGGATAATATCCATACATTCCTAACCGTTTGATTATTCAGGGTACAAATTGGCTGTAATGACATGGTCACAATTGCATGAATTAACTCATTCCAAATATAGCTGATTTATGGCGTCTCTAATACATTGCCATAGTTCTACTCAAATTCTGCTCAAACAGAGATATGCCAATCATCACAAAAAGTTCAAACAGTGTCATGGCGTCATCATTAACATGAGAGGAAACAACTTACACGCGCCTTCCCAGCAATACATGGTGCCATCTGCTTTGTCGATCGCGTAGATGATGCCATTGTGTTCAATAGCATCACAGAAGTGTGTATCAGCTTTGACGATGATCCACTATGAGCTAAGTTGTCTCCAGCTAAAGAAGGCACCAGCGTAAAGATAGGCGAGTCCACGGTCGAACAAGGCAATTAGCTTGAAGTCTGCGTAATTCGCATGTCGTGTGGGCACTTGGCAGATTACAATCTTCTGCAAAACAAGGTCCGCCCAACTGACGTAGTAATCTAGATGACTTGGACCGCGATGGTAATACTCTATATAATCCAACGGAGGAAGGATAATCTCATGGGAGGTCTGGAAGTTCATGAGCACCAACTTTTTACCGTCTTCTCTGAAGGCAGCCATCCAATGGGAGTTCATGCCGACCCAGTACATACCTGCCAAGAAGTTTCGGGCAATGGTGATCGGATCAATGTCGAGGGAAATGATGTACGGCGACCCACTACATACCTGCAAAGAAGTTTTGACTAATGGAGATCGGATTTAAGTCGAGGGGCATCATGCACGCCTCCGTATCATGGTGAGACAATCTCGCAAGACCAGATAGCAGCAAGCAGGGTGTCTTGAAAAGCTTAGGCCTCGCTTCGACGATGGTCGTGTGCATGTCCCTCGAGCATGCAGCCAGCCGCAGGGCGCTCAACATATCCATACACGAACAACAGAGGTCGAGGATGTCACTGGGGAGATTGCTCCAATCGTGGCTCATATGGATGCTATGCGGTTCGGGTTCGGCCATGGTGGAGTTTGGAAGGGGGCTTGATTTATGGGGGAGAAGGATGTCGGTGCTGGAGCGGCTAGCGAGGGAATAGTGGTACTGGGGGAGGCGAGTGAGGCGACGGTACACGGGGGCACAGTGAGATGGAGACGGAGAAGGAGATGGAGATGGAGTGGTGCTATGGGAGCGGAGAGGGAGACGAGGCGAGGCGCCAATGTGCTGTACGGCGGCGGTGACAGACTGCACTGTGCACAGGGTGAGGCTGCCTTTGGTAACCCGAAACGCCGCCTGGACTAGTGTCAGGCGCAGGGTGTTGTCACTTCACTATGAGGACCGAATGAATAGTATTTTGACCATCAAGTGTACCAAAGTTGTATTGACTGTGACGACGGGCTGAATTTGGCCCACAAATAGAAAATGACACTAATGGGCCGTAAGTAACCGAATGCTGCAAATGAGCCCAAGAATAAATGGGCCCTCAGAAGGCCGAAAGTTAACTTGGGCTGGAAACGGCCCAACGGAATAACAGGCCGTTAATGGGTATAAAGTGATACATTGTTCATTACGGGCCAGTTTCACCATGGGCCGTTAATGGGTGTAAAGTAATACACTGTTCATTACGGGCCAGTTTCAGCACGGGCCGCTAATGGGCCAAGAGTTACAAAGGGCCTCATATGGGCCGAAAGACGTCATGGGCTACACATGGGCCAGAAGTGAAAACGGGCTGGAATCATATTGGACGCCCAGATGACGCTACTGGGCCTAATTCAGATAGGGCGTAACGGGCCTTGGGTTAGCGGGCTGTAAATGGGCTATATGCGAACAGACCGTTAACAGGCTTTCCATGGGCCGGCCCGCCAGCTTTTGACCAAGTCAAATGGGCCGACCTTTTCACAGGAATGGGCCAATGTTGGGCCGTGCCACGTGTCGACGTATCATAGGCGCCTTCTGTCCAGTGAGTGGATGACATCTGTCCCAACGATGAGCTGACACGTGTTTCCTCTAGCGAATGATGATTTTACACGTGGAAAATCCCCATTGGTCAGGGCTGTTAATGGGTTATCGGATCCAAAACCCGACCCGATAGCTTAACGGTGTTCCGTTATGATGGATGCCACGTGTCGGTCACCCTTGACGAAAGCACTTCTGTGACGCGTGATTTATTGTCATGGAAGTGGACACTTCCGTGATGATAATCTTGGTAATGTCATGGAACACTTCTACGACAACACAGGTATGACTATCTTGATTCTATCATAAATTTGTCATGGATGTACATGCATGACAAAAAAAGTGACCTACTGTGACAAACACGTATCATCACGGAAGTGTATTTTCTTGTAGTGCACGTATGCCCCGCTGCACGCCTGAATGCACCACCGTGGCCGTGGCCGAGCGCCTCGACCTGCAAGACCGGCCTTGTTTCTCTGTAGTTTCTTAGCTTGGGTTTAGACTTCAAATCCATTCGGGAAATATGCATCTTCAGGATTTAGCCGAGTCCACTTTGCAGCACCAACACCCTCGCGTGTTGCTCCGCACCATGCACGCGCACCAGCGGCTCTCGCGCGCAACTAGAGCCTCCCTCGTTGCCTTGCATGCCTCTGCAGTCGCCGTGTCCAAAGCGAGCACGAGCTCATCCTTGAGATCCCACACACCCATACCTTTGCATGCGCCCGCCTTGCCACCTGTGCATCCACCTCCCAAATTCGCACCCTCGTCGCAGGTTCATAACCCCAACGGCCGTCGCCTTTGCTTGTCGTCGTCGTGCAGCCATGGCCAAGCTCGGCCTGTTGTTTCATAGCTCAAAAGAGCCTGGGAGCTACATCATCACAACAACCAAGCTAGCCCAGCTGGTCTTCTTAGCATGCCCGCATACGAGGGGTCTGGGGTTCGAATCCCAGGTGCCCCTATTTCTTCTACCCTGTTTTTATTTTCTTTTCTCTGCACACCCACCCACTTAGGCCTCTTCTCTTCTAGGCTGCTGCATTGCGCTGCAATCCGGCCCGTGTATATTTTTCCCACTCTGTGTATTTTAGCATTTTCCAGTGCATGCATATTTACAGGAAATACCAGTGTTTTGCATTGTCCATAACTATATATCCATGTATCCAAATGAAGCATTTTATATATGAAAAATGCTTAGAATCTCATGCAGTTTCACAATATGCAACTTTCATCCATGTTTAAGGTGTTTAAACTTGTTGTTTAACTAATTTTGCATCAATGACATGTTAAAATGGTTTATTTCATAACTTAATAACTGTAGCTCTGAATTTATAAACTTTAGATGTAAATGGGGTAGAAAATGCATAGATTAACATGGTGCACTTACTTTGCATTTTAATAACTCTAAAATATGGTTTAGGCAGAACAGGACCAAATCCGAGCATTGCACATGAGGATTTTACGGAATTGTTGTTTGTTGTTCAGGCCTCAAACTTGCCTAAATAGTTACTTTACTTTTGTTTCACCTCTTGCCATGTTTAACAACATTTAATATTGTTGGGTACATAAATGGGAGAGAATTAAATAATCGAATGTGGTGTTTTGTCAATATGCAAGTAGTTGCATATTGAGCTCCACTTAATTTGTAGTGTTGTTTCTTGCACTTTGCCATGCCATGCCTCATTAGATGGACATGCGTCATACTTGGTTGCACATCATGTCATGTTTATGTGATGGTTGTTTACCATATTGTTTGCTTCTTTCCGGTTATGCTTCTTCTCGATAGTTCCGATTTCGTTGCAATTGTGAGGATGCGTTCGACTACGTTGGTTCGTCTACTTCATGGACTCAGTCTTCTTCCTAGCGGGATTTCAGGCAAGATGACCGTCACCTTGGATCTCACTACTATCTTTGCTATGCTAGTTGTCTCGATGCTATCGCTATGTCGTGCTACCTACCACTTGTTTATCAAGTCTCCCAATATGCCATGAAACAACCTCTAACCTTTTTCCACCATCCTAGCAAACCGTTGTTTGGCCATGTTACCGCTTTGCTCAGCCCCTCTTATAGCGTTGCTAGTTGCAGGTGCAGTTGCAGGTTGTTCCATGTTGGGACATGGATTCATGGATATCATGGGATATCACAATATCTCTTACTTAATTAATGCATCTGTATACTTGGTAAAGTGTGGAAGGCTCGGCCTTTTGCCTATTATTTTGTTCCACTCTGGCCGCCTTAGTTTCCGTCATACCGGTGTTATGTTCCTTGATTTTGCGTCCCTAACATGATGAGGGTTTATGGGCCCCTCTTAACAGTTTTCTTTTAATAAAACTCTTCCAGCAAGGCCAAACATTGGTTTTCCCATTTTCTCAACATAATGACTAAACATGATAATAAACTTGATGCATAGGGAGTTAGCACTACCCGAGGTTCGTTATTCAACCTAATACAGGGGACAGTGGTGATGGTGTTGGTCCCAAACTAGAGCACTGTGCGGGGCCGCCCCTTGGAAACTTGGGGTATTTTGGCACCTATACGCGTTGCTCATCCGTCGTGGCCTGAGACGAGATACACGCGTCTACTATTAGAGTGTCGGCACGTCGGGAGGTCTTGCCGGACTTGTTTTACCATTGTCGAAATGTCTTGTGCACCGGGATTCCGAGTCTGATCAGAGGGTCCTGAGATGGAGGATTGTCTGTGCGGATCGTGAGCTTCTCATGGGCTAAGTTGGGACACACTGCAGGGTTTAAACTTTCGAGAGTCGTGCCCGTGGTTATGTGGCAGATGGGATTTTTTAATATCTGGTTGTAGTGGACTTGAATTAAACTCAACTAAAATACACCAACCGCGTGTGTAACCATGACCGTATCTTTTCGAATGAGTTCTAGAAGAGAACACGGCGGGGTTATGTTTGAACGTAAGTAGTTCAAGATCACCTTTTGATCATTACTAGTTTACGGCCTTTTGCGTAGTTTCTCATCTTACTCTTGTACTTGTAAGTTAGCCACCATACAATGCTTAGTCGCTTGCTGCAACCTCACCACTTGTCCATTCCATACCCATTAAGCTTTGCTAGTATTGATACCCATGGTAATGGGATTGCTGAGTCCTTGTGGCTCATAGTTTACCACAACAACAGTTGCAGGTACAGGTAATGCGATGTCATGACGTGAGAGCGATGTTTGCTTGTTTTGGAGTTCTTCTTCTGCTTCTTCTTAGATTAGGGGATAGGTTCCTGGTCGGCAGCCTGGGCTAGCAGGGTGGATGTCGTTTGAGTTTCTGTTCGTGTTTCATCCATAGTCGAATGTGGTTCTCATGTGTGATGTATTGATGTATTCTTGTGGCATTTGTATGCCCTTTATATGTATCCCCAACTATTATGTAATGGTACGATGTAATGATATCCACCTTGCAAAAGCATTTCAATATGCATCTCTATCCTTCGTGGGACCTTCTAGTTACTCTCGGATAGGATCGCATATTGGGCATGACAAGTTGGTATTAGAGCCTCGGCCGACCATAGGAGCTCCCTTGATTGATCATAGTTGGCCGTTGTCGAGTCTCGAAGAAAACCTTTTTTGGAGTCTAGTTATATCAGAGAGTAGGAATTCTTTTTACTCCTCAGCCCCTTCATCCCTCTGGTGAGGAATCTTGACGTAGGTGTTTGATTCTTCTAGTCTTCCCATTCAAATTTTTTCTTTAGGGCCACGCAGGTGCTTTCGTTCGTTGTCCATCCTCTGTTCAACTGGTGGACTTCCCTTCGAGTTATTCTATCCTCCTCGACTTTTGCAACATTGATTCTCAGTTTCCCCAACGGAGTTCGATACTTTTCAAGTTCAATCCTTAGTTCTTTCTCAACGATGTTGGTTCCTCGTCCGAAGATAAACAATGTCGTCTGAAGTTGTCTTTCTTTTTCCCACCCTCCCACCCTTTTCTTCTCGGAGTCAGAGTCCTTAATCGAGTATCCATCCTACTCATGTGAAGCCTTTGCATTCTTTCCTCACTTATTTCAACCAGTTTTTTCTCTTCAAGTTATTCGTCAGTTCCCCTTTCCAAGTTTCCTTTGTTTTACCCACCCTCCCAACCATTTTCTTCCCCGAGTCCAAGCCTCTATTTGAGCATCAATTTCATTCGTGCGGAGCCTCATCAATCTTTCCTCAATTGTCTCAACCGGTGAATTCTCGTCTAGTTCATCATTGTTCGTCTCGTTTTCTTTTCCGATTGATTTATTTCCAACTTTTGGGTTGATCACATTCTTTTCCTTGACTCAAGTGATTCCCCTTGCTCGTTCACCTCTCGCCATTTAATCTTTCGAAGTGATGAAGACATCTCAGAAGATTCATGTTTGCATTCAATTATTTCGAGGTTGTCACCTCATTCAAGTTTTTCAATCGTTTTGGTGCATCATTTCTCATTCAACAATCCTTTTCAATGGTGTTTTTCTTCAGTGGGCCCTAACTCACAAGTCTTTTCACAGGATCTTACCAAACTCTTCTCATTTTCCCGGAGTTATTCTCAAATTCTTTTCGAAGTTGACGCAAGAATGAATTTCATCACTCAGATGCTTTTTCAAGATCACTTTCAAATTCTTTCATGTTTGGTTCAACCTTTCCTCTTTTATTCTTACGGAGTATCTCACAAATTCTTCATGGTATTTCTCGTCATCATTCTCTACATTTGAAGACTGAAGAAGAGTACTCTTCCTCTAAATCTTGTCCGTTCTCCTGAAGATTCATAGTTCAAGCTTGATGCTATCCTCTTAATTTGTTCTGATCATCAAGAATTCTTTTCTAACCCATCCGGATTATTTCAGTAGTTGTTTTTCGTTTTGTTTCCCCGAAGGGCATCATTCCACGGGAATTCTTCATTCTAACATTCCAGCTATCGTTCTCCAATTATCCCGGCGCGTCTGTCAAATATTCTTTAATCAGTTCGCGATCTCTTCGTTCTTTTATCTCTAAATTCCCTCAAGTACCTTCATGCTTTTTCTAATTCTTCTCGGCAAGGAATTCACTTTCTTCATTCGTTTTCAAATTCTTACTGTGGTACGTTCAAGATTCCTTTTCCTTGTTATTATATCAATTCATTCGTTCTTTCCAATCCTACTGGTGATTCATGAAGACTTTCCCACATTCACGCTATATCTCTCTTAATCTTTTTCAACGCGAATAAGTAGTATGCAAATCTATTGCTTATCATCAATTTAATTGGTGGAGGATAAGCATAAATAATTCTTATTCTTCTTTCATCAAGTTGATTAATCTCTTCTTTTCAGAGTTCGTTCATCATATCACACTCTCGGTTCAAAGTGTTTTCATCTTTTCTTTTCTTGAGTTCAAAGTTTCCTTGGTCGTCTCATCGGAACCTCCATCTAAATCACTACAAGGCTTAATCTTATTCTTTTCATCCTTCAATTCTATCTCATCATCCTTTTGTTACCAGAGTTCCTCACAGTGGTTTGTTGAGGATTTAATTCATTCTCCAAGCGTTCATCAAGATTCTTGTTGGAGAAGCTCAAGTATCTTTTCTTCTTGCATCTCGAGGTGCAAATAATTCTCTGTATTCTTTCGAAGTGGAGTTTTGCATTTCTTCATTCTTCTCAGCTATTCAGACATTTGGTTGTGGCATAATTTCACCTCAAGTTTTGAGATGTTTTTCCATAATCCCACAACAAGCTTATTCTTTTCATTGTTGAATTTCCAACAACTCTTTTCAATCCTTCCTTGCAAGGATGCTTCTCAATTCAGTTATGGTGGAAGTTGTCTTTTGTTCCTCCTTTTCTTTTCCTTTCAATGAGTTAGCTTCTATTCTTGTGGCATTTGTATGCCCTTTGTATGTATCCCCAACTATTATGTAATGGTACGATGTAATGATATCCACCTTGCAAAAGCGTTTCAATATGCAGCTCTATCCTTGTTGGGACCTTCGAGTTACTCTCGGATAGGATCGCATATTGGGCGTGACAATCTGGCACATCCGCAGGCCGCTCGCACGCATCACCGCCACCGGTCTGGAAACACTTGTGTGATTATTAGTGTAGGTGCTTAGGCAAATGCTTAGGTGCATACGATGTGGTAGATGCATTGGAATGGAGGGGCGCCTTTATATGAGTGCAAACTGCATTGCATTCACATCGTGCTGCCTCTTTTTCTGATCATCCTCCCATTACTTCCCTCATGCATTCACACGGTGCTAATTGAAGGAGGATGCATCATTTGCCGTTCAACATTTCAGGAACCGCTACCCTCTCCCTCGTCTGCATTAAAGCCGTATCGAGAACTGCGCGCCCGCTGCACGCCCGGCTGAACACGCCTCCTTGCCTCCATATATGCTTAATTACTGAATTTTAGTTCCAAAAATTGGATACTGCTAGTGATTTTTAGCTTCATATTTTGACAAATCGCAGTGTTACAAGGTTGACAAATGACAATTTTACTAGATCAAAAAATGTCGATCTTTCCAGTTTGACAAATGGCAACATACCAAATATGACAGATGCAAATCTTACCAAATTGTTTGTAAGTGGTTGCACACGGGTCATCCAAAAGAACCGTTTGCTTTCAAGAGATGCACAAATCCTGCTCTCACTTTGCATACGGGTGTTCTATCTAAAACGTTTGTGATCAAGAGCAATTAAAAACTATAGCCATTAAAACCAAGACACTTGGCATCACATGAATGGTTAACAGAATGCACATAGTTTGAATTATACAAACGTTTGAGATATTAAAGTGACAGCTATTTTTTCAAAATGCCTTTGTTGGCTGTTATTCGAGTGCGCCTTCTCTCAAAATGGACATGAAAAATACCATAGCATGTCGGGTGCCATTCCGTGATAGCATGCCAAGTTTCATGAATTTCAGACGAGTTTTGGATTTACTAGAATTTAAAAACAAAGTATCTCAACATTTTGCTAGCAATCAACGATGCCCTGGTGTTTGAAATTCATTCCCATTTCTTGCATTGGACCTAAGCATGCACCCGAGGACAAAGATTTGATTCTCAACCAATTTATATGCACCGGAGCATGTGCATGTAGTTCAAATTTGAATTATGCACATAAATGCATTGAAAAGTCAGTTAATACATAAAAATGTCCAAACGAACCCCGAAAAATCACAAAAATCGACACAACACTCCTGTTGTTCTATGTTGACATGAGAAATTTTTTGAAAGCAATAAGAGGCAATGGATATCGTTTCGTCCCCAAAGGTGGGACGTTCCCTACCGAAACCATCATGCTTGTTATGAGAAGCTCTGGTTTGTGAGAAGCATATACCCAAACCTGCCCCAAATGGGACAAAAAAATTACCACGGCATGTTGATGCCGCTCCATGATAGCATGGCAAGTTTCATGAATTTCAGACGAGTTTTGAATTTACTAGAATTTCAAAACCAGGTATCTCAATGTTTGCGGCCAAGTGACGGTGGCAGGGTGTTTGCCATTAATTCCCATTTCTTGCATGGGACCTAAGCATGCAACCAAGGACACAAATTTGAATTTTCAACCAATTTATATGCATTAGAGCATGTGCATGTAGTTCAAATTTTAATTATGCACATGAATGCATTGAAAACTCGGTTAATGCATAAAAATGTCCAAACAAACCCCCAAAAATCCCAAAAATTGACACAACACTCCTATTGTTCTATGTTGACACTAGGAAAAAAATTGAAATCGAGAAGAGGCAATGGATATCGTTTCGTCCCCAAAGGTAGGACGTTCCCTACCGAAACCATCAGGCTTGTTGTGAGAAGCTCTGGTTTGTGAGAAGCATATCCCCAAACCTGCCCCAAATGGGACAAAATTTTTACCACGACATGTTGATGCCGCTCCATGATAGCATGCCAAGTTTCATGAATTTCTGACGAGTTTTGGATTAACTAGAATTTAAAAACCAGGTATCTCAATGTTTGCGGCCGAGTGACGGTGGCAGGGTGTTTGACATTCATTCCCGTTTCTTGCATGGGACCTAAGCATGCAACCAAGGACACAGATTTGAATTTTCAACTAATTTATATGCATTAGAGCATGTGCATGTAGTTCAAATTTGAATTATGCACATGAATGCATAGAAAACTCAGTTAATGTATAAAAATGTCCAAGCAAACCCCGAAAAATCCCCAAAATTGACACAACACTCCTGTTGTTCTATGTTGACACTAGGAAAAAAATTGAAATCGAGAAGAGGCAACAGATATCGTTTTGTCCAAAAAGGTGAAATGTTCGCTACCGAAACCATCACGCTTGTTGTGACAAGCTCTGGTTTATGATAAGCTTATACCCAAACCTGACCCGAATGGGACAAAAATTTTACCACGACATGTTGATGCCGCTCCATGATAGCATGCCAAGTTTCATGAATTTCGGACGACTTTTGGATTTACTAGAATTACAAAAGCAAGTACTTCAACGTTTGCCAGAGAGCCACGGAGCCATGGTGTTCGAAATTCATCCCCATTTCTTGCATGGGACATATGCATAAACCCATGGACACATATATGATTTTACAACCCATGTTGGCGCACCGGAGCATGTGCATGTAGTTTAATTTTGAATTGTGCACCTGAAATGGCTAGAAAAACCAATTTAATGTATAAAATGTCCAAATGAACCCTGAATAATTCCAATTGTTGTACGACACACATATAGTTGCATGTTCACTGCAGATAAAAGGTCTAGCAATTCAAACACTATCCATTGCCGCTGTGACCCCATTATGTAATTCAAATCAAGACGAAAAATCAAGTAGATCCCACACTGTTTATTATAACCAACCGTGTGAGATGCAACAAAAAATATCTTGGAGCACCATCATAGTATAGTACGCATACGGCTTACGCAAGAAGGTGCGACGGCTACAGTCCATAGCCTGCTCTGAATAAGGAACCGTGTCTGATGACACTTTGCACGCCAATTTTTTCGCTGAAGCGATTCCAAATTGTCGGCTTCCACGGAAATATCAACCTCCCCGCCCCCTCCCCCTTACCAAAAGCCACATTTCCCCTGTTTCCTCCTTCCTTTCTAGGTTGAAACCTTCACTCCTTGCTTGCAGCGCTGCCTCCTCGTCGGCAACCCTCCTTCACACTGCTCGGCCTCGTCTATCTAGGCAGGTAATCGACACGCGACCCCCATCCTCCTCCTTCCACATCCCACATGCCCCGACTGCCGGTGTGACAACTTCCACCCAAATCACCGCCCCCTCCACCAAATAAGCGCTGCCCTAATCCATGGTGCACGCAGTATAGCCAAGAGCTCATGGAGCATTTGGCAGCGGAGAAGCAACTCGCGACCGCATGTGCAGATGAGGTCATGATGGTTGCCATTCGTGCCGACCCCCAGATCTTGGAGCAGCACCTTGCCATCGAGGCCACCGTCGATGCCTCGCGCACCGACGCCACGACACGCTTGGCTGCTTTAGACGACAGTTCGTGGCGTTTTCTCGAGGCCACTATCGGTGCCTTCGATGAAGACTACGAGGTGTTTTCTCAGCATGCACGTGCTTACCTCATCTCGAGAGCCAGTAGGTTGGTGCCCGGAGCGGCTCAGACAACTCACCACTACGACGAGGGCACCCACGATGCGGAGGCCTCACCCTCTTCCATGTCCAAGGAGCCAATCGTCATTGATATCTTGGACAATGAGGAGTAGCTTGTCTTATTAGCTCACTATAAGGACCCATGTTCAGTTTGCTAGCTACTGCCTTTCCTTAACAAATTCTAGTGGATTGTGCTATCTACTTTTACCATGCAATCTTCTGCTCTAGAGTATATGTTCTATATGTTGTGCAATGTGGTGTTCAGTTAACTATTTGGTTCAATTCTGCAAATGTGATGTTCAATTCTTCAGGGTGCAATTTTCCAAGTTGTCAAGCATGCTTCGTATGGTTAACTATCCGATCTTCTATTAGGAGTATGTTATATTGTGCAATGTGGTGCTCAATTAACATTTGGTTCATTTGTTGTGGTGTTTAGCTAACTGTTTGGTTCAATTCTGCAATGCGATGTTTAATTGTTGTGGGTTCATTCTGTTATTCTATAAATAAATCAAATTTGACTCTACTAAATACATGAGAAACAAATACAATTGCTATATTTCCAAGATGTTAAGCATGCTTGGTCTGGTTAACTGTCTGATCTTCTATTAGGAGTATGTTATATTGTGCAATGTGGTGCTCAGTTAATGTTTGGTTCATTTGTTGTGGTGTTTAGTTAACTTCTTGGTTCAATTCTGCAATGTGGTCTTCAATTGTTGTGGCTGCATTCTGTTATTGTATACCATGTGAGAAATAAATCGAATTCGGCTGTACTAAATACATGAGAAACAAATACAATTGCTACATTTCCAAGTTGTTAGGCATGCTTGGTTTGGTTAACTGTCAGATCTTATATTAGGAGTATGTTATATTGTGCAATGTGGTGCTCAATTAACGTTTGGTTCATTTGGTGTGGTGTTTATTTAACTGCTTGGTTCAATTCTATAATGCGATGTTTAATTGTTGTGGCTGCATTTTGTTATTGTATACCATGTGAGGAATAAATCGAATTTTGCTGCACTTAATACATGAGAAACATATACAAGTGCAATATTTCCTAGTTCTTAATCATGCTTGGTTTGGATAAATGGGTTTTCCATGTGGCTTGAATTAATCTGATGAATCTGCAATGTGCTTATTTATCATCAACATATTTTGATGATAGCATGCGAACCCTTACTTAACCTGATGACTAACTACCTTATATGTGTTGCAGGGAAACAATGGGAAGCACTGAGGTTTACGAGATGGTACTAACTATTATATCTTGCCTTTTTTATTCCTTTGCCCCATTTCCAATATAGAGAAGATATTTATGCACACCCTTGTTTTCAGGCCTTTCCATAGCAGTTCACTGATGATTACCTCTCAAACCACCTCTGTGGTCAGGAGGCGAGGAAAGTTTTCATACAACACCCACGGTTCAATATTGAAGTGTTCCTGAAGAGGTCGAAGGATGGACGGTCAATCATCCACAGGCATTGGCCTAAAGTAGCAAAGACCTTCAACATGAATGAAGGCTCAATATTCGCCTTCCGGTTCAGTAGTTTTCCAGATGAGATGCGTCTGTCTATGTACCATCTATGATGCTAATTTCGAAAGGTTCTAGATGTTGCATGTGAAACTTGGTGCTGGTGCAGTTGTTTAATGGGGTAGCTGAGTGCTAAAGCTATATCATGTTGTACTCGGATGTATTTCAATTATATCCTGCTTCCTTAATATGGAAATGAAATATATTACTCCCTCCTTCCATCTATATAGGGCCTAATGCGTTTTTCAAGACCGGCTTTGACTATTTACAAGATTAATAGTACATGAGATGAATAATGTGAAAATTATATCATTGAAAGCTCCTTTCACATACGAATTTAACTGTATGCTTTGTGTAAGTTACATGCCATATATTATTGCTCCAACATTTGGTCAAAATCAGCCTCGAAAAACGTATTAGGCCCTATATAGATGGAAGGAGGGAGTATGTGCTTAATAAGAATGTCAATTAGATTAGTAAATGAATTTTTAATAATAGGGCAATTAGCCTGCTAATTGGGTTTTCCTATTGCAAACGGTTACTGAGAAAACACCATGGGCGATGACCTCAGGCAACGCACGCAGTTTCTAGGAATAAACCGTGTTGGATCAATGAACAATCACACACGACATTCTCTTGAAAACTGTTTGTGTTACGCCACCTTGCACAAATGTTTTCCTTGGAGTGACTGTGTGAGATGTACTCCCTCCGGTCTTTTCACTCTGCATATTAGAATTCTCTGAAGTCAAACTTCACAAAGTTTGACCGTATTTATATGAAAAAATATCAACATCTGCCATGCTAAAGTTATACAATATGAAACTTTAAGTCATGACACATCTATTGGTATTTATTTTAGATTATGAATGTTGGTACTTTTTTTATAAAGTCGGTCAAACTTTACGAGTCTTGACTTCAGTCAAACCTTATATGCAAACTAAAAAGGACCGGAGGGAGTATATACGAACGGAAACGTTTAGCGGGGACTGACTGTGTGGGATGTACTTATGACCAAAAAGGATTTCGCTTGTATAATTGTATTGTTTTTAGCACTACTGTACGTATAACCGTATTTGGTCACTCGTTGGTCGCACACGACCTCATTTTGCCAAGCGTGTGTGCCAGGAGGGCATATCCCTGATGGTTTCTGGGTCGTGTGGGAAGGACCCCCCTATCGCAGCCACTCACCAGGTGACGGTAACGAACGCCATCGCGGAAAGGGGTTAAAAACCGTTTGTATAGCACCTCGTTGTACCAGTGCCGACTCCTGCTTGCATCTACTACTATTACTCCACACATCGATCGCTATCCAGCATGCATCTAGTGTATTAAGTTCATGGAAAAACGGTGTAATGCATTAGGCAGGATGACAAGATGTAGACAAGATAAACTCACGTATGAATAAAACCCATCTTGTTACCCTTAATAGCAACGATACATGCATGTCATGTCTCCTTCTATCACTGAGATTGAGCACCGCAAGATCGAACCCATCGCAATGCACGCAAGAAAAATCAATCTAGTTGGCCAAACCAAACCAAAGTTTTGGAGAAGAAATACGAGGCTATAATAATCATGCATAAAAGAGTTCAGAGAAAACTCAAATAATACTCATGGATAGATCTGATCATAAATTCACAATTCATCGGACCCCAACAAACACACCACAAAAAGTCATTACATCAAATAGATCTCCAAGAACATCAAGGAGAACATTGTATTGAAGATCAAAAAGAGAGAAGAAGCCATCTAGCTACTAGCTATGGACCCATAGGTCTGTGGTAAACTACTCACGCATCATCAGAGGGGCAGCAAGGATGATGAAGAGCACCTCCGTGATTGTTGCCCCCTCCGGCAGAGTGCCGGAAAAGGCCTCTAGATTGGATCTCATGGTTCTGGAACTTGTGGCGGTGGAAAAAGTATGTCATTGACTCCCCTAGGGTTTTAAGATTTTAGAGTATCTATAGAGGCGATGGTAGGTCAAGGAAAAAGCCATTCAAAAAGAATACTCAGGGCCCGTCAAAAAGAATACTCAGGGCCCGTCCAGTTTGGACCGAATACTTTTTCCTACCGGCGGATCTTGGGTAGGGGGTCCCGAACTATGCGTCTAGGCCGGATGGTAACAGGAGGCAGGGATCACGATGTTTTACCCAGGTTCGGGCCCTCTTGATGGAGGTAAAACCCTACGTCCTGCTTGATTAATATTGATGATATGGGTAGTACAAGAGTAGATCTAGGCCGGATGTCGGTGTCAAAAACCGGCGGATCTTGGGTAGGGGGTCCCGAACTGTGTGTCTAGGCCGGATGGTAACAGGAGGCAGGGAACACGATGTTTTACCCAGGTTTGGGCCCTCTTGATGGACGTAAAACCCTACGTCCTACTTGATTAATATTGATGATATGGGTAGTACAAGAGTAGATCTACCACGAGATCAAGGAGGCTAAACCCTAGAAGCTAGCCTATGGTATGATTGTTGTCTAAGGAGTTGATGAAGTTGTCCTACGGACTAAAACCCTCCGGTTTATATAGACACCGGATAGGGTTAGGGTTACATAGAGTCGGTTACAATGGTAGGAGATCTTGAATATTCGCATCGCCAAGCTTGCCTTCCACGCCAAGGAAAGTCCCATCCGGACACGGGACGTAGTCTTCAATCTTGTATCTTCATAATCCTGGAGTCCGGCTGAAGGTATAGTCCGGCTACCCGAACACCCCCCAATCCAGGACTCCCTCAGTAGCCCCTGAACCAGGCTTCAATGACGACGAGTCCGGTGCGCAAATTGTCTTCGGCATTGCAAGGCGGGTTCCTCCTCCAAGTCCTTCATAGAAGATTGTAAACACCAAGAGTAGTGTCTGGCTCTGCAAAATGAGCTTCCACATATTGCCATAGAGAGAATAATATTAACACAAATCAAATCTGCTGACGTATTCCGCAGTGCGCTATCACACTACGGCCAAGTCTTTTACGAATCGTTTTACTTTTTCACCTCAGCGTGTTTTGCGAGGCGGTTTCCTTGGCACGTCTTGTCAAAGCAGAGATCGTGTACCCCCTTTTACGGGATTCTCACCAATACGGACGTGGGTAACCCAATCGTGCCCGTTAGCATATTTTCTCGATCAAAGGCGAGTCCCAAACGGTTACGGGGAGGGCTCCTGGTATTCAGCCTCTTATAAAGAGACCAGGGCCTTATCTTTTCTTCAACAAGTTCGCCCATCGCCTTGAGATTCCGGGCGCCTCGGACCTTCGACAATGTCTGGTTCCGACCTTCAAGGCCGATGGATGCCCTCCTCCGTCACGGAGGAGGACGTGTTAAAGCTGAGAGAGGCTAAGTTCCTGACCGGTGAAATTTCGCACAGGTTGCCTGCTCAAAGGCAGGCTATCCCCAGTCCCCAGCCCGGTGAGAGCATAGTGTTCATGTCTCACTTCCTTCGGGGGTTAGGCTTCCCGATAGATCCCTTTGTGAGGGGACTGCTGTTTTTTTACGGGCTGGAATTCCACGACTTAGCTCCGGAGTCCATCCTCCATATCTCCTTGTTTATCGTTGTGTGCGAAGCATTCCTCCGTGTTACCCCTCACTTCGGACTATGGCTCAAGGCCTTCAAAGTGGAGCCGAAGATGATCGAGGGACGGCACGCAGAGTGCGTAGGCGCTGTTATAAGCAAAAATGCTGATGTTCCATGGCCCGAGGGCTCTTTTCAAGAGGAGCTAGGCTTGTGGCAACGAGAGTGGTTTTATATCACCGCTCCCCGGAGCACCAAATGGGTGGCGCCTCCTGCCTTTCGCTCGGGTCCCCCACCACGGCTAGCGTCATGGGTCAACGGAGGGTTAAACTGGGGTTTGCCCAAAGACGTTCCCTTGTTACAGGGCCGAATTAAGGATCTCTTGGAAGGAGACCTCAGCTTGGTCAAGGTGATGCAGGTCATGCTGCTTCGCCAAATATTGCCCGACAAACGACGCCCCCTTCGCCTGTGGGAGTTTAATCCAGAGGGACCGCGAGCTCTCCAGAACTTTATGGGCGCGACGCCCGCGGAGATGTACAAACTGTTCTTCGGATCACAAGAGATGTGTCCGGATTTAACCGAGGACGCAGGCCTAAGCCGCAAGCTCCCGGATACTCAAGTAAGCAACCTTGTGCCCGGACCTTCTATCCGTATAATTGTCATAAACTTGCCCCTAAAAGAGCCGTCCTTTTAAATAGGAGTGGATAGCGAAGGCAAAGCTGATCAGGTGTCCGGCTCCCCTTCCTGAAACCAGGCCGGATCCCATGCTAGTCAGGATGCTGGAGATAATGCCTTTGGAGGGGGAGGACAAGGAAGCTATGGCCTCCTCGAAGGAGGCTGCTCCGAAGGGAGGAACCGACGATTCCTCTCCTAAGGGGAAGAAGAGAGCCACCTCTAATGACCCAAAAACCATGGCCGCAAAGCAGGGGAGAAAATTCTCGTCAGAGGGTCCGACGCCGGGGAGTTCCTCGGCCGGACTACGCCCACAAGGGGATCAGCCCTCCAGCGAGCTGTAAGTAGAGAAAGATTTTCCTTTCGTGGGATGAGGGAAATCCTTGATTTATGTCTGAGAAGATTAACCAAACTTTTACCTTGTAGCTCGGACCTCAGCCCTTCTCAGTAGAGCTCGTCTTCGGGGGATCTTCTTCCGGAGATGATGGAGAGCGGGACGCCTCCTCCTGCCGTGCCGCCTAGCGAGGCAGGCGATCCTGAGGTGTTGTCGCGGAGGGTTTCTCCGAATCCAGCAGGAGCCGAAGATAGTGTGCCCCCCCGAGGTTCTCCGCGTCCGGACTTCGAAAGAGGTCATGGGACGAGCCCGGCACCGTCTGGTTCTCGGTCGGAGGAGCTAAAGATTCTGCTGGGGCGAGCTTGCATCTTAGAGGAGCACCGTGCCTTGATGGGCACGGTGATTGAAAGGATTTGATCCACAGAGAGCGGATTGCATGAGGCCGTCAAAAGTTTACTGACGGGTTTCGAGGTATATTAGATAATGTACACTTTTGGCAGTTGCGCATGAATAAGATGCGCCCTGTGTAGATAGTAGCCCCTGAGACTCTGCGCGTCGTCAAGAAATAACGGCACACGGAGGATCATAATCCCAGGTCTAAGATGTCGCCTTTGAATGTAGGCGGCAGGGTGTCCGGAATCGAGCCGAACTGACGATTTTGCCGAACTAAAGCGGCAACTGGATGTGGCAGAAGCCGACATCACGCTTGTCAACGAGCGGCTTGAGGAGGCTCAAGGTATGCAATTCCCCGGGCAGCATGAGGTAAGAACAGTTTGATGCCTGTGTCTTACAATGTGTGTGCTTGACGCAGATGGTGCGGCCGCCGTGGAGAGTCTTAGGGCAGAACTTGCCCGAGCTAAAGAGCAAGCCAGAAAAAGTGATGCGAACGCCAAGAAAGCCCTTGAAGAGCTGAGAGCCGAACATGCTGCCCATTGCCGAAGCAAGGAAGAGATGGCCAAGATGGCCGAAAAGTTAAAAAGCACTATAGAGCATTGCAGACTTCTTGAAGAAGAAGACTAGGCGAAACAGACGGACTTAGAGAAGGCCGCTACCAATGCCAAGGACGCGCGCTCTGTGACGAGAGCTGCAAAGGAGGAGCTGCGTCAGGCCGAACAGATTGCGGCTGGAAAGCCCTTTATGCTGCGAAGGAAATTTTGCGACCCGAAGTTTGCTCCATTGGACCGGATGTGGAGTGTGGAGGGTACCTATCTGGATTTGGCAGCGAGTGTTGCTGATGCGACCAAACACTTTCGAGATCAGAAAGATCACAAAGTGGAAAAGCTTTTCTGGTCGCAGTTTCACAATCCAGAGCGTCCACTGGCAGTGGACGATCGTTTGGCTCAATGGGCCGAACTGAACAGGTTGTCCGGACTTGCCATGAAGTACGTCATGGGTCATCTGTGGCCGGGGAGATCGGAGCTGAAGAGTTATTTCAGCTTGGTGCAGCAATTCCTTGACGCAGTGCCGCGTATAAATGCAATGAAAAGGTCAGCATGCATAGAGGGCGCAAGGATGGCTCTTGCCCGTGTTAAGACATACTGGGCAGAGATGGAGACCACCGTTGTTGCGTCCCGAGATTCGGACAAAAGCCGAGTATCCTCCGAGCACTATTTTCAGGAAGTCCTTGAAGGCGCTCGTGTAATAGAGTCGCAGTGCTCGAAAGATGCTATGTTATGATAGCATATGTAATTATAAAGTAATATTTTGATAAACTGTAGTGGCCTTTTTATACTTGTGCCTTCAAGTATTGGGAACACCTCCTGTGCGGCCGTTTTAATATATATAAAATCTGAAAGATGGCAGTCGTTGGCTTCAGCCCCCACGCACATAGTGCGGGGGTGCTCGCAGAAGACGCATTTTCACACTTAACCCAACGTCTTGGTCCTACAAAGGAGGTGATAGCGCAGCGGGCCAGGCAATCGGACTATAATGCTTTAAGACTTTCACTTAGCCATAGGAGCTTGACAGTGAGACTATTTAGGTAGCTCCTTGGTGGCGACTGCGCTCGTCTGAGTTCGGGGCGCATATGTGCCTGACCGGGAAGCGGCCCTTTGTTAAAGCGGAGGAATCCGATAGATTCCGCTAGGTCATCAAGTGGATGAACAGTCTCATGCTACATCATGACAGTTAGTTTTCGGCTTTCTCTACCGAGGTGCTCGTCCGGCCGAACCGAGGCACAATCGCAGTAGTTCTCCTGGTGCTACCTTAGCCGATAGAGCGGAACGGAAGGTAGCCGAACTCAGGAGCCGGGCAACCCAACATTTGACCAAATACATGATTCGGAGCTGATGCATATAATGCCAAAACTCGCGACGCCGAATACTCCCTAAGGTATTCGGTCTTTATGAGTGCGGGCGAAACAACACTCTTTTTTTAAAAAGAAGCCCCTAGTGTCCAGGTACGTGCGAAAATTCTGACGTGGCCACATGCCAAGACGCCAGCCTCCTCCTTGGTTATACCAGAAAAAACCAGGGGATGTGTAGCAACAAGAGACAGTAAAAAAGGTTTACGCAGGGTCTTAATCTAAAAAGAATCCTTTAGGACGGCTCCCTACTGCACGTCTGTGCCTGTGTCTCTGTTGTGCCGTTTCCTGGACGAGCGCCGCATGACGTTCATCTGTAAAAGAGAGGAACTGAGTTGAAAACGGGTCGTGCCAAAAAAATTTAAAATAAATAAAGTGTAAAGTAAAATATATAAAATTGAGCTTTATTGTCTCTTGTTGTATATGCGTGGAGCCCCTAGTGCAGGGGTATATGGCCACTAAGCCTGCATGATGATTTTGTACCGAACTCGTCTATCCGCGTTCGTGGTCTTTAATGACCTATTTCGAAGTTTTCTGGCCAGTGAGGCCATTTTGCTGTGGGGCTGTCAAAGCGGCCGCACAGTCCTCCGCTTGGGGAGGCGCACTTTAGTGCTTCCCCTTCAAAGAGATGATGCCTCGTGGACCGGGCATCTTAATCGTAAGAGATGCATAATGCGGTATTGCGTTAAAGCGAGCGAAAGCTTCGCGTCCCAGTAGTGCTTGATAGCGACTTGAGAACGGGACGATATGGAAGGTCAGCTTTTTGCGGCAGAAGTTATTGGCAGAGCCGAATATGACTTCGAGCCGGAGAAAACCCATACAACGGGTGTCCGGACCAGGTATTACTCCTTGAAAGGAGGTTTTGCTGCGGCGGATTCTTGCTGGGTTTATCCTCATGTGCTGGATTGTATCCTGATATATCAGGTTTAGTCCACTGCCGCCGTCCATAAGGACATTTGAAAATTGGAGTCCGCCAATTATTGGATCGAGTATCAAGGCAGTCCAGCCTGCATTCTTGATATTTCTAGAATAATCTAGCTGATCGAAGATGATCGGTTTTGACAACCAGTGGCCGGACCCTTTGGGGATGGGCCGTGTTGTGCGTGCCTTTACGGGCGCCACACGTTTTCTTATGTGAAGTGAGTTCACTGTTTTTACTTCCTGTGGGAAGTTCTTTTGTTTCCTGGTACTCTGCTTTTGGGGTTCGTCCTCATCTTCGCTTGGTATGTCGAGCCCCTTGTGTTCGGCATTGAGTCTGCCGGATTGTTTGAAAACCCAACAGTCTCTGTGGGTATGATTAGCAGGCTTCCGGGAGTACTATGTATCTGACATATCCTCTCCAGGATTTTATTTAGGTTGGATGGATCGTCCCTGTTATCCTGGGGGGCGATTTTGCCTGATTTTGTCGTGAGCCTTTGAATCCGGCATTGACTGCCGTGCCCTTCGGACTTTTGTCCTTAGTCCGGTGACGGTCCTTGTTGCGTCGCGGTTTTCCGTTTCCATCCCTAGTTTCGGATGTACTTGGGTCGCTGGGGCTGCACCTTGCCAACCAGCTGTCCTTCCCAGCACAAAAGCGGGCCATGAGGTTTGTTAGTGCGGCCATTGTTCTTAGCTTTTCTTGGCCGAGGTGTCTGGCGAGTCATTCGTCTCGGACGTTATGCCTAAAAGCTGCTAAGGCTTCGGCGTCCGGACAGTCGACTATCTGATTCTTTTTAGTGAGGAATCTATTCCAGAACTGCCGAGCTGATTCTCCGGGTTGTTGAGTTATGTGACTAAGATCGTCTGCATCCAGAGGGCGGACATAGGTCCCTTGAAAGTTTGCTCGGAAAGCATCCTCGAGCTCTTCCCAGCTTCCAATTGTGTTTCCGGGAAGGCTTTTAAGCCAGTGCCGGGCTGGCCCTTTAAGCTTAAGGGGTAAATATTTTATGGCGTGGAGATCATCTCCTCTAGCCATGTGTATGTGGAGGATATAATCCTCTATCCAGACCCCAGGGTCTGTTGTTCCATCGTATGCCTCTATGTTTACGAGTTTGAATCCCTCTGGAAATCCATGGTCTAGGACCTCATCGGTGAAACATAGAGGGTGTGCGGCGCCCCTGTATTTGGGTGTGCCGGATTCTGATGATGGCTTCATAGCATTGCTTACGAGAGCTTGCTTTCTTGGCCCATAAATGGAACTGACTGGGCCATGATGCGAATCCTTAAGTGGGTCGCATGCCAATTTAAGTGCGGCGCCGCTTGCCGCTTTATGGGGTCGTCTATCCAACCATGTGGCTTTCTCATTTTTTGAATGCGAGGGCTCTAGGGCCTCTTCGTCGAATTCAGGCAGTAGCTTTCTTTTCGGATAGCTTTTATTGTGGCGACTGTCGCCATATTTATCTGCGGTATTGATTACTTTGCTCCATCTAATCCGGAGTGCATCTTCCGCTGTTTTTAGCTTCCACTTCTGCTTTTTTAGGCTGCGTGTAGTTGCAACGAGCCTCTCATGGAGATTCTTCTGTTCCATATGTTTATCCGGTGTGAGGTCGTCTGGAATGCCGTTTTCACTGGAGGAGGGGCGTTCAGTTTCTCTATCCATGCTGCCCTGTTCGGACACCTGCTCTAAGGCCTGCTCATCGTCTACCGGCTTGTCCTGCTCTATGGCTGGGTTTTTATCGAGGTAGGGCTTGGGTCGGCGTTTACGCCAATGCTTTGATTGCTTTTCGGGGGGTCGATCTCCCGTTCCCGCCCCTTTTTCCTCGTTGTCGCTTCCTTTAGGGGTATCCACCATGTACACATCGTGAGATGAGGTGGCTGTCCAATGCCCTATGGGCGTTGGTTCGTCAGTATCTCCTGCATCGTCATCCATGCTGTCGATGTCTCTGGAGTCGAAGTTGAGCACGTCGTTTAAATTGTCGACAGTGGCTACCAAGTGGGTGGTGGGTGGGCTTGGAATTTCTTCGTCGTCCGTATCCCATCCTTGCTGACCGTAATCCGGCCAGGGCTCTCTTGATAAAGAGAGAGACTTAAGAGAATTCAGGATGACGCCAAAAGGCAAGTGCTGAAATATGTCTGCGGCGGTGAACTCCATTATCGGCGCCCAATCGGATTCGATCGGCAGGGGCGCGGGGGTTTCGGAGTCCGGGGAGGAGTCCGGATCCTTGGAGTCACGGGTCAAGCAGAGTGCGGGGCTAGTGTTCGGCTCGATCGACTTTGAGATCGCAGCCCCCGAGGTGGCGTCCAACCGCTCGTCCTCGATTAGCGCAATAGGCTTCGAGTTAGAGGTCGGAACCGATGCGTGAGCGGCCTCCAGGACACTGTCCGGAGGCAGAGCTAGATCATGCCCCTCGAGATAGTGCGGCGCGCTTGGCCGTGGCTCGAACACATTGAAGATCAAGTCTCCGCGGATGTCAGCCGTGTAGTTTAAGCTTCCAAACCTCGCTTGATGGCCAGGGGTGTAGCTTTCGATCTGCTCCAAGTGGCCCAGAGAACTGGCCCGCAGAGCGAAGCCGCCGAAGACGAAGATCTGTTCGGGGAGAAAAGTCTCACCCTGGACCGCATCGTTGTTGATAATCAAAGGAGCCATCGGACCTAACGGGACGACACAGAGGAACTCTCAATGAAAGCACCAATGTCGGTGTCAAAACCGGCGGATCTCGGGTAGGGGGTCCCGAACTGTGTGTCTAGGCCGGATGGTAACAGGAGGCAGGGAACACGATGTTTTGACCCAGGTTCGGGCCCTCTTGATGGAGGTAAAACCCTACGTCCTTCTTGATTAATATTGATGATATGGGTATTACAAGAGTAGATCTACCACGAGATCAAGGAGGCTAAACCCTAGAAGCTAGCCTATGGTATGATTGTTGTCTAAGGAGTTGATGCAGTTGTCCTACGGACTAAAACCCTCCGGTTTATATAGACACCGGATAGGGTTAGGGTTACATAGAGTCGGTTACAATGGTAGGAGATCTTGAATATCCGCATCGCCAAGCTTGCCTTCCACGCCAAGGAAAGTCCCATCCGGACACGGGACGTAGTCTTCAATCTTGTATCTTCATAATCCTGGAGTCCGGCTGAAGGTATAGTCCGGCTACCCGAACACCCCCCAATCCAGGACTCCCTCATTGAAGCCTGGTTCAGGGGCTACTAAGGAAGAAGACGAGGCTTCAATGAGGGAGTCCAGGATTGGGGGGTGTTCGGGTAGCCGGACTCCAGGATTATGAAGATACAAGATTGCAGACAACGTCCCGTGTCCGGATGGGACTTTCCTTGGCGTGGAAGGCAAGCTTGGCGATGCGGATATTCAAGATCTCCTACCATTGTAACCGACTCTATGTAACCCTAACCCTATCCGGTGTCTATATAAACCGGAGGGTTTTAGTCTGTAGGACAACTTCATCAACTCCTTAGACAACAATCATACCATAGGCTAGCTTCTAGGGTTTAGCCTCCTTGATCTCGTGGTAGATCTACTCTTGTACTACCCATATCATCAATATTAATCAAGCAGGACGTAGGGTTTTACCTCCATCAAGAGGGCCCAAACCTGGGTAAAACATCATGTTCCCTGCCTCCTGTTACCATCCGGCCTAGACGCACAGTTCGGGACCCCCTACCCGAGATCCGCCCTGAGTATACCGGTCAGCGGAAAAAGCCATTCAAAAAGAATACTCAGGGCCCGTCCAGTTTGGACCGAATACTCGACCGCTTGTGCCAGATACATGGCACCCCCGAAAGGCCAGCCAATCACACTAACAGAGATTGTTGGGTGTTCAAGCAGGCAGGCAAGTTAAGAGCCAAAAACAAAGACAAGGGGCTGCACAGCGATGACGAGGAGGAGCCCAAGCCGCCGAACAACAATGGACAGAAGGGTTTTCCCCCACAAGTGCGGATGGTGAACATGATATACACAACCCACATTCCCAAGAGGGAGCGGAAGCGTGCGCTACGGGACGTATACGCGATGGAGCCAGTCGCCCCAAAGTTCAACCCATGGTCCTCCTGCCCGATCACTTTTGATCGAAGGGACCATCCCACTAGCATCCGTCATGGCGGCTTCGCCGCATTGGTTCTCGACCCAATCATCGACGGATTTCATCTCACAAGAGTCCTCATGGACGGCGGCAGCAGCCTGAACCTGCTTTATCAGGATACAGTGCAGAAAATGGGCATAGATCCCTCAAGGATTAAGCCCACAAAAACGACCTTTAAAGGCGTTATACCAGGTGTAGAAGCCAACTGTACAGGCTCAGTAACACTTGACGTGGTCTTCGGATCCCCGGACAACTTCCGAAGTGAAGAGTTAATCTTCGATATAGTCCCGTTTCGCAGTGGCTATCACGCCCTGCTCGGACGAACCGCATTTGCAAAGTTCAATGCAGTGCTGCACTATGCATATCTCAAGCTCAAGATGCCAGGCCCTCGAGGAGTAATCACGGTCAACGGAAACACCGAACACTCCCTCCGTATGGAGGAGCACACGGCGGCTCTCGCAACGGAAGTGCAAAGTAGCCTCCTCAGGCAATTCTCTAGTCCGGCCATTAAAAAGCCAGACACTGCCAAGCGCGCCCGGAGTAACCCACAGCAGAACCGCCTGGTACACTATGAGCAAGCGTAGCAATGCGGCCCCAACCCCAGCTCTCGCGACATAGCGAAACTAGTACCTCGCGTACATAACTACGCCCTTGAAATACCATGGGCACAGGGGAAGGGGCACAATAACGGCATGCCCAAAATACGGCTTAAAACGTACAAGGGGCTGCCGGATTCTTTTTTTAATTTTTTCTTACTTTCAGGACTCCATACTTCGGACGACCTGTTCGGCAATTCGACTGCCGCACAAACAATGCAAGATCCAGGGAGGCAGTCAAGCCATGCCACGTTATGGAACTCCCAGGTGGTCTCTGTTACGAGCGGTATACCTATTTTAAATACAATTCCGCGGCCTGCCCCTGGTCAGGACATACCAAATAGTCCAATATCTTTTGCTTACCGCACTATTTGTATCGTTCGGCTTTGATAAATAGCCTCTCTATAAACAATGCATAGCTTTCTGTCTATTTTTTGCATTATCATCTTTTCATATATATGTTTATGACATGTTGCACCCGTACACTGTGGTACGGCAAAATACGCCAGGGGCTTTAGTACCCATTAATATGACATGAGAAGTCCGTACACTTTCACAAGTGCGGCACCCCGAACTTATAGCACTATATGCATCGGCTCCGAATCATGATTTGGGTCAATAGTTGGGTTTGCCCGGCTCCTATGTTTTGGTGCCTTACGTTCTGCTATATCGGCTAAGGTAACACTAGGAGAACCACTGCGATTGTGCCCCGGTTCAGCTGGGCTAAGCACCTCAGTGGAGAAAGCTAAAACTGACTGTCATGATGTGGCGAGAGACCGGTCGTTGTTCGAGAGGTTTTTCGAGTCCCTAAAGGCTTACGCCGCTTCGAGCGAGGAGCTGGCTTTGTCCGGCCAAGGTGTGGATAGCGCCCCAAACTCGGTCTTCCGAACTAGGGGCTTCGCCGAAATTTAAAATTATAGAGTTCTATGGCTAAGTGAGAGTGTTCAAGCATTATAGTCCGATTGCCTAGTTCGTTGTGCTGAGCGCCTCCCTCGAAGGACCCAACTATGGGAAAAAGAGCGCTTAGGTTTATCCCGAACACCCCAGCACTAGTGGCACGGGGGAAGAAGCCGACGACTGGCCATCTCTCAATTTTTGATAAACGGCCGCACAGAAAGTAATATTTTAAATTCAATAAGCATTGCTTAGCGCACATGAACAAGTTTTCAGCGCACAGGATAAACACGAGCGAGTTCATTCAAAAATTACATCCTTGGTACATTCATCCGCCACTAGGCGGGCACCCGCAAGAACATCCTTATAGTAGTTCTCGGGCTTGCGGTGCTCCTTCCCCAGCGGCAGCCCGTCCCTCACAAGCTTCTCACTGTCCAGCTTACCCCAGTGCACCTTTGCATGGGCAAGGGCCCTACGGGCACCTTCGATGCAGACGGAGCGCTTGATGACCTCGAGCCTTGGACAGGCCTGCACCAGTTGCCGCACCAGCCCGAAGTACCTCCCAGGCAGGGCCTCTCCGGGCCATAGCCGAACTATGAAGCCCTTCATGGCCTGTTCGGCCGCCTAGTGGAGCTCGACCAGCTGTTTCAGCTGGTCGCTCAAGGGCACAGGGTGTCCGGCCTCAGTATACTGAGACCAGAACACCTTCTCTGTCGAGCTGCCCTCTTCGGCTCGGTAGAATGCGGCGGCGTCGGATACGCTACGGGGAAGATCTGCGAATGCCCCTGGAGAGCTCCGGATTCGGGTAAGTAACAAGTACTTTACTTATATACTTCTGCTTTGCATAAAGAATGCCTTACCCGCCGCTATCTTTTTCATATCCTCCAACTCTTGGAGGGCCTTTTGGGCCTCGGCCTTGGCGGACTTGGCAGTCTCAAGGGCCGCCGCGAGCTCGGACGCTTGCATCTTGGACTCAAGCTCCAAACTCTCATGTTTTTTCATGAGAGCCTGAAGCTCCTGCTGCACCTCACCAACCCGGCCCTCAAGTTTCTCTCGCTCGGAGCACTCCGCGGCCGTTTTCTTTTCGGCCTCGGATAGCGCCTGCTTGAGGGTCACCACCTCAGTCGTGGCCCCTACAATAAGCAGTACAATCCTGTTATTTTTGGCAATCAAGCCTTTCTATAGGCACTTTTTCTGTACGGTATTTCTTACCTTCTTTCTCCTCGAGCTGCCATTTGGCAAGGCCAAGCTCTTGCTCGGTCCGCTCGAGGCCCTGTTTCAGGGCACCCACCTCCACAGTCAGTGCGGTGGTGGCTAGCAGCGAAGCCTGCATACGCATATTGACTCTTGTTGTTAGACTCCTGCGAAATTTAATAGAACCTCTATTCGGTTTTCCTTTTCGAACGCCGAACAGAGCATCAGGGGCTACTATCTATGCGGTTATATTTTTACATATTTTTTACTTACCTCGAAGCCTGTTAGAAGGCTAGCGCAAGCTTCACTCAGTCCGCTCTTGGCGGACTGAACCTTCTGCATCACCGTACTCATAATAGTACGATGCTCCTCGTCGATGGAGGCATCGTCAAGCACCTCCAGCAGATTGTCCGGCACCTCCGGTTGGACGGAGGCTGCCGGCTCAGAAGGCTTACTCCTCTTGGAAGGAGTTTGCCCACCGCGAACCGGAACTGTTGTAGATTCCGGTGCGGTGTCCGGCTCAAAGCCGGACTTGGAGCCCTGGGGGGCCTTGTCCCCTTCACTCCTGGAGTCCGGGAGGTTGCCTTGCGGCTCCTCTGGGACCACCTCCTCCTGCCCCGAAGCTCATCGCGATGCCACTTCGGCATCGTCCGTGGTGCAGGGGGAGACAGCGGGTGGAACTGAGCTCACGTCCGATGAATTCAGGGAGCCGCTCGACGACTCGTCGAGTCCGGTCCAGGGCGGGCTGCATAATTATATTCGACATTAGGGAAAGCTGCGTAACAAAGGAACGCCATGAGTTACTCTGATATCCGAACTTACGATTTCGCCAGACGCTTGGCCCTGTCTGGCCACTCCTCTTCGTCCTCTTCGGCGTCGGGGAGGTAGTCCGGCGGAGGGGTCTTCCTCTTCTTGGACCCTTCGGCCTCCCTCGTTGGGGTGGCCTTCCTTTTCTTTCCTTCCCCTGCTGGAGGGGGAGAGGTTTCTTCTTCCTCCTCCTCGTTTTCACGGGAGGAGTGCGTCTCAGACTCGTCAGATGACGAGTCTGACACCACCATATTACGGGCACTCTTTCGAGTCCACGTGGTCTTCTTCTTCTTGGCCTTCTTCTCTGGCACCACATAAGGCGCCGGAACCAGCAGCTTCATTAGGAGAGCTGGGGCTGGGTCTTCGGGCAGCGGAGCTTGACAGTTAATCGGTCCGGATATCGCCCGCCAAGCCTGTCAAAGGTAAGGGAGTTTAGATCCCGCATAGAGTCAAACTATGGAAAAAGCTTAAACATCCTGTAAAAGGTGTAGATGGCTTACCTCGTTAGCATGACGCTGCGAGCTGTATCCGCGGTCCTCAGAAGCGGATGCGGGAGCCTCGGTGCCCTTAAATAGCAGCCTCCAGGCATCTTCGTACATCGTGTCGAAGAGCCTGCAGAGGGTTTGATGCTGTGTCGGGTTGAACTCCCATAGATTAAAATCCTGTTGTTGGCACGGGAGGATCCGGCGGACGAGCATAACCTGGATTACATTGACAAGCCGGACTGGCTTGTTCACCAGGGACTAGATGCATGTTTGCAATCCGGTCACCTCTTTTTCGTTACCCCACGACAGGCCCGTCTCTTTCCAGGATATAAGTCGCGTGGGGGGTCCGGATCGGAACTTGGGGGCTGCGGTCCATTTCGGATCGCGCGGCTCAGTGATGTAAAACCACCCGGATTGCCATCCCTTCAGGGTCTCCACAAAAGAGCCCTCGAACCATAGGACGTTGGCCATCTTGCCTGCCATGGCGCCTCCGCATTCCGCCTGGTTGCCGCGCACCACCTTGGGCTTGACGTTGAATGTCTTGAGCCAGAGGCCGAAATGGGGGCGGACGCGGAGAAAAGCCTCGCACACGACGATAAACGCCAAGATGTTGAGGATGAAGTTCGGGGCCAGATCGTGGAAGTCCAGGCCGTAGTAGAACATGAGCCCCCGGACAAATGGGTGAAGTGGAAAACCCAGTCCGCGGAGGAAGTGGGGAAGGAATACTACCCTCTCATGGGGCCTTGGGGTGGGGATAATCTGCCCCTCCTCGGGAAGCCGGTGCGCGATGTCCTTGGACAGGTATCCGGCCTTCCTTAGCTTCTTAACTTGGCCCTCCGTAACGGAGGAGGCGTTCCACTTGCCTCCCGCTCCGGACATTGCTGGAGAAGGTTGAGGTGGGAAGTGCGGGCTTGGGCGCTGGAGCTCGAGAGCACAGGAGATGGATAGGCAAAGGAGGAAGAGGGCATAGGTAAAAAGGTGGATCCTTATCCCCTTATATGGGCGGATGCGGTTGTGCGTCCCCACCAGCCTAGTAAAACTCGCTTGCCTCCCAAGCGCCGTGATAAGTGGCGCGGTTGGGTTACCCACGTCCGTATTGATGAGAAACCCGTAAAAGGGGGTACACGATCTCTGCTTCGACAAGACATGCCAAGGAAACCGCCTCGCAAAACACGTTGAGGTGGAAAAGTAAAAACAATTCGGGTAAAGGACTTGGACATAGTGTGATGGCGCACTGCGGTATACGTAAGCAGATTTGATTTGTGTTAATATTATTCTCTCTATGGCAATATGTGGAAGCTTATTTTGCAGAGCCGAACACTACTCTTGGTGTTTACAATCTTCTATGAAGGACTTGGAGGAGGAACCCGCCTTGCAATGCCAAAGACAATTTGCGCGCCGGACTCGTCGTCATTGAAGCCTAGTTCAGTGGCTACTGAGGGAGTCCTGGATTAGGGGGTGTTCGGGTAGCCGTACTATACCTTCAGCCGGACTCCTGGACTATGAAGATACAGGATTGAAGACTTCGTCCTGTGTCCGGATGGAACTTTCCTTGGCGTGGAAGGCAAGCTTGGCGATGCGGATATTCAAGATCTCCTACCATTGTAACCGACTCTATGTAACCCTAACCCTATCCGGTGTCTATATAAACCGGAGGGTTTTAGTCCGTAGGACAACTTTCATCAACTCCATAGACAACAATCATACCATAGGCTAGCTTCTAGGGTTTACCCTCCTTGATCTCGTGGTAGATCTACTCTTGTACTACCCATATCATCAATATTAATCAAGCAGGAGGTAGGGTTTTACCTCCATCAAGAGGGCCCGAACCTGGGTAAAACATCGTGTTCCCTGCCTCCTGTTACCATCCGGCCTAGACGCATAGTTCGGGACCCCCTACCCGAGATCCGCCGGTTTTGACACCGACAGGGTGCCTTCCTAGCGCGCCCTGTTGTCTAGTGGGCCCCACAGGCCTCCTCTCATGTACTCCAGAATCTTGCAGGGTCTCTTATCACCAGAAAAAAATCTCCAAAACGTTTCGTGGCAATTGGACTTTGTTTGGTATTGATATTCTGCAAAGTAAAAAAACAAGCAAAAAACAACAAGTGGCACTGGGCACTAGGTCAATAGGTTAGTCCCAAAAAATGATATAAAGTTGCTAGTAAATGTATATAAAACATCCAAGATTGATACTTTAATAGTATGGAAGAATGAAAAATTATAGATATGTTGGAGACGTATCAAGCATCCTCAAGCTTAATTCCTGCTCGTCCTTGAGTTGAATGATAAAAACAGAATTTTTGATGTGGAATGCTTCCTATCACATTTATCACATATTTTTTCTTTTGTATCATGGACATTTGGACTTTTAAGTGATTCTAAGCAATAGTCTATAATTTAACATGAATACATCAATACTTAAGCATATCAACACGCAACCATGTTTTTCAAAATATCAATGCTAAAGAAAGCTATCCCTAGCCCATTATGCTCAATCATTGATCCATTCATGAAACACACTCAAATATTAGCTACATCCAATGCACAAGTATGACAATAGTGTTCCCTAGTTGGTGCTTTATAAGAGAAGATGGAGACTCAAATAAAAATAAAAATTGCATAAAAGTAAATAGACACGCCCTTCGCAGAGGGAACCAGTGATTTGTAGAGGTGCCAGAGCTCAAAGCTTAAATTGAGAGAAAAAATGTTTTGAGAGGCATGCTTTTCCTATCAACGAAAACGACTGAGAATTCCGAATATATTCCATGTTAGATAAATCATTGGAGGGTCCAAAACAGAAAATAAAGTTTATTTCCTTTCCACCATTCTTACACAATCCATGGCTATCCGTATCCACGGGTCCCTTCCATACCAACACTTTCCAAGGAATTTATTTTGAACAACATATTTTTTTCATTTCGGGACTAGGCATCCCTATTACTCCCTCCGTTCCGAATTACTCGTCACAGAAATGGATGTATATAGATGTATTTTAGTTCTAGATACATTCATTTCTGCGACAAGTAATTAGAACGGAGGGAGTACCTTGTAACATCCCAATTTTCAATTTGGATGTTATATATAGATCATTATATGCATATCATATTTTATTTGCATTTTGGTTGCGATCCTAGAAATCTTAAGCAACTCAAGGACGCAAGGAGGGAGTTGGAGGTTTCACAAATTTTTCATATTTGAATTTAATTCAAATTTGAAAAGAGGATCAATTTGATTTTCATATTTTCTCTCCAATTATTTCTAATAAGAAAAATAAATGAGAGAAGATAAAATGACTTTTTTAACAGAAGGGAAATATTGGAGAAGAAAATTTTAAAATCAAATTAATATTTTATTCTTATTTTGTTTGCGGTTTTATTTGAATTAGAGAAAAACATGCATTTTTTGAAAATTGCATTTTAGTCCAGAAAAATGTTCATCTTGTCCTAAATATTAGGTTTGGACGGTGAAAATTGTTTTTTTGGGATTTTTAGACTATTTTTTTATATTTTATTAGGATTTTTGTTCGCGGCAAAATTTATTTTATTTTAAAAAAACCCTGGGCCAGCCCAGCCGCAGTCGGGCCACGGCCCAGCTCGCGCGCCGCCTTCCTCCTCGCCCGGGAGGAGTCCCCGCCGCCGCCGCCTGGCGAATCCGGCTCGGACTCCTGTTCCGCCACCCCCTCGATGAAGCCACCGCCCTGCCCCCCGGGCTTTATAAGCTGAGACCCCCTCCCTCTTCCCCCTCATCAAGCCGCCACCGCCTTAGCCACCGTCGCCGAGCCGCCGCGGGAGCCGCCCTGCCTCATCGCCGCCGCACCGCCGAACCTCGCCGGATCCCGCCACCATCGAAATAGTCGTCGTCGGTTTTCTCCGGTTAAACGGTATAAAAACCATTCAGTTTTCCGGTTTATTTTTTTAGATTGGTTTTAGTTTTAGTTCTTTCATTGACGAACGTTCGCCCGTTAGTTTCTTATAACAAATGGTTTTCGTTCGTTAGACTCTGTTAGCGAACGTTCGTTCGATAGATTTTTTCTTTTTAGTTTTACTTCTCGGCCAGAGACCTATCCATAATAACTTTTATCGCAGATTAGTCCCTGATCTTAAAACCTTCACTACTTTTTGCTCGTTTATCCAAACCCTGTGAAACCAATGCCAAAATCTTCGTGTTGTTTCCCTCTATCCAGATAATCAACTTGAACATGGTTTTGACAATTAAAATATTGGTTTCAAGATGATTTGTGTTCGAATTTCTTTTGATCGTAGTTTGAGTTTCGTAACTCCGATTTGATTGTTTCTTTTTGCAAATCGAAGCTCTTCACTCGTACTATCAGCTTAGATCTTTTCTCTTGAGTTTTACCTTTGCATATTATGCTTGAGTGCTTATGTACGCTATTGTTTGTTCACGATAGAGTTTTTGGAGTGCGAGGCTTGCTAGTACGAATCACTAGGTTTTTCAGATCGTCAGCAAGGCAAGTAACACTTTGATCATATCCCTTTAATACCCAGTTTTTATGCATTACTTTCAACCCTCAAACATTGCATGAGTAGGATTTTATAACATGTGGGTATTGGGAAGTAGTTGAAGAGGTAGAACCTATTGCCTTATATCAAACCCTGGGGAGTTACTACGTTATGCTTACTGCTATGCTATGCTCGTAGACGTGGTTTGGTTTGAGTGAATCATGACAGTTGCGAGTATTATTATGAATTAAGGGATAACCTAAGGTGGCTAATTTAGTACACATTTGGGTGGATTGGTTTGTGGGCACTTGGGGAATCCAGTGTTGTCCAAGGAGATCCCAGGGCATCCGTGTGATCATCCTATGGTTCGCCACCTAGGCTCAAAGGGATCATAAGATTATTCATGCCAGAAACTTCCGTGTGCAGCCATATGCCATTATGGGCTCTTGCATAGTTGAGTAAGTTGTGGGAAACCTTTCCATGATGGGCTAGCAGATGCAGGGGATTGTAGGTGTACCGGCCTATCAATCGGTTAAGGGGACCTCTTCGGAAAAACTGTGTCTCGGTCATCCGTTTCTCAAACACCATGCAGTGTGAGAAATTCAATGGAGGAGATCGAGTCTTGTGGAGAAAAGTGCGCAAACCTCTGCAGAGTGTACAAACAAATCATGATTAGCCGTGTCCCCGGTTATGGACATCTTGAGTATCTGGTACTTGAATTATTGATTTGATCTCATCACTTTACATAATTAATTTGTTGGGTTATTAATTATTATTTTGGGATTGAGATGGGGTTACCATTGTCAATGTTTTCAACAAACTTTGTAGTTAAATAAATATATTCCTTTGTTGTAGGGAAAAACTAGCTTTATGCAAATGATAACCATAGAGCCTCCACCAGCCTTATATGCATGTAGTGATAGCTGTTATTTGTTCGTTGCTCTATAGTGTTATCTTGCCAGCATATTCCTTGTGCTGACCTGCATAGGCTGCAACATATTATGTTGCAGAATTTTTAGACGAAGAGTAAGATGCGCTAGGTCATTGTCATGCACTCAGTTTTGCCGTGGAGTTGGATGGACTCTTCTACCTTCGAAGCTTCCGTTGTTATCTTATTTAGATGGCCTTCAACCATATTATTGTATTAAGTTCTCTTTTGAGACATTTTATGTAATAAGTGTGTGATTGAACTCTGTTATGAATTATCGAGTATTGCGTGTGTCAGCAATACCGATCCAGGGATGACACTTAAGCACAGAGACTTGACCGTCTGAGGTCGGGTTGCTACAAGATGGTATCCGAGCACACACTGATTGTAGGACACGACCATTAGGACAAGCCACATGATACTCTTCTCTACTCATTCCTGACTTCTCTCCATTTTCTACTCTATAGATGGCGGACCCAAGGAACAAGTTCACTCAACCAGATGAGGACACCCCTTTTGGACAACGCTTGAAGTGTAACATCCCAAAATTCTAAATTTTGGAATTTTATATTAAATAAATAGTTTTGATTGATTGTTGATTGTGGTGTGGTTGCTTGTGTGAAACTGAATGAAATTTGAAACTTTCCGAAAGTTAAATGAGAGGGAATAAAAGGACTTTCCCAAACTTTTATCTTGCATTTATGATCTCCATGAGTTCAAATTCTTTTCAAATACAAAAAAACCTAGAGAGAAGGTGATATGACTTCTTCCATTTAATTAAATGAAAAAGGGGTTTGGGAAAATATTTGGATTTCATTTGTAAATATTCCAAATTTAGAAACTTTAAGCAACTCAATGATTTTCATGAGAGAAGATAAAATGACTTCTTCAAAACATATGAAATATGAGTTGGGAGTTTCAAAGAAGCAAATTTAAGGTTCCTTTGAATTTATTTTTCAATTTGGAGTTATTTGGGTTTTATTCAAATTATTTTTCTCCAAAAATAAAATATATGGAAAATATGGTAAAATGATTCCCTACAGTAGAAAATTGGAGAGCAATAAATTTGAAATCATTTCAGTATTTTAAAATGATTTTTATTGGGTTTTAATTAAATCAGTAGCACTCTTTGCTTTATTTAAATTTTTGTGTATTTTATTCGACGTTAGAAAAATGTTCATGTGGTAGAAAATATTTTTCTAAATCTTTTGATATATTATATGCCTATAGTATATATTTGTTTTATTTGATTTATTTTATTTGTCTGTAATATTGTTTTTATAAAAAAATCCCCGCCGCCAACTGGGCCGGCCCAAGGCCCGACCACAGCAGTGGCCCAGCTCCCCACCTCGCCCCGACCGACTCCGGGAGGAGTCCGGCTAGGAAACGCTGGCACCGCCCTGTGCAGACTCGAGACACCCCCCTGAGCCAGCGTCGTCCCCCCCTTTAAAATGCGACCCTGGGGCCCCCTGGACCTTAGATCGCAGCTGCTGCCGCACAACGCTCGCCGTCCGCTACTACATAGCCGCCGCCGCGTAGAGCCGCCCTCGCCACCAGGCCTCCTCACCCTGCCTCGCCGAAGAGCCGCCACCACCGATCGTGCCACCGATCTAGCCGCCATCGCCACCGATGTCAAACTACCCCGAACCGGTAGTAAACAGAACCCTAGGCCGGTTTATTTTCAAGTTTTCTCGGTTTTTCTGTAAAACCCGTTTTTTTAATCCAGTTAATCAGCGAACACTCGCTATTTATCTCTTCGCAGCGAACGAATCCGTCGGTTTAGGTTCTGTAGTGAACATCCGTTCGATAGGATTTCCCTTTTTATTTTAGTTTTCTGCCAGGGACCTATCCATAGTGTTATATTTACAGTTTAGCCCCTGACATTCAAACGACTACAAGTTTTTACTCGCTTGTCCAAATCCAACGAAACCAACACCCACTTCTTCTTTATGATCACCTTTGTCGAGTAAAACAACTTAAACATATTTTTGGCAGTTTAAAATTTGGTTTCAAACAGATTTGAATTCAAACTTCTTTTGTTCATAACTCGAGTTTTATAACTCTGATTAAATTGATTCTTTTTGCAATTTGAAGCTCTTGATCTAAACTTTTTGATAAGGCCAAATTCACCCAATTTTGGTACTATTAGAAATTGTTTTCTGTTACAAGAGTTAATTGGTTGTTTTCGAAGTTTTCCGAAGTCTTTTCTTAGATTCTTTTGCATGATTGCTTATGTGTGCTTACAATTGCTTGCTCATGATAGATTGACCGAAGTGTGACGAGTAGAACTATCAGGAGTTATGAGTGCGAATCATCTTCATCAATAGTACGAGGCAAGTTCACACTTTGATCATATTTTTCTTACCCAGTTTTTATGCATTAGTTTCACCCTCAAACATTGCATGAGTAGGATGTGTTAACATGTGGGTATTGGGAAGTAGTTGATGAGGTAGGAACCTATTGTCTTGCATTCAAACCCAGGGTATTACTACGTTATGCTTATACTGCTATGCTATGCTCATAGGTGTGGAATGGTTTGTGAGATTCATGAAAGATGTGAGAGTTATTTATATCTAAGGGTTAACTTAAGGTGGCTACTTTAATACACATCTGGGTGGATTGTTGGGGCACCCTAGAGCACCCAGTGGTTTACCCGGTGTCGGTGTCAAAACCGGTGGATCTCGGGTAGGGGGTCCCGAACTGTGCGTCTAGGCCGGATGGTAACAGGAGGCAGGGAACACGATGTTTTACCCAGGTTCGGGCCCTCTTGATGGAGGTAAAACCCTACGTCCTGCTTGATTAATATTGATGATATGGGTAGTACAAGAGTAGATCTACCACGAGATCAATGAGGCTAAACCCTAGAAGCTAGCCCATGGTATGATTGTTATCTATGGAGTTGATGTCCTACGGACTACAACCCTCCGGTTTATATAGACACCGGATGGGGTTAGGGTTACATAGAGTCGGTTACAATGGTAGGAGATCTTGAATATCCACATCGCCAACCTTGCCTTCCACGCCAAGGAAAGTCCCATCCGGACATGGAACGAAGTCTTTAATCCTGTAACTTCATAGTCCAGGAGTCCGGCTGAAGGTATAGTCCGGCTACCCGAACACCCCCTAATCCAGGAATCCCTCAGTAGCCCCTGAACGAGGCTTCAATGACGACGAGTCCGGCGCGCAAATTGTCTTCGGCATTGCAAGGTGGGTTCCTCCTCCAAGTCCTTCATAGAAGATTGTAAACACCAAGAGTAGTGTCCGGCTTTGCAAAATAAGCTTCCACATATTGCCATAGAGAGAATAATATTAACACAAATCAAATCTGCTGACGTATTCCGCAGTGCATCATCACACTACGGCCAAGTCCTTTACTCGAATCATTTTTACTTCTCCACCTCAGCACGTTTTGTGAGGCGGTTTCCTTGGCACGTCTTGTCAAAGCAGAGATTGTGTACCCCCCTTTTACGGGATTCTCATCAATACGGACGTGGGTAACCCAACCGCGCCACTTATCACGGCGCTTGGGAGGCAAGCGAGTTTTACTAGGCAGGTGGGGACGCACAACCGCATCCGCCCATATAAGGGGATAAGGATCCACCTTTTTTACCTATGCCTCCTTCCTCCTTTGCCTATCCATCTCCTGCGCACCCGAGCTCCAGTGCCCAAGCCCGCACTTCCCACCTCAACCTTCTCCAGCAATGTCCGGAGCGGGAGGCAAGTGGATGGTCTCCTTCGCCACGGAGGGCCAAGTCAAGAAGCTAAGGAAGGCCGGATACCTGTCCAAGGACATCACGCACCGGCTTCCCGACAAGGGGCAGCTTGTCTCCACCCCAAGGCCCCATGAGAGGGTAGTATTTCTCCCCCACTTCCTCCGCGGACTGGGTTTTCCACTCCACCCATTTGTCCGGGGGCTCATGTTCTACTACGGCCTGGATTTCCACGATCTGGCCCCGAACTTCATCCTCAACATCTCGGTGTTTATCATCATGTGCGAGGCTTTTCTCCGCGTCCGCCCTCATTTCGGCCTCTGGCTCAAGACCTTCAACGTCAAGCCCAAGGTGGTGCGCGGTAGCCAGGCGGAGTGCGGAGGCGCCATGGCGGGCAAGATGGCCAACGTCCTATGGTTCGAGGGCTCTTTTGTGGAGACCCTAAAGGGATGGCAATCCGGGTGGTTTTACATCACCGAGCCGCGCGATCCGAAATGGACCGCAGCCCCCGAGTTCCGATCCGGACCCCCCACGCGGCTTGTGTCCTGGAAAGAGACGGGCCTGTTGCGGGGTGACGAAAAAGAGCTGACCGGATTGCAAACATGCATCCAGTCCCTGGTGAACAAGCCAATCCGGCTTGTTAATGTAATCCGGGTTATGCTCGTCCGCCGGATCCTCCCGTGCCAACAACGGGATTTAAATCTGTGGGAGTTCGACCCGGCGCAACATCAAACCCTCAGCAGGCTCTTCGACACGACGTACGAAGACGCCTGGAAGATGCTATTCAAGGGCGCCGAGGCTCCCGCATCCGCTTCCGAGGACCACGGATACAGCTCGCAGCGTCACACTAGCGAGGTAAGCCATCTACACCTTTTACAGGATGTTAAGCTTTTTTCATAGTTTGACTCTATTCGGGATCTAAACTCCCTTACCTTTGACAGGCTTGGCGGGCGATATCCGGACCGATTAACTGTCCGGCTCCGCTGCCCGAAGACCCAACTCCAGCTCTACTAGTGAAGCTGCTGGCTCCTGCGCCTTATGTGGTGCCGGAGAAGAAGGACAAGAAGAAGAATACCACGGGGACTCGAAAGAGTGCCCACAACGTGGTGGTGTCAGACTCGTCATCTGACGAGTCTGAGACGCCCTCCTCCCATGAAAACGAGGAGGAGGAAGAAGAAAACTCTCACCCCCCAGCGGAGGGAGGAGAGAAGAGGAAGGCCGCCCCAATGGGGGAGGCCGTGGGGTCTAGGAAAAGGAAGACCCCTCCGCCGGACTACGCCCCCGACACCGAAGAGGGCAAAGAGGAGTGGCCAAACAGGGCCAAGCGTCCGGTGAAATCGTAAGTTCGGATATCAGAGTAACTCATGATGCTCCTTTGTTGCACAGCTTTCCCTAATGTCGAATGTAATTATGCAGTCCGCCCCGGGCCGAAGTCAACGAATCGTCGGGTTACTCCCTGGTCTCATCGGACGTGAACTCAGTTCCGCCCGCTGTCTCCCCCTGCACTGCGGACGACGCCGAAGTGGCGTCGCGACAAGCCCCAGGGCAGGAGGAGGTGGTCCCGGAGGAGCCGCAAGGCAACCTCCCGGACTCCAGGAGTGAAGGGGATAAGGCTCCCGAGGGCTCCAAGTCTGGCTTTGTGCCGGACACCGCGCCGGAATCAGTTCCGGACCGCGGTAGGCGAACTCCTTCCAAGAGGAGCAAGCCTTCTGAGCCGGAGGCCTCCGTCCAACCGGAGGTGCTGGACAATCTGCTGGAGGTGCTTGGCGACGCCTCCATCGACGAGGGGCACCGTACTATTATGAGTATGGTGATCCAGAAGGTTCAGTCCGCCAAGAGCGGACTGACTGAAGCTTGCGCTAGCCTTCTAACAGGCTTCGAGGTAAGTAAAAATATGTAAAAATATTACCGCATAGACAGTAGCCCCTGATGCTCTGTTTGGCGTTCAGAAAGAAAAGCCGAATAGAGGATCTATTAAATTTCGCAGGAGTCTAAAAAAAGGGTCAATATGCGTATGCAGGCTTCGCTGCTATCCACCGCTGCACTGACTGCGGAGGTGGGTGTCCTGAAGCAGGACCTCGAGTGGACCGAGCAAGAGCTTGGCCTTGCCAAGCGGCGGCTCGAGGAGAAAGAAGGTAAGAAATACCTTACAGAAAAAGTGCCTATAAAAAGGCTTGACTGCAAAAAGAATAACAGGATTGTACTGCTTATTGTAGGGGCCACGACTGAGGTGGCGACCCTTAAGCAGGCGCTGTCTGAGGCCGAAAAGAAAACGTCCGTGGAGTGCACCGAGTGAGATAGACTTGGGGCTCAGGTCGGCGAGGTGCAGCAAGAGCTTCAGGCTCTCATGAAAAAAACATGAGAGTTTGGAGCTTGAGTCGAAGACGCAAGCATCCGAGCTTGCGACGGCCCTAGAGGCTGCCAAGTCTGCCAAGGCCAAAGCCCAAAAGGCCCTCCAAGAGTTGGAGGAGATGAGGAAGATAGCGGCGGGTAAGGCATTATTTATGCAAAGCAGAAATATAAAAGTGAACTACTTGTTACTTACCCGAATCCGGAGCTCTCCAGGGGCATTCGCAGATCTTCCCCGCAGCGTATCCGCCGCCGCCGCATTCTACCGAGCTGAAGAGGGTAGCTCGACGGAGAAGGTGTTCTGGTCTCAGTATTCTGAAGCCGGACACCCTGTGCCCTTGAGCGACCAGCTGAAACAGCTGGTCGAGCTTCACAAGGTGGCCGAACAGGCCATGAAGGGCTTCATAGTTCGGTTGTGGCCTGGAGAGGCCCTGCCTGGGAGCTATTTCGGACTGATGCGGTGGCTGGTGGAGGCATGTCCGAGGCTCGAGGTCATCAAGCGCTCCGTCTGCATCGAAGGTGCCCGTCGGGCCCTTGCCCGTGCAAAGGTGCACTGGGGTAAGCTGGACAGTGAGAAGCTTGTGAAGGACGAGCCGCCACCGAGGAAGGAGCATCGCAAGCCCGGGAACTACTACAAGGATGTTCTTGTAGGTGCCCGCCTTGTGGCGGATGAATGTACCAAGGATGTAATTTTTGAATGAACTCACTCGCGTTTATCCTGTGCACTGAAAACTTGTTCATATGCGCTAAGCAATGCTTATTGAATTTAAAATATTACTTTCTGTGCGGTCGTTTATCAAAAATTGAGAGATGGCCAGCCGTCGGCTTCTACCCCCATGCCACTAGTGCTGGGGTGTTCGGGATAAACCTGAGCGCTCTTTTTCCCATAGTTGGGTCCTTCGAGGGAGGCGCTCAGCACAACGAACCAGGCAATCAGACTATAATGCTTGAACACTCTCACTTAGCCATAGAACTCTATAATTTTAAATTTCGGCGAAGCCCCTAGTTCGGAAGACCGAGTTCGGGGCGCTATCCACTCCTTTGCCGGACAAAGCCAGCTCCTCGCTCGAAGCGGCATAAGCCTTTAGGGACTCGAAAAACCTCTCGAACAACGACCGGTCTCTCGCCACATCATGACAGTCAGTTTTAGCTTTCTCCACTGAGGTGCTTAACCCAGCTGAACCGGGGCACAATCGCAGTGGTTCTCCTAGTGCTACCTTAGCCGATATAGCGGAACGTAAGGCACCAAAACATAGGAGCCGGGCAAACCCAACTATTGACCCAAATCATGATTCGGAGCCGATGCATATAATGCTATAAGTTCGGGGTGCCGCACTTGTGAGAATGTACGGACATCTCACACCATTATGAGGGGTACTGAAGCCCCTGGCGTGTTTGCCGTACCATGGTGTACGGGTGCAATCATGTCATTTAATAAACATATATGTGAAGAGAAGATAATGCAAAAAATAGACAGAAAGCTATGCATTGTTTATAGAGAGGCTATTTATCAAAGCCGAACGATACAAATAGTGCGGTAAGCAAAAGATATTGGACTATTTAGTATGTCCTGACCAGGGGCAGGCCGCGGAATTGTATTTAAAATAGGTATACCGCTCGTAACAGAGACCACCTGGGAGTTCCATAATGCGGCATGGCTTGTGTTTCTCCCTGGATCTTGCATCATTTGTGCGACAGTCGAATTGCCAAATAGGTCGTCCGAAGTATGGAGTCCTGAAAGTAAGAAAAAATTAAAAAAGAGAATCCGGCAGCCCCTGGTACGTTTTAAGCCGTATTTTGGGCATGCCGTTATTGTGCCCCTTCCCCTATGCCCATGGTATTTCAAGGGAGTATTTATGTACGCGAGGTACTGGCTTCGCTATGTCGCGAGAGCTGGGGTAGGGGCCGCATTGCTATGCTTGCTCAGAGTGTGCCAGGCGGTCCTGCTCTGGGTTACTCCGGGCGCGCTTTGCAGTGTCTGGCTTTTTAATGGCCGGACTGGAGAATTGCCTGGGAAGGCTACTTTGTACCTCCGCTGCGAGAGCCGCCGTGTGCTCCTCCGTACGGAGGGAGCGTTTGGTGTTTCCATTGACCGTGATTACTCCTCGAGGGCCTGGCATCTTGAGCTTGAGATATGCGTAGTGCGGCACTGCATTGAACTTTGCGAATGCGGTTCGTCCGAGCAGGGCATGATAGCCATTGCGAAACGGGACTATATCGAAGATTAACTCTTCGCTTCGGAAATTGTCCGGGGATCCGAAGACCATGTCAAGTGTTACTAAGCCTGTACAGTTGGCTTCTACACCTGGTATAACGCCTTTAAAGGTCGTTTTTGTGGGCTTAATCCTTGAGGGAGCTATGCCCATTTTCCGCACTGTATCCTAATAAAGCAGGTTCAGGCTACTGCCGCCGTCCATGAGGACTCTTGTGAGATGAAATCCGTCGATGATTGGGTCGAGAACCAATGCGGCGAAGCCGCCATGACGGATGCTAGTGGGATGGTCCCTTCGATCAAAAGTGATCGGGCAGGAGGACCATGGGTTGAACTTTGGGGCGACTGGCTCCATCGCGTATACGTCTCGTAGCGCACGCTTCCGCTCCCGCTTGGGAATGTGGGTTGCGTATATCATGTTCACCGTCTGCACTTGTGGGGGAAAGCCCTTCTGTCCATTGTTGTTCGGCGGCTTGGGCTCCTCCTCGTCGTTGCTGTGCAGCCCCTTGTCTCTGTTTTCGGCCCTTAACTTGCCTGCCTGCTTGAACACCCAACAATCCCTGTTAGTGTGATTGGCTGGCCTTTCGGGGGTGCCATGTATCTGGCACAAGTGATCGAGTATTCGGTCCAAACTGGACGGCCCCTGAGTATTCTTTTTGAATGGCTTTTTCCACTGACCGAATTTATAGCCTTTGAATCCGGCATTGACTGCCGTGTCTTCATTGCTGTCGCTGCTAACGCGGCGTTTTTGCTTATTCCGATGTGTCCTGCCACTTTTGTCCTTGGTATCCGAATTACCAGGGTTCTTTGATAAGTTGTTACTGCGAGCTAGCCAGCTGTCTTCTCCCGCGCAAAAGCGGGTCATGAGTGTCGTGAGGGCTGCCATAGATTTCGGCTTTTCCTGTCCCAGGTGCCGGGCAAGCCATTCGTCGCGGATGTTATGCTTGAAGGCTGCTAGGGCCTCTGCGTCCGGATAGTCGACTATCTGGTTTTTCTTTGTTAGGAACCGTGTCCAGAATTGTCTGGCCGATTCCTCTGGCTGCTGAATTATGTGGCTTAAGTCGTCGGCATCCGGTGGTCGCATGTAAGTGCCCTGGAAGTTGTCGAGGAATGCGTCTTCCAGGTCCTCCCAAGAACCGATTGAGTCTGCTGGCAAGCTGTTAAGCCAATGCCAGGCCGGTCCTTTAAGTTTGAGTGGGAGGTATTTGATGGCGTGTAGATCATCGCCGCGTTCCATGTGGATGTGAAGGAGATAATCCTCGATCCATACTGCCGGATCTGTTGTGCCATCGTATGATTCGATGTTTTCGGGTTTCTGGGATTTTATGATCCATTACTTCATTCGTGAAGCATAGCGGGTGTGCGGTGCCTCTGTACTGGGCTATATCACGACGCAGCTCGGAAGAGCTATGTCTGTTGTATTCGGCCCGACCGGATTTCTTGTATCCGGAGTGAAGATCATCGTTACGTGCCGTAGGGCACCTGCGCGATTTGTAGATCGATCTTGTTTGTCTTGCCTTATCCTCCAGTATGTCTCGTAGGTCTGGCGCATTTTCCCGTGCCTTAGTTGAGCGGCATCAGGGCATGGCTTGGGTGGAGGGCCGAGAGGCCTCTCTGTCGTGGCCGCGAGGTGGCCGGTCTGCCATGTCATGCGCTGGTGATGTAGGTGCTTCCTCCTATAATCGGGGTAGCGGCCTGCACTTTGGGTAACTCTTGGAGGGGCGTTCGAGTTCATACTCTTCGGCCGCAAGGACTTCAGTCCATCTGTCAGCTAGCAAATCTTGGGCAGCTCTAAGCCATTGCTGCTTTTTCTTGAGGCTGCTTGCCGTGGCTAAAAGCCTACGTTTAAAACGCTCTTGTTCGGCGGGGTCTGATGGTATGACGAATTCGTCGTCATCGAGGCTAGCCTCGTCTTCGGAGGGAGGCGTATAGTTATCATCCTCGACCTCTCGGTCTGCAGCTCTCTCATGAGGGCTGGCTACTCCATCTTCCTGTGCCGAATCTTGCTGAGGTGGGTGTTCTTCGGCGCTATCCGGGGTAGTATTATCTCCCGTGCAGGAATCACCGTTTTTGCTTTGGCGGGATATAGAGCGGCGCCGCTGGCGCCGACGCTTTGGCTGTTTCTTGGAGGTGTCATCCCCCACTGTTCCATCGCCATCTCCATCTTTTGGAGTATCCACCATATATATGTCATATGACGAGGTGGCCTTCCAGTGCCCTACAGGTGCTGGTTCCTGTTCGTCTCCTACATCGTTGTCCATACCGTCGATGTCTTCGGAGCCGAAGTTAAGCATGTCGGTTAAATCGTCGACAGTGGCTACGAAGTGGGTGGTGGGTGGGCTTTGAATTTCTTCATCGTCCGTATCCCACCCTCGCTGACCGTAATCCGGCCAGGGCTCTCCTGATAAAGAGAGAGAGAGACTTAATAGAATTCAGGATGTCGCCAAAAGGCGAGTGCTGAAAGATGTCTGCGGTGGTGAACTCCATTATCGGCGCCCAATCGGATTCGATCGGCAGGGGTGCGGGGGGTTCGGAGTTCGGAAAGGAGTCTGGATCCTCGGAGTCACGGATCATGCAGAGTGCGGGGCTAGCGTTCGGCTCGATCGCCTTTGAGATCGAAGCCCCCGAGGTGACGTCCAACCGCTCATCCTCGATTGGTGCAATATGCTCCGAGTTAGGGGTCGGAACCGATGCGTGTGCGGCCTCCAGGACACTGTCCGGAGGCAGAGCTATATCATGCCCCTTGAGATAGTGTGGCGCGCTTGGCCGTGGCTCGAACCCGTCGAAGATCAAGTCTCCGTGGATGTCAGCCGTGTAGTTTAAGCTTCCAAACCTGACTTGATGGCCAGGGGCGTAGCTTTCGATCTGCTCCAGGTGGCCGAGCAAATTGGCCCGCAGAGCGAAGCCGCCAAAGACGAAGATCTGTCCGGGGAGAAAAGTCTCACCCTAGACCGCATCATTGTTGATGATCAAAGGAGCCATCGGGCCTAAAGGCGACGACACAGAGGAACTCTCAATGAAAGCACCAATGTCGGTGTCAAAACCGGCGGATCTCGGGTAGGGGGTCCCGAACTGTGCGTCTAGGCCGGATGGTAACAGGAGGCAGGGAACACGATGTTTTACCCAGGTTCGGGCCCTCTTGATGGAGGTAAAACCCTACGTCCTACTTGATTAATATTGATGATATGGGTAGTACAAGAGTAGATCTACCACGAGATCAATGAGGCTAAACCCTAGAAGCTAGCCTATGGTATGATTGTTATCTATGGAGTTGATGTCCTACGGACTACAACCCTCCGGTTTATATAGACACCGGATGGGGTTAGGGTTACATAGAGTCGGTTACCATGGTAGGAGATCTTGAATATCCGCATCGCCAAGCTTGCCTTCCACGCCAAGGAAAGTCCCATCCGGTCACGGGACAAAGTCTTTAATCTTGTATCTTCATAGTCCAGGAGTCCGGCTGAAGGTATAGTCCGGCTACCCGAACACCCCCTAATCCAGGAATCCCTCACCCGGGCACCTGGAGAACCCAGTGCTTGCCCAAGGGGATCCCCGAGCACCCGTGTGATCATCCTATGGATTGCCACCCAGCCTCAAAGGGATCATAAGATTATTCATGCTAGAAACTTTCGTGTGCAGCCACAAGCCATTATGGGCTCTGGCATAGTTGAGCATGTTGTGTGACCTCTTTCAGTGGTAGGCTAGTAGATGTAGGGGGAAAGTGGGCGGTACTGTCTACCCAGATTAAAGAGTTATTGCTTCGGAAAGACTATGTCTCGATCATCCGTTTCTCAAACAACATGTAGTGCGAGAAATTCAACAAAGGAGATCGAGTCTTGTGGGGCGCAAACCTCTGCAGAGTGTACAAACTAATCATGATTAGCCATGTCCCCGGTTATGGACATCTTGAGTATCTGGTACTTGAATTATTGATTTGATCTCATCACTTTTACTTAATTAATTTGAGGGGTTATAATTATTATTTTGGGATTGAGTTGGAGGAACCTTCTCAATAATTTTCAACCAACTTGGTAGTTAAATAAAGATATTCCTTAGTTGTAGGGAAAAATAGCTTTATGCAAAATTAAACTTAGAGCCTCCGCCAGCCAAATACGCATGTAGTGATAGCCATTATTCAACATTGCTCTACAGTGTGAAATTGGTAGTACATTCAATGTGCTGACCTATATGGCTGCAATGTCTCATGTTGCAGGAATCTTACGACGAGTAAGTGATACGTTAGGGTTACAATTTCTACACTCAACTTTGCCATTGGTGTTGATGGGAATCCACAACCTTGTTGTTACTTCCACTATATGGATTGAGGTAATAGTATTTACGTTACTTTATACATGTGATTTACCTCTGTTATAAATCCTCGAGTAATGTGTGTGTTAGCATACCGATCCAGGGATGACACTTAAGCACATAGACTTGACCGTCTGATGTTTGGTCGCTACAAGATGGTATCAGAGCACATGTTGACTGTAGGACGTGACCCCTAGAAACTAGCAAGCCCTTAGGAGATTTTTCTCTAAAACTTTATTTTCAAAAAGATCTTTTACCTCTCTTCCTTTCTGAGCTTTATCAAATATCCCTTTTAGTTAGACTATACCCCTTTCCCCTTTTGACCACACGAAGATTCGACTGATGAGACCACTCCAAGAAGTACAAGATATCGGAAAACTAAGACCATTTCGAAATGAAGAGGATTTTACCGTGCATTATAATAATGAAAACTATGATCGTTGAAGACTCCGAAGACTCGGAGAATTTGAAGGCTCTGAAGAATTCCCAGAGTGAAGTGACTTGGAAGGCTCTGAATAGGACCCACTTAAGTTATTCACGTGCCCTTCTGAACTTCTTTACCAAAGAACCCCTGGCTTACATATTTTAGATGAAGAGCTTCACCCTAAACCAAAGACAACACTACGAAGACTTTTCCTATGATCTAGCCTTATGGAATTTGTCAGACTATTGAAGTAGCTGATACCTGAGATGAAGGTGTGTTAGAGAAATACCGGAACATGGAGTGTCAAGACTCAAGATTTTGGCCGTCAAGAAAACCCCAAGACAGGAGATATCAACTATGGAATGATAGCTCATGGAAAAGAAATGGGCATAAACACAGCTATCCATGATGTTATCGCCCGCTTATGCTATTGTCACTGTGCTGAGTTAAGCATGCATTTCGTCGGAAGGATTGGATGACAAAAGGGCTAATGGAGCATCTATCAGCAAAAGATGAAGTTTTAACCTTAGCTGGTGTATCACCAGGACCTGGAGTATTACATCAATAATTTTAAGATGGACCTTCAGGAAGCTGTATTTGACAAGGAAGCATTTCGTGAAAAACTTAGGACCTAGAAGCTGAAAGTAGCCAAGCTGGTGGAGCAAAACCTCGAGATACCGGAGATTCATATGGAACTGAAGGACAATAGGACCATGGTTCATGCCCAGGGATTTGAAACCTAGAAGTTTGGAACGCAATATTAAAGGACGTCACGAGAAACTTCGCATCAACAAAGATGATCTGGCAAAAGAACTTGAGAAGGACAAGCACGACCGTAAGAAGCCATCAGAGACATAAACAAGACTTGAAGAGTTTGGCGACTTTGAAGATGTATTGACCTTTAGAAGACCAAACCCTGTTATATACCTACATTAGATGCGACGATTGTGAGCTGTCATTTGTTTGATGTTTTTCCGACAGCCACAAAATAAAAATCTGTCTTTTCAAAACTATTGTTTGTATTATGTGTACCCGTCTCTATATCTCTTGTCTTACCCCCAAAACCCATGGACCCAATAGAGGACGAATGGAGATGAACTCATGTTTCTGGGACCGATAAGTCAATTGGAGACGGACCGATGGATTCAGAACAAGGAAGATCACATGAAGAATAATACTATAGCCGGAAAGGATATGGCCCAGGATGCTCTTTAGTGCTTTGAAAGAGGTGCTGCTACTTGGTGGAGGATGTATCAAACCATCAATGAGTGGAAATGAGTAACCACTTGGGAAGAATTTAAGTTGACTCTGCAAAGGTATCAGCTTGTGTCCCAGAAGTTGAAGCCTTATGGAAATGACATGAAGAAACCTTGCGCATGCAAGCTCTATGGAGAAATAGGACACAACCATAAAGAACACAAGGATGAATGCCCTCATTGTGAAGAAAGTCACCTAGCCGAAGAATGTCCAACTAGCTAGGCAGATTACATGTTTCTTGTGTGAAGGGACTACCCACTATCCTGCTCGGTGTCACATTTACCCCGTGGTTCAAAGAACCATCCAGCGGAAGAAAGAAGAAATGAAAGGAGACCTCATGGAAATTTTACAAGAACCTATGATGAAGGAAGAGGTGGAGGACACACCCATAGCAGACCCAATTAAACCCTGCACCAAGTCATGCTATTCATGTGGAGAAGAAGGACACATCTGCCAGAATTGTCTGAATGGGGATCTAGTAGAATTCCCGACAAAGGAAGTAGAGTATGACCCATAGGAAATAGAAGCCCTGATTGGAATAGAAAAGTCCAGGAAGAGAAATAGATTGGATTCCAGGAAGGACCTGAGTCATATCACCTATTTTAGGTGCAAGGAGTCAGGGCACTACTTCAGCGGTTGCCCAAAAAGGAAGCCAAGGACCGAAGGAGGCTTTGAAATCATAAGGAAACCTCGAGATTTGTCAGAAGTAATATGTTTCTGCTGTAATGAAGCAGGGCACTTTGCCGGGGATTGTCCCAAAGAGAAGGAGGCTCGTGCTAAATAGTTGAGTTTGCAACAAAGAAATAATATAGTAGTAGCGGGAACATTTCTTTTATAGTAAGGTGTTGAGTTAAGGCATGCAATGGAAATGCAGAAGATTGTAGTAATTTGAGAATCAATAAAGCTAGCATCATTGGTACTGATTTGGATTTATGAGTTGTTACTCTATGAAGAAAGATTTTGACCATTTTCGAGGATATGAGAAATATGGTCTATGGAAGAATTTGTGCATTTCGAGGGTGGTAGTACCCTGTAAGGACACTTGACCCCTGGAAAATATAATGACATTCCACGGAGTGGACTTGGACAAAATAAGTACGGGTTCTGTCTCGATATGTGGGATACCCCAAGAGTATGAAGGGATGAAGTACTATTGGAATATAAAAGAGGTATTGATAACCCACAAGTATAGGGGATCGCAACAGTTTTCGAGGGTAGAGTATTCAACCCAAATTTATTGATTCAACACAAGGGGAGCCAAAGAATATTCTCAAGTATTAGCATCTGAGTTGTCAATTCAACCACACCTGGAAACTTAATATCTGTAGCAAGGTATTTAGTAGCAAAGTAATATGATAGTAGTGGTAACGGTAGTAAAAGGTAACAGTAGCAAAAGTTATATTTTTGGTGTTTTGTAGTGATTGTAACAATAGCAATGGAAAAGTAAATAAGCGAAGAACAATATATGGAAAGCTCGTAGGCATTGGATCGGTGATGGAGAATTATGCCGGATGCGGTTCATCATGTAACAGTCATAACATAGGGTGACACAGAACTAGCTCCAATTCATCAATGTAATGTAGGCATGTATTCTGAATATAGTCATACGTGCTTATGGAAAAGAACTTCCATGACATCTTTTGTCCTACCCTCCCGTGGCAGCGGGGTCCTATTGGAAACTAAGGGATATTAATGCCTCCTTTTAATAGAGTACCGGACCAAAGCATTAACACATGGTGAATACATGAACTCCTCAAACTACGGTCATCACCGGGAGTGGTCCCGATTATTGTCACTTCGGGGTTGCCGGATCATAACACATAGTAGGTGACTATTGACTTGCAAGATAGGATCAAGAACTCTCAATGGCACTCGGGCCCTAGTGACAAGCATTAAGCATAGCAAGGTCATAGCAACATCAATCTCAGAACATAGTGGATACTAGGAATCAAACCCTAACAAAACTAACTCGATTACATGATAAATCTCATCCAACCCATCACCGTCTAGCAAGCCTATGGTGGAATTACTCACGCACGACGGTGAGCATCATGAAATTGGCCAACCAGATGCATGTATCATTGCTATTAAGGGTAACAAGATGGGGTTTATTCATACGTGAGTTTATCTTGTCTACATCTTGTCATCTTGCCTAATGCATTACTCCGTTTTACCATGAACTTAATACACTAGATGCATACTCGATAGCGATCGATGTGTGGAGTAATAGTAGTAGATGCAAGCAGGAGTCGGCACTGGTACAAGGAGGTGCTATACAAACGGTTTTTAACCCCTTTCCACGACAGCGTTCGGAACCGTCACCTTGTGAGTGGCTGCGATAGGGGGGGGGGGGCCTTCCCACACGACCCAGAAACCATCGTGGATATGCCCTCCTGGCACACACGCTCGGCAAAATGAGGTCGTGTGCGACCAATGAGCGACCAAATACGGTTATACGTACAGTAGTGCTAAAAACAATACAATTATACAGGCGAAATCGTTTCCGGTCGTAAGTACATCCCACACAGTCAGTCCCCGCTAAACGTTTCCGTTCGTATATACATCTCACACAGTCACTCCAAGGAAAACGTTTGCGCAAGGTGGCGTAACACAAACAGTTTTCAGGAGAATGTCGTGTGTGATTGTTCGTTGATCCAACACGGTTTATTCCTAGAAACTGTGTGTGTTGCCTGAGGTCATCGCCCATGGTGTTTTCTCAGTAACCGTTTTCAATAGGAAAAGCCAATTAGCAGGCTAATTGCCCTATTATTAAAAATTCATTTACTAATCTAATTGACATTCATATTAAGCACATACTCCCTCCTTCCATCTATATAGGGCCTAATACGTTTTTCGAGGCTGATTTTGACCAAATGTTGGAGCAATAATATATGGCATGTAACTTACACAAAGCATACAGTTAAATTTGTATGTGAAAGGAGCTTTCAATGATATAATTTTCACATAATACATCTCATGTACTATTAATCTTGTATATAGTCAAAGCCGGTCTTAAAAACGCATTAGGCCCTATATAGATGGAAGGAGGGAGTAATATATTTCATTTCCATATTAAGGAAGCAGGATATAATTGAAATACATCCGAGTACAACATGATATAGCTTTAGCACTCAGCTACCCCATTACACAACTGCACCAGCACCAAGTTTCACATGGAACGTCTAGAACCTTTCGAAATTAGCATCATAGATGGTACATAGACAGACGCATCTCATCTAGAAAACTGCTGAAGCGAAAGGCGAATATTGAGCCTTCATTCATGTTGAAGGTCTTTGCTACTTTAGGCCAATGCCTGTGGATGATTGACCGTCCATCCTTCGACCTCTTCAAGAACACTTCAATATTGAACCGTGGGTGTTGTATGAAAACTTTCCTCGCCTCCTAACCACATAGGTGGTTTGAGAGGTAATCATCAGTGAACTGCTATGGAAAGGCCTGAAAACAAGGGTGTGCATAAATATCTTCTCTATATTGGAAATGGGGAAAAGGAATAAAAAAAGACAAGATATAATAGTTAGTACCATCTCCTAAACCTCAGTGCTTCCCATTGTTTCCCTGCAACACATATAAGGTAGTTAGTCATTAGGTTAAGTAAGGGTTTGCATGCTATCAGCAAAATATGTTGATGATAAATAAGCACATTGCAGATTCATCAGATTAATTCAAGCCACATGGAAAACCCATTTATCCAAACCAAGCATGATTAAGAACTAGGAAATATTGCACTTGTATATGTTTCTCATGTATTAAGTGCAGCAAAATTCGATTTATTCCTCACATGGTATACAATAACAGAATGCAGCCACAACAATTAAACATCGCATTACAGAATTGAACCAAGCAGTTAAATAAACACCACAACAAATGAACCAAACGTTAATTGAGCACCACATTACACAATATAACATACTCCTAATATAAGAGCAGACAGCTAACCAAACCAAGCATGCTTAACAACTTGGAAATGTAGCAATTAATCAACACCGAATGCAAGCATGAGTAGGATCAAATGCACCATGAACATAAATATCGTAGAGGCTATGTTGATTTTGTTTCAACTACATGCGTGAACATTTGCCAAGTCAAGCCACTCGAATCGTTCAAAAGAGGATACCACCCTATCATAACACATAATGATACGTCTCCAATGTATCTATAATTTTTGATTGCTCCATGCTATTACATTATCTATTTTCAATGTTAATGGGCTTTATTTTACACTTTTATGTCATTTTTGGGACAAGCCTACTAATCGAGGCACAGCCCAAATTGCTATTTTTTTGCCTATTTTAGGGTTTCGAAGAAAAGGAATATATAATGGAGTCCAAACGGAATGAAACCTTCAGGAACGTGATTTTCTCAACAAACGTGATCCAGGAGACTTGGAGTGGTCGTCAAGAAACAAGGGAGGAAGGCACGAGGCAGGGGGCGTGCCTACCCCCTGGGCGCGCCCTCCACCGTCGTGGGCCCTCCGTTGCTCCACCGATGTACTTCTTCCTCCTATATATATCTACGTACCCCCCCAAACATCCAGGAGCAAAACGAAAACCTAATTCCACCGGCGCAACCTTCTGTACTCGAGAGATCCCATCTCGGGGCCTTTTCCGGAGCTCCGCCGTAGGGGGCATTGATCACGGAGGGCCTCTACATCAACTCCATGGCCTCTCCGATGATGTGTGAGTACTTTACTTCAGACCTACGAGTCCATAGTTATTATCTAGATGACTTCTTCTCTCTTGTTGGATCTCAATACAAAGTTCTCCTTGATTTTCTTGGAGATCTATTCGATGTAATCTTCTTTTGCGGTGTGTTTGTCGAGATCCGATGAATTGTGGGTTTATGATCCAGATTATCTATGAGCAATATTTAATTTTCCTCTGAATTCTTTATGTATGATTGGTTTATCTTTGCAAGTCACTTCGAATTATCAGTTTGGTTTGGCCTACTAGATTAATCTTTCTTGTAATGCGAGAAGTGCTTAGCTTTGGGTTCAATCTTGCAGTGTTCGATCCCAGTGACATAAAGGGAACCGATACGTATTGCATTGATGCCACCGAGGATAAAAAGATGGGGTTTATATCATATTGCATGAGTTTATCCCTCTACATCATGTCATCTTTCTTAAAGCATTACTCTGTTCTTATGAACTTAATACTCTAGATGCATGCTGGATAGCGGTCAATGTGTGGAGTAATAGTAGTAGATGCAGAATCGTTTCGGTCCAGTTGTTTCGGATGTGATGCCTATATACATGATCATACCTAGATATTCGCATAACTATGCTCAATTCTATCAATTGCTCGACAGTAATTCGTTTACCCACCGTAATACTTATGCTCTTGAGAGAAGCCACTAGTGAAACCTATGGCCCCCGGGTCTATCTTTCATCATATTAATCTTCCAACTCTTAGTTATTTCCTTTGCCATTTATTTTACTTTGCATCTTTATCATAAAAATACCAAAAATATTACCTTATCATATCTATCAGATCTCACTCTCGTAAGTGACCGAGAAGGGCTTGACAACCCCTTTATCGCGTTGGTTGCGAGGTTCTTATTTGTTTGTGTGGGTGCGTGGGACTTGAGCGTGATCTGCTACTGGATTGATACCTTGGTTCTCAAAAACTGAGGGAAAGACTTATGCCACTTTGCTGCATCACCCTTTCCTCTTCAAGGGAAAACCAACGCAGTGCTGAAGAGGTAGCAAGAAGGATTTCTGGCGCCGTTGCCGGGGAGATCTAAGCCAAGTCAAGACATACCAAGTACCTATCACAAACTCTTATCCCTCGCATTACATTATTTTCCATTTGCCTCTTGTTTTCCTCTCCCCCACTTCACCCTTGCCGTTTTATTCGCCTTCTTTTCCTCTCTCCCTCTCTCTCCGTTCCCCTTCTATTTTTCTATTTGCCTTCTTTTGCCCGCTTCCTGTTTGCTTGTGTGTTGGATCGCCATGTTGTCACGATGGCTCAAGATAATACTAAATTGTGTGACTTTGCCAATACCAACAACAATGATTTTCTTAGCACTCCAATTGGTCCTCTTACCGATGCTGAATCTTGTGAAATTAATGTTGCTTCGTTGAATCTTGTCATGAAAGATCAATTCGCCGGCCTTCCTAGCGAAGATGCCGCTACCCATCTAAAAAACTTTGTTGATTTGTGTGATATGCAAAAGAAGAAAGATGTGTATAATGATATTGTTAAATTGAAGCTATTTCCGTTTTCGCTTAGAGATCGTGCTAAAGCTTGGTTTTCCTCTTTCCCTAAAAATAGTATTGATTCATGAAATAAGTGCAAAGATGATTTTATCTCTCAGTATTTTCCTCCCGCTAAGATCATCTCTCTTAGAAACGATATTATGAATTTTAAGCAACTTGATCATGAACATGTTGCACAATCTTGGGAGAGGATGAAATTAATGATACGTAATTCCCTACACATGGTTTGAATCTTTGGATGATTATACAAAACTTTTATGCCGGATTGAATTTTGCTTCTAGAAATCTTTTAGATTCGGCTGCGGGAGGTACTTTTATGGAAATCACTTTAGTAGAAGCTACTAAACTCATAGATAATATTATGGTTAATTATTCTCAATGGCACACCGAAAGATCTACTAATAAAAAAGTACATGCAATTGAAGAAATTAATGTTTTGAGTGGAAAGATGGATGAACTTATGAAATTGTTTGCAAATAAGAGTGCTCATACTGATCCTAATGATATGCCTTTGTCTACCTTTATTGAGAATAATAATGAATCTATGGATGTGAATTTTGTTGGTAGGAACAATTTTGGTAATAACGCATATAGAGGTAATTTTAATTCTAGGCCGTTTCCTAGTAATTCCTCTAATAATTATGGTAATTCCTACAACAATTCCTATGGAAATTATAATAATATGCCCTCTGATTTTGAATCTAATATTAAAGAATTTATTACTTTTCAAAAGAGTTTCAATGCTTTGATTGAAGAAAAATTTCTTAAGATTGATGAGTTGGCTAGGAACGTTGATAGAATTTCTCTTGATGTTGATTCTTTGAAACTTAGATCTATTCCACCTAAGCATGATGTCAATGAGTCTCTCAAAGCCATGAGAATTTCCATTGATGAGTGCAAAGAAAGAACCGCTAGGATGCGTGCTAAGAAAGATTGCTTTGTGAAAGCGTGTTCTTCTAGTTTTGATGTGTCCACTATTAAATCTTTGTTTTGCAATATGAATCTCGATAATGATGGGACTGAAGATGAGCCACCTTTACCTACAAGGTGCTCCAAATTTTCGGAGTTTTTAGATCTTGATGCTAAAATTGTTAAAAGTGGGATTGAAGAGGTTAAAACTTTAAACATCAATGAACCCACTATTTTGGATTTCAAGAAATTTAATTATGATAATTGCTCTTTGATAGATTGTATTTCCTTGTTGCAATCCATGCTAAATTCTCCTCATGCTTATAGCCAAAATAAAGCTTTCACTAAACATATCGTTGATGCTTTAATGCAATCTTATGAAGAAAAACTTGAGCTGGAAGTTTCTATCCCTAGAAAACTTTATGATGAGTGGGAACCTACAATAAAAATTAAAATTAAAGATCATGAGTATTATGCTTTGTGTTACTTTGGTGCTAGTGTTTCTACGATTCCAAAAACTTTATGTGATTTGCTAGGTTTCCGTGATTTTGATGATTGTTCTTTAAACTTGCACCTTGCGGATTCCACTATTAAGAAACCTATGGGAAGAATTAATGATGTTCTTATTGTTGCAAATAGGAACTATGTGCCCGTAGATTTCATTGTTCTTGATATAGATTGCAATCCTTCATGTCCTATTATTCTTGGTAGACCTTTCCTTAGAACGATTGGTGTAATTATTGATATGAAGGAAGGGAATATTAGATTCCAATTTCCATTAAGGAAAGGCATGGAACACTTCCCTAGAAATAAAATTAAATTATCATATGAATCTATTATGAGAGCCACTTATGGATTGCCTACCAAAGATGGCAATACCTAGATCTATCTTCGCTTTTATGCCTAGCTAGGGGCGTTAAACGATAGCGCTTGTTGGGAGGCAACCCAATTTTATTTTTATTCCTTACTTTTGCTCCTGTTGTGTAATAAATAATTTATATAGCCTATTTTTTGGTTGTGTTTTTTGTGTTTAATTAGTGTTTGTGCCAAGTAGAACCGTTGGGAAGACTTGGGGAAAGTCCTTTTGATCTTGCTGTAGAAAACAGAAACTTTAGCGCTCACGAGAATTGCTGCCATTTTTATTTGGAAAGTGCTATTTAGTTTATTCTTTTTGAAGATGATTAATAGATAAATTCCTCATGTCCCGCTATTTATTTTAGAATTTGTGGGGTTCCAGAACTTGCGTTAGCTACAGATTACTACAGACTGTTCTGTTTTTGACAGATTCCGTTTTTCTTGTGTTGTTTGCTTATTTTGATGAATCTATGGCTAGTAAAAGAGTTTATAACCCATAGAGAAGTTGGAATACAGTAGGTTTAACACCAATATAAATAAATAGTGAGTTCATTATAGTGCCTTGAAGTGGTGTTTTGTTTTCTTTCGCTAACGGAGCTCACGAGATTTTCTATTTTGAGTTTTGTGTTGTGAAGTTTTCAAGTTTTCGGTAAAGATTTGATGGATTATGGAACAAGGAGTGGCAAGAGCCTAAGCTTGGGGATGCCCATGGCACCCCAAGGTAAAATCCAAGGACACCAAAAAGCCTAATCTTGGGGATGCCCCTGAAGGCATCCCCTCTTTCGTCTTCATTTATCGGTAACTTTACTTGGAGCTATATTTTTATTCACCACATGATATGTGTTTTGCTTGGAGCGTCTTGTACGATTTGTGTCTTTGACTTTTAGTTTACCACAATCATCCTTGCTGTACACACCTTTTGAGAGAGACTCACATGAATTGAAATTTATTAGAATACTCTATGTGCTTCACTTATATCTTTTGAGCTATATAGTTTTTGCTCCAGTGCTTCACCTATATCATTTAGAGCACGGTGGCGGTTTTGTTTTATAGAAACTATTGTTCTCTCATGCTTCACTTAAATTATTTTGAGAGTCCTTTATAACAACATGGAAATAATACAAACTTTCATATAAGTGCATTGAATACTATGAGAAGTTTGATACTTGATAATTGTTTTGAGATATGGAGATGGTGGTATTAGAGTCATGCTAGTTGAGTAGTTGTGAATTTGAGAAATACTTGTGTTGAAGCTTGTGATTCCCGTAGAATGCACGTATGGTGAACCGTTATGTGATTAAGTCGGAGCATGATTTATTTATTGATTGTCTTCCTTATGAGTGGCGGTCGGGGACGAGCGATGGTCTTTTCCTACCAATCTATCCCCCTTGGAGCATGCGCATAATACTTTGTTTCGATAACTAATAGATTTTTGCAATAAGTATGTGAGTTCTTTATGACTAATGTTGAGTCCATGGATTATACGCACTCTCACCCTTCCACCGTTGCTAGCCTCTCTAGTATCGTGCAACTTTTGCCGGTACCATAAACCCACCATATACCTTCCTCAAAACAGCCACCATACCTGCCTATTATGGCATTTCCATAGCCATTCCGAGATATATTTCCATGAAAATTCCCATCGTTCCGTTATTATGACACGCTTCATCATTTTCATATTGCTTGCATGATCATGTAGTTGACATCGTATTTGTGGCAAAGCCACCGTTCATAATTCTTTCATACATGTCACTCATGCATCATTGCACATCCCGGTACACCGTCGGAGGCATTCACGTAGGGTCATATTTTGTTCTAAGTATTGAGTTGTAATTCTTGAGTTGTAAGTAAATAAAGTGTGATGATCATCATTATTAGAGCATTGTCCCAAGTGAGGAAAGGATGATGGAGAGTATGATTCCCCCACAAGTCGGGATGAGACTCCGGACGAAAAAAGGAGAAAGGCCATAAAAAAGGAAGGCCCAAAAAAGAGAGAAAAGGAGAGAAGGGACAATGCTACTATCCTTTTTCCACACTTGTGCTTCAAAGTATCTCCATGTTCTTCATATAGAGAGTCTCCTATGATATCACTTTCATATGCTAGTGGGAATTTTTCATTATAGAACTTGGCTTGTATATTCCAATGATGGGCTTCCTCAAAATGCCCTAGGTCTTCGTGAGCAAGCAAGTTGGATGCACACCCATTTAGTTTCTTTTGTTGAGCTTTCATATACTTATAGCTCTAGTGCATCCGTTGCATGGCAATCCCTACTCACTCACATTGATATCTATTAATGGGCATCTCCATAGCCCGTTGATACGCCTGGTTGATCTGAGACTATCTTCTCCCTTTTTGTCTTCTCCACAACCACCATTCTATTCCACCAGAGTGCTATATCCATGGCTCACGCTCATATATTGCGTGAAGATTGAAAAAGTTTGAGAACATCAAAAGTATGAAACAATTGCTTGGCTTGTCATTGGGGTTGTGCATGATTTAAATATTTTGTGTGGTGAAGATAGAGCATAGCCAGACTATATGATTTTGTAGGGATAACTTTCTTTGGCCATGTTATTTTGAGAAGACATAATTGCTTAGTTAGTATGCTTGAAGTATTATTATTTTTATGTCAATATTAAACTTTTATCTTGAATCTTTCGGATCTGAACATTCATGCCACAATAAAGAAAAATTACAATGAGAAATATGTTAGAAAGCATTCCACATTAAAAATTCTTCTTTTATCATTTACCTACTCGAGGACGAGCAGGAATTAAGCTTGGGGATGCTTGATACGTCTCCGACGTATCTATAATTTTTGATTGCTCCATGCTATTATATTATCTATTTTGGATGTTAATGGGCTTTATTTTACACCTTTATATCATTTTTGGGACTAACTTCTAATCGGAGGCCTAGCCCAAATTGCAGTTTTTTTTGCCTATTTTAGGGTTTCGAAGAAAAGGAATATCAAACGGAGTCCAAACGGAATGAAACCTTCGGGAACGTGATTTTCTCAACAAACATGATCCAGGAGACTTGGAGTGGCCATCTAGAAACATGGGAGGAAGGCATGAGGCAGGGGGCGCGCCTACCTCCCAGGCGCGCCCTCCACCCTCGTGGGCCCTCCATTGCTCCACCGACGTACTTCTTCCTCCTATATATATCCACGTACCCCACAAACATCCAGGAGCACCACGAAAACCTAATTCCACTGCCGCAACCTTCTGTACTCGAGAGATCCCATCTCGGGGCCTTCTCCGGAGCTCCGCCGGAGGGGGCATTGATCATGAAGGGCCTCTACATCAACTCCATGGCCTCTCCGGTGATGTGTGAGTAGTTTACTTCAGACCTACGGGTCCATAGTTATTAGCTAGATGGCTTCTTCTCTCTCTTTGGATCTCAATACAAAGTTCTCCTCGATTTTCTTGGAGATCTATTCGATGTAATCTTCTTTTGCAGTGTGTTTGTTGAGATCCGATGAATTGTGGGGTTATGATCCAGATTATCTATGAACAATATTTGATTCTCCTCTGAATTCTTTTATGTATGATTGGTTTATCTTTGCAAGTATCTTCGAATTATCAGTTTGGTTTGGCCTACTAGATTGATCTTTCTTGCAATGGGAGAAGTGCTTAGCTTTGAGTTCAATCTTGCGGTGTTCGATCCCAGTGACAAAAAGGGAACCGATACGTATTGTATTGTTGCCATCGAGGATAAAATATGGGGTTTATATCATATTGCATGAGTTTATCCCTCTACATCATGACATCTTTCTTAAAGCATTACTCTGTTCTTATGAACTTAATACTCTAGATGCACGCTGGATAGCGGTCGATGTGTGGAGTAATAGTAGTAGATGCAGAATCGTTTCGATCTACTTGTTTCGGACGTGATGCCTATATACATGATCATACCTAGATATTCTCATAACTATGCTCAATTCTATCAATTGCTCGACAGTAATTCGTTTACCCACCGTAATACTTATGCTCTTGAGAGAAGCCACTAGTGAAACCTATGGCCCCAGGGTCTATCTTTCATCATATTAATCTTCCAACACTTAGTTATTCCCTTTACCATTTATTTTACTTTGCACCTTTATCATAAAAATACCAAAAAAATTATCTAATCATATCTATCAGATCTCACTCTCGTAAGTGACCGAGAAGGGCTTGACAACCCCTTTATCGCGTTGGTTGCGAGGTTCTTATTTGTTTGTGTAGGTGCGTGGGGCTTTGAGCTCTGCAAACGCTGCATCAGCTTCAGGAGTCCACTCGAACTTGTCAGACTTCTTCATCAATCGGTAAAGAGGTAATGCCTTTTCACCGAGACGCGATATGAATCGACTAAGGGCGGCCAAGCAACCAGTAAGCTTCTGGACGTCGTGCACTCGCACAGGGCTTTTCATTCGGAGTATGGTGCCAACTTTTTCTGGATTGGCGTCGATTCCCCATTCGGAAACGAGAAAACCGAGTAACTTTCCGCCAGGGACTCCGAATGTACACTTTGATGGATTAAGCTTGATATCATACCTCCTGAGGTTGGCAAAGGTTTCAGCAAGGTCAGTCGATAGGTCGGAACCCTTTCGTGACTTGACCACAATATCATCCATGTATGCTTCCACGTTCCAACTGATTTGAGTGAGCAAACACTTCTGAATCATCCTCATGAATGTGGCTCCGGCATTCTTGAGGCCGAACGGCATGGTAACATAATAGAAGCACCCGAATGGAGTGATGAAAGCTGTCTTGATCTCGTCAGGTCCATACAGACGGATCTGATGGTACCCGGAATAGGCGTCTAAGAAAGATAGTCGCTCACATCCCGCAGTCGAGTCGACTATCTAGTCGATGCGGGGGAGAGGAAAATGATCTTTCGGGCAGGCCCGATTGATATGTTTAAAGTCAATGCACATGCGAAGTGACTTGTCCTTCTTGGGGACCATGACAACGTTGGCGAGCCACTCGGAGTGGTAGATTTCTCGGATGAACTCCGCTGCTAAGAGCCAAGCCACCTCCTCGCCAATAGCCTTTCTCTTTTGGACGGCGGACCGTCGGAGATGTTCCTTGAGAGGTTTTACTTTTGAGTCGACTCTCAGGCGATGCTCAGCCAGCTCCCTGGGAACACCTGGCATGTCAGAAGGCTTCCATGCAAAAATGTCCCAGTTCTCACGGAGGAACTGGATGAGCGCTTCTTCCTATTTGGAGTCGAGTGTTGTCAAGATATGAGTTGGGGCGGCGCTGGGGTCGGTCGGGTGGATGTGAGCTGTCTTCGTGTCGCCAATCGACTGGAAAGCTGACTCTGTAGCGGGCTTCTTGGCTCGCAACAGATCACTCGGGTCTGCAGTCTTCTGGTATTCCTGCAACTCCACCACTGCCATCTGTGCATCGGCGATCTTCGAACCCTTCTAAAAACATTCTTCCGCTTTCTTCCGATTGCCCGTAATGGTGATCACACCTCTGGGGCCAGGCATCTTCAATTTGAGATACACGTAACATGGTCGGGCCATGAAGTGTGCATAAGCCGGCCTGCCCAGAATAGCGTGATAGGCACTCTGGAAGTCCACAACTTCAAATGTCAACTTTTCTTTGCGGTAATTCTTGGAATCACCGAAAACCACATCAAGAGCAATCTGGCCGAGTGATTCAGCCTTCTTCCCAGGAATGACTCCATGGAAACTCATGTTGCTCGCACTGAGTCTGGACATCGGAATGCCCATCCCTTTCAACGTCTCAGCGTATAATATGTTCAAACCACTGCCACCATCCATCAGGACTTCGGTCAGTCGAGTGCCTTCAACAACTGGGTCGACCACCAAAGCTTGCCTCCCAGGGGTGGCGATGTGCGTTGGGTGGTCGGACTGGTCGAATGTTATGGCAGTCTGAGACCATTTCAGGTAACTAGGTGTCGCCGGAGCGACCATATTCACCTCTCGGTTAATAACTTTCAATCGACTTTTGCTCTCAACATCAGCAAAAATCATAAGGGTGGAATTGACTCGAGGGTATCCGTCATCACTGTCCTCTTTGTCCTCGACCTTGTCTGACTCCTTTTCCTTACCCTTGGGCTGCTTGCCCTGGAACTGCTGGATCAAGAGTCGACACTGCCGAGTGGTATGTTTCGGGTAAATAAAATTACCCTCCTCATCTTTCTTTGTGTGGACGAGACATGGTAACTCCAACACATCATTTCCCTCCTAGTCTTTAACCTTTTTGGGGTTCCAAGGCCCTTTAGGTTTCCCTTTAGACTTTCCTTGGGCCAAAGCTAAGGCTTCCACAGGAGCCGCTGGCTCGGCTTTCCTCTTCTGTTTCCGATTGGAATTGCCTCTAGTTTCTTGGGCGACTGACTTGAGCTTGCCGCTCCTGAGTCGATCCTCGTCTTCACCATTAGCGTACTTGGTGGCAATCTCCATCATCCGATTCAGGGACATATCTCCGGTTCGACCGAATTTCAGATTCAGTTCTCTGTACTTGAAGCCTTCCTTGAAGGCACAAACTACTTGGTGGTCAGGAACATTCTCCACCGAGTGATGTAACGTGATCCATCTCTGGATGTAATCCCTCAAAGTTTCATTCGGCTTTTGCACACAAGACCACAGTTCTGTCAGTCCTTCCGGTCGCTTGCATGTGCCTTCAAATGTGGTGACGAACACTCGGGAGAGATCTTCCCAAGTGTAAATGCTGCTAGGCGCTAACTGGTTTAGCCACGCTCTGGCCGAGCCCTCCAACATGAGAGGCAGGTGCTTCATGGCCACTTCATCATTGCCGCCGCCAATCTGGACGGCCACTCGGTAGTCCTCAAGCCAAGTATCAGGCTTGGACTCGCCAGTGAACTTACTGACTCCAGTCGCCAACCTGAAGTTGGGAGGAATCACAGCAGCCCTGATGGCTCTACTAAAGCACTCTGGCCCCGAAACATGTACTCTACTGCTGGTAGGTGCATCTCTGTCATGGCCCTCTCGGTGAGCCCTGTTCCTGTCGACCAGACCTTGGACGAGGATGGATCTCGCGTCAAAGCATGGCCCTCTGGGGTCGACTGGAATCCTTCGCCCACCACTATGAGGGCGCCTGTCATCCTGCTGACGAGGCACATACGACCCGCTCTTCAGGGGGGGGGGGGCGTAGGCACTCGACGTCGACCGTCGCGACCGACTTGGTGATCATATTGCTCATGGTTCCCGTACTGGTCACGCCGGTCTCCACGTCCCTCACGCCTCGGGGGCGATCTCGGGCTGTGAGCCGACTGGATCGTGTCTGTGGCAACGGACCTGCTGTGAATTCTGTTCCGCGACTGAGAAATAGCGTAATTCTAATCTCCTGCTGCCCTGAGTAACGCTCCGATCTGCAGCAAGCCTCTGCTAGCCTCCGACTAGGAAGGCTGAATCGACTCCGCTATACGGGCCGCAGCTGCTAAATTCTGAATCGGAGTCCGATATACCTGCGGGGGCGGGAAGAGCTGACGTCGACTGGATTCGGGAACCCGTTGTCGCGCACGCTCGTCGAGTGCTCGCTGGAGGTTCTCCAGTCGAGTGCGCTCGGCCAAGTTTGCCAGGCGCGCGTCCTCCAAGGCGCGAGCCTCGGGGGTTTCTCCAATGATAGGAGTGTGCAGCGCATCCACATTCCCGCGGCGAAGTTCTTCTCTCTGCAGCGACGTGAGAGGCTCGGGAAGATACTCCTCATGGGGACGCGACGGGTCGCCTCCTCCCGCGCCTCCGTCGGTGCGGGTAAAACCGGGGGGACTGGGCGGTCCATCGACCATCAGAACCTCTGCCGCTGGATCGCTGCTGTCGCACTCGGATGCAGTCTCTTCGGAGCCAGTCGAACAGGCCGTAGAGGGATTCGTCGGGCTCGATCGCCGCGACTTGAGGGGTGGCCGACTGACGGGCCACCGCGTGTCTCACCCACTGCTGAAGTATCGACCGACCGGAGTGCTTACGCCGGCGGGAAACGGGGAGGGAGGACAACACAGGAGCCGACCGGTAGGGGGTCGACGGTTGCCGCAGGAGAACGCTGCGGACGCACGCGCTAAAGTGTGTTGCCCCGCGGACAAGGAGTGCGTCCATGTCGAGTGGAGCCTCCTGAAGCCAGGCGGAGTCGTCGATGATGAACGTGAGCGCGCCGAGACAGATCTCGCGGCCCTCCACCAAAACTCCATCGAAAACCATGATGATTCGGGTCGGAAAAGATCGCAACTCCTCCAACAAAACGCTAAAACACCGGCCCCCAAGGTGGGCGCCAACTGTCGTGGTTCTAAGTCTGAGAATAGTGTAGGGGGGGTAAGTATGGAGAGGCGAGGCCTTAGATATGGAGAAGTTGTAAGGACACAAGGTTTACGAGTTCAGGCCCTTCTCGGAGGAAGTAATAGCCCTACGTCTCGGAGCCCGGAGGCGGTCGACTGGATTACGTTGGTATGAGTTACAGAGGTGCGAACCCTTGTCTCGGAGGAGGGGGTGGCTTATATAGAGTGCGCCAGGACCCCGGCCAGCCCACGTTACAAAGGGTTCAATGTACATTAAGGCAGGGCGTTACTGGTAACGCTAGTTATAAAGTGATGTGATGACCATAAAAGCTACTTAATGACCGACCGTTAGAGTGCAGAGTGACTTTAGGCCTCCAGTCCGTCGAGTGATTGCTTCTTGGTCGAGTGATTGCTTCTTGGTCGGGTGTCTTCGAGTATGTTGAGTGGAACGCCTCAAAGTCGATTGAAAGGTGATTTCTTCTAGAGATGTCCTTGGGTAGGGCAGTTAGGAAAGGTCCATGACCCTACCCTAGGTACATAGCTTCATCAGTGCTCAAGAGGTAGCACATCACAACCGTTTTAATAGCATGTTGGCATGCAAGGTAAACCATTATAAGCTCCTAGCTAATTAAGCATGGCATAAGAAACTATAATCTCGAATTGTCATTGCAAATATGTTTATTCATAATAGGTTGAATCAGGAATGATGAACTAATCATATTTACAAAAACAAGAGAGGTCGAGTTCATACCAGCTTTTCTCATCTCAATAAGTTCATCATATAATCATCATTATTGCCTTTCACTTGCACGACCGATTAGTGTGGATAATAATAATAGTGCACGTAAATTGGACTAAGCTGGAATGTGCAAGTATTCAATTCAATAGATAAGACAAGGTAATATGGGCTCTTTGTTAGATCAACAATAATGCATATAAGAGCCACTCAACATTTTCATTATGGTCTTGTCCTCTCAACCCCCAGAGAACAAGAAAGAAATAAAAACTATTTACACGGGAAAGCTCCCAACAAGCAAAAGAAGAACGAGAAATCTTTTTGAGTTTTATTTTTTATTATTACTACAAGCATGGAAAGTAAACTAATTAAAAGCTACAACTATTTTTTGTTTTTTCTTAAGGTTTATCAAACACATAAGAAGAAAGCATAAAAAGGAAAATAAACTAGCATGGATGATGCAGTGAAGAAGTATGAGCACCGACAACTAGCAATGAGTGTGTGAACATCAATGTAATGTCGGTGAGAAATACGTACTCCCCCAAGCTTAGGCTTTTGGCCGAAGTTGGTCTATGGCCACGGCTGGCCTGGCGGATATCCAAAGTTATAGTTGGGGTCGTACTGAGATGCAGCAGCTATTGCCTCATGAGCTGCTGCTTGGAGACGGGCCGTCTCCGTCCTCCTCTTATACTCGTCCGCCTCCTCCCTAGTTATAACATATCTCCCTTTTGTCTGAGAGTCAAAGAAAGCAGGAGCAGGGAGAGCGACGTGATAGGTGCGTCATCTGTCAAAGATTAGTCGGTACTGGAGGAACTGATCGTTCCTCTCAACAAACTGATGACGAACCATGGCCTCATAATCTAAATAAACAGGAGGCAACTCAATATCATACCCACCTATGGGTATATCAAGAAAATTAGCTAGACGGGTTGCATAAATTCCACCAAAGAAATCTCCATTAAATCTATTATTATGCAACCTACATGCAACAATGGCTCCTAAATTATAATGTTTATCTCCTAATACAGCACTCCTGAGAACACTGAGGTCAGGGACACATATGTGACATGCTTCATCCTTACCATTTATGCACCTACCTATGAAGAGAGCAAAATAATGTATAGCAGGAAAACGAATGCTCCCTATGGTAGCTTGTGTTATGTCTCTAGATTCCCCCAAAGTTACACTAGCAAGAAAATCTCTAAATTCAGATTTGTGAGGTTCATTAGGACTACCCCATTGTGGAAATTTGCAAGCAGTGTTAAAATCCTCTAAGTCCATAGTGTAAGAATTTTCATAAAGATCAAACAGGACAGTTTGAGAATTGAGTGATGATGAAAATTCAAACCTTCTCACAAAGGAATCCCTGAGATAGTGGTACCGGCGGCACTTATCTGCCTAGAAGCTCTCAAGATCAGCATTACGCACATATGCGTTAAATTCTTCCTTGATTCCTGCTCGATCCATAAAGTCCTCTAAAGGCCATTCACAAGCCCGCACTTGAGCTTCCCTCGGTGGTTCATCGTTGGCATCGCGTATTGCGAGCATGGGTCCTTGCTTCCTTGAAGGACCACCTTGGTACATTTTCCTAAACATATTTCTTCCTCTGAAAAATTTCTGAAATTTTAGTAACTTCAAAATAAAAGTGAACCAAACTCAACAAAATTGATAGCAACTACTCCCACAAGTGCCCAGAGGATATATCATGCATTAAAACTACTTTTGACCATATAAATTTGACATGCAAGCTCAAGAACAGGGTCACCTAATCAGCAAAAATATGCAATGAATAAAGCACTAGAACAAAAACTAATTGGACCATTGGAGGAGTCACATACCAAAGAACAATACCCCAAAGCAGTTTAGTGAATGGAGCTTTGAGCAAGGAGATCGGAAATGGCAGCAAAATGAGCTTGGACTCGGGTTTGAGCTGGTTGGTGATTTTTGTGGGAGGAAGAAGGAGTGTGTGTAGCTGGAATAAGTGGAGGGGAGCCACCGTGGGCCCACGAGGCAGGGGGTGCGCCCAGGGGGGTAGGGCGCACCCTGGACCCTCGTGTCAGGTGCTTGCTCCCCTGTTGTGTTCTCAATGCAAGATATTCTCAAATATTATAGAAAAAAATCATATTTAAATTTCAGGGCATTTGGAGAACTTTTATTTTCCGGGTATTTTTTATTGCATTGATAATTCAGAAAACAGACATAATATACTAATTTTGCTTTATTTCAACTAAATAACAGAAAGTAAAAAGAGGATACAGAGAGTTGTGTTTTCTAAATTCATCCATCTCATGCTCATCAAAAGGAATCCACTAACAAGGTTGATCAGGTCTTGTTAACAAACTCATTCCGAGTAACATGGAACCGGATAATTTTCGAATATCACTAGGTTACCTCAACGGGGATATGCACATCCCCAACAATAAGAATATCATATTTCTTCTTGACAGTAGGAAGAGGAAATTCAAAACCTCCAAAAATAATCGATGGAATTTTTCCAATAGAGTTTATACTATGAACTTGAGGTTGTTTCCTCGAAAAGTGTACCGTATGTTCATTGCCATTAACGTGAAAAGTGACATTGCCTTTGGTGCAATCAATAACAGCCCCTGCAGTATTCAAAAAGGGTCTTCCAAGAATAATAGACATACTATCGTCCTCGGGTATATCAAGAATAACAAAGTCCATTAAAATAGTAACGTTTGCAACCACAACAGGCACATCCTCACAAATACCGACAGGTATAGTAGTTGATTTATCAACCATTTGCAAAGATATTTCAGTAGGTGTCAACTTATTCAAATCAAGTCTACGATATAAAGAGAGAGGCATAACACTAACACCGACTCCAAGATCACATAAAGAAGTTTTAACATAGTTTCTTTTAATGGAGCAGGGTATAGTTGGTACTCCGGGATCTCCTAGTTTCTTAGGTAATCTACCCTTAAAAGTATAATTAGCAAGCATGGTGAAAATTCCAGCTTCCGGTATCTTCCTTTTATTAGTAACAATATCTTTCATATATTTAGCATAAGGATTCATTTTAAGCATATCAGTCAAACGCATACGCAAGAAGATAGGTCTAATCATTTCAGCAAAGCGCTCAAAATCATCATCATTCTTTTTATTGGATGGTTTAGGAGGAAAAGGCACGGCTTTCTGAACCCATGGTTCTCTTTCTTTACCGTGCTTCCTAGCAACAAAGTCTCTCTTATCATAACATTGATTCTTTGATTGTGGGTTATCAAGATCAACAACAGGTTCAATCTCTACTTCATTGTCATTACTAGGTTGAGCATCAACATGAGCATCTTTATTAACATTTTCACTAGGTTCATGCTCATTACCAGATTGTGTTTCAGCATCAGAAATAGAAATATCATTGGGATTCTCAAGTGTGTCATCAACAGGTTCACTAGAAGCATGCAAAGTCCTATCATTTTTCTTTTTTTCCTTTTAGAAGGACTAGGTGCATCAATATTAGTTCTCTGAGAATCTTGTTCAATTCTCTTAGGATGGCCCTCAGGATACAAAGGTTCCTGAGTCATTTTACCACCTCTAGTCATAACTCTAACAGCATTATCATTTTTCTTACTATTTAATTCATTGAGCAAATCATTCTGAGCTTTAAGTACTTGTTCTACTTGAGTGGTAACCATAGAAGCATGTTTACTAATAAGTTTTAGTTCACCTTTAACATTAGCCATATAATCACTCAAGTGTTCAATCATATAAGCATTGCGTTTTAATTCTCTACCAAAATAAGTATTGAAGTCTTCTTGCTTAACCATAAAATTATCAAACTCGTCCAAACATTGGCTAGCAAACTTAGTAGGAGGGATTTCAGCTTTATCATATCTATAGAGAGAATTTACCTTTACTACCTGTGTCGGGTTATCAAGACCATGTATTTCTTCAATAGGCGGCAAATTAAGACCATGTATTTCTTAAATAGGAGGTAAATTCTTAACATCTTCAGCTTTAATACCTTTTTCTTTCATAGATTTCTTTGCCCCTTGCATATCTTCAGGACTGAGAAATAGAATACCCCTTTTCTTCGGAGTTGGCTTACGAGTTGGTTCAGGAATTGGATCAGGGATTGGATCAGGAAGTGTCCAATTATTTTCATTGTTCAACATATTATTCAATAAAATTTCAGCTTCATCTGTTGTTCTTTCCCTGAAAACACAACCAGCACAACTATCCAGGTGGTCTCTGGAAGCATCGGTTAGTCCATTATAAAAGATATCAAGTATTTCATTTTTCATGAGAGGATGATCAGGCAAAGCATTAAGTAATCGGAGAAGCCTCCCCCAAGCTTGTGGGAGACTCTCTTCTTCAATTTGCACAAAATTATATATTTCCCTTAAAGCAGCTTGTTTCTCCTGAGCAGGGAAATATTTAGCAGAGAAATAATAAATCATATCCTGGGGACTACGCACACAACCAGGATCAAGAGAATTAAACCATGTCTAGGCATCACCCTTTAATGAGAACAGAAATATCTTAAGGATATAATAGTAGCGAGTTTTCTCATCATTAGTGAATAGGGTGGCTATATCATTTAGTTTAGTAAGATGTGCCACAACAGTTTCAGATTCATAGCCATAGAAAGGATCAGATTCAACTAAAGTAATTATCTCAGGATCAATAGAGAAATCATAATCCTTATCAGTAACAAAGATAGGTGAAGTAGCATAAGCAGGATCATATTTCATTCTAGCATTCAGAGTTTTTTGTTTCAGCTTAGCTAATAATTTCTTAAGATCACTCATATCATTGCAAGCAAGAAAGTCTCTAGCAGTTTCTTCATCCATAACATAACCCTCAGGAACAACAGGCAATTCATATCTAGGGGGAGAATCTTCATCATCACTTTCATCAATATTATCAGTTTCAATAATTTCGTTCTCTCTAGCCCTAGCAAGTTGTTCATCAAGAAATTCACCAAGTGGCATAGTAGTATCAAGCATAGAAGTAGTTTCATCATAAGTATCATGCATAGCAGAAGTGGCATCATCAATAATATGTGACATATCAGAATTAATAGCAGAAGCAGGTTTAGGTGTCGCAAGGTTACTCAAAACAGAAGGTGAATCAAGTGCAGAGCTAGATGGCAGTTCCTTACCTCTCCTCATAGTTGAGGATAAATCTTGGTTCTTGGATCTTTTCAAGTTCTTCATAATGATAAGCAGATATAAATCCCAAGTGACTCAAAGAATAGAGCTATGCTCCCTGGCAACGGCGGCAGAAAATAGTCTTGATAACCCACAAGTATAGGGGATTGCAACAGTTTTCGAGGGTAGAGTATTCAACCCAAATTTATTGATTTGACACAAGGGGAGCCAAAGAATATTCTAAAGCATTAGCAGCTGAGTTGTCAATTCAACCACACCTGGAAACTTAATATCTGCAGCAAGGTATTTAGTAGCAAAGTAATATGATAGTAGTGGTAACGGTAGCAAAAGTAATATTTTTGGTGTTTTGTAGTGATTGTAACAATAGCAATGGAAAAGTAAATAAGCGAAGAACAATATATGGAAAGCTCGTAGGCATTGGATCGGTGATGGAGAATTATGCCGGGATGCGGTTCATCATGTAATAGTCATAACATAGGGTGACACAGAACTAGCTCCAATTCATCAATGTAATGTAGGCATGTATTCCGAATATAGTCATACATGCTTATGGAAAAGAACCCGCATGAAATCTTTTGTCCTACCCTCCCGTGGCAGCGGGGTCCTATTGGAAACTAAGGGATATTAAGGCCTCCTTTTAATAGAGTACCGGACCAAAGCATTAACACATGGTGAATACATGAACTCCTCAAACTACGCTCATCACCGGGAGTGGTCCCGATTATTGTCACTTCGGGGTTACCGGATCATAACACATAGTAGGTGACTATTGACTTGCAAGATAGGATCAAGAACTCACAATGGCACTCGGGTCCTAGTGACAAGCATTAAGCATTGCAAAGTCATAGCAACATCAATCTCAGAACATAGTGGATATTAGGGATCAAACCCTAACAAAACTAACTCGATTACATGATAAATCTCATCCAACCCATCACCGTCTAGCAAGCCTACGATGGAATTACTCACGCACGGCGGTGAGCATCATGAAATTGGTGATGGAGGATGGTTGATGATGACGATGGCGACGGATTCCCCTCTCCGAAGCCCTGAACGGACTCCGGATCAGCCCTCCCGAGAGAGTTTAGGGCTTAACGGCGGCTCTGTATCGTAAAACGTGATGAATCCTTCTCTCTGTTTTTTCTCCCCGAAAGTGAATATATGGAGTCAGGGTTGAGGTCGGTGGAGCGTCAGGGGCCCACGAGGCAGGGGGGCGCGCCCAGGGGGTAGGGCGCGCCCCACCCTCGTGGACAGGTGGAGCCCCCCCTGACGTGGATCTTCCTTCCAGTATTTTTTATATATTCCAAAATAATTCTCCGTTGATTTTCAGGTCATTCCGAGAACTTTTATTTCTGCACAAAAATAACACCATGGCAATTCTGCTGAAAATAGTGTCAGTCCGGGTTAGTTCCATTCAAATAATGCAAGTTAATTAGAGTCCAAAACATGGGCAAAAGTTTTTGGAAAAGTAGATACGACGGAGATGTGTCAGGTATAATGTTGGTAATATGGAGCAATTGTAACTCCATGATGAGTCGGAGTAATCACGTCTTAGTTTGGTACAAATATAAGGAAGGGAGATAGTATAATTGGATGGAATTAAGAATGCTAGGAAGTTGGATGTTGGAATAACGAGCAGTTGCCCCGATGATGAGTTCAAGGTTTACAAGTGATGAGGTGGGCCCATAACCCACATGCCCCAGGACCTGCCAAGAAGCAAGCACACTCTTGCTGAAGGAAAAACCCTGGAAGAAGTTATGACTTTATCAACAGACGAGCTTATAGGAGTTTACGCAAAACCTGAGAGTTGTGAAGGAACGATAGATGTTTGCTTGGCTTGCAGAATCAATGGATTTATCCGAACTTAGTTCGTCAACAAGAGAAATTCTGCAATGCTTGTGAGGATGACTGAGTGTTAGAATGCGAGATTCGCTAAACCATATACAAGGTAATGATTTGGGTGCAGGATGGATTGATCACCATATCGACTTACTCTTATTATTTGCCTTGCTATACGGGACGGTAAATCTGAGTGACTTACCCATAGTAGAGCGGCGACGATCGAAACCTTGTTGAAACCTTAGAATGGTATGACAATTTTTCCCCTTGTACAAGGCAGTTGTTGCCAATCGTAGGTCATACAGTGAGAATGTAGCCTAGACCCATTTCCTGTAGGAGAAATCATAACTGGTTGACCACCATGAGATATCGATAGTTGTTTAGTATTGGCGCCAGACCCGTCAGCTAAGAAGGCCCAGTCACAGAAGAACCATACCAAGATGAAAGGACACGGGAATTGAGGAAAAGGTTATGCCACTACCAGAAGAGCCTAGAGAAGGAATTATCCTGAAGATCTAAGAGGATCGACACTGTCAACAATAAGGATGGAGTATATGAGTTTTGATGAAACAGTAACAATGTTTCTAAGGGTGGTCGCACCCTAGACCCCTTGTGACGATCGACGGATTTTTGAGAAGACCCCCAAACCTAACCTATTTCTTACTAGCCTCTCCGAATCTCGAGGACGAGATTCATTTTAAGGGTGGTAGGTTTGTAACATCCCAAAATTCTAAATTTTGGAATGTTATATTAAATAAATAGTTTTGATTGATTATTGATCGTGGTGTGGTTGCTTGTGTGAAACTGAGTGAAATTTGAAACTTTTCGAAAGTTAAATGAGAGGGAATAAAAGGACTTTCCCAAACTTTCATCTTGCATTTTATGATCTCCATGAATTCAAATTCTTTTAAAATACAAAAAACCCTAGAGAGAAGGTGATATGACTTCTTCCATTTAATTAACTGAAAAGGGGTTTTGGAAAATATTTGGATTTCATCTGGAAATATTCCAAATTCAGAAACTTTAAGCAACTCAATGATTTTCATGAGAGAAGATAAAATGAATTCTTCAAAACATATGAAATATGAGTTGGGAGTTTCAAAGAAGCAAATTTAAGGTTCCTTTGAATTTATTTTTCAATTTGGAGTTATTTGGGTTTTATTCAAATTATTTTTCTCCAAAAATAAATATATGGAAAATATGGTAAAATGATTCCCTACAGTAGAAAATTGGAGAGAAATAAATTTGAAATCATTTTGGTATTTTAAAATGATTTTCATTGGGTTTTAATTATACTAGTAGCACTCGTTTCTTTATTTAAAACTAGCGGGTTCACCCCCGCAATTGCTCGGCTAGAATTGATGTATTTTATTTAAATTTTTAATATGTTTTGCTATTTTCCTCATTGGTTGCAATACCTGCATTGTTCCTTTGGTACATGTCACCCTCCCAATACTTTCTTGGTGGCTCATCTTAGTATATCTGTTTTGCATGATCAACAATCTAAGCCATTACATTATCGTTATAAGCTAAATAAAGTTGTCAAACCTCTCTCTCTCTCTCCCCTTGTTATAATCATCATCTAATTATTTTGTCAAGTCTATCTGATTTTGTGTTGATCTATATTTTTTTGGCATAACAAAAAAATTGTATAAAATATTTAGCATGCTTTATCTCTTGCTGTGTTTTTCCCACCGAACTAACTTTTCAAGAATATCCTCTATGACTATTATCATAGCTTTCTATCCCTTATTGTAGGGATAAGTATTGTTCTGTGACATATATGTTCTTACACAATTGAGATGATTTAATGGATATTTGAACTACGTGCTGTTCATTTTCTATTGTATGATATGTTTTTTGCAAGGATTCTGTATGATATGTTGGTCACACATGTACCACAATACTGAATGTTTTGCATGCATTGATCCAAACTCATTCTCGCGGCAGTAGTTGTCGGATTTCAGGTTCCGGCAGACCCTTAAGGTTCGAACACTGGGGTGCGCACGGAGATTACGTCTTCTACCTCTCCGTCTCGCAAAGATCTAGACTACTGAAAGAACTGCACAAGAGACACGAGGTTTATACTGGTTCGGGCCACCGTTGTGGTGTAATACCCTACTCTAGTGTGTGGTGGCTGGATTGCCTCTTGGGGCTGATGATGATGAATGATACAAGGAAGAACAGCCTCGCGAGGGTCTGTTCTTGGCTGGGGCGATGGACTGCTGGGAGGAGTTCAGCCACCTTTCTCTTTCTCTCTCTCTCTCTAGCTGCCTTACTCTCACTTGCCGGCAACCAACCCCTTGCTCTGTGGGCGGCTGGTCCTATTTATAGAGGCCCTGGTCCTCTTCCCAAATATCGAGCGGGAAGGGAGCCAACAATGGCGGGCTAATTTGAAGGGGGACAACAAGTATCAACTATTTCTGAGAAAAGCAGTCTTCGCCTGCGCAAAGCTCTGGTGATGACGCCGTCTTGGGCTCCACGGTGACCTCCATCTCGTAGTCCTCCTGGTCTTGGTCCCGTTGCACCGAAATGGGAACCTTTGCCTGATGCCTCGGTACTCCACGGCTGCGCTTGCCCCCTTTGCACCAAATAGGAAAGGAGGACGCTGCTCGGGCTGGCACCCGCCTGGCGCCCTGAGTCGTCATGGCTTGCGTCACGGGCACCTCGCGAGGTACCCCACCTTGATCTCTCCGCCTCCTCGCGAGCCATCCTGACGAGGCCGTGCCTGAGGAAGGTCCGTGTCGTCCGCCCCGCAAGGCTTGGCCCCTCGCGAGGGTCCTGAGTCTTGTGTTGATGAAGATGGGCCGTGCTGGGCCCCCTTTGAGCCGCGCCGCAGGCTGCAGGCAGGCAAGTCTGGGGACCCCCGTTCCCAGAACACCGATAGTAGCCCCCGGGCCCAAGGCGCGCTCGGACTTGGCCGTGCTGAGAGGCGAAAGGGAAAAGGTGAAGCGCCGCGGGCCCTAACAGCCTGCGGCCTTGGGCGCTGCGTGGCGGTTGATGGGACGTGGGCGGCACTGTCCCCCACGCCCCCTTATTCTGCGCCCTTCTAGGCGGACTTGTAGTTGCACACAGCCGCTCCCCTTCCTGTTGCTCGAGTGTCCTCTATTCTTCCTTCCTTCAAACGCCATCTCCTGCCTCCAATCCAATCTCGAATCTTCCCCCTCCTTCCCATCGCCATGGCTCCGACAAAGGAGGAGAGAGGGAAGAAACCCATGCCTCCGTCTTGTGTGCCGCCATCGGTGGCCCCCGCCGCCGGCCGGTCAACCATACTCAACCAAGAATGCCTGGGCAAGGTCAGCTTGGCTCTGGCCACCATCTTCAATGAGTGCGGGAGGACGACGGCCTGGCCCGCGCCCCACTTCTCCATCGACAGGATAGCTACCGAGGTCCCATATTTTACCGACGCCCTGTGGGCGGGTCTGGTTCCCCCCTTTTCTGATTTCTTCAATGCCATGCTCTCCCATTATCAGATCCACATGATGCATCTAAGTCCTGAGTCCATCACCCTCCTTTCGATCTTCGCCTTCGTTTGCGAAGCCATGGTGAGCATCCCTCCTTCGGTTGCCTTGCCGCGCCACTTCTTCTCGCTGCATCTTGTCGACCCTACCCAATGTTGGGCGTGCGTGAGCTTCGCTGCCGAGCCTGAGACCGCGGCCTCTGGGATTGACTTCAAGCTCCCCCTGCCCGCGGTTGGGTTCCGCGAGCGGTGGCTGTATGTGGACGCAGGGGTGCCCAGCCCCCTGCTATCGGAACCGACCTCGCCTGCTGTCCCCAATTCGGGTTCGGGCCAGCAGACGCTCGAGAGCCCCCGGCTCGTCTTCGTCTGGTGCCGCTTCGCGCTCCTGAGGAAGCTCGGCATGACAGCGCCCAAGGTGGTGAAGGAGTTTCTGTTATGCCGTGTTGCTCCCCTTCAACGCCACTCTCGCCAGATGTTTGCCTTCCGTGGGCGCGAGGATAGCATGAGGCTCTAGGAAGAGGACCTGGCTCCTGAGGTGCTGAAGTCGACGCTCTTGACCTTGGCTGGGGACCCCAACCCCGGCAGCGTCCGGCAGGGAGGGGCCTTGCTGTATCTCTGCCAGAGCAGGGTCGACTTCGTGAAGCAGATGCCCGTCTTTGAAGAGTGGGGGCTGCGCCCCACCGGCCTCCAGGGCCCTCGTGAGAATCCAGTGGTGGTGACTGCCCTTCCAATTGGCCAAGGAGACTCCTCCTCAAGTGGCGGAGCAGGGAGGCAGGAGGCGCCGGAGGCCGAGGGGGCTCCCGATGAGGTGACAGCGCCGGGTGATGCTCTCGAGGGGACAGCTCCTGGGACCCGTGCCGCTGAGGCTGAGGGTGGCAAGCAGCCGCTCCCAGCGCCCGGGACTGAGGCCTCGGAGGCCCCAACCGCGTCTTCTAGCAAGGTGATGGACGACACGCGCCAGGCAGGCACCCCTGATGCGGATCGCTCCGATGCTCCGTCTTCGTCGCAGGTTGATCCTTGCGCTCTTCTCTTGGGCCGCTTCCGCGTGGACTTTGAGGCCCTCTAGAGGAAAAGGGAGGCCCTGGGTGATGGCTTCCCTTGTCGCGTGCTAAAGCGCAGGAAGTACTTCGCCACTGACAAGTAAGTCTCCTCCCTTTCTGGCTCCTGATCCTCTTGTTGCTTTCACTGATCCTTGCTCCGCAGGCCCCTTCCGGCCGAGCTTGCGGAAGTAGCTGAGGTGCCGCCTCCTTTGGCTTCACCCCCTCTACCGTCCTCAAGTGCTCCGAGCAGCTCTGCCCTTGTGGTGAGGGCGACTGAAGGGGTGGACCATCCCGGGGTGCACCGCGGCCCTTCATTCCCCCCGATTTTCCTTCACGGGCCCTGTCGGGGAATAGCCAGCCTACCGTGGGCTTCTTGTCTGGTCGTGGACTGCGACTGGTTGAGGCGCACCCTGCGCCCTTCATCTGGGGACGGGCCGGCTCCAGGCTGGGCTTCTGGTGCGGCGCGCCCGGCCATCGCGAGGGCGCCAGGCCCCAGCCCCCCTGCCCAGAGGAGGAACGATGATTCGTGGCCCCCGGCGCTTGCTTGGGCAGATGATGGTGTGGAAGATGTGCTTGAGCGCACCCGGGAGCGCCGCGCTCGCCGCCAAGGGTTCCTTCGAAGGGCGACCGACGCGGTGAACCTGCTTGGGGAGGAGCTTGCTGACGAAGACGTGCGCCTGGAGGCCGAGGGCCTACGCCTGCCTGCAGGGAGGCGCGAGCTGGAGGCCGCCATCACCCTCGCGCGCCGTCAGCGTGATCTTGACGATGAAGAGGCGAAGGCGTCGCTGGAGGCCTCTCGGGTGGCCCGATCCCAGGCCGCCGAGGAGGCCCGGGGAGCTGACCGACGGCGAGAGGCGGCGGAGGAGCGGGCTCGTGAGCTCCTGGCCCGGTGCCACTCACTGGAGGAGCAAGTGGAGCTGCGCGAGTTGGCCCTTGCGTCGATGCGGGTGGCCTCTGGCGACCCAGCTGAGCTCCAGAAGCGTGAAGAAGCGTTGACGTGGAAGCCGCCGAACGCACCCGCGAGTACGAGCAGCTGGAGACGAGGGAGCGCTTGGTGACGCAGGCGGAGGACGATGTCGCCGCACGGGAGGCTCGTGTCCTGGAGGAGCTCGGACGTCGGGTGGCGATGGCACGCCAAGACCTCGAGCGCGAGTTCGAGGGGAGGCTGGAGTTGATCCGGGTCGAAGCTGAAGGGAGGACCGCAGCCTTGAGGGCCAAGCGGGAGGAGGCGACGCGGCTGGCCGCCGCCTCCCGGGCCGCCCTTGAGATAGCACAAAGGGAGTTAGCCGCCTCCTAGGCCGAGATGCTCCGTCTTCGCCAGCGGGTGGAGGAGGCTGAGGGCGTCGCGCGCCAGAACGCGAATGAGATATGTCAGCGGCAGGTCCTGGAGCACATGCACGGCCCCATGCTCGCCACGCTCTGGGAGAGGGCTAGCGCAGCCTTGGGCAACATTTGTGAGGCGGCTGTTGGCGAGCCGCACACAGCCAACTATGCTGGCAACCTTCAGTTCTTCACCGCTGTGGTGACGCAGCTGGAGGCGCGGTCGGCCAGGGCCGACAGGTTGGTGGAAGAGATGAGCCGCGCCCTGCTCGGGGGCGCCTTTTCTCATGTCTTCAGTCATCTCCTGAACATGGATTCCCACTTTGATTTTGACGCCGTCATCGCCCTAGTTCCCCAGGCCGTCCGAGGCGACCTGGCGCACTGGGTGGAAGACAACGTGGACGCCCTTGTTAGGGCCTTTGCTTCGGACGACGACGACGTGATCGTGGCTGCTGATGAGGGCGGTGCGGTGAACGGCCCTGACGCCGCTGGTGGCGACACAGACAACGATGGCGAGTTCGGCGATGCCAGCGACGGCTCGGAAGGTGCTTCCGAGCATGCATTGGGGGATTGGTCCGACTGAGTGTGTATCGCTCCTGTCTTTTTTACCCTGCATGAATAGAACTCACGTTTTTGACCTGATGGCTATGAGAGCATTTTGGGAGGGGAAGCCCCTCATGTAAAACCTGTGTTCATCGTATTAGTAGTTGTCATATTGCACGAGCACCCGTGCCTGGTGGTTGGCTGGTTTACCTTTGTTTCTCGCAAGCCCCGAAGTAGCCTGTGGGAGGGCGTGACGTCTGGGGTGTTCTTTAGTTGAATCCGTAGGATATGAGAGTGTCGCCGGCAGGGAGCTTCACAGGCGTTGGCCTTTTTCACTGGTCCGGGCCTTTTCCCAAATGCGACGGCTTCACAGGCATTTGCCTTCTTCACAGGCTCTGGGCCTTTTCCAAAACGCGATAGCTTCACAGGCACTCGCCTTGCTTCAGAGGCTCTGGGCCTTTTCCAAAACGCGATAGCTTCACAGGCACTCGCCTTGCTTCACAAGCTCTGGGCCTTTTCCAAAACGCGATAGCTTCACAGGCACTCGCCTTGCTTCACAGGCTCTGGGCCTTTTCCAAAACGCGATAGCTTCACAGGCACTCGCCTTGCTTCATAGGCTCTGGGCCTTTTCCAAAACGCGATAGCTTCACAGGCACTCGCCTTGCTTCACAGGCTCTGGGCCTTTTCCCAACAGGACAACCTCCGCAGGCACCCGAAAATCCTCCCGAGAGGGAGCAACAGCGGCACTTTGGGTTGCGCACGAGCCAAGCCTGACCCGACTCGTGAGGGGCTCGCGAGGGGAGGCAGCTGTGGCGAAGCGGTAACCAGAACGCGAGAAATGGCTCGAACGAGAATAAGCACCCCTTCCTCGAACACACGCAAATCTCAAATTCGAATCCAACTTAAATCCAGCGGGGGAAAAGCTACATCCAAAAGGAAAGGCAATGAAAGCAGACAAAAGGCCGCGTCCGGCACCTAATCTAGTCTTGGACGTCTTCTCACCAGCGCGGAGCTAAGTGTTGTCCACTGGGCGTGGGAGGGAGCCCCAGGGCCTGAGGCCGGCACCCCTGAGACTCCGGGGCGTGTACAGCCCCACTCATTATTACGTGAGAGTGTCACGGGGCGGCGAGCTTCACAGACACCGGGTCTTCTTCATAGGTACTAGCCTTGCTTCATATCACCAGATGAGGGTCCCGCCTTGCGCCACACTCTAGTGCCATCAGCAACGACCGGAACCCAGGACGCCGCCCGATGGGGTAGAGCGGTCGCCGGCGGTTCCCCCGACGACCACGGGTCCTCCGCTAGTGTAACGCCCCATATGTAACTTTCCCAATTTGTACCCCAACTCTTGCCGTTTCCGGCATTAAGTTATATTTATTCCTCGGGTTCGGGTCTTTGTCTCCGTGTGTTGTTTTCCTTTTCTTGCATCTCATATCATGCCATCACGTGCATTGCATTTGCATACATGTTCATCTCATTCATTCGAGCATTTTCCCCGTTGTCCGTTTTGCATTCCGGCGCTTCGTTCTCCTTTGGTGGCCATTTCTAGCTTTCTTTCGTGTGTGGGGATTAAACATTTCCGGATTGGACCGAGACTTGCCATGCGGCCTTGGTTTACTACCGGTAGACCGCCTGTCAAGTTTCGAGTCATTTGGACTTCGTTTGATACTCCAACGGTTAACCGAGGGACCGAAAAGGCCTCGTGTGTGTTGCAGCCCAACACCCCTCCAATTTGGCCCAAAACCCACCAAACTCTGCTCCATCGTCTCGGTCGTTCAATCACGATCGTGTGGGCGAAAACCGCACCTCATTTGGACTCTCCTAGCTCCCTCTATGCCTATATATAGACCCCCTCCTCCAAATTCCGGATCCCCTCCTCAAACCGTAAAAAAAATCCTCCTCGCGCCGGCCGGACACGTCCGTCCCCGGCCGGACGCGTCCGCACCGCCCACCGCCGCCAATCGCCGCCCGCCACGTGGCGCTCCCACCGCCAACGCCGCCGAGGCCCGGGAGCCCGCAACCGGCCCCGAGGCCCATCTGCCTCGCGCCGCCCGCGCCGCCTTCCTTCCCCGACGCCGACGCCTGCTCCGCCCCGCCGCCTCGCCGGTGCAGCGCCGGCCACCGCGAGCGGCATCGCCGGAAGCTCGCCGCTGCCTCGCCCGAGGCTCGCCGCGCCTCCTCAACGCCGGCCGCGCCGCCCCGGCGTCCTCGCCGCGCGCCGCCGCCGCCCTCCGGCCTCCCCACGCCGGCCCTGCCTCCCCTCGCCGCCGACCGGTCGCCGGAGTCGGCCGACATCGCCGGAATCCGCGTCCTGCTACAGTACCGCGCGACGTGAACAGTGGAACCCTAGATCTAGATCCCCCGGTTGACTTTCCCCCTCTCCCATCAGATTTTCGTGCCTACTTTGACTGCTCATAACATTGCATCGGTGGATCCATTTTGGACATATGATATATCAAAATCTTCGTATCGACGAGTACATCATTTCATTCCATTGCATAATTTGCATTTGAGGTCATATTGGTGCCCAAAATACTGTTAGAAGGAGGCATCATGAGTTAAATTGCAGATCCATTAGCTCTACATTGACTTTTGTCATTTTTGCCATGATTATTGTGTGCATGATATGCCTGTGCCCCTTTGGGATGAATTGTTAAGCTTTTTGTCTTCTTTCCAGAGGTGCCTCCCATGCATTTTTAGGATGTGTGTGTTGTCTTGTGCAAGCTTGCAAAGAGGGGTACCTGAGTTTGCTGATTTCAGGGACTTAGTGAAAGTCACTAAGTCTGGGATGTTTTAGTTCACGATGCTATATGTCCAGCTTGTTTCCTAGTGATCCGTGCCTCTTTTGAGGATGATCAGTAAGAGTGGTTTGTTATGCTTGTTGTGCTTAATCCGTCCATGTCTTTACTTGTTATGTTGGAGCACACTAGGTTGACTCAATCGAGCTCAACTTTTGCATAGTTGTTAATTTGGGCAGATCGTGAACTCTTTTGCGATTTTGCCGGAGCTATTGCTAGTGATCCATGCATGCTATGCCTTTGTTCTTGCCATGTCTAGCTAGCATTTTGTGCCTTATTAATGGATATATGCTTGCCTTGCCATGACTTGCACCGTAGTGAGAGCATCGAGCTCGTTTACATGCCTCCGTGAGTTATAATTTCAGCATGTCCCAGTTTTCACTAAGTCTGAAAACTGATTGTGTTTCATCGATGTTCGTGTGCTTGTTAGAGTATTTTGTGAACCCTTTTGGCCCCAGGTCATTTTGTGTGTTTTGTTAAGCTTATTGAGTAGCTCCATCCCATGCTCTTACTTGACATGTTCAGGTTATGCTTCATGTTGTTTTGCTGCTCCGAAGAGAGCATCGTGGTCTGAAATTCCAGACTAGCGTTAATTTCGCCAAGTCTGAAATCTGTTTTGCTTATTCAGTTTTGCCATGCTTGTTTGGACCCCTTAATGGATGAATTTGCCTATGCCTCAGTCCTGGTGATTTGTTAAGCTTCTTGTGTACATCACTGCCATGCAATTTATTTTCATGTTTGGTGGATGTAGCATGTTCATTTCGTTGCATTTAGGAGCCTACTTGTTGTAAATCGCAGATCGGTTCGTTTAGTAAAACGCTTGCCATTTCCAAACCGTAGCTCCGATTCCTTTGATCTTTATATCGTTTTCAGGGGATTTCTTCCCCTCTATCCAGTGGCACACTTGGTTTTCCAAGTTGAGGCCAGGTTCATGCATTTCCTGTCACGTCTTGCATTTTGCATCCCGCATAGCATATCATCTTTGCATATTATTGGTTGCCCTTGCACGTGGTTGATTGTATCCTTGTTGCTTGTTTGTGTTGTTGGGTAGAGCCGGGAGACGAGTTCGCTAACGAGGAGCCCGTTGAGTTTGCTTTTGAGGATCCAGTCAACTCTGACAACTGTGCAGGCAAGATGATCATACCCTCGAAATCACTACTATCTTTGCTATGCTAGTTTGCTCGCTCTTTTGCTTTGCCAATGCTACGATGCCTACCACTTGCTTGTCAGTCTCCCAATTGCCATGATTGAGCCTCTAACCCACCTTTGTCCTAGCAAACCGTTGATTGGCTATGTTACCGCTTTGCTCAGCCCCTTCTTATAGCGTTGCTAGTTGCAGGTGAAGATTGGAGCCGTGCCTTGTTGGAACCTTTATTTACTTGTTGGGATATCATCATATTGCTATGTTATCTTTATGCATCTTTATACTTGGCTAAGGGTGGAAGGCTCGGCCTCTCGCCTAGTGTTTTGTTCCACTCTTGCCGCCCTAGTTTCCGTCATATCGGTGTTATGTTCTCGGATTGTTGCGTCCCTTACGCGGTTGGGCTATATGGGAACCCCTTGATAGTTCGCCTTGATTAAAGCTTTTCCAGCAATGCCCAACATTGGTTTTACCATTTGCCACCTACCCCTTTTTCCCTTGGGTTTCCGGAGCCCAAGGGTCATCTTTATTTTAGCCCCCACGGGCCAGTGCTCCTCTGAGTGTTGGTCCCACCGAGCGATGTCCGGGGCTACCAGGGGCAACTCTGGGCTGGCCTACCCGACGTCTGGCTCATCTGAGTGTGCCCTGAGAACGAGATATGTGCAGCTCCTATCGGGATTTGTCGGCACATTCGGGCGGTGTTGCTGGACTAGTTTTGACCTGTCGAATCATCTTGTTGTACCGAGATACCGAGTCTGATCGGTGTGTCTCGGGTGGAGGTCTATTCCTTCGTTGGTCGTGAGAGCTTGTTATGGGCTAAGTTGGGACCCCCTGCAGGGATTGATCTTTCGAAAGCCGTGCCCGCGGTTATGGGCAGATGAGAATTTGTTAATGTCCGGTTGTAGATAACTTGAACCTTAACTAATTAAAAAAGAATCAACTGAGTGTGTTGCCGTGATGGCCTCTTCTCGGCGGAGTCCGGGAAGTGGACACGGCGTTGGAGTTATGTTTGCGCAGGCTTCTCTCTAGTTTTCCGCTCGTGCTTTGCCTCCTCTTCTCGCTCTCCTTTGCGAATAAGTTAGCCACCATATATGCTAGTCGCTTGCTGCAGCTCCACTTATACATTACCCCTTCCCTACCTATTAAGCTTAAATAGTCTTGATCGCGAGGGTGCGAGATTGCTGAGTCCCTGTGGCTCACAGATTACTATTACACCAGATGCAGGGACAGATGACACCTCTCCGGATGGCGCGCTCGAGCTGAAGTGGGAGTACGACGAGGACTCTCAGCGTTACTATGTGTCTTTTCCTGATGATAAGTAGGGATGCCTATTCGGGGTTAGATTCAGGGCCTTGTCGCTTGTTGGGGGTCTTTTCTATTTTGGCGTCGTAGTCGGGCCATGAGTGATTGTATGATGGATGTTATTTATGTACTTTGATGTGATGTGGCGAGTGTAAGCCAACTATGCTATTATTCCCCTTTATATTATATATGTACATGGGTTGTGTGATGATTCCCGACTTGCGACATTGTTTTCAATGCGGCTATGCCTCTAAGTCGTGCCTCGACACGTCGGAGATATAGCCGCATCGAGGGCGTTACAAGTTGGTAATCAGAGCCTTCCCCGACCTTAGGAGCCCCCATTACTTGATCGTTTTAGCAGCCGAGTTGTGTCTAGAAAGATGTTTTGAGTCCTTAGGAATTATATATCGGAGAGCTTAGGAATTCTTTTTACTTCCCAGTCTCCTCGTCGCTCTGGTAAGGCATCCTGACGTAGAGTTTTGACTCTTCTCTTCTCAAATTTCACTAAAAAAAATTTAGGATCACGCGAGTATCTTGGTTTTGTTCCGATGGCTTATGATGAGAATACTGTCTTGGTGCCTCCTGTCAGGGGTTTAGTGGAAGTGTCCCGGGGAGTTGAGCTCTGAGGTGTTGTCATCATAATTCTATCGTTGCAATTCTGGCATACTTGAGATATGTGCGCGACATAAAAAATCTCCTTTATGCAGTTCGTTGGTGAGATAACCTCGAGGCCACCCAATACTGGGGCGGGAGTTCGGGAGTATTGCCATAACTTGTATAACGGATGCTTTTCGAAGGTTGAGATAGATGGTTTCCGAAGGTTTCTTGGTTATGTGTTGAAGGATGGATGCAGCTGGATGTAGGATTTGCTAGCTTGGGTGAGATATTATGCTTCCCCTGTATCCCCAACACCTGATTGCATAACCAGAAAGTTTAGGGAGTTTCATAGGTGGGAATTCTAGTAGCTCTTAGGATATCTTTCCAACAGATGTGTGATATGAAATTGGGGTTCGACGTCTAGTGGTTCGCCCATTCATGGTCGATTTTACAGTGGTCTCGTTGTGTCTTAAAGAGTCCTTGGCTATGCTGACTCGGGGACGCTTCGTATGTCATGTGCATTGCCTTGTACATGATGGTGCTGTACGGTCGAGCCCGTGTTGGTCCTACCACGAAAACTTCGGACGAAATTTCTATCATGTGTTTGTTCCGGCTTATTCCGCAAGCCAACCCTTGGTTTTATTTCGAGTTGTGGTATTCGTTCTGCTTAGACGTCATATGTTGATTCCATCCCTCGTTGATGTACCTCTTCTACCTGATTCTTCGTGGCTTCGCAATTTAGGAATATGTGACCACTTCAAGAGAAGTGCATTCGTTCATTTTGTTCGGATGTGAAGACTTTATGTTGCAATTTTCATTCCGTTGGATTCACCTTCAATATTTCTCTATTTGTGTGCTAACGGTGGTCAACCTCTTCAGGATGGCTCCCGCTAAGAGCACCAGTCAGAACCAGAATCAAGATCCGCCGCCACCTCCGCCTCCTCCGGAAGCATGGCAAGCTGTGATGGCCGCTACTAATGAAAATACACAGCTGATCATGCAAATCATCCAAGAGCGGAATCAAAGTAGTCAAGGGAATCAAGGCAACAACCACAACCATTTTGCAACTCTGAATCAGTTCCTCGTAAATGGTCCAAAGACGTTCAGCAACTGCGTTGAGGCTACCGATGCTGATGATTGGTTAGTCGATCTGGGCAAGCATTTTGAATGTAGCAACGTCAGACCTGGAGATTTCGTCAAGTTCGCGTCTTTCCAGCTCAAAGATCAGGCCGCAGAGTGGTTTCAGCAGTACCAGGATTCCAGAGGTGGACGTTTGATCACTTGGGATGATTTCCGTCATGATTTCCGAGCTCATCACATCCCTCAAAGTGTGACTGAAAGCAAACGTGAAGAATTCCGCAATCTGAAGCAAGGCTCTTTGTCTGTCTATGACTACAACAAGTTGTTCCAGAAGCTCGCCCGTTTTGCCAAGCAGGATGTTCCTGATGAGAAGAGCATGATCTATTAGTTCAGGGGTGGTCTCCATGAAGAAATTCAGCTCGCTCTTGTCCTCTTCGAGCCGCTGAGATACGATGAGTTCTACAACATGGCACTGAAGCAAGAGGCTGCTCAGTTAAGGTGTGATGCTTCCAGGAAGCGAGTCAGAGACACTACACCTTCTTCCTCTACTCAAGTGGCCAAGCAGCAGAAGTATTGGCTTCCTCCTCCTCCGTTCCGTCAGCCGTATCAGCAGAAGAGCAAAGGTGGCAGTGGTTCATCCCACCCACCCAACCCAGGCTTTCAGAACAAGACTTCGTCTCAAGCTCCAAGATCAAGTGCTCCGTACCACCGTCCACTCTCATAGGTCACGTGCAACAAGTGCCAACAGAAGGGTCACTACGCCAACAAGTGTTTCAACCAGAGGCGTCTTCCTCCTCCTCCTCCTCCTGTCAGATCGACAAGTACAGTTGTGGTCAAGCATAACCCCAAGTCCGCCAAGGTCAACTTGATGAACGCAGCTCAGACAGAGGATTCTTCAGATGTCATCATGGGTAACCTTCCTGTTAATGATATTCCTGCAAAAGTTCTTTTTGATACGGGTGCATCGCATTGTTTCATCTCGAGGCCATTTGTTTCTAAGCATGAGTTGCCTTTGCAAGATTTGCCTAGACAGTTGTCTGTTGTTTCTCCGGGCAAATTCATGAATGCAAGCGCTATTGTTTCGGATATTTCTATCACGTTGGGCGATTACAAGTTTCTCTCTTCTCCGGTGGTTCTTGGTAATTCTGATATCGATCTTATTCTTGGGATGGACTGGCTCTCTAAACACAAGGCTCACCTCGATTGTGCAGCCAGGCAGATTCAACCGACTCATTCGTATGAGGATGTCATTGTCTTTGCTGCTCGGGATAATACCATCCGGTTGTTTTCTCTCAATGAGAAGGGTGAATTGGATGCTATTTCGCAGATTCCGGTTGTTTGTGAGTTTCAAGATGTCTTCCCAGAAGAACTCCCAGGCATGCCTCCAAACCGGCCGGTTGAATTTCTTATTGAACTTGAGCCCGGTACGGAACCGGTGTGCAAACGTCCCTACAAGCTCGGCCCCGAAGAGTTGAAGGAGTTGAAGAAACAACTCGATGTTCAAGAAAGAATGGGTCTCATTCGGCCTAGTACTTCTCCGTGGGGTTGTGGTGTTCTTTTTGTGAAGAAGAAGGATGGAACGGACCAACTTTGTGTTGATTATCGTCCATTGAACAAGAAGACCATCAAGAACAAATACCCACTTCCCAACATTAATGAGCTGTTTGAACAACTCAAGGGTGCCCAAGTATTCTCCAAGCTTGACCTCCGTATGGGTTATCATCAAATTCGCATTCGTGAGCAAGATATTCCCAAGACGGCGTTCAGAACAAGCTTTGGGTCATATGAATACACTGTCATGTCTTTTGGCCTTGCCAATGCTCCTCCGATGTTCTCTCGCATGATGAACTTCATCTTCAACCCCTACACCAATGACTTTTTTTTGGTCTATCTTGACGACATTCTGGTTTTCTCGAAGAACAAGGAAGATCATGCCAAGCACTTGCGTTTGGTTCTTGACAAGCTCAGGGAACATCAGTTCTACGCCAAGTTCTCCAAGTGTGAATTTTGGCTCGATGAGGTTCTTTATCTTGGTCATATCATCTCTGCCAAGGGCATTTCCGTCGATCCTGAGAAGGTGTCTGCAATTGTTAATTGGGAACCTCCTCAGAATGTGAAGCAACTCCGTAGCTTCCTCGGTCTTGCAAGTTACTGCCGAAGATTCATTGAAAACTTTTCCAAGATCGCGAAGCCTCTCTCAAATCTTCTTCAGAAGCACGTCAAGTACGTTTGGTCTCCGGAGTGTGATATTGCTTTCAACGCTTTGAAAGAGAAGTTGATCACTGCTCCAGTTCTGACTCCGCCTGATGAAACCAAGCCGTACGAGGTCTTTTGTGATGCCTCTCTCCAAGGTCTCGGTGCTGTACTGATGCAAGAGAAGAAAGTTGTTGCTTATACCTCTCGCCAGTTGAAGCCTAATGAGAAGAACTACCCCACTCATGATCTCGAGTTGGCGGCAGTTGTGCATGCTTTGTTGACTTGGAGACATCTACTCTTGGGAAGGAAAGTGGACATCTTCACTGATCACAAGAGTCTCAAGTACATCTTCACTCAGCCTAATCTCAACCTCAGGCAGACTCGATGGGTCGAAATGATTCAAGAGTACAATCCGAGTATCGAGTATACTCCAGGCAAGGCTAATGTGATTGCTGACGCTTTGAGCAGAAAAGCATACTGCAACAGTCTAATTCTCAAGCCTTATCAACCCGAGCTTTGTGAAGCTTTCCGCAAACTTAATCTGCAAGTTGTTCCTCAAGGTTTCCTCGCCAACCTTCAAGTCTCTCCTACCTTAGAAGACCAGATTCGCCAAGCCCAGCTTCTTGATGCTATGGTGAAAAAGGTGAAGATTGGTATTGCAAAGAGTCAGTCCAAGTACAAGTGCTACCGACTTGATGACAAGGACACTCTCTTCTTCGAGGATCGAATTGTTGTGCCCAAAGGTGAACTTCGTAAAGTGATCATGAATGAGGCTCACAACTCTCTCCTCTCCATCCACCCTGGTAGCACGAAGATGTATCAAGATCTGAAGCAAACTTATTGGTGGACTCGAATGAAGCACGAGATCGCTCAATTCATGAATGAATGTGATGTCTGCAGAAGAGTGAAGGCAGAACACCAAAGGCCAGCAGGTCTCCTCCAACCTCTTGCAATTCCAGAATGGAAGTTTGACCACATTGAAATAGACTTCGTGACTGGGTTTCCAAAGTCCAAGCGTGGCAATGATGCTATATTCGTTGTCATCGACAAGCTCACCAAAGTGGCTCATTTCCTGCCTATCAAAGAGTCAATCACTGCAGCTCAATTGGCAGAACTCTACACCTCCCGAATTGTCTCTCTGCACGGTATTCCTCAAGTGATATCTTCAGACCATGGCAGCATCTTTACCTCCAAGTTTTGGGATTCTTTTCAGAATGCCATGGGCACCAACATTCGCTTCAGCACTGCTTTCCATCCTCAAACAAGCGGTCAAGTCAAGCGTGTCAACCAGATTCTTGAAGATATGCTCAGGGCTTGTGTTATCTCCTTCGGCATGAAGTGGGAGGATTGTCTTCCTTATGCTGAATTCTCGTACAACAACAGTTTCCAAGCAAGTTCGGGCAAGGCCCCATTTGAAATTCTATATGGTAGGAAGTGCTGTACACCTCTCAATTGGTCTAAAACCGGTGAACGTCAGCTGCTGGGTAATGACCTAATCACAGAGGCAGAAGAAATGTGCAAGGTCATTCGTGATAACCTCAAAGAAGCCCAATCCCGCCAGAAGAGCTACTATGATAGTAAGCACCACGATTTGGCTTTCGAGATCGGAGATCATGTCTACCTCCGCGTCTCTCCTATGAAAGGGACTCGTCGCTTCGGTATCAAAGGGAAGCTTGCCCCCAGATACGTCGGGCCTTTCAAGATTGTCAGCAAGAGAGGCGACCTCGCCTATCAACTCGAGCTTCCTGCAAACTTTTCCAATGTTCATGATGTGTTCCATGTCTCCCAACTCCGAAAGTGCTTCAAGACGCCTGAGCGCACCGTAAACTTCAAGGACATTGAGCTCCAAGAAGATCTCTCCTACCGTGAGCACCCAGTTGCAATCCTTGAAGAGACTGAACGCAGAACTCGCAACAAGTCAATCAAATTTCTCAAAGTCAAGTGGTCACACCATTCCGATCGTGAAGCTACCTGGGAACGCGAGGATCACCTCCGTTCTGAGTACCCGGAGTTCTTTTAGTCCTAGATCTCGGGACGAGATCTTTTCGTAGTGGTGGAGTGTTGTAATGCCCCATATGTAACTTTCCCAATTTGTACCCCAACTCTTGCCGTTTCTGGCATTAAGTTATATTTATTCCTCGGGTTCGGGTCTTTGTCTCCGTGTGTTGTTTTCCTTTTCGTGCATCTCATATCATGTCATCACGTGCATTGCATTTGCATACATGTTCATCTCATGCATTCAAGCATTTTCCCCGTTGTCCGTTTTGCATTCCGGCGCTTCGTTTTCCTCCGGTGGCCATTTCTAGCTTTCTTTCGTGTGTGGGGATTAAACATTTCAGGATTGGACCGAGACTTGCCATGCGGCCTTGGTTTACTACCGGTAGACCGCCTGTCAAGTTTCGGGTCATTTGGACTTCGTTTGATACTCCAACGGTTAACCGAGGGACCGAAAAGGCCTCGTGTGTGTTGCAGCCCAACACCCCTCCAATTTGGCCCAAAACCCACCAAACTCTGCTCCATCGTCTCGGTCGTTCGATCACGATCGTGTGGGCGAAAACCGCACCTCATTTGGACTCTCCTAGCTCCCTCTATGCCTATATATAGACCCCCTCCTCCAAATTCCGGATCCCCTCCTCAAACCCTAAAAAGATCCTCCTCGCGCCGGCCGGACACGTCCGTCCCCGGCCGGACGCGTCCGCACCGCCCACCGCCGCCAATCGCCGCCCGCCATGTGACGCTCCCGCCGCCAGCCGCCGCCGAGGCCCGGGAGCCCGCAACCGGCCCCGAGGCCCATCTGCCTCGCGCCGCCCGCGCCGCCTTCCTTCCCCGACGCCGACGCCTGCTTCGCCCCGCCGCCTCGCCGGTGCAGCGCAGGCCACCGCGAGCGGCATCGCCGGAAGCTCGCCGCCACCTCGCCCGAGGCTCGCCGCGCCTCCTCAACGCCGGCCGCGCCGCCCCGGCGTCCTCGCCGCGCGCCGCCGCCGCCCTACGGCCTCCCCACGCCGGCCCCGCCTCCCCTCGCAGCCGACTGGTCGCCGGAGTCGTCCGACATCGCCGGAATCCGCGTCCTGCTACAGTACCGCGCGACGTGAACAGTGGAACCCTAGATCTAGATCCCCCGGTTGACTTTCCCCCTCTCCCATCAGATTTTCGTGCCTACTTTGACTGCTCATAACTTTGCATCCGTGGCTCCGTTTTGGACATATGATATATCAAAATCTTAGTCTCGACGAGTACATCATTTCATTCCATTGCATCATTTGCATTTGAGGTCATCTTGGTGCCCAAAATACTGTTAGAAGTAGGCATCATGAGTTAAATTGCAGATCCGTTAGCTCTACATTGACTTTTGTCATTTTTGCCATGATTATTGTGTGCATGATATGCCTGTGCCCCTTTGGGATGAATTGTTAAGCTTTTTGTCTTCTTTCCAGAGGTGCCTCCCATGCATTTTTAGGATATGTGTGTTGTCTTGTGCAAGCTTGCAAAGAGGGGTACCTGAGTTTGCTGATTTCAGGGACTTTGTGAAAGTCACTAAGTCTGGGATGTTTTAGTTCACGATGCCATATGTCCAGCTTGTTTCCTAGTGATCCGTGCCTCTTTTGAGGATGATCAGTAAGAGTGATTTGTTATGCTTGTTGTGCTTAATCCGTCCATGTCTTTACTTGTTATGTTGGAGCACACTAGGTTGACTCAATCGAGCTCAACTTTTGCATAGTTGTTAATTTGGGCAGATCGTGAACTCTTTTGCGATTTTGCCGGAGCTATTGCTAGTGATCCATGCATGCTATGCCTTTGTTCTTGCCATGTCTAGCTAGCATTTTGTGCCTTCTTAATGGATATATGCTTGCCTTGCCATGACTTGCACCGTAGTGAGAGCATCGAGCTTGTTTACATGCCTCCGTGAGTTATAATTTCAGCATGTCCCAGTTTTCACTAAGTCTGAAAACTGATTGTGTTTCATCGATGTTCGTGTGCTTGTTAGAGTATTTTGTGAACCCTTTTGGCCCCAGGTCATTTTGGGTGTTTTGTTAAGCTTGTTGAGTAGCTCCATGCCATGCTCTTACTTGCCAGGTTCAGGTTATGCTTCATGTTGTTTTGCTGCTCCGAAGAGAGCATCGTGGTCTGAAATTCCACACTAGCGTTAATTTCGCTAAGTCTGAAATCTGTTTTGCTTATTCAGTTTTGTCATGCTTGTTTGGACCCCTTAATGGATGAATTTGCCTATGCCTCAGTCCTGGTGATTTGTTAAGCTTCTTGTTTACATCACTGCCATGCAATTTATTTTCATATTTGATGGCTGTAGCATGTTCATTTCGTTGCATTTAGGAGCCTACTTGCTGTAAATCGCAGATCGGTTCGTTTAGTAAAACGCTTGCCATTTCCAAACCGTAGCTCCGATTCCTTTGATCTTTATATCGTTTTCAGGGGATTTCTTCCCCTCTATCCAGTTGCACACTTGGTTTTCCAAGTTGAGGCCAGGTTCATGCATTTCCTGTCACGTCTTGCATTTTGCATCCCGCATCGCATCCCGCATAGCATATCATCTTTGCATATTATTGGTTGCCCTTGCACGTGGTTGATTGTATCCTTGTTGCTTGTTTGTGTTGTTGGGTAGAGCCGGGAGACGAGTTCGCTAACGATGAGCCTGTTGAGTTTGCTTTTGAGGATCCAGTCAACTCTAACAACTGTGCAGGCAAGATGATCATACCCTCGGAATCACTACTATCTTTGCTATGCTAGTTTGCTCGCTCTTTTGCTTTGCCAATGCTATGATGCCTACCACTTGCTTGTCAGCCTCCCAATTGCCATGATTGAGCCTCTAACCCACCTTTGTCCTAGCAAACCGTTGATTGGCTATGTTACCGCTTTGCTCAGCCCCTTTTTATAGCGTTGCTAGTTGCAGGTGAAGATTGGAGTCGTGCCTTGTTGGAACCTTTATTTACTTGTTGGGATATCATCATATTGCTATGTTATCTTTATGCATCTATATACTTGGCTAAGAGTGGAAGGCTCGGCCTCTCGCCTAGTGTTTTGTTCCACTCTTGCCACCCTAGTTTCCGTCATATCGGTGTTATGTTCCCGGATTGTTGCGTCCCTTACGCGGTTGGGCTATATGGGAACCCCTTGATAGTTCGCCTTGATTAAAGCTTTTCCAGCAATGCCCAACATTGGTTTTACCATTTGCGACCTACCCCTTTTTCCCTTGGGTTTCCGGAGCCCGAGGGTCATCTTTATTTTAGCCCCCACGGGCCAGTGCTCCTCTGAGTGTTGGTCCCACCGAGCGATGTCCGGGGCTACCAGGGGCAACTCTGGGCTGGCCTACCCGACGTCTGGCTCATCTGAGTGTGCCCTGAGAACGAGATATGTGCAGCTCCTATCGGGATTTGTCGGCACATTCGGGCGGTGTTGCTGGACTAGTTTTGACCTGTCGAATCATCTTGTTGTACCGAGATACCGAGTCTGATCGGTGTGTCTCGGGTGGAGGTCTATTCCTTCGTTGGCCGTGAGAGCTTGTTATGGGCTAAGTTGGGACCCCCCTGCAGGGATTGATCTTTCGAAAGCCGTGCCCGTGGTTATGGGCAGATGAGAATTTGTTAATGTTCGGTTGTAGATAACTTGAACCTTAACTAATTAAAAAAGAATCAACTGAGTGTGTTGCCGTGATGGCCTCTTCTCGGCGGAGTGCGGGAAGTGGACACGGCGTTGGAGTTATGTTTGCGCAGGCTGCTCTCTAGTTTTCCGCTCGTGCTTCGCCTCCTCTTCTCGCTCTCCTTTGCGAATAAGTTAGCCACCATATATGCTAGTCGCTTGCTGCAGCTCCACTTATACCTTACCCCTTCCCTACCTATTAAGCTTAAGTAGTCTTGATCGCGAGGGTGCGAGATTGCTGAGTCCCTGTGGCTCACAGATTACTATTACACCAGATGCAGGGACAGATGATACCTCTCCGGATGGCGCGCTCGAGCTGAAGTGGGAGTACGACGAGGACTCTCAGTGTTACTATGTGTCTTTTCCTGATGATCAGTAGGGATGCCTATTCGGGGTTAGATTCAGGGCCTTGTCGCTTGTTGGGGGTCTTTTCTATTTTGGCGCCGTAGTCGGGCCATGAGTGATTGTATGATGGATGTTATTTATGTACTTTGATGTGACGTGGCGAGTGTAAGCCAACTATGCTATTATTCTCCTTTATATTATATATGTACATGGGTTGTGTGATGATTCCCGACTTGTGACATTGCTTTCAATGCGGCTATGCCTCTAAGTCGTGCCTCGACACGTGGGAGATATAGTCGCATCGAGGGCGTTACAGCTAGGGGTAGGCCCTGAGGCACCTCCCCAGCAGAGGGCCTACCTCCTGAGAACACCTTGCTCCGAACGCCGCAGTGGTGATGTCGGATCTCGGCCCCTCTCCTGCAGCCCCCTGCGCCCTCCTCCCGAGGGGTAGGAGACTGTGGCAGCGGGGCAACTGCTTGCCGCGGCGACCTGCACCTCCTGCGATCCATGGTTAGCGTATACCTGCTCTTGAAGAATTAGCGGCGCCCGATAATCGTTGCCTCTAGCATGGCCAGCGGGACCGTTCCGGGGCTCCTAGAAAGGCTCAGCTTCTAGTGCCTCGTCCCCCCATCTTGGGCCGAGGAGCGAGCCTTGTCCGTTCTCGTGAGGGTGTCCTTGGTCCATCATGAGGGGCACGTATTCCTCCGGCGCCGTCATCCCGAATGCCACGCCGTGATGCCCCCACATGCCACGTGGTCCCGCCTGCCACGCCCACTGCGGGGTGGCAGCGCGGCCGCCCACTGGGGCCGCGGGTCGCGTTGAGTCCTTCTTCTTCGCGGGCCGAGGGCGGGGGCAGCGCCACCGCCGGTCCGGTGCTGACAGCTTCGCTGGCGTTGGAGTAGCCTTGGAGCCCGCGGGCGCGCGCGGAGCCCCCGCACGGGTCGCCCTGGGCTTGAGATGGGAGCTGGGTGGAGAAGGGGTGAGCCCCCGAGGCGGCGAAGCCCAGGAGCTCCGCCACTCGCTCTAGCAGCACATCATGGCTACCCTCTAGCAGTCTGCACCGCAGCAGCTCTCGGGCCACCGTGAGCGCGGCCCTCGAGTTCGCCTGCTCCCGGCGGGTGTATGGTGTCGTGGTCGCGGCATGATTGGAGGCCCTTGCTGCCGACCATGCCTGCTGCGGTGTAAGAGTTGTCGAAGTCTGTCCACGTCGCCTGCGGCCCACAGCGCCCTGCGAACCGCGAGCTGCCTGGGGCACGGGGTCGCCCGAGGCAAGCGCTTCTGCGTGGGCGAGCCACGCAGCCCATGGGTCGGGGTTGCCCTCCTGGTCGCCGGGCATGGTGATGACGACGCGACGGGGCACGGAGCGGTGGAAGATGAATTCCGGCGCACCCCTACCTGGCGCGCCAAATGTCGAATTTTGGGTTCCGGCAGACCCTTAAGGTTCAAACACTGGGGTGCGCGCGGAGATTACATCTTCTACCTCTCCGTCTCGCAAATATCTAGACTACTGAAAGAACTGCACAAGAGACACGAGGTTTATACTGGTTCGGGTCACCGTTGTGGTGTAATACCCTACTCCAGTGTGTGGTGGGTGATTGCCTTTTGGGGTTGATGATGATGAACGATACAAGGAAGAACAGCCTCGCGAGGGTCTGTTCTTGGCTGGGGCGATGAACTGCTGGGAGGAGTTTAGCCACCTTTCTCTTTCTTTCTCTCTCTAGCTGCCTTACTCTCACTTGCCGGCAACCAACCCCCTTGCTCTGTGGGCGGCTGGTCCTATTTATAGAGGCCCTGGTCCTCTTCCCAAATATCGAGCGGGAAGGGAGCCAACAATGGCGGGCTAATTTGAAGGGGGACAGCAAGTATCAACTATCCTAGCAAAAGCAGTCTTCGCCTGCGCAAAGCTCTGGTGATGACACCGTCTTGGACTCCACGGTGACCTCCATCTCGTAGTCCTCCTGGTCTTGGTCCCGTTGCACCGAAATGGCAACATTTGCCTGATGCCTCGGTACTCCGCGGCCGCGCTTGCCCCCTTTGCACCAAAGAGGAAAGAAAGACGCTGCGCGGGCTGGCACCCGCCTAGCGCCTTGAGTCGTCATGGCTTGCGTCACGAGCTCCCCGCGAGGTACCCCGCCTTGATCTCTCCGCCTCCTCGCGAGCCAGCCTGAGGCCGTGCCTGAGGAAGGTCCGTGTCGTCCGCCCCGCGAGGCTTGGCCCCTCGCGAGGGTCTTGAGTCTTGTGTTGATGAAGATGGGTCATGCTGGGCTCCCTTTGAGCCGCGCCGCAGGCCGCAGGCAGGCAAGTCTGAGGACCCCCGTTCCCAGAACACCGACAGTAGTGCTCGTTCGGTGGACTTGGAATCTCAATGTAATTTATATGTTTGAGATGGTTTATACTTTTTGACACATAGAGATGTTTTGTACTTTCGGTAAAGATTAATAATAGATCATATCAATTTCACAAATAATAATAATAATACAATGCCTTGTTAGCAACCGTGAACAAAAGCACAACTCTTCTCCTCTTAAGTTTAACTCATTTCACTTCTTCTTTTTCGGATGAACTCATGTGACTTCTTTTCCTATACTATTGAACCCGATTTTATAGTTTTAATTATTATAAGTCTATAATAACCAATAGTTGTGTTTTTTGAGCGCACTAATATATTATCCTATTTTCTGTTCAATATTTTATTCACAAATCCAAACTACTAATTTCAGTAAAAAATAAATCTAGTGTTTTATATGATTTCTGACGCACATGTTTAGATACTCACTATTTTGTTGTTTTAGCTTTCCTCCTCAGTGATGGACGCTTTTTTATTATTATTACTGGCATCATTATGATGTCACCACTTGGAGTACGATCAGGAGTGCGTAGGCTCGCTGAGAATCGTGCAGCTTCTTTTTTTCTTAGGAAGAGGAGCGTACATTTTTTATTACTCCATCTAGTCGGGCAACTTCCTTATTACTCCTACTTGCCATGTTCATTTGATATTTCCGGTTTGCACGTATCAGGTCTCTCATCCCATAACGTGTTTTATTTTCAAGGGCAGCAATCACGCCCTGACGTACGTATATAACTGTATATATTTTAGATGTGTTATTAATTTTAATCTCGGATATTATTTTTACAATAAACAGATGAAATATTTCAGCCTTATTTGTTCTAACTGATATTTATAATTCCAATCATTGTAATTAGAACATGCATCAATCATCACAAAAAATAGAAAATACGCCATGATTCACTATTAAAAATTTGCGCGAATAGAAATATAAATTATTTGCACTTAGAGATCCATGTATTTTTGTCATGAGTTGCCGATGCATGAATTATCACGGGTAAAATCTTTATTATGTAAAAAAATTGTCTTGCCAATTTTTTTCACCCCAAACTCATTACTATGTATGTACTATTTACGTACACATCTATTTTGTTTTATTATCCAAGTAGAGAAATTTTATCCTAGCGCGGAGCACTACAACTCAAAAAAATGAAGCACTGATTAAAAGAGTCCGTATAGAAGTTGGCTTCCGTATTGCTATACCAACACGCATGCTTATGCGTGATTGTCCCAATCGGACATATTTTTTATTCCTTTTTTAGTAGGAAAGGCATATGAGTTTGACATAAGACGTGTTGACCTATTCCTACTCGTGCCATGTCAAATTATTTGTACGTGATAATATTTCTATGTAACGCTACTTCTTTTAAATCTCGACCATTAATATTTAAAATAAACGATTGAGATTATTTAATCCGTGTGGACAAACGTGATAGCTTGTTTGCCTCTTGTTTTAATTGTATAATAGATTTTGTGGATTTTATTCGACACTAGAAAAATGTTCATGTGGTAGAAAATGTATTTCTGAAAATTTTGATATATTATATGCATATAGTATATTTTTGTTTTATTTGATTTATTTTATTTCTCTGTAATATTGTTTTTTTAAATCCCCGCCGCCGACTGGGCCGGCCCAAGGCCCGACTGCAGCCGTGGCCCAACTCCCCACCTCGCCCCGACCGACTCCGGGAGGAGTCCGGCCAGGAAACGCCGGCGCCACCCCGTGCCGACTCAGGACACCGTCCGAGCCAGCGCCATCCCCCCCTTTTAAATGCGACCCATGGCCCCCCCGGACCCTAGATCGCAGCAGCCGCCGCCCGCTGCAGCATCCCGCCGCCGCTGCACCGCCCCGCCGCCGCACTTCGCTGCATCGCGCCACCGCCGCGTAGAGTTGCCCTCGCCACTGCGCCGCCTCGCCCTGCCTCGCCGGAGAGCCGCCGCCGATCTAGCCGCCGTCGCCGAGGTCAAGCCACCTCGAACCAGTACTAAACAGAACCCTAGGCCGGTTTATTTTTGGGTTTTCTCGGTTTTCTGTAAAACCCATTTTTTAATCCAGTAATTAGCTGTGACGCCCCGAGACCGTTGCTCCAGGTGTCTTCCAGTTATTCGCTGTTGTTGCCTTGTCATTCGTTTGCATGTTGCATCTTTGTCATGTCATCATGTGCATTACATCATCATGTTTTCGAAACTTGCATCTGTCCGGGTCCCCCTAGTTCCGTCCGTTGTTCGTTGTGAGTCCAACCACACTTGCACGCGCCCGCGGCATGTCCAAAATATTATTTTATAAGTGGCTGGAAAATATTCTCGGAATGGGATGAAATTTGGCGTACGGTGTTGTTTTGTTGTTAGTAGGCCACATGCCAAGTTTTATCATATTTGGAGTCAGTTTGACGCCCCAACGGATAACTATAGCGGCATTATAGCCGGTCTTTTCGTCGGACGTTTTTGGTATCCGGAAACCGTGCCGGGCTGCATCTCTCCCCTCTTCTCTCAGACCAACCCGCTCTCCACAGTCCACCTAGGCCCAGCCTACCCCTCTTTGCGCCGTGCATAGACCTCTCGTGCGCGTCCGAAACTTCCCCGGACCCGACCCGGGCAGTCGTCACCGTTGGGTCCGGATCATCCCAAAACATCTACAAAACGTCTCCATTTTGTAAATTGGACTTCCTAACATATTTTTCTCGACCGCCCGATTACGATCGGATGGACGAGGTAGCCCCTACCCAAATTTCCACATGCTATATATGTATCAGTCCAACCCTAAAAATTAGAAACCTTGTCCCATCCTCCCAGCCGCCGCGAGTCCTCTTTCACCTCGGGATCCATCCCGATCCATCTGCCAAATCCTCTCTCATTCTCCACCAACCAACCCATTCTTTCAATCCCGCAGCCATCTCGTTTCTCCTCTGCCTCGACCGGAGCAAGGCTCCCCTGATGTAGGATCGAAAGTATGTCTAGAGGGGTGTAACGCCCCGAGACCGATGTGCCAGGTGTCCGCCAGTTATTCGCTGATGTTGCCAGGTCATTTGCTTGTGTGTTGCATTTCATCATGTCATCATGTGCATTGCATCATGTCATCATGCAACTCGTTTTAAAACTCAACTAAACAAATGGTATGGATCTTTGATCCATTTAAATCGAGGGAATTCACATGGTGATTCTCTTTACAAATTATCCTCTCGATATTTAGAGAGCTATAGTAATTATTCCAATTATGTGGAATTACCTTAACACACTTGCAAAAATCCCAAAGCCTTTTATTATTTCAACTCTTGGCCTCTAACTTTGCTATATATCCTTTCTCTATTTTTCCGGGGCTCCACCAAGAATCCGAACATTTTTGGACCTTCTTTCACCCACTTCCTATTCAAATCATTTGAATTTAAATCAAATGAGTTTGAATTTAAATCTTTCTATCATGGTATTTTCTATTTTCTCGGAAAAAGCATATTTTTGCGAGTCCGGGAAAATATTCCGCGTGCACAAATCCTTCCTCTAATCTTTTCTTTTCTCTCCTTTCTTTCTTTGCGGTTTTCTGTTTTCTAGAGGTTTTTTTTAAAAGAACTTAAGGGAGAGAAGAGACCCAGGCCTCTCTAGGGCCCATCCACTTCTGGCCCAAACCTTCCCTAGGCGCAGCCTTCCCTCACCCTGGGCCGGCCACCTGAAGGCCCAGTCACACTCCCCCCATAACCCTAGCGACCCTCTCCCTCGTCTCCACCCCGCCGCCAGGAGAGCGTGCGCTGCTCCCCTTCTCCCGTTCGCCTCCTCCTCTCTCGGTCTCTTCCTCCCTCCGTTCCAGCGAACGCCGCCACACACGCATCGGGCTGCGCCATCGATCCCCCACTCTCCCTCGTCTCCCCACTCCTCCTCGACGCCGGCACGCCCGCAGCTGCCATGGGTCCCGATCCCATCTACACCTCCTCCTCCCTCTCGCTCCTCTGCAAGACCCTGTCCCCTGCTCTCTTCCACCATCACCAGGAGGCCGCCGCATCGCCGGGGACGCCGAGCACCAGTCCCTCGACGCCGGCCTCTCCTTCCTCCCCCGCCACCACTGATTGGCCATCTCCACCTGTGCCCTTCGCCCGCAACGCGATGGCCAGGCCACCCCGGCCAGTCTCCTGCCACGAGCTCTGCTAGGACCACGTCGCCACTCCGGCCAGACTCCTCACCCGCACCCTGGCATTCTTTCCTTGACTCCGGCCGCCCCTGCCGGCGACCAGCTTCCGCCGCGCCGTGCCCTCAAGTTCCTCACCGTACAAGCTGCTCCGCTTTGCCGACCCTGGACCTCCCCTGCAAGCTCTCGCCGTCGCGCCGAGTCCCTGCTGCCGCCGCTGCTTCATTTCTGCACGAGGACGAGCCTCTACCTTTGCCTCCCGCCGAGTTCGGGTGGCCCCTGTTCAAGCCGCCAAGACCACTTCGTGGTTTTCATCAAGTTCGGCCACCGCCGAACCTAGGGCTTTTTGCCTTGCTTGGATACGCAAGACCTTTCGGTATATTGCAAGTTGCATGCCACAATGACTTTGGATTCGACACAAATGTGCCAAGTTCCACTACCGTCGCTCGGTTTCGACAAGACAAGGTGTATCGCGACGCCCGAAGACCCTGGATGCACCAAGTTCCTCTTCGGACATGTACAACTACCATCCCGTGGAGAACGCCAAGTACCCCTACGAACCGTGTACGACTCCGATGCCGAAGTCCGCGAGTACCACTACATTTGCGATGTACATCTACACCAAGACTGGACTGACAAGTACCGCGAGAACATTTGTACCTCTACCGTCGCCGTGGATCCAACAAGTACCCCTACAACAAGTGTACCTCTACCTCGTCTTCGAAATCGCTAAGAACGTCAAGTACCCCTTCAAGATGACGAGATTGGCAAGTTCGAATGACCCCAAGTACCTCTTCGAAACGACCGAGTACTATTACCATCGGACGCTTGAACGACTACTTCCTCTACTTCCCACGACGAACCGTGAACAACTACTTCCCCCTTCAACAAGTGTACCCCTACCACCGAACTCGATCTGTTCCGATAATGCACGCTTCAAAGGTATAACCCCGAGACGATGCCCGTAAATGGATGCATGTTGTATGAGATGCACCCTTGTTCGATAATGTCGCCCCTCTTTTGCCTTGCCACCGACATGTGGGAACTCGGTATCCGAGATCACCCCACCATCCTTGCTTGTCACGTTCCGCACACTTCTCCTTTGCATCGGTATCTCAATCGAGTTACCGGAACCGGAACGCCGCCATGGCACCATTTTCATTATCGTTGCCGTGGCACCCTTTTCCTTCCACCACGGTGACAAATGCCTTATAATGCTCTTGTCAACTTTAATAAAAATTGCATAAACTTGTTCATGTCATCCGCATCATGATAACAACAATTAAAATGTTTAAATTGTTGTTGCAATAAATTACTAATGCATATGGGGATTTACCGGATTTGTTGTTTGTTATATCTGGCCCCATTTAAATTGCTTAGTTAGATAGTTTCTTTTATGCTTCACCTCTTGCCATGCTTAATAAACATTTAATACTGTTGGGTACATAAATGAGAGAGAACTAAATAATTGACGTGGTGTTTCGTCGATATGCAACTCGTTGCATATTGAGCTCCACTTAGTTTGTAGGATTGCTTGTGCTCTTTGCCATGCCATGCCTCTTTAAACCGGACATGCATCATACTCGATTGTGCATCATGCCATGATTATGTGTTGGTTATTTACTATGTTGTGTGCTTCTTTTCCGGTGTTGCTTCTTCGGGTTGGTTCCATTAACGTCGAGTTTGTGACGACCCATTCGTCTACGTCCGTTTGTCTTCTTCATGGACTCGTTCTTCTTCCTTGCGGGATTTCAGGCAAGATGATCATACCCTCGAAATCACTACTATCTTTGCTATGCTAGTTTGCTCGCTCTTTTGCTATGCCATTGCTACGATGCCTACCACTAGCCTGTCAGCCTCCCAAATTGCCATGCTCAGCCTCTAACCCACCAATGTCCTAGCAAACCGTTGATTGGCTATGTTACCGCTTTGCTCAGCCCCTCTTATAGCGTTGTTAGTTGCAGGTGAAGTTTGAAGATTGTTCCTTGTTGGAACATGGAGATGTTGTTCCTTGTTGGAACATTGGTTACTTGTTGGGATATCACAATATATCTTATTTAATTAATGCATCTATATACTTGGTAAAGGGTGGAAGGCTCGGCCTTATGCCTGGTGTTTTGTTCCACTCTTGCCGCCCTAGTTTCCATCTTATCGGTGTTATGTTCCCGGATTTTGCGTCCCTTACGCGGTTGGGCTATAATGGGAACCCCTTGACAGTTCGCCTTAATTAAAGCTTTGCCAGCAATGCCCAACATTGGTTTTACCATTTGCCACCTAGCCTTTTTCCATTGGGAGTCGCACATCCCGAGGGTCATCTTTATTTTAACCCCCCGGGCCAGTGCTTGTCTAAGCGTTGGTCCAAACTAGAGCCACTTGCGGCGCCACCTCGGGGAAACTTGAGGGCTGGTTTTAGCTGTATGTAGTGTTCATCCGGTGTTGCCCTGAGAACAAGATATGTGCAGCTCCTATCAGGATGTCGGCGCATCGGGCGGTGTTGCTGGTTTAGTTTTACCCTGTCGAAATGTCTTGTTGTACCGGGATACCGAGTCTGATCGGAACGTCTCGGGTGGAGGTCTATTCCTTCGTTGACCGTGAGAGCTTGTGATGGGCTAAGTTGGGACACCCTGCAGGGATTTGAACTTTCGAAAGCCGTGCCCACGGTTATGGGCAGATGGGAATTTGTTAACGTTCGGTTGTAGAAAACCTGAAGTCGACCCTAATTAAAATGAATCAACTGCGTGTGTAACCGTGATGGTCTCTTTCCGGCGGAGTCCAGGAACTGAACACGGTTGTTGGAGTTATGCTTGACGTAGGTAGCTATAGGATCACTTCTTGATCATACTTTTATTGACCGTGCTTTGCCTTCTCTTCTCGCTCTCATTTGCGTATGTTAGCCACCATATATGCTAGTCGCTTGCTGCAGCTCCACCTCATACCTTTTACCTTACCCATAAGCTTAAATAGTCTTGATCGCGAGGGTGCGAGATTGCTGAGTCCCTGTGGCTCACAGATACTTCCAAAACCAGCTTGCAGGTGCCGATGAGACCGTGCAGATGACGCAACCAAGCTCAGGAGGAGCTCGTTGAAGATCTTGTCCTTTGTGTTGTTTCGTTCTAGTTGATCAGTAGTGGAGCCCAGTTGGGGTCGATCGGGGACCTTTGTCGCATTTGGGGTTCTTCTTTTATTTTGGTTCTGTAGTCGGACCAGGAGTGTATTTGATTGATGTAATGCTTTATTCATGTAATTGTGTGAAGTGGCGATTGTAAGCCAACTATGTATCCTTTTCCTTATTATATTACATGGGTTGTGTGAAGATTACCTCACTTGCGACATATGCCTTCAATGCGATTATGCCTCTAAGTCATGCCTCGACACGTGGGAGTATAGTCGCATCGAGGGTGTGACAAGTTGGTAATCAGAGCCTTCCCCGACCTTAGGAGCCCCCATTGCTTGATCGTTTTTAGCGGCCGAGTTGTGTCTAGAAAAATGTTTTGAGTCATTTAGGAAATATATATCGGAGAGCTTAGGAATTCTTTTTACTTCCCAGTCCCTTCATCGCTCTGGTAAGGCATCCTGACGTGGAGTTTTGACTCTTCTCTTCTCAAATTTCACTAAAAAAAATTTAGGATCATGCGGGTATCTTGGAATCGTTCCGATGGTTTTATGATGAGAACATTGTCTTGGTGCCTCCTGTCAGGGGTTCAGTGGAAGTGTCCCGGGGAGTTGAGCTCTGAGGTGTTGTCTCATAATTTTATCGTTGCAGTTCTGGAATACCTGAGTTTAGTACGCCGACATCGAAAATCTCTTTTATGCAGTTCGTTGGTGAGATAACCTCGACGCCACCCAGTACTGGGGCGGGAGTTCGGGAGTATCGCCATAACTTGTATAACGGATGCTTTTCGAAGGTTGAGGTAGATGGTTTCCGAAGATTACTTGGTTATGTGTTGAAGGATGGATACAACTGGATGTAGGATTTGCTAGTTTGGGTGAGATATTATGCTTCCCCTGTATCCCCAACACCTGATTGCATAACCTGAAAATTTCGGGAGTTTCATAGGTGGGAATTCAAGTAGCTCTTAGGATATCTTTCCGACAGATGTATGATATGAAATTGGGGTTCGACGTCTAGTGGTTCGCCTATTCACGGTCGATTTTACAGTGGTCTCGTTGTGTCTTAAAGAGTCCTTGGCTATGCCGACTCGGGGACGCTTCGTATGTCATGTGCACTGCCTTGTACATGATGGTGCTGTACGATCGAGCCCGTGTAGGTCCCACCACGAAAACTTCGGACGAAATCTCTATCATATGTTTGTTCCGGCTTATTCTGCAAGCCAATCCTTGGTTTTATTTTGAGTTTTGGTATTCGAGTTGCTTCAATGTCAAGTGTTGATTCCATACCTTCCTCAACTGGTGTTCTCATATTCCTATGCGAATACTAATCCTTCATAATAATCGAGATTGTCATGTTAATTCTTTTCAACCGGTGTGTCTCTCGTTAAGTGGATCCGTTCACTTCAACATTTGCAAGATCAATTATCAGTTCTTCTCTACGGTGTTCGTTTCATTCTCAACAGTGTTTTTCGCCCTCCCTCCCTTGTGTTTATTTAAGAACTCAGATTTCTTAATTGAGTATACATTTATTGATGTGAAGTCTCGCCATTCTTTTCCATCTATATTCTTATCCGATGATTCTCATGAAGATTCTTACGGAGCTTCTAGTTCATCATTCTTTGTTTCTTTTATCTTCTCCGGTGGTTTCAAGTCAATCTTTGTTGATCATATCCCTTTCCTCGTTTCAATGCTTTCTTATGCTGGTGCAATTCTTAATCATTCACCTCTTGCTATCCTATTGTTCCGGAGTGCTCAAGATATCTCGAAGATTCGTGTTTTCACTCTACTTTCGTTCAAGTTCTTTCGAGGATGTTCCCTCATTCAAGCCATTTAACTCAACCGGTGCAACCTCTCTTTTAAATCATTCAACGGTGTTTCTTTTGAGTGGGCCCTAACCCACAGGTCCTTTCCCAGGATCTTACCTGACTCTTCTAATTTTCCTAGAGCTATCCTAAATTCTTTTGAAGTTTGACGTAAGAATGATTGTCATCAGTCTTATGTTTTTCTCCAAGATCTTCCAAATTCTTTCCATCGTTGGCTCAACCTTTCCATTTTTTATTCCGAAGTGTATAAATAATTGATGGTGGTGTTTCTTGTTGTCATTCTCATCATTTGAAGACCGAAGAAGAGTTTCTCTTTAATCTTGCTCCATTCTCTTCAGATTCGTGATTCTAGCTTGTTGCAATCCTCTCATAATTATTTTTCGATTGTGAGAATTCCTTTCACCCATCTGGAGTAAGTCAGGAGTCTTTTCAGTTTGATTATCCGGAGCCCACCATCTAAGATTTATTCATTCCAGCTTTCAGCTCTAATACTCTAAATCTTACCGGTGCTTCGTTCAAGTGATCTCTAATCAGTTCGTGATCTCTTCATTCTCATGTAGCTAAATCCCCTCAAGCTTCTTCGTTCATTTGCTAATCCTTCCCGCTGTTCTTCATGTTTTATTCATTATTTTTCCATTCTTACGGTGGTCCGTTCAAGAGTTCTCTTCCTTGGTCATCATATCAATTTATTCGATTGTTTCAATCCTATCGGTGGTTCGTTCAATACCTTCCCAAGCCTAATGTTATATCTCTCTTAATCCTTTCTACGAGAATAAGTAGTATGTCAAATCCATTGATTGTCATCAATTTGAATTGGTGAAGGATACGCATAACATAATTCTTATTCTGGTTCCATCCAAGTGTTCAATTCCTTATTTCGGAGGCTCATCAAATTCTCGTCTTCATTTGTTTCATCTTTCTTTTACTGGAGTTCCAACCTCTTTCAATTATATCACCACGGAGATTCATCTAAATCATTGCAAGGCTTCAACCTTATTCTTTTCATCCTCCATTTCGATTGATCATTTCTTTTATTTACGGAGTTCCTCATGAAGGTTCTACATGATGGTTCATCAAGGATTTAATTCATTCTCGAAGTGTTCATCGAGATTCTTTTATAAGAAGCTCAGGCTTTCTTCATTTGGTAATCTGGAGTGCAATTATTCCTTCCGTATCAATAGAGGTGGTATTATGTCATTCTTGATAATTTGAGTTCATGTGGTTCATGATTCACATGTTATTAAGTATGTTGTATTTTAAATCCATCAATCTCTTTGTTGGAATTATCTTGGGTTATATTTCACCTAAAGCTTTCCCCTAAGGAGTAATGCTATTAATGGTGATAATATATGATCCAAGTTTTCATTTATCCTCCCGGTGAAATAACTTTCTCGTCTCTTTGTTCTTATCAATCCAATTCTTTTCCCGTGAGTGGCAGGTTTTTCATCTCTTAATTTGAGAGGTATTCCATAAGACCATATCAAGCTTATTCTTTTCGTTGTTGGTTTCCAACAACTCCGTGCGAACCTTCTCTTTAAGATGCTTTTCAAATTCTATTGTGGAAGAAGATGTCTTTTTCCTCTCAATTCTTTCCTTTTCCAAGATCCAACTTCTATTCTTTCTCCCAGAGGTCTAGTGATGTTGCTCTTTTCACTCATCTCGGTTTGTCAAGATCATGTTCAATTTCTTCCATTTATAGTCAAAGTGCTGTCCAAATTATATCACTCTTATTCCTTCCCTATCTTGCTTAACCGGAGTATTGCGCCCCTTTGTTCAAGTTCTTTTCGCCTTATCAAGTCTTGCATCCCTTTTCTCAACCGGAGTGTCGTGTTTTCATTTGAGCTCTCTCATCTTATCAAATTTTGACTCCCTTCTCAACCGGAGTGCTTTCCAAAATTGTTCTTCCTTGTTTCTCTTTTCTAACGGAGTGTTTTCAACTTCATCCATCTTTGTTGTTTTCTTCTTTAAATTAGTTCAGCCTCGCAAGGTTCTTTGGTTTCACTCATTTGTCAAAGAAGCAACTTAGTTTTCCCCTTCTCTTTCTCCTCCGTTTTTCCCTCCAGTGCCATTCTAGATCTCGGGACGAGATCCTCTCGTAGTGGTGGAGTGTTGTAACGCCCCGAGACCGATGTGCCAGGTGTCCGCCAGTTATTCGCTGATGTTGCCAGGTCATTTGCTTGTGTGTTGCATTTCATCATGTCATCATGTGCATTGCATCATGTCATCATGCAACTCGTTTTAAAACTCAACTAAACAAATGGTATGGATCTTTGATCCATTTAAATCGAGGGAATTCACATGGTGATTCTCTTTACAACTTATCCTCTCGATATTTAGAGAGCTATAGTAATTATTCCAATTATGTGGAATTACCTTAACACACTTCCAAAAATCCCAAAGCCTTTTATTATTTCAACTCTTGGCCTCTAACTTTGCTATATATCCTTTCTCTATTTTTCCGGAGCTCCACCAAGAATCCGAACATTTCTGGACCTTCTTTCACCGACTTCCTATTCAAATCATTTGAATTTAAATCAAATGAGTTTGAATTTAAATCTTTCTATCATGGCCTTTTCTATTTTCTCGGAAAAAGCATATTTTTGCGAGTCCGGGAAAATATTCCGCGTGCACAAATCCTTCCTCTAATCTTTTCTTTTCTCTCCTTTCTTTCTTTGCGGTTTTCTGTTTTCTAGAGGGTTTTTTTTAAAGAACTTAAGGGAGAGGAGAGACCCAGGCCTCTCTAGGGCCCATCCACTTCTGGCCCAAACCTTCCCTAGGCGCAGCCTTCCCTCACCCTGGGCCGGCCTCCTGAAGGCCCAGTCACACTCCCCCCATAACCCTAGCGACCCTCGCCCTCGTCTCCACCCCGCCGCCAGGAGAGCGTGCGCTGCTCCCCTTCTCCCGTTCGCCTCCTCCTATCTCGGTCTCTTCCTCCCCTCGATCCAGCGAACGCCGCCACACACACATCGGGCTGCGCCCTCGATCCCCCACTCTCCCTCGTCTCCCCACTCCTCCTCGACGCCGGCACGCCCGCAGCTGCCATGGGTCCCGATCCCATCTACACCTCCTCCTCCCTCTCGCTCCTCTGCAAGACCCTGTCCCCTGCTCTCTTCCACCATCGCTAGGAGGCCGCCGTATCGCCGGGGACACCGAGCACCAGTCCCTCGACGCCGGCCTCTCCTTCCTCCCCCGCCACCACTGATTGGCCATCTCCACCTGCGCCCTTCGCCCGCAAGGCCATGGCCAGGCCACCCCGGCCAGTCTCCTGCCACGAGCTCCGCTAGGACCACGTCACCACTCCGGCCAGACTCCTCACCCGCGCCCTGGCATTCTTTCCTTGACTCCGGCCGCCCCTGCCGGCGACCAGCTCCCGCCGCGCCGTGCCCTCAAGTTCCTCACCGTACAAGCTGCTCCACTTTGCCGACCCTGGACCTCCCCTGCAAGCTCTCGCCGTCGCGCCGAGTCCCTGCTGCCGCCATTGCTTCATTTCTGCACGAGGACGAGCCTCTGCCTTTGCCTCCCGCCGAGTTCGGGTGGCCCCTGTTCAAGCCGACAAGACCACTTCGTGGTTTTCATCAAGTTCGGCCACCGCTGAACCTAGGGCTTTTTGCCTTGCTTGGATACACAAGACCTTTCGGTATATTGCAAGTTGCATGCCACAATGACTTTGGATTCGACACAAATGTGCCAAGTTCCACTACCGTCGCTCGGTTTCGACAAGACAAGGTGTATCGCGACGCCCGAAGACCCTGGATGCACCAAGTTCCTCTTCGGACATGTACAACTACCATCCCGTGGAGAACGCCAAGTACCCCTACTAACCGTGTACGACTACCGGCGCCGTAGTCCGTGAGTACCACTACATTTGCGATGTACATCTACACCAAGACTGGACCGACAAGTACCGCAAGAACATTTGTACCTCTACCGTCGCCGTGGATCCGACAAGTACCCCTACAACAAGTGTACCTCTACCTCGTCTTCGAAATCGCTAAGAACGTCAAGTACCCCTTCGAGATGACGAGATCGGCAAGTTCGAATGACCCCAAGTACCTCTTCGAAACGACCGAGTACTATTACCATCGGACGCTTGAACGACTACTTCCTCTACTTCCCACGACGAACCGTGAACAACTACTTCCCCCTTCGACAAGTGTACCCCTACCACCGAACTCGATCCGTTCCGATAATGCACGCTTCAAAGGTATAACCCTGAGACGATGCCCGTAAATTGATGCATGTTGTATGAGATGCACCCTTGTTCGATAACGTCGCCCCTCTTTTGCCTCGCCACCGACATGTGGGAACTCGGTATCCGAGATCACCCCACCATCCTTGCTTGTCACGTTCCGCACACTTCTCCTTTGCATCGGTATCTCAATCGAGTTACCGGAACCGGAACGCCGCCAAGGCACCGTTTTCATTATCGTTGCCGTGGCACCCTTTTCCTTCCACCACGGTGACAAATGCCTTATAATGCTCTTGTCAACTTTAATAAAAATTGCATAAACTTGTTCATGTCATCCGCATTGTGATAACAACAATTAAAATGTTTAAATTGTTGTTGCAATAAATTACTAATGCATATGGGGATTTACCGGATTTGTTGTTTGTTATATCCGGCCCCATTTAAATTGCTTAGTTAGATAGTTTCTTTTATGCTTCACCTCTTGCCATGCTTACTAAACATTTAATACTGTTGGGTACATAAACGAGAGAGAACTAAATAATTGACATGGTGTTTCGTCGATATGCAACTCGTTGCATATTGAGCTCCACTTAATTTGTAGGATTGCTTGTGCTCTTTGCCATGCCATGCCTCTTTAAACCGGACATGCATCATACTCGATTGTGCATCATGCCATGATTATGTGTTGGTTATTTACTATGTTGTGTGCTTCTTTTCCGGTGTTGCTTCTTCGGGTTGGTTCCGTTAACGTTGAGTTTGTGAGGACCCGTTCATCTACGTCCACTTGTCTTCTTCATGGACTCGTTCTTCTTCCTTGCGGGATTTCAGGCAAGATGATCATACCCTCGAAATCACTACTATCTTTGCTATGCTAGTTTGCTCGCTCTTTTGCTATGCCATTGCTACGATGCCTACCACTTGCTTGTCAGCCTCCCAAATTGCCATGGTCAGCCTCTAACCCACCAATGTCCTAGCAAACCGTTGATTGGCTATGTTACCGCTTTGCTCAGCCCCTCTTATAGCGTTGTTAGTTGCAGGTGAAGTTTGAAGATTGTTCCTTGTTGGAACATGGAGATGTTGTTCCTTGTTGGAACATTGGTTACTTGTTGGGATATCACAATATATCTTATTTAATTAATGCATCTATATACTTGGTAAAGGGTGGAAGGCTCGGCCTTATGCCTGGTGTTTTGTTCCACTCTTGCTGCCCTAGTTTCCGTCTTATCGGTGTTATGTTCCCGGATTTTGCGTCCCTTACGCGGTTGGGCTATAATGGGAACCCCTTGACAGTTCGCCTTAAGTAAAGCTTTGCCAGCAATGCCCAACATTGGTTTTACCATTTGCCACCTAGCCTTTTTCCCTTGGGAGTCGCGCATCCCGAGGGTCATCTTTATTTTAACCCCCCGGGCCAGTGCTTGTCTAAGCGTTGGTCCAAACTAGAGCCACTTGCGGCGCCACCTCGGGGAAACTTGAGGGCTGGTTTTAGCTGTACATAGTGTTCATACGGTGTTGCCCTGAGAACAAGATATGTGCAGCTCCTATCAGGATGTCGGCGCATCGGGCGGTGTTGCTGGTTTAGTTTTACCCTGTCGAAATGTCTTGTTGTACCGGGATACCAAGTCTGATCGGAACGTCTCGGGTGGAGGTCTATTCCTTCGTTGACCGTGAGAGCTTGTGATGGGCTAAGTTGGGACACCCTGCAGGGATTTGAACTTTCGAAAGCCGTGCCTGCGGTTATGGGCAGATGGGAATTTGTTAACGTCCGTTGTAGAAAACCTGAAGTCGTCCCTAATTAAAATGAATCAACTGCGTGTGTAACCGTGATGGTCTCTTTCCGGCGGAGTCCGGGAAGTGAACACGGTTGTTGGAGTTATGCTTGACGTATGTAGCTATAGGATCACTTCTTGATCATACTTTTATCGACCGTGCTTTGCCTTCTCTTCTCGCTCTCATTTGCGTATGTTAGCCACCATATATGCTAGTCGCTTGCTGCAGCTCCACCTCATACCTTTTACCTTACCCATAATCTTAAATAGTCTTGATCGTGAGGGTGCGAGATTGCTGAGTCCCTGTGGCTCACAGATACTTCCAAAACCAGCTTGCAGGTACCGATGAGACCGTGCAGATGACGCAACCAAGCTCAGGAGGAGCTCATTGAAGATCTTGTCCTTTGTGTTGTTTCGTTCTAGTTGATCAGTAGTGGAGCCCAGTTGGGGTCGATCGGGGACCTTTGTCGCATTTGGGGTTCTTCTTTTATTTTGGTTCCGTAGTCGGACCATGAATGTATTTGATTGATGTAATGCTTTATTCATGTAATTGTGTGAAGTGGCGATTGTAAGCCAACTATGTATCCTTTTCCTTATTATATTACATGGGTTGTGTGAAGATTACCTCACTTGCGACATATGCCTTCAATGCGATTATGCCTCTAAGTCGTGCCTCGACATGTGGGAGATATAGTCGCATCGAGGGTGTGACAAGGGGGGTGATTAGACTACTTGACCAACTAAAAACTTAGCCTTTTCCCAATTTTAGTTCTTGGCAGATTTTAGCTAACTTAGAGCAAGTCAAGCAATCATCACACAATTCAAGCAAGCATGCAAAGAGTTTATTGGCAGCGGAAAGTAAAGCATGCAACTTGCAAGAATGTAAAGGGAAGGGTTTGGAGGATTCAAACGCAATTGGAGACACAGATGTTTTCCCGTGGTTCGGATAGGTGGTGCTATCCTACATCCACGTTGATGGAGACTTCAACCCACGGAGGGTAATGGTTGCGCGAGTCCACGGAGGGCTCCACCCACGAAGGGTCCACGAAGAAGCAACCTTGTCTATTCCACCATGGCCATCGCCCACGAAGGACTTGCCTCACTAGCGGTAGATCTTCACGAAGTAGGCGATCTCCTTGCCCTTACAAACTCCTTGGTTCAACTCCACAATCTTGTCGGAGGCTCCCAAGTGACACCTAGCCAATCTAGGAGACACCACTCTCCAAGAAGTAACAAATGGTGTGTTGATGATGAACTCCTTGCTCTTGTGCTTCAAATGATAGTCTCCCCAACACTCAACTCTCTCTCATAGGATTTGGATCTGATGGAAAGAAGATTTGAGTGGAAAGCAACTTGGGGAAGGCTAGAGATCAAGATTCATATGGTAGGAATGGAATATCTTGGTCTCAACACATGAGTAGGTGGTTCTTTCTCAGAACATATGAGTAGGAATGGTGTATGTGTTCTGATGGCTCTCTCTTCGAATGAAGAGGAGGTGGAGGGGTATTTATAGCCTCCACACAAAAATCCAACCGTTACACACAATCTACCAATCTCGGTGGGACCGAATCAGAAAACTCAGTCTGACCGAAATAGTAAACCTAGTGACCGTTAGGAATTTCGGTGGGACTAAGATGCAACTCGGTAGGACCGATTCGGTTAGGGTTTGAGCATAACGTAATCTCGGTGAGACCGATCGCACAAACTCGGTGAGACCGAGTTCGGCAATTAGCTAACCAGAGAGTTGATCAGGCAAACTCGGTGGGACCGACTTGCTCTTTCGGTGAGACCGAAAAGTTACAAGGAGGAAACATAGAGTTTACCTTGCATTCTCGGTGGGACCGATTCGCTCTTTCGGTGAGACCGAAAAGTTATGAAAGGGAAACAGAGAGTTTGCAAGCCATCTCGGTGAGACCGAGATCCTTATTGGTAGGACTGAGTTTGGCAGTGGCAAATGACAAGTGAAACTCGGTGGCGCCGGATTGACAGAATCGGTATGACCGAGTTTGGCTTAGGGTTTATGTCATTTGTGGATATGGAAAGGTGGTTGAGGATTTTGGAGCATATCACTAAGCACATAAAGCAAGAGGCTCATTAAGCAACACCTCATCCCTCCTTGATAGTATTGGCTTTTCCTAAAGACTCAATGTGATCTTGGATCACTAAAATATAAAATGAAGAGTCTTGAACTTTTGAGCTTGAGCTAATTCTTTGTCCTTAGCATTTTGAGGGTTCCACTTTCACATCCATGCCATGCCAATCATTGAGCTTTCCTGAAATAATCATCTTGAAATAGCATTAGCTCAATGAGCTATATGTTGTTATAAATTACCAAAACCACCTAGGGATAGTTGCACTTTCAATCTCCCCCTTTTTGGTAATTGATGACAACATATAGATCAAAGCTTCGACAAATAATAATAATCATGAAATACATCGTCGCTTTGAGATGTATGTGATAAGTAAGAGCTCCCCCTAAATTTGTGCATATTTTAAAATTTGCTTTGGATTGCAAATGCACAAGGAGTTAGAATCATGGGTTACTCTTCCATGTCACATACATCTTGGTGGAGCGCTCAAAAATGATAAGATTGAAATACATGCACTCATCACCAAGAATAGTGAATGATCACAAACGATAGATAGAATGATAATATTTAGCAAGCATTAAGCAACTATTAAGTGTAGCTTATGATCAAAACACTTGATCATCGATGTCTCACGAATAATGACATAGTATCGCACACGCAAGCAAACAAAGTTCAAAAAACCACCAAATAAAAACAAGAAAGAATAAAAGCAACACTCTCTCTCGAAGCCTATGATCTATACATTTTCTCCCCCTTTGGCAACGAGTTACCAAAAAGTTCCTAGAAAATGCATAGTGCTAAGTCGACGCTCAGGCTTGATCTTCAGGTGGTGGTGGAGTCCGGAGCACGCCAAGGACGAAGCCTTCGGTAGAAGTGGTCGGAGTCGAGGCTGAAGTGGATGCTGGAGCTAGTGGAACTGAGGCTGTGGCTGGCGCAGACGTTGTGGCTCTAGTGTCAGCAACTAGTAGTGCAGACGACCTCGGACCTCGTGGCACCCTCGCAAAAGCATCAGTCGTGGTCCTGCCTCTCCTCTCATTCATGTCCTCCTGAAGCTGCTCTACGGCGGTCTGTATCTCTGTCACCTTGATGTCCATGTCATAGAACCTCTGTTCCATGATCCTCTCTAGGCTCACCTGGTTCTGAGTCAGGGTAGCTATACTCTGCTCAATCCGCAGGGTGGACGCTATCAGGTAACCGAGCTGCTCTTGTTTGGTCTTCAAGAAGTAATCAGATGCCTCCGCTTGAGTAGGCATCCTGGCAGCTTTCTCCTTCTTCGCCTTCTCCTTCTGAGCTTTTGCATGGGCAGATGAGGGTTCATTCTCAGTCATAACCACTTGGTTATCCTCAAAATCTGGACAGATGGGCAGGTGTTCCTTATCCAATAAATACACGCCTGTGCCCATCTTGGAGTTGATGAGCTCCTGAATCTGTGGGGCATACCCACAACTCCTCTTCTGGTCTGCAGCTATCCTCTTGATTGTTTCCACAATGAGACTCATGACCTTGAATTTCTGAGGCACGTCAAAGATATGAAGCAAGTTGATCGCGTGACCTCTGATCATCTTGTGATCTCCAGATTTGGGCAGAAGGGTGTGCCTAAGGATCCAGTTGATCGTAGGCAATCCTGAGAGCAGATAGTGTACTGAGCCAAACTTGAAAGTGTCGAGCGCTTCATTTGGGATCTCCTTGTACATGTTGGACATGGAGTTATGATCCATCTTTTTCTTGGCATAAATGTCCAAGTCATCAGCTTGCTCCTCTCGGGCATTGATCAACTTCGCCCATTCTTCAACAGTGGATTGGTACCTTGTACCCTCTGACATCCATGTGATCCTGCCATCCGGATAAAAGTGTGCTGTGGAGTAGAATTGCATGATCAGCTCCTCGTTCCACTTTGTGAGCTTCTGCCCAACAAAGTCTGCAACTCCACACGCACTAAAGCTGTCAAATACACCAGGGTAGTACTCTTCATTGTCCTTGATGTAGGTCCAATCGACCCATCTCATGTCACAAATGATTGGCTTCTTGTCAAGCAAAACAGTCTCATAGAAATCTTGCTGCTCCTTGGTATGAAATCTGTAATCCACGGTAGTTCTTCTCCTAGAAGCATACGGGTCTGCTTCTCTCCATTTCCTCAGCCCTGAATCTCTCCTGAGCTTCATATCCTCGGCCACAGGATGAGCATCGTTGTGGTCTGGGATCTTGGGCTTGAGCTTCCTAAGGACACTCTCTTCCTCTTCTTCGATAGCTTCAGGCACTGGGGCCTTGTTCTTTTCCGCAGCTGGGATGCTTCGTGTGTTTCTCTTTGGTGCACTCTTAGGCTTAGATGCAGCCTTAGGTGCTTCCTTGGGCTTGGATGCAGCTGTTCCTGACCTTATAGCATCTCCCATGAGTTTGGCTGCCTTGGGTGCTGGTGCAGGAACCTCTTCTTCTTCTTCCTCCTCATCTACCATGATGGAGGCCTTCCCAAGCACTCTGGCTACAGTCTTCTTGACCCTTTCCTTCCTCTTTTTGCCCTCGGCAGCAACGGGCTCAATGGGTGCAGGCTTCACAGTTGAAGCTCTAGCCTTTGACATGGGCTGCCTGCCTGCTAGCCTTTTGATTTTCAGGCCTAGCTTTGTGCCTGCTGCTGGCTCAGCTCTCTTTGATGTGGCCTCTTCCTCTGCCACATAGTCCTCATCTTCAAAATCAGACGTTCTCTTCTTCCTTTGACGTGTGGCAGCCTTAGGCAGATTGCTGGGGGTGCTCCTGCTGCCATCATCAGAAGAACTTGAGGGGCTAGTGCCCTCACTCATCACAACTTGCTGCTCAGACACATTCTGGCTGTCACTTTGATCAGACATGTTGCAAACTGACTGCTGACCCTGTGAATAGATTATGGATAAGATAGAGTGGATGAGCATCACAAAAAGCAGAGATTTTTGCAAAAGATTAATTCAAAAACTTAGTTTTAGTTTTCCACAGAAAGCTTCTCGGATCTACTGATTTTCAAACTCGGTGACACCGAAGCAGTTTTGGCACCAGAACTGGTGAACTCGGTCAGACCGAGTCACAGTTCGGTGGCACCAAGACTGCTAGGGTTTCACAGAATTCCAAAATCGGTCGCACCGATAAGTTATTCTCGGTCAGACCGAGTTTCACTTGTGCAATGGCAAAAGCCAGATCGGTGGGACCGAGTTTTTCAACTCGGTGGGTCCGAGATGGTTTCGGCAGAAACCTAACCCTAAAATTTTCGAATTAAACCTAATCTACGAGTTCATTGACTGGATAGGAGTGTTTCAATCGTGGCAAGAATCATGATGATCACAATGTGCTAGGAATCGGAGTGGAGAATAGCGAAAAGATCGAGTCCATACCCTAGTTCGGCGGAGACTCGCTACGGCGGCAATGGCGGGGCAGAATTCCGTTGACGGCGGCGGAGACCAGCGACTGGAGGCTGCTGGCGGCGAGAAGACGATCCGGAGACCACGAAGGCAGAGCAGGCTGTCGCGCGGGCGAAGAGGTTTCGGAGAAATTTCCAAAATTTTGCCTGTCGCTATATATAGCCCGACCCTGTCGGTGTGACCGAGTGGAACAACTCGGTGGCACCGAGATGCAAAACTGTGTGCAGTTATTGCAACTCGGTGTGACCGAAAAGTTCAAATCGGTTGCACCGAGATCGAAAACCTAGATCAACTTAATGAACTCGGTAGGACCGAAAATGGAGTATCGGTCAGACCGAGATTCATAAAGAGGTTTTCGAAGTTTAAGTCTATGACGAATCGGGGACTCCGAGCGCTCCTCACACAGAGTGGTTCGAATCTGACTTGATCAAGTTTTGTGATGCAGCATGAATAGAGTTTGAGACGAGAAAAGCATAGATAGCTAGAGGAGGTTCTTAGGCATTCTTGTCCATCCACTTGGCAAAAGAAGAAAGCCAAACAATCAAAACAACAAGTGGATGCCCTCGAATGAGTAAAATATGCAACCAACATGCTCACACAATAAGATGGCAAATGAAATATGTGGCAAAGCATGCACAACCAATTCTAGCATCTATCAAGCAATTTGCGATGACTAGGTCATCTATATATGAGTATATTGACTTAGGAGTCAAGTGAGAACACTTGATCATAGGTCATACTCATCGTTTAAGCTCAAGTGGGGTTACCACTTTTACATAAAGCATTGTTGTATTCACATCTTTAGAGTTGCTTTAGCTCAAGTCTTAGAGTAAAGCTCCCCCTAGATGTGATATCCCCCCTAAGAGGGATAAACTAACCTTGGGTTTTGTCGATGATGACTTCATGTAGATGTTGAAGATGTGGATGCTCAATGTTGATGTAGATCACTTGGAGCTATCCATTTGAGTGAATTGCACTTTCAATACCTACATGGGTTAGTCCCACAAGGAACAAACAAGGATATCCATAGACATAGAGTGATGCACACACAAGATGATGTCCATGAAAACTTTAGGTTACCTTGTCCCTTGTCTTACCAACAAGAGGGTTTGTGACTCCTTGAACTAGTGCAAGATGTGGAAGTTGATTGCACTTGTTCTTGCCAAAATGATAAGAGTGAAGTATGTTGGCGGAGTCACCCTCAAGAACTCTCTAGTTCTTCTTCTTTTGGATCCACACCATCTTGATGGGAATCCTTGGAGTTGTAGTCGTACTTGATGTAGTGGAGCTTGAAGTAGTCTTGGGAATCCACTTGACTAAGGTCTTAGGAGCTTCTTCAAATGCATCAATCTCCTCTTGAAGCTTGTCCTTGCCTTTTTGCTTGTAGTCTTGTGGTGGAAGATCATCTTGAGCTTGTGTTCCCTTGAAGAAAGTATCATACTTGTCTTGTTGAGGAACAAACTTTGTCTTGGGGTATTGATCTTCTTCCCATTCAACTCCATTGGCATTGAACTTTCGTTCAAAACCAACACCTTGATTCTTCTGGTGCATTCCTTGCTTGCGCACAATTTCCTCGAATTGCTTACTCCCGGCAAGGCTCTTGTACACTCCTTTCTCTATGATTCCCTTCAATAAGCTATTTTCTTGCTCAAGTGTAACTTGGCTAAGAGAATCATTAGTGGAATCAAGAGAACTACTAGAAGCAACAATATTGGATTTAGCATGATCATTGTTACTACTAGAGGAAGAATCTTTCTTGTTCTTGTTACTAGACTTGACTTGAGGCATGTAAGTGGATAATAGTAAACGCTTGGCAATGTAAGAAGAACTTTTCTTCCGGAGATCATCATTGATTGCCTTTAAGAACTCATGCTCTTGCTCAAGATTGAGCTTTTCAAACCGTAATTTCTCGTGAGCTCTGAAAAGTTCTCGATGATCTTCGAAGATAGTTTCATGAGATAACTTAAGAGTGTTTAGTTCTTTCGTTAGAGCCTCAATCTTCTCCTTATCATTGTCATTCGTTTTAGCATGATTAATTGATATTTCACCATAGTACTCATCACTAGAGTTGTCAACAAGCAAGTCATCATCACCTAACAAGTCATCTTCATCACTATTAAAATCAACGTACTCGGGGTGTGTTACCTTAGGACCTTTGGCCATGAAGCATCTTCCAATTCCTTCATTTGGTGAGTCAAATATGTCGTAGGAGTTGGTTGACACAAGTGCTAGACCGGCAACACCTTCATCTTGAGTATCTTCGGAGTCGGAGTGATAACTTCTCTCGGAGTGGCTGTCGGAGTCGGAGCCGGATACCCATTCACCAACATGAGCTTGATGTCTTCGTTTTGTATAGCTCCTTGATGATTTTTCCTTCCTTTCTGAATCCTTGCTTCTCCGTGAGTATCTTTGTTCATAACGATCATCTCTACTCCTTCTCTCTCTTGGTGGAGATTCTTTGCTTCTTCTTTTTGGAGAATCTTCTCTTCTCTTGTAGGGAGCCGTACACTCATTGGAATAGTGTCCGGGTCTTCCATAATTATAGCAGTTTCGCTCTCGACTAGAAGATCTTTTGTCATTGTAGGACCTTGACTTGAAGCTTCTATCTTTGTTTCTACTCTTGTAGAACTTGTTGAAGTTCTTCACCATTAAGCTCAATTCTTCATTGAAGTTTTGTTTCTCACTTGATGATGTGGGGACTTCACATGACGCTTTGTAGGCACCACTTGATTTATTGTGAAGTTCCTCTTTATCCTTGAGTGACATCTCATGAGCAACAATCCTTCCAATTACTTCTGTTGGCTTGAGATCTTTGTAGTTGGGCATCATTTGGATTAATGTGCACACGGTATCATATTTCCCATCCAAGGCTCTTAGGATCTTCTTGATGATGAATCTATCGGTCATCTCTTCACTTCCTAAGCCGGCAATCTCATTTGTGATGAGAGCAAGCCTAGAGTACATTTCAGCGACACCTTCACCATCCTTCATCTTGAACTTGTCAAGTTGACTTCGGAGCACATCCAACTTGGATTCCTTGACGGAGTCGGTACCTTCGTGCATATCAATCAAAGTATCCCAAATTTCCTTTGCATTCTCAAGGCGGCTGATTTTGTTGAATTCTTCGGGGCACAATCCGTTGAAGAGAATATCACAAGCTTGAGCATTGTATTGCAACATCTTCAACTCATCCGCGGTAGCTTCACGGTTTGGTTCTCTCCCATCAAAGAACTCACCTTGCAAACCAACACAAACAATAGCCCATACAGCGGGGTTATGTCCAAGAATATGCATTTTCATTTTATGCTTCCAACTAGCAAAATTAGTGCCATCAAAGTAAGGACCTCTACGGTGATAATTTCCCTCGCTAGGCGCCATACTCTCCTAGGTTGTGAAACCAAGGCTATGACCACCAAAAGCTATGGAGATCAAGGCAAATGGAGACCAAAGCTCTGATACCACTTGTAGGATCGAAAGTATGTCTAGAGGGGGGTGATTAGACTACTTGACCAACTAAAAACTTAGCCTTTTCCCAATTTTAGTTCTTGGCAGATTTTAGCTATCTTAGAGCAAGTCAAGCAATCATCACACAATTCAAGCAAGCATGCAAAGAGTTTATTGGCAGCGGAAAGTAAAGCATGCAACTTGCAAGAATGTAAAGGGAAGGGTTTGGAGGATTCAAACGCAATTGGAGACACAGATGTTTTCCCGTGGTTCGGATAGGTGGTGCTATCCTACATCCACGTTGATGGAGACTTCAACCCACGGAGGGTAACGGTTGCGCGAGTCCACGGAGGGCTCCACCCACGAAGGGTCCACGAAGAAGCAACCTTGTCTATTCCACCATGGCCATCGCCCACGAAGGACTTGCCTCACTAGCGGTAGATCTTCACGAAGTAGGCGATCTCCTTGCCCTTACAAACTCCTTGGTTCAACTCCACAATCTTGTCGGAGGCTCCCAAGTGACACCTAGCCAATCTAGGAGACACCACTCTCCAAGAAGTAACAAATGGTGTGTTGATGATGAACTCCTTGCTCTTGTGCTTCAAATGATAGTCTCCCCAACACTCAACTCTCTCTCATAGGATTTGGATCTGATGGAAAGAAGATTTGAGTGGAAAGCAACTTGGGGAAGGCTAGAGATCAAGATTCATATGGTAGGAATGGAATATCTTGGTCTCAACACATGAGTAGGTGGTTCTTTCTCAGAACATATGAGTAGGAATGGTGTATGTGTTCTGATGGCTCTCTCTTCGAATGAAGAGGAGGTGGAGGGGTATTTATAGCCTCCACACAAAATCCAACCGTTACACACAATCTACCAATCTCGGTGGGACCGAATCAGAAAACTCGGTCTGACCGAAATAGTAAACCTAGTGACCGTTAGGAATTTCGGTGGGACTGAGATGCAACTCGGTAGGACCGATTCGGTTAGGGTTTGGGCATACGGTAATCTCGGTGAGACCGATCGCACAAACTCGGTGAGACCGAGTTCGGCAATTAGCTAACCAGAGAGTTGATCAGGCAAACTTGGTGGGACCGACTTGCTCTTTTGGTGAGACCGAAAAGTTACAAGAAGGAAACATAGAGTTTACCTTGCATTCTCGGTGGGACCGATTCGCTCTTTCGGTGAGACCGAAAAGTTACGAAAGGGAAATAGAGAGTTTGCAAGCCCATCTCGGTGAGACCGAGATCCTTATCGGTAGGACCGAATTGCTAGGGTTTGGCAGTGGCAAATGACAAGTGAAACTCGGTGGCGCCGGATTGACAGAATCGGTATGACCGAGTTTGGCTTAGGGTTTAGGTCATTTGTGGATATGGAAAGGTGGTTGAGGATTTTGGAGCATATCACTAAGCACATAAAGCAACAGGCTCATTAAGCAACACCTCATCCCTCCTTGATAGTATTGGCTTTTCCTAAAGACTCAATGTGATCTTGGATCACTAAAATATAAAATGAAGAGTCTTGAACTTTTGAGCTTGAGCCAATTCTTTGTCCTTAGCATTTTGAGGGTTCCACTTTCACATCCATGCCATGCTAATCATTGAGCTTTCCTGAAATAATCATCTTGAAATAACATTAGCTCAATGAGCTATATGTTGTTATAAATTACCAAAACCACCTAGGGATAGTTGCACTTTCACCTGATCATGGCGCCCGAGCCCCACCTTGCGTGCCCGCCTCCTCATCCTCCCAGCCGCAGCAGATGAACGGGAGGCTTCGCGCCTGTAGCTCCTCGCCGGAGCAGGCAACCGGACCGCTCCAGGAGGCTTGCAGCCCCTGCTCCGGTGCGCCCCTACCCCGAGGTCCTCTCGTGCGCCACTTCTGCTCCCTCGCTCTCGATTGGAACGAAGGGAGGAGCCCCTCGACCTCGAGCCACCACAGCAGGCGGACCTCCGCATCCGGCCATGCTGCCGGCAAGCCCTGTCTCCTCCTCCTCACCCTGTTTCCCCTTCTTCTCTCTCTAATCCCCGTGCCGTCGTTGGCCTGTCAGTACTAGCCCGCCACGGAGTTCGTGAGCCGCGCCCTCCATTTCTGCACCTGGATCCGCACCACGCCGGCTGCTCCACCTCGGGTCCCCGCCTCCTGCTTCTTCCCGGCAAGAGCCACACCTCTGCCTCGTTCGGTTCGAGCGAACGAGCAAGCGGGATGCCCGTTCCGCCCTCTGCTTCACCCGGCATCGAATGAGGAGACGAGGGCCTCGCCGTACCCGTTGACCGCTCGACCTCCTCTGCTTCTGCATCAATCAAGAGAGGACGCTCGCGCCCAGATGCCAGATCCTCTGCTCGTTGACCCTCCGCGTTGACCCGATCGCCCTGCCTCCACTCGATCTGCCTACGAGGCCCAGCTCCAGCGCAAGGGGCGGCCCAGATCCGCAGCGCCACCCTGGTCCAGCACCGAATCCGGACCGTTTTGGCCCAATGTGAGCAGCTTCCATCCAGCCCAGATCCACCAGATTCGGCCCGATATGTTTTTTTTCCTGTTGCTGCGATTTTGTCGATTTATCCAGCGAATTACTGTTTTACAGATAGGCCCCTAGACTTCATGCATCTAATAACTAATTAACCATGCATCGGATCTAAATAAATTACATATGAAACTTGCTTAGAATTTTGTGTAGATTAATAATTTGCCACTTTCATCTATGTTTAAAATGCTTAAAATGTTGTTTGTTTAAATTTGCTTAAATAACTTGCTAAAATGATTTAATTCATAACCTAATCAACCGTAGCTCGGTTTGTAACAAACTTTATATGTAAATGGGGTAGAAAAATGCCTAGTTGAACTTGGTGGCATCACTTTGCATGTTTAACAACTATAAAATATGGTTTAGGGCACAACAGTACCAAATCTAATATATGCATATGAGGATTTTCCGGAATTGTTGTTCGTTGTTTCCGGCCTCATTAAAACTTGACTAGATAGGTAGTTTTACTTTGCTCCACCTCTTGCCATGTTTAACAACATTTAATATTGTTGGGTACATAAACGAGATTGAACTAAATAAGTCACGTGGTGTTTCGTCAATATGCAACGGAGTTGCATATTGAGCTCCACTTAACTTGTAGTTTTGTTTGTGCACTTTGCCATGCCATGCCTCATTAAACCGGACATGCATCATACTTGTTTGCGCATCGTGCAATGCTTATGTGATGATTGTTCACTATGCAGTTTGCTTCCTTTCCGGTGTACTTCTTCTCGGTAATCCGGTAACGTTGCGTTTGTGAGGATACGTTGGCTACGTCCGTTTGTCTTCTTCATGGACTCGTTCTTCTTCCTTGCGGGATCTCAGGCAAGATGACCATACCCTCGAAATCACTTCTATATTTGCTTGCTAGTTGCTCGCTCTTTTGCTATGCCTATGTTGTGATACCTACCACTTGCTTATCATGCCTCGCATATTGCCATGTCAAACCTCTAACCCACCTTGTCCTAGCAAACCGTAGTTTGGCTATGTTACCGCTTTGCTCAGCCCCTCTTATAGCGTTGCTAGTTGCAGGTGAAGATTCGAGTTTGTTCCTTGTTGGAACATGGATATATTGTTAGGATATCACAATATCTCTTATTTAATTAATGCATCTATATACTTGGTAAAGGGTGGAAGGCTCGGCCTTATGCCTGGTGTTTTGTTCCACTCTTGCCGCCCTAGTTTCCGTCATACCGGTGTTATGTTCCTTGATTTTGCGTTCCATACACGGTTGGGTTATAATGGGAACCCCTTGATAGTTCGTTTTGAATAAAACTCCTCCAGCAAGGCCCAACCTTGGTTTTACCATTCGCCACCTAGCCTTTTTCCCTTGCGAGTCGCGCATCCCGATGGTCATCTTTATTTTAACCCCCCCGGGCCAGTGCTTGTCTAAGTGTTGGTCCGAACTAGAGTCCTTTGCAGTGCCACCTCGGGGAAACTTGAGGGCTGGTTTTAGTTGTACAGAGCGCTCATCTGGTGTTGCCCTGAGAACGAGATATGTGCAGCTCCTATCAGGATGTCGACACATCGAGCGGTCTTGCTGGACTTGATTTACCATTGTCAAGGATGTCTTATAACCGGGATGCCGAGTCTGATCGGATTGTCTTGGGAGAAGGAATATCCTTCGTTGACCGTGAGAGCTTGTGATGGGCTAAGTTGGGACACCCCTACAGGGATTTGATCTTTTGAAAGTCGTGCCCGCGGTTATGGGCAGATGGGAATTTGTTAATGTCCGATTGTAGAAAACCTAAAACCTTAACTTAATTAAAATGCATCAACCGCGTGTGTAACCGTGATGGTCTCTTCTCGGCGGAGTCCGGGAAGTGAACACGATGTTGGAGTAATGCTTAATCGTAGGTTGTTCTAGGATCACTTCTTGATCATAGTTTGTTCAACCGTGCTTTTGCCTTCTCTTCTCGCTCTCATTTGCGTATGTTAGCCACCAAATATGCTAGTCGCTTGCTGCAGCTCCACCTCATACCTTTTACCCTACCTATAAGCTTAAATAGTCTTGATCGCGAGGGTGTGAGTTGCTGAGTCCCCGTGACTCACAGATACTTCCAAAACCAGTTTGCAGGTGCTGATGAAACCGTGTCGGTGACGCAATCGAGCTCAAGGAGGAGCTCGATGAAGATCTCGTTCGTTGTGTTGTTTCGTTTCAGTTGATCAGTAGTGGAGCCCAGTTGGGACGATCGGGGATCTGTGTAGCATTTGGGGTAGTCTTCTTTTATTTTGGTTCCGTAGCCGGACCTTGTGTGTATCTGGTTGATGTAATGTTATATTCATGTATTGTGTGAAGTGGCGATTGTAAGCCAACTATGTATCTCTTTCCCTTATGTATTACATGGGTTGTGTGAAGATTACCTCACTTGCGACATTGCTTACAATGCGGTTATGCCTCTAAGTCGTGCTCCGACACGTGGGAGATATAGCCGCATCGTGGGCGTTACATTAGCGAACGTTCACTGTTTATCTCTTCACAGCGAACGAATCCGTCGGTTTAGGTTCTATAGCTAACGCTCGTTTGATAGGATTTTTCTTTTTCTTTTAGTTTTCTGCCAGGGACCTATCCGTAGTGTTTTATTTACAGTTAGCCCCTGGTGTTCAAATGACTACAACTTTTTACTCGCTTGTCCAAATCCAACGAAACCAACGCCCACTTCTTCGTTATGATCCCCTCTATCCAGTAAAGCAACTTAAACATATTTTTGGAAGTTTAAAATTTGGTTTCAAATAGATTTGAATTCAAACTTCTTTTGTTCATAACTCGAGTTTTATAACTCCGATTTAATGATTCTTTTCGCAATTTGAAGCTCTTGACCTATACTTTCTAATAGGCCAAATTCAATCAATTTTGGTACTGTTAGAAATTGTTTTCTGATAGAAGAGTTAATTGCTTGTTTTCGAAGTTTTCTAAAGTCTTTTCTTCGATTCTTTTGCATGATTGCTTATGTGTGGTTAGAATTGCTTGCTCACGATAGATTGACTGGAGTGTGACGAGTAGAACTATCAGGAGTTATGAGTGTGAATCATCTTCATCAATAGTACAAGGCAAGTTCATAGTTTGATCATATTTTTCTTACCCAGTTTTTATGCATTAGTTTCACCCTGAAACATTGCATGAGTAGGATGTGTTAACATGTGGGTATTGAAAGTTCAAGTTATCGACTAGAGGGGGGGTGAATAGGCGATTTTTATGAAAGTCTTCAAAACATGGGAGTTTCGAAGATAAATGAAATAAGTGAACCTATAACCATGCAGCGGAAGGTAGACTACACTAGACAAGCCATAGTCAAGTATTCAATGAAGTGAGATCATGAAGACTAATAGGAGCTAGGCAGTACGGATCAGGATGGAAGATAGTATGAAACCAATCTGAACAAACAGTCACACAGTGAAGACAAATGGACAATGCAAACAGGCAATGACTTCACAAGGACCAACTGTCAATAAAGAGATGGGAAGGATAGAACCAGTGGCTTGTTGAAGACAATGATTTGTTGGACCGGTTCCAGTTGCTGTGACAACTGTACGTCTGGTTAGGGAGGCTGAGATTTAACTCAGAAGACCGTGTCTTCACCTTATTCCCCTTGAGCTAAGGACACCTAGTCCTCGCCCAATCACTCTTGTAAGTCTTCAAGGTAGACTTCCGAACCTTCACAGACTTCGTTCACCGGCGATCCACAATGACTCTTGGATGCTCAGAACGCGACGCCTAACCGGCTGGAGGATTCACAGTCCTCAAGTGTAACAAGTCTTCAGATCACATAGACAGGAAGACTTCAGTGATGCCTAACACTCTTTGGCTCTGGGTGTTTAGGGCTTTGTCCTCGCAAGGATTTCTCTCTCAAAGGCTTCGAGGTGGGTTGCTCTCAAAAGACAAAAGCCGTGCACTAACTTTGAGCAGCCACCAATTTATGGTGCAGGGGGTAGGCTATTTATAGCCACTAGGCAACCCGACCTGATTTGTCCGAAATGACCCTGGGCCACTAAGGAACCGACATGTGTTCCAATGGTCAGATTTCAAACACACGCCACAACTTCACTTGGGCTACAAGTAAAGCTAACTCATCCAGCTCTGGATAAGATTTGCTCTCATTGTCTTCGCTCGAAGACATAGGATTTTGGTTAAGCATCGCTTCAGTCACTCTGACTTTGTTCATTGGGACCCCACTTAACAGTATGGTGGTTCCTATGACTCAACAAAGAAGAAAAGTGTTGTGGAAACATCACGACAGATGTCCTAGTGTGAGGACTTAGTCGTGAGGCCAACGCATCTATGCGGTAGCTTGAAGGGGTTGATCGGAATCGAGAGATGCAACATGCAAGACAAAGATTTAGATAGCTTCGGGCCCCGGGAAACATCATCCGGTAACAACCCTACTTGCTGTTTGTGGCTAGGTCTCATTAGCATGATGAGGGAGTCGCCGTAACTCAGGCTCTCATAGTTGTGTCTAGACTTAATCACTATTCAACTCCCCCTCTTGGGGTGCCCTGCCCCTCCTTATATATGTTGAAGGGGCGGGTTACATGTAGAGTCCAACTCGGACTTAAGACTTAACTATTCTATTTTCTCTCCATGGGCTTTCTTTAACATTTCGGGCTTCTTAACTGTTAACCTACAATCTGGCTTACCATCTGGCTTAACTGTTAGGCTTAACTGTGTGGCTTACCGTCCGGCTTAACTATTCGGCTAAACTGTCTGGCTCATATGACTGTGTCTGCCGGGTTACACGACTGTGTCTGCCGGGTTACATGACTGTGTCTCCGCCGGCTTATAGTCTGCCGGGTCACCAATGAAAACATCAACTCCTAGCCGGGTCATATCTTCGGCCGGGTCATACCGCGGGGTATATCCCCGACATTAGCCCCCAGTTTAATTTGGATTCATCCATGTTAAACTGATCCTGTAAAACAAACACAAGAACAATTTTGACAGACTATGCTCCGGGTTAAATATCTTTGTAAGCCGCTACCTGATCATCCTTAACTCCTTGTTATTTCCTTCTTCGAAAATCCGGGTCAATAAGTCAATTTCATAATCAATTTGCTGATGTTGGTTTCTCACAGAGAAAGACTGTGAAGAATAATTCAATTGACTCAGCTCCCAATGCTTAAAAATATTGGTCTTTGAAATACTCAGGTGACCTTCAACTGGCTTAAAGATGAAAAACTTGTTGGGTTATAAATAGATAATTCCGAGTTATAATTATTGCAAACACCCGGTTAGTCTGGTTTACTCAAAACTGAGAATTTGAAGATTTTTCTCCCTTATATCCATATTACCTGTAGCCCCCAAGTCTTGAGCAGAAAACAAAGTGGTGACTTAAGACTTGCTTCAACATAAATATTGCCACTTTGAGGAAATCCATGTTGTTCATCTCAGTCACTAGTAAAGACCGAATACTCCATATATGTAGCCCCCAAGTGCCGGGTTGTCATGCTTGTAGCAACTTGGGACTTGTGATTTCCTTATATATACTCATAAAAACTTCAACCAGTGTAGCCCCCAAGGGCCGGTTCATTATGCAATAATGAGTAGGGACTTTATAAATATGATCATATAGACTTGAATAACAACGTGTAGCCCCCAAGGGCCGGCTCAGTAAGATAATATTGAGCTGGGACTTTATATATACTTCTTTGAAAAGAACATCATATGATGTAACCCCCATCATGGGGCTTGAACCTACGTCCACATGTTTTAAGAGCTTTGTGCTTTACCAACTGAGCAGTGGACCCTTCAATATAATGGAATACAACTTGTGTACCTTAAATTGTTGATAGGAGCAATTGGTAGCCCCCAAGGGCCGGCTCATTACAATGTGGTGAGTCGGATCTTCAATAAGGCCGGTAAAAATAACTTTGCATTAGCCCCCAAGTGCCATGGTGCATGCTGGCAGTGACATGGGACTTGCATATTTGATGTAATCTCAACTTGAATAATGTAGCCCCCAAGTGCCGGGTCATAAGCCTGCAGCGACTCGGGACTATCCCTTCCATTGTAGAATAAATTGTATCCATTGATAAAATAATATCCATTGCGCTGAAGCGACTTTGAAAACCTCAATTGTAATATTGGTTATTGATAACCATAATAAAAATCCAGCCATGTTGGCTATTAAAGATTTGAATAATATAACCCGGTTTGAAAAACCAGTTCTTGTGATATTGAATTGTACTGCCGGTTTAGGATACCTGTGCAGTAAGGGTGATAACCCAATCTTTAGAAGCCAAAAACTTCCAAATGTTTATAATTGTCATATATGGCGACTTATCATCCAAAGTCAAGCTGGGTTAATCGAAACCACATATATGCTTCAGATATGAACAAAAAAGGTCTCAAGACAAAACCAAAGATTGTTTTCAAAAATATTAAGCCAAATAGAAAGAAAAATCGAGGCTTCTGATTCGAATATGATCAGTAAACCGTTCCACAGGGGTTAAGCTAGGATTCAAATACGATCATGTAGCCCCCAGTGGCTTTGGCATTGCGCTGATCAAGAGGGTACTGAGGGAGTCCTGGATTAGGGGGTGTCCGGATGGCCGGACTATACCTTCAGCGGGACTCCTGGACTATGAAGATACAAGATTGAAGACTTCGTCCCGTGTCCGGAAGGGACTTTCCTTGGCGTGGAAGGCAAGCTTGGCGATACGGATATGTAGATGTCCTACCATTGTAACCGACTTTGTGTAACCCTAGCCCTCTCCGGTGTCTATATAAACCGGAGGGTTTTAGTCCGTAGGACAACATACAGAACAACAATCATACCATAGGCTAGCTTCTAGGGTTTAGCCTCTCCGATCTCGCGGTAGATCTACTCTTGTACTACCCATATCATCAATATTAATCAAGCAGGACGTAGGGTTTTACCTCCATCAAGAGGGCCCGAACTTGGGTAAAACTTTGTGTCCCTTGCCTCTTGTTACCATCTGGACTAGACACACAGTTTGGGACCCCCTGCCCGAGATCAACCAGTTTTGACACCGACATTGGTGCTTTCATTGAGAGTTCCTCTGTGTCATCGACATCAGGAAGGATGCCTCACCCTGTCTTTAAAGATGGCACCATTGCTAAGGGAGCTTTGAGTGTCGGCCAAACCCTCCGGCTAGGTGGTTTTCTTATGACCGCTGTTCGGCTTCTACGCCGATGATGACCTCTCGAGCCATCGAAAACAATCTTCATGTTAGCACGGAACTTGCCGAGCAGTTAGATCCAATGGAGCTCTCCTCCATAAACGAGCTCTTGGATCGCATCGCCGCCCTGGGAGTCGCTACGGATTACGACCAGATTGGGCCTAAACCTGATCTGAGAGAGATTAACTCTCCCCAAGTCACCCATCACGTTGCCGTGGTAGAGGGACAGTGCGGCGACCCTTCATCTATCTTAAGGACTAGCTACGTCCGGATTCCCGATCCCTCCAAGCCGGATACCCGCGGAGGGGAGGATATCACTCAAGACCTGAACTTAGAGTCAGGCGACGGGCTGGATTCATTGGACAACATCCAGGAATCCAAATTTTAGAGTTTGGAAACTCCTCGGCCTCTGAGCCTCAGATTGGGTGAGGCTTCGGATTTAATTCCACCCACCCACCCAAACACAAGCGATCTATCCCAAATCAGGAAAGAGCCCGAAGAAACAGTACATCATTACCGGGCCAGATTCCTCCTGGTTAGGTACAGGATAAGGGACTGCCGCAAGGAAGACGCAATCTCAATCTTCTGCAATAATTGCACGGACAAGGGAATCCTCAACGCCATAAGTCGCCGTGATATTACACGCTTCGCTGACTTGGCGTCCATCATACGAAAGTACTTTGTGATGGAAAGCGCCTGGAAAACCAAAATAAAATTTTGGGACGATCCGGCCCTGAATACAAACCCAGTCCGAAATAAAAGGGTGCATCATCGCCAGACACCCGGGTCAAACACCAAAAAGAAAAAACCCTCTACAGGGCATGGAACCGTACTGGAAGGATGGGTCAATGGACCCTATAAAATTCATAGTACAGAGGATGCCACACCAACTCACAGCCTTAGAGCATGTTGGATACTACGGTAGGTGGCCAAAATTGGCGAAGATCTCCTAATTCCGGAGGCCACAGAAAGCCACCCCAGAGACACCAATACGGTATTAACAGTCTCGAGACTTTCGCATCAAATAATATGCAAAAAAGGACACTCCGCAGCCTTGCCGAAGTCTACCAAGTAGCAACAATAAACCCATGGAGTGACACGGCTATTACCTTTAACGCCAGTGATGAACCTAAATTCCGAATAGCCTGAGCACCAGCCGCATTGGTCCTCAGTCCAATAGTGGATGGCTTTCGTCTTACCAAGGTACTCACGGACGGCGGCAGCGGATTGAACCTCATTTACGAGGAAACCCTTCAAAAAAAGGAAATAGACTGCACCCGCATTGAGCGAAGCAGCACAACCTTTACAGGAATAATCCCGAGTCGGGAAGCGCGCTGTACAGGAAAAATCACTCTAGATGTGGTGTTCGGCACGCCGGATAATTACAGGTCCGAAGAGGTCATGTTCCATGTGGCTCCGTTCAGCAGCGGTTATCACGCTCTGCTAGGGCGGGAAGCGTTTACAATCTTCCAAGCAATACCCCATTACGGGTACATGAAGCTCAAGATGCCCGGGCCTAACGGGATCATCACTCTCGCTAGTGATCCGGACATAGCACTCCGTGCCGAAAACAAGACAGACGTATTGGCCCTTGAGGCACTATCCAAAGCCCTAGTGGCTGAGGAACTGACTGCGCTGCGCTCCATAGTGAATAGGGACGATGTGGTACTCGACAAAAGATCCAAGTCCACCTCCTTTAAACCGGCGGACGAAATAGTCAAATTCCAGGTCCATCCAACGGACCCCAATAAAATAGCTTCCATCGGGGCATAGTTAAACCCTGATGTAGACGCCGCACTGCGAGAGTTCCTACGAGAGAATTGGGACATTTTCGCTTGGCACCCTTCGGACATGCCAGGAATCCCATGCAGGCTGGCCGAGCACAGCTTAAATATCCTAAAAGGATTCAAACCTGTCAAACAAGCTCTTCCGTGTTTTTCCGAACCTAAGAGACAGGCCATGGGAGAGAGCTAGCAAAGCTATTGGAGGCTGGATTCATCAGAGATATAAAACATCTGGACTGACTAGCAAACCTGGTGATGGTACCAAAGAAGGACAAATCCTGGCGCATGTGCGCTGATTTTAAAGACCTTAACAAGGCTTGCCCAAAGGATCCCTTCCCCCTCCCCCGCATCGATCAAATTATCGACACTACCGCAGGACACGATTCGTTGTGTTTCCTCGACGCATATTCCGGCTACCATCAAATCAAGATGGCAGAATCAGACCAAGCCGCAACGGCATTTATCACACCATACGGCCCATTCTGCTTCAACACAATGCCCTTCGGGCTAAAAAACGCCGGCGCAACATATCAGCGCATGATTCAGACATGTCTGGCAAACCAGATCGGCAAAACAGTGGAGGCATATGTAGATGATGTGGTCGTCAAAACAAGACATGTCGAATCTCTAGTAGACGACTTGAGGCTCACATTTGATAACCTCCGAACAAACGACATCAAGCTCAACCCGGAAAAATGTGTTTTCGGCATTCCAGCCGGAAAGCTCTTGGGCTTCATTGTATCCGGTAGAGGAATTGAAGCAAATCCAGCTAAGATCCCAGCTCTGTCATAGTTGGATATCCCAAAAGACCTCAAACAAATACAAAAGTTAACCGGATGCGTGGCGGCTCTAAGCCGCTTTATCTCCCGCTTGGGAGAAAAGGCCCTACCACTTTACCGCCTCCTTTGGCGCACCGAACACTTCGAATGGACGGATGCAACCACGGCCGGACTCGACGAAATAAAAGCCATATTGGCAACAAACCCAGTCCTGGCCGCGCCAAACATTGGCGAACCAATGCTATTGTACATTGCAGCAACACATCAGGTTGTAAGCGCAGTGCTCGTCGTTGAACGAGAAACGGATGGACACAAATTCCCCCTTCAAAAGCCGGTCTATTATGTGTCCACTATCCTCACTCCATGCAAATCACGGTACCCGCATTATCAAAAGATTGCTTACGCAGTATTCATGGCATCCCGGAAGCTATGACACTACTTTCAAGAGTGTTCAATAACAGTAGCCTCGAAAGTACCACTTAACGATATTATAAACAACCGTGACGCAATAGGCCGGATTGCAAAATGGGCCATTGAGCTCCTCCCGTTCGACATAACTTATAAGCCACGGCGAGCCATCAAGTTGCAAGTTTTGGCCGACTTCGTCGCAGAATGGACGGAGGCCGAACTCCCTAAAAAGTACGGCACATATTCAAATTGGATCATGCATTTCAACGGCTCCAAGATGTTGGCCGGACTAGGGGCTGTCATTGTTTTGACGTCCCCCACAGGAGACACAGTTCAATACGTACTCCAGATTATGTACACAGACTCCAACAATGCAGCCGAATATGAGGCCCTTTTACATGGTCTCCGGATGGCAGTATCCATGGGCATTCAACGCCTAGAGGTGCGCGGGGACTCGAACCTCGCAATATCCCAAATAAATGGAGACTTCGATGCCAAGGATCCAAAAATGGCAGCTTACCGCAACGCCGTCCTAAAAATGTCAGCTCGGTTCGAAGGGCTTGAATTTCACCATATAGCCCGGGAAAATAATCAGGCGGCAGATGTCCTGGCACGCATCGGTGCAAAACGCAATGTAGTCCCCCCCAAAATCTTCTTGAAAAGGCTGTTCAAGCCATCCGTAATATGGGAAGGGGAGCCGAACAATAACAGCCCAGACCCAACCGCACTGTCTGACACCGAACATTCTGACACAATCGGAGGCTCTGCCAATGAAATAACACCTTCAGCCCACGTAATAATGGCCGTCATCGCCCCGTGGACAGAACCATTCCTCGCCTACCTTACTAGGCAGGAACTCCCCGAGGACCAAATTGAGGCACGCTGCATAGTGCGGCGATCCAAAGCCTACAAAGTCCACGAGGGAGAGCTTTATAAGAAAAGCACTACCGGAGTACTTCAAAGGTGCATCTCCGAAGAGGAAGGGCGGAACCTCCTGGCTGAAATTCATGCCGGACTCGGCGGTCATCACGCTACAGCTCGGTCCCTTGTAAGCAAGGCCTTCCGTACAGGCTTTTATTGGCCGACGGCCCGGGCAGACGCCCAGGACTTAGTCCAACGATGCGCCGGTTGCCAGCTCTTTGCAAACCAAAGCCATATGCCACCCACCGCCCTCCAAACTATCCCCACCACTTGGCCCTTCGCGGTCTGGGGGCTTGACATGGTGGGACCCCTTAAAGGCGGAACCCACAAGCAAAAATACTTACTGGTCATGGTGGATAAGTTCACCAAATGGATAGAAGCCAAGCCTGTTAAGACGGCCGAATCCGGACCGGTGATAGACTTTTTATCCGGGGTTGTACACCGCTACGGCGTCCCCCACAGCATCATCACTGATAACGGCACGAACTTTACGGCCGACGAGGTAAAACTCTGGTGCAAAAACATGGGCATCAAGCTCGATTATGCTTCCGTCTATCACCCACAAACTAACGGTCAGGTCGAACATGCAAATGATCTTATCATGAGTGGCATCAAACCCAGATTAGTGCGGTCCCTCAAGGAATCTAACACGCACTGGGTAGAGGAGCTCGACTCCGTACTCTGGGGGCTGCGGACCACGCCGAATCGTACCACCGGATACACACCATTCTTTATGGTGTACGGCGCAGAGGCAGTTCTGCCTTGCGACATAATTCATGACTCACCTCGAGTGCGCATGTATGAAGAAAGAGAAGCCGAACTCGATCGGCAGGACAGTTTGGACGCATTGGAGGAGGAGCGTGACATGGCAAAAGCCCATTCCGCATTCTATCAACAATAGGCGCGAAGATACCAAAGCAGAGAAGTACGGGCCAAAAATTACAATGTTGGCGAATTAGTTCTACGCCTGCCGAACAAGAAAAAGGACAAACTCAAGCCCAAGTGGGAAGGTCCCTTCATAATTGACCAAGTCCTGACTGGTGGAGTGTACCGCCTGCGAGATGCATCGGATAACCGACTCGAGCCGAACCCATGGAACGTAGCCCGTCTCCGAAGATTCTATGCCTAGCGCCGGACTCTGTGTTCGTCTCCTTCCTCTGTCCATTTTTTATATACTGTCTGTCTTACATTTCTCTCCTTCTCCCCTTCCTTTCTCTTATAGCCTTTAAAGGCTCATCAAATGACATGCTATTCGCACTCATTAAACCTGGGGGCTTCTTTTAACAGAAGCTTATTTATACGGGCTTCATGCCCAACACATGTGTTACACTTCCGCATGTACCTTTTATTTCACCATTATATGCATCGATATGACTTAAGTTTTGGCCAAGCTGGGTTGACTGGCTCCTGTGCTTACCCCTACGTTCCCGATTATTCGGCTAGGCGGTAAAGGGAGCACCTCTGCGATTGTTTCTGCCGGATCAGCCAGATGTGTACCTCAGACTGGGTGAAGCCGAAAGCCAGCGTTCTTAAGGGAATATTCGGTCGGTGACCTAAAAGATGATCTTTTCACTTATTTATTTATGCGCCCCCAAATGCTTTTTCCTGCGCCTTTTTCGCAGAATGGGCATGCACTTTAGGGCATGCCTCCCAGGGAAAGGAACCCCTAACAGAACTATTCTCCCTGGAAGATGTTTCTTACTAACCATGTAATATAACATAACTAGTTGGGCACTTGTCTGTTCACGCACTAAGGACCCCTATGCCTGGTCTCCATGCATTCCCCGGTTCTTATATAACCGCATGGGAATTCGGACACACTCCGAACCGTCAGGTCCCGAGGCTGAAGCGAAAAGGTCGGCCATGACAAACGATCTACAATCTGGCTAGAAGGCATTATAAAAGTCAATTAAATTACATAGTCATTCCGACTGATTGTATTCCTCTTCAATACCATCTCACAGGCTGTCTAATTTACAGTCCTGCTGGGAATACTTTGCGGCCAATCCTACTTGGCCGTATACTAAGCTTACAGGGATGTCCTTCCCATTGGGCCCCATAGGACCGACCTCGGCCATGTGGTTGGGGTCAGCCTTGGTGTACCGCGTCTTCACCATGGCCCAGGCCTCTCTAGTGCCTTGACGGCAGGCCGATATCTTCCATAATCAGAAGTGCCGCCGTGCTCCCATTAGCTTCTCCGCAAGCTCTCCAAGACCTTCGGGCATGGAGATGGATGGCCACAGGGCCTGGGCGACGCCTTGCATCACCTTCCGAACTCGCTCGAGCAGTTGCGAGAGCTCGGGAAGAAGGTCACCCGTAGAACCGGGCATCTCCTCTGCAGGACGACCTGTTAACACACCTACAGACATTACTCTGTTAGTCGACTTCCCCGCCGAACTTTTTTTCAAAGGTTCGTTCAAGCACTTACTAAATATGCCGCGCCGAAGCCGCTGATTCTCCTTAACGGAGTCTGACAGCTGGGCACGAACATCTTTTAGGTCGACGCCCAGCTTGGTGTTGGCATCTTGGAGATCGTTCTTCTCCCGCCTCACCTTTGTCAGCACCTTCTCACCAGCCTTCAGCTGGCGTAGGAGGTGTTGCCTTTCCAGATTCAATCCGGCACCATCTGCAATTTCATTTGTCAGATTCGCACCCATGCCATGCTTCGCAAAATACTTATCTTTTGAAGTGTATATTACCAGAGGGGGTCTCCTTGGGCTCCCCTGCCGCGGCTAGTGCAGCCTCAAGTTGGGCTTTGCACTCTTCCAGCTCCTTGGACAGTAGGGAATTCTTTTCTGTAAGAACCTGCGTAACAAATGATCCTTAAATCAGTTATTCTAACTGTTTCAAGTCTCGGGGGCTACTGGCATATATATATAATTACCAAAATTTTCTTACCCGTATGTCTTTTACATATTGCTCCGTGGCTCTGGCTAGACCATTTTCAGCGGCACGGAGGTACGCATCTCCCGAATTAAAGGCATCTAATGCCTCTTGGGAGAAACAAGCGTCGCGAAGAATTGTCCGGCGACGCCTATGGTTCATGGCACTCTCCACCTCAGAGTGGGTGGCAGACAACCTATCCACATCCTCCGTCGGAGGAGCGTCCGGTGCGCGCCTTGTGTTCGCCCCGCCTCCGGACCAGGCTTTGGAGCCTAGCTGGTGGAGGCGCGATTGGCAGCCTCTCCGGATATAGTCCGGCGAGGTCTCTTTGTCCTGAAGAGAGCACGAGTGTTAATATGCCTTGAAGGTATAACACCTGGATAAGGCGGCGCGGCATACCTTTGCACTGACGCCTCGGTCCGGACTGCACCTCTTTTCTGCCCATGGGGCCCTGCGGCCCCTCGTTGGCTTGTTGCCGCAGGTTCGGCCTCCCGTCTCAAAAACCTCCCCTGCAAAGTTCGGTTGTAATCAGGAAACTGAAAACATGAGAGGGCAGACCCCTATTCGGGGTACTGGGACTTCGATCTCAGTTACCTGGGAGGCCGGGATTAGCCCTGGGTAATCGGCCGTAATGGCCACCAAGGCGTTGTCCTTGCTCAATTGATGGAACACTCCGTCAATCGGATCCACAGATAAGTCCGGATCCTCTTGAGAGGCCGGGCCAAGGGACCGTCCTGGGTCCTCGGATTGTGGAGGAGGGCTGTTCATTTCTTTAACAGCCTGGCGCAGCTCCTGCGTTGAAGTCGTTAGACTGAATATTTGACAATGGGAATATAAAACGAATGGGCAGGTAAATGTGACCACTTACCCAGCTTGGAGGATTGTACATAGAAAATCCACCCTTTGGGTCAATGCGGAGAAAATCCTCCTCTTCTCCCTTGTACAAAGCGGACAAGGTCTTTGTTAGAGTCACAGCCGAATCCGGCCCCTTACGGCCGTAGCGGGTGATGTCGTCCTCCCCGTTGAAGTCCCACATGGGGTGGCCTCTGTACTGTAGCGGCTGCACCCCTCGCATGATGCATGCGGCCATGACCCCGATCATGGTCAGTCCGGAATGAGCTAACAATCTTATCCGGCCCATCAGGTAACAGACGTCCTTGTCACTTTCCCTCTGAGGGCTCCGTGGATGCCAACTTAGGCGCTTCTTTAGTGGAGCACTGTCGAACTCAGGGAGGCCGATCCGGACAGGATCCGGCAGCGGGACATCCTCTATGTAAAACCATTCCGAAGGCCAGTCATCGGACGCCTTCTTTGGGGTTCCCGATAGATATCCGGTCCCGGCGATGCGCCACACTTCGGCTCCGCCCACTTGAAATATCGACCCCTTCCGAGAACGGGGCACAAGGAAGAATAACTCTTTCCACAGCCCGAAATGAGCCTCAACACCCAAGAACAGCTCGCAGAGGGCTACGAAGCCCGCGATATGCAATACGGAGGCAGGCATGAGATTGTGTAGCTGGAGGCCATAGAACTCCAGGAGCCCCCGGAGAAATGGATGGATTGGAAATCCGAGCCCTCTTATTAAATAAGGGATGAGGCACACCCGCTCTCCTTTGGAGGGATTAGGGGCACTCTCCGCTTGCTCTCCGCCATTATAGATGGCAAGACCGGCTCGAACCGGGACCATATAGGCCGGGGGGAGAAATCCCTTGGTCTGGAGCGTCACTAGCTCGCTATGCGGGATGGAGCATCTCTCTCAATATCCAGGCTGAGGGCTGGAAGGGCGAGAGGAGGAGTTGCGACGGCTGGCCATGATGGTATGGACCTTTGTCGGATGCGCTCTGATGAACACTCGCGAAGGGGAGAAGGTGTGGTTTGGATATAAATCCTCGTCCCCTTAAATGGGCGGCTCATTTACGCGGCTAAGGGTGTGGATGTAGAAACACTCAGACTTTTCATATTCGTTTGACACGTGGGAGACGACCATTATTGGGCGTAGAAGCCGAGGAGCGCAACATTTACAAGAAACCGGACTTTATTCAACAGGTACACGGAATTTGGAGGAGAACCCGCCTTGCAATGCCGAAGACAATCTGCGCGCCGGACTCATCGTCATTGAAGCCTGGTTCGGGGGCTACTGAGGGAGTCCTGGATTAGGGGGTGTCCGGATGGCCGGACTATACCTTCAGCCGGACTCCTGGAGTATGAAGATACAAGATTGAAGACTTCGTCCCGTGTCCGGAAGGGACTTTCCTTGGCGTGGAAGGCAAGCTTGGCGATACGGATATGTAGATCTCCTACCATTGTAACCGACTTTGTGTAACCCTAGCCCTCTCCGATGTCTATATAAACCGAAGGGTTTTAGTCCGTAGGATAACATACAGAACAACAATCATACCATAAGCTAGCTTTTAGGGTTTAGCCTCTCCGATCTCGCGGTAGATCTACTCTTGTACTACCCATATCATCAATATTAATCAAGCAGGACGTAGGGTTTTACCTCCATCAAGAGGGCCCGAACCTGGGTAAAACTTCGTGTCCCTTGCCTCCTGTTACCATCCGGCTTAGACGCACAGTTCGGGACCCTCTACCCGAGATCCGCCGGTTTTGACACCGACAGGTACCGACAGCTATGTTCTCTTTGGTTCGAATACGACCTATGTTTGAACAGGAAGCCCCCAAATGACCTTGAGAGGCTTTTAACGACCCTGATTCGAATACGATTCAAGTCGGACCCAAAAGGGGTTAAGCTATGATTCGAATACGATCAAGAAGCCTCCTAGTGAGTTTGACAGTGTGCCGATCAAGAGGGTACCGACAGCTATGTTCTCTTTGGTTCGAATATGACCTATGTTTGAACAGGAAGCCCCCAAGTGACCATATAAGTTTTGGCATTGCGCCTGATCAAGAGGGTACTGACTGCTATGCTCGATGAGCAGGAAGCCCCCAAGTGACCATAATAAGATAAGCCGTAAGGCGGGACACCCATGTTTGAACCGCGCATCATGGTAGCAAGTTCCCTTTGGCAACCTTTAATTTTTCTAAGAACTCGAATCTTGCGAGAGATTAATTCTTTTTGAACCGGAACTTTGAACCGGATTTGAAAGCTTCAAAACTTGAGCCGGATGTTTGAACCGGATTTGGGAGCTTCAAAGCTTTGAGGAAGAGAGATGTCTCTTGAACCGGATTTTAAACCGAATCTTTTCTTTATTTTGGGCCGAAAATTTTCTAACGGCCTTTAAACTGGCAATATTTATTGAGCCATGTCATCATAGCTCTCGAGTCTCAAGGCAACTTGATGTGTTGGCTTGAGATTCTTCATAATTAACCATGATATAGACCGGTTTGAATCCTGCATGGGACAACTTGCAGATCGGAGTAATTGCTCTTTTAAAGAAAGCAATATATAATATATAAAAATATGCTGGATGGATTTCACCTGATGCGTCAGGTCAGTAATTATCCCCGCGGAGTTGATGATCACCATGGTGAAGCTGAAATCAATCACGGTCGAGTCGGCCATGGGAGCAGACAGACGAGCCGGCCACGACATTTTAAGCCAGCGCAGGCGAGTCAACCGCGAGCGCAGTAAGCCATACGGACGACGAATCAATCGCGGGCGTGGTCCCAGCGAGTTGAAATAGATCAAGCTGTACACGCGGTGTCTTGTGCACACCCGTTAATCATCAAGCGGGCGCCATTACCGATGCATGACGGTGTTAACACATGTTCCATGGGCACGTCATTGTGCCGTCTTTATTATAAATTATTGTCCTGCACAAAATATATTTGCAGAACAGAGTATTTTTTTTGAAACAAACAATATGTATAAAAGATAGCACCTGGAATTTTTGATTGGCTGTCCAACCAGCGAGCAACACCATGCTCCTTTGTCTGCACGTACTAACTTTTGCCAACTCATATTTTATACTCTGAACCATATAGTACTAATTGCTACTCACACTCAGCCGGCTGGATACCCAATCTTCTCGTGAAGTGAGTTGCTCTCTTCTCCGTTGCTTTTGCTAGGTCCTTGTGCATTGAACTGTAGGCAGCAGCTGAACCTGGTGCCTCGCCACGAAGTAAGCCGACAGTGACGGGCGGGTTGCAGCCTCAATGCTGGAAGCAGAGGTGAGAGGCCGGCTTGGAAGGTGCAAGGCCAGCAAAGGCATGGCAGCAACGAACAGTTTGGCGGAAGCGGCGGTTCTGAATTGAAGCCACAGCGTGCAGAGCAAGCCGGCAACAGAGATGAGGGCAGGGGCGCCGCGGCTCGGCAGAGTCAGTGGTGACGGCGGCGGCCCAAAACAGCGGTCAGTCGGAGGTAAGGGCAGCACTCAGAGCCAGCCAGTCGGCTCGATCCAATAGGGCCAGGTGCCACGGGGTCCCGACGAGTCCGCTGTTAAGGGACACCGTCGAGGCGAGGCGCGGCAAGTTACTCGGCAAAGGCGGCTCGGAGAAGTGGAAGCAAGGCCGCTCAGTCAAGGGCGACTCAGGGCAACCTTTAAAGCCTGTTTGGTTCCAATAAGTCACCTGACTTATAAGTCATGCCTGTTTGGTTGTCACCTGACTTATAAATCATCTGAGCACACATTCCCATCTTGTTTTTTAATGTAAAGGTGGTGGAACCCATGCAAAAGAGGGTGACTTATAAGTTTTAAGTTGGGGTGAAGCAACTTATGACTTATAAGTTGGGGTGACTTATAAGTTAGGTCTGTTTGGCAAAATAAGTCACTTTTTGCACTTTTCGACTTATAAGTTGGTGACTTATTTGAAACCAAACAGGGCCTTAGCAGAAAATGGAAGCGACTCAGGGCAGCAGTGGTTTTAGCAGGAGGTGGTGACGGCGCGATGGGCGGCTCAGCGGAGGAGCAAGGCGCTGGGCGGCTCAACAGGGCGGTCCAGGGCCAGCGACGATTTAGCCAGGTTAACTCGGAGCAGCCACCAGCTCAGCGGCAGTACGGCGATGGAGACACCAGCTTGCGGCGGACGGCAAGACCTCTCGAGGCGGCCCGGGACAGCGGTAGTTTGACGCAGGGCGGTTCGGTGGGCAACCGGTCGGCTCAGGCGACTGTAGTAACTCCCAGGCGGCGGCTCACAACTGATGGAAGAGGGAGAAGGGATGGGATTCAACACACATTCATTAGCTCTGTAGGCTGAGGTTATATACAGTTTTACAGAGGGTCGTGTGCCACTACCAGGCGATCGTGGGCTGATCAACATGCCCACTACTCTCACGCACGCACAGACCAGAGGTCGTGCCGTATACACAAGCCGTACGCAGGTACACTACGTGTACTCTAACACCCCCCCCCTCCCCCGCAGTCTTGGCGTCGGCCGGAGCGACGCAAAGGCTGTCCCGGAACTGGAGAAAAACGTCCGTGGACAAGCCTTTGGTCATGACATCAGCGAATTGCTGCTTGGTGGGGATGTGGAGAACTCGGAACTCGCCCAGCGCCACGCGCTCTCGTACAAAATGGATGTCGAGCTCCACATGCTTGGTGCGCCGGTGATGCACTGGGTTCGCGGAGAGGTAGCAGGACGAGACGTTGTCGCAGAAGACCACTGTTGCCGTGCGAACTGGTAGGAGGAGCTCGCCGAGAAGCTGACGAAGCCACACGCACTCGGCGACAGCATTGGCGACGCCACGGTACTCGGCTTCGGCGCTGGAGCGCGACACCGTGGCCTGGCGCTTGGACGACCAGGAAACAAGAGCGTCGCCGAGGTAGACGCAGAAGCCAGACGTCGAGCAGCGGGTGTCCGGGCAGCCTGCCCAGTCGGCGTCGGTGTAGGCGCGGAGATCCAGTGTAGACGAGGCGCGCATATGGAGACCGTGGGCGGGCGCGCCGCGCACGTAGCGCAGCACACGCTTGACGAGAGCTTGGTGGCAGTCCCGTGGATCATGCATGTGCAGGCAAACCTGTTGGACGGCGTACGCGAGTTCGGGCCGCGTGATGGTGAGGTATTGGAGAGCCCCGGCGATGCTGCGGTACGCCGACGAGTCAGGAACACGCGGGCTGCCAGCCTGAGGAAGCTTGCCCTTGGTGTCGATGGGCGTGGGCGACGGCTTGCAGGTGTCCATGCCCGCGCGGTCGAGGATCTCCTCGGCATACTTCTGTTGACAGAGGAAGAAGCCCGCCTGCGTGCGCGTCACCTGGATGCCGAGGAAGTAGCGGAGCGCGCCAAGGTCCTTCATGGCGAACACACCAGTGAGGCGGTGCACAATGCGATGAAGAAGAGGCGGAGTCGAGGCGGTGAGGACGATGTCGTCGACGTAGAGAAGAAGAAACGCCGTGCCCGCCCCGCTGGTGTAGATGAACAAGGAGGAGTCGGAGCGCGTCGCCGTGAAGCCGGTCGTCTTGAGGAAGCCGGCGAACGTCTGGAACCAGGCGCGGGGAGCTTGTTTAAGCCCGTAGAGCGACTTGTTCAGACGACAAACATGATGCGGCCGAGCCTCGTCGACGAAGCCAGCGGGTTGGAGGCAGTAGACCTCCTCGGCGAGCGTGCCATGCAAGAACGCGTTCTTGACGTCCAGTTGGTGGACGGGCCACCCTCGCGAAGCAGCTACGGTGAGAACAGTGCGGATGGTGGCCGGCTTGACCACCGGCGAGAAGGTCTCGCCGTAGTCCACGCCCGCGCGCTGATGAAAGCCGCGGACGACCCACCGCGCCTTGTAGCGTTCCAGAGAGCCGTCAGCGCGGAATTTGTGCTTGAAGACCCATTTGCCTGTGATCAGGTTGGCGCCAGTTGGACGGGGAACCAGCTCCCAAGTACGGTTGGCGACGAGCGTGGCGTGCTCTTCACGCATGGCCGCGAGCCAGTGCGGATCGCGAACGGCGGCGCGCACAGAGCTGGGCACGGGAGAGAGTGAAGTGGAAGGCAGAGCAGCCGCAGCGTCGTAGTACTTGGGGTTCGGCTTGAAGATGCCGGCCTGAGCCCGGGTCAGCACATGGTGCGACGGGGCGACCGGAGCGGGCTGTGCGGAGGAGACGCTGGAGGCAGCGGAAGGCGGGCTCGACGACGAGGAGCAGGAGCCGTCCGTGCATGATCCAGCGGCCGTGTTTGAAGGAGCAGAGTGCGCACTTGAGCAAGGAGTGGGGGAGCCGTCCGCGCGCGATCCAGCGGCTGTGTTTGAACCAGCAGATGGCGCGCGAGGGGACGGGATGGCGATGCCGTCCAGTTCATATCTGACGGCCCTGGGCGGGCATGGGCGAACAACAGGCGAAGAAGAAGCCTGACGGGTGATCTGAAGCAGGGGCGGCGCGCCAGGGGGCGGAGGCGCCGGCGGAGCGACAGGTGGAGTGCTGTAAGCGTAGGGGAAGGAGTCTTCATGGAAGTAGACATGGCGGGAGGTGAGGACTCGTTTAGATGCAAGGTCGAGGCAGCGGTAACCGCGGTGATCAGAGGGATAACCAAGGAAAACGCAGGCCGACGAGCAAGTGTCGAGTTTGTGGCGCGAAGTAGCGGCAGTGTTGGGGTAGCACAGGCAGCCAAAAACCCGAAGCGAGGTGTAGTCGGGTGCCACACCGAGCAGCAACTCATGGGGAGTGCGCGGCGAGGTGCGATGACAGGGGCGTCTGTTGAGCAGGTAGGTGGCAGTGTTCAAGGCTTCATCCCAAAAACGGGGCGCCAGCGAGGCATGGAAGAGCAGTGCGCGCACGCTATCGTTGAGGGTGCGAAGAGTGCGCTCCGCCTTACCATTCTGCTGGCTAGTGTACGGGCAGGACAGCCGGAGCACGGTGCCATGGGAGGCGAGGAATTCACGGGAAGCGTGATTGTCGAACTCGCGGCCGTTGTCAGCTTGAACAGAGAACACATGCAACTGAAACTGAGTGCGCACGTAGGCATAGAAATCACGCAAAATGGGCAGCACGTCAGACTTGTTCTTGAGAGGGAAAGTCCAGACGTAGTGAGTGTAATCGTCAAGAATCACCAGGTAGAATTGGTAGCCGGAAATGCTAGAAACAGGAGATGTCCATACATCCAGATGTAGTAGTTGAAATGGGAAATAAGTACAGCTAGGAGAATCTGAAAAAGGCAAGCGCACATGTTTGCCAACACGACAGGCGTGGCAAGAGTGAGGCGATGATTTTGTGAAACTAAATGGAAACTGACTAGCTACATGTTGGAGTTGTGCGAGGCCTGGATGCCCAAGGCGCTGGTGTAGGCGATCGATGGTGGCAGCGCCGGCGAAGGGAAGCACAGTGGACCGGGCCGCCGACACAGAGTAGAGATCGCCATCGGAATCACAGCGGAGGATCACCACCTGAGTTCGCAGGTCCTTGACAGAGAAACCAAGCAAGTCAAATTCCACTGAAACGGGATTGTCACGGCAAATTTGACGGACGGAAAGAAGGTTTTTGATGAGGGAAGGTGAGACAAGAACGTTGCGTAACTGGACAGGGGAGGTGCTAGTAATGAGAGAGCCAGATCCAGTGTGTGTAATGGGAAGGTGCTCACCACTGCCGACAATAATATGGGAGGAAGTGGAGGAGGGGAGTAGGGACTGGAGAGTACCAGGGGAGTTGGTCATGTGTGCCGCGGCACCGGAGTCCATGTACCACTCGGAGGAGCTGCCAGAGGACGACGGGGCAGCCGTGGCGCTGTGGAGTGCGGCCTGGAGCGAAGTCATGTCCAGGGCCTGGTGCTGGTGCTGCTGAGGCACGCCGGAGGGCACGGTGGTGTAGTTGGGCACATGCCCGTAGCCGAGCGGTGCATAGCCGCCGTAGCCGTACGCGCCAGGGAGCGGGGACGCAGGAGCAGCGTACATGGCCTGCTGTGGTGGAGTGCCGGGCCGAGGCCCAAGCACGCCGGAACCCGGAGCACGCCAGGGCATGGGCCACGCTTGGACAAGGCCAGTCCAAGAGTTGGCCCCGGGCACGGGGGCGGGCAAGCCGGGGACGCGGGGAGGCGCGTGCTGGGGAAGACCACTGGTGCCAGGGCCGCCACCGTTGCCAGGGCCGCGCCCGCGGCAACGCCCGCGGCCACCACGCCCGGGAGCGGCAGGAAGAGCGGCGATAGGCGGAGCGGGTGGTGGGGAAGTGCCGCGCCCGGCGACAAGCGCGTGCGCGCCCTGGAGACGCGCCGTCTGCTCCGCACGGTGCTCCTCAAGGAGAAGGAAGGAGTGTGTCTGAAGGAGCGTGGGAAGAGGGTTGCGCGAAGTGATGTGCGGGATGGCACCATGGTACTGGCGCGTGAGCCCACGCAGAAGATGGAAGACTTGGCGCGTTTCTGTCACCGGTTGGCCGAGGTCACGCAGCTGGTCGGTGTACGTCTTCAGCTTGGTGCAGTATTGCATGATCGTCAGGTCGCCCTGCACCACGGCGTGGTACTCGGCGTCGATGTAGACCGCCCGGGCGAGCTGGTTGTCGCGAAAGACGCCGTCGATCAACGTCCACACGGAGAGCGCCGTGTCCTCCTCTTGCATCACGGCGTCCAGGAGATCAGGCGCAACAGTTGTGTTGAGCCAGTGGAAGATGGCATGATCGGCCATCGCCCACTCGGGATCGTCGAAGCGCGGCACCGCTGCAGCGTCAAGATGAGCGCGCAGCCCGAACATGCCGATCGCCGTGTCGAAGTGACGGTGCCATTGCGCGTAGTTGCCGGCGAGGAGATCAAGAGTGACGGGGACGTGGCGGCGTATGTCGATGGTCTGAAGCACCGAAGAGGGGAGCGGGGACACGGGTGCCAGCGCGAGGGCGGCAGGCGGAGAGGGAGCAGCTGGTGGCGCGGCAGGGAGGAGCGCGAGAGGTGGAGCAGGAGTGACGGGAGCGCCAGAGTCGCTGGCAGCAGGGGAGGGAGGAGGGCTGGGGTTGTCACCCATGGCGGCGGAAGCGGGATCAACGACCAGAGCAGAGCGATTTGCCTGGTCGATGGTATCTGATACCATGATGGAAGAGGGAGAAGAGATGGGATTCAACACACATTCATTAGCTCTGCAGGCTGAGGTTATATACAGTTTTACAGAGGGTCGTGTGCCACTACCAGGCGATCGTGGGCTGATCAACATGCCCACTACTCTCACGCACGCACAGACCAGAGGTCGTGCCGTATACGCAAGCCGTACGCAGGTACACTACGTGTACTCTAACAACAACGATGTTTCAACACGGTTGTGGCGGACAGGACACCAGGGGCTGTCAGGGCGTGTCGTCCGCGACCCATAACAGACAGTAGCAGGCCATTGCAGAAGTGAGGCGATCTGTGGCGACTCGGAAGGGTACGGTGGCTCCACAGAGGCGGAGGCGACTCGGGCGTAGGAGACCCGGCAGGGCGCATCGGCGAGGCGGGGGCGACTCAGGACCGGGTGGCTCAGGGCGCGGGAGGCCGAGCGCGGGGGCGACTCGTGGCAACCGACGAGGTGGCCGGGCCGCACCCAAGGCAGAAGGCGCAAGGCCACAGCGGCTCGGAGCAGTCGAATCGGCGGGCGACCAAGCCATTCGTGAGCCGAAGGAGGTAGCAGTAGAGGCAAAACGTCAGAGAACCGGATACAGAGACGAGCCACAGCGTCAGAGAACCGGAGACGAGCCATGACTGAATTTCGGTGACTTAGCGAGAGGCAGCGAGGGCCACCCACTTTGACGGCAACTTGATACTGCCGCTTGAAGCAGAAAGTACGGAGGAACTGATGAAGCTACGTACCTAGGGTAGGGGTACGGACCTGTCCTAAAGAGTCTTACTTGAGGACATCCCTAGAAGATGCCACCTTTCAATCGATTTGAAGGTATCCCACTCGATGGGTTGAAGACACTCGACCAAGAAGCTGTCACTCGACCAAGAAGCCAACCACTCGACTGCCAGAAGACCTAAAGTCACTCCACAGGCAAACGGTCGGCTATTAAGTAGTCTTTATGGTCATTATAGCACTTTATTAGGGGCGTTACCAGTAACGCCCAACCTTAAATGTACCTAAACCCCTGCATTACTGAGGGCAGGAGGGGGCCGGCGAACTCCATATAAGCCACCCCCTCCTCAGTAAGAGGGGTTCGCACCCCTGTTATCTTCATACGGATAATCCAATCGACCGCCTCCGGGCACTGAGACGTAGGGCTGTTACTTCCTCCGAGAAGGGCCTGAACTCGTAAACCTTGCGTGCTTACAACTTCCCAATAGCTAAGATCTAGCCTCTCCATACACACCCCCTACTTTACTGTCAGACTTAGAACCACGACAGTTGGCGCCCACCGTGGGGCAGGAGTCTTAGCGCCTAATAGGAGAAGTTGTGATTTTTCCGATCCATTTGATCATGGTTTCCTGCGGAGTTTTGGTAGAGGGCCGCGAGATCCGTCTCGGCGCGCTCACCTTCATCACCGACGACTCCGCCTGGCTTCAGGAGGCGCCACTCGACGTCGACGCGCTCCCCGTCCGTGGCGCGACGCATTTCCGCGCATGCGTTCCCGGCATCCTCCTGCGGCAGCCGTCGACCCAGTATCAGTCGGCCCCCGTGTCGTCTCCCCGCCTCGTCTCCCACCAGCGCAAGCGCTCAGGTCGGTCGAGCCTCCAGCGGTGGGTGAGGCACGCCGTGGCCCGCCAGTCGGCGGCCCCACAAGTCGCGGCAATCAAGCCCGACGAATCCCTCTGCGGCCTGTTCGACCTATCGACTGGCTCCGTGGAGACCGCATCCGAGTGCGATAGCAGCGACCCTTTGGCTGAGGTTCTGGCGGTCGAGGGGACACACAGTCCTCCTGGATTCCCTCGCGCTGATGGGGGCGCGGGTGGGGGCAACCCGTCGCATCCCCACGACGAGTACCTCCCCGAACCTCTCACGTCATTGCAGCGAGAGGAGCTTCGCCGCCGGAACATGGACGCGCTCCACACTCCTATTGTTGGAGAAACCCCCGAGGCCTGGGCCTTGGAGGACGCGCGCTTGGCTAACCTGGCCGAGCGCACTCGACTGAAGAATCTACAGCGAATACTCGACAAGCAAGCGCGTCAGCGAGCTCCCGAGTCCAGTCGACGACAGCAAGCTCCCGAGTCCAGTCGACGTCAGCTCTTCCCGCCGTCGTAGGTATACCGAACCCTAGTTCAGAATTTGGCCGCCGCGGCCCATATAGCAGAGTCAATTCAGCCCTCCTAGTCGGAGGCTGGCAGGGGCTTGTTGCAGATCAGAGCGTTGCTCTGAGCGGCGGGAAACCAGAATTCCGCCGTTTCTCAGTCGCGGAACAGGATCCACAGTCGATCCGTTGCAACAGAAACAATCCAGTCGGCTCACAGCCCGAGATCGCCCCCGAGGCGTGAGGGACGTGGTGAACGGCATGATCAGTACAGGAGGAATGAGCAGTATGATCACCAATTCGATCACGATGATCGACGTCGAGTGCCAACCCCTCCCCCGAGGAGTGGGTCGCATGCGCCTCAACGGCAAGATGACAGACGCCCTCATAGCGTTGGGCAGGGGATTCCAGTCGACCCCAGGGACCCAGGCTTTGATGCGAGATCCATCCTCGTTCAAGGCTTGGTTGACAGGAACAGAGCTCATCGAGAAGGCCACGATAGAGACGCGCCTGCCAGCAGCAGAGTACGTGCTTCGGGGCCGGAGTGTTTCAGTCGAGCCATCAGAGCCGCAATGATCCCCCCAACTTCAGGCTGGCGACTGGAGTCAGCAAGTTCACCGGTGAATCTAAGCCTGACACTTGGCTCGAAGATTACCGAGTGGCTGTGCAGATTGGCGGTGGCAATGATGAGGTGGCCATGAAGCATTTACCTCTCATGTTAGAAGGCTCAGCCAGAGCGTGGTTGAATCAGTTGGCACCCAGCAGCATCTACACTTGGGAGGACCTCTCCCGAGTGTTTGCCACGCTGAAACTTTGAAAGGAATGGGCATTCCGATGTCCAGACTCAGTACCAGTAACATGAGCTTCCACAGAGTCATTCCTGGGAAGAAAGCCGAGTCACTCGGCCAGATTGCTCTTGATGTGGTTTTTGGTGATTCAAAGAATTACCGCAAGGAAAAGTTGACATTCGAGGTTGTGGACTTCCAGAGTGCTTATCATGCCATTTTGGGCAGGCCAGCTTACGCACGCTTCATGGCTCGACCATGTTACGTGTATCTCAAACTAAAGATGCCAGGCCCCAAAGGTGTGATCACTTTTACGGGCAACCGAAAGAAAGCAGAAGAGTGTTTTCAGAAGGGATCAAAGATCGCTGATGCTCAGATGGCAGTAGTCGAGCTGAAAGAGTACCAAAAGACTGCCGATCCGAGTGAATTGCTACGAGCTAAGAAGCCTGCTTCAGAATCAGCTTTTCAGTCGTCTGGTGAAACAAAGACAGTCCACATTCACCCGACCGACCCCGACGCTGCTCCAACTCACATCTCAACGACGCTCGACTCCAAATAGGAAGAAGCGCTCATCCAGCTCCTCCGTGAGAACTAGGACATCTTCGCATGGAAACCCTCTGACATGCCTGGAGTTCCCAGAGGGCTGGCTGAGCAACGTCTATGAGTCGACCCAAAATTCAAGCCTGTGAAGGAACATCTTCGACGGTCCGCCGTCCAGAAGAAGCAATCCATTGGCGAGGAGGTGGCTCGGCTCTTAGCAGCGGAGTTCATCCGAGAGATTTACCACTCCGAGTGGCTCGCCAATGTCGTCATGGTCCCCAAGAAGGACAAGCCACTTCGCATGTGCATTGATTTCAAACATATCAATCGGGCCTGCCCGAAAGATCATATTCCTCTCCCTCGCATCGACCAAATAGTCGACTCGACTGCGGGGTGCGAGAGATTGTCTTTTCTAGATGCCTATTCCGGGTACCATCAGATCCGTCTGTATGGGCCCGACGAGATCAAAACAGTTTTCATCACTCCATTCGGATGCTTCTGTTACGTCACCATGCCATTCGGCCTCAAGAATGCTGGAGCCACATTCATGAGAATGATTCAGAAGTGTTTACTCACTCAAATCAGTCGGAATGTGGAGGCATACATGGATGATATTGTGGTCAAGTCCCAGAAAGGTTCCGACCTACGGGCTGACCTTGCTGAAACCTTTGCCAACCTCAGGAGGTATGATATCAAGCTCAATCCATCAAAGTGCACTTTCGGAGTTCCAGGTGGAAAGTTACTCGGTTTTCTCGTTTCCGAACAGGGGATCGACGACAATCCTGAAAAAATTGGCACCATACTCCGGATGAAGCGTCCTGTATGCGTGCACGATGTCCAAAAGCTTACAGGCTGCTTGGCCGCTTTAAGTCGATTCATTTCTCGTCTCGGTGAAAAGGCGTTGCCTCTTTACCGACTGATGAAGAAGTCTGACAAGTTCGAGTGGACTCCAGAAGCTGATGCAGCGTTTGCAGAGCTCAAAACTCTGCTCTCCACCCAGCCGGTGCTTGCTGCCCCAATCAGCAAAGAGCCTCTGCTGCTTTACATTGCAGCCACATGACAAGTTGTCAGTACAGTGCTTACGGTCGAGCGGGAAGAGGAAGGAAAGGCCTTAAAAGTTCAACGCCCAGTATATTATGTGTCTGAAGTTTTGACCCCTTCAAAACAAAGATACCCTCACTACCAGAAGCTTGTATATGGGATTTATATAACCACGAAGAAAGTTGCACATTACTTCTCTGACCACTCCATTACAGTCGTCAGCGACGCCCCACTATCAGAGATTCTGCATAACAGCGACGCAACTGGTCGAGTGGCCAAGTGGGCGATTGAACTCCTTCCCTTAGATATCAAGTTTGAAGCAAAGAAGGCTATCAAGTCCCAAGCAATCGCAGATTTCATCGCCGAGTGGATTGAACAGCAACTTCTGACTCAAGTTCACTCGAAGCACTAGACCATGTTCTTCGATGGGTCTAAGATGCTAAATGGTTCCGGTGCTGGGGTAGTCCTAGTCTCCCCCCAAGGAGATAAGCTCAGATATGTTCTCCAGATTCACTTCAATTCCTCCAATAATGAAGCAGAATATGAAGCGCTTTTGTATGGGTTGCGCATGGCCATTTCACTCGGTGTCCATCGCCTCATGGTCTATGGTGACTCAGATTTGGTGGTAAATCAAGTGATGAGGGAGTGGGACGTCAGAATCCCGGCAATGACTAGTTATTGCAATGCAGTGCGAAAGCTTGAAAAGAAATTCGAGGGGTTAGAGCTCCATCACGTCCCCCGACTGAAAAATCAGGCAGCTGACGATTTGGCAAAGATAGGCTCCAAGAGAGAGGCCATTCCCAGCAACGTGTTTCTGGAACACATTCACTCGCCGTCAGTCCAAGAGGATCCTTTTATAGAAGAAGCCCCGCAGCCAAAAAGTGCCACAGATCCGACTGAAGTCGAAGTTCCTACTGTGGTCGACCTAATCATGGAGGTCCTGGCAATCACTCCCGACTGGACGATACCGTACATCGCGTATATCCTAAGGAAAGAACTCCTGGAGGACGAGGAAGAGGCTCGACAGATCGTCCCTCTATTCAAGGCCTTCACAGTCATAAAGGGACAGCTGTATAGAGAGAGCGCGACTGGAATTGGTCAGAAATGCATAACACCAGAAGAGGGTCAGATAATCCTTAATGATATCCACTCGGGGACCTGTGGTCACCATGCGTCCTCTCGGACTATTGTGGCTAAAGCATACCGAGTGGGATTTTACTGGCCAAGAGCAAATGAGATGGCAAAAGAGATAGTCGACAAGTGTGGAGGGTGCCAGTTCTACTCCAACATGTCACACAAGCCTGCATCAGCCCCGAAGACCATTCCACTCGTCTGGCCCTTTGCCGTCTGGGGACTGGACATGGTTGGTCCACTAAGAACGGGTAGGAGTGGATTCACTCATGTGCTTGTGGCAGTCGACAAGTTTACCAAATGGATCGAAGCTAAGCCCATCAAGAATCTCGATGCTTGCACTGCTATCAGTTTCGTCCGAGGGTTAACATTCAGATATGGAGTCCTGCATAGCATCATCACTGACAATGGGTCAAACTTTGATTCGGACAAGTTCAGAGCTTTTTGCGCCTCTCAAGGCACACGAGTCGACTACGCATCGGTCGCCCATCCCCAGTCGAATGGACAAGCTGAGAGAGCAAATGGTCTGATTCTCAAAGGACTAAAGCCTTGACTGATGCGTGATCTGAAGCACGCGACAGGCGCTTGGGTCGACGAGCTTCCGTCAGTTCTGTGGGGATTAAGGACCACCCCTAACCGGTCGACTGGAAGAACTCCATTCTTTCTGGTTTATGGAGCCGAAGGAGTTCTGCCGAGTGACCTTCTTCATAACGCACCCCGAGTCGAACTTTACACCGAAGATGAAGCAGAACAGGCCCGGCAAGATGCAGTCGACCTCTTAGAAGAAGAGAGGGAGATGGCCATGATCAGATCGACCATTTATCAGCAAGACTTGCGCCGGTTTCACACCCGGAATGTGAAGAGTCGAGCCTTCCAAGAAGGAGATCTGGTCCTCCGAGTGGATCAACAGAAACCACACAAGCTTGCTCCTACTTGGGAAGGCCCCTTCATCGTCACCAGAGTCCTCCACAATGGAGCGTACCACCTCTACAATGTTGATCGCCAGATCGACGAGCCACGAGCTTGGAACGCGGAACTGCTCCGCCCCTTTTACACTTGAGTTCTCCCTTAGACGAGATGTAATAAGGAAAAAAATTCTGCAGTTCATTTTTATCAAAGACAAGAGTGTTCCAATAATTGCTGTCACTTTGTTTGCATACAAAATCCCCCAGTGGGTGACTTGGCTGCGAATCCGTTTCGCCTAAGTTTGAAAAAATCATACCGAGTGGAGGGCAATCCTCCCACTCGGGGGCTTAGCTACAGTCCAGTACTCGCCTAAGTTCTCCCACTCGGAGGCTTAGCTGCAGTCGAGCACTCGCCTAAGTTTGAAAAAATCCTACCGAGTGGAGAGCAATCCTCCCACTCGGGGGCTTAGCTGCAGTCCAGTACTCGCCTAAGTTCTCCCACTCGGAGGCTTAGCTGCAGTCGAGCACTCGCCTAAGTTTGAAAAAATCCTACCAAGTGGAGAGCAATCCTCCCACTCGGGGGCTTAGCTGCAGTCCAGTACTTGCATAAGTTCTCCCACTCGGAGGCTTAGCTGCAGTCGAGCACTCGCCTAAGTTTGAAAAACCCCACCGAGTGGAGAGCAATCCTCCCACTCGGGGGCTTAGCTGCAGTCCAGTACTCGCCTAAGTTCTCCCACTCTGAGACTTAGCTGTAGTCAGGCACTCGCCTAAGTTTGAAAAACCCCACCGAGTGGAGAGCAATCCTCCCACTCGGGGGCTTAGCTGCAGTCTAGTACTCGCCTAAGTTCTCCCACTCTGAGACTTAGCTGCAGTCAGGCACTCGCCTAAGTTTGAAAAAATCCTACCGAGTGGAGAGCAATCCTCCCACTCGGGGGCTTAGCTGTAGTCCAGTACTCGCCTAAGTTCTCCCACTCGGAGGCTTAGCTGCAGTCGAGCACTCGCCTAAGTTTGAAAAACCCCACCGAGTGGAGAGCCATCCTCCCACTCGGGGGCTTCGATGTAGTCCAGTACTCGCCTAAGTTCTCCCACTCTGAGACTTAGCTGCAGTCAGGCACTCGCCTAAGTTTGAAAAAATCCTACCGAGTGGAGAACAATCCTCCCACTCGGGGGCTTAGCTGCAGTCCAGTACTCGCCTAAGTTCTCCCACTCGGAGGCTTAGCTGCAGTCGAGCACTCGCCTAAGTTTGAAAACCCCCACCAAGTGGAGAGCAATCCTCCCACTCGGGGGCTTAGCTGCAGTCCAGTACTCGCCTAAGTTCTCCCACTCTGAGACTTAGCTGCAGTCAGGCACTCGCCTAAGTTTGAAAAAATCCTACCGAGTGGAGAGCAATCCTCCCACTCAGGGGCTTAGCTGCAGTCCAGTACTCGCCTAAGTTCTCCCACTCGGAGGCTTAGCTGCTGTCGAGCACTCGCCTAAGTTTGAAAAACCCCACCGAGTGGAGAGCAATCCTCCCACTCGGGGGCTTAGCTGCAGTCCAGTACTCGCCTAAGTTCTCCCACTCTGAGACTTAGCTGCAGTCAGGCACTCGCCTAAGTTTGAAAAAATCCTACCGAGTGGAGAGCAATCCTCCCACTCGGGGGTTTAGCTGCTGTCCAGTTCTTGCATCAGTTCTCCCACTCGGAGGCTTAGCTGCAGTCGAGCACTCGCCTAAGTTTGAAAAACCCCACCGAGTGGAGGGCAATCCTCCCACTCGGGGGCTTAGCTGCAGTCCAGTACTCGCCTAAGTTCTCCCACTCTGAGACTTAGCTGCAGTCAGGCACTCGCCTAAGTTTGAAAAACCCCACCGAGTGGAGAGCAATCCTCCCACTCGGGGGCTTACCTGCAGTCCAGTACTCGCCTAAGTTCTCCCACTCTGAGAGTTAGGTGCAGTCAGGCACTCGCCTAAGTTTGACAAAATCCTACCGAGTGGAGAGCAATCCTCCCACTCGGGGGCTTAGCTGCAGTCCAGTACTTGCATAAGTTCTCCCACTCGGAGGCTTAGCTGCAGTCGAGCACTCGCCTAAGTTTGAAAAACCCCACCGAGTGGAGAGCAATCCTCCCACTTGGGGGCTTAGTTGCAGTACAGTACTCGCCTAAGTTCTCCCACTCTGAGACTTAGCTGCAGTCAGGCACTCGCCTAAGTTTGAAAAACCCCACCGAGTGGAGAGCAATCCTCCCACTCGGGGGCTTAGCTGCAGTCCAGTACTCGCCTAAGTTCTCCCACTCTGAGACTGAGCTGCAGTCAGGCACTCGCCTAAGTTTGAAAAAATCCTACCGAGTGGAGAGCAATCCTCCCACTCGGGGCTTAGCTGCAGTCCAGTACTTGCATAAGTTCTCCCACTCGGAGGCTTAGCTGCAGTCGAGCACTCGCCTAAGTTTGAAAAACCCCACCGAGTGGAGAGCAATCCTCCCACTCGGGGGCTTAGTTGCAGTCCAGTACTCGCCTAAGTTCTCCCACTCTGAGAATTAGCTGTAGTCAGGCACTCGCCTAAGTTTGAAAAACCCCACCGAGTGGAGAGCAATCCTCCCACTCGGGGGCTTAGCTGCAGTCCAGTACTCGCCTAAGTTCTCCCACTCTGAGACTTAGCTGCAGTCAGGCACCCGCCTAACTTTGAAAAAATCCTACCGAGTGGAGAGCAATCCTCCCACTCGGGGGCTTAGCTGCAGTCCAGTACTCGCCTAAGTTCTCCCACTCGGAGGCTTAGCTGCTGTCGAGCACTCGCCTAAGTTTGAAAAACCCCACCGAGTGGAGAGCAATCCTCCCACTCGGGGGCTTAGCTGCAGTCCAGTACTCGCCTAAGTTCTCCCACTCTGAGACTTAGCTGCAGTCAGGCACTCGCCTAAGTTTGAAAAAATCCTACCGAGTGGAGAGCAATCCTCCCACTCGGGGGTTTAGCTGCTGTCCAGTTCTTGCATCAGTTCTCCCACTTGGAGGCTTAGCTGCAGTCGAGCACTCGCCTAAGTTTGAAAAACCCCACCGAGTGGAGGGCAATCCTCCCACTCGGGGGCTTAGCTGCAGTCCAGTACTCGCCTAAGTTCTCCCACTCTGAGACTTAGCTGCAGTCAGGCACTCGCCTAAGTTTGAAAAACCCCACCGAGTGGAGAGCAATCCTCCCACTCGGGGCTTAGCTGCAGTCCAGTACTTGCATAAGTTCTCCCACTCGGAGGCTTAGCTGCAGTCGAGCACTCGCCTAAGTTTGAAAAACCCCACCGAGTGGAGAGCAATCCTCCCACTCGGGGGCTTAGTTGCAGTCCAGTACTCGCCTAAGTTCTCCCACTCTGAGACTTAGCTGCAGTCAGGCACTCGCCTAAGTTTGAAAAACCCCACCGAGTGGAGAGCAATCCTCCCACTCGGGGGCTTAGCTGCAGTCCAGTACTCGCCTAAGTTCTCCCACTCTGAGACTTAGCTGCAGTCAGGCACTCGCCTAGGTTTGAAAAAATCCTACCGAGTGGAGAGCAATCCTCCCACTCGGGGGCTTAGCTGCACTCTAGTACTCGCCTAAGTTCTCCCACTCGGAGGCTTAGCCGCAGTCGAGCACTCGCCTAAGTTTGAAAAATCCTACCAAGTGGAGAGCAGCCCTCCCACTCGGGGGCTTAGCTGTAGTCCAGTACTCACCTAAGCTCTCCCACTCAGAGACTTAGCTGCAGTCAGACACTCGCCTAAGTTTGAAAAATCCTACCGAGTGAAGAGCAAACCTCCCGCTCAGAGGCTTAGCAGCAGCCCAGTGCTCGCCTAAGTACAGGACTCGACCCAATCCGCAAGAAGTTATGCCACAAATACAAAGGGTATTCCGAGCGAAGATCAAGTTCCAGTCGACAGATCAAACCGCGAAGATATTCAACAAAAAATCAAGTTCGGATAAAGCCTAAAAGGTCCCGGACCTTAGATCAAAGTACTCGAGCCCCCGGCTCGGCAGAGTTTAACGGTTACAAATCCACTCGGCATTCCGAGGCAAATTTAAGGAGAAGCATAAAAGTTTTCCATTCCTCAAGCGGAGGACTAGCAGGGGCGACGAACTCATCCAAGTCGATCCCGTCTGCAATACGGGTGGCAGCAGCAATAAAGGTCTCCATGAAGTCTTGAAAGCTGTGCCTCTTGGTATTGGCAACTTGGATGGCGGCCAGTTTCTCTTCTCGCGCCTCCTTGCAATGGACGCGGACTAGAGACAGAGCCACATCAGCGCCGCACCGAGCAGAAGACTTCTTCCACTCCTGCACTCGGTCAGGGATTCCGTTAAGTCGAGCCATCAGAGACTCGAGATCGTTCTGGAGCGTAGACTCTGGCCAAAGTGTCGGGTCGATCCGCGACATGGCAACCTTCAGCCGAGCCAAGTAATCCACGACGCCATCAATGCGAGATTCCAGTCGGAGCAGATTCATGGCAGCTTCATCATTCACCGGAGAGTTGATTGGATCCAAACCTGTTTCAATCCGCCCAGTCTCCTCCTCAAAGTTCTGGCAAAGCTCTGCATACATGATCCAAGGATAAGTCAATTTTCATAGACTGAGTCGACACAAAAAGAAAACCAGTCGGAATTGAATGTGCACCTTCAAGCTTGATGTACAACTTCTTGGCAAGGCTCCTCAAGTAGCTCTCCAGGTCGTCCCTCCTGCGAGCGACGCCTTCCATCTTCTCGTTTAGGGCGAGGTTCTCCTTCTTCCAACGTGTGCACTCCTTGTTGGCTTCAGTCAGAGCGGTCTTCAGCTTGGTATTCTCTTCTTCTAATTGGCCGACCGAAGCCAACTTCTGTTCAGCCAGAGCGATCTTGTCGTCAACCTCCTTGCGGGCAGCAGCCAAGTCCTGATCCTGCTTCACCAGAGCCTCGCTCAGTTCTCCTGCAAAAGAAATGATGATTGGTTCGGAAACAGCAGAAGGGTACTCAAGCCTAAAAACAAAACCAGTCGACAAAGTCGTCTTACCAGCGGCGCCATCTCTGACCTTCTGCAGCTCTATTCTGGCCAGCTCCAGATCAAGATTCAGTTGAATCCGTTGCTTCTCCAACTCAGTATAGCGAGATGCAAGTTCGCAGGATTTCTGTAAAAAGAAAAGTCAGTCGACAGACGTCCAAGACAATGGCGACGTTTCTAAGACCACAGCCGAATCAAAAACATTCGACAGTAGTCTCGGGGACTACACCCAGTGGGTGCATTCAGCGTGCCCCCACTGGTTCGACCAAAAAAAAGAGAGAAGAGAGAAAGTCGACTGCCCGCAGTCGACCGGATGCAGTTCCATTCGACATGGCCTGACCAGACCGAGTGAAGAAATACAGATACAGTAACACAATGTAAAGACTACAGTCGACTGCCAGCAGTCCACCGTAGTCTCGTGGACTACACCCAGTGGGTGCACTCAGCGTGCCCCCACTCGTCCAAGAATTGGCAAACACACCCAGTGGGTGTAAAGATACAGATACAAAAGATCTTCAGAAAAAAAGAGAGACTCTTCAAACGATCAAGTGTCGAGTCGACTGACCTGGACGTTGCTCTGAAGAGCCGAACTCGCGTCATAGGCTGCTTGGCTGGCCTCCCGAGCCATCTTCACTTGCTCCATCATGACCCCCGCCTGGCGTATAGCCTCCTTTGCAGCAGCCGCTTGGTCCTCAGGGACGGGGTACGCAGCAAAAAGCGAAGATGGATCCGCAGTCGACGCCGAAGGCCGCACACTCGATAGAGGGTTGGCGAAAGTCACAGAAGCCCGAGTGGTGTCGCCACCATCCCGAGCCATGGTCTCAGACGCCGGAGTAGGCTGGGGAGTCTTGTCAGCCGACGACCTCTTGTTCCTCCTCATCCTCAGCGGTTCGTTGTCGTCGTCATCCGGGAGGTCGATAACATGAGGAGGGGCTGCAAGGGAAACATTCAATCGACCAGAATTACAAGAAATGACAGGTCGACTCAAAAACAGAACGTCAGTAATCGTACCAGGGTTGGAGGTAACAGCATCCCCCATCTCTTGGTCGTCATCCTTGGCGGAGACCTCAGAAGTAGCAACGCTGCAAATCTCGAAAAGTCAGTCAGTTGGCTCAATGAATCGACCAAGGATCCGTCCACGGTCGACGAAGGAAAACAAGCTTTATTACCCGAAAATGGTAGGGACAGCTATCTTCATCTTGGGCAGAGCCTTGGGCGGCTTGGACAGTGTCGTGCGTGGGCGCTTGGGAACCTTGCCAGTTGGCATTGGAGAAGAGGTCCGAGGGCGTTTTGACGACGGCCCAACGGAGGCAGTCGCCTTACCGCGTTCCTGCGTCGGGTCGTGTGCGAGCTTGGATCGCCTCTCCGGGCGGGGGGGGGGGGGGGGGGTTCAACCTCCGCCTCCTCCTCCTCGCTAGAGAAGATGTCGTCGCCTCCCTCTCCTTCACCATCAGACTCCCACTCACCTTGGTCATCCCCGCTCTCGCCTCCGCTCGCCTCCCCTTCCTCAGTCGACCCCTGTGCCCCGTTGGGCGTCGAGTACATCTCGGTGGTCGCCTGGAAAACAGCAGACAAGACGAAAGTCAATCGACCTACTCAAAGAAGACCAACGCAGAAAACAAGATTTCAGTCGGGAGCATAAAGACATACCTGGTCCACTTCGTACGAATTGTCGAGTGGAATGACCCTCCTGGCTCCTCGGGGGTTGTCTTTGTTCCCCGTGATGCTCGACAGCCACCCCTCCAGCATCTCATCAGTGACCTCCTTCGGGTGGATCCGAGTGGTGTCCTCGAGGCCCAAGTACAGCCACATCGGGTGGTCACGAGCCTGGAGCGGTTGGATTCACCTCTTGAGGAAGACTTCCAGCAAATCCATTCCAGTCACACCCTCACGGACAAGCTCAACCACTCGACCCGCCAGCACCTTGACCTGGGCCTTTTCTTCCGGCGTCACCTTTAGAGAAGCAGGTTTTTTGGCTCGGTCGAGAGAGAAAGACGGGAGACTAGTCGACTGCCCTGGGGTCGCCTAGTCCTGGCAGTAGAACCAAGTTGCCTGCCAACCTCGGATCGACTCCGGGAAAGTGATGGATGGAAAACAGCTCTTTCCCCTCGTTTGGATTGCCAAGCCCCCGCACAACTGGATCACTTGCGTCCTCTCATCACTCGACTTGGCCTTCTTGACTGACTGAGAGCGACAAGTAAAGATGTGCTTGAAAAGCCCCCAATGTGGGCGGCAACCCAAGAACGCCTCACATGGAAATGAAAGCAGCGAGGTAGACAATGGAATTTGGAGTAAAGTGATGGAGCTGCACTCCGAAGAAGTTCAAGAAATTCCGGAAGAAAGGATGGGGCGGCAGAGAAAACCCTCGGTCGATGTGAGTGGCCAGGAGCACGCACTCACCATCATAGGGTTGAGGTTCGATCTCTCCCCCCGGAAGATGCGCGGCTTTGTGGGGAATGGCTCCCCCTTCGACCATGTCGTCGAGATCCTCTTGCCGGAGCACCGACGGCATCCAGTCGCCCTGGATCCAACCTTTGGGCAGGGCGGTCCTGGAGGAAGATCCGCCACGTGCAGACCTCTTCCCTTTCCCCGCCGCCGCCACCTTCTTCGCGCGCTCCAGAGCAGTCGTCTTGCCCTTCACCATCATCGCCGGTGAAATCTCGAACGGGTTTGCGGCGCTAGGGCGAGAGTGGAGGTGGCGGAAGAAGCTCCGAAGGGAGAGAGGAAGAAGAAAGAAGGAGAAGTATGCGCACTGATGGGAAACTCCTAGCCGGCAACTTATAAGGGCCCGCTCTCGAGTGGCTGACCGGTAGGCCCAGGTTATCCAGTCAAATCCCGCAGCAGGCGCGCGCATAGTACGTGGCGAAAAAGGTGACGCGGGGCTTTATCACTTCCGATTACTGCGGCCGCCCCCGTCACGCGCGCTTCCCAAAAATCCGAATCCCGTGACATCCGCTGGCTGCAGAACAACTCGTCAAAATAGAGGACCCCGCTCGCACCGGCGCCCGGTATGTCACAGGTAAAGAAATCCACTAGACGAAAGGCCTGGAATGGATCAAGGCGACTGGAAGAGGTTGATGATGTCATCCGTGACGGTCGACCCAGAGCGAGGCACTCATGTAGCCCAAAGAACCAGTCAAAAAGATCACCAACTCTTTCCCGCTCTAACCTCGATCCATTCGGGGGCTAATGATGAAGCTATGTACCTAGGGTAGGGGCACGGACCTGTCCTAAAGAGCCCTACCCGAGGACATCCCTAGAAGATGCCACCTTTCAATCGACTTGAAGGTATCCCACTCGACGGGTGGAAGACACTCGACCAAGAAGCTGTCACTCGACCAAGAAGCCAACCACTCGACCGCCAGAAGACCTAAAGTCACTCCGCAGGCAAACGGTCGGCTATTAAGTAGTCTTTATGGTCATTATAGCACTTTATTAGGGGCGTTACCAGTAACGCCCAACCTTAAATGTACCTAAACCCCTGCATTACTGAGGGCAGGAGGGGGCCGACGAACTCTATATAAGCCACCCCCTCCTCAGTAAGAGGGGTTCGCACCCCTGTTATCTTCATACGCATAATCCAATCGACCGCCTCCGGGCACCGAGACGTAGGGCTGTTACTTCCTCCGAGAAGGGCCTAAACTCGTAAACCTTGCGTGCTTACAACTTCCCAATAGCTAAGATCTAGCCTCTCCATACACACCCCCTACTTTACTGTCAGACTTAGAACCACGACAGGAACAGCGCCAAGCAGCAGCCAGCAAGCACGCACACATATAAGATAACCTTTGCATGCATAGCAACAACAAGTACCATTCAGCTCGCACACCTGCATCACGGCGACGGAGACCCGGAGGCAGGCCATAGCGGATGACGACTCCGGCGAGACATGCGGAGACAGCACACGCAAAGGCACGGGCGGCTCTCAGGCGGTGGCAAAGCTGGCGAGTGGATATGGTTTCAGGCAAAGGCGGCGAGTCGAGCCCAAGATGGCGGATATGAGCCGACGCGACGGCTCATAGCAGTTCTACGAGGACGGCGACTTGAGGCTGACGGCTTGATGTCACACTTGCATCGTCAGGAGGTGATGCGGTGGAGGCGTGATGGTGGGTCCCCTCCGGTCAGTTGGCACGGACCCACCAGTCAGGCCAGGCGGACAAGTGGAGCACCGCTATTTAGCCAGCTGTTGGCCAGTAGATAGGGCATGGGAACTGTATACTGAATTCTGAACCTCTCCCACCTAATCTGTACCTCCTCCCTTGGCGAGAACCTTCTCCCCCAAGTCTCGATCTCATCCCCTTCCCCTCCCGATCCAATCCTGTGAGGATGAGTTCGTGACAGTTGGTAATCAGAGCTCAGGTTTTGCCCCCAGAAATTTCGTTGCTCTCACATCCTCTCGATCTCGCCGTAACATCCACCGCTGCGGGTGTGGTCTTGCTCCGGCAAGATCCGCTCGAAATCCCCAGCGGGGTTGGCCTGATTTCGAGCGAGGGCGACGGCGCCGCCCACCAAACCTTCCGCCCAGACCCGTCACATCATCACCGCCATGTCGGAATCCACGGGAGAGCTCAAAACCATGCTGCAGGCGCTCTTGAAGTGCTTCGACGAGACCATGCTTGCGAGCGACAAGCAGCGCGAGGCCCAGATCGCGTTCAAGACGCAAGTCTCTGCGGATCTGGCGCACATCCGCAAGCAGCTGGACCTCACCCAAGCCGACGTCGACGAAGTTCGGCAGCACCAGCACTAGCTACCACCTTCGCCGCCCGCAACCGATCACCACCGCCCGAACACCGCCGACCACCATGACGGCGACACCCAAGCCTCTGCGGTGACTTCGCTGGAGCACGACCGCGGCGCTCGTCCTCAAGGCCCAGCCGTCCGCCTCGCCAACAACGGCCCGCCGCTGCTACCCACGCGGCACCCCCTGTCCTACGCAGGCGTGGGGCAGTCGAACGGGTTCATGGCGGGCCGCAACGCGCAGACCGGACAGCGCGAGGAGTACACGGTCAAGCCACCGAAGCACGACTTCCGCACTTCGACGGCGAAGCGCCCAGCCTCTGGATCGACCACTTCATCACCTACTTCGACCTCTATCGCGTTCCTCCACACAGCTGGGTGACAACGGCGTCGCTCTACATCGACGGCCACGCCGCGCACAGGTACCAGGCGTACCGACAGACTCATCGCTCGCCGTCGTGGCAGGAGTTCACTGCGGCAATCATCACCGAATTCGCGCCTGACGAATTCGAGATGGAGATGCATAAGCTGCTACAACTACGCCAAACCGGCACCGTCGCCGAGTACCGGACGGCGTTCGAGACCCACATGTACCATTTGCTCGCCCTCGATGCGTCGCTCAACCGCAAGCTCTTCATCACCCAATTCCTGCTGGGCTTGCGCGACAAGTTACGAGCTGCAGTTCGCCTTCAGGAGCCATCCAGCATCACGCGCGCTGCGGTGTTTGCCCGGATCATCGAAGAAGAAGCCAGCACGCAACGTACTCGACCGCGGATCATCCCGGCGGGGCGACCACCCCCTCCACCACTGCCGCCACTGCCGCTTCCTCGAGCCATGGGGGCGCCACGGCCGGGCGGCGCGGCCGCCCCCAACGACGACCTGGCGCGCGAGCAGCAACTGCGGGAGCACCGCCGCACCAACGAACTCTGTTTCAAATGCGGTGATCGCTACTCCCGCGACCACCGATGCAAGCCGGCCACGCAACTCCTCACGATTCAGGTGGGTGACCATGGAGAAGTACTGAGCGACGATGCGGTGCATGCTCTGGACCTGCTCGACGCACCAGCTGATCAAGACCTGGAACCCGAGTGCTGCGTGCTCTCCACCCATGCGGTCGCCGGCACTGAGTCACCGCGCACCATTCGTCTACGCGCGCTCGTCAGCAATCAAGTCATGCTTCTGCTGGTGGACTCAGGGAGCACGCACAGCTTCATCTCCCAGGCGTTCGTCGAGCGCGTGCATGCCCAAACTGTTCCTGTGCCCGCTGTGGAGGTCCACGTGGCCAACGGTGAACGCATGACCTGCAACAGCATGGTGCAAGGGCTGAACTGGTGGATTCAGGGCCACACCTTCACCACCGACATGCGTCAACTAGAGTTGGGCGCCTACGACGCGTGCTCGGCATGGATTGGTTAGAGCAGTTCAGCCCCATGAGCTGCCACTGGCTCGACAAGACGCTATCCTTCGAGCACCAGGGCGCCATGATCACCCTGCAAGGTGTTCGACCGAAGCAGCCCGAGCAAGTGGAGGAGATCGAGCCCGAGCAGCTGCGCAAATGGCACGCTGGCAATGACATTTTGTACATGGTCGTGCTGGATTTGCCCCGCGCAACCGAGCCACTTGCAACCAAAATTCATTCAAGTGTTCAGAGCGTTCTGACGGACTTCGCCGATGTGTTCGCCGAACCAAAGAGCCTACCTCCTCACCGCCGCTACGATCACGCAATCCCCCTAGTGGATGACGCGCGCCCCGCCAACTCGCGTCCGTACCGCTACTCGCCATGACAGGAAGACGAGATCGAGCGCCAAGTCCGTGAAATGCTCGAGTCAGGTGTCATCGAGCACAGTATGAGCCCGTTCGCTGTGCCTGTGCTGCTCGTCAAGAAGAAGGACGACGCCACGGTCAAGAACAAATTCCCACTGCCCATCATCGACGAGCTGCTCAATGAATTGGCTGGAGCGGCCTTCTTCTCCAAGCTAGACCTCCGTGCTGGTTACCACCAGATTCGCATGCGCGCAGGCGACGAAGAGAAGACGGCGTTCAAGACACACCGTGGACATTTCCACTTCAAGGTCATGCCGTTCGGGCTGACGAACACACCGGCCATGTTCCAGTGCCTGATGAATGCAATCTTCGCCAAGTACGTGCGTAAATTCATGATCATATTTTTGGATGACATTTTGATCTTCAGTGAAACTTTGGAGGAGCACCTAGAGCATCTTCGCCTCATCCTCGCTCTGCTCCGCGAGCACCAGCTGTACGCCAAGGAGTGCAAGTGCTCGTTTGCTCAAGATAGCATCTCCTACCTCGGCCACATCATCTCCAAGGACGGCGTCGCCACGGACCCGGAGAAGACACAAGCCACGGTGGCATGGCCGACCCCTTCAACTGCCACCGAGCTCCGTGGCTTCCTCGGCCTCACCGGCTACTATTGCAAGTTCATCGAGCACTACGGCATCCTGGCCAAGCCGCTCACGAGCTTGCTCACCAAGAAGGGCTTTGAGTGGACCGAGAGAGCGCAGGCGGCATTTGACCTCCTCAAGCGCGCCATGGTGACCGCGCCGGTGCTCGCGCTCCCAGATTTCGGACGACCGTTCGTGATCGAGACGGACGCTTGCGACACGGGTGTGGGTGCGGTGCTGGCACAGGAAGGGCACCCGGTGGCGTTTCTCAGCAAGGCCCTGGGAGTGCGAAATCAGAAGCTGTCGACGTACGAGAAGGAGTTCATCGCTGTCATGATGGCCGTAGAAAAGTGGCGTGCGTACTTGCAACGGGGCCCATTCACCATTGTCATGGATCACAAAAGCCTCTGCAACCTGCAAGATCAGCAGCTCGCCACCGACCTGCAGCGCAAGGCCATGGCCAAGCTGGTGGGACTCCAATTCAAGTTCTGCTATCGTCGCGGAAGCGACAATGGCGTGGCGGATGCTCTCTCTCGCATGGGTGCGTCTCTGAACCTGGATGCGCTCTCCATATGCCAGCCCACATGGGTTCAAGAGGTGGCAAACTCCTACGCCACAGACGCCGAGGCGCAAGATCGCCTGGCACGGCTCGCGATCCACAGTCCCGACGACGACGGGTACGAGCTCTACAAGGGACTCATCCGCAAGCAGGAGCGCCTGTGGATCGGCAAGAACACGGCCTTGCGCACCAAGATTATCAGTGCCCTGCACGACAACACGGTCGGTGGCCACTCCGGCGTGACAGCCACCTACCAGCGCATCAAGAAGCTTTTCGTGTGGGACGGCTTGAAGACCGACATCACCGACTATGTGCGGCAGTGCCCAGTGTGTCAGCACGCCAAGCACGAGCAGTCCAAGCCGGCGGGCATGCTTGCACCCTTGCCCGTGCCGGCCGCTCCCTAGCGCGACCTCACCATGGATTTCGTGGAAGGATTGCCGCCATCGGAGGGCTTCGATTCTATCATGGTGATCGTGGATCGCCTCACCAAATCAGCGCACTTCATTCCGCTTCGTCATCCCTTCAAAGCTCCTCAGGTGGCCAAGGTCTTTTGGGATCACGTCGTCAAGCTGCACGGCATCCCAAGCTCCATCGTCTCCGACCGCGATCGCATCTTCACCAGCGCTCTCTGGCGCGAGCTCTTTGCCAGTGCGGGCACCAAGCTGCTCTTCTCCACTGCATACCACCCCCAGACGGATGGCCAGAGCGAACGCGTCAACCAGTGCATGGAAATGTACTTGCATTGCACGGTGCACGACGCGCCCAGGCAATGGTGTCACTGGCTGCCGACCGCCGAATTCTGGTACAACTCATCGTTTCACTCCTCGATCAAATGTTCCCCCTTCAAAGCTCTGTACGGCATCGAGCCCAACCTGGGCGCCATGGCACTCTGGGACGACAAGACAATGCCCATGATCGACGGTGAGCCGTGGGACTGGGGAGTGCACACGGCAAGGCTGCGAGATCACATTCTGCGTGCCAAACACAGATTCAAGAAGCAGGCCGATCAGCATCGCATGGAGCGCTCCTTCGAGGTGGGCGACAGTGTTCTCCTCAAGCTCCAACCTTATGCGCAGTCATCAGTAGTGAACCGGCCCTGTGCAAAATTGGCATACAAGTACTTCGGGCCATTCGTAGTGCTCGACAAGATTGGCAAGATGGCGTACAAGCTGGAGTTGCCGGCGGACAGCAGAATTCATCCAGTCTTCCATGTGTCCCAGCTCAAGCCGTTCACTCCGAACTACACCCCGGTCTTCTCCAAGATGCCGCGTCCACCAGACCTCGCCGGCCACGACGATGAACCGATGGAGATCCTGGAGCGGCGCATGGTCAAGCGTGGCAACAGTGCTCTGGTGCGGATCAAGGTGCGCTGGCACAATGATGACGCGGCGACGACGTGGGAAGACTACGACACCCTACGCCGCCGTTTTCCGTTTGCACCGGCGTGGGACGAACCATCTTCCAGCGACGCGGAGCAGCACGCTGAACCTGAAGACGGTGCTTGTTCTGAAGGAGTGGGGAATGTCACACCTGCATCGCCAGGAGGAGATGCGGTGGACGCGTGATGGTGGGTCCCCTCCGGCCAGTTGGCACGAACCCACCGGTCAGGCCAGGCGGACAAGTGGAGCACCGCTATTTAGCCAGCTGTTGGCCAGTAGACAGGGCATGGGAATGTATACTAAATTCTGAACCGCTCCCACCTAATCTGTACCTCCTCCCTTGGCAAGAACCTTCTCCCCAAGTCTCGATCTCATCCCCTTCCCCTCCCGATCCAATCCTATGAGGATGAGTTCGTGACACTCGAGGCTGTGGTGACTTGCAGCATAAGTAGGCAGGTCGTGGCACTCGGTGGCGACTCTCCATGGCAGCTCGGATTCGGGAAGACCTAGAGATGCGGAGGAAACTCTCCACGGTGGCTCGATCAACTCCCCTTTGAGGCGGAACCGGAGCAAGTAGCGAGGACAGCGATGAATCAGGTCAGATCCCAGGCGGGTGCGTGCCAATGAATCCGACTTCGTTTCAACCTGAAGTCTAATACAGTGCTTCGCAGGATCCCCTTTTTTTCTCTTGTCATGGTAGTCTTCTTTTTTATTTGGTAATACAAGCGGATTCCGATCTCGTCGGGACTTGCAAAATTCTTTGACACTGCTTGGAGCAGGTGAACCGCCGGTGGGCGGCTTGGCCACACGTGTCGCAAGCCGGAAGAGGTCAGCACTAACAAGGCACTTGAGGTTGCGGCGGCTCAAAGCGCAGCCGATTCAAGGCGGGGCCTGAAGATCAATCTTTTTTCCAACGAACAGGTGCACGTAAGGCATTAGTTTAATTGATCGCGTCCTTCCCTCTAGTCTCGAAAATGACTGAATAAATCGTAAGACAGTGGCCGCAAATAGATCGTAACCCTAACTCTTCTTTGATTTGAATCTCATGAATTTGTAAAATCTGAACCGATGAAACTCGGAGCTGATGCAGATCCTTCCGAGCAGAATTTGTCTTTATCAAGAAAATTGCGACCTTCTCGATCCCTGAGAGAGATCTCTCCAAGAACTCAACACCACCGTGCGCAGGCCCCACGGTGGGCGCCAACTGTCGTGGAAATGTCACGGCAAATGTCCTAGTGTGAGGACTTAGTCATGAGGCCAACGCATCTATGCAGTAGCTTGGAGGGGTTGATCGTAATCGAGAGACGCAACACGCAAGACGAAGATTTAGACAGCTTCGGGCCCCAGGAAACATCATCTGGTAACAACCATACATGATGTTTGTGGCTAGGTCTCATTATCATCATGAGGGAGTCGTCGTAACTCCGGCTCTCATAGCTGTGTCTAGACTTAATCATTATTCAAATCCCCCTCTTGGGGTGCCCTGCCCCTCCTTATATATGTTGAAGGGGCGGGTTACATGTAGAGTCCAACTCGGACTTAAGACTTAACTATTCTATTTTCTCTCCATGGGCTTTCTTTAACGTTTTGGGCTTCTTAACTGTTAACCTACAATCTGGCTTACCATCTGGCTTAACTGTTCGGCTTAACTGTCTGGCTTAACCGTCCGGCTTAACTGTTCGTCTTAACTGTCTGGCTCATATGACTGTGTCTGCTGGGTTACATGACTATGTCTGCTGGGTTACATGACTGTGTCTCCGCCGGCTTATAGTCTGCCGGGTCACCAATGAAAACATCAACTCCTAGCCGGGTCATATCTTCGGCCGGGTCATACCACGGGGTATATCCCCGACAAAAGGGAAACACCGAAACAACTAAGTCTTCGCGCTCCATAGTCTTCAATGTGAATATCTTCACATACCAACTTTGTCTTCAATGACTTCATACATTTTTAGGGGTCATCTCCGGTAGGTAAACCAAATCAATGAGGGACTGCTACCTGTGTTATCCTGCAATTCTCACAAACACATTAGTCCCTCAACTAGGTTTGTCGTCAATACTCCAAAACCAACTAGGGGTGGCACTAGATGCACTTACAATCTCCCCCTTTTTGGTGATTGATGACAAACTGGTTGAAGTTTTCAACGGGGATAAAAGTATGTGAAATTGTAAAGGATTTAGGTATTGTCTTCGTAAGTAGCAGAAAGGCTCCCCTGAAGATGTGCATATAAGTATTTTGCGTTTGAATGCAAATGCACATGGCAGGTTGTACTTGCGGAGCTCCTCTTGTACTTATGAAGACAATTTATCATGCATGGAAGGATATAACGAAGATAATGACATGCATAATGAAAAAATGGACGTCTGCAAAATGACTTCGTGCGGAATTTATCATCGCACATGCGGAATTTATCATCGCATCACATAGTGTCGAAAAGGTAGCAAACGACCATCAAGTTTAAGTGCTACAACTCAAAACGAACCATATGTATCAAAAGCCAGAGTTGTAAGCACTTGGCAAATGTAGCAAAAGTATAGCAACCACCCATATGGACCCGCTTGAAGACTATCAACTCATATGCTTCTCCCCCTTTTGTCAGTAATGACCAAAAAGGTTTGAAGACATAGAGCTTGCTACTCGTTCCCATGTGGAGTAGGTGATGAAGCAGGGCCGTCATTGAGGTTTGGTGGTGCAGACGAACTTGGTGCAGTGTCGATACGCGACGAAGTTGGAGGTGGTGAGGTAGCATCATCTTGATCATCTATGACTCTGGCATTAACTGTTGCAACTGAGGAAGAATAGTCAGAGTCTTCAAGTGAGGGAGTCCGACGCAAGTGAGCATTCCTCGGAGGAGTTGAGTCAAACTTGAATCTCTTTGTGAAGCCATCGTCTTGAAGATCAGCTTCAGCACTGAGTAACGCCAATCTCTTCCAAGACCTCCGATAGGTTTCATGTGTAACAAAGGCATTCTTGGTGGCAAGATTTTGAATGCGATTGACGTCCACCAAGAGGCTTTGCATCTGACGCTTAAGCCAGTCATGATGCTTATCCTGTTTCTGATGTAGAGCGACGAGAAGCTCTCGGTCGTTGAGAACACAAGATCGCTTCTGAGGCCTTTGGGCGATGGTACTTGCAGTGGCTTCAGTTTGGGTGCGAGGGGCACGTGTATTGCCAGCCAAGGGATAAACACAAGAAATGGCATGAACTCCTTCAATGGGCTAGGTGAAGCCTTTATGATCGACATTGTGAAGATAAATTGGCTCCTTTACAGGATCTGGGTAAATGGCTTCGATAGACAGATCAACCTCTGGCAGGAATATAAGGTGATTACGCGCAGATGGCTGATAGTTGATAGCAGAGTGAAGCTTGATGAGGTGCATTACCCATGGAGCATAGAACTTCAGACCAAAGATATCGGAGCCAGATGCAGCCAATTGCCTGATGAAGAAGTCTTGAGCATTGAAGCTGATGCCATTGAAGATATAGAAAACCAATGTCTTCATTGCTCCTTCAAGCTTCGCTACAGGAGAATGTCCTTTGACCGGCCAGAGAGTTCGCCTGATAATATGATAAATAGTGCGGGGCAGATACTCTAGGTCTTCAACAAAGAAGTCCTTAGGATAGTCAGCGTCTTGTGGCAGTGGCTTCATCATGCTCAACATTTGGCTCATATTTGGTTGTGACTTCTGGAAGATGCTTTCCAACGCATTCTGGTGTAGCTGACAACCTGGTTTATAATGTTCGCCTAGAGTGGGCAGGGCAGTAAGCTCAATGATGTCTTTGGCTTTAGCTTCATGGTGTACATCGCCTGTCATCCACTCAAGGATCCAAGTCTTTGGATCCCTGTTGTAGCCGTGAATGTCAAGGGTAGCATAGAATTATAGCAGAAGCTCTTCATCCCAATGTTCTTTGGCAGTCACAAACTGTAGAAGGCCAGCATCTCTGAAGCAGTCAAGGGCTTCTTCTAGGCAGGGCAGGCCAGCCATGGCTTCGCTGTGTAGACGCATATGAGGGAAAATGCGCCCTTGATTGTATAAGATGCAGGACTAGTAGCTGCGCTGCTGATAACTCCAGAGTTGATCTGAGGAGATTCTTGGCCTTGTGTAGGGGTTCTTGGCACTGTCAAAGAATGTGTTGTGTGCCTTGAAGCCATTCAGATTAAACGATCCTGGTGAAGTTGCAGTACCTGGAAACCTTGGTAGCCCTGGCTTTGGCTTCTGGACCTGAGGCCTGTGCTCCACATGATAGTCAAATTGCGGACCGGCAGCAGGTGGAGGAACCAGAATGGGCCAGCGGACAGTGGTAAGTTGGCCTTGATAGAATGCTTGCTCAAGGGTGTGTGGCTGTGGAGGCGGTATAGGAGCAGTGGCATTGACTTCTGGCTGTAGATTAGCTTCAGGTGCAATCACTTCTGGCACCACATTAGCTTCAGGCGCCACAGTAGCTTCAGCCATGACAACCCATGTAATACATAAGGGAAAAAAGATACATAGTTGGCTTACAATCGCCACTTCACACAATTACATGAATAAAGTATTACATCATCCAAATACACTCAAGGTCCGACTACATAACAAAAATAAAAGAAGAACCCCAAATGCGACAAAGGTCCCTGATCGACTCCAACTGGGCTCCACTACTGATCCACTAGAACGAAACAACACAACGGACAAAGTCTTCATCGAGCTCCTCCTGAGCTTGGTTGCGTCATCTGCACGGACTCATCGGCACCTGCAAGCTGGTTTTGGAAGTATCTGTGAGTCACAGGGACTCAGCCATCTCGCACCCTCGCGATCAAGACTATTTAAGCTTATGGGTAAGGTAAAGGTGTGAGGTGGAGCTGCAGCAAGCGACTAGCATATATGGTGGCTAACATACGCAAATGAGAGCGAGAAGAGAAGGCAAAGCACGGTCGATAAAACTATGATCAAGACGTGATCCTAAAACAACCTACGTCAAGCATAACTCCAACAACCATGTCCACTTCCCGGACTCCGCCGGAAAGAGACCATCACGGTTACACACGTTGTTGATATATTTTAATTAAGTTAAGGTTCAAGTTATCTACAACCAGACATTAACAAATTCCCATCTGCCCATAACCGCGGGCACGGCTTTTGAAAATTCAAATCCCTGCAGAGGTGTCCCAACTTAGCCCATCACAAGCTCTCATGGTCAACGAAGGAATAGACCTCCTCCCGAGACTTTCCCATCAGACTCGGTATCCCGGTACAACAAGACATTTCGCTAGGGTAAAACTAAACCAGCAACACCGCCCGATGCGCCGACATCCTGATGGGAGCTGCACATATCTCGTTCTCAGGGCAACACCGGATAGGTCAAGCTACGAGTAAAACCAGCCCTCAAGTTTCCCCGAGGTGGCCCCGCAGGCTGCCCATTTCGGACCAACACTTAGACAAGCACTGGCCCGGGGGGGTTAAAAATAAATATGACCCTTGAGTCCGCGAAACCCAAGGGAAAAATAGGCTAGGTGGCGAATGGTAAAACCAATGTTGGGCATTGCTGGAAGAGCTTTACTCAAGGCGAACTGTCAAGGGGTTCCCATAATAGCCCAACCGCGTAAGGGACGCAAAATCCGGGAACAAAACACCGATATGACGGAAACTAGGGCGGCAAGAGTGGAACAAAACACCAGGCATAAGGCCGAGCCTTCCACCCTTTACGAGTATATAAATGCATTAATTAAATAAGATATATATTGTGATATCCCAACAAATAAACATGTCCCAACAAGGAACAACATCTCCATGTTCCAACAAGGAACAAACTTCAATCTTCACCTGCAACTAACAACGCTATAAGAGGGGCTGAGCAAAGCGGTAACGTAGCCAAACAACGGTTTGCTAGGACAAGGTGGGTTAGAGGCTTGGTTCAACAATATGGGAGGCATGATAAGCAAGTGGTAGGTATCGCAGCATAGGCCAGCAAAAGAGCGAGCATCTAGCAAAGCAAAGATAGTAGTGATTTCGAGGCTATGATCATCTTGCCTGAAATCCCGCAAGGAAGAAGAACGAGTCCATGAAGAAGACAAATGGGCGTAGACAAACGGGTCCTCACAAACACGACGTAATCGGAACCAACCCGAAGAAGCAACACCGGAAAGAAGCAAACAACATGGTAAACAACCATCACATAAACATGGCATGATGCACAATCAAGTATGATGCATGTCCGGTTTAATGTAGCATGACATGGAAAAGAGCACAAACAATCCTACAAATTAAGTGGAGCTCATTATGCAATGGAGTTGCATATTGAAGAAAACACCACATGACTTATTTAGTTCCCTCTCGTTTATGTATCCAACAATATTAAATGTTGTTAAGCATGTCAAGAGGTGAAACATAAAGGGATTGTCTGTCTAAACAATTTAAATGGGGCCGGATATCGCAAACAACAAATCCGGTAAATCCCCATATGCATTAGTAAATTAATGCAAACAACAATTTAAATATTTTAATTGTTGTTATCATGATGCGGATGACATGAACAAGTTTATGCAATATTTATTAAAAGTTGACAAGTGCATTAGGAAGCATTTGTCACCGTGGTGGAAGGAAAAGGGGTGCCACGGCAACGAATCCGAAAATGATGCCACGGCAACATATCAGTTCTGATAACTCGATTGAGATCCCGGTGCAAACGAAAGTGCGGCGGGAGCGTGACATGCGATAGAAGGTGGGGTGCTCTCGGGTACCGAGTTCCCATATGTCGGTGGCAAGGCAAAAGAGTGGCGACGTTATCGAACAAGGGTGCATCTCATACAACATGCATTCATTCACGGGCATCGTTCCGGCGGTTATACCTTCGAAGTGTGTGTTCGCGGAGCGGTTCGGGTCAAGCGGTGTAGTCGTTCACGATCGTCGTGGGAAGTAGTGGTACTCGGCCATGGTAGAGGAAGTAGTTGTTCACGCGATGGTAATCAAACTTGACGATACCGTTACACGGGTCTTCGGCAACGGTAGTGGAAGTAGAGGCTCACGACGTCTTGTCGAAATTCACGGCGGCGGTAGTCATGCACATTCCGTAGAGGATCAGGGTCGCGGCGAGGAAGTAGACATCCACGGGGTCAACGGTAGTGGAACTTGACGAAAAGCACATCGACGGTAGCGGTACATACGTTCTCGGGGTACTTGCCGGTCTTTGGCGATGGTAGTTGTACACGGTTCGATGTACTTGGCGTGTCGTCATGTATACGTAGTGCTTCCGAAGAGGAACTTGGCGTGTCCCAAAATGAGCAAGGCAAAAGCCCTCGTTCAACGAAGCTCGAACTTGAGGAAATCCACAAACAGGACTTGGCGCATCCTGGTCTTGGAGAGGCCTATGGAAAGGAACTTGGCGAAAACCCCTGAAGGCACTGCTCGTTCGTTGAAAGGGAAAGAAAACAACGGCAGCAGCAGGCATCGCAGACACCGGGCATGGTCGCCTGCAGACGGCCGGAGATGCAGCAGCAAAAGAAAAACAGTGGCGGCTCCCGAAACTTGACAGCGCATGGAGGTGCAGGAAGGACGTGGCGGAGGCGAGCGGTTGGGTCGTAGTGGAGGCAGGGGCAGGGGCTTGGACATGTAGAGGCACTGGAGGTGATGAGCCCCTGGACTTGGCACGGAGGAGGCTGAAGAAGAACGGCGGGAGCTGCAGGGCACTAGCGGCGGTAGACTTGGAGGCGGGGCGCCGACGTGGTCCTGGTGGAGCTCGGCGACGGCGTCACAGGCCGACGCGGCAGAGGTACGGGAGGACCTCGGGAGGTTGAAGACGTCGGCAAACATGGGGCGATGCGCAGGCGTCGATGAAGGGAGCAGCAGGCGGCGCCATGGGTCCTGGATGGCGGCGCCATGGGTCCTGGCAAGCGGCTACGAGGACCGGCAGGGCCGCGGCGGCGCTATGGTGCTCTGCAGATGGAGGAGGCACGGGGAGAAGGAGAGGGATCGAGAGGAGGATGGGGACGAGGAGTGGCGACAAGGGAGAGAGGAGTCGGGCTGCGCGTGCGTTCTATCCTCTCTGGCGGCGTTGAGGGACGAGGAGGGAGCGAGGGGAAGGAAAACAAGGAGGCTACGATTCGGTAGACAGGGTCCAGATGGGCCTTCGGTGCAGATGGGCCTTAGAGGCCGGCGGCTGGGCCTTAGGCCACTTAGGTGGGGAGAGGGAAAAGGTCAGGAGGCCTGCGGGCTGTTGGGCTCCCTTCCTCTCTCTTACTCATTAGCAGAAAACAAAATAAGGAGAAGAAAAGGAAAAAGGGAGGTTAGGGAAAGAATTTGAGTACGCGGATAAATTTCCCGGACTCGCAAAAATACGGGGAATTTGATAAAAATGGCCTGAGGATTTTTTAGAGGAAGAAATCTCCACACGCGTTGGATTTAGCTTGGCAAGTTTTTAATTTCGAAACCCATTCAAATGAACTCCAAATGGGTTGAAATTATAGGATGTGACACTACACAATAGATGTGATTTATGGGCAGATTTGGAACATTAATGGAGAAAGTAAAATTGCAAACCCAATTTTCAATTTAACTTGAAAGGTCGAAACGGAAGGGTAGGAGGATGAGTCGGGTAAGGGAAGAGTTGAAGTGTAGTGCAACTGTGTTATGGGTGATTCCGACTTAAAGAAATATTTTATAATAGCTCCCTAAATATTAGGAGGATATGTTATAAAGAGAACTCACCATGTGAATTTCCTCGATTTAAATGGATCAAAGATCCATGCCATTTATTTAGTTGAGTTACAAAAATTAATGATATGATGGCATGATGACATGATGCAATGCAAAAATAAAAAGAGCAAGCAAAATGAAACACGCGGAGAAACCCAGAAACCCTAGAAGGCAACTGATGCTCCGGTCTTGGGGCGTCACAACACTCCATCACTACAAGAGGATCTCGTCCCGAGATCTAGGATGGCACCAGAGGGACAACGGAAGAGAAAGAGGAGAGGTAAAGCTAAGTTGCTTCTTTTGACAAATGAGTGAAACCAAAGAACCTTGCAAAGGTTGAGAAAAATGAAAGAAAGAAAGCAACGAAGAAGAACAAAGTTGAAAGCACTCTGTTAAGAAAGAGGAATAAGAAAGAACCGATTCGGGTAGCACTTCGGTTGAAAAGATATGAAGACTTGATAAAATGAGAGAGCTTGAGAAAAAAGGGACACAACACTCCAGTTAAATGGATAAACCAAGAAAAGAACAGGATCCTGACAAGAACAAGAAGAAGGTTTGAAGAGAGCAGCAACACCATGCCTCTGGAACAAAAGTAAGAATGGAATGAACGAAGGGAAAAAACGAGAGCACGCTTAAAACAAATGCTAGAACGGAATTGTTGGAAAACCAACAACGAAAAGAATAAACTTGATATGGTCTTATAGAATACATCTCAGATTATGAGGTGACAACCTGCCACTCACGGGAAGAAGAATTGAATTGATATGGACAAGGAGACGAGAAAGTTATTTCACCGGGAGGATAGATGAAGCACTATGATCATATATTATCACCATTAATAGCAACAATCCTTAGGGAAAGCTTTAGGTGAAATATAACCCCAGATGACTCCAATGACGAGATTGATGGATTTTAAAATATCTCATTCCTGACAACTAGCGAATCATGAAACACGAACTCACATTATCAAGACTGACATAACACCACCTCAAAAGATATGCGTGAAAGAATTGCACTCCGGATTACAAGATGAAGAATGCTTGAGCTTCTGTGAAAAGAATCTTGATGACCGCTTCGAGAACGGATTAAGTCCTTTATGGACCATCATGCAGAAACTTCATGAAGAACTCCGGTAAACAAAAGAATGATCAAACGAAAGAAAGAGAAGTTGAAAATACAAGGTGAAACCTTGTAATGATTTAGATGGATCTCCATGATGAACTAATTGAAAAAGGTTGGAACTCCGGGAAAAGAGAAGATGAACAATTGAGATCAAGAATTTTGATGAACCTTCGGAATCATGAATAGATCACTTGGATGAAACAAGAATAAGAATTATGTTATGTGTATCCTTCACCAATTAAATTGATGACACTCAACGGATTTGGCACACTACTTATTCTCATAGAAAAGATTAAGATAGATATTGCGCAAACTTGAAGAGGTCTTTAATGATCCACCGATAGGATTGAAATAACGAACAAATTGATAATTAAGAGAAGTCTTGAACGAACCACCGTTAGAATAAAAATAAACGAAGAAAAGATAAGGAAACACCGGGAAGAATTAGAGAACAAATGAAGATACTTGAGGGGAATTCATATACATGAGAACGAAGAGATCACGAGCTGATAACAGAATACTTGAATGATGCACCGGTATGATTTGGAGAACGAGAGTTGAAAGCTGGAATGAATAATTATGAGATGATGGGCTTCGAATAATCAAACTGAAAAGACTCCTGAATTGCTCCGGAAGGATGAAAAGAATTCTCACAATCAAAACAATTATGAGAGGATGGCAACAAATTAGAACCATGGATCTTTGGAAGAACGGGTAAGGATTTAGGAGGAACTCCTCTTTGATCTTCAAATCCGGGAATGACGATGAGAAACACCTCCAAGAATTATTGAGGCACCGGAATAAAGAAGAATATAAAAGTTGAATCAACAATGAAATGAATTTGAAAGATCTTGGAGAAAGACATTTAACTAATGATAAATCATACTTATGCCAAACTTCGAAAAGAAATTTGAAGATAGCTCCGGGAAAATAAGAAGAGTCAGGTAAGATCCTGGGAAAAGACCTGTGGGTTAGGGCCCACTCAAAAGATACACCATAGAACGATCAAAAAAGAGAAAGCACCGGTTGAATTAAATTACTTGAATGAGGGAACATCCTCGAAAGAGCTTGAACGAATGCAGAGTGGAAGCACGAATCTTCGAGATATCTTGAGCACTCCGGAATAAATGAATAGCGAGAAATGAATGAATATGATGAGCACCGGTATGATAAAGCTTCTGAAACGAGGAAAGGATATGATCAACACCAAAGGCTTGACTTGAATCCCTCGGAGAAGATAAAAGAACAAAGAATGATAAACTTGAAGCTCCATTAGAATCTTCATGAGAATCACCGGATAAGAATATTGACGGGAAACGAATGGAGAGATTTCCATCAATAAAATGGATACTTGAATAAGAATCTGGGTCCTTGAAGAAACAAGGGTGGGAGGGTGGGAAAAACAAAGGCAACTTGGAGACGGATGAAACAAACACCGTTGAGAAGAAGTGATAATTGATCTTGCAAATGTTGAAGTGAACGGATCCACTTGAGGAGAAACACGCCGGTTGAAAAGGATTGACAACACAATCTCGATGATCAAGAGGGATTAGTATTCACATAGGAGTATGAGAACAATATTAGAGAAGGTATGGAATCAACATTTGACTTCGAAGCAACTCGAATACCACAACTCAAAACAAAACAAAGGGTTGGCTTGCAGAATAAGCCGGAACAAACATATGATAGAGATTTCGTCCGAAGTTTTCGTGGTGGGGCCTACACGGGCTCGATCGTACAACACCATCATGTACAAGGCAGTGCACATGACATATGAAGCGTCCCCGAGTCGGCATAGCCAAGGACTCTTTAAGACACAACGAGAGCACTGTAAAATCGACCGTGAATAGGCGGACCACTAGACGTCGAACCCCAATTTCATATCATATATCCGTCGGAAAGATATCCTAAGAGCTACTTGTATTCCCACCTATAAAACTCCCTAAATTTTCCTAGTTATGCAATCAGGTGTTGGGGATACAGGGGAAGCATAATATCTCACCCAAACTAACAAATCCTACATCCAGCTGTATCCATCCTTCAACACATAACCAAGAAACCTTCGGAAATCATCTACCTCAACCTTCGAAAAGCATCCGTTATACAAGTTATGGCGATACTCCCAAACTCCCGCCCCAGTACTGGGTGGCGTCGAGGTTATCTCACCAACGAACTGCATAAAAGAGATTTTCGATGTCGGCGAACTAAACTCAGGTATTCCAGAACAGCAACGATACAATTATGACAACAACACCTCGGAGCTCAACTCCCCGGGACACTTCCACTAAACCCCTGACAGGAGGCACCAAGACAATGTTCTCATCATAAAACCATCGGAACGATTCCAAAATACCCACGTGATCCTAAATTTTTTTTAGTGAAATTTGAGAAGAGAAGAGTCAAAACTCTACGTCAGGATGCCTTACCAGAGCGATGAGGAGACTGGGAAGTAAAAAGAATTCCTAAACTCTCTGATGTATAATTCCTAATTGACTCAAAACATTTTTCTAGACACAACTCGGCCGCTAAAAACGATCAATCAGTGGGGCTCCTAAGGTCGGGGAAGGCTCTGATTACCAACTTGTAACGCCCTCGATGCGGCTATATCTCCCACGTGTCGAAGCACGACTTAGAGGCATAACCGCATTGAAAGCAATGTCGCAAGTGAGGTAATCTTCACACAACCCATGTAATACATAAGGGGAAAAAGATACATAGTTGGCTTACAATCGCCACTTCACATAATTACATGAATAAAGTATTACATCATCCAAATACACTCAAGGTCCGACTACGGAACCAAAATAAAAGAAGAACCCCAAATGCGACAAAGGTCCCCGATCGACCCCAACTGGGCTCCACTACTGATCCACTAGAACGAAACAACACAACGGATAAAGTCTTCATCAAGCTCCTCCTGAGCTTGGTTGCGTCACCTGCACGGACTCATCGGCACCTGCAATCTGGTTTTGGAAGTATCTGTGAGTCACAGGGACTCAGCAATCTCGCACCCTCACGATCAAGACTATTTAAGCTTATGGGTAAGGTAAAGGTGTGAGGTGGAGCTGCAGCAAGCGACTAGCATATATGGTGGCTAACATACGCAAATGAGAGCGAGAAGAGAAGGCAAAGCACGGTTGATAAAACAATGATCAAGAAGTGATCCTAAAACAACCTACATCAAGCATAACTCCAACAACCGTGTTCACTTCACGAACTCCGCCGGAAAGAGACCATCACGGTTACACACGCTTTTGATATATTTTAATTAAGTTAAGGTTCAAGTTACCTACAACCGGACATTAACAAATTCCCATCTGCCCATAACCGCGGGCACGGCTTTTGAAAATTCAAATCCCTGCAGGGGTGTCCCAACTTAGCCCATCACAAGCTCTCACGGTCAACGAAGGAATAGACCTCCTCCCGAGACTTTCCGATCAGACTCGGTATCCCGGTACAACAAGACATTTCGTCAGGGTAAAACTAAACCAGCAACACCGCCCGATGCGCCGACATCCTGATGGGAGCTGCACATATCTCGTTCTCAAGGCAACACCGGATAGGTCAAGCTACGAGTAAAACCAGCCCTCAAGTTTCCCCGAGGTGGCCCTGCAGGCTACCCATTTCGGACCAACACTTAGACAAGCACTGGCCCGGGGGGGGGGGGTTAAAAATAAAGATGACCCTTGAGTCCGCGAAACCCAAGGGAAAAATAGGCTAGGTGGCGAATGGTAAAACCAATGTTGGGCATTGCTGGAAGAGCTTTACTCAAGGCGAACTGTCAAGGGGTTCCCATAATAGCCCAACCGCGTAAGGGACGCAAAATCCGGGAACAAAACACCGATATGACGGAAACTAGGGCGGCAAGAGTGGAACAAAACACCAGGCATAAGGCCAAGCCTTCCACCCTTTACCAGTATATAGATGCATTAATTAAATAAGATATATATTGTGATATCCCAACAAATAAACATGCCCCAACAAGGAACAACATCTCCATGTTCCAACAAGGAACAAACTTCAATCTTCACCTGCAACTAACAACGCTATAAGAGGGGCTGAGCAAAGCGGTAACGTAGCCAAACAACGGTTTGCTAGGACAAGTTGGGTTAGAGGCTTGGTTCAACAATATGGGAGGCATGATAAGCAAGTGGTAGGTATCGCAACATAGGCCAGCAAAAGAGCGAGCATCTAGCAAAGCAAAGATAGTAGTGATTTCGAGGCTATGATCATCTTGCCTGAAATCCCGCAAGGAAGAAGAACGAGTCCATGAAGAAGACAAACGGGCGTAGACGAACGGGTCCTCACAAACGCGACGTAATCGGAACCAACCCAAAGAAGCAACACCGGAAAGAAGCAAACAACATGGTAAACAACCATCACATAAACATGGCATGATGCACAATCAAGTATGATGCATGTCCGGTTTAATGTAGCATGACATGGCAAAGAGCACAAACAATCCTACAAATTAAGTGGAGCTCATTATGCAACGGAGTTGCATATTGAAGAAAACACCACATGACTTATTTAGTTCCCGCTCGTTTATGTACCCAACAATATTAAATGTTGTTAAGCATGTCAAGAGGTGAAACATAAAGGGATTGTCTATCTAAACAATTTAAATGGGGCCGGATATCGCAAACAACAAATCCGGTAAATCCCCATATGCATTAGTAAATTAATGCAAACAACAATTTAAATATTTTAATTGTTGTTATCATGATGCGGATGACATGAACAAGTTTATGCAATATTTATTAAAAGTTGACAAGTGCATTAGGAAGCATTTGTCACCGTGGTGGAAGGAAAAGGGGTGCCACGGCAACGAATCCGAAAATGATGCCACGGCAACATATCGGTTCTGATAACTCGATTGAGATCCCGGTGCAAACGAAAGTGCGGCGGGAGCGTGACATGCGATAGAAGGTGGGGTGCTCTCGGGTACCGAGTTCCCATATGTCGGTGGCAAGGCAAAAGAGGGGCGACGTTATCGAACAAGGGTGCATCTCATACAACATGCATTCATTCACGGGCATCGTTCCGGCGGTTATACCTTCGAAGTGTGTGTTCGCGGAGCGGTTTGGGTCAAGCGGTGTAGTCGTTCATGATCGTCGTGGGAAGTAGTGGTACTCGGCCATGGTAGAGGAAGTAGTTGTTCACGCGATGGTAATCAAACTTGACGATACCGTTACACGGGTCTTCGGCAACGGTAGTGGAAGTAGAGGCTCACGACGTCTTGTCGAAATTCACGGCGGCGGTAGTCATGCACATTCCATAGAGGATCAGGGTCGCGGCGAGGAAGTAGACATCCACGGGGTCGACGGTAGTGGAACTTGACGAAAAGCACATCGACGGTAGCGGTACATACGTTCTCGGGGTACTTGCCGGTCTTTGGCGATGGTAGTTGTACACGGTTCGATGTACTTGGCGTGTCGTCATGTATACGTAGTGCTTCCGAAGAGGAACTTGGCATGTCCCAAAATGAGCAAGGCAAAAGCCCTCGTTCAACGAAGCTCAAACTTGAGGAAATCCACAAACAGGACTTGGCGCATCTTGGTCTTGGAGAGGCCTATGGAAAGGAACTTGGTGAAAACCCCTGAAGGCACTGCTCGTTCGTTGAAAGGGAAAGAAAACAACGGCAGCAGCAGGCATCGCAGACACCGGGCATGGTCGCCTGCAGACGGCCGGAGATGCAGCAGCAAAAGCAAAACAGTGGCGGCTCCCGAAACTTGACAGCGCGTGGAGGTGCAGGAAGGACGCGGCGGAGGCGAGCGGTTGGGTCGTAGTGGAGGCAGGGGCAGGGGCTTGGACATGTAGAGGCACTGGAGGTGACGAGCCCCTGGACTTGGCACGGAGGAGGCTGAAGAAGAACGGCGGGAGCTGCAGGGCACTGGCGGCGGTAGACTTGGAGGCGGGGCACCGACGCGGTCCTGGTGGAGCTCGGCGACGGCGTCACAGGCCGACGCGGCAGAGGTACGGGAGGACCTCGGGAGGTTGAAGACGTCGGCAAACATGGGGCGATGCGCAGGCGTCGATGAAGGGAGCAGCAGGCGGCGCCATGGGTCCTGGCAAGCGGCTACGAGGACCGGCAGGGCCGCGGCGGCGCTATGGTGCTCTGCAGATGGAGGAGGCACGGGGAGAAGGAGAGGGATCGAGAGGAGGATGGGGACGAGGAGTGGCGACAAGGGAGAGAGGAGTCGGGCTGCGCGTGCGTTCTATCCTCTTTGGCGGCGTTGAGGGATGAGGAGGGAGAGAGGGGAAGGAAAACAAGGAGGCTAGGATTCGGTAGACAGGGGCCAGATGGGCCTTCGGTGCAGATGGGCCTTAGAGGCCGGCGGCTGGGCCTTAGGCCACTTAGGTGGGGAGAGGGAAAAGGTCAGGAGGCCTGCGGGCTGTTGGGCTCCCTTCCTCTCTCTTACTCATTAGCAGAAAACAAAATAAGGAGAAGGAAAGGAAAAAGGGAGGTTAGGGAAAGAATTTGAGTACGCGGATAAATTTCCCGGACTCGCAAAAATACGGGGATTTGATGAAAATGGCCTGAGGATTTTTTTAGAGGAAGAAATCTCCACACACGTTGGATTTAGCTCGGCAAGTTTTTAATTTCGAAACCCATTCAAATGAACTCCAAATGGGTTGAAATTATAGGAGGTGACACTACACAATAGATGTGATTTATGGGCAGATTTGGAACATTAATGGAGAAAGTAAAATTGCAAACCCAATTTGCAATTTAACTTAAAAGGTCGAAACGGAAGGGTAGGAGGATGAGTCGGGTAAGGGAAGAGTTGAAGTGTAGTGTAATTGTGTTATGGGTGATTCCGACTTAAAGAAATATTGTATAATAGCTCCCTAAATATTAGGAGGATATGTTATAAAGAGAACTCACCATGTGAATTTCCTCGATTTAAATGGATCAAAGATCCATGCCATTTATTTAGTTGAGTTGCAAAAATTAATGATATGATGGCATGATGACATGATGCAATTCAAAAATAAAAAGAGCAAGCAAAATTAAACACACGGAGAAACCCGGAAACCCTGGAAGGCAACTGAAGCTCCAGTCTTGGGGCGTCACACTTCAGGAAAGACTTGGCGTGAAATGGATTGGTGCTCTTCTCCTTCTGGAACACTTGACAAAGTGACATGTGACCTTGGTTCTTTGCGAAGCCTGCGGAGTATGGGTGACGCCTTTGGAGAGGGAGTTGGCTGGGCCACAAAGTCATCATCTTCAAGCACGGAAGTGGTGACTTGAGGTGGGGGAGTACTTGGGGATTCTTCTTGACGGGGGGAGTCTTGTGGGTGATCAGCCCATGAGTCATCCTGAGCAATTGGCGTCAATGGACGACCAATGCTGATGAGTTCGCTGTTCATGAGAACAGGCGATGATACCACATTTTGTTCGATCTGAGGAAGGACTTCATCATCTTCAACATTGTCTTGATGACCAATGTCTTCAGCTGCGGTGGGGTCAACAGCTGGAATGTCTTCAACTTCTGGAGCCTCTGTGGAAGGAGGCTCATGAACTATCAACTGGCGCTCATGATGTTCAGACACAAGACGAGCCACTGAGATTGGCTCGACAACAAGGGGCTCTGTGGGAGCAGCCCGGTCTTTCTTCTTTGTCTTTCTCTTCTTGGTCGGTGGAGCATCATCAGTGGTGGCCTTGGTCTTGCGCTTTCGGGCTTCGGCTTCAGCTGCCCTAGTTTTCTTGAGCTCCGAAGCCACTGTGGGGACCTTAGACTTCGAGCCTGTCATACTGGCCGAGAAGACAATGCGAGGTTCTTCCTGCCTTGATGCTTCTGGTTGGGCCACAACATGCTTCTTCTTCTTCTTGGCAGCCATTCTAGGGTCGATGCCTGGTCGCCCCAAAGCCTTGCGCTTTCAGCTTCATTGTAGCCTTGAACACATTTGGCAGCGAGATTCTTCATGCGCTCACAAGAGCCTTTTGCTTCTTCACGTTTCTTGTGGAACGCCTCCTTGAGCTCATGCAACATGACCTTGAAGTTTTGGATGTCTTCCACGTTGAGTTTGGCCATGTGCTTCTTGAACTGAGCCTTTTCATAATCAATCTTGTGCTTCAGCTCAACAATTTTCTGTGCAAGAGCCAGCTCAGGAGCAATGGCTCCATGGAAAGAGATGCTGAGGCCAATTGGGACCTGAAGATCATCCAAACTGAGGTCTGGTCTGTCAAACCACTCATCAATGAACTTGTACAGGATCTCCACATCAAAGAGGGGAAGATCATTGAAGATTTCTGCCTTTTGCTTGCTCTTTATGAGCAGCTCAAGAGCATCATCGCCAAGATCGTTGTCGCTAGACAGATCAATGGCTTCGTTCTCGTTCCTCAGAACGGCAGCAGGGGTCAATGCTTGACCAGTTGGTTGCATGGGCTTCTTCATCTTGTCAGACTTGGAGATGCGAGAGAGATCTTCAGACTGCACACTGGCTTCAGGAGGTGCAGTGGCCAGAGGCTTCGCCCGCGAGACCTTTGGTGCGGAGGAGGGTTTTGAAGCCTTTGGTTTCTTTTGCTTCACAGTCTTCGATGGCGCAGGCGCTTCGTCGGAATCAACGGCATCTGTAGAGTGATCCACGGCTGCCCCTTGAACCTGAATGTGAGTGATGAGACCTTCAAGGTTGTAGAAGGGCCCAACAATATTGGGTTCAGCATCGCATGTGCCGTCGGCACGAGGAGCAGAGGGACCGGGGTTGAAGTCTAACTGTAGTGACTTCTTGTTCTCTTTGGTAGAAGTTTTGGAAACCTGGAAGTTGCGCTTAAAGAGATTGTCTTCACGACACCATAACAAAGAGGATGGGTCGGCATTAGCAGGCTGAGGTCCATGAATCATGCAGGGGTAGAAGCCTTGAGCAATAGCTTCGGACTTCGACTTGGGCTGAAGACCTTTGTATATAATATCTCCCCAGGGGCCCTTGATGGCATTCTTTTCAGCATATTCGTCAATGACAAATCTGTACTTGAACCATTCCTTTGCCCAATGTCTTCGAATCCATTGGATTTGGTTCTTGCGTTCTCCATAGGTCTCTTCTGGATCTGACTTGTATAACTCATAGAGATCCGGTGGCAGGTCCTTAGCAGTGTTTTCATGGCGCTGTCTACCGCCCTTCCTAACTGATTTTTCTGTTGCCATGAAGTTCAGACTGAAAGGCTTCAGAACATGCAAAGGCTTCCTTCTGCTGGTCAGACAAGAATTAGCTTCGGGAGAATTGATGTGATGCTGTAAGAACTCTACAAATGAATGCAGACTATGAGAACCAAGGGATTCTCCCATGGACATGTACCTGTGACAGCATTAGAGATGCGAGGGAAGGGGAAGAGGTCATATGCATTCTTAGAAGATTTTGAAGATAAATCAGTTTAGAAGACATTGACCTCATAGTGCTAAGACATTCACTCATATGTAGAGAGTTTGTTCCAGATTTGTACGAATCCACGAATAAGTACAAGTGAGGAATCTAACTACTTTGTGAAGCATAAGTGAACATACTAGGCATGTTATGAGATGCAGAACAGGATAGATCCAACTTTGTAGGGACATAAACCACTTGTGGTTGAAAAGGATGAATCTATCGGATCAAAAAGGACTATATTTTTTTTATTTACCACTCGAGGAACTGCTAGACGGAGTAGGAGATGAGGCCGAGCAGTTTGATCTTCCGTGCCCTAACTTGGCGACGGAGGACACCTACGGCGACGGCTGAGAAGACGATGTCTGCGGCCGGCGTGAGGACGGCGTCGGTGAGGTCACGGCAGCTAAGCGCTTTGTCGCCGGTGTCGTCGAGGGCTAGCAGTGGCGCTAGGGTTTGTGCAAGAAAGAGAAGTGGAAGAAGAGATAATGACTGGGGTGTGGCGTGTATTTATAAGGACAGGGACTGCGCATCGTTATTACACAGGTGCCCCTAGCGGTTCACATCCGAAGGACACGTGGCGATCATGCAACACATTGGAGGTTGTTCCACGTTCCCACGCATGCCTGGATTGTCGGGTGGTCGTTCCCGCTTCTCCGGGTTTCAGGCAAAGAGGATTGAGCATTTAAAACGGATTTAATGTTTGTCTCTGTATATTCTGCTGACAAGGACACAGCGAAGACATTTGATAGTTTCAATCGAATGCATATGATTTGGATAGATAGATTTGAGACAGGAGCATAGAAAGGTTAGGGTCCGATCACATTCACTTAGTTCAAAAGATTCAAACGAGAAGACATAGCTATAAGTGAATGTTGTAGAGGACAGAATGCAAATATATGAATATATCCGAATAAGACCAAATCAATATAGTGAAGATAAACATGAAGTCATGTTAATATTGAAGACAAACCAAATGCGAAGACTTTGCAAATGTAACGCCAACAGAAAACACTCCAAACAAAAGTTTGGTGGTGGCGTTACCCACCGTATAGGAAGTATTAGACCCAGACATGGTGCACAATTATCGTGGCGCTCCGAAGTCAAATTCCGCGTTAATGTATTCACACTTAGAGTGTAAGTCTTCATTAGTTGAATATATACGTTACTTCATGTGTTGCACGTCTAAGTCATCAACATGCATAAGTGTTAGGATGTGTGCATGATCACAGGACATTTAAGGATTCCAAGATATTTAGCTCACACCACAACTTGCAAAACCTTTTCTCATCCAAGGGCTTTGTGAAGATATCTGCCAGTTGCTCTTCAGTGTTGACGTGAATGATATCAATATCTTCCTTCATGACATGATCTCTAAGAAAGTGATGACGGATCTGAATGTGCTTTGTCTTCGAGTGCTAAACTGGGTTGTTGGCAATCTTGATGGCGCTTGCATTGTCGTAGTAGAGTGGCACTTGCTTCAGATGAATGCCATAGCCTTTGAGTGTTTGCTTCATCCATAGAAGCTGGGCGCAGCAAGATCCAACAGCAATGTATTCAGATTCAGCAGTGGAGAGAGATACACAGTTCTGCTTCTTTGAAGACCAACACACAAGTGATCGTCCCAGAAAGTGACATGTGCCTGATGTAGACTTGCGATCCACCTTGTCACCAGCATAATCAGCATTCAAGAATCCAACTAGATCAAACTCTGAGCCCTTTGGATACCATAATCCTAGTGTTGGGGTGTAAGCTAAATATCGAAGAATTCGCTTCACAGCTAAGTGATGCGATTCCTTTGGTGCCGCTTGGAATCGGGCACACATGCTAACATTAAGCATGATATCTGGCCTAGATGCACATAAATAAAGCAAAGAACCAATCATAGAGCGGTATACCTTTTGATCGAACTCTTTACCATAGGCGTCAGGACCCAGATGACTTTTGGTTGGCATTGGCATCGTATAAGCTTTGCAGTCTTGCATTCCAAACTTCTTCAGGCAACCTTTGAGGTATTTCTCTTGAGATATGAAGATGCCGTTGCGTTGCTGCCGTATTTGAAGACCAAGGAAGAACTTCAGCTCACCCATCATGGACATCTGATATTGCTCTTGTATCATGTGTCCAAACTCATCACTGTATTTCTGATTAGTGCAGCCAAAGATAATGTCATCCACATATATTTGGCACACAAACAGTTCACCATCATATGTCTTCATGAAGAGTGTGGGATCCAGGGAACCAGGTTTGAAGCCTTTGCTCTTCAGGAAGTCTTTGAGTGTGTCATACCAAGCACAATGGGCTTGTTTGAGGCCATACAGTACCTTGTTGAGCTTGTAAACCATGTCAGGATGTTTTGGATCTTCAAAACCAGGCGGTTGTGCAACATACACTTCTTCTTCAATCTTGCCATTGAGAAAGGCACTCTTCACATCCATTTGATACAGAAGGATGTTATGATGATTTGCATAGGCTAGCAGTATACGTATAGCTTCAAGCCTAGCCACAGGAGCAAATGTTTCATCGAAGTCAATTCCTTCAACTTGAGTGTATCCTTGAGCAACGAGACGAGCCTTGTTTCTGACAACTTAACCATGCTCATCTTGCTTGTTGCAATATATCCATTTAGTGCCTATGATATTGTGTTTACGAGGATCAGGACGCTTGACCAGTTCCCATACATTATTCAGCTCGAACTGTTGAAGCTCTTCTTGCATAGCTTGAATCCATTCAGGTTCCATGAAGGCTTCACCAACTTTCTTGGGTTCAGATATTGAGACGAATGCAAAGTGCCCACAGAAATTTGCTAGTTGTGTTGCCCTTGAACGAGTGAGTGGACCAGGTGCATTGATGCTATCAATTATCTTCTCAATCTGTACTTCATTTGCAACACGAGGATGAACTGGACGAAGATTTTGCTCTTGCTGATCATTGTCATCGTTTGAAGGATTGTCTTCAGGTTGATTAGGTGCAGAAATGATAAGTTCCTCTTTAGGCTGTACTTCAGATGGTATGATTTCTCCAGTTCCCATAAGCTTGATGGATTCACTGGGTGGAATTTCATCTAGCACATTTCACAGCTGCTCTCTTTGTGAGCCGTTAGTCTCATCGAACCGCACATCCACAGTTTCAACCACTTTATAGTGAAAGAGGTTGAAGACTCTGTAGGAGTGCGAATCCTTTCCGTAACCAAGCATAAAACCTTCATGTGCTTTCGGTGCAAATTTTGAAGTGTGAACTGGATCCTTGATCCAGCACCTAGCACCAAATACTCTGAAGTAACTGACATTTGGCTTCTTACCAGTGAGGAGTTCATAGGATGTTTTCTTCAGAAGCTTGTGAAGATAAACACGGTTGATGACATGGCATGTAGTATCAATAGCTTTAGGCCAGAACTTTCTTGGTGTCTTGTATTCACCGAGCATCGTCCGAGCCATCTCAATGAGTGTTCTGTTCTTGCGTTCCACAATGCCATTCTGCTGCGGCATGTACGGAGCTGAGAACTCATGAGTGATGCCCAGTGTATCAAGATAAGTGTCGAGGCCGATGTTCTTGAATTCAGTGCCATTGTCACTTCTGATGTGCTTGATCTTGACGCCATAGTTGTTCATGGCTCGATTGGCGAAGCGTCTGAAGACATCCTGCACTTCAGTCTTGTAGAGGATTATATGTACCCATGTATATCTTGAATAATCATCAACAATGACGAAGCCATAGAGACAAGCAGTAGTAGTAAGGGTAGAGTATTGAGTAGGGCCGAAGAGGTTCATGTGTAGCAGTTCGAAGGGTTGACTCGTTGTCATGATTGTCTTCGAGGGATGCTTGGCCCTTGTCATCTTTCCAGCTTCGTAGGCACCGCATAAGTGATCCTTCTTGAACTTGACGCCCTCGATGCCTATGACGTGCTTCTTCTTTGCAAGAGTATGCAAGTTCCTCATGCCAGCATGCCCTAGCCTCCGATGCCAGAGCCAGCACTCTGAAGCTTTTGCAAGAAGACATATGGCAAGCTGTGGTCCTGCTGAGAAATCTACCATGTACAAATCATCTTTCCGATACCCTTCAAAGACTAGAGACTTGTCAGATTCCATTAGAACAAGGCAACGATATTTTCCAAATATCACAATCATGTTCAAATCGCAAAGCATTGAGACAGACATTAAGTTGAAACCAAGGGATTCAACAAGCATCACTTTATCCATCTGCTGATCCTTTGAGATTGCAACTCTACCTAGACCCAATACCTTGCTTTTACCAGTATCAGCAAATGTGATGTGACTTTTGTCAGATGGACGTAAGGTTGAGTCCATGAGAAGACTTCATTTGCCAGTCATGTGATTAGTACATCCACTATCAATAATCCATTCTAAAGCAGCCAGTGTTACAGTGCAGTTAGGGGGATAGGCTTCACGAAGAGCATAGTGAAGCATAAACATTTGACGAGAAAGTGGATTATGAAAGCTTAGATCAAGGTTAGAACTGATAGGATAAATAGCAAGCGACTCAGGAACAAAATACATAATAAGACCACTTGGGCATTTGATCTTGTGCCCTACAAGATGTTTTAGGTCCCCAGCAATAGCTTCAGATGCATTTGATTTTCGGCTGGAGACCTCTCTTGCAAAAGAGAGTTAAGCTTTCTTAGCCACCCACATCTTCAAGGGTGGCTTCGAAGCAATAAGTCTAAGTGCAGCATCTGAGAACTTTGGCTTTGAAGCCCTGGCAAATAGTTTTGCAGGAGGTGAATAATACTCATAGGAATAAGTAGAGTAGTTCTTGGTCTTATGAACATGGCGATTTGATGAAACACGCTCATATTCATAGGCCTGGGTACGATTTCACTGCAAAACATCTGTGTTAGTGCGACTCAGGTGAGTCCTTTGTCTGTATAAAGCCTTTGGACCATATGAAGCCTGTGGTCTGGGGTTTGTCTTCTTCCCTTGTGGTGTCATGACGACATTCACTGGAAGATTCTCCAGACACCTTTTGGGCACCCAGACTTTCTTCATAGGTGGCCCATTCCTACAGTTAGTACCAATATACCTGGCAAACACTTCACCATTCTAATTCTTAAACAGTTTATAGTTTGCATCAAAGGATTCATCAATCACAATAGGATTAGCACAAGAGAAGCCAGATAGGGTGGATGGATCCACTGAAGGTTCATTTGCAGCAACCCATGTGGTTTTGGGGTACAGCTCAGGCTTCCAGTAAGAGTCATCAGCATTCATTTTCCTTTCGAACCCAACACCCTCTTTCCTAGGGTTTCGGTTCAGAATCTGCCTTTTGAGGACATCACATAGTGTCTGATGCCCTTTGAGACTTTTGTACATCCCCGTTTCAAGCAATGTCTTCAACCTAGCATTTTCATCAGCAATAGCAGTGGCATCCTTAGCAGAGGGGTTAGTTACGACATCAACAGTTGAAGATATTACAATAGTAGCAGCAGTAGAACATTCAGCAACAGAAGTAGCGTTATCATGCTCAAGGCATTTAAGACATGGTGGTTCAAATCCTTCCTGAGCGGGACTGATCTGTTCAACGCGAAGTGATTCGTTTTCCTTTTGAAGATCTTCATGAACCGCTCTCAATTTCTCAAGTTCTTGCTTCCTTTGAAGATAATCATAGGAAAGCTTTTCATGAGTTGTTGAGAGCGTTTCAGGACGACTTTCAAGTTCCTCATACTTAACATGAAGATTTTTTATGTCTTCAATTAAGGACTGAGATTGAGTCATTTCAGCGTCCAACAGGTCATCGCTTTTGTCTAATAGTTTTTGAATATGTTCCCTAGCTTTCTGTTGTTCAGTTGCAATTTTAGCAAGTGTTTTGTAGCTGGGTTTGGAACCACAATCAGAGTCATCTTCACTGGATGTTTGATAGTGAGCATTGCGTGAGTTTACCTTGGCACCGCGTGCCATGAAGCAATAGGTGGGAGGGAGTTGTCCTTGTCATTAGCATCGGCGTTGGTGACAAAGTCATTGTCTTCTGTGTTGAAGATGGACTTGGCAACGTAGGCTGTAGCCAGACTTGCAACGCCAGAATCAGACTCCTCCTCAGACTCCACCTCCACCTCCTCAGAAGCAGACTCCTCCTCTGAATCCATTTCCTTGCCAACAAACGCACGAGCCTTGCCAGATGAGCTCTTCTTGTGTGATGAAGACTTTGAGGAAGACTTGGAAGAAGGATTTGAATATTTCTTCTTCTTCTTGTTGTTCTCATTGTCCCAATGCGGACACTCAGAGATGTAGTGACCAGGTTTCTTGCACTTGTGGCATGTTCTCTTGTTGTAGTCATGAGTTGAAGCTTCATCATTCCTTGAGCTGGATCGTGAAGACTTTCTGAAGCCTTTCTTCATGGTGAATTTCTGGAACTTCTTCACAAGCATAGCAAGTTCCTTTCCAATGTCTTTAGGATCATCAGAACTGCAGTCGGATTCTTCTTCAGATGGGGAAACAACTTTTGCCTTCAAGGCGCGAGTTCGGCCATAGTTGGGACCGTAGATATCCCTTTTCTTAGAAAGCTGAAAATCATGTGTGTTGAGCCTTTCAAGTATGTCAGACGGATCGAGTGTCTTAAAGTCAGGGCGTTCTCAAATCATCAGGGCTAGGGTGTCAAACAAGCTGTCAAGTGATCTCAGGGGTGTCTTGACGATTTCATGCTTGGTGATCTAAGTAGCGCCGAGAGCTTGAAGCTCATTTGTGATGTCAGTGAGGCGATCAAACGTGAGATGAACATTCTCATTGTCGTTTCTCTTGAAGCGGTTGAAGAGGTTGCAAAGGACACTGATCCTTTGATCTCTCTGGGTTGAGACGCCTTCGTTGACCTTGGAGAGCTAGTCCCAGACTAGCTTTGATGTTTCCAGAGCACTCACACGGCCATACCGCCCTTTGGTCAGATGACAACAGATGATGTTCTTGGCAGTGGAATCCAATTGAACGAACTTCTTGACATCAGCAGCGGTGACACCTTCACCAGCCTTGGGAACGCCATTCTTGACGACATACCAGAGGTCGACATCAATGGCTTCAAGATGCATGCGCATCTTGTTCTTCCAGTAGGGATATTCAGTTCCATTGAAGACGGGGCACACAATGGAGACTTTGATTATCCCTGCAGTCGACATAGCTAAAACTCCAGGTGGTTAAACCGAATCACACAGAATAAGGGAGTGCCTTGCTCTGATACCAATTGAAAGTGCTAGTTATCAACTAGAGAGGGGTGAATAGGTAATTTTTATGAAAGTCTTCAAAACATGGGAGTTTCAAAGACAAACGATAGAAATGAACCTATAACCATGCAGCGGAAGGTAGACTACACTAGACAAGCCATAGTTAACTATTCAATGAAGTGAGAGCATGAAGACTAATAGCAGCTAGGCAGTACGGATCAGGATGGAAGATAGTATGAAACCAATCTGAACAAACAGTCACACAGTGAAGACAAATGGACAATGCAAACATGCAATGACTTCACAAGGACCTACTGTAAATAAAGAGATGGGAAGGATAGAACCAGTGGATTATTGAAGACAATGATTTGTTGGACCAGTTCCGGTTGTTGTGACAACTGTACGTCTAGTTAGGGAGGCTGAGATTTAACTCAAAAGACCGTTTCTTCATCTTATTCCCCTTGAGCTAAGGACACCCAGTCCTCGCCTAATCACTCTGGTAAGTCTTCTAGGTAGACTTCCGAACCTTCACAAACTTCGTTCACCGGCGATCCACAATGACTCTTGGATGCTCAGAATGCGACGCCTAACCGGCTGGAGGATTCACAGTCCTCAAGTGTAACAAGTCTCCAGATCACACAGACAGGAAGACTTCAGTGATGCCTAACACTCTTTGGCTCTGGGTGTTTAGGGCTTTGTCCTTGCAAGGATTTCTCTCTCAAAGGCTTCGAGGTGGGTTGCTCTCAAATGGCAAAAGCCGTGCACTAACTTTGAGCAGCCACCAATTTATGGTGTAGGGGGTGGGCTATTTATAGCCACTAGGCAACCCAACCTGATTTGTCCGAAATGACCCTGGGTCACTAAGGAATTGACACGTGTTCCAACGGTCAGATTTCAAACACACGCGACAACTTTACTTGGGCTACAAGTAAAGCTGACTCATCCAGCTCTAGATAAGATTTTCTCTCATTATCTTCGCTCGAAGACATAGGATTTTGGTTAAGCATCACTTCAGTCACTCTGACTTTGTTCACTGGGACCCCACTTAACAGTACGGTGGTTCCTGTGACTCAACAAAGAAGAAAAGGAAACAACGAAACAATTAAGTCTTCGCGCACCATAGTCTTCACGCGATGTCTTCTCTTGTCATTGTCTTCAATGTGAATATCTTCACATACCACCTTTGTCTTCAATGTCTTCATACATTTTTAGGGGTCATCTCCGGTAGGTAAACCGAATCAATGAGGGACTACTACATGTGTTATCCTGCAATTCTCACAAACACATTAGTCCCTCAACCAGGTTTGTCGTCAATACTCCAAAACCAACTAGGGGTGGCACTAGATGCACTTACAGGTATTGTGAAGTAGTTGATGAGGTAGGAACCTATTGTCTTGCATTCAAACCCAGGGTGTTACTACGTTATGCTTATACTTCTATGCTATGCTCGTAGAAGTGGAATGGTTTGTGAGATTCATGAAAGATGTGAGAGTTATTTATATCTAAGTGAGGGAGTCCTGGATTAGGGGGTCTCCGAATAGCCGGACTATCTCCATTGGCCGGACTGTTAGACTATGAAGATACAAGATTAAAGACTTCGTCTCGTGTCCGGATGGGACTCTTCTTGGCGTGGAAGGCAAGCTAGGCAATACGTATATGGATATTTCCTCCTTTGTAACCGAGCTTGTGTAACCCTAACCCTCTCCGGTGTCTATATAAACCGAAGGGTTTTATTCCGTAGGACAACAATCACAATATACAATCATACCATAGGCTAGCTTCTAGGGTTTAGCCTCTTTGATCTCGTGGTAGATCTACTCTTGTACTACCCATATCATCAGTATCAATCAAGAAGGACGTAGGGTTTTACCTCCATCAAGAGGGCCGAACCTGGGTAAAACATCGTGTCCCCTGCCTCCTGTTACCATCCGGCCTAGACGCACAGTTCGGGACCCCCTACCCGAGATCTGCCGGTTTTGACACCGACATTGGTGCTTTCATTGAGAGTTCCGCTGTGCCGTCGCCACTAGGAAGGATGCCTCATCCCGTCTTTAAAGACGGCACTATTGCTGTGGGAGCTTTGGCTATCGGCGAAACTCTCCAGCAAGGTGGTTTCCTTATGACCGCCTGTTCGGCCGCTATGCCGACGATGACTTCTCGGGTCATCGAAAGCAATCTTCATGTCAACTCGGAACTCGCGAAGAAGTTAGATCCAATGGACATCTCTTCCCTGAACGAGCTCTTGGATCGCATCGCCGCCCTGGGAGTCGCTACAGACTATGATCAGATTGGGCCTAAACTCGATCTGAGAGAGATCAACTCTCCCCAGGTCACCCATCATGTTGCAGTGGTGGAGGAACAATGCGGCAACCCTTCATCTATCTTAAGGACTAGCTATGTCCGGATTCCCGATCCCTCCAAGCCGGATACCCGCGGAGGGGAGGACGTCACTCAAGGCCTGAACCTAGAATCAGGCAATGGGCTAGATTTATCGAAAAACATCCAAGAATCCAAACTTTTGGGTTCGGAAACTCCTTGGCCCCTGAGTCTCAGATTGGGTAAGGATTCAGATTAAATTCCACCCACCCACCCAAACATACGCGATCTATCCCAAATTAGTCAAGAGCCCGAAGAAATAGTACACCATTACTGGGCCAGATTCCTCCTGGTCATGAACAGGATAACGGACTGCCGCGAGGAAGACGCAATATCATTCTTTTGCAATAATTGCACGAACAAGGGAATCCTCAATGCCATAAGTCGCCGCGAAATTACACGCTTTACCAACTTGGTGTCCATAGTACGAAAGTACTGTGCGATGGAAAGCGCCTGGAAAACCGAAATAAAGTTTTGGGATAATCCGGCCCTGAATACAACCCCAGTCCGAAATAAAAGGGTGCATTATCACAATACACATGTGTTAACTACCAAAAAGCAAAAGCCCTCTATGGGGCAAGGAACCGTACTGGAGGGATGGCTCAACGGACCCTGCAAAATTCATAGTACAACAGATGCAATACCAACGCACAACCTTAGAGCATGTTGGATACTCCGGCAGGTGGCCAAAAGTGGTGAGGATCTACTCCTCCCAAAAACCATAGAGCACCATCCCGTGGACAACAATACGGTGTTAACGGTCTTTGAGACCTTCGCGTCAAATAATAGACGCAAGTGAACACTCCGCAGCATGGCCGAAATCTGCCATATAGCAGAAATAAATCCTTGGAGTGACACGGCTATTACCTTCAATGCCAGTGACGAACCCAAATTCCGAACAGCCCGAATTAAACCTCATCTATGAGGAAACTCTTTAAAAGATGGAAATAGACTGGAGCTGCATTGAGCAAAGTAGCACAACCTTTAGAGGAATCATCCCTAGTCGGGAAGCACGTTGTGCTGGAAAAATCACACTAGACGTGGTATTCGGCACGTCGGATAATTACAGGTCTGAATAAATTACATTCCAAGTGGCCCCGTTCAGCAGCGGATACCAGGCTCTATTAGGGCGAGAGGCGTTTACAATCTTCCAAGCCATACCCCATTACGGGCACATGAAGCTCAAAATGCCCGGGCCCAACGGAATCATCACTCTTGCTAGTGATCCGGATATAGCACTCCGCGCCGAAAATAAGACAGCTGCATTGGCCCTTGAGGCACTATCCGAAGACCTCGCGGCCGAGGAATTAACTGCGCTGCGCACCACGGTGAACAGGGACGACGTGATACTCGATAAAAGATCCAAGTCCACCTCCTTTAAACCAGCGGACGAAATAGTCAAATTCCAAGTCCATCTAACGGACCCTACAAAAATAGCTTCCATCGGGGCACAATTAAACCCTAATGTCGACGCTGCACTGCGAGAGTTCCTACGCGGGAACTGGGACATTTTGCCTGGCACCCTTCAGACATGCCAGGAATCCCACGCAGGCTGGCTGAGCACAGCATAAATATCCTAAAAGGATTCAAGCCAGTCAAGCAGGCTCTTCGATGTTTCTTCGAGCCTAAGAGACAAGCCATGGGAGAGGAACTAGCCAAGCTATTGGAGGCCGGATTCATCAGAGACATAAAACATCCAGACTGGCTAGCAAACCTGGTGATGGTACCAAAGAAGGACAAATCCCGGCGCTTGTGCGTCGATTTTAAGGACCTTAACAAGGCCTGCCCAAAGGATCCCTTCCCCTCCCCCGCATCGATCAAATCATCGATGCTACCGCAAGACACGATTCATTTTGTTTCCTCGATGCATACTCCGGCTACCATCAAATTAAAATAACGGAGCCAGACCAAGCTGCAACATCATTCATCACACCATACGGCCCATTCTGCTTCAACACAATGCGCTTCGGGCTCAAAAATGCCGGCGTAACATATTAGCGCATGATTCAGACATGTCTGGCCAACCAGATCGGCAAAATAGTGGAGGCATACGTGGACGACGTGGTCGTTAAAACCAAGCATGTCGAAACTCTAGTAGACGACTTGAGGCTCACATTCGACAACCTCCGAACATATGACATCAAGCTCAATCCGGAAAAATGCGTTTTTGGCGTACCAGCCGGAAAGCTCCTGGGATTCATTGTCTCCAGTAGAGGTATTGAAGCTAATCCAGCCAAAATCCGAGCATTGTCACAGTTGGCTACCCCAACAGACCTCAAACAAATACAAAAATTGACTGGATGCTTGGCGGCTCTAAGCCGCTTTATCTCCCGCTTGGGAGAAAATGCATTACCCCTTTATCGCCTCCTCCGGCACACCGAACACTTCGAGTGGACGGATGCCGCCTCGGCCGACTCAACGAAATAAAATCCATATTGGCAACAAACCCAGTCCTGGCCGCGCCAAACATTGGTGAACCAATGCTATTATACATTGCGGCCACTCATCAAGTAGTAAGCGCAGTGCTCGTCGTCGAGCAAGAAGTGGATGGACACAAATCCCCCCTTCAAAAGCTGGTCTACTATGTGTCCACTGTCCTTACTCCATGCAAATCACGGTACCCGCATTATCAAAAGATAGCATACGTGGTATTTATGGCATCCCGGAAGCTGCGACACTACTTTCAAGAGTTTTTGATAACGGTAGCCTCAGAAGTACCACTTAACGATATTATAAACAACCGCGACGCGACGGGCCGGATTGCCAAATGGGCCATTTAGCTCCTCCCGTTCGACATAACTTACAAGCCACGGTGAGCTATTAATTCACAAGTTTTGGCTGACTTCGTCGCTGAGTGGACGGAAGCCGAACTCCCTAAAGAGTACGACACATATTCAAATTGGATCATGCACTTCGACGGCTCCAAAATGTTGGCTGGTCTGGGGGCTGGCGTCGTATTGACGTCCCCAACAGGAGATACCGTTCAATACGTACTACAGATAATGTATACGGACTCCAACAACGCAGCCAAATATGAGGCCCTCCACATGGTCTCTGGATGGCAGTATCCATGGGCATTCAATGCCTAGAGGTGCGCGGGGATTCGTACCTCGTGATATCCCAGATAAATGGAGACTTCGATGCCAAAGATCCGAAAATGGCAGCTTATCGCAATGCCGTCCTATAAATGTCAGCTCGGTTCGAGGGGCTCGAATTTCATCATGTGGCTCGGGAAAACAATTAGGCGGCGGATATCCTCACCCGCATCGGCGCAAAACGCGACGCGGTCCCTCCCAACATATTTCTGGAACGGCTCTTCAAGCCATCCATAGCATGGGAAGGGGACACCGGTAACAACAGTCCGGACCCGACTAAAATACCCGATACCGAACTCTCTGACACAATCGGAGGCTCCGCCACCGAAATAACACATTCAGCCCATGAAATAATGGCCATTATTGCCCCGTGGACAGAACCATTCCTGGCCTACCTAACTAGACAGGAACTTCCGAAGGACCAAAATGAGGCACGTTGCATAGTGCGGCGATCCAAGGCCTACAGGGTCCGTGAGGGAGAATTGTACAAAAAAAGTGCTACCGGAGTCCTTCAAAGGTGCATCTCCGAAGAGGAAGGGCAGAACCTTTTGGCAGAAATTCACGCCGGACTCGGCAGTCATCACGCCGCAGCTCGGGCTCTTGTAAGCAAGGCCTTCCGTACATGATTCTATTGGCCAACGGCCCGGGCAGATGCACATGACTTGGTCCAACGTTGCGCCGGTTGCCAGCTCTTTGCAAATCAATGCCACATGCCACCCACCGCCCTCCGGACAATCCCCATTACATGGCCCTTCGCGGTCTGGGGGCTTGACATGGTTGGACCCCTTAAAGGGGGAACCCATAAGAAAAAATACTTATTGGTCATGGTGGACAAATTCACCAAATGGATAGAGGCTAAACCGGTTAAAACAGCCGAATCCGGACTGGTGATAGATTTCATATCCAGGGTTGTACACCATTACGGCGTCCCCCATAGCATCATCACTGATAATGACATGAATTTCACGGCCGACGAGGTAAAACTCTGGTGCAGCAAAATGGGCATCAAGCTCGATTGCGCTTCAGTCTATCACCCACAAACCAACGCCCAAGTCAAACGAGCAAATGGTCTTATAATGAGCGGCATTAAACCCAAATTAGTGCGCTCCTTAACGGAGCCTGACACGCACTGGGTAGAGGAGCTCGACTCTGTACTCTGGGGGCTGCAGACCATGCTGAATCGTAGTACCGGATATACACCGTTTTTTATGGTGTACGGCGCAGAGGCAGTCCTGCCCTGTGACATAATTCATGACTCACCTCGAGTGCGCATGTACGAAGAAAGAGAAGCCGAGCTTGATCGGCAGGACAGTCTGGACACTCTGGAGGAAGAGCGCGATGTAGCCAAAGCCCATTCCGCATTTTACCAGCAACAAGCTCGCAGATACCAAAGCAGAGAAGTACGGGCCAAAACTTATAACGTTGGCGAACTAGTTCTACGGCTGTCGGATAAGAAAAAGAACAAGCTCGACCCCAAATGGGAAGGTCCCTTCATTATCGAACAAGTTCTGACCGATGGAGTGTACCGACTGCGGGATGCATCGACTAGTCGACTCGAGCCGAACCCATGGAACGCAGCCAGGCTTCGAAGATTCTACGCTTAGCACCGGACTCTATGTTAGTCCCCTCCCTTTGTCCATTTTCTGCATATGCATCATCTGTCTTGTTTCCCTTTTCTTTCTTTTATTTCTCGAGGCCTTCAAGGGTCACCTTGTGCCTCACTCGTACATTACAGATGCGCTAGCCGCACTCTTCATACCTGGGGGCTTCTTTCACAGAAGCTTTAATTATTTTCCTAGGCCTCACGCCCAACACATGTGTTATACTTCCGCATGTACCTTTTTTCACCATTATATGCATCGATATGACTTAAGTTTTGGCCAAGCTGGGTTGCCTGGCTCTTGTATTTATGCCCTACGTTCCCGTTAATTCGGCTAGGGCATAAGGGGAGCACCTCTGCAATTGTTACCGCCGAGTCAGCCGGACGTGTACCTCAGATTGGGTGAAGCCGAAAGCTAGCGTTCTTAAGGGAATGTTCGGTCGGTGAACAAAATATGACTTTTATTATTCATATCTGCCCCCAGATGATTTTTCTGTGCTTCTTATCGTAGTCAGGACATGCACTTTAGGGCATGCTTACCCAAGGAAAGGAACCCTTAATGGAACTATTCTCCCTGGAAGATGTTTCTTACTACCCATGTAATATAACATAACTTGTTGGGCACTTGTCTGATAAAGCACTAATGACCCCTACGCCTGGTCTCCACGCATGCCCCGGTTCTTACATAACTAAGAGGGTATTCGGATACACTCCGGACTATCGGGTCCCGAGGTTGAAGCGAAAAGGTCCGCCATGACAAACGATCTACAATCCGGCTAGAAGGCATTATACATGTCACTTTAAAATTACATTGTCAATTTGACTGGTTGAATTCCTCTTCAATACCATCCAATAGGCTATCTAGTCTACAGTCCTGTTGGGAATACTTTGCGGTCAATTCTACTTGGCCGTACACTAAGATCATAGAGATCTCCTTCCCATCAGGCCCCACTGGTCCGACTTCGGCCATGTGGTTCGGGTCAGCCTTCGTGTACCGTGTCTTCACCATTGCCCAGGCTTCCCTAGTGCCCTGACGGCAGGCCGATATCTTCCATAATCGGAAGCACCGCCGTGATCCCTTCCGCTTTTTGGCAAGCTCTCCGAGGTCTTCGGGTATGGAGACGGATGGCCACAAGGCCTGGGCGACGCCTCGCATCGCCTGCCGAACTCGTTCGTGCAGCTATGTTAGCTTGGAAGAAGATCACCTGTTGAACCGGGCATCTCCTCGGCAGGACGACATGTTAGCATACCTACAGACATAACTCCGTCAGCCAGCTTCATCGCCGAACTCTTTTTCAAAGTTCGTTCAAGCACTTACTAAATATGTCGCGTCGAAGCTGCCGATTCTCCTTAACAGAGTCCGACAGTTGGGCACGAACATCTTTTAGTTCCACACCCAGCTTGGTGTTGGCATCTAGGAGATCATTCTTCTCCTGCCTCACCCTCGTAAGCATGCTCTCACCGGCCTTCAGCTGGCGTATGAGCTATTGCTTATCCAGATTTACTCCAACATCATCTGCAATTTTATCGTCAGATCTGCATATACGCCCCATTCTAATATGATACTTATCATTACAAGGATACATTACCAGAGGGGGTCTCTTTGGGCTCCCCTGCTACGGCCAGTGCAGCCTGAAGTTGGGCTTTGCACTCTTCCAGCTCCTGGGACAGTTGAGTATTCTTTTCTGTAAGAGCCTGCATAACAAATGATCCTTAAATCAGTTATCCTAACTGTTTCAAGTCTCAGGGGCTACTGATATATATAATCATCAAATTTTCTCACCCGTATGTCTTTTACATACTACTCCGTGGCTCTGGCTAGACCATTTTGAGCGGCACGGAGGTGCGCGTCTCCCGAGTTGAAGGCATCCAATGCCTCTTGGGAGAAACAAGAGTCACGAAGAACAGTCCGGCGACGCCTGTGGTTCATGGCACTTTCCACCTCGGAACAGGTGGCGGATAGTCTATCCACATCCTCTGTCGGAGGAGCACCTAGTGCAGCCTTGTATTCGTTCCCGCCTACGAATCCGGCCTTGGAGCCTGGCTTGTGGAGGCACGATGGGTAGCCTCTCCGGGTATAGTCCGGCGAGCGCTCTTTTTCCTGAAAAGAAGGCATCGGCGTTAATATGCCTCTGATAATAATGTCTTGTAATAAGGACGGCGCGCCATACTGCTGCACCGGTGTCTCAATCCGGAATGCGGGTCTTTATAGCCTGCTTGGCTTCATGGGCCCATGTTGGCAAGTCGCCGCAGGCTCGGCCTTCGGCCTCGAGGACCTCCCCTGCAAAACACGGCTGTTATACGACGATCAAAAACATGCAAGGACGGATCCCTTTCTGAACTGCTGGGACTTCGGTCTCAGTCACCTGTGAGGCTGGAACTAGACCAGGGTAATCGGCCGTAATGGCCACCAAAGCATTGTTGTTACTCGATTGGTAAAATACCCCATCGATCAGCTCCACAGATATGTCCGGGTCCTCCTGGGAGGCCGGGTCAAGGGACCGTCCAGGATCCTCGGGTTGTGGAGGAGGGCTTTTTATCTCCTTTACGGCCTGGCACAGCTCCTGCGATCAAATTGCTAGAATGAATACTTAACTACGGGAATACGAAATGGATGGGCGACAAAAAGTCTCTGCTTACCCAGCTCGGAGGATTGTACATAGAAAATCCGCCCTGCGGGTTGACACGAAGGAATTCCTCCTCTTCTCCCTTGTACAAAGTGGATAAGATCTTTATTAGATCATCAGCTGATCCTGGCCCTTTGCGGCCGTGGCGGGTGGCGTCATCCCCCCCCCATTGAAATACCACATGGGGTGGCCTCTATACTAAAGCGGCCGCACCCCCCGCATGATGCATATGGCCATAACCTCGATCATGGTCAATTCGGATCGAGCTAAAAAACTTATCCGGCTCATCAGGTAAAGAATGTCCCTGTCATCTTCCTTCAGGGGGCTCCCTGGACGCCAGCTCCGGCGCTTCTTCAAAGGGGCGTTGTCGAACTCAAGAAGGCCGATCCGAATAGGATCCGGCAGGGGGACGTCTTCTATATAAAACAATTCTGAAGGCCATTCTTCGGACATCTTCTTTGGGGTCCCGGACAGGTATCCGGTCCCGGCAATACGCCACACTTCGGCTCCGCCACTTGATATATTGACCCCTTCTGAGAACGGGGCACAAGGCAGAACAGCTTCTTCCACAGAGCGAAATGAGCCTCACAGCCCAAAAACAACTCGCAAAGGGCTACGAATCCCGCGATATGCAGCAGGGAAGCAGGCGTAAGGTTGTGCAACTGGAGGCCGTAGAACTCCAGAAGCCCCCGGAGAAACGGATGAATTGGGAATCCGAGCCCTCTTACCAAATAAGGGACAAGGCATACCCGCTCTCCCTTGGAGGGATTGGGACGGCTCTCCGCTTGCTCTCCGCCATTGTAGGTGGCAAGCCCGGCTCGAACCGTGACCAGGTACGCTGGGGGAAGAAATCCCTTGGACTGAGGCATCACCAATTTGCTGTGCGGGATGGAACATCTCTCCCAATCTCTAGGCTTGGAGCTAGGGGTGCGAGAGGAGGAGCTGCGTCGACCGGCCATGATGGAATGGATCTCTGTCGAGTGCGCTCCGATGAAGGCTCACCAAGGGGGGATGGTGTGATTTGGATTTAAATCCTCGTCTTTTTAAATAGACGGCTCATTTACATAGCTAGGGGGGTAAATGTGAAAACACCTTGGCTCTCCACATTCGCTCGACACGTGGAAAGTGGCCATTATTGGGCGTGGAAGCCGAGGAGTACAAACATTCACAAGAAACCAGACATTATTTTGACAGGTACACAGAATTTGGAGAGGAACCCGCCTTGCAATGCCGAAGACAATACTGCACGCTGGACTCATAGTCATTGAAGCCTGGTTCGGGGGCTACTGAGGGAGTCCTGGATTAGGGGGTCTCCGGACAGCCGGACTATCTCCATTGGCCGGACTGTTAGACTATGAAGATACAATATTAAAGACTTCGTCTCGTGTCCGAATGGGACTCTACTTGGCGTGGAAGGCAAGCTAGGCAATACGTATATGGATATTTCCTCCTTTGTAACCGACCTTGTGTAACCCTAACCCTCTCCGGTGTCTATATAAACCGAAGGGTTTTAGTCCGTAGGACAACAATCACAATATACAATCATACATAGGCTAGCTTCTAGGGTTTAGCCTCTCTGATCTCGTGGTAGATCTACTCTTGTACTACCCATATCATCAATATTAATTAAGCAGGACGTAGGGTTTTACCTCCATCAAGAGGGCCCGAACCTGGGTAAAACATCGTGTCCCCTGCCTCCTGTTACCATCCGGCCTAGATGCACAGTTCGGGACCCCCTACCCGAGATCCGCCGGTTTTCACACCGACACTAAGGGTTAACTTAAGGTGGCTACTTTAATACACATCTGGGTGGATTCGTTGGGGCACCCTGGAGCACCCAGTAGTTTGCCCGGGCACCTGGAGAACCCAGTGCTTGCCCAAGGGGATCCCCGAGTACCTGTGTGATCATCCTATGGAATGCCACCCAGGCTCAAAGGGATCATAAGATTATTCATGCTAGAAACTTCCGTGTGCAGCCACAAGCCATTATGGGCTCTGGCATAGTAGAGTATGTTGTGTGTTAGTGGTAGGCTAGCAGATGTAGGGGGAAAGTAGGTGGTACTGTCTACCCAGAGTAAGGAGTTAATGCTTCGGAAAGACTATGTCTCGATCATCCGTTTCTCAAACAACATGTAGTGCAAGAAATTCAATGGAGGAGATCGAGTCTTGTGGGGAAAAGTGCGCAAACCTCTGCAGAATGTACAAACTAATCATGATTAGCCGTGTCCCAGGTTATGGACATCTTGAGTATCTGGTACTTGAATTATCGATTTGATCTCATCATTTTACTTAATTAATTTGAGGGGTTATAATTATTATTTTGGGATTGAGTTGGAGGAACCTTCTCGATAATTTTAAACCAACTTGGTAGTTTAATAAAGATATTCCTTAGTTGTAGGAAAAATTTAGCTTTATGCAAAATTAAACTTAGAGCCTCCACCAGCCAAATATGCATGTAGTGATAGCCATTATTCAACATTGCTCTAAAGTGTGAAATTGCCAGTACATTCAATGTACTAACCTATATGGCTGCAACGTATCATGTTGCTGGAATCTTACACGATTAAGTGATACGTTAGGGTTACGATTTCTACACTCAACTTTGCCGTTGGTGTTGATGGGAATCCACAACCTTGTTGTTACTTCCGCTATATGGATTGAGGTAATAGTATTTACGTTACTTTATACATGTGATTTACCTCTTTTATAAATCCTCGAGTACTGTGTGTGTCAGCATACCAATCCAGGGATGACACTTAAGCACAGAGACTTGACCGTCTGAGGCCTGGTCGCTACATGAAGGAAGTCACTAGGTACTTGTGTATCGGAATACCAAGTTTCACCAGGACCTACACCACCACTTTACCAGAAGAGGAGCGTTGGATGATTCAAGTTCATGTTCCAGGAAGGACATTCGCACCAGTTACTGAGCCCATATAGTTTTCCTTTGATGCACCAACCTAGAGTCTAGGAAAGAGCATGGCCACCCACATCGCCAAGGGACGCATCGGCGAGATCTACTACAAGGATCTTAAGGACACCATCTACCAGATATGTGGACGCCGAGATGAGCAATGGGAGATGATTAGCACCAGGAGGGACAAATCCATTGTAGCCTACATCCAGGAGATAAACCAGCACATTCGTCGTCAGGAGAACCAGATGTGCGCCAGCATGATAGACATGAAGAAAGTGATGACCAGGAACATGGAGCTAGAAGAGGAACTCAAGTCTACATGTGATGGATATGAAGAAGAAATTGCAGTACTACTGGAAAAGAATGAAGACCTGAAGAAGAAGCTAGGAATATTCATGGGAGATCCCGAACCTGAGGAGGACAACCATCCTAAAGACTATATCATAGTCGACGACACCGACTCTGACCCCGATAGTGATGATGATTATGAAGATGAAGCTGGAGCAGATATCATGGAGTCGTCCACCGATCAAAATTTCTAGTCGACCACCATATTATCAGTAGTATTTCTCCATGTATATAGTAATAGTCAGAGTATTTTGTAACGGTAGTTTAGATCGATTGTATGATCTTGTTTGAATTGAGTGGTGTGAAATGAATGTGTTTGTCTCATGTGCATAGGGTAGTGATCTCTCTTTAGACCTCACTTATTCTATTCTCACCCCTCCAAACCTATCAGATGCCTCCGAGACATGACCCCAGATTTGTCTTTCCACCGAAGCTCACTCAGTTGATCCAACAGCAGAATGCCTTGATGCAGTTGCTAGTCCAGAACCAAGGCAGCAACAACAACAACAACAACAACAACAACCCACCGCCACCACCTCCAGTTGACAACTTAGCCCATTTCCTAAGGTTGAATTCGCTGGTGTTCTCTAGTAGCACCGAGACGATTGTTGCTGATGACTGGCTCCGTAAGATTGGAAGGGAGCTGATCACCGCAGGTTTCACAGATGCTGAGAAGGTGCGCTTGGCCACATACCAACTGGATGGACCCGCAACCTCATGGTGGGAGAACTACACTGCCACTTTCCTCGTGGCCAATGTCACTTGAGATCAATTTCAGCAGGCATTCCGCACTGCACATGTCTCAGCTGGGGCTATGAGTACGAAGAAGCGTGAGTTTCGCAACTTACGCCAGAGAAATCATACTGTGTGGCAATACATGGATGAGTTTAGTAAGTTAGCTCGCTATGCCCCAGATGATGTGGCCATAGATGCCGCAAAGCAGGTGAAGTTTATGGAAGGGCTAAATGATGAGCTGAGTATGCAGTTGATGGTGGCAACATTCACTAACTACCGGGAGTTGGTAGATAGGGCTATTATGATTAAAGGCAAGCAACATCAGATAGAGAGCCGGAAAAGGAAGTATGGACAGGGGAAGTACAACTCTAGAGCTCAGCAGAAGCCTCGTTTTACCCCGAACTTGGGAGGACATACCCATCATAACCATGGAGGCCACAATCACAATGGAGGAAGCTCACATAACCACAACGGGCCTAAAAATGGGAATGTGAATGGAGGAAACAACATTCAGAACCGTTCCAACCGAGCAACACCCGCTAAGAAGGATCTAAGTCATGTCACATGTTACAAGTGTGGGAAGACTGTCCACTACGCCAATGATTGTTCTGAGTTGAAGAATGGTAACGGAAATGGAAGCTCGGGAAAGAATCCCAACCCTCTCACCAGAGGGCAGGTGAACCACGTCAACATGGAGGAAGTTGAAGAGCAGCTGGATGCAGTTATCGGCAAGTTTTTGATTATGTCATTTACTGCTACTGTTCTTTTTGACACTGGTGCATCGCATTCATACATATCGAGGGGATTTGTGGATAAGTTTAAGTTGCCCACCGTAGCCCTTAAGACAGCTATGTTAGTAAGATCACCCGGAGCGGAGTATATGGAAAGCATAGGATGTTTTCAGATGCCATTGACCATAGGTAGGCATGTTTTCCCCTCAGACCTAATAATTTTGGAGTCACAAGGATTGGATGTGATACTAGGCATGGATTGGCTATTGATGTATGGAGGAAATATTGATTGTGCAAGTAAGTCAATTCTCCTCACCACCCTAGAGGGTACATGGATCAAGTATGTATCTAGGCATGCGCCAAGGAGGACCCAAGTAAATTCACTCTTAGGAGTCGCTCAGGAAGAAGTGCCAGTTGTGAAGGATTATCCTGATGTATTTCTAGAGGAATTACCAGGCATGCCACCAGATTAAGATATAGAATTTTTGATAGAGCTGTTGCCAGGCACTAGACCAATATCGAAGACACCGTATCGGATGGCCGCAAATGATCTGGAGGAAATTAAGAAGCAGATTAAGGAGTTATTGGAGAAAGGTTATATTCAACCAAGTTCATCACCGTGGGGAGCCCCAGTGCTCTTAGTTGAGAAGAAGGATGGATCCTTGAGAATGGTTGTTGATTATTGTGCACTAAATGAGGTGACAATCAAGAACAAATACCCACTACCGATGATCAATGATTTGTTTGACCAGCTACAAGGAGCCAAAGTATTCTCCAAGATCGATCTTCGATCAGGATACCACCAGCTGAAGATCCGAGAACAGGATATACCTAAGACAGCTTTTACCACAAGGTATGGGCTATATGAGTACACGGTCATGCACTACAAAAAAAGACACATCCGTGACATTTTGGGCCGAACGAATTTTTTTCTATCATACATATGACACTTCTATGATGATAATTGTGACAAAATCCGGTATCATTATAGATGTGGTGGGCTCCTACTTCTATGACAAAAAATCATGACAAAAAATGGGCTTTTCATCCTGGGCGGGCCGGAGACGCAGCTGCATGACATTCTTTGGGCCGTCCATGACAGAAAAAACCGCGATAGAAGCGAGGGCGATGAAAATTTCGGGGAGTTCCTGGTTACGGTGGGAGGTCGGGGGCCGAGCGATGCACGTTTCTCTCGTACACGTAAGCGCGTGTGCGTGAGGCGTTGGCTCTAACTGAACCCGAGCGAGGCGTTGGGCTCTAACTGAACCCGATCGATGGTTGTTAACTGAACCCAATCGAGCGATTCCTTCACTACTACTGCTAACTAAAGCCGATTGATGCTGCCTCTGGATGAACATTAAGTGTTGCGGGAGGGGGGGGTTGGATGAACAGTTCCCGGTGGGGGTGGATGAACAGGACCCTGTGGTGTTGCCTCTGGATGAACAGGACCCCGATCGATCGAGTCGGTTGGGGCTGGATGAACAGGACCCCGTGGAGGGCTGGATGAACAGGACCACCCCGTGGAGGGCAGTGTCGGTGTTAAAACCGGCGGATCTCGGGTAGGGGGTCCCGAACTGTGCGTCTAGGCTGGATGGTAACAGGAGGCAGGGGACACGATGTTTTACCCAGGTTCGGGCCCTCTTGATGGAGGTAAAACCCTACGTCCTGCTTGATTAATATTGATGATATGGGTAGTACAAGAGTAGATCTACCACGAGATCGGAGAGGCTAAACCCTAGAAGCTAGCCTATGGTATGATTGTATGTTGTGGTTGTTGTTGTTGTCCTACGGACTAAAACCCTTCGGTTTATATAGACACCGGAGAGGGTTAGGGTTACACAAGGTCGGTTACAAAGGAGGAGATATCCATATCCGTATTGCCTAGCTTGCCTTCCACGCTAAGTAGAGTCCCATCCCGACACGAGACGAAGTCTTCAATCTTGTATCTTCATAGTCTAACAGTCCGGCCAATGGAGATAGTCCGACTGTCCGGAGACCCCCTAATCCAAGACTCCCTCAGTAGCCCCTGAACCAGGCTTCAATGACGATGAGTCCGACGCGTAGTATTGCAAGGCGGGTTCCTTCTCCGAATACATCACAGAAGAATTTGAATACAAGGATAGTGTCCGAACCTGCAAAATAAGTTCCACATACCACCGTAGAGAGAATTATATTTTCGCAAATCGAATTTGCTGACTTGTTTTGGCAGCATGACGTTATGTCATGGCCCGGTGATTATTCGAACTGTTTTTCTTCAACTAGCTCCACATATAACGCGAGGCGGTTTCTTGACACGTCTTGTCAAAGCAGAGATCGTGTTCCCCCAATTATGGGATTCTCATTAATGCGGTCGTGGGTAACCCAACCGTGTCTAGGACTCCTAGAATATAGGCAGGTCCCAAACGGCTACGGAGAGGACTCTTGATATTCACCCTCTTTATAAAGGGACAAGGTTTTCGCTTTTTCCCTCTCGTGCTCAATCGAACACTTCCCCTGCCTCGAGTTCCAACACCCAAAGCCCAGGTTAGGTGCTCCGGATCTTCAATCATGTCCGGATCTAGCCTTCAAGGCCGATGGATGCCCTCCTCCGTGACGGAAGAGGACATCAAGAAGTTGAGGGAGGCCAGATACCTGACCGCCGAGGTTTCGCATCGGCTACCTGCTTGAGGACAGGTCATCCCTACTCCCCAACCCAACGAGAACGTCGTGTTCGTCTCCCACTTCCTCCGAGGCCTAGGCCTCACTCTGGATCCCTTCGTCAGGGGTTTGATGTTCTATTATGGGCTAGATTTCCACGATCTAGCTCCGGACTCCTTTCTCCACATCTCGACATTTATTGTCGTGTGTGAGGCCTTCCTCCGCATTACCCCTCACTTCGGCCTGTGGCTCAAGACCTTTGAAGTGAATCCAAAGATGATCGAGGGGCAACATGCAGCGTGCGGAGGTGCATCCATAGGCAAGATGGCAGGAGCTCCATGGCTGAAAGGTTCCTTTCCATAGGTGTCCGAATTATGGCAACGGGAGTGGTTTTACGTCACGGCTCCCAGAAGTGCCAAGTGGGCGGCTGCCCCCGCTTTCCGCTCGGGCCCCCCACCACAACTAATGTCATGAATTAGCAGAGGTCTAAGCTGGGGTCCAGCCAAGGACATGCCTATACTACAAAGCCGCATCCGAGATCTCTTCGAGGGAGATTTTAATTTGGTCGTGGTAATACAAGTTATGTTGGTTCGTCAAGTCCAGCCTTGCAAACGCCGGCCCCTTCGCTTGTGGGAGTTCAACCCAGAAGGACCGCGTGCCATTCAAAGTTTCCTCGGCCTGACGCACGAGGAGATGTACAAGTCATTCTTCAGACCTCAAATAGAGTGTCCGGATACTACCGAGGACGTGGGCCTGAGCAGTAACCGCGCCGCCGAACAAGTAAGAAATCCTCTAGCCGAACACACTGTCTTTTATTCATCATGAAGCTATTTCTGAGAGTTCGCTCTTTGACTAGGACTGGCTAACAAAGTTGAAGATGATTCGGTGTTTGGCCCCCCTCCCTGAGGGTTTGGAAAATCCGGTATTGGAAAAGATGCTCGAGCTCGCACATTGCTCGGAGCCCTCGAAGGAAGATACGGGGGGGGGGGGGGGGGGATAATACGGGCGGACGCGGGCCCCCATCGCTGCCAGTTCCAACCGAGGGAATGAGCGTCTCCATGAAGGAGGATGACCGGGGGAGGAAAAGGACTGCTTCCAAGGATCCGGAAGCCGAGGCCTCCAAATGGGAGAAGAAGTCTCCCACAGAGGGTCCTGCCTCGGGGGCTGCTTTTGCCGCACAAAGTCCGCAGGGGGATGAGCCCTCCAACGAGTCGTAAGTGATCCAAAAAATACTTTAATAGTGAAGGTATACATTCTTTCTTCTGAGAAAATAACCGCCGCATATATCTTGTAGTTCGGGTCTTAGCCCTTCTCAGCTGAGCTCGTCTTTGGGGGATCTTCTTCCGGAGATGATGGAGAGCGAAACGCCTCCCCTGGACTCCTCCGCTCAAGAAGCGGGCGACCCTGAAGTGTCGTCACGGAGGGCCTCTCCGGATCCGGTGAGGCCAGAAGATAATCCCATAGACCCCCGAAGTCCCCAGCGTTCGGCTCTCGAGGAGAGCGAACAAAAGAGTCCGGCACCGTCTGGTATGCGGTCGGACGTTCTGAGGGAGCTGTTGGGGCGAGCGGCCATCTCAGAAGAACACCGTAAGCTGATGGGTACGGTGATGGAAAGAATTTCGTCCACCAAAAGTGGATTACATGAAGCCTTTATGAGTCTACTGATAGGCTTTGAGGTACGTGATAGTACCGCACATGTTAGGTGTGCCCTTTGTAGATAGTAGCCCCAGAGACTCTGGTTGTCGACGAGAACGGCGGCGAACAGAGGATCATAGTCCCAGGCAATAACTAGACTGCCTTTATGTGCAGGCGGTGGAAGCATCGGTGGCTAGCCGGACTAGTGGGTTTGCCGAATTAAAACGGCAACTAGATGCGGCGGACGCCGACATCGAGCTTGTTAACTAGAGGCTTGATGAGGCACAGGGTAAGTGTTATTTTTTGGTGAATGCCACATAATAAGAGCAACATGATGCCAGTATATTTAATATGTTGTGACTGCAGATGGAGCTGCCACTGTGGAAACCTTGCGGGCAGAACTTGCCTGAGCCAAGGAACAAGCGAGGATTAGTAATGCGGCTGCTTTGAAGGTGGCCGAAGAGTTGAAAGCCGAGAAGGCCGCACATTGAGAGAGCCAAGAGAAGATGGCCAAGATGGCCATAGAATTAAAAGACACTGCCGACCGTTGCCGGCTCCTTGAAAAAGAAAATCGAGCGAAGGCAATGGACCTTGAGAAGGCCATGATGGCGGACAAAGACACCTGCTCTACTATGAGAGCGAAGAAGGAGGAGCTGCGGGAAGCCAGGGATATTGCGGCTAGGAAGCCCTTCATGCTACGGAGGAAGTTCGGAGATCCACGATATGCCCCCCTGGATCGGCTGTGGAGTTCAGCAGATGTGTATATGGACATGGCGGCGAGTGCTGCCGATGCGGCCAAATACTTCCAAGGTCAAACAGATCATGAAGTGGACAAGCTGTTCTGGTCGCAATTCAACGTTCCAGAGCGTTCGCTTCCATTGACTGATCAGCTAGCCGAATGGGCCAAACTAAATAGGTTGTCCGGACTCGCTATGAGGTCTGTCGTGGATCAGCTATGGCCGGAAAAGCCAAAGCCGAACAACTATTTCAGTTTAGTGCAGCGGTTCCTTGGTGCGGTGCCGCGCATTAATGCGATGAAGAGGTCGGCGTGCATAGCAGGCTCGCGGATGGCCCTTGCCTGTGTTAAAGCATACTAGGCAGAGATGGACGCTACCACTGTTGCGGCGCAGGGTTCAGCCATAGGCCAAGTGGCTGTCGAGCACTATTTCGAGGAGGTTCTCGAGGGTGCTCGTTTGATAGAGGCCCAGTGCTCGAAGGATATTATGTTTGAGTGACATGTATTCCCATTGTTAACACAATGTTTTTATGAAATTTTATAAGGCTGTGTTTATACTTTTGCCCGAAAGTAATATGATGCCTCCTGGCCATTTATGTATACATGTGTATAACCTCAAAGATTGCAGTCGTCGGCTTCAGCCCCCACGCATATAATGCGGAGGTGCTCGCAAAAAACGCGTGTTCACACTTAACCCAACATCTTGGTCCTATTAAGGAGGTGATAGCGCAGCGAACGAGGCAACCGGACTATAATGCTTTAACACTTTCACTTAGCCATAGGAGTTTGACAGTGGGGCTACTAGATAGCCCCTGGTGGCTCCGCACTCTCCCGATCTCGGCGTGCGTACATGCCTGGCCGGAAAACGGCCCTTCGTTAAGGCGGAGGAATTCTAACATTCCGATAGGTCATCGAGTGGTTGACCAGTCTCACGCTATATCATGACAGTCAGTTTTCGGCTTCTCTACTGAGACGCTCGTCCGGATGAACCAGGGCACAATCGCAGTAGTTCTCCTGGTGCTGCCTTAGCCGATAAAGAGGAACATAAGGCACCAAAACACAGGAGCCGGGCAAACCCAACATTTGACCAAAGACAATGATTCGGAGCTGATGCATATAAGGCCAAACTCGCGACGCCGAGCACTCCCTAAGGTGTTCGGTCTTTATGGTATAAACTGGTCCTAAATAGTGCCCTTTGTAAGAAGCCTCTTGTGTCTAGGTACGTGCATTATTCTGATGTGACCACATGCCAAGACGCCAACATCCTTCTCAATTGCGCTGAGAATTCGGTGGATGTGTATCAACAAGAGACAGTAAAAAAAGGTTTACACAGGGTCTTAATCTAAAAAGAATCCTTGGAACGGGTCCCTGCTGCACGTCTGCGCCTGTGTCTCCATTGTGCCGTAACCTGGATGGGTGTAGCACGATGATCATCTGTAAAAGAGAGGAATTTAGGTGAAAAAGTTGTCGTGCAGAGAGATAGTTTTTAAAGAAACCATGTATAACTAGAAATGAGTATAAATTTCCACTTGTCTACGCACGTTGGGCCCCTTGTATTTGTAATAGGGGTGTGGCCATTAATCCAGTACAAATTACATATAGCAGCGTCGGACTCGTCTAATCACGTCCGTGGTCTTGACGACCTATCAAATGCTTTAGTTGGTGAGGCCATTTTTAGTGTGCGGCTGCCAAGGCAGTCGCATTCTCTTCGGCGTGCAAAGATCGCTTAATACTTCCGTTCACTGTAATGATGCCACATGGGCCGGGCATCTTGAGTGTGAGGGAAGCGTAGTGTGGTATTGCATTAAAGCGAGCAAAAGCTTCGCGTCCAAGTAGTGCTTGATAGCCACTTTGGAACGGAGCGATGTGGAAGGTTAAATGTTCGCTACGGAAGTTATCGGGGAAGCCGAATATAACCTTTAGTAGCAGGGAGCCCGTGCAATGAGCCCTTGGGCCTGGCGTTACTCCTTTAAAGGTAGTATTGCTATGGCAAATTTTCGTTGGGTCTATCCCCATTTCGCGGATTGTAACCTGGTATATCAGGTTTAGACTGCTGCCACCGTCCATCAGGACTTGTGTGAAGTGGTATCCGTCAATTATTGGGTCTAATACCAGGGCAGCCCATCCTGCATGCCGGATACTTGCTGAGTAATCACGATGGTCGAAAGTGATCGGTTGAGACGACCAGTGGCAGGACTCCGCGGTGATAGGCCCTTGGGCATATTTTTCTGGGAGTGCCGTTTTGTTTCTCCCCTTGATCACGTGTAACACATTTACTATTTTGACTTCTGGTGGAAATTTCTTTTGTTCCCCAGTGTCTTGCTTGAGAGGCTCATCCTCGTCTTTGCTTGATGTATCCTCCCCCTTGTGTACGGCGTTGAGCTTGTCGGACTGCTTGAAGACCCAACATTCTCTGTGGGTATGATTAGCGGGTTTACCAAGGGTGCTATGGATCTGACATATTTGGTCCAAAATTTAGTTTAGACTGGACAGTTCGTCTCTGGCGCCTTTAGAGGGCAGCTTTTGCTGACCTGGCTGAGAGCTTTTGAATCCGGCGTTTACTGCCGTGCTCTTCATGATGTCTTCTTTATTCCGGCGTTTGTTATTGCTGTTGCGCCGTGATTTCCCATTTCCATCTCTAACTTCGAATGTACTGGGGTCGCTGGTGCTGCATCTGGCTAGCCAGCTATCCTCACCCGTGCAAAAGCAGGTCATGAGGCTTGTTAATGCTTCCATTGTTCTCGGCTTTTCTTGGCCGAGGTGTCTGGCAAGCCATTCGTCACGGACGCTATGCTTAAAAGCTGCCAAGGCTTCGGCGTCCGAACAGTCAACAATTTGGTTCTTTTTAGTAAGAAACCTATTCCAAAGCTTTCGGGCTGACTCTCCGGGCTGTTGAGTTATATGACTCAGGTCATCCGCGTCCGGAGGTCAGACATACGTCCCTTGAAAATTTGCCCGAAAGGCGTCTTCGAGCTATTCCCAACTTCCAATGGAGCTTTCGGGGAGGCTCTTAAGCCAGTGCCGAGCTGGCCCTTTGAGTTTGAGGGGTAAATACTTAATGGCGTGGAGATCATCTCCCCGAGCCATGTGGATATGGAGGATATAGTCCTCGATCCAGACCCCAGGGTCTGTTGTTCCATCGTATGCCTCTATGTTTACTGGTTTGAATCCCTCTGGAAATTCATGGTCCAGCACCTCATCGGTGAAACATAGGGGGTGTGCGGCACCCCTATATCTGGGTGTACCGCGTTGTTCGGATGTTTGTTGTGTTGCATCGTATGCTGGAGCACGCTTGCGTGGTCCACAGATGGATTTGGTTTCGCCGTCCTTTTGATGCGAGCCCTCGCGTAGACCGCGTATTGGCTTATGTGCGGTGTTGCTTGCCGCTTTTCGTTGGCCATGAGGTCGTCTATCTAGCCAGATGGCCGTCTTAATCTTTGGTTGTGGGGGGTCTAAGGCCTCCTCATCGAATTTAGGTAGCAACTTCCGCTTTGGGTAGCTCTTGGTGGGGCGATTGCCGCTGTACTTCGCTGCTGTGTTGAGTACTTTACTCCATCTGATTTGGAGTGTGTCCTGCACAGCCTTGAGCCTTTGCTTCTGCTTTTTCAGACTCCTCGCGGTGGCAACAAGCCTTTGACGGGCATTCTGCTGCTCCGGGTGCCTGTCCGGCGTTATGTCGTCTGGACTATTATCTTTTACATAATTGGTTTGTTCGGTTTGATTCTCCGTATTGCCGTGTCCCGGCGGTGGTTCTCCCTTCTCCAACGCTGGGTCTATGTGATCGTTATTTCTGCCGAGGCGGGATTTGGGGTGGCGCTTACGCCGCTGCTTTGACTGCTTCTCGAGGGAACAAACCTTCATTGCGTCCTTCCGTTCCTCGTCGTCGTCTTCTTTTGGTGTGTCCACCATGTATACGTCATATGATGAGGTGGACGTCCAGCGCCCTGTGGGCGGTGGTTCCTTTTCGCCTCCCGCATCATCGTCCATACCATCAATGTCTTAGGAGTCGAAGTCAAGCATGTTGGTTGAGTCATCAACAGTGGCTATTAAGTGGGTGGTGGGTGGGCGTCGAATTTCTTCGTCATCCACATCCCGATCTTGCCGGACATAGTTCGGCCAGGATTCTCCTGACAAGGAGAGAGACCTTAATGAGTTCAGTATGTTGCCAAAGGGCAAGTGCTGAAAAATATCCGCGGAGGTAAACTCCATGATCAGCGCCCAATCAGATTCGATAGGAACGGGCGCAGGTGGTTCGGAGTCCGTGGCCGGAGAAGGATCCAGCAGTTTAACAACACGGCTCTCGTGCAAGGCAAGGTCGATGTTCGGCTCGATCGCTGCTGAGGGTAAGGCCTCCGTGGCGGGGTCCATCCACCCGTCCGCGGAAGGCGCGACTGGCTCTGAATTGAGGGTCAGAGCGGCTGCCGGTGCGATCTCCTTAACACTGTCCAATGGGAGAGCTAAGTCATGCTCATCGTGACCGCGTGGCGCACAAGGCAAAGGCTTGAATCCGTCGAAGATCAAATCTCCACGGATATCGGCAGTGTAGTTTAAGCTTCCAAATCTGACCTGATGGCCAGGGGCGTAGCTTTCAATCTGCTCTAGATGGCCAAGCGAATTAGCCTGCAGTGCAAAGCCGTCGAATACGAAGATCTGTCCGGGGAGAAAAGTCTCACCCTGGACGGCATCACTATTGATGACAGTAGGAGCCATCAAGCCTAACGGCGACGACACAGAGGAACTCTCAATGAAAGCACCAATGTCGGTGTTAAAACCGGCGGATCTCGGGTAGGGGGTCCCGAACTGTGCGTCTAGGCTGGATGGTAACAGGAGGCAGGGGACACGATGTTTTACCCAGGTTCGGGCCCTCTTGATGGAGGTAAAACCCTACGTCCTGCTTGATTAATATTGATGATATGGGTAGTACAAGAGTAGATCTACCACGAGATCGGAGAGGCTAAACCCTAGAAGCTAGCCTATGGTATGATTGTATGTTGTGGTTGTTGTTGTTGTCCTACGGACTAAAACCCTTCGGTTTATATAGACACCGGAGAGGGTTAGGGTTACACAAGGTTGGTTACAAAGGAGCAGATGTCCATATCCGTATTGCCAAGCTTGCCTTCCACGCTAAGTAGAGTCCCATCCGGACACGAGACGAAGTCTTCAATCTTGTATCTTCATAGTCTAACAGTCCGGCCAATGGAGATAGTCGGGCTGTCCGGAGACCCCCTAATCCAAGACTCCCTCAGGCAGGATGAACAGTAGATGGTGGAGGGCAGGATGAACAGTAGCCCGTGGAGGGGTGGTTGAACAGGAGCCCGTGGAGAGGGCTGGTTGAACTGTAGCCGTTGGAGTAGCGCGCGGTGGAGGCTGGATGAACAGGAGCCCGTGGATGAACAGTCGCAGGTGGAGGCTGGAGGAGGTCGACGGTGGATGAACAGTAGCTCGTGGAGGCTGGAGGGGGTCGATGGTGGAGATGAACAGTATCCCGTGGAGTCCCGTTTTGCGGTACGCCACACCCCTCCCGATGAACAGGACCCCGGTTTCGACCGTAGCGCTCCAACACAAGTCTGTTTCCTCTGTTTGGCGGTACGCCACACCCCTCTCGATGAACAGGACCCCGTTTTGACCTAGGAGGTCCGTTTCCTTCGTTTTGCGGTACGCCAAACCCCTCCCGATCAACAGGACCCCGTTCTGAACGTAGAAGGTCCGTTTCCTTCGTTGTGCGGTACGCCAGGCCTCGTTTCCATCGCCTGTTCCGTCCAAGCCCTCCCGATGAACATGACCACGCATTTCGTTCCGACCCAGCCAGTTGGCTCCCATGCATTCCGTTGCCTCCCGATGAACACAACGCATTCCGTTGCCTCCCCATGAACACGCCGCATTCCGTTGCCTCCCCATGAACACGACGCATTTCGTTGCCTCCCCAAGAACACAACGACGACGCTGTTTCTCCGTTCCGACCCAGCCATGTACACGAGCCCTCGCCGTACGTATGCGTGAGTTGGCGTTCGAGACCCTGCCCATATGTACACATACATGGCCGTATTTTCTTTCTTGCACCCTGGCCGCCTCTACTACAACACGTGCGCGCCTCTACATCCACCAGTATATATGTACGTACACGTTCGCGACTAGAATGACAACGCTACGTACACTTCGACCAGGTGGGTCCCGACTGGCAGGCACTTCCTTGCATGTGAAGATGTAGCTGGTGGGTCCCAGCAGTCAGGGGGGCGAAATACGGTGGCCCGTCCGGTGGATCCCCGCTGTCAGGTGGAGGAATAATTATTTTGCACGTAATAAGGAGGCACTTCCTTGCTGCAGCCGTGGACCCAGTTGTCAGCCTCTCCACGTACAGTCCACGTCCGATGGAAGCCGTTCCTTGACCACGTTGACCATGTCGCGCCGAGAGCACCAGGGCGGTGGACGACGGCGAGGCCTAGGAAGGGGACGATGTGGAGCCGGGGAAGACGTGGTAGTGGATGCCCACGCATAGAGGAGTACAAGGGTACTGGTTCGCTGCAGTGTGAGGCTGTCGTCGCCGGAGAGTAACAGGGGGTGTGGGTGAGTAGAGGGATGGCCTGGCCAGCGGTGGGAGTACTAGGGGCGGTGAGGCCTCCGCCGCATCGCAGCCGGCCACGGGAGGCAGGAGCACGAGGCACGACCGGCGCTGGTTTGGGCGGCTGGAGCAAGAAGACCAGAGGTTGAAGAAGCACTACGGCCGTTGGATGGACATCGTATGGTCACTGGAGCTAGAATCGTGCATATTGACTAAGTTGACAAAGCCCTCCGTCCCCGTCAACTTAGTAGGCCCACAAGTCATCCTGCCACTATACTGGGTCCCAGCTAAGAGGGGGAGTATTCATTTTTTTGTGCGTAATAAGGAGGCACTTCCTTGCGTGCGAAGATATAGCTGGTGGGTCCGAGTTGTCAGCGGCGGTAACGTTTTTTTTCGCGAAATACAGAGGCCCTTTCGGTGGGTCCCTGATATCAGGTGGAGGAATCATTATTTTGCGCGTAATAAGGAGGCATTTCCTTGCATGCGGCCGTTGACCCAGCTGTCGGCCTCTCCACGTACAGTCCACTTCAGATGCATGTTGGTCATTGACCACGTTGACCAGGCCGCCCCGAGAGCACCAGGGCGCTGGACAACGGCGAGGCCTAGGAAGGGCACAACAGGGAGGCAGGGAAGACTCGGCAGTTATTTCCCATGCGGAGGGGAGTACGACTGTACGAGGGTTTACTGGTTCGTCTGCCGTCACCAGAGAATAACAGCAGGTGTGGGTGAGTAGAGGGATGGCTAGGCCAGCGATGGGAGTATGGTGGGGCGGTGAGGCCTTTGCGGCAGCACAGCCGGCCGCGGGGAGCAGGGAGCAGGCAGTCCCACCGGCGCTTGTTTGAGCGGCTGGAGCGGGAAGAGCAGAGATTGAAGAAGCACGACGACCGTTGGATGGACATCCAACAGTCACTGCTTGTGCGTCAACCTTTTTTTTAGGAAAGCCTCAAATCTGTGGGAAACAGCATACAGCCCATCTGCCATTATTTCTAATAATTTTCAGCCCATTTGCTAATTCTTAAGGTTTTTTTGGAGCCCATATTCTTTGTGTTAACGTTACAGCCCAAATTGTGGCCACGGTTAAAAAATTATACGAAATTTTGCATATTTCAGTGCGGTCCGAACTGTTTTTAATCCCGAAATTTTGACTCACATTCAAACTGATTTTAAAAATAAATATATATCAATATAAAATCCAACAAATTCTCCACGCATAAAAATTAATGTAATTTAAAATCTTGAAATGAAAAAAAAGATATTTGAAACTAATTGCCGGTTTGATGTGTTTTAACAATGTACAGCCCATTTCTCAGTACTGATGGGCCATTTTCTCGGCCAGCCGAATGAAAGCTCTCCTCGTCTTGAAAGATTTGCAGCCCAACACGCCTGACAAAGCGACTTACTTGGCAAATCACAAAAAAACTGGGTTGTGGCCGTGGACCCAGATGTCAGCCTCTCCACATACAGTACTCTTCCAATGGAAGTCGTTCCTTGACCACGTTGACCACACCGCGCGGAGAGCACCACGGCGGTGGACAACGGAGATGCCTAGGAAGGGGACGACACGGAGCCGGGGAAGACGCGGCAGTGGAAGCCCGCGTGGAGAGGAGTATGAGGGTTCACTGGTTCGGCTGCGGTGTGAGGCTGCCGTCGCCGCAGGGCCTGTCCAGCGGTGGGAATAGTAGGGGGCGGTGAGGCCTCCGCGGCAGCATAGCCGGCCACGGGAGGCAGGAGCATGCGGCACGACCGGCGCTGCTTTGGGCGGCTGGAGCAAGAAGACCAGAGGTTGAAGAAGCACTATGGCCCTTGGATGGAGATCGTACGGTCACTGGAGCTAGAATCGTTCATATTGACTAAGTTGACAAAGCCCTCCGTCCCCGTCAACTTTGTTGGCCCACAAGTCATCCTCCCACTATGGTGGGTCCCAGCTAGCAGGGGTATTCATTTTTTTGTGCGTAATAAGGAGGCACTTCCTTGCGTGCGAAGATATAGCTGGTGGGTCCGACATGTTAGCGGGGGGAACGTTTTTTTCGCGAAATACAGAGGCCCTTCTGGTGGGTCCCAGCTGTCAGGTGGAGGAATCATTATTTTGCGTGTACAGTCCATGGCCGATGGATGTCGTTTGTTGACCAAGTTGACCAGGCCGCGCCGAGAGCACCATGGCGGTGGACGACGGCGAGGCCTAGGAAGGGAACGACACGGAGCCGGGGAAGACTCGACAATGGTTGCCCACGCGGTGGGGAGTACAAGGGTTTACTGGTACAGCTGCCGTCGCCAGAAAATAACAGGAGGTGTGGGTGAGTAGAGGAATGGCCTGGCCAGCAATGAAGTAGGGTGGGGCGGTGCGGCCTGTGCGGCAGCACAGCGGGCCACAGGAGGCAGGAGCAGGCAGTCCCACCAGAGCTGGTTTGGGCGGCTGGAGCAAGAAGATCAGATATTGAAGAAGCAGCACGGCCGTTGGATTAACATCCAATGGTCACTACTGCTAGAATCGTTTGTGGACTAAGTTGACAAAGCCAAAGTACACGTCAACCTAGTAGACCCACAAGTCAGCCTCCAAATCTGTCCCAAACAGCATACAGCCTGAAATTTCTAGCCATATTCAAATTAATTTTAAATCTAAATATACCTTAATTTAAATTCAATGAAATTTTACCCGCACAAAAACAATGAAATTTAAAATATCAAAATCCGAAAGAAAACAATATTTTGGAACTAATTGTCTGTTTGTTGTATTTTTTTTCATTTTACAGCCCATTTATTATTTCTTATAGCCCATTTTTTGGGCAAAATGCATCCCTCCTTGTCTTGAAAGATTTCTGGCCCAGCAGGGCGTAGAAAAGCAAGTAGGCCTACGTTGGTTATTCTGCAAAAAACAAAATAGCTGGCTAGCAATTTTCAGAAAGGAAAAAAACAAACTGGGCTGGTCATGTGCTAAACATATGAAATAAAAGCCTGGGCTAGACGGGCCCCGGGTCCCGCAGAACCCAATTGATACCCTTCTCCATACCGAAAAAACAAAATTACTGCGCGCGCTGCTGGGTCCCTACTATCATCCTCACCATGTACAGTCATCTCCTTATTCCTCTCGGTCGTTGACCATGTTGACAACACCGGAGGGCAGCGCCACGGCGAGCGAACCAAGGCGGAGGACGATGGTGAGGCCTTGGACGGGAACAAACAGGAGCTGGGGCAGACCACAGCCAGCCATGGGAGGCGGGAGCAGGCAGTCCCGCCGGCGCTGGTTTGGCTTTGGCGGCTCGAGGAAGAAGAGACTGAAGAAACGCGACAGACGTTGAATGTCAATCCAACGGTTAAGGTTGGCACAATCGTTTGTTGACTAAGTGGACACCAAGTAGAATACTTCTTTATATATAGGAATAAAATTGCGAGGAAAATGCGTTCGTCTTCCATCCTCCTCACATGGAACGTTCGCCACATAAGTGACTAGCACCCTTGGTTTTCAACCGAGAGGTCTTGGGTTCGAGTCCCAGGAACTCTCAATTTTGTCCTCCTTCCTTCCTCGCAAAAAAGGGAAAGAAAATCAAAGACTTGGGAAGGCGTACAGAACAAGCTAGTGTACCACTAAAGAGACGTTGCCGAGTTTTAGAAAAAGGAAAGACGTGCTCCTGTAGCTGGTTCGAATCCAAACCTAGACTATGACTATATATGGTGCTATGCTACTCTGCAAGTAATGAAACTGACATATCCAACATTCGCTTCTCCTCTTCTCTACTTACTCTGCCTAGCATCAGAAGCTCTGGCCGTAGCAACCATGTCCGCTGGCTGCTCGTCCACCTGCTCTTCAACAGGCAACAACCAGATATGCTCCAAGTCGCAAACCGTACCATTGCATGTGGGTCTCATCACACCCTCGCCGGCACGCACACCGCAGCCGATTGCTCATCGCAACCCGCTGCCATTGGTGTGGTGCCACTGCTGCAAATCACGCAGAGTCATCCGTCGCATCTCAACCACAATCCGCAACCCTGGCCGAGTCTTCTACAAATGCACGAATCATGGGGTAATAATATGCTTAAGTGTTCTTCTACTGCTTTCAGTTGCTGATTTTTTTAATAGTTTGGTTGATGATCTACCAATTTGATTCGTGCAGAAAAGGGAAGGTTCGTGTGATTTGTATTTCTGGGAAGTTGCTGATGTGGGGGAATGCAACTACGCTGATTATTTGGTTAGCCGAGGAATCCCAATACCAGCAGGTTGGGGTGTTGGATAAGTAACTAAAGGAATGGCAGAAGAGGAAGATGCAGAGCAGAAGGTTAAAGATGCAGTTCCTCTGATCATGGCCAAGCAACAGCTGCTGAACAGCCTTGACAGCAATGAGGAGATGAAAGAGCTTGTGAAGATAATGGGCAAAATCTATGTGCTCTGTAGGATGATTGTCTCTTTATTTGTAGTGTATGTAGCACTCATGATGTATTCAGTGGCTACGACATGAGCACTTTGCTGAAACTAGTAATGAATGAAATCTGTGTAGCAGGCTGGGCGTAGTGTTGTGAACATCTAGTGATTTCTATTAACAGAAATCAGGGGGTATCCCCTTTTGCTCATATAAATAAATAAATAGTAGAGGCCCTGTTGGGTCAGCTTTGTCCTCATTCGAAGACGTCAATCAAAATGCAGTCCAATAGCAAACTATGTCATCAAATTCAAGTTTCACAGCCAAATATGAGTACAACTAAACAACAATGTCATCATGTTTTAGTTGCCATATAATCACCAAACACAAATCAGCATACATAACAAGTGATGTTCTCACAGCAAAATACTAAACAACATGTTCATCAGGTTTCAGTTCTCATAGCAAACACAATTTCACATAGTAGATAAAAAATGTCTCCTGACAGGCAAATACGACAAAAGCAATGTAATCATCATCCGCAGCGGCAGCGTCAACATCTTCGCCATGTATATCAGTCTGAATCGTAATTCCCCACGGTGTCATCTTCTTCTTCGTCCTCAACGTCCTCGAACGTTGGCTTCTTCTTGATCAACTCTTGTATGTCCACAGCACGGCAGGCAATCTTTTCGCCGGCGTCACTGACGTGATGGTTCTCAAAGATATTAGGAACATCTGTGTTATCTTGTACATCAGGAGCAGTGTAAGCATCATCTTGTTGTGCAACTTTATTAAATGAATTCCTCTACTCAAACCTTTGCAATACTCTCCGGTCATTGCTACGTGCAAATGTGTCTTCCAAGAAAAGTATCTGTGTTGCTTGATTTGCCAAAATAAAAGGCTCGTTGGTCTGGTATGCTGCCTTGACATTGATGGATTTGAAATAATCATCAGCTCTGGGTTTTGCGATCCTGGAAAATAGGTTATACCAACGACAGCACAACAGAACCACACACCGATGATCCTCGAAACTGGAGATATACTGCAACTGAATAATGTCTGTTATGTTAGCATACATTTCAGTTATCTCTTTGTCATACATATCCGTGCTCATGATGGCACTGTTTTGTGTCTTCCTGCCTTCGTCTCGTGCAAGGGTGTTGTAGCGCACATCTCAAACAACGCAAGATTCATAATGTCTTACCCGAGTATCATGACCCATTGCTAGTGAGTAAAGGGCATCATCAACTGCCTTCCCATCTTCCCGCATCTTCTTAACCTATGGTTAGAAAATAAACAAGCTGATCATCTTACGTACTCAATATATTAAAAAAATTGACAGTGCACTTCAAAAGCTTACATGGTTCTTGAACCATTTCGCAAATCCTGCCATAACCAGTTTGTCAATGTTTCTTCGATTTTGTGGCAGTAACTCCTCTTTATAGATGCTGCACAACATAGTGATCGTGTCAAACATCTAAATATATAAGAATGTGCTGCAAGTTTAGTAGATTAGGATGTATAAGCTACAGTACTGCACTTACTTGATATAAGGTAGTATCTCAGGACAGTTATTCAACACATACCAAACCATTTTGTCCAAATCTTTAGGTTTGTCCTCTTGTTGACTCTTCCCTGTAACTCGAACGGAATAATCAAAAACATTGAGCCCGGGATTGTCTTCACCTGAAGGAAATATGCCCTAGAGGCAATAATAAATTTATTATTTATTTCCTTATATCATGATAAATGTTTATTATTCATGCTAGAATTGTATTAACCGGAAACATAATACATGTGTGAATACATAGACCAACAGAGTGTCACTAGTATGCCTCTACTAGACTAGCTCGTTAATCAAAGATGGTTATGTTTCCTAACCATGAACAAAGAGTTGTTATTTGATTAACGAGGTCACATCATTAGTTGAATGATCTGATTGACATGACCCATTCCATTAGCTTAGCACCCGATCGTTTAGTATGTTGCTATTGCTTTCTTCATGACTTATACATGTTCCTATAACTATGAGATTATGCAACTCCCGTTTACCGGAGGAACACTTTGGGTACTACCAAACGTCACAACGTAACTGGGTGATTATAAAGGAGTACTACAGGTGTCTCCAATGGTAGATGTTGGGTTGGCGTATTTCAAGATTAGGGTTTGTCACTCCGATTGTCGGAGAGGTATCTCTGGGCCCTCTCGGTAATACACATCACATAAGCCTTGCAAGCATAATAACTAAGATGTTAGTTATGAGATGATGTATTATGGAACGAGTAAAGAGACTTGCCAGTAACGAGATTGAACTAGGTATTGGATACCGACGATCGAATCTCGGGCAAGTAACATACCGATGACAAAGGGAACAACGTATGTTGTTATGCGGTCTGACCGATAAAGATCTTCGTAGAATATGTAGGAGCCAATATGGGCATCCAGGTCCCGCTATTGGTTATTGACCGGAGACGTGTCTCGGTCATGTCTACATTGTTCTCGAACTGTAGGGTCCGCACGCTTAACGTTACGATGACAGTTATTATGAGTTTATGCATTTTGATGTACCGAAGGTTGTTCGGAGTCCCGGATGAGATCACGGACATGACGAGGAGTCTCGAAAAGGTCGAGACATAAAGATTGATATATTGGAAGCCTATGTTTGGGCACCGGAAGCGTTCCGGGTGAAATCGGGATTTTTCCGGATTACCGGGAGGGTTACCGGAACCCCCCGGGAGGTAAATGGGCCTATTGGGCCTTAGTGGAAAAGAGAGAAGAGGCAGCCCACACTTGGCCGGCGCCCCCCCTTTCCCAAGTCCTAATAGGACTAGGAAAGGTGGGCCGGCCCCCTCTTTCTCCTTCCCCCCAAGAATCCTAGTTGGAATAGGATTGGAGGGAGGAGTCCTACTCCCGGTGGGAGTAGGACTCCCCCCTGCGCCTCCCTCCTAGCCGGCCGAACCCCCTGCCCCTGGCCTTTATATACGGGGGCAGGGGGCACCCCAAGACACACAAGTTAATCGTTCCTTAACCGTGTGCGGTGCCCCCTGCCACCAAATTCCACCTCGATCATACCGTTACAGTGCTTAGGCGAAGCCCTGCGTCGGTAGTACATCAAGATCGTCACCACGCCGTCGTGCTGACAGAACTCTTCCTCGACGCTTTGCTGGATCGGAGCCCGAGGAACGTCATCGAGCTGAACGTGTGCTAAGAACTCGGAGGTGCCGGAGTAACGGTGCTTGGATCGGTCGGATCGGGAAGAAGACGTACGACTACTTCCTCTACATTGTGTGATCGCTTCCGCAGTCGGTCTGCGTTGGTACGTAGACAACACTCTCCCCTCTCGTTGCTGTGCATCACCATGATCTTGCGTGTGCGTAGGAAATTTTTTGAAATTACTGCGTTCCCCAACAGTGGCATCCGAGCCTAGATTTTTATGGTTTGATGTTATTTGCACGAGTAGAACACAAGTGAGTTGTGGGCGATACAAGTCATACTTTGGTTCGGCGGTATTGTTGGACGAGACGATCCGGACCAACCTTACGCGTACTCTTACGCGAGACCGGTTCCCTCGACGTGCTATGCACACAGATGGCTTGCGGAAGACTGTCTCTCCAACTTTAGTTGAACCAAGTGTGACTACGCCCGGTCCTTGAGAAGGTTAAAACGGAGTCTATTTGACGAACTATCGTTGTGGTTTTGATGCGTAGGTGAGATGAGTTCTTACTTAAGCCCGTAGCAGCCACGTAAAACTTGCAACAACAAAGTAGAGAACGTCTAACTTGTTTTTGCAGGGCATGTTGTGATGTGATATGGTCAAAGCATGATGCTGATTTTATTGTATGAGATGATCATGTTTTGTAACCGAGTTATCGGCAACTGGCAGGAGCCATATGGTTGTTGCTTTATTGTATGCAATGCAATCGCGATGTAATGCTTTACTTTATTACTAAGCGGTAGTGATAGTCGTGGAAGCATAAGATTGGCGAGATGACAACGATGCTACGATGGAGATCAAGGTGTTGCACCGGTGACGATGATGATCATGACGATGCTTCGGAGATGGAGATCACAAAGCACAAGATGATGATGGCCATATCATATCACTTATATTGATTGCATGTGATGTTTATCCTTTTATGCATCTTATCTTGCTTTGATTGACGGTAGCATTATAAGATGATCTCTCACTAAATTATCAAGAAGTGTTCTCCCTGAGTATGCACCGTTGCAAAAGTTCTTCGTGCTGAGACACCACGTGATGATCGGGTGTGATAGGCTCTACGTTCAAATACAACGGGTGCAAAACAGTTGCACACGCGGAATACTCAGGTTATACTTGACGAGCCAAGCATATACAGATATGGCCTCGGAACACGGAGACCGAAAGGTCGAGCGTGAATCATATAGTAGATATGATCAACATATTGATGTTCACCATTGAAAACTACTCCATCTCACGTGATGATCGGTTATGGTTTAGTTGATTTGGATCACGTAATCACTTAGAGGATTAGAGGGATGTCTATCTAAGTGGGAGTTCTTAAGTAAATTAACTGAACTTAAAAATTATCATGAACTTAGTACCTGATAGTATCTTGCTTGTTTATGTTGATTGTAGATAGATGGCTCGTGCTGTTGTTCCGTTGAATTTTAATGCGTTCCTTGAGAAAGCTAAGTTGAAAGATGATGGTAGCAATTATACGGACTGGGTCCGTAACCTGAGGATTATCCTCATTGCTGCACAGAAGAATTACGTCCTGGAAGCACCGCTAAGTGCCAGGCCTGCTGCAAGAGCAACACCAGAAGTTATGAACGTCTGGCAGAGCAAAGCTGATGACTACTCAATAGTTCAGTGTGCCATGCTTTACGGCTTAGAACCGGGACTTCAACGACGTTTTGAACGTCATGGAGCATATGAGATGTTCCAGGAGTTGAAGTTAATATTTCAAGCAAATGCCCGGATTGAGAGATATGAAGTCTCCAATAAGTTCTATAGCTACAAAATGGAGGAGAACAGTTCTGTCAGTGAGCATATACTCAAAATGTCTGGGTATAATAATCACTTGATTCAATTGGGAGTTACACTTCCGGATGATTGCGTCATTGACAGAATTCTCCAATCACTGCCACCAAGCTACAAGAGCTTTGTGATGAACTATAATATGCAAGGGATGAACAAGACTATTCCCGAGCTCTTCGCTATGCTAAAAGCTGCGGAGGTAGAAATCAAGAAGGAGCATCAAGTGTTGATGGTTAACAAAACCACTAGTTTCAAGAAAAAGGGCAAAGGGAAGAAGAAAGGGAACTTCAAGAAGAACGGCAAGCAAGTTGCTGCTCAAGAGAAGAAACCCAAGTCTGGACCTAAGCCTGAAACTGAGTGCTTCTACTGCAAGCAGACTGGTCACTGGAAGCGGAACTGCCCCAAGTATTTGGCGGATAAGAAGGATGGCAAGGTGAACAAAGGTATATGTGATATAGATGTTATTGATGTGTACCTTACTAATGCTCGCAGTAGCACCTGGGTATTTGATACTGGTTCTGTTGCTAATATTTGCAACTCGAAACAGGGACTACAGAATAAGCGGACAGTGGCAAAGGACGAGGTGACGATGCGCGTGGGAAACGGTTCCAAAGTCGATGTGATCGCGGTCGGCACGCTACCTCTACATCTACCTTCGGGATTAATATTAGACCTAAATAATTGTTATTTGGTGCCAGCGTTGAGCATGAACATTATATCTGGATCTTGTTTGATGCGAGACGGTTATTCATTTAAATCAGAGAATAATGGTTGTTCTATTTATATGAGTAATATCTTTTATGGTCATGCACCCTTGAAAAGTGGTCTATTCTTATTGAATCTCGATAGTAGTAATACACATATTCATAATGTTGAAACCAAAAGATGCAGAGTTGATAATGATAGTGCAACTTATTTGTGGCACTGCCGTTTAGGTCATATCGGTGTAAAGCGCATGAAGAAACTCCATACTGATGGGCTTTTGGAACCACTTGATTATGAATCACTTGGTACTTGCGAACCGTGCCTCATGGGCAAGATGACTAAAACACCGTTCTCCGGTACTATGGAGAGAGCAACAGATTTATTGGAAATCATACATACCGATGTATGTGGTCCGATGAATATTGAGGCTCGTGGCGGATATCGTTATTTTCTCACCTTCACAGATGATTTAAGCAGATATGGATATATCTACTTAATGAAACATAAGTCTGAAACATTTGAAAAGTTCAAGGAATTTCAGAGTGAAGTTGAAAATCATCGTAACAAGAAAATAAAGTTTCTACGATCTGATCGTGCAGGAGAATATTTGAGTTACGAGTTTGGTGTACATTTGAAAAATTGTGGAATAGTTTCGCAACTCACGCCACCCGGAACACCACAACGTAATGGTGTGTCCGAACGTCGTAATCGTACTTTACTAGATATGGTGCGATCTATGATGTCTCTTACTGATTTACCGCTATCATTTTGGGGTTATGCTTTAGAGACGGCCGCATTCACGTTAAATAGGGCACCATCTAAATCTGTTGAGACGACGCCTTATGAACTATGGTTTGGCAAGAAACCAAAGTTGTCGTTTCTTAAAGTTTGGGGCTGCGATGCTTATGTGAAAAAGCTTCAACCTGATAAGCTCGAACCCAAATCGGAGAAGTGTGTCTTCATAGGATATCCAAAGGAAACTATTGGATACACCTTCTATCACAGATCCGAAGGCAAGACTTTTGTTGCTAAAATCGGAAACTTTCTGGAGAAGGAGTTTCTCTCGAAAGAAGTGAGTGGGAGGAAAGTAGAACTTGACGAGGTAACTGTACCTACTCCGTTATTGGGAAATAGTACATCACAGAAAACTGTTTCTGTGAGACCTACACCAATAAGAGAAGAAGTTAATGATGATGATCATGAAACTTTAGATCAAGATAATACTGTACCTCGTAGATCAACCAGAGTAAGATCCGCACCAGAGTGGTACGGTAATCCTGTTCTGGAAGTCATGCTACTAGATCATGATGATCCTACGAACTATGAAGAAGCGATGGTGAGCCCAGATTCCGCAAAGTGGCTTGAAGCCATGAAATCTGAGATGGGATCCATGTATGAGAACAAAGTATGGACTTTGGTTGACTTGCCCGATGATCGGCAAGCAATTGAGAATAAATGCATCTTTAAGAAAAAGACTGACGCTGATGGTAATGTTACTGTCTACAAAGCTCGACTTGTCGCAAAAGGTTTTCGACAAGTTCAAGGAGTTGACTACGATGAGACTTTCTCACCCGTAGCGATGCTTAAGTCTGTCAGAATCATGTTAGCAATTGCCGCATTTTATGATTATGAAATTTGGCAAATGGATGTAAAAACCGCATTCCTGAATGGATTTCTAGAAGAAGTGTTGTATATGATGCAACCAGAAGGTTTTGTCGATCCAAAGGGAGCTAACAAAGTATGCAAACTCCAGCGATCCATTTATGGACTGGTGCAAGCATCTCGGAGTTGGAATAAACGCTTTGATAGTGTGATCAAAGCATTTGGGTTTATACAGACTTTTGGAGAAGCCTGTATTTACAAGAAAGTGAGTGGGAGCTCTGTAGCATTTCTGATATTATATGTGGATGACATATTACTCATTGGAAATGATATAGAATTTCTGGATAGCATAAAGGGATACTTGAATAAAAGTTTTTCGATGAAAGACCTCGGGGAAGCTGCTTACATATTAGGCATAAAAATCTATAGAGATAGATCAAAACGCTTAATTGGACTTTCACAAAGCACATACCTTGACAAGATTTTGAAGAAGTTCAAAATGGATCAAGCAAAGAAAGGGTTCTTGCCTATATTACAAGGTGTGAAGTTGAGTCAGACTCAATGCCCGACCACTGCAGAAGATAGAGAGAAAATGAAAGATGTTCCCTATGCTTCAGCCATAGGCTCTATCATGTATGCAATGCTGTGTACCAGACCTGATGTGTGCCTTGCTATAAGTTTAGCAGGGAGGTACCAAAGTAATCCAGGAGTGGATCACTGGACAGCGGTCAAGAACATCCTGAAATACCTAAAAAGGACTAAGGATATGTTGCTCGTATATGGAGGTGACAAAGAGCTCACCGTAAGAGGTTACGTTGACGCAAGCTTTGACACTGATCCGGACGATTCTAAATCGCAAACCGGATACGTGTTTACTTTAAAGGGTGGAGCTGTCAGTTGGTGCAGTTCTAAACAAAGCGTCGTAGTGGGATCTACATGTGAAGCGGAGTACATAGCTGCTTCGGAAGCAGCGAACGAAGGAGTCTGGATGAAGGAGTTCATATCCGATCTAGGTGTCATACCTAGTGCATCGGGTCCAATGAAAATCTTCTGTGACAATACAGGTGCAATTGCCTTGGCAAAGGAATCCAGATTTCACAAAAGAACCAAACACATCAAGAGACGCTTCAATTCCATCCGGGATTTGGTCCAGGTGGGAGACATAGAGATTTGCAAGATACATACGGATCTGAATGTTGCAGACCCGTTGACTAAGCCTCTTCCACGAGCAAAACATGATCAGCACCAAGACTCCATGGGTGTTAGAATCATTACTGTGTAATCTAGATTATTGACTCTAGTGCAAGTGGGAGACTGAAGGAAATATGCCCTAGAGGCAATAATAAAGTTATTATTTATTTCCTTATATCATGATAAATGTTTATTATTCATGCTAGAATTGTATTAACCGGAAACATAATACATGTGTGAATACATAGACCAACAGAGTGTCACTAGTATGCCTCTACTAGACTAGCTCGTTAATCAAAGATGGTTATGTTTCCTAACCATGAACAAAGAGTTGTTATTTGATTAACGAGGTCACATCATTAGTTGAATGATCTGATTGACATGACCCATTCCATTAGCTTAGCACCCGATCGTTTAGTATGTTGCTATTGCTTTCTTCATGACTTATACATGTTCCTATAACTATGAGATTATGCAACTCCCGTTTACCGGAGGAACACTTTGGGTACTACCAAACGTCACAACGTAACTGGGTGATTATAAAGGAGTACTACAGGTGTCTCCAATGGTAGATGTTGGGTTGGCGTATTTCAAGATTAGGGTTTGTCACTCCGATTGTCGGAGAGGTATCTCTGGGCCCTCTCGGTAATACACATCACATAAGCCTTGCAAGCATAATAACTAAGATGTTAGTTATGAGATGATGTATTACGGAACGAGTAAAGAGACTTGCCAGTAACGAGATTGAACTAGGTATTGGATACCGACGATCGAATCTCGGGCAAGTAACATACCGATGACAAAGGGAACAACGTATGTTGTTATGCGGTCTGACCGATAAAGATCTTCGTAGAATATGTAGGAGCCAATATGGGCATCCAGGTCCCGCTATTGGTTATTGACCGGAGACGTGTCTCGGTCATGTCTACATTGTTCTCGAACCGTAGGGTCCGCACGCTTAACGTTACGATGACAGTTATTATGAGTTTATGCATTTTGATGTACCGAAGGTTGTTCGGAGTCCCGGATGAGATCACGGACATGACGAGGAGTCTCGAAAAGGTCGAGACGTAAAGATTGATATATTGGAAGCCTATGTTTGGGCACCGGAAGCGTTCCGGGTGAAATCGGGATTTTTCCGGATTACCGGGAGGGTTACCGGAACCCCCCGGGAGGTAAATGGGCCTATTGGGCCTTAGTGGAAAAGAGAGAAGAGGCAGCCCACACTTGGCCGGCGCCCCCCCCCCCCTTTCCCAAGTCCTAATAGGACTAGGAAAGGTGGGCTGGCCCCCTCTTTCTCCTTCCCCCCAAGAATCCTAGTTGGAATAGGATTGGAGGGAGGAGTCCTACTCCCGGTGGGAGTAGGACTCCCCCCTGCGCCTCCCTCCTAGCCGGCCGAACCCCCTGCCCCTGGCCTTTATATACGGGGGCAGGGGGCACCCCAAGACACACAAGTTAATCGTTCCTTAACCGTGTGCGGTGCCCCCTGCCACCAAATTCCACCTCGATCATACCGTTACAGTGCTTAGGCGAAGCCCTGCGTCGGTAGTACATCAAGATCGTCACCACGCTGTCGTGCTGACAGAACTCTTCCTCGACGCTTTGCTGGATCGGAGCCCGAGGAACGTCATCGAGCTGAACGTGTGCTAAGAACTCGGAGGTGCCGGAGTAACGGTGCTTGGATCGGTCGGATCGGGAAGAAGATGTACGACTACTTCCTCTACATTGTGTGATCGCTTCCACAGTCGGTCTGCGTTGGTACGTAGACAACACTCTCCCCTCTCGTTGCTGTGCATCACCATGATCTTGCGTGTGCGTAGGAAAATTTTTGAAATTACTGCGTTCCCCAACATCACCCACCTCTTTGCTAAGCTGATCAGCTGTTTCAATGTATTTTGAGCAGAATGTCAACGCTTCTGTAGCAATGTAGGCCTCTGCAATGGAACCCTCGGGTCTAGCTCTGTTCCTAACATAGCCCTTGAAAGTGCCTAGCCGCCTTTCAATAGGGTACATCCAGCCATACTGTACTGGACCTCTAAGTAGTGCCTCATCAGGTAGATGAACAGCCAAATGCACCATCACATCAAAGAAGGCTGGAGGATATATATTCTCAAGGTCGCATAGGATAGTTGGTATCTTGTCTCTAAGACGCTCCAAAGCGTCTATCCTGATATTCCTACTGCAGAGTTCCCTGAAGAATTGTCCCAACTCTGCAACTGCTCTGTATAAGTCAGGGCGGCCCAATCCTCTAAGGATAACAGGTAAAACCCTTTGAAGTAGGACGTGGCAGTCATGAGTTTTCAACCCTTGTACCTTGTTTCCATCTGCACTGACTCTCCTTTCAGGGTTGGAAGCAAATCCATGTGGGAGTCTCACACATGACAGGACCTCGCAGAATTCTTTTCTTTTTACCTTGTCCAAGACGTACACAGCTGGTGCCATATCCCGTGGTTTACCTACATCTTGCACTTGCAAATCCTTTCTGATACCCAGGTGTGTCAAATCAATCCTAGATTTTAAGGTATCTTTCGTCTTGCCATCAATACTAAGAAGTGTGCTGATACGTCTCCAATGTATCTATAATTTTTGATTGCTCCATGCTATATTATCTACTATTTTAGAAAATATTGGGCTTTATTATCCACTTTTATATTATTTTTGGGACTAACCTATTAACTGGAGGCCCAGCTCAGATTTGTTATTTTATGCCTATTTCAGTGTTTTGAGGAAAAGGAATATCAGACGGAGTCGAAACGGAACGAAATCAACTGGAGAAGTTATTTTTGGAAGGAAACACACCTGATGGACTTGGACCCCACGTCAAGGAAGGAACGAGGTGCTCACGAGGGTGGGGGCGCCCACCCCCTAGGGCGCGCCCCCTGCCTCGTGGGGCCCCCGTAGCTCCTCCGACGTACCTCCTGCACCCATATATACCCACGTAACCTAAAACTTCCAGAACAGGAAAATAGATCGGGAGTTCTGCTGCCAGAAACCTCCGTAGCCACCGAAAACCAATCTAGGCCCGTTACGGCACCCTGCCAGAGGGGGCAATCCTTCCCCGGTAGCCATCTTCATCATCCCGGTGCTCTCCATGACGAGGAGGGAGTAGTTCTCCCTCGGGGCTGAGGGTATGTACCAGTAGCTATGTGTTTGATCTCTTTCTCTCTCGTGTTCTTGATTTGGCACGATCTTGATGTATCGCGAGCTTTGCTATTATAGTTGGATCCTATGTTTCTCCTTCCCCTCTTCTCTCTTGTAATGAATTGAGTTTCCCCTTTGAAGTAATCTTATCGGATTGAGTCTTTACAGATTTGAGAACACTTGATGTATGTCTTGCCGTGGAAATCTGTGGTGACAATGGGATATTACATGATTAACTTGATGTATGTTTTGGTGATCAACTTGCGGGTTCCTCCCATGAACCTATGCATAGGGGTTGGCACACATTTTCGTCGTGATTCTCCGGTAGGAACTTTGGGGCACTCTTTGAAGTCCTTTGTGTTGGATTGAGTAGATGAATTGAGATTGTGTGATGCATATCGTATAATCATACCCATGGATACTTGAGGTGACATTGGAGTATCTAGGTGACATTAGGGTTTTGATTGATTTGTGTCTTAAGGTGTTATTCTAGTACGAACTCTAGGGATGTTTGTGACACTTATAGGAATAGCCCAACGGATTGATTGGAAAGAATAACTTTGAGGTGGTTTCGTACCCTACCATAATCTCTTCGTTCGTTCTCCGCTATTAGTGACTTTGGAGTGACTCTTTGTTGCATGTTGAGGGATAGTTATGTGATCCAATTATGATATTATTGTTGAGGGAACTTACACTAGCGAAAGTATGAACCCTAGGCCTTGTTTCAACACATTGCAATACCGTTTACGCTCACTTTTATCACTTGCTACCTTGCTGTTTTTATAATTTCAGATTACAATTACCTTTATCTAATATCCATATACCACTTGTTTCACCATCTCTTCGCCGAACTAGTGCACCTATACAATTTACCATTGTATTGGGTGTGTTGGGGACACAAGAGACTCTTTGTTATTTTGTTGCAGGGTTGCTTGAGAGAGACCATCTTCATCCTATGCCTCCCACGGATTGATAAACCTTAGGTCATCCACTTGAGGGAAATTTGCTACTGTCCTACAAACCTCTGCACTTGGAGGCCCAACAACGTCTATAAGAAGACGGTTGTGTAGTAGACATCATGTGCCGATAATGTTGTCACATATATTTTTCTCGATGTGCATCACATCAAGATTATGCCGCCGATCCAAATCTTTCCAATACTCCAAGTCCCGCAAAGTGGACCTGCGGGTAAACAATAATCTCTCTTCTACCCTGCCATGCTTCCTTTTCCCGCTACCATTACCAGGATGGTTTCCTGGTGTAATATGCCTGACCTTCTCTAATTCCACCTGCAACTCATCGGCGGTGAGCCTCTTTGGCACATCACTGTTTTCATGTTTTGCATTGAACACATGTCTTCGGTATTTTCTAGGATGCGACTTGTCCTTGGCAAGGAAACGGCAGTGTCCAATGTAACAGATCTTGCTAAGTATTGCGTATGACAGCGGATTCCTGTCACAGCGAACACATGCATTGTAACCATGTGTCGTTCGCCCTGACATAGTGCCGTAAGCCGGATAATCATGGATGCACCAAATTATAACAGCACGCAGAAAGAAATTAGCTGGTGAGCTGCTATATAGGTCTCGAGTGAGAACACCCTTCCATAGCTGTTGAAGTTCCTCCACAAGAGGCTCCATGAACAAATCAAAATCCTTTCCAGGACTTTTTGGACCTGGGATGAGCAAGGCCATCATGTAGTTTGATTCTTTGGTGCAGACATTTGGAGGCATGTTGTAAGGGATAACAAGCACTGGCAACATGCTATATGTGGCGCTCTGGTGGCCAAATGGGTTAAATCCATCTGAAGCTAAGCCAAGTCTAATGTTTCTCGGGTCAGCAGCAAACTCTTTGTGTTTATCATTGAAGCTTTTCCACTCACTACCATGAGATGGATGGCTCATTACATTCTGATCTCTGTACTCCTGGTTCCTAGAATTCCACAGTACATCCTCTCTTGTTTCAGCATCATCAAACAACCTTTGCAATCTTGGTGTAATTGGAAAATGTCTCAGAACATTATGAGGAATCCTCTTCACAGCATCGCCATCTTTCCATCTTGATGATTTGCATTTTGGGCATTCACTTAAGTTGGCATAATCCTTCCGGAACAGAACACAATTATTCTTACAAACATGGATCATATCATATCAAATTCCAACTGCATGAAGGAAATTCTTCATTTTACTGTAGGTGTATGGCAGCTCAGACGCATCTGGGAAAGATTCACGGAAAGCAGCCAACATTGCATCGAATGATTTGTTGGTCATCCGCTCAGATGTCTTCACCTGAAGAAAGGTGACCATAGCTGAGAATACTGACACCTTATTTCTTGGCGTGACAGCAATGTTGCATTGTTCCAACATGCGGGCCCACCGTTTTTCTTCTGCAGGTGAAAGTTCACGGAATACACGAGCATTTCGTAGCATTGTTTCAATGTTGGTCAAACTCACTGGCTCCGCCACCACCACCTCCTCCTCATCTTCCACGTGAACATCAGGTAGATCAAGATGGCGATCTGCTGCTTCCACGTAGTCAATAACATTGACGTTCACAGCTTCACCATAATGAACCCACCTAGTATATGTGACCGACATCCCATACAAGTGTAGATGATTATGCACAGTTGACTGGGGTCTTGTAACTGAATTCATACAACTGCTACACGGGCAGAGCACATCTGATTTCGGACCACCGTACTTAGGTCTGATAAAGTTCATGAAGTTTTCAACCCCCTCGACATATGTAGCGGAGAATCTTCGAGTAGAAGTTATCCAAGTCCTGTCCATCTGTTAGACATACAAATTAGTTCCTCTACTAGATATTACAGGAAAAACATATATGCTTTTTTATGAAGTCCAGAAAAAAAATACCTAGGTCGATGTCTAAAGCTATGGCAAGATATTTGGACGAGCAGATCTAAGTAACGAAATATATGTAAAGCTAATTCAGCAAACAGATTAGAGTGCCAAATTATGGCAGGCTGTTTCAGCAGTCAATGAGGCCGAGCGCACAGCCATCGAACTATCGAAGGCCATCGCAGCAACAAAGATCGAGTATAAAACGGTGTCGAGCTATTTTAGCTAACAGATTGGCTACTAGACTATGGCAATCTACGTCACAATAAATATATGGCAGGATATTTTAGCAACTAATCGGCCTTGGCATGCCATCTCAGCTAAGCAGATTGAGTGCAGAACAGGGCAAGGAATCTTCTTAAGTAGAGCATATTGACAGTAAACTACTTCGGCAAACAGTGAGATTAACAGCGTCTATCAGCTAACATTCAGCGCTACACCGACATGAACGGGGCCTCAGTGTAGAATGCGCGTACCGTGGGAGAAGCTGACCGCCGTGCGTCTCCACACGAACGTCGCCAGCGGTGGCGGCGCTGACCGCCGTGCGCCTCCACAAGAACGTAGCCAGAGGTGGCGGCGCGGCTAGAGGACGGCAGTCTACGAGAGCGTACTGTGGGAGCGAGAGGATCACCGAACCGCGGCGCCGACGTATCGGCGCGGCGGGGAGGGCGGCTTTGGCGGAGCGAATGGAGTGGAGGGGCACAGGGGGGGAGGGGTTTGGGGAATATTATTGGCTAGTTGGCCGAAGGGCGGTTGAATCACATTTGGGGGGAATTTTTGGGTGTGGGGGGGGAGGATTTTCGTGCGGTGGGCGGGGGGGAGTTTGGCACAAGGTCGGTTTCTCCAAGTGCAGTCCCACGTGTCAGTGAAGAGGCAAGCCGAAGCGCGTTCCGTTTGCATGAGCCGTGTGCAGGACCGAACGTGTGTGGTGTGCAATGCGACCGCGACAGGAGTGTTGTGAGTGTACCGCATTTTTTCCTTTTAAACTTGGTGCTTTGCCCCCTCAAAACAATATGTTGCTTAGTGCGATCCATCGATACTACTACTAGTAATCTGGTAATCCCGACTAAAACGGCGCGGCCGGGTCTTTTCCCGCACGATATGCTGGGAGGTTGGCTTAGTTGGGTTTTTTTAGGACGAGTAATGCTACACCTACGTAATCCCAGTTACGTAATTAACGTAATGTGAAACGTGTGAGCTGTTGATTGTAGATTGGGGGAGGGAGGGGCCCACCACCATGAAAATCAGGGGAGGAGAGAGAGAGGCAATTTATGTTAACCCTTTCGTATGTTCCTGTAGATCTAGAAAGATGTGTCCGATCCTGCAATATAGGCCATCTGACCTATATCTAACGGATAGGAAGGAAACTATGACAATTTACCCACACTCCTCTCCACATTTGCAGGTAAGGCTTTCCCTCGTTCATCCTTTTCTCCCACAAGATCTTGATCTTCCGTGCAACGCACGGGCATCTTGCTAGTACTCCTACAATATGTATATTATTGTGAAAGTTCATATACACCGGCCGAGATTAATGCAAACACGGCAGATTTTCATTACATTTCAAACTTTTATAGGACAAAAAATAAAAGAAACCCGACCCTAAACCTATTCTATGGCGGCGACCGACGTCCTCCATCTGTGATCTCCACGTACGGGGGCGGGGTTCAAGACCCGTGAAGTGAAGGTGCGGTCTCCGGCGAGGAAAAGTAGAACACGGGAGACGGACCGGCCAGTTGGCACACCATGCCCTGCCGCCTCCCATGCCCTACTCATCCTCGAAGGATTCCCCGACCTCGGCGGTGCCGGACGTTGGACGGCGGCAAGTAGGACGCGTGGCTGACGGTGCTCCCGTCGTCGGCCGCCAGCGTGGCCACTGCTTGTGCGGCGACTTGAGGGAGGGCGGCGACCTCGAGCTCCATCCCCGAAGACAAGCTCTCCCGCAGAGCGTTCGCGCTTGCGGTCATGGCGGATGTGGTTCCAGGTAGGAGGACGATGCACTACGGTGTGGAGGTTAGCTGGGCGTTGCCGCTTTAAGTAGCGCATTTCGGTGAGGCCAAGTGTCCGGGTGCGTCATTAAGTCACCAGAGTTGGTTCCGCAGGCACCGAGCCTCTTAATGACGACATACGAACGGACGACATGAATGCGGGCAGCTGGCGTCGGCTGGGAACGCACCGCGCGACGGCGCGAGGGACGAGGATTTTGGTGTGCCAGGGTAGTCAGTTGCGGTCGTGGCAACGTTGGAGATGCCCTTTGCTCACATGTGATCCCCGCATGTCATTGAAAAAGCAAGATGACCCGGCATGGTCTCAGGTCCAGAGGATGCAATTGGCCGCGCTACACCACTCCATGGACGCGTCGCGGCGCCCCGTGCATCCTCGACGAGCCGGGTGTTAGGGTGTGTTTGGATTGTGGCCAAAGTGCACCTTGCCAAAATTTTGGTCATGACCAAAAGATTGGTCTTTGTTTGGATGGTTGACATTTTTTGGCATGCCAATGAACTCTAGCCAACTCTAATTCATTTTTCTTGCCAATGTCGGCAAAATCATGGGCAACCAATACCTCAACCAAAATTTTGGTCATGACCCAAAGATTGGTCTTTATTTGGATGGTTGCCATTTCTTTGGCATGCCAATGAACTCTAGCCAACTCAAGTTCATTTTTCTTGCCAATGTCGGCCAAATCATGGGCAACCAATACCTCGACCAAAATTTTGGCTACCCAATGCTTTGATGGGGCAACCTTGGGCACAAACCAAACATACTGTTGGTCGTGCCACAGCACTAACGCCACCCTCGGCAAACTGAAACCGATCGTGTCTAGCGACGATATGAGCATGTCGCTCACCGCAGTCGCCGTTTCCAGAGGCGGTGTTGGAGCTGTGCCCCATTGTTGGCCCCAACGACCCACATGAACGATTGTCGGTGGCGAGGAGGTCATGGGCCAGCTCCTCCATTGGACTAGTCTGCGCTACGTCGTCCCAACGGGTGTGCCCCACATGTCTGTTTCCCTGTTTTCCCGGCCATATTCGAGCGTCAGTGCTCCGCGTTATGCATTAGGCCTTTCACTATGTAGGCCAAGCGAGACAACTTATTTTTTATTTGAGCCATTCAAGTATAATCATGTGGCATTTGCTCATTTCTCATTCCTCTCCAACCCTCTTCTCCATCGATCATGTCGCCCTCCAGTCGAGTCCATCCTCCCGCATGCCTCATTTGAACATTCCGCTAAGTATCATTTGCATGTACCCACCCTAGTCCTCTTTCAATAGATCTCAGGACCCCGAGATGAAATCGAGAGGGAACGAGTGGGGGCACGTGATACCTATGGCGGATTCAAAATTTTGAACCGGTGATCATAGCATCCGCAAATCATATATAAAGGGTATTCAATGTTCGTTTCATTTTTGAACGTACAATATACTCCCTCCTATCCTTTCTAGTTTACATATAAGTTTTATGTGTAGTCAAAGTATATCTACTTTGATCAAAAAGGTATCAACATTCAACAACGCCCAATCAATATTGTTGGATTCGTACGTACTCCTAGATTTGTACTCGAGATAGTTTCCAATTTGACTATTGACAAGATTAATAGTACATGAGATGTATAATGTGAAAATTATATCATTGGAAACTCCTTTCACATACGAATTTGACCATATGCTTTGTGTAAGTTGCATGTCATATTACTCTAACATTTGGTCAAAGTTAGCCTCGAAAAATGCATTAGACCATGTATGCTTTGTGTAAGTTGCATGTCATATATTATTACTCTAACATTTGGTCAAAGTAGTATAGTGGAAGTGGATCCTCTGATGTAGGGATCTGTGCCTTACCCTTCCTTTCGGTCACTTACTGGCGGACACCATGCTTGCTAGGCCCCGCATGTCAGTTACTCAATGGGTTCGGCCACGTCAGGGGATCCTCATCCGTAGTATACTCCCTCTGTTTTTATTTACTCCGCATAAAACGGAGGGAGTGGTGGTATAATAAATGACGCGGGTGGGGGAGGGGGAGGGACGTCGGTTTGCTCTCAACTGCGGTCCCACAAGCGAGCGAAAACGCAAGACGAAGCGCGTTCCATTCGGTGAGCGACGTGGAGGGTCCAGTGTGCCGGGCTGCAACACGAACGCGACAAGAGCGATGTACAGTCAAAACTGATTGATCGGTCGTCACCGGAACCACTATTCACACCAGAACCTTCGCTGCTTGGCCTACGCCAGCCACTTCCCTAAAACCACACCAAATCTCCAGCCCATTCCCCCACCTTTCGATCCCCTAGCCCGCATCAGGCATCCCCTAGTTCGTCGGAAAGCAATGGTGCGCCGCAAGATCACTTACTACAAGATGCTGACGCCGGAGCGCCACGCAGAAATCACGGCGGCGGTCGGCGCCACAGACCTCCATTCCCAAGCTCGCTTTGCGGTGGGCCAATCCCCGAGTTCTCTGGAGCCAAGCTACGAGGAGGAGGAAGCCGATCCAATGTTCATGGCAGAGGTCACGGCGCAGAAGGCCCCCGATAGGTATGAGACGATGGACGTCGACTTCGTGCCGGCGTCCGAGTCCCCCATGGTGCAGGCGGACCAGCGGTTCAACATGGCGATACTAAAGGAGGACTGAGAGGCAGAGGCTCAACTCAACGCGGAGCGCGCGCATGCCGCTGCCATTGAGGCTCTCCTGCAGGCGGAACCGGATGTCGTGGATGTTAACCGGGCGACGGCGGCTCAACTTGAGGCGGAGCACGCGGATGCCGCTGCCATCGAGGCCCTCCTGCAGGCGGAACCGGATGTCCTGGACTTGAACCGGGCGGCAGAGGCTCGACTCGACGCAGAGCGCACGGATGCCGCTCTCATCAATGTCCTCCTGCAGGCGGAACCGGACGTCCTGGACTTGAACCGGGCGACGGAGGCTCGACTCGACGCGGAGCGCGCGGATGCCGCTGCCATCGAGGCCCTCCTGCAGGCGGAACCGGACGTCCTCGACTTGAACCAGGCTGTGCTCTCGTCCGTGCAGAGTGCCTGCATGCTTCGCTTGAACGAGTAGCTGGAGGCCGAGGACAACCACGGTGCGGAGACACACGTCGGCAGCGACGGCTGGTTCGTGCCGGCAGCCAAAGACGACGAGGTCGTCTCTTTCCGCGAGCAGTGATAGTTTTTCTTTATGTTGCTGTTTTTATGGATCTTTTGCTGTGTAAAAACATATATTTGTTATGCAAGTCGCCTGACTTGGGTCAGTCTACCATTTCAGACAGTTGGATGAATATCCTACGTCTCCTAACCCTTCTTTCCTTCTTCCTCACCTCTTCTTCTTCCCCAACAGACCACCGCACGGGCCGTGCGGATACTCCCCAACATGCTGTTGGATAAACATACTCTATGAAATGAAAATTATGTGTCAGCGATAGGATGGCTGAGTTTGGTGTGTTCACATGCGACAGCACGTGTTAGTGAGGGTGCGTTCCCTTGGTTGGGTTTGCAGCGTGCAGGAGCGACTGTGTGAGAGTGCGGTGCAACCGCGACGTGCAGGAGCGACCGTGTGAGGGTGCGATGCGACCGCGATAGCCGTGTGCAAGTGGACCTCCTTCTCATTTTGAAAACTTTAGGCAAGCTTGGCAAAAATGTGTGGCGAAGTTTGGCAATGCAAGGCCTAGACCCAAATAGGATAAGTACGTACGTACTAGGAGTACTAGTGTTAAGAAAGAAAGGCTGGGTTTTCCTTCGCAGGATTTAATCGATACAAATCCTCATTTCACGTGTCAATTAATGCATATTTTTTCTCCAAAGACCAAAGAGCTAACCATCTCACTCCTCATCGCTTGATTAATGCAGTGCCATGCAAACCAACCTTCTCACTTCCGCATGCATGCAGGGGATATTGATGTCCTTGGTTGCTAACCCCATAAATTTTGCCTCGATTAGTGTTAGTGGCCCTTTGCAAATTGTAATTTTGATATACTGGCCTTGTGTACAAAAAATGGAGGTAGTAACTATATTTCTCTTCCTTCCCCATTGCGGTGACGTCGACGATATTTTTTTGGGTGGTTTGGCGAAGTGCGTTCGACGAAGAACACCATTGAGGGAGACCACGGTAAGTCGTTCGCAAGTGCCGCCTGCAAGCCGAGACAACCGCCTTATTTGCATCCAGGAAGTCCTTTAATAGTACTTCTAGGAGTAACTAATGTGGTGAGATGGCTTCTCGAAGAAGACGATGGAGAAGCGGAGTCACCGAAGAGTGAAATGCTGGTTGCTTCATCCGTGCTTTTGTGATTTGATGCCTCACTGCTTTGTGATTTGTGATAGAAGGGACAGGGGAGTAGACTCTGTGCTCTATATTGTACTACATGCGTCCAAGCATGGGAGAAAGAGGAGAGACGTTGCATTTTTCTATTCCTTCAATCAATCAATCAGGGAGCTTCGGTTCCATCTTTTTGGCTGTGGCAACACCGTTCACAATGGTTCCCACGATGCCAAAAGCTATTTTCACATTTGGCTACACATTGTGGATGCCCTTAACCATACCACTTGGTTTTGCTCCTGTGTGCTATCTATACAAATCTCAATTATATTGATCTAAAAAATTATAGAATCGAGATTAGTAAAAAGGAGGTGATTTTGCCGCGCGGATGGCGGGGGAGGTTTCTTATTTGAGAAATGCTACATCCACGTAATGGTTTACGTAAAGTGATGAACTGATGTGATGTGGGACTATTTGATTGGATTAAAGGAGAGGATTAGGCCCACCCCACCTAAAAATCAGGGGGGCATATATAGATTAGATGGAAAGTATATGTAGCAGCTACGTAGCCCTTTGTAAGTCGAGGATTAGGCTTCTTATTTTCGGAGGACGTTGTCCTGGCAGTTTTCTAACATGCGGTCCCACGTGTCAGTGCTTTACCAAGCTGATCCGCGTCCCACATGAGGCAGAACAACAGCAGAAGCAACACGTGGTTAAGTTGAAGAAGATGAGGGAGAAGCGGATTCAGCAACGAGTGAAATTATGGTTGCTTCGTCCCTCCAACTTAACTGCGGGAAAGGTGCAGCTTTGTGATTTGATGCCTCATTGCTCATTACTACGCCGGCGCCATGACTGGGGTGCTTCTCCCCGGCTGCTCTGCACTGTATTCCGGTATGGCACGTGGACCCGGTAGCTTGATGTCCCACATGTCGGCAAAAGGGACTAGAAGATTTATGAAAGCGAGCGCTCCACTCTTACGACGGAGGAGTAGACGACACGATGGCCCAGTGAACTGTCACTTGTACTGTATAGTACTATAGTTTTGCTGTTTCGCACGATCCATCGATACAAACCCGATTAAATAGGAAAGGGCGGGATTTTTCCCGCGCAGTAGATGATACTAGCCATACATTTCAAAGGCAATTTTAATGTATGCAAACTGAATAATTATAAGTAACAATATGATATCTAGTAAAACTAAAAACACATATGATTTATTGTGTTAGAGTGTAGTAGTAGTGCTGTATTGCATAGTTGTTAGATGTAACATGCGAGAACGTGTAGAGATGTAGTTTTGGAGGGCCTACAGAGAGAAAAGCGTAATACGGTCACCGAACTTCAGAATAAGCTGATTACGATCACTATATACGTTTTGCGGTGATTATACGGTCACTTGCTCACAGCTCAGCATCGGATTGCACTCTGTTAACCGGCCAAATAGTCTGCGTGGTGCCATGTTGACTAGTTAAATTGACCACGTTCATTGTGGGTTCCACCTGTCAGTTCGCATAGGCAAAAGGTCAGATAAACACAAATTTATGTAGGTGTGACAAGGCTCCAACCCATGTGCGGGAATCACCTGGTTGTGTATGTGTCTGTCAGGGCCTGATGTGTGCGCATGCACGTGTAGGTTGAGCACTTGAGCGTGAGAGTGTGTGTTGGTCGTGTGGTGTACTGGTGTGTGCATGCATGCGTGCGTGTGTGCGTGTGAGTGTTGCGTGCGTGCGTGTGAGTGTTGGGTGCATGCGTGGCTGCGTGTGTACGTGTGAGTGTTGCGTATGTGCGTGGGTGCATGTGTTTGTGTGAGTGTTGCGTGGATGCAGTTCGTGTGCATGCGTGCGTGTGTGTATAATCACCACACCAGCTCCTATGTGTTAAAATAGACGGCTTAGCATACCAATACAAGGCCACCTTGTCCGCTGTGCCCGCGGTCATGACTTCGAACTATCATCCAAATATTTTTTTGTCGTTTGTTTTCATTCTTACTAGCAAGATGCCCGTGCGTTGCATGTAACATCAATATGCATTTGTATGACTTGTTTATCTTGTGAGAGAAAAGTATGAACGAGGGAAGGCCTTATTTGCAAATGTGGAGAGGTGTGTGGGTACCTTTTTGCAAAATTGCCATAGTTTCTTTCCTATCCGTCAGATATAAATCGGACGGCCTATATTGCAGGATGGCAGGCACACCATCATCACCAACTCTGTTTTTTATAAGTGTATTTTATGTATTTTATAAGAGTGTATATGTAGAGTAGATACAAGTCGACAGGTGGGCACGATGGTAGTGAGATAACGTGATGCAACACTAGAGGTGCCACGTGGAGCGTTTAACTGGTCAACTAGTCATGTCATGAGCAAATACAGAGTTGTACGGTGAGCCCGTGACTGCATAATAACCACTAAACGTAAATGGTGACCATAATGAGTGGATTCTGAAGTCCAATGTACGTATCGTGCTTTTGCATCAAATACAATGATCGTCATTGCATATATCGCGAGAGAAAGATGAAACATGCGTGAATTTTCTGGGGGCTTGCTTTTAGAGGACCTGGAGATAGTTTTGTGTGCATACGTGAAAGGGGCATACAGGGGGTATGCGATGGAGAGAGAGATGCTCTTCGTTTCTCTTTATTATGACTAACTTTGTATATAGTATAAAAATATACAAATTCAAAGTGCGGAATAAATATCATTGTGGGCACCATGCAATGCAACTTAGCATTCGTACTCCTCCATATAACTTTGTAATGTTGTATATATGTAGAAACTCTAAAATAATTTTTTGGCCACACTTTATTCAAAAGGAATGTTGTATGCAAAATAAACGTGAAGAGAGGGCTTTTTAGATCAATGGGGTACGTGATGTAACATGTGTGAATGTGTAGTTGATGCATTTGGCGGGGCCTAGAGAGGTATGTGTGTGTATTACGTATTCGAGAGAGGCATGGATAGAGGGGCCGATGGGGGGGCGTGGCGTGGGAGAGATAGCACGAGAAATGAGAGTGGTCTAGAGAGAGAGACGAATATGACGTCACGACAAGAGATTCCATTCCCTTGAGTGTGTATATGCAAGGGGGAGGGAATAGAGGCGCCAAGAGAAATTTTCTCTGTGTGTGGTGTTTGTGTTGGTATGTGTGGGTGTGAGAAGATAATGAGACGTGGGGGAAGAGGGTGTGTCACCGCGTGAGGTCCGGTGGGTCGAGGTGAGGCCCTTCGTTCTGTTCCGTCCTGCGCCACATTGGTCGTCCCGTGACGCACTTAGGAAGACCCATGGATGACTAGTCGTACAAGACAAAGATAGCAGAATTGTGAAGGACTCTGTGTCCACTGACAGAGCCGGCTAGGATTTGTAACCCTAGGTTCTCGGACTAAGGTAACCCCTTTATCTCTAATATTACTATTCATCCAACCTAACTTTAAGGGGCATCCTACAGAATGCTTTGCTAGAATCATACTCGTCGATTAGGAAGAGAGGTGTGAGACAATGCGTGAGAGACATGCGTAAAGATAATGTGCGTACATGAGACACGTAGGCAGGTCCATGTATATAGAAAGGGTCGATGAGGATTGTGCGTGTGTATGTTTGCGAGAGGAAGAGTGCTTGTAATAAAGGTTAGCGAAAAAAGTTGTAAATGGTTACGAGAGGGAGGGAGGGTTATATCTAGAGCATGTGTGCGAGAAAGACACCTCGGGAGAGAGTGTGTGAGCATGTGAGAGACCACCGATGGAGAGTGAAACTACACGTAAAAGACTGCTCTACACATTGATTAAAGATATAAATTGTATCCAAATATTAGGATGGGATCATGATATTTGCAATTCGCGTAAGGAGCGGTCATTGATCCATCAGACATCTAGATTCTATCGAATTTGAGCATGTCTATGTTATTATTCGACACAATTGATCCACATAGTTAGTATTTTGAACTCCAGACAATGCATCGTTTTAGCAATCGAATATAAACGTGAGTATAGTTCATGTTGTGTGTGTAAAGCACATTATACATACGAAAGTTACACAATGGACATTATAAATAGCTACTACCTATGAACTAGCATACATTTGAATTCAACTTAAGGTGGTTTAAAAAAATCGAATTCAACATGAAGTCCATTCAATTATTTGAATTTGATATCATGGCATTTGTAAACCATACCTAAATTATGGGAGCACCAATCTTTGCTCTGATTTTGTACATAATAGCATATGTAGTCATGTACAAAATAGATTCAAATTTGGCTCCTCCATTCCAAAATAATCGTAGTTATAGGATTTTCAAGTGTCAAAATTTCAAAAAGAAGCGGATAATTTAATGAGGTTTTCAAACATACAAGGTCAAATATAACATTGTATACTTAGGTCAATCCTCATGGTTCAAGAGTACTCTAAACGTGAATGCTTGTGTTTCAAAATTTCAAACGAAGCGCCAAAAGAGCCTCTACTCGCCCGAAACTGTGTGAGACCAATGTTTGGTAGTACAAGGAAATTACTTTTCTAATAACTCTGACCCGTGAAACCTACCGGCCCGACGTCCAAAGGTCTAAACCGGGGTAGGTTTGTAGCTTCATCTAGATGCCACGCAACCGCATCCGAAAAACATTCATACACAATGGTCGCCAAAGCACACATGCGCGCGGCCGAAATCGCTCCCGCCCACTATTTGGGACACCTGGGATTACCATCCTACCCCGAACCCGCAGTAGGTCCGAAATTTAAGAGGGGGGCAAAGTTTGTACTTTCCCCAAATTTCAAACAAGCGCGTCCCATCTTCTTCAAAAAAGCCAAAAACAAGCGCGTCCCAGACCGAAACATGGTCCCCCCCCACCCGTCCGATTTCCCATTCGTACTCCGTGGGTGCCAAAACTACCTCTCAACCAGCCGCGAAACCCCGGCATCCTCCGTCCGCCACCCCATCCCACCCATCAACCGCCGCCCTCCTCCATCACGCCGGAGCCGATACCCCAATGCCGTCGTCCACCGCAACCTCAACCGCAACGCCCTCCACGGCTAGTAGTTGAAGCCGAGGCCGAGCCGTCCGTACCCGAGCCAGTTCAACCACGCCATCCTGCGCCTCACCGCTGCCGCTCCAACTTCGCCACCCTCCACCGCACCGGAGCTGTTCCTGCTACGCCGTCCTTCGCCGCCTCGGATCTGCTTCCCCTCCGCTGACATACGGCCATGGCAACACTGTCAACAATTTGGCCATGGGTTCGTCCAAGCTGCACCCTCCAGAACATCGGTTTCCCCGGTAAAAAGAAGAAAATCGGCGCGACTTGTGGAGGTGACCACACCGGCAACCAAAAAAGGTACTCCTCTTCCCTTATTCGTGCAAATCTTACGTCTCTACTTGCACGGTAGTCATCCCACAGAAGACACTAATTGACCGCTTCTTCTTGATACTAGATGTTCCTAGTAACTCGCGATGCACAAGGTTTCTCCTCATATACTATTTCACCTTAGCTAGAGGTTCGTCGCCCCCCTGAATTTCAATTCCTGGCCACTTGATTCCCAATTAACGGAAGCATTCCCTGGCGTAATAGGCGCTAGTACGCCTATTACGCCGGAGAAGCAGCGCCTTGGTGTTTATCTTAGGGGCGTGTGCGGCCTATGGCTACTGGCGCCCGATCTGGAGGTCTGTCGGGATTAAAGGGATGGCCTGGGGGTGCTGCCAAGCACGGCGGTGGTGTGAGGTCGAAGGGAGGGCGGGGCGGTGGAGGCAGGGGTCTGGGCCGGTGGTTGCTGGCGGTTCGAGAAAGATCGTCAATAGTGACTGGCGGGAGGTAGACGAAGGCCATCTGCCCGTTCCTTATAGATCGGATGGTTCATTAAAAAAATCGACTGACCTATTTAATTTCAGTCAACTGTTATCTTAGATATGACCACATGTGGTGGTGTGCTGGAGGAGTACCTGCATTTCCTGTGCTCATATATTACAAAATCATACAGAGTAGAATCTAATTTTGTTTGCCATGCAATGTTGTAGAGCTATCATATGTCTCCTATCATTTATTTTCCAGCCACCTACTATCTGCTACTTTTACAGTGCACTAGTTCTGCACACACTTCACCCTTACTCTCACTGTTGTGTTTTTATGCAAGGGTATTTCAGACTCTGCTGCCATGAGAGAAGCCAAAAAGAAAACAGAAAAGTCGCTCCAGTTTGGTGTGCGGCTAGGCAAGACACGTTTCAATGCTTTAAAGGGTCTAGTGTTAGTAGATGGAGACGGGGAACGTAGCTCTGGAGTTGATGACCTCGCTCGCAATGAACCACCATCCCAGGTGCTTGCTTTAACTTCGCGGTGTCATATGTGGTTGCATGTTCCATATGGTGTCTAGCTTGTATTCGAAAGGCCGAAGTCGGTAAGATAAGGAAAGATATTCTTTTACATGAACAACCATCCCGTGAGCACCAGAAGACAAATAGCTAGTCAGGGCACTGGCCGAGCCAGTGACAAGCCCAGCAAAGATAGGCATCACCTGGAAGCCAACTAAAAAGCTGCGATGGTGGCGAAGCAGCCCGCCTCCCACCAGGCTCTCAGGTCCTAGATGATCATGCTCACCACTCCAGCCGGATGTCTAGCTTGTATTGCTTCCAATTTGGTTAAATTGCATCTGCTTATCTTACACATTATACCTTTGAGTAAGACATGCCTTTCTGCTTTTGGTACATACTAGCACATCTGTGTATTAACCATGTTCTTACATCAAACTAATGTTCTTGTGTATCCCTCACCAATCACTTATGATGAGGCAGGCAGGCAAGGGGACTACTCCTCATTTAAAGAATGCAGCGTCAGCCTCCCGACATGATTCTCAAGAAACATAAATGCTAGATGAAGATAGTGAACGTAGCTCTGTAGTTGATTACAGCATTTCCCCTACACTAGCATCGCACGTGCTTGCTCTAACTTGGCAGCGTGATATGTGGTTGCATGTTGCATATGGTGTCTAGATTGTAATTCTTCCAATCTGGTTAAACTGCATGTGCTAGTCTGCTTAGCTTATATATTATACCTGCTAATGTGACATGCCTTCCTGTATTTAGTACATAGTACATCTGTCTATTAAGCATGTCCTTACATAAAACTATTGTTTTTTGTATCCCGCATCAATCAACATGACGAGACACCTTTAGTATATGCAGTGCGATATTAGTTGCATCTTTCATATGATTTATAGCATGCGCTGCTTCTAATTTGTTGAAATTCCATTTATGATGGGACGCTTTTAACTTGGCAGAGTCATATTGGTTGCATCTTTCATGTGGTGTCTAGCTTGCATTGCTTCTTATTTGCTGGTATGGTTTCTGCTTAGTTTACACAAATAGTTGTGAACATGCCATGTCGTCCTGTTTTCGTACATATTCCATCCTGGTATCATGTGTTTACCTTACATCAAAGTAGTGATTGTCAGTATCATGCATGAATGAGTTCTGAAGAGAGAATTTTATTGCTTTTTCTTGTTGGTTTTACTTGACAATTCAAAATCAATAAAGCGGAAGGAAGTTAGCAAGGCAGCGGATAAAGGTGCTCCTTCCGAACGGAGGGCCTCTATAGTTTCTACTCCTCCACACCCCAAAGATGATTTCCAAGACAACACATGCATAGACACTCAACAAAGTTGTGTTTATGATGAGCACGTCTCCCCTAGTGCAGCATCACCGGTGCTCCCTCTAACTTGGCATTGCTATATGTGGTTGCATGTTATGTGTGATGTCTAGCTTGTATTGCTTCTAATTTTGTTGAATTCCATCTGCTTACTTTACACATTATACTTGAATAAGACACATGTTCCTATTTCTAGAACATACAATATCTTTCTATCACACCATGTTCTTACATCAAATTACTACTATTGTGTAACATGCAACAATCACTTATCATAAGACACGTTTGACTTCGGAGTGTGATATACTCCCTCCGTTCCGAATTACTTGTCTTGGATTTTTCTAGATATGGATGTATCTAGACTCATTTTAGTGCTAGATACCTCCGTATCTAGACAAATCTAAGACAAGTATTTCGGAACAGAGGGAGTAGGTTACATCTCACATTCTTTTCTAGCTTGTATTGCTAATTTGTTGAAATGACACTTATGACGAGACAGTTTTAACTTGGTAGAGTGATATTCGTTGCATCTTTCATATGGTGTCTAGCTTTCATTGCTTCTAATTTGTTGAAATGCCTTCTCCTTACTTTACACATCATAAGTTGTGAATATGCAATGCTGCGAATATGCAATGGCACTAATGACGAGAGACCTCTAACATGGTAGTGTGATGTTGTTTGCATCTTGCATATGATTTATTTCTTGTATTGCTTCACATTTGTTTAAATGCCATTTATGATGAGACACTGTTAACTTGGCAGAGCGATATTTGTAGCATCTTTCATATGGTGTCTACCTTCCATTGCATTGCTTTTAATTTGGTGAAATGTCTTCTTCTTAGTTTACACATCATAGTTCTGGTTATCTCTCCTGTCCTGTTTTTCATACATATTACATCCTCCTATCATGTGGTTGTCTAACATCAAAGTTCAGTTCATCTGCATCACGCATCAATTTTTTCTGAAGAACTAAATTGTTATTCGTTTTTCTTGTCGGCTTGACTTAACATGGCATAGAGAAAGAGGAAGAAACACAGAATGGCAGGGAATGAGAAGCGGGTGAATCCTGTAGATTCTGCTGGTACTGATGGTGCAATAGAAGGTCAAAGTCCAGCAGAAAATTCTACAAACACGACATCCCATGCTACACGAGTTGTAAAAAAAGACAAACAAAAACAAATAGCTGCCACCAAACAAGTAGAGACAGCACTAGTTCTTGCAACACCTACCACAGTACTACCAGCTGCACGACGTACTCGTGTGTCAACTGAGCTAGCAGCACGTTCCCAAGCTCCCTTGCCACTTGACACTACTTCCCAAGCACTCTTGACACAAGACGAGTTGGCAATATCAGATGAACCTTGTGAGCTTTAACAGCAAGAAGGTAGTTGCTGGAGTCAAGTTACAGTTGCATGCTTCTTTATATGTAGTCTCACAGTTTGATGTACACTAACACTTCCTATGTTTGTTGTTGGACTAGCACCTAGGCGCAAGAGGAAACAAACATCAGGGATAATGCTCGATAGGTTAACAAAATCTAGAGGAGGAAGAATGGAGATCTGTTTTGAGGCAGGTTTAAAAAGGCCACGTGATGCTACAGAGTCAGCCAAGTTAGTATCAGAGGCAGCGGTTGTTGTTAGGTGTCATGTACGTATCCTCCCAATATGGATTCAGTACAGGAATGACAAATACGAAACCCAGTTCAACATCTTCCTCAACCATTTATCTGTAAGTATGGTTATGTATGGAAACTAGTAATCTCGTCTTGCTCTGTCCAATACTTTCTAGGTTGCTGATAATGAGACTCCCATAATTTTCAACAGATGAGGTTCAAGTTGGATAGCCAAGATGATGCAACCAGACAAGCTTGCACCGATGTTTTCAAGTCTGCTCTGTGACAGTATCGGTATAACTTGAGGAAAACTCACTTTGAAGGCAAGGCTAATAGTGAACTTGCCCAAACATGTCCAGTGGAAAATATATCTGATGAAGACTAGAGAGGCCTCGTTAAACACTGGTCCGATCCGAAGTATCAGGTACATTATATATATGTCATCAGATCACATGTTGAAGTCCTATTTACGCATGTGCCACACAAATCTATCTTCTTGTAGGTGACCTGTTCAGAGAACAAGGCCAGCCGTACGAAAGTGAAATTCCAACAGATGATAGGATCTCATAGCTATATTGCACACTGCGGGGCTCTTGTAATTAGCTATTGTTTCACTCTTTTCATTGTACCATATTATCAAATCTATATTGACTTGTTCCAAATGCAGAGGAAAGCCCGCAAGGACCAAAAAGTACCTGAACCAAATGATGTGGAAATCTTCAAGGACTGTTACACCAGCAAGAAGAAGGGCATGACTACACCAGTCAAAGCCGTTGTTGTAAGTCCTTAATCCTCATGCCTTTTAACTACTACTTACTCTGAGTTGTTCCTTGAACTGCATGGTTTGCAGCCAATGTCTATTACTCTTTTTAATTTTATACACAATTGTCTTAGTGTATCATTGCACCTTACAAGGTTTAAAAGAGAGGAGTGATGTTCCTTTGATCTTGACCTGTAATCTAGTTCCGTGCTAGACTTGCCCACACAATGTTACAATTGCATGTTTGTCTGTTCTCAGTTGTTTTGTGATATGAATGACGTCATACTATGCTTACCGTATTATAAACTTCGTCTCTTTATCCTTAGCCCTCAATACAATGTGAAGAAATAGACAATACATTAGCGATGGTACATGGTCATATGTTTGGAACCTGGTTTTATTATGTACTTTGCAATAAAATACAACTAATATTTTACATGGGTTCGCCAGAATAAGTTTTGTATATAGACCAAAGCTATTTTGTTTGGTTTTGCTACCTCCTTAATATCTTCTGTTCTGGTACTACTAATGTAAAACCTCAACTTTTCAGCGAGCTATGAAAAAAATGGTGGAACCGCCACCTTCTGAAGGTGGCGAGGCAACTATAACCGCAATGTCAGCTCTTGCTGCAGTGGGTCAGTACTTGTCCACTAACAGTGCCAAAAGCACGTTCCTGTGTAATACTGGGTTGGTTGTTAAGGCAATATCGTCCAAACTGCCTCATGATCAAGATATGCAAGCTCAAAGCAATGTTGTATCTGCGCTCCAGACACAAGTCCATTCCCTAACAGAGACCCTTTGTGAAACAAGGAGAAACATTGCTCAATGTCGTCAAGATATGCATGGTTTTGAAACCAGACTATCAGATATTTGCTATGTTGTTCAGGAGCCTAGGGGAAATGAAGGCAAGGGTTATGGTGCTCCATCGGACAATACAACATGAAAACGTAATAGTCAGGTCAAATGAACTGAGCTTCTGAACTTCTGGTGGTGCATTTATCTGCTAGACTGTTAAGTTTTATGCTAACCTTCCTTTTGTTATATAGTTGTAATTTGTTTTGGTGCGATACAAAATTTATTCTTAACGTGCAGCCACCGCCTGAAGAAAACAGCAAGCCATTTTTGTATAGTGTAGGGTGTTCCCTATATTTGCATTGGTGGCGATCTTTGATGCCGAGTGGATGTAATCTATGCAATCGCCTTAATAGCCTAGCGTTAGTTTTGGCCTTATTTATTTCCTAGTCTTCTTTTTCCCTGGTTTGCTAGTGGCCGCAACTACCATGGGCCATATACGGGTCGTAGGATCCATGGGTCTCTTACAGGCCGTCGATAAATGGGCCTGTAATCGGTGGGCCTCGGGCCGTCGGATAAATGGGTCTACATGGGCCATAATCGGGCATAATTTGTATCGGCCCAGCACGGTCACAGGCCGTTAACAGGCCATAGGACAGAAAAGGCTTAATTCTGTCACAGGCATAACGGGTCATTAATGGGCCAGAATATAGGACGGGCTGGAAACGGCGCAACGGGTTAATAGGCCAGAAATGGGCCGACTCTTGCCATGGGCTGAATTAGGCCCATTAGGGTAACAGGCCAGTAACGGGCCGACTCTTGCCATGGGCCGAATTTGGCCCATTAGTGGAACATGCCAGTAATGGGCTAACTCTTGCCATGGGCCGAATTTGGCCCATTAGGGGAACAGGCCAGTAACGGGCCGGAAGTAATCGAGGGCCGAAAAGGAGCCCAAGAATGTATGGGCCGTCAATAGGACGAAAGCTAACACGGGCTGGAAATAGCCCATGTAAATCATGGGCCGTTAACGGGTATAAAGAAAATTACTGTTCATTATGGGCTAGAGTCACCGTGGGCCTGTAATGGGCCGAAAGATACGAAGGCCTCATGTGGGCCGAAAGACACCGTGGGCCATACATGGGCCGAAAGTGAAATGGGCTGGTATTATATTCGATGGCCCACATGATGTTGTTGGGCCGATTTCCTTTAGGGCCTAACGGGCCATGAGTTAACGGGTCGTAAAATGTGCTATTTGCAAAGAGACCGTTAACAGGCTTTTCATGGGCCAGCCCGTTAACTTTTGACCAAGTCAAACGGGCCGGCTTTGTAAGCTAAATGGGCCACTGTTGGTCCGTGCCACGTGTCGACATATCATAGGCGCCTATCTGACCCACTGACGAGCTGACACGTGTTTCGTTCGGCCAATAAGAATTTTACACGTGGAAATTTCCCATTGGTCGGGGCTGTTAACGGGTTATCGGATCCAAAACCCGACCCGATAGCTTAACAGTGTTCCGTTATGGTGGATGCCATGTGTCGGTCACCCTTGACGAAAGCACTTCTGTGACGCGCGATTTATCGTCATGGAAGTGGACACTTCCGTGATGATAATTTTGGTAATGTCATGGAACACTTCTACGACAACACAGGTATGACTATCTTGATTCTGCCATAAATTTGTCATGGATGTACATGCCTCACAAAAAACGCGACCTACTGTGACAAACACGTATCATCACGGAAGTGTATTTTTTTTGTAGTGATGTCTTTTGGATTGACTAACGCCCCTGCCTATTTTATGAGTATGACGAATAAGGTGTTCATGGAGTTCTTGGATAAGTTTGTTGTGGTGTTCATTGATGATATATTGGTGTACTCGAAGAATGAAGAGGAACACAAGGAACACTTGCGCTTAGTTATCGAGAAGCTCAGGGCACATCAGCTATATGCTAAGTTTAGCAAATGCGAGTTTTGGTTGAAGGAAGTTGGATTTCTTGGACATGTTATATCAGGAGAAGGTATAGCAGTAGACCCTACCAAGGTTCAGTCTGTCACTGAGTTGTTGGCACCCACCTCAGTTGGAGAGATCCGCAGTTTTCTTGGACTCGCGGGATACTATAGGAGATTCATTGAGAATTTTTCCAAGATTGCGAAGCCCATGACAGAGTTATTGAAGAAGGACACCAAGTTCAAATGGACCGAAGAATGTGAGGCCAGTTTTCAGGAGTTGAAGAAACGTTTAGTTACAGCCCCGGTACTAATTCTTCCGGATATACGCAAGGATTTCCAAGTGTATTGCGATGCTTCTCGCCAAGGACTTGGAGGTGTACTTTGTTGGGGAACGTAGTAATTTCAAAAAATTTCCTACGCACACGCAAGATCATGGTGATGCATAGCAACGAGGGGGAGAGTATTGTCTACGTACCAACGCAGACCGACTACGGAAGCGATCTCACAACGTAGAGGAAGTAGTCGTACGTCTTCTTCCCGATCCGACCGATCCAAGAACCGTTACTCCGGCACCTCCGAGTTCTTAGCACACGTTCAGCTCGATGACGATCCTCGGGCTCCGATCCAGCAAAGCATCGAGGAAGAGTTCCGTCAGCACAACGGCGTGGTGACGATCTTGATGTACTACCGACGCAGGGCTTCGCCTAAGCTCTACAACGATATGACCGAGGTGGAATTTGGTGGCAGGGGGCACCGCACATGGCTAAGGAACGATCAACGATGATCAACTTGTGTCTCTATGGGGTGCCCCCTGCCCCCGTATATAAAGGAGCAGGGGGAGGGGGTTCGGCCGGCTAGGGAGAGGGCGCGGGAGGAGTCCTACTCCTACCGGGAGTAGGACTCCCCCCCTCAATCCTATTCCAACTAGGACTCTCAAGGGGGAAAGGAGAGAGGGGGGCCGGCCCCTTCTCCTAGTCCTACTAGGACTTGGGGAAGGGGGGGCGCACGGCCAGCTGCCAGCTGTGAGCTTCCCCTTTTCTCTTTTCCACTAAGGCCCAATAGGCCCATTAGCCTCCCGGGGGGTTCCGGTAACCCTCCCGGTATTCCGGTAAAATCCCGATTTCACCCGGAACACTTCCGGTGTCCAAACATAGGCTTCCAATATATCAATCTTTACGTCTCGACCATTTCGAGACTCCTCGTCATGTCCGTGATCACATCCGGGACTCCGAACAACCTTCGGTACATCAAAATGCATAAACTCATAATAACTGTCATCGTAACGTTAAGCGTGCGGACCCTACGGTTCGAGAACAATGTAGACATGACCGAGACATGTCTCCGGTCAATAAACAATAGCGGGACCTGGATGCCCATATTGGCTCCTACATATTCTACGAAGATCTTTATCGGTCAGACCGCATAACAACATACGTTGTTCCCTTTGTCATCGGTATGTTACTTGCCCGAGATTCGATCGTCGGTATCCAATACCTAGTTCAATCTCGTTACTGGCAAGTCTCTTTACTCGTTCCGTAATACATCATCTCATAACTAACATTTTAGTTATTATGCTTGCAAGGCTTATGTGATGTGTATTACCGAGAGGGCCCAGAGATACCTCTCCGACAATCGGAGTGACAAACCCTAATCTCGAAATACGCCAACCCAACATCTACCATTAGAGACACCTGTAGTACTCCTTTATAATCACCCAGTTACGTTGTGACATTTGGTAGTACCCAAAGTGTTCCTCCGGTAAACGGGAGTTACATAATCTCATAGTTATAGGAACATGTATAAGTCATGAAGAAAGCAATAGCAACATACTAAACGATCGGGTGCTAAGCTAATGGAATGGGTCATGTCAATCAGATCATTCAACTAATGATGTGACCTCGTTAATCAAATAACAACTCTTTGCTCATGGTTAGGAAACATAACCATCTTTGATTAACGAGCCAGTCAAGTAGAGGCATACTAGTGACACTTTGTTGGTCTATGTATTCACACATGTATTATGTTTCCGGTTAATACAATTCTAGCATGAATAATAAACATTTATCATGATATAAGGAAATAAATAATAACTTTATTATTGCCTCTAGGGCATATTTCCTTCAGTCTCCCACTTGCACTAGAGTCAATAATCTAGATTACACAGTAATGATTCTAACACCCATGGAGCCTTGGTGCTGATCATGTTTTGCTCGTGGAAGAGGCTTAGTCAACGGGTCTGCAACATTCAGATCCGTATGTATCTTGCAAATCTCTATGTCTCCCACCTGGACTAAATCCCGGATGGAGTTGAAGCGTCTCTTGATGTGTTTGGTCCTTTTGTGAAATCTGGATTCCTTTGCCAAAGCAATTGCACCAGTATTGTCACAAAAGATTTTCATTGGACCCGATGCACTAGGTATAACACCTAGATCAGATATGAACTCCTTCATCCAGACTCCTTCGTTTGCTGCTTCCGAAGCAGCTATGTATTCCGCTTCACATGTAGATCCCGCTACGACGCTTTGTTTAGAACTGCACCAACTGACAGCTCCACCGTTTAAAGTAAACACGTATCCGGTTTGCGATTTAGAATCGTCCGGATCAGTGTCAAAGCTTGCATCAACGTAACCTCTTACGGTGAGCTCTTTGTCACCTCCATATACGAGAAACATATCCTTAGTCCTTTTTAGGTATTTTAGGATGTTCTTGACCGCTGTCCAGTGATCCACTCCTGGATTACTTTGGTACCTCCCTGCTAAACTTATAGCAAGGCACACATCAGGTCTGGTACACAGCATTGCATACATGATAGAGCCTATGGCTGAAGCATAGGGAACATCTTTCATTTTCTCTCTATCTTCTGCAGTGGTCGGGCATTGAGTCTGACTCAACTTCACACCTTGTAACACAGGCAAGAACCCTTTCTTTGCTTGATCCATTTTGAACTTCTTCAAAATCTTGTCAAGGTATGTGCTTTGTGAAAGTCCAATTAAGCGTTTTGATCTATCTCTATAGATCTTTATGCCTAATATGTAAGCAGCTTCCCCAAGGTCTTTCATCGAAAAACTTTTATTCAAGTATCCCTTTACGCTATCCAGAAATTCTATATCATTTCCAATCAGCAATATGTCATCCACATATAATATCAGAAATGCTACAGAGCTCCCACTCACTTTCTTGTAAATACAGGCTTCTCCAAAAGTCTGTATAAAGCCAAATGCTTTGATCACACTATCAAAGCGTTTATTCCAACTCCGAGATGCTTGCACCAGTCCATAAATGGATCGCTGGAGTTTGCATACTTTGTTAGCTCCCTCTGGATCGACAAAACCTTCTGGTTGCATCATATACAACTCTTCTTCCAGAAATCCATTCAGGAATGCAGTTTTGACATCCATTTGCCATATGTCATAATCATAAAATGCAGCAATTGCTAACATAATTCTGACGGACTTAAGCATCGCTAGGGTGAGAAGGTCTCATCGTAGTCAACCCCTTGAACTTGTTGAAAACCTTTTGCGACAAGTCGAGCTTTGTAGACAGTAATATTACCGTCAGCGTCAGTCTTTTTCTTGAAGATCCATTTATTCTCAATTGCTTGCCGATCATCGGGCAAGTCAACCAAAGTCCATACTTTGTTCTCATACATGGATCCCATCTCAGATTTCATGGCCTCAAGCCACTTTGCGGAATCTGGGCTCACCATCGCTTCTTCATAGTTCGTAGGTTCATCATGATCTAGTAGCATGACTTCCAGAACTGGATTACCGTACCACTCTGGTGCGGATCTCACTCTGGTTGATCTACGTGGTTCAGTAGTATCTTGTCCTCAAGTTTCATGATCATCATCATTAGCTTCCTCACTAATTGGTATAGGTGTCACAGAAACAGTTTTTTGTGATGTACTATTTTCCAATAAGGGAGCAGGTACAGTTACCTCGTCAAGTTCTACTTTCCTCCCACTCACTTCTTTCGAGAGAAACTCCTTCTCTAGAAATGATCCATTCTTAGCAACGAATGTCTTGCCTTCGGATCTGTGATAGAAGGTATACCCAACAGTTTCCTTTGGGTATCCTATGAAGACACATTTCTCCGCTTTGGGTTCGAGCTTATCAGGTTGAAGCTTTTTCTCATAAGCATCGCAGCCCCAAACTTTAAGAAACGACAACTTTGGTTTCTTGCCAAACCATAGTTCATAAGGCGTCGTCTCAACGGATTTTGATGGTGCCCTATTTAACGTGAATGCGGCCGTTTCTAAAGCATAACCCCAAAACGATAGCGGCAAATCAGTAAGAGACATCATAGATCGCACCATATCTAGTAAAGTACGATTACGACGTTCGGACACACCATTACGCTGTGGTGTTCCGGGTGGCGTGAGTTGCGAAACTATTCCACAGTTTTTCAAATGTATACCAAACTCGTAACTCAAATATTCTCCTCCACGATCAGATCGTAGAAACTTTATTTTCTTGTTACGATGACTTTCTACTTCACTCTGAAACTCCTTGAACTTTTCAAATGTTTCAGACTTATGTTTCATTAAGTAGATATACCCATATCTGCTTAAATCATCTGTGAAGGTGAGAAAATAACGATATCCGCCACGAGCCTCAATATTCATCGGACCACATACATCGGTATGTATGATTTCCAATAAATCTGTTGCTCTCTCCATAGTACCGGAGAATGGTGTTTTAGTCATCTTGCCTATGAGGCACGGTTCGCAAGTACCAAGTGATTCATAATCAAGTGGTTCCAAAAGCCCATCCGTATGGAGTTTCTTCATGCGCTTTACACCGATATGACCTAAACGGCAGTGCCACAAATAAGTTGCACTATCATTATCAACTCTGCATCTTTTGGTTTCTACATTATGAATATGTGTGTCACTACTATCGAGATTCAATAAGAATAGACCACTCTTCAAAGGTGCATGACCATAAAAGATATTACTCATATAAATAGAACAACCATTATTCTCTGATTTAAATGAATAACCGTCTCGCATCAAACAAGATCCAGATATAATGTTCATGCTCAACGCTGGCACCAAATAACAATTATTTAGGTCTAATATTAATCCCGAAGGTAGATGTAGAGGTAGCGTGCCGACCGCGATCACATCGACTTTGGAACCGTTTCCCACGCGCATCGTCACCTCGTCCTTTGCTAGCGTCCGCTTATTCCGTAGTCCCTGTTTCGAGTTGCAAATATTAGCAACAGAACCAGTATCAAATACCCAGGTGCTACTGCGAGCTCTAGTAAGGTACACATCAATAACATGTATATCACATATACTTTTGTTCACCTTGCCATCCTTCTTATCCGCCAAATACTTGGGGCAGTTCCGCTTCCAGTGACCAGTCTGCTTGCAGTAGAAGCACTCAGTTTCAGGCTTAGGTCCAGACTTGGGTTTCTTCTCCTGAGCAGCAACTAGCTTGCTGTTCTTCTTGAAGTTCCCCTTCTTCTTCCCTTTGCCCTTTTTCTTGAAACTAGTGGTTTTGTTAACCATCAAAACTTGATGCTCCTTCTTGATTTCTACCTCGGCAGCTTTCAGCATTGCGAAGAGCTCGGGAATAGTCTTGTTCATCCCTTGCATATTATAGTTCATCACGAAGCTCTTGTAGCTTGGTGGCAGTGATTGGAGAATTCTGTCAATGACGCAATCATCTGGAAGATTAACTCCCATCTGAATAAAGTGATTATTATACCCAGACATTTTGAGTATATGCTCACTGACAGAACTGTTCTCCTCCATCTTGCAGCTATAGAACTTATTGGAGACTTCATATCTCTCGATTCGGGCATTTGCTTGAAATATTAACTTCAACTCCTGGAACATCTCATATGCTCCATGACGTTCAAAACGTCGTTGAAGTCCCGATTCTAAGCCGTAAAGCATGGCACACTGAACTATCGAGTAGTCATCAGCTTTGCTCTGCCAGACGTTCATAACATCTTGCGTTGCTCCAGCAGCAGGCCTGGCACCCAGCGGTGCTTCCAGGACGTAATTCTTCTATGCAGCAATGAGGATAATCCTCAGGTTACGGACCCAGTCCGTGTAATTGCTACCATCATCTTTCAACTTTGCTTTCTCAAGGAACGCATTAAAATTCAACGGAACAACAGCACGAGCCATCTATCTACAATCAACATAAACAAGCAAGATACTATCAGGTACTAAGTTCATGATAAGTTTAAGTTCAGTTAATCAAATTACTTAGGAACTCCCACTTAGATAGACATCCCTCTAATCCTCTAAGTGATCACGTGATCCAAATCAACTAAACCATAACCGATCATCACGTTAGATGGAGTAGTTTTCAATGGTGAACATCGTCATGTTGATCATATCTACTATATGATTCACGCTCGACCTTTCGGTCTCTGTGTTCCGAGGCCATATCTGCATATGCTAGGCTCGTCAAGTTTAACCTGAGTATTCTGCGTGTGCAAAACTGGCTTGCACCCGTTGTAGATGGACGTAGAGCTTATCACACCCGATCATCACGTGGTGTCTGGGCACGACGAACTTTGGCAACGGTGCATACTCAGGGAGAACACTTCTTGATAATTTAGTGAGAGATCATCTTATAATGCTACCGTCAATCAAAGCAAGATAAGATGCATAAAAGGATAAACATCACATGCAATCAATATAAGTGATATGATATGGCCATCATCATCTTGTGCTTGTGATCTCCATCTCCGAAGCACCGTCATGATCACCATCGTCACCGGCGCGACACCTTGATCTCCATCGTAGCATCGTTGTCGTCTCGCCAATCTTATGCTTCCACGACTATCACTACTGCTTAGTAATAAAGTAAAGCATTACATCGCGATTGCATTGCATACAATAAAGCGACAACCATATGGCTCCTGCCAGTTGCCGATAACTCGGTTACAAAACATGATCATCTCATACAATAAAATCAGCATCATGCCTTGACCATATCACATCACAACATGCCCTGCAAAAACAAGTTAGACGTCCTCTACTTTGTTGTTGCAAGTTTTACGTGGCTGCTACAGGCTTAAGTAAGAACACATCTCACCTACGCATCAAAACCACAACGATAGTTTGTCAAATAGACCCCGTTTTAACCTTCTCAAGGACCGGGCGTAGCCACACTTGGTTCAACTAAAGTTGGAGAGACAGTCTTCCGCAAGCCATCTGTGTGCATAGCACGTCGAGGGAACCGGTCTCGCGTAAGAGTACGCGTAAGGTTGGTCCGGATCGTCTCGTCCAACAATACCGCCGAACCAAAGTATGACATGCTGGCAGGCAGTATGACTTGTATCGCCCACAACTCACTTGTGTTCTACTCGTGCAAATAACATCAAACCATAAAACCTAGGCTCGGATGCCACTGTTGGGGAACGTAGTAATTTCAAAAAAATTCCTACGCACATGCAAGATCATGGTGATGCATAGCAACGAGGGGGAGAGTATTGTCTACGTACCAACGCAGACCGACTGCGGAAGCGATCTCACAATGTAGAGGAAGTAGTCGTACGTCTTCTTCCCGATCCGACCGATCCAAGCACCGTTACTCCGGCACCTCCGAGTTCTTAGCACACGTTCAGCTCGATGACGATCCTCGGGCTCCGATCCAGCAAAGCGTCAAGGAAGAGTTCCGTCAGCACAACGGCGTGGTGACGATCTTGATGTACTATCGACGCAGGGCTTCGCCTAAGCTCTACAACGATATGACCGAGGTGGAATTTGGTGGCAGGGGGCACCGCACACGGCTAAGGAACGATCAACGATGATCAACTTGTGTCTCTATGGGGTGCCCCCTGCCCCCGTATATAAAGGAGCAGGGGGAGGGGGTTCGGCCGGCTAGGGAGAGGGCGCGGGAGGAGTCCTACTCCTACCGGGAGTAGGACTCCCCCCCTCAATCCTATTCCAACTAGGACTCTCAAGGGGGAAAGGAGAGAGGGGGGTCGGCCCCTTCTCCTAGTCCTACTAGGACTTGGGGAAGGGGGGGGGGGCGCGGACAGCTGTGGGCTGCCCCTTTTCTCTTTTCCACTAAGGCCCAATAGGCCCATTAGCCTCCCGGGGGGTTCCGGTAACCCTCCCGGTATTCCGGTAAAATCCCGATTTCACCCGGAACACTTCCGGTGTCCAAACATAGGCTTCCAATATATCAATCTTTACGTCTCGACCATTTCGAGACTCCTCGTCATGTCCGTGATCACATCCGGGACTCCGAACAACCTTCGGTACATCAAAATGCATAAACTCATAATAACTGTCATCGTAACGTTAAGCGTGCGGACCCTACGGTTCGAGAACAATGTAGACATGACCGAGACATGTCTCCGGTCAATAACCAATAGCGGGACCTGGATGCCCATATTGGCTCCTACATATTCTACGAAGATCTTTATCGGTCAGACCGCATAACAACATACGTTGTTCCCTTTGTCATCGGTATGTTACTTGCCCGAGATTCGATCGTCGGTATCCAATACCTAGTTCAATCTCGTTACTGGCAAGTCTCTTTACTCGTTCCGTAATACATCATCTCATAACTAACATTTTAGTTATTATGCTTGCAAGGCTTATGTGATGTGTATTACCGAGAGGGCCCAGAGATACCTCTCCGACAATCGGAGTGACAAACCCTAATCTCGAAATACGCCAACCCAACATCTACCATTGTGGACACCTGTAGTACTCCTTTATAATCACCCAGTTACGTTGTGACGTTTGGTAGTACCCAAAGTGTTCCTCCGGTAAACGGGAGTTGCATAATCTCATAGTTATAGGAACATGTATAAGTCATGAAGAAAGCAATAGCAACATACTAAATGATCGGGTGCTAAGCTAATGGAATGGGTCATGTCAATTAGATCATTCAACTAATGATGTGACCTCATTAATCAAATAACAACTCTTTGTTCATGGTTAGGAAACATAACCATCTTTGATTAACGAGCTAGTCAAGTAGAGGCATACTAGTGACACTCTGTTGGTCTATGTATTCACACATGTATTATGTTTCCGGTTAATACAATTCTAGCATGAATAATAAACATTTATCATGATATAAGGAAATAAATAATAACTTTATTATTGCCTCTAGGGCATATTTCCTTCATACTTATGCAAGATGGAAGAGTTCTTTCATATGCCTCACGACAGCTTCGATCTCAAGAGTTAAATTATGCCACACATGATTTGGAGTTAGCAGCCATAGTACATGCGCTCAAGACCTGGAGACATTTTCTTATTGGAAACCGTTGTGATGGATACACAGATCACAAGAGTTTGAAGTATATCTTCACGCAGAAGGAGTTGAATCTTAGGCAGAGGAGATGGTTGGAGCTCATAAAGGATTATGATATGAAGCTGCATTATCATCCAGGAAAGGCCAATGTTGTAGCAGATGCTTTGAGCCACAAGAGTTATGTCAATACCCTCCTAACCGGAGGATTAACACGGGAGTTAGCCGAAGATCTCAGCGAACTTTGATTGGAGATAGTTCCGAGAGGTTTTGTTGCAGCATTGGAGGTTCAGTACACATTAATGGGAAAGATTTGAGAGGCGCAGAAGACTGATAAGGAGATTGCGGAGATAAAGGAGAAGATGAGCAAAGGAAAAGCCAAAGGGTTTCGTGAGGATGAGCACAAAACTTTATGATTTGAGGATCGTATTTATGTGCCCAATGATGCAGAGATCAGGAAGTTAATACTTCAGGAGGCTCACGACTCGCCATACTCGATTCACCCCAGAAACACTAAGATGTATTTGGATTTGAAGGAACATTTCTGGTGGACAGGTATGAAGAAGGATATAGCCGAGTATGTAGTAGTATGTGATGTATGTCACAGAGTTAAGGCAGAAAACCAGAAGCCAACATGATTACTACAGCCTATGCCAATACCCAAATGGAAGTGGGATAAGCTTGGCATGGATTTCATCACCGGATTACCCAGGACTCGATCAGGATATGATTCTATCTGGGTAGTAGTTGATCGCTTGACCAAAGTGGCTCACTTTATCCCTGTGAAAACCACTTATACGAGCGTGAAGTTGGCCAAGATATACATGACCAGGATCGTATTTCTGCATGGAGTTCCAAGGACCATCGTATCAGATAGAGGAACACAATTTACCTCGAAGTTTCGGAATCAGTTGCACCAGACTTTGGGAACTAGGCTAGAGTTTAGTATAGCCTTTCATCCGCAAATAGATGGACAGACCGAGAGAGTCAATCAGATTCTATAGGACATGTTGAGAGCTTGTGCGCTAGATTATGTATCTAGTTGGGATGATAATTTGCCTTACGCAGAGTTCTCATACAACAACAGCTATCAGGCTAATTTGAAAATGGCCCCTTTTGAAGCTTTGTATGGAAGGAGGTGCAGGACACCATTGATGTGAGATGAAGTTGGAGACCGTCAGTTGTTCGGACCAGATTTAATCAAGGAGTCTGAAGAGAAGGTTAAGTTGAATCGTGACAGACTGAAGGTAGCTCAGTCCAGGCATAAGAGTTATGAAGACACCAAATGCAAGGAGTTTGTCTACGAAGTCGGAGATAAAGCATATCTTCGTGTGTCACCACTTTGAGGAGTTAAATGATTTGGAGTTAAAGGAAAGTTAGCCCCAAGATTTGTAGGACCATATCGAGTTTTAGAACGCATGGGAGAAGTGGCCTACAAGTTGGAGTTACCTGAAGGACTGTCAGGAGTTCATGATGTGTTTCACGTTTCCCAGTTGAAGAAGTGCCATGCAGAGATGGCCGATATACCTCTGAGAGATACAGTGCCCCTGGAAGCAATTCAGTTGGAGAGTGACCTAACTTACAAGGAGAAACCAGTCAAGATTCTTGAGTTTGCCAGCCAAGTTACACGCAGCAAGGTTATCAAATTTTGCAAAGTTCAGTGGAGCCACCATACTGAGGAGGAAGCTACCTGGGAATAAGAGGAAGACCTACAGAAATACCACCCACACCTATTTTCTAGCCAACCCGAATCTCGAGGGCGAGATTCATCTTAAGGGGGGTAGGTCTGTAACATCCCAATTTTCAATTTGGATGTTATATATAGATCATAATATGCATATCATATTTTATTTGCATTTTGGTTGTGATCCTAGAAATCTTAAGCAACTCAAGGACCCAAGGAGAGAGTTGGAGGTTTCCCAAAATTTTCATATTTGAATTTAATTCAAATTTGAAAAGAGGATCAATTTGGTTTTAATTTTTCTCTCCAATTATTTCTAATAACAAAAATAAATGAGAGAAGATAAAATGACTTTTTCAACACAAGGGAAATATTGGAGAATAAAATTTTAAAATCAAATTAATATTTTATTCGTATTTTGTTTGCGGTTTTATTTGAATTAGAGAAAAACATGCATTTTTTGAAAATTGCATTTTAGTCCAGAAAAATGTTCAGCTTGTCCTAAATATTAGGTTTGGATAATGAAAATTGTTTCGGAATTTTTAGATTTTTTTTATAATTTATTAGGATATTTGTTCGCGGCGAAATTTATTTTATTTTAAAAAAAGTTCCTGGGCCGGCCCAGCCGCAGCCGGGCCACGGCCCAGCTCGGACGCCACCTTCCTCCTCGCTCGGGAGGAGTCCCCGCCGCCGCCGCCTGGGGAGTCCGGCTCGAACTCCCGTTCCGCCGCCCCCTCGCCCAAGCCACCGCCCCGCCCCCCGGGCTTTATAAGCCGAGGCTCCGCCTCCCTCTTCCCCCTCATCAAGCCGCCGCCGCCTTAGCCACCGCCCCGCCCCCTGGGCTTTATAAGCCGAGGCTCCGCCTTCCTCTTCCCCCTCATCAAGCCGCCGCCGCCTTAGCCACCGCTGTCGAGCCGCCGTCGCCGCCCCGCCTCGCCGCCGCCGCCGCCGAACCTCGCCGGATCCCGCCGTCGTCGAAACCGCCGCTGCCGGTTTTCTCCGGTTAAACGGTATAAAAACCGTTCGGTTTTTCCAATTTAGTTTTTTAGATCAATTTTAGTTTTAGTTCATTAGTTGACGAACGTTCACCTGTTAGTTTCTTATAACGAATGGTTTTCGTTCATTAGACTCTGTTAGCGAACGTTCGTTCGATAGATATTTTTTCTTTTTAGTTTTACTTTGAAGTGAGGGGCCTATCTATAATAACTTTTATCACAGATTAGTCCCTGATCTTCAAGCCTTCACTACTTTTTGCTCGTTTATCCAAACCCAGTGAAACCAACGCCAAAATCTTCGTCTTGTTCCCCCATGTCCAGATAATCAAATTGAACATGGTTTTGACAATTCAAAAATTGGTTTCAAATAGATTTGTTTTCGAATTTCTTTTGATCATAGTTTGAGTTTCGTAACTCCGATTTGATTGTTTCTTTTTGCAAATCGAAGATCTTCACTAGCACTTTCAGCTTAGATCTTTTCGCTTGAGTTTTACCTTTGCATCTTATGCTTGAGTGCTTATGTACACTATTGTTTGTTCACGATAGAGTTTTCGGAGTGCGAGGCTTGCTACTACGAATCACTAGGGTTTTTAGATCGTGAGCAAGGCAAGTAACACTTTGACCATATCCCTTTAATACCCAGTTTTTATGCATTAGTTTCAACCCTCAAACATTGCATGAGTAGGATTTGATAACATGTGGGTATTGGGAAGTAGTTGAAGAGGTACAACCTATTGCCTTATATCAAACCCTGGGGAGTTACTACGTTATGCTTACTGCTATGCTATGCTCGTAAACGTGGTTTGGTTTGAGTGAATCATGACAAGTATTATTATGAATTAAGGGATAACCTAAGGTGGCTACTTTAATACACATCTGGGTGGATTGGTTTGTGGGCACCTGGGGAATCCAGTGTTGTCCAAGGAGATCCCGGGGCATCCGTGTGATCATCCTATGGTTCGCCACCCAGGCTCAAAGGGATCATAAGATTATTCATGCTAGAAACTTCCGTGTGCAGCCACATGCCATTTGGGCTCTGGCATAGTTGAGTAAGTTGTGGGAAACCTTTTGTAGCGACCAGACCTCAAACGGTCCAATCTCTGTGCTCAGGTGTCATCCCTGGATCAGTAATGCTGACACCACACAGTACTTGAAGGATTTATAACAGAGTAGCAATCACACACTTATTACATCGAGTGTCTCAAAAGAGAACTTATTACAATAAATATGGCTTAAGGCCATCTAATAACGATAACAGCGGAAGGCTTGGAAGATAAGTGAGTCCATCAACTCCAAAGGCATCACTGAGTATAGAACCATGACCTAAAAGCACCTTAATCGTCGTCTGAAAAGTCTGCAACAGTAACGTTGCAGCCCGAAACGGGTCAGCACATGGAATATGCTGGCAAAGTAACACATAGAGAGTAATGGAATGAAATAGGCTATTCTATATGCATATTTGGCTGGTGGAAAGCTCTATGGTTATAGTTTTGCGTAAAGCCAATTTTTCCCTACTGCAAAGGAATAAATTTTATTTAACTATCATGGTAGTTGTTAAACATTGAGAATGGTTGACAGCATTCTCAATCCCAATTAAGCATCATCATTAAACAAAACCAACAAAATTAATTTTAGAGTAACATGATGAGATTCACATGATAATCCAAGTACTAGATACTCAAGATGTCCATAACTGGGGACACGGCTAACCATGATTAGTTTATACACTCTACAGAGGTTTGCGCACTTTTCCCCACAAGACTTGATCGCCTCCGTTTGATTTCTCGCAGTACATGGTGTTTGAGAAGCGGATGACCGAGACATAGTCTTTCAGAAGTGCTAGCACCTTACGATCGGGTAGACCGTTACACCTACTTTCCCCTACATCTGCTAGTCTACCACTGTAAGAGTTCGCACAACTTAATCAACTATGCTAGAGCCCATAGTAGCTTGTGGCTGCACACGGAAGTTTCTAGCATGAATAATCTCATGATCCCTTTGAGCCTGGGTGGCGGTCCATAAAAAACAGGCAATCGCTGGAATACCCAGTGCCTCAATCCACCCAGATGTGTATTTAAGTTGCCACCTTAGATAAACCATTAATTTAACAATCTCACATCTGTCATGGATACACTCACCCAATCCATGTCTACTAGCATAGCGTGGCATAATAAGCAAACATAGAAGTAACTCCCAAAGGTTTGATAATAACAGGAAATAGGTACTACCTCAACTACTTCCCAAGCCCACAATTTAATTAGATCCTAATTGTGCAATGTGTGAGGATTGATCTAATGCAATAAAAACTGGATAATTGAAAGTATGATCAAAATGTTACTTGCCTTGCTGATGATCCGCAAAACCTAGCGATTCGAAGTAGCAAACGGCGCACTCCGGGTACTCTATCGCAAACAAGCAAGCATACAATAAGTACTCAACTAATGCATAGGTAAAAATCAAATAAAAGATCTAACCAGAAAGTTCAACTTAAGAACTCCGGTTGGCAAAAAGAATCGAATCGAACGAAGCAACGAAAGACAAATGGCAAAAGAAACAGGCTTCGTTTACTATTCTGGATCTAGGGCAATTTTTACAGTGGCAAAAATTTGTTTGAGTTGGTTAAACGGAAAGACGGTTTCGAGACGAAACTCCAGGCGCTTGAATTGCCTGATTCCGATAAATGAGCGAAAAGTTAGACTAAAACGAAAATCGGATCAGGAATCGCGATCAGAAAAATCGCGGATTTAATCCGAGAAAAAGAAAAACAACGAACGTTCATTAAAACGAACGAACGGACGAACGCTCGCTAATTAAATAAACTGGAAAAACCGATCTATTTAAAAAAACCGAAACTAAAAAAATCGAGCAAAACCGACAGAAAACTGACCGGTTTTCTAAAAAATCGGGACGAGAAAAGCTACCTCCGGCGGCGGCGGATCCGGCGGTCCGGCGAGGCGGCGTGGCGGCGAGCGGCGCGGGCGGCGGAGTGGCGAGGCAACGCGGGGCGGCGGCGGTGGTGCGGGGCTAGGGGCGGCGGCGGGCTAGGGTTTCGGTGGGGTGGCGGCTGGGCCTCCCGGCTATATAAAGCGGCCGGGCCGGGAGTCCAGGTCGGACACGACCCGGTAAGGCGGTTCGGACTTTTTAAAAAAAAACTTACGCTCAAAAAAAAGGAATACTAAACGGACTCCAAAAATCCCGAAATAAAATTTCCCTGGCTTCTAAAATCAAGCCGCACAGGATGAACATTTATTTGGGGCCTAAATGCAATTTTGAGAAACGCGCATTTTTCCCTAATTCAAATAAAATAACAAATAAAACCAAAATAAAATCTTATTTGATTTTTTTATTAAATCCTTAATATTTCTTTATTTTGGGAAAGTTATTTTATTCCCTCTCTCATATTTTTGTAATAGAAATAATTGAAGATAAAATAAATAAAATCAAATGATCCTATTTTCAAAATTTGAGAAAACTCAAATATGAAAATAACGAAATCCCCCACTCTCTCCAAGGGTCTTGAGTTGCGTAGAATTTTCTAGGATCAACCAAAATGCAATAAAATATGATATGCAATGATGATCTAGTGTATAATATTCTAAATTGAAAATTTGGGATGTTACACCATGATGGGCTAGCAGATGTAGGGGATTGTAGGTGTACCGGCCTATCAATCGGTTAAGGGGACCTCTTCGGAAAAAATGTGTCTCGGTCATCCGTTTCTGAAACACCATGCAGTGCGAGAAATTCAATGGGGGAGATCGAGTCTTGTGGGGAAAAGTGCGCAAACCTATGCAGAGTGTACAAACTAATCATGATTAGCCGTGTCCCCGGTTATGGACATCTTGAGTATCTGGTACTTGAATTATTGATTTGATCTCATCACTTTACTTAATTAATTTTTTGGGTTATTAATTATTATTTTGGGATTGAAATGGGGTTACCATTCTCAATGTTTTCAACAAACTTTGTAGTTAAATATATATTCCTTTGTTGTATTGAAAAACTAGCTTTATGCAAATGATAACCATAGAGCCTCCACCAGCCTTATATGCATGTAGTGATAGCTGTTATTTGTTCATTGCTCTATAGTGTTATCTTGCCAGCATATTCCATGTGTTGACCTACACAGGCTACAACATATTATGTTGCAGAATTTTCAGATGAAGAGTAAGGTGCGCTAGGTCGTTGTCATGCACTCAGTTTTGCGGTGGAGTTGGATGGACTCTTCTACCTTCGAACCTTCCGCTGTTATCTTATTTAGATGGCCTTTAGCCATATTATTGTAATAAGTTCTCTTTTGAGACATTCGATGTAATAAGTGTGTGATTGAACTCTGTTATAAATCCTCGAGTACTGTGTGTGTCAGCAATATCGATCCAGGGATGACACTTAAGCACAGCGACTTTACCGTCTGAGGTCGGGTCGCTACATACCTGCCACACTCTCTTGCAATGATAAGTGAATAAAAACTCATCTTGAGAATAACATACAAAGCACGAAAAATATTGGCCACCTCCTGCCGCTTCATGAGCGGTACGGGCACACAGAAAGGAAATAATTTTTTAAAATTAGAGTTGGCACATACAAACTTACTTGGAACGGCATGGAAATACCGCATATAGGTAGGTATGGCGCACTCATTTGGCACAACTTGGTTTAAGGAGTTTGGATGCACAAGCAGTATTCCCGCTTAGTACAAGGAAAGGCTAGCAAATATATTGAGAATCAACCAACCACAAAATGAAAACGGTCATAAACGAGCATTAGACATAACTAACACTAAATAATGCACCACAAGTAGGATATAATTGTTGGGAAACGTAGTAATTTCAAAAAAATCCTACGCACATGCAAGATCATGGTGATGCATAGCAACAAGAGGGGAGAGTGTTGTCTACGTACCCTCGTAGACCGATAGCGGAAGTGTTATGACAACGCGGTTGATGTAGTCGTATGTCTTCACGCCCCGACCAATCAAGCACCGAAACTACGGCACCTCCGAGTTCTAGCACACGTTCAGCTCGATGACGATCCCCGGATTCCGATCCAGCAAAGTGTCGGGGAAGAGTTCCGTCAGCACGACGGCGTGGTGACGATCTTGATGTACTAATGTTGCAAGGCTTCGCCTAAGCACTGCTACAATATTATCGAAGACTATGGTGGAAGGGGGCACCGCACACGGCTAAGAATATGATCACGTGGATCAACTTGTGTCTCTAGGGGGTGCCCCTTCCTCCGTATATAAAGGCTCAATGGGGGGGGCTGGCCAAGAGGTGGCGCGCCAGGAGTCCTACTCCCTCCGGGAGTAGGACTCCCCCCCTTTCCTAGTTGGAATAGGATTCGTGGAGGGGGGGGAAGAGGAGAGAGAGGAGGAAGGGGGGCCGGCCCCCTCTCCTTGTCCTATTCGGACCAAGGGGGGAGAGGCGCGCAGCCCATCTCTGGCAACCTCTCCTCTCTTCCACTAAGGCCCATATACCTCCCGGGGGGTTCCGGTAACCTCCCGGTACTCCGGTAAAATCCTGATTTCACCCGGAACACTTCCGATATCCAAACATAGTTTTCCAATATATCAATCTTTATGTCTCGACCATTTCGAGACTTCTCGTCATGTCCGTGATCACATCCGGGACTCTGAACTCCTTCCGTACATCAAAACTCATAAACTCATAATATAAATGTCATCGAAACCTTAAGCGTGCGGACCCTACGGGTTCGAGAACAATGTAGACATGACCGAGACTCATCTCTGGTCAATAAACAATAGCGGAACCTGGATGCTCATATTGGCTCCTACATATTCTACGAAGATCTTTATCGGTCAGACCGCATAACAACATACGTTGTTCCCTTGGTCATCGGTATGTTACTTGCCAGAGATTCGATCGTCGGTATCCAATACCTAGTTCAATCTCATTACCGGCAAGTGTCTTTACTCGTTCCGTAATACATCATCCCGCAACTAACTCATTAGTTGCAATTCTTGCAAGGCTTAAGTGATGTGCATTACCAAGAGGGCCCAGAGGTACCTCTCCGACGATCGGAGTGACAAATCCTAATCTCAAAATACACCAACCCAACATGTACCTTTGGAGACACATGTAGAGCACCTTTATAATCACCCAGTTACGTTGTGACGTTTGGTAGCACACAAAGTGTTCCTCCGGCACACGGGAGTTGCATAATCTCATAGTCATAGGAACATGTATAAGTCATGAAGAAAGCAATAGCAACATACTAAACGATCGGGTGCTAAGATAATGAAATGGGTCATGTCAATCAGATCATTCAACTAATGATGTGATCCCGTTAATCAAATGACAACTCTTTGTCCATGGTTAGGAAACATAACCATCTTTGATTAACGAGCTAGTCAAGTAGAGGCATACTAGTGACACTCTGTTTGTCTATGTATTCACACATGTATTATGTTTCCGGTTAATACAATTCTAGCATGAATAATAAACTTTTATCATGATATAAGGAAATAAATAATAACTTTATTATTGCCTCTAGGGCATATTTCCTTCAGTCTCCCACTTGCACTAGAGTCAATAATCTAGATTACACAGTAATGATTCTAACACCCATGGAGCCTTGGTGCTGATCATGTTTTGCTCGTGGAAGAGGCTTAGTCAACGGGTCTGCTAAATTCAGATCCGTATGTATCTTGCAAATCTCTATGTCTCCCACCTGGACTAGATCCCAGATGGAATTGAAGCGTCTTTTGATCTGCTTGGTTCTCTTGTGAAATCTGGATTCCTTCGCCAAGGCAATTGCACCAGTATTGTCACAAAAGATTTTCATTGGACCCGATGCACTAGGTATGACACCTAGATCGGATATGAACTCCTTCATCCAGACTCCTTCGTTTGCTGCTTCCGAAGCAGCTATGTACTCTGCTTCACATGTAGATCCCGCCATGACGCTTTGTTTAGAACTGCACCAACTAACAGCTCCACCATTTAATGTAAACACGTATCCGGTTTGCGATTTAGAATCGTCCAGATCAATGTCAAAGCTTGCATCAACATAACCATTTACGATGAGCTGTTTGTCACCTCCATATACGAGAAACATATCCTTAGTCCTTTTCAGGTACTTCAGGATGTTCTTGACCGCTGTCTAGTGATCCACTCCTGGATTACTTTGGTACCTCCCTGCTAGACTTATAGCAAGGCACACAACAGGTCTGGTACACAGCATCGCATACATGATAGAGCCTATGGCTGAAGCATAGGGAACATATTTCATTTTCTCTCTATCTTCTGCAGTGGTCGGGCATTGAGTCTGACTCAATTTCACACCTTGTAGCACAGGCAAGAACCCTTTCTTTGCTTGATCCATTTTGAACTTCTTCAAAATCTTGTCAAGGTATGTGCTTTGTGAAAGTCCAATTAAGCATCTTGATCTATCTCTATAGATCTTAATGCCTAATATGTAAGCAGCTTCACCGAGGTCTTTCATTGAAAAACTCTTATTCAGGTATCCCTTTATGCTATCCAGAAATTCTATATCATTTCCAATCAGTAATATGTCATCCACATATAATATCAGAAATGCTACAGAGCTCCCACTCACTTTCTTGTAAATACAGGCTTCTTCGAAAGTCTGTATAAAACCAAATGCTTTGATCACACTATCAAAGCATTTATTCCAACTTCAAGAGGCTTGCACCAGTCCATAGATGGATTGCTGGAGCTTGCACACTTTGTTAGCTCCCTTTGGATCGACAAAACCTTCTGGTTGCATCATATACAACTCTTCTTCCAGAAACCCATTCAGGAATGCAGTTTTGACATCCATCTGCCAAATTTCATAAAATGCGGCAATTGCTAACATGATTCGGACAGACTTAAGCATCGCTACGGGTGAGAAGGTCTCATCGTAGTCAATGCTTTGAACTTGCCGAAACCCTTTTGCGACAAGTCGAGCTTTGTAGACAGTAATATTACCGTCAGCGTCAGTCTTCTTCTTGAAGATCCATTTATTCTCAATTGCTTGCCGATCATCGGGCAAGTCAACCAAAGTCCACACTTTGTTCTCATACATGGATCCCATCTCAGATTTCATGGCTTCAAGCCATTTTGCAGAATCTGGGCTCACCATCGCTTCTTCATAGTTCATAGGTTCATCATGATCTAGTAGCATGACTTCCAGAATAGGATTACCGTACCACTTTGGTGCGGATCTCACTCTGGTTGATCTACGACGTTCAGTAGTATCTTGTTCTGAAGTTTCATGATCATTATCATTAGCTTCCTCACTTATTGGTGTAGGTGTCACAGAAACAGATTTCTGTGATGCATTACTCTCCAACAAGGGAGCAGGTACAGTTACCTCGTCAAGTTCTACTTTCCTCCCACTCACTTCTTTCAAGAGAAACTCCTTCTCCAGAAAGTTTCCGAACTTAGCAACAAAAGTCTTGCCTTCGGATCTGTGATAGAAGGTGTATCCAATAGTCTCCTTTGGATATCCTATGAAGACACATTTCTCCGATTTGGGTTTGAGCTTATCAGGTTGAAGCTTTTTCACATAAGCATCACAGCCCCAAACTTTCAGAAACGACAACTTTGGTTTCTTGCCAAACCATAGTTCATAAGGCGTCGTCTCAACGGATTTTGATGGTGCCCTATTTAACGTGAATGTGGCCGTCTCTAAAGCATAACCCCAAAACGATAGCGATAAATCAGTAAGAGACATCATAGATCATACCATATCTAGTAAAGTACGATTACGACGTCGGACACACCATTACGCTGTGGTGTTCCGGGTGGCGTGAGTTGCGAAACTATTCCGCTTTGTTTCAAATGCACACCAAACTCGTAACTCAAATATTCTCCTCCACAATCAGATCGTAGAAGTTTATTTTCTTGTTACGATGATTTTCAACTTCACTCTGAAATTCTTTGAACTTTTCAAATGTTTCAGACTTGTGTTTCATTTTGTAGATATACCCATATCTGCTTTAAGTCATCTGTGAAGGTAAGAAAATAACAATATCTGCCACGAGCCTCAATATTCATCGGACCACATACATCTGTATGTATGATTTCCAACAAATCTATTGCTCTCTCCATAGTACCAGAGAACGGCGTTTTAGTCATCTTGCCCATAAGGCACGGTTCGCAAGTACCAAGTGATTCATAATCAAGTGGTTCTAAAAGTCCATCAGTATGGAGTTTCTTCATGCGCTTCACACCGATATGACCTAAACGGCAGTGCCACAAATAAGTTGCACTATCATTATCAACTCTGCATCTTTTGGCTTCAACATTATGAATATGTGTGTCACTACTATCGAGATTCAATAAGAATAGACCATTCTTCAAGGGTGCATGACCATAAAAGATATTACTCATATAAATAGAACAACCATTAATCTCTGATTTAAATGAATAACCGTCTCACATCAAACAAGACCCAGATATAATGTTCATGCTTAACGCTGGCACCAAATAACAATTATTTAGGTCTAATATTAATCCCGAAGGTAGATGTAGAGGTAGCGTGCCGACCGTGATCACATCGACTTTGGAACCATTTCCCATGTGCATCGTTACCTCGTCCTTAGCCAATTTTTGCTTAATCTGTAGTCCCTATTTCGAGTTGCAAATATTAGCAACAGAACCAGTATCAAATACCCAGGTGCTACTGCGAGCATTAGTAAGGTACACAACAATAACATGTATATCACATATACCTTTGTTCACCTTGCCATCCTTCTTATCCGCCAAATACTTGGGGCAGTTCCGCTTCCAGTGACCAGTCTGCTTGCAGTAGAAGCACTCAGTTTCAAGATTAGGTCCAGACTTGGGTTTCTTCTCTTGAGCAGCAACTTGCTTGCTGTTCTTCTTGAAGTTCCCCTTCTTCTTCCCTTTGCCCTTTTTCTTGAAACTAGTGGTCTTGTTGACCATCAACACTTGATGCTCCTTCTTGATTTCTACCTCCGCAGCTTTCAGCATCGCGAAGAGCTCGGGAATAGTCTTATTCATCCCTTGCATATTATAGTTCATCACGAAGCTCTTGTAGCTTGGTGGAAGTGATTGGAGAATTCTGTCAATGACGCTATCATCCGGAAGATTAACTCCCAGTTGAATCAAGTGATTACAATACCCAGACATCTTGAGTATATGCTCACCGACAGAACTGTTCTCGTCCATCTTGCAGCTATAGAACTTATTGGAGACTTCATATCTCTCAATCCGGGCATTTTCTTGAAATATTAACTTCAACTCCTGGAACATCTCATATGCCCCATTACGTTCAAAACGTCGTTGAAGTCCCGCTTCTAAGCCGTAAAGCATGGCACATTGAACTATTGAGTAGTCATCAGCTTTGCTCTGCCAGACGTTCATAACATCTGGTGTTGCTCCAGCAGCAGGCCTGGCACCCAGTGGTGCTTCCAGGACGTAATTCTTCTGTGCAGCAATGAGGATAATCCTCAAGTTACGGACCCAGTCCGTGTAATTGCTACCATCATCTTTCAACTTTGCTTTCTCAAGGAACGCATTAAAATTCAACGGAACAACAGCATGGGCCATCTATCTGCAATCAAACATACATAAGCAAGATACTTATCAGGTACTAAGTTCATGATAAATTTAGGTTCAATTAATCATATTACTTAAGAACTCCCACTTAGATAGATATCCCTCTAATCCTCTAAGTGATTACGTGATCCAAATTAACTAAACCATGTCCGATCATCACGTGAGATGGAGTAGTTTCATTGGTGAACATCACTATGTTGATCATATCTACTATATGATTCACGCTCGACCTTTCGGTCTCCGTGTTCTGAGGCCATATCTGTATATGCTTGGCTCGTCAAGTATAACCTGAGTATTCTGCGTGTGCAACTATTTTGCACCCGCTGTATTTGAACGTAGAGCCTATCACACCCGATCATCATGTGGTGTCTCAGCACGAAGAACTTTTGCAACGGTGCATACTCAGGGAGAACACTTCTTGATAATTTAGTGAGAGATCATCTTATAATGCTACCGCCAATCAAAGCAAGATAAGATGCATAAAAGATAAACATCACATGCAATCAATATAAGTGATATAATATGGCCATCATCATCTTGTGCTTGTGATCTCCATCTCCGAAGCACCGTCGTGATCACCATCGTCACCGGCGCGACACCTTGATCTCCATCATAGTATCATTGTCGTCTCGCTAATCTTATGCTTCCACGACTATCGCTACCGCTTAGTGATAAAGTAAAGCATTACAGCGCGATTGCATTGCATACAATAAAGCGACAACCATATGGCTCCTGCCAGTTGCCGATAACTTGGTTACAAAACATGATCATCTCATACAATAAAATTTAGCATCATGTCTTGACCATATCACATCACAACATGCCCTGCAAAAACAAGTTAGACGTCCTCTACTTTGTTGTTGTAAGTTTTTACGTGGCTGCTACGGGCTTAAGCAAGAACCAATCTTACCTACGCATCAAAACCACAACGATAGTTTGTCAAGTTGGTGTTGTTTTAACCTTCGCAAGGACCGGGCGTAGCCACACTCAGTTCAACTAAAGTTGGAGAAACTGTCACCCGCAAGCCACCTATGTGCAAAGCACGTCGGGAGAACCGGTCTCGCGTAAGCGTACGCGTAATGTCGGTCCGGGTCGCTTCATCCAACAATACCGCCGAACCAAAGTATGACATGCTGGTAAGCAATATGACTTATATCGCCCACAACTCACTTGTGTTCTACTCGTGCATATAACATCAACACATAAAACCTAGGCTCGGATGCCACTGTTGGGGAACGTAGTAATTACAAAAAAAAATCCTACACACACGCAAGATCATGGTGAAGCATAGCAACGAGAGGGGAGAGTGTTGTCTACGTACCCTCGTAGACTGATAGTGGAAGCGTTATGACAACGCGGTTGATGTAGTCGTACGTCTTCACGCCCCGACCGATCAAGCACCGAAACTACAGCACCTCCGAGTTCTAGCACACATTCAGCTCGATGACGATCCCCGGACTCCGATCCAGCAAAGTGTCGGGGAAGAGTTCCGTCAGCACGACGGCGTCGTGACGATCTTGATGTACTAATGTCGCAGGGCTTTGCCTAAGCACTGCTACAATATTATCGAGGACTATGGTGGAAGGGGGCACCGCACACGGCTAAGAATATGATCACGTGGATCAACTTGTGTCTCTAGGGGGTGCCCCTGCCTCCGTATATAAAGGCTCAATGGGGGGGCGGCCGGCCAAGAGGTGGTGCGCCAGGAGGAGTCCTACTCCCTCCAGGAGTAGGACTCCCCCCTTTCCTAGTTGGAATAGGATTCGTGGAGGGGGGAAAGAGGAGAGAGAGGAGGAAGGGGGGCCGACCCCCTCTCCTTGTCCTATTCGGACCAAGGGGGGGAGAGGCGCGTGGCCCATCTCTGGCCACCTCTCCTCTCTTCCACTAAGGCCCACTAAGGCCCATATACCTCCCGGGGGGTTCCGGTAACCTCCCGGTACTCCGGTAAAATCCCGATTTCACCCAGAACACTTCCGATATCCAAACATAGTCTTCCAATATGTCAATCTTTATGTCTCGACCATTTCGAGACTTCTCGTCATGTCCGTGATCACATCCGGGACTCCGAACTCCTTCGGTACATCAAAACTCATAAACTCATAATATAATTGTCATTGAAACCTTAAGCGTGCGGACCCTACGGGTTCGAGAACAATGTAGACATGACCGAGACTCGTCTCTGGTCAATAACCAATAGCGGAACCTGGATGCTCATATTGGCTCCTACATATTCTACGAAGATCTTTATCGGTCAGACCGCATAACAACATGCGTTGTTCCCTTTGTCATCGGTATGTTACTTGCCCGAGATTCGATCGTCGGTATCCAATACCTAGTTCAATCTCGTTACCGGCAAGTCTCTTTACTCGTTCCGTAATACATCATCCCGCAACTAACTCATTAGTTGCAATGCTTGCAAGGCTTAAGTGATGTGCATTACCGAGAGGGCCCAGAGATACCTCTCCGACGATCGGAGTGACAAATCCTAATCTCAAAATACGCCAACCCAACATGTACCTTTGGAGACACCTGTAGAGCACCTTTATAATCACCTAGTTACGTTGTGACGTTTGGTAGCACACAAAGTGTTCCTCCGGCACACGGGAGTTGCATAATCTCATAGTCATAGGAACATGTATAAGTCATGAAGAAAGCAATAGCAACATACTAAACGATCGGGTGCTAAGCTAATGAAATGGGTCATGTCAATCAGATCATTCAACTAATGATGTGATCCCGTTAATCAAATGACAACTCTTTGTCCATGGTTAGGAAACATAACCATCTTTGATTAACGAGCTAGTCAAGTAGAGGCATACTAGTGACACTTTGTTTGTCTATGTATTCACACATGTATTATGTTTCCGGTTAATACAATTCTAGCATGAATAATAAACTTTTATCATGATATAAGGAAATAGATAATAACTTTATTATTGCCTCTAGGGCATATTTCCTTCAATAATTTCATTGCATAACTATTGACTTTTTTGCTTGCATAGAGAATCACAAACCTTAACACCTGTATTCTTACTAAAGTATAATTACTCACCAACATGACTCACATATCACTATCTTCATATTGCAAAACTATTGCAAGGAATCAAGTTTTAGTATCCAATGACCGTCATGAAAGTTTTTAGTATATCCATCTTGGATATCTATGACTTTGGGACTAAATTCATATCTTAAGCAAATTACCATAGCTAATAACAAGCTCTCAAATAAATTTAAGTGAATCATGAGAGCATAAATATTTCTTCAAACTTTTCAACTCTCAAAATAATATATGTGAAGCATGAGAGCATATTTCTTCAAAAAAAACCTAACTCTCAAAATGATATAAGTGAAGCATGATAGATTATTTCTTCAAAAAATTGTAACTCTCAAAATGATATAGGTGAAGCATGAGAGCATATATCTTCAAAATTTTAAACCACCACCATGCTCAAAAAGGTATAAGTTAAGCACTAGGGCAATTCCCTAGCTCAAAAAATTTAAGTGAAGCACATAGAGCAATTCTAACAAATCATAGCATCATTATGGTTCTCTCAAATAGGTGTGTCCAGTAAGGATGATTGTGACAAACTAAAAAGCAAAACAAGCAAAGACTCATATAATACAAGACGCTCAAAGCAAAACTCATGATATAAGACAAATAAAAATATAGCTCCAAGTAAAATTACCGATGGTCGTCAAAAGAAAGAGGGGCCTTCCGGGGCATCCCCAAGCTTAGTTGCTTGGTACTTCCTTGAATATTACCTTGGGGTGCCATGTGCATACCCAAGTTTAGGCTATTGTCACTCCTTATTCCTTCATCCATCGTGATCTCACCCAAAACTCAGAAACTTCAATCACACAAAACTTAGCAAAACCTTCGTGAGATCCGTTAGTATAATAAAGCAAATCACCACTTTAAGTACTGTTGCAAACCCATTCATATTTTTTACTGCATTATACCTACTGTATTATAACTTTACCATGGCTTATACCCCCCGATACAATCCATAGATTCATCAAAATAAGCACACAATGCAATGAAAATAGAATCTATCAAAAAACAGAACAATTTGTAGTAATATGAACTTTGACCATACTTATGTGACTCCAAAAATTCTGAAAAATTAGGACAACTTCGGCAATTTATATATCAATCATGTATAAAAAATCAGAATTTTATCATGCTCCAGTGAATTTAAAAAATTCTACTACGGGATGCAAAAGTTTCTGTTATTGCACATAATCAAATCAACTATCACCCAAACCATCCTAAAGACTTTACTTGGAACAAACACCAATTAAAACATAAAAGGCACAATTATAATAGTAGTATAATTGCATATTTATTGAAGAACGGAAAGAAAAAGAAAAATTTCAAAGATAACTATTGGGTTTCCTCCCAACAAGCGCTCTTGTTTTACGCCCCTAGCTAGGCATAATGCATAGATTCAAGTATTGTCATCTTTAGTTTTTGCTCTGGTTGCCCTCATGATTTATTAATATGGTGGCTTAATTCTAGTTCCACGGAAGTGTTCCATACCCTTTTTTAATGGAAACTAGAATTTAATATTCCCTTCTTTCATATCAATCACGACACCTATAGTTCGTAAAAACAGTGTACCAAGTATTATGGGAGAAGACAGGTTGCAATCAATATCAAGAAAAATAAAATCTAGGTGCACATGATTCCTATTTGAAAGAATAAGAACATCATTAATTCTTTCCAAAGGCTTTTTAATAGTGGAACCCGCCAAGTACAAATTAAGAGAACATTCTTCCAAATTGGTAAAACCTAGCACATCACATAGATATTTCGGAATTGTGGAAACACTAGCACCCAAATCACATAAATCATTGCACTCATAACTTTTTATCTTGACTTTAATGGTGGGTTCCCGTTCATCATTTAATTTTCTAGGAATTTAAATATCTAATTCTAACTTTTCTTTTAAAGCTTTCATCATTGCTTCTACAATATGTTTAGTAAAAGCTTTATTTTGTTCATAGGCATTGGATGAGTTTATCATGGATTTAAAAAAAATAAATGCATTGAATCAAAGATAAACTATCATAATTAAAGTCTTTGTAATCCAAAAGAGTGGGCACATCACTAGCTAGAGTTTTTACCTCTCCAAACCCACTATTATCATTTTTTCAACAAGATTTTCACCCTACGAATTATGAGGATGCCTTCTAACTAAAGTTTACTCTTCTTCAGTCCTATTATCATTAATTTTAACATTACTAAACAAGGAATCAATAGAAGAAACACCAATCATTTTAACATCTTCATCATTACTATGAAAGCAATCAGGCGAAAACGCTCTTTCTAAGAATTATCTTTTAGCTCTTAGCATAGCTGTTCTTTTCTTAATTTCATCTATAGAAACATACAAAGCTTTAATTAGTTCATCTATATCGACCTTTGGTGGAGAAATTTTAATCTTGAGATTTTCCACATCATGTGTAATTCTATCGATGCTCCTAGACATATCATCAAGTTTGCTCATTTTTTCTTCTATCCTAGTGTTGAAAACTTTTTGAGCATTAATAAATTATTTAATATTACTTTCAAGATCAGAGGGAATCCTATTATTATTATTACTATAATAATTATTATTATTATTATTATAAGAATTACCATTGGAATTACCATAATTATTAGAGGAACTTCCAGGAAAAGGCCTAGGATTAAAATTACCTCTATAAGCATTGTTATTAACATTGTTTCGCGACACAAAATTCACATCTACGGGATCATTATTTTTATTAATTAAAGTAGACAAAGGCAAATCATTAGGATCAATAGGAGCATTTTTACTAGCAACCAATTTCATAAGCGCATCAACTTTATCACTCAAAGTACTAATTTCTTCAACATAATTAACCTTTTTAGTAGTAGGTGCTCTTCCGGGATGCCAATGTGAATAATCAGCCATAATATTATCAAGCAATTCAGTAGCTTCGCCCAAAGTAATCTCCATAAAAGTACCACCAATGGAATCTAAAAGATTTCTAGAAACAAAATTCAATCCTGCATAAATATTTTGTATGATCATCCACAAATTTAAACCATGAGTAGGGCAATTTGTTATCATCAACTTCATACTTTCCCAAGATTGGGCAACATGTTCATGCTCAAGTTGCTTAAAATTCATAACTTGGTTTCTAAGGGAAATAATTTTCACGGGCGGAAAATACTTAGTAATGAAAGCATCTTTGCACTTATCCCAAGAATCAATACTATTTCGTGGCAAAGATGAAAACCAAATTTTTGCATGACCCCTCAAAGAAAAAGGAAATAATTTTATTTTCATGATATCATCGTCGACATCCTTTTTCTTTTGCATATCACATAATTCTACGAAATTGTTTCGATGGGACGTGAAATCCTCATTAGGATTATCAAAAAATTGCTCTTTCATAACAAGATTCAACAAAGCGGCATTAATATCATAAGACTCCATACTAGCGGCGGGAGGAGCAATCGGAGTACTGATAAAATCATTATTATTAGTATTGGAAAAATCACACAATTTGGTATTATGAATTCTCTGTCGATCGTGAGTTAATTATTTTGGTTGAATCTGATCCTTTCCATGGTTATGAATCTAAAACTGTTTTGGCACATCTTACTAAGTTGAATGATATAACCACCCTATTTTCTCACGAGGAAAAAATTCATATTACTATATTCTTAAGTTGTTTCCTTTCTCAGTAAAGGGTGATGCTTAGATATGGTTTAATTCTCTCGCTCCTGGTTGTGTGCATAATCCCCAGGATATGATCTATTACTTCTCTGAAAAATATTTTCCTGCTCACAAGAAACAAGCTGCTTTACAGGAAATATTTAACTTTGTGCAAATTGAAGAAGAGAGTCTCCCACAAGCTTGGGGGAGGCTTCTCCAATTACTTAATGCTTTGCCCGATCATTCTGTCAAGAAGAATAAAATACTTGATATCTTTTATAATGGACTAACTGATGCTTCTAGGGAGCACCTAGATATCTGTGCTGGTTGTGTTTCCAGGGAACAAACTATTGAGCAAGCCGAGAAACTATTGAATAATATATTGAGCAATGATAATGATTGGACTCTTCCCGAACCAACTCCTAAGCCAACTCCGAAGAAAAGACGTATTCTATTTCTGAGTCCTGAAGATATGCAAGAGGCAAAGAAATCTATGAATGAAAAAGGTATTAAAGCTAAAGATGGTAAGAATTTACCGCCCATTGAAGATATACATGGTGTTAATATTCCGATATAGGTATAAGAGATAAATTCTCTCTATAGATTTGATGAACGTGATATTCCTTATAATAAGTCTGCTAGTCAATGCTTGGATGAATTTGATAACTTCATTGTTAAACAAGAAAACTTCAATGCTTATATTAGTAGACAACTGAAAAGTAATGCTTATATGCTTGAACGCTTGGGTGATTATATGTGTAGAACTGTTAATGATCTTAAGCTTAGTAGTAAACATGCTTTGTAAAAGCTCAAGTAGAACAAGTACTTAAGGCACAAGATGATTTGCTCAATGAGATGATTAGTAAGAACAATGATCATGTTGTTAGAGTTATGACTAGAGGTGGTGAAATGACTCAGGAACCTTTGTATCCTGAAGGTCATCCTAAGAAAATTGAGCAAGATTCTCAGAGAGTTAATACTAATGCACCTAGTCCTTCTAGTCAAAAGAAAGGAAAATTGATAGGACATTACATGCTTCTAATGAACCTGTTTTAGACACCCCTGAGAATCCCAATGATATTTCTATTTCTGATGCTGAGACACAATATGGTAATGAGCATGAACCGAGTGATAATGTTAATGATGGTGTTCATGCTAATGCTCAACCTAGTAATGATAATGATGTGGAGATTGAACCTGCTATTGATCTTGATAACTCACAACCCAAGAATAAATGTTATGATAAGAGAGACTACGTTGCTAGGAAGCATGGTAAAGAAAGAGAACCATGGGTTCAGAAACCCATGCCCTTTCCTCCTAAACCATCCAAGAAAAAGGATGATGAGGATTTTGAGCACTTTGTTGAAATGCTTAGACCTGTGTTTTTGCGTACGCGTTTGACTGATATTTTGAGAATGTCTCCTTATGTCATGTATATGAAAGAAATTGTTACTAATAAAAGAAAGATACTGGAAGTTGGAATTTCCACCATGCTTGCTAATTATACTTTTAAGGGTGGAATGCCAAAGAAATTAGGAGGTCCAGGAATACCAACTATACCATGCTCCATTAAAAGAAACTATGTTAAAACTGCTTTATGTGATTTGGGAGCTGGTGTTAGTGTTATGCCTTTCTCATTGTATCGTAGACTTGATTTGAAGAAGTTGACACCAACTAAAATCTCTTTGCAAATGGCTGATAAATCAACTGCTATACCCATTGGTATTTGTGGGGATGTGCATGTTGTGGTTGCAACCGTTACTATCTTAATAGACTTTGTTATTCTTGATATTCCTGAGGACGACAGTATGTCGATCATCCTTGGTATACCCTTTTTGAATACTGCAGGGGCTGTTATGATTGCAACAAGGGCAATGCCACTTTTCATGTTAATGGTAATGAGCATACAGTACACTTTCCAAAGAAACAACCTCAAGTGAATAGCATCAATTCTATTGGAAAATTTTCAACTATTGCTATTGGAGGTTTTGAATTCCCTCTTCCTACTGTCAAAAAGAAATATGATATACTTATTGTTGGGGACATGCATATCCCCATTGAGGTAACCTAGTGATTATTCAGAAATTCTCCGGTTTCATGTCATTCGGACAAACTTTGTTAATGAGACTTGATCAACCTTGTTAATGGATTCCATTTGATGGGCATGAGATGGATGAATTTAGAAAGCACAACTTTCTGTACCCAATTTTTACTTTCTTTTATTTAGAATAAATAAAGCAAAATGGTATTATTTGTCTGTTTTCTGAATTATCCGTGCAATAAAAAATGTCCCGAAAATAAAAGTTCTCCAAATGCCCTGAAAATTTAGTATGATTTTTATAGAATACTTGAGAATTTCTGGCATTGAGAACGCACCAGGGGGATGCACCAATGGACCACAAGGGTGGAGGGTGCGCCCCCTACCTTGTGGGTCCCATGTGGATCCCTCTCACTTATTCCAGCACCCATTCACTTCGTCTTCCTCCAAAAAAAATCATCCTGTTGCTCAACCCTGTGTTCTTGCTCATCTTGCTGCCATTTTCGATCTCCTTGTGCAAAGCTCCATTTGCAAAACTGTTTTGAGGGATTGTTCTTCGGTATGTGACTCCTCCAATGGTCCAATTAGTTTTTGTTCTAGTGCTTTATATATTGCAATTTTTTGCTCCTGTGACCTTGTTCTTGAGCTTGCATGCCAAATTTATATGGTCCAAAGTAGTTTTGATGCATGATATAGCCTCTAGACACTTGTAGGGGTAGTTGCTATCCATCTTGTTAAGTTTTTTCCACTTTTATTTTGAGTCACTAAAAAAATCAGAAATTTTTAGAGAAAATAAATGATGAAAAGATGGTTGAGAGGCTCTTCAAGCCGGGGTTCAAAGGAAAATGAAAATGAAGAGAAGAAGAAGCCCAAGTACAACCTTCCTCGCACCGCGGAGGTTCGGCTGTGTGAATGGCCAAGTGATGCATTCTCGAAGGCGGTCAGAATTTATGAGGAGTTCTATTATTTGGCTGAGAATGCAGGCATCCCCAACTTCCTCCACGATAAGTGTGATCAGTACCTCCTACTCACTAATACCTTCGTGGAAAATTTTCACTTTCATGCTAGGAAATCACCACCCACGGTAGAGTTTCATTTATATGATGAGCATAAGGAGATGGCGCTTTATGATTTTTGCAAGGTTTGCAAATTACCTTATGAGAGTAGCGTAAGTGAACCAAGTCCTAGAGATGTGGAAGATTTTATCGATGAAGAGAGAGGAGTGTCGGAGGTGAGAGTGGCTAGTTTACATTTTTCCTGTTTTATGCTATTACTCATTATTTGTGGGAAGATATTTAATTGGTCGTGGGGAAATTGGAGGCCTTAGTGCCCCTGACCTTGCTATTTTGCGCCATGCTTTACTTCATGATAGAACTTTTAGTTTGGGCGCCATTGTTGATCGACGTTTGAGTTTAAACCGTTCGAGGGGTCCTATCTTTGGAGGTATCTAAGCCTCCCGCCATGCTAGACGCTTTGAGATACCCATTAGGCACAATGAGGAAGAGAAGATGCTGCTACCCACTAGATACTTAGACTATAACAGTATGGTAGCACATGATTTTATTAGTGATGATAAGGACAAGAGAACCTGGTATTCAACCAGAAGACTTGTCATATTATTACTTTGCCTGCAACTTGTTTGTTCGATATTCATTAAGGCAGGTACCTCATTTTGCCCGAGGACATTTATGCATACTGGGAGCGGACGCGATCCCTAGTTCCTGAGCCAGAACCATCACTTGATTCATATGAGGAGTCTATTTATTAGTGGGAGCCATAGGAGCTCTCTAACTAGTGGAACCCTCAGGATCCTCCTCAGTAACCAGGAGAGGGCTACTTTGATCCGTGGGCATAGACCAACTTAGGCCAAAAGCCTAAGCTTGGGGGAGTACGTATTTCTCATCGACATTACATTCATGTCACACACTCATTTTAGTTGTCGGTGTTCATACTTTTTCATTGTATCATCCATGCTAGTTTATTTTCTTTTTCTTGCTTTCTTCTTGTGTGTTTGAAAAACTTTGAGAAAATCCAAAAATATTAGTTGTAGATTCCTTTTTAGTTTCCCTTTCCATGTTTATTTAGAAGTATTTAAAGAAAACTCAAAAAGATTTCTCGGTCTTCTTCAACTTGCTGGGAGCTTTCCCGTGTAAAGAGTTTTTCTCGTTCTTGTTTTACTTTCTTCAGAAAAACAAAAACTCAAAAAAATATTTCAGTGTGTTTCTTTGAAATTATTTTTTCCTTTCTTTGGGTCAAGAGGAGAAGACCACGATGAAAATGTTGAGTGGCTCTCATATGCATTATTGTTGATCTAAGAGAGAACCCATATTACATTGTCTTCTCCTTTGAATAAATATTTGTAGATTCCAGCTTAGTCCAATGCATGTGCACGCTTATTATTATTCACACCATTCGGTCATGCAAGTGAAAGGCAATAATGACGATATATGATGAAATGATTGAGATGCGGAAAAGCTGGTATGGACTCGACCAATTTTGTTTTTGTAAATATGATTAGTTCATCGTTCTTGATTCAGCCCATTATGAATGAAACATGTTTGCAATGACAATTAGAGATTATAGTTACTCATGCCATGCTTAACTAGCTAGGATTTTATAATGGGTTGTCTTGAGTGCCAACATGCAAATTAAAATGGTTGTGATGTGGTATGATAGGATGGTATCCTCCTTTGAATGATTTAAGTGGCTTGACTTGGCACATGTTCACGCATGTAGTTGAATCAAAATCAGCATAGCCTTCACGATATTTATGTTCATGGTGATTTATATCCTACTCATGCTTGCATTCAATGTTGGTTATTCTCAATGCATGTTTATGACTGTTGTCGCTCTCTAGTTGGTCGCACCTCAATCTTTTCCTAGCCTTCACTTGTACTAAGCGAGATTACTGCTTATGCATCCACTTCCATAAACCCAAAGTTGTTCCATATGGGTCCACCATACCTACCTCTATGCGGTATTTACCTGCCATTCTAGGTAAATTTGCATGTGCCAAACTCTAAACCTTCAAATAATAATCTGTTTGTATGCCCGAATTGCTCATTTAGCGACTGGGGGCTGTTAGTATCTTCCATGATTAGGTGGGTTATTCTCACGATGAGTGTTGATTCACTTTTCATTCATGAGAAAGTGGCTAGTATTCAGGATGCCCAGTTCCATGCTCGAAATCAAATCAAAATATAATTTCTGACAAAACTCCCCCAGGAATGTTGTTGGTATGGACGGTACCCGTTGTTTCGGACCAATTGTGGAGTGTGATTGTTGGTGGAGGGGGAGTAAAAACTTTACCATTCTGTTTGGGAACCGCCTATAATGTATCTAGCATGGAAGATACCAAGATCTCTTGGTTGTTATGTTGACAATGAAAGCATACCGCTCAAAATTATATTCATCTCTATTTTAAAGCTCGAGCTCTGGCGCCTCTGCAAATCCCCGCTTCCCTCTGCGGAGGTCCTATCTATTTACTTTTATTGCCGAGTCATCACCCTCTTATAAAAAGCACCAGTTAGAGTGCAACACTGTCATTTGTATGCTTTGTTATTAATTGATATTGAGTATGGCTATGACTGGATCTCTTTTACCATGAATTACAATGTCTAGTCAGTCCTTGATCTTCAGGGGTGCTCTGCATTTATGTTTCGTGGTCGCAAAAAGGGCTAGCGAGATACTCTTTTTTATATCATATCATGATTGTTTTGAAAAACTGTTGTCATCCGAGATTTATTATTATTGCTCGCTAGTTGATTATGCCATTGATATGAGTAAGTGTGAGACCTAAATGTTATTGTGAATATGGTTAGTTCATAATCTTTGCTGAAAACCTGAATGCTGACTATACATATTTGCAACAACAAGATCAAACAGAGTTTGTAAAAGTTTTTCTTTATCACTTTCAGTTTTTCAACTGAATTGCTTGAGGACAAGCAATGGGTTAAGCTTGGGGGAGTTGATACGTCTCCATCGTACCTACTTTTCCAAACTCTTTTGCCCTTGTTTTGGACTCTAATTTGCATGATTTGAATGCAACTAACCCGGACTGACGCTGTTTTCAGCAGAATTGCCTTGGTGTTATTTTTGTGCAGAAAAAAGTTCTTGGAATGACCTGAAAATTTACGGAGAATATTTTTTGAATACATAAAAGATACTGGTGAAAGAATCAACCAGAGGGGACCCACCAGCTGACCACAAGGGTGGGGGCGCGGCCTACCCCCTAGGCGCGCCCCCTGCCTTGTGGGTCCCCTGGACCTCCACCAACCTCAACTCCAACTCTATATATTCATGTTCGGGGATAAAAATCAGAGAGAAGGATTCATCACGTTTTACGATATGGAGCCGCCGCCTCCTGTTCTTCATCGGGAGGGCTGATCTGGAGTCCGTTCGGGGCTCCAGAGAGGGGGATCCGTCGCCATCATCATCATCGTCATCAACCTTCGTCCATCACCAATTTCATGATGCTCACCACCGTGCGTGAGTAATTCCATCATAGGCTCGCTGGACGGTGATGGGTTGGATGAGATTTATCATGTAATCGAGTTAGTTTTGTTAGGGTTTGATCCCTAGTATCCACTTTGTTCTGAGATTGATCTTGCTATGACTTTGCTATGCTTAATGTTTGTCACTAGGGCCCGAGTGCCATGATTTCAGATCTGAACCTATTATGTTTTTATGAGTATATTTGTGTTCTTGATCCGATCTTGCAAGTTGTAGACACCTATTATGAGTTATGATCCGCATACCCCTAGGTGACAATAATTGGGATTCTTTTCGGTGATTACCATAGTTTGAGGAGTTCAAGTATTCACTAAGTGCTAATACTTTGTTCCGGTTCTCTATTAAAAGGAGGCCTTAATATCCCTTAGTTTCCACTAGGACCTGCTGCCACAGAAGGGTAGGACAAAAGATGTTATGCAAGTTCTTCTCCATAAGCACGTAGACTATATACGAAATACATGCCTACATTATATTGATGAATTGGAGCTAGTTCTATGTCACCCTAGGTTATAACTGTTGCATGGAGAAAACTCAAATAATATTCATGGATAGATCTGATCATAAACTCAGAATTCATCGGATCCTAATAAACACACCGCAAAAATTAATTACATCAAATAGATCTCCAAGAACATCAAGGAGAATTGTATTGAAGATCAAAAAGAGAGAAGAAGCCATCTAGGTACTAGCTACGGACCCGTAGGTCTGTGGTAAACTATTCACGCATCAACGGAGGGGCAACAAGGATGATGAAGAGCCCCTTCGTGATCGTTGCCCCCTCCGGCAGAGTGCCGGAAAATGCCTCTAGATTGGATCTCGTGGTTCTCGAACTTGCTGCAGCGAAAAAAGTATATCGTTGACTCCCCTAGAGTTTTGGGGATTTTAGATTATTTATAGAGGCGGAGGTAGGTCAAGGGGTGCTTGTGGGCCCCACTATCCATCAGGGGGCGCTAGAGGCCCCTGGCACGCCCTAGTGTCTAGTGGCCGCCCACAGTCCTCCTCTCGTGTACTCCAGAAGCTTCCAGGGTCTCTTATCACCAGAAAAAATCTCCAAAAGCTTCACGGCAATTGAACTTTGTTTGGTATTGATATTCTGCAAAGTAAAAAACAAGCAAAAAATAGCAACTGGCACTGGGCACTAGGTCAACAGGTTAGTCCGAAAAAATTATATAAAGTTGCTAGTAAATGTATATAAAACATCCAAGATTGGTACTTTAATAGCATGGAACAATAAAAAATTATAGATATGTTGGAGACGTATTAACGATCAGTTCAAGGGAATCTCCTCTCGTGGGTTCGATAACCCAGGGTTACCTCTGGGAAATAGGTGTGTGATACTCTTTCATGTTCCAATACTGGATCAATAAAAGAAGGTATCAACAACACCACCTCTCTCACTCTGGTACTTTCCCGAGTGTTAGTTCCATGACCACGCTCACCGGAGTACAAACACTAGTGAGCCATTAACCAGTGGCTCTGCATGGTAATTATGTAAGGACCTAATCATGTGATTTCAGTTCCTAATTAAACGAGGCTAACCAGTAAGAAATAGTAGGATGGTTTTTTTTATTTTCTCCTTTTCTAATTTCTTTTTTTCCAGGGTGGGTCCCACTAGTCAGGAGGGACAAAACAAACAAAACATAGGTCAAAGGCCTTTGACTATCAAGGGCGTTTTGGAAAAATGTTATGGACAAAAGCCTTTGACTGGATGGATATGAAATTTAACAGTTGGGGCAGTGTAGCGAAACCTGCGGTTGGATGGTTAGGAGGACAGTGGTATCCCCAGCCTACCATAATTCAAGTCCTAGACTTGACATTGGTGCTTGCATTTTCCTGTATTTATGTCAGGCCTTCCAGCAATGTGCGTTCGGTGGAGGAGGCATTTCATCAAATACATCTATGGTGACTTTGTCAATCTCAGGATGCTCAGATGTGTTCATAGGGGTAGGGTGTGCGTGCGAGCGTCAACGCGCACGTGCGAGATAGCATCCTCCATGTAAGGACACCTAAGGAAAGAGGAGCAGATTTGAACACATTTGAAAATTAAGGATATACTCCCTCCATAAAGAAATATAAGAGCATTTAGATCACTACTTTAGTGATCTGAACACTCCTATATTTCTTTACAGAGGGAGTACCTGATAATCCCCAAGTGCAAGAATCATCGTAGCAATTTCCAAAGGTGGAAGTGATAAGTATGGAGTGTCGAACCCACAAGGAGCTAAAGGTAAGATCAATATTCTCTCAAGTCCTATGTGCCACCGATACAACTCTATGTACACCGAGCGTTTGCTTTCATCTAGAAACGAGAAGTAAAACTATGTTGTGGGTATGAAGAGTATAGCTTTGCATGATATCAGAGAAGTAAAATATAAAAATAGGTGTTGTTATCATAAAGTTAGAATATATCACAATATATTACAAAAAGCGAGTGTGGAATAATGATGGATCGGTGTGCGGAATTATCCTAGGCAATTGTTAATAAGATTGGTAATCATTATTGCAATTTTATATGAGGGAGAGGCATAAGCTAACATACTTTCTCTACTTGGATCATATGCACTTATGATTGGAACTCTAGCAAGCATCCGCAACAAAAGATCATTAAGGTAAAACCCAACCATAGCATTAAAGTATCAAGTCCTCTTTACTCCCATACGCAAATAACCCCCTTACTCGGGTTTAAGCTTATGTCACTCTAGCAACCCACTATAAGTGAATCATGAACATATTGCAAACCCGACAGCGGGAATCCCTCACGTGTGCACGACACGGAGGGCACCATAGGACAGCACCAAAATAAAATGTACAACTCAAACCAATCTAGATCATCAATGAACCCAAAAGACAAAATAACACTACTCAAAACATCATTGGATGGCAACACAGCATTGGATTAGTGGCATAAAGCACCATGTTCAAGTAGGGGATTACAGCGGGGTGCAGGAGAGTGGATCGCTTAAAAGAGATGAGGAAAGTGATGAAGATGGTGATGTTGATGAGGACGATCACAGTGGCGATGATTCCCCCAGCGGCACTCCGGCGCCATCGATAGAGAGGGGGAGAGAGAGTCTCCCCCTTGTGATTCCTCCTCCATGGCCTCCGGTGATGATGGCCCCCTCCGGTAGGGTGCCGGAGGGGGCCTAGATTGATTTTTCGTGGCTACAAAGGCTTGCGGCGGTGGAACTTCTGATCTATGTTTTTTTGGAGGTATCTATATTTATAAGAATTTTTGGCGTCGGAATCATGTCAAGGGGGTGCTTGAGGGGCCCACAAGCCATCGGGGCGCTCCCTGGGGGTGGGAGCACCTAGAGGGCATGTGGACTCCTCGTCCACTTCCTGGCCCAACTCTTGTGCTTCAGGGGTCTCTTTTGGTCCAGAAAAAATCACTGTAAATTTTCAGTCCATTTCGAGAACTTTTATTTCTGCACAAAGAGAATGACACCATGGTAGTTCTGCTGAAAACAACATCAGTCCGGGTTAGTTCTAATCAAATCATACTAAAACCATATAAAATTGTTGTAAACATGGCATGAATACTTCATAAATTATAGATAGGTTGGAGACATATCAGTACCTGAGTATTGGGTTTGAGTATCGACTTCTTGTACTTTTTTGTGAGTTGTGTATCCATTCCCTATCAAGTATCTTTAGGATGAAGATCTCGGTAAGAATTCTTTTCGTCCCTCACCCCAGCCCCATGTCACCCCCTGACGGGTGACCCGGGTGCCTAACCCTAGCCGCTGCCTGACCCAACCCCACCTCCTTCCTCTCCTCAAGCTGTCGGCGGCGGGCACCGCCGGGCAAAGCCCGCACGGTGTCGGCGGCAGCGGGATCTCCTTTGCCCTCGCCAGGAGCAGGGGTCGTGGGGGTTGCTTCTTCGGGCGCGTCGGCGGAGCTCGGAGGATGGCACGACGGGCGGCACGCGCAGGCAGTGGCGGTGTGGGGCGGCGCGGCCTACTGGCCGGTGGCGGCGTGGCGTTCTTCACGGCGGAGAGACGTCTGTGAGGAAGAGGTAGACTAATGCGGGTTGAATTATGTCGGTATTTCCCCAAAGAGGAAGGGATGATGCAGCACAGCTACGGTAGGTATTTCCCTCAGTGACGAGACTAAGGTTATCGAACTAGTAGGAGAACCACGCAACACTACGTGAACGACACCTGCACACAACGAACAAATACTTGTAACCCGACGTAAAAGAGGGGTTGTCAATCCCTCCCGGGTAAAAGATAGGTAAAATTTGTAGTAGATTGGATAAGTAGATCTCACAGGAATGTGAGATAAAATAAATAAATAAATAAATAAAAATTATAGTAAGGTATTTTTGGGTTTTTGGATTAATAAATCTAAGAATAAAAGCAAACAAAAATAGGTCTCGAAGGCAAATATCATAAAGAAGAGACCCGGGGGCCGTAGATTTCACTAGTGGCTTCTCTCGAGAAAAATAGCATATGGTGGGTAAACAAATTACTGTTGGGCAATTGATAGAACTTCAAATAATCATGACGATATCCAGTAAATGTTCATTCTATAGGAATCACGTCCAAGATTAGTAGATTGGCTCCTGACTGCATCTACTACAATTACTCCACACGTCGACCGCTATCCAACATGCATCTAGTATATTAAGTACATGGAGAATCATAGTAATGCAACAAGAACGATGACATGATGTAGACAAGATCTACTCATATAGGAATAGACCCCATCTTGTTGTCCTTAATAGCAACGATACATACATGTCGTTTCCCCTTCTATCACTAAGATCAAGCACCGTAAGATTGTTACCTCTTGAGCATGCGCTGGTTTTCCCTTGAAGAGGAAAGGGTGATGCAGCAAAGTAGCGTAAGTATTTCCCTCAGTTTTTGAGAACCAAGGTATCAATCCAGTAGGAGACTACACGCAAGTAGCCTAGTACCTGCACAAACAAATAAGAACCTTGCAACCAACACGATAAAGGGGTTGTCAATCCCTTCATAGCCACTTGCAAAAGTGATATCTGATAAAGATAATAAGATAAATATTTTTGGTATTTTTGTTGTATAGATTGGAAAATAAAGGTTGCAAAATAAATAGTAAACTAGAATTTTAGATCGGAAACTTATATGATGTAAAGTAGACCCGGGGGCCATAGGTTTCACTAGTGGCTTCTCTCAAGATAGCATATATTACGGTGGGTGAACAAATTACTACTGAGCATTTGATAGAAAAGCGCATAGTTATGAGAATATCTAGGCATGACCATAAACATAGGCACCACGTCCATGTCAAGTAGACCGAAACGATTCTGCATCTACTACTATTACTCCACACATCGACCGCTATCCAGCATGCATCTAGAGTATTAAGTTCATAAGAACAGAGTAACACATTAGGAAAAATGACATGATGTAGAGGCATAAAATCAAGCAATATGATATAAACCCCATCTATTTATCCTCGATGGCAACAATACAATACATGCCTTGCTGCCCCTACTGTCACTGGGAAAGGACACCGCAAGATTGAACCCAAAGCTAAGCACTTCTCCCATTGCAAGAAAGATCAATTTAGTAGGGCAAACCAAGCTGATAATTCGAAGAGACTTGCAAAGATATCAAATCATGCATATAAGAATTCAGAGAAGAATCAAATATTGTTCATAGATAATCTTGATCATAAACCCACAATTCATCGGATCTCAGCAAACACACAACAAAAAGTATTACATCGAATAGATCTCCAAGAACATCGAGGAGAACTTTGTATTGAGAACCAAAGAGAGAGAAGAAGCCATCTAGCTAATAACTATGAACCCGAAGGTCTGTGGTAAACTACTCACACATCATCGGAGAGGCTATGGTGTTGATGTAGAAGCCCTCCGTGATCGAATCCCCCACCGGCAGATCGCCGGAAAAGGTCCCCAGATGGGATCTCACGGCTACAGAAGGTTGCGGCGGTGGAAAAGTGGTTTCATGGCTCTCCTGGATGTTTTCGGGGTATAAGAGTATATATAGGCGAAAGAAGTAGGTCGGTGGAGCTACGAGGGGCCCACAAGGGTGGGGGACGCGCCGCCCTACCTCATGGCCGCCTTGTTGCTTCCTTGACCTCCACTCCAAGTCCGCTGGATTGCGTTTGTTCCAAAAAAGATCCTCACGAAGGTTTCATTCTGTTTGGATTCCTTTTGATATTCCTTTTCCGTGAAACACGGATATAGGCAAAAACCAGCAATTTGCACTAGGCCTTCAGTTAATAGGTTAGTCCCAAAAATAATATAAAAGTGCATATTAAAGCCCATTAAACATCCAAAACAGATAATATAATAGCATGGAACAATCAAAAATTATAGATACATTGGAGATGTATCAAGCATCCCCAAGCTTAATTCCTGCTCGTCCTCGAGTAGGTAAATGATAAAAATAGAATTTTTGATGTGGAATGCTACCTAACATAATTTTCAATGTAATTTTCTTTATTGTGGCATGAATATTCAGATCCAAAAGATTCAAGACGAAAGTTTAATATTGACATAAAAACAATAATACTTCAAGCATACTAACCAAGCAATTATGTCTGCTTAAAATAACATGGCCAAAGAAAGCTATCCCTACAAAATCATATAGTCTGGCTATGCTCTATCTTCATCACACAAAATATTTAAATCATGCACAACCCCGATGACAAGCCAAGCAATTGTTTCTTACTTTTGACGTTCTCAAACTTTTTCAATCTTCATGCAATACATGAGCGTGAGCCATGGATATAGCACTATAGGTGGAATAGAATGGTGGTTGTGGAGAAGACAAAAAGGAGAAGATAGTCTCACATCAACTAGGCGTATCGACGGGCTATGGAGATGCCCATCAATAGATATTAATGTGAGTGAGTAGGGACTGCAATGCAATGGATGCACTAGAGTTATAAGTATATGAAAGCTCAACAAAAGAAACTAAGTGGGTGTGCATCCAACTCGCTTGCTCACGAAGACCTAGGGCATTTTGAGGAAGCCCGTCATTGGAGTATACAAGCCAAGTTCTATAATGAAAATTTCCCACTAGTATATGAAAGTGACAACATAAGAGACTCTTTATCATGAAGATCATGGGGCTACTTTGAAGCACAAGCGTGGAAAAAGGATAGTAGCATTTCCCCTTCTCTCTTTTTCTCTCATTTTTTATTTGGGCCTTTTCTCTCTCTTTTTTATGGCCTCCTTTTTTGTCCGGACTTGTGGGGGAATCATAGTCTCCATCATCCTTTCCTCACTGGGACAATGCTCTAATAATGATGATCATCACACGTTTATTTGCTTACAACTCAATAATTACAACTAGATACTTAGAACAAAATATGACTCTGTGTGAATGCCTCCGGCGGTGTACCGGGATGTGCATGAATCAAGAGTGACATGTATGAAAAATTATGAACGGTGGCTTTGCCACAAATACTATGTCAACTACATGATCATGCAAAGCAATATGACAATGATGGAGCGTGTTATAATAAATGGAACGGTGGAAATATGCATGGAAATATATCTCGGAATGGCTATGGAAAAGCCATAATAGGTAGGTATGGTGGCTGTTTTGAGGAAGGTATATGGTGGGTGTATGATACCGGCAAAAGGTGCGCGGTATTAGAGAGGCTAGGAATGGTGGAAGGGTGAGAGTGCGTATAATCCATGGACTCAACATTAGTCATAAAGAACTCACATACTTATTGCAAAAATCTATTAGTTATCAAAACGAAGTACTACGTGCATGCTCCTAGGGGGATAGATTGGTAGGAAAAGACCATCGCTCGTCCCCGACCGCCACTCATAAGGAAGACAATCAATAAATAAATCATGCTCCGACTTCATCACATAACGGTTCACCATACGTGCATGCTACGAGAATCACAAACTTTAACACAAGTATCTCTCAAATTCACTACTACTCAACTAGCATGACTCTAATATCACCATCTTCATATCTCAAAACAATCATCAAGTATCAAACTTCTCATAGTATTCAATGCACTTTATATGGAAGTTTTTATTATACCCATATTGGATGCCTATCATATTAGGACTAATTTCTTAACCAAAGAAAATTACCATGTTGTTCTAAAAGACTCTCAAAATAATATAAGTGAAGCATGAGAGATCAATAATTTTTATAAAATAAAACCACCACCATGCTCTAAGAAGGTATAAGTGAAGCACTAGAGCAAAATTTATCTAGCTCAAAAGATATAAGTGAAGCACATAGAGTATTCTAATAAATTCAGATTCATGTGTGTCTCTCCAAAAGGTGTGTAAAGCAAGGATGATTGTGGTAAACTAAAAATCAAAGACTCAAATCATACAAGACGCTCCAAGCAAAACACATATCATGTGGTGAATAAAAATATAGCCTTAAGTAAAGTTACCGATAGACGAAGACGAAAGAGGGGATGCCTTCCGGGGCATCCCCAAGCTTAGGCTTTTGGTTGTCCTTGAATTTTACCTTGGGGTGCCTTGGGCATCCCCAATATTATGCTCTTGCCACTCCTTGTTCCAAAATCCATCAAATCTTTACCCAAAAATTTGAAAACTTCACAACAGAAAACTCAACAGAAAATCTCATGAGCTCCGTTAGTATAAGAAAAGAAACCACCACTTTAAGGTACTATAATGAACTCATTCTTTATTTATACTGATGATAAACCTACTGTATTACAACTTCTCTATGGTTCATAACCCCCGATAGTAGCCATAGATTCATCAAAATAAGCAAACAACACACGAAAAACAAAATCTGTCAAAAACATAATAGTCTGTAGTAATCTGTAGCTTTCGAATACTTCCATAACTCCAAAAATATTGATAAATTAGGACATCCTAAATAATTTGCATATTGATCTACTGCAGTTAGAATTTCTATTTTATTGCTCTCTGGTAAAAAATCAGAATTATTCTCGTGAGCGCATACTTTCTGTTTTTTTCAACAAGATCAAACAACAATCACTTAAGAAGATCCTAAAGGCTTTACTTGGCACAAACACTTATTAAAACATAAAAAAACAATCATAACAGAGGATAGATGATTTATTTATTACTAAATAGGAACAAAAAGTAAAGAACAAAAATAAAATTGGGTTGCCTCCCAACAAGTGCTATCGTTTAACGCCCCTAGCTAGGCATAAAAGCAAGAATAGATCTAGGTATTGTCATCTTTGGTATGCAATCCATAGGTAGCTCTCATAATTTATTCATAACGCAATTTAATTTTCTTTCTAGGAAAGTGCTCCATGCATTTCCTTAATGGAAATTGGAATCTAATATTTTCTTCTTTCATGTCAATAATTGCACCAATCGTTCAAAGGAAATGTCTACCAAGAATAATGGGACATGTAGGATTGTCTATATCAAGAACAATGAAATCTATGGGCACGTAATTCCTATTTGCAACAATAAGAACATCATTAATCCTTCCCATAGGTTTGTTAATGGTGGAATCCGCAAGATGCAAATTTAAAGAACAATCATCAAATTCACGGAAACCTAACACATCACACAAAGTTTTTGGAATCGTGGAAACACTAGCACCCAAATCACATAAAGCATAGCATTAATGATCTTTAATCTTAATTTTAATAGTAGGTTCCCACTCATCATAAAGTTCTCTAGGGATAGAAACTTCTAATTCAAGCTTTTCGTTATGGGATTGCATTAAAGCATCAACGATATGTTCGGTAAAAGCTTTGTTTTGATCATAAGCATTAGGAGAATTTAACACGGATTGCAACAAGGAAATACAATCTATCAAAGAGCAATTATCATAATTAAATTCCTTGAAATCCAAAATAGTGGGTTTATTGATATGTAAAGTTTTGACCTCCTCAATCCCACTTTTACCAATTTTTGCATCAAGATGTAAAAACTCCGAATCATTGGGACGCCTTCTAACTAAAGTTGACTCATCTCCAGTCCCATCTTTATCAAGATTCATATTGGAAAACAAAGATTTAATAGGAGACACATCAATCACTTTTAGATCTTCATCATTATTATCATGAAAACTACAAGAACACGCTTTCATAAAGCAATCTTTTTTAGCACGCATCCTAGCGATTCTTTCTTTGCACTCATCAATGGAAATTCTCATGGCTTTGAGAGATCATTGATATCATGCTTAGGTGGAATAGATCTAAGTTTCAAAGAATCAACATCAAGAGAAATTCTATCCACGTTCCTAGCCAACTCATCAATCTTAAGCAATTTTTCTTCAAGCAAAGCATTGAAATTCTTTTGCGAATTCATAAATTCTTTAACACTAGTCTCAAAATCAGAGGGCATATTATTAAAATTTCCATAAGAATTGTTGTAGGAATTTCCATAATTGTTAGAGGAATTACTAGGGAACAGCCTAGAATTAAAATTTCCTCTATACGTGTTGTTACCAAAATTGCTCCTACCAACAAAATTCACATACATAGATTCATTATTATTCTCAATCAAAGTGGACAAAGGCATATCATTAGGATTAGAAGAAGCACTCTTATTAGTAAACAATTTCATAAGTTCATCCATTTTTCTACTTAAAACATTAATCTCTTCAATAGCATGAACTTTTTTACTAGCAGATCTTTCGGTGTGCCATTGAGAATAATAGACCATAATATTATCTAGGAGTTTAGTAGCTTCTCCTAAAGTGATTTCCATAAAAGTGCCTCATGCGGCCGAATCTAAAAGATTTCTAGAAGCAAAATTCAATGCAGCATAGAAATTTTGTATAATCATCCATAAATTCAAACCATGTGTAGGGCAATTACGTATCATTAATTTCATCCTCTCCCAAGCTTGTGCAACACGCTCATGCTCAAGTTGCCTAAAATTCATAATATTGTTTCTAAGAGAGATGATCTTAGCGGGAGGAAAATACTTAGAGATAAAAGCATCTTTGCACTTATTCCATGAATCAATACTATTTTTAGGCAAAGAAGAGAACCAAGTTTTAGCACGATCTCTAACCGAAAACAAAAATAACTTCAATTTAGCAATATTATTATCCACATATTTCTTCTTTTGTATATCACAAATCAACGAAGTTGTTTAGATGGATAGCGACATCTTCACTAGGAAGGCCATAAAATTGATCTTTCATAACAAGATTCAACAAAGCGGTCTTGATTTCACAAGATTCAGCATCGGTAGTAGGAGCAATCGGAGTGCTAATAAAATCATTATTGTTGGTATTGGAAAAGTCACATAATTTGGTATTATCTTGAGCCATCATGACAAACAATCAATCCAGCACACAAGCAAACAAGAGGCAAGCGAAAAGAAGCGAACAGAAAAGGGTAAATAAAACAGCAAAGGTGAAGTGGGGGACAGGAAAACGAGAGGCGAATGGCAAATAATGTAATGCGAGGATAAGAGTTTGTGATGGGTACTTGGTATGTCTTGACTTGAGCGTAGATCTCCCCGGCAACGGCGCCAGAAATCCTTCTGCTACCTCTTGAGCATGCGTTGGTTTTCCCTTGAAGAGTAAAGGGTGATGCAGCAAAGTAGCGTAAGTATTTCCCTCAGTTTTTGAGAACCAAGGTATCAATCCAGTAGGAGACTACACGCAAGTCGCCTAGTACCTGCACAAACAAATAAGAACCTTGCAACCAACGCCATAAAGGGGTTGTCAATCCCTTCATAGCCACTTGCAAAAGTGATATCTGATAAAGATAATAAGATAAATATTTTTGGTATTTTTGTTGTATAGATTGGAAAATAAAGATTGCAAAATAAATAGTAAACTAGAATTTTAGATTGGAAACTTATATGATGTAAAGTAGACTCGGGGGCCATAGGTTTCACTAGTGGCTTCTCTCAAGATAGCATATATTATGGTGGGTGAACAAATTACTACCAAGCAATTGATAGAAAAGCGCATAGTTATGAGAATATCTAGGTATGATCATAAACATGGGCATCACGTCCGTGTCAAGTAGACCGAAATGATTCTGCATCTACTACTATTACTCCACACATCGACCACTATCCAGCATGCATCTAGAGTATTAAGTTCATAAGAACAGAGTAACGCATTAGGCTAGATGACATGATGTAGAGGATAAACTCAAGCAATATGTTATAACCCCCATCTTTTTATCCTCGATGGCAACAATACAATACGTGCCTTGTTGCCCCTACTGTCACTGGGAAAGGACACCGCAAAATTGAACCCGAAGCTAAGCACTTCTCCCATTGCGAGAAAGATCAATCTAGTAGGCTAAACCAAACTGATAATTCGAAGAGACTTGCAAAGATATCAAATCATGCATATAAGAATTCAGAGATGAATCAAATATTGTTCATAGATAATCTTGATCCTAAACCCACAATTCATCGGATCTCGGCAAACACACCGCAAAAAGTATTACATCGAATAGATCTCCAAGAACATCGAGTAGAACTTTGTATTGAGAACCAAAGAGAGAGAAGAAGCCATCTAGCTAATAACTATGGCCCCGAAGGTCTGTGGTAAACTACTCACACATCATCGGAGAGGCTATGGTGTTGATGTAGAAGCCCTCCATGATTGAATCCCCCTCCGGCAGACCGCCGGAAAAGGTCCCCTGATGGGATCTCATGGGTACAGAAGGTTGCGGCGGTGGAAAAGTGGTTTCATCGCACTCCTGGATGTTTTCAGGGTATAAGAGTATATATAGGCGAAAGAAGTAGGTCGGTGGAGCTACGAGGGGCCCACGGGGGTGTGGGGCACGCCTGCCCCCATGGGCGCACCGCCCTACCTCGTGGCTGCCTCGTTGCTTCCTTGACCTCCACTCCAAGTCTCCTAGATTACGTTTGTTCCAAAAAGATCCTCGCGAAGGTTTCGTTCCGTTTGGATTTCGTTTGATATTCCTTTTCTGCGAAACACTGAAATAGGCAAAAAAAAACAGCAATTTGCACTGGGCCTTCAGTTAATAGGTTAGTCCCAAAAATAATATAAAAGTGCATATTAAAGCCCATTAAACATCCAAAACAGATAATATAATAGCATGGAACAATCAAAAATTATAGATACATTGGAGACGTATCAAAGATCGAAGCCATCACAAAGCACCTCTTCCCATGACAAGAACAATCGATCTAGTCGGCCTAACTAAACCAAAGATTCGAAGAAGAAATACGAGGCTATGAGTAATCATGCATATAAGAGATCAAAAGACTCAAATAACTTTCATAGATAAAAACATAGATCTGATCATAAACTCAAAGTTCATCACATCCCAACAAACACACCGCAAAAAGAGTTACATCAAATAGATTTCCAACAGACCATTGTATTGAGAATCAAGAGAGAGAGAGAGAGAGAGAGAGAGAGGGAGAGAGGGGAAGCCATCTAGCTACTAACTATGGACCCGTAAGTCTACAATGAACTACTCACGCATCATCGGAGAGGCACCAATGAGGATGATGAACCCCTCCATGATGGTTTCTAGATTGGATCTGTCATTTATGGAACTTGCGGTGGCTAGAATTGTTTTTCATTGACTCCCCTAGGGTTTCTGGAATATTAGGGTATTTATAGAGCAAACAGGCGGTGCGGGAGGCCACCGAGGTGGGCACAACCGACCAGGGCGCGCCTGGGCCCCCAGGTGGGTAGTGCCCCCCTCGGGGCACCCCTTTGGTACTTCTTTGGCCCATCGTGTGTCTTCTAGCCCAGAAAAATTCTCCAAAAAGTTTTGCTGCATTTGGAATCTGTTTAGTATTCATTTTCCGCAAAGTAAATGAAGGAAATATGCCCTAGAGGCAATAATAAAGTTATTATTTATTTCCTCATATCATGATAAATGTTTATTATTCATGCTAGAATTGCATTAACCAGAAACATAATACATGTGTGAATACATAGACAAACATAGTGTCACTAGTATGCCTCTACTTGACAAGCTTGTTGATCAAAGATGGTTGAGTTTCCTAGCCATAGACATGAGTTGTCATTTGATCAACAGGATCACATCATGAGGAGAATGATGTGATCGACATGACCCATTCCGTTAGCTTAGCACTTGATCGTTCAGTTTACTGCTATTGCTTTCTTCATGACTTATACATGTTCCTATGACTATGAGATTATGCAACTCCCGATTACCGAAAGAACACTTTGTGTGCTACCAAACGTCACAACATAACTGGGTGATTATAAAGGTGCTCTACAGGTGTCTCCTATGGTGTTCGTTGAGTTGGCATAGATCGAGAATAGGATTTTTCACTCCGATTATCGGAGAGGTATCTCTCGGCCCTCTCGGTAATGCACATCACTATAAGCCTTGCAAGCAATGTGACTATAAGTTAGTTACGTGATGATGCATTACGGAACAAGTAAAGAGACTTTCCGGTAACGAGATTGAACTAGGTATTGAGATACTGACGATCGAATCTCGAGCAAGTAACATACTGATGACAAAGGGAACAACATATGTTGTTATGCAGTTTGACCGATAAAGATCTTCGTAGAATATGTAGGAACCTATATGAGCATCCAGGTTCCGCTATTGGTTATTGAACGGAGACGTGTCTCATTCATGTCTACATAGTTCTCGAACCCGTAGGGTCCGCACGCTTAAAGTTCTGTGACGATCGGTATTATGAGTTTTTTTGTTTTGATGTACCGAAGGTTGTTCGGAGTCCCGGATATGATCACAGACATGACGAGGAGTCTCGAAATGGATATATTGGACGACTATGTTCGGACACAGGAAGTGTTTCGGGAGGTTTCAGACATGTACCGGAGTACCCGGGGGTTACCGGAACCCCCCGGGGAGTATATTGGGCCTAATGGGCCTTAGTGGGAGAAGAGGAGGGGAGGCCTGGTCAGCCGCGCGCCCCTCCCCCTCTAGTCCGAATTGGACAAGGGGGGCCTTTCCTTCTCTTCTTCTCTCCTTCCCTCTCCTACTCCTACTCCTACTTGGAAGGGGGTAGGACTCCTCATGGGGCGCGCCATAGGAGGCCGGCCCCTCCCTCTCCTCCACTCCTTTATATACGGGGAGGGGGCACCCCTTGGAGACACAATAATTGATCATTGATCTTTTAGCCGTGTGCGGTGCCCCCCTCCACCATAATCCACCTCGGTCATATCTTAGCGGTGCTTAGGTGAAGCCCTGCGTTGGTAGCTTCATCAACACCGTCACCACACCGTCGTGCTGACGAAGCTCTTCCCGGAAACTCTACTAGATCATGAGTTCGCGGGACGTCACCGAGCTGAACGTGTGCTGAACGCGGAGGTGCCGTACGTTCGGTACTGAGGATCGGTCGATCGTGAAGACGTACGACTACATCAACCGCGTTGTCATAACGCTTCCGCTTACGGTCTACAAGGGTACATAGATGACACTCTCCCCTCTCATTGTTATGCATCACCATGATCTTGCGTGTGCTTAGGAATTTTTTTGAAATTACTATGTTCCCCAACAGTGGCATCCGAGCCAGGTTTATGCGTAGATGTTATATGCACGAGTAGAACACAAGTGAGTTGTGGGCGATACAAGTCATGCTGCTTACCAGCATGTCATACTTTGGTTCGGCAGTATTGTTGGATGAAGCGGCCCGGACCGACATTACGCGTACGCTTATGCGAGACTGGTTCTACCGATGTGCTTTGCACACAAGTGGCTGGCGGGTGTCAGTTTCTCCAACTTTAGTTGAACCGAGTATGACTATGCCCGGTCCTTGTTGAATGTTAAAACAGCACTAACTTGACGAACTATCGTTGTGGTTTTGATGCGTAAGTAAGAATAGTTCTTGCTCATCCCGTAGCAGCCACGTAAAACTTGCAACAACAAAGTAGAGGACGTCTAACTTGTTTTTGCAGGGCATGTTGTCATGTTATATGGTCAAGGCATGATGCTACATTTTATTGTATGAGATGATCATGTTTTGTAATGGAGTTATCGGCAACTGGCATGAGCCATATGGTTGTCGCTTTATTGTATGAAATGTAATCGCCATGTAATTGCTTTACTTTATCACTAAGTGGTAGCGATAGTTGTAGAAGCAATAGTTGGCGAGACGACAACGATGCTACAATGGAGATCAAAGTGTCGCACCGGTGACGATGGTGATCATGATAGTGCTTTGGAGATGGAGATCAAAGGCACAAGATGATGATGGCCATGTCATATCACTTATATTGATTGCATGTGATGTTTATCCTTTATGCATCTTATTCTACTTTGATTGACGGTAGCATTATAAGATGATCTCTCACTAAAAATTTCAAGGTACAAGTGTTCTTCCTGAGTATGCACCGTTGCAAAAGATCGTCGTGCCGAGACACCACGTGATGATCGGGTGTGATAAGCTCAACATTCTTATACAATGGGTGCAAGCCAGTTTTGCACACGTAGAATACTCAGGTTAAACTTGACGAGCCTAGCATATACAGATATGGCCTTGGAACACTGAGACCGAAAGGTCGAGCGTGAATCATATAGTAGACATGATCAACATAGTGATGTTCACCATTGAAAACTACTCCATTTCACGTGATGATCGATTATGGCTTAGTTGATTTGGATCATGTGATCACTTAGATGATTAGAGGGATGTCTATCTAAGTGGGAGTTCTTAAGTAATATGATTAAATTGAACTTAAATTTATCATGAACTTAGTACCTGATAGTATTTAGCTTGTCTATGTTGTTGTAGATAGATGGCTCGTGCTGTTGTTCCGTTGAATTTTAATGTGTTCCTTGAGAAAGCAAAGTTGAAAGATGATGGCAGCAATTACACGGACTGGATCCGTAACTTGAGGATTATCCTCATTGCTGCACAGAAGAATTACGTCCTGGAAGCACCGCTGGGTGCCAGGCCTACTGCAGATGCTACTGATGATGTTGAGAATGTCTGGCAGAGCAAAGCTGATGACTACTCAATAGTTTAGTGTGCCATGCTTTACGGCTTAGAACCGAGACTTCAACGATGTTTTGAACATCATGGAGCATATGAGATGTTGCAGGAGTTGAAGTTAATATTTCAAGCAAATGCCCAGATTGAGAGATATGAAGTCTCCAATAAGTTCTACAGCTGCAAAATGGAGGAGAATAGTTCTGTCAGTGAACATATACTCAGAATGTCTGGGTACCATAACCACTTGACTCAACTGGGAGTTAATCTTCCTGTTGATAGTGTCATTGATAGAGTTCTTCAATCACTGCCACCAAGCTACAAGAGCTTCATGATGAACTATAATATGCAAGGGATGGATAAGACGATTCCCGAGCTCTTCGCAATGCTAAAAGCTACGGAGGTAGAAATCAAGAAGGAGCATCAAGTGTTGATGGTCAACAAGACCACCAGTTTCAAGAAAAAGGGTAAAGGGAAGAAGGAGGGGAACTTCAAAAAGAACAGCAAACAAGTTGCTGCTCAGGAGAAGAAACCCAAGTATGGACCTAAGCCTGAAACTGAGTGCTTCTACTGCAAACAGACTGGTTACTGGAAGCGGAATTGCCCCAAGTATTTGGCGGATAAGAAGGATAGCAAGGTGAACAAAGGTATATGTGATATACATGTTATTGATGTGTACCTTACTAGAGCTCGCAGTAGAACTTGGGTATTTGATACTGGTTCTGTTGCTAATATTTGGAACTCGAAACAGGGACTACGGATTGAGCGAAGATTATCTAAGGACGAGGCGACGATGCGTGTGGGAAATGGTTCCAAAGTCGATGTGATCGCCGTCGGTACGCTACCTCTACATCTACCTTCAGGATTAATTTTAGACCTGAATAATTGTTATTTGGTGCCAGCTTAAGCATGAACATTATATCTGGATCTTGTTTGATGCGAGACGGTTATTCATTTAAATCTGAGAACAATGGTTGTTCTATTTATATGAGTAATATCTTTTATGGTCATGCACCCTTGAAGAGTGGTCTATTTGTGTTGAATCTCGATAGTGGTAATACACATATTCAAAATGTTGACGCCAAAAGATGCAGAGTTGATAATGATAGTGCAACTTATTTGTGGCACTGCCGTTTAGGTCATATTGGTGTAAAGCGCATGAAGAAACTCCATACTGATGGACTTCTGGAATCACTTGATTATGAATCACTTGGTACTTGCGAACCATGCCTCATGGGCAAGATGACTAAAACTCCGTTCTCCGGAACAATGGAGCGAGCAACAGATTTATTGGAAATCATACATACTGATGTATGTGGTCCAATGAATATTGAGGCTCGCGGCGGGTATCATTATTTTCTCGCCTTCACAGATGATTTAAGTAGATATGGGTATATCTACTTGATGAAACATAAGTCTGAAACATTTGAAAAGTTCAAAGAATTTCAGAGTGAAGTGGAAAATCATCGTAACAAGAAAATAAAGTTTCTACGATCTGATCGTGGAGGAGAATATTTGAGATACGAGTTTGGCCTACTTTTGAAACAATGCAGAATAGTTTCACAACTCACGCCACCCGGAACACCACAGCGTAATGGTGTGTCCGGACGTCGTAATCGTACTTTACTAGATATGGTGCGATCTATGATGTCTCTTACTGATTTACCGCTATCGTTTTGGGGTTATGCTTTATGGATAGCTGCATTCACGTTAAATAGGGCACCATCGAAATCCATTGAGATGACGCCTTATGAACTGTGGTTTGGCAAGAAACCGAAGTTGTCGTTTCTTAAAGTTTGGGGCTACGCTGCTTATGTGAAAAAACTTCAACCTGATAAGCTCGAACCCAAATCGGATAAATTTGTCTTCATAGGATACCCAAAGGAAACTATTGGGTACACCTTCTATCACAGATCCGAAGGCAAGACATTTGTTGCTAAGAATGGATCCTTTCTAGAGAAGGAGTTTCTCTCGAAAGAAGTGAGTGGGAGGAAAGTAGATCTTGATGAGGTAACTGTACCTGCTCCCTTATTGGAAAGTAGCTCATCACAGAAACCGGTTCCTCTGACACCTACACCAATTAGTGAGGAAGCTAATGATGATGATCATGAAACTTCAGATCAAGTTACTACCGAACCTCGTAGGTCAACCAGAGTAAGATCCGCATCAGAGTGGTATGGTAATCCTGTTCTGGAAGTCATGTTACTTGACCATGATGAACCTACGAACTATGAAGAAGCAATGGTGAGCCCAGATTCCGCAAAATGTCTTGAGGCCATGAAATCCGAGATGGGATCCATGTATGAGAACAAAGTGTGGACTTTGGTTGACTTGCCCGATGATCGGCAAGCCATCGAGAATAAATGGATCTTCAAGAAGAAGACTGACGCTAACGGTAATGTTACTGTCTACAAAGCTCGACTTGTTGTGAAAGGTTTTCAACAAGTTCAAGGGGTTGACTATGATGAGACTTTCTCACCCGTAGCGATGCTTAAGTCTGTCCGAATCATGTTAGCAATTGCCGCATTTTATGATTATGAAATTTGGCAAATGGATGTCAAAACTGCATTCCTGAATGGATTTCTGGAAGAAGAGTTGTATATGATGCAACCAGAAGGTTTTGTCGATCCAAAGGGTGCTAACAAAGTGTGCAAGCTCCAGCGATCTATTTATGGACTGGTGCAAGCCTCTTGGAGTTGGAATAAACGTTTTGATAGTGTGATCAAAGCATATGGTTTTATACAGACTTTTGGAGAAGCCTGTATTTGCAAGAAAGTGAGTGGGAGCTCTGTAGCATTTCTAATATTATATATGAATGACATATTTTTTGATTGGAAATGATATAGAATTTCTGGATAGCATAAAGGGATACTTGAATAAGAGTTTTTCAATGAAAGACCTCAGAGAAGCTGCTTATATATTGGGCATCAAGATCTATAGAGATAAATCAAGACGCTTAATTGGACTTTCACAAAGCACATACCTTGATAAAATTTTGAAGAAGTTCAAAATGGATCAAGCAAAGAAAGGGTTCTTGCCTGTGTTACAAGGTGTGAAGTTGAGTAAGACTCAATGCCCGACCACTGCAGAAGATAGAGAGAAAATAAAAAGTGTTCCCTATGCTTCAGCCATAGGCTCTATCATGTATGCAATGCTGTGTACCATACCTGATGTGTGCCTTTCTATTAGTTTAGCAGGGAGGTACCAAAGTAATCCAGGAGTGGATCACTGGACAACGGTCAAGAACATCCCGAAATACTTGAAAAGGACTAAGGATATGTTTCTCATTTATGGAAGTGACAAAGAGCTCATCATAAATGGTTGTGTCGATGCAAACTTTGACACTGATCCGAACGATTCTAAATCGCAAACCGGATACGTGTTTATATTGAATGGTGGTGATGTTAGTTGGAGCAGTTCTATACAAAGCGTCGTGGCAGGATCTACGTGTGAAGCGGAGTACATAGCTGCTTCGGAAGCAGCAAATGAAGGAGTCTAGATGAAGGAGTTCATATCCGATCTAGGTGTCATACCTAGTGCATCGGGTCCAATGAAAATCTTTTGTGACAATACTGGTGCAATTACCTTTGCAAAGGAATCCAGATTTCACAAACCAAGCACAACAAGAGACGCTTCAATTCCATCCGGGATCAAGTCCAGGTGGGAGACATAGAGATTTGCAAGATACATACGGATCTGAATGTTGTAGACCCGTTGACTAAGCCTCTTCCACGAGCAAAACATGATCAGCACCAAGACTCCATTGGTGTTAGAATCATTACTGTGTAATCTAGATTATTGACTCTAGTGCAAGTGGGAGACTGAAGGAAATATGCCCTAGAGGCAATAATAAAGTTATTATTTATTTCCTCATATCATGATAAATGTTTATTATTAATGCTAGAATTGTATTATCCGGAAACGAAATACATGTGTTAATACATAGACAAACATAGTGTCACTAGTATGCCTCTACTTGACTAGCTCGTTGATCAAAGATGGTTGAGTTTCCTAGCCATAGACATGAGTTGTCATTTGATCAACGGGATCACATCATCAGGAGAATGATGTGATTGACATGACCCATTCCGTTAGCTTAGCACTTGATCGTTTAGTTTACTCCTATTGCTTTCTTCATGACTTATACCTGTTCCTATGACTGAGATTATGCAACTCCCGATTACCGGAAGAACACTTTGTGTTCTACCAAACATCACAACGTAACTGGGTGATTATAAAGGTGCTCTACATGTGTCTCCGATGGTGTTCATTTAGTTGGCATAGATCGAAAATAGGATTTGTCACTCCGATTATCGGAGAGGTATCTCTGGCCCCTCTCCGTAATGCACACCACTATAAGCCTTGCAAGCAATGTGACTAATGAGTTAGTTACGAGATGATGCATTACGGAACGAGTAAAGAGACTTACCGGTAACGAGATTGAACTAGGTATTGAGATACCGACGATCGAATCTCGGGCAAGTAACATACCGATGACAAAGGGAACAATGTATGTTGTTATGCGGTTTGACCGATAAAGATCTTCGTAGAATATGTAGGAACCAATATGAGCATCCAGGTTCCGCTATTGGTTATTGACCGGAGACGTGTCTCGGTCATGTCTACATAGTTCTTGAACCCGTCGGGTCTGCACGCTTAAAGTTCTGTGACAATCGGTATTATGAGTTTTTGTGTTTTGATGTACCGAAGGTAGTTCGGAGTCCCGGATTTGATTTGGACATGACGAGGAGTCTCGAAATGGTCGAGACATAAAGATCGATATACTGTACGACTATGCTCGGACACCGGAAGTGTTTCAGGAGGTTTCACACATATACCGGAGTACCAGGGGGGTTACCAGAACCCCCCGGGGAGTATATTGGGCCTAATGGGCCTTAGTGGGAGAAGAGGAGGGGCGACCAGGGCAGCCATGCGCTCCCTCCCCCTCTAGTCCGACTTGCACAAGGAGGGGGGGCGGTGCCCCCTTTCCTTCTCTTCTTCTCTCCTTTCCTCTCCTACTCCTACTCCTACTTGGAAGGGGGGAGTCCTACTCCCAATGGGAGTAGGACTCCTCATGGGGCGTGCCATAGGAGGCCGGCCCCCTCCCCCTCCTCCACTCCTTTATATACGTGGAGGGGGGCGCCCCTTGGAGACACAACAATTGATCATTGATCTTTTAGCTGTGTGCGGTGCCCCCTCCAACATAATCCACCTCGGCCATATCATAGCGGTGCTTAGGCGAAGCCCTGCGTCGGTAGCTTCATCAACACCGTCACCACACCATCGTGCTGACAAAGCTCTTCCCGGAAACTCTAATGGATCGTGAGTTCGCGAGACGTCACCGAGCTGAATGTGTGCTGAATGCGGAGGTGCCGTACATTCGGTACTGTGAATCGGTCGATCGTGAAGACATACGACTACATCAACCGTGTTGTCATAACGCTTCCGCTTACTGTCTACGAGGGTACGTAGACGACACTCTCCCCACTCGTTGCTATGCATCACCATGATCTTGCGTGTGCGTAGGATTTTTTTGAAATTGCTACGTTCCCCAACAGTGGCATCCGAGCCAGGTTTATGTGTAGATGTTGTCGGTGTTCTGGGAACGGGGGTCCCCAGACTTGCCTGCGTGCGGCCCATGTTGTGGCTTTGCTAGCATGCCTGTATGGCCCACCTTCATCAACAAGGAATCAAGACCCTCGCGAGGGGCCAAGCCTCGTGAGGCGGACGACACAAGACCTCCTCAGGAGCGGCCTCACCAGGATGGCTCGTGAGGGGCGGAGAGTTCAAGGCCAGGAAAACGTCGCGAGGTTCTCGTGACATGAGCCATGACGATGGAGACCAGGCAGGTGCCAGCGTGCGCAGCGTCCCCGTTTCCTCTTTGGGGCTAAGGGGGCAAGCGCAGGCGCGGAGTACCAAGGCATCAAGCAAAGGTTTCCATATTGGTGCAACGAGACCAAGACCAGAAGGACGGTAAGACGGAGGTCACCGTGGAGCCCAAGACGGCATCACCACCAGAGCCTTTGGCAGACGAAGATTGCTTTTGTCAGGATAGCTTGTACTAGCTGTCCCCCTTTCAAATTGGCCATTGTTAGCTCCCTTCCCGCACAATATTTGGGGAGAGGACCAAGGCCACTATAAATAGAACTGGCCACCACCGTAGCTAGGGAGGAGAGATATCAGATTGGAGCCACCCACATCCTTGTCCACACACCCACCGAGAACAAGAACACCTCTCCTCAGGAGGTTGTTCTTCCCCTTGTACTGTTCATCCTCAGCCCAAGAGGCAATCCACCACCACCACACTAGAGTAGGGTATTACACCACAACGGTGGCCCGAACCAGTATAAATCTTGTGTCCTTAGTGTTGCGAGTTCGTCGAGTTAGTTCGTAAGATCTTAGCTAAGTTAGGACGTGGATCGATAGGGGGAAATCTTCACGCGCACCCCAGTGTTTGAACCTTAAGGGTTTTGCCGGAACCCGTGATCTGACATTTGGCGCGCTAGGCAGGGGTGTGTCGAAGCTTCCTTTCCATCGCTCCGTGTCACGTCAATTCATCATCTCCATGGTGGACGCACGCCGCGCCCGCGCCGAGCGCCGGGCTGCCCTCGCCACCCGTGTTGCTCAGACGGCCCCGATCGGCGGGCTACCCCGTCGCCCTCCGCCGCCTGCCGCCAACACCGCCACCGGCCCGACGGGGAACGAGCAGCAAGCATCCTTGCTGCACCCCTCGGTGCGACGGGACGGCCGCACCGACACTCCATCATTGACTCCCGCTGGTTCGTCGTCACACGCTCGTCATGTTCCCGCAGACGCACGGGCCGCGCTCCTCATGGCGCATGAGCTCCTGTGCTACCGCCCAGTCGACGATGTAATGCCCCAAGACCGGAGCTTCAGTTGCCTTCTAGGGTTCCCGGGCTTCTCTGTGTGTTTTATTTTTACTTGCTCCTTTTATGTTTGCTTTGCATCATGTCATCATGTCATCATATCATTAATTTTTGCAACTCAACTAAATAAATGGCGTGGGTCTTTGATCCATTTAAATCGAGGGATTTCACATGGTGATTCTCTTTAAAACATATCCTCTCGATATTTAGAGAGCTATAATAAATATTCCATCCCTTGGAAATTACCGCAACACACTTGCAAAATATTCCATGCTTTTCTTACTATATTCCTCGTCTCCAAACTTTGCCCTAAATTCTTTCTTCACTTTCCGGAGTCCCACCAAAAACCTCAACATTTTTGGGTACTTCTATAACCAAGCCCTAGTTCAAACCCATTTGGAATTAAATTCAAATGAGTTTGAATGACATCTTCCAATCTTGCCTCTCCTATTTTCCTTGGATCGTGCACATTTCTGCGAGTCCGGGTATGTTATCCGCATGCCCAATTTTTTTCCTCTAACCATCTCTCCTCTCTTTTCTTTCTCTTTATTTCCCTGTTATTTAGAGAAAAGGAAATAGGGGAGAGGGAGAAGAGTCCAGCCCAGCTGGGCCTCCCGCCGGCCCATCCATCACCGAGGCCCATCCGCGCCCCATGGTTAACCTAGCTAGCTCGTTTCCCTGGCCCGATCATTCCCGAGCCCCTCTCCCTCCGCCGCCAGGGAGACGCTGCCCGACTTCTCTCCTCGATCCCATCTCTCCCCTCGCGCACCCCTTCTCTCGATCCCCACTCTTCCTATCTCCCTCTTGTCCCCGTGCCCGATCGCCATCTCCCTCCTCTCGCGCCGCCACACCCACACGCATCGCTCCAGGGAAGCCGTGCTTGATCCCCATCTTCCCTGCGTCGTCCCCTCGATCCCGCACGACTCCCTCTCCTTCTCTCGCCGCCACCGCCGCCCACGGGCATGTGCCCGTGCCGCTCCTTCGCCGGCCGCCTCGCTGACCACCCTAGCCGAAGCGTCGCCTAGCTGCTTCGCCAGGTCAACCCCGCCATGGAATCCTGCAGCCTCGAGCTCCACCCCTGCGGCCCCGAGAGCTTGTCGCCTTTGATCCGGTGCCGCCGGAGGCCACCAGCGCCGCCCAGGCGCCGCACCTCCTTCCTGAGCGTGCCTCCTTCCTTCCCCGGCCTCCTCCTCACGCCAGTCGCCAGGGACGCGCCTCCCTGCTACCAGAGACGCCGCCAAGCTCCGCCCCGGAGCTGCTCCGCCCCGAGGCCCTGGCCTCGACCTCTTGGGCCTCTTCCTCGCCCTGCACCATCTCGGGGATCCCCTGCCCGACGCCATGGCCTCCCCTGCTTCGTGCCAAGGCCGATGTCGGCCCCTTCATCCTTCACCGTCCTCCTGCCCGTGCCTTTCCGTTCGGCCCTATTTTTTTTGGTGTTGTACGAGGATGTGAGGACGACGACCGGCGCCAAGTCCTGCTCGAGCACCCGCCTGCGTTGTGGCGTCAGTGCACCGTGTCGCTGCTCGTTGCCTGCCAAGACCGTCTCCGTGGAAGTTCACCAAGTACACCACCGACAAGACCACATGGATGCCCGAACGAGTGCCGAACCAAGAAACACCAAGTACATGGATACCCCAAGTTCTTCTCCGATACGTGTACGACAAGACGCGGGAGAACGACTTCATGGACCGACAAGTCACGAGGCGACCGTTGCCGCCAAGTACCCCTCCGGAGCGTCAAGTTCCACTACCGTCGACCCTCGAAGACCTCGTGGACGTCAAGTTCCGCCTCGTGATCCCAAACCTCTACAAAAACGTTGTACGACTACTTCCGTGGCTGAGAACCCGTGTACAACTACCGTCGCCGTGTACGACTACCTCCACGACGAACGTCTCGAGAACGTCCACTTCCTCTACTTGGCACCGAACGAGAACCGTCCCGTTTGCACACTTCGAAGGTATAACCTGAGACGTCGTCCGTGAAACGAATGCTTGCGATGTATGAGTTGAACCGTGTGTTGCTCCGTGTCCGAGTTGCCCGTTGCACGAAGCCCCTCTTTTGTCTTGTCGTCGTCATGTGGGAACCCGGAACCCGGGAGCACCCCATCTTTTTGCATGACACACTCGCACCCACTTCCTTTTGCACCGGTATCCCCGTGAGCTACCGGATCATCAAATTGTTGCCGCGGCATCATCTCCATTTCGTTATCGTGGCACCTTTTTTTTCATTTCCGCCACGATGACAAATGCTTCATAATATGCTCTTGTTAACATTTTCTTAAAAATTGCATAAACTTGTACATGACATCCGCATCATGATAACAACAATAAAAATGTCTAAAATGATGTTTGTTTAAATTTGCTCCCATGCCATGCTAAAATGATTTAATTCATAACTATTCAACCGTAGCTCCGAATTAAATAAACTTTATATGTAAATGGGGTAGAATTTTGCCTAGTTTATCATGGTGACATTGTTTTGCATGTTTAACAACTCTAAAATGGTGTTTAGGGCAGAACAGTACCAAATCTAAAATATGCTATGAGGATTTTCCGGAATTGTTGTTCGTTGCTTCCGGCCTCATTTAACCTTGACTAGATAGGTAGTTTTTCATTTGCTTCACCCTCTTGCCATGTTAATCAACATTTAATATTGTTGGGTACATAAACGAGAGAGAACTTAATTGATGTGGTGTTTTGTCAATATGCACCCCGGTGCATATTGAGCTCCATTTAATGTGTAGGATTGTTTGTGCACTTGCCATGCCATGCCTCTTTAAACCGGACATGCATCATACTTGATTGTGCATCATGCCATGTTTATGTCGTGGTTGTTTACTATGTGTGTGCTTCTTTTCCGGTGATTGCTTCTTCGGGTTGGTTCCGGTAACGTCGAGTTTGTGAGGACCCGTTCATCTACGTCCGTTTGTCTTCTTCATGGACTCGTTCTTCTTCCTTTCAGGATTTCAGGCAAGATGATCATACCCTCGAAATCACTACTATCTTTTCTATGCTAGTTTGCTCGCTCTTTTGCTATGCCATTGCTACGATGCCTACCACTTGCTTGTCAGCCTCCCAAATTGCCATGTTCAGCCTCTAACCCACCTTTGTCCTAGCAAACCGTTGATTGGCTATGTTACCGCTTTGCTCAGCCCCCTCTTATAGCGTTGTTAGTTGCAGGTGAAGATTAAAGTTGTTCCTTGTTGGATGGAGATGTTGTTCCTTGTTGGAACATGTTTACTTGTTGGGATATCACAATATATCTTATTTAATTAATGCATCTATATACTTGGTAAAGGGTGGAAGGCTCGGCCTTATGCCTGGTGTTTTGTTCCACTCTTGCCACCCTAGTTTCCGTCATATCGGTGTTATGTTCCCGGATTTTGCGTCCCTTACGCGGTTGGGCTATAATGGGAACCCCTTGACAGTTCGCCTTAAGTAAAGCTCTTCCAGCAATGCCCAACATTGGTTTTACCATTTGCCACCTAGCCTTTTCTTTTCCCTTGGGAGTCGCGCTCCTAAGGGTCATCATTATTTACCCCCCCCCCCCCGGGCCAGTGCTCCTCTGAGTGTTGGTCCACCTGTCAGCTGCCGGTGGCCACCAGGGGCAGCTCTGGGCTGGCCTACCCGTACCTAAGACAATCTGAGTGTGCCCTGAGAAAGAGATATGTGCAGCTCCTATCGGGATTTGTCGGCACATTCGGGCGGTGTTGCTAGTTTAGTTTTACCCTGTCGAAATGTCTTGTTGTACTGGGATACCGTGTCTGATCGGAATGTCTCGGGTGGAGGTCTATTCCTTCGTTGACCGTGAGAGCTTGTGACGGGCTAAGTTGGGACACCCTGCAGGGATTTGAACTTTCGAAAGACGTGCCCGCGGTTATGGGCAGATGGGAATTTGTTAACGTCCGGTTGTAGAAAACCTGAACTTGACCCTAATTAAAATGAATCAACCGCGTGTGTAACCATGATGGTCTCTTTCTGGCGGAGTCCGGGAAGTGAACACGGTTGTTGGAGTTATGCTTGACGTAGGTAGTCCAGGATCACTTCTTGATCATACTTTTATCGACCGTGCCTTGCCTTCTCTTCTCGCCCTCATTTGCGTATGTTAGCCACCATATATGCTAGTCGCTTGCTGCAGCCCCACCTCATACCTTTACCTTACCCATAAGCTTAAATAGTCTTGATCGCGAGGGTGCGAGATTGCTGAGTCCCCGTGGCTCACAGATACTTCCAAAACCAACTTGCAGGTGCCGATGAGACCGAGCAGATGACGCAACCAAGCTCAGGGGGAGCTCGATGAAGATCTTGTCCTTGGTGTTGTTTCGTTCTAGTTGATCAGTAGTGGAGCCCAGTTGGGGTCGATCGGGGACCTTTGTCGCATTTGGGGGTTCTTCTTCTATTTTTGTTCCGTAGTCGGACCATGAGTGTATTTTGTTGATGTAATGCTTTATTCATGTAATTGTGTGAAGTGGCGATTGTAAGCCAACTATGTATCTCTTATTCCTTATTATATTACATGGGTTGTGTGAAGATTACCTCACTTGTGACATATGCCTTCAATGCGATTATGCCTCTAAGTCGTGCCTCGACACGTGGGAGATATAGTCGCATCGAGGGTGTTACAAGTTGGTAATCAGAGCCTTCCCCGACCTTAGGAGCCCCATTGCTTGATCGTTTTTAGAGGCTGAGTTGTGTCTAGAAAAATGTTTTGAGTCCTTAGGAATTATATATCGGAGAGCTTAGGAATTCTTTTTACTTCCCAGTCTCCTCATCACTCTGGTAAGGCATCCTGACGTAGAGTTTTGACTCTTCTCTTCTCAAATTTCACTAAAAAAATTTAGGATCACGCGAGTATCTTGGTTTTGTTCCGATGGCTTATGATGAGAATACTGTCTTGGTGCCTCCTATCAGGGGTTTAGTGGAAGTGTCCCGGGGAGTTGAGCTCTGAGGTGTTGTCATCATAATTTTATCGTTGCAATTCTAGTATACTTATGATATGTTTGCGACATCGAAAATCTCCTTTATGTAGTTCGTTCGTGAGATAACCTCGACGCCACCCAGTACTGGGGCGGGAGTTCGGGAGTATCACCATAACTTGTATAACGGATGCTTTTCGAAGGTTGAGATAGATGGTTTCCGAAGGTTTCTTGGTTATGTGTTGAAGGATGGATGCAGCTGGATGTAGGATTTGCTAGCTTGGGTGAGATATTATGCTTCCCCTGTATCCCCAACACCTGATTGCATAACCGGAAAGTTTCGGGAGTTTCTTAGGTGGGAATTCAAGTAGCTCTTAGGATTTCTTTCCGACAGATGTATGATATGAAATTGGGGTTCGACGTCTAGTGGTTCGCCTATTCACGGTCGATTTTATAGTGGTCTCGTTGTGTCTTAAAGAGTCCTTGGCTATGCTGACTCGGGGACGCTTCGTATGTCATGTGCACTGCCTTGTTCATGATGGTGTTGTACGATCGAGCCCGTGTAGGTCCCACCACGAAAACTTCGAACGAAATCTCTATCATATGTTTGTTCCGGCTTATTCTGCAAGCCAACCCTTTGTTTTGTTTTGAGTTGTGGTATTCGAGTTGCTTCGAAGTCAAATGTTGATTCCATACCTTCTCTAATATTGTTCTCATTTTCCGATGTGAATACTAATCCTTCTTGATCATCAAGATTGTCATGTCAATCATTTTCTACCGGTGTGTCTCTCTTTAAGTGGATCCGATCACTTCATTATTCGCAAGATCTAGTATCAGTTCTTCTCAACGATGTTCGTTTCTTCCATTTCAAATTGTCTTTGTTTTTCCCACCCTCCCTCCCTTTGTTTTTCTCCAAGGATTCAGATCTCTTAATCGAGTATCCTTCTTATTGATGTGAAGTCTCTCGATTCTTTTCTATCAATATTCTTATCCGGTGATTCTCTTGAATATTCTAACGGAGCTTCAAGTTCATCATTCTTCATTCTTTTCTTCTCCGGTGGATTCAATTCAAGTTTTCTGTGTTGGTCACATCCTTTCCTCGTTTTAAATGTCTTCTCTTGCCGGTGTACCTCTTAATCATTCCTCGTTTGCTATTCAATTGTTCCGGAGTGCTCAAGATATTTCGAAGATTCATGTTACCACTCTGCTTTCGCTCAAACTCTTTTGAGGATGTTATATCATTCAAGCCATTTAACTCAACCGGTGCAACCTCTCTTTTAAATCATTTCAATGGTGTTTCTTTTGAGTGGGCCCTAACCCACAGGTCTTTTCCCAGGATCTTACCTGACTCTTCTAATTTCCCCGGAGATATCCTTAAAATTCTTTTCGAAGCTTGATGTAAGAATGAATTATCATCAGTCAAATGCTTTTCACCAAGATCTTTCAAATTCGTTTCATCTCTGGTTTAACCTCTTTGTTTTGATTCTTCCGGAGTGTCTAAATAATTCTTGGTGGTGTTTCTCCTCGTCATTCTCAACATTTGAAGACCGAAGAAGATTTTTTCTCTCAATCTTGCTCCATTCTCTTCAAGATTCATGATTCTAGCTTGTGGCTATCCTCTCGTAATTTTTTTGTTTGTCATAATTCTTTTCATCTATCCGGAGCAATTCAAGAGTCTTCTCAGTTTGATTATCCGGAGGTCGTCAAATAAGATTTATCCATTCCAGTTTTCACTTATCTTTCTCTAAATTTTACCGGTGCAGCGTTCAAGTGATCTCTAATCGGTCCATGATCTATTATATTCACTTGTATCTAAATTCTCTCAAGCATCTTCGTCCATTTGCTATTTTTTTCCCGTTGTCCCTTTGTCTTTTCTTCGCTCATTTTAATTTCTTACGGTGGTTCGTTCAAGATTTCTCTTCATTTCTTATCATATCAATTTTATTTGTTGTTTTCAATCCTTCCAGTGGTTTGTTGAAGACCTTCTCAAGTTTGCGCTATGAGAATAAGTAGTATGCCAATTCCATTGGTTGTCATCAATTTAAATTGGTGAAGGATAAGCATAATGTAATTCTTATTCTTGTTTCATCGAGTTGATTCAATTCCTTATTCCGGAGTGGTTCATCATACATATTCTTGTTTTCAAGTGCTCATCTTTCTTTCCCGGAGTTCCAAGCTTTAATTATCACGGAGATCCATCTAAATAATTGCAAGGTTTCACCTTGTGTTTTTCATCTTCTCTTTCTTTTTCGTTATCCTTTTGTTACCGGAGTTCTTCATGAAGGTTCTACATGATGGATTCATCAAGGATTTAATTCCTTCTCGAAGTGTTCTTTGAGATTCTTTTTAGTGGAACTCAAGCATTCTTCATCTTGCAATCCAGAGTGCAATTATTTCACGCATATCTTTTGAGGTGGTGTTATGTCATTCTTGATAATTTCCCTTCGTGCTTCGTGTTTCACAAGTTATCAAGATGATATAGTTAAACCCATCAATCTCTTCATTGGAGTTATCTTGTGCCATGTTTCACCTAAAGCCTTCCCTAAGGACTGTCGCTATTTATGGTGCTTATATATGATCCAAGTTTCTTCATTTATCCTCCCGGTGATATAAGTTCTCGTCTCCTTGTTCATTCTAACCCAATTCTTTTCCCGTGAGTGGCAGGTTGTCACCTCATAATTTGAGATGTATTCCTTAAGCCCATATCAAGCTACTCCTTTCGTTGTTGGTTTTCCAACAACTCTGTTCGACCCATATCCTAAGGATGTCTTTTCAAGCTCACTTGTAGCAGAGGTTGGCATTTTCTTCTCCATTCTCTTATTTCAATTATCTATCTTCTATTCTTTTGTTCCGGAGGCATTGTGATGTTGCTCTTTTCAAACCTTCTTATTGTTCTTGTCAGGATCTTGTTATTATCATGCTTATCCATTTAACCGGAGTGTTGTGTTTTTCATGCCAGTTCTCTCATCTTATCAAGTTTTACATCCTTTATCAACCGGAGTGCTGTCTGAAACCTTTCTTAACCATTGTTCCATTCATTCAATAGTTCCGGTGGCAGTGTGTGGTGATTTCATCAAGTATCTTCTCATCTTAACAAGACCTTATTCAATTCCTTTTCTTTTCAACCGGAGTGCTGCCCGAATTTTGGTCTTCCTTGATCCCCTTCCTTAACCGGAGTGTTTTCTATATATATCTTCCCTTCAACCTCAAGGTTTCGCAATGCTCTTTGTCCCTCGTTTCTAACGGAGTGTTTCGACCTAGTTCACCTTCGTGGTATTCTTTCCTCGAGATGGCTTAACCTTTTCAGGGTTCTTTGGTTTCACTCGTTTGTCAAAGAAGCAACTTAGTTTTACCTATCCTCTTCCTCTTCCGTTTTCCCTCCGGTGCCATTCTAGATCTCGGGACGAGATCCTCTCGTAGTGGTGGAGTGTTGTAACGCCCCAAGACCGGAGCTTCAGTTGCCTTCTAGGGTTCTCGGGCTTCTCTGTGTGTTTTATTTTTACTTGCTCCTTTTATGTTTGCTTTGCATCATGTCATCATGTCATCATATCATTAATTTTTGCAACTCAACTAAATAAATGGCATGGGTCTTTGATCCATTTAAATCGAGGGATTTCACATGGTGATTCTCTTTAAAACATATCCTCTCGATATTTAGAGAGCTATAATAAATATTCCATCCCTTGGAAATTACCGCAACACACTTGCAAAATATTCCATGCTTTTCTTACTATATTCCTCGTCTCCAAACTTTGCCCTAAATTCTTTCTTCACTTTCCGGAGTCCCACCAAAAACCTCAACATTTTTGGGTACTTCTATAACCAAGCCCTAGTTCAAACCCATTTGGAATTAAATTCAAATGAGTTTGAATGACATCTTCCAATCTTGCCTCTCCTATTTTCCTTGGATCGTGCACATTTCTGCGAGTCCGGGTATATTATCCGCATGCCCAAATTTTTTCCTCTAACCATCTCTCCTCTCTTTTCTTTCTCTTTATTTCCCTGTTATTTAGAGAAAAGGAAATAGGGGAGAGGGAGAAGAGTCCAGCCCAGCTGGGCCTCCCGCCGGCCCATCCATCACCGAGGCCCATCCGCGCCCCATGGTTAACCTAGCTAGCTCGTTTCCCTGGCCCGATCATTCCCGAGCCCCTCTCCCTCCGCCGCCAGGGAGACGCTGCCCGACTTCTCTCCTCGATCCCATCTCTCCCCTCGCGCACCCCTTCTCTCGATCCCCACTCTTCCTATCTCCCTCTTGTCCCCGTGCCCGATCGCCATCTCCCTCCTCTCGCGCCGCCACACCCACACGCATCGCTCCAGGGAAGCCGTGCTTGATCCCCATCTTCCCTGCGTCGTCCCCTCGATCCCGCACGACTCCCTCTCCTTCTCTCGCCGCCACCGCCGCCCACGGGCATGTGCCCGCGCCGCTCCTTCGCTGGACATTCGCCGAACCTTCGCCGGCCGCCTCGCTGACCACCCTCGCCGGAGCGTCGCCCAGCTGCTTCGCCAGGTCAACCCCGCCATGGAATCCTGCAGCCTCGAGCTCCACCCCTGCGGCCCCGTGAGCTTGTCGCCTTCGATCCGGTGCCGCCGGAGGCCACCAGCGCCGCCCAGGCGCCGCACCTCCTTCCTGAGCGTGCCTCCTTCCTTCCCCGGCCTCCTCCTCACGCCAGTCGCCAGGGACGCGCCTCCCTGCTACCGGAGACACCGCCAAGCTCCGCCCCGGAGCTGCTCCGCCCCGAGGCCCTGGCCTCGACCTCTTGGGCCTCTTCCTCGCCCTGCACCATCTCGGGGACCCCCTGCCCGACGCCATGGCCTCCCCTGCTTCGTGCCAAGGCCGATGTCGGCCCCTTCATCCTTCACCGTCCTCCTGCCCGTGCCTTTCCATTCGGCCCTATTTTTTTTGGTGTTGTACGAGGATGTGAGGACGACGACCGGCGCCAAGTCCTGCTCGAGCACCCGCCTGCGTTGCGGCGTCAGTGCACCGTGTCGCTGCTCGTTGCCTGCCAAGACCGTCTCCGTGGAAGTTCACCAAGTACACCAACGACAAGACCACATGGATGCCCGAACGAGTGCCGAACCAAGAAACACCAAGTACATGGATACCCCAAGTTCTTCTCCGATACGTGTATGACAAGACGCGGGAGAACGACTTCATGGACCGATAAGTCACGAGGCGACCGTTGCCGCCAAGTACCCCTCCGGAGCGTCAAGTTCCACTACCGTCGACCCTCGAAGACCTCGTGGACGTCAAGTTCCGCCTCGTAATCCCGAACCTCTATGAAAACGTTGTACGACTACTTCCGTGGCTGAGAACCCGTGTACAACTACCGTCACCGTGTACGACTACCTCCACGACGAACGTCTCGAGAACGTCCACTTCCTCTACTTGGCACCGAACGAGAACCGTCCCGTTTGCACACTTCGAAGGTATAACCTGAGACGACGTCCGTGAAACGAATGCTTGCGATGTATGAGTTGAACCGTGTGTTGCTCCGTGTCCGAGTTGCCCGTTGCACGAAGCCCCTCTTTTGTCTTGCCGTCGTCATGTGGGAACCCGGAACCCGGGAGCACCCCATCTTTTTGCATGACACACTCGCACCCACTTCCTTTTGCACCGGTATCCCCGTGAGCTACCGGATCATCAAATTGTTGCCGCGGCATCATCTCCATTTCGTTATCGTGGCACCTTTTTTTTCATTTCCGCCACGATGACAAATGCTTCATAATATGCTCTTGTTAACATTTTCTTAAAAATTGCATAAACTTGTACATGACATCCGCATCATGATAACAACAATAAAAATGTCTAAAATGATGTTTGTTTAAATTTGCTCCCATGCCATGCTAAAATGATTTAATTCATAACTATTCAACCGTAGCTCCGAATTAAATAAACTTTATATGTAAATGGGGTAGAATTTTGCCTAGTTTATCATGGTGGCATTGTTTTGCATGTTTAACAACTCTAAAATGGTGTTTAGGGCAGAACAGTACCAAATCTAAAATATGCTATGAGGATTTTCCGGAATTGTTGTTCGTTGCTTCCGGCCTCATTTAACCTTGACTAGATAGGTAGTTTTTCATTTGCTTCACCCTCTTGCCATGTTAATCAACATTTAATATTGTTGGGTACATAAACGAGAGAGAAATAAATAATTGATGTGGTGTTTTGTCAATATGCACCCCGGTGCATATTGAGCTCCATTTAATGTGTAGGATTGTTTGTGCACTTGCCATGCCATGCCTCTTTAAACCGGACATGCATCATACTTGATTGTGCATCATGCCATGTTTATGTCGTGGTTGTTTACTATGTGTGTGCTTCTTTTCCGGTGATTGCTTCTTCGGGTTGGTTCCGGTAACGTCGAGTTTGTGAGGACCCGTTCATCTACGTCCGTTTGTCTTCTTCATGGACTCGTTCTTCTTCCTTTCGGGATTTCAGGCAAGATGATCATACCCTCGAAATCACTACTATCTTTTCTATGCTAGTTTGCTCGCTCTTTTGCTATGCCATTGCTATGATGCCTACCACTTGCTTGTCAGCCTCCCAAATTGCCATGTTCAGCCTCTAACCCACCTTTGTCCTAGCAAACCGTTGATTGGCTATGTTACCGCTTTGCTCAGCCCCCTCTTATAGCGTTGTTAGTTGCAGGTGAAGATTGAAGTTGTTCCTTGTTGGATGGAGATGTTGTTCCTTGTTGGAACATGTTTACTTGTTGGGATATCACAATATATCTTATTTAATTAATGCATCTATATACTTGGTAAAGGGTGGAAGGCTCGGCCTTATGCCTGGTGTTTTGTTCCACTCTTGCCGCCCTAGTTTCCGTCATATCGGTGTTATGTTCCCGGATTTTGCGTCCCTTACGCGGTTGGGCTATAATGGGAACCCCTTGACAGTTCGCCTTAAGCTCTTCCAGCAATGCCCAACATTGGTTTTACCATTTGCCACCTAGCCTTTTCTTTTCCCTTGGGAGTCGCGCTCCTAAGGGTCATCATTATTTACCCCCCCCGGGCCAGTGCTCCTCTGAGTGTTGGTCCACCTATCAGCTGCCGGTGGCCACCAGGGGCAACTCTGGGCTGGCCTACCCGTACCTAAGACAATCTGAGTGTGCCCTGAGAAAGAGATATGTGCAGCTCCTATCGGGATTTGTCGGCACATTCGGGCGGTGTTGCTAGTTTAGTTTTACCCTGTCGAAATGTCTTGTTGTACTGGGATACCGAGTCTGATCGGAATGTCTCGGGTGGAGGTCTATTCCTTCGTTGACCGTGAGAGCTTGTGACGGGCTAAGTTGGGACACCCTGCAGGGATTTGAACTTTCGAAAGACGTGCCCGCGGTTATGGGCAGATGGGAATTTGTTAACGTCCGGTTGTAGAAAACCTGAACTTAACCCTAATTAAAATGAATCAACCGCGTGTGTAACCGTGATGGTCTCTTTCCGGCGGAGTCCGGGAAGTGAACACGGTTGTTGGAGTTATACTTGACGTAGGTAGTCCAGGATCACTTCTTGATCATACTTTTATCGACCGTGCCTTGCCTTCTCTTCTCGCCCTCATTTGCGTATGTTAGCCACCATATATGCTAGTCGCTTGCTGCAGCCCCACCTCATACCTTTACCTTACCCATAAGCTTAAATAGTCTTGATCGCGAGGGTGCGAGATTGCTGAGTCCCCGTGGCTCACAGATACTTCCAAAACCAGCTTGCAGGTGCCGATGAGACCGAGCAGATGACGCAACCAAGCTAAGGGGGAGCTCGATGAAGATCTTGTCCTTGGTGTTGTTTCGTTCTAGTTGATCAGTAGTGGAGCCCAGTTGGGGTCGATCGGGGACCTTTGTCGCATTTGAGGGTTCTTCTTCTATTTTGGTTCCGTAGTCGGACCATGAGTGTATTTGGTTGATGTAATGCTTTATTCATGCAATTGTGTGAAGTGGCGATTGTAAGCCAACTATGTATCTCTTATTCCTTATTATATTACATGGGTTGTGTGAAGATTACCTCACTTGCGACATATGCCTTCAATGCGATTATGCCTCTAAGTCGTGCCTCGACACGTGGGAGATATAGTCGCATCGAGGGTGTTACAGACGACCTCTACAAGGACTGGCTTGACCGCATCGCCGAGCTTGTCCGTGCCGCAGGGGGCTCCCCTGCGTCGTCCCACTCTCTGCCTCGCCGTCCTCCAGCCACGGGCGACACAGCTCATGAAGCACCTCCGCCACCTCTGCACCAAGATGGCGCCCTAGCACCAAGGCACGCGGCTCCACGGCGCGACCCACCGCGTCCGGCGCCCGCGCGTGAAGAAAGAAGTTGTCAAGAAGTCCCTCGACCGCAAGCGAACGCTCTGCCACTCCTCGCACCGCCGCGCCAGGATCGTTTGCTGCGACAAGGCCCCGCGCCGCTTGCCGTAGCGGCGCGTGGGCGCCAAGACCAAGCTCCACCTCCAAGGCTGGCCCCGGTGACCACGGGCGGCTGCCGCGCCTTCACCCCAGAGCTGCGTAGCGTCGCCTAGCCGGACAAGTTCAAGCCAGATATTCCTCCTCGCTACAACGGCACCCCCGACCCCGCAGAGTTCCTGCAGCTCTACGAGCTGAGCATCGAGGCGGCCAACGGCGACGAAAAAGTCATGGCGAACTGGTTTCCCATGGTTCTCAAGGATGGCCCCCGCTCCTGGCTCCTGAACCTGCCTCCAGGCTCGATTTCCTCCTGGGATGAGATGCGCAACCGCTTCATCGCCAACTTCCAGGGCACTCGCGCCCGCCCCCCGGTCATGGGTGACCTGCGCCGCGTCAAGCAACAACCAGGAGAGACCCTGCAGAAGTACATCCATCGCTTCAACAACGCACGCATTAAAATCCCCAAGGTGACCGACGAGGTCATCATCTCTACGTTCTCCGACGGCGTCCGCGACGTCAAGATGAAGGAGGAGCTTGCCATCCATGAGGAGATGTGCACGACCATGGAGCTGTTCAACATCGCGACCAAGTGTGCAAGAGCTGAGGAGGGGCGCCTCTCCCTCCTCGAGCTCCCTGTTGCGGACCCGGAGGAGAAGAAAGCCAAGGCCAAGGACGTGAAGCGCAAGGGAACTGCCTTACTCGCGGCAAAACCAAACACCAAGCATGACAGAGATCAGCCCGGGTCATCCAAGAGGAGCGGGCCGTTCTGCGCCTTCCACAACCTGCACACCCACAACACCAGTGACTGTCAAGAGCTCAGAGCCATTTGAGAAGGACGCTTCGGTCGACGCCCCGAGTGCAGCGATCGGGGCTACAACCGAGAGCGAGGATGCGGTGGCAGACGCTGGGACGACCGTGGCCCGCACCAGGAGTGGCACAACCGTCCTCGTGAGGACCGCTAGCAGGATCAGCCTCGCGAGGGCGCCTGGAGGGACCGGCCTCGTGAGGCTCATCCTTAAGGCAACGCTGGCCTTCCTCCACTACCGCCACCACCCAGAAGGAATGACGACCACCATCAAGATGAGGGGGCTGGGGGCTACCAGGAGCCACGCACTATCGCCTGCATCTTGGGTGGAGCTCAAGCCCCAGCCTCGCAGCGTATCTTCAAACAGTTTGCTCGTGAAGTGAATGCAGTTCTCCCCAAGATCGAGGCCACACGCCTACTCAGATGGTCCAGGTGCCCCATCACATTCAGTTCAGCAGATAAGCTCAAGTGCGCGGCTACTACAGGCGTCCTCCCAATGCTCTGTTTACCAGTCATCAGCAACGTGCTAGTTACCAAGACCCTCATCGACGGTGGTGCAGGGCTCAATGTCCTGCCCGTCGACACGTTCGACAACCTCCAAGTGCCATATGACCAGCTTCAGCCTACCAAGCCTTTCTCAGGAATGACCGATGGCTCTACTACCCCGATCGGGCAGGTCCGCCTCCCCGTTACCTTCGGAGAACGCAACAACTGCCGCACCAAACGCATCAACTTCGACGTCGCCTACATCCACCTGCCGTACAACGCCATCCTCGGGTATCCAGCCCTGGCCAAGTTCATGGCGGTGACCCATCATGGCTACAATGTCCACAAGATGTCGGGAAGCTGTAACAGCCTGGTTTTTGGCCCTTTTCTTTTTCTTTTTGATTTATTGGTTTTTGCTCTGTTTTTCTTTTTTGAGTGGTTCTGTGGCCTTGTCACCTGGGAAATCATCTTCATTTCCTCTCCCAAGTGTCTCATCATTCTCAAAACTTTTTCAAGATCATGTCACTCCAATGCTTGACCAAACCCTAAAATCTTTTTCTAGGAAATATTCCTTTTTCTATTAAAGGAATAACCATGTCTGCCCTAGGTTGTGAAGCAACCTATGTTTCTGTCACTCCCAAAAATCTCAATTAATTCTCATAATTTCTTTGGGTCATATATTGCTCAAATATGCCCAAACTTTCCTGTCCTAGCCCAAGAATAATTCCTCACTAATTATTCTTCATTTCTATCCAGAGGGGCACTTTGTGAAGGAAGTGCCACCTATCCTTTCCTTATTGCTACCAAATCGTTTGGGAATTCTCTTATGTACAAATCATGGCCTCGTGCAAAAATTCAACTTTATTTGCTTAGCCAAACTTTCTCAGTGATTTTTCTAAGTTTCTGTCAAACGGAAGCCAGTGTGAAGGAAGTGCTAGCTAGGGGTACCCAAATGAGTTAAAATTTTGCATGCCTCTTCTTGTGCTCATATTATCCCACTCCTCCAAAATTCCGCCCCATAGAATCATCTATGTGGGCACAGGACCAAATCTTTACTTCTGGTAAAATTTTCAGGTTGTGAAGCAAGTGCATTTTATATTGCTTAAAAAATCCTGCTAAATTACCAGACTGTTCTCCTACCTAAATAACTTATCTCCACCAATTTTGGCACCATTTTACCTAGCCAATATTGCTCTAGAATTATTGCAAGATTTTGATTAGTGAAGATAGCTGTGAAGGAAGTACCATTTTGGTAAATACATTTGGTATGAAACTTTTACGGCATCTTCACATGATCAAACCATTAAGCCTTGCCAAATTTGAGCTCAAGTGGCATCATCATGTGAGTGCATCATCCAAATCTTGATTTGGACCAATTTTGGGGGTTTCACAGCAACTATATTAGTTTGTGCTCCATTATCCCCCAAAACCTCCATGATCATAGTACTTCCTTGGTTAATCATTGCAGACAACTCCATTTGACCCAATCAAATCCCTGTGAATCACCAGCGCACGGCCAAGTTTACTGCAGTAAACTTCAAAGCTTAGTTACCATTTTACCATAGCACCCCAGATCCAGCCATGGCCCCATCAATGCTCCAGTCTGTAAGGACTATCAGCTAGACAACGTTTGGGGTGCTGTGGAACATTGAATGCCCCGGCTCACATGGTGACTACGACGATGGCGAGCCTGTGCGCGCGCTCTGTGCGCAGTGGCCGCGTCTAGGGCGCCGTTTCTGCTTCGTCTGCTCCCCTCTCGTCGTCTTAGACCTCGTGAGCATGTCCAGTGGATGCATCTCGTCGTCGCGGTTCCCCTAGACCCCTCTTCCCCTCCATCAACTTCCTCACCGATGCATATCTCCGCGTGCCCACGAACGTACAATGGCGTTTTGGCTCGGTTCATCGCCGTCGTCTTCCTCCCTGTACTCCGTTGGCCTCCTCTACCCCGTGAGAACCTCCACTGCTCCTCCCCCGTCGTCTACCAGCGAGCTCATGCGCGTGCACACGCGTCCGCGGCGCCGGCCACGTGTCTGCGGTGACGACAGCGCGACCCCCCCCCCCCCCCTTCCCCTGCCTATATAAGGCCGTCCCGGGCGCGTTTCTCCTCACTACTCGACCTCACTCACTCCCAGAAGCCTCCCTGGCCCCTTACCTGAGCTCCAAGAGCTCTCGAGTCCTCCAATGGCCGCCTCGGCCGCCGACGGCCTCTGCTCAAATCTGAGCGAGACCGAGCCCCTCCCCTCCTTAAGCCACCACCAGAGCCCCTCACGGACACCCCTGGCTCCTCCCCGCCCTTCTCCTCCTCCTCCAATGGCCTCTGGCCGCAAGCCCATCACCACCCGGAGCCGTCGTCCGCTGCAGCCGCTGCTTTGCTCAATGCCGTCCTCCCCGCGGTGTGTGGATGCTCTAGGCGGGTGCGGATCATCTCCCTGAGCACGCCGATGTGCTGGATGGCTCGGGGGATGGCCGGAGTCGGCCAGGCGAGCGCCGGCGCCGGCGACTTCCCTCTGCTCCGCGGGCGAGCACGAGGAGAAGACGAAGACCACGGCCCCTTCCCTCCAGTTGGCGCGTGGACCCTGCGGTCCCACCTGCCAGTGGATCTAGGCCCGGTCCCGCCTCTGCTGACTGGATTAAGTGGAGACGGAAACACGTGAGTACGTTTTCACTTTTAGAAAGCGTATTTTCGCTCTCCTTCAGCTGGGGTACGTTTTCCGTTCCTGTAAGCGTATTTTCTCTCTGTTTCAGCGTGTAATACGTTTTCTTACAGGAGAAGGCGTAGTTCTGCAAAGTATGATTTCTGTTTTTCTGTCCAGGCCCAGTTTGTGAAGTTTTTCTTTGCAAATAGGTCCCTGGCAGAAAACACTTCACAACTTTTTACTCCCAACTCCAAATGAGGTGATTCTAAAGCCCACTTCTTCGTTTCGTCGAGCCTGTTTCGATGGAATCATTTTCACCATGTTCTGACAGTCTGAAAATGATCATTATGCCCTTGCCTTTATTCCGCCCCCTCCGAGAGAGAAAGATTTCCGGCGTTTCTTCCTACGAGCTTCTCGCACTTCTTCCCGGTGATTTCTTCCACCCCAGGCAAGCCACACCCTCCATTTGCATCATTGTAATGCAGTGACATGGTTTAATCTATTTGAACTTATTCAAAATATTGCTTTAGCTACATGACTTTGTGCATGGCATTTTCTCAGAGTATTATTTTGATCTTGTTGTTGCCATGCTGTTGTTTGGATTATTAGGAGTTATGTTTGTAGTTGATGAGTATCATGTTGCCATTGAAGTATTAGTGGTTGATATTATGCTTGTTTTCATGATGATATCTGTTATTATATTTTGGAGTATTACTTTGGATGACATGTGCCTTTGGATTCTTAGTGGCTATTATGATTATTTTCATGATGGTATCTGGTATTATTTTGGAGTATTACTTTGGATATCATGTTGCCTTTGGATTATTAGAGATGATGCTTGCATATGGATCATAGCTGGATAGTTAGTTCTTGATATTTGAGTAGTAGTAGTAGTATCGTTCTTGGATTCATCATGATAGTAGTATTATACTGTCCTTGGAGTATTTTGATATGACGATATTAAGACTTGGATTATTTGTTGGATATTGCTATGACTTGGATTGTAGTTTGATAGTTGATATCGGAGTATCAGTTACCACAGTTATATTTTTGGGGATAAATTCCGTCATTAAGTTGGTCAAGTGCCACCGAACCGGGCTTTCTCCAATGCAACCACATTTGCCTTTATGGGAAGGCCCTAATGCGATGCTATTGTCATGTCTCTCGCCGGTGCCTCCAACGAGAGAAGGTTATGGGCGCGCGCTACCCTGATCAGGTAGGCGGACATAAGCCTTGTGTGCCCGTTGTTGTTGTTATGTGCACATGTCCCCGTTTGGGACGGTTTATTATTTTGGCCACGACGGTGGCCATTGGTGTCTTTGGTAGACACGGGGCCACCCAGGACTAGCCAAGTGGGAAGTGAGTCGGAGTGGCCGGGAGAGTGTCATGGCAGTAGATTGGTTTTGTCGGAACGCCGTTGGTCCACCCGAATGGGAGTGCGAGGCCATGGGTTCCGTGGTGTGGGTAAAGTGCACTACCTCTGCAGAGTGTGTTTGTTTAAACTATCGATAGCCACGTCCTCAGTCATGGGCATGGGTTCGTACTAGGTCACACCGTTCGATCAACACTCACATGACGGAATGACTTATAGGTGATTTATATGTTGATATTTTGAGCAGTACAGATTGGCAGGATGTTAATGATGATGTTGGAGACCAAGTGTTGGTCATGGTAGTGATCGCCGGAAAGATCACCGTTTGAGACCAAGTGTTGGTCATGGTTGTGATCGCCGGAAAGATCACCGTTTGGTTTTGATCACGAGGTGATCGAGATGGTATATTGCTTGGCCGGTTAGCCAAGGGATATATGGTTATGGAGATCTAAGATGGTGATTTATTAGTATTGTATCAGTTTCATACCATGCTTAGTAGTTGTTTCATCATGGTAGTTGTTAATTAATTAACTTGTTAATGCTATGTTATTGACTTGCCTTGATGTTTATGGTTGTTGTGAGCTTGCAAGTACATTAAATGTACTGATGTGGCGTGTTATGCCAGATTGCAGGTGATGCCATGATTGCTTGATTGCTTGTCGAGGTTGACGTGCGTGCGCGCTAGATCGTGTCCCAGCCAGAGTCCCTGCGGAGTGAAGTTCACCACCTTCGTCATTGTTCCGCTGATAGAAGTATTCCGCTGCTTCGAGTTGTTCCGCTGCTAGCATAGAGCAAGTGTAGTATCGCAGGCGTAGTGTCGCCGTGCTGATGTGCTTCTTTGTAACATCAGACCCTTGTATTATTATTCTTGTAATAAGAGCTGATTTTTTCTATGTCAAGCAGTGTCGTATTCCAGAGACTTTTCCTCGATCTCTGGGCTGGAATAAGGGGCGTTCTAGTTTCTCTAAGCCAGGGTGCCACAGCGCTTGGTATTAGAGCAGGTCTGGCTGTAGGACGCCCTAGTCAGTGCGAGCGGTAGAAATCGGCAGTTTAAAGTTTGGATGGTTTATTGCATTTGGTTGCTGCATTTGTTTGTTGCACAACATGCATATAGCCTTATTTGTTGCTGACGATTTATCTGGTGAGTGTAGATGGCATTGGCTCGGATCCACTACAGCTCAGCCTTTGCATTTCTCCAGTTTTCTTTTCTTGCTTGTTCTTCGGTGTTCGACGTCATTTCTGTCCCAACAGAGTGATGCCAAGTGATCCCGACACTGTTTGCAAAGATGGTGCTCAGGTATCACGCCGAATTCCTTCCTTCAGCCCCATTTTGTTTTGGTGGTAGCCATGCTTCTACCCCGGATCGTCCTTTTTCTTGTCATGTTGGCAACCCTTAATGATCTTAGTCATCATAAAAAGGGCAATGTTAGCAGCCTCAGTTTTTCCCCGCTATCCTATTTCTTGGACGAGTATGGATCTTTTTCCGTCCACTTGATAATAATGTGGTTGCGACATTCTATGTCCTGCTACATGGTTACCAAGTATGTCCTCGCCTCCGAGCTAGTCCAGGTTGCTACCTGGCTAAGCTAGCACTTGGTGTAGCATTGTTTACACCAATTCTTCCACACATTTATTCGTCCTCATGCACATCGTCACATCATGCTAGATCATAGAACCGGAGATCCTGCGAGATTTGTGTGCTTAAGTAGGCATGCATATTGTGTGACTAGCAGTAATATGCGACACTGATTGTGTGTGAATTGATTGTTGTTGTGTGCTTTTGTTTAGTTGAGTTTTCTTTTGCTTCTTTCTTTTGGGCCCCGGTGTTACATTATTTCTCCCCTATAAAGAGTTGCTCATCAACCGACACCGGATCCGAAGAATCAGCAAGGAGTTCAAATATTTGGAAACTCATCTAAATAGAATGGAATTCTCAGCCGACTGTAGTGAAATGGGGAATATCTAATTTTGAGGATGATAATCAATTTTGCATTAGTGTGCACGCCTCACAATAGTACTGATAAATCAAGTCCCCATCAGTACCAAATCCTCGCAACAGTAATGATCAAGTCAGCAGCAAGACAAGTTAGGTACAAGCTCAACGGTATATTTTCAGTCAAAGGTATCGATCATATACAAAATTTTGGCTCAGCGATGCATGATGCTTGAAATATGTTATCATCCAAAATAAAGTCAGCTTGTGATATTCTTAAGGAAGACAGTCAAACAAATTTTTTCATGCAAATAATCAGCCACCGAATATTATGGGCGTGTGTGTAGATTTCAGTCTGCATATTAGTATGAAGCTTTGATGAAAGAAACTCAGACTTCTCCCACACATTATCGGAAGAAATTTATGATGCAAGGCTCCTCAATTTTCCTCAGCATGATATGTGAACAATTTCCGGTCGAAGATACCCGTTCTTTCTCAGCAAGATACCTCAGTAAAAGCTTCTGACAAACGAAAAATGAATCCTTCTCGATAGCAACCTGAGGAGAAGCTTCTCAAGTACGGAAACCCGGCTTCTCCTACACAATAATCATGTCAAGCTTCGTGTGTAAGCTATCGAGGCTTCTTCTGCACGCTACCGAGACAAAAGCTTTGAGTAGAAGCTAACGAGCCTTCCTCGGTAAGCTACACGAATGGCTTTTCTCTGCAGTTCAATGGTCAGATTTGCAATAATTTTGTCAGAGGTACAATGCAGTCAAAACATATGCCTACCTCAAGAATCAAGTGTTTGGTTGCATATGATTTTTATATATGGTGAGCATGCATCCCGAGTCTCGTCAGTCACTCATATGAGATGCGGCAAGGATCCAATAGATATACCTAAGGAAAGTACGGATCCCACAGCCTCATGAATCACGCAAATGAAGATAAACATAGATACATTTCATATAATACAAGGATCGACAAGATCTGGAGATGACATCATAGAATCAACAACCTTGACAATGGTCATCAAGGTCATTATTCCCACAACTGACAAGGATATGTCCTAAAACCTTGTCACCTTCTTGTATGATTGGCCTCAGCAATGAGCTTCGTATAGCCACAAACCCCGGGTATATGTCATATGTGCGGACCCAGGTCAGAAAAACAAGCACAAGGAATAATGTCAAAAATATTAATCACATCCATGGTCATACGAAGAATCAAGGACAAGTGTGGTGAAGTTATTTCAGTAAGGTATCCTAACAAAGAAAATCATGACCATTAAAGGTTGAGGCTGACAACAAAGGTATGATGATTTTTGCACGACCATCAGGGTCCGGACACCCAAGTCAGTGAAAGCCATAATTCCATATGGATCCACAAAGGCATGCCTGGGGGTCCTGGCGCGCCCAGGTGGGTTGTGCCTACCTGGTGCGCCTCCTCTAATATTATTTGCACTAGAAATTCTTAAATATTCAGAAAAAAATCGTATTAAATTTCCAGAGCATTCTGAGAACTTTTATTTTTGGGTCATTTTTTATTGCACGGGAAATTCAGAAAATAGAAAAAACATGGCATTTTATTTTATTTAACTAATAAAAACAGAAAACAAAACATAGGGACAGAAGGTAGTGCTCACTAAATTCATCAACTTCATACCGCTCAAAAATGATCAATTAATAAGGTTGATCAAGTCTTATTAACGACCACTTTCAATTAGCATGAAACCGAAGAACTATCGTAAATCACTAAGTTACCTCAACGGGGATATGTATGTCCCCAACAATAAGCATTTCATATTTCTTTTTGATAGTAGGTAGAGGTATTTGAAAACTTATAATAGTGATTGTCAGAGATTTTTCAATAACATTAAGACCATTCACTTGGAATTGTTTCTTCGGGAAATGCACTGTATGCTCATTACCATTGATATGAAAAGTGACCTTGCCTTTATTGCAATCAATAACAGCCCCTGCAGTATTCAAGAAGGGTCTACCAAGGATAATCGACATGTTGTCGTCCTCAGGCATCTCAAGTATAAGTCAGTCAAAATAGTAACATTAGCAACAACAACGGGCACATCCTCACAGATACCGATAGGTATGGCAGTTGATTTGTCATCCATTTGCAAAGATATTTCAGTAGGTGTGAGTTTATTCAAATCAAGTCTTTTATATAAAGATAAAGGCATAACACTAACGCCAGCTCCTAAATCACACAAAGCAGTTTTCACATAATTGTTTTTGATGCAGCAAGTTATAGTTGGTATTCCTGGATCTCCAAGTTTTTTAGGTACTCCATATTTAAAAGTATAATTAGCAAGCATAGTGGAGATTTCAGCTTCCGATATTTTTCTCTTATTAGTGATGATGTCTTTCATATACTTTGCATAAGGAGGCATTTTCAAGATATCAGTCAAGCTGGTATGCAAAAAGACTGGCCTCAACATTTCAGCAAAGCGTTCAAATTCCTCATCATTTTTATTTTTAGTTGACTTAGGTGGAAAGGGCATAGGTTTTTGAACCCACGGTTCTCTTGCTTTACCGTGTTTTCTAGCAACAAGGTCTCTTTTATCATATCTTTTATTTTTAGGTTGTGGGTTATCAAGATCAACTGGTGGTTCTATCTGAACATCATTTTCTGGCTCTTTACTATTTGGTTGACTATCTTCATGAACCTCATCATTAGCTTTTTCATTATCAGAAGGTGAGTGTTCACTACCAGGTTGAGTTTCAGCATCAGAGATAGAAACTTCATTATCATTATTAGGAGGTTTTTCCATTTCAGGTTCACTAGGAGCAGGCAAAGTCCTATCAATTTTCTTTTTCTTTTTAGAAGAACTAGGTGCGGTGGTGTTTGTTCCTTTGTGAATCATGTTCAATTCTTTTTGCGTGTCCCTCAGGATAAAGTGGTTCCTGAGTCATTTTACCTCCTCTAGTTACAACTCTAACAGCAAAGTCATGTATATTATTATTCATTTCATCAAGCAATTCTCTTTGAGATTTAGCAACTTGTTCTAACTGAGTTTGAACCATAGAAGCATGCTTTCCAACACCTCTAACATCATTTGCGATTCTAAATAACAAGTCACTCAAGCGAGCAATCATATCAGAATTGTATTTTAATTGTTTCATAACATTTGCATTGTAGTGATATTGCTTTCTAATGTAGTTTTCAAACTCATAAAGACATTGGCTAGGGTGCATATTGTGAGGATTGTCATTATCATTGAACTTCATTAAATAATTTACCTCTACCACCTTAGGCAATGATGGTGTATTAATCCCATGTATTTCTTCAATAGGAGGTAAATTTTTTACATCCTCAGCTTTAATACCTTTTTCCTTCATAGATTTCTTTGCCTCTTGCATATCTTCAGGATTGAGATATAGTATACCCCTCTTCTTCGGAGTGAGTTTAACTGGTGGTTCAGGAAGAGTCCAATCATCATAATTTTTCAATATATAATTCAATAATTCTTTAGCTTGCCCAACAGTTCGTTCCCTGAAAATACAACCAACACAACTATCTAGGAAATCCCTAGAAGCATCGGTTAGTCCATTATGGAAGATATCAAGTATTTCATTTCTCTTATGAGGATAATCAGGCAAAGCATTAAGTAACTGGCAAAGCCTCCTCCAAGCTTATGGGAGACTCTCTTCTTTGGTTTGCACAAAGTTAAATATTTCCTATAAAGCAGCTTGTTTGTTATGAGCAGGGAAATATTTTTCAGAGAAGTAATAAATCATATCCTGGGGACTACGCACACAAATAGGAGCAAGAGTATTGTACCAAGCTTTAGCATCCCCCTTTAATGAGAACGGAAATAATTTGAGAATAAAGTAATAGCGAATTTTCGCATCATGAGTAAAAAGGGTGGCTATGTCATTCAACTTAGTAAGATGTGCCACAACAGTTTCAGTTTCATAACCAAGGAAAGGATCAGATTCAACCAATGTAATTAACTCGGGGTCAACGGAGAATTCATAATCCTTATCATTAGTAAAGATTGGTGAAGTAGCAAACTTAGGATCATATTTCATTCTAGCATTCAGAGATTTTTCCTTATACTTGCATAATAATTTCTCTAGATCATCTCTGTCCCTACAAGCCGTAATATCTCTAGTTGTCTCCTCATTCATAACTAGCAAGATGCCCATGCGTTGCACGGAACATCAAGATGCATTTCTATGAGTAGTTTATCTTGTGAGAGAAAAGGACGAACGAGGGAAGGCCTTATTTGCAAATGTGGAGAGGGGTGTGGGTATCTTTTTTGCAAAATTGCCATAATTTCCTTCCTATCCGTCAGATATAAATCGGATGGCCTATATTGCAACATGGCAGGCACACCATTATCACCAACTCCATTTTTATATATATAATAATAACTAGCAAGATGCACGTGCGTTGCACGAGACATCAAGATGCATTTGTATGAGTAGTTTATCTTCTGGGAGAAAAAGATGAATGAGGGAAGGCCTTATCTGCAAATGTGGAGAGGAGTGCAGGTCAATTGTCATAGTTTCCTTCCTATCCATCGGATACAGATCGGACGGCCTGTATTGCAGGATGGCAGGCACACCATCATCACCAACGCTGCTTTTTAAAAGAGTAGAGACATAACCTTCCAGCACCTTAGGCAATTCATATCTAGGAAGGCTAGTACTAGCAGGTGTTTTAGGAGTTTTAGTTTCAAGCTCATCATCAGATTCAACAACATCATGTTGTATTACTCTAGCAATTTGTTCGTCAAGAAAATCACCAAGTGGCACATCATTATCATCAAGCAAGGTACTATAATCATCATAAGCATTATCCATAGCAGAAGTAGCATCAACAATAACTTGCGACATATCAGGATTAATAGCATGTGGTGGTGTTGCAAGTTTACTTATAACAGAAGGTGAATCTAGAGCATAACTGGATGGCAGTTCCTTACCTCCCCTCGTCTTAGAGGGATAAATCTTAGTCTTAGCATCCTTTAGATTCTTCATAGTGATAAATTGATAATAATCCCAAGTGACTCAACAAATAAAGCTATGCTCCCTGGCAACGGCGCTAGAAAAAGGTCTTGATAACCCACAAGTATAGTGGATCACAACAGTTTTCGAGGGTAGAGTATTCAACCTAAATTTATAGATTCGACACAAGGGGAGCCAAAGAATATTTGAAGGTATTAGCAGCTGAGTTGTTAATTCAACCACACCTGGAGATTAATTATCTGCACCAACGTGATTAGTAGCAAAGTAATATGATAGTTTTGATAATAATAATAATAGCAGCAATGGTAACGGTAACAGTGATAACATTAGTTTTGTAACAAGTGCAACGGTAACGATAGCAGTAGTAACTTAGCAAGAACAATATAAGATAAATTCGTAGGCATTGGATCGGTGACTTGTTGGATTATATTCATCATGAGATAGTTATAACCTAGGGCGATACGGCACTAGCTCCAGTTCATTAATATAATGCAGGCATGTATTCCATAAATAGTCATACGTGCCTATGGAAAGAACTTGCATGACATCTTTTGTCTTACCATCCCGCGGCAGCGGGCTCCATACAGAAACTAAGGGATATGAAGGCCTCCTTTTAATAGAGAACTGGAACAAAGCATTAACACACGGTGAATACATGAACTCCTCAAACTACGGTCATCACCGGGAGTGGTCCCGACTATTGTCACTCCGGGGTTGCCGGATCATAACACGTAGTAGGTGACTATAACTTGCAAGATCGGATATAGAACATGGATATAATGGTGATAACATAAATGGTTCAGATCTGAAATCATGGCACTCGGGCCCAAAGTGACAAGCATTAAGCATGGCAAAGTCATAGCAACATCAATCTTAGAACATAGTGGATACTAGGGATCAGGCCCTAACAAAACTAACTCGATTACATGATGAATCTCATCCAACTCCTCACCGACCAGCGATCCTACAAAGGAATTGCTCACTCCCGGTGGGGAGCATCATGGAATTTGGCGATGGAGAAGGGTTGGTGATGACGAAGAACGAAGATCCCCCTCTCCGGAGCCCTAAACGGACTCTAGATCTGGCCTCCCGATGAAGAACAGGAGGTGACGGCGGCTCCGTATCATGGATCGCGATAATTCTTTCTCCCTGATTTTTTTGGAAAAATAAGATTTTTTAGCGTCGGTTTTAGGGTCTGTGAGGCCACCAGGTGGGGAGAACCCACCTGCGCGCGCCAGGAGGGGTGGCGTGCCCTGGTGGGTTGTCCCACCCAGGTGCCGCCTCCAGCGTATCTTGGCTCCAGAAATTCTTATTTATTGTACAAAAAATCCTCGCAAAGTTTCGTTCCATTCCGAGAACTTCTATTTCTGCACAAAAACAACACCATGGTAGTTCTGCTGAAAACAGCGTGAGTCCAGGGTTAGTTTCATTCAAATCATGCAAATTAGAGTCCAAAATAAGAGGAAAAGTGTTAGGAAAAGTAGATACGTTGGAGACGTATCAGCTACCTTTACCAAATCGTGGTCACACACTTAGCTCACACACAGTAGGACATGAACAGAACCATTCCAATTCATTGTCCAGATGGAATAGACCCAACACAACTCTAAGCATAGCAGGCATAGCAAGCAAGCATGGATGTGTAGTCACAACATGGCTCAAGAAATTCCTACTCATGCTAGTAGGTTTCAACTATTTACTATGGCAAAGACAGGTCATGCAGAGGAATGGGTTCAACTACCGCAACATGTAACAATTGAGTTGTTGTTTTCCTAATGTAGTAAAATAGATCAAGAGTGAGAGACTGGGGTTGTATCGGAATGCTCAAAGAGGGGTTTGCTTGCCTGACACTTTTGAAGATAGTAATGTTCTTCATCGGTGTCAACGATCACAATGTCGGAAACGTCGGCTACCGAGAAGGAAGAACACTGGCTAGCAGAGAAGGAACACAATCAATGCAATGCACATTCACATGAATGACATGTCATATTAAGGTATTGAATTCACCTCATGCAATATTTAGCTAAGTTAATTGAAGTGGAATTCAAACAAGATCAAATTGAACCTCCAAATGTTATTTCATAAATTGGCCTAATCATGATTTGTCATATTCAGTGATGTTAACCTGTTCAAACATGCATGATCATGACATAAACAGATTCTTCATATTTTTTGGATAATTTTTCATATATAATTTTTTTCATCTGAGTTACGGTTGAATTTCTATGAATTTTAGAAGTTTTAAGCATTTTCTGAAATTTCCTATTTTATTTAGAAATACGAAAATTCTAGTGAATGTATTCATGACATCAACACGGCGTCATAGTGATGTTAGCAGTCAACTAGGTCGGCCAGGGTCAAACCTGACGTGTGCGGTCCACACGGCACAGTGAGTTAAACAGGGTTTTATTTAAGCCTAAACTAATTTAGCTTGTTAATTAGGGCGTGGAGCCCGGTTGTCATTGAACCGGAAGGTTAGTTAGCCCTATCATTAGTGCTAATGATGGTGCCACATCGGCTGTGCTGGCGATTAGCCGCCGGCGACCTTTCCTCACGACGGAGTCCCATCGGGACGGCGCTATGAGTGTCGGCTGGATGCGCTGGAGGCACCAAAGGAAAGCCCATCCTTGCATGCATCAATGGGAGCCCATGGAATGCTCGAGGTGGCCGGAGATGATGGCTATGGAGACCTTGGCGGCAGCTAGAGCTCGGCTAGGTGTGGGCGTGGGGCTGCAGGGCACGGGGAGGCAAGCTGGGCGCTTGGTTAGGTTTCTGAGAGCTCCAGGGGTCCAAACCTGTGCTCAAACACGACGTTTGTGCACTATATCGAAGACAACGACATGGGTAGCGGCGAGGAGCTCACGGGATGGCGGGGATCAGGGCTAGAGCATAAATTATAAGAAGGGGATAGAGGGGGAATGCATGGGATCTCACATCAGTTTGAATGGAGTAGGCGACGAGGCTGGGGAAGCACGGGAGGGAGCAGATCGATCGGAGGCGTGCGGCGGCCGAAGGTTGAAGACATGCTCAATGGTGATGCGTCAGGGCTTCCTGGCTTGCTTGGCTTGCTATAGACAAAGAGGGCAACGATGTGGATCTTCTGGACACGTCGATGAGGTGAGGGGTGGACGGTGGTGCTCATCAGTGCTCTCGGACACGAGCAAGGAGAGCGGGGGAGAGAGGCAGAGGAGAGGGTGAGGACGGTGGAGAATGGGAGGGGGTCGAAGGGGTGTCATGGTGCTCGGGGGAGACGGTAGTAGCGATCAGACGGGTAGGAGGTGGCCGGGCGCGTGCCGGTGCGCGTAGGGCGCGTGCCCAGTCCTTCTATCCAAAGTAGGAAGATGACTGGCACAACATAGCTAGGCTGGGCTCTCCCTTATTTGTTTTTTCCATTTTCTATTTTGTTTTCTATTTTCTGCAGTCGTTTTGAATTTCGTTTGCTAACCGAATTATTTTTTTTCTTCTGAAAATTATTGTGGGAGCTAACTAAGTTATTCCAAAGCCCCACAAAATATTTTAGAATTACCGGAGCTATAAATGATTTATAGCGATTATAACCCCAGTCCAAATAGTTTTATGCCTTAATTCAAAAATCCAGAAATGACCTAGAAAAAATGTGCACCATTTTTGCAGAGGTTTTCACCCTTTTCAAAAATTATGAACTTTTCTGAAGGGCATTTTGGGTCCATTGAAAAAGAATTTATTTTAACCTATTGATTTAATTTGGTGCTAGGGTTTTGATCATCCCCAATTCAGATTTCAAATAAATTTAGACATGATGCATGGATGCAAATGCCACTATTTACAAACATTATCCTAGGGCTGTGAAAATATAAAATATCCAAGATTGGTACTATAATAGCATGGAATAATCAAAAAATATATATACATTGGAGATGTATCAAAGACTGATAAAATCACTTGTGTGTGGCAATACTCGGTTATATCAGATAATTAATCTTCATAGAGATGAAGTATAAGTTTTGAATTAATTGAATACAATTGAGATGTATAAAGTTCGATGGATATAATAGGATTCGGTGAATATTTATACTTCATGAATGTTATATGAGTAAATATGATTTACTTGATAAAACATAAGAACTAAAATATTTGAAGCAGTTGAAAGAAATTCAGGATGCAGATATAATATCATATGACAGAAGATAAAAGGATTCTTCTTTCATGAAGAACTATATCTAAGTCATGAGTTTAGCAAGCAATTGAATAATTGTGGAGCTATTATTACCAATTTTCTCTTATTAAATTTTGGGGGATTATGAATGAAATAGTGTAATATTCACTAAACAGATGCACCGTCTAAAAGGGTTGATAAAAACTATATAGAGTTATGGAATATTTTAGATGAAGGCTTCATTGTAGGGTTTTGTGTTCCTCTCACTAAATTCAAATGACAAAATGTTTATCATAGAATGAATATTTTTCAAGGAAAGTTTTTTTGTTAAAGGAGCAAGTGGTAGTATGATACAGTTTATTGAGATTATTAATCTCTGGCTTAAGATATGACAAGACTAAACCAGAAATGTTCTAGAATATTTTGTTTGTAAATCTAAGCACAATAATTGCTACATTAGATATAGAAGTTTTCAGTTAAGACGGTAACAAAATGCAAAGGTCAAATTATCGAACCTGCTACTTCATGTTAGAATAAGATGAAACCTATACACTACGAGGAAGCTATGATGGCACCCAACTAGGATTGGTATTACTAAAGCCATTTAAATCCAAAGTGAGGACAATATGTAAGGAACAAGTTTTGAACTGATGAAACCTTCACAAGGTGTATAAATGGATCTTCAAAATGTTCATGGCTAGTGATCCTAAAAAAAAGTTTTTTTACAAAAGTTTTGTTGAAAAGGAAGAACTGATCTTGTCAAATCTTTATTTTAGTAGCAATAATAAAAGTGTAAATGGATTACAATGGAGAGTGTTATTGATATATAACAAACAAAACTATTTTGAAAGAGATTTCAAAAGAATGTATATAAGATACAATCAAAGAGTTTTGACAAGAATACCAACATGATATCAATATTTCAAGTCATGAGTATGATTTGAAATAATGTATCAAATAGCTTGAATTTGATAAAATAATTGGAGAATTTAGAATTATATCAAAAACTTGTGGATACAAGAAGTTTAGTGGGAGCTCTATGACATTTATGATCTGACATATCTATGACATATCACCTGATCAGAAATAATATAAAATAATCTTTCTCAAAGGGACTTAGAATAATTGGATGAAAGTCTATATAGATAGATTGAAACTTCTGATTACACCAAGACATGTACGGTGATAAAGTTTTAAATTAGTTTAAAAAGGAGAAAATGCTTTCTCAAAATGTCACACAATATAAAACTATGCAAAATCAATAGTTGATGAGCATGTATGGATGAATAGGGTTCACTTTACTTCAGAAATTTAATTTATCATGTCTGTTATCAAAATGTACAAAGCCATATGTTTTGAATAGGCTAACTATTAGTAGTAAGTACCATAGTGATCTCTAAAAGATTCACAATGGTAATTGCTTAAAGTTTTAAGTACCTCAGTTGGATGAGAGTTTTGCTTCTTGTATTTATAGGATATGAAGAGATTGTTGTAAAGGTTACACAAAATAATTGTTGTAAAATTTACACAAGACAACTTCATGACTGATAAACTATGGGGCTATAAATTTTGAAATAGTTTTAGAAATGAACATAAATTGTGGATCTATAAATGACATAGTTAGAGACTTGAGAAGTTTTCAATATAATATAATATGGATCAATAAAAGTTGATGTAGTTCCAAATAAATATTGACTATATGGAGATATAGCAATTGGACTATATGGAGATATAGTGTTACTACGGAACGGACCATATGGAGATATAGTGTCACCATTAATGGAATAAATGAATTACACAATAAAACCAGATGTTACCGACACAAATAACATTGGGATTTGAAGAGTGTTAGATCTAGTGACAAAGGATCTACCACTAGCAAAGCATGAGCAGCATCAGATAAGCCATATGTGTTAAGAAAAACATGCAACTAGATTATTGACTCTAGTGCAAGTGGGAGACTGTTGGAAATATGCCCTAGAGGCAATAATATTTCAATATTTGTATTATTATGTTTCGGTGTTCATAATTAAGAGTTTATATTCTATGCTATAATTGTTGTGATCCTAGAATATGCAATTCAGTGGAAAACTCATATGCACTTGTGGAATGATAAGCGGTAAATAAAAGGCCCCTAGTCTTGCCTCTAGGACTACATCAAGTGTTGTTGATCACGTTTTCCAGATTTAGGATATCATTAAGTGTAATGATGATCCTAAAACAACACTGAGATTATGACGTTAGAAGAACGATCATATTGAATCGACCCAATCCTGTTTGTTATGAATTGAGTTAATATCATTTCCATTCAATTGTAATAACACAAAGTGTTAACGTGTGGTATTGCTCCTTAGACCATGAGAGTACCATGGTCACTTCTTACACACGTTGGGCTTTGGGGTTGCTGAAACGTTACCTGTAACACGGTGATCATAATGACAACTTACAGGTTCATCGGAAAGTTTGGCAAGTGACCGGATAGCTCGAGAGTGGGATTTGATCCTCCTACGATGGAGAGATATTATTAGGCCGCTCTCGGTGTGATGACATCAATCATCATCTGGCCAAACACACGTGACTTTGTCACGGGTATGCCGGAACACAATAACGAGAAAGAAGAACAAAACCGATAACGAGGATTTCGGTACAGTGAGCATGGTGATGACTCAGGAGGATACCGATGCATCCTGGGTTTTGTGAAGTATCGTGAAGCAAAGGAAACATCACACGATAACCAAAGGTTCACTCAAATATCATTCGTGTGCTCACAGGGACTAGTATGGACGTCCACGGTCCCGTTGTCGGTCATTGAACGAACGGTTTCACCCATGTCTGTGAGTTACCTAACCTACGGGGTCACAAGCTTAAGCCAATAACAATATAATGAGTGTTAGTGAGACAGGAGTCATGAGAATATATTTGTAGAATTATTTTATGAATATTCAGAATAGTTTGGAGAGGACCTGGAAGCGTTTCGGGGTCACGAGAAGGGTTTCGGTGAGTGTCGGGTAATACATGGTATTACCCATAAATTATATATAGGTAGAAAAAGTTTCCCGAGATGTTAATATATATATATATGGATTAGAAGTAATTATAACATTTCATATTTAATTTAAATATCAACAGGCCTAAAAAGGCCAAGAGGTAGAAGGCAACTTGGGCCAAAAAGGCCCAAGTGGGAAAGTGCCTCCTTCCCTAAGGAGGCCGAATTGGACAAGGGGAGGAATACTCCTCCCCATCCTAGGCAAGCGCACCAAGGGGAAAACTTCCCCCCTTGGTGGCTGCCCTCTCCTCCCCCTACAACCTATATATACATGAGGATTTTGCTCTTTTGAATATATAAGTTTTGGAGCCTCCTCTAGTTCTTCTAGTTCTTGTTCTACTTGGTCCTAGTTGACTAATTAGAGCTTGGCTAATCCTATTGTACTCATAATTTGAATCCCAATATGGTTCTAATCTCCTCCTTCTAATTCTTCAGTGACAATTAGCTCTGGACGGCGAAGCGCTGCCGGATCATGAAGGTTGCACGCTTGCAATCAAGTAGAGAGGCCACACTTCCGGTCTTCAGTTCGGAGACTGTTCATGGGTGGTACGAGGGATCGTTCATTGACGGTTCGAGGGACTCCAAGTATGATCTACACCGGCACGTTCTTCTTCCGCCGCAACTTGGTGACGATAACGATCGTGATCCCAACCTGTTATGCATCTTCATATTGATCTTGGGTGACTGTAGGTGCATTTTTTTGTTTTCTACTAAGTTTCCCAATAGTCAAAAAGTCACTCGGGCCCAACACGTCCTTCTTCCCCATCACCATCATGACGAGGATCTTTCCATCTTTCCATGCCTTCTCGTTCTTGCACGTCATCTTGTCCAACCGCCTGGAGGTAGTGGATGGATAACGAGGAGTGGGGTGCGGCGGCATGGCACCAATGCAACCCGCTAGATGGTTATGGCGTGATGAAGCGCATCATGGTGCGCCCTTGCGCGTTTCCTTGTTGGCCTTCTTGGCAGCCTTCTGGATCTGATGTTGTCAAGGAGGCTAGGGAAGAGACCATAGAGAATTGGAGCAGCTAGGGCTCGGTCAAAGAGAAGGAGAGGTATCGAGGGGATGAACCCCGGGCAGGCAACGAAATCCGGATCCTTTTCGAAAAACATCGGGGCCTGCATCGCCCCTCAATCCGGCCTGCGCTTGGCCGGGTTCATCAACCCGACAAAATCCCTCAACTCGGCCAAAACGGCTGGTGAGAGCCGGCCGAACCCGGCGAATCAAGACTTCTCCAATAAGCCAACCCCCCCGTGGCATCTTCCTCAACCCGGCCACGGGTCAGCTCCTGTCCCATCCGAGGCATACGATGGAACAAGTCCCCATAGAAGGGATGAGCGTGGCCACAGTAACCTACCAACTCTCCTGACAGGTAGAAGCGTGGCAACAGTGGCCTACCTACTTCGCTGACTGAGGTCGGCGTGGCTATGGTACACCCCACGTCATTGCTGACACTAGCTGACAGCGACTGATGGTGTCCTGTATTAGGGGGTACTCACCACATCATCTCCCGGCCAGCTGGATCGGGCCGAGGACCCCCATGGCGGTTCACTTATGGGCCACTTCGGGCAGCCCATGCCGCATACAAGGAGGATTCCACAAGACTTGGCGCACAAGACAAGGACTCCTCTAAACCCTGGGCCTATGATGCATATATAAACCGAGGCCAGGCTAGTCAATAGACAATCTAATATTCATTAAAACAATCTCGTGGTAGATACATGTACTCTGTACTACACCCCATATGAATACAGTCAAAAGCAGGACGTAGGGTTTTACCTCCATCAAGAGGGTCCGAACCTGGGTGACATCCCATGTCCATGTTACCATCGCTCCAAAACACCTAGCTTAGGTTCCCTACTACGAGATATGCCGGATATAAAACCGACATTTGTGCTTTCATTGAGAGCCTGCTAGCAGTCGCCATGGTGCGATGGGAATTCGGATCGTCTCCGGCGCGATCTACGCATCGGAGCCGAGCTTTATGGTCGATGTCGGCATCTTTGTTGCCGGCTCGACTGGTCACCTCGGCTGGACCGAGGGCCGCGCTCCATGTTAGATCATCAAGATCAGACGGATACTTTCATCATCATCAGCTTAAATTTCAACCGAGACCATGGAAAAGTCGTCCATGGAGCCTGGGGCTCATCGTCAACATTGCCCTCGTGCGATCGCATAAATTTTTTTGTACAGCAGAATTGTTTTCATCGCCACCATCTCCTCAGGAGTCGATTTGATGAACCCTTTGGTGGAATTGTGCGGAATTAAGTATACAACAACCTGTATAATTTCGTTGCCTTTCGATGGAGGAATCTCCGGCGATCTATGATATACCGGAGACGTGTCGATCTGGACGGGAATCTGGACGATTTTTGGGCATGGTCTCCAGAGTCTAGCTCGGAGGTTATTTGGAAGATCCAACTGTTTATCTTCTACGTAATTTCCATATCTACCACCTCTCAAAATTTCAGCTCGATCTGACCGTTCAAACTCCGGGAACCTTCTGATTAGTGCATCACTTCTCGGATCTGTTTTCTACGCGAATACCAATCCGACCTGAGTTCATCTTTTTCCACCAACAGGATATTGGACAACATTTTTAAAAGAATCTCTTTCGAGGGTATTGTTTTTTATTTCTGAACACATGCTCACAAATTTTGCTCCTTTTTGAAGGTAACCTTCACCGTCAGACCGGTGTCAAACCAGCCCTTGCTCCACGTCTGCCAACCTGCGGTAGACAGATCATCGCTTCATCGAGCCAAGCCTAACCTTATCGGATCATCAGCTCGGCAAGTCGAACAAGAGTTCATCATCGCAAAGGCTAAATCATCACCAACACCATCGCCCCACGGATTGCACAGGTTAGGCGCGTCGACATCGCCGCTCGGTCACTTCATCAATCCGGCATTGACCGCGTCAGAAGTTATGACCAGTGTCGGCATGGCCGACCCGTAGCTTCTTCAAAACAATGTCTCCCACGCCGAACCGCTTCAACACCTCGACTGGCACGGTGGCTGCAACGTCACCTTACCGACCTGCTCCGTCACCTCGGCTGGACCGGAAGCTTCACCATCTCTTCATCAACCTACTTTGGAGACTTCGGCGTCACCAGCCGACCAACTTCGTCATGTTAGCTAGACCGGGGGCTTCGCTTCACCGCGTCCCAGCCGAGCACGCGCACACAACATCAACCTAGCGCTGGCACTAGTACTATTACTAGAAGCAAATCTATGAACGCCCGCGTGGGTCTCTTTGGATTGCTACAACAAATAAACCAGGTGCTATTATTCCTACTAATTTTTTACTTGCATGGGCTTATTTTTCCCGAGGAATATTACTCTGGTTTGTTTCATCCTCTGTACACAGAACTGCCAAATGCCGGCCGCATTAACGATGGTTGGGTGATTGTTCGGTCAGTTTCCCGTCTGCAATTCGGCAAACGCCACATCGGGTACTAGGACCGCCCTGCGAATTCAGGCTGTGCCACGCCGACGCCCCGCATTGACATTGGCTTCGACACCAGGCCACGTCTCTTTAAAAATTAATTTGCGTGAATTAATTATGCAAGGATTTTTTATATATTTATATTATTATTTTTTGGACTAAACTATTTTATACATGTAGGTAATCGACTTCGACTGCATCACGCGGTCACTTCGGTAAGCCGACGTCGTCGTCCCAATCGGCATAAATCAACTCGCGTGATCACCTTGTTGGTCAAATTGCCATACCGACATGTTCGGTTGCCTTGGTGATTTCGGCATCGCTGAGAGAGCTCTACCTCATCGAGTGTACGACACACGGGCCATATTTCTTTTATTTCCCGCTTTGCATAAATTATTAATTATGCAACGCTTTTGTTAATTTATTACTATTATCTTCGGCTTGCACTATTTTCTATGCACAGCTAAATGATCTGGGTTGGGCAGCGCTGTCACCTCGGCGTACTGACGTACCACGCCACCTCGGTTGGACTGGTGGCTTCGTCATCACTTCATTAAACCACACCGAGGACTTCGGCGTCATGCTGCCGGCCTGCTCCGTCGCCTCGGTCGGACTGGGGGTTCCATCTCGCCACATTGGCCGTGCTATGCCACTTCGAAATGCCGAGCTCTTTGCTCCGCCACCTCAAGACCGGCTTGGGGGTTGGGACCTCATCACTCCATAAGCTCGGGCTGCGCATCGACATCGAGTTCATTAACCAGCTAAGTCACTTCCATGCTTAGTTTTTTTAATTCTCGTTTGGTTCGACCAAACTTTATATTTATGTTAAACAAAAAACTTAGTTTGTTAAAAACGTTATTTGTTAAAAACACTTCCTTTACCCAAGTTAACTGGGGGCTCTTAAATTTGTACGAGCCATTCTATAATAATTGTTTTCTTTTTAGTCATTGCAAAGTCTTTTTCTACCACTCCTTTCTCGACTTGAGTGTGTGGTCAATAGTCGGTAGCCCGTTTTCTCTCTAATATCGCTCGAATTTAGTTTGCTAAACTGGCCTAACAAGCAGTACTCTGCCTTCGGGATAGGAGGTGGCAGCCATAGGCTGACCCGCTTGAAGTCTTGAGATCGGATGTGTCATATCAATGCACGACATAAGCACAAAAATAAGACCAATTTTCAGATTGGCACCAAATGACTTGATTTAGTTTGGGCGTAAAGTTTTTACTGAATTTTTTGGTTTTCCAAGCTTATGTCACTTTTAAACTATTTGTGTGTTTCTAGCATAAGTCTCGGAGTGCAATGCCGGACACCAATAGAGATTCGGCAAAAACATTCTCGGATATTGATATATATGCATCGGTTTCGAATTGTGTCTTCGGTCAATAGTTAGGTTGCCCGGCTACTATGCTTGCCTCCTACGTTTCGCTTTGTTCAGCTAGTGTGCAAAGGGAGAACCACTGCGATTGTGCTTCCAGCTCGAATGGTTAAGCACCTTAGTGGAGAAAGCCGAAAACTGACTGTCACAATGGGCGTAAACTGGTCAGCGATCCGATGATGGTGTCAAACTATAGATCGATAGTGATTACTCCGTGTTAAACGATGGTCCTTTCATAACATTGGCCGAAGTGTTAATGGTTAGACTTCGGTCGGTGCCGAACACTAACCGGGAGCTTGTAGCTAGCTTCCCCAGTTTAAAGCTCCTACGACTAAGTGAAAGTTATAAAGCTCGCGTATCTGATTGCCTTGTTTCCGCTAACACAACCGCCTTCGAGCACCGAGACGTTGGCTAAGGGTTGTTTTGTTACTGTGGAAACACCCTGCGTAGTATCAACAAAGGGGTAGAAACCGACAATGGGCCACTTTCAACTAATAAACGGTCGCAATAGAGTCAAAATAAACATATATTCTCAGTGTTTGTATTCAATATACAAGCGCTGCCTTCCGTAATTATTGTTATAAAGCCATAAATATGCATCAAATTTGACTTCAAATTTTGGCCAAGCTGGGTTTCCTGTCTCCTGTGTTTAACCCTGCTACGTCTTGAGCTTGCGTTGGTTTTCCCCGAAGAGGAAGGGATGATGCAGCAGAGTAGCGTAAGTATTTCCCTCAGTTTTTGAGAACCAAGGTATCAATCCAGTAGGAGCCCACGCTCAAGTCCCTCGTACCTGCACAAAGCGATAGCTACTCGCAACCAACGTGATTAGGGGTTGTCAAGCCCTTAAAAGTCACTTACGAGAGTGAGATCTGATAGATATAATATTTTTGGTATAAAGATGCAAAGTAAAAAGTAAAGGCAAAGTAAAAAAGCAAAGCAAGATTAAAGTAATGGAGATTGATATGATGAGAATAGACTCGGGGGCCATAGGTTTCACTAGTGGCTTCTCTCAAGAGCATAAGTATTCTACGGTGGGTGAACAAATTACTATTGAGCAACTGACAGAATTGAGCATAGTTATGAGAATATCTAGGCATGATCATGTATATAGGCATCACGTCTGTGACAAGTAGATCGAAACGATTCTGCATCTACTACTAATACTCCACTTATCGACCGCTATCCAGCATGCATCTAGAGTATTAAGTTAAAAACAGAGTAACACCTTAAGCAAGATGACATGATGTAGAGAGATAAATTCATGCAATATGAAATAAACCCCATCTTGTTATCCTCTATGGCAACGATACAATACGTGCCTGGCTGCCCCTTCTGTCACTGGGTAAGGACACCGCAAGATCGAACCCAAAGCTAAGCACTTCTCCCATGGCAAGAACTACCAATCTAGTTGGCCAAACCAAACGGATAATTCGAAGAGACTTGAAAAGATAACCAATCATACATAAAAGGATTCAGAGAAGATTCAAATATTATTCATAGATAGACTTGATCATAAACCCACAATTCATCGGTCTCAACAATCACACCGCAAAAAGAAGATTACATCGAATAGATCTCCACAAGAGAGGGGGAGAACTTTGTATTGAGATTCAAAGAGAGAGAAGAAGCCATCTAGCTACTAACTATGGACCCGAAGGTCTGAGGTAAACTACTCACACTTCATCGGAGAGGCTATGATGATCTAGAAGCCTCCGTGATGACGGCCCTCTTCCGGCGGAGCTCCGGAACAGGCCCCAAGATGGGATCTCATGGATACAGAAAGTTGCGGCAGTGGAATTAGGTTTTTGGCTCCTGTTCTGATCGTTTGGGGGTACGTGTGTATATATAGGAGGAAGAAGTACGCCGGAGGAGCAACGAGGGGCCACGAGGCAGGGGGGCGCGCCCCCACCCTCGTGACCGCCTCTTTTGTTCCTTGGAGGAGGGTCCAAGTCTCCTGGATCACGTTCGGTGAGAAAATCACGTTCTGTTTGGACTCCGTTTGATATTCCGTTTATCTGAAACACTGAAATAGGCAAAAAACAGCAATTCTGGGCTGGGCCTCCGGTTAATAGGTTAGTCCCAAAAATAATATAAAAGTGGAAAATAAAGCCCAATATAGTCCAAAACAGTAGATAATATAGCATGGAGCAATCAAAAATTATAGATACGTTGGAGACGTATCAGGCATCCCCAAGCTTAATTCCTGCTCGTCCTCGAGTAGGTAAATGATAAAAAGAGAATTTTTTATGTGGAGTGCTACTTGGCATAATTTCAATGTAAATCTTCTTAATTGTGGTATGAATATTCAGATTAGAAAGTTTCAAGACAAAAGTTTATATTGACATAAAAAATAATAATACTTCAAGCATGCTAATAAAGCAATTATGTCTTCTCAAAATAACATGGCCAAAGAAAGTTATCCCTACAAAATCATATAGTCCGGCTACTCCATCTTCACCACATAAAGTATTTAAATCATGTACAACCCCGATGACAAGCCAAGCAATTGTTTCATACTCTAACTTTTTCAAAACTTTTTCAATCTTCACGCAATACATGAGCGTGAGCCATGGATATAGCACTATAGGTGTAATAGAATGGTGGTTGTAGAGAAGACAAAAAGGAGAAGAAGGTCTCACATCAACTAGGCATATCAACGGGCTATGGAGATGCCCATCAATAGATATCAATGTGAGTGAGTAGGGATTGCCATGCAACGGATGCACTAGAGCTATAAGTATTTGAAAGCTCAAAAAGAAACTAAGTGGGTGTGCATCCATCTTGCTTGCTCATGAAGACCTAGGGCAATTTTGAGGAAGCCCATCATTGGAATATACAAGCCAAGTTCTATAATGAAAAATTCCCACTAGTATATGAAAGTGATAACATGAGAGACTCTTTACTATGAAGATCATGGTGCTACTTTGAAGCACAAGTGTGGTAAAAGGATAGTAACATTGTCCCTTCTCTCTTTTTCTCTCATTTTTTTGTTTGGGCCTTTTCTCGTTTTTTATGGCCTCTTTTAATTTTTTTGGGCTTCTTTGGCCTCTTTTTATTTATTTATTTTTCGTTCGGGGTCTCATCCCGACTTATGGGGGAATCATAGTCTCCATCATTCTTTCCTCACTGGGACAATGCTCTAATAATGATGATCATCACACTTTCATTGTTCTTATAACTCAACAATTACAACTCGATACTTAGAACAAAATATGACTCTATGTGAATGCATCCGGCGGTGTACCGGGATATGCAATATGACAATGGTGGAGTGTGTCATGAACGGAACGGTGGAAAGTTGCATGGCAATATATCTCGGAATGGCTATAGAAATGACATAATAGGTAGGCATGGTGGCTGTTTTGAGGAAGGTATATGGTAGGTGTATGATACCAGCGAAAGGTGCGCGGTATTAGAGAGGCTAGCAAAGGTGTAAGGGTGAGAGTGCGTATAATCCATGGACTCAACATTAGTCATAAAGAACTCATATACTTATTGCAAAAATCTAGAAGTTATCAAAGCAAAGTATTACGTGCATGCTCCTAGGGGGATAGATTGGTAGGAAAAGACCATCACTTGTCCCTGACCACCACTCATAAAGAAGACAATAAATAAATAAATCATGCTCCGACTTCATCACATAACGGTTCACCATACGTGCATGCTACGGGAATCACAAACTTTAACACAAGTATTCTTTAAATTCACAACTACTCAACTAGCATGACTTTAATATTATCACCTCCATATCTCAAAACAATTATCATGCTTCAATCTTTTCTTAGTATTCAACACACTCAAAAGAAAGTTTCACAAATCCTGAATACCAAGCATATTATTATTAAGAAAATTACCATGCTATTAAGAGACTCTCAAAATAATTTAAGTGAAGCATGAGAGATCAATAGTTTCTTTAAAACAAATCCACCACCATGCTCTAAAAGGTCTAAGTGAAGCACATAGAGAAAAATTATAATGCTCAAAAGATATAAGAGAAGCACATAGAGCAAAACTACTTAGCTCAAAAGATATAAGTAAAGCACATAGAGCAAAACTACTTAGCTCAAAAGATATAAGTGAAGCACATAGAGTATTCTATCAAATTTTAATTCATGTATGACTCTCTCAAAAGGTGTGTAGAGCAAGGTTGATTGTGGCACACAAAGACACAAAGACACAAATAATACAAGACGCTCTAAGCAAAACACATATCATGTTGGTGAATAAAAATATAGTTCCAAGTAAATTACCGATGGAAGTGGACGAAAGAGGGGATGCCTTCCGGGGCATCCCCAAGCTTTGACTTCTTGGTGTCCTTGGATTATCTTGGGGGTGCCATGGGCATACCCAAGCTTAGGCTCTTGCCACTCCTTGTTCCATGATCCATCAAAAGAATTCACCCAAAACTTGAAAACTTCACAACACAAAACTCAAAATAGAAAACTCGTGAGCTCCGTTAGCGAAAGAAAACAAAAGACCACTTCAAGGTACTGTAGTGAAATCATTCTTTATTTATATTGGTGTTAAACCTACTGTATTACAACTTCTCTATGGATTATAAACTATTTTACTAGCCATAGATTCATCAAAATAAGCAAACAACACACGAAAAACAGAATCTGTCAAAAACAGAACAGTCTGTAGTAATCTGTAGCTAGTGCAAGATCTGGAACCCCAAAAATTCTAAAATAAATTTCTGGACGTGAGTAATTTATCTATTAATCATCTTAAAAAAGAATTAACTAAATAGAACTCTTCAAATAAAAATGACAGCAGTTCTCGTGAGCGCTAAAGTTTCTGTTTTTTACAGCAAGTTCAACAAGACTTTCCCCAAGTCTTCCCAACGATTCTACTTGGCACAAACACTAATTAAACAAAAAAACACAACCAAAACAGAGGCTAAATAAATTATTTATTAAATAACAGCAAGGATAAATATTGAGTTGACTCCCGACAAACGTTTTTCTTTAAAGCCGTATAGCTAGGCATAATATTTTAATGATGCTCACATGAAAGACAAGAATTGAAGCACAAAGAGAGCATCATAAAGCATGTGAAAAACACATCTAAGTCTAACATACTTACTATGCATAGGCATCTTATAGGCAAACAAATTATCAAGGCAAGCAAAAACTAGCATATGCAAGGAAGAGGAAAGAAACAATAGCAATCTCAACATAACGAGAGGTAATTTAGTAACATGAAAATTTCTACAACCATATTTTCCTCTATCATAGTAATTACATGTAGGATCATAAGCAATTTCAACAAAATAGCTATCACATAAAATATTTTCGACATGATCCACATGCATGCAAAGTTGACACTCTTCCAAAATAGTGGGATTAACATTAACTAAAGTCATGACTTCTCCAAACCCACTTTTATCAAGATTTTCATAAGATTGAACATTCTCCAAATATGTGGGATCTAAAATTGACACTCTTCCAAACCCACTTTCAGTAATATTGCAAACACTATTATCAATCTCATATTCATCATGGGGCTTAAATAAATTTTCAATATCATAAGAAGAATCACCCCAATCATGATCATTGCAACAAGTAGAGGACATAGCAAAACTAGCATCTCCAAGCTTAGGGTTTTGCACATTATTAGCACAATTGACATCAAGAGAGTTTATAGTAAAATCATTGCAATCATGCTTTTTATTCAAAGATCTATCATGAAACGCTTCATAAAGTAATTCATCACACTTTTCAGATTCACGAATTTCAAGCAAAACCTCATAAAGATAATCTAGTGCACAAAACTTACTAGCAACTGGTTCATCATAATTAGATCTCTTAAAAAGATTAGCAAGCGGATGAGGATCCATAGATCTTAGGTTCTCTGTTTAGTAATAAATAAACAACTATTCCAACCATACGAGCAAACAAGAAACGGGCAAAAGAGGCAAATAGAGAGGGAGGATAGAGAGAGAGGGCGAATAAAACGACAAGGGTAAGTGGGGGAGAGGAAAACGAGAGGCAAATGGCAAATAATGTAATGCGGGAGATAGGGATTGTGATGGGTACTTGGTATATTGACTTTTTGCATAGACTCCCCGGCAATGGCGCCAGAAATCCTTCTTGCTACATCTTGAGCTTGCGTTGGTTTTCCCCGAAGAGGAAGGGATGATGCAGCAGAGTAGCGTAAGTATTTCCCTCAGTTTTTGAGAACCAAGGTATCAATCCAGTAGGAGCCCACGCTCAAGTCCCTCGTACCTGCACAAAGCAATAGGTACTCGCAACCAACACGATTAGGGGTTGTCAAGCCCTTAACGGTCACTTACGAGAGTGAGATCTTATAGATATAATATTTTTGGTATTTTTGGTATAAAGATGCAAAGTAAAAAGTAAAGGCAAAGTAAAAAGCAAAGCAAGATTAAAGTAATGGAGATTGATATGATGAGAATAGACCCAGGGGCCATAGGTTTCACTAGTGGCTTCTCTCAAGAGCATAAGTATTCTACGGTGGGTGAACAAATTACTGTTGAGCAATTGACAGAATTGAGCATAGTTATGAGAATATCTAGGCATGATGATGTATATAGGCATCAGGTCCGTGACAAGTAGATCGAAACGATTCTGCATCTACTACTACTACTCCACTCATCGACCGCTATCCAGCATGCATCTAGAGTATTAAGTTAAAAACAGAGTAATGCCTTAAGCAAGATGACATGATGTAGAGAGATAAATTCATGCAATATGAAATAAACCCCATCTTGTTATCCTCGATGGCAATGATACAATACGTGCCTTGCTGCCCCTTTTGTCACTGGGTAAGGACACTGCAAGATCGAACCCAAAGCTAAGAACTTCTCCCATGGCAAGAACTACCAATCTAGTTGGCCAAACCAAACGGATAATTCGAAGAGACTTGCAAAGATAACCAATCATACATAAAAGAATTCAGAGAAGATTCAAATATTATTCATAGATAGACTTGATCATAAACCCACAATTCATCGGTCTCAACAAACACACCGCAAAAAGAAGATTACATCGAATAGATCTCCACAAGAGAGGGGGAGAACTTTTATTGAGATTCAAAGAGAGAGAAGAAGCCATCTAGCTACTAACTATGGACCCGAAGGTCTGAGGTAAACTAATCACACTTCATCAGAGAGGCTATGATGATGTAGAAGCCCTCCGTGATGACGGCCCTCTTCCGGTGGAGGTTCGGAACAGGCCCCAAGATGGGATCTCGTGGATACAGAAAGTTGCGGCAGTGGAATTAGGTTTTTGGCTCCTGTTCTGATCGTTTGGGGGTACGTGTGTATATATAGGAGGAAGAAGTAGGACGGAGGAGCAATGAGGGGCCCACGAGGCAGGGGGCGCGCCCTAGGGGTGGGGCGTCCCCCACCATCGTGACTGCCTCTTTTGTTCCTTGGAGAAGGGTCCAAGTCTCCTAGATCACGTTCAGTGAGAAAATCACGTTCCCGAAGATTTTTATTCCGTTTGGACTCCGTTTGATATTCCGTTTATCTGAAACACTGAAATAGACAAAAAACAACAATTCTGGGCTGGGCCTCCGGTTAATAGGTTAGTCCCAAAAATAATATAAAAGTGGAAAATAAAGCCCAATATAGTCCAAAACAGTAGATAATATAGAATGGAGCAATCAAAAATTATAGATACGTTGGAGACATATCAAACCCTACATTCCCAATTGTTAAGCTAGGGGGTAAAGGGAGCACCTCCGTGATTGTTACTACCGGGTCATTCGGATTAGTACCTCGGACTGGGTGAAGCCGAAAGCTAGCTATCTTAATAATATAATTGGTCGGCAGCGACGGAAGTGAAAATTTCGGTTCATTAAGACCATAGAGCTCGGGAACTTTCCCCACACTAAATCCTCGATATTTTCTTCCCACATTGATCGTAGGTGAGGTTTCATGATCATGATCAACAAGACAAGTCAAAGAAAGGAACCGATAGCGGGACTATTTTTTGGAAGATGTTTCTTACGTTAAAAAGTAATATAACATATCTCTCCGTGTACCTTTGTTTTTAAAACCATATGGCCGGATTGCCTTGTTTGTCATAAGTCTTTGCCCTTATAAAGGCTTTACAAAGTAGGACAAACACTCCCCGGCTACTGGTCGAGGAGGTTGAAGCCGATGGTCGGTCATCAAAGTTTTGTACAATGCGGATCCGAGCATTAATAATGTAGAGTGCTTGGATACGTATAATCATTACAAAAAATTTGTGATTTTACTCCGGATATCGATCCTTAATTCGGTCATCCGTGCCCACATTACGGCTCGGGGGCTACTAGGCTTCGGGCTTCATTTACTAACATTGAAGGGGCACATTGATCCCCTGATCTGGTGTTGCCACCCGACCAGTGTCTCGGGGGCTACTGCATTGCCTATTCAATACAAAAAATTCAAAGTGCTCAGTGTTCGGCTTGACCGAACTATAGGCAAATACGTCTTCGGACAACAATAGGTACCATCTGTGACTTATCCGGCATCAAGCTAATATATTACGATGACTTCTCAAAACCCCCTCTCAAGGGCCCGTTCACCGATCACTATCTCCTCTAATGTGCATCTCAGATTTTAGGCCGACACACACCTTGAGGGATACTGGCTATATATCTCGTCACTAAATAAATTGAATCAATCGGAAATAAAATTCGCAAACAATCAGCCCAAGTTCGAGGTGGTACATCACCTCGGAAGCAGTCTGGCATAAAACTCGCCTGCGAGCGGCTGGCTCCATAGAGAACTTTTTCAGTGATAAGCTCAAGTAACCTCCTTCAATTTTTTTAAACACGAGGTAATCTATGACACTTCGGATACAGTCCGGCGTTGGAGCTCAGAAGCGGTCCGATGTTGGTGTTTGGCTGCAAAAGATACCTCGGATGTAGTCCGACCTTGGGGCTCGGACGCAAGAGGACATCACCGCAGGGAAACAACTTCAAACCCGAGGTGTGGCGTAAAAAATAACAAGGCATTCCTAGAGGCCGAAAACTTAAAGGGGCTCCTCAGATACCCAACGTGTAAACTCTTCGGATTCACTTCGACGGTCCTCAAGATCGAAGATGAGGAGATTTGTTGAACCCATTTTCAAGACCGACGACCGAAGATGAAGAATAGTTCAGAAGAATCGAGGAGCGTCCTCAACTTGAAGACCGGTTCAAGGGGCTACTGACGGTGTCCTGGACTTAGGGGTACTCACCACATCGTCTCCCGACCAGCTGGATCGGGCCAAGGACCCCGATGGCAGTTCACTTATGAGCCACTTCGGACAGCCAATGCCGCATACAAGGAGGATTCCACAAGACTTGGCGCACAAGAGAAGGACTCCTCTAAACCCTAGGCCTACGGTGCATATATAAACTAAGGCCAGGCTAGTCAATAGACAATCTAATATTCATTAGAACAATCTCGTGGTAGATATATGTACTCTGTACTACACACCATATGAATACAATCAAAACCAGGACGTAGGGTTTTACCTCCATCAAGAGGGTCTGAACCTGGGTAAAATCCCGTGCCCATGTTACCATCGCTCCAAGACGCCTAGCTTAGGACCGCTACTACGAGATATGTCGGATATAGAACTGACAGCGACCAGGCAGTGCGCCATTGTAGCCGAGTCGACCCGGCCACTCCGTGATGATCGACAAGACAGAGAACAGTTCCCTCTGGCACATGGGGCCTGCGCCCGAAGAACCCAGCGAGCCCTGGCACCCGGCGGGTCCTAGCACCGGCTTCCCGCACGCTGACAACCCGGCCCCACCTCCATGTAACTTTACCATTATAGCCCTGGGGGGTGACCTATTGTCGGTGTCAAAACTGGCGGATCACGAGTAGGGGGTCCCGAACTGTGCGTCTAGGCGGATGGTAACAAGAGGCAGGGGACGCAATGTTTTACCCAGGTTCGGGCCCTCTTGATGGAGGTAAAACCCTATGTCCTGCTTGATTAATATTGATGATATGGGTAGTACAAGAGTAGATCTAGCACGAGATCAGAGAGGTTAAACCCTAGAAGCTAGCCTATGGTATGATTGTTGTTCCTACGGACTAAAACCCTCTGGTTTATATAGACACCGGAGAGGGCTAGGGTTACACAGAGTCGGTTACAATGGTAGGAGATCTACATATCCGTATCGCCAAGCTTGCCTTCCACGCCAGGGAAAGTCCCTTCCGAACACGGGACAAAGTCTTCAATCTTGTATCTTCATAGTCCAGGAGTCCGGCCGAAGGTATAGTCCGGCTATCCGGACACCCCCTAATCCAAGACTCCCTCGGTAGCCCCCGTACCAGGCTTCAATGACGACGAGTCCGGCGCGCAGATTGTCTTCGGCATTGCAAGGCGGTTTCTCCTCCAATTTCCGTGTACCTGTCGAATAATGTCCGGTTTCTTGTAAATGTAGCGCTCCTTGGCTTCTACGCCCAACAATGGCCGTCTTCCACGTGTCAAACGAATACGAAAAGTCAGGGTGTTTTTATATTTACACCCCTAGCCACATGAATGAGCCGCCTATTTAAGGGGACGAGGATTTAGATCCAAACCACACCTTCTCCCCTCCGCGAGTATTCATCAGAGCGTATCCAAGAGAGGTCCATTCTATCATGGCCGGCTGCCGCAGCTCCTCCTCTCGCCCTTCCAGCCCTCAGCCTGGAGATTGGGAGAGATGCTCCATCCCGCACAGCGAGCTAGTGACGCTCCAGACTAAGGGATTTCTCCCCCCGGCCTATATGGTCCCGGTTCGAGCTGGACTTGCCACCTATAATGGCGGAGAGCAAGCGGAGAGCGCCCCCAATCCCTCCAAAGGAGACCGGGTATGCCTTGTCCCTTACTTAGTAAGAGGGCTCGGATTTCCAATTCATCCGTTTCTCCGGGGGCTAATGGAGTCCTATGGCCTCCAGCTGCACAACCTCACGCCTGCCTCCATATTGCATATCGCGGGCTTCGTAGCCATTTGCGAGCTGTTTTTGGGCTGCGAGGCTCATTTTGCGCTGTGGAAAAGGCTATTCTGCCTTGTGCCCCGTTCTCAGAAGGGGTCAATATATCAAGTGGGCGGAGCCGAAGTGTGGCGCATCGCCGGGACCGGATATCTATCTGGAACCCCAAAGAAGGCGTCCGAGGATTGGCCTTCGGAATGGTTTTATATAGAGGACGTCCCGCTGCCGGATCCTGTCTGGATCGGCCTCCCTGAGTTCGATGGTGCTCCCCTAAAGAAGCGCCTAAGCTGGCGTCCACGAAGCCCTCAGAGGGAAAGCGACAAGGACGTTCTTTACCTGATGGGCCGGATAAGATTGTTAGCTCATTCTGGACTGACCATGATCGGGGTCATGGCCATATGCTTCATGCGAGGGGTGTAGCCGCTCCAGTATAGAGGCCACCCCATGTGGGACTTCAACGGGGAGGACGGCGCCACCCGCCACGGCCGTAAGGGGCCGGATTCGGCTGCCGCTCTAATAAAGATCTTGTCCGCTTTGTACAAGGGAGAAGAGGAGGAATTTCTCCGCGTCAACCCACAAGGTGGATTTTCTATGTACAATCCCCCAAGTTGGGTAAGTGGACACTTTTACTTGCCCATCCGTTTTATATTCCCATCGTTAAATATTCAGTCTAACGACTTCAATGCAGGAACCGCGCCAGGCTATTAAAGAAATAAACAGCCCTCCTCCACAACCCGAGGATCCGGGACGGTCCCTCGACCCGGCCTCTCAAGAGGATCCGGACTTATCTGTGGAGCTGATTGATGGGGTGTTTCATCAATTGAGCAGGGACAACGCCTTGGTGGCCATTACGACCGATTACCCAGGGCTACTCCCAGCCTCACAGGTAACTGAGACCGAAGTCCCAGCACTTTGAAAAGGGATCTATCCTCACGTGTTTTCGATTGTCGTATGTCAACCGTGTTTTGCAGGGGAGGTCCTTGAGACGGGAGGTCGATGAAAGTGCAACTATCCCTATGTGGTTTTGGTAATTCATAACAACATATAGCTCATTGAGCTAATGCTATTTCAAGATGATTATTTCAGGAAAGCTCAATGATTGGCATGGCATGGATGTGAAAGTGGAACCCTCAAAATGCTAAGGACAAAGAATTGGCTCAAGCTCAAAAGTTCAAGACTCTTCATTTTATATTTTAGTGATCCAAGATCACATTGAGTCTTTAGGAAAAGCCAATACTATCAAGGAGGGATGAGGTGTTGCTTAATGAGCCTCTTGCTTTATGTGCTTGGTGATATGCTCCAAAATCCTCAACCACTTTTCCATAGCCACAAATGACCTAAACCCTAAGCCAAACTCGGTCATACCGATTCTTTCAATCCGGCGCCACCGAGTTTCACTTGTCATTTGCCACTGCCAAACCCTAGCAATTCGGTCCTACCAATAAGGATCTCGGTCTCACCGAGATGGGATTGCAAACTCTCTGTTTCCCTTTTGTAACTTTTCGGTCTCACCGAAAGAGCGAATCGGTCCCACCGAGATTGCAATGTAAACTCTATGTTTCCTTCTTGTAACTTTTCGGTCTCACCGAAAGAGCGAGTTGGTCCCACCGAGTTTGCCTGACCAACTCTCTGGTTAGCTTATTGCCAAACTCGGTCTCACCGAGTTTGTGCAATCGGTCTCACCGAGATTACGTTATTCCCAAACCCTAACCGAATCGGTCCTACCGAGTTGCATGTCAGTCCCACCGAAATTCCTAACGGTCACTAGGTTTACTATTTTGATCCGACCGAGTTTTCTGATTCGGTCCCACCGAGATTGGTAAATTGTGAGTAACGATTGGATTTTGTGTGGAGGCTATAAATACCCCTCCACCTCCTCTTCACTCATGGAGAGAGCCATCAGAACACATACACCATTCCAACTCATATGTTCTGAGGGAGAAACACCTACTCATATGTTGAGGCCAAGATATTCCATTCCTACCATATGAATCTTGATCTCTAGCCTTCCCCAAGTTGCTTTCCACTCAAATCTTCCTTCCATCAGATCCAAATCCTATGAGAGAGAGTTGAGTGTTGGGGAGACTATCATTTGAAGCACAAGAGCAAGGAGTTCATCATCAACACATCATTTGTTACTTCTTGGAGAGTGGTGTCTCCTAGATTGGCTAGGTGTCACTTGGGAGCCTCCGACAAGATTGTGGAGTTGAACCAAGGAGTTTGTAAGGGCAAGGAGGTCGCCTACTTCGTGAAGATCTACCGCTAGTGAGGCAAGTCCTTCATGGGTGATGGCCATGGTGGGATAGACAAGGTTGCTACTTCGTGGACCCTTCGTGGGTGGAGCCCTCCGTGGACTCGCGCAACCGTTACCCTTCGTGGGTTGAAGTCTCCATCAATGTGGATGTAGGATAGCACCACCTATCCGAACCACGGGAAAAACATCCATGTCTCCAATTGCGTTTGAATCCTCAAAACCCTTCCCTTTATATTCTTGCAAGTTACATGCTTTACTTTCCGCTGCCAATATACTCCTTGCATGCTTGCTTGAATTGTGTGATGATTGCTTGACTTGTCCTAAGATAGCTAAAATCTGCCAAGAACTAAAATTGGGAAAAGGTTAAGTTTTTATTTGGTCAAGTAGTCTAATCACCCCCCCTCTAGACATACTTTCGATCCTACAAGTGGTATCAGAGCTTTGGTCTCCATTTGCCTTGATCTCCATAGCTTTTGGTGGTCATAGCCTTGGTTTCACAACCTAGGAGAGTATGGCGTCTAGCAAGGGAAATTATCACCGTAGAGGTCCTTACTTTGATGGTACTAATTTTGCTAGTTGGAAGCATAAAATGAAAATGCATATTCTTGGACATAACCCCGCCGTATGGGCTATTGTTTGTGTTGGTTTGCAAGGTGAGTTCTTTGATGGGAGAGAACCAAACCGTGAGGCTACCGCGGATGAGTTGAAGATGTTGCAATACAATGCTCAAGCTTGTGATATTCTCTTCAACAGATTGTGCCCTGAAGAATTCAACAAAATCAGCCGTCTTGAGAATGCAAAGGAAATTTGGGACACTTTGATTGATATGCACGAAGGTACCGACTCCGTCAAGGAATCCAAGTTGGATGTGCTCCAAAGTCAACTTGACAAGTTCAAGATGAAGGATGGTGAAGGTGTCGCCGAAATGTACTCTAGGCTTGCTCTCATCACAAATGAGATTGCCGGCTTAGGAAGTGAAGAGATGACCGATAGATTCATCATCAAGAAGATCCTAAGAGCCTTGGATGGGAAATATGATACCATGTGCACATTGATTCAAATGATGCCCAATTACAAAGATCTCAAACCAACGGAAGTGATTGGAAGGATTGTTGCTCATGAGATGTCACTCAAGGATAAAGAGGAACTTCACAACAAATCAAGTGGTGCCTACAAAGCCTCATGTGAAGTCCCCACATCATCAAGTGAGAAACAAAACTTCAATGAAGAATTGAGCTTAATGGTGAAGAACTTCAACAAGTTCTACAAGAGTAGAAGCAAATATAGAAGCTTCAAGTCAAGGTCCTACAATGACAAAAAATCTTCTAGTCGAGAGCGAAACTGCTATAATTGTGGAAGACCCGGACACTATTCCAATGAGTGTACGGCTCCCTACAAGAGAAGAGAAGATTCTCCAAAAGGAAGAAGCAAAGAATCACCACCAAGAGAGAGAAGGAGTAGAGATGATCGTTATGAACGGAGATACTCACGGAGAAGCAAGGATTCAGAAAGGAAGGAAAAATCATCAAGGAGCTACACAAAACGAAGACATCAAGCTCATGTTGGTGAATGGGTATCCGGCTCCGACTCCGACAGCCACTCCGAGAGAAGTTATCACTCCGACTCCGAAGATACTCAAGATGAAGGTGTTGCCGGTCTAGCACTTGTGTCAACCAACCCCTACGACATATTTGACTCACCAAATGAAGGAATTGGAAGATGCTTCATGGCCAAAGGTCCTAAGGTAACACACCCCGAGTATGTTGATTTTAATAGTGATGAAGATGACTTGTTAGGTGATGATGACTTGCTTGTTGACAACTCTAGTGATGAGTACTATGATAAAACATCAATTAATCATGCTAATCAAGATAAAACGAATGACAATGATAAGGAGAAGATTGAGGCTCTAACTAAAGAACTAAACACTCTTAAGTTAGCTCATGAAACTATCTTCGAAGATCATCGAGAACTTTTAAGAGCTCATGAGAAATTACGCTTTGAAAAGCTCAATCTTGAGCAAGAGCATGAGTTCTTAAAAGCAATCAATGATGATCTCCGCAAGAAAAGTTCTTCTTACATTGCCAAGCATTTACTATTATCCACTTACATGCCTCAAGTCAAGTCTAGTAACAAGAACAAGAAAGATTCTTCCTCTAGTAGTAACAATGATAATGCTAAATCCAATATTGTTGCTTCTAGTAGTTCTCTTGATTCCACTAATGATTCTCTTAGCCAAGTTACACTTGAGCAAGAAAATAGCTTATTGAAGGGGATTATAGAGAAAGGAGTGTACAAAAGCCTTGCCGGGAGTAAGCAATTCGAGGAAATTGTGCGCAAGCAAGGAATGCACCGGAAGAATCAAGGTGTTGGTTTTGAACGAAAGTTCAATGCCAATGGAGTTGAGTGGGAAGAAGATCAATACCCCAAGACAAAGTTTTTTCCTCAACAAGAGAAGTATGACACTTCTTTCAAGGGGACACAAGCTCAAGATGATCTTCTACCACAAGACTACAAGCAAAAAGGCAAGGACAAGCTTCAAGAGGAGATTGATGCATTTGAAGAAGCTCCTAAGACCTTGGTCAAGTGGATTCCCAAGACCACGTCAAGTTCCACTTCATCAAGTACGACTACAACTCCAAGGATTCCCATCAAGATGGTGTGGATCCAAAAGAAGAAGAACTAGAGAGTTCTTGAGGGTGACTCCGCCAACATATTTCACTCTCATCATTTTGGCAAGAACAAGTGCAATCAACTTCCACATCATGCACTAGTTCAAGGAGTCACAAACCCTCTTGTTGGTAAGACAAGGGACAAGGGAACCTAAAGTTTTCATGGACATCATCTTGTGTATGCATCACTCTATGTCTATGGATATCCTTGTTTGTTCCTTGTGGGACTAACCCATGTAGGTATTGAAAGTGCAATTCACTCAAATGGATAGCTCCAAGTGATCTACATCAACATTGAGCATCCACATCTTCAACATCTACATGAAGTCATCATCGACAAAACCCAAGGTTAGTTCATCCCTCTTAGGGGGGATATCACATCTAGGGGGAGATTTACTCTAAAACTTGAGCTAAAGCAACTCTAAAGATGTGAATACAACAATGCTTTATGTAAAAGTGGTAACCCCACTTGAGCTTAAACGATGAGTATGACCTACGATCAAGTGTTCTCACTTGACTCCTAAGTCAATATACTCATATATAGATGACCTAGTCATCGCAAATTGCTTGATAGATGCTAGAATTGGTTGTGCATGCTTTGCCACATATTTCATTTGCCATCTTATTGTGTGAGCATGTTGGTTGCATATTTTACTCATTCGAGGACATCCACTTGTTGTTTTGATTGTTTGGCTTTATCTTCTTTTGCCAAGTGGATGGACAAGAATGCCTAAGAACCTCCTCTAGCTATCTATGCTTTTCTCGTCTCAAACTCTATTCATGCTGCATCACAAAATTTGATCAAGTCAGATTCGAACCACTCTGTGTGAGGAGCGCTCGGAGTCCCCGATTCGTCATAGACTTAAACTTCCAAAACCTCTTTGTGATTCTCGGTCTGACCGATACCATACTTTCGGTCCTACCGAGATCATTAAGTTGATCTAGGTTTTCGATCTCGGTGCAACCGATTTGAACCACTCGGTCACACCGAGTTGCAATAACTGTATACAGTTTTGCATCTCGGTGCCACCGAGTTGTTCCACTCGGTCACACCGACAGGGTCGGGCTATATATAGTGACGGGCAAAATCTTGGAAATTTTTCTGAAACCTCTTCGCCCGCGCATAGCTCGCTCTGCCTCCTGGGTCTCCGGATCGTCCTCCTCGCCGCCAGCCGCCTCCAGTCGCTGGTCTCCGTCGCCGTCAACGGGAATTCTGCCCCGCCGTTGCCACCGTAGCGAGTCTCCGCCGAACTAGGGTATGGACTCGATCTTTGTGCTATTCTCCAATCCGATTCCTAGAACATTGTGATCATCATGATTCTTGCCACGTTTGATAAACTCCTATCCAGTTAATGAACTCGTAGATTAGGTTTAATTCGAAAATTTTAGGGTTAGGTTTCCGCCGAAACCATCTCGGACCCACCGAGTTGAAAAACTCGGTCCCACCGATTTGGCTTATGCCATTGCACAAGTAAAACTCGGTCTGACCGAGAATTACTTATCGGTGTGACCAATTTTGGAACTCTGTGAAACCCTAGTAGTCTCGGTGCCACCGAACTGTGACTCGGTCTGACCGAGTTCACTAGTTCTGGTGCCAAAACTGCTTCGGTGTCACCGAGTTTAAAAATCGGTAGATCCGAGATGCTTTCAGTGGGAAACTAAAACTAAGTTTTTGAATTACTCTTTTGCAAAATCTCTGCACTTTGTGATGATCATCCACTCTATCTCATCTATAATCTATTCACAGGGTCAGCAGTCAGAGTTTGCATCATGTCAGACCAAAGTGACAGCCAGAACCTCTCAGAGCAGCAAGTGGTGATGAGTGAGGGCACTAGTCCCTCCAGCTCTTCAGATGATGGCAACAGGAGCACCCCCAGCAATCTGCCTAAAGCTTCCACTAGACAAAGGAAGAAGAGAACATCTGATTCTGAAGATGAAGATTATGTGGCAGAGGAAGAGGCCACATCAAGGAGAGTTGAGCCAGCTCAAGGCACAAAGCCAGGGCTGAAAATCAAAAGGCCAGCAGGCAGGCAGCCCATGTCTAAGGTTAGAGCTTCAACTGTGAAGCCTGCACCCATAGAGCCAGTTGTTGCTGAGGGCAAAAAGAGGAAGGAAAGGGTCAAGAAGACTGTAGCCAGAGTGCTTGACAAGGCCTCCATCATGGAAGATGAGGAGGAAGAAGAAGAGGTTGCTGCACCAGCACCCAAGGCACCCAAACTTATGGGAGATGCCATAAGGTCAGGGGCAACTGCATCCAAGCCCAAGGAAGCACCCAAGGCTGCATCTAAGCCAAAGAGTGCACCAAAGAGAAACACTAGAAGCATCCCAGCCACTGAAAAGAGCAAGGCCCCAGTGCCTGAAGCTGCAGAGGAAGAGGAAGAGAATGTCCTTAGAAAGCTCAAGCCCAAGATCCCAGACCACAACGATGCTCATCCTGTGGCTGAGGATATGAAGCTCAGGAGAGATTCAGGGCTGAGGAAGTGGAGAGAAGCAGATCCGTATGCTTCTAGGAGAAGGACTGCAGTTGACTACATGTTTCACACCAAGGAGCAGCAGGATTTCTATGAGACATTTTTGCTTGACAAGAAGCCAATAGTATGTGACATGAGATGGGTCGACTGGACCTACATGAAGGAAAATGAGGAACACTATCCTGGAGTGTATGACAGCTTTAGTGCATGTGGAGTTGCAAACTTTGTTGGGGAGAAGCTCACAAAGTGGAACGAGGAGCTAATCATGCAATTCTACTCCACAGCACATTTCTATCCAGATGGCAGGATTGTATGGATGTCAGAGGGTATGAGGTACCAGTCCACAGTTGTTGAATGGGCTCAGCTAATTCATGCCCCAGAGGAGCAAGCAGATGACTTGGACATTTATGCCAAGAAAAAGATGGACCACAACTCAATGTCCAACATGTACAAGGAGATTCCGAATGAAGCACTTGACACTTTCAAATTTGGCTCAGTGCACTATCTTCTGTCAGGACTGCCCACTATCAATTGGATACTGAGGCACACCCTATTGCCCAAGTCTGGAGATCACAAGATGATCAGAGGTCACGCGATCAATTTGCTTCATGTCTTTGACGTGCCTCAAAAATTCAAAGTCATGAGTCTCATAGTGGAAACAATCAAAAGGACTGCAGCAGATCAGAAGAGGAGTTGTGGGTATGCCCCACAGATTCAGGAGCTCATCAACTCAAAGATGGGCAGGGGCACATACTTGTTGGATAAGGAACACCTGCCCATCCGTCCAGACTTTGAAGATAACCAAGTGGTCATGACTGAGAATGAGCCATCATCTGCCCAAGCACAAGCCAAGAAGGAGAAGGCGAAGAAGGAGAAAGCTGCCAGGATGCCTACTCAAGAGGAGGCATCTGAATATTCTCTGAAAACCAAACAAGAGCAGCTTGGTTACCTGATTGCGTCCACCCTGCGGATTGAGCAAGGACTAGCCACCCTAACTCAGAACCAGGCAAGCCTAGAGAGGATCATGGAACAGAGGTTCTATGATTTGGACATCAAGGTGACAGAGATACAGACTGCCGTGGAGCAGCTCCAGGATGACATGAATGATAGGAGAGGCAGGACTACGACTGATGCTTTTGCCAGGGTGCCACGAGGTCCGAGGTCGTCTGCAATACCAGTTGTTGACACCAGAGCTACCACGTCTGCGCCAGCCACAGCTCAGTTCCACCAGCTCCAGCATCCACTTCAGCCTCAACTCCGACCACGTCTACCGAAGGCTTCGTCCTTGGAGTGCTCCGGACTCCACCACCACCTGAAGATCAAGCCTGAGCGTCGACTTAGAACTATGCATTTTCTAGGAACTTTTTGGTAACTTGTTGCCAAAGGGGGAGAAAATGTATAGATCATAGGCTTCGAGAGCGAGTGTTTCTTTTATTCTCTCTTGTTTTATTTGGTGGTTTTTCGAACTTTATTTGCTTGTGTGTGAGATACTACGTCCTTATCTGTGAGACTTCGATGATCATGTGTTTGATCATAAGCTACACTTAATGTTTGCTTAATGCTATTATTATTCTATCTATCTTATGTGATCACTCACTATTCTTGGTGATGAGTGCATGTATTTCAATCTTATCATTTTTGAGCGCTCCACCAAGATGTATGTGACATGGAAGAGTAACCCATGACTCTAACTCCTTGTGCATTTGCAGTCCAAAGCAAATTCTAATATGCACAAATTTAGGGGGAGCTCTTACTTGCCACATACTTCTCAAAGCGACGATGTATTTCATGATTACTATAATTTGTCAAAGCTTTGATCTATATGTTGTCATCAATTACCAAAAAGGGGGAGATTGAAAGTGCAACTATCCCTAGGTGGTTTTGGTAATTCATAACAACATATAGCTCATTGAGCTAATGCTATTTCAAGATGATTATTTCAGGAAAGCTCAATGATTGGCATGGCATGGATGTGAAAGTGGAACCCTCAAAATGCTAAGGACAAAGAATTGGCTCAAGCTCAAAAGTTCAAGACTCTTCATTTTATATTTTAGTGATCCAAGATCACAGTGAGTCTTTAGGAAAAGCCAATACTATCAAGGAGGGATGAGGTGTTGCTTAATGAGCCTCTTGCTTTATGTGCTTGGTGATATGCTCCAAAATCCTCAACCACTTTTCCATAGCCACAAATGACCTAAACCCTAAGCCAAACTCGGTCATACCGATTCTTTCAATCCGGCGCCACCGAGTTTCACTTGTCATTTGCCACTGCCAAACCCTAGCAATTCGGTCCTACCGATAAGGATCTCGGTCTCACCGAGATGGGATTGCAAACTCTCTGTTTCCCTTTCGTAACTTTTCGGTCTCACCGAAAGAGCGAATCGGTCCCACCGAGATTGCAATGTAAATGCTATGTTTCCTTCTTGTAACTTTTCGGTCTCACCGAAAGAGCGAGTCGGTCCCACCGAGTTTGCCTGACCAACTCTCTGGTTATCTTATTGCCAAACTCGGTCTCACCGAGTTTGTGCAATCGGTCTCACCGAGATTACGTTATGCCCAAACCCTAACCGAATCGGTCCTACCGAGTTGCATGTCAGTCCCACCGAAATTCCTAACGGTCACTAGGTTTACTATTTCGGTCCGACCGAGTTTTCTGATTCGGTCCCACCGAGATTGGTAAATTGTGTGTAACGGTTGGATTTTGTGTGGAGGCTATAAATACCCCTCCACCTCCTCTTCACTCGTGGAGAGAGGCATCAGAACACATACACCATTCCAACTCATATGTTCTGAGAGAGAACCACCTACTCATGTGTTGAGGCCAAGATATTCCATTCCTACCATATGAATCTTGATCTCTAGCCTTCCCCAAGTTGCTTTCCACTCAAATCTTCCTCCCATCAGATCCAAATCCTATGAGAAAGAGTTGAGTGTTGGGGAGACTATCATTTGAAGCACAAGAGCAATGAGTTCATCATCAACACACCATTTGTTACTTCTTGGAGAGTGGTGTCTCCTAGATTGGCTAGGTGTCACTTGGGAGCCTCCGACAAGATTGTGGAGTTGAACCAAGGAGTTTGTAAGGGCAAGGAGATCGCCTACTTCGTGAAGATCTAACGCTAGTGAGGCAAGTCCTTCGTGGGCGATGGCCATGGTGGGATAGACAAGGTTGCTACTTCGTGGACGCTTCGTGGGTGGAGCCCTCCATGGACTCGCGCAACCGTTACCCTTCGTGGGTTGAAGTCTCCATCAACGTGGATGTAGGATAGCACCACCTATCCGAACCACGGGAAAAACATCTGTGTCTCCAATTGCGTTTGAATCCTCAAAACCCTTCCCTTTATATTCTTGCAAGTTGCATGCTTTACTTTCCGCTGCCAATATACTCCTTGCATGCTTGCTTGAATTGTGTGATGATTGCTTGACTTGTCCTAAGATAGCTAAAATCTGCCAAGAACTAAAATTGGGAAAAGGTTAAGTTTTTATTTAGTCAAGTAGTCTAATCCCCCCCCCTCTAGACATACTTTCGATCCTACAGCCGAGCCTGCGGCGAGTAGCCAACGAGGGGTGGCAAGGCCCCGCGGGCTGAAAAGAAGTGCGGTCCGGACTGAGACGCCGACGCAAAGGTATAGCGCGTCGTCTTATTCCCAGGTGCTATTCCTTCAAGGCATATTAACGCTCGTGCTCTCTTCAGGACGAAGAGACCTCACTGGACTATATCCGGAGGGGTTGCCAATCGCGCCTCCACCGGCCACGCTCCAAAGCCTGGTCCGGAAGCGGAGGCGAACACAAGGCGCGCACCGGATGCTCCTCCGACAGTGGATGCGGATAGGCTGTCTGCCACCAATTCCGAGGTGGAGAGTGCCATGAACCACAGGCGTCGCCGGATAGTTCTTCGTGACGCTTGTTTCTCACAAGAGGCATTGGATGCCTTCAATTCGGGAGATGCGTACCTCCGTGCCGCTCAAAATGGTCTAGCCAGAGCCACGGAGCAGTATGTAAAAGACATACGGGTAAGAAAATTTTGGTAATTATATATATACCAGTAGCCCCCGAGACTTGAAACAGTTAGAATAACTGATTTAAGGATCATTTGTTATGCAGGTTCTTACAGAAAAGAATACCCTACTGTCCCAGGTGCTGGAAGAGTGCAAAGCCCAACTTGAGGCCGCACTAGCCGCGGCAGGGGAGCCCAAGGAGATCCCCTCTGGTAATATACACTTCGAAAGATAAGTATTTTGCGAAGTGTGGCATGGGTGCAAATCTGACAAATGAAATTGCAGATGGCGCCAGATTAAATCCGGAAAAGAAACAACTCCTACGCCAGCTGAAGGCTGGTGAGAGTGTGCTGACAAAGGTGAGGCAGGAGAAGAACGATCTCCAAGATGCTAACACCAAGCTGGGCATTGAACTGAAGGATGTTCGTGCCCAACTATTGGACTCCGTTAAGGAGAATCAGTGGCTTCGACGCGGCATATTTAGTAAGTGCTTAAACGAACTTTGAAAAAGAGTTCGGCGAGGAAGTCGACTAACAGAGTAATGTCTGTAGGTATGCTAACAGGTCGTCCTGCAGAGGAAATGCCCGGTTCTATGGGTGACCTTCTTCCCGAGCTCTCACAACTGCACGAGCGAGTTCGGCAGGTGATGCAAGGTGTCGCCCAGGCCTTGTGGCCATCCGTCTCCATGCCCGAAGGCCTTGGAGAGCTTGTATAGAAGCTAAAGGGAGCGTGGCGGCACTTCCGATTGTGGAAGATGTCGGCCTGCCGTCAAGGCGCCAGGAAGGCCTGGGCCATGGTGAAGACGCAGTACACGAAGGTTGACCCAAACCGCATGGCCGAGGTCGGACCCGTGGGGCCTGATGGGAAGGAGATCCCTGTGAGCATAGTATATGGCCAAGTAGAATTGGCCGCAAAGTATTCCCAATAGGACTGTAAGCTAGACAGCCTGTTAGATGGTATTGAAGAGGAATACAATCAGTCAGATTGACTATGTAATTTTAATTGACATGTGCAATGCCTTCTAGCCGGATTGTAGTGAAGGAAATATGCCCTAGAGGCAATAATAAAGTTATTATTTATTTCCTTATATCATGATAAATGTTTATTATTCATGCTAGAATTGTATTAACCGGAAACATAATACATGTGTGAATACATAGACCAACAGAGTGTCACTAGTATGCCTCTACTTTGACTAGCTCGTTAATCAAAGATGGTTATGTTTCCTAACCATGAACAAAGAGTTGTTATTTGATTAACGAGGTCACATCATTAGTTGAATGATCTGATTGACATGACCCATTCCATTAGCTTAGCACCCGATCGTTTAGTATGTTGCTATTGCTTTCTTCATGACTTATACATGCTCCTATAACTATGAGATTATGCAACTCCCGTTTACCAGAGGAACACTTTGGGTACTACCAAACGTCACAACGTAACTGGGTGATTATAAAGGAGTACTACAGGTGTCTCCAATGGCAGATGTTGGGTTGGCATATTTCGAGATTAGGGTTTGTCACTCCGATTGTCGGAGAGGTATCTCTGGGCCCTCTCGGTAATACACATCACATAAGCCTTGCAAGCATAATAACTAAGATGTTAGTTATGAGATGATGTATTACGGAACGAGTAAAGAGACTTGCCAGTAACGAGATTGAACTAGGTATTGGATACCGACGATCGAATCTCGAGCAAGTAACATACCGATGACAAAGGGAACAACGTATGTTGTTATGCGGTCTGACCGATAAAGATCTTCGTAGAATATGTAGGAGCCAATATGGGCATCCAGGTCCCGCTATTGGTTATTGACCGGAAACGTGTCTCGGTCATGTCTACATTGTTCTTGAACCGTAGGGTCCGCACGCTTAAACGTTACGATGACAGTTATTATGAGTTTATGCATTTTGATGTACCGAAGGTTGTTCGGAGTCCCGGATGTGATCACGGACATGACGAGGAGTCTCGAAATAGTCGAGATGTAAATATTGATATATTGGAAGCCTATGTTTGGACACCGGAAGTGTTCCGGGTGAAATCGGGATTTTACCGGATTACCGGGAGGGTTACCGGAACCCCCCGGGAGCCAAATGGGCCAACATGGGCCTTAGTGGAAAGGTGAGAGGGCAGCCCACATAGGGCTGCGCCTCCCCCCCTTTCCCTAGTCCTATTAGGACTAGGAGAGGGGCCGGCCACCTCTCTCTCTCTCTCCCGTTTAAGGATTCCTAGTTGGACTAGGATTGGAGGGGGGAGTCCTACTCCCGGTAGGAGTAGGACTCCTCCTGCGCCTCCCTCTCTTTGGCCGGCCAGCCTCCCTCCCTCCATCCTTTATATACGGGGGCAGGGGACACCCCAAGACACACAAGTTGATCCTTGAGATCGTTCCTTAGCCGTGTGCGGTGCCCCCTGCCACCAAATTCCACCTCGATCATACCATTACAGTGCTTAGGCGAAGCCCTGTGTCGGTAGTACATCAAGATCGTCACCACGCCGTCGTGCTGACGGAACTCTTCCTCGACGCTTTGCTGGATCGGGGCCCGAGGAACGTCATCGAGCTGAACGTGTGCTAAGAACTCGGAGGTGCCGGAGTAACGGTGCTTGGATCGGTCGGATCGGAAAGAAGACGTACGACTACTTCCTCTACGTTGTGTGATCGCTTCCGCAGTCGGTCTGAGTTGGTACGTAGACAACACTCTCCCCTCTCGTTGCTATGCATCACCATGATCTTGCGTGTGCGTAGGAAAATTTTGAAATTACTACGTTCCCCAATAGTGGCATCCGAGCCTAGGTTTTTTATGGTTTGATGTTATTTGCACGAGTAGAACACAAGTGAGTTGTGGGCGATACAAGTCATACTGCCTACCAGCATGTCATACTTTGGTTCGGCGGTATTGTTGGACGAGACGATCCGGACCAACCTTACGCGTACTCTTACGCGAGACCGGTTCCCTCGACGTGCTTTGCACATAGATGGCTTGCGGAAGACTGTCTCCCCAACTTTTGTTGAACCAAGTGTGGCTACGCCCGGTCCTTGAGAAGGTTAAAACGGAGTCTATTTGACGAACTATCGTTGTGGTTTTGATGCGTAGGTGAGATGAGTTCTTACTTAAAGCCCGTAGCAGCCACGTAAAACTTGCAACAACAAAGTAGAGGACGTCTAACTTGTTTTTGCAGGGCATGTTGTGATGTGATATGGTCAAGGCATGATGCTGATTTTATTGTATGAGATGATCATGTTTTGTAACCGAGTTATCGGCAACTGGCAGGAGCCATATGGTTGTCGCTTTATTGTATGCAATGCAATCGCGATGTAATGCTTTACTTTATTACTAAGCGGTAGTGATAGTCGTGGAAGCATAAGATTGGCGAGACGACAACGATGCTACGATGGAGATCAAGGTGTCGCGCCGGTGACGATGGTGATCATGACGGTGCTTCGGAGATGGAGATCACAAAGCACAAGATGATGATGGCCATATCATATCACTTATATTGATTGCGTGTGATGTTTATCCTTTTATGCATCTTATGTTGCTTTGATTGACGGTAGCATTATAAGATGATCTCTCACTAAATTATCAAGAAGTGTTCTCCCTGAGTATGCACCGTTGCAAAAGTTCTTCGTGCTGAGACACCACGTGATGATCGGGTGTGATAGGCTCTACGTTCAAATACAACGGGTGCAAAACAGTTGCACACGCGGAATACTCAGGTTATACTTGACGAGCCAAGCATATACAGATATGGCCTCGGAACACGGAGACCGAAAGGTCGAGCGTGAATCATATAGTAGATATGATCAACATATTGATGTTCACCATTGAAAACTACTCCATCTCACATGATGATCGGTTATGGTTTAGTTGATTTGGATCACGTGATCACTTAGAGGATTAGAGGGATGTCTATCTAAGTGGGAGTTCTTAAGTAAATTTGATTAAACTGAACTTAAAATTATCATGAACTTAGTACCCGTTGAATTTTAATGCGTTCCTTGAGAAAGCAAAGTTGAAAGATGTTGGTAGCAATTACACGGACTGGGTCCGTAACTTGAGGATTATCCTCATTGCTGCACAGAAGAATTACGTCCTGGAAGCACCGCTGAGTGCTAGGCCTGCTGCAAGAGCAACACCAGAAGTTATGAACGTCTGGCAGAGCAAAGCTGATGACTACTCAATAGTTCAGTGTGCCATGCTTTACGGCTTAAAACCGGGACTTCAACGACGTTTTGAACGTCATGGAGCATATGAGATGTTCCAGGAGTTGAAGTTAATATTTCAAGCAAATGCCCGGATTGAGAGATATGAAGTCTCCAATAAGTTCTATAGCTGCAAGATGGAGGAGAACAGTTCTGTCAGTGAGCATATACTCAAAATGTCTGGGTATAATAATCACTTGATTCAATTGGGAGTTACACTTCCGGATGATTGCGTCATTGACAGAATTCTCCAATCACTGCCACCAAGCTACAAGAGCTTTGTGATGAACTATAATATGCAAGGGATGAACAAGACTATTCCCGAGCTCTTCGCAATGCTGAAAGCTGCGGAGGTAGAAATCAAGAAGGAGCATCAAGTGTTGATGGTTAACAAAACCACTAGTTTCAAGAAAAAGGGCAAAGGGAAGAAGAAGGGAAACTTCAAGAAGAACAGCAAGCAAGTTGCTGCTCAAGAGAAGAAACCCAAGTCTGGACCTAAGCCTAAAACTGAGTGCTTCTACTGCAAGCAGACTGGTCACTGGAAGCGGAACTGCCCCAAGTATTTGGCGGATAAGAAGGATGGCAAGGTGAACAAAGGTATATGTGATATACATGTTATTGATGTGTACCTTACTAATGCTCGCAGTAGCACCTGGGTATTTGATACTGGTTCTGTTGCTAATATTTGCAACTCGAAACAGGGACTACAGAATAAGCGGACACTAGCAAAGGACGAGGTGACGATGCGCGTGGGAAACGGTTCCAAAGTCGATGTGATCGCGGTCGGCACGCTACCTCTACATCTACCTTCGGGATTAATATTAGACCTAAATAATTGTTATTTGGTGCCAGCGTTGAGCATGAACATTATATCTGGATCTTGTTTAATGCGAGACGGTTATTCATTTAAATCAGAGAATAATGGTTGTTCTATTTATATGGGTAATATCTTTTATGGTCATGCACCTTTGAAAAGTGGTCTATTTTTTTATGAATCTCGATAGTAGTGATACACATATTCATAATGTTGAAGCCAAAAGATGCAGAGTTGATAATGATAGTGCAACTTATTTGTGGCACTGCCGTTTAGGTCATATCGATGTAAAGCGCATGAAGAAACTCCATACTGATGGGCTTTTGGAACCACTTGATTATGAATCACTTGGTACTTGCGAACCATGCCTTATGGGCAAGATGACTAAAACACCATTCTCCGGTACTATGGAGAGAGCAACAGATTTGTTGGAAATCATACATACCGATGTATGTGGTCCGATGAATATTGAGGCTCGTGGCGGATATCGTTATTTTCTCACTTTCACAGATGATTTAAGCAGATATGGGTATATCTACTTAATGAAACACAAATCTGAAACGTTTGAAAGGTTCAAAGAGTTTCAGAGTGAAGTTGAAAATCATCGTAACAAGAAAATAAAGTTTCTACGATCTGATCGTGGAGGAGAATATTTGAGTTACGAGTTTGGTGTACATTTGAAAAATTGTGGAATAGTTTCGCAACTCACGCCACCCGGAACACCACAACATAATGGTGTGTCCGAACGTCGTAATCGTACTTTACTAGATATGGTGCGATCTATGATGTCTCTTACTGATTTACCGCTATCGTTTTGGGGTTATGCTTTAGAGACGGCCGCATTCACGTTAAATAGGGCACCATCAAAATCCGTTGAGACGACGCCTTATGAACTGTGGTTTGGCAAGAAACCAAAGTTGTCGTTTCTTAAAGTTTGGGGCTGCGATGCTTATGTGAAAAAGCTTCAACCTGATAAGCTCGAACCCAAATCGGAGAAATGTGTCTTCATAGGATATCCAAAGGAAACTATTGGATACACCTTCTATCACAGATCCGAAGGCAAGACTTTTGTTGCTAAATTCGGAAACTTTCTTGAGAAGGAGTTTCTCTCGAAAGAAGTGAGTGGGAGGAAAGTAGAACTTGACGAGGTAACTATACCTACTCCGTTATTGGGAAATAGTACATCACAGAAAACTGTTTCTGTGAGACCTACACCAATAAGAGAGGAAGTTAATGATGATGATCATGAAACTTTAGATCAAGATACTACTGTACCTCGTAGATCAACCAGAATAAGATCCGCACCAGAGTGGTACGGTAATCCTGTTCTGGAAGTCATGCTACTAGATCATGATGAACCTACGAACTATGAAGAAGCGATGGTGAGCCCAGATTCCGCAAAGTGGCTTGAAGCCATGAAATCTGAGATGGGATCCATGTATGAGAACAAAGTATGGACTTTGGTTGACTTGCCCGATGATCGGCAACCAATTGAGAATAAATGGATCTTTAAGAAAAAGACTGACGCTGATGGTAATATTACTGTCTACAAAGCTCGACTTGTCGCAAAAGGTTTTCGACAAGTTCAAGGAGTTGACTACGATGAGACTTTCTCACCCGTAGCGATGCTTAAGTCTGTCAGAATCATGTTAGCAATTGCCGCATTTTATGATTATGAAATTTGGCAAATGGATGTAAAAACTGCATTCCTGAATGGATTTCTGGAAGAAGAGTTGTATATGATGCAACCGGAAGGTTTTGTCGATCCAAAGGGAGCTAACAAAGTGTGCAAACTCCAGCGATCCATTTATGGACTGGTGCAAGCATCTCGGAGTTGGAATAAACGCTTTGACAGTGTGATCAAAGCATTTGGTTTTATACAGACTTTTGGAGAAGCCTGTATTTACAAGAAAGTGAGTGGGAGCTCTGTAGCATTTCTGATATTATATGTGGATGACATATTACTGATTGGAAATGATATAGAATTTCTGGATAGCATAAAGGGATACTTGAATAAAAGTTTTTCAATGAAAGACCTCGGTGAAGCTGCTTACATATTAGGCATAAAGATCTATAGCGATAGATCAAGACGCTTAATTGGACTTTCACAAAGCACATACCTTGACAAAATTTTGAAGAAGTTCAAAATGGATCAAGCAAAGAAAGGGTTCTTGCCTGTGTTACAAGGTGTGAAGTTGAGTCAGACTCAATGCCCGACCACTGCAGAAGATAGAGAGAAAATGAAAGATGTTCCCTATGCTTCAGCCATAGGCTCTATCATGTATGCAATGCTGTGTACCAGACCTGATGTGTGCCTTGCTATAAGTATAGCAGGGAGGTACCAAAGTAATCCAGGAGCGGATCACTGGACAGCGGTCAAGAACATCCTGAAATACCTGAAAAGGACTAAGGATATGTTTCTCATATATGGAGGTGACAAAGAGCTCACCGTAAGAGGTTACGTTGATGCAAGCTTTGACACTGATCCGGACGATTCTAAATCGCAAACCGGATACGTGTTTACTTTAAACGGTGGAGCTGTCAGTTGGTGCAGTTCTAAACAAAGCGTCGTAGCGGGATCTACATGTGAAGCGGAATACATAGCTGCTTCGGAAGCAGCGAACGAAGGAGTCTGGATGAAGGAGTTCATATCCGATCTAGGTGTCATACCTAGTGCATCGGGTCCAATGAAAATCTTTTGTGACAATACTGGTGCAATTGCTTTGGCAAAGGAATCCAGATTTCACAAAAGGACCAAACACATCAAGAGACGCTTCAATTCCATCCGGGATCTAGTCCAGGTGGGAGACATAGAGATTTGCAAGATACATACGGATCTAAATGTTGCAGACCCGTTGACTAAGCCTCTTCCACGAGCAAAACATGATCAGCACCAAGGCTCCATGGGTGTTAGAATCATTACTGTGTAATCTAGATTATTGACTCTAGTGCAAGTGGGAGACTGAAGGAAATATGCCCTAGAGGCAATAATAAAGTTATTATTTATTTCCTTATATCATGATAAATGTTTATTATTCATGCTAGAATTGTATTAACCGGAAACATAATACATGTGTGAATACATAGACCAACAGAGTGTCACTAGTATGCCTCTACTTTGACTAGCTCGTTAATCAAAGATGGTTATGTTTCCTAACCATGAACAAAGAGTTGTTATTTGATTAACGAGGTCACATCATTAGTTGAATGATCTGATTGACATGACCCATTCCATTAGCTTAGCACCCGATCGTTTAGTATGTTGCTATTGCTTTCTTCATGACTTATACATGCTCCTATAACTATGAGATTATGCAACTCCCGTTTACCGGAGGAACACTTTGGATACTACCAAACGTCACAACGTAACTGGGTGATTATAAAGGAGTAGTACAGGTGTCTCCAATGGCAGATGTTGGGTTGGCGTATTTCGAGATTAGGGTTTGTCACTCCGATTGTCGGAGAGGTATCTCTGGGCCCTCTCGGTAATACACATCACATAAGCCTTGCAAGCATAATAACTAAGATGTTAGTTATGAGATGATGTATTACGGAACGAGTAAAGAGACTTGCCAGTAACGAGATTGAACTAGGTATTGGATACCGATGATCGAATCTCGAGCAAGTAACATACCGATGACAAAGGGAACAACGTATGTTGTTATGCGGTTTGACCGATAAAGATCTTCGTAGAATATGTAGGAGCCAATATGGGCATCCAGGTCCCGCTATTGGTTATTGACCGGAAACGTGTCTCGGTCATGTCTACATTGTTCTCGAACCGTAGGGTCCGCACGCTTAAACGTTACGATGACAGTTATTATGAGTTTATGCATTTTGATGTACCGAAGGTTGTTCGGAGTCCCAGATGTGATCACGGACATGACGAGGAGTCTCGAAATAGTCGAGACGTAAATATTGATATATTGGAAGCCTATGTTTGGACACCGGAAGTGTTCCGGGTGAAATCGGGATTTTACCGGATTACCGGGAGGGTTACCGGAACCCCCCGGGAGCCAAATGGGCCAACATGGGCCTTAGTGGATAGGTGAGAGGGCAGACCACATAGGGCTGCGCCTCCCCCCTCTCCCTAGTCCTATTAGGACTAGGAGAGGGGCCGGCCACCTCTCTCTCTCCCGTTTAAGGATTCCTAGTTGGACTAGGATTGGAGGGGGGAGTCCTACTCCCGGTAGGAGTAGGACTCCTCCTGCGCCTCCCTCTCTTTGGCCGGCCAGCCTCCCTCCCTCCATCCTTTATATACGGGGGCAGGGGACACCCCAAGACACACAAGTTGATCCTTGAGATCGTTCCTTAGCCGTGTGCGGTGCCCCCTGCCACCAAATTCCACCTCGATCATACCATTACAGTGCTTAGGCGAAGCCCTGTGTCGGTAGTACATCAAGATCGTCACCACGCCGTCGTGCTGACGGAACTCTTCCTTGACGCTTTGCTGGATCGGAGCCCGAGGAACGTCATCGAGCTGAACGTGTGCTAAGAACTCGGAGGTGCCGGAGTAACGGTGCTTGGATCGGTCGGATCGGAAAGAAGACGTACGACTACTTCCTCTACGTTGTGTGATCGCTTCCGCAGTCGGTCTGCGTTGGTACGTAGACAACACTCTCCCCTCTCGTTGCTATGCATCACCATGATCTTGCGTGTGCGTAGGAAAATTTTGAAATTACTACGTTCCCCAACATGTAGATCGTTTGTCATGGCCGACCTTTTCGCTTGAACCTCGGGACCTGAAGGTCCGGAGTGTGTCCGAATACCCTCGCGGCTATATAAGAACCGGGGTATGCATGGAGACCAGGCGTAGGGGTCATTAGTGCTTGAACAGACAAGTGCCCAACTAGTTATGTTATATTACATGGTTAGTAAGAAACATCTTCCAGGGAGAATAGTTCCGTTAGGGGTTCCTTTCCCTGGGAGGCATGCCCTAAAGTGCATGTCCATTCTGCGAAAAGAGACACATGAAAAACATTTGGGGGCGTATAGATAAATAAGTGGAAAAAAGATCATCTTTAGTTCACCGACCGAATATTCCCTTAAGAACTCTAGCTTTCGGCTTCACCCAGTCTGAGGTACACATCCGGCTGACCCGGAAGTAACAATCGCAGAGGTGCTCCCTTTACCACCTAGCCGAACAATCGGGAACGTAGGGGTAAGCACAGGAGCCAGGCAACCCAGCTTGGCCAAAACTTAAGTCATATCGATGCATATAATGGTGAATAAAAGGTACATGCGGAAGTGTGACACATGTGTTGGGCATGAAGCCCGTATAAATAAGCTTCTGTTTAAAGAAGCCCTCAGGTTTAATGAGCACGGATAGCGCGTCACTTTATGAGCCTTTAAAGGCTATAAGAGAGAGAGAGGGGGAGAAGGAGAGAAATGTAAGACAGAAAGTGTATAAAAAATGGACAGAGGAAGGAGACGAACACAGAGTCCGGCGCTAGACATAGAATCTTCGGAGACGGGCTGCGTTCCATGGGTTCGGCTCGAGTCGGTTATCCGATGCATCTCACAGACGGTACGCTCCACCAGTCAGGACTTGGTCAATTATGAAGGGACCTTCCCACTTGGGCTTAAGTTTGTCCTTTTTCTTGTCCGGCGGGCATAGAACTAATTCGCCAACGTTGTAATTTTTGGCCCGTACTTCTCTACTTTGGTATCTTCGAGCCTGTTGTTGATAGAATGCGGAACGGGCTTTTGCCACGTCACGCTCTTCCTCCAAGGCGTCCAAACTGTCCTGCCGATCGAGCTCGGCTTCTCTTTCTTCATACATGCGCACTCGAGGTGAGTCATGAATTATGTCGCAGGGCAAAACTGCCTCTGCGCCGTACACCATGAAGAATGGTGTGTATCCGGTGGTGCGATTTGGCGTGGTTCGCAGCCCCCAGAGTACAGAGTCGAGCTCCTCTACCTAGTGCGTATTAGATTCCTTAAGGGACCGCACTAATCTGGGTTTGATGCCGCTCATGATAAGACCGTTTGCACGTTCGACCTGGCCGTTAGTTTGTGGGTGATAGACGGAAGCATAATCGAGCTTGATGCCCATGTTTTTGCACCAGAGTTTTACCTCGTCGGCCGTAAAGTTCGTGCCGTTATCAGTGATGATGCTGTGGGGGACGCCGTAATGGTGTACAACCCCGGATATAAAGTCTATCATTGGTCCAGATTCGACCGTCTTAACAGGCTTGGCTTCTATCCATTTGGTGAACTTATCCACCATGATCAGTAAGTATTTTTTCTTGTGGGTTCCGCCTTTAAGGGGTCCAACCATGTCAAGCCCCCAGACCGCGAAGGGCCAAGTGATGGGGATAGTTTGGAGGGTGGTGGGTGGCATATGACTTTGGTTTGCAAAAAGCTGGCAACCGACGTATCGTTGGACTAAGTCATGGGCGTCTGCCCGGGCCGTCGGCCAATAAAAGCCTGTACGGAAGGCCTTTCTTACAAGGGACCGAGCTGCAGCGTGATGACCGCCGAGTCCAGCATGAATTTCAGCCAGGAGGTTCCGCCCTTCCTCTTCGGAGATGCACCTTTGAAGGACTCCGGTAGTGCTTTTCTTATAAAGCTCTCCCTCATGGACTTTATAGGCTTTAGATCGCCGCACTATGCAGCGTGCCTCATTTTGGTCCTTGGGAAGTTCCTGCCTAGTAAGGTAGGCGAGGAATGGTTCTGTCCACGGGGCGATGACAGTCATTATTACGTGGGCTGAAGGTGTTATTTCATTGGCAGAGCCTCCAATTATGTCAGAGTGTTCGGTGTCGGGCAGTGCGGTTGGGTCCGGGCTGTTATTGCCGGGTTCCCCTTCCCATACTACGGATGGCTTGCGCAGCCTTTCCAAGAAGATGTTGGGGGGGGGGACTGCATCGCGTTTTGCGCCGATGCGTGCCAGGACATCTGCGGCCTGATTATTTTCCCGGGCTATATGGTGAAATTCGAGCTCTTCGAACCGAGCTGACATTTTTAGGATGGCGTTGCGATAAGCTGCCATTTTTGGATCCTTGGCATCAAAGTCTCCATTTATTTGGGTTATTGCGAGGTTCGAGTCCCCGTGCACCTCTGGGCATTGAATGCCCATGGATACTGCCATCCGGAGACCATGTAAAAGGGCCTCATATTCGGCTGCATTGTTGGAGTCTGTGTACATTATCTGGAGTACATATTGAACTGTGTCTCCTGTGGGGGACGTCAAAACGACGCCAGCCCCTAGACCGGCCAACATTTTGGAGCCGTCGAAGTGCATGACCCAGTTGGAATATGTGCCATACTCTTTAGGGAGTTCGGCCTCCGTCCATTCTGCGACGAAGTCGGCCAAAACTTGCGACTTGATAGCTCGCCGTGGCTTGTAAGTTATGTCGAACGGGAGGAGCTCAATGGCCCATTTTGCAATCCGGCCCGTCGCGTCGCGGTTGTTTATAATATCGTTAAGTGGCACTTCCGAGGCTACTGTTATTGAACACTCTTGAAAGTAGTGTCGCAGCTTCCGGGATGCCATAAATACCGCGTATGCAATCTTTTGATAATATGGGTACCGTGACTTGCATGGAGTAAGGACAGTGGACACATAGTAGACCGGCTTTTGAAGGGGGAATTTGTGTCCGTCCGTTTCTCGTTCGACGACGAGCACTGCGCTTACGACCTGATGGGTTGCTGCAATGTATAATAGCATTGGTTCGCCAATGTTTGGCGCGGCCAGGACTGGGTTTGTTGCCCAGATGGCTTTTATTTCGTCAAGTTCGGCCGTGGCTGCATCTGTCCACTCGAAGTGTTCGGTGCGCCGAAGGAGGCGGTAAAGGGATAGGGCCTTTTCTCCCAAGCGGGAGATAAAGTGGCTTAGAGCCGCCACGCATCCGGTTAATTTTTGTATTTGTTTGAGGTCCTTCGGGATATCCAATTGTGACAGAACTCGGATCTTGGCTGGATTTGCTTCAATTCCTCTACCGGATACAATGAAGCCCAAGAGCTTTCTGGCTGGAACGCCGAAAACGCATTTTTCTGGGTTGAGCTTGATGTCGTATGTTCGGAGGTTATTGAATGTTAGCCTCAAGTCGTCTACTAGAGATTCAACATGTCTTGTTTTAACGACCACATCATCTACGTATGCCTCCACTGTTTTGCCGATCTGGTTTGTCAGACATGTCTGAATCATGCGCTGATATGTTGCGCCGGCGTTTTTGAGCCTGAAGGGCATTGTGTTGAAGCTGAATGGGCCGTATGGTGTGATAAATGCCGTGGCGGCTTGGTCTGACTCTGCCATCTTTATTTGATGGTAGCCGGAGTATGCGTCGAGGAAACACAACGAATCGTGTCCTGCGGTAGCATCGATAATTTGATCGATGCAGGGGAGAGGGAAGGGATCCTTTGGGCAAGCCTTGTTAAGGTCTTTAAAATCAACGCACAGGCGCCAGGATTTGTCCTTCTTTGGTACCATCACCAGGTTTGCTAGCCAGTCTGGGTGTTTTATATCTTTGATGAATCCGGCCTCCAATAGCTTGGCTAGTTCCTCTCCCATGGCCTGTCTCTTAGGTTCGGAAAAACGCCGAAGAGCCTGTTTGACTGGCTTGAATCCTTTTAGGATATTTAAGCTGTGTTCGGCCAGCCTGCGTGGGATTCCTGGCATGTCTGATGGGTGCCAGGAGAAAATGTCCCAGTTCTCTTGTAGGAACTCTCGCAGTGCGGCGTCTACATCAGGGTTTAACTTTGCCCTGATGGAAGCTGTTTTATTGGGGTCCGTTGGATGGACCTGGAATTTGACTATTTCGTCTGCCGGTTTAAAGGAGGTGGACTTGGATCTTTTGTCGAGTATCACATCGTCCCTATTCACCGTGGAGCGCAGCGCAGTCAGTTACTCAGCCGCTAGGGCTTCGGATAGCGCCTCGAGGGCCAGTGCGGTTGTCTTGTTTTCGGCGCGGAGTGCTATGTCCGGATCACTAGCAAGAGTGATGATTCCGTTAGGCCCGGGCATCTTGAGCTTCATGTACCTGTAATGGGGTATTGCTTGGAATATTGTAAACGCTTCCCGCCCTAGCAGAGTGTGATATCCGCTACTGAACGGGGCCACTTGGAACGTGACCTCTTCGGACCTGTAATTATCCGGCATGCCGAACACCACATCTAGTGTAATTTTTCCTGTACAGCGCACTTCCCGACTCGGGATTATTCCTCTAAAGGTTGTGCTGCTTCGCTCAATGCGGTTCCAGTCTATTTCCCTTTTTTGAAGGGTTTCCTCATAAATGAGGTTCAATCCACTGCCGCCATCCATGAGCACCTTGGTAAGACGAAAGCCGTCCACTATTGGACTGAGGACCAATGCGCCTGGTCCTCGGACTGTTCGGAATTTAGGTTCATCACTGGCGTTAAAAGTAATAGCCGTGTCACTCCATGGGTTTATTGTTGCTACTTGGTAGACTTCGGCAAGGCTGCGGAGTGTTCTTTTTCGCATATTATTTGATGCGAAAGTTTCGAAGACTATTAATACCGTACTGGTGTCTCTGGGGTGGCTTTCTGTGGCTTCTGGAATTAGAAGATCTTCGTCAATTTTTGCCACCTGCCGGAGGATCCAACATGCTCTAAGGCTGTGAGTTGGTGTGGCGCCCTCTGCACTGTGAATTTTACAGGGTCCATTAAGCCATCCTTCCAGTACGGTTCCGTGCCCTGTAGAGGGCTTTTGCTTTTTGGTATTGAACCCGGGTGTCTGGCGATGATGCACCCTTTTATTTCGGACTGGGTTTATATTCAGGGCCGGATTGTCCCAAAATTTTATTTCGGTTTTCCAGGCGCTTTCCATAGCACAGTACTTTCGTACTATGGACGCCAAGTCAGCGAAGCGTGTAATATCACAGCGACTTATGGCGTTGAGGATTCCCTTGTCCGTGCAATTATTGCAGAAGAATGAAATTGCGTCTTCCTCGCGGCAGTCATTTATCCTGTTCATAACCAGGAGGAATCTGGCCCAGTAATGATGTACTGTTTCTTCAGGCTCTTGCCTAATTTGGGATAGATCGCTTATGTACGGGTGGGTGGGTGGAATCAAATCCGAAACCTCACCCAATCTGAGACCCAGGGGCCAAGGAGTTTCCGAACTCGGAAGTTTGGATTCTTGGATGCTGTCCAATGAATCTAGCCCGTCGCCTGACTTTAAGTTCAGGTCTTGAGTGATGTCCTCCCCTCCGCGGGTATCCGGCTTGGAGGGATCGGGAATTCGGACATAGCTAGTCCTTAAGATAGATGAAGGATCGCCGCACTGTCCCTCTACCACGGCAACGTGATGGGTGAACTGGGAAGAGTTAATCTTTCTCAGATCGGGTTTAGGCCCAATATGGTCGTAATCCGTAGCGACTCCCAGGGCAGCGAAGCGATCCAAGAACTCGTTTAGGGAAGAGAGCTCCATTGGATCTAGCTGCTCGGCGAATTCCGAGCTGACGTGAAGATTGCTTTCGATGACCCGAGAGGTCATCGTCGGCGCAGCAGCCGAACAGGCGGTCATAAGGAAACCACCTAGCCTGAGGGTTTGGCCGACAGCCAAAGCTTCCTTAGCAACGGCGCCGTCTTTAAGACGGGATGAGGCATCCTTCCTGATGGCGACATCACAGAGGAACTCTCAATGAAAGCACCAATGTCGGTGTCAAAACCGGCGGATCTCGGGTAGGGGTTCCCGAACTGTCCGTCTAGGCAGATGGTAACAGGAGGCAGGGGACACAATGTTTTACCCAGGTTCGGGCCCTCTTGATGGAGGTAAAACCCTACGTCCTGCTTGATTAATATTGATGATATGGGTAGTACAAGAGTAGATCTACCACGAGATCAGAGAGGTTAAACCCTAGAAGCTAGCCTATGGTATGATTGTTGTTCCTACGGACTAAAACCCTCTGGTTTATATAGACACCGGAGAGGGTTAGGGTTACACAGAGTCGGTTACAATGGTAGGAGATCTACATATCCGTATCGCCAAGCTTGCCTTCCACGCCAAGGAAATTCCCTTCCAGACACGGGACGAAGTCTTCAATCTTGTATCTTCATAGTTAAGGAGTCCGGCCGAAGGTATAGTCCGGCTATCCGGACACCCCCTAATCCAGGACTCCCTCACCTATAACCCCCCCCCCCCCCCACCCGAGGAGGCATCCATGCAGGGGTCAAGCAAACGATCAGTAGCCCACACACACACAGGAGAGGGAGCAGCCTAAGCCTTGGCATGTCTTCCTTCTTCGTCCAAACAGCTCTAGGAGCAACTCTGTACTAGTTCATATAAACCACACTCGGCAGGACTAGGGGTGTTATCTCTCCGGAGAGCCCCGAACCTGGATATGTCCTGCGTCCCTCGCTCGCTCATGCTGACCTTGCCTCTGGAGCCCACCTGTGCCCTCGAGCCTCCTCTTTTCTTTAGCCACCCTTTGGCATCTACCGTGTGCCCATCACGACAAGAGGTCACGGTAGTTTCCTTCTTTGGAGACATGCGCATTTGTGGTTCAATAAATGAACTGGGAGGAGGGGGTCAGGGGAAAAACTCGGAGTGGGAGGCGGGAGATTAGTGCATGGGTGATATTTTCTTTTTTACTTTATAGTAGGTTGGTTCATGATTCGTTTTTTATATTGAGTAGATTAAATAGCCCGGATCAAACTTAATTAAGTAGTGAATTTTATATTGAATATACTATAACAAATTGGATCAAACTTAATTCATGCTTTTTATATTGAATATATTAAATAGCTTGGATTAAACTTAAGCTGCTATTTTATATTGACTGCTTTTTTTATAAATCGGATCAAACTTAATTCGTGCCTTTTATACTTGATATTTATATACTTGAATGAAGGAATATATATAGATATAAATGAAATTTTTTCTTTGTCCGGATATACAATAATTGGTGATTTTTAAATGCGGCAAGATAAATGCGAACCAACCATTTTGCGGCTTCTCTTTCTTCGTCGTCGTGTAATATATACCCGGTGCATTTCAACTATGCGGAGCACGTCGCCATGATCAACTGATCAGGGGAGGTCCAGTACAATCGTGTGCGTCTTCCCCGATCCGCCTCTCCGGCGCGCCAACTTCCTCGTAGCTGCCAGTCCCCCGCCTTCTCCGCGCGCACCACCCAAAATTCTCCCGACCCAACAACCTCCAACGCTCTCGACCGCCCCCTCTTCCTCTTCCTCCTCCCAGCCTCCCGATCGCTCCAGTGCGCCATGAGCGAGGCACCCGCGACGACCGCCGCCGCCGGAGACGACCCTGACGCCACCGCCACCGCCAATCAGCAGCAGCAGCAGCAGCAGGCGCAGGCGCAGGCGCAGCCCGAGACGCAGGACGACGCGGACCAGCTGTCGGAGCTGCGGCAGATCTTCCGGTCCTTCGACCGCAACAAGGACGGCAGCCTGACGCAGCTGGAGCTGGGCTCCCTCCTCCGCTCCCTCGGCCTCAAGCCCAGCACCGAAGAGCTCGACGCCCTCATCCACCGCGCCGACACCAACTCCAACGGCCTCGTCGAGTTCTCCGAGTTCGTCGCCCTCGTCTCCCCCGAGCTCCTCGACGACCGTTCCCCCTACTCCGAGGACCAGCTCCGCAGGCTCTTCGAGATCTTCGACCGCGACGGCAACGGCTTCATCACCGCCGCCGAGCTCGCGCACTCCATGGCCAAGCTCGGCCACGCGCTCACCGCCAAGGAGCTCACCGGAATGATCGAGGAGGCCGACACCGACGGCGACGGCCGGATCAACTTCCGTGAGTTCTCCCGCGCCATCACCGCCGCCGCCTTCGACAACGTCTTCTCCTGACCGAGCCGTCGACCTGAGAGAGGCCCGACCATCCATCGCCTTCAACCTCCGTGCGGATTCGATCCATGTCGCGCGTCATCATTGATCGCGCTCTGTTGGTGTCCGTGCTTCTCTCGATCGTTTGTGTTCTTGTCCGGGGACGGGGAGGTCAGTGATCAGATAATTTTTAGGCTGCAGGTGTTGGTGAGATGAGCTGTTGTGTGTTATGAATAACAAACAGATTGAACAAACCCAGAATGACAGTGGCAAGATTACTTTAGGGGTCAAGGAATGAATTATCCATGCAAAATGCACATTGTGTTTGTTGATTAATTTGCTCCCGTCAATCGATCGTCCTAAATCTCGCAAGATGGTCATCTGATGCTCACATAAATCAAGTGTTCGACATTATTAAGGATAAGGAGAATTTGTCCATGAATGGTTGGGTCCATTATCAGTGACGTTGTTCTTTGCTCATGTTGCCCAAGGAGGCAAGGACGAAGAGACGGCCGTCCTCATCCGTCTCCGAATAAGTGTACATCTAGTTTTCGTCCTAAGTCAAAGTATTAAAACTTTGACCAACTTCATAGAAAAAAATAACAGCATTTATGACACTAAAGTAGTACCAATTTGATGTCATATATGCTACTCCCTTCGTCACGGTTTAAAAGACGCGTTTGGAAATTCTCTAAAATCTAGGTGATTATCTATTGGTTGTGAGATGGGTTAAAAAATAGTATTCGCACTATGCATGCATATAGAAATAGTATATCGGAGTTGAAAGTGCGTTATATCGACTAGAGGGGGGTGAATAGGCGATTTTTATGAAAGTCTTCAAAACGTGGAAGTTATGAAGACAAACAGAGTGAACAAGCCTATCACTATGCAGCGGAAGGTAGATTACACAACGCAAACCATAGTCAAGTATACAATATAGTGAAAGCACAGAGACAAATAGCTTCAGTGTAATGAGGATCAGGTTGGAAGAAGTTATGAAGCCAAACAGATCATACAGTCAAGTTGTGAAGACAGAAGATAAGGCAAGCAAGCAATAGCTTCACAATGTGTACTGTTAAGTAAAGGGAGTCGAAGATGAAACCAGTGACACGTTGAAGACAATGATATGTTGGACCAGTTCCAGTTGCTGTGATAACTGTACGTCTGGTTGGAGCGGCTAGGTATTTAAACCAAAGGACACACAGTCCCGGACACCCAGTCCTGAACACGCAGCTCAGGACACCCAGTCCTCTGTTGGGGAACGTAGCAGAAATTCAAAATTTTCCTACGTGTCACCAAGATCTATCTATGGAGAAACTAGCAACGAGGGGAAAGGAGAGTGCATCTACATACCCTTGTAGATCGCTAAGCGGAAGCGTTCAAGTGAACGGGGTTGATGGAGTCGTACTCGTCGTGATTCAAATCACCGATGACCAAGTGCCGAACGGACGGCACCTCCGCGTTCAACACACGTACAGCCCGGTGACGTCTCCCACGCCTTGATCCAGCAAGGAGAGAGGGAGAGGATGAGGAAGACTCCTTCCAGCAGCAGCACAACGGCGTGGTGGTGATGGAGGAGCGTGGCTATCCTGCAGGGCTTCGCCAAGCACCACAGAAGAGGAGGGAGAGAGAGATGCAGGGCTGCACCAAACGAGAGATCTAATCGCGTGTTGTGGGCAGCCCCTAGGCCTCATATATATAGGGGAAGGGGAGGGCTGCGCCCCCTCTAGGGTTTCCCACCCCTAGGGGGGGCGGCAGCCCTAGATGGGATCCAAAGGGGCGGCCAAGAGGGGAAAGAGGGGAAGGAACCCACTAGGTGGGCCTTAAGGCCCAACTGGACTAGGGTTTGCCCCCTCCCACTTATCCTTGCGCCTTGGGCCCCTTGTGGGGGGCGCACCAGCCCTCCTAGGGGCTGGTCCCCTCCCACACTTGGCCCACGCAGCCTTCTGGGGTTGGTGGCCCCACTTGGTGGACCCCCGGGACCCTTCCGGTGGTCCCGGTACGTTACCGATAAACCCCGAAACTCTTCCGGTGTCCAAAACAGGACTTCCCATATATAAATCTTTACCTCCGGACCATTCCGGAACTCCTCGTGACGTCCGGGATCTCATCCGGGACTCCGAACAACATTCGGTAACCACATACTAACTTCCTTTATAACCCTAGCGTCATCGAACCTTAAGTGTGTAGACCCTACGGGTTCGGGAGACATGCAGACATGACCGAGACGTTCTCCGGTCAATAACCAACAGCGGGATCTGGATACCCATGTTGGCTCCCACATGTTCCACGATGATCTCATCGGATGAACCACGATGTCAAGGACTTAATCAATCCCGTATACAATTCCCTTTGCCTATCGGTACGATACTTGCCCGAGATTCGATCGTCGGTATCCCGATACCTTGTTCAATCTCGTTACCGACAAGTCTCTTTACTCGTTCCGTAACACATCATCCCGTGATCAACTCCTTGATCACATTGTGCACATTATGATGATGTCCTACCGAGTGGGCCCAGAGATACCTCTCCGTCACACGGAGTGACAAATCCCAGTCTCGATTCGTGCCAACCCAACAGACACTTTCGGAGATACCCGTAGTGTATCTTTATAGCCACCCAGTTACGTTGACGTTTGGTACACCCAAAGCATTCCTACGGTATCCGGGAGTTGCACAATCTCATGGTCTAAGGAAATGATACTTGACATTAGCAAAGCTTTAGCATACGAACTACACGATCTAGTGCTATGCTTAGGATTGGGTCTTGTCCATCACATCATTCTCCTAATGATGTGATCCCGTTATCAATGACATCCAATGTCCATGGTTAGGAAACCGTAACCATCTATTGATCAACGAGCTAGTCAACTAGAGGCTTACTAGGGACATGGTGTTGTCTATGTATCCACACATGTATCTGAGTTTCCTATCAATACAATTCTAGCATGGATAATAAACGATTATCATGAACAAGGAAATATAATAATAATCAATTTATTATTGCCTCTAGGGCATATTTCCAACAGTCTCCCACTTGCACTAGAGTCAATAATCTAGTTCACATCGCCATGTGATTAACACTCACAGGTCACATCGCCATGTGACTAACACCCAAGAGTTTACTAGAGTCAGTAGTCTAGTTCACATCACTATGTGATTAACACTCAATGAGTTCTAGGTTTGATCATGTTGCTGGTGAGAGAGGTTTTAGTCAACGGGTCTGAACCTTCCAGATCCGTGTGTGCTTTACAAATCTCTATGTCATCTCCTAAGTGTAGCTATCACGCTCTATTTGGAGCTATTCCAAATAACTGTTCTACTTGGAGCTATTCTAAATTGTTGCTCCATTATACGTATCCGGTATCTCTACTCAGAGCTATCCGGATAGGTGTTAAGCTTGCATCGACGTAACCCTTTACGACGAACTCTTTTACCACCTCCATAATCGAGAAAATTCCTTAGTCCACTAGTTACTAAGGATAACTTTGACCGCTGTCCTGTGATCCATTCCTGGATCACTCTTGTACCCCTTGACTGACTCACGGCAAGGCACACTTCAGGTACGGTACACAGCATAGCATACTGTAGAGCCTATGTCTTAAGCATAGGGGACGACCTTCGTCCTCTCTCTCTATTCTGCCGTGGTCGAGCTTTAAGTCTTAACTTCGTACCTTACAACTCAGGCAAGAACTCCTTCTTTGACTGATCCATCTTGAACACCTTCAAGATCATGTTAAGGTATGTGCTCATTTGAAAGTACCATTAAGCGTTTTGATCTATCCTTATAGATCTTGATGCTCAATGTTCAAGTAGCTTAATCCAGGTTTTCCATTGAAAAACACTTTCCAAACAACCCTACATGCTTTCCAGAAATTCTACGTCATTTCTTATCAACAATATGTCAACAACATATATTCATCAAAAATTCTATAGTGCTCCCACTCACTTCTTTGGAAATACAAGTTTCTCATAAACTTTGTATACACCCAAATCTTTGATCATCTCATCAAAGCATACATTCCAACTCCGAGATGCTTACTCCAGTCCTTAGAAGGATTGCTGGAGCTTTGCATACTTATTAGCATATTTCAGGATTGACAAAACCTTCTGGTTGTATCACATACAACCTTTCCTCGTAAATCGTCGAGGAAACAATGTTTTGACATCCTATCTGCAAGATTTCATAAATAGTGCAGTAACTGCTAATATAATTCCAACAGACTTTTAGCATCGCTACAGGTGAGAAAGTCTCATCGTAGTCAACTCCTTGAACTTGTCAAAAACATCTTAACGACAAGTCGAGCTTTCTTAATGGTGATACTTACCATCATTGTCCGTCTTCCTTTTAAAATCCATCTACACTCAACAGCCTTACGACCATCAAGTAGTTCTTCCAAAGTCTACACTTTGTTTTCATACATGGATCCTACCTCGGACTTTATGGCCTCGAGCCATTTATCGGAATCCAGGCCCACCATCGCTTCTCCATAGCTTGTAGGTTCATTGTTGTCTAGCAACATGACTTCCAAGACAGGATTACGTACCACTCTGAAGTAGTACGCATCCTTGTCATCCCACGAGGTTTGGGAGTGACTTGATCTGAAGTCTCGTGATCAATATCATAAGCTTCCACTTCAATTGGTGTAGGTGCCACAGGAACAACTTCCTGTGCCCTGCCACACACTAGTTGAAGAGACGGTTCAATAACCTCATCAAGTCTCCACCATCCTCCCACTCAATTCTTTCGAGAGAAACTTTTCCTCGAGAAAGGACCCGATTCTAGAAACAATCCCTTATTGCTTTCGGATCTGAGACAGGAGGTATACCCAACTATTTTGGGTGTCCTATGAAGATGCATTTATCCGCTTTGGGTTCGAGCTTATCGGCCTGAAACTTTTTCACATAAGCGTCGCAGCCCCAAACCTTTTAAGAAATGACAGCTTAGGTTTCTCTAAACCATAGTTCATACGGTGTCACCTCATCGGAATTACGTGGTGCCCTATTTAAAGTGAATGCGGTTGTCTCTAATGCCTAACCCATAAACTATTGTGGTAATTTGATAAGAGACATCATGGTATGCATCATATCCAATAGGGTGCAGTTATGATGTTCGGACACACCATCACACTATGGTGTTCCAGGCTGTATTGGTTGTGAAACAATTTCCACAATGTCTTAATTCTGTGCCAAACTTGTGATTCAGATATTCATCTCTATGATCATATCATAGATACTTTATCCTCTCGTCACGACGATCTTTAAACTTCACCCTGAAATCACTTGAACCTTTCAATAATTCAGACTCGTGATTCATCAAGTAAATATACTCAACAAAATCATCTGTGAAGTAAGAACATAACGATATCCACTACATGCCTCAGCACTCATTGGACTGCACACATCAAAAATGTATTACTTCCAACAAGTTGCTTTCTAGTTCCATTTTACTGAAACCGAGGCTTTCAGTCATCTTGCCCATGTGGTATGATTTGCATGTCTCAAGTGATTCAAAATCAAGTGAGTTCAAACGGTCCATTTGCATGGAGTTTCTTCATGCATATACACCAATAGACATGGTTCGCATGTCTCAAACTTTTCAAAAATGAGTGAGCCCAAGGATCCATCAACATGGAGCTTCTTCATGCGTTTTATACCGATATGACTTAAGTGGCAGTGCCACAAGTAGGTGGTACCATTTCATATATCTTTTGGCATGAACATGTGTATCACTACGATCGAGATTCAATAAACAATTCATTTTAGGTGGAAGACCATTGAAGGTATTATTCAAATAAACAGAGTAACCATTATTCTCCTTAAATGAATAACCGTATTGCGATGGACATAATCCAATCATGTCTATGCTCAACGCAAACACCAATCTCGATGGTAGAGGGAGCGTGCGATGCTTGATCACATCAACATTGGAAACACTTCCAACACATATCATCAGCTCACCTTTAGCTAGTCTCCGTTTATTCCGTAGCTTTTATTTCGAGTTACTAACACTTAGCAACCGAACCGGTATCTAATACCCTGGTGCTACTAGGAGTACTAGTAAAGTACACATCAACACAATGTATATCCTATATACTTCTATCGACCTTGCCAGCCTTCTTATCTACCAAGTATCTAGGGTAATTCTGCTCCAGTGGCTGTTCCTCTTATTACAGAAGCACTTAGTCTCGGGTTTGGGTTTAACCTTGGGTTTCTTCATTAGAGCAACAGCTGAATTGCTGTTTCATGAAGTATCCCTTCTTGCCCTTGCCCTTCTTGAAACTAGTGGTTTCACCAACCATCAACAATTGATGCTCCTTCTTGATTTCTACTTTTGCGGTGTCAAACATCGTGAATATCTCAAGGATCATCATATATGTCCTTGATATATTATAGTTCATCACGAAGCTCTAGCAGCTTGGTGGTAATGACTTTGGAGAAACATCACTATCTCATCTGGAAGATCAACTCCCACTCGATTCAAATGATCGTTGTACTTAGACAATCTGAGCACAAGCTCAACAATTGAGCTTTTCTCCCTTAGTATGTAGGCTAAGAAAATCGTCGGAGGTCTTATACCTCTTGACGTGGGCACGAGCCTGAAATCCCAATTTCAGCCCTCAAAACATCTCATATGTTTCGTGACGTTTCAAAACGTCTTTGGTGCCTCAATTCTAAACCGTTTAACTGAACTATCACGTAGTTATCAAAATGTGTATGTCAGATGTTCGCAACATCCACAGACAACGTTCGAGGTTCAGCACACTGAGCGGTGCATTAAGGACATAAGCCTTCTATGAAGCAATGAGGACAATCCTCAGTTTACGGACCTAGTCCGCATAATTGCTACTATCAACTTTCAACTAATTTTCCTCTAGGAACATATCTAAACAGTAGAACTATAGCGTGAGCTACGACATAATTTGCAAAATCCTTTTGACTATGTTCAGGATAATTAAGTTCATCTTATGAACTCCCACTCAGATAGACATCCCTCTAGTCATCTAAGTGATTACATGATCCGAGTCAACTAGGCCATGTCCGATCATCACGTGAGACGGGCTAGTCAACATCGGTGAACATCTTCATGTTGATCGTATCTTCTATACGACTCATGCTCGACCTTTCGGTCTTCTGTGTTCCGAGGCCATGTCTGTACATGCTAGGCTCGTCAAGTCAACCTAAGTGTTTGCATGTGTTCCGAGGCCATGTCTGTACATGCTAGGCTCGTCAACACCCGTTGTATGTGAACGTTAGAATCTATCACACCCGATCATCACGTGGTGCTTCGAAACGACGAACTTTAGCAACGGTGCACAGTTAGGGGAGAACACTTCTTGAAATTTTAATGAGGGATCATCTTATTGACTACCGTCGTTCTAAGCAAATAAGATGTATAAACATGATAAACATCACATGCAATCAAATAGTGACATGATATGGCCAATATCACTTTGCTCCTTTTGATCTCCATCTTCGGGGCTCCATGATCATCATCGTCACCGGCATGACACCATGATCTCCATCATCATGATCTCCATCATCGTGTCTTCTTGAAGTTGTCACGTCATCTATTACTTCTACTACTACAGCTAACGGTTAGCAATAAAGTAAAGTAATTACATGACGTTTAAGTTGACACGCAGGTCATAAATAAATAAAGACAACTCCTATGGCTCCTGCCGGTTGTCATACTCATCGACATGCAAGTCGTGATTCCTATTACAAGAACATGATCAATCTCATACATCACATATATCATTCATCACATCCTTTGGGCCATATCACATCACATAGCATACCCTGCAAAAACAAGTTAGACGTCCTCTAATTGTTGTTTGCATGTTTTACGTGGCTGCTATGGGTTTCTAGCAAGAACGTTTCTTACCTACGCAAAGACCACAACGTGATATGCCAATTTCTATTTACCCTTCATAAGGACCCTTTTCATCGAATCCGATTCGACTAAAGTGGGAGAGACAGACACCCGCTAGCCACCTTATGCAACTAGTGCATGTCAGTCGGTGGAACCAGTCTCACGTAAGAGTACGTGTAAGGTCGGTCCGGGCCGCTTCATCCCACGATGCCGCCGAATCAAGATAAGACTAGTAACGGCAAGCATATTGAACAAAATCAACGCCCACAACTACTTTGTGTTCTACTCGTGCATAGAATCTACGCAATAGACCTAGCTCATGATGCCACTGTTGGGGAACGTAGCAGAAATTCAAAATTTTCCTACGTGTCACCAAGATCTATCTATGGAGAAACTAGCAACGAGGGGAAAGGAGAGTGCATCTACATACCCTTGTAGATCGCTAAGCGGAAGCGTTCAAGTGAACGGGGTTGATGGAGTCGTACTCGTCGTGATTCAAATCACCGATGACCAAGTGCCGAACGGACGACACCTCCGCGTTCAACACACGTACAGCCCGGTGACGTCTCCCACGCCTTGATCCAGCAAGGAGAGAGGGAGAGGATGAGGAAGACTCCTTCCAGCAGCAGCACAACGGCGTGGTGGTGATGGAGGAGCGTGGCTATCCTGCAGGGCTTCGCCAAGCACCACAGAAGAGGAGGGAGAGAGAGATGCAGGGCTGCACCAAACGAGAGATCTAATCGCGTGTTGTGGGCAGCCCCTAGGCCTCATATATATAGGGGAAGGGGAGGGCTGCGCCCCCTCTAGGGTTTCCCACCCCTAGGGGGGGCGGCAGCCCTAGATGGGATCCAAAGGGGCGGCCAAGAGGGGAAAGAGGGGAAGGAACCCACTAGGTGGGCCTTAAGGCCCAACTGGACTAGGGTTTGCCCCCTCCCACTTATCCTTGCGCCTTGGGCCCCTTGTGGGGGGCGCACCAGCCCTCCTAGGGGCTGGTCCCCTCCCACACTTGGCCCACGCAGCCTTCTGGGGTTGGTGGCCCCACTTGGTGGACCCCCGGGACCCTCCCGGTGGTCCCGGTACGTTACCGATAAACCCCGAAACTCTTCCGGTGTCCAAAACAGGACTTCCCATATATAAATCTTTACCTCCGGACCATTCCGGAACTCCTCGTGACGTCCGGGATCTCATCCGGGACTCCGAACAACATTCGGTAACCACATACTAACTTCCTTTATAACCCTAGCATCATCGAACCTTAAGTGTGTAGACCCTACGGGTTCGGGAGACATGCAGACATGACCGAGACGTTCTCCGGTCAATAACCAACAGCGGGATCTGGATACCCATGTTGGCTCCCACATGTTCCACGATGATCTCATCGGATGAACCACGATGTCAAGGACTTAATCAATCCCGTATACAATTCCCTTTGTCTATCGGTACGATACTTGCCCGAGATTCGATCGTCGGTATCCCGATACCTTGTTCAATCTCGTTACCGACAAGTCTCTTTACTCGTTCCGTAACACATCATCCCGTGATCAACTCCTTGATCACATTGTGCAATGATGATGTCCTACCGAGTGGGCCCAGAGATACCTCTCCGTCACACGGAGTGACAAATCCCAGTCTCGATTCGTGCCAACCCAACAGACACTTTCGGAGATACCCGTAGTGTACCTTTATAGCCACCCAGTTACGTTGTGACGTTTGGTACACCCAAAGCATTCCTACGGTATCCGGGAGTTGCACAATCTCATGGTCTAAGGAAATGATACTTGACATTAGCAAAGCTTTAGCATACGAACTACGCGATCTAGTGCTATGCTTAGGATTGGGTCTTGTCCATCACATCATTCTCCTAATGATGTGATCCCGTTATCAATGACATCCAATGTCCATGGTTAGGAAACCGTAACCATCTATTGATCAACGAGCTAGTCAACTAGAGGCTTACTGGGGACATGGTGTTGTCTATGTATCCACACATGTATCTGAGTTTCCTATCAATACAATTCTAGCATGGATAATAAACGATTATCATGAACAAGGAAATATAATAATAATCAATTTATTATTGCCTCTAGGGCATATTTCCAACATCCTCACCGTTTTCTTTTTGAGCTAAGGTCACACAGACCCTGCCCAATCACTCTGGTAAGTCTTCAAGGTAGACTCCCAAACCTTCACAGACTTCGTTCACCGGCAATCCACAATTCCTCTTGGATGCTCAGAACGCGACGCCTAACCGTCTGGAGGATGCACAGTCCTCAAGTGTAATAAGTCTTCAGATCACTCAGACAAGAAGACTTAAGTGATGCCCAATTACTCTGGCTCTGGGTGGTTAGGGCTTTTATCCTCACTAAGGATTTTCTCTCAAAGGCTTCGAGGTGGGTTGCTCTCAAACGACAAACGCCGTGCACTGAAATCTGAGCAGCCAACCGTTTATGGTTGTAGGGGTGGACTATTTATAGCCGCTTGGCAACCCTGACCTGATTTGTCCGAAATGACCCTGGGTCACTAAGGAACTGACACGTGTACTAACGGTCGGGTTTTGAACTCTCACGGCAACTTTACTTGGGCTGCAAGTAAAGCTGACTTGTCTGACTCTGGACAAGATTTTCTCTCATTGTCTTCACTCGAAGACATAGGATTTGGATTAGGCATCACTTCAGTCATCCTGACTGGTTCTCTTGGACCCCATTTAACAGTACGGTGGTTCCTATGACACAACATGAATAAAGTAAAACTACGAAGGATCTAAGTCTTCGAGTTCCAAAGGCTTCATGGGGAGTCTTCATATGTCATTGTCTTCGACATAAATGTCTTCATGAACCACCATTGTCTTCAATGTCTTCGTACATTTTTAGGGGTCATCTCTGGTAACTAAACCGAATCAATGAGGGACTTTTACCTGTGTTATCCTGCAATTCTCACAAACACATTAGTCCCTCAACTAGGTTTGTCGTCAATACTCCAAAACCAACTAGGGGTGGCACTAGATGCACTTACAATCTCCCCCTTTTTGGTGATTGATGACAAACTAGTTGAAGTTTTCAACGGGGAATATAATTTGTGAAATTGTAAAGGAATTGTCTTCATAAGCTGCAAGGGCTCCCCCTAAGGATGTGCATATAAGTGATTTGCTTCTGGAACACGAATGCACCCAGCAGGTTGTATTTGTGGGAATCCACTTCAACTTATGATGACAATCCATCATGCATGTAAAGATATAAGAAGATAATGATATGCATAATGAAAAATGGACGTCTGCGAAATGATAAGAGTGCGGAAATTATCGTCGTACATGCGGAATTTATCTTCGCAAAAACACAGTGGCAAACATAGTAGCAGACGACCATCAAGTTTAAGTGTTACAACTCAAAGAACCAAATGTAGCAAAACGAGAGTTGTAAGCACGAAGCAAAATATAATAAAGCACCCGCCCTTATTATTGACCCGCTTGAAGACTATAACAATCATATGCTTCTCCCCCTTTTATCAGTGATGACCAAAAAGGTTTGAAGACATAGAGTTTTCTATGCGTTCCCAGGCGCAGCAGGGTCGGTGGAGGCGTTTGGTGGAGCTGGCGAGCTTGGTGCAGTGACGACGCGCGCTGAAGAAGGTGGCGGTGATGTAGCGTCATCTTCTTCCTCGATGATTTTTCCAGTCACTGTGGCAGCAGAGGAAGAGAACTCGGATTCTTCAAGCGACGGAATCCCACGCAACACAGCTCTTCTGGGGGTGTGGAGTCAAACTTGAATCTCTCTTTGAAGCCATCCTCTTGCAGTTCGGCTTCAGTGCACATCATTGTGAGGCCTTTCCAAGTGCGTCGACAGGTTTCATGTGCGACAAAGGCATTCTTGGTGGCCAGATTCCTGATGCGATTGACGTCTTGCATGATACTGCGCATCTGCCTTTTGAGCCAGTCGTGATGCCTATCTTGCTGTTGGTGCAGAGCCACAAGAAGTTCACGGTCAGTAAGTGGACGAGCGCGTTTCTTGGGTCTCTGTGCAGCTGTGCTGTTAGTGGCTTCAGTTGATGCAGGGACACATGTGGTGCTAGCCATTGGATAGACTCTGGAAATGGCTTCAACACCTTCATCATGTTGAGTGAAGCTTTGGTGTTCTGCATTCTGAAGACTTAGTGGCTGTTTGGCAGGCTCAGGATAAATAGCTTCAGCAGAGGTGTCCACATCAGGTAAGAAGATTCTGTGGTTGCAGGCTGAGGGTTGATATGATATTGCAGAGTGGAGCTTGATGAGCCTCATAACCCATGGAGCATAAATCTTCAGACCAAAGAGATCTGAGCCAGACGCTGCAAGTTGACGTATGAAGAGATCCTGGGCATTGAAGCATTTGCCATGCAGGATGCAGAAGATGAGAGTCTTCATGGCACCTTCAACCTTGGCATATCGAGAGTGCCCCTTAATGGGCCATAGAGTCCGCCTGATGATGTGATAGATAGTTCTAGGCAGGTACTCTAAGTCTTCAACGAAGAACTCCGTTGGGTAAGGTGCGTCAGAAGGCAATGGCTTCATCATTGAGAGCATCTGACTCATATTTGGCTCAGGTCGCTGAAATATGCTCTCAACTGCGTCAGCATGGAGTTGGCAGCCTTCTTCGAAGAGTTCGCCTGGAGTGGGTAGGCCGGTGAGCTCAATGATATCAAATGCATTGGCTTCATGATGGACGTTGCCGGTCATCCACTCCAGGACCCAAGTCTTCGGATCTCTGTTGTAGCCCTTGATGTGCAATGTGGCATAGAACTGGAGCAGAAGCTCTTCGTTCCAGTGCTCTTCATCCGTGACAAACGGCAGCAGGTCAACTTGCTTGAAGCAGTCCAGGGCTTCTTCCAGACCAGGCAGACCAGCAAAAGCTTCAACTTCAAGGCACTGATGTGGAAAGATACGGCCTTGGTTGTAAAGGACGCAGGAGTAGTAGCTGCGCTGTGGATAGCTCCAGAACCTATCTGACACAATCTTTTCCCTTGAGTAAGGGTTCTTGGAGCGGTTGAAGAAGGTGTTATCTGCCCTGAAGCTATTGACATTGAAGGAGCCAGGAGCGGTAGCTGGACCTGGGAACCTTGGCAGTCGTGGGATTGGCTTCTGTACCTGGGGCCTATGCGCAACATGATAGTTGAACTGTGGTCCGGCAGCGGACTTAGGCACAGAAGGGTCAGAGGCGGTAGCTTCAGTATCTCTTGAAGCTGTTGGTTGGTCGGGCTCCACAAATGCTTCAGTATTATGTGTGGCAGCCGTAGTGGTGTCAGCCTCCTTGAGAACTTCTTCGTGTTGGTGTGGGGAAGATTGAGCTTGAGGTTCTTCGTGCTCTTCTGCATGTTCTTCGGCTGATGCAGCCGGAATGTCGTCAGCAGTCTGAGCCCTTGGTCCTTTGCGAAGCCTACGGAATGCAGGCGACGCTGGTGGAGTTGCAGTGGGCTGGGGCTCATCCTCTTCCTCCTGCAAGCGATCTGCCCATGATGCCTCTTGGGTGATTGGTGTCAAGGGACGACCAATGCTGATCATTTCGCTCGTTTCGAGCTGAGGAAGGACTGCATCACCTTGCACATTGTCTTGGAGACCAATGTCTTCAGCAGCATTAGGGTCGGCTGCTGGAATGTCTTCAGCATGCGGAGCCTCTGTGAGAGCAGGCTCATGCACGGTCAGTTGACGATCTTCATGAGGAAAGCGAACGGAAAGGGGTTCGACTATCAAGGGCTCTGTGGGAGCAGCCCGAGACTTCTTGGTCTTGCGCTTCTTGATGGTGGGGTCTGAAGGAGAGGCTTCAGAGTGTTTCCTCTTCCTTGCTTTGGCTTCGGCTGTCCTTGTCTTCTTTTGCTCTGAAGCGGTTGAGCGGTGCTTTGGCTTCGAGCCAGGCTTGGCAGTGGGGAAGACAATCGGAACAGCTTCTTGTTGTGGGGCCTCTTGTTCAGCCACAGTGGGCTTCTTCTTTTTCTTAGCGGCCATCCTGGGGTCGATGCCGGGACGCCCAAGTGCCTTTCGCTTCTCGGCCTCATTGTAGGCCTGCACATAGAGATCAGCCAAATTCTTCATGCGCTCGCGTGAACCCTAAGCCTCTGCACGTTTCTGCATAAAGTTTTCCTTCAACTCGTGCAGCATGACTTTGAAGTCTTTGACTTCTTGGACGCTGAGCGTGGCCATGTTCTGCTTGAACTGAGCCTTTTCAAAATCTATCTTCTGCTTCAGTTCCACTATGCGCTGGGCAATGGCGAGTTCTGAAGCAATAGCTCCTTGAAAGGCTACGCTGAGGCCAATGGGTAGTTGCAGATCATCGAAACTGATGTTGGGTGTATCAAACCACTCATCAATGAAGTTGTGGATGATTGCTGCATCGAACAGAGGCAGATTGTTGAAGATTTCAGCCTCCTCCTTGCTCTTGATCAGCTGCTCAAGAGCGTCATCGGCAAGATCGTCGTCACTAGACAGATCAATGGCCTCGCAGCGAAGAACGGCAGCGGCAGTGAGCTCTTTGCTAGTGTGTGGCTGTGGCTTCTTGGCTTCTTGAGGCTTGGAGACTCGTGATAAGTCTTCAAACTGCACACTTGCTTCAGGAGGTGCAGTGGCCAATGGCTTCGCTCTGGAGATCTTGGGAGAAGTGGCTGGCTTGGAAGCTTTTGGCTTCTTCTTCATCTTCTTCGGCTCCGGGGCAGCAGGAGTATCATCAGACTCAGTGTCTGCTGGAGGGTCGTTCACGGCAGTCCCTTGGACTATAATGCGAGTGATGAGGCCTTCAAGATTGGCAAACGGCCCGATGACATTGGGATTTGCATCGCGTGTGCCATCTGCCCTTGGTTTGGAGGGACCAGGGTTGAAGTCCAACCCAAACTCCTTGTTTTTCTTCGCAGAGTTCTGGGCAAATTGGAAGTTGCGCTTGAACAGAGTGTCATCGCGACACCAGAGAAGGGATGATGGATGTGCGTCAGCTGGCTGTTGTCCCCTGACCATGCATGGAAAGAAGCCTTGAGCAATGGCTTCGTCTCTGGTTCGGGGTACGAGATTTTTGTACAAGGCATCTCCCCATGGCCTCTTGAGGGCGTACTTCTCTGCATATTCCTTGGTGACGAAGCGGTAATGGAACCACTGCTCGGCCCAATATCTTCGAATCCATTGGATTCAAGTCTTTCGCTGACCATAGCTCTCTTCAGGATCAGTTTGGTACATTTCTGCCAAATCTTCAGGCAGATCTTTAGATGTGTCACCACGTCTCTGTCTGCCTCCCTTCCTTGATTGTTTCTCGGTTTCCATGAAGCTTAACTTGGAAGGCTTCAAGAGATTCAAAGGCTTCAAAGGCTTCAAAGGCTTCCTTTTGCTTGACCAATAGGAACTAGCTTCGGGTGAATTAATGTGACGCTGTAGGAACTGTGCAAATGAATGCAGACTATGAGAACCAAAAGATTCTCCCACGGACATGTACCTGTGACAGCATTAAGGTGCGAGGGAAGGGGAAGAGGTCATATGCATTCTCAGAAGATTTTGAAGATAAATCAGTTTAGAAGATATTGACCTCATCATGCGAAGACATTCACTTTATAGAAAAGAAGTTGGTTCCAGATTTGTACGAACCCATAGATCAGTACAAGTGAGGAATCTAACTACTTCATGAAGAACAAGTGAATATACTAGGCAAGTTATGAGATACAGGTGAGAGGGATGAAACTTGTGTGAATGGAAACCTCTTTTGGCAGAAAGTGATGGAGCTATAGGATCAAAAGAGGCTGTAAAAAGACTTGTTATTTACCAGACTTGGAACTGCTAGACGAGATGAGAGTTGAGGCCGAGCAGTTCGATCCTCCGTGCCCTAAATTGGCGACGGAAGACACCTAGGGCGACGGCGGAGAGACTGATGTCCGCTGTCGGCGTGAGAACGGCGTCGGAGAGGTCGCGGCAGTGAAGCACTTCGTCGCCGGCGTCGTTGAGAGTTAGCGGTGGCGCTAGGGTTTGTGCGAGGGTGGAAGAAGAGATAATGACCGCAGTGAAACGTGTATTTATAGAGATATGGGTGGCACTGCGCTATTACTCAGGTGCCCCTGGCGATTCACATCTGATCAGTACGTGGCCAGCATGCGGAATTGTGGGGGCAGTTTCACCCCACGCACGCCTGGTTTGTCGGGAGTCGTTCCTACTTATCCGGAATTCTAGTTGATGGAAAAACATTGAAAGCTGTTTTAAAGTTTGTCTCTGTGTCTTCTTCTGACAAGGATGCAGTGAAGACATTCGACAGTTTCAATAGAGTATATATGACTTGGAGAGATAGAGTTTGAGGTAGGAAGCATGGAGAGGTTAGGGTCCGATCACATTCACTTAGTTCAAAAGATTCAAACAAGAAGACATAGCTATAAGTGAATGCTGTAGAGGACAGAACACCAGTACATATATAATCAACATAGTGAAGATAATCATGAAGACATGTTGAGATTGAAGCCAAACCAAATGTGAAGACATAGCAAATGTAATGCCATGAGTGAAACACTTCAAGCAGAAAAATTTGGTGGTGGCGCTACCCACCGTATAGGAAGTATTGGACCCAGACACGGCGCACAATTATCGTGGCGCTCCGAGGTCAAATTCCATGTTAATGTATTCACACTTAGAATGTATGTCTTCATTGATTGAAGATATACATTACTTTGTGTGTTGCACATCTAAGTCATCATCATGCATAAGTGTTAGGATGTGTGCCTGATCATAGGACATTTGAGGATTCCAAGATATTTAGCTCACACCGTAACTTGCAAAATCTCTTCTCATCCAAGGGCTTGGTGAAGATATCTGCCAATTGCTCTTCAGTGTTGACGTGTATGATATCAATGTCTTCCTTTGCAACATGATCTCTGAGAAAATGATGACGAATTTCAATGTGCTTTGTCTTCGAGTGCTGAACTGGGTTGTTGGCGATCTTGATGGCGCTTTCGTTGTCGCAGTAAAGTGGCACTTGCTTCAGATGAATGCCATAATCCTTGAGGGTTTGCTTCATCCATAGAAGCTGAGCGCAGCAGGATCCAGCAGCAATGTATTCAGATTCAGAAGTGGAGAGAGATACACAGTTCTGCTTCTTTGAAGACCAACAGACAAGTGATCGGCCCAGAAAGTGACATGTGCTTGATGTGGACTTCCGATCAACCTTGTCACCAGCGTAATCAGCGTCCGAAAATCCAACCAGATCAAACTCTGAGCCCTTTGGATACCATAACCCTAGAGTTGGGGTGTGAGCCAAATATCGAAGAATTCGCTTCACGGCTAAGTGATGCGACTCCTTTGGTGCCGCTTGAAACCGAGCACACATGCAAACACTAAGCATAATATCTGGCCTAGATGCACATAAATAAAGCAAAGAACCAATCATGGAGCGGGATACCTTTTGATCGAACTCTTTACCATTGTCGTCAGGACCCAGATGATGTTTGGCTGGCATTGGTGTTGTGAAGCCTTTGCAGTCTTGCATACCGAATTTCTTCAGGCAGTCTTTGAGATATTTCTCTTGAGATATGAAGATGCCATTGCGCTGTTGCCGTATCTGAAGACCGAGGAAGAATTTCAGCTCCCCCATCATAGACATCTGATATTGCTCTTGCATCATATATCCGAACTCCTCACTGTACTTCTGATTGGTGCAGCCGAAGATAATGTCATCCACGTATATTTGGCACACAAACAGTTCACCATCATATGTCTTTGTGAAGAGAGTGGGATCCAGAGAACCAGGTATGAAGCCTTTGCTCTTCAGGAAGTATTTGAGTGTATCATACCAGGCCCGAGGGGCTTGTTTGAGGCCATATAGTGCCTTTTTGAGCTTGTACACCATGTCAGGATGTTTTGGATCTTCAAACCCAGGTGGTTGTGCAACATACACTTCTTCTTCAATTTTGCCATTGAGGAAGGCACTTTTTACATCCATTTGATACAGGATTATGTTATGATGATTTGCATAGGCCAGCAGTATACGGATGGCTTCAAGTCTGGCCACAGGAGCAAATGTTTCATCGAAGTCAATGCCTTCCACTTGAGTATATCCTTGAGCAACGAGACGAGCCTTGTTTCTGACGACTTGGCCATGCTCATCTTGCTTGTTGCGGTATATCCATTTGGTGCCTATTATGTTATGCTTCCGTGGATCAGGACGCTTAACCAACTCCCATACATTGTTCAGCTCAAATTGTTGAAGCTCTTCTTGCATAGCTTGAATCCATTCAGGTTTCATAAAGGCTTCATCAATTTTCTTGGGTTCTGTGATTGAAACGAACGCGAAGTGTCCGCAGAAGTTTGCCAGTTGAGTTGCCCTTGAACGAGTCAGTGGACCAGGTGCATTGATGCTATCAATTATTCTGTCAATCTGCACTTCATTGGCAACACGAGGATGTAGAGGTCGAAGACTTTGCTCTTGCTGATCTACGTTATCATGGGGAGGTATGTCTTCAGGCTGAGCATTGTCTTCATGTGGATCAGGTGCTGAGATGATAAGTTCTTCTTCAGGACGAGCTTCAGAAGGTATAATTTCTCCAGTTCCCATTAGCTTGATTGATTCACTGGCTGGAACTTCATCTAGCACATCTGGTAGTTGCTCTCTTTGTGATCCATTGGTCTCATCGAACCGTACATCCACTGTTTCAACCACTTTGTAGTGAAAGAGATTGAAGACTCTGTAGGAGTGCGAATCCTTTCCATATCCAAGCATGAAGCCCTCATGTGCTTTTGGAGCAAATTTTGAGGTGTGGTGAGGGTCCTTGATCCAGCATCTTGATCCAAATACTCTGAAGTAACTTACATTTGGCTTCTTGCCAGTCAGAAGTTCATAAGATGTCTTGTTCAGCAGCTTGTGAAGATATACACGGTTGATAGTATGGCATGCAGTGTCAATGACTTCAGTCCAGAATTTTCTTGATGTCTTGTACTCATCTAACATTGTTCTGTCCATCTCAATGAGTGTTCTGTTCTTGTGTTCGACGATGCCATTCTGTTGTGGCGTGTATGGATCTGAGAATTCATGAGTGATGCCCAATGTATCAAGATATGTGTCAAGGCCGGTGTTCTTGAATTCTGTGCCATTGTCACTTCTGATGTGCTTTATCTTGGCGCCATAATTGTTCATTGCCCGATTTGCGAAGCGTCTGAAGACATCCTGCACTTCAGTCTTGTAAAGGATTATGTGCACCCAAGTATATCTAGAGTAATCATCAACAATGACGAAGCCATAGAGGCAAGCAGTAGTGGAGAAAGTTGAGTAGTGAGTGGGACCAAAGAGATCCATGTGAAGCAGTTTAAAGGGTTGAGTAGTGGCCATGATTGTCTTCGAAGGATGTTTTGCCCTTGTCATCTTCCCAGCTTCACAGGCACCGCATAAGTGATCTTTCTTGAACTTGACGCCCTCGATGCCTATGACATGCTTCTTCTTCGCAAGGGTGTGGAGGTTCCTCATGCCAGCATGCCCAAGTCTTTGATGCCAAAGCCAGCATTCTGAAGCCTTTGCGAGAAGACAAACTGCAAGCTGTGGCCCTGCTGAGAAATCTACCACGTACAAATCATCTTTTCGATACCCTTCAAACACTAGAGACTTGTCAGATTCCATTAGTACCAGACAACGATATTTTCCAAAGATTACAATCATGTTTAAATCGCAAAGCATTGAGACAGACATTAAGTTGAAGCCAAGGGATTCAACAAACATGACTTTATCCATGTGTTGATCCTTTGAGATTGCAACTCTACCTAGACCCAGTACCTTACTTTTACCAGTGTCAGCGAATGTGATGTGGCTCTTGTCAGATGGACGTAAGGTTGAGTCCATAAATAGACTTCTCTTGCCAGTCATGTGATTTGTACACCCACTGTCAATAATCCATTCTGAAGACTCTGAAGTCACTGGTGTCGTACCCTACAGTGCAGTTAGGGGGATAGGCTTCACGAAGAGTGTTGTGAAGCAAAAACATTTGACGAACCAGTGGATTATGAAAACTTAGATCCAGGTTAGGACAAGTAGGGAGAGTAACATGCGATTCAGGTATGAAATACATAGTGATGCCATTCGGGCATTTGATCTTGCGCCCCACAAGATTTTTTAGGTCCCCAGCAATAGCATCAGAAGATTTTGGTTTTATGCTGGAGACCTTTCCCTGCAAAAGAGAGTTAAGCTTTCTTAACCACCCACATCTTCAAGGGTGGCTTAGAAGCAATAAGTCTAAGTGCAGCATCTGAGAATTTTGGCTTTGGAGCCCTAGCAAACAGTCTAGCAGGTGGGCAATAGTACTCATAAGAATAGGCAGAATAGTTTTTGGTCATATGAGAATGACGGTTTGAAGAACCGCTCTCATATTCCTGAGCATGGTTTCCCTGCAAAACATTTGTGTTAGTGCGACTCAGATGAGTCCTCTGCCTGTATGAAGCCTTTGGACCATATGAAGCCTTTGGTCTGAGGTTTGTCTTCTTCATGTGAGGTGTCATGAGGACATTCACAGGAAGATTCTCAAGACACGTTTTTGGAACCCAGATCTTCTTCATAGGCGGTCCATTCCTGCAGTTAGTACCAATGTACCTGGCAAATACTTCACCATTCTGATTCCTAAACAGTTTATAGTTTGCATCAAAGGATTCATCAATGATAATTGGATTAGCACAAGTGAAGCCAGATAGATTGGATGGATCTGCTGAGGATTCCTTTGCAGCAACCCATGTGGTTTTGGGGTACTGCTCAGGTTTCCAGTAAGAGCCATCTGCATTAATTTTCCTCACGAACCCAACACCCTCTTTCCTTGGGTTTCGGTTCAGAATCTGCTTCTTGAGGACATCACATAATGTCCGATGTCCTTTGAGACTTTTGTACATCCCTGTTTCAAGCAATGCCTTCAACCTAGCATTTTCATCAGCAATAGCAGTGGTATCCTCAGCAGAGGGGTTAGTTACCACTTCAACAGTTGAAGATATTGCAACAGCAGTAGCAGTGGAACATTCAGCAACAGAAATAGCATTATCACGTTCAATGCAATTAAGGCATGGTGGTTCAAATCCTTCCTGAGCAGAACTGATCTGTTCGGCTTGAAGTGACTCGTTTTCCTTTTGAAGATCTTCATGATCCGCTCTCAACTTCTCAAGATCTTGCTTCTTTTGAAGATAATCATAGGAAAGCTTTTCATGAGTAGATGAGAGAGTCTCAAGACGATCTTCTAGTTCCTGATACTTAACATGAAGATTTTTTATGTCTTCAATTAAGGATTCAGAACGAGTCATTTCAGCACCCAACAGATCATCGCTTCTGTCTAACAGTTTTTGAATATGTTCCATGGCCTTTTTTTGTTCAGTTGCAATTTTAGCAAGTGTTTTGTAACTGGGTTTTGAATCACAATCAGAGTCATCGTCACTAGATGTTCGATAGTGAGTAGTGCGTGTGTTTACCTTGGCACCACGTGCCATGAAGCAGTAGGTAGGAGTAGAGTCGTCCTTGTCATTTGCATCGGTGATGGTGATGGAGTCATTGTCTTCAGTGTTGAAGATGGACTTGGTGACATAGGCTGTAGCCAAACTCGCAATGCCTGAATCAGACTCCTCCTCTGAATCCATTTCCTTGCCAACAAACGCACGAGCCTTGCCAGATGAACTCTTCTTGTGTGATGAAGACTTTGAGGAAGACTTGGACGAAGACTTTGAGTATTTCTTCGTCTTCTTATCGTCAGAGTCATATTCCTTGCTCTTCTTCTTCTTCTTCTTCTTTCTGTTCTCATGGTCCCATTGTGGGCACTCAGAGATGAAGTGTCTAGTTTTCTTGCACTTGTGACAAGTTTTCCTCTTGTAGTCATGCGCAGAAGCTTCATCATTCCTTGAGCTTGATCGTGAAGACTTTCTGAAGCCTTTCTTCTTGGTGAATTTCTGGAACTTCTTCACTAGCATTGCAAGTTCCCTTCCAATGTCTTCAGGATCATCAGAACTGCTGTCAGATTCTTCTTCAGATGATGACACAGCTTTTGCCTTCAAGGCACGAGTTCGCCCATAGTTTGGACCGTAGATATCTCTTTTCTCAGAAAGCTGAAACTCATGTGTGTTGAGCCTCTCAAGTATGTCAGACGGATCGAGTGTCTTGAAGTCTGGACGTTCTTGAATCATCAGGGCTAGGATGTCAAATGAACTGTCAAGTGATCTTAGCAGCGTCTTGACGATTTCATGTTTGGTGATCTCAGTGGCGCCGAGGGCTTGAAGCTCATTTGTGATGTCAGTGAGCCGGTCAAATGTGTGCTGGACATTCTCATTGTCATTTCGCTTGAAGCGGTTGAAGAGATTGCGAAGAACACTGATTCTCTGATCTCTCTGGGTTGAGATGCCTTCATTGACCTTGGAGAGCCAGTCCCAGACCAGCTTGGATGTCTTCAAGGCACTCACACGGTCGTACTGTCCCTTGGTCAGATGACCACAGATAATATTCTTGGCAATGGAGTCCAGTTGAGTGAACTTCTTGACATCAGCCGCAGTGACACCTTCTCCAGCCTTGGGAACGCCGTTTTCGATGACATACCATAGGTCGACGTCAATGGCTTCAAGATGCATGCGCATCTTATTCTTCCAGTAGGGATATTCAGTTCCATCGAAGACGGGGCACGCAGCAGAGACTTTAATTATCCCTGCAGTCGACATAGCTAAAACTTCAGGTGGTTAAACCGAATCACACAGAACAAGGGAGCACCTTGCTCTGATACCAATTGAAAGTGCGTTATATCGACTAGAGGGGGGGTGAATAGGCGATTTTTATGAAAGTCTTCAAAACGTGGAAGTTATGAAGACAAACAGAGTGAACAAGCCTATCACTATGCAGCGGAAGGTAGATTACACAACGCAAGCCATAGTCAAGTATACAATATAGTGAAAGCACAGAGACAAATAGCTTCAGTGTAATGAGGATCAGGTTGGAAGAAGTTATGAAGCCAAACAGATCATACAGTCAAGTCGTGAAGACAGAAGATAAGGCAAGCAAGCAATAGCTTCACAATGTGTACTGGTAAGTAAAGGGAGTCGAAGATGAAACCAGTGACACGTTGAAGACAATGATATGTTGGACCAGTTCCAGTTGCTGTGACAACTGTACGTCTGGTTGGAGCGGCTAGGTATTTAAACCAAAGGACACACAGTCCCGGACACCCAGTCCTGAACACGCAGCTCAGGACACCCAGTCCTCACCGTTTTCTCCTTGAGCTAAGGTCACACAGACCCCGCCCAATCACTCTGGTAAGTCTTCAAGGTAGACTCCCAAACCTTCACAGACTTCGTTCACCGGCAATCCACAATTCCTCTTGGATGCTCAGAATGCGACGCCTAACCGTCTGGAGGATGCACAGTCCTCAAGTGTAATAAGTCTTCAGATCACTCAGACAAGAAGACTTAAGTGATGCCCAATTACTCTGGCTCTGGGTGGTTAGGGCTTTTCTCCTCACTAAGGATTTTCTCTCAAAGGCTTCGAGGTGGGTTGCTCTCAAACGACAAAAGCCGTGCACTGAAATCTGAGCAGCCAACCGTTTATGGTTGTAGGGGTGGACTATTTATAGCCGCTTGGCAACCCTGACCTGATTTGTCCGAAATGACCCTGGGTCACTAAGGAACTGACACGTGTACTAACGGTCGGGTTTTGAACTCTCACGGCAACTTTACTTGGGCTGCAAGTAAAGCTGACTTGTCTGACTCTGGACAAGATTTTCTCTCATTGTCTTCACTCGAAGACATAGGATTTGGATTAGGCATCACTTCAGTCATCCTGACTGGTTCTCTTGGACCCCACTTAACAGTACGGTGGTTCCTATGACACAACATGAATAAAGTAAAACTACGAAGGATCTAAGTCTTCGAGTTCCAAAGGCTTCATGGGGAGTCTTCATATGTCATTGTCTTCGACATAAATGTCTTCATGAACCACCATTGTCTTCAATGTCTTCGTACATTTTTAGGGGTCATCTCTGGTAACTAAACCGAATCAATGAGGGACTTCTACCTGTGTTATCCTGCAATTCTCACAAACACATTAGTCCCTCAACTAGGTTTGTCGTCAATACTCCAAAACCAACTAGGGGTGGCACTAGATGCACTTACAGGAGTACTAGAAATAAATACAATGCGTCCTAAACCTTGTCTATCGAGGAGAACATGGTATTGAGAATCAAAGAGAGAGAAGAAGCCATCTAGTTACTAGCTATGGACCCATAGGTCTGAGGTAAACTACTCACGCTTCATCGGAAGGGCAATGGTGCTGATGTAGATGCCCTCCGTGATCGAATCCCCCTCTGGCAGGATGCCAGAAAAGGCCCCAAGATGGGATCTCATGGGAACAGAAGGTTGTGGCGGTGGAAAAGTATTTTCATGGATGCTTCTGGAGGTTCGGAAATATATGTTAATATATAGGAGGAAGAACTAGGTCAGGGGGTCGCCGAGGGGCCCACAAGGTAGGGGGCGCCCCCCCAGGGTGCGCCTTCCACCCTTGTCACCGCCTCGTGACTCTTCTGACTTGCACTCCAAGTGTCCCGGGTGTCTTTTGGTCCAAGAAAAATCATCACGAAAGTTTTATTTCGTTTGGACTCTGTTCGATATTACTTTTCTGCGAAGCTAAAAAACAAGGAAAAACATAAACTGGCACTGGGTTCTAGATTAATAGGTTAGTCCCAAAAATAGTATAAAATAGCATATTAATGCATATAAAATATCCAAAACAGATAATATAATAGCATGGAACAATAAAAAATTATAGATATGTTGGAGACGTATCACTTCGCGTGAAGGTCGGGGGCGCACGATGGTTAACTCCTATCAACCTCCCACCTAGGGGCATGCATAGTAGTACTTTGCCTCGAGGGCTAATAGACTTTTGTAATAAATATGTGAGTTCTTTATTACTAATGTGAGTCCATGGATTATACGTGCTCTCACCTTTCCGCCATTTGCTAGCCTCTTCGGTATCATGCATTGTCCTTTCTCACTTCGAGATGTGGTGCAAACTTCGCTGGTGCATCCAAAAACTCTATCACACACAAGCCTCTTTATATATTCCTCAAAATAGCCATCATACCTACCTATTATGGCATTTTCATAACCATTCTGAGATATATTGCCATGCAACTTCCATCGTTCCGTTATTATGACACACGTCATCATTGCCATATTGCTTTGCATGATCATATAGCTGACATATATAGTATTTGTGGCTCAACCACCATTCGTCATTTTTTATACTTGTTACGCTAGATCATTGCACATCCTTGTACACCGCCAAAGGCATTCATATAGAGTCATATTTTGTTCTAGTATCGAATTGTAATTTTTAGTTGTAAGTAAACAGAAGTGCGATGATCATCATGATTCACTATTAGAGCATTGTCCCAGTGAGGAAATAAAAAGAGAGGCCAGAAAGAGGCTACAAAAAAAGGCCAAAAAGAGCCCACCAAGAAAAAGAGAGAAAAAGAGAGAAGGGACAATGTTACTATCTTTTTCCACACTTGCTCTTCAAAGTAGCACCATGTTTTTCATATAGAGAGTCTCCTATATAGTCACTTTCATATACTAGTGGGAATTTTTCATTATAGAACCTGGCTTGTATATTCTGAAGATGGGCTTCCTCAAATGCCCGAGGTCTTTTAGAGCAAGCAACTTGTATGCACACCCACTTAGTTTTCATTTTGAGCTTTCATACACTTAGAGCTGTTAGTGCATCTATTGCATGGCAATCCCTACTCCTTGCACTGACATCAATTGATTAGCATCTCCATAGCCCATCAATGTGAGACTTTCTCCATTTTTCTCTTCTCCAAATTAATCTTTACCACTGCATTCTATTCTACCCATAGTGCTATATCCATGGAATGTGCTCATGTATTGCATGGGGGTTGAAAAAGCTGAAGCGCGTTAAAAATTATGAACCAATTGCTTGGTTGACACCGGGGTAGTGCATGATTTATACTTTGCATTAAGAAGATGGAGCATGACAAGGCTATATGATTTTGAAGGGATAGCGTTCTTTAGCATTTATATTTTGAAAGGCATGATTGTTTGTTAGTATGCCTGAGTATTAATGTCTTTATGTCAAATTATAGACTATTGTTTTGAATCATTCGGATTTAAATATTCATACCATAAAAGAAAGATTATATGATATACATGTTAGGTAGCATTCCACATCAAAAAATATGTTTTTATCATTTACCTACTTGAGGACGAGCAGGAATTAAGCTTGGGGATGCTTGATACATCTCCAACGTATCTATAATTTTTTTTTATTGTTCCATGCTATTATAGTATCAATCTTGGATGTTCTATATGCAATTTTATATCATTTTTGGGGACTAGCCTATTGAGCTAGTGCCTAGTGCCAGTTGTTTTTTTTTCTAATTTTGGGGTTTTCAGAAAATCAATATCAAACAGAGTCCAAACGGAGAAAAAACTTTGGATTATTTTTTTATGGAGCGAAGGGACCCTAGAAGGTTTGGCAGAAGACCTGAAGAGCCACGAGGGACCGACAAGCTCGGGAGGCGTGCCCCCAAGCTTGTGGGCCCCTCATGGCACCTCTTGACCTAATTCCACCTTTATAAATTCCCAAATATTCCCAATACATCAGAGAGCCACCTCAAATACTTTTTTCGCCGCCGCAAGTTTCTGTTGTTCCACATCTGGAGGCCTTTTCCAGTACTCTACTGGAGGGGGGATTGATCACGGAGGGCTTCTAAATCAACCTTGCTACCCTTCCGATGATGCGTGAGTAGTTTACCACAGACCTATGGGTCCATAGCTAGTAGCTATATGGCTTCTTCTCTCTCTTTAATCTTCAATACAATGTTCTCCTCGCTATTCTTGGGGATCTATTCGATGTAACCTTCTTTTGCAGTGTGTTTGTTGGGACCCGATGAATTGTGGGTTTATGATCAGGTTATTCATGAATATTAACTAAGTCTTCTCTGAATTCTTTTATGCATGATTATTATAGCTTTGTATTTCTCTCCGATCTATCCATTTGGTTTGGCCAACTAGATTGATTTATCTTGCAATGGGAGAGGTGCCTTGTAATGGGTTCAATCTTGCGGTGTTCAGTCCTAGTGACAGAAGGGGGCATGACACGTATTTGTATTGTTGCCATTAAGGGGAAAACGACGGGGTTTATTCATATTGCTTGGGTTTACTTTGTCTACATGATGTCATCTTTCTTAAGGCGTTACTCCATTTTTCATGAACTTAATACCCTAGATGCATGCTGGATAGCTGTTAATGGGTGGAGTAATAGTAGTAGATGCAGGCAGGAGTTGGTCTACTTGTCTCGGATGTGATGCCTATATACATGACCATTGCCTTGAATATCGTCATAAATATGCGCTTTTCCAAAAATTGCCCAATAGTAATTTGCTCACCTATCGTATGATTTTTGTTCGAGAGAGAAGCCTCTAGTGAAAACTATGGCCCTCGGGTCTACATTTATCATATATTAAATACAAAAATACATTACTATAATTTATTTACCATTATTTTAGTTTATGTTTTATCTATCTATCTATCACTATCAGATTTGATCCTTGCAAATAACCGCCAAGGGGATTGATAACCCCCTTGACTGCGTTGGGTGCAAGTATTTGCTCTTTTATGTGTAGGTTGTTAACAAGGTTTCATGTGGTTCTCCTACTGGACTGATAACCTTGGTTCTTAATTGAGGCAAATTCTACTGGACTGCATCATCCTATCCTCTTCGAGGATATGACAACGCAGCTCACAAGTAGCAGTCTTCTCAAGACGTTTAGCTTTAATGTTATAGATCACCAACTTCAAGAGTCATCATGAATAAACCGTCACAAAATAGAGGTTTAATCAAAAATCATATTCTCATAAATAATCTGAACAACTATTGTTTAAAACTTATAAGAATATCCATCACATAATCAATAGGATAATGCATTACTGATACGTCTCCAACGTATCTACTTTTCCGAACGCTTTTCCTCTTGTTTTGGACTCTAATTTGCATGATTTGAATGAAACTAATCCCGGACTGACGTTGTTTTCAGCAGAACTACCATGTGTGGTGTTTTTGTGCAGAAATAAAAGTTCTCGGAACGGAACGAAACTTTGCAAGGATTTTTTATGCAATAAATAAGAATTTCTAAAGCCAAGATCCACTAGAGGGGGCACCTGGGTGGGCACAACCCACCAGGGCACGCCCCCCTCCTAGCATGCCCAAGTGGGTTGTCCCCACCTGGTGGCCCCACAGACCCTGAAACCGACGCTATAAAATCCTATTTTTCTAGAAAAAAATCAGGGATAAAGAATTATTGCAATCCACGAGACGGAGTCGCCGTCACCTCCTGTTCTTCATCGGGAGGCCAGATCTGGAGTCCGTTTGGGGCTCTGGAGAGGGGGATCTTCGTTCTTCGTCATCACCAACCCTTCTCCGTTGCCAATTCCATGACGCTCCCCACCGGGAGTGAGTAATTCCTTCATAGGCTCGCTGGTCAGTGAGGAGTTGGATCAGAATCATTATGTAATCGAGTTAGTTTTGTTAGGGCATGATCCCTAGTATCCACTATGTTCGAAGATTGATGTTGCTATGACTTTGCCATGCTTAATGCTTGTCACTTTGGGCCCGGGTGCCATGAATTCAGATCTGAACCGTTTATGTTATCACCATTATATCCATGTTCTAGATCTGATCTTGCAAGTTATAGTCACCTACTATGTGTTATGATCCAGCAACCCCGGAGTGACAATAGTCGGGACCACTCCTGGTGCTGACCGTAGTTTGAGGAGTTCATGTATTCATCGTGTGTTAATGCTCTATTTCGGTTCTCTATTAAAAGGAGGCCTTAATATCCCTTAGTTTCCAAAAGGACCCCGCTACCACGGGAGGGTAGGACAAAATATGCCATGCAAGTTCTTTCCATAAGCACGCATGACTATTTACGGAATACATGCCTACATTATATTGATGAACTGGAGCTAGTGCCGTATTGCCCTAGGTTATAACTGTCTCATGATGAATATCATCCAACAAGTCACCGATCCAATGCCTACGAATTTATCTTATATTGTTCTTGCTAAGTTACTATTACTATCATTAATGTTGCACTTGCTACAAAACTACTGCTATCACTGTTACCATTATCATTGCTACTATCACTACTATCAAAACTATCATACGACTTTGTTAATGATCACGTTGATGTAGATAAGTAGTCTCCAGGTGTGGTTGAATTGACAACTCAACTGCTAATACCCGCAAATATTCTTTGGCTCCCATTGTGTCAAACCTATAAATTTGGGTTGAATACTCTACCCTCGAAAACTGTTGCGGTTCCCTATACTTGTGGGTTATCAATTACATAACCCTGAATAACAATTATTTTATTTCTAAGATAAATCATGAAGATAAACTAAAGACATGACTTCGATGGTCACCGAGTAGCGATCCCATCACCATTCCCAACTTGTATCACGACTTTATTTCTTCTCTCCTTGTGAGCTTTCTGTAGTCCCTGTATCGGTTTGCAAAACAGGAGCAACCAATAAGTATCAAATACTCATGACATACAGAAATTTACAAGTATAATAACATTAACTTTGTATAACGATTATACCTTAACCGGAAGAACCGGTCATCTTATCCGCCAACTACTTCTTGCAGTTATGCTTCTAGTGTCCTTTATGTTTGCAGTAGAAACATTCAGTCTCTTTAGAGGCTCCGCCCTTGTTATTCTTCTGAGACTCGGTCTTACCGGTTTCAAAACATTTCTTCTTCTGGGACTGATACGCCTCCATCGTATCTACTTTTCCAAACACTTTTGCCCTTGTTTTGGACTCTAACTTGCATGATTTGAATGGAACTAACCCGGACTGACGCTGTTTTCAGCAGAATTACCATGGTGTTATTTATGTGTAGAAACAAAAGTTCTCGGAATGACCTGAAACTTCACGGAACATCTATTCGGAAAATATAAAAAATACCTGCAAAAGATGAAGACCAGGGGGCCCACCACCTGTCCACGAGGGTGTGGGGCGCGCCTGCCCCCCTAGGGCGCGCCTCCTACCTCGTGGGCCCCCTGGAGTGATACGTCTCTGTCGTATCTACTTTTCCAAACACTTTTGCCCTTGTTTTGGACTCTAACTTGTATGATTTGAATGGAACTAACCCGGATTGACGCTGTTTTTAGCAAAATTGCCATGATGTTGTTTTATGTGCAGAAAACAGAAGTTCTCGGAATGACCTGAAACTCCACGGAATATCTTACAATAAATAATAAAATATCCTTGCCAAAGATGAAGACCAGGGGGCCCACACCCTTCTCACGAGGGTGCCCCCCTAGGGCGCACCCCTACCTCGTGGGCCCCCTGGAGACCCCCCGACTCCAACTCCAACTCTATATAACTACTTTCGGGGAGAAAAAATAGGAGAGAAGAAATCATCACGTTTTACGATATGGAGCCGCTGCCAAGCCCTAAAACCTCTCGGGAGGGCTGATCTGGAGTCCGTTCGGGGCTCCGAAGAGGGGGATTCGTCGCCGTCATCATCATCAACCATCCTCCATCACCAATTTCATGATGCTCACCGCCGTGCGTGAGTAATTCCATCATAGGCTTGCTGGACGGTGATGGGTTGGATGAGATTCACCATGTAATCAAGTTAGTTTTGTTAGGGTTTGATCCCTAGTATCCACTATGTTCTGAGATTGATGTTGCTATGACTTTGCTATGCTTAATGCTTGTCACTAGGGCCCGAGTGCCATGATTTCAGATCTGAACCTATTATGTTTTCATCAATATATGAGAGTTCTAGATCCTATCTTGCAAGTCTATAGTCACCTATTATGTGTTATGATCCGTTAACCCCGAAGTGACAATAATCGGGATACTTACCGGTGATGACCGTAGTTTGAGGAGTTCATGTATTCACTATGTGCTAAGGCTTTGTTCCGGTTCTCTATTAAAAGGAGGCCTTAATATCCCTTAGTTTCCATTAGGACCCCGCTGCCACGGGAGGGTAGGACAAAAGATGTCATGCAAGTTCTTTTCCATAAGCACGTATGACTATATTCGGAATACATGCCTACATTACATTGACGAATTGGAGCTAGTTCTGTGTCACCCTATGTTATGACTATTACATGATGAACCGCATCCGGCATAATTATCCATCATTGATCCGATGCCTACGAGCTTTCCATATACTGGTTTACGCTTATTTACTTTCCCGTTGCTATTGTTACAATCACTACAAAATACCAAAAATATTACTTTCCTTTCATTACTCTTTTGTAACCGTTACCATCACTATCATATTACTTTGCTACTAAACACTCTTCTGCAGATACTAAGTTTACAGGTGTGGTTGAATTGACAACTCAGCTGCTAATACTTGATAATATTCTTTGGCTCCCCTTGTGTCGAATCAATAAATTTGGGTTGAATACTCTACCCTCAAAAGGTATTGCGATCCCCTATACTTGTGGGTTATCAAGACTAATTTCTGGCGCCGTTGCCGGGGAGCATAGCTCTATTCATTGAGTCACTTGGGATTTATATCTGCTTCTCACTATGAAGAACTTGAGAGATCCAAAAACCAAGATCTATCCCTCAACTACGAGGGGAGGTAAGGAACTGCCATCTAGCTCTGCACTTGATTCACCTTCTGTTATGAGTAAGCTTGCGACACCTAAACTTGCTTCTGCTATTCGTTTTGATATGTTGCATGTTATTGATGATGCTACTTCTGCTATACATGATACTTATGATGAAACTACCTCTATGCCTGATACTACTATGCCACTTAGTGATTTTCTCGAGGAACGACTTGCTAGGGCTAGAGAGATTGAAAATATTGAATCTGATTATGAAGATGAAAGTGATGATGAAGAATCACCTGTTATTCCTGAGGGTTATTTATTTGATCAAGATGCTTCTTTAGCTATTTTAGCTTGCAAAGATAGATATGAACTCAAAAGGTTATTAGCTAAATGGAATAAGCAATCTCTAAATGCTAGGATGAGACCTGACCCTGCTTTTGCTACTTCACCTATCTGTGTTGCTGATAAGGATTATGAATTCTCTATTGATCCTGATATAATTACTTTGGTTGAATCTGATCCTTTTCATGGCTATGAATCTGAAACTGTTGTAGCACATCTTACTAAATTAAATGATATAGCCACCCTGTTCACTAATGATGAGAGATCTCGCTACTTTTATATCCTTAAAATATTTCCGTTCTCATTAAAGGGTGATGCTAAGATATGGTTTAATTCTCTTGATCCTGGCTGTGTGCATAGTCCCCAGGATATGATATATTACTTCTCTGCTAAATATTTCCCTGCTCATAAGAAACAAGCTGCTTTAAAGGAAATATACAACTTTGTGCAAATTAAAGAAGAGAGTCTCCCACAAGCTTGGGGGAGGCTTTTCAAGTTACTTAATGCTTTGCCTGATCATCCTCTTAAGAAAAATGAAATACTTGATATCTTTTATAATGGACTAATCGATGCTTCCAGAGATTACCTGAATAGTTGTGTTGGTTCTCTTTTCAGGGAAAGAACACCGGATGAAGCTGAAATCTTATTGAATAATATGTTGACAAATGAAAATAATTGGGCACCTCCTGAGCCAGCTCCTGCTCCAATTAATGATCCTATTCCTAAACTAACTCCGTAGAAGAGGGGTATTCTATTTCTCAGTCCTGATGATATGCAAGAGGCAAAGAAATCTATGAAAGAAAAGGTATTAAAGCTGAAGATGTTAAGAATTTACCTCCTATTGAAGAAATACATGGTCTTAATTTACCGCCTATTGAAGAAACATATGATCTTGATCCTTTACTTATTGAAGAACCTCCAGACCTCGATAACCCGACACAGGTAGTAAAGGTAAATTCTCTCTATAGATATGATAAAGCTGAAATCCCTCCTGCTAAAATTGCTAGTCAATGCTTGGATGAGTTTGTAATTTTATGTTTAAGCAAGAAGACTTCAATGATTATTTTGGTAGACAATTAAAACAAGATGCTGATAGGATTAAATACTTGGGTGATTATATGGCTAATATTAGAGGTGAACTTAAAATTGTTAGCAAACATGCTTCTTTGGTTACCACTCAAGTAGAACAAGTACTTAAAGCTCAAAAAGAATTGCTCAATGAGATGAATAGTAAGAAAAATGATTATGTTGTTAAAGTGGCTACTAGAACTGGTAGAATGACCTAGGAACCTTTATATCCTGAATGCCACCCTAAGAGAATTGAGCAAGATTCTCAGAGAAATAAAATTGATGCTCCTAGTTCTTCTAAAAGGAAGAAAAAAATGATAGAACTGTGCAAACTTTTAGTGAACCTATTGCTGAACCACCTGATAATCCAAATGATATATCTATGTATGATGCTGAAACTCAATCTGGTAATGAACATGAACCTAATGAAAATGCTAATGATGATGTTCATAATAATGCTCAACCTAGTAATGATAATGATGTAGAAATTGAACATGTTGTTGATCTTGATAACCCACAATCAAAGAATCAACGTTATGATAAGAAAGATTTTGTTGCTAGGAAAAATGGTAAAGAAAGAGAGCCTTGGGTTCAGAAACCCATGCCTTTTCCTCCTAAACCATCTAAGAAAAAGGATGATGAGGATTTTGAGCGCTTTGCTGAAATGATTAGACCTATCTTTTGCGTATGTGATTAACTGATATGCTTAAAACAAATCCTTATGCTAAGTACATGAAAGATATTATTACAAATAAGAGAAAGATACCGAAAGCAGAGATTTCCACCATGCTTGCTAATTATACTTTTAAGGGTGGAATACCAAAGAAACTTGGAGATCCAGGAGTACCTACTATACCATGCTCCATTAAAAGAAATTATGTTAAAACTGCTTTATGTGATCTTGGAGCCAGTGTTAGTGTTATGCCACTCTCTTTATATCATAGACTTGATTTGAATAAGTTGACACCTACTAAAATATCTTTGTAAATGGCTGATAAATCAACTGCTATACCTGTCGGTATTTGTGAGGATGTGCCTGTTGTAGTTGCAAATGTTACTATTTTAATGGACTTTGTTATTCTTGATATTCCCGAGGACGATAGTATGTCTATTATTCTTGGAAGACCTTTTCTTAATACTGCAGGGGCTGTTATTGATTGCAACAAAGGCAATATCACTTTTCATGTTAATGGTAATGAGCATACAGTACACTTACCGAGGAAACAACCTTAAGTTCATAGTATCAATTGTATCGGAAAAATTCCATCGATTATATTTGGAGGCTTTGAATTTCCTCTTCCTAATGTCAAGAAGAAATATGATATACTTATTATTGGGGATGTGCATATCCCCGTTGAGGTAACCTAGTGTTATTCGAAATTTCTCCGGTTTCATGTTAATCGGAATGAGTTTGTTAACAAGACTTGATCAACCTTGTTAGTGGATTCCTTTTGACGAGCATGAGATGGATGAAACTAGAAGCACAACCTTCTGTACCCCACTTTTACTTTCTGTTATTTAGTTAAAATAAAGTAAAAATAAATAATTTTCTGTCTGTTATCTGATTACCTGTGCAATATAAAAATACCTCGAAAATAAAAGTTCTCCAAATGCCCTGAAAATTAAATATGTTTTCTATAGAATATTTGAGGATTTATGGAACAAAGAACATGATACGTCCCCAACGTATCTATAATTTTTGATTGCTCCATGCTATATTATCTACTGTTTTGGACTATATTGGGCTTTATTTTCCACTTTTATATTATTTTTGGGACTAACCTATTAACTGGAGGCCCAGCCCAGAATTGCTGTTTTTTTCCCTATTTCAGTGTTGCGAAGAAACGGAATATCAAACGGAGTCCAAACGGAATGAAACCTTCGGGAACGAGATTTTCTCACCGAACGTGATCCAGGAGACTTGGACCCTACGCCAAGGCATCAGAGAGGCGGTCACGAGGGTGGGCCCCCCTAGGGCGCGCCCCCTGCCTCGTGGGCCCCTCGATGCTCCACCGACGTACTCCTTCCTCCTATATATACCTACGTACCCCCAAACGATCAGAACAGGAGCCAAAAACCTAATTCCACCACCGCAACTTTCTGTATCCACGAGATCCCATCTTGGGGCTTGTTCCGGAGCTCCGCCGGAGAGGACCGTCATCACGGAGGGCTTCTACATCATCATAGCCTCTCCGATGAAGTGTGAGTAGTTTACCTCAGAACTTCGGGTCCATAGTTAGTAGCTAGATGGCTTCTTCTCTCTTTTTGGATCTCAATACAAAGTTCTCCGCCTCTCTTGTGGAGATCTATTCGATGTAATCTTCTTCTTTTTGCGGTGTGTTTGTTGAGACCGATGAATTCTGGGTATATGATCAAGTCTATATATGAATAATATTTGAATCTTCTCTGAATTCTTTTATGTATGATTGGTTATCTTTGCAAGTCTCTTCGAATTATCCATTTGGTTTGGCCAACTAGATTGGTAGTTGTTGCCATGGGAGAAGTGCTTAGCTTTGGGTTCGATCTTGCGGTGTCCTTTCCCAGTGACAGAAGGGGAAGCAAGGCACGTATTGTATCATTGCCATCGAGGATAACAAGATGGGGTTTATTTCATATTGCATGAATTTATATCTCTACATCATGTCATCTTTCTTAAGGCGTTACTCTGTTTTAACTTAATACTCTAGATGCATGTTGGATAGCGGTCGATGAGTGGAGTAATAGTAGTAGATGCAGAATCGTTTCGGTCTACTTGTCACGGACGTGATGCCTATATACATGATCATGCCTAGATATTCTCATAACTATGCTCAATTCTGTCAATTGCTCAACAGTAATTTGTTCACCCACCATAGAATACTTATGCTCTTGAGAGAAGCCACTAGTGAAACCTATGGCCCCGGGGTCTATTCTCGTCATTTCAATCTCCATCACTTTAATCTTGCTTTGCTTTTTACTTTTCACTTTGCATCTCTATACCAAAAATACCAAAAATATTATATCTATCAGATCTCACTCTCGTAAGTGACCGTGAAGGGATTGACAACCCCTAATCGTGTTGGTTGCGAGTAGCTATTGTTTTGTGCGGGTACGAGGGACTTGAGCGTGGCCTCCTACTGGATTGATACCTTGGTTCTCAAAAACTGAGGGAAATACTTACGCTACTTTGCTGCATCATCCCTTCCTCTTTGGGGAAATCCAACGCAAGCTCAAGAGGTAGCAAGAAGGATTTCTGGCGCCGTTGCCGGGGAGTCTACGCAAAAAGTCAACATACCAAGTACCCATCACAATCCCTATCTCTCGCATTACATTATTTGCCATTTGCCTCTCGTTTTCCTCTCCCGCACTTCACCCTTGCCATTTTATCCGCCCTCTCTCTCTCTATCCTCCCTCTCTTTTCCGCTAGTTGTCACATCCCTAGTTCTGGTATGACCTAGGCTAGCCTTCATGTTTGCATCATGTTTAAATTGCATTTAAATTTGAAATGGGGATTTGGGAAACCCTCAGAAATCATTCTGGAAATGACCCAGATAAAAATTGCTCCAAAAAGGTCCAAGAAAATGTTCATGTTACTCTCTGAAAATATTGGTCAGAGGTAAAAATCAAACCAATATTTTTAGGAGCTCATAAGTATTTATTTTGGGCATTTGGAATTAATCCAGTAGTTATTTGCGTTGGATAAATATTTATATATATATATATTGTCCAATAATTCTGAATTTTTGTGAGAGGCTTTGGAATAATCCCTTAGGCCCCTGCAAAAATTGTCAGAAGTAAATAAAATGATTTAGTATTTTGTTAAATGAGAAACAAATGTCAGAAATTAGAAAAGAAAACAAAAATGGAGAAAAGCTCACCTGGCCTTACCTGCCTGGCAGCCCAGCTGGCGGCCCAGCTCCTCTAGCCGGCCCAGCCGACTGGCGATGCCAGTTGTCCTCCACCTCCCGCCAGGAGGACGCGCACGCGTGGCCGCCGCGCGCGAGCACACGCCGGCCACCTCCTGCTTCCCCGCTCGCCGCTGGAGGCACCCGACGACGCCACGCACCCCCCTGAACAACGCTCACTCTCCCCAGCCCTCTCCTCTCCTCTCCCTCGCTTTCTCGCTCACGGCCGAGCGCTGCCATCGCCACCGGCCATCGTTGCCACAACCATCGCCTCCCCCTCGCCCTCTCTTCGTGTCTGCGAGCTCCGCCACCTCGCCCTGAAGCTCTCCGTCGAGCCACGCGCCTCGGGAGGCCCTGGAGCGCCTACATCGCTGCCGTATTCATCTCTGGCCGCCGTGGATCCCCATCGCCACCCGCCGTCTTTAGTGCATCCCCGAGCTCGCCGTCAAGCCCACCGAGACCGCTGTGAGCTGCTGTTTCTCCTCCCCCTCTCCGTTTGCTCGCTTGCATGCCGTAGCCGCTGCCTCATCGATGACCGTGACCGTCGCCGCGTGAGCTCGTCGCCGACGCAGCTCCGGTGACCAAATGGTCGCCCCGGTGAGTCCAAACCTCTCCCCGCATCCTATAGAGCCTCGTTAGTGCATCCGCTCGCCCGCTAGCACGCCGTAGCAGCAAGACCACCGATGGCCGAACTCCGGTGGCCGCAAAAGAGCTCGCCGTCGTCGGCTCAGGCCACCCCAGCTCCTCTCGTTCGCTCCATTAGATGCGCCGCATCGCCAGCTAGCCGTAGCAGCAAACCACGAGTAAAACCGTGCCCTGTAGGCGTTTTCCGAGCCGCGCCGCCATCTCGGGGCTTGCCGGCGTCAAGCCGCCGGTGGGTTTGACCCCGCTGACCGTTGACTGGGTGGGCCCAGTTTGACCTCCCCCTTGTGTCACTGACGCGTGGGCCACCCCCTGACATTTAGTTAGTATTAGATTAACACTAATTAACCTAGGTTAGTTACCTAGTTACTCACTGACCAGTGGGCCCGGCGCCCACTAATCCTAATTAGACTAAATAAACCCCCTGTTAACTAACTGAGTCACTGACGTGTGGACCCCACACGCTAGGTTTGACTTGGTCAGCGCTGTTGACTTGCTGACGCAAGCATGATGCTGTGCTGACGCAATATATCATTTTTTGGTATTAAAATAAATCAGGAAATTCCAGAAAATGTTCAAAACTTAAAAAATTCTTATAAATTCAACCGTAGCTCATATTGAAATAATTTATATAGGAAAAATTATCAAAAAAATCAATCTATCCATCTGTACCGTTTTCATGCATGACAAACCAACCTATACATGCTGTATAAGTGAACACTAAAATGGCTTATATTAAGATCTTAATTTGGAGTTGTATTTGATTGATTGCCGACACCGTTCCCTCTCGATAGGTCCTGCTCCGGAGAGTGTTCGAGAGTACCTGTCTGAGGAGCAGTGCACCCCCTGTTGATCTACCAGGCAAGCAAACCCCCTTGTTCATTCCGATACAATCCTACTCTCTCGCTCCTGCTCTCATTTATTGCATTAGGACAACAACGATTCAACTGCTACTTTATGATGCGGTAGTTGAACCCATTCCTCTGCATGACCTGTCATTGCCACAGTAAATAGTTAAACCCACTAGCATGTGTAGGAGTTGATTGGGCCATGTTGTGTTCTTGCCATGCCATGCCTGCTATTGCTTAGAGTTGTGTCAGGTCTGATTCATCGGGAATGAATTGGAGTGGTACGATATGTTCTGGTGCTGAGAGTTAAGCGTGTGAACACGATTTGGTAAAGGTAGCGGTGAGAGGCCATGTAGGAGTACATGGTGGGTTGTCTCGCTGGAACCGTCCTTAAGAACTGAGTTCTGTGTAAGTTGTCCAATGACTAGTTGCTACCACACATTGGGCTTCGGGCGCTCCAAGCTCTCTCGACTTATTAGCCAACTTGATCTCTGTCCAGGAGTTGCAAATAGTTTCTGGTGTTTGTAGGTAGTGTTAGTAGTCTACCAAGTGGCACCCGGCCAGGTGGGCTTGGGACAGACTAGGCACAGTGGCACGGTGTACCAAGTGGCACCCGGATGGTGGGCTTGGGAACCCTACTCACATCGTTTGGGGCCGTGAGCGACACCCCAGCCGGATCTCCTTGCGGATGGAACCCGAATAGGCGATAAAACTGGACGAGAGACTTGCGTGGTTAGTCAGGTCGTGGCCGACACCCTCGCCGGGCTTCCGCTTGAAGGTTGCCGAGTACACGTCGTGTAAACGGCGATAAGTGGTGAGAGCATGTGTGAAGAAGTACACCCCTGCAGGGTTATCATGATCTATTTGAATAGCCGTGTCCTTGATTATGGACTTCTTGGATGCTTACGTGGTACATAGACAACTTAAAGTGGATACTCTAAAATGCTCAAGACAAGTGTGAGTGCTGTGGACGGCCTTCTCGTAAGGAGACGAGGATGAATCCATAGTAGTGTATTTGATGTGGTGTTTAGTGGACTCGTGTGCGCTGCCTCACCTCAAAGAAGTTTCTCGTTGTCATAGAACAGGATAGCCATTGAGTCAAAGATGGCTTGCTGCAACTAAACCCCACATTACCTTCTTGATACAAATGCATGTATGATAGGATCTGATGTAAGTCTTGCTGAGTACCTTTGTATTCGCGTTTGCTCTATTTATGTTTTGCAGGTGAGACATCTGTCTCACTAGTAGTACCGCTTGGACTTCGACGATTAGCTTGTTACCTCAGCCACGATCTTGTGCCCTTGGGAGGGACTTGTAGATAGTCAGGCTTCCTTGCCTTTTTCTTTTGTAGTTGTCTGTACTCAGACATGTAATGCTTCCGTTGCTTGTATGCTCTGAATGATGGGTCATGTGACCCCTGTTTGTATTTAATGCAATGTGGCTCTTCTGAGCCTTTATCTATATGAGTTTGCATTATGTTGTGATGCCATGTTGTACAACACATACTTGCATGTTATGCGTACGTGTGACGTGTACTGCTATGTGTGGGATCCGACAATATAGTTGTTTATCCTTGGCAGCCTCTCTTATGGGGAAATGTAGTCTAGTGCTTCCTTGAGCCATAGTAGTCCGCTACAGCCCGGATCACCGGAGTCCTGCTAGCCCAGCACTACTGCTCAGAACACTTGACTGGCCGGCATGTGTTCCACTTTGTTCCTATGTCTGTCCCTTCGGGGAAACGTCACGCGGTGACTTCCGGAGTCCTGCCTAGCCTGCTACAGCCCGGGTTCCCCGGAGTCCTGTTAGCCTAGTGCTACAGCCCGGATTCACACGCTGCTGACCGACATGCTCGATGTGAATCATGTATGCCTGTCCCCATAGGTTAGTGCCGCTTTGGGTTCACGACTAGCCATGTCGGCCCGGGTTCTCTGTCATATGGGTGCTAGCGACACAATCATATATGTGAGCCAAAAGGCGCAAATGGTCCCGGGCCAGGGTAAGGCGACACCCGTGGGAATACCGTGCGTGAGGCCGCAAAGTGATATGAGGTGTTACCGGCTAGATCGATGTTACTTGGAATCGGGGTCCCTTTTTGTTTGCTCGTGTGTTAGATTACTTGTTTGTCGCGATGGCTCAAGATACTACCAAATTGTGTGACTTCACCAATACCAATAATAATGATTTCCTTAGCACTCCGATTGCTCCTCTTGCCAATACTGAATCTTGTGAAATCAATATTGCTTTGTTGAGTCTTGTTATGGAAGATCAATTCACCGGCCTTCCTAGTGAAGATGCCGCAACTCATCTGAATAGCTTTGTTGATTTATGTGATATGCAAAAGAAAAAAGATGTCGATAATGATGTCGTTAAATTGAAGTTATTTCCTTTTTCGATTAGAGATCGTGCTAAAGCTTGGTTTTCGTCTTTGCCTAAAAATAGTATTGATTCTTGGAACAAGTGCAAAGATGCTTTTATCTCTAAGTATTTCCCTCCCGCTAAGATCATCTCTCTTAGAAACGATATTATGAACTTTAAGCAACTTGATCATGAACATGTTGCACAAGCTTGGGAGAGAATGAAATTAATGATACGTAATTGCCCTACTCATGGTTTTAATTTGTGGATGATTATACAATTTTTTTAAGCCGGATTGAATTTTGCTTCTAGAAATCTTTTAGATTCGGCCGCGGGAGGCACTTTTATGGAAATCACTTTAGGAGATGCTACTAAACTCCTAGATAATATTATGGTTAATTATTCTCAATGGCACACTGAAAGATCTTCTAATAAAAAAGTGCATGCGATAGAAGAAATCAATGTTTTGTGTGGAAAGATGGATGAACTTATGAAATTATTTGCTACTAAGAGTGTTTCTTCTGATCCTAATGAGATGCCTTTGTCTACTTTGATTGAGAATAACAATGAACCTATGGATGTGAATTTTGTTGGTAGGAATAATTTTGGTAACAATGCTTATAGAGGGAATTTTAATCCTAGGCCATATCCTAGTAATCCTTCTAATAATTATGGGAATTCCTACAACAACTCTTATGGAAATTATAATAAGATGCCCTCTGAATTTGAGAATAGTGTTAAATAGTTTATGAATTCACAAAAGAATTTTAATGCTTTGCTTGAAGAGAAATTGCTTAAAGTTGATGATTTGGCTAGGAACATTGATAGAATTTCTCTTGAGATTGATTCTTTAAAGCTTAGATCTATTCCTCCTAAGCATGATATCAATGAGTCTCTCAAAGCCATGATGAGTGCGAACCAACTATTAAAATTAAAATTAAAGATCATGATTTTTATGCTTTGTGTGATTTGGGTGCTAGTGTCTCCACTATTCCCAAGACTTTATGTGATTTGCTAGATTTCCGTAATTTTGATGATTGCTCTCTAAACTTGCATCTTGCGGTTTCTACTATTAAGAAACCTATGGGAAGGATTAATGATCTTCTTATTGTTTCAAATAGGAATTATGTGCCCATAGATTTCATTGTTCTTGATATAGATTGCAATCCTTCTTGCCCTATTATTCTTGGTAGACCTTTCCTTAGAACGGTTGGTGCGATTATTGATATGAAGGAAGGGAATATTAGATTTCAATTTCCATTAAAAAAGGGCATGGAACACTTTCCAAGAAAGAAAATAAAATTTCCATATGGAACTATCATGAGAGCCACTTATGGATTGCCTACCAAAGATGGCAATACCTAGATCTATCCTCGCTTTTATGCCTAGCTAGGGGCGTTAAACGATAGCGCTTGTTGGGAGGCAACCCAATTTTATTTCTATTCCTTGATTTTTGCTCCTGTTTAGTAATAAGTAAATTATTTAGCCTATTTTTTGGTTGTGTTTTTTGTGTTTAATTAGTGTTTGTGCCAAGTAGAACCATTGGGAAGACTTGGGGAAAGTCTTGTTGAACTTGCTGTAAAAAACAGAAACTTTAGCGCTCACGAGAACTGCTGTCATTTTTATTTTAAGAGTGCTATTTAGTTAATTCTTTTTGCAGATGATTAATATATAAATTACTCACTTACAGCAATTTATTTTAGAATTTTCGGGGTTCCAGATCTTGCGCTAGCTACAGATTACTACAGACTGTTCTGTTTTTGACAGATTATGTTTTCCATGTGTTGTTTGCTTATTTTGATGAATATATGGTTAGTAAAATAGTTTATAATCCATAGAGAAGTTGGAATACAGTAGGTTTAACACCCATATAAATAAAGAATGAGTTCATTACAGTACCTTGAAGTGGTCTTTTGTTTTCTTTCGCTAACGGAGCTCACGAGTTTTCTACTTTAAGTTTTGTGTTGTGAAGTTTTCAAGTTTTGGGTGAATTCTTTTGATGGATTATGGAACAAGGAGTGGCAAGAGCCCAAGCTTGGGGATGCCCATGGCACCCCCAAGATAATGCAAGGACACCAAAAAGTCAAAGCTTGGGGATGCCCCGGAAGGCATCCCCTCTTTCGTCCACTTCCATTGGTAATTTACTTGGAGCTATATTTTTATTCACCAACATGATATGTGTTTTGCTTAGAGCGTCTTGTATTATTTGTTTCTTTGTGTTTTAGTATGCCACAATCATCCTTGCTGTACACACCTTTTGAGAGAGCCATACATGAATTAAAATTTGATAGAATACTCTATGTGCTTCACTTATGTCTTTTGAGCTATGTAGTTTTGCTCTATGTGCTTCACTTATATCTTTTGAGCGTTATAATTTTGCTCTATGTGCTTCACTTAGATATTTTAGAGCACGGTGGTGGATTTGTTTTAAAGAAACTATTGATCTCTCATGCTTCACTTAAATTTTTTTTGAGAGTCTCTTAATAGCATGGTAATTTGCTTAATAATAATATGCTTGGTATTCAAGATTTGTGAAACTTTCTTTTGAGTGTGTTGAATACTAAGAAAAGATTGAAGCGTGATAATTGTTTTGAGATATGGAGGTGATAATATTAGAGAGTCATGCTATTTGAGTAGTTGTGAATTTAAAGAATACTTGTGTTAAAGTTTGTGATTCCCGTAGCATGCATGTATGGTGAACCGTTATGTGATGAAGTCGGAGCATGATTTATTTATTGATTGTCTTCCTTATGAGTGGCGGTCGGGGACGAGCGATGGTCTTTTCCTACCAATCTATCCCCCTAGGAGCATGCGCATAATACTTTGCTTTGATAGCTTCTAGATTTTTGCAATAAGTATATGAGTTCTTTATGACTAATGTTGAGTCCATGGATTATACGCACTCTCACCCTTCCACCTTTGCTAGCCTCTCTAATACCGCACACCTTTCGTCGGTATCATACACCCACCATATACCTTCCTCAAAACAGCCACCATACCTACCTATCATGGCATTTCCATAGCCATTCCGAGAATATTGCCATGCAACTTTCCATCATTCCGTTCATGACACATTCATCATGGTCATATTGCATATCCTGGTACACCGCCGGAGGCATTCATATAGAGTCATATTTTGTTTTAAGTATCGAGTTGTAATTGTTGAGTTGTTAGAAAAAATAAAAGTGTGATGATCATCATTATTAGAGCATTTTCCCAAGTGAGGAAAGAATGATGGAGACTATGATTCCCCCATAAATCGGGATGAGACTCCGGACGAAAAAAAGAGAGGCCAAAGAAGCCCAAATAAAAAGAGGCCATACAAAAAGAAGAGAAAAGGCCCAAATAAAAAAATGAGAGAAAAAGAGAGAAGGGACAATGTTACTATCCTTTTACCACACTTGTGCTTCAAATTAGCACCATGATCTTCATAGTAGAGAGTCTCTCATGTTATGTCACTTTCATATACTAGTGGGAATCTTTCATTATAGAACTTGGCTTGTATATTCCAATGATGGGCTTCCTCAAATTGCCCTAGGTCTTCATGAGCAAGCAAGTTGGATGCACACCCACTTAGTTTCTTTTTGAGCTTTCATATACTTATAGCTCTAGTGCATCCGTTGCATGGCAATCCCTACTCACTCACATTGATATCTATTGATGGGCATCTCCATAGCCCGTTGATACGCCTAGTTGATGTGAGACTATCTTCTCCTTTTTGTCTTCTCCACAACCACCATTCTATTCCACCTATAGTGCTATATCCATGGCTCACGCTCATGTATTGCGTGAAGATTGAAAAAGTTTTGAAAAAGTTAGAGTATGAAACAATTGCTTGGTTTGTCATCGGGGTTGTGCACGATTTAAATACTTTGTGTGGTGAAGATAGAGCATAGCCAGACTATATGATTTTGTAGGGATAACTTTCTTTGGCCATGATATTTTGAGAGTACATAATTGCTTTGTTAGTATGCTTGAAGTATTTTTATTTTTATGTCAATATAAACTTTCGTCTTGAATCTTTCGAATCTGAATATTCATATCACAATTAAGAAGATTTGCATTGAAATTATGCCAGGTAGCACTCCGCATCAAAAATTCTCTTTTTATCATTTACCTACTCGAGGACGAGCAGGAATTAAGCTTGGGGATGCCTGATATGTCTCCAATGTATCTATAATTTTTGATTGCTCCATGCTATATTATCTACTGTTTTGGACTATATTGGGCTTTATTTTCCACTTTTATATTATTTTTGGGACTAACCTATTAACCGGAGGCCTAGCCCAGAATTGCTATTTTTTGCCTATTTTAGTGTTTCGAAGAAACGGAATATCAAACGGAGTCCAAACGGAATGAAACCTTCGGGAACGTGATTTTCTCACCAAACGTGATCCAGGAGACTTGGACCCTATGCCAAGGCATCAGAGAGGCGGTCACGAGGGTGGGGGCGCCCCCTAGGGCGGGCCCCTGCCTCGTGGGCCCCTCGGTGCTCCATCGACATACTCCTTCCTCCTGTATATACCTACGTACCCCCAAACGATCAGAACAGGAGCCAAAAACCTAATTCCACCGCCGCAACTTCCTGTATCAACGAGATCCCATCTTGGGGCCTGTTCCGGAGCTCCGCCGGAGAGGGCCGTCATCACAGAGGGCTTCTACAGCATCATAGCCTCTCCGATGAAGTGTGAGTAGTTTACCTCAGACCTTCGGGTCCATAGTTAGTAGCTAGATGGCTTCTTCTCTCTTTTTCGATCTCAATACAAAGTTCTCCCCCTCTCTTGTGGAGATCTATTCGATGTAATCTTCTTCTTTTTGCGGTGTGTTTGTTGAGATCGATGAATTGTGGGTTTATGATCAAGTCTATCTATGAATAATATTTGAATCTTCTCTCAATTCTTTTATGTATGATTGGTTATCTTTGCAAGTCTCTTCAAATTATCCGTTTGGTTTGGCCAACTAGATTGGTAGTTGTTGCCATGGGAGAAGTGCTTAGCTTTGGGTTCGATCTTGCGGTGTCCTTTCCCAGTGACAGAAGGGGCAGCAAGGCACGTATTCTATCGTTGCCATCAAGGATAACAAGATGGGGTTTATTTCATATTGCATGAATTTATATCTCTACATCATGTCATCTTGCTTAAGGCGTTACTCTGTTTTAACTTAATATTCTAGATGCATGCTGGATAGCGGTCGATGAGTGGAGTAATAGTAGTAGATGCAGAATCGTTTCGGTCTACTTGTCACGAACGTGATGCCTATATACATGATCATGCCTAGATATTCTCATAACTATGCTCAATTCTGTCAATTGCTCAACAGTAATTTGTTCACCCACGGTAGAATACTTATGCTCTTGAGAGAAGCCACTAGTGAAACCTATGGCCCCCGGGTCTATTCTCGTCATATCAATCTCCATCACTTTAATCTTGCTTTGCTTTTTTACTTTGCCTTTTACTTTTCACTTTGCATCTCTATACCAAAAATACCAAAAAATATTATATCTATCAGGTCTCACTCTCGTAAGTGACCGTGAAGGGATTGACAACCCCTAATCGCGTTGGTTGCGAGTAGCTATCATTTTGTGCAGGTACGAGGGACTTGAGCGTGGCCTCCTACTGGATTGATACCTTGGTTCTCAAAAACTGAGGGGAGTACTTACGCTACTTTGCTGCATCATCCCTTCCTCTTCAGGGAAATCCAACGCAAGCTCAAGAGGTAGCAGAACACACCAGGGGGCTAACCACCTTGCCACGAGGGTGGAGGGCGCGCCCCCCTGCCTCGTGGGCCCACGGTGGCCCTCCTCCACTTATTCTTTCAGCCACACACTTCATCTTCCTCCCCCAAACACGAAAAACTAGCTCAAACCCGAGTCCAAGCTCATTTTGCTGCCATTTTCGATCTCCTTGCTCAAAGCACTTCTCACAAAACTGCTTGGGGAGATTGTTCCTTGGTATGTGACTCCTCCATTGGTCCAATTAGTTTTTTTCTAGTGCTTTCTTCATTGCAAATTTTTGCTGCTTAGGTGACCCTGTTCTTGAGCTTGCATGTCAGATTTATATGGTCAAAAGTAGTTTTGATGCATGATATAGGCCCTAGGCACTTGTAGGAGTGGTTGCTATCAATATTATTGAGTTTGGTTTACTTTTATTTTGAAGTTACTAAAAACTTTCAGAATTTTTCAGAGGAAGAAATATGCTTAGGAAAATGTTCCAAGGTGGTTCTTCAAAGAAGCAAGGACCCAGGCTTGCAATGCGTGATGCTGACGAAGAGCCACCAAGAGATGCTCCAGTGCGTCCTTGTGAGTGGCCTTCTGAAAATTTTATGGATCGAGCAGGAATTAAAGAAGAATTTAACGCATATTTGCGTAATGCCGATCTTGAGGACTTTGAGGCAGACAAATGCCCCTAGTATCATGAGCTCACAAGCTCTTTTGTGAGGAGGTTTTAGTATTCATCTTCGCGTAATTCTCCTTTAGTCATGTTTGATCTTTATGAAAAATCTTATACCATGAACTTAGAGGATTTCACTTTTGCTTGCAAACTTCCACAATGGGGTAGTGTTAGGGATCCCGCTAAATCTGAATTTAGAAACTTTCTTGCTAGTATAACTGTAGGGGAATCTAGAGATATAACACAAGCTACCATAGGGAGCATTCACTTTCTTGCTATACATTATTTTGCTCTCTTCATAGGTAGGTGCATAAATGCTAAGGATGAAGCATGTCACATGTGTGTCCCTAACCTTAGCATTCTCCGGAGCGCTGTGTCAGGAGACCAATCTTATCATATGGGAGCCATTGTAGCTCGTAGGTTGCATCATAATAGACATAATGGAGATTTCTTTGGAGGAATTTATGCAACCCGCTTAGCTAAATTTCTTGAGATAGATGTTCGTGAAGGAGACATGGAGTTGCCTCCTGCTTATTTAGATTTTGATTCTATGGTTTCCCACCATTTTGTCGAGAGGAACGAATCACCTCTCCAGTACCGATTAATCTGTGACAGACGCCGTGCTGTCCATATTACTCTCCCTGCTCCTGCTTTCTTTGATTATCAGGCAAGAGGAGGATATACTATTACCAGAGAGGAGGCAGACAAGTACGAGAGGAGAGCGGAGGCCGCTCGTCGCCACACTGCAGCTCAGGAGGCGATAGCTGCTGCATCACAGTACGACCCCAACAACTATTATTATGGATATCAGCCAGGCCAGCCGTGGCCATAGACCAACTTAGGCCAAAAGCCTAGGCTTGGGGGAGTACGTATTTCTCACCGACGTTACATTTATGTTCACACACACTCGTTGCTAGATGTCGGTGCTCATACTTTTTCATTGTATCATCCATGCTAGTTTATTTCCTTTTATGCTTTCTTCTTGTGTGTTTAAACCTTAAGAAAAACCAAAAAAAATTAGTTGTAGCTTTTAATCAATTTACTTTCCATGCTTGTAGTAGTAATTAAAAAGAAAACCCAAAAATATTTCCTGTTCTTCTTTTGCTTGTTGGGAACTTTCCCGTGTAAATAGTTTTATTTCTTTTCTTTGGGGGTCAGTAGGAGAAGACCATGATTAAATTGTTGAAATGGCTCTTATATGCATTATTGTTTATCTGACAAAAGAGCCCATATTGCCTTGTCTTCTCCTGTTTATTGAATGCTCGCAGATTCCAGCTTAGTCCAATGCACGTGCACTCTTATTATTATTCACATCATTCGGTTGTGCATGTGAAGGCAATTATGATGATATATGATGGACTGACTGAGATGAGAAAAGCTAGTACGAACTCGACCTCTTTTGCTTTTGTAAATATGATGAGTTCATCGTTCTTGATTCAGCTTGTTATGAATAAACATGTTTGCAATGACAATTAGAGATCATAGTTGCTTGTGCCATTCTAGATTAGCTATGATTTATGTCGGCGTTCTGGGAACGGGGGTCCCCAGACTTGCCTGCCTGCGGCCAGCGGCGTGGCTCAAAGGGGGGCCCAGCACGGCCCATCTTCACCAACCCAGACCCAAGACCCTCGTGAGGGGCCAAGCCTCGCGGGGCGGACGACGCGGAGCTTCCTCAGGCACGGCCTCATCAGGCTGGCTCGCGAGGAGGCGGAGAGATCAAGGCGGGGTACCTCACAAGGTGCCAATGACGCAAGCCATGACGACCAACGGCGCCAGGCAGGTGCCAGCCCGCGCAGTGTCCTCCTTTCCTCTTCGGTGCAAAGGGGGCAAGTGCAGCCGCAGAGTACCGAGGCATCAGGCAAAGGTTGCCATTTCGGTGCAACGAGACCAAGACCAGGAGGACTGCAAGACGGAGGTCATCGTGGAGCCCAAAACGGCGTCACCACCAGAGCTTTGTGCAGGCAAAGACTACTTTTGTCAGGATAACTGGTACTAGCTGTCCCCTTTCAAATTAGCCCGCCATTGTTGGCTCCCTTCCCGCTCGATATTTGGGAAGAGGACTAGGGCCTCTATAAATAGGACTAGCCACCATAGTAGGAGAGGGGATCGAAATCCGGGAGAGAGAGAGAAGGGTGACTGAACTCCTCCCAGCAGTTCATCGCCCCAGCCAAGAACAGTCCCTCGCGAGGCTGTTCTTCCTTGTATTGTTCATCATCATCAGCCCAAGAGGCAATCCACCACACCACACACTGGAGTAGGGTGTTACACCACAACGGTGGCCTGAACCAGTATAAACCCTGTGTCTCTTGTGTTATTCTTTCCATAGCTTAGATCTTAGCGAGGCGGAGGGGTGCAGGTAGGTAGGAGGCGAAATCTCTGCGCGCACCCCAGTGCTCGAACCTCAAGGGTCGGACGGAACCCGAAATCTGACATTTGGCGCGCCAGGTAGGGGTGCACCGGGGTTTTCTCTTCCGCCATCGCCACGGCCTGCCTCGCGATGAGAAGCGCGTTGCCCGCTCCGGCCGCCGGCGCCAGCACGGGGGCCAGGGGGCTCCGAGCCCTGGCCCCAGCCCTGCAACGGGTACGGTGGCCGGACAAGTTCAAGCCAACGACGCCGCCGTGCTACGGCGGCGCGACAGATCCGCTAGCCTTTTTGCTGGCGAGCGAGGAGGCCCTCCTCGAAGCCGGAGGTGACGATGGGGTCATGGCCAACTGGCTCTTCATGGCCCTCACCAGCGCTCCGCGCACATGGCCGCCCCCCCTGTCGGCAGCCTCCGTGGCCTCCTGGGAAGCGCCCCGCAGCCTCTTCCCCGCCCATCGCGCTACATCAACACCCCCGGTCGTCGCAGCCCTCCTGGGCGGCTCGCAGGCGCCACCTACAAGTCACCACGTCAAGCCATTCATCCGCTGGGTCAGCGCCGCTTCCACGCGGCAGGGGGCTCTCCCAGACCGGGCGGCGCCCAAGGCCGGCCTGACCTTCAGCTCGGAGGACCACCCCTCCAACTCGGCCTGCTCAGGTGCGCTCCCCATGCTGTGCACCCCCACCATCTGCCAGGTGGCCGTCACCAGAACTCTCGTCGATGGCGGCACGGGCCTCAGCGTGCTCTCAGTCGAGGCCTTCAACCTCCTCTGCATACCCCTGGAACGGCTGCAACCCAGTCGGCCCGTCTCAGGCGTTGGGGGCGGGTCATCCAGCTCCTTGGGACAGATCCGGCTCCCAGTAACCTTCGGCACCTACAACAACTTCCGCACGGAGCTGGTCGACTTCGACATCGCCCCCATCGGCCTCCCCTACAACACCATCCTCGGCTACCCAGCGCTGGCCCAGTTCATGGCCGCCACGCACCCGGCGTACAACCTCATGAAGACGCCCGGGAGCGGCGGTGTCCTCACCGTGCACGGGGACACCGGAGACGCGCTATGGGTGCTCAAGCTCGCCTTCAAGACGGCGGCATCGGCACAGCCCGCCGACTTGGAGGCCCCCGAGCCCAAGGGGGCTGCACCCGCCAAGAAGAAACAGTTGTTCACCCAAGACAAGGCAGAAACCAAGCAGATACCCGTCGATGAAGACGGGTCCACCAACGCCACTTTCACCATAGGCGCCAACCTCGAACCCGAGCAGGAGGAGGCCCTGGTCGGGTTCCTGTGCGCAAACAAGAAGGTATTCTCTTGGGAGCCTGACCAGTTGGTAGGGATCCCTAGGAGTGTAATCGAGCATCACCTCAACGTGTGCCCCAACATGCGCCCTGTGAAGCAGAAGGCCAGGCGGCAGTCCACAGAAAAGTAGGCCTTCATCGTCCAAGAGACCCGCAAATTAGAAGCCGCTGGGGTCATTCGCGAGGTCCGATACCCGGATTGGTTGGCCAACCCTGTCGTTGTGCCAAAGAAGGGAGGGAAGGAGCGCATGTGTGTCGACTTCACAACCTCAACAAAGCATGCCCGCAAGATCCGTTCCCACTCCCCCGCATCGACCAGATCGTCGATTCCACCGCGGAATGCAACCTGCTATGCTTCTTGGATGCCTTCTCTGGGTATCACCAGATCAAGATGGCGGTAGAAGACGTCGAAAAGACAGCTTTCCTAACCCCGTGTGGGGTGTACTGCTACACATGCATGCCATTCGGGCTGCGTAACGCAGGGGCGACCTTTTAGCGGCTGATGCACATCACCTTGGGCCCGCAGCTTGGGAAGAATGTTGAAGCTTACATCGATGACATTGTGGTAAAGTCTCAGGAGGCCAGGACCCTGATACAAGACCTGGAGCAAACCTTCGCGAGCCTCAACGCAGTGAACCTACGGCTCAACCTAGAGAAGTGTGTGTTCGGAGTCCCCTCGGGCAAGCTCTTGGGTTTCCTCGTGTCCCACCGAGGCATCGATGCTAACCCGGAAAAGGTCAAGGCGGTGGAAGACATGAGCCCGCCAAAGACCCTCAGAGAGATGCAGAAGCTCACTGGGCGCGTGACCGCGCTGGGACGCTTCATCTCCAAGTTGGGGGAACGAGCGCTGCCCTTCTTCCAGCTAATGAAGAAAAAGGGGCCCTTTGAGTGGACTGAAGAGGCCGACAAGGCGTTCCAGGATCTCAAGAGATACCAGACTAGGCCACCGGTCATGGTGGGTCCGCACCCTCAAGAGCCCCTGGTGCTTTACCTCGCCGCCACTCCCTACTCCGCCAGCGTAGCCCTGGTGGTGGTTAGAGAGGAGCATCGAATCAAAACCGCGGCAGCAGCCCGGGACAAGGCAGAACAGGAACAAGGAAGGCCCATAGAAACCGCCACCGCGGCTGAGGAGGATCAGCCGCCGCAGAGGAGTGCACCGGAGGCGGAAGAGGCCCCTCTCCTAGATGGCCAGCCTCAGGAGGCCTCATCGCCTCAAGAGGCACCAGGGTCTCCGAAGGGAGCCGCCAGCACTGACGCACCCAACCTCGTTGAGCACCCAATGTACTTTGTCAGCACGGTGTTGCGAGATGCGAGGGCACGGTACCCCATGCCTCAGAAACTCCTCCTCGCGCTACTGGTGGCCTCGCGCAAGCTGCGGCACTATTTTCAGGGTCACCCCATCAAGGTCGTCTTGTCATACCCCCTGGAGAGAGTGCTCAGGAGCCCTAACTCAGCTGGAAGGGTCGCTGAGTGGAACATAGAACTGCAAGCGTTTTAGCTCGAATTCAGCACAACCAGGGTCATCAAGGGAGCAGCGTTGGCAGATTTTGTGGCAGAATGGATGGCGGCACCAGGCCTCAAGGCCGACGAGGATCGGTCCCTCTCCCCGGGAAGCGAGGCGCCAGAAGGGTGGGTCATGTACTTCGATGGGGCGTTCTCCAGCCATGGCGCTGGGGCTGGGACGGTGCTTATATCACCCACTCAGGACAAGCTCTACTACGCTATGCAGCTCTGTTTCCAGCAAGGTGAAAAGGTCTCCAACAACATAGCGGAGTATGAAGGTTTAATAGCGAGCTTGAAGGCCGCAGCTGCCCTGGGAGTGAAACGCCTCACCATCAAGGGTGATTCGTAGCTCCTTGTCAATTTCTCCAACAAGGTGTACGAGCCGAAAGATGAGCACATGGAAGCCTACCTTGCGGAGGTCCGCAGGATGGAGAAGCAGTTCTGGGGGTTGGAGTTGCAGCATGTGCCCCGTGGAACCAATCAGGAGGCCGACGACATCGCCAAACGGGCATCTAGGCGGTTACCTCAGGAGCCTGGCGTTTTCGAGGAGCGGCTCTTCAAGCCCTTGTCCCTGCCGTCAATGTCAAACACGGCTCAGCCTCAGGAGGAGCTCCCCCAGCCACCTACCTCAGGAGCTCCGGCCTGTGGCCCGGCCTCAGGAGCACGCCTCCTCCTAACGATGGAACCTCAGGAGGGATGCTGGATCACAGAGTTCCGGAGTTACTTAACGCAAGGGACCCTGCCGGAGAAGGAGGAGGAAGCGGAGCGGGTGGCATGCCAGGCCATGGCATACTGCATCAAGGATGGAGAGCTCTACCGGAAGCGACCAAACGATGTATCCCTGCGCTGCATCTCCAGGGAGCAAGGGAAGGAACTGCTGGAAGATATACATGGTCGAGACTATGGACACCATTTATCATCACGGACCCTCGTCGGCAAGGCGTTCCGCAGTGGGTTTTATTGGCCCACCGCACTCAATGACGCCGTCGAACTAGTGAAAGCTTGTGAGGCCTGCCAGTTCCACGCCAAGCAAATCCATCAGCCAGCAGGAGGCCTGCAGACTATACCCCTATCATGGCCATTTGCAGTCTGGGGGCTGGACAACTTGGGCCCGTTTCCTCGGGCGCCAGGGGGCTACTGCTACCTCTACGTCGCCGTGGACAAGTTCACCAAGTGGGCTGAAGTAGAGGCTGTCCGCACCATTCCCGCGGGTTCCGCGGTCAAGTTCATCAAGGGCATCATGAGCCGGTTCGGGGTGCCAAACCGCATCATCACGGACAATAGTTCGCAGTTCACCAGTAACCTCTTCAAAACATACTGTGCTAACCTTGGAACGCAGATATGCTACGCTTCGGTGGCGCACCCCCGAAGCAACGGCCAGGCCGAGCGAGCCAACACAGAGGTTCTGAGGGGCCTCAAGACCAGGACGTTCAAGAAGAAGCTGGAGGCCTGCGGCAGAGGTTGGTACGACGAGTTTCAGTCCATGTTGTGGTCCATCCGCACAACCGCGACCAAGCCGACTGGAGAGACCCTGTTCTTCCTGGTCTACGGAGCCGAAGCGGTCCTCCCTCACGAGGTCAGACGTTGCTCCGCGCGGGTCCTGGCATTCGACGAGGCGCAGCAGGACGCCATGCGGGGGATGGACTTCGTGCTGGGGGAGGAACGTCGCCGAGAAGCCGCACTGCGAGCGGCGAGGTATCAACAAGCGTTGCGGCGATATCACTGCCGCAACATCCGCCCCAGAACTCTTGAGGTAGGAGACCTCGTGCTCAGGCGGGTTCTCTCCAGGGAGGGGCTGCACAAGCTCTCTCCCATGTGGGAGGGCCCGTTCAAAGTTGTTCATGTTTCCAGGCCCGGCTCCGCGCGCTTGGAGACTCAGGAGGGGGTGCCGGTCCAGAACGCATGGAACATCCAGCACCTCCGGAGGTTCTACCCCTAAAAAGGCCCAGAGCCTGTGAAGAAGGCGAATGCCTGTGAAGCTGTCACATTTTGGAAAAGGCCCGGAGCCTGTGAAGAAGGTGAATGCCTGTGAAGCTATCGCGTTTTGGAAAAGGCCCGGAGCCTGTGAAGAAGGCGAATGCCTGTGAAGCTGTCGCATTTTGGAAAAGGCCCGGAGCCTGTGAAGAAGGCAAATGCCTGTGAAGCTGTCGCGTTTTGGAAAAGGCCCAGAGCCTGTGAAGAAGGCCAACGCCTGTGAAGCTCGCCGCCCGTGACACTCTCACGTAATAATGAGTTGGGGTTGTACACGCCCCGGAGTCTCAGGAGTGCTGGCCTCAGGCCCTGGGGCTCCCTCCCATGCCCAGTGGCAGCACTTAGCTCCGCGCTGGTGAGAAGACGTCGAAGACTAGATTAGGTGCCGGACGCGGCTTTTCATTTGCTTTCCGCAGTTGGCTTGTTCCTTATCGTTCGAAGTTTTATTGAAGATGTTGCCGTCTTTGGCTTGTGGTTCTTCGACTTTTCACTCTCCTGCCTCGATTTCTCTTATGCAAGGCCTCGCGAGGAGGGGGCAGCCGAGCGCCCTCGCGAGTGTTCCTGTCCTAGTCGTTCAAAGGGTTCGCGACCTGGGTCCATTACAGGAGCACCCCTCCAGTCCGTGCCCCACGGGCACCACGACACGAACACAGGCCCTGGGTCGGTCGCCCCCCACGGCTGGGGCCGGGAACTATCCACGCGCGGGCATGTAGCCAAAAGGCACGATAACGGAAGCGAAACGATGATTAACAGCAATAACCCAAACACGCCCCCGCGGGGCTCCACACTACTGTCTTTTTGCGCAGGAAAAAGGAAAAGAAAGAACAAATCAGGCGCAGCTCGCCTCACACTGGCCTGCCGAGAAGACTCGAGCTACCTCCGGGGCTCAGGCAGACTCCCTCTCACGCTTCACCGGGGCGCGACGGCGGGCAGACACGCTACCACCTCCCAAGCAGATACGACGGCGTGGAGGCTGACCGCGGCCACCGCTAGAGGAGTCGCCGCCTGAAGAAGAACCGGAGAAGCTTGGGGAACCCTGAGCGCCGCCAGTCACACGAGCACTGTCCTCTCCATCATCGCCGGAGCTGGGTTCCCGGCCGCGGTCGTCGTCCTCGGGGCAGCACCCTGCGCGGCGACCATCTTCCCCAAACACCCTCACGTAGAGGGTGGCATCGCCGTCAAACTTGAAGTGCAGGGTGCACCGATGGCCCAGGCCACGCGCGCGGGCAAACGTCTGTCAACCGCGGGCCAAGGCCAGTCTCCCAGCTGCGGAGACCTCCAGTGAAGCCCATGAGGCCCGGCTGCAGCAGCTGTCGGCCTGAAGCCAGAGGCCGCCCGAGGCGCCGGCTGGGAGCTCGCCGAGGAGGAAGCGAGGAAGTGGAACCCGGGTGCTAGTCGGCTCCGCCGACCACATGACGAACTCCGACAGCACCTCCGTGGCGCGAAAGCGCGGCCTAGGGGGACGCGCGACTGGAGCGCGCCCCCCGGCCACGGCAATCCGCCCGTCACCGTGCTGGAAATCGTCCCCCATGGCCGCGGGGAGCTGCCGTGGTGGCCACAGGATGTTTGCGAGGGCGCCCTCGGCCGCACTTGGGCGGGGGAGAGGCACGCTCAACCTGGCGAGCCTTCCCCTTCTCTGCGGCTGAGAACCTCCTCGACGGGGCCATGAAGAAGAAGGAGAAGCAAGGGGAGATGAACTAGAAGGGCGTGCGCCGATCCGTACTTATAGTTGGCGAGGGCCAACCGACGGGCCCCACGATCGCAGGTAATTGTGACCCGCTTTGCATGCAGGGACTTGTCCAATCCATGCAGTTGTCGAGGCGCCATGGGGAAGTGGAGACGCCCACGTCCAATCAACCACTACGCGGCGCCCAAGGCCGCAGGCTGTTAGGGCCCGCGGCGCTTCGCTCTTGCCCTTTCGCCTCCCTGCACGGCCAAGCCCAGGCGCGCCTTGGGCCCGGGGGCTACTGTCGGCGTTCTGGGAACGGGGGTCCCCAAACTTGCCTACCTGCGGCCTGCGGCGTGGCTCAAAGGGGGGCCCAGCACGGCCCATCTTCACCAACCCAGACCCAAGACCCTCGCGAGGGGCCAAGCCTCGCGGGGCGGACAACGCGGAGCTTCCTCAGGCACAGGCTCATCAGGCTGGCTCGCGAGGAGGCGGAGAGATCGAGGCGGGGTACCTCACGAGGTGCCCGTGACGCAAGCCATGATGACCAACGGCGCCAAGCGGGTGCCAGCCCGCGCAGTGTCCTCCTTTCCTCTTCCGTGCAAAGGGGGCAAGCGCAGCCGCGGAGTACCGAGGCATCAGGCAAAGGTTACCATTTTGGTGCAATGAGACCAAGACCAGGAGGACTGCAAGACGGAGGTCATCGTGGAGCCCAAGACGGCGTCACCACCAGAGCTTTGTGCAGGCGAAGACTACTTTTGTCAGGATAACTGGTACTAGCTGTCCCCTTTCAAATTAGCCCGCCATTGTTGGCTCCCTTCCCGCTCGATATTTGGGAAGAGGACCAGGGCCTCTATAAATAGGACTAGCCACCATAGTAGGAGAGGGGATCGAAATCCGGGAGAGAGAGAGAAGGGTGACTGAACTCCTCCCAGCAGTTCATCGCCCCAGCCAAGAACAGTCCCTCGCGAGGTTGTTCTTCCTTGTATTGTTCATCATCATCAGCCCAAGAGGCAATCCACCACACCACACACTGGAGTAGGGTGTTACACCACAACGGTGGCCCGAACCAGTATAAACCCTGTGTCTCTTGTGTTATTCTTTCCATAGCTTAGATCTTAGCGAGGCGGAGGGGTGCAGGTAGGTAGGAGGCAAAATCTCCGCACGCACCCCAGTGTTCGAACCTCAAGGGTCTGCCGGAACCCGAAATCCGACAATTTATAATGGTTTACCTTGCGTGCCATCATGCTATTAAAATGGTTATGATGTGGTATGATAGGGTGCTATCCTCCTCTGAATGATTTAAGTGACTTGACTTGGCACATGTTCACGCATGTAGTTGAAACAAATCAACATAGCCTTCACGATATTTATGTTCATGGTGGATTATATCCTACTCATGCTTGCATCCAATGTTTATTACTTTTAATGCATGTACATGGCTGTTGTCGCTCTCTAGTTGGTCGCTTCCCAGTCTTTTGCTAGCCTTCACCTATACTAAGTGGGAATACTGCCTATGCATCCAAATCCCTTAAACCCCAAAGTTATTCCAGATGAGTCCACTATACCTTCCTATATGCGGTATCTACCTGCCGTTCCGAGTAAATTTGTATGTGCCAAACTCTAAACCTTCAAATAATCATCATGTTTTGTATGCTCGAATAGCTCATGTATCAACTAGGGATGTCTGTATCTTCCATGTTAGGCGGGTTATTCTCAAGAGGAGTGGACTCTGCTCCTCACTCACGAGATAAAGGGCTGGTCACCGGGATGCCCAGTCCCATGCTTTATGCAAACTAAACCAAAATAATTGCAAACAAAACTCCCCCTGGGACCTGATGTATGTTGGAGGCACTCGTTGTTTCGAGCAAGCCATGGATTGATGTTTGTTGGTGGAGGGGGAGTATAAACTTTACCATTATGTTTGGGAACCGCCTATAATGTGTGTAGCATGGAAGATATCGCCATCTCTTGGTTGTTATGTTGACAATGAAAGTATACCGCTCAAAATGTTATTCACCTCTATTTCAAAACCGAGCTCTGGCACCTCTACAAATCCCTGCTTCCCTCTGCGAAGGGCCTATCTATTTACTTTTATGTTGAGTCATCACCCTCTTATTAAAAAGCACCAGTTGGAGAGCACCACTGTCATTTGCATTCATTACTATTAATTTATATTGGGTCTGACTATGATTGGATCTCTTTTACCATGAATTACCATGTCTAGTCAGTCCTTGATCTTTAAAGGTGCTTTACATTTATGTTTTGTGGTCTCAGAAAGGGCTAGCGAGATACCATCTTGTTATATCATATTATGATTGTTTTGAGAAAGTGTTGTCATCCGAGATTTATTATTATGGCTTGATAGTTGATTATGCTATTGATATGGGTAATCATGAGACCTGCAAATTATTGCAAATATGGATAGTTATAATCTTTGCTGAAAACTTGAATGCTAGACATATTTACAACAACAAGAGCAAACAGAGTTTGTAAAAGTTTTTCTTTTTTCTTTCAGTTTGTTAACTGAATTGCTTGAGGACAAGCAAGGGTTTAAGCTTGGGGGAGTTGATACGTCTCCATCGTATCTACTTTTCCAAACACTTTTGCCCTTATTTTGGACTCTAACTTGTATGATTTGAATGGAACTAACCCGGACTGACGTTGTTTTTAGCAGAATTGCCATGATGTTGTTTTATGTGCAGAAAACAAAAGTTCTCGGAATGACCTGAAACTCCATGGAATATCTTACAATAAATAATAAAAAATCCTCGCCAAAGATGAAGACTAGGGGCCCACACCCTTCTCACGAGGGTGGGGGGCACGCCTCCCTACCTCGTGGGCCCCCATGAGACCCCCCGACTCCAACTCCAACTCTATATAACTGCTTTCGGGGAGAAAAAAATAGGAGAGAAGAAATCATCACGTTTTACGATACAGAGCCGCTGCCAAGCCCTAAAACCTCTCGGGAGGGCTGATCTGGAGTCCGTTCGGGGCTCCGGAGAGGGGGATTCGTCGCCGTCGTCATCATCAACCATCCTCCATCACCAATTTCATGATGCTCACCACCGTGCGTGAGTAATTCCATCGTAGGCTTGCTAGACGGTGATGGGTTTGATGAGATTCACCATGTAATCGAGTTAGTTTTGTTAGGGTTTGATCCCTAGTATCCACTATGTTCTGAGATTGATGTTGCTATGACTTTGCTATGCTTAATGCTTGTCACTAGGGCCCGAGTGCCATGATTTCAGATCTGAACCTATTATGTTTTCATCAATATATGAGAGTTCTAGATCCTATCTTGCAAATCTATAGTCACCTATTATGTGTTATGATCCGTTAACCCCGAAGTGACAATAATCGGGATACTTACCAGTGATGACCATAGTTTGAGGAGTTCATGTATTCACTATGTGCTAATGCTTTGTTCCGGTTCTCTATTAAAAGGAGGCCTTAATATCCCTTAGTTTCCATTAGGACCCCGCTGCCATGGGAGGGTAGGACAAAAGATGTCATGCAAATTCTTTTCCATAAGCACGTATGACTATATTCGGAATACATGCCTACATTACATTGACGAATTGGAGCTAGTTCTGTGTCACCCTATGTTATGACTATTACATGATGAACCGCATCTGGCATAATTATCCATCATTGATCCGATGCCTACGGGCTTTCCATATACTGGTTTACGCTTATTTACTTTCCCGTTGCTATTATTACAATCACTACAAAATACCAAAAACATTACTTTGCTTTCATTACTCTTTTGTTACCGTTACCATCACTATCATATTACTTTGCTACTAAACACTCTGCTGCAGATACTAAGTTTCCAGGTGTGGTTGAATTGACAACTCAGCTGCTAATACTTGAGAATATTCTTTGGCTCCCCTTGTGTCGAATCAATAAATTTGGGTTGAATACTCTACTCTCGAAAGCTATTGCGATCCCCTATACTTGTGGGTTATCATGGAGCTCCTCCGACCTCAAGACCAACTCTATATATTTGCTTTCAGGGAGAAAAAAAATCAAAGAGAAGAAATCATCGTGTTTTACAATACGGAGCCGTCGCCAAGCCCTAAAACCTCTCGGGAGGGCTGATCTGGAGTCCGTTCGGGGCTCCAGAGAGGGCAATCCGTCACCATTGTCATCATCGACCATCCTCCATCACCAATTTCATGATGCTCACCGCCGTGCGTGAGTAATTCCATCATAGGCTTGCTAGACGGTGATGGGTTGGATGAGATGTGATGCCCCGAGACCGATGTGCTAGGTGTCTTCCAGTTATTCGTTGATGTTGCCATGTCACCATCCGCATTGCATCATCATGTTCTCAACACTTGCATCCGTTCGGGTTCCCCCGTTCTCTCCGTTGTCCATTCTGAGTCCAACCACACTTGCACGCGCCGCGCCCGCGGCATGTCCGAAATTTTATTTTATAAGTGGCCAAAAAATGTTCTCGGAATGGGTTGAAAGTTGGCATGCGGTGTTGCTATGTTGTCTGTAGACCGCCTGCCAAGTTTCATCGCATTCAGAGTCCGTTTGATAGCCCAACCGTTAAACTATAGTGGGAATATAGTCGGTCAAACGTCGGACGTTTTCGGTCTCCGAAAGTCTTGTCGGGCTGCACTTCTCTTCTCTCCTCTTAGCCCATGGCCCTGTACACAGCCCACAACTAGCTCTCTAAACCCCCCCCCCCTTCGATTGGAACCACCGGATCGCGATCGGACGCTCTGAAACAGCCTCAAACCCACCAAACCCTAACCCCTCCCTTATATAAACACCCTCCACATGCCATTTTGGCCTCCTACCTACCCCCCTCCTCAAATTCCGCAGCCAACCGCTGAGGGAGTCCTGGATTAGGGGGTCTCCGGACAGCCGGACTATCTCCATTGGCCGGACTGTTAGACTATGAAGATAGAAGATTGAAGACTTCGTCTTGTGTCCGGATGGGACTCTACTTGGCGTGGAAGGCAAGCTAGGCAATACGTATATGGATATCTCCTCCTTTGTAACCGACCTTGTGTAACCCTAACCCTCTCCGGTGTCTATATAAACTGAGGGGTTTTAGTCCATAGGACAACAATCACAACATACAATCATACCATAGGCTAGCTTCTAGGGTTTAGCCTCTCTGATCTCGTGGTAGATCTACTCTTGTAACACCCATATCATCAATATTAATCAAGCAGGACGTAGGGTTTTACCACCATCAAGAGGGCCCGAACCTGGGTAAAACTTCGTGTCCCTTGCCTCCTGTTACCATCCAGCCTAGACGCACAGTTCGGGACCCCCTAGCCGAGATCTGCCAGTTTTGACACCGACATTCGTGCTTTCATTGAGAGTTCCTCTGTGTCGTCGCCGTTAGGCTTGATGGCTCCTACTATCATCGATAGCGATGCGGTCCAGGGTGAGACTTTTCTCCCCGGACGGATCTTCGTATTCGGCGGCTTTGCACTGCGGGCTAATTCGCTTGGCCATCTGGAGCAGATTGAAAGCTATGCCCCTGGCCATCAGGTCATATTTGGAAGTTTGAATTACATGGCCAACATCCGTGGGGACTTGATCTTCAACGGATTCGAGCCACAGCCGGGCGCGCCGCACTGTCGCGATGGGTATGACCTAGCTCTGCCACCGGACGGTACCCTAGAGGCCGCGCCCGCGTCAACTCTGACCCTTAGCTCGGAGCCAGCTGCGCCAATCGAGGACGGGTTGCTAGACACCGCCTCAGGGGCTACAGTCTCGACGGTGATCAAGCCAAACACTAGCATAGTCCTCTGCGCAGCCCGTGACTCCAAGGTGCCGGACTCTCTTCCGGACCCCGAACCATCCGCGCCCCTACCAATCGAATCCGATTGGGCGCCGATCATGGAATTCACCGCGGCGGATATCTTTCAGCACTCACCCTTCAGCGACATTCTGAATTCACTAAGGTCTCTCTCTTTGTCAGGAGAGCCCTGGCCGGATTATGGCCAACATGATTGGGATATGGAAGACGAAGAAATTCAACGCCCACCCACCACCCACTTTGTAGCCACTGTCGATGATTTAACCGACATGCTCGACTTCGACTCCGAAGATATCGATGGTATGGACGACGATGTAGGAGACGAACATGAACCAGCACCTATAGGGCACTGGAAAGCCACCTCGTCATATGACATATACATGGTGGATACACCCAACGAAGGCAACGGTGACGAGATAGCGGAGGATGACCCCTCCAAGAAGCAACCCAAGCGCCGACGTCAGCGGCGCCGCTCTAAGCCCTGCCAAAGCAAAAGTGGCGATGCCAGCACAAGAGATAATAACACTCCGGATAGCGTCGAAGACAACAACAATCCCCTCCAGCAAGATTTAGAGCAGGAGGATGAAGGAGCCAGCTCTCCTGAGAGAGCGGCTGGCAGAGAGGAGGAGGGTGACAATTACATGCCCCCCTCCGAAGACGAGGCAAGCCTCGGCGATGACGAATTCCAAATACCAGAGGATCCCGTCGAACAAGAGTGCTTCAAGCGCAGGCTTATGGCCACTGCAAATAGCCTGAAGAAAAAGCAGCAGCAGCTTCAAGCTGATCAAGATCTGCTAGCTGACAAATGGACTGAAGTCCTCGCGGCCGAGGAATATAAACTCGAGCGTCCCTCCAAGAGTTACCCAAGGCGCAAGTTACTACCCCGACTGGAGGAAGAAGCGTATGATACGGCTGATCGGCCACCTCGTGGCCGCGATAGAGAGGCATTCCAGCCAAAAGCTCAGCCTCCACCCCAACGCCATCCAAATAAAAAGGTAGGGGGAGATACGCCAGACCTGCGAGACATATTGGAGGACAAAGCAAAGCATTCAAGATCGATCTACGGATCACGAGGGCGCACCACTCTACGAGACGATAAACGTCACGCCGGATACAGTAAAAGCAAATCCGGTTGGGCCGAATACAGCGGGCAGGACCCATACGAGCTGCGTCGCGATATAGCCCAATACAGAGGCGCCACACACCCCTTATGCTTCATAGACGAAGTAATGGAACATCAATTCCCAGAAGGTTTCAAACCTGTAAACATTGAATCATACGATGACACAACAGATCCCGCAGTATGGATTGAGGACTTCCTCCTCCACATCCACATGGCCCGCGGTGATGACTTACATGCCATCAAGTACCTCCCACTAAAACTCAAAGGACCAGCGCGGCATTGGCTTAATAGCTTGCCAGCGGACTCCATTAGTTGTTGGGAAGATCTGGAAGCCGCATTCCTCGACAACTTTCAGGGCACTTATGTGCGACCACCAGACACCGATGACTTGAGCCACATAATTCAGCAGCCAGAAGAGTCGGCCAGGCAATTCTGGACTCGGTTCCTTACAAAGAAAAATCAAATTGTCGACTGTCCGGATGCGGAGGCCTTAGCGGCTTTCAAGCACAACATCCGAGACGAGTGGCTAGCCCGGCACCTTGGTCAGGAAAAGCCGAAATCTATGGCAGCTCTCACGACGCTCATGACCCGCTTTTGTGCGGGAGAAGACAACTGGTTGGCTCGCAGTAATAACATATCAAAGAACCATGGTACCTCAAATACCAAGGACGGCAATAGCAGGTCACGTCGCAACAAGCATAAGCGTCGCATTAACAGCGAAAGTACTGAGGATATGACAGTCAATGCCAGATTCAAAGGCTCTAAACCCGGTCAGTGGAAAAAGGCATTCAAACAAAGTACGCCGGGTCCGTCCAGCTTGGACCGTATACTCGATCGCTCGTGTCAAATACACGGCACCCCAGACAAGCCAGCCAACCACACCAACAGGGATTGTTGGGTGTTCAAGCAGGCCGGCAAGTTAATTGCCGAAAATAAGGACAAGGGGCCACATAGCGACGACGAGGAAGAACCCCGGCAGCCGCACACTGGAGGACAGAAGAGGTTTGCCCCGCAAGTGCGGACGGTGAACATGATATACGCAACCCAGATCCCCAAGAGGGAGTGGAAGCGTGCGCTCAGGGACGTATATGCGTTGGAGCCAGTCGCCCCAAAGTTCAACCCTTGGTCCTCTTGTCCGATCACCTTCGATCGCAGGGACCACCCCACTAGTATCCGGCATGGCGGATTCACCGCACTGATCCTAGACCCAATCATCAACGGATTTCACCTCACTCGAGTCCTTATGGATGGCGGCAGCAGCCTGAACCTGCTTTATCAGGACACAGTGTGCAAAATGGGTATAGACCCCTCAAGGATCAAACCCACAAAACGACCTTTAAAGGCGTCATTCCAGGTGTAGAGGCCCACTGCACAGGCTCAATTACACTGGAAGTGGTCTTCGGATCCCCGGATAACTTCCGAAGCGAAGAGTTAATCTTCGATATAGTCCCATTCCGCAGTGGTTATCACGCGCTGCTCGGACGAACCGCATTCGCTAGATTCAATGTAGTACCACATTATTCATACCTCAAGCTCAAGATGCTAGGACCTTGTGGAGTTATTACAGTCAATGGAAACACAGAGCGCTCTCTCCGAACAAAGGAGCGCACCGCGGCCCTTGCAGCAGAAGCGCAAAGCAGCCTCTCAAGGCAATCTACCAGTTCGGCGTTTCAAAGCCCGGACACCTTCAAGCACGCTCGGGGCAATTGGCAGACAGACCGCCTGGCGCGATCTGAGCTCGCGTAGAAATACGGCGGCCACCCCAATCCCAGCCCAACAGCATTATTCGTGCCGCTCGTACATAATTACGCATTAAAAATACCATGGGCACAGGTGGGGAGGGGGGCACAACTGCGGCACGCCCAAATCGCGGCCTAAACCGCACTAGGGGCTTCCCATTTGGTTATTTTTCTTTTTCTTTCAGGACTTTAATCTCTGGAAACACTGTCCGGCAGCTCTATTATCGAAACACATGATACAACAACCAACGCGGCAGACAACTATGTTATACAATGGAATTCCCAGGTTGATTACATATTTCATATCATTCCTCAGCTCGCCCTTGGAAGGGACATAGTCCTACTCTTTTGCTTATTGCACTATCTGTATCACTCTGCTTTAATGCAATTTTTAATATACAATGCATGACATTACGACTATTATTGCATTTTTGTTATATATATGTGTGTGTGTGTGTGTTTTCATTAATGATGCCTTGCAACCGTACACTCTGGTATGGCCAATGCACCAGGGGCTTACGTACCCACAATATGGTGTGAAAAGTCCAAACACTTTCACAAGTGCGGCACCCCGAACTTATAGCATTATATGCATCTGCTCCGAATCATGTCTTTGGTCAAATGTTGGGTTTGCCCGGCTCCTATGTTTTGGTACCTTACGTTCCGCTCTATCGGCTAAGGTAGCGCTAGGAGAACTACTGCGATTGTGCCCCGGTTCTGCCGGGCCGAGCACCTCAGTAGAGAAAGCTAAAACTGACTGTCATGATAAGTCGAGAGACTGGTCGCTGTTCGGCGAGGTTTTTCGAGTCCCTAAAGACTTATGCCGCTTAGGGAGAGGGGCCGGCTCAGTCCGCCTTACAGGCGTGTATCGCGCCCCGAATTCGGCCTTCCGAATACCAGGGGCTTCGCCGAAATTTGAAATTATAGAATTCTAAGGCTAAGTGAGAGTGATAAAGCATTATTAGTTCGGTTGCCTTGTTTGTTGTGCTGAGCACCTCCCTCGAAGGACCCAAACATGGGAACAAGAGTGCTCGGGTTTATCCCGAACACCCCAGCACTAGTGGCATGGGGGCAGAAGCCGAGGACTAGCCATCTCTAGGATTGGATAAATAGCCAAACAGAAGGTAATATTTTAAATTCTAACAAGCGTTGCATAGCGAACATAATACAAGTTTTCATACATACAGGACAACACGAGCAAGTCTCATTCAAATATTACATTTTGTGAACACTCATCCGCGATAAGACACGCACCCGGCAGAACACCCTCGTAGTACATCTCAGGGTGGCGGTGCTCCTTGCCCTCCGGTGGCCCCTCCTTGATCAGCTTCACGGCGTCTAGCTTGACCCACTGCATTTTTACACGGGTGAAAGCCCGGCGGGCACCTTCTATGCAGACGGATCGCTTGGCGACCTCCAGCCGACGGCAAGCATCCACAAGCTGCCTCACCAGGCCAAAGAAGCTGTTCAGAAGGGCGTCGCCAGGCCACAACCGGACTATGAAGCCCCTCATGGCCTGATCGGCCGCCTTATGTAGCTCGGCCATCTGCTTCAGCTGGTCGCTCATTGGCACCGGATGATCGGCCTCAGCATACTGAGACCAGAACAGCTTCTCCATCGAGCTTCCGTCCTCGGCCTGGTAGAATTGTGCGGCATCGGACACACTACGGGGCAAATCTGCGAATGCTCCTGAAGAGCTCCGGATTCGGGTAAGTAATCGGTAATTCACCTTTACATGCTTGCTTTGCAAATAGAAAGCCTTACCCGCCGCTATCTTCTTCATCGCGTCGATCTCCTGAAGGGCCTTCTAGGCCTCGGCCTTGGCACTCTTCGCGCTCTCACGGGCCGCGGCAAGCTAGGACTCTCACGTCTTCAAGTCAAGCTCCAACGCCTCGTGCTTCGTCACAAGAGCCTGGAGCTCTTGCTGCACCTCGCCCACCCGAGCCTCGTGCCTCTCTCGCTCGGTGCGCTCCTTGGCCGCTGGTTCTTCGGCCTTGGTCAGCGCTTGCTTCAGGGTCGCCACCTCAGTCGTGGCCCCTAGCAAAACATACAATGATCCTACCATTTTGCAATCGCGTCCTTTTTTATATACATATATCTATAGACGGGGTATTACTTACCTTCATTCTCCTCGAGCTGCCTCTTGACAAGGCCGAGCTCTTTCTTGGACCCATCGAGGTCCTGCTTTAGTACGGCAACCTCCGCAGTTAGTGCGGCGGACACCAGCAGAGAAGCCTGCATATGCATATTGACATACTTATATTAGACTCCTGCGATATTATTTGATCCTCCGTTCGGCTTTTCTTTGCGAACACCGAACAAAGCATCAGGGGCTACTGTCTATGCGGTAATACTTCTACATTTTAAAACACTTACCTCGAAGCCTGTTAGAAGGCTAGTACAGGCTTCAGTCAATCCACTCTTGGCGACTGAACCTTCTGGATCACCGCACTCATAATAGTGTGGTGCTCCTCCTCGATGGAAGCGCTGTGAAGCGCTTCCAACAGATTGTCCGGCGCCTCTGGATGGACAGAGGTCACCGGCACAGGCGTCTCACCCCTCTTAGAAGGAGACAGCCTGCCCGAGCAAGGAACCGCTGGAGGTTCCGATGCGGTGTTCGGCTGAGGGCCGAACTCGGAGCTCTCAGGGGCCCCGTCCCCTCGGCTCCCGGAGTCCGGAAGGTCACCTTGAGGCGCCTCCGGGATTGTCTCCCCTCGATCCGGTGCCTCTTGAGACAACACCTCGGCGTCGTCGGCAGGATGAGGGGAGGTGGCAGTCGGGACTGGATCGCTATCCATGTCCGACGAACCCAGGGAGCCGTCCGATGATACCTCGATGTTGGCTCGTGGCGGCCTGCGTAAGTTCGGTGATTAGGGAAAGCAATGCGACAAAGGAATCCTATGGGTTACTTTGGTATCCGAATACTTACGATCTCCCCTGGGGCTTGGCCCTAGGCAACCACTCGTCTTCACTTTCATCGGCGGTGGTGGAGCTGTCCGGAAGGAGAGTCCTTCCCTTCTTGGACCCTCCGGCCTCCCCAGTTGGGGCGGCCTTCCTTTTCTTGTCTCCCCCAGTCGGTGGGGGAGCCTCTTCTTCCTCTTCCTCGTCTTCGGGGGAAGAGTGTGCCGCAGAGTCATCAGATGGTGAATCCGACGACGCCTGGCGTCGGGAACTCTTTCGAGATCCCTTGGCCTTCTTGGTCTTCTCCGGCACCTTATAAGGGGCCGGAGTAAACATCTTCGCCAGAAGGGCGTCTGCAGGGCCTTCGGGCAAGGGAGCCGGACAGTCGATTTGTCCAGCCATCTTCTGCCAATTCTGTTAACGGCACGGGAGTTTAGATCCCGCATAGAGTCAATCTATATAGAAAACAAGTATCCTGTAAAAGGTAAAACAGCTTACCACACTGGCTTGGCGCTTCGCGCTGAATCCACGATCCTCAGTAATGGGGGGAGGGACCGCGGCGCCCTTGAACAGCACCCTCTAGGCATCTTCATGAGTCGTGTCGAAGAGCCTGTTCAGAGTTCGGTGTTGCGCCGGGTTGAACTCCCACAAGGTGAACTCCCGTTGTTGGCACGGGAGTATCCGGCAGATGAGCATAACCTGGACTATGTTGACGAGCTTGAGCTTCTTGTCCACCATGTTTTGAATACATGTCTGGTGTAACATCCCAAATTTTCAATTTGGAATGTTATACATTAGATCATCATGCATATCATATTTTCTTGCATTTTCTCGATCCTAGAAATTTCACGCAACTCAAGGACCCTCGGAGAGAGTTGGAGATTTCGTCATTTTCATATTTGAGTCTTCTCAAATTTCGAAAAGAGGATCATTGAATTTGTCGGAGTTTCATTTGCCTTTTATTTGGATAGGGGAAAATGCGCGTTTTAAAAATTTGCATTTTAGGCCCTGAGAAAAGTTCATTTTGTTCGACTCATTTTTAGGAGTCGGGGAAAATTTGCTTTATTAGTTTTGGAGTCCGGTAGATTTGTTTTTCTGTTTTTTTTTCGAGCACGGAACCGATTTAAAAAAAATCTTCGCAGCACCTGGGCCAAAGGCCCAATCCAAGCCGGCGGCCGGCCAAGGGCCATCGCCCGCGCGCGCCAGGCGCCAGGCGCAGGAGCCGCCGCCGCCGTTGCCTTTTAGAGTCCTAGTAGGACTTTTGTCCTACTTCCGTTTATTCCGTTTTTTGTTTTTAGATCTTTCCTTCCCTCTTTTTCTTTCCTAGTCCTATTCTAATTCCTTGATCCCTCCTCCAAGCAAACCCTCCCCCTCCCCAATATAAATACCCAAGCACCCCCCCCCTCTAAATCATCAAACCCAAAGCCTAGAGCTCCACCCCATCCCGCGCCACGCCACCACTCACCCGCGCGCCGCCCTAAGCCGCCGCCCTAAGCCTCCCTAGTGCCCCACTGCCGCCGCCGCTGCACCTTGACGCCGCCGCCCCACGCCCATGCCGCCGGAGCCCCTCGCTGGAGACCTCGCCGGAGGTAGCCCCGCGCCGCATCTCTTCTTTCCATCGGATCGTTTTTTTCTAATCGTTCCGATTCTTCTTTTCCGATTCGTTTTCTTTCCGGTTCTTCGCGAAACCGTTCCGGTTTTCTAGATCGGTTTTCGTTTCGTTTTCTTTTCTCGAAACCCTAGATCGGTTCCGATCTCTTTTCCGATTTAGTTGCCCGAGACCGTTCGCCGGACCGTTCGTCTTAACGAACGTGATCACCGGAATCTTCTAGGTTAACGAACGTCCGTTCGTTTAACCGTTCTTCTTTTTCTTTTCGTCGGATTTATTCCACGATCGCGATCTCAGATCCGATCTTCTTTCTAGTTTATCTTCTCGCCCGTTTATCGGAATCAGGTGATTCAAGCGCCTGGAGTTTCGTCTTTAAACCGCCGTTCAGTCTAATCAACTTTAACTAAGTTTTGCTATGGTAAAATTTGACCTAGTTTCAACTTTCTAGAACCGAGTTGTTTTCTTCCGACGTTGTTTTCGGTTTCTTTGTTCGGTTCTTTCTTTCTTTGTAACCGGAGTTCTTAAGTTGAACTATCTGGTTCAATCTCTTGTTCGAGTTTTACCTGTGCATTAGATGAGTACTTATTGTATGCTTGTTGTTTGTCTGCGATAGATTACCCGGATTGCGCCGCCTGTTACTTCGAATCCCTAGGACTCGCGGATCATCAGCAAGGCAAGTAACACTTTGATCATACCTTTTCTACAACCCAGTTTTATTGCATTAGATCCATCCTCACACATTGCATGATTAGGATCTAATTAAATTGTGGGATGGGAAGTAGATGAGGTAGTACCTATTACCTATTATTATGAACCTTTGGGAGTTACTTCTACGTTTGCTTATTATGCCATGCTATGCTAGTAGACGTGGATTGGGTGAGTGATATCCATGACAGATGTGAGATTGATAATTTTAATGGTTTATCTAAGGTGGCAACTTAAACACACATCTAGGTGGATTGAGGCACCTGATGTCTATCAGGACTTGCCTGTTTTTTTGGACCGCCACCCAGGCTCAAAGGGATCATAAGATCTTTCATGCTAAATACTTACGTGTGCAGCCACAAGCCATTATGGGCTCTGGCATAGTTGACTAGGTCGTGCGAACTCTTATAGGGGTAGACTAGCAGATGTAGGGGATATAGGTGGTACGGTCTACTCCATCATAAGGTGCTAGCTCTTCTGAAAGACTATGTCTCGGTCATCCGTTTCTCAAACACCGGTAGTGCGAGAAATCCAACGGAGGCGATCGAGTCCTGTGGGGAAAAGTGTGCAAACCTCTGCAGAGTGTAATAAACTAATCATGATTAGCCGTGTCCCCGGTTATGGACAATCTTGAGTATCTAGTACTTGAATATCATGTGAATCTCAACATGTTGCTTCTAATTAATATTGTTGGGTTTTAATGATTACTTTTTTTAATTGGGATTGAGGATGCTGTCAACCATTATCGATGTTTAACAACCACCATGATAGTTAAATAAATTTATTCCTTTGCAGTAGGGAAAAATTGGCTTTACGCAAAACAGTAACCATAGAGCTTTCCACCAGCCAAATATGCATATAGTATAGCTGTTTCATTCCATCATTCTCTATGTGTTACATTGCCAGCATATTCCATGTGCTGACCCATTTCGGGCTGCAACGTTAATGTTGCAGACTTTTCAGACGACGATTAAGGTGCTTTTAGGTCGTGGTTCTATACTCAGTGATGCCGTTAGAGTTGATGGACCCATTTATCTTCCAAGTCTTCCGCTGTTATCGTTATTAGATGGCCTTAAGCCATATTATTGTGATAAGTTCTCTTCGGAGACATCGATGTAATAAGTGTGTGCTTGCCACTCTGCTATAAATCTTTCAAAGTACTGTGTGGTGTCAGCATTACTGATCTAGGGATGACACCGGAGCATAGAGATCAGACTGTTTGAGGTCTAGTCGCTATAGAGATGGTATCAGAGCACACGCTGACTGTAGGACATGACCACTAAGTTAAAGCCATAGATCACTATCCTCTCCTCATTTTCTAACTCCTCATCTTTTCTACTCTTTAGGATGAAGGACGCGAAGATTAAGTACGCTCAACCGGATGAAGGCACACCTTTTGGATTTCACTTGAAGGAAGTCACCAAGTACCTAAACATTGGATTACCAAGCTTCACCGGGACTTTCAATGCCACTTTGCCTGAAGAGGAGCGCTGGAAGATTCAAGCTCACATTCCGGGAAGGACATTCACGCCAATCACAAAGCCCATAGATAGTGTTTTCAATGCACCCACCTAGAGTCTAGGAAGGAGCATGGCAGCCCATATCACCATAGGACGCATTGGAGAAGTATATCAAGAAGACCTCAAGGACACTATCTACCAGATTTGCGGATGCCGAGATGAACAATGGGAGTTAATCACCACCAAGAAGGATAGATCCATTGCAGCATTCATCCAGGAGTTAAACCAACACATTCGACGCCACGAGAACCAGATGTGCAATGATATGATAGAGTTGAAGAACGCAAAGACAAGGATCATTGAGCTATAAGGAGAACTGAAGGCTACACGCAAGGACTACATGGACGAGATCGTAGCTCTAGCAAGACACAACGTCGATCTTAAGCAAGAGATTGAAGAACTCAAGAGGAAGTTAGCATCCAAGGAGGAAGACGAATACGTCGCATGCCCGGATAACTACATCATCATCGACGACACCGATTCGGATCCAAGTGAACCCGACTTTGACGCTGAAGCTGGAGCGGACATCATGGAGTCTTCCGTCGGTTCAAATTTCGAGATGACCACCAAATATTAGTAGTATTTTCCCCCATGTAAACACTATAGTTCGAGCACTTTTGCGATAGCTAGATCGATTGTAAGCCCTTGTTTGATTGAATGAAGTGATTGTGTGTGAATTTGCTCATGTGCATTTGGGGTAGTGTTTTCTCTTTAGACCTCATTCTATTCTTATATCTCTTCTTTTCTAAACCCTCAGATGCCTCCAAGACGTGACAATGGATTTCCACCGGAGCTCACTCAGTTGATCGAGCAGCAGAATCAGTTGATGCAATTGTTAGTTCAGAACCAGCAGAACAACAACAACAACAACAACCCACCACCAGCACCCCCTGTTGACCACTTAGCCCGTTTCCTTAGGCTAAATCCGCCGGTGTTTTCTAGTAGCATCGAGCCGATAGTAGCAGACGATTGGCTCCGCAAGATAGGAAGGGAGTTGACCACTGCAGGATGCACGGATGGTGAGAAAGTGAAGTTTGCCGCACATTAGTTAGAAGGACCCGCGGCAGCATGGTGGGAGAATTTCACAGCCACTTTCCCAGTTGACACTGTCACATGGGATCAGTTCCAGCAAGCTTTCCGCACTGCACATGTTTCAGCAGGAGCTATGGCCATGAAGAAGCATGAGTTTCGCAACTTACGCCAAGGCGGAAGGACAGTTGGCCAGTACGTTGACGACTTCAGCAAGTTAGCACGTTATGCCCCAGATGATGTTGCTACGGATGCAACTAAGCAGGAGAAGTTTCTGGAAAGACTGAATGATGAGCTAAGCATGCAGTTGATGGTAGCAAGTTTCAGAAACTACCAGGAGTTGGTAGATCGTGCCATCATGATTGAAGGGAAGCAACAGCAGATTGAGAACCGCAAGAGGAAGTATGGACAGGGGAAGTATAACTCTGGAGCCCAGCAGAAGCCCCGTTTTACCCCTAAATCAGGATTTCAATTTCAGCATACCCATGGAGGAGGTAGTTCGCACAACCATAATGGCCACAAGATTGGTAATAGGAATGGAGGAAGCAACGGCCAGAACCAGACCACCCCATCAACCCCAGCCAAGAGAGATCTGAGTCAAGTCACCTGTTTCAAGTGTTCCAAGACCGAACATTATGCCAATGAATGTCCTGAAGGCCAGAATGGAAATGGCAATGGAAGCTCAGGGAAGAAGCCGAACCCTTTCAATAGGGGACAGGTGAACCATGTTAGCGTGGAGGAGGTTGAAGATTAGCCTGATGCAGTGATCGGTAAGTTTTTGGTTAAGTCATTCACCGCACTCGTTCTTTTCGATACTGGTGCATCGCATTCATACATATCAAGGGGAATTGTGGATAAATATAACCTGTCAACCCAAGCCCTTAGGTCACCCATGTTAGTAAGCTCACCAGGAGCGGAGTTTATGGCTAGACAATGGTGTGATCGGTTACCATTAAGGATTGGTAACTATGTTTTTCCCTCAGACCTAATAGTATTGGAATCTCAAGGATTGGATGTAATCCTCGGTATGGATTGGTTATCGATGTATGGAGGAAACATCGACTCTGCTAGTAAGTCAATTTTGCTTACAACGCCGGAAGGAAGAAGGATCAAGTATGTATCCCGGCATGTGCCTAATAGGACACAGGTAAATTGCCTGACAGGAGTCGTGCAGGAGGAAGTACCTGTGGTAAAGGATTTTCCTGATGTATTTCCGGAAGAGTTGCCAGGCATGCCACCAGATAGAGACGTTGAGTTTTTGATTGAGTTGTTGCCAGGTACAGGCCCAATATCAAAGAGACCATACCGGATGCTAGCAAAGGATTTGGTAGAAATTAAGAATCAGATTAAGGAGTTATTGGAGAAAGGTTACATTCGCCCAAGTTCTTCACCTTGGGGATCACCCGTACTTCTAGTGGAGAAGAAGGATGGATCATTAAGGATGGTTGTTGATTATCAAGGATTGAATGAAGTACCCATCAAGAACAAGTACCCACTGCCAATGATTAATGATCTGTTTGATCGATTGCAAGGAGCTAAAGTGTTTTCCAAGATCGATTTGCGATCAGGGTACCACCAGTTAAAGATTCAGGAACAGGACATTCCTAAGACAGCTTTCACCACAAGATATGGACTGTATGAGTATACCGTTATGTCATTTGGATTGACTAACGCGCCTGCCTATTTTATGAACATGATGAACAAGGTGTTTATGGAGTTTTTGGATAAGTTCGTCGTAGTGTTCATTGATGATATCCTGGTTTATTCGAAGAATGAAGAAGAGCATAAGGAACATTTGCGTTTGGTTTTGGAGAAACTAAGGGAACATCAGTTATATGCCAAATTTAGCAAATGTGAGTTTTGGTTGAAGGAAGTAGGATTCCTCGGACACGTTATATCCGGAGAAGGGATAGCAGTTGACCCTGCAAAGGTTGAGACCGTAACCGAATGGGAAGCACCAACGACAGTTGGAGAGATCCGGAGTTTTCTTGGACTCGCAGGATACTACCGGAGATTCATTGAGAACTTTTCAAAGATTGCGAAGCCTATGACTGAGTTGTTGAAGAAGGATACCAAGTTCAATTGGACTGAGGAGTGTGAGGCTAGTTTCCAGGAGTTGAAGAAACATTTGGTTACCTCACCAGTGTTGATTTTGCCAGATCAGACCAAGGACTATGAGGTATATTGCGACGCTTCACGTCGAGGACTTGGAGCAGTGCTTATGCAGGAAGGGAGAGTTGTTTCATATGCTTCACGACAACTGAAGCCTCATGAGTTGAATTATGCCACTCATGATTTGGAGTTAGCAGCCGTAGTGCATGGATTGAAGACATGGAGACATTTCCTCATTGGAAATCATTGTGAGGTGTATACGGATCACAAGAGTTTGAAGTACATTTTCACGCAGAAGGAGTTGAATCTCAGACAAAGGATATGGTTGGAGCTCATCAAAGATTATGATATGAGATTGCATTACCATCCCGGTAAAGCTAATGTAGTAGCTGACGCATTGAGCTGCAAGAGCCACGTCAATACGTTGATGACGGGAGAAATACCAAAGGAGTTAGCAGAAAACCTTCGTGAACTAAGTTTAGAGATAGTTCCGAAAGGCTATGTAGCAGCATTGGAGATTCAGTCAACATTGATGGATAAAATCAGAGAAGCTCAGAAATCTGACAAGGAGATTGCTTCTATAAAGGAGAAACTAAGCAAAGGAAAAGCAAAGGGATTTCGTGAGGATGAGCACGATACCCTATGGTTTGAGGACCGTGATTATGTGCCAAATGACCCAGAGATCAGGAAGTTGATTTTGCAAGAGGCACATGATTCACCATATTCGATTCACCCAGGAAATACCAAGATGTATTTGGATTTGAAGGAGACATTCTGGTGGACCGGAATGAAGAAGGATATTGCAGCATATGTAGCAGTTTGTGATGTATGTCATAGAGTAAAGGCAGAGCATCAGAAGCCAGCCGGATTGTTGCAACCATTGCCGATACCCGAATGGAAGTGGGATAAGATAGGCATGGATTTTATCACAGGACTACCCAGGATGAAGGCAGGATATGACTCGATATGGGTAGTAGTTGATCGTTTGACGAAGGTAGCACATTTCATTCCAGTTAAGACCACTTACACCAATGCTAAGTTGGCAAAGATATACATGACTAGGATCATTTGTTTGCATGGAGTTCCAAGGAGTATTGTATCAGACAGAGGAACCCAATTTACCTCAAAGTTTTGGAGTCAGTTGCATGAAACTTTGGGAACCAGACTAGAGTTCAGCACAGCTTTTCATCCGCAGACAGATGGACAGACCGAGAGAGTCAATCAGATTTTGGAGGATATGCTGAGAGCTTGTGCACTAGATTATGGATCTAGTTGGGACGATAATTTGCCATATGCGGAGTTTTCTTATAACAACAGTTACCAAACCAGTTTGAAGATGGCACCTTTCGAAGCTTTGTACGGAAGGAGGTGCAGGACACCGTTGTCATGGGACGAAGTTGGAGATCGTCAGTTCTTTGGACCAGATTTGATTAAGGAGTCTGAACAGAAAGTTAAGTTGATTCGCGATAGGCTCAAGGTAGCCCAGTCCAGGCAGAAGAGCTACGCAGATTCTAAATGCAAGGAGACAGTTTACGAAACCGGAGACAGAGTGTATCTCCGAGTATCCCCACTTTGAGGAGTTAAGCGCTTTGGAGTTAAGGGAAAATTAGCACCGCGTTTCGTTGGACCATATAAGATCTTGCAATGTATGGGAGAAGTCGCATATAAGTTGGAATTACCAGAGGGACTGTCGGGAGTTCATGATGTATTCCATGTGTCTCAGCTGAAGAAATGTCATGCCGAGATGGCGGAGGTACTGTTAAGAGATACAGTGCCGTTGGAAGCAATTCAGTTGAAGGACGACTTAACGTATGAAGAGAAACCAGTCAAGATTCTCGATTATGCCAGTAGAGTTACCCGCAGCAAGGTTATCAAGTTTTGCAAAGTTCAGTGGAACCACCACTCAGAGGATGAAGCCACCTGGGAGAGAGAAGAAGATTGCTCAAGGACCACCCTCACCTATTTTCTAGCCAACCCGAATCTCGAGGGCGACATTAATCCTAAGGGGGGTAGGTTTGTAACATCCCAAATTTTCAATTTGGAATGTTATACATTAGATCATCATGCATATCATATTTTCTTGCATTTTGTCGATCCTAGAAATTTCACGCAACTCAAGGACCCTCGGAGAGAGTTGGAGATTTCGTCATTTTCATATTTGAGTCTTCTCAAATTTCGAAAAGAGGATCATTGGATTTGTCAGAGTTTCATTTGCCTTTTATTTGGATAGGGAAAAATGCGCGTTTTAAAAATTTGCATTTTAGGTCCGGAGAAAAGTTCATTTTGTTCGACTCATTTTTAGGAGTCGGGGAAAATTTACTTTATTAGTTTTGGAGTCCGGTAGATTTGTTTTTCTGTTTTTTTTTCTTTTTCGAGCGCGGAACCGATTTAAAAAAAATCTTCGCAGCTCCTGGGCCAAAGGCCCAAGCCAAGCCGTCGGCCGGCCAAGGGCCATCACCCGCGCGCGCCAGGCGCCAGGCGCAGGAGCCGCCGCCGCCGTTGCCTTTTAGAGTCCTAGTAGGACTTTTGTCCTACTTCCGTTTATTTCGTTTTTTGTTTTTAGATCTTTCCTTCCCTCTTTTTCTTTCCTAGTCCTATTCTAATTCCTTGATCCCTCCTCCAAGCAAACCCTCCCCCTCCCCAATATAAATACCCAAGCACCCCCCCCCCCTCTAAATCATCAAACCCAAAGCCTAGAGCTCCACCCCACCCCGCGCCGCGCCACCCCTCACCCGCGCGCCGCCCTAAGCCGCCGCCTGCGCCGCCCTAGTGCCCCACCGCCGCCGCCGCAACTTGCCGCCGCCGCCCCACGCCCACGCTGCCGGAGCCCCTCGCCGGAGGTAGCCCCGCGCCGCATCTCTTCTTTCCATTGGGTCGTTTTCTTCTAATCGTTCCGATTCTTCTTTTCCTATTCGTTTTCTTTCCGGTTCTTCGCGAAACCGTTCCGGTTTTCTAGATCGGTTTTTCGTTTCGTTTTCTTTTCTCGAAACCCTAGATCGGTTCCGATCTCTTTTCCGATTTAGTTGCCCGAGACCGTTCGTCTTAACGAACATGATCACCGGAATCTTCTAGGTTAACGAACGTCCGTTCATTTAACCGTTCTTCTTTTTCTTTTCGTCGGATTTATTCCGCGATCGCGATCTCAGATCCGATCTTCTTTCTAGTTTATCTTCTCGCCCGTTTATCGGAATTAGGTGATTCAAGCGCCTGGAGTTTCATCTTGAAACCGCCGTTCAGTCTAATCAACTTTAACTAAGTTTTGCTATGGTAAAATTTGACCTAGTTTCAACTTGCTAGAACCGAGTTGTTTTCTTCCGCCGTTGTTTTCGATTTCTTTGTTCGGTTCTTTCTTTCTTTGCAACCGGAGTTCTTAAGTTGAACTATCTGGTTCGATCTCTTGTTCGAGTTTTACCTGTGCATTAGATGAGTACTTATTGTATGCTTGTTGTTTGTCTGCGATAGATTACCCGGATTGCGCCGCCTGTTACTTCGAATCCCTAGGACTCGCGGATCATCAGCAAGGCAAGTAACACTTTGATCATACCTTTTCTACAACCTAGTTTTATTGCATTAGATCCATCCTCACACATTGCAAGATTAGGATCTAATTAAATTGTGGGATGGGAAGTAGATGAGGTAGTACCTATTACCTGTTATTATGAAACCTTTGGGAGTTACTTCTACGTTTGCTTATTATGCCATGCTATGCTAGTAGACGTGGATTGGGTGAGTGATATCCATGACAGATGTGAGATTGATAATTTTAATGGTTTATCTAAGGTGGCAACTTAAACACACATCTGGGTGGATTGAGGCACCTGATGTCTATCAGGACTTGCCTGTTTTTTTGGACCGCCACCCAGGCTCAAAGGGATCATGAGATCTTTCATGCTAAATACTTACGTGTGCAGCCACAAGCCATTATGGGCTCTGGCATAGTTGACTAAGTCGTGCAAACTCTTATAGGGGTAGACTAGCAGATGTAGGGGATATAGGTGGTACGGTCTACTCCATCGTAAGGTGCTAGCGCTTCTGAAAGACTATGTCTCAGTCATCCGTTTCTCAAACACCAGTAGTGCGAGAAATCCAACGGAGGTGATCGAGTCCTGTGGGGAAAAGTGCGCAAACCTCTACAGAGTGTAATAAACTAATCATGATTAGGTGTGTCCCCGGTTATGGACAATCTTGAGTATCTAGTACTTGAATATCATGTGAATCTCAACATGTTACTTCTAATTAATATTGTTGGGTTTTAATGATTACTTTTTTTTAATTGGGATTGAGGATGCTGTCAACCATTCTCAATGTTTAGCAACCACCATGATAGTTAAATAAATTTATTCCTTTGCAGTAGGGAAAAATTGGCTTTACGCAAAACAGTAACCATAGAGCTTTCCACCAGCCAAATATGCATATAGTATAGCTGTTTCAGTCCATCATTCTCTATGTGTTACATTGCCAGCATATTCCATGTGCTGACCCGTTTCGGGCTGCAATGTTAATGTTGCAGACTTTTCAGACGATGATTAAGGTGCTTTTAGGTCGTGGTTCTATACTCAGTGATGCCGTTGGAGTTGATGGACCCATTTATCTTCCAAGTCTTCCGCTATTATCGTTATTAGATGGCCTTAAGCCATATTATTGTAATAAGTTCTCTTCGGAGACATCGATGTAATAAGTGTGTGATTGCCACTCTGCTATACATCCTTCAAAGTACTGTGTGGTGTCAGCATTACTGATCCAAGGATGACACCGGAGCACAGAGATCAGACTGTTTGAGGTCTGGTCGCTACATCTGGAGTCCGGTCAGCTCTTTTGAATTACCCCAGGATAGGCCCTTCTCTTTCCAGTAGGTGAGCCGCATGGGGATGCCAGATCGAAACTCGGGGGCCGCTACCCATGCGGGGTCGCGCGGCTAGGTGATATAGAACCACCCCGATTGCCACCCCTTTATGGTATCCACGGAGGAGCCCTCGAGCCATGTGATGTTGGGCATCTTGCCCACCATGGCGCCTCCGCACTCCGCCTGGCGGCCGCTCACTACCTTCGGCTTGACGTTGAAGGTCTTCAGCCATAAGCCGAAGTGGGGCTTGATGCGGAGGAAGGCCTCGCACACGATGATAAACGCCGAGATGTTGAGGATGAAGTTCAGGGCCAGATCATGGAAATCCAGGCCGTAATAAAACATGAGCCCCCATACGAAGGGATGGAGAGGGAATCCCAGTCCGCGGAGGAAATGGGTGAGGAATACCACCCTCTCATGGGGCTTGGGGGTGGGGATGAGTTGTCCCTCATCTGGGAGCCGATGCGCTTGTCGGGCAGGTATCCGGCTCTCCTCAGTTCTTGACGTCTCCCTCCGTGACGAAGGAGACCATCCACTTGCCTCCCACTCCGGACATGGTTAGAGAAGGTTGAGATGGAAGTGAGAGCTTGGGCGCTAGAGCTCGAGTGTTCGGGAGCGGATGAGCAGAGGAGGAAGAAGGTGTGGATAGAAAGGTGAATCCTTATCCCTTTATATGGGCGGACAAAATTAAGCGTCCCCACTTTCCTGGTAAAACTTGCTTATCCCCCAAGCGCCGCAATTGATTGCGCGGTTGGGTTACCCACGCCCGTATTGATGAGAATCCCGTAATAAGGGGACACGATCTCTGCTTTGACAAGATGTGTCAAAAAACTGCCTCGCATTATGTGCGGGGCTGGTTAAAAGAAACGGTTCGAATAATCACCGGGCCATGACGTAACATCATGTTGCCGAAACAAGCTAGCAAATTAGATCCGCGAAAACATTATTCTCTATACGGTGGAATGTGGAACTTATTTTGCAGGGTCGGACACTATCCTCGTATTGAAATTCTTCTGTGATGTATTAGGAGAAGGAACCCGCCTTGCAATGCCGAAGACAATTGCGCGCCGGACTCATCGTCATTGAAGCCTGGTTCAGGGGCTACTGAGGGAGTCCTGGATTAGGGGGTCTCCGGATAGCCGGACTATCTCCATTGGTCGGACTGTTAGACTATGAAGATACAAGATTGAAGACTTCGTCTCGTGTCCGGATGGGACTCTACTTGGCATCGAAGGCAAGTTAGGCAATACGTATATGGATATCTCCTCCTTTGTAACCGACCTTGTGTAACCCTAACCCTCTCCGGTGTCTATATAAACCGAGGGGTTTTAGTCTGTAGGACAACAATCACAACATACAATCATACCATAGGCTAGCTTCTAGGGTTTAGCCTCTCTGATCTCGTGGTAGATCTACTCTTGTAACACCCATATCATCAATATTAATCAAGCAGGACGTAGGGTTTTACCTCCATCAAGAGGGCCCGAACCTGGGTAAAACTTCGTGTCCCTTGCCTCCTGTTACCGTCCGGCCGAGACGCACAGTTCGGGACCCCCTACCCGAGATCCGCCGGTTTTGACACCGACAGCCGCCGTTTTTCCCTCGGATCTGGCGCCGCCAGCCCACCTCCGCCACTTGGCGCACCGCCAGCGGCTAGCCGCCGCCCAGCACCGCTACCCTCAGCCTCTCCGCTTCTGCCACGTCGCCCCAACCGGTTCCCTCCGCCGCGGCCCGCGAAGCCCACGGGAGACCCGCCCCGGGCCGCCCTGGGCCCGATTGCCCCTGCGCCTCAAGCTCCCTCGCTCTCGATCTGGATCGAGGGGAGGAGCCCCTCGACCTCGACTATTCCATCTGCTCGACCTCGCCACCGCGCCGGAGCACCGCCGTCACCGGCCTCCTCCACCCCCAGGCCAGATCCGCCGGCAACCCCTCCTCCGACCGGCGCCCAGGTCACGCTGCCGGCTCTCCCTCCCTTACCTTTCCCCATCCTTCTCCTCACCATCTCCCTCTCTCCCTCGCAGCAAGCCACCGCCACTGGTGCTCGTCGTCGACCTCGTCGTCGTCGTCCAAGTTCTAACCCCCGGCGGGTCCCTGCCTCACCTCGCCGCTGCTCTACCTTGTCGTCGCTGGAGTCCAAGCCGCGCCTGTTGGCTCCCTCTGCTTCGAGCCACAGGACGAGTGTCGCCTCGTCGTTGGCCCGATCCGGCGCTAGTAAGGCCAGCTGCAAGGCCTAGCTCCTTCCACGCCCTGCGTGGCCCAGTCCGCCCGGTCCAGCCTCTGCACCAAGTGGGCCTCGGCCCATGGCGAGCCACCGATGCGCCCCACCCTTCCACTTTTGGGCCAGCCAGATTCGGCCCGCTATGGTTTTTCCATGGTCCTGCAAATTTTGCCATTATTCCAGAGATGACTGTTTTACAGAAAAGTCCCTGTTCTTCTTGCATTTAATAACTCACCAACCATGCATCACATGTAAAAACTTAATATATGAAACTTGCTTAGAATTTTGTGTAGATTAATAATTTGCCACTTTCATTCATGTTTGAAATGCTTAAAATGATGTTTGCTTTAATTTGCAAAAATGCCATGCTAAAATGATTTATTTCATAACTTAATAACCGTAGCTCCATTTTAAATAAACTTTATATGTAAATGGGGGTAGAAAAATGCCTAGTTTAACCTGGTGGCTTTACTTTGCATGCTTAATAACTCTAAAATTGGGTTTAGGGCAGAACAGTACAAAATCCATAAATTGCACATGGTGATTTTTTGGAATTGTTGTTTGGTGTTCCGGCCTCATTTAAACTTGTCTAGATAGGTAGTTTTCATATGCTTCACCTCTTGCCATGTTTGACAACTTTTAATATTGTTGGGTTAATAACCAAGAGCGAACTAAATAATTGATGTGGTGTTCGTCAATATGCAACTCGTTGCATATCGAGCTCCACTTAACTTGTAGTTTTGCTTGTGCACTTTGCCATGCCATGCCTCATTAAACTGGACATGCATCATACTTGGTTGTGCATCATGCCATGGTTATGTGTTGGTTGTTTACTATGTTGCTTGCTTCTTGTCGGGTTGCTTCTCTCGTTAGCTTTGGTTCCGTTCCGGAGTTGTGAGGATTCGTTCGACTACGTCTGTTTGTCTTCTTCATGGACTCGTTCTTCTTCCTTGCGGGATCTCAGGCAAGATGACCATACCCTCGAAATCACTTCTATCTTTGCTTGCTAGTTGCTCACTCTATTGCTATGCTGCGATACCTACCACTTGCTATATCATGCCTCCCATATTGCCATGTCAAGCCTCTAACCCACCTTTCCTAGCAAACCGTTGTTTGGCTATGTTACCGCTTTGCTCAGCCCCTCTTATAGCGTTGCTAGTTGCAGGTGAAGATGAAGTTTGTTCCATGTTGGAACATGGATATTTGTTGGGATATCATTATTATATCTTGTTTACTTTAATGCATCTATATACTTGGTAAAGGGTGGAAGGCTCGGCCTTATGCCTGGTGTTTTGTTCCACTCGTGTCGCCCTATTTTCCGTCATACCGGTGTTATGTTCCTTGATTTTGCGTTCCTTACGCGGTTGGGCTATAATGGGAACCCCTTGACAGTTTGCTTTGAATAAAACTCCGCCAGCAAGGCCCAACCTTGGTTCTACCATTTGCCACCTAAGCCTTTTTCCCTTGGGTTCTGCAGACTCAAGGGTCATCTTTATTTTAAACCCCGGGGCCAGTGCTCCTCTGAGTGTTGGTCCAAAACAGAGCCACTTGGAGCGCCACCTCGGAGAAACTTGAGGGTTGGTTTTAGTTGTACATAGTGTTCATCCGGTGTGCCCTAAGAACGAGATATGTGCAGCTCCTATCGGGATTTGTCGTCACATCGGGCAGCTTTGCTGGTCTTGTTTTACCATTGTCGAAATGTCTTGTTACCGGGATTCCGGGTCTGATCGGGTCTTCCTGGGAGAAGGAATATCCTTCGTTGACCGTGAGAGCTTGTGCTGGGCTAAGTTGGGACACCCCTGCAGGGTTTTGAACTTTTGAAAGTCGTGCCCGCGGTTATGGGCAGATGGGAATTTGTTAATATTCGGTTGTAGAAAACTTGACACTTAATTTAATTTAAATGAATCAACCACGTGTGTAGCCGTGATGGTCTCTTTTCGGCAGAGTCCGGGAAGTGAACACGGTTCTTGTGTTATGCTTGAACGTAAGTAGTTTTAGGATCACTTCTAGTTCACGACCATTGCTTTGTTTCTCTTCTCGCTTTTATTTGCGTATGTTAGCCACCATATATGCTAGTGCTTGCTGCAGCTCCACCTCACTACCCCTTTTCCTACCTAAAGCTTAAATAGTCTTGATCGCGAGGATGTGAGATTGCTGAGTCCCCGTGACTCACAGATACTTCCAAACAGTTGCAGGTGTCGATGATACCATTGCAGGTGACGCAACTGAGCTCAAGTGGGAGCTCGGTGAAGATCGTGTTCGTTGTGTTGTTTCGTTTCCAATTGATCAGTAGTAGAGCCCAGTTGGGGCGATCGGGGATCTTTTGCATTAGGGGTTGTCTTTCTTTATTTGGTTCCGTAGTCGGACCTTGATTGTATCTTGATGATGTAATGCTATATTTATGTATTGTGTGAAGTGGCGATTGTAAGCCAACTCTTTACCCCTTTCTTTTTCAGTACATGGGATGTGTAAAGATTACCCCTCTTGTGACATGCCTACTATGCGGCTATGCCTCTAAGTCGAGCTCCGACACGTGGGATATATAGCTGCGTCGTGGGTGTTACATGAGATCTATCATGTAATCGAGTTAGTTTTGTTAGGGTTTGATCCCTAGTATCCACTATGTTCTGAGATTGATGTTGCTATGACTTTGCTATGCTCAATGCTTGTCACTAGGGCTCGAGTGCCATGATTTCAGATCTGAACCTATTATGTTTTCATCAATATATGAGAGTTCTTGATCCTAATTTGCAAGTCTATAGTCACCTATTATGTGTTATGATCCATTAACCCCGAAGTGACAATAATCGGGATACTTACCGGTGATGACCATAGTTTGAGGAGTTCATGTATTCACTATGTGTTAATGCTTTGTTCCGGTACTCTATTAAAAGGAGGCCTTAATATCCCTTAGTTTCTGTTAGGACCCCGCTGCCACGGGAGGGTAGGACAAAAGATGTCATGCAAGTTCTTTTCCATAAGCACGTATGACTATATTCGGAATACATGCCTACATTACATTGATGAACTGGAGCTAGTTCTGTGTCACCCTAGGTTATGACTGTTACATGATGAACCGCATCCGGCATAATTCTCCGTCACTGACCCATTGCCTACGAGCTTTCCATATATTATTCTTCACTTATTTACTTTTCCGTTACTATTGCTATCATTATTACAAAATACCAAAAACATTACTTTTGCTACTATTACCTTTTGCTACCATTACCACTACTATCATATTACTTTGCTACTAAATACTTTGCTGCAGATATTAAGTTTCTAGGTGCGGTTGAATTGACAACTCAGCTGCTAATACTTGAGAATATTCTTTGTCTCCCCTTGTGTCGAATCAATAAATTTGGGTTGAATACTCTACCCTCGAAAACTGTTGCGATCCCCTATACTTGTGGGTTATCAAGACTATTTTCTAGCGTCGTTGTCGGGGAGCATAGCTCTATTCTTTGAGTCACTTGGGATTTATATCTGCTTATCATTATGAAGAACTTGAGAGATCCAAAAAAAAGATTTATCCCTCAACTACGAGGGGAGGTAAGGAACTGCCATCTAGCTCTGCACTTGATTCACCTTCTGTTTTGAGTAAGCTTGTGACACCTAAACCCGCTTCTGCTATTCCTTCTGTTATGTTGCATGTTATTGATGATGCCACTTCTGCTATGCATGATACTTATGATGAAACTACCTCTATGCTTGATACTACTGTGCCACTTGGTGAATTTCTTGATGAACAACTTGCTAGAGATAGAGAGAATGAAAATATTGTATCCGATAATACTGATGAAAGTGATGATGAAGTCTTGCCCGTTATTCCTAAGGGTTATGTTTTTGATAAGGAATCTTCTTTAGCTATTTTAGCTTGCAAAGATATATACGAACTCAAGAGGTTATTAGCTAAATGGAATCAGCAATCTCTAAATGCTAGAATGAAACATGGCCCTGCTTTTGCTACTTCACCTATCTGTGTTACCGATAAGGATTATGAATTCTTTGTTGATCCTGATATAATTACTTTGGTTGAATCTGATCCTTTTCATGGCTATGAATCTGAAATTGTTGTGGCACATCTTACTAAATTAAATGATATAGCTACCCTGTTCACTAATGATGAGAGAACTCGTTACTTTTATATCCTTAAAATATTTCCGTTCTCATTAAAGGGTGATGCTAAGATATGGTTTAATTCTCTTGATCCTGGTTGTGTGCGTAGTCCCCAGGATATGATTTATTACTTCTATGCTAAATATTTCCTTGCTCATAAGAAACAAGCTGCTTTGAGGGATATATATAATTTTGTGCAAATTGAAGAAGAGAGTCTCCCACAAGCTTGGGGGAGGCTTCTCAAATTACTTAATGCTTTGCCTGATCATCATCTTAAGAAAAATGAAATACTTGATATCTTTTATAATGGACTAACCGATGCCTCCAGAGATTACCTGGAGAGTTGTGTTGGTTCTGTTTTCGGGGAAAGAACACCGGTTGAAGCTCAAATTCTATTGAATAATATGTTGACAAATGAAAATAATTGGACACCTCCTGAGCCTATTCCTAAACCAACTCCGAAGAAGAGAGGTATTCTATTTCTCAGTCCTGAAGATATGCAAGAGGCAAAGAAATCTATGAAAGAAAAAGGTATTAAAGCTGGAGATGTTAAGAATTTACCTCCTATTGAAGAAATAGATGGTCTTAATTTACCGCCTGTTGAAGAAACATATGATCTTAATCCATTACCTATTGAGGAAACTCATGGTCTTGATAACCCAACACATGTAGTAAAGGTAAATTCTCTCTATAGATATGATAAAGCTGAAATCCCATTTACTAAGTTTGCTAGCCCATGCTTAGATGAGTTTGATAAATTTATGGCTAAGCAAGAAGATTTTAATGCTTATTTTGGTAGACAATTGAAATACAATTCAAATATGCTTGAACACTTGGGTGATTATATGGCTAATGTTAAAGGTGAACTTAAACTTATTGGTAAACATGCTTCTATGGTTACCACTCAAGTAGAACAAGTACCTAAAGCTCAAAATGATTTGCTCAATGAATTGAATAGTAAGAATAATGATAATGCTGTTAGAGTTATGACTAGAGGTGGTAAAATGACTCAGGAACCTTTGTATGCTGAAGGCCATCCTAAGAGAATTGAGTAACATTGTCAGAGAAATAATGTAGATGCACCTAGTCCTTCTAATAGGAAGAAAAAGAAAAATGATAGGACTTTGAATGCATCTAGTAAACCTATTACTGAAACACCTGAGAATTCAAATGATATTTCTATTTCTGATGCTGAAACACAATCTGGTAATGAACCTGAAACTAGTGACAATGTTAATGATAATGCTCATGATGATGCTCAACCTAGTAATGATAATGATATAGAAATTGAACCTGTTGTTGATCTTGATAACCCACAATCAAATAATCAACGTTATGATAAGAAAGACTTTGCTGCTAGGAAACATGGTAAAGAAAGAGAACCATGGGTTCAGAAACCCATGCCTTTTCCTCCCAAACCATCCAAGAAAAAGGATGATGAGGATTTTGAGCGCTTTGCTGAAATGATTACACCTATCTGTTTGCGTATGTGATTAACTGATATGCTCAAAATGAATCCTTGTGCTAAGTATATGAAAGATATTGTTACAAATAAAAGAAAGATACTGGAAGCTAGAATTTCCACCATGCTTGCTAATTATACTTTTGAGGGTGGAATACCAAAGAAACTTGGAGATCCAGGAGTACCCACTATACCATGCTCTATTAAAAGAAACTATGTTAAAACTGCTTTATGTGAACTTGGAGCCGGTGTTAGTGTTATGCCTCTCTCTTTATATCGTAGAGTTGATTTGAATAAGTTGACACCTACTGAAATATCTTTGCAAATGGCTAATAAATCAACTGCTATACCTGTCGGTATTTGTGAGGATGTGCCTATTGTAGTTGCAAACGTTACTATTTTAACGGACTTTGTTATTCTTGATATTCCCGAGGACGATAGTATGTATATTATTCTTGCAAGACCCTTTTTGAATACTGCAGGGGTTGTTATTGATTGCACTAAAGGCAATGTCACTTTTCATGTTAATGGTAATGAGCATATGGTACACTTTTCGAGGAAACAACCTCAAGTCCACAGTATCAATTCTATTGGAAATTTTCCATCGATTATATTTGGAGGTTTTGAATTTCCTCTTCCTACTGTCAAGAAGAAATATGATATTCTTATTATTGGGGATGTGCATATCCCCGTTGAGGTAACATAGTGTTATTCGAAATTTCTCCTGTTCCATGTTATTCGAGATAAGTTCGTTAACAAGACTTGATCAACCTTGTTAGTGGATTCCTTTTGATGAGCATGAGATGGATGAAACTAGAAGGCACAACCTTTTGTATTCCACTTCTACTTTGTGTTATTTATATTAAATAAAATAAAAATAGTATTTTCTGTCTGTTATCTGAATTATCCGTGCAATATAAAAATACCCCGAAAATAAAAGTTCTCCAAATGCCCTGAAATTTAAATATGATTTTTTCTGTAATATTTGAGAATATTTGGCACTGAGAACACATCGGGAGGAGCTCGCACCTGGCCACGAGGGTCAGGGGCGCGCCCTACCCCCAGGGTGCGCCCCCCTGCCTCGTGGGCCCATGGTGGCCCTCCTCCACTTATACTTTCACCCACACACTCCTTCTTACTCCCACAAACACGAATAACCAGCTCAAACCCGAGTCCAAGCTCATTTTGCTGCCATTTTCGATCTCCTTGCTCAAAGCACCTCTCACAAAACTGCTTGGGGAGATTGTTCCTTGGTAGGTGACTCTTCCATCGGTCCAATTAGTTTTTGTTCTAGTGCTTTATTCATTGCAAATTTGTGTTGCCTAGGTGACCATGTTCTTGAGCTTGCATGTCAAATTTATATGGTTCCAAGTAGTTTTGATGCATGATATAGGCTCTAGGCACTTGTAGGAGTAGTTGCTATCAATATTATTGAGTTTGGTTCACTTTTATTTTGAAGTTACTAAAAATTTCAGAATTTTTCAGAAAATGATGAAGAGATTTTTTAGGGGCTCATCGAGCCGAAGCTTAAGGGAAAAGCAAAAAGAAGAGGCACAGAAGCCCAAATATAATTTGCCTCGCACCGCAGAGGTTAGGCCATGTGAATGGCCCTCCGATGATTTCTTGAGAGCCACCGGGATTTATGAGGATTTTTATGAATTGGCTAAGAATGCAGGCCTCACTGACTTCCTCCACGACCAACGCGAACAGTATCTCTCACTCACCAATACTTTTGTGCAAAACTTCTACTCTTATCCTAGGGAATCACCTCCTTCAGTAGAGTTTCATTTATATGATGTGGTTAAGAAGATGTCACATTATGATTTTTGTCGGGTTTGTTTGATCCCTTTCGAGGGCAAAATAGAGGAACCACATCGTGACGATGTGGATGGGTTTATTGATACCATCACTGTAGGGGAAACAAGGAAGGTTTCCGATGCACGAATCACTAGCATACATTTTCCTGTTTTATGCTACTTTGCAATATTTGCTAGTCTTTGCTTAATTGGTCGCGGAAACTGTGGAAACCTTAGTGTTCCTGATATTATCATTTTGTTCCATGGGTTATTCTATGATAACTCTGTGAGTATGGGCGGTATTATTGCTAAAAGGTTGAGTCTGAACCGTACAAAGGGCCCCATCTTTGGTGGTATCTATGCTTCACGCCTAGCTGCACATTGTAACATAGCTATTAGGCATTATGAGAAGGAAGAAAAATTGTTGCCTCGTGTTTATTTAGATTACAAGAGTATGGTAGCACATGATTTCATTATAAAGAATAGGGAAGGGGAGCTTAAATACAAATTGTTCTTTGATAAACATCATCCGGAGACTATTACCTTGCCTGCTCCTTCCTTGTTTGATTTATCTGCAGGCCAGTACCTTGTCTCGCCGGAGGACATTCACGCCTATCGGAACCCTGCACCAGCCACAGAGCTAGAGTCGGAACCACCAGTTGATCCTCCACGACAATCTAATTACCAGTGGGATCCGGAGATGATTGCCAACTAGTGGCAATCAGAGTCTTCTTCATCTCAGTACGACCCCAACTACTATTATGGATATCCGCCACGCCAGCCGTGGCCATAGACCAACTTAGGCCAAAAGCCTAAGCTTGGGGGAATATGTATTTCTCACCGACATTACATTTATGTTCACACAATCATTGCTAGATGTCGGTGCTCATACTTTTTCATTGTATCATCCATGCTAGTTTATTTTCCTTTTTATGCTCTCTTCTTGTGTGTTTAATAAACCTTAAGAAAAACCAAAAAAATTAGTTGTAGCTTTTAATTAGTTTACTTTCCATGCTTGTAGTAGTAATTAAAAAGAAAACCCAAAAAGATTTCCTGTTCTTCTTTTTCTTGTTGGGAGCTTTCCCGTGTAAATATTTTTATTTCTTTTCTTTTCTTTGGGGGTCGATAGGAGAAGACCATAATTAAATTGTTGAAGTGGCTCTTATATGCATTATTGTTGATCTGACAAAAAATCCCATATTGTCTTGTCTTCTCCTGTTTATTGAATGCTTGTAGATTCCAGCTTAGTCCAATGCACGCGCACTATTGTTATTATTCACATCGTTCGGTCGTGCAAGTGAAAGGCAATTATGATGATATATGATGGACTGACTGAGATGAGAAAAGCTAGTATGAACTCGACCTCTTTTTTTGTAAATATGATTAGTTCATCGTTCCTGATTCATCCTATTATGAATAAACATGTTTGCAATGACAACTAGAGATCATAGTTTCTTGTGCCATGCTTGATTAGCTATGAGTTATAATGGTTTACCTTGCGTGCCAACATGCTATTAAAATGGTTGTGATGTGGCATGATAGGGCGGTATCCTCCTCTGAATGATTTAAGTGACTTGACTTGGCACATGTTCACGCATGTAGTTGAAACAAAATCAACATAGCCTTCACGATATTTATGTTCATGGTGGATTATATCCTACTCATGCTTGCATTCAGTGTTGATTAATTTTAATGCATGTTCATGACTGTTGTCGCTCTCTAGCTGGTCGCTTCCCAGTCTTTTGCTAGCCTTCACATGTACTAAGCGGGAATACTTCTTGTGCATCCAACTCCATAAACCCCAAAGTTATTCCATATGAGTCCACCATACCTACCTATATACGGTATCTACTGTCATTCCAAGTAAATTTGTATGTGCCAAACTCTAAACCTTCAAATAAATATCCTGTTTTGTATGCTCGAATAGCTCATGTATCAACTAGGGTTGTCCGTATCTTCCATGTTAGGCGGGTTATTCTCAAGAGGAGTGGACTCCGCTCCTCACTCACGAGAAAGTGGATGGTCACCGGGATGCCCAGTCCCATGCTTTATGCAAATCAAATCAAAATAATTGCAAACAAAACTCCCCCTGGGACTCTTGTTAGTTGGAGGCACCCGTTGTTTCGAGCAAGCCATGGATTGATGCTTGTTGGTGGAAGGGGGAGTATAAACTTTACCATTCTGTTTGGGAACCGCCTATAATGTGTGTAGCATGGAAGATATTGTCATCTCTTGGTTGTTATGTGATACGTCTCCAACGTATCTATAATTTTTGATCGTCCCATGCTATTATATTATGTGTTTTGGATGTTTATGGGCTTTATTATACACTTTTATATTATTTTTCGGACTAACCTATTAACCCAGAGCCCAGTGCCAGTTTCTGTTTTTTACTTGTTTTAGAGTATTGCAGAAAAGGTAAATCAAAGGGAGTCCAATTGACCAAAAACTTCACGGAACATATTTTTGGAAGGAAAGCAACCCGGGAGACTTGGAGACATCGTAAGGGAAGCAACGAGGAAGCCACGAGGCAGGGGGCGCGCCCACCCCCCTGGGTGCGCCCTCCACCCTCGTGGGCCTCTCGTGGCTCCCCTGATGTACTTTTTCCTCCTATATATACCCATATACCCTAAAACGATCGGGGAGCACAATAGATCGGGAGTTCCGCCGCCAGAAGCCTCCGTAGCCACCGAAAACCAATCTAGACACGTTTCGGCACCCTGCCGGAGGGGGGAATCCCTCTCCGGTGGCCATCTTCATCATCCCGGTGCTCTCCATGACGAGGAGGGAGTACTTCTCCCTCGAGGCTGAGGGTATGTACCAGTAGCTATGTGTTTGATCTCTCTCTCTCTCTCGTGTTCATGAGGTGGTACGATCTTGATGTATCGCGAGCTTTGCTATTATATTTGGATCCTATGATGTTTTCTCCCCCCCTCTACTCTCTTGTAATGGATTGAGTTTCCCCTTTGAAGTTATCTTATCGGATTGAGTCTTTAAAGATTTGAGAACACTTGATGTATGTCTTGCCGTGCGTATCTGTGGTGACAATGGGATACCACGTGATTCACTTGGTGTATGTTTTGGTGATCAACTTGCGGGTTCCGCCCATGAACCTATGCATAGGGGTTGGCACACGTTTTCGTCGTGATTCTCCGGTAGAAACTTTGGGGCACTCTTTGAGGTTCTATGTGTTGGTTGAATAGATGAATCTGAGATTGTGTGATGCATATCGTATAATCATACCCACGGATACTTGAGGTGACATTGAAGTATCTAGGTGACATTAGGGTTTTGGTTGATTTGTGTCTTAAGGTGTTATTCTAATACGAACTCTAGGGCTGTTTGTGACACTTATAGGAATAGCCCAATGGATTGACTGGAAAGAATAACTTTGAGGTGGTTTTGTACCCTACCATAATCTCTTCGTTTATTCTCCGTTATTAGTGACTTTGGAGTGACTCTTTGTTGCATGTTGAGGGATAGTTATGTGATCCAATTATGTTATTATTGTTGAGAGGACTTGCACTAGTGAAAGTATGAACCCTAGGCCTTGTTTCAACGCATTGCAATACCGTTTACGCTCACTTTTATCATTAGTTACCTTGCTGTTTTTATATTTTTCAGATTACAAAAACCTATATCTACTATCCATATACCACTTGTATCACCATCTCTTCGCCGAACTAGTGCACCTATACAATTTACCATTGTATTGGGTGTGTTGGGGACACAAGCGACTCTTTGTTATTTGGTTGCAGGGTTGCTTGAGAGAGACCATCTTCATCCTACGCCTCCTACGGATTGATAAACCTTAGGTCATCCACTTGAGGGAAATTTGCTACTGTCCTACAAACCTCTGAACTTGGAGGCCCAACAGTGTCTACAAGAAGAAGGTTGTGTAGTAGACATCAAGCTCTTTTCTGGCGCCGTTGCCGGGGAGGTGAGTGCTTGAAGGTATAACTTTACATCTTGCAAGCGAGTCTTTTAGTTTCTTGTTTTATCACTAGTTTAGTTTATAAAATAAAGTTACAAAAAATGGAATTAAGTTTGCCTCATACGCTTCATATTTTTAATATCTTTCGTGAGTATGATGGAAAAGAAAATTGTGCCAAAGTGTTAGAATAAGAATGCATTAGAATGTTTGGCACTAAATATTTGAATGATGAGCATGATTGCAATGTTGTTAGTATGAATTCCTTGAATATCCATGATGCTAATGATATGCAAAGCCACAAGCTTGGGGAAGCTATGTTAGATGAAGATGATATTTTTTGTCCCCCAAGTTTTGATGACCAAATTTATTATGATGAAAGCATGCCTCCTATTTATGATGATTATATTGATGAAAGTGGATTTGGAGAGGTCATGACTTTATTTTGTGATGAATCCACTATTCCGGAAGAGGTTCCAATTGATTATGAGAACAAAGTTGCTATCTATGATGATTATTGTGATGACTTGTATGCTATAAAGAATAATTATATCCATGAAACTTGTCATCATCATTTTAGTTTTCAATTGGATTATGCCTCACATGATAATTATTTTGTTGAGTTTGCTCCCACTATTATTCATGAGAAGAATTTTGCTTGTGTGGAGAGTAATAAAATTTCTATGCTTGTAGATCATGAAAAGAATGCTTTAGGTGCTGGTTATATTGTTGAATTCATTCATGATGCTACTGAAATTTATTATTAGGGAGGAATATATGCTTGTAGGAATTGCAATAATATCAAGTTTCCTCTCTATGTGCTTAAAATTTTGAAGTTATGCTTGTTTTACCTTCCTATGCAAGTTGATTATTGTTCCCACAAGTTGTTTGCTCCCAAAATCCCTATGCATAGGAAGTGGGTTATACTTAAATGTGCTAGTTATATTCTTCATGATGCTCTCTTTATGTTTCAATTCTTATCTTTTATGTCAGCATCATTGAAATCATCATGCCTAGCTAGGGGCGTTAAACGACAGCGCTTGTTGGGAGGCAACGCAATTTTATTTTTGTCCATTGATTTTTTATCCTGTTTAGTAATAAATAATTTATCTAGCCTCTGTTAAGATGTGGTTTTATGCTTTTAATTACTGTTTGTGCCAAGTAGAACCATTGGGAAGACTTGGGGAAAGTCTTTTTGATCTTGCTGTAAAAAACAGAAACTTTAGCACTCACGAGAATTGCTGCCGTTTTTTATTGGAGAGTGATATTTAGTTAATTCTTTTTGCAGATGATTAATAGATAAATTCATAAGGTCCAGAAATTTATTTTAGAATTTTTGGGGTTCCAGAAGTATACGTTTGATCCAGATTACTACAGACTGTTCTGTTTTTGACAGATTCTGTTTTCGATGTGTTGTTTGCTTATTTTGATGAATCTATGAGTAGTATCGGAGGGTATGGACCATAGATAAGTTGGAATACAGTATATATTACACCAATATAAATAAAGAATGAGTTCATTACAGTACCTTGAAGTGGTTTTTTGCTTTCTTTCGCTAACGGAGCTCACGAGTTTTCTGTTAAGTTTTGTGTTGTGAAGTTTTCAAGTTTTGGGTAAAGATTCGATGGACTATGGAATAAGGAGTGGCAAGAGCCTAAGCTTGGGGATGCACAAGGCACCCCAAGGTAATATTCAAGGACAACCAAAAGTCTAAGCTTGGGGATGCCCCGGAAGGCATCCCCTCTTTCGTCTTCGTTCATCGGTAACTTTACTTGGAGCTATATTTTTATTTACCACATGATATGTGTTTTGCTTGGAGCATCATTTTATTTATTTTTTGTTTTGCTTGCTGTTTGAATAAAATACCAAGATCTGAAATTATTAAATGTTAGAGAGTCTTAACATAGTTGCATAATTATTTTACTACTCATTGATCTTCACTTATATCTTTCGGAGTAGTTTGTTGTTGCTCTAGTGCTTCACTTATATCTTTTTAGAGCACGGTGGTGGTTTTATTTTGTAGAAATAGATGAACTCTAATGCTTCAATTATATTATTTTGAGAGTCTTTAGAACAGCATGGTAATTTTCTTTGGTTATGAAACTAGTCCTAATATGATGGGCATCCAAGAGGGGTATAATAAAAACTTTCATGTATAGTGCGTTGAATACTATGAGAAGTTTGATACTTGATGATTGTTTTGAGATATGAGGATGGTAATATTAGAGTCATGCTAGTTGAGTAGTTGTGAATTTGAGAAATACTTGTGTTGAAGATTGTGATTCCCGTAGCATGCACGTATGGTGAACCGTTATGTGATGAAGTCGGAGCATGATTTATTTATTGATTGTCTTCCTTATGAGTGGCGGTCGGGGACGAGCGATGGTCTTTTCCTACCAATCTATCCCCCTAGGAGCATGTGCATAGTATTTTGTTTTGATAACTAATAGATTTTTGCAATAAGTATGTGAGTTCTTTATGATTAATGTTGAGTCCATGGATTATACGCACTCTCACCCTTCCACCATTGTTAGCCTCTCTAGTACCGTGCAACTTTCGCTGGTACCATAAACCCACCATATACCTTCCTCAAAACAGCCACCATACCTACCTATTATGGCATTTCCATAGCCATTCTGAGATATATTGCCATGCAACTTTCCACCGTTCCGTTTATTATGAGACGCTCCATCATTGCCATATTGTTATGCATGATCATGTAGTTGACATTGTATTTGTGGCAAAGCCATCGTTCATAATTCTTTCATACATGTCACTCATGAGTCATTGCACATCCGGCTACACCGCCGGAGGAATTCATATAGAGTCATATTTGGTTCTAAGAATAGAGTTGTAATTCTTGAGTTGTAAGTAAATAAAAGTGTTATGATCATCATTATTAGAGAATTGTCCCGGTGAGGAAAGGATGATGGAGACTATGATTCCCCCACAAGTCGGGATGAGACTCTGGGCGAAAATAAATAAATAAAAGAGGCCAAAGAAGCCCAAAAAAAGAGAAAAGAGGCCATAAAAAAGAGAAGGCCCAAATAAAAAAATGAGAGAAAAAGAGAGAAGGGGCAATGCTATTGTCCTTTTACCACACTTGTGCTTCAAAGTAGCACCATGATCTTCATGATAGAGAGTCTCCTATGTTGTCACTTTCATATACTAGTGAGAATCTTTCATTATAGAACTTGGCTTGTATATTCCAATGGTGGGCTTCCTCAAAATGCCCTAGGTCTTCGTGAGCAAGCGAGTTGGATGCACACCCACTAGTTTCTTTTGTTGAGCTTTCATACACTTATAGCTCTAGTGCATCCGTTGCATGGCAATCCCTACTCACTCACATTGATATCTATTGATGGGCATCTCCATAGCCCATTGATACGCCTAGTTGATGTGAGACTATCTTCTCCTTTTTGTCTTCTCCACAACCACCATTATATTCCACCTATAATGCTATGTCCATGGCTCACGCTCATGTATTGCATGAAGATTGGAAAAGTCTGAGAACATCAAAAGTATGAAACAATTGCTTGGCTTGTCATCGGGGTTGTGCATGATTTAAATATTTAGTGTGGTGAAGATGGAGCATAGCCAGACTATATAATTTTGTAGGGATAGCTTTCTTTGGCCATGTTATTTTGAGAAGACATGATTGCTTAGTTAGTATGCTTGAAGTATTATTGTTTTTATGTCAATATTAAACTTTTGTCTTGAATCTTATGGATCTGAACATTCATGCCACAATAATGAGAATTACTTAGAGAAATATGTTAGGTAGCATTCCACATCAAAAATTCTGTTTTTATCATTTACCTACTCAAGGATGAGCAGGAATTAAGCTTGGGGATGCTGATACGTCTCCAACGTATCTATAATTTTTGATTATTCCATGCTATTATATTATGTGTTTTGGATGTTTATGGGCTTTACTATACACTTTTATATTACTTTTGGGACTAACCTATTAACCCAGAGCCCAGTGCCAGTTTCTGTTTTTTCCTTGTTTTAGAGTATCGCAGAAAAGGAAAATCAAACGGAGTCCAATTGACCTAAAACTTCACGGAACTTATTTTTGGAAGGAAAGCAACCCGGGAGACTTGGAGACCATGTAAGGGAAGCAACAAGGAAGCCACGAGGCAGGGGGCGCGCCCACCCCCCTGGGCGCGCCGTCCACCCTCGTGGGCCTCTCGTGGCTCCCTTGACGTACTTCTTCCTCCTATATATATACCCATATACCCTAAACCGCCAAAAGCCTTCGTAGCCACCGAAAACCAATCTAGACCCGTTCTGGCACCCTGCCGGAGGGGGGAATCCCCCTCCGGTGGCCATCTTCATCATCCCGGTGCTCTCCATGATGAGGAGGGAGTAGTTCTCCCTCGGGGCTGAGGGTATGTACCAGTAGCTACGTGTTTGATCTCTCTCTCTCTCTGTCTCTCTCTCTCTCTCTCTCTCGTGTTCTTGAGGTGGTATGATCTTGATGTATCACGAGCTTTGCTATTATATTTGGATCCTATGATGTTTTCTCCCCCCTCTACTCTCTTGTAATGGATTGAGTTTCCCCTTTGAAGTTATCTTATCGGATTGAGTCTTTAAAGATTTGAGAACACTTGATATATGTCTTGCCGTGCGTATCTGTGGTGACAATGGGATACCACGTGATTCAATTGATGTATGTTTTGGTGATCAACTTGCGGGTTCCGCCCATGAACCTATGCATAGGGGTTGGCACACGTTTTCGTCGTGATTCTCCGGTAGAAACTTTGGGGCACTCTTTGAGGTTCTATGTGTTGGTTGAATAGATGAATCTGAGATTGTGTGATGCATATCGTATAATCTTACCCATGGATAATTGAGGTGACATTGGAGTATCTAGGTGACATTAGGGTTTTGGTTGATTTGTGTCTTAAGGTGTTATTCTAGTACGAACTCTAGGGCTGTTTGTGACACTTATAGGAATAGCCTAATGGATTGATTGGAAAGAATAACTTTGAGGTGGTTTCGTACCCTACCATAATCTCTTCGTTTGTTCTCCGCTATTAGTGACTTTGGAGTGACTCTTTATTGCATGTTGAGGGATAGTTATGTGATCCAATTATGTTATTATTGTTTAGAGGACTTGCACTATTAAAAGTATGAACCCTAGGCCTTGTTTCAACGCATTGCAATACTGTTTACACTCACTTTTATCATTAGTTACCTTGCCGTTTTTATATTTTCAGATTACAAAAACCTATATCTACTATCCATATACCACTTGTATCACCATCTCTTCGCCGAACTAGTGCACCTATACAATTTACCATTGTATTGGGTGTGTTGGGGACACAAGAGACTCTTTGTTATTTGGTTGCAGGGTTGCTTGAGAGAGACCATCTTCATCCTACGCCTCCTACGGATTGATAAACATTAGGTCATCCACTTGAGGGAAATTTTGTAGTGTCCTACAAACCTCTGCACTTGGAGGCCCAACAACGTCTACAAGAAAAAGGTTGTGTAGTAGACATCATTATGTTTACAATTAAAGTATACCACTCAAAATATTATTCGCCTCTATTTCAAAACCGAGCTCTGGCACCTCTACAAATCCCTGCTTCCCTCTGTGAAGGGCCTATCTATTTACTTTTATGCTGAGTCACCATCCTCTTATTAAAAAGCACCAGTTGGAGAGCACTGCTGTCATTTGCATTCATTATTGTTAGTTTACATTGAGTATGACTTGACAGGATCTCTTTTACCATGAATTACAATGTCTAGTCAGTCCTTGATCTTTAAAGGTGCTCTGCATTTATGTTTTGCGGTCTCAGAAAGGGCTAGCGAGATACCATCTTGTTATATCATATTATGATTGTTTTGAGAAAGTGTTGTCATCCGAGATTTATTATTATTGCTCGCTAGTTGATTATGCCATTGATATGAGTAAACTTGAGACCTAAGCGTTATTGTAAATGTGGTTAGTCATAATCTTTGTTGAAAACTTGAATGTTGGCTTTACATATTTACAACAACAAGAGCAAACAGAGTTTGTAAAAGTTTTTCTTTGTCACTTTCAGTTTGTCAACTGAATTGCTTGAGGACAAGCAAAGGTTTAAGCTTGGGGGAGTTGATACGTCTCCGTCGTATCTACTTTTCCAAACACTTTTGCCCTTGTTTTGGACTCTAACTTGCATGATTTGAATGGAACTAACCCGGACTGACGCTGTTTTCAGCAGAATTACCATGGTGTTATTTATGTGCAGAAACAAAAGTTCTCGGAATGATCTGAAACTTCATGGAACATATATTCGGAAAATATAAAAAATACCTGCAAAAGATGAAGACCAGGGGCCCCACCACCTTTCCACGAGGGTGGAGGGCGCGCCCCCCTACCTCGTGGGCCCCCTGGAGCTCCTCCGACCTCAAGACCAACTCTATATATTTGCTTTTGGGGAGAAAAAAATCAGAGAGAAGAAATCATGGCGTTTTACGATACGGAGCCGCCGCCAAGCCCTAAAACCTCTCGGGAGGGCTGATCTGGAGCTCGTTCGGGGCTCCAGAGAGGGGAATCCGTCGCCATCATCATCATCAACCATCCTCCATCACCAATATCATGATGCTCACCGCCGTGCATGAGTAATTCCATCGTAGGCTTGCTGGACGGTGATGGGTTGGATGAGATCTATCATGTAATCGAGTTAGTTTTGTTAGGGTTTGATCCCTAGTATCTACTCTGTTCTGAGATTGATGTTGCTATGACTTTGCTATGCTTAATGCTTGTCACTAGGGCCCGACTGCCATGATTTCAGATCTGAACCTATTATGTTTTCATCAATATATGAGAGTTCTTGATCCTATCTTGCAAGTCTATAGTCACCTATTATGTGTTATGATCCGTTAACCCCGAAGTGACAATAATCGGGATACTTACCGGTGATGACCGTAGTTTGAGGAGTTCATGTATTCACTATGTGTTAATGCTTTGTTCTGGTACTCTATTAAAAGGAGGCCTTAATATCCCTTAGTTTCCGTTAGGACCCCGCTGCCACGGGAGGGTAGGACAAAAGATGTCATGCAAGTTCTTTTCCATAAGCACGTATGACTATATTCGGAATACATGCCTACATTACATTGATGAACTAGAGCTAGTTCTGTGTCACCCTAGGTTATGACTGTTACATGATGAACTGCATCCGGCATAATTCTCCGTCACTGATCCATTGCCTACGAGCTTTCCATATATTGTTCTTCGCTTATTTACTTTTCCGTTGCTATTGCTATCATTATTACAAAATACCAAAAACATTACTTTTTCTACTATTACCTTTTGCTACCGTTACCACTACTATCATATTATTTTGCTACTAACTACTTTGCTGCAGATATTAAGTTTCCAGGTGCGGTTGAATTGACAACTCAGCTGCTAATACTTGAGAATAGTATTTGGCTCCCCTTGTGCCGAATCAATAAATTTGGGTTGAATACTCTACCCTCGAAAACTGTTGCGATCCCCTATACTTGTGGGTTATCAGGGACTTGCCCTTCTTCTTGAAACTGGTGGTCTTGTTGACCATCAACACTATTTTGTTCTTCTTCATTCCAGATTCCACAGTTTTGATCATAGCAAACAACTCATGTGCACTTTTTCTCCACCCATTCATGTTGTAATTCATGCTAAAGCCATCGTAAGATGGGGAGTGAAGCAAGTACAATATCTGTATCGAGTGTTGGTGGAATTCCAAATTTCAGTGAAGCCAGTCTATCAACATAGTGATATATCTCCAATGTATCTATAATTTTTGATTTTTCCATGCTATTATATTACCTGTTTTGGATGTTTTATATGCATTTATATGCTATTTTATATTATTTTTGGGACTAACCTATTAACCTAGAGCCCAGTGCCAGTTCCTGTTTTTTCCTTGTTTTTGAGTTTCGCAGAAAAGGAATACCAAACGGAGTCCAAACGGAATAAAACCTTCGCGATGATTTTTTCTTGGACCAAAAGACAACCAAGAGACTTGGAGATGAAGTCGGAGGAGCCACGAGGAGGGCACAAGGACGGAGGGCGCGCCCAGGGGGTAGGGTGCGCCCCCACCCTTGTGGAACCGTCGTGCACCTCCTGACCTAATTATTTCGCCTATATATACCCATATATCCCCAAACCAATAGGGAAGCCACAAAAACACTTTTCCACCGTGGCAACCTTCTGTACCCGTGAGATCCCATCTAGGAGCCTTTTTCGGCGTCCTACCGGAGGGGGATTCGATCACGGAGGGATTCTACATCAACTCTATTGCCCTTCCGATGAAGCGTGATTAGTTTATTTCAGACCTACGGGTCCATAGCTAGTAGCTAGATGGCTTCTTCTCTCTCCTTGATTCTTAATACCATGTTCTCCTCGATGTTCTTGGAGATCTATTCGATGTAATACTCTTTGGCGGTGTGTTTTTCGTTATCCGATGAATTGTGGATTTATGACCAGCTTATCTATGATTATTATTTGAATCTTCTCTGAATTCTTTTATGCATGATTTGATATCTTTGTAATTCTCTTCGAACTATCGGTTTGGTTTGGCCAACTAGATTGGTTTTTCTTGCAATGGGATAAGTGCTTAGCTTTGGGTTCAATCTTGCGGTGTCCTTTCCTAGTGACAGTAGGGGCAGCAAGGCACGTATTGTATTGTTGTCATCGAGGATAAAAAGATGGGGTTTTCATCATATTGCTTGAGTTAATTCCTCTACATCATGTCATCTTACCTAATGCATTACTCCATTCTTTATGAACTTAATACTCTAGATGCATGCTGGATAGCGGTCGACGTGTGGAGTAATAGTAGTAGATGCAGAATCGTTTCAGTCTACTTGACACGGACGTGATGCCTATATTCATGATCATTTCCTGAGATATCGTCATAACTTTGCGCTTTTATATCAATTGCTCGGCAGTAATTTGTTCACCCACCGTATTATTTTCTATCTTGAGAGAAGCCTCTAGTGAAACCTATGGCCCCGGGTCTATTTTCCATCATATAAGTTTCTGATTTACTATTTTTGCAATCATTTACTTTCCGATCTATAAACCAAAAATACCAAAAATATTTACTTTACTGTTTATCTATCTTTATCAGATCTCACTTTTGCAAGTAATCGTGAAGGGATTGGCAACCCCTTTATCGCGTTGGGTGCAAGTTGTTGTTTGTTTGTGCAGGTATTCGGTGACTTGTGCGTTGTCTCCTACTGGATTGATACCTTGGTTATCAAACTTAGGGAAATACTTATCTTTACTTTGCTGCATCACCCTTTCCTCTTCAAGGTAAAAACCAACGCAAGCTCAAGAAGTAGCAGGAAGAATTTCTAGCACTGTTGCCGGGGAGATCTACGCCAAGTCAAGGCATACCAAGTACCCATCATAAACTATCATCTCTTGCATTACATTATTCACCTCTCGTTTTCCTCTCCCCCACTTCTAAAACGATTTTCGAAAAGATTTGACTTTTTCTTCGCCCCTCTCTCGTTCGTCTTCTTCATTTGCCTTTGGTTTGCTTGTTGGTTTGTTGCTACCATGTCTGAAATTGGGGACGTTATCACTGAAAATGTTAGTAGTAATGATGGGTGGAACTTTGATGCTTTTGCTAATACTAATCCTCATTAAGAATCTACTATTCTACACACTAAAAAGCTTCGCATAGGTAGCGGAAATATTATTGGAAAAGGGGTTATTCAAGATTTATTTACTTTTGCCGGTGCGCTTCCCACTTTGGGTGGATCTATTCTCCATAAAACTAGTAGTCTTGTGGATGCTATATCTTTGCTCATAGTTGAACTTGAAAGACAATCCATACAAAGGATTTTTCTAGAGTTTTCTAATATTGAGCATTGTCCTGTTAAGCGCGCCGCCACTATATTTCTAGCCCATGAATTTAGATTTATTATGAAAGAAGCTAGTGAAATTTTTGCGCATTATAAAGTAGATGGTGGTCGTCCTCCCATATAGGGAATTCTCTTCAATCAAGAGTACATAATGCGTTACGATCTTTAGATCATGTTGCTTACAATGAAAATTTAAGAAAGAGGGTCACTACCGATGTTTTAGTTGATAAGATTTCCGAGCTTAATGACAATTTTGCTATACAAAACAAGGATTGGGTTTCTCTCTTGGACACAAGCTCATGATTTTTTGCCAAAAGAATGCTTATAATGATGAGTTGGTCATACAATATGAGGGGCCGAAGGAGGAACCAATTCCTCCCGAACTTGATCTTGGGGATTCTTATCCCATTAAATTTAGCCCTTTTGATTACTTTTTCTTACCACAAAGAAAACTTGCCGCTGAACAATGGGGGTATGAGATGACTTTTCGATATTTGCCTTACCATTATTACGATTATACCTAGATCTATTTGTGTTTTTATGCCTAGCTAGGGGCGTTAAACAATAGCGCTTGTTGGGAGGCAACCCAAATTTATTTTTGTTCTTGCTTTTTAGGTCCTGTTTTGCATTAATAATTTATTTAGCCTCTCGTTAGATGTGGTTTTTGTTTTAATTAGTGTTTGTGCCAAGTATGACCTTTGGGATAGCTTACGGTGATAGTTGATTTGATCTTGCTGAAAAACAGAAACTTTTGCGCTCAGGAAAATGCTACCTCTTGAGCACTGCGTTGGTTTTCCCCGAAGAGGAAGGGATGATGCAGCAAAGTAGCGTAAGTATTTCCCTCAGTTTTTGAGAACCAAGGTATCAATATAGTAGGAGGCTACGCGCGAGTCCCTCATACCTGCACAAAACAAATAAATCCTCGCAACCAACGCAAATAGGGGTTGTCAATCCCTATAAGGCCACTTACAAGAGTGAGATCTGATAGATATGATAAGATAATATTTTTGGTATTTTTATGATAAAGATGCAAAGTAAAATAAAGGTAAAGTAAATAGCAAAGGAAATAACTAAGTAGTAGGAGATTAATATGATGAAGATAGACCCGGGGGCCATAGGTTTCACTAGTGGCTTCTCTCGAGAGCATAAGTATTCTACGGTGGATGAACAATTTACTGTTGAGCAATTGACAGAATTGAGCATAGTTATGAGAATATCTAGGTATGATCATGTATATAGGCATCACGTCCGAGACAAGTAGACCGACTCCTGCCAGCATCTACTACTATTACTCCACTCATCGACCACTATCCAGCATGCATCTAGAGTATTAAGTTAAAAACAGAGTAACGGCTTAAGCAAGATGACATGATGTAGAGGGATAGACTCATGCAATATGAAGAAAACCCCATCTTGTTATCCTCGATGGAAACAATACAATACGTGCCTTGCTGCCCCTACTATCACTAGGAAAGGACACCACAAGATTGAACCCAAAGCTAAGCACTTCTCCCATTGCAAGAAAGATCAATCTAGTAGGCCAAACCAAACAGATAATTCGAAGAGACTTGCAAAGATAACCAATCATACATAAAAGAATTCAGAGAAGATTCAAATATTATTCATAGATAGACTTGATCATAAACCCACAATTCATCGGTCTCAACAAACACACCGCAAAAAGAAGATTACATCGAATAGTTCTCCACAAGAGAGGGGGAGAACATTGTATTGAGATCCAAAAATAGAGAAGAAGCCATCTAGATACTAACTATGGACCCGTAGGTCTGAGGTAAACTACTCACACTTCATCGGAGGGGCTATGGTGTTGATGTAGAAGCCCTCCATGATCGATGCCCCCTCCGGCGGAGCTCCGGAACAGGCCCCAAGATGGGATCTCGTGGATACAGAAAGTTGCGGTTGTGGAATTAGGTTTTTGGCTCTGTATCTAATCGTTTGGGCGTACGTAGGTATATATAGGAGGAAGGAGTACGTCGGTGGAGCAACAGGGGGCCCACGAGGGTGGAGGGCGCGCCTGGGGGGGGGGGGGTAGGTGCACCCCCCTACCTCGTGGCCTCCTCTTTTCTTTCTTGACGTAGGGTCCAAGTCTCCCTGGTCTTGTTCGTTGAGAAAATCACGTTCCCGAAGGTTTCATTCCGTTTGGACTCCGTTTGATATTCCTTTTCTTCGAAACCCTAAAACAGGCAAAAAAACAGCAATTCTGGGCTGGGCCTCCGGTTAATAGGTTAGTCCCAAAAATAATATAAAAGTGGATAATAAAGCCCAATAATGTCCAAAACAGTAGATAATATAGCATGGAGCAATCAAAAATTATAGATACGTTGGAGACGTATCAAGCATCCCCAAGCTTAATTCGTGCTCATCCTCGAGTAGGTAAATGATAAAAACATATTTTTTGATGCAGAGTGCTACTTGGCATAATTTTAATGTAATTCTTTTTAATTGTGGTATGAATATTCAGATCCGAAAGATTCAAGACAAAAGTTCATATTGACATAAAAAAATACTTCAAGCATACTAACAAAGCAATTATGTCTTCTCAAAATAACATGGCTAACGAAAGTTATCCCTACAAAATCATATAGTCTGGCTATGCTCTATCTTCACCACACAAAATATTTAAATCATGCACAACCCCGATGACAAGCTAAACAATTGTTTCATACTTTTGACATTCTCAAAACTTTTTCAATCTTCACGCAATACATGAGTGTGAGCCATGGATATAGCACTATAGGTGGAACAAAGTGGTGGTTGTGGAGAAGACAAAAAGGAGAAGATAGTCTCATATCAACTAGGCGTATCAACGGGCTATGGAGATGCCCATCAATAGACATCAATGTGAGTGAGTAGGGATTGCCATGCAACGGATGCACTACAGCTATAAGTATATGAAAGCTCAAAAAGAAACTAAGTGGGTGTGCATCCAACTTGCTTACTCATGAACACCTAGGGCAATTTGAGGAAGTCCATCATTGGAATATAAAATCCAAGTTCCATAATGAAAGATTCCCACTAGTATATGAAAGTGATAACATGAGAGACTGTCTACTATGAAGATCATGGTGCTACTTTGAAGCACAACTGTGGTAAAAGGATAGTAACATTGTCCCTTCTCTCTTTTTCTCTCATTTTTTATTTGGGCCTTTTCTCCTTTTTATGGCCTCTTTTCTTTCTCCCTTTTTTTATTTTTATTTGAGCTTCTTTGGCCTCTTTTTTTATTTTTCGTCCGGAGTCTCATCCTGACTTGTGGGGGAATCATAGTCTCCATCATCCTTTCCTCACTGGGACAATGCTCTAATAATGATGATCATCACACTTTTATTTTTCTTATAACTCAACAATTACAACTTGATAACGGAACGGTGGAAAGTTGCATAGCAATATATCTCGGAATGGCTATGGAAATGCCATAATAGGTAGGTATGGTGGCTATTTTGAGGAAGGTATATGGTGGGTGTATGATACCGGCGAAAGGTGTGCGGTATTAGAGAGGCTAGCAAAGGTGGAAGGGTGAGAGTGCGTATAATCCATGGACTCAACATTAGTCATAAAGAACTCATATACTTATTGCAAAAATCTACAAGTTATCAAAGCAAAGTATTACGCGCATGCTCCTAGGGGGATAGATTGGTAGGAAAAGACCATCGCTCGTCCCCGACCGCCACTCATAAGGAAGACAATCAATAAATAAATCATGCTCCGACTTCATCACATAATGGTTCACCATACGTGCATGCTATGGGAATTACAAACTTCAACACAAGTATTTCTCAAATTCACAACTACTCAACTAGCATGACTTTAATATCACCATCTCCATATCTCAAAACAATTATCAAGTATCAAACTTACCATAGTATTCAACACACTCGTAAGAAAGTTTTATTATTAATCTTGTATACCAAGCATATTAAGATTTTAAGCAAATTACCATGCTATTTAAGACTCACAAAATAATCTAAGTGAAGCATGAGAGATCAATGGTTTCTATAAAACAAATCCACCACCGTGCTCTAAAAGATATAAGTGAACACTACAAAAAAAGACACATCCGTGACATTTTGGGTCGAACGAAAAAAAAATTTGTCATACATATGACACTTCTATGACGATAATTGTGACAAAACCCGGTATCATCATAGATGTGGTGGGCTCCTACTTCTATGACAAAAAATCATGACAGAAAATGGGCTTTTTGTCCTGGGCGGGCCGGAGACGCAGCTGCATGACATTCTTTGGGCCGTCCATGACGGAAAAAACCGTGGTAGAAGCGAGGGGGAGGAAAATTTCGGGGAGTTCCCGGTTACGGTGGGAGGTTGGGGGCCGAGCGATGCGCGTCTCTCTCGTACACGTACGCGTGTGTGTGCGAGGCGTTGGCTCTAACTGAACCCGAGCAAGGCGTTGGGCTCTAATTAACTGAACCCGAGCGATTGCACTGCAAGCTACGCGTTACTGAACCCGAGCGATCGATCGATGGATGTTAACTGAACCCGATCGAGCGATTCCTTTGCTACTGCTGCTAACTGAAGCCGATCGATGCTGCCTATGGGATGAACAGTGAGTGTTGCGGGGGGGGTTGGATGAACAGTGAGCGGTGGCGTTGCCTCTGGATGAACAAGACCCCGTGGTGTGGTGGAGGGCTGGATGAACAGTAGACGGTGAAGGGGTGCCCGTGGAGGGGTGGTTGAACAGGACCCCGTGGTGTGGAGGGCTGGATGAACAGTAGAAGGTGGAGGGGTGGTTGAACATTAGCTGGTGGAGTAGTGCGCGGTGGAGGCTGGATGAACAGGAGCCCGTGGAGGCTGTAGGAGGTCGACGGTGGAGATGAACAGTATCCCATGGAGTCCCTTTTGTGGTATGCCACACCCCTCCCGATGAACAGGACCCCTGTTTCGACCGTATCTCTCCAACACAAGTCAGTTTCGTCCGTTTTGTGGTACGCCACACCCCTCCCGATCAACAGGACCCCCGTTTCGACCGTAGGAAGTCCGTTTCCTCCGTTTTGCGGTACGCCAGACCCCTCCCGATCAACAGGACCCTGTTCTGAACGTAGGAGGTCTGTTTCCTCCGTTGTGCGGTACGCCAGGCCTCGTTTCCATCGCCTGTTCCGTCCAAGCCCTCCCGATGAACACGTCCACGCATTCCGTTCTGACCCAGCCGGTTGGCTCCCACGCGTTTCGTTGCCTCCCGATGAACACGAGGCATTATGTTGCCTCCCCATGAACACGACGCATTCCGTTGCCTCCCCATGAACATGACGATGCTATTTCTCCGTTCCGACCCAGCCATGTACACGAGCCTTGTCCGTACATATGCGCGAGTAGGCGTTCGAGACCCCGCCCGTATGTACACATACGTGGCCATATTTTCTCTCTTGCACCCTGGCCGTTGTACGTACGTGTACATGCTAAGTGCGCGCCTCTACTACGACACGTACGTGCCTCTACTACGACACGTACGTGCCTCTACTACGACACGTGCGTGCCTCTACATCCACCAGTATATATGTACGTACAAGTTCGTGACCAGAATGACAACGCCACGTACGCTTCGACCAGGTGGGTCCCGACTGTTAGGCACTTCCTTGCCTGCAAAGATGTAGCTGTTGGGTCCCAACAGTCAGGGCGTGAATCGTTTTTTTTTTGCCCGGACGCACTTCCTTGCGTGCGAAGATGTAGCTGGTGGGTCCCAGCAGAGAGGGGGCGAATCATTTTTTTCGGACGCACTTCCTTGCGTGCGAAGATGTAGCTGGTGGGTCCCAGCAGTCAGGGAGAAACGTTTTTTTGCGAAATGCGGTGGCCCGTCCGGTGGGTCCCCGTTGTCAGGTGGATGAATAATTATTTTGCGCATAATAAGGAAGCACTTCCTTGCTGTGGCCGTGGACCCAGCTCTCAGTCTCTCCACGTACAGTCCATGTCCGATGGAAGTCATTCCTTGACCACGTTGACCATGCTGCACCGAGAGCACTAGGGCGATGGACAACGGCGAGGCCTAGGAAGGGGACGACGCAGATCCGGGGAAGACGTAGCAGTGGATGCCCACGCGTAGAGGAGTATGAGGGTTCACTCGTTCGGCTGCGGTGTGAGGATGCCATCGTCGCAGAATAACATGGGGTGTGGGTGCATAGAGGGATGGCCTGGCCAGCGGTGGGAGTAGTAGGGGGCGGTGATGCCTCCGCGGCATCACAGCCGGCCACGGGCAGTAGGAGCAGGCGGTACGACCGGCGCTGCTTTGGGCGGCTGGAGCAAGAAGACCAGAGGTTGAAGAAGCACTACGGCCGTTGGATGGACATCGTACTGTCACTCGAGCTAGAATCGTTCATATATTGACTAAAGTTGACAAAGGCCTCTGTCCCAGTCAACTTAGTAGGCCCACAAGTCAGCCTCCCACCAAGGTGGGTCCCAGGTAGCAGGGGGTATTCATTTTTTGTGCGTAATAAGGAGGAACTTCCGGTGGGTCCGAGCTGACAGCTGGGGTAACGTTTGTTTCGCGGAATACGGTGGCCCGTCCTGTGGATCCCAGCAGTCAGGGGGAAACATTTTTTTTCACGAAATACTGGTGGCTTGTCCGGTGGGTCCCTGCTGTCAGGTGGAGGAATTATTATTTTTCGCGTAATAAGGAGGCACTTCCTTGCGGCTGCCGTGGACCCAGCTGTCAGCTTCTCCACGTACAGTACTCTTCCGATGGAAGTCGTTCATTGACCACATTGACCACGCCGTGCTGAGAGCACCACGGCAGTGGACGATGGCGAGGCCTAGGAAGGGGACGACACGGAGTCGGGGAAGACGCGGCAGTGGAAGCCCGCGCGGAGAGGAGTACGAGGGTTCACCGGTTCGGCTGCGGTGTGAGGCTGCCGTCGCCGCAGAATAACAGGGGGTGTGGGTGAGTAGAGGGATGCCCTGGCCAGCGGTGGGAGTAGTAGGGGGCGCTGAGGCCTGCGCAGCAGCACAGCCGGCCACGGGAGGCAGGAGTAGGCGGTCTTGCCGGTGCTGCTTTGGCGGCTGGAGCAAGAAGATCAGAGATTGAAGAAACACGACGGTCGTTGGATCGACATCCAATGGTTACGTCTGCAAGAATCGTTGGTTGACGTATATAATAACTAAAAAAATCTTGCATACGCGTCAACTAAACAGGCCCACAAGTCAGACCACTCCCTCTTTTTTTAATAATTTATATATAGCTCATGGCAACTTCTTATGCAATTTATTGCAGTTGTTTTTTTGGTTGGCCAGGGCCAATTTCGCATATTTTTGTGGGTTCCAAACTATTTTTAATACCGAAATGTCGAGCCGGATTTAAAGTACTTTGAAGATATATTTAAATTAGGTTAATGCCCAGTGAAATAGGAATCTGAAAATGTGAAAAAATTCAGAAATTATAAAGTAATTGCCAATTTGTCATCTGTTTTTATATTTACAACCCATTTCATATTACTTTCAAGATTTGCAGGCGTCTTGAAAGAGTTGCAGCCCATCAGGGCGTAGAAAAATAAGTAGGCCTGGATTGGGTATTCTTCAGAAAAAATAAACTGGGCTCATTTTCACAAAGAAAAAATAGTTGGGCTGGTCACATGGTGAACATAAAATATAAGCCTGGGCTAGACGGGCCACAGCCCAGTTCAAACCCTACTCCGTCTCAACAATACCAAACAAAAAAAATACTCTCGAGTAGCTACGTCCCAGGTGTCAGCCGATCTTGTGATGTTCTCTTGTCTATTGACTATATACGCTCACAATGTCGTGGGTCCCAGATGTCAGGAAAACACTAGGAGGAAGCATTTTATTTTTCCATATGTTGATGTGGTGGGCCCCTACTGTCATCCTCTCCATGTACTTCTGCCGATTCCTGTTGTTTGTTGACCATGTTGACAACGCGAGAGGGCGGCGCCACGGCGGGCGCATCAAAGTGCGCGGAGGACGTCGGCATTAACGATTTTGGAGATGGTGGGGCGGCAATGCGTGCGCTGAGGCGCAGCCAGCCATGGGAGGCGGAAGAAGGCGGCCCCGCCGGCGCTGGTTTGGTTTTGGCGGCTGGAGGAAGACAGGACTAAAGAAACACGACAAACTGTAAAAGCAGCAGGAATACTTAACACCTTAACTGAAACCAGCAGGGGCACTTAACAACCAAAGCTGAAAGCAGTATGAGTACTTATACAGGTTCAACCATACAAAGCACGCCTCGAACAGTGCTACTTTGCCTACAGTTAACCAAGGGTGAGGCCGCCAAGCCCTAGGGCAAGGCCCAGGCGCCACCCCGCGCATCCACAACCTTCTGAAAGCGGCTTCATCTTGCAACATGGTCAATAAACAGGATATTCGCTTTAGAGCCATGGAAAAGCATGAACATAATCTTCTGTCCTATTCTCCAAGATGGACGGGCCTTCATTATTTGAGACCACCCATGAATAAGTATCTTTTCACCTCCAAGGGGAATTGAGTAGGTCGACATAAACATCATGTTGTGACCAAGCCCAAGTCTGACCCGACCATGGTCAGGCATCTGTATAGGAACAATAGAACTCTGCAGTTCCTGTTTCAAGAAGATCACAGCTGTAAAACTATGTATAAGCAATAGTTTATGAACAACATATATAACAGAAAACAACTTGTACCATAAGTTTCTCGACACAGTTGGACCTGTTCAACGAGTGCAGCAGTGGCACACATATCCCATGTGGCCTTCCACCATTGAACGCCCCACAAGGACCTCAAGACGATCAATAAAGTGTAGGAACTTGTGTATGTCGATCCAGTCAACTTCAGTGCCATTAGTAACAGCCGAGTTATTACAGAGTAACAAACGAGCAGACTGCTTAACTCTGAAAAAACCTACACGTGCCACCAATTATAAGAAAATATTAGTTAGAAGTAGCATCTTCGTGAGAGATTTGTTGCTACTTCTAAAGTTAAATTGTGATTAGTTAGACAGAATAGGTGGATTAAGAAGTAATCGAGGCAACAAGCAAGAACCAGATACAAAACTAACATGGATGAACAATTGGAACGACGTCGGGGTGGAAGATCACGGTGAAGATGAGACCAGGTTCTTCTATTTCCATCAACATTCGTGCACCAACTTTCAGTCCGTAACACTTGAGAAAGTTTATCCAAGTTCGGCCATAAAAAAAGCAGCGATCTTCTTGGTTCATGAACCCAACTCAAAACTTATATCCATGGCTTGTCTTCATTGTGACCATTAAACTAGTGTATTCAGTTATGGCAAGGCTGAGTATCTTGAGTACATGTGTTATGGTAGAGCAAATAATACACTGCAGGAAAAATAATATGAGAACATAGCATGTTCAAAAAAACCCACCCTCCCGGATAGGAAAGAGGACTCTAGGAACATACTGTGCACGTTTCAAAATGATGTGTTAGGATGAGAAGGAACAAGTGTGGCGTCTTGCCGAGGGCGCAGAAACCTGTAGGGTACTCACACTTTGGGCACTGCACATGCAACACACTAGATTCAGTAGGAACAAAAATGCATCAACGGCGGCGGCTGCCATCCTAGGATTACCTGTGACCAAGGGACTTGGATTTATCGGGGATGGATGAAGAATTCGTACCTGGTTCTCCATGAGAAAACCCTATGCAATCGCCGAGAGGGGGTTTTCTCTGAACAAGCAGACGAGGGAGAAGGGGATTCAGGCCTAGTGAAATATTGTTGCTTCGTCTGTCCAGCTTACTGCTAAAGCTGGAAAGGGGGGTTGTGATTTGACGGCTCATTAGGCATTACTGCGGTGCTACGACCGAGGTGTGTCTACCGTGAAGTTGTGCAATCTAATTTGTGCACATTGCACGTGGACCCCGTTGTCGGTTGCCCCACATATCAGCGAAAGGAAGTAGAAAGACAGGAGTAACTAGTTACACATAAATATATTTTTGACAGAGAGATACTCCCTCTGTAAAGAAATATACAAATCTTTTATATCACAGGTTCACCTTGCCGCTCTGCAATGCACGGGCATTATGGGGGTTCAGCTTTTTTTATGGGGGTTCAGCTGAGAATATAATACTCAGATAGGCTCACGGTTCTGGACTTTGGGCCGCAGGCCGACCCTACATGTTTGGGGGCCCATGTGTTCTACCTCAGCGCTTTTCATATTGCAAGCGATCGGTACGGCGTTGGTTTTAGATGCTGTCGCAAGGCAAATACACAAAATTGAATAAAGCATGGCAGTTGTTGGGATGAAATCGAACGATGGTTCCTAACCAGCAATCAGAGTTGCAATTCTATCAACGATATACCATGTGATAAATAATACTGTTGTACTACTTATACACACAGGACACTTGTTTCACCATGCCAGATTATTACATCAAAATCTCTCGGAGGATAGATCAGTTCGGAGTTGCGTGCTGCTACTGAAGAATTTCAAAGTTGATTTGGACCATCTCTCCTTGCCGAGAAAGTTCGATTTTGACATTATCCCCTACCGCAAGATGTGATTTAGATTTGAACGTTGACCATCCTTTAGCATCAATCATCATGCGACCATCCTTTGTACTTACGGTATATTGAGCAGGTTCATTCACACCAAGGCTGCGCATGGTAAGAGAAACTTGGCCACGGTTTGTCGGTGTACTAAAGTAGGGGTACCTTAGTATCCCGAACTTGTGCACGGGCAGTCGCAGCATCCCGCGGCAAGGCTTGCCGGCCGACCGCCAAGATCCTCCGTGGTTCCTTTGGAGCCATTCAAGAACAAAGTATCCAAACCAAGGAGACAAGGCCCCGGCAAGAGGAGCTTGCCGGGAAGGAGACAAGACCCCGGCAAGAGGAGCTTGCCGGGGAGGCCAACCAAGGCATCTCAAGGAATTTGCCGCAGCGCACCATGTGTCCCGGCAAGACCCAGTGAGCGACAAGCTCCTAGACGCGACAAGATAATAACCGCGGCAAGGCGCTTGCTGCGGCAAGCTTCCATCCTGTACCTGCGCTCCAGCACATCCACCAACGTGTCGCTCTGGGACCCTTCCAGGCGTACGTGGCGGAAGGCTATGCAGCCAGAGGTACACGGTGGCGAGCGGCGCTGACAAGATAGCCATCGTGGCGAGCAGTGGCGTCCCTGGCGGTCCCTTTCTGCACCGCCTAGGCGACGCAGACAGGCATTTAATGCCTTTGTCCCCTGCCGCTTAGGTTAGGTATGATACACTATAGTAGGCGGTGGTGCTAACCACCACGTCTTTTCCTTTTTTACCCTCATCTATGTTGCCACCTGTCGGTGACCCCTTTGACATATAAAAGGAGGCCCATGCGCAACATAGAGGGGGGGATGATTCTCTCTCACACTCGGTCTGGCTAGCTGCTGGTGTGTACTGTAGCAATCAGCGCTCCCGAGCAAGAACTCAATACAACCACAAAGCAGGAGTAGGGTTTTACGCATCCGTGCGGCCTGAACCTGGGTAAACTGATCGCGTTGCTCGTGCGCTTCGCCTCGATCTGCTCTTCGTTCACTCTCCGCCCCCCTGCCGAACCGAAAGGGGCCTTGGTCCGCCGTGGTCCCATAGGTGTACGTGGGATCAGCACCCCCGACATCTTTGGCGCGCCAGGTAGGGGGCGTCGAGGCTGTGTGAATCTGATCCGGTGTTCGCACGAGCCGAATTTTCATCATCTTCATCAACATGCCGCCGAAGAAGAAGGCTTCGGAGGCAGCTGCTCCGTCCGCGCCGAGCCCACCACCGCAAGAGCGAACGGCTGGTGGCGTAGACGCCGGCAGGAGAACAGGCACCGATGAGGAGGCTCATGGTGCTGCCAGGTCCAAGGACAAGACTGCGCTGCACATCGGCGGCGCAGTCGGCTCCCACAACGACCGAGCGCACTCCAAGACCTCGGCGTCCGTACACGCACCGCGCCCATCTCAGGAGGCGCGGGACCAGCAGCGTCATGGTACTCACGGTACCATACGTTTGCTGGGCCAAGATCAAGCTGGTGGATCCCGGAGTGCTCAAGACCAGCATGCACGTCAACGTGCTGGCGCAAGCGGGGCACGGTCACCTGGACGAGATACTGCTCCTTCTAACGTAGTTAGAAGTCCGAGCATATCCCGTTCATCGCGCCGTTCGCCGCCGCCGCCCGCCACTCCGGCAGAAGCTTTGGCACGAGCTCAACTGCTCCTAGATTACCCTCCAGCGCCAGAGAAGATCGATGACTGGAGGGCCACTATCCAAAGCCTCATCGGCTTCGCCAACGGCGACAACCCACGGCAGCCGAGCGCATCGCAGCCACGGCAAGTCAGTCAGGCGCGAGCCGGTGGCGACAAGACCGGGGAGGGTGCAACCATTGTGCACTCTCCGCCTCGAAGGCCAAGATCGCCGACTCGTCGGATCCACCACGACAGCGACTCCACCGCGTCATCAGATTCGCGAGCTCGTCGCGATCAGCGCCAAGTTCTTCATGAACGACAACAAGAAGACGCTCGAACACGCATCGAGCGCCGAAGAGAAGCGCGGCGTCAATCAGACCTGCGCGCTGGGCCCTCTGTCGATATGCATGCGCCAGGGGAACCAGGCGACTTGCCGTACACGGTAGGTTGCCCTGCATTTACCCGCGAGCTACGGCAAGTCCAGTGGCCCAGCCAGAAGAACTTCAAGCCAGACGTACCGGAGAAGTACGACGGCAAGTCGCACCCGTCAGAGTTCCTCAGCATCTACACCATTGCGGTGCAAGCTGCCGGGGGGCGAGACGACAAGGTCCTTGCCAACTACTTCCCGCTGGTGCTCAAGCCCGACGTCAGGTCCTGGCTCATGCACTTGCCGGACAACTCCATATCCTCTTGGGCGGATTTGTGCCATCAGTTTGTCGGTGCCTTTACAGGCGGCCACAAACCTCATGGCCAAGAGAGTGACCTTCACCTGCTCGCCCAGAAGGAAGGAGAGCCCCTGCACAAGTATATCCAGAGATTCAGCCGTGTACAGCGCAACATCCCAGATATCCACCCTGCAGCGGTTATTAGCGCGTTCCATCAGAACGTGCGTAATTGCAGGATGCGGGAGGAGATGGCGATGAGCAGGATCAGAGACGTCAGTGAGCTATATGCCCTGGCCGACAAGTGCGCACGCGCTGAGGAAGGTAGGAAACTCCCCGGAGAGACTACAGGAGCAGGAGGATCTGACAGCGAGGATGCTGCCCCGGCAAAGAAAAACCGGCGGCGCAACAGGAAGAAGAAAGGCAAAGAAGTACTAGTCATTGAGCAGACTGGCAACGACGGTGGCGCCAAGCAAACCAAAATTGGTAGCTCCGGCAAGGAAATTGCCGTATGCACCAACTGCCAGGCTGTGGCGGCCGCCGACAAGCAGGAAGGCTCCGACAAGCAGTACTGCAAGATCCACCGCACCAAGGGCCATGACCTCCAGAGCTGCAAGAAGGTCGAGCAGCTTGTCCAGCAACAAAAAGCTGAGTATGAGCGCCGCGACAAGGAGAGGGCCCAAGGAGGCGGTGGAGAGGCCGGTAAGAAGCGCGCTAGCCGGGGAGGACGTCGTGGCAAGGCCAAGCAGCGGCAAGGAGACAGACCTCCCTGCGGCCGCGACAAGGATGAAGCTGAAGACGACGACGAAGACATGGATGATGTCGAGACCAGTGAACAGGAGTTCCAAAAAGCCACAGAAGTCTTGTGCATTGACGGCGGTGCTTCTCTGCATACTTCTCACCGCCAGCTCAAACAGTGGGCGCGGGAAGTCAATGCAGCAGAACCACCTGTCGAATCATGAAAACTTCTCAAATGGTCCAGCACGCCTATCATCTTTGATATTGAGGACCACCCTGATCGCACAACTGCGGTCGGGTGCTTACCGTTGTTGGTCTCACGAACTATACGCAACCTCAAGGTCACTAAGATGTTAGTTGACGGTGGGGCCGGCTTGAATCTGATCTCCTCTGCTGTACTCCAGAAACTCCAGATCCCTGATAGCGAGCTCGAAGAAACCGGCACATTCCAAGGAATCAACCCGGGAAGGAGCAAGCCGAAGGGGAAGGTCACGTTGCCGGTAACATTTGGCAGCGAGCTGAATTTCAGGACTGAGAGGGTCACTTTTGATGTTGCTGATTTTCCGTTACCTTACAATGGGATACTCGGCCGTCCAGCACTCGCCAAGTTCATGGCAGCCTCTCACTATGCATACAACATGCTCAAGATGCCAGGCCCGATAAACGTCATCTCTGTCCCTGGCGACAAGAAAGACGCTCTTATCTGCACCGACAAGATCTACCGGGAAGCAGCAGCTGCAACAGATCGCAAGACACTTGCCGCTGAAGCTCCCGGGGGGAAGAAGAAGACCAAGTTCGGCAAGAGCTCTGATGCCCACTCCGGCAAGTGCACCTCCTCGGAGTGCTGCGCTGCTGTCGAGGAAGCACCATCGAGCTCCACCGGCAAGTGTAAGAAGGCAATGGCAGCTCCACCACATACCAAGAAGGTGTCCGCCAAGGAGGACGGCACTGGTGGTACCTTCACCATCAGTGCCACGCTTGACCCTAAATAGGAAAGCGCGCTCATTGCTTTCCTGCGGGCGAATGTCGACGTGTTTGCGTGGCAACCGTCTCACATCCCCGGTGTTCCCAGGAAAGTAATTGAGCACCATCTTGCCGTTTGTCCTCATGCGCGGCCCGTCAAGCAGAAGGTCAGGAAGCAAGCAGTAGAGCGCCAAGAGTTCATAGCAGAAGAAATCAAGAAATTGGAAGCAGCAGGCCTTGTCAGAGGAGTGCTCCATCCTACATGGTTGGACAATCCTGTAGTCGTGCGTAAGGCAAATGGGAAATGGAGGCTTTGTATCGACTTTACTGATGTTAATAAAGCTTGTCCCAAAGACCCATTTCCCTTGCCGCGCATTGACCAGATTGTTGACTCCACGGCCGGATGTGATTTGCTTTCATTTCTTGACGCATACTCAGGATACCATCAAATCTTCATGGCAGAAGAGGATGAGGAGAAGACCGCATTCATTACTCCATGTGGCACGTACTGTTCCATACGGATGTCTTTCGGTTTAAAGAATGCTGGTTCAACATTTGCCAGAGTAGTCCATGTCGCTTTGAAGCCACAGATACACAGAAATGTAGAAGCCTACATGGATGACATAGTGGTCAAGAGCAAGGACAGGGCAACTCTAATTCAAGATTTAGACGAGACCTTTGCAAATCTGCGCAAGATCAACCTCAAGCTCAACCCCGAGAAGTGTGTGTTTGGAGTCCCTTCCGGCAAGCTTCTCGGGTTCTTTGTGTCTCAGCGGGGAATTGAAGCCAATCCCGACAAGATCAAGGCCATCGAGCAGATCGAAGCACCAAAGTGCGTCAAGGATGTACGAAGACTTGCCGGCTGCGTGGCTGCTCTCAGCAGGTTTATCTCTCGGTCTGCTGAGCGCACCCTGCCATTTTTCAAAATTTTGAAAAAGGCAGGTCCAATGAAATGGACTCCGGAAGCGGAGGTTGTGCTGCAGGACTTGAAGAGATACCTGTCCTCCACTCCAACACTTGTCGCACCTAAACCGCAAGAGAAGTTGCTGCTGTATATAGCGGCAACCAATCAAGTGGTTAGTGCTGCGTTAGTGGTAGAGAGGGAGGCAGATGACGAGCCAGCAACCGCGGCCAGCGCATCCAGCGACAAGCAGGGGGCTTCCCCGACAAGCTCTGGTCCCGACAAGGATGGATCTGCACAGGCATGCGAAGAGGTGCAAAAGAGAATGGTGCAGCGCCCAGTCTACTTTGTCAGTTCCCTTCTGCAGGGGGCTAGGTCAAGGTACTCTGGTGTGCAGAAGTTGCTTTTCGGCCTTCTTATGGCCTCGAGAAAGCTGCACCATTACTTCCAGGCACATGAGATCACAGTTGTCACTCGCTTTCCGCTGAAGAGGATACTACAGAATCCAGAAGCGACAGGCAGGATTGTCGAGTGGGCATTGGAACTGTCAAGCTTTGGCCTCAAGTTTGAGAGTACTTCAACTATCCAAAGCAGAGCATTGGCAGAATTCATAGCAGAGTGGACGCCAACACCAGACGAAGAAATTCCGGAGACGAGCATCCCCGCCAAGGAAACAAACAAAGAGTGGCCCATGTACTTTGACGGTGCCTTCTCGCTGCAAGGCGCCGGTGCTGGTGTGCTGCTTGTCGCACCCACCGGAGAGCACCTCAAGTACATAGTCCAGATGCACTTTCCCAAGGAGCAAGTGACAAACAATACTGCAGAATATGAAGGTTTGCTTGTCGGTCTCAGGATCGCGGTAGACCTTGGGATCAAGAAGCTCATTGTCAGGGGTGACTCACAGCTTGTCGTCCGCCAAGTGAACAAGAATTATCAAAGTCCGTTAATGGAAGCTTACATTGACGAAGTGAGAAAGTTAGAAGAGTACTTTGACGGCCTACAGATGGAGCATGTCCCGAGAGCTCAGAATGACATTGTCGATGGCCTGTCAAAGTGCGCCGCACTTAAGTTACCTGTGGAACCAGGGATTTTTGTGCTCAAACTGACTCAGCCGTCCGTAACAACATCAACTGGACAGAGCAAGAAGAGGAAGTTGATTTCTGGCGACTATTTTCCGGCAGAGCTTCCCGAAGTCGTCGCCAAGAAGGTCCCTAAGATCAACGCCAAGAACGCTGAGGAGCAGTCTGCTCCGGCAAGCCCTGGGGTTTGTTCTGTTGAAGCAGACGCTCCCGGCAAGTTTTGCTCCGGCAAGCTTGCCGGGGGACGTCAAGCTCCGGCAGAGCCGCGGGCTCTTGCCGTACAAGCGGATGTTCCCGCAGCAGCAGGTGTGCCATTAGTCCTTGTTGTCGAGCCATAGGCTCCAACATGGGCGCAGCAGATTGTCCGTTTCCTTCAGGCAGGAGAACTTCCCGAAGAGCAAGAAGAAGCAGAAAGAGTAGCCCGGCAGTCAAGTATGTACCAGTTTGTCGACAGCTCACTGTACAGAAAGAGACTCAACGGTGTGAAATTAAAGTGTATTCACCGGGAAGATGGACAAAAGCTGTTGGCAGAGATACATGGAGGCATATGTGGTCACCACATTGGCGCAAGAGCACTTGTCGGCAAAGCATTCCGGCAAGGTTTCTTCTGGCTGACAGCCCTCCAGGATGCAACTGCACAAGTAACCAAGTGTGAAGCATGCCAGTTCCATTCTAAGCAGATACACCAGCCAGCTCAAGCTCTCCAGACGATCCCTTTATCCTGACCATTTTCGGTCTGGGGGCTCGACATCCTCGGCCCCTTTCCCCGAGCTGTCGGGGGCTTTGAGTACTTGTACGTTGCGATCGACAAGTTCACAAAGTGGCCGGAAGTGGAACCAATGAGGAAGGTGACAGCACAGTCAGCAGTCAAGTTCTTCAGGTCGATTGTTTGCCGTTTCGGGATCCCTAACAGGATAATCACCGACAACGGTACGCAATTTACGAGCCGCACCTTCATGCAGTACGTCCAAGATCTTGGCGCCAAGGTCTGCTTCGCTTCTGTTGCTCACCCGAGAAGCAACGGTCAAGCGGAGAGGGCAAATGCTGAAGTGCTGCGCGGGCTCAAGACCAGAACTTTCGACAGGCTGCACAGGTGCGGAAGAAACTGGATCGAGGAGCTGCCGGTGGTTCTTTGGTCGATCAGGACGATGCCAACTCGAGCCACTTGCCAGACACCTTTCGCTCTAGTCTATGGAGCAGAGGCAGTTCTCCCCACGAAACTCGTATACGGGTCGCCTCGAGTGCTCGCTTACGATGAGCTCGAGCAAGAGCAGCTGCGACAAGACAACGTGCTGCTCCTTGAGGAAGACCGTCTTCAGGCTGCTATACGAGCTGCTCGCTACCAGCAAGCTTTGCGCCGCTACCATAGCCGCAAAGTTAACGCCAGAAGTCTCAAGGAAGGCGACCTTGTTCTTCGGCGCGTTCAGTCCGCCAAGAATTCCAACAAGTTGACGCCAAAGTGGGAAGGCCCTTACCGGGTGAAACAAGTCACTAGGCCTGGCGCTATCCGCCTTAAGACCGAAGATGGCGTACCAGCGAGCAACTCCTGAAATATTGAGCATCTTCGCAAGTTTTACCAGTAGGGCGCGGTTGCCGGAACCCGTTCCGGCAACCACCTTTTGTACAAGTCTTGCCGCTGCCGCATGTAATCCTTTGTACAAAGCCGGGCGCAGATCCCGTGCATAAAGCTTATGTGCTCAGCACACCTTGTCGATTTCATGCCTTTTATTATTATTTGCATGTGCTATCTGACATTTTGTGCAGCACTTACCTCCGGTAAGCAACAACGAGCCATAAGGCTCCATAACTTTATTTTCTCCTCTCTTTTTTCTCTCAAGGAAAGGAAGGGTCCCTCGCCCACAAGTTTGCCGGGGGGAAGGAGAAGATATGGTGTGGACCAGGCATCGTTCAAGAAAGTTTCGCCTTGCCGGGAAGCAAGTAACAGAAAAGATAAGTCGCCAAAGTTTGAGCAATCAAATTTTTTAATTTTTAAGTTACTTTCCTTGAACGACCGTGCTTTGTATGGAAAACCTGTGCACGGAGGAACCAACTCGTAGCTAGTTGCGCCCGTACTGTTGTTTCGAGTCCGCTCAACAACTTAAGTGAGCTACGACTAGCTGCGACAAGGTTTCTTGTCGGGTGCGGCACCGCCAGCAGGCTGCTGACGTTCCGCACTTAGCGCTCGCGGCAAAGGTGCCTGCGCCGGCAAGTTCCCTAAAAGGTGTAGGGTAAAAACATACAAAGGAAGGAATCAAGTAAAGGAAATAACATAGTCATTACTACCCAGGATAGAGTATATTACAAAATAACTTGTCGCAGCTCTAATAGACTGTTTTTCATAACATGATTAATAGCGACAAGGAAAGAAGAAGATGGATGGCCTAGTCTACGCGGTCACCCTCGACCCTCTTGATTCCGCTCACCCTGTCCACAATAGGTGCGACAAGGGCCTTGAGCTCCTCCAGATCAGCATCTGGCGGCAAGCTTCGGAGGATGTTGGTGAGGCGGAGGCCCGGGTTGCGGAAGGCCACCTTCATCAGCACCTTCTGAAGAGCTCCCGTGCAGATCTTGCGCGACTCATCGGCAAGCTACTTCGGGATCCCTTCCCAGAGTCGCCGGAGTGCCGTCTCCACGCCCTTGAAGAACAAGGTGAGCTTGGCGCTGGGTTGGACGTTCTCGTCGGATGGGTACCCGAGATGCACCATCCCCAGCTGCGCCAACTCCTTGTCGATGTCGGCGGCGACGTTCACCAGACCGTCCGTCCAGTGCTCCACGTTCTCTGACAAGGTCTTCTGGGCGGCAGCAGCACTCGACAGTAGCACCTTGCCAGCCTCGACTTCCTCCTTCAGGGCCGTCTCCTGCTCCTTGGCGCCGTCCAGAGATTTCGTCAGAGCCGCCAGCTTCACTTCGAGATCAGCGTTGGAATTCTTGGCGGCGTCAAGTTCCTTACCCTTCTCGGCGAGATGGGCCTGCAGCTCTGAGTAGCTGTTGGCGTCCTTCTCCCGCTCAAGCTTGAGCGCGGCAAGCTCGTCGCCGTTCGCCTTAAGACTCGCCTCCAGCTGCACTACCTTCAGCTCCAGCTCGTTCTTGGCGGCCTCGGCAGCTGCAGCGGCGTCTTCGGCTTGTTTGAGGGCCCCGCCAACTGCCCGCTCGCGCGCGGCAAGCTCCTCCTCGTGGCTGTCGAGGTTGACCTTCTGCTGCGCCAAGTCACCCTCCTGCGAAGACAACTTCTCCGCGGCAAGACGTTGGCGCTCTTCGACGTCGGCCTTCTCGAGGAGGAAGGCCTGCTGCGCTTCGGCAAGTTGCTCCCGCTCCTTTGCTAGGGAGCGGAGAGCTTCCTGATTGGCACCCCGGAGCTCCTCCGCGCGCTTCTCGATATCAGCCCCGGCCTTCGCGGCGAGCGCTTCGCGGGACTCCAGCTTGGCTTGCCGGGCGCGGTAGAGCGCCACTAGCTTCCGCAGCAGACGCTCCTCTTCGGGTTCACTGCTGCTCCTGCTTGGCGCGTCGACCAGTTTCAGCCCGGCGGAGGCAAGCAACTCTCCGTCAAGGCTTTCTCCTTCGACCGGCGCCCTGGAGCTTGACGTCCATGGAAGGTTGATGAAGATATCGTCGCCGGCCTTCAAGTATACGCCGGGCTGGGGCTCTTTGAGGCCTGGCGCAGCGGCAACGGCGGAAGGGTCGGCGATCGGAGCAGCGCCTGGCGCTCCTGCGGCCTCCGGGTCATCAGTACGACCGCCGGACTCCCCGCCTGCTTCTGTGGCGGCAGCCCTAGCGGCCTCTTCGGCGGCGGGCTCGCCGGCGCCGACTGCTTCCTCAGCGGCAATAGCCTCGTCGGCGGCGACTTCAGTCTCCATCGGCTCTCCAGCAGATGGATCTGACAGCCGGAAGGGGGAGAAGAGTTAAACGAAAATCCAAGAGAAAGATCAAGAAGATGAAGAAGCCAAGGGGAGTTTTGAAGCAAGGAAGTTACCTGTGCCAGGGTCTGCAGCTGTGGTCTCCGTCATCAGGGGATCGCTGACGCAGTCCCTTGCCGGAGATCCCTCCCTTGTCGGGGGCTCCTCCCTTGTCGGAGCCTCCTCCCTTGCCGGGGGCTCCTCCCTTGCCGGAGCCTCCTCCCTTGCCGGAGGGCTCTCCCTTGCCGGAGACCTCCCCCTTGCCGGAGGACTTTCCCTTGGCGCTTCGGGGGCGGCCTCCGGGCGCTCCTGTTGAGGCTGCTCTGCTCCTGCACAATTCAACAATTGGATATCATCTAAGCAAAGAATTTCCATGCGCGCCCGACAGCGGAAAGCAAGAGAAGATACTTACGCTGGGGGCTGCTCTGGAGAGCAGTTGCCGGGTCCGGCGAGGTTGTCTCGGGCGCGTCCCCTGCCGACGCGGTGGGCTCGTCCTCGACGACAATCACCGGGGCCTTGGCTCTCTTTGCTGCCCTCTGAGCTAGAGTCCTGAAAAGGAACAGATTCAGAGAAAGGCAAGTGAGAAACAAGACAATACAAAAACAGCAAAAATCGAAGAACTGCAAGTATAATAAGAGAAACTTACTCTTCTTCTTCTTCCTTGTCGGAGCTGAACGCGGAGAAGTCAAAGTCCGGCTCGCGTCCGGCGCGGGAAGGTGGAGGAGTAGGCTCCCTTGGCCGCTTGGCGGGAGCGGAGGCAGCAGTCCGAGAAGACCCCGCTCTAGTTGTTGCGGCAGCGTGGGGTGCTCCCGTCGCAATAGTGCTTGCCGCGGTGGAGCGTGTCGCACGGCGTGGCGACTGTCGGCTCGCCTGCCGCTTCGCTGCATCCCCGACCTTGCGGAGATGCCTTCTTGGTGGAGACGGAGGCGTTGCTGGCGGCGTGCTGTCTGAGGACGAAGTGGAAGAGGAGCCGATCTCCAACGAGCCGCTCGCATCCTTGGCAGGCCCGCTCTGTTCGGCGTCATGCCCGGCAGCCTCGCTCGGTTCGGCATCACGCCCGGCAACCTCCTTCTTGCCGGCAAGCTCTTTCTTGCCGGCAAGATCTTCTCGCTCGGCACGGTTTGCCGCCTCTGCTGCCGCTGCCTCCTCCAAGGTAAAGCCAAACTCGCCCGCCGCAGCGGCTGCCGCCGCCTCTTCCAACCTGGTGGCGATGCGCTTCAACTCCGCCTCGGTGGTGTCGTGGGTGAGGCCGTCCTTCTCGTCAGCTCAGATTGGCACTTCCACCAAGTTGTCAAAGAACTGCTGCACGACGTCGTCTTCAGGCTCCTGCCAAGTTGGCACGATTCCGTGCGAATCGCACAGCGGCATCACTGCCCTGATGCGGTCGAGTGCAGAATTGTTGCATAGCGGGACGACGCCCTGCGGCAACCTAAAGACTTCTGGGTGGTCAGGATCATACTTGAAGAGCTCCTGTAGCATTGCGTTGAGCTCTAAGACAGTGAAATTATAGTTGAGCCCCGGGCGCAGCCTCATGATGTCTGCCGCGTTCTTAAACTCCCAAGCAGGCCTCCTCCATTCTTGCACGGGGGGCGATGCGGCGGCGAAGGAAGTCTGCGCCAATGGCACCTACGGTGAGTCCGGCAAGCCTGAGGCGTTGGATCCTGGTGACGGCAATCCTCAGCCTGCTGTCTTCCGGGGCCACGTCACTCCAGTCGCTGCCGCGTACTGCTGCTGCTTGGCGCCGGGCGGTGAACGGCTGCGGGCTCTCCTCGACAATCCAGCACCAATCTGCCCTCCACTCCTCCCACTTGCCGCGGAACTCGCCCTCCAAATAAGAATCCTTCTTGCCGGTCCTAGAGACCCAGGCGATTCCGCCGGACAAGGGCTCTCCTCTCTCTACCCGGGGAATGAAGAAATGGCGGAAAAGGGCTACATTTGGGTGGACTCCGACAAAGTTTTCGCAAAGGTGTGCGAAAACTGCCATGGTGAGGACGACATTGGGAGTGAAGTCAAGGAGGCAGAGGCCATAGGTATTCATGATATCATAGAATAATTCGGAGAAGGGCGGGCAGAGCCCGCAGTAGAAGAATACGACAAAGAAGGGATATCCATCCGGAGCAGTCTTGTGAGCAGCAGCTGGGAGTACCTTGGTGCTCGGGTGAGCTCGCGTCTCCGTCGACCAGAAAAGGTAGTAGTACTTCCTCAGCTCCTTCGCGGCGAGCTTGGGGGGAAGATGGCTCACTCCTTCCGCAACGCCGCAAGCCGCTGCGCCTCGGACGACTTCACGGCTTTCCCCTTGTCGGCTTTCGGAGCCATGGCAGAAGCGGTGGAGGAGGTCGACGGCGTTGGTGGTGCTGGTGGCAATGTGGGGGGCAGGGCGCTGCGCTCTGTTTGCTTTGGGAAGACGGAGGCGGGGCGGAGGTTTTCAAGATTGGAACGGAAAGGGGGCGAGTGGGTGCACTACCCCTGCTTCCCCTTGCTTATAAAGGGGGAGTGGGCGGACGTTCCGCCTTTCCAAATAAAGCAACCACCCACGATCTCTCCCACGATGCCGCGTTCGATGTGTGCCGTGCGGGGAGGGCGCGGTGGATGCGGAGTGAGATACGGCGTAACCTAGGCCGCGCGTGCCCGTGCCCTATTTTGGGCCTGGCCCAACAGCGCTCGGCACCGTGTATGGCCCAGGCCCGGGGGCTCCTGTCGGTGTACTAAAGTAGGGGTACCTTAGTATCCCGAACTTGTGCACGGGCAGTCGCAGCATCCCGCAGCAAGGCTTGCCGGGCGACCGCCAAGATCCTCCGTGGTTCCTTTGGAGCCATTCAAGAACAAAGTATCCAAACCAAGGAGACAAGGCCCCGGCAAGAGGAGCTTGCCGGGAAGGAGACAAGACCCCGGCAAGAGGAGCTTGCCGGGGAGGCCAACCAAGGCATCTCAAGGAACTTGCCGCAGCACACCATGTGTCCCGGCAAGACCCAGTGAGCGACAAGCTCCTGGACGTGACAAGATAATAACCGCGGCAAGGCGCTTGCCGTGGCAAGCTTCCATCCTGTACCTGCGCTCCAGCACATCCACCAACGTGTCGCTCTGGGACCCTTCCAGGCGTACGTGGCGGAAGGCTGTGCAGCCAGAGGTACATAGTGGCGAGCGGCGCTGATAAGATAGCCATCGTGGCGAGCAGTGGCGTCCCTGGCGGTCCCTTTCTGCACCGCCTAGGCGACGCAGACAGGCATTTAATGCCTTTGTCCCCTGCCGCTTAGGTTAGGTATGATACACTATAGTAGGCGGCGGTGCTAACCACCATGTCTTTTCCTTTTTTACCCTCGTCTATGTTGCCACCTGTCGATGACCCCTTTGACATATAAAAGGAGGCCCATGCGCAACGTAGAGGGGGGGGACGATTCTCTCTCACACTCGGTCTGGCTAGCTGCTGGTGTGTACTGTAGCAATCAGCGCTCCCGAGCAAGAACTCAATACAACCACAAAGCAGGAGTAGGGTTTTACGCATCCGTGCGGCCCGAACCTGGGTAAACTGATTGCGTTGCTCGTGCGCTTCGCCTCGATCTGCTCTTCGTGCACTCTCCGCCCCCCTGCCGAACCGAAAGGGGCCTCGGTCCGCCGTGGTCCCATAGGTGTCCGCGGGATCAGCACCCCCGACATGGTTGCCCGGATTGTTGAACGACTCCCTCGTTGCTCTAGGAATTCTCTATTTGCAAACAAGAAGACATACCCAAACAATTAGATCCACACAGTGAATCATGTGAAACAACATGGAAAGAAAAAAGAACAAAGCACTTGGGCGGCCAATGCTTACCAAGAAGGTAGACATGTCGGTTTTTGTAAGGACTTTGGTATATGAAGTGCGAACTGCAGCCCAGTCTGTTGCCGGTGCAACTGCACGGGCCGGAGCAGATGCAAGTGCAAGTGTTGGTGCAGGTGCCGAAGCCGCTGCTGCTGCCGAAGATGGTGCTCCTTGTAGAGCTGGTGCCGGTGTCGGAGCAGGTGCCGGTGTTGATGCCCGATCCTCCGGTAGATCAGACTGATCCGCTGACGCGGTCGGTGCCCAATCCTCAGCTGGATCAGACTGAGCTATTGCCGCTGTCAGTGCTAGAGCAACTGCCGGTGCTCGATCTGTGCGAGACAGCGGCGATCGTGTCTGGTCTGCTATGATCAGCTTTCTAACTTGACTAGGATCCGTAACCGTGATCCATTTTTTTTCTTCATTTCTTTTAAACGCGAGAAGGACTATTTGTGGCATTTTTGTTAAACCAAACTGCAGTTCATCATAGGGACTCAGCTTGTACTCAGACAACAGACTGATCCAATTTTTTCCAGTAATATAAGTGATGGACAGTGCCTTCGTTACTGACATGACATAAGAAGTGAAACCTGCAAAAATAGCCATCGTAGAGCAAACCAAACGGTTTATTCTATGATGAATGTCACATGGCAAAACCTGCATCGTAAAATTGCAGGAAAAGAAAGAAACCATGACATTAAATCAATAAGATTTAGACAGTAAATCAATAAGATTTACTTGATGTGACACGAGTGAATCCTTACCATGAAATCACTATGTTGAAGTACTACACAGAAGATTGATCGTCCAACTACGCATGGCATGCAGGGGCCCCGCCTACTCCCACAAGCAGGACAGTCCAAAGGTCGTGACAAATCGTATGGACCGAACATCCATGGAACCGGAAATCCTGGTGGGTGCGATAAACCCTGCAATGCATACAGATATTGGAGTGTAACCATAATTGATAAACCGTCCTCACAAAAAATATGATCTGGATACTTCAAAATATACATACTGAATTGAGTGGACAGACATTAACATAGACTGTTCTCAGGACTGACCACACACCAAAAGCGGCAGTACTAATAAACAATACAGGGTTCACAAACACAAATCAAGTACTGAACAATAGTACTTACTACAGACAAGCAAAGTTGCACTAACTAAACTCTGCAGACTATTTCTTGCCACCGACCTACGGGATGAACCCCGCATAACTGACTAGGCCATGGACTTCGTGCGAGATGTCTACATGCACCATCACCATCTTGTCAACCTTGGAGAACCTAACAGAGTGGTCTTTCCACTCATAAACATGATGATGAAGACAGGCCGCATCAGATTTGTTGGGAAGCTTTACATGAACCACACCATTCGTAATCGAAGGCACAGCCAGGAAATTGTTGTGGTCAAGTACAGCCTCGAGAACACGCCTGACAACAATGCTATATGAACACACTAGTTCAGGACACGTGGCGACAAGGACACGACAGCTAGATAGTTCAACAGTAGAACTCATCATCAGGCCTTCCAGTTCACATGCATGACTTTGAGAACTTCATCTCCACCGTGGACCTGGTTCTAATTCAAACAGAAACCATATTTTATTACTACCTCCGCTCAGAAATATAAGATGATTTTCGATATTATACTCCATACATGACTACATATACGCACACAAATGAGTGACAAAGACACTAGAACATGTCTTCAAAGGCAAGAGAGCATAGGGATTACATGCAATATCCATAACACAAGTTACTGAGGCAATATACCCTCTTAAAAGGTAGCATTGATGTTCATAAAGTACTCCCTCCGTCCCAAAATTCTTGTCTTAGATTTGTCTAGATACAGATGTATCAAGTCAAATTTTAGTATTAGATACATCCGTATCTAGACAAATCTAAGACAAGAAATTTGGGACATAGGGAGTAGTTGAAAGTAATCTATAAGAAATCAGTGTCAACCTCTCGCATGTTTTGGTCAAAAGAGGAATTTAGAACCGTCATTTGGCACACTAAAATCACATGCAAGATCACCCATAAAGTTGTACTACCAGTACTAGTACTGTGTGTTAGATGAAAACCACGATCAAGATCGAGAAAAAGATCGTCAACAAGAGACATTACCTGGACTTGCTTAATGAGGGATCCCGGACAGGGGGGCTTGGACAGGGCGATGGCTTTGAGCTTGTCTACGGTAGTCTCGGCGGGGTGCTTGCGCTTCTTCGTACCACGAGCCTCGACGGTTTTGGCCAGAGCCATAGACATCATGTCGGCCGGTGCTCCGGCATCCATCCAAGAGAGGAAGTTGAGAGAGAAGAGTGAAAGGAGGAACGAGATGAGGGAGAAGCGAAGCGAGTGGGGGTTTTCTTCAAGAGAGGAAGCTAAGAGAGAAGAGTGAAATGATGGTTGCTTCGTCCGTCCAACTTACTGCTGGAAAGGAGGGGGTTTTGTGATTTGACGGCTCATTGGGCATTACTGCGGCAGTTCGATCGGGTAGTCTACCGTCACTCTACTACGGAGTAATTTAGTGCATGGTTGGTAGACCCAGGTGCTGGCTGTCCCACACTTCGGCGAAAGTGAGTAATTTAGTGCATGGCTGGAGGAGGATCCGCACGGTAGAGCGTGTCCACTGTTTTTCTGAAGAAAAAAATGATTACAGCAAGCGTTTCCACTCTTACGGCGGAGGAGTGCGAAACACAGCAGCCACTTGAGCATACACAGTGCTCCTACGACTAGGCATGTGTAGTGGTTCATACGTCAGTACTACACAATCTTGTTGCTAGTGTAGTAAGATATGACGATAACAAATGATGTTGTGCGCATGTCAACTACTCCTATATGTAACATAGTACCGCTTTGTCGACTATCCGGTCGAGAATGAACGGTGAGATCAATGTTAACACAACTAGGTCCACAGCGCACGGAGAATACGGTGCTACAGTACTCCATGAAACATGAACCATATGAAGCACGAATGGATTCCGGTGAAGGAGCCCTAAAAGGATTCGCCCAGCAACGGCGACGGCAACCCGCAACCCCTCCTTGTCCAGCTCAGCACCCACCATCACGCGGAGACGGCTCAGCTCCTTGGAGATATAGGTGAAAAAGGAGACCAGGTCAGGAAGCCGCAGCTCGTTGAAGTCGACCGGGTGGTCGAACGGGTTTAGCTCGACGGCCGGCATCGTCGCGCTGGCACGACGGTAGGCATCGCGCAGCCGCAACACGTGTGTGGCAACTTGGTTCACCAAGTGGCTGAGACGATCCTGGACCTCATCACGATCGGTCCGCTCGCGCTCCAGCCGGCTCCCCTGATGGCCTATCGTATCTCCCACTTTCTGCAGCAACGCTGCCGATGCCTCGAGCATCTTTGTGGTGGACGCCTGCCGCTTTTGAAGCTCCGTGAACTCCCGCACATAATGGAGGAGCATGGCACTCCTCTCTTCCTTGAGCTCACGAAGCTCCACGTCCTTGGCCCTGAGCTCCGCATCCTTGGCATGGAGCTCCGGTGTCAGGAGCCTCACCTCGGACTCCGTGATTTGCTGCGCCGCCATGGCACCAGGTAGAAGCAATGGGGAGAGGAAGCAAAGGGGGTGAAACGGCTGAAAGGCAATGCAATCTACAGGAGGGCGGATGGAGCAATGGGTTTTTACAGGCGGATTCATCGTGACTAATTGCTGTCGCGCCTGCTCCCGTCAATCAAAAAATTAAAAATCCTGCCACGCCTGCTCCCGTCAATCAAAAAATTAAAAATCCTGCCGCACCCAAACACCAGAGCAACGCTGCGGTGAATATTTAAATTTACCTGCCGGCAAGTAGATAAAAAAGGGGTGAAAAAACAAATGTGGCGGCGGCCTAGCTAATCGGTCGAACTAGCCCAACTAGCTAGCCACCGTGCTTCACTGATGTACTCAGCGGGAAAGGTGGTCTTTCGTGATTTGACGACTCATTTACTTGCTTCAGCGCTACGACCGAGGAGGACCCAGAAAACGCGCGGTAGGGCGTCCCATGTCAGGAAGAATATATGTGTGCACCACCCGGGAGGACCCCGAAACCGCGCGGTAGGGTGTGCCACATCTCGGCATGGAGGAAAAATGTGCGTGTAAAAATATACTGTATTAGAGATAGTACCTATGGTTCGACCTTGGGACCCAGCCAGTCGGTCGAAAACACCCCACTAGCCACACAGCTTCATCATGCAAACGTGGCACGGAGGATAGATGTGGTTAGCTCCGTCTCGACCAGCCACAACGTCTCTTGTTCTAGGCGATTCTTCTATTTTCCAAGCTTTTTTAGTTGTAATAACACCACGACAAGCTAGCGCCGCTCTTCGTGTGTGCCCGTGCGAAGGTTAGACGATGGAGAGAAGAGAGATTGAGATTGCAGACCTGGGACCCACCAGTAAGTGAGACAACGGTCATGCACGTGTTGACGAGGCACTCCCTCTACTATACTCAACGCAAGTACTATATAAAATCAAGTTATGGGACAAAGCCAACAACCGTTCGTTTTTTAGGCTATCGACTTACGCTTTGTAGTCTAGGTTGCCAGTTCGAATCTCGTCTTTCAGATTTGTTAGTTTTAGGTCCAAATTTGATTAATGACAAGTGGGACCTCCGTGTGTTGTTCCGATATTTCAGTGTAGGATGGTTTTTTTGAACAAACACTTTGCACGGTTAGACAAGTAACGGCACGAGTTACACGTATTTTGCAAGTTTACGAACAAAAATGACAGTGGCATAGAATATCACATCCACCCCGCAGCTTAGATACTATGGTGATACAAGTTTTTACACCGTTGGAAGTGAGATTCAATGGCTTGGGAGTAGTCTTTGTAATTATGCGCAATTTCCAAACTCTCCAAAGGTTTTTTTGCAAATAAAATATTCAGGCCTCGTGTGTGCCGCTACATCTTCGATCCAACGGCTCCCCGGTGCTCATATTAGGTGCTCCCCGTAGCTTAATTACCCGCTACGGTGATATGAGCATCTAGGTCGTATGATCAGTGATCAGATGGCACATGCGTAGTACTTGTAGTTTCTGTGCATTTCCCAAACTCTATCGGCCATATATTGCAAAAACATTCAAACCTCCTACTGTGGGCCGTTAGATCTCAGTGAACTCGTATCACCATAGAATCTACGGTGCGGGAGCACCTCATACTCTCCCGTGCGAGAAAACATAAGGTGCTATCGCAGCTTGGATGCTACGGTGATACGAGCTTGGAGGTCGTTTGATCTGAGATCCAATGGCATCTGAGCATTCTTTGTGCTTGTAAGCAGTGGCCGAACTCTTTTGGGGCTTTTCTACAAAAAACCATTCGAACCACCGAGGAGGTGTTGGGTCACAAATCCAATGCCTCCGAAGAGCTTGTATCACCAAAGCATCTAAGGTGTGGTAGCACATGATATTCTTACATACAGGAGAATATGATGTCCTCCTTCATCTTAGATGCTACGGTGATACGAGCTTCGAGGTCGTTGGATATGGGATCAAAGGGCATCTAAGTAGTTTTTGTACAAATTGTGTGCAATTCTCAAACTCATCAAGGTTTCCTGCAAAAATATGAAGACACATCATGGGAACTGCTATATCTCAGATCTACAAGCTCCAAGCAACTCGTGTCGGCATATAGCATCTAAGGTATGGGGGCACATGATATTCTCCCGGGGAGGAGGGGTGGGGGTGCACAACCAATCGGTGGTTGGGAGGGTGGGGACAAATATAATCTAAACAACCCTAAACAGAGCTCCACAATTTTATCTAAGGTCGAGGGGTTGACCCCCAACAATCATACCTCCGCCTAAACACAAGATTTGCATGTACTGTAGTACTAGCCTTAATATTCATGTTTCAGTTTCATGTTCATTTTAAATATTGAACTGAGGACCATGGATGTCTTACATTTTACTCCCTTCATTCCTAAATATTAGTCTTTTTAGAGGCTTCAAATGGACTGGCACTTACGGATGTATATAGACATATTTTAGAGTCTAGATTCACTCATTTTGCTCCGTATGTAGTCACTTGTTGAACTCCCTAAAAGACTAATATTTAGGAATAGAAGGAGTATTTTTGAATTCGTGTCATACATGCATGGTTTGGAAAATAGATGCACTAAACTTATTGGATTGTTGTTGTGTTCGTGCGTGTGTGTCTCTCTCTCTCTGTGTGTGTGTGTGTGTGGTCATATGCTTGATACATACAAAGTTTTCTCACCTCCATATTGGTCATCTTTTAAATTTGAATTTGCATTGGAAAACTTACTAGGGATACCATGAAATGTGAAATCCACGTTGAGATCATTATATCACAAACTCACTCTAATTCAACAACTCGTCATAAATCAATTACCATATTGAGATTAGTATTTGCAAGGAAAATACGGGTATTGTAATACACATAGATTCGTTCGGCAATTTAAAAGGTTCCTTTCGTATTCTCGAATGGTAGGACCCAACGGCGTACCAGCCAGACCTTGGCTCGTGTTGATCCTAAAAAAACTGGGCTCGTGTCCTTCGGTGGCGTGCGTGGTACGCACATTAGGCAACCCCAACCAGTCGAGCCTCAGCGTTTCAAGTCGAAATATCTGGCGGCCAGAATTCCAGCCCTAGGAAATTGCCCTCATGTCCCTGGTCCATAATGACTACCGATGAACAACGGAGGGATGCTTTAGTAACTAGAGAACGTTACCTACCGTGCCGAGCACGGTTCAATTCCCTCGGTCGCCGCTCGTCAAGGTCACCCGTCAACTGCATTGCCTAGTACTACTACTACTACTACTACTACTACTACTACTACTACACCAGGATGAACACAGAATTGAGCCCGTTTGTTCGTGCCTAGTACTTGACTTAATATATCAGGCAATGCACTGGTACGGAGGGATTATCCTTTTACTCTGCATATATAACTTGTCTGAAGTCTAACTAAGCAAAATGTTTGACCAAATCCTTTCTTAAGAAATACAACAGGACAGATGTACGGCTTGAAAATTTATTGCATGATGCAGGTTACGATATTGTTTCGAATCCTGGATCTTAAATTTTAGAAAATCCAAAAGTGAGCATAAATTCTTGAAACTAAGCATGGTCACGTGATATGGCACAAATATTACTTCGTAAGTTTTTTCTTCAATTTGAGACAAGCTGCTTATGACAAGTTGCACAAATGAAGAGCCAAGGTATTTTGGAACAAAAAAAGACCTATCATGTTAAGGCGAACGCTTTCACTATTGAAACCATGGGCGTTTACGTGCCGCCATGCATCCCAACTTCTCATCAGCAGGTGCCGTCCGAGCAAGCGTGTGAGTCGACGGGAGGCGTGCGAGCAGACCGCTGCGCCGGCTGTTAGGGAGGCGTGCGAGCAGACCGCTGTGCAGGCTCACCGGGAGGCGAGCCCTTTGACCAGGCTCCGCCGCCCACCGTCGTCCCAACTGCTCCCACTTTTAATGTCGCCGGCGCCGCAGTTTAAAATCAACCCCGCACTACCCGGTATCGCTACAATCCTATCTCTTCCTCTCCGATTCTCCTATCGTCTACCTCCAACTAGCCTGACCTAAACATACGCCATGCCGCATCACGATGGTCTACCCTTAGTGTTCCAGTTTCCTGAGGAAGACACCCAGCCGGAGTCTCAAGAACATAAGGCGCTTTGGGACGATCTTGAACTGGCATTGCGGGAAGACGCCGCGCCTGTCCGCGCTCCCGTTCCGGCTCCCGTCGCCCCGACTTCGCCAGCGCCCATCCCCGTGCACCTGCCAGCGCATGCGCCTGCGCGTGCACTGACGCGCATGCCCGTGCCGGTGCCCGTGCACCTTCCAGCGCATGCGCCTGCGCGTGCACTGACGTGCGCGCCCGTGCCGGTGCCCGTGCACACGAATGTCTCCGCCGCGCCGTTGACAGCGCCTGTCCCCGCGCGGGTGCCAGTGCCCCCCTCAGCGGCATGGATGGCCGCCGTTGACCGCTTACTTGCACCAACGCCAGTCGCCTCCTCCCGCCAGTTGAATCGCTCCGAAATCCAGAACATTTTGGCCTTCCTTGAATCTAGGCCAACATCCAGGAGTATGCCAACAACGGCGCAAGACGCTGCCGTCGCCATTGGTCAGTGGCCCGACGACACACAGAGCACGGCAGAGGAGCCGCTTCCCACCGCGAGACGCCCCCGCCGCCGCCGCGTAATCTAAATTTGCCATGAAAAACGTTCGGATTGCCATGCTTAAAATCCGAACATTTATCATTTCCGTTTATTTTATATCAATCGTCGTATAATTTAAAGTCGGAGTCAGACTGAACGAAATGTATGGTTTGATCGATTGAATGTTCTGCTAGAGCCGTATCAAATTAAATATAAAACGTCATCAAGCCACATGTATTCCTTGTCATCCAATGACCTAGACTGCTTCAATGTCGAGTGCTCAACACGTTTAGCGTGCAGTTAATTTCATGCCAAAAATAGTGCTAATCACATGACAACACGCAAATAATATCCTAGTAGTTAATATCCGCATGCACTTAATATACTCCAAATTAACATGCATTGCACGTACACACTGACTAGTGCTGCTAGTACGTGAAACTGGTGCCGTGACTTGTAAACGCGCCCAAATATGGTCAACGGCAACATCGCCCGCGGGTTCTTCCTGTTTGCCCGTGCGTCTAAACGCAGAAGGGGAGGAGAGAGAGAGAGCACACATGGAACCCACTAGTAAGTGAAGGCGAATAGTATTAAAAATAATATTACATGTTATCCATTAATTAGGCTGTGGTAATATAAAAACATTATGTGAACAAAGGGGGTACAAAAAACATTGCTATTCTACGTATGTTACCTATTGACGTGTGGCTTGAAGGCCCGGTCGCATGTTCGATCCTCGTCCTTTATTTTTTAATTTGTATATGGGTCCAAATTTGTTTCATGACATGTGGGCCCCTCGGTGTGTAGTTTGTAGAACTTTAATTTGTGAGTCGAAATTTGTTCCATTCCAAGTGGACTATCGGTGTGTAGTTTTGTAGCTTATTTATAATAATTAAAGAGAACAACATAGTTTTTTCAATAATACCATGGTGCGACGTTGAAGGCGAGAAAGGACGTGCGAGAGAGCGATGACCGAGCCAGAGGGAAATCAACTAGGGGAATTGCGTGGGTTGCAACGATGTTTGGAGTAGTTGTGGGCCGAATTCTACGAAAATATAATCTAAACCGACCGGAACAAATGCCTACACAAATTAATCCAAGGTTGGACTGCCCCTCACAATGTAAATAGCTTCGGCTTTGCGAGGGATGGAGAGGTAGTAGCTTCAACGCATGGAAGATACGGTGTGAGAAAGCGAGGTCAATCGAGAGACATATAGATAGAGAGACAAAGTGAGTGTGATCCGACATTCATTGAACAAATATATATGCTCTGAAGAGATATTGTCCGATTGAGCTTTTTGGCAAGGCTGAGGGATGTAAGATAGAGCTTGAGAGATGATCCAGTCACAGACGTGTAGATATATTTTGTGCGTGGGAGGAGGCAAGGTCAACCGATCACATAGGGTCATCGTGCGATCGAAAGAGTGAGATGGGTTGGAGAGAGTGACCTAGATAGACGATGTGCATGAGAGAGTACACAATGTGGATAGGTCGAATTGGGCTCAAACATGGTGATATATCATTTTTGTCCGAGAAAGAGCGAGGTCAATCGAGACATACGGAGAGAGAGAGAGAGAGAGAGAGAGAGAGAGATTGAGTGAGCGTGGCCCACCATGAGGTCGAAAGAGTGGCGGCGGCTTGGATGGACTGACCTAGATAGACAATCTATGTGAGAGAGTATAGAGTGTGTCGATCGAGGCCCGAACAGGGAGATATATCATTTGTGTGTGAAAGAAAACGAGGTTAAACGAGACTCAGATAAAGAGAGCGAGATTGAGCGAGTGTGGCCCGCCATGCGGAAGAAAGAGTGAGACAGTCTCGAGGGAGTGACCTAGATATACAACGTGCGTGTGTGCACACGAGAGGTTGGGGGGCTAGATAGGCAATGCATGTATTTAGCGCGAGAGGGTGAGAGGGAGAGGGGAGAGAGAGAGAGCTCGGCATGGGGTGCAATGGCGGGTGTGTGAGGTAAATACATTTGGTAATAGAGTGGGAAAAGGGGTTGTGTAGTTGAGAGACTTAGAGATCGAAACATGGAGAGAAAGAATGAACGTGTGTTGGAAACCGATTGTAAGATTTGAACCGAGGACCAGGCATACGGGTAATTATTTCGAATTCGTGCCATACTAAGTTTCGAAAAGTTGACATTGACTCAGTTTGTTGTGCTATTTTGTAGGTCATATGTTTGAATCCATTCAAAAGTTTTCTCACTACCACGGTGTTCATCATATACATATGAATTTGTATTAAAAAAGTAGCTTGAATACAGTGAAATGCGAAATCCACGTTAGAATTGGAGATCGCTACGTGATACACACTCTAATTCAAATAACTAACTACGTGACACACACTCTAATTCAAATAACTAATTATGTGACACACACTCTAATCCACGTTAGCGTGGGTACCGTTTCGATTTTTTAGAAATAACTCCTCATTAATTAATTTATAGTACTTCCTCTGTTCACTTTTATAAGACCTTGAAGACATTTCAGACAATGTGCAAAACAGTTCATTTTAAGTTGTCTGAAACGACTTACAAAAGTGAACGGATGAAGTATCTCGTTTCGAATGACTAATTATTGAAAGGAAAACACGGGCATGGTAATACATACAGATTCATTTGCAAATGAAAGAAGATTTGTTTGCATTCTCAAATGTAGGCGCACCAGGCAGACCAGGGTCGTGTCGGGGTGGACGCTGCTTTGGTGCCTTAAAGGCAATTGCCTTTGGGTCACTCACATGTGGGCCAACCACCTTTTGGGCCCACATGTTATCAACACAAAGGCAGGTGCCTTAAGGCACCGAAGCATAGTCCTGCCGGGGTGGTCGTGTGTGTCGGACGGACGCGTAGCACCCAGCCACCCACCCCCTCCCCCCCCAAAAAGGACGACGACAATATAAGTTCGTGCTTCCATGTTTCGGATTGAAATATTTGGCGGCCCTAATTTCATCCCTGCAAAATCTCTCTTCTCCACCGTCCCCTTCCGCGTCCAGATTGTTCAAATCCCTAATTCGGCGCGAACCCCCGAATCACCCCTCGTCTCGTCTCTTTCCCCACCGTTCCCCACCTCTGTGCCGGACGACGAGGACGAAGATGGCGGTCGCGCTTCACCACCGCACCGGAGCTACCTCATCTACGCCCTTGTCCACCGCACTAGGTGGTCCACCGACAACGTCGGCCGCCGCAACCGACGTGCCTCACAGACACCGAGTTCCACCGCATTAGGTGCACTTCACCGACGCTGTCTCCCAGCTCACCGGGGCTACTTCACCGAGCACATCGTCGCACCTCCGCCCCCCGAGGCCGTTGGGGCTTCACCAACGGTCTCGTCCACCGCATCGTAGCGCTCCGCTGCCACTCAAGATCTGCATTCGTGAGCGGCCAGCCAACGCTGGTGCATCACCCTCAATGGCTCTGAAGTGACCCGCACTCTAGCTAGGCGAGCATGCCCAAACGCCGGCCCGAACTAGGTATCCACACATCACTCCCTTGTGCACTGTTCCGATGATGTTTGGATATCCTTTCACTGCTCTCTTAGCTTACACGCCTATGCAACTCTGACTTTAACTCTTATTTCTTCTGGAGATATCATCTAAAACAAGCAAATCCATTTTTTAGCGAAGCATGACGGTGCTACGGGATCTGGTACACATCCTGCACACCCGTATAACCTTGTAAGTATCTGTGCTCCAGTACAACATCAAGGTCGATTCCTCTTATTTGATCAACCATTCGTCGTGTCAAAAATGCAGAGGTGGATGCAAGGAGCACAAGGCCTGCACATCCAAGCAAGTGGTAACATGGACTTGTACATGGAACATCCCAAGCGCAAGCAGAGCTGCAGTGAGCCTGTACAACGAGCTAGCGTAAGTCCCTGCATTTCATTTAATTCATACTGGCATTTGTGTATGATTTGTGTGCAGTGGCTGATCCACGAGTTCAAGTTACCAGGGATGAACATTTAACTTAAAAAATATGAAGGCACTTGCACTCCGGAAATCAACATAACTTGATAAATGTGAAGCTACATGCACTTTGAAAACCAGCTAATGATCCAAAGTAGTTCAGATTATAAACACTAAATGATGCAAGCACCGAAAAACACAAAATGCAACATGGTGTACAAGGACTACAAACATGGTATGTACCTGCTTGAATTATCCATTCTCTGGCTGAAAATATCGAAGTGTAATTGCACGTATAACCAGTGCGCAAACTGCATATCAATATATCTATCCTGCACAAGTATGCCAATAGTTTCAAACAACAGATTAGACAAGTATTTATGCTATATTGTCATGATACGGGGACTTTCCGGTAGATGGCCTCGACGTTTCCTCCAGCTATGAAAATGCATTATAATTTGCTTGTCATCAATGCCTGCAAATCTCTGTCTCTATCAACATAGTAGATCATCATTAGACACTAACTCCTTCAATAAGCTTGCAAAATGCTTGCATTAGATCCCTCAATAGACACTATATGTTCATCACCAGGAGCATGTAAAATGTTTGCATCAAATCCTTCATTAGCAGTCTGTTCATTAGACACTTCAGGCTCAAGAACAACATGAGCTTGTATGTTTGCACCGGAAACTTGATTAGATACATCAGATTTAGTCAGTTCAGTATTGATTGGGGGAGTTATAAAATAAGTAGAAATTGGTTTCATTTTCTCATAGATTCCCTACATACAAGCAGTTTTACAACACCGTCAGGTTTAACTATTGGCCAGAAATTGAAGAGTTGAATTAGATATAATTAGGGATGTGATGTACCTGCTCGTTGCGCATGCTACTCTTGCAAGCTGCGACTGTCCGTTTGCGCAAGCCCGATGCCATGCCCGTGCTGCCGCCGCTGCCTCCCACGCAGGCTACACCCAGGGTTGGATCTTCATCTTCTTGTCCTTCCGTTCGCTTGAAGCCCGGCGACCGCCCTCCAACGAGGGCGCGAGGAAGTGCTGTGTCGGTCTGTCCAGCGGTGGCTAGGTTAGGAGCGAACCAGACTGGAGGCTGGAGCGAATGAATTGGGATTTTTCCTGCTGTCGATCGATATGGGAGGCGCTCGTTTGGGCCGCAAGCCTGCTATAGGGCCTGCCTTGCACTTATGTTATTGGCCCATCCAAATTGAAACATTTTTCTTCATTTTTTACATTGCCTGCTCGTGCATTGGGACAAACAAAACTAGCATGGACCAACCTGGACGACTCCAACTAGGTGCACACTTTCCAGCCACCTGAGGCGGCCGCCCATACCAGCCCCTATGGTGGCATCACCCCTTTTTGCGTGTATGATTGGATAGTGAAAAATATTTTAGTGGCGCTTTTGATTTACCCACAGAATGGTTGAATTGCTTGTTTCTATGAACTGAGTTCTCCAATAATGTGAAGGATGCCAATCTTTTCATCCTATTGTAGATTGCTTAGATCTCGATATGCCAAAAGTAATCGCATGAAATATACAGTAAAAGCCAGTGTGATGTGTTTGGCTACAACTAGTCTGACTACACGTCCTCATATAACATATCAAGGACGCACCATCTTACCAGATTAACCATTCGACTTACCCATGCAGTGTGGGAAGAAAGAAGTATTGGGACTGCGTATCCAAGCAATTGATGCCATGGACTCCTTTGTACAACCTTGTAAGCGAAAAAGAAGTTACACTGTGCATGTACAAAGAACTAGCGTAAGTTCAGTTACCTGCTTCTCGGAATTTTAGTTAGCCACTTATTGCAAAATTGTTCAATTACGTTGTTTGGCTTAATTTAGTTTGCTACTAATTACATAAGAGCACAGCCTGTTAATCATATTGTAGACTGCGCCTATCTATGTGTTTGATACTTACTGTTAAGAATTATCTGTTTGCCTTAAATTAAATATCTACTTGTTTGTTTAACTACTTTGCTGCTGCAACAGCGGGTTACAATGATGTTAATAACTACTTTTCAGCATCCAATTGAAACTCTTTAATTCCTTGTTTGTTTAACTGATTTGCTGTTATAACTCCCAATTGAGATGTTTTGCTAACTTCAACTTTTCTGAATCCAATGGGAACTTTAATGGCAAAACAGGTTAGCCCAAGATCAAAGAGTGAGGTCCCCATGGATGTTGCATCATCCCACAGCAGTGGCACCGGCCCAATCGTGCATTATGAATTGCCAATTGCTGATGTTCTAGAGGCTAAACTAGTGGTAGAAAGAGATTCTGCTTCTGCACTTAGAGATGAAGTTGACATGTTGAGGAAGCAAACAGCACAATCACAAGCAGTACTCAAGACAACCATTAAATATTTGGTGGATTTCAAAACAAAACAAACTGAGACTGACCAGATTGTTAAGGTCCTGAAGGAAAAAAGGAAATTAAATTCCTACTTGGTAAATTATAGGTGAAATGTTCTTTCCATAGTTGAATAACCTTTGTGTTGTCTGTTCATGTAATCAATCAAACCATTTGTAGATCATATAATAATTGTTTTTTTTGTTTGTAATTTTATTTGAGCACAAGTCTGTATTAATCGACAAGACTCGGAGACATTTCATTTGGATTGTTGTGCCAGACCTACAAATATGCCAATCGGGCTGAATGTGCATTCAGCAATAGTAGTAGTATAGATGGACCATAAGTGGCATGCATCAGAAAGGGCCAAGATGCTAGCTAAAAAAGGGATGTTGTTGTAGCCAAAAAAAAGTACAGTGGCCTGGCTTATATATGTTAGTTGATATTATTGATCCATATACTTTATAAGTGTTTATATGTCTGTTAGTTCTGTACATTCTTGGTTGATTGACTCGGTATTTGAATCTTAATACATCGCTTGTGTACATATCTAAATGGGAGTACACATTATGCTGCGTGTGACATTTGAGTTGGACATGAAGTGTTCCAAATATTCGAATTCACCTTAAACTGGATTCTAATTTCTGAATTTGAGTATCGGCATTTGTAAACCATATTCATATATGACCGTGAAATACATCTTTGTCATCCTTTTGAAGATATATAAAAACACATAGAATGATTTATAAAGATTCATATAGAAATACAAAATGGATTCGAATTTAGTTGCCAGGGTAAACGTGGATGCTTATTGTCCCAAAATTCGACAGAAGCAGCAAAATGTCCACTCCCACGTCGGCTGCCCGAAGCCAAGTGTTTGGGAGATGGAAATTACTGTCTAACCATTACACAAACAATTCATTGGCCCGATTTCCACTGCTCTAAATAGGGGTAGGTTAGTAACTTCAATTAGACGTGACACGACCGCCTCTGAGCCCATTCCGACACGGTGGGCGTCAAACATGGGCGGCAAAACTCATTTGATTCAAGCTCGTCCGAAAGACCTCTGTTTCTCCCTCCATTACCCATTCATACACGGTGGGCGGCAAAACAAACTCGACTCAGCCGAAATCGATGTAGGCAAATATTTTCAATAGGGGCAGGTTTGTAACTTCACTCAGACGTGACACAACCGCCCTACCTGTCAGCCCCGTTCATACACCGTTGGCGCCAACCATGGGCGCCAACCACCCTCTCCTCGCCCGAAATCGCTCTGGGCAAATATTGGCGAGATGCGAGATTACCGTCCTATCCCCAACCGACGAGAAGTCCAATTTTTAAACGGGGGCTAAGTTCGTAACTTTCTCATATTTCAGACAGGCGCGTCTCAAAAACATGGTTCCCCGTACCTCTCCCTCCATTTTCCCATTCATACACCGTCCGCGCTAGAACACTGCATCCCCACACCAGCCTCTGTCCGCCACCCCATCCATCACCGCCGTCCTCCACCACATCCATCGGCGCCGTCCTCCACCATGCCGGAGCGCCTACCAAGACCGCGTCGTCCACTGCTATAGATGGATGTTTCTCATCCACGGCGACGGATCAATAGCTTTGCATCGCGTCCTCTCGCTTCATCGGCGTCGTCGTCCTCTTTGCCGGGGCCGCTCACACAACATTCTCTTCCACCGCAACGGGACTTATCCCCCGATGCACCCGTCTACCGTCGCAGATCTGCTTCAACGCCACCTACAGCCATCACACCCTCGATGCCTACACGGCGCCGCAAGAGAGATGGTACTTCATATCTCCTCAACTTTTTGATCTCAACTAGAAAATAGATCTTAACTTGGTTACTCTACTTTCTTTTCAGCTCTTAGAGTTTAGTTCTTAGTTCGAAGCAAACAATGGATGCTAAATATTATTTCTCCGGTTTGCAGCTTCAAATCTGCCATGGCACAGCCATAATACGATTTAATTGATCATGCTTAGGGTTTAATTGATCATGTTGGTTCCGTGGTGGTTTCTTTAATAGAAACTAGCGAGTGCACCCGCGCATTTGTGCGGCTAGCCTTTTGATGTTTTGGTTTAGGTATTTGATTTTTTTATCCCATACAAAAGTTTACAATTATTGTATAATAAACTCCTGTATATGCATATTCTTTTAGCTTCATACAGTTTTTGTATTTCACTTATTCCCATAGATTGGTATTAGTATTTTTTATTCATTCAAGGTTCTATGAGGTTTATTGTACATTGTACAATGTTTTATATATATATAAGAATCATTCAGAACAATTTATTTTCTTTCACACGATTGAAGGTATTTCATTTGTGTTTTGGCGGAAAAAATTTCTAACTTTTTTTTCACTATATGATTTGTATCCATTTGATCAAACTCTTTTGAAGAAATGTGCCTTTGGATGGCTACGTTTGTATATATTTTTATTTAGGAAATGAATGTACATTATTGTGTGAGTTACCATTGGTCGTACATTTCACCCTTTTTTGTGTCCTCACCTTCTCTTTAGCTACTGCTTTTTTTATCTTCCTTTGATTATACTCCTATATTTTTTTACATCATTTAGTTTGCTACCATAGTAAAAAGCAGGAATAAAGAAACTATCGTTTGACTGAAATCACGGAGACAACCAAAATCCCCTTTCTCTTCTGTTCTCTCTTTCTCTCTACCGGCTGTGATTTGGATAAGCGCGGCCATGGGTTCGGCAAGGGAGAGCACTGAAGAACGCGGCAAGCTGCTCAACCTCGTCATGTACGGCGGCTAGCGGGTAGCGGCCGTGGCGACGGCGCTGGAGGTTGGTGGCGCGGAGCGGGCGGTGACGCAGCTGACGGAGGGCGCACTGGTTCGCAGATTTCCTGGACGAACTCGTGCGTGCTCATCTTCCAAGCTGGCTGTACCAAATCGAGTGGGATGCTTGTAAGTGCATAGTCTGGAGGCCAGTTCTGACTTAGGCGTGGGCCGCGCGTTCGAGCTACTGATGTTGCGCCGGCACCAGCGAGGCCGCATCTCGCGTCACTAATCTGGAAAGGCGGATGCCGGTCACCGGGCAGGTCATGGGTGCCGGGACAGAGAACTTTGGCGCTGCGTTGAAAGGCTTGTTGTTCCTTTTTCGTCCCAGCCTGAGGAAGAGCAACAGGTATGAATCTCTTTGCATTTGTAAGTTCCCACATCATTTGTACTTCATCAAGTATAAATTAAAGATTTGGTGTCTTCGACCCCTTACTTATTGGCTTGCTTTTGAACTGAATGAAGTAATATTTGACTGAAGACTGGCTTGTGTGGTTGATGTGATATATTTCTGTGTGATACACTGTTAATTACTGTTCCTCGATGTTCTATATTTCTGTGCGATACAGTGTGTTAATTACTGTTCCTTGATTTGCTTGAGATGCAAAGTTTTCCTCAACTATGACTGGAAGTGTTGATGCAGTGTTGGACGGGGTGACTATCTAAATGCTTAATCGTTTGCAGACAATTTAATACTCCCTCCGTAACTTAATATAAGACGTTTTTTACACTGACATTGTCAGAAAACGTCTTACAGTAAGTTACACAGGGAGTAGTACAATGGAATCCAATTTGCATATCTCGTTGATACTCAGTAGAAATCGTATTCTTGTCGATTAAGGTATTAGAAAAAGGAAACTGAACCCAACTCTGCGTAAACCATGTATCAATCCTAATGGGCTGGTATAGGCCCTAGGGTCGTGATGCGGGCCCATTTTTATCACCTAGAAAACTACCGGTTCATATCATTTGTTAAGTATCCTGTACATGTCACCTACATATAACACGGATGGGTTGTTGGCTAGGAGACATGTATTAATCCCTTCGTATTCTCTCATCGTTTTCTCCATTCTCCTCTTGGCAGTATATATGCGTGTTATAAGCTGATTTATTTAGTTCCACTCTAAATGTATTTCAAAGGTAACGTGCTAGTTTTAAACTTTGATTTCTGAAGCGTCTATTGTTACAATAAACCACTAAGTATGTAGTGTAATTATAATTTAATTAGTACATCTCCTCATACATAAATGTTTTTTGTATGGATTATTTAGAGAATGTGGATCTTAGAGTTATTATTTCAATTTCCATTGATCTTCCTTCCGATTTTGTTGGGGTTAGTGTTTATATTATTTTCTTCAGTGGACATTCTACCCAACTTAATATATTGTTTCTTGAACACTTCCGCAGCATGCAGGATCAATCAGTGAAGAAAATTACAAATGTAGTAGTTAATCTTAGAGGATTAGACATGCCTTTAGCTTGTCAACTTTCAGGCTCAATTACAACATCCGAAGCCTGTCATCAGGCACAATTTATAGCATAATTTTGTTTGACGAAGCTGAGATTATCAATTTTTGAGATTCTAAACATAAGTCTTGTGCCACATATTAATTTGGTGTATAATCTTTGGGTTTCTTCAGATTTCTCATCCAATGAGCGGTGAGGGGTCTCACAGAGTATGGAGTACTGATTCATGAATTTCCTGGACAAAATCGCCCTACTGGGTTTAAGCTTGTTGGTGCCGGGTCATCAATGCCAGGGCAGGGTATGGCAGAAAATAATGGCTGGCTGATGGAGAATGGTTGGATCTGAGGCAAATGACAAAGGGGGCATTGTGTCTATGGTCCTTAAGAGGTATGGGGTAACAGAGTCAGAGTCATATGAGGAGATCGCGGAATAAATAAATATCAGCAAAATGTGAGCAGCGTGTGCAGGCGGCCTATGAGTTGTTGCCCTCCTACCAAATGTAAGTGCTGATGATAAGCATCATTCCTAATGCATATTATGCCTTATAATTCCACCATAGCATTTTAAAGTGTTCTCTTATTTGTTACCATGTCCTAGCAAAAAGGCACTAATTTTTCAATTTTAATTATGTGTCAGTCGACATACAATGGTTTTGTATATGTGTTGTAGGTCGTGCATATGATATTGAAGATCTATTCATGATTACTGGAAAGGATGTGTGGGATATAGAGGTTTTAGTACCCAGAACAAAAAACCAACAAAAGTGCACGTCTTTTAGAAAATTACAACGTGAACTGCTTTTGATAGTGCTAATATTCACACCCTTATAATCTAATAAGTATCCTTTTTACGATGGACAATCTCAAGTACTGTTATTAAATATCCTTCTTATCATGGACGTTGTCAAGTAGTGTTGATGTGTCTTTGTAAATACATATAGTCTGCCTTATTATTTAAATGATAAGCTACTAATCTACTAATTTTCTAGTTAAGTTCCTTGTCCTCCTTGTTGTTGTTTCGCCTACTAATCTATTGGAACTTACCAGGAACCTCTTCACTGTGTTAAAATAAACATTATTTTTTAAAACTAAAAACATCTCTAAAAATCTAGAAGTTTACATAATGATAAAATCAATCACCTGTATATCCTTTACATCTGGAATGTTTTGCTTGCTTCTTTAATGTTTTTACACGGTGTCGACCTCACCATCCGTCAATTCCTGTGCAATATATGTAAGACAAATAGATAGGGATTCTATAATTAAATGCACCTTTACCTCCTCAGCTTTACCATTCAAGTAGAACATCTCAAGCCTACCATCATGCATAAATGTTCTTTTAGCTGCCAGCGGTGAGATTACTATCATTGAGCTTGAATTCGAAGATAAGTCTCCTTCCACATAGTTGTATCATCCGGTGCTTCTTCAGATTTCCCATCGACCGAGTTCAGTAAGCTAGATCTATTATGCAATCTTGCAGCCTCCTCGTAATATAAATTGCAGTTTGTAGTAGCTATGTGGTCACTATTTTGGAGTAGAGTCGATACCTACTATACCATTCATGTTAGTCAACAATAAGTATAATATAATAGTTGTCCATATGAGTGATATGCTTACCTAGGTGTTACCCTTTCTTTATATATACCACAACTCTTGTAATAATAAGTGTTCCTTGGTAGCAAGTTTCTGACAATCATTAGATGACATTTACCACCATTGAATACCTCACCTAGGTGTTGTTACCCTTTCTTTATATATACCACAACTCTTGTAATAATGAGTGTTCCTTAGTAGCAAGTTTGTGACAATCATTAGATGGCATTTACCACCATTGAATACCTTCTTGTAACTGATCTATTGTAGCTATTGTCTTGAAGACAAAAATCTAAAATATACCTAAAACTCAAGAAATTAAGAGACATAATAAGCCAACCAAGATCTCACTATAACTAAAATTGCAGGTCTTACAGACTCATTATCCAGGAAGAGTGATGATAGCATATATTGGAACTAATGCAGTACCCGATTTGTCCCGTTTCATGTCTCACTCCAGTAAGTTCTTCTAATGTTCTCCTATAAAACAATTGTTCTTCTAGTGTCCCTAGAGTACTTTATCTATCCCGATCATTTTTGTTAAGTTCTTTCTGCCGAGTGCCTATGCATATTTGGAGTAAATAAGAATAATCGATCTTTGCTCCAGCTTGACTTTGATGCGAGTACACTTAAATTTTGATTAGAATCATTATAAATATAATCAGCAGTGCAAACTGTTCTGTTAACATTGATGGATGTCATGGATCGGTTCCTTCTTGGACCTCAACTTGTTGTTGCCTTCAAAACTATCCTAAAAAGTACTTAACTTTTATTGTCAGTGTATGTATGGAAGTTTATTAGAAATTTAGACTTTTTGCGGGAGATTAAAAATCAAGACTTGCTCATCAGATGGAAACACCTAAACACACATGGAGTCAGCAAAGTTATTACCTAATTAAATTTGATGACTTGTTGTCTGCCTTCTTTTGATGCTAGTTGGGTGCCAAAACGTCACAGGAGCGTACTGGATGCATCGTGTCTTTGATTCTATGGCATGATGGAAAGCATATTGGATAGGCAGCAGTACTGCTTTCGATCTACCCGGCGTCCGAGCGGCGCTTGTGTGTTCAAAGCCATCATGTTTCTTCGCATGCATTGGGAGTTTCTCTCTCCATGTGTTAGGACGTCCGTGTGTAATTGTGTTTGTAGATGCCTATGGTTGCAAGAAATCAACCAGGCCATATGAAAATCAAGTAGAAAAGAATTGATCAAATTGTACTTTGCCTGTGTGAAACCCATGTGTCAATCACGCAAGGGCTTCAAAGCAGTCTTTTGTAATCTCCCTTCTGCCCGCAAGTTTACATCCTCAGCCAATGATTAGATTAGTTTGGTTCTCTTTTCTGAAAAGAAGGATTAGTACGGTTCCATATCTGATTCTGATTGTAACTAAAAAGGATTGTTTACTGGTAAATAAGGAAAGGATTGTTTATTCCTGTACATGCATGTTTGCCTGCGTGGTCATGAATGACTTTTTATTCTCGTCTCATTACATCCGAGTCATAACATGTCTTTCCTTTAAACGCTTTCCTATTGCAATTCTACATCCGGATCAATGCATGCCTTTTCGTCCACGTACGTTATGCTTTTGTGTATATATGCATCTAACGTGATAACATAAAAGTTCAATATTGATGGTACTTATATTTTTATATGTTACGTAAGAAACTTTAAATCTCAGCCGTTGTTATTCTAATCAAACGGTGTAAATAAGATTAGCGTATGTGGACAAACGTTGTTATTCTAATCAAACGGTGTAAATAAGATTAGCGTATGTGGACAAACGTGATGGCTTGTTTGACTCTTGTTTTAATTATATAATAGATCGGAGAGAAAACCCTCTTTTGCTAAAAAAAAATATATGTTTAGAGTTTCCCCCTTTTATGATCACTATACGATCAGAATACGTGCTTCGTGTCATAATAACACTGCTCCACCCATCAAATACGAATCTGATATTATTAAAACAGAGTTGTTTAATTGGTCAGCTAAATGTTCCTAAATTAGTTTCGAAAATGCATATTCGCCGCTCGGGTGTGTATCTCTACAGGTTGCCCACGGTGGGCTGGCCCACCCTGGGATTTTGGGTTGTCCCAGGCCCCGATTCCCCTCTGTTCTGTTGCGCGCTTCCGATCTCTACTCGCCCCCAGCCGCCTGCCTCGCCGGCGACTTGCCGTCCCCGGACGGCATGACTCTAGGAGGAGACGCCGGACTAACAAGAGGCCAGGAGCTGCTCGCCCAACAGCGTCACCGCTGCCCGGGCGCGCCGCCGTGCCTACCTTCCCAGTCCGTTCAGGGCTCAGGCGTGCAGCACCCACCAAGCCAACCCGATTTATCCTGAGATACGTCCTCAACACTCAGCAACCACTCCTCAGCACCCATTTTCTAATTGATTCATTACTCATTAGACAGGACTTTCATTAGGGTTTGTTGTGTGCTCGGTGCTACCTACACTTAATGGTTCAGATGTATTTGGTAATCTTTAGTACCTCTAAACTTCACAGGGTTTTCAAAATTCCGGCCCTCGGAATAGATAATCTGATTACTTTTTATGTTTTCATGAATCTCATACTCTGAACAACATCATAATGATTATGAGCTTGCGCGCATGAAAAGAATAAAGCAGAACAATGCCATGGCTGTCAAACTTGGCATTAAGGGACTGAAATCAAGTCTGGATGCAATGCAATGCAAACGCTCTCCACCTACAGATTCATGCTCAGAATATGATCCTAACAGTGATTCTGAGCTAAAGGGAGACCTAAGTCAATGTAGCTCCCTAGTGGAGGAGCCAGAGAAAGATGCCATATCTTATTCAGCCATCAAGGTACTTGTTCTAACTTTCCAAGGTTACATTGCTCGCACATATCTTGCAACTGATGCTTTGCATTGCTTCTACTTTGTTGAACTGCCATTAGCTTAGTTTACACATCGTGTATGTGAATACGCCCTGCCTATCCATTTTCAGTACATATTTCATCTGTCATCATACCATATTTATCAATTCAAATGTTGTTCTTGTGTATCAGACGTTCAAAAGGAAGAGGGCGATTGCTGATCGTGGAGGAGCACAAGCAAAGTATTTGGAAAAGGTAGTGGCACCTGATAAATCGAATAGCCCATTAGGTGTAGTTGCAATATCACCTGACCCACAAAATACCCCAACTCTAGCAGACTCTAGCCCTACTACACTGGTCATTTCTGATGCCCCAACTCAGCAGACCCCAACTGCAGCAAACAGTATGATTATGCCAGTTGACATAGCACCAGTTGTACGATGCAAAACCCCCATTCCAGCAAAGAGTACACCAAATCCAGTTGCCAAATCCCTTTTTGAACCAGAGAGAGCCCCAATTGCAGCAAATAGGACCCATGTTCCATTTCTTCCCAGTTTAGAAGACGAAGCTTATGTTGTTGTCAGGAACTTTGTGCGCATCTTTCCTTCATGGAAAGATTATACCGCAGACACAGAACAATTTCCAGTCTTCCTCCGTAACTTACGCGTAGGTAATGTACTAATGTTATTCATGGTCATTACTGCATATGTTTCTGCTGACAGAAGACACAAGATTTCATTCTTTTAAATAGGCGAGGAGCAAACTGGATTGTGGTGACGAGCAAGGGTTGGTTGCGCTTTTCAAGCACTCGTTTATGAAGTATCGTTCCTACCGGAGGCAAGCGCACTTTGATGGCAAGCCTCTGAACGAAATTTCTGTAAAGTCTCCGGTGCTACATTTATTCGACGGTGACTGGAATAATCTTGTTACACATTGGTCTCGGCTGCAGCGTAATGTACTGTCTATGATATCACATCACAATTTGAACTACATTTCTACATTTGCCTTAATGTCTCACTTGTACGAAAACTGTTAGCAGAAGAACATTCGTTCTCAAGGGACCACAGAATCTCGCAACTATACTGCACACTGCATTGCTCTGGTGAGTACCTCTTGCCCTGTATGACCATACTTACTTTCATAGCTGTTTAATTATGTAGCATCACTGCACATGTTAGCCTCGTAATCGTCCATTTGGTGGACATTATAAGATCCATATGGACTCTTACATAAATTTAGAATCAACACAATGCTTTTGAAGAGGTTTAGCTCTGCAGTCCTCTTGTAAGGACTGAACATGGTCTATCATTGTACTTACATTAACAGCTACTCCCTCCGTCCCATAATATAAGAACATTTTGTACAGTACACCAGTGTTCAAAACACTCTTGTATTATGGGAAGAGGGATTGGTTCATTTTGTAGCATTCTGCATCTTATCTCCCTCGCCCACCATTTACTAAAAAAGATCAGATCTATATTTAATCTTACCAACAAGTAGAATACACAGACAATGCCAGTGCAGAAGTGTAGCCCATTGCTCTGTCAGTACATTTTGTCCTGTAACGCTTGTACTTCCAGGGATTGGTAGTTGATTATGTAGCATCAATCTGCATCTTATCTTCATTATCATCTATCCCTTCCAGTATTACCATATCTATAATTACTCTCTACAAAATGTAGTGTACAGGCAATGCTTATGAAGAAGATTTTGTGCTGAAATTCTTGAGTTATCCTTCCCTTGACATGGAGAAGGGCATTATAAAGCCGGTGTTAACTGTTAATGTAAGTCAGTCCTTCTAAAGCCTTTATCCTCAACTGCTGTTTAATTTGCTCATACTCCCTATCGTTTACTGCTGTTTCTACCAAAATGCATGTTCGTAAGAACCGTAAGTTCTATGTTTTACTTGTAAAACCAAATTCCTTATTCATACCATGCACATTACTTAATACTCCCTATATGTATGCTTGTTTTTGTGGATCTATAATCCAGTGTGTGGTGAAGCAGCCCACGTTTGCACCTTGTCATCTCCTGTTTTATCTTACTGATGTGGCTGATGATATGAACAACATGCCATGAAATTATCCAAAATAGATACAATGATTTTCTTTGCCCTTCATCTATGCTTGTTATGTTGACATGGTAATCCAGTAGTGTGGTGAAGCTCCCCGCATTATGAACAATGCCAAATTATGCTATTGATATTTTAAACTTACTCTTTATTTTCTAATTTGAAATTGGATAGAATTGACAGAACAGTTATCATCTTTGTTTATACACGTGCAAAACCTGTCATCTCTCTGCTTTGTTTCAGGGTGATATGCCTGATGGCATGCACAAGTCTGCTGAAGGCTGTGAGACAAACCCAACATATATTGCAGCAAAGAAGGCAAAGCATCTTGAAGATAGCGAGACAACCCCAAAGTCTTGTCTTGATGCAGTGTTCAAGTTACTTGAGACTAACAGTCACACAAGCTCACAGAATTCGTTATCTAAATCAGTTCGACTTCTTCAGTCCCAAGTTCTAGCAGAAAGGCATTCTGCAACTCAACTTCGACTTGAAGTCCTATCTCTAAGAAAGATTGCGGAGAACACCAATCAGAACCTCATCGCTAAGCAGCTACACTTGGAAGCTATGACCGACATGCTAGGCCGGTCTCATAGCCTTGCTCGGCAGCTTGCGCAGCAGTTCCCGCGCAAGGCTAACCTTTCTTGAACTGTCTTGGAAGTGGTCTCGGTTCAGTATTATTTTGTTACGCTGCAATGGTGCCCAGTTTTTGTAATCTGCTTCTTCGTTCCGCTTTATGATCACTAGTGGCGAACTTCGATGCCCAGTGGATGTAATATACCTTAAATCCTTTATTGTATAGTGTAGGTTTATTCTTAGTTACTATGCCGTAATGTCTTTATTGTATAGAGTAGGTTTGTTCTTAATTCCTACTAGTTACTGCCATCATTCGCTATCTGAAAAAAATCAGATGTAATCGACAGGACCGAAACATTCGACTCTAACGGGCCAGGTTTTTAGCAGGCCTGAAACGTGCCGAACAGCTCATGGGCCGGCAGTAGCCCGAAATGAACACCGGCCATGATTGTGCGAATCAAATCACGGGCTTTTAACAGGCCAAAATTGTCTCGGTCCTTGTTTGGCCCAATCAGATATCGGCTGCGAGCAGGCCGGATGCAAACCGGGCCGTAGTTAGGCCCAACTATATGACGGGCTTTTAACAAGCCGAAATTAATATAGGGCCAAAATGTTAAACGGGCCCTTAACAGGCCAAAACTAATATCAGGTCGAATTACTAAGTGGGCCTTTAGCAAGTGGGCCCAAAAGCATAGTGTCCAGTTGACGGACCAAATCTGATATGGGCCATAATTAAGCCCAAAGCCTCTTAAAGGGCCGGACCTGATCTGAGCCGTAATTGGGCCCAGAACATGGTAGGCTTTTAACGGGCCGAATCTCATATGGGCCACTATTAGGCCCGGAGCGTGGCAGACCATTAATGGACCGGATCAAATATGGGCCGGCATTTCGCCCAAAACATGGCAGCCAGTTAATGGGCCGGCCTACTAGGGTCCTCAAAATCTTGTGGGCCTACAGCTGGGCCGGCCCATTAATGTCGGTGAAATCTCGTGGGCCTTTAGCTGGGCCGGCCCATTATGATCCGCAAGAATCTTGTGGGCCTTTACCTGGACCGGGCCATTATGGCACACAAAAATCTTGTGGGCCTTTACCTGGGTCGGCCCATTATGGCCCACAAAATCTTGTGGGCCTTTAGCTGGGCCAGCCCATTATGGTCCGCAAAATCTCGTGGGCCTTTAGCTGGGCCAGCCCATTATGGTCCACAAAATCTTGTGGGCCTTCAGTTGGGCCAGCCCATTTAAACTTGATGGGTCGGTCCACGTGTCAACATATCATAGGCGTGTCTCGCCCATTGGATGAGTGACACCTGTGCCAACGCGGGCCTGACACGTGTCTCCTCTAGCCAATGATGATTATACACGTGGAAAATCCCCATTGGTCGGGGCTGTTAACGGGTTATCGGATCCAAAACCCAACCCGATAGCTTAACGGCGTTCCGTTACGGTGGATGCCATGTGTCGGTCACTGAGGGAGTCCTGGATTAGGGGGTGTCCGGATAGCCGGACTATACCTTCGGCCGGACTCCTGGACTATGAAGATACAAGATTGAAGACTTCGTCTCGTGTCCGGAAGGGACTTTCCTTGGCGTGGAAGGCAAGCTTGGCGATACGGATATGTAGATCTCCTACCATTGTAACCGACTCTGTGTAACCCTAGCCCTCTCCGGTGTCTATATAAACCGGAGGGTTTTAGTCCGTAGGGAGGACAACAATCATACCATAGGCTAGCTTCTAGGGTTTAGCCTCCTTGATCTCGTGGTAGATCTACTCTTGTACTACCCATATCATCAATATTAATCAAGCAGGAGTAGGGTTTTACCTCCATCGAGAGGGCCCGAACCTGGGTAAAAACATCATGTCCCCTGCCTCCTGTTACCATCCGGCCTAGACGCACAGTTCGGGACCCCCTACCCGAGATCCGCCGGTTTTGACACCGACATTGGTGCTTTCATTGAGAGTTCCTCTGTGCCGTCGCCATCAGGAAGGATGCCTCACCCCGTTTTTAAAGACGGCACCGTTGCTAAGGGAGCTCTGGCTGTCGGCCAAACTCTCAGGCTAGGTGGTTTCCTTATGACCGCCTGTTCGGCTGTCGCGCCGACGATGACCTATCGGGTCATCGAAAGCAATCTTCACGTCATCTCGGAATTCGCAGAGCAGCTAGATCCAATGGAGCTCTCTTCCCTAAACGAGCTCTTGGATCGCATCGCCGCCCTGGGAGTCGCTACGGATTACGACCAGATTGGGCCTAAACCCGATCTGAGAGAGATTAACTCTCCCCAGGTCACCCATCATGTTGCCGTGGTAGAGGGACAGTGCGGCGACCCTTCATCTATCTTAAGGACTAGCTATGTCCGGATTCTCGATCCCTCCAAGCCGGATACCCGCGGAGGGGAGGACATCACTCAAGACCCGAAGTTAAAGTCAGGCGACAGGCTAGATTCATTGGACAACATCCAAGAATCCAAACTTCCGAGTTCGGAAACTCCTTGGCCTCTGGGTCTCAGATTGGGTAAGGTTTCGGATTTGATTCCACCCACCCACCCGTACATAAGCGATCTATCCCAAATTAGGCAAGAGCCCGAAGAAACAGTACATCATTACTGGGCCAGATTCCTCCTTGTTATGAACAGGATAAAGGACTGCCGCGAGGAAGACGCAATTTCATTCTTCTGCAATAATTGCACGGACAAGGGAATCCTCAACGCCATAAGTCGCCGTGATATTACACGCTTCGCTGACTTGGCGTCCATAGTACGAAATTACTGTGCGATGGAAAGCGCCTGGAAAACCGAAATAAAATTTTGGGACAATCCGACCCTGAATACAAACCTAGTCCGAAGTAAAAGGGTGCATCATCGCCAGACACCCGGGTTCAATACTAAAAAGAAAAAGCCCTCTACAGGGCACGGAACCGTACTGGAAGGATGGCTTAATGGACCCTGTAAAATTCACAGTGCAGAGGGAACCACACCAACTCACAGCCTTAGAGCATGTTGGATACTCCAGCAGGTGGCAAAAATAGGCGAAGATCTTCAAATTCCAGAAGCCAGAGAAAGCCACCCCAGAGACACCAGTACGGTATTAACAGTCTTCGAGACTTTCGCATCACATAATATGCGAAAAAGAACACTCCGCAGTCTTGCCGAAGTCTACCAAGTAGCAACAATAAATCCATGGAGTGACACGGCTATTACTTTTAACGCCAGTGATGAACCTAAATTCCGAACAGCCCGAGCACCAGCCGCATTGGTCCTCAGTCCAATAGTGGACGGCTTTCCTCTTACCAAGGTACTCATGGATGGCGGCAGCGGATTGAACCTCATTTATGAGGAAACCCTTCAAAAAATGGAAATAGACTGGAACCGCATTGAGCGAAGCAGCACAACCTTTAGAGGAATAATCCCCAGTCGGGAAGCGCGCTGTACAGGAAAAATCACATTAGATGTGGTGTTCGGCATGCCGGATAATTACAAGTCCGAAGAGGTCACGTTCCAAGTGGCCCCGTTCAGTAGCGGATACCACGCTCTGCTAGGGCGGGAAGCATTTACAATCTTCCAAGAAATACCCCATTACGGGTACATGAAGCTCAAGATGCCCGGGCCTAACGGAATCATCACTCTCGCTAGTGATCCGGACATAGCACTCCGCGCCGAAAACAAGACAGCCGCACTGGCCCTCGAGGCGCTATCCGAAGCCCTCGCGGCTGAGGAACTGACTGCGCTGTGCTCCACGGTGAATAGGGATGATGTGATACTCGACAAAAGATCCAAGTCCACCTCCTTTAAACCGGCGAACGAAATAGTCAAATTCCAGGTCCATCCAACGGACCCCAAAAAAACAGCTTCCATCAGGGCATAGTTAAACCCTGATGTAGACGCCGCACTGCGAGAGTTCCTACGAGAGAACTGGGACATTTTCGCCTGGCACCCTTCAGACATGCCAGGAATCCCACGCAGGCTGGCCGAACACAGCTTAAATATCCTAAAAGGATTCAAGCCAGTCAAACAGGCTCTTCGGCATTTTTCCGAACCTAAGAGACAGGCCATGGGAGAGGAACTAGCCAAGCTATTGGAGGCCGGATTCATCAAAGATATAAAACACCCGGACTGGCTAGCAAACCTGGTGATGGTACCAAAGAAGGACAAATCCTGGCGCCTGTGCGTTGATTTTAAAGACCTTAACAAGGCTTGCCCAAAGGATCCCTTCCCCCTCCCCCGCATCAATCAAATTATCGACGCTACCGCAGGACACGATTCGTTGTGTTTCCTCGACGCATACTCCGGCTACCATCAAATAAAGATGGCAGAGTCAGACCAAGCCGCAACGACATTCATCACACCATACGGCCCATTCTGCTTCAACACAATGCCCTTCGGGCTCAAAAACGCCGGCGCAACATATCAGCGCATGATTCAGACATGTCTGGCAAACCAGGTCGGCAAAACAGTGGAGGCATACGTAGATGATGTGGTCGTTAAAACAAGACATGTCGAATCTCTAGTAGACGACTTGAGGCTAACATTCGATAACCTCCGAACATACGACATCAAGCTCAACCCGGAAAAATGCGTTTTCGGTGTTCCAGTCGGAAAGCTCTTGGGCTTCATTGTATCTGGTAGAGGAATTGAAGCAAATCCAGCCAAGATCCAAGCTCTGTCACAATTGGATATCCCGAAGGACCTCAAACAAATACAAAAATTAACCGGATGCGTGGCGGCTCTAAGCCGCTTTATCTCCCGCTTGGGAGAAAAGGCCCTACCCCTTTACCGCCTCCTTCGGCGCACCGAACACTTCGAGTGGACGGATGCAGCCATGGCCGGACTCGACGAAATAAAAGCCATCTTGGCAACAAACCCAGTCCTGGTCGCGCCAAACATTGGCGAACCAATGTTATTATACATTGCAGCAACCCATCAGGTCGTAAGCGTAGTGCTCGTCGTCGAACGAGAAACGAACGGACACAAATTCCCCCTTCAAAAGCCGGTCTACTATGTGTCCACTGTCCTTACTCCGTGCAAGTCACGGTACCCGCATTATCAAAAGATAGCGTACGCGGTATTTATGGCATCCCGGAAGCTACGACACTACTTTCAAGAGTGTTCAATAATAGTAGCCTCGGAAGTGCCACTTAACAATATTATAAACAACCGTGACGCGACGGTCCGGATTGCAAATTGGGCCATTGAGCTCCTCCCGTTCGACATAACTTACAAGCCACGATGAGCTATCAAGTCGCAAGTTTTGGCCGACTTCGTCGCGGAATGGATGGAGGCCGAACTCCCTAAAGAGTACGACACATATTCAAACTGGGTCATGCACTTCGACGGCTCCAAAATGTTGGCCGGTCTAGGGGCTGGTGTCGTTTTGACGTCCCCCACATGAGACACAGTTCAATACGTACTCCAGATAATGTACACAGACTCCAACAATGCAGCCGAATATGAGGCCCTTTTACATGGTCTCCGGATGGCGGTATCCATGGGCATTCAACACCTAGAGGTGCGCGGGGACTCGAACCTCGCAATATCCCAAATAAATGGAGACTTTGATGCCAAGGATCCAAAAATGGCAGCTTATCACAACACCGTCCTAAAAATGTCAGCTCGGTTCGAAGGGCTCAAATTTCACCATATAGCCCGGGAAAATAATTAGGCGGCAGATGTCCTGGCACGCATCGGCGCAAAACGCGATGTAGTCCCCCCAACATCTTCTTGGAAAGGCTGTTCAAGCCATCTGTAGTATGGGAAGGGGAACCCGGCAATAACAACCGGGACCCAACCGCACTGCCCGACACCGAACACTCTGACATAATTGGAAGCTCTGCTAATGAAATAACACCTTCAGCCCACGTAATAATGGCCGTCATCGCCCCGTGGACAGAACCATTCCTCGTCTACCTTACTAGGCAGGAACTCCCCGAGGACCAAAATGAGGCACGCTGCATAGTGTGGCAATCTAAAGCCTATAAAGTCCATGAGGGAGAGCTTTATAAGAAAAGCACTACCGGAGTCCTTCAAAGGTGCATCTCCGAAAAGGAAGGGCGGAACCTCCTGGCTGAAATTCATGCCGGACTCGGCGGTCATCACGCTGCAGCTCGGTCCCTTGTAAGCAAGGCCTTCCGTACATGCTTTTATTGGCCGACGGCCCGGGCAGACGCCCAGGACTTAGTCCAACGATGCGTCGGTTGCCAGCTTTTTGCAAACCAAAGCCATATGCCACCCACCGCCCTTCAAACTATCCCCATCACTTGGCCCTTCGCGGTCTAGGGGCTTGACATGGTTGGACCCCTCAAAGGCGGCACCCACAAGAAAAAATACTTACTGGTCATGGTGGATAAGTTCACCAAATGGATAGAAGCCAAGCCTGTTAAGACGGCCGAATCCAGACCGGTGATAGACTTTATATCCGGGGTTGTACACCGTTACGGTGTCCCCCACAGCATCATCACTGATAACGGCACGAACTTTATGGCCGACGAGGTAAAACTCTGGTGCAAAAACATGGGCATCAAGCTCGATTATGCTTCCCTCTATCACCCACAAACTAACGGCCAGGTCGAACGTGCAAATGGTCTTATCATGAGCGGCATCAAACCCAGATTAGTGTGGTCCCTTAAGGAATCTAATATGCACTGGGTAGAGGAGCTCGACTCCATACTCTGGGGGCTGCGGACCACGCCGAATCGCACCACCGGATACACACCATTCTTCATGGTGTACGGCGCAGAGGCAGTTTTGCCCTGTGACATAATTCATGACTCACCTCGAGTGCGCATGTATGAAGAAAGAGAAGCCGAGCTCGATCGACAGGACAGTTTGGACGCCTTGGAGGAAGAGCGTGACGTGGCAAAAGCCCGTTCCGCATTCTATCAACAGCAGGCTCGAAGATACCAAAGTAGAGAAGTACGGGCCAAAATTACAACGTTGGCGAATTAGTTCTACGCCTGCCGGACAAGAAAAAGGACAAACTCAAGCCCAAATGGGAAGGTCCCTTCATAATTGACCAAGTCCTGACTAGTGGAGCGTACCACCAGCGAGATGCATCGGATAACCGACTCGAGCCAAACCCATGGAACGCAGCCCGTCTCCGAAGATTCTATGCCTAATGCCGGACTCTGTGTTCGTCTCCTTCCTCTGTCCATTTTTTATATACTTTCTGTCTTACATTTCTCTCCTTCTCCCCTCCCTCTCTCTTATAGCCTTTAAAGGCTCATAAAGTGACGCGCTATCCGCGCTCATTAAACCTGGGGGCTTCTTTAAACAGAAGCTTATTTATACGGGCTTCATGCCCAACACATGTGTCACACTTCCGCATGTACCTTTTATTCACCATTATATGCATCGATATGACTTAAGTTTTGGCCAAGCTGGGTTGCCTGGCTCTTGTGCTTACCCCTACGTTCCTAATTGTTTGGCTAGGTGGTAAAGGGAGCACCTCTGCGATTGTTACTGCCGGGTCAGCCGGATGTGTACCTCAGACTGGGTGAAGCCGAAAGCTAGCGTTCTTAAGGGAATATTCGGTCGGTGAACTAAAGATGATCTTTTTTCACTTATTTATCTATACGCCCCCAGATGTTTTTCCTGCGTCTCTTTTCGCAGAATGGACATGCACTTTAGGACATGCCTCCCAGGGAAAGGAACCCCTAACGGAACTATTCTCCCTGGAAGATGTTTCTTACTAACCATGTAATATAACATAACTAGTTGGGCACTTGTCTGTTCAAGCATTAATGACCCCTACGCCTGGTCTCCATGCATACCCCGGTTCTTATATAACCGCGAGGGTATTCGGACACACTCCGGACCGTCAGGTCCCGAGGTTGAAGCGAAAAGGTCAGCCATGACAAACGATCTACAATCCGGCTAGAAGGCATTACACATGTCAATTAAAATTACATAGTCAATCTGACTGATTGTATTCCTCTTCAATACCATCTAACAGGCTGTCTAGTTTACAGTCCTGTTGGGAATACTTTGCGGCCAATTCTACTTGGCCGTATACTAAGCTCACAGGGATCTCCTTCCCATCGGGCCCCACGGGTCCGACCTCGGCCATATGGTTTGGGTCAGCCTTCGTGTACCGCGTCTTCACCATGGCCCAGGCCTCCCTGGCGCCTTGACAGCAGGCCGACATCTTCCACAATCGGAAGCGCCGCCGCGCTCCCTTCAGCTTCTCTACAAGCTCTCCAAGGCCTTCGGGCATGGAGACGGATGGCCACAAGGCCTGGGCGACGCCTTGCATCACCTGCCGAACTCGCTCGTGCAGTTGTGAGAGCTCGGGAAGAAGGTCACCCGTAGAACCGGGCATTTCCTCTGCAGGACGACCTGTTAGCATACCTACAGACATTACTCTGTTAGTCGACTTCCTCGCCGAAATCTTTTTTCAAAGTTCGTTTAAGCACTTACTAAATATGCCGCGTCGAAGCCGCTGATTCTCCTTAACGGAGTCCAACAGCTGGGCACGAACATCCTTCAGTTCAACGCCCAGCTTGGTGTTGGCATCTTGGAGATCGTTCTTATCCCGCCTCACCTTTGTCAGCACGCTCTCACCAGCCTTCAGCTGGCGTAGGAGTTGTTGCTTTTCCGGATTTAATCCGGCGCCATCTGCAATTTCATTTGTCAGATTTGCACCCACGCCGCACTTCGCAAAATACTTATCTTTCGAATCGTATATTACCAAAGGGGGTCTCCTTGGGCTCCCCTACCGCGGCTAGTGCGGCCTCAAGTTGGGCTTTGCATTCTTCCAGCTCCTGGGACAGTAGGGTATTCTTTTCTGTAAGAACCTGCATAACAAATGATCCTTAAATCAGTTATTCTAACTGTTTCAAGTCTTGGGGGCTACTAGTATATATATAATTACCAAAAATTTCTTACCCGTATGTCTTTTACATATTGCTCCGTGGCTCTGGCTAGACCATTTTGAGCGGCACAGAGGTACGCATCTCCCGAATTGAAGGCATCCAATGCCTCTTGGGAGAAACAAGCGTCGCGAAGAACTGTCCGGCGACACCTGTGGTTCATAGCACTCTCCACCTCGAAATTGGTGGCAGACAGCCTGTCCGCATCCTCTGTCGGAGGAGCGTCCGGTGCGCGCCTTGTGTTTGCCTCCGCTTCCGGACCAGGCTTTGGAGCCTGGCTGGTGGAGGCGCGATTGGCAACCTCTCCGGATATAGTCCGGCGAGGTCTCTTCGTCCTGAAGAGAGCCTTGAAGGAATAACACCTGGGAATAAAGATGGCGTGCTATACCTTTGCACCGGCGTCTCAATCCGGACCGCACTTCTTTTCAGCCCGTGGGGCCTTGCCGCCCCTCGTTGGCTAGTCGCCGTAGGCTCGGCCTCCCATCCCAAGGACCTCCCCTGCAAAACACGGTTGTCATACGACAATCGAAAACACGCGAGGATAGATCCCCTTTCAAAGTGTTGGGACTTCGGTCTCAGTTACCTGTGAGGCTGGGGGTAGCCCTAGGTAATCGGCCGTAATGGCCACCAAGGCGTTGTCCTTGCTCAATTGATGAAACACCCCATCAATCAGCTCCACAGATAAATCTGGATCCTCTTGAGAGGCCGGGTTGAGGGACCGTCCCTGATCCTCGGGTTGTGGAGGAGGGTTGTTTATTTCTTTAACAGCCTGGCGCAGTTCCTGCGTTGAAGTCGTTAGACTGAATATTTAACGATGGGAATATAAAATGGATGTGCAAGTAGAAGTGTCCACTTACCCAACTTGGGGGATTGTACGTAGAAAATCCACCCTGTGGGTTGACGCGGAGAAATTCCTCCTCTTCTCCCTTGTACAAAGCGGACAAGATCTTTATTAGAGCGGCAGCCGAATCCGGCCCCTTACGGCCGTGGTGGGTGGCATCGTCCTCCCCGTTTAAATCCCACATGGGGTGGCCTCTATACTGAAGCGGCTGCACCCCTCGCATGATGATTGCGGCCATGACCTCGATCATGGTCAGTCCAAAATGGGCTAACAATCTTATCCGGCCCATCAGGTAAAGAACGTCCTTGTCGCTTTCCCTCTGAGGGCTCCGTGGACGCCAGCTTAGGCGCTTCTTTAGGGGAGCACTGTCGAACTCAGGGAGGCCGATCTGGACGGGATTCGGCAGCGGGACGTCCTCTATATAAAACCATTCCGAAGGCCAGTCCTCGGACGCCTTCTTTGGGGTTCCGGATAGATATCCGGTCCCGGCGATGCGCCACACTTCGGCTCCGCCCACTTGATATATTGACCCCTTCTGAGAACGGGGCACAAGGCAGAATAGCCTTTTCCACAACGCGAAATGAGCCTCGCAGCCCAAAAACAGCTCACAAAGGGCTACGAAGCCCGCGATATGCAATATGGAGGCAGGCGTGAGGTTGTGCAGCTGGAGGCCATAGAACTCCAGGAGCCCTCGGAGAAACGGATGAATTGGAAATCCGAGCCCTCTTATTAAGTAAGGGACAAGGCATACCCGCTCTCCTTTGGAGGGATTGGGGGCGCTCTCCGCTTGCTCTCCGCCATTATAGGTGGTAAGTCCGGCTCGAACCGGGACCATACAGGCCGGGGGAGAAATCCCTTGGTCTGGAGCATCACTAGCTCGCTGTGCGGGATCGAGCATCTCTCCCAATCTCTAGGCTGGGGGCTGGAAGGGCGAGAGGAGCTGCGGCGGCCGGCCATGATAGAATGGACCTCTGTCGGATACGCTCTGATGAATACTCGCGGAGGGTAGAAGGTGTGGTTTGGATCTAAATCCTCGTCCCCTTAAATAGGCGGCTCATTCACGCGGCTAGGGGTGTAAATGTAAAAACACCCTGACTTTTCGTATTTGTTTGACACATGGAAGACGGCCATTATTGGGCGTAGAAGCCAAGAAGCGCTACATTTACAAGAAACCGGACATTATTCAATAGGTACACGAAATTTGGAGGAGAACCCGCCTTGCAATGCCGAAGACAATCTGCGCGTCGGACTCGTCGTCATTGAAGCCTGGTTTGGGGGCTACTGAGGGAGTTCTGGATTAGGGGGTGTCCAGATAGCCGGACTATACCTTCGGCCGGACTCCTGGACTATGAAGATACAAGATTGAAGACTTTGTCCCGTGTCCGGAAGGGACTTTCCTTGGCGTGGAAGGCAAGCTTGGCGATACGGATATGTAGATCTCCTACCATTGTAACCGACTCTGTGTAACCCTAGCCCTCTCCGTTGTCTATATAAACCGGAGGGTTTTAGTCCATAGGGAGGACAACGGTCATACCATAGGCTAGCTTCTAGGATTTAGCCTCCTTGATCTCGTGGTAGATCTACTCTTGTACTACCCATATCATCAATATTAATCAAGCAGGAGTAGGGTTTTACCTCCGTCGAGAGGGCCCGAACCTGGGTAAAAACATCGTGTCCCTTGTCTCCTGTTACCATCCGCCTAGACGCACAGTTCGGGACACCCTACCCGAGATCCGCCGGTTTTGACACCGACAGTCACCCTTGACGAAAGCACTTCTGTGACGCGCGATTTATCGTCATGGAAGTGGACACTTCCGTGATGATAATTTTGGTAATGTCATGCAACACTTCCACGACAACACAGGTATGACTATCTTGATTCTGTCATAAATTTGTCATGGATGTACATGCATGACAAAAAACGCGACCTACTGTGACAAACACGTATCATCATGGAAGTGTATTTTTTTGTAGTGGGAGTACTAGAGCAAAATTATATAACTCAAAAGATATAATCGAAGCACATAGAGTATTCTAACAAATTCCAAATCATGTATGGCTCTCTCAAAAGGTGTGTGCAGCAAGGATGATTGTGTTAAACTAACAAACAAAGACTCAAATAATACAAGACGCTCCAAGCAAAACACATATCATGTGGCGAATAAAAATATAGCTCCAAGAAAAGTTACCGATAGAAAAGACGAAAGAGGGGATGCCTTCCGGGGCATCCCCAAGCTTTGGCTTTTAGGTGTCCTTATATTATCTTGGGGGTGCCATGGGCATCCTCAAGCTTAGGCTCTTGCCACTCCTTGTTCCATAATCCATCAAATCTTTACCCAAAACTTGAAAACTTCACAACACAAAACTTAAAGTAGAAAATCTCGTGAGCTCCGTTAGCGAAAGAAAATAAAAGACCACTTCAAGGTACTGTAATGAACTCATTCTTTATTTATATTGATGTTATACCTACTGTATTCCAACTTCTCTATAGTTTATAAACTATTTTACTAGCCATAGATTCATCAAAATAAGTAAACAACACACGAAAAACAGAATCTGTCAAAAATGGAACAGTCTGTAGTAATCTGTAGCTAGCGCAAGATATGGAACCCCAAAAATTCTAAAATAAATTGCTGGACGTGAGGAATTTATCTATTAATCATCTTCAAAAATAATTAACTAAATAGCACTTTCCAAATAAAAATGACAGCAGTTCTCGTGAGCGCTAAAGTTTCTGTTTTTTACAGCAAGTTCAACAAGACTTTCCCCAAGTCTTCCCAACGGCTCTACTTGGCACAAACACTAATTAAACACAAAAAACACAACCAGAAAAGAGGCTAGATAAATTATTTATTACTAAACAGGAGAAAAAAGTAAGGAATAAAAATAAAATTGGGTTGCCTACCAACAAGCGCTATCGTTTAACGCCCCTAGCTAGGCATAACAAGCAAGAATAGATCTAGGTATTGCCATCTTTGGTAGGCAATCCATAAGTGGCTCTCATAATAGATTCATAAGGTAATTTAATTTTCTTTCTAGGAAAGTGTTCCATGCCTTTCTTTAATGGAAAATGGAATCTAATATTTCCTTCCTTCATATTAATAATTGCACCAATCGTTCTAAGGAAAGGTCTATCAAGAATAATAGGACATGAAGGATTGCAATCTATGTCGAGAACAATAAAATCTACGGGCACATAATTCCTATTTTCAACAATAAGACCATCATTAATTCTTCACATAGGTTTCTTAATAGTGGAATCCGCAAGGTGCAGGTTTAGAGAGCAATCATCAAAATCACGGAAACCTAACAAATCACACAAAGTCTTTGGAATCGTGGAAACACTAGCACCCAAATCACATAAAGCATATCATTCATGATCTTTAATTTTAATTTTAATAGTTGGTTCCCACTCATCATAAAGTTTTCTAGGGATAGAAACTTCCAATTTAAGTTTTTCTTCATAAGATTGCATCAAGGCATCAACGATATGTTTAGTAAACGCTTTATTTTGACTATAAGCGTGAGGAGAATTTAGCACGGATTGCAACAAGGAAATACAATCAATCAAAGAGAAATTTTCATAGTTAAATTCCTTGAAATCCATAATAGTGGGTTTAGCAACATCTAGGGTTTTAATTTCTTCAATCCCACTTTTATCAAATTTAGCATCAAGATCAACAAATTCCGAATTCTTGGAACGCCTTCTAGGTAAAGGTGGATCATATTCAGTCCCATCATTATCAAGATTCATATTGCAAAACAAAGATTTAATAGGGGACACATCAATAACTTTTAGATCTTCATCTTTATTTTCATAGGAACTAGAAGAACACGCTCTTATAAAGGCATCTTTCTTAGCATGCATCCTAGCGGTTCTTTCTTTGCACTCATCAATGGAAATTCTCATGGCTTTGAGAGACTCATTGATATCATGCTTAGGTGGAATAGATCTAAGTTTCAAAGAATCAACATCAAGAGAAATTATATCAACGTTCCTAGCCAACTCATCAATCTTAAGCAATTTTTCTTCAATCATAGCATTAAAATTCTTTTGCGAAGTAATAAATTCTTTAATATTAGATTCAAAATCAGAGGGCATCTTATTATAATTTCCATAAGAATTGTTGTAGGAATTACCATAATTATTAGAGGGATTACTAGGATAAGGCCGAGGATTAAAATTTCCTTTATACATGTTGTTACCAAAATTGTTCCTACCAACAAAATTCACATCCATAGATTCATTATTATTCTCAATCAAAGTAGACAAGGGCATATCATTAGGATCAGAAGAAACACTCTTATTAGCAAATAATTTCATAAGTTCATCCATCTTTCCACTCAAAACATTAATTTCTTCTATCACATGCACCTTTTTATTAGTAGGTCTTTCAGTATGCCATTGAGAATAATTAACCATAATATTATCTAGGAGTTTAGTAGCTTCTCCTAAAGTGATTTCCATAAAAGTGCCTCCCGCAGCCGAATCTAAAATATTTCTAGAAGCAAAATTCAATCCAGCATAAAAAATTTTGAACAATCATCCACAAATTTAAACCATAAGTAGGGCAATTACGTATCATTAGTTTCATTCTCTCCCAAGCTTGTGCAACATGTTCATGATCAAGTTGCTTAAAGTTCATAATATCGTTTCTAAGAGAGATGATCTTAGCGGGAGGAAAATACTTAGAGATAAAAGCATCTTTGCACTTGTTCCATGAATCAATACTATTTTTAGGCAAAGACGAAAACTAAGTTTAGCACGATCTCTAAGCGAAAAAGGAAATAGCTTCAATTTAACAATATCATTATCCACATCTTTCTTCTTTTGCATGTCACACAAATCAACGAAGCTATTTAGATGGGTAGCGGCATCTTCACTAGGAAGGCCGGAAAACGGATCTTTCATGACAAGATTTAGCAAAGCAGTATCAATTTCACAAGATTCAGCATTGGTAAGAGGAGCAATGGGAGTGCTAATAAAATCATTGTTGTTGGTATTGGTGAAGTCACACAATTTAGTATTATCTTGAGCCATCGTGACAAGCAAGCAAACTAACACACAAGCAAACAAAAAGCAAGCGGGCAAAAAGTGGTAAATAGAGAAAGAGAGGGAGGATAGAGAGAGAGAGGGCAAATAAAATGGCAAGGGTGAAGTGGGGAGAGAGGAAAACGAGAGGCAAATGGCAAATAATGTAATGCGGGAGATAAGGGTATGTGATGGGTACTTGGTATGTTGACTTTTGCGTAGACCTCCCTAGCAACGGCGCCAGAAATCCTTCTTGCTACCTCTTGAGCACTGCGTTGTGTCAGCGTTCTGGGAACGGGGGTCCCCAGACTTGCCTGCCTGCGGCTTGTGGCGTGGCTCAAGTGGGGGCCCAACATGGCCCATCTTCATCAACACAAGACTCAAGACCCTCGCAAGGGGCCAAGTCTCGCAAGGCAGACGACACGGCGCATCCTCAGGCGCAGCCTCCTCAGGCTGGCTCGCGAGGAGACGGAGATATCAAGGCGGGGTACCTCGCGAGGTGCCAGTGACGCAAGCCATGACGATCGAGGGTGCCAGGCGGGCGCCAGCGCGCGCAGCGTCCTTCTTTCCTCTTTGGTGCAAAGGGGGCAAGCGCAGCCGCGGAGTACCGAGGCATCAGGCAAAGGTTGCCATTTCGGTGCAACAAGACCAGGACCAAGCGGACTACGAGACGGAGGTCACCATGGAGCCCAGCACGGCGTCACCGCAGAGTCTTTCGCGGGCGAAGACCACCTTTAGTCAGGATAAGAGTACTTGTTGTCCCCCTTCAAATTAGCCCGCCATTGTTGGCTCCCTTCCCGCTCAATATTTGGGAAGAGGACCAGGGCCTCTATAAATAGGGACCGGCCACCCACGTAGCGGGGGGGGGGGGGGGTCGTTCGATCAGTTGGTAGGTCGATCAGTTCGTAGAAGGGGTTCGGTTCGGCGCGTGGATCCGGCTAGCAAGTAGAGAGAGAGAGGTGACTGAACTCCTCCCAGCGGTTCATCACCCCAGCCAAGAACAGACCCTCGCGAGGCTGTTCTTCCTCGTGTTGTTCATCATCACCAGCCCCAAGAGGCAATCCATCCACCACACACTGGAGTAGGGTATTACACCACAATGGTGGCCCGAACCAGTATAAATCTTGTGTCTCTTGTGTGATTCCTTTAGTAGTTTAGATCTTTGTAAGACGGGGAGGTTGAGGACGTGATTTCCGCGCGCACCCCAGTGTTCGAACCTTAAGGGTCTGCCGGAACCCGAAATCCAACATTTGGCGCGCCAGGTAGGGGTGCGCCGGAGTTCGTCTTCCACCACTCCGTGCCCCGTCGCGTCTTCATCACCATGCCCGGCGACCAGGAGGGCAACCCCGACCCGTGGGCTGCGTGGCCCAAACGTGCGGAACCGCTCGCCTCGGGCGACCCCGCGCCCCAGGCAGCTCGCGGTCCGCAGGGCGCTGCGGGCCGCGGGCGACGCGGACAGACTTCAGCAACTCTTACGCTACAGCAGGCTCGGTCGGCAGCGAGGTCCTCCAATCACGCCGTGACAACGACACCATACACCCGCCGGGAGCAGGCGAACTCGAGGGCGGCGCTCACGGTGGCCCGGGAGCTGCTGCGGTGCAGGCTGCTGGAGGGCGGCCACGACGTGCTGCTGGAGCGAGTGGCGGAGCTCCTGGGCTTCGCCGCCTCGGGGGCTCACCCCTTCTCCACCCAGCTCCCATCTCAGGCCCAGAGCGACCCACACGGGGGCTCCGCGCACGCCCGCGGGCTCCAAGGCTACTCCAACGCCAGTGAAGCTGTCAGCACCGGACCGGTGGCGGCGCTGCCCCCGCCCCCGGCCCGCGAAGGAGAGGGACTCGACACGACCCGTGGCCCCGGAGGGCGGCCGCGTTGCCACCCCGTAGCAGGCATAACAGGTGGGGCCGCATGGCATGCAGGGCGTCACGGCATGGCATACGGGATGACGGCGACGGAAGAGTACGTGCCCCTCATGATGGACCAAGGATACCCTCACGAAGACGGACAAGGCTCGCTCCTCGGCCCGGGCTGGGGGGACGAGGCAATGGAAGCCGAGCCCTTCCAGGAGCTTCGGGACGAGCCCGCTGGCCACGCTGGAGGCAACGATCACCGGGCGCCGCTAACTCTTCAGGGGCAGGTATACGCTAACCATGGATCGCAGGAGGTGCAGGTCGCCGCGGCGAGCGGCTGCCCCGCTCCTACAGTCTCCCACCCCTCGGGAGGAGGGTGCAGGGGGCTGCAGGGGAGGGGCCGGGATCTGACATCACCACCGCGGCGTTCGGAGCAAGGCATTCTCAGGAGGTAGGCCCTCTGCTGGGGAGGTGCCTCAGGGCCTGCCCCTGGCAGAGGACCCGTGGTCGTCGGGGGAACCGCTGGCGACCGCTCTACCCCATCGGGCGGCGTCCTGGGTTCTGGTCATTGCTAATGGCACTAGAGTGTGGCGCAAGGCGGGGCCCTCGTCTGGCGATATGAAGCAAGGCCAGTACCTGTGAAGAAGGCCCAGTGCCTGTGAAGCTCGCCGCCCCGTGACACTCTCATGTAATAATGAGTGGGGTTGTACACGCCCCGGAGTCTCAGGGGTGCCGGCCTCAGGCCCTGGGGCTCCCTCCCACGCCCAGTGGATAGCACTTAGCTCCGCGCTGGTGAGAAGACGTCCAAGACTAGATTAGGTGCCGGACGCGGCCTTTTGTCTGCCTTTTGTTGCCCTTCCCTTTGGTTGTAGCTTTTCTCTCGCTGGATTTAAGTTGGATTTGAATTTGAGATTTGCGTGTGTTCGGGGAAGAGGTGCTTGTTCTCGCTCGAGCTTTTTCTCGCGTTCTGGTTGCCGCTTCGTCCGGAACAGGCCCCAAGATGGGATCTCATGGATACAAAAAGTTGCGGCGGTGGAATTAGGTTTTTGGCTCCGTATCTAATCGTTTGGGGGTACGTAGGTATATATAGGAGGAAGGAGTACGTCGGTGGAGCAACAGGGGGCCCACGAGGGTGGAGGGCGTTCTTGGGGGGGGGGGGGTAGGCGCGCCCCTACCTCGTGGCCTCCTCTTTTCTTTCTTGACGTAGGGTCCAAGTCTCCCTGGTCTTGTTCGTTGAGAAAATCACGTTTCCGAAGGTTTCATTCCATTTGGACTCCGTTTGATATTCCTTTTCTTCGAAACCCTAAAATAGGCAAAAAACAGCAATTCTGGGTTGGGCCTCCGGTTAATAGGTTAGTCCCAAAAATAATATAAAAGTGGATAATAAAGCCCAATAATGTCCAAAACAGTAGATAATATAGCATGGAGCAATCAAAAATTATAGATACGTTGGAGACGTATCAGAAAACAATTCTCATTTTTAACATAAGCGTGATAAAATACTGATTCTTTTTGCAGAAGATTAATAAAAAAATTGCTTAGGTTGTCCTAATGTTTCAGACTTTTTGAAGTTACAGAAGTATTCGAGAGTTATAGATTACTACGGACTGTTCTGTTTTTGACATGTTCTGTTTTCCTTGTGTTGTTTGCCTATTTTGATGAATCTATGGGTAGTATCGGGGGTATGAACCATGGAAAAGTTGTAATAAAGTAGATATTACACCAATATAAATAAAGAATGAGTTCACAACAGTATCAGAAGTGGTGATTTATTTTCTTATACTAACGGAGCTTATAAGATTTTCTGTTGAGTTTTGTGTTGTGAAGTTTTCAAGTTTTGGGTAGGGATTTGATGGACAATGGGATAAGGAGTGGCAAGAGCCTAAGCTTGGGGATTCCCAAGGCACCCCAAGGTAATATTCAAGGACAACCAATAGCCTAAGCTTGGGGATGCCCCGGAAGGCATCCCCTCTTTTGTCTTCGTCTATCGGTAACTTTACTTGAGGCTATATTTTATTCACCACATGATATGTGTTTTGCTTGGAGCGCCTTGTATGATTGGAGTCTTTGCTTTTTCGTTCGCCACAATCATCCTTGATGTACACACCTTTTGAGAGAGACACGCTTGAATCGTGATTTATTAGAATACTCTATGTGCTTCACTTCTATCTTTTGAGCTAGGCAATTTTGCTCTAGTGCTTCACTTATATCTTTTTAGAGCACAGTTGTGGTTTTATTTTATAGAAATTGATGAACTCTCATGCTTCACTTATATTATTTTGAGAGTCTTTAAACATCATGGTAATTTGCTTTGGTTATAAATTTAGTCCTAATATGATAGGCATCCAAGAGGGATATAATAAAAATTGTCATATAAAGTGCATTGAATACTATGAGAAGTTTGATTCCTTATGATTGTTTTGAGATGTAATTATGGTGATATTAGAGTCATGCTAGCGAGTAGTTGTGAATTGGAGAAATACTTGTGTTAAGGTTTGTGAGTCTCGTAGCATGCACGTATGGTGAACCGTTATGTAACGAAGTTGGAGCATGAGATATTTTTTGATCGTCTTCCTTATGAGTGACGGTCGGGGGCGAGCGATGGTCTTTTCCTACCAATCTATCCCCCTAGGAGCATGTGCGTAGTACTTTTTTCAATGACTTATAGATTTTTGCAGTAAGTATGTGAGTTCTTTATGACTATGGATTATACGCACTCTCACCCTTCCACCATTGCTAGCCTCTCTAGTGTCGCGCAACTTTCGCCAGTGGCATAAACCCACCATATATCTTCCTCAAAATAGCCACCATACCTACCTATTGTGGTATTTCCATAGCCATTCCCAGATATATTGTCATGCAACTTCCCACTGTTCCATTTATTATGACACGCTTCATCATTGTCATATTGCTTTGCATGAACATGTAGTTGACATCGTATTTGTGGCAAAGCCACCTTTCATCATTTTTTATACATGTTGCTCTTGATTCATTGCACATCCCAGTACACCTTCGGAGTCATTCATATAGTCATATTTTGTTCTAGTATCGAGTTGTAATTCTTGACTTGTAAGTAAATAAAAGTGTGATGATCTTCATTGTTAGAGCATTGTCCCATGTTAGGAAATAAAAAGAGAGAGAGAGAAAGGCCAAATAAAAAAAAGAGAAGGCCCAAAAAATGAGAGAAAGAGAGAGAAGGGGCAATGTTACTATCCTTTTTCACACTTGTGCTTCAAAGTAGCACTATGATCTTCATGATAGAGAGTCTCCTATGTTATCACTTTCATATACTAGTGGGAATTTTTCATTATAGAACTTGCCTTGTATATTCCAATGATGGGCTTCCTCAAATTACCCTAGGTCTTCATGAGCAAGCAAGTTGGATGCACACCCACTTAGTTTTCTTTTTGAGCTTTCATAAACTTATAGCTCTAGTGCATCCGTTGCATGGCAATCCCTACTCGCTCACATTGATATCTATTGATGGGCATCTTCGTAGCCCATTGGCCTAGTCGATGTGAGACTATCTCCCTCTTCTTGTCTTCTCCACAACCACCTTCTATTCCACCTATAGTGTTATGCCCATGGCTCACGCTCATGTATTATGTGAAAGTTGAAAAAGTTTGAGAACATCAAAAGTATGAAACAATTACTTGGCTTGTCATTGGGGGTTGTGCATGATTTGAATATTTTGTGTGATGAAGATGGAGCATAGCCAGACTATATGATTTTGTAGGGATAACCTTTCTTTGGCCATGTTATTTTGAGAAGACATAATTGCCTTATTGGTATGCTTGAAGTATTATTGTTTTATGTCAATATTAAACTTTTGTTTTGAATCTTACGGATATGAAAATTCATGCCACAATAAAGAAGTATTACATGGATAAATATGTTAGGTAGCATTCCACATTAGAAATTCTGTTTTTATCATTTACCTACTCGAGGACGAGCAGGAATTAAGCTTGGGGATGCTTAATACGTCTCCAATGTATCTATAATTTTTTATTATTCCATGCTATTATATTATCTGTTTTGGATGTTTTATATGCATGTATATGCTATTTTATATTATTTTTGGGACTAACCTCTTAACCTAGAGCCCAGTGCCAGTTCCTGTTTTTTCCTTGTTTTTGAGTTTCGTAGAAAAGGAATACCAAACAGAGCCCAAACAGAATAAAACCTTCGCGATGATTTTTTCTTGGACCAAAAGACAACCAAGACACTTGGAGATGAAGTCAGAGGAGCCACGAGGAGGGCACAAGGACGGAGGGCGCGCCCAGGGGGTAGGGTGCGCCCCCACACTTGTGGGCCCCTCGTGCACCTCCTGACCATATTTCGCCTATATATACCCATATATCCCCAAACCAACAGGGGAAGCCACAAAAACACTTTTCCACCACCGCAACCTTCTGTACCCGTGAGATCCCATCTAGGGGCCTTTCGCGCCGTCCTGTCGGAGGGGGATTCGATCACGGAGGGATTCTACATCAACTCTATTGCCCTTCTGATGAAGCGTGAGTAGTTTATTTCAGACCTACGGGTCCATAGCTAGTAGCTAGATGGCTTCTTCTCTCTCCTTGATTCTTAATACCATGTTCTCCTCGATGTTCTTGGAGATCTATTTGATGTAATACTCTTTGGTGGTGTGTTTTTTGAGATCCGATGAATTGTGGATTTATGACCAGCTTATCTATGATTATTATTTGAATCTTCTCTGAATTCTTTTATGCATGATTTGATATCTTTGTAATTCTCTTCGGACTATCGGTTTGGTTTGGCCAACTAGATTGGTTTTTCTTGCAATGGGATAAGTGCTTGGCTTTGGATTCAATCTTGCGGTGTCCTTTCCTAGTGATAGTAGGGGAAGCAAGGCATGTATTGCATTGTTGTCATCGAGGATAAAAAGATGGGGTTTTCATCATATTGCTTGAGTTAATTCCTCTACATCATGTCATCTTACCTAATGCACTACTCCGTTCTTTATGAACTTAATACTCTAGATGCATGCTGGATAGCGGTCGATGTGTGGAGTAATAGTGGTAGATGCAGAATAATTTCGGTCTACTTGACACACACGTGATGCCTATATTCATGATCATTGCCTTAGATATCGTCATAACTTTGCACTTTTCTATCAATTCCTTGGCAGTAATTTGTTCACCCACCGTATTATTTTCTATCTTGAGAGAAGCCTCTAGTGAAACCTATGCCCCCCAGGTCTATTTTCCATCATATAAGTCTCCGATTTACTATTTTTGCAATCTTTTACTTTCCGATCTATAAACCAAAAATACCAAAAATATTTACTTTACCGTTGATCTATCTTTATAAGATCTCACTTTTGCAAGTAACTGTGAAGGGATTGACAACCCTTTTATCGCGTTGGGTGCAAGTTGTTGTTTGTTTGTGCAGGTATTCGATGACTTGTGCGTTGTCTCCTACTGGATTGATACCTTGGTTCTCAATCTGAGGGAAATACTTATCTCTACTTTGCTGCATCACCCTTTCCTCTTCAAGGAAAAAAAACCAATGCAATCTCAAGAAGTAGCACATAGCCAGCAAGCTTTATTATATGCTCACTCATTGAGGAACCCTCTTTCATCTTGCATTCAATCAAGGCCTTGGTTAATTCAAACATTCAATCCTTGCCTACTTCTTGTACAGAACTTCCAGTGACCCAAATATGAATTGAGTAGTGGATCGTTGAAAACGCTTCTGTAGTTCATGATCCATGAAGGGTAACATGAGCCACTAGACTGAATCGTAGTCATCACTACGAGCAGCGTAAGCATCAACTACTTCTGGTGTTGCGTCCTTTCTGCGAACATCACCCAGGGGCTAATCCAGCACGTACTCCTTATCACTCCTGCGAACAAATCTCAAGTTCCGGATCCAATCCGCGTAGTTTCCACCATTAGCAGCCAACTTTTCTTTCTCCAACATAGGGGCTAAGTCGAACATATTGCGAGCCATTGACGTACAACTATAGACACAAAATACATTTAGACATTTATTCATAATTAATTTTGCACTAGTATTTAACCAAATCTAATATAAAGTGCACTCCCACTCAAATTAATATCTCTCATAATTAATAGTGAGTGATTCAAGATCCAAATCTATTTCTTAGTCATTGATGTGGACATCACCGATGACGAGAATTTCGATCGGTGGGCAAACTATTGTCGATCATATCACCATATGATTCTTGTTCATCTTTCGGTGCTTTGTGCTCCGAGCTCAGAACGTTTCTGCTGGAACATCAAGGTAACCGATTGCTATCTGCACATTGTTGGGGAACGTAGCAGAAATTCAAAATTTTCCTGCGTGTCACCAAGATCTATCTATGGAGAGACTAGCAACGAGGGGAAGGAGAGTGCATCTACATACCCTTGTAGATCGCTAAGCGGAAGCGTTCAAGAGAACGGGGTTGAAGGAGTCATACTCGTCGTGATCCAAATCACCGGAGATCCTAGTGCCGAACAGACGGCACCTCCGCGTTCAACACACGTACAGCCCGGTGACGTCTCCCATGCCTTGATCCAGCAAGGAGAGAGGGAGAAGTTGAGGAAGACTCCATCCAGCAGCAGCACAACGGCGTGGTGGCGGTGGAGGAGTGTGGAAATCCTGCAGGGCTTCGCCAAGCACCGCGGGATATGAGGAGAAAGAGAGGGAGGGCTGCACCAATGAGAGAGATCAAATCGCGTGTATTGGGCAGCCCCTAGGCCAAGTATATATAGGGGAAGGGGAGGGGCTGCGCCCCCTTTAGGCCTTGTTCGGTTGAGGTGGTTTTTGAAGGGGAATGGCAGGGTTTGAGGGGGATTAGATCCCCTACAAGCTAAAATCCTCTCCAATCCCCTTGGGAGGAGGATTAAACGAACAAGGCCTTAGGGTTTCCACCCCTAGGGGTGGCGGCCAGCCTAGATCCCATCTAAGGGAGGCGGCCAAGGGGGAGGGGGAGAGGGAGGCGCACCAGGATGGGCCTTAGGGCCCATCTGCCCTAGGGTTTGCCCCCTTCTCCTCTCCCTTGCGCCTTGGGCCCTTGTGGGGGGGCGCACCAACCCACTTGGGGCTGGTCCCCTTCCACACTTGGCCCATGAAGCCCTCCGGGGCTGGTGGCCCCACTTGGTGGACCCCCGGGACCCTCCTGGTGGTCCCGGTACGTTACCGATAAAACCCGAAACCTTTCCGGTGACCAAAACAGGACTTCCCATATATAAATCTTTACCTCCGGACCATTCCGGAACTCCTCGTGACGTCCGGGATCTCATCCGGGACTCCAAACAACATTCGGTAACCACATACAAACTTCCTTTATAACCCTAGCGTCATCGAACCTTAAGTGTGTAGACCCTACGGGTTCGGGAGATATGCAGACATGACCGAGACGTTCTCCGGTCAATAACCAACAGTGGGATCTGGATACCCATGTTGGCTCCCACATGCTCCACGATGATCTCATCGGATGAACCACGATGTCAAGGAGTTAATCAATCCTGTATACAATTCCCTTTGTCTAGCGGTACGATACTTGCTCGAGATTCGATCGTCGGTATCCCGATACCTTGTTCAATCTCGTTACCGGCAAGTCTCTTTACTTGTTCCATAACACATCATCCCGTGATCAACTCCTTGATCACATTGTGCACATTATGATGATGTCCTACCGAGTGGGCCCAGAGACACCTCTCCGTCACACGGAGTGACAAATCCCAGTCTCGATTCGTGCCAACCCAACAGACACTTTCGAAGATACCCGTAGTGTACCTTTATAGCCACCCAGTTAGGTTGTGACGTTTGGCACACCCAAAGCACTCCTACGGTATCCGGGAGTTGCACAATCTCATGGTCTAAGGAAACGATACTTGACATTAGAAAAGCTTTAGCATACGAACTACACGATCTAGTGCTATGCTTAGGATTGGGTCTTGTCCATCACATCATTCTCCTAATGATGTGATCCCGTTATCAACGACATCCAATGTCCATGGTCAGGAAACCGTAACCATCTATTGATCAACGAGCTAGTCAACTAGAGGCTTACTAGGGACATGGTGTTGTCTATGTATCCACACATGTATCTGAGTTTCCTATCAATACAATTCTAGCATGGATAATAAACGATTATCATGAACAAGGAAATATAATAATAACCAATTTATTATTGCCTCTAGGGCATATTTCCAACAGTCTCCCACTTGCACTAGAGTCAATAATCCAGTTCACATCGATATGTGATTAACACTCAAGGTCACATCCCCATGTGACTAACACCCAAAGAGTTCTGGGTTTGATCATGTTATGCTTGTGAGAGAGGTTATAGTCAACGGGTCTGAACCTTTCAGATCTGTGTGTGCTTTACAAATCTCTATGTCATCTCCTAGATGCAGCTACCACGTTCTATTTGGAGCTATTCCAAATAACTGTTCTACTATATGAATCCAGTTTACTACTCAGAATAATCTGGATTAGTGTCAAAGTTTGCATCGGCGTAACCCTTTACGATGAACTCTTTTACCACCTCCATAATTGAGAAAATTCCTTAGTCCACTAGTTACTAAGGATAACTACCGCTGTCCTGTGACCCATTCTTGGATCCCTCTTGTACCCCTTGACTGACTCATGGCAAGGCACATTTCAGGTGCGGTACACAGCATAGCATACTGTAGAGCCTATGTCTTAAGCATAGGGGACGACCTTCGTCCTTTCTCTCTATTCTGCCGTGGTCGAGCTTTAAGTCTTAACTTCATACCTTACAACTCAGGCAAGAAATCCTTCTTTGACTGATCCATCTTGAACACCTTCAACATCATGTCAAGGTATGTGCTCATTTGAAAGTACCATTAAGCGTTTTGATCTATCCTTATAGATCTTCATGCTCAATGTTCAAGTAGCTTAATCCAGGCTTTCCATTGAAAAACACTTTCCAAATAACCCTATATGCTTTCCAGAAATTCTACGTCATTTCTGATCAACAATATGTCAACTACATATACTCATCAGAAATTCTATAGTGCTCCCACTCACTTCTTTGGAAATACAAGTTTCTCATAAACTTTGTATACACCCAAAATCTTTGATCATCTCATCAAAGTGTACATTCCAACTCCGAGATGCTTACTCCAGTCCTTAGAAGGATTGCTGGAGCTTTGCATACTTATTAGCATCTTTCAGGATCGACAAAACCTTCCGGTTGTATCACATACAACCTTTCCTCAAGAAAATCGTCGAGGAAACAATGTTTTTTACATCCTATCTGCAAAATTTCATAAATGATGCAGTAATTGCTAATATATAATTCCAATAGACTCTTAGCATCGCTACGTGTGAGAAAGTCTCATCGTAGTCAACTCCTTGAACTTGTCGGAAAACATCTTAACGACAAGTCGAGCTTTCTTAATGGTGATACTTACCATCATTGTCCGTCTTCCTTTTAAAATTCATATGTGCCTAACAGCCTTACGACCATCAAATAGTCCTTCCAAAGTCTACACTTTGTTTTCATATATGGATCCTCTCTCGGATTATATGGCCTTGAGCCATTTTGGAATCCAGGCCCACCATCGCTTCTCCATAGCTCATAGGTTCATTGTTGTCTAGCAACATGACTTCCAAGACAGGATTACTGTACCACTCTGAAGCAGTACGCATCCTTGTCACCCTACGAAGTACGGTAGTGACTTGATCTGAAGTTTCATGATCACTATCATAAGCTTCTACTTCAATTGGTGTAGGTGCCACAGGAACAACTTCCTGTGCCCTGCTACACCAGTTGTAGTGACGGTTCAATAACCTCATCAAGTCTCCACCATCCTCCCACTCAATTCTCGAGACAAACCTTTCCTCGAGAAAGGACCCGATTCTAGAAACAATCCCTTATTGCTTTCGAATCTGAGACAGGAGGTATACCCAACTGTTTTTGGGTGTCCTATGAAGATGCATTTATCCGCTTTGGGTTCGAGCTTATCAGCCTGAAACTTTTTCACATAAGCGTCGCAGCCCCAAACTTTTAAGAAATGACAGCTTAGGTTTCTCTAAACCATAGTTCATACGGTGTCATCTCATCGGAATTACGTGGTGCCCTTTTTAAAGTGAATGTGGTTGTCTCTAATGCCTAACCCATAAACTATCATGGTAATTTGATAAGAGACATCATGGTATGCATCATATCCAATAGAGTGCAGTTATGATGTACGGACACACCATCACACCATGGTGTTCCTGGCTGTATTGGTTGTGAAACAATTTCCACAATGTCTTAATTCTGTGCCAAACTCGTAATTCAGATATTCATCTCTATGATCATATCATAGATATTTTATCCTCTTGTCACGACGATCTTTCAACTTCACCCTGAAATTACTTGAACCTTTCAATAATTCAGACTCGTGATTCATCAAGTAAATATACTCAACATCTACTCAAATCATCTGTGAAGTAAGAACATAACGATATCCACTACATGCCTCAGCACTCATTGGACTGCACACATCAAAATGTATTACTTCCAACAAGTTGCTTTCTAGTTCCATTTTACTGAAAACGAGGCTTTCAGTCATCTTGCCCATGTGGTATGATTTGCATGTCTCAAGTGATTCAAAATCAAGTGAGTCCAAATGGTCCATTTGCATGGAGTTTCTTCATGCATATACACCAATAGACATGGTTCGCATGTCTCAAACTTTTCAAAAACGAGTGAGCCCAAAGATCCATCAACATGGAGCTTCTTCATGCGTTTTATACCGATATGACTTACGTGGCAGTGCCACAAGTAGGTGGTACTACCATTACTATCTTATATCTTTTGGCACGAACATGTGTATCACTACGATCGAGATTCAATAAACCATTCATTTTAGGTGCAAGACCATTGAAGGTATTATTCAAATAAATAGAGTAACTATTATTCTCCTTAAATGAATGACCGTATTGCGATAGGCATAATCCAATCATGTATATGCTCAACGCAAACACCAAATAACAATTATTTAGGTCTAACACCAATCTCGATGGTAGAGGGAGTATGCGATGCTTGATCACATCAAGCTTGGAAACACTTCCAACACATATCGTCATCTCACCTTTAGCTAGTCTCCGTTTATTCCGTAGCTTTTATTTCGAGTTACTAACACTTAGCAACCGAACCGGTATCTAATACCCTGGTGCTACTAGGAGTACTAGTAAAGTACACATCAACACAATGTATATCCAATATACTTCTATCGACCTTGCCAGCCTTCTAATCTACCAAGTATCTAGGGTAATTCTGCTCCAGTGGCTGTTCCCCTTATTACAGAAGCACTTAGTCTCGGGTTTGGGTTCAACCTTGGGTTTCTTCACTAGAACAGTAGCTGAATTGCCGTTTCATGAAGTATCCCTTCTTGCCCTTGCCCTTCTTGAAAGTAGTGGTTTCACCAACCATCAACAATTGATGCTCCTTCTTGATTTCTACTTTTGTGGTGTCAAACATCGCGAATATCTCAAGGATCATCATATATGTCCCAGATATATTATAGTTCATCACGAAGCTCTAGCAGCTTGGTGGTAATGACTTCGGAGAACTATCACTATTTCATCTGGAAGATCAACTCCCACTTGATTCAAGCGATTGTTGTACTCAGACAATCTGAGCACAAGCTCAATAATTGAGCTTTTCTCCCTTAGTTTGTAGGCTAAGAAAATCGTCAGAGGTCTTATACCTCTTGACGTGGGCACGAGCCTGAAATCTCAATTTCAACCCTCAAAACATCTCATATGTTTTGCAACATTTCAAAATGTCTTCGGTGCCTCAACTCTAAACCGTTTAACTGAACTATCACGTAGTTATGAAAACGTGTATGTCAGATGTTCGCAACATCCATAGACGACGTTCGAGGTTCAGCACACTGAGCGGTGCATTAAGGACATAAGCCTTCTATGAAGCAATGAGGACAATCCTCAGTTTATGGACCTAGTCCGCATAGTTGCTACTATCAACTTTCAACTAAATTTTCTCTAGGAACATATCTAAACAGTAGAACTGAAACGCGAGCTACGACATAATTTGCGAAGACCTTTTAACTATGTTCAGGATAATTAAGTTCATCTTATGAACTCCCACTCAGATAGACATCCCTCTAGTCATCTAAGTGATTACATGATCCGAGTCAACTAGGCCGTGTCCGATCATCACGTGAGACGGACTAGTCAACGTCGGTGAACATCTTCATGTTGATCGTATCTTCTATACGACTCATGCTCGACCTTTCGGTCTTCTGTGTTCCGAGGCCATGTCTATACACATGCTAGGCTCGTCAAGTCAACCTAAGTGTTTCGCGTGTGTAAATCTGTCTTACACCCGTTGTATGTAAACGTTAGAATCTATCACACCCGATCATCACGTGGTGCTTCGAAACAACGAACTGTCGCAACGGTGCACAGTTAGGGGGAACACTTTCTTGAAATTTTAATGAGGGATCATCTTATTTACTACTGTCGTTCTAAGTAAACAAGATGTATAAACATGATAAACATCACATGCAATCAAATAGTGACATGATATGGCCAATATCATATTGCTCCTTTTGATCTCCATCTTCGGGGCTCTATGATCATCTTGTCACCGGCATGACACCATGATCTCCATCATCGTGTCTTCATGAAGTTGTCTCGCCAACGATTACTTCTACTACTACAGCTAACGGTTGGCAATAAAGTAAAGTAATTACATGACGTTTATGTTAACACGCATGTCATAAATAAATTAAGACAACTCCTATGGCTCCTGCCGGTTGTCATACTCATCGACATGCAAGTCGTGATTCCTATTACAAGAACATGATCAATCTCATACATCACATATATCATTCATCACATCCTTTTGGCCATATCACATCACATAGCATACCCTGCAAAAACAAGTTAGACGTCCTCTAATTGTTGTTTGCATGTTTTACATGGCTGCTATGGGTTTCTAGCAAGAACGTTTCTTACCTACGCAAAACCACAACGTGATATGCCAATTGCTATTTACCCTTCATAAGGACCCTTTTCATCGAATCCGTTCCGACTAAAGTGGGAGAGACAGACACCCGCCAGCCACCTTATGCAACTAGTGCATGTCAGTCGGTGGAACCGGTCTCACGTAAGCGTACGTGTAAGGTTGGTCCGGGCCGCTTCATCCCACAATGCCGCCGAATCAAGATTGGACTAGTAACGGTAAGCATATTGAACAAAATCAACGCCCACAACTACTTTGTGTTCTACTCGTGCATAGAATCTACGCAATAGACCTAGCTCATGATGCCACTGTTGGGGAACGTAGCAGAAATTCAAAATTTTCCTACGTGTCACCAAGATCTATCTATGGAGAGACTAGCAATGAGGGGAAGGAGAGTGCATCTACATACCCTTGTAGATCGCTAAGCGGAAGCGTTCAAGAGAACGGGGTTGAAGGAGTCGTACTCGTCGTGATCCAAATCACCAGAGATCCTAGTGCCGAACGGACGGCACCTCCGCGTTCAACACACGTACAGTCCGGTGATGTCTCCCATGCCTTGATCCAGCAAGGAGAGAGGGAGAGGTTGAGGAAGACTCCATCCATCAGCAGCACAACGGCGTGGTGGCGGTGGAGGAGCGTGGCAATCCTGCAGGGCTTCGCCAAGCACCGCGGGATATGAGGAGAAAGAGAGGGAGGGCTGCACCAATGAGAGAGATCAAATCGCGTGTATTGGGCAGCCCCTAGGCCAAGTTTATATAGGGGAAGGGGAGGGGCTGCGCCCCCTTTAGGGTTTCCACCCCTAGGGGTGGCGGCCAGCCTAGATCCCATCTAAGGGAGGCGGCCAAGGGGGAGGGGGAGAGGGAGGCGCACCAGGATGGGCCTTAGGGCCCATCTGCCCTAGGGTTTGCCCCCTTCTCCTCTCCCTTGCGCCTTGGGCCCTTGTGGCGGGGGGGCGCACCAGCCCACTTGGGGCTGGTCCCCTTCCACACTTGGCCCATGAAGCCCTCCGGGGCTGGTGGCCCCACTTGGTGGACCCCCGGGACCCTCCCGGTGGTCCCGGTACGTTACCGATAAAACCCGAAACCTTTCCGGTGACCAAAACAGGACTTCCCATATATAAATCTTTACCTCCGGACCATTTCGGAACTCCTCGTGACGTCCGGGATCTCATCCGGGACTCCGAACAACATTCGGTAACCACATACAAACTTCCTTTATAACCCTAGCGTCATCGAACCTTAAGTGTGTAGACCCTACGGGTTCGGGAGATATGCAGACATGACTGAGACGTTCTCCGGTCAATAACCAACAGCGGGATCTGGATACCCATGTTGGCTCCCACATGCTCCACGATGATCTCATCGGATGAACCACGATGTCAAGGACTTAATCAATCCCGTATACAATTCCCTTTGTCTAGCGGTACGATACTTGCCCGAGATTCGATCGTCGGTATCCCGATACCTTGTTCAATCTCGTTACCGGCAAGTCTCTTTACTCGTTCTGTAACACATCATCCCGTGATCAACTCCTTGATCATATTGTGCACATTATGATGATGTCCTACCGAGTGGGCCCAGAGACACCTCTCCGTCACACGGAGTGACAAATCCCAGTCTCGATTCGTGCCAACCCAACAGACACTTTCGAAGATACCCGTAGTGTACCTTTATAGCCACCCAGTTACGTTGCGACGTTTAGCACACCAAAAGCACTCCTACGGTATCCGGGAGTTGCACAATCTCATGGTCTAAGGAAACGATACTTGACATTAGAAAAGCTTTAGCATACGAACTACACGTTCTAGTGCTATGCTTAGGATTGGGTCTTGTCCATCACATCATTCTCCTAATGATGTGATCCCGTTATCAACGACATCCAATGTCCATGGTCAGGAAACCGTAACCATCTATTGATCAACGAGCTAGTCAACTAGAGGCTTACTAGGGACATGGTGTTGTCTATGTATCCACACATGTATATGAGTTTCCTATCAATACAATTATAGCATGGATAATAAACGATTATCATGACAAAGGAAATATAATAATAACCAATTTATTATTTCCTCTAGGGCATATTTCCAACACACATATGGTCTAACCATCTTAGTCTTACATCTCTCATCTCGTTTGAACTCATATGGACATGACAAACTTCGCGATGCTAGAATGTCGTAGACGGTTGCAGCACTGGGAAGAGCACTTTTACTTGATATTTACTGTGAGAGATCACCCTAATAATTGACTACTGTGCAATCAAAGGGTGCAAACAACAAAGGGATAAACATCTCAGGCGGTTCATAAAAGCATGATATGGTATAGCCCTGGGCATAGGGAATCTTTGTGATCATCTTCAATCCCCAATTGAAGCGTCATGATTGCTAATATTTTGTTGCCGTGGAAACCGTTTCAAAAATGTTGTCGTGCAAGCAATTTCAGAAAACGTTGCTGTGGCGATCGTTTCAGAAAATGTTGTCGTGGCACCAAATTCTGAAATTCTGTCGTGGCACGAAATTATAGCTCCTCGTCCCGCGCCAAGTACACCTTCTCCATGTTGGGGTCCTTCGTCTATGGTTGCCATCGTCACTTGTAAAACGTAGGCCATCTCTACGATGTTTACATTAACGTGGCAATCTCGTGGCTCCAACCATCATGTCGTGATGCGCATGCCACTTAACATTACAACATATAACCATCTCATACATAAACTCATTATCGTGAAGAAGGCTATACCACATCATATGCATACCTTGCAAAACCAAGTTAGACGTCCTCTAATCAGTTTTAGCAAAAAATTAGTTACGTGGTTAACCAATTTTAACAAGTAATACAAGTTACCTACGTCCACAATTTTAGGCAATGATTCTTGATGCTAGATTAAGTTTTGGTGTGTCAAACAAGAGATTTAACTAAAAAAAATCTCTAACCCCACACTAAACTTCGTCAAATACGCGTGACCCCCTAAAAGATTATCTATCTTCGGCACCGTCTTTGTGTACGCAACATTTCACTATCCTCAACTATGGTGAAGCCCAAGCAACTATTAGCAGATCATCGGCAGCCAAATCTGATCGGTTGTTAGAACCTTGTAAGAAGCGACACCATGCAGTCAATGAATGAATCGAAGCAACACTCGAGGTAAGAACAACAAGAACATCAACCCTCACAATCACATGTGATCTAAATTGCAACCTGCATCTACTCATAAAACTGCTCATGATGCCAATGGGAAACGTAGTAGAAAACAAAAAAATCGCACTACAATCACCCAAGATCAATATGAAGATGCATAACAGGTTGGGGTCATGATCGTTACCTTCACCGAGTTTCAGCGCAAGAAGACCGCGCCGGTGTAGACTGTACTTAGAGTTCCTTGAACCATCGATGAACGATCCCTCGTACCACCCACGAATAGTCCGTTGAACTGAAGACCGAAAGCACAACCTCTCTACTTGGTTGCAAGCGTTCAGCCTTCATGACCCGGCAGCACTTCACTATCCAGAGCTAATCATTGCCGGAGAATTAGAGGGGAGGAGACTAGAACCACACCGGGATTCTAATTATGAGGACAAGAGGATTAGCCAAGCTCTAATTAGTCAACTAGGACCAACTAGAACAGGAACTAGAAGAACTAGAGGAGGCTCCAAAACTTATATATTCAAAAGAGCAAAATCCTCATGTGTATATAGGTTGGAGGGGGAGGAGAGGGCTGCCACCAAGGGGGAAAGTTTCCCCCTTGGTGCACTGGCCCTTGTCTAATTCGGCTTCCTTCCTTAGGGAAGGAGGCACTTTATTCCACTTGGACCTTTTTGGCACAAGTTGCCTTCCACGTCTTGGCCTTTTTAGGCCCGTTGGTATTTAAATTAAATATAAAATATTCCAAATACTTCTAGACCATTATATATATATGTATATATTAACATCTTCGGAAAAAAATTCCACCTATATATAATTTATCGGTAATACCCCGTATTACCCGATGCTCACCGAAAACCTTCCAATGACCCCGAAACGCTTCTGGATCCTCTCGAAACTACTCAGAATATTCATGAAATAATTCCACAAATAAATTCTCATGACCCCGTCCTACTAACGCTCAGCAGATTGTGATTGCCTTAAGCTTGTGACCTCATAGGTTCAGTAACTCACAGACATGGACGAAACTGTTCGTTCAATGACCGCCAACGGGACCGCGGACGTGCATATTGGTCCCTGTGAGCACACGAACGATATTTGAGTGAACCTTTGGTTATCATGTGATGTTCCCTTTGCTTCGCGATACTTCACAAAACCCGGGATGCATCGGTATCCTCCTGAGTCATCACCATGCTCATTATACCGAAATCCTTGTTACCGGTTTTGTTCTTATTTCTCGTTATTGTGTTCCGGCATCCCTGTGACAAAGTCACGAGTGTATGGCCAAACGATGATTGATGTCGTCACACCAAGAGGACCCTGAGAATATCTCTCCATCGTCGGAGGAGCAAATCCCACTCTCGAGCTATCCGATCACTTGTCAAATTTTCCGAGGAACCTGTAAGTTGTCGTTATGATCACCGTGTTACATGTGACGTTTTAGCAACCTCAAAGCCCATCGTATGGTAAGAAGTGACCATGAGACTCTCATGGTCTAAGGAGCAATATATCACACGTTAGCACTCCGTGTTATTACAATTGAATGTAGACGATATTATCTCAATTCATAACAAATAAGATTGGGTCGATTCAGTAGGATCATTCTTCTAATGTCATAATCTCAATTTTGTTTTAGCATCACGTTACACTTAACGATATCCTAAGATGCAGAAAACGTGATCACCAACCATACTTGAGCTAGTCCTAGAGGCAAGACTAGGAACCTTTTATTTACCGTTTATCATTCCACACGTGCATATGAGTTTTTCACTGAATCACATATTCCAGGATCACAACAGTTATAGCATAGAATAACTCTTAATTATGAATATGGAAACATAATAATACAAATATTATTGCCTCTAAGGCATATTTCCAACAGTCTCCCACTTGCACTAGAGTCAGTAACCTAGTTGCATGTTTTTTCTTAACACATATGGCTTATTCGGTGCTGCTCATGCTTTGCTAGTGGTAGAGCCCCACTCTTCAAATCCCAATGTTATTTGTGTTACTCTTCATTTGTTACATTAATGGTGACACTATATCTCCGTATAGTCCATTTTATAGTAACACTATATCTTCATATAGTCCAATTGCTATATCTCAATATAGTCAATATTTATTTGGAACTACATCAATAAACTTTTATTGATCCAGATTATATTATATTAAAAACTTCTCAAGTGTCTAACTATATCATTTATAGATCCACCATTTATCATTTTTTAAACTATTTCAAAATTATGGCCCGATAGTTTATCAGTCATGAAGTTGTCTTGTGTAACTTTTACAACAATTATTTTGTGTAACCTTTACAACAATCTCTTCATCTCCTCTCAAGGGAAGAAGCAAAGTTTTCGTCCAACTGAGGTACTTAAAACTTTAAGCAATTACCATTGTGAATCTTTTAGAGATCACTATGGTACTTACTACTAATAGTTGGCCTATTCAAAACATATGACTTTGTACATTCTAATAACACACATGATAAATTCAATTTCTGAAGTAAATTGAACCCTGTTCATCCATACATGCTCATCAACTATTGATATTGCACAGTGTTATACTGTGTGACATTTTGAGAAAACTATTGACTTTGCATAGTGTTATACAGGCAAACATGCAAGTACGGATGGAAAAGGAGGAAAATAAAAAAGGTAAATTAATCAAACAGGAAAAGAAAAAAGAAAAAGGTCCGCATGAATCTCTATGTGAAATCAAATGGTGGTAGAGGTTATAGTACTACCTCCGTCACGGTTTAGAAGGCGCGTTTGGAAATTCTCTGGAACCTAGGTGGTTATTTATTGGTTATGAGATGGGCTAAAAAAATAGCAGTATATCAGAGTACTAATTAGCTACTAGAAATAAATGCAATGCACACTAAAGCTTGTCTATTGTAAAAACGCACGCAAATTTAACTATGTCTTCTAGACCGTGAGGGAGTACCAAACTTTGTTGATTCTACTCGAGAATCAGCAAAAAGTAATTACATATGGCAGGACCAACTAATAAAAGCCGGACCGGATTTTGAAGAGTTTTAGCCGTGCTTTTACAAAGGGGGTGGACTAATAATAAACGGGAAAAGCCACGCTGTCATTTCTGCAGTAAACATCTCGTCTCAATCCCCGCGGATAAATACGCCCGCGTACAACTCACCTTCCCGTTCCCCTGTTAAACCCCACTGCACCGCACCGCACCTATCCCGCACCGTAGCAACAGAAAGAAAAAATCTCCTCCGCCGCCGCCGCCGCCGCAATGCAGCGCCTCTCCATCGGATCGCCGGGCTCGAGGCCCAGCCTGGATGCCGCCCCCGCCGCGGCCGCAGACGAGGCGGACGAGAAGGCGACGGGGAAGGCGGCCAGGGCGGCCGCGCCGGACAAGTCCATCCACCTCGTCCCGCTCCTCACGCTCCTCTGCCTCCTCGTCCTCTTCCTCTTCTCCCACGACCCGGCCACTTCCCGCGCCATCGCCGGTAAGTAGCCAGCCAAATCTTCGCTCCACTCCCTCTCCCTCGCCGGCCCTTGCTCCTAACGCCGCTCGCGCGCCCGTGCAGATTCGCCGCCCGTCCTGGCCGTCACCGCCCGCTCCCTCGAGGCCACAGGTAGGCGATAAGACTCGCGACGAACACCCTGCGTCCCGTTCCCCCATCTCTTGCCTCGTTTGATTCTCTCTCTCTCTCTCTCTCCTTTGTTCGTTCCTGCAGCGGACACGACGCCGTTGGTGGCGCGGGGCGGCGCGCACCCGCGGCTGAAGGCGGACCCGGCGCCGCGCCGCGGGCGAAGGCTGGGAGCGCCGCGGCGGTGACGGCGACGGCGACGGCGACGGCGCGGAATTGGGGAACGGGAAGGCTAAGGCTGGCCCACGTCCGCGCAAGCAGCTAGCCGTTGGAACGTACGACGCGTCCTCAGCGCACGTCTCTTTCTTCCCTCCACCCCCGTGCTGCGTCGTTGGTGGAACTTGAATGGCCGCGAGCGTTCGTCTTCCTGTGGCCTCTAGAAATTGGGATTAGATTACCAGCCGCCCGTCGCAATCGTCAATCACCATGTGTTCATACCCCATCGTCATTCTTTTCCCTTCGGTTGTTCACCTGCCATTAATTCTGTAATTCTTTTTCCGTAATTGGTAGTACTGATGAGGAAATTGATGGATAGAATTCTGGTTCAGGTGCGTCGGATTGTCCATCGTCTTTGAACTGGTTTCTGTTTCTGCCTTTTGGGTTGAATGAATGGGCTGGTTCCAGCTTTCGGGGCCAAGCTGCCGCAGGGGATCACGAGAAAATTTATTGCTCGGCAGCGGTAAAGTGGACAGACAGGCCACAACATACTGGGCGCTGGTACATTCACGTTGCTGCTGCTAGTGCAACTAGGCCTGGCTGGCTTGGCTTGGCTTGGATTGGGTCCACTGGAAGCCTCAGTTGTAACGACTATATATGTCCAAGCTGGAGCCAATGCCCTCCATCTCTCACTTTTACAAGATTCAGAGAGACATTTACAGAATGCAAGTAATTAACCTTGAAAATGATCTTTCTATAAGTATGTGCATCTTTCTATAAGTATAAGCTCTGCCACCGTGGGTATGCGATATGCCCGATCACATTTGCAAACAGATTTACCATCACGGATCGAGGGTAGTTAGCTGGCAGTGGGGCAGGCTAGCAGACAAATAGCATAGTGCAAATGTAGCGTTAATTCTAGACGAGTGATGAGCAAGTTTTGGACTAATGGATGACTTTGGCGGGACAAAGCGGGATGCCTACACGCAGGGCAAACTGCATCTCCATGGACACTAGTACAAAGCTTCGTATCTGAAACAAAAGCAAGCAAGAAAATGAAAAAGGAATACGGCAAGGAACAGAAGCAAGAAGAGATGGGAGTGGCAAAATCGTCGGTGGCGCCGGGGAGCACAGGCAACTGAGCAGTGGCCACAGCAGGAGATCCATATACAAGTGCTATCAGCAGCGCACCCCATTCCCCCGGCAAGTCACATCCACCGACAAGGAGCTTTAAACACACAACACAAATGCTGGCTGCCGCTAGCTAGCTCAGCTAAACAACAACTTACAAATGGTGAATATATGCATTATTAGTTCTTCAAACAAACATTTGTGCCTGCATGGTAAACGCACAGAGCACGCATAACCTAACACAAATGAACAAGAAAATGTGAAAAAACTGGGGAAGGCACCTAAGAATCTAAACAATCCCGCAGAAGGGATCTAAGACACGGGTCTAACTGAAAACTTATTCACACAGATCAATAAAACAAACATGAACATTTACTGTATCTTACTGAATACATAATGATTCTATGGTTTATTTATAGCCAATCATTTTAGATACGGGCTGGATTTTCTCCAAGAGAAAAGTTCACATTAGAAAGCAGCAACTAAAAGTATCGTTTGAACTAATTACACCCTTAATCACTGTCTTTAACTGGAATGAGCAAAATACGACTTATCTATGTTTTAGTGCGGCCTGCTATTATCTTCAGTTGCCAAGCACTTTCGAACTAATGCTTACTCATGATGACAACCACATTCGCAAAGGCACTTTCAAATTCACACCGACATTGAACACCACCACCGGAAAAATAAAGACAGGCGCAAAACCAAGATCTTTTGTGGGCACTAGCAGAAAAGTTATTCTTCTAAAGTTTCAACTTTCAAATCATTACCTCTGGAATAAAATTATAGTCAGGCCGTACATCCTTATATCATGCTTGCTAATATATTGACAAAGCAATTATATCTTACATTACTAAGCTGTGGGCCATAGAATAGCTCATACAGTATATTTAGAATAGCGCTGCAAATCTGTGTTCAATAAGGTGCAGAGGCAACAGAGGCCGATGGACAAGGGAGAATGGTGACTACCACAGAACACTGATAATTTATAGCAAAACTCCAGAAATATCAGGAGTGCAAAGATAGCTTTTATGTGTGTCTCTGAGTAGAAAACCGGCCTACATTATTCTAACGTTTCAACTTTCAAATCATTAACGCGAACCCTTTCACTGTTAAAAAAAAGAACATTCAAATCATTACCTCTGGAAAAATCATAGTTAGGCCGTACATTCTTATATCATGCTTGCCAATGTATTATCAATGCAATTGTATCCTTCCCCTCACATTACTAAGATGTGGGGTACCGAATACCTCATACTAGTATCTATAGAATAGCACTGCAAGTCTGTGTTCAACAAGCCACAGAGACGATACAGAGGCAGATGGACAGGATGAACGGTGATTATTCAAGAACACTGGCCATTTATATATACTTGGGAGAAAAACAAAAGCATATGCTGTTACAGCAAAACCACAGAAATATCATGGGTGCAAAGATAGTTTTCAATCGTCTAGCTTTTGAGTAGAAGTTGGCCTACATTCTTCATTTGGGTCAATAGTGATTCCGCAGCAACATCAAAGAGTACCGTGTTAGGCTATCAGATTGAAGATCAACTCAGAAGTGTTCAGGTAATAATGTGTTTTTAGGACCTTCTCTTGTTTGAAGGATGAACAAAGAGTAAGCAATTGGAATCACTTATTAGATGCATAAGAGGAAGCCGCCAGACAGGCATGAATAAGATCACAAACAGCTACGAAACAATCCCATACAAAGAGGATGACCCAGTTGACCAAGAAGAAAATATACCTTGCATCTTTTCTACTGCCAGGCTATTTGTATTCTAGGACAAAATGTGACAGTTAATCTCTTTTCTAAAGTTCAACTCACAGGTGATAAAAATAGATAATTGGCACCACGATGTATTGCTGGTCAAGACTGAAGGCCAAAGATAATGAAAGTGTATGTGCTTATCAATATTTTACATTTTCACCTACAAAGTCGACACACTGTATCTCAAGATTTATCTGAGATTTTTTTGGGGGATCAATTTGCAAGGATTTGGTGGCAAAAGGCACAAGTCATGAACATCATCATAACACTTGCATTACTTAAATGTAAATCATAGCATGTACCTGAAAATGATTTAAACAAGTTGTGAGCAGCTGCATCACACTTGGGTCACTTAAATATCCTAGCATGTACTTGGAAATGATTTAGCAGAATGAACTACAGGTGAGTGGAATCAGATGATAGCCCCTAGGAGCATAGCCTGGATGGAAAGCCTATAATCCCTAGCAGTTCCTTGTCTTCTTGGACGCTTGATCCAGCTCCGCAATTTTCCCCTGTTGCTTGGGCAGGTAACCACCTGAAAAGAACAAACCAAGCCGGAATCAAACATAAACTCTCGTGATCGTGTTACACACAATCTCAATTCCTAGCTGGGAACAATAAACCATAATCAACCTCAAACTCGTGTGCTCATTTTGTATTTCAATGAGATTTACGGTGTCACTATGTGTTGTTACCTGGCCTGGAGACGAGGTTGATGCGGGAGCGCGGGGCGGCGAACATCCAGCTGTTGTCGTCGAGAGACCTGACCTCCTTTTGTAGCGCCTCCATGACCTCCGACTTGAGCTCTGCGGGGGAACCAGACAGACCAATTCGACTGCTTAACTGAGAGGGGGAGGACATGAAGGGAGGGGAACTAGGGCTTGCGAGGTGCCGAGGGGGATGGATTTACCGGCCATGGCCTCGTCCTTGCGGTAGAGCGCGTCGATCGAGTCGGCGAGGTCGTCGGCAGCGGAGATCGCGATCCCGCCTCCCGCGCTCGCCGCCGAGACGGTCGACCTCGCCGGAGAGCTCATCGGAGATCGGCCTCGTTTGAAACGCGGCGCCCTTCCGTGTGTGTGGGTCACTGGTCAGACTCAACAGCGAATCATACGACCGCGCCAAGTGGGCCGTGTAAATGGGCCATATAAATGGGCCGGGCTGCTACTGCGCTCTGTAAGTGGGAAGCCATCCGTTCGTCTCTCTCTCCCATTCCCCAATCCCCACGACGAGATCCATCCACCCCAGAGGCCAAGAAGAGAGGAGAGAGAGAGAGAGGCCGGCGGCGGCGGCGGAGGAGCAGGCGATCGGAGATGGTGCGGAAGGCGAAGGTCGAGTTCGATGAGAGGCCGCCGGATGACTTTGACCCGAAGAACCCGTACGGGGACCCGGTGGCGATGCTGGAGTACAGGGAGCACCTGGTGCGGGAGAAGTGGATCCAGATCGAGACCGCCAAGATTATCCGCGACCGCCTCCGCTGGTGCTACCGGATCGAGGGCGTCAACCACCACCAGAAGTGCCGCCACCTCGTCGACCAGTACCTCGAGTCCACCCGCGGCGTCGGGTGGGGCAAGGACCACCGCCCGGCGGACCTCCACGGTACCGCCGCCCAAATCCTAACTCTGCCTTCAGGCCATGGTCTCGGTTTGTTTCACTGGCTGATATGGTTTGGTTGTTTGGTGTCGCGCAGAGCCCAAGAAGGTGGTCGAGGTCGAGGAGTAGCACGGTCGCTTCCGTCGCCGTTCCTGGAATGGAGAGGTCAGGGTGCTTCTTGTTATGCTCAGAATCTTAGTTATTATGCACATGATTTGTTTCAAATGCACGCACGATGCAGCTTATAGTGAAATGCACATGATTAATGTTTATCATTCCATTCACCCACTTCAGATTTCTGTTTGGGGTCACATCGCCGTGCTTAGATAGTTGGGAGCTTGGGAATGGTGTAGTAGTAGAACACCAAACATTAGCACTGGTGAACATTTTTGGTTTATAGGGGGTTTGAACTAGGACAAAAGGTTTTGTCGAGGAGTTGAGGAGGAAGGGGTTTGAACTGGAAGGGTGTTTGTCTTGGCACCTTAACTGTGTGTGCAAACTGTTCTTTCCAGCTTGTATTGAAATGGATTTTCCTCTTGTCGAACAACAAATACTGCTTGTCATGCGGACGAGGGGTATAAATCCTAAAACTTCCCAAAGAAATATCCCTCACTCAAATGCCCACCAAGTTTACTCATGACTTATCCCCGGACCAAACCTGGGTGAAAAGGAGATATATGGTAATGGGCTAGCATCATTTTCCCTATGTTGTTACCTTGCTGCTAAGACTCACTGTTGCCGCTGGCCTATTTCTTATTTTGCCTGAACCTAAGATGTTTGAATGAAGATCTACATGAAGTCAACTTTATATAGTGTGTACATTTAGTGATATTTGAATGAAGGTCTACATGAAGTCAACTTTATATAGTGTGTACATTTAGTGATATCCAGACAACTAATATTTTTGGATGTTTTTGGTTCTTGCGGTCATATTTCCCTGGATCAAATCATGATTGATTCATAATTTGTTAGCCATCATCATACTTTATCTGGCCTAACGCTGAAAGGATATCATGATTCACACATCCATGCTATAAGTTCACCTCAATTGTTAGTAAAGCTGGATTGCTGAGATGTGCTCTGCTACTCAGGCCCAGGTAACGGGTACACTGACTAACAAAGGCAGTCTGCTCTTTCAGAGTACAAGGAGTATCTTTGCTAAGCAAATTTGTCATTGCATCACCCCTTTTGGGAGTGAGCTAAAGCTACTCTTAATGTCTGAAATCACTTTTAAGTTACTTTTGAACAGTCGAAACAACTAGTCCATCAGTTCCGTAATTCTTGTGGTGGTTTTAGTTCAACTAAAACCATGACAAGAATTATGGAACGGAGGGAGTAGATAGTACCATGGACTAACACAGGCTGTCTGCTCTTTCAGAGTCGAGTTATACAAGGAGTATCTTACTATCACTAAGCGATTTGTCATTGTGTCATCCCTTTAGGGCAATTGAGCTAACACTACACTTAATGTCTGAAATCACTTTAAATGTTACTTTTAAACAGTTGAAACAACTAGATAGCTAATTTCTTCATGTAATTGCTCACACATTCTTGAAGAACCACTGCATGACTTCATCTTTAACAGTTTCTTAAAGTCCATATAAGACAGTACGAGGGTTTATCTGATTTTCTTACTGGGAACATCATCTTCCACTACTCAAGGCTCGTATCATATTCTCGTTTCAGGAAAAAATAAAGATCGTGGAGTTGCTTTTGATTGAATATATAATTTTCTTAATATCGGAGGGGGGCAGCCCCAGTGCATGTAGCTCCCGCTTGCGCAGGGTCTGGGGAAGGGTCCGACCACTTTGGGTCTATTGTACGCAGCCTTTCCCTACATTTCTGTAAGAGGCTGTTTCCAGGACTTGAACCCGTGACCTCATGGTCACAAGGCAGCAGCTTTACCAGGATCCCCTTCAATTTTCTTAATATCGGAGTGAAAGAAATTTAGTTGCACATATTATTTATTGCTACTTACTAGAGCATCTACTTGCCATGTCTCACCATTTTTTAAATTTTATTGAATGCTACTCCCTCTGTATCAAAATATAAGACGCTTTTTGATACTATGTTAGTGTCAAAAAATGTCTAATATTTTCATACAGAGCGAGTATCTACTATTTTGATTATTCTGCCTCATCTGTCTGTAATTAATCATCCTTTTATTTTCTGCCTTGCAAATGCATTTCAACTGTCTAAGAATTCTGGTGACTGTGATCTGTTGGAATAAAGACCATAACGCTGACCCTTCTATTTGACGCGCAGGTCATCTTTCCATTCGAAGTGAAGGAAGTAACTTGAACTGCCACAGCTCCTCTGTTACCTCTGAAGTTGCTGATAGGCATTTAATAAATGATGATGCGAAGCAAACATTGTTGTGTGGTGTCTGTATTTTTTTGTTGTTAACTTTAAGGAGTTAAGCAAATCGTTGCTTGGACTTACCTACCCTGTTTCCAATTTCATTTATACAAATGATGTTTAGTTGCCTTTGCCTTTGCATCTTGAGTTTACAAGTGTGTATGAAAGACGGCTCTTGCTGTGCTGTACAAGTTCTTTCTACTCTGTCACTGTGCTGCTTTTTTTGGTATGAAATGGGCTGCACATTGCCGTACTGAATGAAATGGGGAGGCAGCCGAGATTCAGGTGCCTTCGGAGAATGCAAACCAGAGGTTATGTAACTAGAGCTTCCAAAACAGAATATGTCATTTCTAATTATTCGGAGAATGCAAACCAGAGGGTCGTGTAACTAGACTTTCCAAAACAGAAAGATTATAAACAGAGTATAACATTTCTAGTTAACTGGTACTGATCCTGATGCTATAGAGCTACATACATTCTGCTTGACACAACAGGGGGGTGCTCAAGAAAAACTAGGGGGATGCTGGATATAACGTTTTCAGGTCAATATGCTCATAGCGTAATGCTGAAAAAGTTTGTCAGAACCGATACGTCAAAGCAAGCACGATTGCTCCAGTTGCAACTTCCGGATTTATTTGCCCCAGTAGAAGTTGAATTTTCTGCAAACTGGGGCAGTGGTGCTTGCTTTGACGTTGCCATTCATCCAGTACTCATCAAACTGCATCATGTGTCATGTGTGCTCTAATTTTCAACCTCAAAATAAAACTTCACTATTTCAACAGCACATGAAGTTGTAAATATTCATCAACCACAGTCCCAATAACTGAACAAATTTCTAGTAAAGGAAAATAGGTCATTATTCAAAACATGAAGTTAGAGCGGCCATAAAATAAAATAAAGCAATGAATGGTTGCAATGCAAAATGCTTATGGCTATCTTGTTCACTTTTTCAACTGAAACTGATACAGATAACAGCCAAATTCTTCCCTGCTGTTTTCACACTCTAAAGAAAAGTAAGGCACTATCACAATATCGCTATAAGGAAAACATGCCATGATGCAGCCAATAATCTGAAGTTGCACAGAGTCCAGTAAAACATGCAAGTGCACTCAAGGTTAAACATTTCAAATTATGAAGGAATATGTGGAAAGGTTGCCCTCATGCAACTTACAAACGCTTCAAATTATGTTACTCCATAAAAAAGTGGAGTATTAAGCAGGAATCCATGTTCACATTATAGGATAATCATATGTGCTTATGAGAGTTTCTCCAGTAAACCGAATTTCATAAACAGATAGTCAAGCATAGGGTAAATGACATCATTGCAGGTACATGTATATATTTAACTCTGTGGTCACAGATGTAAAATTCAGTTTTCGATGATAGAACCGGTGCCACAGACAGAACTGACTCAAGTTTGAATTTCAAATGCTAAAAGTTCAGAGAATTGCATCACCCCTTTCTTTCAAGGAGGCGATAAACTTTCAGAGCTCCGGTATCATTGGAAACATATTCATCATCGCAGTACCACTAAGATTTTGGGTTGCCATTCATCCAGTAATCATCAAGAACAAAAGGTTTGCACATCCAGAACAAATATATCTTCTTCAGAACTTGGCTTCTGTTCCCCCACTTTTGTTCTAACTAAACTGGGTGAAGCAAATTACGAAGAACAGAAAGATACCTAAACAACCGGTATGACAGGAGCAAGGAGAGAGGATTTACATTGCAGGTCCTCTGCTTGCGGCTGGTTGAAACCCAAGTAAATCCAGAACCTGTTAATCCCCATCTCCCCATCCTAATTGGTTGCTCGTTATTCCCCTCGAGTCTTGTAACCATCCTGCCACCTCACATTTCCCCCAGACATGAAAGAATTGCAGGTTTGCGAGCAAGCTATGCCGAGCAAATCCATCTCATTTCAAACAGCATGATTGCTCTGCTGCTCCTCCTCCTTGAGGGCCACGTCGTCCTTGTGAACCATATCCCAGAAGAAATCAGTAAGGACAATCTCGTAGCCGGGCATCTTCGCGTAACCGGGGAAGTAGTTGATGTCAATGACGAGATACCGGTCCCCGGCACGAACATCCCGGATCATGTCGAAGTTGAAGAGCTGCAGGCCCAGGGCACGGCGGAGCCCGCCTGCGATCTCGTTGACGAAATCAGTGGGCGGCATGACGGCGTCCTCGAGCCGCATGTCCTCGTAGTACTCCTCGGCCGTGCGCTGATTGGGGAGATTGGATACCTGCGAGAAGGAGATGGTGCCCTCGGCGGCGGCGTCCTCGAGGATCTCCTTGGAGACGTCCGGTAGGCTGCGGCGCTTGACGCAGGTGACGTGGCCGCCGACGACGTAAACCTTGAATATGACGCCGCCGTGGTTGACGAACTCCTGCAGGACGAGCGGCGGGCGGAGCTTGCGGAGCCCCTCTCGGTGGTAGACGAGGGACATCTTGTGCGACTTGGCGCTGCCGTCGGCGACGAGGGGCTTGGCGATGAGCGGGAAGCGGAGCGCGGCGAGGAGGCCCGAGTCGGCGAGCGCGGCGGCGTCGTAGACAACGACCTGGCTGGGGATGCCGAAGGTGTGGCGGTGGCCTTCGCCGTCAGCGGAGGCGGAGGCGGCGTCGGTGAGCGGGACGTCGAGCTCGGAGACGACCTGGAGCATGGAGATGCGGTTGTGGAGGCGGTCGATGGCGTGGGACGGGTCGACGACGGGGACGGAGGGGTAGCGGGCGGAGAAGGCCTGGAGCTGGGCGCGCCAGTCGTGGCCGTAGAGCTTGTGGATGACGAGGTCGAAGGGGCCCTGGTCGGCGAGGGGCCGCGCGTCGTCGACGGGGACGAGGTCCACGCCGCGCGCCGCCGCGCGGGAGATGAGCGAGGGCTTGATGAAGCTGTTCTGCTTCTTGGGCGCGAGCGCGTAGCCGACGACGTAGCGGCGGCTGTCGGCGGAGGAGGGCTCGGCGGCGGCGGCCATTGCGGACTGGGAGGGTTGGAGGAATCGGGGATTTGGATGGGGTGGATAAAGGAAGAGGAGGGGTGTGATGCCCTCTCTTTTATAAACAGATCGATTCGATCTGGAGTAATTCTCAGGTCGAAAGAATCCCCTTCGTCTCCTCTCCGCCCTGTCTCCGTGGACCGGGTCTACGCCCGTGGGCTGGCTGCATTTGTTAACAATCATCGTACGATGCTAAACCCTCATGGACCATCTCATCTTTGTTTTGGGTGTTGGTTAACCATTGCTGTTCCAGTTTTTCCTTTCCAGGACCTGTTAGTCCTTTTCACGTGAGTTTTTTTTTTCAAAACACAGTCTGGACGCAGACACTCGTGCATACGCATATACACTCATCCCTACGAATGCAGCCTTGTAAGCACATTTGAGAGATTGAGCCGGCATATTATTTTGAGATTGGCGAAGTCATCACAGACATCTTCGTAGTCGACAGAAACGTATCCTCTCACTTAACGAGCATTGCCGAAAAGGCTGAAATAAATCTAGAAAAATGAAACTTCAATTCACACCGAGTTGTTGATAGCTACACAAGGGAGAATTGTTAATGTGGTAAGTTACTCATTTTATCTAGTTTTAGTAAGTATATTCTTTCTAGGTCATGACCTTACTTGAACATGATATTCTTTCTAGGTCATTTCAGTATTTTTTTTTAGGTGTCCAGATGATACCTTAATTTGGATACATGACTTTTGTCGCACTTTTCCAAATAGCATGAGGGGAAAAATAATCTCAGTATGGCTTTTCTGGACTTTTTTTTGCAAAAAACATCAAAATCTATTTATAAAGTTCACAAAAAATACAAAGCATCTTAAACATAATACAGATTACATCAAGGTCTCTGGACCACCAAATGACCGCTATCATCATCAGAACGAGCCACCGACGCGGCGATGTCGCCGCTCTCCTACAGAAGCCGACCTGACCTTGTCAATAACAATCGGGAAGTCTTCGTGTTTGTGACCCTAAAGACTAGCGCCCTGAAACTGCAGTCGTCATCGTTGAACCCTTAAATCGATCTGAAGTGCCTGACATCAGATCTCATCATTGCACATGCACTATGAGAAACCCTAATAACCTCATTGTTTTAAAAAACGGCAGGCTTCTTTGGGCATTAATCGGCTCAAATTCAAATCACAGCACAAAAAAGTGTGAAACACATGACATCGACATGTTTTTCTTCTTTCAAAAGGAGGAAATACCCCCGACCTGTCTATTTATTGATGTACGCAGACACAACAATGGTAATAATTTTGCACAATTAAGAATGGAAAATTTGAATGATACGAGCAATTATTTTAACAAACACCCCTTCCAAGCTATATATAGGACGCATAGGGTTTCATTAAGAAAATGATTTAATAAAGAATTACACCAATTATATATGGTTTAGATGGTATAAATTTACCCCTAAAAAAGATGGTATAAAATTACAACGTTAAGGAAGTAGTTTTGGAAGCGAATACAATGAAACCAATGTCATCATAAAAATATACTCCTTTCAATACATATTAATTGTCGCTGGTTTATACTGGACAAATGTTTCTATTAACGAAACACAATACATTCTACATAAAAGAACTAAGAAAAAAGTATCTATTCGACGCTGTCACCCCTTCCTCTCCCAAGAGAGTATAGATTCCTCTTGCCCCCATTGGCACCATCGCCGGTCCTGCCTCGCGTGTGATGGCCCTAGGGCCATGGAGGTGTGTGTCGGCGTACTGGGAACAGGGGTCCCCAGACTTGCCTGCCTGCGGCCCCGTACGGCCCATCTTCACCAGCAAACACTCAAGACCCTCGCGAGGGACCGAGCCTCGCGAGGCAGACGACGCAAGACCTCCTCGGGGGCGGCCTCACCAGGTTGGCTCGCGAGGGGCGGAGAGATCAAGGCAAGGGGCACCTCGCGAGGTTCCCGTGACGCAAGCCATGACGACCAAGGCCAGACGGGCGCCAGCGCGCGCAGTGTACTTGTTTCCTCTTTGGTGTTAAAGAGGCAAGCGCAGGCGAGGAGTCCCCAGGCATCAGGCAAAGGTTTCCATATCAGTGCAACGAGACCAAGACCAGCAGGACGGCAGGACGGAGGTCACCGTGGAGCCCAGGACGGCGTCACCACCAGAACCTTTGGTAGGCGAAGGCCACCTTTTGTCAGGATAGCTTGTACTAGTTGTCCTCCTTCGAATTGGCCGTTGTGGGATCCCTTCCCGCCTAATATTTAGGAAGAGTATCAGGGCCTCTATAAATAGGGCTAGCCACCACAGTAGGAGGCAATTGGAGAGAGATCCATTCCATCCTCATACGCACAAGCTCATCGAGCTAAAGAACACCTCTCCTCAGGAGGTTGTTCTTTTCTTGTACTTGTTCATCATCAGCCTACAAGGCAATCCACCACACCACACCACACTGAAGTAGGGTATTACACCACATCGGTGGCCCGAACCAGTATAAATCTTGTGTCCCTTTGTTCTGCGAGTTCGACGCGTTGAGCCTTGAGATCACGGTGAGGGAGAGTGCAAGGGGGAGGAGAGATCTTCGTTCGCACCCCAGTGTTTGAACCTCAAGGGTTTTGCCGGAACCCAAAATCCGACATTTGGTGCGCCAGGTAGGGGTGTGCCGAAGCTCCGCCTCTACGCTTGCTTCGTCCAGCTCCATGGCAGACGCCATCCCTCTAGTTAGGCCGGCGGGCGCCTGCGGATGCACCGAGGGCATCCGGGCCTTCACCCACACCTTGCGGCAGGTGCAATGGCCGCGCAAGTTCAAGCCAGAGGTGCCACCCCGATAGACGCAGCAGATCCGGCGGCCTTCCTACAGGCATATGAGAAGGCCGTCCTCGAAGCCGGGGCGACGACCAGGTCATGGCCAACTGGTTCCCCTGGCCCTGGCCGGCATGCCATGTGCCTGGCTGCTCAGCTTGCCAGGATCTTCGGTGACCTCATTGGAGGAGCTGCGCGGTTATTACACATTATGTCACAATATTTATGCCTATAAATACATCCACTTTGCATCATGCTTTTATATCGATATTTATTGCATTATGGGTTGTTATTACACATTATGTCACAATACTTATGCCTATTCCCTCTTATTTTACAAGGTTTACATGAAGAGGGGGAATGCCGGTAACTGGAATTCTGGGCTGGAAAAGGAGCAAATATTAGAGACCTATTCTGCACATCTCCAAAAGTCTTGAAACTCCACGGGAATTATTTTCAGAATATATAAAAAATATTGGGCGAAAGAAGTACCAGAGGGGGGCCACCCACCGTCCACGAGGGTGGGGGCACGCCCTACCCCCTGGGCGCGCCGCCCTGTCTCGTGGGCACCCTGGTGGCCCTCCGATGCCATCTTTGGCTATATGGAGTGTTTCGTTGAGGAAAAAATCATAAGCAAGATCACGGGACGAAACTCCGCCGCCACGAGGCGGAACCAATCTAGGGCTCCGGTGGAGTTGTTCTGCCGGGGAAACTTCCCTCCGAGAGGGGGAAATCATCACCATCGTCATCACCAACGATCCTCCCATCGGGAGGGGGTAAATCTCCATAAACATCTTCACCAGCACCATCTCATCTCAAACCCTAGTTCATCTCTTGTATCCAATCTTTGTATCCAAACCTTAGATTGGTACCTGTGGGTTGCTAGTAGTGTTGATTACTCCTTGTAGTTGATGCTAGTTGGTTTACTTGGTGGGAGATGAAGGAAATATGCCCTAGAGGCAATAATAAAGTTATTTTTTATTTCCTTATATCATGATAAATGTTTATTATTCATGCTAGAATTGTATTAACCGGAAACATAATACTTGTGTGAATACATAAACAAACAGAGTGTCACTAGTATGCCTCTACTTGACTGGCTCGTTGATCAAAGATGGTTATGTTTCCTAACCATTGACATGAGTTGTCATTTGATTAATGAGATCACATCATTAGGAGAATGATGTGATTGACTTGACCCATTCCGTTAGCTTAGCACACGATCGTTTAGTATTCTGCTATTGCTTTCTTCATGACTTATACATGTTCCTATGACTATGAGATTATGCAACTCCCGTTTACCGGAGGAACACTTTGTGTGCTACCAAATGTCACAACGTAACTGGGTGATTATAAAGGTGCTCTACAGGTATCTCCGAAGGTACTTGTTGGGTTGGCATATTTCGAAATTAGGATTTGTCACTCCGATTGTCGGAGAGGTATCTGTGGGCCCACTCGGTAATGCACATCACTATAAGCCTTGCAAGCATTGCAACTAATGAGTTAGTTGCGGGATGATGTATTATAGAACGAGTAAAGAGACTTGCCAGTAACGAGATTGAACTAGGTATTAAGATACCGACGATCGAATCTCGGGCAAGTAACATACCGATGACAAAGGGAACAATGTATGTTGTTATGCGGTTTGACCGATAAAGATCTTCGTAGAATATGTAGGAGCCAATATGAGCATCCAGGTTCCGCTATTGGTTATTGACCGGAGACGTGTCTCGGTCATGTCTACATAGTTCTCGAACCCGTAGGGTCCGCATGCTTAAAGTTCGATGACGGTTATATTATGAGTTTATGTGTTTTGATGTACCGAAGGAAGTTCAGAGTCCCGAATGTGATCACGGACATGACAAGGAGTCTCGAAATGGTCGAGATATAAAGATACATATATTGGAAGCTTATATTTGGATATCGGAAGTGGTCCGGGTGAAATTGGGATTTTACCGGAGTACCGGGGGTTACCGCCCCCCCCCCCCGGGGGGGGGGGGGGGTTAAATGGGCCAAGATGGGCCTTAGTGGAGAAGAGGAGGGGCGGCCAGGGCAGGCCGCGCGCCCCCTCTCCCTCTAGTCTGAATTGGACAAGGAGGAGGGGGCGCCCCCCCCCCCCCCCTTTCCTTCCTCTCTCCCTCCTCCTTCCCCCTTCTCCTACTCCAACTAGGAAAGGAGGGAGTCCTACTCCCGGTGGGAGTAGGACTCCTCCCTGGCGCGCCTCCTCATGGCCGCCCGCCTCTCCCCCCTTGCTCTTTATATACGGGGGCAGGGGCACCTCTAGACACAACAATTGATCTCTTGGATCTCTTAGCCGTGTGTGGTGCCCCCCTCCACCATAGTCCACCTCGATAATATCGTAGCGGTGCTTAGGCGAAGCCCTACGTCAATAGAACATCATCATCGTGACCACGCCATCATGCTAACAGAACTCTCCCTCAAAGCTCGGCTGGATCGGAGTCGAGGGACGTCATCGAGCTGAACGTGTGTTGAACTCGGAGGTGTCGTACGTTCGATACTTGATCGGTCGGATCGTGAAGACGTATGACGACATCAACCGCGTTGTGCTATCGCTTCCGCTTTCGGTCTATGAGGGTACATGGACAACACTCTCCCCTCTCGTTGCTATGCATCACCATGATCCTCTATGTGCGTAGGTAAATTTTTGAAATTACTACGTTCCCCAACAGTGCTATCAGAGCCTGGTTTTATGTGTAGATGTTATATGCACGAGTAGAACACAACTGAGTTGTGGGCGATATAAGTCATACTCCTTACCAGCATGTCATACTTTGGTTCAGCGGTATAGTTGGATGAAGCGGCCCGGACCGACATTACGCGTACGCATACGCGAAACTGGTTCTACCGACGTGCTTTGCACACAGGTGGCTGGCGGGTGTCAGTTTCTCCAACTTTAGTTGAACCAAGTGTGGCTACGCCCGGTCCTTGAGAAGGTTAAAACAACACTAATTTGACAAACTATCATTGTGGTTTTGATGCGTAGGTAAGAACGGTTCTTGCTCAGCCCATAGCAGCCACGTAAAACTTGCAACGACAAAGTAGAGGACGTCTAACTTGTTTTTGCAGGGCATGTTGTAATGTGATATGGTCAAAGCATGATGCTATATTTTATTGTATGAGATGATCATGTTTTGTAACCAAGTTATCGGCAACTGGCAGGAGCCATATGGTTGTCGCTTTATTGTATGCAATGCAATCGCCCTGTAATGCTTTACTTTATCACTAAGCGGTAGCGATAGTCGTAGAAGCATAAGTTGGCGAGACGACAACAATGCTATGATGGAGATCAAAGTGTCGCGCCGGTGACAATGGTGATCATGAAGGTGCTTCGGAGATGAAGTTCACAAGCACAAGATGATGATGGCCATATCATATCACTTATATTGATTGCATGTGATGTTTATCTTTTATGCATCTTATCTTGCTTTGATTGACGGTAGCATTATAAGATGATCTCTCACTAAATTATCAAGGTATAAGTGTTCTCCCTGAGTATGCACCGTTGCGAAAGTTCTTCGTGCTGAGACACCACGTGATGACCGGTGTGATAGGCTTTATGTTCAAATACAACGGGTGCAAAACAGTTGCACACGCGGAATATTCAGGTTAAACTTGACGAGCCTAGCATATGCAGATATGGCCTTGGAACACTGAGACCGAAAGGTCGAGCGTGAATCATATAGTAGATATGATCAACATAGTGATGTTCACCATTGAAACTACTCCATCTCACGTGATGATCGGACATGGTTTAGTTGATTTGGATCACGTGGTCACTTAGAGGATTAGAGGGATGTCTATCTAAGTGGGAGTTCCTAAGTGATATGATTAATTGAACTTAAATTTATCATGAACTTAGTACCTGATAGTATTTTGCTTGTCTATGTTGATTGTAGATAGATGGCCCGTGTTGTTGTTCTGTTAAATTTTAATGCGTTCCTTGAGAAAGTAAAGTTGAAAGATGATGGTAGCAATTACACAGACTGGTTCGTAACTTGAGGATTATCCTCATTGCTGCACAGAAGAATTACGCCATGGAAGCACCGCTGGGTGCCAGGCCTGCTGTATATGCTGCTGATGACGTTAAGAACGTCTGGCAGAGTAAAGCTAATGACTACTTGATAGTTCAGTGTGCCATGCTTTACGGCTTAGAACCGGGACTTCAACAACGTTTTGAACGTCATGGAGCATATGAGATGTTCCAGGAGTTGAAGTTAATATTTCAAGCAAATGCCCGGATTGAGAGATATGAAGTCTCCAATAAGTTCTATAGCTGCAATATGGAGGAGAATAGTTCTGTCAGTGAACATATACTCAAATGGTCTGGGTATCATAATCACTTGACTCAACTGGGAGTTAATCTTCCTGTTGATAGTGTCATTGACAGAGTTCTTCAATCACTGCCACCAAGCTACAAAAGCTTCGTGATGAACTATAATATGCAAGGGATGAATAAAACAATTCCCGAGCTCTTCGCGATGCTAAAGGCTGCGGAGGTAGAAATCAAAAAGGAGCATCAAGTGTTGATGGTCAACAAGACCACTAGTTTCAAGAAAAAGGATAAAGGGAAGAAGAAGGGGAACTTCAAGAAGAACGGCAAACAAGTTGCTGCTCAAGAGAAGAAACCCAAGTTTGGACCTAAGCCTGAAACTGAGTGCTTCTACTGCAAACAGACTGGTCACTGGAAGCGGAACTTCCCCAAGTATTTGGCGGATAAGAAGGATGGCAAGGTGAACAAAGGTATATGTGATATACATGTTATTGACGTGTACCTCACTAATGCTCGCAGTAGCACCTGGGTATTTGATACTGGTTCTGTTGCTAATATTTGCAACTCGAAACAGTGGCTACGGATTAAGCGAAGACTGGCTAAGGATGAGGTGACGATGCGCGTGGGAAATGGTTCCAAAGTCGATGTGATCGCGGTCGGCACGCTACCTCTACATCTACCTCCGGGATTAGTTTTAGACCTAAATAATTGTTATTTGGTGCCAGCGTTGAGCATGAACATTATATCTGGATCTTGTTTGATGCGAGACGGTTATTCATTTAAATCAGAGAATAATGGTTGTTTTGTTTATATGAGTAATATCTTTTATGGTCATTCACCCTTGAAGAGTGGTCTATTTTTCTTGAATCTCGATAGTAGTGATACACATATTCATAATGTTGAAGCCAAAAGATGTAGAGTTGATAATGATAGTGCAACTTATTTGTGGCACTGCCGTTTAGGTCATATCTGTGTAAAGCGCATGAAGAAACTCCATACTGATGGTCTTTTGGAACTACTTGATTATGAATCACTTGGTACTTGCGAACCATGCCTCATGGGTAAGATGACTAAAACGCTGTTCTCCGGTACTATGGAGAGAGCAACGGATTTGTTGTAAATCATACATACAGATGTATGTGGTCCAATGAATGTTGAGGCTCGTGGCGGATATCGTTATTTTCTCACCTTCACAGATGATTTAAGCAGATATGGGTATATCTACTTAATGAAACATAAGTCTGAAACATTTGAAAAGTTCAAAGAATTTCAGAGTGAAGTTGAAAATCATCATAAAAAGAAAATAAAGATTCTACGATCTGATCGTGGAGGAGAATATTTGAGTTACGAGTTTGGTCTACATTTGAAACAATGCGGAATAGTTTCGCAACTCACGCCACCCGGAACACCACGGCGTAATGGTGTGTCCGAACGTCGTAATCGTACTTTATTAGATATGGTGCGATCAATGATGTCTCTTACTGATTTATTGTTATCGTTTTGGGGTTATGCTTCAGAGACGGCTGCATTCACGTTAAATAGGAAACCATTGAAATCCGTTGAGACGACGCCTTATGAACTGTGGTTTGGCAAGAAACCAAAGTTGTCATTTCTGAAAGTTTGGGACTGCGATGCTTATGTGAAAAAACTTCAACCTAATAAGCTCGAACCCAAATCGGAGAAATGTGTGTTCATAGGATACCCAAAGGAGACTGTTGGGTACACCTTCTATCACAGATCCGAAGGCAAAACTTTTGTTGCTAAATTCGGAGTTTTTCTAGAGAAGGAGTTTCTCTCGAAAGAAGTGAGTGGGAGAAAAGTAAAACTTGATGAGGTAACTGTACCTGCTCCCTTATTGGAAAGTAGTACATCACAGAAACTGGTTTCTGTGACACCTACACCAATTAGTGATGAAGCTAATGATAATGATCATGAAACTTCAGATCAAGTTACTACCGAACCTCGTAGATCAACCAGAGTAAGATCCGCACCAGAGTGGTACGGTAATCCTATTCTGGAAGTCATGCTACTAGATCATGATGAACCTACGAACTATGAAGAAGCGATGGTGAACCCAGATTCCGCAAAATGGCTAGAAGCCATGAAATTTGAGATGGGATCCATGTATGAGAACAAAGTGTGGACTTTGGTTGACTTGCCCGTTGATCGGCAAGCAATTGAGAATAAATGGATCTTCAAGAAGAAGACTGACCCTGACGGTAATGTTACTGTCTACAAAGCTCGACTTGTTGCAAAAGTTTTTCGACAATTTCAAGGGATTGACTACGATGAGACCTTCTCACCTGTAGCGATGCTTAAGTCTGTCTGAATCGTGTTAGCAATTTCCGCATTTTATGATTATGAAATTTGGCAAATGGATGTCAAAACTGCATTCCTGAATGGATTTCTGGAAGAAGAGTTGTATATGATGCAACCAGAAGGTTTTGTCGATCCAAAGGGAGCTAACAAAGTGTGCAAGCTCCAGCGATCCATTTATGGATTGGTGCAAGCCTCTCGGGGTTGGAATAAACGCTTTGATAGTGTGATCAAAGAATTTGGTTTTGTACAGACTTTTGGAGAAGCCTGTATTTACAAGAAAGTGAGTGGTAGCTCTGTAGCATTTCTGATATTATATGTGGATGACATATTATTGATTGGAAATGATATAGAATTTCTGGATAGCATAAAGGGATACTTGAATAAGAGTTTTTCAATGAAAGGCCTCGGCGAAGCTGCTTACATATTAGGCATCAAGATCTATAGAGATAGATCAAGACGCTTAACTGGACTTTCGCAAAGCACATACCTTGACAAAGTTTTGAAGAAGTTCAAAATGGATCAAGCAAAGAAAGGTTTCTTGCCTGTGTTACAAGGTGTGAAGTTGAGTAAGACTCAATGCCCGACCACCGCAGAAGATGGAGAGAAAATGAAAGATGTTCCCTATGCTTCAGCCATAGGCTCTATCATGTATGCAATGCTGTGTACCAGACCTGATGTGTGCCTTGCTATTAGTTTAGCAGGGAGGTACCAAAGTAATCCAGGAGTGGATCACTGGACAGCGGTCAAGAACATCCTGAAATACCTGAAAAGGACTAAGGATATGTTTCTCCTTTATGGAGGTGACAAAGAGCTAGTCGTAAATGGTTACGTCGATGCAAGCTTTGACACTGATCCGGACAATTCTAAATCGCAAACCGGATACGTGTTTACATTGAACGGTGGAGCTGTCAGTTGGTGCAGTTCTAAACAAAGCGTTGTGGCGGAATCTACGTGTGAGGCGGAGTACATAGCTGCTTCGGAAGCAGCGAATGAAGGAGTCTGCATGAAGGAGTTCATATCCGATCTAGGTATCATACCTAGTGCATCGGTGTAAGTGCATCTAGTGCCACCCCTAGTTGGTTTTGGAGTATTGACGACAAACCTAGTTGAGGGACTAATGTGTTTGTGAGAATTGCAGGATAACACAGTTAGAAGTCCCTCATTGATTCGGTTTTCCTACCAGAGATGACCCCTAAAATTGTATGAAGACATTGATGTCAAAGGTGGTATATGAAGATATTCACATTGAAGACTATGACAAGAGAAGACATCGCATGAAGCCTATGGAGCTCGAAGACTTATATCTTTCGTAGTTCTTTTTCTTCTTTGTTGAGTCATAGGAACCACCGTACTGTTAAGTGGGGTCCAAGAGAACCAGTTAGAATGACTGAAGTGATGCTTAACCAAAACCTATGTCTTCGAGTGAAGACTATGAGAGCGTATCTTGTCCAGAGTCGGACAAGTCAGCTTTGCTTGTAGCCCAAGTAAAGTTGTCGTGTGAGTTTGAAATCTGACCGTTGGAACACGTGTCAGTTCCTTAGTGACCCAGGGTCATTTCGGACAAATCAGGTCGGGTTGCCTAGTGGCTATAAATAGCCCACCCCCTACAACCATAAACGGTTGGCTGCTCAGAGTTAGAGTACGGCTTTTGTCGTTTGAGAGCAACCCACCTCGAAGCCTTTGAGAGAGAATTCCTTGCGAGGATAAATCCCTAACCACCCAGAACCAAAGAGAATTAGGCATCACTTAAGTCTTCTTGTCTGTGTGATCCGAAGACTTATTACACTTGAGGACTGTGAATCCTCCAGCCGGTTAGGCGTCGCGTTCTGAGCGTCCAAGAGACATTGTGGATCACCGGTGAACAAAGTCTGTGAAGGTTTGGGAGTCTACCTTGAAGACTTACCAGAGTGATTGGGCGAGGTCTGTGTGACCTTTGCTCAAGGGGAATACGGTGAGGACCGGGTGTCCTGAGCTGCATGTTCAGGACTTGTTGTCCGGGACTGTGTGTCCTCAGGTTTAAATACCTAGCCACCCTAACCAGACGTACAGTTGTCACAGCAACTGGAACTGGTCCAACAAATCATTGTCTTCAACTAGTCACTGGTTTCATCCTTCCCTTCCCTTTACTTACTGTTGGTCCTTGTGAAGTCATTGTATGATTGCTCTATCTTTTGTCTTCACAGAGTGACTGCGTGTTCTGTTTGGCTTCATAATATCTTCCTACCTGATCCTTACTGCCTAGTTGCTATTAGTCATTGTGCTTTCACTTCATTGAATACTTGACTATGGTTTACCTAGTGTAGTCTACCTTCCGTTGCATGGTAATAGGTTTATTTCTATTGTTTGTCTTCAAAACTTCCATGTTTTGAAGACTTTCATAAAAATCGCCTATTCACCCCCCTCTAGTCGATATAACGCACTTTCAATTGGTATCAGAGCAAGGTACTCCCTTCTTCTGTGTGATTCGGTTTAACCACCTGGAGTTTTAGCTATGTCGACTGTAGGGATAATCAAAGTCTCCGCTGCGTGCCCCGTCTTCGATGGAACTGAATATCCCTACTGGAAGAATAAGATGCGCATGCATCTTGAAGCCATTGACGTCGACCTTTGGTATGTCGTCAAGAACGGTGTTCCCAAGGCTGGAGAAGGTGTCACTGCTGCTGATGTCAAGAAGTTCATTCAGCTGGACTCTACTGGCAAGAATATCATCTGTGGTCATCTGACCAAAGGACAGTATGGCCGTGTAAGTGCTTTGGAAACATCTAAGCTAGTCTGGGACTGGCTTTCCAAGGTCAACGAAGGCGTCTCAACCCAGAGAGATCAGAGAATCAGTGTCCTTCGCAACCTCTTCAACTGCTTCAAGTGAAATGACAATGAGAATGTCCAGCTCATGTTTGATCGACTCACTAACATCACAAATGAGCTTCAAGCCCTCGGCGCTACTGAGATCACCAAGCATGAAGTCGTCAAGACACTACTGAGATCACTTGACAGTTCGTTTGACACCCTAGCCCTGATGATTCAAGAACGTCCTGATTTCAAGACACTCGATCCGTCCGACATACTTGAGAGGCTCAACACACATGAGTTTCAGCTTTCTAAGAAAAGAGATATCTACGGTCCAAACTATGGGCGAACTCGTGCCTTGAAGGCAAAAGCTATCTCCTCATCTGAAGAAGAATTTGACAGCAGTTCTGATGACCCTGAAGACATTGGAAAGGAACTTGCTATGCTTGTGAAGAAGTTCCAAAAATTCACCAAGAAGAAAGGCTTCAGGAAGTCTTCGCGATCAAGCTCAAGGAATGATGAAGCTTCTGCTCATGACTACAAGAAGAAAACATGCCACAAGTGCAAGAAAACTGGCCACTTCATCTCTGAGTGTCTGCAGTGGGACAATGAGAACAAAAAGAAGAAGAAGAGCAAGGAATATGACTCTAACGACAAGAAGAAGAAGAAATACTCAAAGTCTTCTTCCAAGTCTTCCTCAAAGTCTTCATCACACAAGAAGAGCTCATCTGGCAAGGCACATGCGTTTGTTGGCAAGGAAATGGATTCAGAGGAGGAGTCCGCTTCTGAGGAGGCGGAGGTGGAGTCTGAGGAGGAGTCCGATTCTGGCGTTGCAAGTCTGGCTACAACATACATTGCCAAGTCCATCTTCAGCACTAAAGACAATGACTTCATCACCAACACCAATGCAAATGACAAGGACTACTCCGCTCCTACCTACTGCTTCATGGAACGCGGTGCCAAGGTAAACACACGCACTACTCACTATCAAACATCTAGTGAAGATGACTCTGATTATGGTTCAAGACCCAGCTACAAAACACTCGCTAAAATTGCAACTGAACAACAGAAAGCTATGGAACATATTCAAAAACTGTTAGACAAAAGCGATGATCTGTTAGGCGCTGAAATGACTCGATCTGAGTCCTTAATTGAAGACATAAAAATCTTCACGTTAAGTATGAGGAACTTGAAAGTCGTCATGAAACGCTCTCAACAACTCATGAAAAGCTTTCCTATGATTATCTTCAAAGGAAGCAAGATCTTGAGAAATTGAGAGCGGCTCATGAAGATCTTCAAAAGGAAAACGAGTCACTTCGCGCCGAATAGATCAGTTCCGCTCAGGAAGGATTTGAACCACCATGTCTTAAATGCATTGAGCGTGATAATGCTACTTTTGTTGCTGAATGTTCTACTGCTGCTACTGTTGCAATATGTTCAACTGTTGATGTGGTAACTAACCCCTCTGTTGAGGATACCACTGCTATTGCTGATGAGAATGCTAGGTTGAAGACATTGCTTGAAACAGGGATGTACAAAAGTCTTAAAGGGCATCAGACACTATGTGATGTCCTCAAAAGGCAGATTCTGAACCGAAACCCAAGGAAAGAGGGTGTTGGGTTCGTAAGGAAAATGAATGATGATGGCTCTTACTGGAAACCTGAGCAGTACCCCAAAACCACATGGGTTGCTGCAAAGGAACCTTCAGCAGATCCATCCAATCTATCTGGCTTCACTTGTGCTAACCCCATTGTCATTGATGAATCCTTTGATGCAAACTATAAACTGTTTAAGAATCAGAATGGTGAAGTGTTTGCCAGGTATATTGGTACTAACTACAGGAATGGGCCGCCTATGAAGAAGATCTGGGTGCCGAAAAGGTGTTTGGAAAATCTTCCTGTGAATGTCATCATGACACCATAGGTGAAGAATACAAACCCCAGACCACAGGCTTCATATGGTCCAAAGGCTTCATACAGACAAAGGACTCACCTGAGTCGCACTAACGCAAATGTTTTGCAGGGAAACCATACTCAGGCCTATGAATATGAGTGCGGTTCATCGAACCGCCATGTTCATAAGACCAAGAACTATTCTGCTTATTCTTATGAGTACTATTGTCCGCCTGCAAGACTTTTTGCTAGGGCTCCAAAGCCAAAGTTCTCAGACGCTGCACTTAGACTTATCGCTTCTAAGCCACCCTTGAAGATGTGGGTGGCTAAGAAAGCTTAACTCTCTTTTGCAGGGAAAGGTCTCCAGCAAAAAACCAAAATCTTTTGACGCTTTTGCTGGGGACCTTAAACATCTTGTAGGGCGCAAGATCAAATGCCCGAATGGTCTTACTATGTACTTTGTTCCTGAATCGCTTGCTACTCTCCCTATCAGTCCTAATCTGGATCTAAGCTGTCATAACCCACTGGTTCGTCAAATGTTTTTGCTTCACAATTCTCTTCGTGAAGCCTATCCCCCTAACTGCACTGTAGGGTACGACACCAGCATCTTCAGAATGGATTATTGATAGTGGGTGTACCAACCACATGACTGGCAAAAGAAGCCTTCTTATGGACTCAACCTTACGTCCATCCGACAAGAGTCACATCACATTTGCTGACACTGGTAAAAGTAAGGTATTGGGTCTAGGTAGAGTTGCAATCTCAAAGGATCAACACATGGATAAAGTCATGCTTGTTGAATCCCTTGGCTTCAACTTAATGTCTGTCTCAATGCTTTGCAATTTGAACATGATCGTAATATTTGGAAAATATCGTTGCCTTGTTCTAATGGAATCTGACAAGTCTCTAGTGTTTGAAGGGTATCAGAAAGATGATTTGTACGTGGTAGATTTCTCAGCAGGACCACAGCTTGCCGTATGTCTTCTAGCAAAAGCTTCAGAATGCTGGCTCTGGCATCGGAGGCTAGGGCATGCTGGCATGAGGAACCTCCACACCCTTGCAAAGAAGAAGCATGTCATAGGCATCGAGGGCATCAAGTTCAAGAAAGATCACTTATGCGGTGCCTGTGAAGCAGGAAAGATGATGAGGGCCAAACATCCCTCGAAGACAGTCATGACTACTACTCGACCCTTCGAACTGCTCCACATGGATCTTTTCGGTCCCACTCATTACTCAACTCTTACTACTACTGCTTGTCTCTATGGCTTTGTCATTGTTGATGATTATTCTAGATATACTTGGGTGCACATAATCCTCTACAAGACTGAAGTGCAGGATGTCTTCAGACGCTTCGCCAATCGAACAATGAACAACTATGGCACCAAGATAAAGCACATCAGAAGTGACAATGGCACTGAATTCAAGAACACTGGCCTTGATACATATCTTGATACCTTGGGAATCACACATGAATTCTCAGCCCCGTACACGCCACAGCAGAATGGCGTCGTCGAACGCAAGAACAGAACACTCATTGAGATGGCCTGAACGATGCTTGATGAATACAAGACTCCAAGAAAATTCTGGCCTGAAGCCATTGATACTGCATGCCATACAATCAATCGTGTTTATCTTCGCAAGCTTCTGAACAAGACATCTTATGAGCTCCTTACTAGCAAGAAGCCAAATGTCAGTTACTTCAGAGTATTTGGCGCCAGGTGCTGGATCAAGGATCCACATCACACTTCAAAATTTGCACCAAAAGCACATGAGGGTTTTATGCTTGGATATGGAAAGGATTGGCACTCCTACAAAGTCTTCAATCTCTTTCATTATAAAGTGGTTGAAACAGTGGATGTGCGATTTGATGAGACTAACGGTTCACAAAGAGAACACCTGCCAAATGTGCTAGATGAAGTTCCATCCAGCGAATCAATCAAGCTAATGGGAACTGGAGAAATCATACCTTCTGAAGCTCAACCTGAAGAGGAACTTATCATCTCCGCACCTGATCAACCTGAAGACAATGCTCAGCCTAAAGACAACCCCTCTAACAACGACAATGATCACCAAGAGCAAAATCTTCACCCTGTACATCCTCGTGTTGCCAATGAAGTGCAGATTGAGAGAATAATTGATAGCATCAATGCACCCGGTCCGCTCACTTATTCAAGGGCAACTCAGCTAGCAAATTTCTGTGGGCACTTCGCATTCGTCTCAATAACATAACCCAAGAAAGTTGAAGAAGTCTTCATGGAACCTGAATGGATTCAAGCTATGCAAGAAGAGCTTCAACAGTTTGAGCTGAATAATGTATGGGAACTGGTTAAGCGTCCTGATCCTCGGAAGCACAACATAATAGGCACCAAATGGATATACCGCAACAAGCAAGATGAGCATGGTCAAGTTGTCCGAAACAAAGCTCGTATCGTTGCTCAAGGATATACTCAAGTGGAAGGCATTGACTTCGATGAAACATTTGCTCCTATGGCAAGACTTGAAGCCATACGCATACTACTGGCCTATGCAAATCATCATAACATACTTCTATATCAAATGGATGTGAAGAGCGCTTTTCTCAATGGCAAGATTGAAGAAGAAGTGTATGTTGCACAACCGCCTGGCTTTGAAGATCCAAAACATCCTGACATGGTATACAAGCTCAACAAGGCACTGTATGGCCTCAAACAAGCCCCTCAGGCCTGGTATGACACACTCAATTACTTCCTGAAGAGCAAAGGCTTCATACCTGTACAGTGAAGAGTTTGGATATATGATGCAAGAGCAATATCAGATGTCCATGATGGGAGAGCTGAAGTTCTTCCCCGGTCTTCAAATACGACAGCAACACAACGACATCTTCATATCTCAAGAGAAGTATCTCAAAGATTGCCTGAAGAAGTTCGGTATGCAAGACTGCAAAGGCTTCACGACGCCAATGCCAGCCAAGCATCATCTGGGTCCTGACGACAATGGTAAAGAGTTCGATCAAAAGGTATACCGCTCCATGATTGGTTCTTTGCTTTATCTATGTGCATCTAGGCCAGATATTATGCTTAGTGTTTGCATGTGTGCTCGATTTCAAGCAGCACCAAAGGAGTCGCATCACTTAGCTGTGAAGCGAATTCTTCGATATTTGGCTCACACCCCAACTCTAGGATTATGGTATCCAAAGGGCTCAGAGTTTGATCTGGTTGGATTCTCGGATGCTGATTATGCTGGTGACAAAGTGGATCGCAAGTCTACATCAGGCACATGTCATTTTCTGGGACAATCACTTGTATGTTGGTCTTCAAAGAAGCAGAACCGTGTATCTCTCTCCACTACTGAATCTGAATACATTGCTGCTGGATCTTGCTGCGCTCAGCTTCTGTGGATAAAGCAAACACTCAAGGACTATGGCATTCATCTGAAGCAAGTGCCACTCTACTGCGACAACGAAAGCGCCATCAAGATTGCCAACAACCCAGTTCAGCACTCGAAGACAAAGCACATTGAAATTCGTCATCACTTTCTCAGAGATCATGTTGTGAAGGAAGATATTGATATCATACACATCAACACTGAAGAGCAATTGGCAGATATCTTCACCAAGCCCTTGGATGAGAAGAGATTTTGCAAGTTACGGTGTGAGCTAAATATCTTGGAATCCTCAAATGTCCTGTGATCAGGCACACATCCTAACACTTATGCATATTGATGACTTAGATGTGCAACACACGAAGTAAAGTATATCTTCAATCAATGAAGACATACATTCTAAGTGTGAATACATTAATGTGGAATTTGACTTCGGAGCGCCAGATAATTGTGCGCCGTGTCTGGGTCTAATACTTCCTATACGGTGGGTAACGCCACCACCAAATGTTTTGTTTGAAGTGTTTCACTCATGGCGTTACATTTGCTATGTCTTCACATTTGGTTTGGCTTCAATCTCAACATGTCTTCATGATTATCTTCACTATGTTGATTATATATATATATATATATATATATATATATATATATATATATACTAGTGTTCTGTCCTCTACAGCATTCACTTATAGCTATGTCTTCTTGTTGAATCTTTTGAACTAAGTGAATGTGATCGGACCCTAACCTCTCCATGCTTTGTATCTCAAACTCTATCTCTCCAAATCATATGCATTCTATTGAAACTGTCGAATATCTTCTCTGCGTCCTTGTCAGCAGAAGATACAAAGACAAACATTAAGTCCGTTTTCAATGCTCATTCCTTCAGCTGAAACCCGGAGAAGTGGGAACGACCACCCGACAATCCAGGCGTGCGTGGGACGTGGAACAACCCCCGATATGCTGCATGACGGCCACGTGTCCCTCAGATGTGAATCGCCAGGGGCACCTGTGTAATAACGCAGTGCCGCCCCTGTACCTATAAATACACGCCTCACCACAGTCATTATCTCTTCTTCCACTCTCGCACGAACCCTAGCGCCACCACTAGCCCTCGACGACGCCGGCGACGAAGCGCTTTGCTGCCGCAACCTCTCCGACGCCGTCTTCACGCCGACCGCGGACATCGTCCTCTCCGCCGTCGCCGTAGGTGTCCTCCGTCGCCAAGTTAGGGCACGGAAGATCGAACTGCTCGGCCTCCTCTTCCACTCCGTCTAGCAGTTCTTCGTGTGGTAAATAAAACAGCCTTTTTACGACCCATTTGATCCTATAGCTTTATCACTTTCTACCACAAGCAGTTTCTATTCACACAAGTTGGATCTCTTTCATACTGCATCTCATAACTTGCCTGGTATATTCACTTATGCTTCACAAAGTAGTTAGGTTCCTCACTTGTACTGATCCGTGGATTCGTACAAATCTGGAACCAACTCCTTATCTATGAGTGAATGTCTTCGCACGATGAGGTCAATGTCTTCTAAACTGATTTATCTTCACAATCTTCTGAGAATGCATATGACCTCTTCCCCTTCCCTCGCACCTTAATGCTGTCACAGGTACATGTCCGTGGGAGAATCCCTTGGTTCTCATAGTCCGCATTCATTTGCAGAATTCTTACAGTATCACATAAATTCTCCCAAATCCAGTTCCTGTCTGTCCAGCCAGCGAAAGCCTTTGAAGCCTTTGAACGTATTGAAGCCTTTCGGTTTAAAGTTCATGGCTTCAAAGAAATCAGCAAGGAAGGGTGGCAGAAAGCGTCGTGGAGAAACATCAAGAGATCTGCCCGATGACCTCTCCGAGCTGTACAAGACAGATCCTAAAGAGGATTATAATCAGCGCAAGACATGAATCCAATGGATTCGACGTTATTGGGCAGAACAGTGGTTCAAGTACAGATTTGTGACAAAGGAATATGCTGAAAAGAATGCCATCAAGCGACCATGGGGAGACATCCTCTATAAAAATCTTCAACCCAGGACCAGAGATGAAGCCATTGAACAAGGCTTCTATCCCTGCATGGTCCGTGGGCCACAGCCTGCAGATGCACAGTCATCGTCACTACTATGGTGTCGTGACGACATTCTATTCAAGCACAACTTCCAGTTTGCCCAGAACTCAGCAAAGCAGAACAAGAAGTCATTGGGACTAGACTTCAACCCTGGTCCTTCTGCTCCAAGGGCTGACGGCACACGAGATGCAGAACCCAATGTCGTCGGTCCTTTCTACAACCTTGAAGGTCTCATCACCCATATCTTGGTTCAAGGGACAGCCGTGAATGAGCCTGCAGATGATGCTGAATCGGATGAAGCGCCTGCAGCGCCGAAGCCAAAGAAGCAGCCTAAAGCTTCAAAGCTTGCCTCTGCTCCAAAAATCTCATGGGAGAAGCCACTGGCAACTGCACCTCCTGAAGATAGTGTGCAGTCTGAAGATTTGTCACGCATCTCCAAGCCCCAGAAGGTCAAGATGCCTCTGCCACACACCGGCCAAGAACTGACAGCTGCTGCTGTTCTGCGTAATGATGCCATTGATCTGTCCAGTGATGAAGATCTTGCAGATGACGCTCTTGAGCAACTGATCAAGAGCAAAGAAGAAGCATAAATCTTCAATAATCTGCCTCTCTTTGACGTGGCAATCATTCACAACTTCATTGATGAATGGTTTGACATGCCCAACATCAGCTTCGAAGATCTGCAACTTCCCATTGGCCTTAGTGTCACCTTTCATGGCGCCATTGCTTCAGAGTTAGCTATCACCCAGCGCATTGTTGAACTGAAGCAGAAGATTGACTTTGAGAAATCTCGGTTCAAGAAGCATATGGCCAAGCTCAGCATGCAAGAGGTGAAGAACTTCAAGATTATGCTGCACGAGCTCAAGGAAGCCTTTCTCAAGAAACGTGCAGAAGCTTAGGGTTCTCGTGAGCGCATGAAGGTCCTGGCTGACAGGTGTGTGCAAGCCTACAATGAGGCTGAGAAGCGCAAGGCCCTTGGGCGTCCTGGCATCAACCCCAGGATGGCTGCAAAGAAGAAGAAGAAGCCCGCTATGGCTGAACCCGACGCACCAAGGCAGGAAGCAGTTCCCATTGTTTTCCCAACTAGCATGACTGGCTCGAAGCCAAAAGCTAGGTCTACTGCTTCAGAACTGAAGAAGATGAGGACTGCTGAGGCTGAACCAAGGAAGAGGAAACATCCTGAAGCCTCTGCTACTGCCCCTCCAAGAAAAAGCGGAAGACCAAGAAGGAACGGGCTGCTCCCACAGAGCCCTTGATTGTTGAACCCATATCCATGGTTCACCCTGACGCTGAACCTCAAGAGCGCCAACTGACTGTCTATGAGTCTGCTTTCATAGGGGCTCATGAAGCTGAAGACATTCCAGCAGTTGATCCCATCGCTGCTGAAGACATTGGTCACCATGACCATGTTGAAGATGATGCAGTTCTTCCTCAGCTCGAGCACCAACAGGTATCATCGCCTGTGCTCACGCACAGCAAGCTCATCAGCATTGGTCGTCCTCTAACGCCAATTGCTCAGGATGCATCATGGGCTGATCGCCCACAAGCACAAGAGGAAGAAGACTTTGAGGCCCAGCCAACTCCAACTCCACAGGCGTCGCCAGCGTTACGCAGGCTTCGCAAAGGACCAAGGCCTCCAGTCTCTGAGTCTGAAGCTAAAGCTGCTGAAGACATTCCGGCTGCATCAGCCGATGAAGAAGAAACCCCAAGCACTGCTACACCCCCGTCTCACCAAGAAGCTGTTCTCGAGGAGAACATGACTGTGACCGACCCTCCAGCTCGTCAAGTGGAGGTTGAGAATCTTGAGGCTGCCACCACCAACACCAATGAAGCCACTGACGCTGTCATGGCTGAAGCTAATGTGGAGCCTTCACCAACCCAAGCACCAGAAGTCAGTGAAGCCACTGATCCCACTGCTTCTGTTCCTGCACTTGCTGCTGGTCCTCAGTTCGACTATCATGTTGAGCACAGGCCTCAGGTCCAGAAGCCAATTCCCAGATTGCCCAGGTTTCCAGGTCCTGCATCAGCACCTGGATCCTTCAATGTAAATGGCTTCAAAGCAAACAACACCTTCTTCAATAGCTCCAGGAACCCCTACTCAAGGGACAAGATATCATCTGATCAGTTCTGGAGCTATCCGCAGCGAAGCTATTACTTCTGCATTCTATACAATCAAGGTCGCATCTTCCCACATAAGCGTCTTGACATTGAAGCAATAGCTGGTCTGCCCTGTCTGGAAGAAGCTCTGGATTGCTTCAAGGAGGTTGGATTGCTGCCGTTCGTCACCGACCAAGAGCATTGGAATGAAGAGTTGCTGCTCCAATTCTATGCCACACTTCACATCCGTGGGTACAACAGAGATCCGAAGACTTGGGTCCTGGAGTGGATGACAGGAAATGTTCATCACGAAGCCAAAGCCTTTGACATCATTGAGCTCACTGGTCTGCCCACTCCTGGCGATCTCTACGAACATGGCTGTCAGCTTCACAATGAAGCTGTGGAGAGCATCTTTCAGAAGCCTGAACCTAACATGAGTCAGATGCTCAGTATGATGAAGCCATTGCCCCAAGATGCTGCATATCCCACGGAGTTCTTCGTTGAAGACCTTGAGTATCTGCCAAGGACTATTTATCACATCATAAGGCGAACTCTCTGGCCCATCAAAGGACATTCTCCACATGCCAAGCTGGAAGGTGCAATGAAGACTTTGGTCTTCTATATTCTTCATGGAAAATGCTTCAATGCACAGGACTTCTTCATTCGCTAGCTTGCTGCATCAGCCTCTGATCTTTTTGGCTTGAAATTCTACGCTCCATGGATAATGCGGCAGATCAAACTCCACTCCGCTATCTCATATCAGCCGTCTGCTCGCAATCATCGGATTTTTCTGCCTGATGTGGATATGTCCGTGGAAGCCATTTATCCTGAGCCTGCCAAGGAACCTCTAAGTCTTCAGAATGCGGAGCATCAAAGTTTTTCTCAGAACATTGAAGGAGTTGAAGCAGTCACTCGTGTGTATCCTTTGGCTGGCACTACACGTGCACCGCATCCTGCTCTCACTAAAGCCACTGATAGCACAATTACCCAACGACCCAAGAAGCGCACTCGTGTTCTCAATGACCGAGAGCTTCTTGTGGCTCTTCATCAGAAACAGGATAAGCATCATGACTGGCTGAAGCGTCAAATGCAAAGCCTCTTGGTGGATGTTAATCGCATTCACAATCTTGCCACCAAGAATGCCTTTGTTGCACACGAAACCTCTCAACGCACCTGGAAAGGGCTGACGCTAATGTGCTCTGAAGATGATCTTCAAGAGGATGGCTTCTCTGAACGCTTTAAGTTTGACTCCACACCTCCTTGCAGGGCAGTGCTGCGACGAACTCCATCTCTTGAAGACTCTGAGTTCTCTTCCTCTGCTGCAACTGTGAATGCCAGAGTGATCGAGGATGAAGATGATGCTACTTCACCGCCACTTCCTTCAGCATGCTTCGACACTGCTCCAAGTTCTTCTGCACCGCCGCACACCACTGACGACCCTGCTGCTTCACCTACTCTTCATGGGAACGAGTAGATGCTCTATGTCTTCGAACCTTTTTGGTCCTTACTGACAAAAGGGGGAGAAGCATATGAGTTTGATAGTCTTCAAGCGGGTCCATATGGGCGGGTGCTTTATATTTTGCTTCGTGTTTACAACTCTAGTTTTGATACATTTGGTTCTTTGAGTTGTAACACTTAAACTCGATGGTCGTCTGCTACTTATTTGCCACCTTGTGATGCGATGATAAATCCCGCATGTGCGACGATAAATTCCGCACTTAGATCATTTTGTAGACGTCCATTTTCCATTATGCATGTCATTATCTTCACATACCTTCACATGCATAGTGGATTGTCATCATAAGTTGAAGAGGATCTCCACAAGCACAACCTGCCATGTGCATTTGCATTCCAAAAGCAAATTACTTATATGCACATCTTTAGGGGGAGCCCTTGCAACTTATGAAGACAATTCCTTATCCTTTACAATTTCACATATTATATTCCCCGTTGAAAACTTCAACTAGTTTGTCATAAATCACCAAAAAGGGGGAGATTGTAAGTGCATCTAGTGCCACCCCTAGTTGGTTTTGGAGTATTGACGACAAACCTAGTTGAGGGACTAATGTGTTTGTGAGAATTGCAGGATAACACAGGTAGAAGTCCCTCATTGATTTGGTTTTCCTACCAGAGATGACCCCTAAAAATGTATGAAGACATTGATGTCAAAGGTGGTATATGAAGATATTCACATTGAAGACTATGACAAGAGAAGACATCGCATGAAGCCTATGGAGCTCGAAGACTTAGACCTTTCATAGTTCTTTTTCTTCTTTGTTGAGTCATAGGAACCACCGTACTGTTAAGTGGGGTCCAAGAGAACCAGTCGGAATGACTAAAGTGATGCTTAACCAAAACCTATGTCTTCGAGTGAAGACTATGAGAGCGAATCTTGTCCAGAGTCGGACAAGTCAGCTTTGCTTGTAGCCCAAGTAAATTTGCCGTGTGAGTTTGAAATCTGACCGTTGGAACACGTGTCAGTTCCTTAGTGACCCAGGGTCATTTCGGACAAATCAGGTCGGGTTGCCTAGTGGCTATAAATAGCCCACCCCCTACAACCATAAACGATTGGCTGCTCAGAGTTAGAGTACGGCTTTTGTCGTTTGAGAGCAACCCACCTCGAAGCCTTTGAGAGAGAATTCCTTGCGAGGATAAAGCCCTAACCACCCAGAGCCAAAGATAATTAGGCATCACTTAAGTCTTCTTGTCTGTGTGATCTGAAGACTTATTACACTTGAGAACTGTGAATCCTCCAGCCGGTTAGGCGTCGCGTTCTGAGCGTCCAAGAGACATTGTGGATCGCCGGTGAACGAAGTCTGTGAAGGTTTGGGAGTCTACCTTGAAGACTTACTAGAGTGATTGGGCGAGGTCTGTGTGACCTTAGCTCAAGGGGAATACGGTGAGGACTGGGTGTCCTAAGCTGCGTGTTCAGGACTGGGTGTCCGGGACTGTGTGTCCTCAGGTTTAAATACCTAGCCGCCCTAACCAGATGTACAGTTGTCATAGCAACTGGAACTGGTCCAACAAATCATTGTCTTCAACTAGTCACTGGTTTCATCCTTCCTTCCCTTTACTTACTGTTGGTCCTTGTGAAGTCATTGTATGATTGCTCTATCTTTTGTCTTCACAGAGTGACTGCGTGTTCTGTTTGGCTTCATAATATCTTCCTACCTGATCCTTACTGCCTAGCTGCTATTAGTCATTGTGCTTTCACTTCATTGAATAATTGACTATGGTTTACCTAGTGTAGTCTACCTTCCGCTGCATGGTAATAGGTTTATTTCTATCATTTGTCTTCAAAACTTCCACGTTTTGAAGACTTTCATAAAAATCGCCTATTCACCCCCCTCTAGTCGATATAACGCACTTTCAATCGGGTCCAATGAAAATCTTTTGTGACAATACTGGTGCAATTGCCTTGGCAAAGGAATCCATATTTCACAAGAGAACCAAGCACATCAAGAGACGCTTCAACTCCATCCGTGATCAAGTCCAGGTGGGAGACATAGAAATTTGCAAGATACATACGGATCTGAATGTCGCAGACCCGTTGACTAAGCCTCTTCCACGAGCAAAACATGATCAGCACCAAGGCTCCATGGGTGTTAAAATCATTACTGTGTAATCTAGATTATTGACAATAGTGCAAGTGGGAGACTGAAGGAAATATGCTCTAGTGGCAATAATAAAGTTATTATTTATTTCCTTATATCATGATAAATGTTTTATTATTCATGCTAGAATTGTATTAACCGGAAACATAATACTTGTGTGAATACATAAACAAACAGAGTGTCACTAGTATGCCTCTACTTGACTAGCTCGTTGATCAAAGATGGTTATGTTTCCTAACCATTGACATGAGTTGTCATTTGATTAACGGGATCACATCATTAGGAGAATGATGTGATTGACTTGACCCATTACGTTAGCTTAGCACACGATCGTTTAGTATTCTACTATTGCTTTCTTCATGACTTATACATGTTCCTGTGACTATGAGATTATGCAACTCCCGTTTATCGGAGGAACACTTTGTGTGCTACCAAATGTCACAACGTAAATGGGTGATTATAAAGGTGCTCTACAGGTGTCTCCAAAGGTACTTGTTGGGTTGGCAGATTTCGAGATTAGGATTTGTCACTCCGATTGTCGGAGAGGTATCTGTGGGCCCACTCGGTAATGCACATCACTATAAGCCTTGCAAGCATCGCAACTAATGAGTTAGTTGCGGGATGATGTATTACATAATGAGTAAAGAGACTTGCCGGTAACGAGACTGAACTAGGTATTAAGATATCGACGATCGAATCTCGGGCAAGTAACATACCGATGACAAAGGGAACACCGTATGTTGTTATGCGGTTTGACCGATAAAGATCTTCGTAGAATATGTAGGATCCAATATGAGCATCCAGGTTCCGCTATTGGTTATTGACCGGAGACGTGTCTCGGTCATGTATACATAGTTCTCGAACCCGTAGGGTCCGCATGCTTAAAGTTCGATGACGGTTATATTATGAGTTTATGTGTTTTGATGTACCGAAGGAAGTTCGGAGTCCCGGATGTGATCACGGACATGATGAGGAGTCTCAAAATGGTCGAGACATAAAGATTGATATATTGGAAGCCTATATTGGATATCAGAAGTGTTCCGGGTGAAATCGGGATTTTACCGGAGTACGGGGGGTTACCGGACCCCCCCCCCCCCCCCGCGGGTTTAATGGGCCAAGATGGGCCTTAGTGGAGAAGAGGAGGGGCGGCCAGGGCAGGCCGCGCACCCCCTCTCCCTCTAGTCTGAATTGGACAAGGAGGAGGGGGCGGCGCCCCCCTTTCCTTCCTCTCTCCCTCCTCCTCCCCCCTTCTCCTACTCCAACTAGGAAAGGAGGGTGTCCTACTCCCGGTGGGAGTAGGACTCCTCCCTGGCGCGCCTCCTCCTGGTCGGCCGCCTCTTCCCCCTTGCTCCTTTATATACGGGGGCAGGGGGCACCTCTAGACACAATAATTGATCTCTTGGATCTCTTAGCCGTGTGCGGTGCCCCCCTCCACCATAGTCCACCTCGATAATATCGTAGCGGTGCTTAGGTGAAGCCCTGCATCGGTAGAACATCATCATCGTCACCACCCCGTCGTGCCGACATAACTCTCCCTCAAAGCTCAGCTGGATCGGAGTTCGAGGGACGTCATCGAGATGAACGTGTGCTGAACTTGGAGGTGCCGTACGTTCGGTACTTGATCGGTCGGATCGTGAAGACCTACGACTACATCAACCGCGTTGTGCTAACGCTTCTGCTTTCGTTCTACAAGGGTACATGGAAAACACTCTCCCCTCTCGTTGCTATGCATCACCATGATCCTGTGCGTGCGTAGGTAAATTTTTGAAATTACTACGTTCCCCAACAGGAGATCATATGTTCAGATCCATTATGCATATTAATACCCCTCTGATTATGAACATGAATATGCTTTGTGAGTAGTTACGTTTGTTCCTGAGGACATGGGAGAAGTCTTGCTATAAGTAGTCATGTGAATTTGGTATTCGTTTGATATTTTGATGAGATGTATGTTGTCATCCCTCTAGTGGTGTCATGTGAACGTTGACTACATGACACTTCACCATTGTTTGGGCCTAGAGGGAGGCATTGGGAAGTAATAAGTAGATGATGGGTTGCCAGAGTGACAAAAGCTTAAACCCTAGTTTATGCGTTGCTTCGTAAGGGGCTGATTTGGATCCATATGTTTCATGCTATGGTTAGGTTTACCTTAATACTTCTGTTGTAGTTGCGGATGCTTGCAATCGGGGTTAATCATAAGTGGGATGCTTGTCCAAGTAAGGGCAGTACCCAAGCACCGGTCCACCCACATATCAAATTATCAAAGTACCAAACGCGAATCATATGAACGTGATGAAAACTAGCTTGATGATAATTCCCATGTGTCCTCGGGAGCACTTTCCTTTATATAAGAGTTTGTCCAGGCTTGTCCTTTGCTACAAAAAGGATTGGGCCATATTGTTGCACCTTATTTACTTTTATTACTTGCTACCCGTTACAAATTACCTTATCACAAAACTATCTGTTATCGATAATTTTAGTGCTTGCAGAGAATACCTTGCTAAAAACCGCTTATCATTTCCTTCTGCTCCTCATTGGGTTTGACACTCTTACTTATCAAAAAGGCTACAATAGATCCCCTACACTTGTGGGTCATCAGGACTCTTTTCTGGCATCGTTGCCAGGGAGTGAAGTGCCTTTGGTAGGTGGAATTTGGTAAGGAAAAATTTATATAGTGTGCTGAAATTTACTGTCACTTGTTACTATGGAACATAATCCTTTGAGGGGCTTGTTCGGGGTATCTTCACCCCAACCAGTAGAGCAAAGAGTTGCTCCTCCACCTACTGAACCTACTGAAAATGTTTACTTTGAAATTCGTTCGGGTATGATAGAGAAACTGCTAGCTAATCCTTTTACAGGTAATGGAACATTACATCCCAATTTGCACCTAATCTATGTGGATGAAGTTTGTGGATTATTTAAACTTGCAGGTATGCCCGAGGATGTTATCAAGAAGAAGGTCTTCACTTTATATTTGAGGGGAGATGCATTGACATGGTTTAGGCTATGTGATGATACTGCATCATGGAACTACCAACGATTGAAATTGGAATTTCATCAGAAGTTTTATCCTATCACTACAAAAAAAAGACACATCCGTGACATTTTGGGCCGAACGAATTTTTTTCCTGTCATACATATGACACTTCTATGACGATAATTGTGACAAAACCTGGTATCATCATAGATGTGGTGGGCTCCTACTTCTATGACAAAAAATCATGACAGAAAATGGGCTCTTCGTCCTGGGCGGGCCAGAGACGCAGCTGCATGACATTCTTTGGGCCGTCCATGCCAGAAAAAACCATGGTAGAAGTAGGGGGAGGAAAATTTTGGGGAGTTCCCGGTTACGGTGGGAGGTCGGGGGGCGAGCGATGCGCGTTTCTCTCATACACGTACGCGCAGGTGTGCGAGGCGTTGGCTCTAACTGAACCCGAGCGAGCCGCTGGGCTCTAACTGAACCCGAGCGATTGGAGTCATGGGGAAGTGGAGTCGCCCACGTCCAATAAACCGCCACACGGCGCCCGAGGCCGCAGGCTGTTAGGGCCCGCGGCGCTTCGCCCTTGCCCTTTCGCCTCTCGGCACGGCCAAGCCCTTGCGCGCCTTGGGCCCGGGGGCTACTGTCGGCGTTCTGGGAACGGGGGTCCCCAGACTTGCTTGCCTGCGGCCTGTGGCGTGGCTCAACTGGGGGCCCAACCTGGCCCATCTTCATCAGCACAAGACTCAAGACCCTCGCGAGGCGGACGACACGGCACATCCTTAGGCGGAGCCTCCTCAGGCTGGCTCGCGAGGAGACGGAGACATCAAGGCGGGGTACCTCGCGAGGTGCCAGTGACGCAAGCCATGACGATCGAGGGTGCCAGGCGGGCGCCAGCGCGCGCGGCGTCCTTCTTTCCTCTTTGGTGCAAAGGGGTCAAGCGCAGTCGCGGAGTACCGAGGCATCAGGCAAAGGTTGCCATTTCGGTGCAACAAGACCAGGACCAAGCGGACTACGAGACGGAGGTCACCATGGAGCCCAGCACGGCGTCACCGCAGAGTCTTTCGCAGGCGAAGACCACCTTTAGTCAGGATAAGTGTACTTGTTGTCCCCCTTCAAATTAGCCCGCCATTGTTGGCTCCCTTCCCGCTCGATATTTGGGAAGAGGACCAGGGCCCCTATAAATAGGGACGGCCACCCATGAAGCAAGGGAGGAGGCTGACAGAGTTGAGGGGTCGGTCGGTTCGCAGAGTTAGTTGGTCCGGCTAGCAAGTAGAGAGAAAGAGAGAGAGAGAGAGGTGACTGAACTCCTCCCAGCAGTTCATCACCCCAGCCAAGAACAAACCCTCGCGAGGCAGTTCTTCCTTGTAATGCTCATCATCATCAGCCCCAGGAGGCAATCCATCCACCACACACTGGAGTAGGGTATTACACCACAACGGTGGCCCGAACCAGTATAAATCTTGTGTCCCTCATGCAATTCCCTTAGTAGTTTAGATCTTTGTGAGACGAGGAGGTAGAGGACGTGATTTCTGCGCGCACCCAGTGTTCGAACCTTAAGTGTCTGCCGGAACCCGAAATCCGACAGCTAGAATTAATTAGGCTTAAACTTCTGCATGCCGTTAATTATTGCCATGCCTTGGTCTTGCTGCTTTGCTCACAAAATTAATTAGGCTTAAACTTCTTCAGAGGTAGGCATTTTTATCCATGTAGGATCGATAGTGTAGCTTGTCAGTTTCTTCAGAGGTAGGCATTTTTATTCAAAAAATTGCCACTTCGCATCTTGCGTCGCAAATAAAACTGCCAGGAGCGCATTTGTAGGCTTGCTAGTGATCGATCAGTAACTTGTAAACACTGAGCGAACAGAAATAAGTAACTGTTAATGCATCTCAATGATTCACAGATCATATACAAATATGTAGCTCCAAAAGCAAAGATCAACCACTTCGGATCTTGCGTCGCAACTAAAACTAACTAGTACGATTCCCATACATAAGATCAACATGTTAATGCATCTCAATGATTCAGAGATCATATACAAATATGTAGCTCCAAAAGCAAAGATCTAGAAAAAACATATGTTCTTCCTACTAACATGGATGATTCTCTTGGCCAACATTCAGTACAGACTGAAAGACAAATTTGTTTGTGAAGTCTATAATTCCTCTTGCAAACGTAAGTGGTTTCACCAACAGCTGGAACCATGAGAATGAACCACACATGATGGAGGAACATCCACTGCAATATGATTTTGTCTTCTCTCGATCACATCGCGAGACTATTTTCAGAATACAAACTTTAACTTAGGCAAAATTATGCCCATTGTATAATCAGACCAAAGCAATGAAGCACCTAGTGTTGGCCAATAAATAGTACAGTACTACTTTTCTGCAGTCCATGAAGTGACTATCCAATCTTTCTGTGTCTATTTTAAAATGGCACTGCATGCAGTGACTATACTATTCTCTTGTGCAGTTCAACCAAAATTGCGGACACTTTGTTTGTTTGCCAAATAGCAATGGACAGACATCTCTATCTGCACAAATATCAAGCAGCTAGTAAACATATACCAAAACTTGTATTTTCAGTTTAAACATGTCTCTTCCGCTTAGCATCTGTCATGTTCTGCACTGGACAATGTGATACAGTTATGTTTTGCCCTGGACAATTTCATACTGAATTGATTTGCTGGTTCAGAGCAGAAATATAGCGCCTATTCTTCATCAGATCAAGGATATCCATGTTCGCAGTGATGGAAGAGGAGAAATCGATACAACCGAAATTGAGCATCCAATCATTGAATCCTGTCCTGCGCCTCCAATGTAGGTCCACCCTGCCAATAAATTCACATGCAAACCACTAGTATTACTATCTAATGACAGTACAAAAAGAGTAGCAAGATAGTAGCAAACCATGTACCTTCGTAATGAACAGCTCATAGTGCCACCAATTGGATATAAAGGTTTGGAAAAAAACATGCTCCTAATGTTGAACCAGTTGGACTTTTTGTGCAGTTCCACTAAAATCGAGCATCCCTGTTTGCATAGATATTGAAAGTGTGATTACTCTAAAAGTGGTACTAGTTGAAGCATAGACTCACAAATATAAGCATTCCAATTTCTTAATGGGAAAAGGTAGCAAGACTGTTTCTAACCACCTGTTTGAAGGAATAAATAAACCAACAACGGCTAATGTCAGGAAGGCATACATAGTTTTTTTCTGAAAAACTGAGCCATTCCTGACCTTTCCTCTTCTTTTAAGCAGATTTTGTGCAGTTCTACTAAAATAAAATGCCATCACCGCCTTGACAATTCAGTGACACTGTACAAAAGGAAATGACTTAACATTACATCATGATGTTAGGCATTTAGTCGACAGGCATTAGAGACAAACATACAGACCTCCTCCGATAACATAATGAATATTAATTTTAACAAAGGTGTGACTAGCTTTACCGGGATAATTTGAGTGAACTCTACACCCTTTGTTCCTTAATATAAGACGTTTTCGCGGTTCAATTTAAAGTACCCAAACATCTAATATTTAGAAAAATAGGTAGTAGTTTTCTTGAGCACATATCCGGGAAAGCTTGCCACACTTTATTTATGTCCATACGCTAATGCAACACCATTCAAATACTACAAATATACACTAATCCAGTGGCTAGTGCAATAGTAGAGTAGTTAGTTTATTACAGGGTACAGTACAATGGTTTTACTGAACAGATTTCAATAAACTCTAGCACTGGAAGGTTTCTATAAGAATTAACAATACAAAATGTAAAGGTAACAAGTTTCAGCATTGGTATACTAGCTGTGCATGAGCATTAAACCAAATACAAAAGTCTGAAGGTAACTAGCATTATTAACTAATGACAGTATAAAAAAATTGCAAACCATGTACCTCCAAGGTAAATATCATTTTGAACTCGGGGGGACCTTAAAAATTGCTATCCCAATCTTGATAATCAATCAAACATAAAAACTTGATCGAACGAATCAAGAGAACAGCCGGAGGAGGAGGTGCCCACTCTTGACCTTTCCTCTTGTCTTCATAATTGTCTGTGCAATTTAACCAAAATAAAATGACATCAGCGCCTTGGCATTTTGGTGACACTATACAAAAAAATTAACTTATCTCATGAAAGTGAGGTATGTAATCTATAAGCATTAATAGTGCAAAAATCTGAAGGTAATAACAAGTTTCATCGTTGGTATACTGGCTGTGCAATAGCATTAGAATGCCTTAGCTGAAAAATCTTTAATACATCCACAATCAACAGCTAACCCTGAAATAATCCAGTGACATTAAATGGCATTGCTTAAATTTATTGGTGGCATTAGACTGAGAGCGGCATTAGTTAAATGTGGCACATTAGACTGAGAGCGGCATTAGTTAAATGTGGCACCACTTTAGCAGTAGCATTGCTTGACTTGACTGTTGGCGTTATACTAACAGCAAAAAAAGTGGCAATAAGAGCATGGGAGGCCCATTCGGACAGTGGGCGCACTAGTACGATGTACCTCCACTGACGCAGAGTGGTGAGGGAGGTATGGTTTCCCAGAGCAACAAATATCCAGGCAGCATATGTGGATTACGTACCATTTTTGTTCTCTTTAGCCACCTTTTTCCTATGCGAGGATAACAAACCGATCGACCTGGTCATTCTCTATTGCGTTGTCATGCCTTTCTACCCTTCTTCAACCAAGAGACACAAGACTCGTTCCTTAGCTACTGATTTTCCCCTTTTCAACCTAGATGCGGGTTCAATGCCTACTCTCTTGGACAATACAGTCTCCCTTCCTTTCCTTATTCAACCCAGACATGGATTAGTCTGCATGAAGTAGGGTTTCCTTTAATAGTGCAAATTATGGTTTTCGTCTGTGTGGCCAGCAGAGCAGAGGATAACAAATTGGGAAGGTGGTGGAGTGGAAAAAGATCCAGATGCAATGACGTGGTAGATGGGGCAATAGAACAAGGTTATGGTTCAAAAAGAGGTAGCATACCTGAGGGTCGGCGGGAAGTGGCTTCGCTCGTGGTCGTCGTCCTCTGCACACACTACGACAGCGAGCTTGGGGACGGAGGCCATCCCGCACGGGCGCTAGGTCTGAGAGGACGGCCTTGTCGTCAGTGCGTGACCTCGCTCGCCGATGACGAGTGCGTCAACGCTGCACGTCCTTTTCTTCCCCGGCGGATCTGTGACCACCGGTGAGGAGGGAGAGAGGGGCCGTCTTTTTTAGATCTGGAGAGAGGGTGGTAGTGTGAGAAGCAAGTGGGCAGCCCTTAGCAAGAAAGCGCTCAAGCTCCAGCCTATATATCTTTTTATACTACTAGTACTGGAGGTGGAGTAGTCGTAGAGTAGTTTATATTTTCTCTGCGTACAGTACCAGTTAGTCATGCTTCAAAACTAATCGGCACGCCATTAAAAAAATAAAGGTCGATAACTAATGTGGCACCTTGGGCCAACGCGGCCAGATCGCATTTTGCACGAGAAATTACACACCATGTTTCGTTGACATGTGGTCCCGTTCCAACATATTAGTGAGACGACAATGAGTAGTAGGAGTATTTCCGAACGGACATGTAGGCCGGGCCGCCTCTTCGTGAACTGTGGCAAACTCACAACCGTCGACGGACTCTTCGCATTTCCCTCTCGATTTGGAACTGCTGTCACACGCTCTTCCTCTCCCTCCTCCATTTTTCTTCAGCCCTTCACCCTTTCTTCTGCCATTGTTCGATCGTCTTCTCCATGGAGGGAACAGGCCGGAAACGACCCCACTATTCTTGCCCCGATCTGAAAGATGACGTGGTCTAGCATGGCAGGTTCGTTCAAGCCCATTCTCAACTCAACTAATAACATCATTACAAAGAACCCAAGAGTCAAGGAGCGGTTTGATCTCCCCTATCTTCTTCGCCGTGACCCTGATGACTGGCGCCGACACGACGGAAGCCTCGCCCTGTGCCAGTTGATGCCGCTTGATGATGATATGTATGATGTTAAGATGCCATCGCTTGAGGGCAAGGCTTGGGCGGGCGCAAATGGAGATTGGGTTGTTTACATTGGGTCCAACTGCGAGTGGGAACTTGTGAATGTGTACACTCGTGACCTGGTTCCACTTCCAAAAATCTCAGCAGACTGCCCAGAGGTTGAGCACACCGGTATTGTATGCACGTTCAAATACAATCATGGTGACTGTCTTCTATGGAAGATAGCAATTTGTCGAGTTCCCAACCGCTCTTGGAATTACAACAACTATCAAGTTGTTGCTATCTTCGACAAGCTTGTTGCCGTCCTTCGTGGTTCGACTCAATGGATATTGCTCAAAATCAGTTTCTGTACACGGATGAGTACTGTGATGCAATTCAATATGAGGGCCTTGTGTTTGCTGCCACCACTCGTGGCACTGTTTTTGCATGGGATCCTCGTAGTTTCGGTACATTTGTCTTCCACCGTAATTATAATTGTTTCATCCACATGCGTGCGGGTTAGCAAGTTTCCCTTTACTAATTAACCTTCTTCTTGTGTTTCCAAGGTCCTGTGAACATCCCACCACCTATACTTGAAAATTTTTATAACCAAGTGGGAGATGATGATGGTGATGATCATGAGCATGAGGACGAGCAGCGCCCATATACTCTGTGGCGCCTGTCAACTAATTCCGATGGATCACCTCTTCTTGTGTGTATACAGCCCACTGATGATGTTACTGCTAAGGAAGCAGGTGTAGTCTCCCATGGTCGCACTCTCCAGACCTATTCCAACACCCGTTGCATGGTATTCGGGATGGATACTAGTGTGCTAGCTCCAACTCCTTCTCCCTGGTATAGAATTGATAGTCTTGGAGAAAACTCGCTCTTCCTTGGACAAAACTAGCCGATGATGGTGAAAGGCGATCCAACTGTTGTTGACACAATGTTAACAGTACCATTTATGAGAAGAAACTGTGTCTATACCTTGGACATTTGGGTGGTTCCCTACCCTGGTACTGATATAGTAGGTTGCTTCAGCTTGGATGATCAGTCCTGCATTGGTTTCCAGATCGACAATCGATGGCCCGTCCCAGAGAATCACTTGTGGTTCAAAGCAAGCGTTTCCAACGCCGAGGAATGGTTGAGTTTAAGTTCATTTCATTGCTTGTTATTTGTTGTGTGGTGAAAACTTTAGTATTTATAATGTATCCTCGTTGTCGATGTGGGTTGATGACCTGTTGTATGTAATAAAACGATATGCCTGTGATAAACTTACTAAATTTATGAATGGATTTCGAGTCGCTTCTCTAAGTGAGTGGTGCGACGAGGCAAAAAAATATTTTCCGAATACATAATTGTACGTGCATTGCAATAGGTTATCAGATGAGGCCAATCAACAATAGTAGTACACTATTTGTACTAGCTTCACATGCTTCGCGCGTCGGGCGGGTGTTTTTACTGTAGCCATATGTTAATGTGTTCGTGTACGTAACCAGCACCTCGAATCCTCGATACTAGTACTATATAGTAGGAGTAAGTAGTAGGAGTAGTAGGGTGGCATGGGCCAGAACAAGCATTCGCGTCCAGGAGTACGGCACACGCCACCACCACGACATCCATCTGACACCATATTATTTCTTGGAGTCCGTGCTAGAGCAATCTCTTCAACCTCGTCGTTTCTCTAACTTCAGCTATCGCGCGACGGGCGAGGTGGGGGTTTGCCGATAGTCAGTTTCCTTAACTGCGGTCCCACTTGTAAGGCCAACTCCAACGCACGACCCCAAACGGACCTCCGTTTTGCACGAACTCCAACGATAATTTTGACTGGAAAAGCAAGACCAAAGAAAACAAGAACCATAAGAATACATTTTACTACTCCTGTGAGTTGGATTAGTGCCTTCTCGATGCATTCATTGTTGATCTGCGGAGGCTCGATCTTGCGTGCTTCTTTCTTCTTTGAGTGTAAAGAAGTAGACGTTGCTTCCTCGCATCTAGTCTCATGTCTAGCATCTATTCTAGTAAGAGTATCAACAAGTGCCCTAATCTCATCTCTAGCCTCCGTGCTAGCTAAAAGTGATAGAACATCTACTAAATTGCGCTCTATCTATATATGGATGTACTCTTCTTCCCATTACAAAAACTTGCATCCATTCTACTCCCTCCGTCGCACAACACATGCCTTCTATTTGTCAAAATATATATGTATCTAGACGTGTTTTAGTATATAGGTACATCCATTTTTGAACAAATGGAAGTCAAGTATTTTGGAACGGAGGGAGTACACAATAAATTTTTTAAGTTAGCACAACTAGTCCAATCCGAGAGCACAACCGAAGATTTGGTCGGGTTCTTCCTCCTTTTGCCGACACGTGGGACATCTAGCATCTAGGTCGTGTCATGAAAGAAAATAGAGTGGTAGTTGAAGCCACGAGATGTGCATCTTGGGTTAAACTGTAAATAGAATCTTACTACTCTTGAGTAACTCCAAAAGCGGCCACTGAAGATCTTTATTGGATTTGTTTTTCATCACCAGCACGTCGAGGTGAAAGATGTGCAGGTTAAGTGGGCCCTCTTTGTTATAATATGTATAGGACTACTAGGACCTGGAGTCCATGATGTACACGGCCTTGATTGCCTTAACGGAATCAATCCCTTCTGTAAACGAGCCCTGAATCTTAGTAATATAAATATACGGCAAGGGTGAACCCAGGAGGTCATCACGCCACAAATCAATCGATCTATTGTCTTTTACACGGTATCAGAGCCTTCTCTTCTTTATCGCATCTAGACTAGATGTCGTTCGTTCCCTTCGGCGGTTCCTCAGGAGCGTCTTCCTCGACAGCCCAACCCATGGCAACCCTCGGCGACAACTCCCGTGAAAAACTTGGCCGCAATAATTTTCTTCTTTGGAAGGCGACGGTCCTTCCCCCAATCCGTGGCGCACAGCTAGATGGCTATCTCGATGGAACACTTGAAGCTCCGGCCAAGACTCTTGAAGTCCAGAAGGCCGACAAATCTGGCACCGAGATGGTGCCCAACCCTGACTACACTCGCTGGATTGCCCAGGACCAGCAGGTTCTTGGCTCGCTGCTGACCTCTCTCTCTCTCGTGAAGTACTGACTCAAGTCATCTCCATCAAGACATCCGTGCAGGTCTGGTCAGCCCTTGAGGAGATGTACTCCTCCGTCTCTCGGTCACGAGTTATCCAACTTTGGACCCTATTCGCCGACACTCGGAAAAACGAGATGACCGCCACCGCGTACTTCACAAAGATGCGGGGCATTGCAGACGAACTCACAGCAGCAGGGAAGAAGATAGAAGACGATGATCTGATCTCTCAAATCCTTGCTGGATTGGATGCAGAATACAATCCCTTTGTCTCATCCATTGCTGCCAGAACTGACGCCTACTCTTTGAGCGAAATTTATGCTCAGTTCCTTGCCTTTGATGCGCGCCTGGAGTCACAAAATTCTAGGTCGCAGCAATATAACTCCTCGGTGAATCTTGCTGCACGAGGAGGACGTGGCAAAGGAAATCGTGGCGGTAAAAACAATGGTGGTGGCAACCGCGGTGGCTACAGCAACAACAATCGCGGAGGCTACAACAACTATGGCAACAACTATAGCCACGGTAATAACAACTACTCCAACAATAATCGTGGCGGAGGACGACCAGGCCAAGGAAGTGGAGCGAATCTTCCCCGCGGTGAAAGGCCTACTTGCCAAATTTGTGGTAAGGTTGGGCATCCAGCTCATAAGTGCTGGTATCGATTTGACCCAGATTATGTCACCAAAGAGAGACATGGAGGAGTAGCTACTACCTCATATGGAGTTGACTCCAATTGGTACTTTGATACCGGAGCAACTGACCACATTACAGGGGAGCTCGACAAGCTGACAACTCGTGCTCGCTACAATGGTCCTGAACAAGTTCATGCAGCTAATGGTGCAGGTATGGCTATTAGTCACATCGGTCATGCAGTCGTTAATTCTTTTGATCATACTCAAAATTTCCATCTTAATGACGTACTTCATGTTCCTCAAGCCACTAAAAGCCTAGTTTCTGCTAGTCGTTTTGCTTTTGATAACAACACTATCGTTGAAATTCACCCTCATGCTTTTTTCGTTAAGGACCCGGCAACGAAGGAAATTCTTCTGCACGGCCCATGTGAGCATGGCCTCTACCCATTGAAATCGTCTCCTTTCTCCGGTAGACAATTTCTTGGTGCTTCAAGGCCATCACTGACAAGGTGGCACGATCATCTTGGTCATCCAGCCTCTCCAATAGTCAAGCAAGTTCTTAGGAAGTATAATTTACCATATTCCGTTGAGTCCACTAGTGAGTATGTGTGTGATTCTTGTCAAAAGGCTAAAAGTCATCAGCTTCCGTATCCTAGGTCTTTGAGTGTATCTAGTGCTCCTTTAGAGCTAGTCTTCTCTGATGTTTGGGGTCAAGCACCCGAGTCTATTGGTCGAAATAAATATTATGTAAGCTTCATCGATGATTATAGTAAATTTACTTGGATATACCTTTTACGAAACAAATCTGATGTGTTTCAATGCTTCCATGATTTCCAACATTTAGTTGAGCGCCTATTTAACACCAAAATCATAGCCATGCAAACTGATTGGGGTGGTGAGTATCACAAACTCAACTCTTTTTTCCAGCATATTGGCATTACTCATCATGTTTCGTGTCCACATGCACATCAACAAAATGGTTCTGCCGAGAGAAAGCATCGTCATATCGTTGAGGTCGGACTTGCATTGCTTGCTCATGCCTCTATGCATCTTAAGTTCTGGGATGAAGCGTTTCTTTCTGCTGTATACCTTATTAATCGTGTTCCTAGTCGAGTCATCAATATGCTTTCTCCGCTTGAACGACTCTTCGATGAAAAACTCGAATATTCATCTCTTCGCATTTTTGGTTGTGCATGTTGGCCCAATCTTCGACCATATAACACTCGAAAATTAGCTTTCTGCTCTACTCGATGCGCTTTCCTAGGCTACAGTAACAAACACAAGGGATACAGGTGTCTTGATATTTCCTCCGGTCGTATATATATCTCTCGTGATGTTATTTTTGATGAATCCGTGTTTCCTTTTTCGCAACTTCATCCAAATGCCAGAGCCCGTCTTAGAGCCGAAATCCTTCTTTTGCCTTCAGACCTTCAGAATCCTATGAGTACTGATCAAGGGGGTGATGATTTGCATGATCATGTGACTAATCCTACTAATGTGTCTGATGCTTGTGTTGACAGTACCCAGGAATAGGAAAAACATGGGCAAAAGAGCTACGGTGGCCTTGATTTTATGTGTGCAGTTGGTGGCAGCAGGCCCGAGTTGGACTGTAGCGGATTGCATGCATGTCCAGAATCTACGGCAGCACCAGGACTCGCTCGTTCCATAGGTCAGCATGGGCCCAGATGCCAACGCCCAGTCCTCATCAGCCGCATGGTGCATGCAGAGCCCCTTTGGCACGCACCAAACCAAGCACGCCCACGCATGGGAACCGCGGGGCCCATACCGAACCGGCCGCAACTGTGCCCTGGTCTCCTGCGCCAAGTGGCGCTACCGAAGTGGGCGCACATCCAGCACGAAGCCAACAAACGTCCTCGTCTGCATCTTTTTCAGGATCTCCAGCCAACAAAGAAACTTCTTTGGGTGTCGACAGCGATGGATCTTCTGTGGCTTCACCAGTTCAACAAATAATGCAGCCGCCCTCTGTTCCTGATCGCGTCGTGACCCACTCATGTAATAATATTTTCAAACCCAAGATTATCACAGATGGGCGAGTTCGATGGTGCAATTTGTGCACGACTGGTGAACCAAATAGTCTTACAGAAGCTCTTCAGGATAAAAACTGGAAAGAAGCTATGGACGAGGAATATTCTGCATTGATAAAAAACAATACATGGCATCTTGTGCCAGCTCAGAAGGGTACACATATTATAGACTACAAGTGGGTCTACAAAATAAAAAGGAAATCTGATGGAGAGATTGATAGATACAAAGCGCGACTTGTTGCCAAGGGATTCAAGCAGAGATATGGGATTGATTATGAGGACACATTTAGTCCAGTTGTCAAAGCAGCAACAATTCGGTTAGTTCTTGCGTTGGCAGTATCTAACAATTGGAGCCTTTGTCAGCTAGATGTGAAGAATGCGTTCCTTCATGGTGTTCTAGAAGAGAATGTGTGCATGAGGCAACCTCCAGGATATGAAGATCCAGCCAGGAGGCAATATGTGTGTAAATTGGATAAAGCTCTATATGGCCTGAAATAGGCTCCTCGGGCGTGGTTTTCTAGACTCAGCTCAAAATTATTGGCATTGGGATTCTCCTCTTCATGGGCAGACACATCATTGTTCTTCTTCAGTCGAGGTGGAGTTATAGTGTATCTTCTCATCTATGTGGACGACATCATAGTCGCGAGTTCGTCCAATGCTGCTGTTGAAGCCTTGCTCAAAGATCTTCAGTGTGATTTTGCTCTCAAGGATTTGGGAAATTTCCATTATTTCCTTGGTATTGAGGTGAAAAGGAAAAATAATGGAATAATGTTGACACAGGAGAAATATGCCAATGATCTTCTCAAACGAGTTGCAATGCAACACTGCAAGCCGTCGGATACACCACTCTCAGTTTCAGAAAAGTTGTCAGCTGAAGATGGTGATCGACTGAGTGATGATGATGAAACTAGATACAGAAGTATAGTGGGAGCATTGCAGTACTTGACCTTCACAAGGCCAGATATTGCTTTTGCTGTGAATAAAGTTTGTCAATTTCTTCATTCACCCACTAGCATACACTGGACTGCAGTTAAGCGAATTCTACGATACATCAAAGGTACATTTGGAGTAGGACTAAATATTACAAAGTCGAAGTCTACCCTTGTGAGTGCCTTCTTAGATGCAGATTGGGCTGGGAGTCCTGATGATCGTAGATCCACAGGTGGTTTTGCTGTATATTTTGGTGACAATCTTGTTTCTTGGAGTGCTCGAAAACAAGCAATAGTGTCGAGGTCAAGCATAGAATCAGAGTACAAATCCCTAGCCAATGAAACAGCTGAAATCATTTGGATCCAAACACTTCTCAAGGATCTCGGAGTCAGTCAACCTAGGGCAGCATGTCTATGGTGTGACAATATTGGAGCAACGTATCTCTCAGCTAATCCAATATTTCATGCTCGGACTAAACACATTGAGGTTGACTATCACTTTGTTAGAGAGAGAGTTGCAGATAAGCTTCTTGAGATCCGATTCATTCCCTCTGGTGATCAGGTAGCGGATGGCTTCACGAAAGCACTTGCTACTAGACAGTTAGAAGCATTCAAACGCAATCTTAACTTAGATAAGTTATGATTGAGGGGGGGGGTGTTAGAATATGTATAGGACTACTACTAGGACCTGGAGTCCATGATGTACACGGCCTTGATTGCCTTGACGGAATCAATCCGTTCTGTAAACGAGCCCTGAATCTTAGTAATATAAATATACGGCAAGGGTGAACCCAGGAGGTCATCACGCCACAAGTCAATCGATCTATTGTCTTTTACACTCTTGCGTTTTCACTGACATATGGGGCCGCATGTGAGCAAACAGACGATGGGCTCCGTGCGTCCGCTGGCTGGCTGAGAAGAGAGATAGAGGAGGGTTGAGCATGGACTGCAGGAAATTTGTTCTACGTACCTCGATATAGGCTCGATATAGTGGGGTGGCATGGGCAGCATTCACGTCTAGCAGTACGGCACACGCCACCCACACGAGTCCCATCCGACACCAATTTTCTTAGAGTCCGTGCTACAACCATCCCTTCTCCCTCTTGTTTTCTCAGCCATCGCGCGGTGGGCGGGGTGAGGGTTTGCCGATAGTCGATTTGCTCAACTGCGGTCCCACTTGTAAGTGAAAATGCAACACCGCACACATTCCCGCTTGAGCGGTGTGCCAGACCAACTGTGTGGGGGTGCGACACGAACACGGCAGGCTTTTCCTTTTGAACTCGTAACTTGTAAAATTTGGTTCTGCTCCATAGCGCGACCGATAGATAGAAAATAACGATTTTGCCTAGAGTAATGAGAAGTTTGGTTCTGGCGCCGTTCATGCATGGAGTACGTACGAAAATTATGAAGTTGATGCCAAAGGTAAGATAATTACTGTAGTATCATATACTACTACATGGATTTGATAGAAAGATAAAAATACATACGGATCCATCAACGACATCCTCACGCCCTAGTGCGCCGGGTCACCAACCGACGTGTGAGGAGCAGCGGCGTTGGCGGCAAGCTCAACGTCCTTCTGAACAGTGCCATCCAAGGTTGCCCTGCGGTCCAAGAAGGCCAACGTCCCATCGTCCTCCTCTTGCATGTAGTAGTCCTTGTGGACGATTTGCGCGTAGACGTGGGTGACTATGTCGATGGTGTCTTGCTGCGCCAGGCGCTGCACGGCGAGCGCGACCTCGAGGTGGACATTCTCCAGCGCGACGGCGGGCAGTCGCAGGGCCACTAGTGCGTCGAAGAGGTTGTCACCATAGTGGCTGTTGAGGGTGGCGGGCATCGCAGAGCCTGGGCGCGTCGGCTGGAGGCTTACGTCAAAGTCGTCTGCAAGCTTTTTGACGACGGTGAACTTGCCGAGGAAACCGACGAGGACCTCATTGAACAAGGAGACGAAGCTGTCGTCCAAGCGGCCCCTCGCCCTGGCGGCCTCAAGCAATACTACCTGGAGACATTCCTCGGTGCCGGGCGGCAGGCCGGCGTCGTGGACCATCTGGCACAGCCGGCTGATGCTCGCGCTCATCACCTCCATGGGTCTAGCTTAGCTTCTACTACTAGTCAACTGATCTTGCGATTCGAGTGATCACTCTTGCCCTTGGTTAGCGTGCGTAGGTGCGTAGGATTTCGTACTACTCCTCGGCCCTCTACTGCACCTGCCTTTGGCTGTATGATAGGTGGGCCAGCCACCCCCTGGGCCCACGTGTCATTCACCCAAAGGCAGTTGCCGGAAGTCAATGAAGCTACGTCCCCCTCCGTGCCGGTGCAGTATAGTCATCTGACTGGACCTCTAGTTGGGGCCAAACGCGAGAAGTTTGATGTTTACTGGTTTATTGGCCCCCTTTGCATTTTGCGCCAAGTTATGACCTTTGATTTAACTAATAAAATGTTAATGCATGTAAACAAAAATGTTGTGTAAGTCACCTTACAAAAACCAAATAATCCCAAAATACTTAGGCACGGTGCATTAACTCCCTCCTTGTTTCTTATTTCGTGACATATCAACCAATGAGAGATGTGGGCCGTGCATGCTTTCAATGACTTGAGACTACCAAACATGACATGCAGTGTTTAGTTCATTGCATGTAATCCTATTAGTACTCTAGTTAGCGAAAAACATTAAGTTCTCTCGCCGATAGGAATAAAACACCATGTATTTATTTACAGAGGAAGTAGTACATTTTTTGTGACATGCATTACTAGATATTGCTAGTCAAATACTAAAATCTAGATGGACATGGTAGTACTCCTAAATCCAGACGGTGGTGCTACTAGTACTAGTAGTAGTACTACCAATCTAGTAGTAGGAGTACTAGCACTGTACTACCCGTTGGTCAAATTATTACGTGCTGCTCCTCACAGTGAAGTGACAAGACCCTGCGCCAGAGATGACACCTGAGTATAGGCGTCGTGTTCGGCATACCATAGTCAGCCTCACCATCTGCAGTCACTATCATCATGGCTGTAGAGCTAGCCTTCTTACAACTAGCCCTGTTCGACATAATTTCCCGTGCGCAGATGCCCGTGCATTGCACGGAACACCAAGATTGGGGTGGACGGCTCCGACAGCGGCCATCACGCCAGATTTTTCCACGGCCTTCTAGATGTGGTGGGGAGGAGATAAGGCTGATTGTGAGAGACAAGGAGTTATTTGTAAATAGGGAACAAGTGTGGGCATCTTTTTGCAAAAATGGAGAAGCTTGGTTTGTATGCGTCAGATCTAGATCCGACGGCTATTGGTGAAAGATGGGAGGCACAACATCATCACCAACTCAGGACCTGTTTGATTCGCAGGATTTTGAAAATGCAGGAACAGGACATGACAATATTACAAGTTTCAAACTGATATTACAAATGTTAGGAGTAATGCTTCACCTACGAAGAGGGAATTACTAGGAAGTTTACGTAAGAACATTCGTTACTTTAGGTGGATGCAGCATTATCGTACAAACTAAAATCCACCGCCTTGACAAGTCACTAATGGGCAAATAAGTTTTCGAGTCTCTGGCCACTTGATGTTTCAAAAACAAATTCAGCTTCTGCGGAGACTTTGTCATTTAGGCTTAGATGCTTGCGGTGATCAGCACGTCATTCATTGTTATGCTAGAGAACGCCAAACCTCATTACCTTGAGCACACTTGCCTCGAGAACAAAGAACCTGGCCAACTTAATCTCAGATGTGCTGCCTCGGTAGTTGATCAAATCAATTTCTGTAAGATGGAGATCAAGGCATTTGATGAGATTGTTGTAGTGCAGCACATTTTTCATTTCGGGTCTTTTTTTATCTGCAAAAGAAGAGAACATATTAGAGCAGCTGGCTGCATAAGATTGTCGTGTCATCAAGAGGTACCGATATCATTCGCTCATACGATAGGGTTGGCTGGCTAGTGATATTCTTTCTCTCTCTCTCTCTCTCTCTCTCTCTCTCTCTTTCTGTTTCCTCTCATTTAACTAGGAGCATGTGAAGAGCTTGGGCATTTGTTGCATTCCACTATGTGGTCGATGCCATATTTCGCAAAAGTATGCCACATAATATGCATCGATGTCAAATCAAAAGATTTTGGCACCGCTCTCGTGATGTGAGAGAGTTGGCACCGCTGTGCACACAGACCCACATGTATAAACAAATCAATCAAACCAACTACACCAGCCTCTCACTCTCCCAAACAAGTGTTTTTTATTGCCTCAGTCCTCTCTCTCTCCCACGCAGTGTTTTTTCATTGCGTGAGTTAATTTGTCACCGGAGCAAAGTAGGTGATCTAGATTGGGGCACCAGGTGAGAAATGGAGGGGCATCGATGCCAAATGCATCACAAGTGAATTTGGCACATGTTTTGGCCTACATAGCCCACTTTTGTACTCCCTCCGTCCCAAAATTCTTGTCTTAAATTTGTCTAAATACAGATGTATCTAGTTACATTTTAGTGTTAGATACATCCGTATCTAAACAAATGTAAGACAAGAATTTTGGGACAGAGGGAATACTACCTCGTATTTAGTATAAAATTTTGACCATAGATTTACCTAAGAAAATGCCAATGCATGTCACTAAAAATTACACAATTATGTTCAAATACGAATCCAACGATATAGTTATTAGTGAGAGGCATTAACATTTTGTCAGTTAAATCTATGGTCAAATTTTGATACTACAAAATTGGAAGAGTAAACCAGGACGGAGGTAGTACTTGCTCTTAGGGTAACCATAGAGTTACTGGAGTAGTCCAAGTTACTTTCCACTATGACTAGCCTAGGGTACTATAGTAGTACAACATAAAAACGATGCAGGTGATCACGTGAGAAAAAATACAAAAAACATTTCTTTCGGTGCAGTGCGTAGATGCAGTTTTGAACACTACACTTGTCATCGTAATTTGGGAAAATGACGAAAAAATTGAGCTACGTTGTGATTACCGTTTACTTATAGGAAAGAAGTTTCACCTCGATGAGTAGCTTCTCCATGCACGGAAAGCATGTAAGGAATCCAACAACTTGATCCAGATTGGGGCCGATAGATTTTAGTGTTAAGATCTTCACTGTGCGCATGGACTGGGTCAAGCTTGTGGGAATCATTTTCTGGAAGACGGTCGTAAATACATCAAGAAGAAATTAAAAAAATGTGAATTTCAAGAAGACGGAGAAGAAGATGAATCCTGTACCTGAACGATTACGGATCCAATAAAGAGTTCGGAGAATTTGGCAGACGAGTACACCAACACTGTCAATTTCGGCACGTCAATGACCCTGATTTTTGTTGGACCTTCTAGATCCGATAAAAGCAATCTCTCAAGGAAAGGCGCATTCTCAATGACCATAACATGGAACAACTGGAGTGATTTCTTCCCAATTGATGTCTTGTTGCGGGGCCAGCAAGACACATAAATCCATTGGAGATTCATCGAGGCGTTGTGGAGGCTAATGAACCCGTGGATCTGCTCAAGACGAAGGTACTCGAGCGCAGTACAACTGCGGAGCAGGTGCTCCATAGCCTTCTTCAAGATTGACAATGTCGAAGAGGTAGAGCTGCTTGAGTTGAGGGAGAAGAAGGGTGGGTGCGGCATTAATCTAGGGAAGATAGCAGGAGCTGAAGCTGGCGCGGCGCAGCATTGGCGTGAGGCGGAGCCCGGACTGTGGCAGAGAGCGACATCGTCCAGCTTCAAAGCTGAGCTCCTCGAGCTGATCTAGGGCAGGGGATAAGAACCACTCGTCGAACTTGGGTTGGACCTGATGACCCACAAGTATAGGGGATCTATCATAGTCCTTTCGATAAGTAAGAGTGTCGAACCCAACGAGGAGCAGAAGGAAATGATAAGCGGTTTTCAGCAAGGTATTCTCTGCAAGTACTGAAATAAGTGGTAACAGATAGTTTTGTGATCGGATAAATTGTAACGAGCAACAAGTAACAAAAGTAAATAAAGTGCAGCAAGGTGGCCCAATCCTTTTGTAGCAAAGGACAAGCCGGAACAAACTCTTATAATAGGAAAAGCGCTCCCGAGGACACATGGGAATATCATCAAGCTAGTTTTCATCACGTTCATATTATTCGTGTTTGATACTTTGATAATTTGATATGTGGGTGGACCGGTGCTTGGGTGCTGTTCTTACTTGAACAAGCATCCCACTTATGATTAACCTCTATTGCAAGCATCCGCAACTACAACAAAAGTATTAAGGTAAACCTAACCATAGCATGAAACATATGGATCCAAATCAGCCCCTTACGAAGCAGCGCATAAACTAGGGTTTAAGCTTCTGTCACTCTAGCAACCCATCATCTACTTATTACTTCCCAATGCCTTCCTCTAGGCCCAAATAATGGTGAAGTGTTATGTAGTCGATGTTCACATAACACCACTAGAGGCTAGACAACATACATCTTATCAAAATATCAAACAAATACAAAATTCACATGACTACTAATAGCAAGACTTCTCCCTTGTCCTCAGGAACAAACGTAATTACTCACAAAGCATATTCATGTTCATAATCAGAGGGGTAATAATATGCATATAGGATCTGAACATACGATCTTCCACCAAATAATCCAATTAGCATCAACTACAAGGAGTAATCAACACTACTAGCAACCTACTAGCACCAATCCCGGACTTTAAGACAAGAATTGGATACAAGAGATGAACTAGGGTTTGGAGATGAGATGGTGCTGGTGAAGATGTTGATGGAGATTGCCCTCTCCTGATGAGAGGAGCGTTGGTGATGACGATGGTGATGATTTCCCCCTCCCGGAGGGAAGTGTCCCCGGCAGAACAGCTGTGCCGGAGCTCTAGATTGGATCCGCCAAGGTTCCGCCTCGTGGCGGCGGAGTCTTGTCCCGAAAAGTTCCTTCTTATTTTTTTCTCATCGAAAGACTTCATATAGGAGAAGATGGACGTCGGAGAGCCACCAGGGGGCCCACGAGGTAGGGGGCGCACCCTCCACCCTCATGAGCAGGGTGTGGGCCCCCTGGCCTTCATCTTTGGCGAGGATTTTTCTTTATTTATTTTAAGACGTTCCATGGAGTTTCAGGACTTTTGGAGTTGCGCAGAATAGGTCTCTAATATTTGCTCCTTTTCCAGCCCAGAATTCCAGCTGCCGGCATTCTCCCTCCTTATGTAAACCTTGTAAAATAAAAGAGAATAGCCATAAGTATTGTGACATAAAGTGAAATAACAGTCCATAATGCAATAAATATCGATATAAAAGCATGATGCAAAATGGACGTATCAACTCCCCCAAGCTTAGACCTCGCTTGTCCTCAAGTGAAAAGCCGATAACAATAAATATGTCCTCATGTTTAGAGGTAGAGGCGTCGATAAAAACAAAATACGGACATGAAGGCATCATGATTATTCTCATAACAACATCATATATAGATTTTGTCATATGATTACTTCTGTTCAAGTGATGATCTATTCACAATGCAAAGGTATAAATCATAAACCTTATTGGGCTCCAACAAACTATAATCTCAGTCATTGCAGCAATTGCAATTTATCATAACATCGAAAAGAGTCTATGTCAGAGCTAAAAAGCAAGTCCACATACTCAATTATCATTTAGTCCTCCATAATTGCTAACACTCACGCAATACTTGTGGTTACGGAGTTTTAATCGGACACAGAGAAAGATAGGGGCTTATAGTTTTGCCCCACAACCTTTTACCTCAAGGGTAATGTCAAGAATAATGGTTCATGCTCCCCTACATCCAATTAGATATATATATATATATCATGTTCTTTCCAACATGCTGAGCTTGCCAAAGGATAAAATGAAAAAGAAAAGGTGAAGATCACCATGACTCTTGCATAAGGTAGACGATAATAATAAAGGATAGGCCCTTCGCAGAGGGAAGCAGAGGTTGCCATGCGCTTTTATGGTTTGGTGCACAAAATCTCAATGCGAAAGAATGTCACTTTATATTGCCCCTTGTGATATGAACCATTATTATGCAGTCCGTCGCTTTTATTACTTCCACATCACAAGATCGTATAAAGCTTATTTCTCCCACACCAATCAATCATACATATTTAGAGCAATTTTTATTGCTTTGCATCGACGACAACTTACTTGAAGGATCTTACTGAATCCATAGGTAGATATGGTGGACTCTCATGGCAAAACTGTTTTAAGGGTATTTGGAAGCACAAGTAGTATTTCTACTTGGTGCTGAGAATTTGGCTAGCATGAGGGGGAAAGGCAAGCTCAACAAGTTAGAGGATCCATGACAACATACTTTATCTCAGATATAAGAAAGACATGACTCATTATGTTGTCTTCCTTGTCCAACATCAACTCTTTAGCATGTCATATTTTAATGAGTGCTCCCAATCATAAAAGATGTCAATGATAATATATCTATATGTGAAAACCTCTGTTTCCTTATTACTTCCTATTAATTGCAACAATGACCAAAGCTATGTTTGCCAACTCCCAACAACTTTTAATCATCATACCTTTCTATGTGAAGTCATTACTCTCAATAAGATCAATATGAACTCTTTGTTTCTTTTTATTCTTTTCTTCTTTCTTTTATTCATCCAAAATCATGGCAAAATAATCAAGCCCTTGACTCAACACTAATCTTTATTATATATAGCTCACAGACTCGATTACAAAGAGAGATCATAAAGCAAACTCAAAACTAGATCATGCCATAAACGTTATTCTACTAGATCAAGATACTACTAATAAGATCGAACTAAGAAAAATGGTAAAGATAGGAGTTGTGATTGTGATACGATACCGGGGCACCTCCCCCAAGCTTGGCAGTTGCCAAGGGGAGTGCCCATACCCATGTGATTATATCTCCTTGGTTGGTGAAGAAGGTGGAGGTGTTGTTGATGATGCATGCTTGTCATCCATCTTCCAAGGCATAGGTTCACCATCATAGAAGGATGATCGAGTCTCTGGAATCCTCGAATCTGTAGCCAAACTCATTCTTTTGAATCTATATTCATACTCACAGTTTTGGTTTTGCAGGTCATAGATTTGGGCTTGAAGATGCTCGATCTTCTCATATAGCTTGAAGATGGCCTCCTCGGTGTTCTTGGCATCCGGCTTGTAGTTGTTAGTGAACTCCACGAGCATCGTGTGGCTAGCGTTGATTCCACGCTCCACCATCCCCTGGCACTTGAAAACTTGTTGCTCCATTGCTTCGAGCCTTGTCTCCACGCTTCCGGTTCCCTTTGGTCCCTCAACATCGCGGATGTGCAACAACCCATCACGCATCTCAATGGTTTGAGGGTCTCGCAGCACCTTCGCGAGGTAAGGGTTGATGACCTTCTCGAAGAACTTGTCCTTAGAAGCACTTGGGGACATCATGATAATCTAGATCTGTCAGAAAAACAGCTCGAAACAAGAACAGAGAATAATTGCATGATATGGGGGTCAAAACCTTCGGGAGAATATATAATGAATTTTTACCGACCAAAATACGTAACATGCAAGAAAACAGAGTCCGGAAGGCACGCTAGGTGCTCACGAGGTAGGGGCGCGCGCCCAGGGGGGTAGGGCGCGCCCACCACCCTCGTGGGGCCCTCGTGTCCTTCCCGGACTGCTACTTATTTTTTTATTTTTCTAAATATTCCAAAACGGAGAAATATTGCCTTAAAAATTGGTTTGGAGTCGGTTTACTTACCGTACCACATACCTATTCCTTTTCGGAGTCTGAAACGTTCCGGAAAGTGTCCCTTATGTATTCCTCCGGTGTTACGGTTTCAATAATATTGGTTTCAACATTTATGGGATTACCTGAGATATAATGTTTAATTCTTTGACCGTTTACCACCTTCGGATTTGTGCCTTTGAAGTTGTTGATCTTTATGGCACCAGAACGATAGACCTCTTCGATAACATAGGGGCCTTCCCATTTGGACAGAAGTTTTCCTGCAAAAAATCTTAAACGAGAGTTGTATAGCAATACATAATCACCTACATTAAACTCAAGCTTTTGTATCCTTTTGTCATGCCATCTTTTAATTTTTTCTTTAAACAACTTGGCATTTTCATAAGCTTGGGTTCTCCATTCATCAAGTGAGCTAATATCAAATAACCTCTTCTCACCGGCAAGTTTAAAATCATAGTTGAGCTCTTTAATAGCCCAATATGCCTTATGTTCTAGTTCGAGAGGTAAGTGACATGCTTTTCCATAAACCATTTTATACGGAGACATGCCCATAGGATTTTTGTATACAGTTCTATAAGCCCATAATGCATCATCAAGTTTCTTGGACCAATTCTTTCTAGACCTATTAACAGTCTTTTGCAAAATTAATTTCAGCTCTCTATTGCTCAACTCTACTTGACCACTAGACTGAGGGTGATAAGGAGATGCAATTCTATGATTAACATCATATTTAGCAAGCATTTTACGGAAAGCACCATGAATAAAGTGTGAACCACCATCGGTCATTAAATATCTAGGGACTCCAAACCTCGTGAAAATGACTTCTTTAAGCATTTTAATAGAAGTGTTATGATCAGCACTACTAGTTGGAATAGCTTCTACCCACTTAGTAATGTAATCAACAGCAACTAGAATATGTGTGTATCCATTAGAGGCAGGAAAAGGTCCCATATAATCAAAGCCCCAAACATCAAACGGTTCAATAACAAGAGAATAATTCATAGGCATTTCTTGACGTCTACTAATATTACCAATTCTTTGACATTCATCACAAGACAAGACAAACTTACGGGCATCCTTGAAGAGAGTAGGCCAATAAAAACCAGATTGCAATACCTTATGTGCAGTTCTATCTCCAGCGTGGTGTCCTCCATAAGCCTCGGAATGACACTTGCGTAGGATCTGTTCCTGTTCATGCTCAGGTACACAACGTCTAATAACACCATCTACTCCTTCTTTATAAAGATGTGGGTCATCCCAAAAGTAATGTCTCAAGTCATAGAAAACCTTTTTCTTTTGCTGGTATGTGAAGCTAGGTGGTATAAATTAGGCAACAATATAATTAGCATAATCAGCATACCATGGAGTACTACGATAAGTACTTATAACATTTAATTGTTCATCAGGAAAGCTATCATTAATAGGTAGTGGGTCATCAAGAATATTTTCTAACCTAGACAAGTTGTCTGCAACGGGGTTCTCACCTCCCTTTCTATCAACAATATGCAAATCAAATTCTTGTAGCAAGAGAACCCATCTAATAAGTCTAGGTTTAGCATCTTTATTTTCCATAAGATATTTAATAGCAGCATGATTAGTTTGAATAGTTACTTTAGAATCGACAATGTAAGGTCTGAACTTATCACAAGCAAATACAACTGCTAAAAGCTCTTTTTCAGTAGTAGCATAATTTCTTTGAGCATTGTCTAGAGTCTTACTAGCATAATGAATAACATTTAATTTCTTATCAACTCTTTGCCCTAGAACAACACCTATAGCATAATCACTAGCATCACACATAATTTCAAGGGGTAAATTCCAATCAGGTGGCTGAACAACAGGTGCAGAGACTAATGCTTTCTTAAGTATTTCAAATGCTTCTACACAATCATCATCAAAGACAAATGGTATATCTTTTTTCAATAAATTAGTCAGAGGCCGAGAAATTTTTGAGAAGTCCTTAATGAACCTCCTATAAAATCCGGTGTGACCAAGGAAACTTCTTATACCTTTGATGTCCTTGGGACATGGCATCTTTTCAATAGCATCAACCTTGGCTTTATCAACATCAATACCTCTTTCAGAAACTTTGTGCCCCAAGACAATACCTTCATTAACCATAAAGTGGCACTTTTCCCAATTCAAGACAAGATTAGTTTCTTCACATCTCTGCAAAACTCGATCAAGATTGCTCAAGCAATCATCAAAAGAGGAACCATAGACAGAAAAGTCGTCCATGAAAACCTCACAAATCTTTTCACAAAAGTCAGAGAATATAGCCATCATGCATCTTTGAAAGGTAGCAGGTGCATTACATAAACCAAAAGGCATACGTCTATAAGCAAAGGTACCGAAAGGGCATGTAAAAGTAGTCTTTGATTGATCTCTAGCCGACACATGTATTTGAGAGAAACCAGAATAACCATCTAGAAAGCAATAGTGTGTATGTTTGCATAATCTTTCTAGCATTTGATCAATAAAAGGTAAGGGGTAATGATCTTTCTTAGTAGCTTTATTTAATTTGCGGAAATCAATTACCATCCTATAGCCTGTGATAATTCTTTGTGAAATCAATTCATCTTTATCATTAGGAACAACAGTAATACCTCCCTTCTTAGGGACACAATGGACATGACTTACCCATTCACTATCAGCAACGGGATAGATTATACCTGCCTCCAGAAGCTTTAGTATTTCTTTTCTTACCACTTCTTTCATTTTAGGATTCAGACGTCGTTGAGGATCATGAACTGGTTTGGCATCTGCCTCCAAATTTATTTTATGTTGACATAGAGTGGGACTAATGCCCTTAAGATCATCAAGAGTATATCCAATAGCAGCACGATGCTTCTTCAGAGTTTTCAATAATATTTCTTCTTCATGCTCTGAAAGGTTAGCACTAATAATAACAGGATATATCTTCTTTTCATCAAGATAAGCATATTTAAGATTATCAGGCAAAGGTTTAAGCTCAAACACGGGACCACCCTTGGGTGGAGGAGGATCCCCTAAAATTTCAACATGCAAATTGTGTTGCAGAATAGGTTCATGTTTAAAGAGTACTTCATCTAATTCCCTTCTTTCATTCATGAACATATCATTTTCATGGTCTAGCAAATAGTGTTCTAAAGGATCACTAGGAGGTACGGCAATAGAAGCAAGACCAATAATTTCATCCTTACTAGGTAATTCTTCCTCACGATGTTGTTTACTAAATTTAGAGAAATTAAACTCATGAACCATATCATCAAAGCCAACAGTAACAACATTCTTTGTGCAATCAATGGTAGCATTAATAGTATTTAAGAAGGGTCTACCAAATATAATGGGACAAAAGCTATCTTGTGGAGAAGTAAGAACAAGAAAATCAGCAGGATATTTAGTTTTCCCACACAAGACTTCAACATCTCTAACAATTCCAATTGGTGAAATAGTATCTCTATTAGCAAGTTTAATAGTAACATCAATTCCTTCTAATTCAACATGTGCAATGTCATGCATAATTTCTTTGTATAAGTCAATAGGTATTGCACTAGCACTAGCACCCATATCACATAAGCCATGATAACAATGATCTCCTATTTTAACAGAAATAACAGGCACGCCTACCACAGGTCTATGTTTATCTTTATCACAAGGTTTAGCAATTCTAGCAGTTTCACCTTCGAACTGAATAACATGCCCATCAATATTATCAGACAAGAGATCCTTAACAACAGCAATATTAGGATCTACTTTAACTTGCTCAGGAGGTGTCACTACAAAAAAAAGACACAGCCGTGACATTTTGGGCCGAACGAATTTTTTTCCTGTCATACATATGACACTTCTATGACGATAATTGTGACAAAACCCGGTATCATCATAGATGTGGTGGGCTCCTACTTCTATGAGAAAAAATCATGACAGAAAATGGGCTTTTCGTCCTAGGCGGGCCGGAGACGCAGCTGCATGACATTCTTTGGGCCGTCCATGACGGAAAAAACCGTGGTAGAGGCGAGGGGGAGGAAAATTTCGGGGAGTTCCCGGTTACGGTGGGAGGTCGGGGGCCGAGCGATGCGCGTTTCTCTCGTACACGTGCGCGCGCATGTGTGAGGCGTTGGCTCTAACTAAACCCGAGCGAGGCGTTGGGCTCTAATTGAACCCGAGCGATTGCACTGCAGGCTACGTATTACTGAACCCGAGCGATCGATCGATGGCTGTTAACTGAACCCGATCGAGCGATTCCTTGGCTACTGCTGATAACTGAAGCCGATCGATGCTGCCTCTGGATGAACAGTGAGCGTTGCGGGGGGGGGGGGGGGGGGGTTGGATGAACAGTTCCCGGTGGGGGTGGATGAACAGGACCCCGTGGTGTTGCCTTTGGATGTACATGACCCCCGATCGATCGAGCCGGTTGGGGCTGGATGAACAGGACCCCGTGGAGGGCTGGATGAACAGGACCACCCCGTGGGGGGCAGGATGAACAGTAGACGATGGAGGCGTGCCCGTGGAGGGGTGGTTGAACAGGACCCCATGGTGTGGAGCGTTGGATGAACAGTAGACGGTGGAGGGGTGGTTGAACAGTAGCCGGTGGAGTAGCGCGCGGTGGAGGCTGGATGAACAGGAGCCCGTGGAGGCTGGAGGAGGTCGACGGTGGATGAACAGTAGCTCGTGGAGGCTGGAGGGGGTCGACGGTGGAGATGAACAGTATCCGTTGGAGTCCCGTTTTGCGGTACGCCACAACCCTCCGGATGAACAGGGCCCCCGTCTCGACCGTAGCGCTCCAACACAAGTCCGTTTCCTCCGTTTTGCGGTACGCCACACCCCTCCCAATCAACAGGACCCCCGTTTCGACCGCAAGAGGTCCGTTTCCTCCGTTTTGCGGTACGCCACACCCTTCCCGATCAACAGGACCCCCATTTCGACCGTAGGAGGTCCGTTTCCTCTGTTTTGCGGTACGCCACACCCCTCCCGATCAACAGGACCCCCGTTTCGACCGTAGGAGGTCCGTTTCCTCTGTTGTGCGGTACGCCAGGCCTCGTTTCCATCGCCTCTTCCGTCCAAGCCCTCCCGATGAACACGACCACACATTCCGTTCGGACCCATGAACACGACGCTGACGCTGTTTCTCCGTTCCGACCCAACCATGTACACGAGCCCTCGCCGTACGTATGCATGAGTAGGCGTTCGAGACCCCGCCCGTATGTACACACACGTGGCCATATTTTCTTTCTTGCACCCTGGCCGCCTCTACTATGACACGTGCGCGCCTCTACATCCACCAGTATATATGTACGTACACGTTCGCGACCAGAATGACAACGCTACGTACGCTTCGACCAGGTGGGTCCCGACTGTCAGGCACTTCCTTGCGTGCGAAAGTGTAGCTGGTGGGTCCCAGCAGTCAGGAGGGAAACATTTTTTTTCACGAAATACGGTGGCCCATCCGGGGGTCCCTGCTGTCAGGTGGAGGAATCATTATTTTCCGCATAATAAGGAGGCACTTCCTTGCTGCTGCCATGGACCCAGCTGTCAGCCTCTCCACGTACAGTCCACGTCCGATGGAAGTCGTTCCTTGACCACATTGACCATGCCACGCCGAGAGCTCCAGGGCGGTGGACAACGGCGAGGCCTAGGAAGGGGACGACGCAGAGCCGGTGAAGACGCGACAGTGGATGCCCACGGGGAGAGGAGTATGACGGTTCACTCGTTCGGCTGCGATGTGAGGCTGCTGTCGCCGCAGGGCCTGACTAGCGGTGGGAATAGTAGGGGCGGTGAGGCCTCGGCGGTAGCACAGCCGACCACGGGAGGCAGGAGCAGGTGGCACGACCGACGCTGCTTTGGGCGGCTGGAGCAAGAAGACCAGAGGTTGAAGAAGCACTACGGCCGTTGGATGGACATCGTACGGTCACTGGAGCTAGAATCGTGCATATTGAGCCCTCCGTCCCCGTCAACTTAGTAGGCCCACAAGTTAGCCTCCCACCAAGGTGGGTCCCAGCCAGCAGGGGGGTATTCATTTTTTTGTGCGTAATAAGGAGGCACTTCCGGTGGGTCCAAGCTGACAGCAGGGGGAACATTTTTTTTCACGAAATACAGTGCCTCGTCGGGTAGGTCCCAACAGTCAGGGGCAAACATTTTTTTGTGATATACTGGTGGGCGTCTGGTGGGTCCCTGCTGTCAGGTCGAGGAATAATTATTTTTCGTGTAATAAGGAGGCACTTCCTTGCGGCTGACGTGGACCCAGTTGTCAGCCTCTCCACGTACAATATTCTTCCGATGGAATTCGGTCGTTGACCACATTGACCACGCCGCGCCGACAACACCACAGCAGTGGACGACAGCGAGGCCTAGGAAGGGGACGACGCGGAGCCGGGGAAGACACGGCAGTGGATGCCCACGTGCATAGGAGTACGAGGGTTCATTGGTTCGGCTGTGCTGCCGTCGCCACAGAATAACAGGGGGTGTGGGTGAGTGGAGTGGAGGGATGGCCTGGCCAGCGGTGGGAGTAGTATGGGGGCGGTGAGGCCTCCTCGGCAGCATAGCCGGCCACGGGAGGCAGGAGCAGGCGGCACGACCGGCGCTGCTTTGGACGGCTGGAGTAAGAAGACCAGAGGTTGAAGAAGCACTACGGCCGTTGGATGGACATCGTATGGTCAGTCGAGCTAGAATCGTGCATATTGACTAAGTTGACAAAGCCCTTCGTCCCTGTCAACTTAGTAGGCCCACTATACTGGGTCCCAGCTAGCAGGGGGAGTATTCATTTTTTTTGTGCGTAATAAGGAGGCACTTCCTTGCGTGCGAAGATATAGCTAGTGGGTCCGAGCTGTCAGCGGCGGTAACGTTTTTTCGCGAAATACAGAGGCTGTTTCGGTGGGTCCCAGATGTCAGGTGGAGGAAATCATTATTTTGCGCGTAATAAGGAGGCATTTCCTTGCGTGCGGCCGTGGACCCAACTATCAGCCTCTCCACGTACAGTCCACTTCAGATGCATGGTCGTTGATAACGCCACGCCGAGAGCACCAGGGCGGTGGACGACGGCGAGGCCTAGGAAGGGAACGACACGGAGGCAGGGAAGACTCGGCCGTTGTTTTTGTTTCCCACGCGGAGGGGAGTATGACTGTATGAGGGTTTACTTGTTCGTCTGCCGTCGCCGGAGAATAACATCAGGTGTGGGTGAGTAGAGGGATGGCTAGGCCAGCGATGGGAGTATGGTGGGGCAGTGAGGCCTGCGCGGCAGCACAGTCGGCCGCGGGGAGGAGGGAGCAGGCAGTCCTGCCGGCGCTTATTTGAGCGGCTGGAGCAGGAAGAGCAGAGATTGAAGAAGCACGACGGCCGTTGGATGGACATCCAACAGTCACTGCTTGTGCGTCAACCTTTTTTTAGGAAAGCCTCAAATCTGTGGAAAACAGCATACAACCCATCTGCCATTATTTCTAATAATTTTCAGCCCATTTGCTAATTCTTAAGGTTTTTTTTGGAGCCCATATTCTTTTTGTTAGCATTACAACCCAAATTGTGGCCACAGTTAAAAAATTATAGCAAATTTTGCATATTTCGGTGCAGTCCGAACTGTTTTTGATCCCAAAATTTTTACTCACATTCAAACTGATTTTAAAAATAAATGTATATCAATATAAAATCTAACAAATTCTCCGAGCATAAAAATTAATGTAATTTAAAATCGTGAAATGAAAAAAAGATATTTGAAAATAATTGCTGGTTTGATGTGTTTTAATAATGTACATCCCATTTCTCATTACTGATGGGCCATTTTCTCGGCCAACCGAATGAAAGCTCTCCTCGTCTTGAAAGATTTGCAGCCCAACAGGCCTGACAAAGCGACTTGCTTGGCAAATCACAAAAAAACTGGGGTGTGGCTGTGGACCCAGCTGTCAGCCTCTCCACGTACAGTACTCTTCCGATGGAAGTCGTTCCTTGACCACGTTGACCACGCCGCGTGGAGAGCACCACGGCGGTGGACGACGGCGAGGCCTAGGAAGGGGACGATGCGGCAGTGGAAGCCCGCGCGGAGAGGAGTACGAGGGTTCACTGGTTCGGCTGCGGTGTGAGGCTGCCGTCACCGCAGGGCCTGGCCAGCGGTGGGAATAGTAGGGGGTGGTGAGGCCTCCGCGGCAGCCCAGCCGGCCACGGGAGGCAGGAGCATGCGACACGACCGGCGCTGCTTTGGGAGGCTGGAGCAAGAAGACCAGAGGTTGAAGAAGCACTACGGCCGTTGGATGGACATCGTTATTTTTCGCATAATAAGGAGGCACTTCCTTGCGTGCGAAGATATATCTGGTGGGTCCGACCTGTCAGCGGGGGGGGGGGGGGGGGCGTTTTTTTAGTCCATTTGGTGGGCTGGGTGAAACAATGATGTAGCATCTATGCAGCCCGTTTAAATCCCATTTGCATTTTTCTCGAAATCCGCAAACTTGCTGGGCTGGGTGAAAATATCATGTTGGGCTAGACGGAGAAATATTATAAAAACATAAACACATGATTGCACGTCAGTAAAATCTTTGCAAGCTTATTACGCAATCACTAGGAGTTAACTTGCCAAGTTATATATAAACAATTATTATTATTATTTTGTAAGAACTTTCAACTTACGAAATAAAATATCATTTTAATTTGATGAGTTAATAGTATGTGGGGTATTATTATTTTTTAGGCTAGACGTGGGATAGTTGAGTTGGTTCTAGGGGAAAGTACTGGGAGAAAACTCAGTTTACATCAAAAAAGAAAGTGGGAGAAAATTCAGAGACCTGCTGGGTCCACCTGAGGAGGGGAATATGTTGGGAGGAAGGAGATTCAAAGCGCGGCAGCCGAGTGAACTAGTTTTTTTACGGACAAGTGAACTAGTTTACATACATAAGCAAATAGCCACTAAAAAAGCAATTAGGTTAATGGGTTCTTAAAAGAAATATTTCAGACAAAACAGATAATTACGACACATAGGCTAATGCATGAAACACTCAGATGATAAAGGTGCTTATAAATAGATAAAGTACAACATCTAGACCTTCCTAGCATGCTTGATCATGACGTTGCGGTTGTCCGTGTACTCGTCGGTTACGGGAAGCAGACATGCACTCATGTCCAAGATCTGCCTGTACATGTCGTAGCATGCGTATGCGTCCTTGGCCGCGTAGGTTATGTAGGCTAGATTCAGAGGTACCTCCCACGTGTTCAAGTTGTCTTCTTTCATGTTGGCGTATCAGGGGTCGATGATGGTCTCAGCGAGGTCAACCACGGAGTCCTTCTCCTGCCCGTTGCTGATGATCCTGTATTGCTTCTGGATGTCGACAAGCTTGTTGCACCAGATGGCCGAATCGTCGCGTTCTTCCTTCTGTCCACCATAGCGAAGGTGCAGTCGGCGCTGCCGATGAAACAGGCAAATGATCCAGAACCTGGTGCAACCATAGGACTGAGGCGAGGCAGAGCTTCACCGAGTCCATATCGTTGGTGTACATCACATTCAACTTGGTGCAGCCATAGGACTGAACGACGAACTCAAAGGGGAACTCCTTGCTGAAGTCCATATCCAGCAGGCTCACCCCTCGGATCGCCATTAGAGTCTCTTCGAGTGAACGAGTGTGTAGGCGGCGGCAGCAGTTCGTTTTTCAGCTCCTGGGGAACTGGATTCAACAGTAAGCTGAGTGTGTACAGGCGACAATAGTTACCACCCCTCCCTCGTCCGCTGCACGCCCGGTAGAAGATGCACCCTCGGCCACACATCGGTTCACGAGCGGGTCTGTATTGGTACTGTAATAACAGGAGTTAGTGGTCACTTTACTTAAATTTAATTAGCTCTAATAGAAATTTATACTTAAAACAAGCAATGCATTCGCTCGTTCTATCAGTGGCACAGGATCAACATGCACAACAATTAGAATTATTATTCTCCGAACGCACATGATCAGCACATTTGTCGCACTTTCACAAAGATAATACTACCAAGTTTGAACTGTTTGTTATGGTTGTTGTCCTCTGCATCATCATGTCGTGTTTCCCAGCTTGCAAGATTCAGAACCAACAAATAAGATCCAAATAATAAGTACAAACAAAGATGCCTACACATCTCATTGATTCCCAGCTTGCAAGATTCAGAACCAACAAATAAGATCCAAATAATAAGTACAACAAAGATGCCTACACATCTCAATTATTCCCAGCTTGCAAGATTCAGAACCAACAAATAAGATTCAAATAATAAGTACAACAAAGATGCCTACACATCTCACTGATTCCCAGCTTGCAAGATTCAGAACCAACCCATTAGAGCCTTTTGATAAAGTGAATATCGGGATTAAATCCATCTTTGCTAGCCATGTCATACAATTGAAGAACTTGGCGAATGCTCTTGACCAACACAACATCTGTAGTTGAGTATTCCTGTTTGCATAGCACAAACTAGGAGAGCATGATTTCACTTTAATAGTGGCCTCCTTTACTCAACCTGCAGCTCCACTCGGATGAAGCCTGCCTGGACTTCCATGATTCAATTCATGCGCCTTTTTCTATAGTTCACCTGAAATGAAGCAAAGATTGCATCATTCAGCTAGCAAGAAGTACTTGCTCTCGTGAGCTGGCAGGTTCTTCTTTAGTAGTTGCACTAAAATTGAGGAACATTAAGGTTGGCTGTCTGGCTCATGTAAGGTGCAACTATAATTTTGTTATCCTTTTGTGCGGTTCCACTAAAATAAAGTGCCATTGTGGTGACAGTGACGACTCATATTGCAGAGGCTAATAAAATGTTGCACGAGATTACCAGCAGAACTAGACGGAGATTTTGGAAACTCCAATCACCATTTTGTGCAGTTCCACCAAAATTGAGATGTTGCCCACATGACATTTTAGTTGAACTGCACAAGACACTCATTCCAAAAAAGTGTTTTGTGCAGTTCACCAAAAGGTCACAATAGCAACAAGGTGAAATGGATATCCCTATCTGAACAAAAAGATAGAAAGTAAACAGTTGCTGGTCAATAAGAATATACGAAACATATACAAAATGAAAAGAAGCATCTTAATTATGTTCGTGGCAATCACGGAAGGATAGTAGAAATTTTAAAACTTAAGCAATGCTTCATGTTACCAGAAGCATTACGATCAACAATGAGATTCCTCAAATATGGGATTACTTTAATGGTGGCATTGCTTGTTTACCAGACACAGTAAATCAACAGCAGCTAAAGAGTTGGTTTAAGGGCATGGGACCATGGGGACACCAGGACACTCAGCAGCGTAAAGGAGCAGCTTACTTATCATACTGGGGAGAATAGCAGGAGGTTCAATTTGTAACACTGTTTAATTGCATCTTATCACTAGAGGCATTAGATTAACAATAAACTGGTTAGACATGTCCCTAAGGTAACAATGTGATCGCTTCATTTTACATGCGCCCTTACATTAACAACAGCAAAAGGTTGGTATAAGGACATGCGACAGTGGACGCATCAGCACAATGTACCTACAAGGAGGCATAAAGTGGTGATGTCGAGTTTGTTCATGCTATGTGAGGGCAGCAAACCTAATCCTGGAGACCTTGTACTATGTGAGGGCAGCAAATCTAATCCTGGAGACCTTTTACTATGTGAGGGCAGCAAATCTAATCCTGGAGACCTTTTACTTTGTGAGGGCAGCAAATCTAATCCTGAGACCTTTTACTATGTGAGGGCAGCAAATCTAATCCTGAGACCTTTTACTATGTGAGGGCAGCAAATCTAATCCTGGAGACCTTTTACTATGTGATGGCAGCAAATCTAATCCTGGACATACTCTGTTGACTTGTCCACCAGCCGCCACTTCCTATCCTTTTCTCAACCAATAATAGATATGTTCCTTATCCAGTTTGTACTGCGTTTTCCCATTATTTCCCTTTTCAGCCAAGAGACCGGTTGGGTATCCGGTCTCTACTACTTTCACCATATTATTTCCTATTTGAATCAAGTCCTAGATTCATGCTACAACTTTCCCCCTTTCTTTGTTGTTTGAACAAAGCCCTAGATTCGAATGCATGAAGTAGCTTTACCTCTAATAATAGTAAAAATTTAGGTGGCTTTGGAAGAGCTGATGGGAGTAGAAAAAGATGCACATGCAGACACGTGGGGAGCTGGGGCAGTAGAGCAAGGCGGCTTTCGAAGAACTTATACCTGAGGGTCGCCGGGATGTCGGCGGCGGCATGTCGAATCTGCGGACAATACGGCAGGGAGGAAGAAGGGTCGGAGGACCTCCCGAGACGGCCATGTGTCGGAGAGAATGGCACGGGCAGAGGATCGGGCCCCTCCGCCAGCTGTGGGATCCTACTTCTATGACAAAAAATCATGACAGAAAATGGGCTTTTCATCTTGGGCAGGCCGGAGACGCAGCTGCATGACATTCTTTGGGTCGTCCATGATGGAAAAAATCATGGTAGAAGCGAGGGGGAGGAAAATTTCGGGGAGTTCCCGGTTACGGTGGGAGGTCGGGGGCCGAGCGATGCGCGTTTCTCTCGTACACGTACGCGCGTGTGTGCGAGGTGTTGGCTCTAAATGAACCCGAGCGAGCCGTTGGGCTCTAACTGAACCCGAGCGATTGCACTGCAGGCTACGTGTTACTGAACCTGATCGATCGATCGATGGATGTTAACTGAACCCGATCAAGCGATTCCTTCGCTACAGCTGCTAACTGAAGCCAATCGATGTTTCCTCTGGGATGAACAGTGAGTGTTGCGAGGGGGGGGGGGGGGTTGGATGAACAGTGAGCGGTGGCGTTGCCTCTGGATGAACAGGACCCCGTGGTGTGGTGGAGGGCTGGATGAACAGTAGACGGTGGAGGGGTGCCCGTGGAGGGGTGGTTGAACAGGACCCCGTGGTGTGGAGGGCTGGATGAACAGTAGACGGTGGAGGGTTGGTTGAACAGGACCCCGTGGTGTGGAGGGCTGGATGAACAGTAGACGGTGGAGGGGTGGTTGAATAGCAGCCGGTGGAGTAGCGCGCGATGGAGGCTGGATGAGCAGGAGCCCGTGGACGCTGGAGGAGGTCGACGGTAGCCCGTGGAGGCTGGAGGAGGTCGACGGTGGAGCTGAACAGTATCCCGTGGAGTCCCGTTTTATGGTACGCCACACCCCTCCTGATGAACAGGACCCCCGTTTCGACCGTAGCATGTCCGTTTCGTCCATTTTGCGGTACGTCACACCCCTCCCGATCAACAGGACCCCCGTTTCGACCGTAGGAGGTCCGTTTCGTCCGTTTTGCGGTAGGCCACACCCCTCCCGATCAACAGGACCCCCGTTTCGACTGTAGGAGGTCCGTTTCCTCCATTTTGCAATACGCCAGACCCCTCCCGATCAACAGGACCCCGTTCAGGCCTCGTTTCCATCGCCTGTTCCGTCCAAGCCCTCCTGATGAACACGACCACGCATTCCGTTCCGACCTAGCCGGTTGGCTCCCACGCGTTCCGTTGCCTCCCGATGAACACGACGCATTCCGTTGCCTCCCCATAAACACGACGCATTCCGTTGCCTCCCCATGAACACGATGACGACACTGCCTCCCCATGAACACGACGACGACGCTGTTTCTCCGTTCTGACCCAGCCATGTACACAAGCCCTGGCCGTACGTATGCACGAGTAGGCGTTTGAGACCCTGCCCGTATGTACGTACGTGGCCGTATTTTCTTTCTTGCACCCTGGCCGTTGTACGTACGTGTACATGCTACGTGCGCGCCTCTACTACGACACGTGCGCGCCTCTACATCGACCAGTATATATGTACGTACACGTTCGCGACCAGAATGACAACGCTACGTACGCTTCGACCAGGTGGGTCCCGACTGTCAGGCACTTCCTTGCGTGCGAAGATGTAGCTGGTGGGTCCCAGCAGTCAGGGGGGCAAATCGTTTTGTTTTTTGCCCGGACGCACTTCCTTGCATGCGAAGGTGTAGCTAGTGGGTCCCACCAGTCAGGGGGAAATGTTCTTTTCATGAAATACGGTGGCCCGTCCGGTGGGTCCCCGCTGTCAGGTGGAGGAATAATTATTTTGCACGTAATAAGGAGGCACTTCCTTGCTGCGGCCGTGGACCCATCTGTCAGCCTCTCCACGTACATTCCACGTCCGATGGAAGTCGTTCCTTGACCACGTTGACCACGCTGCGTCGAGAGCACTAGGGCGGTGGACAACGGCGAGGCCTAGGAAGGGACGACGCGGAGCCGGGGAAGACACGGCAGTGGATGCCCACGCGTAGAGGAGTACGAGGGTTCACTGGTTCACTATGGTGTGAGGCTGCCGTCGCCGCAGAATAACAAGGGGTGTGGGTGAGTAGAGCGATGGTCTGGCCAACGGTGGGAGTAGTAGGGGGCGGTGAGGCCTCCGTCGCATCGCATACGGCCACGGGAGGCAGGAGCACGAGGCACGACCGGCGCTGGTTTGGGCGGCTGGAGCAAGAAGACCAGAGGTTGAAGAAGCACTACGGCCGTTGGATGGACATCGTACGGTCACTAGAGCTAGAATCATGCATATATTGACTAACTTGACAAAGCCCTCCGTTCCCGTCAACTTAGTAGGCCCACAAGTCAGCCTGCCACTATACTGGGTCCCAGCTAACAGGGGGAGTATTCATTTTTTTGTGCGTAATAAGGAGGCACTTCCTTGCGTGCGAAGATATAGCTGGTGGGTCCGAGCTGTCAGCGGCGGTAATGTTTTTTTCGCGAAATATAGAGGCATTTTTGGTGGGTCCCTGATGTCAGATGGAGGAATCATTATTTTGCGTGTAATAAGGAGGCATTTCCTTGCGCGCGGCCGTGGACCCAGCTGTCGGCTTCTCCATGTACAGTCCACTTCAGATGCATGTCGGTCATTGACCACGTTGACCAGGCCGCGCCGAGAGCACCAGGGCGGTGGACGACGGCGAGGCCTAGGAAGGGAACGACATGGAGGCAGGGAAGACTCGGCTGTTGTTTCCCACACGGAGGGGAGTACGACTGTATGAGGGTCTACTGGTTCGTCTGCCGTCGCTGGAGAATAACAGCAGGTGTGGGTGAGTAGAGGGATGGCTAGGCCAGCGATGGGAGTACGGTGGGGCGGTGAGGCCTGCGCGGCAGCACAGCCGGCCGTGGGGAGGAGGGAGCAGGCAATCCTCCCACCGGCGCTTGTTTGAGCGGCTGGAGCAGGAAGAGCAGAGATTGAAGAAGCACGACGGCCGTTTGATGGACATCGAACAGTCACTGCTTGTGCGTCAACCTTTTTTTAGGAAAGCCTCAAATCTGTGGAAAACAGCATACAACCCATTTGCTAATTCTTAAGGTTTTTTTGGAGCCCATATTCTTTTTGTTAGCATTACAGCCCATATTGTGGCCACGGTTAAAAAAATATACGAAATTTTGCATATTTCGGTGCGGTCCGAACTGTTTTTAATCCTGAAATTTCGACTCGCATTCAAACTGATTTTAAAAATAAATGTATATCAATATAAAATCCAACAAATTCTCCACGCATAAAAATTAATGTAATTTAAAATCTCGAAATGAGAAAAAAAAAGATATTTGAAACTAATTACCGGTTTGATGTGTTTTAAAAATGTATAGCCCATTTCTCATTACTGATGGGCCATTTTCTCGGCCAGCCGAATGAAAGCTCTCCTCGTCTTGAAAGATTTGCAGCCCAATAGGCCTAACAAAGTGACTTACTTGGCAAATCACAAAAAACTAGGCTATGGTCGTGGACCCAGCTGTCAGTCCATTTGTTTTTCTAGTCTATTTGGTGGGCTGGGTGAAACAATGATGTAGCATCTATGCAGCCCATTTAAATCCAATTTGCATTTTTCTTGAAATCCGTGGACTTGCTGGGCTGGGTGAAAATATCATGTTGGGCTAGACGGAGAAATGTTATAAAAACATAAACACATGATTGCACGTCAGTAAAATCTTTGCAAGCTTATGTATGCAATCACTAGGAGTTAACTTGCCAAGTTATATATAAACAATTATTATTATTATTTTGTAAGAACTTTCAACTTACGGAATAAAATATCATTTTAATTTGATGAGTTAGTAGTACATGGGGTATTATTAATTTTTAGGCTAGACATGGGACAGTTGAGTTGGTTCTAGGGGAAAGTACTGGGAGAAAGCTCAGTTTACATCCAAAAAGAAAGTGGGAGAAAATTCAGAGACCTGCTGGGTCCACCTGAGGAGGGGAATATGTTGGGAGGAAGGAGATTCAAAGCATGGCAGCCGAGTGAACTACTTTTTTTTACGGACAAGTGAACTAGTTTAGATACATAAGCAAATAGCCACTAAAAAGAAATCAGGTTAATGGGTTCTTAAACGAAATATTTCGGACAAAACAGATAATTATGACACATAGGCTAATGCATGAAACACTTGGATGATAAAGGTGCTTATAAATAGATAAAGTACAACATCTAGACGTTCCTGGCACGCTTGATCATGACGCTACGGCTGTCCGTGTACTCGTTGGTTACGTGCAGCAGACACGCCCTCATGTCCAAGATCTGCCTGTACATGTCGTAGCATGCGTATGCGTCCTTGGCTGCGTAGGTTATGTAGGCTAGATTCAAAGGTACGTCCCACGTGTTCAGGTCGTCTTCTTTCATGTTGGCGTATCAGGGGTCGATGATGGTCTCAGCGAGGTCAACCACGGAGTCCTTCTCCTTCCCGTTGCTGATGATCTTGTATTGCTTCTGGATGTCGACAAGCTTGTTGCACCAGATGGCCAAATCGTCGTGTTCTTCCTTCTCTCCACCGCAGCGAAGGTGCAGTCGGCGCTGCCGATGAAACAGGCGAATGCTCCAGAACCTAGTGCAGCCATAGGACTGAGGCGAGGCAGAGCTTCACCGAGTCTGTATCGTTGGTGTACATCACATTCAACTTGGTGCAGCCATAGAACTGAATGGCGAACTCAAAGGGGAACTCCTTGCTGAAGTCCATATCCAGCAGGCTCACCCCTCGGATCGCCATTGGAGTCTCTTCGAGTGAACGAGTGTGTAGGCGGCGGCAGCAGTTTGTTTTTCAGCTCTTGGGGAACTGGATTCAACAGTAAGCTGAGTGTGTACAGGCGACAACAGTTACTACCCCTCCCTCGTCCGCTTCATGCCTGGCAGAAGATGCACCCTTGGCCACACGTCGGTTCACGAGCGGGTCTGTATTGGTACTGTAATAACAGGAGTTAGTGGTCACTTTACTTAAATTTAATTAGCTTTAATAGAAATTTGTACTTAAAAGAAGCAATGCATTCGCTCGTTCTATCAGTGCCACAGGATCAACATGCACAATAATTAGAATTATTATTCTCAGGACGCACACGATCAGCACATTTGTCGCACTTTCACAAAGATAATACTACCAAGTTTGAACTGTATGTTATGGTTGTTGTCCTCTGCATCATCATGCCGTGTTTCCCAGCTTGCAGATTCAGAACCAACAAATAAGATGCAAATAATAAGTACAAGAAAGATGCCTACACATCTCATTGATTCCCAGCTTGCAAGATTCAAAACCAACAAATAAGATCCAAATAATAAGTACAACAAAGATGCCTACACATCTCACTGATTCCCAGCTTGCAAGATCCAGAACCAACCCATTAGAGCCTTTTGATAAAGTGAATATCGGGATTAAATCCATCTTGGCTAGCCATGTCATACAATCAAAGAACTTGGTGAATGCTCTTGACCATCACAACATCTGTAGTTGAGTATTTCTGTTTGCACAGCATGTTTGCACAGCACAAACAAGGAGACAGGAGAGCATGATTTCGCTTTAATAGCGGCCTCCTTGAAGTCAACCTCCAGCTCTACTTGGATGAGGTCTGCCTGGAGTTCCATGATTCAATTCATGCGCCTTTTTCTGCAGTTCACCTGAAATGAAGCAAAGATTGCATCATTCAACTAGCAAGAAGTACTTGCTCTTGTGAGGTGGCAGGTTCTTCTTTAGTAGTTGCACTAAAATTGAGGAACATTAAGGTTGGCTGTCCGACTCATGTAAGGTGCAACTATAATTTTCTTATCCTTTTGTGCAGTTCCACTAAAATAAAGTGCCATTGTGGTGACAGTGATGGCTCCATCTTGCAAAGGGTAATAAAATGTTGCATGAGATTACCAGCAGAACTTGACGGAGATTTTGGAAACTCCAATCACCATTTTGTGCAGTTCCACCAAAATTGAGAGATGTTGCCCACGCGACATTTTAGTTGAACTGCACAAGACACTCAGTCCAAAAAGTGTTTTGTGCAGTTCACCAAAAGGTCACAATAGCAACAAGGTAAAATGGATATCCCTATCTGCACAAAAAGATAGGAAGGAAACAGTTGCTGGTTAATAAGAATATACAAAACATATACAAAATGAAAAGAAGCATCTTAATTATGTTCATGGCAATCACGCAAGGACAGTAGAAATTTTAAAATGTCAGCAATGCTTCATGTTACCAGAAGCATTACGATCAACAATGAGATTCCTCAAATATGGGATTACTTTAATGGTGGCATTGCTTGTTTACCAGACACAGTAAATCAACAGCAGCTAAAGAGTTGGTTTAAGGGCATGGGACCGTGGGGACACCAGGACACTCAGCAGCGTAAAGGAGCAACTTACTTATCATACTGGGGAAAACATCGGGAGTGCCATTGTACTATGTGAGGGCAGCTAATCTAATCTTGGAGACCTTTTACTATGTGAGGGCGGCAAATCTTATCCTGGAGACCTTTTACTATGTGAGGGCAACAAATCTAATCCTGGAGACCTTTTACTATGTGAGGGCAGCAAATATAATCCTGAGACCTTTTACTATGTGAGGGCAGCAAATCTAATCCTGGAGACCTTTTACTATGTGATGGCAGCAAATCTAATCCTGGACATACTCTGTTGACTTGTCCACCAGCCGCCACTTTCTATCCTTTTTTCAACTAATAATAGATCTGTTCCTTATCTAGTTTGTACTGCGTTTTCCCATTATTTCCCTTTTCAACGAAGAGATCGGTTGGGTATCCGGTCTCTACTACTTTCACCATATTATTTCCTCTTTGAATCAAGTCCTAGATTCATGCTACAACTTTCCCCCTTTCTTCGTTGTTTGAACAAAGCCCTAGATTAGAATGCATGAAGTAGCTTTACCTCTAATAATACTAAAAATTTAGGTGGCTTTGGAAGAGCTGATGGGAGTAGAAAAAGATGCACATGCAGACACGTGGGGAGCTGGGGCAGTAGAGCAAGGCTGCTTTCGAAGAACTTATACCTGAGGGTCGCCGGGATGTTGGCGGTGGCAGGTCGGATCGGGCCCCTCCGGCAGTTGTGGGTTTCCTCCCTCGGCGGCGATGACCGCGTGAATGATGCACCTTTTAGTCCTCTACACACACCGGCCGAAGGGATCCGGCCGGATCTGTGACCAGCGCTGAGCAGAGAGAAAATGTCATTACCGTTGTCTTGTTTATATCTGGAGAGGATGAGAGAATGAAGAGAGCAACCCTAGTAAAGCAAGCGCTCAGGCCCCTGCATCCATATATAGTGGAGTGATTATCTTTTTTCTCTCCACAACAAGCGTTTCAATTTGTGTACGTGGCATTAAAGAAAAGAAACTCTCTATTTAAGTGACTACTGTACGACTCCTACTTACTACTACTAGTAGTACTACAGTACTGTTCACTTGTGCTCCCCGCCCCTCCATTCATTGAACAACCCCACGGGTGAATAAACATACAGTACTTACTGTATTTATATAGAACGAACAAGATCGAACTATTTTCACGTAGTTAAAAGTTGAGGGCGGGGCTTTTCCGGGGCAGTACGCGTGGCGGTTTTCGGGTAGGCGGTTTGACAGAGAGGCGAGGAGGGTGAGCGAGTGGGGCTGTGCGATTTGACGGCGCGTTACTGCTGGAAAGACTTGTGATATGACCACTCACTATAGTCATGAATTATTGGCGCTCCGACCGGGGTGATGCCCCCCTTCCGTTCCGCGCTCTAATCTGGTGCATGACACGTCGACCCGGGTGCTGGCTCTCCCACATGTCGGAGTAGTAAGAAGGAGCAAAGAATGATGCGGTATATACTAGTACTATACTACTCCCTCCATTCCTAAATATAAGTCTTTGGAGAAGGCGTGTAGTAAAATCAAGCTTCTCCTCGTTGTACGAGTTGACGCGACACATCATAGCACTGGCCCCACATGCTTGCCTCTAAACTTGGCTGAAAGACATGTAGTGTACAATATATTTGCTGCAACCTCTAACATCTACCCACCACAAATTAAAATATATGTGGCCGTATGCATCGTTCTGATGCAGAGGCCGGGGAGCCCCCCCTTTTCGAAGAAAAAAACAAATCAAAATATATATTCCTGTCTTGACCAGATGAGCGTGCAAACTACAACCACCAGGGTGTCAGGTAGGGCTAGAAGACTATTTTAATTTTTATTAAACTTCGAGACGGCCACATAGCATGGAGCCGACCCCAACGATTTTAAGCTTACAGGCACAGTACACGCTATCCTAGACTACTCTACACATGAAACTGCCACACGAGCGTCCGGGCTGCGCTTGGCTCTTCGCCTCTTCGGGAAGTCGAACAATGATGGAGTACTACTGCACTAGAGGAGTACTACAGTACGCTTCTGGCCATCTGACACCGATTGAACTGCTACATGTCCATCGCGTGCGGGAGGGAGAGCGTGTAGCGAAAGCTTCTCCTAGTCTTGCCAGCCACCACGCCCATGGGCGAGGGAGGGACGCTCCTGCCTTTGCGTGTATGACAGGTGGGCCCGACAGGTGTGTGGCCAACTTGTCATACAGCCAAAGGCAGGTGCAGTTAAGTCGGCGAGGGAGAGGATAAGCAACCTTCTCATTGATGTACGAGTTGACGCGACACATCAAAGCACGACACTCGATATATTTCAATAATTTGCATTTACCGATGCATTAATTACAACACATGCATGCATGCCGTGACTCTCCTTTTGATACTTGCATGTGTTGATTTAATGCACCTTGAAGTAGTATAAAATATGTGACGGTAAAGCTTTGTAATACCCCGGCCGAAGTCGAGAGATGGTTGTGCACGAGGAGGGCGAGATCATGCAGACCGAACAGGACCCGGCGATGGAGCTCTCTAAGGTCTCGATGGACCTCACCGTGCTCCACTGCCCCTTGTGCCTCCGCCCCTTGACGCCTCCAGTGTATGAGGTTCGAATACACCTCGTCCGTTCAGCTGATTGAGCAAGGTGCAGGTTTCTTGATTGATGTGCTATTCGATTGATTTCTGTAGTGCAAGGGAGGGCACCTGGCCTGCGCGGACTGCCGCGTCGAGCGCCCCGGGAACCAGCGGTAGTGCCAGAAGTGCAAGCGCGGCAGTGGCTTCGACGAGCGGAACACGGCGGTGGACTCCATCCTTTCGTCGGTGCGGGTGGAGTGCCCGCACGAAGGCTATGGGCTCTACGTCACTTACCACAAGCTCGCCGATCACCAGAGCATGTGTCCGCTCGCGCCCTGCAAATGCCCCGTGCCTGTCTGCGGCTATGAAGGCCCGCCGCCGGCGCTCTACCACCACATCAGCACTGCGCATCCCATGCCCGTGCACAGGATCCAGTACGGCAAGGTGCTCCAGCTACAAGTGCCACTGTCGGAGCCACGGCTCTTGTTGTTCGCGAGGGAGGACCGCCACGCATTTTTCTTGGTCGGCGGCGTGCTCGACATCGGTGCGCCTACCGTCGTGTCGGTCGTCTGCATCAGAGCGGGGGCGTCCCCACTGTCGCACTATGTGGCCAAGCTATGGGCGAACGGCCCGCCGGGGGAGCCCAAAGGCACGACCGACGCCGTCAAGGTGGAAATGGAGGTGACAAGCAGCAAGGATCCCGGCGACGTCGACGTGCAGGAGCTGACCTTCTTGACAGTTCCGCCCAAGCTGCTGGCCGGGGCTAAGCTTGTGTCCCTCCACATTCAGATTGACAAGCTCACGTCCTAAATGTTTCTACAGTGCCTTCTATTTATCTTAGTAATATGCTAATATAGGGATTACCTTGGTCTACTTTAGCTTAAGAAATGGTGGGTTTTGGTGGCGATAAAAAATTATGTTTATCAATGCATTAATTGCAATGCATGCATGCATAAAGTACATGCATTGGTTAATTTTCTCTTAATACTTGCATACAATGATTTAATGCACCTTGGAATCTGAACATGTGCTGGGGAACAACCAAATTGAGCCTTATAAAATGGAAAAACTAAAATTTTGAGATAAGCCCTATAAAACTGGAAAGGAGAGAGTAGAAAAAGAAGTACTCCATCCGGGAATAGTGCCGCACTTCGAAACTTGAACCGTCAATAAATTTTGAGCTTGCGTCTCGTCACATTCCAAATTACTCCACGCTATATTGAATTGCAAACCTGTTCACACCGATCACAACCTAAACGGTTTCCCACTTAGGAGCGTATTAGTACTCGGTTATAAATACTAGTATGCCAAGATGACTGCGCATTCCTCCTCAACTCCTCATCCACAAAAACAAACAAGCCATTCAGCATCCTTCCCTTGCGTCTGCCATGGCCAGCGTAAGTTCTGGGTCGAGAGATTGCCACCAGGGAGAGGCGAGCATGGAAGCGGAAGCACGAGAGATGTCCCGCCTCGCTGCGAGAGCAGCCGACATGTCCCGCCACGCGGAAGTAGCAGCACAGAGGTCCCACCGCGCCGCTGAAGCAGCACGGAGGTCCCGCCGCGCCGTCGATGCAGCAGACTGGTTCGGCCGCGCCGCGGAAGCAGCAGAGATGTCCCGCCGCGCCACGAATGCGGCAGAGATGTCCCGCCGCACCGTGGTGGCCTGGGAAAATTTCTCGCGTGCAGACGACGACTGTTACAGGCGCATGCATGTGATCGTCCATGGCCAGATGGATTAGATCTCTCGTTTTGCGAGGTTGCAAGATGACATGAAAGCCTTGTTTGAATAGGCTATCGGCGCACTAAGGGAGGGCAATGAGAGGCTCCGGGCCGAGCGCGACCTGCTGAGGGAGAAGATCGTCCGAAGTGCAGACCAACAGGAGGAGACCAGTGCCTTGTTGAAGAGGACCGGCGTCATCGTCAAGAAACTTATGGACGAGAATGACATGCTCCGCAACGAGCGCCAAAGGCTGGTGAAGGAATCCGTGGATGTTCTCAAGCAGCGTCTTGAGGACACGAAAGAGCTCATCGCCGCTCGCCACGGAGATTAGTTCCCGTGGCCTGCAGCAACGCATCAAGAAAGTAGAGATCAGTGAGCCAGATCCTTGTCTTCCTTCTTCTTTTGCCCTTGTGTATTTCGGGCGTAGCCGCATGTGGCTTTTTTAATTATCTTTCCAATTATGTAAGACAATTAATTGTCCTTGTCTTTCTGTGGAAGATCAATGTTGCAAGGCTGGGATGAAGAAAACTCTTGCTGTGGCGACCCTGGCGTTGGTGTCCTTCTAGTTGCTGCTGGGCTTCCTTCAGTTTCCTGGTTTCTTTTGATGTAATAATCGGTTTAGGATGTGGATTGTGTCGTCGGTTGTAATGTTGGGTTCTAGCGCGGATGTTTGGCCTTTGTTGGCCTCTTGGGATGTTGCGATTTCAATCTGGTACCTTTTAGTCCTTCGTGTTAGGCTGGAGTTATGCTGAACTTCTTGTGAATTGTGGTGGTTTTCAGTAATGAAAATCGAAAGGGACAAGCCCTTCTTTGATAAAAAAAAATTAATCGTCCTTATATATTCATGAGTCTTGCTATAAGTCGCAGTAGATGCTATATAGATGCTATATTAAGAACCGTGCTTTCAGATTTTCCTTTTTCTCTCTTAAATCTCAGTCGAGTGAGACAAAGCCACGCCATTAAACAGAGGCTCGGGCGCCATTAATGGAGACCTTGGGAGAGAGGTGGACAACAGCTGGAGGTCAAAGGGCTCTCCTCCCAATAAGGACGCGCAGGGGTTTGATCGCACGCCTCCCGTACTACTCAAATAGCTACCCTGCACGGCGCCTCCTAGCTAATATAAAATGGGGACGCATGGCGGCACGTAAATGGTACTAGTAAGTAGAACGCCCACGGTTTCAACAATACTTGTGTTTCCTATTGTAACGTGACAGCACTTGTTCCAAAATGACTTTGTTGATTGTTAATGTGTGTGCCTTCGCAAATCGGACTGCAAATTTACCACAGCATGTTGGTGCCATGTCATGGCACCAAGCCAAGTTTCATTATTTTCATGCGTGTTCTGGATTTACAGGAATTAAAAAACTAAGTTTCTCAATGTTTCCAACCCAGCCACGACGCCTAGAATTTTGAATTTCATTCCCATTTCTTGCATGTAACCTAGAAATTTACCCGAGGACACACATGTGATTTTTCAACCAACTTTGGTGCACTGGAACATGTGCTTGTATTTCAAATTTGAATTATGCACACAGAGGTGACACGTTCCCTCCCAGAACCACAAGCCTTCTTGAGAGAAGCTCCGATTTGCAAGAAGCTTATACCAAAATTTGTTCCTATTCGGCCAATTTTTTTACCATGGCATGGTACTACCATCACATGACACCATGCCAAGTTTCATGATTTTAAAACCAAGTTTCTCAATGTTCTCGACCGAGCCACGATGCCCAGATGTTTGAATTTGATTCTCATTTTTTCCATGGGACCTAGAAATTCACCCGAGGACACAAATGTGATTTTTCAACCAACTTTGGTGCACGGGAGCATGTGCTTGTAGTTCAAATTTGAATTATGCACATTAAATGACCAAAAACTCAATTAATGTGTAAATAAGGCCAAGCAAAGCCGGAATAATTCCAAAATTTAACAGGGCACTCATGTAGTTCTATGTTGCCTTTGTAAATAAACTCAAGGGGGACAACGTATATCGTTTCGCACTCAAAGGTGGCATGTTCCCTCTCAGAACCACGAGCCTTGTTGAGAGAAGCTTGGGTTTGCAAGAAGCTTATACCAAAATATGTTCCTATTCGGCCAATTTTTTTACCACAACATGGTAGTACCACGACATGACATCCACACCAAGTTTCATGATTTTTAGACGTGTTTTGGATTTACAAGAATTTCAAAACCAAGTTTCTCAATGTTCTTGTCCGAGCCACGATGCCTAGATGTTTGAATTTGATTCTCATTTCTTGCATGGGACCTAGAAATTCACTCGAGGACACAAATGTGATTTTTCAACCAACTTTGGTGCACGAGAGCATGTGCTTGTAGTTCAAATTTGACTTATGCACATTAAATGACCAGAAACTCAATTAATGTAAAAAAACGACAAACGAACCCGGAATAATTCCAAAATTTAACAGGGCACTAATTTAGTTCTATGTTGCCTTTGTTAAACTTAAAGGGGGGCATCGTATATCGTTTCACACTCAAAGGTGGCATGTTCCCTCTTAGAACCACGAGCTTCCAAATCGGCCCAATTTTTTACCACAACATGTTAGTGCCATGACATGACACCACGCCAAGTTTCATGATTTCTAGGCGAGTTTTGGATTTACAAGAATTTAAAATCAAAGTTTCTCGATGTTCTCGGCCGAGTCATGACGCCCAGATGTTTGAATTTCATTCTCATTTCTTCCATGGGACCTAGAAATTCAACCAAGGACACACATGTGACTTTTCAACCCACTTTGGTGCACCGGAGCATGTGCATGCAATTCATATTTAGATTATGCACATTAAAAGTCCAGAAACTCAATTAATGTATAAAAAGGCCAAATGAACCCAAAATAATTCCAAAATTTAACAGGGCACTCATATAGTTCTATGTTGCCTCTGTAAATAAAATCAGGGGGGAGGCAGCGTATATCGTTTCGCACACAAAGGTGACACGTTCACTCTCGGAACCACGAGGCTTGTTGAGAGAATCTCCGGTTTTGCAAGAGGCTTATACGAAAACTTGTCCCAATTCAGCCAAAAATTATACGTATGAAAACAGGGTTTAGATTATCCCAAACATCTCGCTACCTAGACCAAAATGTACTATGATTTGAATTCAACATAAAATGGATACAAATATTTGAATTGGAGAGCGTATGGTACATGTAGTTCATAGTGAAATATGATTACTGCTATATGTATGTTTTTTTGTTATCAAGATAATATTTAAATTATTGTATAACTTGACAACAATCGTATTCAAATAAGGAAAATTGATTCAAATTTAGTCCATATGGTAGACGACAATATATATGTTCACATGGTGGAGTAAAATGTTCATATATGATGGAAGATCAAAATGTACGACTACATCAATTATAAACCGCAAGGTCACCTAACGATATATTCGAATTCAACATAACGTGGATTCAAAAATTGAAATTCGAGATCATGGCATCTGTAATCATATAAAAAGGGACATTACTCTTTATTTGGTGGGAATTGATTTGTTTTTTGTTCTTGTTGAGGGAAGTGCGAATCGATTTGGTATTGTGCAGGGTAATCTTGTTCTCCCGATTTTTTTACATTTTTCTTGTAGTTTTTTCAATGGCATCTATAGCAATATAGTAAAAGGGGACATGACTCTCTTGTGTCTTGTATGAATTGTTTTTTTACACGTTAAGTTTGTTCTGCCGAACAAGGAATCCGCACCTTGTTATCCCGAAATTTTCAAGCTCGAGTATCTTTTGTCTCACCTGCTTTGAAACTCCCGCTTCTTCAACCCGTGCCGCGCCTTGTTGTCCTGAAATTTGGACGCTCGCGAGAACTCCCTCCTCATCCGAAATCGCTCCCGCAGCCCAGACACGCGAAATCCCCCTTCTACCCCTCAGCCGGAAATGAAGCTCCACGTCGCGGTGTCAAAACCGGTGGGGGTACACTGGTAACTTACCCTACATTTCGGACAATGCGTCCCTAAGCTTGGCTCCCCCCTCCCCCTTCGCCCCCCATTCATACACCAAGGCCGCTAAAACCCGTGAAACCCCACGCTCCTCCGTCGGCCTCCCGACCGCTGCCCAGCCGGAGACTCTTCCCCGACTACGTAGTCCACCGCAACAGCTCGCTGTCCCTCATCCACCGCACCGGACGAGGATCCGTTGTCGATCTCGTCGCCCCGCCGGATCAGCCGCCCCGTCCTTCACCTCCAAGGAGTTGCCCCGATGTTCGCCTTGTCTATCGCGCCACCTGAATCCCCATAGCGTCGTCTTGACCTGCCCTACCGCAACCACAGCACCCTCACCAATTCCTCCGATGAAGCCGAGGCCAACTCGGCACAACCAAGGAGGTTCTGCACTCACCGCTGCATTTTATCTTTTATTCGATCTCAGGGGGCTGCCGGTGCTCGATACCGAGCAGACATGGCGTGTCTCCATCGACAGCGCCGTCGCCGGCCACATCATCCGTGGCGTCTCTCCCCCATGTCGTTGCTTCCTCGGCAGTGACTTCCACAACGACACTAGCTGTAGCTGCTCCAGCTCTCGCTCGCGCTGCGGCTCTGTTCTTGCTGTCGGTCACGCTGCTGCACTGCTCCTGCTTTCGTTCATGCCGCTGCTCTGATCGTGCTCTCGCTTGCGCTGCTGCTGCTGCTGCACGACCTCCGGCAGCTACAGGAGTTGCTGCTTTAGCACTCACTCGTGGTGCTACTGCACAACTTTCTCTCTGCTAGTGCCTTCCCTGCTCGAGCGTTTGCTGATTTAGATCACTGCTTCTCTGCTACTAGTGCTCGAACGCCATAAACATCTATTGCAATGCTCTATTACTAGTTCAATCAGTTTCGACAGTAAAATTCAGTTTTGACTGTGAAATTCATTTTCTTCAGTTATGTTCAGAGTGAACAGTACTTACAACATCTATTGGAGCGGCCGTGGCGTGGCTGATGCGTTTTACATCTAGCACTTTTACATAATCTATTGCAGATGATATTAGGGTCCCACTTCAGATTAACATTGTCTGTCTTGTCATGCTTCAGCCTCGTCGACGTACACCTTAGCGGAGCTGCTCCAACAACGGAACCGTCCATCACAGCGGAGCAGTACCCTCGGCGCCGTTTCCAGAGGCCTCGGATCTTCTTCCCCGCCTCCGACAGTCACACCAGCAGCATCACCATCCTCCATGTCCAATCCGATGATGCTAGGTCCACAAGGCTATGCCAAAGAGGTTGTACACTCGTCACATCACTTTGTTTCTCCATTCCGATGTTCTTCCAATTCATGTGAGCCAAACACACAGGTTGACTGAAATCCTATGTTTCCAAATGCTCTGTTTTGCACGTGCATTCCTATCCTATTCCCGTGTTTTTCCTATCCCTGCATTTATGGAATCCTCCAATTCTAAGGAGCCCTTACAAATTTACTTCATTTTCAGATAGGCGTCAAAGAAAACTCTGTGTGTTATGTTCTGCTCCTGCCGTGCCGTCATCCACCCCACCTGAGGTGCACCATCGACAGAAACGTTCACTGCAGCAGAGATCCCCCCTGCAGTCCTTTCGCCACCTCAGATCATCTTCCCCATTGCCGGCAGCCACACCAACCGCATTACCATCACCGACTGAGCAGATGAACCTGAGGACTACACAGCTCCAGAAGAGAGGTCGCAGTCTTTCGTGTTTGCTTACGTTATACATTGGTTATTATTACCTGGTACTTTATCGTTCAGTCTTGAGTGTTGAATTGCCCATGGGTCTCATATCGAGCCAGCAACGAATAATATCTATCTACTATCTGGTTCATCTGGGGTCTTCTATGTGGTTCATGTTGGGTGGGCAAAAAACAATAGATGGTCCATTGTCTATCTTTTGAAACTGAAGCTATAATCTACCTGGTATCATTAGTTTTGGATCCATCCACTAGTTTGCTACCATCAGTCTTGATTTTTGCATGCACCCCTTAGGCTTTACAAAATCTAACTATTTTTTATTATGCATGTCAGATATTGTACACAATCGTACTGAACATTTAGAGAAAAAGAGAAGACTGTTGCGTGCGAATATAAAGTCATGCAGACGCCACTCCATGGTGGGCGAAGTGCCCCCCTCCTGCATTTCCAGATTGTATTCCAGAGGAAGATAACTGTTCAGATGGAGATTCAGAAGGAGCCAACCATGCCTGTTTACCACCTGAGGTGTTTGCTCTAACCTGGCATGCTGATGTTGGTCATATCATGCATATGGCGCCTTGCATTGCTTACATTATACATCTTATATGTCATCATCTTAGTTTAGATTTGCTTTGTGTGAATGCCACCTGTTTGGTTTCTATATCATACTCCCACCATTCATAAATATTTGTCTTTTTAGAGATTTCAACAAGTGACTATATACGGAACAAAATGAGTGAATCTACACTCTAAAATATGTCTTTATACATCCGTATGTGGTAGTCCATTTGAAATCTCTAAAAAGACAATTATTTAGGAACGGAGGGAGTATATGGGAATTATGCAATGCCATCTTCTTTATCCAGGCATCATATACGTGAATCATGCAATGCCATCCTGTTTAGCCAGTCATCGTATATGTGAATTGTATCATGCCATATTTTTTCCATAATGTATTCCATTTGTCAACAATGTTTATACATTCATCTACTCTTCCTATGCATCAGCCATTTGAGTCGGTCATTGGAAAATCTGGAGTGAAAACAAGGTCTTCTGAGCAGTCAGTGCTACCTGTCGATGTAGATTTCTTGCTGGTTACAGATAGCTCCTCAGAGGAGGATTCAGAGAGAGATGACCAGTCGTATTCCCCCCCCCCCCCCCGAGGTGCATGCTCTAACTTGGCTGGGTTATATTGCTCATATCTTGCATATCTTGCATTGCCATGCCATCTGCTTAGATTAGACATGCTTTGTGTAAATGCCTCATGTTTGCTTTCTATATCAGATATGTGAATTATGCAATGCCATGTTTTTCAGCCAGTTATCATATATGTGAATTATGCACCGCCATGGAGCCATGCATCATATATGTGAATTATCTCATGCCATCTTTTTTTCATTACGTATTCCATTTGTCGACAATCTGTGTATATTGAACTACTCTTCATGTGTATCGGCCATTTGAGCCAGTTATGGAAAAATCTGGAGTGAAAACAAGGTCTTCAGAGCAGGCAATGGTACCTGTTGAAGCATATATCTCGATGGTTACAGGGAGCTCCTCAGAGGAGGATTCAGAGACAGATGACTAGTCCTATATCCCACCTGAGGTGTATGCTCTAAGTTGCAATATTTATATTTCTCATATGATGCATATGGTGTCTTGCATTGCTTAGTTTAGACATCATATGCACACTATTGAATTCTATCTGCTTAGTTTAGAGATCATACATGCGAGTGCCAGTTGCTTAGTATATGAATCAATTATGTCAATTATATCATGCCATCATGTATACTTAGACAACATGTATGTGAATTATTTCATCCCAACCTATTTTAGAAAGACATCATATAGTTTTGTCATGTCATCCTGTTTAGGTACTCATCATATGTTGAATTATGCCATTATATCCTGTTAAGTTATCCATCATATATCTGAAACTGTGTCATGCTATCCTGTTTAGTTAGGCATCATATATGTGAACTTGTGTCATGCTGTCCTGTTTGGTTAGACAACATACATATGAATTACCACATCTGTCGATCATACAATGTCTGTACGTTCAATTTCTTTTCTTGTTTATCAGCCATTTGAATTGGAGGGGGTGATGGCAGCATCTAAGGGAGAAAAACCCCGTTCTTCACAAAAGACAGTGCTACCCGTTGATACAGATAGAACCATGGTTGTACTAGCCCAGAAACTAGCCCCACCACACATAATCGAGACTCTTCCAGATTGCACACTTACACCGTTGGGCAGAGAACCAGCTACAACCCATCTAACCGCAACCCCAGCGGATAGTAACCCACTTATAGTTGACAAAGCACCATGTCCACCACAGAGTACCCCCACACGAGCAGTTTGTAAAGCTACTGCAGTGCCCAAAGCATGAAGACCACCACAGCTAACCCAAACTCCACATTTAAAGCAGAAGAGAAACTGTCCTCATGTCAGATTCCGTAGCTATAGTCCATACTCCTTTGCAGTTGCATCACTGTATTTACTCATACCAACTACTTTAAAATTTGAAGGATCCAATTGAAACTCCAATGGCGCAATAGGTATGTTTTAAACCTATTTCTTTAACTGGATTGCTGTTCTAACTTCTTGCTCTATGTTGATTTCAGTTTAAGTTGCATAAACAGTTATGTTCTCATGTGATGCACATTACAAGTGCTGTCAATGTTGTGTAGTTTCTCACACTTATATTCTGTCTATGATGTTGTGTCTTAAAAATATATGAGTTGAACTGTGTCTCTATCTTGATTAGGGAACATAAACTAGAATGATATGGACAATACAGTGACCATAGTACATAGATATATGTTTGCTTCATGCTGTTATCCTGTCCACCTTACTACTGAAGCGGTTTACCAAAATGAGTTTCGTATACTACAAGCTAAACATGTGATGTGTCTGCTTGTTTCTCTTGTAGTATGCAAACAGAATATTGGAGAAGAGCACCCCACTATGTAATGGTAGAGAAAGTAATGCAGATAAGGTTCAAGATAGTGAGACAACCCTGTTAGTCTCCAAGAAAGGTGATAAAAACGATCTTGTAGACAGTGAGAAAACCCCACAGTCCTGCATTGATGTAGTGTTCGAGTTACTGGCCAGTACTGCTGGCACAAGCTCTTCCAACTCGCTGCCTAAATCACTTCGGCTTCTTCAGTCTCAGCTACAAGCTGAAAGGCATCAGTCAGCTGTGCTGCGGCAAGAAGCCGAAGGACTGAGGAAGTCCCTGGAGAATTCAGATGCGTACTTTCTTGTGCAACAGCAACCGCTGGAGGATTTAAGTGCCAAACAAGAGAAAGTTAATAATCTTGCTAAGCATCTTGCCAGCATTATGGGTACCCAGGATATTGTTTCTTGAGCTCTTCTAAAGTGGTTTCAGTTCTAGACTTGTTTTGCTGCGGCGTTTATATGCTGGTGTGTTCCCTATATTTGCACTGGTGGCGAACTTTGATGCCAAGTGGATGTAATATGTGTAATAGCCGTGATAGCCTAGCATAAGTTGCTCGCTTATTTATTTCCTTGTTTTGTTTATTTGTTTGCTTGTAGTCAGTGCAGTTCTTTTTCCGCGGTTTGCTAGTGGCTGCAATAACCTATTTTTAAAACTAGGCCACAATAACCATGGGCTAATATTTACTGTAGTGACACTGGGCCTCCTACGGGCCGTAGAAACAGTGGGCCTTCTACGAGCTGTAGAAACAGTAGGCCTTCTACAGGCCATAGAAACAATGGGCCTTCTATGGGCCGTAGAAACAATGGGCCTTCTACGGGCCGTATCATCAATGGGCCTTATACAGGCCGTATGATCAATTGGCCAAACATGGGCCAATAACAGGCCTCATTATGGCCATAAACGGGCTAGAGTTGGAATCGTCCGTTCATGGGCCGACCATAACGGGCCATCGTTAATAGGCCGTATTTGATGACGCTATGAAAACGGCCCAACGAATTAACGGACCACAAATGGGCCGACTGTAACCACGGGCTGAATTTGGCCCACAAGCAGAACATGACAGTAACAGGCCATAAGTAAACGAATGCTGGAAATGAGCCCAAGAATAAATGGGCTCTGAGAAGGCTGAAAGATAACATGGGCTAGAAACGGCCCAACGGAATAAGGGGTCGTCAATGGGTATAAAGTGATACACTTTTCATCACGGGCCAGTTTCACCACGGGCCGTTAATGGGTGTAAAGTGATACATTGTTCATTACGGGCCAGTTTCACCACGGGTCATTAGTAGGCCAAGAGTTACATAGGGCCTCATATCGGCCGAAAGACGTCATGGGCCATACATGGGCCAGAAGTGAAAACGGGCTGGAATCATATTGGATGGCCCAGATGACGCTACTGTGCCTAATTCGGATAGGGCGTAACGGGCCTTGGGTTAGCGGGCTGTAAATGGGCTATATTCGAACAGGCCGATAACAGGCTTTCCATGGGCCGGCCCGCCAGCTTTTGACCAAGTCAAACGGGCTGGCCTTTACACAGGAATGGGCCTCTGTTGGGTCGTGCCACGTGCCGACGTATCATAGGCGCCTATCTGACCCACTGACGAGCTGACACGTGTTTTGTCCGGCCATTAAGAATTTTACACGTGGAAATTTCCCATTGGTTGGGGCTGTTAACGGGTTATCGGATCCAAAACCCGACCCGATAGCTTAACAGCGTTCCGTTACGGTGGATGCCACGTGTCAGTCACCCTTGACGAAAGCACTTCTGTGACGCGCGATTTATCGTCATGGAAGTGGACACTTCCGTGATGATAATTTTGGTAATGTCATGGAACACTTCTACGACAGCACAAGTATGACTATCTTGATTCTGTCATAAATTTGTCATGGATGTACATGCATGACAAAAAAAGCGATCTACTGTGACAAACACATATCATCACGGAAGTGTATTTTTTTGTAGTGTGTATAAGTTCTAATATTGCTTTTACGAACAACAGTTGAAGCTTTAGCATGATCCTTTATTCTAACAGGGAAAGGTGGTTTCTCGACATAAGAAGTAGGAACAATAGGATCATTATAAGTGACAGTCTTTTCTTCAACTTTAATAGGTGCAGCTACTTTTACTTCTATGGGAGGATGATATTTAAACCACTTCTCCTTAGGGAGATCAACATAAGTAGCAAAAGATTCACAAAAAGAAGCTACTATCTCAGAGTCAAGTCGACATTTAGTGCTAAACTTACGGAAAATATCGGTGTCCATAAAAGATTTGACACAATCAAACTTAGGTGTCATACCTGACTCCTTACCTTCGTCGAGGTCCCAATCTTCAGAGTTGTGTTTAATTCTATCCAATAAATTCCATCTGAATTCAATAGTCTTCATCATAAAAGAGCCAGCACAAGAAGTATCGAGCATGGTGCGATTGTTTTCAGAAAGCCGAGCATAAAATTTTTGAATGATCATTTCTCTTGAGAGCTCATGATTGGGGCATGAATATAACATTGATTTAAGCCTCCCCCAAGCTTGAGCGATGCTTTCTCCTTCGCGAGGCCAGAAATTATATATATAATTCGATCACGATGAACAAGATGCATAGGGTAATACTTTTGATGAAATTCCAACTTCAATCTTTTATAGTCCCATGATCTCATATCATCACATAGCCTATACCATATCAATGTGTCTCCCTTCAAAGATAAAGGGAAGACCTTCTTCTTAGCAACATCATCGGGTATACCTGCAAGCTTAAATAATCCACAAACTTCATCCACATATATTAAGTGCTCATCTAGATGCTTTATTCCATCTCCTGTAAAAGGGTTAGCTAGCAGTTTTTCCATCATACCCGAAGGAAATTCAAAAGGAGTTTCATTTTGAATAGGTTCAGTATGTTGAGGAGAAACTCTTTGCTCTACTGGACAGGGTGAAGATACCCCGAACAAGCCCCTCAGAGGATTACTTTCCATTGTAACAAGTGACAGTAAATTTCAGCACAATATATAAATTTTTCCTTACCAAATTCCACCTACCAAAGGCGCTACACTCCCCCGCAACGGCGCCAGATAAGAGTCTTGATGACCCACAAGTATAGGGGATCTATCGTAGTCCTTTCGATAAGTAAGAGTGTCAAACCCAATGAGGAGCAGAAGGAAATGATAAGCGGTTTTCAGCAAGGTATTCTCTGCAAGTACTGAAATAAGTGGTAACAGATAGTTTTGTGACGAGATAAATTGTAACGAGCAACAAGTAACAAAATTAAATAAAGTGCAGCAAGGTGGCCCAATCCTTTTGTAGCAAAGGACAAGCCGGAACAAACTCTTATAATAGGAAAAGCGCTCCCGAGGACACATGGGAATATCGTCAAGCTAGTTTTCATCACGTTCATATGATTCGCGTTCGATACTTTGATAATTTCATATGTGGGTGGACCGGTGCTTGGGTGCTGTTCTTACTTGAACAAGCATCCAACTTATGATTAACCTCTATTGCAAGCATCTGCAACTACAACAAAAGTATTAAGGTAAACCTAACCATAGCATGAAACATATGGATCCAAATCAGCCCCTTACGAAGTAACACATAAACTAGGGTTTAAGCTTCTGTCACTCTAGCAACCCATCATCTACTTATTACTTCCCAATGCCTTCCTCTAGGCCCAAATAATGGTGAAGTCTTATGTAGTCAACGTTCATATAACACCACTAGAGGCTAGACAACATACATCTTATCAAAATATCAAACGAATACCAAATTCACATGACTACTAATAGCAAGACTTCTCCCTTGTCCTCAGGAACAAACGTAATTACTCACAAATCATATTCATGTTCATAATAAGAGGGGTAATAATATGCATATAGGATCGGAACATATGATCTTCCACCAAATAAACCAATTAGCATCAACTACAAGGAGTAATCAACACTACTAGCAACCTACTAGCACCAATCCCGGACTTTGAGACAAGAATTGGATACAAGAGATGAACTAGGGTTTGGAGATGAGATGGTGCTCGTGAAGATGTTGATGGAGATTGCCCTCTCCTGATGAGAGGAGCGTTGGTGATGACGATGGTGATGATTTCCCCCTCCCGAAGGGAAGTATCCCCGGCAGAACAGCTCTGCCGGAGCTCTAGATTGGATCCGCCAAGGTTCCGCCTCGTGGCGGTGGAGTCTCGTCCCAAAAAGTTCCTTCTTATTTTTTTCTCATCGAAAGACTTCATATAGGAGAATATGGACGTCGGAGAGCCACCAGGGGGCCCACGAGGTAGGGGGCGCGCCCTAGGGGGGCGCCCCCCACCCTCGTGATCAGGGTGTGGGCCCCCTGGCCTTCATCTTTGGTGAGGATTTTTCTTTATTTATTTTAAGATGTTCCGTGGAGTTTCAGGACTTTTGGAGTTGCACAGAATAGGTCTCTTATAGTTGCTCCTTTTCCCCAGAATTCCAGCTGCCGTCATTCTCCCTCCTTATGTAAACCTAATAAAATAAGAGAGAATAGCCATAAGTATTGTGACATAAAGTGAAATAACAGTCCATAATGCAATAAATACCGATATCAAAGCATGATGCAAAATGGACGTATTAGGACCTTGCAGTTGGTACTAAACATGCGGATGTCAAGGCGTTTGGCTGGCCCAGGGTGCGATGAAAGGATCTTGGAGACTGCGGCCATGCGTTTGCAATCCCCGTCGCAGAGGCAGCTGTCGACGGTGAGGTTGAGGGGGACGCAGTGCCAGAGGGGGCGCCACCGCCGGGAGAGCAGGGCGGTCCGCATGGCAGATTTTGTGGGGAGGAGGCCGATGATGATGAGCAGCATGTCGTCGGGGAGGCTGCTGATGAAGTCAAGGCTCGCCGGATGCAGTTTTGGCTCGAGCCGCCTCCGCTTGTTGGCTGCCTCGCCGTCCATCTCAACCGGCGGCAACGCCGGTGTACACGTGTGCTGGTGTGTGTTGTGTGTTGGGTGTGCGCGAATGCGTCCTTTTGTGCATGCCACCGCGCAGTGGTGAATTGTGTGCGAGTGCGTCCTTCGCGCGCAAGAAGTTTGTCCTCAATGCGCCCTCAATTTACTAGCGTGCGGGGTGCTACCCCGAGTGGTTTCAACTTTGTTTACTTCACCGCGTGTCAGATGGGCCTCTAGTTTACTTATTTTCTCCCACTGCCACATGGGCCAGCACACAAAGATACAGAACACGAGCTGACAAGGCAGCATGTGGATTGGTTGACCGGTCAACTAAACAATATACGGAGCTATACGCTGACACAGTGAACGTATAATCCGTCTGTATAGAGAGTTCGAGTGAGAGGGGAGGCCCGTGAGAGATAGCAGAGAGAGAGAAAGAGCTACTCCCTCCATTCGATAATGTAGTTCCAACATTTTTTTAAGTCAAACATTTGAAACTTTGACCAAGTTTATAAAGAAATTACTTATATCTACAATACCAAAGATAAATGATAGTATGAAGTAAGTACATGTTGTGATGAATCTAATGATCGTTCCATATGTAAATGTTTTTCTCCACATATACCTGGTCAAACTTTTCTGAGGTTTGAATTTTCAAAACATCCATATGCTTATGGACGTGACAGAGTCCCTAACTAGAGAGAGAGAGAGAGAGAGAGAGAGAGAGAGAGAGAGAAAGTGTGTGTGCGTGTGTGAAAGAGACATGGACAACACACGATAAAAGTAGAGAAAAAGCGTGCGTGTCTTATGCAAACATATCACACATGCATCTTCGACAACGGAGGCAAGGTGAGGAGATAGTGTGTGGTTGTTTAGAACCGAGAGAGCAAGACCCCTAGCACGTGGCCAAGAGGGGTCTGACAAATAGGGGAGAGAGGTCGAGAGAGACGTACGGAGAAAATGCAGACATGGGGAGGAGAGAGTGTATGTTTGTCATAGAGAGATCCCCTGGAGATCGTGATGGGACTACATGGGTGGGAAATTGAGTGACAAGGTGTGTGCGCGATAGAAGATGCCCCGAGAGATATCGAGATAGACGTATGGATGGAAGGAGACAATACGTGTGTTCCTGATGGCTAGTAAGAGATAATCATACTTAGGAGGGGGGGAGTGCTTGTGCCTATGATGGAGTGAGGGATTATGGTACTTAGGGGGGTGCGTGTCACATGGAGAGAGAACAAGGGCGGAGAGTGTTGGATGGATCTATATGTATAGCACGAGCGAGACATGTGTATGTGTGAACCAGGGAGATATAAGGCCAGTTTGGCTTGCATCCTGAGCATCTTTTGCCTGGCCTGGGGTTGTGGCTGGATTTCATGCACGCTTGTTTGGTTGCTACCCTGTGAAAAAGAAAGCCCGCCTGGCCTGGGTTCCCTTGCACTTTAATTATCCTGGCTGAACTCCAGACACTGCAAGTAGCCTGGCCCAAGCGACCGATTTCGAATGCCTGGCCGTGCCTGGTCGTGTGGCCACGAGGCTAATAGCAACGTGGATGGATATTAGCATTAAATAATTGATGCATGGATTGATTGATGGGACGTTGATGCTTTGCCTGGCCCAGACATGAACCAAACGCTTCAGCACCACACAAGCCTGGCCAGGCAGAAATATTTTACATCTCACGTCCACACCAGGAAGTATCGGCCATCAAGACATGAGGGTCAGGTCATGAACCAAACTGACCAATAAAGTTTGAGAGAGATTGAGGAGCCCCGATAAGGCTGAGTGGCGTGTCAGATAGCTGAGAGGGGGAAAGAGATATTCCATCCGCTCAATAATGCAGTGCATGTAAATTTTTTAGAAGTCAAACTTTGGAAACTTTGATCAGGTTTACGCAAATGTTATTTATATCTACAATACCAAAGATACATCATACAAAACTACATCTCATGGTGAATCTAATGGGATATGTTTGCCGTACTAGATGTAATTCTTTTTCTCCACGTACATGGTCAAATTTTGTGATGTTTGACTTTTCAATAAATCTATATGCTATGGACCGAGGAGAGTGCCTCAGTCGAAACATATCAAGTGCGTGTGAAGGAGAATGAGTAAGTGTGCAAAAAGAGTATGTGTGTGAAACAGAAAGTGACAACAAACGATAAATTGGAGAGAGAGAGAGTGTGTGTGTTTTTTCATTTCTTATGCGAACATATCACGCATGCATCTCCGAGATGGAAAAGCGAGGCGAGGAGATACATGAAGATAGCTAGTGTGTGATTGTTTGGAATGAAGAGAGACACCCGTGTAGCACATGTCCAATAGAGGTCTGGCCAACAAGGAACAAAGGTCGAGAGGGACACATGGATGGCATGGACGCATGGGGAGGGAGAGAGGGTGTGTTTGTGATAGAGAGATCCCGTCGAGATCGTGAGGGGACTATATGGGTGGGAGATTGAGGGAGTGTGTGCATGATAGAAAGATGCCCCGAGAGAAATCGAGATAGACCATGCACATGTTTGTGATGGAGACAAAGATTAGCTAGTCATATACATATAGGGAGGACTGCGTGTGCCTACAATTGAGTGAGAGACCATCATACTTGGCTAGCTGGGCATGAGATTGTGTGTGTGCGCGTGTGAGATGGAGAGAGAACGAGGGGGAGAGATAGAGTTTTAGATGGGCCTATCGAGTGTGAGTGAGATATGCATGTGTATGTGTGACCCAGGTGGATGGAGAGTTTGAGAGAGGGGGGAAGAGCTTCGAGACAACATAGTGGTGCGTGAGAGAGTTACGAGCAAAGAGCCAAGGAATTTGTGTGCGTACGATGAGTGCACTCAAGATATCTAGCTTAGACTAGCTAGAGTATCATACATAGTGTGCGAGAGAGACCTATAGATGGTGTATATATGCATGTGAACTAGAAAGACCCCCCCCCCCACACACACACACACATAGAGAGAGAGAGATGGAGAGAAAGGGAGAGGGACCAACAAGGTTTTTGTGTCGGATGCGTGCGACAGAACTGAAGATTGTCGGCGAGAGAGAGAGAGACAGAGAACAGGAGTCCGGGAGAGGGGGAGGTCGCGTTTTATGCATCGAAGACTGATATAAACCATGTTTCGATATAAACTTGCATTCAAATATTTAAATTGGAGAACATGTTGTCTGCAATCCACACATGAACGGATATATGCGTATATCAAACAAGTTCATTAATTTGACTTTCAACATGTTCATGGAGTACTATAATACTGTACAACATGCTACTCGATTGAGGTGTTCAATTTTGGATTTAGTTCACTATTTTGACCTACTGAACGAGCTATTTCATTGAATCGCAATATTTCATTTTGGGTTTGATTCGCGTTTTTGAGTGGGTCAACTATTTGTCATATAGTAAATCGCTAGCAACGAGCATGTAAAAACACATTACTCCCGAGCATCATCTCTCCATCTAAAAAATAAGTGGCAAGCTAATATTTCAAATTTTGATCCGAATCGACTTGGTAAGGTAGACGTGGATGCTCGTTCTCCCAAAATTTGGACGAACCGTTAAACATCCTCTCTGCTTGGTGGAATTCGCCCGAGCAAATAAATGGGAGACGCGAAATTATCGTCCTATGTGGGACACGTATCAATTGGCCTGTTGTACATCGAGGGTAGGTTCGTAACTTCATCCAAGCGCGCCTTCTCCTCGGCCGAAATGACATGTGCCAAATAATTCATAAACCATGGTCGGTGTCGGTGTCAAAACCGGCGGATCTTGGGTAGGCGGTCCCGAACTGTGCGTCTAAGGCGGATGGTAACAGGAGGCAGGGGACACGATGTTTTACCCAGGTTCGGGCCCTCTTGATGGAGGTAAAACCCTACGTCATGCTTGATTGATATTGATGATATGAGTATTACAAGAGTTGATCTACCACGAGATCGTAGAGGCTAAACCCTAGAAGCTAGCCAATGGTATGATTGTTGTTGTATATGATCTATCGACTAGCCTGGCCTCGGTTTATATAATGCACCAGAGGCCTAGGATAACAAGAGTCATAGCCGAATACGCCGGTGGGGAGGAGTCCTTGTCTTGATCACCAAGTCTTGCGAATCCTCCATGTATGCGACAGCTGTCCGAACTGGCCCATGAGTATACGGCCATGGGGGTCCTCGGCCCAATCTAACAGATCGGGAGATGACATGGTGAGTACCCCCTAGTCTAGGACACCGTCAGTAGCCCCATGAACCGGTCTTCAAGTTAGAGACGCTCCTCGATTCTTCCGAACTGTTCTTCATCTTCGGTTGTCGGTCTTGGAAACTGGTTCAACAAATCTTCCCATTTTCGATCTTGAGGATCGCCGAAATGCATTCGACGAGTTTACATGTCGGGTATCCAAGGTTCCCCTTTAAGTTTCCGTCCTTTATCAATGCCTTGTTATTTTTATGCCACACCTCGGGTTTGAAGTTGTTCCCGGGAGGCAGTGTCCTCTTGCATCTGAGCTCTAGCGCCAGACTGCATTCGAGGTATCTTTTGCAGCCGAGCACCAATGCCGGACTGCTTCCGAGCTCTAATGCCGAAATGTATCTGAGCTCCAACGTCGGACTGTGTCCAAACTCCAACGCCGGACTATATCCAAGATGTCATAGATCATCTTGGTCCAAAAGAGTTGAAGGAGGTTAGCCGAGCTTAATGCTGGAAATGCCCTCTATGGAGCCAGCCACTAGCGCCTGAGCTTTATGCCGGACTGCTTCCGAGGTGGTGCACCACCCCGACTGTGGGCCATTTTTTGTCAATATTTTTGATTGGTGCAATTTATTCTCTGCCGAGATATATAGCTAGTAGCCCTCAAGGTGTGTATCGGTCTAAAACCCAAGACGCACCTGAAGGATGACGTAAGACCGCTGATCCCAGTAGCCGCTGAGACTCAGGTTGATTTGTAAAATCGGCCTGAGGATCAAATCCTAGCTCGGCAGAATACTTCGGGACACAAAAAGTGGCGTGCTCAGTCCTCGAGACTCAGGTTGGGTGCGGCCGACCAACCTGAGGATCATAATCTCCTTGGAAACTATATTGCACTTAAAGTTTTCTGCATTGGACAAGCAATGCAGTAGCCCCTGAGACATTGGTCGGGTGGCAACACCAGATCAAGGGATCGATGTGCCCCTTTAATATTTGTAAACAATAAGCTCGAAGCCCAATAGCCCCCGAGCCTTAATGCAGGCACGGGTGGCCAAATTAATGATCAATATCCATAGTAAAATCACAAATTATGTGTAATGACTCTATGAATCCAAGTACTTTACGTCATTAATGCTCGGATCCGCATTGTACAAAACTTTGTTGACCGACCATCGGCTTCCACCTCCTCGGCCAGTAGCCGAGGAGTGTTTGTCCTACTTTATAAAGCCTTTATGAGGGCAAAGATTTACGACAAACAAGGCAATCTGGCCATACAGTTTTATAAACAAAGGTACGCAGAGAGATATGTTATATTACTGTTTAACATAAGAAATGTCTTCCAAGGAAAATAGTCCCGCTATCGGTTCCTTTCTTTGGGTTGTCATGCTAAGCATGATCATGAAACCTCAGCTCTAATGTAAGAGCAAAATATCGAGGATTTAGTTTGGGAGGCTAGTTAATAGCCCCCGGTAGTGTTCGGCGACAGTCGAGGTCAAGCCGTAAACACTTCGGCCATTGTTATGAATGGCCCGTCATTTAACAGAGTCATCGGATCGCTGACCAGTTTACGCTTATTGTGATAGTCAGTTTTCGGCTTTCTCCACTGAGATGCTTAACCATGTGCACTGGAAGCACAATCACAGTGGTTCTCCCCTTGCACGCCTAGCCGGACAAAGCGGAACGTAGGAAGCAAGTGCAGGAGCCGGGCAACCCAACTATTGACCGAAGACACAATACGAAACCGATGCATATACAACAATATCCGAGAATGTTTTTGTCGAATCTCTAAAGGTGTCCGGCGTTGCACTGCGAGACTTGTGCTGAAAACACACAAATAGTTTAAAAGTGCCATAAGCTTGGAAAACCAAAAAACGTTAGTAAAAACTTGACGTACGAACAAGATCAAGTGTTCGGTGCCAATCCGAAAATTGGTCTTAGAAAAAAAGAGTGCTTTTATCGTGCTTTAACATGACACATCATATCTCAAGACTTCAAGCGGGTCAGCCTACGGCTTCAACCTCCTATCCCCAAGGCGGAGTACTTCTCATTAGGCCAGTTTCGCAAACTAAACTCTAGCGGCTTTGAGAGAGAAATTAGGCTCCCCGGCTAGTGACCACACACTCATGACGAAAAAAGGAGTGATGAATAATAATAGTAATAAAAAATTTGCAACAACTAAGAAGAAGAACGCTTATTATAAAATGGCTCATATAAATTTAAGAGCCCCCAAGTGACTTGGGTAAAAGAATTTTATGTATAATGATTGTATGTACCGAAGTACTTATATCTTTGTTCAACCGAACTTTAAACGCGTCTTAACCGACCGTCGGCTTCTCCCTCTTCGGTCAAGGACCGAAAAGTGTTATATACTCCACCTGTCGAGAATATCGACAGTGTTTCCGATAACCAGGCAACCGGGCCATAAGGCTGTAACAGACAAAGCGCGCTCAGGGAACTTATGTTATATTACAGACGAAGTGTAAGAAGCATCTTCAAAGAAAATAGTACCCCCACCGATACCTTTCTTCGGTGCTCATTATTGCTATGAGACTTGTGTAATAGATTTTTTGTACTCATGAGTTTCGTTGTGTGTCGACCATGATTGAAAACAATAAGAGTGCTAGCTTTCGGCTTCACCCTGTGTGAGGTCAGAGCTCGGAGGACCCGGTCGTGACAATCGCAGAGGTGCTCCCTTTACTCCCTAGCTGAACAATCAGGAACATAGGGTAAGCACAGGAGCCAGGCAACCCAGCTTGCAAATCGCTTAAGTCAATATGGTGCATATTGTGGCGTAATACACGAACAAGGAACGAAGCCGTACAAGTATAATCATATGCAAGAGGAAAAGCTTCATAAAGGAAGCCCCCAAATAAACGGGGTATTTGAATATGTGTGTCATAAACAAAGTTTGGACAAGGAAATTTTTTACAAGCAACTTTTTCCAAAAAAATATAATACTTGGTCGAACTGAACACAAGTTTTAAAATTAAAACTTTGAGCATGAAAGCGACTTAGCTGGTTAATGTGTTCGGCATTGATGACGCGGTCCGAGCTTGACGCGGGACAAGGTTCCATCCCCCAAGCCGGTCCCGAGATGGCGGAGCGGAGAGCTCGACACGCCGAAGTGGTGACATAGCACGGTCAATGCAGACCGGTAGAGTGACGACGAAGTCCCGGGATCATTTTCCTGTGCATGGAAAATAGTGCAAACCGGAGATAATAGTAATAATAATAATTAAAAAAATCATTGCATAATAAATAATTTATGCAAAGTGAGTAATAAAAGAAATATGGGCTGGCGTTGAAGTCAATGTCGATGCAGGGCGTCGGCGTGATGCAGTAAAGGCGTGGCAAAGCCTGAATTCATAGGTCGGTCCGAGTTCCGGATGCGGCGTTCGTCGGAGTATGTACGGAAACTTACCGAACCACCACGCGACCGTCGTTAATGCGGTCATCATTTGATAGACCTATGTACATATGATGGACAAAACAGAGTCATAATTCTTTGGGAAAAATAAACATAAACAAGCAAAAAATACTAGGATTAATAGCACCTGTTTTATTTGTTGTAGCAATCCGAAGAAAGGTGATTCCCAAAATTGGGACTTGATCCGCACACCCATTGCCTGACGGGCGATAAAGCGACGGTATGGCGATGCTGGCAAAGGTTGGTTCGCCGAGGCAAAGCCCTCGGTCCAGCTAACGTGACGGAGTTGGTCGGCTAGTTTCGCTGAAGTCTTCGGAGTAGGTTGATGAAGAGATGGCGAAGCCCCCGGTCTAGCCAAGATGTCGAAGTAGGTCGCCGTGATGGACACCAGCTTGAAGAAGCAATAGTGCGGCCCTGTCGATGCAGGTCATGACGTGGTCGATGCCGGCTTGATGAAGTGACCGTGCGGCGATGTCGGTATGCCCGCTCCGTGTAATCCGTGGGGCGGTGATGTTGGTGATGATTTATCCTTCGCGATGCCGGACTCTTGTTCGGCTTGCCGAGATGATGATCCGAAGAAGTTGAGCTCGGCTCAACAAAGTGACGACGTGTCTAGCGCAGATCGACAGCCTTGGAGCAATATCGCTGGACTGGTTTGACACCAGCATGATGATGAAGGCGACCTCAGGGGAAGATTAAAAATTTACAGGCACGTGTTTAAAAACAACGCAAAATACCCTAGAAGAGAATTCCTCTAAAAAGGTTGTCCAATGTCACGTTCATAAAGAAACATGAATTCGGGTCGGATCCGTATTCGCGGAGAAAACAGATCCGAAAATTGATCCACTCATCGGAAGGTTCCCAGAGTTTAAACCGTCGGATCGAGCTGAAATTTGGAGGGGTGGTAGATATGGGAATTCCGCAGTAGATGAACGGTTGGATCTGCCAAAGAACCTCCGAGCTAGGCTCTGGAGACCACGCCCTAAACTCGTCCAGATTCCCATCCAGATTTGACAGGGCTCTGGTATATCGTAGATTGTCGGAGATTCCTCCATCAGAACTCGACGAAATTTTGCATGGCTGTTGTAGACTCAATTCCGCACAATTCCACCAAAGGGATCGTCAAAGCGATACTCTAAAAGGTGGTGGCAGCAGATACAAGTTTGCTGTTCGGAAAAACAGCACGGTTGCCCGAGGGCAATGTTGACGTTGAGCCCCCGAGCTCCATGGATGATTCCTCCATGATCTTGATAGAGATCGGAGTTGATGTTGATGAAGGCCCTCGGCCGATCATGATGATCGGAGGTGAAGCACGGTCCTCGGTCGAGCCAAGGTGACCAGTCGAGCCGGTGACGAAGATGCCGGCATCGCAGTTGACCTGCAGACGAGCCATCGATCCTTTTGCCGATCACACAGCGGAACTCTCAACGAAAGCACCAATGTCGGTGTCAAAACCGGCGGATCTCGGGTAGGAGGTCCCGAACTGTGCGTCTAAGGCGGATGGTAACAGGAGGCAGGGGACATGATGTTTTACCCAGGTTCAGGCCCTTTTGATGGAGGTAAAACCCTACGTCCTGCTTGATTGATATTGATGATATGAGTATTACAAGAGTTGATCTACCACGAGATCGTAGAGGCTAAACCCTAGAAGCTAGCCTATGGTATGATTGTTGTTGTATATAATCTATCGACTAGCCTGGCCTCGGTTTATATAATGCACCCGAGGCCTAGGATAACAAGAGTCCTAGCAGAATACGCCGGTGGGGAGGAGTCCTTGTCTTGATCACCAAGTCTTGCGGAATCTTCCATGTATGCGGCAGCTGTCCGAACTGGCCCATGAGTATACGGCCATGCGGGTCCTCGGCCCAATCTAACAGATCGGGAGATGACGTGGTGAGTACCCCCTAGTCCAGGACACCGTCAGTCGGCAAAACACGCTCTCCTCGCCCGAAATAGCCCGCACCCACTATTTCAAAACACGCTCTCCTCGCCCGAAATCGCTTGCGCCCACTATAGTTCAAAACACGCCCTCCTCACCCAAAATCGCTCCCGCCCACTATTTGGGGAGAAGCAAAGTTACTCTACTATCCCCGACCCTCAGTACACAGACCCAAGCCGAGAAGCCTATAGGCAAGGGTAGAACTGTAACTCCCCCTCACATTTCAGACAAATGCGTCCGTAAGACATGGTTCCACTCCCCTCCCAATCCCCCCCCAACCCGCCCGCCCGCCCCCATTCATACCTCATGGGCGCCAAATCACCTTCTCCCCGGTAAGCTCCCTTCTCCCGAACCGCGAAACCTCAGCCCCACCTCCATGGTGCCCCCACCGCACCAATTTCACAGCCACCCTCCTCCGTAATGCCGGAGACGCTGTCCATTTGCCGTCGTGCACTGGGCCGTGTGCCTCTTACTCCGTGCTGCTGGTGCTGCCTCGATGACGGCCGCATGAACCGTACCAGAGCCGATTCACCCCCGCCATTGTTCACGGTGCTGGAGCGGCTCCAACTTCGGATCCGTCCAGAGTCCTAGCCCTGCTTCCGCGTAGCCGTCGACCGTCGCGACATCGCTCTTTCCCTGTCGCTGGTCGCCACCGCAACCGCGCCGGCCTCACTGACTCGGCAGCTGGACCTGCCTACTTCACCATGCTGCCAGATAGGTCGCACGCTCATCTCAAATCACTTTATTTAGGCGTCAGTTGTCTGAATTTTTATTCTGGGCCAATCGATTCCCAATGGGAAGCAGCACCCCTCGAGGCGGCGGAGCTCCTAGGCTGCCGGTTGGCTGGTGTCTAACGTAAGGGTGCGGGGCCGCAAGTTCTCCGTGGAAGCAGTGCTTAGATGGCTATCTTTTAGAGTTGCGTGGGTTGAAGGTACTGCCGCCGCCGGATCTGGATGACGGGGAGTCTTTGTGGATTGGCCCCGGGGCGGCGCAACCACGGCAGTGCGGTGGGGCGGGGAGCGGGGTTTTGGCCGGGGCCACGGACGGCGGAGGCATGCTGCTCTGCCGTTGGTCGCTGGATCTTCGGGGAAGATTCCGAACAGTGTCAGCCGGGAGGCACAAGACGGCCAGCCATCCGGCATAGATCGGACAGTACCAAAATAAAATAAAATCGTGTGACCCCAATTTAGTCTTCAGTCAACAGACGTGTGACCACTCTCGTACCTTGCTGTTGATCTCTTAATGTATTTCTTCAGATCAAAGAGATATGTCGTTCTTAACACTATGCATTATCTGCATCTTCAGACACACCGTCTTACGACTCACCGCAGCTGCTCCAACAAGGGAAGCATACACCAGAAGGGAGCTATAGTCCCCACTCAACAGTTCCCTGCATCGAATGCGCGTGCCCGACATGGACAACCACAACAAATGCAGGGCCATCGACAAGTCAGCACATCATGCTCACTCCTATGGATGGTAGCCAGATAGGTTGTACCCTCATCTTACTTGTGTGCAACATTTATGGCTTTGTTATTCATCTAAGCATGGAAAATAGATCATCACATTTCACTGTATATTCATGTTGATCTCTTACGGGTCTTGTTCATGAGTTAACGTTGTTCCATAGTTCAGCTAAGATACTTGTTCTTTAGGTAACGTTGTTCCATAGTTATCATCCATCAGCCAATGCTATCCCACATGCTGGTGATTATAGTATTATACCACTTCTAGTATTACCTATGTTGTTCTTTAATACTTTTGTGTGCCATCTAGTTAATCTTGAGTACAAACGATACATATTATGTAGCTTTCATCTGTGTTCTCCCTTTAGTTTATGAGACTTGTTGCTGCTAGTTAACCCCAGTCCTACTATTTATGGCGTCTCCTACAGGCACTCATTACATAAATCTAACTACTAGTTGTCTTCCATGCATGTCAGATATAATTGCACACACTGATATATCCACAAGAACCTCACGGAGCAATGTAAAGGCCAATAAACTTGATGTCAATGATACCTAATATGATGGAACATGTAAAGGCAGTTCTTCAGAAGACTTGCAGAAAGATGATGAATCCTCTTCACCCCACAAGGTCCTTGCTCTAACTTGGCCTGTGGTATGGGTACAACATGCATATAATGTCCTAGAGTGTTCTACCCTGTTGCAATGCCATGTGCTTAGCATGCTGATCATGCATGTAAATACATCATGCCTTCCTGTTTTTAGTACCTATTCCATTCATGATAACATGTTTTGAAATTCAAGTACTGTCATTCTACTCTATCGCAATGCCATCTGCTTAATTAGGACATCATGCTTCTGAATATCTTATGCATTGTTATTCATCAGTATGTACTTCATCTGTCTACCATACCATGTTTTTTACATTGAAGTGTTGTTCTATTGCTCTGTTGCAATGCCATCTTATTTTCCCAATCATACACGTGTATGTTGCCTTAGTTATTTCTGTACGTATTCCGCTAGCATACAGTTTTACATTCAACTAGTGTTTTTTTGTTGTGTTGTCCTGTCGTATCCCTAGCTCTTACACCATACTCCCTCCGTCTGGATTACATGTTACCGAAATGGATAAAAAAGGATGTATCTAGAACTGAAATATGCCTAGACCCATCCATTTTTTCCGGATGGAGGGAATACATGTTAATATGTCATGCCTTTCTATTCTTCAGTACCTATTCCATCTCTCTGCTGTCGCATGTTTTATAATTAAAGCACCATTCTTCTATACAAGGCATGCAAGGGGAAGACGACTATGTTAGAATCTGAAGGGTTACAAACAAGGCCTTTGCAAAAGATCCAAATGCCAGGAGATAATAAACCAATTCCAGTTTTTATAGATACTGCTCCAGCACAGAGAAACCCAACTCCTACTGATAATAAGCAGATTCAAGTGGCCAAAGAACTAGTCCGCTCCAGTCCAGCAAAAATATGTCAACTCAATTCTAAGAAGCGTGTGCATATCCTTGCATCATAAAATTTTATAGCATGCTGGTCATATTTTCTACATGTTTCTTACCCATCTCTCTTTTAGAAAATAAGCTTAACAGATAGAAGAATTTCTGCAATGGTATCATTTAGACGAAAGATTCTTGCAGGAGTTCTCTATGCTCCAATGTAGATGTAAGTACCTGTTGTATATCACTATATTTTTACATCAGCATGTATTTTATTAACCGGCGTGAATCCAACCTTTATCTGATCTAAATTTAGTTGTAGCAAAATGTATGATTAAAGGCCACAATGTTGATTTTTGCAAGGAAAACTACTTGGTAGTTTTGCATCTCGAGCTGCATGAGTGTACTATCTCATATCAGTGGGTTTGAATACTTTGGTTCTACAGTTGGTTTTTCAATGTTTTTTTACTGTGTTGTCCTGTCGTATCCCTAGCTCTTACATTATACTCCCTCCGTCCGGATTAAATGTCGTAGAAATGGATAAAACTGGATGTATCTAGAACTGAAATACGCCTAGACCCATCTATTTATTTTCGGATGGAGGGAATGCATGTCAATATGTCATGCCTTTCTATTCTTCAGTACCTATTCCATCTCTGTTGTAGCATGTTTTATAATTGAATCACCATTCTTCTATATAAGGCATGCAAGGGGAAGACGGCTATGTTAGAATCTGAAGGGTTATAAACCAGGTCTTTGCAAAAGATCCAAACGCCAGGAGATAATAAACCAACTCCATTTTTCATAGATACTGCTCCAGCACAGAGAAACCCAACTCCCACTGATAATAAGCAGATTCCAATGGCCAAAGAACTAGTCCGCTCCTGTCCAGCAAAAGAATGTCAACTCCATTCTAAGAAGCGTGTGTGTATCCTCGCATCATGAAATTTTATAGCATTCTGATCATATTTTCTACATGTTTCTTACCCATCTCTCTTTTAGAAAATAAGGTTAAACAATACAAGACTTCCTCCATTGGGATCGTATTCGAGGAAAATATCTTGCGGGAATTCTCTGTGCTCCAATGCTGATGTAAGTACCTATTGTATATCACTATATTTTTACATCAGCATGTATTTTGTTAATCGGCGTGAATCTAACCTTTATCTGATCTAAAATTAGTTGTAGCAAAATGTTAAAGGCGCCAATGTTGATTTTTGTAAGGAAAACTGCCTGGTAGTTTTGCATACTGAGCTGCATGAATGTACTATCTCATATCACGCACATTACTGAATTGTAGTGCTTCTCTGGTTGCCCATTCATTCATTGTGTCAATGTTGCTTTCGTATTACCTTACCTAGCTGATCATAGTTGTGCCATATTGTGTTAATTTGGTGTAGGCTAGTTGCCCAAACGTTCGTTGTGTCAATGTTGCTTTCCTATTATCTGACTTGGCCAATGATAGCAATGCTAGTGTGTTAATTTTGTGCAGGCTGCTGAAGATAAGAAGACAAACTCTGAAAATAGCAAGGCAACCCCATTGTTTCTTTCCAGTAAATCTAGCCTAGGTAATATGGCAATAACTCATGATTAATCTATTTGGTTCCCGTCCTAATTTATGTTATGATGTAGTGGTCGAGACACCCTCCACTATCAATAATACAAGCCTACCAAAATCGCCATCTGAATCTGTTCAGTATCCTCTGTCTCGAATGCAACCGAATAAATGTATGTTTGTGAACCAATTAATGGATGAAGCAATGATGGAAATGGTGGATGAATCAGAGGTGCAGAGTCGTGCGACACAACAACTGATCAATGTTTTCAGAGACAGTATAGCAAAGCAGCAAGAACTTGCCCACATGCTTATGGGCGTCATCTGTGCTGAGGTTCCAGATTGTGACGTTGTAGATGGTTAGGTTCTGCTCATTTATTTGCACTGGCATCAATCTTTGATTGCCCAGTGGATGTAATTTCCTGTAATATATGCTGGATGTGCAACGTTATTCCCTGTATGTCGTACCTTTGTGTAGCGACCCGACCCGAATGGATCAAGTCTACTGTGCTCCGGTGTCATCCCTGGATCAGTAATGCTGACACCACACAGTACTTCGAAGGATTTATAGCAGAGTGGCAATCACACACTTATTACATCGATGTCTCAAAAGAGAACTTATTACAATAATATGGCTTAAGGCCATCTAATGTCGATAACAGCAGAAGACTTGGAAGATAAATGGGTCCATCAACTCCAACGGCATCACTGAGTATAGAACCACGACCTAAAAGCACCTTAATCGTCGTCTAAAAAGTCTGCAACATTAATGTTGCAGCCCGAAACGGGTCAGCACATGGAATATGCTGGCAAGGTAACACATAGAGAGTAATGGAATGAAACAGCTATACTACATGCATATTTGGCTGGTGGAAAGCTCTATGGTTACTGTTTTGCGTAAAGCCAGTTTTTCCCTACTGCAAAGGAATAAATTTATTTAACTATCATGGTAGTTGTTAAACATTGAGAATGGTTGACAGCATTCTCAATCCCAATTAAAAGTAGTCATCAATAACCCCAACAATGTTAATTTAGAAGTAACCTGATGAGATTCACATGATATTCAAGTACTAGATACTCAAGATGTCCATAACCGGGGACACGGCTAATCATGATTAGTTTGTTACACTCTGCAGAGGTTTGCGCACTTTTCCCCACAAGACTCGATCGCCTCCGTTGGATTTCTCGCACTACTGGTGTTTGAGAAACGGATGACCGAGACACAGTCTTTCAGAAGCGCTAGCACCTTACGATGGATAGACCGGTACACCTACTTTCCCCTACATCTGCTAGTCTACCCTGTAAGAGTTCGCACGACTTAGTCAACTATGCCAGAGCCCATAATGGCTTGTGGCTGCACACGTAAGTATTTAGCATGAAAGATCTTATGATCCCTTTGAGCCTGGGTGGCGGTCCATAAAAAAAACAGGCAAGTCCTGATAGACATCAGGTGCCTCAATCCACCCAGATGTGTGTTTAAGTTGCCACCTTAGATAAACCATTAAAATTATCAATCTCACATCTGTCATGGATATCACTCACCCAATCCACGTCTACTAGCATAGCATGGCATAATAAGCAAACGTAGAAGTAACTCCCAAAGGTTTCATGATAAACAGGTAATAGGTACTACCTCATCTACTTCCCATCCCACAATTTAATTAGATCCTAATCATGCAATGTGTGAGGATTGATCTAATGCAATAAAACTGGGTTGTAGAAAAGGTATGATCAAAGTGTTACTTGCCTTGCTGATGATCCGCGAGACCTAGAGATTCGAAGTAACAGGCGGCGCACTCTGGGTAATCTATCGCAGACAAACAACAAGCATACAATAAGTACTCATCTAATGCACACTACGACGAACTTATCCAAAAACTCCATAAACACTTTGTTCATCAGGTTCATAAAATAGGCAGGCGCGTTAGTCAATCCAAATGACATAACGGTATACTCATACAGTCCGTATCTCGTGGTGAACGCTGTCTTAGGTATGTCCTGCTCTCGAATCTTCAACTGGTGGTACCTTGATCGCAAATCGATCTTGGAGAACACTTTAGCTCCTTGCAAACGATCAAACAGATCATTAATCATTGGCAGTGGGTACTTGTTCTTGATGGTTACTTCGTTCAATCCACGGTAATCAACAACCATTCGTAATGATCCATCCTTCTTCTCCACTAGAAGTACGGGTGATCCCCAAGGCGAAGAACTTGGGCGAATGTAACCTTTCTCCAGTAACTCCTTAATCTGATTCTTAATTTCTACCAAATCCTTTGCAGGCATCCGGTACGGTCTCTTTGATATTGGGCCTGTACCTGGCAATAACTCAATCAAAAACTCAATGTCTCTATCCGGTGGCATGCCTGGCAACTCTTTCAGAAATACATCAGGATAATCCTTTACCACTGGTACTTCCTCCTGCACAACTCCTATCAGGCAATTTACTTGTGTCCTATTTGGCACATGACGGGATACATACTTGATCCTTCTCCCTTCTGGTGTGGTAAGCAAAATTGTCTTACTAGCACAATCGATGTTTCCTCCATACATCGACAACCAATCCATACCGAGGATTACATCCAGACCTTGGGATTCCAGAATAATTAAATCCGTTGGGAAAACATGCCTTCCTATACTTAATGGCACTTGAAAACATCCTTGACTGGCCATGTACTCTGCTCCTGGCGAGCTTACTAACATAGGTGTTTTAAGAATCCTAGTGGGCAGGCTATATTTTTCCACAAATCCCCTTGATATGTATGAATGTGATGCACCAGTATCAAAAAGAACGAGTGTGGTAAATGACTTAACCAAAAACTTACCGATTACTGCATCAGGCTGATCTTCAACCTCCTCCATGTTAACGTGGTTCACCTGTCCCTATTGAAAGGGTTCGGCTTCTTCCTTGAGCTTCCATTGCCATTTCCATTCTGGCCTTCAGGACATTCATTGGCATAATGTCCGGTCTTGGAACACTTGAAACAGGTGACTTGACTCAGGTCTCTCTTGGATGGGGTTGATGGGGTGGTCCGGTTCTGGCCATTGCTTCCTCCATTCCCATTACCATTCTTGTGGCCATTGTGGTTGTGCGAACTACCTCCTCCATGGGTATGCTGAAACTGAAATCCCGATTTAGGGGTAAAACGGGGCTTCTGCTGGGCTCCAGAGTTATACTTCCCTTGTCCATACTTCCTCTTGCGGTTCTCAATCTGCTGTTGCTTCCCTTCAATCATGATGGCACGATCTACCAACTCCTGGTAGTTGTTGAAACTTTCTACCATCAACTGCATGCTTAACTCATCATTCAGTCCTTCCAGAAACTTCTCCTGCTTGGTTGCATCCGTAGCAACGTCATCTGGGGCATAACGTGCTAACTTGCTGAAATCGTCAACATACTGGCCAACTGTCCTTCCTCCTTGGCGTAAGTTGCGAAACTCACGCTTCTTCATGGCCATAGCTCCTGCTGAAACATGTGCAGTGCGGAAAGCTTGCTGAAACTGATCCCATGTGACAGTGTCAACTGGGAAGGTGGCTGTGAAATTCTCCCACCATGCTGCCGCGGGTCCTTCTAACTGATGTGCGGCAAACTTCACTTTCTCACCATCCGTGCATCCTGCAGTGGTCAACTCCCTTCCTATCTTTCGGAGCCAATCGTCTGCTATTATCGGCTCGATGCTACTAGAAAACACCGGCGGATTTAGCCTAAGGAAACGGGCTAAGTGGTCAACAGGTGGTGGTGGTGGCTTGTTGTTGTTGTTGTTGTTCTGCTGATTCTGAACTAACATCTGCATCAATTGATTCTGTTGTTGGATCAACTGAGTGAGCTCCGGTGGAAATCCATAGTCCCGTCTCGGAGGCATCTGAGGGTTTTTAAAAAAAGAAGAGATATAAGAATAGAATGAGGTCTAAAGAGAAAACACTACCCATATGCACATGAGCAAATTCACACAAAATCACTTTATTCAATCAAACAAGGGCTTACAATCGATCTAGCTATCGCAAAAGTGCTCGAACTATAGTGTTTACATGGGGGAATACTGCTAATATTTGGTGGTCATCTAAAAATTTGAACCGGTGGAAGACTCCATGATGTCCGCTCCAGCTTCGTCTTCAGAGTCGGGTTCACTTGGATCCGAATCGGTGTCGTCGATGATGATGTAGTTATCCGGACATAAGACGTACATGTCTTCCTTCCTAGATGCTAACTCCCTCTTGAGTTCTTCAATCTCTTGCTTAAGATCGCAGTTGTGTCTTGCTAGAGCTACTATCTCGTCCATGTAGTCCTTGCGTGTAGCCTTCAGTTCTCCTTCTAGCTCGATGATCCTTGCCCTCGCATTCTTCAACTCTATCATATCGTTGCACATCTGGTTCTCGTGGCGTCGAATGTGCTGGTTTAACTCCTGGATGAATGCTGCAATGGATCTATCCTTCTTGGTGCTGACTAACTCCCATTGTTCATCTCGGCGTCCGCAAATCTGGTAGATAGTGTCCTTGAGGTCTTCTTGATAAACTTCTCCAATGCGTCCTATGGTGATATGGGCTGCCATGCTCTTTCCCAGACTCCAGGTTGGTGCATTGAAAACACTATCTATGGGCTTCGTGATTGGCGCGAATGTCCTTCCCGGAACGTGAGCTTGAATCTTCTAGCGCTCCTCTTCAGGTAAAGTGGCGTTGAATGTTCCCGTGAAACTTGGTAATCCAATGTTTAGGTACTTGGTGACTTCCTTCAAGTGAAATCCAAAAGGTGTGCCTTCATCCGGTTGAGCGTACTTAATCTTCGTGTCCTTCATCCTAAAGAGTAGAAAAGATGAGGAGTTAGAAAATGAGGAGAGAATAGTGATCTATGGCTTTAACTTAGTGGTCGTGTCCTACAGTCAGCGTGTGCTCTGATACCATCTCTGTAGCGACCCGACCCAAATGGATCAAGTCTACTGTGCTCCGGTGTCATCCCTGGATCAGTAATGCTGACACCACACAGTACTTCGAAGGATTTATAGCAGAGTGGCAATCACACACTTATTACATCGATGTCTCAAAAGAGAACGTATTACAATAATATGGCTTAAGGCCATCTAATGTCGATAACAGCGGAAGACTTGGAAGATAAATGGGTCCATCAACTCCAATGGCATCACTGAGTATAGAACCACGACCTAAAAGCACCTTAATCGTCGTCTGAAAAGTCTGCAACATTAACGTTGCAGCCCGAAACGGGTCAGCACATGGAATATGCTGGCAAGGTAACACATAGAGAGTAATGGAATGAAACAGCTATACTACATGCATATTTGGCTGGTGGAAAGCTCTATGGTTACTGTTTTGCGTAAAGCCAGTTTTTCCCTACTGCAAAGGAATAAATTTATTTAACTATCATGGTAGTTGTTAAACATTGAGAATGGTTGACAGCATTCTCAATCCCAATTAAAAGTAGTCATCAATAACCCCAACAATATTAATTTAGAAGTAACATGATGAGATTCACATGATATTCAAGTACTAGATACTCAAGATGTCCATAACCGGGGACACGGCTAATCATGATTAGTTTGTTACACTCTACAGAGGTTTGCGCACTTTTCCCCACAAGACTCGATCACCTCCGTTGGATTTCTCGCACTACTGGTGTTTGAGAAACGGATGACCGAGACACAGTCTTTCAGAAGCGCTAGCACCTTACACTCTACAGAGGTCCTTACGTCATCGAGGAGGTCTATCGTTCCGGTGCCATAAAAATCTACAACTTCGAAGGCACAAATCCGAAGGTGGTGAATGGTCAAAGAATCAAACATTATATCTCAGGTAATCCCATAAATGTTGAAACCAATGTTTTTGAAACCGTAACCCCAGAGGAATACATAAGAGACACTTTCCAGAACATTTCGGACTCCGAAAAGGAATAGGTACGTGGTACGGTAAGTAAAATGACTCCAAAACAGTTCTAATGGAAATTTTTCTCCGTTTTGGAATATTTAAGAAAATAGGAAAATAAGAAGCAGACCGGAAAGGACGCGAGGCTTCCACGATGGTGGAGGGCGCGCCCTACCCCCTGGGCGCGCCCCTGCCTCGTGGGCACCTCGTGTGCCCTCCGGACTCTCTTTTCTTGCACGATACTTCTTTTGGTCGGTAAAAATTCATTATATAATATCCCGAAGGTTTTGACCACCATACCATGCAAATATCCTTTGTTTTTGTTTCGGGTTGTTTCTACTGCAAATTTAGAGAAAGATGTCTTCTCAAGAGTCAGTCGGGGAGAGTCAGGTGTCTCATCCGATACCGGGGCCAAGAGCAAACAACGATGCTGACCACTTTGGTCCATCAACGGAAGAAGAAATGGAGGCCCACTAGAAAAGGATAGATGCCATGGAAGAGGATCAAGAAGTTACTTCTTGTTTCCGATCTGGATTCATGATGGGGGAACTACAGAGCTCAGCCATTCCAAACTCGGTCATCCCTTCCAATGTTAGATTTCTTTCTTATGAAAACATGAAAAAGAGTGTTATTTGTTCTCCAGCAGCTATGCAACATCAATGGGTGAAAGGAGCTTTAGCCATTACGGGCAAGCTCCGTAAAGAAATGATGGACCTCAAGCAGCAAGTCAATAAGCTTGAAGAAGAGAACCGTATCCTGAAGGGCATCATCGCCAAGAATATCACGTCACCATATCCAAAGAAGGAGACATAAACACATGGGTATGGGCACTCCCCTTGGCAACTGCCAAGCTTGGGGGAGTGCCCCGGTATCGTATCACCATCACACTTTTATCTTTACCATTTTTCTTAGTTTGATCTTTTTGGTTATATCTTGATCTAGTAGAATAAAGTTTTGATATGATCTAGTTTTTAGTTTTGCTTTATGATCCTTCTATGTAATCGAGTCCGTGAGCTATATATAATAAAGATTAGTGTTGAGTCAAGGGCTTGATTATCTTGCTATGATCTTGTGGGAATAAAATAAAAGAAAAAGAACAAAAAGAAATAAAGAGATCATATGGATCTTATGGAGAGTAATGAGCTCACATATAAAGAGTATGATGAATAAAAGTTGTTGAGAGTTGACAAACATAGTTTTGGTCATCGTTGCAATTAATAGGAAGTAATAAAGAAACAGAGGTTTTCACATATAAATATACTATCTTGGACATATTTTATGATTGTGAGCACTCATTAAAATATGACTTGCTAAAGAGTTGATGTTGGACAAGGAAGACAACGTAATGGGTTATGTTTTCTTTCATCTAAGATAAATTATATTGTCATGGATCATCCAACATGTTGAGCTTGCCTTTCCCTCTCATGCTAGATAAATTCTTTGCACCAAGTAGAGATACTACTTGTGCTTCCAAATATCCCTAAACCCAGTTTTGCCATGAGAGTCCACCATATCTACCAATGGATTGAGTAATATCCCTAAAGTAAGTTGTCATCGTTGCAAGCAATAAAAATTGCTCTCTAAATATGTACGATTTATTAGTGTGGAGAAAATAAGCTTTATACGATCTTGTGATGTGGAATAAATAAAAGCGACGGATTGCATAATAAAGGTCCATATCACAAGTGGCAATATAAAGTGACGTTCTTTCGCATTAATATTTTGTGCATCCAACCATAAAAGCACATGACAACCTCTGCTTCCCTCTACGAAGGGCATATCTTTTATTCTTGTCTATTACTTTATATAAGAGTCATGGTGATCTTCACCTTTCCTTTTTACATTTTATCCTTTGGCAAGCACAATGTGTTGGAAAGATCCTGATATATATGGCTAATTGGATGTGGGTTTTCATGAACTATTATTGTTGACATTACCCTTGAGGTAAAAAGTTGGGAGGCAAAACTATAAGCCCCTATCTTTCTCTGTGTCTGATTAAAACTTCATAACCATAAATATTGCGTGAGTGTTAGAAATTGTGAAGACTAAATGATAGTTGAGTATGTGGACTTGTTGAGAAGCTCTTGTATTGACTATTTCCTATGTTATGATAAATTGCAATTGCTTCAATGACTGAGATTATAGTTTGTTGGTTTTCAGTTTCTGATTCATACTTGAGCATGTGAATGAATTGCTACTTTAGCATAAGAGATCATATGACAATATATATATATATATATATTGTTGTTCTAAGAATGATCATGATGCCCACATGTCCGTATTTTATTTTATCGACACCTCTATCTCTAAACATGTGGACATATTTTTCGATTTCGGCTTTCGCTTAAGGACAAGCGAGGTCTAAGCTTGGGGGAGTTGATACGTCCACTTAGCATCATGCTTTTATATCGATATATATTGCATTACAGGCTATTATTACACATTATGTCACAATACTTATGCCTATTCTCTCTTATTTTACAAGGTTTACATGAAGAGGGGGAATGCCGGCAGCTGGAATTCTGGGCTAGAAAAGGAGCAAATATTAGAGACCTATTCTGCACATCTCCAAAAGTCCTGAAAATCCACGGGAATTATTTTCAGAATATATAAAAAATATTGGGCGAACGAAGTACCAGAGGGGGGCCACCCACCATCCACGAGGGTGGGGGCGTGCCCTACCCCCCTGGGCATGCCCCCTGCCACGTGGGCCCCCTGGTGGCCCTCCGATGCCCATATTTGGCTATATGGAGTCTTTCGTCAAGGAAAAAATCATAAGCAAGCTCACGGGACGAAACTCCTCTGCCACAAGGCGGAACCAATCTAGGGCTCTGGCGGAGCTGTTCTGCCGGGAAACTTCCCTCCGGGAGGGGGAAATCATCACCATCGTCATCACCAACGATCCTCTCATCGGGAGGGGCTCAATCTCCATCAACATCTTCACCAGCACCATCTCATCTCAAACCCTAGTTCATCTCTTGTATCCAAACCTCAGATTGGTACCTGTGGGTTGCTAGTAGTGTTGATTACTCCTTGTAGTTCATGCTAGTTGGTTTACTTGGTGGAGAATCATATGTTCAGATCCATTATGCATATTAATACCCCTCTGATTATGAACATGAATATGCTTTCTGAGTAGTTATGTTTGTTCCTGAGGACATGGGAGAAGTCTTGCTATAAGTAGTCATGTGAATTTAGTATTCGTTCAATATTTTCATGAGATGTATGTTGTCATCCCTCTAGTGGTGTCATGTGAACGTCGACTACATGACACTTCACCATTGTTTGGGCCTAGAGGGAGGCATTGGGAAGTAATAAGTAGATGATGGGTTGCTAGAGTGACAGAAGCTTAAACCTTAGTTTATGCGTTGCTTTGTAAGGGGCTGATTTGGATCCATATGTTTCATGCTATGGTTAGGTTTACCTTAATACTTCTGTTGTAGTTGCGTATTATTGCAATAGGGGTTAATCATAAGTGGGTTGCTTGTCCAAGTAAGGGCAGTACCCAAGCACCGGTCCACCGACATATCAAATTATCAAAGTACCGAACGCGAATCATATGAATGTGATGAAAACTAGCTTGACGATAATTCCCATGTGTCCTCGGGAGCGCTTTCCTTTATATAAGAGTTTGTCCAGGCTTGTCCTTTGCTACAAAAAGGATTGGGCCATCTTGCTGCACCTTATTTACTTTTATTACTTGCTACCCGTTACAAATTATCTTATCACAAAACTATCTGTTACCGATAATTTCAGTGCTTGCAGAGAATACCTTGCTGAAAACTGCTTATCATTTCCTTCTGCTCCTCGTTGGGTTCGACACTCTTACTTATCAAAAAGGCTACGATAGATCCCCTACACTTGTGGGTCATCATGTGCACACCCACCATCTGCAGCGTAGCTGTCACCAAGACCCTCATCGATGGTGGCGCCGGTCTCAACGTGCTCTCTGTGGAGGCTTTCAACCTTCTTCACGTACCACTCCAACGGCTCCGACCCTGCAAGCCCTTCTTCGGGGTCAGCGGTGGCTCCACCAACCCCTTGGGGCAGATCTGCCTTCCTGTGACCTTCAGCACCTGCGATAACTACCGCACTGAGCTGATCGACTTCGACATCGCCCGCATCGGCCGCCCATACAGCACCATCCACGGATACCTGGCTCTGGCTCAATTTATGGCGGCGACCCATCCGGCCTACAACCTCATGAAGATGCCCGGGAGCAAGGACGTCCTCACCGTAGTTGGAGATACCAAGGAGGCTCTAGCGGCGCTCAAGTGTGCCCTCAAAACCGCTGCAGTAGCGCGACCGGCCAATGAGGCCACCCCAGGGGATAAGGAGGCCACGCCATCAAAGAAGAAGCAATTGTTCACTCAAGATCAGGCCGAAACTAAGCAGGTGCTGGTCGAGGAAGATGGGTCCTCAGGAGCCACCTTCACCATAGGCGCCAACCTCGAGCCAAATCAAGAGGAGGCATTGGTGAGGTTCCTGCGCGTGAACAAGGATGTGTTCGCCTGGGAACCCAAGCAACTAGTATGGGTCCCAAGAGGGGTGATCAAGCATCACTTGAGGGTGTGTGCGCCCTGTGAAGCAGAAGGCGTGGCGACAATCCACAGAGAAGCAGTCCTTCATCGTCCAGGAAACCCGCAAGCTGGAGGCGGCGGGTGTCATTCGCGAGGTTCACTACCCCGAGTGGCTGGCGAACACCGTCATCGTACCAAAGAAACGCGGGAAGGAGCGCATGTGTGTTGACTTCACCAACCTTAACAAGGCTTGTCCCCAAGACCCATTCCCGCTCCCGTGCATCAACCAGATCGTCGACTCCACCACCGAATGCGGCCTGCTGTGCTTCCTGGACGCGTTTTCAGGCTATCACCAGATCAAGATGGCAGTGGAGGATGTGGAGAAGACGGCCTTCCTGACCCCGTGTGGGGTGTACTGCTACACTTGCATGTTGTTCGGACTGCGCAATGCAGGCGCGACCTTCCAACGGCTGATGCACATCGCCCTGGGCCAGCAGCTCGGGAGGAACGCAGAGGCCTACGTCGACGACATTGTGGTAAAATCTCGGGAGGCAAGGACTTTGATTCAAGACCCGGAGGAGACCTTCGCAAGCCTACGCCAGGTAGACATGCGGCTCAACCCAGAAAAGTGCGTGTTCGGTGTCCCCTCTGGCAAGCTGCTGGGCTTCCTCGTGTCCCACACGGGGGTCGTGGCTAACCCGGAGAAGGTCAAGGTGATAGAAGACATGAGCACACCACAAACTCTCAAGGAGATGCAGAAGCTTGCAGGCTGCGTGACCTTGCTGGGGCGCTTCATCTCCAAGCTAGGGGAGCGCGCCCTGCCATTCTTCAAGCTGATAAAGAAGAAGGGCCCATTCGAGTGGACCCAGGAAGCTGACCAAGCATTTCAAGACCTCAAGAGATACCTGACCAGTCCTCCGGTGATGGTGGTGCCTCGCTCTCTCGAGCCCCTAGTGCTTTACCTTGCCGCCACTCCCTACTCCGCTAACGTAGCTCTAGTGGCGGTTCGGGAAGAGCACCAGGCCAAGGGGCTGCCGCACCGTGTCGCACCATCAGCTGAGGCGATACTGGACCCAGAGGGCACCACAAAGGCTGCAGCAATGCCAACGAGTGACCAGGCCCAGCAAGGCAGCGTTCACGGGCCGGTAGAGGCCCCAACAGGCGATCAGGCTATTGGGGTCCCCTCATCTCAAGAGACGCCCCAACTGCCGGCAGGCACAAGCTTCGTCGACGTTCCCGCCCCCCTCGAGCACCCAGTGTATTTCGCCAGCACGGTACTGCGGGATGCAAGGGCACGGTACCCCATGCCTCAGAAGCTCTTACTTGCGCTTTTGTGGCCTCGCGTAAACTGTGGCACTACTTCCAAAGTCACCCAATCAAGGTCGTCTCGGCCTACCCGCTGGAGAGGGTACTCAGGAGCCCCAATGCTGCTGGAAGAGTCGCCGAATGGAACATCGAGCTGCAAGCATTCCAGCTGGAGTTCAGCACAACTAGGCTCATCAAGAGGGCCGCGCTCGCCGACTTCGTGGCAGAATGGACTGACGCCCCGGGGTTTGAAGCAGGCGAGGACCGGTCCCTCTCGCTAGGAAGTGAAGCACCAGATGGCTGGGTCATATATTTCGATGGCGCGTTCGCATGCCAGGGCGCGGGGGCTGGAACAGTGCTCATCTCGCCTACCCAGGACAAGCTCTACTACGTCGTGCAGCTTTGCTTCCAGCAAGGTGAGAAGGTCTCCAACAACATCATGGAGTACAAAGGCCTCATTGCTAGCCTCAAGGCCACGATGGCCCTGGGGGTGAAGCGCCTCACCATTAGGGGTGACTCGCAGCTCCTCGTCAACTTCTCCAACAAGGTATACGAGCCGAAGGACGAGCACATGGAGGCATACCTCGTGGAGGTACGCAAAATGGAAAAGCATTTCTTGGGTCTAGAGTTGCAGCACGTACCCCGTGGCAGCAACAAGGAGGCCGACGACATCACCAAAAGGCAGTCCACGCGACAACTCCAAGAGCCCGACGTCTTCGAGGAGCGGCTCTTCAAGCAGTAGGCAGCACCTCCGCTTTCGGGGCCGGCGCCACCTCGGGAGGAGCTCCCCCAACCACCTGCCTCAGGAGCCCCGGCCTACGGCCCGACCTCGGGAGCGCGCCTACTCCTAGCGCTCAAGCCTCAGGAGGGGTGTTGGACCAAGGAGCTCAAGGAAAGCTGCCAGAGAAGGAGGAGGACGCGGAGCGCGTGGCCCAGCAGGCTACGGCATACTGCATCCAGGACGGTGAGTTATACAGGAAAAGGCCAAATGATGTTTCCTTACAATGCATCTCTAGGGAATAGGGGAACGAGTTGCTGGCTGACATACACGACGGAGACTGCGGGCACCACTTGTCGTCATGAACCCTCGTCGGCAAGGTGTTCCGCAGCGGGTTCTACTGGCCTACGGCGTTCAATGGCGCAACCGAGCTGGTGAAGTCCTGCGATGCCTGCCAATTCCACGCCAAGCAAATCCATCAGCCAGCTCAGGGCCTCCAGACCGTTCCTCTCTCGTGGCCGTTCGCAGTCTGGGGGCTGGATATCTTAGGCCCGTTCCCTCGAGCGCCTGGGGGTTATCGCTACCTCTACGTCGCCATCAACAAGTTCACCAAATGGGCGGAGGTAGAAGCTGTCCGCACCATCCGGGCCGAATCTGCGGTCAAGTTCATCAAGGGTCTCGTGAGCCGGTTCGGGGTCCCTAATCGCATCATCACCGACAACGGCTCGCAGTTCACTAGCAATCTCTTCAAAACATATTGTGCTAATCTTGGAACACGGATCTACTAAACTTCGGTGGCACACCCCAGGAGCAATGGTCAAGCCGAACGCGCCAACGCGGAGGTCCTCAGAGGCCTCAAGACCAGGACCTTCAAGAAGAAGCTTGAGGCCTGCGGCAAGGGCTGGCACGACGAGCTCCAGTCTGTGTTGTGGTCCATCCGCACCACCGTCACCAAGCCAATAGGCGAGACCCCGTTCTTCCTCATCTATGGAGCAGAAGTGGTTCTCCCTCACGAGGTCAAGCATCGCTCCACATGGGTCCTGGCATTTGATGAGACCCAGCAGGATGCCATGCGGGGGATGGACCTTGTGCTGGGGGAGGAACGCCACCGTGAAGCCTCGCTCCAAGCAGCAAGGTACCAGCTGAAGGAAATATGCCCTAGAGGCAATAATAAAGTTATTATTTATTTCCTTATATCATGATAAATGTTTATTATTCATGCTAGAATTGTATTAACCGGAAACATAATACTTGTGTGAATACATAGACAAACAGAGTGTCACTAGTATGCCTCTACTTGACTAGCTCGTCGATCAAAGATGGTTAAGTTTCCTAACCATGGACATGAGTTGTCATTTGATTAATGGGATCACATCATTAGGAGAACGATGTGATTGACTTGACCCATTTCGTCAGCTTAGCACTTGATCGTTTAGTTTGTTGCTATTGCTTTCTTCATGACTTATACATGTTCATATGACTATGAGATTATGCAACTCCCGTTTACCGGAGGAACACTTTGTGTGCCACCAAACATCACAACATAAATGGGTGATTATAAAGGTGCTCTACAGGTGTCTCCGAAGGTACTTGTTGGGTTGGCATATTTCGAGATTAGGATTTTTCACTCCGATTGTGGGAGAGGTATCTCTGGGCCCACTCGGTAGTGCACATCACTATAAGCCTTGCAAGCATTGCAACTAATGAGTTAGTTGCGGCATGATGTATTACGGAACGAGTAAAGAGACTTGCTGGTAACGAGATTGAACTAGGTATTGAGATACCGACGATCGAATCTCGGGAAAGTACATACCAATGACAAAGGGAACAACGTATGTTGTTATGCGGTATGATCGATAAAGATCTTCGTAGAAAATGTAGGAGCCAATATGGGCATCTAGGTCATGCTATTAGTTATTGACCAGAGAGTTGTCTCGATCAAGTCTACATAGTTCTCGAACCCGTAGGGTCCGCAAGCTTAACGTTCGTTGACGATATAGTACTATGAGTTATGTTGTTGGTGACCGAATGTTGTTTGGAGTCCGGGATGAGATCACGGACATGACAAGGAACTCCGGAATGGTCCAGAGATAAAGTTTGATATATGGGATAATAGTGTTTAGTCACCAGAAGGGTTCCGGAATTCACCGGAAGGGGTTCCGGATGTCTCCCAAAATGTTTGGGTACGAGAACACTTTATTTGGGCCAAAGGGGAAAGCCCACAAGGTTTTTGGAAAGCGAAAAGGAAGTTTTGCGGAGTCCACGGGCCAGACGCTAGGGTCCCTGGCGTCTGGGTCCAGACGCCGGGAACCCTGGCGTCTGGCCATGGAGTCCGAGAAGGACTTTTGCCTTTCGGGTGAAACCGACCTTGTGGAGGCTTTTACTCCAAGTTTCAACCCCAAGGCTCAACATATAAATAGAGGGGTAGTGTCGTGGTTTCATCACAGCAGATGTCCTAGAGAAAGGACTTAGTCGTGGAGCCATCGCCACGGGTTAGCTTGAAGGGGTTAAAACGGACACAGGGACGCAAGAGAGTTTATACTAGTTCGGCCCCTTCAATGAAAGTAAAAGCCTACGTCTAGTTGTGATGGAATTGATGGGGTTTCGATGACTGGGGAGCAAACAAGCTTCGCCTAAGTCTCGAGTTGTTGTTTGTTGTCCTTGAACCGCCGCCGGGTCGTCCCCTTATATACATGGGTGACACCCGTCGGTTCACAGAGTCCCAATACCAGCTCATAGATGTGTCCGGTTTGGTCTCTACTTATTCCTAACTTACAATACAAGTTAAATACTAACGCCGGTTTACGGCTACAGGCCTTGAACCGACTATGGGTCTTGAGCTCTCATCTGCCTTCTTGGGCTTTAACATAATTAACTACTCATGAAGTTAACCCGGCCCAGATAGGCCGGTTTACACCCGGTAGTAATATCCCCAACATTAGGCCCCAGATTGATTTGAATAGGTTCATGTCAATCCTTAGCAAAATCTTCACCTCCAACATCTTCTTGTATTTTGTTGAACCGCCGTGATGTCATCTTCTCTGGTCGTTGTAAACTGGCGTGACGTCACCTGTTATAAAGGACCTTAATAGGTCTGCGACAATTAAGGCGACATCTTCGTTTCCAAACCCACGGTCCCTTGATTTTCACGCCTAACTCCTATCCCTTGCCTTATAAATAGGACCGAAGGGTCATTTCTTTTTTCCCTCCGTGCCCTTGTGCTTCGTCTTCCTCGCGTCGCCCAGCTTCAGAGCTCCGCCGCCACCGTCAACCTCTGCATCAACCTTGGCCGCTGCATCAACCTGGGCGCACCAGAGCACCGCGGCAACCTTCCGCGTCTTTCTCATCTCTAGTAAGTCTTCTGTTCTTTTCAACACAGATCTGCTCTAGGGTTTCATGTTCTTATAGTGTTCATCGCCTATTTCGTGTTCATACGATAACTCCTAGATGCATCTGTGAATCCTTACTTTGTGTAGTGGTAGTTTTTAGCATCCGCCTTCAGTTTCATGCCTCAAGACCATAGATCTATATGTATCTCTACCCATTGATTCAGTACTGTTTTTTTTAACCTTGAATATTTTCCTTATTTTCTGAACTTGCTTCAGATCCGTCGTTGTAAAGAAATCTTGTGAAATCTGTTTCTGTGCACTTATCTATCCGCAATCTCAACTGTTTCAATGCTTAGATCCGGTGGTTTAACTTTGTAGAAAAATTGCCAAACCGGTATATACCATTAGTCCCCTTGTTGAACCACCAGACGCTGTTGCTCCATAAACTCCGGTTTATATAGAACTGTCTTCGGTTTTAATATTGGACACGCCAGTGTACTTTAATCAATGCATTCTTGAACCGGAATCACCTATTTTGTAGATTTCATCATGGCCAAGCAAGTATATGAGAGTGCAACTGGGTTCCTTCTCGCGTCACAGAGACTGAACTGAACAACTTAGTCCTGATCGGCGCTTTAGGCAGCAAAAATACCATCCATTGGAGGGTCCTTGGAGAAGAATGCCCTCCCACACCTCAAGAAGGAGAGGTCGTCATTTTCGTAGATCACTTAGCCCGGGGTTTTAAGCCGCCCAGTTCTAAATTTTACCAGGACGTTTTAGCCAATTTTCAACTCCACCCACAAGACATTGGCCCCAACTCTGTCACAAACATGTGTCATTTCCAAGTACTTTGTGAGACGTTCTTTCAAGAGGAGCCCACCGTTGAACTGTTCAGAGACTGCTTCCATCTAAACCGCCGTACTGAGTTTACTGACGGTTCCAACACAGAATTGGGTGGTGTGGCGATTTAGAAAAGAAAAGAGGTCACATACCCTCACGCCAAACTGCACAGCCAGCCCAAAGAGTGGAATCAAACATGGTTCTATTGCAAAGACACCTCCCCTGCTGGTGAAAATCCTTTGCCTGGCTTTCGTCTGGAGCGGCTTAGCAATACACACCCCTTTCCGCAAAGGTTGACTGCCAAGGAGAGAAGCAAATACGCTCCTCAACTGTCCAAGCTCAGAGCCTTCATGGCCAATGGTTTAACGGGAGTTGATCTCGCTCGCTGTTGGATATCGTGGAGCATACTGCCCCTTATTCAGCACTCCGATTTGATGTGTGAATATACTGGCAGTGTTGATGACCCACTGCGGCATGCTAACATCCAGCTTACCGATGAAGAAATCACAGAGGCTGTGAATAAAATGCTGAATGAACCGGAATATGTCTATGCTCAAACCGGCCTGCTTCCCTTCTGTGCCACCAACAAACCGCCAGCTGTAAGAGTTTGATCTTTCTTTTTATTGAACCTGCTATTGGTATATCTGGTCATTGTTTAACACCAACGTCTGTTTAAACAGGGTAATGATCCGTTTTGGAGCAAGAAACTTCCACAGGAGAAGCCAGAAAAAGTAGATAAACCGGAATGATCAACCCGGCAAAAGACTAAAGCTGTGAAGAAGACTACCCGCAGGAAAAGAACCACTGCATCCTCTGATCCGGCCGCTGATGACGATGTGGGTAACCCGGACCTTGAGGTAGAGCTTGATTCACTTGGCTTATTTTTCATGCGATTTATTGATGATGATATTTGTCAGGATGATGCCGAAGCCAGTCATGCTGATGTTGCAGAGGTAATTATTCTTTCCTCTGATTCAGATCCTTTGCCTTCACTAAAAATCCGTCAGGCAAACCGGAAGGTTAAATTTTCTCATCCTCTTGCTTACTTGGATCCCAAATTTCTTATGAAGACCCAACAGCACGAAGCTCGCTGCACAACCTGGCATAGTGGCCAGGTAGTTACCTCTGCCGGTTTACCGAATAGTCCGGTTCGGAAACGCCATTCAGAGGTCTCTAATTTGCCTGTCAGTGCTTGCCCTAAAATGAGCTGTCTTTGTCAACCTCTTAATCCGTCTGACTCTGATTATCAGGTCACTTCCCATTCATCATCTGGCGAGTCATCAGCTACCCAGCTGCCGCCGCTTAAAATGGTGCTTGGGTAAGCCATACTTATCATAATGCTTTTGGTGTATTACTTTGTAGCATATACTGTACTGACCTTTGTTACTCCTTTCAGGGCCAAGCCTAAGCCAAGCAAGAAGGCTCGCCTAGATAAAGCGGCTGAAGAAGATGCTGTCCCTGAACCGGGCGCAATGCCAGATCTTGAAACGGCTATTCCTGAAGATATACCCAATGATCCACCACAGCGGGATGATGATCCTATTGCTGAAGAGAGGCCTATTGATACCTCAAGTCCTGTCAACCAGCCCACAAGCCCCATCCGGATTGAGAAATCCACCAATCCATCAAAGCCTACTAATAAGCCAATGGCCCCCGTGCAAACCGGCGACACCAAGGATGATGAAGTTGTTATTACTGGCATTGGCCATACAGAGCCAAGCAATCCTGTCACTTTGTCTAAACATACTGCCAAGGAAAAATTTGCTGCCTTTGGCAAGGGCAAGTGGAATGTTGATCTGGTAACTTACGCTTCTCTGAATGCCCAAGACATCCATTCCGGTTATGTGAACCGGCTGCATACCAGTCGTGACTATGAAGCCGGTCTGGTTAACATGATGAAAGATAAATATGAAGTAACTTCCATATGCTCTTTCCTGCTTGTATGCTTCAATGCTTGCTGACTCGCCTAGCCCCCAAGGACCGGTTTGTAATCTTCTTTCAAACCAGGACTTACTAATATAAATCTTAAAGCCTTGAAATTCGCTGATGTAGCCCCCAAGGGCTGGTTCAACTTAGTGTAGTTAAACCGGGACTTAAGTAATTAATATCGCTGCATCAGAACTTATTTGAACAAATAGCCATTAGCCCCCAAGTGCCAAGTTGAATACTTGTATTGAGCTTGGGACTTTATAATCAAGTGAAATATGAAGATCAAATAGGCATTAGCCCCCAAGCGCCAAGTGCATAACTTGTTATGTGGTTGGTGCTTCAATTCTTGCACTGCTTGCTGAATCATATAACTGTCTATATGCAGGCTGAACTGAAGACTAAAGAGAACCAAGTCGCCGATCTCCAAGAAAATCTGAAGTCCCAACAAGCTAAAACCTCCAAAGCAAAAGAGGAGTTAACCAGCGCTTTACGCGCCATGGAACAGCTTTAGGAGGGCTTTAAGAAAGAGCGGGTGGATTGGGCCACTGAAAAATCCGCTTTAACCAAACGAGCAGAAGATGCCGAGGCTGCACTTAAACCGGTGGTGGACGAACTGGCCAGCATAAAGCGGCATGTGCATGCCATGACCACTGCTATCTTTGGTAAGCCGGTTTGATTTCTGTATCGATTCGGCCGTCTTACATAGCTGTCGGTTTGTTAACCCTTTGTGATATTTCAGGGACACACATTGGTCATTTAGGGTTATATGTGTGGAAGAAATTGAAAGACGCCTATACTTTGATCGAACAACTGTACACTGGTGCACAGCGGAGCATCTGTACTGCATCCCACAACAAGCCGGCGCCCACTTTGATTCAGGACACTCTGCAAAAACTATCGGTGCTTCCTGCCCGGGTTGAAGAGCTGAAGAAATCTGCTGCTCGAACCGGCGCGATCAATGCCTTAATCCGGGCAAAAGCTTGGGTGCTGGATTTTGATCCTATTGAAGCGGCTCAAGGCTATCCCAGCTTGAAGGAAGACGGGTCAGAATTTGGTGAAGCGGATCTGCGAGCAATAAACCGGGAGGTGCGTCCGTTAGCTTGTCAATTGGCTGAAGAAGCAGACTTGTCTCACTATCAAGCCCATTATGACAATCAAAACAAGCGAGTAGCTGCCCCAATTCATGAAGCGGAAAATCTTATCCCTCCAATTCGTAAGCATACTTATGCTCCCGATATTGAACCGTCATTGCTAATCCATGATGAAGCTGTCATTCCAGCATTAATGGGAATCGACTGGACAACTGTTGATTTCCAGCCGCTGGGTAGAGAAACTGAAGCTGAAGCGGCGCGGGATGACCCACAACCATCAGGCCAAGCTTGTGACCAAGCTTGAACCAGAAGCCGGTTTAAACTGCTTCTCCTTTGAAAAAACAATGATCTTATTTTGGGCACCGTGTTGCCTTGTAATAGGCTAGCTGATACTCTTGATTTTAATATGCCTTCGTGCATAACCACTACAACTTGTGTTTCCTTTGGGTGATAAACTGTCCAAAGTATTTTCTGCAACATAAAAATCTTAAAGTGCCACCACGGTTGTACCGTCAGGCGGAATATGATGTCTGCATACATGAAATCAAAACATCCGAAATTTTTAAGTATATGACCAAATTTTGAGATACATAATACCTGCCATCGTTGGATGTGAAGTTGGCTTGGCCAATCTTGAAGCGGAGTTTTATAAACCCACACTGTTGGAGGAGATAGCAGCTCCTGTATATATATGATGCTGGTTTACCATGTAAACCGTGTCGGGTTATAATAAACACCGTGTTACTCCGTAATAGGATGTTAACAAAAAATCAAACCGAGCAGATAGTCTCCGAATTAAAATGGACCGTGTTCCATCAATTGACAGTTTGAACCGGCTTAAAACTTTGTCGGTTAAAAAACGCAATAAAAAGAAAGAAATATCTTTCAAAGAAAAGTGTGAAGCAAAGGTAATGACAAAACCGTTTGCAAAAAGAGGCTTATTTGAGCTGATCAGATGGCGTTACCATGGTCGAACACGACCAAGCTCCCGATAGGTGTTGCTATGGTTCAAGTCAGCCAGGTCCCCAAATGAAACCGTGGCATTTATGCCGATCAAGTGGCATGGCAATGGTTCGGGTTCGACCAAGCCCCCAAGTGATTTTGTGCCCTTAGGCCGATCAAGAGGCATGACTGGTTCAGATGTGACCAAGTCCCCAAGTGATCTGGTGGCTCTCGCCTATCAAGAGGTATTGCATTGGTTCGGACACGACCAAGCCCCCAAGTGATATAACATGATGCTTTTGAAAAGCTAACTCAAGGGGTAAACCGGAGGCCGCTTTAGAACAACTCCGTGTAACCACACATGATGTAAAAGAACAGATACCCCGCTTTAGCTGAGGTTCCGGTTTATTATATTTAATCATAATATATACATCGTCGTAATATGTACATAAGTAGAGCCAATGGCTCAGGTATAGTAAGGCTGAAGATGAGCTATGTTCCACGGCCTGTTGGTCTCCTCCTCTGATGTGCGTGAGTCTTTATGCTCTCAAATATCGATCAGATAGTATGACCCGTTGTGCAGATTCTTGCTGATCACGAAAGGTCCCTCCCAGGGTGGGGATAGCTTATGCATATTAGTGTGATCTTGGATGAGCCGAAGCACCAAATCTCCTTCCTGAAAGGTTCTGGTTCTGACTTGGCGACTGTGATAACGACGAAGATCCTGTTGGTAAATCACCGAGCGGGCGGCTGCTATGTCACGTTCTTCATCCAACAGGTCCAAAGCGTCTTGCCGTGCTGTCTCATTGTCCGCTTCAACATAAGCCGCCACACGAGGTGAGTCATGACGGATATCACTAGGGAGAACCGCCTCCGCTCCATAGACCATGAAGAACGGTGTGTATCCTGTTGATCTATTGGGTGTGGTATTGATGCTCCATAACACAGATGGTAACTCTTCTACCCAACAACCCGGTGTTCTCTGCAAAGGAACCATAAGCCGAGGCTTGATGCCTTTCAAGATCTCTTAATTAGCCCTTTCTGCTTGACCATTGGACTGTGGGTGTGCCACTGATGAAACGTCTAGCCGGATGTGCTCCCGTTCGCAGAACTCCTTCATGGCACCCTTGGACAAATTGGTACCATTATCTGTGATGATACTGTGTGGAAAACCAAACCAGAAAATCACTTTTTTGATGAACTGAACCGTCATGGCCGCACCACACTTGCTAACAGGCTCTGCCTCCACCCACTTTGTAAATTTTTCAACCGCCACCAGGAGGTGGGTCTTCTTATCTTTGGATCTTTTGAAAGGCCCAACCATATCCAGCCCCCAAGTCGCAAACGGCCAAGTAATTGGAATCATTCTCAATTTTTGAGCCGGTACATGAGCATGTCTTGAAAACTTTTGGCAACCATCACATCGTCTGACCAGATCCTCCGCATCAGCATGAGCAGTTAACCAATAGAAGCCATGGCGAAACGCTTTAGCCACCAAAGATTTTGAACCGGCGTGGTGACCACAATCTCCTTCGTGGATCTCACGCAAAATTTCACGGCCTTCTTCAGGAGACACACAGCGTTGAAACGCCCCTGACACACTGCAATGATGCAACTCGCCGTTGATAATAGTCATGGACTTGGATCGCCGGATTATCTGTCGGGCCAGAGTCTCATCCTCTGGTAACTCGCCCCGGTTCTTGTACGCCAGGTAAGGAAGCGTCCAATCTGGAATGACATGAAGAGCTGCCACCAATTGAGCCTCCGGATCAGGAATAGCCAAGTCCGCTTCACCAGGGAGCTTGACCGACGGGTTGTGCAGCACATCCAGAAAAACGTTGGGCAGGACCGGTTTGCGCTGAGAGCCCAGCCGGCTTAAAGCGTCCGCCGCTTCATTCTTCCGTCGGTCCACGTGGTCCACCTGATAGCCTTTAAAGTGACCTGCAACAATATCCACCTCACGATGATATGCTGCCATGAGTGGGTCCTTGGAGTCCCAAGTGCCAGACACTTGTTGAGCCACGAGGTCCGAGTCACCGAAGCACTTAACTCGACTTAGATTCATCTCCTTAGCCACCCGGAGACCATGGAGCAAGGCTTCATACTCAGCTGCATTGTTAGTACAAGGGAACATTAAGCGGAGAACGTAACAAAACTTATCACCTCGTGGGGAAGTTAATACGACTCCAGCCCTCGAGCCTTCCAATTGCCTGGATCCGTCAAAATGGATGGTCCAATATGTGTGATCCAGCTTTTCTTTAGGTGCTTGCAGTTCCGTCCAATCATTGATGAAATCAACAAGTGCTTGAGACTTAACCGCCGTCCGAGGCACATACTTCAATCCGTGCGGCCCAAGCTCTATAGCCCACTTGGCAATCCGGCCAGTCGCTTCCCGGCTCTGGATGATATCCCCCAAAGGAGCAGAACTGACCACCGTAATTGGGTGCCCTTGGAAGTATTGCTTAAGCTTCCGGCTTGCCATAAAAACTCTGTACACCAGCTTCTGCCAATGCGGATACCTTTGCTTGGACTCAATGAGTACCTCACTGATATAATAGACCGGACGTTGACCCGGATGCTCCTTACCTGCCTCCTTTCGCTCCACCACAATAGCCACGCTGACCGCACGAGCATTAGCAGCAACATATAGCAGTAACTGCTCCTTGTCAATAGGAGCGGCGAGCACAGGCGGATTGGCCAATTGCCGCTTTAAGTCCTCAAATGCTTCATCAGCAGCGGAACTCCAGACGAACTGATCCGTCTTCTTCAACATCTGATACAAAGGGATTGCCTTCTCCCCAAGGCGGCTGATAAACCGGCTTAACGCGGCAATCCGGCCTGCCAGGCATTGAACATCATTGATACACTTCGGTTTAGCCAGGGAGGTGATGGCTGTGATCTTCTCCGGATTACCCTCAATTCCCCTGTTGGACACCAGAAAACCCAATAACTTGCCTGCCGGTACACCAAATACACACTTGGCCGGATTAAGCATCATCTTGTACGTCCTCAGGTTATCAAAGGTTTCCTTCAAATCGTCAACCAGAGTCTCCTTTTCCCTGGACTTAACCACGATATCATCCACGTAAGCATGTACATTACGGCCAATCTGCTTGTGAAGACAATTTTGTACACACCGTTGATAAGTTGCCTGGGCACTCTTGAGCCCAAAGGGCATAGACACATAACAGAAGGCTCCAAAGGGAGTTATGAATGTTGTCTTCTCCTGGTCCTTAACTGCCATTTTGATCTGATGATAGCCAGAATATGCATCCAAAAAACTTAAACGCTCATGACCCGCCGTAGCATCAATAATTTGATCAATACGGGGGGGGGCAAAAGGATCTGCGGGACAAGCCATATTAAGATCTGTGTAATCCACACACATGCGCCAGGTGTCGTTTTCTTAAGGACTAACACCGGATTAGCAAGCCACTCACGGTGAAAAACTTCAACAATAAAGCCAGCTGCTAAGAGCCTGGCTACCTCTTCTCCAATCGCCTTGCGTCTTTCTTCGTTAAACCGGCGGAGGAACTGTTTCACCGGTTTGTATTTAGGATCCATATTAAGGGTGTGCTTAGCGAGTTGCCTCGGTACACCTGGCATGTCAGAGGGCTTCCATGCAAAAATGTCCCGATTCTCACGGATGAACTCGATGAGCGCACTTTCCTATTTCGGATCCAAGTTGGCACTGATGCTGAACTGCTTGGACGAATCGCCAGGCACGAAGTCAACAAGCTTAGTTTCAGCTACCGATTTGAACTTCAGGGCCGGATCATGCTCTGTAGTTGGCTTCTTTAATGGAGTCATGTCCGCCGGATCAACATTGTCCTTATAATACTTCAGCTCCTCGGTGGCACAAACCGACTCTGCGTAGGCCACATCTCCTTCCTCGCACTCCAAAGCGATTTTACGGCTTCCATGAACCGTTATTGTCCCCTTGTGACCCGGCATCTTGAGCTGCAAATACACATAACAAGGCCATGCCATAAACTTGGCGTAGGCCGGTCGCCCAAACAGGGCGTGATATGGACTTTGGATTTTCACCACTTCAAACATCAGTATCTCCGACCTAGAATCATGATCATCTCCAAAGGCCACTTCCAGAGCTATCTTACCAACAAGATATGCTGACTTGCCAGGCACCACGCCATGGAACACCGTATTGGACGGTTTGAGATTTTTATCTGTTAGTCCCATACGACGGAAGTTCTCATAGTACAAGATATTAATGATGCTCCCTCCATCCATGAGCACCTTGGTGAACTTATAGCCTCCCACCTAAGGTGCCACCACCATGGCCAACTAACCTGGATTATCAACCTGGGGAGGGTGATCCTCTCTACTCCATATGATTGGCTGCTCAGACCAGCGTAGATAACGGGGCACGGCCGGTTCAACAGAGTTGACTGCCCGCCTCTGAACCTTCCGGTCTCGCTTGTCCAAGCTAGTGGTGAAAACATGGTACTGCCCACTATTCAACTGCTTTGGGTTGCTCTGGTAACCTGACTGTTGCTGATGTTGGTTGTAACCACCCTGGTTGTTCTGATTATTTTGATTATTATGTTCGCCCGGATTACCATTAAATCCTGAACCGGAATTTCCTCCGCCGTAACCCAGCCCGGACCCTGAGCCACCGCCGGAACCGTGATCATACCGGAAAGCATTAGAATTCTTAAACTCCTGCATAATGAAGCAATCCTTCCAAAGGTGGTTTGCTGGCACCTCCTTCGTCCCATGTCTCGGACAGGGCTGGCTCAGTAGATAATTTAGGCGGTCCGGGTTAGGGTTGGGTGCCCCACTGCGATTTTTCGGTTTACCCTTGCGTCGCTGGCCATTGTCCTGCGCGTTGGTATTAGCCACAAAGTCCATGTTACCATCCGCTTTACGCTTGCCTCCACCACCATTGCCTGCCCAGTGATGCTACTGACCTTTGGAGTTGTTGTTCCTCTTTCCCTTCCCTGCCTTGTCATCATCAGATTCGGGATCCTTGGTACTATTAGAATCAGCATACTTTACCAAAGCAGCCATGAGGGTCCCCATGTCAGTGCAATGGCGCTTCATCCGTCCCAACTTCAGCTTTAGGGGCCCAAACCGGCAGATGCCTTCTAGGGTTAAGACTGCGGTGTCAGCGTTGATGCGGTCTGATGAATGCAACACTTGTGAGACCCGGCGCACCCAACGAGTCATCGATTCTCCTTCCTCCTGGACACAGGCAGCTAAGTCTACTATCGACATGGGCTGCTTACATGTATCCTTGAAATTATTGATAAACTGGGTTCGTAATTGGGCCCATGAACTGATAGAATTAGCCGGCAAGCTTTTTAACCAAGTACGGGTCGTTCCTTCAAGCATCATGGTGAAGTATTTTGCACACGCCGCGTCATCCACATCAAGCATCTCCATGGCCATCTCATAACTCTCCACCCATGTCTCTGGAGGTTGATCCGCCGTGTAATTTGGTACCTTGCGTGGGCCTTTGAAATCCTTGGGCAGGCGCACATTGCGTAAAGCGGGGACAAGGCAAGGCACCCCCAAAGAACTAGAAGTAACACCAGGTTCGATCGAGACAGTTGGACGAACCGGCGTCAGCTGTCAAGCCTGATATTGTGTGGCTAACTCGGCCTCCTTGCGCGCTCGGGCCCAGTCCACCACTTCCTGAGCGTTATCAGCACCACCCGCCGAGTTGTTGTCACGGGGTGCTCCACATCGTTCATTACTTGACACTGCCGGTTCATCCATATGCCTGCTATAGCTCCGGCTTGGACGAGGGGTCGAGTGAATCCGGTCGCGGCTGTATGAGTATGCTTCCTGTTGGACCAAAGCTGTCCTCAGAAGCTCCTTGACCCGTCGCGTCTCTACTGCCTGCGGCGAGTCACCTTCAATTGGAATGGCCTCCAGCCATGCAGCAGCGGCAACTAGTGACCCGGAGGTGTCGAAACAGCCTGAGGTATAACAGTGTTTTGGCGAGGCAGATCCATCCGACGGGGCTGAACCGGCGCACCGGTCGCGGGAGCCTCCGCCCGGTTTACCTCCAATGGATTACTGGTTCCTGCTCCTGGGGTGTTGAAAAGGTCTCTGGCCTCGAAAACCGAAGGCAAACGGGATAGGTACTTCCTCTTCATGACTTCATGCGACATGTTCTGGTCCAACATGAGCCTGTAGGCTTGTGCATCTAGAGCGGCCCGCTCTGCGGTCATCCTGGCATCCTCAGCTGCCAGGTCTGCCTTGGCCTGGGTGATTTGTTCCTTCACCTTTGCTATCTCCGCACTGTGGGCATCCTGATCCGCCGGATTAGCTTCTGCCATGAGCACAGCCAGTGCATCAAATAGATCTGATAGAACTTGAGCTGGCGGTCGTACAGAGCCTCCTGCCCCGGCAGCCATCACTGCTACTGAACCGGAGGTTATTGGCGCAGCGGTCGAAGAATGAAGCGCTGCCTCTGTGCCGGCCATGAATATTCCAACTCGGTTGGGCAGATCAGAGGGGTCCGGAATACTATCGCCATCGAAACAGCCCCCAATCCGGCCATCTTGTAGCTGATATAGAGATTCGGTTTCTTCGGTTGATGACTCATCGTCGGAACAAACGACGGTCTTGCCGTGAGATTCCGATCCATCCTCATAACTTCATGGATGACTCCCACGAAGGCACGCTTCATGGCCGGTTCAACCCGGGCGGATCGCGCACGCTGAGCTGTCTCGACGAGGTCGGTGCAGATGTTCGGCTCAGGGCCCGGTTCACCGATCTTGCCAATGAAAACGTGAATGCCGCCAAAGGGGACCCGGTACCCGTACTCGACTGAGCCGGCCTTGGGGCCCCAGCCTGCGTCGTTGATGTAGAGCTTGCCGCGACGACTCTTAGTCATCCGGCCTATAGCGTAGCCCTTGAGTCATTCAAAGCGGCCCTCCAAGAACCTGAAACCATCGTGCGATATCCCCACGGTGGGCACCAACTGTCGTGGTTTCGTCACGGCAGATGTCCTAGAGAAAGGACTTAGTCGTGGATCCATCGCGACGGGTTAGCTTGAAGGGGTTAAAACGGACACAGGGACGCAAGAGAGTTTATACTAGTTCGGCCCCTTCAATGAAGGTAAAAGCCTACGTCTAGTTGTGATGGAATTGATGGGGTTTCGATGACTGTGGAGCAAACAAGCTTCACCTAAGTCTCGAGTAGTTGTCTGTTGTCCTTGAACCGCCGCCGGGTCGTCCCCTTATATACACGGGTGACACCCGTCGGTTCACAGAGTCCCAATACCGGCTCATAGATGTGTCCGGTTTGGTCTCTACTTATTCCTAACTTACAGTACAAGTTAAATACTAACGCCGGTTTACGGCTACAGGCCTTGAACCGACTATGGGTCTTGAGCTCTCATCTGCCTTCTTGGGCTTTAACATAATTAACTACTGATGAAGTTAAGCCGGCCCAGATAGGCCGGTTTACGCCCGGTAGTAATATCCCCAACAGGTAGGGCTAGCACCCAAGACACATCAAGAAACAACAAGCCATGTGCTGGCAACCCCGTCCCCTCTAGTTTATCCTCCGTCATAGTTTTCGTAGTGCTTAGGCGAAGCCCTGCGAAGATTGTTCTTCACCAACACCGTCACCATGTCGTCGTGCTGCCGGAACTCATCTACTACTTCACCCCTCTTGCTAGATCGAGAAGGCGAGGACGTCACCGAGTCGAACGTGTGCAAAACTCGGAGGTGCCGTGCTTTCGGTACTTGGATCGGTCGGATCGTGAAGACGTACGACTACATCAACCGCGTTGATATAACGCTTCCACGAACGGTCTACGAGGGTACGTAGACAACACTCTCCCCTCTCGTTGCTATGCATCACCATGATCCATCATGTGCGTAGGAAATTTTTTGAAATTACTGCGTTCCCCAACAGTGGCATCCGAGCCAGGTTTTATGCATTGATGTTATATGCATGAGTAGAACACAAGTGATTTGTGGGCGATATAAGTCATACTGCTTACCAGCATGTCATACTTTGGTTTGGCGGTATTGTTGGATGAAGCGGCTCGGACCGACATTACGCGTACGCTTACGCGACACTGGTTCTACCGACGTGCTTTGCACACAGGTGGCTGGCGGGTGTCAGTTTCTCCAACTTTAGTTGAACCGAGTGTGGCTACGTCCGGTCCTTGAGAAGGTTAAAACAGCACCAACTTGACGAACTATCGTTGTGGTTTTGATGCGTAGGTAAGAACGGTTCTTGCTAAGCCCAGTAGCAGCCACGTAAAACTTGCAACAACAAAGTAGAGGACGTCTAACTTGTTTTTGCAGGGCATGTTGTGATGTGATATGGTCAAGACATGATGCTAAATTTTATTGTATGAGATGATCATGTTTTGTAACCGAGTTATCGGGAACTGGCAGGAGCCATATGGTTGTCGCTTTATTGTATGCAATGCAATCGCCCTGTAATGCTTTACTTTATCACTAAGCGGTAGCGATAGTCGTAGAAGCATAAGATTGGCGAGATGACAACGATGCTACGATGGAGATCAAGCTGTCGCGCCGGTGACAATGGTGATCATGATGGTGCTTCGGAGATGGAGATCACAAGCACGAGATGATGATGACCATATCATATCACTTATATTGATTGCATGTGATGTTTATCTTTTATGCATCTTATCTTGCTTTGATTGGCGGTAGCTTTATAAGATAATCTCTCACTCAATTTCAAGAGAAAAGTGTTCTCCCTGAGTATGCACCGTTGACAAAGTTCGTCGTGCCCAGACACCATGTGATGATCGGGTGTGATAAGCTCTACGTCCATCTACAACGGGTGCAAGCCAGTTTTGCACACACAGAATACTCAGGTTAAACTTGACGAGCCTAGCATATGTAGATATAGCCTCAGAACACTGAGACCGAAAGGTCGAGCCTGAATCATATCGTAGATATGACCAACATAGTGATGTTCACCATTGAAAGCTACTCCGTTTCACGTGATGATCAGTTATGGTTTAGTTGATATGGATCACGTGATCACCTAGAGGATTAGAGGGATGTCTATCTAAGTGGGAGTTCTTAAGTAATATGATTAATTGAACTTAAATTTATCATGAACTTAGTACCTGATAGTATCTTGCTTGTCTATGTTGATTGTAGATAGATGGCATGTGTTGTTGTTCCGTTGAATTTTAATACGTTCCTTGAGAAAGCAAAGTTGAAAGATGATGGTAGCAATTACACGGACTGGGTCCATAACTTGAGGATTATCCTCATTGCTGCATGGAAGAATTACGTCTGGAAGCACCGCTGGGTGCCAGGCCTGCTGCAGATGCTGCTGACAACATTAAGAATGTTTGGCAGAGTAAAGCTGATGACTACTCGATAGTTCAGTGTGCCATGCTTTACGGCTTAGAACCGGGACTTCAACGATGTTTTGAACTTCATGGAGCATATGAGATGTTCCAGGAGTTGAAGTTAATATTTCAAGCAAATGCCTGGATTGAGAGATATGAAGTCTCCAATAAGTTCTATAGCTGCAAGATGGAGGAGAATAGTTCTGTCAGTGAACATATACTCAAAATGTCTGGGTATCATAATCACTTGACTCAACTAGGAGTTAATCTTCCTGTTGATAGTGTCATTGACAGAGTTCTTCAATCACTGCCACCAAGCTACAAGAGCTTCGTGATGAACTATAACATGCAAGGGATGGATAAGACGATTCCTGAGCTCTTCGCAATGCTAAAGGCTGTGGAGGTAGAAATCAAGAAGGAGCATCAAGTGTTGATGGTCAATAAGACCACCAGTTTCAAGAAAAAGGGCAAAGGGAAGAAGAAGGGGAACTTCAAGAAGAACAGCAAACAAGTTGCTGCTCAAGAGAAGAAACCCAAGTCTGGACCTAAGCCTGAGACTGAGTGCTTCTACTGCAAGCAGACTGGTCACTAGAAGCGGAACTGCCCCAAGTATTTGGCGGATAAGAAGGATGGCAAGGTGAACAAAGGTATATGTGATATACATGTTATTGATGTGTACCTTACCAGAGCTCACAGTACCACCTGGGTATTTGATACTGGTTCTGTTGCTAATATTTGCAACTCGAAACATGGACTACGGATTAAGCGAACACTGGCCAAGGACGAGGTGACGATGTGCGTGGGAAACGGTTCCAAAGTCGATGTGATCGCCGTCGGCACGCTACCTCTACATCTACCTTCGGGGTTAGTATTAGACCTAAATAATTGTTATTTGGTGCCAGCGTTGAGCATGAACATTATATCTGGATCTTGTTTGATGCGAGACGGTTATTCATTTAAATCAGAGAATAATGGTTGTTCTATTTGTATGAGTAATATCTTTTATGGTCATGCACCCTTGAAGAGTGGTCTATTTTTTATGAATCTCGATAGTAGTGATACACATATTCATAATGTTGAAGCCAAAAGATGCAGAGTTGATAATGATAGTGCAACTTATTTGTGGCACTGCCATTTAGGTCATATCGGTATAAAGCGCATGAAGAAACTCCATACTGATGGACTTTTGGAACCACTTGATTATGAATCACTTGGTACTTGCGAACCGTGCCTCATGGGCAAGATGACTAAAACGCCGTTCTCCAGTACTATGGAGAGACCAACAGATTTGTTAGAAATCATACATACAGATGTATGTGGTCCGATGAATGTTGAGGCTCGCGGGGGGTATCGTTATTTTCTCACCTTCACATATGATTTAAGCAGATATGGGTATATCTACTTAATGAAACATAAGTCTGAAACATTTGAAAAGTTCAAAGAATTTCAGAGTGAAGTTGAAAATCATCGTAACAAGAAAATAAAGTTTCTACGATCTGATCATGGAGGAGAATATTTGAGTTACGAGTTTGATGTACATTTGAAAAAATGCGGAATAGTTTCACAACTCGCGCCACCCGGAACACCACAATGTAATGGTGTGTCCGAACGTCATAATCGTACTATACTAGATATGGTGTGATCTATGATGTCCCTTACTGATTTACCGCTATCATTTTGGGGTTATGCTTTAGAGACGGCTGCATTCATGTTAAATAGGGCACCATCGAAATCTGTTGAGACGATGCCTTATGAACTATGGTTTGGCAAGAAACCAAAGTTGTCGTTTCTTAAAGTTTGGGGCTGCGATGCTTATGTGAAAAAGCTTCAACCTGATAAGCTCGAACCCAAATAGGAGAAATGTGTCTTCATAGTGTTAGAGTTATAATATAAGTCATGTACCCCTTTGTATTTATCCCGTTATATAAGGGGTTTCCTGCATATGTTCCACACCTGTACATGTATATATATATATCGGCCTATGGCCTCATGGGAATACAAGTTGCTTATTCCTAACATGGTATTAGAGCTAGGTCAATTTTTTTGCACGCTGCAACTCGTGCGTTTGATCCGTCTGTTCGATCGAAGCAATCCGCTCGATCTCCTCTCCGTCTCTCGACCGAAGCAGGGGGCTCGTCCCGCAGGAGCCCCCGATCTCCTCTCCAGCCGGCCGCTCACAGGGCTTCTGCTACCGGCCCGTCCCGATCGGGATTCATCCAGCCGCTCGTCCCGCAGGCACCCAGGGAGCTCTGCTGTCGGCCCGTCCCGATCGGGAGTCACCCAGCCGCCCGTTCCGCAGGCGCCCAGGGAGCTCGTCCCAGGGGGCTCGTCCCGCAGGTGCCCAGGGAGTCAGATCGGCCCAGGGGGCTCGTCCTGCAGGCGCCCCTGATCTCCTCTCCAGCCGGCTTCCGCTGCTCCAGTAGCCAGCGCCTGATCCCGATTTGTTCGTTCTCATCGGATCTAAAAAAAATGTCTGCTACATCGGGCTATGTTGCTGTCCCTCGCTGTCCGGTGATCTTTGATGGTACTAACTACACCGAGTTCACTGGCTTCATGCGCATTCACATGCGTGGCATCCGTCTCTGGGGTGTTCTTTCTGGCGAGGTCTGCTGTCCGCCACGTCCAGTTCCTCCGGTGGCCCCTACTCCGCCACCTCCATCGGTTCTTCCTACGGATGCTAATCAGGTCACCAAGGATGCGGCTAAGCTTGCTGATGAGGCTGCTGATCGTGCTTATGATGAGAGGGTTTTGGCTTATGAGGAGGCTCTTCAGACGTATCATGGTGCTCTGTCTGTTTACACCCAGTGGCTTGATGATGATGCTCGTGCTGCCACTGTTCTCACTGCTAGTGTTCTGCCTCAGTTTGCTTCTGAGTTTTTGGGTCTTCCTACTGTCTTTGAGATGTGGACCAGTCTTCGTCAGCGCTATCAGCCCTCTGGTGATGCCTTGTACCTCTCTGTGGTCCGTCAGGAGCATGCTCTTCAGCAGGGTGACTCTACTGTTGATGACTTCTATGCACAGAGTTCTACTATCTGGCGACAGCTTGATTCTCTCCGCAGTGCTGGGTGTCGTACCTGCCCCTGTTGCCAGGCTGTCCAGGCCAATTTGGAGTTTCATCGCGTCTATGAGTTCCTGTCTCGGCTCCGTAAGGAGTTTGAGCCCCGGCGTGCTCAGTTGTTTGCTCGTGGCCGTATTTCTCTCATGGAGGCGCTTTCTGAGATTCGTGCTGAGGAGACTCGCTTACGTGGTGCTGGTTTGCTGGAGGTTCCCTCTGTGCTCGCCACTCGTGCTCCTACGCCACCTGCTGCACCGACCCCTTCTCGCTCGAGTGCTCCGCCGCTCTTGCCCACTCCTTCTGGAGGCTCAGGTCGCCCCCGTCCATGTTGCGACTATTGCAACAATGATGGTCATCTTGAGTCTTAGTGCTACATGAAGAAGAAACACCTGCGCAAGGCGCGATCATCATCTTCAGGGACTTCGTCATCTACCTCAACAGCTTCAGCCATTGCTTTGAGTGAGCAGGATATTCTGAGACTTAAGCGTCTGCTCGCGGCTTCAGGTTCTTCCTCGACGGGTACTACTGGTTCTGTGACTGATGCTTCCCGCACTGAGCAATCACCCTCTACACAGTCAGGTACATCCCCATGGGTTCTGGATTCTGGAGCTTCTTTTCATATGTCTTCTCATTCTTCCACTTTGTCCTCTCTTTGATCACTGGATTCTCCTGTTCATGTCTTCACTGCTGATGGTACTCCACTTTCTGTTGCTAGTAGAGGCAATCTTACCACTCCTTATTCTGTTCCTGATGTTGCTCATGTTCCTCGACTTACCATGAATCTGTTTTCTGCTGGTCAACTTACTGAGTCTGGTTGCCGCGTCATCCTTGACGTTGACTCTTGTTCTGTTCAGGACCATCGCACGCACACTCTGGTTGGGGCTGGCCCTCGCCGCCGTGATTCTCAGGGTCTTTGGGAGTTGGACTGGCTTCATGTTCCTTTCGCTGCCGCCACCATCGCCAGTTCTTCCGCTTCTGTCGCCTCCGTTACTGGTTCCTTCCAGCAGTGGCATCATCGACTTGGTCATCTGTGTGGTTCTCGGTTGTCTTCTTTAGTTCGTCGAGGTCTTCTGGGGTCTGTCTCAGGAGATGTCTCTTTAGAGTGTCAGGGTTGTCGTCTTGGCAAGCAGATTCAGTTACCATATTCACATAGTGAGTCAGTGTCCAAGCGTCCTTTCGATTTAGTCCATTCTGATGTATGGGGTCCGGCCCCTTTCGCTTCGAAAGGTGGTCATAAATACTATATTATTTTCATAGATGATTTCTCTCCTTACACATGGCTTTATTTCATGACTTCTCGTTCTGAGGTGTTGTCTATTTATAAGCAGTTTGCTGCCATGGTCCATACTCAGTTCTCTTCACCCATTCGTGTTTTTCGTGCTGACTCTGCTGGCGAGTATATCTCTAAGATGTTGCGTGGTGTTCTTGCTGAGCACGGGACTCTCTCAATTCTCTTGTCCTGGTGCTCATGCTCAGAATGGTGTGGCTGAGCGAAAGCATCGACATCTTCTTGAGACGGCTCGTGCATTGATGATTGCTGCCTCTCTCCCGCCTCATTTTTGGGCTGAGGCCGTCTCCACATCCACCTATCTTATCAATATACAGCCTTCCGCTGCTCTACAAGGTGGTGTTCCTTTCGAGCGACTTTTTGATCGTTCTCCCGATTATTCGATGCTTCGCTCGTTTGGTTGTGTTTGCTATGTTCTTCTTGCCCCTCGCGAACGCACCAAACTGACCGCTCAGTCTGTTGAGTGTGTCTTCTTAGGCTACAGTGATGAGCATAAGGGCTATCGTTGTTGGGATCCTATTGGTCGTCGGATGCGTATCTCTCGAGATGTGACTTTTGACGAGTCTCGTCCCTTCTACCCACGCCAATCTTCCTCGACTTTTTCAGTGCAGGATATCTCTTTCCTCACTTTTCCTGACTCACCTATCACCCCCGCCGAGACTATACCTCTCCGTTCCACTTCCTCTCCTTCTCCACATCTAGTTGATTTGCAGCCACCATCCTCCCCGGTCTCCTCGCCTAGCATGTCACCGGGTTCTCCACCTTCATCTCCGGTGACTTCCTCCCCGGTCTCCTCTCCCAGCCTGTCACCGGATTCTACACCTTCGTCTCCGGTGACTTCTTCGTCGCCACCCCCTGATTCTACCTTGCCGATTCCTCCTTCTATTATTCCATCTTTTCCTCAGCATTACACTCGTCGTCCACGACCAGTTGATGCCTCTGTGGATGGGTCGTCATCTTCCTCTCAGCCTACTTATGGCTTGCGTTCTCGTCCTCGTCCGCCTGTTGATCGCTTTGGCTTTCCCACCGCTGGTGCTGCTGTTCTTGAGCCGACTTCTTACCGTCAGGCTGTTGTTCATCCTGAATGGCAGTTTGCGATGGCAGAGGAGATTGCTGCTCTTGAACGCACTGGTACCTGGGATCTTGTTTCTCTTCCTCCCGGAGTCCGTCCGATCACTTGTAAGTGGGTCTACAAGGTTAAGACTCGCTCCGATGGTTCTCTTGAGCGTCACAAAGCTCGTCTTGTGGCTCGTGGTTTTCAACAAGAGCATGGTCGTGATTATGACGAGACTTTTGCTCCTGTGGCTCATATGACCACTGTTCGTACACTTCTTGTCGTTGCCTCTGCACGTCACTGGTCTATATCTTAGCTTGATGTTAAGAATGCATTTCTTAATGGTGAGCTGCGTGAGGAGGTGTATATGCAGCCACCACCTGGGTATTCTGTTCCTGATGGCATGGTATGTCGTCTTCGTCGCTCTCTCTATGGCCTTAAGCAAGCCCCCCGCGCCTGGTTTGAGCGCTTTGCTTCTGTGATCACTGCTGCTGGTTTTTTAGCCAGTGCTCATGATCCAGCATTGTTTATTCACCTTTCTCCTCGTGGTCGGACTCTTCTTCTTCTTTATGTTGATGACATGATGATCACGGGGGATGATCCCGAGTATATTGCCTTTGTAAAGGCCCGTCTTAGTGAGCAGTTTCTTATGTCTGATCTTGGACCTCTTCGCTACTTTCTTGGGATTGAAGTCTCTTCTACCTCTAATGGCTTTTTTATATCCCAGGAAAAGTATATCCAGGATCTTCTTGCTCGTGCTGCTCTTACTGACGAGCGCGTTGTTGAGACTCCTATGGAGCTCAATGTTCACCTTCGTGCTACTGATGGTGATCCTCTCCCTGACCCGACGCGTTATCGTCATCTTGTTGGCAGTCTTGTCTATCTAGCTGTCACTCGTCCGGACATCTCTTATCCGGTTCATATTCTGAGTCAGTTTGTCTCTGCCCCCACCTCGGTTCACTATAGTCATCTCCTTCGTGTTCTTCGATATCTTCGAGGCACGATATCTCACCGTCTATTCTTTCCTCGCTCCAGTTCTTTACAGCTCTAGGCCTATTCTGATGCTACGTGGGCTAGTGATCCTTCCGATCGCCGTTCACTTTCTGCTTACTGTGTTTTTCTTGGTGGTTCTCTCATTGCCTGGAAGACGAAGAAACAGCTTGCAGTTTCCCGTTTGAGTGCCGAGGCTGAGTTGCGAGCAATGGCTCTTTTGACGGCAGAGGTGACTTGGTTACGGTGGTTACTTCAGGATTTTGGTGTTTCTGTCACTACACCAACTCTGCTTTTATCTGACAGTACGGGTGCTATCAGCATTGCACGCGATCCTGTGAAGCATGAGCTCACCAAGCATATTGGTGTTGATGCGTTCTATGTACGTGCTGCTGTGCAGGATCAGGTTATTGCTCTTCAGTATGTGCCTTCCGAGTTACAGTTGGCGGATTTCCTGACGAAGGCTCAGACTAGAGCACAACATGGCTTTTATCTCTCAAACTCAGTGTTGTTCATCCACCATGAGTTTGAGGGGGGGTGTTAGAGTTATAATATAAGTCATGTACCCCTTTGTATTTATCCCGTTGTATAAGGGGTTTCCTGCATATGTTCCACACCTGTACATGTATATATATATCGGCCTATGGCCTCATGGGAATACAAGTTGCTTATTCCTAACACATAGGATACCCAAAGGAGACTCTTGGGTACACCTTCTATCACAGATCCGAAGGCAAGACATTCGTTGCTAAGAATGGATCCTTTCTAGAGGAGTTTCTCTCGAAAGAAGTGAGTGGGAGGAAAGTAGAACTTGATGAGGTAACTGTACCTGCTCCCTTATTTGAAAGTAGTTCATCACAGAAACCGGTTCATGTGACGCCTACACCAATTAGTGAGGAAGTTAATGATGATGATCATGAAACTTCAGATCAAGTTATTACTGAACCTCGTAGATCAACCAGAGTAAGATCCGCAAGTGGTACGATAATCCTGTTCTATAAGTCATGTTACTAAACCATGATGAACCTACGAACTATGAAGAAGCGATGGTGAGCCCAGATTCCGCAAAATGGCTTGAAGCCATGAAATCTGAGATGGGATCCATGTATGAGAACAAAGTGTGAACATTGGTTGACTTGCCCGATGATCGGCAAGCCATTGAGAATAAATGGATCTTCAAGAAGAAGACTGACGCTGACAGTAATGTTACTATCTATAAAGCTCGACTTGATGCGAAAGGTTTTCGAGAAGTTCAAGGGATTGACTACGATGAGACCTTCTCACCCGTAGCGATGCTTAAGTCTGTCTGAATCATGTTAGCAATTTCCCCATTTTATGATTATGAAATTTGGCAAATGGATGTAAAAACTGCATTCCTGAATGGATTTCTGGAAGAAGAGTTGTATATGATGCAACCAGAAGGTTTTGTCGATCCAAAGGGAGCTAACAAAGTATGCAAGCTCCATCGATCCATTTATGGACTGGTGCAAGCCTCTCGGAGTTGGAATAAACGCTTTGATAATGTGATCAAAGCATTTGGTTTTATATAGACTTTTGGAGAAGCCTGTATTTACAAGAAAGTGAGTGGGAGCTCTGTAGCATTTTTGATATTATATGTGGATGACATATTGTTGATTGGAAATGATATAGAATTTTTGGATAGCATAAAGGGATACTTGAATAAGAGCTTTTCAATGAAATACCTCGGTGAAGTTGCTTATATATTGGGCATCAAGATCTATAGAGATAGATCAAGACGCTTAATTGGACTTTCACAAAGCACGTACCTTGACAAAGTTTTGAAGAAGTTCAAAATGGATCAAGCAAAGAAAGGGTTCTTGCATGTGTTACAAGGTGTGAAGTTGAGTAAGACTCAATGCTCGACCACTGCAGAAGATAGAGAGAAGATGAAAGATGTTCCCTATGCTTCAGCCATAGGCTCTATCATGTATGCAATGCTGTGTACCAGACCTGATGTGTGCCTTGATATAAGTTTAGCAGGGAGGTACCAAAGTAATCCAGGAGTGGATCACTGGACAACGGTCAAGAACATCCTAAAATACCTGAAAAGGACTAAGGATATGTTTCTCGTTTATGGAGGTAACCAAGAGCTCATCGTAAATGGTTACGTTGATGCAAGCTTTGACACTAATCCGGATGATTCTAAATCGCAAACCGGATACGTATTTATATTGAACGGTGGAGCTGTCAGTTGGTGCAGTTCTAAACAAAGCGTCGTGGAGGGATCTACGTGTGAAGTGGAGTACATAGCTGCTTCGGAAGCAGCAAATGGAGGAGTCTGGATGAAGGAGTTCATATCCGATCTAGGTGTCATACCTAGTGCATCGGGTCCAATGAAAATCTTTTGTGACAATACTGGTGCAATTGCCTTGGCGAAGGAATCCAGATTTCACAAGAGAACCAAGCACATCAAGAGACGCTTCAATTCCATCCGGGATCTAGTCCATGTGGGAGACATAGAAATTTGCAAGATACATACGGATCTCAATGTTGCAGACCCGTTGACTAAGCCTCTTCCACGAGCAAAACATGATCAGCACCAAGACTCCATGGGTGTTAGAATCATTACTATGTAATCTAGATTATTGACTCTAGTGCAAGTGGGAGACTGAAGGAAATATGCCCTAGAGGCAATAATAAAGTCATTATTTATTTCCTTATATCATGATAAATGTTTATTATTCAAGCTAGAATTGTATTAACCGGAAACATAATACTTGTGTGAATACATAGACAAACAGAGTGTCACTAGTATGCCTCTACTTGACTAGCTCGTTGATCAAAGATGTTTAAGTTTCCTAACCATAGACATGAGTTGTCATTTGATTAACGGGATCACATCATTAGGAGAATGATGTGATTGACTTGACCCATTCCGTTAGCTTAGCACTTGATCATTTAGTTTGTTGTTATTGCTTTCTTCATGACTTATACATGTTCCTATGACTATGAGATTATGCAACTCCCGTTTACCGGAGGAACACTTTGTGTGCCACCAAACGTCACAACATAACTGCGTGATTATAAAGGTGCTCTACAGGTGTCTCTGAAGGTACTTGTTGGGTTGGCGTATTTCGAGATTAGGATTTGTCACTCCGATTGTCGGAGAGGTATCTCTGGGCCCACTCGGTAATGCACATCACTATAAGCCTTGCAAGCATTGCAACTAATGAGTTAGTTGCGGGATGATGTATTACGGAACGAGTAAAGAGACTTGCAGGTAACGAGATTGAACTAAGTATTGATATATCGACGATCGAATCTCTGGCAAGTAACATACCGATGACAAAGGGAACAACGTATGTTGTTATGCGGTCTGACCGATAAAGATCTTCATAGAATATGTAGGAGCCAATATGGGCATCCAGGTCCCGCTATTGGTTATTGACCAGAGAGGTGTCTCAGTCATGTCTACATAGTTCTCGAACCCGTAGGGTCCGCACGCTTAACATTCGTTGATGATATAGTACTATGAGTTATGTTGTTGGTGACCGAATGTTGTTCGGAGTCCGGGATAAGATCACGGACATGACGAGGAACTCCGGAATGGTCCAAAGATAAAGTTTGATATATGGAATAATAGTGTTTGGTCACCGGAAGGGGTTTCGGATGTTTCCCGAAATGTTTGGGCACGAGAACACTTTATTTGGGCCAAAGGGGAAAGCCCACAAGGTTTTTGGAAAGCGCAAAAGGAAGTTTTGCAGAGTACAGGGGCCAGACACTAGGGTCCCTGGCGTCTGGGTCCAGACGCCGAGAACCCTGGCGTCTGGCCCTGGAGTCCGAGAAGGACTCTTGCCTTTCGGGTGAAACCGACCTTGTGGAGGCTTTTACTCCAAGTTTCGACCCCAAGGCTCAACATATAAATAGAGGGGTAGGGCTAGCACCCAAGACACATCAAGAAACACCAAGTCGTGTGCCGGCAACCCCATCCCCTCTAGTTTATCCTCCGTCATAGTTTTTGTAGTGCTTAGGCAAAGCCCTGCGAAGATTGTTCTTCACCAACCCCGTCACCACGCCGTCGTGCTGCCGGAACTCATCTACTACTTCGCCTCTCTTGCTGGATCGAGAAGGCAAGGACGTCACTGAGCCGAACGTGTGCAGAACTCGGAGGTGTTGTGCTTTCGGTACTTGGATCGGTCGAATCGTGAAGACGTACGACTACATCAACCGCATTGATATAACGCTTCCGCTAATGGTCTACGAGGGTACGTAGACAACACTCTCCCCTCTCGTCGCTATGCATCACCATGATCCTGCGTGTGCGTAGGAATTTTTTTTAAATTACTATGTTCCCCAACATGAGCAGGCGTTGCGACGGTACCATTGCCGCAGCGTCGCTCCAGGACACTCGAGGTGGGTGATCTCATCCTGAGGCGGGCGCTCTCCAGGGAAGGGCTGCACAAGCTCTCGCCCATGTGGGAGGGCCCGTTTAGGATCGCCTGTGTCTCCAGGCCTGGCGTCGTGCGCCTGGAGACGCAGGACGGGATCCCCATCCAGAACGCCTGGAACATCCAGCACCTCCAGAACTTCTACCCATGAAGCAAGGCCCAGCGCCTGTGAAGCAAGGCCCAGTGCCTGTGAAGGTCTCCGCTCGTGACACTCTCACGTAATAATGAGTGGGGTTGTACACGCCCCAGAGTCTCAGGAGTGCCGCTATCGGGCCTCGGGGGCTCCCTCCCACGTCCTAGTGGCAGCACTTAGCTCCGCGCTGGTGAGAAGACTAGACTAGGTGCCAGACGCGGCTTTTCATTTGCTTTCCGTAGTTGTCTTGCCCCTCTTTAATGAAAATTTGCTTTCTGGTGTTCCTTGCCGGCTTGGTTCCATCGCCTTTTGCCTCCGTTTTTCCCTCGGTTCCTTGTTTTGACCCGTGCTCTCCCTGGCATGCCTCGCGAGGGGGCTGTACAAGTGCCCTCGTGAGCATTTTTCTTGTTCTTCGCGAGAGACCCTCGCTCGAGCTTGCAAGCTGGCGCACCTCTCTCAATCCGTGCCCCTCGGGTACCGTGATGCGAAGCACTAGGTCGTGGCCGGTTGCGCCTGCGACCAGGGCTCGGAAGAATACGAGTTTCCTAACGAATTTTTACAGTTCCTAGACGCCTCCTGAGCCAAGGAGGCCTTGCCAGGCACTGGTAAATGCGCGCCTCACGAGGTGAAAACTACTTCGAGCGTGCCAAGCTAAGTTATTTCTACGCGCCTACATAAAACACCGATGCTGCAACGCGACATAGGAACGATAAACATAGCATAGCAACTTGGAAATCATGGTTCGTTGCACACCCCTGCAGGGCCCCATACTTGTCTCTCTCTTAATGCAGGAAGAAAAGGAAGAACGAAACCAAAGTGGTGCGTTCCCCCACAGCAGTCCGCGAGGATGGGCCCATGGCGCTCTCCTGGGCTCAGCCAGACCCCTCCTCGTGCTTCACTGGAGCGCGGCAACGAGACGACCCGCTGCCACCCTCGAAACGGGCACAACGGTGTGGCGGCTGGTCGTAGCCGCCGCTGCTAGAGCTGTCGCCGGAAGAAGAGCCGCCGTAGCTGGACGAGCCATGGCCGGCACCAAGGACAAGACCGCCTTCACCCTCGTCGTGACCGTCGCCAAGGCCGAGCACCTCGTTGCCGTCGTTGTCCTCGGGGCAGCACCCGACGCGGCGACCATCTTCCCCGAATACCTGCACGTAGAGGGTCGCGTCGATGTCGTACTTGAAGTGGAGGGTACACCGCCTGCCCAGGTCGTGCGTGCGGGCAAACGACTGCCAGCCGCGGGCCAGGGCTGCGTTGCCTGCGACGGACACTTTCACCACGACCCACGAAGCCTTGCTGTAGCAGCCGTCCACCTGCAGCCAGAGACCGCCTAGACCTGCGGCCGACAGTTCGCCGGCAAAGAACCGCGGGAGCTGAAGCTAGGTGCCAGCCGGGTTCTCCGACCACACGATGAACTCTGGCATCACCTCCGCCGAGTGGATGCGTGGCCGAGGAGGCCGCGCAACCATGGCGCGCCTCACTTCATCGATGGGACTGCCACGACCTGGGCGACTCCCACCGCGCGGGAGGCGCCGCCGCAGCCGTGAGGGGCCATGGTGGGGGTTGCGTCGTGCTTACGCGGGCGACCACGCCCCCTCTTGGGTGCCGGCGAGTCGGGCCCCTCCTGGCGGGCCTTGCCCTTTTCTGTGGCTGAGAACCTCTTCACCGGCGTCATAGGTGTCGCTGCTAGTAGTGAAGCAAGGGAGAAGAAGCAGGAGAAGCGAAGGAAGAGATGGGTGATGGGGGCTCTGCCCCCCTTCCCATTTATAGCTAAGAGGAGGCCAACCGCCAGCCTCCACGATCTAAGGTAATAATGACATTTTTTGTGCATGTAGCAGGGACTCGTCAGGTTGGGCAGTTGCCGAGGTAGCGTGGGGAAGCGGAGACGCCCACGTCCCATCAATCGCCACGCATCAACCGAGGCCGTAGGTTGATGGGGCCCGAGGCGCTCCGCACTGGCCCCTTGGCTTCGCCTCGAAGCCAAGTCCGAGCGCGCCTTGGGCTCGGGGGCTACTGTCGGTGTCCTGGGAATGCGGGTCTCCAGACTTGCCTGCCTGCGGCCCACGGCATGGCTCCACCAGCGGCCTCGTACGGCCCATCTTCACCAGCAAACACTCAATACCCTCGCGAGGGGCCGAGCCTCGCGAGGCGGACGATGCAAGACCTTCTTGGGGACGGCCTCACCAGGCTGGCTCGCGAGGGGCGGAGAGATCAAGGCAAGGGGCACCTCGCGAGGTTCCTGTGACACAAGCCATGACGACCGGGGCCAGGCGGGCGCCAGCGCGCGCAGTGTCCTTGTTTTCTCTTTGGTGTTAAAGAGGCAACCGCAGGCGAGGAGTCCCGAGGCATCAGGCAAAGGTTTGCATATCAGTGCAACGAGACCAAGACCAGCAGGACGGCAGGACGGAGGTCACCGTGGAGCCGAGGACGGCGTCACCACCATAACCTTTGACAGGCGAAGGCCACCTTTTGTCAGGATAGTTTGTACTAGTTGTCCCCCTTTGAATTGGTCGTTGCGGGATCCCTTCCCGCCTAATATTTAGGAAGAGGACCAGGGCCTCTATAAATAGGGCTAGCCACCACAGTAGGAGGCAATTGGAGAGAGATCCATTCCACCCTCATACGCACATGCTCATCGAGCTCAAGAACACCTCTCCTCAAGAGGTTGTTCTTCCCTTGTACTTATTCATCCTCAGCGTACAAGGCAATCCACCACACCACACTTGAGTAGGGTATTACACCATATCGGTGCCCCGAACCAGTATAAATCTTGTGTCCCTTTGTTCTACGAGTTCGACGTGCTGAGCCTTGAGATCATGGTGAGGGAGAGTGCAAGGGGGAGGAGAGATCTTCGTGCGCACCCCAGTGTTCGAACTTCAAGGGTCTTGCCGGAACCCGAAATCCGACAGTGTGGTTCATGCATGCTCAGGAAGGCAACACGACAATGACTGCCAGAAGATGGAATAAAGTTCTCTCGCCAAGTCCCATCCCAGTGATGTGGTCAGCATCAAGCGTCATCCAAGGGCATGCAGAGATGTGTCTCTGGTGGATCTTGCGGAATTCGGTCGGTGCTGGTCTGCGGTGGATCTGCTTAGATCCATTTTTCATTCATGTATCTTTAGATTGGATCCGATTTACATTTCTCTTCATCAGCGACGGGTGTTGTTCTGGTGTGCTGGTGCTATGGGGACTTAGCATAACGACTTTATTATTATCTTCTACGACAAGTTTTATCCGACTTCAGTGAGGGAGGGGTCAATGATGACAACGTGTCTTTGTTTCGCTCAAGTGCTTGTAGTGATCGCCGTGGGGTTTATGGACGTGATTTGTTTTTTTTTGTTATTTCTGATGTTCTTTGTACTGCCATGACACATGCTGAATAGATCGAAAGTTTTTCGGGTAAAAAATGAAGGCCGAGATTTAAGAATACCTACAAAAATATCTTGATAGTTTTTTTTGCATGGTAATACGTGTCCCGTTCATATCGTAAAGATCAAAGTACAAATCATGCAAGAACCGACATAACAAAACTGAAAAGATAGCAGAACATCTCTAAGTTTGACACTAACACCCGTCATCTGCCACCGGCACCACCACAGCAGCCACCGAAGAAAAGAATGATGGATTACCTCCTCACTCGAGCTCGACGCGGCTCCATCGCTGTATGCAGCTTTGCGGACCTCCAAGGTGGCTCACCAAAAGTGAAGCCCTTGTCGTTAAACGAATCTGACCGGGGCAACACTCCAGACACGCCATCAAACTCCAGGTCTGGTACAGCATCATGACTAGGACGTCGAAGGAGTAAACCAAACCTGCCATCCACAAACCACGAACCCAGTAGACGCTCCGTCTTTCAGATGTCGTCGATGCAGACCACAATCTGCATCCGCTCCTGAACTACCTCCCAAGCTCTGCGCCGATGCTAGAGCAAACGCCGCCGTAATGGCGGAGCTCGAGGACATAGGTCCATCACGAGGATGTTGCTGCCGCCACTCCATCCTTACTTGAATAGACTGATTTTCAAGTCCATCCCCAACCATAGGGTTGATGGCCTCGTCAGCAAGGATCCGAAGAATCTTTATTCAGTGTCGTCATCATCGTCGCCGAAGCCAAGACGATGAACAATGAAAAACCTAAACTACAAGGGAATAAAAACGATCCACACGTGTGGATCCGGTGACCCCCTTCATCACCAACGACCGAGGTCGCCGACGAAGGACGACGCTGGAAGATTGGCCTCTTCTGGCGGCGGTTAGGGTTCCAGCTGCCAGGGACGAGAGGAACACTTATATCCTAATTGGACATTATTGCCTATTTTTTGTACAAATATCTTGATACTTATTTTGAGCTTTATTACCTTGGAATTCTGTAGGGCCCGAACGTTGAAAATGATGTTTGGCAGGTGGTGGCAATATGCTATACAGAAGATGTATGGATTCGCTGGATTTACTTTTCAGCATGATTAGCTCGATCATTAGATAGAAATCCGAAAATAAAAATGCTAGCGGAGTTGTTTGATTAGTCAAGCGAGGTCACTAGCACAACCACACAAGGGCCGAGCTAGCCTAATGCAAAGGTATGCAATGCATACCCAATATTTTATATAGAGAAGTTTTAGTATATATGCTCATGTATGCATTTATATATTGTTTGGCCATCAGTTACGTACAGCGTTGGAGACAAACGAAGCAGAAAACAATTCTGCTGCCACCTGGGCCAATATGCTAACTGGGCTGCTAGCCTACTATCTAGTAGGCCTTGAGGGCTTGCCGCTGGCTCATTAACCCCAAAAGTTGAGGAGATTAGGAGCCAGCCGACGTGTGCGGTTCTAAGTTCCAATCGCAAAAATGAGCATCACCTAATTGCTGTGCGCGAATAAGGGCGTCGTCGTCCGTTGCGGATTAGGCTGCCGTCGGTAGATTGCCTCCTCAATCACCATTCCTCCATAATCCGTAGCGATCCAGGCACATGGCGCATCGGCCCTCGAGGAAAGCGCAGGCAAAGCTGCCAACATCAGCGTGCTAAATGCCTCAATCATTTGATCGTGGTTGGTTAGTGTTCTATCCATTTTCATTAATCTTGATATCTCCAAACTATCAGTCGAGAATAGATCATTGTTTTGGTTTCTTATGTGAAGAATAAGTTAATAGACAAAATGGGGAATAATATTTAAATGACTGCTTGTTAATTGTGAGCACAATTTTTTCATGAAAGAAAAGGAAGACACAATCATTTCTCACTTTTGTTATGTTATTGTGATTCTTCTTGTTCTGCAATGTAACCAAATCACTGAAGACACATTTGCTACAAAGAAAGAATTATAGTATAACTAGCAATGTGCTCGTGCGTTGCAACGGATCCAAAGTAGAATAATACATGCTCACAAACTTGAAAGAAAAACACTCTAGTAAGGAATGAGGTGAGGAAGGGATGTGGTTGGTTTCAAGATAGTAAGGGGTTTTCTTTAAATTGAAGCAGAGAAGTGGGGCCTTATTGCGAAAATGCCACAATTTACCTCACAATCGTTAGATGCAGATCCGATGGTTAGAAATGACGGATGGCAGACACACCATCATCATCAACTGAGTCTTTTATAGGAGTAGTAGATTGGTGTTATTGTCTACTCCCTTCGTCTCAACATTTATACTAAAGTTGTACTAAATCAAAGGTAATAATTTTGAGACGAGGGGAGTACATTTTTTTTATGTCTTGCATTATTGTGCATCAAAAATATATTTTTGATTTCGCATACCCATGTCCAAAATGCTGGCTCCGCCACTGCAACCACAGGGAGCGGAGGAATGGTCCTGTGATGCACGAGGATGATCAAAGATGGAGCCGGTGCGCGTGGTCCTGGTCTACGTGAACCCCTCGTGGGAGTGCGCGACAGCTTGAGGCCGTTGGGAGACGTGGGACGCGCCGGGGTGACACGTGTCCTGGACGGACGTTTCCCGGTGCGGGCCTGTGGGTCCACGTCAGTGTTGACCTTTTCCTTCCTCGTGGGTCGCGCTGGCACAGCCGTCCAGATGGCCACGGAGGGACGGGAACCAGGCCACGCGTGCGATCTGCAACAGCTCCACGCGCCAGATCAGCGAGATCACGTGGGCTTTCTGCCTGGCGTGGCCCACGGGAATCCGCAGTGCAGATTCCGCGGTGATGACGAGGAGATCTGCAGCTGCAAGCAAAATTACCGAGAGGAAAGAGAGAGCACATTCCCCCGCCTTGTTTACGCGTGAATGAAAGCGATCTGCGCTGCGATTTAGTTGCGATAAAGCGTAGTACTAATTAAAGAATGATATACTTATTTGTTTCGGGATTTTGTCCGGCCATTCGATCACTGGATCGTTGCAAAGGGCGGCGGCTCTGCATGCATGCTCACTCGGAATCTTCTCGCATGTGTGTCAAATCGATTGTGCTTCGACCATCAATTACCTATCCAAGACAGCAAGCATAGCAGCATCGTTGAGAGAGAGAGAGAGAACAAAGCGAGACAAATAAAGAAGTATGCTAAGTATCTCATCAAGTTGAGTAGGGAATCTTGAGCAGCTAACCCTTTCCCTTTTCTCGGCTAGAGACTCGACACTCCAGTCAAAATCAAAATGCTCGGCACTTTTGTATAGCGCTCGTAGTAGCAAGTTGCACCTACTCTAGGAAAATTTGAAAAGAACTGCTGCCGGAAAGGACCGTAGAATTATATTAAAGCGAAACAATGGTACAAAGCACCCAAACTAAAAAGAAATAACTCGCAAAAAAACTAAAAAGAAATTACAACCAGGTTCTTGGGAACCCGCCATCCATTTCTTTCTGAAATTCCATTGAAGCCCACTGTGCCTTAGAATATATTCATTTTACATCTCTTTTTGAAACTCAACGTGCTTTGCTTCGGTAGTGGATGATTATTGGATCATTCGAGCCGTCGCTTTTGGTGGCTAGTGGATCGCGTCGATCACTGACAGATAATCGTTGGTTTCTGTTGCAACTGTCTTTTTTTTCAGGGTCCAAGAGTTTTGAGTTGTTTGTTTGTTCCAGTTCCGAATACAGACCTACTATGATCAATAATGCATGATGGTCCTGAAAATCAAGTAGCTCGTATATTCCGGCCCGGGAGAAGAAATGAAATTGATCAGCAGACAAAATGCCAGCATCATGTTTAAGACAAGGAGATCCGATGTCCCCTATCCTGTTTAACATTGTGATGGATATGTTAGCAATTTTGATAGGAAGGACTAAGGAGAATGATCAAGTAGGTGACTTGGTACCTCATCTCGTTGATGGAGGTGTATCCATCCTTTAGTACGCTGATGATACAATCATCTTTATAGAGCATGACTTGGCCAAGGCGAGAAATATGAAGCTGGTGTTATGCCTTTTTGAACAATTGACCGGGTTAAAGATTAACTTTCATAAAAGCGAGTTGTTCTGCTTTGGTAGAGCCAAAGAAGAACAGGAGGCTTATAGGCAATTTGTTTGGGTGCGAGTTGGGGGATTTACCTTTCTCTTACCTAGGTATTCCAATTCACCATCGTAAGCTGACAAACAGAGAATGGAAGTGCACCGAGGACCGATTTGAGAAGAAACTGAGTTGCTGGAAGGGTAAGCTCATGTCATATGGAGGCCGATTAATTCTGATAAATTCGGTGCTCACGAGTATGCCTATGTTTCTCTTATCGTTCTTCGAGGTCTCAGTTGGTGTTAGGAAAAGACTGGACTTCTATCGATCGCGTTTCTTTTGGCTGGGTGATGAACTTAAAAAAAAAATACCGACTTGCTAAATGAGATATAATCTGTAGACCGAAAGACCAAGGAGATCTTGGTATTAAGAATCTTGAGGTTAAGAACAGATGCCTTCTTAGTAAGTGGCTGTGGAAGCTCTCATCTGAGACTGATGCCACGTGGGCGCAAATCCTTCGCAGCAAGTACCTCCAGACAAAAACTTTGTCCCAGGTCACAGTCAGGCCGACTGACTCGCCTTTTTGGAAAGGCCTGATGAAAGTCAAACAATCCTTATTTAATACAACAAAGTTTGTTATTGGAAACGGCGCTAGTACGCGCTTTTGGAAGGATACTTGGCTCGGCGATACACCCTTGGCCATTCAATATTCGTCTTTGTATCGTATTGTTCAACGACGTGAGGGGTTCGTCGCAACGGTATTTCAATCTATCCCCCTTAATATTCAGTTTAGACGGTCGCTAGCGGGCAATCGTTGAGAAGAATGGCTCCGTCTAGTTAGGAGACTGATGGAGGTTTAGCTTTCTCAACAACACGATGAATTATGCTGGAAACTGACTAGGTCGGGAGTATTCACAGTTAAATCAATGTACATTGATGTTATTAATTCGAACTCCATTCCTACCTCCAAAAATGTTTGGGATGTCAAAGTTCCTTTGAAAATAAAAGTGTTTATGTGGTTTGTCCATAAACAAGTTATTTTAACCAAGGACAACTTGATAAAGCGTAATTGGATAGGACCTACTAGATGTAGTTTCTGTGATCAGGATGAGACGATCAAACACCTCTTTCTTGATTGCCCGTTGACCAAAGTTCTTTGGCGGACGGTCCACATTGCTTTTAATATTACTCCACCGAATTCTGTCAACGCGTTATTTGTGACATGGCTTAATGGGATTGAGCCTGACTTAGCGAGACACATTCGGATTGGAGTATGCGCTTTGATGTGGACTATCTGGAATTGCAGAAATGATTTGGTTTTTAATAGAGCATCACGTATTTTTTTGCAGGTTATTTTCCGAGTCACGGCACTGATCCGTTCGTGGTCGCTACTCACTCCGATGGAGGCCAGGAGCATTTGGTTACTGGATCTATCCGCTGGGAGATGATAGCTCGGGATATCTTCAACCGGTTTGGATGGCGGTCATGTAATAGGATAGACAATTAGTTCACCTATCTATTTTTAGCCAGCCGGTTGTGGCGTCTTTTCTTGGCTAGTTTGTGTTTCTAGCCCTATTTGGCTCTATGTGAGCTTGCTGTCTTTTTTTCTACAGTTCGAGACTTCGGAACCTTGTTGGAACCTTTTTATTTGGTTAATAAAATGACCGTATGCATCACTCCGATGCAGAGGCCGGGGAGATCCCCTTTTTCGAAGAAAAAAAATGCCAGCATGCAGGGGAGCTCCTACACAGCGGGTGACGCGCTGGCGAACAAGCGAGCGCGCAGCCGCTCCCCTCCCGCACGCCCTATTGGGCTAGCCCATGAGCGGGGCGTCCGCCGCCAAAGATTTTTGGTCCCCTAGTCTCTAACTGAAATCTAGACACTGTGAGGTGGGAACCTCACATCTTCAAGATTGTTATGTTCTTCGTCAACGTCTAGTGATCTTCGTATTTTATGAGAATAAAATTATTCTCGTTGTTTTGGCGGTGCCATGAGGTGAGAGTGTTTTCAGCCCTCGCAGTTTATGTTGATGTGTCAAGTTTTTTTAGTTTGATTCTTTGTGGAGGTAAAATCTATCATCCACATCATGATGAAGATAACGTGATTTGACGGCCTGCAATACTAGGGGATCATCCTCGATCCAAATACGTTCATCGATCAAGGCTTTCCATTTTTTTGGATGGGCAACTCAAGGCGCTTCCAAAAAATATTATTAGTAATGTTCGTGCGGGTGAAAGAGGGATGGCATTGTTGCTCCAGTTCAATTGCAGTCTCTTTACCAAAGTCTTAGGAGTATTTCTTCTAGAAGAAATTGATATCGCGAAGAATATGTTTCTAAGAGATTTCTTTGTAATCATTAATTTTAGGAGTTACTTTGTATTTTCTTGGATCATACACCTAAATCAGTGGATCTGTAATTGTTATGAGTGTGAATAAATTACAGGTGTTTCCAAAAAGAATATTAAAATTTCTTTTTTCACCCTTACGTTATATTTGTATCAATTTTTTCTTCTTTAAAATAATTCATGATTTTTAAAATACTATATGGTAAATTTTGATTTTTTTAAAGAAATCACGAAATGCTCCACGAAAAATTGTTATGAGTATTTTGGAAAAATGTTTGCGTATTCAGAAAAATGTTCACGATTGTGGGAAAAAACTGTTAGGGAAATCAAAAAAACCCGAGCTACAAAACAATGAAAAAATGATTTAAAAAATGTTCAAAAATACTGTAGCTCTGTTTTACAGATAGGGTGCCTCAAAAATAAAAGAGCCTAACAGGAATTGCCCACAGGCGGAAAATAGCCGGCCGGCCCAAGCTCTGTTGTTGTTGTTGTTGTTGTTTTAATCGTTTTTCCACTGTTTTGTTATGTGTTGTTGTTGTTTTAATAGTTTTCCCACTGTTTTGTAGCTCGTATTTTTTGGTTTTTATTGTAAATTTATTTTAACCTTTTTCAGTCTTTTATTTTACTGATTCTATTGTTTTCTTTGTTCTTTTGTTGTTTCCTTCAGATTTATTGAAAAATATTTTTAATTTCTTTTCTTTTTTCCTTTTTTTGCAGGGGCGTCTTTTCTTGTTTCAACACGTGTCTACTTTTTTCACGCACAATGTATATTTCTTTATACAACAGGGACATTTTTTGTGCATGGTGAAAATACATGATTAACATTCTGTTGAATATTTGCTTTAATGTCTACTCTTTTTCATACATGTTGTACATTTTTATAATGCAGCTGGATTATATTTTCACTCATGTTTAATCTTTTTTCAAGTACATGATTTATACTATTTTTCAAATATATGTTTAGATGTCTATTTTTTTCACGCCTGGGCGTTTTTCATACACATCTGTACTTTTTTTAGACATCCAAAACATTTTTTGGACTTGATTAATTTTTTCCGAATACATGGTTAATAATTTTTTAATATGTGTTCTGATATCTAATTTTATCATACATATTGTACATTTTTCATATACCTATTTTTTATACATGCTTACATGTTCAAATACTTTATTAAATATAATTATGAATTATGTTTTTATGTATGCATTTCGCATAGAGATCGAACATTTTTCATATAGACCTGAATCATTTTTTATACATGTTAACATTTTAAATACATGACTAAATTTTTCTAAATGCTTGTTTTGATGACTACTTTTTCCATACACATTGCATATTATTCGTGTACATTATGAACATTCTTTTTATATATGTTTTAATATTTTCTCAAATACCCCCTCAGTACCGGAAAAATTGTGGCAACTCTTAACTAACTCATGCACAATTGTGGTTAACAGCTACATCGGTTTTTTCAGGAAGGGGGGAGGGGTACATGATTAGCATTTTTTTTAAATGTGTGATGGACATTTTATAAATTTAAAACCAAAATAGGGAAATGAAAATAAAAACAAGAGAACAAATGGAAACAGAACTTTAAAACGGAAAAACATAAACAAAAGAATAAAAAGTGGGCAGACATCAGCACTACCGGGCCAGCCCACAAATCGGTTGCCTTCGGGCCAGGCAAGCTACCACCTCACATTAGGCAGGACATGCTCCCAATGGGTTTTGTCTGAAGTAATTTCTCTTTTTGCAGCAGCTGTAGCTAGTGTCAGATTGTTTGTTAAAAATGTTGCTTGTTGTGCGTGTAGATGCTTCACTGCATATGTTGCCCTTATGAATGCTGGCGCTTCAACTTGCAAAGTGTAGATGTTGTTGGTACCGAGACTTGAATCTGGACCTTGATACTTTTTTGTCCTGGTAGATGTATGAAAACATCAGCCCCTGTAGCTATTGTTCCTGCTTCAAGGCCTGGAACTTTGACGTTTTTCCAGGACGCATCAGAGAAGATCTTTACACTTGTAATCAAGAGATCCGTCTTGATGGTGCTTCCCTGTTCTAGAAAAAGATTTGGTTGTGGTGCTTGTCCAGAATGAGTTTTGGGATTGTCCTTGTTCATGCATTTTCCTAGTTCATGGTTTTCTGCAATTGCCTATGCTATGTGATGAACCTGCCGAGGGTTACATGCTTTCCTTTGAAACCTGCTTTCTGATAACCCACAAGTATAGGGGATCAGAACAGTTCCGAATACAAACCTACTATCATCAACAATGCATGATGGTCCTGAAAATCTAGTAGCTCGTTGATACGTCTCCAACGTATCTATAATTTATGAAGTATTCATGCTATTATATTATCTGTTTTGGATGTTTATGGGCTTTACTAAACACTTTTATATTATTTTCTAGACTAACCTATTAACCGGAGGCCCAACCCAAATTGTTGTTTTCTTGCCTATTTCAGTGTTTCGAAGAAAAGGAATATCAAACGGAGTCCAAACGGAATGAAACCTTTGGGAGAGTTATTTTTGGAACGGAAGCAATCCAAAAGACTTGGAGTAGATGTCGGGGAAGCTTCGAGGAAGCCACGAGGCATGGAGGCGCGCCCCCACCCTCGTGGCTCCCCTGACCGACTTCTTTCACCTATGTATGTCCATATACCCTAAAAACATCAAGGAGCAGAATAGATCGGGAGTTCCGCCGACAAAAGCCTCCGTAGCCACCGAAAACCAATCTAGACCCGTTCCGGCACCCTGCCAGAGGGGGGAATCCCTCTCCGGTGGCCATCTTCAGTATCCCTGCGCTCTCCATGACGAGGAGGGAGTAGTTCACCCTCGGGGCTGAGTGTATGTACCAGTAGCTATGTGTTTGATCTCTCTCTCTCTCTCTCTCTCTCTCTCTCTCTCGTGTTCTTGAGGTGGTACGATCTTGATGTATCGCGAGCTTTGCTATTATAGTTGGATCTTATGATGTTTCTCCCCCTCTACTCTCTTGTAATGGATTAACTTCCCTTTGAAGTTATCTTATCGGATTGAGTCTTTAAGGATTTGAGAACACTTGATGTTTGTCTTGCACGTGCTTACCTGTGGTGACAATGGGATATCACGTTATCCACTTGATGTATATTTTGGTGATCAACTTGCGAGTTCCGTGACCTCGTGAACTTATGCATAGGGGTTGGCACACGTTTTCGTCTTGACTATCTGGTAGAAACTTTGTGGCACTCTTTGAAGTTCTTTGTGTTGGTTGAATAGATGAATATGAGATTGTGTGATGCATATCGTATAATCATACCCACGGATACTTGAGGTGACATTGGAGTATCTAGGTGACATTAGTGTTTTGATTGATTTGTGTCTTATGGTGTTATTCTAGTATGAACTCTATGATAGATTGAACGGAAAGAATAGCTTCGTATTATTTTACTACGGACTCTTGAATAGATCGATCAGAAAGGATAACTTTGAGGTGGTTTCGTACCCTACCATAATCTCTTCGTTTGTTCTCCGCTATTAGTGACTTTGGAGTGACTCTTTGTTGCATGTTGAGGGATAGTTATATTATCCAATTATGTTATTATTGTTGAGGGAACTTGCACTAGTGAAAGTATGAACCCTAGGCCTTGTTTCAACTCATTGCAATACCGTTTGTGCTCACTTTTATCATTAGTTACCTTGCTGTTTTTATATTTTCAGATTACAAAAACCTATATCTATCATCCATATTGCACTTGTATCACCATCTCTTCGCCGAACTAGTGCACCTATACAATTTACTATTGTATTGGGTGTGTTGGGGACACAAGAGACTCTTTGTTATTTGGTTGCAGGGTTGTTTGAGAGAGACCATCTTCATCCTACGCCTCCCACGGATTGATAAACCTTAGGTCATCCACTTAAGGGAAATTTGCTACTGTCCTACAAACCTCTGCACTTGGAGGCCCAACAACGTCTACAAGAAGAATGTTGTGTAGTAGACATCAAGCTCTTTTCTGGCGCCGTTGCCGGGGAGGTTAGCGCTTGAAGGTATATCTTTAGATCTTGCAATCGAATATTTTTGTTTCTTGTTTTATCACTAGTTTAGTTTATAAAAGAAAATTACAAAAAAATGGAATTGAGTTTGCCTCATACGCTTCTTCTTTTTAATATTTTTCGTGAGAATGATGAAAAGGAAAATTGTGCTCAAGGGCTAGAAGAAGAAGTCTATAAAATGTTTGGCACTAAATCTTTGAATGATAAGCGCGATTGAATGTTGTTAGTATGAACTCCTTGAATATCCATAGTAGTAATGATAATTGCACTAGTCATGATGAAAATGTCTCTTATAAGCATGTCAACTTTTGTGGAGTGCATAGAGTTTGCAAGTATACACCAAATAGGGAAGATAGATTTTGCAAGAGGCATAAGTATTTGGAAACTAAGTGGTTGCAAGAGAGGCTAGTTGTTTGTGCTGAAAATTTAAAATTTCTTCACCGTACTTGTGAACTTTGCAATGAACATGGTCATTTAAATCTCCAATGAAAATTGTTCCATGATCGTATCGTGTCAAAAAATTGTGATGATTTGATTTCCCTTGCACATCATAATGAACTTAGTTTGCTTTTGGGTTATGAAGAAATGAAACGTATAACTAAGCATATTCCAGAATATAACCTTGAGAAATTCCTCGATCTGATCTAGAAGAAATTTTTATGTATTGTGCGGTGAATTGCATTGAAAATCCTTATATTGCCAATTACATAAAGAAAAGAAAACAAATAGAGGATGAAGAGAATACTAATGAAAGGGAAGAGGCTTCCCAATACCCTCCTATTATTTCTTATTATGAATCAGGTAATGAGGAGGAGCCTTCTATTCAACCAATCTCATCAATAAAGAGCTCCAAAAAGAGGAATAAACCCACACATGATGTGAAGAAGAAAAAGAAAAGACAGATAAGTAAAGGTAAAAAGGCATCCCTCCCAATTGATGTTGCTTCTATTACTCATTGTGATGATGATAATTGCTATACTACTATTGGTGCTATCCATACTATTAATGATGAGAGTGATTATGCTTATGATATGAAAAGGCCCAAGCTTGGGGATGCTATGTTTGATGAGAATGACATGTTTGAGAATGTATTTGCTACAATTAATGTTTATTCCAAGCTTTGGGGTTCTACGTTTGATGAAGATGATATCTTTAGTCTCCCAAGTTTTGATGAGCAAATTTATTACGATGATAGCATGCCTCCTATGTATGATGGTTATATTGATGAAAGTGGGTATGGAAGAGTGTCAACTTTAGAAACTAATGATCCCGCTATTTTGGAGGATGTTGAATCTTATTTTGAAAATTATGAAAGTGGATCTGGAGAGGTCATGACTTTATTTAGTAATGATTCCACTATCTTGGAAGAGGTTTCAATTGATTATGATGAGAACAAAGTTGCTACTTATGATGATTATTGTGATGATACTTATGCTATAAAAAGTAGTGATGATTATATTTATAAAACTTGCCATGATTATGAGTACCCTTTTCCTAAACATTACTCTTTTAATGTGGAAACAATTTATAGTATTCGAGTTTCTTATGATGCTTCCACTATTCCGATTGAGAAGAATCTTGCTTATGTGGGGAGTAGTAAATTTTCTATGCTTGTAGATCATGAAAATAATGCTTTATGTGATAGTTATATTGTTGAATTAATTCATGATGCTACTGAAAATTATTATGAGGGAGGAATATATGCTTGTAGGAATTGCAATAATATCAAGTTTCCTCTCTATGTGCTTAAAGTTTTAAAGTTATGCTTGTTTTGCCTTCCTATGCTAGTTGATTATTGTTCCCATAAGTTGTTTGCTCACAAAATCTCTATGCATAGGAAGTGGGTTAGACTTAAATGTGTTAGTCATATTCTTTATGATGCTCTCTTTATGTTTCAATTCTTATCTTTTATGTGAGCATCATTGAAATCATCATGCCTAGCTAGGGGCGTTAAACGATAGCGCTTGTTGGGAGGCAACCCAATTTTATTTTTGTTCCTTACTTTTTGCTCTTGTTTAGTAATAAATAATTCATCTAGCCTATATTTAGATGTGGTTTTATGTTTTAATTAGTGTTTGTGCCAAGTAGAATCTTTGGGAAGACTTGGGGAAAGTCTTTGCGATCTTGCTATAAAAAATAGAAATTTTAGCGCTCACGAGATTTGCTGCCATTTTTTAATAGAGAGTTCTATTTAGTTAATTATTTTTGCAGATGATTAATAGATAAATTCCTTATGTCCAGAAATTTATTTTATAATTTTTGGGGTTCCATAAGTATACGTTTGATCCAGATTACTACAGACTGTTCTGTTTTTCACAGATTCTGTTTTCTATGTGTTGTTTGCTTATTTTGATGAATCTATGAGTAGTATCGGAGGGTATGAACCATAGATAAGTTGGAATACATTAGATATTACACCAATATGAATTTATAATGAGTTCACAACAGTACCTAAGTGGTGATTTATTTTCTTATACTAACGGAGCTTACGAGTTTTCTTTTAAGTTTTGTGTTGTGAAGTTTTCAAGTTTTGGGTAAAGATTCGTTGGACTATGAAATAAGGAGTGGCAAGAGACTAAGCTTGGGGATTCTCAAGGCACCCCAAGGTAATATTCAAGTACAACCAAGAGCCTAAGCTTGGGGATGCCCCGGAAGGCATCCCCTCTTTCGTCTTCGTTCATCGGTAACTTTACTTGGAGCTATATTTTTATTCATCACATGATATGTGTTTTGCTTGGAGCATCAATTTATTTTGTTAGGATTTGCTTGCTGTTATTTATAACAATGTTTTGCATCTTTTATTTCAATAAAAGTGGCATTGATGACGTTTACTATGCCCATTTTACAAGTCTACATGTTGCTGTTTGAAAACAGAAAGTTTACCACTGTTGCAAAAATTCCCTAGAAAAGTCAAAATGTGATAAAATGTTGAAACCTTTTGCATAATAAGCTATGATAAATTTACTACAGTGGGAATTTTCTTTCATAATTTTTGGAGCTAGGGAAATATGGATCTTGCTGCATTCTTTACAGACTGTCCTGTTTAGGCAGATTGTCGTTATGTTTGCATTGTTTGCATATGTTTGCTTCTTTAGGGTCAGTTTGGTTCCTGTCCTCGACGTTTGTCGCCTGGCCTGGAGCCCGCCTGAGAGCCGCCTGGCTGTTGTTTGGTTGATGTCCTGGTCATGAGGGAGTCGGCCTGGCTGCAGAATAAGAAAAAGGAGTTAGCCTGGCTCACAAACCGATACAACTTGGTTAGCCTGGGCCAGGTAACCCGTTTCGGACGCCTGGGGCCTGCCTGGAGCCGCAGCATGGAACACTAATTCAAGGCTCAGAAAACGAGGTGATTGGAAAGGACTGAAACATCTAGACGTCCTGACAACGGCAGCTCATTAGCACTCCCCAGGCCAAGACGTGAACCAAACACATCTATCCTATAATAGCTTGCCCAGGCAACTTTTTAAAAATTCCCAGGGACGTTCCAGGCACCAAAATCTCCCAGGCATAGTGTTCAGGGCACAAACCAAACTAGCCCTTAATGATTCTATTTGAGGATAGGACTATTAAATATGTAGAGGCATTTAGTATGCAATGTTGAATAATAATTTTAGTGATTTGCTACAGTAGAATATGATAAGGTTTTTGCATTGGTTTATACTAATTTATCTCACGAGTCCTTGTTGAGTTTCATGTGGATGAAGCTTTTGAGATTTAAGGAGACCGTGATATAAGAGGAATTAAGAAGACACAAAAGCTCAAGCTTGGAAATGCACAAGGCATCCCAAGATAATATTTCAAGAAGCCTCAAGCGTCTAAGCTTGAAGATGCCCCGATTGGCACCCCATCTTTCTTCTTCGATAACTATCGGTTAGTATCGGTTGATCCTAAGTTTTTTGCTTCTTCACATGATGAGTGCTATCCTTGAATTGTCATTTTATTTTGCTTGCTGTTTGAATAATATCTCAAGATCTGAAATCCATAAATGAAAGAGTCTTCACATAACTAAATAATTGTTTAACTACCCATTGATCTTCACTTATATCTTTTTGGAGTAGTTTGTCATTTACTCGTGTGCTTCACTTATATCCTATGAGTAAATAGTTGAATGATTTGAATATCGTAAATCTGAAATTTATATATGTTTCATATACTTATTCCATGGGGAGTAATGACTTCACATATAAGAAGTAGAGGTGGTAAATTTATTGAAGGTTAGCAAACATTGTATTGGTCACTTGAATAGTTCATGAAAGAATATTGAAGGAAGAGAGATTTCACATATAAATATGCTATCTTGGACATCGTTTGTAATTGTGAGCACTCATTAAAATATGACATGTTAAAAGGTTGATGTTGGACAAGACAACGTAATGGGTTATGTTTTTTATATCTGAAATAAAGTATATTGTCATGGATCATCCAACATGTTGAGCTTGCCTTTCCCCCTCATGCTAGCCAAATTCTTTGCACCAAGTAAAGATACTACTTATGCTTCCAAACATCCTTTAAACCAGTATTGCCATGAGAGTCCACCATACCTACCTATGGATTGAGTAAGATCCTTCAAGTAAGTTGTCATCGGTGCATGCAATAAAAATTGCTCTCTAAATATGTATGATCTATTAGTGTGGAGAAAAATAAGCTTTATACGATCTTGTGATGTGGAAGTAATAAAAGCGACGGACTGCATAATAAAGGTCCGTATCACAAGTGGCAATATAGAGTGATGTTCTTTCGCATTAAGATTTTGTGCATCCAACTATAAAAGCGCATGACAACCTTTGCTTCCCTCTGCGAAGGGCCTATCTTTTATTCTTGTCTTATACCTTATGCAAGAGTCATGGTGATTGACAGTGTCCTGGACTAGGGGGTACTCACCACGTCATCTCCCGATCTGTTAGATTGGGCCGAGGACCCCCATGGCCGTATATGTAACGCCCCAGATATAACTTTCCCAATTTGTACTCCAACTCTTGCCGTTTCTGGCATTAAGTTATATTTATTTCTCGGGTTCGGGTCTTTGTCTCCATGTGTTGTTTTCGTTTTCATGCATCTCATATCATGGCATCACGTGCATTGCTTTTGCATACATGTTCATCTCATGCATTCGAGCATTTTCCCCGTTGTCCGTTTTGCATTCCGGCGCTTCGTTCTCCTCCGGTGGCCATTTCTAGCTTTCTTTCATGTGTGGGGATTAAACATTTCCGGATTGGACCGAGACTTGCCATGCGGCCTTGGTTTACTACCGGTAGACCGCTTGTCAAGTTTCGTACCATTTGGACTTCGTTTGATACTCCAACGGTTAACCGAGGGACCGAAAAGGCCTCATGTGTGTTGCAGCCCAACACCCCTCCAATTTGGCCCAAAACCCACCAAACTATGCTCCATGTCCTAGAGCGTTCAATCACGATCGCGTGGCCGAAAACCGCACCTCATTTGGACTCTCCTAGCTCCACTTATGCCTATATATAGCCCCCCTCCATTTTCGGATCTCTCCCTCTCCGAAACCCTAGCAAAATCATCTCTCCGCCGCCGGACATGTCCGCCTCCTAGCGGACGAAATCGCCTCAGCCTCTCTCCTCCCGACAAGTGGCAGCCGCCACCTACCACCGCCGCCGGCCCGCCCGACCCAGGCGCGGCCCTCCTCGGCCCGTGAGGAGCCGCCGCCGCCCCGCGGGTTCACCGGGCGTCTTCCCCAGCCCCGGCGCCCTAGCCGCCGCTCCCCGGCTGCCTCGCCGCCGTGCGCCACCTCGCCGCCCCGGCGACCGCGGCCGGACTCCGCCGCCTCTTCCTCGCCGCCTCACCGCACCGTCCGCCACCGCCCGGAGCACGCCGGCGCCGCCCCGGCCTCTCCTCCCCTCGGAAACCGTGAGCTCCGGCCACCGCCACCGATTCCGGCGCCGGCCATCCTTGATTTTCGCGCGCGTGAACAGTACCTGCTGCAGTGTTTCGGGATCCAGATCTGAAATCCCGGTTGACCTCTCTCCCCGAACCCTAATTTTTATGCTATCTTTGACTGCTCATATCTCCGCATCCGTAGCTCCGTTTTGGACATATGATATATCAAAATCTTCGTCTCGACATTTACATCATTTCATTCTATTGCATCATTTGCATTTGAGTTCATCTTGATGCCCAAAATGCTGTTAGAAGGAGGCTTCGTGAGTTAAATTGCAGATCCGTTAGTTCATCATAGACTTTTGTCATTTTTGCCATGATTATTGTGTGCATGATATGCCTGTGAGTCTTTGGGATGAATTGTTAAGCATTTTGTCTTCTTTCTAGAGGTGCCACCCATGCATTTTTAGGATGTGTGTGGTGACTTGTGCAAGCTTGCAAAGAGGGGTACCTGAGAATTCTGTTTTCAGGGACTTAGTGATTTTCACTAAGTCTGGGATATTTTAGTTCATGATGCCATGTGTTCAGCTTGTTTTCTAGTGATCCGTGCCTCTTTTGAGGATGATCAGTAAGGGAGTTTTGATATTTATGTTATGCTCTATCCATCCATGTCTTTGTTTGCATATGTGGAGTGCTCTAGCTTGAGTCAATCGAGCTCTACTTTTGCTTCGTGGTAAATCTGGGCAGATCGTCAACTTGTTTGCGATTTTGCCGATGCTATTGTTAGCGATCCATGCATGCTATGCCATTGTTCTCGCCATGTCTAGCTAGCATTTTGTGCCCTCTTTATGGATATATGCTTGCCTTGCCATGACTTGCACCGAAGTGAGTGCATCGGGCTCGTTTACATGCCTTCGTGAGTTATGATTTCAGCATGTCTCAGTTTTCACTAAGTCTGAAAACTGATTGTGTTTCATCTATGTTCGTGTGCTCGTTAGAGTATTTTGTGAACCCTTTTGGCCCTAGGTCACCTTGGGTGTTTTGTTAAGCTTGTTGAGTAGCTCCATGCCATGTTCTTACTTGTCATGTTCAGGTTATGTATCATGTTGTTTTGCTGCTCCGAAGAGAGCATCGTGGTCTGAAATTTCAGACTAGTGTTAATTTCACTAAGTCTGAAATCTGTTTTGCTTATTCAGTTTTGCCATGCTTGTTTGAACCTCATAATGGATGAATTTGGCTATGGCTCAGTGCTAGTGATTTGTTAAGCATCTTGTGTACATACCTACCATGTATTTTGTTGTCATGTTTGGTCGCTATAGCATGTTCATTTCATTGCATTTAGGAGCCTACTTGCTGTAAATCGCAGATCGGTTCGTTTCGTAAAACGCTTGCCATTTCCAAACCGTAGCTCCGATTCCTATGATCCTTATATCGTTTTCAGATGATTTCATCCCCTCTATCCAGTGCACACTTGGTTTTCCAAGTTGAGGCCAGGTTCATGCATTTCCTGTCACGTCTTGCATTTTGCGTCCCGCATCGCATCCCGCATAGCATACCATCTTTGCATATTATTGGTTGCCCTTGCACATGGTTGATTGTATCCTTGTTGCTTGTTTGTGTTGTTGGGTAGAGCCGGGAGACGAGTTCGCTAACGAGGAGCCCGTTGAGTTTGCTTTTGAGGATCCAGTCAACTCTGACAACTGTGTAGGCAAGATGATCATACCCTCGAAATCACTACTATCTTTACTATGCTAGTTTGCTCGCTCTTTTGCTTTGCCAATGCTACGATGCCTACCACTTGCTTGTCAGCCTCCCAATTGCCATGATTGAGCCTCTAACCCACCATTGTCCTAGCAAACCGTTGATTGGCTATGTTACCGCTTTGCTCAGCCCCCTTCTTATAGCGTTGCTAGTTGCAGGTGAAGATTGGAGCTGTTCCTTGTTGGAACATTTATTTACTTGTTGGGATATCATTATATTGCCATGTTATCTTAATGCATCTATATACTTGGCAAAGGGTGGAAGGCTCGGCCTCTCGCCTAGTGTTTTGTTCCACTCTTGCCGCCCTAGTTTCCGTCATATCGGTGTTATGTTCCCGGATTGTTGCGTCCCTTACGCGGTTGGGCTATAATGGGAACCCCTTGATAGTTCGCCTTGTTTAAAGCTTTTCCAGCAATGCCCAACATTGGTTTTACCATTTGCCACCTACCCCTTTTTCCCTTGGGTTTCCGGAGCCCGAGGGTCATCTTTATTTTAGCCCCCCACGGGCCAGTGCTCCTCTGAGTGTTGGTCCGAACTAGAGCCCTGTGCAGTGCCACCTCGGGGAAACTTGAGGGCTGGTTTTAGTTGTATGGATTGCTCATCTGAGTGTGCCCTGAGAACGAGATATGTGCAGCTCCTATCGGGATTTGTCGGCACATTCGAGCGGTGTTGCTGGTCTTGTTTTAACCTGTCGAATCGTCTTGTTGTACCGAGATACCGAGTCTGATCGGTGTGTCTTGGGTGGAGGTCTATTCCTTCATTGACCGTGAGAGCTTGTTATGGGCTAAGTTGGGACCCCCCTACAGGGATTGATCTTTCGAAAGTCGTGCCCGCGGTTATGGGCAGATGGGAATTTGTTAATGTCCGGTTGTAGATAACTTGAACCTTAATTAATTAAAATGAATCAATTGAGTGTGTTGCCGTGATGGCCTCTTCTCGGCGGAGTCCGGGAAGCGGACACGGTGTTGGAGTTATGTTTGCGCAGGTTGCTCCCTAGTTTCTCACTCGTGCTTTGCCTCCTCTTCTCGCTCTCTTTTGCGAATAAGTTAGCCACCATATAGGCTAGTCGCTTGCTGCAGCTCCACTTATACATTACCCCTTTCCTACCTATTAAGCTTAAATAGTCTTGATCGCGAGGGTGCGAGATTGCTGAGTCCATGTGGCTCACAGATTACTATTACACCAGATGCAGGGACAGATGATACAGCTCCAGATGGCGCGCTCGAGCTCAAGTGGGAGTACGACGAGGACTCTCAGCGTTACTATGTGTCTTTTCCTGATGATCAGTAGTGGTGCCCAGTCGGGGTAGATTCAGGGCCTTGTCGCATGTTGGGGGTCTTTTCTATTTTGGCGCCGTAGTCGGGCCATGAGTGATTTGTATGATGGATGTTATTTATGTACTTTGATGTGATGTGGCGAGTGTAAGCCAACTATGTACCTCCCCTTTATATTATTTATGTACATGGGATGTGTGATGATTTCCTAACTTGCGACATTGCTTTCAATGCGGTTATGCCTCTAAGTCGTGCCTCGACACGTGGGAGATATAGCCGCATCGAGGGCGTTACAAGTTGGTAATCAGAGCCTTCCCCGACCTTAGGAGCCCCCATTGCTTGATCGTTTTTAGCAGCCGAGTTGTGTCTAGAAAAATGTTTTGAGTCCTTTAGGAATTATATATCAGAGAGCTTAGGAATTCTTTTTACTTCCCAATCTCCTCATCGCTCTGGTAAGGCATCCTGACGTAGGGTTTTGACTCTTCTCTTCTCAAATTTCACTAAATTTTTTTTAGGATCACGCGAGTATCTTGGTTTTGTTCCGATGACTTATGATGAGAACACTGTCTTGGTGCCTCCTGTCAGGGGTTTAGTGGAACTGTCCCGGGGAGTTGAGCTCTGAGGTGTTTTCATCATAATTTTATCGTTGCAATTCTGGTATACTTGAGATATGTTCGCGACATCGAAAATCTCCTTTATGCAGTTCGTTGGTGAGATAACCTCGACGCCACCCAGTACTGGGGCGGGAGTTCGGGAGTATCGCCATAACTTGTATAACGGATGCTTTTCGAAGGTTGAGGTAGATGGTTTCCGAAGGTTTCTTGGTTATGTGTTGAAGGATGGATACAGCTGGATGTAGGATTTGCTAGTTTGGGTGAGATATTATGCTTCCCCTGTATCCCCAACACCTGATTGCATAACCGGAAAGTTTCGGGAGTTTCATGGGTGGGAATTCAAGTAGCTCTTAGGATATCCTTTCCGACAGATGTATGATATGAAATTGGGGTTCGACGTCTAGTGGTTCGCCTATTCACGGTCGATTTTACAGTGGTCTCGTTGTGTCTTAAAGAGTCCTTGGCTATGCCGACTCGGGGACGCTTCGTATGTCATGTGCACTGCCTTGTACATGATGGTGCTGTACGATCGAGCCCGTGTAGGTCCCACCACGAAAACTTCGGACGAAATCTCTATCATATGTTTGTTCCGGCTTATTTCACAAGCCAACCCTGGGTTTTATTTTGAGTTCTGGTATTCGAGTCGCTTCGGCGTCATATGTTGATTCCATCCCTCGTTGATGTACCTCTTCTACCCAATTCTTTGTGGCTTCGCAATTTAGGAATATGTGACCACTTCAAGAGAAGTGCATTCGTTCATTTGGTTCGGATGTGAAGACTTTATGTTGCAATTTTCATTCCGTTGGATTCACCTTCAATATTTTTCTATTTGTGTGCTAATGGTGGTCAACCTCTTCAGGATGGCTCCTCCAACGCGCACGACTCCGAATCCTAATCCGCCACCACCTCCACCTCCTCCGGAGGCTTGGCAAGCTGTGATGGCCGCAACCAATGCAAATACACAGTTGATCATGCAAATCCTCCAAGAACGCAATCAAGGCAGTCAAAGGAATCAAGGCAACAACTAGAACCATTTTGCTACTCTGAACCAGTTCCTCGCTAATGGTCCAAAGACGTTCAGCAATTGTGTTGAGGCTACCGATGCTGATGATTGGCTAGTGGATCTGGGCAAGCATTTTGAATGCAGCAACATCAGGCCTGAAGATTTCATCAAGTTCGCTTCTTTCCAGCTCAAAGATCAGGCTGCAGAGTGGTTCCAGCAGTACAAGGATTCCAGAGGTGGACGTTTGATCACTTGGGATGATTTCCGTCGTGATTTCCGAGCTCATCACATCCCTCAGAGTGTGACTGAAAGCAAACGTGAGGAATTCCGCAATCTGAAGCAAGGCTCTTTGTCTGTCTATGACTACAACAAGTTGTTCCAGAAGCTCGCCCGTTTTGCCAAGCAGGATGTTCCTGATGAGAAGAGCATGATCTATCAGTTCAGGGGTGGTCTCCGTGAAGAAATTCAGCTCGCTCTTGTCCTCTTCGAGCTGTTGAGATACGATGAGTTCTACAACATGGCACTGAAGCAAGAGGCTGCTCAGTTGAGGTGTGATGCTTCCAGGAAGCGAGTCAGAGACACTACGCCTTCTTCCTCTACTCAAGTGGCCAAGCAGCAGAAGTATTGGCTTCCTCCTCCTCCATTCCGTCAGCCGTATCAGCAGAAGAGCAAAGGTGGTAGTGGTTCTTCCTACCCACCCAACCCAGGCTTTCAAAACAAGACTTCGTATCAAGCTCCAAGATCGAGTGCTCCGTACCACCGTCCGCTCTCAGAGGTCACGTGCAACAAGTGCCAACAGAAGGGTCACTACGCCAACAAGTGTTTCAACCAGAGGCGTCTTCCTCCTCCTCCTCCTCCTGTCAGATCGGCAAGTACAGCTGTGGTCAAGCATAACCCCAAACACACCAAGGTCAATATGGTGAATGCAGCTCAGGCAGAGGATTCGTCAGATGTCATCATGGGTAACCTTCCTGTTAATGATATTCCTGCAACAGTTCTTTTTGACATGGGTGCATCGCATTGTTTCATCTCGAGACCTTTTGCTTCCAAGCATGATTTTGTTACTCAAATGTTGCCGAGTCCGTTGTCTATTGACTCTCTGGCCAGTCTGTTGACATCTCGAGTTTGCGTTCCGGAGGTTACAATCACGTTGGGCGATTACAAATTTCTCTCTTCTCCGGTGGTTCTTGGTAATTCGGATATCGATCTTATTCTTGGGATGGACTGGCTCTCTAAACACAAAGCTCAGCTTGATTGTGCAGCCAGGCAGATTCAACTGACTCATTCATCTGAGGATGTCATTGTCTTTGCCGCTCGGGATGATACAATCCGGTTGTTTTCTCTCAATGAGAAGGGTGAATTGGATGCTATTTCGCAGATTCCGGTTGTTTGTGAGTATCAAGACGTCTTCCCAAAAGAACTCCCAGGAATGCCTCCAAACCGGCACGTTGAATTTGTTATTGAACTTGAGCCCGATACGGAACCTGTGTGCAAACGTCCCTACAAGCTCGGCCCCGAAGAGTTGAAGGAGTTGAAGAAACAACTCGATGTTCAAGAAAGAATGGGTCTCATTCGGCCTAGTACTTTTCCGTGGGGTTGTGGTGTTCTTTTTGTGAAGAAGGATGGAACGGACCGACTTTGTGTTGATTATCGTCCATTGAACAAGAAGACCATCAAGAACAAATACCCACTTCCCAACATCAATGAGCTATTCGAACAACTCAAGGGTGCCCAAGTATTCTCCAAGCTTGATCTCCGTATGGGTTATCATCAGATTCGAATTCGTGAGCAAGATATTCCCAAGACGGCCTTCAGGACAAGCTATGGGTCATGTGAATACACTGTCATGTCTTTTGGCCTCGCCAACGCTCCTCCGACGTTCTCTCGCATGATGAACTTCATCTTCAACCCCTACACCAATGAATTCGTTTTGGTCTATCTCGACGACATTCTGGTTTTCTCCAAGAACAAGGAAGATCATGCCAAGCACTTGCGTTTGGTTCTTGACAAGCTCAGGGAACATCAGTTCTACGCCAAGTTCTCCAAGTGTGAATTTTGGCTCGATGAGGTGCTTTATCTTGGTCATATCATCTCTGCCAAGGGCATTGCCGTGAATCCCGAGAAGGTGTCTGCAATTGTTAATTGGGAACCTCCTCAGAACGTGAAGCAACTCCGTAGCTTCCTCGGTCTCGCAAGCTACTGCCGAAGATTCGTTGAAAACTTTTCTAAGATCGCGAAGCCTCTCTCAAATCTTCTCCAGAAGCACGTCAAGTACGTTTGGTCTTCGGAGTGTGATATTGCTTTCAACACTTTGAAAGAGAAATTGATCACTGCTCCAGTTCTAACTCCGCCTGATGAAACCAAGCCGTACGAGGTCTTTTGTGATGCCTCTCTCCAAGGTCTAGGTGATGTACTGATGCAAGAGAAGAAAGTTGTTGCTTATACCTCTCGCCAGTTGAAGCCTAATGAGAAGAACTACCCCACTCATGATCTCGAGTTGGCGGCAGTTGTGCATGCTTTGTTGACTTGGAGACATCTTCTATTGGGAAGAAAAGTGGATATTTTCACTGATCACAAGAGTCTCAAGTACATCTTCACCCAGCCTAATCTCAACCTCAGGCAAACTCGATGGGTCGAAATGATTCAAGAGTACAATCCGAGTATCGAGTATACTCCAGGCAAGGCCAATGTGATTGCTGACTCTTTGAGCAGGAAAGCATATTGCAACAGTCTGATTCTCAAGCCTTATCAACCCGAGCTTTGTGAAGCTTTCCGCAAACTTAATCTGCAAATTGTTCCTCAAGGTTTCCTCGCCAACCTTCAAGTTTCTCCTACCTTGGAAGACCAGATTCACCAAGCCCAGCTTCTTGATGCTATGGTGAAAAAGGTGAAGATTGGTATTGCAAAGAGTCAGTCCAAGTACAAGTGCTACCGTCTTGATGACAAGGACACTCTCTTCTTCGAGGATCGAATTGTGGTACCCAAAGGTGAACTTCGTAAAGTGATCATGAACGAGGCTCACAACTCTCTCCTCTCCATCCACCCTGGGAGCACGAAGATGTATCAGGATCTGAAGCAAACTTATTGGTGGACTCGAATGAAGTGCGAGATCGCTCAATTCGTGAATGAATGTGATGTCTGCAGAAGAGTGAAGGCAGAACACCAAAGGCCAGCAGGTCTCCTCCAACCTCTTGCCATTCCAGAATGGAAGTTTGACCACATTGAAATGGACTTCGTGACTGGGTTTCCAAAGTCCAAGCGTGGCAATGATGCTATATTCGTTGTCATCGACAAACTCACCAAAGTGGCTCACTTTCTGCCTATCAAAGAGTCAATCACTGTAGCTCAATTGGCGGAACTCTATACCTCTCGAATTGTCTCTCTGCACGGTATTCCTCAAGTGATATCTTCAGACCATGGCAGCATCTTTACCTCCAAGTTTTGGGATTCTTTTCAGAAGGCCATGGGCACCAACATCCGCTTCAGCACTGCTTTCCATCCCCAAACAAGCGGTCAAGTCGAGCGTGTCAACCAGATTCTTGAAGATATGCTCAGGGCTTGTGTTATCTCCTTCGGCATGAAGTGGGAGGATTGTCTTCCTTATGCTGAATTCTCATATAACAACAGTTTTCAAGCAAGTTCGGGCAAGGCCCCATTTGAAATTCTGTATGGTAGGAAGTGCCGTACCCCTCTCAACTGGTCTGAAACCGGTGAACGTCAGCTGCTGGGTAATGACTTAATCACAGAGGCAGAAGAAATGTGCAAGGCCATTCGTGATAACCTCAAAGCAGCCCAATCCCGCCAGAAGAGCTACTATGACAGTAAGCACCGTGATTTGGCTTTCGAGATCGGAGATCATGTTTACCTCCGCGTCTCTCCTATGAAAGGGACTTGTTGCTTCGGTATCAAAGGGAAGCTTGCCCCCAGATACGTCGGACCTTTCAAGATTGTCAGCAAGAGAGGCGACCTCTCCTATCAGCTCGAGCTTCCTTCAAACTTTGCAAATGTTCATGATGTGTTCCATGTCTTCCAACTCTGAAAGTGCTTCAAGACGCCTGAACGCACCATCAACTTCGAGGACATTGAGCTCCAAGAAGATCTCTCCTATCGTGAGCACCCCGTTGCAATCCTTGAAGAGACTGAACGCAGGACTCGCAACTAGTCAATCAAATTTCTCAAAGTCAAGTGGTCACACCATTCCGACCATGAAGCTACCTGGGAACGCGAGGATCAACTCCGTTTTGAGTACCCGGAGTTCTTTCAGTCCTAGATCTCGGGACGAGATCTTTTCGTAGTGGTGGAGTGTTGTAACGCCCCAGATATAACTTTCCCAATTTGTACTCCAACTCTTGCCGTTTCTGGCATTAAGTTATATTTATTTCTCGGGTTCGGGTCTTTGTCTCCATGTGTTGTTTTCGTTTTCATGCATCTCATATCATGGCATCACGTGCATTGCTTTTGCATACATGTTCATCTCATGCATTCGAGCATTTTCCCCGTTGTCCGTTTTGCATTCCGGCGCTTCGTTCTCCTCCGGTGGCCATTTCTAGCTTTCTTTCGTGTGTGGGGATTAAACATTTCCGGATTGGACCGAGACTTGCCATGCGGCCTTGGTTTACTACCGGTAGACCGCCTGTCAAGTTTCGTACCATTTGGACTTCGTTTGATACTCCAACGGTTAACCGAGGGACCGAAAAGGCCTCGTGTGTGTTGCAGACCAACACCCCTCCAATTTGGCCCAAAACCCACCAAACTCTGATCCATGTCCTAGAGCATTCGATCACGATCGCGTGGCCGAAAACCGCACCTCATTTGGACTCTCCTAGCTCCACTTATGCCTATATATAGCCCCCCTCCATTTTCGGATCTCTCCCTCTCTGAAACCTTAGCAAAATCATCTCTCCGCTGCCGGACATGTCCGCCTCCTAGCGGACGAAATCGCCTCAGCCTCTCTCCTCCCGACAAGTGGCAGCCGCCACCTACCACCGCCGCCGGCCCGCCCGACCTAGGCGCGGCCCTCCTCGGCCTGTGCGGAGCCGCCGCCGCCCCGCGGGTTCACCGGGCGTCTTCCCCAGCCCCGGCGCCCGAGCCGCCGCTCCCCGGCCGCCTCGCCGCCGTGCGCCACATCGGCGACCGCGGCCGGACTCCGCCGCCTCTTCCTCGCCACCTCACCGCACCGTCCGCCGCCGCCCGGAGCACGCCGGCGCCGCCTCGGCCTCTCCTCCCCTCGGAAACCGCGAGCTCCGGCCACCGCCACCGATTCTGGCGCCGACCATCCTCGATTTTCGCACGCGTGAACAGTACCTGCTACAGTGTTTCGGATCCAGATCCGAAATCCCGGTTGACCTCTCTCCCCGAACCCTAATTTTTATGCTATCTTTGACTGCTCATATCTCCGCATCCGTAGCTCCGTTTTGGACATATGATATATCAAAATCTTCGTCTCGACATGTACATCATTTCATTCCATTGCATCATTTGCATTTGAGTTCATCTTGATGCCCAAAATGCTGTTAGAAGGAGGCTTCGTGAGTTAAATTGCAGATCCGTTAGTTCATCATAGACTTTTGTCATTTTTGCCATGATTATTGTGTGCATGATATGCCTGTGAGTCTTTGGGATGAATTGTTAAGCATTTTGTCTTCTTTCTAGAGGTGCCACCCATGCATTTTTAGGATGTGTGTGGTGACTTGTGCAAGCTTGCAAAGAGGGTTACCTGAGAATTCTGTTTTCAGGGACTTAGTGATTTTCACTAAGTCTGGGATATTTTAGTTCATGATGCCATGTGTTCAGCTTGTTTCCTAGTGATCCGTGCCTCTTTTGAGGATGATAAGTAAGGGAGTTTTGATATTTATGTTATGCTCTATCCATCCATGTCTTTGTCTGCATATGTGGAGTGCTCTAGCTTGAGTCAATCGAGCTCTACTTTTGCTTCGTGGTAAATCTGGGCAGATCGTCAACTTGTTTGCGATTTTGCCGATGCTATTGTTAGCGATCCATGCATGCTATGCCATTGTTCTTGCCATGTCTAGCTAGAATTTTGTGCCTTCTTTATGGATATATGCTTGCCTTGCCATGACTTGCACCGTAGTGAGTGCATCGAGCTCGTTTACATGCCTTCGTGAGTTATGATTTCAGCATGTCTCAGTTTTCACTAAGTCTGAAAACTGATTGTGTTTCATATATGTTCGTGTGCTCGTTAGAGTATTTTGTGAACCCTTTTGGCCCCAGGTCACTTTGGGTGTTTTGTTAAGCTTGTTGAGTAGCTCCATGACATGTTCTTACTTATCATGTTCAGGTTATGTATCATGTAGTTTTGCTGCTCCGAAGAGAGCATCGTGGTCTGAAATTTCAGACTAGTGTTAATTTCACTAAGTCTGAAATCTGTTTTGCTTATTCAGTTTTGCCATGCTTGTTTGAACCTCATAATGGATGAATTTGGCTATGGCTCAGTGCTAGTGATTTGTTAAGCATCTTGTGTACATCCCTGCCATGTATTTTGTTGTCATGTTTGGTGGCTGTATCATGTTCATTTCGTTGCATTTAGGAGCCTACTTGCTGTAAATCGCAGATCGGTTCGTTTCGTAAAACGCTTGCCATTTCCAAACCGTAGCTCCGATTCCTATGATCTTTATATCATTTTCAGGTGATTTCATCCCCTCTATCCAGTGGCACACTTGGTTTTCCAAGTTGAGGCCAGGTTCATGTATTTCCTGTCACGTCTTGCATTTTGCGTCCCGCATCGCATCCCGCATAGCATACCATCTTTGCATATTATTGGTTGCCCTTGCACGTGGTTGATTGTATCCTTGTTGCTTGTTTGTGTTGTTGGGTAGAGCCGGGAGACGAGTTCGCTAACGAGGAGCCCGTTGAGTTTGCTTTTGAGGATCCAGTCAACTCTAACAACTGTGTAGGCAAGATGATCATACCCTCGAAATCACTACTATCTTTGCTATGCTAGTTTGCTCGCTCTTTTGCTTTGCCAATGCTACAATGCCTACCACTTGCTTGTCAGCCTCCCAATTGCCATGATTGAGCCTCTAACCCACCATTGTCCTAGCAAACCGTTGATTGGCTATGTTACCGCTTTCCTCAGCCCCCTTCTTATAGCGTTGCTAGTTGCAGGTGAAGATTGGAGCTGTTCCTTGTTGGAACATTTATTTACTTATTGGGATATCATTATATTGCCATGTTATCTTAATGCATCTATATACTTGGTAAAGGGTGGAAGGCTCGGCCTCTCGCCTAGTGTTTTGTTCCACTCTTGCCGCCCTAGTTTCCGTCATATCGGTGTTATGTTCCGGGATTGTTGCGTCCCTTACGCGGTTGGGCTATAATGGGAACCCCTTGATAGTTCGCCTTGATTAAAGCTTTTCCAGCAATGCCCAACATTGGTTTTACCATTTGCCACCTACCCCTTTTTCCCTTGGGTTTCCGGAGCCCGAGGGTCATCTTTATTTTAGCCCCCCACGGGCCAGTGCTCCTCTGAGTGTTAGTCCGAACTAGAGCCCTGTGCAGCGCCACCTCGGGGAAACTTGAGGGCTGGTTTTAGTTGTACGGATTGCTCATCTGAGTGTGCCCTGAGAATGAGATATGTGCAGCTCCTATCGGGATTTTTCGGCACATTCGGGTGGTGTTGCTGGTCTTGTTTTAACCTGTCGAATCGTCTTGTTGTACTGAGATACCGAGTCTGATCGGTGTGTCTTGGGTGGAGGTCTATTCCTTCGTTGACCGTGAGAGCTTGTTATGGGCTAAGTTGGGACCCCCCTACAGGGATTGATCTTTCGAAAGTCGTGCCCGCGGTTATGGGCAGATGGGAATTTGTTAATGTCCGGTTGTAGATAACTTGAACCTTAATTAAATAAAATGAATCAACTGAGTGTGTTGCCGTGATGGCCTCTTCTCGACGGAGTCCGGGAAGCGGACACTGTGTTGGAGTTATGTTTGCGCAGGTTGCTCCCTAGTTTCTCGCTCGTACTTTGCCTCCTCTTCTCGCTCTCTTTTGCGAATAAGTTAGCCACCATATAGGCTAGTCGCTTGCTGCAGCTCCACTTATACATTACCCCTTTCCTACCTATTAAGCTTAAATAGTCTTGATCGCGAGGGTGCGAGATTGCTGAGTCCCTGTGGCTCACAGATTACTATTACACCAGATGCAGGGACAGATGATACAACTCCAGATGGCGCGCTCGAGCTCAAGTGGGAGTACGACGAGGACTCTCAGCGTTACTATGTGTCTTTTCCTGATGATCAGTAGTGGTGCCCAGTCGTGGTAGATTCAGGGCCTTGTCGCATGTTGGGGGTCTTTTCTATTTTGGCGCCGTAGTCGGGCCATGAGTGATTTGTATGATGGATGTTATTTATGTACTTTGATGTGACGTGGCGAGTGTAAGCCAACTATGTACCTCCCCTTTATATTATTTATGTACATGGGATGTGTGATGATTTCCTAACTTGCGACATTGCTTTCAATGCGGTTATGCCTTTAAGTCGTGCCTCGACACGTGGGAGATATAGCCGCATCGAGGGCGTTACAGTATACTCATGGGCCAGTTCGGACAGTTGCCGCATACATGGAAGATTCCACAAGACTTGGTGATCAAGACAAGGACTCCTCTCCACCGACATATTCGGCTAGGACTCTTGTTATCCTAGGCCTATGGTGCATTATATAAACCGAGACCAGACTAGTCGATAGATGATATACAACAATCAGACCATAGGCTAGCTTCTAGGGTTTAGCCTCTGTCATCTCGTGGTAGATCTACTCTTATACTACCCATATCATCAATATTAATCAAGCAGGACGTAGGGTTTTACCTCCATCAAGAGGGCCCGAACCTGGGTAAAACTTCGTGTCCCCTGCCTCCTGTTACCATCGATCCTAGACGCACAGTTCAGAATCCCCTACCCGAGATCCGCCGGTTTTGACACCGACATTGGTGCTTTCATTGAGAGCTCCGCTGTGTGATCGGCAAAAGGATCGATGGCTCGTCTGTAGGTCAACTGCGATGCCGGCATCTTCGTCGCCGGCTCGACTGGTCACCTTGGCTGAACCAAGGATTGTGCCTAGCTTCCGATCGTCATGTTTGGATGAGGGCCTTCATCAACATCAACTCCGATCTCTATCAAGATCATGGAGGAATCATCCATGGAGCTCGGGGGCTCAACGTCAACATTACCCTCGGGCGACCGTGCTGTTTTTCCGAACAGCAAACTTGTATCCGCTGCCATCACCTCTTAGAGCATTTCTTTGACGATCCCTTTGGTGTAATTGTGCGCAATTGAGTCTACAACATCCATGCAAAATTTCGTCGAGTTCCGATGGAGGAATCTCCGACAATCTATGATATACCGGAGCCCTGTCAAATCTGGACGGGAATCTGGACGAGTTTAGGGCGTGGTGTCCAGCTTCTAGCTCGGACGTTCTTTGGAAGATCCAACCGTTCATCTACTGCGGAATTCCCATATCTACCACCCCTCCAAATTTCAGCTTGATCCGACGGTTCAAACTCTGGGAATCTTCGGATGAGTGGACCAACTTTCGGATCCGTTTTCTGCGCGAATACGGATCCGACCTGAATTCATGTTTCTTTATGAACATGATATTGGACAACCTTTTTATAGGAATTCTCTTGCAGGGTATTGTGCATTGTTTTTAAACACGTGCGCGTAAATTTTTAAGCCTCCCCTAAGGTTATCTTCATCATTATGCTGGTGTCAAACCAGTCTGGTAATATTGCTCCACGGCTGCCGACCTGCGCTAGACGCGTCGCCGCTTTATTGAGCCGAGCTCAATTTCTTCGATCATCATCTCGGCAAGCCAAACAAGAGTTCGGCATCACGAAGGATAAATCATCACCAACATCGCCGCCCCACGGATTACACGGATCGGGAACACAGGCATCGCCGCATGGTCACTTTATCAAACCGGCATTGTCCGCGTCACAAGTTACGACCTGCGTCGGCATGGCCGCACTGTTGCTTCTTTAAGCCGATGTCCATCACGCCGAACTACTTCAACACCTCGGTTGACACGACAGCTGCAACGTCTTCTTACCGACCTGCTCTGTCTCCTCGACTAGACCGAGGGCTTCACCATCTCTTCATCAACTTACTTCGGAGACTTCAGCGTCACCAGCCGACCAACTTCATCACATTTGCTGGACCACAGGCTTTTCCTCGGCGAGCCAACCTTTGCTAGCATCGCCAGGCCATCGCTTTATCACCCATCAGGAAATGGGTGTGCGGATCGATTCCCGATTTTGGGAGTCGCTTTTCTTCGGAATGCTCCAATAAATAAACCAGGTGCTATTAATCCTAACAATCTTTGCTTGTTGGGTTTATTTTTTCTTAAGGAATTATTACTCTAGTTTGTTCCATCATCTGTATACAGGTCTATCAAATAGTAGCCACATTAAAAATGGTCGCGTGGCGGTTCAGTCAGTTGCCGTACATAGTTCGGCGAACGCCGCATCCAGAGCCCGGACCGCCCTGCAAATTCAGGCTTTGTCACGCCTTTACCGCATCATGCCGATGCCCTGTATTGACATTGACTTCGGCGCCAGGCCATATTTCTTTTATTACTCACTTTGCATAAATTATTTATTATGCAACAATTTTTTTAATTATTATTATTATTATTACTATTATCTCCGGTTTGCATTATTTTTTGTGCATAGGAAATGATCCGGGGACTTCGGCGTCACTCTGCCGGTCTGCATTGACCGTGCTATGTCACCACTTCGGCGTGTTGAGCTCTCCACTCCGCCACCTCGGGACCGGCTTGGGGGATGGAACCTTGTCCCGCATCAAGCTCGGGCCGCGTCATCAATGCCGAACACATTAACCAGTTAAGTCGCTTTCATGCTCAAAGTTTTAATTTTTAACTTGTGTTCGGTTCGACCAAGCATTATACTTTTTTGGAAAAAAGTTGCTTGTAGAAAATTTCCTTGTCCAAACTTTGTTTGTGACACACATATTCAAATACCCCGTTTATTTGGGGGCTTCCTTTATGAAGCTTTTCCTCTTGCATATGATTATACTTGTACGGCTTCGTTCCTTGTTCGTGTATTACGCCACAATATGCACCATATTGACTTAAGCGATTTGCAAGCTGGGTTGCCTGGCTCCTGTGCTTACCCCTACATTCCCGATTGTTCGGCTAGGGAGTAAAGGGAGCACCTCTGCGATTGTCACGACCGGGTCCTCTGAGTTCTGACCTCAGATTGGGTGAAGCCGAAAGCTAGCGCTCTTATTGTTTTCAATCATGGTCGGCACACAACGGAACTCATGAGTACAAAAAATCTATTGCACAAGTCTCATAATAATAATGAGCACCGAAGAAAGGTATCGGTGGGGGTACTATTTTCTTCGAAGATGCTTCTTACACTTCGTCTGTAATATAGCATAAGTTCCCTGAGCGCGCTTTGTCTGTTACAGCCTTATGGCCCGGTTGCCTGGTTATCGGAAACACTATCAATATTCTTGACAGGTGGAGTACATAACACTTTTCGGTCCTTGACCGAAGAGGGAGAAGCCGACGGTCGGTTAAGACGCGTTTAAAGTTCGGTTGAACAAAGATATGATATTAGTACTTCGGTACATAAAATCATTATACATAAAATTCTTTTACCCAAGTCACTTGGGGGCTCTTAAATTTATATGAGCCGTTTTATAATAAGCGTTCTTCTTCTTAGTCGTTGCAAAGTTTTTATTACTATTATTATTTATCACTTCCTTTTTCGACACGAGCGTGTGGTCACTAGCCGGGGAGCCTAATTTCTCTCTCAAAGTCGCTAGAGTTTAGTTTGCTAAACTGGCCTAATGAGAAGTACTCCGCCTTCGGGATAGGAGGTTGAAGTTGTAGGCTGACCCGCTTGAAGTCTTGAGATAGGATGTGTCATGTTAAAGCACGACAGAAGCACCTTTTTTCTCCTAAAAGTCCAATTTTCGGATTGGCACCGAACACTTGATCTTGCTCGGACGTCACATTTTTAGTGACGTTTTTTGGTTTTCCAAGCTTTTGACACTTTTAAACTATTTGTGTGTTTCCAGCACAAGTCTCACAGTGCAATGTCGGACACCTTTATAGATTTGGCAAAAACATTCTCGGATCTCACTATATATGCATTGGTTTCGAATTGTGTCTTCGGTCAATAGTTGGGTTGCCCGGCTCCTGCACTTGCCTCCTACGTTCCGCTTTGTTCGGCTAGGTGTGCAAAGGGAGAACCACTGCAATTGTGCTTCCAGCTCACATGGTTAAGCACCTCAGTGGAGAAAGCCAAAAACTGACGGTCACAATAAGCGTAAACTGGTCAGCGATCCGATGACGGTGTTAAATGATGGGCCATTCATAACATTGGCCGAAGTGTTTACGGCTTGACCTCGGCTGTCGCCGAACACTACCGGGGGCTAGTAACTGGCCTCCCAAACTAAATCCTCAATATTTTTCTCTTACATTAGAGCTGAGGTTTTATGATCATGCTTAGCATTACAACCCAAAGAAAGGAACCGATAGCGGGACTATTTTCTTTGAAAGACATTTCTTATGTTAAAACAGTAATATAACATATCTCTCTGCGTACCTTTGTTTATAAAACCGTATGGCCAGTTTGCCTTGTTTGTCATAAATCTTTGCCCTCATAAAGGCTTTATAAAGTAGGACAAACACTCCTCGGCTACTGGCCGAGGAGGTTGAAGCCGATGGTCGGTCAACAAAGTTTTGTACAATGCGGATCCGAGCATTAATGACGTAAAGTACTTGGATACATTGAGTCATCACACATAATTTGTGATTTTACTATAGATATCGATCCTTAATCCGGCCACCCGTGCCCGCATTAAGGCTCGGGGGCTACTGGGCTTCGGGCTTATTATTTACAAATATTAAAGAGGCACATCGATCCCCTGATTTGGTGTTGCCACCCGACCAGTGTCTCGGGGGCTACTGCATCGCCTGTCCAATGCAGAAAATTTTAAGTGCAATACAATTTCCGAGGAGATTATGATCCTCAGGTTGGTCGGCCGCACCCAACCCGAGTCTCGAGGACTGAGCACGCCGCTTTTTGTGTCCCAAAGTATTCTGCCGAGCTAGGACTTGATCCTCAAGCCAATTTTGCAAATCAACCTGAGTCTCAGCGGCTACTGGGATCAGCGGTCTTATGTCATCCTTCAGGTGCATCTCAGGTTTTAAATCGATACACACCTTGAGGGCTACTAGCTATATATCTCGGTGGAGAATAAATTGCACCAATAAAAAATATTGACAAAAAATCTGCCCATAGTCGGGGTGGTGCACCACCTCGGAAGCAGTCCGGCATAAAGCTCGGGCACTAGTGGCTGGCCCCATAGAGGGCATTTCCGGCATTAAGCTCGGCTAAACTCCTTCAACCTTTTGAACCAAGGTGATTTATGATAGTCCGGCGTTGGAGCTTGGACATAGTCCGGCGTTGGAGCTTAGATATAGTCCGGCGTTGGAGCTCGGATACATTCCGGCGTTGGAGCTCGGAAAGCGGTCTGGCGTTGGTGCTCGGCAGCAAAAGATACCTCGAATGCAGTCCGGCGTTGGAGCTCAGACGCAAGAGGACGCTGCCGCCCGGGAACAACTTCAAACCCGAGGTGTGGCATAAAAATAACAAGGTATTGATAAAGGCCGGAAACTTAAAGGGGCTCCTCGGATACCCGACGTGTAAACTCGCCGAATGAATTTCGGGGTCCTCAAGATCAAAGATGAGAAGATTTGTTGAACCATTTTTCAAGACCGACAACCAAAGATGAAGAACAGTTCGAAAGAATCGAGGAGCGTCCCTAACTTGAAGACCGGTTCAGGGGGCTACTGACGGTGTCCTGAACAAGGGGGTACTCACCATGTCATCTCCCGGTCTGTTAGATTGGGCCGAGGACCCCCATGGTCGTATACTCATGGGCCAGTTCGGACAGTTGCCGCATACATGGAAGATTCCACAAGACTTGGTGATCAAGACACGGACTCCTCCCCACCGACGTATTCGGCTAGGACTCTTGTTGTCCTAGGCCTCTGGTGCATTATATAAACCGAGGCCAGGCTAGTCGATAGATGATATATAACAATCATACCATAGGCTAGCTTCTAGGGTTTAGCCTCTCTGATCTCGTGGTAGATCTACTCTTGTACTACCCATATCATCAATATTAATCAAGCAGGACGTAGGGTTTTACCTCCATCAAGAGGGCCCGAACCTGGGTAAAACTTCGTGTCCCCTGCCTCCTGTTACCATCGATCCTAGACGCATAGGTCGGGACCCCCTACCCGAGATCCGCCGGTTTTGACACCGACAGTGATCTTCACCTTTCCTTTTTACATTTTATCCTTTGGCAAGCACATTGTGTTGGAAAGATCCCGATATATATATGTATATATATATATATATATCCAATTGGATGTAAGGCATCATGAACTATTATTGTTGACATTACCCTTGAGGTAAAAGGTTGGGAGGCGAATCTATAAGCCCCAATCTTTCTCTGTGTCTGATCAAAACTTTAAACCCATAAATATCACGTGAGTGTTAGCAATTGTGAAAGACTAAATGATAGTTGAGTATGTGAAGTTTGCTGAATCAAAGCTCTGACATAGACCCTTCCTGAAAATAAGATGAATTGTAATTGTTTGATGACTAATAACACGGTTTGTTAGTTTTCAAGAAAGTTTATGATCTATACTTTAACATGTGAATAGCTTGTTACTTGATCATGAGAAGTCCTATGAGTTGAGATAATGTTATGATATATAATGATGCTAGAAAGGGTGATTGAAATTACCATTGATCAAACTTGTGCACCTGCTAGCATTCACACTTCATAAATTCTTTCTTTTATCATTTACCTACTCGAGGACGAGCAGGAATTAAGCTTGGGGATGCTGATACGTCTCTAATGTATCTATAATTTATGAAGTATTAATGCTATTATATTATCTGTTTTGGATGTTTATGGGCTTTACTAAACACTTTTATATTATTTTTGGGACTAACCTATTAATTGGAGGCCCATCCCAAATTGTTGTTTTCTTGCCTATTTCAGTGTTTCAAAGAAAAGGAATATCAAACGGAGTCCAAACGGAATGAAACCTTTGGGAGAGTTATTTTTGGAACGGAAGCAATCCAGGAGACTTGGAGTAGACGTCGGGGAAGCTTCGAGGAAGCCACAAGGCAGGGAGGCGCGCCCTACCCCCTGGGCACGCCCCCATCCTCGTGGGCCCCTCGTGGCTCCCCTGATCGACTTCTTTCACCTATATATGTACATATACCCTAAAAACATCGGGGAGCAGAATAAATCGAGAGTTCCGCCGCCAAAAGCCTCCGTAGCCACCGAAAACCAATCTAGACCCGTTTTGGCACCCTGCCAGAGGGGGAATCCCTCTCCAGTGGCCATTTTCATCATCTCGGCGCTCTCCATGACGAGGAGGGAGTAGTTCACCCTTGGGGCTGAGGGTATGTACCAGTAGCTATGTGTTTGATCTCTCTCTCTCGTGTTCTTGAGGTTGTACGATCTTGATGTATCGCGAGCTTTGCTAGTATAGTTGGATCTTATGATGTTTCTCCCCCTCTACTCTCTTGTAATGGATTGAGTTTTTCCTTTGAAGTTATCTTATCGGATTGAGTCTTTAAGGATTTGAGAACACTTGATGTATGTCTTGCACGTGCTTATCGGTGGTGACAATGGGATATCACGCGATCCACTTGATGTATATTTTGGTGATCAACTTCGAGTTCCGTGACCTCGTGAATTTATGCATATGGGGTTGGCACACGTTTTCGTCTTGGTGAAACTTTGGGGCACTCTTGGAAGTTCTTTGTGTTGGTTGAATAGATGAATCTGAGATTGTGTGATGCATATCGTATAATCATACCCACAGATACTTGAGGTGACATTGGAGTATCTAGGTGACATTAGGGTTTTGGTTGATTTGTGTCTTAAGGTGTTATTCTAGCTTCGTGTTATTTTACTACGGACTCTTGAATAGATCAATCAGAAAGGATAACTTTGAGGTGGTTTCGTACCCTACCATCATTTCTTCGTTTGTTCTCCGCTATTAGTGACTTTGGAGTGACTCTTTGTTGCATGTTGAGGGATAGTTATATGATCTAGTTATGTTATTATTGTTGAGGGAACTTGCACTAGTGAAAGTATGAACCCTAGGCCTTGTTTCAACTCATTGCAATACCGTTTGTGCTCATTTTTATCATTAGTTACCTTGTTGTTTTTATATTTTCAGATTACAAAAACCCTATATCTATCATCCATATTGCACTTGTATCGCTATCTATTTGCCGAACTAGTGCACCTATACAATTTACTATTGTATTGGTGTATTAGGGACACAAGAGACTCTTTATTATTTGGTTGCAGAGTTGTTTGAGAGAGACCATCTTCATCCTATGCCTCCCACGGATTGATAAACCTTAGGTCATCCACTTGAGGGAAATTTGCTACTGTCCTACAAACCTCTGCACTTGGAGGCCCAACAACGTCTACAAGAAGAAGGTTGTGTAGTCGACATCACTCGTATATTCCGCCCTGCGAGAAGAAATGAAATTGATCAGCACACAAAATGCCAGCACGCAGGGGAGCTCCTACACAGCGCGTCATGCGCTGGCGAACAAGCGAGCGCGCAACCGCTCCCCTCCTGCACGTCCTATTGGGCCAACCCATGAGCGGGGCGTCCGACGCTAAAGATTTTTGGTCCCCTAGTCTCTAGCTGAAATCTTAACGCTGCGAGGTGGGAACCTCACATCTTCAAGATTGTTATGTTCTTCGTCAACGTCCAGTGATCTTCATATTTTATGAGAATAAAATTATTCTCGTTGTTTTGGCGGTGCCATGAGGTGAGAGTGTTTTCAGTCCTCGCAGTTTATGTTGATGTGTCAAGTCTTTTTAGTTTGATTCTTTGTGAAAGTAAAATCTTTCATCCACACCATGGTGAAGATAACGTGATTTGACGGCCCGCACTACTAGGGGATCATCCTCGATCCAAATACGTTCATCGATCAAGGCTTCCCATCTTTTTGGATGGGCGACTCAAGGCACTTTCAAAAAACATTATTAGTAATGTTCGTGTGGGTGAAAAAGGGATGGCATTGTTGCTCCAGTTCAATTGCAGTCTATTTACCAAAGTCTTAGGAGTATTTCTTCTAGAAGAAATTGATATCGTGAAGAATATGTTTCCAAGAGATTTCTTTGTAATCATTAGTTTTAGGAGTTACTTTGTATTTTCTTGGATAATACACCTAAATCAGTGGATCTGTAATTGTTATGAGTGTGAATAAAATTACAGGTGTTTCCAAAAAAATTAAATTTCTTTTTTCCCCCTTTCGTTATATTTGTTTCAATTTTTTCTTCTTTAAAATAATTCAAGGTTTAAAAAAACTATATCAGTATATTTTGAAAAATTGTTAAAGAAATCATGAAATGCTCCACGAAAAGTTGTTATGAGTAGTTTGGAAAAATGTTTGCGTATTCAGAAGAATGTTCATGATTGTGGGAAAAACTGCTAGGGAAATCAAAAAAATCCGAGCTACAAAACAGTGGAAAATGATTTAAAAAATGTTCACAAATACTGTAGCTCGGTTATACAGATAGGGTGCCTCAAAAATAAAAGAGCCTAACAGGAATCGCCCACAGGCGGAAAATAGCCGGCCGGCCCAATCTCTGTTGTTGTTGTTTTAATCGTTTTCCCACTGTTTTGTTATGTGTTGTTGTTGTTTTAGTCGTTTTTCCACTGTTTTGTAGTTCGGAGTTTTAGGTTTTTATTTTAAATTTATTTTAACCTTTTTCAGTCTTTTATTTTACCGATTCTATTGTTTACTTTGTTCTTTTGTTGTTTCATTCAGGTTTATTGAAAAATATTTTTAATTTAATTTATTTTTTATTTTTTTGCAGGGGCATCTTTTCTTGTTTCAACACGTGTCTACTTTTTTCACGCACAATGTATATTTCTTTATACAATAGGGACATTTTTTTGTGCACGGTAACTGTTTGAAAATACATGATTAACATTCTGTTGAATATTTGCTTTACTGTCTACTCTTTTTCATACATGTTGTACATTTTTATAATGCAGCTGGATTATTTTTTCATCCATGTTTAATCTTTTTTCAAGTACATGATTTATACTATTTTTCAAATATATGTTTAGATGTCTATTTTTTTCACGTATGGGCGTTTTTCATACACATCTGTACATTTTTTAGACATCCAAAACATTTTTTGAACTTGATTAAATTTGTTTGAATACATGATTAATAATTTTTTAAATATGTGTTCTGATGTCTAATTTTATCATACATATTGTACATTTTTCATATACATATTTTTTTGTACATGCTTACATGTTCAAAAACTTTATTAAATATAATTATAAATTATGTTTTTATGTATGCATTTGTCATAGAGATCGTAAAAGACCTGAATCATTTTTTATAGATGTTTAACATTTTAAATACATGACTTAATTTTTCTACATGCTTGTTTTGATGTCTACTTTTTCCATACGCATTGTATATTATTCGTGTACATTAGGAACATTCTTTTTATATATGTTGTAATATTTTCTCAAATAGCCCCTCAGTATCGGAAAAACTGTTGCAACTCTTAACTAACTCATGCACAATTGTGGTTAACAGCTACATCAGTTTTTTCAGGAGGGGGGGGGGGGGGGGTACATGATTAGCATTTTTTTAAATGTGCGATGGACATTTTATAAATTTAAAACCAAAATAGGGAAATGAAAATAAAAACAAGAGAACAAATGGAAACACAACTTTAAAATGGAAAAAGATAAACAAAAGAAGAAAAAAGTGGGCAGACATCAGCACTACTGGGCCGGCCCACAAATCGGTTGCCTTCGGGGCAGGCAAGCTACCACATCGCATTCGGCAGGACATGCTCCCCATGGGTTTTGTCTGAAGTAATTTTTCTTTTTGCAGCAGCTCTAGCTAGTGTCAGATTGTTTGTTAACAATGTAGCTTGTTGGACTTGTAGATGCTTCACTGCATATGCTGCCATTATGAATGCTGCCGCTTCAACTTGCAAAGTGTAGATGTTGGTACCGAGACTTGAATCTGGACCTGGATACTTTTTTGTCCTGGTAGATGTATGAAAACATCATTCCCTGTAGTTATTGTTCCTGCTTCAAGGCCTGGAACTTTGACGTTTTTCCAGGACGCATTAGAGAAGATCTTTACACTTGTAATCAAGTGATCCGTCTTGATGGTGTTTCCCTGTTCTAGAAAAAGATTTGCTTGTGGTGCTTGTCCAGAATGACTTTTGGGATTGTCCTTGTCCATGCATTTTCCTAGTTCATAGTTTTCTGCAATTGCCTGTGCTATGTGATGAACCTGTCGAGGGTTACCTGCTTTCCTTTGAAACCTTCTTTCCGATAACCCACAAGTATAGGGGATCGCAAGAGTTTTCGAGGATAGAGTATTCAACCCAAATTTATTCATTCAACACAAGGGGAGTCAAAGAATATTCTCAAGTATTAGCAGCCGAGTTGTCAATTCAACCACACCTGGAAAACTTAATATCTACAGCAAAGTATTTAATAGCAAAGTAATATGATAGTAGCGGTAACGGTAGCAAAAGTAATAGCTTGGTTTTATAGTGATTGTAACAGTAGCAACGGAAAAGTAAATAACCAAAGATCAATATGTGAAAAGCTCATAAGCAATGGATCAGTGATGGATAATTATGTCGGATGCGATTCCTCATGCAATAGTTATAACCATTGTTGAGGAAATCGTTAACTGGTAGCTGCTCGGTTGGCCAGCGAGTAGGGGATTAATCGGCTAATCGGCAAGTTAATCGGCCATTTAATCAATTAATCGGACGATTTTTCGGTTTATCGGCTACTCGGTGACCCTATGAGTAGGGATTAATCGGCAAGTTAACTGGTTAATCGGATGAATTCTTGAACATGGGTTATAACATAGGGTGACACAGAACTAACGCCAGTTCATCAATATAATGTAGGCATGTATTCCGAATATAGCCATACGTGCTTATGGAAAAGAACTTGCATGACATCTTTTATCCTACCCTCTCGTGGCAGCGCTGTCCTATTGGAAACTAAGGGATATTGATGCCTCCTTTTAATAGAGTACCGAACCAAAGCATTAACACTTAATGAATACATGAGCTCCTCAAACTACGGTCATCACCGGTAAGTATCCCGATTATTGTCACTTCGGAGTTAACGGATCATAACACATAATAGGTGACTATAGACTTGCAAGATAGGATCAATAACTCACATATATTCATGAAAACATAATAGGTTCAGATCTGAAATCATGGCACTCGGGCCCTAGTGACAAGCATTAAGCATAGCAAAGTCATAGCAACATCAATCTCAGAATATAATGGATACCAGGGATCAAACCCTAACAAAACTAACTCGATTAAATGATAAATCTCATCCAACCCATCACCGTCCAGCAAGCCTACGATGGAATTACTCATGCACGGTGGTGAACATCATTAAATTGGTGATGGAGGAAGGTTGATGATGACGATGGTGACGGATTCCCCTCTCCGAAGCCCCGAACAGACTCCACATCAGCCCTCCCGAGAGAGATTAGTGAAGGAAATATGCCCTAGAGGCAATAATAAAGTTATTATTTATTTCCTTATATCATGATAAATGTTTATTATTCATGCTAGAATTGTATTAACCGGAAACATAATACATGTGTGAATACATAGACAAACAGAGTGTCACTAGTATGCCTCTACTTGACTAGCTTGTTAATCAAAGATGGTTAAGTTTCCTAGCCATAGACATGAGTTGTCATTTGATTAACGGGATCACATCATTAGGAGAATGATGTGATTGACTTGACCCATTCCGTTAGCATAGCACTTGATCGTTTAGTTTGTTGCTATTGCTTTCTTCATGACTTATACATGTTCCTATGACTATGAGATTATGCAACTCCCGTTTACCGGAGGAACACTTTGTGTGCCACCAAACATCACAACGTAACTGGGTGATTATAAAGGTGCTCTACAGGTGTCTCCGAAGGTACTTGTTGGGTTGGCGTATTTCGAGATTAGGATTTGTCACTCCGATTGTCGGAGAGGTATCTCTGGGCCCACTCGGTAATGCGCATCACTATAAGCCTTGCAAGCATTGCAACTAATGAGTTAGTTGCGGGATGATGTATTATGGAACGAGTAAAGAGACCCAGTAACGAGATTGAACTAAGTATTGAGATACCGACGATCGAATCTCGGGCAAGTAACATACCGATGGCAAAGGGAACAACGTATGTTGTTATGCGGTTTGACCGATAAAGATCTTCGTAGAATATGTGGGAGCCAATATGAGCATCCAGGTTCCACTATTGGTTATTGACCGGAGACGTGTCTCGGTCATGTCTACATTGTTCTCGAACCCGTAGGGTCCGCACGCTTAAGGTTTCGATGATAGTTATATTATGAGTTTATGAGTTTTGATGTACCGAAGGAGTTCGGATTCCCGGATGAGATCGGGGACATGACCAGGAGTCTCGAAATGGTCGAGACGTAAAGATCGATATATTGGACAACTATATTCGGACATCGGAAAGGTTCCAAGTGATTCGGGTATTTTTCGGAGTACCGGAGAGTTACGGGAATTCGCTGGGGAGTACATGGGCCTTATTGGGCCATACGGGAATAGAGGAGAGAGGCCAAAAGGAAGGAGGCGCGCGCCCCCCCTCTGGTCCGAATTGGACAAGGGGTGCAGCCCCCTTTTCCTTGTTCCTCTCCCCCTCTTTCCTTCTCTCCTACTCCAACAAGGGAAGGAGGAGTCCTACTCCCGGCTCCCCCCTTGGCGCGCCCTCCTCCTAGTCCGGCCGCCTCCCCCTTGTTCCTTTATATACGGGAGCAGGGGGCACCCCATAGACACAACAATTGATCCCTTGGATCTGTTAGCCGTGTGCGGTGCCCCCCTCCACCATAATCCTCGATAATATTGTAGCGGTGCTTAGGCGAAGCCCTGCGACGGTAGAACATCAAGATCGTCACCACACCGTCGTGCTGACGGAACTCTTCCCCGACATTCTGCTGGATCGGAGTCCGGGGATCGTCATCGAGCTGAACGTGTGCTAGAACTCGGAGGTGCCGTAGTTTCGGTGCTTGATCGGTCGGGCCGTGAAGACGTACGACTACATCAACCGCGTTGTGCTAACGCTTCCGCTTTCGGTCTACAAGGGTACGTAGACAACACTCTCCTCTCTCGTTGCTATGCATCACCATGATCTTGCGTGTGCGTATGAATTTTTTGAAATTACTACGTTCCCCAACAGTGGCATCCTAGCTTGGTTTTATGCGTTGATGTAATATGCACGAGTAGAACACAAGTGAGTTGTGGGCGATATAAGTCATACTTCTTACCAGCATGTCACACTTTGGTTCAGCGGTATTGTTGGATGAAGCGGCCCGGACCGACATTACGCGTACGCTTACGCGAGACTGGTTCTACCGACGTGCTTTGCACACAGGTGGCTGGCGGGTGTCAGTTTCTCCAACTTTAGTTGAACCGAGTGTGGCTATGCCCGGTCCTTGCGAAGGGTAAAATAGCACCAACTTGACAAACTATCATTGTGGTTTTGATGGTAGGTAAGAACGGTTCTTGCTAAGCCCGTAGCAGCCACGTAAAACTTGCAACAACAAAGTAGAGGACGTCTAACTTGTTTTTGCAGGGCATGTTGTGATGTGATATGGTCAAGACGTGATGAGATATAAGTTGTTGTGTAAGATGATCATGTTTTGTTGAAGTTATCGGCAAATGGCAGAAGCCTTATGGTTGTCTCTTTATTGCGTAAGATGCAAATGCCAAATAATTGTTTTACAATTATCGCTATGCGATAGCAATAGTTGCAAGAGCAATAGTTGGCGAGACGACCATGTGACGACACATTGATATAGATCAAGATGATGGAGATCATGGTGTCATGCCGGTGACGATGGAAATCATGATGATGTTTTGGAGATGGAGATCAAAGGCACAAGATGATGATGGCCATACCATGTCACATATTTTGATTGCATGTGATGTTTATCTTTTATACATCTTACTTTGCTTAGTTATGACGGTAGCATTATAAGATGATCTCTCACTAAATTTCAAGATAAAAGTGTTCTCCCTGAGTATGCACCATTGCCAAAGTTCGTCGTGCCCAGACACCACGTGATGATCGGGTGTGATAAGCTCTACGTCCATCTACAACGGGTGCAAGCCAGTTTTGCACACGCAGAAATACTCGGGTTAAACTTGATGAGCCTAGCATATGCAGATATGGCCTCGGAACACTGGAGACCGAAAGGTCGAGTGTGAATCATATAGTAGATATGATCAACATAATGATGTTCACCATTGAAACTACTCCATCTCACGTGATGATCGGACATGGTTTAGTTGATATGGATCAGATGATCACTTAGAAGATTAGAGGGATGTCTGTCTAAGTGGGAGTTCTTAAGTAATATGATTAATTGAACTTTAATTTATCATGAACTTAGTCCTGGTAGTATTAGCATATCTATGTTGTAGATCAATTGCTCATGATATTGCTCCCCGTTTAATTTTTTATATATTCCTAGAGAAAACTATGTTGAAAAATGTTAGTAGCAATGATGCGGATTGGATCCGCGATATGAGGATTAACCTCATTGCTGCACAGAAGAATTATGTCCTTGATGCACCGCTAGGTGACAGACCTATTGCAGGAGCAGATGCAGACGTTATGAACGTTTGGCTAGCTCAATATGATGACTACTTGATAGTTTAGTGCACCATGCTTAACGGCTTAGAATCGGGACTTCAAAGACATTTTGAACGTCATGGATCATATGAGATGTTCGAGGAGTTGAAGTTAAATATTTCAAGCAGATACACGAGTTGAGAGATATGAAGTCTCCAACAAGTTCTATAGCTAAAAGATGGAGGAGAATAGCTCAAGCAGTGAGCATGTGCTCAGATTGTCTGGGTACTACAATCGCTTGAATCAAGTGGGAGTTAATCTTGTAGATAAGATAGTGATCGACAGAATTCTCAAGTCACCATCACCAAGTTAGTAGAACTTTGTGATGAACTATGATATGCAAGGGATAACGGAAATGATTCCCAAGCTCTTCGTAATGCTGAAACCAACGAAGGTAGAAATCAAGAAAAATATCAAGTGTTGATGGTAGACAAGACCACTAGTTTCAAGAAAAGGGCAAAGGGAAGAAGGGGAACTTCAAGAAGAATGACAAGCAAGTTGCTGCTCAAGTGAAGAAGCCCAAATCTGGTCCTAAGCCTGAGACTAAGTGCTTCTACTGCAAAGGGACTGTTCACTGGAAGCGGAACTGCCCCAAGTATTTGGCGGGTAAGAAGGATGGCAAAGTGAACAAATGTATATTTGATATATAGATTATTGATGTGTATTTTACTAGTCTTCGTAGCAACCCCTCGGTATTTGATACTGGTTCAGTTGCTAAGAGTAGTTACTCGAAACGGGAGTTGCAGAATGAACATAGACTAGTTAAGGGTGAAGTGACGATGTGTGTTGGAAGTGGTTCCAAGATTGATATGATCATCATCGCACACTCCCTATACTTTCGGGATTAGTGTTGAACCTAAATAAGTGTTATTTGGTGTTTGCGTTGAGCATGTATAAGATTTGATCATGTTTATTGCAGTACGGTTATTCATTTAAGTAAGAGAATAAATTGTTGTTCTGTTTACATGAATAAAACCTTATATGGTTACACACCCAATGAAAATGGTTCGTTGGATCTCGATCGTAGTGATACACATATTCATAATATTGAAACCAAAAGATGCAAAGTTAATAATGATAGTGCAACTTATTTGTGGCACTGCCGTTTAGGTCATATTGGTATAAAGCGCATGAAGAAACTCCATGCTGATGGACTTTTGGAATCACTTGATTATGAATCAGTTGATGCTTGCAAACCATGCCTCATGGGCAAGATGACTAAGACTCCGTTCTCCGAAACAATGCATCAAGCAACAGATTTGTTGGAAATCATGCATACTGATGTATGTGGTCCGATGAATATTGAAGCTCGCGGCAGGTATCATTATTTTCTGATCTTCATAGATGATTTGAGCAGATATGAGTATATCTACTTGATGAAACACAAGTCTGAAACATTTGAAAAGTTCAAAGAATTTTAGAGTGAAGTGGAGAATCATTGTAACAAAATAAAAGTTTCTACGATATGATCGTAGAAGTAAAATATTTGAGTTACGAGTTTGGCCTTCAGTTAAAACAATGTGAAATAGTTTCACTACTCATGCCACCTGGAACACCATAGTGTAATGGTGTGTCCGAACATCGTAACCGTGCTTTATTAGATATGGTGCAATCTATGACATCTCTTACTGATTTACCGCTATCGTTTTGGGGTTATGCATTAGAGACAGCTACATTCACGTTAAATAGGGCACCATCTAAATCCGTTGAGACGACACCATAGGAACTATGGTTTGGTAAGAAACCTAAGCTGTCGTTTCTTAAAGTTTGAGGTTGCAATGCTCATGTGAAAAAATTTCAACCTGATAAGCTCAAACCCAAATCGGAGAAGTGCGTTTTCATAGGATACCCAAAAAAAATGTTGGGTACACCTTCTCTCACAGATCCGAAGGCAAGATATTCGTTGCCGAGAATGGATCCTTTCTAGAGAAGGAGTTTCTCTCGAAAGAAGTGAGTGGGAGGAAAGTAGAACTTGATGAGGTAACTATACCCGCTCCCTTATTGGAAAGTAGTTCATCATAGAAATCTGTTCCTGTGACTACTACACCAATTAGTGAGGAAGCTGATGATGATGATCATGTAACTTCAGATCAAGTTACTACCGAACCTCGTAGGTAAACCAGAGTGATATCCGCACCAGAGTGGTATGGTAATCCTATTCTAGAGGTCATGTTACTTGACCATGACGAGCCTACGAACTATGAGGAAGTGATGATGAGCCCAGATTCCGCGAAATGGCTTGAGGCCATGAAATCTGAGATGAGATCCATGTATGAGAACAAAGTATGGACTTTGATTGACTTGCCCATTGATCGGTGAGCCATTGATATTAAATGGATCTTCAAGAGGAAGACGGACGCTGATAGTAGTGTCACTATCTACAAAGCTAGAATTGTCGAAAAAAGGTTTTCGACAAGTTCAAGGTATTGACTACGATGAGAGTTTCTCACTCGTATCTATGCTTAAGTCTGTCTGAATGATGTTAGCAATTGCCGCATTTTATGAAATCTGGCAAATGGATAAACAAAATTGCATTCCTTAATGGATTTATTAAAGAACAGTTGTATATGATGCAACCAGAAGGTTTTGTCAATCCTAAAGGTGCTAACAAAATATGCAAGCTCCAGCGATCCATCTATGGACTGGTGCAAGCATCTCGGAGTTGGAATATACGCTTTGATAAGTTGATCAAAGCATATAGTTTTATACAGACTTGCGGTGAAGCCTGTATTTACAAGAAAGTGAGTGGGAGCACTACAATATTTCTGATAAGTATATGTGAATGACATATTGTTGATCAGAAATAATGTCGAACTATTCTGCAAAGCATAAAGGAGTGTTTGAAAGGAGTTTTTCAAAGAAAGACCTCGGTGAAGCTGCTTACATATTGAGCATCAAGATCTATAGAGATAGATCAAGATGCTTGATAAGTTTTTTCAATGAGTACATACCTTGACAAGATTTTGAAATAGTTCAAAATGGAACAGTCAAAGAAGGAGTTCTTGCCTGTGTTACAAGGTGTGAAGTTGAGTAAGACTCAAAACCCGACCACGGCAGAAGATAGAGAGAGAATGAAAGTCATTCCCTATGCCTCAGCCATAGGTTCTATAAAGTATACCATGCTGTGTACCAGACCTATTGTATACCCTGCCCTGAGTTTGGCAAAGAAGTGCAATAGTGATCTAGGAGTAGATCACTGGACATTGGTCAAAATTATCCTTACTGGAGTAAGGATATGTTTCTCGATTATGGAGGTGACAAAAGGTTCGTCGTAAAGGGTTACGATGATGCAAGTTTTGACACTGATCCAGATGACTCTAAGTCTCAATTTGGATACATATTGAAAGTGGGAGCAATTAGCTAGAGTAGCTTAGTGCAGAGCATTGTTGACATAGAAATTTGCAAAATACTTACGGTTCTGAATTTGGTAGACCCGTTGACTAAACTTCTCTCACAAGCGAAACATGATCACACCTTAGTACTCTTTGGGCGTTAATCACATAGCGATGTGAACTAGATTATTGAATCTAGTAAACCCTTTGGGTGTTGGTCACATAATGATGTGAACTATGGGTGTTAATCACATGGTGATGTGAACTATTGATGTTAAATCACATGGCGATGTGAACTAGATTATTGACTCTAGTGCAAGTGGGAGACTGAAGGAAATATGCCCTAGAGGTAATAATAAAGTTATTATTTATTTCCTTATATCATGATAAATGTTTATTATTCATGGTAGAATTGTATTAACCAGAAACATAATACATGTGTGAATACATAGACAAACAGAGTGTCACTAGTATGCCTCTACTTGACTAGCTCGTTAATCAAAGATGGTTAAGTTTCCTAGCCATAGACATGAGTTGTCATTTGATTAACGGGATCACATCATTAGGAGAATGATGTGATTGACTTGACCCATTCCGTTAGCATAGCACTTGATCGTTTAGTTTGTTGCTATTGCTTTCTTCATGACTTATACATGTTCCTATGACTATGAGATTATGCAACTCCCGTTTACCGGAGGAACACTTTGTGTGCTACCAAACGTCACAACGTAACTGGGTGATTATAAAGGTGCTCTACAGGTGTCTCCGAAGGTACTTGTTGGGTTGGCGTATTTCGAGATTAAGATTTGTCACTCCGATTGTCGGAGAGGTATCTCTGGGCCCACTCGGTAATGCACATCACTATAAGCCTTGCAAGCATTGCAACTAATGAGTTAGTTGCGGGATGATATATTATGGAACGAGTAAAGAGACTTGCCGGTAACGAGATTGAACTAAGTATTGAGATACCGGTGATCGAATCTCGGGCAAGTAACATATCGATGGCAAAGGGAACAACGTATGTTGTTATGCGGTTTGACCGATAAAGATCTTCGTAGAATATGTGGGAGCCAATATGAGCATCCAGGTTCCGCTATTGGTTATTGACCGGAGACGTGTCTCGGTCATGTCTACATTGTTCTCGAACCCGTAGGGTCCGCATGCTTAAGGTTTGGATGACAGTTATATTATGGGTTTATGAGTTTTGATATACCGAAGGAGTTCGGAGTCCTGAATGAGATCGGGGACATGACGAGGAGTCTCAAAATGGTCGAGACGTAAAGATCGATATATTGGATGACTATATTCGGACATCGGAAAGGTTCCAAATGATTCGAGTATTTTTCGGAGTAGCGGAGAGTTACGAGAATTCGCCAGGGAGTACATGGGCATTATTGGGCCATACGGGAATATAGGAGAGAGGCCATAAGGAAGGAGGCGTGCGCCCCCCCTCTGGTCCGAATTGGACAAGAGGCCATAAGGAAGGAAGATCGTCACCACGCCGTCGTGCTGACGGAACTCTTCCTCGACATTCTACTGGATCGGAGTCCGGGGATCGTCATCGAGCTGAACGTGTGCTAGAACTCAGAGATGTCGTAGTTGTTGGAAATATACCCTAGAGGCAATAATAAATTGATTATTATTATATTTCCTTGTTCATGATAATCGTTTATTATCCATGCTAGAATTGTATTGATAGGAAACTCAGATACATGTGTGGATACATAGACAACACCATGTCCCTAGTAAGCCTCTAGTTGACTAGCTCGTTGATCAATAGATGGTTACGGTTTCCTGACATGGACATTGGATGTCGTTGATAACGGGATCACATCATTAGGAGAATGATGTGATGGACAAGACCCAATCCTAAGCATAGCACTAGATCGTGTAGTTCGTATGCTAAAGCTTTGCTAATGTCAAGTATCATTTCCTTAGACCATGAGATTGTGCAACTCCCGGATACCGTAGGAGTGCTTTGGGTGTACCAAACGTCACAACGTAACTGGGTGGCTATAAAGGTACACTACAGGTATCTCCGAAAGTGTCTGTTGGGTTGGCACGAATCGAGACTGGGATCTGTCACTCCGTCTAAGCGGAGAGGTATCTCTGGGCCCACTCGGTAGGACATCATCATAATGTGCACAATGTGATCAAGGAGTTGGTCACGGGATGATGTGTTACGGAACGAGTAAAGAGACTTGCCGGTAACGAGATTGAACAAGGTATCGTGATACCGACGATCGAATCTCGGGCAAGTATCGTACCGATAGACAAAGGGAATTGTATACGGGATTGATTAAGTCCTTGACATCGTGGTTCATCCGATAAGATCATCGTGGAACATATGGGAGCCAACATGGGTATCCAGATCCCGCTGTTGGTTATTGACCGGAGAACGTCTCGGTCATGTCTGCATGTCTCCCGAACCCATAGGGTCTACACACTTAAGGTTCGATGATGCTAGGGTTATAAAGGAAGTTTGTATGTGGTTACCGAGTGTTGTTCGGAGTCCCGGATGAGATCCCGGACGTCACGAGGAGTTCTGGAATGGTCCGGAGGTAAAGATTTATATATGGGAAGTCCTGTTTTGGTCACCGGAAAAGTTTCGGGGTTTATCGGTAACGTACCGGGACCACCGGGAGGGTCCCGGGGGTCCACCAAGTGGGGCCACCTGCCCCGGGGGGGCACATGGGCTGTAGGGAGTGCTCCTTGGCCTACATGGGCCAAGGGCACTAGCCCCACTAAGGCCCATGCGCCTAGAAGGGGAGAGGGGGCAAACCCTAAGGGCATATGGGCCCTAAGGCCCATACACCCTGCGCCTCCCTCTCCTCCCCCCTCTTGGCCGCCACCCCTTGGCCATCTAGGGATGCCGCCCCCCCTAGGGGTGGGAACCCTAGAGGGGGCGCAGCCCCTCCCCTTCCCCTATATATATGAGGCCTAAGGGGCTGCCCATAACACACGTGATTCAATCTCTCGTTGGTGCAGCCCTGCGTCCCTTCTTCCTCCTCTTCCGTGGTGCTTGGCGAAGCCCTGCAGGATTGCCACGCTCCTCCATCACCACCACGCCATTGTGCTGCTGCTGGATGGAGTCTTCCTCAACCTCTCCCTCTCTCCTTGCTGGATCAAGGCGTGGGAGACGTCACCGGGCTGTACGTGTGTTGAACGCGGAGGTGCCGTGCGTTCGGCACTTGGTCATCAGTGATTTGAATCACGACGAGTACGACTCCATCAACCCCGTTCACTTGAACGCTTCCGCTTAGCGATCTACAAGGGTATGTAGATGCACTCTCCTCCCCCTCGTTGCTAGTCTCTCCATAGATAGATCTTGGTGACACGTAGGAAAATTTTGAATTTCTGCTACGTTCCCCAACAGTGGCATCATGAGCTAGGTCTATTGCGTAGATTCTATGCACGAGTAGAACACAAAGTAGTTGTGGGCGTTGATATTGTTCAATATGCTTGCCGTTACTAGTCTTATCTTGATTCGGCGGCATCGTGGGATGAAGCGGCCCGGACCAACCTTACACGTACTCTTACGTGAGACCGGTTCCACCGACAAACATGCACTAGTTGCATAAGGTGGCTGGCGGGTGTCTGTCGCTTCCACTTTAGTCGGATCGGATTCGATGAAAATGGTCCTTATGAAGGGTAAATAGCAATTGGCATATCATGTTGTGGTCTTTCCGTAGGTAAGAAACGTTCTTGCTAGAAACCCATAGCAGCCACGTAAAACATGCAACAACAATTAGAGGACGTCTAACTTGTTTTTGCAGGGTATGCTATGTGATGTGATATGGCCAAGAAGAATGTGATGAATGATATGTGATGTATGAGATTGATCATGTTCTTGTAATAGGAATCATGACTTGCATGTCGATGAGTATGACAACCGGCAGGAGCCATAGGAGTTGTCTTAATTTATTTATGACCTGCGTGTCAACATAAACGTCATGTAATTACTTTACTTTATTGCTAACCGTTAGCTGTAGTAGTAGAAGTAATAGATGACAAGACAACTTCAAGAAGACACGATGATGGAGATCATGATGATGGAGATCATGGTGTCATGCCGGTGACAAGATGATCATGGAGCCCCAAGATGGAGATCAAAGGAGCTATATGATATTGGCCATATCATGTCACTATTATTTGATTGCATGTGATGTTTATCATGTTTATACATCTTATTTGCTTAGAACGACGATAGTAAATAAGATGATCCCTCATTAAAAATTTCAAGAAGTGTTCTCCCCTAACTGTGCACCGTTGCTACAGTTCGTCGTTTCGAAGCACCACGTGATGATCGGGTGTGATAGATCCTTACGTTCACATACAACGGGTGTAAGACAGTTTTACACATGCAAAACACTTAGGGTTAACTTGACGAGCCTAGCATGTGTATAGACATGGCCTCGGAACACAGAAGACCGAAAGGTCGAGCATGAGTCGTATGGTAGATACGATCAACATGAAGATGTTCACCGATGTTGACTAGTCCGTCTCACGTGATGATCGGACACGGCCTAGTTAACTCGGATCATGTAATCACTTAGATGACTAGAGGGATGTCTATCTGAGTGGGAGTTCATAAGATGAACTTAATTATCCTGAACATAGTCAAAAGGATTTTGCAAATTATGTCGTAGCTCGTGCTTCAGTTCTACTGTTTAGATATGTTCCTAGAGAAAATTTAGTTGAAAGTTGATAGTAGCAATTATGCGGACTAGGTCCGTAAACTGAGGATTGTCCTCATTGCTTCATAGAAGGCTTATGTCCTTAATGCACTGCTCAGTGTGTTGAACCTCGAACGCGGTCTGTGGATGTTGCGAACATCTGACATACACGTTTTGATAACTACGTGATAGTTCAGCTAAACGGTTTAGAGTTGAGGTACCGAAGACGTTTTGAAACGTCGCGAAACATATGAGATGTTTCAAGGGCTGGAATTGGGATTTCAGGCTTGTGCCCACGTCAAGAGGTATAAGACCTCCGACGATTTTCTTAACATGCAAACTAAGGCGAAAAGCTCAATTGTTGAGCTTGTGCTCAGATTGTCTGAGTGCAAACAATCATTTGAATCAAGTGGGAGTTGATCTTCCAGATGAGATAGTGATGTTTCTCCAAAGTCATTGCCACCAAGCTGCTAGAGCTTTGTGATGAACTATAACATATCAGGGATAGATATGATGATCCTTGAAATATTCGCGATGTTTGACACCACAAAAGTAGAAATCAAGAAGGAGCATCAATTGTTGATGGTTGGTGAAACCACTAGTTTCAAGAAGGGCAAGGGCAAGAAGGGATACTTCATGAAACGGCAATTCAGCTACTGCTCTAGTGAAGAAACCCAAGGTTGAACCCAAACCCGAGACTAAGTGCTTCTGTAATAAGGGGAACAACCACTGGAGCAGAATTACCCTAGATACTTGGTAGATGAGAAGGCTGGCAAGGTCGATAGAAGTATATTGGATATACATTGTGTAGCACCAGGGTATTAGATACCGGTTCGGTTGCTAAGTGTTAGTAACTCGAAATAAAAACTACGGAATAAACGGAGACTAGCTAAAGGTGAGCTGACGATATGTGTTGGAAGTATTTCCAATGTTGATATGATCAAACATCGCACGCTCCCTCTACCATCGGGATTGGTGTTTTCGTTGAGCATAGACATGATTGGATTATGTCTATCGCAATACGGTTATTCATTTAAGGAGAATAATGGTTACTCTGTTTATTTGAATAATACCTCCAATGGTCGTACACCTAAAATGAATGGTTTATTGAATCTCGATCGTAGTGATACACATGTTCATGCCAAAAGATAGTAATGATAGTACCACCTACTTGTGGCACGGCCACGTAAGTCGTATCGGTATAAAACGCATGAGGAAGCTCCATGTTGATGGATCTTTGGGCTCACTCGTTTTTGAAAAGTTTGAGACATGCGAACCATGTCTATTGGTGTATATGCATGAAGAAACTCCATGCAAATGGACAGTTTGGACTCACTTGATTTTGAATCAGTTGAGACATGCAAATCATACCACATGGGCAAGATAACTGAAAGCCTCGTTTTCAGTAAAATGGAACTAGAAAGCAACTTGTTGGAAGTAATACATTTTGATGTGTGCAGTCCAATGAGTGCTGAGGCGTGTAGTGGATATCGTTATGTTCTTACTTCACAAATGATTTGAGTAGATGTTGAGTATATTTACTTGATGAATCACGAGTCTGAATTATTGAAAGGTTCAAGTAATTTCAAGGTGAAGTTGAAAGATCGTCGTGACAAGAGGATAAAATATCTATGATATGATCATAGAGATGAATATCTGAATTACGAGTTTGGCACAGAATTAAGACATTGTGTAAATTGTTTCACAACTAATACAGCCTGGAACACCATAGTGTGATGGTGTGTCCGAACATCATAACTGCACCCTATTGGATATGATGCATACCATGATGTCTCTTATCGAATTACCACGATAGTTTATGGGTTAGGCATTAGAGACAACCACATTCACTTTAAATAGGGCACCACGCAACTCCGATGAGATGACACCGTATGAACTATGGTTTAGAGAAACCTAAGCTGTCATTTGTTAAAAGTTTGGGGCTGCAACGCTTATATGAAAAAGTTTTAGGCTGATAAGCTCGAACCCAAAGCAGATAAATGCATCTTCATAGGACACCCAAAACAGTTGGGTGTACCTCCTGTCTCAGATCCGAAAGCAATAAGGGATTGTTTCTAGAATCGGGTCCTTTTTCGAGGAAAAGTTTCTCTCGAAAGAATTGAGTGGGAGGATGGTGGAAACTTGATGAGGTTATTGAACCGTCTCTTCAACTAGTGTGTGGCAGGGCACAGGAAATTGTTCCTGTGGCACCTACACCAATTGAAGTGGAAGCTTATGATATTGATCACGAGACTTCGGATCAAGTCACTCCCAAACCTCGTAGGATGACAAGGATGCGTACTACTTCTGAGTGGTACGTAATCCTGTCTTGGAAGTCATGTTGCGAGACAACAATGAACCTACGAGCTATGGAGAAGCGATGGTGGGCCCGGATTCCGATAAATGGCTCGAGGCCATATAATCCGAGAGAGGATCCATATATGAAAACAAAGCGTAGACTTTGGAAGAACTACTTGATGGCCGTAAGGCTGTTGAGTACAGATGGATTTTAAAAAGAAGACGGACAATGATGGTATGTTTCACCATTAAGAAAGATCGACTTGTCGTTAAGATGTTTCCCGACAAGTTCAAGGAGTTGACTACGGTGAGACTTTCTCACTCGTAGCGATGCTAAGAGTCTATTGGAATTATATTAGCGATTGCCGCATCATTTATGAAATCTTGCAGATAGGATGTCAAAACATTGTTTCCTCGACGATTTTTCTTGAGGAAAGGTTGTATGTGATACAATCGAAAGTTTTTGTCAATCCTGAAAGATGCTAACAAGTGTGTAAAGCTCCAGCTATCCTTCTAAGGACTGGAGTAAGCATCTCGGAGTTGGAATGTATGCTTTGATGATATGATCAAAGATTTTGGTGTATACAAAGTTTATGAGAAACTTGTATTTCCAAAGAAGTGAGTGGGAGCACTATAGAATTTCTGATAAGTATATGTTGTTGACATATTGTTGATCAGAAGTGACGTCGAATTTCTGGAAAGCATATAGGATTATTTGGAAAGTGTTTTTCAATGGAAAGCCTGGATTAAGCTACTTGAACATTGAGCATCAAGATCTATAAGGATAGATCAAAACGCTTAATGGAACTTTCAAATGAGCACATACCTTGACATGATCTTGAAGGTGTTCAAGATGGATCAGTCAAAGAAGGAGTTCTTGCCTGAGTTGTAAGGTATGAAGTTAAGACTTAAAGCTCGACCATGGTAGAATAGAGAGAAAGGACGAAGGTCATCCCCTATGCTTAAGACGTAGGCTCTACAGTATGCTATGCTGTGTACCGCACCTGAAGTGTGCCTTGCCATGAGGGGTACAAGAGTGATCCAAGAATGGATCACAGGACAGCGGTCAAAGTTATCCTTAGTAACTAGTGGACTAAGGAATTTTTCTCGATTATGGAGGTGGTAAAAGAGTTCGTTGTAAAGGGTTACGTCGATGCAAGCTTAACACCTATCCGGACAGCTCTGAGTAGAGATACTGGATACGTATAATGGAGCAACAATTTAGAATAGCTCCAAGTAGAACAGTTATTTGGAATAGCTCCAAATAGAACGTGGTAGCTACATCCAGGAGATGACATAGAGATTTGTAAAGCACACACGGATCTGAAAGGTTCAGACCCATTGACTAAAACCTCTCTCACAAGCAACATGATCAAACCTAGAACTCATTGAGTGTTAATCACATAGTGATGTGAACTAGACTACTGACTCTAGTAAACTCTTGGGTGTTAGTCACATGGCGATGTGACCTGTGAGTGTTAATCACATGGCGATGTGAACTAGATTATTGACTCTAGTGCAAGTGGGAGACTGTTGGAAATATGCCCTAGAGGCAATAATAAATTGATTATTATTATATTTCCTTGTTCATGATAATCGTTTATTATCCATGCTAGAATTTTATTGATAGGAAGCTCAGATACATGTGTGGATACATAGACAACACCATGTCCCTAGTAAGCCTCTAGTTGACTAGCTCGTTGATCAATAGATGGTTACGGTTTCCTGACCATGGACATTGGATGTCGTTGATAACGGGATCACATCATTAGGAGAATGATGTGATGGACAAGACCCAATCCTAAGCATAGCACTAGATCGTGTAGTTCGTATGCTAAAGCTTTGCTAATGTCAAGTATCATTTCCTTAGACCATGAGATTGTGCAACTCCCGGATGCCGTAGGAGTGCTTTGGGTGTACCAAACGTCACAATGTAACTGGGTGGCTATAAAGGTACACTACGGGTATCTCCGAAAGTGTCTGTTGGGTTGGCACGAATCGAGACTGGGATTTGTCACTCCGTGTAAGCGGAGAGGTATCTCTGGGCCCACTCGGTAGGACATCATCATAATGTGCACAATGTGATCAAGGAGTTGGTCACGGGATGATGTGTTACGGAACGAGTAAAGAGACTTGCCGGTAACGAGATTGAACAAGGTATCGTGATACCGACGATCGAATCTCGGGCAAGTATTGTACCGATAGACAAAGGGAATTGTATACGGGATTGATTAAGTCCTTGACATCGTGGTTCATCCGATGAAATCATTGTGGAACATATGGGAGCCAACATGGGTATCCAGATCCCGCTGTTGGTTATTGACCGGAGAACGTCTCGGTCATGTCTGCATGTCTCCCGAACCTGTAGGGTCTACACACTTACGGTTCGATGACGCTAGGGTTATAAAGGAAGTTTGTATGTGGTTACCGAATGTTGTTCGGAGTCCCGGATGAGATCCCGGACGTCGCGAGGAGTTCCGAAATGGTCCGGAGGTAAAGATTTATATATGGGAAGTCCTGTTTTGGTCACCGGAAAAGTTTCGGGGTTTATCGGTAACGTACCGGGACCACCGGGAGGGTCCTGGGGGTCCACCAAGTGGGGCCACCTGCCCCGGGGGGGCCACATGGGCTGTAGGGAGTGCTCCTTGGCCTACATGGGCCAAGGTCACCAGCCCCACTAAGGCCCATGCGCCTAGAAGGGGAGAGGGGGCAAACCCTAAGGACATATGGGCCCTAAGGCCCATACACCCTGCGCCTCCCTCTCCTCCCCCCTCTTGGCCGCCACCCCTTGGCCATCTAGGGCTGCCGCCCCCCTAGGGGTGGGAACCCTAGAGGGGGCGCAGCCCCTCCCCTTCCCCTATATATATGAGGCCTAAGGGGCTGCCCATAACACACGTGATTCAATCTCTCGTTGGTGCAGCCCTGCGTCCCTTCTTCCTCCTCTTCCGTGGTGCTTGGCGAAGCCCTGCAGGATTGCCATGCTCCTCCATCACCACCACGCCGTTGTGCTGCTGCTGGATGGAGTCTTCCTCAACCTCTCCCTCTCTCCTTGCTGGATCAAGGCGTGGGAGACGTCACCGGGCTGTACGTGTGTTGAACGCGGAGGTGCCGTGCGTTCGGCACTTGGTCATCTGTGATTTGAATCACGACGAGTACGACTCCATCAACCCCGTTCACTTGAACGCTTCCACTTAGCGATCTACAAGGGTATGTAGATGCACTCTCCTCCCCCTCGTTGCTAGTCTCTCCATAGATAGATCTTGGTGACACGTAGGAAAATTTGAATTTCTGCTACGTTCCCCAACCGTAGTTTTGTTGCTTGATCGGTCGGGCCATGAAGACGTACGACTACATCAACCGCGTTGTGCTAACGCTTCCGCTTTCGGTCTACAAGGGTACGTAGACAAAACTCTCCTCTCTCGTTGCTATGCATCACCATGATCTTGCATGTGCGTAGGATTTTTTTTGAAATTACTACGTTCCCCAACAATTAGGGCTTGGCGGCGGCTTCGTATAGTAAAACACGATGAATCCTTCTCTCTGATTTTTCTCTCTCCGAAAGTAATATATATTGAGTTGGAGTTGAGGTCGATGGAGCACCAGGGGGCCCACGAGGCAGGGGGCGCGGCAAGGGGGGTAGGCGTGCCCCCACCCTCGTGGACAGGGTGTGGGCCCCCTGGCCTTGATTCTTTCGCCAGTATTTTTTATATATTCCAAAAATATTCTCCGTTGATTTTCATGTCATTCCGAGAACTTTTATTTCTGCACAAAAATAAACCATGGCAATTCTGCTGAAAACAGCATCAGTCCGGATTATTTCCATTCAAATCCTGCAAGTTAGAGTCCAAAACAAGGGCAAAAGTGTTTGGAAAAGTAGATACGATGGAGACGTATCAACTCCCCCAAGCTTAAACCTTTGCTTGCCCTCAAGCAATTCAGTTGATAAACTGAAAGTGATAAAGAAAAACTTTTACAAACTCTGTTTCCTCTTGTTGTTGTAAATATGTAAAGTCAGCATTCAAGTTTTCAGAAAAGATTATGAACTAACCATATTCACAATAACATTTAGGTCTCATGTTTACTCATATCAATGGCATAATAAACTAGCTAGCAATAATAATAAATCTCGGATGACAACACTTCCTCAAAACAATCATAATATGATATAACAAGATGGTATCTCGCTAGCCCTTTCTGAGATCGCAAAACATAAATGCAGAGCACCCCTAAAGATCAAAGGCTGACTGGAAATTGTAATTCATGGTAAAAGAGATCCAGTCACAATCATACTCAATGTAAACTAATAGTAATGCATGCAAATGATAGCGGTGCTCTCCAATTGGTGCTTTTTAATAAGAGGATGATGACTCAACAAGTAAATAGGTAGGCCCTTCACAGAGGGAAGCATGGATTTGTAGAGGTGCCAGAGCTCGGTTTTGAAATAGAAATGAATAATATTTTGAGCGGTATACTTTCATTGTCAACATAACAACCGAGAGATCTCGATATCTTTCATGCTACACACATTATAGGTGGTTCCCAAGCAGAATGGTAAAGTTTATACTCCCCCACCACCAACAAGCATCAATCCATGGCTTGCCCGAAACAACGGGTGCCTCCAACTAACAACAATCCTGGGGGAGTTTTGTTTGCAATTATTTTGATTTGGTTTGAGCATGGGACTAGGCATCCCGGTGACCAGCCATTTTCTCGTGAGTGAGGAGCGGAGTCCACTCCTCTTGAGAATAACCTGCCTAGTATGGAAGATACAGACAGCCCTAGTTGATACATGAGCTATTCGAGCATATGAAACATAATTTCATTTGAAGGTTTAGAGTTTGGCACATACAAATTTACTTGGAACGGCATGTAGATACCGCATATAGGAAGGTATGGTGGAGTCATATGGAATAACTTTTGGGGTTTATGGAATTGGATTCACAAGCAGTATTCCCGCTTAGTACAAGTGAAGACTAGAAAGAGACTGGGAAGCGACCAGCTAGAGAGCGACAACAGTCATGAACATGCATTAAAATTAATCAACAATGAATGCAAGCATGAATAGGATATAGTTCACCATGAACATAAATATCGTGAAGGCCATGTTGATTTTGTTTCAACTACATGCGTGAACATGTGCCAAGTCAAGCCACTCGAATCGTTCAAAGAAGGATACCACCCTATCATACCACATCACAATCATTTTAATAGCATGTTGGCACGCAAGGTAAACCATTATAAACTCCTAGCAAATTAAGCATGTCATGAGCAACTATAATCTCTAATTGTCATTGCAAACATGTTTCATTCATAATAGGCTGAATCAGGAATGATGAACTAATCATATTTACAAATACAAGAGAAGTCGAGTTCATACCAGCTTCTCTCATCTCAATCAGTCCATCATATATTGTCATTATTGCCTTTCACTTGCACAACCGAATAGTTTGGATAATAATAATAATAGTGCACGTGCATTCGACTAAGCTAGAATCTGCAAGCATTCAATTCAAGGGAGAAGACAAGGTAATATGGGCTCTTTGTTAGATCAACAATAATGCATATGAGAGCCACTCAACATTTTCATTAAGGTCTTCTCCTCTCGACCCCCACAGTAAAGAAAAGAAACAAAACTATTTACACGGGAAAGCTCCCAACAAGCAAAAGAAGAACGAGAAATCTTTTTGGGTTTTCTTTTAATTATTACTACTACAAGCATGGAAAGTAAACTAGCTAAAAGCTACAACTATTTTTTTGGTTTTTATTAAGGTTTTTCAAACACACAAGAAGAAAGCTTAAAACAGAAAATAAACTAGCATGAATGATACAATGAAAAAGTATGAGCACCGACAACTGGCATGAGTGTGTGAACATGAATGTAATGTCGATGAGAAATACGTACTCCCCAATCTTAGGCTTTTGGCCTAAGTTGGTCTATCCCCACGGATCAAAGCTGCCCTCTCCGGTGTACTGAGGAGGATCCTCAGGACGCCACTGGTTAGCGATCTCCTCCAGATCCCATTGATAAACAGACTGACGGTGAGGATCAAGTGGTGGCACTGGCTCAGGCTCCGGAGCTGATGTCAGGCTCCGATATGCATGAACGGCCTCCGGCAGAACAGGGTATGTGCCTGAAAACATGTTGAACAAAGAGGGAGCAGGCAAGGTAATAGTCTCAAAGTAATTTTTATCAAATATCAGTCTATAGTTAAGAATCTTCTTCTTATTCTTAACAATAAAATCATGTGTTACCATACTCTTATAATCTAGAAAAATAGGAGGTAGAAACTTTTCCTCTTTCTCATAATGCCTAATAGGTATATTAAAGTGTGCAGCAAGGCGCGAGGCAAAAATGCCTCCAAAGACGGGGCCCTTTGTATGGTTCAGATTTAACCGTTTAGCAACAATAGCGCCTAAACTAAAAGTGGTATCACAAAACAAAGCATGGCGCAAAATAACAATATCAGGGGCACTAAGATTTCCACCATTTACTAGCAAATATTGCATAGTAACGTAGAATAGGAAAATGTATGCTAGTGATTCTTGCATCGGAAACTTTCCTCGTTTCCCCTACAGCAATCATATCAATAAATCCCTCCACATCATTACGATGTGGTTCCTCTATGATGCCCTCAAAGGGCAACTTGCAAACCGCACAAAAGTCATAAAGTGACATCTCGTTATGCTCATCATATAAATAAAAATCCACCAAAGGTGGTGATCTCCTAGCATGGAAATGAAGATTTTGCACAAAAAAAATAGTGAGTAGGAGATACTGTTCACGCTGGTCATGGAGGAAGTCGGTGAGGCCTGCATTCTCAGCCAAATAATAAAAATCTTCATAAATCCCGCCTTCTCTCAATAACTCATCACAAAGGCCATTCACACGGCCGAACCTCTACAGTGCGAGGGAGATTATATTTGGGCTTCTTATTTTCTTCACTTTGCTTATCCTTCAAGCTTCGGCTCGAAGAGCCCCTCAAAAATATCTTCATAATTTTCTGAAAATTTTAATAACTCGAAATAAAAGTGAATCAAACTCAACAAGATTGATAGCAACTACTCCTACAAGTGCCTAGAGGCCATATCATGCATTAAAACTACATGGGACCATATAAATTTGACATGCAAGCTCAATAACAGTGTCACCTAAGCAGCAAAAATTTACAATAAATAAAGCACTAGAACAAAAACTAATTGGACCATTGGAGGAGTCACATACCGAAGAACAATCCCCCAAAGTAGTTTTGTGAATGGAGCTTTGAGCAAGGAGATTGAAAATGGTAGCAAGATGAGCTAGAACTCGGGTTTGAGCTAGTGGATGATTTTTTCTAGAGGAAGACGAAGTGTGTGGGTGCAAGAATAAGTGGAGGGGGCCCATGTGGTGTCCACGAGGCAGGGGGCGCACCCAGGGGGTACGGTGCGCCCTCCACCCTCGCGGGCACATGGTGAGGCCCCCTGGTGTGTTCTCAGTGCCAATAATTCTTAAATATTCCAGAAAAAATCATATTAAATTTTCTAGGCATTTGGAGAACTTCTATTTCCAGGGTATTTTTTATTGCAAGGATAATTCAGAAAATAGACAGAAAATACTAATTTTGCTTTATTTAAACTAAATAACAGAAAGTAAAAGGAGGGTACAGAGAGTTGTGCTTTCTAACTTCATCCATCTCATGCTCGTCAAAAGGAATCCACTAACAAGGTTGATCAAGTCTTGTTAACAAACTGATTCCGAATCACATGAAACCAGATAAATTTCGAATAACACTAGGTTACCTTAACAGGGATATGCACATCCCCAACAATAAGAATATCACATTTCTTCTTGACAGTAGGAAGAGGAAACTCAAAACCTCCAATAATAATAGTTGAAATTTTTCCGATAGAATTAATACTGTGGACTTGAGGTTGTTTCCTCGGAAAGTGTACCGTATGCTTGATAACCCACAAGTATAGGGGATCAATTGTAGCCTCTTTCGATAAGTAAGAGTGTTGAACCCAACGAGGAGCTAAAGGTAGAACAAATATTCCCTCAAGTTCTATCGACCACCGATACAACTCTACGCACGCTTAACGTTCGCTTTACCTAGAACAAGTATGAAAACAGAAGTACTTTGTAGGTGTTTTTGGATAGGTTTGCAAGATAATAAAGAGCTAGTAAATAAAAAGTAGGGGATGTTTTAGGTAAAGAAGCAATAAAGTTAGTATAGTGAGTGTGGAAAAGTGGTGGTAGGAGTTGCGAAATTGTCCCTAAGCAATTGACTATGTTACTAGACCGATAGCAAGTTTTATGTGGGAGAGGCCACTGCTAGCATGTCATCCCTGGCTTGGAATTCTATGCACTTATGATTGGAACTATTATCAAGCATCCGCAACTACTAACGTTCATTGAGGTAAAACCCAACCATAGCATTAAGATATATTGGTTCCCCTTCAATCCCATATGCATCAATTTCTATGCTAGTTTGAAGCTTCTGTCACTCTTGCCCTCCAATACATAGTCCTATCAACATACAACTAACCCTATGGTGTGATCCACGCGCACGCTCATATGATGGCACCAAAGGACAACAACATAACCACAAGCAAATTGAACCAATCATAGCAATTCAAAAATTACCGATAGGACAACAAAAATCTACTCAGACATCATAGGATGGCAACACATCATTGGATAATAATATGAAGTATAAAGCACCATGTTCAAGTAGAGGGTACAGCGGGTTGCGGGAGAGTGGACCACTGTAGATAGATGGAGGAAGGTGATGAAGCTGTTGGTGAAGATGACGGAGGTGTTGGTGTAGATCGCCGTCACATGATGATGGCCCTGGCGGTGTTCCGGCGCCACCAGGAGAGAGGGGGAGAGAGCCTCCCTTCTTCTTCTTCTTCTTCTTCTTCTTCCTTGACCTTCTCCCTAGATGGGAGAAGCGTTTCCCCTCTAGTTCATGGCCTCCATGGCATGGGAGGGGCGAGAGCCCCTCCGAGATTGGATCTGTCTCTCTGTTTCTGCGCTCTGGGATTCCGCCCTTTCACCGTTTCTTATATATCTGGAGATCTGTAACTCCGATTGGATTGAAACCTTCGCCCCGATTTTTCTCCGAAAATTAGCTTTCTTGCGGCCAAAGAAGAGTAGAAACCGCCTTACGGGGGGCCCATGAGGGTCAGGGGCGCGCCCCCTGCCTCATGGCACCCTTGGGCACCTTCTCGTGTTGATTCTTTTCCCAAATTTCACAAATATTCCAAAAATATTCTCTGTCCATTTTCATTCCGTTTGGACTCCGTTTGATATGGATTTTTTGCGAAACAAAAGACATGCAACAAATAGGAACTGGCACTAGGCACTGGATCAATATGTTAGTCCCCAAAAATAGTATAAAAAGTTGCCAAAAGTATATAAAAGTTGTAGAATATTGGCATGGAACAATCAAAAATTATAGATACGACAGAGACGTATCAGCATCCCCAAGCTTAATTCCTGCTCGTCCTCGAGTAGGTAAATGATAAAAAAGATAATTTTTGATGTGGAATGCTACCTAGCATAATCTTGATCACATATCTAATCATGGCATGAATATTAAGACACGAGTGATTCAAAGCAATAGTCTATCATTTGACATTAAGACAATAATACTTCAAGCATACTAACCAAGCAATTATGTCTTATCAAAATAATATAGCCAAAGAAAGCTCATCCCTACAAAATCATATAGTCTCGCTATGCTCCATCTTCACCACACAAAGCATTCAAATCATGCACAACCCCGATGACAAGCCGAGCAATTGGTTCATACTTTTTTACGCGCTTCAGCCTTTTCAACCCTCACGCAATACATGAGTGCAAGCCATGGACATAGCACTATGGGTGGAATAGAATATGATGATGGAGGTTTGTGTGAGAAGACAAAAAAAAGAAAGTCTCACATCGACGCGGCTAATCAACGGGCTATGGAGATGCCCATCAATTGATGTCAATGTGAGGATTAGGGATTGCCATGCAACGGATGCAGTAAGAGCTATAAGTGTATGAAAGCTCAAACTGGAAACTAAGTGGGTGTGCATCCAACTTGCTTGCTCATGAAGACCTCGGGCATTTGAGGAAGCCCATCATCAGAATATACAAGCCAAGTTCTATAATGAAAATTCCCACTAGTATATAAAAGTGATAACTCAAGAGACTCTCTATATGAAGAACATGGTGCTACTTTGAAGCACAAGTGTGGAAAAAGGATAGTAGCATTGCCCCTTTTTATTTTAATTTTTTAATTTTTTGGGGCCTTCTTTTTTTTATTTGGCCTTTCTCCTTTTGGGGGGGGGGACACTGCTCTATTAATGATGATCATCAAACTTCTATTTATTTACAACTCAATGATTACAACTCGATACTAGAACAAGATATGACTCTATATGAATGTCTCCGGCGGTGTACCGGGAGGTGCAATGATCTAGCGTAGCAATGACATCAAAAAACGGACAAGCCATGAAAACATCATGCTAGCTATCTTACGATCATGCAAAGCAATATGACAATAAATGCTCAAGTCATGTATATGATGATGATGGAAGTTGCATGGCAATATATCTCGGAATGGCTATGGAAATAGCATGATAGGTAGGTATGGTGGCTGTTTTGAGGAAGATATAAGGAGGCTTATGTGTGATAGAGCGTATCGTATCACGGGGTTTGGATGCACCGGCGAAGTTTGCAACAACTCTCGAGGTGAGAAACGGCAATGCACGATACCGAAGAGGCTAGCAATGATGGAAGGGTGAGAGTGCGTATAATCCATGGACTCACATTAGTCATAAAGAACTCATATACTTATTGCAAAAGTTTATTGCCCCTCGAAGCAAATTACTACTACGCATGCCCCTAGGGGGATAGATTGGTAGGAAAAGACCATCGCTCGTCCCCGACCACCATTCATAAGGAAGACAATCAATAAATACCTCATGCTCCAACTTCGTTACATAACGGTTCACCATACGTGCATGCTACAGGACTTGCAAACCTCAACACAAGTATTTATCAATTTCACAATTACTCAACTAGCACGACTCTGATATCACCACCTTTATATCGCAAAACTATTGCAAGGAATCAAACATATCATATTCAGTGATCTACAAGTTTTATGTAGGATTTTATGACTAACCATGTGAATGACCAATTCCTGACAACTCTCTAAATAGATATAAGTGAAGCAAGAGAGTTTAATTCTTTCTAAAAAAGATATTCCCACGCTCTAACAGATATAACTGAAGCAAAAGAGCATTCAACAAATGGCAGTTTTCTATGTGAAGAGAAACAGGCAATCCAAACTTCAAATGATATAAGCGAAGCACATGAAGCATTCTATAAAGCCATACTCAAAAGATATAGGTGAAGTGCAATGAGAATTCTATAAATCAACCATGGACTATCTCATACTAGAATGGTGCATAAAATAAAAGTGAAAACTAAATGCAAAAGACGCTCCAAGATTGCACATATCGCATGAACGAAACAAATCCGAAAACATACCGATACTTGTTGAAGAAAGATGGTGAAAGTGCAACTATCCATAGGTGGTTTTGGTAATTCATAACAACATATAGCTCATTGAGATAATGCTATTTCAAGATGATTATTTCAGGAAAGCTCAATGATTGGCATGGCATGGATGTGAAAGTGGAACCCTCAAAATGCTAAGGACAAAGAATTGGCTCAAGCTCAAAAGTTCAAGACTCTTCATTTTATATTTTAGTGATCCAAGATCACATTGAGTCTTTAGGAAAAGCCAATACTATCAAGGAGGGATGAGGTGTTGCTTAATGAGCCTCTTGCTTTATGTGCTTGGTGATATGCTCCAAAATCCTCAACCACTTTTCCATAGCCACAAATGACCTAAACCCGAAGCCAAACTCGGTCATACCGATTCTTTCAATCCGGTGCCACCGAGTTTCACTTGTCATTTGCCACTGCCAAACCCTAGCAATTCGGTCCTACCGATAAGGATCTCGGCCTCACCGAGATGGGATTGCAAACTCTCTGTTTCCATTTCGTAACTTTTCGGTCTCACCGAAAGAGCGAATCGGTCCCACCGAGATTGCAATGTAAACTCTATGTTTCATTCTTGTAACTTTTCGGTCTCACCGAAAGAGCGAGTCGGTCCCACCGAGTTTGCCCGACCAACTCTCTGGTTAGCTTATTGCCAAACTCGGTCTCATCGAGTTTGTGCAATCGGTCTCACCGAGATTACGTTATGCCCAAACCCTAACCGAATCGGTCCTACCGAGTTGCATGTTAGTCCCACCGAAATTCCTAACGGTCACTAGGTTTACTATTTCGGTCCGACCGAGTTTTCTGATTCGGTCCCACCGAGATTGGTAAATTGTGTGTAACAGTTGGATTTTGTGTGGAGGCTATATATACCCCTCCACCTCCTCTTCACTCGTGGAGAGAGCCATCAGAACACATACACCATTCCAACTCATATGTTCTAAGAGAGAACCACCTACTCATGTGTTGAGACAAAGATATTCCATTCCAACCATATGAATCTTGATCTCTAGCCTTCCCCAAGTTGCTTTCCACTCAAATCTTCTTTCCACCAGATCCAAATCCTATGAGAGAGAGTTGAGTGTTGGGGAGACTATCATTTGAAGCACAAGAGCAAGGAGTTCATCATCAACACACCATTTGTTACTTCTTGGAGAGTGGTGTCTCCTAGATTGGCTAGGTGTCACTTGGGAGCCTCCGACAAGATTGTGGAGTTGAACCAAGGAGTTTGTAAGGGCAAGGAGATCGCCTACTTCGTGAAGATCTACCGCTAGTGAGGCAAGTCCTTCGTGGGCGATGGCCATGGTGGGATAGACAAGGTTGCTTCTTCGTGGACCCTTCGTGGGTGGAGCCCTCCGTGGACTCGCGCAACCGTTACGCTTCGTGGGTTGAAGTCTCCATCAACGTGGATGTAGGATAGCACCACCTATCCGAACCACGGGAAAAACATCCCTGTCTCCAATTGCGTTTGAATCCTCAAAACCCTTCCCTTTATATTCTTGCAAGTTACATGCTTTACTTTCCGCTGCAATATACTCTTTGCATGCTTGCTTGAATTGTGTGATGATTGCTTGACTTGTCCTAAGATAGTTAAAATCTGCCAAGAACTAAAATTGGGAAAAGGTTAAGTTTTTATTTGGTCAAGTAGTCTAATCACCCCCCTCTAGACATACTTTCGATCCTACAAGTGGTATCAGAGCCAAGTTTCCATTTGCCTTGATCTCCATAGCTTTTGGTGGTCATAGCCTTGGTTTCACAACCTAGGAGAGTATGGCGTCTAGCGAGGGAAATTATCACCGTAGAGGTCCTTACTTTGATGGTACTAATTTTGCTAGTTGGAAGCATAAAATGAAAATGCATATTCTTGGACATAACCCCGCCGTATGGGCTATTGTTTGTCTTGGTTTGCAAGGTGAGTTCTTTGATGGGAGGGAACCAAACCGTGAAGCTACCGCGGATGAGTTGAAGATGTTGCAATACAATGCTCAAGCTTGTGATATTCTCTTCAATGGATTGTGCCCCGAAGAATTCAACAAAATCAACCGTCTTGAGAATGCAAAGGAAATTTGGGACACTTTGATTGATATGCACGAAGGTACCGACTCCGTCAAGGAATCCAAGTTGGATGTGCTCCAAAGTCAACTTGACAAGTTCAAGATGAAGGATGGTGAAGGTGTCGCCGAAATGTACTCTAGGCTTGCTCTCATCACAAATGAGATTGCCGGCTTAGGAAGTGAAGAGATGACCGATAGATTCATCATCAAGAAGATCCTAAGAGCCTTGGATGGGAAATATGATACCGTGTGCACATTGATTCAAATGATGCCCAATTACAAAGATCTCAAACCAACAGAAGTGATTGGAAGGATTGTTGCTCATGAGATGTCACTCAAGGATAAAGAGGAACTTCACAACAAATCAAGTGGTGCCTACAAAGCCTCATGTGAAGTCCCCACATCATCAAGTGAGAAACAAAACTTCAATGAAGAATTGAGCTTAATGGTGAAGAACTTCAACAAGTTCTACAAGAGCAGAAGCAAAGATAGAAGCTTCAAGTCAAGGTCCTACAATGACAAAAGGTCTTCTAGTCGAGAGCAAAACTGCTATAATTGTGGAAGACCCGGACACTATTCCAATGAGTGTACGGCTCCCTACAAGAGAAGAGAAGATTCTCCAAAAAGAAGAAGCAAAGAATCACCACCAAGAGAGAGAAGGAGTAGAGATGATCGTTATGAACGGAGATACTCACGGAGAAGCAAGGATTCGGAAAGGAAGGAAAAATCATCAAGGAGCTACACAAAACGAAGACATCAAGCTCATGTTGGTGAATGGGTATCCGGCTCCGACTCCGACAGCCACTCCGAGAGAAGTTATCACTCCGACTCCGAAGATACTCAAGATGAAGGTGTTGCCGGTCTAGCACTTGTGTCAACCAACTCCTACGACATATTTGACTCACCAAATGAAGGAATTGGAAGATGCTTCATGGCCAAAGGTCCTAAGGTAACACACCCCGAGTATGTTGATTTTAATAGTGATGAAGATGACTTGTTAGGTGATGATGACTTGCTTGTTGACAACTCTAGTGATGAGTACTATGATGAAACATCAATTAATCATGCTAATCAAGATAAAACGAATGACAATGATAAGGAGAAGATTGAGGCTCTAACTAAAGAACTAAACACTCTTAAGTTAGCTCATGAAACTATCTTCGAAGATCATCAAGAACTTTTAAGAGCTCATGAGAAATTACGCTTTGAAAAGCTCAATCTTGAGCAAGAGCATGAGTTCTTAAAAGCAATCAATGATGATCTCCGCAAGAAAAGTTCTTCTTACATTGCCAAGCGTTTACTATTATCCACTTACATGCCTCAAGTCAAGTCTAGTAACAAGAACAAGAAAGATTCTTCCTCTAGTAGTAACAATGATCATGCTAAATCCAATATTGTTGCTTCTAGTAGTTCTCTTGATTCCACTAATGATTCTCTTAGCCAAGTTACACTTGAGCAAGAAAATAGCTTATTGAAGGGGATTATAGAGAAAGGAGTGTACAAAAGCCTTGCCGGGAGTAAGCAATTCGAGGAAATTGTGCGCAAGCAAGGAATGCACCGGAAGAATCAAGGTGTTGGTTTTGAACGAAAGTTCAATGCCAATGGAGTTGAGTGGGAAGAAGATCAATACCCCAAGACAAAGTTTGTTCCTCAACAAGAGAAGTCTGATACTTCTTTCAAGGGGACACAAGCTCAAGATGATCTTCCACCACAAGACTACAAGCAAAAAGGCAAGGACAAGCTTCAAGAGGAGATTGATGCATTTGAAGAAGCTCCTAAGACCTTAGTCAAGTGGATTCCCAAGACCATGTCAAGTTCCACTTCATCAAGTACGACTACAACTCCAAGGATTCCCATCAAGATGGTGTGGATCCAAAAGAAGAAGAACTAGAGAGTTCTTGAGGGTGACTCTGCCAACATATTTCACTCTCATCATTTTGGCAAGAACAAGTGCAATCAACTTCCACATCATGCACTAGTTCAAGGAGTCACAAACCCTCTTGTTGGTAAGATAAGGGACAAGGTAACCTAAAGTTTTCATGGACATCATCTTGTGTATGCATCACTCTATGTCTATGGATATCCTTGTTTGTTCCTTGTGGGACTAACCAATGTAGGTATTGAAAGTGCAATTCACTCAAATGGATAGCTCCAAGTGATCTACATCAACATTGAGCATCCACATCTTCAACATCTACATGAAGTCATCATCGACAAAACCCAAGGTTAGTCCATCCCTCTTAGGGGGGATATCACATCTAGGGGGAGCTTTACTCTAAAAAACTTGAGCTAAAGCAACTATAAAGATGTGAATACAACAATGCTTTATGTAAAAGTGATAACCCCACTTGAGCTTAAACGATGAGTATGACCTACGATCAAGTGTTCTCACTTGACTCCTAAGTCAATATACTCATATATAGATGACCTAGTCATCGCAAATTGCTTGATAGATGCTAGAATTGGTTGTGCATGCTTTGCCACATATTTCATTTGCCATCTTATTGTGTGAGCATGTTGGTTGCATATTTTACTCATTCGAGGACATCCACTTGTTGTTTTGATTGTTTGGCTTTATCTTCTTTTGCCAAGTGGATGGACAAGAATGCCTAAGAACCTCCTCTAGCTATCTATGCTTTTCTCGTCTCAAACTCTATTCATGCTGCATCACAAAATTTGATCAAGTCAGATTCGAACCACTCTGTGTGAGGAGCGCTCGGATTCCCCGATTCGTCATAGACTTAAACTTCCAAAATCTCTTTGTGATTCTCGGTCTGACCGATACCATACTTTCGGTCCTACCGAGATCATTAAGTTGATCTAGGTTTTCGATCTCGGTGCAACCGATTTGAACCACTCGGTCACACCGAGTTGAAATAACTGTATACAGTTTTGCATCTCGGTGCCACCGAGTTGTTCCACTCGGTCACACCGACAGGGTCGGGCTATATATAGTGACGGGCAAAATTTATGAAATTTCTTCGAAACCTCTTCGCCCGCGCATAGCTCGCTCTGCCTCTTGGGTCTCCGGATCGTCCTCCTCGCCACCAGCCGCCTCCAGTCGTTGGTCTCCGTCGCCGTCAACGGGAATTCTGCCCCGCCGTTGCCACTGTAGCGAGTCTCCGCCGAACTAGGGTATGGACTCGATCTCTGTGCTATTCTCCAATCCGATTCCTAGCACATTGTGATCATCATGATTCTTGCCACGTTTGATAAACTCCTATCCAGTCAATGAACTCGTAGATTAGGTTTAATTCGGAAATTTTAGGGTCAGGTTTCCGCCAAAACCATCTCGGACCCACCGAGTTGAAAAACTCGGTCCCACCGATTTGGCTTATGCCATTGCACAAGTAAAACTCGGTCTGACCGAGAATTACTTATTGGTGTGACCGATTTTGGAACTCTCTGAAACCCTAGCAGTCTCGATGCCACCGAACCGTGACTCGGTCTGACCGAGTTCACTAGTTCTGGTGCCAAAACTGCTTCGGTGTCGCCGAGTTTGAAAATCGGTAGATCCGAGATGATTTCAGTGGGAAACTAAAACTAAGTTTTTGAATTACTCTTTTGCAAAATCTCTGCACTTTGTGATGCTCATCCACTTTATCTCATCTATAATCTATTCACAGGGTCAGCAGTCAGAGTTTGCATCATGTCAGACCAAAGTGACAACCAGAACCTCTCAGAGCAGCAAGTGGTGATGAGTGAGGGCACTAGTCCCTCCAGCTCTTCAGATGATGGCAGCAAGAGCACCCCCAGCAATCTGCCTAAGGCTGCCACTAGACAAAGGAAGAAGAGAACTTCTGATTCTGAAGATGAAGATTATGTGGCAGAGGAAGAGGCCACATCAAGGAGAGTTGAGCCAGCTCAAGGCACAAAGCTAGGGCTGAAAATCAAAAGGCCAGCAGGAAGGCAGCCCATGTCTAAGGTTAGAGCTTCAACTGTGAAGCCTGCACCCACAGAGCCAGTTGTTGCTGAGGGCAAAAAGAGGAAGGAAAGGGTCAAGAAGACTGTAGCCAGAGTGCTTGGCAAGGCCTCCATCATGGAAGATGAGGAGGAAGAAGAAGAGGTTGCTGCACCAGCACCCAAGGCACCCAAACTTATGGGAGATGCCATAAGGTCAGGGGCAACTGCATCCAAGCCCAAGGAAGCACCCAAGGCTGCATCTAAGCCAAAGCGTGCACCAAAGAGAAACACAAGAAGCATCCCAGCCACTGAAAAGAACAAGCCCCCAGTGCCTGAAGCTGCAGAGGAAGAGGAACAGAATGTCCTTAGAAAGCTCAAGCCCAAGATCCCAGACCACAACGATGCTCATCCTGTGGCTGAGGATATGAATCTCAGGAGAGATTCAGGACTGAGGAAGTGGAGAGAAGCAGATCCGTATGCTTCTAGGAGAAGGACTGCAGTTGACTACAGGTTTCACACCAAGGAGCAACAGGATTTCTATGAGATAGTGCTGCTAGATAAGAAGCCCATTGTCTGCGATATGAGATGGGTCGATTGGCAGTATATCAAGGACAATGAAGAGTACTTCCCTGGCGTGTATGACAGCTTTAGTGCGTGTGGAGTTGTAGACTTTGTTGGGCAGAAGCTCACAAAGTGGAACGAGGAGCTAATCATGCAATTCTACTCCACAGCACACTTCTACCCAGATGGGAGGATCACTTGGATGTCAGAAGGTACGAGGTACCAGTCCACAGTTGCTGAATGGGCTCAGCTAATTCATGCCCCAGAGGAGCAAGCAGATGACTTGGACATTTATGCCAAGAAGAAGATGGACTACAACTCAATGTCCAACATGTACAAGGAGATTCCGAATGAAGCACTTGACACTTTCAAATTTGGCTCAGTGCATTATCTTCTATCAGGACTGCCCACTATCAATTGGATACTGAGGCACACCCTATTGCCCAAGTCTGTAGATCACAAGATGATCAGAGGTCACGTGATCAACTTGCTTCATATCTTTGACGTGCCTCAGAAATTCAAAGTCATGAGCCTCATAGTGGAAACAATCAAAAGGACTGCAGCAGATCAGAAGAGGAGTTGTGGGTATGCCCCACAGATTCAGGAGCTCATCAACTCAAAGATGGGCACGGGCACATACTTGTTGGATAAGGAACACCTGCCCATCCGTCCAGACTTCGAAGATAATCAAGTGATCATGACTGAGAATGAGCCATCATCTGCCCAAGCACAAGCCAAGAAGGAGAAGGCGAAGAAGGAGAAAGCTGCCAGGATGCCTACTCAAGAGGAGGCATCTGAATATTTTCTGAAAACCAAACAAGAGCAGCTTGGTTACCTGATTGCGTCCACTCTGCGGATTGAGCAAGGACTAGCCACCCTAACTCAGAACCAGGCAAGCTTAGAGAGGATCACGGAACAGAGGTTCTATGATTTGGACATCAAGGTGACAGAGATACAGACTGCCGTGGAGCAGCTCCAGGATAACATGAATGAGAGGAGAGGCAGGACTACGACTGATGCTTTTGCCAGGGTGCCACGAGGTCCGAGGTCGTCTGCAATGCCAGTTGCTGACACCAGAGCTACCACGTCTGCGCCAACCACAGCCTCAGTTCCACCAGCTCCAGCATCCACTTCAGCCTCAACTCCGACCACGTCTACCGAAGGCTTCGTCCTCGGAGTGCTCCGGACTCCACCACCACCTGAAGATCAAGCCTGAGCGTCGACTTAGCAATATGCATTTTTTAGGAACTTTTTGGTAACTTGTTGCCAAAGGGGGAGAAAATGTATAGATCATAGGCTTCAAGAGAGAGTGTTGCTTTTATTCTCTCTTGTTTTATTTGGTGGTTTTTCGAACTTTATCTGCTTGTGTGTGAGATACTACGTCCTTATCTTTGAGACATCGATGATCATGTGTTTGATCATAAGCTACACTTAATGTTTGCTTAATGGTATTATTATTCTATCTATCTTATGTGATCACTCACTATTCTTGGTGATGAGTGCATGTATTTCAATCTTATCATTTTTGAGCGCTCCACCAAGATGTATGTGACATGGAAGAGTAACCCATGACTCTAACTCCTTGTGCATTTGCAGTCCAAAGCAAATTCTAAATATGCACAAATTTAGGGGGAGCTCTTACTTGTCACATACTTCTCAAAGCGACGATGTATTTCATGATTATTATAATTTGTCGAAGCTTTGATCTATATGTTGTCATCAATTACCAAAAAGTGGGAGATTGAAAGTGCAACTATCCCTAGGTGGTTTTGGTAATTCATAACAACATATAGCTCATTGAGCTAATGCTATTTCAAGATGATTATTTCAGGAAAGCTCAATGATTGGCATGGCATGGATGTGAAAGTGGAACCCTCAAAATGCTAAGGACAAAGAATTGGCTCAAGCTCAAAAGTTCAAGACTCTTCATTTTAAATTTTAGTGATCCAAGATCACATTGAGTCTTTAGGAAAAGCCAATACTATTAAGGAGGGATGAGGTGTTGCTTAATGAGCCTCTTGCTTTATGTGCTTGGTGATATGCTCCAAATGCTCAACCACTTTTCCATAGCCACAAATGACCTAAACCCTAAGCCAAACTCGGTCATACCGATTCTTTCAATCCGGCGGCACCGAGTTTCACTTGTCATTTGCCACTGCCAAACCCTAGCAATTCGGTCCTACCGATAAGGATCTCGGTCTCACCGAGATGGGATTGCAAACTCTCTGTTTCCCTTTCGTAACTTTTCGGTCTCACCGAAAGAGCGAATCGGTCCCACCAAGATTGCAATGTAAACTCTATGTTTCCTTCTTGTAACTTTTCGGTCTCACCGAAAGAGCGAGTCGGTCCCACCGAGTTTGCCTGACCAACTCTCTGGTTAGCTTATAGCCAAACTTGGTCTCACCGAGTTTGTGCAATCGGTCTCACCGAGATTACATTATGCCCAAACCCTAACCGAATCGGTCCTACCGAGTTGCATGTCAGTCCCACCGAAATTCCTAACGGTCACTAGGTTTACTATTTCGGTCCGACCGAGTTTTCTGATTCGGTCCCACCGAGATTGGTAAATTGTGTGTAATGGTTGGATATTGTGTGGAGGCTATATATACCCCTCCACCTCCTCTTCACTCGTGGAGAGAGCCATCAGAACACATACACCATTCCAACTCATATGTTCTGAGTGAGAACCACCTACTCATGTGTTGAGACCAAGATATTCCATTCCAACCGTATGAATCTTTATCTCTAGCCTTCCCCAAGTTACTTTCCACTCAAATCTTCTTTCCACCAGATCCAAATCCTATGAGAGAGAGTTGTGTGTTGGGGAGACTATCATTTGAAGCACAAGAGCAAGGAGTTCATCATCAACACACCATTTGTTAATTCTTGGAGTGTGGTGTCTCCTAGATTGGCTAGGTGTCACTTGGGAGCCTCCGACAAGATTGTGGAGTTGAACCAAGGAGTTTGTATGGGCAAGGAGATCGCCTACTTCGTGAAGATCTACCGCTAGTGAGGCAAGTCCTTCGTGGGCGATGGCCATGGTGGGATAGACAAGGTTGCTTCTTCGTGGACCCTTCGTGGGTGGAGCCCTCCGTGGACTCGCGCAACCGTTACCCTTCGTGGGTTGAAGTCTCCATCAACGTGGATGTAGGATAGCACCACCTATCCGAACCACAGGAAAAACATCCGTGTCTCCAATTGCGTTTGAATCCTCAAAACCCTTCCCTTTATATTCTTGCAAGTTGCATGCTTTACTTTCCGCTGCCAATATACTCTTTGCATGCTTGCTTGAATTGTGTGATGATTGCTTGACTTGTCCTAAGATAGTTAAAATCTGCCAAGAACTAAAATTGGGAAAAGGTTAAGTTTTTATTTGGTCAAGTAGTCTAATCACCCCCCTCTAGACATACTTTCGATCCTACAGATGGGATGCCTTCCGGGGTCTCCCCATGTTGGTGTCAAAACCGGCGGATCTCGGGTAGGGGGTCCTGAACTGTGTGTCTAAGGCGGATGGTAACAGGAGGCAGGGGACATGATGTTTACCCAGGTTCGGGCCCTCTTGATGGAGGTAATACCCTACGTCCTGCTTGATTGATCTTGATGATATGAGTATTACAAGAGTTGATCTACCACGAGATCGTAGAGGCTAAACCCTAGAAGCTAGCCTATGGTATGATTGTTGTTGTCCTATGGACTAAGCCCTCTGGTTTATATAGACATCGGAGGGGGCTAGGGTTACACAGAGTCGGTTACAAGGGAGTAGATCTACATATCTGTATTGCCAAGCTTGCCTTCCACGCCAAGGAAATTCCCATCCGGACACGGGACGAAGTCTTCAATCTTGTATCTTCATAGTCCAATAGTTCGGCCAAAGGATATAGTCCAGCTGTCCGGAGACCCCCTAATCCAGGACTCCCTTAGTAGCCCCTGAACCAGGCTTCAATGATGATGAGTCCAGCGCGCAGATTTGTCTTCAGCATTGCAAGGCGGGTTCCTCCTCCGAATACTCCATAGAAGATTTTGAACACAAGAATAGTGTCTAGCTCTGCAAAATAAGTTCCACATACCACCGTAGAGAGAATAATATTTCCACAAATCTAATCCGCTGACATGTTTGACAGCATGACATCACGCCGCGGCCCGGTCATTATTCGAACCGTTTTTCTCAACCAGTACTACACATATTGAGAGGCGGTTTTCTTGACACGTCTTGTCAAAGCAGAGATTGTGTCCCCCTTATTACGGGATTCTCATCAATACGGACATGGGTAACCCAATCGTGCCCGTTGGTATGACTCCTCGATTTTAGGCAAGTCCCAAACGGCCACGAGGAGGACGCTTGATATTCATCCTATTTATAAAGAGGCCAAGGCCTGTCCTTTTTTCCCTCTCGTGCTCAATCGAATCCTCCCCCCGCCTCGAGTTCCAACACCCAAGGCTTAGGTCAGCCGCTTCGGACCTTCAACCGTGTCCGGATCCAACCTCCAAGGTCGGTGGATGCCTTCCTCTATCACAGAGGAGGACATCAAGAAGCTGAGAGAGGCCAGGCATCTGACCGCCGAAATCTCGCACAGGTTGCCTGCCCGAGGGCATGTCATCCCCACTCCCGAACCCAACAAGAGGGTTGTGTTCATCTCTCACTTCCTTTGAGGGCTAGGCCTCGCTTTGGATCCCTTTGTTAGGGGGCTCATGTTCTATTATGGGCTGGATTTCCATGATCTGGCCCCGGATTCCCTCCTTCACATCGCGTCGTTGATCGTCGTGTGTGAGGCCTTCCTCCGCATTACCCCACACTTCGGCATGTGGCTCAAGACTTTCAATGTGAAGCCGAAGATGATCGAGGGGCGTCAAGCAGAGTGCGGAGGTGCCGCAATAAGCAAAAGCGTTGATGCTCTATGGCCAGAGGGTTCCTTCCCAGAGGTGTCCAGTTGTGGCAGCGGGAGTGGTTTTATATCACAGCTCCCCGGAGTACCAAGTGGGTAGCCGCCCCCGCCTTTCGCTCAGGCCCCCACCACAACTGACGTCATGGATCAACAAGGGGCTGAACTGGGGGCCAGTAAATGATGTGCCGATATTGCAGAGTCGCATCCGAGATCTCCTTGAGAGAGATGTCAGCCTGGCCTCGGTAATGCAAGTCATGCTAGTTCGTCGGGTCCCACCTTGCAAACGTCGACCCCTCCGTATGTGGGAGTTCAACCTGGAAGGACCGCGAATTATTCAGCACTTCCTTGGCATGACGCTCGAAGAGATGTACAAATTGTTCTTCGGACCACAAATAAGGTGTCCGGACACCACCGAGGATGCGGGTCTGAGCTGCAATCGCCCAGATACCCAAGTAAGTAAGCCCGTGGCCGAACACGCTGTCTTTTTATTTATCATAACATCATTCTGAAAAGTCGCTCTTTGACCAGGACTGGGTAACAAAGGCAAAGATGATCGGGTGTTCGGCCCCCCTTCCCGAAGGTTCAGCAAATCCACTACTAGCCAGAATGCTCGAGCTGGCGCCTTATCAGGCGCCCTCAGGGGAAGATAAAGGGGAGAATAAAGAGGCTGGAAGTGGGCCTCGCTCATTATTCATCCAAACTGGGGGAATTAGCGCCTCCGCGAAGGAGGATAACCAGGGAGAAGAATCTGATATTCCCTCTCCCCAAGGAAGGAAGAGGACCACCTCTGAAGACCCAGAAACAAAGGTTTCCAAACAGGGGAAGAAATCTTCGCCAGAGGGTCCGTCCTCGGAGGGTACTCTTGCCGCACAGTGTCCGCAAGGGGATCAACCCTCTACCGAGCTGTAAGTAAACAAAAAGTACTTAATGGTAAAAATATCCTACATTACTTCTGAAGATAATAACTGAAGCATATATCTTGCAGTTCGGATCGTAGCCCTTGTCGATAGAGTTCGTCTTTAGGGGATCTTCATCCGGAGATGATGGAGAGCAAAACACCTCCCCCTGCCACCCCGCCTCATGAGGCGGGCGACCCTGAAGTGTCACATCCCTACTTTTAGTCATGCATTAGGGTTGGATGAACTTGTGCATCATGTTTAAATTTCTCTTAAACTTGAAAAGGGGCCTAATCAACCCCAACACCCCCCTCAAAAGGCTAATTTCCAACAATTGGAATTTCAATGAACCCAAAATGCCTGAGGGAGTCCTGGATTAGGGGGTTTCCGGATGGCCGGACTATACCTTCAGCCGGACTCCTGGACTATGAAGATACAAGATTGAAGACTCCGTCCCATGTCCGGAAGGGACTTTCCTTGGTGTGGAAGGCAAGCTTGGCGATACGGATATGTAGATATCCTACCATTGTAACCGACTCTATGTAACCCTAACCCTACCCGGTGTCTATATAAACTGGAGGGTTTTAGTCCGTAGGACAACGTACACATCAACAATCATACCATAGGCTAGCTTCTAGGGTTTAGCCTCCTCGATCTCGTGGTAGATCTACTCTTGTACTACCCATATCATCAATATTTATCAAGCAGGACGTAGGGTTTTACCTCCATCGAGAGGGCCCGAACCTGGGTAAAACTTCGTGTCCCTTGCCTCCTGTTACCATCCGGCCTAGACACACAGTTCGGGACCCCCTACCCGAGATCCGCCGGTTTTGACACCGACATTGGTGCTTTCATTGAGAGTTCCTCTGTGTCATCGCCGTCAGGCCTGATGGCTCCTACAATCATCAATAGCGATGCAGTCCAGGGTGAGACCTTCCTCCCCGGACAGATCTTCGTCTTCGGCGGCTTCGCACTGCGGGCCAATTCACTTGGCCGTCTGGAGCAGATCGAAAGCTACGCCCCTGGCTTTCAGGTCAGATTTGGAAGTTTAAACTACACGGCTGACATCCGCGGAGACTTGATCTTCAACGGATTCGAGCCACTGCCGAGCGCGCCGCTCTGTCACGACGAGCATGATTTAGCTCTGCCGCCGAACAGTGCCCTGGAGGCCGCACCCGTGTTAGCTCCGACCCCTAATTCAGAGCCTACTGCGCCGATCGAGGATGGGTGGTTGGACGCCACCTCGGGGGCTGCGACCCTAACGGCGATTGAGCCGAACACCAGCCCCGTACTCTGCGAGACTCGTGACTCTAGGGAGCCGGACTCCTCTCCGGACTCCGAACCCTCCGCGCCCCTGCCGATCGAATCCGATTGGGCTCCGATCATGGAGTTCACTATCGCGGACATCTTTCAGCACTCGCCTCTCGGCGATATCCTGAAGTCACTGAAGTCTCTCTCTTTATCAGGAGAACCCTGGCCGGACTATGGTCAGCAAGGTTGGGGTACGGGCGATGAAGAAATTCAAAGCCCACCCACCACCCACTTTGTAGCCACTGTCAATGACTTAACCGACATGCTCGACTTCGACTCCGAAGACATCGACGGTATGGACGCCGATGAAGGAGATGATGAAGAACTAGCGCCTACTAGGTCCTGGAAAGCCACCTCGTCGTATGACATATACATGGTGGACACCCCAAAAGAGGGAGATGGCGATGGAACAGCGGAGGATGACCCCTCCAAGAAACAGCCTAAGCGCCGGCATCAGCGGCGCCGCTCAAAATCCCGCCAAAACAAACACGGTGATTCCAGCACGGGAGATAATAATACTCCGGAAAGCGCCGAAGAAAACCCCCTCCAACAAGATTTAGCACAGGAGGATGGAGAAACCAGCCCTCATGAGAGAGCAGCAGACAGAGAGGTCGAGGACGATAATTATATGCCTCCCTCCGAAGACGAGGCAAGCCTCGACGATGACGAATTCGTCGTGCCAGAGGATCCCGTCGATTAAGAGCGTTTTCAACACAGGCTTATGGCCATGGCAAGAAGCCTCAAGAAAAAACAGCAACAGCTTAGAGCTGATCAAGATTTGCTAGTCGACAGATGGATTGAAGTCCTTGCGGCCGAAGAGCATAAACTCGAACGCCCCTCCAAGAGCTACCCAAAGCGCAGGTTGCTACCCCGATTAGAGGAGGAAGCACTTGATGCGGCCGACTGACCACCTCGTGGCCACGACAGAGAGGCCTCTCGGCCCTCCACTCAAGCCGCACCCTGTACCAAGGCATGGGAATATGTGCCGGACTTACGAGACATGTTGAAGGGCAAGGCAAGGCAAACAAGATCGATCTTCGGATCGCGTAGGCGCCCCACGGCTCGAGACGGAAACCGTCACGCCGGCCACAAATTCAGCAGGGTCGAACACAGTAGACAAGGCTCACTGGAGCTACGTCATGATATAGCCCAGTACAGAGGCGCCGCACACCCACTCTGCTTTACAGACGAAATAATGGATCATCAAATCCCCGAGGGTTTCAAACCCGCAAACATCGAATCATACGATGGCACAACAGATCCTGCGGTATGGATCGAGGACTATCTCCATATCCACATGGCCCGCGACGATGATTTCCACGCCATCAAATACCTCCCACTCAAGCTTAAAGGACCAGCTCAGCATTGGCTTAACAGCTTGCCAACATGATCAATCAGTTGTTGCGAGGACCCGGAAGCCGCATTCCTCGACAATTTCCAGGGCACTTATGTGCGACCCCCAGACGCCGATGACCTAAGTCACGTAATTCAGCAGCCAGAGGAATCGGCCAGGCAATTCTGGACACGGTTCCTAACAAAGAAAAATCAAATAGTCGACTGTCCGGACACTGAGGCCCTAGCAGCCTTCAAGCACAATATCCGTGACGAGTGGCTGGCCTGGCGCCTTGGACAGGAAAAGCCAAAATCTATGGCAGCACTCACGACACTCATGACCCGCTTTTGCACGGGAGAAGACAGCTGTCTTGCTCATAGCAACAATATGACCAAGATCCCTAGTAATTCGGACACTAGGGACAGTAGTGGCAGGTCGCGTCGCAACAAGCAGAAGCGCCGCATTAACGGCGACAATGCTGAGGATACGACAGTTAATGCCGGATTCAGAGGCTCTAAATCCGGTCAGCGGAAAAAGCCATTCAAAAGGAATCCTAGGGGCCCGTCCAGTTTGGACCAAATACTCGATCGCTTGTGCCAGATACATGGCACCCCCGAAAAGCCGGCCAATCGCACCAACAGGGATTGTTGGGTGTTCAAGCAGGCAGGCAAGTTAAATGCCGAAAATGAAGACAAGGGGCTGCATAGCGATGACGACGAGGAGCCCCGGCCGCCGAACAACAGTGGACAGAAGGGTTTTCCCCCACAAGTGCGGACGGTGAACATGATATACGCAACCCACATCCCCAAAAGGGAGCGGAAGCGCGCGTTAAGGGACGTATACGCGGTAGAGCCAGTCGCCCCAAAGTTCAACCCATGGTCCTCCTTCCCGATCACCTTTGATCGAAGGGACCATGCCACTAGCATCCGTCATGGCGGATTCACCGCATTGGTTCTAGACCCAATTATTGACGGATTTCATCTCACTAGAGTCCTTATGGACGGCGGCAGCAGCCTGAACCTGCTTTACCAGGATACAGTGCGGAAAATGGGCATAGATCCCTCGAGGATTAAGCCCACCAAAACAACCTTTAAAGGCGTAATACCAGGTGTAGAGGCCAACTGTACAGGCTCAGTCACACTTGAAGTGGTCTTCGGATCTCCGGATAATTTCCAAAGCGAGGAGTTAATCTTCAACATAGTCCCGTCTCGCAGTGGTTATCACGCACTGCTCGGGCGAACCACATTCACTAAGTTCAATGCGGTACCGCATTACGCATACCTTAAGCTCAAGATGCCAGGCCCTCGAGGAGTAATTACGGTCAATGGAAACACTGAACGCTCCCTCCGAACGGAGGAGCACACGACGGCCCTTGCAGCGGAAGTACAAAGCAGCCTCTCCAGGCAGTTCTCCAGTCCGGCCACTAAACGACCGAACACTGTCAAGCATGCCCAGAGTAACCTACAACAAGACTGCCTGGCACGATCCGAGCAGGCGTAGCAATGCGGCCCCAACCCCAACCCTCACAAAAAGGCGACGCCAGTACTTCGCGTACATAACTACGCTCTAGAGATACCATGGGCACAGGGGGAGGGGCACCATCACGACACGCCCAAAACACGGCTTAAACCGTACCGGGGGCTGCCGATTTTTTAATTTTCTTACTTTCAGGACTTCATCCTTCGGAAGGCCTGTTCGGCAGTTCAATTGCCGCACAAATGATGCAAGAACCAGGGATGCAGACAAGCCACGCCGCACTATGGAACTCCCAGGTGGTCTCTATCACGAGCAGTATACCCGTTCCGCATACTATTCCACAACTTGCCCCTGGAACGGACATGTTAACTAGTCCAACCTTCCACTTATCGCATTACTTGTATCGTTCTGCCTTGATCGCACACCTTTTTAATAAACAATGCATAGCTTTTGTCTATTTTTTGCATTACCTTTTTTCTTTATATATGTTCCTTAACGACATGTTGCACCCGTACACGTTGGTACGGCCAAAATACGCCAGGGGCTTTAGTACCCCTCAATATGGTGTGAGAAGTCCGAACACTTTAACAAGTGCGGCACCCCAAACTTATAGCATTATATGCATCGGCTCCGAATCATGTCTTGGGTCAATAGTTGGGTTTGCCCGGATCCTATGTTTTGGTGCCTTACGTTCCGCTATATCGGCTAAGGTAGCACTAGGAGAACCACTACGATTGTGCCCCAGTTGAGCTGGGTCGAGCACCTCAGTGGAGAAAGCTAAAACTGACTATCATGATGAAGCGAGAGCTGGTCGCTGTTCAAGAGGTTTTTTCGAGTCCCTAAAGACTTATGCCGCTTAGGGCGAGGAGCCGGCTCTGTCCGTCCAAGGCGTGGATAGCGCCTCGAACTCGGTCTTCCGAATACTAGGGGCTTCGCCAAAATTTAAAATTATAGAATTCTATGGCTAAGTGAGAATGTTCACGCATCATAGTCCGATTGCCTTGTTCGTTGGGCTGAGCGCCTCCCTCGAAGGACCCAAACATGGGAAAAAGAGCGCTCAGGTTTATCCCCGAACACCCCAGCACTAGCGGCACGGGGGCAGAAGCCGACGACTCGCCATCTCTCAGAATTGATAAACAGCCGCACAAAAGGTAATATTTTAAATTCCAACAGCATTGCTTAGCGCATATAAACAAGTTTTCAGTGCACGGGACAAAACGAGCAAGTTTCACTCAAAAATTACATCCCTAGAACATTCATCCCCCACAAGGCAGGCACCCTTCAGAACATCCTTATAGTAATTCTCGGGCTTGCGATGCTCTTTCCCCGGCGGTGGCCCGTCCTTCACAAGCTTCTCAGCATCCAGCTTGCCCCAGTGCACCTTAGCACGGGCAAGGGCCCTACGGGCACCCTCAATGCAGACGGAGCACTTGATGACTTCGAGCCTTGGACAGGCCTCCACTAGCCGCCGCACCAGCCCGAAATAGCTCCCAGGCAGAGCCCCTCCAGGCCACAGCCGAACAATGAGGCCCTTCATGGCCTGTTCGGCCGCCTTGTGGAGCTCGACCAATTGCTTCAGCTGGTCGCTCAGGGGCACGGGGTGTCCGGCCTCAGTATACTGAGACCAGAACACCTTCTCTATCGAGCTGCCCTCCTTGGCTCGATAGAATGCGGCGGCATCAGACACACTCCGGGGAAGATCTGCGAACGCTCCTGGAGAGCTCTGGATTCGGGTAAGTAACAAGTAACTCACGTTTATGTGTTTGCTTTGCATAAAGAATGCCTTACCCGCCGCTATCTTCTTCACCTCATCCAACTCCTGGAGGGTCTTCTGGGATTTGGCCTTGGCAAACTTGGCATTTTCAATAGCCACCGCGAGCTCGGACACTCGCGTCTTTGAGTCAAGCTCCAAACTCTCATGTTTTTCCATGAGAGCCTGGAGCTCTTGCCGCACCTTGCCAACCTCGGCCTCACACTTCTCCCGCTCGGTGCGCTCCGTGGCTGCCCTCTTCTCGGCCTCGTCCAGCACTTGCTTAAGGGTCACCACCTCAGACATGGCCCCTATAATAGCCATGATAATCCTGTCATTTTTTGCAATTGCACCTTATATATATATATATATATATATATATATATATATATATTTAAACAAGGTATTTCTTACCTTCATTGTCCTCGAGCTGCTTCTTGACACGACCGAGCTCTTGCTGAGACCGCTCGAGGTTCTGCTTTAGCGTGTCCACTTCCGCAGTCAGTGCGACGGACGCAAGCAGAGAAGCCTACATACGCATATTGACTCCTTTTTGTTAGACTCCTGCGAATTTTATTTGATCCTCTATTCAGCTTTTCTTCCCGAACGCCAAACAGAGCATCAGGGGCTACTGTCTATGCGGTAATATTATTTACACATTCTGTACTTACCTCAAAGCCTGTGAAAAGGCTAGTACAAGTTTTAGTCAGTCCGCTCTTGGCAGACTGAACCTTCTGGAGCACCGTACTCATAATGGTGCGGTGCCCCTCGTCGATGGAGGCGCCTTGGAGCGCCTCCAACAGATTGTCCGGCGCCTCCATTTGGACGGAGGTTACCGGCACGGCGGGCTTGCTCCTCTTGGAAGGAGGTCCCCCGCCGGACTCTGGAACCTTTGAAGGTTCCGTAGCAGTGTCCGGCCTAGGGCTGGACTTGGAGCCCTGGGGGATTTCATCCCCTTTACTCCTGGAGTCCGGGAGGTCGCCTTGCGGCGCCTCCAGGACCACCTCCCCCCGGCTTGGAACCTGTTGGGACAACACTTCGGTGTCGTCCATGAAGGAAATATGCCCTAGAGGCAATAATAAAGTTATTATTTATTTCCTTATATCATGATAAATGTTTATTATTCATGCTAGAATTGTATTAACCGGAAACATAATACATGTGTGAATACATAGACCAACAGAGTGTCACTAGTATGCCTCTACTAGACTAGCTCGTTAATCAAAGATGGTTATGTTTCCTAACCATGAACAAAGAGTTGTTATTTGATTAACGAGGTCACATCATTAGTTGAATGATCTGATTGACATGACCCATTCCATTAGCTTAGCACCCGATCGTTTAGTATGTTGCTATTGCTTTCTTCATGACTTATACATGTTCCTATAACTATGAGATTATGCAACTCCCGTTTACCGGAGGAACACTTTGGGTACTACCAAACGTCACAACGTAACTGGGTGATTATAAAGGAGTACTACAGGTGTCTCCAATGGTAGATGTTGGGTTGGCGTATTTCAAGATTAGGGTTTGTCACTCCGATTGTCGGAGAGGTATCTCTGGGCCCTCTCGGTAATACACATCACATAAGCCTTGCAAGCATAATAACTAAGATGTTAGTTATGAGATGATGTATTACGGAACGAGTAAAGAGACTTGCCAGTAACGAGATTGAACTAGGTATTGGATACCGACGATCGAATCTCGGGCAAGTAACATACCGATGACAAAGGGAACAACGTATGTTGTTATGCGGTCTGACCGATAAAGATCTTCGTAGAATATGTAGGAGCCAATATGGGCATCCAGGTCCCACTATTGGTTATTGACCGGAGACGTGTCTCGGTCATGTCTACATTGTTCTCGAACCGTAGGGTCCGCACGCTTAACGTTACGATGACAGTTATTATGAGTTTATGCATTTTGATGTACCGAAGGTTGTTCGGAGTCCCGGATGAGATCACGGACATGACGAGGAGTCTCGAAAAGGTCGAGACGTAAAGATTGATATATTGGAAGCCTATGTTTGGGCACCGGAAGCGTTCCGGGTGAAATCGGGATTTTTCCGGATTACCGGGAGGGTTACCGGAACCCCCCGGGAGGTAAATGGGCCTATTGGGCCTTAGTGGAAAAGAGAGAAGAGGCAGCCCACACTTGGCCGGCGCCCCCCCCTTTCCCAAGTCCTAATAGGACTAGGAAAGGTGGGCCGCCCCCCTCTTTCTCCTTCCCCCCAAGAATCCTAGTTGGAATAGGATTGGAGGGAGGAGTCCTACTCCCGGTGGGAGTAGGACTCCCCCCTGCGCCTCCCTCCTAGCCGGCCGAACCCCCTGCCCCTGGCCTTTATATACGGGGGCAGGGGGCACCCCAAGACAAACAAGTTAATCGTTCCTTAACCGTGTGCGGGGCCCCCTGCCACCAAATTCCACCTCGATCATACCGTTACAGTGCTTAGGCGAAGCCCTGCGTCGGTAGTACATCAAGATCGTCACCATGCCGTCGTGCTGACGGAACTCTTCCTCGACGCTTTGCTGGATCGGAGCCCGAGGAACGTCATCGAGCTGAACGTGTGCTAAGAACTCGGAGGTGCCGGAGTAACGGTGCTTGGATCGGTCGGATCGGGAAGAAGACGTACGACTACTTCCTCTACATTGTGTGATCGCTTCCGCAGTCGGTCTGCGTTGGTACGTAGACAACACTCTCCCCTCTCGTTGCTGTGCATCACCATGATCTTGCGTGTGCGTAGGAAATTTTTTGAAATTACTGCGTTCCCCAACAGTGGCATCCGAGCCTAGGTTTTATGGTTTGATGTTATTTGCACGAGTAGAACACAAGTGAGTTGTGGGCGATACAAGTCATACTGCCTACCAGCATGTCATACTTTGGTTCGGCGGTATTGTTGGACGAGACGATCCGGACCAACCTTACGCGTACTCTTACGCGAGACCGGTTCCCTCGACGTGCTATGCACACAGATGGCTTGCGGAAGACTGTCTCTCCAACTTTAGTTGAACCAAGTGTGACTACTCCCGGTCCTTGAGAAGGTTAAAACGGAGTCTATTTGACGAACTATCGTTGTGGTTTTGATGCGTAGGTGAGATGAGTTCTTACTTAAGCCCGTAGCAGCCACGTAAAACTTGCAACAACAAAGTAGAGGACGTCTAACTTGTTTTTGCAGGGCATGTTGTGATGTGATATGGTCAAGGCATGATGCTGATTTTATTGTATGAGATGATCATGTTTTGTAACCGAGTTATCGGCAACTGGCAGGAGCCACATGGTTGTCGCTTTATTGTATGCAATGCAATCGCGATGTAATGCTTTACTTTATTACTAAGCGGTAGTGATAGTCGTGGAAGCATAAGATTGGCGAGATGACAACGATGCTACGATGGAGATCAAGGTGTCGCACCGGTGACGATGATGATCATGACGATGCTTCGGAGATGGAGATCACAAAGCACAAGATGATGATGGCCATATCATATCACTTATATTGATTGCATGTGATGTTTATCCTTTTATGCATCTTATCTTGCTTTGATTGACGGTAGCATTATAAGATGATCTCTCACTAAATTATCAAGAAGTGTTCTCCCTGAGTATGCACCGTTGCAAAAGTTCTTCGTGCTGAGACACCACGCGATGATCGGGTGTGATAGGCTCTACGTTCAAATACAACGGGTGCAAAACAGTTGCACACGCGGAATACTCAGGTTATACTTGACGAGCCAAGCATATACAGATATGGCCTCGGAACACGGAGACCGAAAGGTCGAGCGTGAATCATATAGTAGATATGATCAACATATTGATGTTCACCATTGAAAACTACTCCATCTCACGTGATGATCGGTTATGGTTTAGTTGATTTGGATCACGTAATCACTTAGAGGATTAGAGGGATGTCTATCTAAGTGGGAGTTCTTAAGTAAATTAACTGAACTTAAAAATTATCATGAACTTAGTACCTGATAGTATCTTGCTTGTTTATGTTGATTGTAGATAGATGGCTCGTGCTGTTGTTCCGTTGAATTTTAATGCGTTCCTTGAGAAAGCTAAGTTGAAAGATGATGGTAGCAATTATACGGACTGGGTCCGTAACCTGAGGATTATCCTCATTGCTGCACAGAAGAATTACGTCCTGGAAGCACCGCTAAGTGCCAGGCCTGCTGCAAGAGCAACACCAGAAGTTATGAACGTCTGGCAGAGCAAAGCTGATGACTACTCAATAGTTCAGTGTGCCATGCTTTACGGCTTAGAACCGGGACTTCAACGACGTTTTGAACGTCATGGAGCATATGAGATGTTCCAGGAGTTGAAGTTAATATTTCAAGCAAATGCCCGGATTGAGAGATATGAAGTCTCCAATAAGTTCTATAGCTGCAAAATGGAGGAGAACAGTTCTGTCAGTGAGCATATACTCAAAATGTCTGGGTATAATAATCACTTGATTCAATTGGGAGTTACACTTCCGGATGATTGCGTCATTGACAGAATTCTCCAATCAGTGCCACCAAGCTACAAGAGCTTTGTGATGAACTATAATATGCAAGGGATGAACAAGACTATTCCCGAGCTCTTCGCTATGCTAAAAGCTGCGGAGGTAGAAATCAAGAAGGAGCATCAAGTGTTGATGGTTAACAAAACCACTAGTTTCAAGAAAAAGGGCAAAGGGAAGAAGAAAGGGAACTTCAAGAAGAACGGCAAGCAAGTTGCTGCTCAAGAGAAGAAACCCAAGTCTGGACCTAAGCCTGAAACTGAGTGCTTCTACTGCAAGCAGACTGGTCACTGGAAGCGGAACTGCCCCAAGTATTTGGCGGATAAGAAGGATGGCAAGGTGAACAAAGGTATATGTGATATACATGTTATTGATGTGTACCTTACTAATGCTCGCAGTAGCACCTGGGTATTTGATACTGGTTCTGTTGCTAATATTTGCAACTCGAAACAGGGACTACAGAATAAGCGGACACTGGCAAAGGACGAGGTGACGATGCGCGTGGGAAACGGTTCCAAAGTCGATGTGATCGCGGTCGGCACGCTACCTCTACATCTACCTTCGGGATTAATATTAGACCTAAATAATTGTTATTTGGTGCCAGCGTTGAGCATGAACATTATATCTGGATCTTGTTTGATGCGAGACGGTTATTCATTTAAATCAGAGAATAATGGTTGTTCTATTTATATGAGTAATATCTTTTATGGTCATGCACCCTTGAAAAGTGGTCTATTCTTATTGAATCTCGATAGTAGTAATACACATATTCATAATGTTGAAACCAAAAGATGCAGAGTTGATAATGATAGTGCAACTTATTTGTGGCACTGCCGTTTAGGTCATATCGGTGTAAAGCGCATGAAGAAACTCCATACTGATGGGCTTTTGGAACCACTTGATTATGAATCACTTGGTACTTGCGAACCGTGCCTCATGGGCAAGATGACTAAAACACCGTTCTCCGGTACTATGGAGAGAGCAACAGATTTATTGGAAATCATACATACCGATGTATGTGGTCCGATGAATATTGAGGCTCGTGGCGGATATCGTTATTTTCTCACCTTCACAGATGATTTAAGCAGATATGGATATATCTACTTAATGAAACATAAGTCTGAAACATTTGAAAAGTTCAAGGAATTTCAGAGTGAAGTTGAAAATCATCGTAACAAGAAAATAAAGTTTCTACGATCTGATCGTGGAGGAGAATATTTGAGTTATGAGTTTGGTGTACATTTGAAAAATTGTGGAATAGTTTCGCAACTCACGCCACCCGGAACACCACAACGTAATGGTGTGTCCGAACGTCGTAATCGTACTTTACTAGATATGGTGCGATCTATGATGTCTCCACTATCATTTTGGGGTTATGCTTTAGAGACGGCCGCATTCACGTTAAATAGGGCACCATCTAAATCCGTTGAGACGACGCCTTATGAACTATGGTTTGGCAAGAAACCAAAGTTGTCGTTTCTTAAAGTTTGGGGCTGCGATGCTTATGTGAAAAAGCTTCAACCTGATAAGCTCGAACCCAAATCGGAGAAGTGTGTCTTCATAGGATATCCAAAGGAAACTATTGGATACACCTTCTATCACAGATCCGAAGGCAAGACTTTTGTTGCTAAAATCGGAAACTTTCTGGAGAAGGAGTTTCTCTCGAAAGAAGTGAGTGGGAGGAAAGTAGAACTTGACGAGGTAACTGTACCTACTCCGTTATTGGGAAATAGTACATCACAGAAAACTGTTTCTGTGAGACCTACACCAATAAGAGAAGAAGTTAATGATGATGATCATGAAACTTTAGATCAAGATAATACTGTACCTCGTAGATCAACCAGAGTAAGATCCGCACCAGAGTGGTATGGTAATCCTGTTCTGGAAGTCATGCTACTAGATCATGATGAACCTACGAACTATGAAGAAGCGATGGTGAGCCTAGATTCCGCAAAGTGGCTTGAAGCCATGAAATCTGAGATGGGATCCATGTATGAGAACAAAGTATGGACTTTGGTTGACTTGCCCGATGATCGGCAAGCAATTGAGAATAAATGGATCTTTAAGAAAAAGACTGACGCTGATGGTAATGTTACTGTCTACAAAGCTCGACTTGTCGCAAAAGGTTTTCGACAAGTTCAAGGAGTTGACTACGATGAGACTTTCTCACCCGTAGCGATGCTTAAGTCTGTCAGAATCATGTTAGCAATTGCCGCATTTTATGATTATGAAATTTGGCAAATGGATGTAAAAACCGCATTCCTGAATGGATTTCTAGAAGAAGAGTTGTATATGATGCAACCAGAAGGTTTTGTCGATCCAAAGGGAGCTAACAAAGTATGCAAACTCCAGCGATCCATTTATGGACTGGTGCAAGCATCTCGGAGTTGGAATAAACGCTTTGATAGTGTGATCAAAGCATTTGGGTTTATACAGACTTTTGGAGAAGCCTGTATTTACAAGAAAGTGAGTGGGAGCTCTGTAGCATTTCTGATATTATATGTGGATGACATATTACTCATTGGAAATGATATAGAATTTCTGGATAGCATAAAGGGATACTTGAATAAAAGTTTTTCGATGAAAGACCTCGGGGAAGCTGCTTACATATTAGGCATAAAAATCTATAGAGATAGATCAAAACGCTTAATTGGACTTCCACAAAGCACATACCTTGACAAGATTTTGAAGAAGTTCAAAATGGATCAAGCAAAGAAAGGGTTCTTGCCTGTATTACAAGGTGTGAAGTTGAGTCAGACTCAATGCCCGACCACTGCAAAAGATAGAGAGAAAATGAAAGATGTTCCCTATGCTTCAGCCATAGGCTCTATCATGTATGCAATGCTGTGTACCAGACCTGATGTGTGCCTTGCTATAAGTTTAGCAGGGAGGTACCAAAGTAATCCAGGAGTGGATCACTGGACAGCGGTCAAGAACATCCTGAAATACCTGAAAAGGACTAAGGATATGTTTCTCGTATATGGAGGTGACAAAGAGCTCACCGTAAGAGGTTACGTTGATGCAAGCTTTGACACTGATCCGGACGATTCTAAATCGCAAACCGGATACGTGTTTACTTTAAACGGTGGAGCTGTCAGTTGGTGCAGTTCTAAACAAAGCGTCGTAGCGGGATCTACATGTGAAGCGGAGTACATAGTTGCTTCGGAAGTAGCGAACGAAGGAGTCTGGATGAAGGAGTTCATATCCGATCTAGGTGTCATACCTAGTGCATCGGGTCCAATGAAAATCTTCTGTGACAATACTGGTGCAATTGCCTTGGCAAAGGAATCCAGATTTCACAAAAGAACCAAACACATCAAGAGACGCTTCACTTCCATCCGGGATTTGGTCCAGGTGGGAGACATAGAGATTTGCAAGATACATACGGATCTGAATGTTGCAGACCCGTTGACTAAGCCTCTTCCACGAGCAAAACATGATCAGCACCAAGACTCCATGGGTGTTAGAATCATTACTGTGTAATCTAGATTATTGACTCTAGTGCAAGTGGGAGACTGAAGGAAATATGCCCTAGAGGCAATAATAAAGTTATTATTTATTTCCTTATATCATGATAAATGTTTATTATTCATGCTAGAATTGTATTAACCGGAAACATAATACATGTGTGAATACATAGACCAACAGAGTGTCACTAGTATGCCTCTACTAGACTAGCTCGTTAATCAAAGATGGTTATGTTTCCTAACCATGAACAAAGAGTTGTTATTTGATTAACGAGGTCACATCATTAGTTGAATGATCTGATTGACATGACCCATTCCATTAGCTTAGCACCCGATCGTTTAGTATGTTGCTATTGCTTTCTTCATGACTTATACATGTTCCTATAACTATGAGATTATGCAACTCCCGTTTACCGGAGGAACACTTTGGGTACTACCAAACGTCACAACGTAACTGGGTGATTATAAAGGAGTACTACAGGTGTCTCCAATGGTAGATGTTGGGTTGGCGTATTTCAAGATTAGGGTTTGTCACTCCGATTGTCGGAGAGGTATCTCTGGGCCCTCTCGGTAATACACATCACATAAGCCTTGCAAGCATAATAACTAAGATGTTAGTTATGAGATGATGTATTACGGAACGAGTAAAGAGACTTGCCAGTAACGAGATTGAACTAGGTATTGGATACCGACGATCGAATCTCGGGCAAGTAACATACCGATGACAAAGGGAACAACGTATGTTGTTATGCGGTCTGACCGATAAAGATCTTCGTAGAATATGTAGGAGCCAATATGGGCATCCAGGTCCCGCTATTGGTTATTGACCGGAGACGTGTCTCGGTCATGTCTACATTGTTCTCGAACCGTAGGGTCCGCACGCTTAACGTTACGATGACAGTTATTATGAGTTTATGCATTTTGATGTACCGAAGGTTGTTCGGAGTCCCGGATGAGATCACGGACATGACGAGGAGTCTCGAAAAGGTCGAGACGTAAAGATTGATATATTGGAAGCCTATGTTTGGGCACCGGAAGCGTTCCGGGTGAAATCGGGATTTTTCCGGATTACCGGGAGGGTTACCGGAACCCCCCGGGAGGTAAATGGGCCTATTGGGCCTTAGTGGAAAAGAGAGAAGAGGCAGCCCACACTTGGCCGGCGCCCCCCCCTTTCCCAAGTACTAATAGGACTAGGAAAGGTGGGCCGGCCCCCTCTTTCTCCTTCCCCCCAAGAATCCTAGTTGGAATAGGATTGGAGGGAGGAGTCCTACTCCCGGTGGGAGTAGGACTCCCCCCTGCGCCTCCCTCCTAGCCGGCCGAACCCCCTGCCCCTGGCCTTTATATACGGGGGCAGGGGGCACCCCAAGACAAACAAGTTAATCGTTCCTTAACCGTGTGCGGTGCCCCCTGCCACCAAATTCCACCTCGATCATACCGTTACAGTGCTTAGGCGAAGCCCTGCGTCGGTAGTACATCAAGATCGTCACCACGCCGTCGTGCTGACGGAACTCTTCCTCGACGCTTTGCTGGATCGGAGCCCGAGGAACGTCATCGAGCTGAACGTGTGCTAAGAACTCGGAGGTGCCGGAGTAACGGTGCTTGGATCGGTCGGATCGGGAAGAAGACGTACGACTACTTCCTCTACATTGTGTGATCGCTTCCGCAGTCGGTCTGCGTTGGTACGTAGGCAACACTCTCCCCTCTCGTTGCTGTGCATCACCATGATCTTGCGTGTGCGTAGGAAATTTTTTGAAATTACTGCGTTCCCCAACAGTCCATAGGGCGGGGGGAGGAGGCCGTCAGAAGCGAGTTCACATCCGACGAGTCCAGTGAGCCGCTCGACGATGCGTCGAGCCAGTCTTTGTGTGGGCTGCATAAACACATTCGACATAAGGGACAGCTGTGCAATAAACGAATACTGTGAATTACTCTGGTATCCGGATACTTACGATTTCGCCAGGGGCTTGGCCCTGGGCGGCCACTCCTCTTCGCCGTCGTCGGCGTCGATGGAGCAGTCCGAAGGAAGGGTTCTCCCCTTCTTGGACCCTTCGGCCTCCCCCGGTGGGGCGGCCTTGCTTTTCTTCCCTTCCCCCGCTGAAGGGGGAGAGGACTCTTCTTCCTCCTCCTCATCTTCGTGGGAGTAGTGCGTCTTGGATTCGACGGATGATGAATCCGACACCTTCGGGCGTCGGGCACTCTTTCGAGTCCCCGTGGCCTTCTTCTTGACCTTCTTCTTCGGCAACACATAGGGTGCCGGAACCAGCAGCCTCGCCAAGCGAGCGTCCGCTGGGCCTTCGGGTAAAGGAGCCGGACAGTTGATCTGTCCGGAGTTCACCTGCCAATCCTGTCAAAGGTAAGGGAGCTTAAATCCCGCACAGAGTTAAAAAAAACTAGTGCCCTGTAAAAGGTACAAAAAACTTACTGCGCTAGCGTGACGCTGCGCGCTGAATCCGCGATCCTCGGTAGCGGATGCGGGAGCCTCGGCGCCCTTGAAAAGCACCTTCCAAGCATCTTTGTACGTCATGTAGAAGAGCCTGCTCAGAGTTCGGTGCTGCACCGGATTGAACTCCCACCGATTGAAGGCCCGTTGTTGACACGGGAGGCTCAGGCGTATGAGCATAACCTGGACTACATTGACGAGCCTGAGCTGCTTGTTCACCAGGGATTGGATGCATGTTTGCAGTCCGGTCACCTCCTTTTTGCTGCCCCATGACAGGCCCGTCTCTTTCCAGGACATGAGCCGCGTTGGGGTTCCGGACCGGAACTCGGGGGCTGCGACCCACTTAGGGTCACGCGGCTCGGTGATGTAAAACCACCCCGATTGCCACCCCTTCAGGGTCTCCACAAAGGAGCCCTCGAGCCATAGGACGTTGGCCATCTTGCCCAACATGGCGCCTCCACACTCCGCCTGGTTGCCGCGCACCACCTTCGGCTTGACGTTGAAAGTCTTGAGCCATAGGCCAAAATGGGGGTGGATGCGGAGGAAAGCCTCGCACACGACGATAAACGCCAAGATGTTGAGGACAAAGTTCGGGGCCAGATCATGGAAATCCAGGTCGTAGTATAACATGAGCCCCCGGACAAATGGGTGGAGAGGGAAGCCTAGTCCGCGGAGGAAATGGGGGAGAAACACCACCCTCTCATGGGGCCTAGGGGTGGGGATGAGCTGCCCCCTTTTCGGGAAGCCGGTACGCGATGTCGTTAGACAGGTATCCGGCCTTCCACAGCTTTTTGATGTGTCCCTCCGTGACGGAGGATACCATCCACTTGCCTCCCGCTCCGGACATGGCTGGAGAAGGTTGAGGTGGGGAGTACGGACTTGGGCGCTGGAGCTCGAGTGCGTGAAAATGGATAGGCAAAGGAGGAAGAAGGCGTAGGTGAAAAGATGGATCCTTATCCCCTTATATGGGTGGATGCGACTATGCCTCCCCACCAGCCTGGTAAAACTCGCTTATCTCCCAAGCGCCGTAATCAATGGCGTGGTTGGGTTACCCACACCCGTATTGATGAGAATCCCGGAATAAGGGGACACGATATCTGCTTTAACAAGACGTGCCAAGGAAACCGCCTCGCATGACGCGCTGAGGTGGGGTAATGAAACGACTCGGATAAAGGCTTGGCCGTGGTGTGACACGCTAAGGAATACGTCAGCAGATTAGATTGGTGTAAATATTATTCTCTCAATGGCAATATGTTGAAACTTATTTTGCAGAGCCGGACACTATCTTTGTGTTCAAAATCTTCTATGAAGTACTTGGAGGAGGAACCCGCCTTGCAATGCCAAAGACAATCTGCGCGCCAGACTCGTCGTCATTGAAGCCTGGTTCAGGGGCTACTGAGGGAGTCCTGGATTAGGGGGTGTCCGGATGGCCGGACTATACCTTCAGCCGGACTCCTGGACTATGAAGATACAAGATTGAAGACTCCGTCCCGTGTCCGGAAGGGACTTTCCTTGGTGTGGAAGGCAAGCTTGGCGATACGGATATGTAGATCTCCTACCATTGTAACCGACTCTATGTAACCCTAACCCTACCCGGTGTCTATATAAACCGGAGGGTTTTAGTCTGTAGGACAACGTACACATCAACAATCATACCATAGGCTAGCTTCTAGGGTTTAGCCTCCTCGATCTCGTGGTAGGTCTACTCTTGTACTACCCATATCATCAACATTAATCAAGTAGGACGTAGGGTTTTACCTCCATCGAGAGGGCCCGAACCTGGGTAAAACTTCGTGTCCCTTGCCTCCTGTTACCATCCGGCCTAGACGCACAGTTCGGGACCCCCTACCCGAGATCCGCCGGTTTTGACACCGACAATGCCCTTCATAAAAGCCCACCATTTTTGGTCTTGACTAAAACCTCTGCCAAAAATGGTCTTGCAATTTATGGAGCCATTCTGGATTTTTTGAACAAGCCATAAGTATTTGAATTTGGGCATTTTAAATGCTATAAATATTTTAACATGCTCAAATAATCTTGGAAGTATTTTTAGGCAGTTGGAATATTCCCAAATGTGTCTCAGAATATTTCCAGAGTTTTTGGAAATGAAATAGTATTTATTCTATTTCAATACACATATCAGGAAATAAATAAAAGCAAACAGAAAGAGAGAGAGAGAGAGAGAGAGAGTTAGAGAGCTCGGCCCAGCCCACTGGCTCCTGCCAGGAGGACGAGAGGCGCGTGGCCGGCGCCCGCGGCCACACGCCGGCCACCTCCTGCTTCTGCCGACGCCCCGGGCGCGCCTACGAGTGCCACGCACTCCCCCTCGCTCCCCTCTCATTCTCCCCACTCTCCCCGTGCCCCTCTTCCCCCTCTGGTTCTCTCCCCATCCCCTGCCGAGCGTAGCCGGCACCGCTGACGAGCACCACCGCGGCCACCGTCTCTCCCTCGCTTCTCTGACCGGCCCAGAGGCTCCGCCTCGACCCCTCTTCCTTCCACCCCAAGCCACGCCACCGCGGGAGCCCCACATCGCTGCCACGAGTCGTCTTCCCCGAGCACGGCCGCCGGACTCCATCGACGGATTCGCCGTCGCCAAGCCATCTCTGAGCAAGCCGAGCCCTTCTTCGTGATCGCCGTGAGCTCCTCTATCGAACCCCTCGCTCCCCGCCGTCTATTTCCTCCTTTAGCCTTACTAACCACCGCGGCTGAAGCTCGCCGCCGCCACCGCACATCGCCGTCGTGGCCACAAGCATGTTGGGTCGCAACCGAGCACGCCATCGTCTTCAACGCACTCGCAGGAGCCCGTAGCACCCCCGCACGCCCCTCGCCGTGCCTGCTAGCGACTAGTTCGACCTCGCCCGAACTCCGGCCGCCGCGGACATGCTCACCGCCGTCGTTTCCGGCCACCCCAGCTCCACCCACTGCCAACACTCCACGCGGTTCACTCCCCCATCACGTAGATGGTCTCCGCCATCCTTTTGGTCGCCGGAGTGCAAAACCCGCACGAGTTTGACCACTTTTTGACCATGGACTGACGCGTGGGCCCAGGTTGACTTCCCCCCTGAGCCTATGACAGGTGGGGCCGGCCTGCTAATTAGTTTAGGATTAGTGTTAACTAATTTTAATTAGTTTAGTCACTGACATGTGGGCCCAGGCCCCACTGACAGTTAATTAGTACTAACTTAATCTTGTTAATTAGCTGAGACACTGACAGACAGGGCCCACCAGTCAGGTATGACTGGCCCTGGCGCCTTTGACTCGCTGACGTCATAGTGACGTAGTGCTGACGCATTTATTATTTTTCTGGATTTATTTTTATATAGGAAATTCCAGAAAATAGCCAAAACTTCTAAAAATCATAGAAAATCAACCATAGCTCCAAATCAAACAAATTATATATGAAAAATGATCAGAAAAATTCAATCTATCCATTTGTAATGGTTTCATGCATGACAAAACAAGTTAACCTTGCTGTTTAAGCAAAATAAGATAATGCACTAATAAGGCTACGTTAAATGAACTAACATTTGAATCTTTGATTCAAATGAGTTCATTCCTTTCTGTTTTAGCTTGCATTAGGCCAAGACACATTCATTTTGCCATGTCATAGCATGCATCATATTGTTGCATATTGTCATGTGTTGATAATGTTCGGTGTGTCTTTCGTGGTAGGTTCTGCCTCCGAGGATAACCCCGAGTATCCGTCTGAAGGGCAGTACCCTACTACCACTACATCAGGCAAGCAACCCATTGATCATTCCGATACAAACCCATGTTCTCGCTTCTGCTCTTGTTTACTACATTAAGACAACGCGATTCAAACTGTTGTGTGCTACGATAGTTGAACCCTTATCCTCTGCATGACCTGTCATTGCCACAGTAACTAGATGAAACCCACTAGCATGTGTAGGAGTTGATTGAGCCATCTATGTGATTCCTACCTTGCTATGCCTGCTATGCTTAGAGTTGTGTCAGGTCTGGTTCATCTGGGTGATGGGCTAGAGTGAAATGATTATGTCGGTAATGTGAGGGAGGTGTTGAACATGTTTTGGTAAAGTTATCGATGAGAGGCCATGTAGGAGTACATGGTGGGTTGTTTCATTGAGGCCGTCCATAAGAACCGAGATCTGTATGCATGATTTAAGATTCAGCTACTACCACACATTGGGCCCTGAAATATGACCCCGCTCGACTTACTGACCCCTCTCGTCCTCTGTCCAGGAGTTGCAACTAGTTTCTGGTGTTTGTAGGTTATGTGTTGGCGGCCGTGCGTAGCGCTGACCCTAGGGGTGGGCTATGATGCGGTAGATACACCGTGGCACGGTGTACCGAGTCGCCTGTTTGGTGTCTCAGGAACCCTGCACACATTGTTTGGGGCCGTTGAGGACACCCCGGACGGATCTCCTTGCGGATGGAACCTGAATAGGCAATAAGCCTGGACTAGAGACTTGTGCGGTTAGTCAGGTCGTGGTCTACACCCACGTTGGTTTTCGCTTGAAGTCTGCCGAGCACATGTCGTGTGCAGACGCTAAGTGGTGGAAACATGTGTGATGAAGTACACCCCTGCAGGGTATAAATCTATTCTAATAGCCGCGTCCGCGGTAAAGGACTACTTGGTTGCCTATACAGTTCATAGACAAGTTAATGGATACTACTATAAGACTCAAGATAAGTGTGAGTACCGAGGATGGCCCTCTTCTAGGATGACGAGGGAGGATCCCCGGTGGAGTATTGTGTTGGTGAGTAGTGGACTCGTGTGCGAAAACTATTTTACTAGTGGAGTCTCGTAGGATAGCTTAGCCAAGAGTCAAAGCTGGCTTGCTGCAATAACTCCACCACCTTCTTGAGAATGAGCATGTATAGTAGGTTCTGATGTAAGACTTGCTGAGTACCTTTGTACTCATGTTTGCTTAATTACTATTTTCAGACGACAACACCGTCCCCTCCGATGGGTTTTATGTAGATCTCGACGTCGATGAGTGACCTGCCACCCAGGTGGTGATCATGGCCATGGAGGGCCCTATGTAGATAGATAGGCTTCGAGAAGCCTTCTTTCTTTCTAGTGTCTGTACTCAGACTATTTGCTTCCGCATGTGCTTGTATGCTTGTATGACTTGAGTGTCGGGTCATGTGACCCCTACCTGTATGAACATGTTATGTATGGCTCTCTGGAGCCTTTAAATAAAGTACTTGAGTTGTAGAGTTTTGTTGTGATGCCATGTTGTATGTACTCATATCGGGCATATTGTGTGTATGATTGAAATGCTTGGTGTCGGTGTCAAAACCGGCGGATCTCGGGTAGGGGGTCCCGAACTGTGCGTCTAGGCCGGATGGTAACAGGAGGCAAGGAACACGATGTTTTACCCAGGTTCGGGCCCTCTTGATGGAGGTAAAACCCTACGTCCTGCTTGATTAATATTGATGATATGGGTAGTACAAGAGTAGATCTACCACGAGATCAAGGAGGCTAAACCCTAGAAGCTAGCCTATGGTATGATTGTTGTATGATGAAGTTGTCCTACGGACTAAAACCCTCCAGTTTATATAGACACCGGAGAGGGTTAGGGTTACACAAAGTCGGTTACAATGGTAGGAGATCTTGAATATCCGCATCGCCAAGCTTACCTTCCATGCCAAGGAAAGTCCCATCCGGACACGGGACGAAGTCTTCAATCTTGTATCTTCATAGTCCTGGAGTCCGGCTGAAGGTATAGTCCGGCTACCCGGACACCCCCTAATCCAGGACTCCCTCAGTAGCCCCTGAACCAGGCTTCAATGACGACGAGTCCGGTGCGCAGATTGTCTTCGGCATTGCAAGGTGGGTTCTTCTCCAAATTCCGTGTACCTGCTGAATAATGTCCGATTTTCATAATGTAGCGCAACTTGGCTTCCACGCCCAATAATGGCCGTCATCCATGTGTCAAACGAATGCGAAAAGTCGGGGTGTTTTTACATTCACACCCTAGCCGCATAAACGAGCCGCCTATTTAATGGGATGGGGATTCAGATCCAAACCACACCTTCTTCTCCCCGCGAGTAATCATCAGAGCGCCTCCAGCAAAGGTCCATTCCAACATGGCCAGCCGTCGCAGCTCCTCCTCTCGCCCTTCCAGTCCTAAACCTGGAGACTGGGAGAGGTGCTCCATCCCGCACAGCGAGCTAGTGTCGCTTCAGGCCAAGGGATTTCTCCCTCAGGCCTATATGGTCCCGGTCCGAGCCGGACTCGCCACCTATAATGGTGGAGAGCAAGTGGAGAGCATCCCCAATCCCTCCAAAGGAGAGCGGGTGTGCCTTGTCCCTTATCTAATAAGAGGACTTGGATTTCCAATTCATCCATTTCTCCATGGGCTTCTGGAGTTCTACGGCCTCCAGCTGCACAATCTTACGCCTGCCTCTATATTGCATATCGCGGGCTTCGTCGCCCTTTGCGAGCTGTTCTTGGGTGTCGAGGCTCATTTCGCGCTGTGGAAGAGGTTATTCTGCTTGGTGCCCCGCTCTCAAGAGGGGTCTATATATCAAGTGGGCGGAGCCGAAGTGTGGCGTATCGCCGGGACCGGATATCTATCCGGAACCCCAAAGAAGGCATCTGAGGACTGGCCTTCGGAATGGTTTTATATAGATGATGTCCCGCTGCCGGATCCTATCCGGGTCGGTCTCCCCGAATTTAACAATGCTCCCTTAAAGAAACGCCTGAGCTGGCGTCCGCGGAGCTCTCAGAGAGAAGGCGACACGGACGTCCTTCACCTGATGGGTCGGATAAGACTATTGGCTCATTCCGGACTAACCATGATTGGAGTCATGGCTGCATGCATTATGCGGGGGGTGCAACCGCTTCAATATAGAGGCCACCCCATGTGGGATTTTAATGGGGAGGATGACGCCACCCGTTACGGTCGTAAGGGGCCAGCCTCAGCTGCCACTCTAGTAAAGATCTTATCCTCTTTGTACAAGGGAGAAGAGGAGGAATTCCTCCGCGTCAACCCACAGGGCGGATTTACTATGTACAACCCTCCGAGTTGGGTAAGTGGACAATTGTGCTTACCCATCCGTTTTATATTCCCATGATCAAATATGTAGTCTAACGATTTCAACACAGGAACTGCGTCAGGAAGTAAAGGATATAAACAGCCATCCCCCACAGCCCGAGGATCTAGAACGGTCCCTCGATCCGGACTCCGAAGAGGATCTGGACATATTGGTGGAGCTAATTGACGGGGTGTTTCATCAGCTAAGCAAGGACAATACCTTGGTGGCCATTACGGCTGATTACCCAGGGTTAATCCTGGCCTCCCAGGTAACAGAGAGCGGAGTCTCATCCCCTTGAGATGGAATCCATTCTCACGCATTTCAGTTTTCCTGACAACGACCGTGTTTTGCAGGGGAGGTTTCCGAGGCGGGAGGCCGAACCTGCGGCGGCTAGCCAACGAGGGGCCGCAGGGCCCCGTGGGGTAAAAAGGAATGTAGTCCGGACTGAGACGCCGGCACAAAGGTATAGCGCACCCTCTTTTTCCCTGGTGTTACTCCTTCAGGGCATATTAATGTTCGTGCTACCTTCAGGACGAAGAGACCTCGCCGGACTATATCCGGAGAGGTTGCCAATCGTGCCTCCACCAGCCAGACTCCAACGCCTGGCCCGGAAGCGGAAGCGAACACAAGACGCGCACCGGACGCTCCTCCGACAGGGGATGCAGATAGGCTGTCTGCCACCAATTCCGAGGTGGAGAGTGCCATGAACCACAGGCGTCGCTGGACAGTTCTTCGCGACGCTTGTTTCTCCCAAGAGGCATTAGATGCCTTCAATTCGGGAGATGCGTACCTCCGTGCTGCTCAAAATGGTTTAGCCAGAGCCACGGAGCAATATGTAAAAGACATACGGGTAAGAAAATTTTGGTAAATATATATATACCAGTAGCCCCCGAGACTTGAAATAGTTAGAGTAACTGATTTAAGGATCATTTGTTATGCAGGTTCTTACAGAGAAGAATACCGTACTGTCCCAGGAGCTAGAAGAGTGCAAAGCCCAACTGGAGGCCGCGCTAGCCGCGGTAGGGGAGCCCAAAGAGACCCCCTCTAGTAAGATACACTTCGAAAGATTAGTATTTTGCGAAGTGCGGCGTGGGTGTAAATCTGACAAATCATATTGCAGATGACGCCGGACTGGATCCGGAGAGGCAACAACTCTTACACCGGCTAAAGGCCAGTGAGAGTATGCTGACAAGGGTGAGGCGGGAGAAGAATGATCTTCAGGATGCCAACACCAAGCTGGACGTTGAGCTTAAAGATGTTCGTGGCCAGCTGTCGGACTCTACTAAGGAGAATCAGCGGCTTCGACGCGGCATATTTAGGAAGTGCTTAAGCGAATCTTTGAAAGAAAAGAGTTCGGTGAGGAATTCGACTAACAGAGTAATGTCTGTAGGTATGCTAACGGGTCGTCCTGCAGAGGAGATGCCCGGTTCTACGGGTGACCTTCTTCCCGAGCTCTCGCAACTGCACGAGCGAGTTCGGCAGGCGATGCGAGGCGTTGCCCAAGCCTTATGGCCTTCCCACTCCATGCCCGAGGGCCATGGAGAGCTTTTGGAGAAGCTTAAGGGAGCTCGGTGGCGCTTCCGGTTGTGGAAGATATCGGCCTGCCAACAAGGCTCTAGGAAGGCCTGGGCCATGGTGAAGACGCGGTACATGAAGTCTGACCCAAACCACATGGCCGAGGTCGGACTTGTGGGGCCTGACGGGAAGGAGATCCCTGTAAGCTTAGTGTACGGCCAAGTAGAGTTGGCCGCAAAGTATTCCAAGCAAGACTGTAATTTAGACAGCCTGTTAGATGGTATTGAAGAGGAATACAATCAGTTAGAGTGACTATGTAATTTTTAATTAACATGTGTAATGCCTTCTAGCCGGATTGTAGATCGTTTGTCGTTGCCGACCTTTTCGCTTCAACCTCAGGACCTGACGGTCCGGAGTGTGTCCGAATACCCTACCGGTTATGTAAGAACCGGGGTATGCATGGAGACCAGGCGTAGGGGTCATTAGTGCTTTATCAGACAAGTGCCCAACTAGTTATGTTATATTACATGGTTAGTAAGAAACATCTTCCAGAGAGAATAGTTCTGTTAGGGGTTCCTTTCTCTGGGAGGCATGCCCTAAAGTGCATCTCCGGACTGCAAACGTAGGAAAATCATCTGGGGGCATATATATAAATAAGTAAAAAAGGTCATCTTTTAGTTCACCGACCGAATATTCCCTTAAGAACGCTAGCTTTCGGCTTCACCCAGTCTGAGGTACACATCCGGCTGATCCGGCAGTAACAATCGTAGAGGTGCTCCCTTTACCACCTAGCCGAACAATCGGGAACATAGGGGTAAGCACAGGAGCCAGGCAACCCAGCTTGGCCAAAACTTAAGTCATATCGATGCATATAATGGTGAAGAAAAGGTACATGCGGAAGTTTGACACATGTGGTGGGCGTGAAGCCCGTATAAATAAGCTTCTGTTAAAGAAGCCCCCAGGTTTAATGAGCGCGAGTAGCAGGTCACTTGAGGAGCCTTTAAGGGCTATAAAAGAAAAGAGGGGAAGGAGAGAAATGTAAGACAGAAAATGTAAAAAATGGACAGAGGAAGGAGACAAACACAGAGTCCGGCGTAGGCATAGAATCTTCGGAGACGGGCCGCGTTCCATGGGTTCGGCTCGAGTCGGTTATCCGACGCATCTCGCTGGCGGTATGCTCCACCAGTCAGGACTTGGTCGATTATGAAGGGACCTTCCCACTTGGGCTTCAACTTGTCCTTTTTCTTGTCCGGCAGGCGTAGAACTAATTCGCCAATGTTGTAGTTTTTGGCCCGCACTTCTCTGCTTTGGTATCTTCGAGCCTGCTGTTGATAGAATGCGGAATTGGCTTTTGCCACGTCGCGCTCCTCCTCTAAGGCATCCAAACTGTCTTGCCGATCGAGCTCGGCTTCCCTTTCTTCATACATGCGCACTCGAGGTGAGTCATGAATTATGTCGCAGGGCAAGACTGCCTCTGCGCCGTACACCATAAAAAATGGTGTGTATCCGATGGTGCGATTCGGCGTGGTTCGCAGCCCCCAGAGTATGGAGTCGAGCTCCTCTACCCAGTGCGTGTTAGATTCCTTGAGGGACCGCACTAATCTGGGTTTGATGCCGCTCATGATGAGACCATTTGCATGTTCGACCTGACCGTTAGTTTGTGGGTGATAGACGGAAGCATAATCGAGCTTGATGCCCATGTTTTTGCACCAAAGTTTTACCTCATCGGCCGTAAAGTTCATGCTGTTATCGGTGATGATGCCGTGGGGGATGCCATAACGGTGTACGACCCCGGATATAAAGTCTATCACAGGTCCGGATTCGGCCGTCTTAACAGGCTTGGCTTCTATCCATTTGGTGAACTTATCCACCATGACCAGTAAGTATTTTTTCTTCTGGGTTCCGCCTTTAAGGGGTCCCACCATGTCAAGCCCCTAGACCGTGAAAGGACAAGTGATGGGGATAGTTTGGAGGGCGGTGGGTGGCATATGGCTTTGGTTTGCAAAAAGCTGGCAACCGACGCATTGTTGGACCAAGTCCTGAGCGTCTGCCCGGGCCGTCGGCCAATAAAAGCATGTACGGAAAGCCTTGCTTACAAGGGACCGGGCTGCGGCGTGATGGCCACCGAGTCCGGCATGAATTTCAGCCAGGAGGTTCCGCCCTTCCTCTTCGGAGATGCACCTTTGAAGGACTCCGGTAGTGCTTTTCTTATAAAGTTCTCCCTCATGGACTTTATAGGCTTTAGATCGTCGCACTATACAGCGTGCCTCGTTTTGGTCCTCTGGGAGTTCCTGCCTAGTAAGGTAGGCTAGGAATGGTTCTGTCCACGGGGCAATAACGGCCATTAGTACGTGGGCTGAGGTTGTGATTTCATTGGCAGAGCCTTCGATTATGTCAGATTGTTCGACGTCGGACAGTGCGGTTGGGTCCGGGCTAATATTGCCATGTTCCCCTTCCCATACTACAGATGGCTTGAACAGCCTTTCCAGGAAGATGTTGGGGCGGACCGCATCGTGTTTTGCGCCGATGCGTCCCAGGACGTCTGCTGCCTGATTGTTTTCTCGGGCTATATGGTGAAATTCGAGCCTCTCAAACCGAGCTGACATTTTGAGGACGGCGTTGCGGTAAGCTGCCATTTTTGGATCCTTGGCATCGAAGTCTCCATTTATTTGGGATATCGCGAGGTTCGAATCCCCACGCACCTCTAGTCATTGAATGCCCATGGATACTGCTATCCGGAGACCATGTAAAGGGCCTCATATTCAGCTGCATTGTTGGAGTCCGTGTACATAATCTGGAGTACATATTGAACTGTGTCTCCTGTGGGGGACGTCAAAACGACGCCGACCCCTAGTCCAACCAACATTTTGGAACCGTCGAAGTGCATGATCCAGTTTGAATATGTGCCATACTCTTTAGGGAGTTCGGCCTCCGTCCATTCTGCGATGAAGTCGGCCAAAACTTGCGACTTGATAGCTCGTCGTGGCCTATAAGTTATGTCGAATGGGAGGAGCTCGATGGCCCATTTTGCAATCCGGCCCGTTCCGTCACGGTTGTTTATAATATCGTTGAGTGGTACTTCCGATGCTACTGTGATTGAACAATCTTGAAAGTAGTGTCGTAGCTTCCGGGATGCCATGAATACCGCATATGCAATCTTTTGATAATGTGGGTACCGTGATTTGCATGGGGTGAGGACAGTGGACACATAGTAAACTTGCTTTTGAAGGGGGAATTTGTGTCCATCCATTTCCCGCTCGACGACGAGTACTGCGCTGACAACTTGATGGGTTGCTGCAATGTGCAATAGCATTGGTTCGCCGATGCTTGGCGCGGCCAGGACAGGGTTTGTTGCCAATATGGCTTTTATTTCCTTGAGTCTAGCCATGGCAGCATCCGTCCACTCGAAGTGTTCGGTGCGTCGAAGGAGGCGGTAGAGGGGTAGCGCCTTTTCTCCCAAATGGGAGATAAAGCGGCTTAGAGCCGCAACGCATCCGGTTAATTTTTGTATTTGTTTGAGGTCCTTTGGGATATCCAATTGTGACAAAGCTCGGATCTTGGCTGGATTTGCTTTGATTCCTCTACCGGATACGATGAAGCCCAAGAGCTTTCCGGCTGGAACGCCGAAAACGCATTTTTCCGGATTTAGCTTGATGTCATATGCTCGGAGGTTGTCAAATGTAAGCCTCAAGTCGTCTACTAGAGATTTGACATGTCTTTTTTTACAACCACATCATCCACATATGCCTCTACTGTTTTGCCGATCTGATTTGCCAGACATGTCTAAATCATGCGCTGATATGTTGCGCCGGCGTTTTTGAGCCCGAAAGGCATTGTGTTGAAGTAGAAAGGGCCGTATGGGGTGATGAATGCCGTTGCGGCTTGGTTTGACTCGGCCATCTTGATTTGATGGTAAACGGAGTATGCATCGAGGAAGCACAGCGAATCGTGTCCTGGAGTGGCATCGATAATTTGATCGATGCGGGGGAGGGGGAAGGGATCCTTTGGGAAAGCCTTGTTAAGGTCTTTGAAGTCAACGCACAGGCCCCAGGATTTGTCCTTCTTTGGTACCATCACCAAGTTTGCTAGCCAGTCCGGATGTTTTATATCTCTGATGAATCCGGCCTCCAATAGTTTGGCTAGCTCCTCTCCCATTGCCTGTCTCTTGGGCTCAGAGAAACGCCGAAGGGCTTGTTTGACGGGTTTGGATCCTTTTAGGATATTTAAGCTGTGTTCGGCCAGCCTGCATGGGATTCCTGGCATGTCTGAAGGGTGCCAGGCAAAAATGTCCCAGTTCTCCCGTAGGAATTCTCGCAGTGCGGCGTCTACATCGGGGTTTAATTGTGCCCCGATGGAAGCTATTTTATTGGGGTCCGTTGGATGGACCTGGAATTTGACTATTTCATCCGCTGGTTTAAAGGAGGTGGACTTGGATCTTTTGTCGAGTATCACATCGTCCATGTTTACCGTGGAGCGTAGCGTAGTCAGTTCCTCAGCCACTAGGGCTTCAGACAGTGCCTCAAGGGCCAATGCGACTGTCTTGTTTTCGGCGCGGAGTGCTATGTCCGGATCACTAGCGAGAGTGATGATTCCGTTCGGCCCGGGCATCTTGAGCTTCATGTACCCGTAATGGGGTATTGCTTGGAAGATTGTAAATGCTTCCCGCCCTAGCAGAGCGTGGTATCTGCTACTGAACGGGGCCACTTGGAATGTGACCTCTTCGGACCTGTAATTATCCTGCGTGCCAAACACCACATCTAGTGTGATTTTTCCTGCACAGCGTGCTTCCCGACTGGGGATTATTCCTCTGAAGGTTGTGCTGCTTCGCTCAATGCGGTTCCAGTCTATTCCCATTTTTGAAGGGTTTCCTCATAAATGAGGTTCAATCCGCTGCCTTCGTCCATGAGTACCTTGGTGAGGCGAAAGCCGTCCACTATAGGACTGAGTACCAATGCGGCTGGTGCTCGAGCTGTTCGGAATTTAGGTTCACCACTGGCATCAAAAGTAATAGCCGTGTCACTCCATGGTTTTATTGTTGCTACTTGATAGACTTCGGCGAGGCTGCGGAGTGTTCTTTTTCGCATATTATTTGATGCGAAAGTCTCGAAGACTGTTAAGACTGTACTGGAGTCCCTGAGGTGGCTTTCTGCGGCCTCCAGAATTAGGAGATCTTCGCCCCTTTTGGCCACCTGCCAGAGTATCCAACATGCTCTAAGGCTATGAGTTGGTGTGGCGTCCCCTGTACTATGAATTTTACAGGGTCCATTAAGCCATCCCTCCAGTACGGTTCCCTGCCCTATAGAGGGTTTTGGTTTTTTGGTTTTTAACCCTGGTGTCTGATGATGATGCACCCTTTTATTTCGGACGAGGTTTCTATTCAGGGCCGGATTGTCCCAAAATTTAGTTTTGGTTTTCCGGGCGCTTTCCATCGCACAGTACTTTTGTACTATGGACGCCAAGTCAGCGAAGCGTGTAAGATCACGACGACCCGTGGCATTGAGGATTCCCTTGTCCGTGCAATTATTGCAGTAAATTGAGATTGCGTCTTCCTCGCGGCAGTCCTCTATCCTGTTCATAACCAGGAGGAACCTCGCCCAGTAATGATGTACTATTTCTTCGGGCTTTTTCCTGATTTGGGATAGATCGCTTATGTTCGGGCGGGTGGGTGGAATTAAATCCGGGACTTCACCCAATCTAAGACTCAGAGGCCAAGGAGTTTCCGAACTCTGAAGTTTGGATTCTTGGATGTTGTCCAGTGAATCTAGCCCGTTGCCTGATTCTAAGTTCAGGTCTTGAGTTACATCCTCCCCCCCCCCCCCCCCGCGCGGTTGTCCGGCTTGGAGGGATCGGGAATCCGGACGTAGCTAGTCCTTAATATAGATGAAGAGTCGCCGCACTGTGCCTCTACCACGGCAACGTGATGGGTGACATGGGGAGAATTAATTTCTCTTAGATCGGGTTTAAGCCCAACCTAGTCATAATCCGTAGTGACCCCCAAGGCGGCGATGCGATCCAAGAGCTCGTTTACGGAAGAGAGCTCCATTGGATCTAACTGCTCGACGAGTTCCGAGCTGACATGAAGATTGCTTTTGATGACCCGAGAGGTCACCATCGGCGCAACGGCCGAACAGGCGGTCATGAGAAATCCGCCTAGCCGGAGAGTTTGGCCGACAGCCAAGGCTCCCTTAGTAACGGCGACATATTTAAAGACAGGAAGAGGCATCCTTCCTGATTGCGACGGCACAGAGGAACTCTCAATGAAAGCACCAATGTCGGTGTCAAAACTGGCGGATCTTGGGTAGGGGGTCCCGAACTGTGTGTCTAGGCCGGATGGTAACAGGAGAGGGTTAGGGTTACACAAAGTCGGTTACAATGGTAGGAGATCTTGAATATCCGCATCGCCAAGCTTGCCTTCCATGCCAAGGAAAGTCCCATCCGGACACGGGACGAAGTCTTCAATCTTGTATCTTCATAGTCCTGGAGTCCGGCTGAAGGTATAGTCCGGCTACCCGGTCACCCCCTAATCCAGGACTCCCTCACTTGGTATGAGTGGGATCCGACAATCTAGTTGTTTATCCTTGGCAGCCTTTCTTATGGGGAAATGTAGTCTGGTGTTCCTCGAGCCATAGTAGTCCGCTACAGCCCGGTTCACCGGAGTCTTGCTAGCCCAGCACTACTGCTCAGGACACTTGACTGGCCGGCATGTGTTTCACTTCGTTCCTATGTCTGTCCCTTCGGGGAAATGTCACGCGGTGACATCCGGAGTCCTGCCTAGCCTGCTACAGCCCGGGTTCCCCGGAGTCCTGTTAGCCCAGTGCTACATCCCGGATTCACTCGCTGATGACCGACATGCTCGATGTGATTCATGTATGCCTGTCTCCATAGGTCTGCGCCGCTTTGGGTTCACGACTAGCCATGTCGGCCCGGGTTCTTTGTCATATGGATGCTAGCGACACTATCATATACGTGAGCTAAAAGGCGCAAACGGTCCCGGGCCATGGTAAGGCGACACCCGTGGGGATACCGTGCGTGAGGCTGCAATGTGATATGAGGTGTTACCGGCTAGATCGATGTGACTTGGAATCGGGGTCCTCACAGCGTTGGCATCAGAGTCGGACTGCCTGTAGGTTCGTTGAGCCAAACTGGTCAATGTCGAGTCTAGAAATGCTTTAGTTATATGTAGGGGAATTGATTGTGGGAAGGAACATAAGGCTCTTTTTACTCCTTACCTTATGCCCTCTGAGCTGACTCATTCTCTTCTCATTCAACGTGGGTTAAGGACTAGGCTCTCTTCTTCTATGAGGTTCACGTGTTACTAATCCGTAGTAGCTTATAGGATTGTTGTTACAAGCCTTAGTGCAGTTTCTACTACTTTTAGTATGTTGCCAGTTGAATCAGAACCTTGATATGATGTTGTTGAGTGGTATTGCAAACTGTTGTGGATGTCTCAAATCTTTTTCTGAGCATTTACAGCCGTTATGCTGTCCAATTTTCCCTAGAAATTCTAATGTCTTTGCATTGTGGTTGTGCTTTCAGATGGCCACCCGCGCTCAAAACCAAGTGGTTCGCCTGACCCGGTGCCTCGATGTGCCCGGTCATACTACTATGTTAGTCCGGGTAATGATCGATACGGGTTACCGTTGGTATCCCGAATACACTGTCGAAGAGCAATTCCGAGACTTCAACCAGAGCCAGTACCTCTGTACCGTCAGGATATATCCCTCTTATCCTGGAGCCACTGAGCCCCTTCACTGTTGAGATGGCTGTGCAGGATGCTGCCTATTCCATGATGACCATCATGCGAGTCCGGACTGGCCTGCTTCGGAACACCGACTTTCGTTATATGCCAGCTTCACTTCCGGGAGCGCAAGGGTATCTCCAGGCTATCTATGCTGACCCCACACATGAGGAGTCACTACTCCGCACCACTGCCGAGATGCTCGAGGATAAGGACCGCGAAAATCGGGCCTTGAGTATGGAGCTTTTTAACTCTCGTGCTGATCACTGGGCCACTTTGACTTGGTTTGCACCGGCAGTACACGCAGGATACATGGATCTGAGGGATCGGTACCCTATACGGTCTGGATTGTCAGATTGTATGGAGTGGCGCGATGTAGGAGGCATCACCCCTCCTCGTGGTCCCCGTCTGCCACCACCTCTGGGACCAAGGCCACATCCGAGTCCCTTTGGTCCACAGGGTCCACAGGAACGTCTGTTCCCAGATGATCATGTTTCACTTCCAGGCTTTGGTGGCGACTTCTATGAGGATTACTACGGAGCCGTTTGAGCTAGTAGTAGTTTCACTAGGATTGTAGTAGTTGTATTCTCCACAGTCCTGCGTGACCGTGGGATACGACTTGGTGTGTATCAATTCTGGAGGTGTAGACAAATAATGTATAGGAGCTTGGAATGCCTCCGATGAGATGTAACGTCTTTCATCATAGTTGTACTGTAGCCTGGGCTTGTACTAAACTATGTATGGTGTGTATGACCGTTGGTATATATGGCAGCTCTATATTACCATGACATACGAATGAACATCTTAGCATTCCATGTTATCCATTACATTCTGCACTTCCTTGCTAAGTTTGTGCCATCCTTATCTAAACCGTTGTCTTGTTTTCTCCTAGGATGGTTAACACCTGCAGCAACCCTACTGCCTCGGAGCAGGGGGAAGCCAGTGCAGCTAGGGGTGAAAATCTGCCTCACCCGCCTTCTCTGGCCGAAGTGATGCTGTAGGCGGAAAGAAACAAGCATGAGACTAACCGCTTGCTAGAGCGGATTGAGCAGAACACTGCACGCCATCAGCGAAATGATTTGGTGTCAATCAATGACTTTATCAAGCTGTATCCACCAAAGTTTAACCATTCCGTCGAGCCCCTCGACGCGGATGACTGGCTTCGCAGCATCACCCACAAGCTACGTTCTGCCAACGTAGTCGAAGCTGATAAGGTTACTTATGCTGCCTATCACCTCGAAGGCCCTGCTAGCCTTTGGTGGGAAAACTTTGAAGCTATGCGCCCGGTCGGCCAAATCACTACTTGGGCTGAATTCAGTGAGGCTTTCCGTGAGCATCACATCCCGGAAGGTCTCTTAGATCGCAAGAGGGAAGAGTTCTGCAATTTCACCCAAGGAAGACTGACTGTGGATGCATATAGTCGTGAATTTGGGAATCTGGCATGTTATGCTCCTAAAGAAGTATCTACCGACGCTAAGAAGCAGGCAAGGTTCCGCAAGGGACTTATCCCTGAGCTTCGCCGCGATCTTTGTCTGCACGAGTGCACCTCCTTTCAGAAGTTGGTCAACAAAGCCATCAGTGCTGAGACAGGCCAGTCTGATTATGACGCTTCATGCAAGCACTCTCGTGATTTTGGCTCTTCATTCGGCTCTGGATCTCAGAAGCGCCGGGTGTGGATTCCAAGCATGGCACTGCCACCCAGGTTCATTCCGAGGCCATCGCCTCGTCCCAACCAGCAGTTTGCACCGTCCAAGCCCTATGGTGGCCCCGCTGCTAATGCTGCTCCACGCCCCAATGTTGTGACATGTTTCAAGTGTGGAGAGCCGGGTCACTATAGTCGAGAGTGTCCCCAGAACAACAGCCCCAATCAGTCTGGAAAGTCCGTTGGCCGTGGTAAGCCAGCGGGAAAGACATTCTACGCTAAGCCGGTCACCACTACACTGGCCATGTCAACTATGTTTCAGCCGAGGAGGCTCATGAGGATCCTAATGTCGTCCTTGGTACGCTCCTTGTTAATTTCCATCCGGCATCTGTTCTTTTCGATACTGGAGCATCTCATTCATTCATATCCGAGAACTATGCTCGATTGCATAACACGACATTCTGTGACATGCCCACTTCCATGGTAATTCAAACTCCGGGTTCCAAATGGCAAACTTCTAGAGTAAGTCATGGGAACAAAATTCTTGTCGATAGACTTGTCTTTCTTGCATCTTTAATAGCTCTCAAGTCCTCGGGCATTAACATCATCTTGGGTATGGACTGGATGTCAGCTCATTATGCTAAGATTGATTGTGCCACTAGAACTGTTCAACTTACTCACCCATCGAGCAAGACAGTCAATGTCTTAACTCGAGTGGCCAAGCGCCAGCTTTACTCCCTAAATGCCAACCCCCTTCCAGACCTTGAGGATATTCTGGTAGTCCGAGACTTTCTGGATTTCTTTCCAGAAGAACTGCCAGGTGTTCCACCGGACAGGGATGTCGAGTTTGTGATAGACCTTGTTCCAGGAACCGTTCCAATTTCTAGGAGACCCTATAAGATGGCACCCTTAGAACTAGCCGAGCTTAAGAACCAACTCGATGAGTCCTCGAAAAGGGGTTTCATCCGTCCTAGTTCCTCTCCTTGGGCTTGCCCCGTCCTCTTTGTCAAGAAGAAGGATGGAACAGATCGGATGGTTGTAGATTACCGACCTGTCAACTTGGTCACTATCAAGAACAAGTATCCGCTTCCCAGGATCAACGATCTGTATGACCAGCTCGCTGGATCCTCAGTCTTTTCCAAGATGGATTTGAGGTTGGGCTACCATCAAATCAAAATCAGAAACGGGGACATTCCCAAAACGGCCTTTGTTACTCGTTATGGCCAATACGGGTACACCATTATGTCCTTCGGTTTAACCAATGCTCCAACCACCTTCTCTCGGTTAATGAACTTGGTCTTCATGGAGTATTTGGATAAATTCGTCGTAGTATACCTCGATGACATACTCATCTACTCCAAGAATGAAGAGGAACATGCCGAACATCTAAGGCTGGTATTAACGAAACTTCGAGAGCATCGCCTTTATGCCAAATTCTCCAAGTGTGAATTTTGGTTGCCAGAAGTGACCTATCTAGGCCATGTAATCTCTGGTAAGGGTATAGCTCTCGATCCCGAGCGAGTGCAATCCGTCCTTGATTGGACTCTACCTGAGACGGTCAAGCAAGTTCGGAGCTTCCTTGGCTTAGCGAGCTATTGCCGCCGCTTCATTGAGAATTTCTCCAAGGTTGCTAAACCTCTAACTGAACTCCTCAAGAAAGATAAAAAGTTCGAGTGGACCCCACAGTGCGAGTTCAGCTTTCAGGAACTGAAGAGATGCCTAACATCTGCTCCCGTACTGGTACCACCAGATTTCTCCAAGGACTTTATTATCTATTGCGATGCCTCGCGACAAGGACTAGGTTGCATACTCATGCAAGATCGTCAGGTAATTGCCTATGCTTCACGGCAATTACACCCACATGAGGAAAACTATCCCACACATGATCTAGAGCTTGCAGCTGTAGTCCATGCACTCAAAACTTGGCGACATTACCTCCTCGGTAATCGTTGCGAGATCTTCACCGATCACCAAAGTTTGAAATATATCTTCACCCAACCGGATTTGAATCTTAGGCAACGACGTTGGGTCGAGTTGATCTCGGATTATGACTTAGGAATAACTTACACCCCGGGCAAAGCCAATGTCATGGCTGATGCGCTAAGTCGTAAATCTTATTGTAACAACCTGATGTTACAACAAAGTCAACCACTTCTCCATGAGGAATTTCGTAAGCTTAATCTTCACATTGTTCCTTGAGGATTCCTATCCACCCTGGTGGCGAAGCCTAACCTTACGGATCAAATTATAACTGCCCAGAAACGTGATAAGGGCATATCCCGGATTAAGGAAAACATCACTAGCGGAGTTGCTAAATGTTTTTCCATGGATGAGCGAGGTGTTGTCTTCTTCGAGAACCTCTTGGTGGTTCCCAAGAAACAACATTTACGCCAGTTGATTCTTAAGGAAGCTCATGACTCCCCTCTCACCATTCATCCCGGTAGTACCAAGATGTATCAAGACCTACGCCAGAGGTTTTGGTGGACTAGGATGAAGAGAGAAATTGCTCAATATATTGCTAGCTGCAACGTCTGTCGTCGTGTTAAAGCAGAGCATCAACGGCCTGCTGGCACCCTTCAACCTCTGGCTATTCCTAAGTGGAAATGGGATAAAATCAGTATGGATTTCATTACTAGGTTTCCCAGGACCAAGAGAGGGAATAATGCCATCTTCATCGTGACCGACCGTCTTTCCAAAGTAGTCCATTTCCTACTTGTTCGTGAGAGTATCAGCGCTAGTCAGCTAGCTGAATTATACATCTCCTGAATAGTGTCTCTTCATGGTGTCCCATTGGAAATTAACTCAGATCGTGGGAGTCTCTTCACCTCTTGATTTTGGGAAAGTTTCCAAAATGCTGTGGGAACTTGTCTCTCTTTTAGCACCGCCTTCCATCCTCAATCAAGTGGTCAAGTAGAGCGAGCAATCAAATTCTGGAAGATATGCTCCGAGCTTCTGTCATCTCATTCGGAATGGGTTGGGAGAAATGCCTTCTATTCACGGAATTTGCCTATAACAATAGTTATTAAGTTAGCTTGGGGAAAGTTCCTTTCAAAGTTCTCTATGGACGAAAATGTCGAACGCCTCTTAACTGGTCAGAAACCGGGGAAAGACAACTCTTTGGCCCGGATATGATTCAGGAAGCAGAAGAGCAGGTTCGCGTTATTCGTGAGAAATTGAAAACAGCACAATCTCGTCAAATCGTAAACATAAGCTCATGACTTATGAAGTCGGCGAGAAGGCTTACCTTCGGGTTACTCCGTTAAAGTGAACCCATCGTTTCGATATCAAAGGCAAATTGGCTCCTCGTTACATCGGACCCTTTCACATTCTTGCCAAATGAGGAGAAGTTGCCTACCAATTGGAACTACCTTTGCATCTTTCTAGAGTTCACGATGTCTTCCACGTTTCTCAACTCAGGCGTTGCTTCGTGGATCCTATCCGTGGAGTGGACCATGAAACGCTTGATCTACAAGATAACCTCTCATATCGGAAATATCCCGTTCATATCCTTGATCAAGCCGAGCGTACCACTCGACGCCATAATATCAAGTTTCTCAAGGTTCAATGGTCACACCATTCCGAGAAAGAAGCCACTTGGGAAAGGGAGGATCGTCTTCGACTCAAGTACCCCACCTTCTTCCCGGAGGATCCTAAATCTCGGGACGAGATTCTTTTGAGTGGGGGTGAGTTGTCACATCCCTACTTTTAGCCATGCATTAGGGTTGGATGAACTTGTGCATCATGTTTAAATTTCTCTTAAACTTGAAATGGGGCCTAATCAACCCCAGCACCCCCCCTAAAAAGGCTAATTTCCAATAATTGGAATTTCAGTGAACCCAAAATGCCCTTCATAATAGCCCACCATTTTTGGTCTTGACTAAAACCTCTGCCAAAAATGGTCTTGCAATTTATGGAGCCATTCTGGATTTTTTGAACAAGCCATAAGTATTTGAATTTGGGCATTTTAAATGCTATAAATATTTTAACATGCTCAAATAATCTTGGAAGCATTTTTAGGCAGTTGGGAATATTCCCAAATGTGTCTCTGAATATTTCCAGAGTTTTTGGAAATGAAATAGTATTTATTCTATTTCAATACACATATCAGGAAATAAATAAAAGCAAACAGAAAGAGAGAGAGAGAGAGAGAGAGAGAGAGAGAGAGAGAGAGAGTTAGAGGACTTACCTGTCGCCTGGCCTGGCCCAGCTCGGCCCAGCCCACTGGCTCCTGCTAGTCGTCCTCCTCCTCTCGCCAGGAGGACGAGAGGAGCATGGCTGGCACCCGCGGCCACACGCCGGCCACCTCCTGCTTCTACCAACGCCCCGGGCGCGCCTACGAGTGCCACGCACTCCCCCTCGCTACCCTCTCATTCTCCCCACTCTCCTCGTGCCCCTCTTCCCCCTTTGGTTCTCTCCCCATCCCCTGCCGAGCGCAGCCGTCGCCGCTGACGAGCACCACTGCGGCCACCGGCTCTCCCTCACTTCTCTGACCGGCCCAGAGGCTCCGCCTCGACCCCGTCTTCCTTCCACCCCGAGCCACGCCACCGCAGGAGCCCCACATCGCCGCCACGAGTTGTTTTCCCCGAGCACGGCCACCGGACTCCATCGACGGATTCACCGTCGCCAAGCTGTCTCCGAGCAAGGCGAGCCCTTCTTCGTGATCGCCGTGAGCTCCTCTACCGAACCCCTCGCTCCCCACCGTCTATTTCCTCCTCTAGCCTTACTAACCACCGTGTCTGGAGCTCGCCGCCGCCACCGCACGTCGCCGTCGTGGCCACAACCACGTTGGGTCGCAACCGAGCAAGCCATCGTCTTCAACGCACTCGTAGGAGCCCGTAGCACCCCCGCACGCCCCTCGCCGTGCCTGCTAGCGACTAGTTCGACCTCGCCAGAACTCCGGCCGCCGCGGATGTGCTCGCCGCCAACGTTTCCGGCCACACCAGCTCCACCCACTGCCACCACTCGACGCGGCTCACTCCCCGCATCACGTAGATGGTCTCCGTCGTCCTTTTGGTCGCCGGAGTGCAAAACCCGCACTGCTCCGCCACGTCTGGCCTCGCCGGCGGCTAAACGCCGGCGAGTTTGACCACTTTTTGACCGTGGACTGACACATGGGCTAGGTTGACTTCCCCCCTGAGCCTATGACAGGTGGGGCCGACCAGCTAATTAGTTTAGGATTAGTGTTAACTAATTTTAATTAGTTTAGTCACTGACATGTGGGCCCAGGCCCCACTGACAGTTAATTAGTACTAACTTAATCTTGTTAATTAGCGGAGACACTGACAGACAGGGCCCACCAGTCAGGTTTGACTGGCCCTGGCGCCTTTGACTCGCTGACGTCATAGTGACGTAGTGCTGACGCATTTATTCTTTTTCTGGATTTATTTTTATATAGGAAATTCCAGAAAATAGCCAAAACTTCTAAAAATCATAGAAAATCAACCATAGCTCCAAATCAAACAAATTATATATGAAAAATGATCAGAAAAATTCAATCTATCCATTTGTAATGGTTTCATGCATGACAAAACAAGTTAACCTTGCTGTTTAAGCAAAATAAGATAATGCACTAATAAGGCTATGTTAAATGAACTAACATTTGAATCTTTGATTCAAATGAGTTCATTCCTTTCTGTTTTAGCTTGCATTAGGCCAAGACACATTCATTTTGCCATGTCATAGCATGCATCATATTGTTGCATATTGTCATGTGTTGATTATGTTCGGTGTGTCTTTCGTGGTAGGTTCTGCCTCCGAGGATAACCCCGAGTATCCGTCTGAAGGGCAGTACCCTACTACCACTACATCAGGCAAGCAACCCATTGATCATTCCGATACAAACCCATGTTCTCCCTTCTGCTCTTGTTTACTGCATTAAGACAACGCGATTCAAACTGTTGTGTGCTACGGTAGTTGAACCCTTATCCTCTGCATGACCTGTCATTGCCACAGTAACTAGATGAAACCCACTAGCATGTGTAGGAGTTGATTGAGCCACGTATGTGATTCCTACCTTGCTATGCCTGCTATGCTTAGAGTTGTGTCAGGTCTGGTTCATTTGGGTGATGGGCTAGAGTGAAATGATTATGTCGGTAATGTGAGGGAGGTGTTGAACATGTTTTGGTAAAGGTATCGATGAGAGGCCATGTAGGAGTACATGGTGGGTTGTTTCATTGAGGCCGTCCATAAGAACTGAGATCTGTATGCGTGATTTAAGATTCAGCTACTACCACACATTGGGCCCTGAAATATGACCCCGCTCGACTTACTGACCCCTCTCGTCCTTTGTCCAGGAGTTGCAACTAGTTTCTGGTGTTTGTAGGTTATGTGTTGGCGGCCGTGCGTAGCGTTGACCCTAGGGGTGGGCTATGATGCGGTAGATACACCATGGCACGGTGTACCGAGTCGCCCGTTTGGTGTCTCGGGAACCCTGCACACATCGTTCGGGGCCGTTGAGGACACCCCGTCCGGATCTCCTTGCGGATGGAACCTGAATAGGCAATAAACCTAGACTAGAGACTTGTGCGGTTAGTCAGGTCGTGGTCTAGACCCACGTCGGTTTTCGCTTGAAGTCTGCCGAGCACATGTCGTGTGCAGACGCTAAGTGGTGGAAACATGTGTGATGAAGTACACCCCTGCAGGGTATAAATCTATTCTAATAGCCTCGTCCGCGGTAAAGGACTACTTGGTTGCCTATACAGTTCATAGACAAGTTAATGGATACTACTAAAAGACTCAAGATAAGTGTGAGTACCGAGGATGGCCCTCTCGTAGGATGACGAGGGAGGATCCCCGGTGGAGTATTGTGTTGGTGAGTAGTGGACTCGTGTGCGAAAACTATTTTACTAGTGGAGTCTCGTAGGATAGCTTAGCCAAGAGTCAAAGCTGGCTTGCTGCAATAACTCCACCACCTTCTTGAGAATGAGCATGTATAGTAGGTTCTGATGTAAGACTTGCTGAGTACCTTTGTACTCATGTTTGCTTAATTACTATTTTCAGATGACAACACCGTCCCCTCCGATGGGTTTTATGTAGATCTCGACGTCGATGAGTGACTTGCCACCCAGGTGGTGATCATGGCCATGGAGGGCCCTATGTAGATAGACAGGCTTCGAGAAGCCTTCTTTCTTTCTAGTGTCTGTACTCAGACTATTTGCTTCCGCATTTGCTTGTATGCTTGTATGACTTGAGTGTCGGGTCATGTGACGCCTACCTGTATGAACATGTTATGTATGGCTCTCTGGAGCCTTTAAATAAAGTACTTGAGTTGTAGAGTTTTGTTGTGATGCCATGTTGTATGTACTCATATCGGGCATATTGTGTGTATGATTGAAATGCTTGGTATGAGTGGGATCCGACAATCTAGTTGTTTATCCTAGGCAGCCTTTCTTATGGGGAAATGTAGTCTGGTGTTCCTCGAGCCATAGTAGTCCGCTACAGCCCGGTTCACCGGAGTCCTGCTAGCCCAGCACTACTGCTCAGGACACTTGACTGGCCGGCATGTGTTTCACTTCGTTCCTATGTCTGTCCCTTCGGGGAAATGTCACGCAGTGACATCTGGAGTCCTGCCTGGCCTGCTACAGCCCGGGTTCCCCGGAGTCCTGTTAGCCCAGTGCTACGGCCCGGATTCACTTGCTGATGACCGACATGCTCGATGTGATTCATATATGCATGTCTCCATAGGTCTGCGCCGCTTTGGGTTCACGACTAGCCATGTCGGCCCGGGTTCTCTATCATATGGATGCTAGCGACACTATCATATACGTGAGCCAAAAGGCGCAAACGGTCCCGGGCCATGGTAAGGCGACACCCGTGGGGATACCGTGCGTGAGGCCGCAATGTGATATGAGGTGTTACCGGCTAGATCGATGTGACTTGGAATCGGGGTCCTGACATGAAGTGTCGTCGCGGAGGGTTTCTCCTAATCCGCCAAGGCCAGAGGGTAATCCTTTGGCCACCCGAAGTCCTCAGTATTCGGCTCCTAAAGAGAGCAACAAAAAGAGTCCGGAACCGTACAGTGTGCGGTCGGACGCAGTAAAGGATCTTCTGGAGCAAGCGGCCATCTCAGAAGCACATCATACGCTAATGGGTATGGTGATTGAAAGGATTTCATCCGCCGAAAGCGGGTTGCATGAAGCTTTTGTGAGTCTGCTGAAAGGCTTTGAGGTACGTGAAATAGTGTGTGTTTTTGACAGTACCGCACATGTTAGGTGTGCCCTATGCAGATAGTAGCCCCTGAGACTCTGGTTGCCATCGAGAACGGCGGAAACAGAGGATCATGGTCCTAGGTAATAATCAGACCGCCATCATGTGCAGGTGGCTGAAGGTCCAGTGGCTAGCCGGACTAGTGAGTTTGCCGAGCTGAAGCGGCAACTTGATGCGGCAGATGCCGACATCGTGCTTGTCAACAAGCGGCTCGACGAGGCACAGGGTATGTGATTTCGCCGGTGATCAACACATAGTAAGAGGAGCATGATGCCAGTATCTTTAATATGTTGTGACTGCAGATGGAGCTTCCACCGTGGAGACCCTTCGGGCGGAACTTGCCCCAGCCAAGGAACAAGCCAGAAATAGCGATGCGGCCGCTCTAAAGGCGGTCGAAGAGCTAAGGGCCGAACAGGCCGCGCATTGCCAGAGAAAGGAAAGAATGGACAAGATGGCCATTGAGTTGAAAGATGCCGCCGACCGTTACCAGCTTCTTGAGAAGGCCACGGTAGCAGCCAAGGAAGCCTGCTCTAAAATCAGAGCGGCGAAGAAGGAGCTACGTCAAGCTGGGGATATCACAGCTGGGAAGCCCTTTTTGTTGCGGACTAAGTTCGGAGATCCGAAGTATGCCCCTCTTGATCAACTATGGAGTTCTGCAGACGCATACATGGAATTAGCAGCAAGTGCTGCTGATGCGGCCGAGTACTCCAAGGATCAAGAAGACCGTGAAGTGAAAAAGTTGTTCTGGTCATAGTTCCATGCTCCAGTGCGTCCACTGCTGTTGAATGAGCGAATGGCCGAGTGGGCCAAGCTCCATAGGTTGTCCGGACTTGCCACAAGGTTTGTTGTGGATCATCTGTGGCCGGAAGGGCCAAGGCCGAATAGTTACTTTAGTTTGGTGCAACAATTCCTTAGTGTTGTGCCGCACATCAACGCTATGAAGAGGTCGGCGTGCATAGAGGGTGCGCGTATGGCACTTGCCCGTGTCAAGACATACTGGGCAGAGATGGAGGCCCCCGCTATTGCAACACAGGGTTCGGCCGTGGGCCAAGTAGCTGCCGAGCACTACTTTGAAGAAGTCCTTGAAGGCGCTCGTTCTATAGAGGCTCAGTGCTCGAAGAATATTATGTTCTAGTGACATGTGTTCCCATTGTAAAAACAGTGTTTTATTGAATTATAAAGGCCGTGTTTATACTTTTACCTGAAAGTATTATGATGCCTCCTGTGCGACCGTTTATGTATATATGTATATGACCTGAAAGATTGCAGTCGTTGGCTTCAGCCCCCACGCATATAATGTGGGGGTGTTCGCAAAAAACGCGTATTCACACTTGATCCAACGTCTTGGTCCATGAAGGAGGTGGTAGCGCAGCGAACGAGGCAATCAGACTATATTGCTTTAACACTTTCACTTAGCCATAGGAGTTTGACGGCGAGACTACTATATAGCCCCTGGTACTTCCGTGCTCGTCCGAATATGTGGCACGTACGTACATGACTGGGAAACGGCCCTTCGTTAATGTGGAGGAATCCCGAAGATTCCGGTATGTCATCGAGTGGTTGACCAGTCTCGCGCTTTATCATGACAGTCAGTTTTCGGCTTTCTCTACTGAGGTGCTCATCCAGATGAACCATGGCACAATCGTAGTAGTTCTCCCGGTGCCGCCTTAGCCGATAGAGCGGAACATAAGGTAGCAAAACACGGGAGCCGGGCAAACCCAACATTTGACCAAAGACATGATTCGGAGCTGATGCATATAAGGCCAAACTCGCGACGCCGAACACTCCCTAAGGTATTCGGTCCTTATAACATATGCCGGGCTGAGCAGTGCCCTTAATAATAAACCCCGAGTGTCCAAGTACATGCAATATCCTAATGTGGCCACATGCCAATAACGTCAGCATCCTTCTCGGTTGTATTGAGTATCCGGAGGATGTGAACAACAAGAGACAGTAAAAAAGGTTTACGCAGGGTCTTAATCTGAAAAGAAACCTTTAAGCGGGTCCCTGCTGCACGTCTGCGCCTGTGTCTCTGTTGTGCCGTGTCCTGGACGGGTGTAGCACGATTGTCATCTGTAAAAGAGAAGAACTTATGTGAAAGTTGGCGTGCCAAAGAAAATTGGTTATTATCAATAAACCATTAAAATTCAAGATAAGTCAAGTTGAGCCGAACTAGCCCTGATTACACGCGGGAAGCCCCTGGTACCGTATATGAGGGTTTAACCATCAAACCAATCTCATGTATATGTAGTGATGCGCCGGACTCGTCTAACCGTGTCTGTGGTCTTGACGACCTGTCATTTATTCTGGTTGGTGAGGCCGTCTAGTGCTCGGTGATACGTGTCCAACGTATCTATAATTTTTGATTGTTCCATGCTATTATATTATCTGTTTTGGATGTTTATGGGCTTTATTAGACACTTTTATATTATTTTTGGGACTAACCTATTAACCCAGAGCCCAGTGCCAGTTTCTGTTTTCCCCTTGTTTTCGAGTATCACAGAAAAGGAAAATCAAACGGAGTCCAATTGACCTGAAACTTCACGGAACTTATTTTTGGAAGGAAAGCAACCCGGGAGACTTGGAGTGCACGTAAGGGAAGCAACGAGGAAGCCACGAGGCAGGGGGCACGTCCTCCACCCTCGTGGGCCCCTCGTGGCCCCCCTAACGTACTTCTTCCGCCTATATTTCTCCATATACCCTAAAACGATAGGGGAGCACAATAGATCGGGAGTTCCACCGCCAGAAGCCTCCATAGCCACCGAAAACTAATCTAGACCCGTTCCGGCACCCTTCCGGAGGTGGAATCCCTCTCCGGTGGCCATCTTCATCATCTCGGTGCTCTCCATGACGAGGAGGGAGTAGTTCTCCCTCGGGGCTGAGGGTATGTACCAGTAGCTATGTGTTTGATCTCTTTCTCTCTCTCTCTCTTGTTCTTGAGGTGGTACGATCTTGATGTATCGCGAGCTTTGCTATTATAGTTGGATCTTATGATGTTTTCTCCCCCTCTACTCTCTTGTAATAGATTGAGTTTCCCCTTTGAAGTTATCTTATCGGATTGAGTCTTTAAAGATTTGAGAACACTTGATGTATGTCTTGCCATGCGTATCTGTGGTGACAATGGGATACCACGTGATTCACTTGATGTATGTTTTGGTGATCAACTTGCGGGTTCCACCCATCAACCTATGCATAGGGGTTGGCACACGTTTTCGTCGTGATTCTCCAGTAGAAACTTTGGGGCACTCTTTGAGGTTCTATGTGTTGGTTGAATAGATGAATCTAAGATTGTGTGATGCATATCGTATAATCATACCCACGGATACTTGAGGTGACATTGGAGTATCTAGGTGACATTAGGGTTTTGGTTGATTTGTGTATTAAGGTGTTATTCTAGTATGAACTCTAGGGCTGTTTGTGACACTTATGGGAATAGCCCAATGGATTGATTGGAAAGGATAACTTTGAGGTGGTTTCTTACCCTACCATAATCTCTTTATTTGTTCTCTGCTATTAGTGACTTTGGAGTGACTCTTTGTTGCATGTTGAGGGATAGTTATGTGATCCAATTATGTTATTATTGTCGAAGGAACTTGCACTAGCGAAAGTATGAACCCTAGGCCTTATTTCCTAGCATTGCAATACCGTTTACGCTCACTTTTACCACTTGTTAGAGCATCTCTAGTGGAACGTGTAAATTTGGACGTGTATATCTCCATATACACGTCCATATACACCTTGCTAAATTATACACCTCCCAGTTTTTCAGTGGAACGTGTAAATTAGGACATGTATATTCCAATGGCTATATTTTCAAACGGCTATATTTCCAACGGCCATATTTCCGATCTATATAAACCACTCCTACCACCTCTTCCAGCACACTTCTCTCCTCACTTAGATTTTCTATCGTTTCTCACGCAACACAATGAACACATCCACTTGGGACATGAGTTCTTCGTCATCTTCATCTGGCGACGATGAACTCATACTTGCAGGATTCGCCGAGCGCGAGGAGGAAGAGAGGAAGAACGCTCGACGCCATGGCGGTTCCAAGCATGGACGTCAGTCAATCGATCGAGGAAGAGATGCCGGATTTCTTCTTCTATGGGACGACTACTTCAAAGAAGTTCCTCGCTTTCCCGAACATTTGTTTCGATGAAGGTTCGTAATTAGTATACTTCTCTGCTTTGGTCCTTTTTTCATTTCCCTGTCTCATTTAATTTTTATGCACAGATTTAGGATGTCGCGTACTTTGTTCAACCGCATAGCTGATGGTATACTTGAGCATGACTATGATGATTATTTTACGCAAAAAAGAAGTGCCTCTGGAGCTCTTGGGTTACATCCTTTGCAAAAGATGACCGCGGCGATGCGGATACTAACATATGGAGTAGCAGCTGATTATGTTGATGAGTACATCCGGTCCGCTGAGTCTACTAATTTAGAGTCTTGCAAGAAATTTGTGATCAAAATTTGTGAAGTTTTTGGGGAAAAGTACCTGAGATCTCCAAATGAAGAAGACATTGCTAGGTTACTTGCAATAGGGGAGGAAAGAGGATTTCCTGGTATGTTAGGGAGCATAGATTGCATGCACTGGGGGTGGGAAAATTGCCCCAAAAAATGGCATGGCATGTTTAAAGGCCATGTGAGCGAGCCCACTATGATCTTGGAAGCAGTTGCTTCACAAGATCTTTGGATTTGGCATGCTTATTTTGGTTTACCAGGGTCTCTGAATGATATAAATGTTCTTCAACGTTCTCCTGTTTTTACAAAGCTAGCCGAAGGCCAAACTCCTCCAGTGAATTATAGCATCAATGGCCATCAGTACACAATGGGGTATTACCTTGTAGATGGTATCTATCCACGGTGGGCAACATTTGTGAAGAGCATACCAGCTCCAACTAGCAGAAAGCATAAAACTTTTGCCAAGAAGCAAGAGGGGGCTAGGAAAGATGTGGAACGAGCCTTTGGAGTTCTGCAATCCCGTTTTGCCATTGTTCGTGGACCTGCTAAAGGATGGAAACGTAAAGAAATCACTGATGTCATGAAAGCTTGTGTCATAATGCACAATATGATAGTTGAAGAGGAGCGACAAACTGGTCGGCAAAGCTGCACTTTTGAGGCAATGGGAGAAAGAGTCACAGTCTCTCGTACTCATGCGAAAGAACTGAGCTCTTTTAGTCAGATGACTCAACGGATTAGAAATTTCGATGAACATGATCAGCTTAAACTTGATCTAATTGACCATGTTTGGCAAAAGTTTGGAAACGAGTAATCCATGTCTTTGTAATGCAGCTATCAATAAAAATATTTATGCAATGAGTGATGTAATCCATGTCCTCAACTAGCAGAAAGCAGTAAATAGTTCTTACAAGTACAACATATAGCTCACATTACCCTAGGCCGCGAGCAAGGATCTCCATCTGCTTAGCTTGGTAGAACTGCTTTTGAACATCAGTCATACCACTTGTGTCGATGAGCATGACCCTCTCATCTAATTCAAACTGTCTCCGTGCATCCTCCCTCTCGTTTCGTGCATCCTCATTCTTTTTGAGTGCAATCTCCTCTTTTCGCAATTCCAATTCCTGTGCATAGCGGGCATTTCTTGTCGCCTCTTTGATCTCATCCTTCTCTAGCTTTGCTGCCCACACAGTTTCTAATGACAGCTTGCAAGCACTGTCATCAGCTTTACCTCTCTTGTCCCTCTTCACACCATCAGGTCTTTTCTCATGTTCAAGAGCATCAGTGTGTATCGAGGTAGCATCAGTACGTACCGAGGATGCATCAGCCGGATCATTGGTGGCTGTGCCGGGACTTGCATCAATGGTCTTCTCTTGTTTCTTAAGAGAATTTTCAACTTCTCTTGTCTGCCACTTTGGATACTTTGAAAACTCTACATAGCAATGCATCAGTGTGAAAGGCTTCTTTTTTTAAGATCCATTTCCTTGAACAAAATGCGTGCATCGTTTGTCTGCACATATAAATATGTTGTTAAAATAAGCACAACACATATAGAATATTGCACATCACATATAGAATTACAAGAAAGGTGCATACCTTTTCTTGTATAGTCCTTCCACTTTCTTGCCTATTTAAAATCTGCTGAAGGCAACCACAAAATTTAGAGGTCTCTCTGTTAATCGTTGTGTAACGGCAATTGATTGCATTAGCATTACGCTCCGGCCATGATGATTCCTTGTGTGTGTTGTAGTACTCTGAAATTCTATCGCAATAAGCATCCCGGTTTTGATCTGTCCCAACAATATCCAAACTTGTATTTGCCCATGCTGCTATGAGAACCTTGTCCTCATCACTAGACCAATTTTTGCCTTTGTTGGGTTTTCCTTTCTCTGTTATTGCAGAACGATGCTGAGTTGATGGAGTTGCCTGCTCTCCAATTGGACTTTCTAGTTGTGTTTGCGTGTAACCAAAACCAAGGGTGTCCAAAAAGCTTTGGTCAGTATCCATCTGCAAGCAACCAATGCACAGCTATTTTAGACCACAATCTGGCATCAAATTGACAAGCAAAAATTATTTTCTTCTCCTTCCAAAGAGCTATGCATCTCCCCTGCATCTCCTCCCGGCGCCGCTCGTCCCTGCATCTCCCCACGGCGCCACTCGTCCCGCCGCCCCAGCAGACAGGCGCGCCCGGCCGCCGCCCCTGCATCTCCCCCCTCCCCCACCGCTCCACCGGCCAGCCCCCACTCGTTGCCCAGCCCCCCGTCCCCGCCCTCTATTCTCACCAGGGCGCGCGCCGGCACCGGCGCCGCCGCCAGATCGGGTTGCAGGGCGTGCTGCCGCTGCCCCTCTGCTCCCGCTCGCGAGAAAGGAAAAAATGGTTACCTTGGGCAGCAGCCGGAGAGGAGACGCGACGGCAACCTTGGGGAGGCGGCCGGAGAGGAACGGGAGCGGGAGCGGGAGGCTTTTTTCGTTCGTGGGAGCGGGAGCGCGAGCCCACGAGCGTGGCTCGGTCGTCTTTAGTCCCACGCCAGGTACGCTCGTGGGAGCGACGTGTATAGGTGCACGACCGGATACACGATCCACTGGGAAAGCTTTTTTGATTTTGATCGTGTATATTTAGCATCCACCTCCATATACACCATCCACTAGACATGCTCTTACCTTGCTGTTTTTTATATTTTCAGATTACAAAAACTATTATCTACTATCCATATTGCACTTGTATCACCATCTCTTTGCCGAACTAGTGCACCTATACAATTTACCATTGTATTGGGTGTGTTGGGGACACAAGAGACTCTTTGTTATTTGGTTGCAGGGTTGTTTGAGAGAGACCATCTTCATCCTACGCCTCCTACAGATTGATAAACCTTAGGTCATCCACTTGAGGGAAATTTGCTACTGTCCTACAAACCTCTGCACTTGGAGGCCCAACAACGTCTACAAGAAGAAGGTTGTGTAGTAGACATCAAGCTCTTTTCTGGCGCCATTGCCGGGGAGGTGAGCGCTTGAAGGTATATCTTTAGATCTTGCAATCGAGTCTTTTAGTTTCTTGTTTTATCACTAGTTTAGTTTATAAAATAAAACTACAAAAAATATATGGAATTGAGTTTGCCTCATACGCTTCATCTTTTTAATATCTTTCGTGAGAATGATGGAAAGGAAAATTGTGCTCAAGTGCTAGAAGAAGAATGCATTAGATTGTTTGGCACTAAATATTTGAATAATGAGCATGATTGCAATGTTGTTATTATGAATTCCTTGAATATCCATGATGCTAATGATATGCAAAGCCACAAGCTTGGGGAAGCTATGTTTGATGAAGATGATATTTTTTGTCCCCCAAGTTTTGATGAGCAAATTTATTATGATGAGGGCATGCCCCTATTTATGATGATTATTGTGATGACTTGTATGCTATAAAGATTGATATCCATGAAACTTGTCATCATGATTTTAATTTTCAATTGGATTATGCCTCACATGATAGTTATTTTGTTGAGTTTGCTCCCACTACTATTCCGAATGAGAAGAATTTTGCTTATGTGGAGAGTAGTAAATTTTCTATGCTTGTAGATCATGAAAAGAATGCTTTAGGTGCTGGTTATATTGTTGAATTCATTCATGATGCTACTGAAAATTATTATGAGGGAGGCATATATGCTTGTAGGAATTGCAATAATATCAAGTTTCCTCTCTATGTGCTTAAAGTTATGAAGTTATGCTTGTTTTACCTTCCTATGCAAGTTGATTCTTGTTCCCAGAAGTTGTTTGCTCACAAAATCCCTATGCATAGGAAGTGGGTTAGACTTAAATGTGTTAGTCATATTCTTCATGATGCTCTCTTTATGTTTCAATTCTTATCCTTTATGTGAGCATCATTGAAATCATCACGCCTAGCTAGGGGCGTTAAACGATAGCGCTTGTTGGGAGGCAACCCAATTTTATTTTTGTTCCTTGCTTTTTGCTCCTGTTTAGTAATAACTAATTCATCTATCCTATATTTAGATGTGGTTTTATGCTTTTAATTAGTGTTTATGCCAAGTAGAACCATTGGGAAGACTTGGGGAAAGTCTTGTTGATCATGCTGTAAAAACAGAAACTTTAGCGCTCACGAGAATTGCTGCCATTTTTTATTGGGGAGTGATATTTAGTTAATTATTTTATTAATATATAAATTCCTAATGTCCATCAATTTATTTTAGAATTTTTGGGGTTCCAGAAGTATACGTTTGATCCAGATTACTACAGATTGTTCTGTTTTTAACAGATTCTGTTTTTATTGTGTTGTTTGCTTATTTTGATGAATCTATGAGTAGTATCAGAGGGTATGAACCATAGATGAGTTGGAATACAGTAGATATTACACCAATATGAATTTAGAATGAGTTCATTACAGTACCTTGAAGTGGTGTTTTGTTTTCTTTCGCTAACGGAGCTCACGAGTTTTCTACTTTAAGTTTTGTGTTGTGAAGTTTTCAAGTTTTGGGTAAAGATTCGATGGACTATGGGATAAGGAGTGGCAATAGCCTAAGATTGGGGATGCCCAGGGCATCCCAAGTCAATATTCAAGGACAACCAAGAGCCTAAGCTTGTGGATGCCCCGGAAGGCATCCCCTCTTTCGTCTTCGTTCATCGGTAACTTTACTTGGAGCTATATTTTTATTCACCACATGATATGTGTTTTGCTTGGAGCATCAATTTATTTTGTTAGGATTTGCTTGATGTTATTTAGAACAATGTTTTTCATCTTTTATTTCAATAAAAGTGGCATTGATAGCCTTTACTATGCCTATTTTACAAGTCTTCATGTTGCTGTTTGAAAACAGAAAGTTTATCGCTGTTGCAATAATTCCCTAGAAAAGTCAGAATGTGATAAAATGTTGAAACCTTTTGCATATTAAGATCTGATAAATTTACTACAGTCGGAATTTTATTTCATAATTTTTGGAGTTAGGCAAGTATGGATCTTGCTGCACTCTTTACAGACTGTCCTGTTTAGACAGATTGCTGTTATGTTTGCATTGTTTGCATATGTTTCCTTCTTTAATGATTCTATTTGACGATAGGAATATTAAATATGCAGAGGAATTTAGTATGCAACGTTGAACAATAATTTTAGTGATTTGCTACAATAGAGTATGATAAGGTTTTTGCAATGGTTTATACTAACTTATCTCACGAGTCCTTGTTGAGTTTTGTGTGGATGAAGCTTTTGAGATTTAGGGAGACCGTGATATGAGAGGAATTAAGGAGACAGAAAAGCTCAAGCTTGGGGATGCCCAAGGCATCCCAAGATAATATTTCAAGAAGTCTCAAGTGTCTAAGCTTGGGGATGCCCCGGTTGGCATCCCACCTTTCTTCTTCAACAACTATCGGTTAGTTTCGGTTGATCCTAAGTTTTTGCTTCTTCACATGTTGTTTGCCATTCTTAGAATGTCATTTTAATTTGCTTTGCTTGCTGTTTGAATAAAATACCAAGATCTGAAATTCTTAAATGTTAGAGAGTCTTCACATAGTTGCATAATTATTCGACTACCCATTGATCTTCACTTATATCTTTCGGAGTAGTTTGTTGTTGCTCTAGTGCTTCACTTATATCCTTTTAGAGCACGGTGGTGGTTTTATTTTATAGAAATAGATGAAATCTCATGATTCACTTATATTATTTTGAGAGTCCTAAACAGCATGGTAATTTTCTTTGGTTATGAATTTAGTCCTAATATGATGGGCATCCGAGAGGGATATAATAAAAACTTTCATATAGAGTGCATTGAATACTAAGAGAAGTTTGATACTTGATAATTGTTTTGAGATATGGAGATGGTGATATTAGAGTCATGCTAGTTGAGTAGTTGTGAATTTGAGAGATACTTGTGTTAAAGTTTGTGATTCCCGTAGCATGCACGTATGGTGAACCGTTATGTGATGAAGTCGGAGCATGATTTATTTATTGATTCTTTTCCTTATGAGTGGCGGTCGGGGATGAGCGATGGTCTTTTCCTACCAATCTATCCCCCTAGGAGCATGCGTGTAGTACTTTGTTTCGATAACCAATAGATTTTTGCAATAATTATGTGAGTTCTTTATGACTAATGTTGAGTCCATGGATTATACACACTCTCACCCTTCCACCGTTGCTAGCCTCTCTAGTACCGCGCAAGTTTCGCCGGTACCTTACACCCACCATATACCTTCCTCAAAACAGCCACCATACCTACCTATTATGGCATTTTCATAGCCATTTTGAGATGTATTTCCATGCAACTTTCCACCGTTCCGTTATTATGACACGCTTCATCATTGTCATATTGCTATGCATGATCATGTAGTTGACATTGTATTTGTGGCAAAGCCACCGTTCATAATTCTTTCATACATGTCACTCATGAGTCATTGCACATCCCGGTACACCGCCGGTGACATTCATATAGAGTCATATCTTGTTCTAAGTATCGAGTTGTAATTCTTGAGTTGTAAGTAAATAAAAGTGTGATGGTCATCATTATTAGAGCATTGTCCCAATGAGGAAAGGAGGATGGAGACTATGATTCCCCCACAAGTCGGGATGAGACTCTAGACAAAAAATAAAAAAGAAAAGAAAAAAAGAGGCCATAAAAAGAGAAAAGGCCCAAATAAAAAAAATAAAAATAAATAAAAAATGAGAGAAAAAGAGAGAAGGGGCAATGCTACTATCCTTTTACCACACTTGTGCTTCAAAGTAGCACCATGATCTTCATGATAGAGAGTCTCCTATGTTATCACTTTCATATACTAGTGGGAATATTTCATTATAGAACTTGGCTTGTATACTCCAATGATGGGCTTCCTCAAAATGCCCTAGGTCTTCGTGAGCAAGCAAGTTGGATGCACACCCACTAGTTTCTTTTGTTGAGTTTCATACATTTATAGCTCTAGTGCATCCGTTGCATGGCAATCCCTACTCACTCACATTGATATCTATTAATGGGCATATCCATAGCCCGTTGATACGCCTAGTTGATGTGAGACTATCTTCTCATTTTTGTCTTCTCCACAACCACCATTCTATTCCATCTATAGTGCTATGTCCATGGCTCACGCTCATGTATTGCATGAAGATTGAAAAAGTTTGAGAACATCAAAAGTATGAAACAATTGCTTGGCTTGTCATCAGGGTTGTGCATGATTTAAACATGTTGTGTGGTGAAGATGGAGCTTAGCAAGACTATATGATTTTGTAGGGATAACTTTCTTTGGCCATGTTATTTTGAGAAGACATAATTGCTTAGTTAGTATGCTTGAAGTATTATTATTTTTATGTCAATATTAAACTTTTGTCTTGAATCTTATGGATCTGAACATTCATGCCAAAATGAAGATAATTACTTAGAGAAATATGTTAGGTAGCATTCCACATCAACAATTCCATTTTTATCATTTACCTACACGAGGACGAGCAGGAATTAAGCTTGGGGATGCTGATACGTCTCCAACGTATCTATAATTTTTGATTGTTCCATGCTATTATATTATCTGTTTTGGATGTTTATGGGCTTTATTAGACACTTTTATATTATTTTTGGAACTAACCTATTAACCCAGAGCCCAGTGCCAGTTTCTGTTTTTTTCCTTGTTTTAGAGTATCACAGAAAAGGAAAATCAAACGGATTCCATTTGACCTGAAACTTCACGGAACTTATTTTTGGAAGGAAAGCAACCCGAGAGACTTGGAGTGCACGTAAGGGAAGCAACGAGGAAGCCACGAGGCAGGGGCGTGCCCACCCCCTGGGCGCGTCCTCCACCCTCGTGGCCCCCATGATGTACTTCTTCCGCCTATATATCTCCATATACCCTAAAACTATAGGGGAGAACAATAGGTCGGGAGTTCCGCCACCAGAAGCCTCCGTAGCCACCGAAAACCAATCTAGACCCATTCCGGCACCCTGCCGGAGGGGGAATCCCTCTCCGGTGGCCATCTTCATCATCCCGGTGCTCTCCATGACGAGGAGGGAGTAGTTCTCCCTCGGGGCTAACGGTATGTACCAGTAGCTATGTGTTGGATCTGTCTCTCTCTCTCGTGTTCTTGAGGTGGTACGATCTTGATGTATCGTGAGCTTTGCTATTATAGTTGGATCTTATGATGTTTTCTCCCCCTTCTACTCTCTTGTAATGGGTTGAGTTTCCCCTTTGAAGTTATCTTATCGGAATGAGTCTTTAAAGATTTGAGAACACTTGATGTATGTCGTGTCGTGCGTATCTGTGGTGACAATGGGATACCATGTGATTCACTTGATGTATGTTTTGGTGATCAACTTGCGGGTTCCGCCCATGAACCTATGCAAAGGGGTTGGCACACGTTTTCATCGTGATTCTCTGGTAGAAACTTTGGGGAACTCTTTGAGGTTCTATGTGTTGGTTGAATAGTTGAATCTGAGATTGTGTGATGCATATCGTATAATCATACCCATAGATACTTGAGGTGACATTGGAGTATCTAGGTGACATTAGGGTTTTGGTTGATTTGTGTCTTAAGGTGTTATTCTAGTACGAACTCTAGGGCTGTTTGTGACACTTATAGGAATAGCCCAACGGATTGATTGGAAAGGATAACTTTGAGGTGTTTTCGTACCCTACCATAATATCTTCGTTTGTTCTCTGCTATTAGTGACTCTGGAGTGACTCTTTGTTGCATGTTGTGGGATAGTTATGTGATCCAATTATGTTATTATTGTTGAGGGAACTTGCACTAGCGAAAGTATGAACCCTAGGCCTTATTTCCTAGCATTGAAATACCGTTTACGCTCACTTTTACCACTTGTTACCTTGCTGTTTTTATATTTTCAGATTACAAACACTGTTATCTACTATCCATATTGCACTTGTATCACTATCTCTTCGGCGAACTAGTGCACCTATACAATTTACCATTGTATTGGGTGTGTTGGGGACACAAGAGACTCTTTGTTATTTGGTTGCAGGGTTGTTTGAGAGAGACCATCTTCATCCTATGCCTCCTACGGATTGATAAACCTTAGGTCATCCACTTGAGGGAAATTTGCTACTGTCCTACAAACCTCTGCACTTGGAGGCCCAACAACGTCTACAAGAAGAAGGTTGTGTAGTAGACATCACTTGGCTGTTAAAGCCGCCGCACATTCTTCCGCGCGTAGAGAACGCTCAATATTTCCACTAACTGTGATGGTGCCATGTGGACCGGGCATCTTAAGCTTGAGAGAAGAGTAATGCGGTACTGCATTAAAACGAGTGAAAGCCGCTCTTCCGAGTAGTGCTTGATAGCCACTTCGGAATGGAGCGGTGTAGAAAGTTAATTTTTCGCTTCAGAAGTTGTCGGGAGAACCGAATACAACCTCTAGTAATGGATAGCCCGTACAGCGGGCCTCTGGGCCTGGTATTACTCCCTTGAAGGTAGTATTACTGTGGCTTATTTTTGTCGGGTCTATCCCCATTTTGCGGACTGTGGCCTGATATATCAGATTTAGACCACTGCCGCCGTCCATAAGGACTCGTGTGAGATGGTATCCGTTTATTATTGGGTCTAACACCAAGGCAGCCAATCCTTCATGCCGGATGCTTGTCGCGTGGTCCCTGCGATCAAAAGTGATCGGGCGGGCCAACCAGGGGTTGAACTTAGGGGTGACGGGCTCTATGGCGCGGTATGTCTCGGAGTTCATGTTTGCTTCTCCTCTTCGTCACATGGATCATGTTTACTGTTTTAACCTCTGGTGGGAATTTTTTCTGTCCTCCAGTGCTTTGCTGGCGAGGTTCGTTCTCGTCTTTGCTTGGTGTCTCCCCCTCCCTTGTGTTCGGCTTTAGCTTACCGGCCTTCTTGAAGACCCAGCATTCTCTGTGGGTGTGATTTGCAGGTTTATCGGGGGTGCCATGAATCTGACATACTTTGTCGAGAATCTAGGCTAGATGGTCCATCTCTGCTGCCTTTGAAAGGCTTTTTCCGCTGACCTGGTCGAGAGCCCCTAAATCTGGTGTTGACCGCCGTATTATCTGGGATGTCTTCTTTATTTCGATGCTTGTTTTTACTGCGTCGTTGTTTTCCATTGCCATCCCTGACTTCGGATGTGCTTGGGTCGCTGGTGCTACTGCGGGCTAACCAGCTGTCTTCGCCTGCGCAAAAGCGGGTCATGAGGCTTGTCAAGGCTGCCATTGTTCTCGGTTTTTCTTGGCCGAGGTGTCTGGCAAGCCATTCGTCTCGGACTCTGTGTTTGAAAGCTGCTAAGGCTTCGACATCCGGACAGTCGACAATTTGGTTCTTCTTAGTGAGAAACCTGTTCCAAAGCTTTCGGGCTGACTCTCCGGGCTATTGAATTATATGACTTAAATCGTCTGCATCCGGAGGTCGGACATAGGTCCCTTGAAAATTAGCCCAAAAAGCGTCCTCGAGCTCCTCCCAACTTCTAATTGAGTTTTCGGGGAGGCTTTTCAGCCAGTGCCGAGCTGGTCCTTTAAGCTTGAGGGGCGAGTACTTGATGGCATGGAGATCGTCTCCGCGAGCCATATGGATATGGAGGATAAAGTCCTCAATCCAGACCCCAGGGTCTGTGGTCCCGTCGTACGCCTCTATGTTCACTGGTTTGAATCCTTCTGGGAATTCGTGGTCTAGCACCTCATCGGTGAAACATAGGGGGTGTGCGGCACCCCTGTATTTGGATGTATCATGGCGTTCAGACGGTTGTAGTATTCGATTTTGTGCCGAAGCATGCTTCCTAGATCCATAGATGGATCTGGTCATACTAGATTTCTGGCGCAAGTCCTCGCGTAGATCGTGTGTTGACTTATGTGCGACCTTGTTAGCCACTCTATCGCGGTCACAAGGTGGTTGATCCGGCCGGTTGGCCGTTTTATTTTTCGGCTGTATGGGTCTAAGGCCTCATCGTCGAATTCGGGTAATAGCTTGTGCTTTGGATAGCTCTTTGTGTGGTAACCTCCACCATACTTTTCTTCGTTGTCGAGCACTTTGTTCCACCTGCTATTGAGCGTATTTTGTTTGGCCTTAAGCCTTTGCTTCTGCTTCTTCAGACTCCTCGCTGTGGCAATAAGCCTTCTGCGGAGGTTCTCTTGCTCCAAGCGCATTTCCGGGATGATGTGTGCATCTTCGTCCAGACTGTTTCCTCCCCAGAGGGGGTTTGATGAGGTTTATCCTTGGCGTCGCCATGTTCAGACGTCAGATCTGTACTATGTTCACCGTTTGCAGCTTCATCGTGCTCTGCCACCGGGGCAATGTGGTCGTCGTTTCCTCTGGAGTTGACTGGAGTGTTATTTTCTCTTGCGCTGTTATCACTGTTTTTGCCGAGGCGGGATTTGGAGCGGCGCCTACTCCGACGCTTTGTTTGCTTCTTGGAGGGGTCATCCTCCGCTGTCTCCTCCCGTTCCTCGTCATCATTTTCTTTGGGTGTATCCACCATGTATATGTCATGTGATGAAGTGGCTGTCCAGCGCCCTGTGGGCACTGGTTCCTATTCGTCTCCTGCATCGTCGTCCATACCGTCGATGTCTTTGGAGTCGAAGTCGAGCATGTCAGTTAAATCGTTGACAGTGGCTACTAAGTGGGTGGTGGGTGGGGAGAAAATTTCTTCGCCGTCCACATCCCGTTCTAGCCAGACATAGTTCGGCCAAGGCTCTCCTGACAAGGAGAGAGATCTTAATGAATTTAGCACATTGCCGAAAGGCGAGTGCTGAAAGATATCTGCGGAGGTAAACTCCACGATCGGTGCCCAATCGGATTCGATGGGCGCAGATGCAGGCGGTTCGGAGCCCGTGGCCGGGGACGAGTCCAATGGTCCAGCAACACCGCTCTCGTAAGGGGTAAAGTCACTATCTGGCTCTACCGCCACTGAGAGTGCGGCCTCCATGGCGGGGTCTATTCCCCCGTCCTCGGATGGCGCAACTTGCTCCGGATTGGGGGCCGGAGTAGTGGCAGATGCGATCTCCCGAACACTGTCCGACGACAGAGTTACGTCATGCTCGTCATGGTTGTGCGGCGCACCTGACATGGGCTCGAATCTATCGAAGATCAAGTCTCCATGGATGTCAGCATTGTAGTTTAAGTTTCCAAACCTGACCTGACGGCCAGGGGCGTAGCTCTCGATCTGCTCCAGATGGCCAAGCGAGTTGGCCTGCAGTGCGAAGCCGCCGAATACGAGGATCTGACCGAGGAGGAAAGCCTCACCCTGGACCGCATCGTTACCGATGACCGAAGGAGCCATCAAGCCTTACAGTGACGGCACAGTGGAACTCTTAATGAAAGCACCAATGTTGGTGTCAAAACCGGCGGATCTCGGGTAGGGGGTCCTGAACTGCGCGTCTAAGGAAGATGGTAACAGGAGGCAGGGGACACGATGTTTACCCAGGTTCGGGCCCTTTTCATGGAGGTAATACCCTACGTCCTGCTTGATTGATCTTGATGATATGAGTATTACAAGATTTGATCTACCATGAGATCGTAGAGGCTAAACCCTAGAATCTAGCCTATGGTATGATTGTTGTTGTCCTATGGACTAAACCCTCCGGTTTATATAGACACCGGAGGGGGCTAGGGTTACACAAAGTTGGTTACAAGGGAGGAGATCTACATATCCGTATTGCCAAGCTTGCCTTCCACGCCAAGGAAATTCCCATCCGGACACGGGACGAAGTCTTCAATCTTGTATCTTCATAGTCCAACAGTTGGCCAAAGGATATAGTCCGGCTGTCCGGAGACCCCCTAATCCAGGACTCCCTCACCCCAAGCTTAGATGCTTGAGTTTCCATGAATATTTACTTGGGGGGCCTCGGGCATCCCCAAGCTTGAGCTCTTTCCTCTCTTCCTACTTCTCACATCGAGACCTCCTCGATCTTCGAACACTTCATCCACACAAAACTCAACAGAAAGCTCGGTAAGATCCGTTAGTATAATAAAGCAAATCACTACTTTAAGTACTGTTGCAAACCAATTCATATTTTGTTTTTGCATTGTAGCTACTGTAATATAACTTTTCCATGGCTCAATCCACTGATATAAATCGATAGTTTCATCAAAACAAGCAAACTATGCATCAAAAACAGAATCTGTCTAAAACAGAACAGTCTGTAATAATATGAACATTCACCATACCTCTGCTACTACAAAACTTCTACCAAAATTAGGAAAAATAAAAAATTTGTATACGGAGACAGTGCAAAAAGTTTCAGAACCGTTTGATGTTCCAGTAAAAAAAATGTAAAATCACGCACTACAGCCAAAGTTTCTGTCCTGCACCGTACAAACCAACAAGTAATCTAAAACATCCTAAAGGCAAACCTTGGCACATTATTTTTATTTTTAAACTTTATAAAATCACACAACAGAAATAAACGACTCTCTAAAACTTCTGGGTTGTCTCCCTGGCAGCGCTTTCTTTAAAGCCATTAAGCTGGGCAAATAGTGTTCAAGTAATGGATCCACCTGGATCCCAAGGTATATCACAGCCCATTTTAATTAACAATAATTTATAATTTAGTAGTGAGCACAAAGTAACATATATCATGTAATGACGAAGTCTAACTCTCTTCCTATGCATCGGCATGTCATAAAAGAATAATTCATGCACACATAGTAAAGGCCAATGCATAGTATAAATAGTTTCTTGCAATTTTTTCGTGTTGGAAATATAAAGAGGTGGAGATGTAGTTCCTCTCTCATAATAATTGCAAGTAGCATCGGCAAGCACATGCATATTATATCTATCAAAATCATCATGTGTAATAGTAAAATGCAACCCATCAATATAATCATTAATAAGGGCAAACTTCTCCGATATAGGGTAGTTGAGAGAATTCAAAAAGATAATAGGACTATCATGCATGGGTGCAATAGCAACAATTTCATGTTTAACATAAGGAACTATAGCAAGTTCATATCCATAAGCATAATTCATATTGGCATCTTGGCCACAAGCATAGCAAGCATCATCAAAAAGGGATATTTCAAGAGAATCAGCGGGATCATAAAAATCATCATAGCATTCATCCTTCGGTAAGCACGGAGGGAAATTAAACAATGTATGAGTTGAAGAGTTACTCTCATTAGAAAGTGGGAACGGGTGATCAATCCGCTCTTCCTCCTTTTGTTCTTCGCTCTCCTCCTCATCTTTTTCATCCAATGAGCTCACAGTTTCATCAATTTCTTCTTCCATAGACTCCTGCAAAATATTAGTCTCTACTTGGACAGCGGAGACTCGCTCAATAAAATCATCAACATCAGAATTGAATTCATAATTCTCATAGTAATATTTAAGGATAGCTAAATTTTCAGGCCTATAAACTGAATCATCAAAATTTTCACACTCTTTAAACAAAGATTCAAATTCATAAGCACCCATAAAAGCAACGAATTCTTCTATTTGTTCCACACCATAGTAGTCATATATACCTCTAGCATAAGAAGCCAAGGTTTCATTATCATTAAATTTGCATGAAAAGGGAAGGTGTGGAGCCTTCATCCTAGAGCAACAAGTATAATCATATCTCAAGCATAGTTCCCGAGCATAGAAATGCAACATATGAATTTGATCCCATAATATTTTCCCTTTTTGAATCAAGCGATAATCCCTAAAGTATTCACATTGATCCAACATCTCTCCCATTACATAATTGAATGGGGCTTTCTCAAGTTTATCAAAGTAGTACATAATATTTTTTCACATAACCAGCATCGAGGGTTTTAGGAGGTTCCCCATCTCCATGAGTAGCAAGTACACCTAATTTTTTTGGTTTTTCGTGTTCCATATCCATAACTAAAGATAGAGAACAACTTAGAACAGCAAATAAAAATTACTTAGTGATAAAGCAAACAAGCACACATGAGAATATTCACCCCACGCTATGGCTCCCCGGCAACGGCGCCAGAAAAAGGTCTTGATAACCCACAAGTATAGGGGATCAATTGTAGCCTCTTTCAATAAGTAAGAGTGTCGAACCAAATGAGGAGCTAAAGGTAGAACAAATATTCCCTCAAGTTCTATCGACCACTGATACAACTCTACGCACGCTTAACGTTCACTTTACCTAGAACAAGTATGAAACTAGAAGTACTTTGTAGGTGTTTTTGGATAGGTTTGCAAGATAATAAAGAGCGAGTAAATAAAAAGTATGGGCTGTTTTAGGTAAATAAGCAATAAAGTTAGTATAGCGAGTGTGGAAAAGTGGTGGTAGGAGTTGTAAAATTGTCCCTAAGCAATTGACTATGTTGCTAGACCGATAGCAAGTTTTATGTGGGAGAGGCCACTACTAGCATGTCATCCCTGAATTAGAATTCTATGCACTTATGATTGGAACTATTAGCAAGCATCCGCAACTACTAACGTTCATTGAGGTAAAACCCAACCATAGCATTAAGATATACTGGTCCCCCTTCAATCCCGTATGCATCAATTTCTATGCTAGGTTGAAGCTTCTGTCACTCTTGCCCTCCAATACATAGTCCTATCAACATAAAACTAACCCTATGGTGTGATCCACGCACACACTCATATGATGGGCACCAAAGGACATCAACATAACCACAAGAAAATTAAACCAATCATAGCAATTCGGCAATTACCGATAGGACAACGAAAATCTACTCAGACATCATAGGATGGCAACACATCATTGGATAATAATATGAAGTATAAAGCACCATTTTCAAGTAGAGGGTACATCGGGTTGCGGGAGAGTGGACCGCTGTAGATAGATGGAGGAAGGTGATGAAGATGTTGGTGAAGATGACGGAGGTGTTGGTGTAGATCGCCGTCACACGATGATGGCCCCGGCGGCGTTCCGGCGCCACCGGGAGAGAGGGGGAGTGAGCCCCATTCTTCTTCTTCCTTGACCTTCTCCCTACATGGGAGAAGGGTATCCCCTCTGGACAATGGCCTCCATGGCATGGGAGGGGTGAGAGCCCCTCCGAGATTGGATCTGTCTCTCTGTTTCTGCGCTCTAGGATTCTGCCCTTTCACTGTTTCTTATATATCCGGAGATCCGTAACTCCGATTGGATTGAAACCTTCTCCCTGATTTTTCTCCGAAAAATAGCTTTCTTCCAGCCAAAGAAGAGTAGCAACCGCCTTACGGAGGGCCGACGAGGGTCAGGGGCGCGCTCGGGCAGCTTCTCGCGTTGATTCTTTTCCCATGTTTCACAAATATTCCAAAAATATTCTCCGTCCGTTTTTATTCTGTTTGGACTCCGTTTGATATGGATTTTCTGCGAAACAAACAACATGCAACAAACATGAACTAGCACTGGGCACTGGATCAATATGTTAGTCCCCAAAAATAGTATAAAAAGTTGCCAAAAGTATATAAAAGTTGTAGAATATTGGCATGGAACAATAGAAAATTATAGATACGACAGAGACGTATCAATGCTCATTACCATTAACATGAAAAGTTACATTGCCTTTGTTGCAATCAATAATAGCCCCTACAGTATTCAAAAAGGGTCTACCAAGAATAATAGACATACTATCGTCCTCGGGGATATCAAGGATAACAAAGTCCGCTAAAATAGTAACGTTTGCAACCACAATAGGCACATCCTCACAAATACCGACATGTATAGCAGCTGATTTATCAGCCATTTGCAAAGATATTTCAGTAGGTGTCAACTTATTCAAATCAAGCCTACGATATAAAGAGAGAGGCATAACACTAACACCGGCTCCAAGATCACATAAGGCAGTTTTAACATAGTTTCTCTTAATGGAGCATGGTATAGTTGGTACTCCGGTATCTCCTAGTTTCTTTGGTATTCCACCTTTAAAAGTATAATTAGCAAGCATGGTGGAAATTTCAGCCTCCGGTATCTTTCTTTTACTTGTAACAATATCCTTCATGTACTTAGCATAAGGGTTCATTTTAAGCATATCAGTCAAACGCATACGCAAAAAGATATGTCTAATCATTTCAGCAAAGCGCTCAAAATCCTCATCATCCTTCTTCTCGGATGTTTAGGAGGAAAAGGCATGGGTTTATGAACCCATGGTTCTCTTTCTTTACCGTGCTTCCTAGCAACAAAGTCTCTCTTATCATAATGTTGATTCTTTGATTGTGAGTTATTGATACGTCTCCAACGTATCTATAATTTTTGATTGCTCCATGCTATATTATCTACTGTTTAGGACTATATTCGGCTTTATTTTCCACTTTTATATTATTTTTGGGACTAACCTATTAACCGGAGGCCCAGCCTAGAATTGCTATTTTTTGCCTATTTCAGTGTTTCGGATAAACAGAATATCAAACGGAGTCCAAACGGAATAAAATCTTCGGGAACGTGATTTCTCACCGAACGTGATCCAGGAGACTTGGACCCTACTTCAAAGGATCAAAGAGGAGGTCACGAGGGTGGGGGGCGCGCCCCCTGCCTCGTGGGCCCCTCGGTGCTCCACCGACGTACTCCTTCCTCCTATACATACACATGTACCCCCAAACGATCAGAACAGGAGCCAAAAACCTAATTCCACCACCGCAACTTTCTGTATCCATGAGATCCCATCTTGGGGCCTGTTCCGGAGCTCCGCCGGAAAAGGGCCATCATCACGGAGGGCTTCTACATCATCCTAGCCCCTCCGATGAAGTGTGAGTAGTTTACCTCAGACCTTCGGGTCCATAGTTAGTAGCTAGATGGCTTCTTCTCTCTCTTTGAATCTCAATACAAAGTTCTCCCCCTCTCTTGTGGATATCTATTCGATGTAATCTTCTTTTTGCGGTGTGTTTGTTGAGACCGATGAATTGTGGGTTTATGATCAAGTCTATCTATGAATAATATTTGAATCTTGTCTGAATTCTTTTATGTATGATTGGTTATCTTTGCAAGTCTCTTCGAATTATCCGTTTGGTTTGGCCAACTAGATTGGTAGTTCTTGCCATGGGAGAAGTGCTTAGCTTTGGGTTCGATCTTGCGGTGTCCTTACCCAGTGACAGAAGGGGCAGCAAGGCACGTATTGTATCGTTGCCATCGAGGATAACAAGATGGGGTTTATTTCATATTTCATGAATTTATCTCTCTACATCATGTCATCTTGCTTAAGGCGTTACTCTATTTTTAACTTAATACTCTAGATGCATGCTGGATAGCGGTCGATGAGTGGAGTAATAGTAGTTGATGCAGAATCATTTCGATCTACTTGTCACAGACGTGATGCCTATATACATAATCATGCCTAGATATTCTCATAATTATGCTCAATTCTATCAATTGCTCAACGGTCATTTGTTCACCCACGGTAGAATACTTATGCTCTTGAGAGAAGCCACTAGTGAAACCTATGGCCCCCGGGTCTATTCTCATCATATCAATCTCCACCACTTTAATATTGTTTTGCTTTTTACTTTGTCTTTACTTTTTACTTTGAATCTTTATATCAAAAATACCAAAAATATTATATCTATCAGATCTCACTCTCGTAAGTGACCGTGAAGGGCTTGACAACCCCTAATCGCGTTGGTTGCGAGTAGCTATCGCTTTGTGCAGGTACAAGGGACTTGAGCGTGGGCTCCTACTTGATTGATACCTTGGTTCTCAAAAACTGAGGGAAATACTTACGCTACTCTGCTGCATCACCTTCCTCTTCAGGGAAAACCAATGCAAGCTCAAGACGTAGCAGTTATCAAGATCAACAACAGATTCAATCTCTACATCATTGTCATTACTAGGTTGAGCGTCAACATGAACATCATCATTAACATTATCACTAGGTGCATGTTCATTGCCAGATTGTGTTTCAGCATCCAAAATAGAAATATCATTGGGATTCTCAGGTGTGTCAACAATAGGTTCACTAGAAGTATGCAAAGTCCTATCATTTTTATTTTCCTTCTTCTTAGAAGAACTAGGTGCATCAACATTTGTTCTCTGAGAATCTTGCTCAATTCTCTTAGGGTGGCCCTCGGGATACAAAGGTTCCTGAGTCATTTTACCCCCTCTAGTCACAACTCTAATAGCATTGTCATTTTTCTTATTATATAATTCATTTAGCAAATCATTTTAAGCTTTAAGCACTTGTTCTACTTGAGTGGTAACCATAGAAGCGTGTTTACTAATAAGTTTAAGTTCACCATTAACTCTAGACATATAATCACTCAAGTATTCAATCATATAAGCATTACATTTCAATTGTCTACCAACATAAGCATTGAAGTTTTCTTGTTTAACAAGAAAATTATCAAACTCATCCAAGCATTAGCTAGCAGACTTATGATAACCCACAAGTATAGGGGATCGCAACAGTTTTCGAGGGTAAAGTATTCAACCCAATTTTATTGATTCGACACAAGGGGAGCCAAAGAATACTCTCAAGTATTAGCAGCTGAGTTGTCAATTCAACCACACCTGGAAACTTAATATCTGCAGCAAAGTGTTTAGTAGCAAAGTAATATGATAGTGGTGGTAACGGTAGCAAAAGGTAACAGTAGTAAAAGTAATGTTTTTGGTATTTTGTAGTGATGATAGCAATAGCAACGGGAAAGTAAATAAGCGAAGAACAATATATAGAAAGCTCGTAGGCAATGGATCGGTGATGGAGAATTATGCCGGATGCGGTTCACCATGTAATAGTCATAACCTAGGGTGACACGGAACTAGCTCCAGTTCATTGATATAATGTAGGCATGTATTCCGAATATAGTCATACGTCCTTATGGAAAAGAACTTGCATAACATCTTTTGTCCTACCCTCCCGTGGCAGCGGGATCCTTACGGAAACTAAGGGATATTAAGGCCTCCTTTTAATAGAGTACCGAAACAAAGCATTAACACATAGTGAATGCGTGAACTTCTCAAACTACGGTCGTCACCGGTAAGTATCCCGATTATTGTCACTTCGGGGTTAACGGATCATAACACATAATCGGTGACTATAGACTTGCAAGATAGGATCAAGAACACTCATATATTGATGAAAATATAATAGGTTCAGATCTGAAATCATGGCACTCGGGCCCTATTGACAAGCATTAAGCATAGCAAAGTCATAGCAATATCAATCTCAGAACATAGTGGATACTAGGGATCAAACCCTAACAAAACTAACTCGATTACATGATAGATCCCATCCAACCCATCACTGTCTAGCAAGCATACGATGGAATTACTCATGCACGGCGGTGAGCATCATGAAATTGGTGATGGAGGATGGTTGATGATGACGATGGCGATGGATTCCCCTCTCTGGAGCTCCAAACGGACTCCAGATCAGCCCTCCCGAGTGGTTTTAGGGCTTGGTGGCGGCTCCGTATCGTAAAACACAATGAATTCTTCTCTCTGTTTTTTCTCCCCGAAACACAATATATAGAGTTGGAGTTGGAGTCGGAGAGGCAACAGGGGGCCCACGAGGTAGGGGGCGCCCCCCACCCTCGTGGAGAGGTGGTGGGCCCCCTGGCCTTCATCTTTGGAGGTATTTTTTATATTTTCCAAAAAGTTGCTCCGTGAAGTTTCAGGTCATTCCGAGAATGTTTGTTTCTACACATAAATAACACCATGGTAATTCTGCTGAAAACAACGTTAGTCCGGGTTAGTTCCATTCAAATCATGCAAGTTAGAGTCCAAAACAAGGGCAAAAGTGTTTGGAAAAGTAGATACGACGGAGATGTATCAACTCCCCCAAGCTTAAACCTTTGCTTGTCCTCAAGCAATTCAGTTGATAAAGAAAAACTTTTACAAACTCTGTTTGCTCTTGTTGTTTTAAATATGTAAAGCCAGCATTCAAGTTTTCAGCAAATATTATAACTAACCACATTCTCAATAACGCTCAGGTCTCAAGTTTACTCATATCAATAGCATAATCAACTAGCGAGCAATAATAATAAATCTCGGATGACAACACTTTCTCAAAACAATCATAATATGATATAACAAGATGGTATCTCGCTAGCCCTTTCTGAGATCGCAAAACATAAATGCAGAGCACCTTTAAAGACCAAGGACTGACTAGACATTGTATTTCATGGTAAAAGAGATCCAGTCAAGTCATACTCAATGTAAACTAACAGTAATGAATGGAAATGACAGTGGTGCTCTCCAATTGGTGCTTTTTAATAAGAGGATGATGACTCAGCATAAAAGTAAATAGATAGGCCCTTCGTAGAGGAAAGCAGGGATTTGTAGAGGTGCCAGAGCTCGGTTTTGAAACAGAGGTGAATAATATTTTGAGCGGTATACTTTCATTGTCAACATAACAACCAAGAGATGGTGATATCTTCCATGCTACACACATTATTGGCGGTTCCCAAACAGAATGGTAAAGTTTATACTCCCCCTTCCACCAACAAGCATCAATCCATGGCTTACTCGAAACAACGAGTGCCTCCAACTAACAACAATCCTGGGGGAGTTTTGTTTGCAATTATTTTGATTTAGTTTGCATAAAGCATGGGACTGGGCATCTCGGTGACCATCCATTTATCTCGTGAGTGAGGAGCGGAGTCCACTCCTCTTGAGAATAACCCGCCTAACATGGAAGATACAGACAACCCTAGTTGATACATGAGCTATTCGAGCATACAAAACAGGATATTTATTTGAAGGTTTAGAGTTTGGCACATACAAATTTACTTGGAACGGTAGGTAGATACCGTATATAGGTAGGTATAGTGGCTCATGTGGAATAACTTTGGGGTTTAAGGGATTTGGATGCAAAAGCAGTATTCCCGCTTAGTACAGGTGAAGGTTAGCAAAAGACTGGGAAGCGACCAGCTAGAGAGCGACAACAGTCATGAACATGCATTAAAATTAATCAACAGTGAATGCAAGTATGAGTAGGATATAATCCACCATGAACATAAATATCGTGAAGGCTATGTTGATTTTGTTTCAACTACATGCATGAACATGCGCCAAGTCAAGTCACTTAAACCATTCAGAGGACGATACCACCCTATCATACCACATCATAACCATTTCAATAGCATGTTGGTACGCAAGGTAAACCATTATAACTCATAGCTAATGAAGCATGGCACAAGAAACTATGATCTCTAGTCGTCATTGCAAACATGTTTATTCATAATAGGCTGAATCAGGAATGATGAACTAATCATATTTACAAAAACAAAAGAGGTCGAGTTCATACCAGCTTTTCTCATCTCATTCAGAAAAAAGAAGTCCATCATATATCGTCATAATTGCCTTTCACTTGCACGACCGAATAGTGTGAATAATAATAATAGTGCACGTGCATTGGACTAAGCTGGAATCTGCAAGCTTTTAATAAACAGGAGAAGACAAGGCAATATGGGCTCTTTTGTCAGCTCAACAATAATGCATATAAGATCCACTTCAACAATTTAATTATGGTCTTCTCCTATCGACCCCCAAAGAAAAGAAAAGAAATAAAACTATTTACACAGGAAAGCTCCCAACAAGTAAAATAAGAACATGAAATCTTTTTGGGTTTTCTTTTTAATTACTACTACAAGCATGGAAATTAAACCAACTAAAAGCTACAGCTATTTTTTTTTAATTTTTCTTAAGGTTTATTAAACACACAAGAAGAAAGCATAAAAAGGAAAATAAACTAGCATGGATGATACAATGAAAAAGTATGAGCACCGACATCTAGCAACGAGTGTGTGAACATAAATGTAATGTCGGTGGGAAATACGTACTCCCCCAAGCTTAGGCTTTTAGCCTAAGTTGCTCTATGGCCACGGCTGGCCTGGCTGATATCCATAATAGTAGCTAGGGTCGTACTGCGATGCAGAAGAGGAAGACTCCGATTGCCACTGGCTGACAATCATCTCCGGATCCCACTGATAATTAGACTGTCGTGCATGATCAACTTGTGGTTCCGGCTCTGGCTCCATGGATGGTACAGGGTTCCGATAGGCGTGAATAGCCTTTAACGGAACAAGGTACTGGCCTACAGATAAATCAAACAAAGAAGGAGCAGGCAGGGTAATAGTCTCATTATGATATTTATTAAAGAACAATTGGTATTTAAGCTCTCCTTCCCTATTCTTAACAATAAAATCATGTGCCACCATACTTTTATAATCTAGGTAAACACGAGGCAACACCTTTTCTTCCTTCTCATAATGCCTAATGCGTATGTTAAAATGTGCAGCTAGGCGTGAAGCATAGATGCCTCCAAAGATGGGGCGCTTGGTACGGTTCAGACTTAACCATTTGGCAATAATACCGCCCATACAAACAGAGTTATCACCGTATAAACCATGGAGCAAAATAATAATATCAGGGACACAAAGGTTTCCACAGTTTCCGCGACCAATTAAACAACGACTAGCAAATAATGCAAAGTAATGTAAAACAACAAAATGTATGCTAGTGATTCGTGCATCGGAAACCTTCCTTGTTTCCCCTATAGTGATAGTATCAATAAACCCCTCCACATCATCGCGATGTGGTTCTTATGTCTTGCCCTCAAAATGGACTAAACAAACCCGACAAGAATCATAAAGTGACATCTCCTTATGCTCATCATATAAATGAAACTCCACCATAGGTGGCGAGCTCCTAGAATGGAAATGAAAGTTTTGCACAAAGGTATTTGTGAGTAAGAGATACTGATCGCATTGGTCGTGGAGGAAAGCGGTGAGGCCTGCATTCTTAGCCAATTCATGAAAATCTTCATAAATACCGGCTGCTCTCAAGAAATCATCGGAAGGCCACTCACACGCCCGAACCTCCGCGGTGCGAGGCAGATTATACTTAGGCTTTGGTGCCTTTTCCTTCGAGCTTTGGCCCGATGAGCCCCCTCAAAAGTCTCCTCATCATTTTCTAAAAAATTCTGGAATTTTTAGTAACTTCAAAATAAAAGTAAACCAAACTCAATAATATCGATAGCAACTACTCCTACAAGTGCCTAGGGCCTATATCATGCATCAAAACTACTTTTGACCATATAAATTTGGCATGCAAGCTCAACAAAAGGGTCACCTAAGCAGCAAAAATTTGCAATGAATAAAGCACTAGAACAAAAACTAATTGGACTAATGGAGGAGTCACATACCAAGGAATAATCTCCCCAAGCAGTTTTGTGAGAGGTGCTTTGAGCAAGGAGATCGGAAATGGCAGCAAAACGAGCTTGGACTTGGGTTTGAGCTGGTTGTTTGTGTTTGTGGGAGGAAGAAGAAGTGTGTGGGTGAAAGGATAGGTGGAGGAGGGCCGCCGTGGGCCCACGAGGCAGGGGGCGCGCCCTCCACCCTCGTGGGCAGGTGGTTGACCCCCCTGATGTGTTCTGAGTGCCAAATATTCTCAAATATTCTAGAAAAAATCATATTTAATTTTTAGGGCATTTGGAGAACTTTTATTTTCAAGGCATTTTTATATTGCACGGATAATCAGATAACAGACAGAAAAATATTTATTTTTATTTTATTTAATATAAATAACAGAAAGTAAAAGTGGGGTACAGAAGGTTGTGCCTTCTAGTTTCATCCATCTCATGATCATCAAAAGGAATCCATTAACAAGGTTGATCAAGTCTTGTTAACGAACTCATTCCGAATAACATGGAACCGGAGAAGCTTCGAATAACACTATGTTACCTCAACGGGGATATGCACATCCCCAATAATAAGAATATCATATTTCTTCTTGACAGTAGGAAGAGGAAATTCAAAACCTCCAAATATAATCGATGGAATTTTTCCAATAGAATTGATACTATGGACTTGAGGTTGTTTCCTCGGAAAGTGTACCATATGCTCATTACCATTAACATGAAAAGTGACATTGCCTTTAGTCCAATCAATAACAGCCCCTGCAGTATTCAAAAAGGGTCTTCCAAGAATAATAGACATACTATCGTCCTCGGGAATACGAAGAATAACAAAGTTCGTTCAAATAGTAACGTTTGCAACTACAACAGGCACATCCTCACAAATACCGATAGGTATAGCAGTTGATTTATCAGCCATTTGTAAAGATATTTCAGTAGGTGTCAACTTATTCAAATCAAGTCTATGATATAAAGAGAGAGGCATAACACTAACACCGGCTCCAAGGTCACATAAAGCAGTTTTAACATAGTTTCTTTTAATAGAGCATGGTATAGTTGGTACACCGGGATCTCCTAGTTTCTTTGGTATTCCACCCTTAAAATTATAATTAGCAAGCATGGTGGAAATTTCAGCTTCTGGTATCTTTCTTTTATTAGTAACAATTTCTTTCATGTATTTAGCATAAGGATTCGTTTTGAGCATATCAGTTAATCGCATACGCAAAAAGATAGGTCTAATCATTTCAGCAAAGCGCTCAAAATCCTCATCATCCTTTTTCTTGGATGGTTTGGGAGGAAAAGGCATGGGTTTCTGAACCCAAGGCTCTCTTTCTTTACCATGTTTCCTAGCAACAAAATCTTTCTTATCATAACGTTGATTCTTTGATTGTGGGTTATCAAGATCAACAGTAGATTCAATTTCTACATCATTATCATTACTAGGTTGAGCATCATCATGAACATTATCATTAACATTATTTCTAGTTTCATGTTCATTACCAGATTGTGTTTCGGCATCAAAAATAGAAATATCATTTGGATTCTTAGGTGTTTCAGTAATAGGTTCACTAGAAGCATGCAAAGTCCTATCATTTTTCTCTTTCTTCCTTTTAGAAGGACTAGGTGCATCTATATTATTTCTCTGAGAATCTTGCTCAATTCTCTTAGGGTGGTCTTCAGGATACAAAGGTTCTCGAGTCATTCTACCAGTTCTAGTAGCCACTCTAACAACATAGTCATTATTCTCACTATTCAATTCATTGAGCAAATCATTTTGAGCTTTAAGTATTTGTTCTACTTGAGTGGTAACCATAGAAGCATGTTTACTAATAAGTTTAAGTTCACCTTTGACATTAGCCATATAATCACCCAAGTGTTCAAGCATATTTGAATTGTATTTCAATTTTCTACCAAAATAAGCATTAAAATCTTATTGCTTGGACATAAATTTATCAAACTCATCTAAGCATGGGCTAGCAAATTTAGTAAATGGGATTTCAGCTTTATCATATCTATAGAGAGAATTTACCTTTACTACCTGTGTCAGGTTATCAAGACCATGAGTTTCTTCAATAGGTAATGGATTAAGATCATATGTTTCTTCAACAGGCGGTAAATTAAGACCATGTATTTCTTCAATAGGAGGTAAATTCTTAACATCTTCAGCTTTAATACCTTTTTCGTTCATAGATTTCTTTGTCTCTTGCATATCTTCAGGACTGAGAAATAGAATACCCCTCTTCTTCGGAGTCGGTTTCGGAATAGGCTCAGGAATTGGCTCCGGAGGTGTCCAATTATTTTCATTTGTCAACATATTATTCAATAGAATTTCAGCTTCATCCGGTGTTCTTTCCCTAAAAACAGAACCAGCACAACTATCCAGGTAATCTCTGGAAGCATCGGTTAGTCCATTATCAAAGATATCAAGTATTTCATTTTTCTTAAGAGGATGATCAGGCAAAGCATTAAGTAATTGGCGAAGCCTCCCCCAAGCTTGTGGGAGACTCTTTTCTTCAATTTGCACAAAATTATATATATCCCTTAAAGCAGCTTGCTTCTTAGGAGCAGGGAAATATTTAGCAGAGAAGTAATAAATCATATCCTGGGGACTACACACACAACCAGGATCAAGAGAATTAAACCATGTCTTAGCATCACCCTTTAATGAGAACGAAAATATTTTAAGGATATAAAAGTAACAAGTTCTCTCATCTTTAGTGAACAGGGTGGCTATATCATTTAATTTAGTAAGATGTGCCACAATAGTTTCAGATTCATAGCCATGAAAAGGATTAGACTCAACCAAAGTAATTATATCAGGATCAACAGAGAATTCATAATCCTTATCAGTAACACAGATAGGTGAAGTAGCAAAAGCAGGGTCAGGTTTCATTCTAGCATCTAGAGATTTCTTATTCCATTTAGCTAATAACCTCTTAAGTTCGTTTCTATCTTTGGAAGCTAAAATAGCTAAAGAAGCTTCTTGATCAAAGACATAACCCTTAGGAATAACAAGTGATTCTTCATCATCACTTTCATCAGTATTATCAGATTCAATATTTTCAATCTCTCTAGCCCTAGCAATTTGTTCATCATGAAAATCACTAAGTGGCACAGTAGTATCAGGCATAGAAGTAGTTTCATCATAAGTATCATGCATAGCAGAAGTGGCATCATCAATAACATGCGACATATCAGAACGAATAGCGGAAGCAGGTGTAGGTGTCGCAAGCTTACTCAAAACAGAAGGTGAATCAAGTGCAGAGCTAGATGGCAGTTCCTTACCTCCCCTCGTAGTTGAGGGATAGTGAAGAAAATATGCCCTAGAGGCAATAATAAAGTTATTATTTATTTCCTTATATCATGATAAATGTTTATTATTCATGCTAGAATTGTATTAACCGGAAACATGATACATGTGTGAATACATAGACAAACAGAGTGTCACTAGTATGCCTCTACTTGACTAGCTCATTGATCAAAGATGGTTATGTTTCCTAGCCATAGACAAAGAGTTGTCATTTGATTAATGGGATCACATCATTAGGAGAATGATGTGATTGACTTGACCCATTCCGTTAGCATAGCACTTGATCGTTTAGTTTATTGCTATTGCTTTCTTCATGACCTATACATGTTCCTATGACTATGAGATTATGCAACTCCCGTTTACCGGAGGAACACTTTGTGTGCTGCCAAAAGTCACAACGTAACCGGGTGATTATAAAGGTGCTCTACAGGTGTCTCCGAAGGTACTTGTTGGGTTGGCGTATTTCGAGATTAAGATTTGTCACTCCGATTGTCGGAGAGGTATCTCTGGGCCCACTCGGTAATGCACATCACTATAAGCCTTGCAAGCATTGCAACTAATGAGTTAGTTGCAGGATGATGTATTACGGAACGAGTAAAGAGACTTGCCGGTAACGAGATTGAACTAGGTATTGAGATACCGATGATTGAATCTCGGGCAAGTAACACACCGATGACAAAGGGAACAACGTATGCTGTTATGCGGTCTGACCGATAAAGATCTTCGTAGAATATGTAGGAGCCAATATGAGCATCCAGGTTCCGCTATTGGTTATTGACCGGAGACGTGTCTCGGTCATGTCTACATAGTTCTCGAACCCGTAGGGTCCGCATGCTTAAAGTTACGGTGACGATTGTATTATGAGTTTATGTGATTTGATGTGCCGAAGGTAGTTTGGAGTCCCGGATGAGATCTGGAACATGACGAGGAGTCCCGAAGTGGTCGAGACATAAAGATCGATATATTGGACGACTATATTCAGACATCGGAAAGGTTCCGAGTGATTCGGGTATTTTCGGGGGTACCGGGGAGTTACGGGAATACAAGGAAGAAGTAATGGGCCTCATGGGCCAAGTGGTGAAAGAGAGGAGGCAGGGCGCGTGACCCCCTAGCCCAAACCGAATTAGACTAGGGGGCCGGCCCCCTTTCCTCCTTCTCCTCCTTCTCCTTCCTTCTCCTTCTCCTCCTTCCTTTCCTCCTCCTACTAGGAGGAGGGCTCCTCCTGCTGGCTCGCCCATAGAGGGCCGGCCGACCTCCCCCTTTGCTCCTTTATATACAGGGGCAGGGGGCACCTCTAGACACACAAGTTGATCAGTTGATCTCTCCCAGCCGTGTGCGGTGCCCCCCTCCACCATATTCCACCACGGTCATATCGTAGCGGTGCTTAGGCGAAGCCCTGCGTCGGTAGCAACATCATCACCGTCACCACGCCGTCGTGCTGACGGAACTCTCCCGTGAAGCTCTGCTGGATCGGAGTTCGCGGAACGTCATCGAGCTGAACGTGTGCAGAACTCGGAGGTGCCGTACGTTCGGTACTTGGATCGGTCGGATCGGGAAGATGTACGACTACTTCCTCTATGTTGTGTCAACGCTTGTATTGCCGGTCTACGAGGGTACGTAGACAACACTCTCCCCTCTCGTTGCTATGCATCACCATGATCTTGCGTGTGCGTAGGAATTTTTTTGAAATTACTACGTTACCCAATAGTGGCATCCGAGCCTAGGTTTTATGCGTTGATGTTGTGCATGAGTAGAACACAAGTGAGTTGTGGGCGATATAAGTCATACTGCTTACCAGCATGTCATACTTTGGTTCGGCGGTATTGTTGGATGAAGCGGCCCGGACCGACATTACGCGTAGGCTTCCGCGAGACTGGTTCTACCGACGTGCTTTGCACACAGGTGGCTGGCGGGTATCAGTTTCTCCAACTTTAGTTGAACCAAGTGTGGCTACGCCTGGTCCTTGCGAAGGTTAAAACAGCACCAACTTGACAGACTATCGTAGTGGTTTTGATGCGTAGGTAAGAACGGTTCTTGCTAAGCCCGTAGTAGCCACATAAAACTTGCAACAACAAAGTAGAGGACGTCTAACTTGTTTTTGCAAGGCATGTTGTGATGTGATATGGTCAAGACATGATGCTAAATTTTATTGTATGAGATGACCATGTTTTGTAACCGAGTTATCGGCAACTGGCAGGAGCCATATGGTTGTCGCTTTATTGTATGCAACGCAATTGCGCTGTAATGCTTTACTTTATCACTAAGCGGTAGCGATAGTCGTGGAAGCATAAGATTGGCGAGACGACAACGATGCTACGATGATGATCAAGGTGTCGCACCGGTGACGATGGTGATCATGACAGTGCTTCGAAGATGGAGATCACAAGCACAAGATGATGATGGCCATATCATATCACTTATATTGATTGCATGTGATGTTTATCTTTTATGCATCTTATCTTGCTTTGATTGATGGTAGCATTATAAGATGATCTCTCACTAAATTTCAAGATAAAAGTGTTCTCCCTGAGTATGCACCGTTGCGAAAGTTCGTCGTGCCCAGACACCACGTGATGATCGGGTGTGATAAGCTCTACGCCCATCTACAACGGGTGCAAGCCAGTTTTGCACACACAGAATACTCAGGTTAAACTTGACGAGCCTAGCATATGCAAATATGGCCTCGGAACACTGAGACCGAAAGGTCGAGCGTGAATCATATAGTAGATATGATCAACATATTGATGTTCACCATTGAAAGCTACTCCATTTCACGTGATGATCAGTTATGGTTTAGTTAATTTGGAGCACGTGATCACTTAGAAGATTAGAGGGATGTCTTTCTAAGTGGGAGTTCTTAAGTAATATGATTAATTGAACTTAAATTTATCATGAACTTAGTACCTGATAGTATCTTGCTTGTCTATGTTTGATTGTAGATAGATGGCCCATGTTGTTGTTCCGTTGAATTTTAATGCGTTCCTTGAGAAAGCAAAGTTGAAAGATGATGGTAGTAATTACACGGACTGGGTCCGTAACTTGAGGATTATCCTCATTGCTGCACAGAAGAATTACGTCCTGGAAGCACCGCTAGGTGCCAGGCCTGCTGCTGGAGCAACACCAGATGTTATGAACGTCTGGCAGAGCAAAGCTGATGACTACTCGATAGTTCAGTGTGCCATGCTTTACGGCTTAGAATCAGGACTTCAATGACGTTTTGAACGTCATGGACCATATGAGATGTTCCAGGAGTTGAAGTTAATATTTCAAGCAAATGCCCATATTGAGAGATATGAAGTCTCCAATAAATTCTATAGCTGCAAGATGGAGGAGAATAGTTCTGTCAGTGAACATATACTCAAAATGTCTGGGTATCATAATCACTTGACTCAACTGGGAGTTAATCTTCCTGTTGATAGTGTCATTGACAGTGTTCTTCAATCACTGCCACCAAGCTACAAGAGCTTCGTGATGAACTATAACATGCAAGGGATGGATAAGACAATTCCCGAGCTCTTCGCAATGCTAAAGGCTGCGGAGGTAGGAATCAAGAAGGAGCATCAAGTGTTGATGGTTAACAAGACCGCCAGTTTCAAGAAAAAGGGCAAAGGGAAGAAGAAGGGGAACTTCAAGAAGAACAGTAAGCAAGTTACTGCTCAGGAGAAGAAACTCAAATCTGGACCTAAGCCTGAAACTGAGTGCTTCTACTGCAAGCAGACTGGACACTGGAGGCGGAACTGCCCCAAGTATTTGGCGGATAAGAAGGATGGCAAGGTGAACAAAGGTATATGTGGTATACATGTTATTGATGTGTACCTTACTAGAGCTCGCAGTAGCACCTGGGTATTTGATACTGGTTCTGTTGCTAACATTTGCAACTCGAAACAGGGACTACGGATTAAGCGAACACTGGCAAAGGACGAGGTGACGATGCAAGTGGGAAATGGTTCCAAAGTCGATGTGATCGCAGTCGGCACGCTACCTCTACATCTACCTTCGGGATTAGTTTTAGACCTAAATAATTGTTATTTGGTGCCAGCGTTGAGCATGAACATTATATCTGGATCTTGTTTGATGCGAGACGGTTATTCATTTAAATCAGAGAATAATGGTTGTTCTATTTATATGAGTAATATCTTTTATGGTCATGCACCCTTGAAGAGTGGTCTATTTTTGATGAATCTCGATAGTAGTGATACACATATTCATAATGTTGAAACCAAAAGATGCAGAGTTGATAATGATAGTGCAACTTATTTGTGGCACTGCCGTTTAGGTCATATCGGTGTAAAGCGCATGAAAAACTCCATACTGATGGACTTTTGGAATCACTTGATTATGAATCACTTGGTACTTGCGAACCGTGTCTCATGGGCAAGATGTCCAAAACGTCGTTCTCCGGTACTATGGAGAGAGAAACGGATTTGTTGGAAATCATACATACAGATGTATGTGGTCCGATGAATATTGAGGCTCGTGGCGGATATCGTTATTTTCTCACCTTCACAGATGATTTAAGCAGATATGGGTATATCTACTTAATGAAACATAAGTCTGGAACATTTGAAAAGTTCAAAGAATTTCAGAGTGAAGTTGAAAATCATCGTAACAAGAAAATAAAGTTTTTACGATCTGATCATGGAGGAGAATTTTTGAGTTATGAGTTTGGTCTACATTTGAAACAATGCGGAATAGTTTCGCAACTCACACCACCCGGAACACCACAGCGTAATGGTGTGTCCGAACATCGTAATCATACTTTACTAGATATGGTACGATCTACGATGTCTCTTACAGATTTACCGCTATCGTTTTGGGGTTATGCTTTAGAGACGGCTGCATTCACGTTAAATAGGGCACCATCGAAATCCGTTGAGACGACGCCTTATGAACTATGGTTTGGCAAGAAACCAAAGTTGTCGTTTCTGAAAGTTTGGGGCTGCAATGCTTATGTGAAAAAGCTTCAACCTGATAAGCTCGAACCCAAATCGGAGAAATGTGTCTTCGTAGGATACTAAAAGGAAACTGTTGGGTACACCTTCTATCACAGATCCGAAGGCAAGACTTTCGTTGCTAAGAATGGATCCTTTCTAGAGAAGGAGTTTCTCTCGAAAGAAGTGAGTGGGAGGAAAGTAGAACTTGATGAGGTAACTGTACCTACTCCCTTATTGGAAAGTAGTACATCACAGAAACCGGTTTCTGTGACACCTACACCAATTAGTGAGGAAGCTAATGATAATGATCATGAAACTTAAGATCAAGTTACTACCAAACCTCATAGATCAACCAGAATAAGATCCGCACCAGGGTGGTACGGTAATCTTGTTCTGGAAGTCATGCTACTAGATCATGATGAACCTACGAACTATGAAGAAGCGATGGTGAGCCCAGATTCCAAAAAATGGCTAGAAGCCATGAAATCTGAGATGGGGTCCATGTATGAGAACAAAGTGTGGACTTTGGTTGACTTGCCCGTTGATCGGCAAGCAATTGAGAATAAATGGATCTTCAAGAAGAAGACTGACGCTGACGGTAATGTTACTGTCTACAAAGCTCGACTTGTTGCAAAAGGTTTTCGACAAGTTCAAGGGATTGACTACGATGAGACCTTCTCACCCATAGCGATGCTTAAGTCTGTTCGAATCATGTTAGCAATTGCCGCATTTTATGATTATGAAATTTGGCAAATGGATGTTAAAACTGCATTCCTGAATGGATTTCTGGAAGAAGAGTTGTATATGATGCAGCCAGAAGGTTTTATCGATCCAAAGGGAGCTAACAAAGTGTGCAAGCTCCAGCGATCCATTTATGGACTGGTGCAAGCCTCTCAGAGTTGGAATAAACGCTTTGATAGTGTGATCAAAGCATTTGGTTTTGTACAGACTTTTGGAGAAGCCTGTATTTACAAGAAAGTGAGTGGGAGCTCTGTAGCATTTCTGATATTATATGTGGATGACATATTATTGATTGGAAATGAAATTGAATTTCTAGATAGCATAAAGGGATATTTGAATAAGAGTTTTTCACTGAAAGACCTCAGTGAAGCTGCTTACATATTGGGCATTAAGATCTATAGAGATAGACCAAGACGCTTAATTGGACTTTCACAAAGCACATACCTTGACAAAGTTTTGAAGAAGTTCAAAATGGATCAGGCAAAGAAAGGGTTCTTACCTGTGTTACAAGGTGTGAAGTTGAGTAAGACTCAATGTCCGACCACCGCAGAAGATAAAGAGAAAATGAAAGATGTTCCCTATGCTTCAGCCATAGGCTCTATCATGTATGCAATGCTGTGTACCAAACCTGATGTGTGCCTTGCTATAAGTCTAGCAGGGAGGTACCAAAGTAATCCTGGAATGGATCACTGGACAGCGGTCAAGAACATCCTGAAGTACCTGAAAAGGACTAAGGATATGTTTCTCATATATGGAGGTGACAAAGAGCTCATCGTAAATGGTTACGTTGATGCAAGCTTTGACACTGATCTGGATGATTCTAAATCGCAAACCGGATACGTGTTTATATTGAACGATGGAGCTGTCAGTTGGTGCAGTTCTAAACAAAGCGTCGTGGTGGGATCTACATGTGAAGTGGAGTACATAGCTGCTTCGGAAGCAGCAAATGAAGGAGTCTGGATGAAGGAGTTCATATCCGATCTAGGTGTCATACCTAGTGCATCGGGTCCAATGAAAATCTTTTGTGACAATACTAGTGCAATTGCCTTGGCGAAGGAATCCAGATTTCACAAGAGAACCAAGCACATCAAGAGACGCTTCAATTCCATTCGGGATTTAGTCCAAGTGGGAGACATAGAAATTTGCAAGATAAATACGGATCTGAATGTTGCAGACCCGCTGACTAAGCCTCTTCCACGAGCAAAACATGATCAGCAACAAGGCTCCAAGGGTGTTAGATTCATTACTATGTAATCTAGATTATTGACTCTAGTGCAAGTGGGAGACTGAAGGAAATATGCCCTAGAGGCAATAATAAAGTTATTATTTATTTCCTTATATCATGATAAATGTTTATTATTCATGCTAGAATTGTATTAACCGAAACATGATACATGTGTGAATACATAGACAAACAGAGTGTCACTAGTATGCCTCTACTTGAATAGCTCGTTGATCAAAGATGGTTATGTTTCCTAGCCATAGACAAAGAGTTGTCATTTGATTAACGGGATCACATCATTAGGAGAATGATGTGATTGACTTGACCCATTCCATTAGCATAGCACTTGATCATTTAGTTTATTGCTATTGCTTTCTTCATGACTTATACATGTTCCTATGACTATGAGATTATGCAACTCCCATTTACCGGAGGAACACTTTGTGTGCTGCCAAATGTCACAATGTAACTGGGTGATTATAAAGGTGCTCTACAGGTGTCTCCGAAGGTACTTGTTGGGTTGGCGTATTTCGAGATTAGGATTTGTCACTCCGATTGTCGGAGAGGTATCTCTGGGCCCACTCGGTAATGCACATCACTATAAGCCTTGCAAGAATTGCAACTAATGAGTTAGTTGTGGGATGATGTATTATGGAACGAGTAAAGAGACTTTCCGGCAACGATATTGAACTAGGTATTGAGATACCGACGATCGAATCTCGGGCAAGTAACACACCGATGACAAAGGGAACAACGTATGTTGTTATGCGGTCTGACCGATAAAGATCTTCGTAGAATATGTAGGAGCCAATATGAGCATCCAGGTTCCGCTATTGGTTATTGACCGGAGACGTGTCTCGGTCATGTCTACATAGTTCTAGAACCCGTAGGGTCCGCACGCTTAAAGTTTCGGTGATGATTCTATTATGAGTTTATGTGATTTGATGTGCCGAAGGTAGTTCGGAGTCCTAGATGAGATCGGGGACATGACGAGGAGTCTTGAAATGGTCGAGACGTAAAGATCGATATATTGGACGACTATATTCGGACATCGGAAATGTTCCGAGTGATTCGGGTATTTTCGGGGGTACCAGGGAGTTACGGGAATACAAGGAAGAAGTAATGTGCCTCATGAGCCAAGTGTTGGGGAACGTAGTAATTTCAAAAAAATTCCTACGCACACGCAAGATCATGGTGATGCATAGCAATGAGGGGGAGAGTCTGATCTACGTACCCTTGTAGATCGCAACGGAAGCGTTGACACAACGTAGAGGAAGTAGTCGTACGTCTTCTTCCCGATCCGACCGATCCAAGCACCGTTACTCCGGCACCTCCGAGTTCTTAGCACACGTACACTTCGATGACGATCCCCGGGCTCCGATCCAGCAAAGCTTCGGGGAGGAGTTCCGTCAGCACGACGGCGTGATGACGATCTTGATGTTCTACCGACGCAGGGCTTCGCCTAAGCACTACAACGATATGATCGAGGTGGAATATGGTGGCAGGGGGCACCGCACACGGCTAAGAAACGATCTCAATGATCAACTTGTGTGTCTAGAGGTGGCCCCTACCTCCGTATATAAAGGAGCCAAGGGGGAGGGTGCGGCCGGCCAGGAGGAGGGCGCAGGAGGAGTCCTACTCCTACCGGGAGTAGGACTCCCCCCCCAATCCTAGTTGGACTAGGATTCCCTGAGGGGGGAAGAGAGAGAGGGGGGCCGGCCACCTCTCCTAGTCCTAATAGGACTAGGGGAGGGGGGAGGCGCGCGGCCACCTTGGGCTGCCCCTTTCTCCTTTCCACTAAAGCCCATTAAGGCCTATATGGCTCCCGGGGGGTTCCGGTAACCTCACGGTACTCCGGTAAAATCCCGATTTCAATCGGAACACTTCCGATATCCAAATATAGGCTTCCAATATATCAATCTTTATGTCTCGACCATTTCGAGACTCCTCGCCATGTCCGTGATCACACCCGGGACTCCGAACTAACTTCGGTACATCAAAATGCATAAACTCATAATAACTGTCATCGTAACGTTAAGCGTGCGGACCCTACGGTTCGAGAACAATGTAGACATGACTAAGACACATCTCCGGTCAATAACCAATAGCGGGACCTAGATGCCCATATTGGCTCCTACATATTCTACGAAGATCTTTATTGGTCAGACCGCATAACAACATACGTTGTTCCCTTTGTCATCGGTATGTTACTTGCCCGAGATTCGATCGTCGGTATCCAATACCTAGTTCAATCTCGTTACCGGCAAGTCTCTTTACTCGTTCCGTAATACATCATCTCGCAACTAACACATTAGTCACAATGCTTGCAAGGCTTATGTGATGTGCATTACCGAGAGGGCCCAGAGATACCTCTCCGACAATCGAAGTGACAAATCCTAATCTCGAAATACGCCAACCCAACATCTACCTTTGGAGACACCTGTAGAGCTCCTTTATAATCACCCAGTTACGTTGTGACGTTTGGTAGCACACAAAGTGTTCCTCCGGTAAATGGGAGTTGCATAATCTCATAGCCATAGGAACATGTATAAGTCATGAAGAAAGCAATAGCAATAAACTAAATGATCAAGTGCTATGCTAACGGAATGGGTCAAGTCAATCACATCATTCTCCTAATGATGTGATCCCGTTAATCAAATGACAACTCTTTGTCTATGGCTAGGAAACATAACCATCTTTGATCAACGAGCTATTCAAGTAGAGGCATACTAGTGACACTCTGTTTGTCTATGTATTCACACATGTATCATGTTTCGGTTAATACAATTCTAGCATGAATAATAAACATTTATCATGACATAAGGAAATAAATAATAACTTTATTATTGCCTCTAGGGCATATTTCCTTCACCAAGTGGTGGAAGGGAGGAGGCAGGGCGCGCGCCCCCCCTAGCCCAAACCGAAATTGACTAGGGGGTCGGCCCCCCTTTCCTCCTTCTCCTCCTTCTCCTTCCTTCTCCTTCTCCTCCTTCCTTTCCTCCTCCTAGTAGGAGTAGGAAAGGGGAGTCCTACTCCTACTAGGAGGAGGACTCCTCCTCCTGGCGCGCCCATAGAGGTTCGGCCGGCCTCCCCCCTTGCTCCTTTATATACAGGGGCAGGGGGGCACCTCTAGACACACAAGTTGATCAGTTGATCTCTCCCAGCCGTGTGCGGTGCCCCCTCCACCATATTCCACCTCGGTCATATCGTAGTGGTGCTTAGGCGAAGCCCTGCGTCGGTAGCAACATCATCACCGTCACCACGCCGCCGTGCTGACGGAACTCTCTCGTGAAGCTCTGCTAGATCGGAGTTCGCGGGATGTCATCGAGCTGAACGTGTGCAGAACTCGGAGGTGCCGTACGTTCGGTACTTGGATTGGTCGGATCAGGAAGACGTACGACTACTTCCTCTATGTTGTGTCAATGCTTCCGTTGCCGGTCTACGAGGGTACGTAGACAACACTCTCCCCTCTCGTTGCTATGCATCACCATGATCTTGTGTGTGCGTAGGAATTTTTTTGAAATTACTACGTTACCCAACAGATAGATCTTGGTTCTTGGATCTTTCAAGTTCTTCATAATGATAAGCAGATATAAATCCCAAGTGACTCAAAGAATAGAGCTATGGTCCCCGGCAACGGCGCGAGAAAATAGTCTTGATAACCCACAAGTATAGGGGATCGCAACAGTTTTCGAGGGTAAAGTATTCAACCCAAATTTATTGATTTGACACAAGGGGAGCCAAAGAATACTCTCAAGTATTAGCAGCTGAGTTGTCAATTCAACCACACCTGGAAACTTAATATCTGCAGCAAAGTGTTTAGTAGCAAAGTAATATGATACTAGTGGTAATGGTAGCAAAAGGTAACAGTAGTAAAAGTAATGTTTTTGGCATTTCGTAGTGATGATGGCAATAGCAACGGGAAAGTAAATAAGCGAAGAACAATATATAGAAAGCTTGTAGGCAATGGATCGGTGATTGAGAATTATGCCGGATGCGGTTCATCATGTAACAGTCATAACCTAGGGTGACATAGAACTAGCTCCAGTTCATTGATATAATGTCGGCATGTATTCCGAATACTGTCATACGTGCTTATGGAAAAGAACTTGCATCACATCTTTTGTCCTACCCTCCCATGGCAGCGGGGTCCTTACGGAAACTAAGGGATATTAAGGCCTCCTTTTAATAGAGTACCGGAACAAAGCATCAACACATAGTGAATACATGAACTCCTCAAACTACGGTCATCACCGGTAAGTATCCCGATTATGTCACTTCGGGGTTAACGGATCATAACACATAATAGGTGACTATAGACTTGCAAGATAGGATCAAGAACACTCATATATTAATGAAAACATAATAGGTCCAGATCTGAAATCATGGCACTCGGGCCCTAGTGACAAGCATTAAGCATAGCAAAGTCATAGCAACATCAATCTCAGAACATAGTGGATACTAGGGATCAAACCCTAACAAAACTAACTCGATTACATGATAGATCCCATCCAACCCATCATCATCCAGCAAGCCTACGATGGAATTACTCACGCACGGCGGTGAGCATCATGAAATTGGTGATGGAGGATGGTTGATGATGACGATGGCGACGGATTCCCCTCTCCGGAGCCCCGGACGGACTCCAGATCAGCCCTCCCGAGAGGTTTTAGGGCTTGGCAGCGGCTCCGTATCGTAAAACGCGATGAATTCTTCTCTCTGATTTTTTTCTCCCCGAAACACAATATATAGAGTTGGAGTTGGAGTCGGAGAGGCAACAGGGGGCCCACGAGGTAGGGGGGGCGCCCCACCCTCATGGAGAGGTGGTGGGCCCCCTGGCCTTCATCTTTTGCAGGTATTTTTTATATTTTCCAAAAAGTTGCTCCGTGAAGTTTCAGGTCATTCCAAGAATGTTTGTTTGTGCACATAAATAACACCATGGTAATTCTGCTGAAAACAGCGTCAGTCAGGGTTAGTTCCATTCAAATCATGCAAGTTAGAGTCCAAAACAAGGGCAAAAGTGTTTGGAAAAGTAGATACGATGGAGACGTATCAAATTATTACCAGGAATATCACCTTCATCAAATATATAGAGAGAATTTACCTTTACTACCTGTGTCGGGTTATCAAGACCATGTATTTCTTCAATACGTGGTAAATTCTTAATATCTACAGCTTTAATACCTTTTTCTTTCATAGATTTCTTCGCCTCTTGCATATCTTCAGGACTAAGAAATACAATACCTCCTTTCGTCGAAGTTGGCTTAGGAGTTGGTTCAGGAAGTGTCCAATCATTTTCATTACTCAACATATTATTCAATAGCAATTCAGCTTGATCAATAGTTCTTTCCCTGAAAACACAACCAGCACAACTATCCAGGTGGTCTCTGGAAGCATCGGTTAGGTCCATTATAAAATATATCAAGTATTTCATTTTTCTTGAGAGGATGATCAGGCAAGGCATTAAGTAATTGGAGAAGCCTCCCCCAAGCTTGTGGGATACTCTCTTCTTCAATTTGCACAAAATTATATATTTCCCTTAGAGCAGCTTGTTTCTTATGAGCGGGGAAATATTTAGCACAGAAGTAATAAATCATATCCTGGGGACTACGCACACAACCAGGATCAAGAGAATTAAACCATATTTTAGCATCACCCTTTAATGAGAACGGAAACAACTTAAGGATAAAGTAATAGCGAGTTTTCTCATCATTAGTGAATAGGGTGGCTATATCATTTAATTTAGTAAGATGTGCCACAGTTTCAGATTCATGGCCATAAAAAGGATCAAATTCAACCAAAGTAATTAACTCAGGGTCGACAGAGAAATCATAATCCTTATCGGAAATAAAGATAGGTTAAGTAGCAAAAGCAAGATCATATTTCATTCTAGCATTCAAAGACTTTTCTTTAAGCTTAGCTAACAATTTCTTAAGATCACATCTATCATTGCAATCTAAGAAGTCTCTAGCAGTTTCTTCATCCATAACATAACCCTTAGGAACAACGGGCAATTCATATCTAGGGAGAAAATCTTCATCATCACTTTCATCAATATTATCAGTTTCAATAATTTCATTCTCTCTAGCCCTAGCAACTTGTTCATCAAGAAATTCACCTAGTGGCACAGTATTATCAAGCATAGAAGTAGTTTCATCATAAGTATCATGCAAAGCAGAAGTGGCATCATCAATAACATGCGACATATCAGAATGAATAGCAGGTGTAGGTGTCACAAGTTTACTCAAAACAGAAGGTGAATCAAGTGCAGAGCTAGATGGCAGTTCCTTACCTCCCCTCGTAGTTGAGGGAAAAATCCTGGTTATATTATCTTTCAAGTTCTTCATAGTGATCAGCAGATATAAATCCCAAGTGACTCAAAGAATAGAGCTATGCTCCCCAACAACGGTGCCAGAAAATAGTCTTGATAACCCACAAGTATAGGGGATCGCAACCGTTTTCGAGGGTAGAGTATTCAACCCAAATTTATTGATTCGACACAAGGGAGCCAAAGAATATTCTCAAGTATTAGCAGCTGAGTTGTCAATTCAACCACACCTAGAAAACTTAATATCTGCAGCAAAGTAATTAGTAGCAAAGTAATATGATAGTAGCGGTAACGGTAGCAAAAGTAATAGTTTCGGTTTTATAGTGATTGTAACAGTAGCAACGGAAAAGTAAATAAGCAAAGGTCAATATGTGAAAAGCTCGTAGGCAATGGATCAATGATGGATAATTATGTTGGATGCGATTCCTCATGCAATAGTTATAACATAGGGTGACACAGAACTAGCTCGAGTTCATCAATATAATGTAGGCATGTATTCCGAACATATTCATACGTGCTTATGGAAAAGAACTTGCATGCCACCTTTTGTCCTACCCTCCCATGGCAGCGGGGTCCTATTGGAAATTAAGGGATATTAAGGCCTCCTTTTAATAGAGTACCGAACCAAAGCATTAACACTTAGTGAATACATGAACTCCTCAAACTACGGTCGTCACCGGTAAGTATCCCGGTTATTGTCACTTCGGGGTTAACGGATCATAACACATAATAGGTGAATATAGACTTGCAAGATAGGATCAAGAACTCACATATATTCATGACAACATAATAGGTTCATATCTGAAATCATGGCACTCGGGCCCTATGAAGGACATATGCCCTAGAGGCAATAATAAAGTTGTTATTTATATTTCCTTATATCATGATAAATGTTTATTATTCATGATAGAATTGTATTAACCGGAAACTTAGTACATGTGTGAATACATAGACAAACAAAGTGTCACTAGTATGCCTCTACTTGACTAGCTCGTGGAATCAAAGATGGTTAAGTTTCCTAACCATAGACAAGAGTTGTCATTTCATTAACGGGATCACATCATTAGAGAATGATGTGATTGACTTGACCCATTCCGTTAGCTTAGCATTTGATCGTTTAGTATATTGCTATGGCTTTCTTCATGACTTATACATGTTCCTATGACTATGAGATTATGCAACTCCCTAATACCGGAGGAACACTTTGTGTGCTACCAAACGTCACAACGTAACTGGGTGATTATAAAGGTGCTCTACAGGTGTCTCCGATGGTACTTGTCGAGATTAGGATTTGTCACTACGATTGTCGGAGAGGTATCTCTGGGTCCTCTTGGTAATGCACATCACTATAAGCCTTGCAAGCAATACAACTAATAATTTAGTTGTGGGGTGATGTATTACGGAACGAGTAAAGAGACTTGTCGGTAACGAGATTGAACTAGGTATTGAGATACCGACGATCGAATCTCGGGGAAGTAACATACCGATGACAAAGGGAACAACGTATGTTGTTATGCGGTTTGACCGATAAAGATCTTCGTAGAATATGTAGGAACCAATATGAGCATCCAGGTTCCGCTATTAGTTATTGACCGGAGATGAGCCTCGGTCATGTCTACATAGTTCTCGAACCCGTAGGGTCCGCACGCTTAACGTTCGGTGACGATCGGTATTATGAGTTTATGTGTTTTGATGTACCGAAGGTAGTTCGGAGTCCCGGATGTGATCACGGACATGACAAGGAGTCTCAAAATGGTCGAGACATAAAGATTGATATATTGGACGGCTATATCCGGACACCGGAAGGGTTTCAGATGATCTCGGAGAAAACCGGAGTGCCCGAGGGGTTACCGGAAGCCCCCGGGGGCTAATGGGCCTTGATGGGCCCTGGTGGAGAGAGAGAGGAGCCAGCGAGGGCAGGCCGCACGCCCCCTCCCCTTGAGTCCGAATAGGACAAGGAAAGGGGGGCCTTGCCTTTCCCCTCTCCCACTCCTTCCTTCCCCCTCCTAGTGGGACTAGGAAAGGGGAGTCCTACTCCCACTAGGAGGAGGACTCCTCTTGGCACGCCCTCCTAGGGCCGGCCGGCCTCCCCCCTTGCTCCTTTGTATACGGGGGCAGGGGGACACCCCATGGACACACAAGTTGATCTTTGATCTTTTTGCCGTGTGCAGTGCCCCCTCCCCCATAATCCACCTCGGTCATATCGTAGCGGTGCTTAGGCGAAGTCCTGCGTCGGGAGCTTCATCAACACCATCATCATGCCGTCATGCTAACGGAACTCTCCCTCGAAGCTCTACTGGATCGTGAGTTCGTGGGACGTCACCGAGCTGAACGTGTGCAGGTCGCGGAGGTGCCGTATGTTCGGTACTAGGATCGGTCGATCATGAAGATGTACGACTACATCAACCGCGTTGTCATAACGCTTCCACTTATGGTCTACGAGGGTACGTGGACGACACTCTCCCCTCTCGTTGCTATGCATCAGCATGATCTTGCATGTGCGTAGGAATTTTTTTGAAATTACTACGTTCCCCAACAGTGGCATCCGAGCCAGGTTTATGCGTGGATGTTATATGCACGAGTAGAACACAAAGGAGTTGTGGGCGTGGGTATATACATATTGCTTGCCGTCACTAGTTGATTCTTGATTCAGCGGCATTGTTGGATGAAGCAGCCTAGACCGACATTACGCGTACGCTTACGCGAGACTGGTTCTACGGATGTGCTTCGCACACAGGTGGCTAGTGGGTGTCTGTTTCTCCAGCTTTAGTTGAATCGAATTCAATGAACAGGGTTCTTTCTGAAGATCAAAAAGCAATCACTATACGGCGTTGTGGTTTTTGATGCGTAGGTAAGAACCGTTCTTGCTCAGCCCGTAGCAACCACGTAAAACATGCAACAACAAAGTAGAGGACGTCTAACTTGTTTTTTGCAGGGCATGTTGTGATGTGATATGGTCAAGACATGATGCTGAATTTTATTGTATGAGATGATCATATTTTGTAACACAGTTATCGACAACTGGCAGGAGCCATATGGTTGTCGTTTTATTGTATGAAATGCAATCGCCGTGTAATTGCTTTACTTTATCACTAAAAGGTAGCGATAGTCGTAGAAGCAATAGTTGGCGAGACGACAATGATGTTACGATGGAGATCAAGGTGTCGCACCGGTGACGATGGTGATCATGACGGTGCTCTGGAGATGGAGATCAAAGACACAAGATGATGATGGCCATACCATATCACTTATATTGATTGCATGTGATGTTTATCTTTTATGCATCTTATTTTGCTTAGATCGATAGTAGCATTATATGATCTCTCACTAAATTTCAAGGTATAAGTATTCTCCCTGAGTATGCACCATTGCGAAAGTTCGTCATGCCGAGACACCACATGATGATCGGGTGTGATAAGCTCTACATTCACATACAACGGGCGCAAGCCAGTTTTGCACACGCAGAATACCCGGGTTAAACTTGACGAGCCTAGCATATGCAGATATGGTCTCGGAACACTGAGACCGAAAGGTCGAGCGTGAATCATATAGTCGATATGATCAACATAGTGATGTTCACCACTGAAAACTACTCCATCTCACGCGATGATCGGACATGGTTTAGTTGATATGGATCACGTGATCACTTAGATGATTAGAGGGATGTCTGTCTAAGTGTGAGTTCTTAAATAATTTGATTAATTGAACTTTAATTTATCTTGAACTTAGTACCTGATAGTATTTTGCATGTCTACGTTGTTGTAGATAGATGGCCCGTGTTGTTGTTCCGTTGAATTTTGATGCGTTCCTTGAGAAAGCAAAGTTGAAAGATGATGGTAGCAATTACACGGACTGGGTCCATAACTTGAGGATTATCCTCATTGCTGCATAGAAGAATTACGTCCTGGAAGCGCCGCTAGGTGTACCACCCGCGCCGGCAACTGCAAACATTGTGAATGCCTGGCAGTCGCGTGTTGATGACTACTCGATAGTTCAGTGTGCCATGCTTTACGGCTTAGAACCGGGACTTCAACGATGTTTTGAATGTTACGGAGCATATGAGATGTTCCAGGAGTTGAAGTTCATATTTCAAGCAAATGCCCGGATTGAGAGATATGAGGTCTCCAATAAGTTCTACAGCTGCAAAATGGAGGAGAATAGTTCTGTCGGTGAACATATACTCAGAATGTCTGGGTACTACAATCACTTGATTCAATTGGGAGTTAATCTTCTGGATGATAGTGTCATTGACAGAATTCTTCAATCACTGCCACCAAGCTACAAGAGCTTCATGATGAACTATAATATGCAAGGGATGGATAAGACTATACCCGAGCTCTTCGCAATGCTAAAGGCTACGGAGGTAGAAATCAAGAAGGAGCATCAAGTGTTGATGGTTAACAAGACCACTAGTTTCAAGAAAAAGGGTAAAGGGAAGAAGGAGAACTTCAAGAAGAACGGCAAGCAAGTTGCCGCTCAAGTGAAGAAGCCCAAGTCTGGACCTAAGCCTGAAACTGAGTGCTTCTACTACAAAGGGACTGGTCACTGGAAGTGGAACTGTCCCAAGTATTTGGCGGATAAGAAGGATGGGAAGGTGAACAAAGGTATATGTGATATACATGTTATTGATGTGTACCTTACTAATGCTCGTAGTAGCAACTGGGTATTTGATACTGGTTCTGTTGCTAATATCTGCAACTCGAAACAGGGACTATGGATTAAGCGGAGATTATCTAAGGACGAGGTGACGATGCGCGTGGGAAATGGTTCCAAAGTCAATGTGATCGCAGTCGGCACGCTACCTCTACATCTACATTCGGGATTAGTTTTAGACCTGAATACTTGTTATTTGGTGCCAGCATTGAGCATGAACATTACATCTAGATCTTGTTTGATGCGAGACTGTTATTCATTTAAATCAGAGAATAATGGTTGTTCTATTTATATGAGTAATATATTTTATGGTGATGCACCCTTGAAGAGTGGTCTATTTTTGATGAATCTCGATAGTAGTGATACACATATTCATAATATTGTAGCCAAAAGATGCAGAGTTGATATTGATAGTGCAACTTATTTGTGGCACTGCCATTTAGGTCATATTGGTGTAAAGCGCATGAAGAAACTCCATTCCAATGGACTTTTGGAATCACTTGATTATTAATCACTTGGTACTTGTGAACCAAGCCTCATGGGCAAGATGACTAAAACGCCGTTCTCCAAAACAGTGGACCGAGCAACAGATTTGATGGAAATCATACATACGGATGTATGTGGTTCGATGAATATAGAGGCTCGCGGCGGGTATCATTATTTTCTCACCTTCACAGATGATTTAAGAAGATATGGGTATATCTACTTGATGAAACACAAGTCTGAAACATTTGAAAAGTTCAAAGAATTTCAGAGTGAAGTGGAAAATCATTGTAACAAGAAAATAAAGTTTCTACGATCTGATCGTGGAGGAGAATATTTGAGAGTTTGGACTTCATTCGAAACAATGCGGAATAGTTTCGCAACTCACGCCACCCGGAACACCACAACGTAATGGTGTGTCCGAACGTCGTAATCGTACTTTACTAGATATGGTGCGACTATGATGTCTCTTACTGATTTACCGCTATTGTTTTGGGATTATGCTTTAGAGACGGCTGCATTCACGTTAAATAGGGCACCATCTAAATACGTTGAAACGATGCCTTATGAACTGTGGTTTGGCAAGAAACCAAAGTTGTCATTTCTTAAAGTTTGGGGTTGCGATGCTTATGTGAAAAAGCTTCAACCTGATAAGCTCGAACCCAAATCGGAGAAATGTGTCTTCATAGGATACCCAAAGGAGACCGTTGGATACACCTTCTATCTCAGATCCAAAGGCAAGACATTCCTTGCTAAGAATGGATCCTTTCTAGAGGAGTTTCTCTCGAAAGAAGTGAGTGGGAGGAAAGTAGAACTTGATGAGGTAACTGTACCTACTCCCTTATTGGAAAGTAGTTCATCACAGAAATCTGTTCCTGTGACTCCTACACCGATTAGTGAGGAAGCTAATGATGATGATCATGTAACTTCATATCAAGTTACTACCGAACCTCGTAGGTCAACCAGAGTAAGATCCGCACCAGAGTGGTACGGTAATCCTGTTCTGGAGGTCATGTTACTTGACCATGATGAACCTATGAACTATGAGGAAGCGATGATGAGCCCAGATTCCGCAAAATGGCTTGAGGCCATGAAATCTGAGATGGGATCCATGTATGAGAACAAAGTGTGGACTTTGGTTGACTTGACCAATGATCGGCAAGCCATCAAGAATAACTGGGTCTTCAAGAAGAAGACTGACATGAGGGTAATGTTACTGTCTACAAAGCTCGACTTGTTGCGAAAGGTTTTCGACAAGTTCAAGGAGTTGACTACGATGACACTTTCTCACCTGTAGTGATGCTTAAGTCCGTCCGAATCATGTTAGCAATTGTTGCATTTTATGATTATGAAATTTGGCAAATGGATGTAAAGACTGCATTCCTGAATGGATTTCTGGAAGAGGAGTTGTATGTGATGCAACCTGAAGGTTTTATCAATCGAAAGGAAGCTAACAAAGTGTGTAAGCTCCGGCGATCCATCTATGGACTGGTGCAAGCATCTCGGAGTTGGAATAAACGTTTTGATAGTGTGATCATGTAGCTACCCGACCTCAAACGGTCAAGTCTCTGTGCTTCAGTGTCATCCCTGGATCGGTATTGCTGACACACACGGTACTCGAAGGATTTATAACAGAGTGGCAATCACGCACTTATTACATCGAATGTCTCAAGAGAGAACTTATTACAATAAATATGGCTTAAGGCCATCTAATACGATAGCAGCAGAAGGCTTGGATGATAAAGTGAGTCCATCAACTCCAACGGCATAGCTGAGCTGCACGGCAACAATCTAATGAACCTTACTCCTCATCTGAAAAGTCTGCAACATAATACATTGCAGCTCGAAAACGGGTCAGCACATGGAATATGCTGGCAATATAACACGGTAGAGCAAGAACAGAATAATGCTATCACTATATGCATAATTGGCTGGTGGAAAGCTCTACGGTTAAAGTTTTGCGAAAAGCCAATTTTTTCCTACAACAAAGGAATAGATTTTACTTAACTATGATGGTAGTTGAAACATCATTGAGACGGTTCCTCCAACTCAATCCCAATTAAAAGTAATTATCAACCCAACAGTATTAATTTAGAGTGATGAGATACATATGATAATCCAAGTACTAGATACTCATGATGTCCATAACCGGGGACACGGCTAACCATGATTAGTTTGTACACTCTGCAGAGGTCTGCGCACTTTTCCCCACAAGATTCGATCTCCTCCGTTGGATTTCTCGCACTACACGGTGTTTGAGAAATGGATGATCGAGACACAGTCTTTCAGAAGCATTAACTCTCTACTCCGGATAGACTATACCACCTACAACCCACTACATCTGCTAGTCTACCTCTTCAAGAGCTTCACGCAACTTACTCAACTATGCTAGAGCCCACAATAGCTTGTGGCTGCACACGGAAGTTTCTAGCATGAAATATCTCAGTTCCCTTTGAGCCTGGGTGGCGGACCTTAGGATTATCACACGGGTACTCCGGGATATCCTAGGACAACACTGGATTCTCCAGGTGCCCGACAAGCAATCCACCCAGATGTGTATTAAAGTTGCCACCTTAAGTTGAACCATTAATTAACAATCTCACATCTTTCATGCATTCACTCACCCAATCCACGTCTACGAGCATAGCATGGCAATATAAGCAATACGTAGAAGTAACTCCCAAGGGTTTGATAATGATAGGGCAATAGGTTCTACCTCATCTACTTCCCAATCCCACATGTTATCAAGTCCTAACCATGCAATGTTTGAGGGTTGAAACTAATGCATAAAAATTGGGTGATAAAGGGGATATGATCAAAGTGTTACTTGCCTTGCTGATGATCCGCAAAACCTAGAGACTCGTAGTAGCACGCTTCGCAGTCCGGGTGTTCTATCGCAAACAAACAATAGCATACATAAGAAATCAAGCAAAGACGTATGGGTAAAGCACGAGTAAGAAGATCTAACCAGAAAGTTCGACTTAAGAACTCCGGTTTGCAAAAGGAATCAAATCAAACGGAGCAGCGAAACTCAAACTGCAAAAGAAATAAGATCTGATTACTAATCTGGACTAAGGTCAAATTTTACTGTATCCAAATCTTGTTCAAGTTGGTTAAACAGGAAGAGGGTTTCGAGACGAAACTCTAGGCGCTTGAATCGCCTGGTTCCGATAAACGAGCGAAAAGTTATACTAAAACGAAAATCGGATCAGAAATCACAATCGAAAATAATCGCGGAAAATCCGAGAAAAAGAAAAACTGACGAACAGGCTAACGAACGAACGTTCGCTGTCTGCGGCTAAACAGTGAAAACCATTCGTTAAAACGAATGTAAGACGGGCGTTCGCTAAATAACTAAACCAAAAAAATAAACTGAACCGGCTCTAAAAAACGGATCTAGGGTTTCGAAAAAAAACCAAACGGTTTTCTCACGAAAACCGAGGCGGCTACCTCGGTTCCAGCGGGGTCCGGCGAGGTCCGGCGATGGCGGGGCAGCTTCGGTGCGGCGGCGTGGGGCGGCGGCGGTAGTGCGTGAGGCGAGGCGGCGGCGCGGCTAGGGTTAGGGTTTGGGCGGCGGCTTGGTTTTGGCTGCGGTGGGCTCGGCGACGCGGCTTAAAAAGGCCCCCCGGGCAGAGTCCCGCTCGGGTACGGCCCGGAGTCGGTTCACTTTTAAAAAAAAATTAATTCCGACGTGCATAAAAAGAAAGAAAAGAAATACTAAACAGACTCCAAAAATCCCGAAATAAGTCGGACAAGGTGAACATTTATTTGGGCCTAAAATGCAATTTTGAAAACGCATATTTTTCCTAATTCAAATAAAATAGCGATAAAATTCCGAATAAAAATCTTATTTGATTTTAGTATTAAATCTTCGATATTTCTCTATTTTGAGGAAGTCATTTTATCCTCTCTCTTTTATTTTTATAAAAGAAAAATTCGAAGAGAAAATAATTAAAATCAAACGATCCTCTTTTGAAAATTCGAGAAAACTCGAATATGAAAATAATGAAATCACCAACTCTCTCCGTAGGTCCTTGAGTTGCGTAGAATTTCTAGGATGAAGCCAACATGCAATAAAATATGTATGCAATGACGATCTAATGTATAACATTCCAAATTGAAAAATTGGGATGTTACAAACCTCCCCCCCTTAAGATGAATCTCGCCCTCGAGATTCGGGTTGGCTAGAAAATAGGTGTGGATGGTCCTTGCGTAGGTATTCCTCTCGTTCCCAGGTGGCTTCGTCCTCGGTATGGTGGCTCCACTAAACTTTACAAAACTTAATAACCTTGCTGCGGGTAACCGACTGGCAAACTCGAGAATCCTGACTGGCTTCTCCTCATAGGTCAAATCCTTGTCCAACTGAATCGCTTCCAGCGGTACTGTATCTCTCAGAGGAATGTCGGCCATCTCTGCGTGGCACTTCTTCAACTGAGAAACGTGGAACACATCGTGAACTCCTGACAATCCTTTGGGTAATTCCAACTTATAAGCAACTTCTCCCATACGTTCCAAAACTCTGTATGGTCCCACAAAGCGTGGTGCTAAATTTCCCTTAATTCCAAAGCGCTTAACTCCTCAGAGTGGTGATACCCGAAGATACACTCTGTCTCAGATTTCATAGACTACCTCCTTGATTTTTGAATCTGCATAACTCTTTTGTCGGGACTGAGCTACCTTCAGTCTATCTCTAATCAATTTAACCTTCTCTTATGATTCCTTAATCAAATCTGGTCCAAACAACTGACGGTCTCCAACTTCATCCCACAACAACGGTGTCCTGCACCTCCTTCCGTACAAGGCTTCAAAAGGTGCCATCTTTAGACTGGCCTGGTAACTGTTGTTGTATGAGATCTCTACGTAGGGCAAGTTGTCATCCCAACTAGATCCATAATCTAGTGCACAAGCTCTCAACATATCCTCTAGAATCTGGTTGACTCTCTCGGTCTGTCCATCTGTTTGCGGGTGAAAAGTTGTACTGAACTCCAGTCTGGTTCCCAAAGTTTCATGCAACTGATTCCAAAACTTTGAGGTAAACTGGGTTCCTCTATCTGATACAATGGTCCTTGGAACTCCATGCAAACATACGATCCTGGTCATGTATATCTTGGCCAACTTGGCACTTGTATAGGTGGTTTTCACTGGGATAAAGTGAGCTACTTTGGTCAAGAGATCAACTACTACCCATATAGAATCATATCCTGATTTGGTCCTGGGCAATCCGGTGATGAAATCCATGCCAAGCTTATCCCACTTCCATTCGGGTATCGGCATAAGTTGTAACAATCCGGCTGGCTTTTGATGTTCTGCCTTCACTCTCTGACATACATCACATACGGCTACATACTCGGCAATATCCTTCTTCATACCAGTCCACCGGAAATGCTCCTTTAAATCCACATACATCTTGGCATTTTCGGGGTGAATCGAGTATGGTGAGTCATGAGCCACCTGAAGTATTAACTTCCTGATCTCTGTGTTATTGGGCACATAAACATGGTCCTCAAACCATAAGGTGTCGTGTTCATCCTCACGAAAACCTTTGGCCTTTCCTTTGCTCATTCTCTCTTTTATCTTGGCGATCTCTTTGTCATCCTTCTGAGCTTCTCAAATCTTTCCTAACAATGTAGACTGAACTTCCATTGTTGCAACAAACCTCTAGGGACAATCTCCAATTGAAGCTCCCTGAGATCCTCTGCCAACTCCTTTGGCAATCCTGCGCTTATGAGTGTGTTGGCATAACTCTTCCGGCCCAAAGAGCCTGCTATGATGTTGGCCTTGCCTAGATGATAGTGAAGCTTCATGTCATAATCCTTTATAAGGTCCAACCATCTCCTCTACCTATGGTTCAGCTGCTTCTGTGTGAAAATGTACTTCAAACTCTTATGGTTAGTGTATACATCGCAATGGTTTCCAATAAGATAATGTCTCCAAGTCTTCAACGCATGCACTACGATAGCCAACTCCAAGTCATGGGTGGCATAATTTAACTCATGCGGTTTCAGTTGTCGCGAGGCATACGAAACAACTCTTCCGTACTACATCAGTACTCCTCCAAATCCTAAGCGAGAGGCGTCGCAATACACTTGGAAATCCTTGCGTATATCTGGCAGAATCAGTACTGGGGCGGTAGTCAGACGTTTCTTTAACTCCTGAAAACTCACTTCACATTCTTCTGTCCATTTAAATTTGGTATCCTTCTTCAATAGCTCTGTCATTGGCTTCGCAATCTTGGAAAAATTCTCAATGAATCTCCAGTAGTATCCTGCAAGTCCAAAAAAACTGCGGATCTCGCTAACTGAAGTGGGTGCCAACCATTCAGTGACTGACTAAACCTTGGTGGGGTCTACTGCTATACCTTCTCCTGATATAACATGTCCAAGGAATCCAACTTCTTTCAACCAAAACTCACATTTGCTGGACTTGGCATACAACTGATGTTCCCTGAGTTTCTCGAGAACTAAACGCAAATGCTCTTTGTGCTCCTCTTCATTCTTAGAGTATACCATTATATCATCAATGAACACCACAACAAACTTATCCAAATATTCCATGAACACCTTGTTCATCATGCTCATGAAATAGGCAGGGGCGTTAGTCAGTCCAAATGACATGATCGTATACTCATATAACCCGTACCTTGTGGTAAATGCGGTTTTAGGTATATCCTTTTCCCAGATCTTCAGCTGGTGATATCCTGATCACAGATCGATCTTCGAAAACACCTTAGCTCCTTGCAACTGGTCAAACAAATCATTGATCATCGGCAGTGGGTATTTGTTCTTGATCGTCACCTCATTCAATGCACGATAATCAACAACCATCCTTAAAGACTTATCCTTCTTCTCAACCAAAAGCACCGGGGCTCCCCATGGTGATGAACTCCGTCAGATGTAACCTTTCTCCAATAACTCCTTGATCTGCTTCTTAATCTCCTCCAGATCATTTGCGGGCATCTGGTAGGGTCTCTTTGATATTGGCCTGGTACCTGGCAATAGCTCTATCAAAAACTCGATGTCTCGATCCAGTGGCATGCCTGGTAACTCTCTGGAAAAACATCTGGGTAATCCTTCACTACAGGCACTTCCTCCTGAACAACTCCCGTGAGGGTATTTACTTGGCTCCTTCTAGGCGCATGTCTAGATACATACTTGATCCTTTTTCCCTCCGGGGTGGTGAGACAAATTGATTTACTAGCACAGTCAATGCTTCCTCCATACTTTAACATCCAGTCCATGCCTAATATCACATCCAATCCTTGTGACTCCAAAATTATTAGGTCGATAACTGTGTCTGGCTGCCCTTCAACCTCCTCCACGTTAACGTGGTCCACTTGTCCTTTATTGAATGGATTAGGTTTCTTCCCAATGCTCCCATTATAGTTTCCATTTGTCGCTTCAGGGCACTCCGTGGCATAGTGTCCAGTCTTCCCGCACTTGAAGCAAGTAATGTGACTTAGGTCTCTCTTGGCGGGTGTGGCTGGATTGGAGCGGGTCTGATTGTTGCTTGTTCCGTTCCCAGTCCCATTCTTGGAACCATTGGAGTTATGCGAACTTTCTCTGTTGTGGTTATGACCTCCATGGTTATGAACAAGTCCTCCTGAGTTCGGGGTTAGACGAGGCTTCTGCTGAGCTCCTGAGTTGTACCTTCCTTGTCCATACTTCCTTTTGCGGCTCTCAATTTGCTGCTGCTTCCCTTCAATCATAAGAGCCTTGTCTACCAACTCCTGGTAGTTGTTAAATGTTGCCACCATCAACTGCATGCTCATCTCATCGTTCAGCCCTTCCATAAACTTCTCCTGCTTCGCGGCATCTGTGGCCACATCGTCAGGGGCATAACGAGACAGCTTACTAAATTCATCCACGTACTACCCCACAGTATGGTTCCCTTGGTGCAAGTTGCGAAACTCACGCTTCTTCATGCTCATAGCTCCCGTTGAGACATGGGCGGTGCGGAATGCTTGCTGAAACTGATCCCATGTAACGGTGGCTATAGGATAGGTGACTGTGTAATTCTCCCACCATAAGGCTGCTAGTCCATCCAACTGATGTGCGGCAAAATGCACCTTCTCAGCATCTGTACAACCTGCAGTGGTTAACTCCCTTCCAATCCTGTGGAGCCAATCATCTGCCACTATCGGCTCGGTGCTGCTAGAAAACACCGGCAGCTGCAACCTCAGAAAGCGGGCTAAGTTGTCAACTGGTGGTGGTGGGTTGTTGTTGTTGCCTTGATATTGAACTAACAACTGCATCAGTGTATTCTGCTTTTGGATCAACTGAGTGAGCTCCGGCGGGAAAGTAAATCCGGGGTCACGTCTCGGAGGCATCTGAGGGTTTAGAGGGAAGAGAATAGAATAGAATGAGGTCTAGTGAGAAAAACACTACCCATACGCACATGAGAAAAACACAATCATATCACTCAATCAATCAAGCAAGGGCATACAATCGATCTAACTATCGTTACAAAAGTGCTCGGACTATACTATATACATGGTGGAATACTACTACTGATGTGGTGGTCTACTAAAAATATTGATCAGTCGAAGACTCCATGATGTCTGCTCCAGCTTCGTCTTCATAGTCATCATCACTATCGTCAGGGTCTGAGTCGGTGTCGTCGATGATGATGTAGTCCTCAGAACGAATCTCCTTGGTTTCATCGTCTTCTCCTCCCGGCGTGGGGTCTCCCATGAATACTCCTAGATTCCTTTCCAGATCGTCATTCTTCTCCACTAGTACGACGATTTCCTCCTCATAATCTTTGCGAGTAGCCTTGAGTTCTTCCTCCAATTCCGTGATCCTTGGCATTTCCTTCTTCAGATCTATCATGCCTGCGCACATCTGGTTCTCCTGGCGACGAATGTGCTGGTGTAACTCCTGGATGAAAGTTGTGATTGATCTATCCTTCCTGGTGCTGATCATCTCCCATTGCTCATCTCGGCGCCCACAAATCTGATAGATAGTATCCTTAAGCTCCTTATGGTACACTTCTCCAATGCGTCCCATGGTGATGTGAGCTGCCATACTCTTTCCTAGACTCCAGGTTGGTGCATCAAAGGAAAACTCTATGGGTTTAGTGACTGGCGCGAATGTCCTTCCTGGAACTTGAACTTGAATCATCCATCGCTCCTCTTCTGGTAAAGTGGCGTTGTAAGTCCCGGTGAAGCTTGGTATTCCAATGTTCAGGTACTTAGTGACTTCCTCCAAGTGTCGTCCAAAAGGTGCTTCTTCATCCGGTTGTGCAAACTTGTTCCTTGCATCTGCCATCCTAAAGAGTAGAAAATGGAGAGGAGTCAGAAATGAGAAGAGAGTGGTGATCTAGGGCTTTAGCTTAGTGGTCCTACACTTAACGTGTGCTCTGATACCATCTTGTAGCGACCCGACCTCAAACGGTCAAGTCTCTCTGCTTCAGTGTCATCCCTGGATCGGTAATGCTGACACACACAGTACTCGAAGGATTTATAACAGAGTAGCAATCACACACTTATTACATCGAATGTCTCAAAAGAGAACTTATTCCAATAAATATGGCTTAAGGTCCTCTAATACGATAACAGCAGAAGGCTTGGAAGATAAAGTGAGTCCATCAACTCCAACGGCATAGCTGAGATGCACGGCAACGACCTAACAAACCTTACTCCTCATCTGAAAAGTCTGCAACATAATATGTTGCATCCTGAAAACGGGTCACCACATGGAATATGCTGGCAATATAACACAGTAGAGCAAGAACAGAATAATGCTATCACTATATGCATATTTGGCTGGTGGAAAGCTCTACGGTTAAAGTTTTGCGAAAAGCCAATTTTTCCCTACAACAAAGGAATATATTTTATTTAACTATCATGGTAGTTGAAACATCATTGAGAAGGTTCCTCCAACTCAATCCCAATTAAAAGTAATTATCAACCCAACAATATTAATTTAGAATGATGAGATACATATGATAATCCAAGTACTAGATACTCAAGATGTCCATAACCGGGGACACGGCTAACCATGATTAGTTTGTACACTCTGCAGAGGTTTGCACACTTTTCCCCACAAGACTCGATCACCTCCATAGGATTTCTCGCACTACATGGTGTTTGAGAAACAGATGACCGAAACACAGTGTTTCAGAAGCATTAACTCGCTACTCCGGATAGACTATACCACCTACAACCCACTACATCTGCTAGTCTACCTCTTCAAGAGCTTCACGCAACTTACTCAACTATGTTAGAGCCCATAATAGCTTGTGGCTGCACACGGAAGTTTCTAGCATGAAATATCTCAGTTCCCTTTGAGCCTGGGTGGAGGACCTTAGGATTATCACACGGGTACTCCGGGATATCCTAGGAAAACACTGGATTCTCCAGGTGCCCGACAAGCAATCCACCCAGATGTGTATTAAAGTTGCCACCTTAAGTTGAACCATTAATTAACAATCTCACATCTGTCATGGATTCACTCACCCAATCCACGTCTACGAGCATAGCATGGCAATATAAGCAATACATAGAAGTAACTTCCAAGGGTTCGATAATGACACGGCAATAGGTTCTACCTCATCTACTTCCCAATCCCACATGTTATCAAGTCCTAACCATGCAATGTTTAAGGGTTGAAACTAATGCATAAAAACTGGTTGATAAAGGGGATATGATCAAAGTGTTACTTGCCTTGCTGATGATACGCAAAACCTAGAGACTCATAGTAGCACGCTTCGCACTATGGGTGTTCTATCGCAAACAAATAATAGCATACATAAGAAATCAAGCAAAGACGCACGGGTAAAGCACGAGTAAGAAGATCTAACCAGAAAGTTCGACTTAAGAACTCCGGTTTGCAAAAGGAATCAAATCAAACGGAGCAACGAAACTCAAACTGCGAAAGAAATAAGATCCGATTACTAATCTGGACTAAGGTCAAATTTTACTGTATCCAAATCTTGTTCAAGTTGGTTAAATGGGAAGAGGGTTTCAAGACGAAATTCTAGGCGCGTGAATCTCCTGATTCTGATAAACGAGCGAAAAGTTATACTAAAACGAAAATCGGATCAGAAATCACGATCGAAAATAATTGCGGAAAATCCGAGAAAAAGAAAAACTGATGAACAGGCTAACGAACGTTCGCTGTCTGCGGCTAAACGGTGAAAACCGTTCGTTAAAACGAATGTAAAAACGAGCGTTCTCTAAATAACTAAACCAAAAAAATTAAACCGAACCGGATCTAAAAAAACGGATCTAGGGTTTCGAAAAAAAACTAAACAGTTTTCTCACGAAAACCGAGGTGGCTACCTCGGGTCCGGCGAGGTCCGGCGACGGCGGGGCGGCTCCGGTGCGGCGGGCGGCGGCGCAGCTAGGGTTAGGGTTTGGGCGGCGGCGCGGTTTGGGCTGCGGTGGGCTCGGCGACGCGGCTTAAAAAGGCTCGCCGTGCGGAGTCCCGCTCGGGTACGGCCCGGAGTCGGTTCACTTTAAAAAAAATAATCCCGACATGCAGAAAAAGAAAGAAAAGAAATACTAAACAGACTCCAACAATCCCGAAATAAATTGTCCCCTTCCTCTAAAAATAAGCCGGACAAGATGAACATTTATTTGGGCCTAAAATGCAAATTTGAAAAACGCATATTTTTCCTAATTCAAATAAAATAGCGATAAAACTCCAAATAAAAATCTTATCTGATTTTAATATTAAATCTTCGATATTTCTCTATTTTGAGGAAGTCATTTTATCCTCTCTCTTTTACTTTTATAAAAGAAATATTCGAAGAGAAAATAATTAAAATCAAACGATCCTCTTTTCAAAATTCAAGAAAACTTGAATATGAAAGTAATGAAATCCCCAACTCTCTCCGTAGGTCCTTGAGTTGCGTAGAATTTCTAGGATCAAGCCAAAATGCAATAAAATATGATATGCAATGATGATCTAATGTACAACATTCCAAATTGAAAATTTGGGGTGTTACAGATCAAAGCATATGGTTTTTTACAGACTTTTGGAGGAGCCTTTATTTAGAAGAAAGTGAGTGGGTGCTCTGTAGCATTTATAATATTATATGTGGATGACATATTATTGATTGGAAATGATATAGAATTTGTGGATAGCATAAAAGGATATTTGAATAAGAGTTTTTAATGAAAGACCTCGGTGAAGCTGCTTATATATTGGGCATCAAGATCTATAGAGATAGATCTAGACGCTTAATTGGACTTTCACAAAGCACATACCTTGATAAAGTTTTGAAGAAGTTCAAAATGGATCAAGCAAAGAAAGCGTTCTTGCCTGTGTTACAAGGTGTGAAGTTGAGTTAGGCTCAATGCCCGACCACTGCAGAAGATAGAGAGAAAATGAAAGGTGTTCCTTATGCTTCAGCCATAGGCTCTATCATGTATGCAATGTTGTGTACCATACCTGATGTGTGCCTTGCTATTAGTTTTGCAGGGAGATACCAAAGTAATCCAGGAGTGGATCACTGGACAGCGGTCAAGAACATCCTGAAATACCTGAAAAGGACTAAGGATATGTTTCTCGTTTATGGAGGTGACAAGAGCTCGTCGTAAATGGTTACGTTGATGCAAGCTTTGACACTGATCTGGATGACTCTAAGTCACAAACCGTATACGTGTTTATATTGAACAGTGGAGCTATCAGTTGGTGCAGTTCTAAGCAAAGCATCATGGCGGGATCTACATGCGAAGCGGAGTACATATCTGATCGTTTGGGGGTACGTAGGTATATATAGGAGGAAGGAGTACGTCGGTGGAGCAACAGGGGGCCCACGAGGGTGGAGGGCGCGCCAAGGGGGGGGTAGGCGCGCCCCTACCTCGTGGCCTCCTGGTTGATGTCTTGACGTAGGGTCCAAGTCCTATGGATCATGTTCGTTCCGAAAATCACGTTCCCAAAGGTTTCGTTCTGTTTGGACTCCGTTTGATATTCTTTTTCTGCGAAACCCTAAAATAGGCAAAAAAACAGCAATTCTGGGTTGGGCCTGCGGTTAATAGGTTAGTCCCAAAAATAATATAAAAGTGTATAATAAAGCCCAATAATGTCCAAAACAGAATATAATATAGCATGGAACAATCAAAAATTATAGATACGTTGGAGACGTATCAAGCATCCCCAAGCTTAATTCCTGCTCGTCCTCGAGTAGGTAAATGATAAAAACAGAATTTTTGATGTGGAATGCTACTTGGCATAATTTAAATGTAATTCTCTTAATTGTGGTATGAATATTCAGATCCGAAAGATTCAAGACAAAAGTTTAATATTGACATAGATATAATAATACTTCAGGCATACTAACTAAGCAATTATGTCTCTTCAAAATAACATGGCCAAAGAAAGTTATCCCTACAAAATCATATAGTCTGGCTATGCTCCATCTTCACCAGACAAAGTATTCAAATCATGCACAACCCCGATGACAAGCCAAGCAATTGTTTCATACTTTTAATGTTCTCAAACCTTTTCAATTTTCACGCAATACATGAGTGTGAGCCATGGACATAGCAGTATAGGTGGAATAGAATGGTGGTTGTGGAGGAGAAAGAAGGGAGAAGATAGTCTCACATCAACTAGGCGTATCAACAGGCTATGGAGATTCCCATCAATAGATATCAATGTGAGTGAGTAGGGATTGCCATGCAACGGATGCACTAGAGCTATAAATATATGAAAGCTCAACAAAAAGAAACTAAGTGGGTGTGCATCCAACTTGCTTTCTCACGAAGACCTAGGGCATTTTGAGGAAGCCCATAGTTGGAATATACAAGCCAAGTTCTATAATGAAAAATTCCCACTAGTATATGAATGTGATAACATAGGAGACTCTCTATTATGAAGATCATGGTGCTACTTTGAAGCACAAGTGCGGAAAAAAGGATAGTAGTGTTGCCCCCCTTTTTTGGGCCCTTTTTTCGCCTTTCTCTTTTTTGGGACAATACTCTATGAATGATGATCATCACACTTCTATTTATTTACAACTCAATGATTACAACTCGATACTAGAACAAAGTGTGACTCTATATGAATGCCTCCGGTGGTGTACCTGGATAGCAATGATGCATGAGTGACTTATATGAAAGAACTATGAACGGTGGCTTTGCCACAACTAAAATGTCAACTACATGATCATGCAAAGCAATATGACAATGATGGAGCGTGTCATGATAAACGGAACAGTGGAAAGTTGCATGGCAATATATCTCGGAATGGCTATGGAAATGCCATGATAGGTAGGTATGGTGGCTGTTTTGAGGAAGGCATATGATGGGTGTATGATACCGGCGAGAAGTGTGCGGTATTAGAGAGGCTAGCAATGGTGGAAGGGTGAGAATGCGTATAATCCATGGACTCAACATTAGTCATAAAGAACTCACATACTTATTGCAAAAATCTATTATTATCGAAGCAAAGTACTACGCGCATGCTCCTAGGGGGATATATTGGTAGGAAAAGACCACCGCTCGTCCCCGACCGCCACTCATAAGGAGGACAATCAATAAATACATCATGATCTGGCTTCTTAACATAACGGTTCACCATACGTGCATGCTACGGGAATCACAAACTTAAACACAAGCATTTCTCAAATTCACAATTACTCAACTAGCACAACTCTAATATCACAATCTCCATATCTCAAAACAATTATCAAGTTTCAAACTTCTCATAGTATTCAACACACTCATAAGAATTTTTTTATTTATTTAATCTTGAATGCCTCAAATAATTAAAAAAAATACCATGCTGTTTTGTAGGACTCTCAAAATAATCTAAGTGAAGCATGAGAGAACCATGTTTTCTATAAAAAAATCCACCGACGTGTTCTAAAAGATATAAGTGAAGCACTAGAGCAAAAACTATATAACTCAAAAGATATAAGTGAAGCACATAGAGTATTCTAATAATTTCCGAATCATGTGTGTGTCTCTCAAAAAGGTGTGTGCATCAAGGATGATTGTGGAAAACTAGAAAATAAAGACTAAAATAATACAAGACACTCCAAGTAAAACACATATCATGTGGTAAATAAAAATATAGCTCCAAGTAAAGTTACCGATAGAAGTAGACGAAAGAGGGGATGCCTTCCGGGGCATCCCCAAGCTTTGGATTTTAGGTATCCTTAGATTATCTTGGGGGTGCCATGGGCATACCCAAGCTTAGGCTCTTTCCACTCCTTGTTCCATAATCCATCAAATCTTTACCCAAAACTTGAAAACTTCACAACACAAAACTTAAAGTAGAAAATCTCGTGACCTCCGTTAGCGAAAGAAAACAAAACACCACTTCAAGGTACTACAATGAACTAATTATTTATTTATATTGGTGTTAAACCTACTGTATTTCAACTTCTCTATGGTTTATAAACTATTTTACTAGCCATAGATTCATCAAAATAAGCAAACAACACACGAAAAACAGAATCTGTCAAAAACAGAACAGTCTGTAGTAATATGTAGCTAACGCAAGATCTGGAACCCCAAAAATTCTAAAATAAATTTCTGGACGTGAGGAATTTATCTATTAATCATCTTCAAAAATAATTAACTAAATATCACTTTCAAAATAAAAATGGCAGCAGTTCTCGTGAGCGCTAAAGTTTCTGTTTTTTACAGCAAGATTAACAAGACTTTCCCCAAGTCTTCCCAACGGTTCTACTTGGCACAGACACTAATTAAACACAAAAAACACAACCAAAACAGAGGCTAGATAAATTATTTATTACTAAACAGGAGCAAAAAGCAAGGAATAAAAATAAAATTGGGTTTCCTCCCAACAAGCGCTATCGTTTAACGCCCCTAGCTGGGCATAAAAAGCAAGGATAGATCTAGGTGTTGCCATCTTTGGTAGGCAATCCATAAGTGGCCCTCATAATAGATTCATAAGGTAATTTAATTTTCTTTACAGGTAAGTGTTCCATGCCTTTCCTTAATGGAAATTGGAATCTAATATTCCCTTCCTTCATATCAATAATTGCACCAATCGTTCTAAGGAAAGGTCTACCAAGAATAATAGGACATAAAGGATTGCAATCTATGTCAAGAACAATAAAATCTACGGGCACATAATTCCTATTTGCAACAATAAGAACATCATTAATTCTTCCCATAGGTTTCTTAATAGTGAAATCCGCAAGGTGCAAGTTTAAAGAGCAATCATCAAAATCATGAAAACCTAACAAATCACATGAAGTCTTTGGAATCGTGGAAACACTAGCACCCAAATCACACAAAGCATAGAATTCATGATCTTTAATTTTAATTTTAATAGTAGGTTACCACTCATAATAAAGTTTTCTAGGGATAGAAACTTCCAACTCAAGTTTTTCTTCATAAGATGGCATCAAAGCATCAACGATATGTTTAGTAAAAGCTTTATTTTGACTATAAGCATGAGTAGAATTTAGCATGGATTGCAACAAGGAAATACAATCTATCAAAGAGCAATTGTCATAATTAAATTCCTTGAAATCCAAAATAGTGGGTTCATCAATATTTAAAGTTTTGACTTCTTTAATCCCACTTTTAACAATTTTAGCATCAAGATCTAAAAACTCCGAATTTTTGGAACGCCGTCTAGGTAAAGGTGGAATATTCAGTCCCATTATTATCAAGATTTATATTGCAAAACAAAGATTTAATAGAGGAAACATCAATAACTTTTAGATCTTCATCTCTATTATCATGGAAACTAGAAGAACACGCTTTTATAAAGCAATCTTTCTTAGACTAGTCACAATGGGGAGTAACTTAGACTAGTAACATCACATTTTACCAGGCTATGTTACTACCTTCACAATGGGTAGTAACATATGTGTGTTTTCATGTTATGTTTCATTTATTAGTCTGTAGACTCATATTGTCTTGGTATATGTGATGCTACAGTAACTAGCTAAGTTACTACCATCACCTCTCTCATCATTAAATATATGCCACATAAGCAAAATTATCTTGAAAAATGTGATGTTACTAGTGATGTTACTCCCACTGTGACCAGCCTTAGCACGCATCCTAGCGGTTCTTTCTTTGCACTCATCAATGGAAATTCTCATGGCTTTGAGAGACTCATTGATATCATGCTTAGGTGGAATAGATCTAAGTTTCAAAGAATCAACATCAAGAGAAATTCTATCAACGTTCCTAGCCAACTCATCAATCTTAAGCAATTTTTCTTCAATCAAAGCATTGAAATTCTTTTGCGAAGTAATAAATTCCTTAATATTAGATTCAAAATCAGAGGGCATCTTATTATAATTTACATAAGAATTGTTGTAGGAATTACCATAATTATTAGAGGAATTATTAGGATACGGCCTAGGGTTAAAGTTTCCTCTATATGCGTTGTTACCAAAATTGTTCCTACCAACAAAATTCACATCCATAGATTAGTTATTATTCTCAATCAAAGTAGACAAAGGCATATCATTAGGATTAGAAGAAACACTTTTATTAGCAAATAATTTCATAAGTTCATCCATCTTTCCACTCAAAATATTAATTTCTTCTATCGCATGCACTTTCTTATTAGTAGATCTTTCAGTGTGCCATTGAGAATAATTAACCATAATATTATCTAGGAGTTTAGTAGCTTCTCCTAAAGTGATCTCCATAAAAGTGCCTCCCGCGGCCGAATCTAAAAGATTCCTAGAAGCAAAATTCAATTCGGCATAATTTTTTTGTATAATCATCCACAAATTCAAACCATGCGTAGGGCAGTTACGTATCATTAATTTCATCCTCTCCTAAGCTTGTGCAACATGTTTATGATCAAGTTGCTTAAAATTCATAATATCGTTTCTAAGAGAGATGATCTTAGCAGGAGTAAAATACTTAGAGATAAAAGCATCTTTGCACTTATTCCACAAATCAATACTATTTTTAGGCAAAGACAAAAACCAAGCTTTAGCACGATCTCTAAGTGAAAAAGGAAATAGCTTCAATTTAACAATATCATTATAAACATCTTTCTTCTTTTGCATATCATACAAATCAACGAAGCTATTTAGATGGGTAGCGGCATCTTCACTAGGAAGGCCGGAAAACGGATCTTTCATGACAAGGTTCAGCAAAGCAGCATTAATTTCACAAGATTCAGCATCGGTAAGAGGAGCAATCGGAGTGCTAATAAAATCATTGTTGTTGGTATTGGTAAAGTCACACAATTTAGTGTTATCTTGAGCCGTCGTGACAAGCAAGCAATCCAACACACAAGCAGACAAGAAACAGGCAAAAAGAGGCAAATAGAGAAAGAGAGGGAGGATAGAGAGATAGAGAGGGCGAATAAAACGGCAAGGGTAAAGTGGGGGAGAGGAAAACGAGAGGCAAATAGCAAATAATGTAATGCGGGAGATAAGGGTTGTGATGGGTACTTGGTATGTTGACTTTTGCGTAGACCTCCCCGGCAACGGCATCAGAAATGGCTCGTTGTCGGGAGTCCAAATCTTGACTTGACCTTGCGTAAGCCTCCCCGGCAACGGCGCCAGAAATGCTTCTTGCTACCTCTTGAGCACTTGCGTTGGTTTTCCCTTGAAGAGGAAAGGGTGATGCAGCAGAGTAGCGTAAGTATTTCCCTCAGTTTTTGAGAACCAAGGTATCAATCCAGTAGGAGGCCACGCACGAGTCCCTCGTACCTACACAAACAAATAAATCCTCGCAACCAATGCGATAAGGGGTTGTCAATCCCTACACTGTCACTTACGAGAGTGGGATCTGATAGATATGATAAGATAATATTTTTGGTATTTTCATGATAAAGACGCAAAGTAAAATAAAAGGCAAAGGAAATAACTAAGTATTGGAAGATTAATATGATGGAAGATAGACCCGGGGGCCATAGGTTTCACTAGTGGCTTCTCTCGAGAGCATAAGTATTCACGGCGGGTAAACAAATTACTGCTGAGCAATTGAAAGAATTGAGCATAGGAGAATATCTAGGTATGATCATGTATATAGGCATCACGTCCGAGACAAGTAGACCGACTCCTGCCTGCATCTACTACTATTACTCCACACATCGACCGCTATCCAGCATGCATCTAGAGTATTAAGTTCAAGAGAACAGAGTAACGCTTTAAGAAATATGACATGATGTAGAGGGATAAACTCATGCAATATGAAATAAACCCCATCTTGTTATCCTTGATGGCAACAATACAATACGTGCCTTGTTGGCCCTACTGTCACTGGGAAAGGACACCGCAAGATTGAACCCAAAGCTAAGCACTTCTCCCATTGCAAGAAAGATCAATCTAGTAGGCCAAACAAAACTGATAATTCGAAGAGATTTGCAAAGATAACCAATCATACATAAAAGAATTCAGAGAAGATTCAAATATTGTTCATAGATAAACTTGATCATAAACCCATAATTCATCGGTCTCAACAAACACACCGCAAAAGAAGATTACATCAAATAGATCTCCATAAGAGAGGGGGAGAACTTTGTATTGAGATCCAAAAATAGAGAAGAATCCATCTAGCTAATAACTATGGACCCGTAGGTCTGAGGTAAACTACTCACACTTCATCGGAAGGGCTATGGTGTTGATGTAGAAGCCCTCCGTGATCGATGCCCCCTCCGGTGGAGCTCCAGAACAGGCCCCAAGATGGGATCTCGTGGATACAGAAAGTTACGGCAGTGGAATTAGGGTTTTGGCTCCGTATTTGGTAGTTTGGGGGTACGTATGTATATATAGGAGGAAGGAATATGTCGGTGGAGCAACAGGGGCCCCACGAGGGTGGAGGGCGCGCCTAGGGGGGTAGGCGCGCCCCCCTATCTCGTGGCCTCCTGGTTGATGTCTTGACGTAGGGTCCAAGTCCTCTGTATCATGTTTGTTCTGAAAATCACGTCCCCGAAGGTTTCATTCCGTTTGGACTCCGTTTGACATTCTTTTTCCGCGAAACCCTAAAATAGGCAAACACAACAATTCTGGGATGGGCCTCCAGTTAATAGGTTAGTCTCAAAAATAATATAAAAGTGTATAATAAAGCCCAATAATGTCCAAAACAGAATATAATATAGCATGGAACAATAAAAAATTATAGATACGTTGGAGACGTATCAGTCATATCGTAGCGGTGCTTAGGTGAAGCTCTACGTCGGTAGCTTCATCAACACTGTCATCACGTAGTCCTGCTGGCGGAACTCTCCCTCGAAGCTCTACTGGATCATGAGTTCGTGGGACGTCACCGAGCGGAACGTGTGCAGATCGCGGAGGTGTCGTACGTTCGGTACTAGGATCGGTCGATCGTGAAGACGTACGACTACATCAACCACGTTGTCATAACGCTTCCGTTTACGGTCTATGTGGGTACGTGGACGACACTCTCCCCTCTCGTTGCTATGCATCACCATGATCTTGCGTGTGCGTAGGATTTTTTTGAAATTACTATGTTCCCCAACACCCTAGTGACAAGCATTAAGCATAGCAAAGTCATAGAAACATCAATCTTAGAACATAATGGATACTAGGGATCAAACCCTAACAAAACTAACTCGATTACATGATAAATCTCATCCAACCCATCACCGTCCAGCAAGCCTACGATGGAATTACTCACACACGGCGGTGAGCATCATGAAATTGGTGATGGAGGAAGGTTGATGATAACGATGGCGACGGATTCCCCTCTCCGAAGCCCCGAACGGACTCCAAATCATCCCTCCCGAGAGAGATTAGGGCTTGGTGGCAGCTCCGTATCGTAAAACATAATGAATCCTTCTCTCTGATTTTTTTCTCCCTGAAAGTGAATATATAGAGTTGGAGTTGAGGCCGGTGGAGCACCAGGGGGCCCACGAGGCAGGGGGCGCGCCCCCACCCTCGTGGACAGGGTGTGGGCCCCCTGGCCTTGATTCTTTCGCCGGTATTTTTTATATATTCCAAAAATATTCTCCGTTGATTTTCAGATCATTCCGAGAACTTTTATTTCTGCACAAAAATAACACCATGGCAATTCTACTGAAAACAGCGTCAATCCGGGTTAGTTTCATTCAAATCATGCAAGTTAGAGTCCAAAACAAGGGCAAAAGTGTTTGGAAAAGTAGATACATGAAGACGTATCACTTTTGTTTCTAGATTTCCATAAACAACACATGAGAGTTAGTATTTTTTCCAAAGAAGCATGAGGGTGATTCATGGAGATAAAAGTTTGTATGGCATGTGCAATAGACCTGCAATTTTAGGTTAAAATATCTGATCTAACGCACCAAGGTTGAGTAAACCAAGCAACCCTAGAAAAAGTACAATGGAAAAATAAATGCAAATCATCTTCTTCTTCGTTACACGTGGAACAAACTTTGCTTATGCGATTAGTGAATCTACCTGCTCTTTTACATGTAGAAATTGCCCTTCTAAGAATCCTCCATCCAAAGGTTTGAACTCTAGGTGGTATCTTCATGTTCTTCCGAATATGTTGGAGAAGTACCTTGATACTGGAGGGTGCCTATCTTGGTGTTGGCTCACCATCTTCCTGCATAACCCGTAAGCAAAGTCTGTATGCTAATTTTGTGTTGCGTTTGCTACACCCCCTATTTGCTCGGGCTTTGATGGGAGGCACTGGCCCTTGCGGTTGACTTGGGCATCGAGCATGTCAACTATCATCTTTGATTGTGTAGAAGTTGTGTGTTTCATCCTGCAGGGGAACAACTGGGCGGGCATTGAGGCCATGTGCCATGAAAGAACAAGATCCAATATGAGCGCTCATTATATTGCTAAGGGTAGTCCAAATACACAAAAATAAGAAGAAAAAACATTATTGAGATGTATGACATTTAATTCTTCAACAATAGTAATAAAAATACAAATCTATGGATATTATTTGTTTGACTGCACCATAGAAAATGTACGATCTTTCTTATAAATGGATGCATGATGTAGTTGCTGACTTGTTGTTTAGAAAAGGTTAGACTTGATAAAAAGTCATTTTGAAATTAGATGCAAAACAAATTATAGGAAGAACACTGGAACAACAACAGTTCCCCTCCCCTTCTCCTCCATGGCCGATCTAGAGGCGATTATGGTTTCTGTCCCTTTTGTTGACATTATTGCCGGTCCACCCGGCCTCCGTCGTCCTCATGGGTCTTGGAGGTGCAGCGGAACCCAGTCCCATAGGCGGGAGGGTTGACACCCTCTCTTTAGGCAGTCTTAGTGACTTCGTCGAGGCTGCAAGGCGCAGTGGTGGAACTAGAGGGTGGATAGGGTGGGCCACGACCCACCCTGGGATTTTCCAATAGCTTTATGTCATATAAAAAGTTAAAAACTTTGGAAAACATTTTTTATGAGCAGTTCTACTATTGGCCACCCTGGCTCATTGGGCTGGATCTGGTACTGCCAAGGCGCTATGTAATGTCCCAAGGTTAGAATGATGTCCTCCGTGCCCTATCCTCATTGTGCACCTAATGCCGGTGGGTGATGAGAGGAGGTCTGTTTCCAGAGGATCTGCTGACGTTGGTCCCTAGTGAGCCCATCTAGATTCGGCCATCACTCGCGATCTTTGGTGTGTTTGGACGTACGGCTCTTCCAATCTACTTTTCACACTATCAACGGCAGTTGTTGTTCTAATCCGCTAGCACAATGACTTTTCACCGTCAACTACAACAAGATCTGTCCCACTTTGATGAGGAAGGGCGATGATGGCGGCACACAATCGACTTGTTCCAATGCTTATAGTCGTCGCTAGATGGTCCACGGTCGTAATCTCTTTTACTTCTTGGAATATTTCTACTGTTGTTGCATATTATTAATACGTGAACAAACTTTTGCACAGAAAAGTAGATATTTGAAATAACTATGGTTTAGAGCATCTCCAACAGCCGCGCCATATAAGCGTCGCGCTGGAAAATTTGTGTTTTTTGCACGCGTGCAACCGCTCCCGGAGCTCCAGCGGAGGCGCAAAAACCACGCGCCCGGCATAAGTAGTTTAGCGCGCGGGCCAAAATGGCAACGCGCGCCGCTTATTTCGTGTGCCCACTTTCGCGCGCTGCGCACTCGAGCGTCTGCGCCGCACCCTCTCCGCCGCGTAGCTTTCGCTCCGCCCACACCGCCGCCGGCGAATTCGCCCGATGGTTGGACGCACCGACATCCCCCTCACCCCTTCCTCGCCCGCGACCCCTCTGCCGCCGCTGCCACAAACCCTAGCACATGAGCTTTGGCTTCGGCTCCGCCGGTGCTCCTCCAAGCACCAGTATCACGCGCGGCCTTTTCATGCTGCCATGGACAACCTCGGCGACGGGTGGTGTCACGCCGGCGGCCGCCGTGAAGCCGTGCACCCCCCCTCTCAAAGCTCCCAAATATGGCGCGGGCGAAGACGGACAAGGTGTCCGCGAAGAAGAACAAGGCGGCGGATGGCTATTCTAGGCTGGTGAAGAAGAAGCTTGCAGGGCGTGCGACGGACACGTCGGCGACCGAAGCGCCGGCGAGGTCACTTGTTGAGCCGGCGGCTGACGTGCACAAGGTGTTCGATGAAATGCTCACAAGGTAAAATTGTGCCCACTTTGTTGTTGTTGTTGTTGTTGTTGTTGTTTTTGTTTTTGAATGCATGCATATGGATAGATTATTTGCTTTGTTGTATATACTTTGTAGTTTCAATGGTGAGGCCTATATGTTAACTATGGGTGTTGGCTCCAACAATTCTCATTGGCCTCAAACCAATGAGATGCATTTCGATGATCATGCGTTTGAGGCGGATGAGGATGGTGAGGGCATCATTGATACATCGAAAGGAAGAGGGGGCAACTACACCATGGACAAAGACATCTTGCTATGCAATACTTGGTTGCAAGTGTCGAGGGATCCCACTGTTGGAGGGGATCAAAGTAGAGATGCATATTGGCTCCGAATGAAGGAGCACTTTGATCTACACAACAAAAGTGGAATTGACTGCTCCGGAAGACCTATTCGCTCCAGGTGGTCGACAATCAACCAAGATTGTCAAAGGTGGGTGGTCGCACTTAAGGCGGTTGTCACGTTGAACCCAAGTGGCACTAATGATAGAAATAGGGTAAGTGTCATTTCTTTCATGATTTTTCAATGTTCATCATGCTTCTTCTTGGTGTTTCAAGTGCTAACTTGTTCTTTTGTTTGTAGCTCACTATTGCACAAAACTTATTCCAAGGAGTGGAGAAGCAGACCAAGAAAGGGAAGATTAAGAAAGAGAGACCATCTACCTTGCATCATTGCTATGAAGAATTGAAGGATGATGAGAAATGAAAGCCCCGTGATGGTGTCGATGATGAGGAGAGCAACAAACGCAAGCAAACTATTGATTTGGATGATGAGGAGGATGAGGCATCAAGTGATGACGGCAAGAGAAGCCCTACACCAAACTTGGTTTCGTACTCCAAGTCAAAAAGACCAAATGGATGCAAGAAAGACGGAAAAGAAAATAAGAAGAGGAAAGGAGATGACGAGCTAAAAATGCTATGGAAGCTATTGTGAGCGCAAGAAAGGAAGCGAACGAAGTGAGGACGATGGCAAGGAACCAAGATGTCGCGACCAAGGAGAGGAGGTTGGCGGCCGAGGAGAGGAAGGTGGCATTGGAGGAGAAGAAATTGGCCATGGAGGAGCGAACTCGATTGTTGGAATGAAAGAAGTACTTGTTCTTCATGGACACATCTACCCTCGATGAGAAGCAAAATGAGTACATCAATCTTGCCCGTGAAGAAATCTTGGTCCAAAAAAGAGCCATGGTTGGCATGGGTGGCATGGGCGGCATGGGTGGCATGGGCGGCATCGGTGGCTTCGATGCTACCATGGGCGGCATGGGAGGCATGGGTGGCTTTGGAGCTACCATGGGGGCCATGGGAGGCATGGGTGGCTTCGGAGCAACCATGGGAGGCATGAGTTTGCGTCTCTCATGGGAGGCATGGGAGCACCTCCGGGTGACATGGGTGGAATGTCTTCCGGTGTGCCTCATCACACACTTTTGCATGATGCCGTTGAAGATCTTGCCAACACCTTCCGAGCTCCACATGATGATGCGGCACGCGACAATGAAGAGGAGGTGGATGTCGGTGTTCTGGGAACGGGGGTCCCCAGACTTGCCTGCCTGCGGCCTGCGGCGTGGCTCGAATGGGGGCCCAACATGGCCCATCTTCATCAAGCACAAGACTCAAGACCCTCGCGAGGGGCCAAGCCTCGCGAGGCGGACGACACGGCGCGTCCTCAGGCGCAGCCTCCTCAGGCTGGCTTGCAAGAAGACGGAGATATCAAGGCGGGGTACCTCGCGAGGCGCCCGTGACGCAAGCCATGACGATCGAGGGCGCCAGGCGGGCGCCAGCGCGCGCAACGTCCTTCTTTCATCTTTGGTGCAAAGGGGGCAAGCGCAGCCGCGGAATACCGAGGCATCAGGCAAAGGTTGCCATTTCGGTGCAACGAGACCAGGACCAAGCGGACTACGAGACGGAGGTCACCATCGAGCCCAGCACGGCGTCACCGCAGAGTCTTTCGCAGGCGAAGACCACCTTTAGTCAGGATAGGAGTACTTGCTGTCCCCCTTCAAATTAGCCCGCCATTGTTGGCTCCCTTCCCGCTCAATATTTGGGAAGAGGACCAGGGCCTCTATAAATAGGGACCGGCCACCCACGTAGCAAGGGGGTCGAAGGATTCGGTTCGGCGCGTGGATCAGGCTAGCAAGTAGAGAGAGAGAGAGAGAAGGGTGACTGAACTCCTCCCAGCAGTTCTTCGCCCAGCCAAGAACAAACCCTCGTGAGGCTGTTCTTCCTTGTAGTGTTCATCATAACCAGCCCCAAGAGGCAATCCATCCACCACACACTGGAGTAGGGTATTACACCACAATGGTGGCCCGAACCAGTATAAATCTTGTGTCTCTTGCGCAGTTCTTTTAGTAGTTTAGATCTTTGTGAGACAGGGAGGTTGAGGACGTGATTTCTGCGCGCACCCCAGTGTTCGAACCTTAAGGGTCTACCGGAACCCGAAATTCGACATTTGGCGCGCCAGGTAGGGGTGCGCCGGAATCTGTCTTCCATCGCTCCGTTCTCCTCCGACTGTCGCATCCATGTCTGGCGCTCGTCGGGCCCGCGCCGAGCGCCGGGCCGCCATCGCTTCTCGCGTCGCCCAGACGGCCCCCGACGGTGGGCGTCCTCGTCGTTCCCCGTCGCCCGCTGTCAACGCCGCCACCGGTCCGGCGGGGGGCGAGCAGCAAGCATCGTCTCAACACCCGTCCGTGCGGCAAGACGGCCGCACCGCTACTCCATCACTCGCTCCAGCCGGTTCTTCATCCCGCACGCTCCGCGCACCCTTGGAGGCTCGAGCTGCGCTCCTCGCGGCAAACGAGCTCCTGCGCTACCGCCCCGTCGACGACGTCTACGAAGAGTGGCTCGACCGCGTCGCCGAGCTTGTCCGCGCCGCACGAGGCTCTTCCGCGCCGTCCGTCCCTCTGCGCCACACTCCGCCCCGCGCGGGCAACGAAGCTCCAGAGGCGCACCAGCCGCCTCCCCTCCAAGAAGATGCCATGGCTCCAAGGCGCTTGGCCCCTGGGCAGAACCCGCTCCGTCAGGCCAGCGCAGCAAGAGCGGAGCTGCCAAGAAGTTCCTCGCCCGCAAGGGGCTGCCAGGGCGCTCCTTGCTCCGGCATGCTGCGACCCTGCTCCGGCTCCGACGCGCCAAGACCCCGCCCTGCTCCTAGCTGCAGCGCGTGGGGACCCTCAAGACCAAGCACTCCACCAACCGAGGCCTTTTGTGGCCACCGCGGGCTGCCACGCCTACACCACTGAGCTGCGCAGCGTCGCGTGGCCTGGCAAGTCCAAGCCCGACCTGCCTCCTCGCTACGACGGCACAACCAATCCCGCAGAGTTCCTCCAGCTCTATGAGCTGGGCATCGAGACTGTCGGCAGGGATGAAAAGGTCATGGCGAACTGGTTCCCCATGGCGCTCAAGGAAGGAGCTCGGACCTGGCTCCTGAATCTGGCTCCAGGCACGATCTCCTCCTGGGACCAGATGCGTGCCCGCTTCATCGCCAACTTCCAAGGTACTTGCGACCGGCCGCCCGCCGTGAGCGACATGCGCCGCATCAAGCAACAACCCGGAGAAACCCTGCAAAAGTACATCCAGCGCTTCAACAGCGCGCGCCTCAAGATCCCCAAGGTGTCCGAGGAGGCCATCATCTCTGCCTTCTCCGACGGCGTGCGCGACGTCAAGATGAAGGAGGAGTTGGCGATGCACGAAGACCTCTGCACCTCCCTGGAGCTGTTCAACTTGGCGAACAAGTGCGCCAGGGCTGAGGAGGGACGTCTCTCCCTCCTCGAGCTGCCTGCCGCGGACCCAGAAGAGAAGAAGCCCAAGGCCAAGGACGCGAAGCGCAAGGGGACTGCCGTACTCGCGGCAGAACCAGACATGAAGCGGGGCAAGGACCTACCCGAACCCTCCAGAGGCAGCCGGTACTGTGTGTACCATGACCTCCACACACACAACACCAACGAATGTCAAGAACTCCGAGCCGTGCGAGAAGGAAGGATCGGCCGTCGCCCCGACTGTGCTGACCGGGGCTACGGCCGAGGAGGAGGAAGAAACCCAGGGCGCTGGGAAGATCGCGGCCCGCGCCCGGGGTGGCGCGACCAGCCTTGCGAGGACCGCTGGCGGGACCTACCTCGCGAGGGAGACTGGAGGGATCAGCCTCGTGAGGATCGCCCTCATGGCAACGCAGGCCTACCTCCTCTGCCGCCTCCACCAAGAAGGAACGAAGACCGCCATCAAGACGAGGGGGCTGGGGGCTTCCAGGAGCCGCGCGCAATCGCTTGCATCCTAGGCGGAGCTCAAGCCCCAGCCTCTCAACATATCTTCAAGCAGTTCGCCCGCGAAGTGAATGCAGTCCTCCCCAAGCTCGAAGCAACGCGCCCCCTCAGGTGGTCAGTATGCGCCATCACGTTCAGCTCGGCGGACCAGCTCAAGTGCGCAGCCACGGCCGGAGTCCTCCCGATGCTCTGCTCCCCAGTCATCAGCAACGTGCTGGTCACCAAGACCCTCATCGACGGAGGGGCAGGACTCAACGTCCTGTCCATGGAAACATTCAACAATCTCCAAGTGCCCTATGACCAGCTGCAGCCAACCAAGCCTTTCTCCGGGATCACCGACGGTTCCACAGTCCCGATCGGGCAGGTCCGCCTCCCTGTCACCTTCGGGGCTCACAGCAACTACTGCACCGAGCTCATCGACTTCGACGTCGCCCACATCCGCCTGCTGTACAACGCCATCCTCGGGTACCCAGCGCTGGCCAAGTTCATGGCTGCGACTCACCATGGCTGCAACGTCCTCAAGATGCCAGGAAGTGGCGGAGTCATCACGGTGCCCTGTGAAGAGAAGGATGCAGTGTGTTCCCTAGAGAGAGCCTATCAGGCCGCGTCGCTAGAAGACCCAGATCGCGGAAGCAGGAGGCTTCCTGAGACCACCCCCAAGAAGAAGAAGACATCGTCAGGCTCAGCCCCTCGGGAGGCAGGCCCCTCAGGGCCCATGTCTGTCCAGGGGGACCCTCCTTCCATCGCATAAGAAAGCGCGCCCGACGCCCTCCTCAGGCAGGGCTCGGGGGCTCTCACCTGGAGGGCCACCGACCTAGCCAGGGTCACGAGGGAGGCGCTTGGGCACCATGTGGAGGCGTGCTTCGAAGCACGTTTCCCTCGAGAGGGAGCCAGGCGAGGAAGGTCAGACCAGCAGGAGTTCGTTAACAAGGCCATTCAAGAACTACATGAGACAAGGATCATGAGAGGTTGCCGCCGCCTGCCAGCCGTGGCCCCACATCCCGGCGAGGATGGTGGGCTGCGCGTCTGCGTCGACGTACCAGGGCTCAACATATCGCCACGACGGAGCGTCTCTGGCCCTCACAAGTGGGGCGCTGCGGGGGTCCACCCCACAGCTATGTTCGCATGCCTCACGGCCTGCCGAGCATGGCTGCGGCGTACCAGCGCCTCACGAGGGGCATCATGGAGGCTCAAGAAGACAGGCGTTCCGCGGCCTTGGCGGAGATGAAGGCAGCTCGCGAGGAGTCACCAGTGCCTCCGGAGCCTCCCGAGGCCCCGGGGCCTGGGGGCTCGTGAGGATGGGCTTCCGCAGCCCACCGAGCCTACTGCACCAACGCCACTTCGCCAACGACATTCTCAGGTGACATCTTCCAAGCCTCATTCCCAGCTGGGAGCGCCCTCCCAGGGTTGCATCACTCCCAGGCCGCGTGGGTCCGTCCCCGCGGCATGTATCTGCATTTACTTTTCGGTTGTTAGTTTGCCTTGATTGGGGGCGCCCCTTGGGCTGCATCATCCCCAAGCCGCTGGGGCCAGGCCCAGCGGCGTGTACCTCCATTGCGTTTATTTCCAACTATGCATTTGCCTATCACGCTTGATTGCATGATGCCCGTCCGCGGCATCCCTTCTTCTCCATGTCGACTACTTGCATGTTAAAGGGGGGGTGCCTGAGCATCGCGACTCGGGGCTCTTACTGGCTCTCCAGCCCTCACGCTCTGGCCTTGTCCACGGCATCGCGACCTGGCATACCAGCGACGGCTGAGACAAGCTCGAGGGCCGGGACCCGAGGACGTAGAGTACCGGCATCTAACCAAATTTTGCAGGGACACATCTCAAGATACGGCCCAGTGCCAGGCGCAACCCGCCTAGGGGTAGGGCCTCGTGAGTCCCGCGCTGGCTCACGGGTGCCCAGATACACCTCACCTACTCCAGCCAGCAAGCTCTTGAACGACTAACGATCGACTAATGACTGCCATGGCAACCCCATCTTCTTTCTGTGATGAACCTGCAGGATCCTTGGAGGGGACTGCGCTAGCCAAGGCCCTCACGAGGTTCCCTTCACCCTCGCCCGCGCAAACCGCTTGCACGTTAAAGGGGGGTGCCTGAGCATCGCGACTCAGGGCTCCTACTGGCTCTCCAGCCCTCACCCTCTGGCCTTGTCCACGGCATCGCGACCTGGCATACTAGCGACAGCTGAGATAAGCTCGAGGGCCGGGACCCGAGGATGTAGAGCAGAAAGAGGAGCAGAGGCGAGGGGGAAGGGGGCTCATGAGGACCTTGCCGAGCGATTCCGCTCCCACCAACGCGCGAACCCGACGGCGCACCAGGAATGATCCCCGACCCTCAAGATAAGTCACCATCCAAAGCACCGGCTACCGTGACACAGCCCCCGCATCTAAGGCAATTCCGTACTAGTGACGTTGCTTCCCTTTCTCACCAAGCAACGACTGCTTGGGCGCCAAAGGGGACCTCCTGAGCATCGCGACTCAGGGGCTCTTACCGGACCCCGGGTCGCTCACCTCCTGGCCTTAACCACGGCATCGCGACCTGGCATACCAGGGACGGCTGACGCCGCCTTGGGACTGGGACCTGTCGGCGTAGAGCACCAAGCCCTCGCGAGGTTCGAAAGGGAGAACTAAGCTATGACGAAATCAGCAACTCACACAAATCTATAGCGAAGGTCATGTATTAACAAACGGGACTACAGACTCCTTACAAGCCCCCGTGGGGCGCATTTTGATTCCTCGCAGGGAACGGATCCTAAGGAGTGCTAACTACACGGGCTCCTACAAAAGATGCCATCATCAACAGTGGACCGTCAGGCGCCGGCGCCAACCCCATCCAGATCAGGGTCGGCGGCGGCCTGACGAGCCCGCCCTGCTCCAGGAGCAGCGCCGGCTCGGGGGCTCGTAGCTGTCGCCGCTCGTCTCCGGAGTCGCGAAGATTTCGCTGGAGTCGCTGGACCCCCCGGCGCCTTCGCCAAGGGAGCGGTCGACGGGCCTAGCCCTCACCAGGGCAAGGTCCTGGCCACCTCTCCCGCGGCAACACTCCAGCCAGCGCCAGATCGCGTCAAAGGCCTTGAAGAACATCACCGCAGCGCCATCATACTCTAGGTGGACCGTGAAGACGCCCCTCTCCTTGCAAACCCGGGCGACTTCTCTCCAGCCGCGGGACAAGTAGACCTCGCCCGGGGCAGCGACCACGACCTCTGCCTCGGTCGCAAGGGCGCTGCAGCCGGCGTGCTACAGCCAGAGCTCCAGAGGCCCTCCTGGAGGGACAACGGAGGCGAAGAAGGGAGGCAGACGGATCCAGGATTGAAGAGGAACGACAACGTGAAGCACGAGCTCGTGGGAGGAGCCCTCGGCATGGACTCCGGGAGGGACAACCCACGCCGTCGTGACCCGACGGCACCGGCCGTGGAGATCAGCATCAACACCCTCGGGGCCCTCGGCGGGGGCGTACAAAGGAAGCGGGAACCCCGGTGGAGCCCGCTCGCACCGGGGCCTCGGCTCCACCTGACGATCTTCCTCGCCCCGGCTGCAAAGGGCGAGCCGCTTCTTCGGCGGGAGCGGGTCTGGCCCCTCTCGAGGAGCTTTTCCCTTCTCCGCTGCGGAGAACCGGCGGATCAGAGCCATCACACCAAGACGCAGCAAGGATCGGGAAGAAGGAGAAAGCAAGGAGGAATGGACTAGAAGGGCACGCCCCGTACAGTACTTATAGCCAGCGAAGGCCAAACACCGGCCTCCACGATCACAGGTAATCATGACACGATTTGCATGCAGGGACTTGTCCAGCTCGCGCGATCACCAAGGCGTCGTGGGGAAGTGGAGTCGCCCACGTCCAATCAACCGCCACGCGGCGCCCAAGGCCGCAGACTGTTAGGGCCCGCGGCGCTTCGCCCTTGCCTTTCGCCTCTCGCCACGGCCAAGCCCATGCGCGCCACGGGCCCGGGGCTACTGTCGGCGTTCTGGGAACGGGGGTCTCCAGACTTGCCTGCCTGCGGCCTGCGGCGTGGCTCGAATGGGGGCCCAACATGGCCCATCTTCATCAAGCACAAGACTCAAGACCCTCGCGAGGGGCCAAGCCTCGCGAGGCGGACGACACGGCGCGTCCTCAGGCGCAGCCTCCTCAGGCTGGCTCGTGAGGAGACGGAGATATCAAGGCGGGATACCTCGCGAGGCGCCCGTGACGCAAGCCATGACGATTGAGGGCGCCAGGCGGGCGCCAGCACGCGCAGCGTCCTTCTTTCCTCTTTGGTGCAAAGGGGGCAAGCGCAGCCGCGGAGTACCGAGGCATCAGGCAAAGGTTGCCATTTCGGTGCAACGAGACCAGGGCCAAGCGGACTACGAGACGGAGGTCACCATGGAGCCCAGCACGGCGTCACCGCAGAGACTTTCGCAGGCGAAGACCACCTTTAGTCAGGATAGGAGTACTTGCTGTCCCCCTTCAAATTAGCCTGCCATTGTTGGCTCCCTTCTCGCTCAATATTTGGGAAGAGGACCATGGCCTCTATAAATAGGGACCGGCCACCCACGTAGCAAGGGGGTCGAAGGATTCGGTTCGGCGCGTGGATCAGGCTAGCAAGTAGAGAGAGATAGAGAGAAGGGCGACTGAACTCCTCCCGGCTGTTCTTCGCCCAGCCAAGAACAAACCCTCGTGAGGCTGTTCTTCCTGGTAGTGTTCATCATAACCAGCCCCAAGAGGCAATCCATCCACCACACACTGGAGTAGGGTATTACACCACAATGGTGGCCCGAACCAGTATAAATCTTGTGTCTCTTGCGCAGTTCTTTTAGTAGTTTAGATCTTTGTGAGACTGGGAGGTTGAGGACGTGATTTCCGCGCGCACCCCAGTGTTCGAACCTTAAGGGTCTGCCGGAACCCAAAATCCGACAGTGGAAGATTCGTCTTTGGATGAGGACGATGAATCGGAGGAAGACGAGGACGAAGACGAGGATAAGGCATGATTGTTGATGTGCCATTTTTTGTGTGAACTTTTATGTCATGAATTTGGTTCGGATTTTGAACTTGGTTGGGTGATGATGTGGGCATGAATTTGAACTTTTATGCCATGAACTTGTTTGATGATTTTTAAACTATGCTATATCTTGTGTTGATGTTTGAAATATCATCATATTGTCTCCAAAATGCAACATATGGCAAGCGCCGGCTGCTCGCGCACGCTGCGGTTTAGAGCGTCTGTTGGAGCGGCTCGGTCACGCTATATTTTGCAGTGGCCGCTGAATGTAGCGCACCGCGGCGCGCAAAAGCTGGCTATTTTGACGCTGTAAACTGTTTTTAGTGTGCCACGCGACTGTTGGAGATGCTCTTATAATCCTATTAACCAAACAAGCTCTAACGAAAGATATTCTAAGGAACTGAATCCTCCATAATTCCTATAGAATTTCAGCACATGGGCCCTAGATTGTTCATTAGATGGTTGTGGTCAGGCATTGGTTTTTTGGCTCCTCAAATCCTCGGATAATCAGCAAACCTCTAACTCGTAGGATTACCGTATCCTTCCATCTGATAGCTGGATAATTTCGGCACTGCTCAGGGAAGAAGCAAAAAATTCTTCCGAAACGTTTGAGTAGAGTGCAAATCGATCGCCATGTACGGATAATGGATGAGATTCCATGCGCTTTGAATTTCTATACAGTTTTCCATACAAGGATGAAGATTCAATTCGAGGAACAAACATCCGATATAGAAGAAAAATCAAGATTCATCGGTTCTGCAAAATGTTTTATGGAAATCATGTGAATGCTCACCGTATCGGCTAGTATTTGTGGTAATATTATGCCGAACTATTCCCCCCAAAAAAGGAACTCCACTGAATGACATCACACGCGCCCAAACTTCGTTAACAGTAGAGTATTTGTTCGTCACGACTTTCTTGTACCAACAATATAGAGTAACATGCATGCTTGACAGCTCGCTTCTATTTCTTCTTCACAAATTGCAGAGCACGCATATCCACTGCCATCGCAAGCTGTGCAAATGGCTCCACCCAACAGGTACTCCGTATTATATTTTGTTGAAGATATGGCACAGATTGACAGATACTCCAGCCGTCCCATAATGTAAGACGTTTTTTTGACTCTAATGTAAGGTCAAAAAATGTCTTACATTATGAGACGGAAGGAGTAGTATATATTATAAACATATATAGCTTAATTATTGGATGAAAATAGCCTGACCGAAGCAAAGGTTATCCCGACCGGCATGTAATTACACATCAAGGAAATAGAATTAAGCTCAGCAGCATCAGCCGAGCAGTACAGCGGATAGCAAGCTCGCTCTATAGGTACAGTAACATCTACTAGTAGCGATTAGTACAAGAAAGGTTAATTAAGCAGCAGTAGGTGATTGCCGATAGAGCAGCAGCAAAGAACTTCAGTAGAGCATTAGTAGTTATTATTGACCGACGCCTCAGGTGATCCGGCCAGATCCATTCTAGTCCGTCGTCTCCTTCCTCAACTTGTTGCCGGCGATGGCGTGCAGCGTCGATCTATCCCTGGAATGATCAGCCTGCCAATTCACACGGCCGAGGATGTCACCGACCAGCCGCCATCCCGGTTCTGCTACACACAGTACAGTGTGGTGCAGTATTGTACAGTAGACCGCCACCGCCGCGCCACTGCAGATCAACGGCCAGGGTCAACAGGCCGGCACCAACGCCGGAGAGCTGGCCGCCGCCGTGCTCGCTTCTTCTTCGTCCTCGTCCTCCGCGTCCCACAGGAAGCTCGCGTACGATCCCAGCACATAGCTGCAAGTAAACACCACTAGTTAGCAAGTGATTCGATCGACCACACAGTCAAGTAACAAAAAATGGTCGCGAACGATATGGGGGCGCGCGCATACCAGTCGTCGGGCGCGGCCTGGACGGCGCGCTCGAAGTATCCGGCGGCGCGGTCCTTGTCCTGGTTGGCCTCCCAGAGGACGCGGCCGTAGAGGCTGAGCAGGTCGGCGTCGCCGGGGCAGGCGAGTAGGGCGCGGCCGTAGTACTCCTCGGCGCCCGCCAGGTCGCGCTCCACCTCGTGCAGGTACTTGCCGTAGTTGCGCAGCAGCAGCGGGTTGTCCGGCTCCAGCCTCAGCACCCTGCGGTAGTGCTCCCCCATGCCGGCGCTCTGGCCGTTGCCGCCGGCGCCTCCGCTGCCCCCGCCGCGGCCGGAGCTGTTGTTGCCCTTGCCGGCGCCCGCGCCGTCGAAGCAGTCCTCCATCGGCGCGTCCTCATCGTTGCGCGTCCGTGGGCGGGGCGAGCGGAGGAGGACGGAGCCGGCGGAGGCTGGCGCCGCGGCGGGGACGGACCCGAGGAGGTCGGCGTCCGACCTGGCGCGGCGGAGCGGGAGGACGCGCGGCGCCGGGGAGAGGGTGGGCATGTGCGGGGACTTGGCGGCGCGGGAGGAGCGGCGGGGGCGGGGGACGAGGGAGAGGGAGCGCGTGAGGGACGAGGTGGCTTCCATGGCGCGGTGCCTGGCTGGCTGGACTCGTGGGCTGGTGGCTCCGTTTTTATAGCGAGGTCGCGGTAGAAGACTAAGACGGGGAGAGGGTGGGCCGGTGGCGCGCGCGTGGGCGGGCGTGCGACGGCGAGATTGACGGCGTCACTCAATGGAGTACGCGCGCGAAGGAAGAGAGGGGCACGTGAAGGTCGGAGGACACGTGTAGGGGACGTCGGCGCGCGCGGATGCGCGGGCGCGTGTGCGCGCTCGTGTGGGGGCAACCCGCGGCGGACGCTGCTGGTTTCACGGTGGCGCAATGCATGCCGTGCCGTGCCTTGGATCGGCCGGGCCGCTGGTTTCGGTTTCACGGCCACACTCACGCACACGGCGCGATGTCCCCGTCTCAGATTACTATTATGAGAGGGAACGAAGATCAACGACCCAATGGCTGTGATTGTGCGAATCAATCTGTGGTTGAGTTGGTTAGGTGGACAATAATATTCCTAACCCACCAGGGTTCAAATCCTGGTGCTCGCATTATTTTTGGATTTATTTTAAGATTTCCGACGATACGCTTTTAGTGGGAAAAGACATTTTTGTTGACGACGAGGCGTCTACCGTGAGCATGTGCCCCTCTGTTTCGGACCCGGCTGCATGATGAGAAATGACCCATGCATATGGATGGCACGAGACTCTAAGATAACAGCTGGCCGGCCATGCAACCCATGTAGTCATGTGAAATACTAGCAGCGGATCGAGGGTTGAGATACGGGATCGAGCTAGTTTATGCAGACGCCCTTCTTTTTAGCGGAATGCCCATGCTCTATTCGTTTTTGTATTTGCTGATTTTATTGTTTCTATATACTGCATCTTGTATATTGACTATAGCTTAAAAATGCTAAAAAACTGACATCGGTTTTGTAAGCATGACAAATAAACGTTTTTTTAGGCAAATTACCTATCTTGAGCAAGGCAATTCCCACAACAAGCATGGTAAATCCTGACAAAAAGACTGAACATGCCAGGATTTGACATGCTTGCCGAAACGAATTCCCGGGCTCACGACAGGTAATTTGCCATGTTTAAAAATTGAGAGATTTGTAGTGGAGTCCTTATACTTTGGGCTACTAATTAGAGGCCAGCCGCCGCCTTCAAAAATCTAGGGTTCTCTGCCTCCCACCGGTACCGTCGTTGTTCCCGTTCTGTCTTCAGTGGTTTTAGGGTTATGGAGGCGGAGTGGATGTTGGCCCTTGCCGGTGGAAGGGCTTCGATTTTAGAATTTTTTTTCGAGCTTTGTTTGGGTTTGTGTCCTATTCAGAAAGGCGAGACGGCGAGGCTCTCTGAAGATGGAATAAAGGTCTCCCCGCCTAGCCCTGTTTCCGGTGGGCATATGGAGGTGTGTCTCCGGCGGATCTGTCTTTGGTGAATTTGCTTGGATTTGTTCGCCGTTCGTCTTTGTTCGTTTGTCTTCAGGTTCGATCCTTTTGATCTACACTCTTCATCCGCGGTGGTTACTATTCTGGTGCGTTGTTTCTATGGGGTTTTAGCACGACGACTTTCCGACTTTTTACTATAACAGGTTTGCTCGGCTCCAACGAGGGAGGGGCGATGACAGAAGCGCGCCTTCGGCTCGCTTCAGTGCTTGTAGTCATCGCTAGGTGGTCTACGGATCTAGATATAGTTTTTATTATTTTTTTAGTGTTTTTTTGACAGCAAATAGAGTTTATTTCTCATAGAATAGTCATATCATTTACAAGTAAATGAGAAATTAAATCAGGGATAACATCATCCCAAGAACCAGGAGATCTAGTAGTAAAGGAGTGTCTTGCTAACTCGTCCGCCACCTGATTCGCTTCTCTGAAACAATGTTTGAAAGATAACTTTGAGAAATCGAGAGATAGCTGCTTACATTCAGCAACAATGGCAGCATCAGCTCCCAAATATCCATCCATCAAATTAATTGATTCAAATGCAAAGGAGCTATCTGATTCCACCTCTGCCGAATTGCATCCCATACCTGGCAGAAGGAACATACCATTTCTGATTGCTAATAGTTCAGCAGCATCAACATCGCGGACATGCGGGATGAACCAAGATGCAGCAGCGATGAAATCGGCACGGTCATCACGTAGAACTGCACCACTAGCTCCGGGCAATGTGTCCGCATGAAAAGATGCATCAACGTTCACCTTTACCACACCATGAGGTGGTTTTTTTCACATATGATTACTAGTCCTCGCTGACAACTTGGGCATAAAAGATCGGATATAGTTTGTTGCAAGGACTTTAATTGACATTGCCGTTTTATCTGGGCCTTGGATGTCACTCCTTTCACAAGCTGGCGTCGCTGTCACCATAGAAACCACTGCAACTGTTGCCAGTTCCGCCACCGGGAGATCATTGATTGTCTCTGTAAGTTTGAGAAATATCTCCAAGGTGATGGCACCAGATCTATCCTCTGCCATTGCTTTCTTCACAGTTTCCAAGAGGCCTAAGCATTCCCAAACTTCCTTTACCTTACGGCAGCCAAATAGTGTGTGATGCACATCTTCTGCATCGAGGACATGGTGGCGATATGGGGATATGTCCTCCAGGAAGAACGCCATAACATGGGAGAACTCCATGAAGCACTTTCCATGCTTGAAGATGGTATTATTTTTAGTGTTTGTTGTACTATCATGCTTGAAGATGAATAGATTGGAATTTTTTCTCGAAAACAAGACTTTTATCATGTATACTATCTTAAAGTTAGATGTGACAACACGCATTCTGCAATAGTTATGCATTTTGGGCTAGGTACAATCGTTTTGGGCTAATTTCAATTGTTAGATCATTTTAATTGAATCATTTTCGGTCTGGGCAAGATATTGTGCCACTTATTTGTAGCTTGGGCCATGTATTGCCAAAAAAGTTGCACATTGTATCAGTGTGGCCCATAATAATTTGTACTTTGGTTACGTTGTCCACGTTGAAAATCATGTGGTGTTTTTTCTCGACGATAACAATCCTTCACAGATATCACGGGCGATTATCGAAGGCAGAGATGTGTTGTCATAGGGCTTACTCAAGAGGGTAGGTGATGACAAGACGATCAATATCTGGGAGCATAATTGGCTACCAACGGATTCTTCTATGTGACCATATGCTTGTTTAACACAAGAGACACCACATTTTTGTTTCAGAGTTGATAGATGAAACTAAAAAAATCATGGAACTGAACTAAGATTGCCCAAACTTTCCTCCCAATTGATGCAGACACAATCTTGAATGTACCCATCGGTACAATGCACCAAGAGGATTTTTGGGCATGGGGCCGGGAGAAGACAGGTGTTTTTTTCTAGTCAAGTCAGCTTATCGAATGCCGGTAATTACCAAACTGCAAAGTGAAGCATGGCTGGAGGGACATGGGGGTTCATCGGGCCCAGTCAGGGAACAAAATTCATGAATAAAACTATAGCAAGTGGATGTATCGTCGAAGTGAAGGTCTTCCTCTGGCGATTAGCCCAACAGTCGACTTTTTAAGCAACAGGAACATGTCTACCTCAAGCAATTGCCAAATTTGTGGCGCTAAGGATTCATGGTTGCATTCAAGATGTGTCTAGTCACTAGCTGAGGACGATGCACTCCATCACATAATGTGGACAGCCAAACCGATAGCAAGGTACTGGCTTTTCTCCATGTATGATTCATTATCACATGCTCAGGTGACACAACTTGTTCTTACTCTATGGGCTATTTGATCAGCACAAAGAAAGCTAATACAAGAGGGAGAACATCAAAGTCCCCTAGGGACACACTTGTTCATCAAAAGGTTCACCGACAAACTACAACTACTGAAAAATACACCGGCGCAAGTTCAGACCCGACCAGCTCCCGCTACATCATGTAGATGGATTCCCCCTGAATCAGGTGTATGCAAGATTAACGTCGACGGTGTTGTATCTCGTGATGGCATCAAGGTCCCTGTCGTGGAATTGTCACGGCAGATATCCTTAGTGTCAGGACTTAGTCGCGAGGCCAACGCATCTATGTGGTAGCTTGAGAGGGGTTGAGCGGAATCGAGAGACGCAACATAAGACAAGGATTTAGACAGCTTCGGGCCCCAGGAAACATCATCCGGTAATAACCCTGTTGGGGAACGTAGTAATTTCAAAAAAATTCCTACGCACACGCAAGATCATGGTGAATCACAGCAACGAGGGGGGGAGTGTTGTCTATGTACCAACGCAGACCGACTGCGGAAGCGATCACACAACGTAGAGGAAGTAGTCGTACGTCTTCTTCCCGATCCGACCGATCCAAGCACCGTTACTCCGGCACCTCCGAGTTCTTAGCACACGTACAGCTCGATGACGATCCCCGGGCTCCGATCCAGCAAAGCTTTGGGGAGGAGTTCCATCAGCACGACGGCGTGGTGACGATCTTGATGTACTACCAACGCAGGGCTTCGCCTAAGCACTACAACGGTATGATCGAGGTGGAATTTGGTGGCAGGGGGCACCGCACACGGCTAAGAAACGATCTCAAGGATCAACTTGTGTGTCATGGGGTGTCCTCTGCCCCCGTATATAAAGGATGAGAGGGGGAGGGCTGGCCGGCCAAGCTAGGAGGCGCAGGAGGAGTCCTACTCCTACCGGGAGTAGGACTCCTCCCCCCAATCCTATTCCTAATAGGATTCCCCAAAGGGGGAGAGAGAGAGGGTGGCCGGCCCCTTCTCCTAGTCCTAATAGGACTAGGGGGAGGGGGGAGGCGCACAGCCCTTGTGGGCTGCCCTCTCACCTTTCCACTAAAGCCCACGTAGGCCCATTTGGCTCCCGGGGGGTTCCGGTAACCCTCCCGGTAATCCGGTAAAATCCCGATTTCACCCGGAACACTTCTGATGTCCAAACATAGACTTCCAATATATCAATCTTTATGTCTCGACCATTTCGAGACTCCTCGTCATGTCCCCGATCTCATCCGGGACTCCGAACTCCTTCGGTACATCAAAACTCATAAACTCATAATACAACTGTCATCAAAACCTTAAACGTGCGGACCCTACGGTTCGAGAACAATGTAGACATGACCGAGACACGTCTCCGGTCAATTACCAATAGCGGGACCTGGATGCCCATATTGGCTCCTACATATTCTACGAAGATCTTTATCGGTCAGACCGCATAACAACATACGTTGTTCCCTTTGTCATCGGTATGTTACTTGCCCGAGATTCGGTCGTCGGTATCCAATACCTAGTTCAATCTCGTTACTGGCAAGTCTCTTTACTCGTTCCGTAATACATCATCCCGCAACTAACTCATTAGTTGCAATGCTTGCAAGGCTTAAGTGATGTGCATTACCGAGAGGGCCCAGAGATACCTCTCCGACAATCGGAGTGACAAATCCTAATCTCGAAATACGCCAACCCAACATCTACCTTTGGAGACACCTGTAATGCTCCTTTATAATCACCCAGTTACGTTGTGACGTTTGGTAGCACCCAAAGTGTTCCTCCGGCAAACGGGAGTTGCATAATCTCATAGTCATAGGAACATGTATAAGTCATGAAGAAAGCAATAGCAACATACTAAACGATCGGGTGCTAAGCTAATGGAATGGGTCATGTCAATCAGATCATTCAACTAATGATGTGACCTCGTTAATCAAATAACAACTCTTTTGTCCATGGTTAGGAAACATAACCATCTTTGATTAACGAGCTAGTCAAGTAGAGGCATACTAGTGACACTCTGTTTGTCTATGTATTCACACATGTATTATGTTTCCGGTTAATACAATTCTAACATGAATAATAAACATTTATCATGATATAAGGAAATAAATAATAACTTTATTATTGCCTCTAGGGCATATTTCCTTCAGTCTCCCACTTGCACTAGAGTCAATAATCTAGTTCACATCGCCATGTGATTTAACAGCAATAGTTCACATCACCATGTGATTAACACCCATAGTTCACATCGTCATGTGACCAACACTCAAAGGTTTTACTAGAGTCAGTAATCTAGTTCACATATCTATGTGATTAACACCCAAAGAGTACTAAGGTGTGATCATGTTTTGCTTGTGAGATAATTTTAGTCAACGGGTCCGTCACATTCAGATCCGTAAGTATTTTGCAAATTTCTATGTCAACAATGCTCTGCATGGAGCTACTCTAGCTAATTGCTCCCACTTTCAATATGTATCCAGATTGTGACTTTAGATTCATCTGGATCAGTGTCAAAAACTTGCATCGACGCAACCCTTTACGACGAACCTTTTTGTCACGTCCATAATCGAGAAACACATCCTTATTTCACTAAGGATAATTCTGACCGCTGTCCAGTGATCTACTCCTAGATCACTATTGTACTCCCTTGCCAAATCAGTGCAGGGTATACAATAGATCTGGTACACAGCATGGCATACTTTATAGAACCTATGAATGAGGCATAGGGAATGACTTTCACTCTCTTTCTATCTTCTGCCGTGGTCGGGCTTTGAGTCTTTACTCAACTTCACACCTTGTAACACAGGTAAGAAACTTTTTCTTTGACTGTTCCGTTTTGAACTACTTCAAAATCTTGTCAAGGTATGTACTTATTGAAAAACTTATCAAGCGTCTTGATCTATCTCTATAGATCTTGAAGCTCAATATGTAAGCAGCTTTACCGAAGTCTTTCTTTGAAAAACTCCTTTCAAACACTCCTTTTATGCTTTACAGAATAATTCTACATTATTTCCGATCAACAATATGTCATTCACATATACTTATCAGAAATGCTGTAGTGCTCCCACTCACTTTCTCGTAAATACAGGCTTCACCGCAAGTCTATATAAAACTATATGCTTTGATCAACTTATCAAAGCGTATATTCCAACTCCGAGATGCTTGCACCAGTCCACAGATGGATCGCTGGAGCTTGCACATTTTGTTAGCACCTTTCGGATTGACAAAACCTTCTAGTTGCATCACATACAACTCTTCTTTAATAAATCCATTAAGGAATGCAGTTTTGTTTATCCATTTGCCAGATTTCATAAAATGCGGCAATTGCCAACATGATTCGGACAGACTTAAGCATAGATACGAGTGAGAAAAACTCATCGTAGTCAACACCTTGAACTTGTCGAAAACCCTTTTTGACAATTCTAGCTTTGTAGATAGTAACACTACTATCAGCGTCCGTCTTCCTCTTGAAGATCCATTTATTTTCTATGGTTTGCCGATCATCGGGCAAATCCATCAAAGTCCATACTTTGTTCTCATACATGGATCATATCTCAGATTTCATGGCCTCAAACCATTTCGCGGAATCTGGGCTCATCATCGCTTCCTCATAGTTCGTAGGTTCATCATGATCTAGTAGCATGACTTCCAGAAAAGGATTACCGTACCACTCTGGCGCGGATCTTACTCTGGTTGATCTACGAGGTTCAGTAGTATCTTGTTCTGAAGTTTCATGATCATCATCATTAGCTTCCTCACTAACTGGTGTAGGTTTCACAGAAACAGTTTTCTGTGATGTACTACTTTCCAATAAGGGAGCAGGTACAGTTACCTCGTCAAGTTCTACTTTCCTCCCACTCACTTCTTTCGAGAGAAACTCCTTCTCCAGAAAGTTTCCGAATTTTAGCAACAAAAAGTCTTGCCTTCGGATCTGTGATAGAAGGTGTATCCAATAGTTTCCTTTGGATATCCTATGAAGACGCACTTCTCCGATTTGAGTTTGAGCTTATCAGGATGAAACTTTTCATATAAGCAGCGCAACCCCAAACTTTAAGAAACGACAGCTTAGGTTTCTTGCCAAACCATAGTTCACACGGTGTCGTCTCAACGGATTTAGATGGTGCCCTATTTAACGTGAATGCAACTGTCTCTAATGCATGACCCCAAAAACGATAGTGTTAAATCGGTAAGAAACACCATAGATTGCACTATATCCAATAAAGTACGGTTATGACGTTCGGACACACCATTATCTTGTGGTGTTCCAGGCGGCGTGAGTAGTGAAACTATTTCACATTGTTTTTAACTGAAGACCAAACTCGTAACTCAAATATTTTACCTCTGCGATCATATCGTAGAAACTTTTATTTTCTTGTCACGATGATTTTCTTCTTCACTCTGAAATTCTTTGAACTTTTCAAATGTTTTAGACTTATGTTTCATCAAGTAGATATACTCATATCTGCTCAAATCATATGTGAAGATCAGAAAATAATGATACCTGTCGCGAGTCTCAATATTCATCGGACCACATACATCAGTATGTATGATTTCCAACAAATCTTTTGCTTGCTTTATTGTTCCGGAGAACGGCGTTTTAGTCATCTTGCCCATAAGGCATGGTTTGCAAGCATCAACTGATTCATAATCAAGTGATTCCAAAATCCCATCAGCATGGAGTTTCTTCATGCGCTTTACACCAATATGACCTAAACGGCAGTGCCACAAATAAGTTGCACTATCATTATTAACTTCGCATCTTTTGGTTTCAATATTATGAATATGTGTATTATTAAGATCGAGATCCAATGAACTATTTTCATTGGGTGTGTAACCATATAAGGTTTTATTCATATAAACAGAACAATAATTTATTCTTTTACTTAAATGAATAACCGTATTATAATAAACATGATCAAATCATATTTATGCTCAACGCAAACACCAAATAACACTTATTTAGGTTCAACACTAATCCCGAAAGTATAGGGAGTGTGCGATGATGATCATATCAATCTTGGAACCACTTCCAACACACATCGTCACTTCACCCTTAACTAGTCTCTGTTTATTCTGCAACTCCCGTTTCGAGTTACTAATCTTAGCAACTGAACTAGCATCAAATACTTGAGGGGTTGCTATAAACACTAGTAAAGTACACATCAATAACATGTATATCAAATATACTTATGTTCACTTTGCCATCCTTCTTATCCGCCAATCACTTGGGGTAGTTCCGCTTCCAGTGACCAGTCCCTTTGCAGTAGAAGCACTTTGTCTCAGGCTTAGGACCAGACTTAGGCTTCTTCACATGAGTAGCAACTTGCTTGCCGTTCTTTTGAAGTTCCCCTTCTTCCCTCTGCCCTTTTCTTGAAACTAGTGGTATTGTCTACCATCAACACTTGATGTTTTTCTTGATTTCTACCTTCGTCAATTTCTGCATTACGAAGAGCTTGGTAGTCGTTTCCGTTATCCCTTGCATATCATAGTTCATCACGAAGTTCTACTAACTTGGTGATGGTGACTAGAGAATTCTGTCAATCACTATCTTATCTGGAAGATTAACTCCCACTTGATTCAAGTGATTGTAGTACTCAGACAATCTGGGCACATGCTCACTAGTTGAGCGATTCTCCTCCATCTTTTAGCTATAGAACTTGTTGGAGACTTCATATCTCTCAACTCGGGTATTTGCTTGAAATATTAACTTCAACTCCTGGAACATCTCATATGGTCCATGATGTTCAAAATGTCTTTGAAGTCCCGATTCTAAGCCGTTAAGCATGGTGCACTAAACTATCAAGTAGTCATCATATTGAGCTAGCCAAACGTTCATAACGTCCGCATCTGCTCCTGCAATAGGTCCGTCACCTAGCGGTGCATCACGGACATAATTCTTCTATGCAGCAATGAGGATAAACCTCAGATCACGGATCCAATCCGCATCATTGCTACTAACATCTTTCAATATAATTTTCTCTAGGAACATATCAAAATAAACATAGGGAAGCAACAACGCGAGCTATTGATCTACAACATAATTTGCAAAATACTACCAGGACTAAGTTCATGATAAATTTAAGTTCAATTTAATCATATTACTTAAGAACTCCCACTTAGATAGACATCCCTCTAATCCTCTAAGTGATCACGTGATCCAAATCAACTAAACCATAACCGATCATCACGTGAGATGGAGTAGTTTTCAATGGTGAACATCGTCATGTTGATCATATCTACTATATGATTCACGCTCGACCTTTCGGTCTCTGTGTTTCGAGGCCATATCTGCATATGCTAGGCTCGTCAAGTTTAACCTGAGTATTCTGCGTGTGCAAAACTGGCTTGCACCCATTGTAGATGGACGTAGAGCTTATCACACCCGATCATCACGTGGTGTCTGGGCACGACGAACTTTGGCAACGGTGCATACTCAGGGAGAACACTTCTTGATAATTTAGTGAGAGATCATCTTATAATGCTACCGTCAATCAAAGCAAGATAAGATGCATAAAAGGATAAACATCACATGCAATCAATATAAGTGATATGATATGGCCATCATCATCTTGTGCTTGTGATCTCCATCTCCGAAGCACTGTCATGATCACCATCGTCACCGGCGCGACACCTTGATCTCCATCGTAGCATCGTTGTCTTCTCGCCAATCTTATGCTTCCACGACTATCACTACCGCTTAGTAATAAAGTAAAGCATTACATCGCGATTGCATTGCATACAATAAAGCGACAACCATATGGCTCCTGCCAGTTGCCGATAACTTGGTTACAAAACATGATCATCTCATACAATAAAATCAGCATCATGCCTTGACCATATCACATCACAACATGCCCTGCAAAAACAAGTTAGACGTCCTCTACTTTGTTGTTGCAAGTTTTACGTGGCTGCTACGGGCTTAAGTAAGAACTCATCTCACCTACGCATCAAAACCACAACGATAGTTCGTCAAATAGACTCCGTTTTAACCTTCTCAAGGACCGGGCGTAGCCACACTCGGTTCAACTAAAGTTGGAGAGACAGTCGCCCGCAAGCCATCTATGTGCAAAGCACGTCGAGGGAACCGGTCTCGCGTAAGCGTACGCGTAAGGTTGGTCCGGGTCGTCTCGTCCAACAATACCGCCGAACCAAAGTATGACATGCTGGTAGGCAGTATGACTTGTATCGCCCACAACTCACTTGTGTTCTACTCGTGAAAATAACATCAAACCATAAAACCTAGGCTCGGATGCCACTGTTGGGGAACGTAGTAATTTCAAAAAATTTCCTACGCACACGCAAGATCATGGTGATGCACAGCAACAAGGGGGAGAGTGTTGTCTACGTACCAACGCAGACCGACTGCGGAAGCGATCACACAACATAGAGGAAGTAGTCGTACGTCTTCTTCCCGATCCGACCGATCCAAGCACCGTTACTCCGGCACCTCCGAGTTCGTAGCACACGTACAGCTCGATGACGATCCCCGGGCTCCGATCCAGCAAAGCTTTGGGGAGGAGTTCCGTCAGCACGACGGCGTGGTGACGATCTTGATGTACTACCAACGCAGGGCTTCGCCTAAGCACTACAACGGTATGATCGAGGTGGAATTTGGTGGCAGGGGGCACCGCACACGGCTAAGGAACGATCTCAAGGATCAACTTGTGTGTCATAGGGTGTCCTCTGCCCCCGTATATAAAGGATGAGAGGGGGAGGGCTGGCCGGCCAAGCTAGGAGGCGCAGGAGGAGTCCTACTCCTACCGGGAGTAGGACTCCTCCCCCCAATCCTATTCCTAATAGGATTCCCCAAAGGGGGAGAGAGAGAGGGTGGCCGGCCCCTTCTCCTAGTCCTAATAGGACTAGGGGGAGGGGGGAGGCGCACAGCCCTTGTGGGCTGCCCTCTCACCTTTCCACTAAAGCCCACGTAGGCCCATTTGGCTCCCGGGGGGTTCCGGTAACCCTCCCGGTAATCCGGTAAAATCCCGATTTCACCCGGAACACTTCTGATGTCCAAACATAGGCTTCCAATATATCAATCTTTATGTCTCGACCATTTCGAGACTCCTCGTCATGTCCCTGATCTCATCCGGGACTCCGAACTCCTTCGGTACATCAAAACTCATAAACTCATAATACAACTGTCATCGAAACCTTAAGCGTGCGGACCCTACGGTTCGAGAACAATGTACACATGACCGAGACACGTCTCCGGTCAATTACCAATAGCGGGACCTGGATGCCCATATTGGCTCCTACATATTCTACGAAGATCTTTATCGGTCAGACCGCATAACAACATACGTTGTTCCCTTTGTCATCGGTATGTTACTTGCCCGAGATTCGATCGTCGGTATCCAATACCTAGTTCAATCTCGTTACTGGCAAGTCTCTTTACTCGTTCCGTAATACATCATCCCGCAACTAACTCATTAGTTGCAATGCTTGCAAGGCTTAAGTGATGTGCATTACCGAGAGGGCCCAGAGATACCTCTCCGACAATCGGAGTGACAAATCCTAATCTCGAAATACGCCAACCCAACATCTACCTTTGGAGACACCTGTAATGCTCCTTTATAATCACCCAGTTACGTTGTGACGTTTGGTAGCACCCAAAGTGTTCCTCCGGCAAACGGGAGTTGCATAATCTCATAGTCATAGGAACATGTATAAGTCATGAAGAAAGCAATAGCAACATACTAAACGATCGGGTGCTAAGCTAATGGAATGGGTCATGTCAATCAGATCATTCAACTAATGATGTGACCTCGTTAATCAAATAACAACTCTTTTGTCCATGGTTAGGAAACATAACCATCTTTGATTAACGAGCTAGTCAAGTAGAGGCATACTAGTGACACTCTGTTTGTCTATGTATTCACACATGTATTATGTTTCCGGTTAATACAATTCTAGCATGAATAATAAACATTTATCATGATATAAGGAAATAAATAATAACTTTATTATTGCCTCTAGGGCATATTTCCTTCAAACCCTACATGCTGTTTGTGGCTAGATCTCATTATGCTCATAAGAGAGTCGCCGGCAAGCCGGCTCTTTGTGTCTAGCCCTAGAGATTGTTTCTTCTTACTTGTCCGTCTTTGGGGAGCCCTGCCCCTTCTTATATATGTTGAAGGGGCGGCTTACATGTAGAGTCCTAGTAGGATTAGAACTAACTTATTCTCTATTACAAGTCGGATACAAGTACGGGTCTTGCTTCCTTGTAAAGGAAATACTCTTCATGCCTTCCGTCTTAAGCCGGCCCACCAGAATATAAGCCGGTCTGCTTGGCTTTGGGCCTTGTCGTCCATCTGATCCGCCCGCCGGGTCTCCAGTGAGTCACAATGTCCAAGCGGGTTACATGTAAACCGCCATGTCCGGGCGGATCGCCAGTAAGTCGCCTAGCTCCAGCCGGGTCTCTGGTGAGTCGCCAAGTCCCAGCCGGGTCATCCATCCGGCTGGGTCATACAGCGGGGTATATCCCCGATATAAGCCCCCAGTTTAATTTGAATTTATCCATGTTAAACTGATCCTACAAAATAACCCAAGAACAAATTTGATAGGTTGTGCTTGGGGTTAAATATTCTTGTAAGCCGGCACCTGAACATCTTTAAGTCCTTGGCATTTCCTTGTTGATATAAATATGTCCATATCCCCATAGAAAATCTTCTTTAACTGATATGCTTCAACTTTGTCAATGCAAATAATCCAGATACTTCTTTTTGAAAAATTCAGGTCAATAGGCCAGCTTTAGAATCAATTTGCTGACATTGGTTTTCTTGTAGAGAAATATAGTAAGAGATAATCCACTTGAGTCGGCCTCCAGAATGTCAGTTTAAAAAATATTGGTCTTGGAATACTCATCTGGCTTTCAACCGGCTTGAAGATGTAACACTTACCGGTTTATCATTACCAAAACTGCCGGATTATAAAATAGACGATGCCGAATCATGTAATTGTTGCTCATGCCAGGTTGATCTTATGATGATGTTGGGTCATAACTGAGAATTTTGAAGATTTCTCTCCCTCGTATCCATATTACCTGTAGCCCCCAAGTCTTGAGTAGAGAAAAGTGATGACTTAAGACTTGCTTCAATATAAATATTACCACTTTGAAGAAATCCATGTTGTTCATCTCAATCACTAGTCAGAACTGAGTATTGCACATATGTAGCCCCCAAGTGCTGGGTTGTCATGCTTGCAGCAACCTGGGACTTGTAATTGCCTTATGCTCATAAAACTTCAACCAGTGTAGCTCCCAAGGGCCGGGTCATTATGCAATAATGAGCAGGGACTTTATAAATATGATCATGTAGATTTGAACAGCAACGTGTAGCCCCCAACGGCCGGCTCAGTAAGATAATATTGAGCTGGGACTTTATATATACTTCTTGGAAAAGAACATCATATGATGTAACCCCCATCATGGGGCTTGAACCCACGTCAACAAGGTTAAGAGCTTTGTGCTTTACCAACTGAGTAGTGGACCCTTCAATATAATGGATTAAGACTTGTGTACCTTGAATTGTTTATAGGAGCAATTGGTAGCCCCCAAGGGCCGGCTCATTACAATGTGATGAGCCGGGTCTTCAATAAGTTGAGCAAAAAATGACTTTTGCATTAGCCCCCAAGTGCCATGGTGCATGCTGGCAGTAACATGGGACTTGCATATTCGATGTAATCTCAATTTGAATAATGTAGCCCCCAAGTGCCGGGTCATAAGCCTGCAGCGACTCGGGACTATTCCTTTCATTGTAGAATAAATCATATCCATTGATAAAATAATAGCCATTGCGCTGAAGCGACTTTGAAAACCTCAATAATATTAGTTACTGATAACCATAATAAAAATCCAGCCATGTTGGCTATTAAAGATTTGAATAACCCAGTTTGAAAACCTCAATCATTCAATATCATAATGAAAATCCAGCCAAGTTTGGCTATTTAAAGATTCAAATACCTTATCTGTTGACAAGTAAATCCGGAGTTTGAAGTACCCGGCAGCTCTTGGCTGATGGCGATTTAATACGCCTCCATTGTAAGCCGGCGGCTTATAGCCTTTGAGAAAATCAAGAATTGATAACCCTTTTGAGACACCAATTTCAATCTTTGATGATGGGCTTGAATTTAATCATTTATGTAAGTCATAGCTCTGTAAATCCTACAGAGTTTAAACAACATATGCCCTGGCGACTTAACGTCAAAAGCCAGGGCGGGTAATCACCCAAATGTACTCTTATACTGCATACAAGTAGGTCACAAGATCCCTTGGCGGTTTACCGTAGGGCGGGTCATAATATCTCACATATAACCACTGTGATATTGAATTTGTACTGTTGGTTTACATGACCTGTGCAGCAGGGGTGATAACCCAATCCTTAGAAGCCAGTGCTTCCACACAGATGATGATTGTCATAAGCTGGCGACTTATCATCGAAAATTAAACCGAGGTTAAATAGAAACCATTCATATATACTTTAGTTATGATAAAAAAACTTCAAGTAAAATCCAAAAAATTGTTTGCAAAAAGAAACTTCAAATTTTTTTAGGCTTCTGATTCGAATATGATCAGAAAACCGTTCCAAAGGGGTTAAGCTAAGATTCGAATATGATCATACAGCCCCCAGTGACTTTGGCGTTGTCGATCAAAGGGCTCCTCTGCAGTAATGATCAAAGGGCTCGGTGATCCTGGAATTCTTGATACTCTTGCGTGACGTGAATGGCTTTCTCTTGAGAGTGACCTTAATCTTCCCAGGTAAAGATAGCTACAAATTGCAAAGTGTTGATCATTGATCTGACGAAGGGAACTACAGGAAATAACGCATCCAACATTTAAGAGATCAATTAGCAGGCATTAGCTTTTAATTCTTGCGCCTTTGTCGATGAAGGATATCTTTCTAATTATGAAGAACATAGTTTAGCGAAGCACACTCTTTCCTTATCACATGGGCATCATGTTTGGCTTGTGAATCCAAATGAGTCTAATGTAATCCCTGTAAAACCAGAAGTACCCTTTTGAGCTCGAGCTCATTTGAGGTCGGATGAACAGTAAATTAAAAAAACAAAAAAACTAAGTGATATACTTTTACAAATGTTCTAAGTGTTCGCAATTTTCATCATGAGATTACGTTCGTGAAAAGCGTGGTAAAGAAACAAAATAGTTGCTCCAAAATGCTTTCGGAACTAGCATTTTCAGAGCACCGGTTTTGTCTTTTTTTGTCACGCCTTCCACGAATGTGATCTCATGATGAAAATTCACAAGTACTTAGAACATTTGTCAAAGTTCACCACAAAATATCAGAATTGTTTATTTTCTTCATTTGTTTTTGATTTTACTGTTCATAAGAGCTTAATTGAGCTGGAGCTCAAATACTCTACGTCTTCATTAGAGCAATAAAGTGAGTGTGTTTCCCCTAAAAAGAGTTGGCTCTGTATTTGGGTTGATGTTCTGCACTCATTTCACTAATGCAGAATTATTTAAATAGGTGAAACAGCATAATCGAAGGACAAACATTTGCATCTGCCACTGATAATCTGACCTATTACTAGTGGCGAGCGAATATACCGACTCGCTACTGGTATTTACATTCTAGTGAATGTCCAACGGGTTTGTGTAGCTCTACGCGTTTCCTACCCAACCGCATGATGGATAGTTCAAAACAATCGAGCCATGCATGGATGATAACAATTTTTTTCCAAGAAAAACTTTTGATTTATTCTTCAACTGTCTAGGTAGTACAAATAACAATAAAAGTAAAAAAATCATCCAGGTCCGTAGACCACCTAGCGACGACTACAAGCAATGAAGCGTGCCAAAAACGTGTTGCTGTCATTGCTCCTCCTCATCAGAGCCGGGCAAATCATATTATAGTACATAGTTGAAAATTCATCATGCTAAGGCCCTACAGGACCAGCGCACCGGAACAACAACCGCCGACGATGAAGAGAAGTGTAGATCGGAAGGATCCAACCTCAAAACACACGAATGAAGACCAGATTTTCACGTGGATCCACCAAAGAAAAACGCTAAGGGAATCCTATGAGATTCATGAGAGACAAACCTCCACAAGCACTTTAACAGCACTAGAAGCATCGTTGGGGCGGGGGCTGGGCGGGCAGAACTTTATTTCATCTTCAGAGAGCCGCCACTGCCTCGCCTCTCAGAGCAGGACACAAACCATAACAAAACTCAAAAATTTATCCAAAACCAGAGCCCTCTCATTGGCAAGGGCCTGGATCCACCACAACCCTAAGGCCCCGAGGCCACAGGAGAAGAGGCAGACCCAAGATGGCGCCAATGGGAGGCACATGAAACCCTAGCTACTAGGTGCCCTTGTGTACAAAGTTACAAGCGAAGGGGTGATTTCTGAATGACTCATTCTCGAAATTTCGCAGGGGCACACATGTGCGAGGGAACAAACCAGCCAAGCCCCGCGCGGTCGCTCGATTGCCTCACGATTCGCAAAGTAATTGGATCCCACGCGAGGGCACATTAAGTTTTAAGTTTTAAGCATTGAAACTTATGATTTTGCATCTGAAAATTTGGAGTTTCTCGCTTGCAAGTATCAAGTTTTTTATCTAAAACTTTAAGCAACATTTTTGTCGGTCACAGGTACTAAAGTCATGATTTTATTGGTCGCTTGTACTAAGTTTCAAGAGTTGAAACTTAACAATATTTTTAAAATTTGTCAAAATGTATTCAAAATAGATCTTATTTGACAGCTCTCGTCGCAAAAAACATGAATATAAAAAAGAACCTAATTTGGACTTTTATTCAATAAAGTTTGAAAATCGAAAGTCAAAAGAAAAAGCACACACAAGGGACTCAGTGCCCCACACCTGCGTGTCCCAAATCCTCTCCCAACTCATTATGTGTAATCTAAGATAACAATTAGCCGTGCAACACATGTAAACATGTATGTTGCTCCCTCGGTAAAGAATTATAAGAGCGTTTAGTGATCTAAACACTCTTATATTTCTTTACGAAGGGATTACTAAAGGAAATATGCCCTAAAGGCAATAATAAAGTTGTCATTTTATATTTCCTTATATCATGATAAATGTTTATTATTCATGCTAGAATTATATTAACCGGAAATTTGATACATGTGTGGATACATAGACAAAACACCGTGTCCCTAGTAAGCCTCTACTAGACTAGCTCGTTAATCAAAGATGGTTAAGTTTCCTAACCATGGACATGAGTTGTCATTTGATAATGGGATCACATCATTAGGAGAATGATGTGATGGACAAGACCCATCCATTAGCTTAGCATTATGATCGTTTAGTTTTATCGCTATTACTTTCTTCATGACTTATACATATTCCTCTGACTATGAGATTATGCAACTCCCAAATACCGGAGGACCACCTTGTGTGCTATCAAACGTAACAACGTAACTGGGTGATTATAAATATGCTCTATAGGTGTCTCCGAAGGTGTTAGTTGGGTTGGCATAGATCAAGATTAGGATTTGTCACTCCGTGTATCGGAGAGGTATCGCCGGGCCCTCTCGGTAATGCACATCACTATAAGCCTTGCAAGCAATGTGACTAATGAGTTAGTTGCGGGATAATGCATTACGGATCGAGTAAAGAGACTTGCCGTCAACGAGATTGAACTAGGTATGATGATACCGACGATCGAATCTCGGGAAAGTAACATACCGATGACAAAGGGAATGACGTATGTTGTTATGCGGTTTGACCGATCTTCGTAGAATATGTAGGAACCAATATGAGCATCCAGGTTCCGCTATTGGTTATTGATCGAATATGTGTCTCAGTCATGTCTACATAGTTCTCGAACCCGTAGGGTCCGCACGCTTAACGTTCGATGACGATTTGTATTATGAGTTATGTGTTTTGGTGACCGAAGTTTGTTTGGAGTCCTGGATGAGATCATGAACATGATGAGGAGTATCAAAATGGTCGAGAGGTAAAGATTGATATATTGGAAGGTAGTATTCGGACACTGGAAGGGTTCTGAAGGGTATCGGGTACATACCAGAATACCGGAGGGGTTACCGGAACCCCCGGGGAAAGATATTGACCATATGGGCCATAGGAGGGAGGCTAACCAGACCACAAGGGGCTGGTGCGCCGCCCACAAGGGATGAGGCCGAATTGGACTAGGGAAGGTGAAAGTGCAACTATCCCTGGGTGGTTTTGGTAATTCCTAACAACATATAACTCATTGAACTAATACTATTTCTAGATGATCGTTTCAGAAAGTTCAATGATTGTCATGGAATGTACTAGGAATGTGTACCCCTCAAAATTCTAAGGATGCATATTGGCTCAAGCGCAAGACTCTATATTTTCATTTTAGTGATCCAAGATCACATTGAGTCCATAGGAAAAGGCAATACTATTAAAAGGGGATGAGGTGTTGCTTAATGGCTTGCTTGCTCAAAATGCTTAGTGCTATGCTCCAAAAGCCCTCAACCACTTTCTCATATCCACATATGTCCCAAACCAAAAGTCAAACTCGGCCCCACCGATTTGATCTATACGGCGCCACCGAGTTCATTTGACATAGCCATTGCCAGAAACCCTAATCAATTAGGTCTCACCGATAGGGATCTCGGTCTCACCAAGATGGGTTTGTAAACTCTCTGTTTCCCTTCGTAACGTTTCGGTCCAACCGAGATGAGCGATCGGTCTCATCGAGTTCGCAATGCAAACTCTCTGTTTCCTTTTTCTAACGTTTCGGTCTCATCGAAATGAGCGATCGGTCCCACTGAGTTTGCCTGACCAACTCTCTGTTTGCCTATTACAGAAATCGGTATCACCGAGTTTATGTAATCAGTGTCACCGAGATTACATTATGCCCTAACCCTAATGAAATCGGTCCCACCGAGTTGACATGTCGGTCCCACCAAAAATCCTAACATTCACATTTTGAACTGAATCAGTCCGACCGAGTTTTATGATTTGGTCCCACCGAGTTTGGTGAATTGTGTGTAACGGTTAGATTTTGTGTGGAGGATATATATACCCATCCACCCTTCCTCCACTCATAGAGAGAGCCATCAGAATGTGCCTACACTTGTACCATTCATTTTCTGAGAGAGAACCACCTACCCATGTGTTGAGACCAAGATATTCCATTCCAACCACAAGAATCTTGATCTCTAGCCTTCCCCAAGTTGTTTTCCACTCAAATCATCTTTCCACCAAATCCAAATTAGTGAGAGAGAGTTGAGTGTCGGGGAGACCATCATTTGAAGCATAAGAGGAAGGAGTTCATCATCAACACGCCATCTATTACATTTTGGAGAGTGATGTCTCCTAGATTGGTTAGATGTCACTTGGGAGCCTCCGACAAGATTGTGGAGTTGAACCAAGGAGTTTGTAAGGGCAAGGAGATCACCTACTTCGTGAAGATCTACCCAAGTGAGGCAAGTCCTTCGTGGGCGATGGCCATGGTGGGATAGACAAGGTTGCTTCTTCGTGGACCCTTCATGGATGGAGCCCTCCGTGGACTCTCGCAACCGTCACCCTTCGTGGGTTGAAGTCTCCATCAACATGGATATACGATAGCACCACCTATCAGAATCACGCCAAAAATCTCCGTGTCTACATTGCGTTTGCTCCCTCCAAACTCCTCCCTTTACCTTCATGTGCAATAATTTACATTCTACGGCTATACTCTTAGACTTGCATGTGTAGGTTGTTTACTTGAATTGTACTAAGTTGCTAAAATCTACCAAGACTTAAAATTGGAAAAGGATAGTTTTTTATTTGGTCAAGTAGTCTAATCACCCCCCCCCTCTAGACATACTTTCGATCCTACAAGTGGTATCAGAGTTTTGGTCTCCATTTGCCTTGATTTCCATAGCTTTGGTGATCATAGCCTTGGTTTCACAACCTAGGAGAGTATGGTGTCTAGTGATGGAAATTACCACCGTAGAGGTCCTTACTTTGATGGTACCAATTTTGCTAGTTGGAAGCATAAGATGAAAATGCATATTGTTGGACATAACCCCGCTGTTTGGGCTATTGTGTGTATTAGCTTGCAAGGTGAATTCTTTGATGGGAGATAAGCGAACCGTGAAGCTACCATGGAAAAGTTGAAGGTGTTGCAATACAATGCTCAAGCTTGCAATATTCTCTTGAACGGATTGTGCCTCGAAGAATTGAACAAAATCAGCCGTCTTGAGAATGCAAAGGAAATTTGGGATACTTTGGCTGATGCGCACGAAGGTGCCAAATCCGTCAAGGAATACAAATTGGATGTGCTTCAAAGCCAGCCTGACAAGTTCAAAATGAAGGATGGTAAAGGTGTCGCTAAAATGTACTCTAGGCTTGCTCTCATCACAAATGAGATTGCCAGCTTAGGAAGTGAAGAGATGACCGACAGATTCATCATCAAGAAGATCCTAAGAGCCTTGGATGGAAAATATGACACCGTGTGCACATTGATCCAAATGATGCCCAATTACAAAGATCTCAAGACAACCGAAGTCATTGGTGGAATTATTGCTCATGATATGTCACTCAAGGATAAAGAAGAGCTTCACAACAAGTCAAGTGGTGCTTACAAAGCCTCATGTGATGCTCCTACATCATCGAGTGAGAAACAAGCCTTCAATGAGGAATTGATCCTAATGGTGAAGAACTTCAACAAGTTCTAAAAGAGTAGAAGAAAATAAAGAAGTTCCAAGTCAAGGTCCTACAATGACAAAAGATCTTCTAGTCGTGAGCGCAATTGCTACAATTGTGGAAGACCCGGACACTACTCAAATGAGTGTACAACTCCCTACAAAAGAAGAGAAGATTCACCCAAAAGAAGAAGTAGAAGAGAAGAATCACCTCCAAGAGACAGAAGGAGTAGAGATGATCGTTACGAATGAAGAACCTCTCGCAGAAGCAAGGATTCAAAAAGGAAGGACAAGTCATCAAGGAGCTACAAAAAACGAAGACATCAAGCTCACGTTGGTGAATGGGTATCTGGCTCCGACTCCGACCATCACTCCGAGAGAAGTTATCACTCCGACTCCGAATATACTCAAGATGAAGGTGTTGCCGGTATAGCACCTGTGTCAACCAAATCCTACGACATATTTGACTCACCAAATGAAGGAATTTGAAGATGCTTCATGGCTAATGGCCCAAAGGTATCACACCCCGAGTATGTTGATTTCAATAGTGATGAAGATGATTTGCTAGGTGATGATGATTTACTTGTTGACAACTCTAGTGATGAAACTATGATGAAATTGCTATTAATAATGCTAATTAAGATAAAATGAATGACGATGATAAGGAGATTGAGCTTCTAACTAAAGAACCAAACACTCTTAACTTAGCTCATGAAACTACCTTGGAAGATCATCGAGAGCTTTTAAAGACTCATGAGAAGCTACACTTTGAAAAACTCAACCTTGAGCAAGAGCATGGGTTCTTAAAAGCAATCAATGATGATCTTCGCAAGAAAAGTTCTTCTTACACTGCCAAGCATTTACTCTTGTCTACTTACATGCCACAAGTAAAATCTAGCAACAAGAGTAAGAAAGATTTTTCTTCTAGTAGTACCAATAATCATGTTAAATCCAATATTGTTGCTTCTAGTAGTTCTCTTGATTCCACTAATGACTCTCTTAGCCAAGTTACACTTGAGCAAGAAAATAGCTTATTGAAGGGAATTATAGAGAAATGTGTTTACAAGAGCCATGCCGGAAGTAAGTGAAGGAAATATGCCCTAGAGGCAATAATAATGTTATTATTTTATTTCCTTATATCATGATAAATGTTTATTATTCATGCTAGAATTGTATTATCCAGAAACATAATACTTGTGTGAGTACATAGACAAACTAAACGTCACTAGTATGCCTCTACTTGACTGGCTCGTTAATCAAAGATGGTTATGTTTCCTAACCATAGACATGTGTTGTCATTTGATTAACGGGATCACATTATTAGAAGAATGATGTGATTGACATGACCCATTCCATTAGCTTAGCACCCGATCGTTTAGTATGTTGCTATTGCTCTCTTCATGACTTATACATGTTCCTGTGACTATGAGATTATGCAACTCCCGTTTGTCGGAGGAACGCTTTGTGTGCTACCAAACTTCACAACATAACTGGGTGATTATAAAGGAGCTCCACAGGTGTCTCCAAAGGTAAATGTTGGGTTGGCGTATTTCGAGATTAGGATTTGTCACTCCGATTGTCGAAGAGGTATCTCTGGGCCCTCTCGGTAATGCACATCACATAAGCCTTGCAAGCATTGCAACTAATGAGTTAGTTGCGAGATGATGTACTACAAAATGAGTAAAGAGACTTGCCGGTAACGAGATTGAACTAGGTATTGAGATGCCGAGATCGAATCTCGGGCAAGTAACATACCGATGACAAAGGGAACAACGTATGTTGTTATGCGGTCTGACCGATAAAGATCTTCGTAGAATATGTGGGAGCCAATATGAGCATCCAGGTTCCGCTATTGGTTATTGACCGGAGACATGTCTCGGTCATGTCTACATTGTTCTCGAACCCGTAGGGTCCGCACGCTTAAGGTTTCGATGACAGTTATATTATGAGTTTATGAGTTTTGATGTATCGAAGTTAGTTTGGAGTCCCGGATGTGATCACGGACATAACGAGGAGTCTCGAAATGGTCGAGACATAAATATTGATATATTGGACGACTATATTCGGACACCGGAAGTGTTCCGGGTGATTTCGGAGAAAATCGGAGTACCGGAGGGTTACCGGAACCCCCCCGGGAGAAGTAATGGGCCATATGGGCCTTAGTGGAGAGAGAGAAGGGCAGCCAGGGTGGGCCGCGCGCCTCCTCCCCCCTAGTCCGAATTGGACTAGGAGAGGGGGGGCGGCGCCCCCCTTTCCTTCTCCCTCCCCACTTCCTTCCCCCTCCTAGTAGGAGTCCTGCTCCTACTAGGAGGAGGACTCCTCCTTGGCGCGCCTATAGGGCCGTCCGGCCTCCTCCCCTTGCTCCTTTATATACGAGGGCAGGGCGCACCCCTAGACACACAAGTTGATCCACGTGATCGTTTTCTTAGCCGTGTGCGGTGCCCCCTTCCACCATAATCCTCGATAATATTGTAGCGGTGCTTAGGCGAAGCCCTGCGACGGTAGAACATCAAGATTGTCACCACGCCATCGTGCTGACGGAACTCTTCCCCGACACTTTGCTGGATCGGAGTCCGAGGATCGTCATCGAGCTGAACGTGTGCTAAAACTCGGAGGTTTCGTAGTTTCGGTGCTTGATCGGTCGGGCCATGAAGACGTACGACTACATCAACCGCGTTGTGCTAACGCTTCCGTTGTCGGTCTACAAGGGTACGTAGATCACACTCTCCCCTCTCGTTGCTATGCATCACCATGATCTTGCGTGTGCGTAGGAAAATTTTGAAATTACTACGTTCCCCAACAGTGGCGTCCGAGCCTAGGTTTTATGTGTTGATGTTATATGCACGAGTAGAACACAAGTGAGTTGTGGGCGATATAAGTCATACTGCTTACCAGCATGTCATACTTTGGTTCGGCGGTATTGTTGGACGAAGCGGCCCGGACCGACATTACGCGTACGCTTACGCGAGACTAGTTCTCCCGACGTGCTTTGCACAAAGGTGGCTAGCGGGTGTCAGTTTCTCCAACTTTAGTTGAACCGAGTGTGGCTACGCCCGGTCCTTGCGAAGGTTCAAACAACACCAACTTGACAAACTATCGTTGTGGTTTTGATGCGTAGGTAAGATTGGTTCTTGCTTAAGCCCGTAGCAGCCACGTAAAACTTGCAACAACAAAGTAGAGGACATCTAACTTGTTTTTGCAGGGCATGTTGTGATGTGATATGGTCAAGACATGATGCTAAATTTTATTGTATGAGATGATCATGTTTTGTAACCAAGTTATCGGCAACTGGCAGGAGCCATATGGTTGTCGCTTTATTGTATGCAATGCAATTGCGCTGTAATGCTTTACTTTATCACTAAGCGGTAGCAATAGTCATGGAAGCATAAGATTGGCGATATGACAACGATGCTACGATGGTGATCAAGGTGTCGCGTCGGTGACAATGGTGATCATGACGATGCTTCGAAGATGGAGATCACAAGCACAAGATGATGATGGCCATATCATATCACTTATATTGATTGCATGTGATGTTTATCTTTTATGCATCTTATCTTGCTTTGTTTGACGGTAGCATTTTAAGATGATCTCTCAATAATTATCAAGAAGTGTTCTCCCTGAGTATGCACCGTTGCGAAAGTTCTTCGTGCTGAGACACCACGTGATGATCGGGTGTGATAGGCTCTACGTTCAAATACAACGGGTGCAAAACAGTTGCACACGCGGAATACTCAGGTTATACTTGACGAGCCCAGCATATACAGATATGGCCTTGGAACACGGAGACCTAAAGGTCGAGCGTGAATCATATAGTAGATATGATCAACATAGTGATGTTCACCAATGAAACTACTCCATCTCACGTGATGATCGGACATGGTTTAGTTGATTTGATCACGTGATCACTTAGAGGATTAGAGGGATGTCTATCTAAGTGGGAGTTCTTTAGTAATATGATTAATTGAACCTAAATTTATCATGAACTTAGTACCTGATAGTATCTTGCTTGCTTATGTTTGAATATAGATAGATGGCCCGTGTTGTTGTTCCGTTGAATTTTAATGCGTTCCTTGAGAAAGCAAAGTTGAAAGATGATGGTAGCAATTACACGGACTGGGTCCGTAACTTGAGGATTATCCTCATTGCTGCACAGAAGAATTACGTCCTGGAAGCACCGCTGGGTGCCAGGCCTGCTGTTGGAGCAACACCAGATGTTATGAACGTCTGGCAGAGCAAAGCTGATGATTACTCGATAGTTCAGTGTGCCATGCTTTACGGCTTAGAATCGGGACTTCAACGACGTTTTGAACGTCATGGAGCATATGAGATGTTCCGGGAGTTGAAGTTAATATTTCAAGCAAATGCCCGGATTGAGAGATATGAAGTCTCCAATAAGTTCTATAGCTGCAAGATGGAGGAGAACAATTCTGTCAGTGAGCATATACTCAAAATGTCTGGGTATAATAATCACTTGATTCAATTGGGAGTTAATCTTCCAGATGATTGCGTCATTGACAGAATTCTCCAATCACTGCCACCAAGCTACAAGAGCTTTGTGATGAACTATAATATGCAAGGGATGAATAAGACTATTCCCGAGCTCTTCGCAATGCTGAAAGCTGCGGAGGTAGAAATCAAGAAGGAGCATCAAGTGTTGATGGTCAACAAGACAACTAGTTTCAAGAAAAAGGGCAAAGGAAAGAAGAAGGGGAACTTCAAAAAGAACAGCAAGCAAGTTGCTACTCAAGAGAAGAAACCCAAACCTGGACCTAAGCCTGAAATTGAGTGCTTCTACTGCAAGTAGACTGGTCACTGGAAGCGGAACTGCCCCAAGTATTTGGCGGATAAGAAGGATGGCAAGGTGAACAAAGGTATATGTGATATACATGTTATTGATGTGTACCTTACTAATGCTCGCAGTAGCACCTGGGTATTTGATACTGGTTCTGTTGCTAACATTTGGAACTCGAAACAGGGACTACGGATTAAGCGAAGATTGGCTAAGGACGAGGTGACGATGCGCGTGGGAAATGGTTCCAAAGTCGATGTGATCGCGGTTGGCACGCTACCTCTACATCTACCTTCGGGGTTAGTATTAGACCTAAATAATTGTTATTTGGTGCCCGCGTTAAGCATGAACATTATATCTGGATCTTTTTGATGCGAGACGGTTATTCATTTAAATCAGAGAATAATGGTTGTTCTATTTATATGAGTAATATCTTTCATGGTCATGCACCCTTAAAGAGTGGTCTATTCTTATTAAATCTCGATAGTAGTGACACACATATTCATAATGTTGAAGCCAAAAGATGCAGAGTTGATAATGATAGTGCAACTTATTTGTGGCACTGCCGTTTGGGTCATATCGGTGTAAAGCGCATGAAGAAACTCCATACTGATGGACTTTTGGAACCACTTGATTATGAATCGCTTGGTACTTGCGAACCGTGCCTTATGGGTAAGATGACAAAAACACCGTTCTCTGGTACTATGGAGAGAGCAACAGATTTGTTGGAAATCATACATACAGATGTATGTGGTCCGATGAATATTGAGGCTCATGGCGGATATCATTATTTTCTCACCTTCCCAGATGACTTAAGCAGATATGGGTATATCTACTTAATGAAACATAAGTCTGAAACGTTTGAAAATTTCAAAGAATTTCAGAGTGAAGTTGAAAATCATCGTAACAAGAAAATAAAATTCCTACGATCTGATCGTGGAGGAGAATATTTGAGTTACGAGTTTGGTGTACATTTGAAACAATGCGGAATAGTTTTGCAACTCACGCCACCCGGAACACCATAGCGTAATGGTGTGTCCGAACGTCGTAATCGTACTTTACTTGATACGGTGTGATCTATGATGTCTCTTACTGATTTACCGCTATTGTTTTGGGGTTATGCTCTAGAGACGTCCGCATTCACGTTAAATATGGCACCATCAAAATCCGTTGAGACGACGCCTTATGAACTGTGGTTTGGCAAGAAACCAAAGTTGTCGTTTCTGAAAGTTTGGGGTTGCGATGCTTATGTGAAAAAGCTTCAACCTGATAAGCTTGAACCCAAATCAGAGAAATGTGTCTTCATAGGATATCCAAAGGAAACTATTGGATACACCTTCTATCACAGATCCGAAGGCAAGACTTTTGTTGCTAAATTTGGAAACTTTCTAGAGAAGGAGTTTCTCTCGAAAGAAGTGAGTGGGACGAAAGTAGAACTTGATGAGGTAACTGTACCTGCTCCCTTATTGGAAAGTAGTACATCATAGAAACCATTTTCCGTGACACCTACACCAATTAGTGAGGAAGCTAATGATGATGATCACGAAACTTCAGAACAAGATACTACTGAACCTCGTAGATCAACCAGAGTAAGATCCGCACCAGAGTGGTATGGTAATCCTGTTCTAGAAGTCATGCTACTAGATCATGATGAACCTACGAACTATGGAGAAGCGATGGTGAGCCCAGATTCCGCAAAATGGCTTGAAGCCATGAAATCTGAGATGGGATCCATGTATGAGAACAAAGTATGGACTTTGGTTGACTTGCCCAATGATGGGCAAGCAATTGAGAATAAATGGATCTTCAAGAAGAAGACTGACGCTGACGGTAATGTTACTGTCTACAAAGCTCGACTTGTCGCAAAAGGTTTTCGACAAGTTCAAGGGATTGACTACGATGAGACCTTCTCACCCGTAGAGATGCTTAAGTCTGTCCGAATCATGTTAGCAATTGCCACATTTTATGATTATGAAATTTGTCAAATGGATGTCAAAACTGCATTCCTGAATGGATTTCTGGAAGAAGAGTTGTATATGATGCAGCCAGAAGGTTTTGTTGATCCAAAGGGAGCTAACAAAGGGTGCAAGCTCCATCGATCCATTTATGGACTGGTGCAAGTCTCTCGGAGTTGGAATAAACGCTTTGATAGTGTGATCAAAGCATTTGGTTTTGTACAGACTTTTGGAGAAGCCTGTATTTACAAGAAAGTGAGTGGGAGCTCCGTAGCATTTCTGATATTATATGTAGATGAGATATTGCTAATCGGAAATGATATAGAATTTCTAGATAGCATAAAGGGATACTTGAATAAGAGTTTTTCAATGAAAGACCTCGGTGAAGCTGCTTATATATTGGGCATTAAGATCTATAGAGATAGATCAAGATGCTTAATTGGACTTTCACAAAGCACATACCTTGACAAATTTTTTGATCAAGCAAAGAAAGGATTCTTGCCTGTGTTACAAGGTGTGAAATTGAGTAAGACTCAATGCCCGACCAATGCAGAAGATAGAGAGAAAATGAAAGATGTTCCCTATGCTTTAGCCATAGGCTCTATCATGTATGCAATGCTGTGTACCAGACCTGATGTGTGTCTTGCTATAAGTATAGCAGGGAGGTACCAAAGTAATCCAGGAGTGGATCACTGGACAGCGGTCAAGAACATCCTGAAATACCTAAAAAGGACTAAGGATATGTTTCTCATATATGGAGGTGACAAGGAGCTCATCGTAAATGGTTATGTTGATGCAAGCTTTGACACTGATCCAGACGATTCTAAATCGCAAACCGGATACGTGTTTACATTAAACGGTGGAGCTGTCAGTTGGTGCAGTTCTAAACAAAGCGTTGTGGCGGGATCTACATGTGAAGCGGAGTACATAGCTGCTTCGGAAGCAGCAAACGAAGGAGTCTGGATGAAGGAGTTCATATCCGATCTAGGTGTCATACCTAGTGCATCGGGTCCAATGAAAATCTTTTATGACAATACCGGTGCAATTGCCTTGGCAAAGGAATCCAGATTTCACAAGAGAACGAACCACATCAAGAGACGTTTCAATTCCATCTGGGATCTAGTCCAGGTGAGAGACATAGAGATTTGCAAGATACATACGGATCTGAATGTTACAGACCCGTTGACTAAGCCTCTTCCACGAGGAAAACATGATCAGCACCAAAGCTCCATGGGTGTTAGAATCATTACTGTGTAATCTAGATTATTGAGTCTAGTGCAAGTGGGAGACTGAAGGAAATATGCCCTAGAGGCAATAATAATGTTATTATTTTATTTCCTTATATCATGATAAATGTTTATTATTCATGCTAGAATTGTATTATCCGGAAACATAATACTTGTGTGAATACATAGACAAACTAAACGTCACTAGTATGCCTCTACTTGACTGGCTCATTAATCAAAGATGGTTATGTTTCCTAACCATAGACATGTGTTGTCATTTGATTAACAGGATCACATTATTAGAAGAATGATGTGATTGACATGACCCATTCCATTAGCTTAGCACCCGATCATTTAGTATGTTGCTATTGCTTTCTTCATGACTTATACATGTTCCTATGACTATGAGATTATGTAACTCCCGTTTGCCGGAGGAACACTTTGTGGGCTACCAAACGTCACAACGTAACTGGGTGATTATAAAGGAGCTCTACAGGTGTCTCCAAAGGTAAATGTTGGGTTGGCGTATTTCGAGATTAGGATTTGTCACTCCGATTGTCGGAGAGGTATCTCTGGGCCCTCTCGGTAATGCACATCACATAAGCCTTGCAAGCATTGCAACTAATGAGTTAGTTGCGAGATGATGTATTACAAAACGAGTAAAGAGACTTGCCGGTAACGAGATTGAACTAGGTATTGAGATACCGACGATCGAATCCCGGGCAAGTAACATACCGATGACAAAGGGAACAACGTATGTTGTTATGCGGTCTGACTGATAAAGATCTTCGTAGAATATGTGGGAGCCAATATGAGCATCCAGGTTCCGCTATTGGTTATTGACCGGAGACATGTCTCGGTCATGTCTACATTGTTCTCGAACCCGTAGGGTCCGCACGCTTAAGGTTTCGATGACAGTTATATTATGAGTTTATGAGTTTTGATGTACCGAAGTTAGTTCGGAGTCCCGGATGTGATCACGGACATAACGAGGAGTCTCGAAATGGTCGAGACATAAAGATTGATATATTGGACGACTATATTCGGACACCGGAAGTGTTCCGGGTGATTTCGGAGAAAACCGGAGTACCGGAGGGTTACCGGAACCCCCCGGGAGAAGTAATGGGCCATATGGGCCTTAGTGGGGAGAGAGAAGGGCAGCCAGGGTAGGCCGCGCGCCTCCTCCCCCCTAGTCCGAATTGGACTAGGAGAGGGGGGGCGGCGTCCCCCCTTTCCTTCTCACTCCCCACTTCCTTCCCCCTCCTAGTAGGAGTCCTACTCCTACTAGGAGGAGGACTCCTCCTTGGCGCGCCTATAGGGTCGGCCGGCCTCCTCCCCTTGCTCCTTTATATACGGGGGCAGGGGGCACCCCTAGACACACAAGTTGATCCACGTGATCGTTTTCTTAGCCGTGTACGGTGCCCCCTTCCACCATAATCCTTGATAATATTGTAGCGGTGCTTAGGCGAAGCCCTGCGACAGTAGAACATCAAGATCGTCACCACGCCGTCGTGCTGACGGAACTCTTCCCCGACACTTTGCTGGATTGGAGTCCGGGGATCGTCATCGAGCTTAACGTGTGCTAAAACTCGGAGGTGTCATAGTTTCGATGCTTGATCGGTCGGGCCGTGAAGACGTATGACTACATCAACCGCGTTGTGCTAACGCTTCCGCTATCGGTCTACAAGGGTACGTAGATCACACTCTCCCCTCTCGTTGCTATGCATCACCATGATCTTTAGTGTGCGTAGGAAAATTTTGAAATTACTACGTTCCCCAACAGTGGCATCCGAGCCTAGGTTTTATGTGTTGATGTTATATGCACGAGTAGAACACAAGTGAGTTGTGGGCGATATAAGTCATACTGCTTACCAGCATGTCATACTTCGGTTTGGCGGTATTGTTGGACGAAGCGGCCCGGACCGACATTATACGTACGCTTACGCGAGACCGGTTCTCCCGACGTGCTTTGCACAAAGGTGGCTAGCGGGTGTCAGTTTCTCCAACTTTAGTTGAACCGAGTGTGGCTACGCCCGGTCCTTGCGAAGGTTAAAACAACACCAACTTGACAAACTATCGTTGTGGTTTTGATGCGTAGGTAAGATTGGTTCTTGCTTAAGCCCGTAGCAGCCACGTAAAACTTGCAACAACAAAGTAGAGGACGTCTAACTTGTTTTTGAAGGGCATGTTGTGATGTGATATGGTCAAGACATGATGCTAAATTTTATTGTATGAGATGATCATGTTTTGTAACCAAGTTATCGGCAACTGGCAGGAGCCATATGGTTGTCGCTTTATTGTATGCAATGCAATTGCACTGTAATGCTTTACTTTATCACTAAGCGGTAACGGTAGTCATGGAAGCATAAGATTGGCGAGATGACAACGATGCTACGATGGTGATCAAGGTGTCGCGCCGGTGACAATGGTGATCATGACGATGCTTCGAAGATGGAGATCACAAGCACAAGATGATGATGGCCATATCATATCACTTATATTGATTGCATGTGATGTTTATTCTTTTATGCATCTTATCTTGCTTTGTTTGACGGTAGCATTTTAAGATGATTTCTCAATAATTATCAAGAAGTGTTCTCCCTGATCGGTTGGGCCGTGAAGACGTACGACTACATCAACCGCGTTGTGCTAACACTTCCACTATCGGTCTACAAGGGTACGTAGATCGCGCTCTCCCCTCTCGTTGCTATGCATCACCATGATCTTGCGTGTGCGTAGGAAAATTTTTAAATTACTACGTTCCCCAATAGTAAGCAATTTGAGGAAATTGTACGCAAGCAAGGAAGGCGCCGGAAGAATCAAGGTGTTGGTTTTGAACGAATGTTCAATGCCAATGGAGTTAGTGGGAAGAAGATCAATACCCCAAGATGAAGTTTGTTCCTAAACAAGATAAGTATGATCCTACTTCCTTCAAGGGGACACAGGCTCAAGATGATCTTCCACCACAAGACCACAAGCAAAAAGTCAAGGACAAGCTTCAAGAGGAGATTGATCCATTTGAAGAAGCTCCCAAGGCCTTGGTCAAGTGGGTTCCCAAGACTACATCAAGTACGACTACAACTCCAAGGATTCCCATCAAGTTGATGTTGATCCCAAAGAAGAAGAACTAGAGAGTTCTTGAGGGTGACTCCACCAACATACTTCACTCATATCATTTTGGCGAGGACAAGTGCAAACAACTTCCACATCTTGCACTAGTTCAAGGAGTCACAAACCCTCTTGTTGGTAAGACAAGGGACAAGGTAACCTAATGCTTTCATGGACATCATATTGTGTGAACTACACTCTATGTCTATGGATATTCTTGTTTGTTCCTTATGGGACTAACCCATGTAGGTATTGAAAGTGCAACTCACTCCAATGGATTGCTCCGAATGATCTACATCAACATTGAGCATCCACATCTTCAACATCTACATGAAGTCATCATCGACAAAACCCAAGGTTAGTTCATCCCTCTTAGGGGTGATATCACATCTAGGGGAGCTTTACAATAAGAATTGAGCTAAAGCAATTCTAATGGTGTGAACACAACAATGCTTTATGTAAAAGTGGTAACCGCACTTGTGCTTAAACAATGAGTATGACCTATGATCAAATGTTCTCATTTGAGTCCTAAGTCAATATACTCATATATAGATGACCTAGTCGTCACCAATTGCTTTATAGATGCTAGAGTGTTTGTGCATGCTTTGCCACATATTTCATTTGCCATTTTATTATGTGAGCATGTTGGTTGCATATTTTACTCATTCGAGGACATCCATTTGTTGCTTTGCTTGTTTGGCTTTTATTATTTTTGCCAAATGGATGGACAAGAATGCCTAGGAGCTTCCTCTATCTATCTATGCTTTTCTTGTATCAAACTCTATTCATGCTACATCACAAAGTTTGATCAAGTTAGATTCGAAACCTCTGTGTAAGGAGCACTCGGAGTCACCGATTCGTCATAGACTTAAACTTCCAAAACCTCTCTGTGCATTTCGGTCTGACCAATTCATCCTTTTCAGTCTGACCGAGTTCACTGAGTTGATCTAGGTTTTCATTCTCGGGGCAACCAATTAGAACTTTTTGGTCACACTGAGTTGGATTAACCATTTGTGATTATGCATCTCGGTGCCACCGAGTTGTTCCATTCAGTCATACCAATAGGGTTAGGATATAAATACCGACGGGTCAAAATTTGGAAATTCCTCCAAAACCTCTCAGCCCACGTGTGTCTTGCTCTGCCGCCTCGGGTCTTCGGATCGTCCTATCATCGCCAGCGACCTCCCATCACTGGTCTCCATCACCGTCAACGGATTTCAACAGCGCCGTTGTCGTCGTAGCGAACTCATCGCCGAGTTAGGGTATGAGTTAGACCCCTTTTGCATTCTTTTTATCTCCTATTCTAAGCACAAGGTCAATGACATGTTTCTTACCACGTATGAGATCTTCATGTCCAGCAAAAACTTCCTTTAGTTTAGATTTGATTCGAAAATTTAGGGTTAGGTTTCCGTCGAACTCATCTCGGACCGACCGAGTTGTGGAAATCGGTCTCACCGATTTGGCTTAGGCCATTGCACTTGCATGTTTCGGTCTGACCGAAACTGGCAAATCGGTGTGATCGAGTTCAACTCTTTGTGAAACCCTAGCAATCTCAGAGTCACCAAACTGTGTCTCGGTCTGACCGATTCCACTAGTTTAGACTCCAAAGTTTCTTCGGTATCACCGAGTTTAACAAATCGGTAGCTCCGAAATGCTTTCTGTGGAAACCTAAAACTAAGTTTTTGACTCATTTGTTTTGCAAAATCTCTGCACTTTGTGATGCTCATCCACTCTATCTCATCTATAACTATTCACAGGGTCAGCTGTCAGTTTTCTTTGCCAGAATGTCTAATTAGAGTGATAGCCAGAATAAGTCAGAAGAGCCAATGAATCTGAGTGAGGGCACTAGTCCCTCTGACAATTATGATGAAGGCATCAGAAGTACTGCTAGCAACCTGCCTAAGGCTCCTACTAGGCAGAGGAGGAAGAAAATTTTTGAGTCTGAAGATGAGGACTATGTGGCTGCTGAGGAGGAAGTGAGCTCCAAGAAAAAGGTTGTCAAGAAGGAGTTTGGCTCAGTGCATCCACCAAGCCTGGAATGCACAAAAAGGATCCTATAAAGAGAGTGCCCATGTCAAAGGCCGGAGCCTCTACTCTTGATACTTCCAAATGAACTGAAGAGGTTGTTGGTGAGGGCGAGAAAAGAAAAGAAAAGAAAGGGTCAAGAAGACTATGGCCAAAATCATTGGGAGATCCTATATGATGGTAGATCCAGCTGAGGATGAGGAAAATGAAGCTGCACCAGCACCCAAGTCTCAAAATCTGATGGGGGATGCCATCAAGTCTGGGGCTGCCCATTCTAAGCCCAAGACAGCCCCCAAAGCTTCTGCTCCAGCTCCCAAGACTGCACCCAAGAGGAGCACAAGGAATATTCCAGCTGATGAAAAGAACAAGGCCCAGTGCCTGAAACTGAAGTTGAAGACGAAGATGATGCTGAAGCCCAAGCAAAAGATCCCTGACCATGATGATATCCATCTAGTGGCAGAAAACATGAAGATCAGAAAAGATGCAGGTCTCAGACTATGGAGACAATCTGATCCATATGCTGTGGGGAGAAGGACTGATGTGGATTACAAGTTCCACACCAAGGAGCAGCAAGACTTCTATGAAACTATCTTGCTTGATAAGAAGCCAATTGTTTGTGATATGAAGTGGGCGGATTGGAAATATATTGACAAAAATGAAGACCACTTTACAGGAGTGCATGAGAGCTTCAGGCTATGTGGAGTGGACAAGTTTGTGTGTCAGAAGCTGACCAAGTGGAATGATGACCTCATCATGCAATTCTACTCCACAGCACATTTTTATCCTGATGGTAGAATTGTCTGGATGTTTGAAGGTACTAGGTACCAATCATCAGTTTCTAAGTGGGCAAAGCTGATCAATGCCCCTGAAGAGCAAGATCATGACATAGATGTATATGCCAAGAAGAAGAAGGATCACAACTCCATGGCTAATATGTATGAGGAGATTCCTGACAAAGCCTTGAAGACTCACAAGATGGGCTCTGTGTACTATATACTATCTAGCCTGACCACCATCAACACAATCTTGAGGCATACATTATTGCCCAAGTCAGGATATCATAGAATGATCAGAGGCCATTCCATTAACTTGCTACAGTTGTTTGATGTGCCCCAAAAATTCAAAGTGATGAGCCTGATTGTTGCGAAAATCAAGAGAACAACTGCAGATCAGAAGAGATCATGTGGGTATGCTCCACACATCCAGGTGCTCCTCAACTCTAAGATGGGCACAGACACATATCAATTGGACAAGGAACATCTTCCTTGAGGCCTTATTTTGAGGACATACAGTTGTCATGAATGCTGAAGATCCCACATCTGCAAGAGGCTCAAGAAAAGAGAGAGAACGCAAAGACGGAGAAAGTTGCAAAGATGCCAAGTGCTGAACAAGCATCTTAAGTGTTTCTCGAAACTAAGCAAGGTCAACTTGGATATCTGATTCAAGCTATCTTGAGGATTGAGAAGGGCTTGGCCACCCTGACTCAGAACCAAGAGAGCCTGGATAGGATCATTGAGACTAAATTTTATGATCTTGATCTGAAGGTGACAGAGATGCACACAACAGTTGAGCAGCTCCAGGAAGAAGCTGACGAGAGGAAAGAGCAGGCTACCATAGATGCCTTTCAGAGAGTGCCAAGAGGGCAGAGATCTGCTACAGTGCCAGTGGCTGACACAAGAGCAACTACATCAGCACCTGCGGCCACAACATCAGTGCCACCTCTAGTTGCCACTCCACCAGCTCCAACAACTTCAATAGATGCATTCGTCCTTGGAGTCCTCTAAACACCTCCTCCCGAAGATCAAGCCTAGAGAGACGCATAGCACTATGCATTTTCGAGCTTTTTGGCAACTTGTTGCCAAAGGGGGGGAAGTGTATAGATCATAGGCTTCGAGAGAGAGAGTGCTTTGCTTCTTCTTTTTTTCTTCACTATTTGGTTCATACTTATTTGTGTGCTTGCCCGGATGATACTTTTATGTTTGTGAGATACTTGTATGATCATGTGTTTGATCACATCCTACATTAATGCTTGTGCTTCAATGATGTCATTATTTATCTCTCATATATGATCATTCACTTTGCCTTGATGATGAGTGCATATTTCATATTCTATCATTTTGAACGCTCCACCAAGATGTATGTGACATGGAAGAGTAACCCATGATCCTAATAGATTGTGCGTTTGCATTCAAAAGCAAATTTTAAATAATGCACAAATTTAGGGGGAGCTCTTGCTTATCACATACTTCTCAAAGTGACGATGTATTTCAATCTTATTATCATTCGTCGAAGCTTTGATCTATATGTTGTCATCAATTACCAAAAAGGGGGAGATTAAAAGTGCAACTATCCCTGGATGGTTTTGGTAATTCCTAACAACATATATCTCATTGAACTAATACTCTTTCTAGATGATCTTTTCAGAAAGTTCAATGATTGGCATGGCATGGACCAGGAATGTGGACCCCTCAAAATGCTAAGGACACATATTGGCTCAAGCTCAAGACTCTACATTTTCATTTTAGTGATCCAAGATCACATTGAGTCCATAGGAAAAACCAATACTATTAAAAGGGGATGAGGTGTTGCTTAATGGCTTGCTTGCTCAAAATGCTTAGTATATGCTCCAAAAGCCCCCAACCACTTTCTCATATCCACATATGTCCCAAACCAAAAGTCAAACTCGGCCCCACCAATTTGATCTATCCGGTGCCACTGAATTCATTTGACATAGCCATTGCCAGGAACCCTAATCAATTCGGTCTCATCGATAGGGATCTCAGTCTCATCAAGATGAGATTGCAAACTCTATGTTTCCCTTCGTAACATTTCGGTCCAACCAAGATGAGAGATCGGTCCCACCAAGTTCGCAATGCAAACTCTCTATTTCCTTTTCGTAACGTTTCGGTCTCACCGAAATGAGCGATCGGTCGCACCGAGTTTGCCTGACCAACTCTCTGTTTGCCTATTAAAGAAATCGGTCTCACCGAGTTTATGTACTCGGTCTCACTAAGATTACATTATGCCCTAACCCTAATGAGATCGGTCCCACCGCGTTGACATGTCGGTCCCACCAAAAATTCTAACGTTCACATTTTGAACTGAATCGGTCCGACCGAGTTTTATGATTCGGTCCCACCGAGTTTGGTGAATTGTGTGTAACTGTTAGATTTTTGTGTGGAGGCTATATATACCCCTCCACCCTTCCTCCACTCATGGAGAGAGCCATCAGAACGTGCCTACACTTCTACCATTCATTTTTTGAGAGAGAACCACCTAGTCATGTGTTGAGACCAAGATATTCCATTCCAACCACAAGAATCTTGATCTCTAGCCTTCCCCAAGTTGCCTTCCACTCAAATCATCTTTCCACCAAATCCAAATCAGTGAGAGAGAGTTGAGTGTTGGGGAGACTATCATTTGAAGCACAAGAGCAAGGAGTTCATCATCAACACACCGGCTATTACCTTTTGGAGAGTGGTGTCTCCTAGATTGGTTAGGTGTCACTTGGGAGCCTCCGACAAGATTGTGGAGTTGAACCAAGGGGTTTGTAAGGGCAATGAGATCGCCTACTTCGTGAAGATCTACCCAAGTGAGGCAAGTCCTTCGGGGGCGATGGCCATGGTGGGATAGACAAGGTTGCGTCTTCGTGGACCCTTCGTGGGTGGAGCCCTCCGTAGACTCGCGCAACCATTACCCTTTGTGGGTTGAAGTCTCCATCAACGTGGATGTACGATAGCACCACCTATCGGAACCAAACCAAAAATCTCCGTGTCAACATTGTGTTTTCTCCCTCCAAACTCCTCCCTTTACCTTCATGTGCAATAATTTACATTCCGTTGTATACTCTTAGACTTGCATGTGTAGGTTGTTTACTTGACTTGTGCTGTTGCTAAAATCTGCCAAGACTTAAAATTGTGAAAAAGATAGATTTTTATTTGGTCAAGTAGTCTAATCGCCCCCCCTCTAGACATACTTTCGATCCTAGGGAAGGGGGCGCCACCCCTTTCCTTCTCCTACTCCCTCTCCTTCCCCCCTTTCCCCCTCCATGAGATGGAAAAGAAGAGGGGGGGTCGAATCCTACTAGGACTGGGAGTCCTAGTAGGACCCCCCCCCTTATGGCACACCGCCTAGGGCCAGCCTCCTCCCTCTCCCTCCTTTATTTACATGGGTAGGGCACCCCTTGGAGACACAATAATTGTTCCAAGCCGTGTGCAGCGTCTCTCTCTACGGTTTACTCCTCCGGTCATACTCACGTAGTGCTTAGGCGAAGCCCTGCGCGGATCACATCACCATCACCATGCCGTTGTGCTGACGAAACTCTCCCTCGACCCTCTGATGGATCAAGAGTTCAAGGGACGTCATCGAGTTGAACGTGTGCTGAACTCGGAGGTGCCGTACGTTCGGTACTGGATCGGTTGGATTGCGAAGACGTTCGACTACATCAACCGCATGAACACAACGCTGCCGCTTGCGGTCTACAAGGGTAAGTGGACACACTCTGCCCATCTCGTTGCTATGCATCTCCTAGATAGATCTTGCATGATCGTAGGAATTTTTTTGAAATACTGCGTTCCCCCACAGTGGCTTCCGAGCTAGGTCTATGCGTTGTGATCTGAGGATTATCCTCGTTGACGCACAGAAGAATTATGTACTTGATGCACCGCTAGGTGAAAGACCTATTGCAGGAGCAGATGTAGACATTATGAACGTTTGGCAAGCTCGATATGATGACTACTTGATAGTTTAGTGCACCATGATTTATGGCTTAATACCGGGACTTCAAAAATGTTTTGAACGCCATGGAGCATATGAGATGTTCCAAGAGTTGAAATTAGTATTTCAGACTCATGCCCGTGTTGAGAGGTATGAGACCTCTGACAGTAATTTTCCTACAAGATGGAGGAGAATTGCTCAACCCGTGAGCATGTGCTCAGATTGTCTGGGTACTGCAATTGCTTGAATCAAGTGGAAGTCGATCTTCCAGATAAGATAGTGATTGACAGAGTTCTCTAGTCACTATCACCAAGTTACTAGAACTTCGTGATGAACTATAATATGCAAGGGATGAACCAGATCCCGAGCTCTTCACAATGCTAAAGGCTGCGGAGGTGGAAATCAAGAAAGAGCATCAAGTGTTGATGGTTAACAAGACCACTAGTTTCAAGAAAATGCAAAGGGAAGAAAGGGAAACTTCAAGAAGAATGGCAAGCAAGTTTCTACTCTCGGGAAGAAGCCCAAGTCTGGACTTAAGCCTGGAACTGAGTGCTTCTACTGCAAAGGAAATGGTCACTGAAGCGAAACTGCCGCAAACATTTGGCGGATAAGAAGCAGGGCAAAGTGAAGATGTGTATTGGAAGAGATTCCAAGGTTGATAAGGTCTCCATCGCATACTCCCGGGATTAGTGTTGAACCTAAATAAATATTATATCATGTTTGCGTTGAGCATGAATATGATTGGATCATCTTTATTGCAATACGGTTATTCATTTAAGTCAGAGTTGTTCTGTTTACATGAATAATACCTTCTATGGTCATACACCCAACATAAATGGTTTATTGAATCTCGATCGTAGTGATACACATATTCATAATATCGAAGCCAAAAGATGCAAAGTTAATAATAATAGTGTAACTTATTTGTGGCACTGCCATTTACATCATATTGGTGTAGAGCGCATGAAGAAACTCCATGCTGATGGGCTTTTGGAATCATTTGATACTTGTGAACCATGCCTCATGGGCAAGATGACTAAAACTCCGTTCTTCGGAACAATGGAGCGAGCCACTGACTTATTGGAAATAATACATACTGATGTCTGCGGTCTGATGAGTGTTGAGGCTCGTGGCCGGTATCGTTATTTTCTGACCTTCACAGATGATTTCAGCATATGTAGGTATATCTACTTAATGAAACATAAGTGTGAAACATTTGAAAAGTTCAAAGAATTTCAGAGTGAAGTGGAAAATCATCGTAACAAGAAAATAAAGTTTCTATGATCGCAGAGGCGAATATTTGAGTTACGAGTTTTGGTCTTCATTTGAAACAATGTGGAATAGTTTCACAACTCAGGCCACCTGGAACACCACAACGTAATGGTGTGTCCGAACGTCATTACCATACTTTATTAGATATGGTGCGATCTATGATGTCTCTTACCGATTTACCACTATCGTTTTGGGGTTACGCATTAGAGACAGCTGCATTCACGTTTAATAGGGCATCGTCTAAATCCGTTGAGACGACACTGTATGAATTATGCTTTGGTAAGAAACCAAAGATGTCGTGTCTTAAAAATTGGGGTTCCGATGCTTATGTGAAAAGGTTTCCACCTGATAAGTGCTACCTCTTGAGCACTGCATTGGTTTTCCCTTGAAGAGGAAAGGGTGATGTAGTAAAGTAGCATAAGTATTTCCCTCAGTTTTTGAGAACCAAGGTATCAATCCAGTAGGAGATCACGCTCGAGCCCCACGCACCTACACAAACAAATAAGAACCTCGCAACCAACACGATGAAGGGGTTGTTAATCCCTTCACGGTCACTTACGAGAGTGAGATCTGATAGATATGATATGATAATATTTTTGGTATTTTTATGATAAAGAAAAATAAAGATGCAAAGTAAAATAAACGGCAAAAGAAATAACTAAGTGTTGGAAGATTAATATGATGGAAGATAGACCCGGGTGTTGGGGATATAGCTATCAGTTATGACCCGCCCAGAAGGGACCGGGTCAGCCCCAATGGCGGGTTACACAAGAAGCCCAGTAAACATTCAAGATGATAGTTTGTTAAACCTTATAGAAGGCCCAAAGGCCTGGAGGCGGATTAAAGCCCGATATTGTGAACCGTCGTACGTAAGGAAAGACTTGTAAAGAAAGGCATGTACAGGAAGTCACCGAGCCGGACACGATTATGAGCCGGCCGGGACTCTGTAGGCCACCGGGAGTCAACCCGTGTATATAAGGGGATGAACTAGTGGCGGCTTAGGGAAAGAAACATGAGACTGATAACCAAGCCAGCGAGTTAAGCCTCTTGGTGATCGAAACCCCAGCAATACCAACACAACTAGACGTAGGCTTTTACCTTCATCGTAAGGGGCCGAACTAATATAAAACCTCTCGTGTCCATTGTCCCCATTAACCCCTTTAAGCTTCCTAGTTGCGATGGCCCTACGACTAAGTCCTTTCGCTAGGACATCTGTCGTGATAATTCCACGACAGTTGGAGCCCACCATGGGGCCAGCGCACGGTGGATTTGAGTTCTTGAAGGGCAACTTCGAAGGGCTCAAGGGATACGCTGTGGGCCGGATGACCAAGAGTCGTCGCGGCAAGCTCTACATCGACAACGAAGGCTGGGGCCCCGAGGCCGGCTCAATTGAGTACGGGTACCGGGTCCTCTTCGGCACAATTCACGTCTTCATCGGCCGGATTGGCGAATCAGGCCCCGAGCCGATCGTCCACACCAACCTCGTCGAAACGGCTCGGCGCGCCAGGACCACCCGTGTTCAATCTGTCGTGGAGCATGCCTTTGTAGGTTGCGTCCACGGCGGTGAATACTTAGAAGAATTGGTGGAGGGCGGTGAGACGGCCATTTGTTCTGACACTACATCATCAATAGGCGAGACGGACTCTTTGTACCAGCTTCAGGATGGCATGCTTGGGGGATGTTCCGATGGCAGCAGTATTCTGGACCCCCTTGAGCCGCCGAATTGGGCTAGAGTCTTCATGGCAGGGACACAGCCCGGGAAGAACTCCACGGCAGCAGCGGCAACAGCTACCGGGTCGGCTGCAGCCGGGTCAGGAGACCCCGCGCGCCCCCCGGCTCAGATTCTAATGGACCTTATGGATAAACTGACGACTCTGTTGACTGCCATGGTAGAGCCAGCGGATAAAACCCAGCATGACGCAGAGGTGGCACGCGTACGTGAAGAGATGGTGCAAGCTAAAGAAAATCTAGCCGCGGAGGAAGTCAGGATGGCAGTGGAGCGGGAGGCTTTGGACGTTCGTGCTTAGCAGCTTCAAGCGGAGACTTTTCGGCTCTGGGTGGATCTGAACGCGTCAAACGAGGTCATGAGAAGAAGGCATCAGAAGATTCAGTCACGTCTACCTCTGACGCTCGATCAAAGGAACCTTTTTCGCACGCCCGGAGCTGAGGGAAGCGACCCGCCGGAGGCAAACTGGATCGCAATACCCGGCGCGCCGGTCCAACCACGTGCCATGGAACCACCTTGTGTAATTACCACTCCGCCTCATTACATACCAACACCGCCGGGTCACTTCTCCAACCCCTTGGAAAACCTCATCGCAGCGTCGACTCATTTGGCGGCTCTCCCGATGTAAGGTGACTCACCGGCGGCAGTCGAAACACGGAGGGTAAGAGAACTTCTTCAGACAACTTTGGCACAGCAGGATGCATACTCCTATAGTCGAGACAGGATCCATTCAACTCCTCGCCCAAGTCGGAGCCCGAGCTACAGTAGTCATATGGAATCCGCAGATATGTCAAGCAATGCTCAACGCCGCAACCGGCCACACAGGTATGAGCCGGTGCAGGCTGGAGCCCTTAACCCGGCAGATCGGGAGAGGATCCGACAAGAAGCGGAGCGAGCAGTTCAACTGGCAGCAGATCAGGCGGCTCATCAAACTTTTCCGGCTTATCCAACAACCTCGGTTGAGGCAGGAGTGGCCAAAAGAACCGGAGGCGTCCCTTGCTTGGTGCCGGCCATACGTAATGAGCGTTTGCCAAAGGACTTTAAGGGGCCTTGTAAAGTGCCTAATTACACGGCTGACTTACAGCCTGGGGCTTGGATTGAGAGTTATGAGATGGCTATGGAGTTGTTGGAGGTCAGCGACACAGCAATGGCCAAGTACTTCACTATGATGTTAGATGGAACAACTCATACTTGGTTGAAGGGGCTGCCACCCAATTCTATCGGCTCATGGGCGGAGTTCAAGGCCCGGTTCATCTAGAACTTCAAAGACACGTGTAAGCAGCCTATGTCAATTGTGGACCTAACCAATTGTAAGCAAGAGGACGGTGAATCTACAACCCATTGGGTGCGCCGGGTCAAGGAGATAATACATTCGTCTGATAAGATGGATGTCGGCTAAGCAGTCTTGATGTTGGAGAAAAATTGCCGCTTTGAACCTCTGAAGCAGAAGTTGGGGCGGCTCAAGCGTGACTGCAATGACATGGGTAGTTGATGGCGGCTCTCGTCAAGTATGTTGATTCTGATAGTACCAAAGACCCGGTGTCTGACGAAGAAAAGACAACGAAGGGAAAGAAGAACGGCAACGGCAAGGGTCACCAGCATAACTCGGCAAATCAAGAAGGTAATAAACGTAAGGCTGATGAATTTGTCGCTAACACTAATGCGTAGGGCGGAAATCAACGGCACAAGGGCAGGAAACCCCCTCGGTCGGGCGGGTCAGGTCCCACCCTTGAGCAACTATTGAATGAACCTTGTCCAAAGCACGACACCCGAGATAAGCCAGCCACCCACCTATTGAAGGATTGTACAATCATGAAGGCGTTCAAAAATTCAAACGCGTTTGATGGAGGTCACGGCCCAGGTGGCGGTTCAGGTGGAGGCAATTTCCACGGGCCGGGCGCCGGTTCAGGTGGAGGCGGATTTCACGGTCAGGGCCATCCCGGTAACCAAGGAGGATATAATTCACAACCCGGCCAAGGTAAACAGCAGCAACAGTCCGGATATTAGAGCAACCCGAAATAGCTGAATAGTGGGCAATACCATGTGTTCACCACTAGTTTATGTAAGAGGGACCAGAAGCTTCACAAGAGGGCGTCAATGCCGTTGAGCCGGCAATTCCACGTTACCTACGTTGGTCAGAGCAGCCTATTGTGTGGAGCAGAGATGATCACCCGCCCCGGGTTGACAATCCGGGTCACTTGGCCTTGGTAGTGGCGCCTCAGGTTGGTGGATACAAATTCAGTAAGGTACTCATGGATGGAGGCAGCAGCATCAACATCCTCTACTATGAGACGTTCCGCCAGATGGGGTTGATTGATAAGAGTCTTAAACAATCCAACACTGTTTTTCATGGTGTGGTACCTGGCAAGTCGGCATACCCAGTAGGTAAGATTGAACTGGAAGTAGCCTTTGGAGATGAGTATGACTCCAGAGCAGAAAAATTAACCTTTGAGGTGGTTAAGATCAAAAGCCCATATCATGCTCTGTTTGGACGGCCGGCTTATGCCAAGTTCATGGCTCAGCCGTGTTATGTATATTTGCAGCTCAAGATGCCGGGTTATAAGGTTACCATTACAGTACATGGGAGCCGGAAAATAGCCTTGGAGTGTGAAGAAGGTGATGCTGCCTATGCTGAGTCTGTTTGTGCAACAGAGGAGTTAAAGTTTTACAAGGATCACGTTGACCCGGCAGACATGACGTCGTTAAAGAAACCAACAACAGAGCATGAGCCGGTGTTAAAGTTCAAATCAGCTGATGACACCAAGATGGTTGACTTTGTGCCTGGCGACTCATCCAAGCAGTTCATCATCAGTGCAAACTTGGATCCGAAATAGGAAAGCGCGCTCATAGAGTTCATCTGTGAGAACCGGGACATCTTTGCATGGAAACCTTCTGACATGCCGGGTGTCTCGAGGGAACTCGCTGAGCACACTCTCAATATTGATTCAAAGTTTAAACCTGTTAGACAGTTTCTCCGACGGTTCAATGAAGAAAGGCGCAAGGCCGTCGGAGAAGAGGTGGTCCGGCTCTTGTTATCCTCGATGGCAACGATGCAATACGTGCCTTGATGCCCCTTCTGTCACTGGGTAAGGACACCGCAAGATCGAACCCAAAGCTAAGCACTTCTCCCATGGAAAGAACTACCAATCTAGTTGGCCAAACCAAACGGATAATTCAAAGAGACTTGCAGAGATAACCAATCATACATAAAAGAATTCAGAGAAGATTCAAATATTATTCATAGATAGACTTGATCATAAACCCACAATTCATCGATCTCAACAAACACACCGCAAAAAGAAGATTACATCGAATAGATCTCTACAAGAGAGGGGGAACTTTGTATTGAGATTCAAAGAGAGAGAAGAAGCCATCTAGCTACTAACTATGGACCCGAAGGTCTGAGGTAAACTACTCACACTTCATCGGAGAGGCTATGATGATGTAGAAGCCCTCCGTGATGACGGCCCTCTTCCGGCGGAGCTCCGGAACAGGCCCCAAGATGGGATCTCATGGATACAGAAAGTTGCGGTGGTGGAATTAGGTTTTGGCTCCTTTTTTGATCGTTTGGGGGTACGTAGGTATATATAGGAGGAAGGAGTATGTCGGTGGAGCACCGAGGGGCCCACGAGGCAGGGGGCGCGCCCCCACCCTCGTGACCGCCTCTTTTGTTCCTTGGAGCAGGGTCCAAGTCTCCTGGATCACGTTCGGTGAGAAAATCACGTTCCCGAAGGTTTTATTCTGTTTGGACTCCGTTTGATATTCCGTTTCTTCGAAACACTGAAATAGGAAAAAATAGCAATTCTGGGCTGGGCCCTCGGTTAATAGGTTAGTCCCTAAAATAATATAAAAGTGGAAAATAAAGCCAAATATAGTCCAAAACAGTAGATAATATAGCATGGAGCAATCAAAAATTATAAATGCGTTGGAGACGTATCAGGCATCCCCAAGCTTAATTCCCGCTCGTCCTCGAGTTGGTAAATGATAAAAAGAGAATTTTTGATGCGGAGTGCTACTTGGCATAATTTCAATGCAATCCTCTTAATTGTGGTATGAATATTCAGATTAGAAAGATTCAAGACAAAAGTTTATATTGACATAAAAAATAATAATACTTCAAGCATACTAATAAAGCAATTATGCCTTCTCAAAATAACATGGCCAAATAAAGTTATCCCTACAAAATCATATAGTCTGGCTATGCTCTATCTTCACCAGACGAAATATTTAAATCATGCACAACCCCGATGACAAGCCAAGCAATTGTTTCATACTCTAACTTTTTCAAAACTTTTTCAATCTTCACGCAATACATGAGCGTGAGCCATGGATATAGCACTATAGGTGGAATAGAATGGTGGTTGTGGAGAAGACAAAAAGAAGAAGATAGTCTCACATCAACTAGGCGTATCAACGGGCTATGGAGATGCCCATCAATATATATCAATGTGAGTGAGTAGGGATTGCCATGCAACGGATGCACTAGAGCTATAAGTATATGAAAGCTCAAAAAGAAACTAAGTGGGTGTGCATCCAACTTGCTTGCTCATGAAGACCTAGGGCAATTTGAGGAAGCCCATCATTGGAATATACAAGCCAAGTTCTATAATGTAAAATTCCCACTAGTATATGAAAGTGATAACATGAGAGACTCTCTACTATGAAGATCATGGTGCTACTTTGAAGCACAAGTGTGGTAAAAGGATAGTAACATTGTCCCTTCTCTCTTTTTCTCTCAATTTTTTATTTATATATCTTTTGTTTGGGCCTTTTCTCTTTTTTTATGGCGTCTTTTTATTTGGGCTTCCTTGGCCTCTTCTTTTTTATTTTATTTTTCGTCCGGAGTCTCATCCCAACTTATGGGGGAATCATAGTCTCCATCATTCTTTCCTCACTGGGACAATGCTCTAATAATGATGATCATCACACTTTTATTTTTCTTACAACTCAACAATTACAACTCGATACTTAGAACAAAATATGACTCTATATGAATGCATCCAGCGGTGTACCGGGATATGCAATATGACAATGATGGAGTGTGTCATGATGAACTAGATGGTGGAAAGTTGCATGGCAATATATCTCGGAATGGCTATGGAAATGCCATAATAGGTAGGTATGGTGGCTGTTTTGAGGAAGGTATATGGTAGGTGTATGATACCGGCGAAAGGTGCGTGGTATTAGAGAGGCTAGCAAAGGTGGAAGGGTGAGAGTGCGTATAATCCATGGACTCAACATTAGTCATAAAGAACTCATATACTTATTGCAAAAATCTAGAAGTTATCAAAGCAAAGTATTACGCGCATGCTCCTAGGGGGATAGATTGGTAGGAAAAGACCATCGCTCGTCCCCGACCGCCACTCATAAGGAAGACAATCAATAAATAAATCATGCTCCGACTTCATCACATAATGGTTCACCATACGTGCATGCTACGGGAATCACAAACTTTAACACAATTATTCTTTAAATTCACAACTACTCAACTAGCATGACTTTAATATTATCACCTCCATATCTCAAAACAATTATCATGCTTCAATCTTTTCTTAGTATTCAACACACTCAAAAGAAAGTTTCACAAATCTTTGAATACCAAGCATATTATTATTAAGCAAATTACCATGCTATTAAGAGACTCTCAAAATAATTTAAGTGAAGCATGAGAGATCAATAGTTTCTTTAAAACAAATCCATCACCGTGCTCTAAAAGATCTAAGTGAAGCACATAGAGCAAAATTATAACGCTCAAAAGATATAAGTGAAGCACATAGAGCAAAATTAACTAGCTCAAAAGATATAAGTGAAGCACATAGATCAAAACTACTTAGCTCAAAAGATATAAGTGAAGCACATAGAGCAAAATTACTTAGCTCAAAAGATATAAGTGAAGCAGATAGAGTATTCTATCAAATTTTAATTCATGTATGGCTCTCTCAAAAGGTGTGTACAGAAAGGATGATTGTGGCATACTAAGACACAAAGACACAAATAATACAAGGTTCTCCAAGCAAAACACATATCATGTTGGTGAATAAAAATATAGCTCCAAGTAAATTACCGATGGAAGTGGATGAAAGAGGGGATGCCTTCTGGGGCATACCCAAGCTTTGACTTCTTGGTGTCCTTAGATTATCTTGGGGGTGCCATGGGCATCCCCAAGCTTAGGCTCTTGCCACTCCTTGTTCCATGATCCATCAAAAGAATTCACCCAAAACTTGAAAACTTCACAACACAAAACTCAAAATAGAAAACCCGTGAGCTCCGTTAGCGAAAGAAAAAAAAGACCACTTCAAAGTACTGTAATGAACTCATTCTTTATTTATATTAGTGTCCTACTGTATTCCAACTTCTCTATGGATTATAAACTATTTTACTAGCCATAGATTCATCAAAATAAGCAAACAACACACGAAAAACAGAATCTATCAAGAACAGAACAGTCTGTATTAATCTGTAGCTAGCGCAAGATCTGGAACCCCAAAAATTCTAAAATAACTTGCTTGACGTTAGTAATTTATCTATTAATCATCTGAAAAAAGAATTAACTAAATATCACTCTTAAAATAAAAATGACAGCAGTTCTCATGAGCGCTAAAGTTTCTGTTTTTTACAGCAAGTTCAACAAGACTTTCTCCAAGTCTACCCAACGGTTCTACTTGGCACAAACACTAATTAGACACAAAAAACACAACCAAAACAGAGGCTAAATAATTTATTTATTACTAATCAGGAGCAAAAAGCAAGGAATAAAAAATAAAATTGGGTTGCCTCCCAACAAGCGCTATCGTTTAACGCCCCTAGCTAGGCACAAAAGCGAGGATAGATCTAGGTATTGCCATCTTTGGTAGGCAATCCATAAGTGGCTCTCATGATAGTTTCATATGGTAATTTTATTTTCTTTCTTGGAAAGTGTTCCATGCCCTTTTTAATGGAAATTGAAATCTAATATTCCCTTCCTTCATATCAATAATCGCACCAACCGTTCTAAGGAAAGGTCTACCAAGAATAATAGGGCAAGAATGATTGCAATCTATATCAAGAACAATGAAATCTATGGGCACATAATTCCTATTTGCAACAATAAGAACATCGTTAATCCTTCCCATAGGTTTCTTAATAGTGTAATCCGCAAGATGCAAGTTTAGAGAGCAATCATCAAAATTACGGAAATCTAGCAAATCACACAAAGTCTTGGGAATAGTAGAGACACTAGCACCCAAATCACACAAAGCATAAAACTCATGATCTTTAATTTTAATTTTAATAGTTGGTTCCCACTCATCATAGAGTTTTCTAGGGATAGAAACTTTCAACTCAAGTTTTTCTTCATAAGATTGCATCAAGGCATCAACAATATGTTCGGTGAAGGCTTTATTTTGACTATAAGCATGTGGAGAATTTAGCACGGATTGCAACAAGGAAATACAATCAATTAAAGAGCAACTTTCATAATTAAATTCCTTGAAATCCAATATAGTGGGTTTAGCAACATCTAGATTTTTATTTCTTTCAATCCCACTTTCATCAATTTCATCATTAAGATCTAAATACTCCGAATTTTTAGAACGCCTTCTAGGTAAAGGAAGATCATATTCAGTTTCATCAAGATTCATATTGCAAAACAAAGATTTAATAGGGGACACATCAATAACTTTTAGATCTTCATCTTGATTTTCATAGGAATTGGAGGAACACGCTTTAATAAAGGCATCTTTGGAAGCACGCATCCTAGTGGTTCTTTCATTGCACTCATCAATGGAAATTCTCATGGCTTTGAGAGACTCATTGATGTCATGTTTAGGAGGAATAGATCTAAGCTTTAAAGAATCAACCTCAAGAGAAATTCTATCAACATTTCTAGCCAAATCATCAACTTTAAGCAATTTCTCCTCAAGCAAAGCATTAAAATTATTTTGTGAATTCATAAATTCTTTAACACTATTCTCAAATTCAGAGGGCATATTATTATAATTTCCATAAGAGTTGTTGTAGGAATTCCCATAATTATTAGAAGGATTACTAGGATATGGCCTAGGATTAAAATTCCCTCTATAAGCGTTGTTACCAAAATTATTCCTACCAACAAAATTCACATCCATAGATTCATTGTTATTCTCAATCAAAGTAGACAAAGGCATATCATTAGGATCAGAAGAAACACTCTTAGTAGCAAATAATTTCATAAGTTCATCCATCTTTCCACTCAACACATTAATTTCTTCTATCGCATGCACCTTTTTATTAGAAGATCTTTCAGTATGCCATTGAGAATAATTAACCATAATATTATCTAGGAGTTCAGTAGCATCTCCTAAAGTGATTTCCATAAAAGTGCCTCCCGCGGCCGAATCTAAAAGATTTCTAGAAGCAAAATTCAATCCGGCATATAATTTTTGTATACTCATCCACAAATTCAAACCATGAGTAGGGCAATTACGTATCATTAATTTCATTCTCTCCCAAGATTGTGCAACATGTTCATGTTCAAGTTGTTTAAAGTTCATAATATCATTTCTAAGAGAGATGATCTTAGCGGGAGGAAAATACTTAGAGATAAAAGCATCTTTGCACTTGTTCCATGAATCAATACTATTCTTAGGCAAAGATGAAAACCAAGCTTTAGAACAATCTCTAAGCGAAAAAGGAAATAGCTTCAATTTAATGACATCATTATCGACATCTTTTTTCTTTTGCATATCACATAAATCAACGAAGCTATTCAGATGAGTAGCGGCATCTTCACTAGGAAGGCCGGCGAATTGATCTTTCATAACAAGATTCAACAAAGCAGTATTAATTTCACAAGATTCAGCATCAGTAAGAGGAGCAATCGGAGTGCTAAGGAAATCATTATTATTGGTATTGGTGAAGTCACACAATTTAGTATTATCTTGAGCCATCGCGACAAACAAGCAATCTAACACACAAGCAAACAAAAGCAAACGGGCAAAAGGAGGCAAATAGAGAGGGAGGATAGAGAGAGAGAGAGGGCGAATAAAACGGCAATGGTGAATTGGGGGAGAGGAAAACGAGAGGCAAATGGCAAATAATGTAATGCGAGAGATAGGAATTGTGATGGGTACTTGGTATGTTGACTTTTTGCGTAGACTGCCCGGCAACGGCACCAGAAATCCTTCTTGCTACGTCTTGAGCTTGCGTTGGTTTTCACCGATGAGGAATGGATGATGCAGTAGAGTAGCGTAAGTATTTCCCTCGGTTTTTGAGAACCAAGGTATCAATCCAGTAGGAGGCCATGCTCAAGTCCCTCGTACCTGCACAAAACGATAGCTACTCGCAACCAACGTGATTAGGGGTTGTCAATCCCTTCACGGTCACTTACAAGAGTGAGATATGATAGATATAATATTTTTGGTATTTTTGGTATAAAGATGCAAAGCAAAAAGTAAAGGCAAAGTAAAAAAGCAAAGCAAGATTAAAGTAATGGAGATTGATATGATGAGAATAGACCCGGGGGCCATAGGTTTCACTAGTGGCTTCTCTCAAGAGCATAAGTATTCTACGATGGGTGAACAAATTACTGTTGAGCAATTGACAGAATTAAGCATAGTTATGAGAATATCTAGGCATGATCATGTATATAGGCATCACGTCCGTGACAAGTAGACCGAAACGATTCTGCATCTACTACTATTACTCCACTCATCGACCGCTATCCAGCATGCATCTAGAGTATTAAGTTAAAAACAGAGTAACACCTTAAGCAAGATGACATGATGTAGAGAGATAAATTCATGCAAAATGAAATAAACCCATCTTGTTATCCTTGATGGCAATGATGCAATACGTGCCTTGCTGCCCCTTCTGTCACTGGGTAAGGACACCGCAAGATCGAACCCAAAGCTAAGCACTTCTCCCATGGCCAGAACTACCAATCTAGTTGGCCAAACCAAACGGATAATTCAAAGAGACTTGCAAAGATAACCAATCATACATAAAAGAATTCAGATAAGATTCAAATATTATTCATAGATAGACTTGATCATAAACCCACAATTCATCGATCTCAACAAACACCCCGCAAAAAGAAGATTACATCGAATAGATCTCCACAAGAGAGGGGGAGAACTTTGTATTGAGATTCAAAGAGAGAGAAGAAGCCATCTAGCTACTAACTATGGACCCGAAGGTCTGAGGTAAACTACTCACACTTCATCGGAGAGGCTATGATGATGTAGAAGCCCTCCGTGATGACGGCCCTCTTCCGGCGGAGCTCCGGAACAGGCCCCAAGATGGGATCTCGTGGATACAGAAAGTTGCGGCGGTGGAATTAGGTTTTTAGCTCCTTTTCTGATCGTTTGGGGGTACGTAGGTATATATAGGAGGAAGGAGTATGTCGGTGGAGCACCGAGGGGCCCACGAGGTAGGGGGCGTGCCCTGGGGAGGCGCCCCCCACCCTCATGACCGCCTCTTTTGTTCCTTGGAGCAAGGTCCAAGTCTCCTGGATCACGTTCAGTGAGAAAATCACGTTCCCGAAGGTTTTATTCCGTTTGTACTCCGTTTGATATTCCGTTTCTTCAAAACACTGAAATAGGCAAAAAAACAACAATTCTGGGTTGGGCCTCCGGTTAATAGGTTAGTCCCAAAAATAATATAAAAGTGGAAAATAAAGCCCAATATAGTCCAAAACAGTAGATAATATAGCATGGAGCAATCAAAAATTATAGATACGTTGGAGACGTATCAGATCTCACGGGTTGAAGTATGTGCCACGTACTGCGATCAAGTCTCAGGCGCTGGTTGACTTTATCAATGATTGGACAGAGATGCAGATGCCGGAGGAGAAACCAGACAACACATATTAGACTATTCATTTTGATGGGTCCAGACAGTTGGAAGGCTCGGGGGCTGGAGTTGTTTTAACCTCCCCTCGAGGTGACAAATTTTGTTATGTGTTATGACTAATGTTTCCTTGCACTAACAACACAGCAGAGTATGAATCCTTGCTCCATGGTCTTCGAGTGGCCAAAGAGATGAGCCTGAGCCGGGTCCAGTGTCTTGGCGACTCAGATTTAGTGGCTCAATAAGTATCAGGCAAGTGGGATTCCAAAGACCCTCTCATGGCGGCTTATCGTCGGGAGGTTGATGCGGTTGCAGGACATTTTAAAGGATATCAGGTGGAGCACATTGATCGTAGGAAAAACGAAGCGGCTGATGCTCTAAGCCGGTTGGGATCTCATCGTAAGCCGGTGCCACCTAACACCTTTTTGGATGTTTTACATAACCCGTCTGTTAAGTTACCCACAGAAGAAGATCTAGCCGTTCCAGACCCGGAGGCACAGTTGGTGGCGGCTCTTCATGTCATCCCAGATTGGACAGTGCCGTTCTTGGCTTACATGACCCGGGGAGAGTTGCCAGCGGACAAAACCCTGGCTCGACAGATAACCCGGCAGTCTAAGTCAATGACGATTTCTGATGGAGAACTATACCATCGCAGCGTCTCTGGAGCATTTCAGCGGTGTGTTTCCCCTGAAGAAGGCCAAGAAATACTTCGTGAGATCCATGAAGGCGATTGTGGTCATCACGCCGGGTCAAAATCTCTGGTGGCCAAGGCTTTTCATCACGGTTTTTACTGGTTGACGGCTCACGCTGATGCAGAGGATCTGGTGAGCAGATGTGATGGATGTCAAAAGTTCACATGACGGGCACATGTGCCAGCTCAAGAACTCCGGATGATTCCAATCACTTGGCCGTTTGCGGTCTGGGGGCTTGACATGGTGGGACCTTTCAAAAGGTCTAAGGATAAAAAGACACATCTTCTAGTGGCAGTTGATAAATTCACAAAGTGGGTTGAGGCAGAGCCAGTGAGTAAGTGTGATGCGGCCACGGTGGTTCAGTTCATGAAAAAGGTGATATTCCGTTTTGGTTTTCCACACAGCATTATCACTGACAATGGCACTAATCTGTCCCAAGGAGCTATGAAGGAGTTTTGTCAACGCGAGCATATTCGGCTTAATGTTTCCTCTATTGCTCATCCTCAATCCAATGGTCAAGTCGAGAGAGCAAATCAGGAAATTTTAAAAGGTCTCAAATCCCGGCTTATGGTTCCTTTACAGTGAACGTCGGGTTGTTGGGTAGAGGAATTACCCTCGGTGCTGTGGAGTATCAACACCACACCTAACAGGTCTACATGTTACACACCTTTTTTCATGGTGTATGGAGCAAAAGCAATGTTGCCTAGTGACATCCGTCATGACTCGCCCCGTGTGGCGGCTTATGTTGAAGCTAATAATGAACAAGCCAGACAGGATGCACTCGACTTGTTAGATGAAGAAAGAGACTTAGCAGCGGCTCGATCAGCAATCTATCAACAGGACCTGCGCCGCTATCACAGCCGCCGGGTTAAGTCCAGGACCTTTCAGGAATGCGACCTGGTGCTCCGGCTCATCCAGGACCTGTCAGATGCACACAAGTTATCCCCACCTTGGGAAGGACCCTTTGTGGTCTGCAAGAACTTAAACAATGGGTCATACTACCTCATTGATGTTCGAGAGCACAAAGACTCACGTAAGTCGGAGGAGGAGACCCGCCGGCCATGGAACATTGCTCAACTTCGGCCATACTACACATGAGCCACCGGCTCTCATCATGTACATACTTTAACATTGTATATACCATAATAGGTAATAAAGTAGGACCATCGGTCTCTTTTCTTTTCAAAGATTACGCATCTTTGTTATTTCTTATGTTCAAATGACTATTAAGGAGCTGATCATATTTGAATCAAGTCTAACCTTTTTTGGTCCAGCTTATGATCGTATTCGAATCTAGCTGTAACTATCATGGTCACTTGGGGGCTTCCTGTTCAAACATAGGTCGTATTCGAACCAAAGAGAACATAGCTGTCGTAACCCTCTTGATCGGCTCAAGGCCAAACTCACTAGGGGGCTTCTTAATCGTATCTGAATCACAGCTTAACCCCTTTTTGAGTCCGAGTTGGATTGTATTTGAATCAGGGTCGTTAAAAACCTCTCAAGGTCACTTGGGGGCTTCCTGTTCAAACATAGGTCGTATTCAAACCAAAGAGAACATAGTTGTCGGTACCCTCTTGATCGGCGCAACGCCAAAGCCACTGGGGCTATATGGTTGTATTCGAACCTTAGCTTAACCCCTTTGGTCCGGTTCACTGATCGTATTCGAATCAGAAACCCCCTATTTTTGATTACAAGGTTAAATTTTCATCACCTGTTATTTTCCTTCCAGCTTTCTGTTGTCTCGATTTCATAAATAAACAGCATGGTCTTTTTCGCCGGCTGGACTATTTGACAACAAACCACAAAGGTATGATTATCATTAAGTATTCAGAAGCATTGACTTCTCAAAAAGAGTGAATTATCAGCTTCAAACACCCGGGTTATTTAAACCGGTGGTCCAAAGATCAAAGGTACAGTTATGGCTATTGTTTATGTGCAAATTGCCTCCTGTATTAATCAAAGGGATATTCCAGCCTTGTTCTCTATCTTTGTCTGTTCCTATTGTCTACTATGGTAAACATATTGGCTATAAGCCGGGTGTTCTAACCCGTTCGGTACTAAGCCGCCAAGCCAATTTTTTCCTTTTGTGTCTACAGGAATAGAGCTGAAGTATTGCAGAAACAATCATAAAATATGATGCATATATTGCCATCAGGAAATAAAGGATCACACATAGTGTTTTATGCGCGATGGCATAAGCAAGGCATTCCGTGTTTTCACATCTAAACTATTACAAGGCTTTTATAAGCCCATGAAGATGGTTATTGCTCCTCCCTTGCCGGTTCACCGCCCTCTGTTGGCTGGAAGTTGGGTTTTGACCAGTCAAAACCATTCATGGCGACAAATTCCTCTTCTTCGTCGATCACGCCGGCCGGGTCAACTTCCGGGGCAAATGTATTTTCTCTTACAGGCGGGATCAAATCTGTCACCTTGTATGAGGGCGTTGCCATCTTCTTATTTTCAGCATCAAAACCCGGCTGGTACTTGTCGATGTTGGTTTCATCTCCAAGAATAGTTGCCTGAGGCCGGACTCCGCGCACGCAAGCCATGAAGTCATCCTGTTCAAAGGGAGATCCGTCTTCCTTCACGGTGGGGTAGCCTCTCGCCACGTCCACCGGGTCTAGATCTCGCACCCAAGCCTTGGAGCGGCTCAGGGCAGTCAAAGCTCCGGCTCTCGCACAGGAGCGCTTCACTTCTTGAAACCTGGCGGGTAGGATTGACAGTTTCTTTAAGACGTCGCTGAGCCGGTTGGGTCCTTGATTACCAGGAGATATGGCGGCAAGTGCCCATTGCGCGCCAATATACAGTTGTTCCACTAAGGTACATATTGCCTTCAGTTTAATCACGTGATCTTGGCTCAGGTTCTTGCTTCGTGGGCCTGCACATATTTTATAAACAAATTTAGCTGGCGGCTTATATTTCGGATCAGCAAACAAGTACACAAGATTAAAAGCGGACAGGTTACCAAAGATGGCGGCCACAATTTGAGACACCCGGCCTTTTAAGCCGTTCAGCTCTATTGAAACCTCTTCGAGGGCTGCTTCGGCCTTTTTGGCGCGCTGTGTTAGAAGTGTTTTTTCCTCTGCCCAGGTTTTCTTCTTGGCGATGAAGCTGGTCTTTAATTTTTCATTCTCAGCAAGACTTGCTCGCAATTTGGAGTTAGCAGACTTGATTTCTGTTTCCTAACCCGCTAGCCGGGTCTTCGCATCAGTCAATTGCGAGTCCAGTTTAGATAATGCATTCTGCAAAAAACGTACCCACATGAGTCAAGACTTCACTTAAGGTTCAAAGGTCAAGATTCAAGTCTCAAGTACTTTACAAAGTAACATCACTTGACACTTGGGGGCTAATGTATGCCAAAACAATTTCTTATGATTCTAAAAGACATACTTTAAGTCCCAAGTACTTTACAAAGTAACAACACTTGGCACTTGGGGGCTAATGTGCTATTCAGCAAGTTTCTCAAGGTTAAACCGGGTTACGAAGTTCTTTGGATACGGTACAAGACAATTTAAAGTACCGGCTCATTTATGATCAAATGAACCGGCCCTTGGGGACTACAGGTGAAGCTTTATTATATTGAACTCAAGAAAAGTTTCAAAGGTAAAAAGTCTTAGCCTATATTATAAAGTCTACTGATCATTCCGGTTCTCTCATAATCTGAAGACTTGGGGGCTGGCGGAATATAGATAAGCCGGAAGAATATACCTCGTATTTCAGCTGCAACTGTTTGACCATTTCAATCTCTGAGTCACGACTGGAGTGCACATGGCTGAGATAGCCGGATAAAATATCATTGGCATTCAGGTGATCATAATGTGCAACGTCAAAGCACACTTTATGCCTCTCCAATGCCTCTTGTTTCGCTGTGTGGCGAGCCAGCATGGTCGGATTTCCCAATTCAACAAAATGGCTCCCGGTGATCAAAACATCTTGCGCAGACGGTGATGACGGGTTGGCCGAGCTTGATGGTCCACTTGTGGAAGGATTAATGGTGGTATCATCAACTGACGGCTCAGGAGGATTTGCTTCCGCATTGACAGGCGGGTCTTCTGGAGTTTCAATTGCTGGAGGAGAAGGTGGCCTTGCCGGTTCAGGTGCAAGGATTGGCGGGTCTTCCACCGGCTTAGTCACCTTATCCTTCTTAGACTTAGCTTGGCCACTAAGTGAAATATTATAGGATTGTCAGTATAAAGAGACAATTTGAAAAACATAGAAGACAAAGGATTTTTCCTTACCCAGGGGTAGTCTTGAAGGCCGGAAACTGGGTCTGAGATGAGTCGCCAGAGGAGCGAGATACCTCCTGCAAAGATAAGACAAAATAAGTAATGCAAGGGAGGAGATCCATTAAACAGAAAGTCAAAGACAAAGAAATAAACCTCATTCTGGCGTTTTTGAGGAGTTTGTTGAAGAGCAACAGCCGGTTCGTCTTCGGTCCGGGCTTGATGACGGTTCTCATGTTGTTGTTTTTTTGAAAGAAAGTGAGGGTCCAGGTAAGCTAAAGGGTGTGAAAACCTTACTTTCCGGGTTACGACTCGAAGTTTCTGTCTTGGCAACGGGGTTGAGTCGGAGGAAGTAGTTACCTCTTCTTCCATGGCCTGACTGGCCCCAGTGTCGTTCTGGTAATGATCAGCGTTAATAAGATTATTAAAAAGTTGGCCAAGGAAGTCACGGGTTACCTCTGACTCAGAAATATCGTCAAGCCTCGTCCAATCTTCAACAGTGCTCTTCTTCTTTTTCGATCTCCGGGTCGTCTTCTTGGCATTTATGGCGGCGACTCTCACTTTCTTGGCAGCCTCATGGTCATACTTAGCTTTCCAAAAGTCAGATTTGTCCTGCGGACATGTAAAAACAAGATGAAAGGTCAGGCAAGTATTAGACAATGCGGCTGGGAAAATATAAAGGAGAGAGATTAGAATATCCTTACTTCTGGCACCGGGTTAAGCTTGCAGAAGGGGTTTAATCCGACAATGCTGCAGTCTTCGTATTTTCCGTTCACCAGAAGGGTTGACATTGAAACAATATCTTCTTCTGTCAAATCAACGGGGCTGTGACGAAGAGAGTCATCTGGGCTTCAACCATACTCGTACATCAGTTTTGATCGACGGCTTAGAGGGATGACCCGCCATGAGATCCAACAGTGGGTCAGATCAACTCTAGTTAACCCGTTCCCTAACAGAGCATTAATACTTTTGATGGATGGTATTAGCTTCTTGCGCTCGGCGGAGGTGAGCTTGTCAAGGAGCGCGAACTTGGAGTCAAGACGTTCGGGGCGATAACCCAGCAGTGGTTTCTCGTTGGCCGGTGAAATGTCTTGATAGTAGAACCAAGTCTGATTCCAATCTTTTGGATGACTTGGCAAGACTATGAGGGGAAAGACGGCGCCCTACCGGTGCTGAATTGAGATGCCTCCAAGCTCTAAGCTAAGGTCGTTGGTGCACTTGTTCTGCCGGTTCAGATAAAAATATTCTCTAAACAGCTCTACGGTCGGCTCTTGTTGAAGATACACCTCACAGAGCACTTGGAAGTTACACACGTTAGATATGGAATTGGGCCCGATATCTTGAGGGTGGAGTTTGAAAAAGTGAAGGACCTCTCTGAAGAACTTTGAGCCGGGCAGTGAAAAGCCACGGTTCATATGGTCAGTAAAAACAATTACTTCGCCGTCTCTTGGATTGGGCCGTTCTTCCTCCGGGTCAGGGGCACGGTAAGGCATGATGGTTTTCCTGGCAGAAACCCTATGGTAAAGAAATCCTTCAAACGTTCCTCAGTTATGGTTGAGGGGACCCAGTTGCAGATGGTTGGCGCTTTGGACGGCATGATGTTCAAAAATGAACTGAAAGAAAGGTAGCATGCCGGTTCAATTCAATGGTGAAAGTAACAGTTAAATGATGATAATACAGGGGAGTAATGGCGGCTTAGTTAAGGGCTAATGTCATATAAGTAAATGTAAGCCGGCACAGTAAGCCGCCACGACTACAGATATTTGTAGAAAGCAATTTCAGCTAAGTGTTGAGACAAACAAGTTTCCTAATTGCTTGGTATTATTCCAGATCAAATGGCTATTCAAAAGGGGAAAATTCTAGACCTAAAAAGTTTAGCACAGATGAATCTGTAAGTTCTAATGAGGTCTTTGCACCAGAGAAAGGGATCTGTGGATGGTAAGAGTAGGCACAAAACCACTACCGCACAAGCATATATGTCTTTTGGATCAAGAAGAGGCCTGTGGTGAAAGAACTGAGATGAACTGTGACGAACTAGGAAGAACACATAGAAGTCTGGAAACCCTAATGCAGATCTGAGAAACAAAAGGAAGAACACTTACAGTCACAGGTCTTCTGCAGAGGTCGCCGCCGTTTCTCTGGACCGATTCGGGTTGATGCAGCAGCCAAGGTCGACGGAGACGAAGGAGAAGCGCGACAGCGGTGAGGCTCGAGTAGCAGGAGGGTTGCGAGAGGAAGAAGACGGAGAGAAAGAGAAGAAGGAGGAAGGCCGAGGCGTGCCTATTTATAAGGAAAATGTGAACTAACAGGTGCGAAAATCGAGGGAGAGCCGAATAATGGTTATCCAACTACACAGACGCCTCGATTCTCGGGAGGCATTAAAGATGAAGATCCGTTGGGAGATGACGTCATGAAAGTTTTTGCGTTTTCAAGAGATGACGTCATAGCGGGTTACAAAAAACTTATGCGAGGATAAGAAGATGGATTTTGTCTAAGTGTTGAAGATTGACAAAGAACAAAGTTCAAAGTCAACCTGGGGCCTAATGGTGGGGATATAGCTATCAGTTATGACCTGCCTAGAAGGGGCCGGGTCAGCCCCAATGGCGGGTTACACAAGAAGCCCAGTAAACATTCAAGACGATAGTTTGTTAAACCTTATAGAAGGCCCAAAGGCTTGGAGGCGGATTAAATCCCGTTATTGTGAACCGCCGTATGTAAGGAAAGACTTGTAAAGAAAGGCATGTACAGGAAGTCACCGAGCCGGCCGGGACTCTGTAGGCCACCGGGCGTCAACCCGTGTATATAAGGGGATGACCCAATGGCGGATTAGGGCAAGAAACAAGAGATCGATAACCAAGGCGGCGAGTTAAGCCTCTTGGTGATCGAAACCCCAGCAATACCAACACAACTAGACGTAGGCTTTTACCTTCATCGTAAGGGGCCGAACTAGTATAAAACCTCTCGTGTCCTTTGTCCCGATTAACCCCTTTAAGATTCCTAGTTGCGATGGCCCTACGACTAAGTCCTTTCGCTAGGACATCTACCATGACAATTCCACAACACCGGGGGCCATAGGTTTCACTAGTGGCTACTCTCAAGAGCATAAGTATTACAGTGGGTAAACAAATTACTGTCGAGCAATTGATAGAACTGAGCATAGTTATGAGAATATCTAGGTATGATCATGTATATAGGCATCACGTCCGCCACAAGTAGACCGAAACGATTCTGCATCTACTACTATTACTCCACACATCTACCACTATCCAACATGCATCTAGAGTATTAAGTTCATAAGAACAGAGTAATGCTTTAAGTAAGATGACATGATGTAGAGGGATAAACTCATGCAATATGATATAAACCCCATATTTTTATCCCCGATGGCAACAATACAATACGTGCCTTGCTGCCCCTGCTATCACTGGGAAAGGACACCGCAAGATTGAACCCAAAGCTAAGCACTTCTCCCATTGCAAGAAAGATCAATCTAGTAGGCCAAACCAAACTGATAATTCGAAGAGACTTGCAAAGATAAACCAATCATACATAAAAGAATTCAGAGGAGATTCAAATATTGTCGATAGATAAACTTCATCATAAACCCACAATACATCGGATCTCGACAAACACACCGCAAAAGAAGATTACATCGAATAGATCTCCAAGAAGATCGAGGAGAACTTTGTATTGAGATCCAAAGAGAGATAAGAAGCCATCTAGCTAATAACTATGGACCCATAGGTCTGAATTAAACTACTCACACATCACCGGAGAGGCCATGGAGTTGATGTAGAGGCCCTCCGTGATCAATGCCCCCTCCGGCGGAGCTCCGGAAAAGGCCCCAAGATGGGATCTCTCGGGTACAGAAGGTTGCGGCGGTGGAATTAGGTTTTCGCGGTGCTCCTGGATGTTTGGGGGTACGTGGATATATATAGGAGGAGGAAGTACGTCGGTGGAGCAAAGAGGGGCCCATGAGGGCGGAGGGCGTGCCCCCCTGCCTTGTGCCCTCCTCGATCGTTTCTTAACGCCCACTCCAAGTCTCCTAGATCATGTTTGTTGAGAAAATCGCGTTCCCGAAGGTTTCATTTTGTTTGGACTCCGTTTGATAGGTTAGTCCCAAAAAATGATATAAAAGTGTAAAATAAAGCCCATTAACATCCATAATAGATAATATAATAGCATGGAGCAATCACAAATTATAGATATGTTGAAGACGTATCAAGCATATCCAAGCTTAATTCCTGCTCATCCTCGAGTATGTAAATGATAAAAGAAGAATTTTTGATGTGGAATGCTTTTTAACATATTTCTCAATGTAATTTTTCTTTATTGTGGCATGAATGTTCAGATCCGAAAGATTCAAGAAAAAAGTTTAATGTTGACATAGAAATAATAATACTTCAAGCATACTAACTAAGTAATCATGTCGTCTCAAAATAACATGGCCAAAGAAAGTTATCCCTACAAAATCATATAGTCTGGCTATGCTCTATCTTCACCACACAAAATATTTAAATCATGCACAACCCCGATGACAAGGCAAAGCAATTTTTTCATACTTTTGATGTTCTCAAACTTTTTCAATCTTCACGCAATATATGAGCATGAGCCATGGATATAACACTTTATGTGGAATAGAATGGTGGTTGTGGAGAAGACAAAAAAGGAGAAGATAGTCTCACATCAACTAGGCGTATCAACGGGCTATGGAGATGCCCATCAATAGATATCAATGTGAGTGAGTAGGGATTGCCATGCAACAGATGCACTATAGCTATAAGTATATGAAAGCTCAACAAAAGAAACTAAGTCGGTGTGCATCCAACTCATTTGCTCATGAAGACCTAGGGCATTTTGAGGAAGCCCATCATTGGAATATACAAGCCAAGTTATATAATGAAAAATTCCCACTAGTATATGAAAGTGATATCATAGGAGACTCTCTATCATGAAGATCATGGTGCTACTTTGAAGCACAAGTGTGGAAAAAGCATAGTAGCATTGTCCCTTCTCTCTTTTTCTCTCATTTTTTTATTTGGGCCTTTTTTCTTGGCCTCTTTTTTTCGTCTAGAGTCTCATCCCGGCTTATGGGGGAATCATAGTCTCCATCATCCTTTCCTCACTTGGGACAATGCTCTAATAATTATGATCATCACACTTTATTTACTTACAACTCAAGAATTACAACTCAATACTTAGAACAAAATATGACTCTCTGTGAATGCCTCCAGCGGTGTACTGGGATGTGCAATGATGCATGAGCGACATGTATGAAGAATTATGAATGGTGGCTTTGCCATAAATACGATGTCAACTACATGATCATGCAAGCAATATGACAACGATGAAGCGTGTCATAATAACGGAACGGTGGAAAGTTACATGGAAATATATCTCGGAATGTCTATGGAAATGCCATAATAGGTAGGTATGGTGGCTGTTTTGAGGAAGGTATATGATGGGTCTATGGTACCGGCGAAAGTTGCGTGATACTAGAGAGGCTAGAAATGGTGGAAGGGTGAGAGTGCGTATAATCCATGGACTCAACATTAGTCATAAAGAACTCACATACTTATTGCAAAAATCTATTAGTTATCGAAACAAAGTATTACATGCATGCTCCTGGGGGGATAGATTGGTAGGAAAAGACCATCGCTCGTCCCGGACCGCCACTCATAAGGAAGACAATCAATAAATAAATCATGCTCCGACTTCATCACATAACGTTTCACCATACGTGCATGCTACGGGAATCACAAACTTCAACACAAGTATTTCTCAAATTCACAACTACTCAACTATCATGACTCCAATATCTCCATCTCCAAAACAATTATCAAGTATCAAACTTCTCATAGTATTCAATGCACTTCTATGAAAGTTTTTATATTAAAGCAAATTTCCATGTTGTTATAAAGGAATCTCAAAATAATATAAGTGAAGCATGAGAGATCAATTATTTCTATAAAATAAAACCACCACCGTGCTCTAAAAGATATAAGTGAAGCACTAGAGCAAAAACTATATAGCTCAAAAGATATAAGTGAAGCATATAGAGTATTCTAATAAATTTCAAATCATGTGAGTCTCTCTCAAAAGGTGTGTACATCATGGATGATTGTGGTAAACTAAAAAGAAAAGACTCAAATCATACAATACGCTCCAAGCAAAACACATATCATGTGGTGAATAAATATATAGCTCCAAGTAAAGTTACCGATAGATGAAGACAAAAGAGGGGATGCCTTCCGGGGCATCCCCAAGCTTAGGATTTTTGGTGTCCTTGAATTTTACCTTGGGGTGCCATGGGCATCCCAAAGCTTAGAATCTTGCCACTCCTTGTTCTATAATCCATCAAATCTTTACCCAAAACTTGAGAACCTCACAACACAAAACTCAAAATAGAAAATCTCGTGAGCTCCTTAGCGAAAAAAACAAAACACCACTTCAAGGTACTGTAATGAACTCATTATTTATTTATATTGGTGTTAAACCTACTGTATTCCAACTTCTCTATGGTTTATAAACTCTTTTACTAGCCATAGATTCATCAAAATAAGCAAACAACACACGAAAAACAGAATCTGTCAAAAACAGAACAGTCTATAGTAATCTGCAGGTTTCGACCACTTCTGGAACCCCAAAAATTCTAAAATAAATTTTTGGACGTGAGTAATTTATATATTAATCATCTTAAAAAATAATTAACCAAATAGAACCTTCCAAATAAAAATGGCAGCGATTCTCGTAAAGCACTAAAGTTTCTATTTTTTACAGCAAGATCAAAAAGACTTTCCCCAAGTCTTCCCAACGGTTCTACTTGGCACAAGCACTAATTAAACACAAAAAACACAACCAAAACAGAGGCTATATAAATTATTTATTACTAAACAGGAGCAAAAAGCAAGTAATAAAAATAAAATTGGGTTGCCTCCCAACAAGCGCTATCGTTTAACACCCCTAGCTAGGCATAAAAGCAAGGATAGATCTAGGTATTGCCATCTTTGGTAGGCAATCCATAAGTGGCTCTCATAATAGATTCATATGGTATTTTAATTTTATTTCTAGGGAAGTGTTCCATGCCTTTCCTTAACGGAAATTGGAATCTAATATTCTCTTCCTTCATATCAATAATTGCACCAATCGTTCTAAGGAAAGGTCTACCAAGAATAATATGACATGAAGGATTGCAATCTATGTCAAGAACAATGAAATCTACGGGCACATAGTTCCTATTTGCAACAATAAGAACATCATTAATTCTTCCCATAGGTTTCTTAATAGTGGAATCCGCAAGGTGCAAGTTTAAAGAACAATCATCAAAATCACGGAAACCTAGCAAATCACACAAATTTTTTGGAATCGTGGGAACACTAGCACCCAAATCACACAAAGCATAGAACTCATGATCTTTGATTTTAATTTTTATTGTAGGTTCCTACTCATAATAAAGTTTTCTAGGGATAGAAACTTCCAACTGAAGCTTTTCTTCATAAGATTGCATCAAAGCATCAATGATATGTTTAGTAAAGGCTTTATTTTGACTATAAGCACGAGGAGAATTTAGCACGGATTGCAACAAGGAAATACAATATATCAAAGAGCAATTATAATAATTAAATTTCTTGAAATCCAAAATAGTGGGTTCATTGATATCTAAAGTTTTAATCTCTTCAATCCCACTTTTACCAATTTTTGCATCAAGATCTAAAAATTCCGAACTTTTGGAATGCCTTCTAGGTAAAGGTGACTCATCTCCAGTCCCATAATTATCAAGATTCATATTGCAAAACAAAGATTTAATAGGATACACATCAATAACTTTTAGATCTTCATATTTATTATCATGAAAACTAGAAGAACACGCTTTCACAAAGCAATCTTTCTTAGCATGCATCCTAGCGGTTCTTTCTTTGCACTCATCAATGGAAATTATCATGGCTTTGAGAGACCCATTGATATCATACTTAGGTGGAATAGATCTAAGTTTCAAAGAATCAACATCAAGAGAAATTCTATCAACGTTCCTAGCCAATTCATCAATCCTAAGCAATTTTTCTTCAATCAAAGCATTGAAACTCTTTTGTGAAGTAATAAATTCTTTAATATTAGATTCAAAATCAGAGGGCATCTTATTATAATTTCCATAAGAATTGTTGTAGGAATTACCATAATTATTAGAGGAATTACTAGGAAACGGCCTAGGATTAAAATTACCTCTATACGCGTTATTACCAAAATTGTTCCTACCAACAAAATTCACATCCATAGATTCATTATTATTCTCAATCAAAGTAGACAAAGACATATCATTATGATAAGTAGGAGCACATTTATTAGCAAATAATTTCATAAGTTCATCCATCTTTCCACTCAAAACATTAATCTCTTCAATTGCATGCACTTTTTACTAGTAGATCTTTCAGTGTGCCATTGAGAATAATTAACCATAATATTATCTAGGAGTTTAGTAGATTCTCCTAAAGTGATTTCCATAAAAGTGGCTCCCGCGGCCGAATCTAAAAGATTTCTAGAAGCAAAATTCAATCCAGCATAAAAAAATTTGTATAATCATCCAAAGATTCAAATCATGTGTAGGGCAATTACGTATCATTAATTTCATCATCTCCCATGATTGTGCAACATGTTCATGATCAAGTTGCTTAAAATTCATAATAGCTTTTCTAAGAGAGATGATCTTAGCGGGAGGAAAATACTTAGAGAGAAAAGCATCTTTGCACTTATTCCATGAATCAATACTACTTTTAGGCAAAGTCGAAAACCAAGCTTTAGCACAATCTCTAAGGGAAAAGGGAAATAGTTTCAATTTAACAATATCATTGTCCACATCTTTCTTCTTTTGAATCTCACATAAATCAACAAATCTATTTATATGGGTAGCGGCATCTTCACTAGGAAGGCCGGCGAATTGATCTTTCATGACAAGATTCAACAAAGCAGCATTAATTTCACAAGATTCAACATCGGTAGGAGGATCAATCGGAGTGCTAAGAAAATCATTTTTGTTGGTATTGGTAAAGTCACACAATTTAGTATTATCTTGAGCCATTGTGACAAGCAAGCAATCCAACACACAAGCAAACAAGAAACAGGCAAAAAGGCAAATAGAAAAAAGAGAGGGGGAACGGAAAAAGAGAGGGCGAATAAAATGGCAAGGGTGAAGTGGGGGAGAGGAAAACGAGATTCAAATGGCAAATAATGTAATGCGAGGGATAAGAGTTTGTGATGGGTACTTGGTATGTCTTGACTTCTGCGTAGACTCGGCAACGGTGCCAGAAATGGCTCATTAGCGGGAGTCAAATCTTGACTTGACTTGGCGCGAATCTCCCCGGCAACGGCGCCAGAAATGGCTCGTTGTCGGGAGTCAAATCTTGACTTGACTTGGCGCAAATCTCCCCGGCAACGGCGCCAGAAATCCTTCTTGCTACCTCTTGAGCACTGCGTTGGTTTTCCCTTGAAGAGGAAAGGGTGATGCATTAAAGTAGCGTAAGTATTTCCCTTAGTTTTTGAGAACCAAGGTATCAATCCAGTAGGAGATCACACTCGAGTCCCACGCATCTACAGAAACAAATAAGAACCTCGCAACCAACGCGATAAAGGGGTTGTCAATCCCTGCACGCTTACTTACGAGAGTGAGATCTGATAGATATGATAAGGTAATATTTTTGGTATTTTTATGATAAAGAGAAATAAAGATGCAAAGTAAAATAAACGGTGAAAGAAATAACTAAGTGTTGGAAGATTAATATGATGGAAGATAGACCCGGGGGCCATAGGTTTCACTAGTGGCTTCTCTCAAGAGCATAAGTATTATGGTGGGTAAACGAATTACTGTCGAGCAATTGATAGAATTGAGCATAGATATGAGAATATCTAGGTATGATCATGTATATAGGCATCACGTCCACGACAAGTAGACCGAGACGATTCTGCATCTAGTACTATTACTCCACACATCGACCGCTATCCAGCATGCATCTAGAGTATTAAGTTCATAAGAACAAAGTAATGCTTTAGGTAAGATGACATGATGTAGAGGAATAAACTCATGCAATATGATATAAACCCCATCTTTTTATCCTCGATGGAAACAATACAATACGTGCCTTGTCGCCCCTACTGTCACTAGGAAAGGACACCACAAGATTGAACCCAAAGCTAAGCACTTCTCCCATTGCAAGAAAGATCAATCTAGTAGGCCAAACCAAACTGATAATTCGAAGAGACATGCAAAGGTAAACCAATCATACATAAAATAATTCAGAGGAGATTCAAATATTGTTCATAGATAAACTTGATCATAAACCCACAATTCATCGGATCTCGACAAACACACTGCAAAAGAAGATTATATCGAATAGATCTCCAAGAAGATCAAGGAGAACTTTGTATTGAGATCCAAAGAGAGAGAAGAAGCCATCTAGCTAATAACTATGGACCTATAGGTCTGAAGTAAAATACTCACACATCACCGGAGAGGCCATTGAGTTGATGTAGAGGCCCTTCGTGGTCAACGCCCTCTCCGGCGGAGCTCCGGAAAAGGCCCCAAGATGGGATCTCTTGAGTACAGAAGGTTGCTGCGGTGGAATTAGGTTTTTGTGGTGCTCCTGGATGTTTGGGGGGTACGTTGATATATATAGGAGGAAGAAGTACGTCGGTGGAGCAACGAGGGGCCCACGAGGGTGGAGGGTGCGCCCAGGGGGGTAGGCACGCCCCCTGCCTCATGCCCTCCTCGATCGTTTCTTGACGCCCACTCCATGTCTCCTGGATCATGTTTGTTGAGAAAATCACGTTCCCGAAGGTTTCATTCTGTTTGGACTCCGTTTGATATTTCTTTTCTTTGAAACCCTAAAATAGGCAAAAAACAGCAATTTGGGTTGTGCCTCCGGTTAGTAGGTTAGTCCCAAAAAATGATATAAAAGTGTAAAATAAAGCCCATTAACATCCAAAATAGATAATATAATAGCATGGAGCAATCAAAAATTATAGATATGTTGAAGACGTATCAATAAGCTCAAACCCAAATCGGAGAAGTGCGTCTTCATAGGATACCCAAAGAACTGTTGGGTACACCTTCTATCACAGATTTGAAGGCAAGATTTTTGTTGCTAAGAATGGATCCTTTCTAGAGAAGGAGTTTCTCTCGAAAGAAATGAGTAGGAGGAAAGTAGAACTTGATGAGGTAATTGTACCTTCTCTCGAATTAGAAAGTAGCTCATCACAGAAATCAGTTCCAGTGATGCCTACACCAACTAGAGAGGAAGCTAATAATAAATGATCATGGAAACTTCAGATCAAGTTACTACCGAACCTCGTAGGTCAACCAAAGTACGTTCCGCACCAGAGTGGTATGGTAATCTTGTTCTGGAAGTTATGTTACTAGACCATGATGAACGTACAAACTATGAGGAAGCGATGATGAGCCCAGATTCCATGAAATGGCTTGAGGCCATGAAATCTGAGATGGGATCCATGTATGAGAACAAAGTGTCGGTGTCAAAACCGGCGGATCTTGGGTAGGGGGTCCCGAACTGTGCGTCTAGGTCGGATGGTAACAGGAGGCAGGGGACACGATGTTTTGCCCAGGTTCGGGCCCTCTTGATGGAGGTAAAACCCTACGTCCTGCTTGATTAATATTGATGATATGGGTAGTACAAGAGTAGATCTACCACGAGATCAGAGAGGCTAAACCCTAGAAGCTAGCCTATGGTATGATTGTTGTTCGTCCTACGGACTAAAACTCTCCGGTTTATATAGACACCGGAGAGGGCTAGGGTTACACAGAGTCGGTTACAATGGTAGGAGATCTACATATTCGTATCGCCAAGCTTGCCTTCCATGCTAAGGAAAGTCCCTTCCGGACACGGGACGAAGTCTTCAATCTTGTATCTTCATAGTCCAGGAGTCCGGCCGAAGGTATAGTCCGGCCATCCGGACACCCCCTAATCCAGGACTCCCTTAGTAGCCCCTGAACCAGGCTTCAATGACGACGAGTCCGACGCGCAGATTGTCTTCGACATTGCAAGGTGGGTTCCTCCTCCAAGTACTCCATAGAAGATTTTGAACACAAAGGTAGTGTCCGGCTCTGCAAAATAAGTTTCCACATATTGCCATAGAGAGAATAATATTTACACAAATCTAATCTGCTGACGTATTCCGTAGCGTGACATCACACCATGGCCAAGTCTTTATTCGAATCGTTTTATTGTCCCACCTTAGCACGTTTAGCGAGGCGGTTTCCTTGGCACGTCTTGTTAAAGCAGAGATCGTGTCCCCTTATTCCGGGATTCTCATCAATACGGGCGTGGGTAACCCAACCGTACCTGTTGGTATATTTTCTCGATCAAAGGCGAGTCCCAAACGGTCACGGGGAAGGCCCTTGGTATTCAACCTCTTATAAAGAGACCAAGGCCTTACTCCTTTCTTTCAATCTCAAACGAGTTCGCCCTTCGCCTCGAGTTCCAACACCCAAGGCTCCAGATTTCAAGCGCTTCAGACCTTCGACAATATCCGGTTCCGACCTTCGAGGCCGATGGATGCCCTCCTCCGTCACGGAGGAGGACGTGCTGAAGTTGAGAGAGGCCAGGTTCTTGACCGGCGAAATCTCGCATAGGCTGCCTGCTCAAGGGCAGGTCATTCCCACTCCCCAGCCCGGTGAGAGTGTGGTGTTCATGTCTCACTTCCTTCGGGGGCTAGGCTTCCCGACGGATCCCTTCATGAGGGGGCTCATGTATTATTATGGGCTGGAATTTCACGACTTAGCCCCGGAGTCCATCCTCCATATTTCCTCATTCATTGTCGTGTGTGAAGCCCTCCTCCGTATCACTCCTCACTTCGGACTATGGCTCAAGACCTTCAAAGTAGAGCCGAAGATGATTGAGGGACGGCATGCGGAGTGCGGAGGTGCTTTTATAAGCAAGAAGGCTAGTACTCCATGGCCCGAGGGCTCTTTACAAGAGGAGTCCAACTTATGGCAGTGAGAGTGGTTTTATATTACTGCTCCCAGGGCCCCTAAGTGGGTGGCGCCACCTACCTTTCGCTCGGGTCCCCCACCACGACTGGCGTCATGGGTCAATACGGGGCTGGACTGGGGGCCGGCAAAGGACGTGCCCCTGTTGCAGGGCCACATCCGAGATCTCCTAGAAAGAGACATCATTCTGGTAATGGTGACGCAGGTTATATTAATTCGCCGAGTTCTGCCATGCAAACATCGCCCCCTCCGCCTGTGGGAGTTCAACCCGGAGGGACCACGAGTTCTCCAACATTTTCTTGGCATGACTCCCGTGGAGATGTACAAATTGTTCTTCGGACCACAAGTAGTGTGTCCGGATTCTACGGAGGACGCAGGTCTGAGCTGCAATCGTCCAGATACTCAAGTAAGTAGCCTTGTGCCCGGACTCGCTATCCGTATATTTATCGTAAAATTGCCCCTAAAAGATTTGTCCTTTAAACAGGAGTGGATAGCGAAAGCAAAGCTAATCAGGTGTCCGGCCCCCCTCCACGAGACCATGCCGGGTCCCGTGCTAGTCAGGATGTTGGAGGTTGTGCCTTCAAAGGGTCCCGTTGCAAGCTTCTTGAAAAAGAAGATCGGGCGGAACAGACGGACCTGAAGAAGGCCGTTGCCGATGCCAAGGATGCTCGCTCTGCGATGAGAGCTGTGAAGGAGGAGCTGCGTCAGGCCGGAGAAATCGCGGCTGGAAAGCCCTTTATGCTGCGGAGGAAGTTCTGTGATCCTAAACATGCTCCATTAGACCAGATGTGGAGTACGGCGGGCACCTATCTGGATTTAGCAGCGAGTGCTGCAGATGCGGCTGAGCACTTCCGAGATCAAGAAGATTGCGAAGTGGAAAAGCTCTTCTGGTCGCAGTTCCACAATCCAGAGCGTCCACTGTCATTAGCCGATCGTTTGGCCGAATGGGCCGAGCTAAATAGGTTGTCCAGACTCGCCATGAAATATGTCGTGAGTCATCTATGGCTAGAGAGACCAGAGCCAAAAAGTTATTTCAACTTGGTGCAGCAGTTCCTTGGTGCGGCGCCGCATATCAATGCGATGAAGAGGTCATCGTGCATATAGGGTGCGCGGATGGCTCTTGCCCGTGTCAAGACATACTGGGCGGAAATGGAAGCCACCGCTGTTGCATCCCCAGACTCGGATGGAAGCCGAGTACCTGCCGAGCGCTATTTTCAAGAAGTTCTGCAAGGCGCTCGTTTAATAGAGACGCAGTGCTCGAAGGATACTATATTAGAATAGCATGTATTATTGTAAAAAAATATTTTGATAAATTATAGAAGCTTTTTATACTTGTGCCTGCAAGTATAATGATACCTCCTGTGCGGCCGTTTAACATATATGTATATATAATCTGAAAGATGGCAGTCGTCAGCTTCAGCCCCCACGCACATAATGCGGGGGTGTTCGCAGAAGGCGCATTTTCACACTTGATCCAACGTCTTGGTCCTACAAAGGAGGTGATAGCGCAGCGAACTAGGCAATCGGACTATGATGCTTTATCACTTTCACTTAGCCATAGGAGTTTGACATTGAGGCTACTTATATAGCCCCTGGTGGCGCCTGCGCTCGCCCAAACTCAGGGCACGTATGTGCCTCGCCGGGAAACGGCCCTTCGTTAATGTGGAGGAATCCTAAAGATTCCGGTATGTCATCGAGTGGTTGACCAGTCTCACGCTATATCATGACAGTCAGTTTTCGGCTTTCTCTACTGAGGTGCTCGCCTGGCCGAACCGGGGCACAATCGCAGTAGTTCTCCTGGTGCCGCCTTAGCCGATAGAGCGGAACGTAAGGCAGCAAAACACAGGAGCCGGGCAAACCCAACGTTTGACCAAAGACATGATTCGGAGCTGATGCATATAAGGCCAAACTCGCGACGCCGAACACTCCCTAGGGTATTCGGTCTTTATGAGGGCGGGCGGGATAACACCCTTAGTAATAAGCCCCTAGTGTTCAGGTATGCGCAAAACTCTGATGTGGCCACATGCCAAAACACCAGCCTCCTCCTTGGTTATACCAAGAAACCAGGGGATGTGTATCAACAAGAGACAGTAAAAAAGGTTTACACAGGGTCTTAATCTGAAAAGAATCCTTGGAACGGGTCCCTGCTGCATGTCTGCGCCTGTGTCTCCATTGTGTCGTATCCTGGACGGACGTAGCACGGTGTTCATCTGTAAAAGAGAGGAACTTAGTTAAAGAAAGATCGTGCCGAACATGAGTTATACTAAATAGACAAAGTATAAATCGAAATGGGTAAAATTGAGCTTTATTGTCTCTTGTTTTATATGCGCGGAGCCCCTAGTACAGGGGTATACGGCTATTAAGCCTTTATCAATTGTATGTTTATGCCGGACTCGTCTAGCCGTGTCCGTGGTCTTGACGACCTGTTTAGATGCTTTTGGCTGGTGAAGCCGCTTTATTGTGGGGCTGTCAAGGCAGCCGCATTGTTTTCCATGCTGGAGGAACACTCAATGTTTTCCCTTTAATGAGATGATGCCTCGTGGACCGGGCATCTTAAGCGTGAGAGATGCATAATGCGGTATTGCGTTAAAGCGAGCGAAAGCTTCGCGTACCAGCAGTGCTTGGTAGCTACTTGAGAATGGGGCGATGTGGAAAGTTAGCTGTTCGCAACGGAAGTTATCGGGGGAGCTGAACATAACTTCTAGCCAGAGAGCACCCATGCAACGGACATCCGGGCCTGGCGTTACCCCTTGAAAGGAGGTTTTGCTATGGCGAATTTTTGTTGGGTCTATCCCCATGTTGCGGATTGTGTCCTGGTATAACAGGTTTAGACCACTGCCACCGTCCATCAGGACATTTGTAAAATGGAGTCCGCCGATTATTGGATCTAATACCAAGGCAGTCCAGCCTACGTTCCGGATACTTCTAGAGTAATCCTGATGGTCGAAGGTGATTGGTTTTAACAACCATTGGCGAGACTCCTTTGGGATAGGTCATATGGCGCGTATCTCTGGTGGCGCCGTTCTGTTTGTCACGTGAAGTAAGTTCACTGTTTTTACTTCTTGTGGGAAATCCTTTTGTTTCCTGGTGCTCTGCTTGTGGGGTTCGTCGTCCTCCTCACTTGGTGTGTCGAGCCCCTTGTGTTCGGCGTTGAGCTTGCCGGCTTGCTTGAAAACCCAACAATCTCTGTGGGTATGGTTCGCAGGCTTCCCGGGAGTACTGTGTATTTGACATATCTTGTCCAAAATTTTGGTTAAGTTGGATAGCTCGTCCCTGTTATCCTTGAGGGGCGGCTTTCTCTGATTCTGCCACGAGCTTTTGAATCCGGCGTTGACCGCCATGCTCTTTGGGCTGTTTCCCTTATTCCGGCGCTGGTCCTTGCTGCGTCGGGGTTTTCCGTTTCCATCCCTAACTTCGGATGTACTTGGGTCACTGGTGCTGCATCTTGCCAACCAGCTGTCCTCTCCTGTGCAAAAGCGGGTCATGAGGCTTGTCAATCCGGCCATTGTTCTTGGCTTTTCTTGGCCGAGGTGTCTGGCGAGCCATTCGTCTCGAACGTTGTGCTTAAAAGCTGCTGGGGCTTCGGCGTCCTGACAATCGACTATCTGATTCTTTTTAGTAAGAAATCTGTTCTAGAATTTCCGGGCTGTTGAGTTATGTGACTGAGATCGTCTGCATCCGGAGGGCGGACATAGGTCCCTTGAAAATTTGCCCTGAAAGCATCCTCAAGCTCTTCCCAACTTCCAATGGTGTTTTCGAGAAGGCTTTTGAGCCAATGCCGGGCTGGCCCTTTAAGCTTGAGGGGTAAGTATTTTATGGCGTGGAGGTCATCTCCTCTGGCCATGTGTATGTGGAGGATATAATCCTTGATCCAGACCCCAGGGTCTGTTGTTCCGTCGTACGCCTCTATGTTTACGAGCTTGAATCCCGCTGGAAATTCATGGTCCAGCACCTCATCGGTGAAACATAGGGGGTGCGCGGCACCCCTGCATTTGGGTGTGCCGTGATGTTCGGATATTTGTTGTGTTGCATTGCTTACTAGAGATTGCTTTCTTGGCCCGTATATAGATTTGGCTGGGCCGTCTTTTTGATGTGGATCCTTTGGTGGATCGTGTACCGGCTTGTGTGCGGCGCCGCTTGCCGTTCCATGCTGGCCATGCGGTCATCCATCCGACCGGATGTCTTTCCTATTTTTTGACTGCGGGGGCTCTAAGGCCTCCTCGTCAAATTCAGGCAGTAGCTTTCGTTTTGGATAGCTTTTTGTGCGGCGACTTCCGGCATGTTTGTCTGCGGTGTTGCGTAGTTTGCTCCATCTGATTCTGAGTGCATCTTCCGCAGTTTTGAGCTTCCGCTTCTGCTTTTTCAGGCTATGCACAGTGGCGACGAGCCTTTTGTGGAGGTTCTTCTGCTCCATGAGTTTATCCGGCGTAAGGTTGTCCGGACTTTTGTTTTTGCCGGGGATGGGGTGTTCGGTTTGTTTATCCAAGTTTCCCTGTTCGGACGCTTGCTCAAAGGCATGTTCGTTGTCCGCCGGCTCGTCCTGCTCTATGGCTGGGTCTGTATGGCTGTTGTCTCTGTCGAGGCGGGGCTTGGAGCGGCGCTTGCGTCGCCGCTTTGATTGCTTTTCGAGTGAACGATCCCTCGTTGCATCCCTGTGTTCCTCATCGTCGCTTCCTTTGGGTGTGCCACCATGTATACATCATGAGATGAGGTGGCTGTCTAGTGCCCTATAGGCGTTGGTTCGTGTTCATCTCCTACATCGTCGTCCATACCGTCGATGTCTTCGGAGTCGAAGTTGAGCATGTCGTTTAAATTATCGGCAGTGGCTACGAAGTGGGTGGTGGGTGGGCTTTGAATTTCTTCATCATCCGCATCCCAACCTTGTTGACCATAGTCCGTCCAGGGCTCTCCTGATAAAGAGAGAGACTTTAATGAATTAAGAATGTCGCCGAAGGGCGAGTGCTGAAAGATGTCCGCGGCGGTGAACTCCATGATCGGCGCCCAATCGGGTTCGATCAGTCGGGGCGCGGAGGGCTCGGAGTCTGGAGAGGAGTCCGGCTCCTTGCAGTCACGGGCTTTGCAGAGAATAGGGCTGGTGTTCGGCTCGATCGCCGTAGAGATTGCAGCCCCCGAGGCGGTGTCTAACCACCCATCCTCGATTGGTGTGATTGGCTCCGAGCTAGGGGTCGGAGCAGACACAGGTGCGGCCTCCAGGGCACTGTTCGGCGGCAGAGCTAAATCATGCCCATCGTGACAGTGCGGCGCACTCGGCTGTGGCCCGAGTCCGTCGAAGATCGAGTCTCCGCGGATGTCGGCCGTGTAGTTCAAACTTCCAAATCTGACCAGATGGCCAGGGGCGTAGCTTTCGATCTGCTCCAGATGGCCAAGCGAATTGGCCCGTGGTGCAAAGCCGCCGAATACGAAGATCTGTCCGAGGAGAAAAGTCTCACCCTGGATCGCATCACTGTTGATGATCGGAGAAGCCATCGGGCCTAAAAGTGACGACACAGAGGAACTCTCAATGAAAGCACCAATGTCGGTGACAAAACCGGCGTATCTCGGGTTGGGGGTCCTGAACTGTGCGTCTAGGTCGACTGCTAACAGGAGGCAGGGGACACGATGTTTTACCCAGGTTCGGGCCCTCTTGATGGAGGTAAAACCCTACATCCTGCTTGATTAATATTGATGATATGGGTAGTACAAGAGTAGATCTACCACGAGACCAGAGAGGCCAAACCCTAGAAGCTAGCCTATGGTATGATTGTTGTTCGTCCTACGGACTAAAACTCTCTGGTTTATATAGACACCGGAGAGGGCTAGGGTTATACAGAGTCGGTTACAATGGTAGGAGACCAACATATCCGTATCGCCAAGCTTGCCTTCCACGCCAAGGAAAGTCCCTTCTGGACACGGGACGAAGTCTTCAATCTTGTATCTTCATAGTCCAGGAGTCCGGCCAAAGGTATAGTCCGGCCATCCGGACACCCCCTAATCCAGGACTCCCTCACAAAGTATGGACTTTGGTTGACTTGCCCGATGATCAGCGAGCCATAGAGAATAAATGGATATTCAAGAGGAAGATGGACACTGATGGTAGTGTTACTATCTACAAAGCTCGACTTGTCGCAAAAGTTTTTCGACAAGTTCAAAGTGTTGACTACGATGAGATTTTTTCACTCGTAGCGATGCTTAAGTCTGTCCGAATCATGTTAGCAATTGTCACATTTTATGATTATGAAATTGGCAAATGGATGTCAAAACTGCATTCCTTAATGGATTTTTTAAAAAAGAGTTGTATATGATGCAACGAGAAGGTTTTGTCGATCCTAAAGGTGCTAACAAAGTGTGCAAGCTCCGGTGATCCATTTATGGACTGGTGCAAGCCTCTCGGAGTTGGAATATACGCTTTGATAGTGTGATCAAAGCATATGGTTTTATACAGACTTTTGGAGAAGTTTGTATTTACAATAAAGTGAGTGGGAGCACTACAACCTTTCTGATAAGTATATGTGAATGACATATTGTTGATCGAAAATGATGTAGAATTTTCTGGAAAGCATAAAGGAGTGTTTGGAAGGATTTTTTCAAAGAAAGACCTCGGTGAAGCTGCTTACATATTGAGCATCAAGATCTATAGAGATAGATCAAGACGCTTGATAAGATTTTTCAATGAGAACATACCTTGACAAGATTTTGAAGTAGTTCAAAATGGAACGGTCAAAGAAGGATTTCTTGCCTGTGTTGCAAGGTGTGAAGTTGAGTAAGACTCAAAACCCGACCACGACAGAATATAGAAAGAGAATGAAAGACATTCCCTATGCCTTAGTCATAGGTTCTATAAAGTATGCCATATTGTATACCAGACCTATTGTGTACCTTGCCATGAGTTTGGTAAAGGGGTACAATAGTGATCCAGGAGTAGATCACTGGACAGTGGTCAAAATTATCCTTAAAGGACTAAGGAAATATTTCTCGGTTATGGAGGTGATAAAGAGTTCATCGTAAAGAGTTACGTCGATGCAAAGCTTTAACACCGATCTGGATGACTCTGAGTCTCAATCTGGATACATATTGAAAGTGGGAGCGATTAGCTAGAGTAGCTCCATGCAGAGCATTACAGACATAGAAATTTGCAAAATACATACGGATCTGAATGTGGCAGACCCGTTGTCTAAACTTCTCTCACAAGCAAAACATGATCACACCTTAGTACTCTTTGGGAGTTAATCACATAGAAATGTGAACTAGATTATTGACTCTAGTAAACCCTTTGGGTGTTAGTCACATGGAGATGTGAACTAATCACATAAAGATATGAACTATTGGTGTTAAATCACATGGCGATGTGTACTAGATTATTGACTCTAGTGCAAGTGGGAGACTGAAGGAAATATGCTCAAGAGGCAATAATAAAGTTGTTATTTTATATTTCTTTATATCATGATAAATGTTTATTAATCATGCTAGAATTGTATTAACCGGAAACTTGATACATGTGTGGATACATAAACAAAACACCGTGTCCCTAGTAAGCCTCTACTAGACTAGCTCGTTAATTAAAGATGGTTAAGTTTCCTAACTATGGACATGAGTGGTCATTTGATAACGGGATCACATCATTAGGAGAATGATGTGATGGAAAGGACCCATCCTTAGCTTAGCATTATGATCGTCTAGTTTTATTGCTATTGCTTTCTTCATGACTTATACATGCATATTCCTCTGACTATGAGATTATGCAACTCCCGAATACCGGAGGACCACATTGTGTGCTATCAAACGTCACAACGTAACTGGGTGATTATAAAGATGCTCTACACGTGTCTCCAAAGGTGTTTTTTGGGTTGGCATAGATCAAGATTAGGATTTGTCACTCTGTGTATCGGAGAGGTATCTCTGGGCCCTCTCGGTAATGCACATCACTATAAGCCTTGCAAGCAATGTGACTAATGATTTAATCGCGGAATGATGCATTACGGAACGAGTAAAGAGACTTGCCGACAACGAGATTGAACTAGGTATGATGATACCGACGATCGAATCTCGGGCAAGTAACATACTGATGACAAAGGGAATGACGTATGTTGTTATGCGGTTTGACCGACAGATCTTCGTAGAATATATAGGAACCAATATGAGTATCTAGGTTCTGCTATTGGTTATTGATCGAAGATGTGTCTCGGTCATGTCTACATAGTTCTCGAACCCATAGGGTTCGCACGCTTAACGTTCGATGATGATTTGTATTATGTGTTATGTGTTTTGGTGACCGAAGTTTGTTCGGAGTCCCGGGTGAGATCACGGACATGACAAGGAGTATCTAGATAGTCGAGAGGTAAAGATTGATATAATGGAAGGTAGTATTCGGACACCTGAAGAGTTCTGGAGTGTATCAAGTACATACCGGAGTACCGGAGGGGTTACCGGAACCCCCGGGGAAAGATATGGACCATATGGGCCATAGGAGGGAGGCTAACCAACCCACAAGGGGCTGGTGCGCCCCCCACAAGGGACGAGGCCGAATCGGACTAGGGAAGGGGGCGCCACCCCCTTTCCTTCTCCTACTCCCTCTCCTTCCCCCCTTCATGAGAAGGAAAAGAAGGGGGGCGAATCCTACTAGGACTGCGAGTCCTAGTAGGACTCCCCCTTATGGCGCGCCCCCTAGGGCCAGCCTCCTCCCTCTCCCTCCTTTATATACGTGGGCAGGGCACCCCTTGGAGACACAACAATTGTTCCAAGCCGTGTGCGGCGTCTCTCTCCACGGTTTACTCCTCCGTTCATATTCACGTAGTGCTTAGGCGAAGCCCTGCACGGATCACATCAGCATCACCGTCACCATGTCGTCGTGCTGACGAAACTCTCCCTCAACCCTCTGCTGGATCAAGAGTTCGAGGGACGTCATCAAGCTGAACGTGTGCTGAACTCAGAGGTGACGTACGTTCGGTACTGGATCGGTTGGATCGCGAAGACGTTCGACTACATCAACCGCGTTAACATAACGCTTACGCTTTTGGTCTACAACGGTATGTGGACACACTCTCCCCGTCTCGTTGCTATGCATCTCCTAAATAGATCTTGCATGATCGTAGAATTTTTTTTTGAAATACTGCGTTCCCCAACAATTACTGATTGTATTTATGTACTGATATACATCATACAAATAGCTTCGAATGTTGGTTGTCGTATGGGATCCAAGAACAGAGAGATGGAAAATATGACATATGAGTGATGTTTATCGTTGGATCTCCTCCTATTTCACGAGACTCCGTCACATGTAATATTTAAAAGATGTTAGAGCATCTCCAGTAACTACCTTGTTTTAGGGTAGTAAACGATTTTATGATTGTTTGATGAAATAAATAGCCTCCAACAGCTAAATAATTTGCAAAAAGAAAATTTTGGACAACCCTAAAATGTAGCACAAGTGTTGTAAATATACAACACTTGGCCGGCTAATGCAAAATCGCATGACTGCCCCCTCGCCACGCTAAATCGAAGCCGTTTGCCCCCAGGCCTCCACCCCGCTAAAGGCCACCGCCACCGCTCCGCTGCCAAAGGCCACCGCCGCCCGCCCCCGACCCCGCCACCTCGGACGGCCACTGAAGCATTCGTCGCCCATGCAATATTGCATCAGCCGCCCCTCCCATTTCGACCAATTTCAGCCAACCGCATCATTTGCCCCGAAGCGACCCAATATAAATCCAAAATTGACCTCAAAGTCTTAGCATTCTGCATATTAGCCCTCATGAGGATCAACAAAATCATCAATGAAGTGAAGATCATCTGAGGGGGGGAGGGGAGGGGCATCTCTACAAAACTTTGCTCCCGAATATTTCCATTCTCCTTGGCATGCGTTAGTACAGCAGTCAAACTCTCCATACATAATGGGAACATGCAAGGAGATAAAGGGTCACCCTGTTGTAATCCTCTCGTAGGCTTGAAACTCTCGTATTCTTATGCATTAAACTGAACCCAATATTCAACAATGGATACACACTGGATAATAAAATTTACCCAATTATCCTGGAAACCCAGCTTTAGCATGATCTCCTTAAAAAAAATGCATTCAACCCTATCGCAAGCTTTATGCATATCAAGTTTGATTGCGTGCAACCCCTCTTTCTCTTACCTTTTATTTTAGTAAAACACTCACAAGCCACTAAAACACAACTCCATTGTTGTGTTATGTTGGCCGACATGCATATCAAAGTCTCACCTCAATGCCCTGCTTGTTCTTTTGGTCCAGAAGATACAAAGCATGTGTTATTTCTCTGTTACAAAGAAAGATGTTTGGAGAAGGTTAGGTTTGGATGAAATTATCGTGAGAGCATGTGAATTCGATCATGCGGACGAGGCGGTCATGGAGTTCTTACTTCTTATGCCTGAGCAGGATTTGTCTTCTGTGGAGATTTTGAACGCTCGAAACATGATCACCATCACTACCTAGTATCTGCGGTGGGAAGGACGTAAATAGGTCCATGAGCAAACAACCCAGAGCGCCTCTCCGATTTCTAGGATTCGGGCACTTACAACAAATTTTGTTATTGTTCCTCTCCAAGAGCGACAATAAAATGGGGTTGGAGTCCTCCCCCTGTGGAATTTGTAAAACTCAATGTTGATGCATATTTTGATCATGATCAGCTTAGGGGTACTGTCGGGGCCATCCTCAAGGTTGATAAAGGCAAATTCATTGCAGAGGGTTGGGTTGTCTCTTGCGCAAAGGGCGGGATGCAATAGTCTTATAATTAGTTCTGACATTTTGAAGGTCATTGACACCATAAAGAGCGGAGGATGTTCTACGGGCACAACAACAATGGTTTTTGACGACTGTTATCATTTTGCGTGTAATTTTCCTATTTTTGAGTATGATAATAGAGAAGCTCATGAATTGGCTAAGTTGGCTAGATTTTCTTTAATTTTTGATTGATTTGAGAAACCTTTGAATGATACTTTATACCCATTGAAGTATTTATAGGTTTAAGCCTAGATGATGTATCTGTTGCACCCATTGAACTATGTGGGTTTTTGTGTAATAGTTAATTAGTAATAAATATTTCTTTAATTGACTGGGTAATTCCCCTAAAAGAGACTGGGCAATAACCACCTTTTATAATTGAAATACTTTATAAGTCGTGAACTTGCTCTCGCTCGCAGGCTCGTATATTCCTTTGCCTTCGTTGTTGCTCTTCGTTGGTTGGTAAGCAGAAGAAAATGAATATCCAGGCCCCGGATAAACATGGATGGTCGATACCAGCCGGAAGCAGACATATAATATGGCGCTGCAGTATAGATCTCACTCACTTGTCAGCTGCAGAGATCAATAGAGCGTTGGTACGGCGTGTCTGATCGGGGAACGAGTGAGAAGTGCATGCAGGACACGTACCTAGGCAACGTGCTAGTATGTAGTCTCCGTCCGCAGAAGACAAGCAGTGATAATGCACACCACTCCTACTTCAATTGTCGTGCCCATCTTCTTATCCTGAGCCTGTGCCATATGGATGCGATTCGCCAGTGAGCGATGAGCTGTGTCTATTTTGTCGCGTCCCCGTTTCTCACTTGAGCTGAGCTGAGCCTGCCAAGGCCCTACATGCTGCTAGGTGGACCGGCTGCCTCAGAAAGCCAAAATCTTCACCAGTTCCTGGCTTCCTGCACTGTATATACAGGGTAGCCACCGGCAGAAAGGAAAATGCATCGTAGTGTTGCTTGAGACAAGAGGTTTGTGTTGATTAAACTTTGCATGCAACATAATCGGAGTAGATCAAGATGTGTTCTGTAACTTCTGCAAAATATTTTCTTTATAGAAAGGCCTAAGTCTAAGTATCACATATCCTTATAAAAGCATCTTTACAGAAAAAAAAATTACATCAACATTCTTGAACATGTCGAAATTTTCTTTCTCCTGCATCCATCGATGACGCGCCAGGGATAAATCTCGATTGGATGAAGAAACGAAGAGCATTGAGCACGTATGCTAATTAAGGAGCAGATAGCTAGCAGGCGTGGCCATCTACTGAGAAGCTCTACCACTAAACATCGAGTAACCATAACTTTGGAGACACACGTAATTAAGTCTAAAAACCGGCCGACCTGACACATGATGTCAACGTGAGCTTGGGTATACTAAAGTACTCCCTTTATAAATTAATATAAAAATGTTTAGATCATTATTTTAATAATCTAAACGCTCTTTAGGGTGGGAGCATATGATAACCATTAATTATGCTGAACTCCGTCCCGACTTGGGGAAAATGGAACAAAATGGCACCGTCCCAGTATCCAGAGAAGCATCGAGGGCGGGGAAAATGACGCAAACAACAATAGCACGGTTCTACAACACCATATTCCGTTAGTGCTAAACGGATAACGTTCTCCCTAACGACAGCTAGCAAGGTTGACAATGTAGCATAAAGACTTGCTTAAGGACTTCTTTGGTTTAAAGAAATTTTATAAAAAATTTAAAGAATAAGATTCTTATAAGATTTTTTTCTTTAGAGCCCTTTGGTTCATAGGAATGGATTCCTATTCCTACATAGGATTGGTTCCTATCTTTCACATTTCATAAAAAAATAAAAAAAAACCTAGACTTAATGGAAAAATTCTTTTGATGTTAACCAAATGACATCTTGTTTCCTATTCCTACTCATAAGATTTGAGATACATGTCATCTTATTTCCTATAAAAATTTTATTCCTATCATAATCCTATCCTATGAACCAAAAGAGACCTAAAAGGTCGTGCAAGTTGCACGTGAAGATGGAGAGGAGGAAGAAGAAATCATGACACATGGAGTTGGAGGGATTCGTTCAGATTAACGAAATGCAATGCGCAGTTGACCTCCGATGCGGTTTTTCTAAGGCTGGTTATAGTGGGGAGTAACTTAGACTAGTGTCATATACATGACACTTGACACTAGTCTAAGTTACTACGTTTATAATACAAAGTAACATAATAGTAGTGTCATAGATGATTTCATTTATTAGTTTGTAGACTTATCTTGTCTTGGAAAGCGCTATGTTAGTAACATATTATGTTACTATCTCAAATTAAATACTTGTCACATAAGCAAAAAAAAAATTAAAGTGCGCTATATTACTAGCTAAGTTACTCCTACTATAACTAGCCTAACCGAAGAAGGATCGCAGCGCCGCACAGGTATCACCCTAAATTTAGTTTTCAAATGGACCGGCCGTCCATACATCTGCAAGCGTTTCGCACAACAAAAGATGATGTTCAAATCATGGGGCCAGACTTCTACTGTATTAGATTTTTTTAAGACAACCCCGTCCCACTTCATATCAGAGAGCAATTGTCCGAGGAATTGTTACAAGATTGTGTGGGACATCAAGCCACACATGCCTATCAAAATCGAGATGTAAAGAAAACTTCGCTAAACTGTCCGCTTCAAAGTTTCTACACGCAGTCTGTTGAGTAACGTGATTGTATTAGAAAATATAAGTTAGACTAAAAAATAATCTGGCTTGCCTTGTACTTTAAGTAGATCATGTATTCCTATATATGCCTATGAGGCTCAAGCAATACAACGACTATTCTACTAAACCTCTCTTCCTTCTAACATAATATCAGCCTAATCACGATCCAAACTCTAGCCGCCGCCGCTTCCACAACCACGCGCCGTCCCCGGGGCGGTCGGCCTCCATGACCGCCGCCGGGGGCCGCGCCGCCCGTACCTAGGGTTCGTCCGCCGGCCGTGTTGGCCGTTTGCCCTAGAAAGTCTTTTTTATCCGACCTTTTGATCCGGGTTTTCTCTTTCTAGCCGGTCGCTTTGATCGGCGTCTCCTTTTTGTTTTCCGGTCCATGTAATTCGGTTTGCGTCGCCCACCGCCGCCGTCGACCCCGTGCGCCTTTACTCCAACACCGGCGCGATCGGCCGGCTTCTTCACCGACCCGGCGGCCTCGCGCGTCGTCCGCGCGTCTGCCCGTCGGTTGCCCCGACCCGGCGGCCTCGCGCGGCGTCCTTACGTAGGCCCGCTGGTCGCCCCGACCCGGCGGCCCCGCGTCATGCCGCGGCCCTTCACCGCCGTCGTTCGCGCGATGGCCCGCCCGTCGATCTACGCCGGCCATCACCGCTCTGCTCCGACCGGGACTCCTGCATCACCCCAACCAAGCGGCCTCGCGCCATGTGGCGGTCAATCATAGTCGCCCTACCGCCCGCCGCCGCCGGCTTCTTCTCGGACTCCGCTGTCACCGCGTCTCCACCGAGCGGCGTCCCCGACCTCGCACGCGATCGGATTGATCACCTGCCCGCCGCCGCGATCCGCCCCATCTACGTTGTACGACCGACCTGGCCCGTCGGTTGCGCGCGCCTCCGCAGGCCCCGTGAAGACCGTCCCGAGTTCAGCGCGCCCCTCTACCGATCGAGCAATCGGCTGCCGCTGCGTCGCCCTGTTGGGCTGCCGCTGCGTCGCCCTGTCGGGCCGCCGCGCCGTCGCCCCGTGGTTCTTCTCCTTGCTGCACCGACCCGCGTCACCGCTGCATCGCCCCTTAGGGCCGTAGTACCGCGGCCCGCGGTCCACCGCCGCCCAGAGGCCGTCCGCTCCAGGTCGTCCCCGTGGCGGCACCGACCCTCGCGCCGCCACTGTGTCGCCCCGTCGGGCCGTAGCGAGCATGGCACGCGGTCCACGCCGCCGTCCAGAGGCCATCCCCGCGGTTGCACCGACCCGCGCTCCTCCGCCGCGCCGCCCCTTCGGGCTGTCGCGCCGCGGCCCGCCGTCCCTGCCGCCGCCCCGAGGTCTTCTCGCCGTCACCCCGACCTGCCCGTCGCCGCTGCCTCGCCCCTTCGGGCCGTAGCGCGGCGGCCCACGGTCCACTTCGTCGTTCACGCGCGTTGACTTCCCGTGGTATGTGTCGCGCCACCTCCCTTGGCGCGGGAACGCCACCGTCCGCACCGGTCTTCGTCATGCTGTCGGGTTCTTCGCCTACTTCGAGCACCGCCGTCGCGCTCCTAACCTAGCCGCCGCCGCCGTCAGGCCGCCGCCACCGCTCTTCTTTGGCCACCGCCGCTACCCACGTAGCCGCCGCCCGTCCACCTCCTTCGTCTTCGTCCAGCACCGGCCCATCGCCAGCGTCGTCGTCATCTACCCCGACCACTTCGTCTACTTCGACAACCGCAGGCGACATCAGCTCCGCGCTGATTGACGCCGCAACCATCATCGAGTCCTTCTCAGCTGGCCTCTCCGACTCCTCCGACATGGCGTACAACTTGTGCAGGTCCTCGTCTATGCATGCCCGGTGCTGGCAACACTGATGCATGCCTTCGTCCACGATATTTCCCCGGGCCTGGCAAGCCTGGTGTAGCGCTTCGTCAACTTCGTCTTCGTCCATCTATGCATGCCCGATGTTGGCAACACCGATGCGTGCCTTCGTCTATGATGTGTCCCCGGGCTTGGCAAACCTGCCGCGACGCGTCGTTGATACGTCTCCAACGTATCTATAATTTTTGATTGCTCCATGCTATATTATCTACTGTTTTGGATATTATTGGGCTTTATTATCCACTTTTATATTATTTTTGGGACTAACCTATTAACCGGAGGCCCAGGCCAGAATTGATGTTTTTGCCTATTTTAGGGTTTCGAAGAAAAGGAATATCAAACGGAGTCCAAACGGAATGAAACCTTCGGGAACGTGATTTTCTCACTGAGCATGATCCAGGAGACTTGGACCCTACGTCAAGCAACTAACAGGGAGGCCACGAGGTAGGGGCGCGCCTACCCCCCCCCCCCCCCCCAGGCGCGCCCTCCACCCTCGTGGGCCCCCTGTTGCTCCACCGACGTACTCCTTCCTCCTATATATACCTACGTACCCCCAAACGATCAGATATGGAGCCAAAACCCTAATTACACCGCCGTAACTTTCTGTATCCATGAGATCCCATCTTGGGGCCTGTTCCGGAGCTCCGCCGGAGGGGGCATCCATCACGGAGGGCTTCTACATCAACACCATAGCCTCTCCGATGAAGTGTGAGTAGTTTACCTCAAACCTTCGGGTCCATAGTTATTAGCTAGATGCCTTCTTCTCTCTTTTTGTATCTCAATACAATGTTCTCCCCCTCTCTTGTGGAGATCTATTCGATGTAATCTTCTTTTTGCTGTGTGTTTGTTGAGACCGATGAATTGTGGGTTTATGATCAAGATTATCTATGAACAATATTTGAATCTTCTCTGAATTCTTTTATGTATGATTGGTTATCTTTGCAAGTCTCTTCGAATTATCAGTTTGGTTTGGCCTACTAGATTGATCTTTCTTGCAATGGGAGAAGTGCTTAGCTTTGGGTTCAATCTTGTGGTGTCCTTTCCCAATGACAGTAGGGGCAGCAAGGCACGTATTGTATTGTTGCCATCGAGGATTAACAAGATGAGTTTTTTTTATCATATTGCATGAATTTATCCCTCTACATCATGTCATCTTGCTTAAGGCGTTACTCTGTTTTCATGAACTTAATACTCTAGATGCATGCTGGATAGCGGTCGATGAGTGGAGTAATAGTAGTAGATGCAGGCAGGAGTCGGTCTACTTGTCTCGGACGTGATGCCTATACACATGATCATACCTAGATATTCTCATAACTATGCTCAATTCTGTTAATTGCTCAACAGTAATTCGTTCACCCACCGTAAAATACTTATGCTCTTGAGAGAAGCCACTAGTGAAACCTATGGCCCCCGGGTCTATCTTCATTATATTAATCTTCCAATACTTAGTTATTTTCTTTGCTTTTTTACTTTGCTTTTATTTTACTTTGCATCTTTACCACAAAAATACCAAAAATATTATCTTATCATATCTATCAGATCTCACTCTCGTAAGTGACCGTGAAGGGATTGACAACCCCTTATCGCGTTGGTTGCGAGGAGTTATTTGTTTTGTGCAGGTACGAGGGACTCGCGCATAGCCTCCTACTGGATTGATACCTTGGTTCTCAAAAACTAAGGGAAATACTTACGCTACTTTGCTGCATCATCCTTTCTTCTTCAAGGAAATCCAACGCAGTGCTCAAGAGGTAGCAAGAAGATTCCTGGCGCCGTTGCCAGGGAGGTTCGCGCAAGTCTAGATTTGACTCCTGACAACGAGCCATTTCTGGTGCCGTTGCTGGGGAGTCTACGCAAAAGTCAACATACCAAGTACCCATCACAACCCTTATCTCCCGCATTACACTATTTGCCATTTGCCTCTCGTTTTCCTCCCCCCCCCACTTCACCCTTGCCGTTTTATCCCCCCCCCTCTCTCTATCCTCCCTTTCTTTTCCGTTTGCCTCTTTTCTGTTTTCTTGTCATTCTGGCGAGTCCTCTATCTTCTCCTTGTCTCCCGAGAATGAAGTTCTAAATTTTAAGCAAAGGGACGGAGAAAATCTAAAAGACGCTTGGTGTAGAATTTGCAATGCTCAAAATAGATCTACCAGGAAGCAATCTACTTCCGTTCTTCTTCGCAATTTTTATGTAGGCGTTGCTCCTTGGTACAGATATGTCCTTGATACCATTACCAGAGGGAATTTCTTGGGTAGTCACACTTTTGATTCTTATAATGCTATGATAGATTTATTTGGCTCACCACCTCTTTTGGTGAATGGAACTGTATTAACTTTGGAGCATGTAATGCAAAAGATCGAAATTATTTAAAATAAGGTTGCTACCATAGAGTTAATTGAAAATTTGGATAAAAAGATCCACAACCGAATCTCTCAATATGGATCTAAAGTAGGAGTCACTTTGAAAAATATTAAAGAGAATGAACCCATAGTTAATGAGAAAATAAATCATGATTCCACTAGGATCGATAAACTTGAAGATATCATTACCAACTTGGGAACCACTTTTTCTTCCGTAAAGAATACTCCAAGTCCTCCTACTAAAATCACCAAGCTTATGTATGTTCCTAAAAATAAGGGTGAATCATCTAGTAAGGAAACCGCGAATCTCAAATCTATAAGTATTCATCCCAATCTTGTTGCTATCATTAAGGAACCATTTGTTACAAATGAATTTTTTGATCTTGTGCCTAAAAGTTTGATAATGACTAAAAAGAAAGAAATTCCTAAGGATGGTAGATGCCTCATTGAAGAATTACCAACCAAAGATGGCAATACCTAGATCTATCCTTGCTTTTTATGCCTAGCCAGGGGCGTTAAACGATAGCGCTTGTTGGGAGACAACCCAATTTTTTTTATTCCTTGATTTTTGCTCCTGTTTAGTAATAAATAATTTACCCAGACTCTGTTTTGGTTGTGTTTTTTGTGTTTAATTAGTGTTTGTGCCAAGTAGAACCGTTGGGAAGACTTGGGGAAAGTCTTGTTATCTTGCTGTAAAAAACAGAAACTTTAGCGCTCACGAGAACTGCTGCCGTTTTTATTTGGAAAGTGTTATTTAGTTAATTATTTTTGCAGATGATTAATAGATAAATTCCTCACGTACAACAATTTATTTTAGAATTTTTGGGGTTCCAGATCTTGCGCTAGCTACAGATTACTACAGACTGTTCTGTTTTTGACATATTCTGTTTTTCGTGTGTTGTTTGCTTATTTTGATGAATCTATGGGTAGTAAAATAGTTTATAAACCATAGAGAAGTTAAATACAGTAGATTTAACACCAATATAAATAAAGAATGAGTTCATTATAGTACCTTGAAGTGGTCTTTTGTTTTCTGTCGCTAACGGAGCTCACGAGATTTTCTACTTTAAGTTTTGTGTTGTGAAGTTTTCAAGTTTTGGGTAAAGATTTGATGGATTATGGAACAAGGAGTGGCAAGAGCCTAAGCTTGGGGATGCCCATGGCACCCCCAAGATAATCTAAAGATACCTAAAAGCCAAAGCTTAGGGATGCCCCAGAAGGCATCCCCTCTTTCGTCTACTTCTATCGGTAACTTTACTTGGAGCTACATTTTTATTCACGACATGATATGCGTTTTGCTTGGAGCGTCTTGTATTATTTGAGTGTTTATTTGTTAGTTTACCACAATAATCCTTGCCATACACACCTTTTGAGAGAGACATACATGATTTGGAATTTGTTAGAATACTCTATGTGCTTCGCTTATATCATTTGAGTTATATAGTTTTGCTCTAGTACTTCACTTATATTTTTTAGAGCACGGTGGTGGAATGTTTTATAGAAACTATTGATCTCTCATGCTTCACTTAGATTATTTTGAGAGACTTAAATAGCATGGTAATTTTCTTAAATAATCCTAATATGCTCGGTATTCAAGAATAGTAAAAACTTTCTTATGAGTGTGTTGAATGCTATGAGAAGTTTGATGCTTGATAATTGTTTTGAGATATGAAGATGGTGATATTAAAGTTGTGCTAGTTGAGTAGTTGTGAATTTTAGAAATAGTTGTGTTAAAGTTTATGGTTCCCGTAGCATGCACTTATGGTGAACCGTTATGTGATGAAGTCGGAGCATGATTTATTTTTTGATTGTCTTCCTTATGAGTGGCGGTCGGGGACGAGCGATGGTCTTTTCCTACCAATCTATCCCCCTAGGAGCATGCGTGTAATACTTTGCTTTGATAACTTGTAGATTTTTGCAATAAGTATATGAGTTCTTTATGACTAATGTTGAGTCCATGGATTATACGCACTTTTCTTCCTTCCACCATTGCTAGCCTTTCTAATACCGCGCACCTTTCGCCGGTATCATACACCCACCATATACCTTCCTCAGAACAGCCACCATACCTACCTATTATGGCATTTCCATAGCCATTCCGAGATATATTGCCATGCAACTTTCCACCGTTTTGTTTATTATGACACACTCCATCATTGTCATATTGCTTAGCATGATCATGTAGTTGACATCGTATTTGTGGCAAAGCCACCATTCATAATTCTTTCATACATGTCACTCGTGATTCATTGCATATCTCGGTATACCGCCGGAGGCATTCATATTGAGTCATATTTTGTTCTAAGTATCGAGTTGTAATTGTTGAGTTGTAAGAAAATAAAAGTGTGATGATCATCATTATTAGAGCATTGTCCCAGTGAGGAAAGGATGATGAAGACTATGATTCCCCCACAGGTTGGGATGAGACTCCGGACGAAAAATAAAAAGAAAGAAAGAAAAGAGGCCATAAAAAGAGAAATGCGGAAATAAAAAAATGATGAGAGAAAAAGAGAGAAGGGGCAATGCTACTATCCTTTTACCACACTTGTGCTTCAAAGTAGCACCATGATCTTCATAGTAGAGAGTCTCCTATGTTGTCAATTTCATATACTAGTGGGAAATTTTCATTATAGAACTTGGCTTGTATATCCCAATGATGGGCTTCCTCAAAATGCCATAGGTCTTCGTGAGCAAGCAAGTTGGATGCACACCCACTTAGTTTCTTTTTGAGCTTTCATATACTTATAGCTCTAGTGCATCCGTTGCATGGCAATCCCTACTCACTCACATTGATATCTATTTATGGGCATCTCCATAGCCCATTGATACGCCTAGTTGATGTGAGACTATCTTCTCCTTTTTGTCTCCTCCACAACCACCATTCTATTCCACCTATAGTGTTATATCCATGGCTCATGCTCATGTATTGTGTGAAGATTGAAAAAGTTTGAGAATGTCAAAAGTATGAAACAGTTGCTTGGCTTGTCATCGGGGTTGTGCATGATTTAAATAATTTGTGTGGTGAAGATAGAGCATAGCCAGACTATATGATTTTGTAGGGATAACTTTCTTTGGCCATGTTATTTTGAGAAGACATAATTGCTTAGTTAGTATGCTTGAAGTATTATTATTTCTATGTCAATATTAAACTTCTATCTTGAATCTTTTGGATCTGAATATTCATGCCACAATTAAGAAGAATTACATTGAAATTATGCCAAGTAGCATTCCACATCAAAAATTCTATTTTTATCATATACCTACTCGAGGACGAGCATGAATTAAGCTTGAGGATGCTTGATACGTCTCCAACGTATCTATAATTTTTGATTGCTCCATGTTATATTATCTACTATTTTGGACATTATTGGGCTTTATTATCCAATTTTATATTATTTTTGGGACTAACCTATTAACCGGAGGCCCAGGCCGGAATTGTTGTTTTTGCCTATTTTAGGGTTTCGAAGAAAAGGAACATCAAACGGGGTCCAAACGGAATGAAACCTTCGGGAACGTGATTTTCTCACCGAACATGATCCAGGAGACTTGGACCCTACGTCAAGCAACTAACAGGGAGGCCACGAGGTAGGGAGCGCGCCTACCCCCCCCCCCCCAGGCACGCCCTCCACCCTCGTGGGCCCCCTGTTGCTCCACCGACGTACTCCTTCCTCCTATATATACCTACGTACCCCCAAACGATCAGATACGGAGCCAAAACCCTAATTACACCGCCGTAACTTTCTGTATCCACGAGATCCCATCTTGGGGCCTGTTCCGGAGCTCCGCCGGAGGGGGCATCCATCACGAAGGGCTTCTACATCAACACCATAGCTTCTCCGATGAAGTGTGAGTAGTTTACCTCAGACCTTCGGGTCCATAGTTATTAGCTAGATGGCTTCTTCTCTCTTTTTGGATCTCAATACAATGTTCTCCCCCTCTCTTGTGGAGATCTATTCGATGTAATCTTCTTTTTGCGGTGTGTTTGTTGAGACCGATGAATTGTGGGTTTATGAATAAGATTATCTATGAACAATATTTGAATCTTCTCTGGATTCTTTTATGTATGATTGGTTATCTTTGCAAGTCTCTTCGAATTATCAGTTTGGTTTGGCCTACTAGATTGGTCTTTCTTGCAATGGGAGAAGTGCTTAACTTTGGGTTCAATCTTGCGGTGTCCTTTCCCAGTGATAGTAGGGGCAGCAAGGCACGTATTGTATTGTTTCCATAGAGGATAACAAGATGTTTTTTATCATATTGCATGAATTTATCCCTCTACATCATGTCATCTTGCTTAAGGCGTTACTCTGTTTTCATGAACTTAATACTCTAGATGCATGCTGGATAGCGGTCGATGAGTGGAGTAATAGTAGTAGATGCAGGCAGGAGTCGGTCTACTTGTCTCGGACATGATGCCTATACACATGATCATACCTAGATATTCTCATAACTATGCTCAATTCTATCAATTGCTCAACAGTAATTCGTTCACCCACCATAAAATACTTATGCTCTTGAGAGAAGCCACTAGTGAAACCTATGGCCCCCGGGTCTATCTTCATCATATTAATCTTCCAATACTTAGTTATTTCCTTTGCTTTTTTACTTTGCTTTTATTTTATTTTGCATCTTTACCATAAAAATACCAAAAATATTATCTTATCATATCTATCAGACTCACTCTCGTAAGTGACCGTGAAGGGATTGACAACCCCTTATCACGTTGGTTGCGAGGAGTTATTTGTTTTGTGCAGGTACGAGGGACTCGCGCATAGCCTCCCACTGGATTGATACCTTGGTTCTCAAAAACAGAGGGAAATACTTACGCTACTTTGCTGCATCATCCTTTCCTCTTCAAGGAAATCCAACGCAGTGCTCAAGATGTAGCAGTCGTCAACAACGTCTTCTTCCCGGCGCACCACTACTTCGAAACCACTGCGCCCATGCTAACTCGGTGCCCTCTTGCGCCCGCGGCTCCACGGCGACATCCTCGACACCGGCTCCCCGAATCGACATCGATCATGACATTCTTCGCGCGGTTACCTCGACCACGGCTACACCACCCCCGGCTCTCGGCTACATCGACAAATGGCACAAAGCGCTACCGCCTGCTTGAGCAACCTCATTGGTTTCCACTCCAGCCATGACTCCACGATGCGTCTACCGTTACGACTGTGGGGGGGGGGGGTGTCCGTCGGCTTGCCTTCAGATTCTTCTCCAGTCTCACCGTCTGCGTCGCTACCATTGTGACTGCGGGGGGATGTTGAGTAACATGATTGTATTAGGAAACATAGGTTAGACTAGGAAATATTCTGGCTTTCCTTGTACTCCAAGTAGATCATGTACTCCTATATATATGCCCTAATGCCCACGAGGCTCAAGCAATACAACGACTATTCCACCAAACCTCTCTCTCCCTTCTAACACAGTCCTAAAAATAAATTTACATTTGATGTTCACTTCCATGATCACCTTAACATTGGCTTCTCCCATTTGTGAATGAATGTACTTTATCACTGAGCTCCTACCTGAAGAAATAATGATGCATTGCACCATTAGATTACTTGCTAGTGCTTGTGCTTCACCGCATGCTAAAATTTTCAGAACTGTCACTTCGGTGATGCCATTGAAAGTGATAGAATAAAACCCCAAATAAAGTTATGTTGTTGTTACCACAAACGACTGCCCCAACTCCTCACTTGCCATGTTTGTTGAGGCCATCATTGGCATTTACTCTCTCTGTAAAAAATATGAGCGTTTAGATCAGGTGATCTAAATTCTTATATTTCTTTACAGAGGGAGTACTTTTAACATACTGTAACGCCCTCGATGCGGCTATATCTCCCACGTGTCGAAGCACGACTTAGAGGCCTAACCGCATTGAAAGCAATGTCGCAAGTGAGGTAATCTTCACACAACCCATGTAATACAATAAGGGAAAAGATACATAGTTGGCTTACAATCGCCACTTCACACAATTACAAGAATAAAGAATTACATCAACCAGTTACAATCAAGGCCCGACTACGGAGCCAAAATAAAAGAAGACTACCCCAAATGCTACACAGATCCCCGATCGTCCCGACTGGGCTCCACTACTGATCAACTAGAACGAAACAACACAAAGGACAAGATCTTCATCGAGCTCCTCCTTGAGCTTGGTTGCATCACCTGCTTGGTTCAACGGCACCTGCAAGCTAGTTTTGGAAGTATCTGTGAGTCACGGGGACTCAGCAATCTCACACCCTCGCGATCAAGACTATTTAAGCTTATAGGAAGGGTAAAAGGTATGAGGTGGAGCTGCAGCAAGCAACTAGCATATATGGTGGCTAACATACGCAAATGAGAGCGAGAAGAGAAGGCAAAAGCACGGTCAAACAACTATGATCAAGAAGTGATCCTAGAACAACCTACGTCAAGCATAACTCCAACACCGTGTTCACTTCCCGGACTCCGCCGAGAAGAGACCATCACGGTTACACACGCGGTTGATGTATTTTAATTAAGGTCAACTTCAGGTTTTCTACAATCGGACATTAACACATTCCCATCTGCCCATAACCGCGGGCACGGCTTTCGAAAGTTCAAATCCCTGCAGGGGTGTCCCAACTTAGCCCATCACAAGCTCTCACAGTCAACGAAGGATATTCCTTCTAGAGGGAAGACCCGATCAGACTCAGAATCCCGGTTACAAGACATCCTCGACAATGGTAAAACAAGTCCAGCAAGACCACCCGCTGTGCCGACAAATCCCGATAGGAGCTGCATATATCTCGTTCTCAGGGCACACCGGATAAGCTAAGTGTACGGGAGCCAACGTAACCCAAGTTGCCAAGGGACGGCCTCGCACGGTGCTCTGGGTTGGACCAACACTTAGAGAAGCACTGGCCCGGGGGGTTTAATAAAGATGACCCTTGGGCTGGCCGACCCAAGGGAAAGAAAAGGCTAGGTGGCAAATGATAAAACCAATGTTGGGCCTTGCTGGACGAGTTTTATTCAAAGCGAACTGTCAAGGGGTTCCCATTATAACCCAACCGCGTAAGGAACGCAAAATCCGGGAACATAACACCGATATGACGGAAACTAGGGCGGCAAGAGTGGAACAAAACACCAGGCATAAGGCCGAGCCTTCCACCCATTACCAAGTATATAGATGCATTAATTAAATAAGAGATATTGTGATATCCCAACAAAATAAACATGTTCCAACAAGGAACAACATCTCCATGTTCCAACAAGGAACAAACTTCATCTTCACCTGCAACTAACAACGCTATAAGAGGGGCTGAGCAAAGCGGTAACATAGCCAAACAACGGTTTGCTAGGACAAGGTGGGTTAGAGGCTTGGTTTAACAATATGGGAGGTATGATAAGCAAGTGGTAGGTATCGCAGCATAGGCATAGCAAAAGAGCGAGCAACTAGCAAGCAAAGATAGAAGTGATTTCGAGGGTATGGTCATCTTGCCTGAAATCCCGCAAGGAAGAAGAACGAGTCCATGAAGAAGACAAACGGACGTAGTCGAATGGGTCCCCACAAACGCGACATTACCGGAACCAACCCGAAGAAGCAACACCGGAAAGATGCACACAACATAGTAAACAATCAACACATGGACACGGCATGACAAAGTGCACAAACAAACCTACAAATTAAGTGGAGCTCAATATGCAACTCCGTTGCATATTGACGAAACACCACGTGACTTATTTAGTTCGATCTTGTTTATGTACCCAACAATATTAAATGTTTTTAAACATGGCAAGAGGGTGAAGCAAAGTAAAACTACCTATCTAGTCAAGTTTAAATGAGGCCGGAAGCAACGAACAACATTTCTGGTAAATCCCCATATGCATATTTTAGATTTGGTACTGATCTGCCCTAAACCTTATTTTATAGTTGTTAAACATGCAAAGTGAATCCACCATGTTAAACTAGGTATTTTTCTACCCCATTTACATATAAAGATTATTAGAAACCGAGCTACGGTTATTTAGTTATGAATTAAATCATTTTAACATGGCATAGGAGCAAATTAAAGCAAACATCATTTTAAACATTTTTAACATGGATGAAAGTTGGATATTGTGAAACTAGATGAAATTCTAGTCAAGTTACATATATAACTTATTTAGATTTGATGCACGGTTGAGAAGTTATTAAATGCATGAAGTTTAGGGGCTATTCTGCAAAACTGGCACTCTCTGGGAAAATAGCTAAATCCGCTGGACAGGAAAAAAATAGAAACGGGCCGAATCTGCTGGGACTGGGTTGCTCACATTGGGCCTCCTGGGCCGGCTTGTGGAGAAGTTGAGCGCATCTGGGGAGGCATGCTGGCGTTGGAGCTAGGCCAGGCCCAAATCGAGCTCAAGGAGGAGGCACTGGGCCACGCGACTTGCGGCCACACGCAGAGGAGGCCGCTCGAGGCGAGGCGGCTGGATCGAACGAACAGCTGGGGGAGGCGCGGTCAACGAGTGCAGGCGAGGCGCGTGTTCGTCCTCGAAGCAGAGCCATGGCGGCGCGGGCAACTCAGAGGAGGACGGAGCAACGAGAACGGGAGGGGATTGCTGGATCTGACGGCACGCTCCTGGGACGACGCCCAATCAGAAGAAGAGGACGACCCCGGCATGGGCTCTTCAGCGAGGTGGCGTTCTGGCGGAGCTGAAGCCTGTCCTCTGTTCAACGAGGAGACAAATTCAGAGAGACGCAAGTCGGGGAAGGAAAAGGAGAGGCCGAGAGGGGCCTTGCTGAACGACAGCGACCCACCGGCGGCGGCGAGGACTCGGTGAGGTGGATCCGGCAGCAACGACGAAGGAGCACGAGGACGACGGTAATGAAGCCCTGTGCATGGGAAACAGAGAGAGCTTGAGACTGGAGGCAGAGGAAAACCATATGGAGAACAAGCGGGCGATGGGGACGGGGAAGGAAGAGGCACAACGACATGACCTGCTGGTCACCGGCGGCGGCAGGATGAGATGGCGTCGGGGGCTCATCTGCTGGTCTCAGGAGGAGCGGGAGAAGAGGAGCTCCTCCAGTTGGCCGGGTGGATCGAGGGAAGGGGCTGACCGCGAGGGGATCGATGGAGGTAGGTGGTGGAGCTGGGTTGGCTTGGGAAGGAGTGAGGGGATCCTGAGGAAGATTCTTTGAGCAGCGGCGACAGGGAGGGACAAACCTCCTATGTTTTAGGGTTAGGCTAGATTAGGTGAGGTTGGACTATAAATATAAGGAAAAGAGGGAGTTTGGATCATCCGATCGAAATCGGACGGTTCAGAAAGAACAGGCTAGGGAGTCCAAATAATAAACGGTGACGTTTTGTAGATGTTTGGGGATGATTCGGACACAACGGTGGCAACAGTCCGGGTCGGGTCCGGGACAGCTTTCGGGCGCGCGCGCGAGGAGGGTCGCGGGCTGACGAGAGATTAGGTAGGGCCTGGCGGTGAGTGGTAATGGGCTGAGATGAGAGGAGAGGAGTGCAGCCTGGCAACTATTTCCGGAGACCGGAAACGTCCGACGTTTTGACCGACTATAATGTCGCTATAGTTATCCATTGGGGCATCAAACAAACTCCGAATGCAATGAAACTTGGCAGGCGGCCTACCCACAACATAACAACACCGCATGCCAACTTTCAACCCATTCCGAGAACATTCCGGCCACTTATAAAATAATATTTCGGACGTGCCATGGGCGCGTGCAAGTGTGTTAGGGCTCAGAACGGACAACGAAGAGAATGAGGAGACCGGGACGGATGCAAGTTTTGAAAACATGATGATGCAATGCGGATGATGACATGATGAAATGCAACACGCAAGCAAAAGGCAAAGCAACAACAACAAATAACTGGAGGATACCTGGCACATCGGTCTCGGGGCGCTACAACACTCCACCACTACAAGAGGATCTCGTCCCGAGATCTAGAATGGCACCGGAGGGAAAACGGAAGAGAAAGAGAAGAGGTAAAACTAAGTTGCTCCTTTGACAAACGAGTGAAACCAAAGAACCTTGAAAAGGTTAAACCATTTCGCGAAAAGAATACAATGGAGATGAACAAAGTAGAAAACACTCCGTTAGGAAAAGGAAACAAGGAAGAACAAATTTGGGCAGCACTCCGGTTGAGAAGGGATGCAAGGCTTGATAAGGCGAAAAGAACTTGAGCAAAAAGGATAGAACACTCCGGTTAAATGGGTAAGCAAAGAAAGAAGCATGATCTTGACAAAACAAGATGATGGGTTGAAAAGAACAACATCGTAATGCCTCCAGAAGAGAGAAATAGAAGATATCTAATTGAAATAGGGGAATGGAGAAGAAAATGCCAACTTCTGCCACAAAAGAGCTTGAAAAGGCATCTTTAGGAGAAGGGTCTTACGGAGTTGTTGGAAAAAAACCAACAACGAAAAGAGTAAGCTTGTTGTGGGCTTATAGAAAACATCTCGAAACCTTGAGGTGAAACTCTGCCACTAACGGAAATAATAGAATGGATTGATAAGAACAAGGAGGTGAGGAACTATTTCACCGGGATGTTAAATGAAGAACTTGGGTCAATATAAGCACCATAGATAGCAACAATCCTTCGGGAAGTCTTTAGGAGAAATGTAACCCCAAGATAACTCCAATGAAGAGATTGATGGATTTAAGATACCTCATTCTTGACAACATGTGAATCACGAAACATGAACTCAAATTATCAAGAATGACAAAATACCACCTCGAATGATACGGTAGAAGAAATTTCACTCCAGATTGCAAGAAGAAGAAAGCTTGAACTCCTCTGAAAATAATCTTGATGAACGATTCGAGAACGGATTGAGTCCTTGATGAACTATCATGTAGAACCTCCATGAAGAACTCCGGTAACAAAGGGTAACAAGAAGAAATAGAAGTTTAAAACACAAGGTGAAACCTTGTAATGATTTAAGATGGAACTTCGTGATGATGAGAGCTTGGAACTCCGGGAAAAGAAAAGATAAAGCATCTCGAACTGAGAATGTGATATGATGAACCACTCCGGAAAAAGGAATTAATCACTTGGATGAAACAAGAATAAGAATTACGTTATGTGTATCCTTCACCAATTTAAATTGATGACAAGCAGCGGATTTGACATACTACTTATTCTCGTAGAGAGCATTAAGATAGATATAGCGCCAACTTGGGAAAATATTGAACGAACCACCGGTAGGATAGAAATAACAAATAAATTGGTATGATAACGAATGAAGAGAACTCTTGAACGAACCACCGTAAGAATTGAAAATGAACGAATAAAACATGAAGAAACACCGAGAAGGATTTGCAAATAAACGAAGATGCTTGAGAGAATTTAGATCCATGAGAACGAAGAGATTACGGGCTGATTAGAAAATCCTTGATTTAAGCACCGGTAGGTTGGAGAATGATAATTGAAAGCTGAGAATGAATAAACCTGAATTGGTGGACTCCAAATAGGTGAAAAGAATTCTGATAATCGAAAACAATAAAGAGAGGATGGCATCAAAGCTAGAACCATGAATCTTGAAGAGAATGGAGCAAGATTTAGAGGAAAAACTCTTCTTCATCTTCAAATATCTAAGAATGACGATGAGAAACACCCCCAAATTGTTGAGATACTCTGGGATGAAAAATGGAAATGTTGAACCAACGATGAAAGAATTTGAAAGATCAAGGAGAAAGGCATTTGACTGATGATAACTCATTCTTACGTCAAACTTGGAAAAGAATTTGAGAGTAACGCCGGGAAAATAAGAAGAGTCACGTAAGATCCTGGGAAAATACCTGTGGGTTAGGGCCCACTCAAAAGAAACACCGTTGAGCGATTGCTTGAAAAGAGAGATTGCACCGGTTGAATTAGATGGCTCAAAAGAGATAACATCCTCGAAAGAGCTTGAACGAAAGCAGAGTGGAAATACGAATCTTCGAGATATCTTGAGCACTCCGGAACAATTGAATAGCACGCGTGGAAGATTAAGAGGTGCACCGGCATAAGAAGACATTTGAAACGAGGAAAAGGATATGATCAACACAAAAACTTGAGTTCAGTCCACTGGAGAAGGAAAGAACGAAGAATGATGAGCTTGAAGCTCCATTAGGGTCTTCATGAGAATCAACAGGTAAGAATATTGACGGAAAAAAAAGAATGAAAAGACTTCACATCAATAAAATGATACTTGATTTAGATATATGAGTCCTCGGAGAAAAACAAGGGAGGGAGGGCAGGAAAACAAAGGCAACTTCGAGATGGATGAAACAAACAACATTGAGAAAACTTGAGATTGGATCTTGCAAATGTTGAAATGATCGGATCCACTTGACGAGAAACACACCGGTAGAGAAGAAATTGAGATGACAATCTCGATGATCAAGAAGGATTAGCATTCCCATAGATATATGAGAACACCGCTTAGGGAAGGTATGGAATCAACATTTGACTTCGAAGCAACTCGAATACCACAACTCAAAACAAAACAAAGGATTGGCTTGCAGAGTAAGCCGGAACAAACATATGATAGAGATTTCGTCCGAAGTTTTCGTGGTGGGGCCTACACGGGCTCGATCATACAGCACCATCATGTACAAGGCAGTGCACATGACATACGAAGCATCCCCGAGTTGGCAAAGCCAAGGACTCTTTAAGACATAACGAGACCACTGTAAAATCAACCGTGGATAGGCGGACCACTAGACGTCGAACCCCAATTTCATATCATACATCTGTCGGAAAGATATCCTAAGAGCTACTTGAATTCCCACTTATAAACTCCCGAAATTTTTCCGGTTATGCAACCAGGTGTTGGGGATACAGGGGAAGCATAATATCTCACGAAAACTACCAAATCCTACATCCAGCTGTATCCATCCTTCAACACATAACCAAGAAACCTTCGGAAATCGTCTACCTCAACCTTCGAAAAGCATCCGTTATACGAGTTATGGCAATACTCCCGAACTCCCGCCCCAGTACTGGGTGGCGTCGAGGTCATCTCACCAACAACTGCATAAAAGAGATTTTCGATGTCGCGAAACTAAACTCAGGTATTCCAAAACTACAACGATAAAATTGTGACGACAACACCTCGGAGCTCAACTCCCCGGGACACTGCCACAACCCCTAAATGACAGGAGGCACCAAGAACAATGTTGTCGTCACAAAACCATCGGAACGATTCCAAGATACCCACGTGATCCTAAATTTTTTTAGTGAAATTTGAGAAGAGAAGAGTCAAAACTCTACGTCAGGATGCCTCACCAGAGCGACGAAGGGACTGAGGAGTAAAAAGAATTCCTAACTCTCCGATATATAAAATCCTAAATGACTCAAAACATTTTTTCTAGACTCAACAACGCCAACGATTCGATCAAGCAGGGGGCTCCTAAGGTCGGGGAAGGCTCCGATACCAACTTGTAACACCCTCGATGCGGCTATATCTCCCATGTATCGAAGCACGACTTAGAGGCATAACCGCATTGAAAGCAATGTCGTAAGTGAGGTAATCTTCACACAACCCATGTAATACAATAAGGGAAAAGATACATAGTTGGCTTACAATCGCCACTTCACACAATTACAAGAATAAAGAATTACATCAACCAGTTACAATCAAGGCCCGACTACGGAGCCAAAATAAAAGAAGACTACCCCAAATGCTACACAGATCCCCGATCGTCCCGACTGGGCTCCACTACTGATCAACTAGAACGAAACAACACAAAGGACAAGATCTTCATCGAGCTCCTCCTTGAGCTTGGTTGCATCACCTGCTTGGTTCAACGGCACCTGCAAGCTAGTTTTGGAAGTATCTGTGAGTCACGGGGACTCAGCAATCTCACACCCTCGCGATCAAGACTATTTAAGCTTATAGGAAGGGTAAAAGGTATGAGGTGGAGCTGCAGCAAGCAACTAGCATATATGGTGGCTAACATACGCAAATGAGAGCGAGAAGAGAAGGCAAAAGCACGGTCAAACAACTATGATCAAGAAGTGATCCTAGAACAACCTACGTCAAGCATAACTCCAACACCGTGTTCACTTCCCGGACTCCGCCGAGAAGAGACCATCACGGTTACACACGCGGTTGATGTAAAATCCGGGAACATAACACCGATATGACGGAAACTAGGGCGGCAAGAGTGGAACAAAACACCAGACATAAGGCCGAGCCTTCCACCCTTTACCAAGTATATAGATGCATTAATTAAATAAGAGATATTGTGATATCCCAACAAAATAAACATGTTCCAACAAGGAACAACATCTCCATGTTCCAACAAGGAACAAACTTCATCTTCACCTGCAACTAACAACGCTATAAGAGGGGCTGAGCAAAGCGGTAACATAGCCAAACAACGGTTTGCTAGGACAAGGTGGGTTAGAGGCTTGGTTTAACAATATGGGAGGCATGATAAGCAAGTGGTAGGTATCGAAACATGGGCATAGCAAAAGAGCGAGCAACTAGCAAGCAAAGATAGAAGTGGTTTCGAGGGTATGGTCATCTAGCCTGAAATCCCGCAAGGAAGAAGAACGAGTCCATGAAGAAGACAAATGGACGTAGTCGAACGGGTCCTCACAAACGCGACGTTACCGGAACCAACCCGAAGAAGCAACACCGGAAAGAAGCACACAACATAGTAAACAAACAACACATGGACATGGCATGACAAAGTGCACAGACAAACCTACAAATTAAGTGGAGCTCAATATGCAACTCCGTTGCATATTGACGAAACCCCACGTGACTTATTTAGTTCGATCTTGTTTATGTACCCAACAATATTAAATGTTGTTAAACATGGCAAGAGGGTGAAGCAAAGTAAAACTACCTATCTAGTCAAGTTTAAATGAGGCCGGAAGCAATGAACAACATTTCCGGTAAATCCCCATATGTATATTTTAGGTTTGGTACTGATCTGCCCTAAACCATATTTTATAGTTGTTAAACATGCAAAGTCAAGACACCATGTTAAACTAGGTATTTTTCTACCCATTTACATATAAAGATTATTAGAAACCAAGCGACGGTTATTTAGTTATGAATTAAATCATTTTAACATGGCATAGGAGCAAATTAAAGCAAACATCATTTTAAACATTTTTAACATGGATGAAAGTTGGGTGTTGTGAAACTAGATGAAATTCTAGTCAAGTTACATATATAACTTATTTAGATCTGATGCACGGTTGAGAAGTTATTAAATGCATGAAGTTTAGGGGCTATTCTGCAAAACTGACACTCTCTGGGGAAATAGCTAAATCCGCTGGATAGGAAAAAATAGAAACAGGCTGAATCTGCTGGGACTGGGCTGCTCATGTTGGGCCTCCTGGGCCGGCTTTGTGGAGAAGTTGAGCGCATCTGGGGAGGCATGCTGGCGTTGGAGCTGGGCCAGGCCTAGATCGAGCTCAAGGAGGAGGCGCTGGGCCACGCGACTTGCGGCCACATGCAGAGGAGGCCACTCGAGGTGAGGCGGCTGGATCGAACGAACAGCTGGGGGAGGCGCGGTCAACGAGTGCAGGCGAGGCGCGTGTTCGTCCTCGAAGCAGAGCCACGGCGGCGCGGGCAACTCAGAGGAGGACGGAGTGACGGGAACGGGAGGGGATCGCTGGATCTGACGGCAGGCTCCTGGGACGACGCCGAATCAGAAGAAGAGGATGACCCCGGCATGGGCTCTTCAGCGAGGTGGTGTTCTGGCGGAGCTGAAGCCTGTCCTCTGTTCAACAAGGAGACAAATTCAGAGAGACGCAAGTCGGGGAAGGAAAAGGAGAGGCCGAGAGGGGCCTTGCTGAACGACAGCGACCCACCGGCGGCGGCGCCACGGCACGACGCAGAACCAACGCGGGGGCGAGGACTCGGCGAGGCGGATCCGACAGCAACGACGAAGCAGCACGAGGACGACGGCAACGAAGCCCTGTGCATGGGAAACAAAGAGAGCTTGAGACTGGAGGCAGAGGAAAACCATATGGAGAACAGGAGAGGGCGACGGGGACGGGGAAGGAAGAGGCACGGCGACATGACCTGCTAGTCGCCGGCGGTGGCAGGATGAGATGGCGTCGGGGGCTCATCTGCTGGTCTCGGGAGGAGCGGGAGAAGAGGAGCTCCTCGGGTTGGCCGGGTGGATCGAGGGAAGGGGCTGACTGCGAGGGGATCGATGGAGGTAGGTGGCGGAGCTGGGTTGGCTCGGGAAGGAGTGAGGGGCCGAGGAAGATTCTTTGAGCGGCGGCGGCAGGGAAGGACAAACCTCCTATGTTTTAGGGTTAGGCTAGATTAGGTGAGCTTGGACTATAAATATAAGGAAAAGAGGGAGTTTGGATCATCCGATTGAAATCGGACGGTTCAGAAAGAACAGGCTAGGGAGTCCAAATAATAAAACGGTGATGTTTTGTGGATGTTTGGGGATGATCCGGACACAGCGGTGGCGACAGTCCGGGTCGGGTCCGGGACAGCTTTCGGGCGCGCGTGCGAGGAGGGTCGCGGGCTGACGAGAGATTAGGTAGGGCGTGGCGGTGAGTGGTAATGGGCTGAGATGAGAGGAGAGGAGTGCAGCCCGGCAACTATTTCCGGAGACCGGAAACGTCCGTCGTTTTGACCGACTATAATGTCACTATAGTTATCCGTTGGGGCATCAACCAAACTCCGAATGCGATGAAACTTGGCAGGCGGTCTACCCACAACATAACAACACCGCATTCCAACTTTCAACCCATTCCGAGAACATTTTCCGGCCACTTATAAAATAATATTTCAAACATGCCGCGGGCGCGTGCAAGTGTGTTAGGGCTCAGAACGGACAACGAAGAGAACGAGGAGACCAGGACGGATGCAAGTTTTGAAAACATGATGATGCAATGCAGATGATGACATGGTGAAATGCAACACGCAAGTAAAAGGCAAAGCAACAACATCGAATTACTGGAGGACACCTGGCACATCGGTCTCGGGGCGCTACACATACTCTTGAGGATGGGGAGATCAGGGTAGGCTTCCAGTTTCCCACACCCTAGCATTTGATGGTATTACCTTTTTGTGACTTGCTCTAGATCAGTTATGAAACTCTTTCCAAACATGTTCGTGGACATGGAAGGCTGGAAGATGTTCTCATGGATTGCTTTTCTGCGAGCAGTTCAAATTGGCCATAAAGTCACCAGAACTAGTGTGAAATCCACACGTGATAATGAGCTCATCATAGCAGAAAGCCACTGCTCGCACATCCTTCTTCTCATGTTTCAATCATATGTTCCACCACATCATCCTTTGAAAGGGCCCAAACACATCTTGACATCAGACAGTTGATTAAAGCATGTCACCAAGAATTCACAGTTTGTGGTGATCTCAACATATTTCGGTTTTGAAGAACACCAGCGGAGTCGGTATGTCAGCCCATAACCATCGATATAACGAATTTGACCGAAAATGCCACTCTAGCAGAGCCGTTGTCTAGCCCTGATATTCAAATATTCGAAGCGTGCTTCAAATCAAACCCGTGAGCCTTCATATATGGAGGTTGGCTGAGATGATATAGCGCACCCTTCATTCATTCAAATATTGACGCCACAAACATTGTAGGATACACGCTCCATTCTACTACCACCCACATCCCTGTTTCGCCTTACGTTTGGTGCCACCTTCGCCACCCGAACCGCCGTGATTTGGACCTAGTCATCTTTGTTGAACCGTTCACGGACCTCCTACACTTGACTATATCTCTGCACCTTATTTCTGCCATCCGGCTGCGCGATCTCAAAGGTAAATTTTCTCAGCCTTTCCTTGTAGATGTAGTTCAGCGGCTCATATAATTGTGAAGATGACAAATAATTGACATTATGTGTAAATGGTCCGATGATGGAGCTAATTTTTTTCATGATTCATCACAGGATGCGATCTACGAGTCTGAGAGTGAAATGATGGACAACGAAGAAGACAAAATAATAATGATGGTTGCGGAATAGATAGCAACAACCAGAAGGAAAAGAAAGCGTCCGAAATCATAGGTTGGTCATGCAACATTCAGCCGGAACAGATACGTCAGCCACGAGCGTCTCATGTATGACTACTTTGTTGGGTTGTACCTTCCCACCTTACGTGTTTTGGCAGTGCTCCCGCATGAACAAAGGTTGTTCCGTGAATTGGCCACAACATGCATGCCGCTGAACCTTTGTTTTAACGACAGAGAAATGTCGCCAGTCTCCTAGGGTTTTCCCCTTTTCCGAAGGTGGTCGTGACACTTCGGATGCTTGCATATGGCTCTCCTGCATATTCATGGGATGATCCTCTTCGAATGGCTGAAGATACAATCATTAAGTACACTAAAGTGTCTGCTGAAACTGTGATGCATGTTTATGGACCGCGGTATCTGCGAGCACCCTATGTCGAGGACATGGCCATGCTTCTAGCGATGCATTAGGCAAAATTAGCCTGGGATTTTTAAGGAGTGTCGACTGTATGCACTGGAAGTGGAAGGATTTACCTGTAGCTTGGCATGCCCAATCCGCCAGGCATTGCAAGGATCCAACCATAATTTTTGATGTTGTTGCCTTCGAAGATCTTTGGATATGGCACTGCTACTTTAGATTGCATGGATCACACAATGACATCGATGTCTTACAGAGATCCCATCTGTTTGCAAGACTAGCTGGTGGTACTTTTCCACCTTGCAACTTCACGTCGAATGACCATTGTTATAACCAAGACTACTATCTAGCCGATGGCATATATCCATCTTTTGGTCAACATTCGTGAAGACAATTTTTAGTTTTGAAAGTAGTAAACATAAGCATTTCGCGAAGATGCAAGAATCTCATATTGAAGACATTGAGACGGCATTTGGAGTGTTGCGATCAAGGGTTACAATTGTCTGTGCACCAACTCGTTTCTGTAATAAGGATGCATTGGCAAATACCACGACACTTATGTGAGCCTACATAACATGATCATAGATCATGAGAGGGATATGCGAGGCTCAATTTACTATGAAGAAATCATGACAATCGGCAGGCATTGCACGCACAGAAAACACATTGAAGCATTTGTTGATGCATACCGGAAGATTGAACACCGGGCCTCCCATCATGAGCTTAAGAATGATTTCATTGAGCAGCATTAACAGCTGGCTGAGAGATATTGTGTTTAAATTACTTTAAGAATAATACTACGCCTACAAAGCCATTTACGAAGGGTTACGTAACTTTTCTTCACCACATTCTCCCCCCCCCCCCCCTGATTTCTAGGGGTGTGGGCCCCTTCTCCCCCCTGCCCCAATCACAATTTGACAACTATCAATTTACGTAAAACTAAACGTAAGCTTTTGTGGGTGTAGCGTTGCTCTTACTTTAATATTCATTTATTCGTACCTGAACAATTTATTTGATCGGATTATTTGCTCAGTTAGATCATTTGTTGTATTTAGTTTAACGGTTCATATAATATTTTATGCTCATTGTCGAAATCACTAGTTGAGGAGTACTTGTTGCAAAGATCACTTCAACTTCCCTGGCTGCGACAAGTGGCGCACATGCAGCGCGTCACTTGTCGCAACCTGGGAGTTTTCCTTTTTTTCGTAGATCTGTTTATTCAAAATGGTTTATCTCTCAAACCGTGCGTTTAAATCTCAAAGCGCTTTCACCGTTGGATTCCTCGCGTCAAGATCTTCAAAACTAGATTCCATGTTGATAGGTTTTGACAAACTTTTTTTTCACGAAAAAACCGGACGAAAAAACCGAAGCGGGAGCATGGATTTTTTCCCTTTCCGAAAGAGGCACACCCGTGCCTCCCACAAAATCACCACCGTGCCTCTCGCGGAAGCAAAACTGTGACTCTCGCGGAAAAAAAAAAGAAAAAACGCGTTTTTTCGTTTTCGAGGAGGCACGGTCGTGACTCTCGCGAAAGCACACCCGTGCCTCTCGCGGAAGCAAAACCATGACTCTCGCGAAAGGAAAAAAACACATTTTTTCATTTCCGAGAGGCACGGCCGTGACTCTCGCGAAAGCACAACCGTGCCTCTCACGGAAGCAAAAACGTGACTCTCACGAAAAAAAAACAGAAAACGCGTATTTTTCCCGAGAGGCACGTCCGTGACTCTCGCGGAAGCAAAACCGTGACTCTCGCAAAAGGAAAAAAAACATAAAACGCATTTGTTTCCATTTCCGATAGGCACGTCCGTGACTCTCGCGACAGCAAAACCGTGCCTCTTGCGGAAAGAAAACCGTGACTCTCGCGAAAAGAAAAAAAACGCGTTTTTCGCACAATTTTTTTTCTGAATTTTTTTGTTGAAAAGCTAAGGAAGACCGGTGGAAAACCAAAACGTCGAAAAAACACGGAAAAACCCGTTTAAATAGCCGAAAACGCGCGCGAAAAAATAAAAAAATATATGAAGGGAGCGTCCAAAGCGCGACACATGGCGAATGGCTTAGAGTGCGCCAAGTGACGCTGATTGTTGCGAGGCTTCTGAAAGAGCGCTCGTTAACTAGTGGCTCCCACGCATTGTTTGATTCAAATTGTTATAAATAGGATAGAAAGAACGTATGGCCCAATAATACGTGGGCCTACTTTTTTCGCAAAATAATAATAATATGTGGGCCTACTTGCTAGGCAAATATAAAAGCCGTATTTTGTCTCAAAAAGAATATAAAAGCCATATTATGACGACTTTATGTTTGGCATTGTCTAAAAAAAAGTCTTTATGTTTGGCACAATCTTTAAAACACTATGACGACTCCATAACAATTGCTCTTATATGAAACATACGTGAGTTAAGCACACGCAGCCAAACAGCCATTTTGCCTCAGTCACCTAAATGCCGTTTTTGCCTCTGTCGCCTAAACGACGCCTAGAGGTTAGCTCGTAGATTGCTCATGCGTTGGTCAAAATTAGCAAGAAAAGTCATTGAGCCATTGACATGATACAGAATTGGCAACCAATTAAACATAGACAATTTTTTATCATGACCAAAAAGTTCGTAGGTTAAATACTGGCTACCATCCAAACACACCCATACAACCCTTAGGAGATTGCATTTTGATTTCTTTTGGGCTTTGCTCTCGAAAAGAGAAAAGAGATTAAGATAGGGCTCGTCTTTGGTTTTTCTAAAGAAAGCTTGATTTTGAGAACATCACACAGATAATAAACATAGCGGAATTTTGAGAAGTACAACTCGAGAGCTTTGCATCTGCTTCTTGTGAAGCAAAGTGACCTCACAAACTTCTCAATTTTGCCCGCTTTATCTCTCCTTTGCAACTCTCATTCCTACATGGATCCAGCATGTAGGACACGGCGATCATTAGAAATTCACGAATCAGAAATGCACGTTTCTGACTTGGCCTCTGTGCACAATATATATAGACCAAAGGTGGGACATGAAGTATGTGAGCTCGAGCCCACATGCTCTTGGATGAACAATAAAATTTGAAAAAATAGTTTAAAAATCCAAATTTTTTTGTCAAGGAACATTGATGATTTTTCTACGCGCATGCAATTTTCATGATGAAATCACATTTGTGGAGGCGCTGGCAAAAATAACAAAATTGATACTCAAAAAAAAAGTGTTTTTGGAAGCATTTGGAGCATCAATTTTTTTTTTGCTGAGACATCCACAAACGTGATTCCATCACGAAAATTTCCACGCATGTAGAAAAATAATCAATGCTTCTTGACAAAAAAATCAGATTTTTTTTAATATTTTTACTATTTTTTTGGTTTTTACTGTTCATCCGGGAGCATGTGAGCTCGAGCTCACAATAGCACTTTGGAATAAGGCGCTCAACAAGAAACCTTGGTATCTTAGTATCCAGGTAAATGCAAGCCCTGCAAACATAATCTCCCATTCAATACCTTTGATAATCAACTATATTTCCTTACATACATCTGAACGATCCAGAACTTCACATACTACCGTTTCGCAAGGTAAAGTACACATGAAAAATCAAAGCGGATCAGTGTCTACTGAAGCTTCTTGGATCTTGGAACCAAAGACGACAACTCTTTACTGGATGATCTGATGATGAAAAGAACTGTTTCCATCAGCATGCCACCCACCACTCCTAAGATGCCTCCAGCAGCATTCTGAAATATAATACCAAGGCCACACTTGTTATATTTACATGTTTTACTACGTAAAGCAGCCTTCTGCACCATAGTAGTGCCTTGCAGGATGGGTCAAATGCAGTATGAGTAAAGCCACAACGCTAGCACAAAAATTACCCTACTGGAGTTCCATAATGGAAGAACAAGCAACTAGGTATCATTCTTCTTGACTTACCATGACAGGACTGTTGCTGAACAGAGCTTTGAAAGTAGCAAACCCCACCAAATAACCCGTGAACATTATGACCACAACATGCAGACCTGAAATTGGGGAAACATCCCATCAACAAATGAAACATAACATTAACCCCTTGCAGTCTAAGCTCAGGAGTAAACATCATAGTGCGCTAAGGAGAATAAGATACTTCTAACTACTAAAACATAGTCGGGCATTGCTCACTCGAAAATCCCAAAACTTGGATCAAATTTCATGTATAAAGGGTAGCATCCTGGTCCTACCAACCGGGAAGGGAACAGATGAAATCTCAATATTTCATTGTGCTTGCAAAGATTGAGTATAAGGTACTCCCTCTGTAAAGAAATATAAGAGTGATCTAAACGCTCCAATATTTCTTTAGAGGGAGTACTAGGCGGTAAAATATCGATCTCACAATAAAATAGCAATCTCACAAATGTAATCCTATAATTACAGATTGCATACATGTATGCATGCAAGCTGATGTGTCCACCAATGCAGCTATTATCTTTCCCGTGCAAAGTACTGCAAGTTTACTTTGCGCGGCTCCAAGTGTTGAACAGAAGATAAGCAAGACCATTTGTTTTGATGCAAGTATACCGGATGCTGGTTATAATCTTTCGAACATGTTACAGCTTGGCTCATTTTGGTTTGAGGTTTCACCAAATGAACCAAAGAAGGACACGGTGAATTAATATTGGTACTACTTTTTATGTCTGATGATGGAGCAGTTCAAGAGTGCAAGCAAACAAATAGTCTTTTTAGTCTAAATTGGGCTTATGTGATCAACGTGGCTGGATAGATTAATTAGTTTCCTAATTAAAGAGTACTACTTCGAATAGAAGTTCTGTTAGCTACCTTAGCTTTTAAGTCAGTTAGATTTTTTTTGGCCCTTACATCTGGTGTGAGTCAGAGATAAAAAAGGGTCGTCAGTGTTGTCCCAGGAGATCAGTTTCTGGAGTTTTGAGTTGAGTTGAATAAAATACCAGAAAACGCCTCACATCGGGAGGCACCAAGGATGTGTTCTTGTAAATCCTAGGGATTCGTTGCTACTGTGCATGCGTCTGATCTTGTATCAGTGTCGGTGCAAGTCTTCTCCTTCGGATTCTTACTTTCGTTTGATCTGAAGGTTTGTTCTTCTAGGTCTATTTCTCCTGCGACTATTGCTGCCGTCGTTCGTTGTTGTTTTGCATGTACCGTGAAAGATCAGGACATGTACACGCACAATTTAGTGTCACGCTATTTTGTGCTACATCACAAGCCAAGCCATGGGCAATTGAAGTGTTGAATAATAAGCCATCAGTTTATCCTTTGTGTAGCAGCTAGCACCTCCTATTTAGTGAAACAAATTGTATGCTTACTGGCACTGATAAGAACTGTCGTCTGCTAAGCTTTTGCATTCGCCTCTAAGCCATGATACACTGTTCATTTGTTTGATAACTGGCTTGGCTCGTTCAATTAGCAAAGAATGAGAAAGGGCTGGTTATGGTTGGAACTGCAGCAATCCTATGATCTATCTAGAAAACGTATAATGATGCATGTAATTGAATGAGAAAGGGCTGGTTATGGTTGGAACTGCAGCAATCCTATGATCTATCTAGAAAACGTATAATGATGCATGTAATTAGTACTCCCTCCGTCCCAAAGTAAGTGTCTCAAGCTTAGTACAACTTTGTACTAGAGTTAGTACAAAGTTGAGACACTTATTTTGGGACGGAGGGAGTACTAGACAAAATAGGCCTTGGCTATCGGCATGATCTATTTTGCAGGGCAACGAACCCAAGAGGAGCTCAAGTTGGGAGCCAGGCTATTCAAGCAGGTGGTGAATGAAGTGTCCTGTGCCATGCGAGGATGAAGAACGATGATCCCATGGCTGAAATGGGATGGAGGGTGAACAGTGAATGAAGAAATCTCTAGGCTGCGATTTCTCCTATGTGTTTTGGAGGAATCCGGTAAAACTGTGTAGTTTTTGTTCTGTTAAGCCAATGACTCTGTGAGCTATCTTTGAAGATAAGCTTCCTGTTGTTTGGAATCTGTTCTGGGGCCTCAGCCCCTGTCGTTGCTACTCCCTCCGTTCCTAAATACAAGTCTTTTTAGAGATTCCAATATGGACTACGTAAGCACGGAAGTATGTAGTCCATATTGGAATCTCTAAAAAGACTTATATTTAGGAACGGAGGGAGTAGTTCTGAATTTCTGATGCTTGCTAACACTAGTGATTCATCTAAGTTTTATTCCCACATGGAAACCTATTTGCATTGTCTCAGTTCTAAAAAGTGTGCATCATATTGTTGCATTAGCAATCAGGCTTATATATGAGGGCTCAGTTTTGTTTCCAAACCAACAATGCACATCCAGTTTAGGAGAAAGCATGAATATGACTATTCGTACCGAATCCTAGCTGATCCTTGTAAGAGGAGAAGGGTTCGGTGTTGTCCTCCTTAGGCACGACATCCTTGACGAGCTCGGCGTACTCCTTCCTCTCCTGCATCTCCCGGAGCTTCTCCAGCCTCGCCTTGAGCTCATCGCTCTGCACGCGCACAGCCAAATCAAAATTTTATATCTGGCTAAACCTCACCAACTCGGACCACGGGTGTCGCCGTGGCTGCAACTCACCTTCTCGCGGGGCTTGGGACTGGACAGCACGAATTGAGCGCCTTGCAAGAGCTGTCTGAGAGGTGGGCGGCCGCGGGAGCAGTCGGCGCACCAGATGGCGCGGATGGAGCGGTAGGGGACGGCCCGCTCAGAAGAGAGGGCGGAGGCCAGGCCCCGGAGGTCGTCGGAGAGGTCGGGGGAGCCGGCGGCGGAGGAGAGGAAAGAGCGGATGGGATCGGTGGCGGTGACAACGAGTCCCGGGGTAGCGGTGCCGGCTGACATGGCTGCTGCTTCAGATTTGGGATGAGACCATACGGCGATGAGCAGGGGTGACGACGGCGGTGAGATCTGATGGGCGGACGGGAGAATTCAGGGATGCCGGCGAGGTGGTATGTGGGAGCGGCGCGATTACGATGGTCGTGTCGACGTCGGTCGTCGCGGCTCACGGGCACCCTCTGTTTGCACGACCCAAATCTGTTTTTTTTTAATCATCTCCTCATTTATTCACCCCATTGTTAGATTCACGTTACCCCGTCGGATCATTTTTCCTGTGCGATCCTGGCCGTCCGTTCTCGGCCTGGTTTGCTGTAAGCAAACAGATCATCGCCCGATCGCCTTGGCCTTTGGATAAATTTTCAATTGCAACGTTCTCAAAAAAAAAAAATCAATTGCAACTAATTGTAAATTTGATGCCCCCACCAGGGCATTTTCGTCATTTCATTTGTTGGCGTATAAAAGGAAGCCGCTCTAGTTGCGGAGACCTAGTTGCGTGCATTCTCCCGCACTCACGACCCTCTCCTCTTCCCGGCCATGGCTCCCCACCCTCTTCCGCCGCCATCTCTACCTCCCACCCTCCGGCCGCCAGCTTTACCTCCTCCCTTCCTGTCACAACCCAAATTTCTCCTAAATTTTGGTTGTGAAATTAGAAGCATATGCATCCATGATTTCCTTGCATATTTGGCTTTTGAGGCTAACAAGGACAACATTTGAATTCAAACTACCATTTGAATTTAATTAGAAGCCATGGAGGCATCACCCTAAAAATTATTTTCAGAAAAAACTTGCATCTAGGGTTATGTTTTGCCCTATTTATTTTGAGTGGACCGGGGTTTGAAAATAGTAGAATTTGTGCAATTAAACTATAAGTAAAATTCTGGATATAATAAATAAAACATAAAAAGAAATAAAAACAACTTTGCAAATGGGCACATTAGTTAATTTGGCAAATTGCAATTTGTGAGAAACCCTTGGGGAAATGTTCATCTAGTCAGGAATATTGCCGGGGTAATTTAGAAACACTTTCGCTTTTGAAGAAAATTCAAATTCAGATTTGAAAAATGACAACAGAAGGCAGAAACAGAAAATGGAAAAGAAAAGAAGGCCCAGCCAACTAGTCGACCAGGCCGCGTGCGCCCACTCTCTCTCTCTCTCTCTCTCTCTCTCTCTCTCTCTCTCTCTCTCTCTCTCTCTCTCTCTCTCCGACGCGCGGCCCCCATGCGTCAGCTCTCTCCCTAACCTCCCACAACTGATGCCGAACCCCGGCCGAACCCGAGCACGAACCCGAGCACGCCTGCGCCCATGATCTCCCACTCGCGCACTCCGGTCGCCCCGAGCCTAGCAGCCATGTCAAATAAATACCTCTCCCCTCACTCTCTCAAACCCCTTCGCTCTCACTCGCCCTTCCCGGCAGGCTGCTCTGCCGCGAGCTCGCCATTGCCGCACTGACCGCAACCCTAACCACTAAATTCCGGCCACTGTAGCCACCCCCGAGGCCAGCCACCATCACCGTATCCACCACACTCCAGCGAGTCCTCTGGACATCTTCGACGCGAGGTTTGCCGCCTGGAACACCACCTTCATCGGAGACCGGTGAGCTCCGCCGTCCATTTGGATGTGCATCTTGTCCATCTTGATCATCGTGATCACGTGCATCTTCCTGACCCATCCATTCATCCTCAGGCACACGGGAACGACCACCGGGTCCAAACCTGAAGCTTCTTGATGTTGTCTGCAACTCCGGAAGCCCCGCACCATTGACTCCATCCACCCCAGCGCCAACTAGGACCACCGGGAGCCCTGTCGTCGCCGTCCGCGTCCGTCCAACCACCTCGCCACCGTCGAGGAGCACCGGAACGCTGAGTTCGTCCACACCCGAGTTGTGCTCAAGTTTTTCGGTGAACTTCAATGACCTAGTTGTTGGGCAACATAGTAGGAAACAAAAAATTAGCCCTTGCGCACACCCAAGATCAATATGAAGATGCATAATGGGTTGGGATCACGATCGTTACCGTCACCGAGTTGCAACGATGAAGAACGTGTTGGTCTAGATTATACTTGGAGTCCCTCAAACCGTCGATGGATGATCCCACGAACGGCCCATGAACAGTCCCTCGAACTAAAGACCAAAAGCACGACCTTTCTACTTGGTTGCAAGCATGCAACCTTCACGACCCGGCAACGCTTTGCTGTCCGGAGCTAATCGTCCAGAACATTTCTTGTTTTAATCTTGTTACAATTTAAGCCAGAGATTCAGTAATCTTAATAAGTTGTATTATCCTCTCACTTACTCCTTTAACGAGCAAAGCTTTTCTCGAAAAATATTTATTTTCTGACAAACTTTTTGTCCTTTGATTTTTGTGAGAGGAACACAAAACCTGCAATCAAGCATTGGTCTGAAATATTCTATAACTCTCTATAGTTTTATCAGACATTTAATGGTGCATCTATTTAGTGAATATTATGTTGTTTCATCTATAAATACGCAAAAAAGTAAGAGCAGATCGGTAATAATAATTCCACAATTATTCAATTGCTTGCTAAACTTATGGCTTAGAACCCTTTTATCTTCCCTCATAATGATATTATATCTTTATCCTGAATTTCTTTGAACTATTTCAAATATTCCAGTCCTTATGTTTTATCAAGTAAATAATATTTACTCATAACATTGATGGAGTATAAATATTCACCACACCTATATCCATCGGACTTTATACATCTCAATGTATTCAGTCAGTTTAAAATATTTTTATACTTCATCTCTATGAAGATCCGATGTAACAAAGCAGTGCCACACACAACTAGTTTATTTAGTCTTTTCAAGATGTTTAGCTTTAATGTTATAGATCTCAAAATTCAAGATTCATCATGAATAAACCATCACAAAATAGAGGTTTAATCAAAAACATATTCTTATAATAATCCAAACAATTATTGTTTAAAACTTATAAGAATATCCATGACATAATACATTGGATAATGTATTACATAACTCCAAATCAAAATAACTATTATTGCAAGTCTAAGATAAATCTTGAAGATAAACTAAAGGGATGACTCTGATGGTCTCTGAGTAGCGACCCATCACCATTCTCGATTTATATCACGACTTTATTTCTTCTCTCCTTGTGAGCTCTTTGTAGTCCCTACATCGGTTTTGCAAAATGGGAGAAACTGATTAGTATCAAATACTCATGACATACAAAATTTTACAAGTAGTATAACATTAACTTTTTATACCGATTATACCTTTACTGAAAGAACCATTCTTCTTATCTGCCAAATATTTCTTGCAGTTATGCTTCCAGTGTTCCTTCTGCTTGTAGTAGAAACATTCAGGCTCTTTAGAGGCTCTGCCCTTGTTCTTCTTTTAAGACTCGGTCTTACTGGCTTCTGTAGATTTCTTATATTGGACTTGCCCTTCTTCCTGAAACTGGTGGTCTTATTGACCATCAACTATGTTTGTTCTTTTGCATTTCAGTTTCCGCAGTTTTGAGCATAGCAAACAACTCGTTTGTACTTTTCTCCATCCCATTCATGTTGTAATTCATGATGAAACCATCATAAGACAGACAAAGTGAAGCAAGCAAAATATCTGTACCGAGTGTCGGAGGAATTCCAAATTCCAGAGAAGCCAGTCTATCAACATAGCCAGCAAGCTTTACTATATGCTCACTCATTGAGGAACCCTCTTTCATATTGCATTCAATCAAGGCCTTCGTTAATTTAAAACGCTCAGTCCTTGCCTTCTTCTTGTACAGAACTTCCAATGACCCAATTATCAATTGAGTATCAGATCGTTCAAAACGCTTCTGTAGTTCAGGATCCATGCAAGTTAACATGAGGGCATTGGACTAAATCACAGTCATCACTACGAGCACCGTAATCAGCAACTTCTTTTGGTGTTGCATCCTTTGTAGGAGCATCACCCAGGGGTTGATCCAGCACATACTCCTTCTTAGCACTTCTAAGAACAAATCTCGGGTTCCGGACCAATCCGCATAGTTTTCACCATTAGCGGCCAACTTTTCTTTCTCTAGCATAGGGGCTAAGCTGAACATATTATGAGCCATTGATCTACAGCGATGGATGCTACTTCTTGAGCTTGCATTGATTTTTTCCTCGAACAGGAAAGGGTGATGCAATAAGTAGAGATAAGTATTTTCTTTAGTTGAGAACCAAGGTATCAATCCAGTAGGAGGAACACACAAGTCTCCAATAATTTCACCTACACAAACAAACAAACACTTGCACCCAACGCAATAAAGGGGTTGTCAATCGCTTCACGGTTACTTGCAAGGATGAGATCAGGTAGTGATAGATATAAAAGATAAGTAAAAATGCCAAATAAAATAAAAGTAAATAAATTGCTGGAAGGTATTTTTTGTGTTTTTGATTTTATATATCTAAAAATAATATGATAAAAGATAGACCCGGGGGGGCATAGTTTTTACTAGAGGCTTCTCTCTTGAAAGAAAGCATACGGTGGGTAAACAAATTATTGTTGAGCAACTGATAGAAAGTGCATAGTTATGACGATATCTAAGGCAACTAGTAAATGCGCACGTGCAACGCACGTTAATATTTAGGTAATATATTAATTGCACGTGGATGTTAGGTATGCCATTATTTCTATGTCAATCCTGTGATTAGTGCAATATTTGGTATGATATTAATTGCACGTTAAACACGTTTAACACTCGCCATTGGAGCAGTCTAGGTCGTTGGATTGACTTAGTTTGATGGCCGAGATCAGTTGGATCTGCCCCTTTGGGTCTTTTTATATTGGTATAGATGATCATGTATATAGGCATCATGTCCGTGACAAGTAGACCATCTCCTGCCTGCATCTACTACTATTACTCCACACATCAACCGCTATCTAGCATGCATCTAGTGTATTAAGTTAACAAGAACAGAGTAACGCCTTAAGCAAGATGCCATGATGTAGAGGGATAGGTCCAATCATTATGAACAAACCCCATCCTTTTATCCTTAATGGCAGTAATACAAATACGTGTCAAGTCCCTTTCTCTCACTGGGAATAAGCACCGCAAGACTGAACACACTACAAAGCACCTCTCCCATTGCAAGAAAAATCAATCTAGTTGGCCAAACCAAATTAATATTCATAGATAATCTGATCATAAACTCATAATTTATCGGATCTTAACAAACGCACCGCAAAAGAAGATTACATCGAATAGATCTCCAAGAACATCGAGGTGAACATTGTATTGAAGATCAAAGAGAGAGAATACACTACTGCAGGATGCTGCTAACGTGACACTACGATCAGAGGCCCTTCGAGAAACTGTGTGCGATGCCATAATTGCAAACGGTGCTACGAAAACCGTCAGAAATGTGTAAAACGTTTGCGATGACGGATGCATCAAACACAGTTCAGGTATTAGTTGCGTGTGCGATGAAGGGCATACGGTTGAGTTCAATGAACTGTTTGCAATGAGGAGGAACAAAAGAAACGGGCAGCCAGATGGAGGCGTGTGTGATACACAGCATACAGTTCACTCGGATGAACTGTTTGTGATTAGGAAACATAAAAGAAACAGTCAGCCAAATCAAAGGTGTGTGCGATATACGGCATGTGGTTCACTCAGATGAACTGTTTGTGTTGAGACATGGGAACAGAAACGGTTCAACTTAACAAGATATGTGTGATATGCGGCAAACAGGTATGTAATCAGAAAATGTGTCTGGAGACCGATAAGAACACATACGGTTGCTGCTAATAAGATGTGTGTGTTGTGCGATGGGATTGCATACAGAACAACAACATACACACACACACACACACACACACACACACTTATAAGGACATGCTTGCATAACCAAATTAAACAACCACTTACATAGCTGGCTACTACAACCATGTCATTTGCACACACCAAAGTAAACTATTACATGCATAATTACATAGGTGGCTACTACACATGACATTTCCACACACACCAATAAAGTAAACTATATATTACATGCATGATTAACTAGCATAAACGATCATCAGATCATCATCTACTTCCTGTGATGCTTGCTCTTCTTGTGGCTCGATCCGTACTCGTCGATTTGGGTAACGAGGCACTTCCTCATGTCAATGATCCGCCTATGCATCTCGTAGCATGTGTACACGCTCTTGGCCGCAAACCTGAGGTGAGGTTCATCCAGTTGCCGCATCCAGGCCTTGTGCCAGGATACATGACTTGTTCTCTGGGCATCCTGCTTCATCTTTTCGTAGTAGAGGTCGATGATGGCCGAGGCGAGTTCGACCAGGGAGTCCTGCTTCGTGCTGCCCTAGAACCTGTAGTGGTCATGGATTTCGACAAGGTTCTTGCAGGCCAAGCCCGTAACACTGAGCGCTTTTACATCGTCTTTGGTATCCACCGTGGTGAACTTGTAGTCGGTGCTATTGACAAACCTGTTGAAACGGTCGCAAGGCTCTGTGGCCATGCAGTAGTGGTAGATGAGGACATGATGGCGCACGCACAACTAGGCGACGACAACCTTCTGATCTATGCCGGGACGACCGGCGATGTACTAGAGGTCGATGCCGACCACCTTGTACTTGTCTCCAGCAAGCAACTGCTCAAAGCTGTTGATGTAGTCGTCCACCACGGCCGGGTCGATGGTGTACACCACCGAGAGATCTGTCTCCCTCGCGTGGGTCTCCACTCTATCCTCGCCGAACTCCATTGGAGCGCCGCCGGACATCCCCTCTCTATGTGTCATCGTGGGTGTGCTTGTTGTGCTGTGGGGCGCGATCGAAAGGTTGAAGAGACTAAGGTTATAATGGCCGCGAGAATTAAAGGGGAAGCCGAATGGCCAGGAATATCGGTAGGCCCTGATGGCAGTTCTAATTTGCAGCGCGTAACTCCAGCGTGCCGCACGTAACTGCATCGCACGGCAACATGTGCGGCGCAACCGCATGCATACGCCCCCCCCGACGTGATCGTGTGCACGCCCAACCGTTGGCAGAGCGTGTGTGGAGGGACGCGAGAAGAGCGCTCCGCGGTCGCCTCAACGGCGAGCAACCATATATGCATATAGCAGTTGAACACGCAAGGAAAAGTTGTCCACAAGCCGAGCGCGCCGACGGACGTGAGCAGAGCGCGCCGCGGCGCCTAACGACGAGCACAGCGCGTTGCGGCGCCTAACGGCGGATAGACCTTCATTCAAGCCAATCAAAATAAGACTGGAATGGACATGTCTGTATAGCAAAGGGATCGCACATATCTGTATTGACTGGAACGAGAATGCAATAGCAAAATAAGAATTAAGGCCATGATGATGCAATCGCAGTGGTGGTTACAGGAGGCAAGAAGAAAGATGCATCCATCAACGTACGACCTCCTCCTCCTCAACTCAGTGCACCGGCCGGGCCACCGACCGGCGGCTAAGGAGCGGCGGCTTGTGTGGCGAGGTCAAGGTGCTTCTCAACTAAGGCATCCAAGGCTTCCAGCCGGCTGAAGAAGGCCAATGTCATAGCGTCCTCACTGGCCTTGTAGATACCTATGTACATGATTCGTTCGTACACATGGATGTGTAGGTCGACGGTTTCTTGCAGGGCGAGGTGCCTCGCGGCGAGCGCGACCTCCAGGTGGACATTCTTCGTGGCGTCGACGGGCAGTCGTAGGGCCACCAGTTGTTACGGCATATCTCTCTCAAGGTAGTTTTGGTGATTGATGACAACATGTTTGCGGACTAATCTTGTGCTTTGAATAATTCTCAGATTCTCCCCTGGCACAAGACGCCTTCTTCCCCTCGGAGTGCATTTCAAGACGGTGTAGCTCTTTCGCTTCTTTCTCGGTGGACTAGTTGCGTAGAGGGCACCGTACTATCAAGAGGGGGTCCGCTGGGGTTTTGCGTGGGTGGAATCGTCACGTACACATCTGCTTCTCACCCTCCGAGCATTTTCTTTCCATTGAAGAGATCTCTCCTCTCTTCCTTGTCCTGTCTGGGTCTAAGCGGTAGTACCGCGCTCCCAGCGGTAGTACCGCTGAGGAGCCAAGCGGCAGTACCGCTCCGCAGCGGTAGTACCACCCTTGGCTCCACAGCAGTAGTACCGCTGGGGGCCTTGCACCTCCGCCTTGTCCTTAGCATATTTGAGAGATTCCTTCTCTCTCGCGCGTGCCCCAGCAGTAGTACCGCACTGCCTGGGGTACTACGGCCGAAGGGTCACAAGCGGCAGTACCGCTCCACAGCGGTACTACTGCTCTTGACCCCACTGTTGTAGTACCGCTAGGTAGTCTGGCTCCTACCGCCTCGATTCGAGAGGTCTTTTTCTCGTGTCGGGTTTTGTGGCACTAGTCACGGTTGTAGAAGCGGTAGTACCGTTCCAGGAGTGGTAGTACCGCCCTACCACCGCGGTAGTACCGCATTTGGGTCCGTTCCCTACTAAGTCTCCTCAGCGCTGCAGTACCGCTGGCTAGCGCGGCAGTACCGTCACCTGGCGGTAGTACCGCCCCTCTCTCAGTGGTAGTACCGCCCTGTGCGGGGCTGGTTGGTGGGGGGCAACGGGATTGTTGCCCCTGATACGTCTCCAACGTATCTATAATTTTTGATTACTCCATGCTACTTTATCTACTGTTTTGGACTATATTGGGCTTTATTTTCCACTTTTATATTATTTTTGGGACTAACCTATTAACCGAAGGCCCAGCCCAGAATTGTTGTTTTTTTTGCCTATTTCAGTATTTCGAGGAAACAGAATATCAAACGGAGTCCAAACGGAATCAAACCTTCGGGAATGTGATCTTCTCACCGAACATGATCTAGGAGACTTGGACCCTACTCCAAGAAGTTTCCGAGGAGGTCACGAGGGTGGAGGGCGCCCCCCTGGGCACGCCCCCTGCCTCGTGGGCCCCTCGGAGCTCCACCAACGTGCTTCTTCCGCCTATATATCTCCATATACCCTAAAAACATCTGAGAGCACAATAGATCGAGAGTTCCGCCGCCAAAAGCCTCCGTAGCCACCGAAAACCAATCTAGACCCATTCCGGCACCCTGCCGGAGGGGGAAATCCTTCTCCGGTGGCCATATTCATCATCCCGGTGCTCTCCGTGACGAGGAGGGAGTACTTCTCCCTCGGGGCTGAGGGTATGTACCAGTAGCTATGTGTTTGATCTCTCTCTCTCTCTCTCGTGTTCTTGAGATGATACGATCTTGATGTATCTCAAGCTTTACTATTATAGTTGGATCTTATGTTTCTCCTCCCCCTCTTCTCTCTTGTAATGAATTGAGTTTTCCCCTTGAAGTAATCTTATTGGATTGAGTCTTTAAAGACTTGAGAACACTTGATGTATGTCTTGCCATGGATATCTGTGGTGACAATGGGATACCACGTGCCACTTGATATATGTTTTGGTGACCAACTTGCGGGTTTCGTGACATTGGGAACCTATGCATAGGGGTTGGCACACGTTTTCGTCGTGATTCTCCGGTAGAACTTTGGGGCACTCTTTGAGGTCCTTTGTGTTGGATGAATAGATGAATCTGAGATTGTGTGATGCATATCGTATAATCATACCCACGGATACTTGAGGTGACATTGGAGTATCTAGGTGACATTAGGGTTTTGATTGATTTGTGTCTTAAGGTGTTATTCTAGTATGAACTCTAGGGTTGTTTGTGACACCTATAGGAATAGCCCAACGGATTGATTGAAAAGAATAACTTTGAGGTGGTTTCGTACCCTACCATAATCTCTTCGTTCGTTCTCTGCTATTGGTGACTTTGGAGTGACTCTTTGTTGCATGTTGAGGGATAGTTATGTGATCCAATTATGTTAGTATTGTTGAGGGAACTTACACTAGTGAAAGTATGAACCCTAGGCCTTATTTCCTATCATTGCAATACCGTTTACGCTCACTTTTATCAATAGTTACCTTGCTGTTTTTATATTTTCAGATTACAAAAACTATTATCTACTATCCATATGCCACTTGTTTCACCATCTTATCGCCGAACTAGTGCACCTATACAATTTACCATTGTATTGGGTGTGTTGGGGACACAAGAGACTCTTTGTTATTTGGTTGCAGGGTTGCTTGAGAGAGACCATCTTCATCTTACACCTCCCACGGATTGATAAACCTTAGGTCATCCACTTGAGGGAAATTTGCTACTGTCCTACAAACCTCTGCACTTGGAGGCCCAACAACGTCTACAAGAATAAGGTTGTGTAGTAGACATCAAGCTCTTTTCTGGCGCCGTTGCCGGGGAGGTTAGCGCTTGAAGGTATATCTTTAGATCTTGCAATCGACTCTTTTTGTTTCTTGTTTTATCACTAGTTTAGTTTATAAAAGAAAATTAAAAATGGAATTGAGTTTGTCTCATACGCTTCACCTTTTTAATATCTTTCGTGAGTATGATGGAAAGGATAATTGTGCTCAAGTGCTAGAAGAAGAAATCTATAAAATGTTTGGCACTAAATCTTTGAATGATGAGCATGATTGCAATGTTGTTAGTACAAATTCTTTAAATATCCATGATACTAATGATGATTGCTCTAGTTATGATGAAAATGTCTCCTATAAACATGTCAATTTTTGTGGAGTGCATTGGATTTGTAAGTACACACCAAATAGGGAAGATAGATATTGCAAGAGGCATAAATACTTAGAAACTGAATTGTTGCAAGAAAGTCTTGATGATTGTGCTGAAAAATTCAATATTTTTCGTGCCCCTTGTGAACTTTGCAATGAACATGGTCATTTAAATCTCCAATGCAAATTGTTTCATGACCGAATCGTATCCAAAATTTGTGATAATTTGATTACCCTTGAGCATCATAAAGAGCTTAGTCTTCTTTTGGGGTATGAGGAAATGAAACGTATAACTAAGGATATTCCAAAATTTGCCCTTGATAAAGTTCTTCATTTTGATCTAGAGAAAACTTATATGTATTGTGCGGTGAATTGCATTGAAAATCCTTATATTGCCAACTACATAAAGAAAAGAAAACAAATAGAAGATGAAGAGAATACTAATGAAAGGGAAGAGACTTCCCAATATCCTCCTATTATTTCTTATGATGAATCAGGTAACGAGGAGGAGCCTCATATTCAACCAATCTCATTAATAAGGAGCTCCAAAAAGAGGGTTGAACCCACACATGATGTGGTGAAGAAGAAGAAAAGAAAAAGGAAGAGAGGTAAAAAGGTACCCCTCCCAAATAATGGTGCTCCTATTACTATTGTGCCTCATGAAAATATAATTGTGGAAGATAATGATACTTCTTATGATCTTGAAAATCTTTTTGGCACTTGCTTGGAAGAAAATGATAATTGCTATACTATTGGTGCTATCCGTACTATTAATTACAAGAGTGGTTATGCTTATGATATGAAAAGGCCCAAGCTTGGGTATGCTATGTTTGATGAAGATGATGTTTTTGAGAATATATTTGCTGCAATTAATGTTTGTCACAAGCTTGGGGATGCTACGTTTAATATAGATGATATTTTTAGCCTCCCAAGTTTTGATATGCAAATTTATAATGATAATAGCATGCCTCCTACCTATGATGATTATTGTGATGATACTTATGCTATAAAAAGTAGTGATTATACTTATAAAACTTATCATTATTATGGTTACCCCTTTTATGAACATTACTCTTTTAATGTGGAAACAATTTATAGTATCCAAGTCTCTTATGATACTCCCACTATTATTCATGAGAAGAATTTTGCTTGTGTGGAGAGTAATAAAAATTCTATGCTTATGCATCATGAAAAGAATGCTTTAGGTGCTGGTTATATTGTTGAATTCATTCATGATTCTACTGAAAATTATTATGAGGGAGGAATATATGCTTGTAGGAATTGCAATAATATCAAGTTTCCTCTCTATGTGCTTAAAATTTTGAAGCTATGCTTGTTTTACCTTCCTATGCAAGTTGATTCTTGTTCCCACAAGTTTTTTGATCACAAAATCACTATACATAGGAAGCATGTTAGACTTAAATTTGCTAGTCATATTCTTCATGATGCTCTCTTTATGTTTCAATTCTTATCTTTTATGTGAGCATCATTGAAATCATCATGCCTAGCTAGGGGCGTTAAACGATAGCGCTTGTTGGGAGGCAACCCAATTTTATTTTTGTTCCTTGCTTTTTATTCCGGTTTTAATAAATAATTCATCTAGCCTCTGTTTAGATGTGGTTTTATGTGTTTAATTAGTGTTTGTGCCAAGTAGAACCTTTGGGAAGACTTGGGGAAAGTCTTGTTGACCATGCTGTCAAAACAGAAACTTTAGCGCTCACGAGAATTGCTGCCATTTTTATTTGGAGAGTGCTATTTAGTTAATTCTTTTTGCTGCTGATCAATAAACAAATTTCCCAGGTAGTCTAATTTTGGTAGAATTTGTTTGGTTCCAGAAGTTTGCGTTAGTAACAGATTACTACAGACTGTTCTGTTTTTGACAGATTCTGTTTTGCGTGTGTTGTTTGCTTATTTTGATGAATCTATGGCGAGTAAAATAGTTTATAAACCATAGAGAAGTTGGAATACAGTAGGTTTAACACCAATACAAATAAAGAACAAGTTCACTACAGTACCTTAAAGTAGTATTTTGTTTTCTTTCTCTAACGGAGCTCACGAGATTTCTATTGAGTTTTGTGTTGTGAAGTTTTCAAGTTTTGTGTGAATTCTTTTGATGGATTATGGAACAAGGAGTGGCAAGAGCCTAAGCTTGGGGATGCCCATGGCACCCCCAAGATAATACAAGGACACCAAAATGTCAAATCTTGGGGATGCCCCGGAAGGCATGCCCTCTTTCGTCCACTTCCATCGGTAATTTACTTGGAGCTATATTTTTATTCACCACATGATATGTGTTTTGCTTGGAGCGTCTTGTATTATTTGTGTCTTTGCTTGTTAGTCTACCACAATCATCCTTGCTGTACACACCTTTTGAGAGAGCCATGTATGAATTGAAATTTGTTAGAATACTCTATGTGCTTCACTTATATCTTTTGAGCTTGATAGTTTACTCTATGTGCTTCACTTATATCTTTTTGAGCGTGATAATTTTTGCTCTAGTGCTTGACTTAGATCTTTTAGAGCACGGTGGTGGTTTGTTTTAAAGAAACTTGATCTCTCATGCTTCACTTAGATTATTTTGAGAGTCGTTAATAGCATGGTAATTTGCTTAATGTTAATATACTTGGTATTCAAGATATGTGAAACTTTCTTTTTAGTGGGTTGAATACTAAGATAAGTTTGATGCTTGATAATTGTTTTCAGATATGGAGGTGATAATATCATAGTCGTGCTAGTTGAGTAGTTGTGAATTTGAGAAATACTCGTGTTTAAGTTAGCAAGTCTCGTAGCATGCACGTATGGTTAAAGTTGTGTAACAAATTTGAAGCATGAAGTGTACCTGGCTTGTGCATCCTTATGAGTGGCGGTCGGGGACGAGCGATGGTGTTTTCCTACCAATCTATCCCCCTAGGAGCATGCGCGCAGTACTTGATTTTTGATGACTTCTAATTTTTTGCAATAAGTATATGAGTTCTTTTGACTAATGTTGAGTCCATGGATTATACGCACTTTTACCTTTCCGCCATTTGCTAGCCTCTTCGGTACCGTGCATTGCCCTTTCTCACATTGAGAGTTGGTGCAAACTTCGCCGGTGCATTCAAACCCCGTGATATGATACGCTCTTTCACACATAAACCTCCCTATATCTTTCTCAAAACAGCCACCATACCTACCTATCATGGCATTTCCATAGCCATTCTGAGATATATTGCCATGCAACTTCCATCATCATCATCATCATCATCATGACATGCTTTACTTTTGTCATATTGCCATTGCATGATCTTGTAGTTGACATCATATTTGTGGCAAAGCCACCATGCATTATTTTTCATACATGTCACTCTTGATTCATTGCACCATCCCGGTACACCGCCGGAGGCATTCGTATAGAGTCATATCTTGTTCTAGTATCGAGTTGTAATCATTATGTTGTAATCAATAGAAGTGTGATGATCATCATTATTAGAGCATTGCACACAATAAAGAGAAAGGCCAAAAATAAAAAAACAAAGGCCCAAAAAAATAAGGAGAAAATAAAAAGGGCAATGCTACTATCTCTTTTTCCACACTTGTGCTTCAAAGTAGCACCTTGTTCTTCATGTAGTGAGTCTCATATATTGTGCTTCAAAGTAGCACCATGATTTCATATAGTGAGTCTCATAAGTTGTCTTGTTCATACTAGTGGGAATTTTTCATTATAGAACTTGGCTTGTATATTCCAACGATGGGCTTCCTCAAAATGCCCTAGGTCTTCATGAGCAAGCAAGTTAGATGCACACCCACTAGTTTTCTTTTGTTGAGCATTCTTAGCTCTAGTGCATCTGTTGCATGGCAATCCCTACTCCTTGCATTAACATCAATTGATGGGCATCTCCATAGCTCATTGATTAGCCTCGTTGATATGAGACTTTCTCCTTTTTTGTCTTCTCCACACAATCCCCATCATCATATTCTGTACCACCCATAGTGCTATGTCCATGGCTCGCGCTCATGTATTGCGTGAAGGTTGAAAAAGTTTGAGATTATTTGAGTATGAAACAATTGCTTGGCTTGTCATCGGGGGTATAGAAGTTGAGAACATCTTTGTGTGACGAAAATGAAGCATAGCCTAACTATATGATTTTGTAGGGATGAACTTCCTTTGGCCATGTTATTTTGAGATGACATAATTGTTTGATTAGTATGCTTGAAGTATTATCATTTTTATGTCAATATGAACTTTTGTCTTGAACCTTTCGGATCTGAATATTCATACCATGATTAAGAAGATTTACATTGAAATTATGCCAAAGTATCACTCCGCATCAAAAATTCTCTTTTTACCATTTACCTACTCGAGGACGAGCAGGAATTAAGCTTGGGGATGCCTGATACGTCTCCAACGTATCTATAATTTTTGATTGCTCCATGCTACTTTATCTACTGTTTTGGACTATATTGGGCTTTATTTTCCACTTTTATATTATTTTTGGGACTAACCTATTAACCGGAGGCCCAGCCCAGAATTGCTGTTTTTTTGCCTATTTCAGTATTTCGAGGAAACATAATATCAAACGGAGTCCAAATGGAATGAAACCTTCGGGAACGTGATCTTCTCACCGAACGTGATCCAGGAGACTTGGACCCTACTCCAAGAAGTTTCCGGGGAGGTCACGAGGGTGGAGTGCGCGCCCCCTGCCTCGTGGGCCCCTCGGAGCTCCACCGACGTGCTTCTTCTGCCTATATATCTTCATATACCCTAAAAACATCCGAGAGCACAATAGATCGAGAGTTCCGCCGCCAGAAGCCTCCATAACCACCGAAAACCAATCTATACCCGTTCCGGCACCCTGCCGGAGGGGGGAAATCCTTCTCCGGTGGCCATATTCATCATCCCGGTGCTCTACATGACGAGGAGGGAGTAGTTCTCCCTCGGGGCTGAGGGTATGTACCAGTAGCTATGTGTTTGATCTCTCTCTCTCTCATGATCTTGAGATGATACGATCTTGATGTATCGCGAGCTTTGCTATTATAGTTGGATCTTATGTTTCTCCTCCCCCTCTTCTCTCTTGTAATGAACTGAGTTTTCCCCTTGAAGTAATCTTATCGGATTGAGTCTTTAAAGACTTGAGAACACTTGATGTATGTCTTGCCATGGATATCAGTGGTGACAATGGGATACCACGTGCCACTTGATGTATGTTTTGGTGACCAACTTGCGGGTTTCGTGACATTGGGAACCTATGCATAGGGGTTGGCACATGTTTTCGCCGTGATTCTCCGGTAGAACTTTGGGGCACTCTTTGAGGTCCTTTGTGTTGGATGAATAGATGAATATGAGATTGTGTGACGCATATCGTATAATCATACCCACGGATACTTGAGGTGACATTGGAGTATCTAGGTGACATTAGGGTTTTGATTGATTTGTGTCTTAAGGTGTTATTCTAGTACGAACTCTAGGGCTGTTTGTGACACCTATAGGAATAGCCCAACGGATTGATTGGAAAGAATAACTTTGAGGTGGTTTCGTACCCTACCATAATCTCTTCGTTCGTTCTCCGCTATTAGTGACTTTGGAGTGACTCTTTGTTGCATGTTGAGGGATAGTTATGTGATCCAATTATGTTAGTATTGTTGAGGGAACTTACACTAGTGAAAGCATGAACCCTAGGCCTTATTTCCTATCATTGCAATACCGTTTACGCTCACTTTTATCAATAGTTACCTTGCTGTTTTTATATTTTCAGATTACAAAAACTATTATCTACTATCCATATACCACTTGTTTCACCATCTCTTCGCCGAACTAGTGCACCTATACAATTTACCATTGTATTGGGTGTGTTGGGGACACAAGAGACTCTTTGTTATTTGGTTGCAGGGTTGCTTGAGAGAGACCATCTTCATCATACGCCTCCCACGGATTGATAAACCTTAGGTCATCCACTTGAGGGAAATTTGCTACTGTCCTACAAACCTCTGCACTTGGAGGCCCAACAACGTCTACAAGAATAAGGTTGTGTAGTAGACATCAGCCCCCACTATAAAAGGGAGTCCCCTTCCTCCTTCTCACCTACCTCTTCCTCCCCCAAGCTCCATTTATTGCTCAAGCTCCATTAAATACTCCAAGCTTCATTTTGCCTGATCTATCTCCCTAGCCAATCAAACTTGTTGATTTGCTCGGGAGTGGTTGAGAAGGCTCCGATCTACACTTCCACCAAGGGATTTTCGATTCCCCCACTCATCCCTAGCGGATCTTGTTACTCTTGAGTGTTTGAGCACCCTAGACTGTTGAGGTCACCTCGGAGCCATATTCCATTGTGGTGAAGCTTCGTGGTCTTGTTGGGAGCCTCCGATTAAGTTGTGGAGATTGCCCCAACCTTGTTTGTAAAGGTTCGGTCGCCGCCTTCAAGGGCACTAATAGTGGAATCACGGCATCTCGCATTGTGTGAGGGCGTGAGGAGAATACGGTGGCCCTAGTGGCTTCTTGGGGAGCATTGTGCCTCCACACCGCTCCAACGGAGACGTACTTCCCCTCAAAAGGAAGGAACTTCGGTAACACATCCTCGTCTTCACCGGATCCACTCTTGGTTATCTCTTACCTTTACTTGTGCAAGCTCTTTAGTGTTTCTTCCCTTGCTTTCTTGTATGCTTGTTGTTATTGCATCATATAGGTTGCTCACCTAGTTGCACAACTAGACAACCTACTTTGATGCAAAGTTTAATTTGGTAAAGAAAAGCTAAAAATTGGTAGTTGCCTATTCACCCCCCTCTAGTCAACCATATCGATCCTTTCAATTGGTATCAGAGCCTCGTCTCTTTATTAAGGACTTTACCGTCCAAAGAGTATGGTTGATACCATAGACGGTGTGGAGGAACACTGCGGTGTGAATCCGATCTCGTCTACGGGAGATGGGGGAACTTCGGTCTCTCATGAGGAGTTCAATGTGGCCTTGGAGACATTAAAAACCTCCATGACGACCGAAGTTGAAAGCATGTTTACTAAATTTCTTGAGGGGCTTAAACTATCCACCGCACCGTTGAAAGTGGGTGATCCCGCCAACAAGGTGTCGGATGCTATCCCCGACAAGGGGGAAGCTAGTAGTGAAAAGGTTCCTTCCTCTAGTGCCAAGAATGGCACCAGCATCTTTGCCCATGTGGAACCACCAGTTGTTTATGGTGGACCAATTCCTTCCACTCATTTGAATAATGCCGGCCCTCCCCCCAAGATTGTGAAAAATGAGGATTTTGATTCTTGGGTTTACCGCTTTAAACGTCATTTAAATCATGTGAACACTAACCTTTGGAGAATCATTGAAGAAGGTTTCTATCCACATGATCCAAGAAACTTCACTCCTCAAGAAGCCGCGGACAATCAATTCAATGAGAATGCTCTCTTCATCATTCAAGATGCAATTCCACCCGAAGACCTACCTCATCTTCGTCCCTTCGCCTTGGCCAAAGATGCATGGCATTGTGTCGTGTCTCTCTACCGGGGAAGCGCAAGCATTCAACGCTCCAACTATGAAGTGGTACAAGATGAGGCCGATGAGTTTGCAATGAAGGAAGATGAAGAACCTCATGAGCTTTATCGGAGAGTAACCAAACTCGCAGTCTCACTACGAGATCACGGGAGCAAGGACACGGATGACAATTGGATCAAGCGCAAATTCCTCAAGGCAATGATGCCCTACCACAAGGCCATGTCCTCCGTCATTCGTCAAAGACCGGACTTCCACACTTTGACCTTAAGCGAAGTGTTGGATGAGTTTGTGGCCGTGAACATTTTGGACAAGACCGCCGATAATGCGGTGCTCCGTTCTCAACGGGCAAAGAAGCCTAACCTTGCTTTGAAGGCCAAGCTCACCATGGAAGAAGAAGAAGAGGAAGAAGAGGAGAGCAACCCCGAAGATACGAAGTATGCATATCATGAACACATGGCACTTGCTTCAAGGCAATTTTGGAGCGAGAAAAACTCGAGGCCCAACTTTAGCAAAAACAACTCGAGTGGCACAAGGGGCAAGCAACATGTAAGGACTTGCTACAATTGTGGCAACGTGAGTCATTTCGTTGCGGAATGCCCGTATGAGAAGAGGGAAGACAATGGTGGCAAACTCATCCGAAAGGACAAGGCCAAGTCGTTCCCCAACAAGAACAACTTCACCAAGAAGACTCCTCCCAAGGCTTTGGTTGTGCAAGAAGAGTACAATGAGGACGATGATGATGATGAAGATGATGAGTCGGTTGCCATGGCCTTCGTTTCCATTGCAACAATGTCACGGGTGTCTCTCTTCGACTCACCCAACGAGAGCACCACCGCCAAGTGCCTCATGGCTAAAGCCACCAACAAGGTAACCTCCAACATCAAAACTACCATCATTAATCATCCTTCCCCAACGGATAGCATTAATGAATTTGAGGGAGCTAATGTGGAGGCTAACGGGTTCGAGGCCTTTATGGGCAAACTCAAGGGAAAATCCAAGAAGCACTTTGTTGCTCTCTTGGAACAACTTGGTGAGGCCAATGACATGATCGAGGCTCACGAAGACACCATCTCTAGGATGGAAGGGCATAGTCGTGACTATGCCGATGAGATTTCGGATCTTTCCAATGCTCTTGAGGAAGAGCGTGGTCTTCGTTTGGCTCTTGAGGAGTCACACAACGTTGATCATGCTAAGTTAGAGAAAGATTATGATCATGCCCTCGTTGTTTCTCGTGTGCTAAATTCCGAGAAGGCCAAACTCGGGGTTGATCTTGCTAGACTCAAAGAGGAGTTTGATATACTTGACAAGGCCCACAAGGCCTTGAAGGGTATTCACGCTAGTCTCAAGGAGTCTCATGATCAACTCCAAGTGAAGCTAACTAAGGAGAAAGCAACTTTTCCTCATATGGTTTTAATTGATAATGCAAATGCTACTAACCCGTGTTGTGAGCATATGCATCTTGTTGAGGAAAATGCTAAGTTGAAGGTGCAACTTGAAAGAGGTCTTGTGACTTGCATACAAGGCAAGAAGAACCTCAACGATCTCTTGATCAACCAAAAGGGAGGTGTGGCGAAGGAAGGGGTTGGGTACGTCCCCGACTCCAAGAACAAGAAGAAGAATGACAAGACCAAACAACCTCCTCCCCTCATGCAAACCTTTGTGAGGACGGGAGAGAGTGTCCCCGAGGAGAAGAAGAAGAACAAAGTCAAGAAGGGCAATGTCACCTCTCCCAACAAAGCCGGCGATTTTAATCCTTCTTATGTGTTGTGCCGTGCTAGTGATGGGCATGTTTATGCCAAATTTGTTGGCTCTCTTCATGAGTACATTGAATGTTCTATTTGGGTTCCTAAGACCCTTGTTACTAACATCAAAGGACCCATTACAAAATGGGTACCTAAAACCAAGCATTGATCTCTTGTAGGTGTTTGCTTCCGGTCATGGATCATGGTTGCTCGATAGCGGAGCTACAAATCATATGACCGGAAGCAAGGACTTGGTGGTGGACGTGCACAAGGTTCCATCTATGCCCACCAATGTCGAGTGGGGTGACGCCTCATCTTCTAAGGTATTGGGACTTGGCAAGGTTGTCATCTCTCATGATCTCACGATCGAGAAGGTCATGCTTGTTGAGTCCCTTGCATACAATTTACTTTCCGTTCGTCAACTTGCAATCATGGGCTTTGCCACTTTCTTTGATATCAATACCGTGGCCCTCTTGTGGAGCAAGACTCTTAAAGTAGCCTTTGTTGGGCATGTCGAGAACGGTCTATATGTGATTAACTTTTTGGAGCGACCCACTAAGACCGCAACATGCCTAATGGCTAAAGTTGATGTGGGATGGCTTTGGCATCGCCGTTTAGCCCATCTCAATATGAGATCTTTGCAAAGTCTCCTAAAGGGGGACCATGTCCGTGGACTAATGAATGTTAGTTTTGTTAAAGATCGTGCTTGCAGTGCCTGTATCGAAGGAAAGCTACATGAGAAGGCTCACCCTCCCACGACTATCATTTATTCAAAGAGGCCCTTGGAGCTCCTTCACATGGATCTTTTTGGGCCCCCATCCTTCGATAGTCTTGGAGGTAGAAAGTATTGCTTGGTGATTGTGGATGACTACTCAAGGTACACGTGGCTGTATTTCTTCAAGAGGAAGAGCGAGACCCAACAAACCGTCATCGACTTTGCAAATGAAGAACAACGTCAACATAATGCGAAGATCTTGACAATAAGAAGTGACAACGACACCGACTTCAAGAACTACACCTTGGATGAATTTCGTAGTGATGAGGGAATCAAGCATCAATATTCCACACCATACACCCCTGTAGCGACCCGACCCGAATGGATCAAGTCTCTGTGCTCAGGTGTCATCCATGGATCAGTAATGCTGACACCACACAGTACTTCGAAGGATTTATAGCAGAGTAGCAATCACACACTTATTACATCGGTGTCTCAAAAGAGAACTTATTACAATAAATATGGCTTAAGGCCATCTAATATCGATAACAACGGAAGACTTGGAAGATAAATGGGTCCATCAACTCCAACGGCATCACTGAGTATAGAACCACGACCTAAATTGATAATGCAAATGCTACTAACCCGTGTTGTGAGCATATAAATCTTGTTGAGGAAAACGCTAAGTTGAAGGAGCAACTTGAGAGAGGTCTCGCGACTTGCATACAAGGCAAGAAGAACCTCAATGATCTCTTGATCAACCAAAAGGGAGGTGTGGCCAAGGAAGGGGTTGGGTACGTGCCCGACTCCAAGAACAAGAATAAGAATGACAAGACCAAACGACCTCCTCCCCTCATGCAAACCTTTGTGAGGGAGGGAGAGAGTGCCCCCGAGGAGAAGAAGAAGAACAATGTCAAGAAGGGCAATGTCACCCCTCCCAACAAAGCCGGCGATTTTAATCCTTCTTATGTGTTATGCCGTGCTAGTGATGGGCATGTTTATGCCAAATTTGTTGGTTCTCTTCATGAGTACATTGAATGGTCTATTTGGATTCCTAAGACCCTTGTTACTAACATCAAAGGACCCATTACAAAATGGGTACCTAAAACCAAGCATTGATCTCTTGTAGGTGTTTGCTTCCGGTGGTGGATCATGGTTGCTCGATAGCGGAGCTACAAATCATATGACCGGAAGCAAGGACTTGGTGGTGGACGTGCACAAAGTTCCATCTATGCCCACCAATGTCAAGTGGGGTGACGCCTCATCCTCTAAGGTATTGGGACTTGGCAAGGTGGTCATCTCTCATGATCTCACGATCGAGAAGGTCATGCTTGTTGAGTCCCTTGCATACAATTTACTTTCCGTTCGTCAACTTGCAATCATGGGCTTTGCCATTTTCTTTGATATCGATATCGTGGCCCTCTTGTGGAGCAAGACTCTTAAAGTAGCTTTTGTTGGGCATGTCAAGAACGGTCTATATGTGATTAACTTTTCGGAGCGACCCACTAAGACCGCGACATGCCTAATGGCTAAAGTTGATGTGGGATGGCTTTGGCATCGCCGTTTAGCCCATGTCAATATGAGATCTTTGCAAAGTCTTCTCAAGGGGGACCATGTCTGTGGACTAACGAATGTTAGTTTTGTTAAAGATCGTGCTTGCAGTGCCTGTATCAAAGGAAAGCAACATGAGAAGGCTCACCCTCCCACGACTATCATTTATTCAAAGAGGCCCTTGGAGCTCCTTCACATGGATCTTTTTGGGGCCCCATCCTTCGATAGTCTTGGAGGTAGGAAGTATTGCTTGGTGATTGTGGATGACTACTCAAGGTACACGTGGGTGTATTTCTTCAAGAGGTAGAGCGAGACCCAACAAACCGTCATTGACTTTGCAAATGAAGCACAACGTCAACACAATGCAAAGATCTTGACAATAAGAAGTGACAACAGCACCGAGTTCAAGAACTACACCTTGGATGAATTTCTTAGTGATGAGGGAATCAAGCATCGATATTCCGCACCATACACCCCTCAACAAAACGGTGTTGCGGAAAGGAAGAACTAGACGTTGATGGATGCGGCAAGGACCATGATGGCGGAGTTCAAGTCTCCATACAACTTTTGGGCCGAAGCCATCAACACCGTGTGTCATGCATCCAATCGGCTCTACCTCCGCAAGGGCTTGAACAAGACTCCATATGAGATACTCACCGGTAACAAGCCCAACCTCAAGTACTTCCGGGTATTCAGGTGTAAGTGTTTCATTCTCAAGAAAGGTGTTCGGTTGTCTAAATTTGAGGCTAGAGCTTATGAGGGCATATTTGTTGGTTATGCTACAAACTCTCATGCTTACCATGTCCTCAATAAATCCACGGGACTTATTGAGGAGACGTGTAACGTGGAGTTTGATGAGAATAACGGCTCCCAAGTGGAGCAAAGTGGCACTTGTGATGTAGGTGATGAAATTCCTCCTCAAGCCATAAGAAGAATGGGTGTTGGTTTCATCCTACCCATTGAGGAACCCCTTGTGGCCGAAGGAGAAGGACAATGCTCCACTCAAGTGGAGCCATCACCAACCCAAGGCCCACACGCTTCCGAAGAACAAAGTGAAGGCCCTCAACCTCATGAACAAGACTAAGGGCAAGATCATACTCAAGACGGTGTTGACACACCAAGTGATGCCCAAGGTCAAGTTCTCTCCCCCGAGCAAGTTCAAGATCAAGAACAAGTTCATGACGATGCTCAAGATGATCAAGTAACCGCTCCTCAACTCACCACCGAGGAGGAATTAGAGCGTCGTGCCGCCAAGGTTGCTTCCAAGCTCTCCACCAAGGATCGTCTCATGACGAATGTGCTTGGAAGCTTAAGAAAGGGGGTAAGCACTCGTAGACAATTAGCAAATTATTGTGAGCATCACGCGTTTGTCTCTTGTGTGGAACCCCACAAGGTCTATGAGGCGCTAGAAGATCCGGATTGGCTCAATGCCATGCACGAAGAACTCAACAACTTCGAGCGCAACAAAGTGTGGAGATTGGTGCCAAGGCCAACGGGGAACCACAATGTCATTGGAACCAAGTGGATATTCAAGAACAAGCAAGATGCCCATGGGATTATCATTCACAACAAGGCTCGTTTCGTAGCACAAGGCTACTCCCAAGTCGAGGGTATCGACTACGGTGAAACCTTTGCTCCCGTTGCTCGTCTTGAATCCATTCGCATGTTGATTGCATATGCTTCTCATCATAACTTTAAGTTACAACAAATGGATGTGAAGAGTGCTTTCCTTAATGGTCCCATTAATGAATTGGTTTACGTCAAGCAACCCCCCGGGTTCGAGGATCCCTACTTTCCCGATCATGTGTATCAACTCGATAAGGCACTCTATGGCCTTAAACAAGCCCCACGTGCGTGGTATGACCACCTTACCGAGTTGTTACAAGACCGTGGTTTTGACGTTGGGCTAATCGACCCCACTCTTTTTACTAAGAAGGTCAAAGGGGAGTTGTTTGTGTGCCAATTATATGTTGATGATATTATCTTTGGTTCTCCTAACAAAGCTTTCAATGAGGAATTTGCCGCTCTCATGACCTCAAAGTTCGAGATGTCCTCCATGGGAGAGTTGAAGTTCTTTCTAGGGTTCGAAGTGAAGCAAAGAAGAGAAGGAACCTTCATCAATCAATCCAAATACACTCAAGACATGCTCAAGAGATTCAAGCTAAGTGACATCAAGCCGGCTTCCACTCCAATGCCCACCAAGTGCCAACTTGACTTAGATCCCAATGGTAAAGTGGTGGATCAAAAGGTATATCGTTCCATGATTGGATCCTTGCTTTACCTTTGTGCATCTAGACCGGACATCATGTTGAGTGTGGGAATTTGTGCACGGTTTCAAGCCGCACCCAAGGAAAGTCACAATGTGGCGGTCAAACGAATCTTTCGATATTTGGCTCATACCCCAAACTTTGGCTTATGGTACCCAAGAGGATCAAACTTCAAGCTTGTAGGGTACTCGGATTCCGATTGGGCGGGAGACAAAGTGGATAGGAAATCCACTTCCGGAGGGTGCCAATTCCTTGGTTGCTCTTTGGTAAGTTGGTCTTCCAAAAAGCAAAGTTGTGTGTCTCTCTCGTCCACCGAAGCGGAGTATGTGGCAGCCGGTAGTTGTTGTGCACAACTCTTATGGATGAGGCGAACTTTAAAAGATTACTGTGTCACTTGTGACAAAGTGCCTCTTTGGTGTGACAATGAAAGTGCCATCAAGATCTCTCTCAACCCGGTGCAACACTTCAAGACGAAGAATATTGAGATCCGGTATCACTTCATCCGGGATCACATTAGGCGAGGAGAGATCGAGCTCAACTACGTCAACACTCATGATAACCTTGCAGACATCTTCACGAAGCCCTTGGATGAAGCAACATTAGTTAAGGCATGAGCTAAATATCATTGATTCGAGCAATGTGGCTTGAACCCGTGCACACCCTCCCGCGCTCAATTTGTTGTCTAGTTTAGGTGTAGGCATGGACATAGGGGGAGTGTTGTTCTCTCAATGAACTCTCCCTCCCCCCATTATGCATAAATTGATCAAGTCTTTCACTTTAGCCACTGTTAATGGCACTTGTGCTTCAAAGACGAGTTTTGGTCATGGGCCCAAGGTTAAAATCTTCGCGGTGCCATACCTTTTGACTCAAACATAGGTGGCCTCGGCCACCGCCCTTGTTTGAAGAGGTGTCTTGGTCGTTTGCTGGTGTGTGTGTTTTTCTCTTGCCATTTTTGTCGTTTCGTCGAGCTAAAGCCGTTTTGTTTAGTTGCCGTGGTGTGCTGCCGGTACTACCGCTGGTGGTGCACGGTACTACCGCTGGGGACGAGAACAAGGGGTTAAGTCGGGGCAGGGGGAGGTTTCTTCTCCCCCATACTCATTCACTTCGCCCCTCTTTTCTCTTCCTCTCTCCAGCCTCCACTTGCCGCAGGAGGGCTCCGGCGGATCTCCGTCTCCGGGGCGTCCCTCTCCATTTCCTTTGGTGGAGTCGATCCCCACCTCGTCCTCTTTCCATGGATGCCGGTATTGCCCCCGTTCCATCTTTCGTTTTGTCTCTTTTTCAGTTCTTGTTTCTTAGGGGCAATGGTGGTTGCATCTCTAGATTTTTGGCTAAATCTAGGCTTGAGTTGGTGGGAGAAAGCAACTAGACTATCTCGATTAGAGTTTGGTAGGATTATTTTTGAATTTGGTAGGCCGGTAGTGCCGGATCTGACCACGGTAGTAGGAAACCGCTGTTTCACTGCCTCGCGCTAGGAAACAGATGTTTATCCGCCTCAAGCAGTAAAGGGAGCGGTACTACCGCTTGACCTAGAGCGGTACTACCACTCCCTTTGGGGCAGTACTACCGCTTGGGGCGGTACTACCGCGGACAGGTCACGGTACTACCGCTGTATGCCAATTTCCATCATTTTCCTACCTCACCTTGATCTTTTTGTTGTGCTTGTTGGCTTATGCTCTTTCTTTCTGGTTGTGTTGCGTTTTCTTGTGTTTGGCTCCAGGTGATGACCCTTCCTAGCAGAAAGGTCGCCGTATCAACCCCGGGCGTGCCACATCAAAATGCTACCGTACCTCTGAGCCAACTATGCCAGTGTTTCTCGCACTACACGGTGTTTGAGAAACGGATGACCGAGACACAGTCTTTCAGAAGCGCTAGCACCTTACGATGGATAGACCGGTACACCTACTTTCCCCTACATCTGCTAGTCTACCCTGTAAGAGTTCGCACGACTTAGTCAACTATGCCAGAGCCCATATTGGCTTGTGGCTGCACACAGAAGTTTCTAGCATGAAAGATCTTATTATCTCTTTGAGCCTGGGTGGCGGTCCAAAAGAAAACAGGCAAGTCCTGATAGAAACCAGGTGCCTCAATCCACCCAGATGTGTGTTTAAGTTGCCACCTTAGATAAACCCTTAAAATTATCAAACTCACATCTGTCATGGATATCACTCATCCAATCCACGTCTACTAGCATAGCATGGCATAATAAGCAAACACAGAAAAAACTCCCAAAGGTTTCATAATAAACAGGTAATAGGTACTACCTCATCTACTTCCCATCCCACAATTTAATTAGATTCTAATCATGCAATGTGTGAGGATTGATCTAATGCAATAAAACTGGGTTGTAGAAAAGGTATGATCAAAGTGTTACTTGCCTTGCTGATGATCCGCGAGACCTAGAGATTCGAAGTAACAGGCGGTGCACTCCGGGTAATCTATCGCAGACAAACAACAAGCATACAATAAGTACTCATCTAATGCACAGGTAAAACTCGAACAAGAGATCAAACCAGAAAGTTCAACTTAAGAACTCCGGTTGCAGAGAAAGAACGAACCGAACAAAGCAACAGAAAACAAACGGCGGAAGAAAACAACTCAGTTCTAGCAAGTTGAAACTAAGTCAAATTTTACAGTAGCAAAAACTTGTTTAAGTTGATCAGTCGGAACGGCGGTTTCGGAACGAAACTCCAGGCGCTTGAATCACCTGATTCAGATAAACGAGCGGGGAGATAAACTAGAACGAAGATCGGATCTGAAATCGCGATCAGAAAAACGCGGAATAAATCCGACGAAAAGGAAAATGACAAACGGTTAAACGAACGGACGTTCGTCAACCGAGAATAACCGGTGATCATGTTCGTTAGGACGAACGGTCCGGCGAACGGTCGCTAAACAACTAAACCGAAAACAAAACAAAAACCGATCTAGGGTTTCAAAAAAACCGAAACAACGAACGAAAGAAAACCGAAAAGAAAAGAAAAATAACCGGAACGGTTTTCTAAAAAAACCAAACCGAGGAAAAGGAGAGGCGCGGCGCGGCTACCTCCGGCGAGGCTCTGGCGAGGGGGCTCCGGCGGCGGCGGGGTGCAAGGGCGGCGGCGGCAGGGAGGCGGCGGGGCTGCGCGCGGGCGGCGGTGGCGGAAGGCGCGGGTAGCAGGCGGCGCGGTTAGAGGCGGCGGCGGCTTGGTGTGGGGAAGAGGGGGGTGTTGGGTATAAATAGGAGGGGGGCTCTTGCTTGGGGAAGGGGGCAAGGGGCAAGGGCGGTGGCCTGAGTCCTAGTAGGACTCGGCCTAGCGGCGGCGTGCGGCGTGCGGGCGCGCGCGGGGAGGGAGGCGCGGGCGGCGGCCTGGCCGGCTGGGCCTAGCGGGATTTTTTTTAAATCGGTTACGCGCGCAGAAAAAAACAAAAGAAAGAAAATCTAAACGAACTCTGAAAAATCTAAAGTAAATTTTTCCCCGACTCCTAAAAATGAGTCGAACAAAATGAACTTTTCCCCGGGCCTAAAATGCAAATTTTTGAAAACGCGCATTTTTCCCTATCCAAATAAAATGCAAAAGAACACCGGAAAAACAAAATTTGATTTATTTATTAACTCTTCATTTTTCCGAAATTTGGGAAAAGTCATATTATTTCCCTCTCTCATATTTTGATATTGGAAAAATAATTGAAGATGAAATAAATAAAATCAAATGATCCTCTTTTCAAAATTTGAGAAAACTCAAATATGAAAATAACGAAATCTCCAACTCTCTCCGAGGGTCCTTGAGTTGCGTGAAATTTCTAGGATCGACCAAAATGCAAGAAAATATGATATGCATGATGATCTAATGTATAACATTCCAAATTGAAAATTTGGGATGTTACAAACCTACCCCCCTTAAGATGAATCTCGCCCTCGAGATTGAGGTTGGCTAGAAAATAGGTGAGGGTGGTCCTTGAGCAAATCTTCTTCTCTCTCCCAGGTGGCTTCATCCTCTGAGTGGTGGTTCCACTGAACTTTGCAAAACTTGATAACCTTGCTGCGAGTAACTCTGCTGGCATACTCGAGAATCTTGACTGATTTCTCCTCATACGTTAAGTCATCCTTCAACTGAATCGCTTCAAGCGGCACTGTATCTCTTAGTGGTACCTCTGCCATCTCAGCGTGACATTTCTTCAGCTGAGAAACATGGAATACATCATGAACTCCTGACAGTCCCTCTGGTAATTCCAACTTATACGCGACTTCTCCCATTCGTTGCAAGATCTTATATGGTCCAACGAAACGTGGTGCTAATTTTCCCTTAACTCCAAAGCGCTTAACTCCTCGTAGTGGGGATACTCAGAGATAAACTCTGTCTCCGTTTTCGTAAACTGTCTCCTTGCGTTTAGAATCTGCGTAGCTCTTCTGCCTGGACTGGGCTACCTTGAGCCTATCGTGAATCAACTTCACCTTCTGTTCAGACTCTTTAATCAGATCGGGTCCAAACAACTGACGGTCTCCAACTTCGTCCCATGACAATGGTGTCCTGCACCTCCTTCCATATAAAGCTTCGAAAGGTGCCATCTTCAAACTGGTTTGGTAACTGTTGTTATAAGAAAACTCCGCATATGGCAAGTTATTGTCCCAACTAGATCCATAATCTAGTGCACAAGCTCTCAGCATATCTTCCAAAATCTGATTGACTCTCTCGGTCTGTCCATCTGTCTGCGGATGAAAAGCGGTGCTGAACTCTAGCCTGGTTCCCAAAGTTTCATGCAACTGATTCCAAAATTTTGAGGTAAATTGGGTTCCTCTGTCTGATACAATACTCCTCGGAACTCCATGCAAACAAATGTTCCTAGTCATGTATATCTTTGCCAACTTAGCACTGGTGTAAGTGGTCTTAACTGGAATGAAATGTGCTACCTTCGTCAAACGATCAACTACTACGCATATCGAGTCATAGCCTGCCTTCGTCCTGGATAGTCCTGTGATAAAATCCATACCTATCTTATCCCATTTCCATTCGGGTATCGGCAATGGTTGTAACAATCCGGCTGGCTTCTGATGTTCTGCCTTCACTCTATGACACACATCACAAACTGCTACATATGCGGCAATATCCTTCTTCATTCCAGTCCACCAAAATGTTTCCTTTAAATCCAAATACATCTTGGTATTTCCTGGGTGAATCGAATATGGTGAATCATGTGCCTCTTGCAGAATCAACTTCCTGATCTCTGGGTCATTTGGCACATAAACACGGTCCTCAAACCATAGGGTATCGTGCTCATCCTCACGAAATCCCTTTGCTTTTCCTTTGCTTAGTTTCTCCTTTATAGAAGCAATTTCCTTGTCAGATTTCTAAGCCTCTCTGATTTTATCCATCAATGTTGACTGAATCTCCAATGCTGCTACATAGCCTTTCGGAACTATCTCGAAACTTAGTTCACGAAGGTTTTCTGATAACTCCTTGGGTATTTCCTCAATTATTAACGTATTGACATGGCTCTTACGGCTCAATGCGTCAGCTACTACATTAGCTTTTCCGGGATGGTAATGCAATCTCATATCATAATCCTTGATGAGCTCCAACCATCTGCTTTGTCTGAGATTCAACTCCTTCTGCGTGAAAATGTACTTCAAACTCTTGTGATCCGTGTACACCTCACAATGATTTCCAATGAGGAAATGTCTCCATGTCTTCAATGCATGTACTACGGCTGCTAACTCCAAATCATGTGTGGCGTAATTAAACTCATGAGGCTTCAGTTGTCGTGAAGCATACGAAACAACTCTCCCTTCCTGCATAAGCACTGCTCCAAGTCCTCGACGTGAAGCGTCGCAATACACCTCATAATCCTTGGTCTGATCTGGCAAAATCAACACTCATGAGGTAACCAATCATTTCGTCAACTCCTGGAAACTAGCCTCATACTCCTCAGTCCAATTGAACTTGGTATCCTTCTTCAACAACTCCGTCATAGGCTTCGCAATCTTTGAAAAGTTCTCAATAAATCTTCGGTAGTATCCTGCGAGTCCAAGAAAACTCCGGATCTCTCCAACTGTCGTTGGGGCTTCCCATTCGGTTACGGTCTCAACCTTTGTGGGGTCAACTGCTATCCCTTCTCCGGATATAACGTGTCCGAGGAATCCTACTTCCTTCAACCAAAACTCACATTTGCTAAATTTGGCATATAACTGATGTTCCCTTAGTTTCTCCAAAACCAAACGCAAATGTTCTTTATGCTCTTCTTCATTCCTTGAATAAACTAGGATATCATCGATGAACACTACGACGAACTTATCCAAAAACTCCATAAACACTTTGTTCATCAGGTTCATAAAATAGGCAGGCGCGTTAGTCAGTCCAAATGACATAGCGGTATACTCATACAGTCCATATCTCATGGTGAAAGCTGTCTTCGGAATATCCTGTTATCGAATCTTCAACTGATGGTACCCTGATCGCAAGTCGATCTTGGAAAACACTTTAGCTCCTTGCAAACGATCAAACAGATCATTAATCATTGGCAGTGGGTACTTGTTCTTGATGGGTACTTCATTTAATCCACGGTAATCAACAACCATCCGTAATGATCCATCCTTCTTCTCCACTAGAAGTACGGGTGATCCCCAAGGCGAAGAACTTGGGCGTATGTAACCTTTCTCCAGTAACTCCTTAATCTGATTCTTAATTTCTACCAAATCCTTTGCTGGCATCCGGTATGGTCTCTTTGATATTGGCCCAGTGCCTGGCAATAACTCAATAAAAAACTCAATGTCTCTATCCGGCGGCATGCCTGGCAACTCTTCTGGAAATACATCAGGAAAATCCTTTACCACTGGTACTTCCTCCAGCACAACTCCTGTTAGGCAATTTACTTGTGTCCTATTTGGCATATGCCGGGATACATACTTGATCCTTCTTCCTTATGGCGTTGTGAGCAAAATTGTCTTACTGGCGGAATCGATGTTTCCTCCATACATCGACAGCCAATCCATACCGAGAATTACATCCAGACCTTGGGATTCCATAATAATTAAATCTGTTGGGAAAACATGCCTTCCTATGCTTAATGGCACTTGAAAACATCCTTGTCTGGCCATGTACTCTGCTCCTGGCGAGCTTACTAGCATAGGCGTTTTAAGAATCCTAGTGGGCAGGCTATATTTTTTCACAAATCCCCTTGATATGTATGAATGTGATGCACCAGTATCAAAAAGAACGAGTGCGGTAAATGACTTAACCAAAAACTTACCGATTACGGCATCAGGCTGATATTCAACTTCCTCCATGTTAACGTGGTTCACCTGTCCCCTATTGAAAGGGTTCGGCTTCTTCCCTGAGCTTCCATTGCCATTTCCATTCTGGCCTTTAGGACATTCATTGGCATAATGTCCGGTCTTGGAACACTTGAAACAGGTGACTTGACTCAGATCTCTCTTGGTTGGGGTTGATGGGGTGGTCCAGTTCTGGCCGTTGCTTCCTCCATTCCCATTACCATTCCTGTGGCCATTGTGGTTGTGCGAACTACCTCCTCCATGGGTATGCTGAAACTGAACTCCCGGTTTAGGGGTAAAACGGGGCTTCTGCTGGGCTCCAGAGTTATACTTCCCCTGTCCATACTTCCTCTTGCGGTTCTCAATCTGCTGTTGCTTCCCTTCAATCATGATGGCATGATCTACCAACTCCTGGTAGTTGTTGAAACTTGCTACCATCAACTGCATGCTTAACTCATCATTCAATCCTTCCAGAAACTTCTCCTGCTTAGTTGCATCCGTAGCAACGTCATCTGGGGCATAATGTGCTAACTTGCTGAAGTCGTCAACGTACTGGCCAACTATCCTTCCTCCTTGGCGTAAGTTGCGAAACTCACGCTTCTTCATGGCCATAGCTCCTGCTGAAACATGGGCAGTGCGGAAAGCTTGCTGAAACTGATCCCATGTGACAGTGTCAACTGGGTAAGTGGCTGTGAAATTCTCCCACCATGCTGCCGCGGGTCCGTCAAGCTGATGTGCGGCAAACTTCACTTTCTCACCATCTGTGCATCCTGCAGTGGTCAACTCCCTTCCTATCTTGCGGAGCCAATCATCTGCTACTATCGGCTCGGTGCTACTGGAAAACACCGGCGGATTTAGCCTAAGGAAACGGGCTAAGTGGTCAACAGGTGGCGGTGGTGGTGGTGGGTTGTTGTTGTTGTTCTGCTGGTTCTGGACTAACATCTGCATCAATTGATTCTGTTGCTGGATCAACTGAGTGAGCTCCAGTGGAAATCCATTGTGACGTCTCGGAGGCATCTGAGGGTTTAGAAAAGACGAGATTTAAGAATAGACTGAGGTCTAAAGAGAAAACACTACCCCAATGCACATGAGCAAAAGCACACAAAATCACTTCATTCAATTCAAACAAGGGCTTACAATCGATCTAGGTATCGCAAAAGTGCTCGAACTATAAGGTATACATGGGGGAAATACTACTAATTATTGGTGGTCATCTAGAAATTTGAACCGGTGGAAGACTCCATGATGTCAGCTCCAGCTTCGTCTTCAAAGTCGGGTTCACTTGGATCCGAATCGGTATCGTCGATAATGATGTAGTTGTCCGGACATGCGACGTACATTTCTTCCTTCCTGGATGCTAACTCCCTCTTGAGTTCTTCAATTTCCTGTTTAAGATCGCCATTGTGCCTTGCTAGAGCTACGATCTCGTCCATGTAGTCCTTGCATGTAGCCTTCAGTTCTCCTTCTAGCTCGATGATCCTAGCCTTCGCATTCTTCAACTCTATCATATCATTGCACATCTGGTTCTCGTGGCGTCGAATGTGCTGGTTTAACTCCTGGATGAAAGCTGCAATGGATCTATCCTTCTTGGTACTGACTAACTCCCATTGTTCATCTCGGCGTCCGCAAATCTGGTAGATAGTGTCCTTGAGGTCTTCTTGATAAACTTCTCCAATGCGTCCTATGGTGATATGGGCTGCCATGCTCTTTCCCAGACTCCAGGTTGGTGCATTGAAAACACTATCTATGGGCTTTGTGATTGGCGCGAATGTCCTTCCCGGAACGTGAGCTTGAATCTTCCAGCGCTCCTCTTCATGCAGAGTGGCGTTGAAGGTTCCCGTGAAACTTGGTAACCCAATGTTTAGGTACTTGGTGACTTCCTTCAAGTGAAATCCAAAAGGTGTGCCTTCATCCGGTTGAGCGTACTTGATCTTCGCGTCCTTCATCCTAAAGAGTAGAAAAGATGAGGAGTTAGAAAATGAGGAGAGAATAGTGATCTATGGCTTTTACTTAGTGGTCGTGTCCTACAGTCAGCGTGTGCTCTGATACCATCTCTGTAGCGACCCGACCCAAATGGATCAAGTCTCTGTGCTCAGGTGTCATCCCTGGATCAGTAATGCTGACACCACACAGTACTTCGAAGGATTAATAGCAGAGTAGCAATCACACACTTATTACATCGGTGTCTCAAAAGAGAACTTATTACAATAAATATGGCTTAAGGCCATCTAATATCGATAACAGTGGAAGACTTGGAAGATAAATGGGTCCATCAACTCCAACGGCACCACTGAGTATAGAACCACGACCTAAAAGCACCTTACTCGTCGTCTAAAAAGTCTGCAACATGAAAGTTGCAGCCCGAAACGGGTCAGCACATGGAATATGCTGGCAATGTAACACATAGAGAGTAATGGAATGCAACAACTATACTATATGCATATTTGGCTGGTGGAAAGCTCTATGGTTACAGTTTTGCGTAAAGCCAGTTTTTCCCTACTACAAAGGAATGAATTTATTTAACTATCATGGTAGTTTAACATCGAGAATGGTTGACAGCATTCCGATCCCAATTAAGTGAACAATTAAAACCCAACAATATTAATTAGAAGTAACATGATGAGATTCACACGATATTCAAGTACTAGATACTCAAGATGTCCATAACCGGGGACACGGCTAATCATGATTAGTTTATTACACTCTGCAGAGGTTTGCGCACTTTTCCCCACAAGACTCGATCACCTCCGCTGGGTTTCTCGCACTACACGGTGTTTGAGAAATGGATGACCGAGACACAGTCTTTCAGAAGCGCTAGCACCTTACGATGGATAGACCGGTACACCTACTTTCCCCTACATCTGCTAGTCTACCCTGTAAGAGTTCGCACGACTTAGTCAACTATGCCACAGCCCATATTGGCTTGTGGCTGCACACGGAAGTTTCTAGCATGAAAGATCTTATGATCCCTTTGAGCCTGGGTGGCGGTCCAAAAGAAAACAGGCAAGTCCTGATAGAAACCAGGTGCCTCAATCCACCCAGATGTGTGTTTAAGTTGCCACCTTAGATAAACCCTTAAAATTATCAAACTCACATCTGTCATGGATATCACTCACCCAATCCACGTCTACTAGCATAGCATGGCATAATAAGCAAACGTAGAAATAACTCCCAAAGGTTTCATAATAAACAGGTAATAGGTACTACCTCATCTACTTCCCATCCCACAATTTAATTAGATCCTAATCATGCAATGTGTGAGGATTGATCTAATGCAATAAAACTGGGTTGTAGAAAAGGTATGATCAAAGTGTTACTTGCCTTGCTGATGATCCGCGAGACCTAGAGATTCGAAGTAACAGGCGGCGCACTCCGGGTAATCTATCGCAGACAAACAACAAGCATACAATAAGTACTCATCTAATGCATAGGTAAAACTCGAACAAGAGATCGAACCAGAAAGTTCAACTTAAGAACTCCGGTTGCAAAGAAAGAACGAACCGAACAAAGCAACGGAAAACAAACGGCGGAAGAAAACAACTCAGTTCTAGCAAGTTGAAACTAAGTCAAATTTTACAGTAGCAAAAACTTGTTCAAGTTGATTAGTCAGAACGGCGGTTTCGGAACGAAACTCCAGGCGCTTGAATCACCTGATTCAGATAAACGAGCGGGGAGATAAACTAGAACGAAGATCGGATCTGAAATCGTGATCGGAAAAACGCGGAATAAATCCGACGAAAAAGAAAACGACGAACGGTTAAACGAACGGACGTTCGTCAACCGAGAATAACCGGTGATCACGTTCGTTAGGACGAACGGTCCGGCGAACGGTCGCTAAACAACTAAACCGAAAACAAAACGAAAACCGATCTAGGGTTTAAAAAAAACCAAAACAACGAACGAAAGAAAACCGGAAAGAAAAGAAAAATAACCGGAACGGTTTTCTAAAAAAAACCGAACCGAGGAAAAGGAGAGGCGCGGTGCGGCTACCTTCGGTGAGGCTCCGGCGAGGGGGCTCCGGCGGTGGCGGGGTGCAAGGGCGGCGGCGGCGGCAGGGAGGCGGCGGGGCTGCGCGCGGGCAGCGGCGGCGCGGGTAGCAGGCGGTGCGGTTAGAGGCGGCGGCGGCTTGGTGTGGGGAAGAGGGGGGTGTTGGGTATAAATAGGAGGGGGGGCTCTTGCTTGGGGAAGGGGGCAAGGGGCAAGGGCGGCGGCCTGAGTCCTACTAGGACTCGACCTAGCGGCGGCGTGCGGCGGGCGGGCGCGCGCGGGGAGGGAGGCGCGGGCGGAGGCCTAGCCGGCTGGGCCTAGCGGGATTTTTTTTTAAATCGGTTACGCGCGCAGAAAAAAACAAAAGAAAGAAAATCTAAACGAACTCGAAAAAATCTAAAGTAAATTTTTCCCCGACTCCTAGAAATGAGTCGAACAAAATGAACTTTTCCCCGGGCCTAAAATGCAAATTTTTGAAAACGCGCATTTTCCCTATCCAAATAAAATGCAAAAGAACACCGGAAAAACAAAATTTGATTTATTTATTAACTCTTCATTTTTCCTAAATTTGGGAAAAGTCATATTATTTCCCTCTCTCATATTTTGATATTGGAAAAATAATTGAAGATGAAATAAATAAAATCAAATGATCCTCTTTTCAAAATTTGAGAAAACTCAAATATGAAAATAACGAAATCTCCAACTCTCTCCGAGGGTCCTTGAGTTGCGTGAAATTTCTAGGATCGACCAAAATGCAAGAAAATATGATATGCATGATGATCTAATGTATAACATTCCAAATTGAAAATTTGGGATGTTACAACCCCTCAACAAAATGGTGTTGCGGAGAGGAAGAACCGGACGTTGATGGATGCGGCAAGGACCATGATGGCGGAGTTCAAGTCTCCGTACAACTTTTGGGCCGAAGCCATCAACACCGCATGTGATGCATCCAATCAGCTCTACCTCCGCAAGGGCTTGAACAAGACTCCATATGAGATACTCACCGGTAACAAGCCCAACCTCAAGTACTTCCGGGTATTCGGGTGTAAGTGTTTCATTCTTAAGAAAGGTGTTCGGTTGTCTAAATTTGAGGCTAGAGCTTATGAGGGCATATTTGTTGGTTATGCTACAAACTCTCATGCTTACCGTGTCCTCAATAAATCCACGGGACTTACTGAGGAGATCTGTAACATGGAGTTTGATGAGAATAACGGCTCCCAATTGGAGCAAAGTGGCACTTTGTGATGTAGGTGATGAAATTCCTCCTCAAGCCATAAGAAGAATGGGTGTTGGTTTCATCCTACCCATTGAGGAACCCCTCGTGGCCGAAGGAGAAGGACAATGCTCCACTCAAGTGGAGCCATCACCAACCCAAGGCCCACACGCTTCCGAAGAACAAAGTGAAGGCCCTCAACCTCATGAACAAGACCAAGGGCTAGATCATACTCAAGACGGTGTGGACACACCAAGTGATGCCCGAGGTCAAGTTCTCTCCCCCGATCAAGTTCAAGATCAAGAACAAGTTCATGACGGCGCTCAAGATGATCAAGTAACCGCTCCTCAACTCACCACCGAGGAGGAATTAGAGCGTCGTGCCGCCAAGCTTGCTTCCAAGCTCTCCACCAAGGATCATCTCATGACGAATGTGCTTGGAAGCTTAAGAAAGGGGGTAAGCACTCGTAGACAATTAGCAAATTATTGTGAGCATCACGCGTTTGTCTCTTGTGTGGAACCCCTTAAGGTCTATGAGGCGCTAGAAGATCCGGATTGGCTCAATGCCATGCATGAAGAACTCAACAACTTCGAGCGCAACAAAGTGTGGAGATTGGTGCCAAGGCCAACGGGGAACCACAATGTCATTGGAACCAAGTGGATATTCAAGAACAAGCAAGATGCCCATGGGATTATCATTCGCAACAAGGCTCGTTTGGTAGCACAAGGCTACTCCCAAGTCGAGGGTATCGACTACGGTGAAACCTTTGCTCCCGTTGCTCGTCTTGAATCCATTCGCATGTTGATTGCATATGCTTCTCATCATAACTTTAAGTTACATCAAATGGATGTGAAGAGTGCTTTTATTAATGGTCCCATTAATGAATTGGTGTACGTCAAGCAACCCCCCGGGTTCGAGGATCCCTACTTACCCGATCATGTGTATCAACTCGATAAGGCACTCTATGGCCTTAAACAAGCCCCACGTGCGTGGTATGACCACCTTACCGAGTTGTTACAAGACCGTGGGTTTGAAGTTGGGATAATCGACCCCACTCTTTTTACTAAGAAGGTCAAAGGGGAGTTGTTTGTGTGCCAATTATATGTTGATGATATTATCTTTGGTTCTCCTAACAAAGCTTTCAATGAGGAATTTGCCGCTCTCATGACCACAAAGTTCGAGATGTCCTCCATGGGGGAGTTGAAGTTCTTTCTAGGGTTCGAAGTGAAGCAAAGAAGAGAAGGAACCTTCATCAATCATTCCAAATACACTCAAGACATGCTCAAGAGATTCAAGCTAAGTGACGTCAAGCCGGCTTCCACTCCAATGCCCACCAAGTGCCAACTTGACTTAGATCCCAATGGTAAAGTGGTGGATCAAAAGGTATATCGTTCCATGATTGGATCCTTGCTTTACCTTTGTGCATCTAGACCGGACATCATGTTGAGTGTGGGAATTTGTGCACGGTTTCAAGCCGCACCTAAGGTAAGTCACTATGTGGCGGTCAAACGAATCTTTCGATATTTGGCTCATACCCCAAACTTTGGCTTATGGTACCCAAGTTGATCAAACTTCAAGCGTGTAGGGTACTCGGATTCCGATTGGGCGGGAGACAAAGTGGATAGGAAGTCCACTTCCAGAGGGTGCCAATTCCTTGGTTGCTCTTTGGTAAGTTGGTCTTCCAAAAAGCAAAGTTGTGTGTCTCTCTCGTCCACCGAAGCGGAGTATGTTGCGGCCGGTAGTTGTTGTGCACAATCGTATGGATGAGGCAAACTTTAAAGGATTACGGTGTCACTTGTGACAAAGTGCCTCTTTGGTGTGACAATGAAAGTGCCATCAAGATTTCTCTCAACCCGGTGCAACACTTCAAGACGAAGCATATTGAGATTCGGTATCACTTCATCCAAGATCACATTAGGCGAGGAGAGATCGAGCTCAACTATGTCAACACTCATGACAACCTTGCAGATATTTTCACGAAGCCCTTGGATGAAGCAAGATTTCATGAGTTAAGGCATGAGCTAAATATCATTGATTCGAGCAATGTGGCTTGAACCCGTGCACACCCTACCACGCTCAATTTGTTGTCTAGTTTAGGTGTAGGCATGGACATAGGGGGAGTGTTGTTCTCTCAATGAACTCTCCCTCCCCCCATCATGCATAAATTGATCAAGTCTTTCACTTTAGCCATTGTTGATGGCACTTGTGCTAAAAAGACGAGTTTTGGTCATGGACCCAAGGTTAAAATCTTCACGGTGCCATACCTTTTGACTCAAACATAGGTGGCCTCGGCCACCGCCCTCTTGTGAAGAGGTGTGTTTTGTTCGTTTGCCGATGTACTTGCCGTTTTTGTCGTTTCGTCGAGCTAAAGCCGTGTCTGTTTAGTTGTCGTGGTGTGCTGGGCGGTACTACCGCTGATGGTGTGCGGTACTACCGCTCGTAAGCGGTACTACCACCCCCCAGCATGGTACTACCGCTGGGGTACAAGAACAGGGGGTTAAGTCGGGGGCAGGGGGATGTTTCTTCTCCCCCATACCCATTCACTTCACCCCTCTTTTCTCTTCCTCTCTCTCCAGCCTCCACTCGTCGTGGGAGGGCTCCGGCGGATCTCCGTCTCCGGGGCGTCCCTCTTCATTTCCTTTGGTGGAGTCGATCCCCACCACGTCCTCTTGCCATCGATGTCGGTATTGCCCCCGTTCCTTCTTTCGTTTTTTCTCCTTTTCAGTTCTTGTTTCTTAGGGGCAATGGTGGTTGCATCTCTAGATTTTTGGCTAAATCTAGGCTTGAGTTGGTTGGAGAAGGCAACTAGACTATCTAGATTAGAGTTTGGTAGGATTATTTTTGAATTTGGTAGGCCGGTAGTGCCGGATCTGACCACGGTAGTAGGAAACCGCTGTTTCACTGCCTCGCGCTAGGAAATAGATGTTTATCCGCCTCAAGCAGTAAAGGGAGCGGTACTACCGCTTGACCTAGAGCGGTACTACCACTCCCTTTGGGGCAGTACTACCGCTTGGGGCGGTACTACCGCGGACAGGTCACGGTACTACCGCTGTATGCCAATTTCCATCATTTTCCTACCTCACCTTGATCTTTTTGTTGTGCTTGTTGGCTTATGCTCTTTCTTTCTGGTTGTGTTGCGTTTTCTTGTGTTTGGCTCCAGGTGATGACCCTTCCTAGCAGAAAGGTCGTCGTATCAACCCCGGGCGTGCCACATCAAAACGCTACCGTACCTCTGAGCCTGACGGTGGTTCCTCGAGCACCCAACCGCCTCCAGCAAGTGCATCTGCAAGTGTTCCTCCACCTCCTCAGCATTCGAAGCAGGTCGCCCAGAAACCCAAAGGGAAGACTGTGGCTGAGATGACAAACAAGGAGTTTTGGGAGAAGCGTCGCCGCAACCCCTATGCGGTGGCCCAAGAACCCACCTTGGTCAACCGCCCGTTCTGGAACCATTTTCAGTTTGCCATCTACTTCGATGTGATCAAGGACAAGAAGAATCTTTTTGTTGATGTTCGCTCCATTGATACTGATGCTATGGAGAAGGACCCAGAGTACTTTGGCGAAGCTCTTCAGATGTGCACTCAGCTGAACATTCTCAGGATCATGCAATTCAACAAGGATTTTGATGCGGATTTGGTAGCTCAATTCTATGTCACCGTCCATCTTGGGACGGATGTCGACAGGACTCTGACATGGATGACCAATGGCAAGCTGCTTTCTGTCAAGTGGAAGGCTTTCATGGAGTTACTTGATGTGGTGGATACCGGGCTTGAGACTCCTGTCGGTTTCCGTCCTCACCGTAATGCTACATCCACCCACAAGCAAGCCCTTTGGCCCTACTGCACTGTGAAGATTCACCCGGTAACTAAGACGAAGACCTATGAGCTGTCTCCGTATCTGGACATTCTTCATCGCATATTCCGTGAGACTCTCTTCCCTCAGATCGGGAATCTGGATATGGTCCACTCTTACCTCGTGGACATGCTTCTTTTCTGTCAGCATGAGAAGGAAGCAAGCACTGGAGAGAGCCTGGATATCTCTCATGTCATGTGGTCTGAACTTCTATCTGCCGTGTCTGAGCGCAAGTGTCCTATCTATGCTCCATTCATCATGAGGCTCATTGAGAGGGCCTGGGCACAGACTTATCCCAGAGTGTTGCTAGAGACTGCAGACTTGGTGTCTCATGAGATCAAGCGTCTGATGAAGAAGGACAACTGGACAGCGCCTCACACAGGGGGTCCGTCTGCTACTGCTGCCACAGGGGGTCCGTCTGCTGCTGTTGCTGCCATGGGGACCGAGGGTGAGGCTGCTACTGATGATCATGAGGAGAACTTTGGCCCCTCTAGTGCAGAACCGTCGTGGGCACATAAGCTTAAGCGTAAGATGAAGAAGCTTTTCTGCATGGAGTCTCATGGTCTGTACATGACTCATGTGGCGGAGAAGCATGCCAGGACGCGCCACAAGGAGCTCATGCGTCAGATGGGAGCTACAGTTGCCAGTGGGTCTGAGGGACAAATCACTGAAGAGGAGGACTGGATTCATCAGAACTGCCACCGGACCGACTCCGATGCCGAGCAGTTTTCGACCCACGATGAAGATGTAGAGTTGTGATGTTCGAGCTCTTCCACCTCCCATCACCTAGAGTTGTAGTGTCACTCTATGCCCTTGTTTGGTGTCTCGATGCCAAAGGGGGAGAGAGTGTAGGGACTTTGCTTCTTGTGTCGTGTTTGAGTCGTCTTGTGGTTTCTTGCGTGTTTCTTTTGGTTTGGTTTGGTCTGAGACCTAAGTTCTAGACATATGGTGTGAGACATATGCTCCCTATCGCTACCTTATTACTTATGTCATTTCAGAGTACTGTAGGTTATTATGAGACGCATGCTTGTCCTGTCTATTCATTTCTCTCATTGATCCTATGCTTAGTATTGTTGGACTATAAAATATAGGGGGAGTGTTGATCCGAATGTGTGTGTCGTGCCATCTCTAGGTGCACACATTCTGGGGGAGCCCGTCTATATTTTGTAGTTCTTAGTTTTCTTCATTTCATTTCTTTTCCTTGCGCAAATCCCTAGTTGTCATCAATCCACCAAAAAGGGGGAGATTGTTACGGCATATCTCTCTCAAGGTAGTTTTGGTGATTGATGACAACATGTTGGCGGACTAATCTTGTGCTTTGAATTATTCACAGATTCTCCCCTGACACGAGACGCCGTCTTTCCCTCGGAGTGTATTTCAAGACGGTGTAGCTCTTTCATTTCTTTCTCGGTGGACTAGTTGCGTAGAGGGCACCGTACTATCAAGAGGGGGTCCGCTGGGGTTTTGCATGGGTGGAATCATCACGTACACATCAGCTTCTCACCCTCCGAGCTTTTCTTGTCCATTGAAGAGATCTCTCCTCTCTTCCTTGTCCTGTCTGGGTCTAAGCGGCAGTACCGTGCACCCAACGGTAGTACCGCTCAGAAGCCACAGGCGGCAGTACCGCTACGCAGTGGTAGTACCGCCGTGGCTCCACAGCAGTAGTACCGCTGGGGGCCCGGCACCTCCGCCTGGTCCTCAGCTTCTTTGAGAGATCCCTTCTCCCTCTCTCTCTCTCTCTCTCGCCCCAGCGGTAGTACCGCACTGCCTGCGGTACTACGGCCGAAGGGTCACAAGCGGCAGTACCGCTCCACAGCGGTACTACCGCCCTTGACCCCACTGCCGTAGTACCGTTGGGCAGTCTGGCTCCTACCGCCTCGATTCGAGAGGTCTTTTTCTCGTGTCGGGTTTTGCGGCACTAGTCACGGTTGTAGTGGCGGTAGTACCGTTCCTGGAGCGATAGTACCGCCCTACCACCGTGGTAGTACCGCAGTTGGAGCTTTTCCCTACTTAGTCTCCTCAGTGCGGCAGTACCACTGGCTGGCGTGGCAGTACCGTCGCCTGGCGGTAGTACCGATCCTTCTCAGCAGTAGTACCGCCCTGTGCGGGGCTGGTTGGTGGGGGGCAACAGGATTGTTGCCCCCACTATAAAAGGGAGCCCCCTTCTTCCTTTCCACCTACCTCTTCTTCCCCCAAGCTCCATTTATTGCTCAAGGTCCATTAAATACTCCAAGCTTCATTTTGCCCGATCTATCTCCCTAGCCAATCAAACTTGTTGATTTGCTCGGGAGTGGTTGAGAAGGCTCCGATCTACACTTCCACCAAGGGATTTTCGATTCCCCCACTCATCCCTAGCGGATCTTGTTACTCTTGGGTGTTTGAGCACCCTAGACGGTTGAGGTCACCTCGGAGCCATATTCCATTGTGGTGAAGCTTCGTGGTCTTGTTGGGAGCCTCCAATTAAGTTGTGGAGATTGCCCCAACCTTGTTTGTAAAGGTTCGGTCGCCACCTTCAAGGGCACCAATAGTGGAATCACGGCATCTCGCATTGTGTGAGGGCGTGAGGAGAATACGGTGGCCCTAGTGGCTTCTTGGGGAGCATTGTGCCTCCACACCGCTCCAATGGAGACGTACTTCCCCTCAAAAGGAAGGAACTTCGGTAACACATCCTCGTCTTCACCGGATCCACTCTTGGTTATCTCTTACCTTTACTTGTGCAAGCTCTTTAGTGTTTGTTCCCTTGCTTGCTTGTATGCTTGTTGTTATTGCATCATATAGGTTGCTCACCTAGTTGCACATCTAGACAACCTACTTTGACGCAAAGTTTAATTTGGTAAAGAAAAGCTAAAAATTGGTAGTTGCCTATTCACCCCCCCCTCTAGTCAACCATATCGATCCTTTGACTGCACTTGGAGGCCCAACAACGTCTACAAGAAGAAGATTGTGTAGTAGACATCAAGCTTTTTTCTGGCGCCGTTGCCGGGGAGGTTAGCGCTTGAAGGTATATCTTTAGATCTTGCAATCATGTCTTTTAGTTTCTTGTTTTATTACTAGTTTAGTTTATAAAAGAAAACTATAAAAAATGGAATTGAGTTTGTCTCATACGCTTCACCTTTTTAATATCTTTCGTGAGTACGATGGAAAGGATAATTGTGCTCAAGTGCTAGAAGAAGAAATCTATAAAATGTTTGGCACTAAATATTTGAATGATGAGCATGATTGCAATGTTGTTAGTACAAATTCTTTGAATATCCATGATACTAATGATGATTGCACTAGTTATGATGAAAATGTCTCCTATAAACATGTCAATTTTTGTGGAGTGCATTGGGTTTGCAAGTATACACCAAATAGGGAAGATAGATATTGCAAGATGCATAAGTATTTAGAAACCAAATTGTTGCAAGAAGAGCTAGATGAATGTGCTGAAAATTTAAATTATATTGGCCATACTTGTGAGCTTTGCAATGAACATGATCATTTCAATACCCAATGCAAATTGTTTCATGATCGTATCGTGTCCAAAAATTGTGATGACTTGATTTCCCTTGCACATCATAATGAACTTAGTTTGCTCTTGGGTTATGAAGAAATGAAAAGTATTACTAAGGATATTCCAAAATTTGCCCTTGATAAAGTTCTTCATTTTGATCTAGAGGAAATTTATATGTATTGTGCGGTGAATTGCATTGAAATCCTTATATTGCCAATTACATAAAGAAAACAAAACAAATAGAAGATGAAGAGAATACTAATGAAAGGGAAGAGACTTCCCAATACCCTTCTATTATTTCTTATGATGAATCAGGTAACGAGGAGGAGCCTCCTATTCAACCAATCTCATTAATAAGGAGCTCCAAAACGAGGATTGAACCCACACATGATGTGGTGAAGAAGAAGAAAAGAAGAAGGAATAGAGGTAAAAAGATATTTCTCCCAAATAATGATACTTCTTATGATCTTGAAAATCTTTTTGGCACTTGCTTGGAAGAATATGATAATTGCTATACTATTGGTGCTATCCATACTATTAATTATGAGAGTGATTATGCTTATGATATGAAAAGGCCCAAGCTTGGGGAAGCTATGTTTGATGAGGATGACATATTTGAGAATATATTTGCTGCAATTAATGTTTGTCCCAAGCTTGGGGATGCTATGTTTAATGAAGATGATATTTTTAGTATCCCAAGTTTTGATATGCAAGTTTATAATGATGATAGCATGCCTCCTACTTATGATGACACTTATGCTATAAAAAGTAGTGATTATATTTATAAAACATGTCATGATTATGATTACCCCTTCTCTGAACATTACTCTTTTAATGTGGAAATAATTTATTATATTCAAGTCTCTTATGATACTCCCACTATTCCGAATGAGAAGAATTTTGCTTATGTGGAGAGTAGTAAATTTTCTCTGCTTGTAGATCATGAAAAGAATGCTTTAGGTGCTGGTTATATTGTTGAATTCATTCATGATGCTACTGAAAATTATTACGAGGGAGGAATATATGCTTGTAGGAATTGCAATAATATCAAGTTTCCTCTCTATGTGCTTAAAGTTTTGAAGTTATGCTTGTTTTACCTTCCTATGCAAGTTGATTCTTGTTCCCACAAGTTGTTTGCTCACAAAATCCCTATGCATAGGAAGTATGTTAGACTTAAATGTGCTAGTCATATTCTTCATGATGCTCTCTTTATGTTTTAATTCTTATCTTTTATGTGAGCATCGTTGAAATCATCATGCCTAGCTAGGGGCGTTAAACGATAGCGCTTGTTGGGAGGCAACCCAATTTTATTTTTGTTCCTTGCTTTTTGCTCCTGTTTAGTAATAAATAATTCATCTATCCTATGTTTAGATGTGGTTTTATGCTTTTAATTAGTGTTTGTGCCAAGTAGAACCATTGGGAAGACTTGGGGGAAGTCTTGTTGATCATGCTGTAAAAACAGAAACTTTAGCGCTCACGAGAATTGCTGCCATTTTTATTTGGAGAGTGATATTTAGTTAATTCTTTTTGGAGATGATTAATAGATAAATTCCTCAGGTCCATAAATTTATTTTATAATTTTATTTGTTCCATAAATATACGTTTGATTCAGATTACTACAGACTGTTCTGTTTTTGACAGATTCTGTTTTCTATGTGGTGTTTGCTTATTTTGATGAATCTATGAGTTGTATATGAGGGTATGAACCATAGAGAAGTTGGAATACAGTAGGTTTAACACCAATATAAATAAAGAATGAGTTAATTACAGTACCTTGAAGTGGTGATTTATTTTCTTATACTAACGGAGCTTACGAGTTTTTCTGTTAAGTTTTGTGTTGTGAAGTTTTCAAGTTTTGGGTAAAGATTTGATGGATTATGGAACAAGGAGTGGCAAGAGCCTAAGATTGGGGATGCACAAGGCACCCTAAGGTAATATTAAAGGACAACCAAGAGTCTAAGCTTGGGGATGCCCCGGAAGGCATCCCCTCCTTCGTCTTCGTTCATCGGTAACTTTACTTGGAGCTATATTTTTATTCGCCACATGATATGTGTTTTGCTTGGAGCGTCATTTTATTTTATTTAGTTTTTCTTGCTGTTTGAATAAAATACCAAGATCTGAAATTCTTAAATGTTAGAGAGCCTTCACATAGTTGCATAATTATTCGACTACTCATTGATCTTCACATATATCTTTCGGAGTAGTTTGTCATTTGCTCTAGTGCTTCACTTATATCTTTTAGAGCATGGCGGTAGTTTTATTTTGAAGAAATAGATGAACTCACATGCTTCACTTAGATTATTTTGAGAGTCTTAAATAGCATGGTAATTTTCTTAAAATCCTAATATGCTAGGTATACAAGATTAGTAAAAACTTTCATATAGAGTATTGAATACTAAGAGAAGTTTGATGCTTGATGATTGTTTTGAGATATGGATGTAATAATATCAAAGTCGTGCTAGTTGAGTAGTTGTGAAATTGAGAAATGCTTGTGTTGAAGTTTGCAAGTCCCGTCGCATGCACGTTTGGTAAACGTTATGTAACAAATTTGAAACATGAGGTGTTATTTGATTGTCCTCCTTATGAGTGGCGGTCGGGGACGATCGATGGTCTTTTCCTACCAATCTATCCCCCTAGGAGCATGCGCGTGGTGCTGAGGTTTTTGATGACTTGTAGACTTTTGCAATAAGTATGTGAGTTCTTTATGACTAATGTTGAGTCCATGGATTATACGCACTCTCACCCTTCCATCCTTGCTAGCCGCTTCGGTACCGTGCATTGCCCTTTCTCACATTGAGAGTTGGTGCAAACTTCGCCGGTGCATCCAAACCACGTGATATGATACGCTCTTTCACACATAAACCTCCTTATATCTTCCTCAAAACAGCCTCCATCATTCCGTTCATCATGAAACATTCATCATTGTCATATTTCTTAGCATGATCATGTAGTTGACATAGTATTTGTGGCAAAGCCACCTTCATAATTCTTTCATACATGTCACTCATGAATCATTGCACATCCCGGTACACCGCCAGAGGCATTCATATAGAGTCATATTTTGTTCTAGTATCGAGTTGTAATCATTGAGTTGTAAAATAGAAGTGTGATGATCATCATTATTAGAGCATCATCCCAAGTGAGGAATAAAAAAAGAGAAAGGCCATAAAAAAAGAGAAGGCCCAAAAAAAGAGAAAGGCCATAAAAAAAGAAAAGGCCCAAAAAATGAGAGAAAAAGAGAGAAGGGACAATGCTACTATCCTTTTACCACACTTGTGCTTCAAAGTAGCACCATGATCTTCATGATAGAGAGTCTCCTATGTTGTCACTTTCATTTGCTAGTGGGAATCTTTCATTATAGAACTTGGCTTGTATATTCCAACAATGGGCCTCCTCAAGTGCCCTAGGTCTTCGTGAGCAAGCAAGTTGGATGCACACCCACTAGTTTCTTTTGTTGAGCTTTCATACATTTATAGCTCTAGTGCATCCGTTGCATGGCAATCCCTACTCCTTGCATTAACATCAATCGGTGGGCATCTCCATAGCCCATTGATTAGCCTCGTTGATGTGAGACTTTCTCCTTTTTGTCTTCTCCACATAACCCCCTCATTATTCTATTCCACCCATAGTGCTATATCCATGGCTCGCGCTCATGTATTGTGTGAAAGTTTATGAGTTTGAGATTACTAAAGTATGAAACAATTGCTTGGCTTGTCATCGGGGTTGTGCATGATGAGAGCATTCTTGTGTGACGAAAATGGAGCATGACTAAACTATATGATTTTGTAGGGATGAACTTTCTTTGGCCATGTTATTTTGAGAAGACATGATTGCTTAGTTAGTATGCTTGAAGTATTATCATTTTTATGTCAATGTGAACTTTTGTCTTGAATCTTATGGATCTGAATATTCATACCACAATTAAGGAGAATCAAATTGAAATTATGCCAAGTAGCACTCCACATCAAAAAATCTATTTTTACCATTTACCTACTTGAGGACGAGCAGGAATTAAGCTTGGGGATGCTTGATACGTCTCCAATGTATCTATAATTTTTGATTGCTCCATGCTATGTTATCTACTGTTTTGGGTAATATTGGGCTTTATTATCCACTTTTATATTTTTTTGGGACTAACCTATTAACCGGAGGCCCAACCCAGGTTTGCTGTTTTTTTGCCTATTTCAGTGTTTCGAAGAAAAGGAATATTAAACGGAGTCGGAACAGAACGAAATCAACTGGAGAAGTTATTTTTGGAAGGAAAGCTATCGGAAAAGCTTGGAGTGCACGTCAGGAAAGAAGGGAGGTGCTCACAAGGGTGGGGGGCGCGCCCACCCCCCCTAGGGCACGCCCCCTACCTCGTGGCCCCCCTTCGGTCTCCTGACGTATCTCTTTCACCCATATATACCTACGTATCCTAAAACTTCCAGAATAGACAATAGACCGGGAGTTCCAACGCCAGAAGCCTTCGTAGCCACCGAAAACCAATCTAGACCCATTCCGGCACCCTGCCGGAGGGGGCAATCCTTCTCCGGTGGCCATCTTCATCATCTCGGTGCTCTCCAAGACGAGGAGGGAGTAGTTCTCCCTCGGGGCTGAGGGTATGTACCAGTAGCTATGTGTTTGATCTCTCTCTCTCTCTCGTGTTCTTAAGGTGATACGATCTTGATGTGTCGCGAGATTTGCTATTATAGTTGGATCCTATGATGTTTTCTCCCCCCTCTACTCTCTTCTAATGAATTGAGTTTCCCCTTTGAAGTTCTCTTATCGGATTGAGTCTTTAAAGATTTGAGAACACTTGATGTATGTCTTGCCGTGGATATCTGTGGTGACAATGGGATATCACGTTATTTACTTGATGTATGTTTTGGTGATCAACTTGCGGGTTCCGCCCATGAACCTATGCATAGGGGCTGGCACATGTTTTCGTCGTGATTCTCCGGTAGAACTTTGGGGCACTCTTTGAGGTTCTATGTGTTGGTTGAATAGATGAATCTGAGATTGTGTGATGCATATCGTATAATCATACCCACGGATACTTGAGGTGACATTGGAGTATCTAGGTGACATTAGGGTTTTGGTTGATGTGTGTCTTAAGGTGTTATTCTAGTATGAACTCTAGGGCTGTTTGTGACACTTATAGGAATAGCCCAACGGATTGACTGGAAAGAATAACTTTGAGGTGGCTTCGTACCCTACCATAATCTCTCCGTTCGTTCTCCGCTATTAGTGACTTTGGAGTGACTGCTTGTTGCATGTTGAGGGATAGTTATATGATCCAATTATGTTATCATTTTTGAGGGAACTTACACTAGCGAAAGTATGAACCCTAGGCCTTGTTTACTATCATTGCAATACCGTTTACGCTCACTTTTATCATTAGTTACCTTGCTGTTTTTTATATTTTCAGATTACAAAAACCTTTATCTACCATCCATATACCACTTGTATCACCATCTCTTCGCCGAACTAGTGCACCTATACAATTTACCATTGTATTGGGTGTGTTGGGGACACAAGAGACTCTTTGTTATTTGGTTGCAGGGTTGCTTGAGAGAGACCATCTTCATCCTACGCCTCCTACGGATTGATAAACCTTAGGTCATCCACTTGAGGAAAATTTGCTACTGTCCTACAAACCTCTGCACTTGGAGGCCCAACAATGTCTACAAGAAGAAGGTTGTGTAGTAGACATCGCGCAACGCCGGCCGAGCTCCTCCCGTCCGCCGTCTATTTAATATCCTATTTAAACGAGGCCAAACACCGGCCAAGAATCGCACACCTCCGCTGCTCCCCTATATCCTCCACCATTTTGTCCACTCTTACAATGGCTTACGAAGAGTAGTTATTCCGCATCCAAGCCGGCTGGGTAGCCCGCCGGATATGAGCTATGCAGCTCGCTGATCCACCTCCCTCCCCTCGCCCAACGGAGCCAGTTGCCGCCCCAAGCCAGCGCGCGGTTCAGCAACTCGCCGCTCCAGCCCAGCTCGACGAGGAGCGGTGCACGGGCGTCATTGCTGCCATCCATGCCGCCGCCTCATACCGCGTCTCCTGTTTCTGTGGCTGAGACTCCCATGCCGGCGGCCACACCATGGAAGCAGCGACAGAAGCTAGGTGCACGGAGAGCGATGAGTCGGTGGCCAGCGCCTCCGCGTCCGCCGCCATCATCGAGGAGAAGTAGAACACGGGAGGCCGCTACCGCTTGGGTCCCATGAAGGCCACCGCGGAGGCGACGCCGACGTACACATCAGGTGTCTTGCCGGATCCTTTTGTTGCGAGGACCTTCGTCGACCCCGCATGGGCTCCACAAAAGAAGGGAATGTTAGGATGAACTCAAGCCGGTGCCGGCCATGGCGAAGTAGTGGCCGGTGATGAACTCGAACCGGTGCCGGCCACCATCATCTTCGGCACCAGCCAATGATATCAGTTGGGCGGTGGGGAAGCGAGTCGTCCTTTGCGCTGAAGCATATACCTCCCGGGCTCCCGGCAGTCCGGTGATCGTGCTGCTAGACATGAGGAACACAAATCGATCGGCGGGCGACCATTTAGGCCAGGTATTATATACCTATGCTGTCCAGAACTAGCACCGCGTAGTTCATTTTAATGTAATGAAATCCGTCATGTTTGTATGAAAATCCGGTATTTTATATGATTTTCGTCGTTGTTTATATGAAATATCAGTTTGTCTACGTGTTTGCGTGAATTTCGTCCAGTTGGTTGAGTTGCTGTCATAATGTGTGCGGCTACGGTTGGATAGCGTAATTTGCGGGTCGCCGGTCGGTCTGCGGGCGGCGTTGTGGGACAAAAAAACACACCTCGTGTGAGCTCGTCTCCACCGTGCGCGCTCGAGGATGCATGACAGCATGAGCACCCGAGCCATTCCTCGTTCATCGGTGGCAAAGGCACCGGTGGACAAAAGGGTCGCCAATATTTTGGCTACCCCGGGCAAGATCCAAACAGCCCCTCCCAACAGATTCAAATCCCTCGTTCGTCATGGAATTTTGCCATGTGTTGTTTTCATGGACTAGCAAGATGCCCGTGCATTGCACGGAACATCAAGATGCATATTTTTTACAAACTCCCGCATGCATGCAAGGGATAATTAATGTCCTCCTTTGCTAGTACCACGAGGCAAACACCATTAATATTGCATCAATTAGTGTTAGTGGCCTTGTATATCTGCAAATTGTAATTTTGATAGTGGCCCCTTGTATATAAAAATGGAGGGAGAAAGATGAGAGATAAGGTGAGGAGGAGTGGAGCGTGGTGGTAACTGGTGGTCGGACTGGGCGGAGGCATGGGGATGGACGACGCATTATGTCTAGGTTTGTATTTCTCTCACACACACCCACGTAGGTGGGGGACGTGCACGAAGAGAAGAGGTGCATGCACGGCGCACGTACTCCCGTCTCTTTCTCAACCACACTCGCACGGGTACACGGTGGAGCTCATTTCTGTACGAAAAAGGCAGCCCACATGGTAATTTGGCATGTGTACTGGTTGTCCACTTGCTGGAGGGAGGATCGTCTACCACGGGTGAACAAACAAATTGTGACTTGACGCGTTATGTTAAATTAAAAAAAGAGGCAAACCATGTGGGGCCTACCTTAGAGGCAAGTCTCTATACACCGGAATACTTTTGATGTGTCCCATCAACTCGCAGAACGAGGAGAAGCTTGCTTAGTACGCCGTCTACCCCGCCCACGGGCGCGGTGGCTCGTAGGATGAGGTGAAGCTTGCTTACGAGTAGTAGTAGTACTACTGTACGCCTTTACGCCCGCTCCCTCGCCCACGCGCGTGGTGGCTCGCAGCACGAGGAGAAAATTTTACTACTCCCTCCGTTTACTCCTCGTCCCTACTACGTACTTTGGTTAGTACTCCCTCCATTTACTTATACAAGGCCACTATAAAAAATACATTTTGCATCTATACAAGGCCACAAATAGTAATCGAGACAAAAGTTACTACTCCCTCCTTTCTAGTTTATGCCTCAATTTCAAAATCTCTCCAACCAAGGTAGACGGTGAGTGGTCGAATTAATTTCGTAGTTTGCACAGGTAATTAGTACGCTCGTTTTTCTCAAGAAGTTATGTTTACTGAGGCATTAATTAGAACGAATGCATGAATGACCACTAAATTTCCATGAACTTGTACATGCATTGGTTAGTTTCCTCTTGACATTGCTTGCATCGGGTGATCTAACACACCTCGAAATCCAACATGTAATGGTACTACTACTAGTATAGTAGAATTGAGACTTATCAAACGGAAAAACATATGTTTTTAGATGAGCCCTATAAACCCTAGTGGGTACGTACTCCGTAAAAACAGATTTTTCCAAAACTAACTCACTCCCTTTCATGAATTCTGTAGTATACTCCTCCGTTGACGCTCCCTTTCATGAATTCTGTACTTCCTGTCGCCGACATGTGGGACATATAGCAACCGGGTCGACGTGTCAAGCACCAAATAACAGTGCAGAACAGCAGGGGGGACGCACCCCACTCGTACCGGCCCAGTAGTAGTAATGAGCAATGAGACGTCAAATCACAATGCCGCACCTTCCCAGACGGACGAAGCAACCATTATTTCACACTTCGGTTTGCCATCATCTCAAACCACGTAGTATTGCTTCTGCCTCAAGAGGGACACGCGCATCGCCTTGGTACATCATGACATGTGGGACCGCATGATAGGCCATGCTCCCCCGCCGATTGCTTGGTAAAATCACCTCATTTTTACTATACTTCCTCCGTATCGGTTTACTACATGGCATGCAAGTCGTTCTAGGTTGAGAATTAAACTGTCTATATATGTGATGAACAATACTCTAGCCTTTTAAAAAATGTATACTTTTGTACAGTAGTACTATCGATGGATTGCGCAATGGAGCAAAAATTGAAATTAAAAAAAGGTGGTACATATAGAGAGCGCTCATCGCCAAATTATGCATATAGTACTATTAAAAAAGCTAGTACATGCTTAATTGGGGTGCTAAATTCTATTAAATAAATACTAGTAGTATGTACATACTGAAGACTTAAAGTAACGAGAAGAAACATAACATAGTTCTGCTGGGGGCTCAGCACAACACACCCCTCAAATTAAACTAAGCACACCTGAAATTAAACTATGCAACTAATCCGGTAGACACTGCATTAGAAGTTTAGAACCACCATGAGCAGCGACACTGCCACCTTACTCGGAGTCCTCGTCCACGTCCTCGACTTCGTCCTTGTCCCTCTCCCTCTTGGCCGATACTTCTTTGCTTGAACCGCACACTTGGCTGTTGCTCTTCATCCAACCCTTGTAGATATTGAAACAAAGGTAGCCATCCATTGCAGCGTAGTGGATGTGGTCTATATCTAGTACATTCTGCTGCCATGCATGACAATGAAACGTGTAATGAGGTTTCTCTATTTTACGGTACGAAGGATGAACCATGGCTCCTGCCAGGGTCAGCATTGAAGGCTGACGAGAGGGCACCAGCCGATTCTTCTGGAGGTCGAAGGGGTTGCCTAAAATGAGGCCTATCCGACCCAGGACTTCCTTGTCGTTCTTAAAGTCTATAGTAACGAATTTCACTATTTTGTCCTTGAGGAAGTTCTTAAAATCCTGGCACTCAACATCGGCATGGCATATGTGGTAGACCAAGCAAATGTTATGTACGCAAACTTGGATCACGGCGGGCTTCTTCCTCTCTTCGTCCTTTAGATCCTTCTCTGGTCCCAGGACTGTGGTGTACTCAACATCTAGCCCAGCGACCCACTCATCATCTGAGTTTTCGAACATGCGTCTGAAGCGAGAAAGGCATCCTTTCACCGTCGCGGAAGAACTGGTGTAGATGACGTCGAACTCATCACCGGTGATGGTTCTAACCTTGTACTCACCGCCGATCGTGGAGATTTGGGACGCCATGGATTTGAGAGGAGGGTTAGGATTAGTGGAACTACCATAATGTGAATGGACGAGACGACTAGGAGCGAACCGCCGTAGTATTGAAGGACATGTGGGGACGAGTAGGAGCGAACTGCCAGCGTGCGAATGGCAGGGTAGTGGCTTTCCATTCTCCCATGATACGGGCTTCCGAGAGACCTTGGATCTGAGATCGAATGATTGCATGGCGTGATTCTAGACCTATGGGTGAATATCCTATCCTAGAGGGTTATTCTGCAAATTTTTAGCAACTTAGCATGCGACTGTTTGATCTTAGATCCAAGGCTGCCAGCAGCCCGTATCATGGTCGCGCCTACCACGACTGTCATGTCGCTCGCGCGGTCGCGCCCTTGGAGATTTAACACGGTGCGTTAGGCTATCTGATGTTGGCATGTCATACATAGTCATCACTTAGTCACTCATACTACAACAAGGTTGGCTATAAGTGTAGTTTTTTACTCCTCTCTATCTCTTTCTTCGTACTCCCTCCGTCCCATAATATAAGAACGTTTTTGACACTAGTGTAGTGCCAAAAACGTTCTTATATTATGGGACACAGGGAGTACTAGTATTTATTGCATTTGCCAAGGAGTGACCTCTTCCAATGAAATGGTGTTGCTAAGTTTGCTTCATTTAATTAGCTATAGACTCAAAATTGTCTTTTCACCTAGGTACACGCGCTTAGCACCGTTTCTTCCTTGGGCCACCAAACTAGTCTCTCCCTTCTTGATTAACTTGCCACATCAGACTTTATGCCTATGTGGCAAGCTTAAGCACCTGTAGGAGGAAGTAAAAGTAAGTACAACAGTGCGCTTTACATGGCATTTTTGCATATGTGGAGGAAAGAGAGGCAAGGAAAAAGTGGAGAAGTGGGCTCTCATGCAAGAGCTAGCCTCTACTACATGGTGGAGCATTGGGAGAGGCACATGTATGGAGGCGGTCAGGAATCGGGAGACTCACGCCGGTCGTAGCGCCGCAGTTAAAATGATAATGTTAAGTCAAATCACGGGGGCCCACCTATCCAGCAGTAACTCGCTGTCAAATCACATAGCCCTACGTTTGCAGCAGCCTACTCCCTCGTCTTCTCGCGTCTCTGTCGAACCGACTAGGCGGAACTGCCCCGCCTACCGCACAGGAAAAGCCCCACCCTCAACTTTTAAATACAACTACATCCGCTTAAGAATCCAATGATATACTCTTTGTGACATAGTAACTCATATTTAGTTAGTCAAATGGATGACCTAGAACTACGTGCAGGCCCTATAAACCGAGACGCCTAAAAATAAAAAAACCGAGACAAAGAGGGTAGTTCAGCACGTATCTTTTTAGATCAATATAGTCGGGATTCACCAAGGAGCAAAACCCAGTGGTAGGCTGCTCCTGTCGTGTTAGCGTAGCAACTCAAGCAAGGCTAGTCCGCAGACGAAATGGCGACACACTTAACAGGACCCCTTTGGCCGACATGTGGCTCATCCACCGTCTTGTTCCACGTGCAATGCACCAAATTACAGTTCTGAGCAACGGTTGGAATTGGAGGCACCCCGGTCGTAGCGCCGTAGTAGTAGAAAATGAGCGATGAGGGGTCAAATCACAAAGCCCCCACCTTTCCCGCATTAAGCTGGACGGATGAAGCAACCATCATTTCACTCTAGGGCGCAAGAGCATAAAGAAAAGAGAAAACAATGATGCGTGCGGCAGCTACCTAGGGCACCCTAGGGTAGGGGTCTCCACTACGGATCCTTTTTTATGAAAGCGCATCCACTACAAATCGGCTTCTCCCTCGTACTCTTGAAGAAAACCGATGACGAGTGCGGCGGTAGGGTTTGTAGGAGTACTACGGCGTGCAGGGCCACATCATAGTAAACGGGTTCGAGTCGACGCCTTAAATATGTGTGGGCCGCTTGGTTTTACAGGAACGAGGCAAGATTTTGGGTTCGGGGACCAGTGGAGATATAGTACGTACAAAAAATTGTGGATGTAGGTTCGACCGAAAGGCAATGATGCATGGGCCCTGCATTTTGATATACCTGGGGCCGCGTGAAATTTGCTACTCTACTCAAAACTAGTAAGGTACACATGTATTGAACGCATGAGATTTCGAAACCAAATTATGAATAAATACACACTATAGCATGTAAAGCTTTGAGTCATATATGCATGATGTAGATGTTCGTTTAGTTCTTATAGTTCATCTCATTCAAAATCAATTAGTTTTATAAAAATGTTAAGATTCATGGGGTTGTGCATTGTAAATCATAAAGTAAAAAACAAATAATGGCAATTCATTTAGAAAAAAATAATCAATTATGATACAGAAGATTCTAGAACAAAGGAGAAGTGCTTGTGTTTTGAGGTTTGTGCATTATGCTTAAGTTCAACCATGGAGTCTTCTAAATTGTACGTGTGGCAGATCTAGTGGAATGTTGATGATATCCAATGGCCAGTAGTGCTCGGATTTGCCTATCTCTGCACTGTCGGGTTAGCTTCATCCAGCGACCATCTTTCAAAGTTAGTGGCACACTATATAGTTCTTGTGCCATAGTTGCATGTTTTGGAAAAAAGCTACTAGTGGGTTGTACTACCTATTTAGGAATAGAAGATGTATACATGGAAGTTGTAGGGAAAGATATGACATGGAGCATCTCATTTCTTATGAGTAGGGATTGGAAAACAGATGTCATTTGGTTCGCATCATAGGAATTTTTCTATTGAATCTAGAGATGACATGTATCTCAATTCCTATGAGGGATTAGAAAAGAGATGTAATTTGGTTCATATCATAGGAACTTTTCTATTGAATATACGCTAATGTTTATTTTCCTTTGAAATTAAGGGAGTATAGGAATCCATTCATATGAACCAAGTGGCTCTAAAGCTATAGAAATGATATCATGTTTATTTCCTTTGAAATGTGGAGTATATGAATCTATTCCTATGAACCAATTGGCTCTAAAGGAAAAATCCTATAAGAATCATATCATATAGAGTTCCTATGATATTCCTCGACACTAAAGGATGCTTGAAATTGCTTCTGGTGATATGATGGTCTTTCTTTGTAGACTCCTCACCCATCTTTATAGTTACCTCTCGAAGATGAATGAAATGATATATACATGGTATTCTACATGTGCAATTTGGTACACGAAAACTCGGTAAAAGTTTGCGAGGTTCGAATTTTCAATAAAGCTATATGCAGTGCATTCCGGAATGGAGGGAGCATACGGCAGTTGCTAACACTCATGTGGAAGATTTGTGTGTAGGAGGAGTGGCTATTCTGTTAAATGACATGGCAAAACTGACACTGTCGGATGCTGATCTAACGGTTCTTACAGCGTTCATCAGGAAAAGGCTTGTGGCGAACGTTTGTCGGATAATGATTTACGGACACATGCATTGCATTGATACGTGCCCCCCTCTCTCTCACACACACGCACCCTCACGAGTCACGACTCTCCCGAGTCCTCTCGCAGACTCGCACATCGCACCCACCGTCTATCCGCAGGTAGACGTCACGCACATATGTGCTCTTCATACCCTATCGTCAGAACTTCTAAAAAACAAAAGACGGCGCGCACATTTAATTTTAGCTCACACGTCACACACGTATACTATTACTCTTGCGGTGAACGTTCTTTGGGCATAGTATATTGTACTCTCACGAAGAGAAGCGGTGCACGCACGCACTAGTTCTCTTACACCCACTCGCGTGTACACGTAGGAGCGCATTTTTTTGAAGCCGGTACAACAAAATCACTCCACTATATATAAAAGCAGGAGCCTTAGCGCTTGCTTTACTAGGGTTCCTCTCGTTCACTCTCTCATGCTCTCCAGATCTAAGCAACACATAGGTGGCCACACTCTCTCTCAGCTCACGGCTGGTCACAATTCCGGCCGAACAACCTCGACCAGGGCAGGGGTGTAGGTGCATCGTTCATGCTGTCGTCTGCGGCGAGGGAGGAGACCAACGGCTGCCCGCGCGTCCCGATCGGCGGCCGTGCCGTTCTCTCCGAGAGAGCGCCGGCTCGGGAGGGCCTTCGACCCCTTCTTCCTCCCTGCGGTATTGTGGCCAAGATGCGGCCTCCTGACACCATCTTTGCCACATGCCGACGACCCTCAGGTATATATTCCTTCGAAACCTGCCTTGCTCTACTGCCCCAGCTCCCTTCGTGTGGATCCTTTTCTACTTCCATCAGCTATTCCAAAGCCACCTAGACTTCTACTATTATTAGAAGTAAAGCTAGTTCATACAGTCGACTCAAAGCGTTGGTTCAAACAGGGAAGACAGTGGGAAAGCTGTAGCATGAATCTAGGACTTGTTTCTAAGAGGAAACGGGGGAAAGTAGTAATATCTGTCACTGCTTAAATAACCGTATTTCATATTTGTGCAAACAGGGATGTCTATCTCCATATCGTTTCGGGATGTCTGTCTCCGTATCATTTCTATCCGCGCAATCAAAAGCACACATCTCAGTTTTAGTACAACTGCGCAAAATGAGATGGTTCAGTTGAGCATTCCAGCTGAGACCACAATTATAATTGGTTATTCTGGAATGAGAGAACCTAACCCTGGATGGTGGCAACAAGAAAAAACCAGAGTGAACTCCAGGAAATTTAAGCCTGCCGGGAGGCCCTTTGCTCAGAGAAGCCTTGCTTGTTTTTTCCTGATTTGTAAACCTTCTCACAACTTTGTCTTTTGCTGTGAACTAGTATATGTTTGTTATGTTCTATGAATCATTGAGATGTATAAAATTGCTTAACTTATGATTTTCAAGTTTTTTATGAAGACGAGTTTAATGTGAGTGTTCCACATGAGCGCTGGAGTAGTGTGTGAACATTTGGAATTTATTACATTGTGGCCTCAATTAACTGCATGAACCACTGTAACAAGATACATAGTTGCTTATATGTCAGACAGCAGGTTGTTGATTGTTAGCTGGTCGATAGCCTAGTGTTGAAGCGAGCTGAGCCAATGTGCCGTGTTTTGCACAACTGCTTACAAGTGGGGTAGCACCAACAGTGTTTACAAGTACTTATGTATACATCAGCGCACGGTTCTCGAACGAGTGCTCTATTTCATCAAAACACACACTGCTCGTATGATAAACTGTGACAACTTATGTCTTACCATGCCATATTGATGAAAAAACTAGTGAGGACGCATATGTTTGAGCAACAATTACGATGGTTCTCACATGATTCACGGGCACACAAAAGTAGCAGCAGTTCCCATAGACGGATTCAAACAGAGTACTAGCCCCAGAGGGGTCGATAAAAAGCAAGGTTCGAATAATTAGACACAATCCAAACTACTATTAAACACTAGCTGGGGCAACTATTTCATGCCTCGATCTAATTTGGGCTGGACACAAGACAGACCTTGCCATGAACATCATCGAGGACGTCCTGCAGCAGCTCAATCATGTGAACCTTCATGAAGACAACCTTGTGGCCTTGCCACTGATAAACTTGTTTGTGGAGGCATGCCACGTCATCTTCCTGCGTAAGCTTGACAAGAACAGTATGCCTCACAAACGAAGGAGTAGCTTTGAACTTCTTGTGCTTCAGTACACCCTGGACAACACGCCTGACAACAGTGAGGCTGGAATACAACTCTTCATTGGTATAACCGCAAATGGGTTCGAGGATCCAACAGCCTAAGAACTCTGTCTTCCCAGTGCGTATATTCAGGTTGTCCGCCTCATAGCGAGTGACATGTACAACCACACAATCCTTGTCTGCATCAGGGCTCTAATTGAAACAGAAACAAATTCTGAATTACTTTTCAGTATAAGAAACACAAGTTATTTAAACCACTATGTATAGCATGGCATCGAAGCTAATAAAATTTTGCATTATTAATCACCACATACTTCCTTTTCTAAAAAAATCACCACATACTTAGATGAAAACCCGCAATCAAGATCGGCAAAGAAGGAAATCACCTTGGGTAGCTCAGCGGGGGGGGGGGGGGGGACACATCCTCGAAGGGGGAAAACTGCTCCTGCAGTGCCACGGGGGCTGTAACCTCAAACGGGGCGTTGACCATCTCAGCAGTGGCCGTGAGCGTATTTGGGGTCTGCTTGGTGGTTGCCTCCATCTTCTTGGAGCTCTCTGTCTCATGGGGATCAGCCTCCCACGTCTGCTCCAATATCGGCAGATCTTTGCCTGGTTCTCCTTGGTCCATCATGAAACTGATGAATACTAGGAGACCACTGAAAGGAAAACACAATCGCAATGACAATGAAACAAAAAAGAGAGTGAGGATCGGTTACTGCTTTGCAAAAGTTCTTTTTTTTCTCTGAACGGAAATATAGCAACATCAGGGATCCGCTTACCTTCCCTTCGTTCGAAGAGAAGAACAGTGGCACATGCGAGTGTTGCCTTTCTTGAAGACGGTGAAGGAGAAGGGGATTCAACAAAGAGTGAAATGATGGTTGCTTCGTCTGTCGAACTTAGACTGCGGGGAGGTGGGGTTTTGTGATACGACGGCTCGTTACTGCCGCGCTACGACCGGGGTGACTCTCCGCCTGCATACTGCCTTCTAATTTGGTGGATGGCATTTGGGCCCGCGCACTGCATTGGCCCGCATGTCAGTGAACAAAAGTATAACAACATTCAGTAGAGGGAGACGTTTCAATGACCTAGGAGGAGCCAAAAGTGGTAGAGTGTCTCCACTGTACTAGTAGTAATTGTTTTTCTGGGTAGCTGTAGAGTGTCTCCGATGTACTAGTAGTAATTGTTTCTCTGGGCCCAAGACAAAACAGCCCATCCACACTAGTAAATAGTAAAATCAATTCAAAAGCCCATATATTTACTGAATTGACGGATGGGTATGTCGAAGAAAAAAAAGGAGTTTCAGGTGGGCAAAAGAGCTTCTGAACATGCCTGGCTTCTATTTACAACATACTGTGGTCATAATCCAGTAAATTTTACGACCCAAGATGTTCATTCTATGGACCTGACCGATCCATTTGACTGTGACTGCCGAAAACAGTGCTGGAGTTAGATGTTGTTGCCCTTTTCAATCTGTTTTTTTGTAAACCTGATGAACAATTAACCCTGGTGCTTTTGTACAGTTTGTAAGCTGGAGTTAGATGTTCCTGCCCTTTTCAACTCGGCTGTGACTGTCATATTTTCTTTGAAACAAGGCAAATGGCTTGCCATTCATTTTATTTAGAGTGAAGTATTGTAAAAAAATCCCAACCAAGGGAAATAACATCACTCTCGCCGGCTGCTTGAGCTCACTGTGCATTACAGAAGCCAAGTGATTATCCCCCACCAGCACCCACAAACTTATTTCGAACTAGCACATCAAATGGGCTGTAAATTTTCATAGGAAAGGCTGCATGACCGTGATAGATTTGGATTCTGACATTTGGGACCCGTGAGGAAATAGCCTATCCAAGGTGGTGTCGACTTACTAGCCAATCAACAAACGATTCTGCCTACCAGCCGTTGGATTGACATCCAACATCTGTCGTGTATCTTCTATCTCTTGTATTCTTCTTCCTCCGGCCGTTGTATGTTGTTTTCCACATATTTGAGGCTGACTTGTGCGCCTACTACAGGTTGACGCGTATGCTTTCATAAAAAAAGGTTGACGCACACACAACGCCCTATCAACTTAGTCAACACACGAGCAGTGACTGTTGGATGTCCATCCAACGGCTGTCGTGCTTCTTCAATCTCTGCTCTTCATGCTCTAGCCGCTCAAACAAGCGCTGGCGGGACTGCCTGCTCCCTCCTCCCACGGCCGGCTATGCTGCCGAGCAGGCCTCACGACCCCACTGTATTCCCATCGCTGGCCTAGCCATCCCTTTACTCAGCCACACATGCTGTTATTCTCCGGCGACGGCAGACGAACCAGTAAACCCTCGTACTCCTCCGTGTGGGAAACAACTGTCGAGTATTCCCTGGCTCCGTGTCGTTCACTTCCTAGGCCTCGCCGTCGTCCATCGCCCTGGTGCTCTTGGCGTGGCCTGGTCAACATGGTCAATGAACGACATCCATCGGAAGTGGACTGTACGTGAAGAGGCTGACAGCTGGGTCCATGGCCGCACGCAAGGAAATGCCTCCTTATTACGCGCAAAATAATGATTTCTCCACCTGACAGCTAGGACCCACAGGAAGGGCCTCTGTATTTCGTGAAAAAAACAATCCCCCCGCTGACAGGTCGGACCCACTAGCTATATCTTCGCACGCAAGGAAGTGCCTCCTTATTACGCCCAAAAAATGAATACCCCCTGCTAGCTGGGACCCACCATATTGTTGGGCTGACTTGTGGGCCTACTAAGTTGATGGGGACGGAGGGCTTTGTCAACTTAGTCAATACTCCAGTGACCGTATGATGTCCATCCAACGGCCATAGTGCTTCTTCAACCTCTGGTCTTCTTGCTCCAGCCGCCCAAAGCAGCGCCGGTTGTGCCGCCTGCTCCTGCCTCCCATGGTCGGCTGTGCTACCGCAGAGGCCTCACCGCCCCCATACTACTCCCACCACTGGCCAGGCCATCCCTCCACTCACCCACACCACTTGTTATTCTGCGGCGACGACAGCCTCACACCGCAGCCGAACCAGTGAACGCTCGTACTCCTCTCCGCGTGGGCATCTACTCCCGCGTCTTGCCTGGCTCCGCGTCGTCCCCTTCCTAGGCCTCGCCGTCGTCCACCGCTGTGGTGCTCTCGGCGCGGCGTGGTCAATGTGGTCAACGACCGACTTCCATCGGAAGAGTACTGTACGTGGAGAGGCTGACAGCTGGGTCCACGGCAGCCGCAAGGAAGTGCCTCCTTATTATGCGGAAAATAATTATTCCTCCACCTGACAGCGGGGACCCACCGGACGGGCCACCAGTATTTTGCAAAAAAAATCATTTCCCCCTGACTGCTGAGACCCACCGGACGGGCCACCGTATTTCGCGAAAAAAACATTGCCCCCGCTGTCAGCTCAGACCCACCGGAAGTGCCTCCTTATTACGCACAAAAAAATGAATACTCCCCCGGCTAGCTAGGACCCACCTTGGTGGGAGGCTGACTTGTGGCCTACTAAGTTGACGGGGACGAAGGGCTTTGTCAACTTAGTCAATATGAACGATTCTAGCTCCAGTGACCGTACGATGTCCATTCAACGGCCGTAGTGCTTCTTCAACCTCTAGTCTTCTTGCTCCAGCCGCCCAAAGCAGCGCCGGTCGTGCCGCATGCTCCTGCTTCCCGTGGCCGGTTGTGCTGCCGCAGAGGCCTCACCACCCCCTACTATTCCCACCGCTGGCCAGGCTCTGCAGCGACGACAGCCTCACACCGTAGTCGAACCAGTGAACCCTCATACTCCTCTCCGCGCGGGCTTCCACTGCCGCGTCTTCCCCGGCTCCATGTCGTCCCCTTCCTAGGCCTCGCCGTCATCCACCGCCGTGGTGTTCTCCGTGCGGCGTGGTCAAGGTGGTCAAGGAACGACTTCCATCGGAAGAGTACTATACGTGGATAGGCTGACAGCTGGGTCCACGGCCATAGCCCAGTTTTTTTGTGATTTGCCAAGTAAGTCGCTTTGTCAGGCCTGTTGGGCTGCAAATCTTTCAAGACGAGGAGAGTTTTCATTCGGTTGGCCGAGAAAATGGCCCATCAGTAATGAGAAATGGGCTGTACATTTTTAAAAACACATCAAACCGACAATTAGTTTCAAATATCTTTTTTTATTTCAAGATTTTAAATTACATTATTTTTTATACGTGGAGAATTTGTTGGATTTTATATTGATATACATTTATTTTTAAAATCAGTTTGAATGTGAGTCGAAATTTCGGGATTAAAAACAGTTCGGACCGCATCGAAATACGCAAAATTTCGTATAATTTTTTAACCGTGGCCACAATATGGGCTGTAATGCTAACAAAAATAATATTGGCTCCAAAAAAACCTTAAAAATTAGCAAATGGGTTGTAAATTATTTGAAATAATGGGAGATGGGTTGTATGCTGTTTTCCACAGATTTGAGGCTTTCCGAAAAAAAGGTTGACGCACAAGCACTGATTGTTGGATGTCCATCCAACGACCGTCATGCTTTTTCAATCTCTGCTCTTCCTGCTCCAGCCGCTCAAACAAGCACCGGCGGGACTGCCTGCTCCCTCCTCCCCGCGGCCGGTTGTGCTGCCGCGCAGGCCTCACCGCCCCACCGTACTCCCATCGCTGGCCTAGCCATCCCTCTACTCACCCACACCTGCTGTTATTCTCCGGCGATGGCAGACGAACCAGTAAACCCTTGTACAGTCGTACTCCCCTCCGCGTGGGAAATAATTGCCGAGTCTTCCCTGCCTCCGTGTCGTCCCCTTCCTAGGCCTCGCCGTCATCCACCGCCATGGTGCTCTCGGCGCGGCGTGGTCAATGTGGTCAACGACCGACTTACATCGAAAGAGTAGTGTGCGTGGAGACGCTGACAGCTGGGTCCACGGCCGCAGCAAGGAAGTGCCTCCTTATTACGCGCAAAATAATTATTCCTCCACCTGACAGCGGGGACCCACCGAACGGGCCACCGTATTTCGTGAAAAAAACGTTTCCCCCCTGACTGCTGGGGCCCACCAGCTACACCTTCGCATGCAAGGAAGTGCGTCCGGGCAAAAAAAATGATTCGCCCCCTGACTGTTGGGACCCCCTCGCTTCTACCATAGTTTTCTTCATCATGGACGGCCCAAAGAATGTCATGCAGCTGCGTCTCCGGCCCGCCCAGGACGAAAAGCCCATTTTCTGTTCATGATTGTTTGGCATAGAAGTAGGAGCCCACCACATCTACGATGATACCGGGTTTTGTCACAATTATTGTCATAGAAGTGTCATATGTATGACAGAAAAAATTTCGTTCGGCCCAAAATGTCACAGATGTGTCTTTTTTTTGTAGTGCTCATGCCCATTGTGCCGCCCCCGATTTGACCATACACTAATCATGCACGCAAATGTGTACGACCAAGATCAGGGACTCACAGGAAGATATCACAACACAACTCTAGACACAAATTAAGCTAATACAAGCTTTATATTACAAGTCAGGGGCCTCGAGGGCTCGAATACACAAGAGTCAGCGAAAGCAACAATATCCGAGTACAGACATAAGTTAAACAAAGTGCCATAAGATGGCTAGCACAAAAACAACAACGATCAAAGAGTCAAGGCCTCCTGCCTGGGACCTCCTAACTACTCCTCCAAGCCAAACTTCGAGTAGAAACATCCTCGGGATCCTCTGGCTCTTGGACTCCATCATATGGTCACAATAACCGGGAAAGGGGGAAAAGGAAGTAGCAAAGCAACCGCGAGTACTCATCCAAAGTACTCGCAAGCAAGGATCTACACTACATATGCATGGGTATATGTATAAATGGGTAATATTTGTGGACTGATCTGCAGAATGCCAGAATAAGAGGGGGATAGCTAGTCCTATCAAAGACTATGCTTCTGGCAGCCTCCATCTTGAAGCATGTAGAAGAGAGTAGCAAGTGCAGCATCAAGTAACATCGCATAGCATAATCCTACCTGGCGATCATCTCCTCGTCGCCCTGTGAGAGAGCGACCACCGGGTTGTATCTGGCACTTGAAAGGGTGTGTTTTATTAAGTATCCGGTTCTAGTTGTCATAAGGTCAAGGTACAACTCCGGATCGTCCTTTTACCGAGGGACATTGGCTATTCACATAGATAAACTTCCCTGCAAGGGTGCACCACATAACCCAACACGCTCGATCCCTCTGGCCGAACACACTTTCCTGGGTCATACCCGGCCTCGGAAGGTCAACACATCGCAACCCCACCTAGGCACAACAGAGAGGTCAGCATGCCGGCCTAAATTCATAGCACACAGGGGTCGGGGCCCATCGCCCGTTGCACACGTGCATGTTGCGAGGGTGGCCGGAAGCAGACCTAGCCTCCCCAATACAAGAGCAGGCGTTCCAGTCCAATCCGGCGCTCGCCGCTCAGTCGCTGGCGTCAAGAAGGCGTCGGTTGATACCACGACGTCGAGTGCCCATAAGTGTTCCCGCGTAGTTGGTTAGTGCGTATAGGCCTGTGGCCAGACTCAGATCAAATACCAAGATCTCGTTAAGCGTGTTAATTGATGTAACCGCGGACGCCGACCAGGGCCAGGCCCACCTCTCACCTAGGTGGTCTCAACCTGCCCTGTCGCTCCGCCATAAAGATCCACACAGAGGGCCGTCGGGAAAGTATATCCTTTCAGCCCTCAATCCGTGAATCAACCATGGGTACTCAACGAGCCGACCCGACTTTAGTCACCACATGTATCATATATAATATGTATGTAAGTATATACCCGTGATCACCTCCCGAGTGATCACGGCCCAGTAGTATAGCATGGCAGACGGACAAGAATGTTGGGCCACTGATGAAATACTAGCATCTATACTAAGCATTCAGGATTGCAGGTAAAGGCAACAATAATAGTAGCAAAGGCAGGCTATGCATCAGAATAGGATTAACGAATAGTAGTAACATGCTACACTACTCTAATGCAAGCAGTAGAGGGAAGGAATAGGCGATATCGGGTTGATGAAGGGGGGGCTTGTTTGGTTGCTCTGGCAAGAAGGAGGGGTCGTCGTCGATGTAGTCGATCACGGGGGTATCCACATCGTCTCGGGGTCTACCGGAAAGAAGTAACGGAGGAGGAACACAATAAATAATAGAGCAATCAAAGCATCACGAAGCATAACGTAGCAATACGTGGTGCTAGGGGTCACCTAATGCGTTACTAGGTGATACCGGCGAAGGGGGGAAACATCCGGGAAAGTATTCCCGGTGTTTGACGTTTTCGGGCAGATGAAACGGAGGTGGATTGTTGCATGTTAGCTATACCAGGGACGTGCAGCGAACGAACGGACTGCGTATTCGGATTCATCTCGTCGTTCTGAGCAAATTTCATGTACAAAGTATTTTCATCTGACTTACGTATTATTTTATATGATTTATCAAAGATTTAAACATTTTCTAAAATTACAGTTTTACTTTAATTCAAAAATCATTTTAATATCTAAATGCTATGGGTACCAAAAAGTGTACCTACACTTATGCACGTGAGGCTGGCAATGGGCCCAGAGTCAAAGTCAACGGCACACTGTGTGAGCCTTATCCAAATGAACAAAACATGAAGGCCCCACATGTCATTGGGTGATATACTAAACAGTGTTGAATATAAACCAGGGACTAATTAAGTGCGGTGGGACCCTATGTCAGTGGCTGTTTTAGGGGGAAATAACACCTAATTAGTTTAACAAATTAACTGGGGCGGGGCCCGCTTGGCAGGGACAGTGAGGGGAAGGTTAGCGCTAAACTAACTGGGTTATCCCCTCCAAGTCAACAGAGGGGGCCAGCTGGGCTCGCGCGGGCACAACGCGCCGGCAGCCTTGCTCGGCAACGGCAGGAGGCAGGGAGCAGGGGGCGGCCCCGGATGGCGGCGGCCCTGGCAGGCGCGGCCAGGCGTCGCAGGACGGAGGCGGTGGTGCCTGGGTTTAGGTGGCTCCCGGGGCGGCCATGAGCGACAACAGAAGAAAAGCGCAAGGCAAAGGCGTCTGGCGCCGGTGCCCGAGGGCGCGGCCAGGCGATGGCGGGCACAGCAGAATGTGGCCAGGGGCGAGCTGGGCGGCGGCACGGCAGTAGCAGAAGAAGCAGCGGGGGCGTCGCAGCGGGCGTGCGAAGCAAGCAGCAGCAGTAGCATGGACCGGGGAGGCAAGGCCAGGTGCGACGGGGTGGTCGGGAGCGGTGGGGGGCGCGGCCCGCAGCGGCGGCCCGAGGCTGCAGCGGCGGGGCCACGGGATGCCGGAGGCGGATGTGGCAGCGGGGGCGGAGTGCGCATGGGCTGAGCGAGCTGCAGGCACGGGGCTCGGCAAGCCGCAGCAACAGCAAACAACAGAGCAGGGGCGAGCGGGCGTCAGCAGCAGGCGAGAATGTCACGGGAGTGGGCGGCTCGAGCGAGGGCAGGGGGCGCGGTCTACGGTGATGGAAGCAGGGGAGAAGGGGGAACGGATGGTGCTTACCCCTGGGAGGTCGGGGACGCGCTCGGGTGGCCGGGGCGGCCCGGACGGAGCAAAATCGTTGGCGGACGATGACGGCCGTTGCGGAGGGGGATCAACACTAGCATCCTCGATGCAGCATCCCGCCCTCGATCCAGCAGCAGAGACGAAGGAGACGACGGTGGAAGGCTGCTGGACAGAGTCTCGAAGCTCGAGGGCTCCAGTACGCGATGACGACGGAGAGGCAGCGAGGTTTGCACTCAGGCACCGTCCAAATTGCGAGAGAGACAGAGAGAGAGAGAGAGAGAGAGAGAGAGAGAGAGAGAGAGAGAGAGAGAGAGAGAGAGAGAGAGAGAGAGAGAGAGAGAGAGAGAGAGAGAGAGAGAGAGAGAGAGGGAGAGGGAGAGAGTGGGGGCTAGGGTTCGGGCGCGGGGGCGAGGGGGTCTTATCCAGCTTGGGGGCAAGCGGGATGGGCGACGCGTGCGGTAACCGCGCCATGGACAACGCACAGGGGTCCACCACACTCTTGTGAGCGTTAGGAAGGAGAGAATAGGGGGTTTTGTTGGGCTGGGCCGGCTCCTGTAGCGAGCAGGCATAAGTGCACAGTGCACTTGGGCCTTTTCTCCTTTTCTTTTATATTCTTTTCTGTTTTTCCTTTTATGCCGCTATTTTGCATTTAGTTAGGCAACCAAATGACTTTTGTAGAATATGGAAATTGTCCACATATTTCCACTGCAATTATCGACACAGTCAAAAAAAGTTGGAGAGATACTTGAATTCATTTGAATTTTGCATAAATGAAATTGGATTAATGGGGCTGTTTTGGTCACTGTTAAAATAGTTTTAGGGCCATTAAAAATTTTATTAAATGTTGGATGATGTTTTTTTAATTAGTTAGTGAATATTTGTAACCTTTTGAACATTTTTAATTCACTATTTTAAGAAACTATAATTTGACTTGTTATTTGAATCTGTACTTGATCTAAGTTTGAAACAAGTGAGGTTTAGCAAACATTTAATTATGATGACCTGGCATCATTAAAAGGGGTTTAATGTAGCTTAAATATTGGGGTGTTACAAATCTCCTCCGCTACAAGAAATCTCGTCCCGAGATTTAAGAGGTGGAGTAAGTGGGGGGGGGGGGGGGGTCTGGTTACAAAATTCTAACGAATCTTCTCGATCTTGGTTGCTCTTCTCGAAGTGGTTGATGCATTACGTTGATGTCTTCATTTCTCTGCTTCGGTCATCATGATGAAGTCGGCATCCTTTCTTCGGGAACTCCATCGTACTTACAAAAGAATAAAGGGTGGGTATTCTAGGAGAATGGACCTCTGCAAGGTTGACTATCGGGTTGATAACATTGGGGAAGGTGGCAGAAACTAACGCTCGGATTGAAACTTAAGAAAATATCGAGAGCAAAGTAAGGAGGTATCATGGGAAGTTTCGAGCGGGCAGTAAATCATTTCATGCCCGAAACAGGGTGTGAAAGGGGCTCAAAGCAACGGAATAAGTATTGTGTCTGATACCAGAATTGATGATCTTTCGGAAGGTGGCTCGTGAAGTCTTTGCGAAGCCACACATGAGGAATAACTTTGGAAATAGGGGGTACAGGAGAGTCAGGTTTCGATCCTGTGGAACTGTGGGTTATGGGCCCACCATGTGGGTTAAAAAGTAGGAAGGCGCTAACATCTTGCATGATCATGGTAGCAAGGCATGTCAGAGGATAGTCTGCCAGTTATGTCGGTAACAACGTTGGTACCAAGGGCAAGGGACGAAGAGAACCATTTTCCTGCTCGTTGAACAAGGCGGACCAGTAGGCAAAGTTCTCGTCCATAGGTGGTTACCGAAATGTTATCAACAGTAGTAACATGGACTTACTAACACGGTTGTACACCAAGGTGTTTATATAAGCAGAAGAATATTACTGCTTAGATCACATATATCACAACAAAGGTTAAACAAAACAAGAAAGGAAAATTTGATCATCCGATTAAATAGAACAATGGAAAGGAAGATGTGTTTAAACACATATTTCAGGGGTATATCCTTCCCAGGGACAAACAGAGCATGGTATCCATGACATGATAGAAGTAGAAGACCATTTAGGTAAGGGGAGAGGACTTTCATGACATTACCCATACAATGGTGTTTGGATTGTTGATCAAGAAACATTTAGCATTGCGCTTCCAATGTTCTGGTTGATGAACGGAATACCGCAGACATGCTCCAAGATAGCATTGACATGGCCATTGGGTAAAGATCAGACTTTGGATACACAAAGGATTCACCAGGAACAACTTATAGAATAAGTCTTATAATTTCCTCATGGAAGAATGGTTAACCTTGCTAAAAAGGAAACTATAACAATAGGTCCTCCGGCCAGGTGTGCTAGGCATGACATCACCTTACCGGGTCATAAAGGACCAATGTTATGACTCTTGGAAAATGTTCCAACCATCATATTTAACCGAGTTTCAGATCTGATTGGGGCCAGGATACCTTAGACTCAGGATGCCTGAGAGGAAAAGGTGCGACACAAATTGACGAGAAGACATCATAAGATTCTTGAACTATGGAAGCGAGTTCCGAAACAAGAGTTCATCAGTAAAACAAAGGAGAGGATGAGGAGGTGGCTGATGGACTCAACGACAATTCATCGAGATTTCCAAAGGATGGATGTCCACAATTATGTGAACAAGGAGATAACATTTGTCAGATCAAATGATATAATGATGTATGCTTGAGGAAAACATACACAATTAAACATTGGTTGAAAGGTGCACTCGAAATATGGGCCGTGTTGCACGACCAACGTCAGAATGGCGATTTAGCAACTGGCTTTCCAAAATGGAATTATTATCCATTAAGTCTGAAGCAATAGGGTTGCTAGAGATATTAAATTCTCACAACAAAGTTCACTCAACACGAGGGCCAAGAAAAAAATGGTGATGGAGAGAAGCATCACTGCATCAAGAATTTCTTAAGAGGTGGTGAAACTCTCACAACATCCTTGACACAAATGTAGTAATACTTCAAGGTAGATCATAATACAAGTTGGATAGCAAGCTGCATCCGTAAGATGAACAAGTCTGTGATGAAAGGAAGGTAAGGATGTTGTCGATGGTAACTCAAATTACCAAGGGACGAGGACGACACTTATCATCAAGAATTCGATTGATATCTTGGAAGGAGTCAAAATGTTGATAATGATCATGACAAATTTTGTCAGGAGGCTCCACGAAGAAGCAATCGAACAGCGGCTGCATCAAGCAAAAGGACTGAAGCTGTGAAAGATTATTAGAGCCACTGATACTACACAAACACGGAGTCAAGTTTTCTGTTCGAGGTGAAACGATACGACGAGGAAATCGATGAAAGCTTAGCTCATCATCGAAAGTTGTGCTCCGGAAATAAGGACCAGGTAGTATAGTTAAAATCATCGCGATAATGATATAGCCAAACGGGCAAGGAATGGCGTGATCAGGTACAAACTCGTAAGTAAAGAAGATTACTAAGAGTTGTTGAATTGTAGTACAGACTCGGTGTCCTTGAGTGTTCAACAACTCAGAACCCGTGGAAAATTGGAATCGGTGAGAATAATAGTTGATGAAGAACTCATAAGAAGTTATGCAGTTCCATGATATCCTCGAGATAATAGAGGTAAAACTTGAAAGTAGATCAAGATAGAAACTGAACTGGATTGTTGAGTAGCGATAGCAGATACTTCAACCTTGTCAAAAATAGACGACGCACTGGAATGGTTTCCTTTTAGAAATATATTAAATAAAGTTAGCATGGTTGGAACCATAGCTGCAAGGGATCCAATATAATGACTTCGGAAGAATTATTCAAATGGTTCAATACTTTTGCAAGAAGCTTCCATGATAAGTTCCACATTGGGTCCATGAGAATGAACACAAAGGTTCAAGGTCGACTCACACTTCTTCAATGACTAACCTTTCATTTACTTCTCGTCTTCGAAGAAGTTGTAGAGCACAAAATTATCTGGTAAAACTCCAGAATGATATGACTTGTGTAAACTTTCGGGTTCATATGATTTTAGGGAAGGTATAGGTTCAACCCATCGGGGCATCTTAGAAACATATACCACAAGCTTCAAGAGTAAATATCACCAGCTCAAAACTAGAGCATGGTTGGCCAAATCAAAGAGTAGGATTTACCAACGGCATTATATATCAGGGAAAGAAATTGTCGAGGTTTTTGTATATGAAGGACACTGTCGGATGATAATTCAACAAAGGATCAGACTGTCCATAACAGAGCTGATGTGAGCATCGGCACACAACAGAGGAAGAAAACAATGGAAGGACATTGGATTATAGAAACAACTGACTAATTCAAAGCTCAATTGCAAAGGAATTATGATTTCCAAATGAAGGGACTAGGAGCAAACACTCTGATTAAGGATGGATAAGTTGAGTAGGCTTAGGGGTGCAATCGATAGCAATTTGGTTGGTCGAGATCAAGCTCATGTTTAAAATGAAGTCTGAGCCAGAAGGATGAATTCTAGGATCTGATTGAGGATTGCGAGAATTCGCAATATATTGAATCAACAGACTCAAAATGATAATGACAAAGGATGACACTAAGATTACTAGACTTATGGTATTAATCATAATGCAAGCAGGTAAGGAAGAACAAAGCAATAGGCTACTGTGGATTTTTGGAAGATCGAATAGTATTCCAAAGAATATTGTTCACATGAACAAGTGGGGATGAATGGATACTCGGTAAGTGCAACAAAATTATCCGTAGGGGTATTCAGGTGGCTTAGAACTGCAAGGCAATAGGCACAAAGTCTTCTCGGAGCAATAGAGAGAATTTTGGGGTATCTTGTAATAACAAGATCAACTAGGAATAAAAGTAAGAATGACAGGTGTATGTATTTATCCATAGGAAAATTTTGGTGGTAGGGAATTGCAAAAGCAACGGGCACAAAGTCTCGAGAGAATATCGGAGAGTATCTTCGAAATCTTCTGGTGTAGCCGGTGATCATCTGGACTGAAAGGGCTCTCTGGGAGAAAGTGTTTTCGAGAACCTGAAGTTAGATTTTAGAAAATCATTTAACCTGAATAGAAGAGAGATCAGAATCCCAGAGTATAGACGAGGAATAAAAGATCCTACTACCACCCAATGGCGACGTGGGCCCGTAAGCCACACAGCCATGTTAGTAAAAGTTTTGCAATGACTAGACTCAACTTCGGCCAAGGAGTTTGGAAGGGGGATTCCTACAGGCAGTCAGCTCTAATACCAACTTGTGATGCCCCTGATTTGCCCGTACACTAATCATGCATGCAAATGTGTACGACCAAGATCAGTGACTCACGGGAAGATATCACAACACAACTCTAGACACAAATTAAGCTAATACAAGCTTTATATTACAAGCCAGGGGCCTCGAGGGCTCGAATACACAAGAGTCAGCGGAAGCAACAATATCTGAGTACAGACATGATACGTCTCCAATGTATCTATAATTTTTGATTGCTCCATGCTATATTATCTTCTGTTTTGGACATTATTGGGCTTTATTATCCACTTTTATATTATTTTTGGGACTAACCTATTAACTGGAGGCCCAACCCAAAATTGTTGTTTCTTTGCCTATTTTAGGGTTTCGAAGAAAAGGAATATCAAACGGAGTCCAAACAGAATGAAACCTTTGGGAACATGATTTTCTCACCGAACATGATCCAGGAGACTTGGACCCTACGTCAAGCAACCAACAGGGAGGCCACGAGGTAGGGCGCGCGCCTACCCCCCCCCCCCCCCCCCCAGGCGCGCCCTCCACCCTCGTGGGCCCCCTGTTGCTCTACCGACATACTTCTTCCTCCTATATATACCTACGTACCCCCAAACGATCAGATACTGAGCCAAAACCCTAATTCCACCACCGTAACTTTCTATATCCATGAGATCCCATCTTGGGGCCTGTTCCGGAGCTCCGCCGGAGGGGGCATCGATCACGGAGGGCTTCTACATCAACACCATAGCCTATCTGATGAAGTGTGAATAGTTTACCTCAGACCTTTGGGTCCATAGTTATTAGCTAGATGGCTTCTTCTCTCTTTTTGGATATCAATACAAAGTTGTCCTCCTCTCTTGTGGAGATCTATTTCATGTAATCTTCTTTTGCGGTATGTTTGTTGAGACCGATGAATTGTGGGTTTATGATCAAGTTTATCTATGAACAATATTTGAATCTTCTCTGAATTCTTTTATGTATGATTGGTTATCTTTGCAAGTCTCTTCGAATTATCAGTTTGGTTTGGCCTACTAGATTGATCTTTCTTGCAATGGGAGAAGTGCTTAGCTTTGGGTTCAATCTTGCGGTGTCCTTTCCCAGTGACAGTAGGGGCAGCAAGGCACGTATTGTATTGTTGCCATCGAGGATAACAAGATGGTTTTTTTTATCATATTGCATGAATTTATCCCTCTACATCATGTCATCTTGCTTAAGGCGTTACTCTGTTCTTATGAACTTAATACTCTAGATGCATGCTGGATAGCGGTCGATGTGTGGAGTAATAGTAGTAGATGCAGGCAGGAGTCGGTCTACTTGTCTTGGACGTGATGCCTATATACATGATCATACCTAGATATTCTCATAACTATGCTCAATTTTGTCAATTGCTCAACAGTAATTCGTTCACCCACCGTAAAATATCTATGCTCTTGAGAGAAGCCACTAGTGAAACCTATGCCCCCGGGGTCTATCTTTATCATATTAATCTTTCAATACTTAGTTATTTTCATTACTTTTATTTTACTTTGCATCTTTGTCATAAAAATACCAAAAATATTATATTATCATATCTATCAGATCTGACTCTCGTAAGTGACTGTGTAGGGATTGACAACCCCTTATCGCGTTGGTTGCGAGGATTTATTTGTTTTGTGTAGGTGTGAGGGACTCGCGCATAGCCTCCTACTTGATTGATACCTTGGTTCTCAAAAACTGAGGGAAATACTTACACTACTTTGCTGCACCACCCTTTCCTCTTCAAGGGAAAACCAACACAAGTGCTCAAGAGGTAGCAAGACATAAGTTAAACAAAGTGCCATAAGATTGCTAGCACAAAAGCAACAACGATCAAAGAGGCAAGGCCTCCTGCCTGGGACCTCCTAACTACTCCTCGAAGCCAAACTTCGTGTAGAAACATCCTCAGGATCCTCTGGCTCCTGGAATCCATCATATGGTCACAATAACCGGGAAAAGGGGAAAAGGAAGTAGCAAAGCAACCGTGAGTACTCATCCAAAGTACTCACAAGCAAGGATCTACACTACATATGCATTGGTATCTGTATAAATGGGTAATATATGTGGACTGAACTGCAGAATGCCAGAATAAGAGGGGGATAGCTAGTCCTATCGAAGACTACGCTTCTGGCAGCCTCCATCTTGAAGCATGTAGAAGAGAGTAGCAAGTGCAACATCAAGTAACATCGCATAGCATAATCCTACCCGGCGATCCTCTCCACATCGCCCTATGAGAGAGCGACCACCGGGTTGTATCTGGCACATGAAAGGGTGTGTTTTATTAAGTATCCAGTTCTAGTTGTCATAAGGTCGAGGTACAACTCCATGTCGTCCTTTTATCGAGGGACACGGCTATTCGAATAGATAAACTTCCTTGCAGGGGTGCACCACATAACCCAACACACTCGATTCCTCTGGCCGGACACACTTTCCTGGGTCAAACCCGGCCTCGGAAGATCAACACGTCGCAGCCCCACCTAGGCACAACAGAGAGGTCAGCACGCCGGTCTAAATCCTAAGCGCGCATGAGTCTAGGCCCATCGCCCATTGCACACCTGCATGTTGCGAGGGCGGCCGGAAGCAGACCTAGCCTCCCTAATACAAGAGCAGGCGTTCCAGTCCAATCCGGCGTGCGCCACTCAGTCGCTGATGTCAAGAAGGCTTCGTCTGATACCATGACGTCGAGTGCCCATAAATGTTCCCGCGCAGTTGGTTAGTGCGTATAGGCCTGTGGCCAAACTCAGATCAAATACCAAGATCTCGTTAGGCGTGTTAATTGATGTAACTGCGGACGCTAGGCAGGGCCAGGCCCACCTCTCACCTAGGTGGTCTCAACCTGCCATGTCGCTCCGCCACAAAGATCCACACAGAGGGCCATCGGGAAAGTATGTCCTTTCAGCCCCCAATCCGTGAATCAACCGCGGGTATTCAACGAGCTGACCCGACTTTAGTCACCACATGTATCATATATAATATGTATGTAAGTATATACCCGTGATCACCTCCTGAGTGATCACGGCCCGGTAGTATAGCATGGCAGACGGACAAGAATGTAGGGCCACTGATGAAATACTAGCATCCTATACTAAGCATTTAGGATTGCAGGTAAAGGTAACAACAGTAGTAGCAAAGACATGCTATGCATCAGAATAGGATTAACGAAAAGCAGTAACATGCTACACTACTCTAATGCAAGCAGTAGAGAGAAGGAATATGCGATATCGGGTTGATCAAGGGGGGGGGGCTTGCGTGGTTGCTCTGGCAAGAAGGAGGGGTCGTCGTCAATGTAGTCGATCATGGGGGTATCAATTGGGTCTCGGGGTCTACCGAAAAGAAGTAACGAAGGAGGAACACAATAAATAATAGAGAAATCAAAGTATCACAAAGCATAACGTGGAAATACACGGTGCTAGGGGTCACCTAATGTGTTACTAGGTCATACCGGCGAAGGCGGGAAACATCCGGGAAAGTATTCCCGGTGTTTGGCATTTTCGGGCAGATGAAACAGAGGTGGATTGTTGCATGTTCGCTATGCTAGGGATGTGCGACGGATGAACGGATTGCGTATTCGGACTCGTCTCGTCGTTCCGAGCAACTTTCATGTACAAAGCATTTTCATCTGACTTACAGATTATTTCATATGATTTATCAAAGATTTAAACATTTTCTGAAATTACAGTTTTACTTTAATTTGAAAATCTTTTTAATATCTAAATGCCTGGTTCATCCAGAATTTTAAAGACACGTGCAAGCAACCTATGTCAGTTGTGGATTTGGACTCCTGTGTCCAAGAAGAGGGCGAGTCAACAACCCATTGGGTGCGCTGGGTCTCATCCATCCTGCACTCATCAGATCGTATCAATGCTGGTTCAACAGTTCTAATGTTGGAGAAAAACTGCCATTTTATGCCGCTTAAGCAGAAGCTGGGGCGACTGAAACGCCACTGCAATGACATGGGGGAGCTAATGGCGGCTCTGGTCAAGTATGCCGACTCTGATAGTACCAAGGACCTCGAGTCTGATGAGGAAAGGCCGGGTAAGGGAAGGAAGAGTAGCTACACTAAAGGGCAGCATCATAACCCGACGAATCAGGGGGGCAATAGTAAGCGCAAAGCGGATAGTAGTTTGGATTTTATGGCTGACACCAATACGCAGAATAATGGTCAGCGTCGGAAGGGGAAGCCACCCCCTTAGTTTGGAGGGCAAAATTTCAATCTTGAGGAGATGATGAATCAGCCCTGCCCAAAGCATGGTACACGGGAAAAGTTGACTGCTCACCTCTGGAAGGATTGTTTCATTATCGGGGACTACAGAAATTCAAATTTTTTCGGAACAATCATGGGCCGGACGGCGGCTCAGGACCCGTCTCTCATGGTCCGGGTTACCGTGGTGGCGGTTTTAGTTCCGGTTTTCAGGGCCAAGGCAATCAGGGTGGTTTTAATCAACAGTCTGGTCAAGGGAACCAGCAACAGTCTGGTTATCAGAGTAATCCAAAGCAGTTGAATAGTGGACAATATCATGTCTTCACCATGAGTTTGTGTAAGAGAGATTAGAAACTCCATAAGAGGGCAGTAAACGTGGTTGAGCCGGCAATTCCATGTTACTTGCGATGGTCTGAACACCCTATTCTTTGGAGCCGTGAAGATCACCAGCCCCGGGTTAATAACCCGGGTCACTTGGCTTTGGTGGTGGCACCTTAGGTGGGAGGATACAAATTCACTAAGGTGCTCATGGATGGAGGCAGTAGCATCAATATCCTTTATTATGACACTTTCCATCGCATGGGATTAACTGATAAAAAATATTAAGCCGTCGAACATAGTTTTTCACGGTGTGGTTCCTAGTAAGTCAGCATATCCAGTGGGCAAAATATCTTTGGATGTTGCTTTTGGAGATGAGTATGATTCCAGATCTGAGACGTTGACCTTCGAAGTGGTTAAAATCAAGAGCCCTTATCATGCTCTGTTTGGGCTGCCGGCTTATGCTAAATTCATGGAAAGGCCTTGTTATGTTTACTTATAGCTTAAGATGTCGGGTCGCAAGGGCACCATCACAGTGCATGGAAGTCGCAAGGTAGCCTTGGAGTGTGAAGAAGGTGATTCTACGTGCGCTTAGTCTGTTTGTGCAACAGAGGAATTGAAATTTTACAAGGATAATGTTGACCTGGCGGATATGACATCTTTGAAGAAGCCAACCACAGAGCACGACCCCTTGTTGAAGTTTAAGTTGGCAGATGACACCAAGCTAGTTGACTTCATTCCTGGCAATTCATCCAAGCAGTTCAGCATCAGTGCTAATCTGAATCTGAAATAGGAAAGCGCGCTCATCGGGTTCATCCGTGAGAACCGGGACATCTTTGCATGGAAGCCTTCTGACATGCCAGGTGTACTGAGGGAACTCGCTGAGCACGCTCTCAATATTGATCCAAAGTCTAAACTGGTCAAGCAATCCCTTCACCATTTCAATGAAGAGAGGCGCAAGGCTATTGGTGAAGAAGTGGACCGGCTCTTGGCGGCTGGGTTTATCGTTGAAGTTTTTCATCCTGAGTGGTTGGCTAACCCGGTGCTGGTACTTAAGAAAAATGGCACATGACGCATGTGTGTGGATTATACGGACATAAACAAGGCTTGTCCGGCTGATCCCTTTTCTCTCCTCCGTATTGACCAGATTATTGATGCTACGGCGGGTTGTGAGCGTTTGAGCTTTTTGGATGCTTATTCTGGTTATCATCAGATCAAGATGACAGTTAAGGACCAGGAGAATACAACCTTTATTACTCCCTTTGGAGCCTTCTGTTATGTGTCTATGCCTTTTGGGCTCAAGAGTGCCCAGGCGACTTACCAGCGGTGTGTGCAAAATTGCCTTCATGATCAAATTGGGTGCAATGTTCATGCTTATGTGGATGATATTGTGGTGAAGTCCAGGAAGAAGGTGTAACACCCACAATGCGGCTATATCTCCCACGTGTCAGGGCACGACTTAGAGGCATAGCCGCATGGTAGGCATGTCGCAAGAGGGGTAATCTTTACACATCCCATGTACTGAATAAGAAAGGGATAAAGAGTCGGCTTACAACCACCACATCACACAATACATAAATAGTCTTACATCATCCAGAAAACAATCAAGGGTCCGACTATGGAACCAAAATAAAGAAAGACAACCCCAAATGCCAGATCCCCGGTTGTCCCAACTGGGCTCCACTACTGATCAAAAGGAAACAAAACAAAACAACGACCAAGATCTTCATCGAGCTCCCACTTGAGCTGGGCTGCGTCACCTGCACTGGTAGCATCGGCACCTGCAACTGTTTGGAAGTATCTGTGAGTCACGAGGACTCAGCAATCTCATACCCGTGAGACCAAGACTATTTAAGCTTATGGGTAAAAAGGGGTAGTGAGGTGGAGCTGCAGCAAGCACTAGCATATATGGTGGCTAACATACACAAATAAGAGCGAGAAGAGAAGCAACGCACGGTCGAGAAACTACAGGTGATCAAGAAGTGATCCTGAAACTACTTACATTCAAGCATAACACAAGAACCGTGTTCACTTCCCGAACTCCGCCGAGAAGAGACCATCACGGCTACACACGTGGTTGATTCATTTTAATTAAGTTAAGTGTCAAGTTCTCTACAAACGGACATTAACAAATTACCATCTTCCCATAACCACGGACACGGCTTTCGAAAGTTCAAACCCTGCAGGGGTGTCCCAACTTAGCTCATCACAAGCTCTCATGGTCAACGAAGGATATTTCTTCTCCCAGGAAGACCCGGTCAGACTCGGAATCCCGGTTACAAGACATTTCGACAAAGGTAAAACAAGACCAGCAAAGCCACCCGATGTGCCGACATCCTGATAGGAGCTGCACATATCTCGTTCTCACGGCAACACCGGATTGTCCAAACTTCCGGTAGGCCAGCCCAGAGTTGCCCCTGGTGGCCACGGGCGGTTGACAGGTTCGGACCAACACTTAGACAAGCACTGGCCCCGGGGGGGTTAAAATAAAGATGGCCCTTGAGTCTGCAGAACCCAAGGGAAGGTGATAGGTTGTTAGGAAAATGTAAAACCAAGGTTGGGCCTTGCTATTCAAAGCAAACTATGAAGGGGTTCCCATAACACCCAACCGCGTAAGGGACGCAAAATCAAGGAACATAACACCGGTATGATGGAAAATAGGGCGGCAAGAGTGGAACAAAACACCAGGCATAAGACCGAGCCTTCCACCCTTTACCAAGTAGATAGATGCATTAAAATAAATATGGTATAATAATGATATCCCAACAATATCCATGTTCCAACAAGGAACAAACTCCATCTTCACCTGCAACTAGCAACGCTATAAGAGGGGCTGAGCAAAAGCGGTAACATAGCCAAATAACGGTTTGCTAGGAAAGGTGGGTTAAAGGCTTGACATGGCAATATGGGAGGCATGATAAATCAAGTGGTAGGTATTGCAGCGTAGCAATAGAGCGATCAACTAGCAAGAAAAGATAGAAGTGATTTCGAGGGTATGGTCATCTTGCCTGAGACCCCGCAAGGAAGAAAAACAAGTCCATGAAGAAGACAAACGGACGTAGTCAAACGGATCCTCACAACTCCGGAACGAAACCGAAGCTAACGAGAGAAGCAACTCGGAAAGAAGCAAGCAACATAGTAAACAACCATCACATAAACATGGCATGATGCACAACCAAGTATGATGCATATCCGGTTTAATGATCCATGGCATGGCAAAATGCACAAACAATACTACAAGTTAAGTTGAGCTCAATATGCAACGAGTTGCATATTGACGAAACACCACATCAATTATTTAGTTCACTCTCGTTTATGTACCCAATAATATTAAATGTTATTAAGCATGGCAAGAGGTGAGGCATATGAAAACTACCTATCTAAGCAATTTAAATGGGGCCAGAAACATCAACCAACAATTCTGGTAAATCCCCATATGCATTAGCAATTTAATGCAACAATAATTTAAACATATTAAATGTTATTATCATGATGCAGATGACATGTGCAAGTTTTATGAAAATGTTAACATGAGCATATTATGAAGCATTTGTCACCGTGGCGGAAACAAAAGGGGTGTCACGGCAACGACAACGGAAATGGTGCCACGACAACATTCCGGTTCCGGTAACTCGATTGAGATGTCGGTGCAAAAGGAAGTGTGTCGGGAGCGTGTCATGCAATATGATGGGGTGATCCCGGTTACCGGGTTCCCACGGGTGGACGGCATGGCAACGAGGAGGACCATGCAAGCGACAGTTTCAGACATGGTGCAAACGCGGGGTTCATCTAATTCAACACACATGCATTCGGTCCACTGGCGGTCGTCTCGATGGTATACCTTTGAAGCGTGTGTTTCGAAGCGGATCAAGCTCGTAAAGGGAAGTAGTGGTAGTAGACGTTCTCGCGACGGCAGTGGAAGTAGCGGTACTATCGGTCCTCGACGGTAGTGGTACACGTTTTCCTGTAGATGTTCGGGTCGACGAGGGGGTACTTGGCGTAACATAGGTCTCCGGGATCATCGGGTACACGTTCACAAGGTAGTCGTACACGTCGACGGTACAGGATCTTGCTGCATCGCTGGGCGTAGTCGTACACTTGGTCTTGTCGGATTCGCGACAACGGTAGTGGAACTTGACGCTTGAGGTTCGAATACAGAGTCGGACGTGTAGCCGTTCATAGTCAAACTTGGTGCATCCGAGTCGTGTACTTGGCGAGTCCGCACATAGAGGTACTTGGCGAAAATCCCGGAGATGATGTGTCTGCGTATGGTTCTTGGCGACGTTCTTGCTGGTCCAAAAAGAAGCAAGACAGGAGGCCGGAGGTGCAACAGCGGCGACATCACGGCTTTGACGCGGGGTGAGGTGCGGGGCAGTGACGGGCGTTGGGGATGGGAGGAGGTGCGCATGGCAACAGCCCTCCTTCAGGGTTCGGGCAGGAGAAACCCTCCTGCTCGAGGGGCTTGTCCGCGGGCGCGATGGGGATGCAAGCAGTGGCGAAGCAGGGAGGCGGAGCTCCTGCAAAACGGCGGTGGCGTGACTGATTTGGACGGCTCGGGCAGGAGCTTCTTAGCACGGGAGGAGGCCGACGGAGAGCACCAAGGTGGAAGTGACCCAATCCGGCAGCGTGGAGCTCCAATGGAGTAGGTAGGACGGCTGCGACAGCCATGGGGGCTCCTGCACCTATTGGTGTCGACGAGGATAGGCGCGGTGCACATGGCAGGGGCGGAGACGTGGCGCTCCGGGTCGCCGGTGCGAGGGGAGAAGGGCGACGGGCGTGCGGCTCCAGGCGGAGCTCGGGCTCCCAGCGAGAAAGACGAACGGGAGGAGGAGATCCGGGCGCGAGTCTAGCGGGGCCGCTCGAGGAGGAGTGGACGAGGGGGACTGCGGTGCCTATCGGGAGGATGAGATGGAGAGGGATCGAGCGAGGCAGCGCTCTCCTCTCCCTGGCGATGTGTGAGTGCATACGTGAGTGGCAGCGCGAGGGAGGAGAACGAGGGAAGAGAGTGGGGGTTCGGGAGAGGGTTATGGTTAGAATAGGTTGGATGGCGTCCAGGGGATGGTTGGGCCGGCCTGGAGCAAATGGGCTGGCCTCGCTGGCTTCCCAAGGAGCCGACTGGGCTTCCTCCTCTCTCTCCTTTCTGATTTACCTTTTTTATTTTCTATTTATTGCATAAATGGAAATAGAAAGAAAGTACAGAGGGTTTGGAATGGATGTGAGGAGAGAGGGACATATTTATGGAAACCATCAAATATGCCCGATGTAATAAAAGTGGTATGGGAATTTTTACAGACTATAAATTTAAACATGTTCGAATGTAATTCAAACTTGCATGAATTTATAACCTAACCAAACTGAATCCCAATGGGCTTAAATTTTATAGGGTGACCCTACATAATAAATATGATTTATGGGCAAAAGATGAACATTTATTTGAGCAATTCTATATGCAACTCAAATAAATAGAGAAAAGGGAAAGAAGGAAGTGGCATATGGATTTGAATCTTGGGTGAAACCAAGTTGGAAGTGAGCATGGGGTTGATGGAAGGGTCAAGAGAAGAAAAGAAGTTGCAATGCACATGAGCAACTAAACTAAACAAACACAACAATGGTATGGAGAAGATGCATGGTGCAAAATAAAATAAAACAAACATCACAAGCGAGCAAGCACGCATGAACATGATGGATGCAAATGCACATGATGACATGGAAATATGCAACACACAAACAAATGACATGGCAATGACAATGAATAATTGGAAGACACCTAGCACATCGGTCTCGGGGCGTTACAACACTCCACCACTACGAGAGGATCTCGTCCCGAGATCTAGGATGCCACCGGAGGGAAACGGAAGAGGAAGATAAGAGGTAAAACTAAGTTGCGTCTTTGACAAAAGAGTGAAACCAAAGAACCTTGAGAGGTTAAACAAATTGAAAGAAAGAATACCACAAAGATGAACAAAGTTGAAAACACTCCCTTAGAAAAGAGGAACGAGGAAGACAAATTCGGACAGCACTCCGGTTGAAAAGAGATGCAAGACTAGATAAGATGAAAAGAACTTAAGCAGAGGACACAACACTTCGGTTAAAACAAGATAGAGTAGGAATAAGAATGATATAATTTGGGCAGCACTCCGATTGTAAATGGAAGGGATTGAACAAGATCTTGACAAAAGAAGATGATGTTTTGAAGAGAGAAACATCACAATGCCTCCGGAACAAAAGTAAGAACGGAATTAAAAGAACGGAGGAGGAAACAACATCTTCTAACTCAAATGAGCTTGCAAAGGCATCCTTAGGAGAAGGGTCGAACGGAGTTGTTGGAAAACCAACAATGAAAAGATAAACTTGACGTGGGCTTACGGAAGACAACTCAAAATTATGAGATGAAATTCTGCCACTAACGAAAAACAATAGATTAGATTGATATCGACAAGGAGACGAGAAACTTATTTCACCGGGAGGATAAATGAAGAACTTCGACCATTTATAAGCACCATAAATAACAACAATCCTTAAGGAAAGCTTTAGGTGAAATATAACCCAATCTAACTCCAATGAAGAGATTGATGTATTGGGAAGAGCTCATGCTCAAAGAAATTGATGGGTTTAAATATCTCATTCCTGACAACTTATCACCCATGAAACATGAAGGAAAATTGTCAAGGATGACATAACACCATCTCAACAGATAAGATAGAACGAATTGCATTTCGGAATGCAAGATGAAGAATGCTTAAACTCCTCAAGACAAAACATGTGTTGAGCAACATGTTTATTCTAGAGTATAGCTTGGCAGATCTTTACTCCGAAAAAAATATTGAAGAACAATTGAAGAATGAAAGGAAACCTTAACGAACCACCATGTTGAGCCTCCATGAAGAACTCCGGTAATAAAAGGATGATGAAAAGAAAGAGAAATTGAAAACACAAGGTGAAGCCTTGCGATGATTTAGATGGAGCTTCGCGATGAGATAAAGCAGAAGACCTGGAACTCCAGAAAAGAAAGATGAACAAATTAAATCAAGAATTTGATGAGCCTCTGGAATAAGGAATTGACTTCACTTGATGAAACAAGAATAAGAATTACATTATGTGTATCCTTCACCAATTTAGATTCATGACAAGCAACGGATTTGGCATACTACTTATTCCCATAAAAAGGATTAAGATAGATATCGCGCAATCTTGGAACGGTTTTCAATGAACCACCGGTAGGACTTGAGAAACACAAAAGAATTGATGATAACAAGAGGAAAAGAATCTTGAATGAACCACCGTAAGAATAGAAAATGAATGAAGAAAAGATAAGGAAACACCGGGGAGAATTAGAGAACGAATGACGATACTTGAGGGAATTTAAACACATGAGAACGAACAGATCACGATCTGATTAGAGGAAACTTGAATGATGCACCGGTACGATTTTGGAGAACAATAGTTGAAAGCTGAGAATAAATAATTCAGATATGATGGGCTCCGGAGAATCAAACTGAAAAGACTCCTGAAATGCTCCGGATGGGTGAAAAGAATTCTCACAATTGAAAACAATTACGAGAGGATGGCAACAAGCTTTAAGTTCGCATCTTTGGAAGAATGGGTAAGATTTGGAGGAGAAACTCTTCTTCAGTCTTCAAATGCAGAGGATGACGACGAGAAACACAACCATGAATTGTTGATGCACTTCGGAAGAAAAATAGAATATAGAGATAATTAGATTTATGCCCCTAGTTGTGTCCCACTCGTCTGTTTTACCCCTAATTCCCAAAAGTCATCGGTTCTGTCCAAGTCACTTTGCTCCTCTTATGCTTTTGCCCTTTGACCATTTGACCGTCAGTTTGAAAACTTCACAACTAATTCATACTGAATCAGAAAAATGCAAATAAGATACCAAAATGTTCAGAAAAACATCACCTATATGTCAGTGTCATTTGCATTCATGGAAAAAGTGTTGGAAACTGCACATCCGAGTTTTAGCTCTTTTGATAGCATCATGAATAGTGAACTCTAAAAAGATTCAAAAAAAATATGGTGGCGAAGAACAACAAATGTTCTAAGTGCTTGCCAAGATTCATTAGGGAATGACATTCGTGGAAGTCGTGGCAAAAAAATAATCTATTTTGGAGTGCTGATTGTTTTTTTGCCGCGGCACCCACGAATGTTATTCCTTGATGAAACTTGGCAGGCACTTAAAACATTTGTCATTCTTTGCCACCAATTTTTTTTAATTTTTTGAATTTTTTTAGATTTTACTATTCATGGTGCTAGCATAAGAGCTAAAACTCGGATGGGCACTTCCAACACTTTTTTCACGAATGCAAATGACACTGACATATAGGTGATGTTTTTTTGAACATTTTGGTATCTTATTTGCATTTTTCTGATTTAGTATGAATTAGTTATGAAGTTTTCAAACTGATGGTCAAATGGTCAAAGGGCAAAAGCATAATAGGAGCAAAGTGACTTGGACAGAACCAGTGACTTTTGGGAATTAGGGGTAAAACAGACGAGTGGGACACAACTAGGGGCATAAATCTAATTATCCCTAGAATATAAAGGTTGAATCAACAATGAAAAGAATTTGAAAGATCTTGGAGAAAGACATTTGACTGATGAAAATTCATTCTTATGTCAAACTTTAGAAGATTTGCGAATAGCTCCGAGAAAATAGGAGAGTCAGGTAAGATCCCGGGAAAAGACCTCTGGGTTAGGGCCCACTCAAAAGATACACTGTTGAACGATTACTTGAGAGGGAGATTGCGTCGGTTGAATTAAATGGCTAGAATGAGATAACAACCTCGAGATATCTTGAACGGATTGATAATGGAGACACAAATCTTCTGAGATATCTTCAGCACTCCGGATACAAAAATAGCAAGAGGTGGGTGATTAAGAGGTGCGTCGGCATGAGAAAACATTTGAACCGAGGAAAAGATATGATCAACAAAGCTTGAATTGAATCCACCGGAGAAGAAAAAGAACGAATAATGGTGAACTTGAGGCTCCGTTAGTATCTTCCTGAGAATCACCGGATAAGAACATTAACGGAAAAGAATGGAGAGACTTCTCACAAATAAAATGATACATGATTAAGAAATCTGAATCCTTGAAGAAAAGGGTGGGAGGGCGGGAAAACAAAGGCAACTTGGGACGGATGAAAAAATAACATTGAGAAAACTTAGAGTTGATCTTCCAGATGTTGAAAAATGATCGGATCCACTTGAAGAGAAAAACACCGGTTCAGAAGAAATTGAGATGGCAAACTCGACGATCAAGAAGGATTTGTATTCACATAGGAATATGAGAACACTGCTTAGGAAAGGTATGGATTCAACACTTGACTTCGAAGCAACTCGAATACCACAACTCAAAGCAAAACAAAGGATTGGCTTGCAAAATAAGACGGAAACATACATATGATAGATCCCATATCGTATCATGTGTCTGTTGGAAAGATATTCTAGGAGCTACTTGAAGTCCCACTTATAATGTAACGCCCCAAGACCGGAGCTTCAGTTGCCTTCCAGGGTTTCCGAGATTCGTTGTTGATTGGTTTTGTCGATTGCATTCATCTCTGCATCATGTGCATTGCATCATGTCATCATGCCATCATTTCATTAATTGTTGCAACTCAGCTAAATAAATCGCATGGATGTTCGGTCCATTTAAACCGAGGGTATTCACATGGTGAATTCTCTTTATAACATATCCTCCCGATATTAGGGAGCTATATTAAATATTCCATTCTTTTGGAATTAAACAAAACACACTTGAAAAAAATCCCACTCCCTTTCTACTTCAAGTTTGGTCCCCAAACTTTGCCAACATTTCTTTTCCCATTTATCGAGGCTCCTCCTAAATTCTCAACATTTTTGGAAACCTCTAATTCCTAGTCCTTGCTCAAACCTTTTGAATTAAATTCAAATGATTTTGAATTTAGTTCCTGCAAAATGGCCACTCCATTTTTCCTTGGATCGTGCACATTTCTACGAGTCCGGGTATGTTATCCGCATGCCCAAATTTTTCCTCTAACCATCTCTCCTCTCTTTTCTTTCTCTTTATTTCCCTGTTATTTAGAGAAAAGGAAATAGGGCAGAGGGAGAAGAGTCCAGCCCAGCTGGGCCTTCCGCCGGCCCATCCATCACCGAGGCCCAGCCTTTGTGCCCTCCTAACCCTAGCCCGATCTCCTTTTCCCTCTCGTCCTCCCACGCCGCCGCCACACGCACACCCTCACGCATCGAGCCAGGAGACGCTCGATCCCATCTCCCTCCTCTCACTCTTCCTCACGACCGAAGCTCCCATCTCCCTCCATCGCGCGTGCCGCCTTCCACAGGAAAGGAGAGGAGTGAGGCCCCCTGGACGACCACCCCGCGACCCCGTGAGCTCGCCATCCTCGACCCCGCATCCTCATCTCCGACGACCGTCGCTGCTCCGTGTACCCCGGCCACCTCAAGCGCGCCTCGAGCCTCCTCTTGTGCGCCTCCACCCAGGATCCAGCCTCGACCCCGCAGGAGGTCCCCGCCGCCGGATCGGATCGCCTCCGCCCGGTTTCCCCGCCGCCAAGTCCATCCCCGTCGACCGCCATGGCGCCCGTGCTCTGGATCGGCCGCGCCGCCCTGGATCCCTGTGGAGTCGGCCTCTGCTTCCTTCTTCATCGAGCAGGAGCTCGCTCAAGCCCGGCGCCGTCCAAGCCCGTTCCCGGCCAAATCCGGTCGCCCAAGACCCCGCTGCCCCTCGCCGGCGCTCCACGCGGGGCTTGGCGTCCTTTTTGTCTTCAGAAACGACGGACCAGGGAGCCCCGCCGCTCGCCTGAACGTGGTATCTGCCTCTTGTTCATGCTGCCTTGTCTCGTTCGCGGGCATTTCTTGCCTCAAGTGCTCCTGACTGAGACCCTCAAATCATCTACCCGGAGCCCAATGTTCGAAGACTACCGTGGACGTGTGCCTGGTGTCACTCGGATTCGTCAAGACCGCAAGAGCCCTTTTCGGTGAGACCAAGCCCGCAAGTTCCACGGATCTGCAAGTACCTCTACGCACGGTTACACCAAGTACCAGGACGTCGAGGACCCGCCAAGTTCTTCTTTGATACGTGTACGACAAGACGCGGGAGAACGACTTCTTGGACCGACAAATCACACGACGACCGTTGCCCGCCAAGTACCCCTTCGGAGCGTCAAGTTCCACTACCGTCGTCTCCGGAAGCCTCGGATCTGTGAAGTTCCACTACCGTCGTCGTGTTTCCGACAAGTTCGTGAGTACGACTACTTCCCACGATGTCCTGTACCACTACCGTCGCCGAAGACCTATGAACCTAAAACTTCAAGTTCGACTACCGTCTAAAGGACGAGACCGACAAGCCTGAAGACCCCAAGTACCCCCACGATGACCCGAACATCTACAGAAAAACGTGTACCTCTACCGTCGCCATGTACACCTACTTCCGCTACGAACGTCCCGAGAACGTCTACTTCCCCTACACCGCATCGAACTTGGTCCGTTCCGACAACACACGCTTCAAAGGTATAACCCCGAGACGATGCCCGTAAATGGATGCATGTTGTATGAGATGCACCCTTGTTCGATAACGTCGCCCCTCTTTTGCCTTGCCATCGACATGTGGGAACTCGGTATTCGAGAGCACCCCGCATTCTATCGCATGTCACGCTCTCGTCGCATTTTCTTTTGCACCGGGATCTCAATCGAGTTACCGGAACCGATATGTTGCCGTGGCATCATTTTCGGATTCGTTGCCGTGGCACCCCTTTTCTTTCCACCATGGTGGCAAATGCTTCATAATATGCTCTTATCAACATTTTCTTACAAACTTGCATAAACTTGTTCATGTCATCCGCATCATGATAACAACAATTAAAATGTTTAAAATGTTGTTTGCATTAATTAGCCCCTATGCCATGTTAAAATGATTTTATTCATAACTAAATAACCGAAACTCTGAATTTAATAAATTATATATGTAAATGGGGTAGAATTTTGCCTAGCTTAACGTGGTGGCCTCTCTTTGCATGTTTAACAACCCTAAAATTATGTTTAGGGCAGAACAGTACCAAACCTTAAATTATGCATATGAGGATTTTCCGAAATTGTTGTTCGTTGCTTCCGGCCTCATTTAAACTTGCCTAGATAGGTAGTTTTGTTGTGCTTCACCTCTTGCCATGTTAATCAACATTTAATATTGTTGGGGTACATAACCGAGAGAGAACTAAATAATTGACGTGGTGTTTCGTCAATATGCAACTCGTTGCATATTGAGCTCCACTTAATTTGTAGTATTGTTTGTGCACTTTGCCTTGCCATGCATAATTAAACCGGACATGCATCATACTTGGTTGTGCATCTTGCCATGATTATGTGAAGGTTGTTTACCATGTTTGTTTGCTTCTTTCCGGTGTTGCTTCTTCGGGTTGGTTCCGTTAACGTCGAGTTTGTGAGGATCCGTTCAACTTTGTCCGTTTGTCTTCTTCATGGACTCGTTCTTCTTCCTTGCGGGATTTTAGGCAAGATGATCATACCCTCGAAATCACTACTATCTTTGCTATGCTAGTTTGCTCGCTCTTTTGCTATGCCATTGCTACGATGCCTACCACTTGCTTGTCAGCCTCCCAAATTGCCATGTTCAGCCTCTAAACCACCGTTGTCCTAGCAAACCGTTGATTGGCTATGTTACCGCTTTGCTCAGCCCCTCTTATAGCGTTGTTAGTTGCAGGTGAAGATTGAAGTTTGTTCCTTGTTGGAACATGGAGATCGTTCCTTTTTGGATCATGTTTACTTGTTGGGATATCACTATATATCGTATTTACTTAATGCATCTATATACTTGGTAAAGGGTGGAAGGCTCGGCCTTATGCCTGGTGTTTTGTTCCACTCTTGCCGCCCTAGTTTCCGTCATATCGGTGTTATGTTCCCGGATTTTGCGTCCCTTACGCGGTTGGGATTTAATGGGAACCCCTTGACAGTTCGCCTTAAGTAAAGCTTCTCCAGCAATGCCCAACATTGGTTTTACCATTCGCCACCTAGCCTTTTCTTTTCCCTTGGGAGTCGCGCTCCTGAGGGTCATCATTATTTTACCCCCCGGGCCAGTGCTCCTCTGAGTGTTGGTCCAACTTGTCAGCCGCCGGTGGCCACCAGGGGCAACTCTGGGCTGGCCTACCGGAAGTTTGGACGATCCGGTGTGCCCTGAGAAAGAGATATGTGCAGCTCCTATCGGGATTTGTCGGCACATTCAGGCGGTGTTGCTGGTTTAGTTTTACCCTGTCGAAATGTCTTGTTGTACTGGGATACCGAGTCTGATCGGAATGTCTCGGGTGGAGGTCTATTCCTTCGTTGACCGTGAGAGCTTGTCATGGGCTAAGTTGGGACACCCCTGCAGGGATTTGATCTTTCGAAAGCCGTGCCCGCGGTTATGGGCAGATGGGAATTTGTTAACGTCCGGTTGTAGAAAACCTGAAGTTGACTTTAATTAAAATGAATCAACAGCGTGTGTAACCGTGATGGTCTCTTTCCGACGGAGTCCGGGAAGAGAACACGGTTGTTGGAGTTATGCTTGACGTAGGTAGTCCAGGATCACTTCTTGATCATACTTTTATCGACCGTGCTTTGCCTTCTCTTCTCGCTCTCATTTGCGTATGTTAGCCACCATATATGCTAGTCGCTTGCTACAGCTCCACCTCATACCTTTACCTTACCCATAAGCTTAAATAGTCTTGATCGCGAGGGTGCGAGATTGTTGAGTCCCTGTGGCTCACAGATACTTCCAAAACCAGCTTGCAGGTGCCGATGAGACCGTGCAGATGACGCTACCCAGCTCAGGAGGAGCTCGATGAAGATTTTGTCCTTTGTGTTGTTCCGTCCTAGTTGATCAGTAGTGGAGCCCAGTTGGGGTCGATCGGGGACCTTTGTCGCATTTGGGGTTCTTCTTTTATTTTAGTTCCGTAGTCGGACCATGAGTGTATTTGTATGATGTAATGCTTTATTCATGTATTTGTGTGAAGTGGCGATTGTAAGCCAACTATGTAACTTTTTTCCCCTATTGTATTACATGGGTTGTGTGAAGATTACCTCACTTGCGACATTGCCTTCAATGCGATTATGCCTCTAAGTCGTGCCTCGACACGTGGGAGATATAGTCGCATCGAGGGTGTTACAAGTTGGTAATCAGAGCCTTCCCCGACCTTAGGAGCCCCCATTGCTTGATCGTTTTTAGCAGCCAAGTTGTGTCTAGAAAAATGTTTTGAGTCATTTAGGAATTATATATCGGAGAGCTTAGGAATTCTTTTTACTTCCCAGTCCCCTCATCACTCTGGTAAGGCATCCTGACGTAGAGTTTTGACTCTTCTCTTCTCAAATTTCACTAAATTTTTTTAGGATCACGTGAGTATCTTGGATTTGTTCGGATGGCTTATGATGAGAACACTGTCTTGGTGCCTCCTGTCAGGGGTTTAGTGGAAGTGTCCCGGGGAGTTGAGCTCTGAGGTGTTGTCATCATAATTTTATCGTTGCAATTCTGGTATACTTGAGATATGTTCGCGACATCGAAAATCTCCTTTATGCAGTTCGTTCGTGAGATAACCTCGACGCCACCCAGTACTGGGGCGGGAGTTCGGGAGTATCTCCATAACTTGTATAACGGATGCTTTTCTAAGGTTGAGGTAGATGGTTTCCGAAGGTTTCTTGGTTATGTGTTGAAGGATGGATACAGCTGGATGCAGGATTTGCTAGTTTGGGTGAGATATTATGCTTCCCCTGTATCCCCAACACCTGATTGCATAACCGGAAAGTTTCAGGAGTTTCATAGGTGGGAATTCAAGTAGCTCTTAGGATATATTTCCGACAGATGTATGATATGAAATTGGGGTTCAACGTCTAGTGGTTCGCCTATTCACGGTCGGTTTTACAGTGGTCTCGTTGTGTCTTAAAGAGTCCTTGGCTATGCTGACTCGGGTACGCCTCCAATGTCATGTGCACTGCCTTGTACATGATGGTGATGTACGATCGAGCCCGTGTAGGTCCCACCATGAAAATTTTGGACGAAATCTCTATCATATGTTTGTTCCGGCTTATTCTGCAAGCCAATCCTTTGTTTTTATTTTGAGTTGTGGTATTCGAGTTGCTTCGAAGTCAAATGTTGATTCCATACCTTTTTCCTAAGCGGTATTCTCATACTCCTATCCTTCTTGATAATCGAGTTGTCATTTCAATTTCTTCTCAACCGGTGTACTTCTCTTCAAGTGGGTCCGATCATTTCAACAACCGCAAGATCAAGTATCAGTTCTTCTTAACGGTGTTTGTTTCATCCGTCTCCAAATTGTCTTTGTTTTTCCCACCCTCCCTCCCTTTGTTTTTCTCCAAGGAATCTGATGTCTTATTCAAGTATCCATTGTATTGAGGGAAGTCTCTTCATTCTTTTTCCCTCATGTTTTACCCGGTGTTTCTCATGAAGATGCTCTACTCGTTCTTCTTTCTCCATTCTTTTCTTCTCCGGTGGATTCAAATCAAGCTTTTGGTGTTTGATCATATCCTTTCCTCGTTTCAATGCTTCCTCATGCAGGTGCTATTCTTCATCTTTCACTTCTCGCTATTCATTTGTTCCGGCGTGCTCAAGCTATCTCAAAGGCTCGTCTTGTCATTCAAGATCCGTTCAACCTATTTTGAGGTTGCTTATCTCATTCAAGCCTTTTAATTCAACCGGTGCTTTCTCTCTTGTTAATCGCTCAACGGTGTTTTCTTCGAGTGGGCCCTAAACCACAGGTTTTTTCCCAGGATCTTACCTGACTCTTCTTATTTTTCCGGAGCTTTTCAATTTTTTTTCTAAAGTTTGACGTAAGAATGAATTATCATCAGTCAAATGTCTTTCTCCAAGATCGGTTAAATTCTTTTCATCGTTGGCTCAACCTCTTCGTTTTGATTCTTCCGGAGTGTCTAAATAATTCATGGTGGTGTTCGCGTCGTCATTCTCGGATTGGGAAGACCGAAGAAGAGTTTCTCCTTAATCTTGCTCCATTCTCTTCAAGGTTCGTGATTCTAGCTCATTGCCATCCTCTCATAATTGTTTCGATCGTGAGTATTCTTTTCACCCTTTCGGAGCAATTTAAGAGTCGTCTCAGTTTGTTATCCGGAGTCCATCAAGTCGGGTTTATTCATTCTCAGCTTTCAGCTATCATTCTCCAATTTTACCGGTGCTTCGTTCAAGTGATCTTTAATCGGCTCGTGATCTCTTCGTTCTCATGTATCTAAATTCTCTCAAGCATCTTCGTCCATTTGCTAATTCTTCCCGGTGTTTCTTTATCTTCTCTTCGTTCATTTTCAATTCTTACGGTGGTTCGTTCAACATTTCTCTTCCTTATCAATTTATTCGTTGTTTCTATTCTACCGGTGGGTCGTTCAAGATCTTCTCAAGTTATCGATATCTATTTTAATCCTGTCTACGAGAATAAGTAGTGTGCCAAATCTGTTGTTTGTCATCAATTTAATTGGTGAAGGTTAAACATAACGTAATTCTTATTCTTGCTTCATCCAACTGTCTAATTTCCTATTCCGGAGGTTCATCAAATTCTTGTTTCCATTTGTTCATCTTTCTTTACCGGAGTGCCAAGTTTTCTCTTTATCTCGTTGCTAAGCGTCATCCAAATCATTGCAAGGATTCACCTTGTGTTTTCAATTTCTCTTTCTTTTATTCTTTTGTTACCGGAGTTCTTCATGAAGGTTCTACATGATGGTTCATAAAGGATTTAATCCCTTCTCGAAGTTTTCATCGAGATTCTTTTCTAAGGAGCTCAAGTATTCATCATCTTGCAATCCGGAGTGCAATTCTTTCTACCATATTACCGGAGGTGGTATTGTGTCATTCTTGATAATTTGAGTTCATGTTTTCATGATTCACATGTTGTTAAGAATGAGATATTTTAAATCCATCAATCTCGTCATTGGAGTTATCTTGGGTTATATTTCACCTAAAGCTTTCCCTAAGGATTGTTGCGATAATTGTGCTCATATATGATCCAAGTTCTTCATATATCCTTCCGGTGATAAGCTTCTCATCTCCTTATTCATGACAATCCAATTCTTTTTCCCGTGAGTGGCAGGTTTTCACCTCATAATTTTGGGATGTATTCCATAAGCCCACTACAAGCTTATTCTTTTCGTTGTTGGTGTTCCAACAACTCCATTCGACCCTTCTCCTAAAGATGCCTTTTCAAGCTCTTTTCTGGCATAAGATGGCATTTTCTTCTCCATTCCTTTATTTCAATTATCTATCTTCTATTCTTTTGTTCCGGAGCCATTGTAATGTTGCTCTTCTCTCTCATCATCTTGGATCGTGCTCTTCTCTTGCTTATCCATTTAACCGGAGTGTTGTGCCCTTTTTGCTCAAGTTCTTTTCGCCTTATCAAGTCTTGTATATCTTTTCAACCGGAGTGCTGTCCAAATTTGTTCTTCCTTGTTTCTCTTTTCTAACGGAGTGTTTTCAACATCATCCATCTTTGTTGTTTTCTTCTTTAAATTAGTTCAACCTCGCAAGGTTCTTTGGTTTCACTCGTTTGTCAAAGAAGCAACTTAGTTTTCCCCTTCTCTTTCTCCTCCGTTTTTCCCTCCGGTGCCATTCTAGATCTCGGGACGAGATCCTCTCGTAGTGGTGGAGTGTTGTAACGCCCTAAGACCGGAGCTTCAGTTGCCTTCCAGGGTTTCCGAGATTCGTTGTTGATTGGTTTTGTCGGTTGCATTCATCTCTGCATCATGTGCATTGCATCATGTCATCATGCCATCATTTCATTAATTGTTGCAACTCAGCTAAATAAATCGCATGGATGTTCGGTCCATTTAAACCGAGGGTATTCACATGGTGAATTCTCTTTATAACATATCCTCCCGATATTAGGGAGCTATATTAAATATTCCATTCTTTTGGAATTAAACAAGACACACTTGAAAAAAATCCCACTCCCTTTCTACTTCAAGTTTGGTCCCCAAACTTTGCCAACATTTTTTTCCCATTTATCGAGGCTCCTCCTAAATTCTCAACATTTTTGGAAACCTCTAATTCCTAGTCCTTGCTCAAACCTTTTGAATTAAATTCAAATGATTTTGAATTTAATTCCTGCAAAATGGCCACTCCATTTTTCCTTGGATCGTGCACATTTCTGCGAGTCCGGGTATGTTATCCGCATGCCCAAATTTTTCCTCTAACCATCTCTCCTCTCTTTTCTTTCTCTTTATTTCCCTGTTATTTAGAGAAAAGGAAATAGGGGAGAGGGAGAAGAGTCCAGCCCAGCTTGTCAGCCGCCGGGCCAGTGCTCCTCTGAGTGTTGGTCCAACTTGTCAGCCGCCGGTGGCCACCAGGGGCAACTCTGGGCTGGCCTACCGAAAGTTTGGACGATCCGGTGTGCCCTGAGAAAGAGATATGTGCAGCTCCTATCGGGATTTTTCGGCACATTCGGGCGGTGTTGCTGGTTTAGTTTTACCCTGTCGAAATGTCTTGTCGTACTGGGATACCGAGTCTGATCGGAATGTCTCGGGTGGAGGTCTATTCCTTCGTTGACCGTGAGAGCTTGTCATGGGCTAAGTTGGGACACCCCTGCAGGGATTTGATCTTTCGAAAGCCGTGCCCGCGGTTATGAGCAGATGGGAATTTGTTAACGTTCGGTTGTAGAAAACCTGAAGTTGACCTTAATTAAAATGAATCAACAGCGTGTGTAACCGTGATGGTCTCTTTCCGGCAGAGTCCGGGAAGAGAACACGGTTGTTGGAGTTATGCTTGACGTAGGTAGTCCAGGATCACTTCTTGATCATACTTTTATCGATCGTGCTTTGCCTTCTCTTCTCGCTCTCATTTGCGTATGTTAGCCACCATATATGCTAGTCGCTTGCTGCAGCTCCACCTCATACCTTTACCTTACCCCTAAGCTTAAATAGTCTTGATCGCGAGGGTGCGAGATTGCTGAGTCCCTGTGGCTCACAGATACTTCCAAAACCAGCTTGCAGGTGCCGATGAGACCGTGCAGATGACGCTACCCAGCTCAGGAGGAGCTCGATGAAGATTTTGTCCTTTGTGTTGTTCCGTCCTAGTTGATCAGTAGTGGAGCCCAGTTGGGGTCGATCGGGGACCTTTGTCGCATTTGGGGTTCTTCTTTTATTTTGGTTCCGTAGTCGGACCATGAGTGTATTTGTATGGTGTAATGCTTTATTCATGTATTTGTGTGAAGTGGCGATTGTAAGCCAACTATGTAACTTTTTTCCCCTATTGTATTACATGGGTTGTGTGAAGATTACCTCACTTGCGACATTGCCTTTAATGCGATTATGCCTCTAAGTCGTGCCTCAACACGTGGGAGATATAGTCGCATCGAGGGTGTTACATATAAACTCCCGAAACTTTCTGGTTATGCAATCAGGTGTTGGGGATACAGGGGAAGCATAATATCTCACCCAAAACTAGCAAATCCTACATCCAGCTGTATCCATCCTTCAACACACAACCAAGAAACCTTCGGAAATCATTTACCTCAACCTTTGAAAAGCATCCATTATACGAGTTATGGCAATACTCCCGAAATCCCGCCCCAGTACTGGGTGGCGTCGAGGTTATCTCACCAACAACTGCATAAAAGAGATTTTCGATGTCGGCGAACTCAGGTATTTCAGAACTGCAACGATAAGATTGTGACGACAACACCTCGGAGCTCAACTCCCCGGGACACTGCCACAACCCCTAAATGTCAGGAGGCACCAAGAACAATGTTCTCGTCACAAAACCATCAGAACGATTCCAACATACCTGCGTGATCCTAAATTTTTTTAGTGAAATTTGAGGAGAGAAGAGTCAAAACTCTACATCATGAGGCCTCACCATAGCGACGAAGGGACTGAGGAGTAAAATGAATCCTACTCTCTGATATATATAATCCTAAGACTCAAAACATTTTGTTCTAGATTCAACAACGTCAGCGATTCAATCAAGCAGGGGGCTCCTAAGTCGGGGAAGACTCTGATACCAACTTGTAACACCCACAATGCGGCTATATCTCCCATGTGTCGGGGCATGACTTAGAGGCATAGCCGCATGGTAGGCATGTCGCAAGAGGGGTAATCTTTACACATCCCATGTATTGAATAAGAAATGGATAAAGAGTCAGCTTACAATCGCCACTTCACACAATACATAAAATAGTCTTACATCATCCAGAAAACAATCAATGGTCCAACTACGAAACCAAAATAAAGAAAGACAACCCCAAATGCCAGATCCTCGATCGTCCCAACTAGGCTCCACTACTGATCAAAAGGAAACAAAATAAAACAACGACCAAGATTTTTATCGAGCTCCCACTTGAGCTGGGCTGCGTCACCTGCACTGGTAGCATCAGCACCTGCAACTGTTTGGAAGTATCTGTGAGTCACGAGGACTCAACAATCTCACACCCGCGAGATCAAGACTATTTAAGCTTATGGGTAGGAAAGGGTAGTGAGGTGGAGCTGCAGCAAGCACTAGCATATATGGTGGCTAACATACGCAAATAAGAGCGAGAAGAGAAGCAATGCACGGTCGAGAAACTACAAGTGATCGAGAAGTGATCCGGAAACTACTTACGTTCAAGCATAACACAAGAACTGTGTTCACTTCCCGAACTCCGCCAAGAAGAGACCATCACAGCTACACACGTGGTTGATTCATTTTAATTAAGTTAAGTGTCAAGTTCTCAACAACCGGACATTAACAAATTACCATCTGCTCATAACCACGGGCACGGCTTTCGAAAGTTCAAACCCTGCAGGGGTGTCCCAACTTAGCACATCACGAGCTCTCACGGCCAACGAAGGATATTTCTTCTCCCAGGAAGACCCGATCAGACTCGGAATCCCGGTTACAAGACATTTCGACAAAGGTAAAACAAGACCAGCAAAGCCACCCGATGTGCCGACATCCTGATAGGAGCTGCACATATCTCGTTCTCAGGGCAACACCAGATTGTCCAAACTTCCGATAGGCCAGCCCAGAGTTGCCCCTGGTGGCCACCGGTGGCTGACAGGTTCGGACCAACACTTAGGCAAGCACTGGCTCGGGGGGTTAAAATAAAGATGACCCTTGAGTCTGCAGAACCCAAGGTAAGGTGATAGGTTGTTAGGCAAATGTAAAAGCAAGGTCGGGCCTTGCTAGAGGAGTTTCATTCAAAGCGAACTGTCAAGGGGTTCCCATAACATCCAACCACGTAAGAGACGCAAAATCAAGGAACATAACACCGGTATGACGGAAACTACGGTGGCAAGAGTGGAACAAAACAACAGGCATAAGGTCGAGCCTTCCATCCTTTACCAAGTATATAGATGCATTAAAATAAATACGATATAATAATGATATCCCAACAATATCCATGTTCCAACAAGGAACAAACTCCATCTTCACCTGCAACTAGCAACACTATAAGAGGGGCTGAGAAAAAGCGGTAACATAGCCAAACAACGGTTTGCTAGAAAAGGTGGGTTAAAGGCTTGACATGGAAATATGGGAGGCATCATAAATCAAGTGGTAGGTATCGCGCATAGCAATAGAGCGATCAACTAGCAAGCAAGAATAGAAGTGATTTCGAGGGTATGGTCATCTTGCCTGAGATCCCGTAAGAAAGAAGAACGAGTCCATGAAGAAGACAAATGGACGTAGTCGAACGGATCCTCACAACTCTGGAACGAAACCGAAGTTAATGAGAGAAGCAACCCAGAAAGAAGCAAAGCAACATAGTAAACAACCATCACATAAACATGGCATGATGCACAACCAAGTATGATGCATGTCTGGTTTAATGATTCATGGCATGGCAAAGTGCACAAACAATACTACAAGTTAGGTGGAGCTCAATATGCAACGAGTTGCATATTGACGGAACACCACATCAATTATTTAGTTCACTCTCGCTTGTGTACCCAACAATATTAAATGTAATTTAGCATGGCAAGAGGTGAGGCATATGAAAACTACCTATCTAAGCAATTTAAATGGGGCCGGAAACATCAACCAATAATTCCGGTAAATCCCCATATGCATTAGCAATTTAATGCAACAATAATTTAAACATATCAAATGTTATTATCGTGATGCAGATGACATGTGCAAGTTTTATGCAAGTTTTATGAAAATGTTAACAGGAGCATATTATGAAGCATTTGTCACCGTGGCGGAAACGAAAGGGGTGTCACGGCAACAACAACGGAAATGGTGCCACGGCAACATTCTGGTTCCGGTAACTCAATTGAGATGCCGGTGCAAAAGTAAGTGTGTCGGGAGCGTGTCATGCAAGATGATTGGGTGATCCCGGTTACCGGGTTCCCACGGGTGGACGACATGGCAACAAGGAGGACCATGCAAGCGACAGTTTCAGACACGGTGCAAACGCGGGGTTCATCTTATTCAACACACATGCATTCGGTCCACGGGCGGTCGTCTCGATGGTATACCTTCGAAGCGTGTGTTTCGAAGCGGATCAAGCTCGTAGAGGGAAGTAGTGATAGTAGACATTCTCATGACGGCAGTGGAAGTAGTGGTACTATCGGTCCTCAACGGTAGTGGTACACGTTTTCCTGTAGATGTTCGGGTCGATGAGGGGGTACTTGGCATAATATAGGTCCCCGGTGTCGTCGGGTACACGTTCACAAGGTAGTCGTACACGTCAACGGTAGAGGTACTTGTTGCATCGCTGGACATAGTCATACACTTGATTTTGTCGGATTCGCGACAACGGTAGTGGAACTTGACGCTTGAGGTTCGAATACGGGGTCGGACGTATAGCCGTTCATAGTCAAACTTGGCGCATCCGAGTCGTGTACTTGGTGAGTCCGCACGTAGAGGTACTTGGCGAAAATCCTGGAGACGACGCGTCCGCGTACGGTTCTTGGCGACGTTCTTGCTAGTCCAAAAAGAAGCAAGACAGGAGGCCGGAGGTGAAACAGCGGCGACAACACGGCTTTGACGCGGGGTGAGGTGCGGGGCAGTGGCGGGTGTTGGGGACGGGAGGAGGTGCGCACGGCAACAGCCCTCCTTGAGGGTTCGGGCAGGAGAAACCCTCCTGCTCGAGGGGCTTGTCCTCGGGCGCGATGGGGATGCAGGCGGTGGCGAAGCAGGGAGGCAGAGCTCCTACAATACGGCGGCAGCGCGGCTAATTAGGACGGCTCGGGCAGGAGCTTCTTAGCATGGAAGGAGGCTGACGTAGAACACCGAGGTGGAGGCGACCCAATCCCACGGCGGGGAGCTCCAATGGAGTAGGTAGGATGGCTGCGACAGCCATGGGGGCTCCTGCACCTGTTGGTGTCAACGGGGATAGGTGCGGTGCACATGTCAGGGACGGAGACGTGGCGCTCCGGGTCGCCGGTGTCAAGGGGAGAAGGGCGACGGGCGTGCGGCTCCAGGCGGAGCTCGAGCTCGGGGGGGGGGGGGGGGGAGATCCGGGCGCGGGTCTAGCGGGGCCGCTCGAGGAGGAGTGGACGAGGGAGACTGCGGTGCCTATCGGGAGGATGAGAGGGGGGGGGGGGAGATCCGGGCGCGGGTCTAGCGGGGCCGCTCGAGGAGGAGTGGACGAGGGAGACTGCGGTGCCTATCGGGAGGATGAGAGGGAGAGGGATCGAGCGAGGCAACGCTCTCCTCTCCCTGGTGATGCGTGAGTGTATACGTGAGTGGCGGCGCGAGGGAGGAGAACGAGGTAAGGGAGTGGGGGTTCGGGAGAGGGTTAGGGTTAGAATAGGTTGGATGGCCTCCAGGGGATGGTTGGGCCGGCCTGGAGCAAATGGGCCGGCCTCGCTGGGCTTCCCAAAGAGCCGACTGGGCTTCCTCCTCTCTCTCCTTTTTGATTTACCTTTTTTTTATGTTTTCTATTTATTGCATAAATAGAAATAGAAAGAAAGTACATAGGGTTTGGAATGGATGTGAGGAGAGAGGGACATATTTATGGAAACCATGAAATATGCCCGATGTAATAAAAGTGGTATGGGAATTTTTACAGACTATAAATTTAAACATGTTCGAATGTAATTCAAACTTGCATGAATTTATAACCTAACCAAACTGAAGCCAAATGGGCTTAAATTTTATAGGATGACCCTACATAATAAATATGATTTATGGGCAAAAGATGAACATTTATTTGAGCAATTCTATATGCAACTCAAATAAATAGAGAAAAGGGAAAGAAGGAAGTGGCATAGGGATTTGAAACTTGGGTGAAACCAAGTTGGAAGTGAGCATGGGGTTGATGGAAGGGTCAAGAGAAGAAAAGAAGTTGCAATGCACATGTGCAACTAAATTAAACAAACACAACAATGGTATGGAGAAGATGCATGATGCAAAATAAAATAAAATAAACATCACAAGCGAGCAAGCATGCATGAACATGATGGATGCAAATGCACATGATGACATGGCAATATGCAACACACAACCAAATGACATGGCAACGACAACGAATAACTGGAAGACACCTGGCGCATCGGTCTCGGGGCTTTACAGAATGAGACCCTGATAGATGGTTTGAAGGAGACCTTTGACAATCTCTGGGTCTACCAGATTATGCTTAGCCCGGCCAAGTGTGTATTTGGTGTGCCAGCAGGCAAGCTCTTGGGTATTGAAGCTAACCCGGAGAAAATAAAGGCTATCACCTCTCTGGCTAAACCGGCGTGTATCAATGATGTTCAACGTTTGGCGGGTCGTATTGCGGCCTTAAGCCGGTTCATAAGCCGCTTGGGTGAGAAGGCTATCCCTCTATACCAGATGATGAAGAAGACATATCACTTTGTCTGGAGTGACGCTGCTGATCAAGTGTTTGAGGCCTTAAAGAAACAATTGGCCGAGCCGCCGGTTCTTGCTGCTCCCATTGATAAAGAGCCTTTGTTGTTATATGTGGTTGCCAATAGCCGAGCTATTAGTGTAGCCATTGTGGTGGAAAGGAAGGAATTAGGCAAGGAGCATCCGGTTCAGTGGTCGGTTTACAACCTCAGTGAGGTGCTTATTGAGTCCAAGCAGAGGTATCCGCATTGACAGAAGCTTGTATATAGGGTGTTCATGTCTAGTCGAAAACTCAAGCAATATTTTCTGGGTCATCCCATCACCGTGGTTAGCTCTGCTCCTTTAGGGGATATTATTCAAAACAGAGAAGCCACATGTCGGGTAGCCAAGTGTGCCACTGAGCTTGGACCTCATGGATTGAAGTATATGCCTCGAACAACCATCAAGTCTCAAACACTTGTGGATTTCATAAATGATTGGATAGAGCTGCAAATACCTGAGGAGAAGCCGGATAACACATATTGGACTATTCACTTTGATGGATCCAGGCAATTGGAGGGCTCGGGGGCTGGAGTTGTCTTGCCTTCCCCACAAGGTGATAAATTTTCTTACGTCCTTCGGTTGATGTTTCCTTGTACTAATAATGCAGCTGAGTATGAGGCCTTACTCCATGGTCTCCGGATGGCTAAGGAGATGAACTTAAGCCGGGTGAGGTGTTTCAGCGACTCAGATCTAGTAGCTCAGCAGGTGTTTGACACTTGGGATTCTAAGGATCCATTCATGGCGGCTTATCGCCGAGAGGTTGACGCTATTGCTGGTCACTTTAAAGGTTATCAAGTTGAACATGTTGATCACAGGAAAAATGAGGCGGATGATGCTCTGAGCCGGTTAGGGTCCCAGTGTAAGCCAGTGCCACCTAACACTTTCCTGGATATTTTGCATAACCCTTCAGTCAAACTGCCTACAGAGGAAGATCTAGCTATTCCTGACCGGGAAGCACAATTGGTGGCAGCTCTTCATGTTATTCCTAATTGGACAGTTTCATATTTGACTTATATGACCCGGGGCAAGTTACCTAAGGATGAAACTTTGGCCAGGCAAATAACTCGGCGGTCTAAGTCAATGACTATTGACAATGGAGAGTTGCATCATCGCAGTTTCATAGGGGTGTTTCAATGTTGTGTTTCTCCCCAGGAAGGCTGTGAGATTCTATGAGAGATTCATGAAGGAGATTGTGGTCATCATGCCGGCCCTAAGTCTCTTATAGCCAAGGCTTTCCGTCACGGGTTTTATTGGCTGACGGCTCATGCTGATGTAGAGGATTTGGTTAGTAAATGTGGTGGTTGTCAGATATTTTCACGACGAGCTCATGTACCGGCTCAAGAATTGAGGATGATTCCAATTGCTTGGCCGTTTGCAGTCTGGGGGCTTGATACGGTTGGGCCTTTCAAAAGGTCCAAAGACAAAAAGACCCACCTTTTGGTGGCAGTTGACAAATTTACAAAGTGGGTGGATGCAAAGCCGGTTAGTAAATGTGACGCGGCGACGGCGGTTCAGTTCATCAAAAAGGTGATTTTCTGTTTTGGCTTTCCCCACAACATTATAACTGATAATGGCACTAATCTGTCCAAAGGTGCTATCAAAAAGTTTTGTCAACGGGAGCATATTCAACTTGATGTATCATCAGTGGCTCACCCCCAGTCCAATGGTGAAGCTGAGAGAGCCAATCAAGAGATCTTGAGAGGCATCAAGCCCTGTCTTCTGGTTCCTTTGTAGAGGACGCCGGGTTGTTGGGTGGAAGAGTTGCCCTCGGTCTTATGGAGTATAAATACTACCCCTAACAGATCTATGGGTTACATGCCTTTCTTCATGGTTTATAGAGCAGAGGCGGTTCTCCCTAGTGACATCCGTCATGACTTGCCATGTGTGGCGGCTTATGTTGAAGCTGATGATGAAAAAGCATGTCAGGATGCACTTGACCTATTGGATGAGGAATGTGACCTTGCGGAGGCTCGTTCAGCGATGTACCAGCAAGATTTATGCTGTTATCACAGCCGCCGTGTTAGAACCAGAACCTTTCAAGAAGGCGACTTGGTGCTCCGGCTTATCCAGGATCAGACTGATATGCATAAGCTATCCCCACCTTGGGAAGGGCCCTTTGTGGTCGGCAAAAATCTGAAAAATGGATCATACTACCTTATCGATGTTCGGGACCACAAGGACTCACGCACTTCGGAGGAGGAGACCCTCCGGCCGTGGAATATTGCTCATCTTCGACCTTACTACACCTGAGACACTGGCTCTTGTGATGTACATATTTTGACACTGTATATATTATGATGAAATAAAGCCGGCATCCCTGATAATTCAGGGCCTTTGTCGTTTCATTTTTGAGAATAATGAGCCTTTATTGTCACTTCATATGGCCACTTGGGGGCTTCCTGCTCATCGAGCATAGCTATGACTACCCTCTTGATCCGGCTTGTATGCCATGATTACTAAATACTTGGGGGATTCCTGCTCATTGAGCATAGCTATGATTACCGTATTCATCTGGCTTGTATGCCTGGAATGAAATATTACTTGGGGGCTCTTTGTTCAACAGACAAGAATTTTTATGACCCTTGTAATAGGCTTGGAAGCCAGGTGTATTCACCTAAAAACCCAGGTTATCCTGCCTTTTAGTTGCCACTCCGCCCAGATTGATTGGAATGACCCACCGTACTTTTGACAAGTCAATCTTATACAGACCCTGAACTTGTCAAAGTTAAAACGATGATTGGTTATGTGAGGCCCGGCTTATAAGGTTGAGTGAAGGTTTAACTCAGCGGCTGTGCGGCCCTTTGAAAGCACTTGATTTAAAGGTTTGGCAGCCTATAAAAGCCTTGTTTTTATTTTTTGACTTATTTTTGATTTAAACATTTTTTGAGGATTGTCTTCTGTGACATGTTTGTTGGGGAACGCAGTATTTCAAAGAATTTACCTACGATCGCGCAAGATCTATCTAGGAGATGCATACCAACGAGAGGGGAGAGTGTGTCTACGTACCCTCGTAGACAGAAAGCGGAAGCGTTTAGTAACGCGGTTGATGTAGTCGAACGTCTTCGTGATCCAACCGATCCAAGTACCGAACGCACGGCACCTCTGCGATCAGCACACGTTCAGCTCGATGATGTCCCTCGAACTCTTGATCCAATTGAGGCCGAGGGAGAGTTCTATTAGCATGACGGTGTGGTGACGGTGATGATGAAGTTGCCGACGCAGGGCTTCGCCTAAGCACTACAACGATATGACCGAGGCGTGTAACTATGGAGGGGGGCACCACACATGCTAAAAGATTAACTTGTGTGTCTATGGGGTGCCCCCTGGCCACGTATATAAAGGAGGGGAGGGAAGAGGTGGCCGGCCCAAGGGGGTGCACCAGGTGTGGGGAATCCTACTAGGACTCCCTAGTCCAAGTACGATTCCCCTCCTCTTTCCTATTCCTAGTAGGAGAAGGAGGGAAGGAGAAGGAGGAGAGAAGGAAAGGGGGGCCGCCCCCCAACCCTAACCCAATTTGGATTGGGCTTGGGGGGGCGCCACTCCTTGGCCGGCCTCCTCTCTTCCACCTCTAGGCCCATGAGGCCCAATAACTTCCCGGGGGGAGGGGGTTCCGATAACCCCCGGTACTCCAAAACTCATCTGAAATGACCGGAACCATTCTGGTGTCCGAATGTAACCTTCCAATATATTAATCTTTATGTATCGACCATTTCAAGACTCCTCCTCATGTCCGTGATCTCATCTGGGACTTTGAACAAACTTTGGTTCATCAAAACACAAAATTCATAATACAAATCGTCATCGAACATTAAGCGTGCGGACGGTACGGGTTCGAGAACTATGTAGACATGACCAAGACACATCTCCGGTCCATAACCAATAGCGGAACCTGGATGCTCATATTGGCTCCTACATACTCTACGAAGATCTTTATCGGTCAAACCGCATAACAACATACGTTGTTCCCTTTGCCATCGGTATGTTACTTGCCCGAGATTCGATTGTCGGTATCATCATACCTAGTTCAATCTTGTTACCGGAAAGTCTCTTTACTCGTTCCATAATGCATCATCTCGTGACTAACTCATTAGTAACATTGCTTGCAAGGCTTATAGTGACGTGCATTACCAAGAGGGCCCAGAGATACCTCTCTGATACACGGAGTGACAAATCCTAATATCGATCTATGCCAACCCAACAAACACCTTCGGAGACATTTGTAGAGCATCTTTATAATCAGCCAATTACGTTGTGACGTTTGATAGCACACAAGGTGTTCCTCCGGTATTCCGGAGTTGCATAACCTCATAGTTAGAGGAACATGTATAAGTCACGATGAAAGCAATAGCAATAAAACTAAATGATCATTATGCTAAGCTAACAGATGGGTCTGATCCCGTTTATCAAATGACAACACATGTCTATGGTCAGGAAACATAACCATCTTTGATTAACGAGCTAGTCAAGTAGAGGCATACTAGGGACACTTTGTTTTGTCTATGTATTCACACATGTACTAAGTTTCTGGTTAATACAATTCTAGCATGAATAATAAACATTTATCATGATATAAGGAAATATAAATAAAAACTTTATTATTGCCTCTAGGGCATATTTCCTTCAGTCTCCCACTTGCACTAGAGTCAATAATCAAGCTCACATCGCCATGTGATTTAACACCAATAGTTCACATCACCATGTGATTAGTTCACATCGCCATGTGACAAATACCCAAAGGGTTTTACTAGAGTCAATTATCTAGTTCACATTGCTATGTGATTAACACCCAAAGAATACTAAGGTGTGTTCATGTTTTTCTTGTGAGAGAAGCTTAGTCAATGGGTCTGTCACATTCAGAGTCGTATGTATTTTGCAAATTTTCTATGTCTACAATGCTCTGCATGGGGCTACTCTAGCTAATTGCTCCCACTTTCAATATGTATCCAGATTGAGACTCAGAGTCATCCATATCAGTGTAAAAGCTTGCATCGGCATAACTCTTTATGACGAACTCTTTATCATCTCCATATCCAAGAAATATCTCCTTAGTATTCTAAGGATAATTTTGATCGCTGTCAAGTGATCCACTCCTGGATCAATATTGTACCACCTTCCCAAACTCATGGCAAGGTACAAAATAGATTTGGTACACAACATGGCATACTTTATAGAACCTATGGCTGAGGCATAGGGAATGTCTTTCATTCTCTTTCTATTTTCTACCGTGGTCGTGTTTTGAGTCTTACTCAACTTTACACCTTGCAATATAGGCAAGAACTCCTTCTTTGACTGTTCCATTTTGAACTACTTCAAAAATCTTGTCAAGGTATGTACTCATTGAAAAATCTTATCAAGCATCTTGATCTATCTCTATAGATCTTGATGCCCAATATGTAAGAAGCTTCACCGAGGTCTTTCTTTGAAAAACTCCTTTCAAACACTCCTTTATGCTTTCCAGAAAAGTCTACATCATTTCAGATCGACAATATGTCATTCACATATACTTATTAGAAAGGCTGTAGTGCTCCCACTCACTTTCTTGTAAATATAGACTTCACGTTAAGCCTGTATAAAACTATATGCTTTGATCAACTTATCAAAGCGTATATTCCAACTCCGAGATGCTTGCACCAGTCCATAGATGGATCGCTGGAGCTTGCACATTTTGGTAGCACCTTTAGGATTGAAAAAACCTTATGGTTGTATCATATACAACTCTTCTTTTATAAATCCATTAAGGAATGTAGTTTTGATATCCATTTGTCAGATTTCATAAAATTTGGCAATTGCTAACATGATTCGGACAGACTTTAAGCATCGATACGAGTGAGAAAATCTCATCGTAGTCAACATCTTGAATTTGTCAAAACCCCTTTTTGACAAGTTGAGCTTTGTAGATAGTAACACTACTATCAGTGTCCGTCTTCCTCTTGAAGATCCATTTATTCTCAATGGCTTGCCGATCATCGGGCAAGTCCACCAAAGTCCACACTTCATTCTCATACATGGATTCTATCTCAGATTTCATGGCCTCAAGCCATCTATCGGAATCTGGGCTCATCATCGCTTCCTCATAGTTCGTAGGTTCATCATGGTCTAGCAACATGACTTCTAGAACAAGATTACCACACACTCTGGTGCGGATCGTACTCTGGTTAACCTACGAGGTTCGGTAGTACCTTGATCTAAAGTTTCATGATCATCATCATTAACTTCCTCACGAATTGGTGTAGGCATCACTGGAACTGATTTCAATGATGAGCTACTTTCCAATTCAAGAGAAGGTACAATTACCTCATCAAGTTCTACTTTCCTCCCACTCACTTCTTTCAAGAGAAACTCCTTCTCTAGAAAGGATCCACTCTTAGCAACAAAGATCTTGCCTTCGGATATGTGATAGAAGGTGTACCCAATAGTTTCTTTTGGGTATCCTATGAAGGCGCACTTTTCTGATTTGGGTTTGAGCTTATCAGGTTGAAACTTTTTCACATAAGCATCGCAACCCTAAATTTTAAGAAACGACAACTTAGGTTTCTTGCTAAACCACAGTTCATACAGTGTCGTCTCAATGGATTTTTAGACGGTGCCCTATTTAACATGAATGCAGCTGTCTCTAATGCATAACCCCAAAATGATAGTGGTAAATCAGTAAGAGACATCATAGATCGCACCATATCTAATAAAGTATGGTTACGACGTTCAGACACACCATTACGCTGTGGTGTTCCAGGTGGCGTGAGTTGCGAAACTATTCCACATTGTTTCAAATGAAGGCCAAACCCGCAACTCAAATATTCGCCTCCACGATCAGATCATAGAAACTTTATTTTCTTGTTACGACGATTCTCAACTTCACTATGAAATTCTTTGAATTTTTCAAATGTTTCAGACTTGTGTTTCATTAAGTAGATATACCCATATCTGCTCAAATCATCTGTGAAGGTCATAAAATAATGATACCCGCCGCGAGCCTCAACACTCATCGGACTGCATACATCAGTATGTATTATTTCCAATAAGTCAGTGGCTTGCTCCATTGTTCCGGAGAAAGGAATCTTAGTCATCTTGCCCATGAGGCATGGTTCGCAAGCATCAAGTGATTCATAATCAAGTGATTCCAAAAGCCCACCAACATGGAGTTTCTTCATGCGCTTTACACCAAGATGACCTAAACGACAGTGCCACAAATAAGTTGCACTATCATTATTAACCTTGCATATTTTGGCTTCAATATTATTTATATGTGTATCACTACAATCGAGATTCAACAAACCATTCACCTTGGGTGTATTACCACAGAAGGTTTTATTCATGTAAACAGAATAACAATTATTCTTTGACTTAAATGAATAACCGTATTGCAATAAACATGATCCAATCATATTATGCTCAATGCAAACACCAAATAACATTTATTTTAGGTTCAACACTAATCTCGAAGGTAAAGGGAGTGTGCGATGGTGATCTTATCAACCTTGGAATCACTTCCATCACACATCATCACCTTGCCCTCAACTAGTCACTGTTCATTTTATAACTCCTGTTTCAAGTTACTAATCAAAGCAACTGAACCAGTATCAAATACCCAGGGGCTACTATGAATACTAGTAAAGTACACATCAATAACATGCATATAATATATACTATTGTTCACTTTGTCATCCTTCTTATCCGTCAAGTATTTGGGGGCAGTTCCGAATTGCTATGAGCTGCTGCTATATGATGAGTTGCTATAAGCTGCTCCTACTGCTATTGTATGATGAATTGCTATGAGCTGCTCCTGCTAATGCTATATGATGAATTGCTATGAGCTTCTCCTGCTGCTGCTACATGATGAATTGCTATGAGCTGCTCCTGCTGCTGCTATATGATGAATTGCTATGAGCTGCTCCTGCTGCTGCTATATGATGAATTGCTATGAGCTGCTCCTGCTGCTGCTATATGATGAATTGCTATGAGCTACTGCTGGTATATGATGAATTGCACACTGCTGCTGCGGATGTATGATGAGTTGCTATGAGCTGCTGCTGCTTCTATATGATGGTTTCAGGTGGTGCTGCTATATGATAATAACCAGCCACTTGGACCATCGAATTTCAATAAACAATTGTTCTTCATTTAAATGTGGATCATGCATTCTTCGTTTAAATTAGGCAATGGGAACTCTATGGAAAACATTGACCAAAGTAGATTGTGCCAAGTAGATGGTATCTTTGTATTTGCATTTTGAGCAAATAGTGATGGTCTGTTTTCCTATCATATTAATTACTGCACTGGGTTAAATTTGTGATGTTTGCAAGTTAAATTAATTTTCATATGGGCAGCAAAATGAAAAAATATAATGCAATCTAGACTTTTCACTGATCATACCAAAGATAAGCTGAAAACGCAATGAAAAGAACTGGTTGGCTTATTACATGGAGCTTATATTCACAGGTGCTTATTTTCTTAGGATAACTCGTAATAACTATCCCTAAGAAACTTTTCCAATAGAACTGACATACAAATAACATGTCACGATGATTGCAATGGAGGAGTGACGTACCATAGCACACTGTATAGGCTCACCGCTGCCTCTCCTTTTTTTTGCGATGTTCCATGAAATTGCCACATACATCTTGTACTTTCTCATTGTGTAACCCTATCTGCAAGTTGACACGGCAAATTTAAGACATCTCTACATGATAATACATTGCATATCCCTTGCGCATATTTAAACCACCAATTAATGATCGTGTGCGTAGCATAAACTAGCCATGACTCTGTGTGCTGGACTAGCAGACACTCTAAGGGAGCCTAATGTAGTGCACTGGAATTCCTACATGCCACCTACGATTTTGTGTAATGTACTGCCTCTATTCCTAAATATATGTCTTTGTAGAGATTCCAGTATGGACCACATACATATGTATATAGATGCATTTTCGAGTGTAGCTTCACTCATTTTGCTTCGTATGTAGCCTATAGTGGAATTTCTAGAAAGACTTATATTTAGGAACAGAGGTACGAGGTAGTATCATGTATGACATCTACATATCTAATTTGGCAGCCAGTAGTAGAAATCATTGCCTGCACAAAGGGATTACTGGTCGAAAATCCTAGCAAAGCACGCTGGCAGGCACAGAACAATACAAGACAGAGAGAGAGAGAGAGAGAGAGACGCACTTACAAGATCGTAGCAATGCCTCAGTCCAGGATCTTGGTTGGACAAGTTGTTAGATCTAGAAGAAACATTGTCCTTGTAGTTTTTGCCAGCTGCATAACAGGTAACGGCAACCTGTTAGTACATTTGAAGTACATCGGGCAGGTGATGCTGGACGGGTTTAAAGGTGACAAGTACCTAGGCCGTGGCGGGTGCTTGGCATCTTGCCAAACGGTGGGAATCAGGTTAGAAACGTCAAGGGTGATGACGCTGCGCTAGTTGTCAGGGTCCGGTAAGGAGATCTAGAACCGTTGAGTAGGGTGTTTGTGGAGCGGCTCCGGTAGGGTGGACTACGGTGTGGGCGAAGCAGATCTGTGGCCGTGGACGAGGGTGTAGGTGAAGCTGCTCCAATGGTTGGGTTAAGGATGGTGTCGACAATGTGGATCTGCGGCCATGGACGGGGCGTCAGAAGCTGCTCCGGTAGGTCGGATGAGTGTGCGAGGAAGCGGATCTGAGCTGTGGACTTGTGAGTTGGCAAAGTAGCCCCGGTAGGGTTGAGAATGGTATAGGTGAAGCTACTCCGGTGGGGTTGACGATGGTGTCGGCGAAGCGGCTCCGGTAGGGTTGAGGAAGGTGTCGGTGAAGAGGATCAGAGGCCGTCGACGGGGGCATCGGTGGGGAAGCTCCGGGGGGTGTGGACGAAGCGTCTCCGGTGGGGAGTACGAATGAGCCATTACAGATGCGCTGCGGTTGACAAGAGTACCAGCAAAGCAGATCCGGCGCCGTGGACAAGGCCGACACTGAATGGGCTGTGGTAAAGTGGTGGATGAGCAGTCTACTTGTTTCTAGGGGAGGTGGGAGGGGTAGATGCGGCCGCAGAAGCAGATCCGGCGAGGTGGATGCTGCTGGCAGTGAATGGGCTCTGGTACGCCGGTGGATGAGCAGTGTAGGGTTTCGAGAGGGGAGGGGAGAAATGCCGATTAAGTACGGACGACGTGATGTAAGATGCTCTGGTGCTGTGGAGTTAGTCGTTTTTGCGGGAGGGGAGAGGAAATGGGGGTGCCGTCTAGTGGGGGGAACTGGAAGTTACCAAAGCAGCTCCGACCTATTATGTAGATGAGGGCGGTATTGCAACTGTTGGTCTCCGTGCACTAAGGACAAAAGGGGAATTTCGCATGCTAAAGACTAAGGTGGCGGAAATTTTAGAAGGAGGCGGGAGATTTTGCCGCCCGCGGGATCGTTCGTATCTAGTTTTAACTAATTTTGGACCGTGCTAGCGGGAAGGTCATGCGAGACTGTGTACACGGGGCACGCGTCAGCAGTTACTAACTGGTGTGAAGTCCACCCCAGAAAAAAAAGACAATAACTCGGGATGATGCGCCGATAACTTGGACGTTCACACGGGCGCGACCAATCGTACGGGTGTAGTGGCACGTTCACAAAAAAGGGATCAAACGCTCAGCCTATGTATTTCTCGTGTAAATAGATAATTTAGTGCAATTGGTTATTTACTTTAAACATAATGCATTGACGTGTTAGTGTAGAGGCGCACAAAAAGAAATGGATATTGTAGTCCGCTACTTAAAAGTGTTACCTCATATGATTACATAGCCTCCATTTCATAAATTGCGTACCCGTTGAATTCATATATGAATATTACATATATTACTTCATAATAGAACCTTAAATCATCCAATACTAATGATTTTGAATGCAAGAGTAACAATGGTGCATGTACATGATAGCTACATTGGTTGTTTGAAGAAACATCACTGTAACTTTGGCATGCACAACTGAAAAGGTTTATTTAAATAGAAAAAAATGTGATACATGAGTGTCCAATCTTTATAGCATTGAATCGATATTGTACCTTTGGCCATGATACAAAGTAGATATTGATTTATGTTCAAGTGATGCACGTCCACGATCGCTAGATAGTGATACATGAATGAATTGTGCAATCTCTCTCACACGCATACATATCTCATTTCCCTGTGGGCATCGGAATCACACACGCGCACTTCGTGTATTTCTCTCCCTCCGTCAAGGTTAGAATTCGTCTTTCTACCCCGTCCTACAAGTCTCTCACACAGAAACACACACGCTCTCTCTGTCGAACACGCCCACCCCTTTAATTCCGCCCACCCACAGCCAATAATGTCTCAAAGTATAATAATGCCTCTCACACATATGCCTAAGGTTAACTCGAGTTCCGAAACCATATGAATACATACAATGGGATTCCAGCAGAGCACCTTTTGGTTTGAGATTCCGCTCTCTCTCTCTCACACACACACGCTTGCATTTGCATGCACACCGTTTTGTTTATCTTCATGATGCTTTAAGTATGCCTCGCACAAATGCTATCTACCTATCCCTTAATATAGCTAGATATGTGTCACACAAACTCCTTCTCCCTACTAGCAAGATGCCCACGCATTGCACGGACCATCAAGATGCATTTGTATGAGTAGTTTATCTTGTGGGAGAAAATGATGAACGAGGGAATGCCTTATTTGCAAATGCGGAGAGGGGTGTGGGTATCTTTTTGCAAAATTGCCACAGTTTCCTTCCTATCCGTCGGATATAAATCGGATAGCCTATATTGCAGGATGGCAGGAACACCATCATCACCAACTTTGTTTTTATAAGAGTAGAGATATGTAAGTGTCACTGCCCCCCCCGACACACACCCACACCCACACAACCACACACACACTTCCCAACACCGAAGGAGTAGGGTGACACCTCGGTCTTGATACTAATCTATCGACTGGCTTCTCTCTCAAACACACACACACATAACCCAACACCAAAGGAGTAGGGTGGCACCTCGATCTTGATAGTAATCTATCTACTCCTCTGTCAAACACACACACACACACACACACACACACACACACACACACACACACTAGTTGTGCCTCTATGCCAACCGCGCACACTCTCGATACGTCTTTCTCTCCCTCCCCTCCCCCCCACCCCAACAATGACAGCAGAAGGGTGACAACTTGATCTGATCATAATCTGTCAATTGGTTTCTCTCTCGAACATTGTGTCTCTATGCCTCGCTCAGTAGCCCCCTCGATATGTAGACTTCTCGCGCGCGCATAGCTGTAGTGACGATGATGCTAAACCCAGTGTGCCTCGTTTTTACCGGCCTCATGTGATAGTTTTCACCTTGTTTTCTGTTAATTAACAAGGCAACCTTTTCTTTGTTACTACTAGTGAATCTGAAATCATTCGGGGCAGACATAAAATATATCACTTCAACCCAATTATCGCAGTAACTATTTTAAAAGAAACTAGCTAGATGCCCATGCGTTGCATGGAACATCAAGATGCATTTGTATGAGTAGTTTATCTTGTGAGAGAAAAGGATGAACGAGGGAAGGCCGTATTTGCGAACGTGGAGAGGGGTGTGGGTATATTTTTGCAAAATTGCCATAGTTTCCTTCCTATCCGTTAGATATAAATCCGACGGCCTATATTGCAGGATGGCACGCACACCATCATCACCAACTTTGTTTTCTACTCCCTTCGTTCCTAAATATTTGTCGTTTTAGAGATTTCAACAAGTGACTGCATATGGAGCAAAATGAGTGAATCTACACTCTAAAATATGTCTACATACACATCCATATGTGGTAGTCCATTTGAAATCTGAAAAAGACAAATACTCCCTCCATTCCTAAATATAAGACCTTTTAGAGATTCTACTATAAACTACATACGGATGTATATAGACATACTTTAGAGTGTAGATTCACTCATTTTGCTCCGTATATAGTCTATAGTGGAATCCCTAAAAGGTCTTATATTTGGGAACGGAGGGAGTATTTAGGAACGGATGGAGTATAAGAGTAGACATGGAGATATATCTCCAGCATGGTCTACAACAAAAATGTGCTGGACTGGTTAGCGTCGGATGCTCGCAACGCGATGACATGAGTTCAAATTATGTCTTTAACTTTAGATTTTTATATTATATATTACTTATTTAATATATATACTTCTTTCGCTACTATATTGACAGTGGAACCCACAAAGTACTTAGAATACAAGATTACAGATGGACTTGTTTCTTTTTAACTTTCTGTACGAAGCTGTAGCCACCCTGCAAGTCACGTGTACACTGTACATGCAATTAAATTTTTATAGAGGGACAATCATACACGCAATTAACTCAAATGGATTGGATGTCACTCTATTATTTCCAGCATAAGAGCATCTCCAACGACAACCGGCAAATTTCCTCCCGCTTCCTTCCACGGAGGACGACATCAAATGCCAGCGGCATACATTTTCACAACTCTAACCAACTAGATGAAATTCGTGCAAACACGGTCTGATTTCATATAAGCATGAAGGATTTCGTATAAAAAAGCCAGATCTTCATATAAACATGATGGATTTCATTACATTCACATGAACTAAGCGGTGCCAATCCGGCTCTCTTGGTATAATTAATACTCCCTCCATCCGAAAATACTTGTCCTAGAAATGGATGTATCTAGACTTATTTTAGTTATAGATACATACAATTTATCCATTCTTAGAGCAAATATTTCCCGCCAGCTGGAGAGGGAGTACATAATATAAATGGCCGCCCGTGGATCCCTTTGTCTTCCTCATGTCCGGCAGACACTTGCGGGGTCGAGGAAGGTCCTCGGAAGAGACGAAGCAGCAAATAAACCACCTGAATGCACAGTCGTCCCCTCGGTGGTGGCCTTCATGGGACCCAAGTGACGGTAGCCTCATGTGTTCTACTTCTCCTCGATGATGGCGGCGGACACGGAGAAGCTAGCCATCGACTCTCGCTCTCCACGCACCCAGTTTCTGTCTCTGCCTGCATGGCGCTGCCGCAAGCACGGGAGGCGCGCCCACAGACACTGGTGGCACGGTACGACGTGGCAGCGACGACGCCCGTACCGGTGTGCTCACTGCCGTGCCGGCGTGGAGCAACTCGCCACTCCTCATCGAGTTGAACTGGAGCGACGAGTTGCTGAACCGCGCGCCTGCTTGGGGCGGCAACTGGCTCCGTCGGGCCAAGCGGAGTGGTGAAGCACCGAGCAGCCTCGCCCGTATCCGGAGGGCTCGGCGGGCCACCGAGTCGGGTAATATGTCAGAGAAAGGCTCCTCGGAAGCCATCGGAAGAGTGGAGAAAATGGTGAAGGAGGAGATGGGGGATGGGTGGAGGGGTGCGATTCTTGCATGTTGTCCGTCTGGCCTCGTGTAAATAGAGGGCAGATGGTAGGAGCTTGGCCGGCGTTTGGGATCGTTTAAACTAAGGGCGGACGGGAGGAGCTCGGCCGGTGTTGCATTTAATTCCGGCCCGCTCATGAACGGACGTGTGGCCGGAGTAGGTTTCTCAGTTTGCATGCGGGTTTAATGGAGGCGAGGAGGCATGTTCAGCCGGGCGTGCAGCGGGCGGCACAGTTCCCGATACGGCTTTAGTGCAAACGAGGGAGGGAGTAGCGGTTCCCAAAATGTTGAATGGCCAATGCATCCTCCTTCAATTAATGCATGAGGGAAGTAATGGGAGGAGGACCGGGAAAACAGGCTGCACGATGTGCATGCAATGCAGTTTTCCCTCATATAAAGGCGCCCCTCCATTCCAATGCATCTACCATATCGTACGCACCTAAGCATTTGCCTAAGCACCTACACTAAGCGCAAAAGAGCTCACTACAGACCCTTGACGGCGATGCGCGCATGCGGCCAGCGGCTGTGCCAGATGGTCCACGACATCGGCCTGCGGCATGGCGCCGAGGATCGTCTCCAGACGGTGTTGGAGACCGGCTGGTGGATGGCCGCCGTCGACGCCAACTACGACTCTCAATTGGACTAGATGATCGTTGCCACCACAAACAAGTTCACCGTCCTCAAGAAGCTCGTGGATGACATCGCCGTACTCCTCCAGCCCGCGTGCCCGGGCTCCTCATTGCCTGCCACCCTAACCGGCCTCCATGGCCGGAACCTCTTTCAAGCACTGGTGGCCCTACGACTGCCCGCCGGCACCACGAAGAATGTCCACCTAGAGGTCGCGCCTCGCCCTACGAGAATTCACCGACCTACACATCCACGTGTACGAGCAAATCATGTACATTGGTATCTAGAACGCCAGTGAGGACGCTATGATGTTGGCTTTCCTCAACCGGCTGGAAGCCTTGGATGCCTTTGCTAAGAAGCACCTCAACCTCGCCACAAAAGCCGCCACTCCTTAGCCACGGGTCGGTGGCCCGGCGGACTAAGTTGAGGGGGAGGAGGTCGTACGTTGATGGATGCATCTTTCTTCTTGCCTTCTGTAACCACCACTGCGATCGCATCATCATCATGGCCTTAATTCTTATTGTGATGTTGCATTCTCGTTCCAGTCAATACCGACATGTGTGATCCCTGTGCTTAATTATATGCATCACTGTAACTAGTACTCCATCCGTCAATTTATAAGTTGTGCTCACCTTTTCCATCAACTTCGTGCAATGCACGGGCATCTTGCTAGAAACACTAGAACATGTCGGACCGCGTGTGACCAAACCGACGATGCGCCAACCTAGCTACTACGTACCCTGCTTATCTGGCGGAAATAGCCCCGCCCTAGTGTTTCCAATCGTTATTTCTATCTATCGATCGTGCCAAGGAGCAGAACCAAAATGTTACAATTTATACATGTTTCACTACTCCTACTCCTATAAAAGACTCAGTTGGTGATGGTGGTTTGTCTGCCATCCGTCGTTTCTGACGATTAGATCTGCATCTAACGGCTGTGAGGTAAGTTGTGGCATTTTTGCAACAATAGCCCACTTCTCTGCTCGAATTTGCAGAAAACCCCTTATTATCTTTAAAGCAACCACATCCCTCCCTCACCTCATCAAAACAGCCCGAGAAATATATTTTGAGTGAAAAGTACTCCCTCCGTTCCTAAATATTTGTCTTTCTAGATATTTCAATAAGTGACTACATACAGACCAAAATGAGTGAATCTACACTTCAAAATATGTCTATCTAATCCGTATGTGATGGTCCATTTGAAATATCTAAAAAGACAAATATTTAGGAACGGAGGGAGTAATATATTAGGAGTATATCAAAACAAGAGTGATTTGTTTCGAGTTTGTGAACAACTACTACTATTCTACTACTTTGGATCTGTCGCAACGCACGAGCACATTGATAGTAAAAGGAAAAGGCCTGCCGCGTTCGCGTCGCACTCCCCCCCCCACACACGCCCGGGAATCGGGAGTACTCCACGGCCCGTCCGGCACGACACATAGCTTAGGGAAGGCGTGTTGCCTAGCATTTTCACTTTCATGTGGGACCGCCATTGAGCAAACCGACTATTGGCAAACCGCATCTCGCTCGCCGCCAGGTTGGAAAACAGAAACATGGGGAAGATCTAGTTGTAGCACGGAAGCCAAGAAATTTGGTGTAAGATGGGGCTCATTGATAGAGTAGGAGCATTCTGTACTACTCTACTCCTACTAGTACCAAGTTTGTACTATACAACTAGTACTACCACTATACAACTAGTAGGTACGTGCACGGCACAACATCATAGGAACAAAAAATGGGAAGATCTTGTTTTGGGTGATTTATCTTTTTTTCCAGTCAACGTAGTATGAATAATATGACATGGGGGGCACCCATGAAGCTTATGTGGCTTGGTTGCATGGCTACGAAAGGTTAGAGAAAAATAAATAGATAATGTGTTTAGAGTGCACTCCACTAAATAGATATACTTTGGATCCATTGCAATGGGACAGCACATCTATATCTATACCCCCTATATAGTGTGTGAATAACTTTGAAAGTTGGTCGTTGGATGAAGCCAATCCGACGGTACAAAGATGGCAAATCCGAGCACTACTGGCCGTTGGATATCATCTACATTCCACCAGATTCTGCCACATGTAGAATCTAGAGGACACCATGCTTGAACTTCGTTCATGACTAACTTTGCCACAACTAAGCTTAGGCAAAGTGTGTCTGCCACAAAAAATGTGGCTAACAAAATGGCCATCACAAGTGTGGCAAGATTTGGCAAGAAGTTGAGTCTATGACATGTGGACCATGTAGCTAGAAAAGTGTGGCAAGCCACAAGTGTAGCAATGAACCAAACACATGCCTGGTGTATTTGGTAGGGTGTATGAAGGGTGCATGATCCCAAGAGTTCCCTTCTCGACCCACTTTTGGGTGTTTGGTAGAGTGTATGGAGGTGCATGAGTCCACACTAGCTTAGCACAAATACACTAGAAGCATGCATGAAGAGAGCATACATGAAGAGGGGTGTTGAGTTGAGCATGCATGAAGAGGGAACAACTATGCTGAGATGAGAACGCAACCAAACACACTTGTGGCACGCCTAATCTTAGGCGTGGCAACCTTAGGCTGCAAACCAAACATCTATACCCCTATATAGTGTGTGAATAACTTTGAAAGTTGGTCGTTGGATGAAGCCAATCCGACGGTACAAAGATGGCAAATCCGAGCACTGCTGGCCGTTGGATATCATCTACATTCCACTAGATTTTTCCACATGTAGAATCTAGAAGACTCCACATGTAGAAGCATAATTCACAAACCACCAGAATCTCATGCGTGCAATGCCCGTGTATCTTACTAGTAGTTGGGAGTAGTAGTAAGAAACAAATTCCGGGTTTGGCACGGGCTCGTACTGCGGGAGCACCACAAGGCCTGCCGCAGGAGTTACATTTCCCTCTCGGGGCCCATGGGACCGAACTTCGGTGGCTTAGTGCCCGGCCTATGAGTCAATGACATGCGGACCTTAAATGCGGCTGGCCCACATGTCATTCTCATGGTGGTGGTGTGGTTCGTGACTCACTCGTTCGAGATGAACCAGCCGGTGGTGGCGTGGCCATGGCGAGGGTGCCACAGCTGGGCGTCGGGGCGTTACGAGGCGTAGATGGCCACACCGGTGGGTACTACCTATAGTACAGAAGTACTCCAGCTGAGGATTGATGCCCGGGATGAAATGTGTCACAACCACTGGATGAAAATTCGATGGTGCGGGAGTACGGATCGGGTGTGGCTGTGGTAGAAAGTTGATGGTCACCGCAGTTCAGCTGGCCTGCATGTCATGCACACAAAGGCAGAGGAGCGGTGGGGCCGAGAGGGATGAGGCACACATCGGGGGGATGAGGATCCCCTGACATGAACAATCCTACTATTCTTTCACTAACACATGGGACCCCCAAGTGTGGGTCCCACCTGTCAGCGAAGGAAAGGCAGGGTAAGGCAGTGATAGCCACGTCAGAGGATCCATGTCCACGTCGGGGGACGTCGTGCTTACAGGTAGGGTTGGAGCAGCGTCGTGGGAATCACGTGTGGGTGTGGTAGTGGTAGAAACAAGAAACGTGATGGTCGCTGTGGTTCAACTTCCATGGACAAGCTTTCATGTCTGCTGACACATCTATATCAAAACTAGAGTGTTTATATTTCAAGCATGCGAACAAGTATTATTCTACTACTTTGAATCCATTGCAACGCACGGGCCAGCACATTGGTAGTAGTAGTGTCTATCTCTATCTCTAGAGGCCTTCCCTCATTCATCCTTTTCTCTCACAAGATAAACTACTCATACAAATGCATCTTGATGTTTCGTGGAACGCACGAGGATGTTTCCTTGGGGGTCTCTCCAACATGGCGTGGCCGTAGTTGCAAGTTGACGCCCCTTGAGATGCCGACGTTGAGGGGCACTCGGATTTCCTCCGATGAGCAGGTAAGATGAGTTTGATCACGTAGTAAATGCATTCTAAAGACTACTTCCATGTCCATTTCCTAATTCTCCCCCTGCCCACTATTTCACAGGTTAGGCTCGGTGCGAGTGGAGATAGGCTTGCATATGTACGGGAGGATACCAACATCAATTTGCACAACATTTACAACGGTGACACCGTTCCTGTAGAACCTTTGTCCAACATTGGGATCAGCCATGCAACAGGCCACCGCATGAATTGGTACGATGGAACCACAGTGAGATTGAATAAGATAGCACGAACCTTGCACATGGCGGTCAAAGGTGGACCATGCTGTCTGCGGCTGATTTGTTGTCGTACGAGTACGAAGACGATGTGCTCCTTTCTAACCGCATCTTCGCGGTGACAAACCAGGGGACTTGTTTCGTATGGGACACATCCTACGATATACTCCCTCTCTCCCGGTTCATTTGTTTTGAATCTTTTCGCTTTATAAGTTTCAAATTCAAATTTAGAGCTCCCCATCACATGTTGAGATTACAATGTCCATTAAATTGTTGCGTGCATGTATAGTAAAGAAACAAATCTCGAGTTTGGCACGAGTTCGTGCAGCAGTAGCACCAGCCTGGCGCAGGAGTTACATTTCCCTCTCAGGGCCCTCGGGACTGAGCTTCAGCACCTTACTACACCTGCCTTTGAGTCAATAACATGTGGACTTGATAGGTGGCTGGTCCACATGTAATGCTCTTGAAGGCAGAGGGGCAGTGGGGTCGAGAGGGGTGAGCCGTGGGTCGGGGGACGTGTGGTGTCATGGGTTCGTGCGGCGTCGTGGGAATCATGTGTGGCTGTGGTAGAAACTTGATGCTTGCCGCATTTAAGGTGGCCCACATGTCATGCACACAAAGGCAGAGAGGCGATGTGGCCGAGAGGGGTGAGGCGCACATCGGGGGACGTGGTGCCGTGGGTTGGAGCAGCGTCGTGGGAATCGCGAGTGGTAGTGGATGAAACGTGATGGTCACCGTAGTTGAACTTCCATGGACAAGTTGTCATGTCTATGGACACATGCATTGCATACCGATCACTGGAAGGAGTAGTAGAGAAAGCTAGGTGGATAAATAGTTCCTTATAGTCAAGCGGACCCATGCTACTACTTGTTCCAAAGACAAGCACACCATCGAAATAGTCCATCTATATCAATATACACCAAGAGGGAATAATTTTTTTGTACAAGAGAGGAAATAGTTCATCCATCCATAATGCCCTGCTGCTGGTGCAGCCTTATCTTCTTCTTGTTGTTGTTGTTCTCATTTTCTGTGGGAGACGGCTTCGCAACAAGCTCTTTGGACCTTGCAGCTATCTCTAAACTCACACGGGCATCGAGGGTAGCATATTTTATCCGCTCACACGTCAAGGGATAATTCTCCCATCCAGACGACCTTAATGCCACCGTCTCGTCACCCTTCTGAAGATTTGTACAGAGCACAGAATTTGCTATGTCGAATAGGGATGGTGTCTGTTTATCACAATCTTCCACGAGAATTTTGATTCTGGTCTGTAGGTCAGCGATGCTTTTCAAATCAAGGTTGTATGGCTCCAGCTTCTGTTTGTCCCCTTCGATGGCTGCCCCACAGAAGTATATGTCCTCCCAAGACAAGAAATCATGAAGCTCACCTGGTATGGAGGGCGCATGTATGATGTGGTACACCAAAACATCATCTTCGAGGCACAGCTGAAGGACAGCGATTCGTTGGATCTTCCCAGTGGCACGCTCCGTGTACTCTGCGTCGAGACCGATGACCCTCGTGTCTACCTTTTTGAGGGAGTTGGATACATTGTTGATCCACTTCCGAACAACCCTTGGGTGGATGGTGACGATGGCAACTATGCTCAACGAGCCTTTGACGAGGACATGTTGGACGCTAAAAACCTGCATCTCAATCTCTTTCGCCATTTGGAACCGCTGGAACAGAGGGCTATGGTTTGGAGAATTAGGATTAGATGGCTAGTCTAACTAAAGTAGTAGATGATTATTTAAGGAGGTTAAAACAATGTGAACGCAGTGGGGTTTGGATGCAAATGAAGACGAAGGGGAGGTGAAGAAGCCGAGGAAAATTGGTTCCCGATGGAGAAGTAAATGGGAGAAGTGGCGTGCATGCAGTTGATTAGACGGCTAGGTAGACTAAACGAAAAGGCTATGCGGGTAGACTGAGGAGTCGTACCTGTTCATGTACGTGCCCATCCTTCCTGATAGGTGGGACCTATGCAAACAGACAAAAAAAATGTGTCGTAGCTGGTTCAGATGGATATTGGCGCATGCGTGGGAGACACAACATTCTCTGGTTAAGGAATACACGGTTATCCTCATCATAAAAGAAAAGGCCCATCTTCGCGCTTCCGCATGCACGAGAATTTGGTTCTGCTTGCAATATGGATGATACCTGGAGGATGAAGTGAACAGGCATGCTAGCACGGGAGACCTATTTCCGTTATACAGTACTGGAGTACTCATGTTCCTACTACTACTAGTAGTAGTAGTACAACTGTGGTACACTTGATGGTCAAAATACTATTCATCCGGTCCTCATAGTGAAGTGACAACACCCTGCGCCTGACACCAGTCCAGGCGGCATGTTCGGGTTACCAAAGTCAGCCTCACCCTGTGCACTGTGCATTCTGTCACCGCCGTTGTACAGCACATTAGCATGCCTCGCCTCGTCTCCCTCTCCCCTCCCATAGCACCACTCCATCTCCATCTCCATCTCCGTCTCCATCTCACTATGCCCCCATGTACCATCGCCTCGCTCGCACCGACAACCTTCTCACCCGTAAATCAAGCCCCCAAAAAACCCCACCTTCCAAACTCCACCATGGCCGAATGCGAACCGCGCAGCATCCATATGAGCCGTGATTGGAGCAGTATCCCCGGTGACATCCTCGACCTCTATTGTTCGTGTATGGATATGTTGAGCGTCATGCGGCTGGTTGCATGCTCGAGGGACATGCACACGGCCATCGTCGAAGCGAGGCCTAAGCTTTTGTACCCCTGAATGATCAAACGGTTAGGAATATATGGATATTCTCCTTATTTTACAGTAATCTATATACTACTACTAAATATGAGTGTGTATCAATGGTCATGTTAGTTTCCTCATTTTCATGATGTAGAAATATGCACCACACTGTTGGTTTCATCTAACCATACATTAGGGAAGTAAATGTGTATATGGAGAACTCTATATTTGGAAGTAGTGAAATCCTGTAATGCTTACCATGTGTACATAGCTATATTCTCCCTTTAGCAATCAATGACTAGAATAATATCCTCACAAAAAAATTGCCCACAGAACACGAGTATATAACAATGCATGGTCTGTTAGTTACCTTGAAGAATTTGTTTGTGAGGACAGAACATGATTACATAACGTGCATGACATGGTAGTTTCCTGTGAAGAATCAATTGCGAGATAACATGAGTATAACCATGCATGGCACTTCTATATTTTCGAACCCAGTATACATTTCCCTGTATTTTCCTCCCAGTTCCAACAGGGACATATCAATGATGTTTCTTGCATTATCCTACTCATGCTCTGAACAATGTTGATCTTACATTAACAATGCCTGTCCTTTTTGATATGATGCAGTGCCCCTATAGTTACTGCCCTTTGTAATCACACCACCTTTGCAAAAAATAGGGAAGCACAACTGGTTCCTCGCTCGATCAGACGACGGCAAAAGACTGATGATCATTCGGACACATGAGCCGGAAAAGTTATATTGCAAAAAGCCCACTGTATACAAGCACCATGAAATACGTGAGTATCCGGACAGTGGCTGTTACGTCTATGAGCAGGATACCAGCTTGTTGGCGCCTTCAGGATTTTTTAGTTGGAGGCGGGTAAACAGCCTTGGTTCACACTCTCTGTTTCCCGGACTCAATTATCTGATTAACCAGGAGATCACCGTTGGAAAGGATCTTGATGGCATAGAGGTTCTGTTTGCTATGGAAAATTGTGTCTACACGGTGAGCCCTAGGAGTTCGGGAGCAAACTCCCCTGATTGTTAACGATACAACCTGTAGCCAAAAGAAGGTGAGAATGAAAAAGGCATCCGGACTAACTTTGATCCTTGGATGTCTCAATTACGACAGGCAGTGATGTGGTTCAAGCCTTCAGGTTGATAGGTAATTGGGTTATTGCGTCAAAAGGGTGGAGTACTGGTGTCTCCGGATCATTGGTCGCTGAAGCGGGGCTGCGAATTATGATGGTGTTGGATCATCTCTTCGAATGACTTTGTTGTCTTTGCTGCTTGTTCTGGATGGGTAGTTCTTTCTTTTGTTATGCATATTCCTTGTCATTTGGTCATCCTCGTCTATGTCACTCTTACTATGTAATAGTTGCCTCTGTTTAGAATGTCATTCTCGTCTGGATCACGAGAGTCTGAGCGCTGCAGATGGGTGCGTTTTGGTGGTGTAGCAAGACTTCTTATGAACTATCATGTCTTGTTGTTTATGTCAGTAGAAGTCACTACTGAGTGTTTGAATGTTGTATATATCGTTGTTTCGAACTATTTATTGTCTCGAACTACTGGTGGGCTAAATGAGGGCATCACTATTCTCCAGTGTTCAGACTGTATCTCCTTTTTTCAAGTTATATAATTTGAGCTCAGTGTCTTTTCGATGATGTACACTTGTTTGGGCCAGTGAGGTGTCGTTGAATATGGGTCGAGTAGTAATGCAATGCCAAACAGGTAAATTATGGCTCTCAGGCCGGGCTCTCAAAAGATCCTCAAAAAAGGTCGGGCTCTCCAAAAAAGAAAGAATAAGGACTCTTTGGCCGACATGTGGGCACCACCGGTGTTTTCGTGCGCTTGCGCGCCGAGAGCATATTGGCGCGTGGTTCGAAATTCATGTTACCTTTTCATTCCCAATCTCCCGCCCCGCCCCCACCTCTGGAATCTCGATTCCTATCCAATTCCCCCAAATCCCCCTCTTGTACTCCCTGTACTCAAGCGCACTATCATGTCGCCGGTCAACGCGGATCTCCGAGCTGGAGATCCTGAGGTCCGTCCTGCCTTCGGTCGCTGCATGCTGTCGCTCAACAGTGGCATCGCGGCGCTTGACGACCAGTTTGCCGGCAAAGTGCTGATGGTAACCATCAACGGCGACCGGCCTCCCGTCTCGCCGGACGACCTTGTCAAAGCTCTTGGCATTGCGCATGGCATGCAAATAAGTGACTTGCTCGTCGAAGTCTGTCCGCCACCGGCTGATTTCTTCGTCAGGTTCCGGACAACTTTTGGCTGCAGTCGTGTGTTTGAATATTCCCGACGTTTGTTCTGCGATGGTGCGCTGGTGAGCTTTGATCGGTGGCACCCAGTATGGGGCTCCGTGCCCTCTGAGCTTGAGTTTTTAACAAAGCTTACCTTCCACGGCATGCCTCGACGTGCTTGGAATAGCGAGTCCATGAATGAGCTTATCAACAACTTTGGAGGTGAGCTCGTAAGTATGTTTGTTCCTCCAGACAGCTGGGCTCTGACAGTTATGGCATGGATGAAGAAGTCGTACACCATATCGAAGGTGATTGGTGTTGAGATACCGGTGCAGGAACCGGGGTTGTACTATTCATCGCCACCAAGGCCGTCGCTGACCACGTTAGGGATGTACCTGTATCGAGTGTTCGTGCATGTCGAAGAAGTGGTCAATCCATCAATCGAAGTCCTGTCACCGCCGCTGGTGCCAGGGTCCATTGACGACGTCCATTAGAGGAGTCAACGTCAGACTTTCCCCGTGTTGCTCGGAACGATGGATGGCACAGGGCCTACTCCATCGCGCGGCGGAGGCCACTGCTTCTTTGGGAGAAGAGGCAGGGTTGGCTTCCTGGATGTGCTCTAATTTGAGGTTACAACTGAATCTTGTCAGATACTAGTTAAATCCGAGCTATGGGTGTGAAGCACTGATGTGCCAGTACATTTGATTGTGACATGTTCTAATTTTGTACCTGAACTTTTTTAGAAAGGGTTGTACGTCAACTTAATGTGCTAGCAGAACTTATTGTGGTGTTTGTCTGTTTTCTTTGCACGGCATTGAAGATATTAACCCGTCATTGATAAAGATGATGAACCATTATGTACGAGTTCGTTGGTTTCAACGTAGCCCTACCCGTAGCGTCCACTGCTTCCATCCTGATTGTGCCGCCTGCGTGAAATTTTTGTATGCAAGTTCACTGTGCTATGATGTTCTATATGATTATGTCAACTATATAAGTTTTTACTGAGCATCAGCAATGCATATGGGTGAAAGATGTATTTACAAGCATCGACCGATGGGTCTCTCTCTCTCTCACACACACACATGCACACACGCACAAGTGGGACCCGTTGAATTATTTCTTTGCTCGTGACAGCTTTTAATTAGGTTCCACTATAATCTAACTTTTTTCTTAACTTATTAGTTGAGCTCAGTGACTTCAAAAAGTTGTACAGAAGCCTTGTTTGGGCCTTTCCGGTGTCGCTGAATGTGGGCTGAGTAGCCATGTTAAGTTGTACTGTACTACACAGGCCTTTTTTTAACATGAGCAATGCAACTGGGCCGACAGTTGTACACAATATCCGAGTCAACTTGTTATTCTCCGCCCCGCTGGGCTGCAGACTTTCCTAGGAGGTATGCATTAGGCTTAACAAGAAAATGGACTTTAAGAAATAATAAATGGGATGTCATTATAATAACTGGGCAGTAACTATAAAAATGCACCAAACGCGTAATTAGTTTTAAAAAAATATTATTTTTGGAATTTGAAAATTTTAATTTTATTACTTGTTGCGCGCGCAATATTTCGTTGGATTTTAACGTAATACAAATTTATTTTGAAATTATATTTAATCTGACTAGAAATTTCGGATAAAAATATTTCGGATCCTAGAAAAATGTGGGAAATATTTTTGAATTCTGTTTTGAGCGGTTGGTTGAAATTATTAATCTTTTTTTGAGGAATGGTTGAAATTATTAATCATTGTCTTTGCTAGAAAATAGGCTGTACTTTTAAGAAACTGTAAATGGGCTGTAGTAAATTCCATTAGAATTAAAAAATGGGTTGTACATTCTTACAAATCGCAAATGGGCTATATGTTCTCTGCCACACACTTGTGGGCCTTCTAAGTTGACGCGTCCCCTAAAAAAATCTAAGTTGACGCGTATGCAAGGCTTTGTCAACAACACATTGTTCTGCCAGCTGTGGCCGTTGGATGTCCATCCAACGGATGTCGTGCTTCTTCTTCAATCTAGGATATTCTTGCTTCAGCCGCCCAAAAAATGATTCCTCCCCCTGACATCTGGGACGCACCATTACGGAGGCTGACCCGTGGGCCTGCTAAGTAGACGCGTACCAAGGGCTTTGTCAACTTAGTCAATATAAATGATTCTAGCTGTAGTGACCATACGATGTCCGTACAAAAGCCATAGTGCTTCTTCAACCTTTGGTCTTCTTGCCCCAGCCGCCCAAAGCAACGCCGGTCGTGCTGCGTGCTCCTGCCTCCCGTGGCCGGCTTTGATGCCGCAGAGGCCTCACCGCCCCCTACTACTCCCACCGCTGGCCGGGCCATCCCTCTACTCACCCACACCCCCTGTTATTCTGTGGTGACGGCAGCCTCACACCGCAGCGAACTAGTGAACCCTCATACACCTCTACGCGTGGGCATCCACTGCCGCGTCTTCCCCGGCTCCGCGTCGTCCCCTTCCTAGGCCTCGCCATCATCCACCGCCCTGGTGCCCTCGGTGCGGCGTGGTCAACGTGGTCAAGGAACGGCTTCCAACGGACATGGACTGTACGTGGAGAGGCTGACAGCCGGGTCCACGGCCGCAGCAAGGAAGTGCCTCCTTATTACATGGAAAATAATGATCCCTCCACCTGACATCAGGTTCCCACCGAACGGGCAACCGTATTTTGTGAAAAAAAACATTTCCCCCTGACTGCTGGGACCTACCAGCTACATCTTCACACGCAAGGAAGTGCGTCCGGGCAAAAAAATGATTCGCCCCCCTGACTGCTGGGACCCACCAGCTACATCTTCGCACGCAAGGAAGTGCCTGACAGTCGGGACCCACCTGGTCGAAGCGTACGTAGTGTTGTCATTCTGGTCGCGAACGTGTACGTACATACTGGTCGATGTAGAGGAGCGCACATGTCGTAGTAGAGGCACACACGTAGCATGTACACGTACGTACAGCGGCCAGTGTGCAAGAAAGAAAATACGGCCACATACGTACATACGGGTGGGGTCTCGAACGCCTACTCGCGCATACGTACGGTCAGGGCTCGTGTACATGGCTGGGTCGGAACGGAGAAGCAACATTGTCATTGCCCGCAAAAAAACAACAACAGCGTCGTTGTCATGTTCATGGGGAGGCAACGGAATGCGTCGTGTTCATCAGGAGGCAACGGAACGCGTGGGAGCCAACCGGCTTGGACGGAACAGCCGATGGAAACGAGGCCTCGCGTACCGCAGAACGGAGGAAATGGCCTTGTGTTCGACCGGACATGTTCGAAACGGGATCCTGTTCATCATGAGGGGTCTGGCGTACCGCAAAACGGAGGAAATGGACCTCCTACGGTCGAAATGGGGTCATGTTGATCGAGGGGGTGTGGCGTATCGCAAAACGGGACTCCATGGGATATTGTTCATCTCCACCATCGACCCCCTCCAGCTTCCACAGGCTACTGTTCATCCAGCCCTCCACGGGGTCGTCCTGTTCATCCAGCCCTCCACGGGGTCCTGTTCATCCAGCCCCAACCGGCTTGATCGAACGGGGTCCTGTTTATCTAGAGGCAACACCACGGGGTCATGTTCATCCACCCCCACCGGGAACTGTTCATCCAACCCCCCAGCAACACTCGTTGTTCATCCAGAGGCAGCATCGATCGTCTTCAGTTAGCAGCAGTAGCGAAGGAATTGCTCGATCGGGTTTAGTTAACAGCCATCGATCGATCGCTCAGGTTCAGTAACGCGTAGCCTGCAGTGCAATCGCTCGGGTTCAGTAGGCGAATGCCTCGCTCGGGTTCAGTTAGAGCCCAACGCCTCGCACCCATGCGCGTGCATATACGAGAGAAACGCGCAAACCTCCATGCATCACTCGGCCCCGACCACCCACCGTAACCAGGAACACCCTGATATTTTCCTCGCCCTTACTTCTACCACGGTTTTTTCCGTCATGGACGGCCCAAAGAATGTCATGCAGCTGCGTCTCTGGCCCGCCCAGGATGAAAAGCCCATTTTCTATCATGATTTTTTGTCATAGAAGTAGGAGCCCACCACATCTATGATGATACCGGGTTTTGTAATAATTATCGTCACAGAAGTGTCATAAGTATGACAGAAAAAAAATTCGCTCGGCCCAAAATGTCACGGATGTGTCTTTTTGTTGTAGTGACTGGTTCGGGCCACCGTTGTGGTGTAATACCCTACTCTAGTGTGGTGTGGTGGATTGCCTCTTGGGCTATGGATGAACAGTTACAAGGGAAGAACAGCCTCCTGAGGAGAGGTGTTCTTGTGTTTGGTGAGCTTGTGCGGTTTAGGATGATCTGGATCATCTCCCCGTTATGGTGGTGGCTAGTCCTATTTATAGAGGCCCTGGTCCTCTCCCCAAATATTTAGCGGGAAGGGATCCCACAACGGTGAAATTCGAAGGGAGGAAACTAGTACAAGTTATCCTGACAAAAGTAGTCTTTGCCTGCGAAAGGCTCTGGTGGTGACGCCATCTTGGGCTCCACGGTGACATCCATCCAGCCGTCCTGCTGGTCTTGGTCTTGTTGCACCGATATGGAAACCTTTGCCTGATGCCTCGGGACTCCTCGCCTGCGCTTGCCCCTTTAGCACGGAAGAGGAAATGAGGACACTGTGCATGCTGGAGCCCACCTGGTCTTGATCGTCATGGCTTGCGTCGCCTTGCCTTGATTTCTCCACAACTCGCGAGCCATCCTGGTAAGGCCGCCCCTGAGGAGGTCTTGCATCGTCCGCCTCGCGAGGGTCTTGGGTGTTTGCTCGTGAAGATGGGCCCTATGGGGCCGCTGGAGGAGCCACGCTGTGGGCCGCAGGCAGGCATGTCTGGGGACCCCCATTCCCAAAACGTCGACACTAGCCCCTGGGCCCAAGGCGCACTCGGGCTTGGCTTCGAGGCGAAGCCAAAGGGCAAGTGCGAAGCACCGCGGGCCCCAACAGCCTGCGGCCTTGCTCGACGCGTGGCGACTGATTGGACGTGGGCGTCTCCGCTTCCCCACGCAGCCTCGGCAACTGCCTGACTTGACAAAAGACTGGTGCGGGCTACGCTCGTCTGCATTGCTTTCCTCCGCCTTGCTCCTGATCCCCTTTCTCGCCCCTTGCTTCCGAAACCTGCAGATCTGCTCTGATCTCCTTCCAAGCTTCCGTCCAATGGCTCCCCAAAAGACCAAGGTTGACTCGCCACCCGCTTGGTACGAGTCGGCCCTGGAGGCGCCCAATGTCTCAGCGAAAAACCTTGTTGTCACGTAGCTGCTGACGGCGGGGGAGAACAACGAGAAGGGGGAGACCGCGCTCCGGGCAGGCTCTGCCATGCTCGAAGCTCCGAATAGCTCCTTCTAACCCTTCTTCATGGGCAGCATCGCCGCTGGCCTCGTTCCCCCTTCTCCGACTTCTTCTATGCGGTCCAACGACACTACGGGTTACAGGCTCTTCATCTCCATCCCAACTCCGTTCTTCTCTTGTCCATCTTTGCCTTCTACTACGAGGCGTATGTCAGGGTGATGCCATCTGTGGCATTGCTGCGCCACTTCTTCTACCTCCGGATCAACGAAGGCCATACCATGGGGTGCGCCAACTTCATCACAACCGGCAAGGCCAACGCGATTTCGAAGACCGGGAAGAAGGACTATGGCTTCAGGAGCAAGTGGGTTATGATGGATGCCAAGTGTGTCCACCCATGGCTGAAGCTACCGACGGGGATGCCCCGGCCTGAGAGGGGTGGTCCTGCGCGAAGCTTACCGACGAGCGGGCTAAGCTGGTGCTGGAGAAGATGAACGCCGACCTAAGGCCGGGCAGCGCGAAGGCGGCGAAATTGACGGGGGCCATGCTCCTGAAGGAATTCTTGGCGCAGCGGGTGGATCCTCTCCAGGCACGCACGCGCCCCCTATGGACGCTTGTGGATGGAGAAGACAACCTCCGCTTGATCCTGAAGGCCTTGTCCGACGAGGAGCTGGCCGTGGCCCTCCGTCTCCTGGTCAGAGACAACCAAGAGTATCCGTCGAATCCCGACGCTCCCTTGTTCCTCCGGAAGGACCGGGCGTAGGTCGTGGCCGCAATGCCCACCTTTGACGGGCGTGGCCTGGAGCCACCGGCGCCATCTGGGGTCCATGTAGCAACGGCGATAGTGGACGTATCTTCTCGTGAGTCCCGCAGGGACGGAGAGGAGGAAGACGAGGAGTGCGAACTAGTGATGACCCACAAGTATAGGGGATCTATCGTAGTCCTTTCGATAAGTAAGAGTGTCGGACCCAATGAGGAGCAGAAGCAAATGATAAGCGGTTTCCAGCAAGGTATTCTGTGCAAGTACTGAAATAAGTGGTAACAGATAGTTTGGTGATAGGATAATTTGTAACGAGCAACAAATAACAAAAGTAAATAAAGAGCAGCAAGGTGGCCCAATCCTTTTTGTAGCAAAAGACAAGCCTGGACAAACTCTTATATGATGTAAATGAAGGAAATATGCCCTAGAGGCAATAATAAAGTTATTATTTATTTCCTTATATCATGATAAATGTTTATTATTCATGCTAGAATTGTATTAACCAGAAACATAATACATGTGTGAATACATAGACCAACAGAGTGTCACTAGTATGCCTCTACTAGACTAGCTCGTTAATCAAAGATGGTTATGTTTCCTAACCATGAACAAAGAGTTGTTATTTGATTAACGAGGTCACATCATTAGTTGAATGATCTGATTGACATGACCCATTCCATTAGCTTAGCACCCGATCGTTTAGTATGTTGCTATTGCTTTCTTCATGACTTATACATGTTCCTATAACTATGAGATTATGCAACTCCCGTTTACCGGAGGAACACTTTCTGGAGAAGGAGTTTCTCTCGAAAGAAGTGAGTGGGAGGAAAGTAGAACTTGACGAGGTAACTGTACCTACTCCGTTATTGGGAAATAGTACATCACAGAAAACTGTTTCTGTGAGACCTACACCAATAAGAGAAGAAGTTAATGATGATGATCATGAAACTTTAGATCAAGATAATACTGTACCTCGTAGATCAACCAGAGTAAGATCCGCACCAGAGTGGTACGGTAATCCTGTTCTGGAAGTCATGCTACTAGATCATGATGAACCTACGAACTATGAAGAAGCGATGGTGAGCCCAGATTCCGCAAAGTGGCTTGAAGCCATGAAATCTGAGATGGGATCCATGTATGAGAACAAAGTATGGACTTTGGTTGACTTGCCCGATGATCGGCAAGCAATTGAGAATAAATGGATCTTTAAGAAAAAGACTGACGCTGATGGTAATGTTACTGTCTACAAAGCTCGACTTGTCGCAAAAGGTTTTCGACAAGTTCAAGGAGTTGACTACGATGAGACTTTCTCACCCGTAGCGATGCTTAAGTCTGTCAGAATCATGTTAGCAATTGCCGCATTTTATGATTATGAAATTTGGCAAATGGATGTAAAAACCGCATTCCTGAATGGATTTCTAGAAGAAGAGTTGTATATGATGCAACCAGAAGGTTTTGTCGATCCAAAGGGAGCTAACAAAGTATGCAAACTCCAGCGATCCATTTATGGACTGGTGCAAGCATCTCGGAGTTGGAATAAACGCTTTGATAGTGTGATCAAAGCATTTGGGTTTATACAGACTTTTGGAGAAGCCTGTATTTACAAGAAAGTGAGTGGGAGCTCTGTAGCATTTCTGATATTATATGTGGATGACATATTACTCATTGGAAATGATATAGAATTTCTGGATAGCATAAAGGGATACTTGAATAAAAGTTTTTCGATGAAAGACCTCGGGGAAGCTGCTTACATATTAGGCATAAAAATCTATAGAGATAGATCAAAACGCTTAATTGGACTTTCACAAAGCACATACCTTGACAAGATTTTGAAGAAGTTCAAAATGGATCAAGCAAAGAAAGGGTTCTTGCCTATATTACAAGGTGTGAAGTTGAGTCAGACTCAATGCCCGACCACTACAGAAGATAGAGAGAAAATGAAAGATGTTCCCTATGCTTCAGCCATAGGCTCTATCATGTATGCAATGCTGTGTACCAGACCTGATGTGTGCCTTGCTATAAGTTTAGCAGGGAGGTACCAAAGTAATCCAGGAGTGGATCACTGGACAGCGGTCAAGAACATCCTGAAATACCTGAAAAGGACTAAGGATATGTTTCTCGTATATGGAGGTGACAAAGAGCTCACCGTAAGAGGTTACGTTGATGCAAGCTTTGACACTGATCCGGACGATTCTAAATCGCAAACCGGATACGTGTTTACTTTAAACGGTGGAGCTGTCAGTTGGTGCAGTTCTAAACAAAGCGTCGTAGCGGGATCTACATGTGAAGCGGAGTACATAGCTGCTTCGGAAGCAGCGAACGAAGGAGTCTGGATGAAGGAGTTCATATCCGATCTAGGTGTCATACCTAGTGCATCGGGTCCAATGAAAATCTTCTGTGACAATACTGGTGCAATTGCCTTGGCAAAGGAATCCAGATTTCACAAAAGAACCAAACACATCAAGAGACGCTTCAATTCCATCCGGGATTTGGTCCAGGTGGGAGACATAGAGATTTGCAAGATACATACGGATCTGAATGTTGCAGACCCGTTGACTAAGCCTCTTCCACGAGCAAAACATGATCAGCACCAAGACTCCATGGGTGTTAGAATCATTACTGTGTAATCTAGATTATTGACTCTAGTGCAAGTGGGAGACTGAAGGAAATATGCCCTAGAGGCAATAATAAAGTTATTATTTATTTCCTTATATCATGATAAATGTTTATTATTCATGCTAGAATTGTATTAACCGGAAACATAATACATGTGTGAATACATAGACCAACAGAGTGTCACTAGTATGCCTCTACTAGACTAGCTCGTTAATCAAAGATGGTTATGTTTCCTAACCATGAACAAAGAGTTGTTATTTGATTAACGAGGTCACATCATTAGTTGAATGATCTGATTGACATGACCCATTCCATTAGCTTAGCACCCGATCGTTTAGTATGTTGCTATTGCTTTCTTCATGACTTATACATGTTCCTATAACTATGAGATTATGCAACTCCCGTTTACCGGAGGAACACTTTGGGTACTACCAAACGTCACAACGTAACTGGGTGATTATAAAGGAGTACTACAGGTGTCTCCAATGGTAGATGTTGGGTTGGCGTATTTCAAGATTAGGGTTTGTCACTCCGATTGTCGGAGAGGTATCTCTGGGCCCTCTCGGTAATACACATCACATAAGCCTTGCAAGCATAATAACTAAGATGTTAGTTATGAGATGATGTATTACGGAACGAGTAAAGAGACTTGCCAGTAACGAGATTGAACTAGGTATTGGATACCGACGATCGAATCTCGGGCAAGTAACATACCGATGACAAAGGGAACAACGTATGTTGTTATGCGGTCTGACCGATAAAGATCTTCGTAGAATATGTAGGAGCCAATATGGGCATCCAGGTCCCGCTATTGGTTATTGACCGGAGACGTGTCTCGGTCATGTCTACATTGTTCTCGAACCGTAGGGTCCGCACGCTTAACGTTACGATGACAGTTATTATGAGTTTATGCATTTTGATGTACCGAAGATTGTTCGGAGTCCCGGATGAGATCACGGACATGACGAGGAGTCTCGAAAAGGTCGAGACGTAAAGATTGATATATTGGAAGCCTATGTTTGGGCACCGGAAGCGTTCCGGGTGAAATCGGGATTTTTCCGGATTACCGGGAGGGTTACCGGAACCCCCCGGGAGGTAAATGGGCCTATTGGGCCTTAGTGGAAAAGAGAGAAGAGGCAGCCCACACTTGGCCGGCGCCCCCCCCTTTCCCAAGTCCTAATAGGACTAGGAAAGGTGGGCCGGCCCCCTCTTTCTCCTTCCCCCCATGAATCCTAGTTGGAATAGGATTGGAGGGAGGAGTCCTACTCCCGGTGGGAGTAGGACTCCCCCCTGCGCCTCCCTCCTAGCCGGCCGAACCCCCTGCCCCTGGCCTTTATATACGGGGGCAGGGGGCACCCCAAGACACACAAGTTAATCGTTCCTTAACCGTGTGCGGTGCCCCCTGCCACCAAATTCCACCTCGATCATACCGTTACAGTGCTTAGGCGAAGCCCTGCGTCGGTAGTACATCAAGATCGTCACCACGCCGTCGTGCTGACGGAACTCTTCCTCGACGCTTTGCTGGATCGGAGCCCGAGGAACGTCATCGAGCTGAACGTGTGCTAAGAACTCGGAGGTGCCGGAGTAACGGTGCTTGGATCGGTCGGATCGGGAAGAAGACGTACGACTACTTCCTCTACATTGTGTGATTGCTTCCGCAGTCGGTCTGCGTTGGTACGTAGACAACACTCTCCCCTCTCGTTGCTGTGCATCACCATGATCTTGCGTGTGCGTAGGAATTTTTTTGAAATTACTGCGTTCCCCAACAGTAAAGTGCTCCCGATGACACATGGGAATATCGTCAAGCTAGGTTTCATCACATTCATATGATTCGTGTTCGGTACTTTGATAATTTGGTATGTGGGTGGACCGGTGCTTGGGTATTGTCCTTACTTGGACAAGCATCCCACTTATGATTAACCTCTATTACAAGCATCCGCAACTACAACAAAAGTATTAAGGTAAACCTAACCATAGCATGAAACATATGGATCCAAATCAGCCCCTTACGAAGCAACGCATAAACTAGGGTTTAAGCTTCTGTCACTCTAGCAACCCATCATCTAGTTATTACTTCCCAATGCCTTCCTCTAGGCCCAAATAATGGTGAAGTGTTATGTAGTCGACGTTCACATAACACCACTAGAGGAGAGACAACATACATCTCATCAAAATATCGAACGAATACCGAATTCACATGACTACTAATAGCAAGACTTCTCCCATGTCCTCAGGAACAAACATAACTACTCACAAGCATAACCATGTTCATAATCATAGGGGTATTAATATGCATATAGGATTTGAACATATGATCTTCCACCAAATAAACCAACTAGCATCAACTACAAGGAGTAATTAACACTACTAGCAACCTACTAGTACCAATCCCAGACTTGGAGACAAGAATTGGATACAAGAGATGAACTAGGGTTTGAGAGTAGATGGTGCTGGTGAAGCTATTGATGGAGATTGCCCTCTCCCGATGAGAGGAGCATTGGTGATGATGATGGCGATGATTTCCCCCTCCCGGAGGGAAGTTTCCCCGGCAGAACAGCTCTCCGGAGCCCTAGATTAGATCCGCCAAGGTTTCGCCTCATGGCGGCGGAGTTTCGTCCGAGGAGATGGCTTATGATTTTTCCTCATCGAAAGACTTCATATAGCAGAAGATGGCCATTGGAGGGCCACCAAGGGGCCCACGAGGTAGGGGGGCATGCCAGGGGGGTAGGGCGCGCCCCCACCCTATTGTGCTTGCCAAAGGATAAAATGTAAAAAGGAAGGGTGAAGATCACCATGACTCTTATGTAAGGTGGGAGATAAAAGTAAAAGATAGGCCCTTCGCAGAGGGAAGCAGACGTTGTCATGCGCTTTTATGGTTGGATGCACAAAATCTTAATGCGAAAGAATGTCACTTTATATTGCCACTTGTGATATGGACCTTTATTATGCAGTCTGTCGCTTTTATTTCTTCCATATCACACGATCGCATAAAGCTTATTTTCTCCCACACTAATAAGTCATACATATTTAGAGAGCAATTTTTATTGCTTGCACCGCTGACAACTTACTTGGAGGATCTTACTCAATCCATAGGTAGGTATGGTGGACTCTCATGGCAAAACTGTTTTATGGGTATTTGGAAGCACAAGTAGTATCTATACTTAGCGCGATGAATTTGGCTAGCATGAGGGGGAAAGGCAAGCTCAACCATGTTGGATGATCCATGACAATATAATTTATCTCAGATGTAAGAAAACATAACCCATTACGTTGTCTTCCTTGTCCAACATCAACTCTTCAGCATGTCATATTTTAATGAGTGCTCGCAATCATAAAAGATGTCTGAGATAGCGTATTTATATGTGAAGACCTCTCTTTCTTTATTACTTCCTATTAATTGCAATGATGACCAAAACTATGTTTGTCAACTCTCAACAACTTGTATTCATCATACTTTTTCTATGTGAGCTCATTACTCTCCATAAGATCCATATGATCTCTTTGTTTCATTTTTTATTTATTTCTCTTTTCTTTTATTCACTTAGGATCATGGCAAAGTAATCAAGCCCTTGACTCAACACTAATCTTTATTATATATAGCTCACGGACTCGATTACATAGAGGGATCATAAAGCAAAACTCAAAACTAGATCATGCCATAAACTTTATTCTACTAGATCAAGATATTACCAAAAGGATCAAACTAAGAAAAATTGTAAATACAAAAGTGATGGTGATACGATACCGGGGCACTCCCCCAAGCTTGGCAGTTGCCAAGGGGAGTGCCCATACCAGATACTCAATTCTTCTTTGTTGGTGGAGAAGGTGATGGTTTTGTTGATGGCGTAGGTTTCTTCCTTAATTTATGCTTGAGGACAGAGTTTTGGTCCCTTAGGTCATCGATCTGCTACTCTAGGCTTAGTATCTTTTTGCATAGTTCCTGCTTGTTTTCCTGCAAGAGGCGGAAAGGGATAAACTCCATCTTAGGTTTCTTTACACTATCCGGGAGGCTTGACCTTTTGAACTCCACATGCATGTCCCCAGGTTGAGGTAATGGGACTTCGTCTTCTTCTGAGCTTGTTTCCTCCCTTCCCTTGGTTTCATAGTCCTCTTCTTCTTCCGTCGTCCAACCACAATGCTCCACATCCCCATAGACCTTAGGATCTGCAAGGTAATCAGCCACATAGCTTTCTCCTTCCAAATCCTGGGACAACATGTTGCTCTAATCTGCAGCCGGACAACTCAAAACAAAAGCAGAGAATATTGCCGTGATACAGGAGTCAAAACCTTTGGGAGATTATATAATGAATTTTTACCGACCAAATTACGTGTCGTGTAAGAAAACGGAGTCCGGAGAGCGCACGAGGTGCCCACGAGGTAGGGGGGCGCACCCTCCACCCTCATGGAGGCCTCGTATCCTTCCCGAACTACTTCTTATTTTTCTATTTTTCTAAATATTCCAAAACGGAGAAATATTGCCTTAAAAATGGTTTTGGAGTCGGTTTACTTACCGTACCACATACATATTCCTTTTCGGAGTCTGAAACATTCAGGAAAGTGTCCCTTATGTATTCCTCCAGGGTTACGGTTTCAATAACATTGGTTTCAACATTTATGGGATTACCTGAGATATAATGTTTGATTCTTTGACCGTTCACCACCTTCGGGTTTGTGCCTTCGAAGTTGTTGATTTTTATGGCACCGGAACGATAGACCTCCGCGATAACGTAAGGACCTTCCCATTTAGAGAGAAGTTTTCTTGAAAAAAAATCTTAAACGAGAGTTGTATAGCAATACATAATCACCTACATTAAACTCACGCTTTTGTATCCTTTTATCATGCCATCTTTTATCTTTTTCTTTAAACAACTTGGCATTTTCGTAGGCTTGGGTTCTCCATTCATCGAGTGAGCTAATATCAAATAAGCTCTTCTCACTGGCAAGTTTAAAATCATAATTGAGCTCTTTAATAGCCCAATATGCCTTGTGTTCTAGTTCGAGAGGTAAGTGACATGCTTTTCCATAAACCATTTTATACGGAGACATACCCATATGATTTTTATATGCAGTTCTATAGGCCCATAATGCATCATCAAGTTTCTTGGACCAATTTTTTCTAGATCTATTAACAGTCTTTTGCAAAATTAATTTGAGTTCTCTATTGCTCAATTCTACTTGACCACTGGACTGTGGGTGATAAGGAGATGCAATTCTATGATTAACATCATATTTAGCAAGCATTTTACGGAAAGCACCATGAATAAAATGTGAACCACCATCAGTCATTAAATATCTAGGGACTCCAAATATTGTAAAAATAACTTCTTTAATCATTTTAATAGAAGTATTATGATCAACACTACTAGTTGTAATAGCTTCTACCCACTTAGTAACGTAATCAACAGCAACTAAAATATGTGTATAACCATTAGAGGTAGGAAAAGGTCCCATATAGTCAAAGCCCCAAACATCAAATGGTTCAATAACGAGTGAATAGTTCATAGGAATTTCTTGACGTCTACTAATATTACCAATTCTTTGACATTCATCACAAGATAAGACAAACTTACAGGCATCCTTGAAGAGAGTAGGCCAATAAAAACCAGATTGCAATACCTTATGTGCAGTTCTATCTCCAGCATGGTGTCCTCCATAAGCTTTGGAGTGACACTTGCGTAGGATCTGTTCCTGTTCATGCTCAGGTACACAACGTCTAATAACACCATCTACTCCTTCTTTATAAAGATGTGGGTCATCCCAAAAGTAATGTCTCAAATCATAGAAGAACTTTTTCTTTTGCTGGTACGTGAAACTAGGTGGTAAGAATTTGGCAACAATGTAATTAGCATAATCAGCATACCATGGAGAAGTATGAGAAGCATTTATGACATTTAATTGCTCATCAGGAAAGCTATCATCAATAGGTAGTGGGTCATCAAGCACATTTTCTAACCTAGACAAGTTGTCTGCAACGGGGTTCTCAGCTCTCTTTCTATCAACAATATGTAAATCAAATTCTTGTAGCAAGAGAACCTATCTAATAAGTCTAGGTTTGGCATCTTTCTTTTCCATAAGATATTTAATAGCAGCAAGATCAGTGTGAATAGTTACTTTAGAATCAACAATATAAGGTCTGAACTTATCACAAGCAAATACAACTGCTAAGAATTCTATTTCAGTAGTAGCATAATTTCTTTGAGCATTGTCTAGGGTTTTACTAGCATATTGAATAACGTTTAATTTTTTATCAACCCTTTGCCCTAGAACAGCACCTACAGCATAATCACTAGCATCACACATAATTTCAAAGGGTAAATTCCAATCAGGTGACTGAACAATAGGTGCAGAGATCAATGCTTTCTTAAGTATTTCAAATGCTTCTACACAATCATTATCAAAGACAAATGGTATATATTTTTGTAATAAATTAGTTAGAGGCCAAGAAATTTTTGAGAAGTCCTTAATGAACCTCCTATAAAATCCGACGTGACAAAGGAAACTTCTTATACCTTTGATGTCCTTGGGGCATGGCATCTTTTCAATAGCATCAACCTTGGCTTTATCAACTTCAATACCTCTTTCAGAAAACTTTATGCCCCAAGACAATATCTTCATTAAGCATAAAGTGGCACTTTTCCCAATTCAAGACAAGATTAGTTTCTTCACATCTTTGCAAAACTCGATCAAAGTTGCTCAAGCAATCATCAAAAGAAGATCCATAGACGGAGAAATCGTCCATGAAAACCTCACAAATCTTTTCACAAAAGTCAGAGAATATAGCCATCATGCATCTTTGAAAGGTAGCAGGTGCATTACATAAACCAAAAGGCATACGTCTATAAACAAAAGTACCAAAAGGGCAAGTAAAAGTAGTCTTTGATTGATCCTTGGCTGACACGGGTATTTGAGAGAAACCAGAATAACCATCTAGAAAGCAAAAATGTGTATGTTTGGATAATCTTTCTAGCATTTGATCGATAAAAGGTAACGGGTAATGATCCTTTTTAGTGGCCTTATTTAATTTGCGGAAATCAATTACCATCCTATAACCTGTAATAATTCTTTGAGGAATCAATTCATCTTTATCATTAGGAACGACAGTAATACCTCCCTTCTTAGGGACACAATGGACAGGACTTACCCACTGACTATCAGCAACGGGATAGATTATACCTTCCTCAAGGAGCTTTAGTATTTCCTTTCTCACCACTTCTTTCATTTTAGGATTCAGCCATCATTGATGATCACGAAGTGGTTTAGCATCTTCTTCCAAATTTATTTTATGTTGACATAGAGTGGGATAATGCCCTTAAGATCATCAAGAGTATACCCAATAGTAGCATAGTGTTTTTTCAGAGTTTTCAATAATCTCTCTTCCTCATGCTCTGAAAGGTTAGCACTAATAATAACAGGATATATCTTTTTCTCATCAAGATAAGCATATTTAAGAGTATCAGGCAACGGTTTAAGCTCAAACACGGGATCACCTTTGGGTGGAGGAGGATCCCCTAGGATTTCAACAGGAAAATTTTCCTTACCAAATTCCACCTACCAAAGGCGCTTCACTCCCCGGCGACGACGCTAGAAAAGAGTCTTGATGACCCACAAGTATAGGGGATCTATCGTAGTCCTTTGGATAAGTAAGAGTGTCGAACCCAACGAGGAGCAGAAGGAAATGATAAGCGGTTTCCAGCAAGGTATTCTCTGCAAGTACTGAAATAAGTGGTAACAGATAGTTTTGTGATAGGATAATTTGTAACAAGCAACAAGTAACAAAAGTAAATAAACCGCAGCAAGGTGGCCCAATCCTTTTTGTAGCAAAGGACAATCCTGGACAAACTCTTATATGATGTAAAGCGCTCCCGGGGACACATGGGAATATCGTCAAGCTAGGTTTCATCACGTTCATATGATTCGCGTTCGGTACTTTGATAATTTGGTATGTGGGTGGACCGGTGCTTGGGTACTATCCTTACTTGGACAAGCATCCCACTTATGATTAACCTCTATTGCAAGCATCCGCAACTACAACAAAAGTATTAAGGTAAACCTAACCATAGCATGAAACATATGGATCCAAATCAGCCCCTTACGAAGCAACGCATAAACTAGGGTTTAAGATTCTGTCACTCTAGCAACCCATTATCTACTTATTACTTCCCAATGCCTTCCTCTAGGCCCAAATAATGGTGAAGTGTTATGTAGTCGACGTTCACATAACACCACTAGAGGAGAGACAACATACATCTCATCAAAATATCGAACGAATACCAAATTCACATGACTACTAATAGCAAGACTTCTCCCATGTCCTCAGGAACAAACGTAACTACTCACAAAGCATAATCGTGTTCATAATCAGAGGGGTATTAATATGCATATATGATCTGAACATATGATCTTCCACCAAATAAACTAACTAGCATCAACTGCAAGGAGTAATTAACACTACTAGCAACCTACTAGTACCAATCCTGGACTTGGAGACAAGAATTGGATACAAGGGATGAACTAGGGTTTGAGAGGAGATGGTGCTGGTGAAGATGTTGATGGACATTGCCCTCTCTCAATGAGAGGAGCATTGGTGATGATGATGGCGATGATTTCCCCCTCCCGGAGGGAAGTTTCCCCGGCAGAACAGCTCTGCCGGAGCCCTAGATTGGATCCGCCAAGGTTCCGCCTTGTGGCGGCGGAGTTTCATACAAGGAGATGGCTTATAATTTTTCCTCATAGAAAGACTTCATATAGCAAAAGATGGCCATCGGAGGGCCACCAGGGGGCCCACGAGGTAGGGGGGCACGCCCCCACCCTCGCGGGCAGGGTGATCCCCCTGGTGAACTTCTTGCGCTCAGTATTTTTTATATATTCTGAAAACCTCTTCCGTGAAGTCTCAGGACTTTTGGAGCTATGCAGAATAGGTCTCTAATATTTGCTCCTTTTCCAGCCCAGAATCCCAGCTGCCGACATTCTCCCTCTTTATGTAAACCTTGTAAAATAAGAGAGAATAGGCATAAGTATTGTGACATAATGTGTAATAACAGCTCATAATGCAATAAATATCGATATAAAAGCATGATGCAAAATGGACGTATCAACTCCCCCAAGCTTAGACCTCGCTTGTCTTCAAGCGAAAGCCGAAATCGAGAAATATGTCCACATGTTTAGAGATAGAGGTGTCGATAAAAGTAAAATACGGACATGAGGGCATCATGATCATTCTTAGAACAGCAACTTACATAATTCTTGTCATATGATTTCTTATGCTAGAGTAATAATTCAATCACAATTTCAAGTATGAATCGTAAACTTCATTGAAAACTAACAAACTATAATCTCAGTCATTGGAGTAATTGCAATTTATCATAACATATGAAAGAGTGAATATATATAAGAGCTTTTCAACAAGTCCACATACTCAACTATCATATAGTCTTTCACAATTGCTGACACTCACGCAATACTTATGGGTATGGAGTTGTAATCGGACACAGAGAAAGATAGGGGCTTATAGTTTTGCCTCCCAATGTTTTACCTCAAGGGTGATGTCAACAATAATAGTTCATGAAAACTCACATCCAATTAGCCATATATACCAAGATCTTTCCAGCATATTGTGCTTGCCAAAGGATAAAATGTAAAAAGGAAGGGTGAAGATCACCATGACTCTTATGTAAGGTGGGAGATAAAAGTAAAAGATAGGCCCTTCGCAGAGGGAAGCAGAGGTTGTCATGCGCTTTTATGGTTGGATGCACAAAATATTAATGCGAAAGAACGTCACTTTATATTGCCACTTGTGATATGGACTGTCGGTGTCAAAACCGACGGATCTCGGGTAGGGGGTCCCGAACTATGCGTCTAGGTCGGATGGTAACAGGAGGCAGGGGACACAATGTTTTACCCAGGTTCGGGCCCTCTTGATGGAGGTAAAACCCTACGTCCTGCTTGATTAATATTGATGATATGGGTAGTACAAGAGTAGATCTACCACGAGATCAGAGAGGCTAAACCCTAGAAGCTAGCCGATGGTATGATTGTTGTTCGTTCTATGGACTAAAACTCTCCGGTTTATATAGACACTGGAGAGGGCTAGGGTTACACAGAGTCGGTTACAATAGTAGGAGATCTACATATCCGTATCGCCAAGCTTGCCTTCCACACCAAGGAAAGTCCCTTCCGGACACGGGACGAAGTCTTCAATCTTGTATCTTCATAGTCTAGGAGTCTGGCCGAAGGTATAGTCTGGCCATCTGGACACCCCCTAATCTAGGACTCCCTCAGTAGCCCCTGAACCAGGCTCAATGACGACGAGTCTGGCGCGCAGATTGTCTTCGGCATTGCAAGGCGGGTTCTCCTCCAAATTCTGTGTACCTGTTGAATAGTGTCCGGTTTCTTGTAAATGTAGTGCTCCTTGGCTTCTACGACCAATAATGGCCGTTTTTCATGTGTCAAACGAATACGAAAAGTCAGGGTGTTTTTTATATTTACACCCCTAGCCGCGTGAATGAGCCGCCTATTTAAGGGGACGAGGCTTTAGATCCAAACCACACCTTCTCCCTTCCACGAGTATTCATCAGAGCGTATCCGACAGAGGTCCATTCTATCATGGACGTCCGCCGCAGCTCCTCCTCTCGCCCTTCCAGCCCTCAGCCTGGAGATTGGAAGAGGTTCTCCATCCCACACAGCAAGCTAGTGAAGATCCAGACCAAGGGATTTCTCCCCCCGGCCTATATGGTGCCGGTTCGAGCCGTACTTGCCACCTATAATGGCAGAGAGCAAGCGGAGAGCGCCCCCAATCCCTCCAAAGGAGAGCGGGTATGCCTTGCCCCTTACTTAATAAGAGGGCTCGGATTTCCAATTCATCCGTTTCTCCGGGGGCTTTTGGAGTTCTATGGCCTCCAGCTGCACAACCTCACGCCTGCCTCCATATTGCATATCGCGGGCTTCGTAGCCCTTTGCGAGCTGTTTTTGGGCTGCGAGGCTCATTTCGCGCTGTGGAAAAGGCTATTCTGCCTTGTGCCCCGCTCTAAGGAGGGGTCAATATATCAAGTGGGCGGAGCCGAAGTGTGGCGCATCGCCGGGACCGGATATCTATCCGGAACCCCAAAGAAGGCGTCCGAGGACTGGCCTTCGGAATGGTTTTATATAGAGGACGTCCCGCTGCCGGATCCTGTCCGGATCGGCCTCCCTGAGTTCGACAGTGCTCCCCTAAAGAAGCGCCTAAGCTGGCGTCCACGGAGCCCTTAGAGGGAAAGTGACAGGGACATTATTTACCTGATGGGCCGGATAAGATTGTTAGCTCATTCCGGACTGACCATGATCGGGGTCATGGCCGCATGCATCATGCGAGGGGTGCAGCCGCTTCAGTATAGAGGCTGCCCCATGTGGGACTTCAACGGGGAGGACGACGCCACCCGCTACGGCCGTAAGGGGCCGGATTCGGCTGCCGCTCTAATAAAGACCTTGTCCGCTTTGTACAAGGGAGAAGAGGAGGAATTTCTCCGCGTCAACCCACGGGGTGGATTTTCTATGTACAACCCCCCAAGTTGGGTAAGTGGACACTTTTACTTGCCCATCCATTTTATATTCCCATTGTTAGATTTTCAGTCTAACGACTTCAACGCGGGAACTGTGCCAGGCTGTTAAAGAAATAAACATCCCTCCTCCACAACCCGAGGATCCGGGACGGTCCCTCGACCCGGCCTCTCAAGAGGATCCGGACTTATCTGTGGAGCTGATTGATGGAGTGTTTCATCAATTGAGCAAGGACAACGCCTTGGTGGACATTACAGCCGATTATCCAGGGCTACTCCCAGCCTCGCAGGTAACTGAGACCGGAGTCCCAGCACTTTGAAAAGGGATCTGTCCTCGCGTGTTTTCGATTGCCGTATGACAACCGTGTTTTGCAAGGGAGGTCCTTGAGACGGGAGGCCGAGCCTGCGGCGACTATCCAACAAGGGGCGGCAAGGCCCCGTGTGCTGAAAAGAACTGCGGTCCGGACTGAGGCACCGGTGCAAAGGTATAGCGCGCCGCCTTATTCCCAGGTGTTATTCCTACGAGGCATATTAACGCTCGTGCTCTCTTCAGGACGAAGAGACCTCGCTGGACTATATCCGGAGAGGCTACCAATCGCGCCTCCACCAGCCAGGTCCGGAAGCGGAGGCGAACACGAGGCGCGCTCCGGACGCTCCTCCAACGGAGGATGCGGACAGGCTGTCTGCCACCAATTCCGAGGTGGAGAGTGCCATGAACCACAGGCGTCGCCGGACAGTTCTTCGCGACGCTTGTTTCTCCCAAGAGGCATTGGATGCCTTCAATTCGGGAGACGCGTACCTCCGTGCCGCTCAAAATGGTCTAGCCAGAGCCACGGAGCAGTATGTGAAAGACATACGGGTAAGAAAATTTTGGTAATTATATATATGTACCAGTAGCCCCCGAGACTTGAAATAGTTAGAATAACTGATTTAAGGATCATCTGTTACGCAGGTTCTTGCAGAAAAGAATACCCTGCTGTCCCAGGAGCTGGAAGAGTGCAAAGCCCAACTTGAGGCCGCACTAGCCGCGGCAAGGGAGCCCAAGGAGACCCCCTCTGGTAATATACGCTTCGAAAGATAAGTATTTTGCGAGGTGCGGCGTGGGTGCAAATCTGACAAATGAAATTGCAGATGGCGCCGGATTAAATCCGGAAGTGCAACAACTCCGACGCCAGCTGAAGGCTGGTGAGAGCGTGCTGACAAAGGTGAGGAGGGAGAAGAACGATCTCCAAGATGCCAACACCAAGTTGGGCGTTGAACTGAAGGACATTCGTGCCCAGCTGTTGGACTCCGTGAAGGAGAATCAGCGGCTTCGACGCGGCATATATAGTAAGTGCTTAAACGAACTTTGAAAAAAGAGTTCGGCGAGGAAGTCGACTAACAGAGTAATGTTTGTAGGTATGCTAACAGGTCGTCCTGCAGAGGAAATGCCCGCTTCTACGGGTGACCTTCTTCCCGAGCTATCACAACTGCACGAGCAAGTTCGGCGGGTGATGCAATGCGTCGCCCAGGCCTTATGGCCATCCGTCTCCATGCCCGAAGGCCTTGGAGAGCTTGTAGAGAAGCTGAAGGGAGCGCGGCGGTGCTTCTGATTGTGGAAGATGTCGGCTTGCCGTCAAGGCGCCAGGGAGGCCTGGCCATGGTGAAGACACGGTACACGAAGGCTGATCCAAACCACATGGCCGAGGTCGGACCCGTAGGGCCCGATGGGAAGGAGATCCCTGTGAGCTTAGTATACGACCAAGTAGAGTTGGCCGCAAAGTATTCCCAACAGGACTGTAAACCAGACATCCTGTTAGATGGTATTGAAGAGGAATACAATCAGTCAGATTGACTATGTAATTTTAATTGACATGTGTAATGCCTTCTAGCCGGATTGTAGATCATTTGTCATGGCCGACCTTTTCGCTTCAACCTCAGGACCTGACGGTCCGGAGTGTGTCCGAATACCCTCGCGGTTATATAAGAACCGGGGTATGCATGGAGACCAGGCGTAGGGGTCATTAGTGCTTGAACACACAAGTGCCCAACTAGTTATGTTATATTACATGGTTAGTAAGAAACATCTTCCAGGGAGAATAGTTCCGTTAGGGGTTCCTTTCCCTGGGAGGCATGCCCTAAAGTGCATGTCCATTCTGCGAAAAGAGGCGCAGGAAAAACATCTCGGGGCGTATAGATAATAAAAAAAGATCATCTTTAGTTCACCGACCGAATATTCCCTTAAGAACGCTAGCTTTCGGCTTCACCCAGTTCGAGGTGCACATCCGGCTGACCCGGCAGTAACAATCGCAGAGGTGCTCCCTTTACCACCTAGCCGAACAATCGGGAACATAGGGGTAAGCACAGGAGTCAGGCAACCCAGCTTGGCCAAAACTTAAGTCATATCGATGCATATCATGGCGAATAAAAGGTACATGCGGAAGTGCGACACATGTGTTGGGCATGAAGCCCGTATAAATAAGCTTCTGTTTAAAGAAGCCCCCAGGTTTAATGAGCGCGGATAGCGTGTCATTTTATGAGCCTTTAAAGGCTATAAGAGAAAGAGAGAGGAGAAGGACAGAATGTAAGACAGAAAGTATGTAAAAAATGGACAGAGGAAGGAGACGAACACAGAGTCTGGCGCTAGGCATAGAATCTTCGTAGACGGGCTGCGTTCCATGGGTTCGGCTCGAGTCGGTTATCCGATGCATCTCGCAGGCGGTACGCTCCACCAGTCAGGACTTGGTCAATTATGAAGGGACCTTCCCACTTGGGCTTGAGTTTGTCCTTTTTCTTGTCCGGCAGGCATAGAAATAATTCGCCAACGTTGTAATTTTTGGCACGTACTTCTCTGCTTTGGTATCTTCGAGCCTGCTGTTGATAGAATGCGGAACGGGCTTTTGCCACGTCTCGCTCTTCCTCCAAGGCGTCCAAACTGTCCTGCCGATCGAGCTCGGCTTCTCTTTCTTCGTACATGCGCACTCGAGGTGAGTCATGAATTATTTCGCAGGGCAAAACTGCCTCTGCGCCGTACACCATGAAGAATGGTGTGTATCCGGTAGTGCGATTCGGCGTGGTCCGTAGCCCCCAGAGTACGGAGTCGAGCTCCTCTACCCAGTGCGTATTAGATTCCTTAAGGGACCGCACTAATCTGGGTTTGATGCCGCTCATGATAAGACCATTTGCACGTTCGACCTGGCCGTTGGTTTGTGGGTGATAGACGGAAGCATAATCGAGCTTGATGCCCATGTTTTTGCACCAGAGTTTTACCTCATCGGCCGTAAAGTTCGTGTCGTTATCAGTGATGATGCTGTGGGGGACGCCGTAACGGTGTACAACCCCAAATATAAAGTCTATCACCGGTCCGGATTCGGCCGTCTTAACAGGCTTGGCCTCTATCCATTTGGTGAACTTATCCACCATGACCAGTAAGTATTTTTTCTTGTGGGTTCCGCCTTTAAGGGGTCCAACCATGTCAAGCCCCTAGACCATGAAGGGCCAGGTGATGGGGATAGTTTGGAGGGCGGTGGGTGGCATATGGCTTTGGTTTGCAAAAAGCTGGCAACCGACGCATCGTTAGACTAAGTCCTGGGCATCTGCCCGGGCCGTCGGCCAATAAAAGCCTGTATGGAAGGCCTTGCTTACAAGGGACCGAGCTGCAGCGTGATGTCCGCCGAGTCCGGCATGAATTTCAGCCAGGAGGTTCCGCCCTTCCTCTTCGGAGATGTACCTTTGAAGGATTCCGGTAGTGCTTTTCTTATAAAGCTCTCCCTCATGGACTTTATAGGCTTTAGATCACCGCACTATGCAGCGTGCCTCATTTTGGTCCTCTGGGAGTTCCTGCCTGGTAAGGTAGGTGAGGAATGGTTCTGTCCACGGGGCGATGACGGCCATTATTACGTGGGCTGAAGGTGTTATTTCATTGGCAGAGCCTCCAATTGTGTCAGAGTGTTCGGTGTCGCGCAGTGCGGTAGGGTCCGGGCTGCTATTGCCAGGTTCCCCTTCCCATACTACGGACGGCTTGAACAGCCTTTCCAAGAAGATGTTGAGGGGGACTACATCGCGTTTTGCGCTGATGCATGCCTGGACATCTGCCGCCTGGTTATTTTCCCGGGCTATATGGTGAAATTCAAGCCCTTCGAACCGAGCTAACATTTTTAGGACGGCGTTGCGATAAGCTGCCATTTTGGATCCTTGGCATCAAAGTCTCCATTTATTTGGGATATTGCAAGGTTCGAGTCCCCGCGCACATCTAGGCGTTGAATGCCCATGGATACTGCCATCCGGAGACCATGTAAAAGGGCCTCATATTCGGTTGCATTGTTGGAGTCTGTGTACATTATCTGGAGTACATATTGAACTATGTCTCCTGTGGGGGACGTCAAAACGACGCCAGCCCCTAGACCGACCAACATTTTGGAGCCGTCGAAGTGCATTACCCAGTTTGAATATGTGTCGTACTCTTTAGGGAGTTCGGCCTCCGTCCATTCTGCGACGAAGTCGGCCAAAACTTGCGACTTGATAGCTCGCTGTGGCTTGTAAGTTATGTCAAACGGGAGGAGCTCAATGGCCCATTTTGCAATCCGGCCCGTCGCGTCGCGGTTGTTTATAATATCGTTAAGTGGCACTTCCGAGGCTACTGTTATTGAACACTCTTGAAAGTAGTGTCGCAGCTTCCGGGATGCCATAAATACCGCGTACGCAATCTTTTGATAATGCGGGTACCGTGACTTGCACGGAGTAAGGACAGTGGACACATAATAGACCGGCTTTTGAAGGGGGAATTTGTGTCCGTCCATTTCTCGTTCGACGACGAGCACTGCACTTACGACCTGATGCGTTGCTGCAATGTATAATAGCATTGGTTCGCCAATGTTTGGCGTGGCCAGGACTGGGTTTGTTGCCAAGATGGCTTTTATTTCGTCGAGTCCGTCCGTGGCTGCATCCGTCCACTCGAAGTGTTCAGTGCGCCGAAGGAGGCGGTAAAGGGGTAGGGCCTTTTCTCCTAAGCAGGAGATAAAGCGGCTTAGAGCCGCCACGCATCTGGTTAATTTTTGTATTTGTTTGAGGTCCTTCGGGATATCCAATTGTGACAGAGCTCGGATCTTGGCTTGATTTGCTTCAATCCCTCTACCGGATACAATGAAGCCCAAGAGCTTTCCGTCTGGAATGCCGAAAACGCATTTTTCCGGGTTGAGCTTGATGTCGTATGTTCGGAGGTTATCGAATGTTAGCCTCAAGTCGTCGACTAGAGATTCAACATGTCTTGTTTTAACGACCACATCATCTACGTATGTCTCCACTGTTTTGCCGATCTGGTTTGCCAGACATGTCTGAATCATGCGCTGATATGTTGCGCCGGCGTTTTTGAGCCCGAAGGGCATTGTGTTGAAGCAGAATGGGCCGTATGGTGTGATGAATGCCGTTGCGGCTTGGTCTGACTCTGCCATCTTTATTTGATGGTAGCCAGAGTATGCGTCGAGGAAACACAACGAATCGTGTCGTGTGGTAGCGTCGATAATTTGATTGATGCGGGGGAGAGGGAAGGGATCCTTTGGGCAAGCCTTGTTAAGGTCTTTGAAATCAACGCACAGGCGTCAGGATTTGTCCTTCTTTGGTACCATCACCAGGTTTGCTAGCCAGTACGGATGTTTGATATCTTTGATGAATCCGGCCTCCAATAGCTTGGCCATTTCCTCTCCCATAGCATGTCTCTTAGGTTCGAAAAAACGCTGAAGAGCCTGTTTGACTGGCTTGAATCCTTTTAGGATATTTAAGCTGTGTTCGGCCAGCCTGCGTGGGATTCTTGGCATGTATGAAGGGTGCCAGGCGAAAATGTCCCAGTTCTCTCGTAGGAACTCTCGCAGTGCGGCGTCTACATCAGGGTGTAACTGTGCCCCGATGGAAGCTGTTTTATTGGGGTCCGTTGGATGGACCTGGAATTTGACTATTTCGTCCGCCGGTTTAAAGGAGGTGGACTTGGATCTTTTATCGAGTATCACATCGTCCCTATTCATCGTGGAGTGCAGCGCAGTCGGTTCCTCAGCCGCTAGGGCTTCGGATAGCGCCTCGAGGGCCAGTGCGGCTGTCTTGTTTTCGGCGTGGAGTGATGATTCCGTTCAGCCTGGGCATCTTGAGCTTCATGTACCCGTAATGGGGTATTGCTTGGAAGACTGTAAACACTTCCCGCCCTAGCAGAGCGTGTTATCCACTACTGAATGGGGCCACCTGAAACGTGACCTCTTCGGACCTATAATTATCTGGCGTGCTGAACACCACATCTAGTGTGATTTTTCCTGTACAGTGCGCTTCCTGATTGGGGATTATTCCTCTAAAGGTTGTGCTGCTTCGCTCAATGCGGCTCTAGTCTATTTCCATTTTTTGAAGGGTTTCCTCATAAATGAGGTTCAATCCACTGCTGCCATCCATGAGTACCTTGGTAAGACGAAAGCCGTCCACTATTGGACTGAGGACCAATGCGGCTGGTGCTCGGGCTGTTCGGAATTTAGGTTCATCACTGGCGTTAAAAGTAATAGCCGTGTCACTCCATGGGTTTATCGTTGCTACTTGGTAGACTTCGGCAAGGCCGCGGAGTGTTCTTTTTCGCAAATTATTTGATGCGAAAGTCTTGAAGACTGTTAATACCGTACTGGTTTCTCTGGGGTGGCTTCCTGTGGCTTCTGGAATTAGAAGATCTTCGCCAATTTTTGCCACCTGTCGGAGTATCCAACATGCTCTAAGGCTGTGAGTTGGTGTGGCGCCCTCTGCACTTTGAATTTTACAGGGTCCATCAAGCCATCCTTCCAGTACGGTTCCGTGCCCTGTAGAGGGCTTTTGCTTTTGTGTATTGAACCCGGGTGTCTGACGATGATGCACCCTTTTATTTCGGACCGGGTTTGTATTCAAGGCCGGATTGTCCCAAAATTTTGTTTCGGTTTTCCAGGCGCTTTCCATCGCACAGTACTTTCGTACTATGGACGCCAAGTCAGCAAAGCGTGTAATATCACGGCGACTTATGGCGTTGAGGATTTCCTTGTCCGTGCAATTATTGCAGAAGAATGAAATTGCGTCTTCCTCGCGGCAGTCCTTTATCCTGTTCATAACCAGGAGGAATCTGGCCTAGTAATGATGTATTGTTTCTTTGGGCTCTTGCCTAATTTGGGATAGATCGCTTATGTACGGGTGGGTGGGTGGAATCAAATCCGAAACCTCACCCAATCTGAGACCCAGGGGCCAAGGTGTTTCCGAACTCGGATGTTGGGATTCTTGGATGCGGCCCAATGAATCTAGTCTGTCGCCTGACTTTAAGTTCAGGTCTTGAGTGATATCCTCCCCTCCGCGGGTATCCGGCTTGGAGGGATTGGGAATCCGGACATATCTAGTCCTTAAGATAGATGAAGGGTCGCCGCACTGTCCCTCTACCACGGCAACATGATGGGTGACCTGGGGAGAGTTAATCCCTCTCAGATCGGGTTTAGGCCCAATCTGGTCGTAATCCGTAGTGACTCCCAAAGCGGCGATGCGATCCAAGAGCTTGTTTAGGGAAGAGACCTCCATTGGATCTAGCTGCTCGGCAAATTCCGAGTTGACGTGAAGATTGCTTTTGATGACCCGAGAGGTCATCGTCGCCGCAGTAGCCGAACGAGCGGTCATAAGGAAACCGCCTAGCCGGAGAGTTTGGACGACAGCCAAAGCTCCCTTAGCAACGGTGGCGTCTTTAAAGATGGGATGAGGCATCCTTCCTGATGGCGACGGCACAGAGGAACTCTCAATGAAAGCACCAATGTTGGTGTCAAAACCGGCGGATCTCGGGTAGGGGGTCCCGAATTGTGCGTCTAGGTCGGATGGTAACAGGAGGCAGGGGACACGATGTTTTACCCATGTTCGGGCCCTCTTGATGGAGGTAAAACCCTATGTCCTGCTTTATTAATATTGATGATGTGGGTAGTACAAGAGTAGATCTACCACGAGATCAGAGAGGCTAAACCCTAGAAGCTAGCCTATGGTATGATTGTTGTTCGTTCTACGGACTAAAACTCTCCGGTTTATATAGACACCGGAGAGGGCTAGGGTTACACAGAGTTGGTTACAATGGTAGGAGATCTACATATCCGTATCGCCAAGCTTGCCTTCCACGCCAAGGAAAGTCCCTTCCGGACACTGGACGAAGTCTTCAATCTTGTATCTTCATAGTCCAGGAGTCCGGCCAAAGGTATAGTCCGGCCATCCGGACACCCCCTAATCCAGGACTCCCTCATGGACCTTTATTATGCAGTCTGTCGCTTTTATTTCTTCCATATCACACAATCGTATAAAACTTTTTTCTCCCATACTAATAAGTCATACATATTTAGAGAGCAATTTTTATTGCTTGCACCGATGACAACTTACTTGGAGGATCTTACTCAATCCATAGGTAGGTATGGTGGACTCTCATGGCAAAACTGTTTTATGGGTATTTGGAAGCACAAGTAGTATCTCTACTTGGTGCGATGAATTTGGCTAGCATGAGGGGGAAAGGCAAGCTCAACCATGTTGGATGATCCATGACAATATAATTTATCTCAGATGTAAGAAAACATAACCCATTATGTTGTCTTCCTTGTCCAACGTCAACTCTTTAGCATGTCATATTTTAATGAGTGCTCACAATCATAAAAGATGTCCAAGATAGTATATTTATATGTGAAGACCTCTCTTTCTTTATTACTTCCTATTAATTGCAACGATGACCAAAACTATGTTTGTCAACTCTCAACAACTTTTATTCATCATAATTTTTCTATGTGAGCTCATTACTCTCCATAAGATCCATCTGATCTCTTTGTTTCCTTTTTTTATTTATTTCTCTTTTCTTTTATTCACTTAGGATCATGGCAAAATAATCAAGCCCTTGACTCAACACTAATCTTTATTATATATAGCTCATGGACTCGATTACAGAAGGGTCTAGTGGAGGCCCTAATGCAGAAGTTTCACGCCTTCGCCCCCGCGTCTTCGACCGGCAGTACAGGTGAAGGCGACGCCACCCAGGAGGGGCGCCTCTTGCGGGCGCCGGCGGTGTCCAGGGATGAATTGCTTGCGGCTCCTTTCCTGTTTAAACACCTGTAGCATGTACCATGCCTCGTGGAGGCGTTTAAGCTTGTGTTTGATACTCGGAGAACAATATGTCTTGTAATATTTGCTTTGGGATTTTGCGATTTCCTTCCCATTTGCTTTACGTTCTACGTCGGCAGAGCCCGACCCTATGCATACCTCAGCCGCCATTGGGCCGACCGGATCACCAGGACGGACCAAGGAGTGAGGGGCTATGTGGTTAGTTAGGCTCCTGAGTCGCGATGCTGAGGAGTCCCCCTTGACGCGCAAACAGCTTGTGGAAAGGAGGTGCAAGGGTAGGTCTAGTGTTCTACGTCGGCAGGGCCCGACCCTGCGCATACCTCAGCCGCCATTGGGCCGACCGGTTCACCAGGACAGACCAAGGATTGAGGGGCTATGTGGTCAGTTAGGCTTCTGAGTCGCGATGCTCAGGAGTCGCCCTTGACGTTCAAATGACCTTCGTACCTTAGCTCCGCTTGGGAGGGCGCGTGATGATCAGGTCCGAGGGACCTGGCGGGGTGGCGTATGCTTGGGTGTGACCCGAGGGCAGCCCTCATGCCAACTCCCTCGCACGACTCTCCCGAGGGGAGGTGTTGCGATGAGGCCAGACATCGAGCCCGGAGGCTCCCTGAGGTTGGTACGGCCGTGAGGCCGCCCTCAGTTGTTTATCACCAGGACGGACCATGGCACTTCCGCACTTGCACGGGCATAGCCGCTCCTCGGCAGTGTCGACTGCCAGCGCGGAGCATGGTGCTTCCACTGGTACGTGGGAGGGGACTCCCTACTGCGGAGAGCCCCGGGGACGTGTATAGCCCCGCCTTGACACGTGGCTTGCACGACAGGGCTGGAGGAGGTGTATCTAGGCACTCGTGAGCAAGCGCAGGACTCACGAGGCCCTACCTCAAGGTGGGTTGAGCCTGGTCTTGATTCTTGATGGCTAGGGCGGTCCTGCGAGATGGTTAGACAACCCGCGCCGAAAGGATTTCCTGAGGCTATCGCACGAGAAGGCCAAGCACCAACAACCCCAGGAGGTGACGTGAACGGGGTCGACCCGCTAGTCAGAGCTCAGTCGTTGGATTTATCGACGCTGCAGGGACGGGCCTGAGTACAGACGCCGTGCCCTTCTTATGCGAAGGATCCTGAAGAAAGATAATCGGCACGCGGCTCCCTTGGTGGGTGATAATCAAGTAGGTGATAACCATAGATGGATTATGCATGAGAAGCAAACTGGCTCAGGTAAACACAGGAACGATACATGCCACTGGGTCGGACCCAAGCGGCCTGGGGATGCTGCTGCCCGAGGGGCACTCCCAGCAGAGTGAACTGAAGATGCAAGCAGATACATGCCGCAGGGACGGACCCACGCGGCCTGGGGATGATGCAGCCCAGGGGGCGCTCCCAGCTAAATGAATTTGGAAAGATGTCACCTAGTTTGGTTGCCGAAGGGGTGTTGGGGTAGTTGAAGACGCGTAGCGAAGAAGTCGCCCCTCACGAGCCGCCGGGGCCCCAAGCCTCATGAGGCTCTGGAGGCTCGGGCGGCCTCCGGAGGACCGTCTCCATCTCCGCCAGGACTCCGTGATGCCTATCCTCCTGACCAGCCATGACGCTCCGCAGGTTGCATTGGAAGGCAGCAACCATGCTCGATAGGCCGAACAGCATGCGAACGTAGTTGTGAGGTGGACCTTCGCAGCATCCAACACGCGAAGGCCAGAAGCGCTCCTAAGATGTGGACCGGTTGAGCCCTGGGATGTCGATGCAGACGCGCAGCTCACCACCCTCACCTGGGTGGGGAGCAACGCCAGGTGGGCGGCGGCCACCGCGTATTGCTCTTGCTTCTTGAAGCTCCTGAGATGCCTTGTTAATGAACTCCTAGGCGCCAGGCGCTCTTCGCCTGGCGCCCTCCTGAGGGAAACGTGCCGCGAAGCACGCCTCCACGTGGTGCCCGAGTGCCTCCCTTGTGATGCTGGCCAGGTCTGAGGTCCTCCACAAGAGAGCCCCCGAGCCCTGCCCGGGGATGGCGCCGGGCGCGCCTCCCTATGCAAGGGAGAGAGGCTCCCCAGGCGTGGGCATAGATCCTGAAGTGGTGCCGCCAGAGGTGCCGCTCCCTTGAGGCCCCGCGTGGAGCAGCTGCTTCTTCTTGGGGTTGGCCTCAGGAGAGTACTGCGCTGCATTGCTGCCGGGGTCTTCGAGTGATGCATCTTGGAAGGCACGCTCGAGGGAGCACACCACGTCTCTTTCTTCGCAGGGGATGGTGATGATTCCGTCGCTTCCGCGCATCTTGAGGATGTTGTAGCCATGGTGGGCGACTGCCATGAATCTGGCCAGCGCTGGGTACCCGAGGATGGCGTTGTACAGCAGACAGATGTGGGTGACGTCGAAGTCGATGAGCTCGGTGTGGTAGTTGTCGCGTCGACCGAAGGTGACAGGGAGACGAACTTGCCCTATCGGGGTGGTAGAGCCGTCAGTCACTCCGGAGAAAGGCTTGGTAGGCTGGAGTTCATCGTATGGCACTTGAAGGCTGTCGAAAGTCTTGACGGACCTGACATTAAGCCCTGCGCCGCCGTTGATGAGGGTCTTGGTGACTTGGACATTGCTGATGATGGGTGAACAGAGCATCGAGAGAACGTCGGCTGTTACCACGCACTTGAGATGGTCTGCCGAGCTAAAGGTGATGGCGTACTTGGACCATCTGAGCGGGCGTGTGGCCTCGAGCTTGGCAAGGACTGCGTTCACCTCACATCAAACTACTTGAAGACTCATTGAGAGGCTGGGGCTTGAGCTCCGCCCAAGATGCAGGCGATAGCTCGCGGCTCTTGGAAGCCCCTGCCCCCCTCATCCTGTTGATGGTCATCGTTCCATCTTGGTGGCGGCAGCGGAGGGAGACCAGGGTTGCCCCGAGGACGCTCCTCACGAGACTAGTCCCTCCAGGCGCCCTCACAAGGTTGGTCCTGCCAACGATCCTCGTGAGGTTGGTCGCGCCACTCCTGGCGGGGCCCACGGTCGTCCCAACATTCTCCACCACGTCCACCTCATCGGCCGTAGCCCCGGTCATTGCACTCGGGGCGTCGACCGAAGCGTCCATCTCGAATGGCCCTGAGCTCTTGATAGTCATTAGTGTTGTGCGTGCGCACGTTGTGGAAGGCGCAGAACATGTGGCTACCCTTGGACGACTCGGGAAGATCTCGGCCGCGCTTGGTGTCTGGTTCCGCTGCGAGCACGGCCACTCCTTTGCGCTTCACCTCCTTAGCCTTGGCCTTCTTCTCCTCTGGATCCACAGCAGGGAGCTCAAGGAGGGAGAGGCGCCCCTGCTCAGCTCTTGCACACTTGGTCGCGATGTTGAACAGCTCCAAGGTCGTGCACAACTCTTCATGGATGGCGAGCTCCTCCTTCATCTTGACGTCGAGGACGCTATCGGAGAACGTTGAGATGATGGCCTCGTCCGTTACCTTGGGGATCTTGATTCGCGTGCTATTGAAGCGTTGGATGTATTTCTACAGGGTTTCTCATGGTTGTTGCTTGATGTGGCGCAGGTCACCCGCGACCGGAGGGCAGTCGCGAGTGCCCTGGAAGTTGGCGATGAAGCGGTCACGCATCTCGTCCCAGGAGGAAATCGAGCATAGGGGCAGGTTCAGGAGCCATGAGCGGGCGCCGTCCTTGAGAACCATGGGAAACAAGTTCGCCATGACCTTTTCGTCGACGTTGGCCGCTTCGATGCTCAGCTCGTAGAGCTACAGAAACTCCGCAGGGTCGGGGGTGCCATCGTAGCGAGGAGGCACATCTGGCTTGAACTTTCTCGACCAGATGATGCTACGCAACTCATGAGTGAAGGCGCGGCAGCCCGCCGTGGCCACCGCGGCGCATCATGGAGGCAGAGCTTGGTCGTGGTGCCCCTGCGTCGCCACGGCACGCGGCCCATGGCCCTGTCGCAGCAAGCAATCCTGGCACGGCAGAGCTAGGAGTGGTGGAGTGTTTCCTTGTGGACGGGGAATCTCTTGGCAGCTTCCTTCTTCGTGCGCGGGCATGTGGCGCGGTGGCTCGCGCCGCTAGGCCGCGCATCTTGGAGCGAGGACGCCGTCTTGACGCAGGGGAGGCTGAGGTGCTCCCTGAGCCGCACGCCTCGGTGCAAGGGTGCCATCTTGTTGCGGAGGAGGCGGAGGCGCTCCGTGATCCACATCGCCCGCGGCTGGGGGCGGGCGAGGCAGCGAGAGGGACGGTGCAAGAGAGCCTCCCGCGGAGCTGACAAGCTCGGCGATGCAGTCCAGCCAATCCTCATAGAGGTCGTCGACTGGACGGTAGCGCAGGAGCTCGCGCGCCATGAGCAGCGCGGCCTGTGCATCCATGGGTGTGCGGCGAGCGTGAGATGACGAGCCGGCCGAAGGCAATGACGGGGTGGCGGTGTTGTTTGTTTGCCGCCGGACCGGTGACGGCGTTGGCGGCGGGTGACGGAGAACGACGGGGAGGCCTGCCTACTGGGGTCGTCTGAGCAACACAAGCGGCGAGAGCGGCCCGGCGCTCCGCGCGAGCCCGGCGAGCGTCGGCCAGGAGCATGGTGGAGTGACAAAGCGTGGGTCGACGAAGAAGAAGGCTTCGGTGCCCCCCTACCTGGCGGGCCAAATGTCGGATTTTGGGTTCCGGCAAAACCCTTGAGGTTCGAACACTTGGGTGCACATGAAGATCTCCCCCTCCCGCTCTAGCTCGCGCACTCAATGATCTCACGGCCTAACTCAACGGACCCAAAGAACACGAGACACAAGATTTATACTGGTTTGGGCCACCATTGTGGTGTAATACCCTACTCCAGTGTGGTGTGGTGGATTGCCTCTTGGGCTGTGGATAAACAATTACAAGGGAAGATCAGCCTCCTGAGGAGAGGTGTTCTTGTGTTTGGTGAGCTTGTGTGGTTCAGGATGATCTGGATCATCTCCCCGTTATGGTGGTGGCTAGTCCTATTTATAGAGGCCCTGGTCCTCTCCCCAAATATTGAGTGGGAAGGGATCCCACAACGGTCAAATTCAAAGGGAGACAACTAGTACAGGTTATCTTGACAAAAGTAGTCTTCGCCTGCCAAAGGCTCTGGTGGTGACACCGTCTTGGGCTCCACGGTGACCTTTGTCCTGTCGTCCTGCTGGTCTTGGTCTTGTTGCACCGATATGGAAACCTTTGTCTGATGCCTCGGGACTCCTCGCATGCGCTTGCCCCTTTAGCACCAAAGAGGAAACAAGGACACTGTGCGCGCTTGCGCCCGCCTGGTCATGATCGTCATGGCTTGTGTCATTGGAACCTCGCGAGGTTTGCCTTTCCTTGATCTCTCCGCACCTCGCGAGCCAGCCTGGTGAGGCCGCCCCTGAGGAGGTCTTGCGTCGTCAGCCTCGCGAGGCTTGGACCCTCGCGAGGGTCTTGGGTGTTTGCTGGTGAAGATGGGCCATACGGGGCCGCTGGAGGAGCCACGCTACGGGCCGCAGGCAGGCAAGTCTGGGGAACCCCGTTCCCAGAACACCGACAGTTGAAGACTTTGTAGGCGTGCGAGTCTTTTCCGTAACCAGGCATAAAACCCTCATATGCTTTCCGTGCAAATTTGGAATTGTGATGTGGATCTCTAATCTAGCATTTAGCACCGAAGACTTTGAAATAACTTACATTGGGCTTTTTGTCAGCAAGGAGATCATATGAAGTCTTCTTGAGGAATTTAGGAAGATATACCCGATTGATGATGTGACAAGCATTATCAATTACTTCAGGCCACCATCGACGAGGTGTCTTGTATTCATCAAGCATAGTGCGGGCCATCTCAATGAGTGTCCTGTTCTTGCGCTCAGCAATTCCATTTCACTAAGGAGTATAAGGAGCAGATAGCTCATGAGTAATACCAAGTTCATCAAGATAGTCATCAAGGCCTATATTCCTGAACTCGATGTCGTTGTCGCTTCTAATATGCTTGATCTTGATGCCATAATTCATCATGGCACGATTAGCGAAGCATCCGAAGACGCCCTGCACTTCAGTCTTGAAGGCAATGATATGCACCCAAGTGTAACAAGAATAATCATCAACTATGATGAATCCATAAAGTGATACTGCATTGGTTAGCGTGTCATAATGAGTAGGACCAAGCAGATCCATATGAAGTAATTCAAAGGGACCAGTAGTGGTCATGATTGTCTTCCCAAAGTGCTTGGATCTTGTCATCTTTCCAGCCTCACAAGCACCGCAAAGGTGATCTTTGATGAATTTGACGCCCTCGACGCCAATGATGTGCTTCTTCTTGACGAGTGTGCTCAAATTCCTCATGCTAGCATGTCCAAGTCATTGATGCTATAGCCAGCACTCTAAAGCTTTTGCCACTAGACACGTGGCCGATTGAGGACCTAGATAGAAATCTACAATCTATAAGCCACCTCTCCTAAAGCCTTCTAAGACTCTGGACCTGTCAGATTCCATTAGCACAATGCATCTATATTTGCCAAAGATGAAAATCATATCAAGATCACAAAGCACTGAGACAGACATGAGGTTGTATCCTAGGGACTCGGCAAGCATCACTTTTTCCATGTGTCGATCCTTTGAGATAGCAACCTTACCTAGATCAAATACCTTGCTTTTTCCTTTATCAACATAGGTGATATGCTTCAGAGAGATGGGGGAAGGGGAGCATTGGTGAGGAAATTCCTGTCACCAGTCATGTGATTGGTGAAGCCACTATCCAAAACCCATTTAGTAGCTTTTGGGGTATCATCTTGTAGAAGCATTAGTCTCACTTACAAATTCATATACTTCAGTTGAAGAATATGATGATCAATTTTGTCAGTGAATTTCATCAGTAAGCATATAACTAGCAGCATGGGGATGTGTGAAATGAGGAATTCATTTCATCATGATTAGCTTGCATCCCAACAAGCATTATGTCAGGCTTTCAGCAAATTCATCAAATATTTATTGTGTCTGAAGACTGCTACCTCTTGAGCATGCGTTGGTTTTCCCTTGAAGAGGAAAGGGTGATGCAGCAAAGTAGCGTAAGTATTTCCCTCAGTTTTTGAGAATCAAGGTATCAATCCAGTAGGACACTACACGCAAGTCCCTTGTACCTGCGCAAACAATGAAGAACCTTGCAACCAACGCGATAAAGGGGTTGTCGGTACCTTCACGGCCACTTGCAAAAGTGAGATCTGATAAATATAATAAGATAAATATTTTTGGTATTTTTGTTGTATAGATTGACAAGTAAAGATTGCAAAATAAACGGCGATAGAAATAGCTAGTTGACGGGAAAATAATATAATGGAGAATAGACCCGGGGGCCATAGGTTTCACTAGTGGCTTCTCTCAAGATAGCATAATCTACAATGGGTGAACAAATTACTGTCGAGCAATTGATAGAAAAACGCATAGTTATGATAATATCTAGGCATGATCATGTATATAGGCATCACGTCCGTGATAAGTAGACTGAAGCGATTCTGCATCTACTACTATTACTCCACACATCGACCGCTGTCCAGCATGCATCTAGAGTATTAAGTTCATAAGAACAGAGTAACGCATTAGGCAAGATGACATGATGTAGAGGGATAAACTCAAGCAATATGATATAAACCCCATCTTTTAATCCTCAATGGCAACAATACAATATGTGCCTTGCTGCCCCTGCTATCACTGGGAAAGGACACCACAAGATTGAACCCGAAGCTAAGCACTTCTCCCATTGCAAGAAAGATCAATCTAGTAGGCCAAACCAAACTGATAATTTGAAGAGACTTGCAAAGATATTTAAATCATGCATAAAAGAATTCAGAGAAGAACCAAATATTGTTCATAGACAATCTTGATCAGAAACCCACAATTCATCGGATCTCGACAAACACACCGCAAAAAGAATTACATAGAATAGATCTCCAAGAGAATCAAGGAGAACTTTGTATTGAGATCCAAAGAGAGAGAAGAATCCATCTAGCTAATAACTATGGACTCGAAGGTCTATGGTAAACTACTCACACATCATCGGAGAGGCTATGGTGTTGATGTAGTAGCCGTCCGTGATCGACTCCATCTCCGGTGGAGCGCCGAAAAAGGCCCCAAGATAGGATCTCACGGGCTCAGAAGGTTGCGGTGGTGGAAATAGGGTTTCGTGGTGCTCCTAGATGTTTTTAGGGTATATGAGTATATATATATATGTGCAAGAAGTAGGTTGGTGGAGCTGCGACGGCCCCACGAGGGTGGGGGTGCGCCAACCCCCTAGGGCGCACCCTCCTGCATCGTGGCTTCCTCGCTGCATCCTTGACGTCCACTCCAAGTCTCCTGGATTGCGTTTGTTCCAAAAATGATCCTCACGAAGGTTTCATTCCGTTTGGATTCCGTTTGATATTCCTTTTCTGCGAAACACTGAAACAGGCAAAAAAACAGCAATTTGCACTGGGCCTTCGGTTAATAGATTAGTCCCAAAAATAATATAAAAGTGAATAATAAAGCCCACTAAACATCCAAAACAGATAATATAATAGCGTGGAACAATAAAAAATTATAGATACGTTGGAGACGTATCAAACATCCCCAAGCTTAATTCTTGCTTGTCCTCAAGTAGGTAAATGATAAAAGTAGAATTTTTGATTTGGAATGCTTCCTAACAAAATTTTCAAAGTAATTCTCTTTATTGTGGCATGAATGTTCAGATCCGAAATTCAAGATAAAAGTTTAATATTGACATAAAAATAATAATACTTCAAGCATACTAACTAAGCAATTATGTCTTCTCAAAACAACATGGCCAAAGAAAGTTCTCCCTACAAAATCATATAGTCTGGCTATGCTCTATCTTCACCACACAAAATATTTAAATCATGCAAAACCCTGATGACAAGCCAAGCAATTGTTTCATACTTTTGACGTTCTCAAACTTTTTCAATCTTCACGCGATACATGAGCGTGAGCCATGGATATAGCACTATAGGTGGAATAGAATGGTGGTTATGGAGAAGAAAAAAAAGGAGAAGATAGTCGCACATCAACTAGACGTATCAACGGGCTATGGAGATGCCCATCTATAGATATCACTGTGAGTGAGTAGGGATTGCCATGCAACGGATGCACTAGAGCTATAAGTGTATGAAAGCTCAAAAAGAAACTAAGTGGGTGTGCATCCAACTTGCTTGCTCATGAAGACCTAGGGCATTTTTAGGAAGCCCATCATTGGAATATACAAGCCAAGTTCTATAATAAAAAATTCCCACTAGTATAGGAAAGTGACAACATAGGAGACTCTCTATCATGAAGATCATGGTGCTACTTTGAAGCACAAGTGTGGTAAAAGTATAGTAGCATTGCCCCTTCTCTCTTTTTCTCTTTTTTTTATTTGGGCCTTTTCTCTATAAGTGCATCTAGTGCCCCTTAGTGATTTTGGTGTATTGAAGACTTATAAGTTAAGGGACTAATGCGTCTGTGAGCGTACACAGGTCTATAAGTCTATGAGGAGTTTGATATTTACAGGAAAAGTCGACCCCTAAAAATGAATATCTTTGACTGAAGATTTTGGTATTTCTGAAGACTTTCATGAAGACTTTGAAAGTGAAGAAATTGGTGTGTCCGTGAAGACTTGATATTCATGCGAGGACTATGAAGCTTGAAGACTTTCGTTTTCATAGTTTTGTTTTTTTCTCTTTCTTGAGTCATAGGAAACACCGTACTGTTAAAGGGGGTCGAGGAAATACTAAGGAAAAATTTCCATGTGATGCTCAACTCAAAATCCTACACCTACCAATCCCTTCGAGTGAAGCCATTGGAAATATCATACAGTTCAGTCAATTTATTCAGTGACACAGATGAAGTTCTTCTGGTCTCTGAGGAATTTGTCCTGACTGAGGACTTAGGAATTCGCGAGTGCGGATTGCCTACACAGTGAGGAACATGATAGCCCTGAGGATTTTGCTACTCAAAATTCCGACCGTTGTTGTGCTATGCGCCAGCTGTCCCAAAATATCTATCCACCTAACGGTCATATCATTGAAGGGCATCTATGTCTTATCATGTCGGGCTACTCCCTAAGCTATAAATAGCCGCCCCCTACAACCACTAGCTGGTTGGCTGCTCCGAGAGAAACTGATACTTGTCATTTGAGAGCAACCCATCCTCTGAGGACTTTGAGCGAAAATCATCAAGTGAGGAAAAACCAAAAACCCAAAACCCAAACACCTACAAACCCCAAGTGATTGAGCATCACTGAAGAGATTGATCCTGAGTGGATCCGATGCTTGTTACCTTTGAAGACTGTGCTTCTTCCAGGTGGTTAGGCGTCATGGTCTAGAGCATCCAAGAGGAATTGTGGATCGCCGAGTGACCGAGTTTGTGAAGGTTTGGAAGTCGCCTGAAGACTTACCACGAGTGATTGGACGAGGTCTGTGTGACCTTAGTTCAAGGAGAATACGGTGAGGACTGGGTGTCCTGAGCTGCGTGTTCAGGACTGGGTGTCTGGGACTGTGTGTCCACGAGTTTAAATACTCAGCCGCTCCAACCAGACGTACAACTGAGACAGCAGTTGGAACTGGTCTACCAAATCATTGTCTTCACCAAGCTTACTGGTTCTATTCCTTCAACTCTTTCATTTCCTCATAACTGTGTTGTGTGTTTGTTCATATCTGTGTTTGAAGACTTTGACTTTGACTTTCTCAATTTCCTTAGTTCAATTTCTTCAGTCTGTTTGTCTTCATCTTGTGTTATCCTGTGATTACGCTTCCTGTACTCTGTGCCTGTCTTCATTTCATCATGATAACTATGCTTGTATTCTGTTATGTTTACTTTTGAGTACTTATTCCACTGCTAGTAGTTCTTCGCTAAGGGATTTCCTCACTGGCAAATTGCTCAATGAAGAATTTCATAAAAATCACCTATTCATCCCCCCCTCTAGTTGATATAACGCACTTTCCATTGGTATCAGAGTAAGGTACTCCCTTGTTCTGTGTGATTTTGGTTTAACCGCATGGAGTTTTAGTTATGTCGACCGCAGGTATGATCAAGGTCTCTGCTGGGTGTCCTACCTCCGATGGGACGGACTACCCCTACTGGAAGAATAAGATGCGAATGCATCTTGAAGCAATTCATAACGATCTCTAGTATGTTGTGGAAAATGGTGTTCCCTTAGTCACACCTTCTCTGAATGCTGCTGATGTGAAGAGATTCAAGCAACTCACTCTCAAGCGAAGAATATCATATGTGGCCATCTGAGCAAAGGACAGTATGGTAGAGTGAGTGCTTTGGAGACATCAAAGCTTATCTGGGACAGGTTGTCCAAAGTGAATGAAGGAGTCTCAACTCAGTGTGACTCTCGAGTTGATGTTCTTCGCAATCTCTTCAACCGCTTCAAAAGACCCAACAATGAAAATGTTCAACAAACCTTCGATCACCTCACTGACATCTCAAATGAGCTTCAAGCACTTGGTGCCACTGACATCACCAACCATGAGGTGGTGAAGAAATTGTTGAGATCGCTTGATTCCTCATTTGACACTCTGACATTGATGATACAAGAACGTGCTGATTACAAGTCACTTGATCCCGCTGCTATTCTCGAGAGGCTAAATACTCATGAGTTCCAACTTGCTGAAAAGAGAGATCTCTATGGTTCAAGCTATGACAGATCACGTGCACTGAAGGCCAAGGTAGTATCTGAGTCCGAAGATGAAGACTCTGGTAGCAGCCTTGGTGATCCTAAAGAACTGAGCCATGATCTGGCTCTACTCGTGAAGAAGTTTCAAAAGTTCTCAAGACATGGTCGCCTTGGAAGATCCTCAAGGAGCAATGATTCCTCACCCAGTGACTACAAGAAGAGCAGCTCCAAGAAGGCTAGGGCATTCATTGGCAAGGAAATGGACTCTAAGGCTGAATCTAAAGAAAATGAGGAACAGGAGACATCTGAGGAGTCCGAATCCGGAGTGGCGAGCCTAGCTCTCACTACTGCATTCGTCAGCAAGTCTATCTTCAACACTGAAGAAAATGACCTCACCAACAAGGCTGATGAAGGTGATGATGACTACGCTCCCACCTATTGCTTCATGGCAAAGGGTGGCAAGGTACTCAAATATACCTCCTCTGAATCAAGTGAGAATGAATCTGATGAAAACCTTAAGCCCAGCTATTCTAAACTTGCTAAGATTGCTATAAAATAACAAAGGGCTTTAGAAAAGGTTCAAAACATGCTAAATAAAAGTGATGATATGTTGGGTGAAGAAACGGATCGCACTGAAACTTTGACTGAAAATCTTCAAAGACTTCAGTCCAAGCTTGACAAACTTCAAAGTCATCATAACACTCTCTTATCGGATCATGATAAGCTTTCTTATGAATTTCTTCAAAGAAAGCAAGACCTTGAGAAGCTAAGAGTGAGTTATGAAGATCTTCAGAAGGAGCGCGATTCATTACTTGCTCAACAAATCAGCGCTTCTCAGGAAGAATTTGTTCCTCCATGCTTGAAGTGCATTGAACGTGAATCTGCTAATTCTTAACCTGAATGTTCAAATGCTGCTAATGTTTCAAATTCTTCACATGCCTCTGCTATCACTAATTCCTCATCTGAGGACATTGCTAGTATCACTAACGATGCAGGGCTAAAGGAATTGTACACGACAGGCATGTACAAAAGCCTCAAAGGGCATCAGGCTCTTTGTGATGTGCTTAAAAAGCAGATCCTCAACAGGAACCCTAGGAAAGAGGGTATCGCCTTTGAGAGGAAACTCAATGCTGATGGTACATATTGGAAGCCTGAGCAGTACCCCAAAACTACATGGGTTGCTGCAAAGGGACCTCCAGTTGATCCATCTAACTTATCTGGATTTGCATGTGAATCTCCTCATTCTGATGATGAGTCAATTGACTCCAACTATAAACTATTCAAAAATCAGATATGTTGGCACTAACTGCAGGAACGGCTCCCCTATGAAGAAAATCTGGGTTCCCAAACGATGCCTTGAAAATCTCCAGTGAATGTCATCATGACGCCACCTGTGAAGAATAGGAACCCCAGATCAAATTCCTCATACGGACCAAATTCCTCATATGGATCAAAGTCCTCATATGAACATCATCATGCTAACCCGTCTGTTTCGCAGGGAAGATCTAAGGATTATGGATATGTGCATTATTCTTCAAATCATTATGTCCATAAGTCCTTGAAGAATTTCTCTGCTATCTCTTATGCTTACTCTAACCCATCTTATGTGAAACGAAATGGATTGGCTTCTATGCCATCCTTCTCGTATGGAGCTCGCAGAATGATGAACTCTTTGCCACCCCTTCAGATGTGGGTGGTGAAGAAAAAGAACTAATCTCTTCTGCAAGGTCAGGTCTCCAGACGCACGTAATCGTCTGAAGAATTTGCTGGAGACCTAAGCAATGCCTGATAGGATGCAGGCTAATCATGAAGAAATGAACTTTCATTTCTCACGTCCTCATATTGCTTTATCGGTTCTTTTACTTGATGAAATTGATCTGATGAATTGATGTCATATTCTTCACTGATGAAGTATATGAGTTTGTAAGCTGCACTAATTCATTTGCAGGATGATCAACCCAAAGCCACTGAGTGGGTCCTCGATAGTGGATGTACAAACCACATGACTGGTGACAAGAATCTATTGATGGATGCTCAATTATCTCCGTCACATCTGAAGCATATCATCTTTGCTGACAAAGGCAAAAGTCAGGTATTGGGTCTAGGTAAGGTTGCGATTACAAAGGATCGACACATGGACAAAGTCATGCTTGTTGAGTCTTTAAGATACAACCTTATGTCTGTCTCAATGCTTTGTGATCTTGATATGGTTGTTGTCTTTGGGAAGTACTGTTGTGTTGTGGTTATGGAAGCTGACAATTCCAAAGTCTTCGAAGGCTTTAGGAGAGGAGACCTGTATATTGTTGATTTCTCTACAGGACCACAACTAGCCGTGTGCTTACTTGCAAAAGCTTCAGAAGGCTGGCTCTGGCATCGACGACTTGGTCATGCAAGCATGAGGAATTTGCACCCGCTTGCGAAGAAGAAGCATGTCATTGGCATCGAGAATGTCAAATTCCTCAAGGATCACCTATGCGGAGCCTGTGAAGCTGGGAAGATGACCAAGGCCAAGCATCCAGCGAAGACTATCATGACCACCACTCGCCCATTAGAATTGCTTCACATGGATCTCTTTGGTCCTAATCATTATTCTGCTATGTCAAATGAAGCATCTCAATATGGCTTTGTTATTGTTGATGATTATTCTCTCTACACATGGGTACACCTTGTTACTTACAAACATGAAGTGCAGGAAGTCTTCAAACGATTTTCCTTGAGGGCTTCAACCAACTTTGGTGTGAAGATCAAGCACATCAGAAGTGACAGTGGCACTGAGTTCAAGAATTCTGGTCTCGACGACTATCTTGATGAACTTGGTATTACTCATGAGTTATCTGCTCCTTACACTCCTCAGCAGAATGGCGTCGTGGAGCGCAAGAACAAGACTCTTGCTGAGATGGCTTGCACTATGCTTGATGAATACAAAACGCCTCGTCGTTTCTGGACTGAAGCAATTGATACTGCGTGCCACATCATCAACAGAGTATATCTTCACAAATTCTTCAAAAAGACTGCCTATGAACTCCTCACTAATAAGAAACCCAATGTAAGTTATTTCAAAGTCTTCCGTGCTAAATGTTGGATTAGAAATCCTCATCACAACTCAAAATTTGCACCAAAAGCACATGAAGGTTTTATGCTTGGTTACGGAAAGGACTCGCACACCTACAGAGTCTTCAACAACGTTCTTCACAAAGTTGTCGAAACTGTAGATGTGCGGTTCGACGAAACTAATGGCTCGCAAAGAGAGCACCTACCTACTGTGATAGATGAACCAGCACCTGAGGAAACTATCAAGTTCAAGGCTACTGAGGATGTCATTCCTATTGAAGAATCTGCTGAAGAATTCATTCCAGAACATGAAGAACGTCAAGCTAATGCACCTGAAGAAAATGCTGAAGAAAATGGTGCTGAAGAAAACGCTGATCAAATTCTTCAACGTCAACCAGCTCATCCTCACAGTGCAAAAGAAGTGCAAGTTGAAAAGATCATCAATGACATCGAAGCGCCAGGTCCTCTCACACGCTCAAAAGCTTCACATTTATCTAACTTTTGTGGGCACTATGCTTTTGTCTCTATTACAGAGCCCACTAAGGTAGATGAAGCATTTCTGGAGCCTGAGTGGACTCAGGCCATGCAAGAAGAATTACATCAGTTCGAGCTCAACAATGTCTGGGAACTGGTCAAACGTCCAGATCCTCGCAAGCACAATATCATCGGCACAAAGTGGATCTACCGCAACAAGCAAGATGAAAATGGCCTTGTGGTAAGGAATAAGGCACGGCTTGTAGCTCAAGGCTGCACATAGGTTGAAGGAATTGATTTCGATGAAACTTTTGCACCTGTTGCTAGACTTGAGGCTATTCGCATATTACTTGCTTATGCTAACCATCATGATATCACTTTATATCAAATGGATGTGAAAAGTGCATTCCTCAATGGTAAGCTTGATGAAAAAGTATATGTTGCTCAACCCCCAGGTTTTGAAGATCCAAAGAATCCTGACAAAGTCTTCAGACTCAACAAGGCCCTCTATGGCCTCAAGCAGGCCCCACGGGCTTGTTATGATACCTTGAAGGAACTCTTCATGAAGAAAGGCTTCAAACCCGGTTCACTCGACCCTACTATTTTCACTAAATCTTATGATGGTGAATAGTTTGTGTGCCAAATATATGTTGATGATATTATCTTTGGCTATACTGACCAACATTATAGTGATGAATTTGCCTATATGATGAGTGAAGAATATCAACTGTCTAGAATGGGAGAGTTGAAATTCTTCTTAGGTCTTCAAATTTGTCAACAACACAATGGCATATTCATATCTCAGGAGAAATACCTCAAGGATGTACTGAGGAAATTCGGCATGCAAGATTGCAAAGGTGTCAAAATTCCTATGCCCACAAATGGCCATTTGTGCACTGATGAAAATGGTATTGACTTCGATCATAAGGTATACCGCTCCATGATAGGTTCTTTATTGTACTTATGTGCATCTAGCCCAGATATAATGCTTAGTGTTTGCATGTGTGCCCGATTTCAAGCTACACCAAAGGAATCACACCATAAGGCTGTGAAGCATATTCTTCGATATCTAGCTCACATAACAACACTTGGATTATGGTACCCCAAGGGCTCGGCTTTTGATCTCATTGGATATTCTAACTCTGACTATGCTGGTGATCATGTGGACCGCAAGTCAACATCTGGTACATGTCATTTCCTTGGACGATCTTTGGTTTGTTGGTCCTCGAAGAAACAGAACTGCGTATTACTATCTACTGCTGAAGCTGAGTACATTGCCGCTGGTTCTTGCTGTGCCCAATTGCTATGGATGAAGCAAACTCTCAAGGACTACAGCGTCAACATGAAGAATGTGCCTCTCTTCTGTGACAATGAGAGTGCCATCAAGATTGTTCACAACCCAGTTCAGCACTCGAAGACAAAGCACATTCAGATTCGTCATCATTTTCTTCGTGATCATGTGTTGAAGGGTGACATTTCTATTGAGCATGTGAAGACTGAAGAACAGCTAGCCGATATCTTCCCAAAGTCCTTGGATGAGAAGAGATTTAGCAAGTTGCGGTGTGAGCTAAATATCCTAGAATCTTCGAATGTTCTTTGAAAGGGACTCTCATCCTAACACTTATGCAAAATTGATGACTTAGATGTGCAACACATGAAGAAACATTTTTCTTGAATCAATGAAGAATAACACTCTTAGTGTGAAGAAATTAATGAAGAATTTGATTCTCAGAACCCTACGATAATTGTACGCGGTGTCTAAAATCATCATTCTTATACGGTGGATCATGCCACCACCAAAAGTTGAAATTCCTCAAATTATTCATATTCTTCAACTTTGCATAGTCTTCACTGGTTCCGTCGTTTTTCTTCATTGGTTATATATATATATATATATATATATATGAGTTTATGTCCTCTACAACATTCAGTTATTGCTATTTCTTCAAGTTGGTTCTCTGCTAAGTGAACGTGATCGGACCCTTCCCCTCTATGCTATACTCAACCCAATCTGTTCACAAATTCTTCATGTGCGTTCTATTTGAAACTCGTTCAAAATCTTCACTGTGTCCTTGTCAGCTGAAGAAATTGCAAACGGAACTTTAAAACCTATCTTATCGAAATTTTCGGCTTTGCCGCTCAAACCGTTCCGCATCGCACGATGCACTTATCCACTCACCCACGATCTCCACCTCTCACTACGTGGGTGACACATGTCATGCGAATGAGAAGGGTCAGGGGCACGTTCGCCCAATTTCTTTGGGCGAACAGTTATTCACCGTGGCTATAAATACCCCTCCTTCCCTTCCTCACTTCTTTTACTCCGCTCGATCTCTCTCCAGCTTGAGCTTCTCAAACCCTAGCGCCGCCGCTACTTCATCGCCGCCAGTGAGGAAGAACTTCACTACCTCGACCTTGTCGTCGACGTACTCGCGCCAACCGCGGAAATCTTCACTCCGCCGCCGCCGTAGCCGTCTTCCTCCGCCAAGTTAGGGCGTGGAAGATCTGCACAGACGAACTTTACATCTCCTCACTCCAGTTCGTCGTGTTCTTCGTCCAGGGTAATTAAAAGTTACTTTTACTACCCTTGTTGATTCGAATGATTATATACAAAATCTTCAAAGGTGTTTTTCTTCATATCTTCACACACTAAGCACCTCACAATTCATCTGTTCTTGATTCGTTTCTCTAAGCATCATTTTTCTTCAAGATTCCTCAAATGTGTGGATTTTTAATCTACACATCTCTGGAACCTAAGACAAAGAACGCTTAGTGAAATTCCTCAAGACTCATCTGGTCAAATTCCTCAAACTTGTTCTTTTACAAAACCTTCTGAGAACGCATATGACCTCTCCAAATTCCTCGCAACTATACTCTGTTCACAGGTACGCATCTCAGCTGCTGAATCACTAGGTTCTCATCAACTTAACTCATTTGCAGCATTCCTCGAAGAAAAGTTGCATACTTCTTCAGAGAATTCAATTGTTCAAATTCCTCAACTAAAGAAAATGGCTGATGGTAAGAAGCCACAGAAGGGAGGAAAGAGGCCTGAGGTAAATACAGCGTTTGAGATCCCTGATGACATATATGCTGGGTACTGCACACCTACTGAGGAAACCAAGAATGAGTGCAAAGTGCGCAAACAGAGGATAGAGAGGAGATGGGCAAGAGAATGGAAGGAGTACAGATATGTCACTCCTAAGTACATGAGGAAATTCGGACTCAATCCTCCATGCCCAAGAGCTCCATTGGCACCTGGCCAAATAGCAGATCCCACCAGCCTCAAGCGCGGTGAGGACTATCCTGATGAATGGGCCAAGCGCCAAGCCAAGCTGGCTAAGCAAGCCAGAGAAGCAGTGAGGAAATTCAGTGAAGACTCTGCTGCTGCTGCTGCCTCTGCTGAGGCCTTTGCTGTCAAGCCAAAGAAGGCTATGTCGAAGAAGCCTGCACGCAAGCCAAGTGCTTCACCAACAATGCCCTCAAGGCCAAGTTCCTCAGCAATGCCCTCATGGCCAGAATCCTCAAAGCCCTCACGGCAAATTCCTCATGCTGCTCCTGTTCCTCCAAAGTCCTCAGCTCCTCCTCCAAAGCCTTCAGCTGTTCCGACTAAATCCTCAGCACCTGTGCATCTCGCCTCGTGCCAAAGGACTGCCGGCATCTCCATTGCCTCAAGTGTCTCAGCTAGTTCCTCAGCTGCACCAAGTTCCTCAGCTGTCCCCTCACTGTTGAAGACAAAGGCCACTGCTAGACAAGGTCCTCGCTCAAGTCCTCAAAAGAAGCAAGTCGCTTTCCAAGTGTCGTCTGATGAAGACGAAGCTGATGATGATGAACTTGCAGAAATCATCAGAGACAGGCAAGTCAGGGCCGCTAGAGCCAAAGGATCAGAGGTGCCACTGCTTTTGGATCCCAAGCTGATCCTCAACTACATTGATGATTGGCAAAAGGACCCTAACACTCCCTTGCCTGACTTCAAGCTGACTCCTGGCCAGAGTCACATGCTGACCCACTTCATTCAAGAAGAAAAGTGGAAATTTCATAAGGCCAGGCAGATCAAGAAAGCGCAGTACAAGAAAGAGCGCTATCTGAAGAAAAACGTTGTCTGTATGACAACTGAAGAACTTGTCACTATTCAGACTGAGATTAAGAAACTCGATGATGACTTTGACGCATATCGCGCTGATTGGCTTGGAGCCAAGGTTCGTTTTGTGAAACTTGCGGATAACTTCACTTCAAATGTTGCAGCCCAAACGCAACAGGAAATTCCTCAGGCTGAAGTATCTGCTCAGCCTACTGAAGAAAATGCCAGCACCGCTGATGACAATTAGGCTGCTGAAGATAATGTGAGTTCCAGGGCTGATGACTGCATTCCAGCCGCTGAAGAAATTGCCAGGGCACCCACCCACTAGGTGTGCCTGAAGAAACTAAAGAACTCAAGGGAACTGCATCAGTTGTGCCTGAAGAAAATCAACTAGATTCCTCAGCTGCTCCTGCACCAACTTCAACTCCAATCCTTCCATCTGCATCAGATGTGAAGAAGACCAAGGCTGTAGAGCGTGCTGCAGTGAAGAAAAGGAAAGCATCAGCGGCTTCAGATTCTTTAGCTCCGAAGAAAATGAAGCCTATGACAAGTTCATTTGCAAATCCGATTGATGTTGTTCCCATCTCAACCAGGCCATCAAAGGACCTTGTTCCTTTTGATGAAGAATATGTGATCCCCAGCGGATCTGATGAAGAAACTCCTTCTGCTGCTTCGTCTGAACCGTTGGATGAAGAAATTGAAGTGGATGTGATCCCTTCAACACCTATCATCTCCTCGCCTATGCCTCAGTTCACAGATGAAGAGGCTGGCGTTAAAGAAATGGAAGATGAAGATGTGGACATTGGCTGCTCCACACCCGTAATCAGTGATGAATTCTGGGAAAGTCAGCATCCAAACTCTCCAATGTTCACCCCTCTATAGCAAATTCCTCAGTCCCCCACACAAACTGTTCACATGGGCTCTGAAAAAACTCATCCCGCTCCATCTGTCCATGAGGAAATTCCAGCCACTAGCGCTGAAGAAACTGCTGCTACTGAACAACCAACGACGCAGACTGCCACTGAGGAGGAACCAGAAATTCCTCTGCCTGAAGAGCCTGCGATTGAGATTCCTGAGGTCGTGATGCAACTCACTGACACTCTTCTACCGAAGCCAAACGATCCATTCTCACACAAGCAAAAGTTCAAGGCTGATGATTTCTTCGGTGAGCACGTATTCTTCGAAGATTACAACCCATATGACTCTGCTTGCATTAGGAAGAGGCGTTTCTGGACTGCTAGTCAAGCCAATTTCTATTCCTCAGTGTTGTTCAACAAGGAGAAGATCTTCTACCATGAGCATATTCCTCACGTGGATATGGAATCTCTGTCGTGCTTCGCACCAGTCCTCAGTGTTCTTCATGATGCTAGACTGCTCAACTTTTGCCCTGACATCTGCAATTGGAATGAAGAACTGATTCTTCAATTCTATGCAACGCTGCACATCATCGGAGATGCTGAAGATGTGAATTCATGGGTGCTGGACTGGATGTCTGAAAACACTCACTACACTGCACCAGCCTCTGAATTGCTTCGTGCTCTACCACTCAGTCCTCCCCTTGAAGAAGCTCGCTGCATCTATAGTGAACCTGAGCTCACACATCATTACATGCAGGTGCTGATGAAACCTTTGAAGCCAGGTCAGGCACCAAGAACCAAAATCCTCGTGAAGGAATTGTTGTACGTGCCCAGAACTGTCTATCATATTCTTACGAGGACAATCAGTCCCATCAAAGGCCACGACTCATCTGATGAGGAAATTGTTGGCATCATGAAGAATCTGGTATTCAACATCGTTCATGGCATTCCTGTCGATTATCATGATTTCTTCATGAGGACTATGGCCAATGTTGCACTGTCTCCGTTTGAGCTGAAGCCTTATGCACCTTGGATTATGAGATTCCTCAGGCCAAGGTCTTCACTCAACTACAAAGCTGATTTCCAGAATCACCTCAGCTACTTGCCCCCAATTGAAGTCCTCAAGCAGACATATTCCTCAGTTGATGGAAAGGGTGAGGCACCAGCTGTAATTGATGAAGTCATTCGTCCATTAGATGGTCCGTTTCGCAAAGCTGCATCATATTCCACCAATGATGACTTTGCAACACATGACTCTGCCAATGCACCCAAGTCCACTCCTCAAGCCACTGCTCCGCGCGTGATGACTGACCGTGAACTTCTGCTTAGTCTTCACCAGAAGGTGGATCGAAATCACAAATGGGTTAAGCGTTAGTTTGGTTCACTTCTTCACAACATGACTGCCACACACAATGCAGTGAAGAAAAACCACTACTACCTCCATCAAGTCTTCGGTCGCACCTAGGCAATCCTGTCACATCTGTATGGTGAAGAAGATCTGAATAACATGGGTCTTAATGAAGATTTTGACTGGTCTGCACCTCCACCGAAGAAATTCAAGAAGGTCAAGGTTCCTTCTCTAGTGGCCAGCTCATATTCTTCATCGCACGACACTGATGAACATGAAGATTTGGACGACACTGCGGCAGGCCCTACATCAACAAATGACCCCAACAACGCTGGCGCTCCTTCATCAACATGATTATCTTCAGGGGTGTTAGTCCTCATTTTCGATCCTTTTACTCATTCGATGACAAAGGGGAGAAATATGAATTAGTCTTCAAGCGGGTCTACTATATGGGCGTTTTTTTGCTAAGTTACAACTCTCGTTCTTCTGAAACTTTATTGGATCGAGTTGTAATCTTAAACCCGATGGTGCTCTAATACTTTTGATGCACTGTGCTCTGATACTTTTGATGCACTATTCGGCATGCTTATTCCTTGTTAATATTATTGCATGCATGCTGAATTTCATCAAGCACCATATTTCATCATGCATTTCAAATTCCTCATATTATATGTTAAATGCGTATATGAATTACAAGATATAGGGGGAGATCTCCATGATTCAACTCTTCAAGTGTGCATTGCTTCAAAAGCAAATTCCTCACTATGCACATCTTCAGGGGGAGTTCTTCTATATCTTGCAATCAAATTCCTCAATATCAGTAGTTACACTTCATATGTTTACCCCCGTTGAAAACTTAACCTATATTGTCATCAATCACCAAAAAGGGGGAGATTGTAAGTGCATCTACTGCCCCTTAGTGATTTTGGTGTATTGAAGACTTATAGGTTAAGGGACTAATGCGTTTGTGAGTGTACACATGTCTATAAGTCTATGAGGAGTTTGATATTTACAGGAAAAGTCGACCCCTAAAAATGAATATCTTCGACTGAAGATTTTGGTATTTCTGAAGACTTTCATGAAGACTTTGAAAGTGAAGAAATTGGTGTGTCCGTGAAGACTTGATATTCATGCGAGGAATATGAGGCTTGAAGACTTTCGTTTTCATAGTTTTGTTTTTTTCTCTTTCTTGAGTCATAGGAAACACCATACTGTTAAAGGGGGTCGAGGAAATACTAAGGAAAAATTTCCATGTGATACTCAACTCAAAATCCTACACCTACCCATCCCTTCGAGTGAAGCCATTGGAAATCTCATATAGTTCAGTCAATTTCTTCAGTGACAGAGACAAAGTTTTTCTGGTCTCTGAGGATTTTGTCCTGACTGAGGAGTTAGGAATTTGCTAGTGCGGATTGCCTACACAGTGAGGAACATAATAGCCCTGAGGATTTTGCTAATCAAAATTCTGACCGTTGCTGTGCTATGCGCCAGCCGTCCCAAAATATCTATCCACCTAACGGTCATATCATTGAAGGGCATTTATGTCTTATCATGTCGGGCTGCTCCCTAGGCTATAAATAGCCGTCCCCTACAACCACTAGCTGGTTGGCTGCTACGAGAGAAACTGACACTTGTCATTTGAGAGCAACCCATCCTCTGAGGACTTTGAGCGAAAATCATCAAGTGAGGAAAAACCAAAAACCCAAAACCCAAACACCTACAAACCCCAAGTGATTGAGCATCACTGAAGAGATTGATCCTGAGTGGATCCGACGCTTGTTACCTTTGAAGACTGTGCTTCTTCCAGATGGTTAGGCGTCATGGTCTAGAGCATCCAAGAGGAATTGTGGATCGCCGAGTGACCGAGTTTGTGAAGGTTTGGAAGTTGCCTGAAGACTTACCACGAGTGATTGGACGAGGTCTGTGTGACCTTAGTTCAAGGAGAATACGGTAAGGACTGGGTGTCCTGAGCTGCGTGTTCGGCACTGGGTGTCCGGGACTGTGTGTCCTCGAGTTTAAATACTCAGCCGCTCCAACCAAACGTACAACTGAGACAGCAGTTGGAACTGGTCTACCAAATCATTGTCTTCACCAAGCTTACTGGTTCTATTCCTTCAACTCTTTCATTTCCTCATAACTATGTTGTGTGTTTGTTCATATCTGTGTTTGAAGACTTTGACTGAAGACTTTCTCAATTTCCTCAGTTCAATTTCTTCAGTCTGTTTGTCTTCATCCTATGTTATCCTGTGATTACGCTTCCTGTACTCTGTGCCTGTCTTCATTTCATCATGATAACTATGCTTGTATTCTATTATGTTTACTTTTGAGTACTTATTCTGCTGCTAGTAGTTCTTCGCCAAGGAATTTCCTCACCGGCAAATTCCTCAGTGAAGAATTTCATAAAAATCGCCTATTCACCCCCTCTAGTCGATATAACGCACTTTCATTCTCCCCTTTTTTGGCCTCTTCTTTTTCTCTTTTTTCTTTTTTTGTCTGGTGTCTCATCCCGACTTGTGGGGGAATCATAGTCTGCATCATCCTTTCCTCACTGGGACAATGCTCTAATAATGATGATCATCACACTTTTATGTACTTACAACTCAAGAATTACAACTTGATACTAGAACAAAAATATGACTCTATGTGAATGCCTCCGGCGGTGTACCGGGATATGCGATGAATCAAGAGTGACATGTATGAAAGAATTATGAACGATGGCTTTGCCACAAATACAATGTCAACTACATGATCACGCAAAGCAATATGACAATGATGAAGCATGTCATAATAAACGGAACATTGGAATGTTGCATGGCAATATATCTCAGAATGGCTATGAAAATGCCATAATAGGTAGGTATGGTGGCAGTTTTGAGGAAGATATATGGTACCGGCGAAAGTTGCGCGGTACTAGAGAGGCTAGCAATGGTGGAAGGGTGAGAGTGTGTATAATCCATGGACTCAACATTAGTCATAAAGAACTCACATACTTATTGCAAAAATCTATTAGTTATCGAAACAAAGTACTACGCGCATGCTCCTAGGGGAATAGATTGGTAGGAAAAGACCATCACTCGTCCCCGACCGCCACTCATAAGGAAGACAATCAATAAATAAATCATGCTCCGACTTCATCGCATAACGGTTCACCAAACTTGCATGCTACGGGAATCACAAACTTTAACACAAGTATCTCTCAAATTCACAACTACTCAACTAGCATGACTCTAATATTACCATCTTCATATCCCAAAACAATCATCAAGTATCAAACTTCTCATAGTATTCAATGCACTTTGTATGAAAGTTTTTATTATACCCATCTTGGATGCCTATCATATTAGGACTAATTTTATAGCCAAAGCAAATTACCATGCTGTTCTAAAAGACTCTCAAAATGATATAAGTGAAGCATGAGAGATTAATAATTTCTATAAAATAAAACCACCACCGTGCTCTTAAAAATATATAAGTGAAGCACTAGAGCAAAAATTATCTAGCTCAAAAGTTATAAGTGAAGCACATAGAGTATTCTAATAAATTATGATTCATGTGTGTCTCTCCAAAAGGTGTGTACAGCAAGGATGATTGTGGTAAACTAAAAAGCAAGGACTCAAATCATACAAGACGCTCCAAGCAAAACACATATCATGTGGTGAATAAAAATATAGCCTCAAGTAAAGTTACCGATGGACGAAGACGAAAGAGGGGAGGCCTTCCGGGGCATCCCCAAGCTTAGGCTTTTGGTTGTCCTTTAATTTTACCTTGGGGTGCCATTGGCATCCCCAAGCTTAGTCTCTTGCCACTCCTTATTCCAAAATCCATCAAATCTTTACCCATAACTTGAAAACTTCACAACACAAAACTTAACAGAAAATCTCATGAGCTCCGTTAGTATAAGAAAACAAACCACCACTTCAAGGTACTGTAATGAACTCATTCTTTATTTATATTGGTGTTAAACCTACTGTATTCCAACTTCTCTATGGTTCATACCCCCCGATACTAGCCATAGATTCATCAAAATAAGCAAACAACACACGAAAAACAGAATCTGTCAAAAACAGAACAGTCTGTAGTAATCTGTAGGTTTCAAATACTTCTGTAACTCCAAAAATTCTACCAAATTAGGAAGACCTAAATAATTTGTATATTTACCTACTGCAATTTTAATCAGTATTTTATCACTCTCTTGTTAAAAATGAAAATTATTCTCATGAGCGCATACTTTCTGTTTTTTTAGCAAGATCAAACAACAATCATCCAAGAAGATCCTAAAGGCTTTACTTGGCACAAGCACTGATTAAAACATAAAAACACAATCATAACAGAGGATAGATGATTTATTTATTACTAAACAGGAACAAAAAAACAAGAAACAAAAATAAAATTGGGTTGCCTCCCAACAAGCGCTATCGTTTAATTCCCCTAGCTAGGCATAAAAGCAAGAATTGATCTAGGTATTGTCATCTTTGGTTGGGAAAGAAAAGAGAAAATTTCTTATCTATAGCATTTATCTTTCTTTTTTGAGAAAGCACATGGCCATTAATGGTGGAAGAAAGATTAAGCATGCTACGGAAATTTGCATCTAAGCTAGCCTTCATTTCTTTGATAATTTCATTTTGATAAAAGCACAAAAGAGAGGTGGATTCAACCTTCTCACTCATGGGGTGCCCAAATATAGTTTCCATCTTTTCATAGGTATCTATGGGATCCCCCTCAAGAAAACCTTCTTCAAAAATAGAATCTAAAACTTGCTTGAACAAACAAGGTAAGCCAACATAAAAGCTTTTTAGGTATATCTCAATTTGATATTGAGGCACATAGCTAGCTCGGATCCTTAATAACCTATCCCAAGCATCTTTTAAAGACTCATCAAGTAAATAAGGAAAAATTTCGGGATCATCTTCATCAAGATTATTCAAACCCTCATTGATAACCCTGATAATTCTTTCCATAACATCATTATTTATGAGCCTAGAGAGGACAGAGGGACTATCCAAAGTGTTGGAACCCGGGAGAGAACCCTTATCCCTTTTTGATTCGGCCATGGCCAAAGAAAGAAAAATAAACGGGAAAGAGGCGAATAAAATGGCAAGGGTGAAGTGGGGGAGAGGAAAACGAGAGGCAAATGGCAAATAATGTAATGCGAGGGATAAGAGTTTGTGATGGGTACTTAGTATGTCTTGACTTGTGCTTAGATCTCCCCAGCAACGGCGCCAGAAATGGCTAGTTGTCGGGAGATCAAATCTTGACTTGACTTGGTGTAAGCCTCCCCGGCAATGGCACTAGAAATCCTTCTTGCTACCTCTTTAGCATGCGTTGGTTTTCCCTTGAAGAGGAAAGGGTGATGCAGCAAAGTAGCGTAAGTATTTCCCTCAATTTTTGAGAACCAAGGTATCAATCCAGTAGGAGACGACACACAAGTCCCTCGTACCTGCACAAACAATCAAGAACCTTGCAACCAACGCGATAAAGGGGTTGTCAGTCCCTTCACGGCCACTTGCAAAAGTGAGATCTGATAAAGATAATAAGATAAATATTTTTGGTATTTTTGTTGTATAGATTGAAAAGTAAAGATTGCAAAATAAACGGCGACAGAAATAGCTAGTTGACGGGAAAAATAATATAACGGAGAATAGACCTGGGGGCCATAGGTTTCATTAGTGGCTTCTCTCAAGATAGCATAATCTACAGTGGGTGAACAAATGACTGTCGAGCAATTGATAGAAAAGCACATAGTTATGAGAATATCTAGGCATGATTGATAACCCACAAGTACAGGGGATCGCAACAGTTTTTGAGGGTAGAGTATTCAACCCAAATTTATTGATTCGACACAAGGGGAGCCAAAGAATATTCTCAAGTATTAGCAGCTGAGTTGTCAATTCAACCACACCTGGAAAACTTAATATCTGCAGCAAAGTATTTAGTAGCAAAGTAATATGATAGTAGCGGTAACGGTAGCAAAAGTAATAGTATTGGTTTTGTAGTGATTGTAACAGTGGCAACGGAAAAGTAACTAAGCAAAGATCAATATGTGAAAAGCTCGTAGGCAATGGATCAGTGATGGATAATTATGTCGGATGCGATTCCTCATGCAACGGTTATAAAATAGGGTGACATAGAACTAGCTCCAGTTCATCAATGTAATGTAGGCATATATTCCGAATAGTCATACGTGCTTATGGAAAAGAAATTGCATGACATCTTTTGTCCTACCCTCTCGTGGCAGCGGGGTCCTACTGGAATCTAAGGGATATTAAGGCCTCCTTTTCATAGAGTACCGGACCAAAGCATTAACACTTAGTGAATACATGAACTCCTCAAACTACGGTCATCACCGGTAAGTATCCCGATTATTGTCACTTCGGGGCTAACGGGTCATAACACATAATAGGTGACTATAGACTTGCAAGATAGGATCAAGAACTCACATATATTCATGAAAACATAATAGGTTCAGATCTGAAATCATGGCACTGGGGCCCTAGTGACAAGCATTAAGCATAGCAAAGTCATAGCAACATCAATCTCAGAACATAATGGATACTAGGGATCAAAGCCTAACAAAACTAACTCGATTACATGATAAATCTCATCCAACCCATCACCGTCTAGCAAGCCTACGATGGAATTACTCACGCATGGTGGTGAGCATCATGAAATTGGTGATGGAGGAAGGTTGATGATGACGATCACGATGGATTCCCCTCTCCGGAGCCCTGAACGGACTCCAGATTAACCCTCCCGGGAGATATTAGGGCTGGGTGTGGGCCCCCTAGCCTTGATTCTTTTGCTAGTATTTTTTATATATTCCAGAAATTTTCTCCGTTGATTTTTAGGTCATTCTGAGAACTTTTATTTCTGCACAAAAATAACACCATGGCAATTCTGTTGAAAACAGCATCAGTCCGGGTTAGTTCCATTCAAAGCATGCTAGTTAGAGTCCAAAACAAGGGCAAAAGTGTTTGGAAAAGTAGATACGATGGAGACGTATTAACTCCCCAAGCTTAAACCTTTGCTTGTCCTCAAGCAATTCAGTTGATAAACTGAAAGTGATAAAGAAAAACTTTTACAAACTCTGTTTGCTCGTGTTGTTGTAAATATGTAAAGCCGACATTCAAGTTTTCAACAAAGATTATGAACTAACCATATTCACAATAATATTTAGGTCTCATGTTTACTCATATCAATGGCATAATCAACTAGCGAGCCATAATAATAAATCTTGGATGACAACACTTTCTCAAAACAATCATAATATGATATAACAAGATGGTATCTCGCTAGCCCTTTCTGAGACCGTAAAACATAAATGCAGAGCACCCCTGAAGATCAAGAGCTGACTGGAAAGTGTAATTCATGGTAAAAGAGATCCAGTCATACTCAATGTAAACTAATAATAATACATGCAAATGACAGTGGTGCTCTTCAACTGGTGCTTATTAATAAGAGGATGATGAATCAACATAAAAGTAAATGGATAAGCCCTTCGCGGAGGGAAGTAGGGATTTGTAGAGGTGCCAGAGCTTGATTTTGAAATAGAGATGAATAATATTTTGAGCGGTATACTTTCATTGTCAACATAACAACTGAGAGATCTCGATATCTTCCATGCTACACACATTATAGGCGGTTCCCAAGCAGAATGGTAAAGTTTATACTCCCCCACCACCAACAAGCATCAATCCATGGCCTGCCCGAAACAACGGGTGCCTCCAACTAACAACAATCCCGGGGGAGTTTTGTTGGTAATTATTTTGATTTGGTTTGAGCATGGGACTGGGCATCCCGGTGACCAGCCATTTTCTCATGAGTGAGGAGCGGAGTCCACTCCTCTTGAGAATAACCTGCCTAGCATGGAAGATATAGATAGCCCTAGTTGATACATGAGCTATTCGAGCATACAAAACATAATTTTTATTTGAAGGTTTAGAGTTTGGCACATACAAATTTACTTGGAATGGCAGGTAGATACCGCATATAGGAAGGTATTGTGGACTCATATGGAATAACTTTTGGGGTTTATGGAGTTGGATGCACAAGCAGTATTCCCGCTTAGTACAAGTGAAGGCTAGAAAGAGACTGGGAAGTGACCAGCTAGAGAGAGGCAACAGTCATGAACATGCATTAAAATTAATCAACACTGAATGCAAGCATGAGCAGGATATAATTCACCATGAACATAAATATCGTGGAGGCTATGTTGATTTTGTTTCAACTACATGCGTGAGCATGTGCCAAGTCAAGCCACTCGAATCATTCAAAGGATGATACCACCCTATCATACCACATCACAACCCTTTTAATAGCATGTTGGCACGCAAGGTAAACCATTATAAACTCCTAGCAAATTAAGCATGGCATGGGCAACTATAATCTCTAATTGTCATTGCAAACATGTTTCATTCATAATAGGCTGAATCGGGAACGGTGAACTAATCATATTTACAAAAACAAGAGAGGTCGAGTTCATACCATCTTTTCTCATCTCAATCCGTTCATCATATATCGTCATTATTGCCTTTCACTTGCACGACCGTATGGTGTGGATAATAATAGTGCACGTGCATTGGACTAAGCTGGAATCTGTATGCATTCAATTCAAGGGAGGAGACAAGGTAATATGGGCCCTTTGTTAGATCAACAATAATGCATATAAGAGCCACTCAACACTTTCATCATGGTCTTCTCCTCTCGACCCCCTAAGAAAAGAAAAGAAACAAAACTATTTACATGGGAAAGCTCCCAACAAGCAAAAGAAGATCGAGAAATCTTTTGGGGTTTTCTTTTTAATTACTACTACTACAAGCATGGAAAGTAAACTAGCTAAAAGCTACAACTATTTTTTTGTTTTTTTCTTAAGGTTTTTCAAACACACAAGAAGAATGCCAGAAAAGAAAATAAACTAGCATGGATGATACAATGAAAAAGTATGAGCACCGACAACTGGCATGAGTGTGTGGACATGAATGTAATGTCGGTGAGAAATACGTACTCCCCCAAGCTTAGGCTTTTGGCATAAGTTGGTCTATGCCCACGGATCAAAGCTATAGCTGGGGTCGTACTGAGATGCAGCGGCAATTGCCTCATGAGCTGCAGCTTGGAGGCGAGTTGCCTCCGTCCTCCTCTCATACTCGTTCGCCTCCTCCCTGGTTATAATACATCTCCTTTTAGCCTGAAAGTCAAAGAAACCAGGAGCAGGGAGAGCAACATGGACAGTGCAACGTATGTCAAAGATTAGTCGGTATTGGAGGAACTGTTCGTTCCTCTCAACAAACTGATGACGAACCATAGCATTATAATCTAGATAAGTAGGGGGCAACTCCATATCATTTCCATGTATGGGTACCTCAAGAAAATTAGCTAAACGGGTTGCGTAAATTCCACCAAACAAATATCCATTAATACTGTTATTATGCAACCTACGTGCAACAATGGCCCCCAAGTTATATTGTCTATCTCCTAATACAGCACTCTTGAGAACACTAAGATCCGGAACACACATATGACATGCCTCATCCTTACCTTTTATGCATCTACCTATAAAGAGAGCAAAATAATATATGGCAGGAAAATGAATGCTCCCTATGGTAGCTTGTGTTATTTCTCTAGATTCCCCCACAGTGATACTAGCAAGAAATTCTTTAAATTCAGATTTGCGAGGTTCATGAACACTACCCCACTGCATGAGTTTACAAGCAGTATTAAAATCTTCTAAGTCCATGGTATAAGATTTATCATAAAGATCAAATAGGACAGTGTGAGAATTGCGTGATGATGTAAATTTAAACCCTCTCACAAAGGAATCAGTTAGGTAGTGGTACTAGGGGCACTTATCTGACACAAAGCCCTCAAGTTCAGCGTTATGCACATATGCTTCAAATTCCTCCTTAATTCCTGCTTGGACCATGAAATTTTCCGACGGCCATTCACAAGGCCGCACTTGAGCTTCTCTTGGTAGTTCATAGTCCGGCTCACGTATTGCGGGCCTGGGTCCTTGCTTCTTTGAAGAACCACCTTGGTACATTTTTCTAAACATATTTCTTCCTCTGAAAGATTTCTGAAATTTTTAGTGACTCAAAAATAAAAGTGAACCAAACTCAACAAGATTGATAGCAACTACTCCTACAACTGCCTAAAGGCTATATCATGCATTAAAACTACTTTTGACCACATAAATTTGACATGCAAGCTCAAGAACAGGGTCACCTAAGCAGCAAAAATTTGCAATAAATAAAGCACTAGAACAAAAACTAATTGTACCATTGGAGGAGTCACATATCGAAGAACAATCGCCCAAAGCAGTTTTGTGAATGGAGCTTTGAGCAAGGAGATCGAAAATGGCAGCAAGATGAGCTAAAACGCGGGTTTGAGCTGGTGGATGATTTTTTCTGGAGGAAGACGAAGTGTGTGGATGCAAGAATAAGTGGAGGGGACCCACGTGGGGTCCACGAGGCAGGGGGCGCGCCCTCTACCCTCGTGGCCACATGGTGGGTCCCCCTGGTGTGTTCTGAGTGCCAATAATTCTCAAATATTCTGGAAAAAATCATATTGAATTTTCAGGGCATTTGGAGAACTTTATTTTCGGGGTATTTTTTATTTCAAGGATAATTCAGAAAACAGACAGAAAATACTATTTCTACTTTATTTAATATAAATAGCAAAAAGTAAAAAGAGGGTACAAAAGGTTGTGCTTTCTAACTTCATCCATCTCATGCTCATCAAAAGGAATCCACTAACAAGGTTGATCAAGTCTTGTTAACAAACTCATTCCGAATCGCATGAAACCGGGGAATTTTCGAATAACACTAGGTTACCTCAACGGGGATATGCACATCCCCAACAATAATAATATCATATTTCTTCTTGATGGTAGGAAGAGGAAATTCAAAACCTCCTATAATAATCGTTGAAATTTTTCGAATAGAATTGATACTGTGGACTTGAGGTTGTTTCCTCGGAAAGTGTACCGTATGCTCATTACCATTAACATGAAAAGTGACATTGCCTTTGTTGCAATCAATAACAGCCCCTGCAGTATTCAAGAAGGGTCTTCCAAAGATAATCGACATACTATCGTCCTCAGGAATATCAAGAATAACAAAGTCCGTTGAAATAGTAATGTTTGCAACCACAACAGGCACATCCTCACAAATACCGACTGGTATAGCAGTTGATTTATCAGCCATTTGCAAAGATATTTCAGTAGGTGTCAACTTATTCAAATCAGGTCTACGATATAAAGAGAGAGGCATAACACTAACACCAGCTCCAAGATCACATAAAGTAGTTTTAACATATTTTCTTTTAATGGAGCATGGTATAGTTGGTACCCCTGGATCTCCTAGTTTCTTTGGTATTCCACCTTTAAAAGTGTAATTAGCAAGCATGGTGGAAATTTCAGATTTCGGTATCTTTCTTTTATTAGTAACAATATCCTTCATGTACTTAGCATAAGGGTTCATTTTAAGCATATCAGTCAAACGCATACGCAAAAAGATAGGTCTAATCATTTCAGCAAAGCGCTCAAAATCCTCATCATCCTTTTTTGGATGGTTTCGGAGGAAAAGGCATGGGTTTCTGAACCCATGGTTCTCTTTCATTACAGTGCTTCCTAGCAACAAAGTCTCTCTTGCCATAACGTTGATTCATTGATTGTGGGTTATCAAGATCAACAACAGGTTCGATCTCTACATCATTATCATTGCTAGGTTGAGCATCAACATGAACCTCATAATTAACATTATCACTAGGTTCATGTTCATTATCAGATTGTGTTTCAACATCAGAAATAAAAATATCATTGGGATTCTCAGGTGTTTCAACAACAGGTTCACTAGAAGCATGCAAAGTCCTATCATTTTTCTTTGGGTTTTTATCATTTATGCCATTAGTTGTGTCCCACTACTCAGTTTTGCCATTAGAAGTTACAACTGCTCAAAAATGCCATCAATCCGTGAGATGCTTGCTCAAAAATGCCATTAGATATCTCAAAAATGCCATCGTTCTGTTAGATGTTTGCTCAAAAATGCCATTAGACATTGTTATTTTTACGTCAAACCCGTGGACCATGTTCTATGACAAAAATAAGCCTAGACCCACATTTCGGTTCTCTCTATCTCACAATGATATGTGTGGCCCCACTTGTCAGGAGTAACCAAGCGAATAATTTTATAGGAAAATAAGAACGTTGTTGGGATCAAGTGGGCCCCATACTTTATTGTAGTGAGATAGAGGGAGAGCTGGCATGTTGGTTCATAGGTATTTATGTCATTATAACATGGCAAAAGAGATTTGAGATCACAATAATGGTGTTTAGTGGCATTTTTGAGCATGTGTCTAATGAAGCGATGGCATTTTTGAGCAGTTGAAATTTCTAGTGGCAAAACTGAGTAGTGGGACACAATCGGTGGCATAACTGATAAAAACCCCTTTTCTGCTTCTTAGAAGAACTAGGTGCATCAACATCAATTCTCTGAGAATCTTGCTCAATTCTCTTAGGATGGCCCTCAGGATACAAAGGTTCCTGAGTCATTTTACCCCCTCTAGTCATAACTCTAACATCATTATCATTTTTATTATTATTTAATTCATTGAGCAAATCATTCTGAGCCTTAAGTACTTGTTCTACTTGAGTGGTAAACATAGAAGCATGTTTACTAATAAGTTTAAGTTCACCTTTAACTCTAGACATATAATCACTCAAGTGTTCAAGCATATCAGCATTGGTTTCAATTGTCTACCAACAAAAGCATTGACGTTTTCTTGTTTAACAATAAAATTATCAAACTCATCTAAGCATTGGCTAGCAGACTTATAACGAGGAATATCACCTTCATCAAATCTATAGAGAGAATTTACCTTTACTACCTGTGTCGGGTTATCAATACCATGTATTTCTTCAATAGGTGGTAAATTCTTAACATCTTCGGCTTTAATACCTTTTTCTTTCATAGATTTCTTTGCCTCTTGCATATCTTCAGGACTGAGAAATAGAATACCCCCTTTCTTCGGAGTTGGCTTAGGAGTTGGTTCAGGAAGTGTCCAATCATTTTCATTACTCAACATATTATGCAATAGCAATTCAGCTTGATGAACTATTCTTTCCTTGAAAACACAACCAGCACAACTATCCAGGTGGTCTCTGGAAGCATCGGTTAGTCCATTATAAAAGATATCAAGTATCTCATTTTTCTTGAGAGGATGATCAGGCAAAGCATTAAGTAATTGGAGAAGCCTCCCCCAAGATTGTGGGAGACTCTCTTCTTCAATTTGCACAAAATTATATATTTCCCTCAAGGCAGCTTGTTTCTTATGAGCGGGGAAATATTTAGCAGAGAAGTAATAGATCATATCCTGGGGACTACGCACACAACCATGATCAAGAGAATTAAACCATATTTTAGCATCACCCTTAATGAGAACAGAAACAACTTAAGGATAAAGTAATAGCGAGTTTTCTCATCATTAGTGAACAGGGTGGCTATATCATTTAATTTAGTAAGATGTGCCACAACAGTTTCAGATTCATAGCCATAAAAAGGATCAGATTCAACCAAAATAATTAACTCAGGATCGACAGAGAAATCATAGTCCTTATCAGAAATAAAGATAGGTGAAGTAGCAAAAGCGGGGTCATATTTCATTCTAGCATTCAAGGATTTTTCTTTAAGCTTAGCTAATAATTTCTTAAGATCAGATCTATCATTGCAAGCTAAAAAGTCTCTAGCAGTTTCTTCATCCATAACATAACCCTTAGGCACAACAGGCAATTCATATCTAGGGGGAGAATCTTCATCATCACTTTCATCAATATTATCAGTTTCAATAATTTAATTCTCTCTAACCCTAGCAAGTTGTTCATCAAGAAATTCACCTAGTGGCACAGTATTATCATGCATAGAAGTAGTTTCATCATAAGTATCATGCAAAGCAGAAGTGGCATCATCAATAACACGTGACATATCAGAATGAATAGCAGGAGTAGGTGTCGCAAGTTTACTCAAAATAGAAGGTGAATCAAGTGCAGAGCTAGATGGCAGATCCTTACCTCCCCTCATAGTTGATGGATAAATCTTGGTTTTTTCGTCTTTCAAGTTCCTCATAGTGATCAGCAGATATAAATCCCAAGTGACTCAAAGAATAGAGTTATGCTTCCCGGCAACGGCGCCAGAGAATAGTCTTGAGAACCCACAAGTATAGGGGATCGCAATAGTTTTCGAGGGTAGAGTATTCAACCCAAATTTATTGATTCGACACAAGGGGAGCCAAGGAATATTCTCAAGTATTAGCAGCTGACTTGTCAATTCAACCACACTTGGAAAATTTAATATCTGCAGGAAAGTATTTAGTACCAAAGTAATATGATAGTAGCGGTAATGGTAGCAAAAGTAATAGTATTGGTTTTGTAGTGATTGTAACAGTGGCAAAGGAAAAGTAACTAAGCAAAGATCAATATGTGAAAAGCTCGTAGGCAATGGATCAGTGAAGGATAATTATGTCGGATGTGATTCCTCATGCAACGGTTATAACATAGGGTGACACAGAACTAGCTCCACTTCATCAATGTAATGTAGGCATATATTCCGAATATAGTCATACGTGCTTATGGAAAAGAACTTGCATGACAACTTTTGTCCTACCCTCCCATGGCAGTGGGGTCCCATTGGAAACTAAGGAATATTAAGGCCTCCTTTTAATAGAGTGCCGGACCAAAGCATTAACACTTAGTGAATACATGAACTCCTCAAACTATGGTCATCACCGGTAAGTATCCCAATTATTGTCACTTCGGGGTTAACGGATCATAACACATAATAGGTAACTATAGACTTGCAAGATAGGATCAAGAACTCACACATATTCATGAAAACATAATAGGTTCAGATCTGAAATCATGGCACTCGGGCCCAAGTGACAAGCATTAAGCATAGCAAAGTCATAACAACATCAATCTCAGAACATAATGGATACTAGGGATCAAACCCTAACAAAACTAACTCGATTACATGATAAATCTCATCCAACCCATCACCGTCGAGAAAGCCTACGATGGAATTACTCACGCACAGTGGTGAGCATCATGAAATTGGTGATGGAGGAAGGTTGATGATGATGATGGCGATAGATTCCCCTTCCGGACCCCCGAATGGACTCCAAATCAGCACTCCCGGGAGAGATTAGGGCTTGGCGGCGGCTCCGTACTGTAAAACGCGATAAATCCTTCTCTCTGATTTTTTTTCTCCCCGAACGTGAATATATAGAGTTGGAGTTGAGGTCGGTGGAGCACCAGGGGGTCCATGAGGCAGGGGCGCGCCCAGGGGGTAGGCACGTCCCCACCCTCGTGGACAGGGTGTGGGCCCCCTGGCCTTGATTCTTTCGCTAGTATTTTTTATATATTCCAAAAATATTCTCCGTTGATTTTCAGGTCATTCCGAGAACTTTTATTTCTGCACAAAAATAACACCATGGCAATTCTGCTGAAAACAGCGTCTGTCCGGGTTAGTTCCATTCAAATCATGCAAGTTAGAGTCCAAAAGAAGGGCAAAAGTGTTTGGAAAAGTAGATACGACGAAGACGTATCAATGATCATGTATATAGGCATCATGTCCGTGACAAGTAGACCGAAACGATTCTGCATCTACTACTGTTACTCCACACATCGACCGCTATCCAGCACGCATCTAGAGTATTAAGTTCATAAGAACAGAGTAACGCATTAGGCAAGATGACATGATGTAGAGGGATAAACTCAAGCAATATTATATAAACCTTGCTGCCCCTGCTGTCATTGGGAAAGGACACCGCAAGATTGAACCCAAAGCTAAGCACTTCTCCCATTGCAAGAAAGATAAATCTAGTAGGCCAAACCAAACTTATAATTCGAAGAGGCTTGCGAAGATATTTAAATCATGCATAAAAGAATTTAGAGAAGAACCAAATATTGTTCATAGATAATCTTGATCATAAACCCACAATTCATCAGATCTCGACAAACACACCGCAAAAAGAATTACATTGAATAGATCTCCAAGATAATCAAGGAGAACTTTGTATTTATATCCAAAGAGAGAGAAGAAGCCATCTAGCTAATAACTATGGACCCGAAGGTCTATGGTAAACTACTCACACATCATCGGAGAGGCTGTGGTGTTGATGTAGAAGCCCTCCGTGATTGATTCCCCCTCCGGCGGAGCGCCGAAAAAGGGCCCAAGATGGGATCTCACGGGTACAGAAGGTTGCCGCGGTGGAAATAGGGTTTCGTGGTGCTCCTGGATGTTTTCAGGGTATATGAGTATATATAGGCGAAAGAAGTAGGTCGGTGGAGCTGCGAGGGGCCCACGAGGGTGGGGGGCGCGCCCACCCCCTGGGGCGCATCCTCCTGCCTCATGGCTTCGTCGTTGCTTCCTTGATGTCCACTCCAAGTCTCCTGGATTGCGTTTGTTCCAAAAAAACGATCCTCGCGAAGGTTTCATTCCGTTTGGATTCCGTTTGATATTCCTTTTCTGCGAAACACTGAAACAGGCAAAAAAAATAGTAATTTGCACTAGGCCTTCAGTTAATAGGTTAGTCCCAAAAATAATATAAAAGTGCATGATAAAGCCCATTAAACATCCAAAACAGATAATATAATAGCATGGACAATCAAAAATTATAGATACGTTGGAGACGTATCAAAGACCTGACCCTGTAGAAGAGATTATTCCTTCTTCTTAACCACCCACATATGAATGGGTGGCTGAGAAGCAATGTAATGCAAGGCATTGATGGAGAAATTAGGCATTGAAGAATATGCATTTCTCTTCACAGGAGGAGTGTGGTACTCGTAAGAGTATGCAGAGAATTTCTTAGCAGTTCTTAGCAGTTTTTTGCACATATTGATTTGAAGAATAATCACAGTTATAGCCAGATAGAGTGATCAACTAGAGGTCCTTTTGTATCAACCCATGTGGTTTTGGGATACTGCTTAGGTTTCCAATAAGATCCATCTATGTTTAGCTTTCTAACAAAAGCAATACCCTCTTTCCTAGGTTTCCTTTTCAGAATATGCTTCTTGAGTACGTCACAAAGAGTTTGATGCACATTAAGACTTTTGTACATGATAGTGATGTACAATTCCTTTAGACCTGCATTTTCGTCAGTAACACTTGGGTCTCCTCATATGAGGGAATTGAAGTCACAGAGACATTCGAATATATAGCTGTAGTTGAAGCATTTGAACATTCAGCTGAAGAATTTGCATTGTCACGTTCAAGTCATTTTAAGCATGGAGCAACAAATTCTTCTTGGGTAGTGTTGATCTATTGAGCGAGTAATGGATCATTATCTTTCTGAAGATCATCATGAGACGCTCTCAGTTTTTCGAGTTCTTGCTTCCTTGAAGAAATTCATAGGACAACTTCGCGTGTGCAGCTGAGAGGTCCACATGACGACTTTCAAGTTTGTCATATTGTAACTTTCGGCGTCTGAGGTCTTCAGACAAACCTTGAACGCGATCCATTTCCTCATCTAAGAGATCATCACTTTTGTCTAGTAATTTTTAAATCTTTCCCATAGCATTTTGTTGTTCAGTTGCAATTTTAGCAAGTTTCTTATAGCTAGGTTTTGCTTCACATTCAGAGTCATTATCACTTGAAGTATTAAAGTCAGCTTCTCGTGAGGTTACCTTGTCACCCCTTGCCATGAAGCAGTAGTTGGGAGTGAAGTCATCAGCACAGTCTTTAGTGTTCATGGAGTCACCCTTTTTTTCATGGTTGAAGATGTACTTGCTGACGAATTCTGTAGCGAGGGCCAAGCTTGCAACCCCAAGTCAGATTCCTCATCAGATTCCTTGGATTCTTCCTCAGAATCCATTTCCTTCCCAATGAAAGTGCGAGCCTTGCCGGGCGTAATTTTCTTCTTTAATGAAGATTTTGACGACTTCTTCTTCTTGTCATCAGAGTCACCATCCTTGCTAGAATTTTTCTTCTTTAACCCCTTTTCTATAGGGGGCCATCATCGATGTAATGATCGGCCTTTTTGCACTTGTGACATGTTCTTTTGTCGTAGTCTCGAGCAGAAGCTTCAGTGTTCTTCAAATCATACTTTGAGGATTTTCAGAAGCAGTTCCTCTTGGAGAACTTCTGGAACTTCCTCACAAGCATAGCCAATTCTCTCTCAATTTCCTCAGCGCCATCAGTGCTGCATTCTGACACTTCTTCTTCTTCAGATGAAGAGATTGCCTTTGCTTTTAGCCTCTGCCTTCAAAGTGCGAGATCGTCCATAGCTGGGACCATACATAACTCTCTTCTCAGCTTGCTGAAATTCATGAGTATTGAATCTCTCAAGAATATTAGATGGATCAAGTGACTTGTAATCTAGACGCTCTTGAATCATCAGAGCCAAGGTGTCAAAGGAGTTGTCAAGAGACCTCGACAATTACTTCACAACCTCATGATCAGTATTGTCAGCAGCACCGAGAGCTTGAAGCTCATTGGAGATATCGGTGAGGCGGTCAAATGTCTGCTGAACATTCTCATTGTCTAGTCTTCTGAAGCAGTTGAAGAGATTGCGGAGCGCATCAACACGTGAGTCACATTGAGTGGAAACGCCTTCATTGACCTTAGAAAGCCTATCGCAGATAAGCTTCGCTATTTCCAGAGCACTCAGTCAGCCATACTATCCTTTGTTGAGATGTCCACATATGATGTTCTTCACTTGAGAGTTGAGTTGCTTGAATCTCTTCACATCAGCAGCATTAATGCTAGGGGCAATAGTGGGAACGTCGTTCTCAACGACGAACCAGAGATTGTTGTCAATTGCCTCAAGATGCACGCATCTTGTTCTTCCAATAAGGATAGTCTATGCCATCGAAGATGGGTCACGCAGCAGAAACCGTGACCATACCTGCGATCGACATAACTAAAACTACAGATGGCTAAACCAAAATCACACAGAACAAGGAAGTACCTTGCTCTGATACCAATTGAAAGCGCGGGTTATCTCCTAGAGTGGGGGTCAATGGGAGATTTTTAGAAATTCTTCAGACTTTGAAGAATTTGACGAAGATCAGAGTGAAGAAATAGAAACACAAGGGAAACTAAGTCATCATAGAATTAGAGTACATGCAATTAGGATACGTAAGAGTGAAGAACATGCAATCATACAATCATACACACATGAACAATATGAACTAAAGAAATGAAAGATAGCATGATGAAATAATTCAGTTCAAATTCGTCAGAGCAAAGATGACAAATTCTTCAGAAACAGAATAATGTAAGAGAGAGTGAGGAATTTGTAACCGGGTTGGCTTGGTGAAGATAATGCAATTTGATAGACCAGTTCCAGTTGTTGCATCAACTGTACGTCTGGTTGAGGTGGCTGAGTCGCAACTCAGAGGACACACAGTCCTCACCGTATTCCTCTTGAGCTAAGGCCCGCAGACCTCACCCAATCTCTCATGGTAAGTCTTCAAGGTAGATTTCCAAAATCTTCACAGACTTGTTCACCGGCACACCACAATGACTCTTGGTATACTCAGATATTGACGCCTAACCGTCTGGAAGAATGACATTCTTCAAAGGTAACAGGCGTCGGAGACCACAGGTAAATCTCTTCAGTGATGCTCAATCACTTTGGCTTTGGGTTTTTCCTCACTTAGGAATCTCTCAAAGTTGTCGGAGGATAGGTTGCTCTCTTATGACAAGTGTCAAGTTCTCACAGAGCAGGCAACCAACAAGTGGTCGTGGGGGCGCCTATTTATAGCCAGGGGACAACCCGACATGAATTGTCATAAATGCCCTTCTCTGATTCGACCGTTGTCAGGATAAGGATCCACTCGACAGCTAGCACATGGCGCAGCAACGATCAGTATTTGAACTCTCAAATTCGCCGGGGCACTCAATTTCCAAACTTTTAGGCAGGTCACACAGGCGAACTCCTAACTCCTTAGCGTGACCAAATTCGCCAGCGACCAGATGAACATCATCATTGTCGCTAGCAAATGCGTCGGTTGTACTGGAGATTTCCAAGGGCTTCATCGAAGTGGCTTTTGTGTATGGGTTTGAGTAAGTTTGAGCATCCCTTTGGAAATGTGAAATATGTTTCACCTTGGCCCCCTTTGACAGAACGTTTTTTCCTAGGCGCTTCCTACAAATCATCCGACTAATTTGTGGGAAACATAAGCCGCATCCATGGCTGTTCTATGCGCACAATTATAAACATCGCTTTGGACTCTCATGCATCCTGCATCCCCGTCCCGCTGCACATGACCCCTCCCAAGCATCGCTCAACAGCCACTGCTTGGACCCGATGTAGTAGACCACATTCTCCGATGGCAGTCGCTCACCGGCTGTGCTGCAAAGCAACACACATCTCATTCCCCCTGCTGCTATGACGGTCATTGCTGCGCGCCTGGCATTTCAACGGAACACCTTGACCCCGCCGGCGTCCGCTTCATTGCAGCGCCGGGAGCTACATCGCAGCTCCGAGACCACTGGTGAGCGCTCCATTTCAGAGTGTCGGGAATGCTGGCGAGCGCTTCATTGCAGCGCCGGAAGGGAGCTCCGGGAAGCGCTTGATGTCTACTACACAACCTTCTTCTTGTAGACGTTGTTGGGCCTCCAAGTGCAGAGGTTTGTAGGACAGTAGCAATTTTCCCTTAAGTGGATGACCTAAGGTTTATCAATCCGTGGGAGGCATAGGATGAAGATGGTCTCTCTCAAACAACCCTGCAACCGAATAGCAAAGAGTCTCTTGTGTCCCCAACACAACCAATACAATGGTAAACTGTATAGGTGCACTAGTTCGGCGAAGAGATGGTGATACAGGTGCAATATGGATAGTAGATAATGGTTTTTGTAATATGAAAATATAAAAACAGCAAGGTAACTAATGAAAAAAGTGAGCACAAATGGTATTGCAATGCTAGGAAACAAGGCCTAGGGTTCATACTTTCACTAGTGCAAGTTCTCTCAACAATAATAACATAACCGGATCGTATAACTATCCCTCGGCATGCAACAAAGAGTCACTCCAAAGTCACTAACAGCGGAGAACAAACGAAGATATTATGGTAGGCTACGAAACCACCTCAAAGTTATCCTTTCTGATCGATCTATTCAAGAGTCTGTAGTAAAATAACATGATGCTATTCTTTCCATTCAATCTATCATAGAGCTCGTACTAGAATAACACCTTAAGACACAAATCAACCAAAACCCTATTGTCACCTAGATACTCCAATGTCACCTCAAGTATCCGTGGGTATGATTATACGATATGCATCACAAAATCTCAGATTCGTCTATTCAACCAACACAAAGAACTTCAAAGAGTGCCCCAAAGTTTCTACCGGAGAGTCAAGACGAAAATGTGTGCCAACCCCTATGCATAAGTTCACGAGGTCACGGAACTCGCAAGTTGATCACCAAAACATACATCAAGTGGATCACATGATATCCCATTGTCACCACAGATAAGCACGTGCAAGACATACATCAAGTGTTCTCAAATCCTTAAAGACTCAATCCGATAAGACAACTTCAAAGGGAAAACTCAATTCATCACAAGAGAGTAGAGGGGGAGAAACATCATAACATCCAACTATAATAGCAAAGCTCATGATACATCAAGATCGTATCACCTCAAGAACACGAGAGAGAGAGAGAGATCAAACACATGGCTACTGGTACATACCCTCAGCCCCGAGGGAGAACTACTCCCTCCTCGTCATGGAGAGCACCGGGATGATGAAGATGGCCAGCGGAGAGGGATTCCCCCTCCGGCAGGGTGCCGGAAGGGGTCTAGATTGGTTTTCGGCGGCTACGGAGGCTTCTGGCGGCGGAACTCCCGATCTATTCTGCTCCCCGAAGTTTTTAGGGTATATGGATATATATATAATAGGCGAAAGAAGTCGGTCAGGGGAGCCACGAGGAGCCCACAAGGCAGGGGGCGCGCCCAGGGGGTAGGGTGCGCCCCCACCCTCGTGGTGGCCTCGGGGCTCTTCTGGCCCACCTCCAGTACTCTAGGGGCTTCTTCAGGTCCAAAAATGATCTCCGTGAAGTTTCAGGTCAATTGGACTCCGTTTGATTTTCCTTTTCTGCGATACTTAAAAACAAGGAAAAAACAGAAACTGGCACTGGGCTCTAGGTTAATAGGTTAGTCCCAAAAATCATATAAAATATCATAGTGATGCATATAAAACATCCAAGGTTGACAATATAATAGCATGGACAATCAAAAATTATAGATACGCTGGAGACGTATCAAGCATCCCCAAACTTAATTCCTGCTCGTCCTCGAGTCGGTAAATGATAAAAACAGAATTTTTGATGTGGAATTCTATGTAACATATTTATCCATGTAATTCTGTTTATTGTGGCAAGAATATTTAGATCCATAAGATTCAAGACAAAAGTTTAATATTGACATAAAAATAATAATACTTCAAGCATACTAACAAAGTAGTCATGTCTTCTCAAAATAACATGGCCAAAGAAAGCTATCCCTACAAAATCATATAGTCTGGCTATGCTCCTTCTTCACCACACAAGGTATTTAAATCATGCACAACCCCAATGACAAGCCAAGCAATTGTTTCATACTTTTGATGTTCTCAAACTTTTTCAATCTTCACGCAATATATGAGCATGAGCCATGGATATAGCACTATATGTGGAATAGGATGGTGGTTGTGGAGAAGACAAAAAAGGAGAAGATAGTCTCACATCAACTAGGCGTATCAACGGGCTATGGAGATGCCCGTCAATAGATATCAATGTGAGTGAGTAGGGATTGCCATGCAACGGATGCACTAGAGCTATAAGTGTATGGAAGCTCAACAAAAGAAACTAGTGGGTGTGCATCCAACTCGCTTGCCCACGAAGACCTAGGGCATTTTGAGGAAGCCCATCATTGGAATATACAAGCCAAGTTCTATAATGAAAGATTCCCAATAGTATATGAAAGTGACAACATAGGGACTCTCAATCATGAAGATCAAGGTGCTACTTTGAAGCACAAGTGTGGAAAAAGGATAGTAGCATTGCCCCTTCTCTCTTTTTCTCTCATTTTTTTGGGCCTTCTCTTTTTTTTGGCCTTTCTTTTTTTCTCTTTTTTTCGTCCAAAGTATCATCCCGACTTGTGGGGGAATCATAGTATCCATCATCCTTTCCTCACTGGGACAATGCTCTAATAATGATGATCATCACACTTATTTTACTTACAACTCAAGAATTACAACTCGATACTTATAACAAAATATGACTCTATATAAATGCCTCCGGCGGTGTACCGAGATGTGCAATGACTCATGAGTGACATGTATGAAAGAATTATGAACGGTGGCTTTGCCACAAATACGATGTCAACTACATGATCATTCAAAGAAATATGACAATGATGGAGCGTGTCATAATAAACGGAACGGTGGAAAGTTGCATGGCAATATATCTCAGAATGGCTATGGAAATGCCATAATAGGTAGGCATGGTGGCTGTTTTGAGGAAGGTATATGGCGGGTTTATGGTACCGGCGGAAGTTCCGCGATACTAGAGAGGCTAGCAATGGTGGAAGGATGAGAGTGCGTATAATCCATGGACTCAACATTAGTCATAAAGAACTCGTATACTTGTTGCAAAAATCTATTAGTTATCGAAATGAAGTACTACGCGCATGCTCCTAGGGGGATAGATTGGTTGGAAAAGACCATCGCTCGTCCCCGACCGCCACTGTAACATCCCAAATTTTCAATTTGGAATGTTACACACTAGATCATCATTGCATATCATATTTATTGCATTTTGGTTGATCCTAGAAATTTCACGCAACTCAAGGACCCTCGAAGAGAGTTGGGGATTTCGTTATTTTCATATTTGAGTTGTCTCAAATTTTGAAAATAGGATCATTTGATTTTATTTATTTTATCTTCAATTATTTCTATTACAAAAATATGAGAGAGGGAATAAAATGACTTTCCTAAAATGAAGAAATATTGAGGATTTGATAAAAAATCAATTAAGATTTTATTTTGGTTTTATTTGCTATTTTATTTGAATTTAGGAAAAATGCGCATTTTTCAAAATTGCATTTAGGCCCCAAATAAATGTTCATCACGTGCGGCTTGATTTTAGAAGCCGGGGAAAATTTATTTCGGGATTTTTGGAGTCCGTTTAGTATTACTTTTGTTTTTTTCTGAGCGTAACTATTTAAAAAAACGCAACCGACCTAACGGGCCATGTCCGACCCGGACACTAGGCCCGTCCGGCTTTATAAGCCGGGGAGGCCCAGCCCGACCCCCCCCCCAAACCCTAGCCGCCCTAGCCCCGCGCCGCCGCAGCCTTTGCCGCCACGCTGCGCCGCCGCCGCCACCCCTTGCCACCGCGCTGCGCCCCGCCGGACCGCCGCCGCCTCCATTCGCCGGAGGTAGTTTTTTCGCCTCTGGTTTTTCTCGAAAAATTGTTCGGTTTTTCTGACAGTTTCGCTCGTTTTTTTAGATTCGGTTTTCTAAAATAGATCGATTTTTCTGGTTTATTTAAATAGCGAACGTTCGCCCGTTTGTTCGTTTTACGAGCATTCGTCATTTTTCTTTTTCTCGGATTAAATCCGCGATTTTTCTGATCGCGATTTCTGATCTGATTTTCGTTTTAGTCTAACTTTTCGCTCGTTTATCGGAATCAGGCGATTCAAGCGCCTGGAATTTTGTCTTGAAACCCTCTTTCCGTTTAACCAACTTAAACAAGTTTTTGCCATTGTAAAAATTTCCCTAGATCCGGAATAGTAAATGAAGCCTGTTTCTTTTGTCGTTTGTCTTTCGTTGCTTCGTTCGTTTTGATTCTTTTTGCCAACCGGAGTTCTTAAGTTGAACTTTCTGGTTAGATCTCTTATGAGAGTTTTACCTGTGCATTAGTTGAGTACTTATTGTATGCTTGTTTGTTTGCGATAGAATACCCGGAGTGCACCGCTTGCTACTTCGAATCGGTAGGTTTCCCGGATCATCAGCTAGGCAAGTAACACTTTGATCATGCTTTCCAACTACCCAGTTTTATTGCATTAGATCAATCCTCACACATTGCATGATTAGGATCTAATTAAGTTGTGGGTTTGGGAAGTAGTTGAGGTAGTACCTATTACCTGTTATTATCAAACCTTTGGGAGTTACTTCTACGTTTGCTTATTATGCCATGCTATGCTAGTAGATGTGGATTGGGTGAGTGTATCCATGACAGATGTGAGATTGTTAATTAATGGTATTTAAGGTGGCAACTTAAATACACATCTGGGTGGATTGAGGCACCTGGGTATTCCAGCGATTCCCTGTTTTTCTTTATGGACCGCCACCCAGGCTCAAAGGGATCATGAGATTATTCATGCTAGAAACTTCTGTGTGCAGCCACAAGCTATTATGGGCTCTAGCATAGTTGACTAAGTTGTGCGAACTCTTACAGTGGTAGACTAGCAGATGTAGGGGATGTAGGTTGGTACGGTCTACCCGTTTGTAAGGTGCTAGCGCTTCTGAAAGACTATGTCTCGGTCATCCGTTTCTCAAACACCATGCAGTGCGAGAAAACCAACGGAGGAGGTCGAGTCTTGTCGGGAAAAGTGCGCAAACCTCTGCAGAGTGTATAAACTAATCATGGTTAGCCGTGTCCCTGGTTATGGACATCCTGAGTATCTAGTACCTGGATTATCATGTGAATCTCAACATGTTACTCTAAAATTAATTTTGTTGGGTTTTGTTTAATGATGATGTTTAATTAGGATTGAGAATGCTGTCAACCATTCTCATTGTTTAACAACCACCATGATAGTTAAATAAAATTTATTCCTTTGCAGTAGGGAAAAATTGGCTTTCCGCAAAAACTGTAACCATAGAGCTTTCCACCAGCCAAATATGCATATAGAATAGCCTGATTATTCCGTTACTCTCTATGTGTTACTTTGCTAGCATATTCCATGTGCTGACCCGTTTGGGGCTGCAATGTTAATGTTGCAGACTTTTCAGATGACGATTAAGGAGTTTTAGGTCGTGGTTCTATACTCAGTGATGCCGTTGGAGTTGATGGACTCACTTATCTTCCAAGCCTTCCGCTGTTATCGTCATTAGATGGCCTTAAGCCATATTTATTGTAATAAGTTCTCTTTTGAGACACTCGATGTAATAAGTGTGTGATTGCTACTCTGTTATAAATCCTTCAAGTACTGTGTGGTGTCAGCATTATTGATCCAGGGATGACACCTGAGCAAAGAGATTGGACCGTTTGAGGTCTCGTCGCTACAAGATGGTATCAGAGCACACACTGACTGTAGGACACGACCACTAGGCTAAAGACCTAGATCACTACTCACTCTCCTCTCCTTTATGACTTCTCATCTTTTCTACTCTTTTAGGATGGCGGATGCAAGGAACAAGTTCACTCAACCGGATGAAGATACACCCTTTGGACGTCACTTGAAAGAAGTCACTAGATACCTGAACATAGGAGTACCAAGCTTCACCAGAACCTACAACGCCACTTTACCTGAAGAGGAGTGCTGGATGATTCAAGTTCAAGTTCCAGGAAGGACGTTCATGCCAGTCACTGAGCCCATAGAGTTTTCTTTTGATGCACCAACTTGGAGTCTAGGAAAGAGCGTGGCAGCTCACATCGCCATGGGACGCATTGGAGAAGTTTACCGCAATGATCTTAAGGATACTATCTACCAGATTTGTGGGCGCCGAGATGAGCACTGGGAGATGATTAGCACCAGGAAGGATAGATCAATTGCAGCTTTTATCCAGGAGTTCAACCAGCACATTCGACGTGAGGAGAATCAGATGTGCGCAGACATGATAGATCTGAAGAAGGCAAAGACAAGAATCAAGGAACTGGAGGAAGAACTCAAGGCTACACGTGAAGATTATGAAGAGGAAATAGAAGTACTAGTGGACAAGAATGCCGACCTAACAATGAAGATCGGAATATTCATGGGAAGCCCTACCCCAGTAGAAGAAGACGAAGAACCCAAGGAGATTCGCCCAGAAGACTACATCATCATCGACGACACCGACTCGGATCCAGATGATAGCGATGATGACTATGTGGATGAAGCAGGAGCAGATATAATGGAGTCTGCAACCGAAGAATATTTCTAGTAGACCACCTCATCAGTAGTAGTAGTCCACCATGTAAATATAGTAGTCCGATCACTTTTGCGATAGTTAGATCATTTGTATGCCCTTGTTTGATTGATTGAATGAAGTAAATTGTTTGCTTTTGCCTCATGTGCATATGGGTAGTGTTTTCTCTATAGACCCCTCTCTATTCTTAAATCTCATTTTTTTTCTAAACCCTCAGATGCCTCCGAGACGTGACCCCGGATTTAACTTTCCACCGGAGCTCACTCAGTTGATCCAGAAGCAGAACACATTGATGCAGTTGCTAGTCCAGAATCAGAACCAGGGGAACAACAACAACAACAACCCACCACCACCACCTGTTGATCACTTAGCCCGTTTTCTTAGGCTGAACCCGCCGGTGTTTTCCAGTAGCACCGAGCCGATAGTAGCAGATGATTGGCTCCGCGAGATAGCTAGGGAGTTGACCACAGCAGGATGCACGGATGCGGAAAAGGTGAAGTTTGCCGCACATCATCTTGAAGGACCCGCAGCATCATGGTGGGAGAATTTCACAGCCACTTTCCCTGTCGACACTATCACGTGGGACCAATTTCAGCAGGCTTTTCGAACTGCCCATGTTTCAGCATGAGCTATGGCCATGAAGAAGCGAGAGTTTCGCAACTTGCGCCAAGGAGGACGGACTGTTGGCCAGTATGTGGAGGACTTTAGTAAATTAGCACGTTATGCCCCAGATGACGTTGCTACGGATGCAACAAAGCAGGAGAAGTTTCTGGAAGGACTGAATGATGAGTTGAGCATGCAGTTGATGGTAGCAACCTTCAACAACTACCAGGAGTTGGTAGATCGTGCTCTCATGATTGAAGGGAAGCAGCAGCAGATTGGGAATCGCAAGAGGAAGTATGGACAAGGGAAGTACACTTCAGGAGCTCAGCAGAAGCCACGTTTTACCCCTAAACCGGGAGGACATTTTCAGCATACCCATGGAGGAGGTAGCTCGCACAATCACAATGGCACCAAGAATGGTAGTGGGAATGGAGGAAGTAACGGCCAGAACCGCACCAACCCATCGACCCCAGCCAAGAGAGACCTGAGCCAAGTCACTTGCTTTAAGTGCCAGAAGACCGGATATTATGCCAATGAATGTCCTGAATCACAGAATGGAAATGGCAATGGAAGCTCTGGGAAGAAGCCAAACCCTTTCAAAAGGGGACAGGTGAACCACGTTAACGTGGAGGAGGTTGAAGAGCAGCCGGATGCAGTAATCGGTAAGTTTTTGGTTAAGTCATTTACTGCACTTGTTCTTTTCGATACTGGTGCATTGCATTCATACATATCAAGGGGATTTGTGGATAAGTATAAACTGCCAACCCAAGCCCTTAGGTCACCCATGTTAGTAACCTCGACTGCAGCAGCATATCTGGCTAGCCTATGGTGTGATCGGTTGCCATTAAGGATTGGTAACTATGTATTTCCCTCAGACCTAATAGTGTTGGAATATCAAGGATTGGATGTGATATTAGGCATGGATTGGTTGTCGATGTATGATGGAAACATCGATTGCGCCAGTAAGTCAATCTTGCTTACCACCCCAGAAGGAAGAAGGATCAAGTATGTAAACCGACACGTGCCAAAGATGTAACACCCTCGATGCGACTATATCTCCCACGTGTCGAGGCACGACTTAGAGGCATAATCGCATTGAAGGCAATGTCGCAAGTGAGGTAATCTTCACACAACCCATGTAATACAATAGGGGGAAAAATTTACATAGTTGGCTTACAATCGCCACTTCACACAATTACATGAATAAACATTACATCAATCAAATGCACTCATGGTCCGACTACGGAACCAAAATAAAAGAAAAACCCCAAATGCGACAAAGGTCCCTGATCGACCCCAACTGGGCTCCACTACTGATCAACTAGAACAAAGCAACACAAAGGACAAGATCTTCATCGAGCTCCTCCTGAGCTTGGTTGCGCCATCTGCTCGGACTCATCGGCACCTGCAAGCTGGTTTTGGGAGTATCTGTGAGCCACGGGGACTCAGCAATCTCGCACCCTCGCGATCAAGACTATTTAAGCTTATGGGTAAGGTAAAGGTATGAGGTGGAGCTGCAGCAAGCGTCTAGCATATATGGTGGCTAACTTATTCGCAAAAGAGAGCGAGAAGAGAAGGCAAAGCACGGTCGATAAAAGTATGATCAAGAAGTGATCCTGGACTACCTACGTCAAGCATAACTCCAACAACCATGTTCACTTCCCGGACTCCGCCGGAAAGAGACCATCACGGTTACACACGCGGTTGATTCATTTTAATTAAGGTCGACTTCAGGTTTTCTACAACCGGACGTTAACAAATTCCCATCTGCCCATAACCGTGGGCACGGCTTTCGAAAGTTCAAATCCCTGCAGGGGTGTCCCAACTTAGCCCATCACAAGCTCTCACGGTCAACGAAGGAATAGACCTCCACCCGAGACGTTCCGATCAGACTCGGTATCCCAGTACAACAAGACATTTCGACAGGGTAAAACTAAACCAGCAACACCACCCAGATGTGCCGACAAATCCTGATAGGAGCTGCACATATCTCATTCTCAGGGCACACCGGATGAGCAAGACGTCGGGTAAGCCAGCCCAGAGTTGCCCCTGGTAGCCTCGGACATCGCTCAGTTGGACCAACACTCAGAGGAGCACTGGCCTGGGGGGGTAAAATAATGATGACCCTTGAGCCGGCCGACTCAAGGGAAAGAAAAAGGCTAGGTGGCGAATGGTAAAACCAACGTTGGGCATTGCTGGAAAAGCTTTACTTAAGGCAAACTGTCAAGGGGTTCCCATTATAGCCGAACCGCGTAAGGGACGTAAATTCCGGGAACATAACACCGATATGATGGAAACTAGGGCGGCAAGAGTGGAACAAAACACCAGGCATAAGGCCGAGCCTTCCACCCTTTACCAAGTATATAGATGCATTAAGATAACATGGCAATATAATGATATCCCAACAAGTAAATAAAGGTTCCAACAAGGAACGGCTCCAATCGTCACCTGCAACTATCAACGCTATAAGAAGGGCTGAGCAAAGCGGTAACATAGCCAATCAACGGTTTGCTAGGACAATGGTGGGTTAGAGGCTCAATCATGGCAATTGGGAGGCTGACAAGCAAGTGGTAGGCATCGTAGCATTGGCATAGCAAAAGAGCGAGCAAACTAGCATAGCAAAGATAGTAGTGATTTTGAGGGTATGATCATCTTGCCTAAAATCCCGCAAGGAAGAAGAACGAGTCCATGAAGAAGACAAACGGACGTAGTCGAACGGATTCTCACAAACTCGACGTTACCGGATCCAACCCAAAGAAGCAATCACCGGAAAAGAAGCACACAACATAGTAAACAACCACGACATGAACATGGCATGATGCACAACCAAATATGATGCATGTCCGGTTTAATGAAGCATGGCATGGCAAAGTGCACAAACAATCCTTCACATTAAGTGGAGCACAATATGCATCGGGATGCATATTGACAAAACACCACATCAATTATTTAGTTCTCTCTCGTCTATGTACCCAACAATATTAAATGTTGATTAACATGGCAAGAGGTGAAGCACAACAAAACTACCTATCTAGGCAATTTTAAATGAGGCCGGAAGCAACGAACAACAATTCCGGAAAATCCTCATATGCATTAGTAAATTAATGCAAACAACAATTTAAACCATCTTAATGTTGTTAACATGATGCTGATGACATGATCAAGTTTATGCAATTTTTATTAAGAGTTGACATGAGCATTATGAAGCATTTGTCATCGTGGCCGAAACGAAAGGGGTGCCACGACAACGAATCCGAAAGTGATGCCACGGCAACATATCGGTTCCGGTAACTCGCGGAGATACCGGCGCAAAAGGAAAAGTGACGGGAGCGTGACACGCGATAGGAGGTGGGTGATCCTGGATACCGGGTTCCCACAAGATGGTGGCAAGGCAAAAGAGGGGCAACATGCACCGAACAACTCCGACACGGAGCAAACACGAGCATTTCATACATCACACATCATACGTTCTCGAAAGGTCGTCTCGGGGTTATACCTTCGAAGCGTGCATTTCAAAGGGGTTCAAGTTTGATGCGGTGTAGGGGAAGTAGACGTTCTCGGGACGTCGAGGGAAGTAGTGGTTTACGTTCGTTTTCAGAGAGGTACTTGACAAATCCCAGGTTCCCGGGGGCGACGGTAGTTGTTCTCGTATCACGTGGAAGTAGTCATACTCGGCGATAGTGGTACTTGGTGTTATCCGTGCGTAGAGGTACTTGACGTCGTGGTACTTGGGGCTTCGGACTTGTCGGTCCCGATTCTTGCGACGCCAGCGGGTCACGTTTTCGTAGGGGAACTTGACGAAAACACGTCGACGGTAGAGGTACAGACGTGCTCGGGGTACTTGTTGGTCCGGTCTTGACGGTCTCGTTTATGCGACGGTAGTTGTACTAGTCGGCGGTAGTTGTACATCTCAGAAGAGGAACTTGGTGCATCCAGGGTCTTCGGGCGTAGTGGTACACACACGTAGATGAACTTGACGAAAAATGGGTCTCCTCGCGGACTTGATGCACCCGAGTTCTTCGAGTTTGTAGTGGTACTTGGCGTTCCGTTCGGTACTCGTTCAAGCATCCGTTTGGTCTTGTCAGTGGTGTACTTGGCGAAATTCCACGGAGACGGTCTTGCATCCCTGGAATCAGTGGCCTTGGCAACGACAACAAAAGGTAGCAGGGCAGCAGCACGCAGACAATGGTGGATCTGGGCAACAGGCGCGGCAGCGCTGGGAACCGGGCGGACGCAAGCAGCAGAATTGGTCGGAGAGAGCAGCTCGGGCAGGAGGACGTTGAAGGATGAAGGGACCGACATCGGCCTTGGCGCGAAGCAGGGGAGGCCATGGCGTCGGGCAGGGGTTCCCGAGGTGGTGCAGGAAGCAGACGAGGCGGATCCGACTGGCCGGCGCCGGATCCGGGCAACGGTGGCGCGGTGGAGCTCGGGGGCGGCGTTGGGGACGAGAACGAGGTCGGCCATGGCGTCGGGCGCCGCGCTCCTCGTTCCTGCAGGCAGATGACGACGGGAGAGAGAGGGGAACACGCTGTGAGAGAGGAGCAATGGAGGAAGAAGAGCGAGGGAAGGGGGCAAGGCAGGGCGCTCATCTGCCGGTTTGGCCAGCCGGCGGCGGGGCTCCTGCAGTTGTTTGGGTGGCCGGCGACGACGAGCTTCAACAAGAGCCGGACGCGAGGGGAGGCGCTGGTCGGGAGAGAGGTCGAGATCGAGCTCCTCTCGATCTGGAGTGGGGTGGTGGCGTTGGGAGGACGAAGGGGAGAGATGGGGATTGGGAGATGTGGATCGAGGCGCGTGCATCCTCTCCTGGCGGCGCGAGGTTAGCGAGAGGAGGGAGAGATGGGATCGGGATGCGGGCATCGGGCTGCGGGAGAGAGTGCGGCTGGGCTGCGGGAGAGAGTGCGGCTGGGCTTCCAGGGGTTTGCTAGGCCGGCCTAGGCTGCAGATGGGCCGGCCAGCAGGGCTCTCTCTCTCTCTCTCTTAATCTCTTTTCAGCAAAAGAGATAGGCCAAAAATAATTAAGAGAAGAGGCCAAAGAGAATAACAAAATTATGGAACATTTTTGTATGGCTTTATGGAATATTTCCACCTCAACAAAAATAGTTCCGACAAGTTAGGAGAATTTAAATTCAAACTTATTTGACTTGAGCCAAAAGAGTTTGAATGGAGGCTAGGCTAAAGGGGTGTACAAAAATGTTGAGGGTTTTTGGTGAAGCTCCGGAAAGTGAAGAAATAATTTAGGGAAAAGTTTGAAGACCAAACTTGAAGCAGAAAAGACACGGAATTATTTTGCAAGTGTGTTTATGGGTGAATCCAAATTACTGGAATATTTAATATAGCTCTCTAAATATCGAGAGAATGTGTTGTAAAGAGAATCACCATGTGAATTCCCTCGGTTTAAATAGATCAAAGGTCCATGCAATTTATTTAGTTGAGTTAAGAAAAGAAATGACATGATGGCATGATGACATGGTGCAATGCACATGATGCAATGATGAATGCAAAGAACCAAACAAATCACACAACGAAACCCGGAAACACTGGAAGGCATCTGAAGCTCCGGTCTTGGGGCGTTACAACACTCCACCACTACGAGAGGATCTCGTCCCGAGATCTAGAATGGCACCGGAGGGAAAAACGGAAGAGAAAAAGAAGAGGTAAACCAAGTTGCTTCTTTGACAAACGAGTGAAACCAAAACAGCTTGAGAGTTTGAACAAAAGACCGAAAGAAATCAACGGAGATGAACGAAGTTGAAAACACCCCGTTAGAAAAGAGTAACAAGGAAGAACAACTTCGAGCAGCACTCCGGTTAAAAGAGATTTAAGACTTGATAAGGTGAAAAGAACATGAGCAAAAGGGCACAGTACTCCGGTTGAGAAGGGATGCGATAAGATGAGAGAGCTCGAAAGAAAAACACGACACTCCGGTTGAATGGATAAGCAAAGAAAAGAACACAATCCTGATAAAACAAGAAGATGGGTTGAAGAGAGCAACATCACCATGACTCCGGAACAAAAGAGTAGAGTAAAGATAATTGAGACAAGCGAATGTAGAAGACAATGCCAACTTCTGGTACAAAAGAGCCTGAAAAGGCATCTCTAGGAGAAGGGTTGAACGGAGTTGTTGGAAAACCAACAACGAAAATAATAACTTGATATGGTCTTGTGGAATACAACTCAAATTATGAGGTGACAACCTGCCACTCAAGGGAAGAAGAATTGGATTGATAAGAACAAGGAGACGAGGAAGTATTTCACCGGGAGGACAAATGAAGAACTTGGGTCATTATAAGCACCATTATAGCAACAATCCTTAGGGAAGACTTTAGGTGAAATATAACCCAAGATAACTCCAACGAAGAGGTTGATGAATTTAAAATATCTCATACTTGATAACTTGTGAAACATGAAACACGAAGGAAAATTATCAAGAATGATGTAAAACCACCTCCAATGATACGGTAGAACGAATTGCACTCTGGATTGCAAGATGAAGAAAACTTGAGCTCCTTAGAAAAGAATCTCGATGAAAACTTCGAGAAGGGATTAAATCCTTTATGAACCATCATGTAGAACCTCCATGAAGAACTCCGGTAATGAAAGAATGATCAAACGAGAAGAAAGAGAAGTTGAAAGCACAAGGTGAATCCTTGCGATGATTTAGATGGATCTCCGTGATGATATAATTGAGAGAACTTGGAACTCCGGAAAAGAAAAGATGAAACAAGTGAAACCAAGAATGAGTATGATGAGCCACTCTGGAAAAAAACAGGAATAGAATAAACTCGATGAAACAAGAATAAGAATTACATTATGCGTATCCTTCACCAATTTAAATTGATGACAAACACGGATTTCGCATATTACTAATTCTCGTATAAAAGATTAAGATAGATATAGCGCGAACTTGCGAAAATCTTCGATGAACCACCGGCAGGGTTGAAACAACGAATAAATTGATATGATAACGAAGGAAGAGAAATCTTGAACAAACCACCATAAGAAATGGAAATGAACGAAGAGAAGATAAAGAAACACCGGGAAGATTTATGAAATGGACGAAGATGCTTGAGAGAATTTAGATGCAAGTGAAACGAATAGATCATGGACCGATTAGAGATCACTTTAACGATACACCGGTAAGATTGAAGAATGATAACTGAAAGCTGGGAAAAGAATAATTATGAGATGATGGGCTCCGGAGAATCGAACTGAAAAGACTCTTGAATATCTCCGGATGGTGAAAAGAATTCTCACGATCAAACAATTATGAGAGGATGGCAACAAGCTAGAATCACGAATCTCTGAGAGAACGGATAAGATATGGAGGTAAAACTCTTCTTCGGTCTTCAAATGACGACGAGAAACACCAACAATAATTGTAGAGGCACTCCGGAATAAAGAATAGAAAGGTTGATCCAACGATGAAAAGAATTTAACCGATCTTGGAGAAAGACATTTGACTGATAACAATTCATTCTTACGTCAAACTTTAGAAAAGAATTTGAAAAGCTCCGGAAAAATAAGAAGAGTCAGGTAAGATCCTGGAAAAGACCTGTGGGTTAGGGCCCACTCAAAAGAAACAATGTTGAAATGATTTAAAAGAGAGAAAGCACCGGTTGAATTAAATGCCTTGAATGATAACATCCTCAAAATAGCTTGAACGGATTAAGAGTGGAAAACAGGAATCTTCTGAGATATCTTTAGCACTCCGAAATAATAGAATAGCGAGAGGTGAATGCTTAAGAATTGCACCTGCATGAGAAAGCATTGAAACGAGGAAAGGGTATGACCAACAAGCTGGACTTGAATCCACCGGAGAAGAAAACGAGTGAAGAGTGACAAACTTGCAGCTCCGTTAGAATATTCATGAGAATCACCGGATAAGAATATTGATAGAAAAGAATGGATAGACTTCACATCAACAAGAAGGATACTCGATTAAGAGATCTGAATCCTTGGAGAAAAACAAAGGGAGGGAGGGTGGGAAAAACAAAGACAACTTGGAGACGGATTAAACAAACACCATTGAGAAGAACTGATAATTGATCTTGCGAATATTGAAGTGATCGAATCCACTTGAAGAGAAGCACACCGGTTAAAAGGATTGACAAAAACAATCTTGATGATCAAGAAGGATTGGTATTCACATCAGAGGATGAGAACACCATTTCGGAAAGATATGGAATCAACACTTGACATTGAAGCAACTCTAATACCACAACTCAAAACAAATCAAAGGGTTGGCTTGCAGAATAAGCCGGAACAAACATATGATCGAAATTTCGTCCGAAGTTTTCGTGGTGGGACCTACACGGGCTCGATCGTACAGCACCATCATGTACAAGGCAGTGCACATGACATACGAAGCGTCCCCGAGTCAGCATAGCCAAGGACTCTTTAAGACACAACGAGACCACTGTAAAATCGACCGTGAATAGGCGAACCACTAGACGTCGAACCCCAATTTCATATCACACATTCGTTGGAAGGATATCCTAAGAGCTACTTGCATTCCCACCTATGAAACTCCCGAAATTTTCTGGTTATGCAATCAGGTGTTGAGGATACAGGGGAAGCATAATATCTCACCCAAACTAACAAATCCTACATCCAGCTGTATCCATCCTTCAACACATAACCAAGAAACCTTCGGAAACCATCTACCTCAACCTTCGAAAAGCATCCGTTATACAAGTTATGGCGATACTCTCGAACTCCCGCCCCAGTACTGGGTGGCGTCGAGGTTATCTCACCAACGAACTGCATAACAGAGATTTTCAATGTCGCGAACATATCTCAAGTATTCCAGAATTGCAACGATAGAATTATGATGACAACACCTCAGAGCTCAACTCCCCGGGACACTTCCACTAAACCCCTGACAGGAGGCACCAAGACAATGTTCTCATCATAAAACCATCGGAACGATTCCAAGATACCCGCGTGATCCTAAAAAAAATTAGTGAAATTGAGAAGAGAAGAGTCAAAACTCTACGCCAGGATGCCTTACCAGAGCAATGAGGAGACTGAGGAGTAAAAAGAATTCCTAAACTCTCCGATATATAATTCCTAATGACTCAAAACATTTTTTTTCTAGACACAACTCGGCCGCTAAAAACGATCAATCAGTGGGGGCTCCTAAGGTCGGGGAAGGCTCTGATACCAACTTGTAACACCCTCGATGCGACTATATCTCCCATGTGTCGAGGCACGACTTAGAGGCATAATCGCATTGAAGGCAATGTCGCAAGTGAGGTAATCTTCACACAACCCATGTAATACAATAGGGGGGAAAAGTTACATAGTTGGCTTACAATCGCCACTTCACACAATTACATGAATAAACATTACATCAATCAAATGCACTCATGGTCCGACTACGGAACCAAAATAAAAGAAGAACCCCAAATGCGACAAAGGTCCCCGATCGACCCCAACTGGGCTCCACTACTGATCAACTAGAACAAAGCAACACAAAGGACAAGATCTTCATCGAGCTCCTCCTGAGCTTGGTTGCGCCATCTGCTCGGACTCATCGGCACCTGCAAGCTGGTTTTGGGAGTATCTGTGAGCCACGGGGACTCAGCAATCTCGCACCCTCGCGATCAAGACTATTTAAGCTTATGGGTAAGGTAAAGGTATGAGGTGGAGCTGCAGCAAGCGTCTAGCATATATGGTGGCTAACTTATTCGCAAAAGAGAGCGAGAAGAGAAGGCAAAGCACGGTCGATAAAAGTATGATCAAGAAGTGATCCTGGACTACCTACGTCAAGCATAACTCCAACAACCGTGTTCACTTCCCTGACTCCGCCAGAAAGAGACCATCACGGTTACACACGCGGTTGATTCATTTTAATTAAGGTCGACTTCAGGTTTTCTACAACCGGACGTTAACAAATTCCCATCTGCCCATAACCGCGGGCACGGCTTTCGAAAGTTCAAATCCCTCCAGGGCTGTCCCAACTTAGCCCATCACAAGCTCTCACGGTCAACGAAGGAATAGACCTCCACCCGAGACGTTCCGATCAGACTCGGTATCCCAGTACAACAAGACATTTCGACAGGGTAAAACTAAACCAGCAACACCACCCAGATGTGCCGACAAATCCTGATAGGAGCTGCACATATCTCGTTCTCAGGGCACATCGGATGAGCAAGACGTCGGGTAAGCCAGCCCAGAGTTGCCCCTGGTAGCCTCGGACATCGCTCAGTTGGACCAACACTCAAAGGAGCACTGGCCCGGGGGGTAAAATAATGATGACCCTTGAGCCGGCCGACTGAAGGGAAAGAAAAAGGCTAGGTGGCGAATGGTAAAACCAATGGTTGGCATTGCTGGAAAAGCTTTACTTAAGGCGAACTGTCAAGGGGTTCCCATTATAGCCCAACCGCGTAAGGGACCTAAATTCCGGGAACATAACACCGATATGATGGAAACTAGGGCGGCAAGAGTGGAACAAAACACCAGGCATAAGGCCGAGCTTTCCACCCTTTACCAAGTATATAGATGCATTAAGATAACATGGCAATATAATGATATCCCAACAAGTAAATAAAGGTTCCAACAAGGAACGGCTCCAATCATCACCTGCAACTATCAACGCTATAAGAAGGGCTGAGCAAAGCGGTAACATAGCCAATCAACGGTTTGCTAGGACAATGGTGGGTTAGAGGCTCAATCATGGCAATTGGGAGGCTGACAAGCAAGTGGTAGGCATCGTAGCATTGGCATAGCAAAAGAGCGAGCAAACTAGCATAGCAAAGATAGTAGTGATTTCGAGGGTATGATCATCTTGCCTGAAATCCCGCAAGGAAGAAGAACGAGTCCATGAAGAAGACAAACGGACGTAGTCGAACGGATTCTCACAAACTCGATGTTACCGGATCCAACCCGAAGAAGCAATCACCGGAAAAGAAGCACACAACATAGTAAACAACCACGACATGAACATGGCATGATGCACAACCAAATATGATGCATGTCCGGTTTAAGGAAGCATGGCATGGCAAAGTGCACAAACAATCCTTCACATTAAGTGGAGCACAATATGCATCGGGATGCATATTGACAAAACACCACATCAATTATTTAGTTCTCTCTCGTCTATGTACCCAACAATATTAAATGTTGATTAACATGGCAAGAGGTGAAGCACAACAAAACTACCTATCTAGGCAAGTTTAAATGAGGCCGGAAGCAACGAACAAAAATTCCGGAAAATCCTCATATGCATTAGTAAATTAATGCAAACAACAATTTAAACCATCTTAATGTTGTTAACATGATGCTGATGACATGATCAAGTTTATGCAATTTTTATTAAGAGTTGACATGAGCATTATGAAGCATTTGTCATCGTGGCCGAAACGAAAGGGGTGCCACGACAACGAATCCGAAAGTGATGCCACGGCAACATATCGGTTCCGGTAACTCGCGGAGATACCGGCGCAAAAGGAAAAGTGACGGGAGCGTGACACGCGATAGGAGGTGGGTGATCCTGGATACCGGGTTCCCACAAGATGGTGGCAAGGCAAAAGAGGGGCAACATGCACCGAACAACTCCGACACGGAGCAAACACGAGCATTTCATACATCACACATCATACGTTCTCGAAAGGTCGTCTCGGGGTTATACCTTCGAAGCGTGCATTTCAAAGGGGTTCAAGTTTGATGCGGTGTAGGGGAAGTAGACGTTCTCGGGACGTCGAGGGAAGTAGTGGTTTACGTTCGTTTTCAGAGAGGTACTTGACGAATCCCAGGTTCCCGGGGGCGACGGTAGTTGTTCTCGTATCACGTGGAAGTAGTCATACTCGGCGATAGTGGTACTTGGTGTTATCCGTGCGTAGAGGTACTTGACGTCGTGGTACTTGGGGCTTCGGACTTGTCGGTCCCGATTCTTGCGACGCCAGCGGATCACGTTTTCGTAGGGGAACTTGACGAAAACACGTCGACGGTAGAGGTACAGACGTGCTCGGGGTACTTGTTGGTCCGGTCTTGACGGTCTCGTTTATGCGACGGTAGTTGTACTAGTCGGCGGTAGTTGTACATCTCAGAAGAGGAACTTGGTGCATCCAGGGTCTTCGGGCGTAGTGGTACACACACGTAGATGAACTTGACGAAAAATGGGTCTCCTCGCGGACTTGATGCACCCGAGTTCTTCGAGTTTGTAGTGGTACTTGGCATTCCGTTCGGTACTCGTTCAAGCATCCGTTTGGTCTTGTCAGTGGTGTACTTGGCGAAATTCCACGAAGACGGTCTTGCATCCCTGGAATCAGTGGCCTTGGCAACGACAACAAAAGGTAGCAGGGCAGCAGCACACAGACAATGGTGGATCTAGGCAACAGGCGCGGCAGCGCTGGGAACCGGGCGGACGCAAGCAGCAGAGTTGGTCGGAGAGAGCAGCTCGGGCAGGAGGACGTTGAAGGATGAAGGGATCGACATCGGCCTTGGCGCGAAGCAGGGGAGGCCATGGCGTCGGGCAGGGGTTCCCGAGGTGGTGCAGGAAGCAGACGAGGCGGATCCGACTGGCCGGCGCCGGATCCGGGCAACGGCGGCGCGGTGGAGCTCAGGGGCGGCGTTGGGGACGAGAACGAGGTCGACCATGGCGTCGGGCGCCGCGCTCCTCGTTCCTACAGGCAGATGACGACGGGAGAGAGAGGGGAACACGCTGTGAGAGAGGAGCAATGGAGGAAGAAGAGCGAGGGAAGGGGGCAAGGCACGGCGCTCATCTGCCGGTTTGGCCAGCCGGCGGCGAGGCTCCTGCAGCTGTTTGGGTGGCCGGCGACGACGAGCTTCAACAAGAGCCGGACGCGAGGGGAGGCGCTGGTCGGGAGAGAGGTCGAGATCGAGCTCCTCTCGATCTGGAGTGGGGTGGTGGCGTTGGGAGGACGAAGGGGAGAGATGGGGATTGGGAGATGTGGATCGAGGCGCGTGCATCCTCTCCTGGCGGCGCGAGGTTAGCGAGAGGAGGGAGAGATGGGATCGGGATGCGGGCATCGGGCTGCGGGAGAGAGTGCGGCTGGGCTGCGGGAGAGAGTGCGGCTGGGCTTCCAGGGGTTTGCTGGGCCGGCCTAGGCTGCAGATGGGCCGGCCAGCAGGGCTCTCTCTCTCTCTCTCTCTTAATCTCTTTTCAGCAAAAGAGATAGGCCAAAAATAATTAAGAGAAGAGGCCAAAGAGAATAACAAAATTATGGAACATTTTTGTATGGCTTTATGGAATATTTCCACCTCAACAAAAATAGTTCCGACAAGTTAGGAGAATTTAAATTCAAACTTATTTGACTTGAGCCAAAAGAGTTTGAATGGAGGCTAGGCTAAAGGGGTGTACAAAAATGTTGAGGGTTTTTGGTGAAGCTCCGGAAAGTGAAGAAATAATTTAGGGCAAAGTTTGAAGACCAAACTTGAAGCAGAAAAGACACGGAATTATTTTGCAAGTGTGTTTATGGGTGAATCCAAATTACTGGAATATTTAATATAGCTCTCTAAATATCGAGAGAATATGTTGTAAAGAGAATCACCATGTGAATTCCCTCGGTTTAAATAGATCAAAGGTCCATGAAATTTATTTAGTTGAGTTAAGAAAAGAAATGACATGATGGCATGATGACATGGTGCAATGCACATGATGCAATGATGAATGCAAAGAACCAAACAAATCACACAACGAAACCCGGAAACCCTAGAAGGCATCTGAAGCTCCGGTCTTGGGGCATTACAAAAGAGGACTCAAGTAAATTTTTTAACAGGAGTAGTGCAGGAGGAAGTACCAGTGGTGAAGGATTTCCCGGATGTATTTCCAGAAGAGTTGCCAGGCATGCCATCGGATAGAGATATTGAGTTTTTGATTGAGCTTTTGCCAGGCACAGGGCCAATATCAAAGAGACCATATAGGATGCCTGCAAAGGATTTAGTGAAAATTAAGAAGCAAATTAAGGAGTTACTGGATAAAGGATATATTCGCCCAAGTTCTTCACCTTGGGGATCGCCAGTACTTCTAGTGGAAAAGAAGGATGGATCGTTAAGGATGGTTGTTGATTATCGAGGTTTGAATGAAGTAACCATCAAGAACAAGTACCCACTACCGATGATCAATGATCTATTTGATCGATTGCAAGGAGCTAAGGTATTTTCCAAGATCGATCTGCGATCAGGATACCACCAGTTGAAGATTCGAGAACAGGATATACCCAAGACGGCTTTTACCACCATGTATTGGCTGTACGAGTATACCGTTATGTCATTTGGTCTGACTAACGCACCTGCATATTTTATGAACATGATGAACAAAGTGTTTATGGAGTTCTTGGATAAGTTCATCGTGGTGTTCATTGATGATATCCTGGTTTACTCGAAGAATGAAGAGGAGCAAAAGGAGCATTTGCGTTTGGTGCTTGGTAAACTCAGAGAACATCAACTATATGCCAAGTTCAGCAAATGTGAGTTTTGGTTGAAGGAAGTTGGATTTCTCGAACACGTTATATCTGGAGAAGGTATAGCAGTAGATAACACTAAAGTTGATATCGTGACCAAGTGGGAAGTGCCAACCACAGTTGGAGAGATCCGGAGTTTTCTTGGACTCGCAGGATACTACCGGAGGATTATTGAGAATTTCTCAAAGATTGCGAAGCCCATGACGGAGTTGTTGAAGAAGGATACCAAGTTCATATGGACTGAGGAATGTGAGGGTAGTTTTCAGGAGTTGAAGAAATGTTTGGTTACCTCACCAGTGTTGATTTTACCGGATCAGACCAAGGATTATGAGGTGTATTGTGACGCTTCACGTCGAGGACTTGGAGCAGTGCTTATTGAAGGAAATATGCCCTAGAGGCAATAATAAAGTTATTATTTATTTCCTTATATCATGATAAATGTTTATTATTCATGCTAGAATTGTATTAACCGGAAACATAATACATGTGTGAATACATAGACCAACAGAGTGTCACTAGTATGCCTCTACTTGACTAGCTCGTTAATCAAAGATGGTTATGTTTCCTAACCATGAACAAAGAGTTGTTATTTGATTAACGAGGTCACATCATTAGTTGAATGATCTGATTGACATGACCCATTCCATTAGCTTAGCACCCGATCGTTTAGTATGTTGCTATTGCTTTCTTCATGACTTATACATGTTCCTATAACTATGAGATTATGCAACTCCCGTTTATCGGAGGAACACTTTGGGTACTACCAAACGTCACAACGTAACTGCGTGATTATAAAGGAGTACTACAGGTGTCTCCAATGGTAGATGTTGGGTTGGCGTATTTCGAGATTAGGGTTTGTCACTCCGATTGTCGGAGAGGTATCTCTGGGCCCTCTCGGTAATACACATCACATAAGCCTTGCAAGCATAATAACTAAAGATGTTAGTTATGAGATGATGTATTACGGAACGAGTAAAGAGACTTGCCAGTAACGAGATTGAACTAGGTATTGGATACCGACGATCGAATCTCGGGCAAGTAACATACCGATGACAAAGGGAACAACGTATGTTGTTATGCGGTCTGACCGATAAAGATCTTCGTAGAATATGTAGGAGCCAATATGGGCATCCAGGTCCCGCTATTGGTTATTGACCGGAGACATGTCTCGGTCATGTCTACATTGTTCTCGAACCGTAGGGTCCGCACGCTTAACGTTACGATGATAGTTATTATGAGTTTATGCATTTTGATGTACCGAAGGTTGTTCGGAGTCCCGGATGTGATCACGGACATGACGAGGAGTCTCGAAATGGTCGAGACGTAAAGATTGATATATTGGAAGCCTATGTTTGGACATCGGAAGTGTTCTGGGTAAAATCGGGATTTTACCGGATTACCGGGAGGGTTACCGGAACCCCCCGGGAGCCAAATGGGCCTACATGGGCCTTAGTGGAAAGGTGAGAGGGCTGCCCACAAGGGCTGCGCACCTCCCCCCTTCCCTAGTCCTATTAGGACTAGGAGAAGGGGCCGACCCCCTCTTTCTCTCTTCTCTTTGGAGAATCCTAGTTGGAATAGGATTGGAGGGGGGGAGTCCTACTCCCGGTAGGAGTAGGACTCCTACTGGCGCACCAAGGGGCCGGCCGCACCTCTCCCCCTTTGCCCCTTTATATACGGGGCCAGGGGACACCCCAAGACACACAAGTTGATCATTGTTGATCGTTCCTTAGCCGTGTGCGGTGCCCCCTGCCACCAAATTCCACCTCGATCATATCGTTGTAGAGCTTAGGCGAAGCCCTGCGTCGGTAGTACATCAAGATCGTCACCACGCCGTCGTGCTGACGAAACTCTTCCTCGACGCTTTGCTGGATCGGAGCCCGAGGATCGTCATCGAGCTGAACGTGTGCTAAGAACTCGGAGGTGCCGGAGTAACGGTGCTTGGATCGGTCGGATCGGGAAGAAGACGTACGACTACTTCCTCTACGTTGTGTGATCGCTTCCGCAGTCGGTCTGCGTTGGTATGTAGACAACACTCTCCCCTCTCGTTGCTATGCATCACCATGATCTTGCGTGTGCGTAGGAAAATTTTCAAAATTACTACGTTCCCCAACAGTGGCATCCGAGCCTAGGTTTTATGGTTTGATGTTATTTGCACGAGTAGAACACAAGTGAGTTGTGGGCGATACAAGTCATACTGCCTACCAGCATGTCATACTTTGGTTCGGCGGTATTGTTGGACGAGACGATCCGGACCAACCTTACGCGTACTCTTACGCGGGACCGGTTCCCTCGACGTGCTTTGCACATAGATGGCTTGCGGAAGACTGTCTCTCCAACTTTAGTTGAACCAAGTGTGGCTACGCCCGGTCCTTGAGAAGGTTAAAACGGAGTCTATTTGACAAACTATCGTTGTGGTTTTGATGCGTAGGTGAGATGAGTTCTTACTTAAGCCCGTAGCAGCCACGTAAAACTTGCAACAACAAAGTAGAGGACGTCTAACTTGTTTTTGCAGGGCATGTTGTGATGTGATATGGTCAAGGCATGATGCTGATTTTATTGTATGAGATGATCATGTTTTGTAACCAAGTTATCGGCAACTGGCAGGAGCCATATGGTTGTCGCTTTATTGTATGCAATGCAATCGCGATGTAATGCTTTACTTTATTACTAAGCGGTAGTGATAGTCATGGAGGCATAAGATTGGCGAGACGACAACGATGCTACGATGGAGATCAAGGTGTCGCGCCGGTGACGATGGTGATCATGACGGTGCTTCGGAGATGGAGATCACAAGCACAAGATGATGATGGCCATATCATATCACTTATATTGATTGCATGTGATGTTTATCCTTTTATGCATCTTATCTTGCTTTGATTGACGGTAGCATTATAAGATGATCTCTCACTAAATTATCAAGAAGTGTTCTCCCTGAGTATGCACCGTTGCCAAAGTTCGTCGTGCCCAGACACCACGTGATGATCGGGTGTGATAAGCTCTACGTCCATCTACAATGGGTGCAAGCCAGTTTTGCACACGCAGAATACTCAGGTTAAACTTGACGAGCCTAGCATATGCAGATATGGCCTCGGAACACAGAGACCGAAAGGTCGAGCGTGAATCATATAGTAGATATGATCAACATGACGATGTTCACCATTGAAAACTACTCCATCTCACGTGATGATCGGTTATGGTTTAGTTGATTTGGATCACGTGATCACTTAGAGGATTAGAGGGATGTCTACCTAAGTGGGAGTTCCTAAGTAATTTGATTAACTGAACTTAAACTTATCATGAACTTAGTACCTGATAGTATCTTGCTTGTTTATGTTGATTGTAGATAGATGGCTCGTGCTGTTGTTCCGTTGAATTTTAATGCGTTCCTTGAGAAAGCAAAGTTGAAAGATGATGGTAGCAATTACACGGACTGGGTCCGTAACCTGAGGATTATCCTCATTGCTGCACAGAAGAATTACGTCCTGGAAGCACCGCTAGGTGCCAGGCCTGCTGCTGGAGCAACACCAGATGTTCTTAACGTCTGGCAGAGCAAAGCTGATGACTACTCGATAGTTTAGTGTACCATGCTTTACGGCTTAGAATCGGGACTTCAACGACGTTTTGAACGTCATGGAGCATATGAGATGTTCCAGGAGTTGAAGTTAATATTTCAAGCAAATGCCCGAATTGAGAGATATGAAGTCTCCAATAAGTTCTATAGCTGCAAGATGGAGGAGAACAGTTCTGTCAATGAGCATATACTCAAAATGTCTGGGTATAATAATCACTTGATTCAGATGGGAGTTAATCTTCCAGATGATTGCATCATTGACAGAATTCTCCAATCACTGCCACCAAGCTACAAGAGCTTTGTGATGAACTATAATATGCAAGGGATGAACAAGACTATTCCCGAGCTCTTCGCAATGCTGAAAGCTGCGGAGGTAGAAATCAAGAAGGAGCATCAAGTGTTGATGGTTAACAAAACCACTAGTTTCAAGAAAAAGAGCAAAGGGAAGAAGAAGGGGAACTTCAAGAAGAACAGCAAGCAAGTTGCTGCTCAGGAGAAGAAACCCAAGTCTGGACCTAAGCCTGAAACTGAGTGCTTCTACTGCAAGCAGACTGGTCACTGGAAGCGGAACTGCCCCAAGTATTTGGCGGATAAGAAGGATGGCAAGGTGAACAAAGGTATATGTGATATACATGTTATTGATGTGTACCTTACTAGAGCTCGCAGTAGCACCTGGGTATTTGATACTGGTTCTGTTGCTAATATTTGCAACTCGAAACAGGGACTACGGAATAAGCGGACGCTAGCAAAGGACGAGGTGACGATGCGCGTGGGAAACGGTTCCAAAGTCGATGTGATCGCAGTCGGCACGCTACCTCTACATCTACCTTCGAGATTAATATTAGACCTAAATAATTGTTATTTGGTGCCAGCGCTGAGCATGAACATTATATCTGGATCTTGTTTAATGCGAGACGGTTATTCATTTAAATCAGAGAATAATGGTTGTTCTATTTATATGAGTAATATCTTTTATGGTCATGCACCTTTGAAGAGTGGTCTATTCTTGTTGAATCTCGATAGTAGTGATACACATATTCATAATGTAGAAGCCAAAAGATGCAGAGTTGATAATGATAGTGCAACTTATTTGTGGCACTGCCGTTTAGGTCATATCGGTGTAAAGCGCATGAAGAAACTCCATACTGATGGGCTTTTGGAACCACTTGATTATGAATCACTTGGTACTTGCGAACCGTGCCTCATAGGCAAGATGACTAAGACACCGTTCTCCGGTACTATGGAGAGAGCAACAGATTTATTGGAAATCATACATACCGATGTATGTGGTCCGATGAATATTGAGGCTCGTGGCGGATATCGTTATTTTCTCACCTTCACAGATGATTTAAGCAGATATGGGTATATTTACTTAATGAAACATAAGTCTGAAACATTTGAAAAGTTCAAGGAATTTCAGAGTGAAGTTGAAAATCATCGTAACAAGAAAATAAAGTTTCTACGATCTGATCGTGGAGGAGAATATTTGAGTTACGAGTTTGGTGTACATTTGAAAAACTGTGGAATAGTTTCGCAACTCACGCCACCCGGAACACCACAGCGTAGTGGTGTGTCCGAACGTCGTAATCGTACTTTACTAGATATGGTGCGATCTATGATGTCTCTTACTGATTTACCGCTATCGTTTTGGGGTTATGCTTTAGAGACGGCCGCATTCACGTTAAATAGGACACCATCAAAATCCGTTGAGACGACGCCTTATGAACTATGGTTTGGCAAGAAACCAAAGTTGTCGTTTCTTAAAGTTTGGGGCTGCGATGCTTATGTGAAAAAGCTTCAACCTGATAAGCTTGAACCCAAAGCGGAGAAATGTGTCTTCATAGGATACCCAAAGGAAACTGTTCGGTATACCTTCTATCACAGATCCGAAGGCAAGACATTCGTTGCTAAGAATGGATCATTTCTAGAGAAGGAGTTTCTCTCGAAAGAAGTGAGTGGGAGGAAAGTAGAACTTGACGAGGTAACTGTACCTGCTCCCTTATTGGAAAATAGTACATCACAGAAAACTGTTTCTGCGACACCTATACCAATTAGTGAGGAAGCTAATGATGATGATCATGAAACTTCAGGACAAGATACTACTGAACCACGTAGATCAACCAGAGTGAGATCCGCACCAGAGTGGTACGGTAATCCAGTTCTGGAAGTCATGCTACTAGATCATGATGAACCTACGAACTATGAAGAAGCGATGGTGAGCCCAGATTCCGCAAAGTGGCTTGAGGCCATGAAATCTGAGATGGGATCCATGTATGAGAACAAAGTATGGACTTTGGTTGACTTGCCCGATGATCGGCAAGCAATTGAGAATAAATGGATCTTCAAGAAAAAGACTGACGCTGACGGTAATGTTACTGTCTATAAAGCTCGACTTGTCGCAAAAGGTTTTCGACAAGTTCAAGGGGTTGACTACGATGAGACCTTCTCACCCGTAGCGATGCTTAAATCCGTCAGGATCATGTTAGCAATTGCCGCATTTTATGATTATGAAATATGGCAGATGGATGTCAAAACTGCATTCCTGAATGGATTTCTGGAAGAAGAGTTGTATATGATACAACCAGAAGGTTTTGTCGACCCAAAGGGAGGTAACAAAGTATGCAAACTCCAGCAATCCATTTATGGACTGGTGCAAGCATCTCGGAGTTGGAATAAACGCTTTGATAGTGTGATCAAAGCATTTGGCTTTATACAGACTTTTGGAGAAGCCTGTATTTACAAGAAAGTGAGTGGGAGCTCTGTAGCATTTCTGATATTATATGTGGATGACATATTGCTGATTGGAAATGATATAGAATTTCTGGATAGCATAAAGGGATACTTGAATAAAAGTTTTTCGATGAAAGACCTCGGGAAGCTACTTACATATTAGGCATAAAGATCTATAGAGATATATCAAGACACTTAATTGGACTTTCACAAAGCACATACCTTGACAAGATTTTGAAGAAGTTAAAAATGGATCAAGCAAAGAAAGGGTTCTTGCCTGTGTTACAAGGTGTGAAGTTGAGTCAGACTCAATGCCCGACCACTGCAGAAGATAGAGAGAAAATGAAAGATGTTCCCTATGCTTCAGCCATAGGCTCTATCATGTATGCAATGTTGTGTACCAGACCTGATGTGTGCCTTGCTATAAGTTTAGCAGGGAGGTACCAAAGTAATCCAGGAGTGGATCACTGGACAGCGGTCAAGGACATCCTGAAATACCTGAAAAGGACTAGGGATATGTTTCTCGTATATGGAGGTGACAAAGAGCTCACCGTAAGAGGTTACGTTGATGCAAGTTTGACACTGATCCGGACGATTCTAAATCGCAAACCGGGTACATGTTTACTTTAAACGGTGGAGCTGTCAGTTGGTGCAGTTCTAAACAAAGCGTCGTAGCGGGATCTACATGTGAAGCGGAGTACATAGCTGCTTCGGAAGCAGCAAACGAAGGAGTCTGGATGAAGGAGTTCATATCCGATCTAGGTGTCATACCTAGTGCATGGGGTCCAATGAAAATCTTTTGTGACAATACTGGTGCAATTGCTTTGGCAAAGGAATCCAGATTTCACAAAAGGACCAAACACATCAAGAGACGCTTCAACTCCATCCGGGATTTAGTCCAGGTGGGAGACATAGAGATTTGCAAGATACATACGGATCTGAATGTTGCAGACCCGTTGACTAAGCCTCTTCCACGAGCAAAACATGATCAGCACCAAGGCTCAATGGGTGTTAGAATCATTACTGTGTAATCTAGATTATTGACTCTAGTGCAAGTGGGAGACTGAAGGAAATATGCCCTAGAGGCAATAATAAAGTTATTATTTATTTCCTTATATCATGATAAATGTTTATTATTCATGCTAGAATTGTATTAACCGGAAACATAATACATGTGTGAATACATAGACCAACAGAGTGTCACTAGTATGCCTCTACTTGACTAGCTCGTTAATCAAAGATGGTTATGTTTCCTAACCATGAACAAAGAGTTGTTATTTGATTAACGAGGTCACATCATTAGTTGAATGATCTGATTGACATGACCCATTCCATTAGCTTAGCACCCGATCGTTTAGTATGTTGCTATTGCTTTCTTCATGACTTATACATGTTCCTATAACTATGAGATTATGCAACTCCCGTTTACCGAAGGAACACTTTGGGTACTACCAAACGTCACAACGTAACTGGGTGATTATAAAGGAGTACTACAGGTGTCTCCAATGGTAGATGTTGGGTTGGCGTATTTCGAGATTAGGGTTTGTCACTTCGATTGTCGGAGAGGTATCTCTGGGCCCTCTCGGTAATACACATCACATAAGCCTTGCAAGCATAATAACTAAAGATGTTAGTTATGAGATGATGTATTACGGAACGAGTAAAGAGACTTGCCAGTAACGAGATTGAACTAGGTATTGGATACCGACGATCGAATCTCGGGCAAGTAACATACCGATGACAAAGGGAACAACGTATGTTGTTATGCGGTCTGACCAATAAAGATCTTCGTAGAATATGTAGGAGCCAATATGGGCATCCAGCTCCCGCTATTGGTTATTGACCGGAGACATGTCTCGGTCATGTCTACATTGTTCTCGAACCGTAGGGTCCGCACGCTTAACGTTACGATGACAGTTATTATGAGTTTATGCATTTTGATGTACCGAAGGTTGTTCGGAGTCCCGGATGTGATCACGGACATGACGAGGAGTCTCGAAATGGTCGAGACGTAAAGATTGATATATTGGAAGCCTATGTTTGGACATCGGAAGTGTTCCGGGTAAAATCGGGATTTTACCGGATTACCGGGAGGGTTACCGGAACCCCCCGGGAGCCAAATGGGCCTACATGGGCCTTAGTGGAAAGGTGAGAGGGCTGCCCACAAGGGCTGCGCACCTCCCCCCCCCCTTCCCTAGTCCTATTAGGACTAGGAGAAGGGGCCGGCCCCCTCTTTCTCTCTTCTCTTTGGAGAATCCTAGTTGGAATAGGATTGGAGGGGGGGAGTCCTACTCCCGGTAGGAGTAGGACTCCTCCTGGCGCACCAAGGGGCCGGCCGCACCTCTCCCTCTTTGCCCCTTTATATACGGGGGCAGGGGACACCCCAAGACACACAAGTTGATCATTGTTGATCGTTCCTTAGCCGTGTGCGGTGCCCCCTGCCACAAAATTCCACCTCGATCATATCGTTGTAGAGCTTAGGCGAAGCCCTGCGTCGGTAGTACATCAAGATCGTCACCACGCCGTCGTGCTAACAAAACTCTTCCTCGACGCTTTGCTGGATCGGAGCCCGAGGATCGTCATCGAGCTGAACGTGTGCTAAGAACTCGGAGGTGCTGGAGTAACGGTGCTTGGATCGGTCGGATCGGGAAGAAGACGTACGACTACTTCCTCTACGTTGTGTGATCGCTTCCGTAGTCGGTCTGCGTTGGTACGTAGACAACACTCTCCCCTCTCGTTGCTATGCATCACCATGATCTTGCGTGTGCGTAGGAAAATTTTCGAAATTACTACGTTCCCCAACACTTATGCAGGAAGGAAGAGTTGTTTCATATGCCTCACGACAGCTTAAGCCCCATGAGTTGAATTATGCTATGCATGATTTGGAGTTAGCAGTCGTAGTGCATGCATTGAAGACTTGGAGACATTTTCTGATTGGAAACCATTGCGAGGTGTACACGGATCACAAGAGTTTGAAGTATATTTTCACACAGAAGGAGTTGAACCTCAGACAAAGGAGATGGTTGGAGCTCATCAAGGATTATGATATGAAATTGCATTATCACCCCGGAAAGGCTAACGTAGTAGCTGACGCATTAAGCCGTAAGAGCCATGTCAACACCCTAATGACGGGAGATTTACCAAGGGAGTTAGCCGAAAATCTTCGAGAGCTATGTTTCGAAATAGTTCCAAGAGGCCATGTAGCAGCATTGGAGATTCAGTCTACTTTGATGGATAAGATCAGAGAAGCCCAAAAGACTGACAAGGAGATTGCCTCTATTAAGGAGAAAATGAGCAAAGGAAAAGCTAAGGGATTTCATGAGGATGACCATGATACCTTATGGTTTGAAGACCGTGTTTATGTACCAAATGATTCGGAGATCAGGAAGTTAATTTTACAAGAGGCCCATGATTCACCGTATTCGATTCACCCAGGAAATACCAAGATGTATTTGGATTTGAAGGATATTTTCTGGTGGACCGGAATGAAGAAGGATATTGCAGAATATGTAGCAGTTTGTGATGTATGTCAGAGAGTAAAGGCAGAGCATCAGAAGCCAGCAGGATTGCTACAGCCATTGCCGATACCCGAATGGAAGTGGGATAAGTTAGGCATGGATTTTATTACAGGTTTACCCAGAACTCGTTCAGGCTATGACTCAATATGGGTTGTAGTCGATCGTTTGACAAAGGTAGCTCATTTTATTCCAATGAAGACTACCTATACCAGTGCAAAGTTGGCAAAGATATACATGACCAGGATTGTATGTCTGCATGAAGTTCCAAGGAGCATTGTATCAGATAGAGGAACCCAATTTACCTCAAAGTTCTGGAATCAGTTGCATGAAACTTTGGGTACCAGGCTAGAATTCAGTACAGCTTTCCATCCGCAGACAGATGGACAGACCGAGAGAGTCAATCAGATTTTGGAGGATATGCTGAGAGCTTGTGCGCTAGATTACGGATCTAGTTGGGATGAGAATTTGCCATATGCAGAGTTCTCTTACAACAACAGCTATCAATCCAGTTTGAAGATGGCCCCTTTCGAAGCCTTGTGCGGAAGGAGGTGCAGGACCCCATTGTCTTGGGATGAAGTTGGGGACTGCCAGTTGTTTGGACCGGATCTGATAAAGGATTCTGAATAGAAAGTGAAATTGATTCGCGATAGGCTCAAGGTAGCTCAGTCCAGGCAGAAGAGTTATGCAGATTCTAAATGCAAGGAGACAGTTTACGAAGTCGGAGACCGAGTTTATCGTCGAGTATCACCACTTCGAGGAGTTAAGCGCTTTGGAGTTAAGGGAAAGTTAGCGCCACGTTTTGTAGGACCATACAAGGTTTTGGAGCGTATGGGAGAAGTGGCCTACAAATTGGAATTGCCCGAAGGATTGTCAGGAGTTCACGACATGTTCCACGTTTCCCAGTTGAAGAAGTGCCACGCAGAGATGGTTGATATACCGCTGAGAGACACAGTGCCGCTGGAAGCAATTCAATTGGACAGTGATTTGACTTATGAGGAGAACCCAGTTAAGATTCTAGAGTATGCCAGTCGAGTCACCCGCAGTAAGGTTATCAAGTTTTGCAAGGTTCAGTGGAGCCACCACACGGAGGATGAAGCCACCTCGGAGCCAGAGGAAGATTTGCTGAAAGACCACCCTCACCTATTTTCTAGCCAACCCGAATCTCGAGGGCAAGATTCATCTTAAGGGGGTAGGTCTATAACATCCCAAATTCTAGCCAACCCGCGGTCGCCGCCTCGCCGGAACGCCGTCGCCGCCGTTCACCGGAGGTAGTTTTTTTCGCCTCTGGTTTTTCTCGAAAAACCGTTCGGTTTTTCCGACGGTTTTGCTCTTTTTTTAGATTTGGTTTTTTTAAATAGATCGGTTTTTCTGGTTTATTTAAATAGCGAGCGTTCGCCCGTTCGTTCATTTTAATGAACGTTCGTCGTTTTTCTTTTTCTCGGATTAAATCCGCGATTCTTCTGATCGAGATTTCTGATCCGATTTTCGTTTTAGTCTAACTTTTCGCTCGTTTATCGGAATCAGGCGATTCAAGCGCCTGGAGTTTCGTCTCGAAACCCTCTTTCCGTTTAACCAACTTAAACAAGTTTTTGCCACTGTAAAAATTGCCCTAGATCCAGAATAGTAAACGAATCCTGTTCCTTTTGCCGTTTGTCTTTTGTTGCTTCGTTCGTTTTGATTCTTTTTGCCAACCGGAGTTCTTAAGTTGAACTTTCTAGTTAGATCTCTTATGAGAGTTTTACCTGTGAATTAGTTGAGTACTTATTGTATGCTTGTTTGTTTGCGATAGAGTACCCGGAGTGCGCCGCTTGCTACTTTGAATCGGTAGGTTTCCCGGATCATCAGCAAGGCAAGTAACACTTTGATCATGCTTTCCAACTACCCAGTTTTATTGCATTAGATCAATCCTCACACATTGCATGATTAGGATCTAATTAAATTGTGGGTTTGGGAAGTAGTTGAGGTAGTACCTATTACCTGTTATTATCAAACCTTTGGGAGTTACTTCTACGTTTGCTTATTATGCCATGCTATGCTAGTAGACGTGGATTGGGTGAGTGTATCCATGACATATGTGAGATTGTTAATTAATGGTTTACTTAAGGTGGCAACTTAAATACACATCTGGGTGGATTGAGGCACCTGGGTATTCCAGCGATTGCCTGTTTTTCTTTATGGACCGCCACCCAGGCTCAAAGGGATCATGAGATTATTCATGCTAGAAACTTCCGTGCGCAGCCACAAGCTATTATGGGCTCTAGCATAGTTGACTAAGTTGTGCGAACTCTTACAGTGGTAGACTAGCAGATGTAGGGGATGTAGGTTGGTACGGTCTACCCGTTCGTAAGGTGCTGGCGCTTCTGAAATACTATGTCTCGGTCATCCGTTTCTCAAACACCATGCAGTGCGAGAAAACCAACGGAGGAGATCGAGTCTTGTGGGGAAAAGTGCGCAAACCTCTGCAGAGTGTATAAACGAATCATGGTTAGCCGTGTCCCCGGTTATGGACATCCTGAATATCTAGTACTTGGATTATCATGTGAATCTCAACATGTTACTCTAAAATTAATTTTGTTGGGTTTTGTTTAATGATGATGTTTAATTGGGATTGAGAATGCTGTCAACCATTCTCAATGTTTAACAACCACCATGATAGTTAAATAAATTTATTCCTTTGCAGTAGGGAAAAATTGGCTTTCCGCAAAAACTGTAACCATAGAGCTTTCCACCAGCCAAATATGCATATAGAATAGCCTGATTATTCCATTACTCTCTATGTGTTACTTTGCCAGCATATTCCATGTGCTGACCCGTTTCGGGCTGCAACGTTAATGTTGCAGACTTTTCAGACGATGATTAAGGAGTTTTAGGTCGTGGTTCTATACTCAGTGATGCCGTTGGATTTGATGGACTCACTTATCTTCCAAGCCTTCCGCTGTTATCGTCATTAGATGGCCTTAAGCCATATTTATTGTAATAAGTTCTCTTTTGAGACACTCGATGTAATAAGTGTGTGATTGCTACTCTGTTATAAATCCTTCAAGTACTGTGTGGTGTCAACATTACTGATCCAGGGATGACACCTCAGCACAGAGATTGGACCATTTGAGGTCTGGTCGCTACAACCACTCATAAGGAAGACAATCAATAAATAAATCATGCTCTGACTTCATCACATAACGGTTCACCATACGTGCATGCTACGGGAATCACAAACTTCAACACAAGTATTTCTAAAATTCACAACTACTCAACTAGCATGACTCTAATATCACCATCTCCATATCTCAAAACAATCATCAAGTATCAAACTTCTCTTAGTATTCAATGCACTTATATGAAAGTTTTTATTATTGCCAAGTTGTTCTAAAGGACTCTCAAAATGATATAAGTGAAGCATGAGAGATCAATTATTTCTATAAAATAAAACCACCACCATGCTCTAAAATATATAAGTGAAGCACTAGAGCAAACGATAAACTATTCCACAAGATATAAGTGAAGATCAATGAGTAGTCGAATAATTATGCAACTATATGAAGACTCTCTAACATTCAATAATTTCAGATCTTTGGTATTTTATTCAAACAGCAAGAAAAACAAAATAAAATAAAATGACGCTCCAAGCAAAATACATATCATGTGGTGAATAAAAATATAGCTCCAAGTAAAGTTACCGATGAACGAAGACGAAAGAGGGGATGCCTTCCGGGGCATCCCCAAGCTTAGGCTCTTGGTTGTCCTTGAATATTACCTTGGGGTGACTTGGGCATCCCCAAGCTTAGGCTCTTGCCACTCCTTATTCCATAGTCCATCGAATCTTTACCCAAAACTTGAAAACTTCACAACACAAAACTTAACAGAAAACTCGTAAGCTCCATTAGTATAAGAAAATAAATCACCACTTAGGTACTGTTTTGAACTCATTATTTATTTATATTGGTGTAATATATATTGTATTCTAACTTATCTATGGTTCATACCCTCTGATAATAATCATAGATTCATCAAAATAAGCAAACAACACAATGAAAACAGAGCCTGTCAAAAACAGAACAGTCTGTAGCAATCTGTAACTCTTGAATACTTCTCTAACTCCAAAAATCCTGATAAATTAGGAAGTCCTAGGTAATTTATATAATGATCTACTTCAGTTGGAATTGGTATTTTAACGCACTCTGGTAAAAAATGAAAATTATTTTTGTGAGTGCATACTTTCTGTTTTTATCAGCACGATCAAACAACAATCACCCAAGAAGATCCTAAAGGCTTTACTTGGCACAAACACTAATTAAAACATAAAAAACAATCATAACAGAATCTAGATGAATTATTTATTACTAAACAGGAACAAAAAGCAAAGAACAAGAATAAAATTGGGTTGCCTCCCAACAAGCGCTAACGTTTAACGCCCCTAGCTAGGCATGATGATTTCAATGATGCTCGCATAAAAGATAAGAATTGAAACATAAAGAGAGCATCATGAAGAATGTGACTATCACATTTAAGTCTAACCCACTTCCTATGCATAGGGATTTTGTGAGCAAACAACTTGTGGGAACAATAATCAACTAGCATAGGAGGGCAAAACAAGCATAACTCCAAAACTTTAAGCACATAGAGAGGAAACTTGATATTATTGCAATTCCTACAAGCATATGTTCCTCCCTCATAATAATTTTCAGTAGCATCATGAATGAATTCAACAATATAACCATCACATAAAGCATTGCTTTCATGATCTACAAGCATAGAAAATTTACTACTCTCCACATAAGCAAAATTCTTCTCATTTGGAGTAGTGGGAGTATCATAAGAAACTCGAATACTATAAATTGTTTCCACATTAAAAGAGTAGTATTCAGGAAAAGGGTAATCATAATCATGACAAGTTTTATAAATATAATCATCACTACTTTTTATAGCATAAGTTTCATCACAATGATCATCATAAGTAGCAACTTTGTTCTCATCATAATCGATTGAAACCTCTTCCAAGATAGTGGAATCATTACTAAATAAAGTCATGACCTCTCCAAATACAATTTCATCAATATAATCATCATAAGTAGGAGGCATGCTATCATCATAACAAATTTGCAGATCAAAACTTGGGGGACTACAAATATCATATTCATCAAACATAGCATCCCCAAGCTTGTGGCTTTGCATATCATTAGCATCATAGATATTCAAGGAATTCATACTAACAACATTGCAATCATGCTCATCATACAAAGATTTAGTGCCAAACATTCTAATGCATTCTTCTTCTAACTCTTTGGCATAATTATCGGAATCCTAATTTTCATGAAAGATATTAAAAAGATAAAGCATATGAGGTATCCTCAATTCCATTTTTTTAATTTTCTTTTATAAACTAAACTAGTGATAAAACAAGAAACTAAAAGATTCGATTGCAAGATCTAAAGATATACCTTCAAGCGCTAACCTCCCCGGCAACGGCGCCAGAAAAGAGCTTGATGTCTACTACACAACCTTCTTCTTGTAGATGTTGTTGGGCCTCCAAGTGCAGAGGTTTGTAGGACAGTAGCAAATTTCCCTCAAGTGGATGACCTAAGGTTTATAAATCCGTGGGAGGCGTAGGATGAAGATGGTCTCTCTCAAACAACCCTGCAACCAAATAGCAAAGAGTCTCTTGTGTCCCCAACACACCCAATACAATGGTAAATTGTATAGGTGCACTAGTTTGGCGAAGAGATGGTGATATAGGTGCAATATGGATAGTAGATAATGGTTTTTGTAATCTGAAAATATAAAAACAGCAAGGTAACTAATGATAAAAGTGAGCACAAACGGTATTGCAATGCCATGAAACAAGGCCTAGGGTTCATACTTTCACTAGTGCAAGTTCTCTCAACAATAATAACATAACTGGATCATATAACTATCCCTCAGCATGCAACAAAGAGTCACTCCAAAGTCACTAATAGCGGAGAACAAATGAAGAGATTATGGTAGGCTACGAAACCACCTCAAAGTTATCCTTTCTGATTGATCTATTCAAGAGTCTGTAGTAAAATAACATGAAGCTATTCTTTCCGTTCAATCTATCATAGAGCTCGTACTAGAATAACACCTTAAGACACAAATCAACCAAAACCCTATTGTCACCTAGATACTCCAATGTCACCTCAAGTATCCGTGGGTATGATTATACGATATGCATCACAAAATCTCAGATTCGTCTATTCAACCAACACAAAGAACTTCAAAGAGTGCCCCAAAGTTTCTACCGGAGAGTCAAGACGAAAACTTGTGCCAACCCCAATACATAAGTTCACGAGGTCACGGAACTCGCAAGTTGATCACCAAAACATACATCAAGTGGATCACATGATATCCCATTGTCACCATAGATAAGCACGTGCAAGACATACATCAAGTATTCTCAAATCCTTAAAGACTCAATCTGATAAGATAACTTCAAAGGGAAAACTCAATTCATCACAAGAGAGTAGAGGGGGAGAAACATCATAACATCCAACTATAATAGCAAAGCTCGCGATACATCAAGATCGTATCACCTCAAGAACATGATAGAGAGAGAGAGATCAAACACATAGCTACTGGTACATACCCTCAGCCCTGAGGGATAACTACTCCCTCCTTGTCATGGAGAGCACTGGGATGATGAAGATGGCCACCGGAGAGGGATTCCCCCTCTGGCAGGGTGCCGGAACGGGTCTAGATTGGTCTTCGGTGGCTACGAAGGCTTCTGGCGGCGGAACTCCCGATCTATTCTGCTCCCCGAAGTTTTTAGGGTATATGGATATATATAGGCAAAAGAAGTCGGTAGGGGAGCCACGAGGAGCCCACAAGGCAGGGGGCGCGCCCAGGGGGGTAGGGCGGGCCCCCCACCCTCATGGTGGCCTCGGGGCTCTTCTGGCCCACCTCCAATACTCTGTGGGCTTCTTCTGGTCCAAAATGATCTCCGTGAAGTTTCGGGTCAATTGGACTCCGTTTGATTTTCCTTTTCTGTGATACTTAAAAACAAGGAAAAAACAGAAACTGGCACTGGGCTATGGGTTAATAGGTTAGTCCCAAAAATCATATAAAATAGCATAGTAATGCATATACAACATCCAAGGTTGATAATATAATAGCATGGAACAATCAAAAGTTATAGATACGTTGGAGACGTATCGGCGCTCCATTGCAGCACCGGCGAGCTACATTGCAGCTCCGTGAGCGCTCCATTGCAGCGCCGGAAGGGAGCTCCGGCGAGCCTCCATTGCAGCCCCGATGAGCACTCTATTTGCAGTGCCGGGAAGAAGCGTTGATGAGCTCTCTATTTACAGCGCCAGGAAGAAGCGCCGATGAGATCTCCATTTGTAGCACCGAGAAGAAGCATCGGCGAGCTCCCCATTGCAGCCATGGAAGCTGTCGGTGTCAAAACCGGCGGATCTCGGGTAGGGGGTCCCGAACTGTGCATCTAAGGTTGATGGTAACAGGAGACAAGGGACACGAAGTTTTACCCAGGTTTGGGCCCTCTTGATGGAGGTAATACCCTACGTCCTGCTTGATCGATATTGATGAGTATGGGGGTTACAAGAGTTGATCTACCATGAGATCATAATGGCTAAAACCCTAGAAATCTAGCATGTATGATAATGATTGCCTCTATGGACTAAACCCTCCGGTTTATATAGGCATCGGAGGGGGCTAGCGTTGTACAAAGTCGGTTACAGAGAAAGGAATCTTCATATCCGAACGCCAGCCTTGCCATCCACGCCAAGGAGAGTCCCATCCGGACACGGGAGAGAGTCTTTTGTCTTGTATCTTCACAGCCCACCAGTCCGGCCCATGTCCAACAGGTCGGACGCCCGAGGACCCCTTAATCCAGGACTCCCTCAGTAGCCCCTGAATCAGGCTTCAATGACGAGGTGCGCGGCGCAAAGATTGTCTTCGGCATTGCAAGGCTTGTTCCTCCTCCGAATACTCCAAAACAGCCTTTGAACACAAAAAACGTGTCCAGCTCTACAAAACAAATGCCATACACAACCGCAGAGAGTATAATATTTTACAAGTCCAATCTGCTGACAATTTTTGTAGCGCAATATCACGTCTGATACGTCTCCAACGTATCTATAATTTTTGATTGCTCCATGCTATATTAATTACTGTTTTGGACATTACTGGGCTTTATTATACACTTTTATATTATTTTTGGGACTAACCTATTAACCGGAGGCCCAGCCCAGAATTGTTGTTTTTTTTGCCTATTTTAGGGTTTTGAAGAAAAGGAATATCAAACGGAGTCCAAACGGAATGAAACCTTCGGGAACGTGATTTTTGGAACGAACAAGATCCAGGAGACTTGGACTCTACGTCAAGCAACCAGCAGGGAGGCCACAAGGTAGGGGGCACGCCTACCCCCCCCCCCCACCCTCGTGGGCCCCCTGTTGCTCCACCGACGTACTTCTTCCTCCTATATATACCTACGTACCCTCAAACGATCAGATACGGAGCCAAAACCCTAATTCCACCGCCATAACTTTCTGTATCCACGAGATCCCATCTTGGGGCCTATTCCGGAGCTCCGCCGGAGGGGGCATCGATCACGGAGGGCTTCTACATCAACACCATAGACTCTCCGATGAAGTGTGAGTATTTTACCTCAGACCTATGGGTCCATAGTTATTAGCTAGATGGCTTCTTCTCTCTTTTTGGATCTCAATACAAAGTTCTCCCCCTCTCTTGTGGACATCTATTCGATGTAATCTTCTTTTGCGGTGTGTTTGTTGAGACCGATGAATTGTGGGTTTATGATCAAGTTTATCTATGAACAATATTTGAATCTTCTCTGAATTCTTTTATGTATGATTCGTTATCTTTGCAAGTCTCTTTCGAATTATCAGTTTGGTTTGGCCTACTAGATTGATCTTTCTTGCAATGGGAGAAGTGCTTAGCTCTGGGTTCAATCTTGCGATGTCCTTTCCCAGTGACAGTAGGGGCAGCATGGCACGTATTGTATTGTTGCCATCGAGGATAACAAGATGGTTTTTTTATCATATTGCATGAATTTATCCCACTACATCATGTCATCTTGCTTAAGGCGTTACTCTGTTCTTATGAACTTAATACTCTAGATGCATGCTGGATAGCGGTCGATGAGTGGAGTAATAGTAGTAGATGCAGGCAGGAGTCGGTCTACTTGTCTTGGACGTGATGCCTATATACATGATCATACCTAGATATTCTCATAACTATGCTCAATTCTGTCAATTGCTCAACAGTAATTTGTTCACCCACCGTAAAATACCTATGCTCTTGAGAGAAGCCACTAGTGAAACCTATGGCCCTCGGGTCTATCTTCATCATATTAATCTTCCAATACTTAGTTATTTTCATTGCCTTCTATTTTACTTTGCATCTTTATCATAAAAATACCAGAAATATTATCTTATCATATCTATCAGATCTCACTCTCGTAAGTGACCGTGTAGGGATTGACAACCCCTTATCGCGTTGGTTGCAAGGATTTATTTGTTTTGTGCAGGTACGAGGGGCTCACGCGTAGCCTCCTACTGGATTGATACCTTTGTCCTCAAAAATTGAGGGAAATACTTACGCTACTTTGCTGCATCACCCTTTCCTCTTCAAGGGAAAACCAACACAGTGCTTAAGAGGTAGCAACGTCCCAGCCCGGCCATTATTTCGAACCGTTTTTTAGCCTCCCACTCTACGTTTTAAGATGTGGTTTTATTGGCACGTCTTGTCGAAGCAGAGATCGTGTCCCCTTATTACGGGATTCTCATTAATATGGGCATGGATAACCCAACAGTTCCGTTGGCATGATCCCTAGGGAATAGGCAGGCTTTAAGGCCCATGAGGAGGCGTTTGATATTCATCGCCTTTATAAAGGGGCATAGACCCATCTTTCTCCTCTGCGCCTACCTCTTCCTCAACCTTTCCAACCTCAAGTTCCAGCACCCAGGTTTCAACTTAATTGTTCCGAGCCTCCCAGTCATGTCCGTACCCAGCCCTCAAGGTCGGTGGGTGGCCTCCTCTGTCACAAAGGAGGATATCATGAAGCTCTGGGCGGCAAGATACCTGACCGCGGAAATCCCCCATAGGCTCCCTGCTAAAGGACAGGTCATTCCTACTCCCAGATTCGGCGAGAGGGTCGTATTCATCTCCCACTTCCTCCGAGGGCTAGGGTTCGCTCTCCATCCCTTCATTCGCGGACTCATGTTCTATTACGAGCTAGATTTTCACGATCTAGCTCTGGACTCCTTTCTTCACATCTCGGCATTTATTGTCATGTGCGACGCCTTTCTCCGCATTCCCCCACACTTCCATTTATGGCTCAAGACCTTTAATGTGAAGCCGAAGGTAATCGAGGGGAAGCAAATAGAGTGTGGTGGTGCTACGGTGAACAAGCTCACCAATGTTTTTTGGCCCAAAGGCTCTTTCACGGAAGCTTCCAACCTATGGCAGCGGGAGTGGTTTTACATCACCGAACCCCATGGTACCAAGTGGGCAGCTACACCGGCATTCCGATCTAGCCCTCTATTACATCTCGCATCATGGATTAATAAGGGGCTGGACTGGGGATCAATTGACGAAGTGCAGACGCTACAAAGCCGCATCCGAAACCTCCTCGAAAAGGACACCAGCCTCATCAACGTAATCCAGGTAATGCTAGTCCGCCGGGTCCTGTCGTGCCAGCGACGGCCCCTCTGCATGTGGAAGTTCAATCCGGAAGGACCACGGACCCTTCAGCACTTCTTAGGCACGACGCACAGAGGAATGTGGAAGTTGTTCTTTGGGACACGAAAGTAGTGGCCGGATACCACCGAAGACATTGGCCTCGAATGCATCCATCCGGATACCTCGGTAAGCACACGACTCCCGAACACAGCTTAGTCAAATATCCCATAGTATTGAAAAAACCCTCTTCGAACAGGGCTGGGTAATGAAGACAGAACGAATTAGGTGTTCGGCCCCTCTTCCCGAAGACTCAGCCGATCCTGTGTTAACAAGGATGCTGGCTCCGGCACCATATCAAGTGCCGGTGAAGGAGGACAAGGAGGACAGCAAGAAGGCAAAAGGTGGCCTCCATTCTAAAGGTACACCAGACACCATGTCCGGGGAGATTGGAACTCCCTCTTCCGAAGACAAAAGGGAAGGAGAGGCTGACAACCCTTCCCTCGATGGGAGGAAAAGGACCGCCTCCGAAGATTTGGAGGTAAAGGCTTCAAAGCGAGGGAAGATGTCCCCGTTAGGCAGTTCGGGTTCAGAAGACGACATCTCGTGCAGTTCCTCCGTAAGGACAAGCCCTTAGCCGAATCGTAAGTGAACAAGGGTGTCCTGAACATATCCCATTCCTTTCCGCTTACAAGGACAACATTTTAAAATACATGTTTGCAGTCTGGCACACAGTCTTCCTCAACAGTCCTCCTCCTCCGGGGATCTTCTTCCAGAGATGATGGAAAGAGAGATGCCTCCACAGACCTTCTCGCCCAATAGGGCGGACGACTTCGAGGTGTCGTCCCAGAGGATCCCTCCCGATCAACAAGGGGTGCAAGGGACAATGAAGACCACGCGATACTTCGGTAGTCCAGGGTCCGGGGTGTGCAGCCCCTTCGGGGACCAACAATAAAGGCCTCGGACTATCCGGTTTATAGCCAGAGACGACTCTAGGGTCGAGTAAACATATCCCTTCAAAGGGAGTCCGTACTCCCGCATCGGCTTCCCAGAATCGGGAGGCGCCGGATACATTGATGGACATGTTGCAATATGTGTCCCTTTCAAAGGATCGTACCTTAATGGGTACGGTAGTTGAGAGGATTCTGTCTGCGAGAAGCGGATTGAATGAAGCCTTTATGGGCCTGCTAAGAGGCTTCGAGGTATGCAATGTAATATCTTCAATTGCACTCTTCGTGCAAAAATGCACATGTGTATAGGTAGTAGCCCCTGAGACTCTGGTTGGCGTCCAAAGGGAGGCGATCAGAGGATCAAAAATGATATTCCCAGGAAATAATCCAATTAATTGGAACACATGTTGCTTCATCCATGGCGACTGCCCATGCCACAGAGGTTGCAGGCCTGAAGCAGAAGCTTGATGTGGCGGATGATGACATCACGCTTATTAACAGGCGGCTCGACGAGGCGCAAGGTATGTTTTGGGGCGGTCAGTATATGTATGTATAATAATATGAGCACGAAGCTGAGAATTATATACTAAGATATGCATAACTGCAGATAGTGCTGCCGCGGTTGAGGCCCTACGGGTTGAGCTCGTCCGGGCCAAGGAGCAAGCCAGGATGAGTAATGCAGCTGCCAAGAAGGCAACTGCTGAGTTAAAAGCTGAATAGACTGCTTGGTGCCAGTGCGAGGAGAGAATATCTACCATGGTGTGCGAGCTAAACGATGCCACTGTCCGATGTGAATTCCTCGAGAAGGATAACAAAGTCAAAATGGACGATCTTGACAAGGCTTTACAAGAGGCGAGAGAAGCATGGTCCGAGTCCAGAGCGGCTCGGGAGAAGATCTGACAAGCTGGGGAGATAGCGGCCGGTAAGCCCTTCTTATTACAAACTAAATTTGGTGATCCGAAGTATGCCCCGCTTAATCAAATGTGGAGTTCTCCAGATGCATTCTTGGACTTGCCGAAGAGTGTCTCTGATGCAGCGCAGTTTTACCAAGCGCAAGAAGGACATGCAATGGAGAAGCTTTTCTGGTTGGAATTCAGCATGCCAAAGCGTCTGCTGTTGCTGAATGAATAGATGGCCCAGTGGGCCGAGCTCCACAAAATATCCGGATCTGCCATGAAGGACGTCGTGGTCCGGCTGTGGCCGACTGAGCCAATTCCGAATAGTTATTTCGGTTTGGTACAACAGCTTGTTGATGCGGTGCCGCGTATCGATGCCGTTAAGCGGTCAATGTGAATTGAAGGTGCATGGATGGCCCTTCCCGCGTCAAGATGTACTGGGAGAAGATGAAGGCCACCGATATTGCAGCAAAGAGTCCACCCGGGGGCAAGGACCATCACACGTCGGAGCATTATTTTGTGGATGTCCTTGAGGGCGCCCGCTTGATAGAGGGTCAGTGTTCGAAGGATATAATATTCAAGTGATTGTACCGAAATTGTAAAAACAATATTATGATATTTCATAGGCTATGCTTTTTGCCTAAAAGTTTTGCTTCCTCTTGTGCAGCCGTTTTTTGTATAATCTGAAAGTTTACCAGTCGTCGGCTTCAGCCCCCTCGCCTATAATATGGGGGTGTTCGTAAAAGCACTTAATCACTCTTGACCCAACGTCTTGGTCCATGAAGGAGGTGTCAATGCGGCGAACTAGGCAATTGGACTATAGGGCTTTAACACTTTCACTTAGCCATAGGAGTTTGACGGTGGGTCGACGATATAGCCCCTGATATGTACGCGGTTATCCCAATACGGTGCGTTACATAGGTGACCAGAAAATGGTCCTTCGTATAATACGGAAGGAATCGCACAAGATTCTGATAAGTCATCGAGTGGTTGACCAGCTCTCGCCGCATCATGACAGTCAATTTTCGGCTTTCTCTACTGAGGTGCTTGACCAGATGAACCGGAAACACAATCATAGTAGTTCTCCCTTTACTACCTTAGCCGATAGGGCGGAACGTAAGGTAGTAAGCACAGGAACTGGGCAACCCAACTATCGACCAAATACATGATTCTGAGCTGATGCATATAAGGCCAAACTCATGATGCCGAAGTATGCTATAGAGCTGTTCGGACTTGTCGGCGACTCATATGTTGCCATATCGAGCCCCTGGCAATTTGTGCCGAGGTGCGTGCGTGAAACAACCCAAGAAGCACAATTCAGTTCTTAGAAAAAGCAAATACTGAATACAGACTATGTTCACTAGAATCTGATTGACACGTCAAATGCAATCTTTCGGATTATAACGCCACTAGCCGGACTATTTAACATGCCGGGGGTCGAAGGCTGAGGAAAAATGCACTTTACAGGTGAGGGAGTCCTGGATTAGGGGGTCTCCGGACAGCCGGACTATATCCTTTGGCCGGACTATTAGACTATGAAGATACAAGATTGAAGACTTCGTCCCGTGTCCGGATGGGACTCTCCTTGGTGTGGAAGGCAAGCTAGGCAATGCGGATATGAAGATCTCCTCCCTTGTAACCGACTCTATGTAACTCTAGCCCCCTCCGGTGTCTATATAAACCGGAGGGTTTAGTCCGTAGGACAACATACAATCATACCATAGGGTAGCTTCTAGGGTTTAGCCTCTACGATCTCGTGGTAGATCAACTCTTGTAATACTCATATCATCAAGAACAATCAAGCAGGATGTAGGGTATTACCTCCTTCAAGAGGGCCCGAACCTGGGTAAACATCGTGTCCCCTGCCACCTGTTACCATCCGCCTTAGACGCACAGTTCGGGACCCCCTACCCGAGATCCGCCGGTTTTGACACCGACATTGGTGCTTTCATTGAGAGTTACACTTTTCTGTCATCATAAGGAGGGATGGCTCGTCTCGTTGTTAAGGACAACATCACTTCTGGGGGAGCCCTGGCTGTAGGCCAAACTCTCCGACTAGGCGACTTCGTCATGACCGCCCGCTCGGCCGTTGCACCGACGATGACTTCTTAGGTCATCGAAAATAGCCACCACATCGGCTCAAAATTCGCCGAGCAGATGGATCCAATGGAGCTCTCCTCTTTGAACGAGCTCTTGGATCGCATCGCCGCTCTGGGAGTTGCTACAGACTATGATGGGATCGGGCTTAAACCAGACCAAAGGGAGATTAACTCTCCACCGGTCACCCATCAAATAGCGGTGGTGGAGGAGCAATGCGGTGGTTCTCCCTCTATCCTGAGGACAAACTATGTCCGGATTCCCGAGCTCTCCGAGCCGGATACCCGCTCACGGGAGGACATCGCCCTAACCCTGAACCTAGAATCAGGTCGCATACCGAACCCGCGGCGCAACATCCCGGAGCCCAAACTTCCAAGATCGGGAACTCCCCTGCCCCAGGAGCTCAGATTGGGTCAAGGTCTAGACTTAAATCCACCCGCCCACCCAGATACAAACGATCTTTCCCACATTAGGCAAGCGCCCCAAGAGACAGTACATCACTATTGGGTCAGATTCCTCCTTGTAATGAACAAGGTCAAGGACTGTCGCGAGGAAGACGCAATTTCATTCTTTTGCAACAATTGCACAGACAAGGGAATCCTCAACGCCATAAGTCGCCGTGACATAGCACACTTCGCTGACTTGGCGGCCATAGTATGGAAATACTGTGCGATGGAAAGCGCCTGGAAAACTCAAACACAATTTTGGGACAATCCAGCTCTGACAAAATCCCCAGTCCGAACTAAAAGGGTGCACTCTCATAAGTCACCCGACTCAATTACAAAGAAGCAAAAGCCCACTACAGGGCGTGGAACCGTATTGGAGGGATGGCTTAACGGGCCCTGCAAAATTCATAGTACAGTGGATACCATACCAACACATAGCCTTAGAGCATGCATGTTGGGTACTCTGGCAGGTGGCCAAGAGCGGTGAGGATCTCCTCATCCAAAACATCCCAGACACCCTCCTGCGGATAACAATACAGTATTAATAGTCTTCGAGACCTTTGCCTCAAATAATAGGCGTAAGCAAGCACTCCGCAGCCTTGCCGAAGTCTGCCACGTAGAAGCAATAAATCCATGGAGCGACACGGCCATTACTTTCAATGCCAGTGACGAAACTAAATTCCAAACAGCCCGAGCACCAGCCGCTTTGGTCCTCAGTCCAATTGTGGATGACTTTTGGCTCAGTAAAGTGCTCGTGAACGGCGGCAGCGGATTAAACCTCATTTATGAGGGGACTCTTCAAAAAATGGAAATAGACAGCAACCGTATTGAGCAAAGCACCACGAACTTCCGAGGAATCATCCCTAGTCGGGAGGCACGTTGCGCTGGGAAAATCACACTAGATGTGGTATTCGGCACTCCAGAGAATTACAGGTCCGAAGAAATCACATTCCAAGTGGCCCCATTCAGTAGCGGATACCACGCCCTTCTAGGGCGGGAGGCATTCACAATTTTTCAAGCCATACCCCATTACGGGTACATGAAGTTCAAAATGCCCATGGAATCATCACTCTAGCTAGTGATCCGGACATAGCACTCCGCGTCGAGAACAAAATAGCCGCACTGGCCCTCGAGGCATTATCCGAAGCCCTTGTGGCGGAGGAGTTAACCGCGCTGCGCTCCATAGTGGACAGGGACGACGTGATACTAGACAAAAGATCCAAGTCCACCTCCTTTAAACCAGCGGATGAAATAGTCAAATTCCAAGTCCATCCAACGGACCCCACAAAAATAGCGTCCATTAGGGCACAGTTAAACCCCGCCGTAGATGCCGCACTACGGGAGTTCCTACGCGAGAATTGGGACATATTCGCCTGGCATCCTTCAGACATGCCAGGAATCCCACGCAGGCTGGCCGAGCATATCCTTAACATTCTAAAAGGATTCAGGACGGTCAAGCAGACTCTTCGGCGTTTCTCAGAACCTAAGCGACAAGCCATGGGAGAGGAGCTAGCCAAATTACTGGAGGCCGGATTCATTAGAGAAATAAAGCATCCGGACTGGCTAGCAAACCTGGTGATGGTGCCAAATAAGGACAAATCCTGGCGCCTATGCGTTGACTTCAAGGACCTTAATAAGGCTTGCCCAAAGGATCCCTTCCCCCTCCCTCGCATCGATCAAATTATCGACGCTACCGCAGGACACGACTCGTTGTGCTTCCTCGACGCATACCACCAAATTAAGATGGCGGAGTCCGACCAAGCCGCAACGGCATTTATCACTCCATACGGCCCCTTCTGTTTCAACACAATGCCCTTCGGGCTAAAAACGCTGGTGCAACGTATCAGCGCATGATTCAGACATGTCTGGAAAAGCGGATCAACAAAACAGTGGAGGCATACGTCGACGATGCGGTCGTTAAAACCAGACACGTCGACTCCTTAATAGACGACTTGAGGCTCACGTTCGACAATCTCCAAACATACGACATTAAGCTCAATTCGGAAAAATGCATTTTTGGTGTACCCGCCGAAAAGCTCCTGGGCTTTATCATCTCCAGCAGAGGAATTGAAGCAAATCCGGCCAAAATCCGGGCTCTGTCGCAGTTGGCCACCCCAACTGACCTCAAGAAAATCCAGAAGTTAACTGGATGTGTGGCGGCTTTAAGCCACTTTATCTCCCGACTAGGAGAAAAGGCACTCCCCCTTTATCGCCTTCTTCGGCGCACCGAACACTTCGAGTGGACGGATGCAGCCACGGCCGGACTGGAAGAAATAAAAGGCATCTTGGCCACCAACCCAATCTTGGCCACGCCAGCTGTTGGCGAACCAATGCTATTGTATATAGCGGCAACTCACCAAGTTGTAAGCGCAGTGCTCATCATCGAACGAGAGATGGACAGACACAAATTCCCACTTCAAAAGCCGGTATATTATGTGTCCACCGTCCTCACTCCATGCAAATCACAGTACCCACATTATCAAAAGATAATGCATATTCATGGCATCCTGGAAATTATGACACTACTTTCAAGAGTGTTCAATTACGGTGGCCTCCGAAGTACCACTCAATGACTTAATAAACAATCGCGATGCCACGGGCCGGATTGCCAAATGGGCTATCGAGCTCCTCCCGTTCGACATAACATATAAACCATGACGAGCCATTAAGTCGCAAGTACTGGCCGATTTTGTAGCCGAATGGACAGAAGCCGAACTCCCTAAAGAGTATGGCGCATACTCCAATTGGATCATGCACTTCGACGGCTCTAAAATGCTGGCCGGTCTGGGGGCTGGCGTCGTCCTAACGTCCCCCACCGGAGATACAGTGCAATACGTACTCCAAATACTGTATACAGACTCCAATAACACAGCCGAATACGAGGCCCTATTACACGGTCTCTGGATGGCAGTTTCCATGGGCATTCAATGCCTGGAGGTCCGTGGGGACTCGAACCTCGCAATATCCCAAATAAATGGAGACTTTGATGCCAAGGATCCGAAAATGGCGGCATATCGCAACGCTGTCCTCAAAATGTCAGATCGTTCGAGGGGCTTGAATTCCACCATGTGGCTCGGGAAAACAACCAGGCGGCGGACATCCTCGCCCGTATCGGTGCTAAACGCAACCCTGTCCCACCTAACATCTTCCTGGAAAAACTATTTAAACCGACGGTGGTATGGGAAGGGGACACCTGCAACAATAGTCCGGACCCGGCCACAACCCCAGATACCGAACACTCTGACACAATCGGGGGCTCTGCCATTGAAATAACACCTTCAGCCCACATAATAATGGCCGTCATCGCCCCGTGGACAGAACCATTCCTGGCCTACCTAACTAGGCAGGAACTACCCGAGGACCAAAATGAGGCACGCTGCATAGCGCGGTGATCTAAAGCCTACAAGGTCCACGAGGGAGAGCTTTATAAGAAAAGCACTACCGGAGTCCTTCGAAGGTGCATCTCCGAAGAGGAAGGGCGGAAGATTTTGGCAGAAATCCATGCCGGACTCAGCGGCCATCACGCCGCAGCCCGGGCCCTTGTAAGTAAGGCCTTCAGTACAGGTTTCTATTGGCCAACGGCCCGGGCAGATGTGCAGCATCTGGTCCAGCATTGCGTCGGTTGCCAGCTCTTTGCAAACCAAAGCCATATGCTGCCTATCGCTCTCCAAACAATCCCTATTACTTGGCCCTTTGCGGTCTGGGGGCTTGATATGGTCGGACCCCTTAAAGGGGGAACCCATAAGAAAAAATACTTACTGGTCATGGTGGATAAATTCACCAAATGGATAGAAGCCAAACTTGTCAAAATGGCTGAATCCGGACCGGTGATAGACTTCATATCCGGGGTCATACACCGTTATGGCGTCCCCCACAGCATCATCATTGATAACGGCACGAACTTTACAGCCGACGAGGTGAAACTTTGGTGCAGCAACATAGGCATCAAGCTCGATTACGCTTCTGTCTATCACCCGCAAACTAACGGTCAAGTCGAGTGAGCGAATGGTCTTATCATGAGTGGCATTAAACCCAGATTAGTGCGGTCCTTAAAGGAGTCAAACACGCACTGGGTAGAGGAGCTCAACTCCGTAATATGGGGGCTGCAGACAACGCCAAATCGCACTACCGGATACACACTGTTCTTTATGGTGTATGACCCAGAGGCGGTCCTGCCTTGCGACATAATTCATGACTCACCTCGAGTGCGCATGTATGAAGAAAAATAGGCCTAGCTCGATCGGCAGGACAGTTTGGACGCCCTGGAGGAGGAGCGTGATGTGGAAAAGGCCCGTTCCGCATTCTATCAGCAACAGGCTCGAAGGTATCAAAGCAGAGAAGTACGGGCCAAAACCTATAACATTGGCGAACTAGTTCTACGCCTGCCGGAGAAGAAAAAGAACAAGCTCAAGCTGAAAGTGCATTATATCGACTAGAGGGGGGGAATAGGCGACTTTTAGGAAATTCTTCACTGTGGAATTTGTCGGTGAGGAAATTCCTTAGCGAAGAACTACTAGCAGCGGAATAAGTACTCAAAGGTAAACATAACAGGATACAAGCATAGTTATCATGATGAAATGAAGACAGGCACAGAGTACAGGAAGCGTAATCACAGGATAACACAGGATGAAGACAAACAGACTGAAGAAATTGAACTGAGGAAATTGAGAAAGTCTTCAGTCAAAGTCTTCAAACACAGATATGAACAAACATACAACACAGTTATGAGGAAATGAAAGAGTTGAGGAAATAGAACCAGTAAGCTCGGTGAAGACAATGATTTGGTAGACCAGTTCCAACTGCTCTCTCAGTTGTACGTCTGGTTGGAGCGGCTGAGTATTTAAACTTAAGGACACACAGTCCCGGACACCCAGTCAAGGACACTTAGTCCAAGACACCCAGTCCTCACCGTATTCTCCTTGAACTAAGGTCACACAGACCTCGTCCAATCACTCGTGGTAAGTCTTCAGGCGACTTCCAAACCTTCACAAACTTGGTCACTCGGCGATCCACAATTCCTCTTGGATCCTCTAGACCATGACGCCTAACCGTCTGGAAGAAGCACAGTCTTCAAAGGTAACAAGCGTCGGATCCACTCAGGATCAATCTCTTCAGTGATGCTCAATCACTTGGGGTTTGTAGGTGTTTGGGTTTTGGTTTTTGGTTTTTCCTCACTTGATGATTTTCGCTCAAAGTCCTGGAGGATGGGTTGCTCTCAAATGACAAGTGTCAGTTTCTCTCGGAACAGCCAACCAGCTAGTGGTTGTAGGGGGCTGCTATTTATAGCCTAGGGAGCAGCCCGACGTGATAAGAAATAAATGCCCTTCAATGATATGACCGTTAGGTGGATAGATATTTTGGGACAGCTCGCGCATAGCACAGCAACGGTCGGAATTTTGAGTAGCAAAATCCTCAGGGCTATCATGTTCCTCATTGTATAGGCAATCCGCACTGGCGAATTCCTAACTCCTTAGTCAGGACAAATTCCTCAGAGACCAGAAGAACTTCGTCTTTGTCATTGAAGAAATTGACTGAACTATATGAGATTTCCAATGGCTTCACTCGAAGGGATTGGTAGGTGTAGGATTTTGAGTTGAGCATCACATGGAAATTTTTCCTTAGTATTTCCTCGACCCCCTTTAATAGTACGGTGTTTCCTATGACTCAAGAAAGAGAAAAACAAAACTATGAAAACGAAAGTCTTCAAGCTTCATATTTCTCGCATGAATATCAAGTCTTCACAGACACACCAATTTCTTCACTTTCAAAGTCTTCATGAAAGTCTTCAGAAATAACAAAATCTTCAGTCGAAGATGTTCATTTTTAGGGGTCGACTTTTCCTGTAAATATCAAACTCCTCATAGACTTATAGACCTGTGTACACTCACACACGCATTAGTCCCTTAACCTATAAGTCTTCAATACACCAAAATCACTAAGGGGCACTAGATGCACTTACAATCTCCCCCTTTTTGGTGATTGATGACAATATAGGTTAAGTTTTCAACGGGGATAAACATATGAAGTGTAAATACTGATATTGAGGAATTTGATTGCAAGATATAGAAGAACTCCCCCTGAAGATGTGCATAGTGAAGAATTTGCTTTTGAAGCAATGCACACTTGAAGAGTTGTATCTTGGAGATCTCCCCCTATATCTTGTAATTCATACACGCATTTAACATATAATATGAAGAATTTGAAATGCATGATGAAATATGGTGCATGATGAAATTTAGCATGCGTGCAATAATATTAATGAGGAATAAGCATGCAGAATAGTGCATCAAGAGTATCAGAGCACAGTGCATCAAAAGTATCAGAGCACCATCGGGTTTATGATTACAACTCGAGCCAATAAAGTTTCAGAAGAACGAGAGTTGTAACTTAGCAAAGAAAAAAACGCCCATATAGTAGACCCGCTTGAAGACTAACTCATATTTCTCCCCCTTTGTCATCGAATGACCAAAAGGATCGAAAATGAGGACTAACGCCCCTGATGATAATCATGTTGATGAAGGAGCGCCAGCGTTGTTGGGTTCGTTGGTTGATGTAGGGCCTGCCGCAGCGTCGTCCAAATCTTCATGTTCATCAGTGTCGCGCGATGAAGAATATGAGCTGGCCACTAGAGAAGGAACCTTGACCTTCTTGAATTTCTTCGGTGGAGGTGCAGACCAGTCAAAATCTTCATTAAGACCCATGTTCTTCAGATCTTCTTCACCATACAAATGTGACAGGATTGCCCAGGTGCGACCGAAGACTTGATGGAGGTAGTAGTGGTTTTTCTTCACTGCATTGTGTGTGGTAGTCATGTTGTGAAGAAGTGAACCAAACTGACGCTTAACCCATTTGTGATTTTGATCCACCTTCTGGTGAAGACTAAGCAGAAGTTCACGGTCAGTCATCACGCGCGGAGCAGTGACTTGAGGAGTGGACTTGGGTGCATTGGCAGAGTCATGTGTGGCAGAGTCATCATTGGTGGAATAAGATGCAGCTTTGCGAAACTGACCATCCAATGGACGAATGCCTTCATCAATTACAGCTAGTGCCTTGCCCTTTCCATCAACTGAGGAATATGTCTGCTCGAGGACTTCAATTGGGGGCAAGTAGCTGAGATGATTCTGGAAATCAGCTTTGTAGTTGAGTGAAGACCTTGTCCTGAGGAATCTCATGATCCAAGGTGCATAAGGCTTCAGCTCAAATGGAGATAGTGCAACATTGGCCATGGTCCTCATGAAGAAATCGTGATAATTGACAGGAATGCCATGAACGATGTTGAATACCAGATTCTTCATGATGCCAACAATTTCCTCATCAGATGAGTCGTGGCCTTTGATAGGACTGATTGTCCTCGTAAGAATACGATAGACAGTTCTGGGCACGTACAACAATTCCTTCACAAGGAATTTGGTTCTTGGTGCCTGACCTGGTTTCAAAGGCTTCATCAGCACCTGCATGTAATGATGTGTGAGCTCAGGTTCACTGTAGATGCAGCGAGCTTCTTCAAGGGGAGGACTGAGTGGTATAGCACGAAGCAATTCAGAGGCTAGTGTAGTGTAGTGAGTGTTTTCAGACATCCATTCCAGCACCCATGAATTCACATCTTCAGCATCTCCGATGATGTGCAGCGTTGCATAGAATTGAAGAATCAGTTCTTCATTCCAATCGCAGATGTCAGAGCAAAAGTTGAGCAGTCCAGCATCGTGAAGAACACTAAGGACTGGTGCGAAGCACGACAGAGATTCCATATCCACGTAAGGAATATGCTCATGGTAGAAAATATTCTCCTTGTTGAACAACACTGAGGAATAGAAATTGGCTTGACTAGCAGTCTAGAAACGCCTCTTCCTAATGCGAGCAGAGTCATATGGGTTGTAATCTTCGAAGAATACGTGCTCGCCGAAGAAATCGTCAGCCTTGAACTTTTGCTTGCGTGAGAATGGATCCTTTGGCTTCGGCAGAGGAGTGTCAGTGAGTTGCATCACGACCTCAGGAATCTCAATCGCAGGTTCTTTAGGCTGAGGAATTTCTGGTTCCTCCTTAGTGGCAGTCTGTGTCATTGGTTGTTCAGCAGCAGCAGTTTCTTCAGCGCTAGTGGCTGGAATTTCCTCATGGACAGATGCAGTGGGATGAGTTTCTTCAGAGCCCATGTGAATAGTTTGTGTGGGGGACTGAGGAATTTGCTGTAGAGGGGTGAACATTAGAGAGTTTGGATGCTGACTTTCCCAGAATTCATCACTGATTACGGGTGTGGAGCAGCCAATGTCCACATCTTCATCTTCCATTTCTTCAACGCCAGCCTCTTCATCTGTGAACTGAGGCATAGGCGAGGAGATGATAGGTGTTGAAGGGATCACATCCACTTCAATTTCTTCATCCAACGGTTCAGACGAAGCAGCAGAAGGAGTTTCTTCATCAGATCCGCTGGGGATCACATATTCTTCATCAAAGGGAACAAGGTCCTTTGATGGCCTGGTTGAGATGGGAACAGCATCAATCGGATTAGCAAATAAACTTGTCATAGGCTTCATGTTCTTCAAAGCTGAAGAATCTGAAGCAGCTGATGCTTTCCTTTTCTTCACTGTAGCACGCTCTGCAGCCTTGGTCTTCTTCACATCTGATGCAGATGGAAGGATCGGAGTTGGTGTTGGCGCAGGAGGAGCTGAGGAATCTGGTTGATTTTCTTCAGGCAAAACTGATGCAGTTGCCCTGAGTTCTTTAGTTTCTTCAGGCGGACCACTAGTGGGTGCCCTGGCAATTTCTTCAGCGGCTGAAATGCAGTCATCAGCCCTGGAACTCACATTATCTTCAGCAGCCTGATTGTCATCAGTGTTGCTGGCATTTTCTTCAATAGGCTGAGCAAATGCTTCAGCCTGAGGAATTTCCTGTTGCGTTGGGGCAGCAACATTTGAAGTGGACTGTTCAGTTATCTTTACAAATCTAACTTTGGCTCCTTGCCAATCAGCATAGTAGACTTTGAAGTCATCGCTGAGGGTTTTGATTTCAGATTGGATTTTTACAAGTTCATCAGTTGTCATAGTGACAACGTTGTTCTTCAGAAATTTCTCCTTCTTGTACTGCGCTTTCTTGATCTGCCTGGCCTTCTCAAATTTCCACTTTTCTTCTTGAATGAAGTGGGTCAGCATGTGACTTTGGCCAGGAGTCATCTTGAAGTCAGGCAAGGGAGTGTTGGGGTCCTTGTGCCAATCATCAATGTAGTCGAGGATCAGTTTGGGATCCAAAAGCAGTGGCACCTCTGATCCTTTGGCTCTAGCAGCCCTGACTTGCCTGTCTCTGATGATTTCTGCAAGTTCATCATCATCAGCTTCATCTTCATCAGACGGCACTTAGAAAGCGACTTGCTTCTTTTGAGGACTTGGGCGTGGACCTCGTCCAGCAGTGGCCTTTGTCTTCAGCAGTGAGGAGCCAGCTAAGGAACTTGGTGCAGCTGAGGAACTAGCTGAGACACCTGAGGCAATGGAGATGCCGGTAGTCCTTTGGCACGAAGTGAGATGCACAGGTGCTGAGGACTTGGTCAGAACAACTGAAGGCTTTGGCAGAGGAGCTGAGGACTTTGGAGGAACAGGAGCAGCATGAGGAATTGGCCATGAGGGCTTTGATGATTCTGGCCGTGAGGACATTGTTGATGAAGCACTTGGCTTGCGCGCAGGCTTCTTTGACATAGCCTTCTTTGGCTTGACAGCAAAGGCCTCAGCAGAGGTAGCAGCAGCGGCAGAGTCTTCATTGAATTTCCTCACTGCTTCTTTGGCTTGCTTAGCCAACTTGCCTTGGCGCTTGGCCCATTCATCAGGATAGTCCTCACCGCACTTGAGGCTGGTGGGATCAGCAATTTGGCCAGGTGCTAATGGAGCTCTTGGGCATGGAGGATTGAGTGCGAATTTCTTCATGTACTTAGGAGTGACATATCTGTACTCCCTCCATTCTCTTGCCCATCTCCTCTCTATCCTCTGTTTGCACACTTTGCGCTCATTCTTGGTTTCCTTAGTAGGTGTGCAGTACCCAGCATATATGTCATCACGGATCTCAAATGTTGTATTTACCTCAGGCCTCTTTCCTCCCTTCTGTGGCCTTTTACCATCAGCCATTTTCTTCAGTTGAGGAATTTGAACAATCGAATTCTCTGAAGAAGTATGCAACTTTTCTTCGAGGAACGCTGCAAATGAGTTAAGTTGATGAGAACCTAGTGATTCAGCAGCTGACATGTGTACCTGTGAACAGAGTATAGTTGCGAGGAATTTGGAGAGGTCATATGCGTTCTTAGAAGGTTTTTCAAAATGAACAGGTTTGAGGAATTTGACCAGATGAGTCTTGAAGATTTTCACTAAGCATTCTTTGTCTTAGGTTCCAGAGTTGTATAGATCGAAGATCCACACAACTGAGGAATCTTGAAGAAAAATGATGCTTAGAGAAACGAATCAAGAATAGATGACTTTGTGAGGTGTTCAGTGTGTGAAGATATGAAGAAAAACACTTTTGAAGATTTTGTAGATAATCATTCGAATCAATGAGGGCAGTAAAAGTAACTTTTATTTACCCTAGACGAAGAACACGATGAACTGGAGTGAGGAGATGTGAGGTTCATCTGTGCAGATCTTCCACGCCCTAACTTGGTGGAGGAAGACGGCTACGGCGGCGGCGGAGTGAAGATGTCCGCGGTCAGTGTGAGTACGTCGGCGACGAGGTCGAGGTAGTGAAGCTCTTCCTCACCGGCGGCGATGAAGTAGCGATGGCGCTTGGGTTTGAGAAGCTCGAGCCGGAGAGAGAGGTCGAGCGGAGTAAAAGAAGTGAGGAAGGGAAGGAGGGGTATTTATAGCCACGGTGAAAAACTGCTTGCCCGAAGAAATTGGACGAGCGTGCCCCTGACCCTTCTCATTCACATGACATGTGTCACCCATGTAGTGAGAGGTGGAGATCGTGTTAGATCGTGGGTGAGTGGATAAGTGTATTGTGGGATGCGGAACGGTTTGAGCGGCAAAGCTGAAAATTTAGATAAGATAGGTTTTAAAGTTCCGTTCGCAATTTCTTCAGCTGACATGGACACAGTGAAGAGTTTGAACGAGTTTCAAATAGAACGCACATGAATAATTTGTGAACAGACTGGGTTGAGTATAGCATAGAGGGGAAGGGTCCGATCACATTCACTTAGCGAAAAAACCAACTTGAAGAAATAGCAATAAGTGAATGCTGTAGAGGACATAAACTCATATATATATATATATATAGCCAATGAAGAAAAACGACGGAACCAGTGAAGACTATGCAAAGTTGAAGAATATGAATAATTTGAGGAATTTCAACTTTTGGTGGTGGCGTGACCCACTGTATAAGAATGATGATTTCAGACACCACGTACAATTATCGTAGGGTTCTGAGAATCAAATTCTTCGTTAATTTCTTCACACTAAGAGTGTTATTCTTCATTGATTGAAGTAAAACGTTTCTTCATGTGTTGCACATCTAAGTCATCAATTTTGCATAAGTGTTAGGATGAGTGTCCTTTTCATAGAACATTTAAAGATTCTAGGATATTTAGCTCATACCACAACTTGCTAAATCTCTTCTCATCCAAGTGTTGGTGTGTGAGCTAGATATCGAAGAATATGCTTCACAGCCTTATGGTGTGATTCCTTCGGTGCAGCTTGAAATCGGGCACACATGCAAACACTAAGCATTATATCTGGCCTAGATGCACATAAGTATAATAAGGAACCTATCATGGAGCGGTATACCTTATGATCAAAGTCAATACCATTTTCATCAGTGCACAGATGGCCATTTGTGGGCATAGGAATTTTGACGCCTTTGCAACCTTGCATGCCGAATTTCCTCAGTACATCATTGAGGTATTTCTCCTGAGATATGAATATGCCATTGTGTTGTTGACGAATTTAAAGACCTAAGAAGAATTTCAACTCTCCCATACTAGACATTTGATATTCTTCACTCATCATATAGGCAAATTCATCACTATAACGTTGGTCAGTACAGCCAAAGATAATATCATCAACATATACTTGGCACACAAACAATTCACCATCATAAGATTTAGTGAAAAGAGTAGGGTCGAGTGAACCGGGTTTGAAGCCTTTCTTCATGAAGAGTTCCTTCAAAGTGCCATACCAAGCCCGTCGGGCCTGCTTGAGGCCATAGAGGGCCTTGTTGAGTCTGAAGACTTTGTGAGGATTCTTTGGATCTTCAAAACCTGGGGGTTGAGCAACATATACTTCTTCCTCAAGCTTACCATTGAGGAATGCACTTTTCACATCCATTTGATACAGAGTGATATCATGATGGTTAGCATAAGCAAGTAATATGCAAATAGCCTCAAGTCTAGCAACAGGTGCAAAAGTTTCATCGAAATCAATTCCTTCAACCTGTGTGTATCCTTGAGCTACAAGTCGTGCCTTATTCCTCACCACAAGGCCATTTTCATCTTGCTTGTTGCGGTAGATCCACTTTGTGCCGATGATATTGTGCTTGCGAGGATCTGGATGTTTGACCAGTTCCCAGACATTGTTGAGCTCGAACTGATGTAATTCTTCTTGCATGGCCTGAATCCACTCAGGCTCCAGCAATGCTTCATCTACCTTAGTGGGCTCTGTAATAGAGACAAAAGCATATTGCCCACAAAAGTTAGACAAATGTGAAGCTTTTGAGCGTGTGAGAGGACCTGGCGCTTTGATGTCATTGATGATCTTTTCAACTTGCACTTCTTTTGCAATGCGAGGATGAGCTGGTTGTCGTTGAAGAGTTTGATCAGCGTTTTCTTCAGCACTTTCTTCAGGTGCATTAGCTCGACGTTCTTCATGTTCTGGAATGAATTCTTCAGCAGATTCTTCAGTAGGAATGACATCCTCAGTAGCCTTGAACTTGATAGTTTCCTCAGGTGCTAGTTCATCTATCACAGTAGGTAGGTGCTCTCTTTGTGAGCCGTTAGTTTCATCAAACCGCACATCTACAGTTTCAACAACTTTGTGAAGAACGTTGTTGAAGACTCTGTAGGTGTGCGAGTCCTTTTCGTAACCAAACATAAAACCTTCATGTGCTTTCGGTGCAAATTTTGAGTTGTGATGAGGATCTCTAATCCAACATTTAGCACCGAAGACTTTGAAAAAACTTACATTGGGTTTCTTATCAGTGAGGAGTTCATAGGCAGTCTTTATGAAGAATTTGTGAAGATATACTCTGTTGATGATGTGGCACGCAGTATCAATTGCCTCAGTCCAGAAACGACGAGGCGTTTTGTATTCATCAAGCATAGTGCGAGCCATCTCAGCAAGAGTCCTGTTCTTGCACTCCACGATGCCATTTTGCTGAGGAGTGTAAGGAGCAGATAACTCATGAGTAATACCAAGTTCATCAAGATAGTCATTGAGACCAGAATTCTTGAACTCGGTGCCATTGTCACTTCTGATGTGCTTGATCTTCACACCAAAGTTGGTTGAAGCCCTCGAGGAAAATCGTTTGAAGACTTCCTGCACTTCATGCTTGTAAGTAACAAGGTGTACCCATGTGTAGTGAGAATAATCATCAACAATAACAAAGCCATATTGAGATGCTTCATTTGAGATAGCAGAATAATGATTAGGACCAAAGAGATCCATGTGAAGCAATTCAAATGGGCGAGTGGTGGTCATGATAGTCTTCGCTGGATGCTTGGCCTTGGTCATCTTCCCAGCTTCATAGGCTCCGCATAGGTGATCCTTGAGAAATTTGACATTCTCGATGCCAATGGCATGCTTCTTCTTCGCAAGCGTGTGCAAGTTCCTCATGCCTGCATGACCAAGTCGTCGATGCCAAAGCCATCCTTCTGAAGCTTTTGCAAGTAAGCACACAGCTGGTTGTGGTCCTGTAGAGAAATCAACAATATACAGGTCTCCTCTCCTAAAGCCTTTGAAGACTTTGGAATTGTCAGCTTCCATAACCACAACACAACGGTACTTGCCGAAGACAACAACCATATCAAGATCACAAAGCATTGAGACAGACATAAGGTTGTATCCTAAGGACTCAACAAGCATGACTTTGTCCATGTGTCGATCCTTTGTAATCGCAACCTTACCTAGACCCAATACCTGACTTTTGCCTTTGTCAGCAAAGATGATATGCTTCAGATGCGATGGAGATAATGGAGCATCCATCAATAGATTCTTGTCACCAATCATGTGGTTTGTACATCCACTATCGAGGACCCACTCAGTGGCTTTGGGTTGATCATCCTGCAGATGAATTAGTGCAGCTTACAAACTCATATACTTCATCAGTGAAGAATATGACATCAATTCATCAGATCAATTTCATCAAGTAAAAGAACTGATAAAGCACTATGAGGACGTGAGAAATGAAAGTTCATTTCTTCATGGTTAGCCTGCGTCCTTTCAGGCATGCTCAGGTCTCCAGCAAATTCTTCAGACGATTACGTGCGTCTGGAGACCTGACCCTGTAGAAAAGATTAGTTCTTTTTCTTCACCACCCACATCTGAAGGGGTGGCAAAGAGTTCATCATTCTGCGAGCTTCATACAAGAAGGATGGCATAGAAGCCAGTCCATTTCGTTTCACATAAGAGGGGTTAGAGTAAGCAGAGAAATTCTTTGAGGACTTATGGACATAATGATTTGAAGAATAGTGCACATATCCATAATCCTTACATCTTCCATGCGAAACAGACGGGTTAGCATGATGATGTTCATATGAGGACTTTGATCCATATGAGGAATTTGGTCCGTATGAGGAATTTGATCCGGGGTTCCTATTCTTCACAGGTGGTGTCATGATGACATTCACCTGAAGATTTTCAAGGCATCTTTTGGGAACCCAAATTTTCTTCATCGGGGAGCCGTTCCTGCAGTTAGTGCCAACATATCTAGCAAATACTTCACCATTCTGATTTTTGAATAGCTTATAGTTGGAGTCAATTGACTCATCATCAGAATGAGGAGATTCACATGCAAATCTAGATAAGTTAGATGGATCAACTGGAGATCCTTTTGCAGCAACCCATGTAGTTTTGGGGTACTGCTCAGGCTTCCAATATGTACCATCAGCATTGAGTTTCCTCTCAAAGGCGATACCCTCTTTCCTAGGGTTCCTGTTGAGGATCTGCTTTTTAAGCACATCACAAAGAGCCTGATGCCCTTTGAGGCTTTTGTACATGCCTGTCGTGTACAATTCCTTCAGCCCCGCATCGTCAGTGATACTAGCAATGTCCTCAGATGAGGAATTAGTGATAGCAGAGGCATGTGAAGAATATGAAATATTAGCAGCATTTGAACATTCAGGTGAAGAATTAGCAGATTCACGTTCAATGCACTTCAAGCATGGAGGAACAAATTCTTCCTGAGAAGCGCTGATTTGTTGAGCAAGTAATGAATCGCGCTCCTTCTGAAGATCTTCATAACTCACTCTTAGCTTCTCAAGGTCTTGCTTTCTTTGAAGAAATTCATAAGAAAGCTTCTCATGATCCGATAAGAGAGTGTTATGATGACTTTGAAGTTTGTCAAGCTTGGACTGAAGTCTCTGAAGATTTTCAGTCAAAGTTTCAGTGCGATCCATTTCTTCACCCAACATATCATCACTTTTATTTAGCATGTTTTGAACCTTTTCTAAAGCCCTTTGTTGTTTTATAGCAATCTTAGCAAGTTTAGAATAGCTGGGCTTAAGGTTTTCATCAGATTCATTCTCACTTGATTCAGAGGAGGTATATTTGAGTACCTTGGCACCCTTTGCCATGAAGCAATAGGTGGGAGCGTAGTCATCATCGCCTTCATCAGCCTTGTTGGTGAGGTCATATTCTTTAGTGTTGAACATAGACTTGCTGACGAATGCAGTAGCGAGAGCTAGGCTCGCCCGGATTCGGACTCCTCAGATGACTCCTCTTCCTCATTTTCTTCAGATTCAGCCTCAGAGTCCATTTCCTTGCCAATGAATGCCCTGGCCTTCTTGGAGATGCTCTTCTTGTGATATGAAGGCTTGGAGGATTTTGGTGATGAGGATTTTGTGGATTTCTTCTTTTTCTTCGCATCATCAGAACTATAATCCTTGTATTTCTTCTTCTTTGATTCCTTTTCCCACTGAGGACAATCTTGAATGAAATGTCCAGGTTTCTTGCATTTGTGACAGAGCCTCTTCTTGTAGTCACTGGATGAGGAATCATTGCTCCTTGAGGATCTTCCAAGGCGAGCATGTCTTGAGAACTTTTGGAACTTCTTCACGAGCAGAGCCAGATCATGGCTCAGTTTTTCAAGATCACCAAGGCTGCTACCAGAGTCTTCATCTTCGGACTCAGATACTGCCTTGGCCTTTAGTGCACGTGTTCTGCCATAGCTTGAACCATAGAGATCTCTCTTTTCAGCAAGTTGGAACTCATGAGTATTTAGCCTCTCGAGAATATCAGCGGGATCAAGTGACTTGTAATCAGCACGTTCTTGTATCATCAATGCCAGAGTGTCAAATGAGGAATCAAGCGATCTCAGCAATTTCTTCACCACCTCATGGTCGGTGATGTCAGTGGCACCAAGTGCTTGAAGCTCATTTGAGATGTCAGTGAGGCAATCGAAGGTTTGTTGAACATTTTCATTGTCGAGTCTTTTGAAGCGGTTGAAGAGATTGCGAAGAACATCAACTCGAGAGTCACGCTGAATTGAGACTCCTTCATTCACTTTGGACAACCTGTCCCAGATAAGCTTCGCTGTTTCCAAAGCACTCACTCTGCCATACTGTCCTTTGCTCAGATGGCCACATATGATATTCTTCGCTTGAGAGTCGAGTTGCTTGAATCTCTTCACATCGGCAGCATTCAGAGAAGGTGTGACTGAGGGAACACCATTTTCCACAACATACCAGAGATCGTTATCAATTGCTTCAAGATGCATTCGCATCTTATTCTTCCAGTAGGGGTAGTCCGTCCCATCGAAGGTAGGACACGCAGCAGAGACCTTGATCATACCTGCGGTCGACATAACTAAAACTCCAGGCGGTTAAACCAAAATCACACAGAACAAGGGAGTACCTTGCTCTAATACCAATTGAAAGTGCGTTATATCAACTAGAGGGGGGGTGAATAGGCGATTTTTATGAAATTCTTCACTGAGGAATTTGCCGGTGAGGAAATTCCTTAGCGAAGAACTACTAGCAGCGGGATAAGTACTCAAAGGTAAACATAACAGAATACAAGCATAGTCATCATGATGAAATGAAGACAGGCACAGAGTACAGGAAGCGTAATCACAGGATGAAGACAAACAGACTGAAGAAATTGAACTGAGGAAATTGAGAAAGTCTTCAGTCAAAGTCTTCAAACACAGATATGAACAAACATACAACACAGTTATGAGGAAATGAAAGAGTTGAGGAAATAGAACCAGTAAGCTCGGTGAAGACAATGATTTGGTAGACCAGTTCCAACTGCTCTCTCAGTTGTACGTCTGGTTGGAGCGGCTGAGTATTTAAACTCTAGGACACACAGTCCCAGACACCCAGTCAAGGACACTTAGTCCAAGACACCCAGTCCTCACCGTATTCTCCTTGAACTAATGTCACACAGACCTCGTCCAATCACTCGTGGTAAGTCTTCAGGCGACTTCCAAACCTTCACAAACTTGGTCACCCGGCGATCCACAATTCCTCTTGGATCCTCTAGACCATGACGCCTAACCGTTTGGAAGAAGCACAGTCTTCAAAGGTAACAAGCATCGGATCCACTCAGGATCAATCTCTTCAGTGATGCTCAATCACTTGGGGTTTGTAGGTGTTTGGGTTTTGGTTTTTGGTTTTTCCTCACTTGATGATTTTCGCTCAAAGTCCTCGGAGGATGGGTTGCTCTCAAATGACAAGTGTTAGTTTCTCTCGGAGCAGCCAACCAGCTAGTGGTTGTAGGGGGCGGCTATTTATAGCCTAGGGAGCAGCCCGACATGATAAGAAATAAATGCCCTTCAATGATATGACTGTTAGGTGGATAGATATTTTGGGACAGCTCGCGCATAGCACAGCAACGGTCGGAATTTTGAGTAGCAAAATCCTCAGGGCTATCATGTTCCTCACTGTATAGGCAATCCGCACTGGCGAATTCCTAACTCCTTAGTCAGGACAAATTCCTCAGAGACCAGAAGAACTTCGTCTCTGTCACTGAAGAAATTGACTGAACTGTATGAGATTTCCAATGGCTTCACTCGAAGGGATTGGTAGGTGTAGGATTTTGAGTTGAGCATCACATGGAAATTTTTCCTTAGTATTTCCTCGACCCCCTTTAACAGTACGGTGTTTCCTATGACTCAAGAAAGAGAAAAACAAAGCTATGAAAACGAAAGTCTTCAAGCTTCATATTTCTCGCATGAATATCAAGTCTTCACGGACACACCAATTTCTTCACTTTCAAAGTCTTCATGAAAGTCTTCAGAAATACCAAAATCTTCAGTCGAAGATGTTCATTTTTAGGGGTCGACTTGTCCTGTAAATATCAAACTCCTCATAGACTTATAGACATGTGTACACTCACACATGCATTAGTCCCTTAACCTATAAGTCTTCAATACACCAAAATCACTAAGGGGCACTAGATGCACTTACACAAGCCCAAGTGGGAGGGTCCCTTCATTATTGACCAGGTTCTGACCGGTGGAGTGTACCGTCTGCGGGACGCATCGGATAATCGACTCGAGCCAAACCCATGGAATGCATCCAGGCTCCGAAGATTCTACACCTAGCGCCGGACTCTATGTTCGTCTCCTTACCTTCGTCAATTTTTTGCATATCTGTCTGTTCTCTCTTTCTCCCTCTTTACTATCTTCAAGGCCCTTAAAGGCTATACTTGTGTCTTGGTTACACAATCTTGACGCGCTAGCCGTACTCATTATACCTGGGGGCTTCTTATACAGAAGCTTGATCTAATTATTTTTTCGGGCTTTATGCCCCACACATGTGTTATTCTTCCGCATGTACCTTTTTTTGCCATTATATGCATCGATATGACTTAAGTTTTGGCCAAGATGGGTTTCCTGGCTCTTGTATTTATGCCCTACATTCCCGTTAGTTTGGCTAGGGCATAAGGGGAGCACCTCTGCGATTGTTACTGCCGGGTCAGCCGGATGTGTACCTCAGACTGGGTGAAGCCGAAAGCTAGCATTCTTAAGGGAATATTCGGTCGGTGAATAAAAGATGACTTTTATCTAATTTGAAACATGCCCCCAGATGTTTATATCCTGCGCCTCTTTTCGCAGTTCTGACATGCACATTAGGGCATGCGTACCCAGGGAAAGAAACCCATAACGGAACTATTCTCCCTGGAAGATGTTTCTTACTACCCATGTAATATAACATAACTAGTTGGGTACTTGTCTGTTCAAGCAATTATGACCCCTACACCTGGTCTCCATGCATACCCCGGTTTTTACATAACCAGGAGCGTATTCGGATGCACTCCGGACTGTCGGGTCCAGAGGTCGAAGCGAAAAGGTCCGCCATGACAAATGATTTACAATTCGGCTAGGGACATTACATATGTCACTTGAATTACACAGTCGCTAAGAATGATTCAACTCTTCTTCTATACCATCCAACAGGCTATCTAGCCTACAATCCTATTGGGAATACTTTGCGGCTAATTCTACTTGATCATACACTAAACTGACGGGGATCTCTTTCCCATCAGGCCCCAAAGGTCCGACCTCGGCCATGTGGTTTGGGTCCGCTTTGGTATAGCGCGTCTTCACCATAGCCCAGGCCTCCCTTGCACCTTGTCGGTAGGTGGATATCTTCCATAATCGGAAGCGCCGCCGCGCTCCCTTGAGCTTCTCTATAAGCTCCCCTATGCCTCCGGGCGGGGACGCGGATGGCCACAAGGCTTGGGCAATACCCTGCATCACCCGCCGAACTTGTTTGTGCAGTTCTGAGAGCTCTGGTAGAAGATCACCCGAAGACCCGGGCATCTCCTCCGCGGGACGACCCGGCAGCATACCTGTAGACATAATCCTGTTAGCCGGCTTCTTCGCCGAACTCCTTTAAAAGTTCATTCAAGCACTTACTAAAAATGCCGCGCCGAAGTCATTTATTCTCCTTCACGGAGTCCGCAAGCTGGGCTCGGACATCTTTCAGTTCCACGCCCAGCCGGATATTGGCATCTTGGAGAGCATTTTTCTCCTGCCTGACTCGCGTCAGCATGCGCTTGCCAGCATTTCACTGTCAATCATCACGTGTCGCATTCACCGTCACGGCCTCTGGATTCACTCTAGGGCCACCTGCAACATCTATTGTTATATTTGCATATATGTCGCATACTACCTGGTACCCGTATTCTTTGCAATGGAAGCAAGCATTACCAGAGGGACCCTTCTCGGACTCCTTCAACGTGGCAATAGCGGCCCCTAGCTGGGTCTTGCACTCTTCCAGCTCTTGAGACAATTGGGAATTCTTCTCTGTAAGAACCTGCACAAATAATGATCCTTAAATCAGTTGCGTCAACTGTTTCAAGTCTCAGGGGCTACTAATACATATAATCATCAGATTTGCTTACCCGTATATCCCTTACATACTGTTCTGTGGCTCTGTCTAGACTATTTTGAGCAGCACAGATGTACGCGTCTCCGAAATTGAAGGCATCAAATGCCTCTGGTGAGAAACAAGCGTCACAGAGTACGGCCCAGCGACGCCTGTGATTCATGGCGCTCTCCACTTAGGAATTTGTAGCGGATAGTCTGTCCGCATCCTCTGTAGGAGGAACATCCGGCGTCTGCCCCATGTTAGCTTCCGCCTCTATGTGTGACCCTGGAGCCCGACTGGTTGAGGCATGATCGGCAGCCTCTCCGGATATAGTCCGGCGAGCATTTTTTTTTGCTAAGAAACACATATGTCATTATATAATAAGAAAGATGACAACCACGGAGTGAGGTTTTGCGTCATACCTCTGTGTCGGCGTCTTTGTCCTGACCGCCTTCCTTTTTGGCCTACCCAGCTTTGGTGCCTCTTGTTGGCGAGTTGCTGCGGGTTCGGCACGACATCCCAAATGCCTTCCCTGTAAAACACCATATGTGTACGGTACGTGGAGTGCATAAAAGGGGATCCTTTTGGGGAGTTGGGACTTTGGTTTTTCTTACGTGCGACGCAGGGAGTAGTCCAGGATAGTCGGCCGTTATGGCCACCATGGCGTCATCATAGCTCAATTGATAGAACTGCATGTCTATCAGCTCCACGAATATGTCCGGATCCTCCTCTAGTCCGGGATCGGGGGACCGGTCAGGGTCCTCCGGTTGTGGAGGTGGGATGTTGACCTCCCTTACAGCTTTTCGCGGTTCTTGCCGTGAAATGGAAAGGTGAGTACCTACAACGAAGAATGTGGGAAGGTTGGGAGTAAAGAGGTACAACTCACCCAGCTTGGAGGGTTGTACATGGAGAATCCATCCCGTGGCTTAATACAGATGAACTCCTCTCCCCCCCCCCCCTTAAACAACTCGGACATAATTTTTGCTAAAGTAGCAGTGGAGTCCGGTCCCTTGCGCCCGCAATGGGTGGCATCATCTTCCCCATTAAAACACCACAGGGGGTGCCCTCGATATTGGAGTGGCTGCACCCCCCACATTATGCATATTGACATAACCTCGATTATTGTCAATACTGATTGAGCCAGCGCTTTAATCTGGTTCATCAGGTAAAGGACTTCTCCGTTGTCTTCCTCCTGGGGGCTCCGTGGGCGCCAGCTTCGGGGTTTCTTCAGAGGAGCATTGTTGAACTCAGGAAGACCCCACCGAACAGGGTCTGGAAGGGGGACGTCCTCCATGTAAAACCACTCCGAAGGCCAATCTTCGGACATCTTCGGAGTACCGGACATGTATTCCGTCTCGGCGATGCGCCACATTTCGGCCCCGCCCACCTGATAAAGTGGCCCCTTCTATGTGCGGGGCACAAGGCAAAATAGCCTTTTTCCACGGCTCGAAATGAGCCTCGCAGCCCAAAAACAGCTCACAAAGGGCAACATAACCGGCAATGTGTAATATGGAAGCAGGGGTGAAATTATGCAGCTAGAGGCCGTAAAACTCCAGGAGCCCGCAGAGGAATGGATGAATTGGAAATCCGAGTCCCCTTAGTAAGTAAGGGACAAGGCATACCCGCTCCCCCTTAGAGGGACTGGGGAAGCTCTCCGCTTGCTCCCCGCCATTATAGGTCGCGAGCCCGGCTCGGATGGGGATCATATACACTGGAGGGACAAATCACTGGGTCTGCAACTCTACTAATCGGCTGTGCGGGACGGAACACTTCTCCCAATCACCGGGCTTAGGGCTACGGGAGCGGGAGGAGGAGCTGCGGTGGCTGGCCATGATGTAATGGATTTTTCCGAGCGCACTCCGATGGATTCTCGTCGTGGGAGGATGGTGTGGATTGGATCTAAGAATCCCCATCCCTTTAATGAACGATTTATTTACCTGGCTAGGGGGGCGAATGTAAAAACGCCCTGGCTCCTCGCATTCGCTCGACGTGTGGAAGATAGCCCTTATTGGGCGCAGAAGCCAAGAAGTCTAACATTTATGGGAGCCGGACACTACTTAGCAGATATTCAGGATTTGGAGAAGAACCCGCCTTGCAATGCCGAAGACAATATTGCGCGTCGGACTCATCGTCATTGAAGCCTGGTTCAGGGGCTACTGAGGGAGTCCTGGATTAGGGGGTCTCCGGACAGCCAGGCTATATCCTTTGGTCGGACTATTGGACTATGAAGATACAAGATTGAAGACTTCGTCCCGTGTCCGGATGGGACTATCCTTGGCGTGGAAGGCAAGCTAGGCAATACGGATATGAAGATCTCCTCCCTTGTAACCGACTCTATGTAACCCTAGCCCCCTCCGATGTCTATATAAACCGGAGGGTTTAGTCCGTAGGACAACATACAATCATACCATAGGCTAGCTTCTAGGGTTTAGCCTCTACGATCTCGTGGTAGATCAACTCTTGTAATACTCATATCATCAAGAACAATCAAGCAGGACATAGGGTATTACCTCCTTCAAGAGGGCCCGAACCTAGGTAAACATCATGTCCCCTGCCTCCTGTTACCATCCGCCTTAGACGCACAGTTCGGGACCCCCTACCCGAGATCCGCCGGTTTTGACACCAACAACAGGTTTGAAATAAAGAGTGCGGTCTACAAAAAACTATTTGGACCTCGTGTCGCACGTCTATGTTGCCTTGCCTTGGCGAAAGAACTCCTTGGTAGGAATAGCCTTTGGTTATCTGTACGAAGCTGAACTTAGGAAGAGTCCGCAAGATGACCAGGCTTTGAGTCACCTATGGTAAAAGATAGAAAATAATTAGAAAAAGGGGAAAAGGATATGGGAGTGCGGACCGCATTGTAGGCCTGTCCGTATTGTGCCTCCGCCGATGACCAAGGTGTTTTAAGTGCATAATTATGTATGCGCGGTACAAACTTCGCCTCTATATGAGGCGAATGATGGAGGCCGAACTGCTAATCTGTTCTGAGACTGATGGTCCTATTTAATAGAGACCGGCGGCTTGATGACCGATGAGGTACGCGGCTTGATGAGGCCGCTTTGTACGTCGGCTGCAGTAGCTGTAGTATGCTCCTCTGTACGGAGGGAGCATTCCATGTTTCCGTTTATCATGTTGATGCCGCGTGGACCAGGCATCTTAAGCTTTAGATAAGCATAGTGTGTGATCGCATTAAAACAAGCAAAAGCGGTACGCCCGAGTAGTGCATGGTAGCTACTGTGGAACGGGACAATATTGAAGGTCAAGCCTTCGCTTCGGAAGTTGTTCGGCGAGCCAAAAACGACTTCCAATGTAATTGAACCCGTGCAGTGAGCTTCTATGCCGGGTACTGCTCCCTTGAAGGTAGTTGTGGTGGGCTTGATTCTTGAAGGATCAATGCCCATTTTGCAGACAGTGTCTTGGTAGAGTAGATTAAGGCTACTTCCGCCGTCCATAAGGACTTTCGTGAGATGGAACCCATCGATAATTGGGTCGAGGACCAGAGCTGCCGAACCTTTGTGACGGATACTGGCTGGGTGGTCTTTGTGATCAAAAGTGATCAGGCAGGCCGCCCATTGGCTAAATTTTGGGGCGACAGGCTCTATGGCATAGGCGTCCCGCACTGCGCGTTTGCGCTTCCCTGTAGGGACGTGTGTCACGTATACCATGTTTACTACTTTTACTTCGGGGGGAAATTGCTTCTGACCCCTGGTGTTCGGTTGGCGAGTCTCTTCGTAGTCGTTGTCACTGGGCGGCCCTTCCCCTTGTGTTCGGCATTAAGCTTGCCGACTTGTTTGAAGACCCAACAGCTTCTATTGGTATGATTGGCTGGTTTATCGGGGGTGCCATGAATTTTGCACGGCCGATCCAGTATCTTGTCTAAATTGGATGGTTCATCTCTGTTTGCCTTGAATGCCTTTTTCCGTTGACCGGGTTTGGAGCCGCTGAATCCAGCGTTGACCGCCGTGTCTTGCGCTCCTTCATTATTATTTCAACACTTGTGTTTATTGCATCGTGGCTTGCCGTTGACGTCTTGAACTTCGGAAGTGCCCGGATCATTGGTGTCATTGCTTCTACGAGCAAGCCAGTTGTCTTCTCCCACGCAAAAGCGGGTCATCAGAGCGGTAAGGGATGCCATGGATTTTGGTTTTTCTTGACCGAGGTGGCGGGCGAGCCATTCATCTCAGACGCTATGTTTAAAGGACGCAAGGGCTTCGGCGTCAGGACAATCGACAATTTGGTTCTTTTTAGTTAAGAACCTAGCCCAGAGCTTCCTGGCTGACTCCCCGGGCTGCTGGATAATGTGACTTAGGTCATCTGCATCCGGAGGCCGGACATATGTACCTTGGAAATAATTACGGAAGGCGTCTTCCAAGTCCTCCCAGCTGCCAATGGAATTTTCGGGCAGGCTGTTCAACCAGTGCCGAGCTGGCCCCTTGAGTTTTAGTGGGAGGTATTTGATGGCATGAAGATCATCACCGCGGGCCATATGAATATGGAGAAGAAAATCTTCGATCCATACCGCGGGGTCTGTTGTCCCATCATATGATTCGATGTTCACGGGTTTAAAACCTTCTAGGAATTCATGATCCATTACTTCATTAGTGAAGCAAAGGGGGTGTGCGGCGCCTCTATATCGGGCCAAATCACGACGTAGTTCGGATGGACTCCGTCTGCGATTTTTGGCCCCAACGTGATTGTGCTTGTCATGTTTGGCTTGATGTCCGTTTGTCACATGTCGGGGCACGCCCTCGCGATCCGTAGATCGATCTGGCCGGACCTGCTTTATTCTTCAGGTCCTGCCACAGGTCATATGTGTATCCCTGAACGGTTGTGTCTCTACCTTTACGGCGAGATAGTATGGGCCAATGTTCGGCTTGAGTTGCTGCTTTGTCCCGGCCACGTGGCGGTCGATCAGCTGCATTACGCGCTGATAGTACGGGCTACCGTGCCTCATCATCGAATTGAGGTAGCAATTTGCGCTTTGGGTAACTTTTGGTTTGGCGCTCGAGGCCATATTCCTCGGTTGCCAGGACATCGGTCCATCTGTCGTTCAGCAGATCTTGATCAGCTTGAAGCTATTGCTGCTTCTTTTTCAGACTCCTTGCAGTGGCTATTAGCCGGCGCTTAAAGCGCTCCTGCTCGAGAGGTTCCTTAGGCACGATAAAATCCTCATTGCCGAGGCTCACCTCATCCTCGGAGAGCGGAAGATAGTTACTGTCCTTTGAGTCTTCGTTTACGGCCTGTTCATCAGGGCTAACTTGCCCATCCTCCTGATCGTCTTGTTCAGAGTTTTGCTCGACGGGGTTTTCTTGGTCTTTGGCATTATCCGGAGTATTGTTGTATCTCGTGTCGGTATTGCTAGCTTTGTTGCAGCATGATTTAGAGCGGCGCCGTCGGTGTTTTGGTTGTATCTCGGGAGGTTTATCCTCTACTGGATTTTTCTCATTATCACTGTCACCCTCTGTAACACCCACGATGCGGCTATATCTCCCACGTGTTGGAGCACGACTTAGAGGCATAACCGCATAGTAGGCATGTCGCAAGAGGGGTAATCTTTACACATCCCATGTACTGAACAAGAAAGGGATAGAGGGTTGGCTTACAATCGCCAGTTCACACAGTACATAAATATAGCATTACATCATCTAGAATACAATCAAGGTCCGACTACGGAACCAAAATAAAGAAAGACCACCCCTATTGCTAGGTCCCCGATCGCCCCAACTGGGCTCCACTACTGATCAAAAGGAAGCGAAACAACCCAATGAACACGATCTTCATCGAGCTCCCACTTGAGCTCAGCTGTGTCATCTGCACTGGTATCAACGGCACCTGCAACTGGTTTTGGAAGTAAACTGTGAGTCACTGATACGTCTCCAACGTATCTATAATTTTTTATTGCTCCATGCTATATTATCTACTATTTTGGACATTATTGGGCTTTATTATCCACTTTTATATTATTTTTGGGACTAACCTATTAACCGGAGGCCCAGCCCAGAATTGTTATTTTTTTGCCTGTTTTAGGGTTTCAAAGAAAAGGAATATCAAACGGAGTCCAAACGGAATGTAACCTTCGGGAACGTGATTTTCTCATCGAATACAACTCAGGAGACTTGGACCCTACGTCAAGCCAACTAACAGGAGGCCATGAGGTAGGGGGGGCGCCTGTCCCCCCCCCCCCCCCCAGGCGCGCCCTCCACCCTCGTGGGCCCCCTGTTGCTCCACCGACGTACTTCTTCCTCCTATATATACCCACGTACCCCCAAACGATCAAAAACGGAGCCAAAACCCTAATTCCGCCGCCATAACTTTCTGTATCCACAAGATCCCATCTTGGGGCCTGTTCCGGAGCTCCGCTGGAGGGGGCATCGATCACGGAGGGCTTCTACATCAACACCATAGCCTCTCCGATGAAGTGTGAGTAGTTTACTTCAGACCTACGGGTCCATAGTTAGTAGCTAGATGGCTTCTTCTCTCTTTTTGGATCTCAATACAATGTTCTCCCCCTCTCTTGTGGAGATCTATTTGATGTAATCTTCTTTTTGCGGTGTGTTTGTTGAGATCGATGAATTGTGGGTTTATGATCAAGTCTATCTATGAATAATATTTGAATCTTCTCTGAATTCTTTTATGTATGATTGGTTATCTTTGCAAGTCTCTTCGAATTATCAGTTTGGTTTGGCCTACTAGATTGATCTTTCTTGCAATGGGAGAAGTGCTTAGCTTTGGGTTCAATCTTGCGGTGTCCTTTCCCGGTGACAGTAAGGGCAGCAATGCACATATTGTATTGTTGCCATCGAGGATAACAAGATGGGGTTTTCTTCATATTGCATGAGTCTATCCCTCTACATCATGTCATCTTGCTTAAGATGTTACTCTATTTTAACTTAATACTCTATATGCATGCTGGATAGCAGTCGATGAGTGGAGTAATAGTAGTATTTGCAGGCAGGAGTCGGTCTACTTGTCTCGGATGTGATGCCTATATACATGATCATACCTAGATATTCTCATAACTATGCTCAATTCTGTCAATTGCTCAACAGTAATTTGTTCACCCACCGTAGAATACTTATGCTCTCGAGAGAAGCCACTAGTGAAACATATGGCCCCCGGGTTTATCTTTATCATATTAATCTCCTACTACTTAGTTATTTACTTTGCTTTTATTTTACTTTGCATCTTTATCGTAAAATACCAAAAATATTATCTTATCATATCTATCAGATCTCACTCTCGTAAGTGGCCCTATAGGGATTGACAACCCATATTTGCGTTGGTTGCGAGGATTTATTTGTTTTGTGCAGGTACGAGTGACTCGCGTGTAGCCTCCTACTGGATCGATACCTTGGTTCTCAAAAACCGAGGGAAATACTTACTCTACTTTGCTGCATCATCCCTTCCTCTTTGGGGAAAACCAACGCAGTGCTAAAAGAGGTAGCAAGAAGGATTTCTGGCACTATTGCTGGGGAGGTCTACGCAAAAGTCAACATACCAAGTACCCATCACATACCCTTATCTCCCGCATTACATTATTTGCCATTTGCCTCTCGTTTTCCTCTCCCCCCAATTCACCCTTGCCGTTTTATTCGCCCTCTCTCTCTATCCTCCCTCTCTTTCTCTATTTGCCCCTTTTTGTCTGCTTGCTTTTGTTTGCTTGTGTGTTAGTTTGCTTGCTTGTCGTTATGGCTAGTCCCTTTTCTTCTTCGTTGTCTCCCGAGAATGAAATTCTAAATTTTAAGCAAAGGGAGGGTGAAAATCTAAAAGATGCTTGGTATAGAATTTGCAATGCTCAAAATAAATCTGCTAGGAAGCAATCTACTACCATTCTCCTTCGCAATTTTTATGTAGGCATTACTCCTTGGCACCGTTATGTCCTTGATACTATTACCAGAGGGAATTTTTTGGGTAGCCATACTTTTGATTATTATAATGCTATGTTAGATTTATTTGGCTCCCCCCTCTTTTGGTTAATGGAACTATATTAACTTTGGAGCATGTAATGCAAAGGCTTGAAATTATTGAAAATAAGGTTGCTACCATAGAGTTAATTGAAAATTTGGATAGAAAGATCCACAGCCGAATCTCTCAATATGGATCTAAAGTAGGAGTTACTTTGAAAGATATTAGAGAAAAGGAACCCATAGTTAATGAGAAAATAAATCACGATTCCGTTAGGATCGATAAACTTGATAATATTATTACCAATTTGGGAACCGCCTTTTCTTCCGTAAAGAATACTCCAAGTTCCTTCACTAAAATTGCCAAGCTTATGTATGTTCCTAAAAATAAGGGTGAATCATCTAGTAAGGAAAATGCGGTTCTTAAATCTATAAGTGTTAATCCCAATCTTTTTGCTATCATTAAGGAACCATTTGTTACAAATGAATTTTTCGATCTTGTGCCTAAAAGTTTGATAATTAATAAAAAGAAAGAAACTCCTAAAGATGGTAGATGCCTCATAGAATAATTGCCTACCAAAGAGGGCAATACCTAGATCTATTATTGCTTGTTATGCCTAGCTAGGGGCGTTAAACGATAGCGCTTGTTGGGAGGCAACCCAATTTTATTTTTATTCCTTGCTTTTTGCTCCTGCTTAGTAATAAATAAATTATTTAGCCTCTGTTTTGGTTGTGTTTTTTGTGTTTAATTAGTGTTTGTTCCAAGTAGAACCGTTGGGAAGACTTGGGGAAAGTCTTGTTGAACTTGTTGTAAAAAACAGAAACTTTGGCGCTCACGAGAACTGCCGTCATTTTTATTTGGAAAGTGATATTTAGTTAATTATTTTTTCATATTATTAATAGATAAATTGTCACATCCATCAATTTATTTTAGAATTTTTGGGGTTCCAGATCTTGCGCTAGCTACAGATTACTACAGACTGTTCTGTTTTTGACAGATTCTGTTTTGCGTGTGTTGTTTGCTTATTTTGATGAATCTATGGCTAGTAAATTAGTTTATAAACCATAGAGAAGTTGGAATACAGTAGGTATAAGACACATATAAATAAAGAATGAGTTCATTACAGTACCTTGAAGTGGTCTTTTGTTTTCTTTCGCTAGCGGAGCTCACGAGATTTTCTACTTTAACTTTTGTGTTGTGAAGTTTTCAAGTTTTGGGTAAAGATTTGATGGATTATGGAACAAGGAGTGGCAAGAGCCTAAGCTTGGGGATGCCCATGGCACCCCCAAGATAATATAAGGACACCTAAAAGCCAAAGCTTGGGGATGCCCCGGAAGGCATCCCCTCTTTCGTCTACTTCTATCGGTAACTTTACTTGGAGCTATATTTTTATTCGCCACATGATATGTGTTTTGCTTGGAGCGTATTGTATGATTTGAGTCTTTGCTTATTAGTTTACCACAATCATCCTTGTTGTACACATCTTTTGAGAGAGCTATACATGATTTGGAATTTGTTAGAATACTCTGTGTGCTTCGCTTATATCTTTTGAGTTATATAACTTTGCTCTAGTGCTTCACTTATATCTTTTAGAGCACGGTGGTGGATTTGTTTTATAGAAACTATTGATCTCTCATGCTTCACTTAGATTATTTTGAGAGTCTTAATAGCATGGTAATTTGCTTAAAATCCTAATATGCTTGGTATGCAAGATTAATAATAAAACTTTCTTATGAGTGTGTTGAATACTAAGAGAAGTTTGATGCTTGATGATTGTTTTGAGACATGGAGGTAATAATATCAAAGTCATGCTAGTTGAGTAGTTGTGAAATTGAGAAATACTTGTGTTGAGGTTTGCAAGTCCCGTATCATGCACGTATGGTAAACGTTATGCAACAAATTTGAAACACGAGGTGTTATTTGATTGTCTTCCTTATGAGTGGCGGTCGGGGATGAGCGATGGTATTTTCCTACCAATCTATCCCCCTAGGAGCATGCGCGGAGTACCGAGGTTTTTGATGACTTGTAGATTTTTGCAATAAGTATGTGAGTTCTTTATAACTAATTTTGAGTCCATGGATTATACGCACTCTCACCCTTCCATCCTTGCTAGCCTCTTCGGTACCGTGCATTGCCCTTTCTCACATTGAGAGTTGGCGCAAACTTCGCCGGTGCATCCAAACCCCATGATATGCTACGCTCTTTCACACATAAACCTCCTTATATCTTCCTCAAAACAGCCACCATACCTACCTATTATGGCATTTCCATAGCCATTCCGAGATATATTGCCATGCAACTTTCCATCATTCCGTTCATCATGACACATTCATCATTGTCATATTGCTTAGCATGATCATGTAGTTGACATAGTATTTGTGGCAAAGCCACCATTCATAATTCTTTCATACATGTCACTCTTGGTTCATTGCATATCCCGGTACACCGCGGGAGGCATTCATATAGAGTCATCTTTGTTCTAGTATCGAGTTGTAATCATTGAGTTGTAAATAAATATAAGTGTGATGATCATCATTTTCTAGAGCATTGTCCCAAGTGAGGAATATAAAAAAAGAGGAAAGGCCATAAAAAAGAGAAGGCCCAAAAAAAGGAGAAAGGCCATAAAAAAGAGAAAAGGCCCCAAAAATGAGATAAAAAGAGAGAAGGGACAATGTTACTATCCTTTGCCACACTTGTGCTTCAAAGTAGCACCATGATCTTCATAGTAGAGAGTCTCTCGTGTTATCCCTTTCGTATACTAGTGGGAATTTTTCATTATAGAACTTGGCTTGTATATTCCAACAATGGGCCTCCTCAAGTGCCCTAGGTCTTCGTGAACAAGCAAGTTGGATGCACACCCACTAGTTTATTTTGTTGAGCTTTCATACATTTATAGCTCTAGTGCATCCATTGCATGGCAATCCCTACTCCTTGCATTAACATCAATCGGTGGGCATCTCCATAGCCCATTTATTAGCCTCGTTGATGTGCAACTTCCTCCTTTTTTGTCTTCTCCACATAACCCCCCTCATTATATTCTATTCCACCTATAGTGCTATGTCCATGGCTCGCGCTCATATATTGCATGAAAGTTTATAGGTTTGAGATTACTAAAGTATGAAACAATTGCTTGGCTTGTCATCGGGGTTGTGCATGATGATAGCATTCTTGTGTGATGAAAATGAAACATGACTAAACCATATGATTTTGTAGGGATGAACTTTCTTTGGCCATGTTATTTTGAGAAGACATAAATGCTTAGTTAGTATGCTTGAAGTATTACCATTTTTATGTCAATATGAACTTTTGTCTTGAATCTTTTGGATCTGAATATTCATACCATAATTAAGAAGAATGACATTAGAATTATGCCAAGTAGCAGTCCGCATCAAAAATTCTGTTTTTATCATTTACCTACTCGAGGACGAGCAGGAATTAAGCTTGGGGATGCTTGATACGTCTCCAATGTATCTATAATTTTTGATTGCTCCATGCTATATTATCTACTGTTTTGGACATTATTGGGCTTTATTATCCACTTCTATATTATTTTTGGGACTAACCTATTAACCAGAGGCCCAGCCCAGAATTGATGTTTTTTTGCCTGTTTTAGGGTTTTGAAGAAAAGGAATATCAAACGGAGTCCAAACGGAATGAAACCTTCGGGAACGTGATTTTCTCATCGAATACAACTCAGGAGACTTGGACCCTACATCAAGCCAACTAACAGGAGGCCATGAGGTAGGGGGGCGCGCCTGCCCCCCCCCAGGCGCGCCCTCCACCCTCATGGGCCCCATGTTGCTCCACTGACGTACTTCCTCCTCCTATATATACCCACGTACCCTCAAATGATCAAAAATGGAGCCAAAACCCTAATTCCGCCGCCGTAACTTTATGTATCCACGAGATCCCATCTTGGGGCCTGTTTTGGAGCTCCACCGGAGGGGGCATCGATCACGGAGGGCTTCTACATCAACACCATAGCCTCTCCGATGAAGTGTGAGTAGTTTACTTCAGACCTACGGGTCCATAGTTAGTAGCTAGATGGCATCTTCTCTCTTTTTGGATCTCAATACAATGTTCTCATCCTCTCTTGTGGAGATCTATTCGATGTAATCTTCTTTTTGCGATGTGTTTGTTGAGAAAGATGAATTGTGGGTTTATGATCAAGTCTATCTATGAATAATATTTGAATCTTCTATAAATTCTTTTATGTATGATTGGTTATCTTTGCAAGTCTCTTCGAATTATCAGTTTAGTTTGGCCTACTAGATTGATCTTTCTTGCAATGGGAGAAGTGCTTAGCTTTGGGTTCAATCTTGCGGTGTCCTTTCCCGGTGACAGTAAGGGCAGCAAGGCACGTATTGTATTGTTGCCATCAAGGATAACAAGATGGGGTTTTCTTCATATTGCATGAGTCTATCCCTCTACATCATGTCATCTTGCTTAAGGCGTTACTCTGTTTTAACTTAATACTCTAGATGCATGCTAGATAGCGGTCGATGAGTGGAGTAATAGTAGTAGATGCAGGCAGGAGTCGGTCTATTTGTCTCGGACGTGATGCCTATATACATGATCATACCTAGATATTCTCATAACTATGCTCAATTCTATCAATTGCTCAACAGTAATTTGTTCACCCACCGTAGAACACTTATGCTCTCGAGAGAAGCCACTAGTGAAACCTATGCCCCCCGGGTCTATCTTTATCATATTAATCTCCTACTACTTAGTTATTTACTTTGCTTTAATTTTACTTTGCATCTTTATCATAAAAATACCAAAAATATTATCTTATCATATCTATCAGATCTCACTCTCATAAGCGGCCCTATAGGGATTGACAACCCCTATTTGCGTTGGTTGCGAGGATTTATTTGTTTTGTGCAGGTACGAGGGACTTGCGCATAGCCTCCTACTGGATTGATACCTTGGTTCTCAAAAACTGAGGGAAATACTTACGCTACTTTGCTGCATCATCCCTTCCTCTTCGGGGAAAACCAACGCAGTGCTAAAAGAGGTAGCAGTCACAAGGACTCAGCAATCTCACACCCGCGAGATGAAGACTATTTAAGCTTATGGGTAGGAAAGGGTAGTGAGGTGGAGCTGCAGCAAGCACTAAGCATATATGGTGGCTAACATACGCACATAAGAGCGAGAAGAGAAGCAAAGCGCGGTCGTGAACTAGAAGTGATCAAGAAGTGATCCTGACTCTACTTACGTTCAAGCATAACACAAGAACCGTGTTCACTTCCCGGACTCCACCGGAAAGAGACCGTCACGGCTACACACGCAGTTGATGCATTTTAATTAAGTTAAGTGTCAAGTTCTCTACAACCGGATATTAACAAATTCCCATCTGCCCATAACCGCGGGCACGGCTTTCGAAAGTTCAAAACCCTGCAGGGGTGTCCCAACTTAGCTCATCACAAGCTCTCACGGTCAACGAACGATATTCCTTCTCCCAGGAAGACCCGATCAGACTCGGAATCCCGGTTACAAGACATTTCGACAATGGTAAAACAAGACCAGCAAGACTGCCCGATGCACCGACATCCCGATAGGAGCTGCACATATCTCATTCTCAGGGCAACACCGGGTGAACACCACGTACAACTAAAACCAACCCTCAAGTTTCCCCGAGGTGGCGCTGCAAGTGGCTCTATTTCGGACCAACACTTAGAGAAGCACTGGCCCGGGAGGGGGTTAAATAAAGACGACCCTTGGGAGCGCAACTCCCAAGGGAAAAGTAGGTGTTGGTGAGGCAAATGCTAAAACCAAGGTTGGGCCGTGCTGGAGGAGTTTTATTCAAAGCGAACTGTCAAGGGGTCCCCATAACACCCAACCGCGTAAGGAACGCAAAATCAAGGAACATAACACCGGTATGACAGAAACTAGGGCGGCAAGAGTGGAACAAAACACCAGGCATAAGGCCAAGCCTTCCACCCTTTACCAAGTATATAGATGCACTAATTAAAATAAGAGATATTGTGATATCCCAACAAATCCATGTTCCAACATGGAACAAACTTCATCTTCACCTGCAACTAGAAACGCTATAAGAGGGGCTGAGCAAAAGCGGTAACGCCAAACAACGGTTTGCTAGGAAATGTGGGTTAGAGGCTTGACATGGCAATATGGGAGGCATGATATAGCAAGTGGTAGGTATCGCGACATAGCAATAGAGTGAGCAACTAGCAAGCAAATATAGAAGTGATTTCGATGGTATGGTCATCTTGCCTGAGATCCCGCAAGGAAGAAGAACGAGTCCATGAAGAAGACAAACATACGAAGTCGAACGAATCCTCACAACTCCGGAACGGAACCGAAGCTAACGAGGGAAGCAACCCGGAAAGAAGCAAACAACATAGTAAACAACCATCACATCAACATGGCATGATGCACAACCAAGTATGATGCATGTCCAGTTTAATGAAGCATGGCATGGCAAAGTGCACAAACAATACTACAAATTAAGTGGAGCTCAATATGCAACGAGTTGCATATTGACGGAACACCACATGACTTATTTAGTTCTATCTCAGTTATATACCCAACAATATTAAATGTTGTTAAACATGGCAAGAGATGAAACATATGAAAACTACCTATCTAGGCAAGTTAAAATGAGGCTAGAACAACAAACAACAATTCTGGAAAAACCTCATGTGCATATTTTTAGGTTTGGTACTGTTCTACCCTAAACCATATTTTAGAGTTGTTAAACATGCAAAGTAAAGCCACCATGTTAAACTAGGCATTTTCTACCCCATTTACATGTAAAGTTTATTTAAAATGGAGCTACAGTTATTTAGTTATGAATTAAAGCATTTTAACATGGCAATATGGAAAATACACACAAACATCATTTTAAACATCTTAAACATTCATGAAAGTGGCATATTATTAATCTACACAGAATTCTAAGCATTTTTCATATATAATTTGTTTTAATATGATGCACCGTTTGTGAGTCAGGATATGCATGAACATGAGGGGCTTTTCTGTAAAAACTGCAGCTCACTAGATAATAGACAAATCCGTTCAGGAAAAAAAACACAACATGGGCCGAAACTGGCTGGACCCAACATGAGGAAAAAAATAGAGGGCGCTGCTCACTTTGGGCCAAGCCCAGCTGGAGGAGAGTCTGGGCCGCAGCAGGCCGCGGGGGAAAGGTGGGCCGGTCCACTGGATCGGTGGCTGTGCTTCGCTTGGTCAATGCGAGCGGACCCTCTCGTTGCTGCTCGAACGAAACAGAGGAGCGGTGCGGCACTGGAACAGGAGTGCGGCAGCTAGGAAGAGACGGAGGCGCAGGGGATGGAGGGGCGTGGCTCCAGGCACGAGACGGCGGCCTCCGGCGATGGGCGTCTGGATCCGGGGCGAAGCAGTCGGCGGCACAGACTTGTTCTCGAGCAGAGGACGATGGCGGACTTGGCGCAAGCTCCCGGCGACGCTGGGACTCCGGCAGGCAACGAGGAGACCTGCGGGAGGCGGGACGAGCTGGACGACACGGGGCGGCTGCGCTGGACCATACGAAGCTGGGGAGGTCTAGGAGGGGACGCGGAACCCGTGCTGAGGCGAGGCTGGAAGGTTGCGGGCGTGGACCTCCGCTCGACACGAAGCAGGGCAGCGGCGGCGGAGCTCGGTGCGTCCTCTCACTGGAAGACGAACGGGACGGCGACGGCCGACGCTAGTTCACGAATCCGCGCGAGGTAGAGGCCCCGGACGAGACGAAGCAGGGGAACGAGCCCACGGCGCGGCGGCGGAAGCTCCTGCACGTACCTAGTACAAAGACGGGGAGGGGGTTGAGAAAGAGGAGGAGAAGGGAACGGGAAGGAGAAAGGGTAGGGGCGACGGGGATGGCCTGGCATGGTCGGGGTCGTCGGTGTGCTGGAGAGGAGCTCCGGCGAGTTGCTGCGGGGTTGAGGGGAGAGGGCGCCTTGGATCGGGAGGAGCGGCGACCTCGAGAGAGCGAGAGGTTCGCGGGGTCTCTGCTTGCGGGAGGCTGGGAGCGAGGCTTCGGGCGTGAATGATGCCGGGGATGGGGATGGCGCGGGCATGGCGAGAGACGGGCGGATCCGCGGGCGCGTCCAGAGTCGGGGAGGGAGGTGGAGGGATTTGGTTGGCCGGTGGATGAATTAGAGGAGAGGTGGAGGATTGGCTGCGGGATCAGAATGGATCCCGAGGAAGATGCGGCGGGTGGCGGCGTGAAGGGACAAACCTCCTAATTTCTAGGGTTTGATCAAATTAGGTAGATTTTGGTTTATATATAGCGAAAGGAGGGAGTTTTGGATCGTCTGATCGAGATCGGATGGCTACGGGTCAACGGAGTAGTCAAATGAAGAAACGGAAGATGCAGGAGGTTGTTCGGGGTTGATCCAGATCCGTTGGTAATGACAGAGCGGGTCGGGTTCGGGACAACTCTCGGATGCGTGCGTGGGGTTCCGAGAACTGTGCGGAGAGGGGGTCTGACAAAAGGCCACGGAGGCAGGGGTTTGATGGGCTGGTTTAGAGTGGAAGTGGACTGTGCAGAAAGCCTTGGGTTGAGAGAAGAGAAGAGAGAGAGAGTCCCGGCGACTGTTTTCGGAGGCCGAAAACGTTCGAGGATAGACCGGCTATACTGCCACTATAGTTATCCGTTGGGCTACCAAACGAGCTCCGAATGTGATGAAACTTGGCAGGCGGCCTACTGACAACAATACAACACCGCATGCCAACTTTCAACTCATTTCGAGAACATTTTCCGGCCACTTATAAAATAATATTTCGGACATGCCGCGGGCGTGTGCGAGTGTGTCCGGGCTCAGAATGGACAACGGAAGGAACGGGGAGACCCGGACGAATGCAAGCTTTGAAAACATGATGATGCAAATGCGCATGATGACATGATGAAATGCAACACGCAAGCAAATGACATGGCAACGACAGCGAATAACTGGAAGACACCTGGCGCAACGGTCTCGGGACGTCACACCCTCCTTGGGTGTATCCACCATGTACACGTCATGCGAAGAGGTGGCCTTCCAACGTCCAGTAAACGGTCGGTTTTGGGCCTCCTCTTCTCCGGTATCATCGTCCATACCGTTGATGTTTTCGGAGTCGTAATCGAGCATGTATGTTAAGTCCTCGACAGTGGCTATAAAGTGGGTGGTGGGTGGGACGTAAAATTCCCTACTCTCAGCCCCTAGTCCGGGTTGGGCGTAGTTCGGGCATTGCTCCTCTATAATCACGAGGGATCACATCAAGTCCAGAGCCTCGCTTAAAGGAAAGGTTTGCTAAGGGAGAAAAGAATCTGTGGAGTATGGCGGGAAGGGAATTCCTCGGCCAAGCTCAAACGACGCTGACTCCGAGAGTTCGAAGCCAGTATCCGAGGAAGGGTCCGGCTTTGTGATGGTTGTCGGCGACACTGCTTCCTTCGGCTCTCCCGTACTGGGCCTAGTGGCCACAGATATTTCGGCGGGTTTAGAAATTCCGTCTTTGGTCCTAGCGAGGTGCTCCGGCTCTAAGGCCAGAGCGGAAGTTGGGGTCGTGAATCCTTGGAAGATCAAGTCTCCTCGGATATCAACGACATAATCCAGATTTCCAAAACTAATCTGGTGCCCTGGGGCGTAGCTGTCGATCTGCTCTAGATGGCCAAGCGAGTTGGCACGCAGTGCGAAGCCGCCGAATACGAAGATCTGGCCGGGGAGAAAAACCTCCCTTAGGGCAGTATCGTTGCAGATGATGGATGGAGCCATCGAACCTTCTGACGGTGACATAGTGAAATTCTCAATGAAGCACCAATGTCGGTGTCAAAATCGGCGGATCTCGGGTAGGGGGTCCCGAACTGTGCGTCTAAGGTTGATGGTAACATGATACAAGGGACACGAAGTTTTACCCAGGTTCGGGCCCTCTTGATGGAGGTAATACCCTACGTCTTGCTTGATTGATATTGATGAGTATGGGGGTTACAAGAGTTGATCTACCACGAGATCGTAATGGCTAAAACCCTAGAAGTCTAGCCTGTATGACTATGATTGCCTCTATGGACTAAACCCTCCGGTTTATATAGGCACCGGAGGGGGCTAGGGTTGTACAAAGTCGGTTACAGAGAAATGAATCTTCATATCCGAACGCCAGGCTCGCCATCCACGCCAAGGAGAGTCCCATCCGGACACGGGAGAGAGTCTTATGTCTTGTATCTTCACAGCCCACCAGTCCGATCCATGTCCAATAGGTCAAACGCCCAAGGACCCCTTAATCTAGGACTCCCTCAAAAGCATCGCGGAAGCGGTTGTCCACCGTCACAGCAAGACATAGCACCAAATTGTCATCGTTGCTGCACAAATCGCCGTCCGCCGTTGCCGCCGTCGCAGCCATGCTGCTGCAAAACACAGGGGTTGTTGGCGCGACGGGGCACACTAGAACCTTGCAGCCGAGGTGACCGGAGTCATCCTCCCCGGCCTTGCAAACCCATGCCGTTGTGGTGGCCGGTGTCGCCCTTGTCCTTTTTGCAGCCGCAGCCCGAGGAGAGGATGCAACAACGATGTGGTTTACGTCATCCTCTCTGATTTTAAACGTTGATGGGGTTGGGCGGAGGATGAATCAAGGCGGCGGCCGGCGGCAGCCCCTGCCGATTTTCTAGCTGGTATGGTGGTCTTCGCCATGGGTCCTCTCCCTGGTCATCGGGATGAATGAGATTGGAAAGGGGATGGAAAGAAGGAACATGTGGAGGAGACAGCTTCGTCCTAAGGTTGGGGGAAGCGGTGGGCTGCCTGACGCGGGCACGTGGCGCGCAGAGGAGGGGTTTTACGAGATGAGAAAATAAGTCTGTGGATTTAGAGACTTTTCCTTTTTCCTATGACTCAAATAAGAAGAAAAGAAACTATGAAAACAAAAGTCTTCAAGCTTCAAAGTCTTCACATCAATTTCTTCAAAGGTCGTACCAATTTCATCACCAAATTCTTCACTTGAAGAAATCCAATTTTTAGGGGTCATCTTCCGTGTGTTAAACCAAATCCCTAGGGACTCTGTTTTCTGTGTATACTCACAAACACATTAGTTCCTCAATCTATTTGTCTTCAATACTCCAAAATCATTAAGGAGGCACTTGATGCACTTACAACCAAGCCAGACGCGGTGCGATCCAGACACAAGCTCAAGCCCAACACCAGTGTGGCTGGGCCAGACTGGGTTTAGTGAGGCCCAACCCCATGACCGGCTACTTATGCTCTCTCCTGCTAAGTGTAAAACCATCTAATGGATCAATGGAGAAACGACTCGGTGGCTACGAACCCTAATCCCTTTCCTTCTCTATTCGTCTCATTTCTGTATCCCAGTTGTAATCAGGACTTGATGCACTATTGTTAAGTGAGAGAGAATAGATCGGTCCCCACCTTCTCCTCCCTAACAAGTTATCTATTAGTTTTAGACTTTTAGTTATGCTTTATCGCATGTAGGCGATTAACATTTTGGTCCGATTTGTATAAAAAACTTGTTGTCCCCGATACATGTTTGCTATTGCTGGGTTGAGGTTTTATCTACGTAAAATGTTGATCACCGTTGCTAGGGGTGTATGGATTTGGGGGCGGATAGGAGGACTAGTGTGGAAGCACGGAAATGTTGAAGCAGATAAATGCGGGGCTGGGGTTAAATTTGACCAGTCCAGTGTAGATGCTCTCACCTGGATGTAATTTCGCGGCTGGTGTGATTGTCCAACGAGCGACATGTCAAACCAGTAGCGAGACAGCTAGGGCCAATGGCTGGCAGAGACTCCGTGGTGTACCCACGAGTAAACAGGAAGCGAAAACGCACTCAGCCCAGACAAGAGAGTGTGCATCGGCCTGCTTCTCCATTCCCATCCCCCCTCCCGTCTCCGCCGAGCGCCCCCAAAGTCAAAGAAAACCACGCTGCAACTTGCTAACGAATTCCATTGCGTGTGCTTCCCGTCCTCCCATCCCCTCCCCCCTCCCACCACCCCCGCTCCTCCGCCCGCGCCAATCCTCCTAAATCCACCGCCGCCGATCCGCCGAGATGGACCGCAGCAGCAGCAGCAATAGCGGCGGCGGACACAACCCGCACCTCGGCGTCAACAAGCTCGGCCGGAACATCCGCAAGGCGACGCCGCCGCCGCCGCCTCAGCAGCAGCCGCCCCGCCCGCCGCACCCCCAGCCGCAGGTATACAACATCAGCAAGAACCAGTTCCGCGACATGGTCCAGCAGCTCACCGCCGGCACCCCCTCCCCTCCGCCGCCGCAGCACCACCACCGCCCCCCTCCGCCGCTCCAGCAGCAGCACCAGCAGCAGTCCAAGCCCGCCTCCATGCGCCTCCAGAAGATCCGCCCGCCCCCCATCTCCACCCCCGTCGCGCGGCCCCCTCCCGTCCACAACCACCACCAGATACCCAACCCTAACCACAACCCCGCCTTCCACCGCCCCCCGCACCCGCACCACATGCCCATGCCTCCGCCGGGGCCCGCCTGGGCCGACTCGCCCGTCTCCGCCTACATGCGCATCCTCGAGAACTCCCTCTTCAGCGCCACTCCTCCCGGGGCTGCTGCCGCCGCCGCCGCTGCCGCTCATGCTCACGCCGCGGCCGCAGCAGCAGCTGCCGGACGGGGGCCTCCGCAGCACCCTTATCACCCGCCCCCGCCGCCGGTACCGTCGCCCGGGATACTCCCTTCGCCGACCGGATTCCTCAATTTGCTCTCGCCGACGCCCAGGTCGCCCTACCCGCTCCTCTCGCCGGGGTTCCAGCAACCCCCTCCGCTCACGCCAAACTTCCCCTTGTTGTCACCGCTGCCAGGAACAGGGATCCTGGGGCCAGGGCCCATGCCGCCGCCGCCTTCGCCAGGGCTATGGTTCCCGCAGTCGCCGTCGGGGCTGCTCTCACCGTCCGGATTCTTTCCCTTGCTGAGTCCACGGTGGAGAGATATGTAGCATCGGTCAGCAGTCGCCCCTGTAACATTTGACGGTAGGGAGGTAGCTACAGTGATGGGAATTGGTTCATCCGGCGGAGGTGAAACAGGTGGGTTGTAGCTCTCGACACCAATATTTGTTGCTGTTAATTGCTGCTGTGCGGTTAGCATCAGTCTGTAAGGCTTCGGTAAAGGCTGTTGGTTACATATTTGTAATTGTATAACTGGGGAAATTTTTCAATTTGTTCACTTTCTTGGCTGCAAAAGGAGGACAGTAAGAACTGGGAATGTTGTAGTGTAGATTCTTGAGTGGATAGGCTTGAAACATGTAATTGTACTTTTAGTTCAAGAAAGATGAGCTCTTTCTGACAAATATTTCGCTCATGATTGCTGTTGGTATGCCTATTCAGGGAACATAATTGTTTTCCCCTTTTCTTCTACTTGTATTTTTGAGAGGGAAGGTAACTTGTCATTATGTCATAGCCCAGCTTATCTGGAAATTAACAATCCAAGTACGATTGAGGTTTAATGCATCAAGGGTATGTCTATTTCTTCTTGGGAGCATCATGCTATCTTGCGCTAGACATGCCCATACAGTCATACATGAGATAAAGTTTGTTAGTGTGGCCTGAATGTTTATTCACTTCATATACATGTTATCTAGTACAATTTAACGTCATGATAGCCAGTAGCTTAGTCAGCATTATTACTGATATCTGCATGATAGCATCGTATGCATCCTGTCCCTTTAGTGTTTTGAAGCAGATCGGTTGTTTCGATACTTTGGTCAGTCACATATCCCTTTGTTGTATGCACAATATAATTGTTAGCTTCTACGTAACATAAAATTAGACTTCCTTACTTAAACCTCAGTGCATGGTATGCACCCAAAGAAACATGTTCTTGAAGAAGATAACCTTTCCAGAACTTACTTTATCAGTCAAATACGTGTTCACAGCTTTTGTAATTTGGTTGCAGACATCAATCTTAAAGATGCAATGTTTGGTGTTACACCACTTGACCGTTCTGCCCATTGGAATGTGAAATTGTCTTTATAGTGAATATGTAATTATCTCTCAGATGTCAATTATACAATGCACTGCTGCAATAGAGTAGCAGGACTCTGTGATCAACAATCTGTCAGTTCTGATCTGTACATATCTTCAAGTGTTTTTATCGGTAGCAACCATGCATATCATGTTAGTTAGCTTACAAGTGTTCAAAATGTTCTTACATGTTGTCGTAACCGTAAACATCTGCTGGTTAGGTGTGTTACATTACTTTTGGGGCTGAGGACATGCTTGAAGTTCCCTCCAGATTAATATGTGGGACCGTTGTAGCTTCATCCAAATTTGTTCTTTCTGTCCTGAAAGCACCAGGACAATAACACATCTTATTATTGATACGGCCCTATTGTACCTGTGAAGTTTGAGACAACAACAGAAAAAAAGAAGGAATCTAGCTTTGCTAAAAAAAAATAGTCCGAACTACCTTTGCTGAATTATATCTAAGCTGAACAGGTCATGGCGTGTCCGTGTGAAGAACAATTAGTTTGATCATATCTGCGACCGTCCAATCAACCGGAAATTTCGCAGCTATTCATGTCTCTGGTCAGATAAAGTAGGGCTAATTCCAGTAAGCATTAGTTAGATCGTGTACATATATTTGTTTTTTATGAACAGTTGACTTCTGAATGAGCAACCTGGTTCCTTGTGTGTGGACGCATGAACTCGGACAGTAGACTAAACTGTGTGTTGCAAGCAACTCTGTTGATCTGGCACTAACCTGACTAAACTAAAGAAAGTGAAGTGGCTGTCATGGTCTCATCATCATGTGTGTTTTTCTTATGCTTTCTTTTATCTCTCAGTTCTTGTGGAGAAATCAGCATGCACCTCCAAAAGAGAACGAAGAATATGGGAAAAGGCTCAGAGATGATGATGGTGATGTGCCTTGCTCCGCACACTGACCTGTTGATCCGTCCATCTGCTTGCTTGCTTGCTATTGTTTGATTGGCAACCAGCAATAGTTTACCAGAGCTACTGGCTAGGCCAGATGTTCTTCAGCAATTATTGAATGAATCTGGAGGAAAATATAAACCGAAGGACAAAAACCATGGGCAGAAATCCATAAGCTAGTTATTGACCCATTGGATGGCTCCAAGAGGCATGTAGATCCTAATCCCTTGAGATGTTTGTGCAGCTGGAGACGACAGGGACATGCCATCCATCCTTGGTGGTGCAGAAATCTTTGACCTGGGCTGGAGGCTAGGTGCTGAGCCTCCCAGCGTTTAATGGTAACATTCTTCAGTCTCAAGCCCATCTTTACTTTCCTGAACAACTTGAACTGAACCTCTTTTTCCTGCTACCTCAAAGGCCCCTTGGATGAATGTTACAGTTAGTGGGAAAACAAAACCTGCTACGTAGATATTCTCATAGCTAAAGTCCAGAACTTGCATGATAATACAGGCCCTTAAAATAAGATATCGAATTTGGCATTTAGCATCTTATAATATAGTATAAATGAATGGTTGCTGAACCGATGAACCCTGAATGTGCCGCCAAGGTACAGAAAGAATTAACTAAATGACAGGGATAGAAATACAATGCAAGTGGCTTTTCTCTTGCTTTCTCTAGATAGTGGGCACAGCTACTCGCGTCATGTGTCCTTTTATGGTTCACACCTCCACTTGCTACAACCACACTACTTGAAAACTGTTCAAAAATTCAGAAGGAAGATAGTGACTTTTTTTAAGAAGCAACAGTTTGAGTTTTTTTCTAGGCTAGGAGCCTAGGAGTGTTTGTTCAGCTTGGTGAAGTGAGCTTTCTTCTTCAGCATGCTCCCGAATTTCCTCAGCAATGCCTTCTTCTTCTTCTTATGGCTGTGATGCTCCTGCTTGAAAGATGATCCCGGTCCATGCATCAGAAGGCCACCCATTTGATCTGCAGCTCCGTCTTCTCCCTGCGAATCGATGTCATCGTCGTCGCTCGACTCGGTGTCTACGCCATTGCTCATCATCCCTTTGCACAGGTCATCTTCTAGGATCTTGCTGTTCTCCATGGAGTTAGCCTCCACTGACACCTCCTCTCTTTCATGTTTCACTTGCCTGACAGTCTCCACTTCCACATGCTTGATCTCCTCGAGCACTTGGACGATCCTGTCGCTGTTCCTGCGATCTTCATGATCGCCTCGTGCGGCGTTGTCCATGGGTGAGCACATCATCTTGCGGAACACATTTGGCTGCTTCTCCGGGCTCCGACCAGCTGACTGATCTCCTCCTTTCATGGCGGTGGCCTCTACGAGCATTGCAGCCAGCTCGTCAGCCTTGGCTCGTGCAGCCGCTTCCCTTGTCCGCAGGCCATCGTTCTCCCGTGCGATGCTCTGGAGCTCCTCCTCCTTCTCGGCCAGCGTCTCCTTCAACCTCAGACTGCTGATCTTCTCTTCCTCCGCCGTCAGGTTGGCCTCAGTGATCTTGGATTCCACCAGCCTCAGCTTGCTCTGCAGCTGCACCATGTTATCCTTGGCATCCTTCGCCTCGTGCTCCGCGGCTCTTTGTGATTGGAGCATGGTGTCCATCTCCAGCTTGATGAGTAGTGTGTTGGACTTCTCAGCACTCCTAGCTGCCTCTTCCTCTCTGGCTTTCCTCGCCGTTGCCTCTGCCAGCAAGTTCGAGGCTTCGTCGGCTTTCGCCAGAGCGGCCGCCTCTCTGAGCTGCAGCTCAGTGACTTGATGACCCAAAGCAAGCACCTCCTTCTCCTTGGTTGACAGCAGATCCTTGAGGCGCGAGCTCTCGGCTACCATTGATTGTTCTGCACTTGAGCTTGTGGCATCCATCAGTTTTGATGCTTCGTCGGCTTTCTCTAGAGCGGCCGCCTCTCTGAGCCGCAGCTCAGTGACTTGATGACCCAAAGCAAGCACCTCCTTCTCCTTGCTTGACAGCAGATCCTTGAGGCGTGAGCTCTCGGCTACCATTGATTGTTCTGCACTCGAGCTTGCGGCATCCATCAATTTTGAGGCTTCGTCGGCTTTCGCCAGAGCGGCCGCCTCTCTAAGCCGCAGCTCAGTGACTTGGTGATCCAAAGCAAGCACCTCCTTCTCCTTGGTTGACAGCAGATCTTTGAGGTTTGAGCTCTCGGCCACCATTGATTGTTCTGCACTCGAGCTTGCGGCATCCATCAATTTTGAGGCTTCGTCGGCTTTTGCCAGAGCGGCCGCCTCTCTGAGCCGCAGCTCAGTGACTTGATGATTCAAAGCAAGTACCTCCTTCTCCTTGGTTGATAGCAGATCCCTGAGGTGTGGTGAGCTCTCGGCCACCATTGGTTGTTCTGCACTTGAGCTTGCGGCATCCATCGTGGTACGGTCGAATCCTTCTTCCAGTTGATGAACCAGCTGTGTTTTCTCTGCCTTGAGCTCCTGCACTTCCTTCTCTGCAGCTGCAAGCGACTCCATGAGCTTGCTCATTTCCGACTTGACATAGCTTGCCTCCTCCTCTGATCTCCTGAGCATTTCCGCAAACCCGACCTCTTTTGACACCCGATCATCCTGTAAAATCTTGGCTTCTGAACCCAACCTCTCGACTGTTTTCTTGAGGTAGTTGGATTCATCAAGAATCAACTCGTACTTCTCTTTTGCATTCTTGGCCTCTGATTCCAGCATCTCAGCCTTTTTCTTCAGACAGTTATATTCTTGAAGCATCAGCTGGTACTTGTCTTCTGCATTCTTTCTTGCCGTCTTTAGCTCGGATATCTGAAGCTGTGCGTGATCCAGCTCAGTCTGCTTTGCCAGGACCCTCTCCTTGGCTTCTCTTGCTTCTGCTGACACTTGACGTAGAGCAGCTGCTACGTCCTGGACGCCTTTCTTGGCCTTGTCCCTCTCCTCCCTGGTCTTATCAAGCTCTTGCTGAAGCCTCACCTTGTCTCCGCTGAGCACACCGACCTGCGAGCTTGCAGCCTTCTCGTTTCTGACAACCTGCTGATGTGTCTCATTCAGTAACTTGTGTTCAGACCTCAGGCTGTCAATGGTGGCCTGCAGTTCAGATGCCTCCTTCCTCACGATATCAAGTCGCCTGTTCGTCTTGAGGAATCCTTCCTTGTACTCGCTGGCTTCCCCCTCTGTTGCCGAAGCCTTCTCTGTCAGCTGGAGGAGCTGCGACTGTGCTTCCTTGAAACTCTTTGTCAGCGACGCCAGTGCCTCCTCGTTGGATTTGTTCAGTGAGGTGATCTCCACTAGGCGATCTTCCAGCGCCGCTGCCTTGGTCTTCCACCCTTGTGCCGACTGGTCTGCATCCATCTCTGCTCTCTTGGCGTATGCAATGTCGACCTTGAGCCCCTCGACCACTTCTTCTGCTCTGACCAGCTTCTCCTGAAACGCCATTGCTCCCTGGAGCTCATCTTGCAGCTCTGAGGCCTCGGACCGCAGCTTGTCGATGATCTCTTCTGCTCCTTTTTCTCTGCTCCCCATCTCAGACTTGAGCCGGGTCACCTCAGCCATCAGGATCTCCATCCTTTTTGCATTTTCCCGCGTGGTCTTCTCGGCCTGGTCGGCACGGCAGAGTGCAGAGTTCTTGGCCTGGGCGATCACCGCCAGTTCACCCTTGGCATTCTCGAGCTCCTTGGTCACCTTAGCGAGTGAATTGGCGTCCTGGGCATGGCGCTTCATGACGTCGGCGTGCTTCCGCTGCCACTCCTCCTCCTTCCTCCGGGCGAGCTCGATGCTCGCCTGCTCCCGCTCGACAGACTTGAACCTCTCAATCTCCAGCGCCTCTTCGACTCGCTGCTGTGCAGCGAGGGACTCCTCGAGCTTCTGGTAGGCCTCGTCGGCCAGCGTCTTGGTGAGCGCCAGGTCGTCATGGACCTGGGCTCTCTCCTTGTCGATGGAGGCCAGGTGCTCCCTCGCGTTCTTGAGGTCTTCCTGGACAAGGTTCAGCTGCGCCTGCAGCTCCGATGCCTTGGCGCCCCTCGGCTGCCTCTGGAAACACAAGAAAATCCGTCACGAGGCGCACGAATGGAATGGCAAATACACATGAATTTTTGTCTGTGTTTTGTTGTCTCACATCAGGAGTTTTTTGTCTCACGTCGGGAGTGGTAGAGGTACGGTGCGGCGAGGCCTTGAAGTTCGACCGGCGTTCTCCTGGTGATGGCTTTTGAGCAGCGTCGATGGACTTGTCGAGCGGAGCGGCGGCGGCACGGGCAGCATTGTGTAGTGGGGAAGGCGCCCTGGCCTCTGCTGCTTGCTTGCTTGATCCTGCAGCTGCAGCAGGTTTGGCTAGCCTGCTCACTCTAGGTGCTGAAGCATGAGCCCTGCTGTAGTTGGAACTGGAATTGGAATTAGCTGGTTCCTTGTGGTTGGAAGGTTCAGACAGGCTCGCCCTGCTTTAATTTTAGCAAGACCAGGCCAGGCGTTAGATCATGCACAATTTCTGTTAGAAACTACAACTACTTACTGATGGAGTATCTATGAGAAGGAGCATGAAAATTTCATTGAGAGTTTTGGTAATTTGGACGGCGTTTGATGAGCCAAACGACTGAATTTGTTGAAAGCAGATGGTATGCTGAGAACAATAAGGAGGAGGGGAACATCTAAATCAAATCCTTAAAATGCAGAAGACAGACAGTAGTAATTGCTTACTTGGGCTTGGATACGAGCATTGTCGAGTACTCCCAGAAAGCAGAAGCAACCTTGAGCTTGGACTGCAGCAAGGCTAAGCCAGCTAGCCCCCTGTTGAACTTCGCAATCTCGCGCTAGCTTAGCTGCTTGGGGCCAACCGAAGCCGGGACATATGCATGAAGGAGAGGATGGGCGTGAGGTTGAACAAGGAGGCGATGGTGAAGACGACAGAGTGGCATGCATGTTTGTTTGGGTGCCGGCAATCTGGGATGGCACTCGTCTGCACGTCCCTCCTATGGTCATCAGTGGAATGACATGGATGCCGTCGTGCGTGTCACCATGCTCCAGGATTCTCTTTTTTTTTGGTGGGGGGGGGGGGGGGGGGGGAGGGGGGGGGGGGGAGGGGAACGAAACTCCAGATTCAAGTCAGCCCGTAAAGTCCAATATCTTACCCTCACGGGCCGAACAGCTTTGTTTCTCAAAAGGGCCCAAATCTAGTTTTGGTAAGAAAAGAGGCCCAAAGTATGACGATCCTCGTCCAAAGATACTTCCAGGTGAATGGACGAGATTAAAGTGCTGCAGAAACCTCCAGGCGAATGCTTACTCTTCTTCCTTTTCTCCTTGCTGCTGATGATGGGCGATTGCTTGGTGCTTAAGGTCTACCCACCGTGGTCAGTCGCAGCGCACGCGTTATTCTCGCTCCCTGACGCACGCGCATACTTAGCTCTAACTTAACTGACTCGAAGTAAGAAGCGAATATCCAAATCTGAGATCGGGCTCCTTTGCACTCGGTGAACAATAAATTTAAAAATATTACTAAAAGAATTTTAAAAAATCGAATTTTTTCATGGAGAAAGATGGCTGAGTGCATGAAGTGCGTGCCGAATTTCAAAGCATTTGAACATCTGAGTAGTTCTCAGTAAAAAAAGGGGTCCAAACAATAAACTTCTTCACACACCTCAAATTTATCTTTTTTATTGAGAGATACTCACACATCCAAATGGTCTAAATTTTGGCACGGATCACGCACTCAACCGATGAATCTGCGAGCAAGGGCTTTTGTGCTCCTGAAATACTATTTCTTTGTGCGTAAGAAGAATAGAAACATTATTATCATTGGCCTTTGCATGGTGATGGAAAAAGGTCTTAGATGGTACTTCGTCCAATCCAAAATAAGTGTTGTGATTTTAGTTTAAATTTGGTCACAGCACTTATTTTGGATCGAAGGGAGTACTTGTGGATAAGTGACTTATAATTTGCCGTGGTTAATTATACTTCATCATTGCACCGTGGCTTCTACAAACACCCCCCCCCCCCCCCCACAACCACCACCACCACCATCTGAGTTGGGATCCTCTGCAGTAGTGTACCGTGCAGTATAGCAGTATAGTACCGCTGCCGTGTAGGCCTGACCTCATATTTCATGTGCACAACTGCATCATGTAGTACCGCAGAGGATCTCGATGTAGGGGAACATGTTACGCAACAAAAAAAGCTACACAATCACACCCAGGAACAATATGAAAATGGCGGGTAACGATGATCTCTTCGACGAGCAGAGTAGCGGAAGTAGTATAGCATGTCGATGAAGCGCGACGATTCTCGCAGCTAGGTTATACCTCCCAGTCGCGAGGGTTTCTCCAAGACGATCCGCCGGTCAAGAATCGAAGCAGACAACCCCTCTGAGATATCCATGCGTTCTGAAGTAGTAATTTGACAACACTTCGGCATACACAAAGAAGAGCTTCGAGAAAACTAGAGATAGAGAAAGCTTAGCGGTTCCGTCTAATAAGAAGACTACGTAGACCAGGAGAGTACCCGTTTAGGAGTCTAATATGTAGGCCAATTAGATCAGGATTAGAGCTTAACTACGTGGGAGAGATCCTCCTTGGAGTTTTCTTTTAACAAAACACACAAGACTTTATTCATTAAAAATAACAGTTACATCGATTATGAGTAAATGTACAATTTTATATAGATGTTCCTCGGACCAATCAAATGTCAAAGAAAATCTAGACAACCTAGCAAGCTCATGAGCAATTTTATTTGCTTCCCTTGTTCAATGCTCAAATCTAAGAATAGAAAAATCACAAGCAAAACAATAACAATCAATAAAAAAATAATCAACGCTGCACCCGGAGAGTGTCTTTCATTCTTTGTAGTGTCATTCACTTCCAAATTATCAAAATTAATGGCGATTCGGTTGCACCCTACTCTTTGCGCAAGGAAAAGACCAAATCTAAGTGTCGAAGCTTTAGCTATCAGGACGTCTGCACACCAATCGATTTGCTAATTCCTCCGAGCAATGAAATTTCCTTTATCAACCCTCAATACCGCCCTTATCGTACCCCTAAGCAAGTCTTGATCCAAAGAAGCGTGAACATTACGTTTGATTCAACTCTCTCTTTTCAGGGTGGCATTTGGAGAGGAAGTAGTAACATAGTTTGTTGTTAGAGCATGCATTCTCATAATTATCTGATAAGCATCTTGAACTATCTCTTCATGAACCGATGTACGCCTTACCCACCACAAATACCAAATGCTAACGACGATCATCTCATGAGCATTCCGAAGACCTATAATAGACAAATCCTAATTTGGCAAAGAAGTAAGAATTCCGGCACCACCTCACCATCGCGATCAACTTCACAGGCTCTATTGATAATATCCTCCATCCCCATCTTTCTTCAAACCCCCCTTGCTTTATTGCACAAAACATTAAGTGCTTTGTATCTTCTGGACCAGGAAAATAAGATGGACACTAGTCCATCTTGCGACATGTACGTGACATGGCATTGCACTAGAGCATAAGAAAAGGGGTTGCTCAGACCCAAACACTTCGGAAGTAGATTCGCCATCGTCGTGGCTACGACTTTGGCCCATAATCACATCTCATCCTTGAGCTCATAGACAAGTCGGGAGACGGAAGGTTGTCGGCCATAGAAGATGCATCCGTTTGCGATGCTTCAATATGGCCCAGGACGTGAGCATGATGATGGAGGAAAGTCCTCCTTCATTTATGTCGTTCATTTTGTCTTTCATACTTCTCCCCACCCACCTTCTTTATTTATGATTTTATTGATCTTTTTTCACCATTTTTTTAAATCGCTTTTAACTGTCACATGTTTTATAGACTTACCAAACAAAATCATATTTTCTTTGGTAAGCTATATAATAAGCTACTAGAGAATATTGTGTTTGCCCTAGAAAATATCAGATATAATTATCAGACTTACACAATAAAATGGCTGGTAAATTACAAGGTGTTTGCCCTAGAAAATATGGTGCCTTGCTGCAACGCATATAAAGAAAATTCTCTAGTTCTTTTATAAAGAAAATTATATCAGGAACGGGGGAAAAGAAGGAAAGAAGAAATTCCATTTCGCAGTCTGATAATTACTAGATCCCCCCTCTTCTCCCATCCTCCAATCCTTCTCAAAAGTTGAACCGCCTCCGCCATTCCCTAAAGCGAAGCATCTCATCCTCCTCCTCCACCGCCCCTTCCCTTCCCCTTCCTCCACTGGTTAGCATCGTGGATCGATCGCCGCGGCGGGCGGCCATGTGGGTCGAGATACTGTGCGGCCTGGTGGCCTACAAGCTCATCCGCGCCGTCTTCTTCTCCGACGACGGCCTCGACCAGCTCGCCGGCCTCGACTCCTCCCACTCCGATCTCTGCTTCGCCGTCGCAGCCAGGTACCCATCCCTGCAACCCGCCCCCTCATCCAGTCCCCTCGGTAAACCCTAATGATCAATCCCTTCAACTTCAATCTCCGCTCCAGGCTCGAGAGGCTCTACGGCGGCCGCTGCTTCGTCGGCCTCCGCATCCCTGACCCCGACGCCGGCGAGCGCCAGCATGTCGACGTCGTTCTCGTCACCAAGAGGTCAGCCCGCGACCACCCACGCTCCCTCCCTCTCCCCCGCTCACTTCGCTCTGCCTCTGGTTTGTGCACGTTCCGCTGAATTTTATTGTTCTAGCTCTCGAATAGTGCTAGAGATTAGAACAGACACTCCTCACAGCCTATTCCATCATTCCAGATGGATCTGTTCATGTATCTGTCTATATCTCCCGTGCTTGCTGAATGTTGTGTTTAGCTGGTGTAATATACATACTTACTAGCGGTATCATGTACTCGATCATATGAGCCTTGATGTGAATGACTGCATCCAGAGATCTTACATATCACCTAACCAATTCATTATATCGTCGTCAATTAATTCGACTGACTGAACTGTCGCATGGTACAAAGTGGAAAGCAAGAGTCTAAATCTTTTTTGGCGACAGGGAGGTCATGGTGGTGGCAATCAACAATGTCTCTGGTTTTGTTGAGGTTGACAAGGATGGTAACTGGTTCACAGAAAAGAAGCGCAAGAAGGAGGTTATTCCAAACCCGGTATGCAACTTGAACATTTCATTTTGCTTAAGCATTCCAGAATTGTTGTTGTAATAGCTTTTTAATTATTGAACTTAGTGTAAACTAGGGAGCCACCGAGTGAATGTAACTGCCTTACGGCAGTAAGACACCAAATCACAAAGTGTTTTGCAACTGTTGTCTTACCACAGCCTTGTACTTTTTGTGAGAAAACAATGTTATGGGACAGTGGGTCATGCATGTCAAGTAGTATATTGTTGCTACCTCCTGAGGGATATTCTTTACAGTGAACAAGAACTTGATGGTTTGTACTTTTTATTGTGTTCTGAATAATAAGAGCATTTGCATTATGTTGCCAAATCCTAACTGCAGGTTAGTTAGTGGAAAAAGGAATACTCACAATCAAAACTCGAATGACTCTATTAGTTTACTTTTTCTTGTTTGATTCCTGCGCATCACTTGTTTGTAACATAATAACAGTATGAGTTGTATTATTGTCAATTCATTTGCTGAATTTTGTTCTCATAGGTACTAGAAGTCAGTAGGATAGCTGCCAATCTTCAATCATACTTGGAGCAGAGGGGGGCAACACTGCCTAACGGGATTGTAAACGGAAGAGTTGTACTTCCAAATCCCAACTGCAAGTTAGTTCTCTGTACATGACTTTTTTTTACTTCACTGCCCTTAGATGGTTGCTCAGTTGTGTTGTGCTTTATCAGGCCATCATACACTATTAATCTTCAACCGGAGGTTATCTCGTCCGATCAATGGGAAGATCTTAAGGCAGACACAAAAGGTGGACTTTCGACATGGATTAAAGGTGCATTTCATGGAAACAAAAGCGACATCCAAGATTCGTTACTCCAAAATCTGTATTCTATTCTCAGCACGTCGCCTATGTGGGACAGGTAAAATACACCACCATAATGGTTTTTATTTTCTTCTAAACTTTCCATTGCCCTTATTCTTCCGATTGTCCTTCCTGGTGCATTAGGGAGGGACGGGCAGGAATATCATGAGAAAAAAAGATCTCATGCCATTTGTATTTTGGTTGGAGAAATTTGGGTTGTTAAGAAGCAACCTTCAGATTATTCTTTTATTTAGCTATTTGCAATCAGTAAATATTGTTAGTATGTACTCCCTCCGTCCCATAATATAAGAACGTTTTTCATAGCTTGAAAAACGTTCTGTTAGCTTGAAAAACGTTCTTATATTACGGGACAGAGGGAGTACTATATTGCAGTTCAGTGCAACACGAGCACATAGAACCTCTGGTTATATTTTTATAGTTGCACTGCCCTTTTCTAGGCTGGAACTCAGAGGGGACAAAAATGTCCTTGGTGAATTCATGGAATTTAAAGGCAAGCATGAAGACATGCCACTCCTGAAAAAAGTGAAGAGATCAAAAGTTAGCCGATTTGTCATCCAAAAATCAACTCTTTTTGGAGGTTTTGGTAAGCCCTGTGTACTGTGTCTTCTTGCTATTCTGTCTTGTACTCCCCATGTTAGCATATTCTGTACTGTGATTTGCTATTGCTCTAGGTTGGCAGGGAAATGGTTGTGCTTCAAGTAGTTTTGGCACATATACTAATGCCTAATACTAGATCGATGCATGAAAAGAAAATAGATGCATGAAAGGCCTGTAGATGTTATGGCTATGTTCATCCTGGTACTGTACAGGAATTTATTTTATAAGAAAGCTCTAGTGATATAGTCAATCGAGCAGAAGGTAAAAATTCCTTCTCTTAGAAAAGGGAACTAAACATGCTAGATGAGTTCACAAGAAAAAATAAATTAAACAGCTAATCCGCCCAGGCTGCTAAATACCCACAATGTGACTAGCATTTGACAAAAGGCATACGTCTTGGACTAGCAGCAGGGTGGCCGAATAGAGGGAGGTCAGGTTCCATTTAGGAATTAGTGCTTTATTAGGAAGACTATGATAAAGTGACCCTAATCTGTTAAGGGGTCTGTATTGTATTAGGAAACGATGCTATGTATCTCATTAATGAATCATGCAATAAAACAATCTATTCTTCTAAACATTCTCATCTCGATCTATGTTCCAACCAATCCCCTGGAGGCTGGAGCCATGCCGTCTAAGATATCTTAAGCACGGTAGTTATCCTGTTGTGAATCGAGGTTCACGACAGCATCATAACAAAAATTGCAATACTACGCTAGTATATTACTCCCTCTGTAAAAAAAAGTATAAGAGTGTTTAGATCACTAAAGTAGTGATCTAAACACTCTTATATTTCTTTACAGAGGGAGTACAAATTTACAAGACCCCCTAGCTGCAGCACAGAAGACCTCACATTTGGTTATTGCAACACCCTGCCAGCACCCATGGGTGGGTCTCATCAGATAATTAAGAGAAACATCAACAGTCTCTTCAAAGTCATCATTCGTCTTGGCCCTTGTTAATTATCCCATTGGCCACCTTCTTGATACTCACAGCACCTTCATGATACACCAGACGCCCTGATTCTTTCTGTAACAAGCCCCAAAAATCGGTCTGACAGCAGATTGAGATAATTACTTTGGAAGGATCAGATAAGAATGGCTTTGGAAAAAGAGGAACCATTGTTACTTTTATCGAACTTGTTTGATCACTCACCATTGTTGAGCATTTTCTGGTGTTTGAACAGGATTAATAGAACACATTTTCACACTAGACATACTTTCCTAATGGATATGTATAGAAGATATGATCAGTTGTCTTAGTTGCATTTATTTTCATTGCTCAATGTTCATCACCTTCCAACATCACCTGATCAAATTATCCTCTTCCAAGATGCTATTTAAGCACCAACCACAAGGAGAGTTTTAATTCTCTATTTTGCTTCACTACATTGATTTAATCAGTTAACATAATCCGTATCCAAAATAACTAGCATGGCTTGTTTTTTTCTGTTAAATCTGCTGGCGAAAATTCTCTAATCAATTTGAATGAGCCACATCTGTTTGATTTGGTTTGTCCCTTGCGCAAATACAGGCAGGTCGCGAGTCCAAATACTGTATTCTCCTCGAGATTACCGAGCTGAGGGCACTTCATCTTCAGAATGGAAAGAGATCTCCGTGAAGCAGTACACCGAGATTCATTTCCAGCCGTTGCACTCCAAGAAAGTCCGGAAATTCAAGCTGTCGAGTGTTGCTTCCGTGACACTGAGCGCCTAGTAAGTAGAAATTTCATGCGCAGTATCTTGGGTGTGCTACAGTTTCCAAACTTTCTGGCTCCCTCAGAAGAGATGTGTTTCTCTTGCCTCTGTACATCCATCCCTATTTTCAAGTCAAGATGTAACCGAACATGAATTACATGAATGAATAACAGAATATGTTTCTTGTTGTTTTGATTTAGGTGAGTGTGTGTAGACTGCAACTGCAAGTCTGCAGCTGAAATCTCAACCCCTCAGCCGTATTGGCATTGCTGGTGAGGGATGGTTGGTCCACTCTCTTTTGCTCTCTCCTTGTCTATGGGGTTTTGGAGCCAAGGATTGAACTGTCGTTTTCTGTGGAGCCACCTGGCCGAAAGGCAAGATGGATCTGGAACGCTTCTTTGTGTGTCGAGTAGTATGACGTATGCAATGATGCTCTGCATGCTTCACTCTACGGTGCCGGTTGCCGGTCGATGTACCGCCATTGTATGGCCCACCAGTGATGGTGATGCTGTGAATGTTAAGTATGAGCTTTGTCGATTTAGGATGGTTTTTTGTCAGATGAATATGTAGTTGACAGCTGATTTTGATCACTTGTTTACTTGACGTTGTTTGTCAAACCATGTACACCAAGCTTTTCAAAAGTTTCAGTTTCATATGGTTAATGTATATACAACTCATATCTATCTCACCCCTTGAAGCTTTCAACATTTGTTCATCATATTCATATAATGCTGCTGTACAAGGCAGTAGTAACATAGCTGTGGACTTATTTTCCCTTTTGTTGGACCTAAGGATTACTACTACATTGCTAAGCACTGGCTCAAATGCTCCTACCATCCTGGTAAGAGTGGTGGAATACATGCGGCATGCTTGGCCTTGTACAGATTTGTACATCTGACCAACCATATTTCCCTTTTCAGGAGGAAAAAGAATACAGATATTTAGGTACATAAAGAATACAACCCTAGCTGCCCTTGAGATGTAAATCAATGAACTAGTGATTCTCTAATCCAAGTCCCCGTATATGGCACTGGCAAACTCCACCATCAGGTTGTTCAGCTTCTTGTTCTGAATCCTCTGTGGGATCACCTTCAGCTCATCACTGCAATCAAAGTTCAGTTCATCACAGGTCAGTCAGTTACAGGAACACACCATCATCACTGGATTTTCTTAGAATTTCCGATCTGAAATGCTGAAATTCACTGAAGCGTGCATACCTCGGCGGGTAGCATGGAGCGGACGGGGTGAGCATCTGGGCGAACTGGAGGGCGTCCTCGGGCCGGCACACGACGTTGTTGAAGCAGAGGTAGCGGCCGAAGGCCGTGGGGCACTCGTAGGCGGCCACGTGGGCGTCGGCGAGGAAGTCGGCGTCGACGGTGACGAGGACGCCGTGCTCGTACATCTCGGGGACCCCCTTGAGGCAGGGGTGGGCGGAGGAGAGCCCCGGGCCGGTGAGCAGGCCGGCGTTGATGGCCACCATGTCCACCCCTCTGTCCATGGCCAAGGCCCAGGCCGTCTTCTCCGAAAGCGTCTTGGCCAGCGCATGCCACAACTGCACCAACCCCCCAGTAATAACAGTAAGTGAAACAAGAAGCTATACGTCAAGTAAAATGTGTGTCTTTCCAGTAATAACTATTGTGATTGCGCTGCTGTCCTAAAGGGTGTGTGTGTTGTGAAAGCATTGTTCCAAGCTTGCACATGCAACTTTGGTGACAGCTGCACGAGGAGACGCTGGTAGCTTGCGTTTGGCATTTTGGCAAACATGTCGGGAACATGGGGCCGCTGTAGTGGATGGCCCCAACAAGTAGGACACTGCTTCTCATCAGAATTCAGAAACAGAGGACCAGTTCTCGTCGAGAAATAAGTAGCTGGAGCAATTTAAAAGTGCCATTTGTCCATCTGCTTAATTAGCACCTATATATAATAATCAAATATTCAAAGCAAGGATGATCTTTGTGTGGACTAGGATGTGTTACTAGAATATATACAGCAGTATTTGTTTTCTTGCGGGGGCCGACTACATTATTTGTAGTAGCTCTCTTTCTGTGTCTTAATCTTCACAGTTGAGAAGTCGGTTCTTACTAGCCTCATCCACTTATTGGGTTTGAGTTTGACACGTACTACAGGTTTTTGACTCTTTTTTTCCGTAATGCAGTGCTGCTAGGCGCTTGCATCACACGGATAATTGACGCCAAGCGACGGGACTGCCGCGTTGCTTTCTCGGGGTCTGGTGGCCCGCTTTCTTTCCGTGCTGGGTTCCGCAGCAAGGCTGTTTCACTAGTTGTTGGATTGATTCGTAGCAAGACAGGCTTGCTGGGCTTCGCAACAAGACTGTCTCACTAGTTGCTGGATTTCGTAACAAGATTCTGCCCTTGCGCTGAAAAGAAAGAAGCTGCAGCGCTTGATTGATTGATTACCTTGCGTTTCCTGCAGAGGTTGAGGTCGCTCCAGTTCCGCTCGTCGAAGGCGTCGACGGGCTTGTGGTCGTCGTCCTTCCAGACGACGGCGGTGACGGAGGAGGTGAAGACCACCCGCTCCATGGTCACCGTCTGCGCGCACGCCTCCAGCACGTTCTGCGCCGCCCGGACCTCCACCTCCACCATCACCTCCTGCACCACCATCCATCAGCCACTCAGATTAATATAATTGATTAACCAGCTACTAGCACCCAACGGTCTGCTTAATTGGCGGCAGGCAGGCACAGCCTTGATTAGAACCAGCTGTGTGTAGTGTGTGGTGTGTGTGGTGAAGCCTCCATTCGGAGGCGTTAATGCACGCGGCGCGGGAAAGGCCTAGCGGCTTCTCCCCTGCCAGAGGTTTGGAGCAGAGTTAATGCTGCTGCACTGGAGTAGTACCAGTGGTGGAGGGGGCAGCGGGAGGAAGCGGATGAGCTGTGCCATTAAGGCCCAGCTCACGCCAAGGAGAAAGGAAGAAATAGTGGTAGATGCTCAACGACTAGCTGTACTGTACTGTCGCAGTGGTACGGCAGTAGCGCCAGTGTTTTCTCTGAATTCTTATCCAGCCGATTAGCCACTGCAACATGGCAGGCAGGCCGATCCGGCGATCGGGGATAGATTAGATTCTTGCGGGGGTAAATAAGAGAATGGGGATCAAGCAACCCGATGTGACGGCACGATCGATCCCTCATGATTCTTTCTTGAAACTATCTACTAATTTAGTAGTAGTAATAGCGGGGGAGGGAGGAGATGAAGGAGAGGAAAGAGAGGAGGGGTTGTGATTGGTGATTGGAAGATCAACTCACGTCGCAGCCGGCCTGGTCCTCGTGGGTGTTGAACATGCAGAAGAGGCCGGAGCAGCCGCGGACGGCGTCGGCGATGGAGTGGTAGTCGAAGGGGTCGGCGCGGAAGAGCTTGAGCCGGTCCTCGTCGTGGCCGGCGGCGGCGAGCAGTGCGAGCGCGTCGAGCGAGCGGCCGTAGGTGGCGGCGTGGACGGTGTAGCCCCGGCGGAGGAGGCGGTGCACGAGCGCCTGGCCCAGCGGGCCGGACGCGTCCATCACGCACACGCTCTTGTCCGACGCCGCCGCCGCGACCGGCGCCCCGGGGCACATGGCTGGCTCTGGCTGCTTTCGCTTGTAAGTACGTATGTATGCCGGAGCGTCCGAGGGAGCGCCGGAGTAGAGGGAGGTGGCGGCGGGAGTGGAATTGCTTGCTGCTTTACTGGTGATGGGAGGAGGAGAGGGAGACGGTGGGTATATAAAGGGGAGGGAGCTGGAGCCGGATTGGGAGTTGTAGCGGGCAGGGGGTGTCCGAGTCGGGGACGGAAGAGGAACGCTGGTGGTGGTGGGTCAGCCCGGCCGGAGAGGGTCAGCCGCATCCAAAGGGCGTGCGGTGTGGGTGCGTGCTCTGCCCTCCCTCCCCTCGCCTCCGGTGGTGGTCTCAGGAGCGAAAGATGAGGGAGGACGCAACGGACTTGGCTTGGCTGGGGAACGGAAGGGGGGAAGAGGGTCAGGTGCCGGGTAGTTGGCAGCTGCGGCGGGGGCGGGGCGACGCCCAACTGTCTCCCCAACGACGCGCAGCTGCACGCACGCGCGTGCGTGCACCCATCCGTCCGTCTCCCTCCGTCCGCTGGAATTTGGGATACGCACGCAAATTCGATGCACCTCACCTGCGAGCTGCGACGGGCTCTGGCTCCGGATCGGGAGGCGTTGACCTCTTGGCCGACGGTGGCGGGATTTAGCTCGGTTTGGTGAGAAGAGTGGCTCCTGCGTTGGCCAGCAGTTACAGCTGCCCTGCCGCGATTCCTTCCCCCCACACCACCCTCTTTCTTCTTCTTCGGCAGCGCCACCATCGCATGGCGCCGCGCGGGTACACGCACGCGTCAGGAGGGCCTCTACCTCTATCTACCCGGTGCTACGATACTCTTAACAAAATCTCGTATGGATCGTCAAACTCGTTTCCGTCCGAACAGGTGTCATTCGATCCTGGTCGCTCTACTTCTCGCAAGGATGACCATGCTCTGTTTTCATGGGAAACGAGGTGATCTCAAATGGTCTTCTGGCAGCCACGTACGTACGCACGTCATCGGTCATAAGTGGACTTGATCCTTTGTTGATCATGAGAAACAATGAGACTCACTCTCGATACACTATTCTTGATGCCCTCCCCACACCGAGGTCGTGCCCCTTTGTATCGTTGTGGTGCTCACTATCTGGGCTGGGCCTTGTGACCTTGCTCGTGACAATGCCCCCCCCCCCCCCCCCCCCCCCTCTGCTGCCCGAGAGGCATCGCTTGCCTCCAAGCTAGTATGTGTGGAAAGGCGGCAACAATGACGGACACTTCTTCTCAAATTTATTGATTCGACAAAAGAAAAACCAAAAAATATTTATGACCCTTGTAGAGCGGTTACATGGAGTGTTTCTGATACCCAATTAGTGGGACATAGAACTTTCTTCATCAGTGAAACATGCACCACGGGATAAATTTTGGGGGACTCTGGCAAGCACCGTTTGTAGGTGATAACCCACAAGTACAGGGATCTCGACAGTCTTCGAGGATTATTTCACCCAAATTTATTGATTCGATACAAGGAGAGCCAAAGAATATTTATGAGCCTTAGCAATTGAATTGTCAATTCAACCACATCTGAAAAAAACATTTCCGCGACAAAGTATTTAGTAGCACAATAGTAAATAACTTGATAGTAGCAGTTTTGTAGTGACTATAACAGTAGCAACAGTAGTAGTGACTTAGCAAAGACAATATTAGAAAAGTGTAGGCATTGGCTCATTGATTGATATTTGTATTAATGGCATTCATCATGTATTAGTCACAATCAAGAGCGATACACAATAGTTTCAATTCAGCAATTCAATGTAGGCATATATTCCGTATATTGCCATATGTGCTTATAATAAGAATTTGCATGGCATCTTTTGTCCTACCCTTCCATGGCAGCGGGCTCCACAAGGAAATCTAAGGGATATTAAGACCTCCTTTTAATAGAGAATCGAAATAAAGCATTAATACATAGTGAATACATGAGCTCCTTGATCCCTGAAGAGTATTCCAATTATTGTCACATTGGGGTCTACGGATCAGAACAATAATAAGTGCATATGACTAGTAGATAAGATTAATAACTCAAATATATTCATGAAAACATAGAGGGTTCAAATCTGAAATCATGACACTCGAGCCCTAGTGGCAAGCATTAAGCATAGCAAAGTCGTAGCAACATCAATTGAAAACATAGTGGATATTAGGGATCAAGCCCTAACTAATTGAATCGATTACATTATAAATCTCATCCAACTCTATCACCGTCCAACAAGCCTACAAAGGAATTACTCACGTCCGATGGTGAGCATCATGGAATTATTGATGAAGAAGGATTGATGATGACGACGACGATGAATCTCCCTCTCCGGAGCCCCTCCTTTCCTAAGGAGGAGGACGAATTGGGCTAGGGGAGGAGTCCAACTCCTCCCCCTTGGTGGTTTCCCCTCTCTCCCCTTGGAACCTATATATACTAGAGGAATTTTGTCCTTTGGGACACACAAGTTTTGGAGCCTCTTCTAGTTCTAGTTAGTCCTAGCTGACTAATTAGAGCTAGGTCTAGTTTCTCTAATTCTCATAATTAGAAGCCCGGTGTGGTTCTAAACTCATCCCTCTAATTATCCAGCGACGATTAGCTTTGGACGGCGAAACGCTGTCGGATCATGAAGATCGTACGCTTGCAACGAAGTAGAGAGGTCGTTCTTTCGGTCTTTTGTTCGAGGGAGGTTCGCGGGATCGCCAACAATTGTTCGAGGGACTTCAAGTATGATCTACATCGACTTGTCTACTTCCGCTGCACTCCAGAGTCGATAATGATCGTTGGTCCAAACCTTATATGCATCTTCATATTGTTCATGGGTGTTCGTAGGGCGAATTTCTTTTGTTTTCTACTTCGTTTCCCAACATGTTGGCTGTGGCAAGTAGTGACGATAGTAATGTTGTTGGGGTCACTAGCCACCCCGTGGGCACTGATGATGTGACCCAGATATTCTAGAGCAGGTTGGGCAAAGAAGCATTTACTTCTTTTGACATAGAGTTGATGTTGGGGATATTACTATCATCATGACCCGCCCAGGAGGGGCCGGGTCAGCCCCAATGGCGGGTTACACAAGAAGCCCAGTAAACATTGAGATGATAGTTCATTAAATCTTATAGAAGGCCCAAAGGCTTGAAGGCGGATTAAGGCCCGATATTGTAGACCACTGTATGTAAGGAAAGACTTGTAAAGAAAGGCATGTAAAGGAAGTCACCGAGCCGGACATGATTATGAGCCGACGGGGACTCTGTAGGCCACAAGACGTCAACCTATGTATATAAGGGGACGACCCGGTGGCGGCTTAGGGCAAGAAAGAACAAATCGATAACCAAGCCGGCGAGTTGAGCCTCTTGGTGATCGAAACCCCAGCAATACCAACCCCAACTAGACGTAGGCTTTTACCTTCATCGTAAGGGGCCGAACTAGTATAAAAACCCTCTCGTGTCCTTTGTCCTGATTAACCCCTTTAAGCTTCCTAGTGCGATGGCCCTACGACTAAGTCCTTGCTCTAGGACATCTGCCATGACAATTCCACGACAGTTGGCGCCCACCGTGGGGCCAGCGCACAGTGGATTTGAGTTCTTGAAGGGCGACTTCGAAGGGCTCAAGGGATACGCTGTGGGCCGGATGACCAAGAGTCGTCGCAGCAAGCTCTACATCGATGACGAAGGCTGGGGCCCTGAGGCCGGCTCAGTTGAGTACGGGTACCGGGTCCCCTTCGGCGGAATTCACGTCTTCATCGGCCGGATCGGCGAGTCAGACCCTGAGCTGGACGTCCACACCAACTTCATCGAAACGGCTCGGCGCGCGAGGACCACCCATGTTCAATCTGTCGTGAAGCATGCCTTCGTAGGCTGCGTCCATGGCGGTGAATACTCTGAAGGATCGGTGGAAGGCGGTGAGACGGCCGTCTATTCTGACATGGCATCATCAACGAGTGAGACGGACTCTTTGTACCAGTTGCAGGATGGCATGCTTGGGGGCTGTTCCGATGGCAGCAGTATTCCGGACCCCCTTGAGCCGCTGAATGGGGCCGAAGTCTTCATGGTAGGAACACAGCCCGGGCAGAACTCCACATCAGCAGCGGCAACAGCTACTGGGTCGGCCGCGGCCGGGTCAGGAGACCCCGCGCGCCCCCCGGATCATATTCTAATGGACCTCATGGATAAACTGACGACTCTGTTGACTGCCGTGGTAGAGCCGGCGGATAAAACCCAACATGATGCAGAGGTGGCACGCGTCCGTGAGGAGATGGTGCAAGCTAAGGAAAATCTGGCCGCAGAGGAAGTAAGGATGGCAGCGGAACGGGCGGCTTTGGACGTTCGGGCTGAGCAGCTTCAAGCAGAGACCTTCCGGCTCTTGGTGGATCTGAATGCATCAAACAAGGCCATGAGGAGAAGGCATCAGAAAACTCAATCACGTCTGCCTCTGACGCTTGATCCTAGGAATCTTTTCCATACACCCGGGGCCGGGGGAAGCGACCCGCCGGAGGTACCCCGGATCACAACACCCGGCGCACCGGTCCGGCCGTGTACCATGGAACCACCTCGTGTAAATACCGCTTCGCCTCATTATGTCCCGACGCCGCCGGGTCACTTCTCCAACCCGTTGGAAAACCTCATCGCAGCATCGACTCGTTTGGCGGCTCTCCTGATGGAAGGTGACTCGCCGGCGGCGGTTGAGACGCAGAGGGTAAGAGAACTTCTTCAAACAGCTCTAGCACAGCAGGATGCGTACTCCTACAGTCAAGACATGATCCATTCAACTCCTCGCCCAAGCCGGAGCCCGAGCTACAGTAGGCACATGGAGTCCGCAGACATGTCAAGCAATGCTCAACGCCACAACCGGACGCATAGGCATGAGCCGGCACGGGCCGGAGCCCTTAACTTGGCGGATCAGGAGAGGATTCGACAAGAGGCAGAACAAGCAGTTCAAATGGCAGCAGATCAGGCGGCTCATCAAACTTTTCCGGCTTATTCAGCAACCTCGGTCGAGGCAGGAGTGGCCACAAGAACCGGAGGCGTTCCTTGCTTGGTGCCGGCCATACGTAATGAGCGTTTGTCAAAGGAATTTAAGGGGCCTCATAAGGTGCCTAATTACACGACTGACTTACAGCCTGGGCTTGGATTGAGAGTTATGAGATGGCTATGGAGTTGCTGGAGGTCAGCGACGCAACAATGGCCAAGTATTTCACCATGATGTTAGAGGGGACAGCTCGTACATGGTTGAAAGGTTTGCCACCCAATTCTATCGGCTCATGGGCAGAGTTAAAGGCCCGGTTCATCCAGAACTTCAAAGACACGTGTAAGCAGCCTGTGTCGATTGTGGATCTGACCAATTGCAAGCAAGAGGACGGTGAATCCACAACCCATTGGGTGCGCCGGGTCAAGAAGATAATACATTCATCTGATAAGATGGATGCCAGCTCAGCAGTCTTGATGTTGGAGAAAAAAAATGCCGTTTTGAACATCTGAAGCAGAAGCTGGGGCAGCTCAAGCGTGACTGCAATGACATGGGACAGTTGATGGCGGCTCTCGTCAAGTATGCTGATTCTGATAGTACCAAAGACCCGGTGTCTGACAAAGAAAAAACAGCAAAGAGAAAGAGGAACGACAACGGCAAGGGTCACCAGCATAACCCGACAAATCAAGGAGGTAATTGTAACGCCTCAGATGTTACTTTCCCAATTTGTACTCCAACTCTTGCCGTTTCCGGCATTAAGTTATATTTATTTCTCGGGTTCGGGTCTTTGTCTCCGTGTGTTGTTTTCTTTTTCGTGCATCTCATATCATGTCATCACGTGCATTGCATTTGCATACATGTTCATCTCATGCATTCGAGCATTTTCCCCGTTGTCCGTTTTGCATTCCGGCACTTCGTTCTCCTCTGGTGGCCATTTCTAGCTTTCTTTCGTGTGTGGGGATTAAACATTTCCGGATTGGACCGAGACTTGCCATGCGGCCTTGGTTTACTACCGGTAGACCGCCTGTCAAGTTTTGGGTCATTTGGACTTCGTTTGATACTCCAACGGTTAACCGAGGGACCGAAAAGGCCTCGTGTGTGTTGCAGCCCAACGCCCCTCCAATTTGGCCCAAAACCCACCAAACTCTGCTCCATCGTCTTGGTCGTTCGATCACGATCGCGTGGGCGAAAACCGCACCTCATTTGGACTCTCCTAGCTCCCTCTATGCCTATAAATACCTCCCCCCATTCCAAATCTCGGGTCTCCCCTCGTCCCTAACCCTAGATCTCAGCACCGCGTCGCGCCGGACAAAATAGCCCACCGACGGACATGTCCGTTTCCACCCCACCGCCACTTGGCGCCGCCTGATTCGCCCGCGCCCGTGCCCACTTCGTCGGCCCGGCGAACCCGAGCTGGGCCCTTCCCGGCCCATCTCCTCCCGCCGCCCGCGTCTTCGTCTTCATCAAGCCCGGCGGTCCGGCGCCGCCCCGCCTCCATCTCCGGCGTCTCACGCCATCGCGCCGGAGCGCGCCAAGTTCGGCGACCGCGCGCCAAGTCCGGCGACCGCGCGCCAAGACCAGCGGCCCGCGCCTCTCCGTCGCCGGCGACCGCGCCCGGCAACGCCGCCGCCGCCCCCGTCCGCCCCGTCCTTCTCCGGTCGCCCCGCGGCCTCTCCACCTCGCCGGAGTAGAGGACCGGGCCGGCGGACCTCGAAGACCGTGCCCGCTGCTACAGTGCCGCCGGACCCGATCCAGATCTGGATCTCGGGTTGACTTTTATCCCCTAACCCTAATTTTTTCGTGCTATGTTTGACTGCTCATAACTTTGCATCCGTGGCTCCGTTTTGGACATATGATATATCAAAATCTTCGTCTCGACGAGTACATCATTTCATTTCATTGCATCATTTGCATTAGAGTTCATCTTGATGCCCAAAATGCTGTTAGAAGGAGGCATTGTGAGTTAAATTGTAGATCCGTTAGCTCATCATTGACTTTTGTCATTTTTGCCATGATTATTGTGTGCATGATATGCCTGTGACCCTTTGGGATGAATTGTTAAGCATTTTGTCTTCTTTCCAGAGGTGCCACCCATGCATTTTTAGGATGTGTGTGATGTCTTGTGCAAGCTTGCACAGAGGGGTACCTGAGATTGCTGATTTCAGAGACTTAGTGACTTTCACTAAGTCTGGGATGTTTTAGTTCATGATGCTATATGTCCAGCTTGTTTCCTAGTGATCTGTGCCTCTTTTGAGGATGATCAGTAAGAGTGATTTGTTATTCTTGTTATGCTCTATCCATCCATGTCTTTACTTGCTATGTTGGAGTGCTCTAGATTGAGTCAATCGAGCTCAACTTTTGCATAGTTGTGTATTTGGGCAGATCGTCAACTCTTTTGCGATTTTGCCGGTGCTATTGCTAGTGATCCGTGCATGCTATGCCATTGTTCTTGCCATGTCTAGCTAGAATTTTGTGCCTTCTTTATGGATATATGCTTGCCTTGCCATGACTTGCACCGTAGTGAGTGCATCGAGCTCGTTTACATGCCTCCATGAGTTATAATTTCAGCATGTCTCAGTTTTCACTAAGTCTGAAAACTGATTGTGTTTCATCTATGTTCGTGTGCTCGTTAGAGTATTTTGTGAACCCTTTTGGCCCCAGGTCATTTTGGGTGTTTTGTTAAGCTTGTTGAGTAGCTCCATGCCATGCTCTTTCTTGTCATGTTCAGGTTATGTTTCATGTTGTTTTGCTGCTCCGAAGAGAGCATCGTGGTCTGAAATTTCAGACTAGTGTTAATTTCACTAAGTCTGAAATTTGTTTTGCTTATTCAGTTTTGCCATGCTTGTTTGAACCCCTTAATGGTTGAATTTGCCTATGGCTCAGTCCTAGTGATTTGTTAAGCATCTTGTGTACATCCCTGCCATGCAATTTGTTTTCATGTTTGGTGGCTGAAGCATGTTCATTTCATTGAATTTAGGAGCCTACTTGCTGTAGATCGCAGATCGGTTCGTTTCGTAAAACGCTTGCCATTTCCAAACCGTAGCTCCGATTCCCATGATCTTTATATCGTTTTTAGGGGATTTCTTCCCCTCTATCCAGTGGCACACTTGGTTTTCCAAGTTGAGGCCAGGTTCATGCATTTCCTGTCACGTCTTGCATTTTGCATGCCGCATCGCATCCCGCATAGCATACCATCTTTGCATCTTATTGGTTGCCCTTGCACGTGGTTGATTGTATCCTTGTTGCTTGTTTGTGTTGTTGGGTAGAGCCAGGAGACGAGTTCGCTAACGAGGAGCCCGTTGAGTTTGCTTTTGAGGATCCAGTCAACTCTGACAACTGTGCAGGCAAGATGATCATACCCTCGAAATCACTACTATCTTTACTATGCTAGTTTGCTCGCTCTTTTGCTATGCCAATGCTACGATGCCTACCACTTGCTTGCCAGCCTCCCAATTGCCATGATTGAGCCTCTAACCCACCTTTGTCCTAGGAAACCGTTGATTGGCTATGTTACCGCTTTGCTCAGCCCCCTTCTTATAGCGTTGCTAGTTGCAGGTGAAGATTGGAGCCGTTCCTTGTTGGAACATTTATTTATTTGTTGGGATATCATTATATTGCTATGTTATCTTAATTCATCTATATACTTGGTAAAGGGTGGAAGGCTCGGCCTCTCGCCTAGTGTTTTGTTCCACTCTTGCCGCCCTAGTTTCCGTCATATCGGTGTTATGTTCCCGGATTGTTGCGTCCCTTACGCGGTTGGGATATAATGGGAACCCCTTGATAGTTCGCCTTGATTAAAGCTTTTCCAGCAATGCCCAACATTGGTTTTACCATTTGCCACCTACCCCTTTTTCCCTTGGATTTTCGGAGCCCGAGGGTCATCTTATTTTAGCCCCCCACGGGCCAGTGCTCCTCTGAGTGTTGGTCCGAAATGAGCTGCCTGCGGGGCCACCTCGGGGAAACTTGAGGGTTGGTTTCACTCGTAGCTAGTCTCATCTGAGTGTGCCCTGAGAAAAAGATATGTGCAGCTCTTATCGGGATTTGTCGGCACATTCGGGCGGTGTTGCTGGACTTGTTTTAACCTGTCGAATCGTCTTGTTGTACCGAGATACCGAGTCTGATCGGTGTGTCTTGGGTGGAGGTCTATTCCTTCGTTGACCGTGAGAGCTTGCTATGGGCTAAGTTGGGACCCGCCCTGCAGGGATTGATCTTTCGAAAGCCGTGCCCGCGGTTATGGCAGATGGGAATTTGTTAATGTCCGGTTGTAGATAACTTGAACCTTAATCAACTAAAATGAATCAACTGAGTGTGTTGCCGTGATGGCCTCTTCTCGGCGGAGTCCGGGAAGTGGACACGGTGTTGGAGTTATGTTTGCGCAGGTTGCTCTCTAGTTTCTCGCTCGTGCTTTGCCTCCTCTTCTCGCTCTCTTTTGCGAATAAGTTAGCCACCATATATGCTAGTCGCTTGCTGCAGCTCCACTTATACATTACCCCTTCCTACCTATTAAGCTTAAATAGTCTTGATCGCGAGGGTGCGAGATTGCTGAGTCCCTGTGGCTCACAGATTACTATTCACCAGATGCAGGGACAAATGATACAGCTCCAGATGGCGCGCTTGAGCTCAAGTGGGAGTACGACGAGGACTCTCAGCGTTACTATGTGTCTTTTCCTGATGATCAGTAGTGGTACCTATTCGGGGTTAGATTCAGGGCCTTGTCGCATGTTGGGGGTCTTTTCTATTTTGGCGCCGTAGTCGGGCCATGAGTGATTTGTATGATGGATGTTATTTATGTACTTTGATGTGACGTGGCGAGTGTAAGCCAACTATGTTATTCCCCTTTATATTATTTATGTACATGGGATGTGTGATGATTTCCCGACTTGCGACATTGCTTTCAATGCGGCTATGCCTCTAAGTCATGCCTCGACACGTGGGAGATATAGCCGCATCGAGGGCGTTACAAGTTGGTAATCAGAGCCTTCCCCGACCTTAGGAGCCCCCATTGCTTGATCGTTTTTAGCAGCCGAGTTGTGTCTAGAAAAATGTTTTGAGTCCTTAGGAATTAAATATCGGAGAGCTTAGGAATTCTTTTTACTTCCCAGTCTCCTCATCGCTCTGGTAAGGCATCCTAACGTAGAGTTTTGACTCTTCTCTTCTCAAATTTCACTAAAATTTTTTTAGGATCACGCGAGTATCTTGGATTTGTTCCAATGACTTATGATGAGAATACTGTCTTGGTGCCTCCTGTCAGGGGTTTAGTGGAAGTGCCCCGGGGAGTTGAGCTCTGAGGTGTTGTCATCATAATCTTATCGTTGCAATTCTGGTATACTTGAGATATGTGCGCGACATCGAAAATCTCCTTTATGCAGTTCGTTGGTGAGATAACCTCGACGCCACCCAGTAGTGGGGCAGGAGTTCGGGAGTATCGCCATAACTTGTATAACGGATGCTTTTCGAAGGTTGAGATAGATGGTTTCCGAAGGTTTCTTGGTTATGTGTTGAAGGATGGATACAGCTGGATGTAGGATTTGCTAGCTTGGGTGAGATATTATGCTTCCCCTGTATCCCCAACACCTGATTGCATAACCGGAAAGTTTCGGGAGTTTCATAGGTGGGAATTCAAGTAGCTCATAGGATATCTTTCCGACAGATGTATGATATGAAATTGGGGTTCAACGTCTAGTGGTTCGCCTATTCACGGTCGATTTTACAGTGGTCTCGTTGTGTCTTAAAGAGTCCTTGGCTATGCTGACTCGGGGACGCTTCGTATGTCATGTGCACTGCCTTGTACATGATGGTGCTGTACGATCGAGCCCGTGTAGGTCCCACCATGAAAACTTCGTACGGAATTTCTATCATATGTTTGTTCCGGCTTATTCCGCAAGCCAATCCTTGGTTTTATTTTCAGTTGTGGTATTCGAGTTGCTTCGACGTCATATGTTGATTCCATCCCTCGTTGATGTACCTCTTCTACCTGATTCTTCGTGGCTTCGCAATTTAGGAATATGTGACCACTTCAAGAGAAGTGCATTCGTTCATTTTGTTCGGATGTGAAGACTTTATGTTGCAATTTTCATTCCGTTGGATTCACCTTCAATATTTGTCTATTTGTGTGCTAATGGTGGTCAACCTCTTCAGGATGGCTCCTCCAACACGCACGACTCCAAACCCTGATCTGCCACCACCTCCACCGCCTCCGGAGGCTTGGCAAGCTGTGATGGCCGCTACCAATGCAAATACACAGTTGATCATGCAAATCCTCCAAGAGCGGAATCAAGGCAGTCAAGGGAATCAAGGCAACAACCAGAACCATTTTGCTACTCTGAACCAGTTCCTCGCAAATGGTCCAAAGACGTTCAGCAATTGTGTTGAAGCTACCGATGCTGACGATTCGCTAGTGGATCTGGGCAAGCATTTTGAATGCAGCAACGTCAGGCCTGAAGATTTCGTCAAGTTCGCTTCTTTCCAGCTCAAAGATCAGGCCGCAGAGTGGTTCCAGCAGTACAAGGATTCCAGAGGTGGACGTTTGATCACTTGGGATGATTTCCGTCGTGATTTCCGAGCTCATCACATTCCTCAAAGTGTGACTGAAAGCAAACGTGAGGAATTCCGCAATCTGAAGCAAGGCTCTTTGTCTGTCTATGACTATAACAAGTTGTTCCAGAAGCTCGCCCGTTTTGCCAAGCAGGATGTTCCTGATGAGAAGAGCATGATCTATCAGTTCAGGGGTGGTCTCTGTGAAGAAATTCAGCTCGCTCTTGTCCTCTTTGAGCCGTTGAGATACGATGAGTTCTACAACATGGCACTGAAGCAAGAGGCTGCTCAGTTGAGGTGTGATGCTTCCAGGAAGCGAGTCAGAGACACTACGCCTTCTTCCTCTACTCAAGTGGCCAAGCAGCAGAAGTATTGGCTTCCTCCTCCTCCGTTCCATCAGCCGTATCAGCAGAAGAGCAAAGGTGGCAGTGGTTCTTCCCACCCACCCAACCCAGGCTTTCAGAACAAGACTTCGTCTCAAGCTCCAAGATCGAGTGCTCCGTACCACCGTCCGCTTTCTGAGGTCACGTGCAACAAGTGCCAACAGAAGGGTCACTACGCCAACAAGTGTTTCAACCAGAGGCGTCTTCCTCCTCCTCCTCCTGTCAGATCGGCAAGTACAGCAGTGGTCAAGCATAATCCCAAGCACGCCAAGGTCAATATGGTGAATGCAGCTCAGGCAGAGGATTCTTCGGATGTCATCATGGGTAACCTTCCTGTTAATGATATTCCTGCAAAAGTTCTATTTGACTCGGGTGCTTCTCATTCCTTCATGTCATTCCCATTTGCATCGGAGAACAATTTTAGCACTAAGGCATTACCTAGAGCTATGCAAGTCGTCTCTCCAGCTAAGCGTCTGAGTTCTACTATGATGATTCCAGATATTTCTATCATGATGGGTGATTTCAAGTTTCTGGCTTCTCCAATGGTTCTTGGCAATTCTGATATCGATCTTATTCTTGGGATGGACTGGCTCTCTAAACACAAGGCTCACCTCGATTGTGCGGCCAGGCAGATTCAACTGACTCATTCGTCTGAGGATGTCATTGTCTTTGCTGGTCGGGATAATACCATCCGGTTGTTTTCTCTCAATGAGAAGGGTGAATTGGATGCTATTTCGCAGATTCCGGTTGTTTGTGAGTATCAAGACGTCTTCCCAGAAGAACTCCCAGGCATGCCTCCGCACCGGCCAGTTGAATTTGTTATTGAACTTGAGCCCGGTACGGAACCTGTGTGCAAACGTCCCTACAAGCTTGGCCCCGAAGAGTTGAAGGAGTTGAAGAAACAACTCGATGTTCAAGAAAGAATGGGTCTCATTCGGCCTAGTACTTCTCCGTGGGGTTGTGGTGTTCTTTTTGTGAAGAAAAAGGATGGAACGGACCGACTTTGTGTTGATTATCGTCCATTGAACAAGAAGACCATCAAGAACAAATACCCACTTCCCAACATCAATGAGCTGTTCGAACAACTCAAGGGTGCCCAAGTATTCTCCAAGCTTGACCTTCGTATGGGTTATCATCAAATTCGCATTCGTGAGCAAGATATTCCCAAGACGGCGTTCAGGACAAGCTATGGGTCATATGAATACACTGTCATGTCTTTTGGCCTCGCCAACGCTCCTCCGATGTTCTCTCGCATGATGAACTTCATCTTCAATCCCTACACCAATGACTTCGTTTTGGTCTATCTCGACGACATTCTGGTTTTCTCGAAGAACAAGGAAGATCATGCCAAGCACTTGCGTTTGGTTCTTGACAAGCTCAGGGAACATCAGTTCTACGCCAAGTTCTCCAAGTGTGAATTTTGGCTCGATGAGGTGCTTTATCTTGGCCATATCATCTCTGCCAAGGGCATTTCCATGGATCCCGAGAAGGTGTCTGCAATTGTTAATTGGGAACCTCCTCAGAACGTGAAGCAACTCCGTAGCTTCCTCGGTCTCGCAAGCTACTGCCGAAGATTCGTTGAAAACTTTTCTAAGATCGCGAAGCCTCTCTCAAATCTTCTTCAGAAGCACGTCAAGTACGTTTGGTCTCCGGAGTGTGATATTGCTTTCAACGCTTTGAAAGAGAAATTGATCACTGCTCCAGTTCTGACTCCGCCTGATGAAACCAAGCCGTACGAGGTCTTTTGTGATGCCTCTCTCCAAGGTCTCGGTGCTGTACTGATGCAAGAGAAGAAAGTTGTTGCTTATACCTCTCGCCAGTTGAAGCCTAATGAGAAGAACTACCCCACTCATGATCTCGAGTTGGCGGCAGTTGTGCATGCTTTGTTGACTTGGAGACATCTTCTATTGGGAAGGAAAGTGGATATTTTCACTGATCACAAGAATCTCAAGTACATCTTCACTCAGCCTAATCTCAACCTCAGGCAGACTCGATGGGTCGAAATGATTCAAGAGTACAATCTGAGTATTGAGTATACTCCAGGCAAGGCTAATGTGATTGCTGACGCTTTGAGCAGAAAAGCATATTGCAACAGTCTGATTCTCAAGCCTTATCAACCCGAGCTTTGTGAAGCTTTCCGCAAACTTAATCTGCAAATTGTTCCTCAAGGTTTCCTCGCCAACCTTCAAGTTTCTCCTACCTTGGAAGACCAGATTTGCCAAGCCCAGCTTCTTGATGCTATGGTGAAAAAGGTGAAGATTGGTATTGCAAAGAGTCAGCCCAAGTACAAGTGCTACCGACTTGATGACAAGGACACTCTCTTCTTCGAGGATCGAATTGTTGTGCCCAAAGGTGAACTTCGTAAAGTGATCATGAACGAGGCTCACAATTCTCTCCTCTCCATCCACCCTGGGAGCACGAAGATGTATCAGGATCTCAAGCAAACTTATTGGTGGACTCGAATGAAGCACGAGATCGCTCAATTCGTGAATGAATGTGATGTCTGCAGAAGAGTGAAGGCAGAAAACCAAAGGCCAGCAGGTCTCCTCCAACCTCTTGCCATTCCAGAATGGAAGTTTGACCAAATTGAAATGGACTTCGTGACTGGGTTTCCAAAGTCCAAGCGTGGCAATGATGCTATATTCGTTGTCATCGACAAGCTCACCAAAGTGGCTCACTTTCTGCCTATCAAAGAGTCAATCACCGCAACTCAATTGGCGGAACTCTATACCTCTCGAATTGTCTCTCTGCACGGTATTCCTCAAGTGATATCTTCAGACCGTGGCAGCATCTTTACCTCCAAGTTTTGGGATTCTTTTCAGAAGGCCATGGGCACCAACATCCGCTTCAGCACTGCTTTCCATCCTCAAACAAGCGGTCAAGTCGAGCATGTCAACCAGATTCTTGAAGATATGCTCAGGGCTTGTGTTATCTCCTTCGGCATGAAGTGGGAGGATTGTCTTCCTTATGCTGAATTCTCATACAACAACAGTTTTCGAGCAAGTTCGGGCAAGGCCCCATTTGAAATTCTGTATGGTAGGAAGTGCCGTACACCTCTCAACTGGTCTGAAACCGGTGAACGTCAGCTGCTGGGAAATGACCTGATCACAGAGGCAGAAGAAATGTGCAAGGTCATTCGTGATAACCTCAAAGCAGCCCAATCCCGCCAGAAGAGCTACTATGATAGTAAGCACCGTGATTTGGCTTTCGAGATCGGAGATCATGTCTACCTCCGCGTCTCTCCTATGAAAGGGACTCGTCGCTTCGGTATCAAAGGGAAGCTTGCCCCCAGATACGTCGGACCTTTCAAGATTGTCAGCAAGAGAGGCGACCTCGCCTATCAACTCGAGCTTCCTTCAAACTTTGCCAATGTTCATGATGTGTTCCATGTCTCCCAAGTCTGAAAGTGCTTCAAGACGCCTGAACGCACCGTCAACTTCGAGGACATTGAGCTCCAAGAAGATCTCTCCTATCGTGAGCACCCAGTTGCAATCCTTGAAGAGACTGAACGCAAAACTCGCAACAAGTCAATCAAATTTCTCAAAGTCAAGTGGTCACACCATTCCGACCGTGAAGCTACCTGGGAACGCGAGGATCACCTCCGTTCTGAGTACCCGGAGTTCTTTCAGTCCTAGATCTCGGGACGAGATCTTTTCGTAGTGGTGGAGTGTTGTAACGCCCCAGATGTTACTTTCCCAATTTGTACTCCAACTCTTGCCGTTTCCGGCATTAAGTTATATTTATTTCTCGGGTTCGGGTCTTTGTCTCCGTGTGTTGTTTTCTTTTTCGTGCATCTCATATCATGTCATCACGTGCATTGCATTTGCATACATGTTCATCTCATGCATTCGAGCATTTTCCCCGTTGTCCGTTTTGCATTCCGGCACTTCGTTCTCCTTCGGTGGCCATTTCTAACTTTCTTTCGTGTGTGGGGATTAAACATTTCCGGATTGGACCGAGACTTGCCATGCGGCCTTGGTTTACTACTGGTAGACCGCCTGTCAAGTTTCGGGTCATTTGGACTTCGTTTGATACTCCAACGGTTAACCGAGGGACCGAAAAGGCCTCGTGTGTGTTGCAGCCCAACGCCCCTCCAATTTGGCCCAAAACCCACCAAACTCTACTCCATCGTCTCGGTCGTTCAATCACGATCGCGTGGGCGAAAACCGCACCTCATTTGGACTCTCCTAGCTCCCTCTATGCCTATAAATACCTCCCCCATTCCAAATCTCGGGTCTCCCCTCGTCCCTAACCCTAGATCTCAGCACCGCGCCGCGCCGGACAAAATAGCCCACTGACGGACATGTCCGTTTCCACCCCGCCGCCACTTGGCGCCGCCTGATTCGCCCGCGCCCGCGCCCACTTCATCGGCCCGGCGAACCCGAGCTGGGCCCTCCCCGGCCCATCTCCTCCCGCCGCCCGCGTCTTCGTCTTCATCAAGCCCGGCGGTCCGGCGCCGCCCCGCCTCCATCTCCGGCGTCTCACGCCACCGTGCCGGAGCGCGCCAAGTCCGGCGGCCCGCGCCTCTCCGTCGCCGGCGACCGCGCCCGGCAACGCCGCCGCCGCCCCCGTCCGCCCCGTCCTTCTCCGGTCGCCCCGCGGCCTCTCCACCTCGCCGGAGTAGAGGACCGGGCCGGTGGACCTCGAAGACCGTGCCTGCTGCTACAGTGCCGCCGGACCCGATCCAGATCTGGATCTCGGGTTGACTTTTATCCCCTAACCCTAATTTTTTCGTGCTATGTTTGACTGCTCATAACTTTGCATCCGTGGCTCCGTTTTGGACATATGATATATCAAAATCTTCGTCTCGACGAGTACATCATTTCATTCCATTGCATCATTTGCATTAGAGTTCATCTTGATGCCCAAAATGCTGTTAGAAGGAGGCATCGTGAGTTAAATTGCAGATCCGTTAGCTCATCATTGACTTTTGTCATTTTTGCCATGATTATTGTGTGCATGATATGCCTATGACCCTTTGGGATGAATTGTTAAGCATTTTGTCTTCTTTCCATAGGTGCCACCCATGCATTTTCAGGATGTGTGTGGTGTCTTGCGCAAGCTTGCAAAGAGGGGTACCTGAGATTGCTGATTTCAGAGACTTAGTGATTTTCACTAAGTCTGGCATGTTTTAGTTCATGATGCTATATGTCCAGCTTGTTTCGTAGTGATCCGTGCCTCTTTTGAGGATGATCAGTAAGAGTGATTTGTTATTCTTGTTATGCTCTATCCATCCATGTCTTTACTTGCTATGTTGGAGTGCTCTAGGTTGAGTCAATCGAGCTCAACTTTTGCATAGTTGTGTATTTGGGTAGATCGTCAACTCTTTTGCGATTTTGCCGGTGCTATTGCTAGTGATCCGTGCATGCTATGCCATTGTTCTTGCCATGTCTAGCTAGAATTTTGTGCCTTCTTTATGGATATATGCTTGCCTTGCCATGAATTGCACCGTAGTGAGTGCATCGAGCTTGTTTACATGCCTCCATGAGTTATAATTTCAGCATGTCTCCGTTTTCACTAAGTCTGAAAACTGATTGTGTTTCATCTATGTTCGTGTGCTCGTTAGAGTATTTTGTGAACCCTTTTGGCCCCAGGTCATTTTGAGTGTTTTGTTAAGCTTGTTGAGTAGCTACATGCCATGCCCTTGCTTGTCATGTTCAGTTTATGTTTCATGTTGTTTTGCTGCTCCGAAGAGAGCATCGTGGGCTGAAATTTCAGACTAGTGCTAATTTCACTAAGTCTGAAATCTGTTTTGCTTATTCAGTTTTGCCATGCTTGTTTGAACCCCTTAATGGATGAATTTGCCTATGGCTCAGTCCTACTGATTTGTTAAGCATCTTGTGTATATCCCTACCATGCAATTTGTTTTCATGTTTGGTGGCTGAAGCATGTTCATTTCATTGCATTTAGGAGCCTACTTGCTGTAGATCGCAGATCGGTTCGTTTCGTAAAACGCTTGCCATTTCCAAACCGTAGCTCCGATTCCCATGACCTTTATATCGTTTTCAGGGGATTTCTTCCCCTCTATCCAGTGGCATACTTGGTTTTCCAAGTTGAGGCCAGGTTCATGCATTTCCTGTCACGTCTTGCATTTTGCATCCCGCATCGCATCCCGCATAGCATACCATCTTTGCATCTTATTGGTTGCCCTTGCACGTGGTTGATTGTATCCTTGTTGCTTGTTTGTGTTGTTGGGTAGAGCCGGGGACGAGTTCGCTAACGAGGAGCCCGTTGAGTTTGCTTTTGATGTTCCAGTCAACTCTGACAACTGTGCAGGCAAGATGATCATACCCTCGAAATCACTACTATCTTTGCTATGCTAGTTTGCTCGCTCTTTTGCTATGCCAATGCTACGATGCCTAACACTTGCTTGTCAGCCTCCCAATTGCCATGATTGAGCCTCTAACCCACCTTTGTCCTAGCAAACCATTGATTGGCTATGTTACCGCTTTGCTCAGCCCCCTTCTTATAGCGTTGCTAGTTGCAGGTGAAGATTGGAGCCGTTCCTTGTTGGAACATTTATTTACTTGTTGGGATATCATTATATTGCTATGTTATCTTAATTCATCTATATACTTGGTAAAGGGTGGAAGGCTCGGCCTCTCGCCTAGTGTTTTGTTCCACTCTTGCCGCCCTAGTTTCCGTCATATCGGTGTTATGTTCCCGGATTGTTGCGTCCCTTACGCGGTTGGGCTATAATGGGAACCCCTTGATAGTTCGCCTTGATTAAAGCTTTTCCAGCAATGTCCAACATTGGTTTTACCATTTGCCACCTACCCCTTTTTCCCTTGGGTTTCCGGAGCCCGAGGGTCATCTTATTTTAGCCCCCCACGGGCCAGTGCTCCTTTGAGTGTTGGTCCGAAATGAGCTGCCTGCGAGGCCACCTCGGGGAAACTTGAGGGTTGGTTTCACTCGTAGCTAGTCTCATCTGAGTGTTCCCTCAGAAAGAGATATGTGCAGCTCCTATCGGGATTTGTCGGCACATTCGGGCGGTGTTGCTGGACTTGTTTTAACCTGTCGAATCGTCTTGTTGTACCGAGATACCGAGTCTGATCGGTGTGTCTTGGGTGGAGGTCTATTCCTTCGTTGACCGTGAGAGCTTGTTATGGGCTAAGTTGGGACCCCCCCTGCAGGGATTGATCTTTCGAAAGCCGTGCCCGCAGTTATGGGCAGATGGGAATTTGTTAATGTCCGGTTGTAGATAACTTGAACCTTAATCAACTAAAATGAATCAACTGAGTGTGTTGCCGTGATGGCCTCTTCTCGGCGGAGTCCGGGAAGTGGACACGGTGTTGGAGTTATGTTTGCGCAGGTTGCTCTCTAGTTTCTCGCTCGTGCTTTGCCTCCTCTTCTCGCTCTCTTTTGCGAATAAGTTAGCCACCATATATGCTAGTCGCTTGCTGCAGCTCCACTTATACATTACCCCTTCCTACCTATTAAGCTTAAATAGTCATGATCGCGAGGGTGCGAGATTGCTGAGTCCCTGTGGCTCATAGATTACTATTCACCAGATGCAGGGACAGATGATACAGCTCCAGATGGCGCGCTCGAGCTCAAGTGGGAGTACGACGAGGACTCTCAGCGTTACTATGTGTCTTTTCCTGATGATCAGTAGTGGTACCTATTCGGGGTTAGATTCATGGCCTTGTCGCATGTTGGGGGTCTTTTCTATTTTGGCGCCGTAGTCGGGCCATGAGTGATTTGTATGATGGATGTTATTTATGTACTTTGATGTGACGTGGCGAGTGTAAGCCAACTATGTTATTCCCCTTTATATTATTTATGTACATGGGATGTGTGATGATTTCCCGACTTGCGACATTGCTTTCAATGCGGCTATGCCTCTAAGTCGTTCCTCGACACGTGGGAGATATAGCCGCATCGAGGGCGTTACAGTGTTGTAATGCCCCAGATGTTACTTTCCCAATTTGTACTCCAACTCTTGCCGTTTCCGGCATTAAGTTATATTTATTTCTCGGGTTCGGGTCTTTGTCTCCGTGTGTTGTTTTCTTTTTCGTGCATCTCATATCATGTCATCACGTGCATTGCATTTGCATACATATTCATCTCATGCATTCGAGCATTTTCCCCGTTGTCCGTTTTGCATTCCGGCACTTCGTTCTCCTCCGGTGGCCATTTCTAGCTTTCTTTCGTGTGTGGGGATTACACATTTCCGGATTGGACCGAGACTTGCCATGCGGCCTTGGTTTACTACCGGTAGACCGCCTGTCAAGTTTCGGGTCATTTGGACTTCGTTTGATACTCCAACGGTTAACCGAGGGACCGAAAAGGCCTCGTGTGTGTTGCAGCCCAACGCCCCTCCAATTTGGCCCAAAACCCACCAAACTCTGCTCCATCCTCTCGGTCGTTCGATCACGATCGCGTGGGCGAAAACCGCACCTCATTTGGACTCTCCTAGCTCCCTCTATGCCTATAAATACCTCCCCCCATTCCAAATCTCGGGTCTCCCCTCGTCCCTAACCCTAGATCTCAGCACCGCGCCGCGCCGGACAAAATAGCCCACCGACGGACATGTCCGTTTCCACCCCGCCGCCACTTGGCGCCGCCTGATTCGCCCGCGCCCGCGCCCACTTCGTCGGCCCGGCGAACCCGAGCTAGGCCCTCCCCGGCCCATCTCCTCCCGCCGCCCGCGTCTTCGTCTTCATCAAGCCTGGCGGTCCGGCGCCGCCCCGCCTCCATCTCCGGCGTCTCACGCCACCGCGCCGGAGCGCACCAAGTCCGGCGACCGCGCACCAAGACCGGCGGCCCGCGCCTCTCCGTCGCCGGCGACCACGCCCGGCAACGCCGCCGCCGCCCCCGTCCGCCCCGTCCTTCTCCGGTCGCCCCGCGGCCTCTCCACCTCGCCGGAGTAGAGGACCGGGCCGGCGGACCTCGAAGACCGTGCCCGCTGCTACAGTGCCGCCGGACCCGATCTAGATCTGGATCTCGGGTTGACTTTTATCCCCTAACCCTAATTTTTTTGTGCTATGTTTGACTGCTCATAACTTTGCATCCGTGGCTCCATTTTGGACATATGATATATCAAAATCTTTGTCTCGACGAGTACACCATTTCATTCCATTGCATCATTTGCATTAGAGTTCATCTTGATGCCCAAAATGCTGTTAGAAGGAGGCATCGTGAGTTAAATTGCAGATCCGTTAGCTCATCATTGACTTTTGTCATTTTTGCCATGATTATTGTGTGCATGATATGCCTGTGACCCTTTGGGATGAATTGTTAAGCATTTTGTCTTCTTTCCAGAGGTGCCACCCATGCATTTTTAGGATGTGTGTGGTGTCTTGTGCAAGCTTGCAAAGAGGGGTACCTGAGATTGCTGATTTCAGAGACTTAGTGATTTTCACTAAGTCTGGGATGTTTTAGTTCATGATGCTATATGTCCAGCTTGTTTCCTAGTGATCCGTGCCTCTTTTGAGGATGATCGGTAAGAGTGATTTGTTATTCTTGTTATGCTCTATCCATCCATGTCTTTACTTGCTATGTTGGAGTGCTTTAGGTTGAGTCAATCGAGCTCAACTTTTGCATAGTTGTGTATTTGGGCAGATCGTCAACTCTTTTGCAATTTTGCCGGTCCTATTGCTAGTGATCCGTGCATGCTATGCCATTGTTCTTGCCATGTCTAGCTAGAATTTTGTGCCTTCTTTATGTATATATGCTTGCCTTTCCATGACTTGCACCGTAGTGAGTGCATCGAGCTCGTTTACATGCCTCCATGAGTTATAATTTCAGCATGTCTCAGTTTTCACTAAGTCTGAAAACTGATTGTGTTTCATCTATGTTCGTGTGCTCGTTAGAGTATTTTGTGAACCCTTTTGGCCCCAGGTCATTTTGGGTGTTTTGTTAAGCTTGTTGAGTAGCTCCATGCCATGCTCTTTCTTGTCATGTTCAGGTTATGTTTGATGTTGTTTTGCTGCTCCGAAGAGAGCATCGTGGTCTGAAATTTCAGACTAGTGCTAATTTCACTAAGTCTGAAATCTGTTTTGCTTATTCAGTTTTGCCATGCTTGTTTAAACCCCTTAATGGATGAATTTGCCTATGGCTCAGTCCTAGTGATTTGTTAAGCATCTTGTGTACATCCCTGCCATGCAATTTTTTTTTCATGTTTGGTGGCTGAAGCATGTTCATTTCATTGCATTTAGGAGCCTACTTGCTGTAGATCGCAGATCGGTTCGTTTCGTAAAACGCTTGCCATTTCCAAACCGTAGCTCCGATTTCCATGATCTTTATATCGTTTTCAGGGGATTTCTTCCCCTCTATCCAGTGGCACACTTGGTTTTCCAAGTTGAGGCCAGGTTCATGCATTTCTTGTCACGTCTTGCATTTTGCATCCCACATCGCATCCCGCATAGCATACCATCTTTGCATCTTATTGGTTGCCCTTGCACGTGGTTGGTTGTATCCTTATTGCTTGTTTGTGTTGTTGGGTAGAGTCGGGAGACGAGTTCGCTAACGAGGAGCCCATTGAGTTTGCTTTTGAGGTTCCAGTCAACTCTGACAACTGTGCAGGCAAGATGATCATACCCTCGAAATCACTACTATCTTTGCTATGCTAGTTTGCTCGCTCTTTTGCTATGCCAATGCTACGATGCCTACCACTTGCTTGTCAGCCTCCCAATTGCCATGATTGAGCCTCTAACCCACCTTTGTCCTAGCAAACCGTTGATTGGCTATGTTACCGCTTTGCTCAGCCCCCTTCTTATAACGTTGCTAGTTGCATGTGAAGATTGGAGCCGTTCCTTGTTGGAACATTTATTTATTTGTTGGGATATCATTATATTGCTATGTTATCTTAATTCATCTATATACTTGGTAAAGGGTGGAAGGCTCGGCCTCTCGCCTAGTGTTTTGTTCCACTCTTGCCGCCCTAGTTTCCGTCATATCGGTGTTATGTTCCCGGATTGTTGCGTCCCTTACGCGGTTGGGCTATAATGGGAACCCCTTGATAGTTCGCCTTGATTAAAGCTTTTCCAGCAATGCCCAACATTGGTTTTACCATTTGCCACCTACCCCTTTTTCCCTTGGGTTTCCGGAGCCCAAGGATCATCTTATTTTAGCCCCCCATGGGCCAGTGCTCCTCTGAGTGTTGGTCCGAAATGAGCTGCCTGCGGGGCCACCTCGGGGAAACTTGAGGGTTGGTTTCACTCGTAGCTAGTCTCATCTGAGTGTGCCCTGAGAAAGAGATATGTGCAGCTCCTATCGGGATTTGTCGGCACATTCGAGCGGTGTTGCTGGACTTGTTTTAACCTGTCGAATCGTCTTGTTGTACCAAGATACCGAGTCTGATCGGTGTGTCTTGGGTGGAGGTATATTCCTTCGTTGACCGTGAGAGCTTGTTATGGGCTAAGTTGGGACCCCCCCTGCAGGGATTGATCTTTCGAAAGCCGTGCCCGCGGTTATGGGCAGATGGGAATTTGTTAATGTTCGGTTGTAGATAACTTGAACCTTAATCAACTAAAATGAATCAAATGAGTGTGTTGCTGTGATGGCCTCTTCTCGGCGGAGTCCGGGAAGTGGACACGGTGTTGGAGTTATGTTTGCGCAGGTTGCTCTCTAGTTTCTCGCTCGTGCTTTGCCTCCTCTTCTCGCTCTCTTTTGCGAATAAGTTAGCCACCATATATGCTAGTCGCTTGCTGCAGCTCCACTTATACATTACCCCTTCCTACCTATTAAGCTTAAATAGTCATGATCGCGAGGGTGCGAGATTGCTGAGTCCCTGTGGCTCATAGATTACTATTCACCAGATGCAGGGACAGATGATACAGCTCCAGATGGCGCGCTCGAGCTCAAGTGGGAGTACGACGAGGACTCTCAGCGTTACTATGTGTCTTTTCCTGATGATCAGTAGTGGTACCTATTCGGGGTTAGATTCAGGGCCTTGTCGCATGTTGGGGGTCTTTTCTATTTTGGCGCCGTAGTCGGGCCATGAGTGATTTGTATGATGGATGTTATTTATGTACTTTGATGTGACGTGGCGAGTGTAAGCCAACTATGTTATTCCCCTTTATATTATTTATGTACATGGGATGTGTGATGATTTCCCGACTTGCGACATTGCTTTCAATGCGGCTATGCCTCTAAGTCATGCCTCGACACGTGGGAGATATAGCCGCATCGAGGGCGTTACAAGTTGGTAATCAGAGCCTTCCCCGACCTTAGGAGCCCCCATTGCTTGATCGTTTTTAGCAGCCGAGTTGTGTCTAGAAAAATGTTTTGAGTCCTTAGGAATTATATATCGGAGAGCTTAGGAATTCTTTTTACTTCCCAGTCCCCTCATCGCTCTGGTAAGGCATCCTGACGTAGAGTTTTGACTCTTCTCTTCTCAAATTTCACTAAATTTTTTTTAGGATCACGCGAGTATCTTGGATTTGTTCCAATGACTTATGATGAGAATACTGTCTTGGTGCCTCCTGTCAGGGGTTTAGTGGAAGTGTCCCGGGGAGTTGAGCTCTGAGGTGTTGTCATCATAATCTTATCGTTGCAATTCTGGTATACTTGAGATATGTGCGCGACATCGAAAATCTCCTTTATGCAGTTCGTTGGTTCAGGTGGAGGCGAATTTCATGGTCAGGGCCATCCGGGTAACCAAGGAGGATATAATTCACAACCCGGCCAAGGTAATCAACAGCAACAATCCGGATATCAGGGCAACCCAAAACAGCTGAGTAGTGGGCAATACCACGTGTTCACCACTAGTTTATGTAAGAGGGACCAGAAGCTTCACAAGAGGGCCGTCAATGCCGTTGAACCGACGATTCCACATTAGTTACGTTGGTCAGAGCAGCCTATTGTGTGGAGTAGAGAGGATCACCCACCCCGGGTCAATAATCCAGGTCACTTGGCCTTGGTAGTGGCGCCTCAGGTTGGTGGATACAAATTCACTAAGGTACTCATGGATGAAGGCAGCAACATCAACATCCTCTACTATGAGACTTTCCACCGGATGGGGTTGACTGATAAGAGTCTTAAACAATCCAACACTATTTTTCATGGTGTGGTACCTGGCAAGTCGGCATACCCAGTTGGTAAGATTGAACTGGAAGTAGCCTTTGGAGATGAGTATGACTCCAGAGCAGAAAAATTAACCTTTGAGGTGGTTAAGATCAAAAGCCCATATCATGCTCTGTTTGGACGGCTAGCTTATGCCAAGTTCATGGCTCGGCCGCGTTATGTATATTTGCAGCTCAAGATGCCGGGTTATAAGGGCACCATTACAGTACATGGGAGCCAGAAAATAGCCTTGGAGTGTGAAGAAGGTGATGCTGCCTATGCTGAGTCTGTTTGTGCAACAGAGGAGTTAAAGTTTTACAAGGATCACGTTGACCCGACAGACATGACGTCGTTAAAGAAACCAACAACAGAGCATGAGCCGGTGTTAAAGTTCAAATCAGCTAATGACACCAAGATGGTTTACTTTGTGCCTGGCGACTCATCCAAGCAGTTTATCATCAGTGCAAACTTGGATCCGAAATAGGAAAGCGCGCTCATCTAGTTCATTCGTGAGAACCGGGACATCTTTGCATGGGAACCTTCAGACATGCCGGGTGTCCCGAGGGAACTCGCTGAGCACACTCTCAATATTGATCCAAAATTCAAACCTGTCAGACAGTTTCTCTGACGGTTCAATGAAGAAAGGCGCAAGGCCATTGGAGAAGAGGTGGCCCGGCTCTTGGCGACCTGGTTCATTGTAGAAGTCTTTCACCCAGAGTGGTTAGCTAACCTGGTGCTTGTACTCAAAAAGAACAGCACCTGGCGTATGTGTGTGGATTACACTGGTCTGAACAAGGCTTGTCCGGCTGATCCTTTTGCCCTACCCGTATTGATCAGATCATTGATGCTACGGCGGGTTGCGCACGTTTAAGTTTCTTGGATGCTTATTCATGTTATCATCAGATTAAGATGGCAGTCAAAGATTAGGAGAAGATGGCTTTTATCACTCCTTTTGGAGCCTTTTGTTATGTGTCCATGCCTTTTGGGATTAAGAGTGCCCAGGCGACTTACCAGCGGTGTGTGCAGAATTGTCTTCATGATCAGATTGGGCGGAATATTCATGCCTATGTGGATGATATAGTGGTAAAATCCAGGAAGGAAGAAACTCTGGTTGCAGATCTGAAAGAGACCTTTGATAATCTCTAGATCTACAAAATGATGCTTAAACCGGCGAAGTGTGTCTTTGGAGTCCTAGCCGGCAAGCTCTTGGGTTTTTGGTGTCCAACCAAGGTATTGAAGCTAACCCAGAGAAAATTAAGGCAATTACATCCCTGGCCAAACCAACATGCATGAATGACGTTCGACGACTGACGGGCCGTGTTGCTGCCTTGAGCCGGTTCATAAGCCGGTTAGGGGAGAAGGCGATGCCTTTGTATCAGATGATGAAGAAAACAGATGATTTTGTTTGGAGCGATGCTGCGAACTCTGTTTTTGAAGATCTGACGACACAGCTTGCTGAGCCGCCAGTCCTTGCTGCTCCCGTTGAGAAAGAGCCGCTGTTGTTATATGTGGCCGCCAACTCACGAGCTGTTAGTGTGGCTATTGTGGTGGAGCGCAAGGAAGCTGGTAAGGAACATCCAGTTCAACGGCCAGTTTACTACGTCAGTGAGGTGTTAATTGAGTCCAAGCAACGATATCCACATTGGCAAAATCTCGTATATGGGGTGTTCATGGCAAGCCGGAAGCTCAAACATTATTTTCAGGGTCATCCAATCACTGTGGTTAGCTCTGCTCCTTTGGGAGACATCATTCAAAATAGAGAAGCCACTGGACGAGTCGCCAAGTGGGCCATTGAGCTTGGGTCTCATGGGTTGAAGTATGTACCACGTACTGCAATTAAATCTCAAGCACTGGTTGACTTCATTAATGACTGGACAGAGATGCAGATGCCAGAAGAGAAACTAGACAACACATATTGAACTATTCATTTTGATGGGTCCAGACAGTTGGAAGGCTCGGGGGCTGGAGTTGTTTTAACCTCTCCTCGAGGTGACAGATTTTGTTATGTGTTACGTCTGATGTTTCCTTGTACTAACAACGCAACAGAGTATGAAGCCTTGCTCCATGGTCTTCGGATAGCAAAGGAGATGAGTTTGAGCCGGGTCAGATGTCTTGGCGACTCAGATTTAGTGGCTCAACAGGTATCAGGCAGTGGGATTCCAAGGATCCTCTCATGGCGGATTATCGCCGGGAGGTTGATGCTGTTGCAGGACATTTTAAAGGCTATCGGGTGGAGCACATTGACCGTAGGAAGAACGAAGCAGCTGATGCTTTAAGCCGGTTGGGGTCTCAGCGTAAGTCGGTACCACCTAACACCTTTTTGGATGTTTTGCATAACCCGTCTGTCAAGTTGCCCACAGAAGAAGATCTAGCCGTTCCTGACCCGGAGGCGCAGTTGGTGGCGGCTCTTCATGTCATCCCAGATTGGACAGTGCCGTTCTTGGCTTATATGACCCGGGGAGAGTTTCCAGCGGATGAAACCCTGGCTCGACAGATAACCCGGTGGTTTAAGTCAATGACAATTTCGGATGGAGAATTATACCATCGTAGCGTCTCTGGAGCGTTTCAGCGGTGTGTTTCCCCCGAAGAAGGCCAAGGAATACTTCGTGAGATCCATGAAGGTGATTGTGGTCATCATGTTGAGTCAAAATCTCTGGTGGCCAAGGCTTTTCGTCACGGTTTTTACTGGTTGACGGCTCACGCTGATGCAGAGGATCTTGTCAGCAGATGTGATGGATGACAAAAGTTCGCACGATGAGCACATGTGCCGGCTCAAGAGCTCCGGATGATTCCAATCACTTGGCCGTTTGCGGTCTGGGGGCTTTACATGGTGGGACCTTTCAAAAGGTCTAAGGATAAAAAGACACATCTCTTGGTGGCAGTTGATAAATTCACTAAGTGGGTTGAGGCGGAGCCAGTGAGTAAGTGTGATGCGGCCACGACGGTTCAGTTCATGAAAAAGGTGATCTTCCATTTTGGTTTTCCACACAGCATTATCACTGACAATGGCACTAATTTATCCCAAGGGGCTATGGAGGAGTTTTGTCAACGTGAGCATATCCGACTTGATGTTTCTTCCGTAGCTCATCCTCAATCTAATGGTCAAGCTGAGAGAGCAAATCAGGAAATTTTAAAAGGTCTCAAGCCCCGGCTTATGGTTCCCTTATAGTGAACGCCGGGTTGTTGGGTAGAGGAGTTACCCTCAGTGCTGTGGAGTATCAACACCACACCTAACAGGTCTACAGGTTACACACCTTTTTTCATGGTATATGGAGCAGAAGCAGTGTTGCCTAGTGACATCCGTCATGACTCGCCCCGTGTGGCGGCTTATGTTGAAGCTAATAATGAACAAGCCAGACAGGATGCACTTGACTTGTTAGATGAAGAAAGAGACTTAGCAGCGGCTCGATCAACAATTTATCAACAGGACTTGCGTTGTTATCACAGCCGCCGGGTTAAGTCCAGGACCTTTCAGGAAGGCGACCTGGTGCTCTGACTCATCCAGGATCTGTCAGATGCACACAAGTTATCCCCACCTTGGGAAGGACCCTTTGTGGTCAGCAAGAACTTAAACAATGGGTCATATTACCTCATTGACGTTCGAGAGCACAAAGACTCACGTAAGTCGGAGGAGGAGACCCGCCGGCCATGGAACATTGCTCAACTTCGGCCATACTACACCTGAGCCACCAGCTCTCATCATGTACATACTTTAACATTGTATATACCATGATAAGCAATAAAGTAAGACCATCGCTCTCTTTTCTTTTCAAAGATTATGCATCTTTGTTATTTCATATTTTCAAATGACTATTAAAGGAGCTGATCATATTTGAATCCAGTCTAACCTTTGTTGGTCCGACTTACGATCATATCCGAATCTAGCTGCAATATCATGGTCATTTGGGGGCTGCCTGTTCAAACATAGGTCGTATTCGAACCAAAGAGAACATAGCTGTCGTAACCCGCTTGATCGGCTCAAGGCCAAACCCACCTGGGGGCTTCTTGATCGTATCCGAATCATAGCTTAACCCCTTTTGGGTCCGACTTGGATCGTATTCCAATCAGGGTCGTTAAAAACCTCTCAAGGTCATTTGGGGGCTTCCTGTTCAAACATAGGTCGTATTCGAACCAAAGAGAACATAGCTGTCGGAACCCTCTTGATCGGCGCAACACCAAAGCCATCGGGGGCTATATGGTCGTATTCGAACCTTAACTTAACCCCTTTGGTCCGGTTTACTGATCGTATTTGAATCAGAAGCCCTCAACCTTTTCAATACAAGGTTACATTATACTCATTATCTGTTGTTTGCCTTTTAGGTTTTGTTGTCTCAATATTACAAATGATTAGCCTGGTCTTCTTCCCCGGCTCGATTATTTGACAACATAGCCACCAAGGTATAATGATCATTGAGTATTCAGAAGCATTGACTTCTCATAAAGTTTGAATTGTCAACTTCATTACCCGGGTTATTCAAGCCGGTGGTCTAAGGATCAAAGGTACAAGTATGGCTATTACTTATACGCAATTGCCTGCTGCATTAACTAAAGAGTTAGTTTCAGCTCTTGTCCTTTATTTGTATATATCTGTTTCTGTTTTCCATTATGGTAAACATATTGGCTATAAGCCGGGTGTTTTAAACCCGTTCGGTTCTAAGCCACCAAGCCATCTTTTTTTTTGCCTCTACAGGAACAGAGTTCAAATATTACAGAAACAATCATCAAATACGATGCATATATTGCCATCAGGACATATGAAGTCACACACGATGTTTTATGCACGATGGCATAGGCAAGGCATTCAGTGTTTTCACAGCTGAAAGATCGTGGATGTCGCCTAGAGGGGGGTGAATAGCCGTTCTAAAATAATTACGGTTTAGGCTTGAACAAATGCGGAATAAACCTAGCGGTTAATTTGTCAAGAACAAAACCTAAAACAAATAGGCTCACCTATGTGTACCAACAACTTAAGCTAAGCAAGATAAGCAACTATGAGATAGCAAGATATATGACGAAGAACAATATGGCTAACACAAAGTAAAGTGCTCAAGTAACAGGCTCGGGTAAGAGATAACCGAGGCACGCGGAGACGATGATGTATCCCGAAGTTCACACCCTTGCGGATGCTAATCTTCGTTTGGAGCGGTGTGGAGGCACAATGCTCCCCAAGAAGCCACTAGGGCCACTGTAATCTCCTCACGCTCTCGCACAATGCAAGATGCCGTGATTCCACTAAGGGACCCTTGAGGGCGGTCACCGAACCCGTACAAATGGCAACTCTTGGGGGCAGTCACCGAACCCGTACACTTTGGCAACCCTTGGGGGCGGTCACCGGTACCCGTCAAATTGCTCGGGGCGATCTCCACAACCTAATTGGAGACCCCTACGCTTGCCCGGAGCTTTGCACCACAATGATTAAGCTCCGAACACCAACAACCGTCTAGGGCGCCCAAGCACCCAAGAGGAACTAACTCAAGGGTACCAAGCACCCAAGAGTAATAAGCTTCTCAACTTGTAACTTCCACGTATCATGTGGAGAACTCAAACCGATGCACCAAATGCAATGGCAAGGGCACACAGAGTGCCCAGGTCCTTCTCTCTCAAATCCCACCGAAGCAACTAATGCTAGGGAGGAAAATGAGAGGAAGAACAAGAAAGAGAACACCAAGAACTCCAAGATCTGGATCCAAGGGGTTCCCCTCACATAGAGGAGAAAGTGATTGGTGGAAATGTGGATCTAGATCTCCTCTCTCTTTTCCCTCAAAAAATAGCAAGAATCCATGGAGGGATTGAGAGTTAGCAAGCTCGAAGAAGGTCAACAATGGGGGAAGAACACGAGCTCAAAGGATAAGGTTGAATGGGGAAGAAGACCCCCTTTTATAGGAGCTCCCGAATCCAACCGTTATGTGCTCAGTCCGTGCACGAGCGGTACTACCGCTCGGGCGGTAGAACACGGAGAGTGGAGCGAAACAGAGTGCGAGGCAGAGCCATATGAGCGGCACTACGCTGGAGCCAGCGGTACTACCGTTGGCCGCAACGGTACTGCCGCTTGGGACAGTAGTACTACCGCTTGTGGCGATAAGCGGTACTGCCGCTCCGGCCTGGCGGTACTACCGCTGGGACCGCGCATAGTGCCTACCACGAGCACAGGAAGAAGGAACGGAGAGGAGGGCCATTGAGCGGCACTAGGGGTGGTGGTACCGCGGTACTACCGCACATGAGCGGTACTACCGCTCCTACTGCCACTGAACCCGACACGAGAATACCACGTCTCGAGTCGAGGTGGTACCACAGCGGAACCGGAGCCGTACTACCGCTTATGTCCATGGGCGGTACTACCGCTTGCGGTGATAAGCGGTACTGCCGCTCCGGCCCAGCGGTACTACCGCTGGCACCATCCTTATGCCACTTCCACGAAAGCAAGTAAACTCCACGGAAAACCAGAACTGCCATAACTTCTGCATATGAGCTCCGAATTGAGCAAACTCAAGCTTGTTCGATACAAGACGACAAGTAGCATCAAAACAGCGACAAAAACATCGAAAAAATCTTCCAACAAATAGAGGAGAGAAACCTCCAACCGAGAAGAACCAGCAAAAACCTCCAACATCGAAAACATCATAGAAGATGCGAGTGGACTCCGTTTTCGATGAACTCGAGCTTGTCACCAAGATGACCATAAGCTCCAAAACTCACAAAGAGAAGAGCCAAACAAGAACCAATAAAGATGATGCAAGGATGCAATGGTTTGAGCTCTCTACGAACGATACGATCAAGCTACTCATCGAGAGCCCCCCTTGATAGTACGACAATCGATCCTATAACCCGGTCTCCCAACTACCATCATGAGACCGATAAAATAGAAAACCTACCAAGGGCAAACCTTTGCCTTGCACATGGTCCACTTGAGCTAGATGATGACGATCTTGACTCTCTCAAGTTGGACCACCTTTCTTGATTGGGTTGACTCGATGAAGACTAGTTGATTGCTCCCCCATACTCCACAATGGGTGAGCCACTATTCCGCACATCTTCACAAGTCCATTGTCACTACACATGACGGCAAGCTTCAAGCATTTGATCTCTTCTTGATGCTCCACTTGAACTTGTACACGGCAACCTAACCCCACACAGAACTCTCACGAAGACCATGGGTTAGTACACAAAGCGTAATTGGCAATGCTTACCATACCATGGGATCACTTGATCCCTCAGTTCATCTTGTATGCTTTGTGTGTTGATCAACTTGATTCATTCTTGACTTAATCTTGATCAACCTTGAATCTTTCCAATTCTCTTCATTTGGATGATGTCTTGATGGTAGACATGAATGATCACACAATCTTCTTCTTCAAGACATGCTTGCAATAAGCTCAACACTCACATGACCAATCTTTGGATAATTCCTTGAATAGCCTTGGTCGGCACCAACTCTCCTTGAAACCAACACATGTACTCCAAGAAAAGCCTATGGACAAAACCTTCAAATATAACTCAAAGCAACCATTAGTCCATAGAGATTGTCATCAATTACCAAAACCAAACATGGGGGCACCGCATGTTCTTTCAACAGCTAAGCTATTACAAGGCTTTATACAAGCCAATGAAGATGGTTATTGCTCCTCCCTCGCCGGTTCACCGCCCTCTATTGGTTGGAAGTTGGGTTTTGAACAATCAAAACCGTTTACGGCGACAAATTCTACTTCTTCGTCGATCAGGCCGGTCAGGTCAACTTTTGGGGCGAATGTATTTTCTCTGACACGCGGGAGTAAATCAGTCACCTTGTACGAGGGAGTTGCCATCTTCTTATTTTCAACATCAAAACCCGGCTGGTATTTGTCGATGTTGGTTTCATCTCCAAGAATCGTTGCCTGAGGCCGAACTCCGCGCACGCAGGCCATGAAGCCATCCTGTTCAAAGAGAGATCCGTCTTCTTTCATGGTGGGATAGTCTCTGGCCACGTCCGCCGGGTCTAGGTCTGGCACCCAAGCCTTGGAACAGGTCAGGGCAGTCAAAGCTCCGGCTCGCACACAGGACCGCTTCACTTCTTGAAATCTAGCGGGCAGGATTGACAGCTTCTTCAAGACATCGCTGAGCCGGTTGGGTCCTTGATTGGCAGGAGAGATGGCGGCAAGTGCCCGTTGTGCACCAATATACAATTGTTCTACTAACGTATACACTGCCTTCAGTTTAATCAAAGGATCTTGGCTCAGATTCTTGCTTCGTGGGCCTGCATGTATTTCATACACAAAGTCAGCTGGCGGCTTATATTCCGGATCATCAAAAAGTATACAAGATCAAAGACGGCGGCCACCATTTGAGACACCCGGCCCTTTAAACCATTCAGCTCTGTGGAAACTTCTTCAAGGGCTGCTTCGGCCTTCTCGGTGCGTTGTGTCAGAAGCATTTTTTCCTTTGCCCAGGTTTTCTCCTTGGCGATGAAGCTGGTCTTTAATTTCTCATTCTCAGCAAGACTTACTCGCAATTTGGAGTTAGCAGATTTAATTTCTGCCTCCTGACCTGCCAGCCGAGTCTTCACATCAGTCAATTGCGAGTCCAGTTTAGATAAGGCATTCTATAAAAAGCATACTCAGGTGAGTCAAGATTTCGCTTAAAGTTCAACAATCAAGATTCAAGTCTCAAGTACTTTACAAAAAACCACTTGACACTTGGGGGCTAATGTATGCCAAAACAAATTTTATGACTCTAAAAAGACATATTTTAAGTCCCAAGTACATTACAAAGTAACATCACTTGGCACTTGGGGGCTAATGTATGCAATTCAGCAAGTTTCTCAAGGTTAAGCCAGAGTATTAAGTTCTATGAATATGGTACAAATCAATTTAAAGTACCGGCTCATTTATGATCAAAAAGAACCGGCCCTTGGGGGCTACAGGTGAAGCTTTGTTCTATTTTATTGAGATCAAGACAAGTTTCAAAGGTACAGGTCTTGGCCTATATTATAAAGTCTACAGATCATTCCGGTTCTCTCATAATCTGAAGACTTGGGGGCTGGAGGAATATAAGTAAGCCGGAAGCACATACCTCATATTTCAACTGCAACTGTTTGCCCATTTCGATCTCAGAGTCGTGACTGGAGTGCACATGGCTGAGATAGCCGGATAAAATATCACTGGCATTTAGATGATTATAATTGGCAACGTCAAAGCGCACTTTCTGCCTCTCCAATGCCTCTTGTTTTGCTGTGTGGCGAGCTAGCACGGTTGGATTCCCCGGCTCAGTAAAATGGCTCCCGGTGATCTGAACGTCTTGTGCAGACGGTGATGGCGGGTTGGCTGAGCTCGATGGTCCAGTTGCGGAAGGATTCACGGTGGTCTCATCAAACGACGGTTCAGGAGGATTTGCTTCTGCATCAACAGGCGGGTCTTCTGGGCGACAGATAAAGGAGAAGGTGGCCTGGCCGGGTTAGATGCAAGGATCGGCGGGTCTTCCACCGGCTTAGTCACCTTGGCCTTCTTAGACTTAGCTTGGCCACTAAGTGAAATATTATAAGACTATCAGTATAAAGAGACAATTTGAAAAGCACAGAAGACAAAGGATTTTTTCCTTACCCAGGGGCAGTCTTGAAGGCCGGAAACTGGGTTTGAGACGAGTCGCAAGAGGAGCGAGATACCTCCTGCAAAGATAAGACAAACTAAGTAATGCAAGGGAGGAGATCCATTAACAGAGAGTTAAAAACAAAGAAATAAACCTCATTCTGGCGATTTTGAGGAGTTTGTTGAAGAGCAACAGCCGGCTCATCTTTGATCCGGGCTTGATGATGGCTCTCATGTTGCTGTTTTTTCAAAAGAAAGTGAGGATCCAGGTAAGCTAAATGGTGTGAAAACCTTACTTTCCGGGTTACGACTCGAAGTTTCTGTCTTGTCAAATGGGCTGAGTCGGAGGAAGTAGTTACCTCTTCTTCCACGGCCTGACTGGCCCTAGTGTCGTCCTGGTAATGATCAGTGTTAATAAGATTATTAAAAAGGTTGGCCAAGGAAGTCACGGGTTACCTCCGACTCAGAAGTATCATCAAGCCCTGTCAACTCTTCAACAGTGCTCTTCTTCTTCTTTTCGACCTCCAGGTCATTTTCTTGGTGTTTATAGCGGCGATTTTCGCTTTCTTGGCAGCCTCGTGGTCATATTTAGCTTTCCTGAAGTCAGATTTGGCCTGCAGACAGGTAAAAACAAGATGAAAGATTAGGCAAGTATTAGACAATGTGGCTTGGAAAATATAAAGGAGAGAGATCAGAATATCCTTACTTCTGGCGCCGAGTTAAGCTTGCAGAAGGGGTTTAATATGACAATACTGCAATCTTTGTATTTTCCATTTACCAGAAGGGTTGACATTGAAACAATATTTTCTTCCATCAAATCAACGGGGTTGTGACGAAGAGAGTCATCTGGGCTGCCACCATATTTTTACATCAGTTTTGGTCGATGGCTTAGAGGGATGACCCGCCATGAGATCCAGCAGCGGGCCAGATCAACTCTAGTTAACCCGTTCCCTAACAGAGCATTGATCTTTTGATGGATGGCATCAGTCTCTTGCGTTCAGCAGCAGTGAGCTTGTCAGGAAGCGCGAACTTGGAGTCAAGACGATCGGGGCGATAACCCGACAACGGCTTTTTGTTTGCCGAAGAGATGTCTTGACAGTAAAACCAAGTCTAATTCCAGTCCTTTGGATGACTTGGCAAGACTATGAGGGGGAAGACGGCACCCTGCCGGCGCTGTATTGAGATACCTCCAAGCTCTAAGCTAAGGCCATTGGTGCACTCATTCTGACGGTTCAGATAAAAGTATTCTCTAAACAGTTCCACGGTTGGCTCTTGTTGAAGATACACCTCACATAGCACTTGGAAGTTACAAATATTAGATATGGAATTGGGCCCGATGTCTTGAGGATGGAGTTTGAAGAAGTGAAGGACCTCTCTGAAGAACTTTGAGCCGGGCGGTGAGAAGCCACGGTTCATGTGGTCAGTAAAAACAATCACTTCGCCGTTTTTGGGATTGGGTCATTCTTCTTCCTCGTCAGGGGCACGGTAAGACATAACGTCTTTTACTGGCAGAAATCCTATGGTGAAAAACTCCTTCAAACGTTCTTCAGTGACAGTTGAGGGAACCCAGTTACAGATGGTTGGTGCTTTTGACGGCATGATGTTCAAAGGCGAACTGAAAAGAAAAATATCATGCTGGTTCAATTCAGTGGTGAGATTAACAGTTAAGTGATGATGATGCAAATAAGTAATGGTGGCTTAGTTAAGGGCTAATGATATATAAGGAAAGTAAGTCGGCATAGTAAGCCGCCATGACTACAGATATTTGAAGAAGGCAAAGATCCAGCTAAGTGTGGAGACTGTAAGATTCATAAAACTGGGCGGCTTGATGCCTGCCTCGGTTCAGCCCCTTCTTATATAATATACAGGAGAGTTACAGAGTTTGGTATAAATACAATGAGACTGTAATAAGGAAACTATCTATTTGGTGGGAGTTTAACTTGCACGCCAAGGTTATCATGAGCTGTCGGACAGTAGGTCTCTAACATGCCCCCAGTCTGAGCCAGGAACATGAGTGACCTGAAGACTGGACCGAAAATCGCGGAAGAGAGCCGTAGGTAAACCCTTGATGAAGATGTCCGCAAATTGCAGAGCTGACGGAACATGAAGAAAACGAACTGCTGTACCGGGTTAGCTGACAAGTATACCGCGCTTACGTTGTCGCAATAGATGATTGTAGCAGTCAAGATGGGCCTGTGAAGCTCCTGTAATAACCGACAAACCCAGCAGGACTCGGCAACGGCCGCAGCAACAACTCTGTACTCGGCCTCTACGCTAGATCGAGAGACTGTCGTCTGCCGTCGGGCGGACCAGGAGACGAGATTATCTCCAAGATACATGCAAAATCCCGAAGTGGAGCGACGTGTATCCGAGCATCCAGCCCAATCAGCATCCGAGTAGGCGGTAAGAGAATGTGTAGAAGTGCGGTGTAAAGAAAGACCATGATCGAGGGTGCCATTAAGATAGCGAAGGATGCGTTTAATGAGAGAACAGTGAGGTTCACGAGGGTCATGCATGTGAAGACAGACTTGCTGGACAGCGTAAGCAATGTACGGGCGAGTGAGAGTAGCATATTGGAGTGCACCGACAAGGCTACGATAGAGAGAAGGATCGGGGACCGGAGGACCGATAGAGGAAGGAAGTTTGGCGTTAGTATCAATAGGGGTAGTAACCGAGTGACAGTCGCGCATACCAGCACGAGATAAGATGTCAAGGATATATTGCCGTTGAGAGAGATGAAGACCAGAAGCCGAACGAGTAACTGAGATACCGAGAAAGTGATGAATGGGACCAAGGTCCTTCATGGCAAACTCACGAGCCATGGAATTGGTGATGGTAGTAAGAAAGATAAGGAGGATGCAGTGAGAACAATATCATCGACATAGAGAATAAGATACACCATGTAAGGACCTTGATGGAAGATGAAAAGAGAAGCATCAGATTTGGATTCGGTGAACCTGATGGAACGAGCGAAGGATGCAAAGCGTTGGAACCAGGCACGGGGCGCCTGTTTGAGCCCATATAAGGATTTGAGGAAACGACAAACGTGAGTGGGATGACGAGGATCAATGAAACCAGATGGTTGCTGGCTATACACTACCTCATCAAGATGACCATGAAGGAAGGCATTTTTTACATCAAGTTGATGGATAGGCCAAGATTGTGAGATGGCTAGAGAAAGAACAATACGAATAGTGGTCGGTTTGACGACAGGGCTAAATGTTTCATGAAAATCAACCCCCGGTTGTTGAGAGAAGCCACGAACAACCCAACGAGCTTTGTGACGTGAGAGAGAGCCATCGACATTATATTTATGACGGAAGATCCACTTTCCACTCATAATATTTGCCCCAGATGGCGGAGGAACCAAGACCCATGTTTTATTGAGTGTAAGAGCATCAAACTCCTCCTGCATAGCTTGGCGCCAATTGGGGCCCCGAAGGGCTATAAGATAGTTATGAGGAAGAGGGGAAGAGGCTAGAGCTGAAAGGTTGAGGCGGTCAATGGGTGGTGGGAGGCGACCGGTAGTGGCGCGTGTGCAATGAAGAGGTGCAGGAGGTGGCGGCGGTGGAGCTGGGGGCGAAGATGTGGTAGGAGGGTTGGCTGGAGTGGCAGGGGCAGTAGCCGGCGTGGCAGGAGGGGTAGCCGGCGTGAGTGGTGTAGGTGGCATGGAGGGGGAGGGAGGGTCCAGCGTTGGAGAGTGGGGACTAGGGGGTGCATGCGTAGCTGGTGTAGGGGGTGCATGCATCGTGGGTATAGGTGCATGCATATCAGATGCGGATGGAGAAGAGGTATGTCTAATGGGTACATTAAAAATTTCAGTGCAACGGGGTGGAGTAGGAGATGGTGATGGTTCATATGGAAAAGTGGACTCGTCGAAAACTACGTGGCGAGAAATAATGATACGACGAGTGGTGAGATCAAGACATCGATAACCTTTGTGTCGAGAGGGATACCCAAGGAAGACACATTTTGTGGAACGTGGAGAGAGTTTGTTAGCGGATGTAGAGGTGGTATTTGGATAACATAGGCAGCCAAAGACACAGAGGCTGTTGTATGGTGGTGTAGTACCTAAGAGTAGAGTATATGGAGTGAGAAAATTGGTAGACGAAGTGGGACGAATATTTATGAGGAAGGTGGCAGTGTGAAGAGCTTCAGCCCAAAAGGATGGTGGGAGAGAGGCTTGAATGAGAAGTGTGCGGATGACATTATTGGTGGTGCAAATTGCTCGTTCGGCTTTGCCATTTTGTTGAGAGGTATAGGGACAAGAAAATCAAAAGGTGATACCTTGGGAAGCACAGAAGGAGTCTAACTTGGTATTATCGAATTCACGACCATTGTCACTTTGGATGGCAACAATGGGTAGGTCAAACTGGGTGCGGGCATAGGCATGAAAAGTAAGAAATGTGGCATAAACATCGGATTTTTTTCGAAGAGGAAATGTCCAAAAGTAATGAGTATAATCATCAACTATCACAAGATAATATAGATAACCAGAAGTGCTGGGTACAGGAGATGTCCAAAGATCACAATGTAGTAAAGCAAAGGGTTTAACAGTATATGAAGTCGAAGGATAAAAGGGCAATCGAACATGACGTCCAAGTTGACAAGCATGACATATATATGGTGTAACTCTAGAAGATGGAACATTCTGATGGTGGCGGAGACGCTTCATGGTGTGATAACCGGGATGACCCAAATGACGATGCCAGATGTCGAGGGAGACGGTGATGATGTGAGCTTCGGGTGGCGATGGTGGACATACGGAGTAGAGTGGTCCGGAGCTATTGCATCGAAGAATCTCGATCCGAGTAGGAAGTGCCTTCACAGAAAAACCCCAAGGGTCAAACTCAATAGAAACATAATTATCAGTTGTGAGTTGACGAACAGAGAGAAGATTCTTGATTATGTGAGGAACAACGAGGACATGATTTAAATAGAGAGGTTGAGACAGAGAGGGTAGAGTGTGGGAACCAATATGAGAGATAGGTAAGGAAGCACCATTACCGGCGGTGATTGTGTGAGCATTAGAAGGGGTGTAAGTGGAGAGTATACCAGGGTTAGATGCCATGTGGGAGGATGCACCGTAGTCCATGTACCACTCTTGGTTGCCGGGGAGTTGCATGTTGTTGAGCGCGGTGATGAGAGCCGGGTCGACCTGCTGCTGATTAAAGTTGTTGTAGGGTGTTGCATGGTTGCTCATGCTGTAGTCGGAAGGTGCTGCCGCGTGGCCGTGACCGTAGGCCGCATAGGCTTGGGGCGAGGGCACAGTGGGTCGAGGACCGAGGACCCGCAGAGCTGAGGGGAGCCAGGGGCGAGGCGACCAAGCTGGAGGAGATGCTTGAGGTGTTGATGAGATGATGACGACTGCTGTTGAAGATGAAGGCGAGTAGGCTGGACGGTCCAAGGGTTGTACATCCAGGGAGTGTCACGGCGGCCTCGGCCGCGGCCACGGCTGCTGGTGTTGCTTCCCCCACGTCCAACAGAGAAGGATGGGGAGCCGCGACGATCATTGGAGAAGTTGCATCCATCATTGGGAGGTGGAGCGCGTTCGCCACCGGCGTTGGGAAGGACACTGTTGCCACTGGCGCACAAGGCGGTAGTGGCAGAATTCTTGGCGTCGGTTTTCTTCTGGGCTTCTTCAAGAATGAGGGTAGAGCGAGTTTGAAGGAAGGACGGGAATGACACTTGTAACGGCAGGAACAAGCGTAGATGGGAATACTGCTCGTTGAGTCCACGGAGCAAGGTGAGCACGAGAGTGTCGTCGGTGACCGGCTGACCAACATCATCGAGAGCATCGGAGAGAGACTTGAGCTTTGCACAATAGTCGGAGATTGTCATGTGCCCTTAAGTAGTATTGCGGAATTCAGCATCGAAAGCCAGGGCACGACTCTTCTTGTAGTCGCGGAAGAGGTTGGCTATGGCATCCCAAATCTGCTTTGCCATGGATCTGGGCTTCATGATGGTGCCGAAGAGCTCGAGAGAGATCGAGCCATATATCCAAGAGAGGACAGTGAAGTCGTCGCGGCCCCAATCAGAATTGGAGGAGGTGTCCGACGGGTTGCTCTCGGAGAGAACGTGCGCCGAGAGGCCGTAGCGGCCGAGAGCAACAAGAAAGAGCTCGCGCCACTTGGCATAGTTGGAGTCCTGAAGATCGAGGGTGATGGGGACGAACGTCTTGACGGAGGCAGCATATGTAGAGGCAGCAGGGGGAAGGACGGCCTTTCCTCGTTCATCGGCTTGGCCCTGGAGTTCTTCCTCGCGAGCCTGAAGCAGGGACTCGCGGTTCTTGAGTTCTTCTTCAAGTTTCTTGAGCTCATCAGCGGACGCCATGGCAAGGTGGGAGGGGTTGGGGTGTTGGAGCGATGCAGCGGCAGGGTATGGTGGAGGGAGAGGACGGCGGCTGCTGTTGCTAGGGCAAGGTAGATGCGGCGGTTGGGGTCTAGAGGAGGAGGATCAGAGTGCTCGATACCAATTAAGATTGATAAAACTGGGCGGCTTGATGCCTGCCTCGGTTCAGCCCCTTCTTATATAATATACAGAAGAGTTACAGAGTTTGGTATAAATACAATGAGACTGTAATAAGGAAACTATCTATTTGGTGGGAGTTTAACTTGCACGCCAAGGTTATCATGAGCCGTCGGACAGTAGGTCTCTAACAGAGACAAACAAGTTTCCTACATTGCTTGGTATTATTCTAGATCAAATGGCTGTTCAAAATGGGAAAAATTCTAGACCTAAAAAGTTCAGTACAGAGAAGTTGGTAAGTTCTAAAGCAGCCTTTTAATCAAAGAAAGGGATCTATGGATCAGGAAGAAGTATAGAAACACTACCGCGCGAGCATATATATAACATTTTGGATCAGAAAAGGCTTGCGGTGGAAGAACTATGATGAACTATGAAGAACACACAGGAGCTTGAAAACCCTAATGCAGATCTGAGAAACGAAGGAAAGAACACTTACGGTTGCAGGTCTTCTGCGGAGGTCGCCGCCGTTCTCTCTGGACCCGTTCGGGTTGATGCAGCGGCAAAAGTCGACGGAGACGGAGATGAAGCACGGCGGCGGCAAAGCTCGAGTGGCAAAGGGTTTGCAAGAGGAAGAAGATGGAGCGAGAGAGGAGAATGAGAAAGCTGAGGCGTGCCTATTTATAAAGGAAAGATGTGAACAGACGGGCGCGAAAATCGAGGGGGACCGAATAATGGTTATCCAGCTACGCAGGCGCCTCGATTCTTGGGAGACATTAAAGATAAAAGATCCATTGGGATATGACGTCATGAAAGTTTTTTGCGTTTTCAAAAGATGACGTCACGGCGGGTTACAACAACTTCAACGAAGATAAGAAGATGGATTTTTGTCTAAGTATTGAAGATTGGCCAAGAACGAAGTTCAAAGTCAATCTGGGGCCTAATGTTGGGGATATTACTATCAGCATGACCCGCCCAGGAGGGGCCGGGTCAGCCCCAATGGCGGGTTACACAAGAAGCCCAGTAAACATTGAGATGATAGTTCATTAAATCTTATAGAAGGCCCAAAGGCCTGAAGGCGGATTAAGGCCCGATATTGTAAACCGCCGTATGTAAGGAAAGACTTGTAAAGAAAGGCATGTAAAGGAACTCAACGAGCCGGACGCGATTATGAGCCGACCAGGACTCTGTAGGTCACCAGGCGTCAACCTATGTATATAAGGGGACGACCCGGTGGCGGCTTAGGGCAAGAAACAACAAATCGATAACCAAGCCGGCGAGTTGAGCCTCTTGGTGATCGAAACCCCAGCAATACCAACCCTAACTAGACGTAGGCTTTTACCTTCATCGTAAGGGGCCGAACTAGTATAAAAACCCTCTCGTGTCCTTTGTCCCGATTAACCCCTTTAAGCTTCCTAGTGCGATGGCCCTACGACTAAGTCCTTGCTATAGGACATCTGTCGTGACAATTCCATGATAGTTGATTTTGTTCTAATACCTGGAATACTTGTCCAAGATGTTGTACATGTTCCTCGATGCTGGTGCTAAATACCAGTATGTCATCTACAAACACAAGGACATACTTCCTGATAGCAGGTGAATGGATGATGTTCATTGCAAATTGAAAATTGGCAGGTGCACACAAAGCCCAAAAGGGACCACTTTGAACTCAAAATGCCCATGGTGTGTTTTGAATGCTTTTTTGTATTCATCTTTTGGGGCCATTCTAATTTGGTGATATCCAAACCTGATATCAAATTTTGTAAAGCGAGTAGCTCCAGCTAATTCATCCAATAGATTTTCTACAACAGGCATCGGAAATCTGTCCTCTCATGTTATTGCATTAAGATGTTTGTAATCGACATAGTCTCCATGTCCAATCTACTTTCTTTACTAAGAGAAGAGGGGAAGCAAAAGGGTTTTGGCTCACTTTTATTGTCCCTTGCACTAGCATATCTTTGACTTGTCTCTCTATCTCATCTTTTTGTTGTGGTGTATATCTGCATTAACTGGTTAGGCCCTTAGGATGAAAATTGTCTTGTGGTCAAACACCCTTTGAGGAGTGGCGGTGTCCTTGTTGGGAAACATAGCATGCAATTTCAAAAAATTCCTACGCTCACGCAATATCTATCTAGGAGAAGCATAACAACGACAGGGAGAGATTGTGTCTACGTACCCTCATAGACCGAAAGCGGAAGCGTTTGTTAATGCGGTTGATGTAGTCGAACTTCTTCTCGTTCTGACCGATCAAGCACTGAACGTACGTCACATACGAATTATGCACACGTTTAGCTCTATGACGTCCCTCGAACTCTTGATCCAGCAAAGTGTCGAGGGAGAGTTTCGTCAGCACGACGGCGTGGTGACGGTGATGGTGATGTGGTCCGCGCAGGGCTTTGCCTAAGCACTATGCGAATATGACCGGAGGCGTAAACTGTGGAGGGGGTGCCACACACGGCTAACAATGTTTGTTGTGTGTTCTAGCAGTCCCCCCTCATATATATAGGTTGGAGGGGAGGATAGGCAGCCAACGGGGCACCCCAAGTAGGAGGAATCCTACTTGGGCGCCTCCCTATTCGCCCCCCTTCCATATTCATCCGGAGGGGGAAGGAAGGAGGAGGGAGGAGAGAAGGAAGGGGGAGGCCGAATTGCTCCCCTTCCTATCTCTCTTCCCCTCTTTCCTTCCCTCTTATTTGGCTTACATGGGGCGCACCAACCCCCTAGGGGCTGGTTGTCCCCTTCTTGGCCCATTAGGCCCATGTAGTTGCCGGGGGAACGCTGGAACCCCTTCCGGTGACCCGATATGTACCCGGTACCCCCAGAACACTTCCGGTGTTTGAATATCATCGTCCTATACATGAATATTTACCTCTCGACCATTTCGAGACTCCTCGTCATGTCTGTGATCTCATCCGGGACTCCGAACAACATCCAGTCACCAAATCACATAACTCATATAATACAAAATCGTCATCGAACATTAAGCGTGCGGACCATACGGGTTCGAGAACTAAGTAGACATGACCGAGACACCTCTCCGATCAATAACCAACAGCGGAACCTGGATGCTCATATTTGTTCCCACATATTCTATGAAGACCTTTATCGGTCGTACCATAATGACAACATACGTTATTCCCTTTGTCATCGGTATGTTACTTGCCCGAGATTTGATTGTCAGTATCTTCATACCTAGTTCAATCTCGTTACCGGCAAGTCTCTTTACTCATTCCGTAATACATCATCCCATAAGTAACTCATTAGTCACATTACTTGCAAGGCTTATTATGATGTGTATTACTCAGAGGGCCCAGAGATACCTCTCCGATACACCAAGTGACAAATCCTAATCTCGATCTGTTCTAACCCAAAAAACACCTTCGGAGATACCTATAGAGCATCTTTATAACCACCCAGTTATGTTGTGACATTTGATAGCACACAAGGTATTCCTCCAGTATCCGGGAGTTGCATAATCTCATAGTCAAAGGAATATGTATATGGCATGAAGAAAGCTATAACAATAAAACTGGACGATCAACATGCTAAGCTAACGGATGGGTCTTGTCCATCACGTCATTCTCCTAATGATGTGACCCCATTCATCAAATGATAACACATGTCTATGGTTAGGAAACTTAACCATCTTTGATTAACGAGCTAGTCTAGTAGAGGCTTACTAGGGACACGGTGTTTTGTCTATGTATCCACACATGTATCAAGTTTTCGGTTAATACAATTCTAGTATGAATAGTAAAAATTTATCATGATAAAAGGAAATATAAAATAACAACTTTATTATTACCTTTAGGGCATATTTCCTTCAGTTTCCCACTTGCACTAGAGTTAATAATCTAGTTCGCATCGCCATGTGATTTAACACCAATAGTTCACATCATTATGTGATTAACACCCATAGTTCACATCGCCATGTGACCAACACCCAAAGGGTTTACTAGAGTCAATAATCTAGTTCACATCACTATGTGATCAACACACAAAGAGCACTAATGTGTGATCATGTTTTGCTTGTGAGAGAAGTTTAGTCAACGGGTCTGCCATATTCAGATCCATATGTATTTTGCAAATTTCTATGTCTACAATGCTCTACATGGAGCTACTCTAGCTAATTGCGCCCACTTTCAATATGTATCCAGATCAAGACTCAGAGTCATCCAGATCGGTGTCAAAGCTTGCATCGACGTAACTCTTTACGACAAACTCTTTATCACCTACATAACCGAGAAACATTTCCTTAGTCCTCTTTAGGTACCTAAGGATAATTTTGACCGTTGTCCAGTGATCTACTCCTCGATCACTATTGTACCCCCTTGCCAAACTCATGGCAAGGCACACAGCAGGTATGGTACACAACATGGCATACTTTATAGAACCTATGACTGAGGCGTAGGGAATGACTTTCATTCTCTCTATATATTCTGCCGTGGTTGGGTTTTGAGTCTTACTCAACTTCACACCTTGAAACACAGGCAAGAACCCTTTCTTTGACTGATCCATTTTGAACTGCTTCAAAACTTTATCAAGGTATGTGCTTTGTGAAAGTTGTTGGAAATATGCCCTAGAGGCAATAATAAAAGCATTATTATTATATTTCCTTGTTCATGACAATAGTCTTTATTCATGCTATAATTGTGTTATCCGGAAATCGTAATACATGTGTGAATAACAGACACCAACAGGTCCCTAGTAAGCCTCTAGTTGACTAGCTCGTTAATCAACCGATAGTCATGGTTTCCTGGCTATGGACATAGGATGTCATTGATAACGAGATCACATCATTAGGAGAATGATGTGATGGACAAGACCCAATCCTAAACATAGCATAAAGATCGTGTAGTTCGTTTGCTAGAGTTTTGCAATGTCAAGTATCTTTTCCTTAGACCATGAGATCGCGTAACTCCCGGATACCGTAGGAGTGCTTTGGGTATACCAAACGTCACAACGTAACTGGGTGACTATAAAGGTAGACTACGGGTATCTCCGAAAGTGTCTGTTGGGTTGACACGGATCAAGACTGGGATTTGTCACTCCGTATGACGGAGAGGTATCACTGGGCCCACTCGGTAATGCATCATCATAATGAGCTCAAAGTGACCAAGTGTCTGGTCACGGGATCATGCATTACGGTACGAGTAAAGTGACTTGCCGGTAACGAGATTGAACGAGGTATTGGGATACCGACGATCGAATCTCGGGCAAGTAATATATCGATTGACAAAGGGAATTGCATGCGGGGTTGATTGAATCCTCGACATCGTGGTTCATCCGATGAGATCATCGTGGAGCATGTGGGAGCCAACATGGGTATCCAGATCCCGCTGTTGGTTATTGACCGGAGAGTCGTCTCGGTCATGTCTACATGTCTCCCGAACCCATAGGGTCTACACACTTAAGGTTCGGTCACGCTAGGGTTGTGAAGATATGTATATGCAGTAACCCGAATGTTGTTCGGAGTCCCGGATGAGATCCCGGACGTCACGAGGAGTTCCGGAATGGTCCGGAGGTAAAGAATTATATATAGGAAGTGCTGTTTCGGCCATCGGGACAAGTTTCGGGGTTACCGGTATTGTACCGGGACCACCGGAAGGGTCCCGGGGGTCCATCGGGTGGGGCCACCTATCCCGGAGGGCCCCATGGGCTGAAGTGGGAAGGGACCCAGCCCATAGTGGGCTGGGGCGCCATCCCCTAAGGGCCCATGCGCCTAGGGTTTAGGGGAAACCCTAAAGGGGGGCGCCCCCTTGCTTGGGGGGCAAGCCCCCCACCCCTTGGCCGCCGCCCCCCTAGGAGATCCATCTCCTAGGGCCAGCGCCCCCCCCTAGGCACCCCTATATATAGTGGGGGAGAGGAGGGACTTGATGCTACGGTTTTTGGTGCATCCCTCTCTCCCTGTTACGTCTCTCTCTCGCGTAGTACAGGCGAAGCCCTGCTACTGTGACGCCCTGCATCCACCACCACGCCATCGTGCTGCTGGATCATCACTAACCTCTCCTCCCCCCTTGCTGGATCAAGAAGGAGGAGACGTCTCCCGTCCCGTACGTGTGTTGAACGCGGAGGTGCCGTCCGTTCGGCACTTGGTCATCGGTGATTTGGATCACGTCGTGTTCGACTACATCATCCCCGTTCTTTGAACGCTTCCGCACGCGATCTACAAAGGTATGTAGATGCATCTGATGACTCATTGCTAGATGAACTCCTAGATGGATCTTGGTGAAACGAGTAGGAAATTTTTTGTTTTCTGCAACGTTCCCCAACAGTGGCATCATGAGCTAGGTCTATGCGTAGTTCTTCTTGCGCGAGTAGAACACAATTTGTTGTGGGCATGGATTTGTCAACTTTCTTGCCGCTACTAGTCTTTTCTTGCTTCAGCGGTATTGTGGGATGAAGCGGCCCGGACCAACCTTACACGTACGCTTACGTGAGACCGGTTCCACGGACTAACATGCACTAGTTGCATAAGGTGGCTGGCGGGTGTCTGTCTCTCCTACTTTAGTTGGAGCGGATTCGATGAACAGGGTCCTTATGAAGGGTAAATAGAAGTTGACAAATCACGTTGTGGCTTTCACGTAGGTAAGAAGACGTTCTTGCTAGAACCCTAATTCAGCCACGTAAAACTTGCAACAACAATTAGAGGACGTCTAACTTGTTTTTGCAGCAAGTGGTTTGTGATATGATATGGCCAAAGTTGTGATGAATGATGAATGATCTATATGTGATGTATGAGATGTTCATGCTATTGTAATAGGAATCACGACTTGCATGTCGATGAGTATGACAACCGACAGGAGCCATAGGAGTTGTCTTTATTTTTTGTATGACCTGCGTGTCATTGAGAAACGCCATGTAAATTACTTTACTTTATTGCTAAACGCGTTAGCCATAGTAGTAGAAGTAATAGTTGGCGAGCAACTTCATGGAGACACGATGATGGAGATCATGATGATGGAGATCATGGTGTCAAGCCGGTGACAAGATGATCATGGAGCCCCAAGATCAAAGGAGCTATGTGATATTGGCCATATCATGTCACGTTTATTATTTGATTGCATGTGATGTTTATCATGTTTTGCATCTTGTTTACTTAGAACGACGGTAGTAAATAAGATGATCCCTCATATTAATTTCAAGAAGTGTTCCCCCTAACTGTGCACCGTTGCGACAGTTCGCTGTTTCAAAACACCACGTGATGATCGGGTGTTTTATTCAGACGTTCACATACAACGGGTGTAAGACAGATTTACACATGCAAACACTTAGGTTGACTTGACGAGCCTAGCATGTACAGACATGGCCTCGGAACACAGAAGACCGAAAGGTCGAGCATGAGTCGTATAGAAGATACGATCAACATGAAGATGTTCACCGACGTTGACTAGTCCGTCTCACGTGATGATCGGACACGGCCTAGTTAACTCGGATCATGTAATACTTAGATGACTAGAGGGATGTCTAATCTAAGTGGGAGTTCATTATATAATTTGATTAGATGAACTTTATTATCATGAACATTAGTCTAAAATATTTTACAATATGTCTTGTAGATCAAATGGCCCACGTAGTCCTCAACTTCAACGCATTCCTAGAGAAAACCAAGCTGAAAGACGATGGCAGCAACTATACGGACTGGGTCCGGAACCTGAGGATCATCCTCATAGCTGCCAAGAAAGATTACGTCCTACAAGCAGCGCTAGGTGAAGCTCCCGTCCCACAGAACCAAGACGTTATGAACGCTTGGCAGACACGTGTTGACGACTACTCCCTCGTTCAGTGCGGCATGCTTTACAGTTTAGAGCCGGGGCTCCAAAAGTGTTTTGAGAGACATGGAGCATATGAGATGTTCGAAGAGCTGAAAATGGTTTTCCAAGCTCATGCCCGGATCGAGAGATATGAAGTCTCCGATAAGTTCTTCAGCTGTAAGATGGAGGAAAATAGTTCTGTCAGTGAGCACATACTCACTATGTCTGGGTTACATAACCGCTTGTCTCAGCTGGGAGTTAATCTCCTGGACGATGCGGTCATTGACAGAATCCTCCAGTCGCTTCCACCAAGCTACAAGAGCTTTGTGATGAACTTCAACATGCAGGGGATGCAAAAGACCATTCCTGAGTTGTTTGCAATGCTGAAATCAGCAGAGGTAGAAGTCAAGAAGGAACATCAAGTGTTGATGGTCAATAAAACCACTAAGTTCAAGAAAGGCAAGGGTAAAAAGAACTTCAAGAAGGACAGCAAGGAAGTTGCCGCGCCCGGCAAGCAAGCTGCCGGGAAGAAGCCAAAGAATGGACCCAAGCCCGAGACTGAGTGCTTTTATTGCAAGGGAAGCGGTCACTGGAAGCGGAACTGCCCCAAATACTTAGCAGACAAGAAGGCCGGCAAAACAAAAGGTATATGTGATATACATGTAATTGATGTGTACCTTACTAGTGTCCTTAGTAGCTCCTGGGTATTTGATACCGGTGCAGTTGCTCACATTTGTAACTCAAAGCAGGGGCTGCGGAATAAGCGAAACTGGCAAAGGACGAGGTGACGATGCGCGTCGGGAATGGTTCCAAGGTCAATGTGATCGCCGTCGGCACGCTGCCTCTACATTTACCTTCGGGATTAGTTTTAAACCTTAATAATTGTTATTTGGTACCAGCTTTGAGCATGAACATTGTATCGGGATCTCGTTTAATTCGAGATGGCTACTCATTTAAATCCGAGAATAATGGTTGTTCTATTTATATGAGAGATATGTTTTATGGTCATGCTCCTATGGTGAATGGTTTATTCTTTATGAATCTCGAACGTAATACTACACATGTTCATAATGTGAGTACCAAAAGATGCAAGGTTGATAATGATAGTCCCACATACTTGTGGCACTGCCGCCTTGGTCACATAGGTGTCAAACGCATGAAGAAGCTCCATGCAGATGGACTTTTAGAGTCTCTTGATTATGAATCATTTGACACGTGCGAACCATGCCTTATGGGTAAAATGACCAAGACTCCGTTCTCAGGAACAATGGAGCGAGCAACCAACTTATTGGAAATCATACATACTGATGTGTGCGGTCCAATGAGTGTTGAGGCTCGCGGTGGCTATCGTTATGTTCTCACCCTCACTGATGATTTGAGTAGATATGGATATATTTACTTGATGAAACACAAGTCTGAAACCTTTGAAAAGTTCAAGGAATTTCAGAGTGAGGTTGAGAATCAACGTGACAGGAAAATCAAGTTTCTACGATCAGATCGTGGAGGAGAATACTTGAGTCACGAATTTGGCACACACTTAAGAAAATGTGGAATAGTTTCACAACTCACGCCACCTGGAACACCTCAGCGTAACAGTGTGTCCGAACGTCGTAATCGCACTCTATTAGATATGGTGCGATCTATGATGTCTCTTACCGATTTACCGCTATCCTTTTGGGGCTATGCTTTAGAGACTGCCGCATTCACATTAAATAGGGCTCCGTCGAAATCCGTTGAGACGACACTGTATGAATTATGGTTTGGAAAGAAACCTAAGCTGTCGTTTCTAAAAGTTTGGGGATGCGATGCTTATGTCAAGAAACTTCAACCTGAAAAGCTCGAACCCAAGTCGGAAAAATGCGTCTTCATAGGATACGCAAAAGAAACTATTGGGTATACCTTCTACCTCAGATCCGAAGGCAAGATCTTTGTTGCCAAGAATGGGTCCTTTCTAGAGAAAGAGTTTCTCTCGAAAGAAGTAAGTGGGAGGAAAGTAGAACTTGATGAAGTGTTACCTCTTGAACCGGAAAATGGCACAACTCAAGAAAATGTTTCTGAGGTACCAGCACCGACTAGAGAGGAAGTTAATGATAATGATCAAGATACTTCTGATCAAGCTCCTACTGAAATTCGAAGGTCCACAAGGACACGTTCCGCACCAGAATGGTACGGCAACCCTGTCTTGGAAATCATGTTGTTAGACAACGGTGAACCTTCGAACTATGAAGAAGCGATGGCGGGCCCGGATTCCGACAAATGGCTAGAAGCCATGAAATCCGAGATAGGATCCATGTATGAAAACGAAGTATGGACTTTGACTGACTTGCCCATTGAACGGAGAGCCATAGAAAATAAATGGATCTTTAAGAAGAAGACAGACACGGATGGTAATGTGACCATCTATAAAGCTCGGCTTGTCGCTAAGGGTTATCGACAAGTTCAAGGGGTTGACTACGATGAGACTTTCTCACCGGTAGCGAAGCTAAAGTCCGTCCGAATCATGTTAGCAATTGCCGCATTTTACGATTATGAAATATGGCAAATGGACGTCAAAATGGCATTCCTTAATGGTTTCCTTAAGGAAGAATTGTATATGATGCAGCCGGAAGGTTTTGTCGATCCTAAGAATGCTGACAAGGTGTGCAAGCTCCAACGCTCGATTTATGGGCTGGAGCAAGCATCTCGGAGTTGGAACATTCGCTTTGATGAGATGATCAAAGCGTTTGGGTTTACGCAGACTTATGGAGAAGCCTGCGTTTACAAGAAAGTGAGTGGGAGCTCTGTAGCATTTCTCATATTATATGTAGATGACATACTTTTGATGGGAAATGATATAGAACTCTTGGACAGCATCAAGGCCTACTTGAATAAGAGTTTTTCAATGAAGGACCTTGGAGAAGCTGCTTATATATTAGGCATCAAAATCTATAGAGATAGATCGAGACGCCTCATAGGTCTTTCACAAAGCACATACCTTGATAAGATATTGAAGAAGTTCAATATGGATCAATCTAAGAAGGGGTTCTTACCTATGTTACATGGTATGAAATTGAGCTCGGCTCAAAGTCCGACCACGGCAGAAGAAATAGAAGAGATGAGTGTCATCCCCTATGCCTCAGCCATAGGTTCTATTATGTATGCCATGCTGTGTACCAGACCTGATGTAAACCTTGCCGTAAGTTTGGTAGGAAGGTACCAAAGTAATCCCGGCAAGGAACACTGGACAGCGGTCAAGAATATCCTGAAGTACCTGAAAATGACTAAGGAAATGTTTCTCGTTTATGGAGGTGACGAAGAGCTCATCGTAAAGGGTTACGTTGACGCTAGCTTCGACACAGATCTGGATGACTCAAAGTCACAAACCGGATACGTGTATATTTTGAATGGTGGGGCAGTAAGCTGGTGCAGTTGCAAGCAGAGCGTCGTGGCGGGATCTACATGTGAAGCGGAGTACATGGCAGCCTCGGAGGAAGCACATGAAGCAATTTGGGTGAAGGAGTTCATCATCGACCTCGGAGTCATACCCAATGCGTCGGGGCCGATCAAGCTCTTCTGTGACAACACTGGAGCTATTGCACTTGCCAAGGAGCCTAGGTTTCACAAGAAGACAAGGCACATCAAGCGTCGCTTCAACTCCATTCGTGAAAATGTTCAAGATGGAGACATAGATATTTGTAAAGTGCATACGGACCTGAATGTAGCAGATCCGTTGACTAAACCTCTCCCTAGGGCAAAACATGATCAACACCAGAATTCCATGGGTGTTAGATTCATCACAATGTAACTAGATTATTGACTCTAGTGCAAGTGGGAGACTTTTGGAAATATGCCCTAGAGGCAATAATAAAAGCATTATTATTATATTTCCTTGTTCATGATAATTGTCTTTATTCATGCTATAATTGTGTTATCCAGAAATCGTAATACATGTGTGAATAACAGACACCAACAGGTCCCTAGTAAGCCTCTAGTTGACTAGCTCGTTAATCAACCGATAGTCATGGTTTCCTGGCTATGGACATAGGATGTCAATGATAACGAGATCACATCATTAGGAGAATGATGTGATGGACAAGACCCAATCCTAAACATAGCATAAAGATCGTGTAGTTCGTTTGCTAGAGTTTTGCAATGTCAAGTATCTTTTCCTTAGACCATGAGATCGTGTAACTCTCGGATACCGTAGGAGTGCTTTGGGTATACCAAACGTCACAACGTAACTGGGTGACTATAAAGGTAGACTACCGGTATCTCCGAAAGTGTCTGTTGGGTTGACACGGATTAAGACTGGGATTTGTCACTCCGCATGACGGAGAGGTATCACTGGGCCCACTCGGTAATGCATCATCATAATGAGCTCAAAGTGACCAAGTGTCTAGTCACAGGATCATGCATTACGGTACGAGTAAAGTGACTTGCCGGTAACGAGATTGAACGAGGTATTGGGATACCGACGATCGAATCTCGGGCAAGTAATATATCGATTGACAAAGGGAATTGCATGCGGGGTTGATTGAATCCTCGACATCGTGGTTCATCCGATGAGATCATCGTGGAGCATGTGGGAGCCAACATGGGTATCCAGATCCCGCTATTGGTTATTGACCGGAGAGTCGTCTCGGTCATGTCTACATGTCTCCCGAACCCGTAGGGTCTACACACTTAAGGTTCGGTGACGCTAGGGTTGTGAAGATATGTATATGCAGTAACCCGAATGTTGTTCGGAGTCCCGAATGAGATCCCGGACGTCACGAGGAGTTCCGGAATGGTCCGGAGGTAAAGAATTATATATAGGAAGTGCTGTTTCGGCCATCGGGACAAGTTTCGGGGTTACCGGTATTGTACCGGGACCACCGGAAGGGTCCCGGGGGTCCACCGGGTGGGGCCACCTATCCTGGAGGGCCCCATGGGCTGAGGTGGGAAGGGACCCAGCCCATAGTGGGCTGGGGCGCCACCCCCTAAGGGCCCATGCACCTAGGGTTTAGGGGAAACCCTAAAGGGGGGCGCCCCCTTGCTTGGGGGGCAAGCCCCCCACCCCTTGGCCGTCGCCCCCCCTAGGAGATCCATCTCCTAGGGCCGGCGCCCCCCCTAGGCACCCCTATATATAGTGGGGGAGAGGAGGGACTTGATGCTATGGTTTTTGGTGCATCCCTCTCTCCCTGTTACGTCTCTCTCTCGCGTAGTACAGGCGAAGCCCTGCTACTGTGACGCCCTGCATCCACCACCACGCCGTCGTGCTGCTGGATCATCACCAACCTCTCCTCCCCCCTTGCTGGATCAAGAAGGAGGAGACGTCTCCCGTCCCGTACGTGTGTTGAACGCGGAGGTGCCGTCCGTTCGGCACTTGGTCATCGGTGATTTGGTTCACGTCGTGTTCGACTACATCATCCCCGTTCTTTGAACGCTTCCGCACGCGATCTACAAAGGTATGTAGATGCATCTGATGACTCGTTGCTAGATGAACTCCTAGATGGATCTTGGTGAAACGAGTAGGAAATTTTTTGTTTTCTGCAACGTTCCCCAACAAAAGTCCTGTCAAGTGTCTTGATCTATCTCTATAGATCTTGATGCCCAATATATAAGCAGCTTCACCGAGGTCTTTCATTAAAAAAATTCAAGTATCCTTTTATGCTATCCAGAAATTCTATATCATTCCCGATCAACAATATGTCATCTGCATATAATATCAGAATTGCTACATGGTCCCACTCACTCTCTTGTAAATACAGGCTTCACCGTAAGTCTGTATAAAACCATATGCTTTGATCACCTCATCAAAGCATATATTCCAACTCCAAGATGCTTGCACCAGTCCATAGATGGACCACTAGAGTTCGCACACTTTGTTAGCACCTTTAGGATCGACAAAACCTTCTAGTTGCATCATATATAACTCTTCTTTAAGAAATCCATTAAGGAATGCGGTTTTGACATCCATTTGCCAGATTTCAAAAAATGTGGCAATTGCTAACATGATTCAGACAGACTTAAGCACTGCTACGAGTGAGAAATCTCATCGTAATCAACACCTTGAACTTGTTGAAAACCTTTTGCGACAAGTCGAGCTTTGTAGATAGTAACACTACCATCATCGTCCGTCTTCCTCTTGAAGATCCATTTATTCTCAATGGCTTGCCGATCATGGGGCAAGTCCACCAAAGTCGACACTTTATTCTCATACATGGATGCTATCTCAGATTTCATGGCCTCAAGCCATTTATCGGAATCTGGGCTCATCATAGCTTCTTCATAGTTCATAGGTTTGTCATGGTCTTGTAACATGACTTCCAAAACAGGATTACCGTACCACTCTGGTGTGGAACGTGCTCTGTTCGGCCTACGAGGTCCAATAGTAACTTGATCTGAAGTTTCATGATCAGCATCATTAGCTTCCTCCCTAGTTGGTGTAGGCATCACGAGAACGGATTTCTCTGATGAGTTACTTTCCAATTTGAGAGAAGGTACAATTACCTCATCAAGTTCTACTTTCCTCCCACTCACTTCTTTCGAGAGAAACTCCTTCTCTAGAAAGGATTCATTCTTAGCAACAAAGATCTTGCCTTCGGATCTATGATAGAAGGTGTACCCAACAATTTCTTTTGGGTATCCTATGAAGACATATTTCTCCGATTTGGGTTCGAGCTTATCAGGCTGAAGCTTTTTCACATAAGCATCGCAACCCCAAACTTTAAGAAACGACAGCTTAGGTTTCTTGTGAAACCACAGTTCATATGGTGTCGTCTCAACGGATTTGGATGGTGCCCTTTTTAACGTGAATGCAGTTGTCTCTAATGCATAACCCCAAAACGATAGTGGTAAATCGGTAAGAGACGTCATTGATCGCACCATATCTAATAAAGTACGGTTGTGACATTCGGACACACCATCCAGTTGGCGTGAGTTGTGAAACGATTCCACATTGTTTTAAATGAAGGCCAAACTCGTAACTTAAATATTCACCTTAGCGATCAGATCATAGAAACTTTATTTTTTTGTTACGATGATTCTCCACTTCACTCTGAAATTCTTTGAACTTTTCAAATGTTTCAGACTTGTGTTTCATCAAGAAGATATACCCATATCTCCCCAAATCATTTGTGAAGGTTAGAAAATAACGATACCCACCGCGAGCCTCAACACTCATCGGACCGCATACATCGGTATGTGTTATTTCCAATAAGTCAGTGGCTCGCTCTATTGTTCCAGAGAACAGAGTCTTAGTCATCTTGCCCATGAGGTATGGTTCGCAAGCATCAAATGATTCATAATCAAGTGACTCCAAAAGTCCATCCGCATGGAGTTTCTTCATGCGCTTTACACCAATATGACCTAAATGGCAGTGCCACAAATATGTTGCACTATCATTTTCAACTTTGCATCTTTTGGCATCAATATTTGAATATGTGTATAACCACGATTGAGATTCAACAAACCATTCACATTGGGTGTATGACCATTGAAGGTTTTATTCATGTAAACAAAACAACAATTATTCTCTAACTTAAATAAACTAGTAATTATGTACGTGCAATGCACGTTTATATTAGGTAGGATATTAATTCACCCGCAAAAAGGTAGTATATTAATTGCATGTTATATTAGGTAAGATATATCTGTTCCACGATGTTATTTGGTAAAATATCAATTTTTTTACTGGAATGGTAGGATATTAATTACATGGCAGATTTTAAGGGATAGCATTGAGTCAAAACATGTTTATAACCAATGGCAGTGGTGGGTAATTAGAGTGGTAAATGTGTTTGATGCTCAACATTGGAGCGATTTGAACTGCTAGATAACATGATTTGGCGGTCGAGATGGTTTGGATCTATCCATTTGGGTCTTTTTATATTGGTATAGATAATCGTATTGCAATAAACATGATCCAATCATATTCATGCTCAACGCAAACACCAAATAACATTTATTTAGGTTCAACACTAATCCTAAAGGTAGAGGGAGTATGCGATGGTGATCTTATCAACCTTGGAATCACTTCCAACACACATCGTTGCCTCGCCCCCAACTAGTCTCTGTTCATTTTGTAACTCCTGTTTCGAGTTACTAATCTTAGCAACTGAACCAGTATCAAGTACCCAGGGGTTACTATGAACACTAGTAAAGTACACATTAATAACATGTATATCAAATATACCTTTGTTTACTTTGCCACCCTTCTTATCCACCAAAGGGGCAGTTTCGTTTCCAGTGACCAGTCCCTTTGCAGTAGAAGCACTCAGTTTCAGGCTTTGGTCCAGCTTTGGGCTTCTTCCCGGGAGTGAAAACTTGCTTGCCATTCTTCTTGAAGTTCCCTTTCTTTCCCTTTGCCTTTTTTCTTGAAATTAGTGGTCTTGTTAACCATTAACACTTGATGCTCTTTCTTGATTTCTACCTTCGCCGACTTCAGCATCGCAAAGATGTCGGGAATCATTTTCGTTATCCCTTGCATATTATACTTTATCACGAATTTCTAGTAACTTGGTGATAGTGACTAGAGAACAATGTCAATCACTATCTTATCTGGAAGATTAACTCCCACTTGATTCAAGCGATTATAGTACCCAGACATTCTGAGCACATGATCACTAGTTGAGCTATTCTCCTCCATCTTGTAGGCAAAGTACTTGTAGAGGTCTCATACCCCTCGACATGGGCATGAGTCTGAAATACCAATTTCAACTCTTGGAACATCGCATATGATCCGTGGCGTTCAAAACATTTTTGAAGTACCGATTCTAAGCCGTAAAGCACGGTGCACTAAACTATAAATTAGTCATCATACCGAGCTTGTCAAACGTTCATAACGTCTGCATCTACTCCTGCAATAGGTCTGTCACCTAGCGGTGCATCAAGGACATAATTCTTCTGTGCAGCAACGAGGATAATCCTTAGATCATGGATCCAGTCCGAATCATTGCTACTATCATTTTTCAACTTAGTTTCTCTAGGAACATATCAAAAATAAAATAGGGGAGCTATACACGAGCTATTGATCTATAACATAGATATGCAAATACTATCAGGACTAAGTTCATGATAAATTAAGTTCAATTAATCATATTACTTAAGAACTCTCACTTAGATAGACATGCCTCAAGTCATCTAAATGATCACGTGATCCATATCACCTAAACCATGTCCGATCATCACGTGAGATGGAGTGGTCTTCAATGGTGAATATCTCTATGTTGATCATATCTACTATATGATTCACGTTTGACTTTCGGTCTCTAGTGTTCCGAGGCCATGTCTGTACATGCTAGGCTCGTCAAGTTTAACCCGAGTATTATGCATGTGCAAAATTGTCTTGCACCCGTTGTATGTGAACTTAGAGCTTATCACACCTGATCATCTCGTGGTGTCTTGGCACGACGAACTATTGCAATGGTGCATACTCAGGGAGAACACTTATCCCTTGAAATTCTAGTAAGGTATCCTCTTATAATGCTACTGCTGTACTAAGCAAAATAAGGTGCATAAAAGATAAACATCAGATGCAATCAAAATATGTGACATTATATGGCCATCATCATCTTGTGCCTTTGATCTCCATCTCCAAAGCACCATCATGATTTCAATTGTCACTGGCTTGACACCTTGATCTCCATCGTAGCGTCATTGTTGTCTCGCCAACTATTGCTTCTACAACTATCGCTAACGCATAGTGATAAAGTAAAGCAATTACATGGCGTTTGCATTTCATACAATAAAGCGACAACCATAAGGCTCCTGCCAGTTGCCGATAACTTTTACAAAACATGATCATCTCATACAATAACGTATATCACATCATATCTTGACCATATCACATCACAACATGCCCTACAAAAACAAGTTAGACGTCCTCTACTTTGTTGTTGCAAGTTTTATGTGGCTGCTATGGGCTTCTAGTAAGAACCGTTCTTACCTACGCATTAAAACCACAATAGTGATTTATCAAGTTTGTTGTTTTAACCTTCAACAAGGACCGGCCGCAGTCAAATTCGATTCAACTAAAGTTGGAGAAACAAACACCCGCCAACCACCTTTATGCAAAACTAGTTGCATGTCTGTCTGTGGAACCGGTCTCATGAACGTGGTCATGTAAGGCTGGTCCAGGCCGCTTCATCCAACAATACCACCAAATCAAAATAAGACATTGGTGGTAAGCAGTATGATGATCACCGCCCACAATTCTTTGTGTTCTACTCATGCATATCATCTACGCATAGACCTGGCTCGGATGCCTCTGTTGGGAAACGTAGCATGCAATTTCAAAAAAAAAAATTCTACACTCATGCAAGATCTATCTAGGAGATGCATAACAACGAGAGGGCGAGAGTGTGTCTATGTACCCTCATAGACCGAAAGCAAAAGCGTTTGTTAACGCGGTTGATGTAGTCGAACTTCTTCTCATTTCGACCGATCAAGCACCGAACGTACGTCACCTCCGAGTTATGCACACGTTCAACTTGATGATGTCCCTCGAATTCCTGATCCAGCAAAGTGCCGAGGGAGAGTTTCGTTAGCACGACGGCGTGGTGACGGTGATGGTGAAGTGATCCGCGCAGGGCTTCACCTAAGCACTACTCTAAAATGACCAGAGGCCTAAACCGTGGAGGGGGGCGCTGCACACGGCTAACAATGTTTGTTGTGTGTTCTAGCGGTCCCCCCTCATATATATAGGTTGGAGGGGAGGAGAGGCAGCCAAGGGGGCGCCCCAAGTAGGAGGAATCATACTTGGGCACCTCCCTATTCGGCCTCACCCCTTCCATATTCATCCGGAGGGGGAAGGAAGGAGGGGGAGGAGAGAAGGAAGGGGAGGCCGAATTGCTCCCCTTCCTTTCTCTCTTCCCCTCTTTCCTTACCCCCTTATTTGGATTACATGGGGTGCACCAGCCCCCTATGGGCTGGTCTGTCCCCTTCTTGGCCCATTAGGCCCATGTAGTTGCCGGGGAATCCCCGGAACCCCTTCCGGTGACCCGATATGTACCGGGTACCCCCATAAGACTTCCGTGTCCGAATATCATCGTCCTATATATGAATATTTACCTCTAGACCATTTTGGGACTCCTCATCATGTCCGTGATCTCATCCGGGACTCTGAACAACATTTGGTCACCAAATCACATAACTAATATAACACAAATTGTCATCGAGCGTTAAGCGTGCGGACCCTACGGGTTCGAGAACTATGTAGACATGACCGAGACACCTCTCCGGTCAATAACCAACAGCGGAACCTGGATGCTCATATTTGTTCCCACATATTCTACGAAGATCTTTATCAGTCATACCGTAATGACAACATACGTTATTCCCTTTGTCATCGGTATGTTACTTGTCTGAGATTCGATTGGCGGTATCTTCATACCTAGCTCAATCTCGTTACTGGCAAGTCTCTTTACTCGTTCTATAATACATCATCCCATAACTAACTCATTAGTCACATTGCTTGTAAGGCTTATTATGATGTGTATTACCGAGAGGGTCCAGAGACAACAAACACCTTTGGAGATACCTGTAGAGCATCTTTATAATCCCCCGATTATGTTGTGACGTTTGATAGCACACAAGGTATTCCTCCGGTATCGGGGAGTTGCATAATCTCATAGTCAAAGGAATATGTATATGACATGAAGAAAGCTATAGAAATAAAACTGAACGATCAACATGCTAAGCTAACGGATGGGTCTTGTCCATCACATCATTCTCCTAATAATGTGATCCCATTCATCAAATGACAACACATGTCTATGGTTAGGAAACTTAACCATCTTTGATTAACGAGCTAGTCTAGTAGAGGCTTACTAGGGACACATTGTTTTGTCTATGTATCCACACATGTATAAAGTTTCTGGTTAATACAATTTTAGCATGAATAATAAACATTTATCATGATATAAGGAAATGTAAAATAACAACTTTATTATTGCCTCTAGGGTATATTTCCTTCAGTCTTGGACTAGGGGATACTCACCATGTCGTCTCCCGACCAGTGGGTCGGGCCGAGGACCCCCATGATGATTCACTAATGGGCGACTTCGGGCAGCCCATGCCGAATACAAGGAGGATTCCAAAAGACTTGGCACACAAGACAAGGACTCCTCTAAAGCCTAGGCATACGATGCATATATAAACCGAGGCCAGGCTAGTCAATAGATGATCTCATATTCATTACTAGAATCTCGAGGTAGATACCTGTACTATGTACTATCCTTATATCAATAAAATCAAAAGTAGGACGTAGGGTATTATCTCCTTGAAAGAGCCCGAACCTGGGTAAAATCCGGTTTCCATGTTACCATCACTCCAAGATGCCCAGTTTACACTACAAAAGAAATACACTTCTGTGATGATACGTGTTTGTCACAGTAGGTCACTTTTTTAGTCATGCATGTACATCCATGACAAATTTATGATAGAATCAAGATAGTCATACATGTGCTGTCGTAGAAGTGTTCCATGACATTACCAAAATTATCATCACGGAAGTGTCCAATTCCATGACGATAAATCACGCGTCACAGAAGTGCTTTCGTCAAGGGTGACCGACACGTGGCATCCACCGTAACGGCACGCCGTTAAGCTATCGGGTTGGGTTTTGGATCCGATAACCCGTTAACAGCCCTGACCAATGGGGATTTTCCACGTGTAAAATCATCATTGGCTAGAGGAAACACATGTCGGCTCATCGTCGGGACAGATGTCATCCACTCACTGGACAGAAGGCGCCTATGATACGTCCACACGTGGCACGGCCCAACAAGTTTAAATGGGCCGGCCCAACTAAAGGCCCACAAGATTTTGCGGACCATAATGGGCCAGCCCAGCTAAAGGCCCATGAGATTTTGCGGACCATAATGGGCTGGCCTAGCTAAAGGCCCACAAGATTTTGCGGGCCATAATGGGCCAGCCCAGGTAAAGGCCCACAAGATTTTTGTGTGCCGTAATGGGCCGGCCCAGGTAAAGGCCCACAAGATTCTTGCAGATCATAATGGGCCGGCCCAGCTAAAGGCCCATGAGATTTCGCCGACATTAATGGGCCGACCCAGCTGTAGGCCCACAAGATTTTGAGTACCCTAGTAGGCCGGCCCATTAACTGCCTGCCATGTTTTGGGCCAAATGCCGGCTCATATTTGATCCGGTCCATTATTGGCCTGCCACGCTCCGGGCCTAATAGTGGCCCATATGAGATCCGGCCCGTTAAAGGCCTACCACGTTCTGGGCCAAATTACGGCCCAGATCAGGTCCGACCCTTTAAGAGGCTTTGGGCTCAATTATGGCCCATGTCAGATTCGGCCCGTCAACTAGACACTATGCTTTTGGGCCCACTTGCTAAAGGCCCACTTAGTAATTTGGCCTGATATTAGTTTTGCCCTGTTAAGGGCCCGTTTAACATTTCAGCCCTATATTAATTTCAGCCTGTTAAAAGCATGCCATATAGTTGGGCCTAACTACGGCCCGGTTTGCATCTGGCCTTCTCGCAGCCGATATCTGATTGGGCCAAACAAGGACCAAGACAATTTTTTAGCCAGTTAAAAGCCCGTGATTTCATTCGCACAATCATGGGCCAGGGTTCATTTCGGGCTGCTGCCGGCCCGTGAGCCGTTCGGCACGTTTCAGGCCCAACCTACATCGTGATTGCATGACGGCCCGATTATGTACCGTAATTTTACAGTTTGGCCGGTTTACTGCGAAGACAGGATATATATACAGTAAAATAACTGCAGCATCGTGAATAAGAAAAAACCTAGACTATACAATAAAGAAATTACGGCATATTACATCCACTGGGCATCAAAGTTTGCCACTATGATAATAAAGCACAAGCAGACAACAGATTACATACACTGGGCATCAAAGATCACCACCAGTGCAAATAAACACGCCGACAAAATAATATACAAAACCGACAGCACTTCAATAGAGTTCAGGAAAGGTTAGCCCTGCTGGGGAGCTGCAGCGCAAGCAGCTGAGCAAGATGATGAGAGTGCGCTTGTTCAACACTTATATCTTCCTCACTCTGAAAGATAAACAAGCAGACAGATGACAGGTTTTGCACATAAAAGTATCAGTGCTGACAATTCATCACATTTCTTACTAACGAATAAAGTGACACACTTTAAATTTGCATTAACACAATATGGTATTGTTCAGGTCAAGACATGGCAGGAAATGACATTGTGAAGGAGTTGGCAGCTTCACGACACCACTGGATTACAGATCAAGAACTCATAAGTATCAATGGTTAGTGTGCTATCAATTTATACCTTTTCAGATTGGCAAATAAAGAGACGGTTTAAATAATAGTAGAATGATATGACATTGTTCATAGTTAAGACATTGCAGAATATGACATTGTGCTGTAGTGGGTAGGTTCACCACACCACTGGATTACGGATGAAGAACAGAAGCATACATGCAGTGCAAAAGAAGATCACTTGCTCTATATAGTTTAATTTACATGGTATGAAGAAGGAACTTGGTTGTACAACTGAAAACTTAAATTGAGAAAGGACAAACTTTTGTTTATGAACTACATATAATAAACTTTAAACAAGCAATTTGACGCAAACACCAAAAATAAACAGCTGTTGCAGTCATGCCTAACCAAATATATACAACAAAGTTTGAAGGCTTGAGATGGAGAAACTTACATTATTGGTGAAGACAGGCTCTATAAAGGCCTTGTCCATGCTCATGGGGGGGGGGGCAATTCAAGAAGTTTACCATAGAATCTTCTTCAAAAGCATTGCCTTTATTCTACATTTTGTTAAGAGTAAATATAGATGTGATAATATACGAAAAAATGGAGAATATTTAAGATAAGATGAAGAGTGATGCTACATAACCAAGTAGCTATAAATGTAAGTTCAGCGATACAGGCAAAAGGTACAGCCAAGAGCAATGCACAACTAAACTTCTTCAGTACCAACCTTATGGTAAGAGTAAATATAGATCTGATGTGTAGAAAATGGAGGGCAAAGGAAAATAAGCTGCAGAGTGATGGTACATGAGCAACTACCTGTCATTATAAGTACACTGATAAAGGACATCATGTACTTACAAGAACAATGCAGAGCTAAAAAACATTGGCATTGGATATATTCTACACTAATGTAACCATTCATACAGATCAGATAATTTGGAGCGAACAATTGATAAGGAAGCTATCATGCATACTGCTGTCACATAATGAACCAGGTATGTATGCAAGTACAGTGATACAGGACAATAGGTACTAATAAGAGCAAAGCAGCGGGCAACATATTTGCGATATATTGTTGTTCTTGTCAAACCGGAATTCTTCTTCGAGCAGATTTCCTGCAAAAAAGATCCGTAAGGCACATGCGGAGAAGTAGAAGTTTAAATTGTCGTGTGATTTCATAGACAGTACCTCATCCTGGGAATGAGACCAGTGCATAACAAGGTTTTTCCATTCAATGTCTTCTAAATTTAGCACAGGAGACTTCACCGAAAATTCGTTTATAGACTTGCCATCAAAGTGCGATTTCCTAAGGTAACATCGATACTACTGCAATGCTTCCTTGAAAAGCACAAGCAAGCTTTGCTCATCATGACTATCTAGATTGACCCTCGCCTAGTTACAACAATGTAATGTAAATCATTGATGTGTTCAATCAGCAGAAAACAGGAAAATGATAACCATGAATAATAGCACTTACATGTAAGTTGGACAGGAAGATGTGAAAATGGTGTTTGTCTTCACAATAATCTTCCCATGATGGGAATAGATGCACGTAGTCCCTAACAACATTGAAAGCATTGTCTTTTAAACTGGGAATAAATGGAATGGGGTTCCAATCTGCAAGAATTGGCCGTCTCTGCAGTTGGGATAGGTGTTCGGCCGGTGGACTTGCTGTACTTTTTGCTGGAGTGGGATTTTTCTGTGGTACAGCTAGTGCTATGACAAATGAAATTGGTATACCTTTTGCTGGAGTGCAGGTCCTGCGTGGTGGGGCTAGTGGTGTGGCCAGTGAAGTATGGGTACAGTCTGCTGGAGTCGGTCCTACGTTTTGCGTCACTGGTTGTACAACCAATATAAGTGGGGTGTTGTCTGATTTCTCCGGCACCACCACGTTTTTCAAGGACTTTGCTGGTGCTCCTTCAGGTTCGGCAATCACCCTCTTCCTTTTTGATGTCTGATGCACAAGAACATCATTTGAGTGTAAAAACATGGTATGATGACAGATGGAATATGTATTGATAATGGATGGGCGTGGCATCTCGACATATATGATGAGTAAACTAAGCAGATGGCGGTGCAACAAGGTAGAAGAAATGCAAGACAACATATGCAAGATACACGCAATCAATAAAACCTTGCCAAATTAGAATAGGCACCTTGATGGGTGAACAGGACATGCCATCTGCCTTTGACTCCTCGAGGTTAGAATAGTCATTAGGATGATATTCTGAACAAGAATCAACAGGTGGGGAGCGTACGAGTTTCATTGCTTCCAGAATGGCACTCAATGCCTTGCTGCCAATTTTGTAAGTCATTGCAGTGTTCCACAATATTCTTCTGATGCGCGGATTCTAATATTCACTGTAATTGCCTATAATATCCGAGAACCATGAAAACACAAATAGTTGTGAGATTATCTTTGTAATGCAGATGATATTCTAATATAGGGGTGCCCCTGTAAACACTTGTGTGCTATCACTGGATTCTGATGAGAGAGCTCATGTGTGCTGTAATATGGTGCGTGCATTTATATAATCTGGCACAAGTACACAAAAAATAGGCTCCAGAAGTAAGGATAGCTGGTAGATGATAGGTTCATAATATACTGTATAGAGAGTTTATTGCCAAACCATGATAACAAGAGCACACAGCAACTAGGCAGATCATAGGGGCTGTTTGGTTTTAGGACTAGCATTGCCACACTTTGCCACACATTTTTGCCAAACTTGACTAAGGTTAGTTCATCAAAATGAGAGCCACAACTTGGCAAGCCTAAGGGAATCTTGCCACACTTTCTGTGTGTATGCCATGTGGGGTCCAAGTGTGGCTTGCCTAAGATGTGGCTTGAACCAAACACTCACCTAAGTTGGTCAAACTTGCCTAACCTCAGGTGTGTCAATCTTTGGCAAAGTTAGTCACAAACCAAACAACCCCATACTGTACATAACAGGGGTACACCATAACCAGGATATATAAATCGGGAAAGTGGAACTGGCTGGAAATTACGGTGTTGTATTGCCGCTAGTAATTGAAAGCCTATCGATCACGTACATGCCAACTCTATCAGCTGTTGACTGCAGAGGTCCCTGCTCCCCTTCCTGACAAGGAACATACTGTGCTTCCCATACAGAACACCGCACGGGCCACCGGCCAAACCACCGGCCCCACCGCCTGTGTTCCTCCGCCACCCCCACCCCTGCCCCCACCCGCGTCGAGTTTTCTTCGTTCGACGAGGCCCCACCACTGCCCCCACAACCACCGTCCCCACCCAAGCCCCTTCGATCGCACCGGCGAACTCTGGCGAGCTCTAAAAAATTGACTGACCCAATTTTGAAATTTAGTCTACTGTGATTCAACTAGAGTGGAATATAGAAGGGGAAAACCATAAGCATTGCGAGTATGGTGTTGAGCGTGCCATGGCGGATCTGAAGGTGCAAACCGGACAAAGGCAACTTCGCAACCAAGACAAGAAATTAGAGTAAAGCAGTGGCGATCTATTTTCTTGCTACGATAAATAAGTTGAGCAGATACGAAAGAGTACCGCCTCTGGTGCGGCGCCGTGTACGCATCTGCTGAGAATTTGACGGTGCTGCGGTAGCGATGGCTGTCGACGGCATGGAAGCAGATGTAGGAGGGTAGACAGTGGCGGCGGGGCGCGGTGGACGAGACGGTCGTAGGACCGGCGCCAGCAAGGTGGACGACGGCGGGGATGAAGCGAGAGGACGGGATGCAAGGATCCCGGTCCGAAGCCGTGGATGAGTGTAGGATCGAAAGTATGTCTAGAGGGGGGTGATTAGACTACTTGACCAAATAAAAACTTAACCTTTTCCCAATTTTAGTTCTTGGCAGATTTTAGCTATTTTAGGAAAAGTCAAGCAATCATCACACAATTCAAGCAAGCATGCAAAGAGTTTATTGGCAGCGGAAAGTAAAGCATGCAACTTGCAAGAATGTAAAGGAAAGGGTTTGGAGGATTCAAACGCAATTGGAGACACGGATGTTTTCCCGTGGTTCGGATAGGTGGTGCTATCCTACATCCACGTTGATGGAGACTTCAACCCACGGAGGGTAACGGTTGCGCGAGTCCACGGAGGGCTCCACCCACGAAGGGTCCACGAAGAAGCAACCTTGTCTATTCCACCATGGCCATCGCCCATGAAGGACTTGCCTCACTAGCGGTAGATCTTCACGAAGTAGGCGATCTCCTTGCCCTTACAAACTCCTTGGTTCAACTCCACAATCTTGTCGGAGGCTCCCAAGTGACACCTAGCCAATCTAGGAGACACCACTCTCCAAGAAGTAACAAATGGTGTGTTGATGATGAACTCCTTGCTCTTGTGCTTCAAATGATAGTCTCCCCAACACTCAACTCTCTCTCATAGGATTTGGATCTGATGGAAAGAAGATTTGAGTGGAAAGCAACTTGGGGAAGGCTAGAGATCAAGATTCATATGGTAGGAATGGAATATCTTGGTCTCAACACATGAGTAGGTGGTTCTTTCTCAGAACATATGAGTAGGAATGGTGTATGTGTTCTGATGGCTCTCTCTTTGAATGGAGAGGAGGTGGAGGGGTATTTATAGCCTCCACACAAAATCCAACCGTTACACACAATCTACCAATCTCGGTGGGACCGAATCAGAAAACTCGGTCTGACCGAAATAGTAAACCTAGTGACCGTTAGAAATTTCGGTGGGACTGAGATGCAACTCGGTAGGACCGATTCGGTTAGGGTTTGGGCATGACGTAATCTCGGTGAGACCGATTGCACAAACTCGGTGAGACCGAGTTCGGCAATTAGCTAACCAGAGAGTTGGTCAGGCAAACTCGGTGGGACCGACTTGCTCTTTCGGTGAGACCGAAAAGTTACAAGAAGGAAACATGGAGTTTACCTTGCATTCTCGGTGGGACCGATTCGCTCTTTCGGTGAGACCGAAAAGTTACGAAAGGGAAACAGAGAGTTTGCAAGCCCATCTCGGTGAGACCGAGATCCTTATCGGTAGGACCGAATTGCTAGGGTTTGGCAGTGGCAAATGACAAGTGAAACTCGGTGGCGCCGGATTGACAGAATCGGTATGACCGAGTTTGGCTTAGGGTTTAGGTCATTTGTGGATATGGAAAGGTGGTTGAGGATTTTGGAGCATATCACTAAGCACATAAAGCAAGAGGCTCATTAAGCAACACCTCATCCCTCCTTGATAGTATTGGCTTTTCCTAAAGACTCAATGTGATCTTGGATCACTAAAATATAAAATGAAGAGTCTTGAACTTTTGAGCTTGAGCCAATTCTTTGTCCTTAGCATTTTGAGGGTTCCACTTTCACATCCATGCCATGCCAATCATTGAGCTTTCCTGAAATAATCATCTTGGAATAGCATTAGCTCAATGAGCTATATGTTGTTATGAATTACCAAAACCACCTAGGGATAGTTGCACTTTCAATCTCCCCCTTTTTGGTAATTGATGACAACATATAGATCAAAGCTTCGACAAATAATAATAATCATGAAATACATCATCGCTTTGAGAAGTATGTGATAAGTAAGAGCTCCCCCTAAATTTGTGCATATTTTAAAATTTGCTTTGGACTGTAAATGCACAAGGAGTTAGAATCATGGGTTACTCTTCCATGTCACATACATCTTGGTGGAGCGCTCAAAAAAATGATAAGATTGAAATACATGCACTCATCACCAAGAATAGTGAATGATCACAAACGATAGATAGAATGATAATATTTAGCAAGCATTAAGCAACCATTAAGTGTAGCTTATGATCAAACACTTGATCATCGATGTCTCACGAATAATGACATAGTATCGCACACGCAAGCAACCAAAGTTCGAAAAACCACCAAATAAAAACAAGAGAGAATAAAAGAAACACTCTCTCTCGAAGCCTATGATCTATACATTTTCTCCCCCTTTGGCAACAAGTTACCAAAAAGTTCCTAGAAAATGCATAGTGCTAAGTCGACGCTCAGGCTTGATCTTCAGGTGGTGGTGGAGTCCGGAGCACGCCAAGGACGAAGCCTTCGGTAGAAGTGGTCAGAGTCGAGGCTGAAGTGGATGCTGGAGCTGGTGGAACGGAGGCTGTAGCTGGTGCAGACGTTGTAGCTCTAGTGTCAGCAACTGGCAGTGCAGACGACCTCGGACCTCGTGGCACCCTCGCAAAAGCATCAGTCGTGGTCCTGCCTCTCCTCTCATTCATGTCCTCCTGGAGCTGCTCCACGGTGGTCTGTATCTCAGTCACCTTGATGTCCATGTCATAGAACCTCTGTTCCATGATCCTCTCTAGGCTCGTCTGGTTCTGAGTCAGGGTAGCTATACTCTGCTCAATCTACAGGGTGGACGCTATAAGGTAACCGAGCTGCTCTTGTTTGGTCTTCAAGAAGTAATCAGATGCCTCCGCTTGAGTAGGCATCCTGGCAGCTTTCTCCTTCTCCGCCTTCTCCTTCTGAGCTTGTGCATGGGCAGATGAGGGTTCATTCTCAGTCATAACCACTTGGTTATCCTCAAAATCTGGATGGATGGGCAGGTGTTCCTTATCCAATAAATACACGCCCGTGCCCATCTTGGAGTTGATGAGCTCCTGAATCTGTGGGGCATACCCACAACTCCTCTTCTGGTCTGCAGCTGTCCTCTTGATTGTTTCCATAATGAGACTCATGTTCTTGAATTTCTGAGGCACGTCAAAGACATGAAGCAAGTTGATCGCGTGTCCTCTGATCATCTTGTGATCTCCAGATTTGGGCAGAAGGGTGTGCCTAAGGATCCAATTGATCGTAGGCAATCCTGAGAGCAGATAGTGCACTGAGCCAAACTTGAACGTGTCGAGCGCTTCATTCGGGATCTCCTTGTACATGTTGGACATGGAATTGTGATCCATCTTTTTCTTGGCATAAATTTCCAAGTCATCAGCTTGCTCCTCTGGGGCATTGATCAACTTCGCCCATTCTTCAACAGTGGATTGGTACCTTGTACCCTATGGCATCCATGTGATCCTGCCATCCGGATAAAAGTGTGTTGTGGAGTAGAATTGCATGATCAGCTCCTTGTTCCACTTTGTGAGCTTCTGCCCAACAAAGTCTGCAACTCCACACGCACTAAAACTGTCAAATACACCGGGGTAGTACTCTTATTTGTCCTTGATGTAGATCCAGTCGACCCATCTCATGTCACAAACGATTGGCTTCTTATCAAGCAAAACAGTCTCATAGAAATCTTGCTGCTCCTTGGTATGAAATCTGTAATCCACGGCAGTCCTTCTCCTAGAAGCATACGGATTTGCTTCTCTCCATTTCCTCAGCCCTGAATCTCTCCTGAGCTTCATATCCTCAGCCACAGGATGAGCATCGTTGTGGTCTGGGATCTTGGGCTTGAGCTTCCTAAGGACACTCTCTTCCTCTTCTTCGATAGCTTCAGGCACTAGGGCCTTGTTCTTTTCCGCAGCTGGGATGCTTCGTGTGTTTCTCTTTGGTGCACTCTTAGGCTTAGATGCAGCCTTAGGTGCTTCCTTGGGCTTGGATGCAGCTGTTCCTGACCTTATAGCATCTCCCATGAGTTTGGCTGCCTTGGGTGCTGGTGCAGCAACCTCTTCTTCTTCTTCTTCCTCCTTATCTACCATGATGGAGGCCTTCCCAAGCACTCTGGCTACAGTCTTCTTTACTCTTTCTTTCCTCTTTTTGCCATCAGCAGCAACGGGCTCAACGGGAGCAGGCTTCATAGTTGAAGATCTAGCCTTTGACATGGGCTGCCTGCCTGCTGGCCTTATGATTTTCAGCCCTGGCTTTGTGCCTTGAGCTGGTTTAGCTCTCTTGGATGTGGCCTCTTCCTCTGCCACATAGTCTTCATCCTCAGAATCACATGTTCTCTTCTTCCTTTAACGTGTGGCAGCCTTAGGCAGATTGCTGGGGGTGCTCCTGCTGCCATCATCAGAAGAACTTGAGGGGCTAGTGCCCTCACTCATCACAACTTGCTGCTCGGACACATTCTGGCTGTCACTTTGATCAGACATGTTGCAAACTGACTGCTGACCCTGTGAATAGATTATGGATAAGATAGAGTGGATGAGCATCACAAAAAGCAGAGATTTTTGCAAAAGATTAATTCAAAAACTTAGTTTTAGTTTTCCACAGAAAGCATCTCGGATCTACCGATTTTCAAACTCGGTGACACCGAAGCAGTTTTGGCACCAGAACTGGTGAACTCAGTCAGACCGAGTCACAGTTCGGTGGCACCGAGACTGCTAGGGTTTCACAGAATTCCAAAATCGGTCGCACTGATAAGTTATTCTCGGTCAGACCGAGTTTCACTTGTGCAATGGCAAAAGCCAGATCGGTGGGACCAAGTTTTTCAACTCGGTGGGTCCGAGATGGTTTCGGCGGAAACCTAACCCTAAATTTTTTGAATTAAACCTAATCTACGAGATCATTGACTGGATAAGAGTGTTTCAATCGTGGCAAGAATCATGATGATCACAATGTGCTAGGAATCGGAGTGGAGAATAGCACAAAGATCGAGTCCATACCCTAGTTCGGCGGAGACTCGCTACGGCGGCAACAGCGGGGCAGAATTCCGTTGACAGCGGCGGAGACCAGCGACTGGAGGCTGCTGGCGGTGAGAAGACGATCCGGAGACCACGAAGGCAGAGCAGGCTATCGCGCGGGCGAAGAGGTTTCGGAGAAATTTCCGAAATTTTGCCCGTCACTATGTATAGCCCGACCCTGTCGGTGTGATCGAGTGGAACAACTCGGTGGCACCGAGATGCAAAACTGTGTGCAGTTATTGCAACTTGGTGTGACCGAAAAGTTCAAATTGGTTGCACCGAGATCGAAAACCTGGATCAACTTAATGAACTCGGTAGGACCAAAAATGGAGTATCAGTCAGACCGAGATTCATAAAGAGGTTTTGGATGTTTAAGTCTATGACGAATCGGGGACTCCGAGCGCTCCTCACACAGAGTGGTTCGAATCTGACTTGATCAAGTTTTGTGATGCAGCATGAATAGAGTTTGAGACAAGAAAAGCATAGATAGCTAGAGGAGGTTCTTAGGCATTCTTGTCCATCCACTTGGCAAAAGGCCAAACAATCAAAACAACAAGTGGATGTCCTCGAATGAGTAAAATATGCAACCAACATGCTCACACAATAAGATGGCAAATGAAATATGTGGCAAAGCATGCACAACCAATTCTAGCATCTATCAAGCAATTTGCGATGACTAGGTCATCTATATATGAGTATATTGACTTAGGAGTCAAGTGAGAACACTTGATCATAGGTCATACTCATCGTTTAAGCTCAAGTGGGGTTACCACTTTTACATAAAGCATTGTTGTATTCACATCTTTAGAGTTGCTTTAGCTCAAGTCTTAGAGTAAAGCTCCCCCTAGATGTGATATCCCCCCTAAGAGGGATGAACTAACCTTGGGTTTTGTCGCTGATGACTTCATGTAGATGTTGAAGATGTGGATGCTCAATGTAGATCACTTGGAGCTATCCATTTGAGTGAATTACACTTTCAATACCTACATGGGTTAGTCCCACAAGGAACAAACAAGGATATCCATAGACATAGAGTGATGCACACACAAGATGATGTCCATGAAAACTTTAGGTTACCTTGTCCCTTGTCTTACCAACAAGAGGGTTTGTGACTCCTTGAACTAGTGCAAGATGTGGAAGTTGATTGCACTTGTTCTTGCCAAAATGATAAGAGTGAAGTATGTTGGCGGAGTCACCCTCAAGAACTCTCTAGTTCTTCTTCTTTTGGATCCACACCATCTTGATGGGAATCCTTGGAGTTGTAGTCGTACTTGATGTAGTGGAACTTGAAGTAGTCTTGGGAATCCACTTGACTAAGGTCTTAGGAGCTTCTTCAAATGCATCAATCTCCTCTTGAAGCTTGTCCTTGCCTTTTTGCTTGTAGTCTTGTGGTGGAAGATCATCTTGAGCTTGTGTCCCCTTGAAAGAAGTGTCATACTTCTCTTGTTGAGGAACAAACTTTGTCTTGGGGTATTGATCTTCTTCCCATTCAACTCCATTGGCATTGAACTTTCGTTCAAAACCAACACCTTGATTCTTCCGGTGCATTCCTTGCTTGCGCACAATTTCCTCGAATTGCTTACTCCCGGCAAGGCTCTTGTACACTCCTTTCTCTATGATTCCCTTCTATAAGCTATTTTCTTGCTCAAGTGTAACTTGGCTAAGAGAATCATTAGTGGAATCAAGAGAACTACTAGAAGCAACAATATTGGATTTAGCATGATCATTGTTACTACTAGAGGAAGAATCTTTCTTGTTCTTGTTACTAGTCTTGACTTGAGGCATGTAGGTGGATAAAAGTAAATGCTTGGCAATGTGAGAAGAAATTTTCTTGCGGAGATCATCATTGATTGCTTTTAAGAACTCATGCTCTTGCTCAAGATTAAGCTTTTCAAAGCGTAGTTTCTCATGAGCTCTTAAAAGTTCTCGATGATCTTCGAAGATAGTTTCATGGGCTAACTTAAGACTGTTTAGTTCTTTAGTCAGAGCCTCAATCTTCTCCTTATCATTGTCATTCGTTTTAGCATGATTAATTGATGTTTCATCATAGTACTCATCACTAGAGTTGTCAACAAGCAAGTCATCGTCACCTAACAAGTCATCTTCATCACTATTAAAGTCAACATACTCGGGGTGTGTTACCTTAGGACCTTTGGCCATGAAGCATCTTCCAATTCCTTCATTTGGTGAGTCAAATATGTTGTAGGAGTTGGTTGACACAAGTGCTAGACCGGCAACACCTTCATCTTGAGTATCTTCGGAGTCGGAGTGATAACTTCTCTCGGAGTGGCTGTCGAAGTCGGAGCCGGATACCCATTCACCAACATGAGCTTGATGTCTTCGTTTTGTATAGCTCCTTGATGATTTCTCCTTCCTTTCCGAGTCCTTGCTTCTCCGTGAGTATCTTCGTTCATAACGATCATCTCTACTCCTTCTCTCTCTTGGTGGAGATTCTTTGCTTCTTCTTTTTGGAGAATCTTCTCTTCTCTTGTAGGGAGCCGTACACTCATTGGAATAGTGTCCGGGTCTTCCACAATTATAGCAGTTTTGCTCTCGACTAGAAGATCTTTTGTCATTGTAGGACCTTGACTTGAAGCTTCTATCTTTGTTTCTACTCTTGTAGAACTTGTTGAAGTTCTTCACCATTAAGCTCAATTGTTCATTGTAGTTTGGTTTCTCACTTGATGATGTGGGGACTTCACATGACGCTTTGTAGGCACCACTTGATTTATTGTGAAGTTCCTCTTTATCCTTGAGTGACATCTCATGAGCAACAATCCTTCCAATTACTTCCGTTGGCTTGAGATCTTTGTAGTTGGGCATCATTTGGATTAATGTGCACACGGTATCATATTTCCCATCCAAGGCTCTTAGGATCTTCTTGATGATGAATCTATCGGTCATCTCTTCACTTCCTAAGCCGGCAATCTCATTTGTGATGAGAGCAAGCCTAGAGTACATTTCAGCGACACCTTCACCATCCTTCATCTTGAACTTGTCAAGTTGACTTTGGAGCACATCCAACTTGGATTCCTTGACGGAGTCCGTACCTTCATGCATATCAATCAAAGTATCCCAAATTTCCTTTGCATTCTCAAGGCGGCTGATTTTGTTGAATTCTTCGGGGCACAATCCATTGAAGAGAATATCACAACCTTGAGCATTGTATTGCAACATATTCAACTCATCCGCGGTAGCTTCACGGTTTGGTTCTCTCCCATCAAAGAACTCACCTTGCAAGCCAACACAAACAATAGCCCATACGGCGGGGTTATGTCCAAGAATATGCATTTTCATTTTATGCTTCCAACTAGCAAAATTAGTGCCATCAAAGTAAGGACCTCTACGGTGATAATTTCCCTCGCTAGACGCCATACTCTCCTAGGTTGTGAAACCAAGGCTATGACCACCAAAAGCTATGGAGATCAAGGCAAATGGAGACCAAAGCTCTGATACCACTTGTAGGATCGAAAGTATGTCTAGAGGGGGGGTGATTAGACTACTTGACCAAATAAAAACTTAACATTTTCCCAATTTTAGTTCTTGGCAGATTTTAGCTATTTTAGGACAAGTCAAGCAATCATCACACAATTCAAGCAAGCATGCAAAGAGTTTATTGGCAGCGGAAAGTAAAGCATGCAACTTGCAAGAATGTAAAGGAAAGGGTTTGGAGGATTCAAACGCAATTGGAGACACGGATGTTTTCCCGTGGTTCGGATAGGTGGTGCTATCCTACATCCACGTTGATGGAGACTTCAACCCACGGAGGGTAACGGTTGCGCGAGTCCACAGAGGGCTCCACCCACGAAGGGTCCACGAAGACGCAACCTGGTCTATTCCACCATGGCCATCGCCCATGAAGGACTTGCCTCACTAGCGGTAGATCTTCACGAAGTAGGTGATCTCCTTGCCCTTACAAACTCCTTGGTTCAACTCCACAATCTTGTCAGAGGCTCCCAAGTGACACCTAGCCAATCTAGGAGACACCACTCTCCAAGAAGTAACAAATGGTGTGTTGACGATGAACTCCTTGCTCTTGTGCTTCAAATGATAGTCTCCCCAACACTCAACTCTCTCTCATAGGATTTGGATCTGATGGAAAGAAGATTTGAGTGGAAAGCAACTTGGGGAAGGCTAGAGATCAAGATTCATATGGTAGGATTGGAATATCTTGGTCTCAACACATGAGTAGGTGGTTCTTTCTCAGAACATATGAGTAGGAATGGTGTATGTGTTCTGATGGCTCTCTCTTCGAATGGAGAGGAGGTGGAGGGGTATTTATAGCCTCCACACAAAATCCAACCGTTACACACAATCTACCAATCTCGGTGGGACCGAATCAGAAAACTCGGTCTGACCGAAATAGTAAACCTAGTGACCGTTAGGAATTTCGGTGGGACTGAGATGCAACTCGGTAGGACCGATTCGGTTAGGGTTTGGGCACAACGTAATCTCGGTGAGACCGATTGCACAAACTCGGTGAGACCGAGTTCGGCAATTAGCTAACCAGAGAGTTGGTCAGGCAAACTCGGTGGGACCGACTTGCTCTTTCGGTGAGACCGAAAAGTTACAAGAAGGAAACATAGAGTTTACCTTGCATTCTCGGTGGGACCAATTCGCTCTTTCGGTGAGACCGAAAAGTTACAAAAGGGAAACAGAGAGTTTGCAAGCCCATCTCGGTGAGACCGAGATCCTTATCGGTAGGACCGAATTGCTAGGGTTTGGCAGTGGCAAATGACAAGTGAAACTTGGTGGCGCCGGATTGACAGAATCGGTATGACCGAGTTTGGCTTAGGGTTTAGGTCATTTGTGGATATGGAAAGGTGGTTGAGGATTTTGGAGCATATCACTAAGCACATAAAGCAAGAGGCTCATTAAGCAACACCTCATCCCTCCTTGATAGTATTGGCTTTTCCTAAAGACTCAATGTGATCTTGGATCACTAAAATATAAAATGAAGAGTCTTGAACTTTTGAGCTTGAGCCAATTCTTTGTCCTTAGCATTTTGAGGGTTCCACTTTCACATCCATGCCATGCCAATCATTGAGCTTTCCTGAAATAATCATCTTGGAATAGCATTAGCTCAATGAGCTATATGTTGTTATGAATTACCAAAACCACCTAGGGATAGTTGCACTTTCAATGAGAGAGGTCGATCTCCTGTAATGGATGGCGGCGTCGGGGTATCAGCTCCGGCATGGTGGAGGAGGAAGGGGGTGGATGGGGTGGCGGACGGCGGCGGGCGGAGGAGGGTGGGGTGGAGAGGGTGTTTTGGCGCCCACGGAGTACGAATGGGGAAAAGGGAGGTAGAGAGGATGGGGGAACCATGTATTCAGGGTGCGCTTGTCTCAAATGCGAGGAAATTTACAAACTTAGCCCCCGTTTCAAATTTCTACTACATCACAACAACGCTAGTCGGTTGGGGATAGGACGGTAATCTCGCATACACCGAATATTTGCCGACGAGAGTTTGTTTTTGGCGCCCACCGTGTATGAATATGAATCGGGGAGGGAGTCGATTTCGGCCGAGGACACACTGTGTTTTGGCGCCCACCGTGTATGAATCTGGGTGAGAGGCGGTTACGTCACGTTTGGGTGAAATTACAAACCTACCCCTATCGAAACCTATAGAAATCCAGCATATAGGCTTTGCGTGGCAGGGATAGGGAGTAGTGATTTCCATCTCGCAGATTTTGGTTTCAGGTGGTTACTGCGACTTTCCCCCCTTCGTTCAAATTTTGCAGAGTTCACGTTTACCGTGCCAACTCAATTCGAATCCCGTTTGTATTCTATTTTTTCGGGCGGGATCCATTTTCAATTGGAATTACATTCTATATACATCTTTTTTTATATATACTTTCAAAAGCACAACACCATTTATACATAAATATGGTTTACAAATGGCATGATCTCAGATTCATAAGGCTGTATCCATCAATTTGGATTTTCAAATATTTGAAACCACTTTATGTTGAATTCCAATGTATGCATTCCTCGCTAACTGTCTCCAATTAATGTGTGTTTCATGCGGGTTTTTTTACTTCTCAAACATGTATAATGTGTTTCACACACGCAACATATAGTGTAATCCCGTTTAGACATTAATTGCATATAAACCATGCATTGTTTGTAATTGAAGAATCTATGGATCACCAATACTGATAAACTATATAACATTACACGTGTGCCCAAATTCAAATGAATATGCATGTTTGATACACCAATTTGCGTTATGATATTATCGATGTCGTGATCTCCAATTTAAATATTTGAATCCCCTTTAATCCAGATATTCGTCTCATATAGCTATCACTCATGCTTATATAGGACTATCTCTCTGGACCTATACGCGTTCATCGTCTCTCAGGTATCTCTCGTGCTACCTGTATGTCGACAATGATCTTTTATCTTCGTAACACACTGACGGTACTCTCTCCCTCGACCTTCATCACTCTATCTCTCTCTAAGTATATCTCGCTCCCTGCTATGTGTCTCTAACTATGATTCTCCACGTGGAATCTCTTTCTCTCACACAAACACAAAACTTTGTCTCTTGGGGTCTCATTTCTCTCTACTATTCCCATGTGTGCCACTCGCACACCCCTCATACAGAGATGTCTTTCGCTCCTTAGATATGAGAACCTACGACTCTTCCTCTTCAATATCTGTTTCTCACACACAAACACAAACTCTATCTCCCAGGGTCTCATATTTCTCCATTGTTCTCTTGTATGTCGCTCACACACCCCCTCTCTCCCTAGAGATATCTTGCGTTCCCTCGTATGTCTCTCTAGCTATCACTCTCATTGTGAAATATCTTTCTCTCTCGCAGACACAAAACTCCATCTCGCCGGATCTCATTTCTCTCTGATATCTGTTTGTATGTGACTCACACGCACCCTCTCTCTATCTCTCGCACACCCACACACATAACCCAGCCTTCTGATCCACTCGACTCCTATCTCTAACGCACACTAGCTAGCATCTTTATCTTTCTATTTATCTGTTTCTCCATCAACCTTCTTTCTCGCCCTCACTCTTGATTCCTATCACGCACACTACATATGTTTCTCACTACATGCAGTCAAGTGCCCTCACACACACATATATAACTTCACCCTTTGAACCACCCGACGGTCATCTCCAACACCCAAACTAGCGGATGTCCCTCTAGCTAGCATCTCCATCTCTGTATCTATCTGTAGTTTCTCCATCAAAATTTCTTTCTCGCACGAAGTCTTGCTTCCTATCACCCACACTTTATATGTCTCTCCATACATATGCATTTATAGGTTGGTCTCTTTTGCACAATCGTTGCGCCTCACTCCCTCTGCTCGCCATAGATGCATGCTCCAACCCACGCCACTATCTATTAGAGACAAAAACACATGCTCAATTGTCGGGACTTCTTCCATACATTCTCACATGCATGCATATTTTCATACCGATCCGTCTCTCCCATGTCGTTGATCTTATGACATATGTCTTCTTTCTTTTATCTCGATCATGCGCGTGCGCACACACACACATCCCACGTATACATGTATACCTCTCACACATGCACGTTCAAGGTCTCTATGTCTCCATACGTAGTTAATTACCCTCAATCCTAATGCCACATCGAATCGTTCTCCTCTTTTGTGCACATAACTTCCGCCTGGATGGGTAAAACACACACTCACACTTAACAATCTCCTTCTAGCTACCCCCCCCCCCCCCCCCTCACTCTTCCCCTATATACCTGAAACCAATAAGACCATCCCTTAGTTTAATTCCCGCCTACATGCACCATCGATATATAGTAGTCTTCCTCGGTGTCTCTCAAACAAACACGTTCTCTCGAAGTCGACTCCTCTCACGCGCACACACCTTCTCTTCCCTCTCTACGAGCATTTTCTCTATCGCACCCCGTCGTTGGTGGCCTCTGCCATACACATCTCTCTATGATGAAAGCCATGCACACTTAAATTACATCCGCCACAGAGGACCCCGCGACAGACACACACGCACACACACACACGCACGCACCCCCCAACACACACACTAATACTCCATCTCTCTCTCACACACACACGCAAGCACGCACGCCCGCCCCCCACACACACTAAGACTCCATCTCTCTCCTGTTGGAAATATGCCCTAGACGCAATAATAAATTGGTTACTATTATATTTCCTTGTTCATGATAATCGTTTATTATCCATGCTAGAATTGTATTGATAGGAAACTCAGATACATGTGTGGATACATAGACAACACCATGTCCCTAGTAAGCCTCTAGTTGACTAGCTCGTTGATCAATAGATGGTTAAGGTTTCCTGACCATGGACATTGGATGTCATTGATAACGGGATCACATCATTAGGAGAATGATGTGATGGACAAGACCCAATCCTAAGCATAGCACAAGATCGTGTGGTTCATATGCTAAAGCTTTTCTAATGTCAAGTATCATTTCCTTAGACCATGAGATTGTGCAAATCCCGGATACCGTAGGAATACTTTGGGTGTGCCAAACGTCACACGTAACTGGGTGGCTATAAAGGTACACTACAGGTATCTCCGAAAGTGTCTGTTGGGTTGGCACGAATCGAGACTGGGATTTGTCACTCCGTGTGACGAAGAGGTATCTCTGGGCCCACTCGGTAGGACATCATCGTAATGTGCACAATGTGATCAAGGAGTTGATCACGGGATGATGTGTTACGGAACGAGTAAAGAGACTTGCCGGTAACGAGATTGAACAAGGTATTGGGATACCGACGATCAAATCTCGGGCAAGTAACATACTGATAGACAAAGGGAATTGTATGCGGGATTGATTGAATCCTCGACATCGTGGTTCATCCGATGAGATCATCGAGGAGCATGTGGGATCCAACATGGGTATCCAGATCCCGCTGTTGGTTATTGACCAGAGAACGTCTTGGTCATGTCTGCATGTCTCCCGAACCCGTAGGGTCTACACACTTAAGGTTCGGTGACGCTAGGGTTATAGAGATATTAGTATGCGGTAACCCGAATGTTGTTCGGAGTCCCGGATGAGATCCCGGACGTCACGAGGAGTTTCGGAATGGTCCGGAGGTAAAGAATTATATATAGGAAGTGCTATTTCGGCCATCGGGACAAGTTTTGGGGTCACCGGTATTGTACCGGGACCACCGGAAGGGTCCCGGGGGTCCACCGGGTGGGGCCACCTACCCCGGGGGGGCCACATGGGCTGTAGGGGTGTGCGACTTGGCCTATATGGGCCAAGGGTACCAGCCCCAAGAGGCCCATGCGCCAAGAGATAAGGAAAGGAAGAGTCCTAAAAGGGGAAGGCACCTCCTAGGTGCCTTGGGGAGGAGGGACTCCTCCCTAGCCGCACCCTTCCTTGGAGGAAGGGCCAAGGCTGCGCCCCCTTCTCCCTTGGCCCTATATATAGTGGGGGGAAGGGAGGGCAGCCCAATCTAAGCCCTGGCGCCTCCCTCTCCCTCCTGTGACACATCTCCCTCCTCCCGCAGCGCTTGGCGAAGCCCTGTTGGAATCCCGCTACTTCGACCACCACGCCGTCGTGCTGCTGGATCTCCATCAACCTCTCCTTTTCCCTTGCTGGATCAAGAAGGAGGAGACGTCTCTGCTCCGTACGTGTGTTGAACGCGAAGGTGCCGCCCGTTCGGCGCTAGGATCATCGGTGATTTGGATCACGACGAGTACGACTCCATCAACCCCGTTCTCTTGAACGCTTCCGCGCGCGATCTACAAGGGTATGTAGATCCACTCCTCCCTCATTGCTAGATGACTCCATAGATTGATCTTGGTGACACGTAGGAAAATTTTAAATTATTGCTACGTTCCCCAACAATGACATCATGAGCTAGGTCTATTGCGTAGATTCTATGCACGAGTAGAACACAAAGTAGTTGTGGGCGTTGATCTTGTTCAATATGCTTACCGTTACTAGTCCAATCTTGTTTCGACGGCATTGTGGGATGAAGCGGCCCGGACCAACCTTACACGTACGCTTACGTGAGACCGGTTCCACCGACTAACATGCACTAGTTGCATAAGGTGGCTGGCGGGTGTCTGTCTCTCCCACTTTAGTCGAAACGGATTCGATGAAAAGGGTCCTTATGAAGGGTAAATAGCAATTGGCATATCACGTTGTGGTTTTGCGTAGGTAAGAAACGTTCTTGCTAGAAACCCATAGCAGCCATGTAAAACATGCAAACAACAATTAGAGGACGTCTAACTTGTTTTTGCAAGGTATGCCATGTGATGTGATATGGCCAAAAGGATGTGATGAATGATATATGTGATGTATGAGATTGATCATGTTCTTGTAATAGGAATCACGACTTGCATGTCGATGAGTATGACAACCGGCAGGAGCCATAGGAGTTGTCTTTATTTATTGTATGACCTGCGTGTCATTGAACAACGCCATGTAATTACTTTACTTTATTGCTAATCGTTAGCTGTAGTAGTAGAAGTAATAGTTGGCGAGCAACTTCATGGAGACACGATGATGGAGATCATGATGATGGAGATCATGGTGTCATGCCGGTGACAAGATGATCATGGAGCCCCAAGATGGAGATCAAAGGAGCTATATGATATTGGCCATATCATGTCACTATTATTTGATTGCATGTGATGTCTATCATGTTTATACATCTTATTTGCTTAGAACGACGGTAGTAAATAAGATGATCCCTCATTAAAATTTCAAGAAAGTGTTCCCCCTAACTGTGCACCGTTGCGACAGTTCGTTCATTTCTAAGCACCACGTGATGATCGGGTGTGATAGATTCCAACGTTCACATACAACGGGTGTAAGACAGATTTACACATGCAAACACTTAGGTTGACTTGACGAGCCTAGCATGTACAGACATGGCCTCGAAACACAGAAGACCGAAAGGTCGAGCATGAGTCGTATAGAAGATACGATCAACATGAAGATGTTCACCGACGTTGACTAGTCCATCTCACGTGATGATCAGACACGGCATAGTTGACTTGGATCATGTAATCACTTAGATGACTAGAGGGATGTCTATCTGAGTGGGAGTTCATAAGATGAACTTGTTTATTCTGAACATAGTCAAAAGGATTTTGCAAATTATGTCGTAGCTCGCGCTTTAGTTCTACTGTTTAGATATGTTCCTAGAGAAAATTTAGTTGAAAGTTGATAGTAGCAATTGTGCGGACTAGGTTCGTAAACTGAGGATTGTCCTCGTTGCTTCATAGAAGGCTTATGTCCTTAATGCACCGCTCAGTGTGCTGAACCTCGAACATCGTCTGTGGATGTTGCGAACATCTGACATACACGATTTGATAACTACGTGATAGTTCAGTTAAACGGTTTAGAGTTGAGGCACCAAAGACGTTTTGAAACATCGCGAAACATATGAGATGTTTCGAGGGATGAAATTGGAATTTCAGGCTCGTGCCCACGTCAAGAGGTATAAGACCTCCAACGATTTTCTTAACCTGCAAACTAAGGGAGAAAAGCTCAATTGTTGAGCTTGTGCTCAGATTGTCTGAGTACAACAATCATTTGAATCAAGTGGGAGTTGATCTTCCAGATAAGATAGTGATGTTTCTCCGAAGTCATTACCACCAAGCTGCTAGAGCTTCGTGATGAACTATAATATATCAGGGACATATATGATGATCCTTGAGATATTCGCGATGTTTGACACCACAAAAGTAGAAATCAAGAAGGAGCATCAATTGTTGATGGTTAGTGAAGCCACTAGTTTCAAGAAGGGCAAGGGCAAGAAGGGATACTTCATGAAACGGCAATTCAGCTGCTGCTCTAGTGAAGAAACCCAAAGTTGAACCCAAACCCGAGACTAAGTGCTTCTGTAATAAGGGGAACAGTCACTGAAGCAGAACCACCCTAGATACTTGGTAGATGAGAAGGCTGGCAAGGTCGATAGAAGTATATTGGATATACATTGTGTACTTTACTAGTACTCCTAGTAGCACCAGGGTATTAGATACCGGTTCGGTTGCTAAGTGTTAGTAACTCGAAATAAAAGCTACGGAATAAACGGAGACTAGCTAAAGGTGAGCTGACGATATGCGTTGGAAGTGTTTCCAATGTTGATTTGATCAAGCATCACATGCTCCCTCTACCATCGAGATTGGTGTTAAACCTAAATAATTGTTATTTGGTGTTTGCATTGAGCATAGACATGATTGGATTATGACTATCGCGATACGGTTATTCATTTAAGGAGAATAATGGTTACTCTATTTATTTGAATGATACCTTCAATGGTCTTGCACCTAAAATGAATGGTTTATTGAATCTCGATCGTAGTGATACACATGTTCATGCCAAAAGATATAAGATAGTAATGATAGTACCACCTACTTGTGGCACTGCCACTTAAGTCATATCGGTATAAAATGCATGAAGAAGATCCATGTTGATGGATCTTTGGACTCACTCATTTTTTGAAAAGTTTGAGACATGCGAACCATGTCTACTGGTGTATATGCATGAAGAAACTCCATGCAAATGGACCATTTGGACTCACTTGATTTTGAATCACTTGAGACATGCAAATCATACCACATGGGCAAGATGACTGAAAGCCTCATTTTCAGTAAAATGGAACAAGAAAGCAACTTGTTGGAAGTAATACATTTTGATGTGTGCAGTCCAATGAGTGCTGAGGCATGTAGTGGATATCGTTATGTTCTTACTTCACAGATGATTTGAGTAGATGTTGAGTATATTTACTTGATGAATCACGAGTCTGAATTATTGAAAGGTTCAAGTAATTTCAGGGTGAAGTTGAAAGATCGTCGTGACAAGAGGATAAAAGATCTATGATATGATCATAGAGATGAATATCTGAATTACGAGTTTGGCACAAAATTAAGACATTTTGTGGAAATTGTTTCACAACTAATAGAGCCTGGAACACCAATAGTGTGATGGTGTGTCCGAACATCATAACTGCACCCTATTGGATATGATGCATACCATGATGTCTCTTATTGAATTACCACGATAGTTTATGGGTTAGGCATTAGAGACAACCACATTCACTTTAAATAGGGCACCACGTAATTCCGATGAGATGACATTGTATGAACTATGGTTTAGAGAAACCTAAGCTTTCATTTCTTAAAAGTTTGGGGCTGCGATGCTTATGTGAAAAAGTTTCAGGCTGATAAGCTCGAACCCAAAGTAGATAAATGCATCTTCATAGGACACCCAAAACAGTTGGGTATACCTCCTGTCTCAGATCCGAAAGCAATAAGGGATTGTTTCTAGAATCGGGTCCTTTCTCGAGGAAAAGTTTCTCTCGAAAGAATTGAGTGGGAGGATGGTGGAGACTTGATGAGGTTATTAAACCGTCTCTTCAACTAGTGTGTGGCAGGGCACAGGGAGTTGTTCCTGTGGCACCTACACCAATTGAAGTGGAAGCTTATGATAGTGATCATGAAACTTCAGATCAAGTCACTACCAAACCTCGTGGGATGACAAGGATGCGTACTACTTCAGAGTGGTACGTAATCCTGTCTTAGAAGTCATGTTGCTAGACAACAATGAACCTACGAGCTATGGAGAAGCGATGGTGGGCCCGGATTCTGATAAATGGCTCGAGGCCATATAATCCGAGAGAGGATCCATATATGAAAACAAAGTGTAGACTTTGGAAGAACTACTTGATGGTCGTAAGGCTGTTAGGTACATATGGGTTTTAAAAGGAAGACGGACAATGATGGTAAGTATCACCATTAAGAAAGCTCGACTTGTCGTTAAGATGTTTTCCGACAAGTTCAAGGAGTTGACTACGATGAGACTTTCTCACCCGTAGCGATGCTAAGAGTCTGTTGGAATTATGTTAGTGATTACTGCATTATTTATGAAATCTTGCAGATAGGATGTCAACACATTGTTTTCTCAACGATTTTCTTGAGGAAAGGTTGTATGTGATACAACCGGAAGATTTTGTTAATCCTGAAAGATGCTGATAAGTATGTAAAGCTCCAGCAATCCTTCTAAGGACTGGAGTAAGCATCTCGGAGTTGGAATGTATGCTTCGATGAGATGATCAAAGATTTTGGGTGTATACAAAGTTTATGAGAAACTTGTATTTCCAAAGAAGTGAGTGGGAGCACTATAGAATTTCTGATGAGTATATGTTGTTGACATATTGTTGATCAGAAATGATGTAGAATTTCTGGAAAGCATACAGAGTTATTTGAAAAGTGTTTTTCAATGGAAAACCTGGATTAAGCTAATTGAACATTGAGCATCAAGATCTATAAGGATAGATCAAAACACTTAATGGTACTTTCAAATGAGCACATACCTTGACATGATCTTGAAGGTGTTCAAGATGGATCAGTCAAAGAAGGAGTTCTTGCCTGAGTTGTAAGGTACGAAGTTAAGACTTAAAGCTTGACCACGGCAGAACAGAGAGAAAGGACGAAGGTCGTTCCCTATGCTTAGACATAGGCTCCATAGTATGCTATGTTGTGTACCGCACCTGATGTGTGCCTTGCCACATGTCTGGCTAGAGGGTACGAAGGTGATCTAGGAGTAGATCACCAGATGGCGGCAAAATTATCCTTAGAGGAATAAGGATATGTTTCTCGGTTATGGAGGTGATAAAGAGTTCGACGTAAAGAGTTACGTCGATGCAAGCTTAACACCTATCCGGATAGCTCTGAGTAGAGATACCGGATGCGTATAATGGAGCAACGATTTGGAATAGTTCCAAGTAGAACAACTATTTGGAATAGCTCCAAATAGAACGTGGTAGCTGCATCTAGGAGATGACATAGAGATTTGCAAAGTACATACAGTTCTGAATGTTGCAGACCCGTTGACTAAAACCTCTCTCACAAGCAACATGATCAAACCCAGAACTCATTGAGTGTTAATCACATAGTGATGTGAACTAGATTATTGACTCTAGTAAACTCTTTGGATGTTGGTCACATGGCGATGTGACCTATGAGTGTTAATCACATGACGATGTGAACTAGATTATTGACTCTAGTGCAAGTGGGAAACTGTTGGAAATATGCCCTAGAGGCAATAATAAATTGGTTATTATTATATTTCCTTGTTCATGATAATCGTTTATTATCCATGCTAGAATTGTATTGATAGGAAACTCAGATACATGTGTGGATACATAGACAACACCATGTCCCTAGTAAGCCTCTAGTTGACTAGCTCGTTGATCAATAGATGGTTACGGTTTCCTGACCATGGACATTGGATGTCGTTGATAACGGGATCACATCATTAGGAGAATGATGTGATGGACAAGACCCAATCCTAAGCATAGCACAAGATCGTGTGGTTCGTATGCTAAAGCTTTTCTAATGTCAAGTATCATTTCCTTAGACCATGAGATTGTGCAACTCCCGGATACCGTAGGAATACTTTGGGTGTGCCAAATGTCACAACGTAACTGGGTGGCTATAAAGGTACACTACAGGTATCTCCGAAAGTGTCTGTTGGGTTGGCACGAATCGAGACTGGGATTTGTCACTCCGTGTGACGGAGAGGTATTTCTGGGCCCACTCGGTAGGACATCATCGTAATGTGCACAATGTGATCAAGGAGTTGATCACAGGATGATGTGTTACGGAACGAGTAAAGAGACTTGCCGGTAACGAGATTGAACAAGGTATTGGGATACCGACGATCAAATCTCGGGCAAGTAACATACCGATAGACAAAGGGAATTGTATGCGGGATTGATTGAATCCTCGACATCGTGGTTCATCCGATGAGATCATCGAGGAGCATGTGGGAGCCAACATGGGTATCCAGATCCCGCTGTTGGTTATTGACCGGAGAACGTCTTGGTCATCTCTGCATGTCTCCCGAACCCGTAGGGTCTACACACTTAAGGTTCGGTGACGCTAGGGTTATAGAGATATTAGTATGCGGTAACCCGAATGTTGTTCGGAGTCCCGGATGAGATCCCGGACGTCACGAGGAGTTCCGGAATGGTCCGGAGGTAAAGAATTATATATAGGAAGTGCTATTTCGGCCATCAGGACAAGTTTCGGGGTCACCGGTATTGTACCGGGACCACCGGAAGGGTCCCGGGGGTCCACCGGGTGGGGCCACCTGCCCCGGGGGGCCACATGGGCTGTAGGGGTGTGCGCCTTGGCCTATATGGGCCAAGGGCACCAGCCCCAAGAGGCCCATGCGCCAAGAGATAAGGAAAGGAAGAGTCCTAAAGGGGGAAGGCACCTCCTAGGTGCCTTGGGGAGGAGGGACTCCTCCCTAGCCGCACCCTTCCTTGGAGGAAGGGCCAAGGCTGCGCTCCCCCCTTCTCCCTTGGCCCTATATATAGTGGGGGGAAGGGAGGGCAGCCCAATCTAAGCCCTGGCGCCTCCCTCTCCCTCCCGTGACACATCTCCCTCCTCCCGCAACGCTATCGAAGCCCTGTTGAAATCCCGCTACTTCCACCACCACGCCGTCGTGCTGCTGGATCTCCATCAACCTCTCCTTTCCCCTTGCTGGATCAAGAAGGAGGAGATGTCGCTGCTCCATACGTGTGTTGAACATGGAGGTGCCGTTCGTTCGGCGCTAGGATCATCGGTGATTTGGATCACGACGAGTACGACTCCATCAACCCCGTTCTCTTGAACGCTTCCGCGCGCGATCTACAAGGGTATGTAGATCCAGTCCTCCCTCGTTGCTATATGACTCCATAGATTGATCTTGGTGACACGTAGGAAAATTTGGAATTATTGCTACGTTCCCCAACATCTCCCTCTCTCACACACACACAAACTTAGACTCCATCTCTCTCTCCTCTCTCTCTCTCTCTCTCTCACACACACACACACACACCACACACACACTAAGACTCCATCTCACACACACATGCTCTAGGCGGAGCATTTGTTCCTACCACCCTTCATCCAACCTTACCCGTATGATAAACAATCACCTTTATTTACTTGCATAACATGGACAAATTCCACTTTACTTTAGTAGTCAGCAAACTTATCATTTGTACCCTTATAAAAAAACGAGTTGGTGGTGATGGTGTGCCTCCCATCTTGTAATACAGACCGTATGATCTATATCTGAGGATAAAAAGCAAACTATGATAATATTACAAAAGATACCGGCACCTCTCTCTACATCATTATCTCTCGCAACCTCATTGCTCAGCAATTAAAAAAGGAATAAGTCTCTGGAACAATCTAGCATGCATGGTGGCCGCTGCCGCCTGCCGGCGCCGTCCATCCCCATGCCTCCGCCCATTCCGACCACCAGTCACCACCACGCTCCACTCCTCCTCGCCTTATCTCTCATCTTTCATTTTTTCGATGACATTCTCGAGATACCAGTTTTCCGATAAAATTCTTGAGATATCATTAGTTTTTACACATGGGATTACTCCTGCATGGGTCAATCACAACAGGTGTTCTGTAAAAAAATGCATATTGATGTTCTGTGCAATGCACGAGAATCTTGCTTGTAATTATCTAACGCAAATCACGAGCAGGAAGTGACATTTTTTGACACAACCACGTTAACATGGCCACGTAAATCACTAGCTAAAGTAAATACCATTATACTTATATCCCGATGCAAAAGGTTGAGTACATGTCCGAAGAGTAGAGTCGCACACACGCACTCTGTCTCTCAGAATCTCTCTCTCACACACACCAGTTACGTGACACCCACTTAAGCAGACGCGTATGTTACAATTTGTGCACCCGCGGGTACACGTGATGCTGCACATTTATTTAAGCCGGAAGGCGAACCCAAGCAGTAGCTGCATTCATTCCCCTCCCGCCGCCTCTTCTCTGGTCGCCGTCGCCCGGTAGCCATGGGTCGGCCGAAGGTAACAACATACGCCATACTCCCTCCGAAGCGGCGCTTTAATATGGAAATTTTAGTGGTCATGCATGCATCTTTTTGTGCTAGCACTCCTATATAAGGGTTGACCGGTCGCTTCCCGCAGACGTGTGTGGGCGGTGGAAGAGGAAGGAGAAGGGAAGCGGGCTATGGAGTAACGCTTTTTTACCACAATTTCTTAGGAAACAGAGTGCAATAATTGAGTAGTTTTGCAAACTACCAGTACTACACCTAAAACGGTTCAAAACCTATACTCCCTTGCCAGCATGCGCTTCCTGCATGAAACGGCCAGCGTCGCCCTGGAGCGTCAGTGCTGCATTAATGCCCGGCCAGAGCGGAAGTGACCTCTCACTGGCGCCGGCTTTGAAGTGGCACGACGGTCGAGAGAGCGCCGCTTCCCGGTGCACGTGACTGCTCTGCGTCAAGACTGGCCATAGGCCCTGTTTGGATCCATGGGTTAGAGTTAGTTTGAGCTAGTTGGGGCTCAAATAGCCCTAAACTATGCAAGCATGAGGGTTTAAATTGGAGCAAGTTGCACCGAACCCACCAAAAAAAACTATCCCACCCAAGAGGTGCTAACTGGAGATAGTTCTCATTGGGACCATTGGAAAATCACTTTTCTCTCTCCATGAAGTGCATTTATTATCAATCTAACCCTGTCACCCAAACACCTCTTTGGCTACAGTTAGTTCAGGGTTAGTCATGAGTTAGTCTAACCTCTAGCTAAGTTAGAGTATCAAACAGGAGCAGTATAGGACATGCAAGTTGCTCAAAGCATACTGGCAAATTCGTACGTGAAAGGATTTTTTTCTTTTTGAAAACGGAACGTGAAAGGAATTTTTTTTAGAATGCTCTTGGCATGTCACTAACATGTGATAGTTAACCGACCTCAATAGACGGCAGAAACGCCAGCCCGCCGCACTTTGGTAGAGATGAGGAGGGAGAAGCGATATAGGCTGCTGGATTACTAGAGATAGGTGTCGCACGGAAGCCAAGAAATATGGTGATAGCGTGGGTTAGCCATGTACTAGTATGATACTACACTGGGCTGCCGTGTTTCTACTCTTCCAGTCCACTGTGGAGATGATTGGTTAATTTTATATCGCTGAATAATATTAAATATTATGAGTGCTGACGCTCCACCACGAGGTTCCTTGCTCCTTCTCGGTTGTCCGGAATCTATGTTCTTCCACTCTATTTTTTTACGTGAGCTTTGTTCATCCTTTTGCCAACACGCGAGACATCTAGCATCAAGGTGCACGTGTTATGCAAGGATCGTTCCATCTATATGAAGAACACGTGGGACTGGAACTATGAGACGAACATGTACCCAGGAGTGGACGTATGAACCTGAGTAATGTAGCGCAGTAAGTGAAGTAGAAAGGCACAAATGGTATGAACATGCATGGCATATAGGGTGTGTTTGGTTGCGTTCTCGTCTCAGCATAGTTGTTCCCTCTTCATGCATGCTCAAATCAACACCCCTTTTCATGCATGCTCTCTTCACGCATGCTTCTAGTGTATTTGTGCTAAACTAGTGTGGACTCATGCACCCTCCATACACTCTACCAAACACCCATAAGTAGGCCAAGAAGGGAACTCTTGGGCGGCATTTGTCTCTTACTACGTACTACCACTAAATGTTTTACGTGCAATTCACGGTGATGCTATGGAGTATGTGCCTAAGTACTCTACTACTACTATATTAGTTGGAGGCACATATTAACTTTTATATTTGTTTACGTGTATGTGCCCCGAGACCTTCCAACTAGATGTGTCTTTGTCTCTAGGTCACACTTTGTATCGTTCATACCACTAAGTACTACTACGTGTGGTCTCCGACCCAGAAGTGGAAGAAGTGGAGACACTCTACCATGCTGTTTTTTTACGCTGGGCTCTACCACGATGTTCATGTCCCACTCCTTTCGCTGACGTGTGGGACATCCAGCACGTGCCGTGTTTGGCATCCTTCGTCGTAAGAGTTGAAACTCTAGCATTCATCAGAAATAAAAAATAATTATAAATCGGCAGTGATACTATTTTTTCTGCGAACCAATCAGCAGTGATACTATACCATGCGGTTTCCTTGCTCCTCGATATCGGAAAGAATACTTCCGTTCGCCAACATGTGGGACGTCGACCATCCTGGTCCACTTTCCATGCACGCAGAACTCCAAGGGAGTCACCCAGGTCGTCATGCCGCAGTAATAATGACTAATGAGCCGCCAAATCATAGGCCCACTTCCCACTTTGAAGTTGCTTGGACGAAGGAACCATCATGACTTCGTTGAATTCCGCTTCTTGAAGAAAACTACTGTACCAGCAGTACTGCTAGCTACAGTAGTTACTCCAACAGAGGCCTCCTTTCGTTCGTAGGATAGGAATATGAAAATCAAAGGAAGTGAGATGACATGCATCTCAATTCCTATAGAGAAAGAGATGCCATTTGATGGTTAGGATAGGAATTTTTCCATTTAGTCTAGGCTAATGTACTGGTAATTTGCTCTAAAAACTACATTAGTAACTAGTAGTACTGGTACTTGCTCGTACTCAGACACACACACACACACACACTAACTACTAGTACTACTACTTCTCACATGCTGGCCAGACGCCGTCGTTCTCCTTCCCGGCTTTGTCGGCGACACCCCACCGTTCTTGGAGCTCCGCCGACCTCTCCGCAGCAGCACATGCATCCTTTTCTTTCTTGCGGTGGCGGGCCTATCTTTTCTTGAGTGCTTTCTGACTTTTCCGCTGCCTCTGTGCGGCTTTGGCCGCCTCTTGCTCTACCACCCATTCGGCCTTGGCATCTTCAAATTCCTCCCACATAGTTGTGAGGTCGCGAGCGATGATGAACTCGGCACGGCGGGATGCCATCGCTTCCCTACCATTTTGTGTGCGGTCGTGGGCGGCGAGGAACTCGGCGCGGCGGGATGTCATCGCTGCCTTACCGGTTAGTGTGCAGCACGGTGGCATGAACGACCCTTGGTGAGAGCTCTGGGGTGGAGTGGCCGGACAACCTAGTGCATTGGTTTGTCAAGAGCTCAAGGACAGAAGACGAAGCAAATTTGGATTCCCCTTCAATCCTGGTCATTTATTACCGAGTAAAATGCATTGGCGGTCATCGAACTTGTCTTGATAGCTCACTTTGATCATTGTATATGAGATATGGTGATTATACGGTCACTGGCTCAGCGTATTGCTCCGTATTTGTCTAGTTGACTAGTCAAACAGTCCGCATGCACCTCATCAGCTCGTGTTCTTTATCTATCTATGCGGGCCTACCTGTCAATGGAGAAAGAAATACTGTCAAAACCAAAATTATGCTAGAGTCCGGACCGCTTCCGGAGCCCGCTCTCACCGCCCTGGCCCCTCAAGACGCCAGCTGCCCGCCGCATGCATGCATAGCAAGTAGTACTCCTTATGTGGAGGAGAGAGAGGCATTGACAAAGTCAAGGAGTGGGCTCTGCAAGAGCCCGTCTCTACACGTGCTCCTAGGTATAAAAAAATAATTCTAAAAAAAGGCATAAAAACAATTGTGTCTTAAAAAAAGAAAGGTAAAAACATTTGAGAGGAAATAGATAGAGAGAAAGTGAGAAAAAGTTGTAACCTGGGCATTACATGAGGAAGGAGGGAGTGGTGCACATGCCAAGTTCACTGGGCTGCCGTGTTTCCCACTCCTCCGTCGTAATAGTGGAGACAATAGCTTTCATCAAAAATAAACAATGAATACTCATTGCTCGTCCTCTATATCGGGAAGAATACTTTCATTCGCCGACATGTGGGACGTCGACCATCCTGGTCCACCTGCCATGCACAAAATTATCCTGGTCTACCCCAGTCGTATCGCAGGCCCAACCTTTCCCACTATAAGTTGTTCGGACGAAGGAACCATCATGACTTCATTGAATTCCGCTTCTTCAAGAAAACTTACTGTACCCGCAATACTGCTACCACACGCAAAGACTGGACGGCACTGTACCACGTCATATCACTGAAACCCACTAGGGAAAACTAGCCCGCCTAGGTCATCTATTTTGGGACGGAGGGAGTACGTCTCTACACTGCTATGATTTTGTGTTGCACGTCATATCACTAAAACCCACTAGGCCAAACTAGCCCGCCTAGGTCATCGATTGCTAAGCCTACAGTTTTAGGAGCTAGGGCTATTGGTCGATCGACGAGGGATAAGTATAAGCATACCACGAGCTCATCAGCCCCAACGTTTCTCTTCGGTGAGTGTTTTGCAAGTACTATAGCTCGCACAATAGCTAGCCTACTAACACCAAGAATCATCAAACAAGCCCTGCTGATATGATAAAAGTTCAAACTTACGTCTAATCATGCCATATATTACATCAAAAGCTGGTGAGGATACATCTGTTTCCATAACTCGGAGAGGGTTCGCATGATTCACTATCAAACAAAAGTAGCAAGATCCGCCCACATAAGACAGTGCACTAGCCCTAAGATGGTTTGATAACATGCATCGTTCTAGTAATTAAACACAGGGCAATGCAAACTACCCTGAAGGATTAGCGCGACCAACTATTTCTTGTCATCGATCTCTTGGGCAATGACCACAGCACAGACAGCGGCATGGGAATCGATTTCTGGGGCGATGTCCGCAGGACTGACCGTGACATCGGAATCGATCTCTGGGGCGATGTCCACAGGATGAACAGCGGCATCAGAATCGATCTCTGGGGCGTTGCCAACAGGACGGGCCATGACATCGGAATCATCAAGGACGTCCACCGACACCTGCACAACCCTAACATATTAGCACGCACATTGCAAATAATCAAAAACCACAACTATGGTAATAAGCCATTATTTTTTACCTTGTGTAGCTCACCGGGGGATCTCATCCCTCCGGGGGCCATCTCCTCGCCCTCGATGGGGGCCATCACCTTGCTAGGGGAATACTGCTTCTCAACGGCGACTATCTCCTCAAACTCGGTCTTGAGCATCACATAGGTGGCAATCAGAGTTCCTGGGGTAGGCACGGTGGGGCCCTTGCTGTTCTTCCAACTTCCTTTGAGGATTTCGTCCGCCAACGTCCTCAACTCTTTGGCCAATGCTTGTTTCTTGGAGTTCTTCGTTTCCATGGTTGGCCCGCCAACATGGTCAACTCGTTGGTCGGTGCTCGCTTCCTGGAGATCGCTGTCTCCAGTGGGTTGTCCGCCGGCAACTCTTTGCCTAGTGCTCCAGGATCCATCAATGAACTGACAAACAAAAAGCAATCGAAAGGAAACCACAATCGCAATAAAAACGGGAAAAGAATAGGATGTGAGAATCGATCAGTGCTTTGCAAAAAGAAGATTCTTGGAATGAAAATATAGCAGCATAACTGATTCGCCCACCTTTCCTTCGTCGGTACAGAAGAAAAATGGCAGAAGTGAGTAGCCTGGAGTGAGGTTTTCTTCAAGAAAGGGAAGAAAGGGCTTGAATGAGCGTTCCAGTGAAATGATGGTTACTTCGTCCAGTCTAACTTGGAGGCCACCTTACCACTGCTGGTAAAGGTGTGGGTTTTGTGAGATGACGGGTCACGACGGCCACACCAGGGTTACAGGTGAGTCTCGACTGTAGCACCTCGCTGTGAGTGGGTGGATGGCACGCGGGCCCGGATGCTTTGAAATGTCCCGCATGTAGATAGAGCGGCTAGTCATATAGGAGTGCTCAATATTGTGCACCGCGACCAAGGTGGAGAGGAAAACGAGAGAACTACGTAATTAATGCATGAGTTTAATTAGGATAGTTTTGTAAAGTACGAGATACATTCCTCCAATCGGGAAATGCCTTGGTTCATGAGATTTGAGATTTGAGCCCTATAAACCGGAAGGGAGGGAGTACTGCACATGGTGTAGTCTGGTCACTTGTTGAAATCTCTAGAAAGGCAAATACCCCTTTCCGGTTTACAGGGCTATACTACTCCCTCCGTCTAGGTGTGTAAGTCATCTTACGAAAACCAAATAGTCCCAAAACACTTAGGTGCGGTGCATTAACTTCTACCTTGTTTCTTGTTTCTTGACATATCAACCAATAAGAGATGAGAGGTGTGCATGCTTTTAATGACTTGCAATGGCTAGTTCATTGCATGCAATGCTATTAATTAGCAAATAAACATTGGTGACCCCAGGAGGAAACGGTGCTAAGCGCGTGGACCTATGCAGAATGAGTATCAACCAATGGATAATGGACTTTAATTGTTAAACAATAGCAATTTTGTCTCATGCAAGAGCCTGGCTAGTACTCCAAGGAACCGCACCATGCAATAGCAATTTTGTTCACAACTGCCACGTTCGGGTTGCGCTTGGCTCTTCGCCTCTTCAAGAAGATGAACAATAATGATGTTACTCCTACTTCTACAGTATCGAATCCACTTCTGCATGTCCGTCCACCTCGTGCGGGAGGGATAGCAAAAGATTCAACTTACTGCTCCTGCCTTTGCGTCCATGACAGATGGGCCCAACAGGAGGTTGGCCCTCCTGTCATGCAGCCAAAGGCAGGTGCAGTTAAGGCACCGGAGCTCAGTCCGCGCGAGGGCGAGGGCGTTGTAGTAATCAAATTTCTCGGTCTTGTACGAGTTGACGAAGATAGGGGTTGCTTGCTTGCTAGGGTTGCTCACTATGTATATATAGGTCGGAGCCTCCGCGCTTGCTTGCTAGGGTTGCTCTATTCACACACTCTCATCCTCTCCAGATTTAAACAATATAGGGGTAGTAACACTGTCTTTCTCCCTTCAAAAAACACTGGCTTTCTATCCTCACCGCTGGTTACAAATCCGGACGTATCCCCCTCCGCCGGTGAAGGGGAGAAGGGGCAGCGTTTAGGCCGTCGTCGACAGCGAGGGAGGAGACCCACTGCCGGCCGCACCGTTATCTCTGGCCGAGCACCGGCGCGGAAGGTCCTCCGATCCCTTCGTCATTGCCTGTGGACGGATCCGGCCTCCCGCCGTCCACCTATCCACATCCCGACGACCTTCAGGTATATCTTCGTTCGAAACCGCCTTAGCTCTACTTCCCCATCTCGCTACGTCGCTGCATGTGCATCATTTTCTACCTCTCATCCCCTCTCGATTGGATGGTCCAACGTCACATTTTTTCTTCTATTATTAGAGGTAAAGCTACTTCATGGAGTCGAATCTTGTACTCCCTCCGTCCGAAAATACTTGTCATTGAAATGGATGTATCTAGATGTATTTTAGTTCTAGACACATCCATTTTGATGACAAGTAATTCCGGACGGAGGGAGTACTTGGTTCAAACAAGAAATAAAGTGGGGGTGGGGGAATTTAGTATGTACATCGGACTTGGTACAAACAGGAAGGAAAGGGGGTGAAAGTAGTACAGACTGGTCATCCAACCGGTCTCTTGGTCGAAAAGGGAAATATAGGGGTAACGCTGGACACAGTGGTATGACTAGGACTAGATTTGCTATCCACACATAGGAGTAGGTGGCTAGAGTGAACAAAAATGGGACCAACCCAGATATGTTTCTTGGATGTTTGTTTCTCGGGGCAACAAACTATGAATCGCCACTTTATGCCCCTATTTACGTACATGGTGCTGGACTGCGGGTGCACCCACTGTTATAAGCCATGACAAGTTTAGCCAAATGTTTTTTCCTATAATTGTTTGAGACTCTGACTATTTCCTCTGTGCCTTTTGTGCAAACAGGGATATCCAATTCACCTGGTTGCTGTTGTGACCTTTTGGTGCACTGCACAAAACTCTTCCTAAAAGAAGTGACTTTTGTGATGTTTAACTGGAATGTCAGAATGGAACAGTTGGTTCATTTTGGTGGAAGTGCACAAAGGGAGATCTGTGTTCCAGTCCTCATCATCCATATTGGCGCCATAACCTTCCTTTAGGTAAGAATGATATTTAATGCATGTGTTCATCTCTATTTTCCGACTATCATGAGAAAATAATGCTGTTTTTTACTAGTACACTTGTACTCCCTCATTGACAAAACCAATTCTGAATTAGAAGGCCAATCATGTACTTGGTTTCACCAACTGGTGAGGAGAAAGAGAAACAAAGCATGAAGAGGAAGAAGAATAAACAGTGCGAAGGCGATCTTGCTGAAGCCAGAGGCCTCAGTCGAGGCCATTCAAGGGCTCCGGCAACGGCTACCTTACATGTGAGATGATCCTCCAGGGAGCCCTTCCACTTATGCTGTCTCACTTAATTAATTAGGAGTACTTAAGTACCACTAATTTATTACTGCCAAATTTTCCTGTTGGAGTTAAACAAATCTTTAGTAGGACCCTATGCTGAATCATGTACGTGTGTATGTTTGTCTATGGAGGTGAATCATGTGGTGGAGCGGGGAGGGAATATTATTAGTGTCATGACATAATAGTGCTATTGTTTTGCATGTCAATTTATTGCCATTGGTTCAATGAGGCAATGTTTTGCATATTGTCCATCATGAATTTGATGCTACTGGTTGAGTAATATGCTAATGTCTTCCTATCCTTTCTCACTAAGCTGATGAAGGTTTCACCTTGTTCCTACTTGTGCAAACAAGGATCATGTTGTGCCAATCATACATTAAATGGAACTACACAAGACAATACAATGAACTATATCCCCGCCAGTGCTTCAACTCTGCTGGAAGTTCTTGATAATCTTTCGATATAATCTCAGCACTGGTAAACAAGAGTTATTTCAACCATACGTTTGAAGTGCACAAAAATATATACTATTGTGTGATTCAAGTGAGTGCTTTATCATCTCTTATGGGACTACATGAATAAGCTTTTTTTTCTCAGGTTGGTACGGGCCTAACGCCTTCATCCATATTAGTTCGCTGTCATCTCTATTTGTATCGTGCTACTATCATCAGAAACTCCTTTATCTTTGCACGTTAAGGTTTTGCAACCTATGATAAATGGCAATGCTTTGAGTGTTGAGTTGAGCTAATTGGCACTGATTAAATAAACTAATACCTCTCTTTAAGCAAGACTACTATGTTGCTAACTTTACCCATTAAGATAATGAGGGTGCTTCTATTTGTTAGTGTATGTTTCATAAACTAGTCCCACTATTACAGTAATCTCACTCTCTCAATATATGTGCCAACAGGGATGCTCGATTTTGGTGGAACTGCACAAAAACTTTGGGTGCGTCATTGCCTCGACAGCTTCCGTCCTTTCTTGTCAGTCGCTAAACTCCGCATGCTTTCTTCCTTTGCTGTCAGTCACTTGGCTTATCTCGGCTTCCAGTCAAAGGAAATAGTAATTGATATGCTACCTCACACAGGTTGGTACTGGTCTTTATCCTGATTATTGTGCCTGTCATATGTATTGGTAATTTGGTATTGTGCTATTGTTTGCCGATTTCATAAAGGAGTAATTTGGAGCCTGAACTCGCAGGAAAATCATTACATCGGGTGATTTCAGTAGAACTGCACAAAATGATCAGATGGACAGGTACTTATGCTGCTGCTATGTACTCCAAAGTTCACTCAGACAAGCATCGATGTTGACAAGAAGTGCCTATATTCATTCGAGTATCAACCGGCGTCAACCAATTGTCAAACTCCAAGTGTTAGGTGAGTGAACGCCAAAAATATTGCTTGGTGCATAGCCTAGAAAAATGCAGTCCAGTCTTTGGTCCCAACTTGTGCCTTTTGGTTATCGGCACATATGGTAGCGAACTATATGGCATGGAGTCTAAAGATTCCAGACAAGTTGGTTGACGCGTATATTCATCTGGCACTTAATCAGTCTGCACGCCAAGGATGCTCCATTTCAGTTGAACTGCACAAAAAATTTGGGTGGTTCATTTTCTCAACCGCCTCCTTTCTCGTCTTCAATGTAGAATTTTGGCGAGATACAGGACCAAGATGACCCAGTAAACTGGTTGGATGAAAGTAGTGGCCAAGTTGCTCAAACCTCCCTCGGCACGAGGCCACTATTTGAGGATAAACCTACAAGAAAAGTTCAGATTGTCTGTGCTACCTCTTATGTACTCAAAAGTTCACTCGTACAAGAACTAATTTTGGCAAGAAGTACCTCCGATTGAACACCATTTACCAGTATGTACCCTAGGTAATTAAAGTTCGTCCATGGATCATATTGGCTGTGATCTCAATCATTTGGATGCATAAACATACTGAACATGTGCATATCTGAATCTTTTTGTAAATTATGTATGAATATTGTCGTGTGATCTATCAATCATTTGGATGCATAGATATGCTGAGCTTGTGTATATATGAATCTTTTGAGTTGTTGATTGTGAATGTTAGCTATGGATATGAACGTGTCCTGTGAACCTGAGTTTGATATGAATCTTTACCTTTTCTGTTGTATTCGTGTGTGAACTTGTTAGTATGCCTACTGTGGGGGTATGAAACGCAAGTCTCTTATAAAAGTAATGCTGTGTCCAATTTATGTTTTCCCTTCTAACCACATTATATATATTTATATTATTACTATTATCATATATTTTATAGAGACTTATATATACATTATAAAAACATCCCAACTTATAAAAGTAAATGTTTAACGGAAGATGGCAAGGAAAATCCTGGTTGTTTTTAACTCACAGGCAAGGAAAATCCTGGTGATTGCGTACAAAAGCTTGCGAAGATTTTAAGGACCAATTTAATAATAACACGCTCATTTTTATTTTGAGAAATAACTCGCTAATTTCTTAATTATATATATATATAATGTGCCTCTCCGGTTTATTCTTTGATATTAATTGCTCCTTCTAACATAACATTATACTCCCTCCGTCCGAAAATACTTTTCATCAAAATGGACAAAAAGGGATGTATCTAAAACTAAAATACATCTAGATACATCCCTTTTATCCATTTTGATGACAAGTATTTCCGGATGGAGGGAGTATATATAACGAGCCCACCTAATACGTGTATTTCAAGGAAGTGCAAACGGGCTGGGATTTCTTAGAAAATATAAATGGGCCTGATTGACGCGAAATTATTTGGTCACCCAGCCCAGCAAATGGACTGTACATTCTAGAAAACATGGGTTAAATATATGCCACATTTTTGCAGACTGACATGTGGGCCAATAGTTCGAAGCCTACGCAGGGCGTTGTCAACTTGGTCAACAAATGATTGTGTCATCCACAGCCATTGGATTTATATCTAACGGACGACATGCACCTTCAATGTCTCGTCTTCTTCCTCCAGCATCGCCGGGACCGCCTAGTCCGGCCTCCGGCGGCTAGGGGCTCTGCTTAGCACGCATCATTGTGGAGCGCTACCCCACCGCCAGCCAGGCTATCCCTCCACCCCTCGACACCTCCTGTTATTCTCCACAGACTACAGCCCCACGCCGCAACAGAACCAGTTATAACCCTTCTCCTCCTCTTAATCTGTGACTCCACTGCCGCGTTTTCCCATCTCCGAGTCGTTCCCGTCCGGGGCCTCGCCATCGTCCACCGCCTCAGTACGTTCGGTGCGGCCTGGTCAACAAACGAGAGTCATCGGAAGAGGACTTTACGTGGAGAGCCTGACGCCTGGGACCCACGAGGTCCATGGTCGGACGCAAGGAAAGTTCCTCCTTATTAAGCTGAAAAAAATGTTTCCTCCACCTAACAGATGGGACCCACCGGCTGTATCTTCGCACGAAAGGAAGTGCCTCCTTGTTTTGCGAAAAAAATTATTCATCCCGTTGATAGCTGGGACCCGTTAGATTTGGTGACTGACTTGTGGGCCTATTAAGCGGACGTGTACGCACGGCTTTGTCAACTTAATCAACAAATGATTCTAGCAGCTGGACCGTTGGATGTTAATCCAACAGCCGTGCTCCTTCTTCAACCTCTGTTCTTGCTCCTGTCTCCCATGGGTGGCACCGCGGCTGTGCTGCCGCGCACCCGAACCAGTGAAGTTTCCCACTCCTCTCCATCTGCGACTCCACTGCAGCTTAATAAATAGTAACATCTTTGGTTTTAGCCTGGTTTTCCGTAGATTAACCAGGCAATTCTCTTCTTCTTAATTAATCGACGAGGCAATTCTTTTGCCTCCGTTTTGAAAAAATAGTAATGTCTAACTGAGCCAGTTAGTTAGATGCGTACACTTGGTGTAGTAGGATCTTTATTTAGTTTGATGCATACACTTGTTCTTTTTTGGTAGCCATTTTGTCATGATGGCTGATGTTTGGTTTGGAAGAGAGAGCCGCGTCTTCACTCTTCTGGCCTGCTTACTGCTTCTGTTGCACCCCCAGCCCTGGTTGCTGCTGCTGCTGTTTTCAATGTACAACCAGTAGTATATTTCGTCTATTGGTTGAATAAATGTGTTGTTAGAACGACAAACACAATGTTTTGGAAGTCGTTGCACGGTTCGATCCTTTAGTGCCTCGTACCGTACGTAGCGCATACTATTTATCGTACGGAACAACTTTTTTTTGAAACTCGGAACACATTTTCCACTTGTTGATAACATGCAGCCCACTGATGAAAGCCCAATAGAGAAGCCCATAATTAACTGGAAGGGAGGCTCTCACATGAATCCAACCCAGGTACATGCTCATGGTCCCCTAAACATAAATAAGTAAATAAATAAAGCTAAATGCTCATGCACTAGTTCTTCGGGAAAATAGGTAGCCCAGTATTTCTTTTTGAAAAATACCCAAGCTAGGCCTATTTGTTTTCTCCGAATTACTGGGCTGCAAATCTTTCAAGACGAGGAGGGAGGCATTCCGGCCTGGCTTAAGAGTATGGTCAATGTCTGTTAAAAGTAATATCAAAAGGGGTTGAAAATTCCAAAAAATTTATAGCAAATGGGATATAATTTTCTTTTTTTGTTTTTGTTCTTCACTAATATCTTATACGTATTTCATTGGATTTAACATGACATAGTACTAATTTATTTTTAAATTTATTTTAGTATGACTATTAATTTTTGAATTAAGAATATTTCGTTCCCTAGCAAAAATTTGTGAATTTTCAAAATTTCCCACATATTTAGTTAATTTTTTGACCCTGGTACTGACCAGAAAATGGCCAGTAATTCTAAAAATGGAAAACAGGCTGCAATAAATTCCATATGAATTAGAAAATGAGTAAAAATTATAAAAAATAATAGCAAATGGGCTGTACACGCCACAGATTTCAAGGCTGACTTGTTTACGCAAGGCTTTGAAAGTGAACAAACGATTCTAGCAGCAGTTAGTGTTGGATGTCCATCCAACGGCTGACGTGCTTCTTCAATCTTTGATCTTCCTGCTCCAGCCGCCTAAACTAGCGCCGGCGGGACTACCTGCTCCCTCCTCTTGTGGCCCGCTGTGATGTCGCGCGGGCTTCCCCGGCCCACCCTACTCCTTCTGCTGGCCTGGCCGCACGCAATCAACTGCCTCCTTATTATGCGAAAAAATGATTCCTCCCACTGACATCTGGGGCGCACCGATTGGGAGGCTGACCTATGGGCCTACTAAGTTGTTGCGTACGCAGGGCTTTTCAACTTAGTCAACAAACGATTCTAGCAGCAGTAACCGTTGGATTTGAATCCAACGGTCCTACTGCTTCTTCAATCGCTGCTCTTCTTGCACCAGCCGCCCAAACCAGCGCCGAGGAGACCGCCTGCTCCTGCCTCCAGTGGCCGGTTGTGCTGCTGATGAGGCCTCATCGCCCCCTACTACTCCCACCGCTAGCCAGGCCCTCCGGCGACGGCAGCCTCATACCGCAGCCGAACCAGTGAACCCTCGTACTCCTCTCCGTGTGGGCATCCACTACCGCGTCTTCCCCGGCTCTGCGTTGTCCCCTTCCTAGGCCTCGTCGTCGTCCACCGCCTTGGTGCTCTCGGCGCGGCGGGATCAACGTGGTCAACGACATTCCATCGGAAGAGTACTCTACGTGGAGAGGCTGACAGCTGGGTCCACGGCCACAGCCTAGTTTTTTTGTGATTTGCCATGTAAGTCGCTTTGTCAGGCCTGTTGGGCTGCAAATCTTTCAAGACGAGGAGAGCTTTCATTCGGTTGGCCGAAAAAATGGCCCATCAGTAATGAGAAATGGGTTGTACATTTTTAAAACACATCAAACCGACAATTAGTTTCAAATATCTTTTTTTCATTTCGAGATTTGAAATTATATTAATTTTTATGCATGGAGAATTTTTTGGATTTTATATTGATATACATTTATTTTTCAAATCAGTTTGAATGTGAGTCGAAATTTCGGGATTAAAAACAGTTCGGACCGCACCGAAATATGCTAAATTTCTTATAATTTTTTAACCGTGGCCACAATATGGGCTGCAATGCTAACAAAAAGAATATGGGCTAAAAAAACCTTAATAATTAGCAAATGGGCTGTAAATTATTAGAAATAATGGTAGATGGGCGGTATGCTATTTTCCATAGATTTGAGGCTTTCCTAAAAAAAGGTTGACGCACAAGCAGTGACTGTTGGATGGCCATCCAATGGCCGTCGTGCTTCTTCAATCTCTGCTCTTCCTGCTCCAGCCGCTCAAACAGGCGCCGGCGGGACTACCTGCTCCCTCCTCCCCGCGGCCGGCTCTGCTGCCGCGCAGGCCTCAACGCCCCACCGTACTCCCATCGCTGGCCTAGCCATCCCTCTACTCACCCACACCTGTTGTTATTCTCCGGCAATGGTAGACGAACCAGTAAACCCTCGTACAGTCGTACTCCCCTCTGCGTGGGAAACAACTGCCGAGTCTTCCCTGCCTCCGTGTCATTCCCTTCCTAGGCCTCGCCGTCGTCCATCGCCCTGGTGCTCTCGGCGCGGCCTGGTCAACATGGTCAAAGACCGACATGCATCTGAAGTGGACTTTACGTGGAGAGGCCGACAGCTGGGTCCACGGCCGCACGCAAGGAAATGCCTCCTTATTACGCGCAAAATAATGATTCCTCCACCTGACATCAGGGACCCACCGAAAGGGCCTATGTATTTCGCGAAAAAAACGTTACCGCCGCTGACAGCTCAGACCCACCAGCTATATCTTCGCACGCAAGGAAGTGCCTTCTTATTACGCACACAAAAAATGAATACTCCCCATGTTAGCTGGGACCCAGTATAGTGGCAGGCTGACTTGTGGGCCTACTAAGTTGACGGGGACGGAGGGCTTTGTCAACTTAGTCAATATGCACGATTCTAGCTCCAGTGACCGTACGATGTCCATCCAACGGCCGTAGTGCTTCTTCAACCTCTGATCTTCTTGCTCCAGCCGCCCAAACCAGCGCCGGTTGTACCTCGTGCTCCTGCCTCCCGTGGCTGGCTGCGATGCGGCGGAGGCCTCACCGCCCCCTACTACTCCCACCGCTGGCCAGGCCATCCCTGTACTCACCCACACCCCCTATTATTCTGCGGCGACGGCAGCCTCACATCGCAGTGAACTAGTGAACCCTCATACTCCTCTACGCATGGGCATCCACTGCCGCGTCTTCCGCGGCTCCGCGTCGTCCCCTCCCTAGGCCTCGCCATCGTCCACCGCCCTGGTGCTCTCGGCGCGGCATGGTCAACGTGGTCAAGGAACGGCTTCCATCGGACGTGGACTCTATGTGGAGAGGCTGACAGCTGGGTCCACGGCTGCAGCAAGGAAGTGCCTCCTTATTACGTGCAAAATAATTATTTCTCCACCTGACAGCGGGACCCACCAGACGGGCCACCGTATTTCGCCCCCCTGACTGCTGGGACCCACCAGCTACATCTTCGCACGAAAGGAAGTGCCTGACAGTCGGGACCCACCTGGTCGAAGCGTATGTAGCGTTGTCATTCTGGTCGCGAACATGTACGTACATATATACTGGTGGATGTAGAGGCGTGCACGTGTCGTAGTAGAGGCGGCCAGGGTGCAAGAAAGAAAATACGGCCACGTATGTGTACATACGGGCGGGGTCTCAAACGCCTACTCGCGCATACGTATGACCAGGGCTCGTGTACATGGCTAGGTCGGAACGGAGAAACAACGTCGTCGTCGTGTTCATGGGGAGGCAACGGAATGTGTCGTGTTCATGGGGAGGCAACAGAATGCGTCGTGTTCATGGGGAGGCAACGGAATGCGTCGTGTTCATCGGGAGGGCTTGGACGGAACATGCGATGGAAACGAGGCCTGGCGTACCGCAGAACGGAGGAAACGTCCTTGTGTTCGATCGGCCACGTTTGAAATGGGATCCTGTTCATCGGGAGGGGTCTGGCATACCGCAAAACGGAGGAAACGGACCTCCTACCGTCGAAACGGGGGTCCTGTTGATCGGGAGGGGTGTGGCGTACCGCAAAACAGACGAAACGGACTTGTGTTGGAGCGCTACGGTCGAAACGGGGGTCCTGTTCATCGAGAGGGGTGTGGCGTACCGCAAAACGGAACTCCACGGGATACTGTTCATCTCCACCGTCGACCCCCTCCAGCCTCCACGAGCTACTGTTCATCCACTGTCGACCTCCTCCAGCCTCCACCTACGACTGTTCATCCAGCCTCCACCGCGCGCTACTCCATCGGCTACTATTCAACCAGCCCTCTCCACGGGCCCCTGTTCAACCACCCCTCCACGGGTTACTGTTCATCCTGCCCTCCACCGTCTACTGTTCATCCTACCCTCCACGGGGTGGTCCTGTTCATCCAGCCCTCCACGGGGTCCTGTTCATCCAGCCCCAACCGGCTCGATCGATCGGGGTCCTGTTCATCCAGAGGCAACACCACGGGGTCCTGTTCATCCACCCCCACCGGGAACTGTTCATCCACCCCCCCCCCCCCCCCGCAACACTCACTGTTCATCCAGAGGCAGCATCGATCGACTTCAGTTAGCAGCAGTAGCGAAGGAATCGCTCGATCGGGTTCATTTAACAGCCATCAATCGATCGCTAGGGTTCAGTAACGCGTAGCCTGCAGTGCAATCGCTCAGGTTCAGTTAGAGCCCAATGCCTCGCTCGGGTTCAGTTAGAGCCAACGCCTCGCACACACGCGCGTATGTGTACTAGAGAAGCGCGCGTCGCTCGGCCCTCGACCTCCCACCGTAACCGGGAACTCCCTGAAATTTTCCTCGCCCTTGCTTCTACCACGGTTTTTTAAGTCATGGACGGCCCAAAGAATGTCATGCAGCTACGTCTCCGGTCCGCCCAGGACGAAAAGCCCATTTTCTGTCATGATTTTTTGTCATAGAAGTAGGAGCCCACCACATCTATGTTGATACCGGGTTTTGTCAAAATTATCGTCATAGAAGTGTCATATGTATGACAGAAAAAAATTTCGTTCGGCCCAAAATGTCACGGATGTATCTTTTTTTGTAGTGTTAGGACCCCTACTACGAGATCCGCCGGTTTTGACACCGACATTGGTGCTTTCTGTAATACCCTGAGACCGACGTGCCAGGTGTCCTCCAGTTATTCATTGTTATTGCCTTGTCTTTCACTTGCGTCTCGCATCTTTCCATGTCATCATCCGCATTGCATCATCATGTTTTCAAAACTTGCATCCGTCCCGGTCTCCTCGTTCCGTCCATTGTCCGCCCAGACACACTTGCACGCGCCTGCGGCACGTCCAAAATATTATTTTATAAGTGGCCGGAAAATTTTCTCGGAATGGGTTGAGAGTTGGCATGTGGTGTTGTTTTGTTGTCAGTAGACCGCATGCCAAGTTTCATCGCGTTTGGAGTTCGTTTGATGCCCCAACGGATAACTATAGCTGCAGTATAGCCGGTCTATCTTCGGACGTTTTCGGTCTCCGGAAACAGTCGTCGGGCCTCTCTCTCTCTTCTCTTCTCTCAGCTCGAGCCCTTCTGCACAACCCACAAGTTCCAACCGACACCTCGCGTGCGTGTCCGAAACTGTCCCGAACCCGACCCGGATAGTCATCACCGTTGGGTCCGGAACATCCCCAAACATCTACAAAATATCACCGTTTCCTTATTTGGGCTACATAAGCTATTTTTCCCGTCCGCCCGATTATGATAGGAGGGACCTTATACCCCCTAAACCTATCTGGCTTGCTATATATAGTGGCAACCCTAGACTAATCCCTAGATTTTAGCCCATTTGTCCCATCAGTCCATCCGCGCCGCCACCTGATGCCCTCCTCCTCCTTGCATTCCGTGCCAAGCCAATCAGATCCACTTTCTCCTCCCCTCGATCCCACCAAGTTGCTGCCGAGGCCCCGAGCAGGAGCGCTCGACCTCGTCACCCTGCGCTGCTGTTCGCCACGCCGGCGACCTTGCCCGGTGCTTAAGCACCACCGCGCCACCCTTTTTTCCCTTCCCTTCTTTCTCCTGCCTTCTTCTCGTTCTCCTCTGCTTCCCTCTGCCTATAACTCTCTCTCTCTCCCTCGCCTTGGATAGGGGAACCGAAGGAAGCCGCCCCATCGCCTGGATCCGTTGCTCGGCCCGGCCTCCCTCGCCTCTCCCGCGTCACCGGTGGTCGCCTCCGCCCGCTGCCATCTTCTTCCCGAAGCATCGTCCCTGGCCTCCTCGTCAGACCGGCTTCCCCGTCAAGTCCCTCGCGCGCGAGCTCGACTCCAAGCGCTCCTGAGCTGCTCTTCCTCCCACTGGCCTCCTCTGCGTCGTCCAAGTCCCTGCGCCATCACGGCCCAGCAACTCCATGCCCAAGCCCCATCAGGCCGCTGTTTACCTGCCACTGCAGTTCTTCTTCAGAAACGAGCAAAGAGATCCAGCCCTGTTGACTGCCTGCTCGTCCAGCGCCTCACTGTGGATCTCCCGTACCTCATCGCCAAGGCCCAGCGCCGCCCCAGCTTCATCCAGCCCAGCGCACGGCCCGAGGCCCAGAAACGCCGTCGCAGGCCTCCTCTGCTTCCAGCTGGGCCGAAGCCCATGGTGAGCGGCGTCCCAACGCCTGCCACTGTTGGGCCAGCCTGCCAGATTCGGCCCGTTCATGTTTTTGGCCAGATCTACGAATTTCCTATTTATCCAGAGGCTGGCAGCTTTGCAGAAAACCCCCTAGCAATATGCATTTAATAACTCACAAACCGTGCATCTTTTGTAAAAACTTTATATATGAAAAATGCTTAGAATTTTGTGTAGATTAATAATGTGCCACTTTGATGCATGTTAAATGTGTCTAAAATGTTGTTTGTTTAATTTTGCATAAATAGCATCATAAAATGGTTTAATTCATAACTAAATAACCGTAGCTCCAAATTTAATAAACTTTATATGTAAAAGGGGTAGAAAAATGCATAGTTTAACATGGTGGCATTACTTTGCATGTTTAACAACTGTAAAATATGGCTTAGGGCAGAACAGTACCAAACCTTAAAATATGCACATGAGGATTTTCCGGACTTGTTGCTTGTTGTTCCGACCTCATTTAAACTTGCCTAGTTAGGTAGTTTTATTATGCTTCACCCTCTTGCCATGTTAATCAACATTTAATCTTGTTGGGTACATAAACGAGAGAGAACTAAATAAGTCATGTGGTGTTTTCTTCAATATGTTGCATATTGAGCTCCACTTAAGTTGTAGTGTTGTTTGTTGCACTTTGCCATGCCATGCCATGCATCATTAAACCGGACATGCATCATACTTGGTTGTGCATCATGCCATGTTCATGTGTTGGTTGTTTACTATGTTGTGTGCTTCTTTCCGATGTTGCTTCTTCGGGTTGGATCCGATAACGTCGTGTTTGTGAGGATTCGTTCGACTACGTTCGTTTGTCTTCTTCATGGACTCGTTCTTCTTCCTTGCGGGATCTCAGGCAAGATGACCATACCCTCGAAATCACTTCTATCTTTGCTTGCTAGATGCTCGCTCTATTGCTATGCCTATGCTACGATACCTACCACTTGCTTATCAAGCCTCCCAAATTGCCATGTCAAACCTCTAACCCATCTTGTCCTAGCAAATCGTTGTTTGACAATGTTACCGCTTTGCTCAGCCCCTCTTATAGCGTTGTTAGTTGCAGGTGAAGATTGGAGTTTGTTCCATGTTGGAACATGGATATTTGTTGGGATATCACAATATCTGTTATTTAATTAATGCATCTATATACTTGGTAAAGGGTGGAAGGCTCGGCCTTATGCCTGGTGTTTTGTTCCACTCTTGCCGCCCTCGTTTCCGTCATACCGGTGTTATGTTCCTTGATTTTGCGTTCCTTACGCGGCTGGGTTATAATGGGAACCCCTTGACAGTTCGCCTTGAATAAAACTCCTCCAGCAAGGCCCAACCTTGGTTTTACCATTTGCACTAACAACCTATTACCCTTCCCTTGGGTCGGCCAATCCAAGGGTCATCTTTATTTTAACACCCTTGGATCAGTGCTTCTCTAAATGTTGGTCCGAAATGGGCAGCCTGCGGGGCCACCTCAGGGAAACTTGAGGGTTGGTTTTACTTGTAGCTTGACCTATCTGGTGTTGCCCTGAGAACAAGATATGTGCAGCTCCTATTAGGATGTCGGCGCATCGGGCGGCTTTGCTGGTTTAGTTTTACCATTGTCGAGATGTCTTGTAACCGGGATTCCGAGTCTGATCGGATTGTCTTGGGAGAAGGAATATCCTTCGTTGACCGTGAGAGATTGTGATGGGCTAAGTCGGGACACCCCTGCAGGGTTTTGAACTTTTGAAAGCCATGCCCACGGTTATGGGTAGATGGGAATTTGTTAATGTCCGGTTGTAGAAAACCTGGAACTTAACCTAATTAAAATGCATCAACCGCGTGTGTAGCCATGATGGTCTCTTCTTGGCGGGGTCCGGGAAGTGAACACGGTGTTGCAGTTATGCTTGAACGTAAGTAGTCTAGGATCACTTCTTGATCATAGATTCTCGACCGTGCCTTGCCTTCTCTTCTCGCTCTCTTTTGCGTATGTTATCCACCATATATGCTAGTGGTTGCTGCAGCTCCACCTCATATATTTTCCCTACCCATAAGCTTAAATAGTCTTGATCGCAAGGGTGTGAGATTGTTGAGTCCCCGTGACTCACAAATTACTTACAAAACCAGTTACAGGTGCCAATGATACCATTCCAGGAGATGCGACCCAGCTCAAGGAGGAGCTCGATGAAGATCTCGTTCATTGTGTTGTTTCGTTTCCGTTGATCAGTAGTGGAGCCCAGTTGCAGCTATCGGGGATCTGTAGCATTAGGGGTAGTCTTCTTTTATTTTGGTTCCATAGTCGGACCTTGATTGTATCTGTTTATGTAATGCTTTATTCAAGTATTGTGTGAAGTGGCGATTATAAGCCAACTCTGTACCTCTTTCTTATTCAGTACATGGGATGTGTAAAGATTAACCCTCTTGCGACATTGCCTTCAATGCGGTTATGCCTCTAAGTCGTGCTCCGACACGTGGGAGATATAGCCGCATCGAGGGTGTTACAAGTTGCTAATCAGAGCCTTCCCCGACTCAGGATCCCCCTGCTTGATCGAATCGCTGGCGTTGTTGAGTCTAGAAAAATGTTTTGAGTCTTATAGGATTATATATATCAGAGAGTAGGATTCCTTTTACTCCTCAGTCCCTTCGCCGCTCTGGTGAGGCATCCTGATGTATAGTTTTGACTCTTCTCTTCTCAAATTTCACCTAATTTTTTTTAGGTTCACGCGGGTATCTTGGAATCGTTCCGATGGTTTTGTGACGAGAACATTGTTCTTGGTGCCTCCTGACATTTAGGGATTGTGGCAGTGTCCCGGGGAGTTGAGCTCCGAGGTGTTGTCGTCACAATTTTATCGTTGCAATTCTGGAATACCTGAGTTTCGCCGACATCGAAAATCTCTTTTATGCAGTTGTTGGTGAGATAACCTCGACGCCACCCAGTACTGGGGCGGGAGTTCGGGAGTATCGCCATAACTCGTATAACGGATGCTTTTCGAAGGTTGAGGTAAATGATTTCCGAAGGTTTCTTGGTTATGTGTTGAAGGATGGATACAGCTGGATGTAGGATTTGCTAGTTTTGGGTGAGATATTATGCTTCCCCTGTATCCCCAACACCTGATTGCATAACCAGAAAGTTTCGGGAGTTTATAAGTGGGAATTCAAGTAGCTCATAGGATATCTTTCCGACAGATGTATGATATGAAATTGGGGTTCGATGTCTAGTGGTCCGCCTATCCACGGTTGGTTTTACAGTGGTCTTGTTGTGTCTTAAAGAGTCCTTGGCTATGCTGACTCGGGGACGCTTCATATGTCATGTGCACTGCCTTGTACATGATGGTGCTATACGATCGAGCCCGTGTAGGCCCCACCACGAAAACTTCAAACAAAATCTCTATCATATGTTTGTTCCGGCTTATTTTGCAAGCCAATCCTTTGTTTTGTTTTCAGTTGTGGTATTTGAGTTGCTTCGAAGTCAAATGTTGATTCCTTACCTTTTCCTAAACGGCGTTCTCATGCTCCGAGGTGAATACCAATCCTTCATGATCATCGAGTTTGTCATGTCAATCCTTTTCAACCGGTGTGTATCTCTTCAAGTGGATCCGATCACTTCAACATTCGCAAGATCAATTATCAGTTCTTCTCAACGGTGTTTGCTTCATCCGTTCCAAGTTGACTTTGTTTTCCCACCCTCCCACCCCTTTTCCCTTCAAGGACTTGGATTTCTCAATTCGTTTTCCAGTTCATGGATGTGAAGTCTCTCCATTCTATTCAATCAACGTTCTTTCCCGGTAGTTCTCTTGAAGATGTTCTACTAGTTCATCACTCGTCATTCTTTTTCTTCTCCGGTGGATCTAATTCAAGCTTTGTTGACCATATACTTTCTCGTTTCAAATGTTTTCTCATGCCGGTGCACCTCTTAATCATCCACTCCTCGCTATTCATTTGTTTCGGAGTGCTGAAAATATCTCAAAGATTCTCGTTCTCATTCCTAATTCTATTCAAGGTATTTCGTGGTGGTCACCTTATTCAAGCCTTTTAAATCAACTGGTGCAATATCTTTCAAATAATCTTTTCAACGGTGTTTCTCTTGAGTGGGCCCTAACCCACAGGTCTTTTCCCAGGATCTTATCTGACTCTTCTATTCTCCCAGAGCTTTTCAAATTCATCTCAAAGTTTGACATAAGAATGAATTATCATCTGTCAAATGTCTTTCACCAAGATCTTTCAAATTCTTTTCATCGTCGGTGCAACCTTTCTAATATTCATTCGCCCGGGGTATCTCAACAATTCATGGTGGTGTTTCTCATTGTCATTCTCAACACTCGAAGACCGAAGAAGTGTTTCCTCTAAATCTTGTGCCTTCTCTCGAGGATTCTCAGTTCAAGCGTGATGCCATCCTCTCATAATTGTTTTCAATTGTGACAATTCTTTTCACCCATCCGGAGCAATTCAGGAGTCTTTTCAGTTTGATCATCCGGAGCCCATCATCTTAGATTTATTCATTCTAGCTTTCAGCTCCCGCTCTCCAAATCTTACCGGTGCATCATTCAAGTATTATTTAATCAGCTCGTGATCCATTCGCTCACTTGCATCTAAATTCTCTCAAGCATCTTCGTTCATTTGCTAATTCTTCCCGGTGTTTCTTTATCTTTTCTTCAGTCGTTTTTAATTCTTACGGTGATTCGTTCTAGATTCTATTCCATGGTTATCATATCAACTCATACGTTATTTTCCAAATCCTACCGGTGGTTCATTGAAGACTTTCTCGAGTTGGTGCTATATCTATCTTAATCCTTTCTACGAGAATAAGTAGCATGCAAAAATCTATTGCTTGTCATCAATCGAAATTGGTGAAGGATAAGCATAATGTAATTCTTATTCTTGTTCCATTGAGTAAGTTCTATTCCTTATTCCGGAGGTTCATCAAATTCTCTATTTCAATTGTTTTCATCTTTTCTTTTCCGGAGTTCCAAGTTTTTCTGCATCATCTCGTCGCAAAGCTCCATTTAATCATTCCAAGTCTTCACCTTGTGTTCTCAACTTCTCTTTCCTTTCGTTTGATCATTCTTTTGTTACCGGAGTTCTTCTTGGAGGCTCTAAATGAATTCATCAAAGATTTAATTCCTTCTCGAAGCGTTCATCAAGATTCTTTTTAGAGGAGCTCAAGTTTTTCTTCATCTTGCAATCCGGAGTGCAATTCTTTCAACCGTATCATCAGAGGTGGTATTATGTCATTCTTGATAATTTGAGTTCATATTTCATGATTCACATGTTGTTAAGAATGAGGTATTTTAAATCAACCAATCTCTTCATTGGAATTATCTTGGGTTATATTTCACCTAAAGCTTTCCTTAAGGATTTTTTCTATCTATGGTGCTTATAAATGACCCAAGTTCTTCATCTATCCTCCCGGTGAAATAGTTTCTTGTCTCCTTGTTCATATCAATCCAATCTTGTTTCCATTAATGGCATGTTTTCACCTCAAGTTCTTGAGATGTTTTCCATAAGCCCTCAACAAGCCTGTACTTTTCGTTGTTGATTTCCCAACAACTCCGTTAAATCCTTCTTTTTAAGGATGCTCTCTAAAATTCATTTGAGGTAGAACATGTTCTTTTCTTCTCCGTTCTTTTCATTGCATTCTTTCATTTCTTCCGGAGGCATTGTGATGATGCTCTCTTCAGTCATCATCTCGTATTGTGAAGATCATGTTCTTTCCTTTGCTTATCCATTCAACCGGAGTGTCGTGTTTTCATTCCAGTTCTGTCATCTTATCAAGTTTTACCTCCTTTCTCAACCGGAGTGCGGTCTGAAATCTTTCTTACTCCTTGTGTCATACTTTCAATAGTTTTGGAGGCAGCGTCTTGTTAATTTCATCAAGTATCCTCTCATCTTGTCAAGTTCTTGTTAATTCATTCCATTTGCAGTCGGAGTGCGATACAAATTATATCATCCTTAATCCTTCTCTATCTTGACTTAACCGGAGTGGTTTCAATATATATCTTGCCCTTCAACCTCAAGGTTTTTCACAATGTTCTTTGTCCCTCTTTTCTAACGGAGTGTTTTCCACTTTGTTCACCTTCGTTGTATTATTTTCTCGAATTTGTTCAACCTCGCAAGGTTCTTTGGTTTCACTCAATTGTCAAGAAGCAACTTAGTATTACCTCTTCTCTTCCTCTTCAGTTTCTCTCCGGTGCCATTCTAGATCTCGGGACGAGATCCTCTCATAGTGGTGGAGTGTTGTAACGCCCCGAGACCGACGTGCCAGGTGTCCTCCAGTTATTCGCTGTTGTTGCCTTGTCTTTTGCTTGCGTGTCGCATCTTGCCATGTCATCATCCGCATTGCATCGTCATGTTTTCAAAACTTGCATCCATCCCGGTCTCCTCGTTCCATCTGTTGTCCGCCCAGACACACTTGCACGCGCCCGCAGCACGTCCGAAATATTATTTTATAAGTGGCCGGAAAATGTTCTCGGAATGGGTTGAGAGTTGGCGTGCGGTGTTGTTTTGTTGTCAGTAGACCGCATGCCAAGTTTCATCGCGTTTGGAGTTCGTCTGATGCCCCAACGGATAACTATAGCAGCAATATAGCCGGTCTATCGTCGGACGTTTTCGGTCTCCGGAAATAGTCGTCGGGCCTCTCTCTCTTCTCTTCTCTCAGCTCGAGCCCTTCTGCACAGCCCACAAGTTCCAACCGACCCCTCGCGTGCGTGTCCGAAACTATCCCGAACCCGACCCGGATAGTCATCACCGTTGGGTCCGGAACATCCCCAAACATCTACAAAATATCACCGTTTCCTTATTTGGGCTACATAAGCTATTTTCCCGTCCGTCTGATTACGATCGGAGGGACCTTATACCCCCTAAACCTATTCGGCTTGCTCTATATAGTGGCAACCCTAGACTAATCTCTAGATTTTAGCCCGTTTGTCCCATCAGTCCATCCGCGCCGCCACCTGATGCCCTCCTCGTCCTTGCATTTCGTGCCAAGCCAATCAGATCCACTTTCTCCTCCCCTTGATCCCACCAAGTTGCTGCCGAGGCCCCGAGCAGGAGCGCTCGACCCCGTCTCCCTGCGCTGCTGTTCGCCACGCTGGCGACCTTGCCCAGTGCTCAAGCACCACCGTGCCGCCCTTTTTCCCTTCCCTTCTTTCTCCTGCCTTCTTCTCGTTCTCCTCTACTTCCCTCTCCCCGTAAATCTCTCTCTCTCCCTCGCCTTGGACAGGGGAACCGAAGGAAGCCGCCCCATCACCTGGATCCGTTGCTCCGTCCGGCCTCCCTCGCCTCTCCCGCGTCATCGGTGGTCGCCTCCGCCCGCTGCCATCATCTTCCCGAAGCGTCGTCCACGGCCTCCTTGTCAGACCGGCTTCCCCGTCAAGTCCCTCGCGCGCGAGCTCGACTCCGAGCGCTCCTGAGCTACTCTTCCTCCCGCTGGCCTCCTCTGCGTCGTCCAAGTCCCCGCGCCGTCACGGCCCTGCAACTCCATGCCCAAGCCCCATCGCGCCGCTGTTTACCTGTAGCTGCAGTTCTTCTTCAGAAACGAGCAGAGAGATCCAGCCCCATTGACTGCCTTCTCGTCCAGCGCCTCGCTGTGGATCTCCCGTACCAGATCACCAAGGCCCAGCCCCGCCCCAGCTTCATCCAGCCCAGCGCACGGCCCGTGGCCCAGAAACGCAGTCACGGGCCTCCTCTGCTTCCAGTTGGGCCGAAGCCCATGGTGAGCTGCCTCCCAGCGCCTGCCACTGTTGGGCCAGCCTGCCAGATTCGGCCCGTTCATGTTTTTTGCCAGATCTACGAATTTCCTATTTATCCAGAGGCTGACAGTTTTGGAGAAAAGCCCCCAAGCAACAAGCATTTAATAACTCACAAACCATGCATCTTTTGTAAAAAAACATTATATATGAAAAATGCTTAGAATTTTGTGTAGATTAATAATGTGCCACTTTCATGCATGTTAAATATGTCTAAAATGTTGTTTGTTTAATTTTGCATAAATAGCATGCTAAAACGGTTTAATTCATAACTAAATAACCGTAGCTCCAAATTTAATAAACTTTATATGTAAATGGGGTCGAAAAATGCATAGTTTAACATGGTGGCATTACTTTGCATGTTTAACAACTCTAAAATATGGCTTAGGGCAGAACAGTACCAAACCTTAAAATATGCACATGAGGATTTTCCGGACTTGTTGCTTGTTGTTCCGGCCTCATTTAAACTTGCCTAGTTAGGTAGTTTTATTATGCTTCACCCTCTTGCCATGTTAATCAACATTTAATCTTGTTGGGTACATAAACGAGAGAGAACTAAATAAGTCGTGTGGTGTTTTCTTCAATATGCAACTCCGTTGCATATTGAGCTCCACTTAAGTTGTAGTGTTGGTTGTTGCACTTTGCCATGCCATGCGATGTATCATCAAACTGGACATGCATCATACTTGGTTGTGCATCATACCATGTTCATGTGTTGGTTGTTTACTATGTTGTGTGCTTCTTTCCGGTGTTGCTTCTTTGGGTTGGATCCGATAACATCGTGTTTGTGAGGATTCGTTCGACTACGTTCGTTTGTCTTCTTCATGGACTCGTTCTTCTTCCTTGCGGGATCTCAGGCAAGATGACCATACCCTCGAAATCACTTCTATCTTTGCTTGCTAGATGCTCGCTCTATTGCTATGCCTATGCTACGATACCTACCACTTGCTTATAATGCCTCCCAAATTGCCATGTCAAACCTCTAACCCACCTTGTCCTAGCAAATCGTTGTTTGGCAATGTTACCGCTTTGCTCAGCCCCTCTTATAGCGTTGTTAGTTGCAGGTGAAGATTGGAGTTTGTTCCATGTTGGAACATGGATATTTGTTGGGATATCACAATATCTCTTATTTAATTAATGCATCTATATACTTGGTAAAGGGTGGAAGGCTCGGCCTTATGTTTGGTGTTTTGTTCCACTCTTGCCGCCCTAGTTTCCGTCATACCGGTGTTATGTTCCTTGATTTTGCGTTACTTACGCGGTTGGGCTATAATGGAACCCCTTGACAGTTCGCCTTGAATAAAACTCCTCTAGCAAGGCCCAACCTTGGTTTTACCATTTGCACTAACAACCTATTACCCTTCCCTTGGGTCGGCCAACCCAAGGGTCATCTTTATTTTAACCCCCTGGGCCAGTGCTTCTCTAAGTGTTGGTCCGAAATGGGCAGCCTGCGGGGCCACCTCGGAGAAACTTGAGGGTTGATTTTACTCGTAGCTTGACCTATCCGGTGTTGCCCTGAGAACGAGATATGTGCAGCTCCTATCAGGATGTCGGCGCATCGGGCGGCTTTGCTGGTTTAGTTTTACCATTGTCGAGATGTCTTGTAACCACGATTCCGAGTCTGATCGGATTGTCCTGGGAGAAGGAATAACCTTCGTTGACCGTGAGAGCTTGTGATGGGCTAAGTTGGGACACCCCTGTAGGGTTTTGAACTTTCGAAAGCCGTGCCCGCGGTTATGGGCAGATGGGAATTTGTTAATGTCCGGTTGTAGAAAACCTGGAACTTAACCTAATTAAAATGCATCAACCGCGTGTGTAGCCGTGATGGTCTCTTCTCGGCGGGGTCCGAGAAGTGAACACGGTGTTGCAGTTATGCTTGAACGTAAGTAGTCTAGGATCACTTCTTGATTATAGATTCTCGACCGTGCCTTGCCTTCTCTTCTCGCTCTCTTTTGCATGTGTTAGCCACCATATATGCTAGTGCTTGCTGCAGCTCCACCTCATACCTTTTCCCTAGCCATAAGCTTAAATAGTCTTGATCGCGAGGGTGTGAGATTGCTGAGTCCCCATGACTCACAGATTACTTCCAAAACCAGTTGTAGGTGCCGATGATACCGTTCCAGGAGATGCGACCCAGCTTAAGGAGGTGCTCGATGAAGATCTCGTTCATTGTGTTGTTTCGTTTCCGTTGATCAGTAGTGGAGCCCAGTTGCTGCGATCGGGGATCTGTAGCGTTAGGGGTAGTCTTCTTTTATTTTGGTTCCGTAGTCGGACCTTGATTGTATCTGTTGATGTAATGCTTTATTCAAGTATTGTGTGAAGTGGCAATTGTAAGCCAACTCTGTACCTCTTTCTTATTTGGTACATGGGATGTGTAAAGATTACCCCTCTTGCGACATTGCTTTCAATGCGGTTATGCCTCTAAGTCGTGCTCCGGCACGTGGGAGATATAGCTGCATCGAGGGTGTTACACTTTCATTAAGAGTCTGCTAGGTGATTGCCATGGCTTGATAGTAGTCTAGATCAACGATCAGGTGATATTTTTTAGTTAGATTTATTTTTATGTAAATTATGTCTCTTGCAAAATTGTTGTTGGTGCGTCGTGCTATTTTGTTTACAGTCACATCGGGCACCAAGAATAATTTTAGCAGCGGCGGCTGTGTCCTCCGCCGCCTGGCAGTGCGTCAGATGCAAATAGCTGCCGCATAGGTCAAGCATGAAAAGGAAAAAAAATGCAATCTATGGCAATCCAGCCAAGGAAACCGATCATGGCCACTGTTAATTGGAGCAATGCCCATGGGCCGACAAGGATTCAGCTCAGCGGCAACACAGGAGATTCGTTTTCCTCTCTTTTTTTATTCGGCACATGATTACTGCTCATCCTATTATACCTTTTCCCCAAAGCATGCATAGACCAAGGATATGATAATGTAATGGAGTTAGTTTTGCAGGACGGCCTCCTAAATCTAGTTGGCAAATACTAGTAATTTAACTAGTACTATTAGTACACACTGTTGGTGTCCTCGGATAAAGATTGAAGCAATCTGATTCTCCGTATTATAGTTCAGTACGAATCAGTTCGTCTACTGCGGTCATCATCGTCGAATAGGTTTTATTTTTCCTGACTATTCGTTTAGTGAAAGTGCAACTAATTTCTGGGTGGTTTTGGTAATTATTAAGAACATATAGCTCATTAAACTAATATCCATTCAAGATAATCTTTTCAGAAAGTTCAATGCTTGGCATGGCATAGATTGGAGATCTGGACCCCTCAAAATGTGAAGGACAAATATTGGCACAAACTCAAGACTCTACATTTTCATTTTAGTGATCCAAGATCACATTGAGTCCATAGAAAAAGCCAACACTATTAAAAAGGGATGACGTGTTGCTTAATGGCATGCTTGCTCAAAATGCTTAATGATATGCTCCAAAAATCCTCAACCATTTTCTCACTCCCACATATGTCCCAAACCAAAAGTCAAACTCAGCCCCACCGATTTGATCTATCCGGCGCCACCGAGTTCACTTGACATAGCCATAGCTAGAAACCATAATCAGTTCGGTCTCACCGATTGGGATCTCGGTCTCACCAAGATGGGATTGCAAACTCTCTGTTTACCTTCGTAACGTTTCGGTCTAACCGAAATGAGCGATCAGTTCCACCGAGTTCGCAATGCAAACTCTATATTTCCTTTTCATAACATTTCGGTCTCACCAAAATGAGCGATCGGTCCCACCGAGTTTGTCTAACCCACTCTCTGTTTGCCTATTACTGAAATCGGTCTCACCGAGTTCATGTGATTGGTCTCACCGAGATAAAGTTATGCTCTAACCCTAACAAAATCGGTTCCACCGAGTTGATCATGTCGGTCCCACCGAAATGACTAACATTCACATTTTGAACAAAATCGGTCTGACCGAGTTTCACTATTTGGTCCCACCGAGTTTGATAAATTGTGTGTAACGGTTAGATTTTGTGTGGAGGCTATATATACCCCTCCACCCTTCCTCCATTCATGGAGGGAGCCATCAGAACGTGCCTACACTTCCAGCATTCATTTTCTAAGAGAAAACCACCTACTCATGTGTTGAGACCAAGACATTCCAATCCAACCACAAGAATCTTGATCTCTAGCCTTCCCCAAGTTGGTTTCCACTCAAATCATCTTTCCTCCAAATCTGTGAGAGAGAGTTGAGTGTTGGAGAGACTATCATTTGAAGCACAAGAGCAAGAAGTTCACCATCAACACATCATATATTACCTTTTGGAGAGTGGTGTCTCCTTGATTGGTTAGGTGTCACTTGGGAGCCTCCATCAAGATTGTGGAGTTGAACCAAGGAGTTTGTAAGGGCAATGAGATCACCTACTTTGTGAAGATCTACCCAAGTGAGGCAAGTCCTTCGTGGGCGATGGCCATGGTGGGATAGACAAGGTTGCTTCCTCGTGGACCCTTCGTGGGTGGAGTCCTCCGTGGACTCGTGCAACCGTTACCCTTCATGGGTTGAAGTCTCCATCAACATGGATGTACGATAGCACCACCTATGGGAACCACGCCAAAAATCTCCGTGTCTATATTGCGCTTGCTCCCCTCAAACTCCTCCCCTTTACCTTCATATGCAATGATTTATATTCCGCTGCTATATTCTTAGAATTGCATGTGTAGGTTGATTGCTTGACTTGTGATAAGTTGTTAAAATCTGCCAAGACTTAAAATTGGGAAAATACTAGATTTTTATGTGGTCAAGTAGTCTAATCACCCCCTCTAGACATACTTTCGATCCTACATTTAATGCATGAAATTATTACACACAGAATATTTTCTGTTGTTTTGCACTGCATTATTTTTGCAGAGATATTTTATCGACACTTGTACAGAGCGTCGGTCTGGCCAGACTCTCGCCGTCATATAAGTCGGCCGACCTGTGTGGACATTGCCACGCCACAACGCCGTGATACCGTCGTGTCATATTCACCATATTATTCACTTCGCACAAATTAATTATGCATTTTTTCTTTCAATTATTATTATTACTTGCTTGCACTATTCTATGTGTGTAGGTAATCAACTTCGACTGCATCACGCGGTCAACTCTATGGGCCGACGTCGTTGTCCTGCCTGCATCGATCAAGCTGCGGCGTCACCTCAGCGCGCGTCCCTATGTTAGCATGTTGGCGGCCATTCTATCGGGACGACCTCGGCGTTCAGGCCATATTTTTTTAATTATCTACTTTACTTAAGTTAATTAAGTAGAGGATATTTTTTATAAAAAACATATATATTATCATCTCTGGCCTTGCACTATTTTATTTGTGCAGACAATTAACTTACACCGCATATTACTTGGCGCAACGACGTCCATTGAGGCCGAAGAGAGTTCGGCTCGATGCAACCACAGGGAGATTTGACCTTCTTTTTCCCTTTCTCTCTCTATATTATTTAATTAAGCAGGTCCACCACACTTTCTCTAATGGTTTATCTTGCATGCACTTTCTGTGATGCAATGAGTACTCGTACTATAGATGAGCCACGAGTTAGCCTACCTAGTGACTCTCGTGTGAAGCTATATAGTCACTTTGGGACAATTCTCTCACTTGGCTACATCCGGATCAGGTGCTATTCTTCCTTATGAATAGTATGAATTATTTGTTCCATCATATTTTCTGTTGGTTTGCACTCTTTTGTGTATGTAGACAACTGTTTGGCCTATTTGACGCCACATTTGGGACTCGGACCACCCTGTGAATTCAGGCTTTGTTACGCCAATGCCCCGCATCGACATTGGCTTCAACGCCAGGCCACATCCATTTAAGAAATTATTTTGCATAAATTAATTATGCGAGGATTTTTTATATATTTATATTATTATTTTTTGGATTGCACTATTTTACATGTGTAGGTAATCGACTTGAACTGCGTCACGCGGTCACTTCGGCAAGCCGACGTCGTCATCCCAATCGGCATATACCGGCTCGTGTGATCACCTTGTTGGTCGAATTGCCATACCGTCATGTTCGGTTGCCTCGGGGACTTCGGCATCGCTGAGAGAGCTCTACCTTACTGAGTGTTAGGCACACGGGCCATATTTCTTTTATTACCCACTTTGCATACATTATTAGTCATGCAACCTTCTTTTAATTTATTATTATTACTATTACTTTTGCCTTGCACTATTTTATGTGTGTAGATAATTAATTTCTGCTACGTCACGCAGTCACCTTGGCGTACAGAGTCGTCCTCTCGCCTCCATCAACCAAATTCCACTGTCACCATGGTGTGATACCCTATGTCACCATTATCGCGTCGTCGCTTCATCAAACTGACATCCACCATGCCGACCTGTTTTGACACGTCGACTGGCGTGGGGGCTTCATTGTCACGCCGCCAAACTACTCTGTCTCCTCGGCTGGACCGGGGGCTTCGCCACGGCACTTCGGCACTATCATGCTATCACTTCATCAAGCCGAGCTCTTTGCTCGGGTACGTCAAGACCGGCTTGGGGGTTGGGACCTTGAGATGCTACAAGCTCGGCCCACGTCACACCGAGCACATTAACCAGCTAAGTCGCTTTCATGCTCAAAGACTATCAGTTTTAAATTTTGTTTGGTTCAACCAAGCATTATACTTTTTTGACAAAAAGTCATTTGCGAAAAACTTTCTTTGTCAAAACCTTGTTTGTTACAAACAAATTCAAATACCCCATTTACTTGGGGCTTCCTCTATGAAGTCATTCTTCTTGCATATGATTATTAATGTATCACACCATTCCTTGTTCGTGTATTATGCCAAAATATGCATCATGCTGACTTAAGTGTTCCGCAAAGCTGGGTTGCCTGGCTCCTGTGCTTACCCCTACATTCCCGATTATTCGGCTAGGGAGTAAAGGGAGCATATTTGTGATTGTTACGACCGGGTCATCCGAACTCGCACCTCAGACGAGTGAAGCCGAAAGCTAGTGCTCTTATTGTTTTTAACTATGGCCGGCACATGACTGAACTCACGCATACACAAATCTATTCACGAGTCCCATAGTAATCATGAGCGACCAAAGAAAGGTACCGTTGGGGGCACTATTTTCTTTACAGATGCTTCTTGTGTTACATAAGTAATATATCATAAGTTATCTAGGCGCGCTTTGTCTATTACAGCCTCATGGCCTGATTGCTTGGTTATCCTAAACACCACCGATATTGTCGGTAGGCGGAGTAGATAACACTTTTTGGCCCTTGGCCGAAGAGGGAGAAGCCGACGGTCGGTTAAGACGCGTTCAAAGTTCGGGCAAACGCAGATATTATATAAATACTTCGGTACATACAATCATTATACATAAAATTATTTTACCCAAGTCGCTTGGGGGCTCTTAAATCAATATGAGTCATTTTATAGTAGATGTTTTCTTCTTAGTCGCTGCAAAATATTTTTCTACCACTCCTTTCTCAACTCAGGTGTATGACCAATAGCCGGGTAGCCTGATTTCTCTCTAAAGCAGCTCATGTTTAGTTCGCTAAACTGGCCTGAGAAACACTGCCTTCGGGATAGGGAGGTTGAAGCCGAAGGCTGACCCACACTTGAAGTCTAGAGATCGGATGTGTCATGTCAAAGCACGACGGAAGTACAATTTTAAGACCAATTTCATATTGGCACCAAAACAGCTTGATTCAATCAAGACGTAAAGTTTTTATGCATGTTTTTTTGGTCTTTTGAGCTTATAACATCTTTCAACTATTTTATGTTTCCCTTTCAAGAAGCGGGACATTCTCTTGGTTGAGGTGTTCGGCGTGAAAATCTTTTCTAAAACTACAGTTTGGCATCTTTCCCGCTGAACTCCACCTAAGTATTGTCAAAACATACATGACAGAACTAGTTCCCGAGGAGGTATGATCCTAGGGTCGGCCATGTTGCCCAACCTAATTCTCGGAGGCTACTGCATTGACAATCAAATGCAGAAAATTTAAGTGCAATATAGTTTCCGAGGAGATTATGATCCTCAGGTTGGTCGGTCGCACCCAACCTGAGTCTCGAGGACTGTGCACACCGCTTTTTGTGCCACGAAGTATTCTGACGAGCTAGGAGTTGATCCTCAGGTTGATTTTGCAAATCAACCTGAGTCTCAGGGGCTACCGGGATCAGCAGTCTTATATCATCCTTCAAGTGCATCTCGGGTTTTAGACCGACACACACCTTGAGGGCTACTGGCTATATATCTCGGTAGAGAATAAATTGCACCAATCAAAAATATTCATCAAAAATCAGCCCGCAATCAGGGTGGTGCACCACCTCGGAAGCAGCCCGGCATAAAGCTCGGGTGCCACTGGCTGGCTCCATAGAGGACATTTCCGGCATTAAGCTCGGCTGAATTCGTTCAATCTTTTAAAGACCGAGGTAGTTTATGACACCTCGGACGCTGACCATCGTTAGAGCTCAGATGCAGTCTGGTGTTGGAGCTCGGAAGCGGTCCGACATAAAGCTCGGATTCGAATGGCTTGTTCCATAGAAGACTACTCCGGCATTTAAGCTCGGATGAACTCATTCAAATTTTCAGAGGCCAAGGTAATCTATGATACCTCAAATGATGACCATAGTCAGAGCTCGGCTGTGAAAAGACGCCTTTAGTTCGGTGTTGGAGCTCGGGCACAAGAGGACACCTTTAATGCTGAATAGTGTTGGAGCTCGGCCGTGAAAAGACGCCTCTGATTTAGTTCGACATTAGAGCTCAGACGCAAGAGGACACTGTCGCACGGGAAACACTTCAAACTCCAGGTGTGGCATAAAAAACTTACAAGGCATTGATAAAGGCCGATAACTTAAAGGGGCTCCTCGGATTCCCGACATGTAAACTCTTCGGATTCAGCTCGGTGATCGTCAAGATTGGACATGGGAAGATTTGTTAAACAAGTTTTCAAGACCGACGATCGAAGATGAAGAACTGTTCGGAAGAACCGAGGAGCGTCCTCAACTTGAAGACTGGTTCAGGGGGCTACCGACGGTGTCCTGGACTAGGGGGTACTCACCACGTCGTCTCCCGACCAGTGGGTCAGGCCGAGGACCCCTCATGATGATTCACTAAAGGGCCACTTCGGGCAGCCCATGCCGAATATAAGGAGGATTCCACAAGACTTGACGCACAAGACAAGGACTCCTCTAAACCCTAGGCCTACGATGCATATATAAACCGAGGCCAGGCTAGTCAATAGACGACCTCATATTCATTACTAGAATCTCGTGGTAGATAGTTGTACTATGTACTATCCTCATATCAGTACAATCAAAAGTAGGACATAGGGTATTATCTCCTTGAGAGAGCCCGAACTTGGGTAAAATCATGTGTCCATGTTACCATTGCTCTAAGACGCCTAGTTTAGGACCCCTACTACGAGATCCGCCAGTTTTGACACCGACAAGAGGTAGCCCTTTTGGCTCCTGGAAGCATGCCTTGTGTTTCTCCAATACTTGCTCTATTTCTGGGGGGGGGGGGGTCTATACATTCCACATGGTAGAGTTGCACTAGCTGAGCTGCAACTCTTTGCTTTATTTGTTGCTCCAGTTCAAATCTAGAAATCTGATCACACTGCCTCATGTTGTATTTAATTCCATTTAAGGTGATTCTTTTCATTCCATGTGTGAACCTAATGATTTTCTTTCTCCAGTCTATCCACATGGGACTGAATTTAGACAACCAGTCCACACCCAGAATAATATCATAGCCACTCAAATCGAAAACCGTGAGATTTGTCTGGAATATGTGTCTTTGGCATTTCCATACTGAATTTTCCACCATTTGGTTGCATGTAGATTTTCCCCCATCACCTATAATTACAATTATTGGGGCCACTTCTATAGCTTTTAGTCCCAATTCCTCCACAGCACTGGTGTTAATGAAACTTCCAGAGCTACTAGAGTCCACCAGTATGAGCACTTGTTTGCCATTTAACCAGCCCTGCAGTCGGATTGTTTTCTTGCCAGTCCCCCAACAGTTGCACGATGAGATATTTGCATTACTAATGCTTCTCCATCACTTCCATAATCAGGTTGGTCTCCTCTGCCTCTGATCTTGACTGCAGCATCAAGATGTCTAGCAATTCTTCCACCCTGTGTGGAGGCACATATTTTGCACATTTTTGCCCAGGCTTGTATTTGTCTCCATATTTCAAACATTCTCCTCATGCCCTTCTTTAAGCCTTGAGTAATGAAATTCTGTCTTCCCAAGATGGCTTGCCATGGCTGACGACGATGCTTCCAAGAAGAAGGTTGCAGAGGAAGCTGCTGACGCCACCATGGTCTTAGCCTGGCTTACGGGAGGGTATGCTATATTCATCCCCCCTTTTTTGCTCATTCACGTCCTAGCCGTATATAGCATGTTCATGGATGTTTCGGTTTGGGCTCACATGTTTAGATATCTATATGATCTTTATACTGTTAATACCATGTCCATGATTTACCTAGATTAAATCAATCAGAAAAGTGCTAGTATATCCAACACTGCAACACTGGACGCCTATTCGTTTGGCCACCCAAACGAGCAAAAAAGGGATAATTTTCAACCCATTTGGGCCAGCCTGTTGAAGTCACCCTTAGCCAGGGAAAGGTAGGACGGAGAAATAGGCAGTTGCGACTGTGGGAATGATAGTAGATGGTAAAGAGGGTCTTGTCCCCGCGTCGTCCCCCGTGAGCAACTCGGGTGGCGACACCGGCAACCTTCGGCCCCTTCCCTATGCTCCTCCTCTCACCCGCCATCGGCGGTTGGAGCCGTCTGGGCAAAGCCCGTCGTGGTGGCCGGCGCGCGCGGGGGGGGGGGGGGGGGGGGGCTTTTCCTCCCCGACCCATTGACGGAACATGGGATGCAACGTGCGTGCCCGGGATGCGACGCTCGCACGAGGCGTCGTGGCAGTAGCACGGGTGATCGGGTCAACGAAGCAGCGGTGCAACGACAGGTACGCAAGTGCTCCTTGCCTTGTAGAGGAGGTTCCTTTGTCCAGATCATGCGGGGCGGCTCCCGGACATGGTCGGTGAGGCCCCATCATGCGTGTGGGCTGGTGTACGACATCGGGGCAGTGTGCATCGGGCGGATGTGGGATACACGTGTTGCGCTCGTACCTGAGACGGTGGCCTCTGCAATGGCGTGCCTCCATCCCAGTGGTGGGTGGCAACGTGCGTGCCCGGGATGCGACGCTCGCACGAGGCGTCGTGGCAGTAGCACGGGTGATCGGGTCAACGAAGCAGCGGTACAACGACGGATACGCAAGTGCTCCTTGTCTTGTAGAGGAGGTTCCTTTGTCCAGATCATGCGGGGCGGCTCCCGGATATGGTCGGTGAGGCCCCATCATGCGTGTGGGCTGGTGTATGATATCGGGGCAGTAGGCATCGGGCGGATGTGGGATACACGTGTTGCGCTCGTACCTGAGACGATGGCCTCTGCAATGGCGTGCCTCCATCCCAGTGGTGGGTGGCCGACACATGTGTTGATGGGTTCCTTCCCTCACCTGTGTGGGCGGCGAGGTGGCTACCGGCGTGGATCTCGTCCCTTGGGCTGTCCCATGGGCCCTTGCATCTGAGATGGAGATGGTGGCATCCTCCCTCACTCCTTGTACTACTCCGTCGGCTCGTGATTCTTGCGGCTAGTGGGGGTGGTTGGGACTGGGGGCTCTAATCGGAGGAAACTCTTGACCGACGGTGGCGGCCACGATGCCGGTGATGCCTAGGGCGTCGTTCTACATCTGGTAGGCGACATCAAGGTTTCACCCTACCCTCCTCCTTCACATCTCGGGTGAAAGCTCTAAATCCCTCGGATTGGGCGACGACGGTGCTCCGACGAGGTCATTTTTCTTCCTGAAGACGCTGCCTTGGGACTTTGAGTGGGTGGTCGAGGCTTTAGTGTATCTTCAGTGTTGGTCTTGTTCGACAGCTTGCGATGTGCGTCTTGGTCTTGGCCGGAGGTGATGACAGTGTCGGTGGTTTGCTTTGCGAGATGAGGTGGCCGTGCTTGCGGTTCGCTCCCCGGCATCGTGTTGGACCTGTTCATACTTGCTCGGGAGTGAGCAATTCTACCTGCCGATGGAGGTGTCCTTCGATCCGGGGCAAGAGGGCAGGGGGCCTCTTCGAAAGTAGAGACGGACGGGGGCGCAACAATGGTTGGCCTCATGGGAGTTGACGGAGTGAGGTCTACCTTCGGAGGTGGGCAGCTCAACCAACTTAGTTTCTTCGATGGCTTGGCCTCGGGTTTGCCGAGGGCTCCAGTGCTCAAGTGTCCTTGGTGCATTTGGAGCATGTTAGCTGTTATTTAGCATCTTGTATCTTTTCTTGTTTTTTCCGTTATGTTTCAAAGTTTTTTTGGAAAGACCATCATGGCTAGCTTTATTAACCTCAAATAATAGTTACATTGTTGCCGAGGACAAGACCAATGGTGGGACGCAGCTGCAGCCATTTTTGCCGAGTGCATAGATTCGGCTACTTCTATAGGAAAGGTCATCTTTACTCATTGTTTCGTGAAGCGAATTCAGTTGCTCATGAGCTAGCAAAATTTAGTTTTTGTAATAAGCTTGATAACAATTGGACTAACGAACCTCCTGAGTTCTTAGTCAGCCAATTGGTAAACGTTATGTTTCAAAGTTGTTTAATCTATAAAGTGAGACAAAAGTCTTTTTTGGTAAATAAAGGAGATGCTGGCTGTGGGGAGGGAGGTAGGTGGTGGCTGTAGGACTTGAGCATAATCTGCTCACACGGCGATTACCCTTGTCATCGCCAAACAAAATTGAGGTGGTGTTTGGTTCTCTAGTTCTAGGATTTTTTCTAGTCCCAACTAAAAAGTGCCTAGTCTCTAAAAAGTCCCTTCCTATTTGTTTCCAGAGAGTACAAAGTCCCTAGTCCCTTCCTAGAGGCTATTAAATGACCATGTTGCCCCTAGTATATAGAAAAATAACAATCAAACAACACCATGGGGGGCGGGTCAATGGGTGCATGAAGGGGCATTGATGAAAAAGTCCCAAAAAGTCTCAAAAAGACTCTCCTTGAGAGTCTTCTTCATTTAGTCCCAAATGACTAGTTTAGTCCCTAAAAAGTCCCTCCCGTTTGGTAAAAAAGTCTCTGTGAGAGACTTTTTCTACTTCCCCCGTCTAGGTGTGTAAGTCAACTTACGAAAATCAAATAGTCTCAAAACACATAGGCGTGGTGCATTAACTCTCACGTTGTTTCTTGTTTTTTGATATAAATAAAGGAATCAACCAATAAGAGATGTGAGGCGTGTATGCTTTTAATGAGTTGAGACTAGTAAACATGACATGCAGTGGTCAGTTCGTTGCATGCAATGGTATTAATTAGCAAATAAATATTAAGTTCTCTTGTTTTCGTCTTCAGCTTGGTTGCGGTGCATAACCTAAGATGACTTATTTACCTAGACGGAGGGAGTAGTCCCTACACACAAAAGTCTGTGGAAACAAACACCCCTGAGTTGGCCGTGAAATAGCAAAGCCACCAACGTTGTCTTCTGGTGCGGCCACTTACGCACGCATGCACGTCATCCAGTCGCGAGCTCAACGGCCACAACTGGACCTGGTCCTTGTTGGAGCATGTGGATATCTACAGTACTGGAGTGGTGTTGGATCAAGTGGACTTGCACAGGTCGACGTACGTGAAGGGTGCACTGTACGACAAGCTATCCTAGACCGATAGCTGCTGACACGGTGCGCTGCAGCGTACTAGACAGGGGCAGTTCCTTGCACGTCCTTTCTTGGCCCAGCTTTCTTGACCCAGCTTAGTTGCCAATCAACCAATTTACTAAAAACAAGACTAGCGTTTCCGGACTGTCGAGAACGCATGCAAGCAATTCTTGGATGGATGGTGCCGGTTGCTTCTGGATGCATGCATGCACGTGCCCTGCTGTCGTGCCCTGGCTACGAGATAGGCCCGGCAGCGGTTACGGAACGGACCGAGGGACGGCAGTTATTGCGACAAGGAAATGCGCTAGGCAGCTGGCGCACGACGTACTTGTACTGGTAATGCTGCGGCGCAGCTGGCCGGCCGGCAATGGACCAGCCGCTAGGCGCTAGCTGGTGCACTTCCCTGATTTAAATGCCTTGCTGCTGCCCACCAACATCAACAGTTCAACACGCATGGCATCACCACACACTTTGCATCAATGCATGCATTGACCTTTCGAGCTTCTTTTCCGGATACGTACTATGATGCATTGACCCAGCCGACTCCTCCTCCTTCGATTCCCGTCGCCCCGCATGGTCATGCTCCATCTCCCAACCAATAGGTCAAAATCCTCCATTCATTTCACGCGCTCGAGCGCAACGGTATCCACGTACGTCCCGACCCACCTCAGATAGTACCCCTGCCCGTATTGATCTCACAGACACGGCATGGAGGGGGCCGGGAGGAGCGGCATGCACGGCGACAAGATCACAAGATCACAAGGAACTAATCGGCCAGCCCGGAACACGTACGAGCGTCCGTGCGTGCGTTTGCCTGTCTAAAGAGTGAGGACATCTTATCTATCAGATCGACGGGGCTTCAGGTTGCATTTTGATTGCCTCTCGCCGAGTTGCCCCTCGAATACTCCTGCTAGGACCATTGGTCCGAGTGATTGATGAAGGACTGGACCGGGCAGCTAGCTCTCTCTAGCTTAGCTTAGGCTTGACAAGATTACTCTTTGGAGATAAGGCCGGCTGGAAGGATCATCTTGTTGGTTGCTTGGTGCCCCACTTCCATTAACTTGATCGACTTGCTACCCGCCACCGAAAGCAACTGTCAAACCTTCCCCAACTGGCCAGGTCCCCCTCTCCCTCCACCCCTCGCTTCCACGTTGACATGTCTTCCATCTCTCTCCATCTCAATGCGTCGGCTCATCATACGCCATGATGTAATGATAATTGACTTCTTTCCTTTTCGGTATAGTAAGTGTTACATCTAATTACACATACGCCGATCTAGTGTTGATCTAGTGTCTAAGTTTTTTTTCCTAGAGTACGCCAAAGGCGTACTATATTTTTATAGAAGGCAGAGGATAATTACAAGCAGTCAAGCTGAGATGCGAACATCCTGCTTGACACACATCAACACCAAGTCAATTATAAGGATCACTCTCTAATGAATGGATCTAAACCTCCTACACCCAATCCTACCAGCGATCACTCCTTAATCTCCGAGAGCACATGCGTCACCAATTGTCCGGGCGACCTCTGGTCATGGATTCTGTTGAACACCCTTGCGTTTCTCTGTTTCCACATAGCCCAAGCCGTCCCGATTACGAAAGAGTCAAAACCTCGGCGAGTTTTACCGGTAAACCTCGTCCTCTGTTGGAGCCACCACTCGGTAAACGTAGTGCTCTGGGTGGGCGGTGTGATGTCCAGATGCAGAGTGTCGAAACAATGGTGCCATGTTGGGGAACGTAGCAGAAATTCAAAAAATTTTACGCATCACCAAGATCAATCTATGGAGTAATCTAGCAACGAGGGGAAGGAGAGTGCATCTACATACCCTTGTAGATCGCTAAGCGGAAGCGTTCAAGTGAACGGGGTTGATGGAGTTGTACTCGTCGTGATCCAAATCACCGGAGATCCTAGTGCCGAATGGACGGCACCTCCGCGTTCAACACACGTACAGCCCGACGACGTCTCCCATGCCTTGATCCAGCAAGGAGAGAGGGAGAGGTTGAGGAAGACTCCATCCAGCAGCAGCACGACGGCGTGGTGGTGGTGGAGGAACGTGGCAATCCTGCGGGGCTTCGCCAAGCACCACGGGAGAGGAGAAGGACTTGGGAGAGGGGAGGGCTGCGCCAGAACATTGGTACGGCTGCCCTCCCAACCCCCACATATATATAGGGGCAAGGGAGAGGGGGCCGGCCCCCTCAGATCCCATCTGAGGAGGGAGCGGCGGCCAAGGGGGGTTGCCTTGCCCCCCAAGGCAAGGGGGGCGCCCCCTTTAGGGTTTCCCCAAAACCCTAGGCGCATGGGCCCTAGGGGGGAGGCGCCCAGCCCACTAAGGGGCTGGTCCCTCTCCACATACAGCCCATAGGGCCCTCCGGGGCAGGTGGACCCTTTCGGTGGACCCCCGGAACCCCTTCGGTGGTCCCGGTACAATACTGGCAACCCCCCGAATTATTCCGGTGACCGTATGATGACTTCCCATATATAAATATTTACCTCCGGACCATTTCGGAACTCCTCGTGACGTCCGGGACCTCATCCGGGACTCCGAACAACATTCGGCACATACAAACTTCCTTTATAACCCCAGCGTCATCGAACCTTAAGTGTGTAGACCCTACGGGTTCGGGAGACATGCAGACATGACCGAGATGACTCTCCGGTCAATAACCAATAGCGGGATCTGGATACCCATGTTGGCTCCCACATGTTCCACGATGATCTCAGCGGATGAACCACGATGTCAAGGACTTAATCAATCCCGTATGCAATTCCCTTTGTCCATCGGTACGATACTTGCCCGAGATTCGATCGTCGGTATCCCGATACCTTGTTCAATCTCATTACCGGCAAGTCTCTTTACTCGTTCCGTAACACATCATCCCGTGATCAACTCCTTGGTCACATTGTGCACATTATGATGATGTCCTACCGAGTGGGCCCAGAGATACCTCTCCATCACACGGAGTGACAAATCCCAGTCTCGATTCGTGCCAACCCAACAGACACTTTCAGAGATACCTGTAGTGTACCTTTATAGCCACCCAGTTACGTTGTGACGTTTGGCACACCCAAAGCACTCCTACGGCATCCGGGAGTTGCACAATCTCATGGTCTAAGGAAATGATACTTGACATTAGAAAAGCTTTAGCATACGAACTACATGATCTTGTGCTAGGCTTAGGATTGGGTCTTGTCCATCACATCATTCTCCTAATGATGTGATCCCGTTATCAACGACATCCAATGTCCATGGTCAGGAAACCGTAACCATCTATTGATCAACGAGCTAGTCAACTAGAGGCTTACTAGGGACATGGTGTTGCCTATGTATCCACACATGTATCTGAGTTTCCCATCAATACAATTCTAGCATGGATAATAAATGATTATCATGAACAAGGAAATATAATAATAATCAATTTATTATTGCCTCTAGGGCATATTTCCAACATGCCAAACCTCTCGCGTGTATACACATTTCACAAGAATGTGGTCTACATTGTCCTGATCCTGCAAGCAAGTGAAAACAGGCGGATAGCTCATCCTGAAGCCCATGCCGGGCGCGCCTATCAGATGTCTAGAGCCTGTACTGAACCGTGAGCCAAGCAAAAATCTTGCAGCGTAGCGGTGCCCAACTCCTCCAGATGGCAAGTGCCGACGGTGAACGCACAAGACCCATGCACAATCTCTGATAGGTTGACTTTGCCGTGTAAGCTCCGGTCTTGTCTGCGGGTCAACTGAATTGATCATGATGTTGTTCGTCCCGCGGCACCGTCGCAATGGCGAGGCACAAGTGGGCCACCTGCATATGCGCCGGGAAGGAAATGTCGCCTTGCACGTCCAGCGATCACGCGTTATCCACCAACGCCTGCCAAACTGTCCCGACGTTTGCGCGCTCTGGTGCTAACCATCTCCAGGATCATAGGTGCAATCTCGCCGACCGTGAACTCGTGTATCCATTTATCCTTCCAGAACATAACCTACTCCTCGTTTCCTAATGTGACCTTGATGAGGCTGTTAAAGATCAGCTTGGCCTCATTGTCCTCTACCATATGCCCTACCACGGTCGATGCGGGTCAGTTCTCCGAAGCCATTCCCACCGAACTCTCAATGCAATGGTCTGCAAACTGAGGTCCTTAATGCCCAGCCCACCAAAACACATTGGACGGCAAATCGTGTTCCACGCCACAAGACACTGCCCACCATTTACTTTGTCTTTCCTAGCCCAAAAGAATGCCCGCATCCATTTGTTGATCTCTTCGGAGACCCAAGCCGGGGCATCAAGAACAAGGATTTGGTAGCTGGGCCTCGTAGAGACCACCATTTTGAGAAGAATAAGCCTGCCCGACCTATGAATGAGCCCTCTCTGCCAAGTTGGGACCACTTTCCTAACCTGATCCAACATCGGAGCCAGTCGGCGCGGCGCAGCTGGTGGATCGTGAATGGTATGCCAAGATACTTGCACGGAAACGTACCCAGTTGGCAGCGAAGTATCGCTCTGACTCTCTGCCCATCCTCCTCAGCACCACGAATCAGAATTGCCGCCGACCTGGCAAAGTTGATCTTAAGTCCCAATGCCTCGCCAAAAACCTCCAGGAGCTCCCTAACACAATGCAAGTCATGCATCTCAGTCTTAACGAACATGGCAACATCGTCGGCGTAAATGGACAACCTTTGCAAAGGATTAATGCCACGGAACGAGCTGGGCACGCCCTCATCAGAAGCTTTGCAGATGATTGTTGTAAGCACGTCCATAGCGATCACAAATAGTAGGGGGAGACCGGATCCCCTTGCCGCAAGGCTTTAGCATGGTATATCATGCGTCCCGGACTCCCATTCATGACGATCTTGGTGCTCGCGTGGATAGCAGCGTGGAGACCCATCCGATCCACCCCCAACCAAAACCTTTTGCCCGCAAAACTTCTAATAAGAAAGGCCACAAGAGCGAGTCGAAAGCTCTCGCAATATCTTGTTTAAGGAAGAGCCCCTAGATCCTCGTCGCATGAATTTTGCGGGCAACTTGCCGCACCAGAAGGTAATTATCATGAATGCTTCTGCCTTTGATGAAAGCAGACTAATTTGCATTGACCACTTCATGCATTCTCCTACACGTCGGCGAGGCTAGAATCTTGGCGAAGAGCTTGGAGAAACTATGCAGGAGGCTAATGGGCCTAAAATCCTTCACCTCCAAGGCCTCCGCAGTTTTTGGAATAAGCACAATGTGCACCTTATTGGGCTTGCTGAAGCCCCTGTCGTCCCCCACAAACAATTTCAACAGGGCTACCATTATGCCATGCTTTATAACAGGCCAAGCTTTGTGATAGAACAGGCTGATGAAGCCGTCTGGGCCAGGGGCCCGGTCTGGCAGAAGCTCCTTGATCACGTTCCATTCCTCATCCTCCGTGAAGATCTCCTCTAGGTCGACGAGGTTTAGTTGTGGCAAGCCGAGGAAAAAGAAATCCAAGGAGTGCTCGCGCGTATTCGCCGTCCCCAGCAGCCTGTCATAAACCTCGGCAGACACTTCCTCAATTTTGCCTTGATCAGTGAAGATCTCTGTATCATGCTTGAGCCGTGCAATGTAATTTTTAGATCTCCTGCCGTGGGCCACTGCCTAAAACTGCTTTGTGTTGGCGTCTCCCTCTTTCAGCCACCTGATACGGGACCTCTGACGATCGATGGTCCTCTAAAGCGAAGCAAGGCCCAGCAGTGCTACCTTGAGCTTTTTCGCAGCCACCATTCCATGTCCGAGAGTTGGCAAACTTCTTGGGCTTGGTCAAACCCGAGAATGAGACAGTTAGCCATCGCCATGAGTGTTTTGATTGTTTCCAGCTTTACGTTGCCCCCACACGTGAAGATACGCATCAGTGTTTCCGTATAGAGCATCCAATCATTTAAAAGGGTCCACAATCGCCTCGTCACAGGTCCAAGCCTCGTGGATCGCATCGTCAAAGCCCTCCGATTTAGTCCAAAAGATCTCGAAGCGGAAGCGCTTCTTGTGATGTAATTGTGCGTTCGTCGACAGATGCAGAGGGGCGTGGTCTGAAACACCCGTGGAGAGTGCCTGGAACAAGTGATCCGGGTGCGAAAGTTCCTAGTCAACCGACACTAGCACCCGGTCTATTTTGGTAAATGTGGGTGCATTTCTTTCATTCGACCAAGTGTATGTCCGTCCATGCATATAGAGCTCCTTTAGTTCGTGATCATCCACAAAGTTTCTGAATCTGTTCATCATCGTCCAGTTGATGTTGTCGTTACTCTTCTCGGGCGCACGGAGGATCATATTGAATTCACCTAACACCATCCATGGGCCAGGGCATAAGGCTCTTCGGGTGTATAGGGCCAACGGAAATTTCGATTTGAGTTCATCTCCCTGGGGCACGTACACCGCCGATATCCGCCACTTCTCCCCATCCTTATTCGTAACCATGCTCGTGACAAAATTAGTGTCTAGCTGGATATGGTCTACAGTAAGCAAAGTGGTGTCCCAAGCAGGCAGAATCCCACCGGGAGTCTCCTCCACCGACAAATAAGCAAAACCGTCAAAAGACGGACCTACGCATTGCATTACCACAAACTGATCGATTACATCGAGTTTATTCTCCTGCAAACAAACCAAGTTGACCTTCATCGAATCTACAAACTCCCTCACCGCCTTCTTCTCCGCGAGGTTGTTCAAGCCGCGCATGTTCCAAGACAAAACCTCTGGGTTGTACAACATTGGAGATCGAGTCGTGCACCCACACCAATGCGCGCATGAGAGCACGGCGATAGTCGTATCCCACTCTCCCTCCAAGTCCTCCACGGGCGGTACTGCCTTCTCGAACATCGCCGTGATCACCCTTATGTGCTGCTCTCTAAGCGGTGAGTCAAACAGGTTCTGTAGCTCCTGCACCATTGACTCGTCAACCACCAAGTCGTCTGGAACCAGTCCAAGAGCACGCAATAGGAAGTTCTCCGCCGGCTTTGGTTTGGGGATGCTGGTGTTAGAACTTCACTTGGCAGCCCTTGTCGTCCGCTTGGGGTGAAAGGCTCAGCCTCGGGGCGAAGGGAGGAGGCTTGCACCTCGGAGAGGAGTGGGGGTGCCAGCTTCCTCATGAGGTTGTTGCAAAAGGCCTTGAGCCTGCCGAAGGCTATAGATTCTTGCGCCACCATCCCTCCCCCAACAATCTCATTGTCAATAGTCGCCTCCGTGCGTGGCTCCATAATGGGGATGTTGCCCTCTAGGTCAGTTGGCGCGGGTGGAAGCAGCACGTCTTGAGGAACAACGGCTAAGGCCCGCGCCGGTTCGTGTCCCAACCCTCGCATAACGGGTGCATGCAACCCATCAAACCTGCATCCCTCCTCATGCGCATGATTCCCATCAATCCTGTCAGAGGGGGCCCCTTACATGTCCTCCTGGCTGGTGGGGTCTGGTGGCACCGTATCCCCACCTGCGTCCGCGAATAGCTGATGACCCACAAGTATAGGGGATCTATCATAGTCCTTTCGATAAGTAAGAGTGTCGAAGCCAACGAGGAGCAGAAGGAAATGATAAGCAGTTTTCGGTAAGGTATTCTCTGCGAGCACTGAAATTATCGGTAACAGATAGTTTTGTGATACGGTAATTTGTAACGGGTAACAAGTAATGAAAGTAAACAAGGTGCAGCAAGATGGCCCAATCCTTTTTGTAGCAAAAGACAAGCCTGTACAAACTCTTATATAAAGGAAAGCGCTCCCGAGGACACATGGGAATTGTCGTCAAGCTAGTTTTCATCACATTCATATGATTCACGTTCGATACTTTAATAATTTGATATGTGGCTGGACCGGTGCTTGGGTATTGCCCTTCCTTGGACAAGCATCCCACTTATGATTAACCCCTATTGCAAGCATCTGCAACTACAAAAGAAGTATTAAGGTAAACTTAACCATAGCATGAAACATATGGACCCAAATTAGCCCCTTACGAAGCAACTCATAAACTAGGGTTTAAGCTTCTGTCACTCTAGCAACCCATCATCAACTTATTACTTCCCAATGCCTTCCCCTAGGCCCAAACAATGGTGAAGTGTCATGTAGTTGACGTTCACATGACACCACTAGAGGAAACACAACATACATCTCATCAAAATATCAAACGAATACCAAATTCACATGACTACTTATAGCAAGACTTCTCCCATGTCCCCAGGAACAAACGTAACTACTCACAAATCATATTCATGTTCATAATCAGAGGGGTATTAATATGCATAAAGGATCTGAACATGTGATCTTCCACCGAATAAACCAACTAGCATCAACTACAAAGAGTAATCAACACTACTAGCAACCCATAGGTACCAATCTGAGGTTTTGGGACAAAGATTGGATACAAGAGATGAACTAGGGTTTGAGATGAGATGGTGTTGGTGAAGATGTTGATGGATATTGACCCCCTCCTGATGAGAGGATCGTTGGTGATGACGATGATGGCGATTCCCCCCTCCCGGAGGGAAGTTTCCCCGGCAGAACAGCTCCGCCGGAGCCCTAGATTGGTTCCGGCAAGGTTTCGCCTCGTGGCGGCAGAGTTTCGTCCCGTGAGCTTGCTTATGATTTTTTCCTGGACGAAAGACTCCATATAGCTAAATATGGGCATCAGAGGGCTGCCAGGAGCCCACGAGGCAGGGGGCGCGCCCAAGGGGGTAGGGTGCACCCCCACCCTCATGGATGGTGGGTGGCCTCCCTCTGGTACTTCCTTCGCCCAATATTTTTTTATTCTGAAACATGCTCCCGTGAAGTTTCAGGACTTTTGGAGTTGTGCAGAATAGGTCTCTACTATTTTCTCCTTTTCCAGCCCAGAATTCCAGCTGCCCGCATTCTCCCTCTTCATGTAAACCTTGTAAAATAAGAGAGAATAGGCATAAGTATTGTGACATAATGTGTAATAATAGCCCATAATACAATAAATATCAATATAAAAGCATGAGGCAAAATGGACGTATCAACCCCCCCCCCCCCAAGCTTAGATGTCACTTGTCCTCAAGCGGAAGCCGAGATCGAAAAATATGTCCACATGTTTAGAGATAGAGGTGTCGATAAAATAAAATACGGACATGAGGGCATCATGATCATTCTTATAATAGCAACATATATATATAGTGTCATATGATTTCTTATGCTAAAGTAACAATTCATTCATAGTTTCAAGTACGAATCATAAACTTCATTGAAAACTAATAAACTATAATCTTAGTCATTGAAGCAATTTCAATTTATCATAACATAGGAAAGAGTCAATATAAGAGCTTTTCAGCAAGTCCAGATACTCAACCATCATTTAGTCTTTCAAAATTGCTAACACTCACGCAATATTTATGGTTATGAAGTTTTAGTCAGACATGGAGAAAGATAGGGGCTTATAGTTTTGCCTCCCAACCTTTTACCTCGAGGGTAATGTCAACAATAATAGTTCATGAAAAATCACATCCAATTAGCTATATATATCTGGATCTTTCCAACACATTGTGCTTGCCAAAGGATAAAATGTAAAAAGGAAAGGTGAAGATCACCATGACTCTTGTATGAAGTATAAGACAAGAATAAAAGATAGTCCCTTCGCAGAGGGAAGCAGAGGTTGTCATGTGCTTTTATGGTTGGATGCACAAAATCTTAATGCGAAAGAACGTCACTTTATATTGCCACTTGTGATATGGACCTTTATTATGCAGTCCGTCGCTTTTATTTCTTCCACGTCACAAGATCGTATAAAGCTTATTTTCTCCACACTAATAAGTCATACATATTTAAAGAGCAATTTTTATTCCTTGCAACAATGACAACTTACTTGAAGGATCTTACTCAACCCATAGGTAGATATGATGGACTCTCATGGCAGAACTGGGTTTAAGGATATTTGGAAGCACAAGTAGTATCTCTACTTGGTGCAAAGAATTTGGCTAGCATGAGAGGGAAAGGCAAGCTCAACATGTTGGATGATCCATGACAATATAATTTATTTCAGATGTAAGAAAACATAACCCATTACCTTGTCTTCATTGTCCAACGTCAACTCTTTAGCATGTCATATTTTAATGAGTGCTCACAATCATAAAAGATGTCCAAGATAGTATATTTATATGTGAAAACCTATATTTCTTTATTACTTCCTATTAATTGCAACGATGACCAAAACTAAGTTTTTCAAGTTTCAACAACTTTCATTCATCACACTCTTTATATGTGAAGTCATTACTCTCCATAAGATCCATATGATCTCTTTAATTATTTTTATTCTTTCTCTTTTATTTTATTTTTATTCCCTCAAGATCATAGCAAGATAATCAAGCCCTTGACTCAACACTAATCTTTATTATATATAGCTCACGGACTCGATTACATAGAAGGATCATAAAGCAAAACTCAAAACTAGATCATACTAAAACTTTATTCTGCTAGATCAAGATATTACCAAAAGGATCGAACTAAGAAAAACGGTAAAGATAAAAGTGTGATGGTGATACGATACCGGGGCACTCCCCCAAGCTTGGCAGTTGCCAAGGGGAGTGCCCATACCCATGTGTTTATGTCTCCTTCCTCGGAGGTGGTGATGATGGAGTTGTTGATGATGTAGGCTTGTCATCCATCTTCCAAGGCATAGGCTCACCATCATAGAAGGATGATCGAGTCTCCGGGATCCTCGGATCTACAGCCAAACTCATCCTCTTGAATCTATATTCATACTCACAGTTTTGGTTTTGCAGGTCATTGATCTGGGCTTGCAGATGCTCGATTTTCTTGTGAAGCTTGAAGATGGTCTCTCCGATGTTTCTGGCATCTAGCTTGGCGGTGTTGGTGAACTCCGTGATCATTGTGTGCTGGTGTCGAATCCATGTTCCACCATCTCCTGGCACTTGAAAACTTGTTGCTCCATTGCTTCGAGTCTTGCATCCACGCTTCCGGTCCTCCTTGGTCCCTCAACATCGAGGATGTGCAGCAACACCTCGCACATCTCAATGGTTTGAGGGTGTTGCAGCACCTCCGCGAGGTAGGGGTTGATGACCTTCTCGAAGAACTTGTCCTTGGGGGCACTTGAAGATGCCATGGTGATCTAGATCTGTCACAAAAATAGCTCGAAACAAAGACATAAGATATTTGCATGATACGGTGGTCAAAACCTTCGGGAGATTATATATTGAATTTTTACCGACCAAAAGAAGTATCGTGCAAGAAATCCGAGTCCGGAGAGAGCACGAGGTGCCCATGAGGCAGGGGGCGCGCCCAAGGGGGTAGGACGCACCCTCCACCCTCGTGGACGCCTCGTGTCCTTCCAGGACTACTTATTTTCCTATTTTTCTAAATATTCCAAAACGGAGAAAAATAGATATTAGAATTGTTTTGGAGTCGGTTTACTTACCGTACCACATACCTCTTCCTTTTCGGAGTCTGAATCGTTCTGGAAAGTGTCCCTTATGTATTCCTCCGGGGTTACAATTTCAATAACATTAGTTTCAACATTTATAGGATTACCTGAGATATAATGTTTGATTCTTTGACCATTCACCACCCTTGGATTTGTGCCTTCGAAGTTGTTGATTTTTATGGCACCGGAATGATAGACCTCCTCGATAATGTGATGACCTTCCCATTTAGAGAGGAGTTTGCTTGCAAAAAATCTTAAACGAGAGTTGTATAATAATACATAATCACCTACACTAAACTCACGTTTTTGTATCCTTTTGTCATGCCATCTTTTAACTTTTTCTTTAAATAGTTCGGCATTCTCATAGACCTGGGTTCTCCATTCATCAAGTGAGCTAATGTCAAAAAGCCTCTTCTCGCCGGCAAGTTTGAAATCATAATTGAGCTCTTTAATGGCCCAATATGCCTTATGTTCTAGTTCGAGAGGTAAGTGACATGCTTTTCCATAAACCATCTTATACGGAGACATTCCCATAGGATTTTTATATGCATTCCTATATGCCCATAATGCATCATCAAGTTTCTTGGACCAATTCTTTCTAGATCTATTAACATTCTTTTGCAAAATTAATTTAAGCTCTCTATTGCTCAATTCGACTTGACCACTAGACCGGGTGATAAGGAGATGCAATTCTATGATTAACATCATACTTAGCAAGCATTTTACGAAAGGCACCATGAATAAAATGTGAACCACCATCAGTCATTAAGTATCTAGGGACTCCAAACCTCGGAAAAATAACTTCTTTAAGCATCTTAATAGAGGTGTTATGATCAGCACTACTAGTTGGAATAGCTTCTACCCACTTAGTAACGTAATCAATAGCAACTAAAATGTGTGTATACCCATTAGAGGAAGGAAACAATCCCATATAATCAAAGCCCCAAACATCAAATGGTTCAATAACAAGTGAGTAATTCATAGGCTTTTCTTGACGTCTACTAATATTACCAATTCTTTGACATTCATCACAAGACAAGACAAACTTACGGGCATCCTTGAAGAGAGTAGGCCAATAAAAACCAGATTGCAATACCTTGTGTGTAGTTCTATCTCCAACATGGTGTCCTCCATAAGCCTCAGAGTGACACTTGTGTAGGATCTGTTCCTGTTCATGCTCAGGTACACAACGTCTAATAACACGATCTACATATTCTTTATAAAGGTGTGGTTCATCCCAAAAGTAATGTCTTAAGTCATAGAAGAATGTTTTCTTTTGCTGGTATGTGAAACTAGGTGGTATAAATTTAGCAACAATATAATTAGCATAATCAGCATACCATGGATCAGTACGAGAAGCATTTATGACAGCTAATTGTTCATTAGGAAAGCTATCATCAATAGGTAGTGGGTCATCAAGAACATTCTCTAACCAAGACAAGTTGTCTGCAACAGGGTTCTCAGCTCCCTTTCTATCAATAATATGCAAATCAAATTCTTGAAGCAAGAGAACCCATCAAATAAGTCTAGGTTTAGCACCTTTCTTTTCCATAAGATATTTAATAGCAGCATGATCAGTGTGAACAGTTACTTTAGAATCAACTATATAAGGTCTGAACTTATCACAAGCAAATACAACTGCTAAAAACTCATTTTCAGTAGTAGCATAAGTTCTTTAAGCATTGTCTAGAGTTTTACTAGAATATTGGATAACATTTAATTTATTATCAACCCTTTGTCCTAAAACATCCCCTACAGCATAATCACTAGCATCATACATAATTTCAAATGGTAAATTCCAATCAGGTGGCTGAACAATAGGTGAATAAATCAAAGCTTTCTTAAGTACTTCAAATGCTTCTACACAATCATCGCCAAAGACAAAAGGAACATCTTTTTGTAAGAGATTAGTCAGAGGCCTAGACATTTTAGAGAAGTCCTTAATGAACCTCCTATAAAAACCAGCATGAACAAGGAAACTTCTTATACCTTTAATGTCCTTAGGACACGACATGTTTTTAATAACATCAGCTTTAGCTTTATCAACTTCAATACCTCTTTTGTAAATTTTATTCCCCAAGACAATACCTTCATTAACCATAAAGTGGCACTTCTCCCAATTCAAGACAAGATTAGTTTCTTCACATCTCTGCAAAACTGGATCAAGGTTTCTTAAGCAATCATCAAAAGAAGCTTCATATACGGAAAAATCATCCATGAAAACCTCAACAATCTTTTCATAAAAGTCAGAGAATATAGCAGTCATACATCTTTGAAAAGTGGCAGGTGCATTGCATAAACCAAAAGGCATACGTCTATAAGCAAAGGTACCGAAAGGGCAAGTAAAAGTTGTCTTTTCTTGATCCTCTTTTGACACAGGTATTTGAGAGAAACCAGAATAACCATCTAGAAAGCAAAAATGTGTATGTTTGGATAATCTTTCTAGCATTTGATCAATAAAAGGTAAAGGGTAATGATCCTTTTTAGTAGCTTTATTTAATTTGCGGAAATCAATTACCATTCTATAACCTGTAACTATTCTTTGTGGGATCAATTCATCTTTATCATTAGGAACAACAGTAATACCTCCCTTCTTAGGGACACAATGGACAGGACTTACCCACTGACTATCAACAACGGGATAAATTATACCTGCCTCCAGAAGCTTTAGTATTTCTTTTCTTACCACTTCTTTCATCTTAGGATTTAACCGTCATTGGTGATCAACAACCGGTTTCGCGTCTTTTTCCAATTTTATTTTGTGCTGGCATAGAGTGGGACTAATGCCCTTAAGATCATCAAGAGTGTATCCAATAGCAGCAAGGTGCTTCTTCAGAGTTTTCAATAATTTATTTTCTTCATGCTCTGAAAGGTTAGCACTAATAATAACATGATATATCTCTTTCTCATCAAGATAAGCATATTTAAGAGTATCAGGTAAAGGTTTAAGCTCAAACACGGGATCACCCTTGGGTGGAGGAGGATCCCCTAGAATTTCAACAGGCAAGTTGTGTTTCAAAACAGGTCCCTGTTTAAAGAATACTCCATCTATTTCCCTTCTTTCATTCATAAACATATCATTTTCTGGTTTAGCAAATATTGTTCTAAAGGATCACTAGGAGGCACGGCAATAGAACCAAGACCAATAATTTCATCTTTACTAGGCAATTCTTTATCACGGGGTTGTCTATGAAATTTATCAAAATTAAACTCATGAGACATATCCCCCAAACCAATAGTAACAACATCCTTTTTGCAATCGATCCTAGCATTAGCAGTATTCAAGAAGGGTCTAACAAATATAATGGGACAAAAGTTATCTTGTGGGGAACCAAGAACAAGAAAATCAGCAGGATATTTAGCTTTCCCACGCAAGACTTCAACATCTCTAACAATCCCAACTGGTGAAATAGTGTCTCTATTGGCAAGCTTAATTGTAACATCAATTTCCTCTATCTGAGCACGTGCAATATCATGCATAATTTCTTTATATAAGAAATAAGGTATTGCACTTGCACTAGCACCCGTATCACATAAGCCATGATAGCAATGATCTCCTATTTTAACTGAAATAACAGGCATGCCTACAACAGGTCTATGTTTATTTTTAGTATCAGGTCTAGCAATTCTAGCAGCTTCATCACAAAAGTAAATAACATGCCCATCAATATTATCGGCCAAGAGATCTTTAACCATAGCAACACTAGGTTCAACTTTAATTTGCTCAAAGTGAGTAGGTGTTCTAGTATTACTCTTACGAACCACAGTTGAATCTTTATCATGATCCTTTATTCTAACAGGAAAAGGTGGTTTCTCAATATAAGTAGTAGGAACAATAGAATCATTATAAGTGATAGTATTTTCTTAAACTTTAATAGGTGCAACTACTTTTACTTCAATGGGAGGATTATATTTAAACCACTTCTCCTTAGGTCAACATGAGTAGCAAAGGATTCATAGAAAGAAGCTACTATCTTAGAGTCAAGTCCATATTTAGTGCTAAATTCATGGAAAGCATCGGTATCCATAAAAGATTTAACACAATCAAACTTTGGGGTCATACCTTACTCCTTACCTTCATGGATATCCCAATCTTCAGAGTTGCGTTTAATTCTTTCCAATAAATCCCATTTGAATTCAATAGTCTTCATCATAAAAGAGCCAGTACAAGAAGTATCGAGCATGGAGCGATTATCGATAGAAAGTCGAGCATAAAAATTCTGAATAATAATTTCTCTTGAGAGCTCATGATTGGGGCATGAATATAACATTGACTTAAGCCTCCCCCAAGCTTGAGCGATACTTTCCCCTTCGCGAGGCCAAAAATTATATATATATATATATATATATATATATATATATATATATATATATATATATATATAATTACGATCACGATGAACAAGATGCATAGGATAAAACTTCTAATGAAATTCCAATTTCAATCGGTTGTAGTTCCATGATCCCACATCATCACATAGCCTAAACCATGTCAATGCCTTTCCCTTCAAAGACAAAGGGAAGACCTTCTTCTTGATAACATCCTCGGGCATACTTGCAAGCTTAAATAATCTACAAACTTCATCCACATAGATTAGGTGCAAATCGGGATGTAATGTTCCATCACCTGTAAAAGGATTAGCTAGCAGTTTCTCTATCATACCCGAAGGAAATTCAAAGTAAACATTTTCAGTAGGTTCAGTAGGTTGACGAGCAACTCTTTGCTCTACAGGTCGGGGTGAAGATACCCCGAACAAGCCCCTCATAGATATTTTTTCCAATGATCTTCATGACATTTTTTCTTTATCCTTCATGGATATAAAAAGGTAGATCTGATCATAAACTCAAAGTTCATGGATCCCAACAAACACACCACAAAAGAGTTACATCATATGGATCTCCAAGAGACCATTGTATTGAGAATCAAGACAAAGAGATGAAGCCACCTAACTACTAACTACGGACCCGAAGGTCTACAAAGAACTACTCATGCATCATCGGAGAGGCACCAATGGAGGTGGTGAACCCCGCCGTGATGGTGTCTAGATTGGATTTGGTGGTTCTGGGCTCTACAGCGGCTGGATGAATATTTTGTCGACCCCCTAGGGTTTCTGGAATATTGGGGTATTTATAGAGCAAAGAGGCGGTCCGGGGGCACCCAAGGTGGGCACAACCCACCAGGGCGCGCCTGGGCCTCCTGGCGTGCCCTGGTGGGTTGTCCCCTCCTCGGGACTCCCCCCAGGTGCAACCAGGGCCCAATATCTTCCATATGGTCCATAAAAAATCTCCGTAAAGTTTCATGGCATTTGGACTCCGTTTGATATTGAATTTCTACAATGTAAAAAACATGGAAAAATAGCAACTGGCACTTGGCACTATGTCAATAGGTTAGTACCAAAAAATGATATAAAATGACTATAAAATGATTATAAAACATCCAAGATTGATAATAAAACGGCATGGAACAATAAAAAATTATAGATACGTTGGAGACGTATCAATGATCGATCCATGCTCGATACTGCTTGTACCGGTTCTTTTATGAAGATGGATATTGAATTCAAATGGGATTTACTGGAAAGAATAAATGCAACTCTGAAGATTGGGAACTCGACAAAGGTAAGGAGTCAGGTATAAACCTTAAGTTTGATTGTGTTAAATCTTTTATGGATACCGATGCTTTTCGTGAATTTAGCACTAAATATGGACTTGACTCTGAGATAGTAGCTTCTTTTTATGAATCTTTTGCTACTCATGTTGATCTCCCTAAGGAGAACTGGTTTAAATATCATCCTTTCATTGAAGTGAAAGTAGTAGAACCTATTGATACGTCCATTTTGCATAATGCTTTTATATCGATATTTATTGCATTATGGACTGTTATTACACATTATGTCACAATACTTATGCCTATTCTCTCTTATTTTACAAGGTTTACATAAAGAGGGAGAATGCCCGTAGCTGGAATTCTGGGCTGGAAAAGGAGCAAATATTAGAGTCCTATTCTACACAGCTCCAAAAGTCCTAAAACTTCACGAAAGTTATTTCCAGAATATATAAAAAATACCGAGCGTAAGAAGTACCAGAGGGGGCCACCCACCAGCCACGAGGGTGGGGGGGCGCGCCCTACCCCCCTGGTCGTGCCCCTGCCTCGTGGGCCCCCTGGTGGCCCTCCGATGCCCATCTTATGCTATATGGAGTCTTTCGTCGAGAAAAAAATCATAAGCAAGCTTTCAGGATGAGACTCCGCCGCCACGAGGCGGAACCAATCTAGGGCTCCAGCGCAGCTGTTCTACCAGGGAAACTTCCCTCTGGGAGGGGGAAATCATCACCATCGTCATCACCAATGATCCTCTCATCGGGAGGGGGTCAATCTCCATCAACATCTTCACCAGCACCATCTCATCACAAACCCTAGTTCATCTCTTACATCCAATATTTGTATCCAAACCTCAGATTGGTACATGTGGTTTGCTAGTAGTGTTGATTATTCCTTGTAGTTGATGCTAGTTGGTTTACTTGGTGGAAGATCATATGTTCAGATCCATTATGCATATTAATACCCCTCTGATTATTAACATGAATATGCTTTGTGCGTAGTTACATTTGTTCCTAAGGACATGGGAGAAGTCTTGCTATTAGTAGTCATGTGAATTTGGTATTCGTTCAATATTTTGATGAGATGTATGTTGTCATCCCTCTAGTGGTGTCATGTGAACGTCGACTATATGACACTTCACCATTGTTTGGTCCTAGAGGGAGGCATTGGGAAGTAATAAGTAGATGATGGGTTGCTAGAGTGACAGAAGCTTAAACCCTAGTTTATGCGTTGCTTCGTAAGGGGCTGATTTGGATCCATATGTTTCATGCTATGGTTAGGTTTACCTTAATACTTCTGTTGTAGTTGTGGATGCTTGCAATGGGGGTTAATCATAAGTGGGATGCTTGTCCAAGTAAGGACAGTACCCAATCACCGGTCCACCCACATATCAAATTATCAAAGTACCGAACGCGAATCATATGAACGTGATGAAAACTACCTTGACGATAATTCCCATGTGTCCTTGGGAGCGCTTTTCTCTATATAAGAAATTGTCCAGGCTTGTCCTTTTCTACAAATAGGATTGGGCCATCTTGTTGCACCTTATTTACTTTTATTGCTTGTTACTCGTTACCAATTACCTTATCACAAAACTATTTGTTACCGATAATTTCAGTGCTTGTAGAGAATATCTTACTGAAAACCGCTTATCATTTCCTTCTGCTCCTCGTTGGGTTCGACACTCTTACTTATCAAAAGGACTACGATAGATCCCCTATACTTGTGGGTCATCACCTATTATAGTTGAAGAAGATACTATTACTTATAATCTTGATCCTATTGTTCCTACTCCTTATATTGAGAAACCACCTTTTCCTGTTATAATAAAGGATCGTGCTAAAGCTTCAACTGTGGTTCGTAAGAGTTATACTAGAACACTTACACCCCCCGAACAAATTAAAGTTGTACCTAGTATCGCTATGGTTAAAGATCTCTTGCTTGATAATATTGATGGGCATGTTATTTATTTCTGTCATGAAGCTGCTAGAATTGCTAAACCTGATATTAAACATAGACCTGTTGTTGGCATGCGTGTTGTTTCTGTTAAAATTGGAGATCATTGTTATCATGGCTTATGTGATGTGGGTGCTAGTGTGAGTGCAATTCCTTATACTTATATCAAGAAATTATGAATGATATTGCACCTGCTGAGATAGGAGATATTGATGTTACTATTAAGCTTGCTAATAGAGATATTATATCACCAATTGGGATTGTTAGAGATGTTGAAGTCTTGTGTGGGAAAACAAAATATCCTACTGATTTTCTTGTTCTTGGTTCCACACAAGATGATTTTTGTCTCATTACATTTGGTAGACCTTTCTTGAATATTGTTAATGCTAAGATAGACTACGAGAAATATATTGTTACTGTTGGTTTAGGCGATATGTCTCATGATTTTAATTTCTCTAAATTTCGTAGACAACCCCATGATAAAGAATTGCCTAGTAAGGATGAAATTATTGGTCTTGCTTCTATTGTCGTGCCTCCTACTGATCCTTTAGAACAATATTGGCTAGACCATGAAAATGATATGTTTATGAATGAAACAAGGGAAATAGATGAAATATTCTTTAATCAAGGGCCTGTTTTGAAACACAATTTGCCTGTTGAAATCCTTGGGGATCCTCCTCCACCCAAGGGTGATCCCATATTTGATCTTAAACAATTACCTGAGACTTTGAAATATGCTTATCTCGATGAAAAGAAGATATATCATGTTATTATTAGTGCTAACCTTTCAGAGCATGAAGGAAAGAAGTTATTGAAAACTCTTAAGAAGCATTGTGCCGCTATTGGATATACTCTTGATGATCTTAAGGGCATTAGTCCCACTCTATGTCAGCACAAAATTAAATTGGAGCATGATGCTAAACCATTTGTTGATCACCAATGACGGTTAAATCCTAAGATGAAAGAAGTGGTAAGAGATGAAATACTAAAGCTTCTGGAGGTAGGTATAATTTATCCTATTGCTGATAGTAGATGGGTAAGTCCTATTCATTGTGTCCCTAAGAAGGGGGGTATTACTGTTGTTCCTAATGATAAGAATGAATTGATTCCACAAAGAATTGTTATAGGTTATAGAATGGTAATCGATTTTCGCAAATTGAATAAAGCTACTACAAAAGATCATTACCCTCTACCTTTTATTGATCAAATGCTAGAAAGACTATCCAAAGATACACATTTTTTGTTTTCTAGATGGTTATTCTTATTCTGGTTTATCTCAAATACCTGTATCAAAAGATGATCAGGAAAATACCACTTTTACTTGCCCTTTCGATACTTTTTCTTATAGACACATCCCTTTTCGTTTATGCAATGCACATGCTATATTTTGATGTCGTTTGAGGCTATGTCGGTATTTCCCCAAAGAGGAAGGGATGATGCAGCACAGCGGCGGTAGGTATTTCCCTCAGATGTGAAACCAAGGTTATCGAACTAGTAGGAGAACCAAGCAACACAACGTAAACAACTCCTGCACACAAATAACAACTTCTTGTAACCTGACGTGTTAAAGGGGTTGTGAATCCCTTCCGGGGTATGGCGCCTCAAGATAGGCAAACGGACGTGAGGTAAATTTGTAGTAGATTGATAGATCGAACGCCAAATAAATAAATAAAAATGAATTGCAGCAAGGTATTTTGGGGTTTTTGGTTTAGTAGATCTGAAAATAAACGCAAAGGAAAATAGATCGCAAAGGCAAATAATATGAGAAAGAGACCCGGGGGCCGTAGGTTTCAATAGTAGCTTCTCTCGAGAAAAATAGCAAACGGTGTGTGAACAAATTACTGTTGGGCAATCAATAGAACTTCAAATACTCATGACGATATCCAGGGAATGATCATTACATAGGCATCACGTCCAAGATTAGTAGACCGACTCCTATCTGCATCTACTACTATTACTCCACACATTGACCGCTATCCAGCATGCATGTAGTGTATTAAGTTCATGGAGACATAGAATAATGCAATAACAACGATGACATGATGTAGACAAGATCTATCTATGTAGAGATAGGCTCCATCGTTTTATCCTTAGTAGCAATGATACATACGTGTCATTTCCCCTTCTGTTACTGGGATCAAGCACCGTAAGATCGAACCCATTACAAAGCACCTCTTCCCACTGCAAGATAAATAGATCAAGTTGGCCAAACAAAACCCAAATATCGGAGAAGAAATACGAGGCTATAAGCAATCATGTATAAAAGAGATCAACGAAACTCAAGTACTTTCATGGATATAAAAAGGTAGATCTGATCATAAACTCAAAGTTCATCGATCCCAACAAACACACCGCAAAAGAGTTACATCATATGGATCTCCAAGAGACCATTGTATTGAGAATCAAGAGAGAGAGAGAGAGGAAGCCATCTACCTACTAATTACGGACCCGAAGGTCTACAAAGAACTACTCACGCATCATCGGAGAGGCACCAATGGAGGTGGTGAACCCTATCCAAGATGGTGTCTAGATTGGATCTGGTGGTTCTGGACTCTGCGGCGCCGGATGAATATTTCGTCGACTCCCGTAGGGTTTTGGGAATATTGGGGTATTTATAGAGCAAAGAGGCGGTCCGGGGGTGTTGGGGAACGTAGCAGAATTTTAAAATTTTCTACGCATCACCAAGATCAATCTATGGAGTCATATAGCAACGAGGGAGAGAGGAGTGCATATACATACCCTTGTAGATCGCGCGCGGAAGCGTTTAAGAGAACGGGGTTGATGGAGTCGTACTCGTCGTGATCCAAATCACTGATGACCAAGTGTCGAACGGACGGCACCTCCGCGTTCAACACACGTACGGTTGGGAAGACGTCTCCTCCTTGTTGATCCAGCAAGGGGGAAGGAGAGGTTGATGAAGATCCAGCAGCACGACGGCGTGGTGGTGGAAGCAACGGTGATCTCGGCAGGGCTTCGCCAAGCACAGGGAGACAGAGGAGTGTCACGGGAGGGAGAGGGAGAGGCCAGGTGTAACGCCCTCGATGCGGCTATATCTCCCACGTGTCGAGGCACGACTTAGAGGCATAACCGCATTGAAAGCAATGTCGCAAGTTAGGCAATCTTCACAACATCCCATGTAATATAGATAATAAAAGGGGAGATAACATAGTTGGCTTACATTCGCCACGTCAATCAAGTACATAAATAGCTTTACAACATTCAACACTCATGGCCCGACTACGGTGCCAAAATAAAAGATAACCCAACATGCGACACGGTCCCGATCGCCCCAACTGGGCACCACTACTGATCATCAGGAAAAGAAACATAGTATCGTTGAGAGTCCTCGTCGAACTCCCACTTGAGCTCAAGCACGTCACCTGGAGCGGAATCATCAGGCCCTGCATCTGGTGTAATAGTAATTTGTGAGCCACAGGGACTCAGCAATCTCGCACCCTCGCGATCAAGACTATTTAAGCTTAATAGGAAAGGCAAGGTAAATATATGTGGAGCTGCAGCAAGCGACTAGCATGTATGGTGGCTATCCTGATCGCAAAAGAGAGCAAGAAGAGGAGGCAAAGTGCGAACGCATAACTAAAGAGGGCAATCCTGCGGCAAGCATTACTCCAACACCGTGTCCACTTCCCGGACTCCGCCGAGAAGAGGCCATCACGATAACTCACATTGTTGATTCATTTTAATTAAATTAAGGTTCAAGTTATCTACAACCGGACATTAACAAATTCCCATCTTCCCATAACTGCGGGCACGACTTTCGAAAGTTCAAATCCCTGCAAGGGAGTCCCAACTTAGCCCATGACAAGCTCTCACGGTCAACGAAGGAATAGACCTCCTCCCGAGACGTTCCGATCAGACTCGGTATCCCGGTTCTTCAAGACAACTCCGACAAAGGTAAAACAAGTCCAGCAACACCACCCGCTGTGCCGACAAATCCCGATAGGAGCTGCACATATCTCGTTCTCAGGGCACACCGGATAAGCTAAGCATACGGGAGCCAACGTAACCCAAGTTGCCAAGGGACGGCCCCGCACGGTGCTCTAGGTTTGGACCAACGCTCAGAGGAGCACTGGCCCGGGGGTTTAAATAAGATGACCCTTGAGTCCGCGAAACCCAAGGGAAAAGGCTAGGTGGCAAATGGTAAAACCAAGGTTGGGCATTACTGGAGGAGTTTTATTCAAGGTGGGCTATCAAGGGGTTCCCATTATAACCCAACCGCGTAAGGAACGCAAAATCCGGGAACATAACACCGATATGACGGAAACTAGGACGGCAAGAGTGGAACAAAACACTAGGTGAGAGGCCGAGCCTTCCACCCTTTACCAAGTATATAGATGCATTAAGATAACATGGAAATATAATGATATCCCAACAAGTAAGTAATGTTCCAACAAGGAACGGTCTCCAATCTTCACCTGCAACTAGCAACGCTATAAGAGGGGCTGAGCAAAGCGGTAACATAGCCAATCAAGGGTTTGCTAGGACATGGTGGGTTAGAGGTTTGACATGGCAATTTGGGAGGCATGATAAGCAGGTGGTAGGCATCGTAGCATAGGCATAGCAAAAGAGCGAGCATCTAGCAAAGCAAAGATAGTAGTGATTTCGAGGGTATGATCATCTTGCCTGCAAACTTGTCAGAGCTGACTGGATCCTCGAAAGCAAACTCAACGGGCTCCTCGTTAGCGAACTTGTCTCCCAGCTCTACCCAAACAAGACAAACAAGCAACAAGGACACAATAAACCACGTGAAAGGATCAAACAATATGATGCAAACATGGTATGCTATGCGGGATGCGATATGTGATGCATATGCAAGATTTGACAAGGAATGAATGAACCTGGCCTCAACTTGGAAAACCAAGTGTGCCACTGGAGAGATGAGATGAAATCGCTTGAAAACGATATAAAGATCACCGGAATCGGAGTTACGGTTTGGAAATGGCAAGCGATTCAAATATGACACCGGTCTGCGATTTACAGCAAGTAGCCAACTAGATGCAACAAGATGAACATGCTACGGCACCCAAACATGGAAACAAAATACATGGCAGGGATCCATTCATGATGCTTAACAAAATATGAACACTGAGCTACGCCCAATTCATCCATTAACAGGTTCAAACAAGCATGGCAAAAATGCATTTGGCAAACAGATCTCAGACTTAGTGAAATTAATACTTGTCTGGAATTTCAGCTCAGATAGCTCTCTTTGGAGCAACAAAACTACCTGCTATAGGACCTGAACATGGCAAAGTAAAGCATGGCATGGAGCTACTCAAAGAGCTTAACAAAAGTCCCTTAGTGACCTTGAGCCAAAAGGGATCAGAAAATACATTTGCAAGCATGTGAACATGGCAAAAACATAATCAGTTCTCAGACTTAGTGAAAACTGGAGCATGCTGAAAACAGATATCAAGTAGGCATGTTTGCGAGCTCGATGCACTCACTACAGAGCAAGTCATGACAATCTAAGCATACACCCATCAAGAATACACAAAATTCAAGCTAGACATGGCAAGAACAATAACATAGCATGCACGGATCAACTACAACATCCTCGGCAAAATTGCTAACAAGTAGACAATCTACCCAGATTCACGAAATGACAAAAGTAGAGCTCGATTGACTCAAGCTAGGGTGCTCCATAATTGCAAACAAAGACATGGATGGATAGGGCACTACAAGATTAACAAAACATCCTTACTGATCATCCTCAAAAGAGGCACGGATCACTAGGAAACAACATGAACATATGGCCATATGAGATAAACAATCCAAGGACTTAGTGGAAATGCTAAGTCCCTGAAATCAGCATTAACGAATGCCTCACTTTGCAAGCTTGTGCTAGTCACCACACACATCGCAAAAATACATGGGTTGCACCTTTGGATAGATGGCAAAACATATAACAAAACACATGTAGAGCTCATGGGCGTATCATGCACACAATAATCATGGCAAAAATGACAAATATCTAATTGGAGCAGCAGATCTGACAATTATCTCAAATAGCATTCTTCTAGCAGCATTTCGGGCATCAAGATGAACTCAAATGAAAATGATGCAATGAGATGAAATGATGTGCTCTCTGAGACGAACAATTTGATATGCTACATGCCTACAACGGAGCTACAGATGAGGAGTTACGATGCGATGAACATGAGCAAAAAGTTAGGGTTTCGGGCAAAATTCAACCCAAACGTCCAGATCCAGATCCGGTTGCACGCGAACCGAGGAGATTGCCGGAAGACGCTGTAGCTTGCCGGAGAGGAGGTAGGGAGCCAGATCTGTAGCGTCAGTGGCCGGAGGGAGACGCCGAGCGGCGCGGGCCGGCGATGGCAGGGGTCGGCGCGGTCGCCGAGACCTGTAGCGGCGAGGCGGCGATGGCCGCGGAGGTCGGGACGGGCGGTGGAGTGCGGCGGCTGGCGACGAGGTGGTGGAGCTCGCCGGACGGGAGGCCGGCGCGGCGATCCGGCATGGAGGCGCGGCTCGGGGATCCCGCGGGGCGGCGGCGGCCGAGCGCGGGCCGGAGCGGGCCCCGCGTGGGCCTGGCGAGCCGGCGAAGCGGGAGGCGGCGATGTGGGGCTCCCGCGCCACGTGGCGTGCCCCGGTTGGCTGCGGGCGGCGGCGGACGCGTCCGGCTCCGTCCGGACGTGTCCGGCGGCGGTGGAGGTCCGATTTTTAGGGTTTGGGAGAGGGGATCCGTGAATTTGGAGGAGGGGGTCTTTATATAGAGGTGGAGGGAGCTAGGAGAGTCCAAATGAGGTGCGGTTTTCGGCCACGCGATCGTTATCGAACGCTCTAGATGATGGAGAGGGTTTTGGTGGGTTTTGGGCCAATTTGGAGGGGTGTTGGGCTGCAACACACACGAGGCCTTTTCGCTCCCTCGGTTAACCGTTGGAGCATCAAACGAAGTCCAAATGGTACGAAACTTGACAGGCGGTCTACCGGTAGTAAACCAAGGCCGCTTGGCAAGTATCGGTCCAATCCGGAAATGTTTAATCCCCACACACGAAAGAAAGGTAGAAATGACCACCAGAGGAAAACGAAGCGCCGGAATGCAAAACGGACAACGGGGAAAATGCTCGAATGCATGAGATGAACACGTATGCAAATGCAATGCACGTGATGATATGATATGAGATGCATGACAACGATAACAACACACAGAGACAAAGACCCGAACCTGAGAAAATAAAATAACTTAACGTCGGAAACAGCAAGAGTTGGATTACATATTGGGTAAATTACACTCGGGGTGTTACAACACTCCACCACTACGAAAGGATCTCGTCCTGAGATCTAGGACTGAAAGAACACCGGGTACTTAGAACAGAGGTGATCCTCGCGTTCCCAGGTAGCTTCACGGTCGGAATGGTGTGACCACTTGACTTTGAGGAATTTGATTGACTTGTTGCGGGTCTTGCGTTCAGTCTCTTCGAGAATAGCAATGGGGTGCTCACAATAGGAGAGATCTTCTTGGAGCTCAATGTCCTCGAAGTTGATGGTGCGATCAGGAGTCTTGAAGCACTTTCGGAGCTGAGAGACATGGAACACATCATGAACATTTGCGAAGTTTGAAGGAAGCTCGAGTTGATAGGCGAGATCGCCTCTCTTGCTGACAATCTTGAAAGGTCCCACGTATCTAGGGGCAAGCTTCCCTTTGATACCGAAGCGACGAGTACCTCTCATAGGAGAGATGCGGAGGTAAACATGATCTCCGATCTCAAAAGCCAAATCACGGTGCTTAATGTCATAGTAGCTCTTCTGGCGGGATTGGGCTGCTTTGAGGTTATCTCGAATGACTTTGCACATTTCCTCTGCCTCTGTGATTAAGTCATTTCCCAAAAGCTGATGTTCACCGGTTTCAGACCAGTTGAGAGGGGTACGGCACTTCCTGCCATACAGAATTTCAAATGGGGCCTTGCCCGAACTTGCTTGAAAACTGTTCTTGTAGGAGAATTCAGCATATGGAAGACAATCCTCCCACTTCATGCCAAAGGAGATCACACAAGCCCTGAGCATATCTTCAAGAATCTGGTTGACACGCTCGACTTGACCGCTAGTTTGAGGATGGAAAGCTGTGCTGAAACGGATGTTGGTGCCCATGGCCTTTTGAAAAGAATCCCAAAACTTGGAGGTAAAGATGCTGCCATGGTCTGAAGAGATCACTTGAGGAATACCGTGCAGAGAGACAATTCGAGAGGTATAGAGTTCCGCCAATTGAGCTGCAGTGATAGACTCTTTGATAGGGAGAAAGTGAGCCACTTTAGTGAGTTTGTCGATGACAACGAATATAGCATCATTGCCACATTTGGACTTTGGAAACCCAGTCACGAAGTCCATCTCAATGTGGTCAAACTTCCATTCTGGAATGGCAAGAGGTTGGAGGAGACCCGCTGGCCTTTGGTGTTCTACCTTCACTCTTCTGCAGACATCACATTCATTCACGAACTGAGCAATCTCGCGCTTCATTCAAGTCCACCAATAAGCCTGCTTGAGGTCCTGATACATCTTCGTGCTCCCAGGGTGGATGGAGAGGAGAGAATTGTGAGCCTCATTCATGATCACATTACGGAGGTCACCTTTGGGCACAACAATACGATCCTCGAAGAAGAGAGTATCCTTGTCATCAAGGCGGTAGCACTTGTACTTGGGTTGACTCTTGGCAATCCCAATCTTCACCTTTTTCACCGTAGCATCAAGAAGCTGGGCTTGGCGAATCTGGTCTTCCAAGGTAGGAGAGACTTGAAGGTTGGCGAGGAAACCTTGAGGAACAACTTGCAGATTAAGTTTGCAGAAAGCTTCACAAAGCTCGGGTTGATAAGGCTTGAGAATCAGACTGTTGCAGTAAGCCTTCCTGCTCAATGCGTCAGCAATCACATTGGCCTTGCCTGGAGTATACTCGATACTTGGATTATACTCTTGAATCATTTCGACCCATCGAGTCTGCCTGAGGTTGAGATTAGGCTGAGTGAAGATGTACTTGAGACTCTTGTGGTCAGTGAAAATGTCCACTTCTCTTCCCAATAAGAGATGTCTCCAAGTCAAAAGAGCATGCACAACTGCCGCCAACTCGAGATCATGAGTGGGGTAGTTCTTCTCATTGGGTTTCAACTGGCGAGAGGTATAAGCGACAACTTTCTTCTCTTGCATCAACACTGCGCCAAGACCTTGGAGACAGGCATCGCAAAAGACCTCGTACGGCTTGGATTCATCAGGCGGAGTCAGAACTGGAGCAGTGATCAATTTCTCTTTCAAAGTTTTGAAAGAAATGTCACACTCCGGAGACCAAACGTACTTGACGTGCTTCTGGAGAAGATTTGAGAGAGGCTTCGCGATCTTAGAAAAGTTTTCAACGAATCTTCGACAGTAGCTTGCGAGACCGAGGAAGCTACGGAGTTGCTTCACATTCTGAGGTGGTTCCCAATTCACAATTGCAGACACCTTCTCAGGATTCACCGCAATGCCCTTGGCAGAGATGATATGACCAAGATAAAGAACCTCATCAAGCCAAAATTCGCACTTGGAGAACTTGGCGTAGAACTGGTGTTCCCTCAGCTTATCGAGTACCAAACGCAAGTGCTTGGCATGATCTTCCTTGTTCTTCGAGAAAACCAGAATGTCGTCGAGATAGACCAAAACAAAGTCATTGGTGTAGGCATTGAAGATGAAATTCATCATGCGAGAGAACGCCGGAGGAGCGTTGACGAGGCCAAAAGACATGACAGTGTATTCATATGACCCATAGCTTGTCCTGAAGGCCGTCTTGGGAATATCTTGCTCACGGATTCGAATTTGATGATAACCCATATGGAGATCAAGCTTGGAGAATACTTGGGCACCTTTGAGTTGTTCGAACACCTCGTTGATGTTGGGAAGTGGGTATTGGTTCTTGATGGTCTTATTGTTCAATGGACGGTAATCAACACAAAGTGGGTCCGTTCCATCCTTCTTCTTCACAAAAAGAACACCACAACCCCACGGAGAAGAACTAGGCCGGATGAGACCCATTCTCTCTTGAATATCGAGTTGCTTCTTCAGCTCCTTCAACTCTTCAGGTCTGAGCTTGTAAGGACGCTTGCACACTGGTTCCGTTCCAGGCTCAAGATAAATGACGAATTCAACTAGCCGGTGCGGAGGCATTCCTGGAAGCTCTTCTAGAAAGACGTCTTGATATTCGCAAACGACTGGAATCTGCGAGATAGCATCCAATTCACCCTTCTCATTGAGAGAAAACAGACGGATGGTGTCGTCATTAGCGGCAAATACAATTACATCCTCAGACGAATGAGTCAATTGAATCTGCCTGGCTGCACAATCAAGCTGAGCCTTGTGCTTAGAAAGCCAATCCGTTCCGAGAATAAGATCAATATCCGAGTTACCAAGAACCATTAGAGAAGCCAGAAACTTGAAATCGCCCATCATGATAGAAATATCCGGGACTATTGAAGTAGCCCTCATAGACTTAGCCGGAGAAACCACTCCCATAGGTTTACCCAACATTTGCGAAACGAAGTCATGCTTGGAAACAAATGATCTTGACATGAAACAATGCGATGCACCAGTGTCAAAAAAACTTTTGCGAGAAAAGAGTTAACTGGGAAGTTACCCATGATGACATCTGGCGAGTCCTCTGCCTGAGCTGCATTCACCATGTTAACCTTGGCGTGCTTGGGGTTATGCTTGACCACAGCTGTACTTGCCGATCTGACAGGAGGAGGAGGATGAGGAAGACGCCTCTGGTTGAAACACTTGTTGGCATAGTGACCCTTCTGTTGGCACTTGTTGCACGTGACCTTTGAAAGCGGACGGTGATACGGAGCACTCGATCTTGGAGCTTGAGACGAAGTCTTGTTCTGAAAGCCAGGGTTGGGTGGGTGGGAAGATCCACTGCCACCTTTGCTCTTCTGATACGGCTGACGAAACGGAGGAGGAGGAAGCCAAAACTTCTGCTGCTTGGTCAGTTTAGTAGAGGAAGAAGGAGTAGCATCTCTGCCTCGCTTCTTGGAAGCATCACATCTCAGTTGAGCGGCCTCTTGCTTCAATTCCATGTTGTAGAACTCATCATACCTCAAGGGCTCAAAGAGAACAAGAGCTAGCTGGATTTTTCTCTGAGACCACCCCTGAACTGGTATATCATGCTCTTCTCATCAGGGACATCCTGCTTAGCAAAGCGGGCGAGCTTCTGAAACAACTTGTTGTAGTCATAGACAGACAAAGAGCCTTGATTCAGGTTGTGGAATTCCTCACGCTTGCTTTCAACGACACTCTGAGGGATATGATGAGCTTTGAAATCTTGACGAAATTCATCCCAGGTAATCACACGTCCTCCTCTGGAATCCTTGTACTGCTGGAACCACTCTCCAGCTTGGTCTTTGAGTTGGAAGGAAGCGAACTTGAAAAAGTCCTCAGGCTTGACGTTACTGCACTCGAAATGCTTGCACAAGTCCACTAGCCAATCGTCAGCATCAGTTGCCTCAACACAATTGCTGATAGTCTTTGGCCCGTTAGCAAGGAACTGGTTGAGTGTAGCAAAGTGATTCTGATTGTTGCCTTGGTTCCCTTGGTTGCCTTGGTTCGCTTGATTGTGCTCTTGAAGAATTTGCATGATCAACTGCGTGTTTGCATTGGTTGCGGCCATCACAGCTTGCCATGCCTCCGGAGGAGGTGGAGGTGGTGGCGGATCGGGATTCGGAGTCGTGCGTGTTAGAGGAGCCATCCTGAAGAGGTTGACATCCATTAGCACATTGATAGACAAATATTGACGCTGAATCCAACGGAATGAAGACATGCAGACATGACCGAGATGACTCTCCGGTCAATAACCAACAGCGTGATCTGGATACCCATGTTGGCTCCCACATGCTCCTCGATGATCTCATCGGATGAACCACGATGTCGAGGATTCAATCAATCCGTATACAATTCCCTTTGTCAATCGGTATGTTACTTGCCCGAGACTCGATCGTCGGTATCCCAATACCTCGTTCAATCTCGTTACCGGTAAGTCACTTTACTCGTACCGTAATGCATGATCCCGTGATCAACCACTTGATCAAATTGAGCTCATTATGATGATGCATTACCGAGTGGGCCCAGAGATACCTCTCTGTCATGCGGAGTGACAAATCCCAGTCTCGATTCGTGCCAACCCAACAGACACTTTCGGAGATACCTGTAGTGTACCTTTATACTCACCCAGTTACGTTGTGACGTTTGGCACACCCAAAGCACTCCTACGGTATCCGGGAGTTGCACAATGTCATGGTCTAAGGAATGATACTTGACATTCGGAAAAGCTACCGCAAACGAACTACACGATCTTTGAGCTATGCTTAGGATTGGGTCTTGTCCATCACATCATTCTCCTAATGATGTGATCCCGTTATCAATGACATCCAATGTCCATAGTCAGGAAACCAAGACTATCTTTTGATCAACGAGCTAGTCAACTAGAGGCTCACTAGGGACGTGTTGTGGTCTATGTATTCACACATGTATTATGATTTCCGGATAACACAATTATAGCATGAATAATAGACAATTATCATGAACAAAGAAATATAATAATAACCATTTTATTATTGCCTCTAGGGCATATTTCCAATAGTCTCCCACTTGCACTAGAGTCAATAGTCTAGTTACATTGTGATGAATCGAACACCCATGCGGTTCTGGTGTTGATCATGTTTTGCTCTAGGGAGAGGTTTAGTCAATGGATCTGCCACATTCAGGTTCGTATGTACTTTACAAATCTCTATGTCTCCATTTTGAACACTTTCACGAATGGAGTTGAAGCGATGCTTGATATGCCTGGTCTTCCTGTGAAACCTGGGGTCCTTGGCAAGGGCAATAGCTCCAGTGTTGTCACAGAAGAGAGTCATCGGGCCTGACGCATTGGGTATGACTCCTAGGTCGGTAATGAACTCCTTCACCCAGACTGCTTCTTGTGCTGCCTCCGAGGCTGCCATGTACTCCGCTTCACATGTAGATCCCGCCACAACGCTTTGCTTGCAACTGCACCAGCTTACTACCCCACCATTCAAAATATACACGTATCCGGTTTGTGACTTAGAGTCATCCAGATATGTGTCGAAGCTAGCATCGACGTAACCCTTTATGACGAGCTCTTCGTCACCTCCATAAACGAGAAACATTTCCTTAGTCCTTTTCAGGTACTTCAGGATATTCTTGACCGCTGTCCAGTGTTCCATGCCGGGATTACTTTGGTACCTTCCCACCAAACTTACGGCAAGGTTTACATCAGGTCTGGTACATAGCATAGCATACATGATAGACCCTATGGCCAAGGCATAGGGGACGACACTCATCTTTTCTCTATCTTCTGCCGTGGTCGGTCATTGAGCCGTGCTCAATCTCGTACCATGCAATACAGGCAAGAACCCCTTCTTTGACTGATCCATTTTGAACTTCTTCAATATCTTGTCAAGGTACGTACTCTGTGAAAGACCAATGAGGCGTCTCGATCTATCTCTATAGATCTTGATGCCTAATATATAAGCAGCTTCTCCAAGATCCTTCATTGAAAAACACTTGTTCAAGTAGGCCTTTATGCTTTCCAAGAATTCTATATCATTTCCCATCAACAGTATGTCATCCACATACAATATGAGAAATGCTACAGAGCTCCCACTCATTTTCTTGTAAATGCAGGCTTCTCCATAAGTCTGCGTAAACCCAAACGCTTTGATCATCTCATCAAAACGAATGTTCCAACTCCGAGATGCTTGCACCAGCCCATAAATCGAGCGTTGGAGCTTGCACACCTTGTCAGCATTCTTAGGATTGACAAAACCTTCCGGCTGCATCATATACAATTCTTCCTTAAGGAAACCATTAAGGAATGCCGTTTTGACGTCCATTTCCCATATCTCATAATCATAGAATGTGGCAATTTCTAACATGATTCGGACGGACTTCAGCTTCGCTACAGGTGAGAAAGTCTCATCGTAGTCAACCCCTTGAACTTGTCGATAACCCTTAGCGACAAGCCGAGCTTTATAGATGGTCACATTACCATCCGCGTCTGTCTTCTTCTTAAAGATCCATTTATTTTCTATGGCTCGCCGTTCAACGGGCAAGTCAGTCAAAGTCCATACTTCGTTTTCATACATGGATCCTATCTCGGATTTCATGGCTTCCAGCCATTTGTCGGAATCCGGGCCCGCCATCGCTTCTTCATAGTTCGAAGGTTCACCGTTGTCTAACAACATGATTTCCAAGACAGGGTTGCCGTACCACTCTGGTGCGGAACGTGTCCTCGTGGACCTACGAAGTTCAGTAGCAACTTGATCTGAAGTTTCATGATCATGATCATCAACTTCCTCTCTAGTCGGTGCTGGCACCTCAGGAACATTTTCTTGAGCTACGTCACTTACCGGTTCAAGAGGTAATACTTCATCAAGTTCTACTTTCCTCCCACTTATTTCTTTCGAGAGAAACTCTTTCTCTAGAAAGGACCCATTCTTGGCAACAAAGATCTTGCCTTTGGATCTGAGGTAGAAGGTATACCCAATAGTTTCTTTAGGGTATCCTATGAAGACGCATTTTTCCGATTTGGGTTCGAGCTTTTCCGGTTGAAGTTTCTTTACATCAGCATCGCATCCCCAAACTTTTAGAAATGACAGCTTAGTTTTCTTCCCAAACCATAATTCATACGGTGTCATCTCAACGGATTTCGACGGAGCCCTATTTAAAGTGAATGCTGCAGTCTCTAAAGCATAGCCCCAAAATGACAGCGGTAGATCGGTAAGAGATATCATAGATCGCACCATATCTAATAGAGTGCGATTACGACATTCGGACACACCATTACGCTGAGGTGTTCCAGGCGGCGTGAGTTGTGAAACTATTCCACATTTTCTTAAGTGTGTGCCAAATTCGTGACTCAAGTATTCTCCCCCATGATCTGATCGTAAGAACTTGATTTTCCTGTCACGTTGATTCTCAACCTCACTCTGAAATTCCTTGAACTTTTCAAAGGTCTCAAATTTGTGTTTCATTAAGTAGACATGCCCATATCTACTCAAGTCATCAGTGAGGGTGAGAACATAACGATAGCCACCGCGAGCCTCAACACTCATTGGACCGCACACATTAGTATGTATGATTTCCAATAAGTTGGTTGCTCGCTCCATTGATCCTGAGAACGGAGTCTTGGTCATTTTACCCATGAGGCCTGGTTCGCACGTGTCAAATGATTCGTAATCAAGAGACTCCAAAAGTCCATCTGCATGGAGCTTCTTCATGCGTTTGACACCTATGTGACCAAGGTGACAGTGCCACAAGTATGTGGGACTATCATTATCAACTTTACATCTTTTGGTATTCACACTATGAATATGTGTAACATTACGCTCGAGATTCATTAAGAATAAACCATTCACCAACGGAGCATGACCATAAAACATATCTCTCATATAAAAGGAACAACCATTATGTAACACCCCAAGACCGGAGATTCACTTGCCTTCCAGGGTTTTCGGGTTTTTCGTCATGTGAGTTTGTTTGGTCCGTTGCATTTAATCTTTGCATCATGTGCATTGCATCATGTCGTCATGCCATCATCTCATAAATCTTTTGCATCTCAACTAAATAAATCGTATGGATCTTCGATCCATTTAAATCGAGGGAAGGATGACTTCTCTTTATAATATATCCTCCCGATATTAGTGGAGCTATTATAAAATAATCCATTGTGATGGAATCACCAAAAACACACTTGCAAATTTCCCCATGCCTTTGTTATCTCGCTGCTTGACCGCGAACCTTGCCATTTATTCTTTCATCATTTTCCGGAGCTCTACCAAAATTCTCAACATTTTTGGAAACTCCTAGAACCTAGTCCTAGTGCAAACCCATTTGAATTAAATTCAAATGAGTTTGAATTTACATCTTCCAATCTTGGCTTTTTCTATTTTCTCGGAACAAGCATATTTTTGTGAGTTCAGGAAAATTATCCCCTTGTTCAAAATCTTTTCCTAAACCTCTCTTTCTTTTCCTCTCTTTTTTGTGGTCTTTTCTACTAAAGTAATAAGAGAGAGGAGGAAGAGAGATTTAAAAAGAGAGGGAGTGGAGAGCCCAGCAGCCTCCCTCTTCACTGGGTCGGCCTCCTAGGCCCACCAACCCTCCTGAACCGGCCCACCTCCTCTTTTACCTAACCTAGCCCGACTCATCTCCGTCTCCCTCTCCCCTCGCGCCGCCAGAACGAACCCACCATCTCCCCGATCCCATCTCCCCTCGATCCCTCCTTCTCGTAACCTCTCTCTCCCTCAAGCCAGGATCCCTCGCTCGTCCTCCTCCAGTTCCCGTCGCCCTCCCCGTCCTCACCTTCTCCTCCGCCGAGCTAACCAGAGGTCCCCTTGAGCGCTTCCTTGCCTACAGCCACCAGGACGCCATGGATGCACCAGCTCGAGCTCCGCCTGGAGACGACCTGCCCGCGCCCCTGCTGGCCCTCCTCCGACCTCATCCCCACGAGCACGGCCGCCGGGACGCCACTTCGCCGGTCCCCGTCGCTCCGCCTCTCCAGGGAACAGCAGGCGCGCCGCTCCCCGCCAAGAGCGCGCCTCGCATCGCCGCCTCCTCGCCACGGCGCCGACCGGTGCTGGCCTCGTCCTCCTCGCCAGCTGTCAAGCTCCTGGAGCTGCTGCTGCTCCCTGCATTGTCGCGCCCTCAAGTGCATCGTCTCCCGCAGCCGGTCCAGGAACTCCTTCGCACCTTGTTGCCTCTGCCCTTCTACGGCGCCGCTCGTCTCGCCCCTCTGCTGCCGGCGACCGAGGCCGCTGGGGCATGCCCGCAGTCACCCAGCGCCGCCTTGCGCCGTTCCTCTTCCTCGCGTGACCCGAGGCCCCTTGTGCTGTTTTGTGTTGGACCGTCAGGATCTGCAAGATCGACTACATGGACGCCAAGACCATACCAGGACCACCAAGCATCTTCTCTGTGATTTTTGCCAAAGTACCACAACGACGCGCCAAGTACCTCTACCGTCGTCTCCGGAAACGCCAAGTACCCCTACGCACGAAGACGCCAAGTCTGTTTCGGGATTCATCAAGTACCGCTACCGATATGGCTCGAACGTCTACGAAACGTGTACCACTACCGTCGACCCCGAAGCCCCGGATTCGTCAAGTCCGAAGGTGCAAGTACCACTCCGAACCATGTACGACGACCGTCGCCGAAGACCCGTGTAATGTGAACATGAACGACTACCGTTGGGAGTACCTCTACGTCGTCATGTACCCCTACTTCCACTACCGCCACGAGAACAACTACCGCCGTCGCGAGAACGCCTACTTCCCTCTACGAACTTGATCCGTTCCGATAAGGCACACTTCGAAGGTATAACCTGAGTCGACATCCGAGAACGAATGCTTGTGTTGTATGAGGCGCACCCTTTGTCTGCACCGTGCCCGTTTTGACACTTGTTTCCTTGCCCCTAACCCGTGGGAACCCGGTTACCGGGAGCACCCCACCGTTCATATCATGTCACGCTCCCGCTGCATTTTCGTTTGCACCGGGATCTCAATCAAGTTACCGGAACCGATATGTTGCTGTGGCATCACTTTCGGATTCGTTGCCGTGCCACCCCTTTCTTCCACCACGGGGACAAATGCTTCATAATGCTCTTGTCAACATTTTCATAAAATTGCTTAAAACTTGCATATGTCATCCGCATCATCATAACAACAATTAAAATGTTTAAAATGTTGTTTGTTTAAATTTTGCTTAAATGCCATGCTAAGATGATTTATTTCATAACTAAATAACCGTAGCTCCAAATTTATTAAACTTTATATGTAAATGGGGTAGAATTTTGCCTAGTTTAACTTGGTTCACTTGTTTTGCATGTTTAATAACTCTAAAATTGTGCTTAGGGCAGAACAGTACCAAACCTTAAATTATGCATATGAGGAGTTTCCGGAATTGTTGGTCGTTGTTTCCGGCCTCATTTAAACTTGACTAGTTGGGTAGTTTTCATTTGCTTCACCCTCTTGCCATGTTTAACAACATTTAATATTGTTGGGTACATAAACGAGATCGAACTAAATAAGTCATGTGGTGTTTCGTCAATATGCAACGGAGTTGCATATTGAGCTCCACTTAATTTGTAGGATTGTTTGTGCACTTTGCCATGCCATGCTTCATTAAACCGGACATGCATCATATTTGGTTGTGCATCATGCCATGTTCATGTCGTGGTTGTTTACTATGTTGTTTGCTCTTTTCCGGTGTTTGCTTCTTCGGGTTGGTTCCGGTAACGTCGAGTTTGTGAGGATCCGTTCGACTACATCCGTTTGTCTTCTTCATGTACTCGTTCTTCTTCCTTGCGGGATTTCAGGCAAGATGATCATACCCTCGAAATCACTACTATCTTTGCTTTGCTAGTTGCTCGCTCTTTTTCTATGCCTATGCTGCGATACCTACCACTTGCTTATCATGCCTCCCATATTGTTGAACCAAGCCTCTAACCCACCTTGTCCTAGCAAACCGTTGATTGGCTATGTTACCGCTTTGCTCAGCCCCTCTTATAGCATTGTTAGTTGCAGGTGAAGATTGAAGTTTGTTCCTTGTTGGAACATGGAGATGTTGTTCCTTGTTGGAACATGTTTACTTGTTGGGATATCACAATATATCTTATTTAATTAATGCATCTATATACTTGGTAAAGGGTGGAAGGCTCGGCCTTATGCCTGGTGTTTTGTTCCACTCTTGCCGCCCTAGTTTCCATCATATCAGTGTTATGTTCCCGGATTTTGCGTCCCTTACACGGTTGGGCTATAATGGGAACCCCTTGACAGTTCGCCTTAAGTAAAGCTTCTCCAGCAATGCCCAACATTGGTTTTACCATTTGCCACCTAGCCTTTTCTTTCCCTTGGGTTCTGTAGACTCAAGGGTCATCATTATTTTACCCCCCCCCCCCCGGGCCAGTGCTCCTCTGAGTGTTGGTCCAAACTGTCAGCCGCCGGTGGCCACCAGGGGCAACTCTGGACTGGCCTACCGGAAGTTTAGACAATCCGGTGTGCCCTGAGAAAGAGATATGTGCAGCTCCTATCGGGATTTGTCGGCACATTCGGGCGGTGTTGCTGGTTTAGTTTTACCCTGTCGAAATGTCTTGTTGTACCGGGATACCGAGTCTGATCGGAATGTCTCGGGTGGAGGTCTATTCCTTCGTTGACCATGAGAGCTTGTTATGGGCTAAGTTGGGACACCCCTGTAGGGATTTGAACTTTCGAAAGCCGTGCCCGTGGTTATGGGCAGATGGGAATTTGTTAATGTCCGGTTGTAGAAAACCTGAAGTCGACCTTAATTAAAATGAATCAACAGCGCGTGTAACCGTGATGGTCTCTTTCCGGCGGAGTCCGGGAAGTGAACACGGTTGTTGGAGTTATGCTTGACGTAGGTAGTCCAAGATCACTTCTTGATCATACTTTTATTGACCGTGCTTTGCCTTCTCTTCTCGCTCTCATTTGCGTATGTTAGCCACCATATATGCTAGTCGCTTGCTGCAGGTCCACCTCATACCTTTACCTTACCCATAAGCTTAAATAGTCTTGATCGCGAGGGTGCGAGATTGCTGAGTCCCCGTGGCTCACAGATACTTCCAAAACCAGCTTGCAGGTGCCGATGAGTCCGAGCAGATGACGCAACCAAGCTCAGGAGGAGCTCGATGAAGATCTTGTCCTTTGTGTTGCTTTGTTCTAGTTGATCAGTAGTGGAGCCCAGTTGGGGTCGATTGGGGACCTTTGTCGCCTTTGGGGTTCTTCTTTTATTTTGGCTCCGTAGTCGGGCCCTGATTGTATTTGGTTGTTGTAATGCTTTATTCATGTAATTGTGTGAAGTGGCGATTGTAAGCCAACTATGTATCTCTTTCCCTTATGTATTACATGGGTTGTGTGAAGATTACCTCACTTGCGACATTGCTTTCAATGCGGTTCTGCCTCTAAGTCGTGCTTCGACACGTGGGAGATATAGCCGCATCGAGGGCGTTACAAGTTGGTATCAGAGCCTTCCCCGACCTTAGGAGCCCCATTGCTTGATCGTTTTTAGCGGCCGAGTTGTGTCTAGAAAAATGTTTTGAGTCATTTAGGAATTATATATCGGAGAGTTTAGGAATTCTTCTTACTCCCGAGTCTCCTCATCGCTCTGGTAAGGCATCCTGACATAAGAGTTTTGACTCTTCTCTTCTCAAATTTCACTAAATTTTTGTTAGGATCACGCGGGTATCTTGGAATCGTTTCGATGGTTTTATGATGAGAACATTGTCTTGGTGCCTCCTGTCAGGGGTTTAGTGGAAGTGTCCCGGGGAGTTGAGCTCTGAGGTGTTGTCGTCATAATTTTATCGTTGCAGTTCTGGAATACCTGAGTTTAGTACGCCGACATCGAAAATCTCTTTTATGCAGTTCGTTGGTGAGATAACCTCGACACCACCCATTACTGGGGCGGGAGTTCGGGAGTATTGCCATAACTTGCATAACGGATGCTTTTCGAAGGTTGAGGTAGACGATTTCCGAAGGTTTCTTGGTTATGTGTTGAAGGATGGATACAGCTGGATGTAGGATTTGCTAGTTTTGGGTGAGATATTATGCTTCCCCTGTATCCCCAACACCTGATTGCATAACTGGGAAAATTTCGGGAGTTTCATAGGTGGGATTTCAAGTAGCTCTTAGGATATCTTTCCGACAGATGCATGATATGAAATTGGGGTTCGACATCTAGTGGTCCGCCTATTCACGGTCGGTTTTACAGTGGTCTCGTTGTGTCTTAAAGAGTCCTTGGCTACGCCGACTCGGGGACGCTTCGTATGTCATGTGCACTGCCTTGTACATGATGGTGCTGTACGATCGAGCCCGTGTAGGCCCCACCATGAAAACCTCGGACGAAATCGCTATCATATGTTTGTTCCGGCTTATTCTGCAAGCCAACCTTTTGTTTTTGTTTTGAGTTGTGGTATTCGAGTTGCTTCAATGTCAAGTGTTGATTCCATACCTTCCCCAAATGATGTTCTCATACTCTGATGTGAATACTAATCCTTCTCGATCATCGAGCTTGTCATCTAAATTTCTTTTCAACGGCGTGCTTCTCTTCAAGTGGATCCGATCATTTCAACTTCCGCAAGATCAATTATCACTTCTTCTCAATGGTGTTTGTTTCATCTGTCTCCAAATTGCCTTTGTTTTTCCCACCCACCCACCCTTTTTCTTCAACGACTCAGAATTCTGAATCAAGCATCCTTTTATTCTTGTGAAGTCTCTTCTTCCTTTTCTTTGAATGTTCTTACCCGGTGATTTTCATGAAGATTCTAACGGAGCCTCTAGTTCATCACCCTTTGTTCGTTTCTCTTCTCCGGTGGATTTAATTCTAGTTTTGGTGTTGATCATATCCTTTTTCCTCGTTTCAAGTACCTTCTCTTACCGGTGCTCCTCATATTCTTTAACTTCTCGCTATTTATTATTCCGGAGTGCGGAAGATACCACTCTGCATTCGTTCAAGCTCTCTCGAGATTGGTATCTCATTCAAGCCTTTTTAATTCAACCGGTGCTTTCTCTCTTTTTAATCATTTCAACGGTGTTTTCTGTTGAGTGGGCCCTAACCCACAGGTCTTTTCCGAGGATCTTACCTGACTCTTCTTATTTTCCCGGAGGTATTCTCAAATTCTTTTCGAAGTTTGACGTAAGAATGATTTTCATCAGTCAAGTGCCTTTCTCCAAGATCTTTCAAATTCTTTTCATCGTTGGCTCAACCTCTGTGTTTTGATTCTTCTGGAGTTTCTAAATAAGTCATGATGGTATTTCTCGTCGTCATTCTCAGGTTTTGAAGACCGAAGAAGATTTTTCTCTCAATCTTGCTCCATTCTCTTCAAGATTCGTGATTCTAGCTTGTTGCCATTCTCTCATAATTGTTCGATTGTGAGAATTCTTTTTATCCATCCGGAGCAATTCAGGAGCCTTTTCAGTTTGTTCATCCGGAGTCCATCAATTCAGGTTTATTCATTCTCAGCTTTCAGCTATCATTCTCCAAATTTTACTGGTGCTTCGTGCAAGTGATCTTTAATCGGCTCGCGATCCCTTTGTTCACTTGTATCTAAATTTCCCCAAGTATCCTCATTCGTTTTCCAATTTTTCACGGTGTTTTTCTTTATCTTTTCTCCAATCGTTTTTTTAATTCTTACGGTGGTTCATGCAAGATTCCTCTTCTTTTGTTATCATATCAAATTCATCTGTTGTTTTGATTCCACCGGTGTTTCGTGGAAGGCATTCTCGAGTTGGCGCTATATCTATCTTAATCCTTTCTACGAGAATAAGTAGTATGCCAATTCCATTGCTTGTCATCAATTTTAATTGGTGAAGGATATGCATAATGTAATTCTTATTCTTGTTTCATCGAGTTTATTCTATTCCTGTTTTTCCGGAGTCGCTCATCATACTCATTCTTGGTTTCACTTGTTTCATCTTTTATTTTCCGGAGTTCCAAGTTCTCTCAATTATATCATCATGGAGATCCATCTAAATCATCGCAAGGATTCACCTTGTGCTTTCAACTTCTCTTTCTTCTCGTTTGATCATTCTTTCATTACCGGAGTTCTTCATGAAGGTTCTACATGATGGTTTCATCAAGGATTTAAATCCTTCTCGAAGTGTTCATCAAGATTCTTTTCAGAGGATCTCAAGTTTTCTTCATCTTGCAATCCGGAGTGCAATTCTTTCATGCATATCTTTTGAGGTGGTGTTATGTCATTCTTGATAATTTCCCTTCGTGCTTCGTGTTTCACAAGTTACCAAGATGAGGTATTTTAAATCCACCAATCTCTTCATTGGAGTTATCTTGGCTTATGTTTCACCTAAGGATCTTGCTATTGTGAGGCGTATAATTGACCCAAGCTCTTCATTTATCCTCCCGGTGAAATAGTTTCTTGTCTCCTTGTTCTTATCAACCCAATTCTTTTTCCCGTTAGTGGCAGAATTTCACCTCAGTTTTGAGATGTTTTCCATAAGACCATATCAAGTTTATTCTTTTCGTTGTGGATTGTTCCAACAACTCTGTGTGACCCTTCTCTTTAAGATGCTTTTCAAGCTCATTGGAGGTAGAAGATGTTGTTTTCTTCGCCGTTCTTTTGTTCCGTCGATACAACTTCTATTCTTTCGTTACGGAGGCATTGTGTTGTTGTTCTCTTCAACTCATCTTTTTGTTTGGTCAAGATTGCCCATTTAACCGGAGTGTTGTGCCATTTTGCTCAAGTTCTTTTCGCCTTATCAAGTTGTCATCTCTTTTCAACCGAAGTGCTACCCGAATCGGTTCTTTCTTATTCCTCTTGCTTAACGGAGTGTTTTCAACTTCGTTCATCTCCGTCGTATTCTTTTCTCGTATTTTCCTAACCTCCTCAAGGTTCTTTGGTTTCACTCGTTTGTCAAAGAAGAAACTTAGTTTTACCTCTTCTCTTTCTCTTCCGTTTTCCCCTCCGGTGCTATTCTAGATCTCGGGACGAGATCCTCTCGTAGTGGTGGAGTGTTGTAACACCCCAAGACCGGAGATTCACTTGCCTTCCAGGGTTCCGGGTTTTTCGTCATGTGAGTTTGTTTGGTCCGTTGCATTTAATCTTTGCATCATGTGCATTGCATCATGTCATCATGCCATCATCTCATAAATCTTTTGCATCTCAACTAAATAAATCATATGGATCTTCGATCCATTTAAATCGAGGGAAGGATGACTTCTCTTTATAATATATCCTCCCGATATTAGTGGAGCTATTATAAAATAATCCATTCTGATGGAATCACCAAAAACACACTTGCAAATTTCCCCATGCCTTTGTTATCTCGCTGCTTGACCGTGAACCTTGCCATTTATTCTTTCATCATTTTCCGGAGCTCTACCAAAATTCTCAACATTTTTGGAAACTCCTAGAACCTAGTCCTAGTTCAAACCCATTTGAATTAAATTCAAATGAGTTTGAATTTACATCTTCAAATCTAGGCTTTTTCTATTTTCTCGGAACAAGCGTATTTTTGTGAGTTCGGGAAAATTATCCCCTTGTCCAAAATCTTTTCCTAAACCTCTCTTTCTTTTCCTCTCTTTTTTGTGGTCTTTTCTGCTAAAGTAATAAGAGAGAGGAGGAAGAGAGATTTAAAAAGAGAGGGAGTGGAGAGCCCAGCAGCCTCCCTCTTCGCTGGGTTGGCCTCCTAGGCCCACCAACCCTCCTGAACCGGCCCACCTCCTCTTTTACCTAACCTAGCCCAACTCATCTCCCTCTCCCTCTCCCCTCGCGCCGCCAGAACGAACCCACCATCTCCCCGATCCCATCTCCCCTCGATCCCTCCTTCTCGTAACCTCTCTCTCCCTCAAGCCAGGATCCCCTCGCTCGTCCTCCTCCAGTTCCCGTCGCCCTCCCCGTCCTCACCTTCTCCTCCGCCGAGCTAACCAGAGGCCCCCTTGAGCGCTTCCTTGCCTGCAGCCACCAGGACGCCATGGATGCACCAGCTCGAGCTCCGCCTGGAGACGACCTGCCCGCGCCCCTGCCGGCCCTCCTCCGAGCTCATCCCCACGAGCACGGTCGCCGGGACGCCACTTCGCCGGTCCTCGTCGCTCCGCCTCTCCAGGGAACAGCAGGCGCACCGCTCCCCGCCAAGAGCGCGCCTCGCATCGCCGCCTCCTCGCCACGGTGCCGACCGGTGCTGGCCTCGTCCTCCTCGCCTGCTGTCAAGCTCCTGGAGCTGCTGCTGCTCCCTGCATCGTCGCGCCCTCAAGTGCATCGTCTCCCGCAGCCGGTCCAGTAACTCCTTCGCGCCTTGCTGCCGCTGCCCTTCTACAGCGCCGCTCGTCTCGCCCCTCTGCTGCCGGCGACCGAGGCCGCTGGGGCATGCCCGCAGTCACCCAGCGACGCCTTGCGCCGCTCCTCTTCCTCGCGTGACCCGAGGCCCCTTGTGCTGTTTTGTGTTGGACCGTCAGGATCTGCAAGATCGACTACATGGACGCCAAGACCATACCAGGACCGCCAAGCATCTTCTCTGTGATTTTTGCCAAAGTACCACAACGACGTGCCAAGTACCTCTACCATCGTCTCCGGAAACGCCAAGTACCCCTATGCACGAAGACGCCAAGTCCGTTTCGGGATTCATCAAGTACCGCTACCGATATGGCTCGAACGTCTACGAAACGTGTACCACTACCGTCGACCCCGAAGCCCCGGATTTGTCAAGTCCGAAGGTGCAAGTACCACTCCGAACCATGTACGACGACCATCGCCGAAGACCCGTGTAATGTGAACATGAACGAATACCGTCGCGAGTACCTCTACGTCGTCATGTACCCCTACTTCCACTACCGCCACGAGAACAACTACCGCCGTCGCGAGAACGCCTACTTCCCTCTACGAACTTGATCCGTTCCGATAAGGCACACTTCGAAGGTATAACCTGAGTCGACATCCGAGAACAAATGCTTGTGTTGTATGAGGCGCACCCTTTGTCTGCACCGTGCCCGTTTTGACAGTCGTTTCCTTGCCCCTAACCCGTGGGAACCCGGTTACCGGGAGCACCCCACCGTTCATCTCATGTCACGCTCCCGCCGCATTTTCGTTTGCACCGGGATCTCAATCGAGTTACCGGAACCGATATGTTGCCGTGGCATCACTTTCGGATTCGTTGCCATGCCACCCCTTTCTTCCACCACGGGGACAAATGCTTCATAATGCTCTTGTCAACATTTTCATAAAATTGCTTAAAACTTGCATATGTCATCCGCATCATCATAACAACAATTAAAATGTTTAAAATGTTGTTTGTTTAAATTTTGCTTAAATGCCATGCTTAAATGATTTATTTCATAACTAAATAACCGTAGCTCCAAATTTATTAAACTTTATATGTAAATGGGGTAGAATTTTGCCTAGTTTAACTTGGTTCACTTGTTTTGCATGTTTGATAACTCTAAAATTGTGCTTAGGGCAGAACAGTACCAAACCTTAAATTATGCATATGAGGAGCTTCCGGAATTGTTGGTCGTGTTTCCGGCCTCATTTAAACTTGACTAGTTGGGTAGTTTTCATTTGCTTCACCCTCTTGCCATGTTTAACAACATTTAATATTGTTGGGTACATAAACGAGATCGAACTAAATAAGTCATGTGGTGTTTCGTCAATATGCAACGGAGTTGCATATTGAGCTCCACTTAATTTGTAGGATTGTTTGTGCACTATGCCATCCCATGCTTCATTAAACCGGACATGCATCATATTTGGTTGTGCATCATGCCATGTTCATGTCGTGGTTGTTTACTATGTTGTTTGCTCTTTTCCGGTGTTTGCTTCTTCGGGTTGGTTCCGATAACGTCGAGTTTGTGAGGATCCGTTCGACTACATCCGTTTGTCTTCTTCATGGACTCGTTCTTCTTCCTTGCGGGATTTCAGGCAAGATGATCATACCCTCGAAATCACTACTATCTTTGCTTTGCTAGTTGCTCGCTCTTTTGCTATGCCTATGTTGCGATACCTTCCACTTGCTTATCATGCCTCCCATATTGTTGAACCAAGCCTCTAACCCACCTTGTCCTAGCAAACCGTTGATTGGCTATGTTACCGCTTTGCTCAGCCCCTCTTATAGCGTTGTTAGTTGCAGGTGAAGATTGAAGTTTGTTCCTTGTTGGAACATGGAGATGTTGTTCCTTGTTGGAACATGTTTACTTGTTGGGATATCACAATATATCTTATTTAATTAATGCATCTATATACTTGGTAAAGGGTGGAAGGCTCGGCCTTATGCCTGGTGTTTTGTTCCACTCTTGCCGCCCTAGTTTCCGTCATATCGGGGTTATGTTCCCGGATTTTGCGTCCCTTACGCGGTTGGGCTATAAAGGGAACCCCTTGACAGTTTGCCTTAAGTAAAGCTTCTCCAGCAATGCCCAACATTGTTTTTACCATTTGCCACCTAGCCTTTTCTTTCCCTTGGGTTCTGCAGACTCTAGGGTCATCATTATTTTACCCCCCCCGGGCCAGTGCTCCTCTGAGTGTTGGTCCAAACTGTCAGCCGCCGGTGGCCACCAGGGGCAACTCTGGGCTGGCCTACCGGAAGTTTAGACAATCCGGTGTGCCCTGAGAAAGAGATATGTGCAGCTCCTATCGAGATTTGTCGGCACATTCGGGCGGTGTTGCTGGTTTAGTTTTACCCTGTCGAAATGTCTTATTGTACCGGGATACCGAGTCTGATCGAAATGTCTCGGATGGAGGTCTATTCCTTCGTTGACCGTGAGAGCTTGTTATGGGCTAAGTTGGGACACCCCTGCAGGGATTTGAACTTTCGAAAGCCATGCCCGCGGTTATGGGCAGATGGGAATTTGTTAACGTCCGGTTGTAGAAAACCTGAAGTCAACCTTAATTAAAATGAATCAACAGCGTGTGTAACCGTGATGGTCTCTTTCCGGCGGAGTCCGGGAAGTGAACACGGTTGTTGGAGTTATGCTTGACGTAGGTAGTCCATGATCACTTCTTGATCATACTTTTATCGACCGTACTTTGCCTTCTCTTCTCGCTCTCATTTGCGTATGTTAGCCACCATATATGCTAGTCGCTTGCTGCAGCTCCACCTCATACCTTTACCTTACCCATAAGCTTAAATAGCCTTGATCGCGAGGGTGCGAGATTGCTGAGTCCCCGTGGCTCACAGATACTTCCAAAACCAGCTTGCAGGTGCCGATGAGTCCGAGCAGATGACGCAACCAAGCTCAGGAGGAGCTCGATGAAGATCTTGTCCTTTGTGTTGCTTTGTTCTAGTTGATCAATAGTGGAGCCCAGTTGGGGTCGATTGGGGACCTTTGTCGCATTTGGGGTTCTTCTTTTATTTTGGCTCCGTAGTCGGGCCCTGATAGTATTTGGTTGTTGTAATGCTTTATTCATGTAATTGTGTGAAGTGGCGATTGTAAGCCAACTATGTATCTCTTTCCCTTATGTATTACATGGGTTGTGTGAAGATTACCTCACTTGCGACATTGCTTTCAATGCGGTTATGCCTCTAAGTCGTGCTTTGACACGTGGGAGATATAGCCGCATCGAGGGCGTTACACATTATTCTCGGATTTAAATGAGTAGCCATCTTGAATTAAACGAGATCCTGATACAATGTTCATGCTCAAAGCTGGCACTAAATAACAATTATTGAGGTTTAAAACTAATCCCGTAGGTAAATGTACAGGTAGCATGCTGACGGCGATCACATCGACCTTGGAACCATTCCCGACGCGCATCATCACCTCGTCCTTCGCCAGTCTCCGCTTATTCCGCAGCTCCTGCTTTGAGTTACAAATGCGAGCAACCGCACCGGTATCAAATACTCAGGAGCTACTACGAGTACTGGTAAGGTACACATCAATTACATGTATATCACATATACCTTTAGTGTTGCCGGCCTTCTTATCCGCTAAGTATTTGGGGCAGTTCTGCTTCCAGTGACCACTTCCCTTGCAATAAAAACACTCAATCTCAGGCTTGGGTCCATTCTTTGGCTTCTTCCCGGCAGCTTGCTTACCGGGCGCGGCAACTCCCTGCCGTCCTTCTTGAAGTTCTTCTTACCCTTGCCTTTCTTGAACTTAGTGGTTTTATTCACCATCAACACTTGATGTTCCTTTTTGATTTCCACCTCTGCTGATTTCAGCATTGAATATACCTCAGGAATGGTCTTTTCCATCCCCTGCATATTGAAGTTCATCACAAAGCTATTATAGCTCGGTGGAAGCGACTGAAGGATTCTGTCAATGACCGCATCATCCAGGAGATTAACTCTCAGCTGAGTCAAGCGGTTATGCAACCCAGACATTTTGAGTATGTGCTCACTGACAGAACTATTTTCCTCCATCTTACAGCTTAAGAATTTGTCGGAGACTTCATATCTCTCGACCCAGGCATGAGCTTGGAAAACCATTTTCAGCTCCTTGAACATCTCATATGCTCCGTGTCTCTCAAAACGCTTTTGGAGCCCCGGTTCTAAGCTGTAAAGCATGCCACACTGAACGAGGGAGTAATCATAAGCACGCGATTGCCAAGCGTTCATAACGTCTTGGTTCTCTGGGATGGGTGCGTCACCTAGCGGTGCTTCTAGGACATAATCTTTCTTGGCAGCTATGAGGATGATCCTCAGGTTCCGGACCCAGTCCGTATAGTTGCTGCCATCATCTTTCAGCTTGGTTTTCTCTAGGAACGCGTTGAAGTTGAGGACAACATGGGCCATTTGATCTTCAAGACATATTGTAAAGATTTTAGACTAAGTTCATGATAATTAAGTTCATCTAATAAAATTACTTAATGAACTCCCACTCAGATAGACATCCCTCTAGTCATCTAAGTGAAACATGATCCGAGTTAACTAGGTCGTGTCCGATCATCACGTGAGACGGACTAGCCAACATCGGTGAACATCTTCATGTTGATCATATCTTCTATACGACTCATGCTCGACCTTTCGGTCTTCCGTGTTCCGAGGCCATGTCTGTACATGCTAGGCTCGTCAAGTCAACCTAAGTGTATTGCGTGTGTAAATCTGGCTTACACTCGTTGTATTCGAACGTTAGAATCTATCACACCCGATCATCACATGGTGCTTCGAAACAACGAACCTTCGCAACGGTGCACAGTTAGGGGGAACACTTTCTTGAAATTATTACGAGGGATCATCTTATTTGAGCTACCGTCGTTCTAAGCAAATAAGATGTAAAACATGATAAACATCACATGCAATCAAATAGTGACATGATATGGCCAATATCATTTGCTCCTTTTGATCGCCATCTTCGGGGCTTCATGATCATCGTTGTCACCGGCATGACACCATGATCTCCATCATCATGATCTCCATCATCGTGTCTTCTTGAAGTTGTCTCATCATCTATTACTTCTACTACTATGGCTAACGCTTTAGCAATAAAGTAAAGTAATTACATGACGTTTATGTTGACACGCATGTCATAAATAAATAAAGACAACTCCTATGGCTCCTGCCGGTTGTCATACTCATCGACATGCAAGTCGTGATTCCTATTACAAGAACATGATCATCTCATACATCACATATATCATTCATCACATCCTTTGGCTATATCACATCACAAAACACTTGCTGCAAAAAACAAGTTAGACGTCCTCTAATTGTTGTTGCAAGTTTTTACGTGGCTGCTATAGGTTTCTAGCAAGAACGTTTCTTACCTACGCCAAAACCACAACGTGAATTGCCAATTTCTATTTACCCTTCATAAGGACCCTGTTCATCGAATCTGATCCGACTAAAGTGGGAGAGACAGACACCCGCCAACCACCTTATGCAACTAGTGCATGTCCGTCGGTGGAACCAGTCTCACGTAAGCGTACGTGTAAGGTCGGTCCGGGCCGCTTCATCCCACAATGCCGCTGAATCAAGATAAGACTAGTAACGGCAAGATAATTGACAATATCAACGCCCACAACTGCTTTGTGTTCTACTCGTGCATAGAAACTACGCATAGACCTAGCTCATGATGCCACTGTTGGGGAACGTAGCAGAATTTTAAAATTTTCTACGCATCACCAAGATCAATCTATGGAGTCATCTAGCAACGAGGGAGAGAGGAGTGCATCTACATACCATTGTATATCGCGTGCGGAAGCGTTCAAGAGAACGGGGTTGATGGAGTCGTACTCGTCGTGATCCAAATCACCGATGACCAAGTGCCGAACGGACGGCACCTCCGTGTTCAACACACGTACGGTTGGGAAGACGTCTCCTCCTTCTTGATCCAGCAAGGGGGAAGGAGCGGTTGATGAAGATCCAGCAGCATGACGGCGTGGTGGTGGAAGCAACGGTGATCTCGGTAGGGCTTCGCCAAGCGCAGGGAGACGGAGGAGTGTCACGGGAGGGAGAGGGAGAGGCCAGGGGCTTGGGTGCGGCTGCCCTCCCCCCTACTATATATAGGGTCCCTAGGGGGGCGCCGGCCCTAGGAGATCCAATCTCCTGGGGGAGGGGGGCGGCGGCCAAGGGGTGGCTTGCCCCCCAAGGCAAGGATGGCGCCCCCACCCCTATGGTTTCCAACCCTAGGCGTAGGGGGAGGCCCAAGGGGGCGCACCAGCCCACTAGGGGCTGGTTCCCCTCCCACTTCAGCCCATGGGGCCCTCCAGGATAGGTGGCCCCACCCGGTGGACCCCCGGGACCCTTCCGGTGGTCCCGGTACAATACCGATTACCCCCGAAACTTTCCCGATGGCCGAAACTTGACTTCCTATATATAAATCTTCACCTCCGGACCATTCTGGAACTCCTCGTGATGTCCGGGATCTCATCCGGGACTCCGAACAACTTTCGGGTTACCGTATACTAATATCTCAACAACCCTAGCGTCACCGAACCTTAAGTGTGTAGACCCTACGGGTTCGGGAGACATGCAGACATGACCGAGATGACTCTCCGGTCAATAACCAACAGTGGGATCTGGATACCCATGTTGGCTCCCACATGGTCCTCGATGATCTCATCGGATGAACCACGATGTCGAGGATTCAATCAATCCGTATACAATTCCCTTTGCCAATCGGTACGTTACTTGCCCGAGACTTGATCGTCGGTATCCCAATACCTCGTTCAATCTCGTTACCGGCAAGTCAGTTTACTCGTACCGTAATGCATGATCCCATGATCAACCACTTGATCACATTGAGCTCACTATGATGATGCATTACCAAGTGGGCCCAGAGATACCTCTCCGTCATGCGGAGTGACAAATCCCAGTCTCTATTCGTGCCAACCCAACAGACACTTTTGGAGATACCTGTAGTGTACTTTTAGAGTCACCCAGTTACATTGTGACGTTTGGCACAACCAAAGCACTCCTACGGTATCCGGGAGTTGCACAATCTCATGGTCTAAGGAATGATACTTGACATTCGGAAAAGCTACAGCAAACGAACTACACGATCTTTGAGCTATGCTTAGGGTTGGGTCTTGTCCATCACATCATTCTCCTAATGATGTGATCCCGTTATCAATGACATCCAATGTCCATAGTCAGGAAACCAAGACTATCTTTTGATCAATGAGCTAGTCAACTAGAGGCTCACTAGGGACGTGTTGTGGTCTATGTATTCACACATGTATTACGATTTCCGGATAACACAATTATAGCATGAATAATAGACAATTATCATGAACAAAGAAATATAATAATAATCATTTTATTATTGCCTCTAGGGCATATTTCCAACAGGGGGAACCCGAGGTGGGCACAACCCACCAGGGCATGCTTGGGCATCCTGGCGCGCCCTGGTGGCTTGTGCCCTCCTCGGGGCACACCCCCAGGCGCAGCCAGGGCCCGTTGTGTTCCTTCTGGTCCATAAAAATTCTCCGTAAAGTTTCGTGACATTTGGACCCCGTTTGATATTGATTTTTTTCGATGTAAAATCATGGAAAAAACAATAACTGGCACTTGGCACTATGTCAATAGGTTAGTACCAAAAAATGATATAAAATGATTATAAAACATCCAAGATTGATAATGTAACAACATGGAACAATCCAAAATTATTGATATGTTGGAGACGTATCAGCATCCCCAAGCTTAACTCCTACTCTTCCTCGAGTAGGGAAGTGATAAAAACAGAATTTTTGATGTGGAATGCTGCCTAACATGTCATATCATATTTCTTTCTTTATAGCATGGACATTGGGATTTTTATATTGTTCAAAGCAATAGTCTAGTTTTGACATGATAATTTAAATACTCAAGCATATCAACAAGCAACCATGTCTTTCAAAATCTCAATGCTAAAATAGGCTATCCCTAGCCCATCATGATCAACCATTGATCCATTCATGAAACACACTCGCATATTAGCTACATCCAATACTCAAGTATGATCATATTGCCTCCTGGTTGGTGCCTTTATAAGAGAAGATGGAGTCTCAAATTCAAAATAAAAATTGCATAAAGTAAACGAAAGGCCCTTCGCAGAGGGAAGTAGGGATTTGTAGAGGTGCCAGAGCTCAAAGCGAAAAACTTAGAGATACAAACATTTTGGGAGGTGTATCCATCCCACCAACGAAAATGACTTAGAGTTCCCAATGCTTTCCATGCTTAGATATATCATAGGCGGTTCCCAAATAGAAAATAAAATTTATTCCTTTTTCCACCATACTTTTACTTTCCATGGCTTACCGTATCCACGGGTGCCCTCCATACCAACACTTTCCAAGGAATTTATTATTTGACAACATAAAGTAAATTCATTTTTTCATTTCGGGATTGGGCATCCCTAATACCTTTGCCTTACTCTCATGCAATGACAAGTGAATAAACACTCATCGTGAGAATAACACATCTAGCATGGAAAATATTAGCCACCTCTCACCGCTCCGCGAGCGAAACAAATACGCAAAAGAGAAGTTTATTTTTGAAAATTAGAGATGGCACATGCAAATTTTCTTAGAGCGGTAAAAGAATACCACATATAGGTAGATATAGTGGACCCATGTGGCAAAATTGGTTTAAAGGTTTTTGGATGCACAAGTACTAATCATACTTAGTGCAAAATTAAGGCTAGCAAAAGATTGAGAAGCGATCAACCAAGAAACGAATAATATCATAAGCGAGCATTAAGCATAATTAACACCGAATAATGCACCATAAGTAGGATATAATTTCATTGCATAACTATTTACTTTCGTGCTTGCATAGGGAATCACAAACCTTAACACCAATATTCTTACTAAAGCATAATTACTCATCAAGATGACTCACATATCACATCATCATATCTCAAAACTATTACTAAGAATCAAGTTTATTTTGTTCAATGATCTTCATGAAAGTTTTTATTATATCCTTCTTGGATATCTATCAATTTGGGACTAATTTTCATGTGTTGCTTTTGACAAGCTCAAACAAATACAAGTGAAGATCATTAGCATAATTTTTCTTTCTCTCAAATTAATTTTAAGTGAAGCATCAGCGAATTTCTTGAAAATTTTACTAACTCTCCAATAAATCTAAGTGAAGCGAGAGAGCATTTCTTCAAACATACTAAGCACACCGTGCACAAAAAGATATAAGTGAAGCACTAGAACAAGTCCATTGCTCATAAAAAATTTAAGTGAAGCATAGAGAGCAATTCTAACAAGTCATGACATAATTTTGGCTCTCTCAAATAGGTGTGTCCAGCAAGGTAACAAGACTAACAACACAAAATAAAACAAGCAAAGACTCATATCATACAAGATGCTCCAAGCAAAACACATAGTATGTGACGAATAAAAATATAGCTTCGAGTAAAAGTAAAAAGTCCAAAACATACCTTTAATTTGTAGGCGAAAGCTAAATTAAACCCCGATCTCTCAATCACTGAAATCAGCACACCAAACTCTCTAATCCCGGTCAATTTTAAACCTTGACACAACATAATCGGGATTTGCTGAATTGGGCCGGCCCGGTAGCGCAGTTGCTCGCGCGCACGCACTACTATGATTTTTTTATTAGTTTCTTCCTTTTTCGTTTTCTTTTCTTTTTTCATTTTTACACATGTCTAATTTTTCTTAATACCCAATGTACATTTTTAACGCACACATTAAATATTTTTGGATAAACTTTTGATATTTTCAAATACATTATGTACATTTATAAATTACACGTTTTCAAAACTTTTTGAATACATGGTAATATTTTTTCAACTACACGTTTTACATTTTCTTAATGACAATAAACATTTTATAAAACTACACAACACTCTTTTACGCGGTTCAACATTTTTAAATTTGCATACACTTGTTTCAAGGACATGCCACATATCTGTTAAGGTTATGACACATTTTTTTATATCAGCAAACATTTTTTTACATTATAAACACATTATTTTAAAAATGTCATTCTTTTAATCATTATAAACACTTTTTTTTACATTATAAACACATTTTTTGGAACTCGTGATCATTCTTGAAATGTTACATTTTTTTGAATGTATAAAACATTTTTTTGAATCACACAAATATTATTATACATTGTATAAACATTTGGATTGGCCCGTACATTTTTAGAACTTGTGATATTTTCAGATGTCACAAAATATTTTCAGGTTTCAGAAAATGTTTATGTATCAAAATGTGTCCCCATTTTAAAATTTTGCTCAGGTTGCAGAAAAAATTTATGTTTCAAAAAGAGTTTGCACTTTAAAATCTTGTTCAGGTTTCAAAAAATGTTTATAAAGGTGTTCATTTTTTCAAAGTTGTTGGTTCTTAAAAGTATTCAAAATTTTCAAAAAGTTCTCGCACTTTATAAAATATTCAAAGATTTCATAAATAAATACGTTTTCAATAATTGTTTTCCCCTAAAAAATGTTTTCAAAGTTTGACGCTTTGGTTTCTGATTAAATATTTTGGGCCCTCGGACTTTGTCAGTCATAGTCGTCTAGTGTACTGGCTACCAGGTCCCAACTTCGACTCCACAGCATGTTTTTTTCTGTTTTCGAATTATTACATCGCCCGTTAAGAAAAAGAACGAAAGAATTTTTTACGTCTTATGTTAAGGAAAAAAAACTCGCTTCATGTCTGGTGGGCTGGCCCAGTCGAGTCCAGTGGCAACAATCCAAAACATTTTTTAAATACATTATTTATGAAATGATTTATGAAATTCCAAAAACAGTATTTAAAAAACGTCAGACAATTTTGAAAATACGAAATATTTTTCGTAGCATGTGAAAAAATGTTGGAATTCTGAACATTTTTTTGATGAATGTGATTTTTTTTGAAATGCTAACAGAGTTGATTTTGTGTGAAACCCGAAATTCTAGACAGTTTTTAAAAACACAAAACGAATTGAATTGGTGCAAATAATAGAAAACAAAAACATTTTTAACTTTTAACAATTTTAGAAATGTGCGAACATTTTTTTAAACCTCATAGATTATTGTTGTGTTATAGTGGGCCGGCCCAAATTCTAGTCCGTGAGAGTAGCTGAAATCCCGGCCAGGATTGTAATCTTCCGAGTGTGCCAAACTGGTCTAGGGACCAAAATAGACCGGGACTGCAATTCAGAGTGCCAATTTACGGGATTCAAAGTTCAGGGTTTGATTTAGCTTTCATCTACAACTTCAAGGTTTATTTTGAACTTTTCCCCGACTAAAATACCGATGGTCGTTAAGAAAAAAGAGGGGATGCCACTCGGGGGCATCCCCAAGCTTAGTTGGTTGCTCATTATTGGATAATAGCTTGGGATGTCGGGGCATCCCTAAGCTTAGAATCTTCTACTCATTATTCCTTCATCCACCGTAAGATAACCCAAAACTTGAAAACTTCAATCACACAAAACTCAACAAAAACCTTCGTGAGATCCGTTAGTATAAGAATAATAAATCACTACTATAAGTGTTGTATCAAACCAACTCTTATTTTGTTCTTGTATTATATCTACCGTATTCCAACTTTTTTATGGCAAAAACTCATCAAAAAAACCATAGAGCCATCGAAATAAGCACACAACACAAAGAAAACAGAATGTGTCAAAACAGAATAGTCTGTAGCAATCTGACAATTTCGAATACTTTTGTAACTCCAAAAATTCTGAAATGTTAGGATGACCTTAGAAATTTGTATATTGATATACTGCAAGTGCGATGGGTATTTTATTGCTCTTTGGTAAAAAATGAGAATTATTTTTGTGAGCGCAAAAGTTTCTGTTTTTCCAGCAAGATCAAACAGCTATCACCCAAGAAGATCCTAAAGGCTTTACTGGGCACAAACACTAATTAAAATATAAAAAAATCATATTACAATATCATAATTGTGCTAACACTCAAAAACAGGAAGCAAAAAGCAAAAATAAATTTTATTCATTGGGTTGCCTCCCAACAAGCGCTATAGTTTTATGCCCTTAGCTAGGCATAAAGCAAGGATCTAAGTTTTGTCATCTTTGGTTCGAGATCCATAAGATGCCCTCATGATTGATTCATATGATGGCCTAATTCTTGTTCTAGGAAAGTGTTCCATGCCCTTCCTCAAAGGAAATTGGAACTTAATATTGCCTTCTTTCATATCAATCACGACACCGATAGTGCGTAAAAACGGTCTACCAAGAATAATTGGACAAGACGGATTGCAATCAATATCAAAAACAATAAAATCTATGGGCACATAATTCCTATTTTCAAGAATAAGAACATCATTAATTCTTCCCATAGGCTTTTTAATAGTAGAATGCGCCAAGTGCAAATTCAAAAACACCGATTCAAGATCGGTAAGACCAAGCACATCACATAAAGATTTTGGAATAGTAGAAACACTAGCACCCAAGTCACAAAAAGAAAAACACTCATAATTTTTAATCTTGACTTTGATAGCAGGTTCCCATTCATCATGCAATTTTCTAGGAATGGAAACTTCTAATTCTAACTTTTCTTCAAAAGCTTTTATCATAGCATCAACAATATGTTTAGTAAAAGCTTTATTTTGTTCATAAGCATGGGGTGAATTTATCATGGATTGCAACAAAGAAATACAATCAATCAAATAACAACTATCATAATTAAAGTCTTTGTAATCCAAGAGAGTGAGCACATCACTAGCTAAAGTTTTGACCTCTTCAAACCCACTTTTATAAATTTTCTCAACAAGATTTTCACCCTCCGAATCATTGCAACGCCTTCTACCTAAAGTTGACTCTTCTCCAATCCCTTATTCATCAATCCTAACTTTACTAAACAAGGAATCAATAGAAGAAACACCAATCATTTTAAGATCTTCGTCACTTTTGTGAAAGAAATCTCTAGAAAATGATTTTTTCTAAAAATTCTCTTTTAGCTCTAAGCATAGCGGTTCTTTTCTTACTTTCATCCATAGAAGCATAAAGAGCTTTAATTGATTCATCAACCTTAGGCACAAAAATTTTCATCTTAAGATTTTCCACATCATGAGCAATTCTATCAACATGTTTAGACAAATCATCAATCTTACTCAACTTTTCTTCTATGGAAGTGTTGAAAACTTTTTGTGTATTGATAAAATCTTTATTATTGTTCTCAAAATCAGAGGTTTTCCTATTATTATTATTATTATTATTATTATTATTATTATTATTATATTGATTTCCATAGGAAATACCGTAATTATTAGAGGAATTACTAGGAAAAGGCCTAGGATTAAAATTACCTCTATAAGCATTGTTGTTGAAATTATTTCGAGAGATAAAATTCACATCTATGGCATCACTATTTTGCTCAATCAAAGTAGACAAAGGCATATCATTAAAATCAATAGGAGCACTTCTACTAGCAACCAATTTCACAAGAGCATCAACTTTTTCACTCAAAGAAAAAAATTCTTCAACCGAATTAACTTTTTTACTAGTAGGAGCCCTTTCGCTATGCCATTGCGAATAATTTGCCATAATATTATCAAGCAATTTGGTGGCTTCACCCAAAGTAATTTCCATAAAAGTACCACCCGCGGTGGAATCAAAAAGATTACGAGAAACAAAATTCAACCCCGCATAAAAATTTTGTATGATCATCCAAAGATTTAACCCGTGAGTTGGGCAATTCCTTAGCATCATTTTCATCCTTTCCCAAGATTGTGCAACATGCTCATGTTAAAGTTGCTTGAAATTCATGATCTGGGTTCTAAGGGAAATAATTTTTGCGGGCAGAAAATACTTAGTGATAAAAGCATCTTTGCACTTATTCTAAGAATCGATACTATTGCGCGGCAAAGAAGAGAACCTAATTTTTGCAGAATCACGCAAAGAAAATGCAAATATTTCATCTTGACCACATCATTGTACACATCTTTTTTCTTTTGCATATCACATAATTCCAGGAAGGTATTAAGATGGGATGCATCATCCTCATTAGGAGTACCGGAAAATTGGTCTTTCATAACAAGATTCAGCAAAGCAGTATGAATATCACAAGTCTCCGCACTAGTCGCGGGAGGAGCAAGCGGAGTGCCGATAAAATCATTGTTGTTGGTATTTGAGAAATCACATAACTTGGTGTTCTCTTGAGTCATGATGACTACACAACAAGATTGCACTCAAAAACAGATCTGGCAAGAAAACGGCGAATGGAAAAAGAGAGACGAATAAAACGGCAATTTTTTATGAAGTGGGGGAGAGGAAAACGAGAGGCAAATGGCAAATAAAGTAAATTGCGAGGAGATGAGATTTGTGATTAGGAATGTGGTATGTGTTGAAGATCCTACCCGGCAACGGGGCCAGAGATTCCTTTTGATCTCGCTTGAAGCTACGTCGTATTTCCCCAAAGAGGAAGGGATGATGCAGCACAACGGCGGTAGGTATTTCCCTCAGATGTGAAACCAAGGTTATCAAACCAGTAGGAGAACCAAGCAACACAACGTAAACAGCACCTGCACACAAATAACAACTTCTCGCAACCCGACGTGTTAAAGGGGTTGTCAATCCCTTTCGGTGTACGACGCCTCAAGATAGGCAAACGGGCGTGAGGTAAATTTGTAGTAGATTGATAGATCGAACGCCAAATAAATAAATAATAATAAATTGCAGCAAGGTATTTTTGGGTTTTTCGTTTAGTAGATCTAAAAATAAACGCAAAGGAAAATAGATCGCAAAGGCAAATAATATGAGAAAGAGACCCGAGGGCCGTAGGTTTCACTATCCGCTTCTCTCAAGAAAAAATAGCAAACAGTGGGTGAACAAATTGCTGTTGGGCAATTGATAGAACTTCAAATACTCATGCTGATATCCCGGCAATGATCATTAGATAGGCATCACGTCCAAGATTAGTAGACCGACTCCTACCTGCATTTACTACTATTTCTCCACACATCGACCGCTATCTAGCATGCATCTAGTGTATTAAGTTCATGGAGAAACGGAGTAATGCAATAAGAACGATGAAATGATGTAGACAAGACCTATCTATGTAGAGATACACCCGATAGTTTTATCCTTAGTAGTAACGATGCATACGTGTCGGTTCCCCTTCTGTCAGTGGGATCAAGCACCATAGGATCGAACCCACTACAAAGCACCTCTTCCCATTGCAAGATAAATAGATCAAGTTGGCCAAACAAAACCCAAATATCTGAGAATAAATACGAGGCTATAAGAAATTATGCATAAAAGAGATCAAAGAAACTCAAATACTTTCATGGATATAAAAAGTAGATCTGATCATAAACTCAAAGTTCATCAATCCCAACAAACACACTGCAAAAGAGTTACATCATATGGATCTCCAAGAGACCATTGTATTGAGAATCAAGAGAGAGAGAGAGAGATGAAGCCGTCTAGCTACTAACTACGGACCCGAAGGTCTACAAAGAACTACTCACGCATCATCGGAGAGGCACCAATGGAGGTGGTGAACCCCATCCGAGATGGTGTCTAGATTGGATCTAGTGGTTCTGGACTCTGCGGCAGCTGGATGAATATTTTGTCGACTCCCCTAGGGTTTTGGGAATATTGGGGTATTTATAGAGCAAAGAGGCGGTCCGGGGGGCACCCGAGGTGGGCACAACCCACCAGGGCGTGCCTGGGCCTCCTAGCGTGCCCTGGTGGCTTGTGCCCTCCTCAGGGCACCCCCATGGCATAGCCAGGGCCCGTTGTGTTCCTTCTGGCCCATAAAAATTCTCTGTAAAGTTTCGTGGCATTTGGAATCCGTTTGATATTGATTTTCTGCGATGTAAAAAACATGGAAAAAACAGCAACTGGCACTTGGCACCATGTCAATAGGTTCGTACCAAAAATGATATAAAATGGCTATTAAATGATTATAAAACATCCAAGATTGATAATATAACAGCATGGAACAATAAAAAAATTATAGATACGTTGGAGACGTATCACTTTCAAAGATGTATGAGTGCTATATTCATTGATTTTTGTGAAAAGATTGTTGAGGTTTTCATGGATGATTTCTCAGTTTACGGAACTTCTTTTGATGATTTCTTAAGCAACCTTGATCGAGTTTTGCAGAGATGTCAAGAAACTAATCTTGTCTTGAATTGGGAGAAGTGTCACTTTATGGTTAATGAAGGTATTGTCTTGGGGCATAAAATTGCTGAAAGATGTATTGTATTTGATAAAGCTAAAGTAGATGCTATTGAAAAGATGACATGTCCTAAAGATATCAAAGGTATAAGAAGTTTCCTTGGTCATGTTGGTTTCTATAGGAGGTTTATTAAAGACTTCTCTAAAAATTTTAGGCCTCTCACTAATCTCTTAGAAAAAGATGTTCCTTTTGTTTTTGATGATGATTGTGTAGAAGCATTTGAAATACATAAGAAATCATTGATTTCTGCACCTATTGCTCAGCCACCTGATTGGAATTTACCCTTCCAAATTATGTGTGATGCTAGTGATTATGTTGTTGGTGTGGTTCTAGGACAAAGAGTTGATAAGAAATTGAATGTTATTCATTATGCTAGTAAAACACTAGACAGTGCCCAGAGAAATAAAGCTACTACTGAAAAAGAATTTTTAGCAGTTGTTTTTGCTTGTGATAAGTTCATATCTTATATTGTTGATTCCAAAGTAACTATTCACACTGATCATGCTGCTATTAAATATCTTAAGGAAAAGAAAGATGCTAAACCTAGACTTATTAGATGGGTTCTCTTGATAAAAGAATTTGATTTGCATATTATTAATAGAAAGGGAGTTGAGAACCCCGTTGCAGACAACTTGTCTAGGTTAGAAAATGTTCTTGATGACCCACTGCCTATTGATGATAGCTTTCTTGATGAGCAATTAGCTATCACAAATGCTTCTCGTAAGACTCCATGGTATGCTGATTATGCTAATTACATCGTTGCTAAATTTATACCACCTAGTTTCACATACGAGCAAAAGAAAAGGCTTTTCTATGATTTAAGACATTACTTTTGGGATGACCCATATCTTTACAAATAATGAGTAGATGGTGTTATTAGACGTTGTGTACCTGAGCATGAGCAGGAACAGATCCTACGCGTGTGCCACTCCGAGACTACGGAGGACACCATGCTGCAGATAGAACTGCACACAAGGTATTGCAATCCGGTTTTTATTGGCCTACTCTCTTCAAGGATGCTCGTAAGTTTGTCTTGTCTTGTGATGAATGTCAAAGAATTGGTAATATTAGTAGACGTCAGGAAATGCCTATGAATTATTCACTTGTTATTGAACCATTTGATGTTTGGGGCTTTGATTATATAGGACCTTTTCCTTCCTCTAATGGGTATACACATATTTTAGTTGTTGTTGATTATGTTACTAAGTGGGTAGAAGCTACTCCAACTAGTAGTGCTGATCATAACACTTCTATTAAGATCCTTAAAGAAGTTATTTTTCCAAGGTTTGGAGTCCCTAGATATTTAATTACTGATGGTGGTTCACATTCTATTCATGGTGCTTTCCGTAAATTGCTTGCTAAGTATGATGTTAACCATAGAATTGCATCTCCATATCATCCTTAGTTTAGTGATCAAGTAGAATTGAGCAATAAAGAGAGTAAATTTATTTTGCAAAATAATGTTAATAGATATAGAAAGAATTGTTCTAAGAAACTTGATGATGCATTATGGGCCTATAGAACTGCCTATAAGAATCCTATGGGCATGTCTCTGTATAAAATGGTTGATGGAAAGGCTTGTCACTTACCTCTTGAACTAGAACATAAGGCATATTGGGCTATTAAAGAGCTCAATTATGATTTCAAACTTGTCGGTGAGAAGAGGTTATTTGACATTAGCTCACCTGTTGAATGGAGAACCCAAGCCTATGAGAATGCCAAGTTATTTAAAGAAAAAATTAAAATATGGCATGACAAGAGGATACAAAAGCGCGAGTTTAATGTAGGTGATCATGTTTTGCTATACAACTCTCGTTTAAGATTTTTTCTAGGAAAACTTCTCTCCAAATGGGAAGGTCCTTGTATTATCGAGGAGGTCTATCGTTCCGGTGCCATCAAAATCAACAATGTCGAAGGCACAAATCCGGAGGTGGTAAACGGTCAAGGAATCAAACATTATATCTTAGGTACTCCCATAAATGTTGAGACCAATATAATTGACATTGTAACACCGGAGGAGCACATAAGGGATAGTATGTGGTACGGTAAGTAAACCGACTCCAAACTGTTCTAATAGCAATTTTTCTCTGTTTTGGAATATTTAAAAAATTAGGAAAATTAAAATTAGTCTGAAAGGGACACGAGGCGACCACAAGGGTGGAGGGTGCGCCCTACCCCCTGCCTTGTGGCCACCTTATGGCCACCTCGTGTGCCATCCGAACTCCATTTTCTTTCATAGTACTTATTATGGTCGATAAAAAATCATTATATAATCTCCCGAATGTTTTGCCTGCCGTACCACGACAAAATCCTCTGTTTTTTTGAGTTGTTTATGCAGCAGGTTTAGAACAAGATGTCTTCGCAAGAGTCAGCCGGGGAGAGTCGGGTATCTCACCCGACACCTGGCCCAAGAGCATACAACGAAGCTGACCACTTCGGGCAATCAACGGAGGAAGATATGGAGGCTGACTTGAAAAGGGTGGATGCCATGGAGGAAGATCAAGAATTTACCTCTCGTATTCAAACTAGATTCATGTTGGAGGAACTTCAGAGCTCAATAATACCAAATTCGGTCATTCCTCCCAATGCTAGATTTCTCTCTTATGAAAATATGACAAAGAGTGTTGCTTTTTCTCCCGTAGCTATGAAACATCCATGGGTGAATGGAGCTCTAGTCGTCACGGGTAAACTTCGCAAGGAAGTAATGGATCTTAAGCAGCAAATTAATAAGCTCGAGGAAGAGAATCACATCCTAAGGGGCATCATCGCCAAGAATATCACATCATCACCTCCTAAGAAAGAGACATAAATACATGGGTATGGGCACTCCCCTTAGCAACTGCCAAGCTTGGGGGAGGGGGACCGTTATCGTATCACCATCACATCTTTACCATTATCATTTTTCCTAGTTCGATCCTTTTGGTTATATCTTGATCTAGTAGAATACATTTTTTAGTATGATTTAGCTTTGAGTTTTGTTTTGATCTCTATCTATGTAATCGAGTCCGTGAGTTATGTATAAGACAGAGTAGTTTTGAGTTGAGGGCTTTTCTTTCTTGCTATGATCTTGAGGGAATTCAATAAAAGAAAGAAATAAAAATAAATAAAAAGATCATGTATTGATCTTATGGAATGTATTGACTTCACATATAAAGAGTATGATGAATAAAAGTTGTGGAGAGTTGACAAACATAGTTTTGGTAATTGTTGCAATTAATAGGAAGTAATAAAGAAAGAGAGGTTTCACATATAAATATACTATCTTGACATCTTTTGTAATTGTGAGCACTCATTAAAATATGACATGCTAAAAAGTTGATGTTGGACAAGGAAGACAACATAATGGGTTATGTTTGCTTATATTCGAATAAAAGTTGTATTGTCATGGATCATCCAACATGTTGTTGGGGAACGTTGCAGAAAATAAAAAATTTCCTACTCGTTTCACCAAGATCCATCTAGGAGTTCATCAAGCAACGAGTCTTCAGATGCATCTACATACCTTTGTAGATCGCGTGCGGAAGCGCTCGTTAGAACGAGGTTGAAGTAGTCGTACACGACGTGATCCAAATCACCGATGACCAGCGCCGAACGGACGGCACCTCCGCGTTCAACACACGTACGGGATGGGAGACGTCTCCTCCTTCTTGATCCAGCAAGGGGAAGGAGAGGTTGATGATGATCCAGCAGCACGACGGCGTGGTGGTGGATGCAGGGCGTCACGACAGCAGGGCTTCGCCGTGTACTACGAGAGAGAGAGATGTAACAGGGAGAGAGGGAAGCACCAAAAGCCGTGGTCTCAAGTCCCTCCTCTCCCCCACTATATATAGGGGTGCCAAGGGGGGGGGCGCCGGCCCTAGTAGATGGCATCTACTAGGGGGGCGGCGGCCAAGGGGTGGGGGGCTTGTCCCCCAAGCAAGGGGGCGCCCCCCTTAGGGTTCCCCCCCAACCCTAGGCGCATGGGCCCTTGGGGGGGTGGCGCCCCAGCCCACTAAGGGCTGGGTTCCCTCCTATTTCAGCCCATGGGGCCCTCCGGGATAGGTGGCCCCACCCGGTGGACCCCCGGGACCCTTCCGATGGTCCCGATACAATACCGGGTACCCCGAAACTTGTCCCGATGGCCGAAACTGCACATCCTATATATAATTCTGTACCTCCGGACTATTCCGGAACTCCTCATGACGTCCGGGATCTCATCCGGGACCCCGAACAACATTCGGGTTACTGCATATACATATCTTCACAACCCTAGCGTCACCGAACCTTAAGTGTGTAGACCCTACGGGTTCGGGAGACAAGCAGACATGACCGAGACGACTCTCCGGTCAATAACCAACAGCGGGATCTGGATACCCATGTTGGCTCCCACATGCTCCATGATGATCTCATCGGATGAACCACGATGTCGAGGATTCAATCAACCCCGTATGCAATTCCCTTTGTCAATCGATATATTACTTGCCCGAGATTCGATCGTCGGTATCCCAATACCTCGTTCAATCTCGTTACCGGCAAGTCACTTTACTCGTACCGTAATGCATGATCCCGTGACCAGACACTTGGTCACTTTGAGCTCATTATGATGATGCATTACCGAGTGGGCCCAGTGAAACCTCTCCGTCATACGGAGTGACAAATCCCAGTCTTGATCCGTGTCAACCCAACAGACACTTTCGGAGATACCCATAGTATACCTTTATAGTCACCCAGTTACGTTGTGACGTTTGGTACACCCAAAGCACTCCTACGGTATCCGGGAGTTACACGATCTCATGGTCCAAGGAAAAGATACTTGACATTGCAAAACTCTAGCAAACGAACTATACGATCTTTATGCTATGTTTAGGATTGGGTCTCGTCCATCACATCATTCTCCTAATGATGTGATCTCGTTATCAATGACATCTTATGTCCATAGCCAGGAAACCATGACTATCTCTTGACCAATGAGCTAGTCTACTAGAGGCTTACTAGGGACATGTTGGTGTCTATTATTCACACATGTATTACGATTTCCGGATAACACAATTATAGCATGAATAAAGACAATTATCATGAACAAGGAAATATAATAATAATGCTTTTATTATTGCCTCTAGGGCATATTTCCAACAGTCTCCCACTTGCACTAGAGTCAATAATCTAGTTACATTGTGATGAATCGAACACCCATGGAATTCTGGTGTTGATCATGTTTTGCCCTAGGGAGAGGTTTAGTCAATGGATCTGCTACATTCAGGTCAGTATGTACTTTACAAATATCTATGTCTCCATCCTGAACATTTTCACGAATGGAGTTGAAGCGACGCTTGATGTGCCTTGTCTTCTTGTGAAACCTGGGCTCCTTGGCAAGTGCAATAGCTCCAGTGTTGTCACAGAAGAGCTTGATCGGCCCCGACGCAGTGGGTATGACTCCGAGGTCGGTGATGAACTCCTTCACCCAAATTGCTTCATGTGCTGACTCCGAGGCTGCCATGTACTCCGCTTCACATGTAGATCCCGCCATGATGCTTTGCTTGCAACTGCACCAGCTTACTGCCCCACCATTCAAAATATACACGTATCCGGTTTGTGACTTTGAGTCATCCAGATCTGTGTCGAAGCTAGCGTCGACGTAACCCTTTACGACGAGCTCTTCGTCACCTCCATAAATGAGAAACATCTCCTTAGTCCTTTTCAGGTACTTCAGGATATTCTTGACCGCTGTCCAGTGTTCCTTGCCGGGATTACTTTGGTACCTTCCTACCAAACTTACGGCAAGGTTTACATCAGGTCTGGTACACAGCATGGCATACATAATAGAACCTATGGCTGACGCATAGGGGATGACACTCATCTCTTCTATTTCTTCTGCCGTGGTCGGACTTTGAGCCGAGCTCAATTTCATACCTTGTAACACAGGCAAGAACCCCTTCTTAGATTGATCCATATTGAACTTCTTCAATATCTTATCAAGGTATGTACCTTGTGAAAGACCTATGAGGCGTCTCGATCTATCTCTATAGATTTTGATGCCTAATATATAAGCAGCTTCTCCAAGGTCCTTCATTGAAAAACTCTTATTCAAGTAGGCCTTAATGCTGTCCAAGAGTTCTATATCATTTCCCATCAAAAGTATGTCATCTACATATAATATGAGAAATGCTACAGAGCTCCCACTCACTTTCTTGTAAACACAGGCTTCTCCATAAGTCTGTGTAAACCCAAACGCTTTGATCATCTCATCAAAGCGAATGTTCCAACTCCGAGATGCTTGCACCAGCCCATAAATCGAGCGTTGGAGCTTGCACACCTTGTCAGCATTCTTAGGATCGACAAAACCTTCCGGCTGCATCATATACAATTCTTCCTTAAGGAAACCATTAAGGAATGCCGTTTTGACGTCCATTTGCCATATTTCATAATCGTAAAACACGGCAATTGCTAACATGATTCGGACGGACTTTAGCTTTGCTACCGGTGAGAAAGTCTCATCGTAGTCAACCCCTTGAACTTGTCGATAACCCTTAGCGACAAGCCGAGCTTTATAGATGGTCACATTACCATCCGTGTCTGTCTTCTTCTTAAAGATCCATTTATTTTCTATGGCTCGCCGTTCAACGGGCAAGTCAGCCAAAGTCCATACTTCATTTTCATACATGGATCCTATCTCGGATTTCATGGCTTCTAGCCATTTGTCGGAATCCGGGCCCGCCATCGCTTCTTCATAGTTCGAAGGTTCACCGTTGTCTAACAACATGATCTCCAAGACAGGGTTGCCGTACCACTCTGGTGCGGAACGTGTCCTTGTGGACCTTTGAATTTTAGTAGGAGCTTGATCAAAAGTATCTTGATCATTATCATTAACTTCCTCTCTAGTCGGTGCTGGCACCTCAGGAACATTTTCTTGAGTTGCGCCATTTTCCGGTTCAAGAGGTAATACTTCATCAAGTTCTACTTTCCTCCCACTTACTTCTTTCGAGAGAAACTCTTTCTCTAGAAAGGATCCATTCTTGGCAACAAAGATCTTGCCTTCGGATCTGAGGTAGAAGGTATACCCAATAGTTTCTTTTGGGTATCCTATGAAGACGCATTTTTCCGACTTGGGTTCGAGCTTTTCAGGTTGAAGTTTCTTGACATAAGCATCGCATCCCCAAACTTTTAGAAACGACAGCTTAGGTTTCTTTCCAAACCATAATTCATACGGTGTCGTCTCAACGGATTTCAACGGAGCCCTATTTAAAGTGAATGCGGCAGTCTCTAAAGCATAGCCCCAAAAAGATAGCGGTAGATCGGTAAGACACATCATAGACCGCACCATATCTAATAGAGTGCGATTACGACGTTCGGACACACCGTTTCGCTGAGGTGTTCCAGGCAGCGTGAGTTGTGAAACTATTCCACATTTTCTTAAGTGTGTGCCAAACTCGTGACTCAAGTATTCTCCTCCACGATCTGATCGTAGAAACTTGATTTTCCTGTCACGTTGATTCTCGACCTCACTCTGAAATTCCTTGAACTTTTCAAAGGTTTCAGACTTGTGCTTCATTAAGTAAATATATCCATATCTACTCAAATCATCAGTGAGGGTGAGAACATAACGATAGCCACCGCGAGCCTCAACACTCATTGGACCGCACACATCGGTATGTATGATTTCCAACAAGTTGGTTGCTCGCTCCATTGTTCCTGAGAACGGAGTCTTGGTCATTTTACCCATAAGGCATGGTTCACACGTGTCAAATGATTCATAATCAAGAGACTCTAAAAGTCCATCTTTATGGAGCTTCTTCATGCGTTTGACACCTATGTGACCAAGGCGGCAGTGCCACAAGTATGTGGGACTATCATTATCAAACTTGCATCTTTTGGCACTCACATTATGAACGTGTGTAGTATTACGTTCGAGATTCATAAAGAATAAACCATTCACCATAGGAGCATGACCATAAAACATATCTCTCATATAAATAGAACAACCATTATTCTCAGATTTAAATGAGTAGCCATCTCGAATTAAACGAGATCCCGATACAATGTTCATGCTCAAAGCTGGTACTAAATAACAATTATTAAGGTTCAAAACTAATCCCGAGGGTAAATGTAGAGGCAGCGTGCCGACGGCAATCACATTGACCTTGGAACCATTCCCGACGCGCATCGTCACCTCGTCCTTTGCCAGTTTCCGCTTATTCCGCAGCCCCTGCTTTGAGTTACAAATGTGAGCAACTGCACCGGTATCAAATACCCAGGAGCTACTACGGACACTAGTAAGGTACACATCAATTACATGTATATCACATATACCTTTTGTTTTGCCGGCCTTCTTGTCTGCTAAGTATTTAGGGCAGTTCCGCTTCCAGTGACCGCTTCCCTTGCAATAAAAGCACTCAGTCTCGGGCTTGGGTCCATTCTTTGGCTTCTTCCCGGCAGCTTGCTTGCCGGGCGCGGCAACTTCCTTGCCGTCCTTCTTGAAGTTCTTTTTACCCTTGCCTTTCTTGAACTTAGTGGTCTTATTGACCATCAACACTTGATGTTCCTTCTTGACTTCTACCTCTGCTGATTTCAGCATTGCAAACAACTCAGGAATGGTCTTTTGCATCCCCTGCATGTTGAAGTTCATCACAAAGCTCTTGTAGCTTGGTGGAAGCGACTGGAGGATTCTGTCAATGACCGCATCATCCGGGAGATTAACTCCCAGCTGAGACAAGCGGTTATGTAACCCAGACATAGTGAGTATGTGCTCACTGACAGAACTATTTTCCTCCATCTTACAGCTAAAGAATTTATCGGAGACTTCATATCTCTCGATCCGGGCATGAGCTTGAAAAACCATTTTCAGCTCTTCGAACATCTCATATGCTCCATGTCTCTCAAAACGCTTTTGGAGCCCCGGCTCTAAACTGTAAAGCATGCCGCACTGAACGAGGGAGTAGTCGTCAACACGTGTCTGCCAAGCGTTCATAACGTCTTGGTTCTGTGGGACGGGAGCTTCACCTAGCGGTGCTTGTAGGACGTAATCTTTCTTGGCAGCTAAGAGGATGATCCTCAGGTTCCGGACCCAGTCCGTATAGTTGCTGCCATCGTCTTTCAGTTTGGTTTTCTCTAGGAATGCGTTGAAGTTGAGGACTACGTGGGCCATTTGATCTACAAGACATATTGTAAAATATTTTAGACTAATGTTCATGATAATAAAGTTCATCTAATCAAATTATAATGAACTCCCACTTAGATTAGACATCCCTCTAGTCATCTAAGTATTACATGATCCGAGTTAACTAGGCCGTGTCCGATCATCACGTGAGACGGACTAGTCAACGTCGGTGAACATCTTCATGTTGATCGTATCTTCTATATGACTCATGCTCGACCTTTCGGTCTTCTGTGTTCCGAGGCCATGTCTGTACATGCTAGGCTCGTCAAGTCAACCTAAGTGTTTGCATGTGTAAATCTGTCTTACACCCGTTGTATGTGAACGTCTGAATAAAACACCCGATCATCACGTGGTGTTTTGAAACAGCGAACTGTCGCAACGGTGCACAGTTAGGGGGAACACTTCTTGAAATTAATATGAGGGATCATCTTATTTACTACCGTCGTTCTAAGTAAACAAGATGCAAAACATGATAAACATCACATGCAATCAAATAATAAACGTGACATGATATGGCCAATATCACATAGCTCCTTTGATCTCCATCTTGGGGCTCCATGATCATCTTGTCACCGGCTTGACACCATGATCTCCATCATCATGATCTCCATCATCGTGTCTCCATGAAGTTGCTCGCCAACTATTACTTCTACTACTGTGGCTAACGCGTTTAGCAATAAAGTAAAGTAATTTACATGGCGTTTCTCAATGACACGCAGGTCATATAAAAGAATAAAGACAACTCCTATGGCTCCTGCCGGTTGTCATACTCATCAACATGCAAGTCGTGATTCCTATTACAATAGCATGAACATCTCATACATCACATATAGATCATTCATCATTCATCACAACTTTGGCCATATCATATCACAAACCACTTGCTGCAAAAACAAGTTAGACGTCCTCTAATTGTTGTTGCAAGTTTTACGTGGCTGAATTAGGGTTCTAGCAAGAACGTTTCTTTACCTACGTGAAAGCCACAACGTGATTTGTAAACTTCTATTTACCCTTCATACGGACCCTGTTCATCGAATCCGCTCCAACTAAAGTAGGAGAGACAGACACCCGCCAGCCACCTTATGCAACTAGTGCATGTTAGTCGGTGGAACCGGTCTCACGTAAGCGTACGTGTAAGGTTGGTCCGGGCCGCTTCATCCCACAATACCGCTGAAGCAAGAAAAGACTAGTAGCGGCAAGAAAGTTGACAAATCCACGCCCACAACAAATTGTGTTCTACTCGCGCAAGAAGACTACGCATAGACCTAGCTCATGATGCCACTGTTGGGGAACGTTGCAGAAAACAAAAAATTTCCTACTCGTTTCACCAAGATCCATCTAGGAGTTCATCAAGCAACGAGTCTTCAGATGCATCTACATACCTTTGTAGATCGCGTGCGGAAGCGTTCGTTAGAACGAGGTTGAAGTAGTCGTACACGACGTGATCCAAATCACCGATGACCAGCGCCGAACGGACGGCACCTCCGCGTTCAACACACGTACGGGATGGGAGACGTCTCCTCCTTCTTGATCCAGCAAGGGGAAGGAGAGGTTGATGATGATCCAGCAGCACGACGGCGTGGTGGTGGATGCAGGGCGTCACGACAGCAGGGCTTCGCCGTGTACTACGAGAGAGAGAGATGTAACAGGGAGAGAGGGAAGCACCAAAAGCCGTGGTCTCAAGTCCCTCCTCTCCCCCACTATATATAGGGGTGCCAAGGGGGGGGGGCGCCGGCCCTAGTAGATGGCATCTACTGGGGGGGGCGGCGGCCAAGGGGTGGGGGGCTTGCCCCCCAAGCAAGGGGGCGCCCCCCTTAGGGTTCCCCCCCAACCCTAGGCGCATGGGCCCTTGGGGGGGTGGCGCCCCAGCCCACTAAGGGTTGGGTTCCCTCCTATTTCAGCCCATGGGGCCCTCCGGGATAGGTGGCCCCACCCGGTGGACCCCCGGGACCCTTCCGGTGGTCCCGGTACAGTACCGGGTACCCCGAAACTTGTCCCGATGGCCGAAATTGCACATCCTATATATAATTCTTTACCTCCGGACTATTCCGGGACTCCTCGTGACGTCCGGGATCTCATCCGGGACCCCGAACAACATTCGGGTTACTGCATATACATATCTTCACAACCCTAGCGTCACCGAACCTTAAGTGTGTAGACCCTACGGGTTTGGGAGACAAGCAGACATGACCGAGACGACTCTCCGGTCAATAACCAACAGCGGGATCTGGATACCCATGTTGGCTCCCACATGCTCCACGATGATCTCATCGGATGAACCACGATGTCGAGGATTCAATCAACCCCGTATGCAATTCCCTTTGTCAATCGATATATTACTTGCCCGAGATTCGATCGTCGGTATCCCAATACCTCGTTCAATCTCGTTACCGGCAAGTCACTTTACTCGTACCGTAATGCATGATCCCGTGACCAGACACTTGGTCACTTTGAGCTCATTATGATGATGCATTACCGAGTGGGCCCAGTGAAACCTCTTCGTCATACGGAGTGACAAATCCCAGTCTTGATCCGTGTCAACCCAACAGACACTTTCGGAGATACCCGTAGTATACCTTTATAGTCACCCAGTTACGTTGTGACGTTTGGTACACCCAAAGCACTCCTACGGTATCCGGGAGTTACACGATCTCATGGTCCAAGGAAAAGATACTTGACATTGCAAAACTCTAGCAAACGAACTATACGATCTGTATGCTATGTTTAGGATTGGGTCTCGTCCATCACATCATTCTCCTAATGATGTGATCTCGTTATCAATGACATCTTATGTCCATAGCCAGGAAACCATGACTATCTGTTGATCAACGAGCTAGTCTACTAGAGGCTTACTAGGGACATGTTGGTGTCTATTATTCACACATGTATTACGATTTCCGGATAACACAATTATAGCATGAATAAAGACAATTATCATGAACAAGGAAATATAATAATAATGCTTTTATTATTGCCTCTAGGGCATATTTCCAACACATGTCAAGCTTGCCTCTCCCTTGTGCTAGCCAAATTCTTTGCACCAAGTAGATATACTACTTGTGCTTCCAAACATCCCTTAAACCAGTTTTTCCATGAGAGTCCACCATACCTACCTATCGATTGAGTAAGATCCTTAAAGTAAGTTGTCGTATGTGCAAGCAATAAAAATTTCTCTCAAAATAAGTATGATCTATTAGTGTGAAGAAAATAAGCTTTATACGAACTTGTGATATGGAAGAAATAAAAGCGACGAACTACATAATAAAGTTCTTTATCACAAGCGGCAATATAAAGTGACGTTCTTTTGCATTCAGATTTTGTGCATCCAACCAAAAAAGCACATGACAACCTATGCTTCCCTCTGCGAAGGGCCTATCTTTTACTTTTTATCTTCTACCATTATACAAGAGTCATGGTGATCTTCACCTTTCCTTTTTACACTTTTTCCTTTGGCAAGCACTATGAGTTGGAGAGATCCAGATATATATATATATATATATATATATATATATATATATATATATCCACTCAGATGTAGATTATCATAAAGTATTATTGTTGACATTACCCTTGAGGTAAAAGGTTGGGGGGCGAAACTATAAGCCCCTATCTTTCTCTGTGTCCGACTGCAGCTTTGAACCCATAAGTATCGCGTGAGTGTTAGCAATTGTGGAGGACTAAATGATAGTTGAGTATGTGGACTTGCTGAAAAGCTCTTGAATTGACTCTTTCCAATGTTATGATAAATTGCAATTGCTTCAATGACTGAGACCATAGTTTGTTAGTTTTCAATGAAGCTTCTATTCATACTTTACTTTGTGAATGAATTGTTACTTTAGCATAAGAAATTATATGACATTATATGTTGTTGTTCTAAAGATGATCATGATGCCCTCATGTCCGTATTTTATTTTATCGACACCTCTATCTCTAAACATGTGGACATATTTTTCGATTTCGGCTTTCGTTTGAGAACAAGCGAGGTCTAAGCTTGGGGGTGTCAAACCCAACAAGGAGTAGAAGGAAATGACAAGTGGTTTTCTGCAAGGTAATGCCTGCAAGTGCTGAAATTGTAAGTAATAGAGTAGTTTGATAGCAAGATAATTTGTAACGAGCAAGTAATGGTAATAGTAACAAAAGTGCAGCAAGATAGCCCAATCCTTTTGAGTCAAAGGACAGGCCAAAACGGTCTCTTATAATAAGCAAAGCGTTCTTGCTGGTGCACGGGAATTTCATCTAGTCACTTTCATCATGTTGGTTTGATTCATGTTCGCTACTTTGATGATTTGATATGTGGGTGGACTGGTGGTTAGGTGTTGTTCTTACTTGAACAAATCTCCTACTTATGATTAAGCCCCTCGCAAGCATCTGCAACTATGAGAAAAGTATTAAGAATAAATTCTAACCATAGCATTAAACTTTTGGATCCAATCGGTCCCTTACGGAATAGCGCATAAACTAGGGTTTAAGCTTCTATCACTCTCGCAACCCATCATCTAATAACTACTCCACAATGCATTACCTTAGGCCCAAATATGGTGAAGTGTCATGTAGTCGACGTTCACATGACACCACTAAGGGAATCACAACATACATACTATCAAAATATCAAACACATATCAAGTTCACATGATTACTTGCAACATGATTTCTCCCGTGACCTCAAGAACAAAAGTAACTACTCACAAATGATAATCATGCTCAAGATTAGAGGGGTAATAAATAGCATATTGGATATGAACATATAATCTTCCACCAAATAAACCATATAGTAATCAACTACAAGATGTAATCAACACTACTAGTCACCCACAAGCACCAATCTATAGTTCCGGTACAAAGATTGAACACAAGAGATGAACTAGTGTGTGAGAGGAGATGGTGCTATTGAAGATGTTGACGGAGATTGCCCTACCCAAGATGAGAGAGTTGTTGGTGATGATGATGACGATGATTTCCCCCTCCGGGAGGGAAGTTCCCCCGGTGGAATAGCTTCGCCGAAGGGAAAAAGTGCTCCTGCCCAAGTTCCGCCTAGAGATGGCAGTGCTCCGTCCCGAAAGTCCTCTCCTTATTTTTTTCTAGGTCAAAATGACTTATATACCAGAAGATGGACACCAGAGGTGAGCTGGGCTGTAACATCCCATTTCAATTTGGAATGTTATACACTAGATCATCAATGCATATCGTATTTTATTGCATTTGGTTGACCCTAGAAATTCTACGCGACTCAAGGACCCTCGGAGAGAGTTGGGGATTTCGTTATTTTCATATTTGAGTTCTCTCAAAATTTGAAAATAGGATCATTTGATTAAATTTATTTTATCTTCGATTATTTCTATTATCAAAATATGAGAGAGGGAATAAAATGACTTTCCCAAAATAAAGAAATATTGAGGATTTAATAAAAAATCAAATAAGATTTTATTCTGGAGTTTTTCGTGGTTTTATTTGAATTTAGGAAAAAATACACGTTTTCAAAAATTGCATTTAGGGCCAAGAAAATGTTCATCATGTTCTAAATATTTTATTTAGATGGTGAAAATTTGTTTTGGCAATTTTAGATTTTTATTTATTTTTCTAGAATTTTTCTTAGTTTCAGCAAATTTTTTTTAAAAAAACCCCGCGCCCGACTGGGCCAAGGGCCCAGCTGAGCCAGGCCGGCCCAGCCGCCGCCGCCTCACGCTCGAGTAGCGCCGGACTCGGGAGGAGTCCGAGCCGGAGCCGCCTCGCCGCCGCCCGACCCCCTCCCCAAGTCAGCCCCCCTCCTCCTCTTAAATAGCCGCCCCGCCGCCGCCCTCTCCTCACCCCGCCGCCCCGCACCGCAGCCCGCCCCCGCCGCCTGCGCTGCTGCCGCCGCCCCGCCGCACGCCGCTGTCGCCACCACCGCCGCTGCTGCGCTGCCCCGCCGCCCTGCATCGCCACCGCCGCCGTTCGGAGCCCCGCCGGAGTTTCGCCGGAGCCCGAGCCGAGGTAGCTGCCCCGCCGCTCGGTTTTTTTTGAGAAACCGCTTCGGTTTTTTTAGAAAACCCTAGTTTTCATTTTTTTTAAATAGATCGGTTTTTTCGGTTTATTTATTTAGCGAGCATTTGCTTGTTCGTTCGTTTTAACGAACGCGTTTATCGTTCAGTTCCAGATAACGAACGTTCGTTCGTTAATCTGTTCGTCGTTTTTCTTTTTCTCGGATTAAATCCGCGATATTTCTGATCGCGATTCCTGATCCGATTTTTGTTTTAGTTTATCTTTTCGCTCGTTTATCAGAATCAGGCGATTCAAGCGCCTGGAGTTTCGTCATGAAACCCTCTTTCCGTTTAACCAACTCAAACAAGTTTTTCCCTATGTAAAACTTGACCTAGATCCAGAATAGTAAGCGAAGCTTGTTTCTTTTGTCGTTTGTCTTTCGTTGCTTCGTTCGATTTGGTTCTTTTTGCAAACCGGAGTTCTTAAGTTGAACTATCTGGTTAGTTCTCTTATTTGAGTTTTACCTATGCATTAGTCGAGTACTTATTGTATGCTTGTTTGTTTGCGCTAGAGTACCCGGAGTGCGCCGCTTGTTACTTCGAATCACTAGGTTTTGCGGATCATCAGCAAGGCAAGTAACACTTTGATCATACTTCCTATTACCCAGTTTTTATTGCATTAGATCAATCCTCACACATTGCATGATTAGGATCTAATTAAATTGTGGGTTTGGGAAGTAGATAAGGTAATACATATTACCTGTTTTATCATCAAACCCTTGGGAGTTACTTCTACGTTTGCTTCTTATGCCATGCTATGCTAGTAGACGTGGATTGGGTGAGTGTATGCATGACAGATGTGAGATTGTTAAATTAATGGTTTACTTAAGGTGGCAACCTAAATACACATCTGGGTGGATTGAGGCACCTGGGTATTCCAGCGATTGCCTATTTTTTTTGGACCACCACCCAGGCTCAAAGGGATCATGAGATTATTCATACTAAAAACTTCTGTGTGCAGCCACAAGCTACTATGGGCTCTAGCATAGTTGACTAAGTCGGGCGAACTCTTACAGTGGTAGACTAGCAGATGTAGGGGATGTAGGTTGGTACGGTCTACCCGTTCGTAAGGTGCTAGCGCTTCTGAAAGACTATGTCTCGGTCATCCGTTTCTCAAACACCACGTAGTGCGAGAATCCCAACGGAGGAGATCGAGTCTTGTGGGGAAAAGTGCGCAAACCTCTACAGAGTGTATAAACTAATCATGGTTAGCCGTGTCCTCGGTTATGGACATCTTGAGTATCTAGTACTTGGATTATCGTGTGAATCTCATCATGTTACTCTAATTAATATTGTTGGGTTTTTAATGATGATGTTTAATTGGGATTGAGAATGCTGTCAACCATTCTCAATGTTTAACAACTACCATGATAGTTAAATAAAATTTATTCCTTTGTAGTAGGGAAAAATTGGCTTTACGCAAAACTGTAACCATAGAGCTTTCCACCAGCCAAATATGCATGTAGTATAGCCTTATTCTTTCATTGCTCTCTTTGTGTTACATTGCCAGCATATTCCATGTGTTGACCCGTTTCGGGCTGCAACGTTCATGTTGCAGACTTCTCAAACGACGAGTAAGGTGCCTTTTAGGTCGTGGTTCTATACTCAGTGATGCCGTTGGAGTTGATGGACTCACTTATCTTCCAAGCCTTCCGCTATTATCGTTATTAGATGGCCTTAAGCCATATTTATTGTAATAAGTTCTCTTTTGAGACAATCGATGTAATAAGTGTGTGATTGCTACTTTGTTGTAAATCCTTCAAGTATTGTGTGGTGTCAGCATTACTGATCCAGGGATGACACCTGAGCACAGAGATTGGACCATTTGAGGTCTGGTCGCTACAAGATGGTATCAGAGCACACGCTGACTGTAGGACACGACCACTAAGCTAAAGCACTAGATCACTACTCACTCTTCTCATTCTGACTCCTCATCTTTTCTACTCTTTTCGGATGGTGGATGCAAGGAACAAGTTCACGCAACCGGATGAAGATACAGCCTTTGGACGTCATTTGAAGGAAGTCACTAGATGTCTGAACATTGGAGTACCAAGCTTCACCGGAATCTACAACGCCACTTTACCTGAAGGAGAACGCTGGATGATTCAAGTTCAAGTTCCAGGAAGGACGTTCATGCCAGTCACCGAGCCCATAGAGTTTTCCTTTGATGCACTAACCTGGAGTCTAGGAAAGAGCATGGCAGCCCACATCGCCATGGGACGCATTGGATAAGTTTACCGCAATGACCTCAAGGATACTATCTACCAGATTTGTGGGCGCCGAGATGAGCACTGGGAGATGATCAGCACCAGGAAGGATAGATCAATTGCAGCTTTTATCCAGTAGTAAAACCAGCACATTCGACGTCAGGAGAACAAGATGTGCACCGACATGATAGATCTAAAGAAGGAAAGGACTAGAATCAAGGAACTGGAGGAAGAACTGAAAGCTACACGTGAATATTATGAAGAGGAAATCGAAGTATTAGTGGGGAAGAATGACGATCTGATCAAGAAGATTGGAATATTTATGGGAGGCCCTATGCCAGTAGATGAAGACGAAGAACCCAAGGATATTCGCCCGGAAGACTACATCATCATCGATGACACCGACTCGGATCCAGATGATAGCGATTATGACTATGTTGATGAAGCTGGAGCAGATATCATGGAGTCTGCAACCGAAGAATATTTCTAGTAGACCACCTCATCAGTAGTAGTAGTCCACCATGTAAATATAGTAGTCCGAGCACTTTTGCGATAGTTAGATCGATTGTATGCCCTTGTTTGATTGAATGAAGTGAATTGTTTGCCTCATGTGCATATGGGTACTATTTTCTCTCTAGACCCCTCTCTATTCTTAAATCTCATCTTTTCTAAACCCTCAGATGCCTCCGAGGCGTGACCCCAGATTTACCTTCCCACCGGAGCTCACCTAGTTGATCCAGCAGCAGAACACATTGATGCAGTTGCTAGTCCAGAATCAGAATCGGGGGAACAACAATAACAACCCACCACCACCACCACCTGTTGACCACTTAGCCCATTTTCTTAGGCTGAATCTGCCGGTGTTTTTCAGTAGCACCGAGCCAATAGTAGCAGATGATTGGCTCCGCAAGACATCAAGGGAGTTGACCACGGCAGGATGCACAGATGCGGAAAAGGTGAAGTTTGCCGCACATTAGCTTGAAGGACCCGCAACATCATGGTGGGAGAATTTCACCGCCACTTTCCCTATCGACACTGTCACATGGGACCAGTTCCAGCAGGCTTTCCGTACTGCCCATGTTTCAGCAAGAGCTATGGCCATGAAGAATCGAGAGTTCCGCAACTTGCGCCAAGGAGGACGGACAGTTGGCCAGTATGTGGAAGACTTTAGTAAGCTAGCACGTTATGCTCCAGATGACATTGCTACGCATGCAGCTAAGCAGGAGAAATTTCTGGAAGGACTGATTGATGAGTTGAGCATGCAGTTGATGGTAGCAACCTTCAACAACTACCAGGAGTTGGTAGATCGTGCTCTTATGATTGAAGGGAAGCAGCAGCAAATTGAGAACCGTAAGAGGAAGTATGGACAAGGGAAGTACAATTCTGGAGTTCAGCAGAAACCACGTTTTACCCCTAGACCGGGAGGACATTTTCAGCATACCCGTGGAGGAGGTAGCTCGCACAATCATAATGGCACCAAGAATGGTAATGGGAATGGAGGAAGCAATGGCCAGAACCGTACCAACCCATCAACCCCAGCCAACAGAGACCTGAGCCGTGAAGGGATTGACAACCCCTTTATCACGTTGGTTGCAAGGTTCTTGATTGTTTGTGCAGGTACTAGGTGACTTGTGCGTTGTCTCCTACTATATTGATACCTTGGTTCTCAAAACTGAGGGAAATACTTATGCTAGTTTGCTGCATCACCCTTTCCTCTTCAAGGGAAAACCAATGCATGCTCAAGAGGTAGCAAGAAGGATTTATGGCGCCGTTGCCGGGGAGATCTACGCCAAGTCAATTCATACCAAGTACCCATCATAAACTTTTCTCCCTAGCATTACATTATTTGTCATTTGCCTCTCGTTTTCCTCTCCCCCGCTTCACCCTTGCCTTTTCTTCGCCCCTCTTTCGTTCGTCTCTTTTTCGCTTGCTTCTTGTGTGCTTGTGTGTTGGATTGATTGTTTCTCACGATGGCTCAAGATAATACCAAATTGTGTGACTTTTCCAATACCAACAACAATGATTTTATTAGCACTCTGATTGCTCCTACTACTGATGCTGAATCTTGTGAACTTAATACCGCTTTGTTGAATCTTGTTATGAAAGATCAATTTTCTGGCCTTCCTAGTGAAGATGCCACTACCCATCTAAACAACTTTGTTGATTTGTGTGATATGCAAAAGAAGAAAGATGTGGATAATGATATTTTTAAATTGAAGCTATTTTTGTTTTTGCTTAGAGATCATGCTAATACTTGGTTCTCTTCTTTGCCTAAAAATAGTATTGATTCTTGGAATAAGTGCCAAGATGCTTTTATCTCTAAGTATTTTCCTTCCGCTAAGATCATCTCCCTTAGGAACGATATTATGAATTTTAAGCAACTTGATCATGATTATGTTGCACAAGCTTGGGAGAGGATGAAATTAATGATACGTAATTGCCCTACTCATGGTTTGAATTTGTGGATGATTATACAAAAAAATTATGCCGTATTGAATTTTGCTTCTAGAAATCTTTTAGATTCGGCCGCGGGAGGCACTTTCATGGAAATCACTTTAGGAGAAGCTACTAAACTCCTAGACAATATTATGGTTAATTATTCTCAATGGCACACCGAAAGATTTACTAGTAAAAAAGTTCATGCGATTGAAGAGATTAATGTTTTGAGTGGAAAGATGGATGAACTTATGAAATTGTTTGCTAATAAAAGTGTTTCTTCCGATCCTAATGATATGCCTTTTTCCACTTTGATTGAGAATAATAATGAATCTATGGATGTGATTTTGTTGGTAGGAACAATTTTGGTAACAACGCGTATAGAGGAAATTTTAATTCTAGGTCGTTTCCTAGTAATTCCTCTAATAATTATGGTAACACCTACAACAACTCTTATGGAAATTTTAATAAGATGCCCTCTAATTTTGAGATTAGTATTAAAGAATTTATGAGTTTGCAAAAGAATTTCAATGCTCTGGTTGAAGAAAAATTGCTTAAGATTGATGAGTTGGCTAGGAACGTGAATAGAATTTCTCTTGATGTTGATTCTTTGAAACATAGATCTATTCCACCCAAGCATGACATCAATGAGTCTCTCAAAGCCATGAGAATTTCCATTGATGAGTGCAAAGAAAGAACCGCTAGGATGCGTTCTAAAAAAGATTGCTTTGTGAACGCGTGTTCTTCTTGTTTTCATGTTAATAATGATGAATATCTAAAAGTGATTGATGTGTCTCCTATTAAATCTTTGTTTTCCAATATGAATCTTGATAAAGACGGGACTGGAGATGATTCAACTTTAGTTAAAAGGCGTCCCAATGATTCGGAGTTTTTAGATCTTGATGCAAAAATTAATAAAAGTGGGATTGAAGAGGTCAAAACTTTACATAGCAATGAACCCACTATTTTGGATTTCAAGGAATTTAGTTATGATAATTGCTCTTTGATAGATTGTATTTCCTTGTTGCAATCCATTTTAAATTCTCCTCATGCTTATAATCAAAATAAAGCTTTTACTAAACATATCGTTGACGCTTTAATACAATCTTATGAAGAAAAGCTTGAACTAGAAGTTTCTATCCCTAGAAAACTTTATGATGTGTGGGAACCTACTATTAAAATTAAGATTAAAGATTATTAATGCTATGCTTTGTGTGATTTGGGTGCTAGTGTTTCCATGATTCGAAAAACTTTGTGTGATGTGCTAAGTTTCCGTGAATTTGATGATTGTTCTTTAAATTTGCATCTTGCGGATTCCACCATTAAGAAACCTACGGGAAGGATTAATGATGTTCTTATTTTTGAAAATAGGAATTATGTGCCCGTAGATTTCATTTTTCTTGATATAGATTGCAATCCTACATGTCCTATTATTCTTGGTAGACCTTTCCTTAGAACGTTGGTGCAATTATTGACATGAAAGAAGGAAATATTAGATTCCCATTTCTGTTAAGGAAAGGCATGGAACATTTTCCTAGGAAGAACCTTATGAATCTATTATGAGAGCCACTTATGGATTGCATACCAAAGATGACAACACCTAGATCTATTCTTGTTTTTATGCCTAGCTAGGGGCGTTAAACGATAGCACTTGTTGGGAGGCAACGCAATTTTATTTTTGTTCCTTGCTTTTTGTTCCTGTTTACTAATAAATAATTTATCTAGCCTATGTTATGATTGTGTTTTTTATGTTCTAATTAGTGTCTGTGCCTAGTAAAGACTTTAGGATCTTTTTGGGTGATTGTTGTTTGATCTTGCTGATAAAAACAGAAAGTATGCGCTCACAAAAATAATTTTAGTTTTATACCAGAGAACGATAAAATACCAATTCCAACTTCAGTAGACCAATATACAAATTGTCCTGGTCGTCCTAATTTTTTAGAATTTGTGGAGTTACAGAAGTATTCGAAACCTACAGATTGCTACAGGCTGTTCTGTTTTTACAGATTCTGTTTTTTTGTGTTGTTTGCTTATTTTGATGCATCTATCGCTAGTATCGGGAGGTATGAACCATAGAGAAGTTATAATATAGTAGATTTAACTCCAATATAAATAATGAATGAATTAATTACAGTACCTTAAAGTTGTGGTTTATTTTCTTATACCGACGGAGCTCATGAGATTTTCTGTTGAGTTTTGTGTTGTGAAGTTTTCAAGTTTTTGCGTAAAGATCTGATGGATTTTGGAACAAGGAGTGGCAAGAGCCTAAGCTTGGGGATACCCGAGGCACCCCAAGGTAAAATTCAAGGACAACCAAGAGCCTAAGCTTGGGGATGCCCCGGAAGGCATCCCCTCTTTCGTCTTCGTCTATCGGTAACTTTACTTGATGCTATATTTTTATTCAGCACATGATATGTGTTTTGCTTGGAGCGTCTTGTATGATTTGAGTCTTTGCTTTTAGTTTACCACAATCACCCTTGCTGTACACACGTTTTTGGAGAGACACGCATGAATTGGAATTTATTAGAATACTCTATGTGCTTCACTTATATCTTTTGAGCTATATAATTTTGCTCTAGTGCTTCACTTATATCTTTTTAGAGCACGGTGGTGGTTTTATTTCATAGAAATTATTGATATCTCATGCTTCACTTATATTATTTTGAGAGTCCTTTAGAACAGCATAGTATTTTGCTTTGGCTATAAAATTAGTCTTAATATGATAGGCATCCAAGATGGGTATAAGAAAAACTTTCATATAAAGTGCATTGAATCCTATGAGAAGTTTGATTCCTTATGATTGTTTCGAGATATGAAGATGGTGATATTAGAGTCATGCTAGTTCAGTAGTTGTGAATTTGAGAGATACTTGTGTTAAAGTTTGTGATTCCCGTAGCATGGACGTATGGTGAACAGTTATGTGCTGAAGTCGGAGCATGATTTATTTTTTGATTGTCCTCCTTATGAGTGGCGGTCGGGGACGAGTGATGGTCTTTTCCTACCAATCTATCCCCCTAGGAGCATGCGTGTAATACTTCATTTCGATAACTAATAAATTTTTGCAATAAGTATGTGAGTTCTTTATGACTAATGTTGAGTCCATGGATTATACGCATTCTCACCCTTCCATCGTTGCTAGCCTCTCTAGTACCATGCAACTTTCGCCGGTACCATAAACCCACCATATACCTTCCTCAAAACAGCCACCACACCTACCTATTATGGCATTTCCATAGCCATTTTGAGATATATTGCCATGCAACTTTCCACCTTTCCGTTTATTATGACACGCTCCATCAGAGTCATATTGCTTTGCATGATCATGTAGTTGACATCGTATTTGTGGTAAAGCCACCGTTCATAATTTTCCATATATGTCACTCTTGATTCATTGCACATCCCAGTACACTGCCGGAGGCATTCACATAGAGTCATATTTTGTTATAATCATCGAGTTGTAATTCTTGAGTTGTAAGTAAATAAAAGTGTGATGATCATCATTATTAGAGCATTGTCGCATGTGAGGAAAGGATGATGGAGACTATGATTCCCCCACAAGTCGGGATGAGACTCCGGAAGAAAAATAAAAGAAAAAAAGAGGCCATAAAAAAGGCCCAAAAAATGAGAGAAAAAGTGAGAAGGGGCAATGCTACTATCCTTTTTCCACACTTGTGCTTCAAAGTAGCACCGTGATCTTCATGATAGAGAGTCTCCTATTTTGTCACTTTCATATACTAGTGGGAATTTTTCATTATAAAACTTGGCTTGTATATTCCAATGATGGGCTTCCTCAAAATGCCCTAGGTCTTCATGAGCAATCAAGTTGGATGCACACCCACTTAGTTTCTTTTTAAGCTTTCATACACTTATAGCTCTAGTGCATCCGTTGCATGGAAATCCCTACTCACTCACATTGATATCTATTGATGGGCATCTCCATAGCCTGTTGATCCGCCTAGTTGATGTGATACTATCTTCTCCTTTTTGTCTTCTCCACAACCACCATTCTATTCCACCTATAGTGCTATGCCCATGGCTCACGCTCATATATTGTGTGAAGATTGAAAAAGTTTGAGAACATCAAAAGTATGAAACAATTTCTTGGCTTTTCATCGGGGTTGTGCATGATTTAAATATTTTGTGTGATGAAGATAGAGCATAGCCAGACTATATGATTTTGTAGGGATAGCTTTCTTTGGCCAAGTTATTTTGAGAAGACATGATTACTTTGTTAGTATGCTTGAAGTATTATTATTTTTATGTCAATACTAAACTTTTATTTTGAATCTTTCGGGTCTGAACATTCATGCCACAATAAAGAAAATTACATTGATAATTATGATAGGAAGCATTCCACATCAAAAATTCTGCTTTTATCATTTACCTACTCGAGGACGAGCAGGAATTAAGCTTGGGGATGCTTGATACGTCTCCAACATATCTATAATTTTTTATTGTTCCATGCTATTATATTATCTGTTTTGGATGTTTAATGGGCTTTAATATGCTCTTTTATATTATTTTTGGGAGTAACCTATTAACCGGAGGCCTAGTGCTAGTTTCTGTTTTTTTGTCTATTTTAGTGTTTCACAGAAAAGGAATACCAAACGGAATCCAAACGGAATGAAACATTTGCGATGATCTTTCTTGGACCGAAAGCAAACCAGAAGACTTTGAGTTGAAGTATGGAACTCCGTGAGGAGGCCACGAGGCAGGAGGACGCGCCTAGGGGGTAGGCACGCCCCCACCCTCGTGGGCCCCACGAAGCTTCGTCGACGTACTTCTTTCGCCTATATATACTCTTATACCCTAGATCGATCATAGGGAGCCACGAAACCACTTTTCCACCGCCGCAACCTTCTGCACCCGTGAGATCCCATCTTGGGGCCTTTTCCGACGATCTGCCAAAGGGGGAATCTATCACGGAGGGCTTCTACATCAACACCATAGCCTCTCCGATGAAGCGTGAGTAGTTTACCATAGACCTTCGGGTCCATAGTTATTAGCTAGATGGCATCTTCTCTCTCTTTGATTCTCAATACAAAGTTCTCCTCGATGTTCTTGGAGATCTATTCAATGTAATACTCTTTTGCGGTGTGTTTGCCGAGATCCGATGAATTGTGTGTTTATGAACAGGATTATCTATGGATATTATTTGGTTCTTCTCTGAATTATTATATGGATGATTTGATATCTTTGCAAGTCTCTTTGAATTATCGGTTTAGTTTGGCCTACTAGATTGATCTTTCTTGCAATGGGAGAAGTGCTTAGCTTTGGGTTCAATCTTGCGGTGTCCTTTCCCAGTGACACTAGGGGCAGCAAGGCACATATTGTATTGTTGCCATCGAGGATAAAAAGATGGGGTTTGTATCATATTGCTTGAGTTTATCCCTCTATATCATGTCATCTTGCTTAATGCGTTACTGTGTTCTTATGAACTTAATACTCTAGATGCATGGTGGGTAGCGGTCGATGTGTGGAGTAATAGTAGTAGATGCATAATCGTTTCGGTCTACTTGACATGGACGTGATGCCTATATTCATGATCATTGCCTAGATATTCTCATAACTATGCGCTTTTCTATCAATTGCTCGGCAGTAATTTGGTCACCCACCGTAATACATGCTATCTTGAGAGAAGCCACTAGTGAAACCTATGGCCCCGGGGTCTCTTTCTTATTATATTGCATCTCTTTTATTTACATCGCATCTCGTTTACTATTTTGCAATCTTTAGTTTCCAATCTATACAAGAAAAATACCGAAAATATTTACTTTACTATCTTTATCAGATCTCACTGTTGTGAGTGATCGTGAAGGGATTGACAACCCCTTTATCACGTTGGTTGCAAGGTTCTTGATTGTTTGTGCAGGTACTAGGTGACTTGTGCATTGTCTCCTACTGGATTGATACATTGGTTCTCAAAACCGAGGGAATTACTTATGCTAGTTTTCCGCATCAGCCTTTCCTCTTCAAGGGAAAACCAACGCATGCTCAAGAGGTAGCAATATCAAATAACCTATTTTCACCGGCAAGTTTGAAATCATAGTTGAGTTCTTTGATTGCCCAATATGCTTTATGTTCTAACTCAAGAGGCAAATGACAAGCTTTTCCATAAACCATTTTATAAGGAGACATACCCATAGGATTTTTATAGGTTGTTCTTTAAGCCCAAACTGCATCATCTAATTTCTTTGACCAATTCTTCCGGGACCTATTGATAGTCTTTTGCAAAATTAATTTTATTTCTCTATTACTAAGTTCATCTTGATAACTAGACTGAGGATGATAGGGTGATGCAATTCTATGGTTAACATCATACTTGGCAAGCATTTCATGGAAAGCACCATGAATAAAATGTGAACCACCATCAGTCATTAAATATCTAGGAACTCCAAACCTTGGGAAAATAACTTCCTTAAGAATTTTAATAGAGGTGTTGTGGTCAGCACTACTGGTTGGAATAGCTTCTACCCACTTAGTAACATAATCAACAACAACCAAAATATGTGTATACCCATTAGAGGAAGGAAAAGGCCCCATGTAATCAAATCCCCAAACATCAAATGGTTCAACAGCAAGTGAATAATTCATAGGCATTTCTTGACGCTTACCGATATTACCTATTGTTTGACATTCATCACAAGATAAGACAAACTTAAGAGCATCCTTGAAAACAGTAGGCCAATAAAACCCAGACTGCAACACCTTGTGAGCAGTTCTGTCTCCCGCATGATGTCCTCCATAAGCTTCGGAGTGACATTTATGTAGGATTTGTCCTTGTTCATGATCTGGTACACAACGTCTAACAATATCATCTACTCTTTCTTTATAAAGATGTGGGTCATCCCGAAAGTAATGTCTTAAATCATAGAATAATTTTTTTCTTTTGTTGGTATGTAAAGCTAGGTGGTAAATATTTAGCAACAATATAATAAGCATAGTCAGCATAACAAGGAGTGTTATGAGAAACATATTGCATCTAACAGCTCATCAGGAAAACTATCTGTAACGCCCCATATGTAACCTTCCCCAATTGTACTCCGACTCATGCCGTTTCCGGCATTAAGTTATATTTAATTCTCGGGTTCGGGTCTTTGTCTCCGTGTGTTGTTTTTGTTTTCGTGCATCTCATATCTTGTCATCACGTGCATTGCATTTGCATACATGTTCGTCTCATGCATTCGAGCATTTTCCCCGTTGTCCGTTTTGCATTCCGGCGCTTCGTTCTCCTCCGGTGGCCATTTCTAGCTTCCTTTCGTGTGTGGGGATTAAACATTTCCGGATTGGGCCGAGACTTGCCATGCGGCCTTGGTTTACTACCGGTAGACCGCCTGTCAAGTTTCGGGTCATTTGGACTTCGTTTGATACTCCAACGGTTAACCGAGGGACCGAAAAGGCCTCGTGTGTGTGCAGCCCAACACCCCTCCATTTTGGCCCAAAACCCACCAAACTCAGCTCCATCGTCTCGGTCGTTCGATCACGATCGTGTGGGCGAAAACCGCACCTCATTTGGACTCTCCTAGCTCCCTCTATGCCTATTTAAACACCCCCCGTTTTCGGATCTCCTCCCACCTCCGAAACCCTAAAATCCATCTCCGCGCGGCCGGACGTGTCCGCCCGCCGCCGGACGAAAATCCCGCCACCGCCCGCAGCGAACCGGGGCGCGCCACGTGGCACCCGGCCGCCTCCACCGGCCGCGGCCCGCCGGGCCCGTCCGCGGCCCCCGCGCCGCCTCCGCGGGCCATTCGGCTCGCCCCGCCGCCCGTCTCCTTCCGCCGCCGCCTCGCCCAAGTCCGGCGCCGACGCCGCCCAGCGCCGCCGTGCGCCGCTCGCCGCCAAGCTCGTCGCCGGGCCGCCCCACGGCCCCGCGGCCACCACCGCCTCCTCCACGACCGGCCGGCCCCCTCCTCCACCTCGGATCCCGCAGCTCCGGCCGGGTCCGGCGAAGCCCTCAACGCCGGCGAGCTCCATGTCCGAATCCGGCGACCTCGGTTTCCGTGCGTGAACAGTAATCTTAGATCCAGATCTGGGATATTTTCGGTTGACTTTCTCCTCCCGAAACCCTAATTTTCTTGCTACTTTGACCGCTCATATCTCCTCATCCGTAGCTCCGTTTTGGGCGTATGATATGTCAAAATCTTCGTCTCGACGAGTACATCATTTCATTCCATTGCATCATTTGCATTTGAGGTCATCTTGTTGCCCAAAATGCTGTTGGAAGGAGGCATGTTGAGTTAATTTGCAGATCCGTTAGTTCAACATGCACTTTTGTCATTTTTGCCAAATTTAATCCGTGCATGATATGCCTGTGCCCCTTTGGGATGAATTGTTAAGCATGTTGTCTTATTTCCAGAGGTGCCTTCCATGTATTTTTAGGATGTGTGTGTTGTCTTGTGCAAGCTTCGAAGAGGGCTACCTGAGATTACCGATTTCAGGGACTTAGTGAATTTTCACTAAGTCTGAGCCGTTTTAGTTCACGATGCTATATGTCCGGCTTGTTTCCTAGTGATCCGTGCCTCTTTTGAGGACGATCAGTAAGAGTGATTTGTTATGCTTGTTGTGCTTAATCCATCCATGTCTTTAATTGTTATATTGGAGAAACCTAGGTTGACTCAATCGAGCTCAACTTTTGGATAGTTGCTGTTTTGGGCAGATCGTGAACTCTTTTGCGATTTTGCCGGAGTGATTGCTAGTGATCCATGCATGCTATGCCATTGTTCTTGCCATGCCTAGCTAGCATTTTGCACCTTCTTAATGGATATATACTTGCCTTGCCATGACTTGCACCGTAGTGAGAGCATCGAGCTCGTTTACATGCCTCCGTGAGTTATTATTTCAGCATGTCCCAGTTTTCACTAAGTCTGAAAACTGATTGTGTTTCATCGATGTTCGTGTGCTCGGTAGAGTATTTTGTGAACCCTTTTGGCCCCAGGTCATTTTGGGTGTTTTGATAAGCTTGTTGAGTAGCTCCATGCCATGCTCTTACTTGCCATGTTAAGGTTTTCCTTCATGTTGTTTTGCTGCTCCGAAGAGAGCATCGTGGTCTGAAATTTCAGACTAGCGTTAATTTCGCTAAGTCTGAAATCTGTTTTGCTTATTCAGTTTTGCCATGCTTGTTTGAAGCCCTTAATGGATGAATTTGCCTATGCCTCAGTCATGATGATTTGTTAAGCTTGATGAGTACATCACTTCCATGTAATTTGTTTTCATGTTGGGTGGCTGTAGCATGTTAATTTTGTTGCATTTAGGAGCCTACTTGCTGTAAATCGCAGGTCGGTTCGTTTAGTAAAACGCTTGCCATTTCTAAACCGTAGCTCCGATTGCCATGATCTTTACATCGTTTTCGGGGGATTTCTTCCCCTCTATCCAGTGGCACACTTGGTTTTCCAAGTTGAGGCCAGGTTCACGCATTTCCTGTTACATGTTGCATTTTTGCATCCCGCATCGCATCCCGCATAGCATATCATCTTTGCATCTTATTGGTTGCCTTTGCACGTGGTTGATTGTATACTTGTTGCTTGTTTGTGTTGTTGGGTAGAGCCGGGAGACGAGTTCGCTAACGAGGAGCCCGTTGAGTTTGCTTTTGAGGATCCAGTCAATTCTGACAACTGTGCAGGCAAGATGATCACACCCTTGAAATCACTACTATCTTTGCTATGCTAGTTTGCTCGCTCTTTTGCTTTGCCAATGCTACGATGCCTACCACTTGCTTGTCAGCCTCCCAATTGCCATGATTGAGCCTCTAACCCACCTTTGTCCTAGCAAACCATTGTTTGGCTATGTTACTGCGTTGCTCAGCCCTTCTTATAGCGTTGATAGTTGCAGGTGAAGATTGGAGCCGTTCCTTGTTGGAACACTTATTTACTTGTTGGGATATCACTATATTGCTATGTTATCTTTACTCATCTATATACTTGGTAAAGGGTGGAAGGCTCGGCCTCTCGCCCAGTGTTTTGTTCCACTCTTGCCGCCCTAGTTTCCGTCATATCGGTGTTATGTTCCCGGATTGTTGCGTCCCTTACGCGGTTGGGCTATAATGGGAACCCCTTGATAGTTCGCCTTGATTAAAGCTTTTCCAGCAATGCCCAACATTGGTTTTACCATTTGCCACCTACCCTTTTTTTCTTTCCCTTGGGTTTCCGGAGCCCGAGGGTCATCTTTATTTTAGCCCCCCACGGGCCAGTGCTCCTCTGAGTGTTGGTCCGAACCAGGCAGCCTGCGGGGCCACCTCGGGGAAACCCGAGGGTTGGTTTTACTCGTAGCTTGACCTATCCGAGCGTGCCCTGAGAAAGAGATATGTGCAGCTCCTATCGGGATTTGTCGGCACATTCGGGCGGTGTTGCTGGACTAGTTTTGACCTGTCGAATCATCTTGTTGTACCGGGATACCGAGTCTGATCGGTGGGTCCTGGGTGGAGGTCTATTCCTTCGTTGACCGTGAGAGCTTGTTATGGGCTAAGTTGGGACCCCCCTGCAGGGATTGATCTTTCGAAAGCCGTGCCCGCGGTTATGGGCAGATGGGAATTTGTTAATGTCCGGTTGTAGATAACTTGAACTTAATTAATTAAAATGAATCAACTGCGTGTGTTGCCGTGATGGCCTCTTCTCGGCGGAGCCCGGGAAGTGGACACGGCGTTGGAGTTATGTTTGCGTAGTCTGCTCTATTTAGTTTCCGCTCGTGCTTTGCCTTCTCTTCTCGCTCTCTTTTGCGAATAAGTTAGCCACCATATATCCTAGTCGCTTGCTGCAGCTCCACTCACATTACCCCTTTCCTACCTATAAAGCTTAAATAGTCTTGATCGCGAGGGTGCGAGATTGCTGAGTCCTTGTGGCTCACATATTACTATTACACCAGATGCAGGGACCGATGATACTCCTCCGGATGGCGCGTTCGAGCTGAAGTGGGAGTACGACGAGGACTCTCAGCGATGCTATGTTTCTTTTCCTGATGATCAGTAGTGGTGCCTGTTCGGGGTTCGATTCAGGGATTAGTCGCATGTTGGGGGTCTTTTCTATTTTGGCGCCGTAGTCGGGCCATGAGTGTTTGTATGATGGATGCTATTTATGTACCTTGATGTGACGTGGCGAGTGTAAGCCAACTATTATTATTATTCCCCCTTTATATTGTATATGTACATGGGTTGTGTGAAGCTTGCCTCACTTGCGACATATGCCTTCAATGCGATTATGCCTCTAAGTCGTGCCTCGACACGTGGGAGATATAGTCGCATCGAGGGTGTTACAAGTTGGTAATCAGAGCCTTCCCCGACCTTAGGAGCCCCATTGCTTGATCGTTTCTAGCAGCCGAGTTGTGTCTAGAAAAATGTTTTGAGTCCTTAGGAATTATATATCGGAGAGCTTAGGAATTCTTTTTTACTTCCCAGTCTCCTCATTGCTCTGGTAAGGCATCCTGACGTAGAGTTTTGACTCTTCTCTTCTCAAATTTCACTAAAAAAAAATTTAGGATCACGCGAGTATCTTAGTTTTGTTTTGATGGCTTATGCTGAGAATACTGTCTTGGTGCCTCCTGTCAGGGGTTTAGTGGAAGTGTCCCGGGGAGTTGAGCTCTGAGGTGTTGTCATCATAATTCTATCGTTGCAATTCTGGCATACTTGAGATATGTGCACAACATCGAAAATCTCCTTTATGCAGTTCGTTGGTGAGATAACCTCGACGCCACCCAGTACTGGGGCGGGAGTTCGGGAGTATCGCCATAACTTGTATAACGGATGCTTTTCGAAGGTTGAGATAGATGGTTTCCGAAGGTTTCTTGGTTATGTGTTGAAGGATGGATGCAGCTGGATGTAGGATTTGCTAGCTTGGGTGAGATATTATGCTTCCCTTGTATCCTCAACACCTGATTGCATAACCGGAAAGTTTCGGGAATTTCATAGGTGGGAATTCAAGTAGCCTTAGGATATCTTTCCAACAGATGTGTGATATGAAATTGGGGTTCGACGTCTAGTGGTTCGCCTATTCACGGTCGATTTTACAGTGGCCTCGTTGTGTCTTAAAGAGTCCTTGGCTATGCTGACTCGAGGACGCTTCGTATGTCATGTGCACTGCCTTGTACATGATGGTGCTGTACGGTCGAGCCCGTGTAGGTCCTACCACGAACACTTCGGACGAAATTTCTATCATGTGTTTGTTCCGGCTTATTCCGCAAGCCAACCCTTGGTTTTATTTCGAGTTGTGGTATTCGTTCTTCTTCAACGTCATATGTTGATTCCATCCCTCGTTGATATACCTCTTCTACCTGATTCTTCGTGGCTTCGCAATTTAGGAATATGTGACCACTTCAAGAGAAGTGCATTCGTTCATTTTGTTCGGATGTGAAGACTTTATGTTGCAATTTTCATTCCGTTGGATTCACCTTCTATATTTCTCTATTGGTGTGCTAATGGTGGTCAATCTCTTCAGGATGGCTCCCGCTAAGAGCACCAGTCAGAACCAGAATCAAGATCCTCCGCCACCTCCGCCTCCTCCGAAAGCATGGCAGGCTGTGATGGCTGCTACTAATGCAAATACTCAGCTGATCATGCAAATCATCCAAGAGCGGAATCAAAGCAGTCAAGCGAATCAAGGCAACAACCAGAACCATTTTGCAACTCTGCATCAGTTCCTCGCGAATGGTCCAAAGACGTTCAGCAACTGCGTTGAGGCTACTGATGCTGATGATTGGTTAGTCGATCTGGGCAAGCATTTTGAATGTAGCAACATCAGACCTGAAGATTTCGTCAAGTTCGCGTCTTTCCAGCTCAAGGATCAGGCCGCAGAGTGGTTTCAGCAGTACCGGGATTCCAGAGGTGGACATTTGATCACTTGGGATGATTTCCGTCGTGATTTTCGAGCTCATCACATTCCTCAAAGTGTGACTGAAAGCAAACATGAAGAATTCCGCAATCTGAAGCAAGGCTCTTTGTCTGTCTATGACTACAACAAGTTGTTCCAGAAGCTCACCCGTTTTGCCAAGCAGGATGTTCCTGATGAGAAGAGCATGATCTATCAGTTCAGGAGTGGTCTTCGTGAAGAAATTCAGCTCGCTCTTGTCCTCTTCGAGCCGCTGAGATACGATGAGTTCTACAACATGGCACTGAAGCAAGAGGCTGCTCAGCTCAGGTGTGATGCTTCCAGGAAGCGAGTCAGAGACACTTCATCTTCGTCCTCTATGCAAGTGGCCAAGCAGCAGAAGTATTGGCTTCCTCCTCCTCCGTTCCGTCAGCCGTATCAGCAGAAGAGCAAAGGTGGCAGTGGTTCGTCCCACCCACCCAACCCAGGCTTTCAGAACAAGACTTCGTCTCAAGCTCCAAGATCGAGTGCTCCGTACCACCGTCCGCTCTCAGAGGTTACGTGCAACAAGTGCCAACAGAAGGGTCACTACGCCAACAAGTGTTTCAACCAGAGGCGTCTTCCTCCTCCTCCTCCTGTCAGATCGGCAAGTACAGCTGTGGTCAAGCATAATCCCAAGCACGCCAAGGTCAATATGGTGAATGCAGCTCAAGCAGAGGATTCGTCAGATGTGATCATGGGTAACCTTCCTGTTAATGATATTCCTGCAAGAGTTCTTTTTGATTTAGGTGCATCGCATTGTTTCATGTCTAAGCCATTTTTTACCAAGCACGAGTTCGTTTCTTCGCATTTGGGTAAACAAATGGATATTGTTTCTCCTGGCAAACGATTGAGTGCAAGTCTGGAGGTGCCAGATGTCTCTATCACGTTGGGCGATTTCAAGTTCTTGGCAATTTTGATATCGACCTCATTCTTGGGATGGACTGGCTCTCTAAACATAAAGCTCAGCTGGATTGTGCAGCCAAGCAGATTCAACTGACTCATTCGTCTGAGGAAGTAATTGTCTTTGCTGCTCGGGATAATACCATCCGGTTATTCTCTCTCAATGAGAAGGGTGAATTGGATGCTATTTCGCAGATTCCGGTTGTTTGTGAGTATCAAGATGTCTTCCCTGAAGAACTCCCAGGCATGCCTCCAAACCGGCCTGTTGAATTCGTTATTGAACTTGAGCGGTACAGAAATGGTGTGCAAATGGCCTTACAAGCTCGGCCCCGAAGAGTTGAAGGAGTTGAAGAAACAGCTCGATGTTCAAGAAAGGATGGGTCTCATTCGGCCTAGTACTTCTCCGTGGGGTTGTGGTGTTCTTTTTGTGAAGAAGAAGGATGGAACGGACCGACTTTGTGTTGATTATCGTCCATTGAACAAGAAGACCATCAAGAACAAATATCCACTTTCCAACATTAATGAGCTATTCGAACAACTAAAGGGTGCCCAAGTATTCTCCAAGCTTGATCTCCGTATGGGTTATCATCAAATTCGCATTCGGGAACAAGATATTCCAAAGACGGCATTCAGAACAAGCTATGGGTCATATGAATACACAGTTATGTCTTTTGGCCTCGCCAATGCTCCTCCGACGTTCTCTCGCATGATGAACTTCATCTTCAAACCCTACACCAACGACTTTGTCTTGGTCTATCTCGATGATATCCTGGTTTTCTCGAAGAACAAGGAAGATCATGCCAAACACTTGCGTTTGGTTCTTGACAAGCTAAGGGAACATCAATTCTACGCCAAGTTTCCAAGTGTGAGTTTTGGCTCGATGAAGTTCTTTATCTTGGTCATATTATCTCTGCCAAGGGCATTTCCGTGGATCCTGAGAAGGTGTCTGCAATTGTTAATTGGGAACCTCCTCAGAACGTGAAGCAACTCCGTAGCTTCCTCGGTCTTGCAAGTTATTGCCAAAGATTCGTTGAAAACTTCTCCAAGATCGTGAAGCCTCTCTCAAATCTTCTCCAGAAGCACGTCAAGTACGTTTGGTCTCCGGAGTGTGATGTTGCTTTCAACGCTTTGAAAGAGAAATTGATCACTGCTCCAGTTCTAACTCCGCCTGATGAAACCAAGCCGTACGAGGTCTTTTGTGATGCCTCTCTCCAAGGTCTTGGTGCAGTACTGATGCAAGAGAAGAAAGTTGTTGCTTATACCTCTCGCCAGTTGAAGCCAAATGAGAAGAACTACCCCACTCATGATCTTGAGTTGGCGGCAGTTGTGCACGCATTGTTGACTTGGAGACATCTTCTCTTGGGAAGGAAAGTGGACATTTTCACTGATCACAAGAGTCTCAAGTACATCTTCACTCAGCCTAATCTCAACCTCAGGCAGACTCGATGGGTCGAAATGATTCAAGAGTACAATCCGAGTATCGAGTATACTCCAGGCAAGGCTAATGTGATTGCTGACGCTTTGAGCAGAAAAGCATATTGCAACAGTCTGATTCTCAAGCCTTATCAACCCGAGCTTTGTGAAGCCTTCCGCAAACTTAATCTGCAAGTTGTTCCTCAAGGTTTCCTTGCCAACCTTCAAGTTTCTCCTACCTTGGAAGACCAGATTCGCCAAGCCCAGCTTCTTGATGCGATGGTGAAAAAGGTGAAGATTGGTATTGCAAAGAGTCAGTCCAAGTACAAGTGCTACCGACTTGATGACAAGGACACTCTCTTCTTCGAGGATCGAATTGTTGTGCCCAAAGGTGAACTTCGTAAAGTGATCATGAATGAGGCTCACAACTCTCTCCTCTCCATCCACCCTGGGAGCACGAAGATGTATCAAGACCTGAAGCAAACTTATTGGTGGACTCGAATGAAGCGCGAGATCGCTCAATTCGTGAATGAATGTGATGTCTGCAGAAGAGTGAAAGCAGAACACCAAAGGCCAGCAGGTCTCCTCCAACCTCTCGCCATTCCAGAATGGAAGTTTGACCACATTGAAATGGACTTCGTGACTGGGTTTCCTAAGTCCAAGCGTGGCAATGATGCTATATTCGTTGTCATCGACAAGCTGACCAAAGTGGATCATTTCTTGCCTATCAAAGAGTCAATCACTGCAGCTCAATTGGCGGAGCTCTACACCTCTCGCATTGTCTCTCTGCACGGTATTCCTCAAGTGATATCTTCAGACCATGGCAGCATCTTTACCTCCAAGTTTTGGGATTCTTTTCAGAAGGCCATGGGCACCAACATCCGCTTCAGCACTGCTTTCCACCCTCAAACAAGCGGTCAAGTCGAGCGTGTCAACCAGATTCTTGAAGATATGCTCAGGGCTTGTGTTATCTCCTTCGGCATGAAGTGGGAGGATTGTCTTCCTTATGCTGAATTCTCGTACAACAACAGTTTCCAAGCAAGTTCCGGCAAGGCCCCATTTGAAATTATGTATGGTAGGAAGTGTCGTACACCTCTCAACTGGTCTGAAACCGGTGAACGTCAGCTGCTGGGTAATGACCTGATCACAGAGGCAGAAGAAATGTGCAAGGTCATTCGTGATAACCTCAAAGCAGCCCAATCTCGTCAGAAGAGCTATTACGACAGCAAGCACCGTGATTTGGCCTTCGAGATCGGAGATCATGTCTACCTCCGCGTCTCTCCTATGAAAGGGACTCGTCGCTTCGGTATCAAAGGGAAGCTTGCCCCCAGATACGTCGGGCCTTTCAAGATCGTCAGCAAGAGAGGCGACCTCGCCTATCAACTCGAGCTTCCTGCAACCTTTGCCAATGTTCATGATGTGTTCCACGTCTCGCAACTCCGTAAGTGCTTCAAGACGCCTGAGCGCACCATCAAATTCGTGGACATTGAGCTCCAAGAAGATCTCTCCTACCGTGAGCACCCAGTTGCAATCCTTGAAGAGACTGAACGCAAAACTCGCAACAAGTCAATCAAGTTTCTCAAAGTTAAGTGGTCACACCATTCCGACCGTGAAGCTACCTGGGAACGCGAGGATCACCTCCGTTCTAAGTACCCGGAGTTCTTTCAGTCCTAGATCTCGGGACGAGATCTTTTCATAGTGGTGGAGTGTTGTAACGCCCCATATGTAACCTTCCCCAATTGTACTCCGACTCATGCCGTTTCCGGCATTAAGTTATATTTAATTCTCGGGTTCGGGTCTTTGTCTCCGTGTGTTGTTTTTGTTTTCGTGCATCTCATATCTTGTCATCACGTGCATTGCATTTGCATACATGTTCGTCTCATGCATTCGAGCATTTTCCCCGTTGTCCGTTTTGCATTCCGGCGCTTCGTTCTCCTCCGGTGGCCATTTCTAGCTTCCTTTCGTGTGTGGGGATTAAACATTTCCGGATTGGGCCGAGACTTGCCATGCGGCCTTGGTTTACTACCGGTAGACCGCCTGTCAAGTTTCGGGTCATTTGGACTTCGTTTGATACTCCAACGGTTAACCGAGGGACCGAAAAGGCCTCGTGTGTGTGCAGCCCAACACCCCTCCATTTTGGCCCAAAACCCACCAAACTCAGCTCCATCGTCTCGGTCGTTCGATCACGATCGTGTGGGCGAAAACCGCACCTCATTTGGACTCTCCTAGCTCCCTCTATGCCTATTTAAACACCCCCCATTTTCGGATCTCCTCCCACCTCCGAAACCCTAAAATCCATCTCCGCGCGGCCGGACGTGTCTGCCCGCCGCCGGACGAAAATCCCGCCGCCGCCCGCAGTGAACCGGGGCGCACCACGTGGCACCCGGCCGCCTCCACCGGCCGCGGCCCGCCGGGCCCGTCCGCGGCCCCCGCGCCGCCTCCGCGGGCCATTCGGCTCGCCCCGCCGCCCGTTTCCTTCCGCCGCCGCCTCGCCCAACTCCGGCGCCGACGCCGCCCAGCGCTGGCGTGCGCCGCTTGCCGCCAAGCTCGTCGCCGGGCCGCCCCACGGCCCCGCGGCCACCACCGCCTCCTCCACGACCGGCCGGCCCCCTCCTCCACCTCGGATCCCGCAGCTCCGGCCGGGTCCGGCGAAGCCCTCAACGCCGGCGAGCTCCAAGTCCGAATCCGGTGACCTCGGTTTCCGTGCGTGAACAGTAATCTCAGATCCAGATCTGGGATATTTTCGGTTGACTTTCTCCTCCCGAAACCCTACTTTTCTTGCTACTTTGACCGCTCATATCTCCTCATCCGTAGCTCCATTTTGGGCGTATGATATGTCAAAATCTTCGTCTCGACGAGTACATCATTTCATTCCATTGCATCATTTGCATTTGAGGTCATCTTGTTGCCCAAAATGCTGTTGGAAGGAGGCATGTTGAGTTAATTTGCAGATCCGTTAGTTCAACATGCACTTTTGTCATTTTTGCCAAATTTAATCCGTGCATGATATGCCTGTGCCCCTTTGGGATGAATTGTTAAGCATGTTGTCTTATTTCCAGAGGTGCCTTCCATGTATTTTTAGGATGTGTGTGTTGTCTTGTGCAAGCTTCGAAGAGGGCTACCTGAGATTACCGATTTCAGGGACTTAGTGAATTTTCACTAAGTCTGAGCCGTTTTAGTTCACGATGCTATATGTCCGGCTTGTTTCCTAGTGATCCGTGCCTCTTTTGAGGACGATCAGTAAGAGTGATTTGTTATGCTCGTTGTGCTTAATCCATCCATGTCTTTACTTGTTATATTGGAGCACCCTAGGTTGACTCAATCGAGCTCAACTTTTGGATAGTTGCTGTTTTGGGCAGATCGTGAACTCTTTTGCGATTTTGCCGGAGTGATTGCTAGTGATCCATGCATGCTATGCCATTGTTCTTGCCATGCCTAGCTAGCATTTTGCACCTTCTTAATGGATATATGATTGCCTTGCCATGACTTGCACCGTAGTGAGAGCATCGAGCTCGTTTACATGCCTCCGTGAGTTATTATTTCAGCATGTCCCAGTTTTCACTAAGTCTGAAAACTGATTGTGTTTCATCGATGTTCGTGTGCTCGGTAGAGTATTTTGTGAACCCTTTTGGCCCCAGGTCATTTTGGGTGTTTTGATAAGCTTGTTGAGTAGCTCCATGCCATGCTCTTACTTGCCATGTTAAGGTTTTCCTTCATGTTGTTTTGCTGCTCCGAAGAGAGCATCGTGGTCTGAAATTTCAGACTAGCGTTAATTTCGCTAAGTCTGAAATCTGTTTTGCTTATTCAGTTTTGCCATGCTTGTTTGAAGCCCTTAATGGATGAATTTGCCTATGCCTCAGTCATGATGTTTTGTTAAGCTTGATGAGTACATCACTGCCATGTAATTTGTTTTCATGTTGGGTGGCTGTAGCATGTTAATTTTGTTGCATTTAGGAGCCTACTTGCTGTAAATCGCAGGTCGGTTCGTTTAGTAAAACGCTTGCCATTTCTAAACCGTAGCTCCGATTGCCATGATCTTTACATCGTTTTCGGGGGATTTCTTCCCCTCTATCCAGTGGCACACTTGGTTTTCCAAGTTGAGGCCAGGTTCACGCATTTCCTGTTACATGTTGCATTTTTGCATCCCGCATCGCATCCCGCATAGCATATCATCTTTGCATCTTATTGGTTGCCTTTGCACGTGGTTGATTGTATCCTTGTTGCTTGTTTGTGTTGTTGGGTAGAGCCGGGAGACGAGTTCGCTAACGAGGAGCCCGTTGAGTTTGCTTTTGAGGATCCAGTCAATTCTGACAACTGTGCAGGCAAGATGATCACACCCTTGAAATCACTACTATCTTTGCTATGCTAGTTTGCTCGCTCTTTTGCTTTGCCAATGCTACGATGCCTACCACTTGCTTGTCAGCCTCCCAATTGCCATGATTGAGCCTCTAACCCACCTTTGTCCTAGCAAACCATTGTTTGGCTATGTTACTGTGTTGCTCAGCCCTTCTTATAGCGTTGATAGTTGCAGGTGAAGATTGGAGCCGTTCCTTGTTGGAACACTTATTTACTTGTTGGGATATCACTATATTGCTATGTTATCTTTACTCATCTAAATACTTGGTAAAGGGTGGAAGGCTCGGCCTCTCGCCCAGTGTTTTGTTCCACTCTTGCCGCCCTAGTTTCCGTCATATCGGTGTTATGTTCCCGGATTGTTGCGTCCCTTACGCGGTTGGGCTATAATGGGAACCCCTTGATAGTTCGCCTTGATTAAAGCTTTTCCAGCAATGCCCAACATTGGTTTTACCATTTGCCACCTACCCTTTTTTTCTTTCCCTTGGGTTTCCGGAGCCCGAGGGTCATCTTTATTTTAGCCCCCCACGGGCCAGTGCTCCTCTGAGTGTTGGTCCGAACCAGGCAGCCTGCGGGGCCACCTCGGGGAAACCCGAGGGTTGGTTTTACTCGTAGCTTGACCTATCCGAGCGTGCCTTGAGAAAGAGATATGTGCAGCTCCTATCGGGATTTGTCGGCACATTCGGGCGGTGTTGCTGGACTAGTTTTGACCTGTCGAATCATCTTGTTGTACCGGGATACCGAGTCTGATCGGTGGGTCCTGGGTGGAGGTCTATTCCTTCGTTGACCGTGAGAGCTTGTTATGGGCTAAGTTGGGACCCCCCTGCAGGGATTGATCTTTCGAAAGCCGTGCCCGCGGTTATGGGCAGATGGGAATTTGTTAATGTCCGGTTGTAGATAACTTGAACTTAATTAATTAAAATGAATCAACTGCGTGTGTTGCCGTGATGGCCTCTTCTCGGCGGAGCCCGGGAAGTGGACACGGTGTTGGAGTTATGTTTGCGTAGTCTGCTCTATTTAGTTTCCGCTCGTGCTTTGCCTTCTCTTCTCGCTCTCTTTTGCGAATAAGTTAGCCACCATATATGCTAGTCGCTTGCTGCAGCTCCACTCACATTACCCCTTTCCTACCTATAAAGCTCAAATAGTTTTGATCGCGAGGGTGCGAGATTGCTGAGTCCTTGTGGCTCACAGATTACTATTACACCAGATGCAGGGACCGATGATACTCCTCCGGATGGCGCGTTCGAGCTGAAGTGGGAGTACGACGAGGACTCTCAGCGATACTATGTTTCTTTTCCTGATGATCAGTAGTGGTGCCTGTTCGGGGTTCGATTCAGGGATTAGTCGCATGTTGGGGGTCTTTTCTATTTTGGCGCCGTAGTCGGGCCATGAGTGTTTGTATGATGGATGCTATTTATGTACCTTGATGTGACGTGGCGAGTGTAAGCCAACTATTATTATTATTCCCCCCTTTATATTGTATATGTACATGGGTTGTGTGAAGCTTGCCTCACTTGCGACATATTCCTTCAATGCGATTATGCCTCTAAGTCGTGCCTCGACATGTGGGAGATATAGTCGCATCGAGGGTGTTACACTATCACCAGTAGGTAGTGGGTCATCAAGAACATTTTCAAGCCTAGACAAGTTATTAGCTATGGGGTTCTCTGCTCCTTTTCTATATGTGATATGTAAATCAAATTCTTGTAGCAAGAGAACCCATCGAATAAGTTTAGGTTTAGAATCTTTCTTTTCATAAGATATTTAATAGCAGCATGGTCGGTGTGAATAATTACTTTTGAATCAACAATGTAAGATCTAAATTTATCACAAGCAAACACCACTGCTAAAAAATTCTTTTTTAGTAGTAGCATAATTTTGGTTGAGCACTGTCTAGAGCTTTACTAGCATAATGAGTAACATTTAGTTTCTTATCAACTCCTGGTCCTAGAACAACACCAACAGTATAATCACTAGCATCACACATAATTTCAAAAGGCAAGTTCCAATTAGGTGGTTGAACAATAGGTGCAGAAATTAAGGCTTTATTGAGTGTTTCGAAGGCTTCTAAACAATCATCATCAAAAACAAAACAAACATCCTTTTGCAAAAGATTTGTAAGGGGCCAAGAATTTTAGAGAAGTCTTTGATAAATCTCCTATAGAAACCAGCATGACCTAGGAAACTATGAATACCTTGATATCTTTAGGACATGGCATTTTCTCAATTGCATCAACCTTAGCTTTGTCCACCTCAATACCTCTTTCAGAAATTTGATGGCCCAAAACAATACCTTCATTAACCATGAAGTGGAACTTCTCCCAATTCAAGACAAGATTTGTTTGCTCGCATCTCTGCAAAACTCAATCAAGATTGCTTCAACAATCATCAAAATACTTCCCATAAATAGAAAATTCATCCATGAAAACCTCAACAATTTTTTCAGAAAAGTCAGAGAATATAGCAGTCATACATCTTTGAAAGATAGCAGGTGCATTGCATAAACCGAAAGGCATACTTCTATAAGCATAAGTTCCAAAGGGACAAGTAAAGGTGGTCTTTTCTTAATCAGGTTGAGAAACATGTATTTGTGAAAAAACAGAATATCCATCAAGGAAGCAAAAATGTGTGTGCTTAGATAATCTTTCTAGCATTTGATCAATAAAAGGTAGAGGGTAATGATCATTTCTAGTTACTTTGCTTAATTTTCTAAAATAAATTACTGATGGCGGCTTGAAGCTACGCCGGTATTTCCCCAAAGAGGAAGGGATTATGTAGCACAGCAGTGGTAGGTATTTCCCTCAGGTATGAAACCAAGGTTATCGAACCAGTAGGAGAACCAAGCAACACAACGTAAACAACACTTTCACACAAATAACAAATACTCGCAACCCGACATGTAAAAGGGGTTGTCAATCCCTTTCGGGTAGCGGCGCCCCAGAAAGGCAAACAGACGTGAATAAAATTGTAGTATATTGATAGATCGAATGCCAAATAAAATAAATAAGAATAAAATGCAGCAAGTTATTTTTGTATTTTTGGTTTAATAGATCTGAAAATAAAAGCAAATGAAAAGTAGATCGCAAAGGCAAATAATATGAGAAAGAGACCCGGGGGGCGTAGGTTTCACTAGTGGCTTCTCTTAAGAAAAATAGCAAACGGTGGGTAAAAAAATTATTGTTGGGCAATTGATAGAACTTCAAATAATCATGACGATATCCAGGCAATGATCATTACGTAGGCATCACGTCCAAGATTAGTAGACCGACTCCTGTCTGCATCTACTACTATTACTCCACACATCGACCGCTATCCAGCATGCATCTAGTGTATTAAGTTCATGGAGAAATGGAGTAATTGTAACATCCCAAATTTTTAATTTGGAATGTTATACACTAGATCATCATTGCATATCATATTTTATTGCATTTTGGTTGATCCTAGAAAATTCTACGCAACTCAAGGACCCTTGGAGAGAGTTGGGGATTTCGTTATTTTCATATTTGAGTTCTCTCAAATTTTGAAAATAGGATCATTTGATTTTATTTATTTTATCTTCAATTATTTCTATTATCAAAATATGAGAGAGGGAATAAAATGAGTTTCCCAAAATAAAGAAATATTGAGGGTTTAATAAAAAATTCAAATCAAATTTTATTTGGTTTTATTTGCTATTTTATTTGAACTTAGGAAAAATGCGCGTTTTTCAAAATTGCATTTAGACCCCAAATAAATGTTCATCATGTGCGGCTCGATCTAAGAAGCCGGGGAAATTTATTTCGGGATTTTTGGAGTCCGTTTAGTATTCCTTTTATTTTTTTTCTGAGCGTAACTATTTAAAAAAATGCAACCGACTTACCGGGCCGTGTCCGACCTGGACACTTGGCCCAGCCGGCTTTAAATAGCCGGGGAGGCCCAGCCGGACCCCCACCAAACCCTAGCCGCAGCGCCGCCGCCCTAGCCCGCCGCCGCACCGCGCGCCGCCGCCCGCCGATTCGCCGCCGCCGGAGGTTGACCTCGCCGCCGGTTTTTTTTTCGAAAAACCGATCGGTTTTCCGTCGGTTTCGTTCGGTTTTTCTTTGGTTCATTTTTTAATAGATCGGTTTTTCCAGTTTATTTAACTAGCGAGCGTTCGCTCGTTCGTTCGTTTTAACGAACGCGTTCATCGTTTAGATCCAGTTAATGAACGTCCGTTCGTTAATCTGTTCGTCGTTTTTCTTTTTCTCGGATTAAATCCGCAATTTTTCTGATCGCGATTCCTGATCCATTTTTCGTTCTAGTATAACTTTTCGCTCGGTTATCGGAATCAGGCGATTCAAGCGCCTGGAGTTTCGTCTCGAAACCCTCTTTCCGTGTAACCAACTCAAACAAGTTTTTGCATCTGTAAAATTGCCCTAGATCCAGAATAGTAAATGAAGCCTATTTCTTTTACCGTTTGTCTTTTGTTGCTTCGTTCGATTTGATTCTTTTTGCCAACCGAAGTTCTTAAGTTGAACTTTCTGGTTAGATCTCTTATTCGAATTTTACCTATGCATTAGTTGAGTACTTATTGTATGCTTGTTTGTTTGTGATAGTGTACCCGGAGTGCGCCGCTTGCTACTTCGAATCGCTAGGTTTCGCAGATCATCAGCAAGGCAAGTAACACTTTGATCATACCTCCTACTACCTAGTTTTATTGCATTAGATCAATCCTCACACATTGCATGATTAGGATCTAATTAAATTGTGGGTTTGGAGAGTAGTTGAGGTAGTACCTATTACCTGTTTATTATCAAACCTTTGGGAGTTACTTCTACGTTGCTTATTATGCTATGCTATGCTAGTAGACGTGGATTGGGTGACTGAAATCCATGACAGATGTGAGATTTTTAAAGTAAAGGTTTATCTAAGGTGGCAACTTAAATACACATCTGGGTGGATTGAGGCACTTGGGAATTCCAGCGATTGCCTGTTTTCTTTTGGACCACCACCAAGGCTCAAAGGGATCATGAGATTATTCATCCTAGAAACTTCCGTGTGCAGCCACAAGCTACTATGGGCTCTAGCATAGTTGATTAAGTCCTGCGAACTCTTATAGTGGTAGACTAGCAGATGTAGGGGAAAGTAGGTGTACCGGTCTGCCCGATCGTAAGGTGCTAGCGCTTCTGGAAGACTATGTCTCGGTCATCCGTTTCTCAAACACCATGTAGTGCGAGAAATCAAACGGAGGCAATCGAGTCTTGTGAGAAAAAGTGCGCAAACCTCTGCAGAGTGTATAAACTAATCATAGTTAGCCGTGTCCCCGGTTATGGACATCTTGAGTATCTAGTACCTGGATTATCATGTGAATCTCATCATGTTACTCTAAAGTTAATTTTGTTGGGTTTTGTTTAATGATGATGCTTAATTGGGATTGAGAATGCTGTCAACCATTCTCAATGTTTAACAACCACCATGGTAGTTAAATAAAAATTATTTCTTTGTAGTAGGGAAAAATTGGCTTTACACAAAACTGTAACCATAGAGCTTTCCCCCAGCCAAATATGCATGTAGTATAGACTTATTATTCCATTACTCTCTATGTGTTACATTGCCAGCATATTCCATGTGCTGACCCGTTTCGGGCTGCAACGTTAATGTTGCAGACTTTTCACACGACGATTAAGGTGCTTTTAGGTCGTGGTTCTATACTCAGTGATGCCGTTGGAGTTGATGGACTCACTTATCTTCCAAGCCTTCCGATGTTATCGTTATTAGATGGCCTTAAGCCATATTCATTGTAATATGTTCTCTTTTGAGACTCTCGATGTAATAAGTGTGTGATTGCTACTCTGTTATAAATCCTTCAAGTACTATGTGGTGTAAGCATTACTGATCCAGGGATGACACCTGAGCACAGAGATTGGACCGTTTGAGGTCTGGTCGCTACAAGATGGTATCAGAGCACATGCTGACTATAGGACACGACCACTAAGCAAAAGACCTAGATCACTACTCACTCTCTTCTCATTCTGACCTCTCATCTTTTCTACTCTTTTAGGATGGCGGATGCAAGGAACAAGTTAACACAACCGGATGAAGATACACCCTTTGGACGCCACTTGAAGGAAGTCAGTAGATACCTGAACATAGGAGTACCAAGCTTCACCGAAACCCACAACACCACTCTACCTGAAGAAGAGTGGTGGATGATTCAAGTCCAAGTTCCAGGAAGGACGTTCATGCCAGTCACTGAGCCCATAGAGTTTTCTTTTGATGCACCAACTTGGAATCTAGGAAAGAGCATGGCAGCTCACATCGCCATGAGACGCATTGGAGAAGTTTACCGCAATGATCTCAAGGATACTATCTACCAGATTTGTGGGCGTCGAGATGAGCACTGGGAGATGATCAGCACCAGGAAGGATAGGTCAATTGCAGCTTTTATCCAGGAGTTAAACCAGCACATTCGACGTCAGGAGAACCAGATGTGTGCCGACATGATAGATCTGAAGAAGGCGAGGACAAGAATCAAGGAACTGGAGGAAGAACTCAAGGCTTTGCGTGAAGATTATGAAGAGGAAATTGAAGTACTAGTGGACAAGAATGCCGACTTATCTATGAAGATCGAAATATTTATGGGAGGCCCTACACCAGTAGAGGAAGATGAAGAACCCAAGGAAATTCGCCCGGAAGACTACATCATCATCGACGACACCGACTCAGATCCAGATGATAGCGATGATGACTATGTTGATGAAGCTGGAGCTGATATCATGGAGTCTGCAACCGAAGAATATTTCTAGTAGACCACCCCATCAGTAGTAGTAGTCCCCCATGTAAATATAGTAGTCCAAGCACTTTTGCAATAGTCAGATCGATTGTATGCCCTTGTTGATTGAATGAAGTGAATTGTCTTCTTTTGCCTCATGTGCATATGGGTAGTGTTTTCTCTTTAGACCCCCTCTATTCTAAAATCTCATCTTTTCTAAACCCTCAGATGCCTCCGAGATGTGACCCTGGATTTACCTTCCCACCGGAGCTCACTCAATTGATCCAGCAGCAGAACACATTGATGCAGTTGCTAGTCCAGAATCAGAATCAGGGGAACAACAACAACAATCCACCACCACCACCACCTGTTGATCACTTAGCCCGTTTTCTTAGGCTGAATCCACCGGTGTTTTCTAGTAGCACCGAGCCGATAGTAGCATATGATTGGCTCCGCAAGACCACAAGGGAATTAACCACCGCAGGATGCACAGATGCGGAAAAGGTGAAGTTTGCTGCACATCAGCTTGAAGGACCCGCAGGATCATGGTGGAAGAATTTCACAGCCACTTTCCCTGTCGAAACTGTCACGTGGGACCAATTTCAGCAAGCTTTTCGTACTGCCCATGGTTTAGCAGGAGCTATGGCCATGAAGAAGCGAGAGTTTCGCAACTTGTGCCAAGGAGGACGGACAGTTGGTAAGTATGTGGAGGACTTTAGTAAGCTAGCACGTTATGCCCCAGATGACGTAGCTACGGATGCAGCTAAGCAGGAGAAATTTCTGGAAGGACTGAATGATGAGTTGAGCATGCAGTTGATGGTAGCAACCTTCAACAACTACCAAGAGTTGGTAGACCGTGCTCTTATGGTCGAAGGGGAGCAGCAGTAGATTGAGACCCGCAAGAGGAAGTATGGACAAGGGAAGTACAATTTAGGAGCTCAGTAGAAGCCACATTTTACCCCTAGACCGGGAGGACATTTTCAGCATACCCATGGAGGAGGTAGCTCGACCAATCACAATGGCACCAAGAATGGTAATGGGAATGGAGGGAGCAATGGCCAGAACCGCACCAACCCATCAACCCCAGCCAAGAGAGACCTGAGCCAAGTCACTTGTTTCAAGTGCCAGAAGACCGGACATTATGCTAATGAATGTCCTAAATGCCAGAATGGAAATGGCAATGGAAGCTTTGGGAAGAAGCCGAACCCTTTCAACATGGGACAGGTGAACCACATTAACGTGGAGGAGGTTGAAGACCAGCCGGATGCTGTAATCGGTAAGTCTTTGGTTAAGTCATTTTCTGCACTCATTCTTTTCGATACTGGTGCATCGCATTCATACATATCAAGGGGATTTGTGGATAAGTATAATCTGCCCACCAAAGTTCTTAGAACACCTACGTTAGTAAGCTCACCAGGAGCGGAGTATATGGCTAGCCAAGGATGTTTTCAAGTGCCATTGAGTATAGGTAGGCATGTGTTTCCCTCAGATTTAATCATTTTGGAATCACAAGGATTGGATGTAATTCTGGGTATGGATTGGCTGCGATCTATGGAGGAAACATCGATTGCGCCAGTATGTCGATTTTGCTTACCACCCCAGAAGGGAGAAGGATCAAGTATGTATCCCGACATGTGCCAAAGAGGAATCAAGTAAATTGTTTAACATGAGTTGTGCAGGAGGAAGTACCAATAGTGAAGGATTTCCCTGATGTATTTCCAGAAGAGTTGCCAGGCATGCCACCAGATAGAGATATTGAGTTTTTGATTGAGCTTTTGCCAGGCATAGGGCTAATATCTAAAAGACCATACAGGATGCCCGCAAAGGATTTGGAAGAGATTAAGAAGCAGATTAAGGAGTTACTGGATAAAGGATATATTCGCCCAAGTTCTTCACCTTGGGGATCGCCGGTACTTCTAGTGGAGAAGAAGGATGGATCGTTAAGGATGGTTGTTGATTATCGAGGATTGAATGAAGTAACCATAAAGAACAAGTACCCACTACCGATGATCAATGATCTGTTTGATCGATTGCAAGGAGCTAAGGTATTTTCCAAGATCGATCTACGATCAGGGTACCATCAGTTGAAGATTCGAGAACAGGATATACCTAAGACGGCTTTTACCACCAGGTATGGGCTGTACGAGTATACCGTTATGTAATTTGGTCTGACTAACACACCCGCATATTTTATGAACATGTTGAACAAAGTGTTTATGGAGTTTTTGGATAAGTTCGTCGTAGTGTTCATCCATGATATCCTGGTTTACCCGAAGAATGAAGAGGAGCATAAGGAGCTTTTGCGTTTGGTACTTTGTAAGCTCAGAGAACATCAGTTATATGCCAAGTTTAGCAAATGTGAGTTTTGGTTGAAGGAAGTTGGATTCCTCGGACACGTTATATCTGGAGAAGGTATAGCAGTAGATCCCACCAAGGTTGACACTATGACAAATTGGGAAGCTCCAACAACAGTTGGAGAGATCTGGAGTTTTCTTGGACTCGCAGGATACTACCGGAGATTTATTGAAAAATTCTCGAAGATTACGAAGCCTATGACGGAGTTGTTGAAGAAGGATACCAAGTTCAAATGGACTGAAGAATGTGAGGCTAGTTTCCAGGAATTGAAGAAACGTCTGGTTACATCACCAGTGTTGATTTTGCCAGATCAGACCAAGGATTATGAGGTGTATTGCGACGCTTCACGTCGAGGACTTGGAGCAATACTTATGTAGGAAGGAAGAGTTGTTTCATATGCGTGACGACAGCTTAAGCCACATGAGTTGAATTATGCTACACATGATTTGGAATTAGCAGCCATAGTGCATGCATTGAAAACCTGGAGACACTTTCTCATCGGAAACCATTGTCAGGTGTACACGGATCACAACAGTATTAAGTATATTTTCATGCAAAAGGAGTTGAATCTCAGGCAAAGGAGATGGTTGGAGCTCATCAAGGATTATGATATGAGATTGCATTATCACCCTGGAAAGGCTAACATAGTAGCTGACGCATTGAGCCATAAAAGTCATTTCAATACCCTAATGACAGGAGATTTACCAAGGGAGTTAGCCAAAACTCTTCATGAGCTATGTTTGGAGATAGTTCCGAGAGGCTATGTAGCAGCATTGGAGATTCAGTCTACTTTGATGGATAAGATCAGAGAAGCCCAGAAGACTGACAAGGAGATTGCTTCCATTAAGGAGAAAATAAACAAAGGGAAAGCTAAAGGATTTCGTGAGGATGAGCACGATACCTTATGGTTTGAAGACCGTGTTTATGTGCCTAATGACCCAGAGATCAGGAAGTTAATTCTGCAAGAGGCCCATGATTCACCATATTCGATTCACCCATGAAATACCAAGATGTATTTGGATTTGAAGGATATTTTCTGGTGGACCGGAATGAAGAAGGATATTGCGGAGTATGTAGCAGTTTGTGATGTATGTCAGAGAGTAAAGGCAGAGCATCAGAAGCTAGCCGGATTGCTACAACCATTGCCAATACCCTAATGGAAGTGGGATATGCTAGGCATGGATTTTATTGCAGGATTGCCCAGAACTCGTTCAGGCTATGACTCGATTTGGGTTGTAGTCGATCGTTTGACAAAGGTAGCTCATTTCATTCCAGTGAAGATATACATGACCAGAATCTTATGTCTGCATGGTGTTCCAAGGAGGATTGTATCGGATAGAGGAACCCAGTTTACCTCAAAGTTCTGGAATCAGTTGCATGAAACTTTGGGTACCAGGCTACAGTTCAGTACAGCTTTCCATCCACAGACAAATGGACAGACCGAGAGAGTCAATCAGATTTTGGAGGATATGCTGAGAGCTTGTGCGCTAGATTACGGATCTAGTTGGGACAAGAATTTACCATACGCAGAGTTCTCTTATAACAACAGTTATCAGTCCAGTTTGAAGATGGCCCCTTTCGAAGCCTTGTACGGAAGGAGGTGCAGGACCCCATTGTCATGGGATGAAGTTGGAGATCGCCAGCTGTTTGGACCGGATCTGATTAAGGAGTCTGAACAGAAAGTAAAATTGATTCGCGATAGGCTCAAGGTAGCCCAATCAAGGCAAAAGAGCTATGCAGATTCTAAATGCAAGTCGGAGACCGAGTTTATCTTTGAGTATCTCCACTTCGAGGAATTAAGCGCTTTGGAGTTAAGGGAAAGTTAGCGCCACGTTTTGTAGGACCATACAAAGTTTTGGAGCGTATGGGGGAAGTAGCCTACAAGTTGGAATTGCCTGAAGGATTGTCAGGAGTTCACGATGTATTCCACGTTTTCCAGTTGAAGATGTGCCATGCAGAGATGGCTGATATACCACTGAGAGACACAGTGCCACTGGAAGCGATTCAGTTGGACAGTGATTTGACCTATGAGGAGAAACCAGTTAAGATTCTTGAGTATGCCAGCCGAGTCACCCGCGGCAAGGTTATCAAGTTTTTCAAAGTTTAGTGGAGCCACCACACGGAGGATGAAGCCACCTGGGAACGACAGGAAGATTTGTTGAAGGACCACCCTCACCTATTTCCTAGCCAACCCGAATCTCGAGGGCGAGATTCATCTTAAGTGGGGTAGGTTTGTAACATCCCAAATTTTCAATTTGGAATGTTATACACTAGATCATCAATGCATATCATATTTTATTGCATTTGGTTGATCCTAAAAATTCTACGCGACTCAAGGACCCTCGGAGAGAGTTGGGGATTTCGTTATTTTCATATTTGAGTTTTCTCAAAATTTGAAAATAGGATCATTTGATTTTATTTATTTTATCTTCGATTATTTCTATTATCAAAATATGAGAGAGGGAATAAAATGGCTTTCCCAAAATAAAGAAATATTGAGGATTTAATAAAAAATCAAATAAGGTTTTATTCTCGAGTGTTTCATGGTTTTATTTGAATTTAGGAAAAATTGCACATTTTCAAAAATTGCATTTAGGGCCAAGAAAATGTTCATCCTGATCTAAATATTTTATTTAGACGGTGAAAATTTGTTTTGGCAATTTTAGATTTTTATTTATTTTTCTAGAATTGTTCTTAGTTTCGGCGAAATTGTTTAAAAGAAAAAAAACCCCGCCCCCGACTGGGCCAAGGGCCCAACCGAGCCAGGCCGGCCCAGCCGCCGCCGCCTCCCGCTCGAGTAGCCACCGGACTCGGGAGGAGTCCGAGCCGGAGCCGCCTCGCCGCCGCCCGACCCCCTCCACAAGTCAGCCACCCCTCCTCCTCTTAAATAGCCGCCCCGCCGCCGCCCTCTCCTCACCCCGCCGCCCCGCACCGCAGCCCGCCCCCGCAGCCTACGCTGCTGCCGCCGCCCCGCCGCACGCCGTTGTCGCTGCCGCTGCTGTGCCGCCCCGCCGCCCCGCATCGCCACCGCCGCCGCCTGGAGCCCCGGCGGAGTTTCACCAGAGCCCGAGCCGAGGTAGCCGCCCCGCCGCCCAGTTTTTTTTGAGAAACCGCTTCATTTTTTAGAAAACCCTAGTTTTCGTTTTTTTAAATAGATCAGTTTTTTTCCGGTTTATTTATTTAGCGAGCATTCGCTCGTTCGTTTGTTTTAACGAACGCGTTTATCTTTTAGTTCCAGATAACGAACGTTTGTTCGTTAATATGTTCGTCGTTTTTCTTTTTCTCAGATTAAATCCACGATTTTTCTGATCGCGATTCCTGATCCAATTTTCGTTTTAGTTTATCTTTTCGCTCGTTTATCGGAACCAGGCGATTCAAGCGCCTGGAGTTTTGTCTCGAAACCCTCTTTCCGTCTAACCAACTCAAACAAGTTTTTGCCTCTGTAAAACTTGACCTAGATCCAGAATAGTAGGCGAAGCTTGTTTCTTTTGCCGTTTGTCTTTCGTTGCTTCGTCCGATTTGATTCTTTTTGCAAATCGGAGTTCTTAAGTCGAACTATCTGGTTAGTTCTCTTATTTGAGTTTTACCTATGCATTAGTCGAGTACTTATTGTATGCTTGTTTGTTTGCGCTAGAGTACCCGGAGTGCGCCGCTTGTTACTTCGAATCACTAGGTTTTGCGGATCATCAGCATGGCAAGTAACACTTTGATCATACTTCCTATTACCCATTTTTATTGCATTAGATCAATCCTCACACATTGCATGATTAGGATCTAATTAAATTGTGGGTTTGGGAAGTAGATGAGGTAGTACCTATTACCTATTTTATCATCAAACCCTTGGGAGTTACTTCTAGGTTTGCTTGTTATTCCATGCTATGCTAGTAGACGTGGATTGGGTGAGTGTATCCATGACAGATGTGAGATTGTTAAATTAATGGTTTACTTAAGATGGCAACCTAAACACACATCTGGGTGGATTGAGGGACCTGGGTATTCCAGCGATTGCCTGTTTTTCTTTTGGACCGCCACCCAGGCTCAAAGGGATCATGAGATTATTCATACTAGAAACTTCCGTGTGCAGCCACAAGCTACTATGGGCACTAGAATAGTTGACTAAGTCGGGCGAACTCTTATACTGGTAGACTAGCAGATGTAGGGGATGTAGGTTGGTACGGTCTACCCATTTGTAAGGTGCTAGCGTTTCTGAAAGACTATGTCTCGGTCATCCGTTTCTCAAAAACCATGTAGTGCGAGAATCCCAACGGAGGAGATCGAGTCTTGTGGGGAAAAGTGCGCAAACCTCTGCAGAGTGTATAAAGTAATCATGGTTAGCCGTGCCCCCGGTTATGGACATCTTGAGTATCTAGTACTTGGATTATCGTGTGAATCTCATCATGTTACTCTAATTAATATTGTTGGGTTTTTAATGATGATGTTTAATTGGGATTGAGAATGATGTCAACCATTCTCAATGTTTAACAACTACCATGATAGTTAAATAAAATTTATTCCTTTGTAGTAGAGAAAAATTGGCTTTACGCAAAACTGTAACCATAGAGCTTTCCACCAGCCAAATATGCATGTAGTATAGCCTCATTCTTTCATTGCTCTCTATGTGTTACATTGCCAGCATATTCCATGTGCTGACCCGTTTCGGGCTGCAACGTTCATGTTGCAGACTTCTCAGACGACGAGTAAGGTGCCTTTTAGGTCGTGGTTCTATACTCAGTGATGCCGTTGGAGTTGATGGACTCACTTATCTTCCAAGCCTTCCGCTGTTATCGTTATTAGATGGCCTTAAGCCATATTTATTGTAATAAGTTCTCTTTTGAGACACTCGATGTAATAAGTGTGTGATTGCTACTCTGTTATAAATCCTTCAAGTACTATGTGGTGTCAGCATTACTGATCCAGGGATGACACCTGAGCACAGAGATTGGACCATTCGAGGTCTGGTCGCTACAAGATGGTATCAGAGCACACGCTGACTGTAGGACACGACCACTAAGCTAAAGCCCTAGATCACTACTCACTCTTCTCATTTTGACTCCTCATCTTTTCTACTCTTTTAGGATGGTGGATGCAAGGAACAAGTTCACGCAACCGAATGAAGATACACCCTTTGGACGTCATTTGAAGGAAGTCACTAGATGTCGGAACATAGGAGTACCAAGCTTCACCAGAACCTACAACGCCACTTTACCTGAAGAAGAACGCTGGATGATTCAAGTTCAAGTTCTAGGAAGGACGTTCATGCTAGTCACCGAGCCCATAGAGTTTTCCTTTGATGCACCAACCTGGAGTCTAGGAAAGAGCATGGCAGCCCACATCACCATGGGACGCATTAGAGAAGTTTACCACAATGACCTCAAGGATACTATCTACCAGATTTGTGGGCGCCGAGATGAGCACTGGGAGATGATCAGCACCAGGAAGGATAGATCAATTGCAGCTTTTATCCAGGAGTTAAACCAGCACATATTCACCTCAAGGGTGAGGTCGACAATAATAACTCATGCTACCCATATTCAACTGGACATACGTGCCTAGATCTTTCCTCGCCACATGATGCTTGCCAAAGGAGAAAATAAAAAAGATAGAGAGAGAAAAACTTTGACTCTTTGCATAAAAGTAAATACATAAAAGTAAAAGATAGGCCCTTCGCAGAGGGAAGCAGAGCTTGCCATGCACTTATTTGTTTGTATGCTCAACCCCTTAGTGCAAAAGAACTTCACGTTATGTTGCCCCTTATGATATCAACCTTTATTATGCGGTCTGTCGCTTTTATTCTTTGCTATCACAAGTTCGTACAACGCTCAATTTTCTCTTACACTAAATGATCTAACACTTCTAGAAGCAATTTTTATTGCCTTATTGCACCGATGACAACTTTCTTTAGGGATCTTGCTCAATCCCTATGTAGGTATGGTGGACTCTTGAAAATAAGATTTGGGTTTAAGGGTTTTTGGATGCACAAGTAGTATCACTACTTGGTGCGGAATTTTTGGCTAGCAAAGATGGGGGGCAAGCACCATATGTTAAAGGATCTATGACAATATAACTTCTATGTGAATATGAGCAAACATAAATCATTACGTTATCTTCCTTGTCTAACGTCAACAATTTTGGCATATAATATTTTGATGGGGGCTCACAATCACAAAATATTTCTAGGATAGTGTATTTATATGTGAATCTTCCCTTCCCTTATTAATTCTTTCATGAGTTGCATCATTGACCAATGCTATGTTTATCAATCTCAAATAAAATTTTCTACTTATACTTTTCCTTATGTGGTGTCATTACCTACCATAAGATTAGCATATGATGTTTTTCATTTATTTCCTTTCTTTTTATTGAAAAATGAAAGTAAAGAAAGCAGAAATTCAAACTGAATTTTATTATATATCTCGCACATGATTACAAGGATAGATCGCTAAGCAAACTCTCGAAAAGAAAGGATCAAACTAAACTTAGTCATCTAAAGCAAAATATAACTAATGATCGAACTAAAATAAGTAAAGGCAAAATATAGTGGGGGTGATACGATACTGGGGCACCTCCCCAAGCTTGGCGGAAGCCAAGGGGAGTGCCCATACCCGATACTCAATTTTCTTTAGGTGATGAAGAAGGTGGTGGTGATGAAGTAGCAACGTTTTCCAATATAACCATGAGTAGATCCCTCGACCCTTGAATCTCCCGAAGGGCTCGATGAAGTAACGTAGTGTTTTCCTCACTTCAGCCATTATGTGTTTCTTTTCCGGGCCCCAGGGGTTTGTTCCTGCATTGCTTTCTCTTCGGCGAGATATGTCCCAATTGGACGGTATGTGCACACGAGGAGTATTCTCGAACCCATAATTGTGAATAAAATCGTGAAAATTGTTACGATGTAACCTATGTAAAGGCCTTCTTGGTGGAAGTCCTTCATGCACTTCGAGGCTCTCTTGATTGTTTGATGATCTCATAGCTTGATGAGGATTAGGATGAGTGAAAATGCCATCCAATGTGCCTTTCTCGGAAGCCGAAGGGTGAACCCCAAAAGGATTTTCCTCTCCTTCATCCATAGCAACCTCTTAAGCTTCCTCTCTCCTTAGATCCTCCTAAACCAACCATGCGCCTTCTTCTCCGTTGTTGGAAGGTGAGGAAGACATGATGCTGGCCTAGCTGAATCTGTCGGAAAACAACAAGGAAAAAAATAGAAGATTTCTCCAGGATACGGTGGTCAATAGGTTCGTGGGGTATATAAAGTTTTTTTTATCTTGGGGAACAAGCAAACAGAAGAAAAACGGAGTCCAAAAGGTACCTGAGGTGGTCACAACCCACCTGGGCGCCCCTGGCAAGCCAGGCGTGCCCTAGTATCTTGTGCCCACCAGGGTCACTTTCCCGGTAGTTTCTTATTTTCCTAATTTTTGTTATTTTCCAAAATGGACAGAAAATATTTTTGCAGATTTTTCAGAGTCCGTTTACTTACTGTATCACGTACCCCCTCTTTTCCACGATTCTGAAGTGTTCCAGAAGGTCTCTTTTATATGTCTTCCGGTGTCAGAGTTTGGATAATATTGCTTTCAACATTAATGGGCGTACCTGAGATATAATGTTTTATTCTTTGCCCATTAGCAACCTTCGGGTTAGTGCTTTCGGCATTATTTATTTTGATAGCTCCAGATCGACAAACCTCCTCGATAACATAGGGTCCTTCCCATTTGGAGAGGAGTTTTCCTGCAAAGAATCTAAAATGACAGTTGTACAAAAGAACATATTCTCCAACGTTGAACTCACGCTTTTGGATTCTTTTATCATGCCATCTTTTAACCTTTTCTTTAAATAACTTGGCATTTTCGAAGCTTGGGTTCTCCATTCTTCTAATGAGCTAATATCTGACACGTCTCCAACGTATCTATAATTTTTTATTGTTCCATGCTATTATATTACCTGTTTTGGATGGTTAATGGGCGTTAATATGCTCTTTTATATTATTTTTGGGACTAACATATTAACCGGAGGCCCAGTGCCAGTTTGTTTGCCTATTTTAGTGTTTCGCAGAAAAGGAATACCAAACGGAATCCAACGGAATGAAACCTTCGCGATGATCTTTCTTGGACCGAAAGCAAACCAGAAGACTTGTAGTTGAAGTCTGGAACTCCGTGAGGCCTCCACGAGGTAGGATGGCGTTCCCAGGGGGGTAGGCGCACCCACCATCCTCGTGGGCCCAATGAAGCTCCACTGACGTACTTCTTTCTCCTATATATACTCTTATACCCAAGATCGATCGCAGGGAGCCACGAAACCACATTTCCACCGCCACAACCTTCTGCACCCGTGATATCCCATCTTGGGGCCTTTTCCGACGATCTGCCAGAGGGGGAATCGATCACGGAGGGCTTCTACATCAACACCATAGCCTCTCCGATGAAGCGTGAGTAGTTTACCACAGACCTTCGGGTCCATAGTTATTAGCTAGATGGCTTCTTCTCTCTCTTTGATTCTCAATACAAAGTTCTCCTCGATGTTCTTGGAGATCTATTTGATGTAATACTCTTTTGTGGTGTGTTTGCTGAGATCCGATGAATTTTGGGTTTATGAACATGATTATCTATGAATATTATTTGGTTCTTCTCTGAATTCTTATATGCATGGTTTGATATCTTTGCAAGTCACTTCGAATTATCAGTTTAGTTTGGCCTACTAGATTGATCTTTCTTGCAATGGGAGAAGTGCTTAGCTTTGGGTTCAATCTTGCGGTGTCGTTTCCCAGTGACAGTAGGGGCAGCAAGGCATGTATTGTATTGTTTCCACCGAGCATAAAAAGATGGGGTTTATATCATATTGCTTGAGTTTATCCCTCTACATCATGTCATCTTGCTTAATGTGTTACTCTGTTCTTATGAACTTAATACTCTAGATGCATGTTGGATAGCGATCGATGTGTGGAGTAATAGTAGTAGATGCATAATCATTTCGATCTACTTGACACGGACGTGATGCCTATATATTCTCATAACTATGCGCTTTTCTATCAATTGCTCGGCAATAATTTGTTCACCCACCGTAATACATGCTATCTTGAGAGAAGCCACTAGTGAAACCTATGGCCCCCGGGTCCCTTTCTAATTATATTGCATCTCTTTTATTTACATCGCATCTTGTTTACTATTTTGCAATCTTTACTTTCCAATCTATACAACAAAAATACCAAAAATATTTACTTTACTATCTTTATCAGATCTCACTTTTGCGACTGATCGTGAAGGGATTGACAACCCCTTTATCACGTTGGTTGCAAGGTTCTTGATTGTTTGTGCAGGTACTAGGTGACTTGTGCGTTGTCTCCTACTGGATTGATACCTTGGTTCTCAAAACCGAGGGAAATACTTACGCTAGTTTTCTGCATCACCCTTTCCTCTTCAAGGGAAAACCAATGCATGCTCAAGAGGTAGCAATAAGGATTTATGGCACCGTTGCCGGGGAGATCTACGCCAAGTCAATTCATACCAAGTACCCATCATAAACTTTTCTCCCTAGCATTACATTATTTGCCATTTGACTCTCATTTTCCTCTCCTCCACTTCACCCTTGCCTTTTCTTCGCCCCTCTTTCGTTCGTCTCTTTTTCGCTTGCTTCTTGTGTGCTTGTGTGTTGGATTGATTGTTTGTCACGATGGCTCAAGATAATACCAAATTGTGTGACTTTTCCAATACCAACAACAATGATTTTATTAGCACTCTGATTGCTCCTACTACTGATGCTGAATCTTGTGAAATTAATACCGCTTTGTTGAATCTTGTTATGAAAGATCAATTTTCCGGCCTTCCTAGTGAAGATGCCGCTACCCATCTAAACAACTTTGTTGATTTGTGTGATATGCAAAAGAAGAAAGATGTGGATAATGATATTTTTAAATTGAAGCTATTTTCGTTTTTGCTTAGAGATCATGCTAATACTTGGTTCTCTTCATTGCCTAAAAATAGTATTGATTCTTGGAATAAGTGCCAAGATGCTTTTATCTCTAAGTATTTTCCTTCCGCTAAGATCATCTCCCTTAGGAACGATATTATGAATTTTAAGCAACTTGATCATGATCATGTTGCACAAGCTTGGGAGAGGATGAAATTAATGATACGTAATTGCCCTACTCATGGTTTGAGTTTGTGGATGATTATACAAAAAATTTATGCCGGATTGAATTTTGCTTGTAGAAATCTTTTAGATTCGGCCGCGGGAGGCACTTTCATGGAAATCACTTTAGGAGAAGCTACTAAACTCCTAGACAATATTATGGTTAATTATTCTCAATGGCACACCGAAAGATCTACTAGTAAAAAAGTTCATGCGATTGAAGAGATTAATGTTTTAAGTGGAAAGATGGATGAACTTATGAAATTGTTTGCTAATAAAAGTGTTTCTTCCGATCCTAATGATATGCCTTTTCCACTTTGATTGAGAATAATAATGAATCTATGGATGTGATTTTGTTGGTAGGAACAATTTTGGTAACAACGCGTATAGAGGAAATTTTAATTCTAGGCCGTTTCTTAGTAATTCCTCTAATAATTATGGTGACACCTACAACAACTCTTATGGAAATTTTAATAAGATGCCCTCTGATTTTGAGATTAGTATTAAAGAATTTATGAGTTTGCAAGAGAATTTCAATGCTCTGGTTGAAGAAAAATTTCTTAAGATTGATGAGTTGGCTAGGAACGTGAATAGAATTTCTCTTGATGTTGATTCTTTGAAACAAAGATCTATTCCACCCAAGCATGACATCAATGAGTCTCTCAAAGCCATGAGAATTTCCATTGATGAGTGCAAAGAAAGAACCGCTAGGATGCGTGCTAAAAAAGATTGCTTTGTGAACACGTGTTCTTCTTGTTTTCATGTTAATAATGATGAATATCTAAAAGTGATTGATGTGTCTCCTATTAAATCTTTGTTTTCCAATATGAATCTTGATAAAGACGGGACTGGAGATGATTCAACTTTAGTTAAAAGGCGTCCCAATGATTCGGAGTTTTTAGATCTTGATGCAAAAATTAATAAAAGTGGGATTGAAAAGGTCAAAACTTTACATAGCAATGAACCCACTATTTTGGATTTCAAGGAATTTAATTATGATAATTGCTCTTTGATAGATTGTATTTCCTTGTTGCAATCCATTTTAAATTCTCCTCATGCTTATAATCAAAATAAAGCTTTTACTAAACATATCATTGACGCTTTAATGCAATCTTATGAAGAAAAGCTTGAACTAGAAGTTTCTATCCCTAGAAAACTTTATGATGAGTGGGAACCTACTATTAAAATTAAGATTAAAGATTATGAATGCTATGCTTTGTGTGATTTGGGTGCTAGTGTTTCCACGATTCGAAAAACTTTGTGTGATGTGCTAAGTTTCCGTGAATTTGATGATTGTTCTTCAAATTTGCATCTTGCGGATTCCACCATTAAGAAACCTACGGGAAGGATTAATGATGTTCTTATTTTTGAAAATAGGAATTATGTGCCCGTAGATTTCATTGTTCTTGATATAGATTGCAATCCTACATGTCCTATTATTCTTGGTAGACCTTTCCTTAGAACGGTTGGTGCAATTATTGACATGAAAGAAGGAAATATTAGATTCCCATTTCTGTTAAGGAAAGGCATGGAACACTTTCCTAGGAAGAACCTTATGAATCTATTATGAGAGCCACTTATGGATTGCATACCAAAGATGACAATACCTAGAGCTATTCTTGTTTTTATGCCTAGCTAGGGGCGTTAAACGATAGCACTTTTTGGGAGGCAACCCAATTTTATTTTTGTTCCTTGCTTTTTGTTCCTGTTTAGTAATAAATAATTTATCTATCCTCTGTTATGATTGTGTTTTTTGTTCTAAATAGTTTTTGTGCCAAGTAAAGACTTTAGGATCTTTTTGGGTGATTGTTGTTTGATCTTGCTGATAAAAACAGAAAGTATGCGCTCACAAAAATAATTTTAGTTTTATACCAGAGAACGATAAATTACCAATTCCAACTTCAGTAGATCAATATACAAATTTTCCTGGTCGTCCTAATTTTTCAGAATTTTTGGAGTTACAGAAGTATTCGAAACCTACAGATTGCTACAGGCTGTTCTGTTTTTGACAGATTCTGTTTTTTGTGTTGTTTGCTTATTTTGATGCATCTATCGCTAGTATCGGGAGGTATGAACCATAGAGAAGTTGTAATACAGTAGATTTAACTCCAATATAAATAATGAATGAGTTAATTACAGTACCTTAAAGTTGTGGTTTATTTTCTTATACCGACGGAGCTCATGAGATTTTCTGTTGAGTTTTGTGTTGTGAAGTTTTCAAGTTTTTGCGTAAAGATCTGATGGATTTTGGAACAAGGAGTGGCAAGCGCCTAAGCTTGGGGATACCCGAGGCACCCCAAGGTAAAATTCAAGGACAACCAAGAGCCTAAGCTTGGGGATGCCCCGGAAGGCATCCCCTCTTTCGTCTTCGTCTATTGGTAACTTTACTTGATGCTATATTTTTATTCAGCACATGATATGTGTTTTGCTTGGAGCGTCTTGTATGATTTGAGTCTTTGCTTTTAGTTTACCACAATCACCCTTGCTGTACACACGTTTTTGGAGAGACATGCATGAATTGGAATTTATTAGAATACTCTATGTGCTTCACTTATATCTTTTGAGCTATATAATTTTGCTCTAGTGATTCACTTATATCTTTTTAGAGCACGGTGGTGGTTTTATTTCATAGAAATTATTGATATCTCATGCTTCACTTATATTATTTTGAGAGTCCTTTAGAACAGCATAGTATTTTGCTTTGGCTATAAAATTAGTCTTAATATGATAGGCATCCAAGATGGGTATAATAAAAACTTTCATATAGAGTGCATTGAATCCTATGAGAAGTTTGATTCCTTATGATTGTTTCGAGATATGAAGATGGTGATATTAGAGTCATGCTAGTTCAGTAGTTGTGAATTTGAGAGATACTTGTGTTAAAGTTTGTGATTCCCGTAGCATGCACGTATGGTGAACAGTTATGTGCTGAAGTCGGAGCATGAATTTTTTGATTGTCCTCCTTATGAGTGGTGGTCGGGGACGAGTGATGGTCTTTTCCTACCAATCTATCGCCCTAGGAGCATGCGTGTAATACTTCGTTTTGATAACTAATAAATTTTTGCAATAAGTATGTGAGTTCTTTATGACTAATGTTGAGTCCATGGATTATACGCATTCTCACCCTTCCGTCGTTGCTAGCCTCTCTAGTACCACGCAACTTTCGCTGGTACCATAAACCCACCATATACCTTCCTCAAAACAGCCACCATACCTACCTATTATGGCATTTTCATAGCCATTCTGAGATATTTTGCCATGCAACTTTCCACCTTTTCATTTATTATGACACGCTCCATCAGAGTCATATTGCTTTGCATGATCATGTAGTTGACATCATATTTGTGGCAAAGCCACCGTTCATAATTTTTCATATATGTCACTCTTGATTCATTGCACATCCCGGTACACTGCCGGAGGCATTCACATAGAGTCATATTTTGTTCTAAGTATCGAGTTGTAATTCTTGAGTTGTAAGTAAATAAAAGTGTGATGATCATCATTATTAGAGCATTGTCCCATGTGAGGAAAGGATGATGGAGACTATGATTCCCCCACAAGTCGGGATGAGACTCCGGACGAAAAATAAAAGAAAAAAAGAGGCCATAAAAGGCCCAAAAATGAGAGAAAAAGTGAGAAGGGGCAATGCTACTATCCTTTTTCCACACTTGTGCTTCAAAGTAGCACCATGATCTTCATGATAGAGAGTCTCCTATTTTGTCACTTTCATATACTAGTGGGAATTTTTCATTATAGAACTTGGCTTGTATATTACAATGATGGCCTTCCTCAAAATGCCCTAGGTCTTCGTGAGCAATCAAGTTGGATGCACACCCACTTAGTTTCTTTTTAAGCTTTCATACACTTATAGCTCTAGTGCATCCGTTGCATGGAAATCCCTATTCACTCACATTGATATCTATTGATGGGCATCTCCATAGCCTGTTGATACGCCTAGTTGATGTGATACTATCTTCTCCTTTATGTCTTCTCCACAACCACCATTCTATTCCACCTATAGTGCTATGCCCATGGCTCACGCTCATATATTGTGTGAAGATTGAAAAAGTTTGAGAACATCAAAAGTATGAAACAATTTCTTGGCTTGTCATCGGGGTTGTGCATGATTTAAATATTTTCTGTGATGAAGATAGAGCATAGCCAGACTATATGATTTTGTAGGGATAGCTTTCTTTGGCCATGTTATTTTGAGAAGACATGATTACTTTGTTAGTATGCTTGAAGTATTATTATTTTCATGTCAATACTAAACTTTTATTTTGAATCTTTCGGGTCTGAACATTCATGCCACAATAAAGAAAATTACATTGATAATTATGATAGGAAGCATTCCACATCAAAAATTCTGCTTTTATCATTTACCTACTCGAGGACGAGCAGGAATTAAGCTTGGGGATGCTTGATACGTCGCCAACATATCTATAATTTTTTATTGTTCCATGCTATTATATTATCTGTTTTGGATGTTTAATGGGCTTTAATATGCTCTTTTATATTATTTTTGGGAATAACCTATTAACCGGAGGCCCAGTGCCAGTTTTTGTTTTTTTGTCTATTTTAGTGTTTCACAGAAAAGGAATACCAAACGGAATCCAAACGGAATGAAACCTTCGCGATGATCTTTCTTGGACCGAAAGCAAACCAGAAGACTTCGAGTTGAAGTCTGGAACTCCGTGAGGAGGCCACGAGGCAGGAGGACGCGCCCAGGGGGGTAGGCATGCCCCCACCCTCGTGGGCCCCATGAAGCTCCGTCGACGTACTTCTTTTGCCTATATATACTCTTATACCCTAGATCGATCATAGGGAGCCATGAAACCACTTTTCCACGGCCGCAACCTTCTGCACCCGTGAGATCCCACCTTGGGGCCTTTTCCGACGATCTGCCAGAGGGGGAATCTATCACGGAGGGCTTCTACATCAACACCATAGCCTCTCCGATGAAGCGTGAGTAGTTTACCATAGACCTTCGGGTCCATAGTTATTAGCTAGATGGCATCTTCTCTCTCTTTGATTCTCAATACAAAGTTCTCCTCGATGTTCTTGGAGATCTATTCGATGTAATACTCTTTTGCGGTGTGTTTGCCGAGATCCGATGAATTGTGTGTATATGAACAGGATTATTTATGGATATTATTTGGTTCTTCTCTGAATTATTATATGCATGATTTGATATCTTTGCAAGTCTCTTCAAATTATCGGTTTAGTTTGGCCTACTAGATTGATCTTTCTTGCAATGGGAGAAATGCTTAGCTTTGGGTTCAATCTTGCAGTGTCCTTTCCCAGTGACACTAGGGGCAGCAAGGCACATATTGTATTGTTGCCATCGAGGATAAAAAGATGGGGTTTATACCATATTGCTTGAGTTTATCCCTCTACATCATGTCATCTTGCTTAATGCGTTACTGTGTTCTTATGAACTTAATACTCTAGATGCATGCTGGGTAGCGGTCGATGTGTGGAGTAATAGTAGTAGATGCATAATTGTTTCGATCTACTTGACATGGACGTGATGCCTATATTCATGATCATTGCCCAGATATTCTCATAACTATGCGCTTTTCTATCAATTGCTCGGCAGTAATTTGTTCACCCACCGTAATACATGCTATCTTGAGAGAAGCCACTAGTGAAACCTATGGCCCCCAGGTCTCTTTCTTATTATATTGCATCTCTTTTATTTACATCGCATCTCGTTTACTATTTTGCAATCTTTACTTTCCACTCTATACAAGAAAAATACCGAAAATATTTACTTTACTATCTTTATCAGATCTCACTTTTGCGAGTGATCGTGAAGGGATTGACAACCCCTTTATCATGTTGGTTGCAAGGTTCTTGATTGTTTGTGCAGGTACTAGGTGACTTGTGCGTTGTCTCCTACTGGATTGATACCTTGGTTATCAAAACTGAGGGAAATACTTATGCTAGTTTTCTGCATCACCCTTTCCTCTTCAAGGGAAAACCAACGCATGCTCAAGAGGTAGCAATATTAAATAACCTATTTTCACCGGCTAGTTTGAAATCATAGTTGAGTTCTTTGATTGCCCAATATGCTTTATGTTCTAACTCAAGAGGCAAATGACAAGCTTTTCCATAAACCATTTTATAAGGAGACATACCCATAGGATTTTTATATGTTATTCTTTAAGCCCAAAGTGCATCATCTAATTTCTTTGACCAATTCTTCCGGGACCTATTGATAGTCTTTTGCAAAATTAATTTTATTTCTCTATTACTAAGTTCATCTTGATAACTAGACTGAGGATGATAGGGTGATGCAATTCTATGGTTAACATCATACTTGGCAAGCATTTTATGGAAAGCACCATGAATAAAATGTGAACCACCATCAGTCATTAAATATCTAGGAACTCCAAACCTTGGGAAAATAACTTCCTTAAGAATTTTAATAGAGGTGTTATGGTCAGCACTACTGGTTGGAATAGCTTCTACCCACTTAGTAACATAATCAACAACAACCAAAATATGTGTATACCCATTAGAGGAAGGAAAAGGCCCCATGTAATCAAATCCCCAAACATCAAATGGTTCAACAGCAAGTGAATAATTCATAGGCATTTCTTGACGCTTACCGATATTACCTATTGTTTGACATTCATCGCAAGATAAGACAAACTTAAGAGCATCCTTGAAAAGAGTAGGCCAATAGAACCCAGACTGCAACACCTTGTGAGCAGTTCTGTCTCCCGCATGATGTCCTCCGTAAGCTTCGGAGTGACATTTATGTAGGATTTGTCCTTGTTCATGATCTGGTACACAACGTCTAACAATATCATCTACTCCTTCTTTATAAAGATGTGGGTCATCCCGAAAGTAATGTCTTAAATCATAGAATAGTTTTTTTTCTTTTGTTGGTATGTAAAGCTAGGTGGTAAATATTTAGACACAATATAATAAGCATAGTCAGCATAACAAGGAGTATTATGAGAAACATATTGCATCTAACAGCTCATCAGGAAAACTATCACCAATAGGTAGTGGGTCATCAAGAATATTTTCAAGCCTAGACAAGTTATTAGCTATGGGGTTCTCTGCTCCTTCTCTATATGTGATATGTAAATCAAACTCTTGTAGCAAGAGAACCCATCGAATAAGTCTAGGTTTAGCATCTTTCTTTTCATAAGATATTTAATAACAGCATGGTCGGTGTGAACAATTACTTTTGAATCAACAATGTAAGATCTAAATTTATCACAAGCAAACACCACTGCTAAAAAATTCTTTTTTAGTAGTAGCATAATTTTGGTTGAGCACTGTCTAGAGTTTTACTAGCATAATGAATAACATTTAGTTTCTTATCAATTCCTGGTCCTAGAACAACACCAATAGCATAATCACTAGCATCACACATAATTTCAAAAGGCAAGTTCCAATTAGGTGGTTGAACAATAGGTGCAGAAATTAAGGCTTTATTGAGCGTTTCGAAGGCTTCTAAACAATCATCATCAAAAACAAAACAAACATCCTTTTGCAAAAGATTTGTAAGGGGCCAAGAATTTTAGAGAAGTCTTTGATAAATCTCCTATAGAAACCAGCATGACCTAGGAAACTATGAATACCTTGATATCTTTAGGACATGGCATTTTCTTAATTGCATCAACCTTAGCTTTGTCCACCTCAATACCTCTTTCACAAATTTGATGGCCCAAAACAATACCTTCATTAACCATGGAGTGGAACTTCTCCCAATTCAAGACAAGATTTGTTTGCTCGCATCTTTGCAAAACTCGATCAAGATTGCTTCAACAATCATCAAAATACTTTCCATAAATAGAAAATTCATCCATGAAAACCTCAACAATTTTTTCAGAAAAGTCAGAGAATATAGCAGTCATACATCTTTGAAAGGTAGCAGGTGCATTGCATAAACTGAAAGGCATACTTCTATAAGCATAAGTTCCAAAGGGACAAGTAAAGGTGGTCTTTTCTTAACCAGGTTGAGAAACATGTATTTGTGAAAAAACAGAATATCCATCAAGGAAGCAAAAATGTGTGTGCTTAGATAATCTTTCTAGCATTTGATCAATAAAAGGCAGAGGGTAATGATCATTTCTAGTTACTTTGCTTAATTTTCTAAAATAAATTACTGATGGCGGCTTGAAGCTATGTCGGTATTTCCCCAAAGAGGAAGGGATGATGCAGCACAGCAGTGGTAGGTATTTCCCTCAGGTATGAAACCAAGGTTATCGAACCAGTTGGAGAACCAAGCAACACAATGTAAACAACACTTTCACACAAATAACAAATACTCGCAACCCGACATGTAAAAGGGGTTGTCAATCCCTTTCGGGTAGCGACGCCCCAAAAAGGCAAACGGACGTGAATAAAATTGTAGTATATTGATAGATCGAACGCCAAATAAAATAAATAAAAATAAACTGCAGCAAGGTATTTTTTGTATTTTTGGTTTAATAGATCTGAAAATAAAAGCAAATGAAAAGTAGATCGCAAAGGAAAATAATATGAGAAAGAGACCCGGGGGCGTAGGTTTCACTAGTGGCTTCTCTTAAGAAAAATAGCAAACGGTGGGTAAAAAAATTATTGTTGGGCAATTGATAGAACTTCAAATAATCATGACGATATCCAGGCAATGATCATTACATAGGCATCACGTCCAAGATTAGTAGACCGACTCCTGTCTGCATCTACTACTATTACTCCACACATCGACCGCTATCCAGCATGCATCTAGTGTATTAAGTTCATGGAGAAATGGAGTAATTGTAACATCCCAAATTTTTAATTTGGAATGTTATACACTAGATCATCATTGCATATCATATTTTATTGCATTTTGGTTGATCCTAGAAAATTCTACGCAACTCAAGGACCCTTGGAGAGAGTTGGGGATTTCGTTATTTTCATATTTGAGTTCTCTCAAATTTTGAAAATAGGATCATTTGATTTTATGTATTTTATCTTCAATTATTTCTATTATCAAAATATGAGAGAGGGAATAAAATGACTTTCCCAAAATAAAGAAATATTGAGGATTTAATAAAAAAATTCAAATCAAATTTTATTTGGTTTTATTTACTATTTTATTTGAATTTAGGAAAAATGTGCGTTTTTCAAAATTGCATTTAGGCCCCAAATAACTGTTCATCATGTGCGGCTCGATTTTAGAAGCCGGGGAAATTTATTTCGGGATTTTTGGAGTCCGTTTAGTATTCCTTTTTTTCTGAGCGTAACTATTTAAAAAAACGCAACCGACTTACCGGGCCGTGTCCGACCTGGACACTTGGCCCACCCGGCTTTAAATAGCCAGGGAGGCCCGGCCGGACCCCCACCAAACCCTAGCCGCAGCCCCGCCGCCCTAGCCCGCTGCCGCTCGCCGGATCCACTGCCGCCGGAGGTTGACCTCGCCCCCTTTTTTTTGAAAAACCGATCGGTTTTCCGTCGGTTTCGTTCGGTTTTTCTTTAGTTCATTTTTTAATAGATCGGTTTTTCCAGTTTATTTAACTGGCGAGCGTTCGCTCGTTCGTTCATTTTAACGAACGCGTTCATCCTTTAGATCTAGTTAACAAACGTCCATTCGTTAATCTGTTCGTCGTTTTTCTTTTTCTCGGATTAAATCCGCAATTTTTCTGATCGCGATTCCTGATCCGTTTTTCGTTCTAGTATAACTTTTCGCTCGTTTATCGGAATCAGGCGATTCAAGCGCCTGGAGTTTCGTCTCGAAACCCTCTTTCCGTTTAACCAACTCAAACAAGTTTTTGCATCTGTAAAAATTGCCCTAGATCCAGAATAGTAAACGAAGCCTATTTCTTATACCGTTTGTCTTTCGTTGCTTCGTTCGATTTGATTCTTTTTGCCAACTGGATTTCTTAAGTTGAACTTTCTGGTTAGATCTCTTATTCGAGTTTTACCTATGCATTAGTTGAGTACTTATTGTATGCTTGTTTGTTTGTGATAGAGTACCCGGAGTGCGCCGCTTGCTACTTCGAATCGCTAGGTTTCGCGGATCATCAGCAGGGCAAGTAACACTTTGATCATACCTCCTACTACCTAGTTTTATTGCATTAGATCAATCCTCACACATTGCATGATTAGGATCTAATTAAATTGTGGGTTTGGAGAGTAGTTGAGGTAGTACCTATTACCTGTTTATTATCAAACCTTTGGGAGTTACTTCTACGTTGCTTATTATGCTATGCTATGCTAGTAGACGTGGATTGGGTGACTGAAATCCATGATAGATGTGAGATTTTTAAAGTAAGGTTTATCTAAGGTGGCAACTTAAATACACATCTGGGTGGATTGAGGCACTTGGGAATTCCAGCGATTGCCTGTTTTCTTTTGGACCACCACCAAGGCTCAAAGGGATCATGAGATTATTCATCCTAGAAACTTCCGTGTGCAGCCACAAGCTACTATGGGCTCTAGCATAGTTGATTAAGTCATGTGAACTCCTACAGTGGTAGACTAGCAAATGTAGGGGAAAGTAGGTGTAACGGTCTACCCGATCGTAAGGTGCTAGCACTTCTGGAAGACTATGTCTCGGTCATCCGTTTCTCAAACACCATGTAGTGCGAGAAATCAAACGAAGGCGATCGAGTCTTGTGGGACAAAGTGCGCAAACCTCTGCAGAGTGTATAAACTAATCATGGTTAGCCGTGTCCCCGGTTATGGACATCTTGAGTATCTAGTACCTGGATTATCATGTGAATCTCATCATGTTACTCTAAAGTTATTTTTGTTGGGCTTTGTTTAATGATGATGCTTAATTGGGATTGAGAATGCTGTCAACCATTCTCAATGTTTAACAACCACCATGGTAGTTAAATAAAATTTATTCCTTTGCAGTAGGGAAAAATTGGCTTTACGCAAAACTGTAATCATAGTGCTTTCCACCAGCCAAATATGCATGTAGTATAGACTTATTATTCCATTACTCTCTATCTGTTACATTGCCAGCATATTCCATGTGCTGACCCGTTTTGGGCTGCAATGTTAATGTTGCAGACTTTTCAGACGATGATTAAGGCGCTTATAGGCCGTGGTTCTATACTCAGTGATGCCGTTGGAGTTGATGGACTCACTTATCTTCCAAGCCTTCCGATGTTATCGTTATTAGATGGCCTTAAGCCATATTCGTTGTAATAAGTTCTCTTTGAGACTCTCGATGTAATAAGTGTGTGATTGCTACTCTGTTATAAATCCTTCAAGTACTGTATGGTGTCAGCATTACTGATCCAGGGATGACACCTGAGCACAGTGATTGGACCGTTTGAGGTCTGGTCGCTACAAGATGGTATCAGAGCACATGCTGACTATAGGACACGACCACTAAGCAAAAGACCTAGATCACTACTGACTCTCTTCTCATTCTGACCTCTCATCTTTTCTACTCTTTTAGGATGGCGGATGCAAGGAACAAGTTAACACAACCGGATGAAGATACACCCTTTGGACGCCACTTGAAGGAAGTAACTAGATACCTGAACATAGGAGTACCAAGCTTCACCGGAACCCACAACGCCATTCTACCTGAAGAAGAGTGCTGGATGATTCAAGTCCAAGTTCCAGGAAGGACGTTCATACCAGTCACTGAGCCCATAGAGTTTTCTTTTGATGCACCAACTTGGAATCTAGGAAAGAGCATGGCAGCTCACATCGCCATGGGACGCATTGGAGAAGTTTACCGCAATGATCTCAAGGATACTATCTACCAGATTTGTGGGCGTCGAGATGAGCACTGGGAGATGATCAGCACCAGGAAGGATAGGTCAATTGCAGCTTTTATCCAGAAGTTAAACCAGCACATTCGACGTCAGAAGAACCATATGTGTGCCGACATGATAGATCTGAAGAAGGCGAGGACAAGAATCAAGGAACTGGAGGAAGAACTCAAGGCTATGCGTGAAGATTATGAAGAGGAAATCGAAGTACTAGTGGACAAGAATGCCGACTTATCTATGAAGATCGAAATATTTATGGGAGGCCCTACACCAGTAGAGGAAGATGAAGAACCCAAGGAAATTCGCCCCGAAGACTACATCATCATCGACGACACCGACTCAGATCCAGATGATAGCGATGATGACTATGTTGATGAAGCTGGAGCTAATATCATGGAGTCTGCAACCGAAGAATATTTCTAGTAGACCACCCCATCAGTAGTAGTAGTCCCCCATGTTAATATAGTAGTCCAAGCACTTTTGCGATAGTTAGATCGATTGTATGCCCTTGTTGATTGAATGAAGTGAATTGTTTGCTTTTGCCTCATGTGCATAGGGGTAGTGTTTTCTCTTTAGACCCCCTCTATTCTAAAATCTCATCTTTTCTAAACCCTCAGATGCCTCCGAGATGTGACCCCAGATTTACCTTCCCGCCGGAGCTCACTCAATTGATCCAGCAGCAGAACACATTGATGCAGTTGCTAGTCCAGAATCAGAATTAGGGGAACAACAACAACAATCCACCACCACCACCACCTGTTGATCACTTAGCCCATTTTCTTAGGCTGAATCCGCCGGTGTTTTCCAGTAGCACCGAGCCGATAGTAGCATATGATTGGCTCCGCAAGACCACAAGGGAATTAACCACCGCAGGATGCATAGATGCGGAAAAGGTGAAGTTTGCCGCACATCAACTTGAAGGACCCGCAGCATCATGGTGGGAGAATTTCTCAGCCACTTTCCCTGTCGACACTGTCACGTGGGACCAATTTTAGCAAGCTTTTCGTATTGCCCATGTTTCAGCAGGAGCTATGGCCATGAAGAAGCGAGAGTTTCGCAACTTGTGCCAAGGAGGACGGACAGTTGGTCAGTATGTGGAGGACTTTAGTAAGCTAGCATGTTATGCCCCAGATGACGTAGCTACGGATGCAGCTAAGCAGGAGAAATTTCTGGAAGGACTGAATGATGAGTTGAGCATGCAGTTGATGGTAGCAACCTTCAACAACTACCAGGAGTTGGTAGACCGTGCTCTTATGGTCGAAGGGAAGCAGCAGTAGATTGAGACCCGCAAGAGGAAGTATGGACAAGGGAAGTACAATTCAGGAGCTCAGCAGAAGCCACATTTTACCCCTAGACCGGGAGGACATTTTCAGCATACCCATGGAGGAGGTAGCTCGCACAATCACAATGGCACCAAGAATGGTAATGGGAATGGAGGAAGCAATGGCCAGAACCGCACCAACCCATCAACCCCAGCCAAGAGAGACCTGAGCCAAGTCACTTGTTTCAAGTGCCAGAAGACCGGACATTATGCTAATGAATGTCCTGAATCCCAGAATGGAAATGGCAATGGAAGCTCTGGGAAGAAGCTGAACCCTTTCAACAGGGGACAGGTGAACCACGTTAACATGGAGGAGGTTGAAGAGCAGCCGGATGCTGTAATCGGTAAGTCTTTGGTTAAGTCATTTACTACACTCATTCTTTTCGATACTGGTGCATCGCATTCATACATATCAAGGGGATTTGTGGATAAGTATAATCTGCCCACCAAAGTTCTTAGAACACCTATGTTAGTAAGCTCACCAGGAGCGGAGTATATGGCTAGCCAAGGATGTTTTCAAGTGCCATTGAGTATAGGTAGGCATGTGTTTCCCTCAGATTTAATCATTTTGGAACCACAAGGATTGGATGTAATTCTGGGTATGGATTGGCTGCGATGTATGGAGGAAACATCGATTGCGCCAGTAAGTCGATTTTGCTTACCACCCCAGAAGGGAGAAGGATCATGTATGTATCCCGACATGTGCCAAAGAGGACTCAAGTAAATTGTTTAACAGGAGTTGTGCAGGAGGAAGTACCGATAGTGAAGGATTTCCCTGATGTATTTCCAGAAGAGTTGCCAGGCATGCCACCGGATAGAGATATTGAGTTTTTGATTGAGCTTTTGCCAGGCATAGGGCCAATATCTAAAAGACCATACAGGATGCCCGCAAAGGATTTGGAAGAGATTAAGAAGCAGATTAAGGAGTTACTAGATAAAGGATATATTCGCCCAAGTTCTTCACCTTGGGGATCGCCGGTACTTCTAGTGGAGAAGAAGGATGGATCGTTAAGGATGGTTGTTGATTATCGAGGATTGAATGAAGTAACCATCAAGAACAAGTACCCACTACCGATGATCAATGATCTGTTTGATCGATTGCAAGGAGCTAAGGTATTTTCCAAGATCGATCTACGATCAGGGTACCATCAGTTGAAGATTCGAGAACAGAATATACCTAAGATGGCTATTACCACCAGGTATGGGCTGTACGAGTATACCGTTATGTAATTTGGTCTGACTAACACACCCGCATATTTTATGAACATGTTGAGCAAAGTGTTTATGGAGTTTTTGGATAAGTTCATCGTAGTGTTCATCGATGATATCCTGGTTTACTCGAAGAATGAAGAGGAGCATAAGGAGCATTTGCGTTTGGTACTTTGTAAGCTCAGAGAACATCAGTTATATGCCAAGTTTAGCAAATGTGAGTTTTGTTTGAAGGAAGTTGGATTCCTTGGACACGTTATATCTGGAGAAGGTATAGCAGTAGATCCCACCAAGGTTGACACTATGACAAATTGGGAAGCTCCAACAACAGTTGGAGAGATCTGGAGTTTTCTTGGACTCGCGGGATACTACCGGAGATTTATTGAAAAATTCTCGAAGATTGCGAAGCCTATGACGGAGTTGTTGAAGAAGGATACCAAGTTCAAATGGACTGAAGAATGTGAGGCTAGTTTCCAGGAATTGAAGAAACGTCTGGTTACATCACCAGTGTTGATTTTGCCAGATCAGACCAAGGATTATGAGGTGTATTGCGACGCTTCACGTCGAGGACTTGGAGCAATACTTATGTAGGAAGGAAGAGTTGTTTCATATGCGTCACGACAGCTTAAGCCCCATGAGTTGAATTATGCTACGCATGATTTGGAATTAGCAGCCATAGTGCATGCATTGAAAACCTGGAGACACTTTCTCATTGGAAACCATTGTGAGGTTTACACTGATCACAACAGTATTAAGTATATTTTCATGCAAAAGGAGTTGAATCTTAGGCAAAGGAGATGGTTGGATCTCATCAAGGATTATGATATGAGATTGCATTATCACCCTGGAAAGGCTAACGTAGTAGCTGACGCATTGAGCCATAAAAGTCATGTAATGTTGGGGAACGCAGTAATTTCAAAAAATTTCCTACGCACACGCAAGATCATGGTGATGCACAGCAACGAGAGGGGAGAGTGTTGTCTACGTACCAACGCAGACCGACTGCGGAAGCGATCACACAATGTAGAGGAAGTAGTCGTACGTCTTCTTCCCGATCCGACCGATCCAAGCACCGTTACTCCGGCACCTCCGAGTTCTTAGCACACGTTCAGCTCGATGACGTTCCTCGGGCTCCGATCCAGCAAAGCGTCGAGGAAGAGTTCTGTCAGCACGACGGCGTGGTGACGATCTTGATGTACTACCGACGCAGGGCTTCGCCTAAGCACTGTAACGGTATGATCGAGGTGGAATTTGGTGGCAGGGGGCACCGCACACGGTTAAGGAACGATTAACTTGTGTGTCTTGGGGTGCCCCCTGCCCCCGTATATAAAGGCCAGGGGCAGGGGGTTCGGCCGGCTAGGAGGGAGGCGCAGGGGGGAGTCCTACTCCCACCGGGAGTAGGACTCCTCCCCTCCAATCCTATTCCAACTAGGATTCTTGGGGGGAAGGAGAAAGAGGGGGCCGGCCCACCTTTCCTAGTCCTATTAGGACTTGGGAAAGGGGGGGCGCCGGCCAGGTGTGAGCTGCCTCTTCTCTCTTTTCCACTAAGGCCCAATAGGCCCATTTACCTCCCGGGGGGGTTCCGGTAACCCTCCCGGTAATCCGGAAAAATCCCGATTTCACCCGGAACGCTTCCGGTGCCCAAACATAGGCTTCCAATATATCAATCTTTACGTCTCGACCTTTTCGAGACTCCTCGTCATGTCCGTGATCTCATCCGGGACTCCGAACAACCTTCGGTACATCAAAATGCATAAACTCATAATAACTGTCATCGTAACGTTAAGCGTGCGGACCCTACGGTTCGAGAACAATGTAGACATGACCGAGACACGTCTCCGGTCAATAACCAATAGCGGGACCTGGATGCCCATATTGGCTCCTACATATTCTACGAAGATCTTTATCGGTCAGACCGCATAACAACATACGTTGTTCCCTTTGTCATCGGTATGTTACTTGCCCGAGATTCGATCGTCGGTATCCAATACCTAGTTCAATCTCGTTACTGGCAAGTCTCTTTACTCGTTCCGTAATACATCCTCTCATAACTAACATCTTAGTTATTATGCTTGCAAGGCTTATGTGATGTGTATTACCGAGAGGGCCCAGAGATACCTCTCCGACAATCAGAGTGACAAATCCTAATCTCGAAATACGCCAACCCAACATCTACCATTGGAGACACCTGTAGTACTCCTTTATAATCACCCAGTTACGTTGTGACGTTTGGTAGTACCCAAAGTGTTCCTCTGGTAAACGGGAGTTGCATAATCTCATAGTTATAGGAACATGTATAAGTCATGAAAAAAGCAATAGCAACATACTAAACGATCGGGTGCTAAGCTAATGAAATGGGTCATGTCAATCAGATCATTCAACTAATGATGTGACCTCGTTTAATCAAATAACAACTCTTTGTTCATGGTTAGGAAACATAACCATCTTTGATTAACGAGCTAGTCTAGTAGAGGCATACTAGTGACACTCTGTTGGTCTATGTATTCACACATGTATTATGTTTCCGGTTAATACAATTCTAGCATGAATAATAAACATTTATCATGATATAAGGAAATAAATAATAACTTTATTATTGCCTCTAGGGCATATTTCCTTCAGTCTCCCACTTGCACTAGAGTCAATAATCTAGATTACACAGTAATGATTCTAACACCCATGGAGTCTTGGTGTTGATCATGTTTTGCTCGTGGAAGAGGCTTAGTCAACGGGTCTGCAACATTCAGATCCGTATGTATCTTGCAAATCTCTATGTCTCCCACCTGGACCAAATCCCGGATGGAATTGAAGCGTCTCTTGATGTGTTTGGTTCTTTTGTGAAATCTGGATTCCTTTGCCAAGGCAATTGCACCAGTATTGTCACAGAAGATTTTCATTGGACCCGATGCACTAGGTATGACACCTAGATCGGATATGAACTCCTTCATCCAGACTCCTTCGTTCGCTGCTTCCGAAGCAGCTATGTACTCCGCTTCACATGTAGATCCCGCTACGACGCTTTGTTTAGAACTGCACCAACTGACAGCTCCACCGTTTAAAGTAAACACGTATCCGGTTTGCGATTTAGAATCGTCCGGATCAGTGTCAAAGCTTGCATCAACGTAACCTCTTACGGTGAGCTCTTTGTCACCTCCATATACGAGAAACATATCCTTAGTCCTTTTCAGGTATTTCAGGATGTTCTTGACCGCTGTCCAGTGATCCACTCCTGGATTACTTTGGTACCTCCCTGCTAAACTTATAGCAAGGCACACATCAGGTCTGGTACACAGCATTGCATACATGATAGAGCCTATGGCTGAAGCATAGGGAACATCTTTCATTTTCTCTCTATCTTCTGCAGTGGTCGGGCATTGAGTCTGACTCAACTTCACACCTTGTAATATAGGCAAGAACCCTTTCTTTGCTTGATCCATTTTGAACTTCTTCAAAATCTTGTCAAGGTATGTGCTTTGTGAAAGTCCAATTAAGCGTTTTGATCTATCTCTATAGATTTTTATGCCTAATATGTAAGCAGCTTCCCCGAGGTCTTTCATCGAAAAACTTTTATTCAAGTATCCCTTTATGCTATCCAGAAATTCTATATCATTTCCAATGAGTAATATGTCATCCACATATAATATCAGAAATGCTACAGAGCTCCCACTCACTTTCTTGTAAATACAGGCTTCTCCAAAAGTCTGTATAAACCCAAATGCTTTGATCACACTATCAAAGCGTTTATTCCAACTCCGAGATGCTTGCACCAGTCCATAAATGGATCGCCGGAGTTTGCATACTTTGTTAGCTCCCTTTGGATCGACAAAACCTTCTGGTTGCATCATATACAACTCTTCTTCTAGAAATCCATTCAGGAATGCGGTTTTTACATCCATTTGCCAAATTTCATAATCATAAAATGCGGCAATTGCTAACATGATTCTGACAGACTTAAGCATCGCTACGGGTGAGAAAGTCTCATCGTAGTCAACTCCTTGAACTTGTCGAAAACCTTTTGCGACAAGTCGAGCTTTGTAGACAGTAACATTACCATCAGCGTCAGTCTTTTTCTTAAAGATCCATTTATTCTCAATTGCTTGCCGATCATCGGGCAAGTCAACCAAAGTCCATACTTTGTTCTCATACATGGATCCCATCTCAGATTTCATGGCTTCAAGCCACTTTGCGGAATCTGGGCTCACCATCGCTTCTTCATAGTTCGTAGGATCATCATGATCTAGTAGCATGACTTCCAGAACAGGATTACCGTACCACTCTGGTGCGGATCTTACTCTGGTTGATCTACGAGGTACAGTATTATCTTGATCTAAAGTTTCATGATCATCATCATTAACTTCTTCTCTTATTGGTGTAGGTCTCACAGAAACAGTTTTCTGTGATGTACTATTTCCCAATAACGGAGTAGGTACAGTTACCTCGTCAAGTTCTACTTTCCTCCCACTCACTTCTTTCGAGAGAAACTCCTTCTCCAGAAAGTTTTCGATTTTAGCAACAAAAGTCTTGCCTTCGGATCTGTGATAGAAGGTGTATCCAATAGTTTCCTTTGGATATCCTATGAAGACACACTTCTCCGATTTGGGTTCGAGCTTATCAGGTTGAAGCTTTTTCACATAAGCATCGCAGCCCCAAACTTTAAGAAACGACAACTTTGGTTTCTTGCCAAACCATAGTTCATAAGGCGTCGTCTCAACGGATTTAGATGGTGCCCTATTTAACGTGAATGCGGCCGTCTCTAAAGCATAACCCCAAAATGATAGCGGTAAATCAGTAAGAGACATCATAGATCGCACCATATCTAGTAAAGTACGATTACGACGTTTGGACACACCATTACGTTGTGGTGTTCCGGGTGGCGTGAGTTGCGAAACTATTCCACAATTTTTCAAATGTACACCAAACTCGTAACTCAAATATTCTCCTCCACGATCAGATCGTAGAAACTTTATTTTCTTGTTACGATGATTTTCAACTTCACTCTGAAATTCCTTGAACTTTTCAAATGTTTCAGACTTATGTTTCATTAAGTAGATATATCCATATCTGCTTAAATCATCTGTGAAGGTGAGAAAATAACGATATCCGCCATGAGCCTCAATATTCATCGGACCACATACATCGGTATGTATGATTTCCAATAAATCTGTTGCTCTCTCCATAGTACCGGAGAACGGTGTTTTAGTCATCTTGCCCATGAGGCACGGTTCGCAAGTACCAAGTGATTCATAATCAAGTGGTTCCAAAAGCCCATCAGTATGGAGTTTCTTCATGCGCTTTACACCGATACGACCTAAACGGCAGTGCCACAAATAAGTTGCACTATCATTATCAACTCTGCATCTTTTGGTTTCAACATTATGAATATGTGTATTACTACTATCGAGATTCAATAAGAATAGACCACTTTTCAAGGGTGCATGACCATAAAAGATATTACTCATATAAATAGAACAACCATTATTCTCTGATTTAAATGAATAACCGTCTCGCATCAAACAAGATCCAGATATAATGTTCATGCTCAACGCTGGCACCAAATAACAATTATTTAGGTCTAATATTAATCCCGAAGGTAGATGTAGAGGTAGCGTGCCGACCGCGATCACATCGACTTTGGAACCGTTTCCCACGCGCATCGTCACCTCGTCCTTTGCCAGTGTCCGCTTATTCTGTAGTCCCTGTTTCGAGTTGCAAATATTAGCAACAGAACCAGTATCAAATACCCAGGTGCTACTGCGAGCATTAGTAAGGTACACATCAATAACATGTATATCACATATACCTTTGTTCACCTTGCCATCCTTCTTATCCGCCAAATACTTGGGGCAGTTCCGCTTCCAGTGACCAGTCTGCTTGCAGTAGAAGCACTCAGTTTCAGGCTTAGGTCCAGACTTGGGTTTCTTCTCTTGAGCAGCAACTTGCTTGCCGTTCTTCTTGAAGTTCCCTTTCTTCTTCCCTTTGCCCTTTTTCTTGAAACTAGTGGTTTTGTTAACCATCAACACTTGATGCTCCTTCTTGATTTCTACCTCCGCAGCTTTTAGCATAGCGAAGAGCTCGGGAATAGTCTTGTTCATCCCTTGCATATTATAGTTCATCACAAAGCTCTTGTAGCTTGGTGGCAGTGATTGGAGAATTCTGTCAATGACGCAATCATTCGGAAGTGTAACTCCCAATTGAATCAAGTGATTATTATACCCAGACATTTTGAGTATATGCTCACTGACAGAACTGTTCTCCTCCATTTTGCAGCTATAGAACTTATTGGAGACTTCATATCTCTCAATCCGGGCATTTGCTTGAAATATTAACTTCAACTCCTGGAACATCTCATATGCTCCATGACGTTCAAAACGTCGTTGAAGTCCCGGTTCTAAGCCGTAAAGCATGGCACACTAAACTATTGAGTAGTCATCAGCTTTGCTCTGCCAGACGTTCATAACTTCTGGTGTTGCTCTTGTAGCAGGCCTGGCACTTAGCGGTGCTTCCAGGACGTAATTCTTCTGTGCAGCAATGAGGATAATCCTCAGGTTACGGACCCAGTCCGTATAATTGCTACCATCATCTTTCAACTTAGCTTTCTCAAGGAACGCATTAAAATTCAACGGAACAACAGCACGAGCCATCTATCTACAATCAACATAAACAAGCAAGATACTATCAGGTACTAAGTTCATGATAATTTTTATGTTCAGTTAATTTACTTAAGAACTCCCACTTAGATAGACATCCCTCTAATCCTCTAAGTGATTACGTGATCCAAATCAACTAAACCATAACCGATCATCACATGAGATGGAGTAGTTTTCAATGGTGAACATCAATATGTTGATCATATCTACTATATGATTCACGCTCGACCTTTCGGTCTCCGTGTTCCGAGGCCATATCTGTATATGCTTGGCTCGTCAAGTATAACCTGAGTATTCCGCGTGTGCAACTGTTTTGCACCCGTTGTATTTGAACGTAGAGCCTATCACACCCGATCATCACGTGGTGTCTCAGCACGAAGAACTTTTGCAACGGTGCATACTCAGGGAGAACACTTCTTGATAATTTAGTGAGAGATCATCTTATAATGCTACCGTCAATCAAAGCAAGATAAGATGCATAAAAGGATAAACATCACATGCAATCAATATAAGTGATATGATATGGCCATCATCATCTTGTGCTTTGTGATCTCCATCTCCGAAGCATCGTCATGATCATCATCGTCACCGGTGCAACACCTTGATCTCCATCGTAGCATCGTTGTCATCTCGCCAATCTTATGCTTCCACGACTATCACTACCGCTTAGTAATAAAGTAAAGCATTACATCACGATTGCATTGCATACAATAAAGCGACAACCATATGGCTCCTGCCAGTTGCCGATAACTCGGTTACAAAACATGATCATCTCATACAATAAAATCAGCATCATGCTTTGACCATATCACATCACAACATGCCCTGCAAAAACAAGTTAGACGTTCTCTACTTTGTTGTTGCAAGTTTTACGTGGCTGCTACGGGCTTAAGTAAGAACTCATCTCACCTACGCATCAAAACCACAACGATAGTTCGTCAAATAGACTCCGTTTTAACCTTCTCAAGGACCGGGCGTAGTCACACTTGGTTCAACTAAGGTTGGAGAGACAGTCTTCCGCAAGCCATCTGTGTGCATAGCACGTCGAGGGAACCGGTCTCGCGTAAGAGTACGCGTAAGGTTGGTCCGGATCGTCTCATCCAACAATACCGCCGAACCAAAGTATGACATGCTGGTAGGCAGTATGACTTGTATCGCCCACAACTCACTTGTGTTCTACTCGTGCAAAAAACATCAAACCATAAAAACCTAGGCTCGGATGCCACTGTTGGGGAACGCAGTAATTTCAAAAAATTTCCTACGCACACGCAAGATCATGGTGATGCACAGCAACGAGAGGGGAGAGTGTTGTCTACGTACCAACGCAGACCGACTGCGGAAGCGATCACACAATGTAGAGGAAGTAGCCGTACGTCTTCTTCCCGATCCGATCGATCCAAGCACCGTTACTCCGGCACCTCCGAGTTCTTAGCACACGTTCAGCTCGATGACGTTCCTCGGGCTCCGATCCAGCAAAGCGTCGAGGAAGAGTTCTGTCAGCACGACGGCGTGGTGACGATCTTGATGTACTACCGACGCAGGGCTTCGCCTAAGCACTGTAACGGTATGATCGAGGTGGAATTTGGTGGCAGGGGGCACCGCACACGGTTAAGGAACGATTAACTTGTGTGTCTTGGGGTGCCCCCTGCCCCCGTATATAAAGGCCAGGGGCAGGGGGTTCGGCCGGCTAGGAGGGAGGCGCAGGGGGGAGTTCTACTCCCACCGGGAGTAGGACTCCTCCCCTCCAATCCTATTCCAACTAGGATTCTTGGGGGGGAGGAGAAAGAGGGGGCCGGCCCACCTTTCCTAGTCCTATTAGGACTTGGGAAAGGGGGGGCGCCGGCCAGGTGTGAGCTGCCTCTTCTCTCTTTTCCACTAAGGCCCAATAGGCCCATTTACCTCCCGGGGGGGTTCCGGTAACCCTCCCGGTAATCCGGAAAAATCCCGATTTCACCCGGAACGCTTCCGGTGCCCAAACATAGGCTTCCAATATATCAATCTTTACGTCTCGACCTTTTCGAGACTCCTCGTCATGTCCGTGATCTCATCCGGGACTCCGAACAACCTTCGGTACATCAAAATGCATAAACTCATAATAACTGTCATCGTAACGTTAAGCGTGCGGACCCTACGGTTCGAGAACAATGTAGACATGACCGAGACACGTCTCCGGTCAATAACCAATAGCGGGACCTGGATGCCCATATTGGCTCCTACATATTCTACGAAGATCTTTATCGGTCAGACCGCATAACAACATACGTTGTTCCCTTTGTCATCGGTATGTTACTTGCCCGAGATTCGATCGTCGGTATCCAATACCTAGTTCAATCTCATTACTGGCAAGTCTCTTTACTCGTTCCGTAATACATCCTCTCATAACTAACATCTTAGTTATTATGCTTGCAAGGCTTATGTGATGTGTATTACCGAGAGGGCCCAGAGATACCTCTCCGACAATCAGAGTGACAAATCCTAATCTCGAAATACGCCAACCCAACATCTACCATTGGAGACACCTGTAGTACTCCTTTATAATCACCCAGTTACGTTGTGACGTTTGGTAGTACCCAAAGTGTTCCTCTGGTAAACGGGAGTTGCATAATCTCATAGTTATAGGAACATGTATAAGTCATGAAAAAAGCAATAGCAACATACTAAACGATCGGGTGCTAAGCTAATGAAATGGGTCATGTCAATCAGATCATTCAACTAATGATGTGACCTCGTTTAATCAAATAACAACTCTTTGTTCATGGTTAGGAAACATAACCATCTTTGATTAACGAGCTAGTCTAGTAGAGGCATACTAGTGACACTCTGTTGGTCTATGTATTCACACATGTATTATGTTTCCGGTTAATACAATTCTAGCATGAATAATAAACATTTATCATGATATAAGGAAATAAATAATAACTTTATTATTGCCTCTAGGGCATATTTCCTTCATGTCAATACCCTAATGATAGGAGATTTACCAAGGGAGTTAGCCGAAAATCTTCGTGAGCTATGTTTGGAGATAGTTCCGAGAGGCTATGTAGCAGCATTGGAGATTCGGTCTACTTTGATGGATATGATCAGAGAAGCCCAGAAGACTGACAAGGAGATTGCTTCCATTAAGGAGAAAATAAGCAAAGGGAAAGCTAAAGGATTTCGTGAGGATGAGCACGACACCTTATGGTTTGAAGACCGTGTTTATGTGCCTAATGACCCAGAGATCAGGAAGTTAATTCTGCAAGAGGCCCATGATTCACCATATTCGATTCACCCATGAAATACCAAGATGTATTTGGATTTGAAGGATATTTTCTGGTGGACCGGAATGAAGAAGGATATTGAGGAGTATGTAGCAGTTTGTGATGTATGTCAGAGAGTAAAGGCAGAGCATCAGAAGCTAGCCGGATTGCTACAACCATTGCCAATACCCTAATGGAAGTGGGATATGCCAGGCATGGATTTTATTGCAGGATTGCCCAGAACTCGTTCAGGCCATGACTCGATTGGGGTTGTAGTCGATCGTTTGACAAAGGTAGCTCATTTCATTCCAGTGAAGACTACCTATACCAGTGCTAAGTTAGCAAAGATATACATGACCAGAATCGTATGTCTGCATGGTGTTCCAAGGAGGATTGTATCGGATAGAGGAACCCAGTTTACCTCAAAGTTCTGGAATCAGTTGCATGAAACTTTGGGTACCAGGCTAGAGTTCAGTACAGCTTTCCATCCATAGATAGATGCGCACACCGAGAGAGTCAATCAGATTTTGGAGGATATGCTGAGAGCTTGTGCGCTAGATTACGGATCTAGTTGGGACGAGAATTTACCATACGCAGAGTTCTCTTATAACAACAGTTATCAGTCTAGTTTGATGATGGCCCCTTTTGAAGCCTTGTACGGAAGGAGGTGCAGGACCCCATTGTCATGGGATGAAGTTGGAGATCGCCAGCTGTTTGGACCGGATCTGATTAAGGAGTCTGAACGGAAAGTAAAATTGATTCGCGATAGGCTCAAGGTAGCCCAATCAAGGCAGAAGAGCTATGCAGATTCTAAATGCAAGGAGATAGTTTACGAAGTTGGAGACCGAGTTTATCTTCGAGTATCTCCACTTCGAGGAATTAAGCGCTTTGGAGTTAAGGGAAAGTTAGCGCCACGTTTTGTAGGACCATACAAAGTTTTGGAGCGTATGGGGGAAGTAGCCTACAAGTTGGAATTACCTGAAGGATTGTCAGGAGTTCACGATGTATTCCACGTTTCCCAGTTGAAGATGTGCCATGCAGAGATGGCTGATATACCACTGAGAGACACAGTGCCACTGGAAGCGATTCAGTTAGACAGTGATTTGACCTATGAGGAGAAACCAGTTAAGATTCTTGAGTATGCCAGCCGAGTCACCCGCAGCAAGGTTATCAAGTTTTGCAAAGTTTAGTGGAGCCACCACACGAAGGATGAAGCCACCTGGGAACGACAGGAAGATTTGCTGAAGGACCACCCTCACCTATTTCCTAGCCAACCCGAATCTCGAGGGCGAGATTCATCTTAAGTGGGGTAGGTTTGTAACATCCCAAATTTTCAATTTGGAATGTTATACACTAGATCATCAATGCATATCATATTTTATTGCATTTGGTTGATCCTAGAAATTCTACGCGACTCAAGGACCCTCGGAGAGAGTTGGGGATTTCGTTATTTTCATATTTGAGTTTTCTCAAAATTTGAAAATAGGATCATTTGATTTTCTTTATTTTATCTTCGATTATTTCTATTATCAAAATATGAGAGAGGGAATAAAATGGCTTTCCCAAAATAAAGAAATATTGAGGATTTAATAAAAAATCAAATAAGGTTTTATTCTTGAGTTTTTCATGGTTTTATTTGAATTTAGGAAAAATTGCACATTTTCAAAAATTGCATTTAGGGCCAAGAAAATGTTCATCCTGATCTAAATATTTTATTTAGACGGTGAAAATTTGTTTTGGCAATTTTAGATTTTTATTTATTTTTTAGAATTGTTCTTAGTTTCGGCGAAATTGTTTAAAAGAAAAAACCCCGCCCCCGACTCGGCCAAGGGCCCAACTGAGCCAGGCTGGCCCAGCCGCCGCCGCTTCCCGCTCGAGTAGCCACCGGACTCGGGAGGAGTCCGAGCCGGAGCTGCCTCGCCGCCGCCCGACCCCCTCCCCAAGTCAGCCCCCTCCTCCTCTTAAATAGCCGCCCCGCCGCCGCCGTCCCGCACCGCAGCCCGCCCCCGCAGCCTGCGCTGCTGCCGCCGCCCCGCCGAACGCCGTTGTCGCCGCCGCTGCTGTGCCGCCCCGCCCCCCCCCCCCCCCCCCCCCCCGCGTCGCCACCGACGCCGCCCGGAGCCCCGGCGGAGTTTGGCCAGAGCCCGAGCCGAGGTAGCGGCCCCGCCGCCCGGTTTTTTTTTTGAGAAACCGTTTCGTTTTTTAGAAAACCCTAGTTTTCTTTTTTTTTAAATAGATCAGTTTTTTCCGGTTTATTTATTTAGCGAGCGTTCACTTGTTCGTTCGTTTTAACGAACGCGTTTATCTTTTAGTTCCAGATAATGAACGTTTGTTCGTTAATCTGTTCGTCATTTTTCTTTTTCTCAGATTAAATCCGCGATTTTTCTGATCGTGATTCCTGATCCAATTTTCGTTTTAGTTTATCTTTTCGCTCGTTTATCGAAACCAGGCGATTCAAGCGCCTGGAGTTTCGTCTCGAAACCCTCTTTCCGTTTAACCAACTCAAACAAGTTTTTGCCTCTGTAAAACTTGACCTAGATCCAGAATAGTAAGCGAAGCTTGTTTCTTTTGCCGTTTGTCTTTTGTTGCTTCGTCCGATTTGATTCTTTTTGCAAACCGGAGTTCTTAAGTTGAACTATCTGGTTAGTTCTCTTATTTGAGTTTTACCTATGCATTAGTCGAGTACTTATTGTATGCTTGTTTGTTTGCGCTAGAGTACCCGGAGTGCACCACTTGTTACTTCGAATCACTAGGTTTTGCGGATCATCGGCACGGCAAGTAACACTTTGATCATACTTCCTATTACCCATTTTTATTGCATTAGATCAATCCTCACACATTGCATGATTAGGATCTAATTAAATTGTGGGTTTGGGAAGTAGATGAGGTAGTACCTATTACCTGTTTTATCATCAAACCCTTGGGAGTTACTTCCACATTTGCTTGTTATGCCATGCTATGCTAGTAGACGTGGATTGGGTGAGTGTATCCATGACAGATGTGAGATTGTTAAATTAATGGTTTACTTAAGGTGGCAACCTAAACACACATCTGGGTGGATTGAGGCACCTGGGTATTCCAGCGATTGCCTGTTTTTCTTTTGGACCGCCACCTAGGCTCAAAGGGATCATGAGATTATTCATACTATAAACTTCCGTGTGCAGCCACAAGCTACTATGGGCTCTAGAATAGTTAACTAAGTCGGGCGAACTCTTATACTGGTAGACTAGCAGATGTAGGGGATGTAGGTTGGTACGGTCTACCCGTTTGTAAGGTGCTAGCGCTTCTGAAAGACTATGTCTCGGTCATCCGTTTCTCAAACACCATGTAGTGCGAGAATCCCAACGGAGGAGATCGAGTCTTGTGGGGAAAAGTGCGCAAACCTCTGCAGAGTGTATAAACTAATCATGGTTAGCCGTGTCCCCGGTTATGGACATCTTGAGTATCTAGTACTTGGATTATCGTGTGAATCTCATCATGTTACTCTAATTAATATTGTTGGGTTTTTAATGATGATGTTTAATTGGGATTGAGAATGATGTCAACCATTCTCAATGTTTAACAACTACCATGATAGTTAAATAAAATTTATTCCTTTGTAGTAGGGAAAAATTGGCTTTACGCAAAACTATAACCATAGAGCTTTCCACCAGCCAAATATGCATGTAGTATAGCCTTATTCTTTCATTGCTCTCTATGTGTTACATTGCCAGCATATTCCATGTGCTGACCCGTTTCGGGCTGCAAAGTTCATGTTGCAGACTTCTCAGACAACGAGTAAGGTGCCTTTTAGGTCGTGGTTCTATACTCAGTGATGCCGTTGGAGTTGATGGACCCACTTATCTTCCAAGCCTTCCGCTGTTATCGTTATTAGATGGCCTTAAGCCATATTTATTGTAATAAGTTCTCTTTTGAGACACTCGATGTAATAAGTGTGTGATTGCTACTCTGTTATAAATCCTTCAAGTACTGTGTGGTGTCAGCATTACTGATCCAGGGATGACACCTGAGCACAGAGATTGGACCGTTTGAGGTCTGGTCGCTACAAGATGGTATCAGAGCACACGCTGACTGTAGGACACGACCACTAAGCTAAAGCCCTAGATCACTACTCACTCTTCTCATTCTGACTCCTCATCTTTTCTACTCTTTTAGGATGGTGGATGCAAGGAACAAGTTCACGCAACCGAATGAAGATACACCCTTTGGACGTCATGTGAAGGAAGTCACTAGATGTCTGAACATAGGAGTACCAAGCTTCACCAGAACCTACAACGCCACTTTACCTGAAGAAGAACGCTGGATGATTGAAGTTCAAGTTCCAGGAAGGACGTTCATGCTAGTCACCGAGCCCATAGAGTTTTCCTTTGATGCACCAACCTGGAGTCTAGGAAAGAGCATGGCAGCCCACATCGCCATGAGACGCATTAGAGAAGTTTACCGCAATGTCCTCAAGGATACTATCTACCAGATTTGTGGGCACCGAGATGAGCACTGGGAGATGATTAGCACCAGGAAGGATAGATCAATTGCAGCTTTTATCCAGGAGTTAAACCAGCACATATTCACCTCAAGGGTGAGGTCGACAATAATAACTCATGCTACCCATATTCAACTGGACATACGTGCCTAGATCTTTCCTTGCCACATGATGCTTGCCAAAGGAGAAAATAAAAAAAGATAGAGAGAGAAAAACTTTGACTCTTTGCATAAAAGTAAATACATAAAAGTAAAAGATAGGCCCTTCGCAGAGGGAAGCAGAGCTTGCCATGCACTTATTTGTTTGTATGCTCAACCCCTTAGTGCAAAAGAACATCACGTTATGTTGCCCCTTATGATATCAACCTTTATTATGCGGTCTGTCGCTTTTATTCTTTGCTATCACAAGTTCGTACAATGCTCAATTTTCTCTTACACTAAATGATCGAACACTTCTAGAAGCAATTTTTATTGCCTTATTGCACTGATGACAACTTTCTTTAGGGATCTTGCTCAATCCCTATGTAGGTATGGTGGACTCTTGAAAATAAGATTCGGGTTTAAGGGTTTTTGGATGCACAAGTAGTATCACTACTTGGTGCGGAATTTTTGGCTAGCAAAGATGGGGGGCAAGCACCACATGTTAAAGGATCTATGACAATATAACTTCTATGTGAATATGAGCAAACATAAATCATTACGTTATCTTCCTTGTCTAACGTCAACAATTTTGGCATATAATATTTTGATGGGGGCTCACAATCACAAAATATTTCTAGGATAGTGTATTTATATGTGAATCTTCTCTTCCCTTATTAATTCTTTCATGAGTTGCATCATTGACCAATGCTATGTTTATCAATCTCAAATAAAATTTTCTACTTATACTTTTCCTTATGTGGTGTCATTACCTACCATAAGATTAGCATATGATGTTTTTCATTTATTTCCTTTCTTTTTATTGAAACATGAAAGTAAAGAAAGCAAAAATTCAAACTGAACTTTATTATATATCTCGCACATGATTACAAGGATAGATCGCTAAGCAAACTCTCGAAAAGAAAGGATCAAACTAAACTTAGTCGTCTAAAGCAAAATATAACTAATGATCGAACTAAAATAAGTAAAGGCAAAATATAGTGGGGGTGATATGATACCGGGGCACCTCCCCAAGCTTGGCGGAAGCCAAGGGGAGTGCCCATACCCGATACTCAATTTTCTTTAGGTGATGAAGAAGGTGGTGGTGATGAAGTAGCAACGTTTTCCAATATAACCATGAGTAGATCCCTCAACCCTTGAATCTCCCGAAGGGCTCGATGAAGTAACGCAGTGTTTTCCTCACTTCAGCCATTATGTGTTTCCTTTCCGGGCCCCAGGGGTTTGTTCCTGCATTGCTTTCTCTTGGGCGAGATATGTCCCAATTGGATGGTATGTGCACACGAGGAGTATTCTCGAACCCATAATTGTGAATAAAATTGTGAAAATTGTTACGATGTAACCTATGTAAAGGCCTCTTGGTGGAAGTCCTTCATGCACTTCGAGGCTCTCTAGATTGTTTGATGATCTCATAGCTTGATGAGGATTAGGATGAGTGAAAATGCCATCCAATGTGCCTTTCTCGGAAGCCGGAGGGTGAACCCCAAAAGGATGTTCCTCTCCTTCATCCATAGCAACCTCTTAAGCTTCCTCTCTCCTTAGATCCTCAGAAACCAACCATGCGCCTTCTTCTCCGTTGTTGGAAGGTGAGGAAGACATGATGCTGGCCTAGCTGAATCTGTCAGAAAACAACAAGGAAAAAATAGAAGATTTCTCCAGGATACGGCGGTCAATAGGTTCATGGGGTATATAAAGATTTTTTATCTTGGGGACCAAGCAAACAGAAGAAAAACGGAGTCCAAAAGGTACCTGAGGTGGTCACAACCCACCTGGGCGCCCCTGGCAAGCCAGGCGTGCCCTAGTATCTTGTGCCCACCAGGGTCACTTTCCCGGTAGTTTCTTATTTTCCTAATTTTTGTTATTTTCCAAAACAGACAGAAAATATTTTTGCAGATTTTTCAGAGTCCGTTTACTTACTGTATCACGTACCCCCTCTTTTCCACGATTCTGAAGTGTTCCGGAAGGTCTCTTTTATATGTCTTCCAGTGTCATAGTTTCGATAATATTGCTTTCAACATTAATGGGCGTACCCCAGTCAAAAAAACATTAATGGGCGTACCTGAGATATAATGTTTTATTCTTTGCCCATTAGCAACCTTCGGGTTAGTGCCTTCGGCATTATTTATTTTGATAGCTCCAAATCGACAAACCTCCTCGATAACATAGGGTCCTTCCCATTTGGAGAGGAGTTTTCCTGCAAAGAATCTAAAATGACAGTTGTACAAAATAACATATTCTCCAACGTTGAACTCATGCTTTTGGATTCTTTTATCATGCCATCTTTTAGCCTTTTCTTTAAATAAGTTGGCATTTTCGTAAGCTTGGGTTCTCCATTCATCTAATGAGCTAATATCTGATACGTCTCCAACGTATCTATAATTTTTTTATTGTTCCATGCTATTATATTATCTGTTTTGGATGTTTAATGGGCTTTAATATGCTCTTTTATATTATTTTTGGGACTAACATATTAACCGGAGGCCCAGTGCCAGTTTTTTTTTGCCTATTTTAGTGTTTCACAGAAAAGGAATACCAAACGGAATCCAAACGGAATGAAACCTTCGCGATGATCTTTCTTGGACCGAAAGCAAACCAGAAGACTTGTAGTTGAAATCTAGAACTCCGTGAGGCGGCCACGAGGCAGGAGGGCGTTCCCAGGGGGGTAGGTGCACCCACCACCCTCGTGGGCCCAATGAAGCTCCACTGACGTACTTCTTTCTCCTATATATACTCTTATACCCAAGATCGATCGCAGGGAGCCACGAAACCACATTTCCACCGCCACAACCTTCTGCACCCGTGATATCCCATCTTGGGGCCTTTTCCGACGATCTGCCAGAGGGGGAATCGATCACGGAGGGCTTCTACATCAACACCATAGCCTCTCCGATGAAGCGTGAGTAGTTTACCACAGACCTTCGGGTCCATAGTTATTAGCTAGATGGCTTCTTCTCTCTCTTTGATTCTCAATACAAAGTTCTCCTCGATGTTCTTGGAGATCTATTTGATGTAATACTCTTTTGCGGTGTGTTTGCTGAGATCCGATGAATTGTGGGTTTATGAACATGATTATCTATGAATATTATTTGGTTCTTCTCTGAATTCTTATATGCATGGTTTGATATCTTTGCAAGTCACTTCGAATTATCGGTTTAGTTTGGCCTACTAGATTGATCTTTCTTGCAATGGGAGAAGTGCTTAGCTTTGGGTTCAATCTTGCGGTGTCGTTTCCCAGTGACAGTAGGGGCAGCAAGGCATGTATTGTATTGTTTCCATCGAGGATAAAAAGATGGGGTTTATATCATATTGCTTGAGTTTGTGCCTCTACATCATGTCATCTTGCTTAATGTGTTACTCTGTTCTTATGAACTTAATACTCTAGATGCATGCTGGATAGCGATCGATGTGTGGAGTAATAGTAGTAGATGCATAATCGTTTCGATCTACTTGACACGGACGTGATGCCTATATATTCTCATAACTATGCGCTTTTCTATCAATTGCTCGGCAGTAATTTGTTCACCCACCGTAATACATGCTATCTTGAGAGAAGCCACTAGTGAAACCTATGGCCCCCGGGTCCCTTTCTAATTATATTGCATCTCTTTTATTTACATCGCATCTTGTTTACTATGTTGCAATCTTTACTTTCCAATCTATACAACAAAAATACCAAAAATATTTACTTTACTATCTTTATCAGATCTCACTTTTGCGAGTGACCGTGAAGGGATTGACAACCCCTTTATCACGTTGGTTGCAAGGTTCTTGATTGTTTGTGCAGGTACTAGGTGACTTGTGCGTTGTCTCCTACTGGATTGATACCTTGGTTCTCAAAACTGAGGGAAATACTTACGCTAGTTTGCTGCATCACCCTTTCCTCTTCAAGGGAAAACCAATGCATGCTCAAGAGGTAGCAATAAGGATTTATGGCGCCGTTGCCGGGGAGATCTACGCCAAGTCAATTCATACCAAGTACCCATCATAAACTTTTCTCCCTAGCATTACATTATTTGCCATTTGCCTCTCGTTTTCCTCTCCCCCACTTCACCCTTGCCTTTTCTTCGCCCCTCTTTCGTTCGTCTCTTTTTCACTTGCTTCTTGTGTGCTTGTGTGTTGGATTGATTGTTTTTCACGATGGCTCAAGATAATACCAAATTGTGTGACTTTTCCAATACCAACAACAATGATTTTATTAGCACTCTGATTGCTCCTACTACTGATGCTGAATCTTGTGAAATTAATACCGCTTTGTTGAATCTTGTTATGAAAGATCAATTTTCCGGCCTTCCTAGTGAAGATGCCGCTACCCATCTAAACAACTTTGTTGATTTGTGTGATATGCAAAAGAAGAAAGATGTGGATAATGATATTTTTAAATTGAAGCTATTTTTGTTTTTGCTTAGAGATCATGCTAATACTTGGTTCTCTTCTTTGCCTAAAAATAGTATTGATTCTTGGAATAAGTGCCAAGATGCTTTTATATCTAAGTATTTTCCTTCCGCTAAGATCATCTCCCTTAGGAACGATATTATGAATTTTAAGCAACTTGATCATGATCATGTTGCACAAGCTTGGGAGAGGATAAAATTAATGATACGTAATTGCCCTACTCATGGTTTGACTTTGTGGATGATTATACAAAAAATTTATGCCGGATTGAATTTTGCTTCTAGAAATCTTTTAGATTCGGCCGCAGGAGGCACTTTCATGGAAATCACTTTAGGAGAAGCTACTAAACTCCTAGACAATATTATGGTTAATTATTCTCAATGGCACACCAAAAGATCTACTAGTAAAAAAGTTCATGCGATTGAAGAGATTAATGTTTTGAGTGGAAAGATGGATGAACTTATGAAATTGTTTGCTAATAAAAGTGTTTCTTCCGATCCTAATGATATGCCTTTTTCCACTTTGATTGAGAATAATAATGAATCTATGGATGTGATTTTGTTGGTAGGAACAATTTTGGTAACAACGCGTATAGAGGAAATTTTAATTCTAGGTCATTTCTTAGTAATTCCTCTAATAATTATGGTGACACCTACAACAACTCTTATGGAAATTTTAATAAGATGCCCTCTGATTTTGAGATTAGTATTAAAGAATTTATGAGTTTGCAAGAGAATTTCAATGCTCTGGTTGAAGAAAAATTGCTTAAGATTGATGAGTTGGCTAGGAACGTGAATAGAATTTCTCTTGATGTTGATTCTTTGAAACATAGATCTATTCCACCCAAGCATGACATCAATGAGTCTCTCAAAGCCATGAGAATTTCCATTGATGAGTGCAAAGAAAGAACCTCTAGGATGCGTGCTAAAAAAGATTGCTTTGTGAACGCGTGTTCTTCTTGTTTTCATGTAAATAATGATGAATATCTAAAAGTGATTGATGTGTCTCCTATTAAATGTTTGTTTTCCAATATGAATCTTGATAAAGACGGGACTGGAGATGATTCAACTTTAGTTAAAAGGCGTCCCAATGATTCGGAGTTTTTAGATCTTGATGCAAAAATTAATAAAAGTGGGATTGAAGAGGTCAAAACTTTACATAGCAATGAACCCACTATTTTGGATTTCAAGGAATTTAATTATGATAATTGCTCTTTTATAGATTGTATTTCCTTGTTGCAATCCATTTTAAATTCTCCTCATGCTTATAATCAAAATAAAGCTTTTACTAAACATATCGTTGACGCTTTAATGCAATCTTATGAAGAAAAGCTTGAACTAGAAGTTTCTATCCCTAGAAACTTTATGATGAGTGGGAACCTACTATTAAAATTAAGATTAAAGATTATGAATGCTATGCTTTGTGTGATTTGGGTGCTAGTGTTTCCACGATTCGAAAAACTTTGTGTGATGTGCTAAGTTTCCGTGAATTTGATGATTGTTCTTCAAATTTGCATCTTGCGGATTCCACCATTAAGAAACCTACAGGAAGGATTAATGATGTTCTTATTTTTGAAAATAGGAATTATGTGCCCGTAGATTTCATTGTTCTTGGTATAAATTGCAATCCTACATGTCCCATTATTCTTGGTAGACCTTTCCTTAGAACGGTTGGTGCAATTATTGACATGAAAGAAGGAAATATTAGATTCCCATTTCCGTTAAGGAAAGGCATGGAACACTTTCCTAGGAAGAACCTTATGAATCTATTATGAGAGCCACTTATGGATTGCATACCAAAGATGACAATAGCTAGATCTATTCTTGTTTTTATGCCTAGCTAGGGGCGTTAAACGATAGCACTTGTTGGGAGGCAACCCAATTTTATTTTTATTCCTTGCTTTTTGTTCCTGTTTAGTAATAAATAATTTATCTAGCCTCTGTTATGATTGTGTTTTTTTTTGTTCTAATTAGTTTTTGTGCCAAGTAAAGACTTTAGGATCTTTTTGGGTGATTGTTGTTTGATCTTGCTGATAAAAACAGAAAGTATGCGCTCACAAAAATACTTTTAGTTTTATACCAGAGAACGATAAAATACCAATTCCAACTTCAGTAGATCAATATACAAATTGACCTGGTCTTCATAATTTTTCAGAATTTTTGGAGTTACAGAAGTATTCGAAACCTACAAATTGCTACAGGCTGTTCTATTTTTGACAGATTCTATTTTTTTGTGTTGTTTGCTTATTTTGATGCATCTATCGCTAGTATCGGGAGGTATGAACCATAGAGAATTGTAATACAGTAGATTTAACTCCAATATAAATAATGAATGAGTTAATTACAGTACCTTAAAGTTGTGGTTTATTTTCTTATACCGACGGAGCTCATGAGATTTTCTGTTGAGTTTTGTGTTGTGAAGTTTTCAAGTTTTTGCGTAAAGATCTGATGGATTTTGGAACAAGGAGTGGCAAGAGCCTAAGCTTGGGGATACCCGAGGCACCCCAAGGTAAAATTCAAGGACAACCAAGAGCCTAAGCTTGGGGATGCCCCGGAAGGCATCCCCTCTTTCGTCTTCGTCTATTGGTAACTTCACTTGATGCTATATTTTTATTCAGCACATCATATGTGTTTTGCTTGGAGTGTCTTGTATGATTTGAGTCTTTGCTTTTAGTTTACCACAATCACCCTTGCTGTACACACGTTTTTGGAGAGACACGCATGAATTGGAATTTATTAGAATACTCTATGTGCTTCACTTATATCTTTTGAGCTATATAATTTTGCTCTAGTGATTCACTTATATCTTTATAGAGCACGGTGGTGGTTTTATTTCATAGAAATTATTGATATCTCATGCTTCACTTATATTATTTTGAGAGTCCTTTAGAACAGCATAGTATTTTGCTTTGGCTATAAAATTAGTCTTAATATGATAGGCATCCAAGATGGGTATAATAAAAACTTTCATATAGAGTGCATTGAATCCTATGAGAAGTTTGATTCCTTATGATTGTTTCGAGATATGAAGATGGTGATATTAGAGTCATGCTAGTTCAGTAGTTGTGAATTTGAGAGATACTTGTGTTAAAGTTTGTGATTTCCGTAGCATGCACGTATGGTGAACCGTTATGTGATGAAGTCGGAGCATGATTTATTTATTGATTGTCTTCCTTATGAGTGGCGGTCGGGGACGAGCGATGGCTTTTCCTACCAATCTATCCCCCTAGGAGCATGCGCATAGTACTTTGTTTTGATAACTAATAAATTTTTGCAATAAGTATGTGAGTTCTTTATGACTAATGTTGAGTCCATGGATTATACGCATTCTCACCCTTCCACCGTTGCTAGCCTCTCTAGTACCACATAACTTTCGCCGGTACCATAAACCCACCATATACCTTCCTCAAAACAGCCACCATACCTACCTATTATGGCATTTCCATAGCCATTCTGAGACATATTGCCATGCAACTTTCCACCTTTCCGTTTATTATGACACGCTCCATCAAAGTCATATTGCTTTGCATGATCATGTAGTTGACATCGTATTTGTGGCAAAGCCACCGTTCATAATTTTTCATATATGTCACTCTTGATTCATTGCACATCCCGGTACACTGCCGGAGGCATTCACATAGAGTCATATTTTGTTCTAAGTATCGAGTTGTAACTCTTGAGTTGTAAGTAAATAAAAGTGTGATGATCATCATTATTAGAGCATTATCCCATGTGAGGAAACGATGATGGAGACTATGATTCCCCCACAAGTCGGGATGAGACTCCGGACAAAAAATAAAAGAAAAAAAGAGGCCATAAAAGGCCCAAAAATGAGAGAAAAAGTGAGAAGGGGCAATGCTACTATCCTTTTTCCACACTTGTGCTTCAAAGTAGCACCATGATCTTCATGATAGAGAGTCTCCTATTTTGTCACTTTCATATACTAGTGGGAATTTTTCATTATAGAACTTGGCTTGTATATTCCAATGATGGGCTTCCTCAAAATGCCCTAGGTCTTCGTGAGCAATCAAGTTGGATGCACACCCACTTAGTTTCTTTTTAAGCTTTCATACACTTATAGCTCTAGTGCATCCGTTGCATGGAAATCCCTACTCACTCACATTGATATCTATTGATGGGCATCTCCATAGCCTGTTGATACGCCTAGTTGATGTGATACTATCTTCTCCTTTTTTTCTTCTCCACGACCACCATTCTATTCCACCTATAGTGCTATGCCCATGGCTCACGCTCATATATTGTGTGAAGATTGAAAAAGTTTGAGAACATCAAAAGTATGAAACAATTTCTTGGCTTGTCATCGGGGTTGTGCATGATTTAAATATTTTGTGTGATGAAGATAGAGCATAGCCAGACTATATGATTTTGTAGGGATAGCTTTCTTTGGCCATGTTATTTTGAGAAGACATTATTACTTTGTTAGTATGCTTGAAGTATTATTATTTTTATGTCAATACTAAACTTTTATTTTGAATCTTTCGGGTCTGAACATTCATGCCACAATAAAGAAAATTACATTGATAATTATGATAGGAAGCATTCCACATCAAAAATTCTGCTTTTATCATTTACCTACTCGAGGATGAGCAGGAATTAAGCTTGGGGATGCTTGATACGTCTCCAACATATCTATAATTTTTTATTGTTCCATGCTATTATATTATCTATTTTGGATGTTTAATGGGCTTTAATATGCTCTTTTATATTATTTTTGGGACTAACCTATTAACCGGAGGCCCAGTGCCAGTTTCTGTTTTTTTGTCTATTTTAGTGTTTCACAGAAAAGGAATACCAAACGGAATCCAAACGGAATGAAACCTTCGCGATGATCTTTCTTGGACCGAAAGCAAACCAGAAGACTTCGAGTTGAAGTCTGGAACTCCGTGAGGAGGCCACGAGGTAGGAGGACGCACCCAGGGGGGTAGGCATGCCCCCACCCTCGTGGGCCCCACGAAGCTCCGTCGACGTACTTCTTTCGCCTATATATACTCTTATACCCTAGATCGATCATAGGGAGCCACGAAACCACTTTTCCACCGTCGCAACCTTCTGCACCCGTGAGATCCCATCTTGGGCCTTTTCCGACGATCTGCCAGAGGGGGAATCTATCACGGAGGGCTTCTACATCAACACCATAGCCTCTCCGATGAAGCGTGAGTAGTTTACCATAGACCTTCGGGTCCATAGTTATTAGCTAGATGGCATCTTCTCTCTCTTTAATTCTCAATACAAAGTTCTCCTTGATGTTCTTGGAGATCTATTCGATGTAATACTCTTTTGCAGTGTGTTTGCCGAGATCTGATGAATTGTGTGTTTATGAACAGGATTATCTATGGATATTATTTGGTTCTTCTCTGAATTATTATATGCATGATTTGATATCTTTGCAAGTCTCTTCGAATTATCGGTTTAGTTTGGCCTACTAGATTGATCTTTCTTGCAATGGGAGAAGTGCTTAGCTTTGGGTTCAATCTTGCGGTGTCCTTTCCCAATGACACTAGGGGCAGCAAGGCACGTATTGTATTGTTGCCATCGAGGATAAAAAGATGGGGTTTATATCATATTTCTTGAGTTTATCCCTCTACATCATGTCATCTTGCTTAATGCGTTACTGTGTTCTTATGAACTTAATACTCTAGATGCATGCTAGGTAGCGGTCGATGTGTGGAGTAATAGTAGTAGATGCATAATCGTTTCGATCTACTTGACATGGACGTGATGCCTACATTCATGATCATTGCCTAGATATTCTCATAACTATGCGCTTTTCTATCAATTGCTCGGCAGTAATTTGTTCACCCACCGTAATACATGCTATCTTGAGAGAAGCCACTAGTGAAACCTATGGCCCCCGGGTCTCTTTCTTATTATATTGCATCTCTTTTATTTACATCGCATCTTGTTTACTATTTTTCAATCTTTACTTTCCAATCTATACAAGAAAAATACCGAAAATATTTACTTTACTATCTTTATCAGATCTCACTTTTGCGAGTGATCGTGAAGGGATTGACAACCCCTTTATCACGTTGGTTGCAAGGTTCTTGATTGTTTGTGCAGGTACTAGGTGACTTGTGCGTTGTCTCCTACTGGATTGATACCTTGGTTCTCAAAACCGAGGGAAATACTTACACTAGTTTTCTGCATCACCCTTTCCTCTTCAAGGGAAAACCAACGCATGCTCAAGAGGTAGCAATATCAAATAACCTATTTTCACCGGCAAGTTTGAAATCATAGTTGAGTTCTTTGATTGCCCAATATGCTTTATGTTCTAACTCAAGAGGCAAATGACAAGCTTTTCCATAAACCATTTTATAAGGAGACATACCCATAGGATTTTTATATGTTGTTCTTTAAGCCCAAAGTGCATCATCTAATTTCTTTGACCAATTCTTCCGGGACCTATTGATAGTCTTTTGCAAAATTAATTTTATTTCTCTATTACTAAGTTCATCTTGATAACTAGACTGAGGATGATAGGGTGATGCAATTCTATGGTTAACATCATACTTGGCAAGCATTTTATGGAAAGCACCATGAATAAAATGTGAACCACCATCAGTCATTAAATATCTAGGAACTCCAAACCTTGGGAAAATAACTTCCTTAAGAATTTTAATAGAGGTGTTGTGGTCAGCACTACTGGTTGGAATAGCTTCTACCCACTTAGTAACATAATCAACAACAACCAAAATATGTGTATACCCATTAGAGAAAGGAAAAGGCCCCATGTAATCATATCCCCAAACATCAAATGGTTTAACAGTAAGTGAATAATTCATAGGCATTTCTTGACGCTTACCGATATTACCTATTGTTTGACATTCATCGCAAGATAAGACAAACTTAAGAGCATCCTTGAAAAGAGTAGGCCAATAAAACCCAGACTGCAACACCTTGTGAGTAGTTCTGTCTCCCGCATGATGTCCTCCGTAAGCTTCGGAGTGACATTTATGTAGGATTTGTCCTTGTTCATGATCTGGTACACAACGTCTAACAATATCATCTACTCCTTTATAAAGATGTGGGTCATCCCGAAAGTAATGTCTTCAATCATAGAATAATTTTTTTTCTTTTGTTGGTATGTAAAGCTAGGTGGTAAATATTTAGCAACAATATAATAAGCATAGTCAGCATAACAAGGAGTGTTATGAGAAACATATTGCATCTAACAGCTCATCAGGAAAACTATCACCAATAGGTAGTGGGTCATCAAGAACATTTTCAAGCCTAGACAAGTTATTAGCTATGGGGTTCTCTGCTCCTTTTCTATATGTGATATGTAAATCAAATTCTTGTAGCAAGAGAACCCATCGAATAAGTCTAGGTTTAGCATCTTTCTTTTCATAAGATATTTAATAGCAGCATGGTCGGTGTGAACAATTACTTTTGAATCAACAATGTAAGATCTAAATTTATCACAAGCAAACACCACTGCTAAAAAATTCTTTTTTAGTAGTAGCATAATTTTGGTTGAGCACTGTCTAGAGTTTTACTAACATAATGAATAACATTTAGTTTCTTATCAACTCCTGGTCCTAGAACAACACCAACAGCATAATCACTAGCATCACACATAATTTCAAAAGGCAAGTTCCAATTAGGTGGTTGAACAATAGGTGCAAAAATTAAGGCTTTATTGAGCGTTTTGAAGGATTCTAAACAATCATCATCAAAAACAAAACAAACATCCTTTTGCAAAAGATTTGTAAGGGGCCAAGAATTTTAGAGAAGTCTTTGATAAATCTCCTATAGAAACCAGCATGACCTAGGAAACTATGAATACCTTGATATCTTTAGGACATGGCATTTTCTCAATTGCATCAACCTTAGCTTTGTCCACCTCAATACCTCTTTCAGAAATTTGATGGCCCAAAACAATACCTTCATTAACCATGAAGTGGAACTTCTCCCAATTCAAGACAAGATTTGTTTGCTCGCATCTCTGCAAAACTCAATCAAGATTGCTTCAACAATCATCAAAATACTTCCCATAAATAGAAAATTCATCCATGAAAACCTCAACAATTTTTTTAGAAAAGTCAGAGAAGATAGCAGTCATACATCTTTGAAAGGTAGCAGGTGCATTGCATAAACCAAAAGGCATACTTCTATAAGCATAAGTTCCAAAGGGACAAGTAAAGGTGGTCTTTTCTTAATCAGGTTGAGAAACATGTATTTGTGAAAAAACAGAATATCCATCAAGGAAGCAAAAATGTGTGTGCTTAGATAATCTTTCTAGCATTTGATCAATAAAAGGCAGAGGGTAATGATCATTTCTAGTTACTTTGCTTAATTTTCTAAAATAAATTACTGATGGCGGCTTGAAGCTACGTCGGTATTTCCCCAAAGAGGAAGGGATGATGCAGCACAACAGTGGTAGGTATTTCCCTCAGGTATGAAACCAAGGTTATCGAACCAGTAGGAGAATCAAGCAACACAACGTAAACAACACTTTCACACAAATAACAAATACTCGCAACCCGACATGTAAAAGGGGTTGTCAATCCCTTTCGGGTAGCGGCGCCCCAGAAAGGCAAACGGACGTGAATAAAATTGTAGTATATTGATAGATCGAATGCCAAATAAAATAAATAAGAATAAAATGCAGCAAGGTATTTTTGTATTTTTGGTTTAATAGATCTGAAAATAAAAGCAAATGAAAAGTAGATCGCAAAGGCAAATAATATGAGAAATAGACCCGGGGGGCGTAGGTTTCACTAGTGGCTTCTCTTAAGAAAAATAGCAAACGGTGGGTAAAAAAATTATTGTTGGGCAATTGATAAAACTTCAAATAATCATAACGATATCCAGGCAATGATCATTACATAGGCATCACGTCCAAGATTAGTAGACCGACTCTTGTCTGCATCTTCTACTATTACTCCACACATCGACCGCTATCCAACATGCATCTAGTGTATTAAGTTCATGGAGAAATGGAGTAATTGTAACTTCCCAAATTTTTAATTTGGAATGTTATACACTAGATCATCATTGCATATCATATTTTATTGCATTTTGGTTGATCCTAGAAAATTCTACGCAACTCAAGGACCCTTGGAGAGAGTTGGGGATTTCGTTATTTTCATATTTGAGTTTTCTCAAATTTTGAAAATAGGATCATTTGATTTTATTTATTTTATCTTCAATTATTTCTATTATCAAAATATGAGAGAGGGAATAAAATGACTTTCCCAAAATAAAGAAATATTGAGGATTTAATAAAAAAGTTCAAATCAAATTTTATTTGGTTTTATTTGCTATTTTATTTGAATTTAGGAAAAATGCGCGTTTTTTCAAAATTCCATTTAGTCCCCAAATAAATGTTCATCATGTGCGGCTCGATTTTAGAAGCCGGGGAATATTTATTTCGGGATTTTTGGAGTCCGTTTAGTATTCCTTTTTTTTCTGAGCGTAACTATTTAAAAAAACGCAACCGACTTACCGGGCCGTGTCCGACCTAGACACTTGGCCCAGCCGGCTTTAAATAGCCGGGGAGGCCCAGCCGGACCCCCACCAAACCCTAGCCGCAGCCCCGCCACCCTAGCCCGCCGCGCCGCCCGCCGGATCTGCCGCCGCCGGAGGTTGACCTCGCCGCCGGGTTTTTTTCGAAAAACCGATCGGTTTTTCGTCGGTTTCGTTCGGTTTTTCTTTAGTTCATTTTTTAATAGATCAGTTTTTCCAGTTTATTTAACTAGCGAGCGTTCGCTCGTTCGTTCATTTTAACGAACGCGTTCATCATTTAGATCCAGTTAACGAACGTCCGTTCGTTAATCTGTTCGTCGTTTTTCTTTTTCTCAGATTAAATCCGCAATTTTTCTGATCGCGATTCCTGATCCGTTTTTCGTTCTAGTACAACTTTTCGCTCGTTTATCGGAATCAGGCGATTCAAGCGCCTGGAGCTTCGTCTCGAAACCCTCTTTCCGTTTAACCAACTCAAACAAGTTTTTGCATCTGTAAAAATTGCCCTAGATCTAGAATAGTAAATGAAGCCTATTTCTTTTACCGTTTGTCTTTCGTTGCTTCGTTCGATTTGATTCTTTTTGCCAACCGGAGTTCTTAAGTTGAACTTTCTGGTTAGATCTCTTATTCGAGTTTTACCTATGCATTAGTTGAGTACTTATTGTATGCTTGTTTGTTTGTGATAGAGTACCCGGAGTGCGCCGCTTGCTACTTCGAATCGCTAGGTTTCGCGGATCATCAGCAAGGCATGTAACACTTTGATCATACCTCCTACTACCTAGTTTTATTGCATTAGATCAATCCTCACACATTGCATGATTAGGATCTAATTAAATTGTGGGTTTGGAGAGTAGTTGAGGTAGTACCTATTACCTGTTTATTATCAAACCTTTGGGAGTTACTTCTATGTTGCTTATTATGCTATGCTATGCTAGTAGACGTGGATTGGGTGACTGAAATCCATGACAAATGTGAGATTTTTAAAGTAAAGGTTTATCTAAGGTGGCAACTTAAATACACATCTGGGTGGATTGAGGCACTTGGGAATTCCAGCGATTTCCTGTTTTCTTTTGGACCACCACCAAGGCTCAAAGGGATCATGAGATTATTCGTGCTAGAAACTTCCGTGTGCAGCCACAAGCTACTATGGGCTCTAGCATAGTTGATTAAGTCGTGCGAACTCTTACAGTGATAGACTAGCAGATGTAGGGGAAAGTAGGTGTAACTGTCTACCCGATCGTAAGGTGTTAGCGTTTCTGAAAGACTATGTCTCGGTCATCCATTTCTCAAACACCATGTAGTGTGAGAAATCAAACGGAGGCGATCGAGTCTTGTGGGGAAAAGTGCGCAAACCTCTGCAAAGTGTATAAACTAATCATGGTTAGCCGTGTCCCCGGTTATGGACATCTTGAGTATCTAGTACCTGGATTATCATGTGAATCTCATCATGTTACTCTAAAGTTAATTTTGTTGGGTTTTGTTTAATGATGATGCTTAATTGGGATTGAGAATGCTGTCAACCATTCTCAATGTTTAACAACCACCATGGTAGTTAAATAAAATTTATTCCTTTGTAGTAGGGAAAATTTGGCTTTATGCAAAACTGTAACCATAGAGCTTTCCACCAGCCAAATATGCATGTAGTATAGACTTATTATTCCATTACTCTCTATGTGTTACATTGCCAGCATATTCCATGTGCTGGCCCGTTTCGGGTTGCAACGTTAATGTTGCAGACTTTTCAGACGATGATTAAGGCGCTTTTAGGTCGTGGTTCTATACTCAGTGATGCCGTTGGACTTGATGGACTCACTTATCTTCCAAGCCTTCCGATGTTATCGTTATTAGATGGCCTTAAGCCATATTCATTGTAATAAGTTCTCTTTTGAGACTCTCGATGTAATAAGTGTGTGATTGCTACTCTGTTATAAATTCTTCAAGTACTATGTGGTGTCAGCATTACTGATCCAGGGATGACACCTGAGCACAGTGATTGGACCGTTTGAGGTCTGGTCGCTACAAGATGGTATCAGAGCACATGCTGACTATAGGACACGACCACTAAGCAAAAGACCTAGATCACTACTGACTCTCTTCTCATTCTGACCTCTCATCTTTTCTACTCTTTTAGGATGGCGGATGCAAGGAACAAGTTAACACAACCGGATGAAGATACACCCTTTGGACGCCACTTGAAGGAAGTAACTAGATACCTAAACATAGGAGTACCAAGCTTCACCGGAACCCACAACGCCACTCTACCTGAAGAAGAGTGCTGGATGATTCAAGTCCAAGTTCCAGGAAGGACGTTCATACCAGTCACTGAGCCCATAGAGTTTTCTTTTGATGCACCAACTTGGAATCTAGGAAAGAGCATGGCAGCTCACATCGCCATGGGACGCATTGGAGAAGTTTACCGCAATGATCTCAAGGATACTATCTACCAGATTTGTGGGCGTCGAGATGAGCACTGGGAGATGATCAGCACCAGGAAGGATAGGTCAATTGCAGCTTTTATCCAGGAGTTAAACCAGCACATTCGACGTCAGAAGAACCATATGTGTGCTGACATGATAGATCTGAAGAAGGCGAGGACAAGAATCAAGGAACTGGAGGAAGAACTCAAGGCTATGCGTGAAGATTATGAAGAGGAAATCGAAGTACTAGTGGACAAGAATGCCGACTTATCTATGAAGATCGAAATATTTATGGGAGGCCCTACACCAGTAGAGGAAGATGAAGAACCCAAGGAAATTCGCCCGGAAGACTACATCATCATCGACGACACCGACTCAGATCCAGATGATAGTGATGATGACTATGTTGATGAAGCTGGAGCTAATATCATGGAGTCTGCAACCGAAGAATATTTCTAGTAGACCACCCCATCAGTAGTAGTAGTCCCCCATGTTAATATACTAGTCCAAGCACTTTTGCGATAGTTAGATCGATTGTATGCCCTTGTTGATTGAATGAAGTGAATTGTTTGCTTTTGCCTCATGTGCATATGGGTAGTGTTTTCTCTTTAGACCCCCTCTATTCTAAAATTCCATCTTTTCTAAACCCTCAGATGCCTCCGAGATGTGACCCCAGATTTACCTTCCCACCGGAGCTCACTCAATTGATCCAGCAGCAGAACAAATTGATGCAGTTGCTAGTCCAGAATCAGAATTAGGGGAACAACAACAACAATCCACCACCACCACCACCTGTTGATCACTTAGCCCATTTTCTTAGGCTGAATCCGCCGGTGTTTTCCAGTAGCACCGAGCCGATAGTAGCATATGATTGGCTCCGCAAGACCACAAGGGAATTAACCACCGCAGGATGCATAGATGCGGAAAAGGTGAAGTTTGCCGCACATCAGCTTGAAGGACCCGCAGCATCATGGTGGGAGAATTTCTCAGCCACTTTCCCTGTCAACACTGTCACGTGGGACCAATTTCAGCAAGCTTTTCGTACTGCCCATGTTTCAGCAGGAGCTATGGCCATGAAGAAGCGAGAGTTTCGCAACTTGTGCCAAGGAGGACGGACAGTTGGTCAGTATGTGGAGGACTTTAGTAAGCTAGCACGTTATGCCCCAGATGACGTAGCTACGGATGCAGCTAAGCAGGAGAAATTTCTGGAAGGACTGAATGATGAGTTGAGCATGCAGTTGATGGTAGCAACCTTCAACAACTACCAGGAGTTGGTACACCGTGCTCTTATGGTCGAAGGGAAGCAGCAGTAGATTGAGACCCGCAAGAGGAAGTATGGACAAGGGAAGTACAATTCAGGAGCTCAGCAGAAGCCACATTTTACCCCTAGACCGGGAGGACATTTTCAGCATACCCATGGAGGAGGTAGCTCGCACAATCACAATGGCACCAAGAATGGTAATAGGAATGGAGGAAGCAATGGCCAGAACCGCACCAACCCATCAACCCCAGCCAAGAGAGACCTGAGCCAAGTCACTTGTTTCAAGTGCCAGAAGACCGGACATTATGCTAATGAATGTCCTGAATCCCAAAATGGAAATGGCAATGGAAGCTCTGGGAAGAAGCCGAACCCTTTCAACAGGGGACAGGTGAACCACGTTAACATGGAGGAGGTTGAAGAGCAGCCGGATGCTGTAATCGGTAAGTCTTTGGTTAAATCATTTACTGCACTCATTCTTTTCGATGCTGGTGCATCGCATTCATACATATCAAGGGGATTTGTGGATAAGTATAATCTGCCCACCAAAGTTCTTAGAACACCTATGTTAGTAAGCTCACCAGGAGCGGAGTATATGGCTAGCCAAGGATGTTTTCAAGTGCCATTGAGTATAGGTAGGCATGTGTTTCCCTCGGATTTAATCATTTTGCAAACACAAGGATTGGATGTAATTCTGGGTATGGATTGGCTGCGATGTATGGAGGAAACATCGATTGCGCCAGTAAGTCGATTTTGCTTACCACCCCAGAAGGGAGAAGGATCAAGTATGTATCCCGACATGTGCCAAAGAGGACTCAAGTAAATTGTTTAACAGGAGTTGTGCAGGAGGAAGTACCAATAGTGAAGGATTTCCCTGATGTATTTCCAGAAGAGTTGCCAGGCATGCCACCGGATAGAGATATTGAGTTTTTGATTGAGCTTTTGCCAGGCACAGGGCCAATATCTAAAAGACCATACAGGATGCCCGCAAAGGATTTGGAAGAGATTAAGAAGCAGATTAAGGAGTTACTGGATAAAGGATATATTTGCCCAAGTTCTTCACCTTGGGGATCGCCGGTACTTCTAGTGGAGAAGAAGGATGGATCATTAAGGATGGTTGTTGATTATCGAGGATTGAATGAAGTAACCATCAAGAACAAGTACCCACTACCGATGATCAATGATCTGTTTGATCGATTGCAAGGAGCTAAGGTATTTTCCAAGATCGATCTACGATCAGGGTACCATCAGACTTTTGCACTAGCATGGAAAATATTAGCCACCCCTCACCGCTCTGCGAGCGGTATGAACACGCAAAAGAGAAGTTTATTTTGAAAATAGAGATGGCACATACAAATTTGCTTAGAATGGCAAAAGAATACCGCATATAGGTAGATATAGTGGACTCATGTGGCAAAACTAGTTTAAAGGTTTTTGGATGCACAAGTAGTGATCATACGTAGTGCAAAATGAAGGCTAGCAAAAGATTGAGAAGCGACCAACCAAGAAACAAATAATCTCATAAGCAAGTATTAAGCATAATTAACACCGAACAATGCACCACAAGTAGGATATAATTTCAATGCATAACTATTGACTTTCGTGCTTGGATAGGGAATCACAAACCTTAACACCAATATTCTTACTAAAGCATAATTACTCATCAACATGACTCACATATCAAATCATCATATGTCAAAACTATTAATATGAATCAACTTTATTTTTTTCCAATGATCTTCATGAAAGTTTTTATTATATCCTTCCTGGATATCTATCACTTTGGGACTAATTTTCATGTGTTGCTTTTGATAAGCTCAAACAAATATAAGTGAAGATCATGAGCATAAATTTTCTTTCTCTCAAATTAATTTAAGTGAAGCAAGAGAGAATTTCTTGAAAATTTTAATAACTCTCAAATAAATCTAAGTGAAGCAAGAGAGCATTTCTTCAAAAATACTAAAGCACACCATGCTCAAAAATATATAAGTGAAGCACTAGAGCAAGTCCATAGCTCATAAAAATTTAAGTGAAGCATAGAGAGCAATTCTAACAAGTCATGACATAATTTTGGCTTTCCCAAATGGGTGTGTCCAGCAAGGAATCAAGACTTAAAACACAAAATAAAACAAACAAAGACTGATACGTCTCCAATGTATCTATAATTTTTTATTGTTCCATGCTATTATATTACCCGTTTTGGATGTTTATGGGCTTTATTATACACTTTTATATTATTTTTGGGACTAACCTATTAACCGGAGGTCCAGCCCAAATTGTTGTTTTCTTGCCTATTTCAGTGTTTCAAAGAAAAGGAATATCAAATGGAGTCCAAACGGAATGAAACCTTCGGGAGAGTTATTTTTGGAACGGAAGCAATCCAGGAGACTTGGAGTAGACGTCAGGGAAGCTTCGAGGTGGCCACGAGGCAGGGAGGCGTGCCTGCCCCCCTAGGCACACCCCCACCCTCATGGGCCCCTCATGGCTCCCCTAACCGACTTCTTTTGCCTATATATATCAATATACCCTAAAAACATCAGAGAGCAGAATAGATCGGGAGTTCCACCGCCAGAAGCCTACGTAGCCATCGAAAACAAATCTAGACCCGTTCTGGCACCCTGCCGGAGGGGGGGAATCCCGCTCCGGTGGCCATCTTCATCATCCCGGCGCTCTCCATGGCGAGGAGGGAGTAGTCCACCCTCGGGGCTGAGGGTATGTACCGGTAGCTATGTGTTTAATCTCCCTCTCTCGTGTTCTTGATTCGGCACGATCTTGATGAATCGCGAGCTTTGCTATTATAGTTGGATCTTATGCTGTTTCTCCCCCTCTACTCTCTTGTGATGAATTGAGTTTTCCCTTTGAAGTTATCTTATCGGATTGAGTCTTTAAGGATTTGAGAACACTTGATGTATGTATTGCATGTGCTTATCTGTGGTGACAATGGGATATCATGTGATCCACTTGATGTATGTTTTGGTGATCAACTTGCGAGTTTTGTGACCTCGAACTTATGCATAGGGGTTGGCACACGTTTTCGTCTCGACTCTCAGGTAGAAACTTTGGGGCACTCTTTGAAGTTCTTTGTGTTGGTTGAATAGATGAATCTGAGATTGTGTGATGCATATCGTATAATCATACCCACGGATACTTGAGGCGACATTGGAGTATCTAGGTGACATTAGGGTTTTGGTTGATTTGTGTCTTAAGGTGTTATTCTAGTACGAACTCTAGGATATATTGAACGGAAAGAGTAGCCTCGTGTTATTTTACTACGGACTCTTGAATAGATCGATCAGAAAGAATAACTTTGAGGTGGTTTCGTACCCTACCACAATCTCTTCGTTTGTTCTCCACTATTAGTGACTTCGGAGTGACTCTTTGTTGCATGTTGAGGGATAGTTATATGATCCAATTATGTTATTATTGTTGAGAGAACTTGCACTAGTGAAAGTATGAACCCTAGGCCTTGTTTCAACGCATTGCGATACCGTTTGTGCTCACTTTTATCATTAGTTACCTTGCTTTTTTTATATTTTCATATTACAAAAACCTATATCTACTATCCATATTGCACTTGTCTCACCATCTCTTCGCCGAACTAGTGCACCTATACAATTTACCATTGTATTGGGTGTGTTGGGGACACAAGAGACTCTTTGTTATTTGGTTGCAGGGTTGCTTGAGAGAGACTATCTTCATCCTACGCCTCCCACGGATTGATAAACCTTAGGTCATCCACTTGAGGGAAATTTGTTGTTGTCCTACAAACCTCTGCACTTGGAGGCCCAACAACGTCTACAAGAAGAAGGTTGTGTAGTAGACATCAATCTCTTTTCTAGCGTCGTTGCCGGGGAGGTTAGCGCTTGAAGGTATATCTTTAGATCCTACAATTGAATCTTTTTGTTTCTTGTTTTATCACTAGTTTAGTTTCTAAAGAAAACTACAAAAAAATGAAATTAAGGGTACTTCATATGCTTCATCTTTTTAATATCTTTCATGAAAATAAGGATTCCGATAATTGTGCCAAAATGCTAGAAGAAGAATGTATTAAAATGTTTGGCACTAAATCTTTGGATGATGAGCATGATTGCAATGTTGTTAGTATGAATTCTTTGAATACCCATGATGCTAATGATATGCAAAGCCACAAGCTTGGGGGCTATGTTAGATGAAGATGATATTTTTTGTCTACCAAGTTTTGATGAGAAAATTTATTATGATGATAGCATGCCTCCTATTTATGATGATTATATTGATGAAAGTGGGTTTGGAAGAGTGCCAACTTTAGGAAGTAATTATCCCACTATTTTGGAGGGTGTTGAATCTTATTGTGATAATTATGAAAGTGGATTTGGAGAGTTCTTGACTTTATTTAGTGATGAATCCACTATTTCAGAAGAGGTTCCAATTGATTATGAGAACAAAGTTGCTATCTATGATGATTGTTGTGATGACATGTATGCTATAAAGAATAATGATATCCATGAAACTTGTCATCATGATTTTAACTTTCAATTGGATTATGCCTCACATGATAGTTATTTTGTTGAGTTTGCTCCCACTACTATTCACGAGAAGAAATTTGCTTATGTGGAGAGTAATAAAAATTCTATGCTTGTAGATCATGAAAAGAATGCTTTATGTAATGGTTATATTGTTGAATTCATCCATGATTCTACTGAAAATTATTATGAGCGAGGAATATATGCTTGTAGGAGTTGCAATAATATCAAGTTTCCTCTCTATGTGCTTAAAATTTTGAAGTTATGCTTGTTTTACCTTCCTATGCAAGTTGATTATTGTTCCCACAAATTTTTTGATCACAAAATCCCTATGCATAGGAAGTGGGTTAGACTTAAATGTGCTAGTCATATTATTCATGATGCTCTATTTATATTTCAATTCTTATCTTTTATGTGAGCATCATTGAAATCATCTTGCCTAGCTAGGGGCATTAAACGTTAGCGCTTGTTGGGAGGCAACCCAATTTTATTTTTGTTCCTTGCTTTTTGCTCCTGTTTAGCAATAAATAATCTATATAGCCTCTGGTTAGATGTGGTTTTATGTTTTAATTAGTGTTTGTGCCAAGTAGAACCTTTGGGAAGACTTGGGGAAAGTCTTTGTGATCTTGCTGTAAAAAACAGAAACTTTAGTGCTCACGAGATTTGCTGCCATTTTTTACTGGAGAGTGGTATTTAGTTAATTATTTTTGCATCTGATTAATATACAAATTGCGCATGTCTAGAAATTTATTTTATAATTTTTGGGGTTCCAGAAGTATACGTTTGATCCAGATTACTACAGACTGTTCTGTTTTTGACAGATTCTGTTTTCATTGTGTTGTTTGCTTATTTTGATGAATCTATGAGTAGTATTGGAGGGTATGAACCATAGAGAAGTTTGAATACAGTAGATATTACACCAATATGAATTTATAATGAGTTCACAACAGTACCTAAGTGGTGATTTATTTTCTTATACTAACGGAGCTTACGAGTTTTCTGTTAAGTTTTGTGTTGTGAAGTTTTCAAGTTTTGGGTAAAGATTCGATGGACCATGGAATAAGGAGTGGCAAGAGCCTAAGCTTGGGGATGCCCAAGGCACCCAAAGGTAATATTCAAGGACAACCAAGAGCCTAAGCTTGGGGATGCCCCGGAAGCCATCCCCTCTTTCGTCTTTGTTCATCGGTAACTTTACTTGGAGCTATATTTTTCTTCACCACATGATATGTGTTTTGCTTGGAGCGTCATTTTATTTTATTTTGTTTTGCTTGTTGTTTGAATAAAATACCAAGATCTGAAATTCTTAAATGTTAGAGAGTCTTCATATAGTTACATAATTATTCGACTACTCATTGAGCTTCACTTATATCTTTTGGAGTAGTTTGTCATTTGCTCTAGTGCTTCACTTATATCGTTTTAGAGCACAGTGGTGGTTTTATTTTGAAGAAATAGATGAACTCTCATGCTTCACTTATATTATTTTTAGAGTCTTTAGAACAACATGGTAATTTGCTTTGGTTATGAAACTAGTCCCAAATCCTAATATGATGGGCATCCAAGATGGGTATAATAAAAACTTCCATATAAAGTGCATTGAATACTATGAGAAGTTTGATACTTGGTGATTGTTTTGAGATATGAAGATGGTGATATTAGAGTCATGCTAGTTGAGTAGTTGTGAATTTGAGAGATACTTGTGTTAAAGTTTGTGATTCCCGTAGCATGCACGTATGGTGAACCGTTATGTGATGAAGTCGGAGCATGATTTATTTATTGATTGTCTTCCTTATGAGTGGCGGTCGGGGACGAGCGATGGTCTTTTCCTACCAATCTATCCCCCTAGGAGCATGCGCATAGTACTTTGTTTTGATAACTAATAGATTTTTGCAATAAGGATGTGAGTTCTTTATGACTAATGTTAAATCCATGGATTATACGCACTCTCACCCTTACACCATTGCTAGCCTCTCTAGTACCGTGCAACTTTCGCCAGTACCATAAACCCACCATATACCTTCCTCAAAACAGCCACTATACCTACCTATTATGGCATTTCCATAGCCATTCCGAGATATATTGTCATGCAACTTTCCACCGTTCCGTTTATTATGACACACTTCATCATTGTCATATTTGCTTTGCATGATCTTGTAGTTGACATCGTATTTGTGGCAAAGCCACCGATCATAATTATTTCATACATGTCACTCTTGATTCATTGCACATCCCGGTACACCGCTGAAGGCATTCACATAGAGTCATATTTTGTTCTAAGTATCGAGTTGTAATTCTTGAGTTGTAAGTAAATAAAAGTATGATGATCATCATTATTAGAGCATTGTCCCAGTGAGGAAAGGATGATGGAGACTATGATTCCCCCACAAGTCGGGATGAGACTCCAGACGAAAAATAAAAAAAGGAGAAAAAAGAGGCCATAAAAAAGAGAAGGCCCAAAAAAACAAAAAAAATGAGAGAAAAAGAGAGAAGGGACAATGCTACTATCCTTTTACCACACTTGTGCTTCAAAGTAGCACCATGATCTTCATGATAGAGAGTCTCCTATGTTGTCACTTTCATATACTAGTGGGAATTTTACATTATAGAACTTGGCTTGTATATTCCAATGATGGGCTTCCTCAAATTGCCCTAGGTCTTTGTGAGCAAGCAAGTTGGATGCACACCCACTTAGTTTTTTTGTTGAGCTTTCATACACTTATAGCTCTAGTGCATCCGTTGCATGCAATCCCTACTCACTCACATTGATATTATTGATGGGCATCTCAATAGCCCGTTGATACACCTAGTTAATGTGAGACTATCTTCCCCTTTCTGTCTTCTCCACAACCACCATTCTATTCCACCTATAGTGCTATGTCCATGGCTCACGCTCATGTATTGCGTGAAGATTGAAAAAGTTTGAGAACATCAAAAGTATGAAACAATTGCTTGGCTTGTCATCGGGGTTGTGCATGATTTAAATATTTTGTGTGATGAAGATAGAGCATAGCTAGACTATATGATTTTGTAGGGATAGCTTTCTTTGGCCATGTTATTTTGATGAGACATGATTACTTTGTTAGTATGCTTGAAGTATTATTATTTTTATGTCAATATTAAACTTTTGTCTTGAATCTTATGGATCTGAATATTCATGCCACAATAAAGAAGATTACATTGATAAATATGTCAGGTAGCATTCCACATCAAAAATTCTGTTTTTATCATTTACCTACTCGAGGACGAGCATGAATTAAGCTTGGGGATGCTTGATACGTATCCAACGTATCTATAATTTTTTATTGTTCCATGCTATTATATTACCCGCTTTGGATGTTTATGGGCTTTATTATACACTTTTATATTATTTTTGGGACTAACCTATTAACTGGAGGCCCAGCCCAAATTGCTGTTTTCTTGCCTATTTCAGTGTTTCGAAGAAAATGAATATAAAATGGAGTCCAAACGGAATGAAACCTTCGGGGGAGTTATTTTTGGAACGTAAGCAATCCAGGAGACTTGGAGTAGACGTCAGGGAAGCTTCGAGGTGACCACGAGGCAGGGAGGCGCGCCTGCCCCCCTAGGCGCACCCCCAACCTCATGGGCCCCTCATGGCTCCCCTGACCGACTTCTTTCGCCTATATATATCAATATACCCTAAAAACATCAGAGAGCATAATAGATCGGGAGTTCCGCCGCCAGAAGCCTCTGTAGCCACCGAAAACCAATCTAGAGCTATTCTGGCACCCTGCCAGAGGGGGGAATCCCTCTCTGGTGGCCATCTTCATCATCCCGGCGCTCTCCATGATGAGGAGGGAGTAGTCCACCCTCGGGGCTGAGGGTATGTACTAGTAGCTATATGTTTGATCTCCCTCTCTCGTGTTCTTGATTCGGCACGATCTTGATGTATCGCGAGCTTTGCTATTATAGTTGGATCTTATGATGTTTCTCCCCCTCTACTCTCTTGTGATGAATTTAGTTTTCCCTTTGAAGTTATCTTATCGAATTGAGTCTTTAAGGATTTGAGAACACTTGATGTATGTCTTGCATGTGCTTATCTGTGGTGACAATGGGATATCACGTGATCCACTTGATGTATGTTTTGGTGATCAACTTGCGAGTTCCGTGACCTCGTGAACTTATGCATAGGGGTTGGCACATGTTTTCATCTTGACTCTCCGGTAGAAACTTTGGGGCACTCTTTGAAGTTCTTTGTGTTGGTTGAATAGATGAATCTGAGATTGTGTGATGCATATCGTATAATAATACCCACAGATACTTGAGCTGACATTGAAGTATCTAGGTGACATTAGTGTTTTGGTTGATTTGTGTCTTAAGGTGTTATTCTAGTACGAACTCTAGGATAGATTGAACGGAAAGAGTAGCCTCGTGTTATTTTACTACAGACTCTTGAATAGATCGATCAGAAAGAATAACTTTGAGGTGGTTTCGTACCCTACCATAATCTCTTCGTTTGTTCTCCGCTATTAGTGACTTTGGAGTGACTCTTTGTTGCATGTTGAGGGATAGTTATATGATCCAATTATGTTATTATTGTTGAGAGAACTTGCACTAGTGAAAGTATGAACCCTAGGCCTTGTTTCAACGCATTGCAATACCGTTTGTGCTCACTTTTATCATTAGTTACCTTGCTGTTTTTATATTTTCAGATTACAAAAACCTATATCTACTATCCATATTGCACTTGTATCACCATCTCTTCACCGAACTAGTGCACCTATACAATTTACCATTGTATTGGGTGTGTTGGGGACACAAGAGACTCTTTGTTATATGGTTGCAGGGTTGCTTGAGAGAGACCATCTTCATCCTATGCCTCCCACGGATTGATAAACCTTAGGTCATCCACTTGAGGGAAATTTTCTGTTGTCCTACAAACCTCTGCACTTGGAGGCCCAACAACATCTACAAGAAGAAGGTTGTGTAGTAGACATCGAAGACTCATATCATACAAGACGCTCCAAGCAAAACACATAGTATGTGACGAAGAAAAATATAGCTTTCAGTAAAATACTGATGGTTGTTAGAAGAAAGAGGGGATGCCACTCGGGGCATCCCCAAGCTTAGTTGCTTGCTCTCTTTTGGATATGAGCTTGGGATGCTGGGGCATCCCAAAGCTTAGGCTCTTCTTACTCCTTATCTCTTCATCCATCGTAAGATAACCCAAAACTTGAAAACTTCAATCACACAAAACTCAACAAAAGCTTTCGTGAGATCTGTTAGTATAAGAAAAAAAATCACCACTATAAGTGTTGTAGTAAACCAATTCATATTTTGTTCTTGCATTATATCTATTGTATTCTAACTTTTCTATGGCAAAAGCTCATCAAATAAAACCATAGAGTCATCAAAAAATCACACAACACAAAGAAAGCAGAATCTGTCAAAAATAGAACAGTCTGTAGCAATCTGGATATTTCAAATACTTATGTGCTCCAAAAAGTCTAAAAAATTAGGATGTCCTAGGCAATTTGTATATTAATCTACCACAAAATTAATTGGTATTTTATCGCCCTCCACTTAAAAATGAAAATTATTTTTGTAAGCGCAAAAGTTTTTGTTTTTTCAGCAAGATCAAACAACTATCAACAAAGAAGATCCTAAAGGCTTTATTTGGCACAAACAGTAATTAAAACAAAAAAACACAATCATAATAGTAGCATAATTGTTCTAACACTCAAGAACAGAAAGAAAAATGCAAAAATACATTTTATTCATTGGGTTGCCTCCCAACAAGCGCTATAGTTTTACGCCCTTAGCTAGGCATAAAGCAAGGATCTAAGTTTTGTCATACTTCTTCTTACTTCCCTTAGAGGTGTTTTCATCATGGGGTTTTGTAAAAACAACATAAAACATATTATCCATAGAACCGTAGCACTATTAAGTTGCCCATTATCATAACCGTGTTGATTTCTGGCAACAATCCAAGAGCAATGTTGATTAAGATTATTAAAAACTTGTTGAATTACATCTAGAATGGGGACTTCCTTTTTAAGATTCTCATCAAAGATTTTATAATCCCCAAGCAAATGTCTTAACGCACAATCACTATTGTAAAGAATTTCATCTATCACAAGTTTTTCACGATTCATACCATAAAATCAAAGATTTCCCTAGCTTCCCGTATGATATAGTCAAACTCATTCATAAGAACGAGAGTGGCTAACTTTTTAGCTTTTGGATTCTTTATAACGGGAAGCTCAAAAAACAATCTTTGCAAAGTTGGATGAGTACGGGTAAATTTGCTTTCAAGTTTCAGAACTAGCGCTGAAATAGCATCCGCATAAGATCTAGTAGTCCTAAGCATAGGCGCATCATCAAGACTTAAATTTCCAACACAATTGAAAAATTATTGATACGTTCTTTTCCCATAACATTCCCTTGCCCCAAGATAAAAGTTTTAGCATCCAGATTGCCCGTACATCCTATCTTAGGAGTTAGGCCATCATCCGTTGGTGCCATACCGAAATCACTCATAATTGCAAGCAAAGGATAGATCTGACGAGAAAACAGCGAACGAAAAAGAGGGGCGAATAAAAACGGCAAATTTTTGTGAAGTAGGGGAGAGGAAAATGAGAGGCAAATGGCAAATAATGTAAATTGTGAGGAGATGAGATTTGTGATTAGGAACCTGGTATATGTTGAACATCCTCCCCGGCAACGGCGCCAGAAATTCCTTTTGATGGCGGCTTGAAGCTACGTCGATATTTCCCCAAAGAGGAAGGGATGATGCAGCACAACAGCGCTAGGTATTTCCCTCATATATGAAACCAAGCTTATCGAACCAGTAGGAGAACCAAGCAACACACCGTAAATAACACCTGCACACAAATAACAAATACTCGCAACCCGATGTGTAAAAGGGGTTGTCAAAACCTTTTGGGTAGCGGCGCCCCAAGATAGGCAAACGGACGTAAATAAAATTGTAGTAGATTGATAGATCGAATGCCAAATAAAATAAATAAGAATAAAACACAGTAAGGTATTTTTCTATTTTTGGTTTAAGAGATCTGGAAATAAAAGCAAAGGAAAAGTAGATCGCAAAGGCAAATAATATGAGAAAGAGACCCGGGGCCATAGTTTTCACTAGTAGCTTCTCTCGAGAAAAATAGCAAACGGTGGGTAAACAAATTAATGTTGGGCAATTGATAGAACTTCAAATAATCATGGCGATATCTAGGCAATGATCATTACATAGGAACCACGTCCAAGATTAGTAGACCGACTCCTGCCTGCATCTACTACTATTACTCCACACATCGACCGCTATCCAGCATGCATCTAGTGTATTAAGTTCATGGAGAAATGGAGTAATGCAATAAGAACGATGACATGATGTAGACAAGATCTATCTATGTAGAGATAGACCCCGTCGTTTTATACTTAGTAGCAACGATACATACGTGTCGGTTCCCCTTTTTTCACCGGGATCAAGCACCGTAAGATCGAACCCGTGATAACCCACAAGTATAGGGGATCACAACAGTTTTCGAGGATAGAGTCTTCAACCCAAATTTATTGATTCAACACAAGGGGAGCCAAAGAATATTCTCAAGTATTAGCAGCTGAGTTGTCAATTCAACCACACCTAGAAACTTAATATCTGCAGCAAAGTGTTTAGTCACAAAGTAATATGATAGTAGTGGTAACGGTAGCAAAAGGTAATGATAGCAAAAGTAATGTTTTTGGTATTTTGTAATAATGATAGCAATAGCAACGGAAAAGTAAATAAGCGAAGAACAATATATGGAAAGCTCGTAGGCAATGGATCAGTGATGGAGAATTATGCCGGATGTGGTTCATCATGTAACAGTCATAACGTAGGGTGAGACAGAACCAGCTCCAATTCATCAATGTAATGTAGGCATGTATTCCGAATATAGTCATACGTGCTTATGGAAAAGAACTTGCATGACATCTTTTGTCCTACCCTCCTGTGGCAGCGGGGTCCTAATGGAAACTAAGGGATATTAAGGCCTCCTTTTAATAGAGTACCGGAACAAAGCATTAACACATAGTGAATACATGAACTCCTCAAACTACGGTCATCACCGGTAAGTATCCCGATTATTGTCACTTCGGGGTTAATGGATCATAACACATAATAGGTGACTATAGGCTTGCAAGATAGGATCAAGAACTCTCATATGTTGATGAAAACATAATAGGTTCAGATCTCAAATCATGGCACTCGGGCCCTAGTGACAAGCATTAAGCATAGCAAAGTCATAGCAACATCAATCTCAGAACATAGTGGATACTAGGGATCAAACCCTAACAAAACTAACTCGATTACATGATAGATCTCATCCAACCCATCACCGTCCAGCAAGCCTACGATGGAATCACTCACGCACGGCGGTGAGCATCATGAAATTTGTGATGGAGGATGGTTGATGATGACGATGGCGACGGATTCCCCTCTCCGGAGCCCCGAACAGACTCCAGATCAGCCCTCCTGAGAGGTTTTAGGGCTTGGCGGCAGCTCTGTATCATAAAACACGATGAATCCTTCTCTCTGATTTTTCTCTCCCTGAAACCAAATATATAGAGTTGGAGTTGAGGTCGGAGGGGCTCCAAGGGGCCATGAGGTAGGGGCGCGCCCCCCACCCTCGTGGACAGGTGGTGGGCCCCCTGGTCTTCATCTTTTGCAAAGATTTTTTATTATTTCCGAAAAGATGTTCCATGAAGTTTCGGGTCATTCCGAGAACTTTTGTTTCTGCACATAAATAACACCATGGTAATTCTGCTAAAAACAGCGTCAGTCCGGGTTAGTTCCATTCAAATCATGCAAGTTAGAGTCCAAAACAAGGGCAAAAGTGTTTGGAAAAGTAGATACGACGGAGACGTATCAACTCCCCCAAGCTTAAACCTTTGCTTGTCCTCAAGCAATTCAATTGACAAACTGAAAGTGATAAAGAAAAACTTTTACAGACTTTGTTTGCTCTTGTTGTTGTAAATATGTAAAGCCAACATTCAAGTTTTCAACAAAGATTATGACTAACAACATTCACAATAACACTTAGGTCTCAAGTGGGAAGCAGGGATTTGTAGAGGTGCCAGAGCTCGGTTTCGAAATAGAGATGAATAATATTTTGAGCGGTATACTTTCATTGTCAACATAACAACCAAGAGATGGCGATATCTTCCATGCTACACACATTATAGGCGGTTCCCAAATAGAATGATAAAGTTCATACTCCCCCTCCACCAACAAGCATCAATCCATGGCTTGCTCGAAACAACGAGTGCCTCCAACTAACAAGAGTCCCAGGGGGAGTTTTGTTTGCAATTATTTGATTTGATTTGCATAAAGCATGGGACCGGGCATCCCCGTGACCAGCCATTTTTCTCGTGAGTGAGGAGTGGAGTCCACTCCTCTTGAGAATAACCCGCCTAACATGGAAGATACAGACAACCCTAGTTGATACATGAGCTATTCGAGCATACAAAACAGGATATTTATTTGAAGGTTTAGAGTTTGGCACATACAAATTTACTTGGAACGACAGGTGGATACCGCATATAGGTAGGTATAGTTGACTCATGTGGAATGACTTTGGGGTTTATGGAGTTGGATGCACAAGCAGTATTCCCGCTTAGTACAGGTGAAGGCTAGCAAAAGACTGGGAAGCGACCAGCTAGAGAGCGACAACAGTCATGAACATGCATTAAAATTAATCAACACCAAATGCAAGCATGAGTAGGATATAATCCACCATGAACATAAATATCATGAAGGCTATGTTGATTTTGTTTCAACTACATGCGTGAACATGCGCCAAGTCAAGTCACTTAAATAATTCAGAGGAGGATACCACCCTATCATACCACATCATAACCATTTTAATAGGATGTTGGCACGCAAGGTAAACCATTATAAACTCCTAGCTAATAAAGCATGGCACAAGAAACTATGACCTTAGTTGTCATTGCAAACATGTTTATTCATAATAGGCTGAATCAGGAACGATGAACTAATCATATTTACAAAAACAAAAGAGGTTGAGTTCATACCAGCTTTTCTCATCTCAGTCAGTCCATCATGTATCGTCATAATTGCCTTTCACTTGCACGACCGAATAGTGTGAATAATAATAATAGTGCACGTGCATTGGACTAAGCTGGAATCTGCAAGCATTCAATAAACAGGAGAAGACAAGGCAATATGGGCTCTTTTGTCAGATCAACAATAATGCATATAAGAGCTACTTCAACAATTTAATCATGGTCTTCTCCTATCGACCCCCAAAGAAAAGAAATAAAACTATTTACACGGGAAAGCTCCCAACAAGCAAAAGAAGAACAGGAAATCTTTTGGGTTTTCTTTTTAATTACTACTACAAGCATGGAAAGTGAACTAATTAAAAGCTACAACTATTTTTTTTGGTTTTTCTTAAGGTTTATTAAACACACAAGAAGAAAACATAAAAAGGGAATAAACTAGCATGGATGATACAATGAAACAGTATGAGCACCGACATATAGCAATGAGTGTGTGAACATAAATGTAATGTCGGTTGGAAATGCGTACTCCCCCAAGCTTAGGCTTTTGGTCTAAGTTGGTTTATGGCCACGGCTGGCCTGGCGGATATCCATAATAGTAGTTGGGGTCGTACTGCGATGCAGCGGCTATCGCCTCCTGAGCTGCTGCGTGGCGACGAGCGGCCTCCGCCCTCCTCTTGTACTCATCTGCCTCCTCTCTGGTAATAACATATCTTCCTTTTGCCTGATAATCAAAGAAGGCAGGAGCAGGGAGAGTAATATGGAAAGCACGCCGTCTGTAAAAGATTAGTCGATACTGGAGAGGTGATTCACTCCTCTCAACAAACTGGTGGTGAACCATAGAATTAAAATCTAGGTAAGGGGGGGGCAATTCAATATCATCCTCGCATATGGTCACACCGAGAAAATCAGCTAAGCAGGTTGCATAAATTCCACCAAAGAAATCTCCATTAAATCTATTCAGATGCAACCTACGTGCAACAATGGCTCCCAAATTATAAGATTTATCTCCCAACACAGCACTCCTAAGAATACTGAGGTCAGGGACACACATGCGACATGCTTCATCTTTACCGCTATGTATCTACCTGTGAAGAGAGCAAAATAATGTATAGCAGGAAAATGATTGCTCCCTATGGTAGCTTGTGTTATATCTATAGATTCCCTCACAGTTATACTAGCAACGAAATCTCTAAATTCAGATTTGCGAGGTTCCCTGATACTACCCCATTGTGGAAGTTTGCAAGCTCCTCTAAGTCCATAGTGTAAGAATTTTCATAAAGATCAAACAAGACAGTTGGAGAATTGCATGAAGATGAAAATTCAAACCTCCTCACAAAGGAACTAGTGAGATAGTGGTACTGACGGCATTTTTCTTCCTCAAAGCTCACAAGATCAGCGTTACGCAAATATGCGTTAAATTCTTCCTTAATTCCCGCTCGATCCTTAAAGTTTTCCGAAGGCCATTCACAAGGACGCACTGGAGCGTTTCTTGGTGGCTCATCATCAACATCACGCATTGCAAGCCTGGGTCCTTGCTTCCTTGAAGAACCACCTTGGTACATTTTCCTAAGCATATTTCTTCCTCTGAAAAATTCTGAATTTTTTAGTAACTTCAAAACAAGAGTGAACCAAACTCAACAAAATTGATAGCAACTACTCCTACAAGTGCCTAGAGCCTATATCATGCATCAAAACTACTTGGAACCATATAAATTTGACATGCAAGCTCAAGAACATGGTCACCTAGGCAGCACAAATTTGCAATGAATAAAGCACTAGAACAAAAACTAATTGGACCAATGGAGTAGTCACATACCAAGGAACAATCTCCCCAAGCAGTTTTGTGAGAGGTGCTTTGAGCAAGGAGATCGAAAATCGCGGCAAAATGAGCTAGAACTCGTGCTTGAGCTGGATATTCGTGTTTGTGGCAGGAAGAAGGAGTGTGTGGGTGCAGGAATAAGTGGAGGAGGGCCACCGTGGGCCCACGAGGCAGGGGCGCGCCCAGGGGGGTAGGGCGCGCCCCTGACCCTCGTGGCCAGGTGCCAGCTCCTCCTGCTGTGTTCTCAGTGCCAAATATTCTCAAATATTCCAGAAAAAATCATATTTAAATTTCAGGGCATTTGGAGAACTTTTATTTTCAGGGTATTTTTATATTGCACGGATAAATCAGATAACAGACAGAAAAATACTATTTTTATTTTATTTAATATAAATAACAGAAAGTAAAAGTGAGGTACATAAGGTTGTGCCTTCTAGTTTCATCCATCTCATGCTCATCAAAAGGAATCCACTAACAAGGTTGATCAAGTCTTGTTAACGAACTCATTTCGAATAACATGGATCCAGAGAAATTCCGAATAACACTATGTTACCTCAATGGGGATATGCACATCCCCAATAATAAGAATATCATATTTCTTCTTGACAGTAGGAAGAGGAAATTTCAAAACCTCCAACTATAATCGATGGAATTTTTCCAATAGAGTTGATACTATAAACTTGAGGTTGTTTCCTCGGAAAGTGTACCGTATGCTCATTACCATTAACATGAAAAGTGACATTGCCTTTAGTGCAATCAATAACATCCCCTACAGTATTCAAAAAGGGTCTTCCAAGAATAATAGACATACTATCGTCCTCGGGAATATCAAGAATAACAAAGTCCGTTAAAATAGTAACGTTTGCAACTACAACAGGCACATCCTCACAAATACCGACAGGTGTAGCAGTTGATTCATCAACCATTTGCAAAGATACTTCAGTAGGTGTCAACTTATTCAAATCAAGTCTACGATATAAAGAGAGAGGCATAACACTAACACTGGCTCCAAGATCACATAAAGCAGTTTTAACATAGTTTCTTTTAATAGAGCATGGTATAGTGGGTACTCCTAGATCTCCAAGTTTCTTTGGTATTCCACCCTTAAAAGTATAATTTGCAAGCATGGTGGAAATTTCAGCTTCCGGTATCTTCCTTTTATTTGTAACAATATCTTTCATATACTTACCATAAGGATTCATTTTGATCATATCAGTTAATCGCATACGCAAAAAGATAGGTCTAATCATTTCAGCAAAGCGCTCAAAATCCTCATCATCCTTTTTCTTGGATGGTTTGGGAGGAAAAGGCATGGGTTTCTGAACCCAAGGATCTCTTTCCTTACCATGTTTCCTAGCAACAAAGTCTTTCTTATCATAACGTTGATTCTTTGATTGTGGGTTATCAAGATCAACAGCAGGTTCAATTTCTATATCATTATCATTGCTAGGTTGAGTATCAACATGAACATTATCATGAACATTATCATTAGTTTCAGGTTCATTACCAGATTGTGTTTCAGCATCAGAAATAGAAATATCATTTCGATTCTTAGGTGTTTCAGTGATAGGTTCACCAGAAGCATGCAAAGTCCTATCATTTTTCTTTTTCTTCCTATTAGAAGGACTAGGTGCATCTACATTATTTCTCTAAGAATCTTGCTCAATTCTCTTAGGGTGGCCTTCAGGATACAAAGGTTCCAGAGTCATTCTACCAGTTCTAGTAGCCACTCTAACATCATTATCAATATTCTTACTATTCAATTCATTGAGCAAATCATTTTGAGCTTTAATTACTTGTTCTACTTGAGTGGTAACCATAGAAGCATGTTTACTAATAAGTTTAAGTTCACCTTTGACATTAGCCATATAATCACCCAAGTGCTCAAGCGTATTTGAATTGTATTTCAATTGTCTACCAAAATAAGCATTAAAGTGTTCTTGCTTAGCCATAAATTTATCAAACTCATCTAAGCATGGGCTAGCAAATTTAGTAAATGGGATTTCAACTTTATCATATCTATAGAGAGAATTTACCTTTACTACCTGTGTCGGGTTATCAAGACCATGAGTTTCCTCAATAGGTAATGGATTAAGATCATATGTTTCTTCAACAGGCGGTAAATTAAGACCGTGTATTTCTTCAATAGGAGGTAAATTCTTAACATCTTCAGCTTTAATACCTTTTTCTTTCATAGATTTCTTTGCCTCTTGCATATCTTCAGGACTGTGAAATAGAATACGCCTTTTCTTCGGAGTTGGTTTAGGAATAGGCTCAGGAACTGGCTCGGGAGGTGTCCAATTGTTTTCATTTGTCAACATATTATTCAATAGAATTTCAGCTTCATCCGGTGTTCTTTCCCTGAAAACAGAACCAGCACAACTATCCAGGTAATCTCTGGAAGCATCGGTTAGTCCATTATAAAAGATATCAAGTATTTCATTTTTCTTAAGAGAATGATCAGGCAAACCATTAAATAACTTGAGAAGCCTCCCCCAAGCTTGTGGGAGACTCTCTTCTTCAATTTGCACAAAATTATATATATCCCTTAAAGCAGCTTGTTTCTTATGAGCAGGGAAATATTTAGCAGAGAAGTAATAAATCATATCCTGGGGACTACGCACACAACCAGGATCAAGAGAATTAAACCATATCTTAGCATCACCCTTTAATGAGAACGGAAATATTTTAAGGATATAAAAGTAGCGAGTTCTCTCATCTTTAGTGAATAGGGTATTAATATCATTTAATTTAGTAAGATGTGCCACAATGGTTTCAGATTCATAGCCATGAAAAGGATCAGATTCAACCAAAGTAATTATATCAGGATCAACAGAGAATTCATAATCCTTATCGGTAACACAGATAGGTGAAGTAGCAAAAGCAGGGTCAGGTTTCATCCTAGCATTTAGAGATTGCTGCTTCCATTTAGCTAATAACCTCTTGAGTTCATATCTATCTTTGCAAGCTAAAATAGCTAAAGAAGCTTCTTTATCAAAAACATAACCCTCAGGAATAATAGGTGAGTCTTCATCATCACTTTCATCAGTATTATCAGATTCAATATTTTCACTCTCTCTAACCCTAGCAAGTTGTTCATCAAGAAATTCACCAAGTGGCACAGTAGTATCAAGCATATCAGAAGTGGCATCATAAATAACATGCGACATATCAGAACAAATAGCAGAAGTAGGTTTAGGTGTCGCAAGCTTACTCAAAACAAAAGGTGAATCAAGTGCAGAGCTAGATGACAGTTCCTTGCCTCCCCTCGTAGTTGAGGGATAAATCTTGGTTTTTGGATCCCTCAAGTTCTTCATAATGATAAGCAGATATAAATCCCAAGTGACTCAAAGAATAGAGCCATGCTCCCCGGCAACGGCGCCAGAAAATAGTCTTGATAACCCACAAGTATAGGGGATCGCAACAGTTTTCAAGGGTAGAGTATTCAACCCAAATTTATTGATTCGACACAAGGGGAGCCAAAGAATATTCTCAAGTATTAGCAGCTGAGTTCTCAATTCAACCACACCTGGAAACTTAATATCTGCAGCAAAGTGTTTAGTAGCAAGGTAATATGATAATAGTGGTAACGGTAGCAAAAGGTAATGATAGCAAAAGTAATGTTTTTGGTATTTTGTAATAATGATAGCAATAACAACGGAAAAGTAAATAAGCGAAGAACAATATATGGAAAGCTCGTAGACAATGGATTAGTGATGGAGAATTATGCCGGATGCGGTTCATCATGTAACAGTCATAACCTAGGGTGACACGGTACTAGCTCCAATTCATCAATGTAATGTAGGAATGTATTCCGAATATAGTCATACGTGCTTATGGAAAAGAACTTGCATGACATCTTTTGTCCTACCCTCCCATGGCAGCGGGGTCCTAACGGAAACTAAGGGATATTAAGGCCTCCTTTTAATAGAGTAACAGAACAAAGCATTAACACATAGTGAATACATGAACTCCTCAAACTACGGTCATCACCGGTAATCCCGATTATTGTCACTTTGGGGTTAACGGATCATAACACATAATGGGTGACTATAGGCTTGCAAGATAGGATCAAGAACTCTCATATATTGATGAAAACATGATATGTTCAGATATGAAATCATGGCACTCGGGCTCTAGTGACAAGCATTAAGCATAGCAAAGTCATAGCAACATCAATCTCAGAACATAGTGGATACTAGGGATCAAACCCTAACAAAACTAACTCGATTACATGATAGATCTCATCCAACCCATCACCGTCCAGCAAGCCTACGATGGAATCACTCATGCACGGCGGTGAGCATCATGAAATTGGTGATGGAGGATGGTTGATGATGACGATGGCGGCGGATTCCCCTCTTCGGAGCCTCGAAGGGACTCCAGATCAGCCCTCCCGAGAGGTTTTAGGTCTTAGCAGCGGCTCCGTATTGTAAAATGCGATGAATCCTTCTCTCTGATTGTTTCTCCCTGAAACCAAATATATAGAGTTGGAGTTGAGGTCGGAGGAGCTCCAGAGCGCGCCCTGGGGGGGCAGGCGCGCCCCCCACCCTCGTGGACAGGTGGTGGGCCCCCTGGTCTTCATCTTTTGCAAGGATTTTTTATTATTTCCGAAAAGATGTTCCGTGAAGTTTCAGGTCATTCTGAGAACTTTTGTTTCTGCACATAAATAACACCATGGTAATTCTGCTGAAAACAGCATCAGTCCGGGTTAGTTCCATTCAAATCATGCAAGTTAGAGTCCAAAACAAGGGCAAAAGTGTTTGGAAAAGTAGATACAACGGAGACGTATCAACCCGCTACAAAGCACCTCTTCCCATTGCAAGGTAAATAGATCAAGTTGGCCAAACAAAACCCAAGTATCGGAGAAGAAATATGAGGCTATAAGCAATCATGCATATAAGAGATCAAAAAAACTCAAATAACTTTCATGGATATAAAAAGATAGATCTGGTCATAAACTCAAAGTTCATCCGATCCCAACAAACACATAGCAAAAAGAGTTACATCATATGGATCTCGTAGAGACCATTGTATTGAGAATCAAACGGGAGAGAGGAAGCCATCTAGCTACTAACTACGGACCCAAAGGTCTACAAAGAACTACTCACGCATCATCGGAGAGGCACCAATGGAAGTGGTGAACCCCTCCGTGATGGTGTCTAGATTGGATCTGGTGGTTCTGGACACTGTGGCAGCTGGAATTGATTTTCGTCAACTTCCCAAGGGTTTCTGGAATATTTGGGTATTTATAGAGCAAAGAGGCGGTCCGGGGGGCACCCGAGGTGGGCACAACCCACCAGGGCGCGCCCTGGTGGGTTGTGCTCTCCTCGGAGCACCCCCTAGGCGCTGCCTTGGCCCATTGGGTGTCTTCTGGTCCAAAAAGAATCTACGTAAAGTTTCGTTGCATTTGAACTCCGTTTGGTATTGATTTCCTGCAATGTAAAAAAACATGCAGAAAACAGCCACTGGCACTTGGCGCTATGTTAATAGGTTGGTACCAAAAAATGATATAAAATGACTATCAAATGATTATAAAACATCCAAGATTGATAATATAACAGTATGGAACAATCAAAAATTATAGATACGTTGGAGACGTATCAATTACCATTCTATAGCCTGTGACAATTCTTTGTAGAATAAGTTCATTCTTATCATTAGGAACAATAGTAATACCTCCTTTCTTAGGGACACAATGAACAGGACTTACCCATCTACTATCAGCTATAGGATAGATTATACCTGCTTCCAGAAGTTTTAATATTTCCGTTCTTACCACTTCCTTCATCTTTGGATTTAACCGGCGTTGGTGATCATCAACGGGTTTAGCATCAGGTACCATATTAATCTTGTGCTGACATAGAGTGGGACTAATTCCCTTTGAATCATCATGAGTATATCCAATAGCAGCTCGGTGCTTCCTTAGAACTTTCAATAATCTTTCTTCTTCATGTTCTGAAAGGTTAGCACTAATAATAACAGGATATATCTTCTTCTCATCAAGATAAGCATATTTCAAAGTGTTTGGCAATTGTTTTAATTCAAACACAGGGTCACCTTTAGGTGGAGGAGGGCCTCCTAGAGTTTCAATAGGCAAATTATGTTCAAGCAGAGGACGTTGTTCAAAGAAAATCTTATCTATTTCATTTCTTTCATGCATGTGTAAATCATTTTCATGGTCTAGCAGATATTGTTCTAGTGGACCAGTCGGAGGCACAACAATAGAAGCAAGACCAATTATTTCATCCTTACTAGGCAGTTATTTTTTATGAGGTTTTCTACTAAACTTGGAAAAATTAAACTCATGAGACTTATCACCAAAGCTAACACCGACAGTTTGTTTCTCACAATCTATTTTAGCATTAACGGTGTTCAAGAAAGGTCTACCAAAGATAATGGGACAAAAGTCATCTTGTGGGGAACCAAGAACAAGAAAATTAGTAGGGTATTTTATTTTCCCACACAAGACTTCAACATCTCTAACAATCCCAATTGGTGAAATAGTGTCTCTATTAGCAAATTTAATAGTAACATCTATTACTTCTATCTCTGTGGGTGTTATGTCATTCATAATTTCTTGATACAAGGTAAAGGGAATAGCACTCATGCTAGCACCTAGGTCGCATAAACCATGATAACAGTTATCTCCTATTTTAACTGAGACAATGGGCATGCCAACAACAAGTCTATGTTTATCATTTTTATCGGGTTTGGCAATTCTAGCGGCTTCATCACAGAAGTAAATAACATGCCCATCTATATTTTCTTCCAGGAGATCCTTAACCATAGCAACACTAGGTTCTACTTTGATTTGTTCATCAGGTTTAGGTGTTCTAATATAACTTTTGTTGACCACAGTTGAAACTTTAGCATGTTCCTTTATCCTAATAGGGAAAGGTGGTTTCTCAATATAAGCAATAGGAACAACTCGATCAACATTATAAATTATAGTTTCCTCTTTAGCTAGTACCGGTTCTTTAATTTCTTCTTTAATAGGTGGGTGATATTTAAACCACTTCCCCTTAGGGAGATCAACATGAGTAGAAAATGATTCACAAAAGGAGGCTATCTCAGAGTCAAGTCCATATTTACTGTTAAACTTCTGAAAAGCATCGGTATTCATAAAAGATTTAACACAAACAAACTTAAGCTTAATACCCGACTCTTTACCTTCATCGAGTTCCCAATATTCAGAGTTGTGTTTAATTCTTTCCAAAAGATCCCACCGGAATTCAATAGTCTTCTTCGTAAAAGAACAACACAAGAAGTATCAAGCCTCGATCAATCATTATGAGAAAGCCAAGCATAAAAATTCTGGATAATAATTTCTCTTGAGAGCTCATGATTGGGGCATGAATATAACATTTACTTAAGCCTCCCCCAAGCTAGAGCGATACTTTCTCCTTCACGAGGCCAAAAACTATATATGTAATTCCGATCAAGATGAACTAGATGCATAGATATTGTTTTTGGTGAAACTCCAATTTCAATTGATTCCAATTCCAAGATCCAATATAATTGCATAGCCTATACCATGCCAATGCTTTTAACTTCAAAGATAAAGGAAAACCTTCTGCTTAACTTCATCTCCGGGTAAACCTGCAAGCTTAAACAATCCACAAATTTCTTCCACATATATCAAGTGCATATCAGGATGTTCGGTTCCATCTCCTGCATAAGGATTAGCTAGCAGTTGTTCTATCATACCCAAAGGAATTTCATATTCCATATTTTCAGTAGGTGCAGTAGGTTGAGGGGTAACTAATTGTGGTTCTGGTCGAGGTGAAGATACCCCGAACAAACCCCTCAAAGGATTGTTTTCCATAGTAACAAGTGACAATAAATTTCAGCACGTAGTAATAATTTTTCCTTACCAAGAGCGCTTCACTCCCCGGCAACCGCGCCAGAAAAGAGCCTTGATGACCCATAAGTATATGAGATCAATTGTAGCCTTTTCGATAAGTAAGAGTGTCGAACCCACCGAGGAGCAGAAGGAAATGACAAGTGGTTTTGTGCAAAGTAATGTCTGCAAGTGCTGAAATTGTAAGTAACAGAGTAGTTTGATAGCAAGATAATTTGTAACGAGCAAGTAACGGTAATAGTAAAAAAAGTGCAGCAAGATAGCCCAATCCTTTTGAGGCAAAGGACAGGCCAAAACGGTCTCTTATAATAAGCAAAGCGTTCTTGAGGGTGCACGGGAATTTCATCTAGTCACTTTCATCATGTTGGTTTGATTCATGGTCGCTACTTTGATAATTTGATATGTGGGTAGACCAGTCTTAGGTGTTTTTCTTACTTGAAAAAACCTCATACTTATGATTAACCCCCTCGCAAGCATCCGCAACTACGAGAAAAGTAATAAGAATAAATTCTAACCATAGCATTAAACTTTTAGATACAATCGGCCCCTTACGAAATAGCGCATAAACTAGGGTTTAAGCTTCTATCACTCTCGCAGCCCATCATCTAATAACTAATCCACAATGCATTCCCTTAGGCCCAAATATGGTGAAGTGTCATGTAGTCGACGTTCACATGACACCACTAAGGGAATCACAACATACATACTATCAAAATATCGAACACATATCAAGTTCACATGATTACTTGCAACGCAATTTCTCCCATGACCTCAAGAACAAAAGTAACTATTCACAAACGATAATCATGCTCAAGATCAGAGGGGTATTAAATAGCATATTGGATCTGAACATATAATCTTCCACCAAATAAACCATATAGTAATCAACTACAACATGTAATCAACACTAATAGTCACCCACAAGCACCAATCTATAGTTCCGATACAAAGATTAAACACAGGAGATGAACTAGGGTTTGAGAGGAGATGGTGTTGTTGAAGATGTTGATGGAGATTGCCCTCCCCAAGATGGGAGAGTTGTTGGTGATGATGATGACGATGATTTCCCCCTCCGGGAGGGAAGTTCCCCTGGCGGAATCGCTCCGCCGGAGGGCAAAAGTGCTCTTGCCCTAGTTCCTCCTCGAGACGGTGACGCTCCGTCCCGAAAGTCCTCTCCTTATTTTTTCTAGGTCAAAATGACTTATATACCAGAAGATGGGCACCGAAGGTGGGCTGGGCTGAGCACAACCCACCAGGGCGCGCCTGGGGGGGCCAGGCGCGCCCTGGTGTCTTGCAATCACCATGTGCCCCCCTCGGGTGGTTATTTGCTCCAGTATTTCTTATTTATTCCATAAAAAATCCTCGTGAAGTTTCAGCTTATTTGGAGTTGTGCAGAATAGGTAGCCTAATGTAGCTTTTTCAGGTCCAAATTTCCAGCTGCCGAAATTCTCCCTCTTTGTGTGTACCTTGCATATTGGCATTAGAATTACCCCAAAAAGCATTATTATGCGTAAAAACATCATAAATAATAGTAGGTAAACATGATGCAAAATGGACGTATCAGTTGCTAGAGTGACGAAAGCTTAAACCCTAGTTTATGCGTTGATTCGTAAGGGGCTGATTTGGATCCATATGTTTCATGCTATGGTTAGATTTATCTTAATTCTTCTTTCATAGTTGCAGATGCTTGTGAGAGGGGTTAATCATAAGTGGGAAGCTTGTCCAAGGAAGGAGAGCACCCAAGCACCAGTCCACCCACATATCAAATTATCAAAGTAACGAACGTGAATCATATGAGCATGATGAAAACTAGCTTGAAAACAATTCCCATGTGTCCTCGGGAGCGCTTTGCTTTATATAAGAGTTCATCCAGGCTTATCCTTTGCTACAAAAAGGATTGGGCCACCTTGATGCACCTTGTTTACTTTTGTTACTTGTTACACGTTACTATTTATCTTATCACACAACTATCTGTTACTGATAATTTCAGTGCTTGCACAGAAAACCTTGCTGAAAACCGCTTGTCATTTCCTTCTCCTCCTTGTTGGGTTTGACACTCTTACTTATAGAAAGGACTACGATATATCCCTTATACTTGTGGGTCATCAGAGCTCTATTGTCACAGACCCCAAACCTCCAGTCTCTGCTCGAAAATGTGATTTAGCCACCACCACCACCGTCGCTGCCATCATCCGAGTCCGGTATCCCACTCCGGCCACTGCCCGAAGACGACGCACCCAAGAACCATGGATCCTCTGCCGTAGAGTAGTCCATGACCTCGTGAAGGTGGATGAGGACCTTGTACTGCAGCATCGTCAGCTCCATAAGCGGCAAACGCATCCCGGGCTCCAGCACCACCAGCCACCACATCGACGGAATCTCCTCCGGCTGGGCCGTCCAAGCCGTAAGCCTGAACGCCGACAGATTGGCGCAAGCTCCGGCCCCAGGGTGTCCACCAAGCAGGAGGAGCCGAACAAGCTTTCGACCACGCCGCACTCCCAAGCGTGCGGCGGGACGCCCTCCAAGACGAGCTGCACCTTGAACTGGAATGCCGCGTGCACCGCCTGAGCTTGGCGGTTCCACGGCCTGAATAACAATCTGACTCCACGATGAACAACCTCCGGCAGCTTGCACAACCTGATCCTATCCTCCGGCCTGGCAAACACGATGAGAAAATCCTCTGGCCCAGACACCACCGGCCAGTCGCCGGCCCTGCGGGAAGGAGCGGCCATAGAGTTGGGGCTTAACGCCATGGCCCGAGCAGAGACACGGGGGGAGGGGAGAGGTGGTCGGCACTGCCGGAGTGGCGAGCGACGGGGGAGGTGGTCGGTGTCACCGGAGCGGCAAACGATGGGAGGGGTGGACGCCGGCGTCGGTGTGACACACGGCGAGCGCGGTCTCGGGGAGAGAGGGCACGGTCTCCAGAGTGGATGAGTCCTAGTGTCGAAGTAGACGACACCTTCGAAGCATCCACGCGTACCGATCAAGCAGTATCGCAACACTATGCGGAACCAACACGAAGAAACTCTAGGAAAAATTAGATAAGATAGGAGATATTACCGCGGCATACGATCTAGATTGAATCTAGGCAGAGAGCGAGAGAGGGAACGACTAGTAAGGATGGCGACCAGAGAGGCTTTTCTCTTCCCTTGGTGTGCCCTCCTAGAGGAAGGGGGTGACTAACCTGTAGGAGGAGTCCTCCTAGGACCCCCCCCCCCCTAGTCGACTTGGGCTCCTCCTATGGAACTGCACACATCGGTCAATTTACCAAAAAAATCAAGCTCATGTGAAAAGATGGGTTATGCATTTATATGTCAACACCCCCCCCCCCTCTCTAACGTGTGGCCTCCCTGGGCCTAAATGTGGACGAAAAGTGGGTTGCAATTTAATTGCACTAGCCGAGTCTTAAACTCAAGACCTCTTGGATCTGATATCATGTAGAACGACATGCACCAGTTAGTTCACCCAAAAGTTCAAGCTAATGGGAAAAGGTGGGTTATGCATTTATACGTCAACACCTCCCAATGCAATGGGGATGTCTCGCTAGGACTCTTTTAAAATATTTTGGAAGATTCCAGAACCTTTCTGGAAGCTCGTTCGCTTCCGGTACATATTGGGACCTTCCAGGATGCTCTTGGAGCCTTCCGGAACACTTTCAGGACTATCCGAAAACATTTTCGGTTGTCTCCTCTGTCAATCTCATTATCTCATAGTACTACTACTACATACCACTAGTCATTAACTGTGTGATCCTATAGATTTGAGAATATGTGGACATGTTCGAACACCTTTCGGCCAATAATTATTAGCGGGATATGAACACTCGTAGTAAGTCCCACATATCAACGAAGATCATTATCGAGTGAAACTTTTGTTGTCGTGTACAATTCCGTTTCCCTTGCGAAATGTTACCTGTGATGAGCCGGTCCCCGACAAGGAACATGAATCTCCGTGTTTTCTATGTTAGTCCCTGGATCAATAGCTGACACACACAATTCACAATGAAATACCAAGAAATATCACATGTCATAGTGTTACATCGGAGATCCAATCCAATCATTAATACATTACATACCTACTTAGCTCGAGGTTAGCTTATAATATCATGCATCAGAAATACATTATTATCTTCTGGCATGCATTTGCTTAGAGGCAAAAGTCGAGTATAGCTCTATAACCCTAATTTGTATCTTTCCTTCGATACGGAGTCCTACAACATGATACATTACAGCCAAAAGGGTCAATACATTGAATGTATTGGCAAGTTTCACTGAAAGTATAACATAATTAAATCATGCTTTTGGGGTAGTTGGAGGATGGTTTCATTTGCAGAAAGCAGTAATAGTTTTCCCTATCTTTATATAGGTGGATTTACTCTATACATATGACATACCCGATAAAGCCCTAGCTATCCGTAGCATATGAGACACTTTCGGTAATTAAATCATCGGTCGTAGTCTTGGACACAGAGGTAAGCCCCGAAGGTAGTCCTATTCCCATGTTGAAATCATCAAGTTTTAGTTAAGAAATTTATGGTGATGATTCAAGCTGACGGTTCTCGGCCGAGTTGCTCAAGTTATCCAGAAAAAAGGTCTCAACTAATCATGATCAATTTGTACACTCTACAGAGATTTGAGTATTTTACCCGTGAGACCTGCTCACACCCTTCTGCTACTAAACTTCACTATAGAGTAGCCAGGTGGACCAAGACATGACTTTTGAGAAGTAATACCCCATGTCCAAAGGCACCCAATCCAACCTACATATAACTACATTCGTTGGTCTACCGGATCAAATTCCCAGAACTTACTTGGTCAACATAGAACCCATAATGACTCACGGTTACACATGGAAGCTACTCAACTTGGAACTCAAACAATCACTTTGAGTCTGGGTGGCAATCCGCAAGTGAACATCCTAATAGGTAAACCATGAAACAGGCCTGCGGGAGCCACTCAACTATCGACCACCAAAGCAATACCAAGTTCCACCCAAATAATTCATTAATTAAGTTCTTAATAATTAGTTGTGCAAATATAGTAACCTGTCAACTAGTGTGGTTCCCACCCCATTACTTCATAGCAAGCTAAGCATTGTCTAGCGAAGGTTACAAGGAACAAGGTAAAGGGCATATGGTTATTCTACTAGGTATCCTGTTTACAACAAAAAAATATTTCTCTAGATGCATTCCTATTGAAAAGTTCTACATACAATAAAATAATAGGTAACGTGATCAAAGGTTCCACTTGCCTTGTATTGACGATGTTCTTCAATCTCACAACATGACAGTGCTACTCTTCACTATCCGAACAATATATTGTAACCAAGAGTTCACATAAACAATCATACCATACAAGGAATCAAACAACACACAACACTAAGTTGGTTGGTTTAGGTGTAAATGAATCACCCTCGTTTGGTGTATGTGTTAGGGTTTGGTTGAAATGAATTTCAGTTATAATTTGAATTTCTTACTTAAACTTGGTTTGGTTTCAAATTGAATTCATTTCTAATTTTGAATTGGTTTCAATTTGAATTCCATATTTAAAATTGATTGGTTTCAATTGTATTTCATTCTTAGTATTAAATTTAGTTTCAAATTATTTCATAATTAAACTTGGTTTACTTCCAAATTGAATTTCATCTTTGAATATCATATTGTAATTTGAATTGAGTTCAATATTTTGAATTAGGTTCAAATAATTTAATTGTTCTGGTTGAAAGGATTTTATGACAATATGCAAAAAGTTTCACTTGAAATGGATTTACAAATAAAAAGTTATGATTGTTTTGGTGTACAGGGGCTTTTCTGCAAAATTGCAATTTATCAAGTGCTTTAATTTAAACAGAAAAGGATTTTGGAAAAGGTTGTGCCATGTGGCGCGTTCTGATTAGTTGATATTTGTTGACAAGCAAAAATCAACTTTCGGCTGAGGGGTATCTATGCTAGCATGGTCAGAAATTAGCAAGGGCATGTACGACGACCTTATATCGAAGGTTGTCATACACTTGAAAAAGTGGCACCATAATGCTTTTTAAATAGATTCAGTCACCTTGTGGGAGCATGAACTACGCTCTATGGGATGATTGTCAAGACTTGTGTCCAGCACGCATGGCATTTAGAGTGCGGTCACTTTCAGTGTCCCACGACTCCCAAGTAGTCCAAGCCTTACAAGCTCTATTGGAAAAGGCGGTGCCTAGAAGGCGCTTAAGCACGCTTAGGCGCCACACAATGGTCAAACTCCTTGTCTAGGGCATAAGTGAAAGTCTAGGAAGGGCAAGCAAGATTTTGTCTATCCAAGCGAGAAATTGTGCCATATTGCATTGATATGTCCAACGGACCATATTCCAATGGTAGAACTAGAAACTAACTTATTTATATGGCCTACATTAATAGTGATGCACATATAATAACCACATATACACCATGATAGTAAAAATTATATTACTGCCTAGACGGTGTCTAGGGTGCTCAAGTGCCGTCTAGGCACTGGAGAAGACCAATCGCCTCGCTTACGCCTACCGCTTTTAGACGCTTGAACCAGTGTCACCAAAGTTCCCTTTGTGGCTTCGAGTCAGTAATCTTCTCTTGTCAAAAGATCTTCTAGGGACAGATCCGGTCCATGTTACTCCTGCTTCTCGTTGATGTACCCAGTAAGGAGGTTGCGTCTTCATTGTCCTTCTCCGATCTTCCTAGCGATTCCCAGCGTCTTCTGGTATCTCCTCGACACATTGGTAGCCTTTGAGAGTTTCTTCAGATTCAAGAACGAACCCTGGAAGTCCCCAAGTGCTCCCGTAGGTGAGTACGCGTCCAAGGAATTTTTGGGAAAAACTCCAAAAAAATCATACGCTGGCTTGGGAGTGGCCCACGTACGGCGGTGTAGCCCTCCTCTTTTTTGTTCATAGGCCGGTGGGCTGGGTTGCGCCCTTGGGGTGCTTTTGCCCCTTATTTTTTCTTTTTGTCCCTCGGGCATTCTTTTTGTAGCAAGCAGCGAGTAGGTCCTTTTAGGGAGGCGCCTCCATACGATGGACAGTGAGGTTGGATTGAAAGTGAAAGAGGGAGAGGAGGGGCAACGTTGGTGTGGGCGAGAGGGATGGTAATGGGGAGGGGGCTAGCTGGCTAGGGTTGCCTCACCATCTGGCTTAAATAGCCAGATTTGTCCGTTGGGCGGCGCGCCGGAGCGGCGACATGAATGCGTCTTCACCAAAACCGGAGGAGGCGCCCGTTCAAACAATGGGTTTTGGCGCGGGCCCCTGCCGCCAGTCCGACGTGTTTGGGCGTCCCCATATCCGCCCCACATATGGGCTGGGTATGGTGGGCTCCGGACATATAGGGCCGGTTTGAGGGGTCCGGTTGGGTGGCTAAAAAGTGACCGGGTCGTCGGCTCAAATGTGTAGGGAGGGTTTGAGGGGTCCGGTTATATGCTCTTAGTAGGCGACTATGATGACCCGAAATCACTAGTTAGAAGGTACCCCTTTCAAAGGTCACTCTCACCTTTTTCTTGTGATAACAAGTGGCTCAATGCATGTGTGACCTTGTCACACTCTAGGAATTTTGTACTTTTTTGTTAATTTGTTCTTCCAAATGTTTTATCTCTTAATTGTGCGTCTAAATCATGAATCATTCACTGTTGCGTTTCTTGCTTCAAGATCTTCGAAAGTAAATCCCATATTAATAGATTTGGACAAATTGTTTTTTTCTCGAAAAAACAGAAATAAAAAAATGAAAACAGGAAAAACAAAAACCACAAAAAAAGATTGAAGACCGACAAAAGGAAACCCAGGAAAAGGAAACCTAAAGTACAACTGTGCTTTTTTTCCTTTTTGTGAAAGCACAATTATATTTTTCATTTTTTGAGACGGCAAGAAGCACGGCTACCTGAAGCACAACTATGCTTTAAAAAAAACATAAGTGTACTTCTCAATTTTCGAGGAACACAACTGTGCTTTCGCGAGAAGCACAACTACAATTGTGTTTCACGAGCAAAGTTGTGGTTTTTACTTTTTGTAAAACACAACTGTGAGAAGCAAAAAGTACAATTGTGCTTTTCATTTTTTGAAAAGCACATATATGCTTCACGACAAGCACCGTTGTTCTTTTTCGTGAACTATGTTGTTCACTTTTGAGAAGTTTTCAAAAAATACAGTTGTCACACTGAAGCACAGTTGTGTTTTTCCGTAAACCACAACTGTTTTGAGCTTCACCGTGAAGCATGTCTGTGTTTTTCACACGATGTGCTTCACGCGAGAAAAAAAAGTAAAAAAGACAAAACCTAAAAAAGACCATGCAAAATCAAAAAACTTGAGAAAAAACGAAAAAAATACCTAAAACACATGCAAAAAAAGCTTCTCCAGGGGTGCATCCAGCGTGTGACACATGGGGCGGCTGGACGCACCACCACATCACATGTCGCAGGGTGCACTCCCGACTCCCGAGTGACCGCTCGAGATCACCCACGAAGGGGTACCTCCAATTTTTTTTTCTTTTCTAGGGAAAGGTTTTTCGTTTTTGAGTGAAAAGTACACTCCAGTTAGTCGTCCCCTGACAACCTAATCTCTATGGGCCAGAGCCAATGATCAGCGTGACGACCCGTTGGCGTTGTAAGTGTGCGTGCAAGGATCAGCGTGACGACCCGTTGGCGTTGTAAGTGTGCGTGCAAGGAGGGCGGCTCAGCTATTTCTGGCATAGCGAGGAGTAACTTATACTAGTGTCATGCATATGACATTAGTTTAACTTATTATTTTTATAGTGCAAAATAATATACTAGTAGTTCATATGTAATTTCATTTAATGATTTGTACACTTATTTTGTTTTGGAAAACGCTATATTACAGTAATATATTATGTTACCACTTCTCATTAACTATATGTCATATAAGCAAAAAAAAAAAATTAAAATGTGCTATGTTACTATCTAAGTTATTTCCACTATGACTAACCTAAACGAGCAACTAGGTCATGTTATAACCCGGCGATTTTGAACATTAATGAAGATAAGCACATTTCTGCCTTTCGTTCGTCGCTGAATTCTTTCAGTCTTCAAAATAACTTAGGTGACAAAACATATAGATTTCAAAAATCATGATGAACGAGCAGACCCGTCTTATATACTTATATACTTACCCATGCGATGTACAAACTTGAGGCATCTTCAGCCGTTCGGCCCCCCAGGGCGCCTAAATAGAGCGGCCTCAGAGCGTGTCGGCGCTAGTTCGGCTTCTGGGGGCGACCTAGCTCCCAGTCACGCCCCCAAGCGCCTGCCTCAGGATGCGGGAAATTTGAACTAGGTCGTTCCCGCTCACAAAAGACGCCACAAATTCGGCGATCGGACGTAGTCTGGCGTTACAAAAAACAGAGCGCCGCACGCCGCAAGTTCACGTGCGCAACAAATCACTCGGCGGGGTCGGCTCCAGGCATTGGCGGAGTCGGCATGCACGGGCTCGACGGTGTCGGGGCTACTTCGGTGCTGGGCTGTGTCGGCGCGGCTTCGGTACTGCTGGGCGGCGATGTAGAAGCGTTATTCGGGCTTGGCGTCCGTGCGGCCGTGGGCGCGGGAGCTGGCGTCGTCGGCGTCGTCGGCGTTGCCGTCTACATCTGGTTCAGGATGAGGCCGCGCTCCGCCATTTACCACGCCCTGAGCTGCTCGTCGTTGCTCTGGAGCATGTCCGCCCCGCCCATCAGAAAAGCCATGTCGGTGTTCCTCTTCTTCGCGGCGACGTTCGTCCGGAGCAGGTCAACGTTGGTCCGGAGCAGGTCGAGCTTGATGGCGCTGTTCGTCATCAGCGACGACCACCGCGCCTCGCTCTTCTCTTCACATAGGACGACCCGGGCCTGGGCGTCGGCGAGGCAATGCTCGATGGACTCCTGCACTCACGCGGTTGTCGCGTCGGCGTTTTTCCTCTTCTTTGCCAACTTGTGGCCGTCCGGCCGCCCCTCTGACGCGCCCGGAGTCGTTGCGTCCAGCTTGTATGTCTCCTTGGCCTTGTCGAGGGTACGTCGGACTTCCGCCCACTTCTCGCACTTGTCAATGCGCTTGTAGACGTGGAGGAACTTGAAGTCGGCGTCGAGGTTGTCGCGCCAATACATGGTGAACATGCGCAGCAACTGCGCGGAGGAACAAACAGTTGGCGGGCGGCGGGCGTAGACGACGAAGAGATGCGGGTGAACGGCGTGCGTACCTGATCCTCAACGCTGGCGCCGCTCTCCGGGCGAGCCGCGACCTCCTCGACGATTCCATGCCATTTGTTGCACGCCCCTTGGATACGCCCCCAATGGTTCGCCATCGCCTTGGAGCCGCGCTGCATGTAGACGCCTTTGAAGTAGGGGTTGACGAGCTTCCGCTCGTCAAACTCGGCCTTGATGCGGTCCCAGTACGTCTCGAAGCTCTGGTTCGTGCCGGTGGTCGGGTCGAGGCAGACGACTTTCCATGCTTCGGCGAGGCATTCCTCCTCCTTGGACGTTCACTTGATGCGCGCTTCGCCTGTCCTAGCCGCCCGCTTCTTCTTCTGACGCCCCTTCGTTGGATCAGGAGCTGGCTCCTCCTCCTCCTCGTCCTCGTCCTCGTCCTCCTCCTCCTCCTCGGGTTCCTGCGCTTCGTGCGCGTCTTCGCCGTAGACGTAGCCGAGCTCGGCCTCCATGTCGCCGCTGAGATCCACTACCTCATCCTGGGTGGCGAACCCGGGAGACGCGGCGGCCGCGGTCGATCCTGTCGCGATGATGTCGTCCATGTCGGCTCCTGTGTCGTCGGCGTCGCCGAGGTGCAAGAAGGGCAGCGGTCCACGGCGGAGATGGGGCGTCGGTGTGGACGCGTAGGCGGGTGGCGAGTAGTTGTATGGAGGGTACTGCACGCCGACGAAGGCGGGCGAGGGTGTGCGCGTCGCGGGGTGGCCATGTGGAAGGTCACGTTTGGGTGGAACCCATCGTGCGCGTCGCCGTCGGCGTAGCCAGGCGACGACGATCCCCATAGAGATCCGACGCCTTGCTGTCCCCAGGGCGCGTACTGGGCGTGGCTGACGACGGGTGGATTCATCATCCCCGCGTGGTCGACCGATGAGGAGGACGCCGCCGCGCGCGCCGCGTTGTCGCGGGCCTTCTTGGCGATGGCCCTGTTCCGCCGATCGGCGATGACTGCGTCGCGTCGCTGAACTTCCACCCTCCACTCGGCGTTCGACATGCCCGATGGCTTCAATGGCGGCGCCCTCCGCTTCCTCTGCTTCGGTTGGGCTACGGTGCCAGTCGTGGTTGTCGCCGCGCGCGGCATGGCGTACTTCTTCAGCGGCATGGCGGCGACTGGAAAGCGAGCGGGAGGGGGTTTGGCGGGAGAAAGGGAGGGAATTGCGGGAGGAAGGCGAGCGAGCGAGAGGGATGCGAGGGAAAAGCGTCAAGAAACGGTGAAAAAAGGCCTTCGGGACGCCGCCAGGGCGGACCCACGCGTCTTTTTCGCTTGTGTCGGCTCCCCAAGCGCCCCTCAGGGCGCCGAGTTCGGCTTGGGTCCACCAGCACCAGTTTTGGCCCGAGCCGGCGAAAAACGGGCTTCTGGGACGCGACTGGGCCGTTTTTTTTTTGTTCCGGCGCGGCAAAAACGCCCTATTGGGGGCGCGGCTGGAGATGCCCTTATATACTTACCCATGCGATGCATGAGAGCAGCCCCAGCATTTCAATAATTTGGCTCGCATAACAATCACAGAAAGAAAAGGAGTCTCACATGAAACTCAATGCGACGTTAGACATCTACCACTGTACAGCAATCCCCGGGATACAGGAGAAGATAGACGCGCAAGCACAAACCTGTATCATGGTTTGGAAATGCACTGAGCACGCAACACCTTTATGACAAGTTTCAGCCGGACAGATATCTATACCCGTTGATCATAAGCCGATGAAATCGTCCTTCTGCTCCTTCCGGGGAGTCCTTTCCTGCTGGGAGGTGCCGGCTTTCCTACCAAAGATCATGTCGTCGAGATCCTGAAGCAAGTCATCCCCACCGCTAGATCGACCACCGGACCCAGCTGATTTCCTCGAGGGGGTGTCTTTGCCAACAGCGCGTGGGGATTCCTCAGGCTCCACCGTGACTGGAATCATCGCTGGTTCTGGCTCAGGCTCTGCGACCATGGGCTCCTTGAGGTCTTCGTACTTTGACAGGACTTTATGGAGTTCATCGTGGATGCTCAGTGCCTCGAAGAGTTGAGCCTCGTTATCACCTGCCGTCTCAACGATTCTCTGGATCGTGTATTGACACTGTTGGCATTGCTGGACCAGGGTGGTAGTCAAGTCATCCTGCATGTATGTGAGGTGCAGTAGAAAATCAGGACACGGAGTTGATGATAGCATCGTGTTAGTAATAATATTGAATTAGATATCTGAATAAACAGATAAAAATAATAGAATGAAGTTCTTAAAAAACTTTCAGTTAACTACTTACTTTCAGATACTGCTCTGCACCAAGACTGTGATGAGGTAATAAGGGATAACAGGTTGATTGGCCAGGGCCATTGTTGCAGTATACTAGAAAGATCATTAAATATAACACATGCTAGCAACCAATATATAATTTCCTTAACATATAGTCATGTATAAAGGTAACAAAACTTCAACCCTGCCTTTTGAGATGCCTACATCACAGACTGCACATTGCCTATATCACAGATTCCACGCTGAACACATGAACTACTCACCTAAGCTGGAGTTTCTAATTGACCGGCAAAAGAAAAGACTAACCTCTAGAGCCTCTTTTTGTGGAGATGACGATAGCACTGTGGAAAGAAGTTCAACGCTATTACGAGCCACCTCAAAAGCCTCGTCGACTTGTACAGTAGGGGCAGCACGAACTGGAGCAAAACTTTCATCTGGAATTTCTTGATACCCGTCCTGTGCTGCATCAGAATATGGTTCAGCTGCAGGTACTGAACGGGGAGGAGTAAATATTGGTGCAAGGCTCTCATCATCGCGGCCAGGGAAGCGAATTCCCCTAGATCTTAAGCTCTGCAAAAAAAACCAAATGATATAAGTTTCAGGCAGTCTAATGATATAAGTTTCAGGCACAACATTGTGCTATGGATGCAGTGTAAACTGCACTAAAGGAATGTTTATGAAAATGCATCCTAATTATCCCTCCAATTAACATAAGTAACTTAATATCTAGTTATCCACAATTAACCAAAGTTCAAAAGGAACTAAATAAGCTTTCTCAGATTCTTGGCAGATCAGCAGTAAAGCACTGTGTTCCGATTAAATCCGCTAGTTTAACCAGAGAGCATTCCGCATATGTTGATCATCAACAAGTACCTTGTAAGTTTCTTCATACACGGGAAGGTAGCGGAGCTCCTCTCCTGACTCTCCCCATGCTTCAATAAGCATGAGCGCCTTGTTTCTGTTGTTGACTATAGTCTGTGGGTCATCAATAAGCTTCACCATTTCATCAAGGACCCGCTCCGCAGCAATCTCGGAGAAAGCTTTCTCGCAGTTCTTGACAATGGTCTCGAGGAGGACAAGAGCCAGATACTGCACCCTCGGGCTCTTGAGCATGATTCGCCTCTTGATGGCGCGGATGAGCTCGACGCTGTTGACCCTCTCGGTGTTGGCCATATCGCATATCTCAAGATTGGTAGCCCAATCAGGGCCGTCCATGGTTTCCAAGGTGGCCTCGTCAACAATCTTGTCGGCCATGTTCTGGCCTTGGAAGAACTCCTTCATCTTGAAACTCATGCTAGTGACGCCGGTGGACATCTTGCGGCTGACTTCCGCGCCGCTGATCTTGAGGCGCTCGCCCAGGGCGTTAACTTTGTCCATGAGATTGTCGCTCATCTTGTTACAGTGATCCGGCAGTCGATACCTGCCGTGATTCTGCAGGCAAGTAAAGTGCAACGTTAGGAGACGAGAACAAGATAACATAGCAAAGAAAGAAATCGGGCACCAAAATTGCAATTCACTATCAGCCAAGAAGGGGGATCCAAGCAGCCCAGAGCATGGACATCTGCCAGTAGTAGATTGCGGGTGGGAGGTTATCGGAAGCTGAACAACCAACCTACCTATGTTCTTGAGCATATCCGACAGAAACTAGAACCGGTCCTTGTGATGCTACAGCTAGGGTTTCTTGCTTGGTGCCCAGAAAAAAAAGGGGGGACGACGCAACTTGCAGGGCCATTTCTTGGCCGTGGAGATTGAACTGAACTGGTAAAGTATCGCGTAGATGGATTGCTACACGAGTTGACATCGCAAGTTGGCAAGAAAAGAAACGGAAATCGGGGGACGCTGATGGTTTGATCGCTTTTAGACGAGCAGTAAGTGTACGATGGTCAATTTTGAGTTGGATATGGGGATTGGGGGCGGCGGCGGCGGCGGCGGCAGAAGCAGTATTAGTAGCAGGGAAGCGCAAGAAGAGTAGGCGGGCTGAGAAGGGTGGAGAAATCAGCAGCCCAAAGCGAAGAGCGACGACGGCGGTGACAGAGATCGGGGTCGGGGCTCACCTTGTTCACAATCCGTCGGCGGCTCCCTCCTCCTCCTCCTCCTCCTCCTTCCCCGGCTCAGGCAGGCGCAGAGTAGGCGAGTCGTCTGCTGCGGCTGCCAAGGCCAAGGGCGTGATGGATGGATCCCGGGTCTCAGGATGGAATGGATTCCACCTTGGAGCTCCGTCCGTCCCCACTTCTCCTTTTTCCCTCTTCTACTACTTTATTTTTATTTTGAGAGGCTGTTTTCCCTCTCCTACTTTTCGCCTTCCTGTGGGTGGAAGGAATGGTGCAAACCCAGTTGGACGGGCAAAGGTCATCATTTGATTATCCTTCATTATCTACTCGAAATTGCTTCACAGACGATTGTTCCCGCACGACCTGTATAGCAGCGCTCTTATCTACTGATCATAATCCTGGTGATCGTGTCATCAGGTGATTCATCAAACTCAACGGTAAAATCAGCCAGAATTCCCTGAGGAAGGAAATTGAGAGAAAATCAACCATGCTCGCCTAATCAATCTTCCTTCTTTCAGGATCAGGAGGAGGATTCAGACTCCAGTCGTGTTGGCTTGCCGCGTCTTCAGAGCCCTGCCTGCATGCGACCGCGTGCTCTTGACCTATAAAATTCAACGCGCTCACGCATACAAATAATCTTTCTTCCACACCTATTCATATCTTCCTACTGTCGCCGTCCAAATCCAAATGCTCCAGTAAATAAATTCAGACGAGAGCGACCGACGCCTCCAGATAAAACACAGGTTACATCCACACAAGGTCAACAGTTAGGAGCCAAGAAAACAAATAGTAAGGCGACACATATTGGGCTCTGTATGTATATATCATGTCATGTGTCTCCAAATTTTGGAGCAAAAGAATTAATATGTACACAAAACTAATCAAAAAATAAGACGAGTTAACTTTTAGCACAAAAAGAAAATCGAGCCGACTGCCTGCCAGGATCCAGGGACCAATCTGTATTTGCTGGACCAATCTGGCCCAGATGATAGCCATCTGATACAGCAGTAGGTCTTCACAAAAGATGAACACATGCATCATCTGCTGCTGGTTCCGCCGTGCTATTTAGGATTAGACTGACAACAGCCGCACTTCTTGTCACTAAATGAACACGGAGTAGCAGCATATCACACGGTTTTTCCTTCACGCGACTTCAACAACTTACAGGGTCTGCAAGGCCGCCGTCGCAGCCCATTCCTAACTGTGACGACATCAAAGTTTAAGGCCTTCCCAGCAAAAACCCACAACGTTGCACTATAGCAGTTCATCTGCTCTGTCGAAAAGAAATGAGAAATCCAGGCCTAAAAATTGAAGGAGCCGCAAATTTGTTATGCAAATGCAATCCATCAAATAAACTTCTAAGCTAAGAAAATTATCTTTGGAATGGAACAACACGAGGCAGCACATGAGGAATGGAAACGGTTACTCCTATGGCTATTATGTTCAATACATTTACTACAATCACTTATCTTTTGCAGGGGTCGCTTACTAGATCAGATGCATCATACAAAAATATGAAATCACAATTTCTTGCACGCTATCAACGGTCTTCTGATTTCTCATGCAATCTGCATATGCAAAACTGCTACAGCATTTATGAGCTCCACTTTCTTTGCTGATCGACTAGCATAAACATAAAGAAACGGAATCTACATACACAAAAAGTGCATGTGAAATTGCACTTTGCACCAACCCAAACTCATGCATGTCAAATTACCAAACTGGCAAATGTCACAGTGGGGTAAATGCATGTATGTGTTTAATGCAAACAAACAAATACTACCTCCGTCTGGAATTAGTTGTCGCTGAAATGGATGTATCTAGACGTATTTCAGTGCTAGATACATCCGTTTGAGCGACAAGTAATTCCGGATGGAGGGAGTAGAAGCGAATGGTGATCAGGCCAGTACAGAACAAACCTGAGAAAGCTTAGTTTCATCGCCATGGTTGCGAGAGTGAAATGGCAGGGTTTGACGAAACTGCTCCACGGTCTCTAAAGATAGCAGACTTGAGGACATTATATTGATCAACAACTGAATTGTACAGAGCCTCTGAGAATGTCCCCCTTGCCTGTATTTAATAAATCAAACAAAGAAAAAACACTAAACAAAGAAACACAAGGTCCAACAAAAAATACAAGTGAGCAAAAGCTGAAAGTAACTTAAAGAAATTGCAAGCACTACGCTAAGTTTTCTGTGCAATAATTTTCAGGATGATATTTTCAGGAATGCAGATCTTTATCCACCAGTTGGATGAGGAACCCACAATGCACGCGGCCCTTTCGAGTTTTCAAAAGAAAAGAAAAATAATCATGTATAAAGGTTATGGTACATCCTGTGCCCTGTATGGAAAAGAAAATGTATAAATTTCACTAAAAATAAGACTACTATTCACATAGTTCTTTTTTGTCCTGAACATAAAAAAATGAATAGTATCATGTTACTATTCACATAGTTCTTTTTTGTCCTGAACAGGTCGCCAATGATCCTATTTTTGCAGATGCTCATGATATATCATAAACCTTTGCAGACGCGTGCAACATGGGTTGCAAAAGCCACCGATCGCAGATTCTATTTACCGACTTTCAGACTAAAGACAAATGGCTAGCGGGAGTTAAAATTTACAAGATTACCAACATTCACAATGCAACATGGAAATCCATCCACCAGTCCCAAGGGAGATTGATAGAGTTGGTGATGTAGAATCAGAAGAAAAAACAGTGGAAACAAATACCTAATTATGCAATAATGCAACAATAACTTGATTCCCACCCATCAAACAAAAACAAGAGCAGGCCAATCATTCGTGACTTAAGGCTTTGTGCCTATTCACTCTAAGAAGACTTCCAAATGGAAGGGCCTACCACTGATGAATAGCGTACATATTCAGACACTTCCACCATATAGACTACACTATGTATATGAATTTTGACAATGGCTCATTACCGAGTTTAGATGTAAGCAGTAGTTCTCAGTACAAAGGCAATCACAGCGACAGAAGCTAATCTAACATTACTCTTCTACGTGAACATTGTTTAGAGGCTCCGCAACGATGCCCTGCCTCAGCAAACAAGAAAAAGGCAAACAGAATGTGCAGCTTACAAACTAGCCCAAATGTATCAGTATAGCCAGCTATTTGCAGGCACCAAAAGTTTTTCCAATATTGAATGGTTCTACCAATATAGAATGGTCCTATCGATAACAGGCCTAACACTTCACAGAAACTAGAGCAGGAATATCAATAGATATACAGAAATGAAACATGAAAGTATACAAACCTCATCAGCATTCCGAGATTGAGCAGTAACATCCCCATACTTTATTTCTTCAGCTACTGACAAGCCTACACCATGGAAGGATATCACCCTTTGCTCACCAATCTCTTTCTCAATCTGTTCAGATAAAAACAAAAATTCAAAAGAGTAAAAATATTGGAACTGGCGAGATATGGCAAGTAACCATACCTGTTGTGGTGGAGGCATAATCTCATAGCATAGCAATGATAATGGATATATGTGCCCAGGAACGCCAGAATGCTCCAGAAGCCTCCTCATATTATCCACTGCAGATGCATCAAATGGCGCCTGCCCTTGTTTTTGTAAGTAGCAGACAGGTCAAGGTAAGGGGAACTAAAACAAAATCAATCTCTTTGTTGCAGTTCTTTCATAGTACCCTCCCATTTCCTTTGTCATAACAATGTCATTGGATTGAAAGAAAAATGTGCATAATCATACACAGCAACCTCTGTAACATGATAAGACAGCCAAACCATATAGACTAGCAGGGAAGAGAACATACCGGGTGCCATTCTCCAGTCAAAGGGTCAGGACGGTCTCTACCGCCACTCGGAGCTATCCAAATTATATGTGAACCCCCACTACATATTATCATAAAAGATAAGCATTATCCTCTGGTGCAAAAAGTGATCCTAGTCTAGCATGTCTTCCCTTAAAAAGAGAACAAAGCCAGTTCCATGATGGTGAGCATGAAGTCAATATTGCTTATGTGCCCATGTGGTTATCTCCTTAACTCTATTTGCCTTTGAGCGCAATTGAACAATCTTCACTGCACCAGCACTAGATTTAAACCAAAACTCATATCATATTTTACACTAAAAGTGAGTTCACTGTCACTAACTTGTAGTGGTTAAACATACACATCAATTAGGCTAGCTACTGACAGGAAAATAGGATGAAAATAACCACCTATTGTAAGGAAATAGTACCGTAAAAGCAAAGCCATTTCCTTGAGACTTCGAGTGTTTGCCCTCCTCTTCATTTCAATTAGCTCAGGAAAATCATTCATATGCTTTTTTGAGTACACACAGAGGAGGTTTCTGTTATGAGAAAATGTTTAGGTGGCTGATGCTTTCCGGTAACAGGATTAGAAGAAAGCAGAAACAACAATTTAGCATTATTATACAAACTGACCTTCCCATGCTAAATGGCTTGCAAAGAGGATCTGTAAGAACCCTATCCCCAGCAACATAAACCTATAGCAAATGGAGTTTTTGATACCAATGCGGTTAGCTTATGATGATTCACAAGAAAATGGTAGTATGTTCAGAGAGTTCCCTTACTATGTTCTCGCTAATCCACGGATTGCTTCTTTCAAGTGACAAGGCAATAACTGCTGGATCCGCTTCTGTCTGATGATTAGACATCAGAACAACATTATGACCCTGCAATGACATAAAAAATCAGAAAATATTTTGCTTATGCATGTTCAGTAAATAATATTTAACATTGTGAATTGAAAGAGTAACATAAGCTAGATACATAAATATATGGCGCTGGGGGGTGCCATGTGGTAAGATGCACTATAACGCTTTCTCTGCTAGAATTTAAGGATCGGCTGGTGATGCCATCTATATGGAAACTTGACTACATTGCTCTGTTTCACCAAGTAAGCAACATCTCTCTCGACCATTTTGTGACCTTTGGAGTCTGGTAACCATTTTCTGATTCATAATAGCGTTTCTGCTTTTCTTCTTAAAAAATCATGATGGTTTGCATTTACTAGAACACTAAAAAGGTTTGACGCCCAAGAAGATAGTGTTTGGCATTTCATGAGAAAACATGACGAAGGTTAGACAAGTTCACCTGCCGAAGCTGCTTCTCCATATCACTGAATACAGAAATGTTACCGACATAAGAGTTCCTGAGCATAAGGAAACCATGTTTGATAGGTCAAAGATCAATTTTGGATACATATGAAATTATGAATGTAGGAACTCTCCTGCCACATGATGGTAATTAAAATAAACTAGAGTATGTTAACAAATACCACTGTTCTGTTGACGAAAAATATATTATGACTAATGTTAGTTAAAAATAAAATAAATACTTGTTGCAATAGAATAGGCAGATACATCTTCCAGGAACTGGAGATTGCAGGTCAGATACTGTGCATTACAATATAAAGCACAGATTTATTATCATCTTCAAAATAAATTCCTCAGCACGATGGAAATATGTGTAGAGCATCCAGAATTTTCATCATAACTCATGAATATTAAATATGTATTTGTCCAATAGACTGTGAAGGGACGTGAATGACCAAAAAAAAGTAAGGGTCTGTGACAGTAGATGTGCAATACAATTAATATGCACCCTGTGAAAGCAGTAACATATTGTAACAAATGAGTCTGATGAGGCATAATGTATCACTATTCCTGTTTACACAGAAGATGTCCATGAGAAGTACAGCAAACTTCGTATGACACTATATGAACCAAACAGGGCCTCTTATATGTGCTCAGATCAGATTCTTCATTACCTAAAATCTACCAGTGGCCTAATGTAGTTCTGACCGAAAGTGTAATAGTCAAACGGTTCTCTGATGGCCTTGTGATAAGGCTGAAACGTAAATGGATTCTGCAAAAGAACATGAAGATTGGTGTAAAAGTGCATCTTGGAACAAAGAGAAAATGTGAGAGCGAATTGGGAAGGTAACGGGCATAGAAATAGGACCTCTTCATCCAGCAGAACGCGGTCAAATAAATCCATCATGTTGGAAAGCATGATCTGATATGCATTTGGATCCCCATTTTGTAGGACCTGAAGACGCCAAAGCAATCACAGAATATACGACATGAGTAAGTGAATAAGGATCTAACTATACCAGACAGGAAACAGGAAGTATATTCACCGCATTCTTGTAATTGTAGTACAGGTTTTCAAAGTTGTCGGCAACATCCGGACGCAACTTCCCTCTCTCCACTTCCTTCCTGACGCGTAGAACGAACTCTGCACACCACATGCAACTGATGGTTTCATATGAATGAAAAAGAACGAGATGAGATGAGATTTCTGGGATCACTCCTCTACGAGACTTAACAAATGTGCGAGTCAAGAATGCATTTGAGAGCAGCAGCGGACCTTGCTCGCTGCGCACGTCGAGCAGCGGCGATGGCCCCGCGACCTCCTCGTCCGCCCCCGTGTCGGAGGCGAGCACGGCGCCCTTGGCCGGTAGCCGCGGGGCCCGGCCGCCTCCGGCCGCCCTCCACGCGGGCAGCCGGAGGGCGCCGCGCCTGGGACGGCGGAGGCTCGCCGGCGCCGCTAATATGGCAGGTCGATGGGAGGCCCAGGCGCCTCCGGCGAGCGCGGCGAGCGGCGGGGCTTGCATGGAGCGGGCGGGCGGGTGGGCGTGAGGTTCTAGAAACCGAAAACCCTAGCCAGTGGGAAGGAGAGTGGTGGTGGTGGTGGGCGCGGACTCGCCTTGGCACGAATCGGCGGAAAAGGAAGACGGGCGACGGAGGCGACGAGGCGGCGACGGGAACGGTGCCGATTTTCGCTTCTTGGTTTCTTCTCAACGCAAGAGAAAAGAAGGATTTTCAAGTGGATTAGGATTCTCGTGCGAGCTGATTGGCACCGCTCCTTTATATTTTTGCACATACGTCCCTCTCCTCCCCTCTCTCCGAATCTAGCCTTTTATGCCCACGCAGGGGCGAATCATGCTATTTGTCACGATTTTAAATCTCTTTTTGACTAACAACCTGAATTCCTCTTTGGATATTCAATGGAACAAACAAAACTTTCTAGACAATTGTTGGAAATATTATCACTTTTTCGATTAGTCTAATCACGAGTAGATAACAAACATGGCAATCGCAGTATGCAGCTCATACCGAAAGCTAAGCATGTGAACACATATAGTACATAGAAACGAACTAGCACATGAACGGGTAAGTAGGGGATACAAAAGTCATACACTCTGGTTGGCCAGGCCAATGCAGCGTGGTGGTAGCCTTGGCGTCGTTCGCGGCCTTCTTCTTGGCGGCGGCGGCGGCCATGGAGTCGATGCAAGGGAAGTAGTCGAAACAGAGGCGGATGGAGATGGGGACGGATTGGGAGTGGTCGTGCCGATACGCTCTCGAAAAATCCGGTCTTCTCCTGAGCAAGACCTCAAAGGACGGGATTTCGGAGGCACCTGCTCTGCCAACCAACTGTGCACGCGGTCGCCGGGATGGGGTCACCGGAAGTAGCACAGTGGGAGAAACGGTAGATAGCGGCCACGGTTGCGCGAGGAGGGAGTGAGTGTGTGTCGGCCGTACTGGCCAACTCCTTCAATATATAGGCCGCCGGGTAGATGGGTCTGGGCTCAGGCCCACGCCCGTGTCCGCGAACAACCCACGGTCCAACATCTTGGACAGTGGCACTTCAGTTGGGAACCATTCCTGACTGGCAAAAATAAAGCGCATGGGTTTAAGCTCAGCTCGGCTCATTCCCGCAACCCGTGGCGCGTGCATCATGACGAGGCGTGGCGTGACGTGGCGAGGCGGGCGGTGAAGGAGGAGTGCGCGTGTACAACTCCTCTTCTCAAGCTCCCAGTGGCATATGGTAGAGCGGCCCTAATAAAGGGGTCTCACTCTCGCTCCACTAGCAGTATGGTAATAAACTTCCCACCACTTGCCATGCATCTAAATGGGGCTTAGAGATTAACCACGGATTATTGTCTTATATGGGCCAAAGCCAATCTATAATCCAATAAACCCCCACCAGATCTCGAGGCACATTAGTTTTTTCATTTGTTCCAAACAATGTTTTGATATACCAAAATTTCTAGTGAAGATTGTTAAGTTGAACTTCCACCTACAGCAACACGATTAGACTTCTTCACAACTCAACAATAGATTATACCTTGAGTTGTCAGTTTAGCATGCATTTTTTTTGCCTATTTGTTAGCTGATACGTGGCTGCCAAAGGCAAACCCCAATGGTGAAGATTATTAGTCATTACTCCTAACTTGTTCATGAGCTTCCTAGAGATTACCCTATCTCATAGTCTGTGACCAGCAGTCGGGCTCACATAGGTGTGCTCCTCCAAAGAATGCTATGTAGGATAACATCTTACTTACACAAGTTTTGAAACACATTAAGACAAAATTCAACTTGCCTTACAGATTGCGAGAGTATAACATCTTCAACCGAGTGGGTTAGTAAGGATACTCTCATCAGTTGACCGCCGGATTGTTGTCCTAATTCATGGGATCTCCGATCACATAGGTTGGGTTACCCCCATGATACCTTACGTGGGTCTCATGCACATCTCCCTCGATGCATTTTCTATCACAATACGTGATAGCCTTTTTGTAAAGGGATATGCTAGATTCTTAGCCGTCTGGATATAATCCAACGCTATTACTCAAGAGTTTCTTGAATGTCAAACAGATTTCAATCTTCTTCTTATGTGCTTTTGTGGATTGCATGTTATCCTTTGAACTTTTTGCCTTGCCAATCACTCTATGATTGTAAAAGTTCATAAGGATAGTCGGGACTGGCTTACCAACCACTGGCAATGTTGGGGAACGCAGTAATTTCAAAAAAAAAATCCTACGCACACGCAAGATCATGGTGATGCATAGCAACGAGGGGGAGAGTCTGATCTACGTACCCTTGTAGATCGCAACGGAAGCGTTGACACAACGTAGAGGAAGTAGTCGTACGTCTTCTTCCCGATCCGACCGATCCAAGTACCGTTACTCCGGCACCTCCGAGTTCTTAGCACACGTTCAGCTCGATGACGTTCCTCGGGCTTTGATCCAGCAAAGCGTCGAGGAAGAGTTCCGTCAGCACGACGGCGTGGTGACGATCTTGATGTACTACCTACGCAGGGCTTCGCCTAAGCACTGCAACGGTATGATCAAGGTGGAATTTGGTGGCAGGGGGCACCGCACACGGCTAAGGAACGATCTCAAGGATCAACTTGTGTGTCTTGGGGTGTCCCCTGCCCCCGTATATAAAGGATGAAAGGGGGGAGGCTGGCCGGCCAAAGGAGGGAGGCGCAGGAGGAGTCCTACTCCTACCGGGAGTAGGACTCCCCCCCCCCCCCCAATCCTATTCCAACTAGGACTCCTTGGAAAAAAGGGAGAGGGAAAGAGAGAGAGGTGGCCGGCCACCTCTCCTAGTCCTAATAGGACTAGGGGAGGGGGGAGGCGCGCAGCCCTCCTTGGCAGCCCCTTTCACCTTTCCACAATGGCCCATGTAGGCCCATTTGGCTCCCGGGGGGTTCCGGTAACCCTCCCGGTAATCCGGTAAAATCCCGATTTCACCCGGAACACTTCCGATGTCCAAACATAGGCTTCCAATATATCAATCTTTACGTCTCGACCATTTCGAGACTCCTCGTCATGTCCGTGATCTCATCCGGGACTCCGAACAACCTTCGGTACATCAAAATGCATAAACTCATAATAACTGTCATCGTAACGTTAAGCGTGCGGACCCTACAGTTCGAGAACATTGTAGACATGACCGAGACACATCTCCGATCAATAACCAATAGCGGGACCTGGATGCCCATATTGGCTCCTACATATTCTACGAAGATCTTTATCGGTCAGATCGCATAACAACATACGTTGTTCCCTTTGTCATCGGTATGTTACTTTCCCGAGATTCGATCGTCGGTATCTGATACCTAGTTCAATCTCGTTACCGGCAAGTCCCTTTACTCGTTCCGTAATACATCATCCCGCAACTAACTTATTAGTTGCACTGCTTGCAAGGCTTAAGTGATGTGTATTACCGAGAGGGCCCAGAGATACCTCTCCGACAATCAGAGTGACAAATCCTAATCTCGAAATACGCCAACCCAACATCTACCTTTGGAGCCACCTGTAGTACTCCTTTATAATCACCCAGTTACGTTGTGACGTTTGGTAGTACCCAAAGTGTTCCTCCGGCAAACGGGAGTTGCATAATCTCATAGTTATAGGAACATGTATAAGTCATGAAGAAAAGCAATAGCAACATACTAAACGATCGTGTGCTAAGCTAATGGAATGGGTCATGTCAATCAGATCATTCAACTAATGATGTGACCTCGTTAATCAAATAACAACTCTTTGTTCATGGTTAGGAAACATAACCATCTTTGATTAACGAGCTAGTCAAAGTAGAGGCATACTAGTGACACTCTGTTGGTCTATGTATTCACACATGTATTATGTTTCTGGTTAATACAATTCTAGCATGAATAATAAACATTTATCATGATATAAGGAAATAAATAATAACTTTATTATTGCCTCTAGGGCATATTTCCTTCAGTCTCCCACTTGCACTAGAGTCAATAATCTAGATTACACAGTAATGATTCTAACACCCATGAAGCCTTGGTGCTGATCATGTTTTGCTCGTGGAAGAGGCTTAGTCAACGGGTCTGCAACATTCAGATCCGTATGTATCTTGCAAATCTCTATGTCTCCCACCTGGACTAGATCCCGGATGGAATTGAAGCGTCTCTTGATGTGTTTGGTCCTTTTGTGAAATCTGGATTCCTTTGCCAAAGCAATTGCACCAGTATTGTCACAAAAGATTTTCATTGGACCCGATGCACTAGGTATGACACCTAGATCAGATATGAACTCCTTCATCCAGACTCCTTCGTTCGCTGCTTCCGAAGCAGCTATGTATTCCGCTTCACATGTAGATCCCGCTACGACGCTTTGTTTAGAACTGCACCAACTGATAGCTCCACCGTTTAAAGTAAACACGTATCCGGTTTGCGATTTAGAATCGTCCGGATCAGTGTCAAAGCTTGCATCAACGTAACCTCTTACGGTGAGCTCTTTGTCACCTCCATATATGAGAAACATATCCTTAGTCCTTTTCAGGTATTTCAGGACCGCTGTCCAGTGATCCACTCCTGGATTACTTTGGTACCTCCCTGCTATACTTATAGCAAGGCACACATCAGGTCTGGTACACAGCATTGCATACATGATAGAGCCTATGGCTGAAGCATAGGGAACATCTTTCATTTTCTCTCTATCTTCTGCGGTGGTCGGGCATTGAGTCTGACTCAACTTCACACCTTCTAACACAGGCAAGAACCCTTTCTTTGCTTGATCCATTTTGAAATTCTTCAAAATCTTGTCAAGGTATGTGCTTTGTGAAAGTCCAATTAAGCGTCTTGATCTATCTCTATAGATCTTTATGCCTAATATGTAAGCAGCTTCACCGAGGTCTTTCATTGAAAAACTTTTATTCAAGTATCCCTTTATGCTATCCAGAAATTCTATATCATTTCCAATCAGTAATATGTCATCCACATATAATATCAGAAATGCTACAGAGCTCCCACTCACTTTCTTGTAAATACAGGCTTCTCCAAAAGTCTGTATAAAACCAAATGCTTTGATCACACTATCAAAGCGTTTATTCCAACTCCGAGATGCTTGCACCAGTCCATAAATGGATCGCTGGAGTTTGCACACTTTGTTAGCTCCCTTTGGATTGACAAAACCTTCCGGTTGCATCATATACAACTCTTCTTCCAGAAATCCATTCAGGAATGCAGTTTTTACATCCATTTGCCAAATTTCATAATCATAAAATGCGGCAATTGCTAACATGATTCTGACAGACTTAAGCATCGCTACGGGTGAGAAAGTCTCATCGTAGTCAACTCCTTGAACTTGTCGAAAACCTTTTGCGACAAGTCGAGCTTTGTAGACAGTAACATTACCATCAGCGCCAGTCTTTTTCTTAAAGATCCATTTATTCTCAATTGCTTTACGATCATCGGGCAAGTCAACCAAAGTCCATACTTTGTTCTCATACATGGATCCCATCTCAGATTTCATGGCTTCAAGCCACTTTGCGGAATCTGGGCTCACCATCGCTTCTTCATAGTTCGTAGGTTCGTCATGATCTAGTAGCATGACTTCCAGAACAGGATTACCGTACCACTCTGGTGCGGATCTTACTCTGGTTGATCTACGAGGTCCAGTAGCATCTTGATCTAAAGTTTCATGATCATCATCATTAACTTCCTCTCTTATTGGTGTAGGTCTCACAGAAACAGTTTTCTGTGATGTACTATTTCCCAACAACGGAGTAGGTACAGTTACCTCGTCAAGTTCTACTTTCCTCCCACTCACTTCTTTCGAGAGAAACTCCTTCTCAAGAAAGTTTCCGAATTTAGCAACAAAAGTCTTGCCTTCGGATCTGTGATAGAAGGTGTATCCAATAGTTTCCTTTGGATATCCTATGAAGACACATTTCTCCGATTTGGGTTCGAGCTTATCAGGTTGAAACTTTTTCACATAAGCATCGCAGCCCCAAACTTTAAGAAACGACAACTTTGGTTTCTTGCCAAACCACAGTTCATAAGGCGTCGTCTCAACGGATTTTGATGGTGCCCTATTTAACGTGAATGCGGCCGTCTCTAAAGCATAACCCCAAAACGATAGCGGTAAATCAGTAAGAGACATCATAGATCGCACCATATCTAGTAAAGTATGATTACGACGTTCGGACACACCATTACGTTGTGGTGTTTCGGGTGGCGTGAGTTGCGAAACTATTCCACAATTTTTCAAATGTACACCAAACTCGTAACTCAAATATTCTCCTCCACGATCAGATCGTAGAAACCTTATTTTCTTGTTACGATGATTTTCAACTTCACTCTGAAATTCTTTGAACTTTTCAAATGTTTCAGATTTGTGTTTCATTAAGTAGATATACCCATATCTGCTTAAATCATCTGTGAAAGTGAGAAAATAACGATATCCGCCATGAGCCTCAATATTCATCGGACCACATACATCGGTATGTATGATTTCCAACAAATCTGTTGCTCTCTCCATAGTACCGGAGAACGGTGTTTTGGTCATCTTGCCCATGAGGCACGGTTCGCAAGTACCAAGTGATTCATAATCAAGTGGTTCCAAAAGCCCATCAGTATGGAGTTTCTTCATGCGCTTTACACCGATATGACCTAAACGGCAGTGCCACAAATAAGTTGCACTATCATTATCAACTCTGCATCTTTTGGCTTCAACATTATGAATATGTGTATCACTACTATCGAGATTCATCAAAAATAGACCACTTTTCAAAGGTGCATGACCATAAAAGATATTACTCATATAAATAGAACAACCATTATTCTCTGATTTAAATGAATAACCGTCTCGCATTAAACAAGATCCAGATATAATGTTCATGCTCAACGCTGGCACCAAATAACAATTATTTAGGTCTAATATTAATCCCGAAGGTAGATGTAGAGGTAGCGTGCCGACCGCGATCACATCGACTTTGGAACCGTTTCCCACGCGCATCGTCACCTCATCCTTTGCTAGTGTCCGCTTATTCTGTAGTCCCTGTTTCGAGTTGCAAATATTAGCAACAGAACCAGTATCAAATACCCAGGTGCTACTGTGAGCATTAGTAAGGTACACATCAATAACATGTATATCACATATACCTTTGTTCACCTTGCCATCCTTCTTATCCGCCAAATACTTGGGGCAGTTCCGCTTCCAGTGACCAGTCTGCTTGCAGTAGAAGCACTCAGTTTCAGGCTTAGGTCCAGACTTGGGTTTCTTCTCTTGAGCAGCAACTTGCTTGCCGTTCTTCTTGAAGTTCCCCTTCTTCTTCCCTTTGCCCTTTTTCTTGAAACTAGTGGTTTTGTTAACCATCAACACTTGATGCTCCTTCTTGATTTCTACCTCCGCAGCTTTCAGCATTGCGAAGAGCTCGGGAATAGTCTTGTTCATCCCTTGCATATTATAGTTCATCACAAAGCTCTTGTAGCTTGGTGGCAGTGATTGGAGAATTATGTCAATGACGCAATCATCCGGAAGTGTAACTCCCAATTGAATCAAGTGATTATTATACCCAGACATTTTGAGTATATGCTCACTGACAGAACTGTTCTCCTCCATCTTGCAGCTATAGAACTTATTGGAGACTTCATATCTCTCAATCCGGGCATTTGCTTGAAATATTAACTTCAACTCCTGGAACATCTCATATGCTCCATGACGTTCAAAACGTTGTTGAAGTCCCGGTTCTAAGCCGTAAAGCATGGCACACTGAACTATTGAGTAGTCATCAGCTTTGCTCTGCCAGACGTTCATAACTTCTGGTGTTGCTCTAGCAGCAGGCCTGGCACTCAGTGGTGATTCCAGGACGTAATTCTTCTGTGCAGCAGTGAGGATAATCCTCAAGTTACGGACCCAGTCCGTGTAATTGCTACCATCATCTTTCAACTTAGCTTTCTCAAGGAACGCATTAAAATTCAACGGAACAACAGCACGAGCCATCTATCTACAATCGACATAAACAAGCAAGATACTATCAGGTACTAAGTTCATGATAATTTTAAGTTCAGTTAATCAAATTTACTTAAGAACTCCCACTTAGATAGACATCCCTCTAATCCTCTAAGTGATCATGTGATCCAAATCAACTAAACCATAACCGATCATCACGTGAGATGGAGTAGTTTTCAATGGTGAACATCATTATGTTGATCATATCTACTATATGATTCACGCTCGACCTTTCGGTCTCCGTGTTCCGAGGCCATATCTGTATATGCTTGGCTCGTCAAGTATAACCTGAGTATTCCGCGTGTGCAACTGTTTTGCACCCGTTGTATTTGAACGCAGAGCCTATCACACCCGATCATCACGTGGTGTCTCAGCACGAAGAACTTTTGCAACGGTGCATACTCAGGGAGAACACTTCTTGATAATTTAGTGAGAGATCATCTTATAATGCTACCGTCAATCAAAGCAAGATAAGATGCATAAAAAGATAAACATCACATGCAATCAATATAAGTGATATGATATGGCCATCATCATCTTGTGCTTTGTGATCTCCATCTCTGAAGCACCGTCATGATCACCATCGTCACCGGCGACACCTTAATCTCCATCGTAGCATCGTTGTCGTCTCGCCAATCTTATGCTTCTACGACTATCACTACCGTTTAGTAATAAAGTAAAGCATTACATCGCGATTGCATTGCATACAATAAAGCGACAACCATATGGCTCCTGCCAGTTGCCGATAACTCGGTTACAAAACATGATCATCTCATACAATAAAATCAGCATCATGCCTTGACCATATCACATCACAACATGCCCTGCAAAAACAAGTTAGACGTCCTCTACTTTGTTGTTGCAAGTTTTACGTGGCTGCTACGGGCTTAAGTAAGAACTCATCTCACCTACGCATCAAAACCACAACGATAGTTCGTCAAATAGACTCCATTTTAACCTTCTCAAGGACCGGGCGTAGCCACACTTGGTTCAACTAAAGTTGGAGAGACAGTCTTCCGCAAGCCATCTATGTGCAAAGCACGTCGAGGGAACCGGTCTCGCGTAAGAGTACGCGTAAGGTTGGTCCGGATCGTCTCGTCCAACAATACCGCTGAACCAAAGTATGACATGCTGGTAGGCAGTATGACTTGTATCGCCCACAACTCACTTGTGTTCTACTCGTGCATATAACATCAAACCATAAAAACCTAGGCTCGGATGCCACTGTTGGGGAACGCAGTAATTTCAAAAAAAAAATCCTACGCACACGCAAGATCATGGTGATGCATAGCAACGAGGGGGAGAGTCTGATCTACGTACCCTTGTAGATCGCAACGGAAGCGTTGACACAACATAGAGGAAGTAGTCGTACGTCTTCTTCCCGATCCGACCGATCCAAGTACCGTTACTCCGGCACCTCCGAGTTCTTAGCACACGTTCAACTCGATGACGTTCCTCGGGCTTCGATCCAGCAAAGCGTCGAGGAAGAGTTCCGTCAGCACGACGGCGTGGTGACGATCTTGATGTACTACCTACGCAGGGCTTCGCCTAAGCACTGCAACGGTATGATCAAGGTGGAATTTGGTGGCAGGGGGCACCGCACACGGCTAAGGAACGATCTCAAGGATCAACTTGTGTGTCTTGGGGTGTCCCCTGCCCCCGTATATAAAGGATGAAAGGGGGGAGGCTGGCCGGCCAAAGGAGGGAGGCGCAGGAGGAGTCCTACTCCTACCGGGAGTAGGACTCCCCCCCCCCCAATCCTATTCCAACTAGGACTCCTTGGAAAAAAGGGAGAGGGAAAGAGAGAGAGGTGGCCGGCCACCTCTCCTAGTCCTAATAGGACTAGGGGAGGGGGGAGGCGCGCAGCCCTCCTTGGCAGCCCCTTTCACCTTTCCACAATGGCCCATGTAGGCCCATTTGGCTCCCGGGGGGTTCCGGTAACCCTCCCGGTAATCCGGTAAAATCCCGATTTCACCCGGAACACTTCCGATGTCCAAACATAGGCTTCCAATATATCAATCTTTACGTCTCGACCATTTCGAGACTCCTCGTCATGTCCGTGATCTCATCCGGGACTCCGAACAACCTTCGATACATCAAAATGCATAAACTCATAATAACTGTCATCGTAACGTTAAGCGTGCGGACCCTACGGTTCGAGAACATTGTAGACATGACCGAGACACATCTCTGGTCAATAACCAATAGCAGGACCTGGATGCCCATATTGGCTCCTACATATTCTACGAAGATCTTTATCGGTCAGACCGCATAACAACATACGTTGTTCCCTTTGTCATCGGTATGTTACTTGCCCGAGATTCGATCGTCGATATCCGATACCTAGTTCAATCTCGTTACCGGCAAGTCTCTTTACTCGTTCCGTAATACATCATCCCGCAACTAACTTATTAGTTGCACTGCTTGCAAGGCTTAAGTGATGTGTATTACCGAGAGGGCCCAGAGATACCTCTCCGACAATCGGAGTGACAAATCCTAATCTCGAAATACGCCAACCCAACATCTACCTTTGGAGCCACCTGTAGTACTCCTTTATAATCACCCAGTTACGTTGTGACGTTTGGTAGTACCCAAAGTGTTCCTCCGGCAAACGGGAGTTGCATAATCTCATAGTTATAGGAACATGTATAAGTCATGAAGAAAAGCAATAGCAACATACTAAACGATCGGGTGCTAAGCTAATGGAATGGGTCATGTCAATCAGATCATTCAACTAATGATGTGACCTCGTTAATCAAATAACAACTCTTTGTTCATGGTTAGGAAACATAACCATCTTTGATTAACGAGCTAGTCAAAGTAGAGGCATACTAGTGACACTCTGTTGGTCTATGTATTCACACATGTATTATGTTTCCGATTAATACAATTCTAGCATGAATAATAAACATTTATCATGATATAAGGAAATAAATAATAACTTTATTATTGCCTCTAGGGCATATTTCCTTCAGGCAAATCCATCAAAAGCTCTCGAAGCCATTCTGCTTCGACGCATGATGTGTCGAATGATGTGAGTTCTACTTCCATGGTCGATCTTGTTAAGATCGTCTGCTTTCAAGACTTCCAGGAAACACCACCACCACCAAGTGTGAACACATAACCACTTGTGGCTTTCATCTCATCAGCATCGGATATCCAATTCGAATCACTATACCCCTCAAGTACCATTGGGTACCAAGTATAGTAAATTACGTAGTTCACAGTACCTTGCAAATAACGCATGACTTGTAGATAACCCACAAGTATAGGGGATCGCAATAGTTTTCGAGGGTATAGTATTCAACCCAAATTTATAGATTCGACACAAGGGGAGCCAAATAATATTTGAAGGTATTAGCAGCTGAGTTGTCTATTCAACCACACCTAGAGATTAATTATCTGCAACAAAGTGATCAGTAGCATAGTAGTATGATAGTTTTGATAACAGTAGCAGCAGCAATAGTAACAGTAACAATGATAGCAATAGTGTGTAGCAAGCATAACAGTGATGATAGCAATAGTAACTTAGCAGAAACAATATAGGATAAATTCGTAGGCATTGGATCGGTGACTTGTTGGATGATATTCATCATGAGACAGTTATAACCTAGGGCGATACGGCAGTAGCTCCAGTTCATCGATATAATGTAGGCATGTATTTGAAGGAAATATGCCCTAGAGGCAATAATAAAGTTATTATTTATTTCCTTATATCATGATAAATGTTTATTATTCATGCTAGAATTGTATTAACCGGAAACATAATACATGTGTGAATACATAGACAAACTTAGTGTCACTAGTATGCCTCTACTTGACTAGCTCGTTAATCAAAGATGGTTATGTTTCCTAACCATGAACAAAGTCTTGTTATTTGATTAACGAGGTCACATCATTAGTTGAATGATCTGATTGACATGACCTATTTCATTAGCTTAGCACCCGATCGTTTAGTATGTTGCTGTTGCTATTCTTCATGACTTATACATGTTCCTATGACTATGAGATTATGCAACTCCCGTTTACCGGAGGAACACTTTGGGTACTACCAAACGTCACAACGTAACTGGGTGATTATAAAGGAGTACTACAGGTGTCTCCAAAGGTAGATGTTGGGTTGGCGTATTTCGAGAATAGGATTTGTCACTCCGATTGTCGGAGAGGTATCTCTGGGCCCTCTTGGTAATACACATCACATAAGCCTTGAAAGCATTGTGACTAATGAGTTAGTTGCGAGATGATGTATTACGGAACGAGTAAAGAGACTTGCTAGTAACGAGATTGAACTAGGTATTGGATACCGACGATCGAATCTCGGGCAAGTAACATACCGATGACAAAGGGAACAACGTATGTTGTTATGCGGTCTGACCGATAAAGATCTTCGTAGAATATGTAGGAGCCAATATGGGCATCCAGGTCCCGCTATTGGTTATTGACCGGAGATGTGTCTCAGTCATGTCTACACTGTTCTCGAACCGTAGGGTCCGCACGCTTAACGTTACGATGACACTTATTATGAGTTTATGCATTTTGATGTACCGAAGTTAGTTCGGAGTCCCGGATGTGATCACGGACATGACGAGGAGTCTCGAAATGGTCGAGACATAAAAATTGATATATTGGATGACTATATTCGGACACCGGAAGTGTTCCGGGTGATTTCGGAGAAAACTGGAGAGCCGGAGGGTTACCGGAACCCTACCGGGAGAAGTTATGGGCCTTATGGGCTTTAGTGGAGAGAGAGAAGGACTGCCAGAGGTGGGCTGCGCGCCACCTCCTCCCTGGTCCGAATTGGACTAGGGGAGGGGGGCGGCGCCCCCCCTTTCCTTCTCCCACTCCACCTCTTTCCCCCTCCTAGTAGGAGTCCTACTCCTACTAGGATGAGGACTCCTCCTTGGCGCGCCACACCTGGCCGGCCGGCCTCCTCCCCTTGCTCCTTTATATACGAGGGCAGGGGGCACCCCAAGACACACAAGTTGATCCACGTGATCGTTCCTTAGCCGTGTGCGGTGCCCCCTGCCACCATATTCCACCTCGATCATATTGTTGTAGTGCTTAGGCGAAGCCCTGCGTCGGTAGAACATTAAGATCGTCACCACGCCGTCGTGCTGACGGAACTCCTCCCCGAAGCTTTGCTGGATCGGAGCCCGGGGATCGTCATCGAGCTATACGTGTGCTAAGAACTCGGAGGTGCCGGAGTAACGGTGCTTGGATCGGTCGGATCGGGAAGAAGACGTACGACTACTTCCTCTACGTTGTGTCAACGCTTCCGTTGCGATCTACAAGGGTACGTAGATCAGACTCTCCCCCTCGTTGCTATGCATCACCATGATCTTGCGTGTGCGTAGGAATTTTTTTGAAATTACTACGTTCCCCAACAGTGGTATCAGAGCCTAGGTTTTATGGTTTGATGTTATATGCACGAGTAGAACACAAGTGAGTTGTGGGCGGTACAAGTCATACTACCTACCAGCATGTCATACTTTGGTTCAGCGGTATTGTTGGACGAGACAACCCGGACCAACCTTACGCGTACGCTTACGCGAGACTGGTTCCCTCGACGTGCTTTGCACATAGATGGCTTGCGGGCGACTGTCTCTCCAACTTTAGTTGAACCGAGTATGGCTACGCCCGGTCCTTGAGAAGGTTAAAACGGAGTCTATTTGACAAACTATCGTTGTGGTTTTGATGCGTAGGTGAGATTGGTTCTTGCTTAAGCCCGTAGCAGCCACATAAAACTTGCAACAACAAAGTAGAGGACGTCTAACTTGTTTTTGTAGGGCATGTTGTGATGTGATATGGTCAAGACATGATGCTAAATTTTATTGTATGAGATGATCATGTTTTGTAACTGAGTTATCGGCAACTGGCAGGAGCCATATGGTTGTCGCTTTATTGTATGCAATGCAATCACGATGTAATGCTTTACTTTATCACTAAACGGTAGCGATAGTCGTGGAAGCATAAGATTGGCGAGACGACAACGATGCTACGATGGAGATCAAGGTGTCGCGCCGGTGACGATGGTGATCATGACGGTGCTTCGGAGATGGAGATCACAAGCACAAGATGATGATGGCCATATCATATCACTTATATTGATTGCATGTGATGTTTATCTTTTTATGCATCTTATCTTGCTTTGATTGACGGTAGCATTGTAAGATGATCTCTCACTAAATTATCAAGAAGTGTTCTCCCTGAGTATGCACCGTTGCGAAAGTTCTTCGTGCTGAGACACCACGTGATGATCGGGTGTGATAGGCTCTACGTTCAAATACAACGGGTGCAAAACAGTTGCACACGCGGAATACTCTGGTTATACTTGACGAGCCAAGCATATACAGATATGGCCTCGGAACACGGAGACCGAAAGGTCGAGCGTGAATCATATAGTAGATATGATCAACATAATGATGTTCACCGATGAAACTACTCCATCTCACATGATGATCGGACATGGTTTAGTTGATTTGGATCACGTGATCACTTAGAAGATTAGAGGGATGTCTATCTAAGTGGGAGTTCTTAAGTAATATGATTAATTGAACTTAAATTTATCATGAACTTAGTACCTGATAGTATCTTGCTTGTTTATGTTGATTGTAGATAGATGGCTCGTGCTGTTGTTCCGTTGAATTTTAATGCGTTCCTTGAGAAAGCAAAGTTGAAAGATGATGGTAGCAATTACACGGACTGGGTCCGTAACTTGAGGATTATCCTCATTGCTGCACAGAAGAATTACGTCCTGGAAGCGCCGCTGGGTGCCAGGCCTGCTGCTGGAGCAACACCAGATGTTATGAACATCTGGCAGAGCAAAGCTGATGACTACTCGATAGTTCAGTGTGCCATGCTTTATGGCTTAGAATCGGGACTTCAACGACGTTTTGAACGTCATGGAGCATATGAGATGTTTCAGGAGTTGAAGTTAATATTTCAAGCAAATGCCCGGATTGAGAGATATGAAGTCTCCAATAAGTTCTATAGCTACAAGATGGAAGAGAACAGTTCTGTCAGTGAGCATATACTCAAAATGTCTGGGTATAATAATCACTTGATTCAATTGGGAGTTAATCTTCCAGATGATTGCGTCATTGACAGAATTCTCCAATCACTGCCACCAAGCTACAAGAGCTTCGTGATGAACTATAATATGCAAGGGATGAACAAGACTATTCCCGAGCTCTTCGCAATGCTGAAAGCTGCGGAGGTAGAAATCAAAAAGGAGCATCAAGTGTTGATGGTTAACAAAACCACTAGTTTCAAGAAAAAGGGCAAAGGGAAGAAGAAGGGGAACTTCAAGAAGAACGGCAAGCAAGTTGCTGCTCAGGAGAAGAAACCCAAGTCTGGACCTAAGCCTGAAACTGAGTGCTTCTACTGCAAGCAGACTGGTCACTGGAAGCGGAATTGCCCCAAGTATTTGGTGGATAAGAAGGATGGCAAGGTGAACAAAGGTATATGTGATATACATGTTATTGATGTGTACCTTACTAATGCTCGCAGTAGCACCTGGGTATTTGATACTGGTTCTGTTGCTAATATTTGCAACTCAAAACAGGGACTACGGATTAAGCGAAGATTGGCTAAGGACGAGGTGACGATGCGAGTGGGAAACGGTTCCAAAGTCGATGTGATCGCGGTCGGCACGCTACCTCCACATCTACCTTCGGGATTAATATTAGACCTAAATAATTGTTATTTGGTGCCAGCGTTGAGCATGAACATTATATCTGGATCTTGTTTAATGCGAGATGGTTATTCATTTAAATCAGAGAATAATGGTTGTTCTATTTATATGAGTAATATCTTTTATGGTCATGCACCCTTGAAGAGTGGTCTATTCTTGTTAAATCTCGATAGTAGTGATACACATATTCATAATGTAGAAGCCAAAAGATGCAGAGTTGATAATGATAGTGCAACTTATTTGTGGCACTGCCGTTTAGGTCATATTGGTGTAAAGCGCATGAAGAAACTCCATACTGATGGACTTTTGGAACCACTTGATTATGAATCACTTGGTACTTGCGAACCGTGCCTCGTGGGCAAGATGACTAAAACACCGTTCTCCGGTACTATGGAGAGAGCAACAGATTTGTTGGAAGTCATACATACAGATGTATGCGGTCCGATGAATATTGAGGCTCATGGCGGATATCGTTATTTTCTCACCTTCACAGATGATTTAAGCAGATATGGGTATATCTACTTAATGAAACATAAGTCTGAAATATTTGAAAAGTTCAAAGAATTTCAAAGTGAAGTTGAAAATCATCGTAACAAGAAAATAAAGTTTCTACGATCTGATCGTGGAGGAGAATATTTGAGTTACGAGTTTGGTGTACATTTGAAAAATTGTGGAATAGTTTCGCAACTCACGCCACCCGGAACACCACAGCGTAATGGTGTGTCCGAATGTCGTAATCGTACTTTACTAGATATGGTGCGATCTATGATGTCTCTTACTGATTTACCGCTATCGTTTTGGGGATACGCTCTAGAGACGGCCGCATTCACGTTAAATAGGGCACCATCAAAATCCGTTGAGACGACGCCTTATGAACTATGGTTTGGCAACAAACCAAAGTTATCGTTTCTGAAAGTTTGGGGCTGCGATGCTTATGTGAAAAAGCTTCAACCTGATAAGCTCGAACCCAAATTGGAGAAATGTGTCTTCATAGGATATCCAAAGGAAACTATTGGATACACCTTCTATCACAGATCCGAAGGCAAGACTTTTGTTGCTAAATTCGGAAACTTTCTTGAGAAGGAGTTTTTCTCGAAAGAAGTGAGTGGGAGGAAAGTAGAACTTGACGAGGTAACTGTACCCGCTCCCTTATTGGAAAGTAGTACATTACAGAAAACTGTTTCTGCAACACCTACTCCAATAAGTGAGGAAGCTAATGATAATGATCATGAAACTTCAGAACAAGATACTACTGAACCTCGTAGATCAACCAGAGCAAGATCCGCGCCAGAGTGGTACGGTAATCCAGTTCTGGAAGTCATGTTGCTAGATCATGATGAACCTACGAACTATGAAGAAGCGATGGTGAGCCCAGATTCCGCAAAGTGGCTTGAAGCCATGAAATCTGAGATGGGATCCATGTATGAGAACAAAGTATGGACTTTGGTTGACTTGCCCGATGATCGGCAAGCAATTGAGAATAGATGGATCTTCAAGAAAAAGACTGACGCTGATGGTAATGTTACTGTCTATAAAGCTCGACTTGTTGCAAAAGGTTTTCGACAAGTTCAAGGGGTTGACTACGATGAGACCTTCTCACCCGTAGAGATGCTTAAGTCTGTCCGAATCATGTTAGCAATTGCCGCGTTTTATGATTATGAAATATGGCAGATGGATGTCAAAACTGCATTCCTGAATGGATTTCTGGAAGAAGAGTTGTATATGATGCAACCGGAAGGTTTTGTCGATCCAAAGGGAGCTAACAAAGTGTGCAAGCTCCAGCGATCCATTTATGGACTGGTGCAAGCATCTCGGAGTTGGAATAAACGCTTTGATAGTGTGATCAAAGCATTTGGTTTTATACAGACTTTTGGAGAAGCCTGTATTTACAAGAAAGTGAGTGGGAGCTTTGTAGCATTTCTGATATTATATGTGGATGACATATTGCTGATTAGAAATGATATAGAATTTCTAGATAGCATAAAGGGATACTTGAATAAGAGTTTTTCAATGAAAGACCTCGGTGAAGCTGCTTACATATTGGGCATTAGGATCTATAGAGATAGATCAAGACGCATAATTGGACTTTCACAAAGCACATACCTTGACAAAATTTTGAAAAAGTTCAAAATGGATCAAGCAAAGAAAGGGTTCTTGCCTGTGTTACAAGGTGTGAAGTTGAGTCAGACTCAATGCCCGACCACTGCAGAAGATAGAGAGAAAATGAAAGATGTTCCCTATGCTTCAGCCATAGGCTCTATCATGTATGCAATGCTGTGTACCAGACCTGATGTGTGCCTTGCTATAAGTTTAGCAGGGAGGTACCAAAGTAATCCAGGAATGGATCACTGGACAGCGATCAAGAACATCCTGAAATACCTGAAAAGGACTAAGGATATGTTTCTCGTATATGGAGGTGACAAAGAGCTCACCATAAGAGGTTACGTTGATACAAGCTTTGACACTGATCCGGACGATTCTAAATCACAGACCGGATACGTGTTTACATTAAACGGTGGAGCTGTCAGTTGGTGCAGTTCTAAACAAAGCGTCGTAGCGGGATCTACATGTGAAGCGGAGTACATAGCTACTTCGGAAGCAGCGAACGAAGGAGTCTGGATGAAGGAGTTCATATCCGATCTAGGTGTCATACCTAATGCATCGGGTCCAATGAAAATCTTTTGTGACAATACTGGTGCAATTGCCTTGGCAAAGGAATCCAGATTTCACAAGAGGACCAAGCACATCAAGAGACGCTTCAATTCCATCCGGGATCTAGTCCAGGTGGGAGACATAGAGATTTGCAAGATACATACGGATCTGAATGTTGCAGACCCGTTGACTAAGCCTCTTCCACGAGCAAAACATGATCAGCACCAAGGCTCCATGGGTGTTAGAATCATTACTATGTAATCTAGATTATTGACTCTAGTGCAAGTGGGAGACTGAAGGAAATATGCCCTAGAGGCAATAATAAAGTTATTATTTATTTCCTTATATCATGATAAATGTTTATTATTCATGCTAGAATTGTATTAACCGGAAACACAATACATGTGTGAATACATAGACAAACTTAGTGTCACTAGTATGCCTCTACTTGACTAGCTCGTTAATCAAAGATGGTTATGTTTCCTAACCATGCACAAGGTCTTGTTATTTGATTAACGAGGTCACATCATTAGTTGAATGATCTGATTGACATGACCCATTTCATTAGCTTAGCACCCGATCGTTTAGTATGTTGCTGTTGCTATTCTTCATGACTTATACAAGTTCCTATGACTATGAGATTATGCAACTCCCGTTTACCTGAGGAACACTTTGGGTACTACCAAACGTCACAACATAACTGGGTGATTATAAAGGAGTACTACAGGTGTCTCCAAAGGTAGATGTTGGGTTGGCGTATTTCGAGAATAGGATTTGTCACTCCGATTGTCAGAGAGGTATCTCTGGGCCCTCTCGGTAATACACATCACATAAGCCTTGCAAGCATTGTGACTAATGAGTTAGTTGCGAGATGATGTATTACGGAACGAGTAAAGAGACTTGCCAGTAACGAGATTGAACTAGGTATTGGATACCGACGATCGAATCTCGGGCAAGTAACATACCGATGACAAAGGGAACAACGTATGTTGTTATGCGGTCTGACTGATAAAGATCTTCGTAGAATATGTAGGAGCCAATATGGGCATCCAGGTCCCGCTATTGGTTATTGACCGGAGGTGTGTCTCAGTCATGTCTACATTGTTCTCGAACCGTAGGGTCCGCACGCTTAACGTTACGATGACAGTTATTATGAGTTTATGCATTTTGATGTACCGAAGTTAGTTCGGAGTCCCGGATGTGATCACGGACATGACAAGGAGTCTCGAAATGGTCGAGACATAAAAATTGATATATTGGATGACTATATTCGGACAGCGGAAGTGTTCCGGGTGATTTCGGAGAAAACCGGAGAGCCGGAGGGTTACCGGAACCCTACCGGGAGAAGTTATGGGCCTTATGGGCTTTAGTGGAGAGAGAGAAGGACTGCCAGAGGTGGGCTGCGCGCCACCTCCTCCCTGGTCCGAATTGGACTAGGGGAGGGGGGCGGCGCCCCCCCTTTCCTTCTCCCACTCCACCTCTTTCCCCCTCCTAGTAGGAGTCCTACTCCTACTAGGAGGAGGACTCCTCCTTGGCGCGCCACACCTGGCCGACCAGCCTCCTCCCCTTGCTCCTTTATATACGAGGGCAGGGGGCACCCCAAGACACACAAGTTGATCCACGTGATCGTTCCTTAGCCGTGTGCGGTGCCCCCTGCCACCATATTCCACCTCGATCATATCGTTGTAGTGCTTAGGCGAAGCCCTGCGTCGGTAGAACATCAAGATCGTCACCACGCCATCGTGCTGACGGAACTCCTCCCCGAAGCTTTGCTGGATCGGAGCCCGGGGATCGTCATCGAGCTGTACGTGTGCTAAGAACTCGGAGGTGCCAGAGTAACGGTGCTTGGATCGGTCGGATCGGGAAGAAGACGTACGACTACTTCCTCTACGTTGTGTCAACGCTTCCGTTGCGATCTACAAGGGTACGTAGATCAGACTCTCCCCCTCGTTGCTATGCATCACCATGATCTTGCGTGTGCGTAGGAATTTTTTTGAAATTACTACGTTCCCCAACAGTATTCCGTAAATAGTCATACGTGCTTTATTAAAAGAACTTGCATGACATCTTTTGTCCTACCCTCCCGTGGCAGCGGGGTCCATATTGGAAACTAAGGGATATTAAGGCCTCCTTTTAATAGAGAATCGGAACAAAGCATTAACACATAGTGAATACATGAACTCCTCAAACTACGTTAATCACCGGAAGAAATCCCGGTTATTGTCGCTCCGGGGTTATCGGATCATAACACGTAGTAGGTGACTATAACTTGCAAGATCGGATCTAGAACATGAATATAATGGTGATAACATAAACGGTTCAGATCTGAAATCAGGGCACCCGGGCCCAAAGTGTCAACCATTAAGCATGGCAAAGTCATAGCAACATCAATCTAAGAACATAGTGGATACTAGGGATCAAGCCCTTACAAAACTAACTTGATTACATGATGAATCTCATCCAAATCTCACCGACCAGTGAGCCTACGAAGAAATTACTCACTCTCGGTGGGGAGCATCATGGAATTGGCGATGGAGAAGGGTTGGTGATGACGAAGAACGAAGATCCCCCTCTCCGGAGCCCCAAACGGACTCTGGATCTGCCCTCCCGAGGAAGAATAGGGCTTGGCGGCGGCTCCGTCTCGTGATCGCGATAATTCTTTCTCCTTGATTTTTCTCTCCGAAAATAGGAATTTATAGCGTTGGTTTCAGGGTCAGCGGGGCCACCAGGTGGGGACAGCCCACCTGGGCGCGCTAGGAGAGGGGGGCGCCCTGGTGGGTTGTGCCCACCCAGGGGGCCCTCTCCGGTAGGTCTTGGCTCCAGAAATTCTTATATATTATATAAAAATTCCTCGCAAAGTTTTGTTTCATTTCGAGAGCTTTTATTTTTGCACAAAAACAACACCATGGTAGTTCTGCTGAAAACATCGTCAGTCCGGGGTTAGTTTCATTCAAATCATGCAAATTAGAGTCCAAAACAAGAGGAAAAGCGTTAGGAAAAGTAGATACATTGGAGATGTATCACTTGTTCAATAGCATGCCAGTGCGCGTCTCCTGGATTGGGAACAAACCGGCTCAGTTTGCACACAACAAGTGAGATGTCAGGTCAAGTAGCACAAGCTAGGTGCATGAGTGAACCAATCACTTGAGAGTATCTCAATTGATCAACAAATGTGCCTTCAAACTTTTGAATCTGCATGTTAGGATCATATGATGTTGCAAAAGGTTTGCAATCTGAATATCCAAAACAACTTAAAATCTTCTCAGCATAGTGGGATTGCAGAAGTGTAATTCCACCCTCAGTATATCTCAGTAGCTTGATGTTCAAGATAACATCAGCCGCACCCAGGACTTTCATTTCAAAGTTACGAGATAGAAAAGTCTTAACCTCCTCAATGACTCTAAGTTAGGTCCCAAATATTAGCATGTCATCAGCATAGAGACATGGTATAACACCTTTTGCCCCCACCATGGTGATAGTATACACATTTGTCAACTTTGTTAACAACAAAGCCAACTGATGTCAAAGTTCTATTGCACTTCTCATGCCATTGCTTAGGCGCTTGTTTCAGGACATACAGAGATTTCAATAGCTTGCACACCTTCCTTTCCTGACCATTTACTATAAAGCCATCTGGTTGTTGCATGTAAATTTCCTCGTCTAGCTCTCCGTTAAGGAAAGTTGTCTTAACGTATGATGACCCACGAGTATAGGGGATCGATTGTAATCCTTTCGGTAAGTAAGAGTGTCGAACCCAACGAGGAGCAGAAGGAAATGACAAGCGGTTTTTAGCAAGGTATTCTCTACAAGCACTAGAATTATCGGTAACAGATAGTTGTGTGATACAATAAATCGTAACGGGTAACAAGTAACAAAAGTAACTAAGGTGCAACAAGGTGGCCCAATCCTTTTTGTAGCAAAGGTCAAGCCTCGATGAACTCTTATATAAAGCAAAGCGCTCTCAAGGACACATGGGAATTGTTGTCAAGCTAGTTTTCATCATGCTCATATGATTCACGTTCGTTACTTTGATAATTTGATATGTGTGTGGACCGGTGCTTGGGTGCAGCCCTTCCTTGGACAAGCCTCCCACTTATGATTAACCCCTCTCGCAAGCATTCGCAACTACGAAAGAAGAATTAAGATAAATCTAACCATAGCATGAAACATATGGATCCAAATCAGCCCCTTACGAAGCAACGCATAAACTAGGGTTTAAGCTTCTGTCACTCTAGCAACCCATCATCTACTTATTAATTCCCAATGCAATCCCCTAGGCCCAAACAATTATGAAGTGTCATGTAGTCGACGTTCACATAACACCACTAGAGGAAAAGACAACATACATCTCATCAAAATATCAAATGAATACCAAATTCACATGATTACTTATAACAAGACTTCTCCCATTGTCAGTGTCAAAAACGGCAGATCTCGCGTAGGGGGTCCCGAACTGTGCGTCTAAGGATCAATGGTAACAGGAGACAGGGGACACGATGTTTACCCAGGTCTGGGCCCTCTTGATGGAGGTAATACCCTACTTCCTGCTTGATTGACTTTGATGAGTATAGGGGTTACAACAGTTGATCTACCATGAGATCATAATGGCTAAACCCTAGATGTATAGCCTATATGATTATGATTGTGATTGCCTCTACGGACTAAACCCTCCGGTTTATATAGACACCGGAGGGGACTAGGGTTTGTATAGAGTCGGTTTATAGAAAAAGGAATCTTCATATCCGCATGCTAAGCTTGCCTTCCACGCCAAGGAGAGTTGAGGGAGTCCTGGATTAGGGGGTGTCCGGATAGCCGGACTATACCTTCGACCGAACTCCTGGACTATGAAGATACAAGATTGAAGACTTCGTCCCGTGTCCGGAAGGGACTTTCCTTGGCGTGGAAGGCAAGCTTGGCGATACGGATATGTAAATCTCCTACCATTGTAACCGACTCGGTGTAACCCTAGCCCTTTCCGGTGTCTATATAAACCGGAGGGTTTTAGTCCATAGGAGGAGGAACAATCATACGATAGGCTAGCTTCTAGGGTTTAGCCTCTCTGATCTCGTGGTAGATCTACTCTTGTACTACCCATATCATCAATATTAATCAAGCAAGACGTAGGGTTTTACCTCCATCAAGAGGGCCCAAACCTGGGTAAAACATCGTGTCCCCTGCCTCCTGTTACCTTCCGGCCTAGACGCATAGTTCGGGACCCCCTACCCGAGATCCGCCGGTTTTGACACCGACATTGGTGCTTTCATTGAGAGTTCCTATGTGTCGTCACTTTTAGGCCCGATGGCTTCTCCGATCATCAACAGCGATGCGATCTAGGGTGAGACTTTTCTCCCCGGACAAATCTTCGTATTCGATGGCTTTGCACTGCGGGCCAATTCGCTTGGTCATCTGGAGCAGATCGAAAGCTACGCCCCTGGCCATCAGGTCATATTTGGAAGTTTGAACTACACGGCCGACATCCACAGAGACTTGATCTTCGACGGATTCGAGCCACAGCCAAGCGCGCCGCACTGTCACGATGGGCATGATTTAGCTCTGCCGCCGAACAGTGCCCTGGAAGCCGCACCTGTGTCCGCTCCGAGCCCTAGCTCGGAGCCGATCACACCAATCGAGGATGGGTGATTAGACACCGCCTCGGGGGCTGCAATCTCTATGGCGATCGAGCCAAGCACCAGCCCTATTCTCTGCGAAGCCCGTGACTCCAAGGAGCCGGACTCCTCTCCAGACTCCGAGCCCTCCGCACCCCGACCGATCAAACCCGATTGGGCGCCGATCATGGAGTTCACCGCCACAGACATCTTTCAGCACTCGCCCTTCGGTGATATTCTGAATTCACTAAAGTCTCTCTCTTTGTCAGGAGAGCCCTGGCCGGACTATGGTCGACAAGGTTGGGATGCGGATGATGAAGAAATTCAAAGCCCACCCACCACCCACTTCGTAGCCACTGTCGATGATTTAACCGACATGCTCGATTTCGACTCCGAAGACATCGACGGTATGGACGCCGATGCAGGAGACGATCAAGAACCAGCGCCTATAGGGCACTGGAAAGCCACCTCGTCGTATGATATATACATGGTGGACACCCCAAAAGAAGGCAATGGTGATGGAACAGCGGAGGATGACCCCTCCAAGAAGCAGCCTAAGCGCCGGCGTCAGTGGCGCCGCTCTAAATCCCGCCAAAACAAAAACGGTGATTCCGGCACGGGGGATAATAACACCCCGGACAGTGCCGAAGACAACCACCTCCAGCAAGATTCAGCACAGGAGGATAGAGAAGCCAGCCCTCATGAGAGAGCGGCAGACAGAGAGGTCGAGGACGATAATTATATGCCTCCCTCCGAAGATGAGGCAAGCCTCGACGACGACGAATTTGTCATGCCGGAGGATCCCGTCGAACAAGAGCGTTTCAAATGCAGGCTTATGGCCACGACGAGTAGCCTCAAGAAAAAACAGCAACAGCTTAGAGCTGATCAAGATTTGCTAGCCGACAGATGGACTGAAGTCCTTGCGGTCGAAGAGTATGAACTCGAACGCCCCTCCAAGAGCTACCCAAAGCGCGGGTTGCTACCCCAATTAGAGGAGGAAGCACCTAAACCTACATCACCAGCGCATGATACGGCTGACCGGCCACCCCGTGGCCGCGACAGAGAGGCCTCTCGGCCCTCCACTCAAGCCGCACCCCGGCGCCGCTCAAAAAATACCAAGGCATGGGAAAATGCGCCAGACCTGTGAGATATATTGGAGGACAAGGCAAGGCAAACAAGATCGATCTACAGATCACATGGGGGCCCCACGGCACGAGACGGTACTTGTCACGCCGGATACAGTAAATCCGGTCGGGCCAAATACAGTAGACAAAGCTCGTTGGAGCTGCGTCGTGATGTAGCCCAATACAGAGGCGCCGCACACCCACTATGCTTCACAGATGAAGTAATGGATCACCAAATCCCCGAGGGTTTCAAACCCATGAACATCGAATCATACGATGGCACAACAGATCCTGCGGTATGGATCGAGGACTATCTCCTTCATATCCACATGGCCCGCGGTGATGACCTACACGCCATCAAATACCTCCCACTCAAGCTTAAAGGACCAGCTCGGTGATGACCTACACCAGCCCTATTCTCTGCGAAGCCCTTGACTCCAAGGAGCCGGAGTCCTCTCCAGACTCCGAGCCCTCCGCACCCCGACCGATCGAACCCGATTGGGCGCCGATCATGGAGTTCACCCCCGCGGACAAATGGGTGGAGAGGGAAGCCCAGTCCGCGGAGGCTATTATTGCATTACCTTTTTTACGAATATATGTTCATTAATGACATGTTGCACCCGTACACTTTGGTACGGCCAATACGCCAGGGGCTTAAGTACCCCACAATACGGTGTGAGAAGTCCGAACACTTTCACAAGTGCGGCACTCCGAACTTATAGCATTATATGCACCGGCTCCGAATCATGTGTTGGGTCAATAGTTGGGTTTGCCCGGCTCCTATGTTTTGGTAGCTTACGTTCCGTTATATCGGCTAAGGTAGCACTAGGAGAACTACTGCGATTGTGCCCCAGTTGAGCTGGGCTAAGCACCTCAGTAGAGAAAGCTAAAACTAACCGTCATGATGAGGCGAGAGCTGGTCGCTGTTCGAGAGGTTTTCGAGTCCCTAAAGGCTTATGCCGCTTAGAGCGAGGAGTCGGCTTTGTCCGGCCTAGGCGTGGATAGCGCCCCGAACTCGGTCTTCCGAACACTAGGGGCTTCGTCGAAATTTAAAATTATAGAATTCTATGGCTAAGTGAGAGTGTTCAAGCATTATAGTCCGATTGCCTTGTTCGTTGTGTTGAGCGCCTCCCTCGAAGGACCCAAGAATGGGAAAAGAGCGCTCATGTTTATCCCGAACACCCCAGCACTCGTGGCATGGGGGCAGAAGCCAACGACTCGCCATCTCTCAAATTTGATAAACGGCCGCACATAAGGTAATATTTTAAATTCAAAAGCATTGCTTAGCGCATATGAACAAGTTTTCAGCATACAGGATCACAAATGCGAGTTTACTCAAAAATTACATCTTTGGAGCATTCATTCGCTATAAGGCGGGCACCCTTCAGGACGCCCTCATAATACACTTCCGGGACGCGATGCTCCTTGCCCGGCGGCGACCCATCCTTCACCAGCTTCTCCGCATCCATCTTGCCCAGTGCACTTTCGCACGGGCAAGCGCCCTACGGGCACCTTCGATGCAGACGAAGCGCTTGATTACTTCAAGCCGTGGACAGGCATCCACCAGCCGCCTCACCAGCCCGAAGTAGCTCCTAGGCAGAGCCTCTCCAGGCCAAAGCCAAACTACGAGGCCCTTTATGGCCTGTTCGGCCACCTTGTGGAGCTCGACCATTTGCTTCAGCTGGTCGCTTAGAGGCACCAGGTGTCCGGCCTCAGCATACTGAGACCAGAACACTTTCTCCGTCGAGCTCCCCTCCTCGGCTCGGTAGTAGGCGGCGACATCAGACGCACTACGGGGCAAATCTGCGAATGCTCCTGGAGAGCTCCAGACTTGGGTAAGTAACAGGTAATTCACTTTCACGTGCTTGCTTTGCATAATGAATGCCTTACCCACCGCTATCTTCTTCATCACGTCAATTTCTTTGAGGGCTTTCTGGGCTTCGGCCTGGGCAGACTTCGCGCTTTTGAGGGCTGCCGCAAGCTCGGACGCTTGCGTCTTTGAGTCAAGCTCCAAACTCTCGTGTTTTTTCACGAGAGCCTGGGGCTCTTTCTGCACCTCCTCCACCCGCGCCTCCTACTTCTCTCTCTCCATTCGCTCTGCGGCCGCTCTGTTTTCGGCCTCGGATAGCGCTTGCTTAAGGGTTGCCACCTCGATCGTGGCCCCTATAATAGCACGTTGATCCTGTCATTTTTTGCAACCACATCTTCTCTATATAATTGTGCAAGGTATTACTTATCTTCCTTCTCCTCGAGTTGCCTCTTGGCATGGCCGAGCTTGTTCTTGGACCGCGCGAGGTTTTGCTTCAGCGTATCCACCTCCGCAGTCAGTGCGGCGGAGGCCAGCAGCGAAGCCTGCATATGCATATTAACTTGATTATGTTAGACTCCTGCGAATGTTATTAGATCCTCTATTCGGCTTTTCTTTTCGAACGCCGAACAGAGCATCAGGGGCTACTGTCTATGCGGTAATATTTTTACTCTTTACTTACCTCAAAGCCTGTTACAAGGCTGGCACAGGCTTCAGTCAGTCCGCTCTTGACGGACTGAACCTTCTCGATCACCGCACTCATAATAGTGCGGTGCTCCTCGTCGATGGAGGCGCCTTTAAGCACCTCCAGCAAATAGTCCGGTGCCTCTGGTTGGACGGAGGTCACCGGCTCGGTAGGCTTGCCCCTCTTGGAAGGAGGCTTCCTACTGGAGTCCGGAACCGTTGAAGGTTTCGGCGTGGTGCCCTTGGGGGTTCTATCCCCTCTACACCCGGAGTCCGGGAGGTTGCCTTGCGGCGCCTCCAGGACCACCTCCTCCTGGCTTGGAACCTGTTGGGACGCCACCTCGGCGTCGTCCGTAGGGTGGGGGGAGGAAGCCGTCGGAAGTGAATTCACATCCGACGAATCCAGGGAGCCGCTCGACGACTCGTCGAGCCCGGCCTTGGGCGGACTGCATAAACATGTTCAACATAAGGAAAAGCTGTGCAATGGAGGAATACTATGAATCACTCTGGTATCCGGACACTTACGATCTTGCCAGGGGCTTGGCCCTGTGCGGCCACTCCTCTTCATCGTCGTCAGCGTTGGTGGGGCCGTCCGGCGAAAGGGTTTTCCCCTTCTTGGACCCTTCGGCCTCCCTAGTTGGGTCGGCCTTCCTTTTCTTCTCTCCCTCCGCTGGAGGGGGAGAGGTCTCTTCTTCCTCCTCCTCGTCTTCACGGGAGGAGTGCGTCTTGGAGTCGTCGGATGATGAATCCGACACCCCCAGGCGCCGGGCACTCTTCCGAGTCCCCGTGGCCTTCTTCTCCGGCACCACATAGGGTGCCGGAACCAGCAGCTTCGCCAAGTGAGCGTCCGCTGGGCCTTCGGGCAAAGGAGCCGGACAGTTGATCTGTCCGGACGTCTCCTGCCAATCCTGTCAAAGGTAAGGGAGCTTAGATCCTGCATAGAGTCAAACTATGAAGAACTAATACCCTGTAAAAGGCAAAAACAGCTTACCGCACGAGCGCGACGCTGCATGCTGAATCCGCGATCCTCGGTAGCGGATGCGGGGGCCTCGGCGCCCTTGAAAAGCACCTTCCAAGCATCTTTGTCCGTCGTGTCGAAGAGCCTGCTCAGAGTTCGGTGCTACGCCGGGTCAAACTCCCACAGGTTGAAAGCCCGTTGTTGACATGGGAGGATCCGATGGATGAGCATAACCTGGACTACGTTGACAAGTTTGAGCTTCTTGTCCACTAGGGTTTGGATGCATGTTTGGAGTCCGGTCAGCTCTCCTTCTTTACCCCATGACAGGCCCGTCTCTTTCCAGGAGGTGAGCCGCGTAGGAGGTCCGGATCGGAACTCGGGGGCTGCGACCCATTCAGGGTCGCGCGGCTCGGTGATGTAAAACCACCCCGATTGCCACCCCCTTTAGGGACTCCACGAAGGAGCCCTCGGGCCATAGGACGTTGGGCATCTTGCCCACCATGGCGCCTCCGCACTCCGCCTGAGTGCCGCACACCACCTTCGGCTTGACGTTGAAAGTCTTGAGCCATAGGCTGAAATGGGGGCAGATGCAGAAGAAAGCCTCGCACACGACGATAAACGCCGAGATATTGAGGACAAAGTTCGGGGCCAGATCGTGGAAATCCAGGCCATAGTAGAACATGAGCCCCCAGACAAACGGGTGGAGAGGGAAGCCCACTCCGCAGAGGAAATGGGGGAGGAACACCACCCTCTCATGGGGCCTAGGGGTGGGGATGAGCTTCCCCTCTTCGGGAAGCCGTTGCCCAATGTTGTTAGACAAGTATCCGGCCTTCCTCAGTTTTTTGATGTGTCCCTCCTTGACGGAGGAGACCATCCACTTGCCTCCCGCTCCGGACATGGCTGGAGAAGGTTGAGGTGGGGTGTGCGGACTTGGGCGCTGGAGCTCGAGTGCGCGGAAATGGATAGGCAAAGGAGGAAGAAGGTGTGGATGAAAAGGTGGATCCTTATCCCTTTATATGGGCGGACACGACTATGCGCCCCCACCAGCCTGGTAAAACTCGCTTATCTCCCAAGCGCCGTAGCCAATGGTGCGGTTGGGTTACCCACACCCGTATTGATGAGAATCCCGGAATAAGGGGACACGATCTCTGCTTTAACAAGACGTGCCAAGAAAACCGCCTCGCTAAACACGCTGAGGTGGGACAGTAAAATGAATAAAGACTTGGCCGTGGTGTGATGTCACGCTACGAAATACGTCAGTAGATTAGATTTGTGTAAATATTATTCTCTCTATGGCAATATGTGGAAACTTATTTTGCAGAGCCGGACACTACCTTTGTGTTCAAAATCTTCTATGAAGTACTTGGAGGAGGAACCCGCCTTGCAATGCCAAAGACAATCTGCGCACCGGACTCGTCGTCATTGAAGCCTGGTTCATGGGCTACTGAGGGAGTCCTGGATTAGGGGGTGTCCAGATAGCCGGACTATACCTTCGGCCAGACTCCTGGACTATGAAGATACAAGATTGAAGACTTTGTCCCGTGTCCGGAAGGGACTTTCCTTGGCGTGGAAGGCAAGCTTGGCGATACGGATATGTAAATCTCCTACCATTGTAACCGACTTGGTGTAACCCTAGCCCTTTCCGGTGTCTATATAAACTGGAGGGTTTTAGTCCATAGGAGGAACAACAATCATACGATAGGCTAGCTTCTAGGGTTTAGCCTCTCTGATCTCGTGGTAGATCTACTCTTGTACTACCCATATCATCAATATTAACCAAGCAGGACGTAGGGTTTTACCTCCATCAAGAGGGCCCGAACCTGGGTAAAACATCGTGTCCCCTGCCTCCTGTTACCTTCCGGCCTAGACGCACAGTTCGGGACCCCCTACCTGAGACCCGCCGGTTTTGACACTGACAAGAGTCCCATCCGGACACGGGGAAAAGTCTTCTGTCTTGTATCTCCACGGCCCATTAGTCCGGCCTATATCACATAGCCCGGACGCCCGAGGACCCCATAATCCTAGACTCCCTCAGTTGCCCCTGAACCAGTCTTCAATGACGATGTGTCCGGCGCGCAGATTGTCTTCGGCATTGCAAGGCGGGTTCCTCCTCCAAACACTTCAAAGCAGTTGATCGTCAGTACTATATCCGGCTCTGTACAACAGTCATACCTCTGAATTACAAGGGCAGAATACAAATAAGTTCTGTCTTCTGAAGATTTCACTGGTGAGACGTTACGTCTGGCCAGTCTATTATTTCAAACCGTTTTTCGGCCTCCCGTTTCATGTTTCGAGACGCAACCACCAAAGACATGTTTTGTCAAAGCAGAGATCGTGCCCCCTTATTATAGGATTCTCATCAATACAGGTTTGGGAAACCCAACCGTGCCGTTTCGCACGACCCCTTGGAAATAGGCGAGCTTTAAGGCTTGTGGGAGACGCATGATATTCACTGCCTTTATAAGGAGATAAGATTCCCCCTTTTTACCCCACTCCTTCCCCTTCCTCAGCCCATCCGCCCTCAAGCTCCTGCGCCCAAGCTTCAATCCTCTCCATTCCGAGAAAGTACTCTAGCCATGTCCGGATCCGGAGTGCAGGGCAAGTGGATGGCTTCCTCCGTCACGGAGAAAAACATCAAGGAACTCTCGAAAGCGGGGTACTTGGCCAAGGAGATCACCCACCGACTTCCAGCCAAAAAGCAGATCATCCCCACTCCAAAGCCCGGCGAGAGGGTAGTGTTTATCCCTCATTTTCTTTGCGGACTGGGGTTTCCCCTTCATCCTTTCGTCCGCGGCCTCATGTTTTACTATGGGCTAGATTTCCATGATCTAGCCCCAAATTCTTTCCTCAACATTTCGGCGTTTATCGTCGTATGCGAGGCATTCCTCCGTATTTCCCCCACTTTGGCCTACGGCTCAAGGTCTTTAATGTGAAGCCGAAAGTGGTGGATGGCCAGCACGCGGATTGCGGTGGCGCTATGGTGAGCAAACTGCCCAACGTCACTTGGCCCTAGGGCACCTTCGTGGAGACCGTGTAGGGATGGCAGCATAGGTGGTTCTATGTCACAGAGCCCCGTGACTCCACATGGGCTGCTCCTGTGGAGTTCAAGTCCGGACCCCCCCCCCCCAATGCGACTGACATCCTGGCTCAACAAGGGCCTAGACTGGGCATCGTCTAACGAGGTAACGGTGCTGCAGAAGCGAATCAAGAGCATGGTAGATAAAAATATTAGCCTCGCCAGCGTGATCCAGGTGATGCTCTTCCGCTGGATTCTCCCCTGTCAGGCGCGTCAAGAGCCCATGTGGAAGTTCAACCCGACCGGTCCCCAGACCCTGCAGCGGTTCTTCGGCACAAAGCACGAAGACATGTGGAAGGTGCTCTTCAAGACCCAAAAGGCATGGCCGGAGACAACGGAAGACCTCGGCTATGACAGCACCCATGTTGTGACCCCCATAAGTTCTTTGATAACCTTACTTTGCGAATCCAAGGAGCACACTAAACCCTCCATTTACTTTTGCAGGGTTGGACGAAGAAAGTGGACCGGATTCACTGTTTGGCTCTGCTGCCCGAAGACCCAATTATTCCTCTATTGACGAGGATGTTGGTCCCGACGCCGTACCAGGCACCAGAAAAGAAAGCCAAGGAGAAGGGCAAGGAGGCCAAGAGCGGCATCCGCCATAAGGGTGCTTCAGACGTAGTGTCTGAGGACACCGGAACCCTCTCCTCCACTGACGAAGAGGAAGAGGAGGAGGAAGAGAGCAACTCGACCCCCGCCCCTAAGGGGAAGAAGAAGAAAAGGGCAGCCTCCACCGATCTAGAGGCGGAGGTGTCCAAGAAAGGGAGGACACCCCTTACGGATGACTCTGAATCGGACGCCGACGAGTGGCGCCCCAGGCCGAAGCCTGATACGTCTCCAATGTATCTACTTTTCCAAACACTTTTGCCCTTGTTTTGGACTCTAACTTGCATGATTTGAATGGAACTAACCCGGACTAATGTTGTTTTCAGCACAATTGCCATGGTGTTCTTTTTGTGCAGAAATAAAAGTTCTCAAAATGACCAGAAAATTTATGGAGACACGTTTTGGAATTTATAAAAAATATTGCCAAAAGAATCATCGTAAGGGGGCCCACACCCTGTCCACGAGGGTACAGGGCGCCCCCCCTTGGGCGCGCCCCTGCCTCGTGGGCCCCTTGAGGCTCCACCGACGTCAACTCCAACTCTACATATTCACGTTCGAGGAGAAAAAAATCAGAGAGAAGGATTCATCGTGTTTTACAATATGGAGCCGCCGCCAAGCCGTAATCTTCATCGGGAGGGCTGATCTGGAGTCCGTCCGGGGCTACGGAGAGGGGAATCTGTCGCCATCGTCATCGTCAACCTTCCTCCATCACCAATTTCATGATGCTCACCGCCGTGCGTGAGTAATTCCATCGTAGGCTTGCTGGACGGTGATGGGTTGGATGAGATTTATCATGTAATCGAGTTAGTTTTGTTAGGGTTTGATCCCTGGTATCCATTATGTTCTGAGATTGATGTTGCTATGACTTTGCTATGCTTAATGCTTGTCACTAGGGCCCGAGTGCCATGGTTTCAGATCTGAACCTATTATGTTTTCATGAATATATGTGAGTTCTTGATCCTATTTTGCAAGTCACTAGCACCTACTATGTGTTATGATCCGGTAACCCCGAAGTGACAATAATCGGGACCACTCCCGGTGATGACCGTAGTTTGAGGAGTTCATGTATTCACTAAGTGTTAATGCTTTGGTCCGGTACTCTATTAAAAGGAGGCCTTAATATCCCTTAGTTTCCAATAGGACCCCGCTTCCACGGGAGGGTAGGACAAAAGATGGCATGCAAGTTCTTTTCCATAAGCACGTATGACTATATTCGGAATACATGCCTACATTACATTGATGAACTGGAGCTAGTTCTGTGTCACCCTATGTTATAATTGTTGCATGAGGAATTGCATCCGACATAATTATCCATAATTGATCCATTGCCTACGAGCTTTTCACATATTGATCTTTGCTTAGTTACTTTTCCATTGCCACTGTTACAATTGCTACAAAACTGCTACTGTTAATTTTGCCATCGTTGTCGTTACCTCCATACTACTTTGCTACTAAATACTTTGCTATAGATATTAAGTCTTTCAGGTGCGATTGAATTGACAACTCAACTATTAATACTTGAGAATATTCTTTGGCTCCCCTTGTGTCGAATCAATAAATTTGGGTTGAATACTCTACCCTCGAAAACTGGTGCAATCCCCTATACTTGTGGGTTATCAAGACTATTTTCTGGCGCCGTTGCTGGGGAGGATATCCTATTCTTTGAGTCACTTGGGATTTATATCTGTTGATCACTATGAGGAACTTGAAAGATGAAAGAACCAAGATTTCCCCCTCAACTACAAGGGGAGGTAAGGAACTGCCATCTAGTTCTGCACTTGATTCACCTTCTGTTTTGAGTAAACTTGCGACACCTACTCCTGCTATTGATTCTGATATGTCACATGTTATTGATGATGCCACTTCTGCTATGGATTATGCTTATGATGAAACTACTTCTATGCTTCATAATACTGTGCCATTAGGTGAATTTCTTGATGAACAACTTGCTAGGGTTAGAGAAAATGAAATTATTGAAACCGATAATATTGATGAAAGTGATGATGAAGATTCTCCCCCTAGATATGAACTGCTTGATGTGCCGGAGGGTTATGTTATGGATGAAGAAACTGCTAGAGACCTTTTTGCTTGCAAAGATAGATATGATCTTAAGAAACTGTTAGCTAAGCTGAAAGAAAAGTCTTTGAATGCTAGAATGAAATATGACCCTGCTTTTGCTACTTCACCTATCTGTATTTCTGATAAGGATTATGATTTCTCTGTCGATCCTGAGTTAATTACTTTGGTTGAATCTGGCCCTTTTTATGGCTATGAATCTGAAACTGTTGTGGCACATCTTACTAAATTGAATGATATAGCCACCCTATTCACTCATGAGGAAAAATTCGTTACTACTATATCCTTAAGTTATTTCCATTCTCATTAAAGGGTGATGCTAAAACATGGTTTAATTCTCTTGCTCCTAGTTGTGTGCATATTCCTCAGGATATGATTTATTACTTCTCTGCTAAATACTTCCCCGCTCATAAGAAACAAGCTGCCTTATGGGAAATATATAATTTTGTGCAAATTGAAGAAGAGAGTCTCCCACAAGCTTGGGGGAGGCTTCTTCGATTACTTAATGCTTTGCCTGATCATCCTCTCAAGAAAAATGAAATACATGATATCTTTTATAATGGACTAACCGATGCTTCCAGAGACCACCTGGATAATTGTGTTGGTTGTGTTTTCAGGGAAAGAACTGTTGAGCAAGCAGAATTGCTATTGAATAATATTTGAGTAATGATAATGAGTGGACACTTCTTGAACTAACTCCTAAGCCAACTCCGAAGAAAAGGGGTATTCTATTTCTCAGTCCTGAAGATATGCAAGAGGCAAAGAAATCTATGAAAGAAAAGGGTATTAAAGCTGAAGATGTTAAGAATTTACCACCTATTGAAGAAATACATGGTCTTAATAACCCGACACAGGTAGTAAAGGTAAATTCTCTCTATAGATTTGATGAAGGTGATATTCCTTGTAATAAGTCTGCTAGCTAATGCTTGGATGAGTTTGATAATTTCATTGTTAAACAAGAAAACTTCAATGCTTATGTTGGTAGAAAATTGAAACATAATGCTTATATGGTTGAACACTTGAGTGATTATATGTCTAGAGTTAAAGGTGACCTTAAACTTATTAGTAAACATGCTTCTATGGTTACCACTCAAGTAGAACAAGTGCTCAAAGCACATGATGATTTTCTCAAGGAATTGAATAATAAGGGAAATGAAAATGATGTTAAAGTTGTGACTAGAGGTGGTAAAATGACTCGGGAACCTTCGTATTCTGAGGGCCACCCTAAGAGAGTTGAGCAAGATTCTCAGAGAACTAATGTTGATGCACCTAGTCCTTCTAAGAAGAAGAAAAAGAAAAATGATAGGACTTTGCATGCTTCTAGTGAACCTGTTGTTGACACACCTGAGAATCCCAATGATATTTCTATTTCTGATGCTGAAACACAATCTGGTAATGAACATGAACCTAGTGATAATGTTAATGAGGATGTTCATGATGATGCTCAACCTAGCAATAATAATGATGTAGAGATTGAACCTGTTGTTGTTCTTGATAACCCACAATCAAAGAATCAACATTATGATAAGAGAGACTTCGTTGCTAGGAAGCACGGTAAAGAAAGAGAACCATGGGTTCAGAAACCCATGCCTTTTCCTCCTAAACCATCTAAGAAAAAGGATGATGAGGATTTTGAGCGCTTTGCTGAAATGATTAGACCTATCTTTTTGCATATGCGTTTGACTGATATGCTTAAAATGAATCCTTATGCTAAGTATATGAAAGATATTATTACCAATAAAAGAAAGAGACTAGAAGCTGAAATTTCCACCATGCATGCCAATTATACTTTTAAAGGTGGAATACCTAAGAAACTAGGAGATCCCGGAGTACCAACTATACCATGCTCCATTAAAAAAACTATGTTAAATCTGCTTTATGTGATCTTGGAGCCGGTGTTAGTGGTATGCCTCTCTCTTTATATCGTAGACTTGATTTGAATAAGTTGACACCTACTAAAATATCTTTGCAAATGGCTGATAAATCAACTGCTATACCTGTCAGTATTTGTGAGGATGTGCCTGTTGTGGTTGCCAACGTTACTATTTTACGGACTTTGTTATTCTTGATATTCCTGAGGACGATAGTATGTCTATTATCCTTGGTAGACCCTTTTTGAATACTGTAGGGGCTATTACTGATTGCAACAAAGGCAATGTCACTTTTCATGTTAATGGTAATGAGCATGTGGTACACTTTCCAAGGAAACAACCTCAAGCCCATAGTATCAATTCTATTGGAAAAATTTTAGCGAACACTATTGGAGGTTTTGAATTCCCTCTCCCTACTATCAAGAGGAAATATGATATTCTTATTGTTGGGGACATACACATCCCCGTTGAGGTAACCTAGTGTTATTCGAAAATTCTCTGGCTCCATGTTATTCGGAAAGAGTTTGTTAACAAGACTTGATCAACCTTGTTAGTGGATTCCTTTTGATGAGCATGAGATGGATGAAGTTAGAAAGCCTCTATACCCTCCTTTTACTTTATGTTATTTAGGTTAAATAAAGCAAAAATAGTATTTTTTGTCTGTTTTCTGAATTATCCTTGCAATCAAAAATACCCCGAAAATAAAAGTTCTTCAAATGTCCTGAAAATGATATATGATTTTTTGTAGAATATTTTAGAATTACTGGCACTGAGAACACGCCAGGGGGTCCCATCACTTGGCCACGAGGGTGCAGGGCACGCCCCTTGCCTCATGGACCCCACGTGGACCCCCTCCACTTAATCCAGCACCCACACACTTCGTCTTCCTCCAGAAAAAATCATCCTGTAGCTCAAACCCGTGTTCTAGCTCATCTTGCTGCCATTTTCGATCTTCTTGCTCAAAGCTCCATTCACAAAACTGCTTTGCGGGATTGTTCTTCGGTATATTACTCCTCCAATGGCCCAATTAGTTTTTGTTCTAGTGCTTTATTTATTGCAAATTTTTGCTGCTTAGGTGACCCTGTTCTTGAGCTTGCATGTCAAATTTATATGGTCCAAAGTAGTTTTAATGCATGATATAGCCTCTAGGCACTTGTGGGAGTAGTTGCTATCAATTTTGTTGAGTTTGGTTCACTTTTATTTTGAGTCACTAAAAATTTCAGAAATTTTTAAAGGGAGAAAATGTTGAAGAGATTGTTGAGAGGCTCTTCGAGCCAAAGCTCGAAGGATAAGAAGAATGAGGAGAATAAAAAGCCCAAATACAATCTTCCTCGCACTGCGGAGGTTCGGCCATGCGAATGGCCTTGTGATGAGTTCTTGAGAGCCGCTGGAATTCATGATGACTTTTATTACTTGGCTGAGAATGCAGGCATCACCGACTTCCTCCACGACCAGCGCGAACAGTATCTCCTACTCACTAATATTTCCATGCATTTTTTTATTTCCATGCTAATAAATCACCACCTTTAGTGGAGTTTCACTTATATGATGAGGTTAAGGAGATGTCACTCCATGATTTTTGTCGAGTCTGCAAGATACCCTTTGAGGGCAGCATCGAGGAACCACACCGTAGTGATGTGGATGGGTTTATTGATAGAATTGCCATAGGAGAAACTAGGAAAGTTTCCGATGCAAGAATTACCAGTATACATTTTCCTGTTCCACATTACTTTGCGATATTTGCTAGTAGATGCTTAATTGGTCACGGGAACAACGGAAATCTTAGTGCTCATGATATTGTCATATTGCGCCATGCTTTGTTTCGTGATACCACTTTCAGCTTAGGCGCTATTGTTGCTAAACGATTGAATCTGAACCGTACAAAGGGCCCTATTTTTGGAGGCATCTTTGCTTCACGCCTTGCTAAACATTTTGGGGTACCTATTAGGCATTATGTGAAAGAGGAAAAGTTGCTACTTCCTATTTATCTAGATTATCAGAGTATGGTAGCACATGATTTTATTGTTAAAGATAAGAAAAAGATGCTTAAGTATAATTTGATATTTGATAAAACTCACTGTGAGATTATTACCTTGCCTGCACCCTCTTTGTTTAACATACTTTCAGGCACGTACCTCATCTTACCAGAGGCCATTTATGCATACTGGAGGCTCACACAAGTCCCAGAGCCTGAGCCAACACTTGACCCTTATCATCAGTCTGTTTATCAGTGGGATCCGGAGGAGATCGCCAACCAGTGGCACCCTGAGGACCCTCCTCAGTACACTAGATGGAGTAGCTTCGATCCCCAACTTAGGCCAAAAGCCTAAGCTTGGGGGGTATGTATTTCTCACCGACATTACATTCATGTTCACACACTCATGCCAGTTGTCGGTGCTCATACTTTTTCATTATACTATCCATGCTAGTTCATTTTCTTTTCTAGCATTCTTCTTGTGTGTTTGAAAAACCTTGAGAAAAACCAAAAAAAATAGTTGTAGCTAGTTTATTTTCCATGCATGCAGTAGTAGTAATTAAAAGAAAACCCAAAAAGATTTCTCTTTCTTCTTTTGCTTGTTGGGAGCTTTCCCATGTAAATAGTTTTATTTCTTTTCTTGTTCCATGGGGGTCGAGAGGAGAAGACCATGATGATAATTTTGAGTGGCTCTCATATGCATTATTGTTGATTTAACTAAGAGCCCATGTTACCTTGTCTTCTCCCTTGTATTAAATGCTTGCAGATTCCAGCTTAGTCCAATGCAGGTGCACTATTATTATTATCCACACCGTTCGGTCATGCAAGTGAAAGGCAATAATAATGATATATGATGGACTGATTGAGATGAGAGAAGCTGGTATGAACTCGACCTATCTTGTTTTTGTAAATATGATTAGTTCATCATTCCTGATTCAGCCTATTATGAATGAAACATGTTTGCAATGATAATTAGAGATTATAGTTGCCCATGCCATGCTTAATTAGCTAGGAGTTTATAATGGTTTACCTTGCATGCCAACATGCTATTAAAATGGTTGTGATGTGGTATGATAGGGTAGTATCCTCCTTTGAACGATTCGAGTGGCTTGACTTGGCACATGTTCACGCATGTAGTTGAAACAAAATCAACATAGCCTCCACGATACTTATGTTCATGGTGATTTATATCCTACTCATGCTTGCACTCATTGTTGATTAATCTTGATGCATGTTCATGACTGTTGTCGCTCTCTAGTTGGTCGCTTCTCGGTCTCTTTCTAGCCTTCACTTGTACTAAGCGGGAATACTGCCTGTGCATCCACTTCCATAAACCCCAAAGTTATTCCACATGAGTCCACCATACCTTCCTATAAGCAGTATCTACCTGCCGTTCCAAGTAAATTTGTATGTGCCGAACTCTAAACCTTCAAATGAAATTCCGTTTTGTATGCTCGAATAGCTCATGTATCAACTAGGGTTGTCCATATCTTCCATGCTAGGTGGGTTATTCTCAAGATGAGTGGACTCCGCTCATCATTCACGAGAAAATGGCTGGTAACCAGGATGCCCAGTCCCATGCTCAAATCAAAATAATTACAAACAAAACTCCCCCAGGATTGTTGTTAGTTGGAGGCACCCGTTGTTTCGGACAAGCCATGGATTGATGTTTGTTGGTGGTGGGGGAGTATAAACTTTACCATTCTTTTTGGGAACTGCCTATAATGTGTGTAGCATGGAAGATATCGAGATCTCTTGGTTGTTATGTTGACAATGAAAGTATACCACTCAAAATATTATTTATCTCTATCTCAAAACTTGAGCTCTGGCACCTCTGCAAATCCCTGCTTCCCTCTATGAAGGGCCTATCTATTTACCTTTATGTTGAGTCACCATCCTCTTATTAAAAAGCACCAGTTGGAGAGCACCGCTGTCATTTGCATGCATTGCTATTAATTTACATTGAGTATGACTGTGACTGGATCTCTTTTACCATGCATTATAATGTCTAGTCAGTCCTTAATCTTCAGGGCTGCTCTGCATTTATGTTTTGTGGTCTTAGAAAGGGCTAGAGCGAGATACCATCTTGTTATATCATATTATGATTGTTTTGAGAAAGTGTTGTCATCCAAGATTTATTATTATTGGTCGCTAGTTGATTATGCCATTGATATGAGTAAACATGAGACCTAAATGTTATTGTGAATATGGTTAGTTCATAATCTTTGCTAAAAACTTGAATGCTGGCTTTACATATTTGCAACAACAAGAGCAAACAGAGTTTGTAAAAGTCTTTCTTTATCACTTTCAGTTTGTCAACTGAATTGCTTGAGGACAAGCAAAGGTTTAAGCTTGGGGGAGTTGATACGTCTCCAACATATCTACTTTTCGAAACACTTTTTGCCCTTGTTTTGGACTCTAACTTGCATGATTTGAATGGAACTAACCCGGACTGACGCTGTTTTCAGCAGAATTGCCATGGTGTTGTTTTTGTGCAGAAATAAAAGTTCTCGGAATGACCTGAAAATTTATGAAGACACATTTTGGAATTTATGAAAAATACTCGCGAAAGAATCAGCGTAAGGGGGGCCACAGCCTGTCCACGAGGGTGCAGGCCCCCCGGGGGCGCGCCCCCTGCCTCATGGGCCCCCTGAGGCTCCACCGATGTTAACTCCAACTCTTTATATTCACGTTTGGGGAGAAAAAATCAGAGAGAAGGATTCATCGTGTTTTACGATACAGAGCGGCCGCCAAGCCCTAATCTTCATCGTGAGGGCTGATCTAGAGTCCGTTCGGGGCTCCGGAGAGGGGCATCCGTCGCCATCATCATCATCAACCTTCCTCCATCACCAATTTTATGATGCTCACCGCCGTGCGTGAGTAATTCCATCGTAGGCTTGCTGGACGGTGATGGCTTGGATGCGATTTATCATGTAATCGAGTTAGTTTTGTTAGGGTTTGATCCCTAGTATGCATTATGTTCTAAGATTGATGTTGCTATGACTTTGCTATGCTTAATGCTTGTCACTAGGGCCCGAGTGCCATGATTTCAGATATGAACCTATTATGTTTTCATGAATATATGTGAGTTCTTGATCCTATTTTGCAAGTCACTAGTCACCTACTATGTGTTATGATCCGGTAACCCCGAAGTGACAATAATCGGGACCACTCCCGGTGATGACCGTAGTTTGAGGAGTTCATGTATTCACTAAGTGTTAATGCTTTGGTCCGATACTCTATTAAAAGGAGGCCTTAATATCCCTTAGTTTCCAATAGGACCCCGCTGCCACGGGAGGGTAGGAGAAAAGATGTCATGCAAGTTCTTTTCCATAAGCACGTATGACTATATTATGAATACATGCCTACATTACATGATGATCTGGAGCTAGTTCTATGTCACCCTATGTTATAACTATTGCATGAGGAATGGCATCCGACATAATTATCCATCATTGATCCATTGCCTATGAGCTTTTCACATATTGATCTTTGCTTAGTTACTTTTCCGTTGCCACTGTTACAATTGCTACAAAACTGCTACTGTTACTTTTGCTATCGTTACCATTACCTCCATACTACTTTGCTACTAAATACTTTGCTACAGATATTAAGTCTTTCAGGTGCGGTTGAATTGACAACTCAACTGTTAGTACTTGAGAATATTCTTTGGCTCCCCCTGTGTCGAATCAATAAATATGGGTTGAATACTCTACCCTCGAAAACTGTTGCGATCCCCTATACTTTTGGCTTATCAAAGCCCCTGGCCGGATTGTAAGTACTCAAAGGTATATATATGTCCGGCTTTTCTGGATTATAGTTGTAATGCATTTAAATTGTATGCTGTAGTCCGATTAAGGTCCTCCCCCAGCGATCCTCCTCTTCCGGGAATTCGCTAGGTCCAAACATGATGGGGAGCGAATCGCCTCCACCAGCTTCCTCCCCCACTGTCGTGGATAACACCGAGGTGTCATCCCAAAGGACCCTTCTAGAATAGGGAGAGGTGCCGGAGGCTGCCAAGACGGTGCCGAAAGGTGACACTTCCGCTGTCAAGAACATGGGGGAACCGACCCCCATGGGGACTGGAGACGGGGGCCATGTCCAGTTTGGCCCCCAACCAAATGTCATTTCGGAAACCCACACGGTTCTGAAAACAGATGAGCAACCCTCTTCGTGAGAAGGGGGCGCGCCTACTACACCGGGGACCTCTGTCAATGCGGAGGCGCCTGACACTTTGGTGAGAGCGCTTCAGAGCTCCACCATTGTGGAAGAACATCATACCCTTATGGGTACGGTGATTGAAAAGGTTCAGTCCGCGAAAAGCGGATTGAGCGAAGCCTACACTAGCCTTTTAAGAGGCTTTGAGGTATGTGCTTTATAGTATCTTTTAGTTGTACAAAAAGAATGCCTGTGTATAGATAGTAGCCCCTGAGACTCTATTCGGTGTTCGGAAAGAAAAACCAAATTGAGGATCTAATAACCCATGCTGGAGGTTAAGGTACATATCTGTTTGAACAAATAGGCTGCTAAACAAGCCTCAGCTGCCCATGCTACTGAAGCATCTGAGCTAAGGCGGAAGTTAGAAGAAAAGCAAGGTATGTAATACCGAAGCATGTCTGAAACGATGTCAGCTATGATGTGGTATCTCAATGAGTTTCATAATTACGTTTGCAGCTGACATGTCTGAGGTCGAGGCCCTCAAGAGTGCGGCCGAGGCCAAGAAGGAGGCGGAGGAGGAGCGAGCCTCCCGCCTTAAACATGAATCGCGAGTGGAAGAAGTCTAGCAAGAGCTCAAGTATGCCATAGGAAAATGCGAGTCCTTAGAGCGTAAGAGTTCGGAGCAAAATTCCAAACTTGCCAAGGCACTCCAACGTGCACAAGAAGCCCCGGCCAAAGCCCAAATTGCTGTCCGGGAGATCCAAGAGGCAAGGCAAATTGCGGCGGGTAAGGCCTTTAACATGCAGAGCAAATTTGTGAAGAAAAGGTATATCTTTCTAACCCGGATTTGGAGTTCTCCAGGAGTGTTTGCGGACCTGCCCCGGAGTGTTGCTGATGCCGTGGAGTTCTTCCGAGTCGAAGAGGAGAGTGTCGGTTCTATATCCGGCGTTTCTCGTAGTAGGGGTCCTAACCTAGGCGTCTTGGAGCGAGGGTAACATGGACACCGGATTTTACCCAGGTTCGGGCCCTCTTGATGGAGGTAAAACCCTACGTCCTGCTTTTGATTGTATTCATATGAGGTGTAGTATATAGTACATGTATCTACCACGAGATAGTTCTAATCAATATTAGGTGTCTATTGACTAGCCTGGCCTCGGTTTATATAACACACTAGAGGCCTAGGGTTTAGAAGAGTCCTCGTCTTGGGCGCCAAGTCTTGTGGGATCTCACTTGTATGCGGCATGAGCTGTCCGAACTGGCCCAATAGTGAATCGCCATGGGGGTCCTTGGCCCGACCGACTGGTCGGGAGACGACGTGGTGTGTACCCCCTAGTCCAGGACATCGTCAGTAGCCCCCTGAACCGGTCTTCAAGTTGGGGACGCTCCTCGGTTCTTCCAAACTGTTCTTCATCTTCGGTCGTCGGTCTTGAAAACTGGTTCAACAAATCTTTCCCATCTTTGATTGAGGATCGCCGAGCTGAATCCGAAGAGTGCACAAGTCGGGCATCCGAGGAGACCTTTAAGTTTTCGGCCTTTATCAATGCCTTGTTATTTTTTATGCCATACCTTGGGTTTGAAGTTGTTCCCGTGTAGTGGTGTCCTCTTGCGTCCGAGCTCCAAGGCTGGACTCTATCCAAGCTCTAACGCCGGACTGCATTCGAGGTGTCTTTTTGTAGCCGAGCTCCTACGCTGGTCTGCATCCGAGCTCCAACGCCGGACTATATCCAAGCTCCAATGCCGGACTGTACCCAAGCTCCAACGCCGTACTACATCGAAGCTCCAACGCCGGAGAGTATCCGAGCTCCAACACCAGACTATATCCGAAGTGTCATAGATCATCTTGGTTCAAAAAAGTCAAAGGAGTTTAGCCAAGCTTAATGCCGGAAATGCCCTCTATGGAGCCAACCATTTGTATCTAAGCTTTATGCCGAATAGGCCCAAGATGGTACCTATTATTGTCCAAAGACGCGTTTGCTTATAGCTCGGTCAAGCCGAACACTGAGCACTTTGAATTTTTTGCATTGAATAGGCAATGCAGTAGCCCCCGATGTTGGGGAACGTAGTAATTTCAAAAATTTCCTACGCACATGCAAGATCATGGTGATGCATAGCAACGAGAGGGGAGAGTGTGTCCACGTACCCTCGTAGACCAAAAGCGGAAGCGTTAGCACAACGCAGTTTGTCGGGGGTTGGGTGCGACATATGCCAAAGGATGGCTTATCATGGTGGGGGCGAGGAGAACGTCGCCGGTGCCTGGAAACGGGATAAGGCGAAGGCATGCACGCTGGCGAATCTTACCCAGCTTCGGAGCTCTCCGTGGAGATAACACCCCTACTGCTGCTCTGCGGGGTCTCCGCATGATTACTATGGCAAAAGTGTGTACACGGATGCTCCTTGAGCTGTTTCCTGGAGGTAGGAGAAGGCTAGGCTAGCTCTCTCCTTCCTCTATGATTTGGTCTAGTGCTAATGGATTCCAACCCTTTGCATGGGTGCCCAGGGGGGTTTATATAGGCCTACCCCCCAGGGGTACAATGGTAATCCGGCTGGACGCGGGCCCAGCCGTCAGTCTCTTTGGCCGCCGTCTTATCCGCCGACTCCTGGGGCCCGCCGACGGGCGGGCCCCGCGTGACTGGCTTGGTATGGAGCCGACAGGCCGCGTCCGCCGCGGGCGAGTCTTGCCGGCGGCGGATTACTGTGGCCGTGCTTCTAATGACGCGAGCTCGGTCATGGGGCCATGGCAACAGCTCCGACGTCTGGCGGGCGATCACTGTTGCCACTCCCTGTCGCGTCTGGTTAATGGCGCGTGGGGCCCGTGGGAGGGGCCGGCCGACTCCTGGGGGCCGACTCCCAACTGGGCCGACTGGTGGCGCTCTCGCCGTCTTCCATACGCCCATCGACTGGTGGGACCCGTCGTCCCTGGGCCGTACCGGCAGGCCATCGTGGGCATAGGACTCCGCCCACTGGGGCTGACGTCAGGGCCGGCATGGCAACAGTGTTACGCCGGGCGGAGATCTCCGCGGGTACGACGTACTTTGGCCATGCCTGCCCTTGGAAAAGGGTGGGAGTGGACCTTACTGTGGCCACTCCCCGTCCTGTCCCTCTTTATGAGGGCATGGGGGTTATTGGCGTCACGGGCTGACTCCCCATGGCCGGCTTCTCTGGAAGTCGCCAGTCAGGAGTCGGCTCATCCTGAAATCGTCCCTGGGACTCGGCAGCGAGTGGGCAGTCGGCCGCCTCACCGCCGACTCTCAGAAGGCGGCTCTTCGTCCTGGGGTCTCGAGGGGCGCAGCCTGCCCCGATCTCTTGAAAGGTTCTGGGCCTGGGTTAGCCTACCCGTGGCCCATTACTCCGACAGTAGTCCACGAAGCTGGTGAGGCACTGAGGGTGATATGTCGAGGAGCCTCAACAGTTTATTCTTTCCGGCGGTTGGATCCGGGCCCCGCTAGCCATCTTCCGCCAAGCTGACTAGTTGGAGCTGGACCTGCTTAAGGCCGACTTGCCCCTGAAAAAGTTTGAACATCACGGCGGAGTCCAGGCGGCGTGCCTGATAAGCCTCCAGGTTGCCGCTCGTTGTGGACCCTGTTGGGGAACGTAGTAATTTGAAAAAAATTTCCTACACACATGCAAGATGATGGTGATGCATAGCAACAAGAGGGGAGAGTGTTGTCTACATACCCTCTTAGACCGTTCGCGGAAGCGTGATATCAACGCGGTTGATGTAGTCATACGTCTTCACATCCGACCGATCCAAGTACCGAAAGTACGGCACCTCCGAGTTCTGCACACGTTCGGCTCGGTGACATCCTCGCCTTCTCGATCCAGCAAGAGGGGCGAAGTAGTAGATGAGTTCCGATAGCACGATGGCGTGGTGACGGTGTTGGTGAAGAACAATCTCCGCAGGGCTTCGCCTAAGCACTACGAAAACTATGACGGAGGATAAACTAGAGGGGACGGGGTTGCCGGCACACGGCTTGGTGTTTCTTGATGTCTCTTTGGTGCTAGCCCTACCCCTCAATTTATATGTTGAGCCCTGGGGTCGAAACTTGGAGTAAAAGCCTCCTCAAAGTCGGTTTCACCCGAAAGGCAAGGGTCCTTCTCGGACTCCAGGGCTAGATGCCAGGGTTCCTGGCGTCTACCCCCTAGACGCCAGGGTTCCTAGTGTCTAGCCTCTGGTCTCCGCAAAACTTCCTTTTGCACTTTCCAAAAGCCTCGTGGGCTTTCCCCTTTGGCCCAGATAAAGTGTTCTCGTGCCCAAACATTTCGAGAAACATCCGGAACCCCTTCCGGTGAATTCCGGAACCCTTCCGGAGATCAAACACTACTATCCACATATCAATCTTTACTTCCGGACCATTCCGGAGTTCCTCGTCATATCTGTGATCTCATCCAAAACTCCGAACAACATTCGGTCACCAACATACATAACTCATAGCACTATATCGTCAACGAACGTTAAGCGTGCGGACCCTACGGGTTCGAGAACTATGTAGACATGACCGAGACACCTCTCTTGTCAATAACCAATAGCGGGACCTGGATGCCCATATTGGCTCCTACATATTCTACGAAGATCTTTATCGGTCAGACCGCATAACAACATACGTTGTTCCCTTTGTCATCGGTATGTTACTTGCCCGAGATTCGATCGTCGGTATCTCAATACCTAGTTCAATCTCGTTACCGGCAAGTCTCTTTACTCATTCCGTAATACATCATGCCTCAACTAACTCATTAGTTGCAATGCTTGCAAGGCTTATAGTGATGTGCATTACCGAGTGGGCCCAGAGATACCTCTCCGACAATCGGAGTGACAAATCCTAATCTCGAAATACGCCAACCCAACAAGTACCTTTGGAGACACCTGTAGAGCACCTTTATAATCACCTAGTTACGTTGTGACGTTTGGTGGCACACAAAGTTTTCCTCCGATAAACGGGAGTTGCATAATCTCATAGTCATAGGAACATGTATAAGTCATGAAGAAAGCAATAGCAACAAAACTAAACGATCAAGTGCTATGCTAACGGAATGGGTCAAGTCAATCACATCATTCTCCTAATGATGTGATCCTGTTAATCAAATGACAACTCATGTCTATGGTTAGGAAACATAACCATCTTTGATCAACGAGCTAGTCAAATAGAGGCATACTAGTGACACTCTGTTTGTCTATGTATTCACACATGTATTATGTTTCCGATTAATGCAATTCTAACATGAATAATAAACATTTATCATGATATAAGGAAATAAATAATAACTTTATTATTGCCTCTAGGGCATATTTCCTTCAGTCTCCCACTTGCACTAGAGTCAATAATCTAGTTCACATCGCCATGTGATTTAACATCAATAGTTCACATCACCATGTGATTAACACCCATAGTTCACATCGACATGTGACCAACACCCAAAGGGTTTACTAGAGTCAATAATCTAGTTCACATCGCTTATGTGATTAACACCCAAAGGGTACTGAGGTGTGATCATGTTTTGCTTGTGAGAGAAGTTTAGTCAACGGGTCTGCCACATTCAGGTCCGTATGTATTTTGCAAATTTCTATGTCAACAATGCTCAGCACGGAGCTACTCTAGCTAATTGCTCCCACTTTCAATATGTATCCAGATTGAGACTTAGAGTCATCTGGATCAGTGTCAAAACTTGCATCGTCGTAACCCTTTACGACGAACCTTTTGTCACCTCCATAATCGAGAAACATATCCTTACTCCAGTAAGGATAATTTTAACCAATGTCCAGTGATCTACTCCTAGATCACTATTGCACTCCCTTGCCAAACTCAGGGGAGGGTATACAATAGGTCTGGTACACATCATGGCATACTTTATAGAACCTATGGCTGAGGCATAGGGAATGACTTTCATTCTATTTCTATCTTCTGTCGTGGTCGGGCTTTGAGTCTAACTCAATTTCACACCTTGTAACACAGGCAAGAACTCTTTCTTTGATTGTTCCATTTTGAACTATTTCAAAATCTTGTCAAGGTATGTACTCATTGAAAAACTTATCAAGCGTCTTGATCTATCTCTATAGATCTTGATGCTCAATATGTAAGCAGCTTCACCGAGGTCTTTCTTTGAAAAACTCCTTTCAAACATTTCTTTATGCTTTGCAGAATAATTCTACATTATCTCCGATCAACAATATGTCATTCACATATAGTTATCAGAAATGCTGTAGTGCTCCCACTCACTTTCTTGTAAATACAGGCTTCACCGCAAGTCTGTATAAAACTATATGCTTTGATCAACTTATCAAAGCGGATATTCCAACTTCGAGATGCCTGCACCAGTCCATAGATGGATCGCGGGAGCTTGCATATTTTGTTAGCACCTTTAAGATTGACAAAACTTTCTTGCTGCATCATATACAACTCTTCTTTAATAAATCCATTAAGGAATGTAGTTTTGTTTATCCATTTGCCAGATTTCATAAAATGTGGCAATTGCTAACATGATTCAGACAGACTTAAGCATAGATACGAGTGAGAAACTCTCATCGTGGTCAACACCTTGAACTTGTCGAAAACCTTTTGCGACAATTCTAGCTTTGTAGATAGTAACACCACTATCAGCGTCCATCTTCCTCTTGAAGATCCATTTCATCTCAATGGCTCGCCGATCAATTGGGCAAGTCAATCAAAGTCCATACTTTGTTCTCATACATGGTTCTCATCTCAGATTTCATGGCCTCAAGCCATTTCGCGGAATCTGGGCTCATCATCGCTTCCTCATAGTTCGTAGGTTCGTCATGGTCAAGTAACATGACCTCCAGAACAGGATTACCGAACCACTCTGGTGCGGATCTCACTCTGGTTTACCTACGAGGTTTCGGTAGTAATTTGATCTGAAGTTACATGATCTTCATCATTAGCTTCCTCACTAATTGGTGTAGTAGTCACAGGAATAGATTTCTGTGATGAACTACTTTCGAATAAGGGAGCAGGTACAGTTACCTCATCAAGTTCTACTTTCCTCCCACTCACTTCTTTCGAGAGAAACTCCTTCTCTAGAAAGACTCTGAATTTAGCAACAAAAGTCTTGCCTTCAGATCTGTGATAGAAGATGTACCCAACAGTCTCCTTTGGGTATCCTATGAAGACACATTTCTCCGATTTGGGTTTGAGCTTATCAGGATGAAACTTTTTCATATAAGCATCGCAGCCCCAAACTTTAAGAAACGACAGCTTAGGTTTCTTGCCAAACCATAGTCCATACGGTGTCGTCTCAACGGATTTAGATGGTGCCCTATTTAACGGGAATGCAGCTGTCTCTAATGCATAACCCCAAAATGATAGTGGTAGATCAGTAAGAGACATCATAGATCGCACCATATCTAATAAAGTACGGTTATGACGTTCGAACACACCATTACAATTTGGTGTTCCAGGTGGCGCGAGTAGTGAAACTATTTCACATTGTTTTAACTGAAGGCCAAACTCGTAACTCAAATATTTTACTTCTGCGATCATATCGTAGAAAATTTTATTTTTTGTTACGATGATTCTCCACTTCACTCTGAAATTGTTTGAACTTTTCAAATGCGTCAGACTTGTGTTTCATCAAGTAGATATACTCATATCTGCTCAAATCATTTGTGAAGATCAGAAAATAATGATACTTGCCATGAGCCTCAATATTCATCGGACCACATACATAAATATGTATGATTTCCAACAAATCTTTTGCTCGCTCCATTGTTCCGGAGAACGGAGTCTTAGTCATCTTGCCCATGAGGCACGCTTCGCAAGCATCAACTGATTCATAATCAAGTGATTCCAAAAGCCCATCAGCATGGATTTTCTTCATGCGCTATACACCAATATGACCTAAACGGCAGTGCCACAGATAAGTTGCACTATCATTATTAACTTTGCATCTTTTGGTTTCAATATTATGAGAATGTGTATCACCACAATCGAGATTCAACAAACCATTTTCATTGGGTGTATGACCATAGAAGGTTTTATGCATGTAAACAGAACAACAATTTATTCTCTTACTTAAATGAATAACCGTATTGCAATAAACATGATCAAATCATATTCATGCTCAACGGAAATACCAAATAACACTTATTTAGGTTCAACACTAATCCCGAAAGTATAGGGAGTGTGCGATGATGATCATATCAATCTTGGAACCACTTCCAACACACATCGTCGCTTCACCCTTAACTAGTCTCTGTTCATTCTGCAACTCCCGTTTCGAGTTACTACTCTTAGCAACTGAACCAGTATCAAATACCGAGGGGTTGCTATGAACACTAGTAAAATACACATCAATAATCTGTATATCAAATATACCTTTGTTCACTTTGCCATCCTTCTTATCCGCCAAATACTTGGGGCAGTTCCGCTTCTAGTGACCAATCCCTTTGCAGTAGAAGCACTTAGTCTCAGGCTTAGGACCAGACTTGGGCTTCTTCACTTGAGCAACAACTTGCTTGCCGTTCTTCTTGAAGTTCCTTTCTTTCCCTTTGCCCTTTTCTTGAAACTAGTGGTCTTGTTAATCATCAACACTTGATGTTCTTTCTTGATTTCTACCTTCATTGATTTCATCATCATGAAAAGCTCGGGAATCGTTTTCATCATCCCTTGCATATTATAGTTCATCACGAAGTTCTACTAACTTGGTGATGGTGACTAGAGAATTCTGTCAATCACTATTTTATTTGGAAGATTAACTCCCACTTGATTCAAGCGATTGTAGTACCCAGACAATCTGAACACATGCTCACTGCTTGAGCTATTCTCCTCCATCTTTTAGCTATAGAACTTGTTGGAGACTTCATATCTCTCAACTCGGGTATTTGCTTGAAATATTAACTTCAACTCTTGGAACATCCATATGATCCATGATGTTCAAAATGTCTTTGAAGTCCCGATTTTAAGCTATTAAGCATGGTGCACTAAACTATCAAGTAGTCATCATATTGAGGTAGCCAAACGTTCATGACGTCTGCATCTGCTCCTGCAATAGGTCTGTCACCTAGCGGTGCATTAAGGACATAATTCTTCTATGCAGCAATGAGGATAAACCTCAGATCATGGATCCAATCCACATCATTGCTACTAACATCTTTCAACTTAGTTTTCTCTAGGAACATATCAAAAATAAAACAGGGGAGCTAAACGCTAGCTATTGATCTACAACATAGATATGCTAATACTACCAGGACTAAGTTCATGATAAATTAAAGTTCAATTAATTATATTACTTAAGAACTCCCACTTAGAAAGATATCCCTCTAATCCTCTAAGTGACCACGTGATCCAAATCAGCTAAACCATGTCCGATCATCACGTGAGATGGAGTAGTATCAATGGTGAACATCAATATGTTGATCATATATACTATATGATTCACGCTCGACCTTTCGGTCTCCGTGTTCTGAGGCCATATCTGTTATATGCTAGGCTCGTCAAGTTAAACCTGAGTATTCTGCATGTGCAACTGTTTTGCAACCGTTGTATTTGAACGTAGAGCCTATCACACCCGATCATCACGTGGTGTCTCAGCACGAAGAACTTTCGCAACGGTGCATACTTAGGGAGAACACTTATACTTTGATAATTTAGTGAGGGATCATCTTATAATGCTACCGTCAATCAAAGCAAGATAAGATGCATAAAAGATAAACATCACATGCAATCAATATAAGTGATATGATATGGCCATCATCATCTTGTGCTTGTGATCTCCATCTCCGAAGCACCTTCATGATCACCATCGTCACGGGCGCGACACCTTGATCACCATCGTGGCATCATTGTCGTCTCGCCAATTTTATGCTTCCATGACTATCGCTACCACTTAGTGATAAAGTAAAGCATTACATCACGATTGCATTGCATACAATAAAACGACAACCATATGGCTCCTGCCAGTTGCCGATAACTCGGTTACAAAACATGATCATCTCATACAATAAAATTTAGCATCATGTCTTGACCATATCACATCACAACATTCCCTGCAAAAACAAGTTAGACGTCCTCTACTTTGTTATTGTAAGTTTTACGTGGCTGCTACGGGCTTAGCAAGAACCGTTCTTACCTACGCATCAAAACCACAACGATAGTTTGTCAAGTTGGTGCTGTTTTAACCTTCGCAAGGACCGGGCGTAGCCACACTTGGTTCAACTAAAGTTGGAGAAACTGACACCCACCAGCCACCTGTGTGCAAAGCACATCAGTAGAACCAGTCTCGCGTAAGCGTACGTGTAATGTTGGTCCGGGCCGCTTCATCCAACAATACCGCCGAACCAAAGTATGACATGCTAGTAAGCAGTATGACTTATATCGCCCACAACTCACTTGTGTTCTACTCGTGCATATGCCATCAATGCATAAAACCTAGGCTCTGATACCACTGTTGGGGAGCGTAGTAATTCAAAAAAAAATCCTACGCACATGCAAGATCATGGTGATGCATAGCAACGAGAGGGGAGAGTGTTGTCTACATACCCTCGTAGACCGTTCGCGGAAGCGTTATATCAATGCGGTTGATGTAGTCGTACGTCTTCACGTCCGACCGATCCAAGTACCGAAAGTACAGCACCTCCGAGTTCTGCACATGTTCGGCTCGGTGACGTCCTCGCCTTCTCGATCCAGCAAGAGGGGCGAAGTAGTAGATGAGTTCCGGCAGCATGATGGCATGGTGACGGTGTTGGTGAAGAACAATCTCCGCAGGGCTTCGCCTAAGCACTACGAAAACTATGACGAAGGATAAACTAGAGGGGACAGGGTTGCCGGCACACGACTTGGTGTTTCTTGATGTCTCTTTGGTGCTAGCCCTACCCGTCTATTTATATGTTGAGCCCTGGGGTCGAAACTTGGAGTAAAAGCCTCCTCAAAGTCGGTTTCACCCGAAAGGCAAGAGTCCTTCTCGGACTCCAGGGCTAGACGCCAGGGTTCCCGGCGTCTACCCCCTAGACGCAAGGGTTCCTGGCGTCTAGCCTCTGGTCTCCACAAAACTTCCTTTTGCACTTTCCAAAAGCCTCGTGGGCTTTCCCCTTTGGCCTAGATAACGTGTTCTCGTGCCCAAACATTTCGGGGAACATCCGGAACCCCTTCCGGTGAATTCCGAAACCCTTCCGGAGATCAAACACTACTATCCACATATCAATCTTTACTTCTAGACCATTCTGGAGTTCCTCGTCATATCTGTGATCTCATCCAAAACTCCGAACAACATTCGGTCACCAACATACATAACTCATAGTACTATATCGTCAATGAACTTTAAGCGTGCGGACCCTACAGGTTCGAGAACTATGTAGACATGACCGAGACACCTCTCTTGTCAATAACCAATAGTGGGACATGGATGCCCATATTGGCTCCTACATATTCTACGAAGATCTTTATCGGTCAGACCGCATAACAACATACGTTGTTCCCTTTGTCATCGGTATGTTACTTGCCTGAGATTCGATCATCGGTATCTCAATACCTAGTTCAATCTCGTTACCGGCAAGTCTCTTTACTCATTCCATAATACATCATCCTGCAACTAACTCATTAGTTGCAATGCTTGCAAGGCTTATAGTGATGTGCATTACCGAGTGGGCCTAGAGATACCTCTCCGACAATCGGAGTGACAAATCCTAATCTCGAAATACGCCAACCCAACAAGTACCTTTGGAGACACCTGTAGAGCACCTTTATAATCACCCAGTTACGTTGTGACGTTTGGTGGCACACAAAGTGTTCCTCTGGTAAACGGGAGTTGCATAATCTCATAGTCATAGGAACATGTATAAGTCATTAAGAAAGCAATAGCAACAAAACTAAACGATCAAGTGCTATGCTAACGGAATGGGTCAAGTCAATCACATCATTCTCCTAATGATGTGATCCCGTTAATCAAATGACAACTCATGTCTATGGTTAGGAAACATAACCATCTTTGATCAATGAGCCAGTCAAATAGAGGCATACTAGTGACACTCTGTTTGTCTATGTATTCACACATGTATTATGTTGCCGGTTAATACAATTCTAGCATGAATAATAAACATTTATCATGATATAAGGAAATAAATAATAACTTTATTATCTCCTCTAGGGCATATTTCCTTTAGACCCGTCACGAGGCGCCACGTGGCTGAGCCAGTCTGCCCACCCACGCGCGCGACAGGACAGGCCTATAGGTGGGGCCCGCCACTACCGCGCCTCGGCGTGTGAACGGATCCGTTGTGGCCGTGCGGACGGTTGGGGTTCCCGCGCAGTTACTGCACGCAGTAAGTTTGCGTGGTAAATCATGGGGGTTGTGGGTTCCTGGGCACAGTTAATCCCACGACTGCCCCATCGGCTTCTCAGCCTACGAGCCTATAAGTAGGTGGGGGGAGGAGGGCGGCGACGCACGCATGCCCATCTTCCCTACTCCCTTTTGCTCCTTCTTGCTTCTTCTTCCTCTCGCTGCTGCTGTTCTGAACCACGCCGCGCCCGCAGCGATGAGCTCTTCCTCCGCCGCCGCGCCTCCTGCTGTGCGCTCCGGAGTGTGGGACGGCTCCGAGGTCAATGACGACGACGTCGAGATCCTCCGCAAGACACGGCGGCTGCCCGACAGGGGCTTAGTGCGGGTCTGCCTCGCGCCGGAGGTGGAAATATCACCGGCGTCGGAGGAGGGCGAGCGGGTCATATTCCGCTCGCACCTTATGCACGGCCTGGGGCTGCCGGCGAGCGGCTTCTTCCGCTCCTTCTTGGAGTTCCACAGGCTCCCGCCGCACCACCTTACTCCGAACACGGTGGTGCTGCTGGCTGCCTTTGCCACCTTGTGCAAAGGTTTCCTCGGTGTTCTCCCCACCATCGAGCTCTGGGGTGAGTTCTTCCAGTCCAAGCTCGGCACACACGTCGCCGGCGTGCCGGCCCAGTGCAGTGCATTTATCGCAATGCGGAGATCAGTTTCCGACAATCCGTTTCCCACCATCGCACTGATTAAGTCGGTGAAGATGTGGCAGCGGTCCTATTTTTATGTGAAGAACGTCGCCCCAGAAGGCGACTGGGTCAACCTGCCGGCTTACGAAGCCGGCGCGCCGGCTGGAAGGCTCCCCGGCTGGTCACACCGAGCCAGGGTGTTGTCTCCTGCTGGTGCCGCCGCTGTCTCGCGACTCCGAGTGCTGACGCAGTCGGAGGGCTTGACCGGGGCCGACTTGCTGGCCGCCTTCGTGGCGCGCCGAGTCCTCCCACTCCATGGCCCACCTCACCTGATCTGCCAGATGAGCGGTCATCGGGACCCGAGTCAGATGTGCTCCAAGGACATGCCTCACGCGAAGGTGGCGGACACAGTGAACTACATCGCAAACTGCGGTCTCTCGGTGGATTGGCGGTTCGGCAAGGAGCCGTACTCACGCGCCAACCCCTCGCCTATTGTAAGTCGTCTTCCTTCTTCTTCTGTTTCTTTTGTTGCCAAGTCCGACTTGTCCCGTCTGACTGTTTTTTGTTTTGAATCAGAACCCTCTCGTCCCTCCTTCGGCCAACACCATGGGGCCGGCTCGTCAGTTTGTCCCCGATCGGGCGGAGAGCGACATCGACGATCCTAACTTGGGGGCGGCAGCCATGAAGGCCGACGCCGAGGGAGGAGGAGGAGAAGCAGGCGGCTCCAGGCCTACGACCACTTTCGCCGACTGGCCTGATGATGATGCCGAGGGAGAAGTCGCCCCGCGTCATCAGCCAAAGGTTGGCCAGCCAAGCGCGAGTTCCTCTGCCGCCTTGGACGCTCAAGGTAGCGTGAAGAAGCACCGGGCCGGGCCGAGTACACTTGGTGGCCGGTCGAAGAAATTTAAGGGAGCGGCCGCCGCAACCAAGCAGGAAGAGGCGGCCGCAAAGGCCAACCGCTTCCGCAAGGAAGTGAAGAAGCCGCCGCTGGTCTCTGCGTAAGCACCTCCATCCCTCATCTTTATTTTCTCTTTGTTGATCTTGTCTGAGTCTTTCATATGCTTCCCTCACTTCAGGGCTCCCCTCACTATTGAGAGGGTTGCCGCCGCCTCCGTTATGGGGTCGGCGGGGACTTCTGTCTCCACTCGGCGGATTGACCCCGCCGGCGACCTCCGGGAGGCGATGGAGCAGAACGCACAGGAGAAGCGCGAGGAGGAAGAGGCCGCCTGCCTGAAGAAAGCGGAGGCCGATAAGGCAGAGACCTCCGCCCTTAAAAAGTTGGAGGAGGCCGAGGCCGCCGTAGCGGCAAGGCGGCAGGCTAAGGAGGTCGCGCACCGACGATCGGCGGTGTTCGTCACCCCTCTGAACTCTGCGCCGCCGCCCCCGGAGTTCAACGGGCAGTCAGGGGAAGCCGGCGGCGAGTTCTCGATCATGGAGAGGGGCAGCGGCAACGCCTCCATGCCGGACGCGGTAGTGCCGCCACCGCCGCCCCGCTGCCGTCTAGTAGCGCGCAAGGCAAGCAGCCGGCGGACCCGCCCTTGCCGCCGACTGAAGAGGAGGCCGTGGCGAAGCTACTCCTTCAAGTCGGCTCACCAATGCGCAGCCGTATTGAGAAGGCGACTTCAGCGCCACACCCCTTGGAGACCGGCACCGCCAGCTCGACGATCCCAGACGCCGAAGCGACGAGCGCCGCGCCCATTGGGTGGGTGCGAGGAGGCGGCACGGGCCCGCTGAACCAGGCGCTTCTGGATGTCCAGACAAAGCTGCGAGCTGAGGGAGACGCTATCCAAAACTGCACCAAGGCGTACCTGGCGTCGCGGGCAGCCATCCGGGTATGCTTTCTCCTTTGTATTTGTTTCCTTGTTCCTCTCTGTGGGGGCGCGCCAGCGCACCCACTGGGTGTAGTCCCCAAGTTTCGGGCCGGCTGCTGAGCAGGCGGCCCGGAACTCCAATTGGTGAGTTCCAGGTACTGACTTTTGTCTGAAATACTTGTCACATGACTATCACAACCTCCGTGTCACCGCCTTCAACCACAACGTTGAAGAGCTGGGCAAGCGGACCGCCGACTTGTCGGAGAGCCGGAGTGAGTCCTTTTTCTTCTTTGGGGGGGGGGCACGCTGGCACACCCGCAGGCTGTAGTCCCCGAGATTCGGGCCGACTGCTAAGCAGTCAGGCCGGATCTCCTCGGCGACCTTCTTTCTTGATGACTTAACGCCTTCCTTCTTCTTTCTCTTCAGAGGCCAACACCACTCTTCAACAGCAGCTGAGCGAAGCCAACACCGTGTTGCGCGCCAAGGGGGAGGAGTGCAGCAAGCTCGCCACAAAGCGCGATCTGCTGGCCGCACAATTGGCAGAGTAGAAGGAGCTGCTTAAGAAGACACAGAAGGAGGCGGAAGAGGAGGAGGCCGTCCACCTGGCCGAGTTCGTGAGCGAGCGCTCCTCCTGGACTGACAAGGAGGCAATGCTAGCCTCCGGCTTCCACGAGATCGAGGACCTCGTCGACGGTGAGCTTCTTTGCTTTTCTTCTTTGAGCCGCCGACTATAGGTCGAGCCGACTCCTAGTTTTTTGACTTGTTCTTCATTATTTCCGTCTTGGCAGACTTCTTCCCCGGCCACTCATAGGCCACCATTCAAGCTATCGAGGCTGACCACGAGGAGCGGAGGGCAGATGGCGCGGAGATCACTGCCGACACCCCCCGGACCCTTGACGAGCATATTCTGAGCATTGGGGCTCGTCTGCGGCCGGCTCACCGGATGTTGCGCCGGCTTCAACGTGTCGGCGCCCAAGCGATCGCCGCCATGTGGCCAGACATGCAGGCTCCACGCACCCCCAGTCAGACTGCCGACTGGCTGGAGGTCGCGGCTAGCCGTCTTGAAGCCTGGAAGGGTTCCTCGGCCCGGGCTGGAGCGCGCCGAGCCTTGGAAGTTGTCAAGGCGTGGTATCTGGGGCTGGACCTAGACCGACTGGCCACACTCCGGTCAGAGGCCCAGCCGGAGCTGGCAGCCGCGGAAGACGCCCTTGTCAAGCGCGCGACAGCGATTGTCGAGTACACCGATACCAGCATCTTTGTCCCCGAGCGGGCTGAAGACGGCGGGGAGGTACCGCCAGAGTGGTTTGGGATGAACCTAGACTACGGCGAGGACTCGGCGGAGGTGATCGGCTCTAGCGCCGAGGAGGAAGACGAGGCGGAGGATGGAAGAGAGACGGAGGCACCGGAAGACGGAGCGGACGGCCAGCCTCAGCTCGAGCGCGCCTCCAGCAATGAGCCATGCCCGCCCGAGCCGACAGCCGTCGGAGGTGATCAAGCCAAGACCGCCCAGCCGGCCTCCCCAACATCCGACACCGCCGTCACCTTCGATCCTCCGAACCTGTGTGCTGCCTCCTAGGCTGCCACCTTATCTTTGTTTATCTGCTTTAATAGTCTTTGAAGAACTCGTTAATTCGCACAATTCCACCCGCGGGGTGTATTTTCAAATTCTGCTCGAAGATTCGGCCAAGGGCCTTTGTTATGTAAATATTCATCCGACTTCTATCTTTTCTTGCTCATTGCTTCTTTGGCTTTTTCCTTTGCCGCCTTCCCTCAGTTGCCATCTTTGTCAGTCAGACAGCCGCTCTGCGGACTGCTGCTGGATCAAATTCTTGGTCACTTTGGGAAGGCAAGTACTTAGCCGTTTTTAGAGTTGTTTTAGCAAGTCGGATAGAAGGCGTCAAGCCGACTGCTCAAGAGTAGGTTTGCGAAAAAGGCTGGAAGCCGCCTTTAAGCTATGTTTATGCTTTGAGTCCTTAGCCATTTTTCATGTGGATGCCCATTCTTCCTTACTCCTGCCCACCAAACAGTCGCTCTGCGAGCTGCGGCTTCTAACAGGAGATGGCTTAGGCGCCACACACTACTTGTCCGGCTGCAGGAAGCATTTCATAGCGCAAGGCGGCAAGTCCCTGGGCCGGCTAGTCGAACTCGGTGCCAAGCGGCATGACTAAAAGTAACATACTCGTAGGCATAATCCTTATCATATAGATAAAAGAGGGCAGTCCCTGAGCTCTTCTCGGGGGGGGGGGGGGGGGCGAAGTCTTGGTACTTTTAATACAAAAGTTAGCGTGGTACATACTGCGTTTAACTGTAAAATTTTCGGAGGAGGTTTGCATTCCATGGCCGCTCTGTCTCTTTGCCGGAGTTGTCCCTCTTGCGTGCTCGTGGCTTCTGAGCGTCGATCAGGTAGTAGGAGTCATTGCCCAACACTTTGCTGATGATGAAGGGGCCTTCCCAAGGCGCCGACAACTTGTGCTGGCCGGCTGTTCCCTGGATCAGTCGGAGCACAAGGTCGCCCTCTTGGAAAGATCTCGGCCTGACCTTCCTGTTGTAGTATCTGCGCAGACTCTGCTGGTAGATGCTGGACTGGCTGAGTGCCAGCAGCCGGCCCTCTTCCAGTAGATCGACGCCGTCTTGATGTGCTTCTTCTGCTTCTTCCTCAGTGTACATGGTGACTCGCGGGGAGTCGAACTCTATGTCCGTTGGGATGACGGCTTCAACACCGTAGATGAGGAAGAAAGGCGTGAAGCCAGTTGACTTGTTTGGAGTCCTGCGCAAACTCCAGAGGACGGCTGGCAACTCATCGAGCCAGCAGCCAACCGAGCGCTCCAGAGGCTCGACCAGTCGGGGCTTGATGCCGGACAGGATAAGGCCGTTTGCTCGCTCCACCTGGCTGTTTCACTGTGGATGGGCGACGGACACTAGGTCCAGTTGGATGCCCTGTGTCGCGCAGAAACGGGCCAAGGCGCCTTTGGCAAAATTCGTGCCATTGTCGGTGATGATGTTGTGTGGTACGCCGTATCGAATTGTGATGTCGGAGATGAAAGTCACAGTAGTCGGACCATTCAGCTTCTTGATTGGCTTCGCTTCTATCCACTTGGTGAACTTGTCCACTACGACAAGTAAGTGAGTTAGGCCACCTCATGCCGTCTTGAATGGTCCCACTATGACTAGGCCCCAAACTATGAAGGGCCAGGCAATGGGGATGGTCTTGAGTGCAGATGCCGGCTGATGCGGCTTGGAGCGGAACTTCTGGCACCCTTTGCATTTTTGGACCAATTCCTTGGCCTCTTCTAAGGTCGTTGGCCAGAAGAAACCGTGTCGGAAGGCTTTGGCGACGAGTGCTCTTGAAGCCGCATGGTGGCCGCACTCGCCTTGATGGATGTCTTTGAGAATTGCCTGGCCTTGCTCTGGCTCTACGTAGCGCTAGTAGACACTAGTGACGCTGTGCCTGACCAGCTCTATGTTGACTATGGTGTAGGCTGCCACTCGACATTGTACTTGCCGAGCTAAGGTCTCATCAGTCGGCAGCTCTTTGCTCACCAGGAATTTGAGGATGGGCTGGGCCCACGAGGGTGTTGCTATTTCTTCGACTGCCAGAACTGCAACTTGGACGAGGGCGGCTGGGCTGGGAGGCGGCGGGCTGGAGTCAGCAACCGCTTGCTGGATTAATGAAGTCCCCAGGCCGACTGGTGCAGCCCTCGGGCCAAATTCTGGAGTCTTCGGGCTGGCCACCGCAGTCCCCGGGCCGGGTTCTACAGTCCCTGGGCCGGCTTCGACTGTGGCAGCTTTGGAGCCGTCTGCCAAAATTCTCGTACCGTCTGCCGGAGCTCTGGAGTCGGATCCGACTTCTTCGGGAGGAGCCGGCACAAAGATGGAGTCTGATTCTGGTGAAGGCTTGACAGACGGCTTGAGGAGGCGTTGAAGGGCAACGCCGGATGGTATTGCTTGGTGGGTGGAGCCGATTCGTGCGAGGGTATCTGCTTGGTCGTTGTCATTTCTTGGCACATGGAGGAACTCGTACCCCTCGAAATATCCACTGAGTTGCTGCACGAGGAAACGGTAACTCGCCATGTTTGCATCTTTGGCGTCCCAGTCGCCAGACGGCTGCTGGACCACTAAGTCGGAGTCACCATAACACAGGATCCGGCGAATGCCAAGTTCTTTGGCAAGCCGGAGCCCGTGAATGAGCGCCTCGTATTCGGTGACATTGTTGGAGGCGGCAAAGTGGATTTGCAGTGCGTATTTGAGCTTGTCGCCCTTAGGAGAAGTGAGGACAATGCCAGCTCCCAAGCCGGTGCGCATCTTGGAGCCGTCGAAATGCATCCGCCAATGGGTGGAGTCAGGCACTGGTGGTAGGTACTGGGTCTCGGCCCAGTCGACGAGGAAGTCGGTCAGTGCTTGTGACTTGATGGCGGTGCGGGGCTGGTAGTAGATGGTGTAGGGAGCCAACTCAATGGCCCATTTGGCCACTCGGCCAGAAGCATCTCGGCTTCTGATGATCTCGGCAAGTGGGGCCGTGCAGACCACAGTTATTGGATGCTCTTGAAAGTAAGGCTTCAATTTCTTGGCGGCAAAGTGCACGCCATAGCACATCCTCTGGTAGTGGGGGTAGTTCTGCTTGGAGGTCGACAACACTTCTCTTAGGTAATATACCGGTCTTTGGACAGGTAGTGCCTTGCCTTCCTCCTTGCGTTCCACTACAATGACTATGCTGACTACCCGGCTGGTGGCGGCGATGTATAGGAGCATTGGCTCCTTAGGAGTCGGTGCTGCCAGAATGGGTGGAGTAGTCAGCATCTTCTTCAACTGGAGAAAAGCTTCGTCCGCCTTGTGGTTCCACTCGAAAAAGGGGTCTTCTTCATGAGCTGGTATAAGGGGAGAGCTTTCTCGCCTAGCCGACTGATGAATCGGCTGATGGACGCCAAGTAGCCAATGAATTTTTGCACGCCTAGCAGTTGGCTGGGTACCTCCATCCTCTCAATGGCCTTGATCTTTACAGGGTTGCACTCTATGTCGCGTTCAGAGACCAGGAAGCCAAGGAGTTGGCCGGCTGGTACTCCGAAGACGCACTTCTCAGGGTTGAGCTTGATCTGGAATCGGCGCAGGTTCTCAAAGGTCTCCTTGAGGTCTTCCAGCAGTGTTCCATGCTTCTCCGTCTTCACCACCACATCATCCACGTAAACGTGGGCGTTTCTGCCGAGTTGCTTGAGGAGGCATTTCTGCATGCAACGCTGAAAGGTGGCGCCGGCATTCCTCAAGCCAAACGTCATGGTCAGGTAGCAGAAGGCTCCAAACGGTGTGATGAAGGCGGTCTTCAGTCCGTCAGCCGGGTTCAGCTTGATCTGGTGATATCCTGAATATGCATCTAAGAAGCTCAATAGCTCACATCCAGCTGTGGAGTCTATCACCTGATCAATTCTCGGCAAAGCAAACGGGTCCTTGGGGCAAGCCTTGTTGAGGCTCGTGTAGTCAATACACATTCTCCACTGCTTGTTCTTCTTCAGTACCAGGACCGGGTGGGCTAGCCACTCTGGAAAGAATACTTCCATAATGAAGCCGGCAGCTAGGAGTCGGGCTATCTCTTCTCCGACAACTCTTCTCTTTTCTTCTGATAGGCGGTGCAAGCGCTGCCTGACTGGCTTTGCATCATATTGGACATGTAACTTGTGCTCGGCGAATTCTGTCGGTACACCTGGCATGTCTTTCGGGGACCATGCAAAGATGTCCCGATTCTCATGGAGGAAATCGACGAGCTCGCCTTCCTATTTGCTGTCGAGGTTTACGCCTATGACAGCGTACCTCTCTGGGTGCTTCGGGTCCAAGGGTATCTTCTTCGTCTCTTTGGCCGGCTTGAACGAACCCTCAGCCTCCGACTCCTTGGGGTTAGGCGGCATCTCTGGCCGCTTGCCGGCCATCGCCACAACTCGGTCAAAGAGCCGCTTCTCGGCCGTGATCACCAGGGACTCGGCCAACCGACTACTTTCAGCCGCACAAGCAGATGACTTTCGGTAGTCGCCGGCTACGTTCAGAATCCCCTTGGAACTAGGCATTTTCATCTTGAGGTAGGCGTAGTGGGGGACCGCCATGAACTTGGCCAGGGCGGGTCGGCCAAGTAATGCATGGTATGGCCTCTCGAGATCCACCACCTCTAACCAAACTGACTCTCGGCGGAAGTGATCTTTGTCTCCAAAGAGGATGTCAATCAGGATCTTGCCGATTGGTGAGCAGGAAAGGCCAGGAACAATGCCGTGGAACACAGTCCGGCTGTTCTGAAGCTGTCTTTGCTTGATTCCCAACTTCTCCATGGTGTCCTTGTACAGGATGTTGATGCTGCTGCCCCCGTCTATCAGAACTCGCGAGAAACGAGCAGCTCGTCTATCCGTGGCAAAGGCGGCATCCAAGACCAAGGCATAAGAGCCCGGACTCGGCATCACCTCTGGGTGATCAGCTCTGCTCCCGCTGATAGGCTTCTCGGACCAGTGCATGAATTCTGGTGTCTTGGATGCTACTGCGTTCACCTCTTGCTGCTGTAGCTGCCTGCTACGTCGATCATCAGCCATGCTGGTAAATACCACGTAGGCTCCATGCTCTTCGGGGTACTCGTCTTGTACTGCGCCGACTGGCCTGACAGCCGGCTGCTGGGGCGGAGGAGGCTGCCCAGCAGGCGGGGGAGGCAGGAGGCCGTCTCCTTTGGCGATCCTGGTGAGCTAGTGGCACTTCCGGGTGGTGTGATTCGACAGCTTCGCACCGCTGTGGAACTTGCAAGGACCATCCAGAGGCTGCTCATATGAGAAAGCCGGCAACCAGCTGGGCTTGCTGCCTTTCTGTCGCTTGAGTGGAGGCTGCCCATCCGGCTGCTGGTCTTCGACTGTCACCACCTGCCGTCTGCTGGAAGCCGGCTGCGGGGCCTTGCGCTTGTGGTCGCTCGGCTGCTGTCGCCGACTGGCATCTCCGGCCGGAGTTCTAGGAGCCTGAGGGGCCACTTTGCCAGTCGCACTAACTTGAATCTCCGCCTTCATGGAGGAGTCAGCCGTGGCATACTTGTCTGCTATGATCAGCAGCTCGTCAAGGGTTTCTGGCTCGTCGCAGAGGAGCTTGTGCTTGAGGAGGGTTCCTTCTCTGCACCCGGCAGTGAAGTACTCGATAGCCTGCACCTCGTGCACACCCTCGCAAGAGTTCCGGAGCTCGGCCCAACGCGTGAGGTAGTCGCGAGTCGACTCGTTGGGGCCTTGCACGCACAAGGAAAGCTGGCGAGGTTTGGGAGGATGCTTGTACGTGCTTGTGAAGTTGCGAACGAATGCATCGGTGAAGTCGACCCAGCTGTTGATGCTGCGGGGCTTCAAGCTGTTCAGCCATGTCCGGGCCGTGCACTGGAGCATGAGCGGAACGTATTTTACGGCAACACGCTTGTTGCCATTCGCTATGTTGACGGCCGTGGAGTAGTCAACCAGCCAGTCCTCCGGCTTCACGGAGCCGGTGTACTTGGGCGTGTCTCTTGGGAGCGTGAACCCTTTGGGAAAGGGCTCGTCTCGAATGTGGGGCCCGAAACAAGGCGGGCCTAACTCGTCTTCTTCTTCTAGCGCCAGGGATCGGTGAAGTCGATCGATCCGGTGGCGGGCGTCGTTTTCTCCGACTCCCTCTCGGCGGCCAAGGCGATCGCCGAGAGTCGGATGGTCAACAGGCGGCGGGGAGACTCGCCTTTCCTTGCGAGGAGGAGGAGGCGGACAGTCGTCCCGTCGTTCCACTGCCCTTGGGCGGCCGTCTTGGTCGCGCTCTATGGTAATGCGAGTCCGACTGCGGCTGACAGCCGGATCCTTGTCTTTCCTTCCTCGGGCACCGCCAGTCAGCATCCGAGACGTTGCGCCTTGGTCTCGGCATGGAGGCGGGTCGTCGTTTTGTCGATGCGGCGCCTCTGTGCGGCAGCCGGCCTCATTCTGCGCGGCAGCCGCATCGAGGAGCCGCTGGACTCGCTCCGTCATCAGGCGGCGCTCTTCGCCCTCGAAGTTGTCCAGCTCGTCCGCCGCCACCTGGGCGGCTCGAATGTTCTCCGCAGGCGTGGCGTATACAGGGCGATTTACCCCAAATAGGTTGGCAATGGCCACGCCGCGCTGCTGGACCGTGCCTAAGCGGCCGGGCCCAGCTGGGGCTGGCGAGCTACCCACAGCACGATCCATCTCACGATGGTAGGCATCTGACAAGCGTCTCATGCTAGCCAGCTTATTCGCGCCTTTGACGAGCTGGAGGCGGCACGCCTCCAGCGTCTCTGCGTCAGCGTCTTCCGGAATGGGCGCGGTCAGGTCTTGGAATGCCGCGCCAAGTGGGTCATGCGCTCCTCTGCCAGGAGGCTCGTCATGACCGATGACGAGCACGTCTATGACGGTGCTTCCGTCGCTCTCCGCGCGAGGGAGTGGCTCATCGTAGACCACCATGTTGGTGGGGAACGCGTCGAGCGACACGGTGTCAGAGTCGACCAGCATCGGGTCGGTGGAGCCTACAGACTCCAAGTCCACGGCAGGCTCGCCGGTGACGTGGAGTTGGTCAAGGAGGCCCGCAAGGAGGCTCTCGGGGCCGCCCGTGCCTGCGTCGGATGCAGGTTCGTCGGAGAGGTGAACCTCGCCGACAAGATCGGCAAGGAAGATGGCTACGCACACGATCTCAGCGCCGTGCAGCGCGTCGGCGCAAACTCCGTCTGGCGTGCCGGGCTGGCTGCGCTTGCCAGGGAGGAAAGGGTTCCCGTCCAGAGCAGGTCTCCGGACGACGGTGAATTAGGCCCCACGGTGGGCGCCAAATGTCGGGCGTTGGGTGCGACATATGCCAAAGGATGGCTTATCATGGTGGGGGCGAGTAGAATGTCGCCGGTGCCTGGAAACGGGATAAGGCGAAGGCATGCACGCCGGCGAATCTTACCCAGCTTTGGAGCTCTCCGTGGAGATAACACCCCTACTGCTGCTCTACGGGGTCTCCGCATGATTACTATGGCAAAAGTGTGTACATGGATGCTCCTTGAGCTGTTTCCTGGAGGTAGGAGAAGGCTAGGTGTCGGTGTCAAAACCGGCGGATCTCGGGTAGGGGGTCCCGAACTGTGCGTCTAGGCCGGATGGTAACAGGAGGCAGGGGACATGATGTTTTACCCAGGTTCGGGCCCTCTTGATGGAGGTAAAACCCTACGTCCTGCTTGATTAATATTGATGATATGGGTAGTACAAGAGTAGATCTACCACGAGATCAGAGAGGCTAAACCCTAGAAGCTAGCCTATGGTATGATTGTTGTTCGTCCTATGGACTAAAACCCTCCGGTTTATATAGACACCGGAGAGGGCTAGGGTTACACCGAGTCAGTTACAATGGTAGGAGATCTACATATCCGTATCGCCAAGCTTGCCTTCCACGCCAAGGAAAGTCCCTTCCGGACATGGGACGAAGTCTTCAAACTTGTATCTTCATAGTCCAGGAGTCTGGCCGAAGGTATAGTCCGGCTATCCGGACACCCCCTAATCCAGGACTCCCTTAGTAGCCCCCGATCCAGGCTTCAATGACGACGAGTCCGGCGCGCAAATTGTCTTCGGCATTGCAAGGCGGGTTCTTCTCCAAATTCCGTGTATCTATTGAACAGTGTCCGGTTTCTTGTAAATCTAGTGCTCCTTGGCTTCTACGCCCAATAATGGCCGTTTTCCACGTGTCAAACGAATACAAAAAGTCAGGGTGTTTTTTATATTTACACCCCTAGCCGCGTGAATGAGCCGCTTATTTAAGGGGACGTGGATTTAGATCAAAACCACACCTTCTCCCTTCCGCGAGTATTCATCAGAGCGTATCCGACAGAGGTCCATTCCATCATGGCCGGCCACCGCAGCTCCTCCTCTCGCCCTTCCAGCCCTCAGCCTGGAGATTGGAAGAGGTGCTCCATCCCGCACAGCGAGCTAGTGACGCTCTAGACCAAGGGATTTCTCCCCCGGCCTATATGGTCCCGGTTCGAGCCGAACTTACCACCTATAATGGTGGAGAGCAAGCGGAGAGCGCCCCCAATCCCTCCAAAGGAGAGCGGGTATGCCTTGCCCCTTACTTAATAAGAGGGTTTGGATTTCCAATTCATCCGTTTCTCCGGGGGCCTCTGGAGTTCTATGGCCTCCAGCTGCACAACCTCACGCCTGCCTCCATATTGCATATCGCGGGCTTCGTAGCCCTTTGCGAGATGTTCTTGGGCTGCGAGGCTCATTTCGCGCTGTGGAAAAGGCTATTCTACCTTGTGTCCCGCTCTAAGGAGGGGTCAATATATCAAGTGGGCGGAGCCGAAGTGTGGCGCATCGCCGTGACCGGATATCTATCCGGAACCCCAAAGAAGGCGTCCGAAGACTGGCCTTCGAATGGTTTTATATAGAGGACGTCCCGCTGCTGGATCCTGTCCGGATTGGCCTCCCTGAGTTCGACAGTGCTCCCCTAAAGAAGCGCCTAAGCTGGCATCCACGGAGCCCTCAGAGGGAAAGTGACAAGGACGTTATTTACCTGATGGGCCGGATAAGATTGTTAGCTCATTCCGGACTGACCATGATCGGGGTTATGGCCGCATGCATCATGCGAGGGGTGCAGCCGCTTCAGTATAGAGGCCGCCCCATGTGGGACTTAAATGGGGAGGACGACGCCACCCGCTACGGCCGTAAGGGGCTGGATTTGGCTGCCGCTCTAATAAAGACCTTGTCCGCTTTGTACAAGGGATGAGAGGAGGAATTTCTCCGCGTCAACCCACAGGGTGGATTTTCTATGTATAATCCCCCAAGTTGGGTAAGTGGACACTTTTACTTGCCCATCCGTTTTATATTCCCATTGTTAAATTTTCAGTCTAACGACTTCAACGCAGGAACTGTGCCAGGCTGTTAAAGAAATAAACAGCCCTCCTCCACAACCCGAGGATCCGGCACGGTCCCTCGACCCGGCCTCTCAAGAGGATCTGGACTTATCTATGGAGCTGATTGATGGAGTGTTTCATCAATTGAGCAAGGACAACGCCTTGGTGGCCATTACGGTCGATTATCCAGGGCTACTCCCAGCCTCACAGGTAACTGAGACCGGAGTCCCAAAACTTTGAAAAGGGATCTGTCCTCGCGTGTTTTCGATTGCCGTATGACAACCGTGTTTTGCAGGGGAGGTCCTTGAGACGGGAGGCCGAGCCTGCAGTGACTAGCCAACGAGGTGCAGCAAGGCCCCGCAAGCTGAAAAGAAGTGCGGTCTGGACTGAGGCACCGGCGCAAAGGTATAGCACGCCGCATTATTCCCAGGTGTTATTCCTTCGAGGCATATTAACGCTCGTGCTCTCTTCAGGACGAAGAGACCTCGCCGGACTATATCCGAAGAGGCTGCCAATCGCGCCTCCACCAGCCAGGCTCCAAAGCCTGGTCCGGAAGCGGAGGCGAACACGAGGCGCGCACCGGGACGCTCCTCTGACGGAGGATGCGGACAGACTGTCTGCCACCAATTCCAAGGTGGAGAGTGTCATGAACCACAGGCGTCGCCGGACAGTTCTTCGCGATGCTTGTTTCTCCCAAGAGGCATTGGAGGCCTTCAATTCGGGAGACGCGTACCTCCGTGCCGCTCAAAATGGTCTAGCTAGAGCCACGGAGCAGTATGTGAAAGACATACGGGTAAGAAAATTTTGGTAATTATATATATATATATATATATATATACCAGTAGCCCCCGAGACTTGAAACAGTTAGAATAACTGTTTTAAGGATCATTTGTTATGCAGGTTCTTATAGAAAAGAATACCCTACTGTCCCAGGAGCTGGAAGAGTGCAAAGCCCAACTTGAGGCCGCACTAGCCGCGGAAAGGGAGCCCAAGGAGACCCCCTCTGGTAATATACGCTTCGAAAGATAAGTATTTTGCGAAGTGCGGCGTGGGTGCAAATCTGACAAATGAAATTGCAGACGGCGCCGGATTAAATCCGGAAGTGCAACAACTCCGATGCCAGCTAAAGGCTGGTGAGAGCATGCTGAGAAAGGTGAGGCAGGAGAAGAACAATCTCCAAGATGCCAACACCAAGCTGGGCATTGAACTGAAGGACGTTCATGCCCAGTTGTTGGACTCTGTGAAGGAGAATCAGCGGCTTCGACGCGGCATATATAGTAAGTGCTTAAATGAACTATGAAAAAAAAGAGTTTGGCGAGGAAGTCGACTAACAGAGTAATGTCTGTAGGTATGCTGACAGGTCGTCCTGCAGAGGAAATGCCCGGTTCTACGGGTGACCTTCTTCCCGAGCTCTCACAACTGCACGAGCGAGTTCGGCAGGTGATGCAAGGCGTCGCTCAGGCCTTGTGGCCATCCGTCTCCATGCCTGAAGGCCTTGGAGAGCTTGTAGAGAAGCTGAAGGGAGCGCGGCGGCGCTTCCAATTGTGGAAGACGTCGGCCTGCCGTCAAGGCGCCAGGGAGGCCTGGGCCATGGTGAAGACGCGGTACACGAAGGCTGACCCAAACCACATGGCCGAGGTCGGATCCGTAGGGCCCGATGGGAAGGAGATCCATGTGAGCTTAGCATACGGCCAAGTAGAGTTGGCCGCAAAGTATTCCCAACAGGACTGTAAACTAGACAGCCTGTTAGATGGTATTGAAGAGGAATACAATCAGTCAGATTGACTATGTAATTTTAATTGACATGTGTAATGCCTTCTGCCGGATTGTAGATCATTTGTCATGGCCGACCTTTTCGCTTCAACCTCGGGACTTGACGGTCGGAAGTGTGTCCGAATACCCCCGCGGTTATATAAGAATCGGGGTATGCATGGAGACCAGGCGTAGGGGTCATTAGTGCTTGAACAGACAAGTGCCCAACTAGTTATGGTATATTACATGGTTAGTAAGAAACATCTTCCAGGGAGAATAGTTCCATTAGGGGTTCCTTTCCCCGGGAGGCATGGTCTAAAGTGCATGTCCATTCTGCGAAAAGAGACGTAGGAAAAACATCTGGGGGCGTATAGATAAATAAGTGAAATAAAAGATCATCTTTAGTTCACCGACCGAATATTCCCTTAAGAATGCTAGCTTCTAGCTTCACCCAGTCTGAGGTACACATCCGGCTGACCCGACAGTAACAATCGCAGAGGTGCTCCCTTTACCACCTAGCCGAACAATCGGGAACGTAGGGGTAAGCACAGGAGCCAGGCAACCCAGCTTGGCCAAAACTTAAGTCATATGGATGCATATAATGGCGAATAAAAGGTACATGCGGAAGCATGACACATGTGTTGGGCATGAAGCCCGTATAAATAAGCTTCTGTTTAAAGAAGCCCCTAGGTTTAATGAGCACGGATAGCGCGTCACTTTATGAGCCTTTAAAGGCTATAAGAGAGAGAGAGGAGAAGGAGAGAAATGTAAGACAAAAAGTATATAAAAAATGGACAGAGGTAGGAGACGAACATAGAGTCCGGCGCTAGGCATAGAATCTTCGTAGACGGGCTGCGTTCCATGGGTTCGGCTCGAGTCGGTTATCCGATGCATCTCGCAGGCGGTACGCTCCACCACTTAGGACTTGGTCGATTATGAAGGGACCTTCCCACTTGGGCTTGAGTTTTTCCTTTTTCTTGTCCGGCAGGCATAGAACTAATTCGCCAACATTGTAATTTTTGGCCCGTACTTCTCTGCTTTGGTATCTTCGAGCCTGCTGTTGATAGAATGCGGAACGGGCTTTTTCCACGTCACGCTCTTCCTCCAAGGCGTCCAAACTGTCCTGCCGATCGAGCTCGGCTTCTCTTTCTTCGTACATGGGCACTCGAGGTGAGTCATGAATTATGTCGCAGGGCAAAACTGCCTCTACGCCGTACACCATGAAGAATGGTGTGTATCCGGTGGTGCGATTCGGAGTGGTCCGTAGCTCCCAGAGTAAGGAGTCGAGCTCCTCTACCCAGTGCATATTAGATTCCTTAAGGGACCGCACTAATCTGGGTTTGATGCCGCTCATGATAAGACCATTTGCACGTTCGACCTGGCCGTTGGTTTGTGGGTGATAGACGGAAGCATAATCGAGCTTGATGCCCATGTTTTTGCACCAGAGTTTTACTTCATCGGCCGTAAAGTTCGTGCCGTTATCAGTGATGATGCTGTGGGGGACGCCGTAACGGTGTACAACCCCGGATATAATGTCTATCACCGGTCCGGATTCGGCCGTCTTAACAGGCTTGGCTTCTATCCATTTGGTGAACTTATCCACCATGACCAGTAAGTATTTTTTCTTGTGGGTTCCACCTTTAAGGGGTCCAACCATGTCAAGCCCCCAGATCGCGAAGGGCCAAGTGATGGGGATAGTTTGGAGGGCGGTGGGTGGCATATGGCTTTGGTTCGCAAAAAGCTGGCAACCGACGCATCGTTGGACTAAGTCCTGGGCGTTTGCTCGGGCCGTCGGCTAATAAAAGCATGTATAGAAGGCCTTGCTTACAAGGGACCGAGCTGCAGCGTGATGTCCGCTGAGTCCAGCATGAATTTCAGCCAGGAGGTTTCGCCCTTCCTCTTCGGGGATGCACCTTTGAAGGACTCCGGTAGTGCTTTTCTTATAAAGCTCTCCCTCATGGACTTTATAGGCTTTAGATCGCCGCACTATGCAGCGTGCCTCATTTTGGTCCTCAGGGAGTTCCTTCCTGGTAAGTTAGGCGAGGAATGGTTCTGTCCACGGGGCGATGACGGCCATTATTACATGGGCTGAAGGTGTTATTTCATTGGCAGAGCCTCCAATTGTGTCAGAGTGTTCGGTGTCGGGCAGTGCGGTTGGGTCCGTGCCGTTATTGCCAGGTTCCCCTTCCCATACCACGGACGGCTTGAGCAGCCTTTCCAAGAAGATGTTGGGGGGGACTACATCGCATTTTGCGCCGATGCGTGCCAGGACATCTGCCGCTTGATTATTTTCCCGGGCTATGTGGTGAAATTCGAGCCCTTCGAACCGAGCTGACATTTTTAGGACGGCGTTGCGATAAGCTGCCATTTTTGGATCCTTGGCATCAAAGTCTCCATTTATTTGGGATATTGCGAGGTTCGAGTCCCCGCGCACCTCTAGGCGTTGAATGCCCATGGATACTGCCATCCGGAGACCATGTAAAAGGGCCTCATATTCGGCTGCGTTGTTGGAGTCTGTGTACATTATGTGGAGTACATATTGAACTGTGTCTCCTGTGGGGGACGTCAAAACGACGCCAGCCCCTAGACCGGCCAACATTTTGGAGCCGTCGAAGTGCATGACCCAGTTTGAATATGTGCCATACTCTTTAGGGAGTTCGGCCTCCGTCCATTCTGCGATGAAGTCGGCCAAAACTTGCGACTTGATAGCTCGCCGTGGCTTGTAAGTTATGTCAAACGGGAGGAGCTCAATGGCCCATTTTGCAATCCGTCCCGTTGTGTCGCGGTTGTTTATAATATCGTTAAGTGGCACTTCCGAGGCTACTGTTATTGAACACTCTTGAAAGTAGTGTCGCAGCTTCCGGGATGCCATAAATACCGCGTACGCAATCTTTTGATAATGCGGGTACCATGACTTGCACGGAGTAAGGACAATGGACACATAATAGACCGGCTTTTGAAGGGGGGATTTGTGTCTGTCCGTTTCTCGTTCGACGACGAGCACTGCGCTTACGACCTGATGGGTTGCTGCAATGTATAATAGCATTGGTTCGCCAATGTTTGGCGCGGCCAAGACTGGGTTTGTTGCCAAGATGGCTTTTATTTCGTCGAGTCCGGCCGTGGCTGCATCCGTCCACTTGAAGTGTTTGGTGCGCCGAAGGAGGCAGTAAAGGGGTAGGGCCTTTTCTCCTAAGCGGGAGATAAAGCGGCTTAGAGCCGCCACACATCCGGTTAATTTTTGTATTTGTTTGAGGTCCTTCGGGATATCCAATTGTGACAGAGCTCGGATCTTGGCTGGATTTGCTTCAATTCCTCTACCGGATACAATGAAGCCCAAGAGCTTTCTGGCTGGAATGCCGAAAACGCATTTTTCTGGGTTGAGCTTGATGTCGTATGTTCGGAGGTTATCGAATGTTAGCCTCAAGTCGTCTACTAGAGATTCGACATGTCTTGTTTTAACGACCACATCATCTATGTATGCCTCCACTGTTTTGCCAATCTGGTTTGCCAGACATATCTGAATCATGCGTTGATATGTTGTGCCGGCGTTTTTGATCCCGAAGGGCATTGTGTTGAAGCAGAATGGGCCGTATGGTGTGATGAATGCCGTTGCGGCTTGGTCTGACTCTGCCATCTTTATTTGATGGTAGCCGGAGTATGTGTCGAGGAAACACAATGAATCGTGTCCTGCGGTAGCGTCGATAATTTGATCGATGCGAGGGAGAGGGAAGGGATCCTTTGGGCAAGCCTTGTTAAGGTCTTTGAAATCAACGCACATGCGCCAGGATTAGTCCTTCTTTGGTACCATCACCAGGTTTGCTAGCCAGTCTGGATGTTTTATATCTTTGATGAATCCGGCCTCCAATAGCTTGGCTAGTTCCTCTCCCATGGCCTGTCTCTTAGGTTCGGAAAAATGCCGAAGAGCCTGTTTGACTGGCTTGAATCCTTTTAGGATATTTAAGCTGTGTTCGGCCAGCCTGCGTGGGATTCCTGGCATGTCTGAAGGGTGCCAGGCGAAAATGTCCCAGTTCTCTCGTAGGAACTCTCGCAGTGCGGCGTCTACATCAGGGTTTAATTGTGCCCCGATGGACGCTGTTTTATTGGGGTCTGTTGGATGGACCTGGAATTTGACTATTTCGTCCTCCGGTTTAAAGGTGGTGGACTTGGATCTTTTATCGAGTATCACATCATCCCTATTTACCGTGGAGCGCAGCGCAGTCAGTTCCTTTGCCGCTAGGGCTTCGGATAGTGCCTCAAGGGCCAGTGCGGCTGTCTTGTTTTCGGCGCGGAGTGCTATGTCCGGATCACTAATGAGAGTGATGATTCCGTTAGGCCCGGGCATCTTTAGCTTCATGTACCCGTAATGGGGTATTGCTTGGAAGACTATAAACGCTTCCCGCCCTAGTAGAGCGTGATATCCGCTACTGAACGGGGCCACCTGGAACATGGCCTCTTCGGATCTGTAATTATCCGGCGTGCCGAACACCACATCTAGTGTGATTTTTCCTGTATAGCGCGCTTCCCGACTGGGGATTATTCCTCTAAAGGTTATGCTACTTCGCTCAATGCGGTTCCAGTCCATTTCCATTTTTTGACGGGTTTCCTCATAAATGAGGTTCAATCCGCTGCCGCCATCCATGAGTACCTTGGTAAGACGAAAGCCGTCCACTATTGGACTGAGGACCAATGCGGCTGGTGCTTGGGCTGTTCGGAATTTAGGCTCATCACTGGCGTTAAAAGTAATAGCCGTGTCACTCCATGGGTTTATTGTTGCTACTTGGTAGACTTCGGCAAGGCCGCGGAGTGTTCTTTTTCGCATATTATTTGATGCGAAAGTCTCGAAGACTGTTAATACCGTACTGGTTTCTCTGGGGTGGCTTTCTGTGGCTTCTGGAATTAGAAGATCTTCGCCAAGTTTTGCCACCCGCCGGAGTATCCAACATGCTATAAGGCTGTGAGTTGGTGTGGCGCCCTCTGCACTATGGATTTTACAGGGTCCGTTAAGCCATCCTTCCAGTATGGTTCCGTGCCCTGTAGAGGGCTTTTGCTTTTTGGTATTGAACCCGGGTGTCTGGCGATGATGCACCCTTTTGTTTCGTACTGGGTTTGTATTCAGGGACGGATTGTCCCAAAATTTTGTTTCGGTTTTCCAGGCGCTTTCCATCGCACAGTACTTTCATACTATGGATGCCAAGTTAGTGAAGCGTGTAGTATCACGGCGACTTATGGCGTTGAGGATTCCCTTGTCCGTGCAATTATTGCAGAAGAATAAAATTGTGTCTTCCTTGCGGCAGTTCTTTATCCTGTTCATAACCAGGAGGAACCTGGCCTAGTAATGATGTACTGTTTCTTCGGGCTCTTGGCTAATTTGGGATAGATCGCTTATGTACGGGTGGGTGGGTGGAATCAAATCCGAAACCTCACCCAATCTGAGACCCAGGGGCCAAGGAGTTTCCGAACTCGGAAGTTTGGATTCTTGGATGCTGTCCAATGAATCTAGCCCGTCACTTGACTTTAAGTTCAGGTCTTGAGTGATGTCCTCCCCTCCGCGGGTATCCGACTTGGAGGGATCGGGAATCCGGACATATCTAGTCCTTAAGATAGATGAAGGGTCGCCACACTGTCCCTCTACCACGACAACGTGATGGGTGACCTGGGGGAGTTAATCTCTCTCAGATCGGGTTTAGACCCAATCTGGTCGTAATCCGTAGCGACTCCTAGGGCGGCGAAGCGATCCAAGAGCTCGTTTAGGGAAGAGAGCTCCATTGGATCTAGCTACTCGGCGAATTCCGAGCTGACGTGAAGATTGCTTTCGATGACCCGAGAGGTCATCGTCGGCGCAGCAGCCGAACGGGTGGTCATAAGGAAACCACCTAGCCTGAGAGTCTGGCCGATAGCCAAAGCTCCCTTAACAACGGTGCCATCTTTAAAGACGGGATGAGGCATCCTTCCTGATGGTGACGGCACAGAGGAACTCTCAATGAAAGCACCAATGTCGGTGTCAAAACCAGCCGATCTCAGGTAGTGGGTCCCGAACTGTGCGTCTAGGCCGGATGGTAACAGGAGGTAGGGGACACGATGTTTTACCCAGGTTCGGGCCCTCTTCATGGAGGTAAAACCCTACGTCCTGCTTGATTAATATTGATGATATGGGTAGTACAAGAGTAGATCTACCATGAGATCAGAGAGGCTAAACCCTAGAAGCTAGCCTATGGTATGATTGTTGTTCGTCCTATGGACTAAAACTCTCCGGTTTATATAGACACCGGAGAGGGCTAGGGTTACACCGAGTCGGTTACAATGGTAGGAGATCTACATATACGTATCGCCAAGCTTGCCTTCCATGCCAAGGAAAGTCCCTTCCGGACACGGGACGAAGTCTTCAAACTTGTATCTTCATAGTTCAGGAGTCCGGCCGAAGGTATAGTCTAGCTATCTGGACACCCCCTAATCCAGGACTCCCTCACTAGGCTAGCTCTCTCCTTCCTCTATGATTTGGTCTTGTGCTAATGGATTCCAACCCTTTGCATGGGTGCCCAGTGGGGTTTATATAGGCCTACCCCCCAGGGGTACAATGGTAATCCGGCTAGACGCGGGCCCAACCGTTAGTCTCTTTGGCCGCCGTCTTATCCGCCGACTCCTGGGGCCCGCCGACGGGCGGGCCCTACCGACTGGCTTGGTATGGAGCCGACAGTCCGCGTCCGCCGCGGGCGGGTCTTGCCGGCGGCGGATTACTGTGGCCGTGCTTCTAATGAAGCGAGCTCGGTCATGGGGCCGTGGCAACAGCTTCGACTTCTGGCGGTCGATCACTGTTGCCCCTCCCTGTCGTGTCTGGGTAATGGCGCGTGGGGCCCGTGGGAGGGGCCGGCTGACTCCTGGGGGCCGACTCCCAACTGGGCCGACTGGTGGCGCTCTCGCTGTCTTCCGTACGCCCGTCGACTGGTGGGACCCGTCGTCCCTGGGCCGTACCGGCAGGCCGTCGTGGGCACAGGACTCCGCCCACTGGGGCTGACGTCAGGGCCGGCATGGCAACAGTGTTGCGCCGGGCGGAGATCTCCGCGGGTACGGTGTACTGTGGCCACGCCTGCCCTTGGAAAAGGGTGGAAGTGGACCTTACTTTGGCCACTCCCCGTCCCGTCCCTCTTTATGAGGGCATGGGGGTTATTGGCTCGTAGGCTGACTCCCCATGGTCGGCTTCTCTGGAAGTTGCCAGTCAGGAGTCGGCTCATCCTGAAATCGTCCCTGGGACTCGGCCGCGAGTGGGCAGTCGGCCGCCTCGCCACCGACTCTCAGAAGGCGGCTCTTCGTCCTGGGGTCTCGAGGGGTGTAGCCTGCCCTGATGTCTTGAAAGGTTCTGGGCCTGGGTTAGCCTACCCGTGGCCCATTACTCCGACACGGTTGATGTAGTCGTACATCTTCATGATCCGACCGATCCAAGTACCGAACGTACGGCACCTCCGAGTTCATCACACGTTCAGCTCAATGACGTCCCACAAACTCCGATCCAGTAGAGCTTCGAGGGAGAGTTCCGTCAGCATGATGGTGTGATGATGGTGATGATGATGGTACCGATGCAGGGCTTCGCCTAAGCACCGCTACGATGTGATCGAGGTGGAATATGGTGGAGGGGGCACCGCACACGGCTGGGAGAGATCAACAGATCAACTTGTGTGTCTAGATGTGCCCCCTGCCCCCGTATATAAAGGAGGGAGGGAGAGGCCGACCCTAGAGGGGGCGCGCCGAGTGTGGGGAGTCCTACTAGGACTCCCAAGTCCTAGTAGAATTCCCCTTTCCTTTCCGGAGTAGGAGAGAAGGAAAGAGGGGGAGAGGGAAAAGGAAAAAGGGGCTGCACCCCTTGTCAAATTTGGACCAGAGGGAGGGTGCCCACCTCCTTCCTTTTGGCCTCTCTCCTCTATTCCCGTATGGCCCAATAAGGCCCAATACTTCTCCCGGTGAATTCCCGTAACTCCCCGGTACTCCGAAAATACCCGAATCACTCGGAACCTTTACGATGTCCGAATATAGTCGTCCAATATATCGATCTTTACGTCTCGACCATTTCGAGACTCCTCGTCATGTCCCTGATCTCATCCGGGACTCCGAACTACCTTCGGTACATCAAATCACATAAACTCATAATACAATCGTCACCGAAACTTTAAGCATGCGGACCCTACGGGTTCGAGAACTATGTAGACATGACCGAGACATGTCTCCGGCCAATAACCAATAGCGGAACTTGGATGCTCATATTGGCTCCCACATATTCTACGAACATCTTTATCGGTCAAACCGCATAACAACATACGTTGTTCCCTTTGTCATCGGTATGTTACTTGCCCGAGATTTGATCGTCGGTATCTCAATACCTAGTTCAATCTCGTTACCGGTAGGTCTCTTTACTCGTTTCGTAATACATCAACCCGCAACTAACTCATTAGTTGCAATGCTTGCAAGGCTTAAGTGATGTGTATTACCGAGTGGGCCCAGAGATACCTTTCCTACAATCAGAGTGACAAATCCTAATCTCGAAATACACCAACCCAACAAGTACCTTCAGAGACACCTGTAGAGCACCTTTATAATCACCCAGTTACGCTGTGACGTTTGGTAGCACACAAAGTGTTCCTCCGGTAAACGGGAGTTGCATAATCTCATAGTCATAGGAACATGTATAAGTCATGAAGAAAGCAATAGCAACAAACTAAACGATCAAGTGCTAAGCTAACAGAATGGGTCAAGGCAATCACATCATTCTCCTAATGATGTGATCCCATTAATCAAATGATAACTCATGTCTGTGGTTAGGAAACATAACCATCTTTGATCAACGAGCTAGTCAAGTAGAGGCATACTAGTGACACTCTGTTTGTCTATGTATTCACACATGTACTATGTTTCCAGTTAATACAATTCTAGCATGAATAATAAACATTTATCATGATATAAGGAAATAAATAATAACTTTATTATTGCCTCTAGGGCATATTTCCTTCAGTCTCCCACTTGCACTAGAGTCAATAATCTAGTTCACATCGCCATGTGATTTAATACCAGTAGTTCACATCACCATGTGATTAACACCCATAGTTCACATCGACATGTAACCAACACCCAAAGGGTTTACTAGAGTCAATAATCTAGTTCACATCGCTATGTGATTAACACCCAAAGAGTACTAAGGTGTGATCATTTTTTGCTCGTGAGAGAAGTTTAGCCAATGGGTCTGTCACATTCAGATACGTAAGTATTTTGAAAATTTCTATGTCAACAATACTCTACACGGAGCTACTTTAGCTAATTTCTCCCACTTTCAATATGTATCCAGATTGAGATTTAGAGTCATCTGGATCAGTGTCAAAATTTGCATCGACTTAACCCTTTACGACGAACCTTTTTGTCACCTCCATAATCGAGAAACATATCCTTATTCCACTAAGGATAATTTTGACCACTGTCCAGTGATCTACTCCTAGATCACTATTGTTCTCTGAGGGAGTCCTGGATTAGGGGGTGTCCGGATAGCCGGACTATACCTTCGGCCGGACTCCTAGACTATGAAGATACAAGATTGAAGACTTCGTCCCGTGTCCGGAAGGGACTTTCCTTGGCGTGGAAGGCAAGCTTGGCGATACAAATATGTAGATCTCCTACCATTGTAACCGACTCGGTGTAACCCTAGCCCTCTCCAGTGTCTATATAAACCGGAGGGTTTTAGTCCGTAGGACGAACAACAATCATACCATAGGCTAGCGTCTAGGGTTTAGCCTCTCTGATCTCGTGGTAGATCTACTCTTGTACTACCCATATCATCAATATTAATCAAGCAGGACGTAGGGTTTTATCTCCATCAAGAGGGCCCGAACCTGGGTAAAACATCGTGTCCCCTGCCTCCTGTTACCATCCGGCCTAGACGCACAGTTCGGGACCCCCTACCCGAGATCCACCGGTTTTGACACCGACATTGGTGCTTTCATTGAGAGTTCCTCTGTGACGTCACCACCTGGAAGGATGACTCATCCCGCCTTTAAAGACGGCACGTTGCTAAGGGAGCTTTGGCTATCGGCCAGACTCTCAGGCTAGGTGGTTTCCTTATGACCACCCGTTTGGCTGCTATGCCGACGATGACCTCTCGGGTCATCGAAAGCAGTCTTCACGTCAGCTCGGAATTCACCGAGCAGCTAGATTCAATGGAGCTCTCTTCCTTAAACGAGCTCTTGGATCGCTTCGCCGCCCTGGGAGTCACTACGGATTACGACCAGATTGGGTCTAAACCCGATCTGAGAGAGATTAACTCCCCCAGGTCACCCATCACGTTGCTGTGGTAGAGGGACAGTGCGGCGACCCTTCATCTATCTTAAGGACTAGATATGTCCGGATTCCCGATCCCTCCAAGTCGGATACCCGCGGAGGGAGGACATCACTTAAGACCTGAACTTAAAGTCAGGTGACGGGCTAGATTCATTGGACAGCATCCAAGAATCCAAACTTCCGAGTTCGGAAACTCCTTGGCCCGTGGGTCTCAGATTGGGTGAGGTTTCGGATTTAATTCCACCCACCCACCCGTACATAAGCGATCTATCCCAAATTAGGCAAGAGCCCGAAGAAACAGTACATCATTACTTGGCCAGATTCCTCCTGGTTATGAACAGGATAAAGGACTGCCGCGAGGAAGACGCAATTTTATTCTTCTGCAATAATTGCACGGACAAGGGAATCCTCAACGCCATAAGTCGCCATGATATTACACGCTTCGCTGACTTGGCGTCCATAGTATGAAAGTACTGTGCGATGGAAAGCGCCTGGAAAACCGAAATAAAATTTTGGGACAATCCGGCCTTGAATACAAACCCAGTCCGAAACAAAAGGGTGCATAATCGCCAGACACCCGGGTTCAATACCAAAAAGCAAAAGCCCTCTACAGGGCATGGAACCATACTGGAAGGATGGCTTAACGGACCCTGTAAAATCCACAGTGCAGAGGGCGCCACACCAACTCACAGACTTAGAGCATGTTGGATACTCCGGCAGGTGGCAAAAATTGGCGAAGATATTCTAATTCTAGAAGCCATGGAAAGCCACCCCAGAGAAACCAGTACGGTATTAACAGTCTCCGAGACTTTCGCATCAAATAATATGCGAAAAAGAACACTCCGCGGCCTTGCCGAAGTCTACCAAGTAGCAACAATAAACCCATAGAGTGACACGGCTATTACTTTTAACAGAAGTGATGAACATAAATTCCGAACAGCCCGAGCACCAGCCGCATTGGTCCTTAGTCCAATAGTGGACGACTTTCGTCTTACCAAGGTACTCATGGATGGCGGCAGCGGATTGAACCTAATTTATGAGGAAACCCTTCAAAAAATGGAAATAGATTGGAACCGCATTGAGCGAAGTAGCACAACCTTTATAGGAATAATCCCCAGTCGAGAAGCGCGCTGTACAGGAAAAATCACACCAAATGTGGTGTTTGGCACGCCGGATAATTACAGATCCGAAGAGGCCACATTCCAGGTGGCTCCATTCAGTAGCGGATATCACGCTCTGCTAGGGCGGGAAGCGTTTACAGTCTTCCAAGCAATACCCCATTACGGGTACATGAAGCTCAAGATGCCCGGGCCTAACGGAATCATCACTCTCGTTAGTGATCCGGAGATAGCACTCCGCGCCGAAAACAAGACAGCCGCACTGGCCCTTGAGGCGCCATCCGAAGCCCTAACGGCTGAGGAACTGATTGCGCTGCGCTCCATCGTAAATAGGGACAATGTGATACTCGATAAAAGATCCAAGTCCACCTCCTTTAAACCGGCGGACAAAATAGTCAAATTCCAGGTCCATCCAACGGACCCCAATAAAACAGCGTCCATCGGGGCACAATTAAACCCTAATGTAGACGCCGCACTGTGAGAGTTCCTACGAGAGAACTGGGACATTTTCGCCTGGCACCCTTCAGACATGCCAGGAATCCCACGCAGGCTCGCCGAACACAGCTTAAATATCCTAAAAGGATTCAAGCCAGTCAAATAGGCTCTTCGGCATTTTTCCGAACCTAAGAGACAGGCCATGGGAGAGGAACTAGCCAAGCTATTGGAGGCCGGATTCATCAAAGATATAAAACATCCGGACTGGCTAACAAACCTGGTGATGGTACCAAAGAAGGACAAATCCTGGCGCCTGTGCATTGATTTCAAAGACCTTAACAAGGCTTGCCCAAAGGATCCCTTCCCTCTCCCCCGCATCGATCAATTTATCGACGCTACCGCAGGACACTATTCGTTGTGTTTCCTCGACGCATACTCCGGCTACCATCAAATAAAGATGGCAGAGTCAGACCAAGCCGCAACAGCATTCATCACACCATACGGCCCATTCTGCTTCAACACAATGCCCTTCGGGCTCAAAAACGCCGACGCAACATATCAGTGCATGATTCAGACATGTCTAGCAAACCAGATCGGCAAAACAGTGGAGGCATACGTAGATGATGTGGTCGTTAAAACAAGACATGTCGAATCTCTAGTAGACGACTTGAGGCTAACATTCGATAACCTCCGAACATATGACATCAAGCTCAACCCTGAAAAATGCGTTTTCGGCGTTCCAGCCGGAAAGCTCTTGGGCTTCATTGTATCCGGTAGAGGAATTGAAGCAAATCCAGCCAAGATCCGAGCTCTGTCACAATTGGATATCCCGAAGGACCTCAAACAAATAAAAAATTAACCGGATGCGTGGCAGCTCTAAGCCGCTTTATCTCCCGCTTAGGAGAAAAGGCCCTACCCCTTCACCGCCTCCTTCGGCGCACCGAACACTTCGAGTGGACGGATGCAGCCACGGCCGGACTCGAAAATAAAAGCCATCTTGGCAACAAACCCAATCCTGGCCGCGCCAAACATTGGCGAACCAATGCTATTACATTGCAGCAACCCATCAGGTCGTAAGCACAGTGCTCGTCGTCGAACGAGAAACGGACGGACACAAATTCCCCCTTCAAAGCTGGTCTGTTATGTGTCCACTGTCCTTACTCCATGCAACTCACGGTACCCTCATTATCAAAAGATTGTGTACGCGGTATTTATGGCATCCCGGAAGCTGCGACACTACTTTCAAGAGTGTTCAATAACAGTAGCCTCGGAAGTGCCACTTAACGATATTATAAACAACCGCGACGCGACGGGCCGGATTGCAAAATGGGCCATTGAGCTCCTCCCGTTTGACATAACTTACAAGCCACGGCGAGCTATCAAGTCGCAAGTTTAGGTCGACTTCGTCGCAGAATTGACGGAGGCCGAACCCCCTAAAGAGTACGACACATATTCAAACTGGGTGATGCACTTGGACAGCTCCAAAATGTTGGCCGGTCTAGGGGCTGGCGTCGTTTTGACGTCCCCCACAGGAGACACAGTTCAATAAGTACTCCAGATAATGTACACAGACTCCAACAACGCAGCCGAATATGAGGCCCTTTTACATGGTCTCCGGATGGCAGTATCCATGGGCATTCAACGCCTAGAGGTGCGCGGGGACTCGAACCTCACAATATCCCAAATAAATGGAGACTTTGATGCCAAGGATCCAAAAATGGAAGCTTATCGCAACGCCGTCCTAAAAATGTCAGCTCGGTTTGAAGGGCTCGAATTTCACCACATAGCCCGGGAAAATAATCAGGCGGCAGATGTCCTGGCACGCATCAGCGCAAAACGCGATGTAGTCCCCCCAACATCTTCTTAGAAAGGCTGCTCAAGCCGTACGTAGTATGGGAAGGGGAACCTGGCAATAACATCCTGGACCCAACCGCACTGCCCGACACCGAACACTCTGACACAATTGGAGGCTCTGCCAATGAAATAACACCTTCAGCCCACGTAATAATGGCCGTCATCGCCCCGTGGACAGAACCATTCCTCGCGTACCTTACCAGGCAGGAACTCCCTGAGGACCAAAATGAGGCACGCTGCATAGTGCGGCGATCTAAAGCCTATAAAGTCCATGAGGGAGAGCTTTATAAGAAAAGCACTACCGGAGTCCTTCAAAGGTGCATCCCCGAAGAGGAAGGGCGAAACCTCCTGGCTGAAATTCATGCTGGACTCAGCGGACATCACGCTGCAGCTCGGTCCCTTGTAAGCAAGGCCTTCTATACATGCTTTTATTAGCCGACGGCCCGAGCAAACGCCCAGGACTTAGTCCAACGATGCGTCGGTTGCCAGCTTTTTGCGAACCAAAGCCATATGCCACCCACCACCCTCCAAACTATCCCCATCACTTGTCGCTTCGCGGTCTGGGGGCTTGACATGGTTGGACCCCTTAAAGGCGGAACCCACATTAAAAAATACTTACTGGTCATGGTGGATAAGTTCACCAAATGGATAGAAGCCAAGCCTGTTAAGACGGCCAAATCCGGACCGGTCATAGACTTTATATCCGGGGTTGTACACCGTTACGGCGTCCCCCACAGCATCATCACTGATAACGGCATGAACTTTATGGCCGATAAGGTAAAACTCTGGTGCAAAAACATGGGCATCAAGCTCAATTATGCTTCCGTCTATCACCCACAAACCAACGGCCAGGTCGAACGTGCAAATGGTCTTATCATGAGCGGCATCGAATCCAGATTAGTGCGGTCCCTTAAGGAATCTAATACGCACTGGGTAGAGGAGCTCGACTCCGTACTCTGGGGGCTGCGGACCATGCCGAATCGCACCACCGGATACACACCATTCTTCATGGTGTACGGCGTAGAGGCAGTTTTGCCCTGCGACATAATTCATGACTCACCTCGAGTGCGCATGTACGAAGAAAGAGAAGCCGAGCTCAATTGGCAGGACAGTTTGGACGCCTTAGAGGAAGAGCGTGACGTCGCAAAAGCCCATTCCGCATTCTATCAACAGCAGGCTCGAAGATACCAAAGCAGAGAAGTACGGGCCAAAAATTACAACGTTGGCGAATTAGTTCTACGCCTGCCGGACAAGAAAAAGGACAAACTCAAGCCCAAGTGGGAAGGTCCCTTCATAATCGACCAAGTCCTAACTAGTGGAGCGTACCGCCTGCGAGATGCATCGGATAACCGACTCGAGCCGAACCCATGGAACGCAACCCGTCTACGAAGATTCTATGCCTAGCGCCGGACTCTGTGTTCGTCTCCTTCCTTTGTCCATTTTTTATATACTTTCTGTCTTACATTTCTCTCCTTCTCCTCTCTCTCTCTCTCTCTGTCTCTCTCTCTTATAGCCTTTAAAGGCTCATAAAGTGACGCGCTATCTGCGCTCATTAAACCTGGGGGCTTCTTTAAACAGAAGCTTATTTATACGGGCTTCATGCCCAACACATGTGTCATACTTCCGCATGTACCTTTTATTCGCCATTATATGCATCGATATGACTTAAGTTTTGGCCAAGCTAGGTTGCCTGGCTCCTGTGCTTACCCCTACGTTCCCGATTCTTCGGCTAGGTGGTAAAGGGAGCACCTCTGCGATTGTTACTGCCGGGTCAGCTAGATGTGTACCTCAGACTTGGTGAAGCCGAAAGCTAGCGTTCTTAAGGGAATATTCGGTCGGTGAACTAAAGATGATCTTTTCTTTCACTTATTTATCTATACGCCCCCAGATTTTTTTCCTGGGTCTCTTTTCGCAGAATGGACATGCACTTTAGGGCATGCCTCCCAGGGAGAGGAACCCCTAACGGAACTATTCTCCCTGGAAGATGTTTCTTACTAACCATGTAATATAACATAACTAGTTGGGCACTTGTCTGTTCAAGCACTAATGACCCCTACGCCTGGTCTCCATGCATACCCCGGTTCTTATATAACCACGAGGGTATTCGGACACACTACGGACCATCTGGTCCCGAGGTTGAAGGGAAAAGGTCGGCCATGACAAACGATCTACAATCCGGCTAGAAGGCATTACACATGTCAATTAAAATTACATAGTCAATCTGACTGATTGCATTCCTCTTCAATACCATCTAACAGGCTGTCTAGTTCATAGTCCTGTTGGGAATACTTTGCGGCCAACTCTACTTGGCCGTATACTAAGCTCACAGGGATCTCCTTCCCATCGGGCCCTACGGGTCCGACCTCGGCCATGTGGTTTGGGTCAGCCTTCGTGTACCGCTTCTTCACCATGGCCCAGGCCTCCCTGGCGCCTTGACGGCAGGCCGACATCTTCCACAATCGGAAGCGCCGCCGTGCTCCCTTCAGCTTCTCTACAAGCTCTCCAAGGCCTTCGGGCATGGAGACGGATGGCCACAAGGCCTGGGCGACGCCTTGCATCACCCGCCGAACTCGCTTGTGCAATTGTGAGAGCTCGGGAAGAAGGTCACCCATAGAACCGGGCATTTCCTCTGCAGGACGACCTGTCAGCATACCTACAGACATTACTCTGTTAGTCGACTTCCTCGCCGAACTCTTTTTTTTCATAGTTCGTTTAAGCACTTACTATATATGCCGCGTTGAAGCCGCTGATTCTCCTTCACGGAGTCAAACAGCTGGGCACGAACGTCCTTGAGTTCAACGCCCAGCTTGGTGTTGGCATCTTGGAGATCGTTCTTCTCCTGCCTCACCTTTGTCAGCACGGTCTCACCAGCCTTTAGCTGTCGTCGGAGTTGTTGCACTTCCGGATCTAATCTGGTGCCATCTGCAATTTCATTTATCAGATTTGCACCCATGCCGCACTTCGCAAAATACTTTTCTTTCAAATCGTATATTACTAGAGGGGGTCTCCTTGGGCTCCCCTGCCGCGGCTAGTGCAGCCTCAAGTTGGGCTTTGCACTCTTCCGGCTCCTGGGACAGTAGGGTATTCTTTTCTGTAAGAACCTGCAGAACAAATGATCCTTAAAACAATTATTCTAACTATTTCAAGTCTCGGGGGCTACTGGTATATATATATATAATTACCAAAATTTTCTTACCCGTATGTCTTTCACATACTGCTCCGTGGCTCTGGCTAGACCATTTTGAGTGGCACGGAGGTATGTGTCTCCCGAATTGAAGATATCCAATGCCTCTTGGGAGAAACAAGCATCGCGAAGAACTATCCGGCGATGCCTGTGGTTCATGGCACTCTGCACCTCGGAATTGGTGGCAGACAGCCTGTCCGCATCCTCCATCAAAGGAGCGTCCGGTGCGCGCCTCGTGTTCGCCTCCGCTTCCGGACCAGGCTTTGGAGCTTGGCTGGTGGAGGCGCGATTGGCAGCCTCTCCGGATATAGTCCGGCAAGGTCTCTTCGTCCTGAAGAGAGAGCACGAGCATTAATATGCCTCGAAGGAATAACACCTGGGAATAAGGCGGCGCACTATACCTTCGCGCCGGTGCCTCAGTCCGAACCGCACTTCTTTTCAGCTCGCGGGGCCTTGCCGCCCCTCGTTGGCTAGTCGCCACAGGCTCGGCCTCCCGTCTCAAGGACCTCCCCTGCAAAACATGGTTGTCATACGGCAATCGAAAACACGCGAGGACAGATCCCCTTTCCAAGTGCTGGGACTCCAGTCTCAGTTACCTGTGAGGCTGGGAGCAGCCCTGGATAATCGGCCGTAATGGCCACCAAGGCGTTGTAATTGCTCAATTGATGAAACACTCCATCAATCAGCTCCACAGAAAAGTCCGGATCCTCTTGAGAGGCCGGGTCGAGGGACCGTCCCGGATCCTCGGGTTGTGGAGGAGGGTTGTTTATTTCTTTAACAGCCTGGCGCAGTTCCTCCGTTGAAGTCGTTAGACTGAAAATTTAACAATGGGAATATAAAACAGATGGGCAAGTAAAAGTATCCACTTACCCAACTTGGGGGATTATACATAGAAAGTCCACCCCGTGGGTTGACGCGGAGAAATTCCTCCTCTTCTCCCTTGTACAAAGTGGACAAGGTCTTTATTAGAGCGGCTGCCGAATCCGGCCCCTTACGGCCGTAGCGGGTGGCGTCGTCCTCCCCGTTGAAGTCCCACATGTGGCGGCCTCTATACTGAAGCGGCTGCACCCCTCGCATGATGCATGCGGCCATAACCCCGATCATGGTCAGTCCGGAATGAGCTAACAATCTTATCCGGCCCATCAGGTAAATAACGTCCCTGTCACTTTCCCTCTGAGGGCTCCGTGGACGCCAGCTTAGGCGCTTCTTTAGGGGAGCACTGTCGAACTCAGGGAGGCCGATCCGGACAGGATCTGGCAGCGGGACGTCCTCTATATAAAACCATTCTCAAGGCCAGTCTTCGCACGCCTTCTTTGGGGTTCCGGATAGATATCCGGTCCCGGTGATGCGCCACACTTCGGCTCCGCCCACTTGATATATTGACCTCTCCTTAGAGCGGGGCACAAGGCAGAATAGCCTTTTCCACAACGCGAAATGAGCCTCGCAGCCCAAGAACAGCTCGCAAAGGGCTACGAAGCCCGCGATATGCAATATGGAGGCATGCGTGAGGTTATGCAGCTGGAGGCCATAGAACTCCAGAAGCCCCCAGAGAAATGGATGAATTGGAAATCCGAGCCCTCTTATTAAGTAAGGGGCAAGTCATACCCGCTCTCCTTTAGAGGGATTGGGGGCGCTCTCCACTTGCTCTCCGCCATTATAGGTGGCAAGTCCGGCTCGAACCGGGACCATATACGCCGGGGGGAGAAATCCCTTGGTCTGGAGCGTCACTAGCTCGCTGTGCGGGATGGAGCACCTCTTCTAATCTCTAGGCTGAGCGCTGGAAGGGCGAGAGGAGGAGCTGCGGCGGCCGGCCATGATGGAATGGACCTCTGTCAGATACGCTCTGATGAATACTCGCGGAAGGGAGAAGGTGTGGTTTGGATCTAAATCCTCGTCCCCTTAAATAGGCGGCTCATTCACGCGGCTAGGGGTGTAAATATAAAAAACACCCTGACTTTTCGTATTCGTTTGACACGTGGAAACGGCCATTATTGGGCGTAGAAGCCAAGGAGCACTACATTTACAAGAAACCGGACACTGTTCAACAGATACACGGAATTAGGAGAAGAACCCGCCTTGCAATGCCGAAGACAATTTGCGCGCCGGACTCGTCGTCATTGAAGCCTGGTTCGGGGGCTACTGAGGGAGTCCTGGATTAGGGGGTGTCCGAATAGCCGGAGTATACCTTTGGCCGGACTCCTGGACTATGAAGATACAAGATAGAAGACTTCGTCTCGTGTCCGGAAGGGACTTTCCTTGGCGTGGAAGGCAAGCTTGGCGATACGGATATGTAGATCTCCTACCATTGTAACCGACTCGGTGTAACCCTAGCCCTCTCCGGTGTCTATATAAACCGGAGGGTTTTAGTCCATAGGACGAACAACAATCATACCATAGGCTAGCTTCTAGGGTTTAGCCTCTCTGATCTCGTGGTAGATCTACTCTTGTACTACCCATATCATCAATATTAATCAAGCAGGACGTAGGGTTTTACCTCCATCAAGAGGGCCCGAACCTGGGTAAAACATCGTGTCCCCTGCCTCCTGTTACCATCCGGCCTAGACACACAGTTCAGGACCCCCTACCCGAGATCCGCCGGTTTTGACACCGACATTGGTGCTTTCATTGAGAGTTCCTCTATGCCGTCACCATCAGGAAGGATGCCTCATCCCGTCTTTAAAGACGGCACCGTTGCTAAGGGAGCTTTGGCTGTCGGCTAGACTCTCAGGCTGGGTGGTTTCCTTATGACCACCCGTTCGGCTGTTGCGCCGCCGATGACCTCTCGGGTCATCGAAAGCAATCTTCATGTTAGCTCGGAATTCGCCGAGCAGCTAGATCCAATGGAGCTCTCTTCCCTAAACGAGCTCGTGGATCGCTTCGCCGCCCTGGGAGTCACTATGGATTACGACCAGATTGGGTCTAAACCCGATCTGAGAGAGATTAACTCCCCCCAGGTCACCCATCACGTTGCCGTGGTAGAGGGACAGTGCCGCGACCCTTCATCTATCTTAAGGACTAGATATGTCTGGATTCCCGATCCCTCCAAGTCGGATACCCACAGAGGGGAGGACATCACTCAAGACCTGAACTTAAAGTCAGGTGACGGGCTAGATTCATTGGACAGCATCCAAGAATCCAAACTTCCGAGTTCGGAAACTCCTTGGCCCCTGGGTCTCAGATTGGGTGAGGTTTCGGATTTGATTCCACCCACTCGTACATAAGCGATCTATCCCAAATTAGGCAAGAGCCCGAAGAAACAGTACATCATTACTGGGCCAGATTCCTCCTGGTTATGAACAGGATAAAGGACTGCCGCGAGGAAGACGCAGTTTTATTCTTCTGCAATAATTGCACGGACAAGGGAATCCTCAACGCCATAAGTCGCTGTGATATTACACGCTCCGCTGACTTGGCGTCCATAGTACGAAAGTACTGTGCGATGGAAAGCGCATGGAAAACCGAAATAAAATTTTGGGACAATTCGGCCCTGAATACAAACCCAGTCCGAAACAAAAGGGTGCATCATCGCCAGACACTCGGGTTCAATACCAAAAAGCAAAAGCCTTCTACAGGGCACGAAACCGTAATAGAAGGATGGCTTAATGGAACCTGTAAAATCCACAGTGCAGAGGGTGCCACACCAACTCACAACCTTAGAGCATGTTAGATACTCCGACAGGTGTTAAAAATTGGCGAAGATCTTCTAATTCCAAAAGCCACAGAAAGCCACCCTAGAGAAACCAGTACGGTATTAACAGTCTTCGAGACTTTCGCATCAAATAATATGTGAAAAAGAACACTCTGCGGTGACGGGACCACCTGGAACGTGACCTCTTCGGATCTGTAATTATCCGGCGTGCCGAACACCACATCTAGTGTGATTTTTCCTGTACAGCGCTCGTCCCGACTGGGGATTATTCCTCTAAATGTTGTGCTGCTTCGCTCAATGCGGTTCCAGTCTATTTCCATTTTTTTAAAGGTTGTGTCGTCACTTTTAGGCTCGATGGCTTCTCCGATCATCAACAGCGATGCGATCCAGGGTGAGACTTTTCTCCCTAGACAGATCTTCGTATTCGGCGGCTTTGCACTGTGGGCCAATTCGCTTGGTCATCTGGAGCAGATCGAAAGCTACGCCCCTGGCCATCAGGTCAGATTTGGAAGTTTGAACTACATGGCCGACATCCGCGGAGACTTGATCTTCGACGGATTCGAGCCACAGCCGAGCGCGCCGCACTGTCATGATGGGCATGATTTAGCTCTGCCACCGAACAGTGCCCTGGAAGCCGCACCTGTGTCCGCTCCGACCCCTAGCTCGGAGCCGATCACACCAATTGAGGATGGGTGGTTAGACACCGCCTCGGGGGCTGCAATCTCTATGGCGATCGAGCCGAACACCAGCCCTATTCTCTGCGAAGCCCGTGACTCCAAGGAGCCGGACTCCTCTCCAGACTCCGAGCCCTCCGCACCCCGACCGATCGAACCCGATTAGGCGCCGATCATAGAGTTCACTGCCACGGACATCTTTCAGCACTCACCCTTCGGTGATATTCTGAATTCACCAAAGTCTCTCTCTTTGTCAGGAGAGCCCTGGCCGGACTATGGTCGGCAAGGTTGGGATGCGGATGATGAAGAAATTCAAAGCCCACCCACCACCCACTTCGTAGCCACTGTCGATGATTTAACTGACATGCTCGACTTCGACTCTGAAGACATCGACGGTATGGACGCCGATGCAGGAGACAATCAAGAACCAGCGCCTATAGGGCACTGGAAAGCCACCTCGTTGTATGATATATACATGGTGGACACCGCAAAAGAAGGCAATGGTGATGGAACAGCGGAGGATGACCCCTCCAAGAAGCAGCCTAAGCGCCGGCGTCAGCGGCGCCGCTCTAAATCCCGCCAAAACAAAAACGGTGATTCCGGCACGGGGGATAATAACACCCCGGACAGTGCCGGAGACAACCACCTCCAGCAAGATTCAGCACAGGAGGATAGAGAAGCCAGCCCTCATGAGAGAGCGGTAGACAGAGAGGTCGAGGACGATAATTATATGCCTCCCTCCGAAGATGACGCAAGCCTCGACGACAACGAATTTGTCGCGCCGGAGGGTCCCGTCGAACAAGAGCGTTTCAAACGCAGGCTTATGGCCACGGCGAGCAGCCACTAGAAAAAATAGCAACAACTTAGAGCTGATCAAGATTTGCTAGCCGACAGATGGACTGAAGTCCTTGCGGTCGAAGAGTATGAACTCGAACGCCCCTCCAAGAGCTACCCAAAGCACAGGTTGCTACCCCAATTAGAGGAGGAAGCACCTAAACCTACATCACCAGCGCATGATACGGCTGACCGGCCACCCCATGACCGCGACAGAGAGGCCTCTCGGCCCTGCACTCAAGCCGCACCCCGGCGTCGCTCAAAAAATACCAAGGCATGGGAAAATGTGCCAGACCTGCGAGATATATTGGAGGACAAGGCAAGGCAAACAAGACCGATCTACAGATCACGTGAGGGCCCCACGACACGAGACGGTACTCGTCATGCCGAATACAGTAAATTCGGTCGGGCCGAACACAGTAGACAAAGCTTGTTGGAGTTACGTCGTGATGTAGCCCAATACAGAGGCGCGGCACACCCACTATGCTTCACAGATGAAGTAATGGATCACCAAATCCCCGAGGGTTTCAAACCCGTGAACATCGAATCGTACGATGGCACAACAGATCCTGCGGTAAGGATCGAGGACTATCTCCTTCATATCCACATGGCCCGCGGTGATGACCTACACGCCATCAAATACCTCCCACTCAAGCTTAAAGGACCAGCTCGGTGATGACCTACACCAGCCCTATTCTCTGAGAAGCCCGTGACTCCAAGGAGCCGGACTCCTGTCCAGACTCCGAGCCCTCCGCACCACGACCGATCGAACCCGATTGGGCGCCGATCATGGAGTTCACCGCCGCGGACATCTTTCAGCACTCGCCCTTCGGCGATATTCTGAATTCACTAAAGTCTCTCTCTTTGCCAGGAGAGCCCTGGCCAGAAAAAATGGAAATGGACTGGAACCGCATTGAGCGAAGCAGCACAACCTTTAGAGGAATAATCCCCAGTCGGGAAGCGCGCTGTACAGGAAAAATCACACTAGATGTGGTGTTCGGCACGCCGGATAATTACAAATCCGAAGAGGTCACATTCCAGGTGGCCCCGTCGCCGCAGAGTGTTCTTTTTCGCATATTATTTGATGCGAAAGTCTCGAAGACTGTTAATACCGTACTGGTTTCTCTGGGGTGGCTTTCTGTGGCTTCTAGAATTAGAAGATCTTCGCCAATTTTTGCCACCTGCCGGAGTATCCAACATGCTCTAAGGCTGAGAGTTGGTGTGGCGCCCTCTGCACTGTGGATTTTACAGGGTCCATTAAGCCATCCTTCCAGTACGGTTCTGTGCCCTGTAGAGGGCTTTTGCTTTTTGGTATTGAACCCGGGTGTCTGGCGATGATGCACCCTTTTGTTTCGGACTGGGTTTGTATTCAGGGCCGGATTGTCCCAAAATTTTATTTTGGTTTGCAGGCACTTTCCATCACACAATACTTTCATACTATGGATGCCAAGTCAGCGAAGCGTGTAATATCATGGCGACTTATGGCGTTGAGGATTCCCTTGTCCGTGCAATTATTGCAGAAGAATAAAATTGCGTCTTCCTCGCGACAGTCCTTTATCCTGTTCATAACCAGGAGGAATCTGGCCCAGTAATGATATACTGTTTCTTCGGGCTCTTGCCTAATTTGGGATAGATCGCTTATGTATGGGTGGGTGGGTGGAATCAAATCCGAAACCTCACCCAATCTAAGACCCAGGGGCCAAGGAGTTTCCGAACTCGGAAGTTTGGATTCTTGGATGTTGTCCAATGAATCTAGCCCGTCACCTGACTTTAAGTTCAGGTCTTGAGTGATGTCCTCCCCTCCGCAGGTATCTGACTTGGAGGGATCGGGAATCCGGACATATCTAGTCCTTAAGATAGATGAAGGGTCGCCGCACTGTCCCTCTACCACGGCAACATGATGGGTGACCTGGGGGGAGTAAATCTCTCTCAGATCGGGTTTAGACCCAATCTGGTCGTAATCTATAGCGACTCCCAGGGCGGCGAAGCGATCCAAGAGCTCGTTTAGGGAAGAGAGCTCCATTGGATCTAGCTGCTCAGCGAATTCCGAGCTGACGTGAAGATTGCTTTCGATGACCCGAGAGGTCATCGTCGGCGCAGCAGCCGAACGGGTAGTCATAAGGAAACCACCTAGCCTAAGAGTCTGGCCGACAGCCAAAGCTCCCTTAGCAACAGTGCCGTCTTTATAGACGGGATGATGCATCCTTACTGATGGTGCGGCACAGAGGAACTCTCAATGAAAGCCCCAATGTCGGTGTTAAAACCGGTGGATCTCGGGCAGGGGGTCCTAAACTGTGCATCTAGGCCGGATGGTAACAGGAGGCAGGGGACACGATGTTTTACCCAGGTTCGGGCCCTCTTGATGGAGGTAAAACCCTACGTCCTGCTTGATTAATATTGATGATATGTGTAGTACAAGAGTAGATCTACCACGAGATCAGAGAGGCTAAACCCTAGAAGCTAGCCTATGGTATAATTGTTGTTCGTCCTATGGACTAAAACCCTCCAGTTTATATAGACACCGGAGAGGGCTAGGGTTACACCGAGTCGGTTACAATGGTAGGAGATCTACATATCCGTATCGCTAAGCTTGCCTTCCACGCCAAGGAAAGTCCCTTCCGGACACGGGACGAAGTCTTCTATCTTGTATTTTCATAGTCCAGGAGTCCGGCCGAAGGTATAGTCCGGCTATCCAGACACCCCCAAATCCAGGACTCCCTCAGACTATCTTCCAGGCTTTGTGTTCAAAATCTTCTATGAAGTACTGGGCAGACTTCGCGCTTTTGAGGGCTACCGCAAGATCGGACGCTTGCGTCTTTGAGTCAAGCTCCAAACTCTCATGTTTTTTCACGAGAGCCTGCAGCTCTTTCTACACCTCCTCCACCCGCGCTTCCTGCTTCTCTCTCTCCGTGCGCTCCGCAGCCACTCTGTTTTCGGCCTCGGACAACGCTTGCTTAAGGGTTGCCACCTCGGTCGTGGCCCCTATAATAGCACGATGATCCTGTCATTTTTTGCAACCACATCTTCTCTATATAATTGCGCAAGGTATGACTTACCTTCCTTCTCCTCGAGTTGCCTCTTGGCATAGCCGAGCTCGTTCTCGGACCGCACAAGGTTTTGCTTCAGTGTATCCACCTCCGCAGTCAGTGCAGCGGAGGCCAGCAGCGAAGCCTGCATATGCATATTGACTTGATTATGTTAGACTCCTGTGAATGTTATTAGATCCTCTATTCGGCTTTTCTTTCCGAACCCCGAACAGAGCATCAGGGGCTACTGTCTATGCAGTAATATTTTTATTCTTTACTTACCTCAAAGCCTGTTACAAGGCTGGCACGAGCTTCAGTCAGTCCGCTCTTGACGGAATGACCCTTCTCGATCACCGCACTCATAACAGTGCGGTGCTCCTCGTCGATGGAGGCGCCTTTAAGCACCTCCAGCAAATAGTCCGGTGCCTCTGGTTGGACGGAGGTCACCGGCTCGGTAGGCTTGCCCCTCTTGGAAGGAGGCTGCCTACCGGTGTCCGGAACCGTTGAAGGTTCCGCCGCGGTGCCCTTGGGGGTTCTATCCCCTCTATGCCTGGAGTCCGGGAGGTCGCCTTGCGGTGCCTCCGGGACCACCTCCTTCTGGCTTGGAACCTGTCGGGACGCCACCTCGGCGTCGTCCGTAGGGTGGGGGGAGGAAGCCGTCGGAAGTGAATTCACATCCGACGAATCCAGGGAGCCGCTTGTCGACTCGTCGAGCCCGGCCTTGGGCGGACTGCATAAACATGTTAGACATAAGGAAAAGTTGTGCAATGGAGGAATACTATGAATCACTCTGGTATCCGGACACTTACGATCTCGCCAGGGGCTTGGCCCTGTGCGGCCACTCCTCTTCGCCGTCGTCGGCGTTGGTGGGGCCGTCTGGAGGAAGGGTTTTCCCCTTCTTGGACCCTTCGGCCTCCCCAGTTGGGGCGGCCTTCCTTTTCTTCTCTCCCCCTGCTGGAGGGGGAGAGGTCTCTTCTTCCTCCTACTCGTCTTCACCGGAGGAGTGCATCTTGGAGTCGTCGGATGATGAATCCGACGCCCCCAGGTGCCGGGCACTCTTTCGAGTCCACGTGGCCTTCTTCTTGGCCTTCTTCTCTGGCACCACATAGGGTGCCGGAACCAGCAGCTTCGCCAAGCGAGCGTCCGCTGGGCCTTCGGGCAAAGGAGCCGGACAGTTGATCTGTCCAGACGTCTCCTGCCTATCCTGTCAAAGGTAAGGGAGCTTAGATCCTACATAGAGTCAAACTATGAAGAACTAGTACCCTGTAAAAGGCAAAAACAGCTTACCGCATGAGCGCGACGCTGCGTGCTGAATCCGTGATCCTCGGTAGCGGATGCGGGGGCCTCGGTGCCCTTGAAAAGCACCTTCTAGGCATCTTCGTACGTCGTGTCGAAGAGCCTGCTCAGATTTCGGTGCTGCGCCGGGTCAAACTCCCACAGGTTGAAAGCCCGTTGTTGACACGGGAGGATCCGTGTGACGCCCGGATAATCATGCTACAATAATCTCACGTTAATGGTGCCATGTCACCTCGGTCACTGTAGTTAATCTCAGGTTGATTCAAAAACATTCAAATTCAAATTCAAATTAATGTCAAACGACTAAGTTTTCAAAATATCAAACTAAAATGTTCGGGGTGTGCAATTAAATGCCTAGGAATTTATGGTGTGGGATCCATGCCTTTATAAAAAACCTAAATACTTAAAATGAATTAAAATAGAAAAGAAAATAGATAAAGAAAAGAAAATACAAAAAAATAGAAAACAAACAAAAAAATATATAAAAGGACCCCCCCACTGGGCCAGACGGCCCGGCCGGCCAGACCACCAACCGGCCCAACTGGGCAAAGGCTCAGCCGGCCACCCCCATTCACCTTATCCCCCCCACGACCGAACCCTAACCCAACCCCACTCCCCACTCGCTCTCCCCCACCCCCTCGCGCTGGATCTGGATCGGGAGGAGCCCGATCCCTTCTCCCTCGCTCGCTCGGCGCCCGACGCCGTTGCCCGTTGCCGCCTGGAGACCACGCCGCCCCGGACCGCGTCGCCGGACTCCCTCCTCGACACCGTCGTCTCCGACCCCCACCTCGCGCCCCGCTGCCCTTTTCCCTACTCCCCGCCGTGAGCAACCCCCCTTCCTCTCTTCTTCCCCTTGCTCGCCGCTCGGGGCCGCGCCCTGCCCCTGCGCACGCGCGCGCTCGAGCATCGCCTCGCTCTGCTGCTCCCTCGCCCCTCCCCTCCTCTCTGTCCCGCACTCCGTCGCGTGCACCGCGCGACCCGGCCGCGCCCGATGCGTGCTCGTCGCGGCTGCCTGCCCGCCCCGCCCGTGGTCTTGCTCCCCTGCTTGCCCGCTGCACCGTTCGCGTGTCCTCTGACCCGATGCGGCCGCGCCCTGGCCGTGCTTGCGCGTGCCGCCGCGCCGGCCCGCGTCCTCTTGGCATCGCCTCTGCCACCCCGCACTGTGGCCTCGCGCTCGCCTGCGCGCCCTCGCCCGCCATTGCCTCCTGCGGCCGCGGCCATGATCGCCGCGCCATACCCTCCCCCTTCGTCGGCGAAGTTCCCGGCGCCACCCTCCCTCGCCTCCGCCCGTTGTGTCCCGGCTGGCCGCGCCGGTCTGCCCCCGTCCTCGGTGCCCCAGCGGCCTCGTCCTGCTCTGCGGGCGAGTGCCCGCTCGGGTGCGGCCGCACCCGGCGCCCACTAGCGCCCGAACCCGCTAAGGCCCGTGTGCCTATGACAGGGGGGCCCCACCCCACAGAATGTTTAAAAAAAAGAATTAAAAATAATAATAATAATTAAATTAATTATTTAATTAAGGAATTAATTAAGTTAATTAATTATAATTAGATTAACCTAATCACTAATTAACCTAATTAACTGTTAGTTAATTAAAACAGAGTATGACGAACGGGACCCACCTGTCAGGTTGACCAAGTCAACTACTGACGTCATGATGACGTCAGCAGACACTATTCTGGATAATGTTGATTAAATTAATTAAATAAATCCTAAAATGATTTAAATCTTTTAAAATTAATATAAAATAAACCGTAGCTCGGATGAAAAAACTTTGTACATGAAAGTTACTTAGAACGACGAGACGAATCCGGATACGCAGCCCGTTTGTCTGCCACACGTCCCTAGCATAGTGAACGTGCAACATTTCACCTCCGGTTCATCTGTCCAGAAACCCGGAACACCGGGGATACTTTCCCGGATGTTCCCCCCCTTCACCGGTATCACCTCATACCGCGTTAGGGCACCCCTAGCACCGTGACTTGTCGTGTCATGCATCACTATGCATATGCTTGCTTAAATATTTATTGTTTCTTCCCCCTCTTCTCTCGATAGACACCGACACCGACGCCGCTGCTATCCAGTACGACTACGGTGTTGACGACCCATCTCTCTTGCCAGAGCAACCAGGCAAGCCCCCCCCCCTTGATCACCAGATATCGCCTACTCTCTTCTATACTGCTTGCATTAGAGTAGTGTAGCATGATACTGCTTTCCGTTATTCCTATCCTGATGCATAGCCTGTCCTTGTTATTACTGTTGTTACCTTTACCTGCAATCCTACATGCCTAGTATAGGATGCTAGTGTTCCATCAGTGGCCCTACACTCTTGTCCGTCTGCCATGCTATACTAGTGGGCCGTGATCACTTCGGGAGGTGATCGCGGGCATATACTATATACTTTACACTGTTACATTACCTGTGGTACTGTTCGGAGTTGGGGGCTGAAGGGGCAGGTGGTTCCACCCAGGTAGTGGTGGGCCTGGGTTCCCGACGGCCTCGACTGTTACTTTGTGGCGGAGCGACAGGGCAGGTTCCGACCACCTAGGAGAGAGGTGGGCCTGGCCCTGGTCGGCGTTCGCGGATACTTAACACGCTTAACAAGATCTGGGTATTTGATCTGAGTCTGGCCATTTGGTCTATACGCACTAACCATCTACGCGGGAGTAGTTATGGGTATCCCGGCGTCGTGGTATCAGCCGAAGCCTTTGTGACATCAGCGACTGAGTGGCGCGCGCCGGATTGGACCGTAAGCCTGCTCTTGTATTAAGGGTTCTAGTTCTGCTTCCGGCCGCGTTCGCAACGTGCAGGTGTGCAAAGGGCGATGGGCCCAGACCCCTGCGCCATAGGATTTAGACCGGCGTGCTAACCTCTCTGTTGGGCCTAGGTAGGGCTGCGACGTGTTGATCTTCCGAGGCCGGGCATGACCAAGGAAAGTGTGTCCGGCCAAATGGGATCGAGCGTGTTGGGGTATGTGGTGCAGCCCTGCAGGGAAGTTTATCTATTCGAATAGCTGTGTCCCTCGGTGAAAGGACGACCCGGAGTTGTACCTTGACCTTATGACAACTAGAACCGGATACTTAATAAAACACACCCTTCCAAGTGCCAGATATAACCCGGTGATCGCTCTCTAACAGGGCGACGAGGAGAGGATCATCGGGTAGGATTATGCTATGCGATGCTACTTGGAGGATTTCAGTCTACTCTCTTCTACATGCTGCAAGACGGAGGCTGCCAGAAGCGTAGTCTTCGACAAAATTAGTTATCCCCCTCTTATTCTAGCATTCTGCAGTTCAGTCCACATATGATACCCTTATTCCATTTGATACCCATGCATATGTAGTGTAGCTCCTTGCTTGCGAGTACTTTGGATGAGTACTCATGGTTGCTTTCTCCTTCTTTTCCCTCTATCCCTTCTACCTGGTTGACGCAACCAGATGTTGGAGCCCAGGAGCCGGACCCCACCGTCGATGACGACTCCTACTACACCGGAGGTGCCTACTACTACGTGCTGCCCGTCGACGACGACCAGGAGTAGTTTAGGAGGATCCCAGGCAGGAGGCCTGCGCCTCTTTCGATCTGTACCCCAGTTTGTGCTAGCCTTCTTAAGGCAAACTTGTTTATCTTATGTCTGTACTCAGATATTGTTGCTTCCGCTGACTCGTCTATGATCGAGCTCTTGTATTCGAGCCCTCGAGGCCCCTGGCTTGTAATATGATGCTTGTATGACTTATTTTATTTGTAGAGTTGTGTTGTGATATCTTCCCGTGAGTCCCTGATCTTGATCGTACACATTTGCGTGCATGATTAGTGTACGGTCAAATCGGGGGCATCACAAGTTGGTATCAGAGCCGACTGCCTGTAGGAATCCCCCTTCCACACTCCTTGGCCGAAGTCGAGTCTAGACATTGCAAAAACTTGTACTAACTTCGCTGTGTGCCTTACGGGCCCACGTCGCCATCGGTGATGCTAGGATCTTTTACTCCTCGACCTTTACTCTGGGACTCTGAACTCTCTTCTATTCGGGTTAAATGGTTTTGCTAACTCTAACTCTAGGTTCTCGTAACTACTTTCTCCCGGAGAGCCCCTTCATTCCAGATGTTGGCCTGCTTCACCAGAAGATTCCGAAGATACTCTTTGCTATTCCTCTCGAGACTTTGTGCCCATCACTTTTGCTATTCCCGACCACCGGTAAATCCTTATGGAGAACTACTTACACTTGCCATTTATACGATCATCCCCATTGATCTTGTTATTACAAGATACCCCGAAGTCTTCTCTATTGTTTCAATAATCCTTTGAGCTTACTGCCTTGCTGTTCTTTATCACCCGAATACCCCTACGGATAATTCTCGCACTTATCGAGTATCCGCTCATCCCCCAGTTGTTCATGTGTTTCACAATGGTCTTCGAAATACTATTCGATCCTCCAAAAATCCTTAGTAGCTTATTGCTCTGCAATACTTGCCTGCTTGCATTATGGATGCTTTCCATATGTTTGGCAATATTCATTAGTATCCTTAGGCATCGTCTTTTTGATCCCATTGATTCAACATGAGTGCGAATGCACGCAATCATCAGTTGATCCTTTTAAATTATCTTTCCGGCTCAGACGTTATTTTAAAGCATGAGCTGGATCTCGACCAATCAAATTGCTGTCGATTGTACCCCTAAGGCTATTCAACTTATCCATCCCTAATCAGAACATTGCTTCTGATCCCTTGTCTTGGAAGTGATAATTCCTTTGCATTTGAACTTTGAGTTAGTCAGTTGTTTCCATAAACTGATCTCCTTGTATTCCTTCTTCCTCGGGTTGAGTACCGATGCTCACATCAGACCCCTTGTGGACCACCAGATCCTCTGTTGGATTTTATCCGACAGATTCCTTCATATTCTATAAGCTTGTGAGCCCTTTCCTCGGATACATAATGCCTTTGGTAAATTGTATCACCTGCTTTCTCTAGCATGCTCTACTTTCGGGCTTGTGATAATTACTCATGAAACTTGTGATATATGTTTCTAAGAAGCCCCTATGGGTTGAACATATGCCTTCTCTAAACTGTGTGAACTCGAAAGTTTTCACGAGTCATACTCTTCTGGTGATTTACCAGATAAAATCCAACACTACAGTTTTATCAAAGCGAGAGGTGAATGAAATGATATGCATTAAAGAAGTGGGAGTCGACCTTGAACTTTGTGTTCATGCCCATGAAAATGATGTAGCCCGTCTTGGAAGCTTCTTGCAAACTGATTATCCAGATGTATGATTCTTTCGGTATTCTTGAAATTAATTCCTTACAATTATGGTCCCGACCATGCTATCCTGATCTGATATATCTGATGGGAATTCATTCTAGTGCCTCGTCTATTTTTGGCAAGGTTGAAGTATCTACTGTCATAGGCCAATGACCCGGTTCTACTTCTATCATGTTCTACCTTCGAGTATTACCCCCTGGTATCTCGAAGATGTCTTGCCATTGCACCACATCTTACTAACTTTGTTGAGTAATGTCTTTCCTTGTCATAATCACTCTGCGGGTTCTGGGTTGTTGTCAACCGAGGACACCGACTAGTGAAGTTATTGCGCGCTACAAATCAAATACCCCTAGTATTTTCACTAGGATATTCCGAACTCAATTTGGTCATTCCTAGACTATCGGCCGCATCCTGGTCATGCTATCTTGACTGTGCTACCTCATCCTTCTCTGGTGCATGAATTCTTCAGTGTGTAAGCACGACTTACGTCGGGCTTTCAACATCATGTTGCTTGTCTTGAAAGGCAACCTTGGTTCCGAGCTTGCATCTTATATATTGATAATATAACTTGCCACTTCATCATTCCCTTGCTTGTTGACGTTGTTGTTTGATTGCATCCTCTTGAAACCTCCCGGCAAATCTGTTGGATCACCTTCAGCACTTTGACTTCTTTCGAGATGTCAACTTTGTTCATGATGAGAAATACCATCCTTGCCCTCGATGACTTTATTATCATCAACAACGCCCTTGACTTCCTTTCATCGCGAACTTGTCCACATTATGAATACAACTTGCCCTCCAGCTAGTGTTGTGTTCTGCCTTGAAGTATTACTGTATTTTCTGTCGAGAATGATGTGGGGATTGCTCCACCTCTTAGAAATTCTCGGTATGATGATACTTCGTATCATCACCATTCTTCCTTGGTCCCTGTGTTGTTTTTAACCAGGATACCAATATGCTAACGATGTTGTTTGAGTTTTGTACCTCTAGCAACCCCATTGCTTGTAAGTTAATGAACGATAGTTACATTCTTTGTGTATTGGATATCGGATCCCCATTCGAACATTGATCGTGCTACCTAAGCCCATATGTCGGGTGCACCTTTCAACCAATGTTTAAATTGTGTATGTTTTCCTCAAGCATACATCATTATATCATTTGATCTGACAAATGTTGTCTCCTTGTTCACCGAATTGTGGGGATCCATCTTTTGGAAATCTCAATGAATTGTCGCTAAGTTCATCAGCCACCTTTTCATCCTCTCCTTGTTTAATGATGAACTAAGATTCATAAATTACTTCCATATTTCATTTCCCGAGAATCTTGGAACACCATCTCGACAAATTGTGTTGCACCCCTTCCTTCTCAGGCATCATGAGTCTGTGGTATCCTGACACCAATCGGATCTGACCTCGGTCAGATATGATGGTTGGAACATATATCCAAGAGTTATAACACTGGTCTTTTATGATCCAGCAAGGTGATGTCATGCCTAGAACACCTGGCCGGGGGGCCTACTGCTATAATTTCTTTTTAGCAAGGTTAACCATTCTTTCATGAGGAAATCATAGGACTTATTCTATGAGTTGTTCATGATGGATGCCTTGTGTGTCCAAAGTCCGAACTTTGCTTAAAGACCATGTCAATGCTATCTCGAAGAATGTATGTGGTACTCCTATCATCAATAAGAACACATGAAGCACAATGCTAAATGTTTTCTTGCTCAATTATCCAAACACCGTTGTATGGGTAATGTCATGAAATTTCTCTCCCCTTACCTAAAGAGTTTTCTACATTATATCCTGCCATGGATATCTTGCTCTGCTTGTCCTTGGGAAGGATATACCCTTGAATAATGTGTTTAAACACATTTTCCTTTCCATTGTTCTATTCAATTTGATGATCACATCTTTCTTTCCATTGGTTTGTTTAACCTTTCTAGTGATCACTATGATCTAAGCAGTATTAATTCCCTGCTTATGTAAACCCCTCGGTGTACAATTCTGTCAGTAAGACCCTGTTACTTTTGTTGATGACATTCCGGTAGCCACCGATGGACGAGAACTTTGCCTACTGGTCCGCCTCGTTCCAACGAGCAGGAAAATGGTTCTCTTCGTCCCTCGCCCTTGGTACCAATGATGCAGCCAACATAACTGACCGGTTATTCTCTGACATGCCTTACTATCATGATCGTGCAGGATGTCAACGCCCTTCCTACTTTTACCCCACATGGTGGGCCCATAACCCACAGGTCCCAGGATCGAAACCTGACTCCTGTACACCCCTTGTTCCCAAAGTTATTCCTCCCGCATGGACTCGTATGTAATTCATGAGCCACCTTCCGATGAGATCATCAATTCTGACATCGGAAACAATAATTATTTCGTTGCTTGAAACCCCTTTCACCTTCTGACTAGGCATTGAACGATTGCCTGGCTGCCTGAAACTTCTTGTTGGACCTTCCAACTTTACTCTCGATGTGTTCTATTTGTTCAACTCGAGAGGTACTCATATGCTCATTCATGGGCTAATCCCAGGCTATTACCCTTATAGCATTCTTTCGTTTCCGTTCTACCCCATTACCTATTCGTAAATACAATGAAGATCCCGAAGAAAGGATGCTGACTTCATCATAAGGGCCTGAAGCAGAAAAATGAAGACATCGATGTTTTGGACCGGTTCTCTTCGAGAAGAGCAAGCCAGAATGGGAAGACCCGCTAGATTCGTAACCAAACCTTCCCCCCTTTCAGTACCTCTTAAATCTCGGGACGAGATTTCTTGTAGTGGAGGAGAATTGTGACGCCCGGATAATCATGCTACAGTAATTTCACGTTAATGGTGCCATGCCACCTCGGTCACTGTAGTTAATCTCAGGTTGATTCAAAAACATTCAAATTCAAATTCAAATTAATGTCAAACGACTAAGTTTTCAAAATATCAAACTAAAATGTTCGGGGTGTGCAATTAAATGCCTAGGAATTTATGGTGTGGGATCCATGCCTTTATAAAAAACCTAAATACTTAAAATGAATTAAAACAGAAAAGAAAATAGATAAAGAAAAGAAAATACAAAAAAACAGAAAACAAACAAAAAACAAACAAAAAATATATATAAAAGGACCCCCCCACTAGGCCAGACGGCCCAGCCGGCCAGACCACCAACCGGCCCAACTGGGCAAAGGCCCAGCCGGCCACCCCCATTCACCTTATCCCCCCACGACCGAACCCTAACCCAACCCCACTCCCCACTCGCTCTCCCCCCACCCCCTCGCGCTGGATCTGGATCGGGAGGAGCCCGATCCCCTTCTCCCTCGCTCGCTCGGCGCCCGACGCCGTCGCCCATTGCCGCCTGGAGACCACGCCGCCCCGGACCGCGTCGCCGGACTCCCTCCTCGACGCCGTCGTCTCCGACCCCCACCTCGCGCCCCGCTGCCCTTTTCCCTACTCCCCGCCGTGAGCAACCCCCCTTCCTCTCTTCTCCCCCCTGCTCGCCGCTCGGGGCCGCGCCCTGCCCCTGCGCACGCGCGCGCTCGAGCATCGCATCGCTCTGCTGCTCCCTCGCCCCTCCCCTCCTCTCTGTCCCGCACTCCGTCGCGTGCACCGCGCGACCCGGCCGCGCCCGACGCGTGCTCGCCGCGGCTGCCTGCCCGCCCCGCCCGTGGTCTTGCTCCCCTGCTTGCCCGCCGCATCGTTCGCGTGTCCTCTGACCCGATGCGGCCGCGCCCTGGCCGTGCTTGCGCGTGCCCCCGCGCCGGCCCGTGTCCTCTTGGCCTCGCCTCTGCCACCCCGCACTGTGGCCTCGCGCTCGCCTGCGCGCCCTCGCCCGCCATTGCCTCCTGCGGCCGCGGCCATGACCGCCGCGCCATACCCTCCCCCTTCGTCGGCCAAGTGCCCGGCGCCACCCTCCCTCGCCTCCACCCGTCGTGTCCCGGCTGGCCGCGCCGGCCTGCCCCGTCCTTGGTGCCCCAGCGGCCTCGTCCTGCTCTGCGGGCGAGTGCCCGCTCGGGTGCGGCCGCACCCGGCGCCCACTAGCGCCCGAACCCGCTAAGGCCCCTGTGCCTATGACAGGGGGCCCCCACCCCACAGAATGTTTTAAAAAAAGAGAATTAAAAATAATAATAATAATAATTAAATTAATTATTTAATTAAGGAATTAATTAAGTTAATTAATTATAATTAGATTAACCTAATCACTAATTAACCTAATTAACTATTAGTTAATTAAAACAGAGTATGACGAACGGGACCCACCTGTCAGGTTGACCAAGTCAACTACTGACGTCATGCTGACGTCATGATGACGTCAGCAGACACTATTCTGGATAATGTTGATTAAATTAATTAAATAAATCCTAAAATGATTTAAATCTTTTAAAATTAATATAAAATAAACCGTAGCTTGGATGAAAAAACTTTGTACATGAAAGTTCCTCAGAACGACGAGACAAATCCGGATACGCAGCCCGTTTGTCTGCCACACGTCCCTAGCATAGTGAACCTGCAACATTTCACCTCCGGTTCATCTGTCTAGAAACCCGGAACACCGGGGATACTTTCCCGGATGTTTCCCCCCCTTCACCGGTATCACCTCATACCGCGTTAGGGCACCCCTAGCACCGTTACTTGTCGTGTCATGCATCACTATGCATATGCTTGATTAAATATTTATTGTTTCTTCCCCCTCTTCTCTCGATAGACACTGAGACCGACGCCGCTGCTATCCAGTACGACTACGGTGTTGACGACCCATCTCTCTTGCCAGAGCAACCAGGCAAGCCCCCCCCCTTGATCACCAGATATCGCCTACTCTCTTCTATACTGCTTGCATTAGAGTAGTGTAGCATGATACTGCTTTCCGTTATTCCTATCCTGATGCATATCCTGTCCTTGTTATTACTGTTGTTACCTTTACCTGCAATCCTACATGCCTAGTATAGGATGCTAGTGTTCCATCAGTGGCCCTACACTCTTGTCCGTCTGCCATGCTATACTACTGGGCCGTGATCACTTCGGGAGGTGATCGCGGGCATATACTATATACTTTACACTGTTACATTACCTGTGGTACTGTTCGGAGTTGGGGGCTGAAGGGGTAGGTGGTTCCACCCAGGTAGTGGTGGGCCTGGGTTCCCGACGGCCCCCGACTGTTACTTTGTGGCGGAGCGACAGGGCAGGTTCCGACCACCTAGGAGAGAGGTGGGCCTGGCCCTGGTCGGCGTTCGCGGATACTTAACACGCTTAACGAGATCTGGGTATTTGATCTGAGTCTGGCCATTTGGTCTATACGCACTAACCATCTACGCGGGAGTAGTTATGGGTATCCCGGCGTCGTGGTATCAGCCGAAGCCTTCGTGACGTCAGCGACTGAGTGGCGCGCGCCGGATTGGACCGTAAGCCTGCTCTTGTATTAAGGGGGCTAGTTCTGCTTCCGGCCACGTTCGCAACGTGCAGGTGTGCAAAGGGCGATGGGCCCAGACCCCTGCGCCATAGGATTTAGACCGGCGTGCTGACCTCTCTGTTGGGCCTAGGTAGGGCTACGACATGTTGATCTTCCGAGGCCGGGCATGACCGAAGAAAGTGTGTCCGGCCAAATGGGATCGAGCGTGTTGGGGTATGTGGTGCACCCCTGCAGGGAAGTTTATCTATTCGAATAGCCGTGTCCCTCGGTAAAAGGACGACCCGGAGTTGTACCTTGACCTTATGACAACTAGAACCGGATACTTAATAAAACACACCCTTCCAAGTGCCAGATATAACCCGATGATCGCTCTCTAACAGGGCGACAAGGAGAGGATCATCGGGTAGGATTATGCTATGCGATGCTACTTGGAGGATTTCAGTCTACTCTCTTCTACATGCTGCAAGATGGAGGCTGCCAGAAGCGTAGTCTTCGACAGGATTAGTTATCCCCCTCTTATTCTGGCATTCTGCAGTTCAGTCCACATATGATACCCTTATTCCATTTGATACCCATGCATATGTAGTGTAGCTCCTTGCTTGCGAGTACTTTGGATGAGTACTCACAGTTGCTTTCTCCTTCTTTTCCCTCTATCCCTTCTACCTGGTTGACGCAACCAGATGTTGGAGCCCAGGAGCCGGACGCCACCGTCGATGACGACTCCTACTACACCGGAGGTGCCTACTACTACATGCTGCCCGCTGACGACGACCAGGAGTAGTTTAGGAGGATCCCAGGCAGGAGGCCTGCGCCTCTTTCGATCTGTATCCCAGTTTGTGCTAGCCTTCTTAAGGCAAACTTGTTTATCTTATGTCTGTACTCAGATATTGTTGCTTCCGCTGACGCGTCTATGATCGAGCTCTTGTATTCGAGCCCTCGAGGCCCCTGGCTTGTAATATGATGCTTGTATGACTTATTTTATTTGTAGAGTTGTGTTGTGATATCTTCCCGTGAGTCCCTGATCTTGATCGTACACATTTGCATGCATGATTAGTGTACGGTCAAATCGGGGGCGTCACAATCCGGCGGATGAGCATAACCTGGACTACGTTGACAAGTTTGAGCTTCTTGTCCACCAGGGTTTGGATGCATGTTTGGAGTCCGGTCAGCTCTCCTTCTTTACCCCATGACAGGCCCATCTCTTTCCAAGAGGTGAGCCACGTAGGGGGTCCGGATCGGAACTCGGGGGCTGCGACCCATTCAGGGTCGCGCGGCTCGGTGATGTAAAACCACCCCGATTGCCACCCCTTTAGGGACTCCACGAAGGAGCCCTCGGGTCATAGGACGTTGGGCATCTTGCTCACCATGGCGCCTTCGCACTCCGCCTGAGTGCCGCGCACCACCTTCGGCTTGACATTGAAAGTCTTGAGCCATAGGCCGAAATGGGGGCGGATGCAGAAGAAAGCCTCGCACACGACGATAAACGCCGAGATATTGAGGACAAAGTTCGGGGCCAGATCGTGGAAATCCAGGCCATAGTAGAACATGAGCCCCCGGACAAATGGGTGGAGAGGGAAGCCCAGTCCGTAGAGGAAATGGGGGAGGAACACCACCCTCTCATGCGGCCTAGGGGTGGGGATGAGCTGCCCCTCTTTGGGAAGCCGGTGCGCAATGTCGTTAGACAAGTATCCGGCCTTCCTCAGTTTTCTGATGTGTCCCTCCGTGACGGAGGAGACCATCCACTTACCTCCCTCTCCGGACATGGCTGGAGAAGGTTGTGGTGGGGTGTGCGGACTTGGGCGCTGGAGCTCAAGTGCGCGGAAATGGATAGGCAAAGGAGGAAGAAGGCGTGGATGAAAAGGTGGATCCTTATCCCCTTATATGGGCAGACAAGACTATGCACCCCCACCAGCCTGGTAAAACTCGCTTATCTCCCAAGTGCCGTAGTCAATGGCACGGTTGGGTTACCCACACCAGTATTGATGAGAATCCCGGAATAAGGGGACATGATCTCTGCTTTAACAAGACGTGCCAAGGAAACCGCCTCACTAAACGCGCTCAGGTGGGACAGTAAAACAATTCGAATAAAGACTTGGCCATGGTGTGATGTCACGCTACGGAATACGTCAGTAGATTAGATTTGTGTAAATATTATTCTCTCTATGGCAATATGTGGAAACTTATTTTGCAGAGCCGGACACTACCTTTGTGTTCAAAATCTTCTATAAAGTACTTGGAGGAGGAACCCGCCTTGCAATACCGAAGACAATCTTGATAATTGCGTGGCCTAGATACATGGCACCCCTGAAAAACCAGCGAATCACACCAACAGGGATTGTTGGGTGTTCAAGCAGGCAGGCAAGTTAAATGCCGAAAGCAGAGACAAGGGGCTGCATAGCGATGACGAGGAGGAGCCCCGGCCGCCGAACAACAGTGGACAGAAAGGTTTTCCCCCACAAGTGCGGACGGTGAACATGATATACGCAACCCACGTCCCCAAGAGGGAGCAGAAGCGTGTGCTAAGGGGTGTATACGCGATGGAGCCAGTCGCCCCAAAGTTCAACCCATGGTCCTCCTGCCCGATCACTTTTGATTGAAGGGACCACCTGTTGGGGAACGTAGTAATTTCAAAAAATTTCCTACGCACACGCAAGATCATGGAGATGCATAGCAACGAGGGGGAGAGTCTGATCTACGTACCCTTGTAGATCGCAACGGAAGCATTGACACAACGTAGAGGAAGTAGTCGTACGTCTTCTTCCCGGTCCGACCGATCCAAGCACCGTTACTCCGGCACCTCCGAGTTCTTAGCACACGTTCAGCTCGATGACGATCCTCGGGCTCCGATCCAGCAAAGCGTCGAGGAAGGGTTCCGTCAGCACGACGGCGTGGTGACGATCTTGATGTACTACCGATGCAGGGCTTCGCCTAAGCACTACAACGGTATGATCGAGGTGGAATTTGGTGGCAGGGGGCACCGCACACGGCTAAGGAACGATCTCAAGGATCAACTTGTGTGTCTAGAGGTGTCCCCTGCCCCCGTATATAAAGGATCCAAGGGGAGGGGCTGGCCGGCCAAGGAGGGAGGCGCAGGAGGAGTCCTACTCCTACCGGGAGTAGGCCTCCCCCCTCCAATCCTATTCCAACTAGGACTCCAAGGGGGAAAGAGAGAGAGAGGTGGCCGGCCACCTCTCCTAGTCCTAATAGGACTAGGGGAGGGGGGAGGCGCGCAGCCCTCCATGGCAGCCCCTTTCACCTTTCCACTAAGGCCCATGTAGGCCCATTTGGCTCCCGGGGGGTTCCGGTAACCCTCCCGGTATTCCGGTAAAATCCCGATTTCACCCGGAACACTTCCGGTGTCCAAACATAGGCTTCCAATATATCTATCTTTATGTCTCGACCATTTCGAGACTCCTCGTCATTTCCGTGATCACATCCGGGACTCCGAACAACCTTCGGTACATCAAAATGCATAAACTCATAATAACTGTCATCGTAACGTTAAGCGTGCGGACCCTATGGTTCGAGAACAATGTAGACATGACCGAGACACGTCTCCGGTCAATAACCAATAGCGGGACCTGGATGCCCATATTGGCTCCTACATATTCTACGAAGATCTTTATCGGTCAGACCGCATAACAACATACGTTGTTCCCTTTGTCATCGGTATGTTACTTGCCCGAGATTCGATCGTCGGTATCCAATACCTAGTTCAATCTCGTTACCGGCAAGTCTCTTTACTCGTTCCGTAATACATCATCTTGCAACTAACTCATTAGTTGTAATGCTTGCAAGGCTTAAGTGATGTGCATTACCGAGAGGGCCCAGAGATACCTCTCCGACAATCGGAGTGACAAATCCTAATCTCGAAATACGCCAACCCAACATCTACCTTTGGAGACACCTGTAATGCTCCTTTATAATCACCCAGTTACATTGTGACGTTTGGTAGCACCCAAAGTGTTCCTCTGGCAAACGGGAGTTGCATAATCTCATAGTCGTAGGAACATGTATAAGTCATGAAGAAAGCAATAGCAACATACTAAACGATCGGGTGCTAAGCTAATGGAATGGGTCATGTCAATCAGATCATTCAACTAATGATGTGACCTCGTTAATCAAATAACAACTCTTTTGTACATGGTTAGGAAACATAACCATCTTTGATTAACGAGCTAGTCAAGTAGAGGCATACTAGTGACACTCTGTTTGTCTATGTATTCACACATGTATTATGTTTCCGGTTAATACAATTCTAGCATGAATAATAAACATTTATCATGATATAAGGAAATAAATAATAACTTTATTATTGCCTCTAGGGCATATTTCCTTCAGTCTCCCACTTGCACTAGAGTCAATAATCTAGTTCACATCGCCATGTGATTTAATACCAGTAGTTCACATCACCATGTGATTAACACCCATAGTTCACATCGTCATGTGACCAACACTCAAAGGGTTTACTAGAGTCAGTAATCTAGTTCACATATCTATGTGATTAACACCCAAAGAATACTAAGGTGCGATCATGTTTTGCTTGTGAGATAATTTTAGTCAACGGGTCTGTCACATTCAGATCCGTAAGTATTTTGCAAGTTCTATGTCTACAATGCTCTACACGGAGCTACTCTAGCTAATTGCTCCCACTTTCAGTATGTATCCAGATTGAGACTTTAGATTCATCTGGATCAGTGTCAAAAACTTGCATCGACGTAACCCTTTACGACGAACCTTTTTGTCACGTCCATAATCGAGAAACATATCCTTATTTTACTAAGGATATTTCTGACCGCTGTCTAGTGATCTACTCCTAGATCACTATTGTACTCCCTTGCCAAATCAATGCAGGGCACACAATAGATCTGGTATACAGCATGACATACTTTATAGAACCTATGGCCAAGGCATAGGGAATGACTTTCATTCTCTTTCTATCTTCTGCCGTGGTCGGGCTTTGAGTCTTACTCAACTTCACACCTTGTAATACAGGCAAGAACTCTTTCTTTGACTGCTCCATTTTGAACTACTTCAAAATCTTGTCAAGGTATGTACTCATTGAAAAAACTTATCAAGCGTCTTGATCTATCTCTATAGATCTTGAAGCTCAATATGTAAGCAGCTTCACCGAAGTCTTTCTTTGAAAAACTCCTTTCAAACCCTCCTTTATGCTTTACAGAATAATTCTACATTATTTCTGATCAACAATATGTCATTCACATATACTTATCAGAAATGCTGTGGTGCTCCCACTCACTTTCTCGTAAATACAGGCTTCACCGCAAGTCTGTATAAAACTATATGCTTTGATCAACTTATCAAAGCGTATATTCCAACTCCGAGATGCTTGCACCAGTCCACAGATGGATCGCTGGAGCTTGCACATTTTGTTAGCACCTTTCGGATTGACAAAACCTTCTGGTTGCATCATATACAACTCTTCTTTAATAAATCCATTAAGGAATGCAGTTTTGTTTATCCGTTTGCCAGATTTCATAAAATGCGACAATTACTAACATGATTCGGACAGACTCAAGCATAGATACGAGTGAGAAGCTCTCATCGTAGTCAACACCTTGAACTTGTCGAAAAACTTTTGCGATAATTCTAGCTTTTGTAGATAGTAACACTACTATCAGCGTCCGTCTTCCTCTTGAAGATCCATTTATTCTCAATTGCTTACCGATCATCGAGCAAGTCAACCAAAGTCCAAACTTTGTTCTCATATATGGATCATATCTCAGATTTCATGGTCTCAAAGCATTTCGCGGAATCTGGGCTCATCATCGCTTCCTCATAGTTCGTAGGTTCGTCATGGTCAAGTAACATGACCTCCAGAACAGGATTACCGTACCACTCTGGTGCGGATCTCACTCTGGTTTACCTACGAGATTTGGTAGTAACTTGATCTGAAGTTATATGATCATCATCATTAGCTTCCTCACTAATTGGTGTAGTAGTCACAAGAACAGATTTTGTGATGAACTACTTTCCAATAAGGTAGAAGGTACAATTACCTTATCAAGTTTTCTACTTTCCTCCCACTCACTTCTTTTAAGAGAAACCCCTTCTCTAGAAAGGATCCATTATAAGCAACGAATGTCTTGCCTTAGGATCTGTGATAGAAGGTGTACCCAGCAGTCTCCTTTGGGTATCCTATGAAGACATATTTCTCCGATTTGGGTTTGAGCTTATCAGGATGAAACTTTTTCTCATAAGCATCGCAACCCCAAACTTCAAGAAACGACAACTTTGGTTTCTTGCCAAACCATAGTTCATAAGGCGTCATCTCGACGGATATAGATGGTGCCCCTTTTTTAACGTGAATGCAGCTGTCTCTAATGCATGACCCCAAAAACGATAGTGGTAAATCGGTAAGAAACATCATAGATTGCACTATATCCAATAAAGTACGGTTATGACGTCGGACACACCATTATGCTGTGGTGTTCCAGGTGGCGTGAGTAGTGAAACTATTTCACATTGTTTTAACTGAAGACCAAACTCGTAACTCAAATACTCTTTTCCACGATCAGATCGTAGAAACTTTATTTTCTTGTTACGATGATTTTCCACTTCACTCTGAAATTATATGAACTTTTCAAATGTATCAGACTTCTATTTCATTAAGTAGATATACTCATATCTGCTCAAATCATCTGTGAAGGTCAGAAAATAATGATACCCGTTGCAAGCCTTAAATATTCATCGGACCACATACATCAGTATGTATGATTTCCAAAAAATCTATTGCTTGGTCCATTGTTCCGGAGAACGGCGTTTTAGTCATCTTGCCCAAAAAGGCATGGTTCGCAAGCATCAAGTGATTCATAATCAAGTGATTCCGAAAGCCCATCAGCATGGAGTTTCTTCATGTGCTTTATACCAATATGACCTAAACGGCAGTGCCACAAATAAGTTGCACTATCATTATTAACTTTGCATCTTTTGGTTTCAATATTATGAATATGTGTATCACTACGATCGAGATCCAACGAACTTCTTTCATTGGGTGTATGACCATCGAAGGTTTTATTCATGTAAACAGAACAACAATTATTCTCTGACTTTAATGAATAACCGTATTGCAATAAACATGATCAAATCATATTCATGCTCAACGCAAAAACCAAATAGCATTTATTTAAGTTCAACACTAATCCCGAAAGTATAGGGGAGTGTGCGATGATGATCATATCAATCTTGGAACTACTTCCAACACACATCGTCACTTCACCCTTAACTAGTCTCTGTTTATTCTGCAACTCCTGTTTCGAGTTTACTACTCTTAGCAACTGAACCAATATCAAATACTGAGGGGTTGCTATAAACACTAGTAAAGCACACATCAATAACATGCATATCAAATATACTTTTGTTCACTTTGCCATCCTTCTTATCCGCCAAATACTTGGGGCAGTTCCGCTTCCAGTGACGAGTCCCTTTGCAGTAGAAGCACTTAGTCTCAGGCTTAGGACCAGACTTGGGCTTCTTCACTTGAGCAGCAACTTGCTTGCCGTTTCTTCTTGAAGTTCCCCTTCTTCCCTTTTGCCCTTTTCTTCAAACTAGTGGTCTTGTCAACCATCAACACTTGATGTTTTTCTTGATTTCTACCTTCATCGATTTCAGCATCACGAAGAGCTTGGGAATCGTTTCCGTTATCCCTTGCATATCATAGTTCATCACGAAGTTCTACTAACTTGGTGATGGTGACTAGAGAATTCTGTCAATCACTATCTTATCTGGAAGACTAACTCCCACTTGATTCAAGCGATTGTAGTACCCAGACAATCTGAGCACATGCTCACTAGTTGAGCGATTCTCCTCCATCTTTTAGCTATAGAACTTGTTGGAGACTTCATATCTCTCAACTCGGGTATTTGCTTGAAATATTAACTTCAACTCCTGGAACATCTCATATGGTCCATGACGTTCAAAACGTCTTTGAAGTCCCGATTCTAAGCCATTAAGCATGGTGCACTAAACTATCAAGTAGTCATCATATTGAGCTAGCCAAACGTTCATAACGTCTGCATCTGCTCCTGCAATAGGTCTGTCACCTAGCGGTGCATCAAGGACATAATTTTTCTGTGCAGCAATGAGGATAAACCTCAGATCACGGATCCAATCCGTATCATTGCTACTAACATCTTTCAACACAATTTTCTCTAGGAACATATCAAAATAAACATATGAAAGCAACAACGCGAGCTATTGATCTTCAACATAGATATGCTAATACTACCAGGACTAAGTTCATGATAAATTAAAGTTCAATTAATCATATTACTTAAGAACTCCCACTTAGATAGACATCCCTCTAATCCTCTAAGTGATCACGTGATCCAAATCAACTAAACCATAACCGATCATCATGTGAGATGGAGTAGTTTCCAATGGCGAACATCGTTATGTTGATCATATCTACTATATGATTCACGCTCGACCTTTCGGTCTCCGTGTTCCGAGGCCATATCTGCATATGCTAGGCTCGTCAAGTTTAACCTGAGTATTTTGCGTGTGCAAAACTGGCTTGCACCCGTTGTAGATGGACGTAGAGCTTATCATACCCGATCATCACGTGGTGTTTGGGCACGACGAACTTTGGCAACGGTGCATACTCAGGGAGAACACTTCTTGATAATTTAGTGAGAGATCATCTTATAATGCTACCGTCAATCAAAGCAAGATAAGATGCATAAAAGGATAAACATCACATGCAATCAATATAAGTGATATGATATGGCCATCATCATCTTGTGCTTGTGATCTCCCTCTCCGAAGCACCGTCATGATCACCATCGTCACCGGCGTGACACCTTGATCTCCATCGTAGCATCGTTGTCGTCTTGCCAATCTTATGCTTCCACGACTATCACTACCGCTTAGCAATAAAGTAAAGCATTACATCGCGATTGCATTGCATACAATAAAGCGACAACCATATGGCTCCTGCCAGTTGCCGATAACTTGATTACAAAACATGACCATCTCATACAATAAAATTTAGCATCATGCCTTGACCACATCACATCACATCATGCCCTGCAAAAACAAGTTAGACGTCCTCTACTTTGTTGTTGCATGTTTTACGTGGCTGCTACGGGCTTAAGCAAGAACTCATCTCACCTACGCATCAAAACCACAACGATAGTTTGTCAAATAGACTCCGTTTTAACCTTCTCAAGGACCGGGCGTAGCCACACTCGGTTCAACTAAAGTTGGAGAGACAGTCGCCCACAAGCCATCTATGTGCAAAGCACGTCGAGGGAACCGGTCTCGCGTAAGCGTACGCGTAAGGTTGGTCCGGGTCGTCTCGTCCAACAATACCGCTGAACCAAAGTATGACATGCTGGTAGGCAGTATGACTTGTATCGCCCACAACTCACTTGTGTTCTACTCGTGCAAATAACATCAAACCATAAAACCTGGGCTCGGATGCCACTGTTGGGGAACGTAGTAATTTCAAAAAATTTCCTACGCACACGCAAGATCATGGTGATGCATAGCAATGAGGGGAGAGTCTGATCTACGTACCCTTGTAGATCGCAACGGAAGCATTGACACAACGTAGAGGAAGTAGTCGTACGTCTTCTTCCCGGTCCGACCGATCCAAGCACCGTTACTCCGGCACCTCCGAGTTCTTAGCACACATTCAGCTCGATGACGATCCTCGGGCTCCGATCCAGCAAAGCGTCGAGGAAGGGTTCCGTCAGCACGACAGCATGGTGACGATCTTGATGTACTACCGACGCAGGGCTTCGCTTAAGCACTACAACGGTATGATCGAGGTGGAATTTGGTGGCAGGGGGCACCGCACACGGCTAAGGAACGATCTCAAGGATCAACTTGTGTGTCTAGAGGTGCCCTTGCCCCCGTATATAAAGGATCCAAGGGGAGGGGCTGGCCGGCCAAGGAGGGAGGCGCAGGAGGAGTCCTACTCCTACCGGGAGTAGGACTCCCCCCTCCAATCCTATTCCAACTAGGACTCCAAGGGGGAAAGAGAGAGAGAGAGGTGGCCGGCCACCTCTCCTAGTTCTAATAGGACTAGGGGAGGGTGGGAGGCGCGCAGCCCTCCATGGCAGCCCCTTTCACCTTTCCACTAAGGCCCATGTAGGCCCATTTGGCTCCCGGGGGGTTCCGGTAACCCTCCCGGTATTCCGGTAAAATCCCGATTTCACCCAGAACACTTCCGGTGTCCAAACATAGGCTTCCAATATATCAATCTTTATGTCTCGACCATTTTGAGACTCCTCGTCATGTCCGTGATCACATCCGGGACTCCGAACAACCTTCGGTACATCAAAATGCATAAACTCATAATAACTGTCATCGTAACGTTAAGCGTGCGGACCCTACGGTTCGAGAACAATGTAGACATGACCGAGACATGTCTCCGGTCAATAACCAATAGCGGGACCTGGATGCCCATATTGGCTCCTACATATTCTACGAAGATCTTTATCGGTCAGACCGCATAACAACATACGTTGTTCCCTTTGTCATCGGTATGTTACTTGCCCGAGATTCGATCGTCGGTATCCAATACCTAGTTCAATCTCGTTACCGGCAAGTCTCTTTACTCGTTCCGTAATACATCATCTTGCAACTAACTCATTAGTTGTAATGCTTGCAAGGCTTAAGTGATGTGCATTACCGAGAGGGCCCAGAGATACCTCTCCGACAATCGGAGTGACAAATCCTAATCTCGAAATACGCCAACCCAACATCTACCTTTGGAGACACCTGTAATGCTCCTTTATAATCACCCAGTTACGTTGTGACGTTTGGTAGCACCCAAAGTGTTCCTCTGGCAAACGGGAGTTGCATAATCTCATAGTCATAGGAACATGTATAAGTCATGAAGAAAGCAATAGCAACATACTAAACGATCGGGTGCTAAGCTAATGGAATGGGTCATGTCAATCAGATCATTCAACTAATGATGTGACCTCGTTAATCAAATAACAACTCTTTTGTACATGGTTAGGAAACATAACCATCTTTGATTAACGAGCTAGTCAAGTAGAGGCATACTAGTGACACTCTGTTTGTCTATGTATTCACACATGTATTATGTTTCCGGTTAATACAATTCTAGCATGAATAATAAACATTTATCATGATATAAGGAAATAAATAATAACTTTATTATTGCCTCTAGGGCATATTTCCTTCACCACCCCACTAGCATCCGTCATGGCGGATTCGCCGCACTGGTTCTAGACCCAATTATTGACTGATTTCACCTCACTAGGATCCTTATGGACGACGGCAGTAGCCTGAGCCTGCTTTATCAGGATACAGTGCGGAAAATGGGCATTGATCCCTCGAGGATTAAACCCACCAGAACGACCTTTAAAGGCGTCATACCAGGTGTAGAAGCCAACTGTACAGGCTCAGTTACACTTGAAGTAGTCTTCGGATCTCCGGATAATTTCCGAAGCGAGGAGTTAACCTTCGACATAGTCCCGTTCTGCAGTGGCTATCACGCACTGCTCGGGCGAACCGCATTTGCCAAATTCAATGCGGTGCCGCACTACGCATAGCTCAAGCTCAAGATGCCAGGCCCTCGAGGCGTCATCACTGTCAATGGAAACACCGAATGCTCTCTCTGAACGGAGGAGCATACGGCGGCTATCGCGGCGGAAGTACAAAGCATCCTCTCAAGGCAATTCTCTAGTCCGGCCATTAAACGTTTGGACACCGTCAAGCGCGCCTGGAGTAACCTACACCAAGACTGCCCGGCATGTTCCGAGCAAGCGTAGCAATGCGGCCCTAACCCCAGCCCTTGCAAACTTGCGAAACCAGTGTTGCGCGTACATAACTACGCTCTGGAAATACCATGGGAAAAAGGGGAGGGGCAAAATCACGGCACGCCTGAAACACGGCTTAAACCTCACTAGGGGCTGCCGACTTTTTCATTTTCTCTTACTTTCAGGACTCCACTCTTTGGAAGGCCTATCCGGCGGTACAATTGCCGCACAAACGATACAACCAGGGAAGCAGAAAGCTATGCCGCACTATGGAATTCTATGGTGGTCTCTATAACAAGCAGTATACCTGTTTCAAATACCATTCCACGACTCGCCCCTGGAAAGGGCATGTTAAATAGTCCCATTATTTTGCTTATTGCACTATTTGTATCGTTCTGCTTTGATCGCAGCTTTTTAAAATAAACAATGCATAGCTTCCGTCTATTATTGCATTACCTTTTTTTACGAATATATGTTCATTAATGACAAGTTGCACCCGTACACTTTGGTACAGCCAATACGCCAGGGGCTTAAGTACCCCACAATACGGTGTGAGAAGTCCGAACACTTTCACAAGTGCGGCACCCCGAACTTATAGCATTATATGCATCTGCTCCGAATCATGTCTTGGGTCAATAGTTGGGTTTGCCCGGCTCCTATGTTTTGGTAGCTTACATTCCGTTATATCGGCTCAGGTAGCACTAGGAGAACTACTGCGATTGTGCCCTAGTTGAGCTGGGCTAAGCACCTCAGTAGAGAAAGCTAAAACTGACCGTCATGATGAGGCGAGAGTTGGTCGCTGTTCAAGAGGTTTTCGAGTCCCTAAAGGCCTATGCTGCTTAGAGCGAGGAGTCGGCTTTGTTCGGCCTAGGCGTGGATAGCGCCCCGAACTCGGTCTTCCGAACACTAGGGGCTTCGCCGAAATTTAAAATTATAGAATTCTATGGCTAAGTGAGAGTGTTCAAGCATTATAGTCCGATTGCCTTGTTCGTTGTGTTGAGCGCCTCCCTCGAAGGACCCAAGAATGGGAAAAAGAGCGCTCATGTTTATCCCGAACACCCCAGCACTCTTGGCATGGGGGCAGAAGCCGACGACTCGCCATCTCTCAAATTTGATAAACGGCCGCACAAAAGGTAATATTTTAAATTCAAAAGCATTGCTTAGCGCATACGAACAAGTTTTCAGCGTACAAGATCACAAATGTGAGTTTACTCAAAAATTACATCTTTGGAGCATTCATCCGCTATAAGGCGGGCACCCTTCAGGACGCCCTCATAATACGCTTCCGGGACGCGATGCTCCTTGCCCGGCGGCGACCCATCCTTCACCAGCTTCTCCGCATCCATCTTGCCCCAATGCACTTTCGCACGGGCAAGCGCCCTACGGGCACCTTTGATGCAGACGAAGCGCTTGATTACTTCAAGCCATGGACAGGCATCCACCAGCCGCCTCACCAGCCCGAAGTAGCTCCCAGGCAGAGCCTCTCCAGGCCAAAGCCGAACTACGAGGCCCTTTATGGCCTGTTCGGCCACCTTGTGGAGCTCGACCATTTGCTTCAGCTGGTCGCTTAGAGGCACCAGGTGTCCGGCCTCAGCATACTGAGACCAGAACACCTTCTCCGTCGAGCTCCCCTCCTCGGCTCGGTAGTAGGCGGCGGCATCAGACGCACTGCGGGGCAAATCTGCGAATGCTCCTCGAGAGCTCCGGACTCGGGTAAGTAACAAGTAATTCACTTTCACGTGCTTGCTTTGCATAATGAATGCCTTACCCGCCGCTATCTTCTTCATCGCGTCAATTTCTTTGAGGGCTTTCTGGGCTTCGGCCTGGGCAGACTTTGCGATTTTTAGGGCTGCCGCAAGCTCGGACGCTTGCGTCTTTGAGTCAAGCTCCAAACTCTCGTGTTTTTTCACGAGAGCCTGGAGCTCTTTCTACACCTCCTCCACCCGCGCCTCCTACTTCTCTCTCTCCGTGCGCTCTGCGGCTGCTCTGTTTTCGGCCTCGGATAGCGCTTGCTTAAGGGTTGCCACCTCGATCGTGGCCCCTATAATAGCACGTTGATCCTGTCATTTTTTGCAACCACATCTTCTCTATATAATTGTGCAAGGTATTACTTACCTTCCTTCTCCTCGAGTTGCCTCTTGGCATGGCCGAGCTCGTTCTTGGACCGCGCGAGGTTTTGCTTCAGCGTATCCACCTCCGCAGTTAGTGCGGCGGAGGCCAGCAGCGAAGCCTGCATATGCATATTGACTTGATTATGTTAGACTCCTGTGAATGTTATTAGATCCTCTATTCGGCTTTTCTTTCCGAACGCCGAACAGAGCATCAAGGGCTACTGCCTATGCAGTAATATTTTTATTCTTTACTTACCTCAAAGCCTGTTACAAGGCTGGCACATGCTTCAGTCAGTCCGCTCTTGACGGACTGAACCTTCTCGATCACCGCACTCATAATAGTGCGGTGCTCCTCGTCGATGGAGGCGCCTTTAAGCACCTCCAACAAATAGTCTGGTGCCTCCGGTTGAACGGAGGTCACCGGCTCGGTAGGCTTGCCCCTCTTGGAAGGAGGCTGCCTACCAGAGTCCGGAACCGTTGAAGGTTCCGGCACGGTGCCCTTGGGGGTTCTATCCCCTCTACGCCTGGAGTCCGGGAGGTCGCCTTGCGAAGCCTCCGAGACCACCTCCTCCTGGCTTGGAACCTGTTGGGACGCCACCTCGGCGTCGTCCGTAGGGTGGGGGGAGGAAGCCGTCGGAAGTGAATTCACATCCGACGAATCCAGGGAGCCGCTCGACGACTCATCGAGCCTGGCCTTGGGTGGACTGCATAAACATGTTCGACATAAGGAAAAGTTGTGCAATGGAGGAATACTATGAATCACTCTGGTATCCGGACACTTACGATCTCGCCAGGGGCTTGGCCCTATGCGGCCACTCCTCTTCACCATCATCGGCGTTGGTGGGGCCGTCCGGAGGAAGGGTTTTCCCCTTCTTGGACCCTTCGGCCTCCCCTGTTGGGGCGGCCTTCCTTTTCTTCTCTTCCCCCGCTGGAGGGGGAGAGGTCTCTTCTTCATGGGAGGAGTGTGTCTTGGAGTCGTCGGATGATGAATCCGACGCCCCCAGGCGCCGGGCACTCTTTCGAGTCCCCATGGCCTTCTTCTTGGCCTTCTTCTCTGGCACCACATAGGGTGCCGGAACCAGCAGCTTCGCCAAGCGAGCGTCCGCTCGGCCTTCGGGCAAAGGAGCCGAACAGTTGATCTGTCCGGACGTCTCCTGCCAATCCTGTCAAAGGTAAGGGAGCTTAGATCCTGCATAGAGTCAAACTATGAAGAACTAATACCCTATAAAAGGAAAAAACAGCTTACCGCACGAGCGCGACGCTGCATGCTGAATCCGCGATCCTCAGTAGCGGATGCGGGGGCATCGGCGCCCTTGAAAAGCACCTTCCAGGCATCTTCGTACATCATGTCGAAGAGCCTGCTCAGAGTTCGGTGCTGCACCGGGTCGAACTCCCATAGGTTGAAAGCCCGTTGTTGACACGGGAGGATCTGGCGGATGAGCATAACCTAGACTACGTTGACAAGTTTGAGCTTCTTGTCCACCAGGGTTTGGACGCATGTTTGGAGTCTGGTCAGCTGTCCTTCTTTACCCCACGACAGGCCCGTCTCTTTCCAGGAGGTGAGCCACGTAGGGGGTCCGGATCGGAACTCGGGGGCTATGACCCATTCAGGGTCACGCGACTCGGTTATGTAAAACCACCCCAATTGCCACCCCTCTAGGGACTCCACGAAGGAGCCCTCGGGCCATAGGACGTTGGGCATCTTGCCCACCATGGCGCCTTCGCACTCCGCCTGAGTGCCGCGCACCACCTTCGGCTTGACGTTGAAAGTCTTGAGCCATAGGCGGAAATGGGGGCGGATGCAGAAGAAAGCCTCGCACACGACGATAAACGCCAAGATATCGAGGACAAAGTTCGGGGCCAGATCGTGGAAATCCAGGCCATAGTAGAACATGAGCTCCCGGACAAATGGGTGGAGAGGGAAGCCCAGTCTGCGGAGGAAATGGGGGAGGAACACCACCCTCTCATGGGGCCTAGGGGTGGGGATGAGCTGCCCCTCTTCGGGAAGCCGGTGCATAATGTCGTTAGACAAGTATCTGGCCTTCCTCAGTTTTTTGATGTGTCCCTCCGTGACGGAGGAGACCATCCACTTGCCTCCCGCTCCGGACATGGCTGGAGAAGGTTGAGGTGGGGTGTGCGGACTTGGGCGCTGGAGCTCGAGTGCGCAGAAATGGATAGGCAAAGGAGGAAGAAGGCGTGGATGAAAAGGTGGATCCTTATCCCCTTATATGGGCGGACACGACTATGCGCCCCCACCAGCCTGGTAAAACTCGCTTATCTCCCAAGCGCCATAGTCAATGGCGTGGTTGGGTTACCCACACCCGTATTGATGATAATCCCAGAATAAGGGGACACGATCTCTGCTTTAACAAGATGTGCCAAGGAAACTGCCTCGCTAAACATGCTGAGGTGGGACAGTAAAACGATTCGAATAAAGGCTTGGCCGTGGTGTGATGTCACGCTACGGAATACGTCAGCAGATTAGATTTGTGTAAATATTATTCTCTCTATGGCAATATGTGGAAACTTATTTTGCAGAGCCAGACACTACCTTTGTGTTCAAAATCTTCTATGAAGTACTTGGAGGAGGAACCGGCTATCATGATATAGGGAAATAAATAATAACTTTATTATTGCCTCAAGGGCATATTTCCTTCAGTCTCCCACTTGCACTAGAGTCAACATTCTAGTTCACATCGCCATGTGATTTAATACCAGTAGTTCACATCACCATGTGATTAACACCCATAGTTCACATCGACATGTGACCAACAACCAAAGGGTTTACTAGAGTCAATAATCTAGTTCACATCGCTATGTGATTAACACCCAAAGAGTACTAAGGTGTGATCATGTTTTGCTTGTGAGAGAAGTTTAGCCAATGGGTCTGCCACATTCAGATCCATAAGTATTTTGCAAATTTCTATGTCAACAGTGCTATGCACGGAGCTACTCTAGCTAATTGCTCCCACTTTCAATATGTATCCAGATTGAGATTTAGAGTCATCTGGATCAGTGTCAAAATTTGCATCGATGTAACCCTTTATGACGAACCTTTTTGTCACCTCCATAATCGAGAAACATATCCTTATTCCACTAAGGATAATTTTGACCACTGTCCAGCGATCTACTCCTAGATCACTATTGTTCTCCCTTTCCAAAAATAGTGTAGGGTATACAATAGATCTAGTACACAGCATGGCATATTTTATAGAACCTATGGCCAAGGCATAGGGAATGACTTTCATTCTCTTTCTATCTTCTGCCGTGGTCGGGCTTTGAGTCTTACTCAGTTTCACACCTTGTAACACAAGCAAGAACTCTTTCTTTGACTATTCCATTTTGAACTACTTCAAAATCTTGTCAAGGTATGTACTCATTGAAAAACTTATCAAGCGTCTTGATCTATATAGATCTTGATGCTCAATATGTAAGCAGCTTCACCGAGGTCTTTCTTTGAAAAACTCCTTTCAAACACTCCTTTATGCTTTACAGAATAATTCTACATTATCTCTTATCAACAATATGTCATTCACATATACTTATCAGAAATGTTGTAGTGCTCCCACTCACTTTCTTGTAAATACAGGCTTCCCCTCAAGTCTGTATAAAACTATAAGCTTTGATCAACTTATCAAAGCGTATATTCCAACTGTGAGATGTTTGCACCTGTCCATAGATGGATCGCTGGAGCTTGCATATTTTGTTAGCACCTTTAGGATTGACAAAACCTTCTGGTTGCATCATATACAACTCTTCTTTAATAAATCCATTAAGGAATGCAGTTTTGTTTATCCATTTGCCAGATTTCATAAAATGCGGCAATTGCTAACATGATTCGGACGGACTTAAGCATAGATACGAGTGAGAAACTCTCATCGTAGTCAATACCTTGAACTTGTCGAAAACCTTTTGCGACAATTTTAGCTTTGTAGATAGTAATACTACTATCAGCGTCCGTCTTCCTCTTGAAGATCCATTTAATCTCAATGGCTCGCCAATCATTGGGCAAGTCAATCAAAGTCCATACTTTGTTCTCATACATGGATCTCATCTCATATTTCATGGCCTCAAGCCATTTCGCGGAATCTGGGCTCATCATCTCTTCCTCATAGTTTGTAGGTTCGTCATGGTCAAGTAACATGACCTCCAGAACAGGATTACCATACCACTCTGGTGCGGATCTCACTCTGGTTTACCTACGAGGTTCGGTAGTAACTTGATCTGAAGTTACATGATCATCATCATTAGCTTCCTCACTAATTGGTGTAGTAGTCACAGGAACAGATTTGTATGATGAACTACTTTCCAATAAGGGAGCAGGTACAATTACTTCATCAAGTTCTACTTTCCTCCCACTCACTTCTTTCGAGAGAAACTCCTTCTCTAGAAAGGATCCATTCTCAGCAATGAATATCTTGCCTTCGGATCTGTGATAGAAGGTGTACCCAACATTTTCTTTTGGGTATCCTATGAAGACGCACTTCTCCGATTTGGGTTTGAGCTTATCAGGTTGAAACTTTTTCACATAAGCATTGCAACCTCAAACTTTAAGAAACGACAGCTTAGGTTTCTTGCCAAACCATAGTTCATATGGTGTCGTCTCGACGGATTTAGATGGTGCCCTATTTAACGTGAATGTAGCTGTCTCTAATGCATAACCCCAAAATGATAGTGGTAAATCGTTAAGAGAAATCATAGATCGCACCATATCTAATAAAGTACGGTTACGACGTTCAGACACACCATTACGCTGTGGTGTTCCATGTGGCATGAGTTTTGTGAAACTATTCCACATTGTTTTAATTGAAGGCCAAACTCGTAACTCAAATATTCGCCTCTGCGATCAGATCGTAGAAACTTCATTTTCTTGTTACGATGATTTTCCACTTCACTCTAAAATTATTTGAACTTTTCAAATGTTTCAGACTTACGTTTCTTCAAGTAGATATACCCATATCTGCTCAAATAATCTGTGAAGGTCAGAAAAATAACGATACACGCCGCGAGCCTCAACACTCATCGGACCTCATACATCAGTATGTATTATATCCAATAAGTCAGTTGCTCGCTCCATTGTTCTAGAGAATGGAGTCTTAGTCATCTTTGCCCATGAGGCATGGTTCGCAAGCATCAACTGATTCATAATCAAGTGATTCCAAAAGGCCATCAACATGGATTTTCTTCATGCGCTTTACACCAATATGACCTAAACGGCAGTGCCACAAATAAGTTGCACTATCATTATTAACTTTGCCTCTTTTGGCTTCAATATTATGAATATGTGTATCACTACGATCGAGATTAAACAAACCATTTTCATTGGGTGCATAACCATAGAAGGTTTTATTCATGTAAATAGAATAACAATTATTCTCTAACTTAAATGAATAACCATACTGCAATAAACATGATCAAATCATATTCATGCTCAACACAAACACCTAATAACACTTATTTAGGTTCAACACTAATCCCGAAAGTGTAGGGAGTGTACGATGATGATCATATCAATCTTAGAACCACTTCCAACACACATCGTCACTTCACCCTTAACTAGTCCTTGTTCATTTTGCAACTCCCATTTCGAGTTACAACTCTTAGCAACTAAACCAGTATCAAATACTGAGGGGTTGCTATAAACACTAGTAAAGTACACATCAATAACATGTATATCAAATATAGAATTTGCTCACTTTGCCATCCTTCTTATCCGCCAAATACTTGGGGCAGTTCCGCTTCTAGTGACTAGTCCCTTTGCACTAGAAGCACTTAGTATCATGCTTAGGTCCAGACTTGGGCTTCTTCACTTGAGTAGCAACTTGCTTGCTGTTCTTCTTGAAATTCCCTTTCTTTCCCTTTGCCCTTTTCTTGAAACTAGTGGTCTTGTTAACCATCAACACTTGATGCTCTTTCTTGATTTCTACCTTTATCGATTTCATCATAATGAAAAGCTCGGGAATCGTTTTCGTCATCCCTTGCATACTATAGTTCATCACGAAGTTCTACTAACTTGGTGATTGTGACTAGAGAATTCTGTCAGTCACTAGTTTATCTGGAAGATTAACTCTCACTTGATTCAAGCGATTGTAGTACCCAGACAATCTGAGCACATGCTCACTGCTTGAGCTATTCTCCTCCATCTTTTAGCTATAGAACTTGTTGGAGACTTCATATCTCTCAACTCGGGTATTTGCTTGAAATATTAACTTCAACTCCTGGAACATCTCATATGGTCCATGACATTCAAAACGTCTTTGAAGTCCTGATTCTAAGCCGTTTAAGCATGGTGCACTAAACTATCAAGTAGTCATCATATTGAGCTAGCCAAACATTCATAACATCTGCATCTGCTCCTGCAATAGGTTTGTCACCTAGCGGTGTATCAAGGACATAATTATTCTGTGCAGCAATGAGGATAAACCTCAGATCACGGATCCAATCCGCATCATTGCTACTAACATCTTTCAACTTAGTTTTATCTAGGAACATATCAAAAATAAAACAGGGGAGCTAAACGCGAGCTATTGATCTACAACATAGATATGCTAATACTACCAAGACTAAGTTCATGATAAATTTAAGTTCAATTAATCATATTACTTGAGAACTCCCACTTAGATAGACATCCCTCTAATCCTCTAAGTGATCACGTGATCCATATCAACTAAACCATGTCCGATCATCACGTGAGATGGAGTAGTTTCAATGGTGAACATCACTATGTTGATCATATCTACTATATGATTCACGCTCGACCTTTCGGTCTCAGTGTTCCGAGGCCATATCTGTTATATGCTAGGCTCGTCAAGTTTAACCTGAGTATTCCGTGTGTGCAACTGTTTTGCACCCGTTGTATTTGAACGTAGAGCCCATCACACCTGATCATCACGTGGTGTCTCAGCATGAAGAACTTTCGCAACGGTGCATGATACGTCTCCAACGTATCTATAATTTTTGATTGCTCCATGCTATATTATCTATTGTTTTAGACATTTTTGGGCTTTATTATCCACTTTTATATTATTTTTGGGACTAACCTATTAATCGGAGGCCCATCCTAGAATTGCTGTTTTTTTGCCTGTTTTGGGGTTTCGAAGAAAAGGAATATCAAACGGAGTCCAAACGGAATGAAACCTTCGGGAACATGATTTTCTCAACAGATAAGACCCATGAGACTTGGACCCTATGCCAAGGTACGTAACAGGAGGCCACGAGGTAGGGGGCGCGCCCTACCCTACCAGGTGCGCCCCCACCCTCGTGGGCCCCCTGTTGCTCCACCGACGTACTTCCTCCTCCTATATATATCCACGTACCCCCAAACGATCAGAACAGGAGCCAAAACCCTAATTCCACCGCCTTAACTTTCTGTATCCACGAGATCCCATCTTGGGGCCTGTTCCGGAGCTCCGTCGGAGGGGGCATCAATCACGGAGGGCTTCTACATCAACACCATAGCCCCTCTGATGAAGTGTGAGTAGTTCACCTCAGACCTACGGGTCCATAGCTAGTAGCTAGATGGCTTCTTCTCTCTTTTTGGATCTCGATACAATGTTCTCCCCCTCTCTTGTGGAGATCTATTTGATGTAATCTTCTTTTTGCGGTGTGTTTGTTGAGACCGATGAATTGTGGGTTTATGATCAAGTCTATCTATGAACAATATTCGAATCTTCTCTGAATTCTTTTATGTATGATTGGTTATCTTTGCAAGTCTCTTCGAATTATCAGTTTGGTTTGGCCTACTAGATTGATCTTTCTTGCAATAGGAGAAGTGCTTAGCTTTGGGTTCAATCTTGCGGTGTCCTTTCTCGGTGACAGTAAAGGCAGAAAGGCACGTATTGTATTGTTGCCATCGAGGATAACAAGATGGGGTTTTCTTCATATTGCATGAGTCTATCCCTCTAGATCATGTCATCTTGCTTAAGGCGTTACTCTGTTTTTAACTTAATACTCTAGATGCATGCTGGATAGCGGTCGATGAGTGGAGTAATAGTAGTAGATGCAGGCAGGAGTCGGTCTACTTCTCTCGGACGTGATGCCTATATACATGATCATGCTTAGATATTCTCATAATGATGCTCAATTCTGTCAATTGCTCAATAGTAATTTGTTCACCCACCGTAGAATACTTATGCTCTCGAGAGAAGCCACTAGTGAAACCTATGGCCCCCGGGTCTATCTTTATCATATTGTTCTCCTACTACTTTGATACTACTTTGCCTTTATTTTACTTTGCATCTTTATCATAAAAATACCAAAAATATTATCTTTATCATATCTATCAGATCTCACTCTCGTAAGTGGCCTCATAGGGATTGACAACCCCTATTTGCGTTGGTTGCGAGGATTTATTTGTTTTGTGCAGGTACGAGGGACTCGCGCATAGCCTCCTACTGGATTGATACCTTGGTTCTCAAAAACTGAGGGAAATACTTATGCTACTTTGCTGCATCATCCCTTCCTCTTCGGGGAAAACCAACGCAGTGCTCAAGAGGTAGCAGTGCATACTCAGGGAGAACACTTGTACCTTGATAATTAGTGAGAGATCATCTTATAAAGCTACCATCGAACTAAGCAAAATAAGATGTATAAAAGATAAACATCACATGCAATCAAAATATGTGACATGATATGGCCATCATCATCTTGTGCCTTTGATCTCCATCTCCAAAGCATCGTCATGATTTCCATCGTCACCGGCATGACACCATGATCTCCATCATCTTGATCTATATCAATGTGTTGTCACATGGTCGTCTCGCCAACTTTTGCTCTTGCAACTATTGCTATCGCATAGCGATAAAGTAAAGCAATTATTTGGTGCTTGCATCTTATGCAATAAAGAGATAACCATAAGGCTTCTGCCAGTTGCCGATAACTTCAACAAAACATGACCATCTTATACAACAACTTATATCTCATCACGTCTTCACCATATCACATCACAACATGCCCTGCAAAAACAAGTTAGACGTCCTCTACTTTGTTGTTGCAAGTTTTACATGGCTGCTACGGGCTGAGCAAGAACCGTTCTTACCTATGCATCAAAACCACAACGATAGTTTGTCAAGTTAGTGTTGTTTTAACCTTCTCAAGGACCGGGCGTAGCCACACTCGGTTCAACTAAAGTTGGAGAAACTGACACCCGCTAGTCACCTGTGTGCATAGCACGGCGGTAAAGCCAGTCTCGCGTAAGCGTAAGCGTAATGTCGGTTCGGGTCGCTTCATCCAACAATACCGCCGAACCAAAGTGTGACATGCTGGTAAGCAGTATGACTTATATCGCCCACAACTCTCTTGTGTTCTACTCGTGCATATTACATCAATGCATAAAATCTGGCTCGGATGCCACTGTTGGGGAACGTCGTAATTTCAAAAATTTCCTACGCACATGCAAGATCATGGTGATGCATAGCAACGAGGGGGGAGAGTGTGTCCATGTATCCTCATAGACCGAAAGCGGAAGCATTAGCACAACGCAGTTGATGTAGTCATACGTCTTCACGATCCGACCGATCCAAGTACCGAACGTACGGCACCTCCGAGTTCAGCACATGTTCAGCTCGATGACGTCCCATGAACTCCAATCCAGCAGAGCTTCGAGGGAGAGTTCCGTCAGCATGACGGTGTGATGACGGTGATGATGATGCTACCGACGTAGGGCTTCGCCTAAGCACCGCTATGATATGATCGAGGTGAATGATGGTGGAGGGCGGCACCGCACACGGCTAGGAGAGATCAACAGATCAACTTGTGTGTCTAGAGGTGCCCCCTGCCCCCGTATATAAAGGAGGGAAGGAGAGGCCGGCCCTAGAGGGGGCGCGCCAAGTGTGGGGAGTCCTACTAGGACTCCCAAGTCTTAGTAGGATTCCCCTTTCCTTTCCGGAGTAGGAGAGAAGGAAAGAGGGGGAGAGGGAAAGGAAAAGGGGGATGCACCCCTTGTCCAACTCGGACCAGAGGGAGGGCGCGCGCCTCCTTCCTTTTGGCCTCTCTCCTCTATTCCCGTATGGCCCAATAAGGCCCAATACTTCTCCCGGTGAATTCCCGTAACTCCCCGGTACTCCGAAAATACCCGAATCACTCGGAACCTTTCCGATGTCCGAATATAGTCGTCCAATATATCAAGCTTTATGTCTCGACCATTTTGAGACTCCTCATCATGTCCCCGATCTCATCCGGGACTCCGAAATACCTTCGGTACATCAAATCACATGAACTCATAATATAATCGTCACCGAAACTTTAACCGTGGGGAACCTACGGGTTCGAGAACTATGTAGACATGACAGAGACATGTCTCCGGACAATAACAAATAGCGGAACCTGGATGCTCATATTGGCTCCCACATATTCTACGAAGATTGAGGGAGTCCTGGATTGGGGGGTCTCCGGACAGCCGGACTATATCCTTTGCCCAGATTGTTGGATTATGAAGATACAAGATTGAAGACTTCGTCCCGTGTCCGAATAGGACTCTACTTGGCGTGGAAGGCAAGCTAGGCAGTACGGATATGGATATCCCCTCCTCTGTAACCGACCTTGTGTAACCCTAGCCCCCTCCGGTGTCTATATAAACCGAAGGGTTTTAGTCCGTAGGACAAGATACAATCATACCATAGGCTAGCTTCTAGGGTTTAGCCTCTCCGATCTCGTGGTAGATCAACTCTTGTAATACTCATATCATCAAGAATAAATCAAGCAGGACGTAGGGTTTTACCTCCATCAAGAGGGCCCGAACCTGGGTAAAACATCGTGTCCCCTGCCTCCTGTTACCATCCGCCTTAGACGCACAGTTCGGGACCCCCTACCTGAGATCCGCCGGTTTTGACACCGACATTGGTGCTTTCATTGAGAGTTCCTCTGTGTCGTCGCCGTTAGGCTTGATGGCTCCTACGATCATCGATAGTGATGCATTCCAGCATGCGACTTTTCTCCCCGGATAGATCTTTGTGTTCGGCGGCTTCGCACTGCGGGCCAACTTGCTTGGCCATCTGGAGCAGATCGAAAGTTACGCCCCTGGCCACCAGGTCAGGTTTGGAAGCTTAAACTACACGACCGATATCCGCGGAGACTTGATCTTCGACGGATTCGAGCCCCTGCCTTGTGCGCCACGCGGTCACGATGAGTGCGATTTAGCTCTACCATCGGACAGTGTTCAAGAAATCGCACCGGCGGCTACTCCGACCCTTAATTCGGAGCCAGTTGCGCCATCCATGGATGGGTGGATAGACCCTGCCACGGAGGCCGTATCCTCAGCGGCGAGCGAGCCGAATATCGACCTTACCCTTCACGAGAGCCGTGTTGCCAAACTGCCGGATCCTTCTCCGGCCACGGACTCCGAACCGCCTGCGCCCATTCCTGTCGAATCCGATTTGGCGCCGATCATGGAGTTTACCTCCGCGGATATTTTTCAGCACTCGCCCTTCGGCAACATACTGAACTCATTAAGGTCTCTCTCCTTGTTAGGAGGATCCTGGCCGAACTATGTCCGACAGGATTGGGATGCGGATGACGAAGAAATTTGCCGCCCACCCACCACCCACTTGGTAGCCACTGTCGATGACTTAACCGACATGCTCGACTTCGACTCCGAAGACATCGATGGTATGGACGACGATGCGGGAGGCGAAGAGGAACCACTGCCCACAGGGCATTGGATAGCCACCTCATCATATGACATATACATGGTGGACACACCCAAAGAAGGCAATGGCGACGGGACAGCGGAGGATGACCCCTCCAAGAAGCAACCCAAGCGCCGGCGTCAGCGGCGCCGTTCTAAGTCCCACCAAGGAAAAAGCAGTGATACCGGCACCGGAGATAATAGCACTCCGGACAGTGCCGAAGACAACAACAATCCCCTCCAACAAGATTTAGAGCAGGAGGATGGAGAAGCCAGCCCTCCTGAGAGAGCGGCAGATGGAGAGGCGGATGATGATAATTACATGCCTCCCTCCAAAGACAAGGCAAGCCTCGACGATGACGAATTCGTCGTGCCAAAGGATCCCGTCGAACAAGAGCGCTTGAAGCGCCGGCTTATAGCCACGGCAAATAGCCTTAAGAAAAAGCAGCAGCAGCTTCAAGCTGATCAAGATCTGCTAGCTGGCAGATGGACTGAAGTCCTGGCGGCCGAGGAATATAAACTCGAGTGCAAAGTGTAGGTTGCTACCCCAACTGGAGGAGGAAGCACCGAAACCTACATCCCCGACGTATGACGCGGCTGATCGGCCACCTCGTGGCCGCGACAGAGAGGCATTCCAGCCAAAAGCTCAGCCCGCACCCCGACACCATTCAAATAAAAAGGCATGGGGAAATACGCTAGACCTATGAGACGTATTGGAGGACAAAGCAAAACATGCAAGATCGATCTATGGATCACGAGGGTACGCCACTATGCGAGACAATAATCGTCACGCCGGATACAGTAAAAGTAAGTCCGGCCGGGCCGAACACAGCGGGCAAGACTCATTTGAGTTGCGTCATGATATAGCCCAGTACAGAGGCGCCGCACACCCCTTATGCTTCAGAGACGAAGTAATGGATCATCAAATCCCAGAGGGTTTCAAAACCGTAAATATAGAATCATACGACGGCACAATAGATCCTGTGGTATGGATCGAGGATTTCCTCCTGCACATCCACATGGCCCGCGGTGATGACCTACACGTCATCAAATACCTCCCACTCAAACTCAAAGGACCAGCTCGGCATTGGCTCAACAGCTTGCCAGCAGAGTCCATTGGCTGTTGGGAAGATCTGGAAGCCGCATTCCTCGACAACTTTCAGGGCACTTATGTGCGCCCACCAGATGCCGATGACTTGAGCCACATAATTCAGTAGCCAAAGGAATCGGCCAGGCAATTCTGGACACGGTTCCTTACAAAGAAAAATCAAATTGTCGACTGTCCGGATGCAGAGGCCCTAGCAGCTTTTAAGCACAACATCCGCGATGAATGGCTCGCCCGGCACCTTGGCCAGGAAAAGCCGAAATCTATGGCAGCCCTCACGACACTCATGACCCGCTTTTGTGCGGGAGAAGACAACTGGTTGGCTCGCAGCAATAACATATCAAAGAACCATGGTACTTCGGATACCAAGGATGGCAATGACAGGTCACGTCGCAACAAACATAAGCGCTGCATTAACAACGACAATACCGAGGATACGACAGTCAATGCCGGATTCAAAGGCTGTAAACCCGGTCAGCGGAAAAAGCCATTCAAAAGAAGCACTCTGGGCCCGTCCAGTTTGGACCGTATACTCGATCGCTCGTGCCGAATACACGGCACCCCCGACAAGCCAGCCAACCACACCAACAGGGATTGTTGGGTGTTCAAGCAGGCCGACAAGTTAAATGCCAAAAACAAAGATAAGGGGTCACATAGCGATGACGAGGAGGAGCCCCGGCAGCCGAACACCAGAGGACAGAAGAGGTTCCCCCCACAAGTGCGGACGGTGAACATGATATACGCAACCCACATCCCCAAGAGGGAGCGGAAGCATGCGCTTAGGGACGTATATGCGTTGGAGACAGTCGCCCCAAAGTTCAACCCATGGTCCTCCTGTCCGATCACCTTCGACCGCAGGGACCACCCCACTAGTATCCATCATGGCGGATTCACCGCATTGGTCCTACACCCAATCATTGACGGATTTCACCTCACTCGAGTCCTTATGGATGGCGGCAGCAGCCTGAACCTGCTTTATCAGGACACAGTGCGCAAAATGGGTGTAGACCCCTCAAGGATCAAACCCACAAAAAAGACCTTTAAAGGCATCATACCAGGTGTAGAGGCCCATTGCACAGGCTCAGTCACATTGGAAGTGATCTTCGGATCTCCGGATAACTTCCGAAGCGAAGAGTTAATCTTCGACATAGTCCCGTTCCGCAGTGGCTACCATGCACTGCTCGGGCAAACCGCATTTGCGAGATTCAATGTGGTACCGCATTATGCATATCTCAAGCGCAAGATGCCAGGACCTCGGGGGGTCATCACAGTAAATGGAAACACAGAGCGCTCTCTCCGCACGGAGGAGCACAGTGTGGCCCTCGCAGCAGAAGCACAAAGCAGCCTCTTAAGGCAATCTACTAGTTCGGCGATTAAGGACCCGGACACCTTCAAGCGCGCCTGGAGTAATCAGCAACAGGACCGCCTGGCACATTCCGAGCTCGCATAGCAATGCGGCCCCCACCCCGGTCCCAGCCAAACGGCGAAGTCCGTGCCACGCGTACATAATTACGCATTAAAAATACCATGGGCACAGGTGGAAAGGGGGGCACGACTACGTCACGCTCCAAGATGCGGCTTAAACCGCACTAGGGGTTTCCCGCTTTGTTATTTTTCTCTTTCAGGACGTTAATCTCTAGAAACCCTGTCTGGCAGGATGATTGCCGAACACATGATGCAGCAACCAAGGAGGCAGAAAGCTAAGTCACACCACGAAACTCCCATGTGGATTACGATAACGAGTGAAATACTTGCTTTAATACTATTCCTCAGGTTGCCCTTGGAAGGGACATGTCAAATAGTCCTACTTTTTGCTTATTGCACTACTTGTATCATTCTGCTTTAACGCACCTTTTTGAATAAACAATGCATAGCATTAAGACTATTATTGCATTCTTCCTTTGTATATACAGCCGGTCTATTCTCATAACATTATGAGAATAATATTCTCATAACACTTCTGAACTGCATTGAAAAACTGCATTGGAAAGCTATGTGCACTGCTTCCTTCTTCTGTTGCGAACCACATAGAGGTGCAGCAGGAAACCTTCATGGAGTAGCGTTTTTGGCTAGTTTGATCGATTTCTATTGGTTTATTTGTGTGTGCGCTGATTTAATATGTGGTTAAGCACTGAATTCAGCGAGAAAACGACGGAAATCCTTTGATTTGGCGGATCTGCGTCCGTTCTTCCGGTGGTGGAGGAGTTTCGCATCCTGCTGCTGGCTGTTCGTATTCGATTTTATAGCGTGGTCCTAGTGTGTTACCATTATCGCGTTGATGTTTGTGTTATTCCGCGACAGATTAATCTGCTAATAGGATTGAAATTTCAGTATAATTTGTCGAGTATCTCTCTGTTCTAGCGGAAAAACGTCTGTTCTCTGTTCTTCCCCGTCCGGATCGAAATTGTTGCGTTTTGTATGTAATATTCTGTTGTTTTCGGCAATTACGGGCTGCCTTTGATCTATCCGTATGAATTGGAGCCGATTAAGTTGTTAATTTTGAAGAATTTAAGTTTTTTGTCCATGTTTTTTGCGGCGTCACTGGCTCTGGTCGTTTCTCAAAGATGTTTTTTGAGATTTTTTTGCATTATATAGTTGTTAGAACTACATTGCAGGCTATTTTTTTCGTCTGTGAATCATGGTCAATAGCGGTGGACTGCAGTAATATGCAATGCGCGGTGAACTGCAGTAATATGCAATGCGCGGGTGAATTTTTGTAGTGCGGCGAACTGCATTAATATGCAATGCGAGCCTGTATGAACTGCATTACAGCCACGGGGATGTGTGGGGACTAGTTTGATAAGTTTTTTTGCTTGATCAAGCGCGGTGGACTGCAGTAATACGCAATGCGAAATGCACATTGTTATGTAACTGCGCTGCTTTATTTGTCGTTTTTTATGTTGTTTCCTTTACATATATATATACTGGTGGGTCAATTGGCTCCCTTCCCACCTTATCCCTGGTGGCTCCCATCTCACCTTATCCCTGGCGGCGCCACTCTTCCTCGATCTGTTTTTCTCCCAACCAGATCTGTTTTTCGCCTGGCAATGGATTGCGCGTGCGGCTGCCTGGCAAGGTTGGAGCCCATGCTGGAGACATGCGTTTTTTCTGAAGGTTTGGTTCTGAACCAGAGGCAGCGGCACAACGCGCTCTGTTCCCTTCTATATTCTTCAGGTATTGGATTTCGGGCTCCATTCGTCCATCAGATGACTGACGATGATGTCAGTGTTTCATGGGTATGTATTTCTCGCATATTCTTTTTCATGTGTTGTTTGTAGTTAACACTATCTGAATTTTTGTAGTAGTATTATTTCTGAAGAAATATTTTTTCACTAAGTATAAGTGAACTGCTTTTTCACACAAAAATTTTATTATGAACATTGTAGGAGCAGCAGCAATTTTGTCTAGTCAATATTATTATGTGTTGACATCAATATTTTTTATGAAGATTGTAGCAGCAATTTAGTTTCTGAAAGATTGTAATCTTTTTCTTATTTGTTCTTAATTTTTTTTCTGTTCTTGTTGTTTTGCTTGCAGAAATTCCCTTCTGGTCTAGTCAGGGTAACAGAAAGCTGTGTTAATTTGGTGTTGGTCAGCAAGAATGGATATCATGATGTTGATGTTATGTATTCTGTTGGCTCTGATGATTGTTTGGTTCTCAAAGATGGCTGGAAGGAATTTGTGGAGGAAGCTGGTCTTCAGGCTGGGGATTTTGTTATGGCTATGTTTTATAGGCATGCAAAGTGTTTGGGAATCAAGTTAAATTTGCTTTAGATCAGTCTTGCTTGAGCAGCAGCAACATGAGACATTTTTGTTGTAATAATTTGACATTTTTTGCGTGGCTTCTAGTGTATTTTCTTATGAGAATTCTGAGTATAAGTGAACTGCTTTTTTACATATAGTTTTTCATGTGCATCCTATCAGCAGCAGCAATTGAAGAACATCCATACTGGAAACCCCCACCGAGCTTTTCCTTTTTTTTAACCCACATTCGGAACTAGAGTTTTTTTAATAAAAGAGGACTGCATCAACCTTCTTAATAGCAGCAGTTTTGTGAAAGAATACTCTATGTGAACTGCTCTGATAGTTTTGTTTTTTATGTGTATCCTAGCTACAGCAGCAGTTTTGAAGCAATATACATACTGAAAACAGACTACTGAGAACTGCATATAGTTGATAGATAGAAACCAAGGTTCTGCGCTCATAATTAACATAGTGCATCATTAAGCAAACTAACGCAACATAAGCAAACATTGTCCCAAAGCAAACTACAACGAAAGCAAACTAATCTACATACGTAGAGGGAAACTAATCGAGCACTTGCGACAGGGAATCCTTGGCTTTCAGCATCTGGCCTGCTTCACTAGTTCCACCCGTTGGAGTTGGAGGTGGAAGTTGATGCCCCCTTGCCCCACCCCCTCCAGGATGACCTCGGGCGCTTCCTGGTCTTCTTTGTTTTAGCGCGCGCGAGGCCTTTCTTCATTGTGGTGATTCGGTTCCATATCTTGAACGCAGTGTAGGCGTCCTTGGCAGCATACTCGATGTGCCTGGTGCTGAGAATCGAAGTCCATAGGCTGTGGTCATGGTCTGACATCTTCGTCTTCATGTCCGCGTACTCGTCGTCGATGATGGCAGCAGCTACATCGCCAAGCGAGTCCAGTGGCTTCGTTCCATTAGGCACCCTCCAGTTCGTCTGGATGTCGACGAAGTTGGGGATGTGGAGGTTGCAGCGTGCGAGCTTCTCCTTGTCCTGCTTGATGGCGAAGCCAGCGAACTCGAACCTAAGGAAAGTGAACTGCAAGTTATACCTTTCGGAACTGCATACATAGGCATATAGAACTGCAACACGTACTCGGCAGAGAGAATTGCTTACCTTGTGTCGCCGAGGAACCTGTCGAAGGGGATGCATCTCTTGCCCAATGTACCACATACCTGGAAAAGAAGCACTGGGTGGTACTTGCCGATGGATAGTTGAACCAGGGCCGCCCTGTCGTGGTCGGGTGTGTACTCCACATCGATGCCGACGATCTTCTGGCGGCGCTGCTGGAGAACTGTCTTGAATCTTCGATGTACGTCGCCATGGCGGCGACGTCGGTGGTGTAGATCACCTTCAGCTTCGTGTTCCCGTGCGCATGGATGTCCTCGTAGGTCCTGCTGAACCCCATGGCTGCAAAGAGGAGGAAGAGGAGGAGGAAGGGGTAGCGTCGTGTGTTTTGTGCGGACGGTCTGGTTGATGGAGCGCGGGATTTAAATGGGAGCGGCAGCAACTTCTGCCGAGGCCACGATCTCGTCTCCCAACCGTGTTGGCGACCGTGGGTTCATGATGATCGTGGCGTTCGTGCGGCGTGCAACCGGTGGGATAGAGCAGGGGGGGCGCTTCGGGCGATAGTGGGCGCATTTATTTTAGGGCAGGCAAACCGAATCGTCCGCCGTAAGCGAACTGCATCGCTTCAGAAGCGGAATCGTTTCCCGTAAACGAACTGCAACGCTTCAGAAGCCGAGGCGGTTTTCCGTAAGCGAACTGCATCGTGTTACAACACCGAGACGTTTTTTTATTTTTTGTCTATGACCTGTGGGCCTGTCGGTCGGGCTTTTATTCATTAAGTCTCTCTTGCAGCCCCCTTGCCCGCTTCCGCTTCCCTCTCCCCCGTGCCCGCACAGAAATCCCCCCGCCCTCGTGCTCTCGTGGTGGAGAGCGACGACGCCCGCAGCCGCCGCCGTTCATAGGGGCTCTCTCGTGGTGGAGGGCGACGACGCCCACAGCCGCCGCCGTCCGTAGGGCGCTTCCTCCGCCGTTGCCGTCCGCACCCGCCTCGTCCGGCCGTCACTTCGTCCCACGATGAGCCCCAAATCGCCCCTAATCTGTCCCAGATCTTGTGCTAGGGTTATTTTTCGTGCCAGCATTCTCTTCTTAAGGTTGTTTTGTATGCTTGAAATTGCAACGCCCTATGGATTGAAAGTTTTTCTCTGCCTGAATTTGGGGTTTGCTGTCTAGGGTTTAATTATTATCCCTTGCTGATTGGAGGCACAGTATGGCTTCTTCCTCCCCAATTGATGCGTCACCAGTTAGAACGGCTTCTCCATCTGGTAATTACATCAAAGTGAACAGCAGTTTTCATTCAGGGTCAATTTACTTCTTTTTGTTGAACGAAATAGTGCACTGCATCTTAGATTCCTTTTTAGTAAGGCCTTTTTTTAAGACACGTGTGGCAAACTGATATGAACTGCGTCAAGTTAATTGTTTTTTACTTTTTTGGAAGGACATTAAGTTAGTTGTTATGTTTTTTGTTAAACATAAACTGCTAAAAGAGCACTGCATTTTGGACACTGCTTTGTATTTTTTTTTGTCTATCCACTATGCGGTTTGCGAAATTGATATGAGCTGCATTAAGTTTTAGTTTTTGCCTCTCACAGAACTGCATGAATTTGTTTTGTTTTGCATATCTAAGCGCACTTCTTTTTTTTATATGCGGTCAATTGGTCACTTGAACGAATTAGTGCACTGCATCATATATCCCTGTACCAATGTCCACTTTCAGACACGCGTGAATATGATATTTCAAGCGACATGAACTGCATTTTTTAGGTTTACTGTTATGTTTTTAATTGTTAAACATAAACTGCTGGAAAAGTGCACTGCATTTCTACATTTTTTTTGTTTTTCCAAGTTGATATGAGCTGCATTAAGTTTAGGTCTTCATCTCACACACACATCTTTTCTTATGTTTTTTTCTCACCCACAGTTTTATCTCGTGGTGGGTCAGGGGGTGGTGGCATTAACTATTTGATTACACGTTATTTCACAGCCAATGTTGTCGGTGGCGGTACATTTGATCAGGTCAACATTCCACCTGAATTGAGTGCAATCTAGTCGCAATCTGTTGATGGCACAGAGCCAGTTACACAGGATTGGATGGTCCCTGATCAGATTGCAGCCGATGTTGAGAGGAGAAGGCGGAAAGCTATTGCGCTCGGTAATACTTTTGTGAAGGCTCATAGGGCGAAGCAAGTAAAGTTAGGGGAGGGTAAGGAGATAGGAAGGAGGATTGCAGATTCAAAGAAGTCTGCTAAATTTGCCCCCGCAAAGAATCTTGTGAAGAGGAAACTCAACACTGTCGCAGAGCAAGGTTTAAGTTCTCCACGCCGGAGCCCGCGTGTTGATTACTCAAAGAGACCTAATTACGCCGAGGTTGATGTGGGTGGGATTCAAGGAAAGCGGAGATGTGCGGACGATCACTCTGGTGTTGATTCTGAGCGTCGATCTAAGCTTGCACGGGAAAATGCAGCTGAAGAAGCTCTGGACAGCGATTCTAATGAGGAGGATGTTGATGTTAGTAAGGTATACGCTGTTTATTTACTTTTTCTTCTGTTTTTTTAAGTTGTTTTGGCATGAGTTTGCTGATGTGAACTGCATTTTTTATTCTTTGTTTTTTTGTAGGCTGCTAAGAGTACGAAGAGGAAGAGGTCTGAAGATGATGTTGCGCATGAATGGCATTTCAACAAGACTGTTCGGCTGTCCATTCCAAATGTAATCAAAGCTGTCGCTTTATTGGGTGAGGTGCACAGAACTTTGGTGCGGCAAGCAGGTTTTGGCATTGTCTTTGACCTGAAATTAGAGAAGAATGTTTCTCGTGTTTTGATGTGCAAGCTGATGGGAAAGATCGACCCCGACACGATGAGATTGGACTGTGGGCCAAACAAGGTTCTGGAAATCAATCGCGAGGCTGTCCATCACATTTTTGACTTCCCTATGGGTTCTCACACTGCTCCCAAGCCTGCTGCCAGCGGCCATGATGATTCGCTGACTAATCTGAAGGATGAACTCGGTTTCAACCGTTCTCGTAGCATAGATGCGAAGGACCTGCTTACCAGACTTCGCACGCTGGCTGCTGACCCTGTGAAGGTTGATAAGATGGTGAAGGTTTTTTTCTCATTGTCTTCCAGTGCTTGCTTTGTCCTAGCCCCGCAACTCGGTTGTCCAGGGTAGCTGCTATGGTTGAAAACTTGGATATTGCATCTATGGCTAGCATGGACTTTTGTCAGCTTGTTGTCGACGAGCTGTAGGCCGCTGTGTACAAGTGGAATTCTAAAGGGAGCAAGCAGAACTGCACTGAGGGTTGCACCATCATTCCCCTGTTCATGTACCTGGATTCCTTGAATCTTCGAAAAGTATCGGTGATGGATAAACGCACTCCACGCGCCGCAATACTGTCCCATGTGCAGTTGAAGAAGATTTACAACACCGACATCGTTGTCAGGGGAAAGATACACCTGGACTCTTACAAGTTTGGCAAGCTGCCGGTGAGTGCATAGCCATGCTTTGTTTTTGTTTTTATTCCTTTTTTTTCGCGCATGCTAAATGTGAACCTCTTATGTACTTTTTTTTTCTGAACTGCATCTCTTTTTTTTGTTAATTTTTTTAGTGGAAGGCGGAAGAGGATATTGTGTACAAGTGGACTGCAGTTGCCGAAGCCCCTGAAATGTTTTGTGAGCCTCTTGCTAGGGCGGCTCCAATTTGACGGGGTCGTGGTTTTGCTAGGGCGGCTGCTGGAGGTTTTTCTGGCCATGCTTCTGCTGATCGTAATAAATTTGTTCAGGTCGATGAGCTTCTCGATAGGGTCATCAATATAACTAGTGATTTCCCAACATCCGGTTCCAGGATGAGGAATATTGCCGGGTTGTTTCCTGAAGGCAAAGGCCCTTCTGAAGCAGAAATCGAGGCCGCTCATAACTTTGACCGTGGGCAGCTTGAATTCCTTAAGCAGGCTGTAACGAATATCAGATCTTCATTCGTTCAGTTTAAGCAGTCTCAGGATGACAGGTGTGCTACGTATGAGCAGGAAGCGGATGCAATCGTGAAGGAAATGAACAGGCATGAAGATGTCGTCCGGCCTTCTTTGCCCGACCCCGCAGATGTGGATGTATGTCTTTTTTCCATATGTGAACAGTTTTTTTACCCATATTTTGTTATCTATTTTTTCCATGCGTTTGTGGCATTGACTATTTGTTTTTTCTATCCTTTTGTTCTTTTCGCAGTGTGTTGGAGAATCTTCCAAGGCTAACGCTTGTCGTGTTGATGACCACCAGGACCACGACGGTGTTGATTCTGATTACTTGTTTGACAGGCCATTATCCCCCGTTGACGAAGCTGCCAAAGACAATCCTATTGACGAAGTCGTCATCGACAAGGTTTGATTTCTTCCTTTTTTTTGTTACAGTGAACTTCATTGTTTGATATTTTTGTAGTGTCCAAAACAAACAATCATATTTTTTGCACCAGCAGTGGGAGCGAACTGCAGTTTTTAACTTTTTTTGTATTTTTATGCACCAGAAGTGGTAGTGCACTGCAGTTGTTGTCTATAGAAGAAGCATCATCTTTTTTTAGCAGTGAACTGCATGATCTGGTGTTGGTTTTTTAGTTGTAGAACTGCAGATTTGGATAATAGTTTTATTTATGTTTTAATGTTTTTTAGGTTGCCGAATCAAACATGGAGATACATGTGAAGGAGGCAAATGGTGATGACGCTGGCAAGGATGAGGAGGCTGACAAGTGTAAAGAGATGGAAGGCGACGACGCTTCCCTGGTGAGTATAGAGAATTTTTGCATTTTTGTGTTTTATTTTTTATTTTTCGTGGGAGCTTCATGGTCCGTTTTATTAGTGAACTGCATTCTATCTTTTTTGTGTAATGTGTTTTATTTTTTAACTCATCAGAGCTACGGATTAAATGTTGAAATCCAAGCGGAGCGCAACATTGGGGATGATAATGTGGAAGGGAGAGGAGGGGAGGAGCCTGATGCGGAGGTTGATAAGGCAGAAGGTAGAGAAGGAGGGGAGTGTCCTGTTGAGGCTGATAAGGCACAAGAGAGAGAAGGAAGGGAGGATATCCTGGATTGTGATAAGCATGAAGAGAAAGAAGGAGCTCCTGGTGTTACAGTTGAAGTTGCAGAAGAGACAGAAGGAACTCGTAGAGTCGGATTTGACGATGCCGAGACATCCGCTGGCATCGATGGTGTTGTTGTGCCTACTGTTTTGTTGGTTGGCGACGAGGTGCCTGAGAAATTTTGTGTGGTCCCTCGCGCCCCCGAGCAATCTGTCGGCAATCTGGCTTTCCCAGCCGATACAACCAAAGTCCCACCTGAGACAGTTTCGATTGATTCCGAAGAGGAACAGCCAAGACTTTCTCAGGACATGAGCAATCAAGCGCCACTTGACGATGATATTACCGGGCTGGAGCACTTGACGCTCAGCGAAGATGTATATGAGCAGCAGAAGGAAGTTTATTCTGAAACCGAAGGTAAGCGAACTGCATTATTTTTGTTCTTTTTCCCGGGGGCGAAATGGACCGTGTGTGTTTTATCATCTGATATCGCTCCCACTCTGTATGCAGATGAGGAATTACCTGTTGTTACTCCTTCAAGGATTGATCCAGCTCTTATGAGAAGATACAATGAGTTGTATGACGCTGTTACGAGGGCTAGGAGGGACAAGAAGAAGCAGTACGACATTTTTTGTCTTACGCCCCGGTTAATTAATATGTTATTTTTTCAGGGACGCTCCCATCTTATCACTTTTTGCTGTGCTTTTTTCTTCTTGTCTGAAGGCATCTAGTTGCGTTCAAGGGCGAGTTTGGTGATATTACTATCGGTCATGTTGGCGAGTCTTTTTGGTCGTATGGAACGCTGAGCACGCGCCTCGCAAACATTGGTGTGTCTATGCTAGCTGAAAGGTTCAAAGGATCTCAAACTATGATTGTCCCGTACAACCTATGTGTAAGCATTTTCATTAATTTATATTTTATCCCCTCGTACAATTTTTATTTGTGCTATAACCATTTTTCATTAACTCTCTGGTTTTGTCTTTTTTGCAGAATTCCATTTGGAACGGCGGTGCCACAAATAGGGCTTTGAAAAAGATGTTTTCTTCAAGCGCAGAGGAACGTGTGGACAAGAAAAACTTGGTAACGCATCTTGACCATTTTTCGTCATCTTGAAAATAAGTTTTCTGTTTTTTCTATTTTTTCTCATCTGGTTTGTTTTATTCTTTTTTTTTGTTTCAGATTATGTTTGCAACATTTGACCCTCCTCCCGCAACAATGAAGGACGCGATAGGCCACTACTGCTTGGTCACTTTGAACCTGCGAGAGAAGCGTTTTGAGCTTCTTGACTCATTGAATGAAGGAGACAGCGCTACTGCAAATGTTGTCTTCAGGAAAATGGTCAGGAACATCAAAAAAGTCTGGAAAGATGGCAGCACAAGCTGCGATGAGCCGTTGAACCCTCCCACCCTGGACGGCTTTGCGCTGACTCATATTAATGTCCCGCAACAGGGAAACGGGTTTGTACCTGTTCTCCTTTTTTCTTTTTCCTCCTTCATTTTTTTTGTGTAAGTGAGCTGCATTGTTTTTACTAAATTAGAAGCACCTTTTCCCTTGACTAAACTGCATTACTAATGTGTTATTGGTTGTTCTCCCTCGGTCTCTTGTGTGTATGGAGCTGCATTGTTTTACTAACATGAGTAGCTCTTTCATTACCGAGTGAATTGCATTATTAATGTGTTTTGTGTTGGTTTTATTTGCAGGCATGATTGTGGATTTTACATGTTCCAATTCATGCAGACCTGGGATGGTGAAACGATTGCCAAGTTTGAGAAGGAGCACATTGGCTACATCAGGAATGCTATGCTCTATAGTTGGCTGACCTCGTCGCATTGCTGTCTGGACCTGACTTCACTTTTAATTTTTAAAGAAGGTTATTACATTTTTTTTCCAGTCACACACCTTTTTTATTAAGTGAACTTCATTGGTACAGAGAGGGGAGGTCCACTACTTTTGTTAAGCTTTTTAGTAGAACCCCATTTGTGTGTTTAAAATGACTTTTCCTTAGGGAACTAGATGATTCTTTTTCATTTTGCTCATTATCCATTTTTTGTGCAGGCTTTGATGAAGGCGCACACCAAGGTGGTATTTCCTTGTTTGAAACTCAGGTTCATACTCCAACTATTCAGAAAGTTGTCCTTGATGAACCCCCCGTCAAGGTTGTGAAAGAACCTGTGTGTAAGATGTTGAGGAGTGGCGCCGGCACTTCGAATGAAAAAGCTCTTGAGAAATCTCCTGTCAATGTCAAGCATGGGAAGAAAGCTGCGAGCCCTCCTAATGCTGAAGATAGCGATGATGATTTTGAGAGGCCACCACTAGTGCCTAGGAGGACCAGGAGCGCAGCTGTGGAACGCCCGACGGACAGCGAGGCACTAATTCTATCAAATAGGAGGCCTGTGCAGAAGCCATCAAAGTTTCGATCTCCTGTACAGAAGTTGAATCCTGCGAGATTCAGCTATCTTGTGGAGATGAGGAAAGTCTTGCAACTCATCACGAGCACACAATTCAGGCAGAAATACAGCGAGTCAGTTCTTTTTTCGTTAGTTTTTTTATATTTTTTTGATTTTTAATGTGTGTAATGTTCTTTTCTGTGTTTTTGCTTTTGTTCTACTAACCCCCCCACCTTCGCCGTTTCTTTTGTGCAGGTGCGCGCTTTTCATGCACAGGAATCCTATCGAAGTCTACACCGTGACTGTGGACTACATGTTCCTAACTTTCACCAAAGGTGGTTTTATGGACTCGGAATTGATGGATCATATCATCAGGTTCTGGAAGAATGACGAGAGTATGAATGTGGTTTATCGATCTGGGGAACGCGTTCTGCTGTCCCCTTTGTTTATCATGGTATTTCTCTTTTTTCTTATTTTTTTTCTGCTCGAGTGAACTGCAGTAAATAGTGTATAATAATTCGTTTTTAGAATGTACTGAACTGCATACATTTTTTGTGTCTTAACCCATGCATCTCAAACGAAACAAATTTACGATGAGAATTTTGTGAACTGCATACTGTTTTTTAGAGAAGCGTGATCCGTTTTTTTATTAAGCGTCGGAGCGAACATCTTAAGGTGAATTGCATTAAGGTTCTTTTTGTGAATTACCCACACGCAGTATGTGCTTCAAATGAATGATCACACGGATAGAGATGAAGATGGAAATGTTGTGTTGCCTTTTGTCCACGGCAAGTTTAACGTCGAAGATGCAGCACAGCAGTTCAAACTTTATGTTCGTGATGACGAGAACCTTCTTGATTGCAAATTAGTAAGTTATCAGATTTGCTTTTGTTCAGCCTTTTTGTATTTATTTTCTCTCCCTATTTTTCCCAGTAATCCTTTTTCACTCATCAAACCCATAACAAATTTGATGAAACAAAATCAGATTCTGTTACCATGGATGAAAGACCAGCATTATTCGCTATACACGATGAATAGGCACAGTGAGACCCTTGACATTCATGACACTAGGAGGTACAGCGGACCGGTTGATCAAACGACGAGGTGGCATAAGTCTGAATACCACAGCGATCGCACTGAAATGGTAAAATTTTTCCTTTTTTCACCTTGTTTTTTTCATGCGTGTGCGTGTTGAACAATATTTGTTGTGATGTGTATTTTTGTTTTTTTTTTATTTTCCACCAGATGATCAGGATGACTGCATTGTTGAAGAAGGTTTATGGAGAAAAGGAGTACAAGAGAAAGGAGTCGGTAGACTGGGTCGATGTTTCAAAGAAAGCTAGCTATTTGGGCACCCCTGAGTAGGGCCCCAACGAGTGCGGCTTTTATGTTCTGAAGATGGCTCAGTATTACGACGGCAAAACCTTTGTTGTGAAATTCGCAAAGCGTAGTGTAAGTATCTTCTTTTTAACCCAGCAATATCTCCTCATTCCTTGATATTTTTTTCGTCAGTTTCTTTTTTTGTAGATGATGTTGTATATTTGTTTATTTTATTTTTTTCTTCATCGCAGGAAGCTGTTATTCAGGATTGGAAGGCTGAGTTTTTGTTCCAGATTCTGTTCCACCCAGAAAACATGGTCGTTGTCACCGAGTTCCCGGAGGATCTAAGAAATCTCTGCATTTCTCTTGGCTTCTCTCCAAGACTGCATTCACAGGAGCAGGATGAGGCATAAATGATAGCAGATCTTTTTCTATCTGTGTTGATGTCTTTTTCGTCTGTGCTCCAGAACTTTATGTAAACAGTAATGTATGGTCGTTGTGTGTAGTTCTCGATGTGCAAAACTGTTAATACCATGCTGTGTGCTTTTGTATATACCGGTCTAGTTAGTTTTTGTGTTTTTTGGTGGCAGATGGTGACAATGTCAAATATGTACATAATGGAGCTTTCAGCCAACTCCTCCTTGTGAGTTGTAACATGTTCGCAGCGCACTGCATTCTCTCATATGAGTAGCAGCCAAGTTTTTTTTAAATATACGCATCCGCACTGCATCTCACCTTATCACATGGGACTGCAAAGACGAATTCAACGTGTTTGTCGTCGAGTTTCAAAATTCATCCGCACTGCAGCCAAGTTTTTTTTTTACATTTTTTTGCACTAAGCGCACTGCACTGTGTACTCGAAGCGTACTGCACTGCAAGCTTTAAATGCACCACACACGCACCGCAGTGTACGTGAATCCTAGTCTGACTCTACATTTTTTTCTTTTCTAACTGCATTCTGTATTGATTCACGGTCATGTCAGATTCTATACGACGAAGAGAACTGCATTCTCAAAATGACATTCCGATCTCAAGTTTTTCATACAGAAGAGAACCGCATTCTGAGAGTGGCATTCTCATCTTATTTTCTTTTCATATAAAAGAGAACTGCATTTTATCAAGCATCCCCCCCGCAGCACATTGGTCACAAAGTATGTATGGCATATGTTGTATCTTTTCATTTTTTAACTTCAGTATTACATGTTGAATTCTTTTTTTTTTGCAGTCCACTGAACACAAGCTATATATATTATATACGATACGATATATAAAGGATGAAGTTAATATGTTTTTTAAAATGTAAAACTGCATATGTGTTGATCTACGTCCTTTTCCTGGTGCTTCTTCTCAGATTGTGCACTGCATTTGTTTCAATGGTTGTTGCTGCTTCTGTCTTGCTCTTGTTGTTCGCATTACCCCTTGTAACGGGACCGTGCGACCGCGATGCTTGCCTACGCGCTGGATTCTGCGTTCTGTCTCTCCCACTCGTTTTTGATGATGGTTCTTCGATTTCTTCATCTGCTTCTTCTTCTTCCTCGTCTTCTTCTTCTTCCTCCTCATCTTCCTCCTCGGTTTCATCAGCTTCGCTCGCTTCCTCGCTCTCTTCTCTGTCAGCATCTTCTTCGTCATCTTCTTCATCTTTTTCCTCTGTTCTATTTGGACAAGTTCTCGCGTTATGCTTCTCTCTCTTGTTGCAGACACTACATAGTCTTCTATTTGTTGTATCATCTTGTTGGTCAGCTCGGTGATTTGTGGTGGCATTTTCAGCCTGGTTTTGTTTCAGCCTCTCCTTACATGTTCTTGAGTTGTGTCCCGCAATCTTATTGCATGATTTACACATCCTTACCCCCAGTGGTCTTCCTCCGCTGTCCAGTTCTGGCTCAGGCCTGCTATTTTTTTCAGGGCTTTTTTCATTTGCTGCAGCTTTTTTATTGGCTGATTTGCTCTCTTTCTTTCTCCCTTTTGTGTTTGAAATAGGCGGGGGAAGAATTGTGTCATCCATATTATGAACTGCACCATCAGCAGCATGCTCGCGCTCCTTTCCTTGTTCTTCACACCGCGCATCCATGATCTTCTCTGCCTCTTCTTCTTCATTTATTACGTTCACTTCTTGTATGAGTTCTCTCAGCCCAGCTAAAGCTCTGTTGTACCCTCTATCCGATTTGACACCTCTGTTCGCCAGGTCCATTGCAGTTTCTGCAAGTAGTCTCCTACGGCAGAACATCGAACTCCCATCTGGAGCAGTTTGCTCATAGTCTCTGCGGTCAAAAGTTGGATTTTGGCGTGCATTCCGTGTGTATCTCTTCAATATGTACTCTTCAGGTATCTTGTCCACCCGCAGTTGATCCAACATGCAAATGATGTGCACGCAGAACAGGCCTGCAGCAAAAGAAAATTTTTGGGTTATTCGTGCCAGCAAACTTCACATAAATAGGCAACATTTTTTCATTTTTTTGGTTTTGTGAACTGCATTATAAATAGGTCCTGGGTCTGCTGCTATAGTGAACTTCACTAAATATTTTTTTGTTTTTCATCTCTTTTTTGCTACCAGCAATAAGTGAACTTCATTATGTTTTATGTGTGCTTATTTTTTTGATTTCCTGTCTCACTTACCTGTGTGTGTCCACAGCTTGCATTCGCATTCGTAGATACCGTTCATCACATCAGCAACCACCTGGAACTCGTGTCTTGCCCAATCAAAATCATCAGACCGGTTGTAGTGGCGCACCAAATATTTCGTCGGGTTGTCAGTGGACTGCTCTGATTTGAATGCAGTGCTGCGGTAGTGCACTTGCTTGAAGTCAGCAAAGACCGCCCTGGTGTAAATCTTGGAGAGCTGAACCTCGAAACCAAACTGAGTAGTAGTCTTTATTTCCGTCTGTGAAACAAAGAAAACCAGTTAAGTAGTTGTCTTTTCGCAGCAAAAATCAAGAAAGCGAGTAGTGTTTTTTATTAATTGCTCATCCATCTTAAAAACTTTGCTCTGTTTATATACCTCGTTAGCTATGGTCTCCGCGTGCTCGACGCCCTTCCTTGTCTGGATGCACCTGTCCACCTACGACGCAAAGATGTGTAGGTCGTGTCTTTCCTTGACAAAGTTCCTCTTCAAGATCCGGTTCATGCTTTCACTTCTCTGTGTCGACGTCATCCGTGCACAGAACACCTCCTTGTAGTAAGCCGATATCCATTCTTTTCCGTCTGTCCAGAGCGCCTTCATAATCTCATCATTTTGCAGGTTATACTTTTCCATGAGCTCATGCCAAGCGCGTTCAAACTCTGATGGCATCAGCGGGTGGTTGAGAACGGAGGTCAGCTCATCCTTGAATTTCTCATACGCTTTGTACAACAAGGACAGGTGATCCTTGTATTTTTTCAGTATATGCCAACGGCATAACTTGTGCAGCGTGCCTATTAGCATACTTTTTATCGCGGCATCCATGGAGGGGCATTGATCTGCATGTTTTTGAAAAAAAAACCAAGCAGCAAGTTATTGAGAGAACTGCATATCCTTTTTCTGCTTTTTTTTTCTTTTTTTTCATTGGATGTAAGAAATGGACTACAAAAGTTGGCAGTGAACTGCATTGTTATTTAATTTCACTCTTTTTTCTCAGCATCTTTCGTACATCTTCCTCCACGGAGTATGCAGTTCTGTTTGTTGTGTTAAAGAAACCCCTAGGTATTTCAGGTGTTATCCATCCAGGCATCTCCCACTCTTCTCTTCCAATGCAGTTCAGGGGCTCGGGGTCGTAAATGATTCGAGGCATCTTCTGTTTTTGAGGCATAGTAAATTCCTGCAGGTTATTAAGCCAAAGCTTTTTTTATGCACGTCAACAGTGAAATGAACTGCATCTTTCGTACTATATATCATTATATTTTTGCAACTGTAAGAAATTACACTTCAATTTGTCATTCTACAGCAGGGGTACTGTTAGTTAACATGAAGAAACAATGCACTTCAGTTCTAGGCACAGCGCTCTACATATTTAAGTCATTGTGGACTGCAATTTTGATCCATATAGCGTTTTTTTATTTTTCGAAGTATCCTTTTCTGTTTTTCTACTTTGGAGACACATGTGACTGCAGTCGACGCAAGATGGGGCACTGCATGGGTATAAAAATGGCACTGCAAACTGGATGTGGGGGTTTGGTATGTGATTTTCTTACCTTATATGCAGTCCCCCCCTTCTGCAGATGCAGCTCTTGCTGCTGTTGGCGTGCAGTCCACCTCTGCTGCAGGAACTCATGCGCTTTTTCCACCTTCGCCATTGTTGCGGGAGAAGGCTGGACGTGCACCATTGTAGTTCGCATCCATGACGAATGCGATGGAGTAGTCATCCTTGCAGTTCGCTTTCCCTTGTCATGCATGACTGAGGCTGGATGCTTCAGCGGCGGATCCCCCAGGTGGTGTTGGGGCGAAGGTGAGGTGCGGCGTCGCTTCCTAAATGCCGCCGCGGAAATATCGTCGCGGACGAACTGCATCGCCGGCCGCTTGGCGCGCGCTCCGCGGTGCTGGGCGCGGAAGAAGGCGGGGAGGGGTGCAGGTCGCCGCCGGGCGCCGCGGTGCTGGGCGCGGAAGAAGGCGGGGAGGGGTGGGGGAGGACGCCGGCCGTCGTGGCGCTCTCGTGCTAGAAGGCGGGGAGGGGTGGGGGAGGACGCCGACCGCCGGGGCGCTCCCGCGCTAGGAGGCGGGGAGGGGTGGGGGAGGACGCCCGGCGTCGGGGCGCTGGCGCTAGGTAGCGGGGAGTGGAGGGGGAGGGGTGTTAGGAGAATAAGGTCTTAAGGGGTGTTATGATATATATATATATATATATATATATATATATGTTCATTCATGACATCTAGCACCCGTACACTCTGGTACGACCAATACGCTAGGGGCTTAAGCATACCCCATAATATAGCATGAGAAGTCCGAACACTTTCGACAGTGCGGCACCCCAAACTTATAGCATTATATGCATCAGCTCCGAATCATGTCTTGGGTCAATAGTTGGGTTTGCCCGGCTCTCATGTTTTGGTACCTTAAGTTCCGCTATATCGGCTAAGGTAGCACTAGGAGAACTACTGCGATTGTGCCCCGGTTCTGCTGGGCTAAGCACCTTAGTAGAGAAAGCTAAAACTGACTGTCATGATAAGGCGAGAGACTGGTCGCTGTTCGAGAGGTTTCATGTCCCTAAAGACTTATGCCGCTTAGAGCGAGGAGTCGGCCCTGCCCGGCTTAAGGCATGTATAGCGCCCCGAATTCGGCCTTCCGAATACTAGGGGCTTCGCCGAAATTTAAAATTATAGAATTCTATGGCTAAGTGAGAGTGATAACGCATTATAGTCCGATTTCCTTGTTCGTTGTGCTGAGCACCTCCCTCGAAGGACCCAAAAATGGGAACAAGAGTGCTGAGGTTTATCCCGAACACCCCAGCACTCGTGGTGTGGGGGCAGAAGCCGACGACTAGCCATCTCTCAGATTTAATAAACAGCCGAACAGAAGGCAAATTTTAAATTCAAACAAGCGTTGCATAGCGCATATGAACAAGTTTTCATAATACAGGATTACATCAGCAAGTTTATTCAAATATTACATCTTTTGTACACTCGTCCGCTACAAGATGGGCACCCTTCAGGACACCCTCATAGTACATCTCGGGGTGGCGATGCTGCTTGCCCTGCGGCAGCCCTTCCTTCACCAGCTTCATGGCGTCCATCTTGGCCCAGTGCACCTTCGCACGGGCGAAAGCCCGGCGTGCACCTTCGATGCAGACGGACCGCTTAATGACTTCCAACCGTGGGCAGGCATCCACAAGCCGCCTCACCAAGCCGAAGTAGCTGTTGGGAAGGGTGTCGCCAGGCCACATCCGGACTATAAAGCCCTTCATGGCCTGTTCGGCCGCCTTGTGTAGCTCGACCAGTTGCTTCAGCTGGTCGTTCAGAGGCATCGGGTGTTCGGTCCCAGTATACTGAGATCAGAACAGCTTCTCCGTTGATCTTCCCTCCTCGGCCTGGTAAAACTATGCAGCATCCGACACGCTGCGGGGCAACTCTGTGAATGCTCCTGGAGAGCTCCGGACTCGGGTAAGTAACAAGTAATTTACTTTCACATGCTTGCTTTGCATATTGAATGCCTTACCCGCCGCTATCTTCTTCATCGCATCAATCTCCTGGAGGGCCTTTCGGGCTTCAGCCTTGGCACTCTTTGCACTCTCAAGGGCAGCAGCAAGCTCGGACTCTCGCGTCTTCAAGTCAAGCTCCAACGCCTCGTGCTTCGTCACGAGAGCGTTGAGCTCTTGCTGCACCTCACCCACCCGTGCCTCTTATTTTTCCCGCTTGGTGTGCTCCTGGGCCGCTTTGTTTTGGGCCTCAGATAGCGCTTGCTTCAGGGTTGCCACTTCGGTCATGGCCCCTCGCAAATTAAAGATGATCCTGTCATTTTGCAATCACATCCTTTTTGTATATATACATATCTATAGACTAGGTATTACTTACCTTTGTTCTCCTCGAGCTTCCTTTTGGCAAGGTCGAGCTCTTTCTTGGACCCTTCGAGGTCCTGCTTCAGTACGGCAACCTCCGCAGTCAGTGCGGCAGAGGTCAGCAGCGAAGCCTGCATACGCATACATACATACTTATATTAGACTCCTGGAGATATTAGTTGATCCTCTATTCGGCTTTTCTTTTTGAACACCAAACAGAGCATCAGGGGTTACTGTCTATGTGGTAATATTTTTCCTATATTTCAAATACTTACCTCAAAGCCTGTTAGAAGGCTGGCACAGGCTTCAGTCAGTCCGCTCTTGGCGGACTGAACCTTCTGGATCACCGCACTCATAATAGTGCGGTGCTCTTCGTCGATGGAAGCGCTGCGAAGCGCTCCCAACAGGTTGTCCGGTCCCTCTGGATGGACAGAGGTCACCGGCACAGGCGTCTTACCCCTTTTGGAAGGAGGCCGCCTGCCCAAGTCCGGAACCACTGGAGGTTCCGGCGCAGTGTTCGGTTGAAGGCCGAACTCGGAGCCCTCGTGAGCCTTACTCCCTCTGCTCCCGGAGCCCGGAAGGTCGCCTTGAGGCACCTCCGGGACTGTCTCCCCTCGACCCGGTGCCTCTTGAGACAGCACGTCAGCATTGTCCATAGGGCAAGGGGAGGTGGCGGTCAGAAGTGGATCGCTATCCATATCTGACGAGTCCAAGGAGCCGCCCGACGAAGATACGTCGATACGGGCTTAGGGCGGTCTGCATAATCATATTCAGCGTTAGGAGAAGCGGTGTGACAAAGGTATGCTATGAGTTACTCTAGTATCTGAATACTTACGACTTCGCCAGGGGCTTGGCCCTGAGCAGCCACTCGTCTTCGTCTTCAGCGACGGTGGTGGAGCAGTCCGGAAGGAGAGTCCTTCCCTTCTTGGACCCCTCGCCCACCCGGTTGGGGCGGCCTTCCTTTTCTTGTCTCCCCCGGCTGGAGGGGGAGCATCTTCATCTTCCTCCTCATCTTCGTGGGAGGAGTGCATCGCAGAGTCATCGGACGATGAGTCTGATACCACCTGGCGTCGGGAACTCTTTCGGGTTCCCTTGGCCTTCTTCTTGGTCTTCTCCGGCACCTTGTAAGGAGCCGGAGCCAGCATCTCCGTCAGGAGAGCGTCCGCAGTGTCTTCGGGCAGAGGGGCCGGACAGTTGATCTTCTCTGATGCCCCCACCCAGTCCTGTCAAAGGCATGGGAGCTCAGACCCCGCATGTGGTTAAGCTATGGGAAGTAAAGATCCTACCAGATGTACAAAACTTACCGGATTTGCAGGGCACTTTGTGCTTAGCCCGCGGTCCTCGGTGAGAGAGGGAGGGACCTCGGCACCCTTGAACAGCGCCCTCCAGCCGTCCTTGTGCGTCGTGTCGAAGAGCTCGCTCAGAGTCTGGTGCTGGGCCGGGTCGAACTCCCACACATTGAAATCCCGTTGTTGACACGGGAGGATCCGGCGGAAGAGTATGACCTGGACTATGTTGACAAGCTTGAGCTTCTTGCTTGCCATATTACGGATACATTTCTGGAGTCCGTCCAGCTCCACCGATGAACCCCAGGATAGGCCCTTCTCTTTCCAGGAGGTGAGCCGCGTGGGGATTCCGGATCGAAACTCGGGGGGCCCGCCACCCAGTTGGTGTCGCGCGGCTCGGTGATGTAGAACCACGCCGATTGCCACCCCTTTATGGTCTCCACGAAGGAGCCTTCAAGCCATATAACATTGGGCATCTTGCCCACCATGGCTCTGCCGCATTTTGCTTGTTGGCCTCCCACCACCTTCGGCTTGATATTGATGGTCTTCAGCCATAGGCCGAAGTGGGGCCGGATGTGGAGGAAAGCCTCACACACGACGATGAACGTCGAAATGTTGAGGATGAAGTTCGGGGCTAGATCATGAAAGTCCAGCCCGTAGTAGAACATAAGACCGCAGATCAATGTATGGAGGGGAAATCCCAGTCCACGGATTGGAGGAAAACTACCCTCTTGTGAGGTTTCGGGGTAGGAACGATCTGCCCCGCAGCGGGCAGCCGATGCGCGATATTCACGGCTAAGTATCCGGCTCCGCAGCTTTTTGATGTGTCCCTCCGTGATGGAGGAAGCCATCCACTTGCCTCCCGCCCCGGACATGTTTGGAGAAGGTTGAGGAGAAGGATGTGGACTTGGGCGTTGGAGCTTGAGTGCGCAAGAATGGATGAGCAAGGAGGAAAAAGGCGTGGGTAGAAAAAGGTTAAACCTTATCCCCTTATAAGGGTGGCCGAAACTATGCGCCCCCACTAGCCTGGTAAAACTCGCTTATCCCCCAAGCGTCGTAATTGATGGCGCGGTTGGGTTACCCACACCCGTATTGATGAGAATCCCATAATAAGGGGGACACGATCTCTGCTTTGACAAGACGTCTTGAGAAACTGCCTCGCGTTATGTGCGGGGCTAGTTAAATAAAAACGGTTTGAATGATCACCGAGCCATGGCATGATGTCATGTTGCCAAAACGTGTCAGCAGATTAGATTTGTGGAAATATTATTCTCTCTATGGTGGTATGTGGAACTTATTTTGCAGGGTCGGACACTGTCCTTTTATTCAAACTCTTCTGTGGTGTATCCGGAGGAGGAACCCGCCTTGCAATGCCGAAGACAACACTGCGCCGGACTCATCGTCATTGAAGCCTGGTTCAGGGGCTACTGAGGGAGTCCTGGATTGGGGGGTCCCCGGACAGCCGGACTATATCCTTTGGCCGGACTGTTGGATTATGAAGATACAAGATTGAAGACTTTGTCCCGTGTCCGGATAGGACTCTACTTGGCGTGGAAGGCAAGCTAGGCAGTACGGATATGGATATCCCCTCCTTTGTAACCGACCTTGTGTAACCCTAGCCCCCTCCGGTGTCTATATAAACCGGAGGGTTTTAGTCCGTAGGATAAGATACAATCATACCATAGGCTAGCTTCTAGGGTTTAGCCTCTCCGATCTCGTGGTAGATCAACTCTTGTAATACTCATATCATCAAGAATAAATCAAGCAGGACGTACGGTTTTACCTCCATCAAGAGGGCCCGAACCTGGGTAAAACATCGTGTCCCCTGCCTCCTGTTACCATCCTCCTTAGACGCACAGTTCGGGGCCCCCTACCCGAGATCCGCCGGTTTTGACACCGACAAAGATCTTTATCGGTCAAACCGTATAAGAACATACGTTGTTCCCTTTGTCATCGGTATGTTACTTGCCCGAGATTCGATCGTTGGTATCTCAATACCTAGTTCAATCTCGTTACCGGCAGGTCTCTTTACTCGTTCCGTAATACATCAAGCTGCAACTAACTCATTAGTTGCAATGCTTGCAAGGCTTAAGTGATGTGTATTACCGAGTGGGCCCAGAGATACCTCTCCGACAATCGGAGTGACAAATCCTAATCTCGAAATACGCCAACCCAACTAGTACCTTCGGAGACACCTATAGACCACCTTTATAATCACCCAGTTACATTGTGACATTTGGTAGCACACAAAGTGTTCCTCCGGTAAACGGGAGTTGCATAATCTCATAGTCACAGGAACATGTATAAGTCATGAAGAAAGCAATAGCAACAAAATAAACGATCAACTGCTAAGCTAACGGAATGGGTCAAGTCAACCACATCATTCTCCTAATGATGTGATCCCGTTAATCAAATGAAAACTCATGTCTATGGTTAGGAAACATAACCATCTTTGATCAATGAGCTAGTCAAGTAGAGGCATACTAGTGACACTCTGTTTGTCTATGTATTCACACATGTATTATGTTTCCGGTTAATACAATTCTAGAATGAATAATAAACATTTATCATGATATAAGGAAATAAATAATAACTTTATTATTGCCTCTAGGGCATATTTCCTTCACCCGAGCCACTGGTCGGGTGGCAACACCAGATCAGGGGATCGATGTGCCCCTCTAATATTAGTAAATGATAAGCCTGAAGCCTAGTAGCCCCCGGGCCTTAATGTGGGTATGGGTGGCCGAATTAAGGATCGATATTTGGAGTAAAATCACAAATTATGTGTAATGATTCTATGTCTCCAAGTACTCTACATCATTAATGCTCGGATCCGCATTGTACAAAACTTTGTAGACCGACCATCGGCTTCAACCTCCTCGGCCAGTAGCCGGGGAGTGTTTGCCATACTTTATAAAGCCTTTATAAGGGCAAAGATTTATGGCAAACAAGGCAATCCGGCCATACGGTTTTATAAACAAAGGTACACAGAGAGATATGTTATATTACGTTTTAATGTAAGAAACATCTTCCAAAGAAAATAGTCTCGCTATCAGTTCCTTTCTTTGGGTTGTCATGCTGATCATGATCATAAAACCTCACCTCTGATCAATGTGGGAGGAAAATATTGAGGATTTAGTTCGGGGAAAGTTCCCAAACTCTATAGTATTAATGAACCAAAATTTTCACTTCCATCATTGCCGACCAATTATATCCTTTAAGATTGCTAGCTTTCGGCTTCACCCAGTCTGAGGTACTAACTTGGATGACCCGGTAGTAACAATTGCAGAGGTGCTCCCTTTACCGCCTAGCAGAACAATTGGGAACGTAGGGGTAAGCACAGGAGCCAGGCAACCCAGCTTGGCCAAAATCTTAAGTCAAATTGATGCATATTTATGGTTTATAACGATACTTATGGAAGGCAACCCTCGTATATTAAATACAAACGCCGATGATATGTTTATTTTGACTGCATTGCGACCGTTTATCAGTTGAAAGTGGCCCATCGTCGGCTTCCACCCCTTGTAGATGCTATGCAGGGTGTTTTCGCAATAACAAAACAACCCTTAGCCGACGTTTCGGTGCCTGAAGGCGGTTGTGTTAGCGGAAACGAGGCAATCAAATATGTGGGCTTTATAACTTTCACGTTGTCATAGGAGCTTTAAATTGGGGAGGCTAGTTACGAGCCCCCGGTTAGTGTTAGGTGACAGCCGAGGTCAAGCCGTAAACACTTTGGCCAATATTATGATCGGCCCGTCATTTAACACGGGGTGACCTCTATCGATCTTATAGGTTAATATAGTCATCGGATCGCTGACCAGTTTATGCTTATTGTGACAGTCAGTTTTCGGCTTTCTCCACTGAGGCGCTTAACCATGCGAGCTGGAAGCACAAACGCAGTGGTTCCCCCTTTGCACACCTAGCCGAACAAAGCGAAACGTAGGAGGCAAGCACAGGAGCCGGGCAACCCAACTATTGACCGAAGACACAATTCGAAACCGATGCATATATAGCAATATCCGAGAGTGTTTTTGCCGAATCTCTAAAGGTGTCCGGCGTTGCACTGCGAGACTTATGCTGGAAACACACAATAGATTAAAAGTGCCATAGGCTTGGAAAACTAAAAAACTTCAGTAAAAACTTGACGTTCGAACTAGACCAGTTGTTCGGTGCCAATCCAAAAATTGGTCTTAGAAAAAATTGTGCTTCTATCATGCTTTAACATGACGCATCCTATCTCAAGACTTCAAACGGGTCAACCTACGGCTTCAATCTCCTATCCTGAAGGTGGAGTACTTCTCGTTAGGCCAGTTTAGCAAACTAAACTCTAGCGGCTTTGAGAGAGAAATTAAGCTCCCCGGCTATTGACCACACACTCACGTCAAAAAAAGGAGTGATATAAAAAGACTTTCCAATGAAGAAGAAGAACACTTATTATAAAACATCTCACATAAATTTAAGAGCCCCCAGTTAACAGGGGAAATGAAGTGTTTTTAATCAAACAACGTTTGTGAGCATGGTCGAATCGAACACAAATTAAAAAATTTAAAGCTTTGAGCATGAAAGCGACTTAGCCGGTCAATGTGTTCGGCATTAATGACGTGGTTCGAGCTTGATGCTGGACAATGTCCCAGCCCCCAAGCCGGTCCCGAGGTAGCAGAGCGAAGAGCTCGGCACTCCGAAGTGGCGACGTAGCACGACCAATGTAATGAGGTCTAACCCCCAATCCGACTGAGGCGATGGAGCAGGCCGACAGTATGATGCCAAAGTCCTCGGCATGGGTTAATGGAGTGATGATGAAGCCCCTGGTCCAGCCGAGGTGACGTGGTACGTCAGTATGTCGTGGTGACATCGCTGCCCAACCCAGATCATTTGCCTATGCATAGAAAATAGTGCATGCCAGAGATAATACTAATAATAATAAATTAAAAAAAAAATCATAGCATAACAAATAATTTATGCAAAGTGAGTAATAAAAGAAATATGGCCCGTGTGTCGAACACTCAACGAGGTAGAGCTCTCTCAGCGATGCCAAAGTCTCCGAGGCAACCGAACATGTCGGTATGGAAGTTTGACCAATAAGATGATCATGCGAGCCGATTTATGCCGATTGAGATGACAATGTCGGCTTGCCGAAGTGACCGCATGACACAATCGAAATTGATTACCTGCACACATAGAATAGTGCAAGCCAAAAGTAATAACGAAAAAATAAAAAAATAAAAAAATCTTCTACTTAATTCATTTTAAGTGAAGTAAAAAAATGAATAAGTATGGCCTGGCCGACAAGGTCAGCCCAGCGGAGCGACAACGTGGAAAAGTCAACACAGGGATGCGCGTCAAAGTGACACCATGACTTGGTCGACATAGGCGGGACGACGACTTCGGCTTGCTAAGGTGTTAGCACGGCCCAACCTAAATAGATTGCCTACACAAACAAAGTAGTGTAATCAAGAAATAATAGGAATGAAAGAAAAAAAGGTGCATAATTAATTTATGCAAATTGGAAAAGTTTGGTAAATATGGCTTGAACGCTGAGGCTAGCTCGACAGCCGATGGCGTTTGTGGCACGGCGATGTCGACGAAGGTCGACCTGCCCAGATGACAGGGAGGAGCTGACCGTACCAACACTAGGTACAACGTCGGTAGAATTTCTATGCCAAAATGATGCAGTACATGCCAACAGAAAATATTCTGTGTATAATAGTGCTAAACAAATAATTTGGAAAAATAAAACATGAACGCCAGCAGCAACGACTGTAGTAGACCGAAGCAAACAGACGACCTTATCCGTGTCGACATGCTGTGAAGCCGGTCCTCGATATGCTTAGTAGCACTTTTATTCTGTGTATTTGCCAACAAAAGGTTGAAGAGAACCAGTGGTCGACTATCTCCCTGTTGTATGCTCAAGGTCATAATCTCCATGTCATTGCTATGGCAATACCAAGAAAAACATGTGCCGCTCCTATTACGTGGACACAAGCAGTCTTAGTAATACTAGGTGTAGTTGCATGTGGAAAGTGCATAAAAAGAAGATGATTAGCGAAAAGCATAGATTGCCTCGTAATTAAATAATGAAGGAAAGAGAAACAACGATCGGATCTCCTTGTGACTGCGCTGAGCCGAACTATTGTCGGCATCACATGCATGTTGTGTATAGTACCGCGTCATCTCCTCGGCTGGTTCACCACCGTTCGGATTGCTCTTTTTTTATCGTTGATCTTGACGAGGTGTCTGTTAGTCGGCGCACGGCAAACCGGGCTGTCGAGAAGATAGCCAGGTTGAAGCAGCGCAAAGGAGCTCTCTTAACGATGAGCCAAACTTATCCAGGCAAGCTCGCACAATGGTCCGACCTAAAAAATTAGGAAACGATTAGTATCATGCGTTCTTTGATAGGACGAGACTTGCCTGCTCCCCGCGCGTGCGCCCATCCATGTTCCCGCGTACGTGACTTAATTTGATTGAAACAAAATAAAGCCCGGCCCCACCCCCTTAAAATCAAGGAGGAGATGATTAGATTAAAAAAAAGAAAAAGACAGCCGTAGGATGAAATGGGAGCACGGATGGGAGAATGAGGTGGGAACAGGCAAGCCGGATACTCTTTGATAAGTACGTATCCAAAGACAAACTGCTTATTTAAGTAGTCTATTTACTCAAGGTTTATAATCTAATAAGGAAGAGATACGATTAAATAAGGTAGAAAGAGAGAGAGAGAGAAGTTAAATCTCCCTGGTGATCTCCTAGTGCCCATAGTGATTTTAGAGGGAAGAAAACTTGGCCATGTGCTCGGCGCTCCACGTGAAGTAGTAGTACTAGTTGCCAGCACTAGTACTAGTGCGTAATCCAAGTGGTGGTCAGGGGCTCAGGGTGCTCCCCGATCGGTCCACCTCGAGACCTGAGTGCTAGCATATCTCGGCTCTTCTCGCGTAGAGCAGCAGCAAACGCGTACGCGCATAAGACAACTTTTGATGGCAGTAGCTTGATCGATCTAATCATCCGCGGTCTTTATGTGGACAGCAGACGTACGACGTCCGCCGCCATAGATCAAATCAGATCGGTTGTATAAGATTGATTCCGGATGGACCTGCGAACAGGAAATAGCACGGCGGACCAATAGAAAACGTTCTCACGCAGATTAAACTGTGAGAAATATATCTAATTTTTAGAAAAACAACACCTGATTCGTGTCGCCAATGCGGATGAAGACGACCCATCGAATCGTGACGATCGCCTAGCAGGCTCTCAACAAAAACACCAATGTTGGTTCTATATCCGGCGTATCTCGTAGTAGGGGTCCTAACCTAGGCGACTTGGAGCGAGGGTAACATGGACACAGGATCTTACCTAGGTTCGGGCCCTCTTGATGGAGGTAAAACCCTACATCCTGCTTTTGATTGTATTCATATGAGGTGTAGTACAAAGTACATGTATCTACCACGAGATTGTTCTAATCAATATTAGGTGTCTATTGACTAGCCTGGCCTCGGTTTATATAACACACCAGAGGCCTAGGGTTTAGGAGAGTCCTTGTCTTGGGCGCCAAGTCTTGTGGGATCTCCCTTGTATGCGGCATGGGCTGTCCTAACTGGCCCAATAGTGAACCGCCATGGGGGTCCTCGGCCCGACCCACTGGTCGGGAGACGACATGGTGAGTAGCCCTAGTCCAGGACACCGTCAGGGAGCTCAATAGAGAAACTGTTCTGGTCGTAGTACCTTGCGCCAGAGCATCATGTGCCCCTCAGTGATCAGCTGAAGCAATGGACCGAACTGCATAGGGTGGCTGAATTGGCCATGAGGGATTTGATAATCCGTCTTTGGACCGCTGAACCCATGCGGAGTAGCTACTTTGGTCCCATGAAGCGGCTGGTCAGCGCCTGCCCTCGGCTTGATGCCGTGAAGAGGTCGGTCTGTATTGAAGGTACGCAGATGGCCTTCGTCCGTGTCAAGGTGCAGTGGGCGAAGATGGATGCCGTCAAGCTTGCAACCGAGGGACCGCCCACTGGCAAAGAGCACCGCACGCCATAGCAGTACTTTGATGATGTCCTGAAAGGATCCCGCATTATAGAGGGCCAATTCGAAGGACATCATTTTTGAATGAATGCATCTATGTTGTCCAATCCTGTATCATGAAACATGGCTTATGTATGATATGTTGCTTATTTTACTTTAAAATATCTCCTCCTGTGCGGCTGCTTATGACATCTGAGAGTTGGCTAGTCATCGGCTTCAGCCCCCACGTAGGTAGTACGGGGGCGTTCGGGATAAGACTTAGATACGCTTGACACAACGTACTGGTCCGTGAAGGAGGTGTCAGTGTGGTGAACCAGGCAATCGGACTATGTGGCTTTATCGCCCTCACTTAGCCATAGGAGTTTTATAATGAGAGTGCGGGCGCAACCCCTAGTATTGTTCAATTATCCAAACTTGGGTGATGTGGATGCCCGGCCGGGTGGAGGCCAGCCTATCGCATAATGCGGAAAAAATTGCTAGAGATTTATACTTAGTCATCGAATAGCTGACCAGCTCTCGCCGCATCATGACAGTCAGTTTTGGGCTTTCTCTACTGAGGTGTTTGTCCGGGTAAACCAGAAACACAATCGCAGTAGTTCTCCCTTTACTACCCTAGCCAATCAGACAGAACGTAAGGTAGGAAGCACAGGAGCCGGACAACCCAACTATTGACCAAAGACATGATTCGGAGCCAATGCATATAATTGACGCCGAATTGCACTTGTTAAAGTGTTCAGACTTTGTTTTAGTATTTAAAAGATGTACGCGGCTTAATAAAGCCCTTGGCAATTTAGGTCGTACCAAGGTGTACATGATAATCAGACAAAAATAGGGAAGCATATGTTAAGAGATAAGCCAACGCCACGTAGCTTTGGGCTAAAACCTGTTTCAATTGTAGTCTGATTGATACGTCGAAACATATTGATACAAATAGTGCAATAAGCAACAAGGCTATTTTACATGCCGAACACAAGGGGAGGCTGTGCATGCGTCCTGAAAGTGGACGAGGTGATCTTTAAGGATCCTTTAGGTACTCTGGCACGCGTCTATGCTTCTTTTCTCCTTGGTATATTGTCCTTCAAGAGGATCATTGACCGGTGTAATAGGCCACGGAAAGAGGCCTTGGTTCCGTCGAAAGGGTGGTGTGGGTTGTAAGGAACCTGGAAAAATAAAAAGAAAAGAAAAAGGGAAATGTGAGTGTCCTGATAGGGTCTAGCCGTATTGCATACATTATCCTTATTATGCCTCCATCCTTTCCCATGGTATTTTTAGTGCGTAATTATGTACGCGCGGTACATATGCCACAATTTGGTAGGGGATGAGATGGAGGCCGAATTGCTAATTAAGCTCCTGATGAGCTGGACTGTCATACAGTCGGGTAGTCCGGACTCGTTTGACAGTGTATGAGGACTTGGCCGCCGACGTAATAGTTGGCTTGATGAGGCCACCCTGTACTTCCACTGCTAGGGCCGCGGTGTGCTCCTCAGTGCGGAGGGAGTAGTCCATGTTTCCATTCACTGTTATAACTCCGTGTGGTCCGGGCATCTTGAGTTTGAGGTAGTCGTAGTGCGGGACTGCATTGAAGCGAGCGAACGCGGTTCGTCCAAGCAGAGCATGGTAGCCACTATGGAAGGGGACGATATCGAAGATCAAGTCTTCGCTGCAGAAGTTGTCCGGCAAACCGAAGACCACTTCCAATGTTATTGAGCCCATGCAGCAGGCCTCTACACCGGGTATCACTCCTTTAAAGGTAGTTTTAGTGGGCTTGATTCTTGATGGATCAATACCCATCTTGTGGACTATGTCCTGATAGAGCAGGTTAAGGCTGGTGCCACCGTCCATGAGGACTCGCGTAAGGTGGAATCCGTCGATGATTGAATTGAGGACTAATGCAGCCGAACCTCTGTGATGGATACTGGCCGGATGGTCCCTGGGATCGAAGGTGATCGGACAGGCCGACCATGTGTTGAATTTTGGGGCGACTGGCTCTATCGCATAGACGCCCCTTAGCGCGTGCTTGCGCTCCCTCTTGGGGATATGGGTGACATATATCATGCTCACCATTTTCACTTCAGGGGGAAATTTCTTCTGTCCCCTTTTTTCGGTGCGCGAGGTTCCTCGTCATCATCCTCACTAGGCGACCCTTTCTCCTTATGTTCGACATTTAACTTGCCGGCCTGTTTGAAGACCCAACAGCTTCTGTTGGTGTGGTTGGCAGGCTTATCAGGAGTGTCGTGGATCTGGCAGGGTCGATCAAGTATTCGGTCCAGGATTGATGAACCGTGTTTGTTTCATTTGAATGGCTTCTTCCATTGACCGGATTTGGAGCCACTGAATCCGGCGTTGACTGTCGTATTCTCTGTATCATCATTGTTGCTCCGACGCTTATATTTGTTGCGTCGGGGTCTTCCATTGCCGTTTCGGGCTTCAGAAGTGCCAGGGTCGCCAACACTGTTACCGCTATGGGCTAGCCATCTATCCTCGCCCGCACAGAAGCGGGTCATTAGTGCTGTAAGGGCTACCATGGACTTCGGCTTTTCTTGGCCGAGGTGTCGGGCGAGCCATTCATCGCGGATGCTATGTTTGAAGGCCGCAAGGGCTTCGTGAAGGAAATATGCCCTAGAGGCAATAATAAAGTTGTTATTTATATTTCCTTATATCATGATAAATGTTTATTATTCATGCTAGAATTGTATTAACCGGAAACTTAGTACATGTGTGAATACATAGACAAACAGAGTGTCACTAGTTTGCCTCTACTTGACTGGCTTGTTGAATCAATGATGGTTATGTTTCCTAACCATAGACATGAGTTGTCATTTGATTAACGGGATCACATCATTAGAGAATGATGTGATTGACTTGACCCATCCGTTAGGTTAGCACGATGATCGTTTAGTTTTTTTGCTATTGCTTTCTCCATAACTATACATGTTCCTATGACTATGAGATCATGCAACTCCCGAATACCGGAGGAACACTTTGTGTGCTACCAAACGTCACAACATAACTGGGTGATTATAAAGGTGCTCTACAGGTGTCTCCAATGGTACTTGTTGAGTTGGCATAGATCGAGATTAGGATTTATCACTTCGATTGTCGGAGAGGTATCTCTGGGCCCTCTCAGTAATGTACATCACTATAAGCCTTGCAAGCAATGTAGCTAATGAGTTAGTTACAGGATGTAGCATTACGGAACGAGTAAAGAGACTTGCCAGTAACGAGATTGAACTAGGTATTGAGATACCGATGATCGAATCTCGGGCAAGTAACATACCGATGACAAAGGGAACAACGTATACCGTTATGCGGTCTGACCGATAAAGATCTTCGTAGAATATGTAGGAACCAATATGAGCATCTAGGTTCCGCTATTGGTTATTGACCAGAAGTGAGTCTCGGTCATGTCTACATAGTTCTCGAACCCGTAGGGTCCGCACGCTTAACGTTCGGTGACGATCGGTATTATGAGTTTTTGTGTTTTTGATATACCGAAGGTAGTTCGGAGTTCCGGATTTGATCACGAACATGATGAGGAGTCTCAGAATAGTCGAGACGTAAAGATCAATATATTGGAAGCCTATGTTTGGACATCAGAATGGTTCTGAGTGGTTCGGGCATTTTTTCGGAATACCGGGAGGTTACCGGAACCCCCCGGGGAGTATATGGGCCTTATTGGGCCTTAGTGGAATAGAGGAGAGGGAAGGGAAAAGAGGGAGGCACGCCCCCCAAGCCCAATCCGAATTGGGAAGGGGGCCGGCCCCCTTGCCTTCCTCCCTCTCTCCTCCTTCCTTCCTCTCCTACTCCTACTTGGAAGGGGGGGATCCTACTCCCGAAGGGAGTAGGACTCCCCTAGGGCGCGCCATAGAGAGGGCCGGACCTCCCCCTCCTCCACTCCTTTATATACGGGGGAGGGGGCACCCCATGGGCACACAAGTTGATCATTGATTTTTTAGCCGTGTCCGGTGCCCCTCTCCATCATAATTCACATTGGTTATATCATAGCGGTGCTTAGGCGAAGCCCTATTCCGGTAGCATCATCATCACCGTCATCATGCCATCGTGCTGACGAAACTCTCCCTCGAATCTCTACTGGATCGTGGGTTCGTGGGACGTCACCGAGTTGAACGTGTGCAGATCGCCGAGGTACCGTATGTTCGGTACTAGGATTGGTCGACCGTGAAGACGTACGACTACATCAACCGCGTTGTCATAACGCTTCCGCTTATGGTCTACGAGGGTATGTGGATGACACTCTTCCCTCTTGTTGCTATGCATGACCATGATCTTGCGTGTGCGTATGAATTTTTTTTGAAATTACTACGCTTCCTAACAGTGGCATCCGAGCTAGGTTTATGCGTAGATGTTATATGCACGAGTAGAACAAAAAGGAGTTGTGGGCGTGGGTATATACATATTGCTTGCCGTCACTAGTTGATTCTTGATTCAGCGGCTTTCTTGGATGAAGCGGCCCAGACCGACATTACGCATACACTTACTGAGACTGGTTCTACCGACGTGCTTCGCACACAGGTGATTAGTGGGTGTTTGTTTCTCCAGCTTTAGTTGAATCGGATTCAATGAATAGGGTTCTTTCTGAAGATCAAAAAGCAATCACTATACCACGTTGTGGTTTTTGATGCGTAGGTAAGAACGGTTCTTGCTCAGCCCGTAGCAGCCATGTAAAACTTGCAACAACAAAGTAGAGGACGTCTAACTTTTTTTTGCGGGGCATGTTGTGATGTGATATGGTCAAGACATGATGCTAAATTTTATTGTATGAGATGATCATGTTTCGTAACACAGTTATCGGCAACTTGCAGGAGCCATATGGTTGCCGCTTATTGTATGAAATTCAATCGCCATGTAATTGCTTTACTTTATCACTAAGTGGTAGTGATAGTCGTAGAAGCAATAGTTGGCGAGGCGACAACGATTCTTCAATGGAGATCAAGGTGTCAAGCCGGTGACGATGGTGATCATGATAGTGCTTTGGAGATGGAGATCAAAGGCACAAGATGATGATGACCATATCATATCACTTATATTGATTGCATGTGATATTTATCCTTTATGCATCTTATTTTGCTTAGTTCGCCAATAGCATTATAAGATGATCTCTCACTAAATTTCAAGGTATAAGTGTTCTTCCTGAGTATGCACCGTTGCAATAGTTCGTCGTGCCGAGACACCACGTGATGATCGGGTGTGATAAGCTCTACGTTCACATACAACGGGTGCAAGCCAGTTTTGCACACGTAGAATACTTGGGTTAAACTTGACGAGCCTAGCATATGCAGATATGGCCTCGGAACACTGGAGACCGAAAGGTCGAGCATGAATCATATAGTAGATATGATCAACATAGCGATGTTCACCATTGAAAACTACTCCATCTCACGTGATGATCGGACATGGTTTAGTTGATATGGGTCATGTGATCACTTAGATGATTAGAGAGATGTCTATCTAAGTGGGAGTTCTTAAGTAATTTGATTAATTGAACTTTAATCTATCATGAACTTAGTACCTGATAGTATTTTGCATGTCTATGTTGTTGTAGATAGATGGCCCGTGTTGTTGTTCCGTTGAATTTTAATGTGTTCCTAGGGAAAGCTATGTTGAAAGATGATGGTAGCAACTACATGGACTGGGTCCGTAACTTGAGGATTATCCTCATTGCTGCACAGAAGAATTACGTCCTGGAAGGACCGCTAGGTGACAAACCCGCTGCAGGAGCAACACGACATGTTATGAACACCTGGCAGAGCAAAGCTGATGACTACTCGATAGTTCAGTGTGCCATGCTTTACGGCTTAGAACCGGGACTTCAACAACGTTTTGAACGTCATGGAGCATATGAGATGTTCCAGGAGTTGAAGTTAATATTTCAAGCAAATGCCCAGATTGAGAGATATGAAGTCTCCAATAAGTTCTACAGCTGCATGATGGAAGAGAATAGTTCTTTCAGTGAACATATACTCAGAATGTCTGGGTACCACAACCACTTGATTCAACTGGGAGTTAACCTTCCTGATGATAGTGTCATTGACAGAGTTCTTCAATCACTGCCACCAAGCTACGAGAGCTTCTTGTTGAACTATAATATGCAAGGGATGGATAAGACGATTCCCGAGCTCTTCGCAATGCTAAAGGCTGCGGAGGTAGAAATCAAGAAGGAGCATCAAGTGTTGATGGTCAACAAGACCACCAGTTTCAAGAAAAAAGGATAAAGGGAAGAAGGGGAACTTCAAGAAGAATAGCAAGCTAGTTGTTGCTCAAGTGAAGAAACCCAAGTCTGGACCTAAGCCTGAGACTGAGTGCTTCTACTGCAAAGGAACTAGTCACTGGAAGCGGAACTGCCCCAAGTATTTGGCGGAGAAGAAGGATGGCAAAGTGAAAGGCATATTTGATATACATGTTATTGATGTGTATCTTACTAATGCTCGCAGTAGTGCCTGGGTATTTGATACTGGTTCAGTTGCTAACATTTGCAACTCGAAACAGGGGCTACGAATTAAGTGGAGATTGGCTAAGGAAGAGGTGACGATGCGCGTGGTAAATGGTTCCAAAGTCGATGTGATCGCCGTCGGCACGCTACCTCTACATCTACCTTCAGGATTAGTATTAGACCTAAATAATTGTTATTTGGTGCCAGCGTTGAGCATGAACATTATATCTGGATCTTGTTTGATGCGAGACGGTTATTCATTTAAATCAGAGAATAATGGTTGTTCTATTTATATGAGTAATATCTTTTATGGTCATGCACCCCTGATGAGTGGTCTATTTTTACTAAATCTTGATAGTAGTGATACACATGTTCATAGTATTGAAGCCAAAATATGCAGAGTTGATAATGATAGTGCAACTTATTTGTGGCACTACCGTTTAGGTCATATTGGTGTAAAGCGCACGAAGAAACTCCATTCTGATGGACTTCTAAAATCACTTGATTATGAATCACTTGGTACTTGCGAACCATGCCTCATGGGCAAGATGACTAAAACTCCGTTCTCCAGAATAATGGAGCGAGCAACAGAGTTATTGGAAATCATACATACTAATGTATGTGGTCCAATGAACATTGAAGCACTACAAAAAAATACACTTCCGTGATGATACGTGTTTGTCACAGTAGGTCATGTTTTCTGTCATGCATGTACATCCATGACAAATTTATGACAGAATCAAGATAGTCATACATGTGCTGTCGTAGAAGTGTTCCATGACATTACCAAAATTATCATGACGGAAGTGTCCACTTCCATGACGATAAATCACGCGTCACAGAAGTGCGTTCGTCAAGGGTGACTCACACGTGGCATCCACCGTAACGGAACGCCGTTAAGCTATCGGGTCCGGTTTTGGATCCGATAACACGTTAACAGCCCTGACCAATGGGGATTTTCCACGTGTAAAATCATCATTGGCTGGAGGAAACACGTGTCGGCTCACCGTTGGACAGATGTCATCCACTCATTGGACCCAAAGCGCCTATGATACGTCGACACATGGCACGACCCAAGAGAGGCCCATTCCTGTGAAAAGGCCGGCCCGTTTGACTTGGTCAAAAGGTGGCAGGCCCGCCCACGACAAGCCTGTTAATGGCCTGTTCGCATATAGCCCATTTACAACCCGCTAACCCAAGGCCCATTTACGGCATATCTGAATTAGGCCCAGTAGCATCATCGGGGCCGTCCAATATAATTCCAGTCTGTTTTAACTCCCGGCCCATGATGTCTTTCGGCCCATATGATGCCCTTATTACTCTCGGCCCATTAATGGCTCGTGGTAAAACTGACCCGTAATGAACAATGTATCACTTTATACCCATTAACGACACGTGGTGAAACTGGCCCGTAATGAATAGTGTATCACTTTATGCCCATTAATGGCCCATTATTCCGTTGGGCCATTTCCAGCCCATGTTATCTTTCAGCCTTCTCGAGGCCCATTTATTCTTGGGCTCATTTCCACATTCGTTTACTTACGGCCCGTTACTGTCATTTTCTGCTTGTGGGCCAAAATCAGCCCATGGTTATAGTCGGCCCGTTTATGGCCCATTAATACGTCGGGCCATTTTCATAGTGTCATCAAAATATGGCCCGTTGTGGTCTGTTATTAGCCTATGTTTGGCCAACCGATCATACGACCCGTAGAAGGCCCATTGATGATACGACCCATAGAAGGCCCATTGTGTCTACGACCCATATAAGGCCCATTGTTTCTATGCCACGTAGAAAGCCCATTTTTTCTATGGCCCTTAGAAGGTCCATTGTTTCTACGGCCCGTAGGAGGCCCATGTTAACTACAACCGGAGGGTATCAAAGTTCGCCACCAGTGCAAATATAGGGAACACCCTACACTATACAAAAATGGCTTCCTGTTTTCTTCAGCCGGTGGCTGCACGTTAAGAACAAATTTTGTATCGCACCAAAACAAATTACAACTATAAAAAAGGAAGGTTGGCATAAAAGTTAACAGTCTAGCAGATAAATGCACCACCAGAAGTTCAGAAGCTCAGTTCATTTGACCTGACTGTTACGTTTTCATGCTGCATTGTCCGATGGAGCACCATAACCTTCGCCTTCAGTTCTCCTAGTGTCACATCCCTATCCCTACTTTGGCCTTGGTCTAGCTTGGTGGTTGCATCATGTTTAAATTCAAATGAAATTTGAATTGGGGAATTTTTCAAGCCTCAGAATCCCTTTAAAAATGATCAAGATAAAATTGCTTCAAATAAGTCCAAGAAAATGTTCCTGTTTTCTCTAAAAATATTGGCAAGAGGTAAAATTCAAGCCAATATTTTTGGATTCACAGAAATATTTATTCTAGGCATTTGAATTAAATCAATAGCTATTTGAATTGGATTTATATTTACTATTAAATAAATATAGGTCCAATAATTCTGAAATATTTTTGTGGAGCTTGGTTTAATTTCTTTAGCTTCTAAAAATATTTCCAAAAGCAACAAAATTGATTTGGCTTCAAAACCAAATTCAAAACAAACCTGCAAATTAGAAAACAGAACAGAATTAGATAAATTAGAGAGAGAGAGAGAAGGCCACTGGGCCACCTACCTAACGTACCTGGCGCCACCAACCGGCCCAGCACTGTAGCTGGACGGCCCAGCCCACCAGGGCTCCTCCCTGTCGTCTTCCCCCTCGCCAGGAGGACGAGCGCGTGGCCGGCGCACGCGAGCACGCGTCCGGCCACCTCCTTCTTGCTTGCCACTGCTGGAGTCGTCCCCGAGCGCCACGCACTTCCCCTCGACCGCCTGCACCTCTCCTCTCTCCCCCTCGAGCACTCTCCCCTCCCCTGTCTTGCTCTCTTCCCCACCATCGAGCGCGCCCATCGCCGCCGCTCGCTGCCACGGCATCCATCGGCCACCCCACGCTCCGACGACGCGCCCAGAAGCCCCGCCACGTCTTCCTCGCCCTCTCCACCGAGCTACGCAACGCCCGGAGGCCCTGCTTCGTCGCCACCATCGCCGTCTTCGCACTCGGCCGCCGTGGATCGCCGCCGGCGATTCGCGACAACCAACGCGTCCCCGACCTCGCTCTCGCGCTCATTGGACTCGCTGTGAGCCCCTGCGCCGAACCCCTCTTCTCTCCCTCGTGTTCGCATGCTCTAGCCCCATCCCCCGCCATGGCCGAGGCTCTCCGCCGCCGCACCTCTTCGCCGTCGTCGTTCTGCTTAGCGCCATCACGTCCGAGCTCGTAGACGAGCTCCAGGCGGACCCAGGAGGCCATAGCACTGCTTACCTCGCTCCCCTGACCACCGTAGCGTCGACTCCGTCGATGGCCGAACTCCGGCCACCGCCGCGAGCTCCATTCCGGCAAGCTCCGGCCTCCCCGCACCCAACCGCGTGCACCACTGGATGCGGCGCACTTCTAGCTCGCCGTAGAACCCAACCACGCCCTAAACGGTGCCCTGTAGCGCCGTCCCGAGCAACTCCGGCGATCCTCCACCGTTGGGTTTGGTCGCCGCCGGCCAAGCTCCGGCGAGCTGACGTGGCGCTATTTTAATTAGCACTAACGACCCTACTAAACACCCCTAGAGCCACTACCATGTGGGCCCCTGTGCCTATTTAGGTTAATTTAATTTCTGTTTAGATTAGTTCATAACCCAGCGGGACCAACACGTCAGCATTGACTTTGCTGACGTAGACGTTGACCGGTCCCACCTGTCAGCCAGACTAGCCAGCTCTATGCCACTGACGTGTGGACCCCACACGTCAGGTTTGACCTGGACCCTGCCCCGTTGACCGCTGACGTCATAGTGACGCAGTGTTGACGCAATAAACTATTTTCTGGGTTTAATTTAAATCAGGAAATTTCAGAAAATACCCAAAACTTCTAAAAATCATAGAAATTCAACCGTAACTCCAAATAAGATAAATTATATATGTAAAATTATCAGAAAAATTCAAGGAATCCATCTGTACCATTTTCATGCATGTTTGAACAATGTTTGTCCTCTGTTTTGGACAAAACAAATAAAGGGCATTTAAATAATCATATATGGGGTTGGAATTTGAATCTTAGGTTCAAACCAACTTCATTTAACATGTTGCTAGTTGCATTAGCTCAAACCATAGCATATTGCCATGTCATGATCATGCATCATATTGTGCATTGCATTGATTGTGTTTCTTTCTCTGTTGCCGGTATTTGCCCCCTCTCGATAGACGTTGTACCGACGATGTGATCGATGACACCGATGAAGAGATATATTATCTTCAGAAGTGCCAGGCAAGCACAACCCCCTTGTTCATTCCGATACAAGCCCACTCTCTCGCTCCTGCTCTCTTTTACTGCATTAGGACAACAACGATTTATCTGTTACTTGCCGCGGTAGTTGAACCCCTTATCCTCTGCATGACCTGTCATTGCCACAGTAAATAGATGAAACCCACTAGCATGAGTAGGAATTGTTTGAGCCCTGATGTGCCTACTCATTCATGCTTGTTTGTCATGCCTGCTACTGCTTAGAGTTGAGTCAGGTCTGATTCATCGGGGATGGATCGGAGGTGTGTAAACATGTCCTACTGTTGAGAGCTAAGTGTGTGAACACGATTTGGTAAAGGTAGCGGTGAGAGGCCATGTAGGAGTACATGGTGGGTTGTCTCATTGCAGCCGTCCTCAGGAACTGAGTTCTTTGTCTGTGATCCATGAACAGTTACTACCGCGCATTGGGCCCGAAACCAATGGACCCTCTCGGCTTCTTAATCACCCTAGTACTCTGTCCAGGAGTTGCAACTAGTTTCTGGTGTTTGTAGGATATGTGTTGGCGGCCGTGCGTAGCGCTGACCCTAGGGGTCGGCTATGTTGCGGTAGATACACTGTGGCACGGTGTACCGGGCGCCCGTTTGGTGTCTCGGGAACCCTGCACACATCGTTTGGGGCTGTGAGCGAAACTCCGGCCGGATCTCCTCGCGGATGGAACCCGAATAGGCGATAAACCTAGACTAGAGACTTAAGTGTTTAGGTAGGCCGTGGCCGACACCCTCGCCCGGCTTCCGCTTGAAGGTTGCCGAGGTACATGACGTGTACAGGGGTATAAGTGGTGGGAGCATGTGTGAAGAAGTACACCCCTGCAGGGTTATCATTATCTATTCGAATAGCCAGATTCCTCGGATATGGAAACTTGGACCCCTTGCATAGTTCATAGACAAGTGAAAGTGGATACCCTAAAACTCGCAAGATAAGCGTGAGTGCTATGGATGGCCTTCTCGTAGGGAGACGAGAGTGGATCCATAGTGGTGTATTGGTTGGTGAATATGTGGACTCGTGTGCGCCACCTCAAAAGAGTTGCTCGCAATCGTAGTTCAGGTTAGCCACTGAGTCAAAGCTGGCTTGCTGCAGTTAAACTCCACCACCCCCCTTGTTGATACCGATGCATATGTAGTTTAGTTCTGATGTAAGTCTTGCTAAGTACCTTTGTACTCACGTTTGCTTAATTTATGTTTTGCAGAGAGACTTCAGTCTCACTAGTAGTTCCGCGTGGACTTCGACGTTTAGCTTGATACCTCAGCTACGATCTTGTGCCCTCGGCAGGAATTGGTAGATAGTCAGGCTTCTTAGCCTTTTTCATTTATAGATGTCTGTACTCAGACATGTTAAGCTTCCGCATGTGCTTTGCTATGTATGCTATGATTGTTGGGTCATGAGTCCCATGTTTGTAATACCTCGCTCCTCGGAGCCTAATGGATAAATACTTGAGTTGTAGAGTTATGTTGTGATGCCATGTTGTATTCACACATATCGAGCATATTGTGTGTATGATTGAAATGCTTGGTATGTGTGGGATCCGACTATCTAGTTGTTTATCCTTGGCAGCCTATCATATGGGGAAATGTAGTCTAGTGCTTCTGAGCGATAGTAGTCCGCTACAGCCCGGATCACTGGAGTCCTGCTAGACCAGCACTACTGCTCAGGACACTTGACTGGCCGGCATGTGTTTCACTTCGTTCCTATGTCTATCCCCTCAGGGAAATGTCACGCGGTGACATCCGGAGTCCTGCCTAGCCTGCTACAGCCCGGGTTACCAGAGTCCTGTTAGCCCAGTGCTATAGCCCGGATTGACACGCTGTTGACCGACATGCTCGAGGTTGATTCATGTATGCCTGTCCCCATGGGTTAGTGCCGCTTTGGGTTCACGACTAGCCATGTTGGCCCGGGTTCTTTGTCATATGGATGCTAGCGACACTATCATATACGTGAGCCAAAAGGCGCAAACGGTCCCGGGCCAGGTAAGGTGGCACCCGTGGAAATACCGTGCGTGAGGCCACAAAGTGATATGATGTGTTACCGGCTAGATCGATGTGACTTAGGATCGGGGTCCCGACAGCGTTGGTATCAGAGCCTGACTGCCTGTAGGATTACCAAGCCAAACTGGTCGAAGTTGAGTCTAGAAATGCTTTAGTTATGTAAGGGAATTGATTGTGGAAGGGAACGTAAGGCTCTTTTTACTCCTTTACCCTATGCCCTTCTGATCTGAGTCAAACTCTTCTTTCTACGGGGATTAAGAATTAGGCCTTCTCATCTATCTATCAGGATGACGTGTTACTAAACCGTAGTTGCCTAGGATTGTTGAGTTCAAGCCTCAGTTCAGTTCCTACTACTTCCATATATTCATAACTGGCCTCAGAACCTTGATATTATGATTCTGAGTGGTTATGCCACCATTTTGCAGGATGTCTCAAATCATTTTGAGCATTTATAGCCGTTATGCTGTCCGAGTCATCCCAGGTTTCTAAATAGTCTGATGCATTTGCAAATCCTTTCCCCTGTTCCTGATGTCCATTTGGGCCAGATTAATCACACTACTTGTCAGTTGAGGTACTCTATTGCCTCGACATATATGTTGGAGCTATTACTATGACCCTAGGTGTTTTAGGGAGTCACCTAGTGATCTAGCCATGTTTTGTATTCCCAGTGTGTGATTCTAGCCATTATTCTCAAAAGCATTTCGTGATGCCATTTAGTTAGTAGGCATTCTATTCCTGGGTTTTGAACCCGAGACTCACCCTACCTGCTTCATGTCGTTAGTGTTGCTAGTTCCTTAGGACATTAGTAAACCTTGTGATAGACCTCGAGGTCCGTGGTATTTCCTTCTTCCAAATACTATGAACCACTTATGGCAGAAGTTCTTGAACCAAAGGATCACAACCAGAGTGCTCTTGATGAGTTCTCCATTCTATATTGTGGCTCTGCCAGTTCTACCTTTCTGCATGGGTTATCTGGAAGAAATATGTTGAGCTTTGCTCGACATACTAGTCTATGCCTCCACAGCTCAGAAAGTTATATGTACCTTTGAGTTGTCCCCCTTCCGTTATATTCCGATCTTCGTCTATCAATTGATAGTGAGGAGTATGTATGCATTCGTGTTTATCGATGCCTATTACTCTAGTGGTCCGTCAAGTCACTCTATTTCAGAATGACTAGGAGAAACAAACTCCAGTACCTCATCCATATCTAGGATTGGATCAAAGCAATTGTATTCCGCGGATGAAAATGCCAAACCCACTTTCCTCTACTGTACCGTGGAGTGTTACCATCTTTATGTCAAGGGTGTCATGAGAATTGCACCACCTCTTATGAATTTTTGACGCAGTAATACTTCTTGCCATTATTGTTCATTCCTCGGTTTCTGTGTTATTGTAACCGGAATGCCGACAAGCGAACCGTGATGTGTGAAATCAATACTCCTAGCAACTCCGTTGCTCGGTAGTTAATGGACAATATTCTCATCCTTAGCATGTTGGCTATTGAATTATCATTCTAAGACTGATCGTGCTACCTAGTCCATATTTCTGGTGCACACTTCGATCAATGGATTAGGATTGTGCCAATCCCTCACTCTTGATCATATTATCTTGCCCTGAAAAGCAAGGTTGTTCTCGATCTTAGTAACATACCGGTGGTTCGTGATTTTCCGAATATCTTCTCGGAAGTGTTACCAGGTTGTCACCTGACCGTTATGTTGAGTTCGTGATCAAGTTCATTTTCCGATAAACCACTTTTCCCCAAGAACCTGTGTTGGATACCCCTGAGCTAGTTGGTTAAGCTTAACAACAACTTGGAGATTTGGAAGATGAAAACTTGTCCGACTTAGCTCATCCCTAAGGGATATCCTTGTGTGTGTGTGTGTTGAAGAAAGATGATATCTTCACCAATTGGTCCTCGTGATCAGTTGTTGTATCTATTATCTTGTCCAAACCTTGATTTGAGTGTGGGCTATCGTCAAATCAAATCAGAACCAACGATGTTCGTAATGTTGTCTTACTTGCGGTTGTCCCTCGAGCATACACCATTATATCTTTGGTCTGACCAATACTATCACATTGTTCACATAGTGGTGGAAGTCCAGTGATATGGAAATTTCGATGAGTTGCTGTTGAGCCCATCAGCGGCATTTTGTCTCCTCCATGATTGTGTTGAACATCTAGTTAGTGTTGGAAACTTTATAAGCGTTGCCCTCATGCCCCGATCATGAAGCATATGTCCGGTTGAAAGATGTGACTTCCTCTAATTCATGTGCATCTGATGTAAGTTGCCGCCGTGAATTCGAGAAAGTTTGTTTTTGCTTCCTCTGGAATCATCCCAAGTCAGTCATGCATGTGCGAAGTATCCTATGGTCTGATAGACTGATCATCTACATTCTATACGTATCCCTAGCACACCAAGCCACTGATTGATTTGTTCAAGGAGAAGAAGTTCTTCTTAAGGGTTAGACCTACGCAAGGACTTCGATATCCTCGTTGATGGTTCCCCCTGAACTCGGTAGTGTTTCATTTTAAGACTACCAGGTGACCATGCTTGTCTAGGACAACGTGTTCACATGCTTGTAGCAGAACCGGCTCATGTTTTGGAACTTACTACCGTAGTTCATTCCCCCAAGAATCTCGCAACGTCGTCTCGTCGATTTGTGTTGCAAACTTTCATTTTGTTTCTAGACTCGATGAGTCTGGAATATCCTGACACCAACCAGATCTGAATCTCAAGCAGATATGATGGTTGGAGCACTTTCCAAGAACTATAATGTTGGTCTCTCGATAACCGGTAAAGTGGATGTCATGGCCAACACATCCAGCCGGAAGACCTATTATTGTAGTATCTTGATTGAAGAAAGTTGGCCATCTTCCCATGAGGATTTCGTAGGATTTACTCCAAAAGTTGTTCCTTATGGATCTATTGTATTCCGAAGTCCAACCACTACTTGGTGGCTATGCCGATGCTTAAAGCATGACCGTGGTAACCAGTACATCAAGGAGAACATTAGGAGCGGAGTGCTAAATGTCTCTCGGTCGATCATCCAGATTTTGTTTCCTTGGCTTCACTAAGGTGAAATCTGAGAAAGTATTATCTTCCTTTGCATCTGCATTTTCCATCACCATTCATCATGGTGGTATGTTGTGTTGCCAGGATCCTTGACATGGATGTTGGTAAGACCTTGATGAGTATGGAAATGCTCAAGTTCTTGAGAGCACGCTCAGGCACTAGGTTCTGACGTTGTCATTAACTGGAATGTGCCTCCGTCCTCGCAGTTGTTCGATAGCCATCCAATTGGTGGAATCACCTTTGCCGGTGAACCTTCTCCCCAGTTACTAGAATCATTCCCAACATTTGCATTTTGTTCCCAGCTTGCACCTCAGTAGTTGTTGTTCATGGTCATCTTCAAAAGTGGACTTACCATAGGTCCCATCCATTTCCGATGATAAGCAAAAATCATCCATTGCGTTGTCTTCAACAAGGTTGTCCACATCATCCATCTTAGTCCGGGTATGTCATTCTTTCGAACTCCTTCCACTGATCGTTTGTGATTGCCTTAGGCTGGTATAAAGAGTTTCTATGATCTCCGAATCAAAAGTAATTCTTTTTGCCACTTAAGGGAATATTTCTGCGAGTCACTTTACCTAAGATGTCTCGTTATGGTATCATGGCAATTATCTCCTCGCTACTTTGAAACCATGCATCATCCTACTTAAGCATGGAATTGTTGCCTACCAAATTTGAACCTTTATCATCCGCTTCTTCCCATCACCCCTGTTGTGTGTTTCGTGTCTCAGCTCAAGAGATGTTTTATATCTCACTCCATGAGTTGATCTTGAGTGCTCGATCTCCGAGGAGATCGATTTCTGTAGAATTTCTTTCTGCCATGATCATGCTGGATGAAGATCCCGAAAGCAAAGACCTCAAGATCAAGATGACGAAATGAATCAACATCCTCGGGAAGGGCAGTTGGATCGAGAAGACTGCGATAGTCTTGTGAACCCCCCTTCCTTCTTACCTCATGTCTTAAATCTCGGGCCGAGATTCTTGTTTAGTGGGGGTGAGTTGTCACATCCCTAGCCCTACTTTGGCCTTGGTCTAGCTTGGTGGTTGCATCATGTTTAAATTCAAATGAAATTTGAATTGAGGAATTTTTCAAGCCTCAGAATCCCTTTAAAAATGATCAAGATAAAATTGCTTCAAATAAGTCCAAGAAAATGTTCCTGTTTTCTCTAAAAATATTGGCAAGAGGTAAAATTCAAGCCAATATTTTTGGATTCACAGAAATATTTATTCTGGGCATTTGAATTAAATCAATAGCTATTTGAATTGGATTTATATTTACTATTAAATAAATATAGGTCCAATAATTCTGAAATATTTTTGTGGAGCTTTGGTTTAATTTCTTTAGCTTCTAAAAATATTTCCAAAAGCAACAAAATTGATTTGGCTTCAAAACCAAATTCAAAACAAACCTGCAAATTAGAAAACAGAACAGAATTAGATAAATTAGAGAGAGAGAGAGAGAGAGAAGGTCACTGGGCCACCTACCTAATGTACCTGGTGCCACCAACCGGCCCAGCACTGTAGCTGGACGGCCCAGCCCACCAGGGCTCCTCCCTGTCGTCTTCCCCCTCGCCAGGAGGACGACCGCGTGGCCGGCGCGCGCGAGCACGCGTCCGGCCACCTCCTGCTTGCTTGCTGCTGCTGGAGTCGTCCCCGAGCGCCACGCACTTCCCCTCGACCGCCTGCACCTCTCCTCTCTCCCCCTCGAGCACTCTCCCCTCCCCTGTCTTGCTCTCTTCCCCACCACCGAGCGCGCCCATCGCCGCCGCTCGCTGCCACGGCGTCCACCGGCCACCCCACGCTCCGACGACGCGCCCAGAAGCCCCGCCACGTCTTCCTCGCCCTCTCCACCGAGCTACGCAACGCCCGGAGGCCCTGCTTCGTCGCCACCATCGCCGTCTTCGCACTCGGCCGCCGTGGATCGCCGCCGGCGATTCGCGACAACCAACGCGTCCCCGACCTCGCACTCGCACTCATTGGACTCGCTGTGAGCCCCTGCCCCGAACCCCTCTTCTCTCCCTCGCGTTCGCATGCTCTAGCCCCATCCCCCGCCATGGGCGAGGCTCGCCGCCGCCGCACCTCTTCGCCGCCGTCGTTCTGCTTAGCGCCATCACGTCCGAGCTCGTAGACGAGCTCCAGGCGGACCCAGGAGGCCATAGCACTGCTTACCTCGCTCCCCTGACCACCGTAGCATCGACTCCGTCGATGGCCGAACTCCGGCCACCACCGCAAGATCCATTCCGGCAAGCTCCGGCCTCCCCGCACCCAACCGCGTGCACCACTGGATGTGGCGCACTTCTAGCTTGCCGTAGAACCCAACCATGCCCTAAACGGTGCCCTGTAGCGCCGTCCCGAGCAACTCCAGCGATCCTCCGCCGTTGGGTTTGGTCGCCGCCGGCCAAGCTCCGGCGAGCTGACGTGGCGCTAGTTTAATTAGCACTAACGACCCTACTAAACACCCCTAGAGCCACTGCCATGTGGGCCCCTGTGCCTATTTAGGTTAATTTAATTTCTATTTAGATTAGTTCATAACCCAGCGGGACCGACACGTCAGCATTGACTTTGCTGACGTGGACGTTGACCGGTCCCACCTGTCAGCGACACTAGCCAGCTCTATGCCACTGACGTGTGGACCCCACACGTCAGGTTTGACCTGGACCGTGCCCCGTTAACCGCTGACGTCATAGTGACGCAGTGCTGACGCAATAAACTATTTTCTGGGTTTAATTTAAATCAGGAAATTTCAGAAAATGCCCAAAACTTCTAAAAATCATAGAAATTCAACCGTAACTCCAAATAAGATAAATTATATATGTAAAATTATCAGAAAAATTCAAGGAATCCATCTGTACCATTTTCATGCATGTTTGAACAATGTTTGTCCTCTGTTTTGGACAAAACAAATAAAGGGCATTTAAATAATCATATATGGGGTTGGAATTTGAATCTTAGGTTCAAACCAACTTCATTTAACATGTTGCTAGTTGCATTAGCTCAAACCATAGCATATTGCCATGTCATGATCATGCATCATATTGTGCATTGCATTGATTGTGTTTCTTTCTCTGTTGCCGGTATTTGCCCCCTCTCGATAGACGTTGTACCGACGATGTGATCGATGACACCGATGAAGAGATATATTATCTTCAGAAGTGCCAGGCAAGCACAACCCCCTTGTTCATTCCGATACAAGCCCACTCTCTCGCTCCTACTCTCTTTTACTGCATTAGGACAACAACGATTTATCTGTTACTTGCCGCGGTAGTTGAACCCCTTATCCTCTGCATGACCTGTCATTGCCACTGTAAATAGATGAAACCCACTAGCATGAGTAGGAATTGTTTGAGCCCTGATGTGCCTACTCATTCATGCTTGTTTGTCATGCCTGCTACTGCTTAGAGTTGAGTCAGGTCTGATTCATCGGGGATGGATCGGAGGTGTGTAAACATGTCCTACTGTTGCGAGCTAAGTGTGTGAACACGATTTGGTAAAGGTAGCGGTGAGAGCCCATGTAGGAGTACATGGTGGGTTGTCTCATTGCAGCCGTCCTCAGGAACTGAGTTCTTTGTCTGTGATCCATGAACAGTTACTACGCGCATTGGCCCCGAAACCAATGGACCCTCTCGGCTTCTTAATCACCCTAGTACTCTGTCCAGGAGTTGCAACTAGTTTCTGGTGTTTGTAGGATATGTGTTGGCGGCCGTGCGTAGCGCTGACCCTAGGGGTGGGCTATGTTGCGGTAGATACACTGTGGCATGGTGTACCAGGCGCCCGTTTGGTGTCTCGGGAACCCTGCACACATCGTTTGGGGCTGTGAGCGAAACTCCGGCCGGATCTCCTCGCGGATGGAACCCGAATAGGCGATAAACCTGGACTAGAGACTTAAGTGTTTAGGTAGGCCGTGGCCGACACCCTCACCCGGCTTCCGCTTGAAGGTTGCCGAGGTACATGATGTGTACAAGGCTATAAGTGGTGGGAGCGTGTGTGAAGAATTACACCCCTGCAGGGTTATCATTATCTATTCGAATAGCCAGATTCCTCGGATATGGAAACTTGGACCCCTTGCATAGTTCATAGACAAGTGAAAGTGGATACCCTAAAACTCGCAAGATAAGCATGAGTGCTATGGATGGCCTTCTCGTAGGGAGACGAGAGTGGATCCATAGTGGTGTATTGGTTGGTGAATATGTGGACTCGTGTGCGCCACCTCAAAAGAGTTGCTCGCAATCGTAGTTTAGGTTAGCCACTGAGTCAAAGCTGGCTTGCTGCAGTTAAACTCCACCACCCCCCTTGTTGATACCGATGCATATGTAGTTTAGTTCTGATGTAAGTCTTGCTGAGTACCTTTGTACTCACGTTTGCTTAATTTATGTTTTGCAGAGAGACTTCAGTCTCGCTAGTAGTTCCGCGTGGACTTCGACGTTTAGCTTGATACCTCAGCTACGATCTTGTGCCCTCGGCAGGAATTGGTAGATAGTCAGGCTTCTTAGCCTTTTTCATTTATAGATGTCTGTACTCAGACATGTTAAGCTTCCGCATGTGCTTTGCTCTGTATGCTATGATTGTTGGGTCATGAGACCCATGTTTGTAATACCTCGCTCCTCGGAGCCTAATGGATAAATACTTGAGTTGTAGAGTTATGTTGTGATGCCATGTTGTATTCACACATATCGAGCATATTGTGTGTATGATTGAAATGCTTGGTATGTGTGGGATCCGACTATCTAGTTGTTTATCCTTGGCAGCCTATCATATGGGGAAATGTAGTCTAGTGCTTCTGAGCGATAGTAGTCCGCTATAGCCCGGATCACCGGAGTCCTGCTAGCCCAGCACTACTGCTCAGGACACTTGACTGGCCGGCATGTGTTTCACTTCGTTCCTATGTCTGTCCCCTCGGGGAAATGTCACGCCGTGACATCCGGAGTCCTGCGTAGCCTGCTACAGCCCGGGTTACCGGAGTCCTGTTAGCCCAGTGCTACAGCCCGGATTCACACGCTGTTGACCGACATGCTCGAGGTTGATTCATGTATGCCTGTCCCCATGGGTTAGTGCCGCTTTGGGTTCACGACTAGCCATGTCGGCCCGGGTTCTTTGTCATATGGATGCTAGCGACACTATCATATACGTGAGCCAAAAGGCGCAAATGGTCCCGGGCCAGGTAAGGTGGCACCCGTGGAAATACCGTGCGTGAGGCCACAAAGTGATATGATGTGTTACCGGCTAGATCGATGTGACTTAGGATCGGGGTCCCGACACCTAGGCTCCTGAACAACATAGAAAATGTCTGATAGTTTGGTTTCAAAACCATGCATATCTTGACAACATCGAATAGTGTCTCTCCTTGTATCACAAAGGGTCTCTGTTAGGGGATGGACTTGTGTCTGGAGCGCAGATAGAACATTGTTTTGAGCTTGCATATCTTGATCATGAGGCAGTTTGGACAAGATTGCCTTAACAACCAAGCCAGTATTACGCAGGAATGTGCTTTTGGCATTGTTAGTGGACAGGTACTCACCCACTGCAGCAAGAGCTGACATTGTGGTTATAGTTGCCTCGCCACCTTCAGAAGGTGGTGGTTCCACCATTTTTTCCATAGTTCGCTGAAAAGTTGTGGTTTTACATTAGTAATACCAGAACAGACGATTTTAAGGAGGCAGCAAAACAAAACAAAATAGCTTTGGTCTATATACAGAACTTATTTTGGTGAACCCATGTAAAATAATAGTTGTATTTTATTGCAAAGTACATAATAAAACTAGGTTCCAAACATATGACCATGTACCATCGCTAATGTATTGTCTATTTCTTCACATTGTATTAAGGGCTAAGGATAAAGAGACAAAGTTTATAATACGGTAAGCATAGTATGACATCATTCATATCACAAAACAACTGAGAATAGACAAACATGCAATTGTAACGTTGTGTGGGCAAGTCCAGCACGGAACTAGATTACAGGTCAAGATCAAAGGAACATCACTCCTCTCTTTTAAACCTTGTAAGGTGCAATGATACACTAAGACAATTGTGTATAAAATTGAAAAGAATAATAGACATTGGCTGCAAACCATGCAGTTCAAGGCACAAGTCAGAGTAAGTAGTAGTTAAAAGGCATAAGGATTAAGGACTTACAACAGTGGATTTGACTGGTGTAGTCATGCCCTTCTTCTTGCTGGTGTGACAGTTCTTGAAGATTTCCACAACATTTGGTTCAGGTACTTTTTGGTCCTTGCGGGCTTTCCTCTACATTTGGAACAAGTCAATATAGATCTGATAATATGGTACAGCGAAAAGAGTCAAACAACAGCTAATTACAAGAGCCTTGCAGTGTGCAATATAGCTACGAGATCCTGTCGTCTGTTGGAATTTCTTTTGAACAATTCACCTACAAGAAGATAGATTTGTGTGGCACATGCGTAAATAGGACTTCAACATGTGATCTGATCATATATATATATACATATATATATATGTATATATATATATAATGTACCTGATACTTCGGATTGGACCAGTGTTTAACGAGGCCTCTCTAGTCTTCATCAGATATATTTTCCACTGGAGATGTTTGGGCAAGTTCACTGTTAGCCTTGCCTTCAAAGTGAGTTTTCCTCAAGTTATACCGATACTGTCGTAGAGCAGACTTGAAAACATGGGTGCAAGCTTGTCTGGTTGCATCATCTTGGCTATCCAACTTGAACCTCATTTGTTGAAAATTATGGGAGTCTCATTATCAGCAACCTAGAAAGTATTGGATAGAGCAAGGCGATATTACTAGTTTCCATACATAACCATACTTACAGATAAATGGTCGAGGAAGGTGTTGAACTGGGTTTCGTCTTTGTCATTCCTATACTGAATCCATGTTGGGAGGATACGTACATGACACCTAACAGCAACCGCTGCCTCGGATACTAACTTGGCTGACTCTGTAGCATCACGTGGCCTTTTTAAACCTACCTCAAAACGGATCTCCATTCTTCCTCCTCTAGATTTAGTTAACCTATCGAGCATTATCCCTGATGTTTGTTTCCTCTTGCGCCTAGGTGCTAGTCCAACAACAAACATAGGAAGTGTTAGTGTACATCAAACTGTGAGACTACATATAAAGAAGCATGCAACTGTAACTTGACTCCAGCAACTACCTTCTTGCTGTTGAAGCTCACAAAGTTCATTTGATCTTGCCAACTCATCTTGTGTCAAGAGTGCTTCGGAAGTAGTGTCAGGTGGCAAGGGAGCTTGGGAACGTGCTGCTAGCTGAGTTGACCAACGAGTAAATCGTGCAGCTGGTGGTATTGTGGAAGGTGTTGCAACAACTAGGGTTGTCTCTGCTTGTTTGGTGGCAGCTATTTGTTTCTGTTTGGCTTGTTCCGCAGCTCGTGTAGCATGGGATACCCTGTCGGTACAATTTTCTGCTGGACTTTGACCTTCTATTGCACCATCAGCACCAGCAGAATTTGCAGGATTGTTCCGCTTCCCTTTCCCTGTCGTTCTGTCTTGCTTCCTCTTTCTCTGTGCCATGTTAAGTCAAGACGACAAGAAAAATGAATAACAATTTAGTTCTTCAGAACAAATGTACTTTGACGTAAGAACATGGTGTGATAGACAGATATTGTATGTTTTAGAAATAGTAACATGTGTCTTAGTCACAAGTATAATGTGTAAAGTAAGCAGATGAAATGCAACAAAATTAGAAGCAATACAAGCTAGACATCAGACATAACATGCAACCACATATAACAGTGCCAAGTTAGAGGGAGCACCAGTGATGGTGCACTAGGGGAGACATGCTCATCACCAACACAGCTACGTTGAGTGTATATGCATGTGTTGTCTTGGAAATCATCTTGGGGGGATGGAGGAGTAGAATCTGTAGAGGCCCTCCATTTTGAAGGAGCACCTTCATCCGCTGCCTTGCTAACTTCCTTCTGCTTTATTGATTTTGAATTGTCAAGTAAAACCGACAAGAAAAAGCAATAAAATTCACTCTTGAGAACTCATTCGTGCATGATACTGACAACACTACTTTGATGTAAGGCAAACACATGATTCCAGGATGGACTAATACGAAAACAGGATGACATGGCATATTCACAACTGTTTGTGTAAACTAAGCAGAAACCATTTCACCAAATAAGAAGCAATGCAAGCTAGACACCACGTGAAAGATGCAACCAATATGACTCTACCAAGTTAAAAGTGTCCCATCATAAATGGCATTTCAACAAATTAGAAGCAGCGCATGCTATAAATCATATCAGAGATGCAACTAATATCACACTGCATATACTGAAGGTGTCTCGTCATATTGATTTATGCGGGATACAAAAAAACAATAGTTTTATGTGAGGACATGCTTAATAGACAGATGTACTATGTACTAAATATAGGAAGACATGTCACATTAACAGGTATAATGTATAAGCTAAGCAGAATAGCACATGCAGTTTAACCAGATTGGAAGAATTACAATCTAGACACATATGCAACATGCAACCACATATCACGCTGCCAAGTTAGAGCAAGCACCTGCGATACTAGTGTAGGGGAAATGTGGTAATCAACTACAGAGCTACATTCACTATCTTCATCTAGCCTTGCTGTTTCTTGAGAATCATGCCGGGAGGCTGACGCTGCATTCTTTAAATGAGGAGTAATCCACTTTCCTGACTGCCTCATCATAAGTCATTGATGAGGGATACACAAGAACATTAGTTTGATGTAAGAACATGGTTAATACACAGATGTACTAGTATGTACCAAAAGTATAATGGCATGTCATATTCAAAGGTATAGTGTGTAAGCTAAGCAGATGCAATTTAACCAAATTGGAAGCAATACAAGCTAGACATCCGGCTGGAGTGGTGAGCATGATCATCTAGGACCTGAGAGCCTGGTGGGAGGCGGGCTGCTTCGCCATCATCGCGGCTTATTAGTTGGCTTCCAGGTGATGCCTCTCTTTGCTGGGCTTGTCACTGGCTCGGCCAGTGCCCTGACTAGCTATTTGTCTTTTGGTGCTCATGGGATGGTGGTTCATGTAAAAAATATCTTTCCTTATCTTAATAAATACTTACTTCGGCCTTTCGAATACAAGCTAGACACCATATGGAACATGCAACCACATATGACACCGCGAAGTTAAAGCAGTCACCTGGGATGGTGGTTCATTGCGAGCGAGGTCATCAACTCCAGAGCTACGTTTGCCGTCTCCATCTGCTGACACTGCACCTATTATAAGGGTGAAACATGTGTGGCATATCCGCGTACGACGCTGGAGTGACTTCTCTCTTTTCTTTTTTGCTTCTCTCATAGCAGTTGATGTCTACTACACAACCTTCTTCTTGTAGACGTTGTTGGGCCTCCAAGTGCAGAGGTTTTTAGGACAGTAGCAAACTTCCCTCAAGTGGATGACCTAAGGTTTATCAATCCGTGGGAGGCATAGGATGAAGATGGTCTCTCTCAAGCAACCCTGCAACCAAATAACAAAGAGTCTCTTGTGTCCCCAACACACCCAATACAATGGTAAATTGTATAGGTGTACTAGTTCGGCGAAGAGATGGTGATACAAGTGGTATATAGATGGTAGATAAAGGTTTTTGTAATCTGAAAATATAAAAACAGCAAGGTAACTAATGATAAAAGTGAGCGTAAACAGTATTGCAATGTGTTGAAACAAGGCCTAGGGTTCATACTTTCGCTAGTGCAAGTCCTCTCAACAATAATAACATAATTGGATCACATAACTATCCCTAAACATGCAACAAAGAGTCACTCCAAAGTCAGTAATAGCGGAGAACGAACGAAGAGATTATGGTAGGGTACGAAACCACCTCGAAGTTATTCTTTCCAATCAATCCGTTGGGATATTCCTATAAGTGTCACAAATAGCCCTAGAGTTCGTACTAGAATAACACCTTAAGACACAAATCAACCAAAACACTAATGTCACCTAGATATTCCAATGTCACCTCAAGTATCCGTGGGTATGATTATACGATATGCATCACACAATCTCAGATTCATCTATTCAACCAACACATAGAACCTCAAAGAGTGCCCCAAAGTTTCTACCGGAGAATCATGACGAAAACGTGTGCCAACCCCTATGCATAGGTTCATGGGCGGAACCTGCAAGTTGATCACCAAAACATATATCAAGTGAATCACGTGGTATCCCATTGTTACCACAGATACGCACGGCAATACATACATCAAGTATTCTTAAATCTTTAAAGACTCAATCCGATAAGATAACTTCAAAGAGGACACTCAATTCATTACAAGAGAGAAGAGGGGGAGGAGAAACATAAGATCCAACTATAATAGCAAAGCTCGCGATACATCAAGATCGTGCCAAATCAAGAACACGAGAGAGAGAGAGATCAAACACATAGCTACTGATACATACCCTTAGCCCCGAGGGAGAACTACTCCCTCCTCGTCATGGAGAGCACCGGGATGATGAAGATGGCCATCGGAGAGGGATTGCCCCCTCCAGCAGGGTGCCAGAACGGGTCTAGATTGGTTTTCGGTGGCTACAAAGGCTTCTGGTGGCGGAACTCCCGATCTGTTGTCCCCCCCTGATGTTTTTAGGGTATGTGGAGATATATAGGCGGAAGAAGTACGTCAGGGGGGCCACGCGGGGCCCACGAGGGTGGAGGGCGCGCCCAGGGTGGGTGGGCGCCCCTGCCTCGTGGCCTCCTCGTAGGTCCCCTAACGTGCACTCCAAGTCTTCTGGGCTTGTTCTGATCCAAAAATAAGTTCCGTGAAGTTTCAGGTCAATTGGACTCCGTTTGGTTTTCCTTTTCTGTGATATTCTAAAACAAGGTAAAAACAAAAACTGGCACTGCGCTCTGGGTTAATAGGTTAGTCCCAAAAATGATATAAAAGTATAATAACGCCCATAAACATCCAAAACAATAGATAATATAGCATGGAGCAATCAAAAATTATAGATACGTTGGAGAAGTATCATCATCCCCAAGCTTAATTCCTGCTCGTCCTCGAGTAGGTAAATGATAAAAACATAATTTTTGATGTGGAGTGCTACTTGGCATAATTTCAAGGTAATTCTTCTTAATTGTGGCATGAATATTCAGATCCATAAGATTCAAGACAAAAGTTTAATGTTGACATGAAAACAATAATACTTCAAGCATACTAACTAAGCAATCATGTCTTCTCAAAATAACATGGCCAAAGAAAGTTCATCCCTACAAAATCATATAGTTTAGTCATGCTCTATTTTCGTCACACAAGAATGATCTCATCATGCACAACCCCAATGACAAGCCAAGCGATTGTTTCATACTTTAGTAATCTCAAACCTATAAACTTCCATGCAATACATGAGCGCGAGCCATGGACATAGCACTATGGGTGGAATAGAATATGATGATGGGGGTTAGGTGGAGGAGACAAAAAGGAGAAAGTCTCACATCAACGAGGCTAATCAATGAGCTATGGAGATGCCCATCGATTGATGTTAATGCAAGGAGTAGGGATTGCCATGCAACGGATGCACTAGAGCTATAAATGTATGAAAGCTCAACAAAAGAAACTAAGTGGGTGTGCATCCAACTTGCTTACTCACGAAGACCTAGGGCACTTGAGGAGGCCCATTGTTGGAATATACAAGCCAAGTTCTATAATGAAAATTCCCACTAGTATATGAAAATGACAAAACAAGGGACTCTCTATCATGAAGATCATGGTGCTACTTTGAAGCACAAGTGTGGCAAAGGATAGTAACATTGTCCCTTCTCTCTTTTTCTCTCTTTTTTTGGGCCTTCTCTTTTTTATGGCCTTTCTCTTTTTTATGGCCTTTTTTGGCCTTTTTTTATTCCTCACTTGGGATAATGCTCTAGAAAATGATGATCATCACACTTCTATTTATTTACAACTCAATGATACAACTCGATACTAGAACAAAGTATGACTCTATGAATGCCTCCGGCGGTGTACTGGGATATGCAATGGATCAAGAGTGACATGTATGAAAGAATTATGAATGGTGGCTTTGCCACAAATACTATGTCAACTACATGATCATGGTAAGCAATATGACAATGATGAATGTGTCATAATAAACGGAACAATGGAAAGTTGCATGGCAATATATCTCGGAATGGCTATGGAAATGCCATTATAGGTAGGTATGGTGGCTGTTTTGAGGAAGATATAAGGAGGTTTATGTGTGAAAGAGCATATCATATCACGGGGTTTGGATGCACCGGCGAAGTTTGCGCCAACTCTCAATGTGAGAAAGGGCAATGCACGGTACCGAAGAGGCTAGCAAGGATGGAAGGGTAAGAGTGCGTATAATCCTTGGACTCAACATTAGTCATAAAAAACTCACATACTTATTGCAAAAATCTACAACTCATCAAAAACCTCGGCACTACGCGCATGCTCCTAGGGGGATAGATTGGTAGGAAAAGACCATCGCTCGTCCCCGACCGCCACTCATAAGGAGGACAATCAAATAACACCTCATGTTTCAAATTAGTTACATAACGTTTACCATACGTGCATGCTACAGTGTTGGGGAACGCAGTAATTTCAAAAAATTTCCTACGCACACGCAAGATCATGGTGATGCACAGCAACGAGAGGGGAGAGTGTTGTCTACGTACCAACGCAGACCGACTGCGGAAGCGATCACACAATGTAGAGGAAGTAGTCGTACGTCTTCTTCCCGATCCGACCGATCCAAGCACCGTTACTCCGGCACCTCCGAGTTCTTAGCACACGTTCCGCTCGATGACGTTCCTCGGGCTCCGATCCAGCAAAGCGTCGAGGAAGAGTTCCGTCAGCACGACGACGTGGTGACGATCTTGATGTACTACCGACGCAGGGCTTCGCCTAAGCACTGTAACGGTATGATCGAGGTGGAATTTGGTGGCAGGGGGCACCGCACACGGTTAAGGAACGATTAACTTGTGTGTCTTGGGGTGCCCCCTGCCCCCGTATATAAAGGCCAGGGGCAGGGGGTTCGGCCGGCTAGGAGGGAGGCGCAGGGGGGAGTCCTACTCCCACCGGGAGTAGGACTCCTCCCTCCAATCCTATTCCAACTAGGATTCTTGGGGGGAAGGAGAAAGAGGGGGCCGGCCCACCTTTCCTAGTCCTATTAGGACTTGGGAAAGGGGGGGGGGGGCGCCGGCCAAGTGTGGGCTGCCTCTTCTCTCTTTTCCACTAAGGCCCAATAGGCCCATTTACCTCCCGGGGGGTTCCGGTAACCCTCCCGGTAATCCGGAAAAATCCCGATTTCACCCGGAACGCTTCCGGTGCCCAAACATAGGCTTCCAATATATCAATCTTTACGTCTCGACCTTTTCGAGACTCCTCGTCATGTCCGTGATCTCATCCGGGACTCCGAACAACCTTCGGTACATCAAAATGCATAAACTCATAATAATTGTCATCGTAACGTTAAGCGTGCGGACCCTACGGTTCGAGAACAATGTAGACATGACCGAGACACGTCTCCGGTCAATAACCAATAGCGGGACCTGGATGCCCATATTGGCTCCTACATATTCTACGAATATCTTTATCGGTCAGACCGCATAACAACATACGTTGTTCCCTTTGTCATCGGTATGTTACTTGCCCGAGATTCGATCGTCGGTATCCAATACCTAGTTCAATCTCGTTACTGGCAAGTCTCTTTACTCGTTCCGTAATACATCATCTCATAACTAACATCTTAGTTATTATGCTTGCAAGGCTTATGTGATGTGTATTACCGAGAGGGCCCAGAGATACCTCTCCGACAATCGGAGTGACAAACCCTAATCTTGAAATACGCCAACCCAACATCTACCATTGGAGACACCTGTAGTACTCCTTTATAATCACCCAGTTACATTGTGACGTTTGGTAGTACCCAAAGTGTTCCTCCGGTAAACGGGAGTTGCATAATCTCATAGTTATAGGAACATGTATAAGTCATGAAGAAAGCAATAGCAACATACTAAACGATCGGGGGCTAAGCTAATGGAATGGGTCATGTCAATCAGATCATTCAACTAATGATGTGACCTCGTTAATCAAATAACAACTCTTTGTTCATGGTTAGGAAACATAACCATCTTTGATTAACGAGCTAGTCTAGTAGAGGCATACTAGTGACACTCTATTGGTCTATGTATTCACACATGTATTATGTTTCCGGTTAATACAATTCTAGCATGAATAATAAACATTTATCATGATATAAGGAAATAAATAATAACTTTATTATTGCCTCTAGGGCATATTTCCTTCAGTCTCCCACTTGCACTAGAGTCAATAATCTAGATTACACAGTAATGATTCTAACACCCATGGAGTCTTGGTGCTGATCATGTTTTGCTCGTGGAAGAGGCTTAGTCAACGGGTCTGCAACATTCAGATCCGTATGTATCTTGCAAATCTCTATGTCTCCCACCTGGACCAAATCCCGGATGGAATTGAAGCGTCTCTTGATGTGTTTGGTTCTTTTGTGAAATCTGGATTCCTTTGCCAAGGCAATTGCACCAGTATTGTCACAGAAGATTTTCATTGGACCCGATGCACTAGGTATGACACCTAGATCGGATATGAACTCCTTCATCCAGACTCCTTCGTTCGCTGCTTCCGAAGCAGCTATGTACTCCGTTTCACATGTAGATCCCGCTACGACGCTTTGTTTAGAACTGCACCAACTGACAGCTCCACCGTTTAAAGTAAACACGTATCCGGTTTGCGATTTAGAATCGTCCGGATCAGTGTCAAAGCTTGCATCAACGTAACCTCTTACGGTGAGCTCTTTGTCACCTCCATATACAAGAAACATATCCTTAGTCCTTTTCAGGTATTTCAGGATGTTCTTGACCGCTGTCCAGTGATCCACTCCTGGATTACTTTGGTACCTCCCTGCTAAACTTATAGCAAGGCACACATCAGGTCTGGTACACAGCATTGCATACATGATAGAGCCTATGGCTGAAGCATAGGGAACATCTTTCATTTTCTCTCTATCTTCTGCAGTGGTCGGGCATTGAGTCTGACTCAACTTCACACCTTGTAATATAGGCAAGAACCCTTTCTTTGCTTGATCCATTTTGAACTTCTTCAAAATCTTGTCAAGGTATGTGCTTTGTGAAAGTCCAATTAAGCGTTTTGATCTATCTCTATAGATTTTTATGCCTAATATGTAAGCAGCTTCCCCGAGGTCTTTCATCGAAAAACTTTTATTCAAGTATCCCTTTATGCTATCCAGAAATTCTATATCATTTCCAATGAGTAATATGTCATCCACATATAATATCAGAAATGCTACAGAGCTCCCACTCACTTTCTTGTAAATACAGGCTTCTCCAAAAGTCTGTATAAACCCAAATGCTTTGATCACACTATCAAAGCGTTTATTCCAATTCCGAGATGCTTGCACCAGTCCATAAATGGATCGCTGGAGTTTGCATACTTTGTTAGCTCCCTTTGGATCGACAAAACCTTCTGGTTGCATCATATACAACTCTTCTTCTAGAAATCCATTCAGGAATGCGGTTTTTACATCCATTTGCCAAATTTCATAATCATAAAATGCGGCAATTGCTAACATGATTCTGACAGACTTAAGCATCGCTACGGGTGAGAAAGTCTCATCGTAGTCAACTCCTTGAACTTGTCGAAAACCTTTTGCGACAAGTCGAGCTTTGTAGACAGTAACATTACCATCAGCGTCAGTCTTTTTCTTAAAGATCCATTTATTCTCAATTGCTTGCCGATCATCGGGCAAGTCAACCAAAGTCCATACTTTGTTCTCATACATGGATCCCATCTCAGATTTCATGGCTTCAAGCCACTTTGCGGAATCTGGGCTCACCATCGCTTCTTCATAGTTCGTAGGTTCATCATGATCTAGTAGCATGACTTCCAGAACAGGATTACCGTACCACTCTGGTGCGGATCTTACTCTGGTTGATCTACGAGGTACAGTATTATCTTGATCTAAAGTTTCATGATCATCATCATTAACTTCTTCTCTTATTGGTGTAGGTCTCACAGAAACAGTTTTCTGTGATGTACTATTTCCCAATAACGGAGTAGGTACAGTTACCTCGTCAAGTTCTACTTTCCTCCCACTCACTTCTTTCGAGAGAAACTCCTTCTCCAGAAAGTTTCCGATTTTAGCAACAAAAGTCTTGCCTTCGGATCTGTGATAGAAGGTGTATCCAATAGTTTCCTTTGGATATCCTATGAAGACACACTTCTCCGATTTGGGTTCGAGCTTATCAGGTTGAAGCTTTTTCACATAAGCATCGCAGCCCCAAATTTAAGAAACGACAACTTTGGTTTCTTGCCAAACCATAGTTCATAAGGCGTCGTCTCAACGGATTTAGATGGTGCCCTATTTAACGTGAATGCGGCCGTCTCTAAAGCATAACCCCAAAATGATAGCGGTAAATCAGTAAGAGACATCATAGATCGCACCATATCTAGTAAAGTACGATTACGACGTTCGGACACACCATTACGTTGTGGTGTTCCGGGTGGCGTGAGTTGCGAAACTATTCCACAATTTTTCAAATGTACACCAAACTCGTAACTCAAATATTCTCCTCCACGATCAGATCGTAGAAACTTTATTTTCTTGTTACGATGATTTTCAACTTCACTCTGAAATTCCTTGAACTTTTCAAATGTTTCAGACTTATGTTTCATTAAGTAGATATATCCATATCTGCTTAAATCATCTGTGAAGGTGAGAAAATAACGATATCCGCCACGAGCCTCAATATTCATCAGACCACATACATCGGTATGTATGATTTCCAATAAATCTGTTGCTCTCTCCATAGTACCGGAGAACGGTGTTTTAGTCATCTTGCCCATGAGGCACGGTTCGCAAGTACCAAGTGATTCATAATCAAGTGGTTCCAAAAGCCCATCAGTATGGAGTTTCTTCATGCGCTTTACACCGATATGACCTAAACGGCAGTGCCACAAATAAGTTGCACTATCATTATCAACTCTGCATCTTTTGGTTTCAACATTATGAATATGTGTATTACTACTATCAAGATTCAATAAGAATAGACCACTTTTCAAGGGTGCATGACCATAAAAGATATTACTCATATAAATAGAACAACCATTATTCTCTGATTTAAATGAATAACCGTCTCGCATCAAACAAGATCCAGATATAATGTTCATGCTCAACGCTGGCACCAAATAACAATTATTTAGGTCTAATATTAATCCCGAAGGTAGATGTAGAGGTAGCGTGCCGACCGCGATCACATCGACTTTGGAACCGTTTCCCACGCGCATCGTCACCTCGTCCTTTGCCAGTGTCCGCTTATTCTGTAGTCCCTGTTTCGAGTTGCAAATATTAGCAACAGAACCAGTATCAAATACCCGGGTGCTACTGCGAGCATTAGTAAGGTACACATCAATAACATGTATATCACATATACCTTTGTTCACCTTGCCATCCTTCTTATCCGCCAAATACTTGGGGCAGTTCCGCTTCCAGTGACCAGTCTACTTGCAGTAGAAGCACTCAGTTTCAGGCTTAGGTCCAGACTTGGGTTTCTTCTCTTGAGCAGCAACTTGCTTGCCGTTCTTCTTGAAGTTCCCTTTCTTCTTCCCTTTGCCCTTTTTCTTGAAACTAGTGGTTTTGTTAACCATCAACACTTGATGCTCCTTCTTGATTTCTACCTCCGCAGCTTTTAGCATAGCGAAGAGCTCGGGAATAGTCTTGTTCATCCCTTGCATATTATAGTTCATCACAAAGCTCTTGTAGCTTGGTGGCAGTGATTGGAGAATTCTGTCAATGACGCAATCATCCGGAAGTGTAACTCCCAATTGAATCAAGTGATTATTATACCCAGACATTTTGAGTATATGCTCACTGACAGAACTGTTCTCCTCCATTTTGCAGCTATAGAACTTATTGGAGACTTCATATCTCTCAATCCGGGCATTTTCTTGAAATATTAACTTCAACTCCTGGAACATCTCATATGCTCCATGACGTTCAAAACGTCGTTGAAGTCCCGGTTCTAAGCCGTAAAGCATGGCACAATGAACTATTGAGTAGTCATCAGCTTTGCTCTGCCAGACGTTCATAACTTCTGGTGTTGCTCTTGCAGCAGGCCTGGCACTTAGCGGTGCTTCCAGGACTTAATTCTTCTGTGCAACAATGAGGATAATCCTCAGGTTACGGACCCAGTCCGTATAATTGCTACCATCATCTTTCAACTTAGCTTTCTCAAGGAACGCATTAAAATTCAACGGAACAACAGCACGAGCCATCTATCTACAATCAACATAAACAAGCAAGATACTATCAGGTACTAAGTTCATGATAATTTTTAAGTTCAGTTAATTTACTTAAGAACTCCCACTTAGATAGACATCCCTCTAATCCTCTAAGTGATTACGTGATCCAAATCAACTAAACCATAACCGATCATCACGTGAGATGGAGTAGTTTTCAATGGTGAACATCAATATGTTGATCATATCTACTATATGATTCACGCTCGACCTTTCGGTCTCCGTGTTCCGAGGCCATATCTGTATATGCTTGGCTCGTCAAGTATAACCTGAGTATTCCGCGTGTGCAACTGTTTTGCACCCGTTGTATTTGAACGTAGAGCCTATCACACCCGATCATCACGTGGTGTCTCAGCACGAAGAACTTTTGCAACGGTGCATACTCAGGGAGAACACTTCTTGATAATTTAGTGAGAGATCATCTTATAATGCTACCGTCAATCAAAGCAAGATAAGATGCATAAAAGGATAAACATCACATGCAATCAATATAAGTGATATGATATGGCCATCATCATCTTGTGCTTTGTGATCTCCATCTCCGAAGCATCGTCATGATCATCATCGTCACCGGTGCGACACCTTGATCTCCATCGTAGCATCGTTGTCATCTCGCCAATCTTATGCTTCCACGACTATCACTACCGCTTAGTAATAAAGCAAAGCATTACATCGCGATTGCATTGCATACAATAAAGCGACAACCATATGGCTCCTGCCAGTTGCCGATAACTCGGTTACAAAACATGATCATCTCATACAATAAAATCAGCATCATGCCTTGACCATATCACATCACAACATGCCCTGCAAAAACAAGTTAGACGTCCTCTACTTTGTTGTTGCAAGTTTTACGTGGCTGCTACGGGCTTAAGTAAGAACTCATCTCACCTACGCATCAAAACCACAACGATAGTTCGTCAAATAGACTCCGTTTTAACCTTCTCAAGGACCGGGCGTAGTCACACTTGGTTCAACTAAAGTTGGAGAGACAGTCTTCCGCAAGCCATCTGTGTGCATAGCACGTCGAGGGAACCGGTCTCGCGTAAGAGTACGCGTAAGGTTGGTCCGGATCGTCTCGTCCAACAATACCGCCGAACCAAAGTATGACATGCTGGTAGGCAGTATGACTTGTATCGCCCACAACTCACTTGTGTTCTACTCGTGCAAATAACATCAAACCATAAAACCTAGGCTCGGATGCCACTGTTGGGGAACGCAGTAATTTCAAAAAATTTCCTACGCACACGCAAGATCATGGTGATGCACAGCAACGAGAGGGGAGAGTGTTGTCTACGTACCAACGCAGACCGACTGCGGAAGCGATCACACAATGTAGAGGAAGTAGTCGTACGTCTTCTTCCCGATCCGACCGATCCAAGCACCGTTACTCCGGCACCTCCGAGTTCTTAGCACACGTTCAGCTCGATGACGTTCCTCGGGCTCCGATCCAGCAAAGCGTCGAGGAAGAGTTCCGTCAGCACGACGGCGTGGTGACGATCTTGATGTACTACCGACGCAGGGCTTCGCCTAAGCACTGTAACGGTATGATCGAGGTGGAATTTGGTGGCAGGGGGCACCGCACACGGTTAAGGAATGATTAACTTGTGTGTCTTGGGGTGCCCCCTGCCCCCGTATATAAAGGCCAGGGGCAGGGGGTTCGGCCGGCTAGGAGGGAGGCGCAGGGGGGAGTCCTACTCCCACCGGGAGTAGGACTCCTCCCTCCAATCCTATTCCAACTAGGATTCTTGGGGGGAAGGAGAAAGAGGGGGCCGGCCCACCTTTCCTAGTCCTATTAGGACTTGGGAAAGGGGGGGGCGCCGGCCAAGTGTGGGCTGCCTCTTCTCTCTTTTCCACTAAGGCCCAATAGGCCCATTTACCTCCCGGGGGGTTCCGGTAACCCTCCCGGTAATCCGGAAAAATCCCGATTTCACCCGGAATGCTTCCGGTGCCCAAACATAGGCTTCCAATATATCAATCTTTACGTCTCGACCTTTTCGAGACTCCTCGTCATGTCCGTGATCTCATCCGGGACTCCGAACAACCTTCGGTACATCAAAATGCATAAACTCATAATAACTGTCATCGTAACGTTAAGCGTGCGGACCCTACGGTTCGAGAACAATGTAGACATGACCGAGACACGTCTCCGGTCAATAACCAATAGCGGGACCTGGATGCCCATATTGGCTCCTACATATTCTACGAAGATCTTTATCGGTCAGACTGCATAACAACATACGTTGTTCCCTTTGTCATCGGTATGTTACTTGCCCGAGATTCGATCGTCGGTATCCAATACCTAGTTCAATCTCGTTACTGGCAAGTCTCTTTACTCGTTCCGTAATACATCATCTCATAACTAACATCTTAGTTATTATGCTTGCAAGGCTTATGTGATGTGTATTACCGAGAGGGCCCAGAGATACCTCTCTGACAATCGGAGTGACAAACCCTAATCTTGAAATACGCCAACCCAACATCTACCATTGGAGACACCTGTAGTACTCCTTTATAATCACCCAGTTACGTTGTGACGTTTGGTAGTACCCAAAGTGTTCCTCCGGTAAACGGGAGTTGCATAATCTCATAGGTATAGGAACATGTATAAGTCATGAAGAAAGCAATAGCAACATACTAAACGATCGGGTGCTAAGCTAATGGAATGGGTCATGTCAATCAGATCATTCAACTAATGATGTGACCTCGTTAATCAAATAACAACTCTTTGTTCATGGTTAGGAAACATAACCATCTTTGATTAACGAGCTAGTCTAGTAGAGGCATACTAGTGACACTCTGTTGGTCTATGTATTCACACATGTATTATGTTTCCGGTTAATACAATTCTAGCATGAATAATAAACATTTATCATGATATAAGGAAATAAATAATAACTTTATTATTGCCTCTAGGGCATATTTCCTTCATACAGGACTTGCAAACTTCAACACAAGCATTTCTCAATTTCACAACTACTCAACTAGCACGACTTTGATATTATTACCTCCATATCTCAAAACAATCATCAAGCATCAAACTTGTCTTAGTATTCAAAACACTCATAAGAAAGTTTTTACTATTCTTGGATGCATATCATATTATGATTATTTAAGAAAATTACCATGCTATTTTAGACTCTCAAAATAATATAAGTGAAGCATGAGAGTTCATCTATTTCTTCAAAATAAAACTACCACCGTGCTCAAAAAAGATATAAGTGAAGCACTAGAGCAAAAGACAAACTACTCCGAAAGATATAAGTGAAGATCAATGAGTAGTCGAATAATTATGCAACTATATGAAGACCCTCTAACATTTAATAATTTCAGATCTTGATATTTTATTCAAACATCAAGCAAAAGAAAAGAAAAGAAAATGACGCTCCAAGCAAAACACATATCATGTGGCGAATAAAAATATAGCTCCAAGTAAAGTTACCGATGAACGAAGACGAAAGAGGTGATGCCTTCCGGGGCACCCCCAAGCTTAGGCTCTTGGTTGTCCTTGAATATTACCTTGGGGTGCCTTGGGCATCCCCAAGATTAGGCTCTTGCCACTCCTTATTCCATAATCCATCGAATCTTTACCCAAAACTTGAAAACTTAACAACACAAAACTTAAAGTAGAAAACTCGTGAGCTGCGTTAGTATAAGAAAATAAATCACCACTTAGGTACTATCGTGAACTCATTCTAAATTCATATTGGTGTAATATATACTGTATTCCAACTTATCTATGGTTCATACCGTCCGATACTACTCATAGATTCATCAAAATAAGCGAACAACACATCGAAAACAGAATCTGTCAAAAACAGAACAGTCTGTAGTAATCTGGATCAAACGTATACTTATGGAACTCATAAAATTCTCAAATAAATTGCTGGACCTGAGGAATTTATCTATTAATCATTTGAAAAAAGAATTAACTAAATATCACTCTCCAAATAAAAATGGCAGCAATGCTCATGAGTGCTAAAGTTTTGGTTTTTTACAGCAAGATCAACAAGACTTTCCCCAAGTCTTCCCAACGGTTCTACTTGGCACAAACACTAATTAAACACATAAAACAACATCTAAACAGAGGATATATGAATTATTCATTACTAAAAAGGAACAAAAAGCAAGGAACAAAAATAAAATTGTGTTTCCTCCCAACAAGCGCTATCGTTTAACGCCCCTAGCTAGGCATGATGATTTCAATGATGCTCACATAAAGGATAGGAATTGTAAAAGAGAGCATCATAAAGAATATGACTAGCACATTTAAGCCTAACCCACTTCCTATGCATAGGGGTTTTGTGAGTAAACAATTTATGGGTGCAATAATCAACTAGCATAGGAAGGCAAAACAAGCTTAACTTCAAAACTTTAAGCACATAGACAGGAAACTTGATATTATTGCAATTCCTACAAGCATATGTTCCTCCCTCATAATAATTTTCAGTAGCATAATGAATGAATTCAACAATATAACCAGCACCTAAAGCATTCTTTCTATCGGTGCCAAAACCGGCGGATCTCGGGTAGGGGGTCCCGAACTGTGCGTCTAGGCGGATGGTAACAGGAGGCAGGGGACACGATGTTTTACCCAGGTTCGGGCCCCCTTACCCGAGATCCGCCGGTTTTGACACCGACATTGGTGCTTTCATTGAGAGTTCCTCTATTCCGTCGCCATCAGGAAGGATGCCTCATCCCATCTTTAAAGACGACACCGTTGCTAAGGGAGCTTTTGCTGTCGGCCAAACTCTCCGGCTAGGTGGTTTCCTTATGACTGCCTGTTCGGCTGCTGCGTCGACGATGACCTCTCAGATCATCGAAAGCAATCTTCACGCCAGCTCGGAATTCGCCGAGCAGCTAGATCCAACGGAGCTCTCTTCCCTAAATGATCTCTTGGATCGCATTCTCCGCCCTGGGAGTCGCTACGGATTACGACCAGATTGGGCCTAAACCCGATCTGAGAGAGATTAACTCTCCCCAGGTCACCCATCACGTTGCCGTGGTAGAGGAACAGTGCGGCGACCCTTCATCTATCTTAAGGACTAGCTATGTCCGGATTCCCGATCCCTCCAAGCCGGATACCCGCGGAGGGGAGGACATCACTCAAGACCTGAACTTAAAGTCAGGCGACGGGCTAGATTCATTGGACAGCATCCAAGAATCCAAACTTCAGAGTTCGGAAACTCCTTGGCCCCTGGGTCTCAGATTGGGTGAGGTTTCAGATTTGATTCCACCCACCCACCCGTACGTAAGCGATCTATCCCAAAATAGGCAAGAGCCCGAAGAAACAGTACATCACTACTGGGCCAGATTCCTCCTGGTTATGAACAGGATAAAGGACTGCCACAAGGAAGATGCAATTTCATTCTTCTGCAATAATTGCACGGACAAGGGAATCCTCAACGCCATAAGTCGCCGTGATATTACACGCTTCACTGACTTGGCGTCCATAGTACGAAAGTACTGTGCGATGGAAAGCGCCTGGAAAACCGAAATAAAATTTTGGGACAATCCGGCCCTGAATACAAACCCAGTCCAAAATAAAAGGGTGCATCATCGCCAGACACCCGGGTTCAATACCAAAAAGCAAAAGCCCTCTATAGGGCACGTAACCGTACTGGATGGATGGCTTAATGGACCCTGTAAAATTCACAGTGCAGAGGGCGCCACACCAACTCACAGCCTTAGAGCATGTTGGATACTCCGGCAGGTGGCAAAAATTGGCGAAGATCTTTTAATTCCAGAAGCCACAGAAAGCCACCCCAGAGAAACCAGTACGGTATTAACAGTCTTCGAGACTTTCGCATCAAATAATATGCAAAAAAGAACACTCCGCAGCCTTGCCGAAGTCTACCAAGTAGCAACAATAAACCCATGGAGTGACACGGCTATTACTTTTAACGCCAGTGATGAACCTAAATTCCGAACAGCCCGAGCACTAGTCGCATTGGTCCTCAATCCAATAGTGGACGGCTTTCGTCTTACCAAGGTATTCATGGATGGCGGCAGCGGATTGAACCTCATTTATGAGGAAACCCTTCAAAAAATGGAAATAGATTGGAACCGCGTTGAGTGAAGCAGCACAACCTTTATAGGAATAATCCCCGGTCGGGAAGCGCGCTGTACAGGAAAAATCACACTAGATGTGGTGTTCGGCATGCAGGATAATTACAGGTCCGAAGAGGTCACGTTCCAGGTGGCCCCATTCAGTAGAGGATATCATGCTCTGCTAGGGCGGGAAGCGTTTACAGTCTTCCAAGCAATACCCCATTACGGGTACATGAAGCTCAAGATGCCCGGGCCTAACGGAATCATCACTCTCGCTAGTGATCCGGACATAGCACTCCGCGCCGAAAACAAGACAGTCGCACTGGCCCTCGAGGCGCTATCCGAAGTCCTAGCGGCTAAGGAACTGACTGCGCTGCGCTCCATGGTGAATAGGGACGATGTGATACTCGATGAAAGATCCAAGTCCACCTCCTTTAAACCGGCGGACGAAATAGTCAAATTCCAGGTCCATCCAACGGACCCCAATAAAACAGCTTCCATCGGGGCACAGTTAAACCCTGATGTAGACGCCGCACTATGAGAGTTCCTACGAGAGAACTGGGACATTTTCCCTGGCACCCTTCAGACATGCCAGGAATCCCACGCAGGCTGGCTGAACACAGCTTAAATATCCTAAAAGGATTCAAGCCAGTCAAACAGGCTCTTCGGCGTTTTTCTGAACCTAAGAGACATGCCATGGGAGAGGAACTAGCCAAGCTATTGGAGGCCGGATTCATCAAAGATATAAAACACCCGGACTGGCTAGCAAACCTGGTGATGGTACCAAAGAAGGACAAATCCTGGCGCCTGTGCGTTGATTTCAGAGACCTTAACAAGGCTTTCCCAAAGGATCCTTTCCCTCTCCCCCACATCGATCAAATTATCGACGCTACCGCAGGACACGATTCGTTGTGTTTCCTTGATGCATAGTCCGGCTACCATCAAATAAAGATGGTAGAGTCAGACCAAGCCGCAACGGCATTCATCACACCATACGGCCCATTCTGCTTCAACACAATGCCCTTCGGGCTCAAAAATGCCGGCGCAACATATCAGCGCATGATTCAGACATGTCTAGCAAACCAGATCGGCAAAACAGTGGAGGCATACGTAGATGACGTGGTCGTTAAAACAAGACATGCCGAATCTCTAGTAGACGACTTGATGCTAACATTCGATAACCTCCGAACATACGACATCAAGCTCGACCCGGAAAAATGCGTTTTCGGCGTTCCAGCCGGAAAGCTCTTGGGCTTCATTGTATCCGGTAGAGGAATTGAAGCAAATCCAGCCAAGATCCGAGCTCTGTCACAATTGGATATCCCGAAGGACCTCAAACAAATACAAAAATTAACCGGATGCGTGGCGGCTCTAAGCCGCTTTATCTCCCGCTTAGGAGAAAAGGCCCTACCCCTTTACCGCCTCCTTCGGTGCACCGAACACTTCGAGTGGACGGATGCAGCCACGGCCAGACTCGACGAAATAAAAGCCATCTTGGCAACAAACCAGTCCTGGCCGCGCCAAACATTGGCGAACCAATGCTATTATACATTGCAGCAACCCATCAGGTCGTAAGCGCAGTGCTCGTCGTCGAACGAGAAACGGATGGACACAAATCCCCCCTTCAAAAGTCAGTCTACTATGTGTCTGCTGTCCTTACTCCATGCAAGTCACGGTACCCGCATTATCAAAAGATTGCGTACGCAGTATTTATGGCATCCCGGAAGCTGCGACACTACTTTCAAGAGTGTTCAATAATAGTAGCCTTGGAAGTGCCACTTAACGATATTATAAACAACCACGACGCGACGGGCCGGATTGCAAAATGGGCCATTGAGCTCCTCCCGTTCGACATAACTTACAAGCCACGGCGAGCTATCAAGTCGCAAGTTTTGGCCGACTTCGTCGCAGAATGGACGGAGGCCGAACTCCCTAAAGAGTACGACACATATTCAAACTGGGTCATGCACTTCGACGGCTCCAAAATGTTGGCCGGTCTAGGGGTTGGCGTTGTTTTGATGTCCCCCACAGGAGACACAGTTCAATATGTACTCCAGATAATGTACACAGACTCCAACAATGCAGCCGAATATGAGGCCCTTTTACATGGTCTCCGGATGGCAGTATCCATGGGCATTCAACGCCTAGAGGTGCGCGGGGACTCGAACCTTGCAATATCCCAAATAAATGGAGACTTTGATGCCAAGGATCCAAAAATGGCAGCATATCGCAACGCCGTCCTAAAAATGTCAGCTCGGTTCGAAGGGCTCGAATTTCACCATATAGGCCGGGAAAATAATCAGGCGGCAGATGTCCTGGCATGCATCGGCGCAAAACGCGATGTAGTCCCCCCAAACATCTTCCTGGAAAGGCTATTCAAGCCATCCGTGGTATGGGAAGGGGAACCCGGCAATAACAACCCGGACCCAACAGCACTGCCCGACACCGAACACTCTGACATAATTGGAGGCTCTGCCAATGAAATAACACCTTCAGCCCATGTAATAATGGCCGTCATCGCCCCGTGGACAGAACAATTCCTCGCCTACCTTACTAGGCAGGAACTCCCCGAGGACCAAAATGAGGCACGCTGCATAGTGCGGCGATCTAAATCCTATAAAGTGTTGGGGAACGTAGTAATTTCAAAAAATTTCCTACGCACACGCAAGATCATGGTGATGCATAGCAACGAGAGGGGAGAGTGTTGTCTATGTAGCCTCATAGACCGGAAGCGGAAGCGTTAGCACAACGCGGTTGATGTAGTCGTACGTCTTCACGGCCCGACCGATCAAGCACCGAAAGTACGGCACCTCCGAGTTCTAGCACACGTTCAGCTCGATGACGAACCCCGGACTCCGATCCAGCAAAGTGTCGGGGAAGAGTTCCGTCGTAGGGCTTCGCCTAAGCACCGCTACAATATTATCGAGGATTATGGTGGAGGGGGCACCGCACACGGCTAAGAGAACGATCACGAAGGTCAACTTGTGTGTCTAGAGGTGCCCCCCTGCCCCTGTATATAAAGGAGCAAGGGGGGAGGCCGGCCGGCCCTTGAGGCGCGCCAAGGAGGGGGGAGTCCTCCTCCTAGTAGGAGTAGGACTCCCCTTTCATAGTCCAACTAGGAAGAGGGAAGGGGGAAAGGAAAGAGAGGGAGAGGGAGAGCGAAAGAGGGGTCGCGCCCCCCTCCCCTAGTCCAATTCGGACTCCTGATGGGAGGGGGCGCGCCACCTCCTGGGCTGCTGCCCTCTCTCTCCCCTCAGGCCCACTAAGGCCCAATACTTCCCCGGGGGGTTCCGGTAACCCTTCCGGCACCCCGTTTTCTCCGAAATCACCCGAAACACTTCCGGTGTCCAAATATAGCCGTCCAATATATCGATCTTTATGTCTCGACCATTTCGAGACTCCTCGTCATGTCCGTGATCATATCCGGGACTCCGAACAACCTTCGGTACATCAAAATATATAAACTCATAATGAAACTCTCATCGTAACGTTAAGCGTGCGGACCCTGCGGGTTCGAGAACAATGTAGACATGACCGAGACACGTCTCCGATCAATAACCAATAGCGGAACCTGGATGCTCATATTGGCTCCCACATATTCTACGAAGATCTTTTATCGGTCAGACGACATAACAACATAGTTGTTCCCTTTGTCATCGGTATGTTACTTGCCCGAGATTTGATCGTCGGTATCTCAATACCTAGTTCAATCTCATTACCGGCAAGTCTGTTTACTCGTTCCGTAATACATCATCCCGCAACTAACTTATTAGTTGCAGTGCTTGCAAGGCTTATGTGATGTGCATTACCGAGAGGGCCCAGAGATACCTATCTGACAATCGGAGTGACAAATCCTAATCTCGAAATACGCCAACCCAACAAGTACCTTCGGAGACACTTGTAGAGCACCTTTATAATCACCCAGTTACGTTGTGACGTTTGGTGGCACACAAAGTGTTCCTCCGGTAAACGGGAGTTGCATAATCTCATAGTCATAGGAACATGTATAAGTCATGAAGAAAGCAATAGCAACAAACTAAACGATCAAGTGCTATGCTAACGGAATGGGTCAAGTCAATCAAATCATTCTCCTAATGATGTGATCCCGTTAATCAAATGACAACTCATGTCTATGGTTAGGAAACATAACCATCTTTGATCAACGAGCTAGTCAAGTAGAGGCATACTAGTGACACTATGTTTGTCTATGTATTCACACATGTATTATGTTTCCGGTTAATACAATTCTAGCATGAATAATAAACATTTATCACGATATAAGGAAATAAATAATAACTTTGTTATTGCCTCTAGGGAATATTTCCTTCAGTCTCCCACTTGCACTAGAGTCAATAATCTAGATTACACAGTAATGATTCTGACACCCATGGAGCCTTGGTGCTGATCGTGTTTTGCTCGTGGAAGAGGCTTAGTTAGCGGGTCTGCAACATTCAGATCCGTATGTATCTTGCAAATTTCTATGTCTCCCACTTGGACTAAATGCCGAATGGAATAGAAGCGTCTCTTGATGTGCTTGGTTCTCTTGTGAAATCTGGATTCCTTTGCCAAGGCAATTGCACCAGTATTGTCACAAAAGATTTTCATTGGTCCCGATGCACTAGGTATGACACCTAGATCGGATATGAACTCCTTCATCCAGAATCCTTCATTTGCTGCTTCTGAAGTAGCTATGTACTCTGCTTCACACGTAGATCCCGCCACGACGCTTTGTTTAGAACTGCACCAACTAACAGCTCCACCGTTCAGTAAAAACACGTATCCGGTTTGCGAGTTTGAATCGTCTGGATCAGTGTCAAAGCTTGCATCAACATAACCATTTACGATGAGCTCTTTTTCACCTCCATATATGAGAAACATATCCTTAGTCCTTTTCAGGTATTTCAGGATGTTCTTGACCGCTGTCCAGTGATCCAATCCTGGATTACTTTGGTACCTCCCTGCTTGACTTATAGCAAGGCACACATCAGGTCTGTTACACAGCATTGCATACATGATAGAGCCTATGGCTGAAGCATAGGGAACATCTTTCATTTTCTCTCTATCTTCTGCGGTGGTCGGACATTGAGTCTTACTCAATTTCACACCTTGTAACATAGGCAAGAACCCTTTCTTTGCTTGATCCATTTTGAACTTCTTCAAAACTTTGTCAAGGTATGTGCTTGGTGAAAGTTCAATTAAGCATCTTGATCTATCTCTATAGATCTTAATGCCCAATATGTAAGTAGCTTCACCGAGGTCTTTCATTGAAAAACTCTTATTCAAGTATCCCTTTATGCTATTCAGAAATTCTATATCATTTCCAATCAATAATATGTCATCCACATATAATATCAGAAATGCTATAGAGCTCCCACTCACTTTCTTGTAGATACAGGCTTCTCCAAATGTCTGTACAAAACCAAATGCTTTGATCACACTATCAAAGCGTTTATTCCAACTCTGAGAGGCTTGCACCAGTCCATAAATGGATCGCTGGAGCTTGCACACTTTGTTAGCTCCCTTTGGATCGACAAAACCTTCTGGTTGCATCATATACAACTCTTCTTCCAGAAATCCATTCAGGAATGCAGTTTTGACATCCATTTGGCAAATTTCATAATCATAAAATGCGGCAATTGCTAACATGATTCGAACAGACTTAAGCATCGCTACGGGTGAGAAGGTCTCATCGTAGTCAATCCCTTGAACTTGTCGAAAACCTTTTGCAACAAGTCGAGCTTTATAGACAGTAAAATTACCGTCAGCGTCAGTCTTCTTCTTGAAGATCCATTTATTCTCAATTGCTTGCTGATCAACAGGCAAGTCAACCAAAGTCCACACTTTGTTCTCATACATGGATCCCATCTCAGATTTCATGGCTTCTAGCCATTTTGCGGAATCTGGGCTCACCATCGCTTCTTCATAGTTTGTAGGTTCATCATGATCTAGTAGCATGACTTCCAGAATAGGATTACCGTACCACTCTGGTGCGGATCTTACTCTGGTTGATCTACGAGGTTCGGTAGTAACTTGATCTGAAGTTTCATGATCATTATCATTAGCTTCCTCACTAATTGGTGTAGGTGTCACAGAAACCGGTTTCTGTGATGAACTACTCTCCAATAAGGGAGTAGGTACAGTTACCTCATCAAGTTCTACTTTTCTCCCACTCATTTCTTTCGAGAGAAACTCCTTCTCTAGAAAAACTCCGAATTTAGCAACAAAAGTCTTGCCTTCGGATCTGTGATAGAAGGTGTACCCAACAGTCTCCTTTGGGTATCCTATGAAGACACATTTCTCCGATTTGGGTTCGAGCTTATCAGGTTGAAGCTTTTTCACATAAGCATTGCAGCCCCAAACTTTCAGAAACGACAACTTTGGTTTCTTGCCAAACCACAGTTCATAAAGCGTCGTCTCAACGGATTTCGATGATGTCCTATTTAACGTGAATGCAGCCATCTCTAAAGCATAACCCCAAAATGATAACGGTAAATCAGTAAGAGACATCATAGATCACACCATATCTAATAAAGTACGATTACGACATTCGGACACACCATTACGCTGTGGTGTTTCGGGTGGCGTGAGTTGTGAAACTATTCCGCATTGTTTCAAATGTAGACCAAACTCGTAACTCAAATATTCTCCTCCACGATCAGATCGTAGAAACTTTATTTTCTTGTTACGATGATTTTCAACTTCACTCTGAAATTCTTTGAACCTTTCTAATGTTTCAGACTTATGTTTCATTAAGTAGATATACCCATATCTGCTTAAATCATCTGTGAAGGTGAGAAAATAATGATATCCGCCACGAGCCTCAACATTCATTGGACCACATCCATCTCTATGTATGATTTCCAACAAATCCGTTGCTCTCTCCATAGTACCGGAGAACGGCATTTTAGTCATCTTACCCATGAGGCACGGTTCGCAAGTACCAAGTGATTCATAATCAAGTGGTTCTAAAAGTCCATCAGTATGGAGTTTCTTCATGCGCTTATACCGATATGACTTAAACGGAAGTGCCACAAATTAGTTGCACTATCATTATCAACTCTGCATCTTTTGATTTCAACATTATGAATATGTGTATCACTACTATCTAGATTCATCAAAAATAGACCACTCTTCAAGGGTGCATGACCATAAAAGATATTACTCATATAAATAGAACAACCATTATTCTCCAATTTAAATGAATAACCGTCTTGCATCAAACAAGATCCAGATATAATGTTCATGCTCAACACTGGCACCAAATAACAATTATTTAGGTCTAATACTAATCCCAAAGGTAGATGTAGAGGTAGCGTGCTGACCGCGATCACATCAACTTTGGAACCATTTCCCACCCGCATCGTCACCTCGTTCTTAGCCAATATTCGCTTGATCCGTAGCCCCTGTTTCGAGTTGCAAATGTTAGCAACAGAACCAGTATCAAATACCCAGGGGCTACTGCGAGCATTAGTAAGGTACACATCAATAACATGTATATCACATATACCTTTGTTCACTTTGCCATCCTTCTTTTCTGCCAAATATTTGGGGCAGTTCCGCTTCCAGTGACCAGTCTGCTTGCAGTAGAAGCACTCAGTTTCAGGCTTAGGTCCAGACTTGGGTTTCTTCTCCTGAGCAGCAAATTGTTTGCTGTTCTTCTTGAAGTTCCCTTTCTTCTTCCATTTGCCCTTTTTCTTGAAACTGGTGGTCTTATTGACCATCAACACTTGATGCTCCTTCTTGATTTCTACCTCCGCGGCTTTTAGCATTGCGAAGAGCTCAGGAATAGTCTTATTCATCCCTTGCATATTATAGTTCATCATGAAGCTTTTGTAGCTTGGTGGCAGTGATTGAAGAACTCTGTCAATGACACTATCAACAGGAAGATTAACCCCCAGTTGAGTCAAGTGATTATGATACCCAGACATTTTGATTATATGTTCACTGACAGAACTATTCTCCTCCATCTTGCAGCTATAGAACTTATTGGAGACTTCATATCTCTCAATCTAGGCATTTGCTTGAAATATTAACTTCAACTCTTGGAACATCTCATATGCTCCATGACGTTCAAAACGTTGTTGAAGACCCGGTTCTAAGTCCTAAAGCATGGCACACCGAACTATCGAGTAGTCATCAGCTTTGCTCTGCCAGACATTCATAACATTTGGTGTTGCTCCTGCAGCAGGCTTGGCATTTCGCGGTGCTTCCAAGACGTAATTCTTCTTAGCAGCAATGAGGATAATCCTCAAGTTACGGACCCAGTCCGTGTAATTGCTACCATCATCTTTCAACTTTGCTTTCTCAAGGAACGCATTAAAATTCAATGGAACAACAGCACGAGCCATCTATCTACAATCAAACATAGACAAGCAAGATACTATCAAGTACTAAGTTCATGATAAATTTAAGTTCAATTAATCATATTACTTAAGAACTCCCACTTAGAAAGATATCCCTCTAATCCTCTAAGTGATCACGTGATCCAAATCAACTAAACCATGTCCGATCATCACGTGAGATGGAGTGGTATCAATGGTGAACATCAATATGTTGATCATATCTACTATATGATTCACGCTCGACCTTTCGGTCTCCGTGTTCCGAGGCCATATCTGTTATATGCTAGGCTCGTCAAGTTAAATCTGAGTATTCCGCGTGTGCAACTGTTTTGCACCCGTTGTATTTGAACGTAGAGCCTATCACACCCGATCATCACGTGGTGTCTCAGCACGAAGAACTTTCGCAACGGTGCATACTCAGGGAGAACACTTATACTTTGATAATTTAGTGAGGGATCATCTTATAATGCTACTGTCAATCAAAGCAAGATAAGATGCATAAAAGGTAAACATCACATGCAATCAATATAAGTGATATGATATGGCCATCACCATCTTGTGCTTGTGATCTCCATCTTCAAAACACCATCATGATCACCATCGTCACCGGCGCGACACCTTGATCACCATCGTAGCATCGTTGTCGTCTCGCCAATCTTATGCTTCCACGACTAGCGCTACCGCTTAGTGATAAAGTAAAGCATTACAGCGCAATTGCATTGCATACAATAAAGTGACAACCATATGGCTCCTGCCAGTTGCTGATAACTCGATTATGAAACATGATCATCTCATACAATAAAATTTAGCATCATGTCTTGACCATATCACATCACAACATGCCTTGCAAAAACAAGTTAGACCTCCTCTACTCTGTTGTTGCAAGTTTTACGTGGCTGCTACGGGCTTAGCAAGAACCGTTCTTACCTACGCATCAAAACCACAACGATAGTTTGTCAAATTGGTGTTGTTTTAACCTTCGCAAGGACTGGGCGTAGCCACACTTGGTTCAACTAAAGTTGGAGAAACTGACACCCGCCAGCCACCTGTGTGCAAAGCACGTCAGTAGAACCAGTCTCGCGTAAGCGTACGCGTAATGTCACTCTAGGCCGCTTCATCCAACAATACCGCCGAACCAAAGTATGACATGCTGGTAAGCAGTATGACTTACATCGCCCACAAATCACTTGTGTTCTACTCGTGCACAACATCAACGCATAAAACCTAGGCCTGGATGCCACTGTTGGGGAACGTAGTAATTTAAAAAAAATTCCTACGCACACGCAAGATCATGGTGATGCATAGCAATGAGAGGGGAGAGTGTTGTCTACGTACCCTCGTAGACCGGAAGAGGAAGCGTTAGCACAACGCGGTTGATGTAGTCATACGTCTTCACGGCCCGACCGATCAAGCACCGAAACTACGGCACCTCCGAGTTCTAGCACACGTACAGCTCGATGACGATCCCCGGACTCCGATCCAGCAAAGTGTCGGGGAAGAATTCCGTCAGCACGACGGCGTAGTGACGATCTTGATGTTCTACCGTCACAGGGCTTTGCCTAAGCACCGCTACAACATTATCGAGGAATATGGTGGAGGGGGCACCGCACACGGCTAAGAGAACGATCACGAAGATCAACTTGTGTGTCTAGAGATGCCCCCTGCCCCTGTATGTAAAGGAGCAAGGGGGAAGGCCGACCGGCCCTTGAGGTGTGCCAAGGAGGGGGGAGTCCTCCTCCTAGTAGGAGTAGGACTCCCCTTTCCTAGTCCAACTAGGAAGAGGGAAGGAGGAAGGAAAGAGAGGGAGAGGGAGAGGGAAAGAGGGGCCGCGCCCCCTCCCCTAGTCCAATTCGGACTCCTCATGGGAGGGGGCGCGCCACCTCCTGGGCTGCTGCCCTCTCTCTCCCCTCAGGCCCACTAAGGCCCAATACTTCCCTGGGGGGTTCCGGTAACCCTTCCAGCACTCCGATTTTCACCGAAATCACCCGAAACACTTCTGGTGTCCGAAAATAGCTGTCCAATATATCGATCTTTATGTCTTGACCATTTCAAGACTCCTTCTCATGTCCATGATCATATCTGGGACTCCGAACAACCTTCGGTACATCAAAATATATAAACTCATAATGAAACTGTCATCGTAACGTTAAGCGTGCGGACCCTACGGGTTCGAGAACAATGTAGACATGACCGAGACACGTCTCCGGTCAATAACCAATAGCGGAACCTGGATGCTCATATTGGCTCCCACATATTCTAAGAAGATCTTTTATCGGTCAGACGACATAACAACATACGTTGTTCCCTTTGTCATCGGTATGTTACTTGCCCGAGATTTGATCGTCGGTATCTCAATACCTAGTTCAATCTCGTTATCGACAAGTCTCTTTACTCGTTCCGTAATACATCATCCCGCAACTAACTTATTAGTTGCAGTGCTTGCAAGGCTTATGTGATGTGCATTACCGAGAGGGCCCAAAGATACCTCCCCGACAATCGGAGTGACAAATCCTAATCTCGAAATATGCCAACCCAACAAGTACCTTCGGAGACACCTGTAGAGCACCTTTATAATCACCCAGTTACGTTGTGATGTTTGGTGGCACACAAAGTGTTCCTCCGGTAAACGGGAGTTGCATAATCTCATAGTCAAAGGAACATGTATAAGTCATGAAGAAAGCAATAGCAACAAACTAAACGATCAAGTGCTATGCTAACGGAATGGGTCAAGTCAATCACATCATTCTCCTAATGATGTGATCCCGTTAATCAAATGACAACTCATGTCTATGGTTAGGAAACATAACCATCTTTGATCAACGAGCTAGTCAAGTAGAGGCATACTAGTGACACTATGTTTGTCTATGTATTCACACATGTATTATGTTTCCGGTTAATACAATTCTAGCATGAATAATAAACATTTATCATGATATAAGGAAATAGATAATAACTTTATTATTGCCTCTAGGGCATATTTCCTTCATAAAGTCCATGAGGGAGAGCTTTATAAGAAAAGCACTACCGGAGTCCTTCAAAGGTGCATCTCCGAAGAGGAAGGGCGGAACCTCCTGGCTGAAATTCATGCCGGACTCGGCGGTCATCACGCTGCAGCTTGGTCCCATGTAAGCAAGGCCTTCCATACATGATTTTATTGGCCGACGGCCCGGGCAGACGCCCAGGACTTAGTCCAACGATGTGTTGGTTGCCAGCCTTTTGCAAACCAAAGCCATATGCCACCCACCGCCCTCCAAACTATCCCCATCACTTGGCCCTTCGCGGTCTGGGGGCTTGACATGGTTGGACCCCTTAAAGGCGGAACCCACAAGGAAAAAATACTTACTGGTCATGGTGGATAAGTTCACCAAATGGATAGAAGCCAAGCCTGTTAAGACGGCCAAATCCGGACCGGTGATAGACTTTATATCCGGGGTTGTACACCGTTACTGCGTCCCCCACAACATCATCACTGATAACGGCACAAACTTTACGGCCTACGAGGTAAAACTCTGGTGCAAAAACATGGGCATCAAGCTCGATTATGCTTCCGTCTATCACCCACAAACTAACGGCCAGGTCGAGCGTGCAAATGTTTTTATCATGAGCGGCATCAAACCCAGATTAGTGCGGTCCCTTAAGGAATCTAACACGCACTGGGTAGAGGAGCTCGACTCCGTACTCTGGGGGCTGCGGACCACGCTGAATTGCACCACCGGATACACACCATTCTTCATGGTGTACGACGCAGAGGTAGTTTTGCCCTGCGACATAATTCATGACTCACCTCGAGTGTGCATGTATGAAGAAAGAGAAGCCGAGCTCGATCGGCAGGACAGTTTGGACCCCTTGGAGGAAGAGTGTGACGTGGCAAAAGCCCGTTCCGCATTCTATCAACAGCAGGCTCGAAGATACCAAAGCAGAGAAGTACGGGCCAAAAATTACAACGTTGGCGAATTAGTTCTACGCCTGCCGGACAAGAAAAAGGACAAACTCAAGCCCAAGTGGGAAGGTCCCTTCATAATCGACCAAGTCCTGACTGGTGGAGCGTACTGCCTGCGAGATGCATCGGATAACCGACTCGAGCCGAACCCATGGAACGCAGCCCATCTACGAAGATTCTATGCCTAGCGCCGGACTCTGTGTTCGTCTCCTTCCTCTGTCCATTTTTATATACTTTCTGTCTTACATTTCTCTCCTTCTCCCCTCCCTCTCTCTTATAGCCTCTAAAGGCTCATAAAGTGACGTGCTATCCACGCTCATTAAACCTGGGGGATTCTTTAAACAAAAGCTTATTTATACGGGCTTCATGCCCAACACATGTGTCACACTTCCGCATGTACCTTTTATTCGCCATTATATGCATCGATATGACTTAAGTTTTGGCCAAGCTGGGTTGCCTGGCTCCTGTGCTTACCCCTACGTTCCCGATTGTTCGGCTAGGTGGTAAAGGGAGCACCTCTGCGATTGTTATTGTCGGGTTAGCCGGATGTGTACCTCAGACTGGGTGAATCCGAAAGCTAGCGTTCTTAAGGGAATATTCGGTCGGTGAACTAAAGATGATCTTTTTATTATTATTTATCTATACGCCCCCAGATGTTTTTCCCGCGTCTCTTTTCGCAGAATGGACATGCACTTTAGGGCATGCCTCCTAGGGAAAGGAACCCCTAACGGAACTATTCTCCCTGGAAGATATTTCTTACTAACCATGTAATATAACATAACTAGTTGGGCACTTGTCTGTTCAAGAACTAATGACCCCTACGCCTGGTCTCCATGCATACCCCGGTTCTTATATAACCGCGAGGGTATTCGGACACACTGCGGACCGTCAGGTCCCGAGGTTGAAGCGAAAAGGTCGACCATGACAAACGATCTAAAATCCGGCTAGAAGGCATTACACATGTCAATTACATAGTCAATCTGACTGATTGTATTCCTCTTCAATACCATCTAACAGGCTGTCTAGTTTACAGTCCTGTTGGGAATACTTTGCGGCCAACTCTACTTGGCCGTACACTAAGCTCACAGGGATCTCCTTCCCATCGGGCCCCACGGGTCCGACCTCGGCCATGTGGTTTGGGTCAGCCTTCGTGTACCGCATCTTCACCATGGCCCAGGCTTCCCTGGTGCCTTGACGGCAGGCCGACATCTTCCACAATCGGAAGCGCCACCGCGCTCCCTTCAGCTTCTCTACAAGCTCTCCAAGGCCTTCGGGCATGGAGACAGATGGCCACAAGGCCTGGGCGACGCCCTGCATCAGCTGCCGAACTCGCTCGTGCAGTTGTGAGAGCTCGGGAAGAAGGTCACCCGTAGAACCGGGCATTTCCTCTGCAGGACGACCTGTTAGCATACCTACAAACATTACTCTGTTAGTCGACTTCCTCGCCGAACTCTTTTTTCAAAGTTCGTTTAAGCACTTACTAAATATGCCGCGTCGAAGCCGCTGATTCTCCTTAACGGAGTCCAACAGCTGGGCATGAACATCCTTCAGTTCAGCGCCCAGCTTGGTGTTGGCATCTTGGAGATCGTTCTTCTCCCGCCTCACCTTTGTCAGCACACTCTCACCAGCCTTCAGCTGGCGTAGGAGTTGTTGCTTTTCCGGATTTAATCCGACACCATCTGCAATTTCATTTGTCAGATTCGCACCCACGCCGCACTTCGCAAACTAGTTATCTTTCGAAGCGTATATTACCATAGGTGGTCTCCTTGGGCTCCCCTGCCGCGGCTAGTGCGGCCTCAAGTTGGGCTTTGCACTGTTCCAGCTCCTGGGACAGTAGGGTATTCTTTTCTGTAAGAACCTGCAGAACAAATGATCCTTAAATCAGTTATTCTAACCGTTTCAAGTCTTGGGGGCTACTGGTATATATATAATTACCAAAATTTTCTTACCCGTATGTCTTTTACATACTACTCCGTGGCTCTGGCTAGACCATTTTGAGCGGCACGGAGGTATGCATCTCCCGAATTGAAGGCATCCAATGCCTCTTGGGAGAAACAAGCGTCGCGAAGAACTGTCCGGTGACGCCTGTGATTCATGGCATTCTCCACCTCGGAATTGGTGGCAGACAGCCTGTCCGCATCCTCTGTTGGAGGAGCGTCCGGTGCATGCCTTGTGTTCGCCTCCGCCTCCGGACCAGGCTTTGGAGCCTGGCTGGTGGAGGCATGATTGGCAACGTCTCTGGATATAGTCCGGCGAGGTCTCTTCGTCCTGAAGAGAGCACGAGCGCTAATATGCCTCGAAGGAATAGCACCTGGGAATAAGATGGCGCGCTATACCTTTGTGTCGGCGCCTCAGTCCGGACCGCACTTGTTTTCAGCACGCGGGGCCTTGCCGCCCCTCGTTGGCTAGTCGCCGTAGGCTTGGCCTCCCGTCTCAAGGACCTCCCCTGCCAAACACGGTTGTCATACGACAATCGAAAACATGCGAGGATAGATCCCTTTTTAAAGTGCTGGGACTTTAGTTGTCGGGGTAAATAGCCATGGGTAGCCCAGCCGGCTTCCCCTGGCCCCTCAGAAAAAATTATGAGCCCATCTGGCTCATAAGGAGACTCAAGACCTGGGCCGCCTCCCCCTAGCCGACTGCCCTCCTAGCCGGCTTGGGGGGCGGCCCGCCCTTTTCACCCCCATGAAGAAAACTGTGGAGGGCCGGCTGCGGCATGGCCGGCTACGGCAGGGCCGGCTATGGCAAGGCCGGCTACCGCCGGGCCGGCTCCGATAAAGTAGTCAACGCCGTACCCGCGACGTACGCGTCCACTCTGCGATGATGAAGCGGGGCGTGGCTACAGTGGAGCCTGCCACCCCCAAAACCCGGAGCACGCCTGGTACAGCGCGTCGTGCGGGCAGCTGCGGCCCGCCCGGCGTGGCACTGTAGCCACGGCGGCTCTGACGCCGTCCACGACGGGCTGCCAGCGTGGCCCCCGAGGCGGTGGGCCCCTTCGGGCAGAGAGATGCCGAAGGCGGCCGCACCCCCTCTCAAGCCGGCAAGACAGAGGGCCGACTTCACGTAGCCGGCCTGCCGCCTTCCTCGAGGGAGACGCCCATTAAGGAGACAAGGTGCGGCGGGGCTACAGTAATCGCCCGCCAGGGCGGCGTTACTGTAGCCACGCTTGCCCCGACCAAGCCTGCGCCAACAAACACAGAGCAACAATAACCAGCCGCCGACCTGGCCCTGGCCGGTGGGGCCGGCCTGTCGACCCGAGAGCCGGCAGCCGGCGGGACCCACCAGCCGGCGGGCCCCAGAAGCCGGCGAACATAGCCACAGACAGCTGGGCCCCGCGCCCAGTCGGATTACCATTGTACCCCCGGGGGGTAGGCCTATATAAACCCCCCGGTGCACCCATGCAAAGGGTTGAACTCTCTTTCTAGACATAGACACATACAAGGAGAAGAAGCAAGCTGAGCTAAGCCCTTCTTCCTCCTTCCACCCCAAGCAGCTCAAGGAGCATTGTAGCCACCTGTGAACTTAGTAACCATGCGGAGACCCCGCAGAGCAGCAGTAGGGGTGTTATCTCCCCGGAGAGCCCTGAAGCTAGGTAAGATTCGCCGGCGTGCATGTCTATGCCTCATCCCGTTTCCAGGCACCGGCGACGTTCTATTGGCCCCCGCAATGATAAGCCACCCGTTGGCATATGTCGATCCTACCACCCGACATTTGGCGCCCACCATGGGGCCAGGTGCACCGTCGTCCGGAGACCTGTTCTGGACGGGAACCCTTTTCCTTCCTCGCGGGCGCAGCCAGCCTGGCTCGCCCGATGGCGCTTGCCGCAACGCGCTGCATGGCGTCGCTGACGCCTGCGCGGCTAGTGGCCTCGCCAACCTCTTCGACAAGGCCCGCATCTCCGACGAGGTCGCTTCCGATGCGGGCACAGATCACCTCGCCAACCTCCTCAGCCAGCTCCACGTCTCCAGCGAGCCCGCTGCAGACTTGGAGTCGGTTGGCTCCACCGACCCGATGCCCGTCGACTCCGACGCGGCATCCTACTACACCTTCCCCACCAACGTCACGGTCTACAACGACCCGCTCCCTCCGGCTGGCGATCGCGATTCTGACGCCCCCGAGGTGATGGTTATCGGCCTCGACGGCCCGACTGACGAGGGCACCCGCGACTCCCCGCGCGCGGCAGCCCAAGACTTGTCCGTCCCCCTTCCGGCTGACGCCAGCGACGAAGTTCTGGAGGCACGCCGCCTCGCCCTCCTCGCGGAGGGCCGGCGGCTGGCCTCCGTAAGACGCCTCACCGAGGCCTACCAGCGCGAACCTGACCGCGCCGCCTTCGGCACGCCGGCTCCGGCTGGCCCTAGCCGGGCCGGCGCTGTCAGGCAACGCGGCGCCGTCATCGCCGACACGCTTAGGGTGGATCGCCCGGTCTACGCCACCCTGCTCGAGAACCTGCGCGCCGCCCAGGCGGCCGTAGACGAGCTGGACGGCTTGGAAGCCGAAGATCTCCCCCATATGACGCGGCGCATCCAGCAACTAATCGATGCGGCCGCGCGACGGCACGAGGCCGACGCCTGCACGGGGAGCCCTCCCCCGCGCCGCGAACACGGCGCGACCTCCCAGTCCCCGACTACCAGCTACACCCGCGCCCGGCGCGAAAAAGAGCCGGCTTCCAGCCGAAGCCGGACCCAAGTCTCCGTCGAGCGAGACACGGACGGCCGCCCCCGAGCCATGGAATGGCGGAGCACCCCGCCTCCGCCTCGAGCTTGCGGAGAAAGATATCCTACCCCGCCTCCAGAGGCTCACCCGACTCTCAGCGGCCGGCTTGGTCGCCGGGAGGGAATCGGCGAAAACGACGCCCGCCACCGGATCGACCGCCTGGCCCGATCCCTGGCGCTAGAAGAAGAAGACGATGTCGGCCCGCCTTGCTTCAGCCCCCGCATCCGCGACGAGCCCTTCCCCAAAGGGTTCTCGCTCCCAAGAGACACACCCAAGTACAACGGCTCGGTGAAGCCGGAAGACTGGCTGACCGACTACTCCACAGCCGTCAGCATCGCCAATGGCAACCGGCGCGTTGCCGTAAAGTACGTGCCCCTCATGTTGGGAGCACGGCGCGGACTTGGCTTAACAGCCTTAAGCCCCTCAGCATCAACAGCTAGGTGGATTTCACTGAAGCCTTCGTCCGCAACTTCACCAGCACCTACAAGCGGGCTCCCAAGCCCAGACAGCTCTCCCTGTGCGTACAGGGCCCAGCCGAGTCCACTCGCGACTACCTGACGCGTTGGGCCGAGCTCCGCAACTCCTGCGAGGGGGTGCACGAGGTGCAAGCCATCGAATACTTCACAGCCGGGTGCCGAGAGGGCACCCTCCTCAAGCACAAGCTTCTCTGCGATGAGCCGACTACCCTCGATGAGCTCTTAAACATCGCCGACAAGTACGCCACCGCCGACTCCTCGATGAAGACCGAGCTCCGGGTGGACGCATCCGGAAAGGTGCTCAATCCGGCGCCCAAAGCGCCGGCTGGAGACGGCGGCCGACGCCAACACCAGAATGATCAAAAACGCAAGGGCCCTGCGCCGCCTCCCGCCAGTCGGCAGGTGGCCACGGTCGAAGACGCGCCGCCTGAAGGGCGGCCCGCACCCAAGAAGCCCAAGGGCGGTCGGCCGGCTTGGCAGCCGGCCTTCTCCTACGAGCAAACCCTTGATGCCCCGTGCAAGTTCCACAGCAGCGCGAAGCCGTCCAACCACACAACCCGCAAATGCAACTGGCTCGCCCGAATCTCGAAGGGCGAAGGGCTCACGCCGACTCCGCCTGCCGGCCCGCCGCCGCCGGCTCCGCCGCCCAAAGCCGCCCGGCCCGCGGTCGACGCCGTGCAGGACGAGTTCCCCGACGAGCAAGCGTCTTATGTCGTCTTCACGAGCCAGCCCGAAGACCAGCGCAGCAAGCGCCGAGAGCAACAGGAGGTCAACATGGCCGCCACCAGCCCAGCCGGCCACATGCACTGGTCGGAGAAACCCATCAGCTGGAGCCGGGCCGACCACCCAGAGGTGATGCCATCCCCCGGCTCCTACGCATTGGTCCTGGAGGCCACCCTCGCAACGGATACGCGCGCCGCACGCTTCTCCCGCGTGCTGATCGATGGCGGAAGCAGCATCAACATCCTGTACCGCGACACCATGCAGAAGCTGGGCGTCAAGGCCAAGCAACTTGCGCCGACTCGGACGGTGTTCCACGGCATCGTACCCGGATTGTCCTGTGCCCCCATCGGCAAGCTCAAGATCGATGTTCTCTTTGGGGGCAAGGATCATTTCCGCCGGGAAGCAATCTGGTTCGAGGTGGTGGACCTGGAGAGCCCTTATCACGCCTTGCTTGGCCAACCCGCCTTGGCCAAGTTCATGGCTGTCCCCCACTATGCTTACCTCAAGATGAAGATACCGAGCTCAAAGGGTGTCATCACCATCGCCGGCGACTACAAGAAGTCCGCCGACTGCGCCGCGGCCAGCAGCCGGCTGGCCGAATCCCTCGTGATCGCTGCCGAGAGGAAGACGCTGGACCGGGTCGTGGCCCTGGCCAGCAAGCAGGTAAACCAACCCGCCGACTCCAAGGAGTATGATGCCCAAGGATCTTTCCAGCCGGCCAAGGAGACCAAGAAGATACAGCTCGACCCCGAGCACCCCGAAAGGTTTGCCGTCATTGGGGCGAGCCTGGATAGCAAATAGGAAGGCGAGCTCGCCGATTTCCTCCGTGAGAATCGGGATATGTTTGCATGGTCCCCCAAGGACATGCCGGGTGTTCCGAAGGATTTCGCCGAGCACAAATTGCACGTGCGGGAGGATGCTAAACCAGTCAAGCAGCCCCTCCGCCGACTGTCAGAAGAGAAGAGAAGGAACATAGGGGAGGAGATAGCCCGGCTCCTTGCAGCCGACTTCATCATGGAAGTTTTCTTCCCCGAATGGCTCGCGAACCCGGTTCTCGTGCTGAAAAAGAATAACATGTGGCGCATGTGTATAGATTACACGAGCCTCAACAAAGCCTGCCCAAAAGATCCCTTCGCTCTGCCCCGGATTCATCAAGTGATAGACTCCACGGCCGAATGCGAGCTGTTGAGCTTTTTGGATGCCTACTCGGGATACCACCAGATCAAGCTCAACCCGGACGACCAACTGAAGACCGCCTTCATCACGCCGTTTGGAGCCTTCTGCTACCTGACCATGACGTTCGGCTTGAGGAATGCCGGCGCCACTTTTTAGCGTTGCATGCAGAAGTGCCTCCTCACGCAGCTCGGCAAGAACGCCCACGTTTACGTGGATGATGTTGTGGTGAAGACGGAGAAGCGTGGCACTCTGCTGGAAGACTTGAAGGAGACATTCGAGAACCTGCGCCGGTTCCGGATCAAGCTCAACCCGGAGAAATGCGTGTTCGGAGTGCCAGCCGCCCAGCTCCTAGGCTTTCTGGTCTCCGAACGCGGCATAGAGTGCAAACCTGTGAAGATCAAGGCCATCGAGAGGATGGCGGTCCCAACCAAGCTCAGAGAGATTCAAAAGTTCACAGGATGCCTGGCCTCTCTTAACCGCTTCATCAACCGGCTTGGAGAAAAAGCTCTCCCCCTCTACCGCCTCATGAAGAAGAGCACTCACTTTGAGTGGAATGACCAGGCCGACCAAGCTTTCCACGAGTTGAAGAAAATGCTATCCACGCCGCCTGTCTTGGCGGCACCGACTGAGAAGGAGCCCATGCTCCTATATATTGCCGCCACTAGCCGGGTGGTCAGCACCGTCATTGTGGTCGAACGCCCCGAAGAAGGCCGAGCCCAGCCGGTCCAGAGGCCGGTTTATTACCTGAGCGAGGTGCTGTCCACCTCGAAACAAAATTACCCGCACTATCAGAAGATGTGCTATGGCGTGTACTTCGCCGCCAAGAAGCTGAAGCCGTACTTTCAAGAGCACCCCATCACGGTCGTATGCACTGCCCCGCTAGCCGACATCATAGGCAGCCGGGATGCATCCGGCCGGGTGGCCAAATGGGCCATCGAGCTGGCCCCCTACACGATCTTCTACCAACCCCGCACCACCATCAAGACGCAAGCGCTGGCCGATTTCCTCGTCGACTGGGCCGAGACCCAGTACTTACCACCAGCGCCCGACTCCACCCATTGGCGCATGCACTTTGACGGATCAAAGATGTGCACCGGCTTGGGAGCCGACGTCATCCTTACCTCTCCAAAGGGCGACAAGCTCAGATACACGCTGCAAATCCACTTCGCCGCCTCCAACAACGTAGCCGAGTACGAGGCGCTCATACACGGGCTCCGGCTTGCCAAGGAACTTGGCATTCGCCGGATCCTGTGCTATGGCGACTCGGATTTGGTGGTGCAGCAGTCTTCTGGCGACTGGGACGCCAAGGATGCGAACATGGCGAGCTACCGTTTCCTAATGCAGCAAATCAGCGGATACTTCGACGGGTGTGAGTTCCTTCACGTGCCATGAGCCGACAACGAGCCAGCAGATGCTCTGGCCCGAATAGGCTCCACGCGGCAAGCAATACCAGCCGGCGTCGCCCTGCAGCGCCTCCTCAAGCCTTCAATCAAGCCGTCTCCGGAATCCGACTCCATTTTTGTGCCGCCTAACCCCGAGGGGGCCGGGTCCGTCTCGAAGAATCAAGCAGCCGGCCCGGGGACTTCAATATTTGGCTCGGGGACTGCAGTACCCGGCCCGGGGACTGCCGCACCCGGCCCGGGGACTGCGGTAGCCGGCCCGGGGACCGCGGTAGCCGGCCCGGGGATTTCTTCAGCACAGGAAGCGGCGGCCGACTCCAGCACTGCACCGCCCGGCCCGCCCACCCTGGTGGCTCTGGCCACATTGGTGGCCGAGGAGGTCGCCGCCCCATCATGGGCCCAAACCATCCGCAACTTTTTGGTGAACCATGACCTGCCGGCTGACAAAAACGAAGCAAGACAAGTTCAGCGCCGGGCTGGAGCATACACAATTGTCAACAGAGAGCTCGTCAAGCGCAGCGCCACCGGAGTCTTGCAGCGATGCGTCGAGCAGGAGAAAGGCATCGTGATCCTCAGGGATATACACCAAGGAGAGTGCGGCCACCACGCCGCATCAAGATCACTGGTCGCCAAAGCCTTCCGCCACGGTTTCTTCTGGCCGACTGCTTTGGACGATGCCAAAGAGCTAGTCAAACACTGCAAAGGCTGCCAGCTTTTCAGCTCGCAGCAACACATGCCGGCTTCAGCGCTCAAGACCATTCCCATCACCTGGCCCTTTGCCGTCTGGGGATTGGATATGGTGGGCCCATTCAAGACGGCACGCGGCGGCATGACACATTTGCTCGTCGCCGTCGACAAATTCACCAAGTGGATCGAGGCGAAGCCGATCAAGAAGCTGAATGGGCCGACTGCAGTGACCTTCATTGCAGATATAACAACCCGGTACGGCGTACCACACATCATCATCACCGACAACGGCACGAACTTTGCCAAAGGTGCCTTGGCACGGTTCTGCGCTGCGCAAGGTATCCGGCTGGACCTTGCGTCAGTCGCCCACCCGCAGTCAAACGGCCAGGTGGAGCGAGCAAATGGCCTCATTCTGTCCGGCATCAAGCCTCGACTGGTTGTACCTCTGGAGCGTTCAGCCGGCTGCTGGCTCGATGAGCTGCCGGCTGTCCTATGGAGTCTGCGCACTACTCCCAACAGATCAACCGGCTTCACTCCCTTCTTCCTTGTGTATGGTGCCGAGGCGGTCATCCCAACAGACATCGAGTTCGACTCGCCTCGGGTAACCATGTACACGGAAGCGGAAGCCAAAGAAGCACGAGAAGACGGCGTCGACCTGCTGGAAGGGGCCCGGCTGTTAGCCCTCAGCCGGTCCGCCATCTACCAGCAGGGTCTGCGCCGCTACCATAGCCGGAGGGTCCGCCCAAGATCCTTCCAGGAGGGCGACCTTGTGCTCCGGCTGATCCAGCGAACAGCCGGCCAGCACAAGCTCGCAGCCCCCTGGGAAGGCCCCTTCATCATCAGCAGAGCCTTGGGCAACGACGCCTACTACCTCATCGACGCGCAGAAGCCGAAGGCATGCAAGAGAGACGACTCCGGCAAGGAGTCGGAGCGACCATGGAACGCAAATCTCCTTCGGAAGTTTTACAGTTAAAACGCAGTATGTGTTATGCCCACTTTTGTATTTAGTACGAAACAGTAGGCTCCCCGAGAAAGACTTGGGGACTGCCACCCTTTATCTTATGAATGAAAGTTATCATGCGTATGATTTTACCTCTTCATTTATTTTGTCCGGTACCGGGTCCGACGAGTCGGCCCGGGGACTGGCCGACTAGAGTTATATTAGGAGCCCTACCCGCAGCCAGACAAGTAATGTGCCGACACCCAGGCTTGGCTCTTGCCGAAATCGCAGCTCGAAGAACCGACTGCCCGGCTGGCTAGAGCCACAAGCCGGAAAGGGTGCCCACATGAAAAACGGCTAGGGACCAAACAGGCTCACATATATAACAAAAGCCGGCTGACTGCCTCACGCCGACCGACTACCAGAGTAGTCGGCCGGCCGGCCTACATTCAGTCTACTTCAAATCTAAGAAAGCCCAAGTACTTGCCTTCCCAAAGAGGGAAGGCGACAAAGGAAAGAGCCTAAGGACAAAAAGTACACTTGGATGAACGCCAACACATGCATATATTAATATATTACACAAAAAGCCTCCAGAGAGGTCGACATCCAACATTGTTCGATACACCCCCAGTGGGTGGAATTGCAGAAACTTAAAATTGTCCGAAAAGGTAAAACAGGGACAAAAAGAACGGCAGATCAAGCCGGCGGGGCCGCAGACGAGCCGGGCTAGGCGGTAGAAGTAGTCGCGCCGGCTGGAGGAGCGGCCGGCTGACCAACCTCGGCTTGATCGTTGTCTCCGGCAGAGGGTGCACTCCCGCGTGGCTCGTTGCTGGAGGCACGGTCGGCTGGGGGACGGTCGGCCGTCTCACCAGTCGGGTCGGCATCTTCGCCGTCCTCCTCCTCGTCGTCCTCGCCCTCGTCGCTGGAGGCGATCTCTTCGGCCGAGTCCTCGCCGTCCGCCGGGTTCAGCCCGAACCATTCCTCCGGCTGGGCGGCGCCATCGTCGTTGAGCTTCGGCGCGAAGACGCTGGTGTCGGTGCACTCGGCGATCATCGAGGCGCGTTGCGCGATCGCCGGCCGCACCTCCTCTAGCTCGGCGTCGGCTTCTGACCGCCACGTCCGTAGCTGGTCCAGGCTTAGCCCTGGGTACCATGCGCGGATGAACTCCAGCGCGCGCCCGGCTCCAAGGCGGGCCGCGGACGCCTTCCAGGCCTCGAAGCGGCCGACTGCGACTTCGAGCCAGTCGGCCGTCCGGCTTGGGGTGCGGGGAATTGTCTGGCCGGGCCAGAGCACGGCCAGCATCGTCGCCCCGGTGCGTTGGAGCCGGCGGAGCAACCGGTGGGCCGGCTGCAGCCGCGCCTGGACGGCGATAAGCTGCTCCGACAACGTCCGGTTCGCATCCGGCGGAATCACAACCCCGGCCTGACGGCGCTCCTCGCGGTAGGCTTCGATGGCTTGGGCGGCAAGGACGGACTGGCCGGGGAAGTACTCTGCGCAAGACAACAAACACAAGTCAAAACAAAACCATAGGTGGCCGGCAGATGGAAGAAGAGCAAGAAAGACAGCCTACCATCGATGAGATCCTCGATCCGGCCGAAGCCTTCTTCCAGCGCCTGGCGTGTCTCGGCCCAGTTCACCTCCCTGGCCTCAAACTCCGCCCTCAGGGTAGCCTCGCCGTCCTGCGCCTTTTGCAGGGCCGCCTTGTGGCTCTCCTCTTGGTCGGCTAGTTTCGTCGCCAGGCGGTCGCGCTCTTGAACCAAGTCAGCATACTCGGCGTCCTTGGCACGAAGAGTGGCCTGCACCATGCCGAGTTCCCTCCGCAGGTCGGCGTTGGCCTCTGCACGAGCAAAAAATATAAAGAGAAAAGTCAGCAAAGGAGAAGTCGTCGAGTAAGATCCGACCCGACTGCGCTGCAGTCGGCCCGGATCTCGGGGACTACACCCAGTGGGTGCGCTGTCGCGCCCCCACGAGAAATTAATAAGGACAAAACACTTACGCCGGCTGCTAGCGAGGTCTTCGGTCCTCCGGCTTAGCTCCCGAGCCTGGGAGTTGAAGGCGGTAGCGCGAGAATTGTGATAATCCTGGAGATCAGAAAAAATAGTCAAGATAGTCGTCAAGTAAGATCCGACCCGACTGCGCCGCAGTCGGCCCGGATCTCGGGGACTACACCCAGTGGGTGCGCCAGCGCGCCCCCACGGAAAAAATTCAAAGGACCAGAACGGTCAAGGAGTGAATACTTACCCGGATTGCAGACCGCGTCGACAGAAACTCCTGAGTAAATTGCCTCAGGAGGCCGGCCTGTGCCTGCAGCCGGCTCCGAAGCTCTTGAGCCGCGACGTTCAGCTCGCCGCTCCCTCCGCTAGGAGTCCAGCCGGACGTAGCGGAGCTGGCCGCCTCCAAGGCGTCTGCCGTCCGCTCAGCCCCCGCGGCTCGGCGCGTGTCCGGCGGGGCCGTGCCCCCTCCGGCGGGCCGGCCCGCCGCCAGCTCGATCTCAAGGCCGGCCCCGGCCTCGGGCGCGGCCCGGGCCGGCTCCTCCGGCGCCGCCGACGATCGGCTGCCTTCGCCTGCTCCGGCTGGCGCCGCTGGCGACGTCCTCTCGACGGATACCTCGAAGACCTCGTCCCTCTGCACAGGCGGCTGCTCGGGGATAATCTCCTCCGCCATGGGCAGAGGGATGTCCGGATCCAAAGTCTGGAGGGGGATGGCGAGTAGCGGAGTCTGGCTACGCGCGCCTTCCGCCTCCGTCTCCGCGGCCGCCCACTCCGACAGAGTCTCGGCCGCCGCACTCGCTCGCCCTGGCGCCGTTTGGGCGGCCTCCCGCTCCGCCGCCTCCCGCTCCGCCGCCTCCCTCTCTCGGCGCGCCTCGCGAGCGTTGCGCTCCGTGGCTGCGTCAAGTTCGGCGTGGGGGTCCACTCGGCGGGACCCTAAGAATCCGGCACTCGGCCCGACCACGGAGCCGGCTGGGCCTCGCTCGAGGGAGAGCGGCGCCCTGCTCAGAACATCAGAAAAGCATTCAAGAATAGAAGACTTCAGAATAACAAGCATGTAGGCGGCTACTAGACTTACGCGGAAACTGAGGGGGGCTTCTTCACCGCCTTCCGGAAGCGGGCCGCCTTCGCCGCCGCCTCCTCGCGCTTTGTGGCCGCGGCGGAGGCCTTCGGCTTCTTCGGCCGGCTCCCGAAGAGCGGGAGCGCGGCCCGGCGCTTCCCCTTCCCACCACCGGCAGTCGGCGCGGCAGACGAGCTCGCGCCGCGGCGGTCGGTTGTCGGCTGGCGGCGCGGGAGTTCTTCGGCTTCAAAATCGTCCGGCCAGTCGTCAAAACTGGCCGAGAGCCCGGTGCCGCCAAGCTCGGCGGTATCCCCCGTGGCGGCATCCTCCATGGCGATGGCGGAGAGATCCGGGTCGTCGAGGTCGTCCACCGTACGGTCCGGGGCGTACTCACGGTCGACTCCAGCCGCCCCGGATGGCGGCGGAAGAAGAGGATTTTGACAAAGAGAAAAAAGAGAAGAGCCGCCTGGTCAGAAGCCGGCTGACCCAAGCCGGCAGACGACGAGAAGAAAAACTTACCATAGGCGGAGGATGGGCGCGGGAGTACGGCGCCTTGCCGAATTGCCACTCGTCGGTGAGCTTCAGGTTGGCGATGTAGTTCGCCATCAGAGCCACCTCGGCGTGGGGCATCTCCCATTTGCTCAGCCGGCAGGGGTCAAACCGGCCACTCATTTGGCACATCATGTGCGGCCGGCTCTGGAGGGGCAGAATCCGGCGCTCGACGAAGGCGGTCACCAGATCGGACGCGCGCAGGCCTTCCGACTGGACCATCACCCGCAGCCGAGAGATGGAAGCATTCCCAGCCGAAGATAAGGACTTCGACCGGTAGTCCCAAGTCCGCCGCTTCCCAGTCGGCGGGCCGGCTACGTAAGCCGGCAGATTGACGTAGTTGCCGTGCGGGGCGACGTTCTTGACGTAGAAATAAGACTTCTGCCAGAGCTTGACAGACTGGATCAGAGGGATGTGGGGGAAGGGGTTGTCGTCGCTTGCCCTCTTCATCGCGATGAAGGTGCCGCAGGGAGCCGGCACGCCGGTGGAGACGGTGCCGAGCTTGTTCTGGAACAGCTCCGCCCAGAGCTCCAGCGTCAGCAGCACCCCCAGGAACCCTTCGCCGAGTGAGACGAAGGCCGAGAGCTGCAGCACTGCGTTGGGCATGACGTGGTGTGGTTGGAGATTGTAGAATTCAAGAAAGGAGCGCATGAAGCTGCTCGCCGGGAAGCCGAAGCCACGGAGGAAGTGCGCGTGGAAGACGACGCACTCGCCTTCCTCCGGGGCCGGCGAGACCTCCTTCGCGGGCGCCAGACGCACCTGCACGAGGTTGGCGGCGGGCAGGCGCCGGGTCTGGCGGAGGAACTCGATGTGATCATCGTGGACATTGGACCCGTCCCACGAGCTCGACAAAGCCAGAGACATGGCGGCGTGGGTGGGCTGCGGCGCGAAACTGCGTCGGGCGCGAGGAAGAAGAAGAGGAAGAAGAAGAGCAAAAGGGACAGGGAGCGGGGGAGCGAACAGGCCTGTGCCTCTCCCCCTCCCCCCCCTACTTGTAGGCGCGTGCGCCAGAGACGAGGAGGCGCGGCGTGGGGGATCGTGGGGATCGATCGTGCCCATCTCCCCCACGCCCGCGTTTATTACGCGCCTTGATGACGCGAGGTAACGGCCGCAGGGAGAAGAGCAGTCCCCTTGGGCCACAGAAGATCTGCGCCCCGGGCCGAGGCCAGGGAGTGGCGGGCCCGGGCCTACGGCAGCATCCCGTCGCGCGCGTGCGACGGCAGGGCTTCCCCGCCACGTGGCTCGTCGTGGGGCCCGCGGCCAGCCCGCGGGTCAACCACGGTCACCCTAGTAACGAAAAGCGCTCCGAAGTCGGCTGCAACGACGAGGTCAGCCCCTCACGGTATGAAGCCGGCCAAGCTTCCCGTCCTTCCGTCCGCCGTGAAGCTCGCCCGCCTTTCGGGACTACTGTCGGGGTAAATAGCCATGGGTAGCCCAGCCGGCTTCCCCTGGCCCCTCAGAAAAAATTATGAGCCCATCTGGCTCATAAGGAGACTCAAGACCTGGGCCGCCTCCCCCTAGCCGACTGCCCTCCTAGCCGGCTTGGGGGGCGGCCCACCCTTTTCACCCCCATGAAGAAAACTGTGGAGGGCCGGCTGCGGCATGGCCGGCTACGACAGGGCCGGCTATGGCAAGGCCGTCTATGGCACGGCCGGCTACCGCCGGGCCGGCTCCGATAAAGTAGTCAACGCCGTACCCGCGACGTACGCGTCCACTCTGCGATGATGAAGCGGGGCGTGGCTACAATGGAGCCTGCCACCCCCAAAACCCGGAGCACGCCTGGTACAGCGCGTCGTGCGGGCAGCTGCAGCCCGCCCGGCACGGCACTGTAGCCACGGCGGCTCTGACGCCGTCCACGACGGGCCGCCAGCGTGGCCCCCGAGGCGGTGGGCCCCTTCGGGCAAAGAGATGCCGAAGGCGGCCGCACCCCCTCTCAAGCCGGCAAGACAGAGGGCCGGCTTCACGTAGCCGGCCTGCCGCCTTCCTCGAGGGAGACGCCCATTAAGGAGACAAGGTGCGGCGGGGCTACAGTAATCGCCCGCCAGGGCGGCGTTACTGTAGCCACGCTTGCCCCGACCAAGCCTGCGCCAACAAACACGGAGCAACAGTAACCAGCCGCCGACCTGGCCCTGGCCGGTGGGGCCGGCCTGTCGACCCGGGAGCCGGCAGCCGGCGGGACCCACCAGCCGGCGGGCCCCAGAAGCCGGCGGAGAAGCCGGCGGACATAGCCACAGACAGCTGGGCCCCGCGCCCAGTCGGATTACCATTGTACCCCCGGGGGGTAGGCCTATATAAACCCCCCGGTGCACCCATGCAAAGGGTTGAACTCTCTTTCTAGACATAGACACATACAAGGAGAAGAAGCAAGCTGAGCTAAGCCCTTCTTCCTCCTTCCACCCCAAGCAGCTCAAGGAGCATTGTAGCCACCTGTGAACTTAGTAACCATGCGGAGACCCCGCAGAGCAGCAGTAGGGGTGTTATCTCCCCGGAGAGCCCTGAAGTTGGGTAAGATTCGCCGGTGTGCATGTCTACGCCTCATCCCGTTTCCAGGCACCGGCGACGTTCTATTGGCCCCCGCAATGATAAGCCACCCGTTGGCATATGTCGATCCTACCACCCGACATCAGTCTTAGTTACCTGTGAGGCTGGGAGTAGCCCTGGGTAATCGGCCGTAATGGCCACCAAGGCGTTGTCCTTGCTCAATTGATGAAACACCCCATCAATCAGCTCCACAGATAGGTCCGGATCCTCTTGAGAGGCCAGGTCAAGGGACCGTCCCGGATCCTCGGGTTGTGGAGGAGGGCTGTTTATTTCTTTAACAGCCTGGCGCAGTTCCTGCGTTGAAGTCGTTAGACTGAATATTTAACGATGGGAATGTGAAACAGATGGGCAAGTAAAAGTGTCCACTTACCCAACTTGGGGGATTGTACATAGAAAATCCACCCTGTGGGTTGACGCGGAGAAATTCCTCCTCTTCTCCCTTGTACAAAGCGGACAAGGTCTTTATTAGAGCGGCAGCCGAATCCGGCCCCTTACGGCCGTGGCGGGTGGCGTCGTCCTCCCCGTTGAAGTCCCATATGGGGCAGCCTCTATACTGAAGCGGCTGCACCCCTCGCATGATGCATGCGGCCATGACCCCGATCATGGTCAGTCCGGAATGAGCTAACAATCTTATCCGGCCTAGCAGGTAAAGAACGTCCCTGTCACTTTCCCTCTGAGGGCTCCGTGGACGCCAGCTTAGGCGCTTCTTTAGGGGAGCACTGTCGAACTCAGGGAGGCCGATCCGGACAGGATCCGGCAGCGGGACGTCCTCTATATAAAACCATTCCGAAGGCCAGTCCTCGGACGCCTTCTTTGGGGTTCCGGATAGATATCCGGTCCCGGTGATGTGCCACACTTCGGCTCCGCCCACTTGATATATTGACCCCTTCTTAGAACGGGGCACAAGGCAGAATAGCCTTTTCCACAGTGCCAAATGAGCCTCACAGCCCAAAAACAGCTCGCAAAGGGCTACGAAGCCCGCGATATGCAATATGGAGGCAGGTGTGAGGTTGTGCAGCTGGAGGCCATAGAACTCCAGGAGCCCCCGGAGAAACGGATGAATTGGAAATCCGAGCCCTCTTATTAAGTAAGGACAAGGCATACCCGCTCTCCTTTGGAGGGATTGGGGGCACTCTCCGCTTGCTCTCCGCCATTATAGGTGGCAAGTCCGGCTCGAACCGGGAGCATATAGGCCGAGGGGAAAAATCCCTTGGTCTGGAGCGTCACTAGCTCGCTGTGTGGGATGGAGCACCTCTTCCAATCTCAAGGCTGAGGGCTGGAAGGGCGAGAGGAGGAGCTGCGGAGGCCGGCCATGATAGAATGGACCTCTGTCGGATACGCTCTGATGAATACTCGCGGAGGGGAGAAGGTGTGGTTTGGATCTAAATCCTCGTCCCCTTAAATAGGCGGCTCATTCACGCGGCTAGGGGTGTAAATATAAAAACACCCTGACTTTTCGTATTCATTTGACACGTGGAAGATCGCCATTATTGGGCGTAGAAGCCAAGGAGCACTACATTTACAAGAAACCGAACACTATTCAACAGGTACACGGAATTTGGAGGAGAACCCGCCTTGCAATGCCGAAGACAGTTTGTGCGTCGGACTCGTCGTCATTGAAGCCTGGTTCGGGGGCTACTGAGGGAGTCCTGGATTAGGGGGTGTCCGGATAGCCGGACTATACCTTCGGCCGGACTCCTGGACTATGAAGATACAAGATTGAAGACTTTGTCCCGTGTCCGGAAGGGACTTTCCTTGGCGTGGAAGGCAAGTTTGGCGATACGGATATGTAGATTTCCTACCATTGTAACCGACTCTGTGTAACCCTAGCCCTCTCCGGTGTCTATATAAACCGGAGGGTTTTAGTCCGTAGGAACAATCATACCATAGGCTAGCTTCTAGGGTTTAGCCTCTCTGATCTCATGGTAGATCTACTCTTGTACTACCCATATCATCAATATTAATCAAGCAGGACGTAGGGTTTTACCTCCATCAAGAGGGCCCGAACCTGGGTAAAACATCATGTCCCCTGCCTCCTTTTACCATCCGCCTAGACGCATAGTTCGGGACCCCCTACCTGAGATCCGCCGGTTTTGACACCGACACTTTCCATGATCTACAAGCATAGACAATTTACTACTCTCCACACAAGCAAAATTCTTCTCATGAATAATAGTGGGAGCAAACTCAACAAAATAACTATCATGTGATTGAAAATTAAGATCAAGATGACAAGGTTCATTGTTATTATTATTCTTTAAAGCATATGTGTCATCACAATAATCATCATAGATAGGAGGCATGCTTTCATCATAATAAATCTGATCATCAAAACTTGGGGGACAAAAAATATCATCTTCATCAAACATAGCTTCCCCAAGCTTGTGGCTTTGCATATAATTACCATCATGGATATTCAAAGAATTTGTACTAACAACATTGCAATCATGCTCATCATTCACATATTTTATGCCAAGCATTCTATATAATTCTTCTTCTAGCATTTCAGCACAATTTTCCTTTCCATCATACTTATGAAAGATATTAAAAAGGTGAAGCGTATGAGACAAACTCAATTCCATTTTTTATAGTTTTCTTTTATCAACTAAACTAGTGATAAAACAATAAACTAAAAGACTCGATTGCAAGATCTAAAGATATACCTTCAAGCACTCACCTCCCCGGCAACGGCGCTAGAAAAGAGCTTGATGTCTACTACACAACCTTCTTCTTGTAGACGTAGTTGGACCTCCTAGTGCAGATGTTTGTAGGATAGTAGCAAATTTCCCTCAAGTGGATGACCTAAGGTTTATCAATCCGTGGGAGGCGTTCGATGAAGATGGTCTCTCTCAAGCAACCCTGCAACCAAATAACAAAGAGTCTATTGTGTCCCCAACACACCCAATACAATGGTAAATTGTATAGGTGCACTAGTTCGGCGAAGAGACGGTGATACAAGTGGTATATGGATGGTAGATAAAGGTTTTTGTAATCTGAAAATATAAAAACAGCAAGGTAACTAATGATAAAAGTGAGCGTAAACGGTATTGCAATGCGTTGAAACAAGGCCTAGGGTTCATACTTTCGCTAGTGCAAGTCCTCTCAACAATAATAACATAATTGGATCACATAACTATCCCTCAACATGCAACAAAGAGTCACTCCAAAGTCTCTAATAGCGGAGAACGAACGAAGAGATTATGGTAGGGCACGAAACCACATCAAAGTTATTCTTTCCAATCAATCCATTGGGCTATTCCTATAAGTGTCACAAACAGCCCTAGAGTTCGTACTAGAATAACACCTTAAGACACAAATCAACCAAAACCCTAATGTCACCTAGATACTCCAATGTCACCTCAAGTATCCGTGGGTATGATTATACGATATGCATCACACAATCTCAGATTCATCTATTCAACCAACACATAGAACCTCAAAGAGTGCCCCAAAGTTTCTACCAGAGAATCACGACGAAAATGTGTGCCAACCCCTATGCATAGGTTCATGGGCGGAACCCACAAGTTGATCACCAAAAAATACATCAATTGAATCACGTGGTATCCCATTGCCACCACAGATACGCACGACAAGACATACATCAAGTGTTCTCAAATCTTTAAAGACTCAATCCGATAAGATAACTTCAAAGGGGAAACTCAATTCATTACAAGAGAGAAGAGGGGGAGGAGAAACATAAGATCCAACTATAATAGCAAAGCTCGCGATACATCAAGATCGTGCCAAATCAAGAACACGAGAGAGAGAGAGAGATCAAACACATAGCTGGCGAAGTTGGAGCGGCAGCGGTGAGGCGCAGGACGGCGTGGTTGAACTGGCTCGGGTACGGATAGCTCGGCCTCGACTTCAACTACTAGCCGTGGAGGGCGTTGCGGTGGACGACGATGTCGGGGTATCGGCTCCGGCGTGATGGAGGAGGGTGGCGGTTGATGGGTGGAATGGGGTGGCAGACGGAGGACGCCGGGGTTTCGCCGCTGGTGGAGAGGTAGTTTTTGCGCCCACGGAGTACGAATGGGGAATCGGACGGGTGGGCGGGGGGGAGGGGGAAGAACCATGTTTCGGTCTGGGACACGCTTGTTTTCGGCTTTTTTGAACAGAAGATGGGACGTGCTTGTTTTAAATTTGGGGAAAGCACAAACTTTGTCCTCCTCTTAAATTTCGGACCTACTACGGGTCGGGGGTAGGATGGTAATCCCAGGTGTCCCAAATAGTAGGCGGGAGCAATTTCGGCCGCGCACATGTGTGCTTCGGCGACCATTGTGTATGAATGTTTTTCGGAGGCGGTTGCGTGGCGTCTAGATGAAGCTACAAACCTACCCCGGTTTAGACCTTTGGACGTGGGGCCGGTAGGTTTCACAGGTTGGAGTTATTAGAAAAGTAATTTCCTTGTATTACCAAACATTGGTCTCACGCGGTTTCGGGCGAGTAGAGGCTCTTTTGGCGCTTCATTCGGAATTTTGAAACACAAGCATTCACGTTTAGAGTACTCTTGAACTTTGAGGATTGACCTAAATAGACAATGTTAAATTTGACCTTGTATGTTTGAAAGCCTCATTAAATTATCCGCTTCTTTTTGAAAATTTGACACTTGAAAATCCTATAACTACGATTATTTTGGAATGGAGGAGCTAAATTAGAATCTATTTTGTACACGACTACATATGCTATTATGTACAAAATCAGAGCAAAGATTGGTGCCCCCATAATTTAGGTATGATCTACAAATGCCATGATATCAAATTAAAATAATTGAATGGACTTCATGTTGAATTCGATTTTTTAAACCACCTTAAGTTGAATTCAAATGTATGCTAGTTCATAGGTAGCTATTTATAATGTTCATTGTGTAACCTTCGTATGTATAATGTGCTTTACACACACAACGTGAACTATACTCACATTTATATTCAATTGCTAAAGCGATGCATTGTCTGGAGCTCAAAATACTAACTATGTGGATCAATTGTGTCGAATAATAACATAGACATACTCAAATTCGATAGAATCTAGATGTCTGATGGATCAATGACCGTTCCTTACGCGAATCAATGTGTACAACAGTCTTGTACGTTTAGTTTCACTCTCCATCGGTGGTCTCTCACACATGCTCACACACTCTCTCCCGAGGTGTCTTTCTCGCACACATGCTCTCGATATAACCCTCCCTCCCTCTCGTAACCATTTACGACTATTTTCACTATCCTTTATCACAAGCATTCTTCCTCTCGCAAGCATACACACGCACAATCCCCATCGACCTTTTCTATATACATAGACCTGCCTACGTGTCTCTTATACACACATTATCTTTAGGCCTGTCTCTCGCGCATTGTCTCACACCTCTCTTCCTAATCGATGAGTATGATTCTAGCAGAGCATTCTGTAGGATGCCCCTTAAAGTTAGGTTGGATAAATAGTAATATCAGAGATAAAGGGGTTACCTTAGTCCGAGAACCTAGGGTTACAAATCCTAGCCAGCTTTGTCAGTGGGCATGGAGTCCTTCACAATTATGCTATCTTTGTCTTGTACGACTAGTCATCCATGGGTCTCCCTAAATGTGTCACGGGCCGACCAATGTGGCGCAGGATGGAACCGAACAAAGGGCCTCACCTCGACCCACCGGACCTCATGCGGTGACACACCCTCTGCCCCCATGTCTCGTTCTCTTCTCACACCCACACATACCAACACAGACACCACACACACAAAAAATATTCTCCTGGTGCCTCTATCCACTCCCCCTTGCATATACACACTCAAGGGAATCTCTCGCTGTGACATCATATTCATCTCTCTCTATCTAGTCCACTCTCATTTCTCGTGCAATCTCTCCCACGCCCCCCTGTCGGCCCCTCTATCCATGCCTCTCTCGAATATGTAATACACACACACACACACACACACACACACACACCTCTCTAGGCCCTGCCAAATGCATCAACTGCACATTCACACATGTTACATCACGTACCCCATTGATCTAAAATGCCCTCTCTTCATGTTTATTTCGCATACAACATTCCTTTTGAATAAAGTGTGGCCAAAAAAATATTTTTGAATTTCTACATACATACAACATTACAAAGTTATATGGAGGAGTATGAACGCTTGCATTGCATGGTGCCCACAATGATATTTATTCCGCATTGCGAATTTGTATATTTTTATACTATATATAAAGTTAGTCATAATAAAGAGAAACGAAGAGCATCTCCCTCTCCATCGCATACCCCCCCCTCCCTCCACGTCCCTTTCACGTACGGACACAAACTATCTCCAGGTCCTATAAAAGTAAGCCCCCAACACATTCACGCATGTTTCATCTTTCTCTCGCGATATATACAGTGACGATCATTGTATTTGAAGCGAAAGCATGATACGTACATTGGACTTTAGAATCCACTCATTATGGTCACCATTTACGTTTTGTGGTTATTATTCAGTCACGAGCTCAACGTACAACTCTGTATTTGCTCAAGACACAACTAGTTGACCAGTTAAACGCTCCACGTGGCACCTCTAGTGTTGCATCACATTATCTCACTACCATCGGGACCACCTGACGGCTTGTATCTACTTTACATCTACACTCTTATAAAATACTAGCAAGATGCCCATGCGTTGCACGGAACATCAAGATGCATTTGTGTGAGTAGTTTATCTTGTGGGAGAAAAGGATGAACAAGGGAAGGCCTTATTTGCAAGTGTGGAGAGGGGTGTGGGTATCTTTTTGCAAAATTGCCATAGTTTCCTTCCTATCCGTCAGATATAGATCGGACGACCTATATTGCAGGATGGCAGGCACACGATCATCACCGACTATGATTTTTATAAGAGTAGGGATAAAATACACTCTTATAAAAAACAAAGTTGGTGATGATGGTGTGCCTGCCATCCTGCAATATAGGCCGTCCGATTTATATCTGACGGATAGGAAAGAAACTATGACAATTTTGCAAAAAGGTACCCACACACCTCTCCACATTTGCAAATAAGGCCTTCCCTCGTTCATCCTTTTCTGTCACAAGATAAACTAGTCATACAAATGCATCTTGATGTTACGTGCAACGCAGGGGCATCTTGCTAGTAAGAATGAAAACAAACGACCAAAACATATTGGACGGTGGTTCGAAGTCATGACCGCGGGCACAGCGGAGAAGGTACACACACGCACGCACATGCTGAGCCGTCTGTTTTATCACACAGTACCTGGTGTGGTGATTATACACACACTAAAAGGATCGATATGGTTGACTAGAGGGGGGGTGAATAGGCAACTAACAATTTTTAGCTTTTCTTTAGCAATTTAAACTTTGCATCAAAATAGGTTATCTAGATATGCAACTAGATGAGCAACCTATATGATGCAACACGAATAGGAACACAAGCAAGCAAGATATATGAAAAAAATAAGCTACACAAGTAAAGGCATGAGATAACCAAAAGTGGAGACGGTGGAGACGAGGATGTGTTGCCGAAGTTCCTTCCCTTTGAGAGGAAGTACGTCTCCATTGGAGCGGTGTGGAGGCACAATGCTCCCCAAGAAGCCACTAGGGCCACCGTAATCTCCTCACGCCCTCACACAATGCGAGATGCCGTGATTCCACTATTGGTGCCCTTGGAGGCGGCGACCGAACCTTTACAAACGAGGTTGGGGCAATCTCCACAACTCAATTGGAGGCTCCCAACGACACCACGAAGCTTCACCACAATAGACTATGGCTTCACGGTGACCTCAACCGTCTAGGATGCTCAAACACCCAAGAGTAACAAGATCCGCAAGGGATTAGTAGGGGGAATCAAATATCTCTCGGTGGAAGTGTAGATCGAGGCCTTCTCAACCACTCCCAAGCAAATCAACAAGTTTGGTTGGCTAGGGAGTGAGATCGGGAGAAAATGGAGCTTGGAGCAATAATGGAGCTTTAATGGTGGAAGAGGTAGGTCAACGGGGAAAAAGGAGACTCTTTATATAGTGTGTGGAAAAGATCCAACCGTTACCCACCTACCAGCCCGCGGCCAGCGGTACTACCGCGCATGGCCAGCGGTACTACCACAAGGCCGCGCGGTAGTACTGCTTGCAACCAAGCGGTACTACCGCACGGCAGTGCGGTACTACAGTACCACCCTACGGTACTGCCCCCCCCCCAGCCAGGGAAACAGACGCAGGCCGGGGCGGTACTTCCGCACACGTGGTACTACTGCGCCCTCAGCACGGTACTACCGTGAGGCAAAAGTCCCGATAGGGGGAAATGGGAACTTCCGTGCATACTTCCGCAAAAGAACGGAAGTAGCAAAAACTCGACACAGTAGTACTGTTAAGGGGCGGTACTACTGCCTGACCGCCTAGCGCGGTACTACCGCACGGCGAAAGCGGTACTACCACGGTAGGTGCGGATGTAAAAAATTACATCCGCTCCTACTACCGCAACCGGGCGGTACTAGCCTGGTGGGCAGCGGTAGTACGGCTCCAGGGGAGCAGTACTACCGTGAGCACCAGTGGTACTACCGCGCGCGTGCGCGGTACTACCGTGGATGCCCACGGTACTACCGTTGATCCTGGAGCGGTACTACCGCAACCACACAAGCAGCCAGACAACTGTGGCAGGAAAATGGAGGAAGCTCCAAGGAAGAAAGGAGGGGATAAAGGAGACGTGTACGTGATGATTCCACCCAAAGCTTTCCAACGCGGACCCCCTCTTAATAGTACGGCTTTCCTACGACTCAAATCCACCAAAAGGAAACGTAGAAAAGACATCGTCTTCGTCAGTCTTCGAGGGGCACCCAATCGTCTTGTACCTAGTAGAGAAGAGTCTGGAAAGCTCGTGGCACACGATTAGTCCGCAAATGCGTTGTCATCAATCACCAAAACACTTAGGGATAAATATGACCTTACAATCTCCCCCTTTTTGGTGGATTGATGACAAAACGGGATTTGCACAAGGAAAAATACTATTGAGTAAAAGCAAACCCCTCCTCTCTATAATATAGACGGGCTCCCCCTAAATGTGTGCCACCTAGATGAGCACGAATGCTAGGAATCGAGCTCCCCCTATATTATAGAGACTAGGCACATTTATCACTAGACAAGATAGTAAAAACATAAGATAACTATGATAAATAGAGTGCTTAACTAAGACAAATAGAGTGCATATGTCTTACACCATATGGAGGAAAGGTCTCAGAAGCACAAACCGAACTAAAGCAAACGAGGTCCAAACGACAAAGCAAACAGAGCAAAACAAGCACACCAAACACAACGCAAATCCCTACACTCTCTCCCCCTTTGGCATCGAGACGCCAAAAAGGCAGAGAGGACACCTACAACACAAGTGGTGGCTCAAGCAGAGAAGTCGTCCCACTGCTCCTCGTGCTCCTCGTCAGACTCGGCGGCGGGGATAGTCTCCTCCATGTCATCCTCTGAACTGGTCCACTTGTAGCCCTGCTTAGACATCCAGGCAGCCTCAGGAGTGATGACGTCCTTAGACCCGCCAGACACATCCTCTCCAAAGAGCCTCATCACCTTCTTGTCACGGCGGCGACTCTCCTTGTCAGACACGTGAGCCCTGTACTATCCCTTCGCCTGCATGCAGAAGAGAGTCTTCATCTTGTCCTTCAGCTTCTTGGCCCATGATGGCTTAAAGGAATAAGTGGTGCACCTGGCAGCACGGTCCTCAACACAGTCCTCAGCAGCCTCCCCTTGACCAGCAGCCCTCCTAGCAGAAGATGCCTCAGCACGAGTAGTGGTGTTGGCCCAATTGGGCTTGACGCGGAGGCAGATGGACTCATGGCGGATCCAGTCTGGAGCAAGGAACTCATCACCTAGATACGTCTTCTCCCAAGTGGTAGAGAGCAGCAGAAATAGGTACGGTCCATAGATAGGAACCTTGCGAGTGAACACCGCAAACGGAAGCTCACACCACATGATGTGAGAGACATCAAGTGGCTGAGTCTGAGAAGTACGTGCCTCTGCACACAAGAGCAACATGTCCACTAGATATGCATGAACCTTGTCATTGTCGCCAATGCGTGGGAACAGAGTGTTGCGGAAGACGCGATGCGTGATATCTAGAAAAGAGTTCAACATCCAGATAGACTTTCCATTGGGGAGTACCTTCTCAACAAGGAAGGGCTGAAGCAGGTTCTTGTTGGCAGACTCAGAGTTGGCATGGGGGCGGACGCCAACGGGGGTGTGAAGCCCATCATCAGGAATGTGCAGCCGATCCATGAACTCCTTCCATGTAGCAGACAGCTGACGGCCATTGGTCATCCAAGTCATCCTCCGGTCCTCCCCGGGATGAAAGTACACTGAGGCAAAGAACTGACAGATAAGCTCAGGGTCATAGTCAAGGTGAAAGGAGATCACCGGCTCAATAGCAAACTGCTCCACCAAGTCCAGAGCCTCTCCAAAATAGTCACGAAACTTGTCTTTCCACCTGTGATGCATATCTATCCACTTGACATCCACGTAGGTGTTCTGCTTGTTCTTGATCACATCCAGATAGATGAGAACCTGTTGCTTGGTCCAGAACATCTCGGTGCCTTTGAGGGTAGCCCGAGGATTCGCATAGGGATTGATCCTCCGGCGCTTGATATACTTACTGGTGGAGATCTCGTCCATGGCCTTAGCCGGTTCCTTTTGCTTGCTTGCAACGGACTTGACATTGCGCTTGGGGGCATTGGAGCCCTCTGGGGCTTCATCTTGGGGGTTGCGAAGACGCTTGGAGCTAGTGTCTCGACTAGGATTGGAACGGCGAGAGCCACCACCTAAGACACAGAACGCAAAACACCCACAATAGCCAATAGAGATTAGTGCAAAGATCACAACAAAGTCAAGTGAAACAAGTAGAAAGCACACATGATACATGCCTAGAGAGAGAATTGATCCCTATGGTAGTACTGCCAAGATCTGCGGGGCTAAGAGGGTAGTACGGCTCGTAGACGCGGTAGTACCATGCAGGAGCACGGTAGTACCGGGTGTATGAGCGGTAGTACGCCCTTAGCACTGCGGCCGGCGCGGTAGTACCACATCCGCGGAGCGGTAGTACCTCTCGGTGCGGTAGTACCGCGCCTGACGGGCGGTAGTACCGTGAGAGTGGTAGTACCGCGCATCTGGCGCAGTAGTACCGCATCACATCAAATCTGAACTTGTTCAAATCTGAGAAAGCCCGCGAAACCATGGCGGTACTACGGTAGGACAAAGCTACCACAAGACAGCATATCAAGTATGTTTCCTACGCATCATGACCCTCCTACTTCCTACTCTTGCATAGATTTGGCCTAAAATCTCAAGAACAACAAGTTTGTCCCCAAAAACCTAGAAGCAAGAGAACAGCCAAGAAAAAGAGGGATTTGGGGAAAAACCTTGGTCCATGGCAAGAGGAAGTGGTGGGGAACGATCCCACTGGTCGGAATCCGAGGAGAGTGGCCGGAGACGGAGATCCGGCGAGGGCCTCCGGCGCCGTTCTTGAGAGGGAGAGACGTGGAGAGAGACAATGAATGGGTATGGGGAGTGGTAACTCCCCTGCCCGAGTCATAACCCCCACGCGCCCTTGACGGCACGGTAGTACCGTGCCGAGACACGGTAGTACCGCATGGTGCAGTAGTACCGTGCTGTGGTGCGGTAGTACCGTGCCTCCCAAGCGGTAGTACCGCGCCTAGACGCGATAGTACCGTGGGCTCAAGAAGATGCATGTTTCGAGCTCGAAAGAAAACTTGATCTTTGCACAAACTACTCCGAGCCAACACAACACAACAAGACCACACAACACACAAAACCAGAAAGGCACACGACAAACAAACCAACCACGAGACACCACCTCTCCAAAAGAGAGGGCGGTGGCCGTAGCCACCTATGTTTGAGTCAATTGGTATGGCACCGCGAAGAATTATGCTTGGGTCCATGACCAAAACTCGTCTTTGAAGCACAAGTACCATAAAAATGGCTAATGTGAAAGACTTGATTGATTTATGAATAATGGGGGGAGGGAGAGTTCATTGAGAGAACATCACTCCCCCTATGGCCATGCCTACATCTAAATAGGACAACACATTGAGTATGGTGGGGTGTGCAAGGGTTCAAGCAACATTGCTCGAATAAATGATATTTAGCTCATGCCTTAACTCGCGAAATCTTGCTTCATCCAAGGGCTTCGTGAAGATATCTGCAAGGTTATCATGAGTGTTGACGTAGTTGAGCTCGATCTCTCCTCGCCTAATGTGATCCCGGATGAAGTGATACCGGATCTCAATATGCTTCGTCTTGAAGTGTTGCACCGGGTTGAGAGAGATCTTGATGGCACTTTCATTGTCACACCAAAGAGGCACTTTGTCACAAGTGACACCATAATCCTTTAAAGTTTGCCTCATACATAATAGTTGTGCACAACAACTACCGGCCGCAACATACTCCGCTTCGGTGGACGAGAGAGACACACAACTTTGCTTTTTGGAAGACCAACTTACCAAAGGGCAACCAAGGAATTGGCACCCTCCGGAAGTGGACTTCCTATCCACTTTGTCTCCCGCCCAATCGGAATCCGAGTACCCTACAAGCTTGAAGTTTGATCCTCTTGGGTACCATAAGCCAAAGTTTGGGGTATGAGCCAAATATCAAAAGATTCGTTTGACCGCCACATAGTGACTTTCCTTAGGTGCGGCTTGAAACCGTGCACAAATTCCCACACTCAACATGATGTCCGGTCTAGATGCACAAAGGTAAAGCAAGGATCCAATCATGGAACGATATACCTTTTGATCCACCACTTTACCATTGGGATCTAAGTCAAGTTGGCACTTGGTGGGCATTGGAGTGGAAGCCGGCTTGACGTCACTTAGCTTGAATCTCTTGAGCATGTCTTGAGTGTATTTGGATTGATTGATGAAGGTTCCTTCTCTTCTTTGCTTCACTTTGAACCCTAGAAAGAACTTCAACTCCCCCATGGAGGACATCTCGAACTTTGAGGTCATGAGAGCGGCAAATTCCTCATTGAAAGCTTTGTTAGGAGAACCAAAGATAATATCATCAACATATAATTGGCACACAAACAACTCCCCTTTTACCTTCTTAGTAAAAAGAGTGGGGTCGATTATCCCAACTTCAAACCCACGGTCTTGTAACAACTCGGTAAGGTGGTCATACCACGCACGTGGGGCTTGTTTAAGGCCATAGAGTGCCTTATCGAGTTGATACACATGATCGGGAGAGTAGGGATCCTCGAACCCGGGGGGTTGCTTGACGTACACCAATTCATTAATGGGACCATTAAGAAAAGCACTCTTCACATCCATTTGATGTAACTTAAAGTTATGATGAGAAGCATATGCAATCAACATGCGAATGGATTCAAGACGAGCAACGGGAGCAAAGGTTTCACCATCGTCCATACCCTTGACTTGGGAGTAGCCTTGTGCTACCAAACGAGCCTTGTTGCGAATGATAATCCCATGGGCATCTTGCTTGTGCTTGAATATCCACTTGGTTCCAATGACATTGTGGTTCCCCGTTGGCCTTGGCACCAATCTCCACACTTTGTTGCGCTCGAAGTTGTTGAGTTCTTCGTGCATGGCATTGAGCCAATCCGGATCTTCTAGCACCTCATAGACCTTGAGGGGTTCCACACAAGAGACAAACGCGTGATGCTCACAATAATTTGCTAATTGTCTACGAGTGCTTACCCCCTTTCTTAAGCTTCCAAGCACATTCATCATGAGATGATCCTTGGTGGAGAGCTTGGAAGCAACCTTGGCGGCACGACGCTCTAATTCCTCCTTGGTGGTGAGTTGAGGAGCGGTTACTTGATCATCTTGAGCGCCGTCATGAGCTTGTTCTTGATCTTGAACTTGCTCGGGGGAGAGAACTTGACCTTGGGCATCACTTGGTGTGTCCACACCGTCTTGAGTATGATCTAGCCCTTGGTCTTGTTCATGAGGTTGAGGGCCTTCACATTGTTCTTCGGAAGTGTGTGGGCCTTGGGTTGGTGATGGCTCCACTTGAGTGGAGCATTGTCCTTCTCCTTCGGCCACAAGGGGTTCCTCAATGGGTAGGATGAAACCAACACCCATTCTTCTTATGGCTTGAGGAGGAATTTCATCACCTACATCACAAGTGCCACTTTGCTCCACTTGGGAGCCATTATTCTCATCAAACTCCACGTTACACGTCTCCTCAATAAGTCCCATGGATTTATTGAGGACATGCTAAGCATGAGAGTTTGTAGCATAACCAACAAATATGCCCTCATAAGCTCTAGCCTCAAATTTAGACAACCGAACACCTTTCTTGAGAATGAAACACTTACACCCGAATACTTGAAAGTACTTGAGGTTGGGCTTGTTACCAGTGAGTATCTCATATGGAGTCTTGTTCAAGCCCTTGCGAAGGTAGAGCCGATTTGATGCATGACACGCGGTGTTGATGGCTTCGGCCCAAAAGTTGTACGAAGACTTGAACTCCGCCATCATGGTCCTTGCCACATCCATCAACGTCCGGTTCTTCCTCTCCACAACACCATTTTGTTGAGGGGTGTACTGTGCGGAATATTGATGCTTGATTCCCTCATCACTAAGAAATTCATCCAAGGTGTAGTTCTTGAACTCGGTGCCGTTGTCACTTCTTATTGTCAAGATCTTTGCATTGTGTTGACGTTGTGCTTCATTTGCAAAGTCGATGATGGTTTGTTGGGTCTCGCTCTTCCTCTTGAAGAAATACACCCACGTGTACCTTGAGTAGTCATCCACAATCACCAAGCAATACTTCCTACCTCCAAGACTATCAAAGGATGGAGGCCCAAAGATATCCATGTGAAGGAGCTCCAAAGGCCTCTTTGAAAAAATGATAGTCGTGGGAGGGTGAGCCTTCTCATGTAGCTTTCCTTCGATATAGGCACTGCAAGCACGATTTTTAGCAAAACTAACATTCGTTAGTCCACGGACATGGTCCCCCTTTAGGAGACTTTGCAAAGATCTCATATTGACATGGGCTAAACGGCGATGCCAAAGCCATCCCACATCAACTTTTGCCATTAGGCATGTCGCGGTCTTAGTGGATCGCTCCAAAAAGTTAATCACATATAGACCGTTCTCGACATGCGCAACAAAGGCTACTTTAAGAGTCTTGCTCCACAAGAGGGCCACGGTATCGATATCAAAGAAAGTGGAAAAGCCCATGATTGCAAGTTGACGAACGGAAAGTAAATTGTATGCAAGGGACTCAACAAGCATGACCTTCTCGATCGTGAGATCATGAGAGATGACAACCTTGCCAAGTCCCAATACCTTAGAAGATGAGGCGTCACCCCACTCGACATTGGTGGGCATAGATGGAAGCTTGTGCACGCCCACCACCAAGTCCTTGCTTCCGGTCATATGATTTGTAGCTCCGCTATCGAGCAACCATGGTCCACCACCGGAAGCAAACACCTACAAGAGATCAATGCTTGGTTTTAGGTACCCATTTTGTAATGGGTCCTTTTATGTTAGTAACAAGGGTCTTAGGAACCCAAATAGACCATTCAATGTACTCATGAAGAGAACCAACAAATTTGGCATAAACATGCCCATCACTAGCACGACACAACACATAAGAATGATTAAAATCGCCGGCTTTGTTGGGAGAGGTGACATTGCCCTTCTTGACTTTGTTCTTCTTCTTCTCCTCGGGGACACTCTCTCCCGCCCTCACAAAGGTTTGCATGAGGGGAGGAGGTCGTTTGGTCTTGTCATTCTTCTTCTTGTTCTTGGAGTCGGGGACGTACCCAACCCCTTCCTTCGCCACACCTCCCTTTTGGTTGATCAAGAGATCGTTGAGGTTCTTCTTGCCTTGTATGCAAGTCGCAAGACCTCTCTCAAGTTGCGCCTTCAACTTAGAATTTTCCTCAACAAGATGCATATGCTCACAACACGGGTTAGTAGCATTTGCATTATCAATTAAAACCATATGAGGAAAAGTTGCTTTCTCCTTAGTTAGCTTCACTTGGAGTTGATCATGAGACTCCTTGGGACTAGCGTGAATACCCTTCAAGGCCTTGTGGGTCTTGTCAAGTATATCAAACTCCTCTTTGAGTCTAGCAAGATCAACCCTGAGTTTGGCCTTCTCGGAATTTAGCACACGAGAAACAACGAGGGCATGATCATAATCTTTCTCTAACTTAGCATGATCAACGTTGTGTGACTCCTCAAGAGCCAAACGAAGACCACGCTCTTCCTCAAGAGCAGTGGAAAGATCCGAAATCTCATCGGCATAGTCACGACTATGCCCTTCCATCTTCGAGATGGTGTCTTCGTGAGCCTCGATCATGTCATTGGCCTCACCAAGTTGTTCCAAGAGAGCAACAAAGTGCTTCTTGGATTTTCCCTTGAGTTTGCCCATAAAGGCCTCAAACTCGTTAGCCTCCACATTAGCTCCCTCAACTTCATTAATGCTATCCGATGGGGAAGGATGATTAATGATTTAGTTTTGATGTTGGAGGTTACCTTGTTGGTGGATTTAGCCATGAGGCACTTGGCGGTGATGCTCTCATTGGGTGAGTCAAAGAGAGACACTCGTGACGTTGTTGCAATGGCAACGGAGGCCATGGCAACCGACTCATCATCTTCATCATCGTCATCATCCTCATTGTACTCTTCTTGCACAACCAAGGCCTTGGGAGGAGTCTTCTTGGTGAAGTTGTTCTTGTTGGGGAACGACTTGGCCTTGTCCTTTCGGATGAGTTTGCCACCATTGTCTTCCCTCTTCTCATACGGGCATTCCGCAACGAAATGACTCACGTTGCCGCAATTGTAGCAAGTCCTTACACGTTGCTTGCCCCTTGTGCCACTCGAGTTGTTTTTGCTAAAGTTGGGCCTCGAGTTTTTCTTGCTCCAAAATTGCCTTGAAGCAAGTGCCATATGTTCATGATATGCATACTTCGTATCTTCGGGGTTGCTCTCCTCTTCTTCCTCTTCTTCTTCTTCCACGTTGAGCTTGGCCTTCAATGCAAGGTTAGGCTTCTTTGCCCGTTGAGAATGGAGCACCGCATTGTCAGCGGTCTTGTCCAAAATATTCATGGCCACAAACTCATCCAACACTTCTCTTGAGGTCGAAGTGTGGAAGTCCTATCTTTGGCGAATGACGGAGGACATGGCCTTGTGGTAGGGCATCATTGCCTTGAGGAATTTGCGCTTGATCCAATTGTCATCCGTGTCCTTGCTCCCGTGATCTCATAGTGAGACCGCGAGTTTGGTGACTCTCCGATAAAGCTCACGAGGTTCTTCATCTTCCTTCATTGCAAACTCATCGGCCTCATCTTGTACCACTTCATAGTTGGAGCGTTGAATGCTTGTGCTTCCCCGGTAGAGAGACACGACACAATGCCATGCATCTTTGCCAAGGCGAAGGGACAAAGATGAGGTAGGTCTTCGGGTGGAATTGCATCTTGAATGATGAAGAGAGCATTCTCATTGAATTGATTGTCCGCGGCTTCTCGAGGAGTGAAGTTGCTTGGATCATGCGGATAGAAACCTTCTTCAATGATTCTCCAAAGGTTAGTGTTCACATGATTTAAATGACGTTGAAAGCGGTAAACCCAAGAATCAAAATCCTCATTTTTCACAATCTTAGGAGGAGGACCGGCATGATTCAAATGAGTAGACGGAACCGGTCCACCATAAACAAGTGGTGGTTCCACATGGGCAAAGATGTCGGTGCCATTCTTGCCACTAAAAGAAGGAGCCTTTTCACTACTCGCTTCCCCCTTGTCGGGGATAGCATCCGACACCTTGTTGGCGGGATCCCCCACTTTCAATGGTGCGGTGGATAGTTTAAGCCCCTCAAGAAATTTAGTAAACATGCTTTCAACTTCGGTCGTCATGGAGGTTTTCAATGTCTCCAAGGCTACATTGAACTCCTCACGAGAGACCGAAGTTCCCCCATCGCCCGTAGACGAGATAGGATTCACACCGGAGTGTTCCTCTGCTCCGTCTACGATATCAACCATACTCTTCGGATAGTAAAGTCCTTAATAAATATACGAGGCTCTGATACCAATTGAAAGGATTGATATGGTTGACTAGAGGGGGGGTGAATAGGCAACTAACAATTTTTAGCTTTTCTTTAGCAATTTAAACTTTGCATCAAAATAGGTTATCTAGATATGCAACTAGATGAGGAACCTATATGATGCAACACGAATAGGAACACAAGCAAGCAAGATATATGAAACAAATAAGCTTCACAAGTAAAGGCACGAGATAACCAAAAGTGGAGATGGTGGAGACGAGGATGTGTTGCCGAAGTTCCTTCCCTTTGAGAGGAAGTACGTCTCCGTTGGAGCGCTGTGGAGGCACAATGCTCCCCAAGAAGCCACTAGGGCCACCGTAATCTCCTCACGCCCTCACACAATGCGAGATGCCGTGATTCCACTATTGGTGCCCTTGGAGGTGGCGACCGAACCTTTACAAACGAGGTTTGGGCAATCTCCACAACTCAATTGGAGGCTCCCAATGACACCACGAAGCTTCACCACAATGGAATATGGCTTCGCGGTGACCTCAACCGTCTAGGATGCTCAAACACCCAAGAGTAACAAGATCCGCAAGGGATTAGTAGGGGGAATCAAATATATCTCGGTGGAAGTGTAGATCGGGGCCTTCTCAACCACTCCCAAGCAAATCAACAAGTTTGGTTGGCTAGGGAGTGAGATCGGGAGAAAATGGAGCTTGGAGCAATAATGGAGCTTTAATGGTGGAAGAGGTAGGTCAACGGGGAAGAAGGAGACTCTTTATATAGTGTGTGGAAAAGATCCAACCGTTACCCACCTACCAACCCGCGGCCAGCGGTACTACCGCGCATGGCCAGCGGTACTACCGCAAGGCCGCGCGGTAGTACTGCTTGCAACCAAGTGGTACTACCGCACGGTAGTGCGGTACTACAGTACCACCCTACGATACTACCGCGCCCCCCAGCCAGGGAAACAGACGCAGGCTGGGGCGGTACTTCCGCACGCGCGGTACTACCGTGAGGCAAAAGTCCCGATAGGGGGAAAGGGGAACTTCCGTGCATACTTCCGCAAAAGAACGGAAGTAGCAAAAACTCGACACAGTAGTACTGCCGAGGGGCGGTACTACTGCCTGACCGCCTAGCATGGTACTACCGCACAGCGAAAGCGGTACTACCGCGGTAGGTGCGGATGTAAAAAATTACATCCGCTCCTACTACCGCAACCGGGCGGTACTAGCCTGGCGGGCAGCGGTAGTACGGCTCCAGGGGAGCGGTACTACCGTGAGCACCAGCGGTACTACCGCGCGCCTGCACGGTACTACCGTGGATGCCCACGGTACTACCGTTGATCCTGGAGCGGTACTACCGCAACCACACAAGCAGCCAGACAACTGTGGCAGGAAAACGGAGGAAGCTCCAAGGAAGAAAGGAGGGGATAAAGGAGACGTGTACATGATGATTCCACCCAAACCTTTCCAACGCGGACCCCCTCTTAATAGTACGGCTTTCCTATGACTCAAATCCACCAAAAGGAAATGTAGAAAAGACGCCGTCTTCGTCAATCTTCGAGGGGCAGCCAATCGTCTTGTGCCTAGTAGAGAAGAGTCTGGAACGCTCATGGCACATGATTAGTCCGCAAATGCGTTGTCATCAATCACCAAAACACTTAGGGATAAATATGACCTTACACACACGCACACATGCACATGAACTGCATGCACGCAACACTCACACGAACACATGCACCCACACACGCACGCAACACTCACACGTACACACGCAGCCACGCACGCATGCAACACTCACACATACACACGCACGCATGCATGCACACACCAGTACACCACACGACCAACACACACTCTCACGCTCAAGTGCTCAACCTGCATGTGCATGCACACACATCAGGCCCTGACAGACACATACACAACCAGGTGATTCCCGCGCATGGGGTGGAGTCTTGTCGCACCTGCGTAAATTTGTGTTTATCTGACCTTTTTCCTATGTGAACTGACAGGTGGGACCCACAAGGAACATGGTTAATTTAACTAGTCAACATGGTGCCACGCAGACTATTTGGCCGGTCAATAGAGTGCAATCCGATGCTGAACCGTGAGCAAGTGACCGTATAATCACCGCAAAACGTATATAGTGACCGTAATCAGCTTATTCTAAAGTTCGGTGAACGTATTACGCTTTTCTCTCTATAGGCCCTCCAAAACTACATCTCTACACGTTCTCGCATGTTACATCTAACAACTATGCAATACAGCACTACTACTACACTAACACAATAAATCATAGTATGTGTTTTTAGTTTTACTAGATATCATATAGTTACTTAATTATTCAGTTTTCATACATTAAAATTGCCTTTGAAATGTATGGCCGGTATCATAGACCTCGCGGGAAAAATCCCGTCCTTTCCTATTTAATCGGGCTTGTATCGATGGATCATGCGAAACATCAAAACTATAGTACTATATACAGTACAAGTGACAGTTCACTAGGCCATCGTGTCATGTACTCCTCGTCGTAAGAGTGGAGCGCTCGCTTTCATAAATCTTCTAGTCCCTTTTGCCGACATGTGGGGCATCAAGCTACCGGGTCCATGTGCCATACCAGAATACAGTGCAGAGCAGCCAGGGTGAAGCACCCAGTCATGGCGCCGGCGTAGTAATGAGCAATGAGGCATCAAATCACAAAGCTGCACCTTTCCCGCAGTTAATTTGGAGGGACAAAGTAATAATTCCAAAAAAAGAAGTTGGAGGGACGAAGCAACCATCATTTCACTTGTTGCTGAATCCGCTTCTCCCTCATCTTCTTCAAGTTAACCACGTGTTGCTTCTGCCGTTGTTCTGCCTCATGTGGGAAGCGGATCGGCTTGGTAAAGCACTGACATGTGGAACCGCATCTTAGCAAACCACCAGGACAACATCCTCTAAAAATAAGAAACCTCCCCCACCACCCGCGCGGCAAAATCACCTCCTTTTTACTAATCTTGATTCTATAATTTTTTAGATCAATATAATTGAGATTTGTATAGATAGCACACAGGAGCAAAACCAAGTGGTATGGTTAAGGGCATCCACAATGTGTAGCCAAATGTCAAAATAGCTTTTGGCATCGTGGGAACCACTATGGATGGTGTTGCCAAAGCCAAAAGGATGGAACCGAAGCTCCCTGATTGATTGATTGAAGGAATAGAAAAATGCAACGTCTCTCCTCTTTCTCCCGTGCTTGGACGCATGTACAGTATAGAGGACAGAGTCTACTCCCCTTTCCCTTCTATCACAAATCACAAAGCAGTGAGGCGTCAAATCACAAAGCACGGATGAAGCAACCATCATTTCACTCTTCGCTGACTCCGCTTCTCCATCGTCTTCTTCGAGAAACCATCTCACCGCACTAAGCTGGACGGACGACGCTATTGTGTATGAGTAGTACTAGTACATCTATGCGTTCTTTGGTTCAACGGACTTCCTGGATGCAAATAAGGCGGTTGTCTCGGCTTGCAGGCGGCACTTGTGAATGACTTACCGTGGTCTCCCTCAATGGTGTTCTCCGTCGAACGCACTTTGCCAAACCACAACGTTCGAGATATCGTCGATGTCACCGCAATGGGGAAGGAAGTCAAATATAGTTACTACTCCATTTTTTGTACACAAGGCCAGTATATCAAAATTACAATTTGCAAAAGGCCACTAACACTAATTGAGGCAAAATTGATGGGGTTTGCCTTGTACTAGCAACCAAGGACATTAATATCCCCTTCATGCATGCGGAAGTGAGAAGGTTGGTTTGCATGGCACTGCATTAATCAAGTGATGAGGAGTGAGATGGTTAGCTCTTTGGGCTTTGGAGAAAAAAATACACATTAATTGACACGTGAAACGAGGATTTGTATCGATTAATCCCACGAAGGAAAACCCCGCCTTTCTTTTTTAACACTAGTACTCCTAGTACATAGTATGTACTACGTACTTATCCTGTTTGGGTCTAAGGCCTTGCATTGCCATACTTCGCCACACATTTTTGCCAAGCTTGCCTAAAGTTTTCAAAATGAAAAGGAGGTACACTTGCGCATGGCTGTCGCGGTCGCACTGCAGCCTCACATGGTCGCTCACCCTCACATGCACAATCGCTCCTGCACGCCACAAACCCAACCAAGGGAACGCACCCTCACTGACACGTGCTGTCGCATGTGAACAAACAAAACTCAGCTGTCCTACCGCTGACACATTTTTTCCATAGAGTATGTTTATCCAACCACATGTTGGGGAGTATCTGTACGGCCCGTGCGATGGTCTGTTGGGGAAGAAGAAGAGGTGAGGAAGAAGGGTTAGGAGACGTAGGATATTCATCCAACCGCCTGAAATGGTAGACTGACCCAAGTCAGGCGACTTGCATAACAATATATGTTTTTACACAGCAAAAGATCTATAAAAACAACAACATAAAGAAAAACTATCACCGCTCGCGGAACGAGACGACCTCGTCGTCTTTGGCTGCCGGCGCGAACCAGCCGTAGCTGCCGACGTGTGTCTCTGCACCGTGGTTGTCCTCGGTCTCCAGCTACTCATTCACGCGGAGCATGCGGGTGCTTTGCACGGACGAGAGCACCGCCCGGTTCAAGTCGAGGACATCCGGTTCCGCTTGCAGGAGGGCCTCAATGGTAGCGGCATCCGCGCGCTCTGCATCGAGTCGAGCCTCCGCCGCCTGGTTAAAGTCCAGGACATCCGGTTCCGCCTGCAGGAGGGTCTCGATGAGAGCGGCATCCGCAAGCTCCGTGTCGAGTTGAGCCTCTGCTGCCCGGTTCAAGTCTAGGATGTCCGGTTCTGCCTGCAGAAGGGCCTCGATGGCAGCGGCATCCGCGCGCTCCGCCTCAAGTTGAGCCTCCGCCGCCCGGTTCACATCCACGTCATCCGGTTCCGCCTGCAGGAGAGCCTCGATGGCAGCGGCATGCGCGCGCTCCGCGTCGAGGTGAGCCTCTGCCTCCTGGTCCTCCTTTAGTATCGCCAGGTTGAACCGCTGGTCCGCCTGCACCATGGGGGACTCAGACGCCGGCACGAAGTCGACGTCCATCGTCTCATACCCATCGGGGGCCTTCTGCGCCGCGACCTCCGCCATGAAAATTGGATCGGCTTCTTCCTCCTCGTAGCCTGGCTCCAGAGAACTCGGGGATTGGCCTGCCGCAAAGCAAGCTTGGGAACGAAGGTCTTTGGCGCCAACCATCGCCGCGATTTCTGCACGGCGCTCCGGCGTCAACATCTTGTAGTATGTGATCTTGCGGTGCACCATGGCTTTTCGGCGAACTAGGGGACGCTTGATGCGAGCTAGGGGATCAAAAGGTGGGGGAAGGGGTTGGAGATTAGGTGTGGTTTTAGGGCAGTGGCTGGCGTAGGCCGAGCAACGAAGGTTCTGGTGTGAATAGTGGTTCCGGTGATGACCGGTCAATCGGTTTTGACTATACATCGCTCTTGTCACGTTCGCGTTGGAGCCCGGCATGCTGGACCCTCCACGTCGCTCGAATGGAACGCGCTCCGTCTTGCGTTTTCGCTCGCTTGTGGGACCGTAGTTGAGAGCAAACCGACGTCCCTCCCCCTCCCCCGCCCGCGTCATTTTATGCAGAGTAAATAAAAAACAGAGGGAGTATACTATGGATGAGGATCCCCTAACGTGGTCGAACCCATTGAGTAACTGACATGCAGGGCCTAGCAAGCATGGGGTCTACCAGTAAGTGATCAAAAGGGAGGGTAAGGCAGGGATACGTATGTGAAAGGAGCTTCCAATGATATAATTTTCACATTATACATCTCATGTACTATTAATCTTGTCAATAGTCAAATGCGGTTTTGAAAAACGCATTAGAGCATGGTTAATAATATAGTTAGTCGATGGCTATAAGGAACTGCCATGTCATCTATAGCCATCATCTATTATATGCACTCATACAGTAGTGTGGGTTATAAGGTTGGCTATTTCCCGCAAAAAAATATAAGGTTGGCTATTGTATTAGTACTTTTTTCCATCTCCTCTCCATCTCTTTCTTCATATTTATTATACGTATTTAACTAGGAATGCGTATATAGCTAGGCTCTTGCATGAGAGCTCACTCCCCTTACTTTTTCATATCTCTCTCCTCCACATAGGCCCTATATAAATGGAAGGAGGGAGTACAACTATGAGCACTGCATACTCTAGTACATATGTTGTCAGTACTCCACTAGTACTATTGGACAGGGAGCTTAAAAAGGTTACTATTCGACTGGCTATATGTGGCGAAATCCTAGTAGGAAGAGCATGCGCGAGAACAAGCACATTCACGTGGTTGTAAACAAATTGGGAACCATCTCGAGTACAAATCTAGGAGTACATACGAATCTAACAATATTGATTGGGCGTTGTTGAATGTCGATACTTTTTTTATCAAAGTAGAGATACTTTGACTACACATTAAACTTATATGTAAACTAGAAAGGATAGGAGGGAGTATATTGTACGTTCAAAAAACGAAACAAACATTGAATACCCTTTATATATGATTTGCGGATGCTATGATCACATGTTCAAAATTTTGAATCCGCCTTAGGTATCACACATGCCCCCACTCGTTCTCTCTCGATTTCATCTCGGGGTCCAGAGATCAATTAAAAGAGGACTAGGGTGGGTACAGACCAAACCTTTATCTCCTTGCATGACACACAATTGATCTCTGAACATCAATCGATCTCGTCAACATCTGTCGGGGCATGAACCGAATGGGATGTCAAAACTAAGATGCGAAGCAACACGTAGTGGAGGCAAAGTAAAACTTCAAATGAACCGTTTGTTTGTATGCATGTCGGACAAATTACAAATAAACATTGAAAATACAAGCATGGTCTAGGCCCGCATGTGAATGATACTCGGCGGAATGTTCAAATGAGGCATGCGGGAGGATGGACTCGACCGAAGGGCGACATGATCGATGGAGAAGAGGGTTGGAGAGGAATGAGAAATAAGCAAACGCCACATGGTTATACTTGAACGGCTCAAATAAATAATAAGTTGTCTCGCTTGGCCTACATAGTGAAAGGCCTAATGCGCAACGCGGAGCACTGACGCTCGAATATGGCTGGGAAAATAGGGAAACCGACATGTGGGGCACACTTGTCCGGACGACGTAGCGCAAACTAGTCTAATGGAGGAGCTGGCCCACGACCTCCTCGCCACCGGCAACCATTCATGTGGGTCGTGGGGGCCAACAACGTGGCGTAGCTCCAGCGCCGCCTCTAGACACGGCGACCGCGGTGAGCGACACGCTCATCGTCGCTACACACGGCTATCTTGCTTTTTCAATGACATGTGTCGATCGCATGTGAGCAAAGGGCATCTCCAACGTTGCCACGACCGCAGCTGACTACCGTGGCACACCAAAAACCCTCGTCCCTCGCGCTGTCACGCGGTGCATTCCCAGCCGGCGCCAGCTTCCCGCATTCATGCCGTCCGTCCGTATGCCATTGTTAAGAGGCTCGGTGCCCGAGGAACCAACTCCGGTGACTTAATGACGCACCAGGACGCTTGGCCTCACCAGAATGCACTACTTAAAGCGGCAACGCCCAGCTAACCTCCACACCATAGTGCATCGTCCTCCTAGCTGGCACCACATCCGCCATGACCGCAAGCGCGAACGCTCTGCAGGAGAGCTTGTCTTCAGGGATGGAGCTCGAGGTCGCCACCCTCGCTCAAGTCGTCGCACAAGCGGTGGCCACGCTGGCGGCCGACGACGGGAGCACCATCAGCCACGCGTCCTACTTGCCGTCGTCCAACGTCCGGCACCACCGAGGTCGGGGACTCCTCCAAGGATGAGTAGGGCATGGGAGGCGGAAGGGCATGGTGTGCCAACTGGCCGGTCCGTCTCCCGTGTTCTACATTTCCTCGCCAAAGACCGCACCTTCACTTCACAGGTCTTGAACCCCGCCCTTGTACATGGAGATCGCAGATGGAGGACGTCGGTCGCCGCTGTAGAATAGGTTTAGGGTCGGGTTTCTTTTATTTTTCTGTCCTATAAAAGTTCAAAATGTAATGAAAATCTACCGTGTTTGCATTAATCTCGGCCGGTGTATATGAACTTTCACAATAATATAGTATATTGTAGGAGTACTAGAAAGATGCCTGTGCATTGCACCGAAGATCAAGATCTTGTGGGAGAAAAGGATGAACGAGGGAAGGCCTTATCTGCAAATGCACATTCACGCATTTCACATATTTCTACATCTACAGGAACCTATGAAAGGGTTAACGTAAATTGCCTCTCTCTCTCCTTCCCTAATTTTCATGGTGGTGGGCCCCTCTCTCCCCCCAATCTACAATCAACAGCTCACACGTTTCACATTATGTTAATTACGTAACTGGGACTACGTACGTGTAACATTACTCGTCCTAAAAAACCCAACTAAGCCAACCTCCCAGCATATCGCGCGGGAAAAGACCCGGCCGCGCCGTTTTAGTCGGGATTACCGGATTACTAGTAGTAGTATCGATGGATCGCGCGAAGCAACAAGTTTTTTTAGGGGGCGAAGCACCTAGTTTAAAAGGAAAAAAGGCGGTACACTCAAAGCACCTTTGTCGCGGTCACATTGCACCCCACACACGTTTGGTCCTGCACACAGCTCACGAAAATGGAATGCGCTTCGGCTTGCCTCTTCACTGACACGTGGGACTGCACTTGGAGAAACCGACCATGCGCCAAACTCCCCCCGCCCACCGCGCGAAAATCCTTCCCCTGCCCAAAAATTTCCCCCAAATCCTAGATTCAACCGCCCTTCGGTCAACTAGCCAATAATATTCCCCAAAGCCCCCCATCCCCCTCCACTCCATTCGCTCCGCCAAAGTCGCCCTCGGCACCGCGGTTCGTCGAGGGGACGCATGGCGATCCTCTCGCTCCCATAGTACACTCTCGTAGACTTCTGTCCTTTAGCCGCGTCGCCACCGCTGGCGACATTCTTGTGGAGGCGCACGGCGGTCAGCGCCGCCACCGCTGGCGACATTCGTGTGGATACGCACGGCGGTCAGCTTCTCCCACGATACACGCATTCTAGACTGAGGCCCTGTGCATGTCGATGTAGCACTAAATGTTAGCTGATAGACGCTATTAATCTCACTGTTTGCCGAAGTAGTTTACAGTCAATATGCTCTGCTTAAGAAGCTTCCTTTCCCTGTTCTGCACTCAATCTGCTTAGCTGAGATGGCATGCCAAGGACGATTAGTTGCTAAAATATCCCACCATATATTTATTGTGACGTAGATTGCCATGGTCTAGTAGCCAATCTGTTAGGTGAAATAGCTCTACACCGTTTTGTACTCAATCTTTGTTGCTGCGATGGCCTTCGATAGTTTGATGGCTGTGTGCTCGGCCTCATTGACTGCTAAAACAGCCTACCATAATTTAGGACTCAAATCTGTTTGCTGAATTAGCTTTACATATATTTCGTTACTTAGATCTGCTCATCCAAATATGGTTCCATAGCTTTAGACATCGGCCTAGGTATATTCTTCTAGACTTCATAAAAAAGCATATATGTTTTTCCTGTAATATCTAGTAGAAGAACTAATTTGTATGTCTAATAGATGGACAGGACTTGGATAACTTCTGCTCGAAGATTCTCCACTGCATATGTTGAGGGGGTTGAAAACTTTGTGAACTTTATTAGAGCTGAGTACGGTGGTCCGAAACCAGATGTGCTCTGCCCGTGTAGCAGTTGTATGAATTCAGTTACAAGACCCCAATCAACTGTGCAAAATCATCTACACTTGTATGGGATGTCGGTCACATATACTAGGTGGGTTCATCATGGTGAAGCTATGAACGTCAATGTTATTGAGTACATGGAAGCAGCAGATCACCATCTTGATCTGCCTGATGCTCAGGTGGAAGAGGAGGAGGTGGTGGCGGAGCGAGTGAGTTTGACCAACATTGAAACAATGCTACGAAATGCTCATGCATTCCGTGAACTTTCACCTGCAGAAGAAAAATGGTCGGCCCGCATGTTGGAACAATGCAACATGGCTGTCACCCCATGAAATAAGCTGTCAGTATTCTCAGCTATGGTCACCTTTCTTCAGGTGAAGACATCTGAGCAGATGACCAACAAATCATTCAATGTGATGTTGGCTGCTTTCTGCAAAGCTTTCCCAGATGCGTCTGAGCTGCCACACACCTACAGTAAAATGAAGAATTTCCTTCGTGCAGTTGGAATTGGATATGATATGATCCATGTTTGTAAGAATAATTGTGTTCTGTTCCAGAAGGATTATGCCAACTTAAGAGAATGCCCAAAATGCAAATCATCAAGATGGGAAGATGGCGATGCTGTGAGGAGGATTCCTCATAATGTTCTGAGACATTTTCCAATTACACCAAGATTGCAGAGGTTGTTTCATGATGCTGAAACAAGAGAGGATGTATTGTGGCATTCTAGGAACCAGTACAGAGATCAGAATGTAATGAGCCATCCATCACATGCTAGTGAGCAGAAAAGCTTCAATCAGAAGCGCGAAAAGTTTGCTGCTGACCCGAGAAACTTTAGACTTGGCTTAGCTTCAGATGGATTTAACCCATTTGGCCACCAGTGCTTGTTATCCCTTATAACATGCCTCCAAATGTCTTCACCAAAGAATCAAACTACATGATGGCCTTGCTCATCCCAGGTCCAAAAAGTCCTGGAAAGGATTTTGATTTGTTCATGGAGCCTCTTGTGGAGGAACTTCAACAGCTATGGAGGGGTGTTCTCACTCGAGACCTATATACCAGCCCACCAGCTGATTTCTTTTTGCGTGCTGTTATAATTTGGTGCATCAATGATTATCCGGCTTTGGGCACTATGTCAGGGCGAACGACACATGGTTACAATGCATGTGTTCGTTGTGACAGGAATCCACTGTCATACGTAATACTTAGCAAGATCTGTTACATTAGACACCGCCGTTTCCTTGCCAAGGACAAGCCGCATCCTAGAAAATACCAAAGACGTGTGTTCAATGCAAAGCATGAAAATCGTGATGCACCAAGGGGCTCACCGCCGATGAGTTGCAAGTGGAATTAGAGAAGGTTAGGCATATTACACTAGGAAACCATCCTGATAATGGTAGCGGGAAAAGGAAGCATGGCAGGGCAGAAGAGAGATTATTGTTTACCCGCAGGTCCACTTTGTGGGACTTGGAGTATTCGAAATATTTGGATCTGCGGCATAATCTTGATGTGATGCACATCAAGAAAAATATATGTGACAGCATTATTGAAACACTTCTTAATATTTCAGGCAAGACGAAAGATACCTTAAAATCTAGGATTGATTTGACACACCTGGGTATCAGACAGGATTTGCAGGTGCAAGATGAAGGTAAACCACGGGATATGGCACCAGCTGTGTACGTCTTGGACAAGGTAAAAAGAAAAGAATTCTGCGAGGTCCCATCACGTGTGAGATTCCCACATGCATTTGCTTCCAACCCTGAAAGGAGAGTCAGTGCAGATGGAAACAAGGTACAAGGGTTGAAAACTCATGACTGCCATGTCCTACTTCAAAGGGTTTTACCTGTTATCCTTAGAGGATAGATGCTTTGGAGCGTCTTAGAGACAAGATACCAACTATCCTATGCAACCTTGAGAAGATATATCCTCCAGCCTTCTTTGATGTGATGGTGCATTTGGCTGTTCATCTACCTGATGAGGCACTACTTAGAGGTCCAGTACAGTATGACTGGATGTACCCTACTAAAAGGCGGCTAGGCACTTTCAAGGGCTACGTTAGGAACAGAGCTGGACCCGAGGGTTCCATTGCAGAGGCCTACATTGCTACAGAAGCGTTGACATTCTGCTCAAAATACAGTGAAACAGCTGATCAGCTTAGCAAAGAGGTGGATGAAGACAATCCCGGGCTCAATGTTTTCGATTATTCTGTTTGAGTTATAGGGAAGAGTCAACAAGAGGACAAACCTAAAGATTTGGACAAAATGGTTTGGTATGTGTTGAATAACTGTCCTGAGATACTACCTTATATCAAGTAAGTGCTAAGTACTGCAGCTTATACATCGTAATCTACTAAACTTGCAACACATTCTTATATACTTAGATGTTTGACGCGATCACTATGTTGTGCAGCATCTACAAAAATGAGTTACTGCCACAAAATCCAAGAAACATTGACAAACTGGTTATGGCAGGATTTGCGAAATGGTTCAAGAGCCATGTAAGCTTTTGAATTGCACTGTTAGTTTTTTTTAATATATTGAGTACATAAGATGATCAGCTTGTCTATTTTCTAACCATAGGTTAAGAAGATGTGGGAGGATGGGCAGGCAGTTGATGATGCCCTTTACTCATTAGCAATGGGTCCTGATACTTGGGTAAGACATTATGAATCTTGCGTTGTTGGAGATGTGCGCTACAACACCCTTGCACGAGACGAAGGCAGGAAGACACAAAATAGTGCCATCATGAGCATGGATACATATGACAAAGAGACAACTGAAATGTATGCTAACATAACAGACATTGTTTAGTTGTAGTATATCTCTAGTTTCGAGGATCATCGGTGTGTGGTTTTGTTGTGGTGTCGTTGGTATAACCTTTTTCCAGGATCGCAAAACGCAAAGCTGATGATTATTTCAAATCCATCAATGTCAAGGCGGTGTACCAGACCAACGAGCCTTTTATTTTGGCAAATCAAGCAACACAGATATTTTTCTTGGAAGACACATTTGCACGTAGTGATGACTGGAGAGTATTGCAAAGGTTTGAGTAGAGGAATTCGCTTAATGAAGTTGCACAACGAGATGATGCTTACACTGCTCCTGATGTAGAAGATAACACAAATGTTCCTTATATCTTTGAGAACCATCACGTCAATGACGCCGGCGAAAAGATTGCCTGTCGTGCTGTGGACATACTAGAGTTGATCAAGAAGAAGCCAACGTTCGAGGACGTTGAGGACGAAGAAGAAGATGACACCATGGGGAATTATGATTCAGACTGATACACATGGCGAAGACGATGACACTGCTGCTGCGGATGATGATTACGTTGCTTTTGTCATATTTGCCTGTCAGAAGACATTTTTTTTATCTACTATGTGAAATTGTGTTTTCTATGACAACTGAAACATGATGAACATGCTATTTAGTATTTTCCTGTGAGAACATCACTTGTTATGTATGACGATTTGTGTTTGGTGATTGTATGACGACTAAAACATGATGACATTGTTGTTTAGTTGTACTCATATTTGGCTGTGAAACTTGAATTTGATGACATAGTTTGTTGTTGGACTGCAATTTGCTCGACGTCTTCGAATGAGAACAAAGCTGACCCGACAGGGCCTCTGCTAATTTATTTATTTATTACCAAAAGGGCCTCTGCTATTTATTTATGAGCAAAAGGGGATACCCCCTGATTTCCATTAATAGAAATCATTAGATATTTACAGCACTACACCCAGCCTGCTACACATGTTTCTTTCGCTACTAGTTTCAGGAAAGTGCTGATGTCATAGCCACTGAATACATCACGAGTGCTACATACACAGCAAATAAAGAGACAATCATCCTACGGAGCACATTGATTTTTTCCATTATCTTCACAAGCTCTTTCATCTCCTCATTGCTGTCAAGGCCGTTCAGTAGCTATTGCTTGGCCATGATCAGAGGAACTGCATCTTTAACTTTCTGCTCTGCATCTTCCTCTTCTGCCGTTCCTTCAGTTACTTGTCCAAAACCCCAACCTGCTGGTATTGGGATTCCTCGGCTAACCAAATAATCAGCGTAGTTGCACTCCCCCACATCAGCAACTTCCCAGAAATACAAATCACACGAATCTTCCCTTTTCTGCACGAATCAAATTGGAAGATCATCAACCAAACTATTAAAAAATTGGCAACTGGAAGCAACAGAACAACACTTAAACATATTATTACCCCATGATTCGGGCATTTGTAGAAGACTCGGCCAGGGTTGAGGATTGTGGTTGAGACGCAATGGATGAGTCTACGTGATTTGCAGCAGTGGCACCACACCAACGGCAGCGGGATGCGATGAGCAACCGGCTGCGGTGCGCGTGTGGCGGGGGTGTGATGGGACCCATAGGCGATGGTACGGGTGGTGACTTGGCGCATATTTGGTTGTTGCCTGCTGAAGAGAAGGTGGACGAGCAACCAGCGGACATGGCTGCTGCGGCCAGAGCTTCTGATGCTAGGCAGAGTAAGTAGAGAAGAGGAGAAGCGAACGTTGGATATGTCAGTTTCGTTACTTGCAGAGTAGCATAGCACCATATATAGTCACAGTCTAGGTTTGGATTCGAACCAGCTACATGAGCACGTCTCTCTTGTTTCTAAAACTCAGCAACGTCTCTTTACTGGTACACTAGCTTGTTCTGTACGCCTTCTCAAGTCTTTGATTCCTCCACCTGACATCTAGGACCCACCGGAAGGGCCTTTGTATTTCGCGAAAAAACGTGCCCCCCGTTGACAGGTCGGACCCACCAGCTGTCTTCGCACGCAAGGAAGTGCCTCCTTATTACGCACAAAAAAATGAATATTCCCCCTGCCAGCTGGAACCCAGCATAGTGGGAGGCTGACTTGTGGGCCTACCAAGTTGACGGGGATGGAGGGCTTTGTCAACTTAGTCAATATGAACGATTCTAGCTCCAGTTACCGTACGATGTTCATCCAACGGCAGTAGTGCTTCTTCAACCTCTGGTCTTCTTGCTCCAGTCGCCCAAACCAGCGCCGGTCGTGCCGCGTGCTCCTGCCTCCTGTGGCCGGCTGTGATGCCGCGGAGGCCTCATTGCCCCCTACTACTCTCACCGCTGGCCAGGGCATCCTTCTACTCACCCACACCCCCTGTTATTCTGCAGCGACGACAGCCTCACACCGCAGCCGAACCAGTGAACCCTCGTACTCCTCTCCACGTGGGCATCCACTACCGTGTCTTCCCCGGCTCCACGTCGTCCCCTTCCTAGGCCTCGCCATCGTCCACCGCCTTGGTGCTCTCGGTGCGGCGTGGTCAATGTGGTCAATGACCGACTTCCATCGGAAGAGTAAAGTACGTGGAGAGGCTGATAGCTGGGTCCACGGCCACATCCCAGTTTTTTTGTGATTTGCCAAGTAAGTCGCTTTGTCAGGCCTGTTAGGCTGCAAATCTTTCAAGACGAGGAGAGCTTCATTTGGCTGGCCGAGAAAATGGCCTATTAGTAATGAGAAATGGGATGTACATTTCTAAAACACATCAAACCGGCAATTAGTTTCAAATTTCTTTTTTTCATTTTGAGATTTTAAATTGCATTGATTTTTATGCATGGACAATTTGTTAGATTTTATATTGATATATATTTATTTTTAAAATCAGTTTGAATGTGACTCGAAATTTCGGGATTAAAAACAGTTCAGACCGCACCGAAATATGAAAAATTTTGTATAATTTTTTAACCATGGCCACAATATGGGCTGTAATGCTAACAAAAAGAATATGGGCTCCAAAAAACCTTAAGAATTAGCAAATGGGCTATAAATTATTAGAAATAATGGCAGATGGGTTGTATGATGTTTTCCACAGATTTGAGGCTTTCCTAAAAAAAGGTTGACGCACAAGCAGTGACTGTTGGATGTGCATCCAATGGCCGTCATGCTTCTTCAATCTCTGCTCTTCCTGCTCCAGCCGCTCAAACAAGCGCCGGCGGGACTGCCTGCTCTCTCCTCCCTGTGGCCGGCTGTGCTGCCGCGTAGGCCTCACCGCCCCACCGTACTCCCACCGCTGGCCTAGCCATCCCTCTACTCACCCACACCTGCTATTATTCTCCGGCGACGGCAGACGGACCAGTAAACCCTCGTACATTCGTACTCCCCTCTGCAAGGGAAACAACTGCCGAGTCTACCCTGCCTCCGTGTCGTTCCCTTCCTAGGCCTCGCCGTCGTCCACCGCCCTGGTGCTCTCAGTGCAGCCTGGTCAACATGGTTAATGACCGACATGCATATGAAGTGGACTGTACGTGGAGAGGCTGACAGCTGGGTCCACGGCCGCACGCAAGGAAATGCCTCCTTATTACGTGCAAAATAATGATTCCTCCACCTGACATCTGGGACCCACCAAAAGGGCCTCTGTATTTCACGAAAAAACGTTACCGCCGCTGACAGCTTGGACCCACCAGCTATATCTTCGCACGCAAGGAAGTGCCTCCTTATTACGCACACAAAAATGAATACTCTCTACTAGCTGGGACCCAGTATAGTGGCAGGCTGACTTGTGGGCCTACTAAGTTGACGGGGATGGAGGGCTTTGTCAACTTAGTAAATATGCACGATTCTAGCTCCAGTGACCGTACGATGTCCATCCAACGGCCGTAGTGCTTCTTCAATCTCTGGTCTTCTTGCTCTAGCCGCCCAAACCAGTGCCGGTCGTGCCTCGTGCTCCTGCCTCCTGTGGCCGGCTGCGATGCGGCGGAGGCCTCACCGCCCCTACTACTCCCATCGCTGGCCAGGCCATCCCTCTACTCACCCACACCCCCTGTTATTCTGCGGCGACGGCAGCCTCACACCGCAGCTAACCAGTGAACCCTCATACTCCTCTACGCGTGGGCACCACTGCCGTGTCTTCCCTAGCTTCGCATCGTCCCCTTCCTAGGCCTCACCGTCGTCCACCGCCCTGGTGCTCTCGGCGCGGCATGGTCAAGGAACGACTTCCGTCGGAAGAGTACTATACGTGGAGAGGCTGACAGTTGGGTCCACGACAGTCGCAAGGAAGTGCCTCCTTATTACGCGGAAAATAATTATTCCTCCACCTGACAGCAGGGGCCCACCAGACGGGCCACCGTATTTGGCAAAAAAATGTTTCCCCCTGACTATTGGGACCCACCGGATGGGCCACCGTATTTTGCGACCCCCCCCCCCGCTATTAGCTCAGACCCATCGGAAGTGCCTCCTTATTACGCACAAAAAAATGAATACTCCCCCTGCTAGTTGGGACCCACCTTGGTGGGTGGCTGACTTGTGCGGGGACGGAATGCTTTGTCAACTTTGTCAATATGAACGATTCTACCTCTAGTGACCGTACGATGTCCATCCTACGACCGTAGTGCTTCTTCAACCTCCGGTCTTCTTGCTCCAGTCACCCAAAGCAGTGCCGGTCGTGCTGCATGCTCCTGCCTCCCGTGGCCGGCTGTGCTGCCGTGGAGGCCTCACCGCCCCTACTACTCCCACCGCTGGCCAAGCCCCGCGGCGACGGTAGCCTCACATCGCAGCCGAACCAGTGAACCCTCGTACTCCTCTCCGCGCAGGCTTCCACTGCCGCGTCTTCCCCGGCTCCACGTCGTCCCCTTCCTAGGCCTCGCCGTCGTCCGCCACCCTGGTGCTCTCGGCGCGACGTGGTTAACGTTGTCAAGGAACGGCTTCCATCGGACGTGGACTATACATGGAGAGGCTGACAGCTGGGTCCACGGCCACATCAAGGAAGTGCCTCCTTATTACACGCAAAATAATTATTCCTCCACCTGACAGTGGGGACCCACCGGACGGGCTACTGTATTTCACGAAAAAAACGTTTCCCCCAGACTGCTGGGACCCACCAGCTACATCCTCCCACGCAAGGAAGTTTGTCCGGGCAAAAAAACGATTCGCCCCCTTGACTGCTTGGACCCACCAAGTACATCTTCGCAGGCAAGGAAGTGCATGACAGTCGGGACCCACCTGGTCGAAGCGTACATAGCGTTGTCATTCTAGTCGCGAACGTGTACGTACATACTAGTCGATGTAGAAGCACACACGTGTCATAGGAGAGGCGCGCACGTAGCATGTACATGTACGTACAGCGGCCAGTGTGCAAGAAAGAAAATACGGCCACGTACATACATACGGGCAGGGTCTCGAACGCCTACTCGCGCATACGTACGGCCATGGCTCGTGTACATGGCTGGGCCGGAACGGAGAAACAATGTCGTCGTCGTGTTCATGGGGAGCCAACCGGCTGGGTCGGAACGGAATGCATCGTCGTGTTCATCGGGAGGGCTTGGACGAAACAACCGATGGAAACGAGGCCTGACATACCGCAAAACGAAGGAAACGGCCTTGTGTTCGACCGGCCATGGTCGAAATGGGATCATGTTCATCGGGAGGGATCTGGCATACCGCAAAGCGGAGGAAACAGACCTCCTACGGTCGAAACGGGGGTCCAGTTGATCGGGAGGGGTGTGGCGTACCGCAAAACGGAGGAAACGGACTTGTATTGGAGCGCTACAGTCGAAATGGGGGTCCTGTTCATCAGGAGGGGTGTGGCGTACCGCAAAACGGGACTCCACGAGATATTGTTCATCTCCACCGTCGACCCCCTCCAGCCTCCACGGGCTACTGTTCATCCACCGTCGAACTCCTCCAGCCTCCACATGTGACTGTTCATCCACGGGCTCCTGTTCATCCAGCCTCCACCGCGCACTACTCCACCGGCTACTGTTCAACCAGCCCTCTCCACGGGCTGCTGTTCATCCAGCCCTCCACCGTCTACTGTTCATCCAGCCCTCCACGGGGTGGTCCTGTTCATCCTGCCCTCCACGGGGTCCTATTCATCCAGCCCCAACCGGCTCGATCGATCGGGGTCTTGTTCATCTAGAGGCAACACCACGGGTCCTGTTCGTCCACCCCCACCGGGAACTGTTCATCCAAACCCCCAGCAATGCTCACTGTTCATCCAGAGGCAACATCAATTGGCTTTAGTTAGCAGCAGTAGCGAAGGAATCGCTCGATCGGGTTCAGTTAACACCCATCGATCGATCGCCCGAGTTTAGTAACGCGTAGTCTGCAGTGCAATCGCTCGGGTTCAGTTAGAGCCCAACGCCTCGCTCAGGTTCAGGTAGAGCCCAACGCCTAGGACCCACGCGTGCATGTGTACGAGAGAAACGCACATCGCCCGGCCCCGACCACCCACCGTAACCGGGAACACCCCGATATTTTCCTCGCCCTCGCTTCTACCATGGTTTTTCCATCATGGACGGCCCAAAGCGTGTCATGCAGCTGCGTCTCTAGCCCGCTCAGGATGAAAAGCCCATTTTCTGTCATGATTTTTTTGTCATAGAAGTAGGACCCCACCACATCTATGATGATACCGGGTTTTGTCACAATTATCGTCATAGAAGTGTCATAAGTATGATAGATTTTTTTTCATTCGGCCCAAAATGTCATGGATGTGTCTTTTTTGTAGTGAAGCTCATGGCGGATATTGTTATTTTCTCACCTTCACAGATGATTTAACCAGATATGGGTATATCTACTTAATGAAACATAGGTCTGAAACATTTGAAAAGTTCAAAGAATTTCAGAGTGAAGTGGAAAATCATCGTAACAAGAAAATCAAGTTTCTATGATCTGATCATGGAGGCGAATATTTGAGTTATGAGTTTGGACTTCATTTGAAACAATGCGGAATAGTTTCGCAACTCACGCCTCCTGGAACACCACAACATAATGGTGTCTCCGAACATCGTAATCGTACTTTACTAGATATGGTGCGATCTATGATGTCTCTCACTAATTTACCGCTATCGTTTTGGGGTTACGCTTTAGAGACAGTTGCATTCACGTTAAATAGGGCACCATCTAAATCCGTCGAGACGACACCTTATGAACTGTAGTTTGGCAAGAAACCCAAGTTGTCATTTCCTAAAGTTTGGGGCTGCGATGCTTATGTGAAAAATCTTCAACCTGATAAGCTCGAACCCAAATCGGAGAAATGTGTCTTCATAGGATACCCAAAGGAGACTGTTGGGTACATCTTCTATCACAGATCCGAAGGCAAGGTATTCGTTGCTAAGAATGGATCATTTCTAGAGAAGGAGTTTCTCTCGAAAGAAGTGAGTGGGAGGAAAGTAGAACTTGACGAGGTAATTGTACCTTCTCCCTTATTGGAAAGTAGTTCATCACTGAAATCAGTTCCAGTGATTTGTACACCAGTAAGTGAGGAAGCAAATGATGATGATCATGAAACTTATGATCAAGTTACTACCGAACCTCGTAGGTCAACCAGAGTAAGATCCGCACCAGAGTGGTACGGTAATCCTATTCTGGAAGTCATGTTAGTTGACCATGACGAGCCTACGAACTATGAGGAAACGATGATGAGCCCAGATTCCGCAAAATGGCTTGAAGCCATGAAATCTGAGATGGGATCCATGTATGAGAACAAACTATGGACTTTGGTTGACTTGCCCGATGATCGGAGAGCCATAGAGAATAAATGGATATTCAAGAAGAAGACTGACGCTGACGGTAATGTTATTGTCTAAAAAGCTTGACTTGTTGCAAATGGTTTGAGACAAGTTCAAGGAGTTGACTACGATGAGACTTTCTCACCCGTAGCGATGCTTAAGTTCGTCCGAATCATGTTAGCAATTCCCGCATTTTATGATTATGAAATTTGGCAACTAGATGTCAAAACTGCATTCCTTAATGGATATCTTAAAGAAGAGTTGTACATGATGCAACCAGAAGGTTTTGTCGATCCAAAAGGTACTAACAAAGTGTGCAAGCTCCAGCGATCCATTTATGGACTGGTGCAAGCCTCTCGGAGTTGGAATATACGCTTTGATAGTGTGATCAAAGCATATGGTTTTATACAGACTTTTGGAGAAGCCTGTATTTGCAAGAAAGTGAGTGGGAGCTCCGTAGCATTTCTGATATTATATGTAGATGACATATTGTTGATCGAAAATGATACTCAATTTCTGAATAGCATAAAAGGATACTTGAATAAGAATTTTTCAATGAAAGACCTTGGTGAAGCTGCTTATATATTGGGCGTCAAGATCTATAGAGATAGATCAAGACGCTTGATTGGACTTTCACAAAGCACATACCTTGATAAAGTTTTGAAGAAGTACAAAATGGATTAGGCAAAGAAAGGGTTCTTACCTGTGTTACAAGGTATGAAGTTGATTCGGACTCAATGCCCGACCACTACATAAGATAGAGAGAAAATGAAAGGTGTTCCCTATGCTTCTGCCATAGGCTCTATCATGTATGCAATGTTGTGTACCAGACCTGATGTGTGCCTTGCTATAAGTTTAGCAGGGAGGTACCAAAGTAATCCAGGAGTGGATCACTAGACAACGGTCAAGAACATCCTGAAATACCTGAAAAGGACTAAGGATATGTTTCTTGTATATGGAGGTGATAAAGAGCTCGTTATAAACGGTTACGTCGATGCAAGCTTTGACACTGATCCGTATGACTCTAAGTCACAAACCAGATATGTGTTTTTATTAAATGGTGGAGCTATCAGTTGGTGCAGTTCCAAGCAGAGCGCCGTGGCGGGATCTACGTGTGAAGCATAATACATAGCTGCTTCGGAAGCAGCAAATGAAGGAGTCAAGATGAAGGAGTCCATATCCAATCTAGGTGTCTAATAACCCACAAGTATAGGGGATCAATTGTAGCCTCTTTCGATAAGTAAGAGTGTCAAACCCAACGAGGAGCTAAAGGTAGAATAAATATTCCCTCAAGTTCTATCGACCACCGATACAACTCTACGCACGCTTAACGTTTGCTTTACCTAGAACAAGTACGAAACTAGAAGTACTTTGTAGGTGTTTTTGGATAGGTTTGCAAGAATATAAAGAGCATGTAAATAAAAACTAGGGGCTGTTTTATGTAAAGAAGCAATAAATTTAGTATAGCGAGTGTGGAAAAGTGGTGGTAGGAGTTGCGAAATTGCCTCTAAGCAATTGACTACTTTACTAGACCGATAGCAAGTTTTATGTGGGAGAGGCCACTGCTAGCATGTCATCCCTGACTTGGAATTTTATGCACTTATGATTGGAACTATTAGCAAGCATCCGCAACTACTAACGTTCATTAAGGTAAACCCCAACCATAGCATTAAGATATATTGGTCCCCCTTCAATCCCGTATGCATCAATTTCTATGCTAGGTTGAAGCTTCTGTCACTCTTGCCCTCCAATACATAGTACTATCAACATAAAACTAACCCTATGGTGTGACCCACACGCGCTCTCATATGATGGTCACCAAATGACAGCAACATAACCACAAGCAAATTAAACCAATCATAGCAATTCACCAATCACCGATAGGACAACGAAAATATACTCAGACGTCATAGGATGGCAACACATCATTGGATAATAATATGAAGCATAAAGCACCATGTTCAAGTAGAGGGTATAGCGGGTTGCGGGAGAGTGGACCGCTGTAGATAGAGGGGGGAAGGTGATGGAGATGTTGGTGAAGATGGCGAGGTGTTGGTGAAGATGGTGGTGATGATGATGGTGGCCACGGCAGCGTTCCGGCGCCACCGGAAGAGAAGGGGAGAGGGGGCCCCTTCTTCTTCTTATTCTTATTCCTTGACCTCCTCCCTAGATGGGGGAGGGGTTTCCCCTCTGGTCCTTGGCCTCCATGGCATGGGAGGGGCGAGAGACCCTCCGAGATTGGACCTGTCTCTCTCTGTTTCCGCGTTCTCAGATTTTGCCCTTTCACCGTTTCTTTTACTCCCGGAGATCTGTAACTCCGATTGGGCTGAAATTTTAACACGATCTCTATCCGGATATTAGCTTTCTTGCAGCGAAAGAAGGGAATCAACTGCCTTATGGGGTGGCCACGAGGGCCCAGGGCGCTGATACGTCTGCAACGTATCTATAATTTTTGATTGCTCCATGCTATATTATCTACTATTTTGGACATTATTAGGCTTTATTATCCACTTTTATATTATTTTTGGGACTAACCTATTAACCGGAGGCCCAGCCCAGAATCACTATTTTTGACTGTTTTAGGGTTTCGAAGAAAAGGAATATCAAACGGAGTCCAAACAGAATGAAACCGTCGGGAACGTGATTTTCTCAACAAACAAGACCCGGGAGACTTGGACCCTATGCCAAGACAGAAAAGAGGAGGCCACGAGGTAGGGGGGCGCGCCCACCCCCACCAGGCGTGCCCTCCACCCTCGTGGGCCCCTTGTTGCTCCACCGACATACTCCTTCCTCCTATATATACCTACGTACCCCCAAACGATCAGATGCGGAGCCAAAAACCTAATTCCACCGCCGCAACTTTCTGTATCCACGAGATCCCATCTTGGGGCCTGTTTCGGAGCTCCGTCGGAGGGGGCATCGATCACGGAGGGCTTCTACATCAAGACCATAGCCTCTCCGATGAAGTGTGAGTAGTTTACCTCAGACCTACGGGTCTGTAGTTATTAGCTAGATGGCTTCTTCTCTCTTTTTGGATCCCAATACAATGTTCTCCCCCTCTCTTGTGGAGAACTATTTGATGTAACCTTCTTTTTGCGGTGTGTTTGTTGAGACCGATGAATTGTGGGTTTATGATCAAGACTATCTATGAAAAATATTTGAATCTTCTCTTAATTCTTTTATGTATGATTGGTTATCTTTGCAAGTCTCTTCGAATTATCAGTTTGGTTTGGCCTACTAGATTGATCTTTCTTGCAATGGGAGAAGTGCTTAGCTTTGGGTTCAATCTTGCGGTGTGCTTTCCCAGTGACAGTAGGGGCAGCAAGGCACGTATTGTATTGTTGCCATTGAGTATAACAAGATGGGGTTTTCATCATATTGCATGAGTCTATCCCTCTACATCATGTCATCTTGCTTAAGGCGTTACTCTGTTTTTAACTTAATACTCTAGATGCATGCTGGATAGCGGTCGATGAGTGGAGTAATAGTAGTAGATGCAGGCAGGAGTCGGTCTACTTGTCTCGGACGTGATGCCTATATACATGATCATACCTAGATATTCTCATAATTATGCTCAATTCTGTCAATTGCTCAACAGTAATTTGTTCACCCACCGTAGAATACTTATGCTCTCGAGAGAAGCCACTAGTGAAACCTATGGCCCCCGGGTCTATCTTTATCATATTAATCTCCTACTACTTAGTTATTTCCTTTGCTTTTTTTACTTTGCCTTTATTTTACTTTGCATCTTTATCACAAAAATACCAAAAATATTATCTTATCATATCTATCAGATCTCACTCTCGTAAGTGGCCGTGTAGAGATTTACAATGGTTGCGAGGATTTATTTGTTTTGTGCGGGTACGAGGGACTCACGCGTAGCCTCCTACTAGATTGATACCTTGGTTCTCAAAAACTGACGGAAATACTTACGCTAGTTTGCTGCATCATCCCTTCATCTTCGGGGAAAACCAACGCAGTGCTCAAGTGGTAGCAAGAAGGATTTCTGGCACCATTGCCAGGGAGGTCTACGCAAAAGTCAACATACCAAGTACACATCACATACCCTTATCTCCCGCATTACATTATTTGCCATTTGCCTCTCGTTTTCCTCTCCCCCACTTCACCCTTGCCGTTTTATTCGACCTCTCTCTCTATCCTCCCTCTCTTTCTCTATTTGCCTCTTTTTGCCTGCTTGCTTTTTGTTTGCTTGTGTGTTAGTTCATTTGCTTATCGTTATGGCTAGTCCTTTACCTTCTGCCTCTATGTCTGAAATTGGGGAAATTATTGTCGATATGGACAATAATAATATCATGAAAAATTCCGATGCTCCTGCTAAAGAACCACCCATCTTACATACAAAACAATTCCGTGTTGGTAGTGGTAATATTATTGGAAAAGGAGTTATTCAAGATTTCTTTACTTGTGCCTGTGCTTTACCTTCTATGGTAGTTCTATCCTTCATAGAACTAGCAGTCTTGTGGACGCTATTGCCATGCTTGTAGTTGAACTTGAAAGACAATTCATGCACATGCATCCTTGCATACAAAGGATTTTCCTGGAATTTTCTAATATTGAGCATTCTTCTATTAAGCGTGCCGCTACTATCATTTTGGCTCATGAGTTTAGATTCATAATAAAAGAGGCAAAAGAAATCTTTGCACATTATAGGGGGGACGCTTGCCGTCCTCCCATAGAGGCTATCCTCTTTGGTCAAGAAGAAATGACGCGTTTTCAATCTCTATACTATGTTGCTTTCAATGAAAATCTTAGAAAAAGGGTCCTACCAATGTTTTAGTTGACAGAATCTCTAAACTTAATGATGATTTGGCTATTCGAAATAATGAACTAGGATATTCTCTTGAATATAGGCTCACAAAGTTCTGTCAAAAGAATGCTTATAATGATGAATTGGTTGTGCAATATGAAGGACCAAAGGAGGAACATATACCTCCCAAGGTTGATCTTGGGGACTCTAGTCCCATTAAATTTAGCCCTTTTGATTACTTCTGCTTGCCTCAAAGAAAACTTTCCGCCGAACGTAGAGAATATGAGATGAGTTTTAATAATATCTTACTATTATGGCAATACCTAGATCTATTCTTGCTTGTTATGCCTACCTAGGGGCGTTAAACGATAACGCTTGTTGGGAGGCAACCCAATTTTATTTTTATTCCTTGCTTTTTGCTCCTGTTTAGTAATAAATAATTTATCTAGCCTCTGTTTTGATTGTGTTTTTGTGTTTGATTAGTGTTTTTGCCAAGTAGAACCGTTGGGAAGACTTGGGGACAATCTTGTTACACTTGCTGTAAAAAACAGAAACTATAGTGCTTACGAGAACTGCTGTCATATTTTTTTTTGAAAAGTGATATTTAGTTAATTATTTTTTCAGATGATTAATAGATAAATTCCTCACGTCCAGAAATTTATTTTATAATTTTTGGGGTTCCAGATCTTGCGATAGCTATAGATTACTACAGACTCTTCTGTTTTTGACAGATTCTGTTTTTCGTGTGTTGTTTGCTTATTTTGATGAATCTATGGCTAGTAAAATAGTTTATAAACCATAGAGAAGTTGGAATACAGTAGGTATAACACCAATATAAATAAAGAATGAGTTCATTACAGTACCTTGAAGTGCTCTTTTATTTTCTTTTGCTAACGGAGCTCACGAGATTTTCTACTTTAAGTTTTGTGTTGTGAAGTTTTCAAGTTTTGGGTAAAGATTTGATGGATTATGGAACAAGGAGTGGCAAGAGCCTAAGCTTGGGGATGCCCATGGCACCCCCAATATAATCTAAGGACACCTAAAAGCCAAAGCTTGGGGATGCCCCGGAAGGCATCCCCTCTTTCGTCTACTTCTATCGGTAACTTTACTTGGAGCTATATTTTTATTCGCCACATGATATGTGTTTTGCTTGGAGCGTCTTGTATGATTTGAGTCTTTATTTGTTAGTTTACCACAATCATCCTTGCTTTACACACCTTTTGAGAGAGCCATACATGATTTGAAATTTGTTAGAATACTCTATGTGCTTCGCTTATATCTTTTGAGTTATATAGTTTTGATCTAGTGCTTCACTTATACCTTTTAGAGCACGGTGGTGGATTTGTTTTATAGAAACTATTGATCTCTCATGCTTCACTTAGATTATTTTGAGAGTCTTTAAAAGCATGGTAATTTGCTTAAAATCCTAATATGCTTGGTATACAAGATTAATAATAAAACTTTCTTATGAGTGTGTTGAATATTGTGAGAAGTTCGATGCTTGATAATTGTTTTGAGATATGAAGATAGTGATGTTAAAGTTGTGCTAGTTGAGTAGTTGTGAATTTGAGAAATACTTGTGTTAATGTTTGTGATTCCCGTAGCATGCATGTATGGTGAACCGTTATGTGATGAAGTCGGAGCATGATTTATTTTTTGATTGTCTTCCTTATGAGTGGCGGTCGGGGACGAGCGATGGTCTTTTCCTACCATTCTATCCCCTAGGAGCATGCGCGTAATACTTTGCTTTGATAACTTGTAGATTTTTGCAATAAGTATATGAGTTCCTTATGACTAATGTTGAGTCCATGGATTATACGCTGTCGGGGGTGACTGATCCCCACGGACACCTATGGGACCGCGGCGGACCGGGGCCCCTTTCCGTTCGGTAGGGGGGCGGAGGATGCACAAAGAGCAGATCGAGGCGAACGCACGAGCACACGTGATCGGTTTACCCAGGTTCGGGCCGCACGGCTGCGTAAAACCCTACTCCTGCTTTGATTGGTATTGTGTTCTTGCTCGGGAGCAATGGCTGCTACAGTACCCTTGGATGGCTAGCGAGGCCGAGCATGAGAATGGCCGTCCTCCCCCACTGTTGCGCATGGGCCTCCTTTTATATGCCAAAGGGGTCACCGACAGGTGGCAACAGAGGTGAGGTAAAAATGTAAAAGAGGTGGAAGTTCCACCTAACCCTGACGGCAGGGGACAAAGGCATTAAATGCCTGTCTGTGTCGCCCAGACGGCGCGCAAAGGGACCGTCAGGGGCGCCACCGTTTGCCACTATGGCTATCTTGTCAGCGCCTGCTTGCCACCGCATGCCCCTGGCTGCACAGCCTCCCGCCACGTACGCCAGGAACGGTCCCAGGGCGACACGTTGGCGGGTGAGCTGGAGCGCGGGCTGCGGAGTAGTAGCTTGCCGCGGCAAGTGCCTTGCCGCGGATGTCGTCTTGTCGCGTCCGGGAGCTTGTCACTCACCGGGTCCTGCCGGGACACGTGGCGTGCTGCGGCGAGTTCCTCGAGATGTCTTGGTTGGTCTTCCCAGCAAGCTCCTCTTGCCGGGGCCTTGTCTCCTTCCCGGCAAGCTCCTCTTGCTGGGGCCTTGTCTCCTTCCCGGCAAGCTCCTCTTGCCGGGGCCTTGTCTCCTTCCCGGCAAGCTCCTCTTGCCGGGGTCTTTGTGCTTCGAGTAGCCTTCCCGGCAAGCTCCTCTTGCCGGGGCCTTGGATACTTTGTTCTTGAATGGCTCCAAAGGAACCATGGAGGGTCTTGGCGGTCACCCGGCAAGCCTTGCCGCGGGGTGCTGCGACTGTCCGTGCACAAGTTCGGGATACTAAGGTACCCCTACTTTAGTACACCGACAGGAGCCCCCGGGCCTGGGCCATACACGGTGCCGAGCGCTGTTGGGCCAGGCCCAAAACAGTGCACGGGCACGCGCGGCCTAGTTTACGCCATAACTCACTCCGCATCCACCGCGCCCTCCCCGCACGGCACGCGTCAAATGCGGCATCATGGGAGAGATCGTGGGCGGTTTTCGAGGCATCCACTCCCCACGATCACGAGGTGGGGAGAGGTCGGCTCATCCGTCGCCTCAGTTCTGCATGCCTGCCACGCGGCTCACATGCACTTGGGGTCGCGGACGGCGAAGGCGGGAAACCGGCCGTCGCGGGTCGAGGCAGCGGGTCGGCCCTAGCTCCCTGCTCTTCCCGTGTCTTGATTCGCTGAGCGGGGCGGCCGAGCCCCCACCTCGCTCCTTTATAAAGAGCGGGAGGGGAGGACGGAAGCCTGCATTCCCTCATCTCCTCCTTCCTTCAGCTTCTGCTCCCCTTTCTCTCATTCACCATGGAGAAAGGGAACCCTGGTCCTTCATCGGTGGCGGCGAGGGTTGCTGCCAGACAGCGCATCCCTCCCTCTCCCGCACCCGTGGTGGCGGAGCCAGCCGTAAGGGGAAGAGGGAGGGGGCGAGGTCGTGGGCGAGGTCAAGGACGAGGCTGAGGCGCTCGGGGAAGAGGTGGACGGGGCGGCGCGCCGGCTTCGCCTCCGCCGGCGGTCCCTCTTCCCACGGGGGTCCATATTGGGGACGACCCTTCCGAATTCTTCGTCAGGCTGCGTCGGGCACCTCGTCGTCGACTCCGACTCCCAGCTCCGTTCGCGGGCGCGATGGAGTTGGACCTGCCCGAGATACTGAGACTGCACATGAGGGGCTGTGGGATCAGCGGCACGCGAGTCCGCGTTGAAATCCCAGCCCCCGGTGTGATGTATCTTGGTTGAGGGTGGAAGACGTTCGCCCGTATCCACAGCTTGACGGCAGGGCTCACCCTCCATTTTAAGCCGATGGAGGGCGATCTCCTCTCCGTCAAGGTCTTCGGGTGCTTCGGCACTCGGGCGAAGTGCTGCGTGGACAGCTCCTCCGATAGCGAAGGCCCCTCCTCGAGCGAGAGTGACGAGGAGGGGAGCGACAGCGACGACGAGGGTAGCGGGCGGCAGGACGACGGGCCCGACTAGGTGTCGGGCGTCGCTCCGTGCGGCACCGGCGACCCCATCATCCGTGTCGCCGGCTCCTTGAACTCCCCAGGGTCGTCTCCTTGGGCGGCTGGCATAGGGAGGCTGCGGAAGAGGAAGAGGGCTGGCGGCAAGGCTGTCAAGCCGGAGTACAAGGGCGTGGTGCCCTCGACAGCGTGCTGACGTCCTGCCGCCTCGTCTTCGAGCCCTGCTTCCAGCGCCGCCATCACCGTCCAGCCTTCGGACGGCCCCCGGGATGTTCTCTTGGTGTCTTCTGGCACCCGTAGCTCGCCTAGGCGCTCCTTTTGCCCTTTTCGCCTCCTTGATCTACCTCCTGAAGAGAGGGACAAGAAAAGGATTACGGGCATCTTATCTTTTTAATTTGTAAGCCTTCGGGCCTTAGTTGCATTTAAAACTTGTAATCCTCTCTTTCATGTTTTTCATCCTCTATGGACTGTACCTGAGTGGAATGTTTTTTAATGAAAAGGGGATGCTTGCCGGGTCATTTGTCTCGCGGGTAGAACCCACGTCAATGAGCAAATCCTTGGTATCTTTCTGATAGACACTTCTTCCCCGGCAACAGGCCCTGCCGTCTTCCCACATCGCTCGACCTTTCTCACGCTTTTGACGGAGGCAGGGACGAGGCGGGTGCGGCCCCTCGTTTCATCCCTTTGCTGCCGCGACTACGACCAAACTTGGCCCGAGGAACGAGCCTCAGGGCCTAGAGTTAAGGGAGCACGGTAGTTTCCGGGAAGAAACAAGGTTTCGTATTCCTCAGTCCATAAGAGAATGCATGAAGAGGGATGAAACACTTATCTGAGATTGCAGCCCCCGGCAACTTTGGTTTGCCGTGGGCGAATCTTGGTACTTGCAGCCCCAGGCAACACTGGCTTGCCGGGGTCCAGATGCCGGCACGTCCTTCTCCTCCTTTTCGTCCTCAGGCGGTCCGGCGAGGATATGCGAGCCCTGCGAACCAAAGGAAACGAAAGTAAGGCAAAGGGACGCACACTCGACCTCTAAGTTAGGGGTTAGCCGCTGTTAAGCACTATCAACCCTAACCAAGGACGAGACTCGACCTAGCATGCATGATATAACTTAGGGCGCCAGCGCTTCATTTACTTGTGCTCAGGGTCTACGCCTGGCTTTGTACAAAGGATTACATGCAACAGCGGCAAGACTTGTACAAAAGGGTGGTTGCCGGACAGGGTCCGACAACCGCGCCTTACGGGTAAAACTTACGAAGATGCTCGATGTTCCAGGAGTTGCTCACTGGTACGCCATCTTCGGTCTCCAGGCGGACAGCGCCAGGCCTGGTGACTCGTTTCACCCGGTAAGGGCCTTCCCACTTTGGCGTCAACTTGTTGGAATTCTTGGCGAACTGAACGCGCCGAAGAACAAGGTCGCCTTCCTCAAGACTTATGGCGTTAACTTTGTGGCTATGATAGTGGTGCAAAGCTTGCTGGTAGCGAGCGGCTCGCACAGCAGCCTGAAGACGATCTTCCTCAAGGAGCAGCGCATCATCTTCACGCAGCCGCTCTTGCTCAAGCTCATCATAGGCGAGCACTCGAGGTGACCCGTATACGAGTTCCGTGGGGATAACTGCCTCCGCTCCATAGACTAGAGCGAAGGGTGTCTGTCCAGTGGCTCGATTTGGCATCGTCCTGATCGACCAAAGAGCCACCGGCAGCTCCTCGATCCAGTTGCGTCCGCACTTGTGCAGCCTGTCGAAAGTTCTGGTCTTGAGCCCGCGCAGCACTTTGGCATTCGCCCTCTCCGCTTGACCGTTGCTTCTCGGGTGAGCAACAGAAGCGAAGCAGACCTTGGCGCCAAGATCTTGGACGTACTGCATGAAGGTGCGGCTCGTAAATTGTGTACTGTTGTCGGTGATTATCCTGTTAGGGATTCCAAAACGGCAAACAATCGACCTGAAGAACTTTACTGCTGACTGTGCTGTCACCTTCCTCACTGGTTCCACTTTCGGCCACTTTGTGAACTTGTCGATTGCAACGTACAAGTACTCAAAGCCCCCGACAGCTCGGGGGAAGGGGCCGAGGATGTCGAGCCCCCAGACCGAAAATGACCAGGATAAAGGGATCGTCTTGAGAGCTTGAGCTAGCTGGTGTATCTGCTTGGAATGGAACTGGCACGCTTCACACTTGGTTACTTGTGAAGTTGCATCCTGGAGGGCTGTCGGCCAGAAGAAACCTTGCCGGAATGCTTTTCCGACAAGGGCTCTTGCGCCAATGTGGTGACCACATATGCCTCCATGTATCTCTGCCAACAACTTCTGTCCATCTTCCTGGGGAATACACTTCAATTTCACACCGTTGAGTCTTCTTCTGTACAGTGTGTTGTCGACAAACTGGTACATACTAGACTGCCGGACTACTCTTTCCGCTTCTTTTGGTTCCTCGGGAAGTTCTCCTGTCTGAAGGAAACGGACAATCTTCTGCGCCCATGTTGGAGCCTGTGGCTCGACAACAAGGACTAGAGGCACATCTGCTGCTGCGGGAACGTCCGCTTCTACGGCAAGAGCCCGCGGCTCTGCCGGAGCTTGACGTTCCCCGACAAGCTTGCCGGAGCGAAACTTGTCGGGAGAATTTGCTTCAACGGAACAAACCCTGGGGTTTGTCGGAGCAGACTGCTCCTCAGCATTCTTGGCGTCGATCTTGGGGACCTTCTTGGCGGCGGCTTCGGGAAGCTCTGCCGGGAGATAGTCACCAGAAATCAACTTCCTCTTCTTGCTCTGTCCAGTTGATGGTGTTACGGACGGCTGAGTCAGCTTGAGCACAAAGATCCCTGGTTCCACAGGTAACTTAAGTGCTGCGCACTTTGACAGGCCATCGGCAACGTCGTTCTCAGCTCTTGGAACATGTTCCATTTGCAGGCCGTCAAAGCGCTCTTCTAGCTTCCTCACTTCATCAACGTAAGCTTCCGTCAACGGACTCTGGTAAACCTTGTTCACTTGGCGGACTACAAGCTGCGAGTCACCCCTGACAATTAGCTTCTTAATCCCAAGTTCTGCCGCGATCCTGAGACCGGCAAGCAAGCCTTCATACTCTGTAGTATTGTTTGTCGCTTGCTCCTTGGGAAAGTGCATCTGGACTATGTACTTGAGGTGCTCTCCGGTGGGCGCGACAAGCAGCACGCCAGCACCGGCGCCTTGCAGCGAGAAGGCACCGTCAAAGTACATGAGCCAGTCTTTGCTTGCTTCCTTGGCGGGGATGCTCGTCTCCGGAATTTCTTCGTCTGGAGTTGGCGTCCACTCTGATATGAACTCTGCCAATGCTCTGCTTTGGATTGTTGATGTACTCTCAAATTTTAGGCCAAAGCTTGACAGTTCCAGTGCCCACTCGACAATCCTGCCTGTTGCTTCTGGATTTTGCAATATCCTTTTCAGCGGAAAGCGAGTGACAACTGTGATCTGATGTGCTTGGAAGTAATGGCGCAGCTTTCTCGAGGCCATGAGAAGGCCGAAAAGCAATTTCTGCACACCAGAGTACCTTGACCTAGCTCCCTGTAAAAGGGAACTGACAAAGTAAACTGGGCGCTGCACCATCTTCTTCTGTATCTCCTCTTGCATCTGCAAAGATCCTTGCTCGTCGGGGCCAGAGCCTGTCGGGGAAGCCCCCTGCTTGTCGCCGGATGTGCTTTCCGCGGTCGCTGGCTCGTCATCTGCCTCCCTCTCCGCCACTAATGCAGCACTAACCACTTGATTGGGTGCCGCTATGTACAGCAGCAACTTCTCTTGTGGCTTAGGTGCGACAAGGGTTGGAGTGGAGGACAGGTATCTCTTCAAGTCCTGCAGCGCAGCCTCCGCTTCCGGAGTCCATTTCATTGGACCTGCCTTTTTCAAAATTTTGAAAAATGGCAGGGCGCGCTCAACAGACCGAGAGATAAACCTGCTGAGAGCAGCCACGCAGCCGGCAAGTTTCCGTACATCCTTGACGCGCTTCGGTGCTTCGATCTGCTCAATGGCCTTGATCTTGTCGGGATTGGCTTCGATTCCCCGCTGAGCCACAAAGAACCCGAGAAGCTTGCCGGAAGGGACTCCCAACACACACTTCTCGGGTTGAGCTTGAGGTTGATCTTGCGCAGATTTGCAAAGGTCTCATCTAAGTCTTGGATCAGAGTTGCCCTGTCCTTGCTTTTGACCACTATATCATCCATGTAAGCTTCTACATTTCTGTGTATCTGTGGCTTCAAAGCGACATGTACTACTCTGGCAAATGTTGAACCAGCATTCTTTAATCCGAAAGGCATCCGTACGAAACAGTACGTGCCACATGGAGTAATGAATGCGGTTTTCTCCTCATCCTCTTCTGCCATGAAGATCTGATGATATCCTGAATACGCGTCAAGAAATGAAAGCAACTCACATCCGGCTGTGGAGTCAACAATCTGGTCAATGCGCGGCAAGGGAAATGGATCTTTGGGACAAACTTTATTAACATCAGTAAAGTCAATACAAAGCCTCCATTTCCCATTCTCCTTGCGCACTACAACCGGATTGGCCAACCACGTGGGATGGAGCACTCCTCTGACAAGGCCTGCTACTTCCAACTTCTTGATTTCTTCTGCTATGAATTCTTGGCGCTCTACTGCTTGCTTTCTGACCTTCTGCTTGACGGGCCGCGCATGAGGACAAACGGCAAGGTGGTGCTCAATTACTTTCCTGGGAACACCGGGGATGTCAGACGGTTGCCATGCAAACACGTCGACATTCGCCTGCAGGAAAGCAATGAGCGCGCTTTCCTATTTAGGGTCAAGCATGGCACTGATGGTGAAGGTACCACCAGTGCCGTCCTCCTTGGAGGGCACCTTCTTGGTAAGTGGCGGAGCTGTCATAGCCTTCTTACACTTGCCGGTGGAGCTCGATGGTGCGTCCTCGATGGCGGCGCAGCACTCCGAAGAGGTGCGCTTGCCGGAGTGGGCATCAGAGCTCTTGCCGGACTTGGTCTTCTTCTTCCCCCCGGGAGCTTCAGCGGCAAGTGTCTTGCTATCTGTCGCAGCTGCTGCTTCCCGGTAAATCTTGTCGGCGCAGATAAGGGCATCCTTCTTGTCGCCAGGGACAGAGATGACGCTTATCAGGCCGGGCATCTTGAGCAAGTTGTACGCATAGTGAGAGGCTGCCATGAACTTGGCCAGTGCTGGACGGCCGAGTATTCCATTGTAGGGCAATGGGAAATCGGCAACGTCAAAGGTGACCCTCTCAGTTCTGAAGTTCATTTCGCTGCCAAACATCACCGGCAACGCGACCTTCCCCTTTGGCTTGCTCCTTCCCGGGTTAATTCCTTGGAATGTGCCGGTCTCTTCGAGCTCGCTGTTGGGGATTTGGAGTTTCTGGAGTATAGCGGAGGAGATCAGATTTAAGCTGGCCCCGCCGTCAACTAACATCTTGGTAACCTTGAGGTTGCGTATGGTTGGTGAAACCAATAGCGGCAAGCACCCGACCGCAGTTGTGCGATCAGGGTGGTCCTCAATGTCAAAGATGATAGGTGTGCTGGACCATTTCAGAAGTTTGCGCGACTCGACAGGTGGCTCTGCCGCGTTAACTTCCCGCAGCCACTGTTTGAGTTGGCGGTGGGAAGTATGCAGAGAAGCACTGCCATCAATGCACAAAACTTCCGTGGCTTTCTGGAACTCCTGCTCACTGTTCTCAACATCATCCATGTCTTCGTCGTCGTCTTCGTCTTCGTCCTTGTCGCGGCCGCGGGGAGGTCTGTCTCCTTGCCGCTGCTTGGCCTTGCCGCGGCTTCCTCCCTGGCCAACGCGCTTCTTGCTGGCTTCTCCACCGCCTCCTTGGGCTCTCTCCTTGTCGCGCCGCTTGTACTCAGCTTTTTGTTGCTGGACAAGCTGCTCGACCCTCTTACAGTTCTGGAGATCATGGCCCTTGGTGCGGTGAATCTTGCAGTACTGCTTGTCGGAGCCGTCCTGCTTGTCGGCGGCCGCCACAGCTTGGCAGTTGGTGCACGCGGCAACCTCCTTGCCGGAGCTGCCAACTTTGGCTTGCTTGGCGGGGCCGTCATCGCCGGACTGCTCAACGACTAGTACCTCTTTGCCGCTCTTCTTCCTGTTGCGCCTCCGGTTTTTCTTTGCCGGGGCAGCATCTTCACTGTCAGATCCTCCTGCTCCAGTGTCCTCTCCAGGAAGTTTCCTCCCTTCTTCAGCGCGTGCACACTTGTCGGCCAAGGCGTAAAGCTCGCTGACGTCCCTGATCCTGCTCATCGCTATCTCCTCCCGCATCCTGCGGTTTCGCACGTTCTGATGGAACACGCTGATAACCGCGGCAGGGTGGATGTCTGGGATGTTGCGCTGCACACGGCTGAACCTCTGAATATACTTGCGCAGGGGCTCCCCTTCCTTTTGGGCAAGCAGGTGAAGGTCACTTTCCTGGCCATGTGGCTTGTGGCCGCCTGTAAAGGCGCCGGCAAACTGATGGCACAAGTCCGCCCAGGAGGATATGGAGTTGTCCGGCAAGTGCATGAGCCAGGATCTGACTTCGGGCTTGAGCACGAGCGGGAAGTAGTTGGCAAGGACCTTGTCGTCTCGCCCCCCGGCAGCTTGCACCGCAATGGTGTAGATGCTGAGGAACTCTGACGGGTGCGACTTGCCTTCGTACTTCTCCGGCACGTCTGGCTTGAAGTGCTTCTGGCTGGGCCACTGGACTTGCCGCAACTCACGGGTAAACACAGGGCAACCTACCACGTACGGCAAGTCGCCCGGTTCTCCGGGCGCATGCATGTCAACAGAGGGCCCAGCGCGCAGGTCTGATTGACGCCGCGTGTCTCTTCGGCGCTCGATGCGTGTTCGAGCGTCTTCTTGCTGTCTCTCATGAAGGACTCGGCGCTGATCGCGACGAGCCCGCGGATCTGATGACGCGGTGGAGCCGCTGTCGTAGTGGATCCGGCGAGTCGGCGATCTTGGCCTTCGGGGCGGAGAGTGCACAGTGGTTGCACCCTCGCCAGTCTTGTCGCCACCGGCTCGCGCCTGGCTGACTTGCCGCGGCAGTGGTGTGCTCGGCTGCCGTGGGTTGTCACCGTTGGCGAAGCCGATGAGGCTCTGGATAGTGGCCCTCCAGTCATCGATCTTCTCTGGCGCTGGAGGGTAATCTAGAAGCAGCTGGGCCGTGCCAACGCTTCTGCCGGAGTGGCAGGCGGTGGCGGCGAACGGTGCGAGGAACGGGACATGCTCGGACTTCTAACTACGTTAGAAGGAGCAATATCTCGTTCGGGCGACCGTGCCATGCTCGCGCCAGCATGCGGCGTGCATGCTGGTCTCGAGCACTCCGGGATCCGCCAGCTTGATCTTGGCCCAGCAAATGTATGGTACCGTGGGTACCATGACGCTGCTGGTCCCGCGCCTCCTGGGACGGGCGCGGTGCATGTACGGACGCCGAGGTCTTGGAGTGTGCCCGGTCGTTGTGGGAGCCGACTGCGCCGCCGATGTGCAACGCAGTCTTGTCCTTGGACCGGGCAGCACCACGAGCACCCTCGTCGACGCCCGCTCTTCCGCCGATGTCTTCTCCACCAGCCGTTTGCTCCGGCGATGGTGGGCTCGGCGCAGACGGAGCAGCTGCCTCCGAAATCTTCTTCTTCGGCGGCATGTTGATGAAGATGATGAAGATTCGGCTCGTGCAAACGCCAGATCAGATTCACACAGCCTCGACGCACCCCCTACCTGGCGCGCCAAAGATGTCGAGGGTGACTGATCCCCACGGACATCTATGGGACCGCGGCGGACCGGGGCACCTTTCGGTTCGGCAGGGGGGCGGAGGATGCACCAAGAGCAGATCGAGGCGAACGCATGAGCACACGCGATCGGTTTACCCAGGTTCGGGCCGCACGGATGTGTAAAACCCTACTCCTGCTTTGATTGGTATTGTGTTCTTGCTCGGGAGCAATGGCTGCTACAGTACCCTTGGATGGCTAGCGAGGCCGAGCGTGAGAATGGCCGTCCTCCCCCACTGTTGCGCATGGGCCTCCTTTTATATGCCAAAGGGGTCACCGACAGGTGGCAACAGAGGTGAGGGTAAAAATGTAAAAGAGGTGGTAGTTGCACCTGACCCTGACGGCAGGGGACAAAGGCATTAAATGCCTGTCTGTGTCGCCCAGACGGCGCGGAAAGGGACCGTCAGGGGCGCCACCGTTTGCCACGATGGCTATCTTGTCAGCGCCTGCTTGCCACCGCATGCCCCTGGCTGCACAACCTCCCGCCACGTACGCCAGGAACGGTCCCAGGGCGACACGTTGGCAGGTGAGCTAGAGCGCGGGCTGCGGAGTAGTAGCTTGCCACGGCAAGTGCCTTGCCGCGGATGTCGTCTTGTCGCGTCTGGGAGCTTATCGCTCACCGGGTCTTGCCGGGACACGTGGAGTGCTGCGGCGAGTTCCTCGAGATGTCTTGGTTGGTCTTCCCGGCAAGCTCCTCTTGCCGGGGTCTTTGTGCTTCGAGTAGCCTTCCCGGCAAGCTCCTCTTGCCGGGGCCTTGGATACTTTGTTCTTGAATGGCTCCAAAGGAACCATGGAGGGTCTTGGCGGTCACCCGGCAAGCCTTGCCGCGGGGTGCTGCGACTGTCCGTGCACAAGTTCGGGATACTAAGGTACCCCTACTTTAGTACACCGACATACGCATTCTCACCCTTCCACCTTTGCTAGCCTCTCTAATACCGTGCACCTTTCACCGGTATCATACACCCACCATATAACTTCCTCAAAATAGCCTCCATACCTACCTATTATGGCATTTCCATAGCCATTCCGAGATATATTGCCATGCAACTTTCCACCGTTCCGTTTATTATGACACACTCCATCATTGTCATATTGCTTAGCATGATCATGTAGTTGACATCGTATTTGTGGCAAACCACCATTCATAATTCTTTCATACGTGTCACTCTTGATTTATTATCCCGGTACACCGCCAGAGGCATTCATATAGAGTCATATTTTGTTCTAAGTATCGAGTTGTAATTGTTGAGTTGTAAGAAAAATAAAAGTGTGATGATCATCATTATTAGAGCATTGTCCCAGTAAGGAAAGGATGACGGAGACTATGATTCCCCCACAAGTCGGGATGAGACTCCGGACTAAAAAAAAAGAGGCCATAAAAAGAAGAGAAAAGACCCAAATAAAAAATGAGAGAAAAGAGAGAAGGGACAATGTTACTATCCTTTTACCACACCTGTGCTTCAAAGTAGCACCATGATATTCATAGTAGAGAGTCTCTCATGTTATCACTTTCATATACTAGTGGGAATTTTTCATTATAGAACTTGGCTTGTATATTCCAATGATGGTTTCCTCAAATCACCCTAGGTCTTCATGAGCAAGCAAGTTGGATGCACACCCACTTAGTTTCTTTTTGAGCTTTCATATACTTATAGCTCTAGTGCATCCGTTGCATGGCAATCCCTACTCACTCACATTGATACCTATTGATGGGCATCTCCGTAGCCCGTTGATATGCCTAGTTGATGTGAGACTATCTTCCCCTTTTTGTCTTCTCCACAACCACCATTCTATTCCACCTATAGTGCTATGTCCATGGCTCATGCTCATGTATTGCGTGAAAATTGAAAAAGTTTTGAGAATGTCAAAAGTATGAAACAATTGCTTGGCTTGTCATCAAGGTTGTGCATGATTTAAATATTTTGTGTGGTGAAGATGGAGCATAGCCAGACTATATGATTTTGTAGGGATAACTTTCTTTGGCCATGTTATTTCGAGAAGACATAATTGCTTTGTTAGTATGCTTGAAGTATTATTATTTTTATGTCAATATTAAACTTTTGTCTTGAATCTTTTGGATCTGAATATTCATACCACAATTAAGAAGAATTACATTAAAAATTATGCCAAGTAGCACTCCGCATCAAAAATTCTGTTTTTATCATTTACCTACTCGAGGACGAGTAGGAATTAAGCTTGGGGATGCTTGATACATCTCCAACGTATCTATAATTTTTGATTGCTCCATGCTATATTATCTACTGTTTTGGACATTATTGGGCTTTATTATCCACTTTTATATTATTTTTGGGACTAACCTATTAACCGGAGGCCCAGCCCAGAATTGTTATTTTTTGCCTGTTTTAGGGTTTTGAAGAAAAGGAATATCAAACGGAGTCCAAACGGAATGAAACCTTCGGGAACGTGATTTTCTCAACAAACAAGACCCAGGAGACTTGGACCCTACGTCAAGACACAAAAGAGGAGGCCACGAGGTAGGGGGCGCGCCCACCCCCACCAGGCGCGCCCTCCACCCTTGTGGGCCCCTGTTGCTCCACCGACGTACTTCTTCCTCCTATATATACCTACGTACCCCCAAATGATCAGATACAGAGCCAAAAACCTAATTCCATCGCCGCAACTTTCTATATCCACGAGATCCCATCTTGGGGCCTGTTTCGGAGCTCCGTCGGAGGGGGCATCGATCACGGAGGGCTTCTACATCAACACCATAGCCTCTCCGATGAAGTGTGAGTAGTTTACCTCAGACCTACGGGTCCATAGTTATTTGCTAGATGGCTTCTTCTCTCTTTTTGGATCTCAATACAATGTTCTCCCCCTCTCCTGTGGAGAACTATTCGATGTAACCTTCTTTTTGCGGTGTGTTTGTTGAGACCGATGAATTGTGGGTTTATGATCAAGTCTATCTATGAACAATATTTGAATCTTCTCTGAATTCTTTTATGTATGATTGGTTATCTTTGCAAGTCTCTTCGAATTATCAGTTTGGTTTGGCCTACTAGATTAACATTTCTTGCAATGGGAGAAGTGCTTAGCTTTGGGTTCAATCTTGCGGTGTCCTTTCCTAGTGACAGTAGGGGCAGCAAGGCACGTGTTTGTAACATCCCAAATTTTCAATTTGGAATGTTATACATTAGATCATCATGCATATCATATTTTCTTGCATTTTGCCGATCCTAGAAATTTCACGCAACTCAAGGACCTTCGGAGAGAGTTGGAGATTTCGTCATTTTCATATTTGAGTTCTTCTCAAATTTCGAAAAGAGGATCATTGGTTTTGCCGGAGTTTTGTTTGCCTTTTGTTTGGATAGGGAAAAATGCGTGTTTTCAAAAATTGCATTTTAGGCCCGGAGAATAGTTCATTTTGTTCGACTCATTTTTAGGAGTCGGGGAAAATTTACTTTGTAAGTTTTGGAGTCCGGTAGAATTGTTTTTCTGTGTTTTTCCGAGCGCAGAACCGTTTTAAAAAAAAATCCCGCGCGCCCCTGGGCCAAAGGCCCAGCCGGCCGGCCAGGAGGCCAGCGCCGCGCCACGCGCGAGCGCCCAGGCCAGGAGCCGCCGCCGCTGCCTTTTGGAGTCCTAGTAGGACTTTGTCCTACTCCGTTTTTTTCTAGATCTTTCCTATTCCTACTCTTATTCCTTGATCCCTCCTCCAAGCAAACCCTCCCCCTCCCCAATATAAATACCCAAGCACCCCCCCTCTAAATCATCAAACCAAAGCCCCAAGCCTAGAGCCGCGCCACACCCCACGCCCCTTGCCCCGCGCCCTACACCACCGCCGCCGCCGCCCTGCGTCACCGCCGCCGCCGCCGGCCTTGTGCATCGCCACCGCCACCCAACGCCGCCGTTCGTCGGAGTCCCTCGCCGGAGACCTCGCCGGAGGTACCGCGCCGCGTCTATTTCTTTTCATCGGATCGTTTTCTTCTAATCGTTCTGATTCTTTTCTTCTCTTCCGATTCGTTTTCTAGATCGGTTTTTCGATCGGTTTTCTTCTCCGAAACCCTAGATCGGTTCCGTTCTCTTTTCCGATTTAGTTGCCTAGAGACCGTTCGTCCTAACGAATGTGATCACCGGATTATCCTAGGTTAACGAACGTCCGTTCGTTTAACCATTCTTCTTTTTCTTCTCGTCGGATTTATTCCGCAATCGCGATCTCAGATCCGATCTTCGTTCTAGTTTATCTTCTCGCTTGTTTATCGGAATCAGGTGATTCAAGCGCCTGGTGTTTCGTTTCGAAACCGCCGTTCCGACTAATCAACTTTAACCAGTTTTTGCTACGGTAAAATTTGACCTAGTTTCAACTTGCTAGAACCGAGCTGTTTTCTTCCGCCGTTTGTTTTCGGTTTCTTTGTTCGGTTCTTTCTTTCTTTCTTTGCAACCGGAGTTCTTAAGTTGAACTTTCTGGTTTGATCTCTTGTTCGAGTTTTACCTGTGCATTAGATGAGTACTTATTGTATACTTGTTGTTTGTCTGCGATAGATTACCCGGATTTCGCCGCCTGTTACTTCGAATCCGTAGGACTCGCGGATCATCAGCAAGGCAAGTAACACTTTGATCATACCTTTTCTACAACCCAGTTTTATTGCATTAGATCCATCCTCACACATTGCATGATTAGGATCTAATTAAATTGTGGGATGGGAAGTAGATGAGGTAGTACCTATTACCTGTTTATCATGAAACCTTTGGGAGTTACTTCTACGTTTGCTTATTATGCCATGCTATGCTAGTAGACGTGGATTGGGTGAATGATATCCATGACAGATGTGAGATTGATAATTTTAATGGTTTATCTAAGGTGGCAACTTAAACACACATCTGGGTGGATTGAGGCACCTGATGTCTATCAGGACTTGCCTATTTTATTTTGGACCACCACCCAGGCTCAAAGGGATCATAAGATCTTTCATGCTAAATACTTGCGTGTGCAGCCACAAGCCAATATGGGCTCTGGCATAGTTGACTAAGTCGTGCGAACCCTTATAGGGGTGGACTAGCAGATGTAGGGGATGTAGGTGGTATGGTCTACTCCATCGTAAGGTGCTAGCGCTTCTGAAAGACTGTGTCTCGGTCATCCGTTTCTCAAACACCATGTAGTGCGAGAAAACCAACGGAGGCGATTGAGTCTTGTGGGGAAAAGTGCGCAAACCTCTGCAGAGTGTAACAAACTAATCATCATTAGCCATGTCCCCGGTTATGGACAATCTTGAGTATCTAGTATTTGAATATCATGTGAATCTCATCATGTTACTTCTAATTAATATTGTTGGGTTATTAATGATTACTTCTAATTGGGATTGAGAATGCTGTCAACCATTCTCAATGTTTAACAACCACCATGATAGTTAAATAAATTTATTCCTTTGCAGTAGGGAAAAATTGGCTTTACGCAAAACAGTAACCATAGAGCTTTCCACCATCCAAATATGCATATAGTATAGCTGTTTCATTCCATTACTCTCTATGTGTTACCTTGCCAGCATATTCCATGTGCTTACCCGTTCGGGCTGCAAGGTTAATGTTGCAGACTTTTCAGACGACGCTTAAGGTGCTTTTAGGTCATGGTTCTATACTCAGTGATGCCGTTGGAGTTGATGGACCCATTTACCTTCCAAGTCTTCCGCTGTTATCGTTTTTAGATGGCGTTAAGCCATATTTATTGTAATAAGTTCTCTTCAGAGACATAAATGTAATAAGTGTGTGATTGCCACTCTGCTATAAATCCTTCGATGTACTGTGTGGTGTCAGCACTACTGATCTAGGGATGACATCGGAGCACTGTAGACTTGATCCATTCGGGTCTGGTCGCTACAGAGATGGTATTAGAGCACACGCTGACTGTAGGACACGACCCCTAAGTTAAAGCTCTAGATCACTATTCTCTCCTCATTTTCTAACTCCTCATCTTTTCTACTCTTTAGGATGAAGGACGCGAAGATTAAGTACGCTCAACCGGATGAAGGCACACCTTTTGGATTTCACTTGAAGGAAGTCACCAAGTACCTAAACATTGGATTACCAAGTTTCACGGGAACCTTCAACGCCACTTTGCCTGAAGAGGAGCGCTGGAAGATTCAAGCTCACGTTCCAGGAAGGACATTCGCGCCAATCACGAAGCCCATAGATAGTGTTTTCAATGCACCAACCTGGAGTTTAGGAAAGAGCATGGCAGCCCATATCACCATAGGACGCATTGGAGAAGTTTATCAAGAAGACCTCAAGGACACTATCTACCAGATTTGCGGACGCCGAAATGAACAATGGGAGTTAGTCACCACCAAGAAGGATAGATCCATTGCCGCATTCATCCAGGAGTTAAACCAGCACATTCGACGCAACGAGAACCAGATGTGCAACGATATGATGGAGTTGAAGAACGCGAAGACAAGGATCATCGAACTAGAAGGAGAACTGAAGGCTACACACAAGGACTACATGGACGAGATCGTAGCTCTAGCAAGACACAACGTCGATCTTAAGCAAGAGATTGAAGAACTCAAGAGGGAGTTAGCATCCAGGAAGGAAGACATGTATGTCGCATGTCCGGATAACTACATCATCATCGACGACACCGATTCGGATCCAAGTGAACCCGAATTTGAAGACGAAGCTGGAGCGGACATCATGGAGTCTTCCACCGGTTCAAATTTCTAGATGACCACCAAATATTAGTAGTATTCCCCCCCACCCATGTAAACACTATAGTTCGAGCACTTTTGCGATAGCTAGATCGATTGTAAGCCCTTGTTTGAATTGAATGAAGTGATTTTGTGTGAATTTGCTCATGTGCATTGGGGTAGTGTTTTCTCTTTAGACCTCATTCTATTCTTATATCTCTTCTTTTCTAAACCCTCAGATGCCTCCGAGATGTGACAATGGATTTCCACCGGAGCTCACTCAGTTGATCCAATAGCAGAATCAGTTGATGCAGATGTTAGTTCAGAACCAACAGAACAACAACAACAACAACCCACCACCACCACCCCCTGTTGACCACTTAGCCCGTTTCCTTAGGCTAAATCCGCCGGTGTTTTCTAGTAGCACAGAGCCAATAGTAGCAGACGATTGGCTCCACAAGATAGGAAGGGAGTTGACCACTGCAGGATGCACGGATGGTGAGAAAGTGAAGTTTGCCGCACATCAGCTTGACGGACCCGCGGCAGCATGGTGGGAGAATTTCACAGCCACTTTCCCAGTTGACACTGTCACATGGGATCAGTTCCAGCAAGCTTTCCGCACTGCACATGTTTCAGCAGGAGCTATGGCCATGAAGAAGCGTGAGTTTCGCAACTTACGCCAAGGAGGAAGGACAGTTGGCTAGTATGTTGACGACTTTAGCAAGTTAGCACGTTATGCCCCAGATGACGTTGCTACGGATGCAGCTAAGCAGGAGAAGTTTCTGGAAGGATTAAATGATGAGCTAAGCATGTAGTTGATGGTAGCAAGTTTCAGAAACTACCAGGAGTTAGTAGATTGTGCCATCATGATTGAAGGGAAGCAACAGCAGATTGAGAACCGCAAGAGGAAGTATGGACAGGGGAAGTATAACTCTGAAGCCCAGCAGAAGCCCCGTTCTACCCCTAAATCGGGATTTCAGTTTCAGCATACCCATGGAGGAAGTAGTTCGCACAACCACAATGGCCACAAGAATGGTAATTGGAATGGCGGAAGCAACGGCCAGAACCGGACCACCCCATCAACCCCATCCAAGAGAGACCCGAGCAAAGTCACCTGTTTCAAGTGTTCCAAGACCGGACATTATGCCAATGAATGTCTTGAAGGCCAGAATGGAAATGGCAATGGAAGCTCAGGGAAGAAGCCGAACCCTTTCAATAGGGGACAGGTGAACCACGTTAGCGTGGAGGAGGTTGAAGATCAGCCGGATGCAGTGATCGGTAAGTTTTTGGTTAAGTCATTTACCGCACTCGTTCTTTTCGATACTGGTGCATCGCATTCATACATATCAAGGGGATTTGTGGATAAATATAACCTGCCAACTCAAGCCCTTAGGTCACCCATGCTAGTAAGCTCACCAGGAGCGGAGTTTATGGCTAGACGATGGTGTGATCGGTTACCATTAAGGATTGGTAACTATGTTTTTCCCTCAGACCTAATAGTATTGGAATCTCAAGGATTGGATGTAATCCTCGGTATGGATTGGTTGTCGATGTATGGAGGAAATATCGATTGTGCTAGTAAGTCGATATTGCTCACAACGCCAGAAGGAAGAAGGATCAAGTATGTATCCCGGCATGTGCCAAATAGGACACAAGTAAACTGCCTAACAGGAGTAGTGCAGGAGGAAGTACCAGTGGTAAAGGATTTTCCTGATGTATTTCCGGAAGAGTTGCCAGGCATGCCACCGGATAGAGACATTGAGTTTTTGATTGAGTTGTTGCCAGGTATAGGCCCAATATGAAAGAGACCATACCGGATGCCAGCAAATGATTTGGTAGAAATTAAGAATCAGATTAAGGAGTTACTGGAGAAGGGTTATATACGCCCAAGTTCTTCGCCTTGGGGATCACCCGTACTTCTAGTGGAGAAGAAGGATGGATCATTAAGGATGGTTGTTGATTACCGTGGATTGAATGAAGTAACCATCAAGAACAAGTACCCACTGCCAATGATTAATGATCTATTTGATCGTTTGCAAGGAGCTGAGGTGTTTTCCAAGATCGATTTGCGATCAGGGTACCACCAGTTGAAGATTCGAGAGCAGGACATACCTAAGACAGCATTCACCACAAGATATGGACTGTATGAGTATACCGTTATGTCATTTGGATTGACTAACGCACCTGCCTATTTTATGAACCTGATGAACAAAGTGTTTATGGAGTTTTTGGATAAGTTCGTCGTAGTGTTCATTGATGATATCCCGGTTTACTCGAAGAATGAAGAAGAGCATAAGGAACATTTGCGTTTGGTTTTGGAGAAACTAAGGGAACATCAGTTATATGCCAAATTTAGCAAATGTGAGTTTTGGTTGAAGGAAGTAGGATTCCTCGGACACGTTATATCCGGAGAAGGGATAGCAGTTGACCCCACAAAGGTTGAGACCATAACCGAATGGGAAGCACCAACGACAGTTGGAGAGATCCGGAGTTTTCTTGGACTCGCAGGATACTACCGGAGATTCATTGAGAACTTTTCAAAGATTGCGAAGCCTATGACGGAGTTGTTGAAGAAGGATACTAAGTTCAATTGGACAGAGGAGTGTGAGGCTAGTTTTCAGGAGTTGAAGAAAAGTTTGGTTACCTCACCAATGTTGATTTTGCCACATCAGACCAAGGATTATGAGGTGTATTGCGACGCTTCACGTCGAGGACTTGGAGCAGTGCTTATGCAGGAAGGTAGAGTTGTTTTGTATGCATCACGACAACTGAAGCCTCATGAGTTGAATTATGCTACGCATGATTTGGAGTTAGCAGCCGTAGTGCACGCATTGAAGACATGGAGACATTTCCTCATTGGAAATCATTGCGAGGTGTACACGGATCACAAGAGTTTGAAGTACATTTTCACGCAAAAGGAGTTGAATCTCAGACAAAGGAGATGGTTGGAGCTCATCAAGGATTACGATATGAGATTGCATTACCATACCGGTAAAGCTAATGTAGTAGCTGACGCATTGAGCCGTAAGAGCCATGTCAATACGATAATGACGGGAAGTATACCAAAGGAGTTAGCAGAAAACCTTCGTGAGCTATGTTTGGAAATAGTTCCGAGAGGCTATGTAGCAGCATCGGAGATTCAGTCAACATTGATGGATAAAATCAGAGAAGCTCAAAAATCGGACAAGGAAATTGCTGCTATAAAGGAGAAACTAAGCAAAGGAAAAGCAAAGGGATTTCATGAGGATGAGCACGATACCCTATGGTTTGAGGACCGTGTTTATGTGCCAAATGACCCGGAGATCAGGAAGTTGATTTTACAAGAGGCACAAGATTCACCATATTCGATTCACCCAGGAAATACCAAGATGTATTTGGATTTTAAGGAGACATTCTGGTGGACCGGAATGAAGAAGGATATTGCAGCATATGTAGCAGTTTGTGACGTATGTCATAGAGTAAAGGCAGAGCATCAGAAGCCAGCCGGATTGTTGCAACCATTGCTGATACCCGAATGGAAGTGGGATAAGATAGGCATGGATTTTATCACAGGACTACCCAGGACAAAGGCCGATTATGACTCGATATGGGTAGTAGTTGACCGTTTGACAAAGGTAGCACATTTCATTCCAGTTAAGACCACTTACACCAGTGCTAAGTTGGCAAAGATATACATGACTAGGATCATTTGTTTGCATGGAGTTTCGAGGAGTATTGTATCAGACAGAGGAACCCAATTTACCTCAAAGTTTTGGAATCAGTTGCATGAAACCTTAGGAACCAGGCTAGAGTTCAGCACCGCTTTTCATCCGCAGACAGATGGACAGACCGAGAGAGTCAATCAGATTTTGGAGGATATGCTGAGAGCTTGTGCACTAGATTATGGATCCAGTTGGGACGATAATTTGCCGTATGCAGAGTTTTCATATAACAACAGTTACCAAACCAGTTTGAAGATGGCACCTTTCGAAGCTTTGTAAGGAAGGAGGTGCAGGACACCGTTGTCATGGGACGAAGTTGGAGACCGTCAGTTCTTTGGACCAGATTTGATTAAGGAGTCTGAACGGAAAGTTAAGTTGATTTGCGATAGTCTCAAGGTAGCCCAGTCCAGGCAGAAGAGCTACGCAGATTCTAAACGCAAGGAGACAGTTTACGAAACAGGAGACAGAGTGTATCTCCGAGTATCCCCACTTCGAGGAGTTAAGCGATTTGGAGTTAAGGGAAAGTTAGCACCGCGTTTCGTTGGACCATATAAGATCTTGCAACGTATGGGAGAAGTCACTTATAAGTTGGAATTACCAGAGGGACTGTCAGGAGTTCACGACGTATTCCATATTTCTCAACTGAAGAAATGTCACGCCGAGATGGCGGAGGTACCGTTAAGAGATACAGTGCCGCTTGAAGCAATTCAGTTGAAGGACGACTTAACGTATGAAGAGAAACCAGTCAAGATTCTCGAGTTTGCCAGTAGAGTTACCCGCAGCAAGGTTATCAAGTTTTGCAAAGTTCAGTGGAACCACCACTCAGAGGATGAAGCCACCTGGGAGAGAGAAGAAGATTTGCTCAAGGACCACCCTCACCTATTTTCTAGCCAACCCGAATCTTGAGGGCAAGATTCATCTTAAGGGGGGTAGGTCTGTAACATCCCAAATTTTCAATTTGGAATGTTATACATTAGATCATCATGCATATCATATTTTCTTGCATTTTGCCGATCCTAGAAATTTCACGCAACTCAAGGACCTTCGGAGAGAGTTGGAGATTTCGTCATTTTCATATTTGAGTTCTTCTCAAATTTCGAAAAGAGGATCATTGGTTTTGCCGGAGTTTTGTTTGCCTTTTGTTTGGATAGGGAAAAATGCATGTTTTCAAAAATTGCATTTTAGGCCCGGAGAAAAGTTCATTTTGTTCGACTCATTTTTAGGAGTCGGGGATTACTTTGTAAGTTTTGGAGTCCGGTAGAATTGTTTTTCTGTGTTTTTCCGAGCGCAGAACCGTTTAAAAAAAAATCCCGCGCGCCCCTAGGCCAAAGGCCCAGCCGGCCGGCCAGGAGGCCAGCGCCGCGCCGCGCGCGAGCGCCCAGGCCAGGAGCCGCCGCCGCTGCCTTTTGGAGTCCTAGTAGGACTTTGTCCTACTCTGTTTTTTTTCTAGATCTTTCCTATTCCTACTCTTATTCCTTGATCCCTCCTCCAAGCAAACCCCCCCCCTCCCCAATATAAATACCCAAGCACCCCCCTCAAAATCATCAAACCAAAGCCCCAAGCCTAGAGCCGCGCCACACCCCACGCCCCTTGCCCCGCGCCCTACACCACCGCCGCCGCCGCCCTGCGTCACCACCGCCGCTGCCGGCCTTGTGCATCGCCACCGCCGCCCAACGCCGCCGTTCGCCGGAGTCCCTCGCCGGAGGTACCGCGCCGCGTCTATTTCTTTTCATCGGATCGTTTTCTTCTAATCGTTCCGATTCTTTTCTTCTCTTCCGATTCGTTTTCTAGATCGGTTTTTCGATCGGTTTTCTTCTCCGAAACCCTAGATCGGTTCTGTTCTCTTTTCCGATTTAGTTGCCTAGAGACCGTTCGCCGGACCGTTCGTCCTAATGAACGTGATCACCGGATTATCCTAGGTTAACGAACGTCCGTTCGTATAACCATTCTTCTTTTTATTCTCGTCGGATTTATTCCGCAATCGCGATCTCAGATCCGATCTTCGTTCTAGTTTATCTTCTCGCTCGTTTATCGGAATCAGGTGATTCAAGCACCTGGTGTTTCGTTTCGAAATTGCCGTTCCGACTAATCAACTTTAACCAGTTTTTGCTACGGTAAAATTTGACCTAGTTTCAACTTGCTAGAACCGAGCTGTTTTCTTCCGCCGTTTGTTTTCGGTTTCTTTGTTCGGTTCTTTCTTTCTTTCTTTGCAACCGGAGTTCTTAAGTTGAACTTTCTGGTTCGATCTCTTGTTCGAGTTTTACCTGTGCATTAGATGAGTACTTATTGAATGCTTGTTGTTTGTCTGCGATAGATTACCCGGATTTCGCCGCCTGTTACTTCGAATCCCTAGGACTCGCGGATCATCAGCAAGGCAAGTAACACTTTGATCATACCTTTTCTACAACCCAGTTTTATTGCATTAGATCCATCCTCACACATTGCATGATTAGGATCTAATTAAATTGTGGGATGGGAAGTAGATGAGGTAGTACCTATTACCTGTTTATCATGAAACCTTTGGGAGTTACTTCTACGTTTGCTTATTATGCCATGCTATGCTAGTTGACGTGGATTGGGTGAATGATATCCATGACAGATGTGAGATTGATAATTTTAACGGTTTATCTAAGGTGGCAACTTAAACACACATCTGGGTGGATTGAGGCACCTGATGTCTATCAGGACTTGCCTGCTTTGTTTTGGACCGCCACCCAGGCTCAAAGGGATCATAAGATCTTTCATGCTAAATACTTACGTGTGCAGCCACAAGCCAATATGGGCTCTGGCATAGTTGACTAAGTCATGCGAACTCTTATAGGGGTAGACTAGCAGATGTAGGGGATGTAGGTGGTACGGTCTACTCCATCGTAAGGTGCTAGCGCTTCTGAAAGACTGTGTCTCGGTCATCCGTTTCTCAAACACCATGTAGTGTGAGAAAACCAATGGAGGCGATCGAGTCTTGTGGGGAAAAGTGCGCAAACCTCTGCAGAGTGTAACAAACTAATCTGGATTAGCCGTGTCCCCGGTTATGGACAATCTTGAGTATCTAGTATTTGAATATCATGTGAATCTCATTATGTTACTTCTAATTAATATTGTTGGGTTATTAATGATTACTTCTAATTGGGATTGAGAATGCTGTCAACCATTCTCAATGTTTAACAACCACCATGATAGTTAAATAAATTTATTCCTTTGCAGTAGGGAAAAATTGGCTTTACGCAAAACAGTAACCATAGAGCTTTCCACCAGCCAAATATGCATATAGTATAGCTGTTTCATTCCATTACTCTCTATGTGTTACCTTGTCAGCATATTCCATGTGCTGACCCGTTTCAGGCTGCAACGTTAATGTTGCAGACTTTTCAGACGACGCTTAAGGTGCTTTTAGGTCGTGGTTCTATACTCAGTGATGCCGTTGGAGTTGATGGACCCATTTACCTTCCAAGTCTTCCGCTGTTGTTGTTTTTAGATGGCCTTAAGCCATATTTATTGTAATAAGTTCTCTTCAGAGACATCGATGTAATAAGTGTGTGATTGCCACTCTGCTATAAATCCTTCGATGTACTGTGTGGTGTCAGCATTACTGATCCAGGGATGACACCGGAGCACAGTAGACTTGATCCATTCGGGTCTGGTCGCTACAGTATTGTATTGTTGCCATCGAGTATAACAAGATGGGGTTTCATCATATTGCATGAGTCTATCCCTCTACATCATGTCATCTTGCTTAAGGAGTTACTCTATTTTTAACTTAATACTCTAGATGCATGCTGGATAGCGGTCGATGAGTGGAGTACTAGTAGTAGATGCAGGCAGGAGTCGGTCTACTTGTCTCGGACGTGATGCCTATATACATGATCATACCTAGATATTCTCATAATTATGCTCAATTCTGTCAATTGCTCAACAGTAATTTGTTCGCCCACCGTAGAATACTTATGCTCTCGAGAGAAGCCACTAGTGAAACCTATGGCCCCCGGGTCTATCTTTATCATATTAATATCCTACTACTTAGTTATTTCCTTTGCTTTTTACTTTGCCTTTATTTTACTTTGCATCTTTATCACAAAAATACCAAAAATATTATCTTATCATATCTATCAGATCTCACTCTCGTAAGTGGCCGTGTAGGGATTGACAATGGTTGTGAGGATTTATTTGTTTTGTGCAGGTACGAGGGACTCGCGCGTAGCCTCCGACTGGATTGATACCTTGGTTCTCAAAAACTGAGGGAAATACTTATGCCACTTTGTTGCATCATCCCTTCCTCTTCGAGGAAAACCAACGGAGTGCTCAAGAGGTAGCAGGCGCGCCCCCTGCCTCATGGCCCCCTCGGGCATCGTCTCGCGTTGATTTTTCTTCCCAAAAATCACATATATTCCAAAAAAAAATCCGTCAGTCCCATTTGGACTCCGTTTGATATGGATTTACTGCGAAACAAAAAACATGCAACAAACAGGAACTGGCACTGGGCACTGGATCAATATGTTAGTCCCAAAAATATTATAAAAAGTTGCCAAAAGTATATGAAAGTTGTATAATATTGGCACGGGACAATCAAAAATTATAGATATGATGGGGACGTATCAGTGTCATACCTAGTGCATCGGGTCTAATGAAAATCTGTTGTGACAATACTGGAGCAATTGCCTTGGCAAAGGAATCTAGATTTCACAAGAGAACCAAGCACATCAAGAGACGCTTCGATTCCATCTGCGATCAAGTCAAGGAGGGAGACATAGAGATTTGCAAGATACATACAGATCTGAATGTTGCAGACCCGTTGACTAAGCCTCTCTCACAAGAAAAACATGATCAGCACCAAGATGCCATGGGTTTTAGAATCATTACAATGTAATCTAGATTATTGACTCTAGTGCAAGTGGGATACTCAAGGAAATATGCCCTAGAGGCAATAATAAAGTTGTTATTTATATTTCCTTATATCATGATAAATGTTTATTATTCATGCTAGAATTGTATTAACCGAAAACTTAGTACATGTGTGAATACATAGACAAACAGAGTGTCACTAGTTTGCCTCTACTTGACTAGCTCGTTGAATCAATGATGGTTATGTTTCCTAACCATAGACATGAGTTGTCATTTGATTAACGGGGTCACATCATTAGAGAATGATGTGATTGACTTGACCCATCCGTTAGCTTAGCACGATCATCGTTTAGTTTGTTGCTATTGCTTTCTCCATAACTATACATGTTCCTATGACTATGAGATCATGCAACTCCCGAATACCGGAGGAACACTTTGTGTGATACCAAACGTCACAACGTAACTGGCTGATTATAAAGGTGCTCTACAGGTGTCTCCAATGGTACTTGTTGAGTTGGCATAGATCGAGATTAGGATTTGTCACTCCGATTGTCGGAGAGGTATCTCTGGGCCCTCTCGGTAATGTACATCACTATAAGCCATGCAAGCAATGTAGCTAATGAGTTAGTTACGGGATGTAGCATTACGGAACGAGTAAAGAGACTTGCCGGTAACGAGATTGAACTAGGTCTTGAGATACCGACGATCAAATCTCGGGCAAGTAACATACCAATGACAAAGGGAACAACGTATACCGTTATGCGGTTTGACCGATAAAGATCTTTGTAGAATATGTAGGAACCAATATAAGCATCCAGGTTCCGCTATTGGTTATTGACCGGAAGTGAGTCTCGGTCATGTCTACATAGTTCTCAAACCCGTAGTGTCCGCACGCTTAACGTTCGGTATTATGAGTTTTTGTGTTTTTGATGTACCGAAGGTAGTTTGGAGTCCCGGATTTGAACACGGACATGACGAGGAGTCTAGGAATGGTCGAGGCGTAAAGATCGATATATCGGAAGCCTATGTTTGGACATCGGAGTGGTTCCGAGTGGTTCGGGCATTTTTCCGGAATACCGGGAGGTTACCGGAACCCCCGGGGAGTATATGGGCCTTATTGGGCCTTAGTGGAATAGAGGAGAGGAAAGGGAAAAGAGGGAGGCGCGCCCCCAAGCCCAATCCAAACTGGGAAGGGGGTCGACCCCCCTTTCCTTCCTCCCTCTCTCCTCCTTCCTTCCTCTCCTACTCCTACTTGGAAGGGGGGGATCCTACTCCCGGAGGGAGTAGGACTCCCCTAGGGTGCGCCATAGAGAGGGTCGCCCCCTCTCCTCCACTCCTTTATATACGGGGGAGGGGGGCACCCCATGGACACACAAGTTGATCATTGATTTTTTAGCCGTGTGCGGTGCCCCCCTCCACCATAATCCACCCCGGTTATATCGTAGCGATGCTTAGGCGAGGCCCTGTTTCGGTAGCATCATCATCACCGTCATCATGCTGTCGTGCTGACGAAACTCTCCCTCGAAGCTCTATTGGATCGTGAGTTCGTAGGACGTTACCGAGCTGAACATGTGCAGATCGCGGAGGTACCATACGTTCGGTACTAGGATCGGTCGATCGTGAAGACGTACGACTACATCAACCGCGTTGTCATAACGCTTCCGCTTACAGTCTACGAGGGTACGTGGACAACACTCTTCCCTCTCGTTGCTATGCATCACCGTGATCTTGTGTGTGCGTAGATTTTTTTTGAAATTACTACGTTTCCCAACACTTCGGCATCCGGACAATCAACAATCTGGTTCTTTTTAATTAGGAACCTGGTCCAGAATTTCCTGGCCGACTCTTCGGGCTGTTGGACTATATGACTGAGGTCGTCGGCATCCGGAGGTCGGACATAAGTGCCTTGGAAGTTTTCTCTAAAGGCATCTTCCAAGTCTTCCCAGCTTCTAATAGAGTTTTCTGGGAGGTTGTTTAACCAGTGCCTAGCTGCCCCCTTAAATTTTAGGGGAAGGTATTTGATGGCATGTAGATCATCATTGCAAGCCATGTGAATGTGGAGAAGAAAATCTTCAATCCATATTGCAGAATCTGTTGTGCCGTCGTATGATTAGATGTTCATGGGTTTAAACCCTTCAGGTAACTTGTGCTCCATTACCTCACCAGTGAAGCATAGGGGGTGTGTGGCGGCTCTGTATCGGGCCATGTCACGACGCAGTTCGGATGGAGTCTGTATGTGGTTTTCAGCCCGGGGTTGGTTATGCTTATTGCACCAGGCTTGATAACCCTCCTCTCGTGCCGGAGCACGCCCCCCGCGATCCGTAGATTGACCTGGTCTGACCTGCTCTATTTTCTAGGTTCTGTCATAGGCCGTATGTGTATCCCCAAGCTGTTGTTTCTCTGCTTTTATGGCGAGGTGGTGCGGGCTGGTGTTCGGCTTGAGTTGCCGTTCTTTCTCGACCATGCGGTGGGCAGTCGGGTCCGTCAGCCGCGTTACATGTGGGTGGTATAGGCTCCAGTGCCTCGTCGTCGAATTGGGGTAGCAGCTTACACTTTAGGTAACTCTTTGCTGTGCGTTCAAGGCCGTATTCTTCGGCTACCAGGATGTTAGTCCACCTATCATTGAGAAGATCTTGGTCAGCTTGAAGCTTCTACTGTTTCTTTTTTAGGCTCTTGTCGTGGCTATTAGCCGGCGCTTAAAGCGCTCTTGTTTGAGGGGTTCCTCTGGCACGATAAAATCTTCGTCGCCGAGGCTTACGTCGTCCTCAGAGAGTGGCAGATAGTTGCTGTCCTCTGAGTCGTTGTTCCCTGTTTGTTTGTCAGGGTCAACCTGCCCGTCCTCCCGATCATCCTGTTCGGATGTTGGTTCGATGGGGTCTTCTTGGTCTTTGGCGTTCTCCAGAGTATCATTGTCTTTAGTGCCGGTATTGCTGTTCTTACCATGATGTGATTTAGAGCGGCGCCGCCGACGTCAATGTTTCGGCGGTATCTCAGGAGGTTCATCCTCGACTGGGTTTTTCTCATCATCGCCGTCTCAGTTTTTAGGTGTATCCACCGTGTATATGTCATACGAGCCGGTGACCGGCGGGTTTTGGGCCTGCTCCTCTCCGGCATCATTGTCCATACCGTCGATGTCTTCGGAGGCGTAATCAAGCATGTCGGTTAGGTCCTCGACAGTGGCTATGAAGTGGGTGGTGGGTGGGAAGTAAAACTCCCTATTTCCAGCCCCTAGTCCGGGTTGGCCGTGATTCAAAAGCGGTTCCTCTGTGATGACAAGGGATCACGTTAAGTCCAAAGCCTCGTTTAAGAGCGGCGTTTGGACGGGGTTGGAAGTTTCTGGGACGAGCTCGCCTGACGCGGGTCTCTAGGGTTTGGAATTAGTGTTCGGAGAAGAGTCCAGCTTTGCAATGATTGCCAGAGACGCTATTCTCTCTGGTTTTCCGGTATTGTCTCTAAGGACGCAGAGAGTCCGGCGGGCTCTAGACTCCCGTCTTCGGACCTGATGATGAGCTCAGGATCCAGGGCCGAAGTGGTAGTTGAGGCCGCGAGCCCTTGGAAGATCAAGTCTCCTCGAATATTAGCGACATAGTTTAGATTTCCAAAACTGATCTGGTGACCAGGGGCGAAGCTGTCGATCTACTCCAGATGGCCAACCGAGTTGGCCCGCAGTGCGAAGCCGCCGAATACAAAGATCTGGCCATGGAGAAAAGTCTCCTTTGTGGCAGCGTTGTTGTAGATGATTGATGGAGCCATCGAGCCTTTTGACGATGGCACGGTGGAACTCTCAATGAAAGCACCAATGTCGGTGTCAAAACCGGCAGATCTCGGGTAGGGGGTCCCGAACTGTGCGTCTAAGGATCGATGGTAACAGGACACAGGGGACACAATGTTTACCCAGGTTCGGGCCCTCTTGATGGAGGTAATACCCTACTTCCTGCTTGATTGAATCTGATGAGTATAGGGGTTACAAGAGTTGATCTACCATGAGATCATAATGGCTAAACCCTAGATGTCTAGCCTATATGATTATGATTGTGATTGGGCTCTACAGACTAAACCATCCGGTTTATATAGACACCGGAGGGGACTAGGGTTTGTACAGAGTCAGTTTACAGAAAAAGGAATCTTCATATCCGCACGCTAAGCATGCCTTCCACGCCAAGGAGAGTCCCATCCGGACATGGGGGAAAGTCTTCTGTCTTGTATCTCAACGACCCATTATTCCGACCCATATCACATAGCCCGGATGCCCAAGGACCCCATAATCCTGGACTCTCTCACCCATGTCCTCAGGAACAAACGTAACTGAAAGTGCGTTATATTGACTAGAGGGGGTGAATAGGCGATTTTTACAAATTCGTCACTGAGGAAATTCAACTTGAGGAATTTTCTAAGTCACGAACAACTAGCAGTGGAATAAGTACTCAGGTGCATGCATAACAAAGTAGTAGCATAGTCATCATGATGAAATGAAACATACATAGAGCACAAGTAGCATGTAAATAGGATAAGTAGGCTGAAGACAAAGTGACTGAAGAATTAGGATTGAGGAAATTGAGAAAGTCTTCAGTCAAAGTCTTCAAACAGTAACGATCAAGTTCATCAACACATGAATGAGGAAATGAAAGGGTTGAGGAAATAGAACCGGTAGCTCAATGAAGATGGTGATTTGGTAGACCAATCCCAACTACTGTGACAGTTGTATGTCTCGTTGAAGCGGCTAGTGATGTCACTTGAAGCTACGTCGGTATTTCCCCAAAGAGGAAGGGATGATGCAGCACATCGGCGGTAGGTATTTCCCTTAGATATGAAACCAAGGTTATCGAATCAGTAGGAGAACAAAGCAACATAACGTAAACATCCCCTGCACACAGATAACAAATCCTCACAACCCGACGTGTTAAAGGGGTTGTCAATCCCTTTCGGGTAACGGTGCCAGAAATTGGTGCGTGACGGGATAAAGTTGTAGTAGATTAAATAAATAGATCATAAATAAAATAAAGTGCAGCAAAGTATTTTTTGGGTTTTTGGATTAATAGATTTGAAAATAAATGCAAGAGAAAAGTAAATCGCAAAGGAAAATATATGAGAAAGAAGACCCGGGGCCATAGGTTTCACTAGTGGCTTCTCTTGAGATAAATAGCAAACGGTGGGTAAACAAATTACTGTTGGGCAATTGATAGAACCTCGAATAATTATGATGATATTCAGGCAATGATCATTATATAGGCATCACGTCCAAGATTAGTAGACCGACTCCTGCCTGCATCTACTACTATTACTCCACAAATCGACGGCTATCCAGCATGCATCTAGTGTATTAAGTTCATGGAGAAACAAAGTAATGCAATAAGGCAATGATCTATTACTTTGAGTTTATGATCAGATCTATCTATGTAGAGATAGACCCCATCGTTTTATCCTTAGTAGCAATGATACATACATGTCGTTTCCCTTTCTGTCACTTGGATCAAGCACCGTAAGATCGAACCCACTACAAAGCACCTCTTCCCATTGCAAAAGAAATAGATCAAGTTGGCCAAACAAAACCCAAATATCAGAGAAGAAATACGAGGCTATAAGAAATCATGCATAAAAGAGATCAAAGAAACTCAAATAACTTTCATGGATATAGAAAGATAGATCTGATCATAAACTCAAAGTTCATCGATCCCAACAAACACACCGCAAAAAGAGTTACATCATATAGATCTCCAAGAGACCATTGTATTGAGAATGAAGAGAGAGAGAGAGAGATGAAGCCATCTAGCTACTATCTACGGACCCGAAGGTCTACAAAGAACTACTCACGCAGCATTGGAGAGGCACCAATGGAGGTGGTGAACCCCATCCGAGATGGTGTCTAGATTGGATCTGCTGGTTCTGGACTCTGCAGTGGCTAGATGAATATTTCATCGACTCCCCTAAGGTTCCGGGATTTTTGGGGTATTTATAGAGCAAAGAGGCAGTCCGGGGGGCACCCGAGGTGGGCACAACCCACCAGGGTGCGCCTGGGCCTACTAGCGCGCCCTGGTGGGTCGTCCCCTCCTTAGGACTCCCCCAAGTGCAACCAGGGCCCAACACATGTTCCTTATGGTCCATAAAAAAATCTCCGTAAAGTTTCGTGGCATTTGGACTCCGTCTGATATTGATTTTCTGTGATGTAAAAAAACACGGAAAAAACAGGAACTAACAATTGGCACTATGTCAATAGGTTAGTACCAAAAAATGATATAAAATGACTATAAAATGATTATAAAACATCCAAGATTGATAATATAACAGCATGGAACAATAAAAAATTATAGATACTTTGGAGACGTATCAACATCCCCAAGCTTAACTCCTACTCGTCCTCGAGTAGGTAAGTGATAAAAACAGAATTTTTGATGTGGAATGCTGCCTATCATGTCATATCATATTGTTTTCTTTATAGCATGGACAACTGGACTTTTAGTTGTTCAAAACAATAGTCTAGTTTTGACATGATAATTTAGATACTCAAGCATATCAACAAGCAACCATGTATTTCAAAATATCAACGCTAAAATAAGCTATCCCTAGCCCATCATGCTCAAACATTGATCCATTCATGAAACACACTCGAATATTAGCTACACCCAATGCTTACATACGATCATACTGCCTCCTAGTTGGTGCTTTTATAAGAGATGATGGAGACTCAAATTAAAAAATAAAAATTGCATAAAGTGAAAGAAAGGCCCTTCGCAGAGGGAAGTAGGGATTTGTAGAGGTGCCATAGTTCAAAGCGAAAAACTTAGAGATAAAAACATTTTGAGAGGTGTATCCATCCCACCAACGAAAATGACTTAGAGTTCCCAATACTTTCCATGCATAGATATATCATAGGCGGTTCCCAAACAAAAAAATAAAGTTTATTCTTTTTTCCACCATAACTTTCACTTTCCATGGCTAACAGTATCCACGGGTGCCCTCCATACCAACACTTTCCAAGGAATTTATTATTTGACAACATAAAGTAAATTCATTTTGCATTTCGGGACTGGGCATCCCTAATAACTTTGCCTTACTCTCGTGCAATGACAAGTGAATAAACACTCATCTTGAGAATAACACATCTAGCATGGAAAATATTAGCCACCCCTCACCGCTCCGCGGGCGAAACAAACACACAAAAGAGAAGTTTATTTTGAAAATTAGAGATGGCACATGCAAATTTGCTTAGAACGGCAAAATAATACCACATATAGGTAGATATAGTGGACTCATGTGGCAAAACCGGGTTAAAGGATTTTGGATGCATAAGTAGTAATCATACTTAGTGCAAAATGAAGGCTAGCAAAAGATTGGAAAGCGACCAACTAAGAAACGAATAATCTCATAAGCAAGCATTAAGCATAAATAACACCAAACAATGCACCACAAGTAGGATATAATTTCATTGCATGACTATTGAATTTCATACTTGCATAGGGAATCACAAACCTTAACACCAATATTCTTACTAAAGCATAATTACTCATCAAGATGACTCACATATCACATCATCATATCTCAAAACTATTACTAAGAATCAAGTTTATTTTCTCCAATGATCTTCATGAAAGTTTTTATTATATCCTTCTTGGATATCTATCACTTTGGGATTACTTTTCATATATTGCTTTTGACAAGCTCCAACAAATATAAGTGAAGATCATGAGCATAATATTTTTTTCTTTCTCTCAAATTAATTAAAGTGAAGCAAGAGAGAATTTCTTGAAAATTTTACTAACTTTAAAATAAATCTAAGTGAAGCAAGAGAGCATTTCTTCAAAATACTAAAGCACACCATGCTCAAAAAGATATAAGTGAAGCACTAGAGCAAGTCCATTGCTCATAAAAATTTAAGTGAAGCATAGGGAGCAATTCTAACAAGTCATGACATAATTTTGGGAGAAAATTCCTTATTTGACACTGTCTTAAAATGTGGTTCCTTATTTGACACTGGAAAAGTTTTTCTTCCCTATTTGACACTAGTCCTAAATTTTATTCCATATACGACACTTTCATCCATTTTGAGCCTAAATGACACCTGAAAAGACGATTTTGCCCCTCATGCGGTGTGTGTGTGCGCGCGTGTGTGCTGTTGCGTGTGTGGGTGCACGCGCACATGTGTGCTGCTGCTGCATGTGTGTGTGCATGTGTGCCGCTGCCTGTGTACGTGAGCGTGTGTGTGTTTGTGTGTGCGCTGTTGCGTGCCTATGTGCTGCTGCGTGTGTGTGTATGTGTGTGTGCTACGTGCGTGTGTGCATGCGCGTGCATGTGTGTTGCTGCGTGTGTGTGTGCGTGTGTGTGTGCACGTGCGTGTGCGTGTTGTTGCGTGTGTGTGTGTGTGTGCGTGTGTGTTGGTGCATGTGTATGTGTTGATGCGTGTGTGCTCCTGCCCTCGCACTGGTGCTGCGTGTGTGCGCTATTGCCCCCCACACACATACCACATGAGGGGTAAAAGAGTCTTTTCAGGTGTCATTTAGCCTCAAAATGAACGGAAATGTTATATCAGGAATAAAATTTAGAACTTGTGTCAAATAAGAAAGAAATTTTTTTCCAGTGTCAAATAAGGAAGCGGATTTATGATAGTGTCAAATAAGGAATTTTCTCTAATTTTGCGTCTCTCAAATAGGTGTGTCCAGCAAGTATTGATAACTTAAAACACAAAATAAAACAAGCAAAGACTCATATCATACAAGACGCTCCAAGCAAAACACATATCATGTGACGAATAAAAATATAGTTTCAAGTAAAATACCGATGATCGTTGGAAGAAAGCAGGGATGCCACTCGGGGGCATCCCCAAGCTTAGTGGTTGCTCATTTTTGGATAATAGATTAGGATGCCGAGGCATCCCCAAGCTTAGGATCTTCCATCCCGCCTTCATCCATCGTAGGATAACCCAAAACTTAAAAACTTCAATCACGCAAAACTCAACAAAACCTCCGTGCGATCCGTTAGTATAAGGATAATAAATCACTACTATAAGTGTTGTCCCAATTCACATTTTGTTTTTTCATTATATCTACCGTATTCCAACTTTCCTATGGCAAAAACTCCTCAAAGAAAACCATAGAGCCATCAAAATAAGCACACAACACAAAGAAAACAAAATCTGTCAAAACAGAACAGTCTGTAGAAATCTGACTATTTCGAATACTTCTGTAACTCCAAAAATTCTAAAAAATTAGGACGACCTGAGGAATTTGTATATTGATCTACTGAAAATGGAATGGGTATTTTATTGCTCTTTGGTAAAAAACGAAAATTAAGTTCATGAGCATAAAAGTTTCTGTTTTTCTGCAAGATCAAACAACTATCACCCAGGAAGATCCTAAAGGCTTTACTTGGCACAAACACTAATTAAAACACAAAAAACACAATCATAACAGTACAATAATTATGCTAACACTCAAAAACATGAAGCAAAAAGCAAAAATAAATTTTATTCATTGGGTTGCCTCCCAACAAGCGCTATTGTTTTATGCCCCTAGCTAGGCATAAGATTACAATGATACTCACAAAAAAGACAAGAATTGAAGAACAAAGAGAGCATCATGATACATGTGAAAAACACATTTAAGTCTAACATACTTCATATGCATAGGAATTTTATAAGCAAACAAATTATCAAGACAAGAAACATCTAACATATGCAAAAAAGAGGAATAAAACATTAACGATCTCAACATAACGAGAGGTAATTTAGTAACATGAAAATTTCTACAACCATATTTACCTCTCTCATAATAATTATATGTGGGCTCATGTTCAAATTCAATAATATAGCTATCACATAACATATTCTCTACATGATCCACATGCATGCAAAGTTGACACTCTTCCAAAATAGTGGGATTATTTTTACCTAGAGTTGACACTCTTCCGAACCCACTTTCAATATAATTGCAAACATATTCATCATGAGGCTTAAATAAATTTTCAAGATCATAAGGAAAATCACCCCAATCATGATCATTGCAATAAGTAGTAGACATAGCAAAATTAGCATCCCCAAGCTTGGGGTTTTGCATATTATTAGCACAATTGACATTAATAGAATTTATAGTAAAATCATTGCAATTATGATTTTCATTCAAGGATCTATCATGAATCACTTCATAAATTTCTTCATCACAATTTTTAGATTCACGAATCTCAAGCAAAACTTCATAAAGATAATCTAGTGCACTCAACTGACTAGCAATTGGTTCATCATGATTGGATCTTTTGGAAAGATTAGCAAGTGGATGGGGATCCATATCAATAGATTTTTAGCAAGCGAAGATGCAAGCATATAGAAGGCACATAGCAACACAAGGAAACAAGATATCTGACAAAAAAACGATGAACGAAAAAGAGGGCGAATAAAAATGGTAACTTTTTGTGAAGTGGGGGAGAGAAAAACGAGATTGAAATGGCAAATAACGTAAATTGCGAGGAGATGAGATTTGTGATTAGGAACCTGGTATATGTTGAAGATCCTCCCCGGCAACGGCGCCAGAAATTCCTTTTGATGTCGCTTGAAGCTACTTCGGTATTTTCCCAAAGAGGAAGGGATGATGCAGCACAGCGGTGGTAGGTATTTCCCTCAGATATGAAACCAAGGTTATCGAACTAGTAGGAGAACCAAGCAACACAACGTAAATAGCCCCTGCACACAGATAACAAATCCTCAGAACCCGACGTGTTAAAGGGGTTGTCAATCCCTTTTGGGTAACGGTGCCAGAAATTGGTGCTTGACGGGAGAAAGTTGTAATACATTAAATAAATAGATCACAAATAAAAGAAAGTGCAGAAAAGTATTTTTGGTTTTTTGGATTAATAGATCTGAAAATAAATGCAGGAGAAAAGTAAATCGCAAAGGCAAATATATGAGAAAGAAGACCCGGGGGCCGTAGGTTTCACTAGTGGCTTCTCTCGAGATAAATAGCAAACGTGGGTAAACAAATTATTATTGGGCAATTGATAGAACCTTGAATAATTATGATGACTAATCGCCAACCCGTGCATTCGCACGGCCTAGTTGCCTAATATTACATTAGGTCTATATTGCTAACATATAATTATGAGTTGTGTACAACTATATCAGGATGGTGCCATCTTATAATCATACTAAAGGACTTGAGAAACAGGGATTGACAGGAGAGTGTGTATCCACAAATGTGTTAGTCGGACGAAGTTAATCACATTAAATTATAAGTCAACACATGAAAATAATATGTACTGAGATAACTTGATATAATTTCTTGTTATGGTTAAATTATACTGTATATATAGAGGTTAGTGATTAAACTTAGCCGCAAAGAAAGAAGGAAATGATTAAAATCATTCAAGAAATATGCAAAGTCGACTAACATGTTCCTTACTTTCTTAGTTATATTCATATCCATATATGCTTCAAGTATCTCAAGAAGTTATGCGTGTATCAATGATAGTCCCCAATGAAAATATTAAACTATATTAACTATGGCATGCTAAAATAATTCTGTTTACCTTAATGATAAAAATTGTTACGCTCACAAACTATATTATTCTATTAAAATAACAAAGTAGAATATTCCCATATACTTGATATTCTTGACAGTTCATATATCTTTTAAACTAACTAAGCACTTTTGAAAGAAAATAATCATGACTCGTTTCTTTGATCATCAAGTAGCAGTAAGGAAAAAATGCATTGGAATTTAAAAAATGACATAACTTAATACATTTGGAATTTGTAGAACGCCATGAATTGAAGAGAGCCTTTGTTTAAAATTATAGGAAATAATCTTAATAACGGATTTGTATTGGACAGTATAGATGTACCACATCAATGACGGTCTAAGGTGAATTTTTTACTGCTATGTTTACACGTGCTGACTGCATGACACACTTCTGTGTTATTACAGAGCTAACAGGCCCGGATGAGGGCTATGTTCTTCTCCTTTTTATAGACTCGGATTCTTGGTTCTTGGTTAAACCGGAAACAATAAGAGAGCCTGGTAGTTCTCATCATGAATTTTGCACAGAAGCCCATAAGATGATTTCAAATTATAGTTATTACTATCAAAGTAGTTCAGAGTTAGGTTGTCTATACATGGGTTATGTTCTATATCTGCCAAGAAAAAAATTTGTAGACCATCATATTCCAGTGGTAGACCAATCTTAGTGTCTCAGTTTATGCACATGTCTATTTTAACTTTTTACCTACCATTTAAATTTTCCTGAGAATAGTTTCCACTAATAATTCTATGCACCAATTGATGGTCAAATACACATGTCTAGCACCATGCTAGTTTATAAAATGTCCTATTTTCAGGACAAATAACGTAGCTCTAATCAGCCATATGTGTGATTCAGTTGTTGCTTATGCATTACAAACTCCTTCCTTGGATTATAAGTTAAATTACTACATGAAATTTGTATGTAATTTTTTGCATAAATATGCTGCACTATTTTCCTCTCAAACATGTCTTGAAAGAGATACTTGTTAGCAAGTACTCCCTCCGTCCCATATTAGTTGTCACCGAGATGGATGTATCTATATGTATTTTACTGCTAGATACATCCGTTTGAGCGTCAACTTATATGGGGCGGAAGGTAGAAGAATTCATTTTTGCTACCATGTATAGAAGACTTTATATATATTGTCGCAAGTAATTTAGCCTACGTCTTCATGTTCTATAAACTCTCATCAAAGAGAACTATAGTAACCTCTTTGTTATGTAAAGAAACATAATAACCTCTTTATCATGTAAAGAAAAATAGTAGCCTCTTTGTCATGTGCTTAGCATGCCAAATGAAAGAAACTATCGAAGCATATCACATGTTGTTGGTTCACATACAATTTCCACACAGTAATAGAATTAGAGAAGTTTTAAAATAGGGAAAATGTAGAAAACAAACCAAGGTCAACACTTGTTATATAACCTACACGGCAACAACAATAATGTTTCATAATGGTAAATCTCGCATATTTACCTTCCAAACTTAAAAAGTGGTAGAAAGAATTTATGTAACCTGCAAGCGACTTTGTTGGCAACACCAGGAGACATCTAATTTTTGTTTGTCTACACCACAGTGGCATTGCTTTATAGGAATTCCCGATGGGCACAGCAATGTCTAAACTAAATCTCGTTCCAAGTGACTCGGTATAATAAAAAATTATAACATGTGAATCCTTTGCATTTGATTAAATATACACAGAGGAAAAAAAATCTGAGAATTGAAAGCAGCAAAACAGAAATTCATTGGTGAGTTAAGCTCAAATGAAAAGGAATGATGATGTTGTGGTTAAGAAGACCACCATATAACAAAATATTTGGATGCAAGCATTAACTTTTGCACGTCACAACCATGTATCCACATGTATACGTCAAGGTTGAAGCCCTTGTGGTTTCGGCATGTACTTCCTTATTACACCTACATTCTCTGTGTCAACTAAGAGGATAAGCACAGACTGCATATCCATCTTTCATGGATACTTTTCAATTTCGATATACCATGCCTTGTGTCCTAGATACATTTCAGTTTTGCTACTACCAATTGATGTGTTGCACACACAACACACATACTGATCGATATAAAGATTTAGCAAAACCACATTACATGTTCAGTAATAATGGAGCTAAGAAATCATCATGCTCTCACCCATGTGCTCGAATAGCAGTGTAGTAGATTCATTCATTGTGGCATAGAACTATTTAATCTAATAGCACTGCAGTAGAATCATTGATAGCGGTTTGTTCATATCTTTTAGAATGAATTTAAAATGTCTCACATTTAAACTATTTTTTTAGTTGGATGGCCTCTATAATGTCAAGTAAGTTTTATTTTATCCTTCAGAATAAATTACCATGTAGAACTATTTCAAAACAAAAAAGAAAAGATTACACATGCCACATTAGAAACTCTAACTGTATCCTTCAGAGTAATCGGGTGTGCTCTCATGTGGCACCAGATTAACTGTTCTAGTTTTTAGTTTAAACAACTTGCACTAAATTTGCATAGTTATGCTTATGTAAGAAATCAATCGAGCAACCTCGCTTCTCGATGGGGAATACTCAGAAGATATGTATCCACCTGAAACAAATAAAAACTTTCTAAATATGATTTTGAGAAAATAAATTAGGGAATCTTCCATGTAATCACCTTTTGAAATATAAACAATAAAACAGTAGGTGAAATGGCATATATTAACTATTATTTTGTCACGCACGCACAAATAATTCAATCTGAACCTAAAGTCTGAATAAAAAATCTTTATATGTACGTGCATGTAAGTATAATGAATATTTATTCGACACTTGCAAGAATAATAAGAACACATTCAACAAATTAAAGAGAAAATTGTGTACCATATACGCACTTGCAGATTGTATGACACCAATCAGATCGTTCCTGCCGGAAGCAAGCAAGAGCCCTCTGCTGAAAGATAGCTAGATATATAGTTAAAAAAAATCTTTGCCTAGAATGCTTCCGTGAGAAGTGTCATAACCTGGTGCCACATGGGAGCACACCCGATTACTCTGAAGTCTAAACACCCAACTGAAACTCTAACTGTATCCTTTGGCACTGAATTTTTCTCCCTATTTTCTGTGTAAGTGGAACAGAAATGTTGGAACTGTCACATAACACTGACTTAGTAGAAGATCTAGGGAACCGATTTGCAGGCCCCTCTTCTGTAGGATCAAACAGAAATACAAAACAAAATCGTTTCAACATATATTGTTCTTAAAGAGGAGAAATTAGTGGAAAACCATATGCAAGGCAATGCATCAATCTCGCTGAAGCCCTTGTAAGCACTCCTTGCTTGATTACTTCGAACCAAACCTTGACACCCTCAACAACAGCATGATGGCCTCCCACACTGAGGACTGCATGTATTAGAACACATCAATCTTTCCACTTTCAATCTGAGCCATGGCTGAACATGGAGATCCGGGGCATGGTTTCCATGTGCGTCTGCTCTCACCAGTGTGCGCCTGCAGCCGAGGATGATTTCATATCGGACCTCATATTGTGTGCGTGTCTCCCATGATCAAGCCGCATGGTTTCCCATGTGCGTGTGTGTTTCCAAGATCAAGCCTCCAAGTTTGCTTATTTGCACATCTCTCCAGGAGATGAGTCAAGTGCTAAGCGCTTGAAATTCATCGGCAAGAGCAGCAAGAAGACAACCGGCGAGGAGGGATTGAGTGGATCTGGTGCTAATATAGGGTCAGCTGGAGAGGATCTTGCGGCGGCGTAGGTGAGATTAGGAGAAAGCTTTTCCTGTTCATAGAAGCGTCGTGAATTGCACTTGCAATGGAAGAGGATGTTACGGCTGCATAGGCAAGATTAGAAGAAAGGTTTTTTCTTTTCGTACGATTAGGGATAGGGCAGTTTTCTTTACCCTTTTCCTAGGACTGATTTGAGAGTTTATTAGAGATACGTGAGAGATTGACCGAGAGATTGAGGGAGTTGTGTCACGGGAGAGAGAGTTTATTAGAGATACGTGAGAGATTGAGGGATTTGGGTCATGGGAGAAAGCTACGTTGGGTCACGGGAGAAAGCTACGTGAATATTTTTCTCATTGGACAGATATGTGAGACGTGATTGATAGAGAGAGTTGCGTAAAGGGAGAGAGATACGTGAGTTTTTTTGCTATGAGTTGATTGGGTCATGGGAGAGAGATACATCAGTTTTTTTACCGTGAGTCGATCTACACCGTAATAACTCGGCCTCATCATATTAGCGGCTCCTAATTACTGATTAACGTGGGAATTAATAGGGAGTCTGTAATTAGTATAGGTATAGATATCCAGACAATGATCATTATATAGGCATCACGTCCAAGATTAGTATACCAACTCCTGCGTGCATCTACTACTATTACTTAACACATCGACCGCTATCTAGCATGCATCTAGTGTATTAAGTTCATGGATAAACGGAGTAATTCAATAAGAACGATCACATGATATAGACAAGATCTATCTATGTAGAGATAGACCCCATCGTTTTATCCTTAGTAGCAACGATACATACATGTCGTTTCACTTGATGCTGGTTCATGAATATCTGATTGCCCCAAAAAGGGTCGAAGTGTGGAACTTTGGTAATGATATATGTACTTAAAATCACCAAGTTAATATTAGAAGCTAAACAACAATTGAAAAATGATGTAGTACAACACTCCATCCATCCCATTATATAAAATTTTATTACATGTATATCTAGACATCATCAGAACATTATGGTAACACTCTTTCTTGTTGCTATGTAGCCTGGGATTGCATATTTAGTCATTCAGTACAATGCATGTTGCTATGTAGCCTCAGATATATTAAATATGGCCCTAGTTAACCTACTGATAAATGGATTATAGATATATTCAGTGAAATGTCTGATTTGATGGTTAATCCCTTATCAGCCCCAGGCTATATGGTACCAGCTACCGATATCCTGAACAGTGAGTACATATAAGCAATGCGATGAAACTAACCTCGATGGAAAACAACACCGTTCTCAATATTGCCTTGCATGAGTACATATAAAGGCATGTTAAGCACAACAGGCTAAACATCAACCAAATATATCCATGGTAGACAACATAATCTACAAATGATAGCTTCAATGTGTAGGCTTAAGCATACTTGTTAAGCAAAACAAGAAGTGGAAACGCGTGTTAACTGTATCAGGCATAACATTTAAAAACAAGCAAATAGTCATTCAAACTAGTATTGTGCAGGTCTAAAGTACACTAGTTATTGTTAAAAAATGAAAAGGCATGTTAACTGCAATATCCTTAACAACAATCAAATATGTAATTCATAGTGGTATAGTTGAAACTGTTATTGATGAAATTGAACTACACGGCTAATAGTTGCACATATAGAGTATCACATTGTGAAGAACTGAAATAAACAAGTCATAAGGCCATCTCTAGCCGATCCTTTAAAAGTTAAAGGACTAAAACCCTTAGTGGATATATATATATATACTCCAGCAATTTTTGGCCTTTTCTAGTCGATCCCCTAAACTTAACGTTGTAAGCTTCAATTTGATCAAGTTCAAAGCAGGTTCAACTGAAAGTAGTGTGCATTCAAACATAAACATAGATAATTTTGCATAACTGAACATAAAACATAAATTTAAACTAAGCTAAACTACTTTCGGTCGAAGTAGAGGTCGAGCCAATCCTTCCTCGTCATGTAAGCTGTGCTGCGAGCTAGGTCCAGGGCGGTGCCGTCGTCGAGGTCGTTGGGGAAGGCGCTCCTCCACTCGTCGACGTCAATCGCCTCGTCCTCGGGGCCCACCTCGACGCCCTTCGTGCCACCATTGTCGCCGCCTTCGACCTCGTCATCGTAGGAGAGCGTGATAACCTCGCCGCCCTCTACGCCAGCAAAGATCGCCCGCTTGGCCTCCACGAGCTCCGGGTGCTGCCGGCGGAGCTCTTGCATGTAGGCCTCATCGGCGCCCTCGGCCTCGAGGCGCTCCCACGCCTCGCGGTCCTCCCATGCCATAGCCAAGCTCACCACCCCTAGCTCTAGTGGAACAAGGTCGATCGGACGTGTGCCGAAGGGGAAATTGAGCCTAGCCGCCATGCCGTGGTAGTGGACCTGCCAGCGGTCGTACTCCATGGCCGCGAGCTCGGCCACCGGCGGGTGGGGGTCTCCCAATCTGTAATCTCGGTGATCCACGTCCCCCACTGCCGCTGCCGGACCCCGAGGTAGGACCTCGTCGGCTGCTGGGTCTGAGGAAGGATAGGGAAGTCCTTGAACCGGCATAGGGGCGCAGCGACGGGCGGTTCGGGGGACCGGCGATGGTGGATCGAGCCCGCGGAGGATGACGGGGACACCTCGCCGGCCACCTCACCAGCGTCAGGAGAAAAGGCCGTGATAAACCTCTTTTTGCCCATTGGCTCCTTGAGCTCCCTGGCACATAGGCAGAGGTTGAGGATAGAGGCGCCGGCAATGGCGGCGACCTACCAATGGTTTCGAGGGTTGTGTGTGTCTATGTGAGAGGAGGTTTTGGGGAGTGTGTGGTGTGTGTGTGTGGGGGGGGGGGGTGGGGGGCAAGGTGGTGTTTGAGGAAATACTGTGGCAACTGAAAATTTTACTAGGCGGGAGTAACAAGGCGGGGCTACTGAAAATTTGGATCAAGCGCGAGCAGATATTTTTGAGATTGCGAGGGATGCAGAGGCGGGAGTAAAATAGGTCGGATGCCCGAGGACCCCTTAGTCCAGGACTCCTTCAGTAGCCCCCGAACCAGGCTTCAATGACGAGGTGTTCGGCATACAGATAGCCTTTGACATTGCAAGGCGGGTTCTTCCTCCTATGACCTTAAAGTGATGTATTCGGCTGTCCATTTAATGTCGCACCCCTCGGCTTCCGTGCCTTCCTGACTCTAGCTTCCACGCCTTCCCGACTCCAGCTTCCACGTGTTGAGTGAATACAAGAGGTCGGGGTATTTTTACATATACCACCCTGACCGCACCAGAAAGGTGTCTATTTAAAGAGAATAGATCTTAGACCCCCTCCAAATCCACGGAAGAGATCCTCAGAGCTTGCGGAGCAGAAACACCCCAACATGGCTAGCGCTCCCAGCTCCTCCTCTTGTCCCCACAACTCCGGAAAGGGGAATTGGGAGAGATGCTCAGTTTCTCACAGTCAGCTAGTGAAGCTGCAAACACAGGGCTTTCTTCCCCCCGCGGATTTGGTCCCCGTACGAGTAGGGATGATGTCCTTCAATGGCGGGGCTCAAGCGAAGAACTCCCCCAATCCATCCAGGGGGAACGAGTATGCTTCGTCCCCTTCTTGTTACGAGGTGTCAGATTTCTGATCCATCCCTTCCTCCGAGGTCTGCTGGAGTATTACGGCCTCCAACTGCATAGTCTCACCCCCACCTCTATCCTGCATATTGCAGGTTATGTCACTCTATGCGAGCTATTCCTGGGCTGCGAGGCCCATTTTGATTTATGGAGAAGACTGTTCTGCCTCGTCCCTCGTAATCAAGGTGGGTCAATATTTGAAGTGGGGGGAGCCGAAGTGTGGCACATCGCCGGCACCGGATACCTGTCCGGCACGCCGAAGAAGGCTTCCGAAGAGTCGCCTTCCGAATGGTTCTATATCGAGGACGTCGCTCTTCCCGACCCTGTCTGTATGGGCCTTCCCGAATTTTCAAGTGCTCCATTGAAGAAACGCCATAGCTGGCGTCCTCGGAGCCTCGAGGAAGAGGATAACATAGAGATCAGTCTGCTGCTGGGCAAGATTAAGATGCTTGCCCAGTTCGGATTGTCAATAGTCGAGGTAACGGCGGTTTCCCTAGCGCAGGGGGTCCAACCACTCCAATACAGAGGGCTGCCCATGTGGCACTACAATGGGGAAGATGACGCCTCATGCTGCAGTCGGAAGGGCCCAAAGAGCCCCGCTGCCCTAGCCAAAATATTGGCCGAACTGTATAAAGGGGAGAAGGATGAATTCAACCGTCTCCAATATCGAGACGGATTTTCCATGTATAATCCTCCTAGCCGGGTAATCTCTAACTCCACTATTTTACTCCTCTCCTTGAATTATCGTTGACAGGCAGTATCCTATCTGCTTATAACAGGAATGGCGAAAGGCTGTCGAGGGGATCCATGACCTTGCCCCTCAGCCGGAGAATCTCAACCGGGATCTTGACCCCAGATATGAAGAAGATCCGGACATATTTGTGGAGCTCAAAGATGGAATATTCTATCAGACGAGCTATGACGGTACGGATGTACCCATCATTGCCGATTATCCCGGCCTCCTTCCCACTTCACATGTAAGTAATTAAAAAGGCAATTTCTTTTGAAAGAACTCCCTTACTATGCCTCACTCACCACACTATTCTGTGTTCCAAAGGGGAGGCGCTTAGCACCGCAACATGCACCAGAAGCATCTCTGAGGAGAGCAGCACCCACATCTGGTGCATCTTCAAAGAGGAAAGCAAACGGTAACACGGCAGAACCCTCGTTAAAGAGGTAAGGCTTTTCTTTTCAAGAATACCCTTTCTGATTGTCACATCAAATTGTAATGCCATTGGCCGCATTCTATCAGGAAAAGTATCCGTCGGACTGTGTCCGGTGATCCGGCCGGATGTGCATCCACCAGTCAGGTTCTAGACCCTGCCCAAAGGACGGGGCTGATACGGGAGTGGCACCAAACTGTACTTCCACGGAGGATTTGGACAACATGTCCGTCATGAACTCTGAGGTGGAGAGCGCTATGAATCATCATCATCGGAGGGCCATTGTTCGTAATCCCGGTTTTTCAAAAGAGGCATTTGATGCCTTCAATTCGGCCGATGCATACATCCGAGCTGCTCGAGATGTTCTTGTCCGAGCCACAGACTAACATCTGAAAGATATGCAGGTAAGCGTAGATTTAGTAATCATACACCAGTAGCCCCTGAGACTTAAATTAGTTGATACAACTGATTTAAGGATCAATGTATAACCAGGTGCTGACAGAGAAGAACAGTCTGTTATCTCAGGAGCTAGAAAAGTGTCGGACTCAGCTAGTTACTGCCAATGCCGACCTGGAGAAATCCAAGAAGGCATCTCCTGGTGATGTTTCCCTCCATCGAGAAAACATAATGGTATACCAATAATGCTAACATGATTGCTTGCCTCTTAATTGGATCATTAGATCAACTGCAAGAACAACTAGAAGCCGCTCGAAGTGGAGAACGAGGGTCCAAAAAACTGATAGCTGCGGGCGAGCATGCGTTGACAAAGGTCGTGGTGGAGAAAAAAAAGCTTCGGGATTCGAACACCCAACTGGGCGAGGAACTGAAAGATGTGCGGGCCCAGCTGGCGGACTCTGTAAAGGAGAATAAAAGGTTGCGGGGCGGCATATTCGATATGTGGTCGAACTTACTTTCGAATAATTCGGAGGCAGAAGGTGCTGATAGAATTATATCTGCAGGTATGCTGACCGGTCATACCGAAGAGGAAATGTCCGGATCGTCGAGCGATCTGCCACAAGAGCTATCGCAGGTGCACGAGGAAGCTCGGCAGGCGATGCGAAGTGTTGCCAAGGCCCTATGGCCATCCGCCTCCCCTCCAGGAAAAATGGAGGAGCTGATACAGCTACTCAAGGGAGCGCGGCGACGCTTTCGACTGTGGAAGATATCGGCCTGTTGGGAAGGTGCGCGGGAAGCCTAGGCCATGGTGAAGACATGGTATACCAAGCTTGATCCGAATCATATGGCTCGGGTCGGACCTCTAGGGTCAGATGAAAAAGAAATTCCCGTTAATTTGGTATATGACCAAGTAGAAGTAGCCGCCAAGTATTCCCAGGAGGATTGTAAGTTAGACCGCCTACTGGACGGCATAGAGGAGGAAATTTTTGAGTCCTAGTGACTATGTACTTTCCTTGACATATGTGAATCTAGCTGAATTATAAAAATAATTGTCATGGTGGACCTTTTCGCTTCAACCTCTGGACCCAAAGGTGCGGAGTGTTTCCGAATACCTTAGCGGTAAAATAGACCGGGGTATGCGTGGAAACCAGGCGTAGGGGTCATAGTTGCTTGAACAGACAATGTGTATCCGGCTAGTTATGTTATATTACATTATGATTGTAAGAAACATCTTCCAGGGAGAATAGTTCTGTTAGGGGTTCCTTTCCCTAGGTGTGCATGCATTAAAGTGCATGTCCGAACTGTTATTGATAATATTACAGTATAGGTAATCATCTGGGGGTTCATAATGGAAGGAATATAAAGCATCTTTAGTCCGCCGATCGAGTATGCTCTTAAGAACGCTAGTTTTCAGCTTCACCCAGTCTGAGGTACACATCCGGATGACCCGGTAGTAACAATCGCAGAGGTGCTCCCTTTATGCCCGAGCCGAACTAACGGGAATGTAGGGCATAATCACAGGAGCCAGACAACCCAGCTTGGCCAAAACTTAAGTCATATCGATGCATATAATGGCGAGAAAAAAGAAAAGGTACATATGAGAAGAAACACATATGTGATGAGCTTGTTGCTCGAAAAATAAGCTTCTGTCCGGGAAGCCCCCAGGTATAGTGGACGTACATGGTCAAGGATGTGTACATCACAGGTGCATGGTTTAGCTGTGCGAAAGAGTTTGAGTTCTAGACAAAAAGAAAAAAAATGAAAAGAGAGGAAAAATTAAAGGAGACAATAGGGAGAAGGATACAAACACATAGTTTGGCGCTAGGCATAAAATCTTCGGAGTCTGGCCGCGTTCCAGGGGTTCAGCTCTAGGTGATTGTCTGATGCAGCGTGCAGGTGGTTGATGTCTACTACACGACCTTCTTCTTGTAGACGTTGTTGGGCCTCCAAGTGCAGAGGTTTGTAGGACAGTAGCAAATTTCCCTCAAGTGGATGACCTAAGGTTTATCAATCCATGGTAGGCATAGGATGAAGTTGGTCTTTCTCAAGCAACTCTGCAACCAAATAACAAAGAGTCTCTTGTGTCCCCAACACAGCCAATACAATGGTAAATTGTATAGGTGCACTAGTTTGGCGAAGAGATGGTGATATGAGTGGTATATGGATAGTAGATAAAGGTTTTTGTAATCTGAAAGTATCAAAAGAGCAAGGTAACTAATGATAAAAGTGATCACAAACGGTATTGCAATGCGTTGAAACAAGGCCTATGGTTCATACTTTCACTAGTGCAAGTTCTCTCAACAATAATAACATAATTGGATCACATAACTATCCCTCAACATGCAACAAAGAGTCACTCCAAAGTCACTAATAGCGGAGAACAAACGAAGATATTATGGTAGGGTACAAAACCACCTCAAAGTTATTCTTTCTGATCGATCTATTCAATAGTCCGTGCTAAAATAACATGAAGCTATTCTTTCCGTTCAATCTATCATAGAGTTCGTACTATAATAACACCTTAAGACACAAATCAACCAAAACCCTAATGTCACCTAGATACTCCAATGTCACCTCAAGTATCCGCGAGTATGATTATACGATATGCATCACGCAATCTCAGATTCATCTATTCAAACCAACACAAAGTACTTCAAAGAGTGCCCCAAAGTTTCTACCAGAGAGTCAAGACGTAAACGTGTGCCAACCCCTATGCATAGGTTCATGGGCGGAACCCGCAAGTTGATCACCAAAACATACATCAAGTGAATCAATAGAATACCCCATTATCACCACGGGTATCCCACGCAAGACATACATCAAGTGTTCTCAAATCCTTAAAGACTCAATCCGATAAGATAACTTCAAAGGGAAAACTCAATCCATTACAAGAGAGTAGAGGGGGAGAAACATCATAAGATCCAACTATAATAGCAAAGCTCGCGATACATCAAGATCGTACCACCTCAAGAACATGAGAGAGAGAGAGAGATCAAACACATAGCTACTGGTACATACCCTCAGCCCCGAGGGAGAACTACTCCCTCCTCGTCATGGAGAGCGTCGGGATGATGAAGATGGCCACCGGAGAGGGATTCCCCCTCTGGCAGGGTGCCGGAACGGGTCTAGATTGGTTTTCGGTGGCTACGGAGGCTTCTGGCGGTGGAACTCCCGATCTATTGTGCTCCCCGATGTCTTTAGGGTATATTGGTATATATATATAAGAGGGATAAGTATGTCAAGGGAGCCACGAGGGGCCCACGAGGGTGGAGGGCGCGCCCAGGGGGGTGGGCGCGCCCCCTGCCTCGTGCCTTCCTTGTTGCTTCCCTTACATACACCCCAAGTCTTCTGGATTGCTTCCGTTCCAAAAATAACTCTGCCGGAGGTTTCATTCCATTTGGACTCCGTTTGATATTCCTTTTCTGCGAAACACTAAAACAAGGGAAAAACATAAACTGGCACTGGGTTAATAGGTTAGTCCCAAAAATAATATAAAACTGTTTAGTAAAGCCCATAAACATCCAAAATAGATAATATAATAGCATGAATACTTCATAAATTATAGATACGTTGGAGACGTATCAGCATCCCCAAGCTTAATTCCCGCTCGTCCTCGAGTAGGTAAATGATAAAAGAAATAATTTATGAAGTGTGAATGCTAGCAGGTGCACAAGTTTGATCAATGATAATTTCAATCACCTTTTCTAGCATCATTATATATCATAACAGTAGCTCATCTCATAAAGCTTCTCATGATCAAGTAACAAGCTATTCACATGTTAGAGTATAGATCATAAACTTTCTTGAAAACTGACAAACCATGTTATTAGTCATCAAATAATTACAATTCATCTTATTTTCAAGAAGAGTCCATGTCAGAGCTTTGATTTAGCAAACTCCACATACTCAACTATCATTTAGTCTTTCACAATTGCTAACACTCAAGCGATATTTATGGGTTCAAAGTTTTAATCAGACACAGAGAAAGATAGGGGCTTATAGATTCGCCTCCCAACCTTTTACCTCAAGGGTAATGTCAACAATAATAGTTCATGATGCCTTACATCCAATTGGATATATATATCATGATCTTTCCAACACGAGGTGCTTGCCAAAGGATAAAATGAAAAAAGGAAAGGTGAAGATCACCATGAATCTTGCATAAGGTAAAAGACAATAATAAAAGATAGGCCCTTCGCAGAGGGAAGCAGAGGTTTCCATGCACTTTTATGGTTGGATGCACAAAATCTTAATGCGAGGGAACGTCACTTTATATTGCCACTAGTGATATGGACCTTTATTATGCAGTCCATCACTTTTATTGCTTCCATATCACAAGATTGTATAAAGCTTATTTTCTCCACACTAAAAGATCATACATATTTAGAGAGCAATTTTTATTGCATGCACCGATGAAAACTTACTTGAAGGATCTTACTCAATCCATAGGTAGGTATGGTGGACTCTCATGGCAATACTGGTTTAAGGGATGTTTCGAAGCACAAGTAGTATTTCTACTTGGTGCCAAGAATTTGGCTAGCATGAGGGGGAAAGGCAAGCTCAACGTGTTGGGCGATCCATGACAATATACTTTATTTCCAATATAAGAAAACATAAACCATTACGTTGTCTTCCTTGTCCAACATCAACCTTTTATCATGTCATATTTTAATGAGTGCTCACAATTACAAAAGATGTCCAAGATAGTATATTTATATGTGAAATCTCTCTTCCTTCAATATTCTTTCATGAATTGTTCAAGTGACCAATACAATGTTTGCTAACCTTCAATGAATTTACCACCTCTACTTCTTATATGTAAAGTCATTACTCCCCATGGGATAAGCATATGAAACATATATAATTTCAGATTTATGACATTCAAATCATTCAACCATTTACTCATATAAGTAAGGCACACGAGTAAATGACAAACTACTCCAAAAAGATATAAGTGAAGATCAATGAGTAGTTAAATAATTATGCAACCATGTGAAGACTCTCTAACATTTAAGATTTTCAGATCTTGGTATTTTATTCAAACAGAAAGCAAAACTAAAATAAAATAAAATGATGCTCCAAGCAAAACACATATCATGTGGTAAATAAAAATATAGCTCCAAGTAAAGTTACCGATGAACGAAGACGAAAGAGGGGATGCCTTCCGGGGCATCCCCAAGCTTAGGATTTTGGTTGTCCTTGAATTTTACCTTGGGGTGCCTTGGGCATCCCCAAGCTTAGGCTCTTGCCACTCCTTATTCCATAGTCCATCAAATCTTTACCCAAAACTTGAAAACTTCACAACACAAAACTTAACAGAAAACTCGTAAGCTCCGTTAGTATAAGAAAATAAATCACCACTTAGGTACTGTTGTGATCTCATTCTAAATTCATATTAGTGTAATATCTACTGTATTCCAACTTCTCTATGGTTCATACCCTCCGATACTACTCATAGATTCATCAAAATAAGCAAACAACACATAGAAAACAGAATCTGTCAAAAACAGAACAGCCTGTAGTAATGTGGATCAAACATATACTTATGGAACCCCAAAAATTCTAAAATAAATTTATGGACGTGAGGAATTTATCTATTAATAATCTTCAGAAATAATTAACTAAATAGCACTTTGCAAATAAAAATGGCAGCAATTCTCGTGAGAGCTAAAGTTTCTGTTTTTTACAGCAAGATTAAAAAGACTTTCCCCAAGTCTTCCCAACGGGTCTACTTGGCACAAACACTAATTAAAAGCATAAAACCACATATAAACAGATTATAGATTAATTATTTATTACTAAACAGGAACAAAGATCAAGGAACAAAAATGAAGTTGGGTTGCCTCCCAACAAGCGCTAACGTTTAATGCCCCTAGCTAGGCATGATGATTTCAATGATGCTCACATAAAGGATAAGAATTGAAACATAAAGAGAGCATCATGAAGAATATAACTAGAACATTGAAGTCTAACCCACTTCCTATGCATAGGGATTTTGTGAGGAAACAACTTGTGGGAACAAGAATCAACTTGCATAGGAAGGTAGGACAAGCATAGCTTCAAGATTTTCAACACATAGAGAGGAAACTTGATATTATTGCAATTCTACAAGCATATGTTCCTCCCTCATAATAATTTTCAGTAGCATCATGAGTAAATTCAAAAATATAACCAGCACCTAAATCATTCTTTTCATGATCTGCAAGCATAGAAATTTTATTACTCTCCACACAAGCAAAATTCTTCTCATGAATAATAGTGCGAGCAAACTCAACAAAATAATTATCATGTGAGCCATAATCCAATTGAAAACTAAAATCATGATGACAAGTTTCATGGATATCATTATTCTTTATATCATACAAGTCATCACAATACTCATCATAGATAGCAACTTTGTTCTCATAATCAATTGGAACCTCTTCCGAAATAATGGATTCATCACAAAATAAAGTCATGACCTCTCCAAATCCACTTTCATTAATATAATCATCATAAATAGGAGGCATGCTTTCATCATAATAAATTTGCTCATCAAAACTTGGGGGACCAAAAATATCATCTTCATCAAACATAGCTTCCCCAAGCTTGTGGCTTTGCATATCATTAACATCATGGATATTCAAGGAATTCATACTAACAACATTGAAATCATGCTCATCATTCAAATATTTAGTGCCAAACATTCTAATGCATTCTTCTTCTAGCACTTGAGCACAATTATCGGAATCCTTATTTTCACGAAAGACGTTGAAAAGATGAAGCATATGAGGCATCCTTAATTCCATTTTTTGTATTTTTCTTTTATAAACTAAACTAGTGATAAAACAAGAAACAAAAAGATTCGATTGCAAGATCTAAAGATATACCTTCAAGCACTAACCTCCCCGGCAACGGCGCCAGAAAAGAGCTTGATGTCTACTACACAACCTTCTTCTTGTATACATTGTTGGGCCTCCAAGTGCAGAGGTTTGTAGGACAGTAGATAATTTCCCTCAAGTGGTGACCTAAGGTTTATCATTCCATGGGAGGCGTAGGATGAAGATGGTCTCTCTCAAGCAACCCTGCAACCAAATAACAAAGAGTCTCTTGTGTCCCCAACACACACAATACAATGGTAAATTGTACACTAGTTCAGCAAAGAGATGGTGATACAAGTGGTATATGGATAGTAGATAAAGGTTTTTGTAATCTGAAAATATAAAAACAGCAAGGTAACTAATGATAAAAGTGAGCACAAACGGTATTGAAATGCGTTGAAACAAGGCCTAGGGTTCATACTTTCACTAGTGCAAGTTCTCTCAATAGTAATAACATAATTGGATCACATAACTATCCCTCAACATGCAACAAAGAGTCACTCCAAAGTCACTAATAGCGGAGAACAAATGAAGAGATTATGGTAGGGTACGAAACCACCTCAAAGTTATTCTTTCTGATTGATCTATTCAAGAGGTCGTAATAAAATAACATGAAGCTATTCTTTCCATTCAATCTATCATAGAGTTCGTACTAGAATAACACTTTAAGACACAAATTAACCAAAACCCTAATGTCACCTAGATACTCCAATGTCACCTCAAGTATCCATGGGTATGATTATACGATGTGCATCACACAATCTCAGATTCATCTATTCAAACCAACACAAAGTACTTCAAAGAGTGCCTCAAAGTTTCTACCGTAGAGTCAAGATGAAAACGTGTGCCAACCCCTATGCATAGGTTCATGGGCGGGACCTGCAAGTTGATCACCAAAACATACATCAAGTTAATCAATAGAATACCCCATTGTCACCACGGGTATCCCACGCAAGACATACATCAAGTGTTCTCAAATACTTAAAGACTCAATCTGATAAGATAACTTCAAAGGGAAAACTCAATCCATTACAAGAGAGTAGAGGGGGAGAAACATCATAAGATCCAACTATAATAGCAAAGCTCGTGATACATTAAGATTGTACCACCTCAAGAACACGAGAGAGAGAGAGAGAGATCAAACACATAGCTACTGGTACATACCCTCAGCCTCAAGGGAGAACTACTCCCTGCTCGTCACGGAGAGCGCTAGGATGATGAAGATGGCCACCGGAGAGGGATTCCCCCTCCGACAGGGTGTCGGAACGGGTCTAGATTGGTTTTCGGTGGCTGCGGAGGCTTCTGGCGGCGGAACTCCCGATCTATTGTGCTCCCCGATGGTTTTAGGGTATATTGGTATATATAAGAGGAAGAAGTACATCAGGGGAGCCACGAGGCGCCCATGAGGGTGGAGGGCGCGCCCCTGCCTCGTGCCTTCCTCGTTGCTTCCCTTACATACACTCCAAGTCATCTGGATTGCTTCCGTTCCAAAAATAACTCTCCCGAATGTTTCATTCCGTTTGGACTCCGTTTGATATTCCTTTTTTGCGAAACACTGAAACAAGGGGAAAAAATAGAAACTGGCACTGGGCTCTGGGTTAATAGGTTAGTCCCAAAAATAATATAGAAGTGTTTAGTAAAGCCCATAAACATCCAAAACAGATAATATAATAGCATGAATACTTCATAAATTATAGATACGTTGGAGACGTATCAGCGGTATGCTCCCCCCGTGAGAACCTCGTCAATTATGAAGGGACCCTCCCACTTGGGCTTGAGTTTGTCCTTTTTCCTCTCCGGCAAGCGTAGGATGAGTTTGCCGACATTGTAAGTTTTGGCCCGTACTTCTCTACTCTGGTATCTACGGGCCTGTTATTGATAAAATGCGGAATGGGCTTTTGCAACATCGCGCTCCTCCTCCAGGGTATCTAGGCTGTCCTGACGATCAAGCTCGGCCTCTCTCTCTTCGTACATGCGCACTCGAGGTGAGTCATGGATAATATCACAGGGCAACACAGCTTCCGCACTGTACACCATGAAGAAAGCTGTATATCCAGTAGTGCGGTTGGGCGTGGTCCGCAGCCCCCAGAGTACGGAGTCAAGCTCCTCAACCAAGTGCTTCTCCGATTCTTTCAAAGACCGCACTAGTCTAGGTTTAATGCCGCTCATAATAAGACCGTTAGCCCGTTCAACTTGACCGTTTGTTTGTGGGTGATAGATAGAGGCATAATCGAGCCTAATGCCTAGATTAGCACACCAAGTTTTCACCTCATCGGCTATGAAATGGGAGCCGTTATCAGTGATGATGCTGTGTGGAACACCATAACGGTGCACCACACGGGATATGAAGTCTATTACTGGCCCTGCCTCGGCTGTTTTGATTGGTTTGGCCTCTATCCACTTAGTGAATTTATCCACCATGACTAGCAGATACTTTCTCTTATGGCTTCCTCCTTTAAGGGGTCCGACCATATCGAGCCCCCAGACCGCGAAGGGACAAGTGATGAGGATTGTTTGTAGAGCGGTGGGGGGCATGTGTCTTTGGTTGGCGAATAGCTGGCATCCGATGCAACATTGGACAAGGTCTTGTGCATCTGCTTGGGCCATCAGCCAAGAAAAACCTGTACGAAAGGCCTTGCTAACAAGGGCCCGAGCTGCAGCGTGGTGCCCGCGGAGTCCGGCGTGAATTTCAGCCAAGAGCTGCCCCCCTCTTCCTCGGAGATACATCTTTGAAGAACTCCGATAGTGCTTTTCTTATATAGTTATCCTTCATGAACCTTGTAGGCCTTTGAGCACCGAACAATGCGGTGAGCCTCATTCTGGTCCTCTGGGAGTTCCTTCCTATTAAGGTAGGCCAAGAAGGGTTCGGTCCATGGGGCAATGACTGCCATGATTAGGTGGGCCGACGGTGTTATTTTGGTGGCTGAGCCCCCGATGATATCATTGTGTTTAGAGGTTGGGGTTGTGTTCGGATCCGGACTAGTGTTACCGCTCTCCCCTTTCCACACCATGGCTGGCTTAAAGAGCCTTTCCAAAAATATATTTGGTGGGACAGGGTCGTGCTTGGCGCCCATGCGAGCGAGGACGTCCACCGCTTGATTGCTTTCTTGAGCCATGTGATGAAACTCAAGCCCCTCGAATCGAGCCGACATTTTTAGGACGGTGTTGTTGTAAGCCACCATCTTCGGGTCTTTGGCATCGAAATCTCCATTTATTTGAGATATTGCGAGGTTTCAATCCCTGCGCACTTCCAGGCGGTGTATGCCCATAGAGACAGCCATCAGGAGACCATGTAATAAGGCCTCGTATTCGGCTGCGTTGTTGGAGTCTGTGTATAATATTTGGTGTACGTACTGGACTACGTCTCCAGTGGGGGACGTTAAAACGACGCCCGCTCCTAGTCCTGCCAGCATTTTGGAACCTTTGAAATACATAACCTAGTTGGAATATGTGTCGTACTCTTTAGGGAATTCGGCCTCTGTCCATTCGGCGACCAAGTCTGCCAGTACTTGGGATTTGATGGCTCGGTGCGGTTTGTATGTTATGTCGAATGGAAGGAGCTCAATGGCCCATTTGGCTATCCGGCCCATAGCATCGCGGTTGTTTATTATATCATTGAGTGGTACTTCGGAAGCCATCGTGATAGAACATTCTTGGAAGTAGTGTCGTAGCTTCCGTGATGCCATGAAGACCGCCTATGCCATCTTTTGATAATGAGGGTACTAGGATTTGCATGGTGTGAGGATGGTGGATACATAATATACCGGCTTCTGAAGTGGGAATTTGTGTCCGTCCTGCTCTCGTTCCACGACGAGCACGGCGCTCACCACCTGGTGTGTTGCCGATATGTATAATAACATGGGTTCGCTGATGCTTGGTGCGGCCAGGATTGGGTTGCTCGCTAGAAGGGTTTTTATTTCTTCCAGTCCGGTTGTTGCCGCATCCATCCACTCGAAGTGATCGGTGCGCCGGAGGAGGCGATACAATGGCAATGCTTTTTCCCCCAATCTAGATACAATGGCCACGCACCCAACGAGTTTTTGGACCTGTTTAAGGTCTGTTGGTGTGGCTAATTGCGACAAGGCTCGGATTTTGGCTGGATTTGCTTCAATTCCTCTATTGGAAACGATGAAGCCCAGCAACTTTCCAGCGGGAACACCGAAAACACACTTTTCCGGACTGAGCTTTATGTCGTATGCATGAAGGTTGTCGAATGTAAGACGTAAATCATCTATTAGTGAGTCGACGTGCCTAGTTTTAATGACGACATCGTCCACATATGCTTCAACTGTCTTGCCGATCTATTTCTCAAGGCATGTTTGAATCATGCGTTGGTATGTGGCCCCTGCGTTTTTGAGCTTGAAGGGCATGGTGTTGAAGCAGAATGGCCCGTATGGGGTAATGAATGCCGTTGCGGCTTGATTGGACTCCTTCATTTTGATTTGATGACCGGAATATGCATCGAGGAAGCATAACGAATCATGTCCTATGGTAGCATCGATAATCTGGTCGATGCGAGGGAGGGGGAAGGGATCCTTAGGGCAGGCCTTGTTGCGGTCTTAGAAATCGATGCACAGGCACCATGATTTATCCTTCTTTGGCACCATCACCAAAATTGCTAGCCAGTCCGGGTGTATTATTTCTCTAATGAATCTGGCCTCGATTAGCTTGGCTAGCTCCTCCCCCATCGCTTGATGTTTGGGTTCGGAATAACGCCGCAGTGTTTGTTTGACCAGTTTAAATCCCTTCAATATGTTGAGGCTGTGTTCGGCCAATCTGTGTGGGATTCCTGGTATATCAGAATGGTGCTAGGAAAATATATCCCAGTTTTTGTGCAGAAATTCTCGTAGCGCAGTGTCGACCGTTGGGTCCAGCTGTGCCCCAATAGATGTTGTCTTCTTGGGGTCCGTTGGATGGACTTGGAATTTGACTATTTCTTCTGCTGGTTTGAAGGAGGTGGATTTGGGTCGTTTGTCCAAGATTACGTCGTTCTTATCCACCGTGGAGCGTAATGCGGTTAATTCTTCAGCCGCGAGGGCTTCAGATAATGCCTCGAGGGCCAGAGATGCAGTTTTGTTTTCGGCACGGAGTGCTATGTCTGGATCACTAGCGAGACTGATTATGCCATTGGGCCCTGGCATCTTGAGCTTCATATACCCATAGTAAGGTATGGCCTGGAAGCGTGTAAATGCGTCCCACCCCAATAGGGCGTGATATCCGCTGTTGAAAGGGTCCACTTAGAAGGTTAGTTCTTCGGTACGATAGTTCTCCGGTGTGCCGAACACCACGCCGAGTGTGATTTTTCCCGTGCATCGTGCCTCCCGACTGGGAATAATTCCCTGGAAGGTCGTGCTGCTTTGCTTGATGCGGCTCCTGTCTATTTCCATTTTACTAAGTGTATCCTCGTAGATGAGATTTAGTCCATTGCCGCCGTCCATGAGAACCTTGGTGAGTCGGAAGCCATCCACGATCGGACTGGGGACCAAGGCGGTTGGTGCCCGGATTGTCCTAAATTTTGGTTCGTCCTCGGCATTGAAAGTTATGGCTGTGTCGTTCCAAGGGTTTGTTGCTGCGATTTGGCAGACTTTGGCAAGGTCGCGGAGTGCCCTTTCACGCTTATTGTTTGAAGCGAAGGTCTCGAAAACCGTCAGTACTCTGGGGTTGTCGTCTTCTGGAGTATATTGCTCTAGGTTATTTTTGGTGAGGATATCCTCACCGCTCTTGGCCACCTGCCGGAGTATCCAACATGCTCTAAGGCTGTGAGTTGATATAGTATCTGTTGTTGTGTGTAGTTTGCATGGTCCATCGAGCCATCCCTCCAGAACGGTTCCACATTCCGTAATGGTCTTATATTTCTTTGTTATTGGGCCGGGCGTGCCACTAGGGTGCATTCTTTTCACCTGAACAAGGGGTTGGGTGGAAACCGGCGGTTCCCAGCGGCTGCCTAAACTTTCTAGGCGCTTTCCATTGCGTAGTACTTGTATACTATGGTTGCCAGGCCTGCGAAGCGTGTTATGTGACGACCATTAATGGCGTTGAGGATTCCTTCATCCATGCAATTGCTGTGGAACACTGTGATCCTGTCTTCATCGTGGCAATCTTCAATGTTATCTTTGATAAGGAGGAATCTGGACCAGAAGTGGTGGGTTGTTTCCTTATACTGCTGCCGTATGCCCCTGAGAGCGCTTATGGCTGGGTGGGTGGCTGGATTGAAGTTCGAACCCTGACCCAAATTAGGATCCGGAGTTTGAAGAATCTCCGGATTTAGTAGTTCGGGCTCTGGGTTGTCAACTGATTTTTTGGGCTTGTCATCTGATTCTATGTTCGGAGGACAGGACCTATCTTTCTGCAGATAGGTGTCCGGCTCTTCAAGTTCGGATATCCGAACATAGTTCGTCCTTAATATAGAGGAAGAGGTGTCGTCTCGCTCTTCTACTACCGCTATTTGATGGGTGATCGGCGGAGTTTTAATTTCTCTCTGGTCGGGTTTAAGCCCAATCCAATCATAGTCCGTGGCGACCCCCGGGGCGGCTATGCGATCTAGGAGCTCGTTTAAAGACGACAACTCCGCTGGATCCATCTGTTTGGAGTACTTAGAGTCAACCCGAAGAGGATTTTTGATGACCCGAGAAGTCATCATCGGCTTAATGGCCGAACGGGCGGTCATAATGAAGACGCCCAGTCGGAGGGTTTGGCCTAGGGCCAGTGTTCCTTTGGAGGTGACGTTGTCCTTGAGAACAAGGCGAGCCATCGATCCTATCTTTTGACGGCACAGTGGAACTCTCAATGAAAGCACTAATGTTGGTGTCAAAATTGGCGGATCTCGGGTAGGGGGTCCCGAACTGTGCGTCTAGGACCGTTGGTAATAGGAGACGGGGGACACAATGTTTACCCAGGTTCGGGCCCTCTCTATGGAGGTAATACCCTACTTCCTGCTTGATTGATCTTGATGAATATGAGTATTACAAGAGTTGATCTACCACGAGATCGTAATGACTAAACCCTAAAAGTCTAGTCTGGCTATGATTATTCAGGGGATCTACGGACCTATCCCTCCGGTTTATATAGACACATGAGGGATCTAGGGTTACACAAGGTCGGTTACAGAGAAAGGAATATTCATATTTGGTCGCCAAGCTTGCCTTCCACGCCAAGGAGAGTCCCATCCGGACACGGGCGGAGTCTCCGGTCTTTGTATCTTCAAAGCCCATCAGTCCGTCCCATATCCAATAGGTCGGACACACGAGGACCCCTTAGTCCAGGACTCCCTCACTTAGGTCCCATACAAGAAATGGGAATGAATTTCAGACACCAGGGCACAGTTGATTGTCGGCAAAACGTTGAGATACATGATTTTTAAATTCTAGTAAATCCGAAACTCATCTAAAATTCATGAAACTTGGCATGCTATCATGGAGCGGCATCATTATGTCATGGTAAAAAAATGTCCCATTTGGGGCAGGTTTGGATATAAGCTTCTCACAACAAGCCTAATGGTTTCGGTACGGAACGTGACACCTTTGGGGACTAAATGATATCTGTTGCCTCTTATTGCTTTAATTTTTTCTAGTGCCAACATAGAACAACAGGAGTGTTGTGTTAAGTTTTGAAATTTTTCGGGGTTTGTTTGGACATTTGTAAACATTAACTGGGTTTTCTAGGCATTTTATGTGCATAATTCAAATTTTAAATACATGCACATGCTCCAGAGCATATAAATTAGTTGAAAAATCAAATATGTGTCCATGGGTGCATGCTTAGGTCCCATGCAAGAAATGGGAATGAATTTCAAACACCAGGGCACAGTTGATTGCCGGCAAAACATTGAGATACCTGGTTTTTTAATGCTAGTAAATCCAAAAATCGTCTGAAATTCAAGAAACTTGGCATGGTATCATGGAGCGGCATCTACATGCCGTGGTAAAATTTTGTCCCATTTGGGTCAGGTTTGGGTATAAGCTTCTCACAAACTAGAGCTTCTCACAACAAGCCTGATGGTTTCGGTACGGAACGTGCTACCTTTGTGGACGAAACCATATCCGTTTCAAAAAAAATCTAGTGCCAACATAGAACAACAGGAGTGTTGTGTTAAGTTTTCACATTTTTCTGGGTTCATTTGGATATTTTTATACATTAATTGGGTTTTCTAGGCATTTTATGTGCATAATTCAAATTTGAAATACATGCACATGCTCCAGTATATATAAATTGGTTGAAAAATCAAATACGTGTCCTTGGGTGCATGCTTAGGTCCCATGCAAGAAATGGGAACGAATTTTCAACATCAAGGCACAGTTGATTCCCGGCAAAACGTTGAGATAACTGGTTTTTAAATTCTAGTAAATCCAAACGTCATCTGAAATTCATGAAACTTGGCATGCTATCATGGAGCGGCATCAACATGCCATGGTAAAAAATTTATCCCATTTGGTGCAGGTTTGGGTATAAGCTTCTCACAAACCAGAGCTTCTCACAATAACCCTGATGGTTTCAGTATGGAACATGTGACCTTTGGGGACGAAACAATATCCATTGCCTCTTATTGCTTTCAAAAAATTTCTAGTGCCAACATAGAACAACAGGAGTGTTTTGTTAAGTTTTGAAATTTCTCGGGGTTCGTTTGGACATTTTTATAGATTAACTGGGTTTTCTAGGCATTTTATGTGCATAATTCAAATTTGAAATACATGCACATGCGCCATTGCATATAAATTGGTTGAAAAAAAAATCAAATATGTGTCCTTGGGTGCATGCTTAGGTCCCATGCAAGAAACATGAATGAATTTTAAACATCAAGGCACAGTTGGTTCCCGGCAAAATGTTGAGATACCTGTTTCTTTAATGTTAGTAAATCCAAAATTCATCTGAAATTCAAGAAAGTTGGCATGGTATCATGGAGCGGCATCAACATGCCGTGGTAAACATTTGTCCCATTTGGGGCAGGTTGGAGTATAAGCTTCTCACAAACCAGAGCTTCTCACAACAAACGTGATGGTTTTGGTACGGGACGTGCCACCTTTGGGTACGAAACAATATCCATTGCCTCTTATTGCTTTCAAAAAATTTCTAGTGCCAACATAAAACAACAGGAGTGTTGTGTTAAGTTTTGGAATTTTTCAGGGTTCGTTTGAACATTTTTAAACATGAATTAGGTTTTCTAGGCATTTTATGTGCATAATTCAATTTTGAAATACATGCACATGCTACAGTAAATATAAATTGGTTGAAAAATCAAATCTGTGTCCTTGGGTGCATGCTTAGGTCCCATGCAAGAAATGGGAATGAATTTTAAACATCAGGGCACAATTGATTCCCGGCAAAACGTTGAGATACCTGGTTTTTAAATTATAGTAAATCCAAAACTCGTCTGAAATTCATGAGACTTGGCATGCTATCATGGAGCGGCATCAACATGTTGTGGTGAAAAATTTGTCCCATTTCGGGGCAGGTTTGGGTATAAGCTTCTCACAAACAAGAGCTTCTCACAACAAGCCTGATGGTTTTGGTATGGAACATGTCACCTTTGGGGACGAAACGATATCTGTTGCCTCTTATTGCTTTCAAAAAAATTCAAGTGCCAACATAGAACAACAGGAGTGTTGTGTTAAGTTTTGGAATTTTTCGGGGTTCGTTTGGACATTTTTATACATTAAGTGGGTTTTCTATGTATTTTATGCGCATTATTCAAATTTGAAATACATGCACATGCTCCAGTGCATATAAATTGGTTGAAAAATCAAATCTGTGTCCTTGGGTGCATGCTTAGGTCCCATGCAAGAAATGGGAATGAATTTCAAACACCAGGGCACTAGTGATTGCCGGCAAAACGTTGAGATGCCTGGTTTTTAAATTCTAGTAAATCCAAAACTCGTCCGAAATTCATGAAACTTGGCATTCTATGATGGGGCGGCATCAACATGCTGTGGTAAAAAATTTGTACCATTTCGGGCAGGTTTGGGTATTTTTCATGTCCATTTTGAGAGAAGGCGCACTCGAATAACAGCCAACAAAGGCATTTTGAAAAAATAGCTGCCACTTTAATATCTCAAATGTTTGTATAATTCAAACCGTGTGTGTTCTGTTAACCATTCACGTGACCCCATGTGTTTTGGTTTTAATGGCTATAGGAGGTGCCGTGCGGATAGCTGCTTGACTGAACGGGAGGCGTGCGAGCGCAGTTCGGTGCGTAGGCTCACCGAGAAGCATGCAAGCTGTTCAACGCAGGATCTGTGCATCTCTTCAATGTAAACGGTTCAGATTACGGTATGCAAATTAAAGCCATACTTCGGCGCTAAGCCAAGAGACACTGTGATTTGCCAAAATATGCAGCTAAAATCAATAGCACTGTCTATTTTTTGCAACTAAAATCCAGTAATTAAGCATAGATTTCATTCATGGAGATTAAGCAGCCGTTCTTACCGGGAAGCGAGACAGCCTTGGACTGCCGCCCGCCTCGCTCCCATGGTCTGTATTAATGTCGTGGGCGAGCGACCGCACCCCATCCTCGCCACACACACAATCCTATCTCTCCGCCCGCATCCTCGACGCCGCTCTGAGTCCTCAAAGCCATCAGTGTATGAGGATGCCGCCGAAGTGCCCAATAGGAGGGAGTGGCAATGCCGGGGCTGTTGAAGCACTGGAGCATGACGTGAATATGGAGACAGAGGTTTCCGTCGCCGCCGACGAGGTGGAGAACGAGGCTGCCAACAAGAGAGGTGCCACCTCTTGAGCACTGCGTTGGTTTTCCCTTGAAGAGGAAAGGGTGATGCAACAAAGTAGCGTAAGTATTTCCCTCAGTTTTTGAGAACCAAGGTATCAATCCAGTAGGAGAATACATGCAAGTCCATCGTACCTATGCAAAGAAATAAGAACCTCGCAGCCAACACGATAAAGGGGTTGTCAATCCCTTCACGGTCACTTACGAGAGTGAGATCTGATAGAGATAATAATAATAAGATAAATAGTTTCTGTATTTTTATGATATAGATTGAAAGTAAAGATTTCAAAATAAACGGTGCCAGAAATAGCTAGTTGACGGGAGATTAATATAATAGAGAATAGACCCGGGGGCCATATGTTTCACTAGTGGCTTCTCTCAAGATAGCATAAGTATTACGGTGGGTGACCGAATTAGTATTATTACTCCACACATCGACCGCTATCCAGCATGCATCTAGAGTATTAAGTTCATAAGAATAGAGTAATGCATTAAGCAAGATGACATGATGTAGAGGGACAAACTCAAGCAATATGATATAAACCCCATCTTTTTATCCTCGATGGCAACAATACAATACATGCCTTGATGCCCCTGCTATCACTGGGAAAGGACACAGCAAGATTGAACCCAAAGCTAGCACTTCTCCCATTGCAAGAAAGACCAATCTAGTAGGCCAAACCAAACTGATAATTCGAAGAGACTTGCAAAGATAACCAATCATACATAAAAGATTTTAGACAAGAATAAAATATTGTTCATAGATAATCTTGATCATAAACCCACAATTCATCAGATCTCGACAAACACACCGCAAAAGGAGTTACATCAAATAGATCTCCAAGATGATTGGGGAGAACTTTGTATTGAGATCCAAAGAGAGAGAAGAAGCCATCTAGCTAATAACTATGGACCCGAAGGTCTGAGGTAAACTACTCACACATCGTCAGAGAGGCTATGGTGTTGATGTAGAAGCCCTCTGTGATCGATTCCCCCTCCGGCGGAGCTCCGGAAAAGGCCCCAAGATGGGATCTCTTGGATACAGAAGGTTGTGGCGATGGAAATAGGGTTTCATGGTGCTCCTGGATGTTTTCGGGGTATATGGGTATATATAGGAGGAAGAAGTAGGTCGGTGGAGCCACGAGGGGCCCATGAGGGTGGGGCGCGCCTAGGGGGCAGGCGCGCCTCCCTGCCTCACGGCCTCCTCGTTGATTTCTTGACGTCCACTCCAAGTCCCCTGGATCACGTTTGTTCCAAAAATAACTCTCCCGAAGGTTTCATTCTGTTTGGACTTCGTTTGATAATCATTTTCTGCGAAACACTAAAATAGGCAAAAAAACAACAATTTGCACTGGGCCTCGGGTTAGTAGGTTAGTCCCAAAAATAATATAAAAGTGTATAAATAAGCCCATTAACATCCAAAACAGATAATATAATAGCATGGAACAATAAAAATTATAGATACGTTGGAGACGTATCAAGCATCCCCAAGCTTAATTCCTGCTCGTCCTCGAGTAGGTAAATGACAAAAACAGAATTTTGATGTGGAATGCTACCTAGCATAATTATCAATGTAATTTTCTTTATTGTGGCATGAATGTTCAGATCCGAAAGATTCAAGGCAAAAGTTTAATATTGACATAAAAACAATAATACTTCAAGCATACTAACTAAGCAATCATGTCTTCTCAAAATAACATGGCAAAAGAAAGTTCATCCCTACAAAATCATATAGTTTGGTCATGCTCCATTTTCGTCACGCAAAAATGCTCTCATCTTGCACAACCCCAATGACAAGCCAAGCAATTGTTTCATACTTTATTAATCTAAAAAAAATTCAACTTTCACGCAATACATGAGCGTGAGCCATGGATATAGCACTATGGGTGGAATAGAATAATATGATGGGGGCTATGTGGAGAAGACAAAAAGGAGAAAGTCTCACATTGACGCGGCTAATCAACAGGCTAGGGAGATGCCCATCAATTGATGTCAATGCAAGGAGTAGGGATTGCCATGCAACAGATGCACTAGAGCTATAAATGTATGAAAGCTCAACAAAAGAAACTAAGTGGGTGTGCATCCAACTTGCTTGCTCACGAAGACCTAGGGCATTTGAGGAAGCCCATTGTTAGAATATACAAGCCAAGTTCTATAATGAAAAATTCCCACTAGTATATGAAAGTGACAAAACAAGAGACTCTCTACCATAAAGATCATGGTGCTTCTTTAAAACACAAGTGTGGAAAAAGAGGATAGTAGCACTGTCCCTTTTTTTGGGCCTTTCTTTTTTTATTTGGCCTTTCATTTTTTGAGGGACAATGCTCAATTAATGATGATCATCACACTTCTATTTATTTACAACTCAATGTTTACAACTTGATACTAGAACAATATATGACTCTATATGAATGCCTCCGGCGGTGTACCGGGAAAGCAATGAATCAAGAGTGACATGTATGATAAATTATGCATGGTGGCTTTGCCACATATACGATTTCAACTACATGATCATGCAAAGCAATATGTCGTGGTTTTGTCACGGCAGATGTCCTCGTGAAAGGACTTAGTCGTGGAGCCATCGCTATGGGTTGGCTTAAGGGGTTAAACCGAACAAGGGGACACGAGGGGTTTTATACTAGTTCGGCCCCTTCGATGAAGGTAAAAGCCTACGTCTAGTTGTGATTGGTATTGCTAGGGTTTCGATGACCAGGGAGCGAATCCGCTTTGCCTGGCTCTCGAGTTGTTGTCTATTGTCCTCAAACCGCGGCCGGGTCGTCCCTTTATATACATAGGTTGACGCCTGCCGGTTTACAAAGTCTCGAGGCCGGATCATAGAGGTGTCCGGCTCGGTCTCTATTCCTCTAACTTACAATACAAGTTATATGATAATGTTGGTTCACATCTACAGGCTTTAACCCTCCTTTGGGCATTGGGCCTTCGTAAAGCGCCACCATCTTCACATCTTCATGGGCTTCTATCTTCATGGAGCTAACCCGGCCACTCCTAGCCGGTTTACCTCTAGTAACCATATCCTCAACATTAGGCCCCAAATTGATTTGAACTTTTTCATGTCAATCTTCAATACTTAGAAAAATTCTTGCCCTGGCACCTTCGTATAAATCTGGTAAATCGCTGTGACGTCATCCTTTAAATCCGCAGTAAATCGTTATGACGTCATCTACCCGTTGAAACTGAAGATACCCTTCCTTAATGAATGTTCAACCCTCGAGGCGACATCCTTATTAACTATCCATTTCCAGGTCCTCGATTTACGCACCTGTTGCTTATTGGTTCACCTTATAAATAGGACCACGGGCCCTTCTCTTTTTCCCCTTCGTCTATTTCACCTCTTCTTCCTCCTTGCAACATCTCTATCCCTGACCGTCGCCACCGTCACCGAGCTTTGCCTCCATCTCTCCGCCGGCCGCTGCATCAACCTGGTTGCGCCAGAAAGCTGTGGTGTTCCTTCGTTGCTTCAATCAGTCTCTGTAAGTCTTTCCCTTTCCCCCTTTGTAGATCTTTTTAGGGTTCTCTCGTTCTTCGCAGTTCATCGAAGTTCATTAGGGCTCCAGTGCGGCTCTTCCCTGTTCCTCCTTATCTATGGATAAAAAACTTCAAGCATGATATATTGCTCGTAATGGTTTACCTTCAGCTACCACAACAAACCTTTTGTATGCAAAAAACTGATCTTAACCATTACGAACTGCTTTGGGACCAACCCTTTTAGGTCAAAATATTTTTGCTTTCCTGTCTTTCAATAGATCCAAAATTTCCATGTCCCCTTTTGGAACCTGTTGTACCTCACTTAGTCATTTTGACCTTGGATTTGTATCCTCTTTAACACATAGGTGGTTCACCTTTGTAAAAACAACCTATCACATACCATTAGTCCCCTGGTGAACCGGCAAGCCCTTTTTACCTCCGTTGTTATAATCCGGTTTAGCAACATGTGTATACCTTTGTTCTGATATTACCTTGTCATTCATTATTGTATCAGCCTCCGGTTTACGCAATTTTACATAGCTGTATATCTTTATTCCGTCGCACCTTACGTACCACCATGAATGATTTGTAAACCGGTATTTCCTTTCAGCTTTTCGTTTGCAATGGCCAAACAGTTTTATGATTGCAACTGGGCTCCTTCCCGGGTTACCGAAGAACAGTTGAATGGAATGGTCAATATTGGCACTTTGCCCAAAAAGACTGAGATTCGGTGGCGAGTTCCAGGAACAGAGAATCCTCCTACCCCGAAGCAGGGTGAGGTAGTGGTTTTTGTTGACCACATAGGCCGTGGTTTCAAACCGCCCGGGTCGAAGTTTTTCCGAGATGTTCTTGCCAATTTCCAGCTCCACCCTCAAGATATTGGACCCAACTCGGTGTCCAATATATGCAACTTCCAAGTCTTCTGTGAAGTGTACTTACAAGAAGAACCAACTGCTGAGCTGTTCCGGGATTTTTTTTCATCTGAACCGGCGCACAGAATTTGTAGACGGTCCCAACACTGAACATGGTGGCGTCTCTATTCAAAAGCGGAAAGAGGTTTAGTTCCCTCATGCCAAGCTGCACAGTCACCCCAAGGACTGGAACCAAACTTGGTTCTACTGTAAGGACACCTCCCTTGAAGATGAGAACCCTCTGCCAGGCTATCGTGCCCACCGACTTTCCAACACTCATCCATTGCCGCAACGTTTAAGTGCTGCAGAACGGGCCACATATGCCCCTCAACTCGCCAAGCTCCGAGCCTTTATGGCCAACGGTTTAGCAGGCGTCGACTTTGTGCGTTGCTGGATATCTTGGAGCATCTTGCCATTAAGCCACCACTCCGGTTTAATGTGTGAGTATACCGGTGAATTAGAAGACTCCCAACGCCACATCAACATTCAGTTAACCGATGAAGAGGTCACTGAAGGTGTTAAGAAGATTTTGAATGAATCAGAATCTGTCTGCCGCCGAACCGGCTTGAACCCCTTCTACACAAAAAATAAACCGCCTGCTGTAAGTATTGTCCTTCCTTCTTATCTTTGACATCTTTTTAAATTGTTCAACCCGTGAACATTCTTATGTTAGTTTATAAACATGGTGATGATCCATTCTGGAAGAAGAAACCCGTAGATAAAGCGGCAAAGCCATCCCGTCCCAAAACCAAAGCCGTCAAGAGAACCTCAAAGCGGAAAACAGCTGAACGTATCAACATGGAATTTGATGAAGATGCAGATGAACCGGAAGTTGAGGTAGAACTTGATTCACTTGGCTCCCTTTTCATGCATCTCATTAACAATGATACTTACCAGGAGGACGTGGTAGGCAGCCAGGCTGAGGACATAGAGGTAATTAGCCTTTCCTCCAGTTCAGACTCTATGCCAACACAAAAAACCTGTCAAGCGGTCCAGAAAGTAAGCTTTTCTCATCCTCTTGCTTACATGGATCAAACATTTATTTTGAAGATGCAGCAGTACAAGGCTCGCCGGACAACCTGGCACAGCGGCCAACATGTCACTTTGGCCGGTTTACCTGACACCCTGGTTCGGAAGTGCCGATCTGAGGTCTCCCCCACTTTTGACAATTCTTATCCTAATGCAGGTTATTTCAGACAACCTCTTAATCTGTCCGATTCAAATTATCAGGTGACACCTCCCTCATCCTCTGGCGAGTCAACAGCGACCCAACTCCCTCCTCTCAAAACTATAGCTGGGTAAGTACTCAAACCCTTTCTTCAAATGCTTGAATATCTTTGAATACTATGCTTAATTTTCATTTCTTTTATTTTTGTTTGCAGAGCCAAAGCCAGACCCAGCAAAAAAGCTTGGGTGAACAATCCGTCTGAAGACCAGGTGGTTCTTGAACAGGAGCAAACATGTGAACCGGACCGAACTGGTGAACCGGAGGGTCCCCATCATGAAGCTACCTTTGACGAGCCACCCCCTCCAGATCACAATATCGATGAACAACCAGAAGCTGATACTGTTGTGCCTACTACTAAACCGGCAGCTCCAATCCGGGCTAGTCCGGTGAGAGCTACTCACACTCCATCGTCACCCGTAAAAACTACTAGAGGCCAAGGAGATGATGCTATCATTACTGGCATGGGCCATAGCTCGCCTGGCCATCCTGTAATCTTGGCCAAACATAGTGCCAAGGAAGAGCATGCTGCCATGGAAAAGGGTAAATGGAGCACTCATTTGTCAAGCTATGCTCATCTCAGCGCTGAAGAACTCCACTCCGGCTTTTTAAACCGTCTACACTCAAATCATGATTATGAAGCCGGTTTGGTGAACCTGATTAAGGAACGCTATGAGGTATTTTCATCTCCTTTCATTTCTTGATTCCAAAGTCTAAACATCATCCCAAGTAGCCCCAAGGGTCGTTTTATGCTGTTAATCATAAACCAGGACTTTGTAATATCTTAATCTTTACATGCTGATCCTCAATATGTCAAGTCCTCGGTAAAAACAAAATCGATACTTTATCAGTGTATTTATGTAGCTTTCATCAGTGTAGCCCCCAAGGGCCGGTTTAGCTTTGCGAGGTAAACTAGGTCTTGAATCCATGCGTCAGTTTTGAACAGATGTACATTAGCCCCCAACTGTTAAGGATAATGCTTGCATTGTACTTGAGACTTGTGAAATATTTGTTGATAATAGAGCAAATAGGCATTAGCCCCCAAGTACGAAGTGCATAACTTGTTATATGCTTAGTACTTAGAAAATACATATCCTGTTGTTGACATATCTTCGCCTTTGCAGGCCGAGCTAAATAATAGGGATGCTCAAACCACTGATCTTCAAGAGAACGTGAAGTCCCAACAAGCAGAGGCTTCAAAAACCAAAGAGGAGCTGACCAATGCCCTGGCAGCTATGGAGAAGTTGAAAGAGACCTTTAACAAGGAGCGTGCTGACTGGGAATCCGAAAAGGCCGGTTTAACCAAGAAAGCCGAGGACGCAGAAGCAGCCCTAAAGCCAGTGGTAGACGAACTGACCGGCTTGAAGCGGCAGATCGACGCCATGACGTCCGCTGTGTTTGGTAAGTACCTCCTTATGTTGTTTGTATAATTCATGAGATCTTATCATTTACCAGTTTACTGATATTAAACCATGACAGGCACCCATATTGCTCATCTGGGCGCTGACATGCGGATGAAGCTTAAAGCGGCTTACACCTTAATAGAACAGCTGTACTCTGGATCCCAGTGTGCTATTTGCACTGCAGCATATAACAAGTCGGCGCCATCATTGATAAAAGAAACCCTTGAGAAACTGGCCATGCTACTAGCCCGGATTACCGAACTGAAGAAGGCAGCCCCAAGATCAGGAGCGCTGACCGCACTAATCCGGGCCAAGGCGTGGATTCCGGATCTTGAAGCGGCAGGCATCATTAAAGGATAACCAGGTGTGAAGGAGAATGGTTCAAACTTCAACAATGATGATCTCCGAAGGCTGACAAAGGAGATGCGGCCAATAGCGAGCAAACTGGCGGAGGACACAGACTTATCTCATTTCCAGCCGGTTTACGATGCTGAAGGAAAGAGACAACCTGCCGTGATCCATGAAGTTGAAGAACTTGTGCCTCCACTCTATAAGCATACTTACGCTCCTGACATTGACCCCTCCAACCTTATCCATGAAGAGGTCATGTTTCAAGCTTTAACCGGAATCGATTGGTCAACGGTTGATTTCCAGCATCTGGGGAGGGATGAAGAGGAGGTGATTGCACAAGCCGTCTCGATGAAGCATCCTAAACCGGCAGCCGGTTTATCAGCTATAGTGTGCCACTTCTTGAAACAATTATTCAATTGGATCCATTTTGAAGCTTCTTGTAATAGGATAGCAGAAACACCTTTATCTGCCATGCCGTCGAGCATGCTTTGTGTTGCTTGATATTGTGAAAACTTGTTCCACTTTTGGGATCTATTTATGCATAATCCATTATACTTTATGTTCCTGCATATAAGAACTTGAAAGCGTCCTAGTGGTTTACCACTAGACGGGTCATGATGCCCAAAAGATATACATAACTTGGATGGATATCCAAGATTTATTTAAACCAGATAAAATAAATACTATCTGTGACATACCTTGTTGTAGCTGACCAACTGCTTATCTGATAAAGGTGAAGAACACCAGTCCATAGCATTATCAACTCATTGCCCTCTTGCCGGTTCATATAGAAACCATATTAAGCTATAATAGCTGCATAATACTGGTGATATGTAATCAAAAACCAGACCGGACGAATATACTACCGATTTAAAACTGATCATGTACTGACAAATAAGCGTTGAAAGGCATGCCGGGTTGGAAAGAACACCGGTTTATCAGAAAAATATTCATAAATCCCTTATCATAAAAAATCGCAAAGACAAAAGATATACAAGGCTTTTCATGGGCTGCCAGGCCCTAAATCGAGGCTTTTCATGGGCTGCCAGGCCGCTAAGTTAAACCATTTTGCAAAGCCTGTTAAGATGGACCTCAATCTTTAACCAATCACCGTTTTAACTTTGACAAGTTCAGGGTCCATGGGATTGACTTGTCAAATGTTCGATGGGTCATACCAGGTTTACCTGGACGGAGTGGCTTACTTAAAGAGGCAGGATAACCCGGGGTTTTAGGTGAACACATCGGGCTTCCAAGCCTGGCTTGATAGCCTATTACAAGGGTTCAAGCTCATTGTTCTTTGAGAAGCAAGGAGCCCCCAAGTAATATGTGAGCTATGCTCAGTGGTTACCTATGTTTGAACTGTGCTTAATGCAACAGATTCTCTTTGGCTCCAGATAATTTCCATTTGGCTTAAAGCCTATCAAGAGGTGTAGCTATGGTGTGAAAACAACCAAGCCCCCTAGTGATATCCCTTTTTGGTTTTAAACCGATCAAGAGGTGTAGCTATGGTTCAGATATGACCAAGCCCCCTAGTGATTTTCTTTATATCCGTGCGGCCATAGAGGTCGGTTTAACAAAACTTCGCTTTGTTAGTAGAAGCTCTTTGTAGGCTCACACATGATGTAAAAAGAACAGAGACCCCGCTTTATTCGAGGCTCCGGTTTATTATATAACATATACATTGTCATAAGTATGTACATAAGAAGAGCCTGTGGCTCAAGTATAGTAAGGCCGAAGAAGAGCTATATTCCACGGGCGCTTGGTCTCCTCCGCCGATTTACGTGAGTCTTTGTGCTCTCGAACATCAATGAGGTAGTATGACCCGTTGTGCAGGTTCTTGCTGACCACAAAAGGTCCTTCCCAAGGTGGGGATAACTTGTGCATATCAGTCTGAGCCTGGATGAGCCGTAGCACCAGATCACCCTCTTGAAAGGTTCTGGTCTTAACCCGACGACTGTGATAACATCGGAGATCGTGTTGATAAATCACCGAACGTGCTGCTGCAAGATCACGCTCCTTATCCAACAGGTCCAGTGAGTCCTAATGTGCCGTCTCATTATCAGCTTCAACATAAGCTGCCACACGGGGCGAGTCGTGACGGATATCACTTGGAAGAACCTCCTCTGCTCCATAAACCATGAAGAAAGGCGTATAACCCGTAGATCGGTTAGGTGTGGTGTTATTGCTCCAAAACACAGAAGGTAACTCCTCCACCCAACAACCCGGTGTCCACTTTAAAGGAACCATAAGCCGAGGTTTAATACCTCGCAAGATTTCTTGATTTGCCTTTCCGCTTGACCATTAGATTGGGGGTGAGCCACTGAAGCTACATCAAGCCGGATGTGCTCACGTTGGCAAAATTCCTCAATCTCACCCTTTGACAGATTAGTACCATTATTAGTTATAATACTATGTGGAAAGCCAAACCAGAATATCACCTTTTTGATGAACTGAACCGTCGTGGCCGCATCACACTTAATGACTGGCTCTGCTTCCACCCATTTGGTAAACTTGTCAACTGCTACTAACAGGTGAGTCTTTTTGTCCTTGGATCTTTTAAAGGGTCCAACCATATCGAGCCCCCAAGTCACAAACGGCCAATTTATTGGAATCATCCTAAATTCTTGAGCCGGAATATGAGCACGGCGTGCAAATTTTTGACAACCGTCACATCTTTTGACTAAATCCTCAGCATCAGCGTGAGCTGTTAACCAATAGAAACCGGGACGAAAAGCCTTAGCCACCAATGATTTTGAACCGGCGTGATGACCGCAATCTCCTTCGTGGATTTCTCACAAAATCTCACAAGCCTCTTGAGGAGATACACAACGCTGAATTTCTCCTGTGACGCTGTAACGATGTAACTCCCCATTGACTATGGTCATTGACTTGGAACGCCGGATTATCTGACAGGCCGAGGTTTCATCCTCTGGTAACTCGCCCCGGTTCATGTAAGCTAGGTACGGGATTGTCCAATCCGGTATAACATGCAAAGCTTCCACCAATTGGGCCTCCGGGTCCTGAATAGCCAACTCCTCCTCTGTTGGTATCTTGACTGACGGATTATGTAGTATGATAACCCACAAGTATAGGGGATCACAACAGTTTTTGAGGGTAAAGTATTCAACCCAAATTTATTGATTCAACACAAGGGGAGCCAAAGAATACTCTCTAGTATTAGCAGTTGAGTTTTCAATTCAACCACACCTGGAAACTTAGTATCTGCAGCAAAGTGTTTAGTAGCAAAGTAATATGATAGTAGTGGTAACGATAGAAAAAGGTAACAGTAGTAAAAGTAATGTTTTTGGTATTTTGTAGTGATGATAACAATAGCAACGGGAAAGTAAATAAGCGAAGAACAGTATATGGAAAGCTCGTAGGCAATGGATCGGTGATGGAGAATTATGCCGGATGCGGTTCATCATGTAACAGTCATAACCTAGGGTGACATAGAACTAGCTCCAGTTCATCAATGTAATGTAGGCATGTATTCTGAATATAGTCATACGTGCTTATGGAAAAGAACTTGCATGACATATTTTGTCCTACCCTCCCGTGGCAGCGGGGTCCTTACGGAAACTAAGGGATATTAAGGCCTCCTTTTAATAAAGTACCGAAACAAAGCATTAACACATAGTGAATACATGAACTCCTCAAACTACGGTCATCACCGGTAAGTATCCCGATTATTATCACTTTGGGGTTAACGGATCATAACACATAATAGGTGACTATAGACTTGCAAGATAGGATCAAGAACACTCATATATTGATGAAAACATAATAGGTTCAGATCTGAAATCATGGCACTTGGGCCCTAGTGACAAGCATTAAGCATAGCAAAGTCATAGCAACATCAATCTCAGAACATAGTGGATACTAGGGATCAAACCCTAACAAAACTAACTCGATCACATGATAGATCCCATCCAACCCATCACCATCCAGCAAGCCTACGATGGAATTACTCACCCACGGCAGTGAGCATCATGAAATTGGTGATGGAGGATGGTTGATGATGACGATGGCGACGGATTCCCCTCTTCGGAGCCCCGAACGGACTCCAAATCAGCCCCCGAGAGGTTTTAGGGCTTGGCGGCGGCTCCGTATCGTAAAACGTGATGAATTCTTCTCTCTGGTTTTTTTCTCCCCGAAACACAATATATAGAGTTGGAGTTGGAGTCGGAGAGGCACCAGGGGGCCTACGAGGTAGGGGGCGCGCCCTAGGGGGCAGGTGCGCCCCCACCCTCGTGGAGAGGTGGTGGGCCCCCTGGCCTTCATCTTTTGCAGGTATTTTTTATATTTTCCAAAAAGTTGCTCCGTGAAGTTTTAGGTCATTCCGAGAACGTGTGTTTCTGCACATAAATAACACCATGATAATTCTGCTGAAAACAGCGTCAGTCCGGGTTAGTTCCATTAAAATCATGCAAGTTAGAGTCCAAAACAAGGGAAAAAGTGTTTGGAAAAGTAGATACATTGGAAACGTATCAACTCCCCCAAGGTTAAACATTTGCTTGTCCTCAAGCAATTCAGTTGACAAACTGAAAGTGATAAAGAAAAACTTTTACAAACTCTGTTTGCTCTTGTTGTTGTAAATATGTAAAGTCAGCATTCAAGTTTTCAACAAAGATTATAACTAACCACATTCGCAATAACGCTCAGGTCTCAAGTTTACTCATATCAATAGCATAATCAACTAGCGAGCAATAGTAATAAATCTCGGATGACAACACTTTCTCAAAACAATCATAATATGATATAACAAGATGGTATCTCGCTAGCCGTTTCTGAGACCGCAAAACATAAATGCACAGCACCTTTAAAGACCAAGGACTGACTAGACATTGTAATTCATGGTAAAAGAAATCCAGTCAAGTCATACTCGATGTAAACTAACAGTAATGAATTTAAATGACAGTGGTGCTCTCCAACTAGTGCTTTTTAATAAGAGGATGATGACTCAGCATAAAAGTAAATAGAAAGGCCCTTCGCAGAGGGAAGCAGGGATTTGTAGAGGTGCCAGAGCTCGGTTTTGAAATAGAGGTGAATAATATTTTGAGCGGTATACTTTCATTGTCAACATAACAACCAAGAGATGGCGATATCTTCCATGCTACACACATTATAGGCGGTTCCCAAATATAATGGTAAAGTTTATACTCCAACTTCCACCAACAAGCATCAATCCATGGCTTGCTCGAAACAACGAGTGCCTCCAACTAACAAGAGTCCCAGGGGGAGTTTTGTTTGCAATTATTTTTAATTAGTTTGCATAAAGCATGGGACTAGGCATCCCGGTGACCAGCCATTTATCTCGTGAGTGAGGTGCGGAGTCCACTCCTCTTGAGAATAACCCGCCTAACATGGAAGATATAGACAGCCCTAGTTGATACATGAGCTATTCGAGCATACAAAATAGGATATTTATTTGAAGGTTTAGAGTTTGGCACATACAAATTTACTTGGAACGGCAGGTAGATACCGTATATGGGTAGGTATAGTGGACTCATGTGGAATAACTTTGGGGTTTAAGGGATTGGATGCACAAGCAGTATTCCCGCTTAGTACAGGTGAAGGCTAGCAAAAGACTGGGAAGCGACCAGCTAGAGAGCGACAACAGTCATGAACACGCATTAAAATTAATCAACCCTGAATGCAAGCATGAGTAGGATATAATCCACCATGAACATAAATATCGTGAAGGCTATGTTGATTTTGTTTCAACTACATGCGTGAACATGTGCCAAGTCAAGTCACTTAAATCATTCAGAGGAGGATACCACCCTATCATACCACATCACAGCCATTTTAATAGCATATTGGCACGCAAGGTAAACCATTATAACTCATAGCTAATCAAGCATGGCACAAGAAACTATGATCTCTAGTTGTCATTGCAAACATGTTTATTCATAATAGGCTGAATCAGGAACGATGAACTAATCATATTTACAAAAACAAAAGAGGTCAAGTTCATACCAGCTTTTCTCATCTTAGTCAGTCCATCATATATCGTCATAATTGCCTTTCACTTGCATGACCGAATAGTGTGAATAATAATAATAGTGCACGTGCATTGGAATAAGCGGGAATCTGCAAGCATTCAATAAACAGGAGAAGACAGAGCAATATGGGCTCTTTTGTCAGATCAAAAAGTATGCATATAAGAGCCACTTCAACAATTTAATTATGGTCTTCTCCTGTCGACCCCCAAAGAAAAGAAAAGAAATAAAACTATTTACACGGGAAAGCTCCCAACAAGCAAAAGAAGAACAGGAAATATTTTTGGGTTTTCTTTTTAATTACTACTACAAGCATGGAAAGTAAACTAATTAGAAGCTACAACTAATTTTTTTAGGTTTTTCTTAAGGTTTATTAAATACACAAGAAGAAAGCCTAAAAAGGAAAAATAAACTAGCATAGATGATACAATGAAAAAGTATGAGCACCGACATCTAGCAACGAGTGTGTGAACATGAATGTAATGTCGGTGGGAAATACGTACTGCCCCAAGCTTAGGGTTTTGGCCTAAGTTGGGCTATGGCCACAGCTGGCCTGGCGGATATCCACAATAGTAGTTGGGGTCGTACTGAGACGAAGAAGAGGAAGACTTCGATTGCCACTGACTGACAATCATCTCCGGATCCCACTGATAATTAGACTGTCGTGGAGGATCAACTTGTGGTTTCGGCTCTGGCTCCATGGCTGGTGCAGGGTTTCGATAGGCGTGAATAGCCTTTAACGGAACAAGGTACTGGCCTACAGATAAATCAAACAAAGAAGGAGCAGGCAGGGTAATAGTCTCAGGATGATGTTTATTAAAGAACAGTTGGTATTTAAGCTCTCCTTCCCTATTCTTAACAATAAAATCATGTGCCACCATACTTTTATAATCTAGATAAACATGAGGCAGCACATTTTCTTCCTTCTCATAATGCCTAATAGGTATGTTAAAATGTGCAGCTAGGCGTGAAGCATATATGCCTCCAAAGATGGGGCCCTTGGTACGGTTCAGACTTAACCGTTTGGCAATAATACCACCCATACTAACAGAGTTATCACCGTATAAACCGTGGAGAAAAATAATAATATCAGGGACACTAAGGTTTCCACAGTTTCCGCAACCAATTAAACAACGACTAGCAAATAATGCGAAATAACGTAAAATAGGAAAATGTATGCTAGTGATTCTTGCATTGGAAACCTTCCTTGTTTCCCCTACAGTGATAGTATCAATAAATCCCTCCACATCATCGCAATGTGGTTCTTCTGTCTTGCCCTCAAAAGGGACTAAACAAACCCGACAAAAATCACAAAGTGACATCTCCTTATGCTCATCATATAAATGGAACTCCACCGTAGGTGGTGAGCTCCTAGAATGGAAATGAAAGTATTGCACAAAGGTATTTGTGAGTAAGAGATACTGATCACATTGGTCGTGGAGGAAAGCGGTGAGGCCTGCATTCTTAGCCAATTCATGAAAATCTTCATAAATCCCGGCTGCTCTCAAGAAATCATCGGAAGGCCATTCACACGCCCGAACCTCCGCGGTGCGAGGTAGATTATACTTAGGCTTTGGTACCTTTTCCTTCGAGCTTTGGCTCGATGAGCCCCTCAAAAGTCTCCTCATCATTTTCTGAAAAATTCTGAAATTTTTAGTAACTTCAAAATAAAAGTAAACCAAACTCAATAATATTGACAGCAACTACTCCTACAAGTGCCTAGGGCCTATATCATGCATCAAAACTACTTTTGACCATATAAATTTGACATGCAAGCTCAAGAACAGGGTCACCTAAGCAGCAAAAATTTGCAATGAATAAAGCACTAGAACAAAAACTAATTGGACCAATGGAGGAGTCACATACCAAGGAGCAATCTCCCCAAGCAGCTTTGTAAGAGGTGCTTTGAGCAAGGAGATCGAAAATGGCAGCAAAACGAGCTTGGACTCAGGTTTGAGCTAGATATTCGTGTTTGGGAGAGGAAGAAGGATTGTGTGGGTGAAAGGATAAGTGGAGGAGGGCCACCCTGGGCCCATGAGGCAGGGGGGCGCGCCCAGGGGGGTAGGGCGCGCCCTCCACCCTCATGGGCAGGTGGTTGACCCCCCTGCTGTGTTCTCAGTGCCAAATATTCTCAAATATTCTAGAAAAAATCATATTAAAATTTCAGGCCATTTGTAGAACTTTTATTTTCGGGGTATTTTTATATTGCACGGATTATCAGATAACAGACAGAAAATATTTATTTTTATTTTATTTAATATAAATAACAGAAAGTAAAAGTGAGGTATAGAAGGTTGTGCCTTCTAGTTTCATCCATCTCATGATCATCAAAAGGAATCCACTAACAAGGTTGATCAAGTCTTGTTAACGAACTCATTCCGAATAACATGGAACCGGAGAAATTTCGAATAACACTATGTTACCTCAACGGGGAGATGCACATCCCCAATAATAAGAATATCATATTTCTTCTTGACTGTAGGAAGAGGAAATTCAAAACCTCCAAATATAATCGATGGATTTTTTTCCAATAGAATTGATACTGTGGACTTGAGGTTGTTTCCTCAGAAAGTGTACCGTATGCTCATTACCATTAATATGAAAAGTGACATTGCCTTTAGTGCAATCAATAACAGCCCCTGCAGTATTCAAAAAGGGTCTTCCAAGAATAATAGACATACTATCATCCTCGGGAATATCAAGAATAACAAAGTCCGTTAAAATAGTAACGTTTGCAACTACAACAAGCACATCCTCACAAATACCGACAGGTATAGCAGTTGATTTATCAGCCATTTGCAAAGATATTTCAGTAGGTGTCAACTTATTCGAATCAAGTCTACGATATAAAGAGAGAGGCATAACACTAACACCGGCTCCAAGATCACATAAAGCAGTTTTAACATGGTTTCTTTTAATGGAGCATGGTATAGTGGGTACTCCTGGATCTCCAAGTTTCTTTGGTATTCCACCCTTATAAAAGTATAATTAGCAAGCATGGTGGAAATTTCAGCTCCCGGCATCTTTCTTTTATTAGTAACAATTTCTTTCATATACTTAGCATAAGGATTCATTTTAAGCATATTAGTTAATCGCATACGCAAAAAGATAGGTCTAATCATTTCAGGAAAGCGCTCAAAATCCTCATCATCCTTTTCTTGGATGGTTTGGGAGGAAAAGGCATGGGTTTCTGAACTCAAGGCTCTCTTTCTTTACCATGTTTCCTAGAAACAAAGTCTTTCTTATCACAACGTTGATTCTTTGATTGTGGGTTATCAAGATCAACAACAGGTTCAATTTCTATATCATTATCATTACTAGGTTGAGCATCATCATGAATATTATCATTAACATTATTACTAGTTTCAGGTTCATTACCAGATTGTGTTTCAGCATCAGAGATAGCAATATCATTTGGATTCTCAGGTGTTTCAGTAATAGGTTCACTAGAAGCATGCAAAGTCCTATCATTTTTCTTTTTCTTCCTTTTAGAAGGACTAGGTGCATCTATATTATTTCTCTGAGAATCTTGCTCAATTCTCTTAGGATGGCCTTCAGGGTACAAAGGTTCCTGAGTCATTTTACCACCTCTAGTCATAACTCTAACAGCATAATCGTTATTCATACTATTCAATTCATTGAGCAAATCATTTTGAGCTTTAAGTACTTGTTCTACTTGAGTGGTAACCATAGAAGCATGTTTACTAATAAGTTTAAGTTCACCTTTGACATTAGCCATATAATCACTCAAGTGTTCAAGCATATTTGAATTGTATTTCAATTGTCTACCAAAATAAGCATTAAAATCTTCTTTCTTAGCCATAAATTTATCAAACTCATCTAAGCATGAGCTAGCAAACTTAGTAAATGGGATTTCAGCTTTATCATATCTATAGAAAGAATTTACCTTTACTACCTGTGTTGGGTTATCAAGACCATGTGTTTCTTCAATAGGTAATGGATTAAGATCATATGTTTCTTCAACAGGTGGTAAATTAAGACCATGTATTTCTTCAATAGGAGGTAAATTCTTAACATCTTCAGCTTTAATACCTTTTTCTTTCATAGATTTCTTTGCCTCTTGCATATCTTCAGGACTAAGAAATAGAATACCCCTCTTCTTCGGAGTTGGTTTAGGAATAGGCTCAGGAATTGGCTCCGGAGGTGTCCAATTATTTTCATTTTTCAACATATTATTCAATAGAATTTTGCTTCATCCGGTGTTCTTTCCCTGAAAACAGAACCAGCACAACTATCCAGGTAATCTCTGGAAGCATTGGTAAGTCCATTATAAAAGATATCAAGTATTTCATTTTTCTTAAGAGGATGATCAGGCAAAGCATTAAGTAATTGGAGAAGCCTCCCCCAAGCTTGTGGGAGACTCTCTTCTTCAATTTGCACAAAATTATATATATCCCTTAAAGCAGCTTGTTTCTTATGAGCAGGGAAATATTTAGCAGAGAAGTAATAAATCATATCCTGGGGACTATGCACACAACCACGATCAAGAGAATTAAACCATATCTTAGCATCACCCTTTAATGAGAACGGAAATATTTTAAGGATATAAAAGTAGTGAGTTCTCTCATTAGTCGTGAACAGGGTGGCTATATCATTTAATTTAGTAAGATGTGCCACAACAGTTTCAGATTCATAACCATGAAAAGGATCAGATTCAACCAAACTAATTATATCAGGATCAACAGAGAATTCATAATCCTTATCAGTAACACAGATAGGTGAAGTAGCAAAAGCAGGGTCAGGTTTCATTCTAGCATTTAGAGATTGCTTATTCCATTTAGCTAATAACCTCTTAAGTTCGTTTCTATCTTTGCAAGCTAAAATAGCTAAAGAAGCTTCATGATCAAAAACATAACCCTCGGGAATAACAAGTGATTCTTCATCATCACTTTCATCAGTATTATCAGATTCAATATTTTCAATCTCTCTAGCCCTAGCAATTTGTTCATCAAGAAAATCACTAAGTGGCACAATAGTATCATGCATAGAAGTAGTTTCATCATAAGTATCATGCATAGCAGAAGTGGCATCATCAATAACATGCGACATATCAGAACGAATAGCAGAAGCAGGTGTAGGTGTCGCAAGCTTACTCAAAACAGAAGGTGAATCAAGTGCATAGCTAGATGGCAGTTCCTTACCTCCCCTCATAGTTGAGGGATAAATCTTGGTTCTTGGATCTTTCAAGTTCTTCATAATGATAAGAAGATATAAATCCCAAGTGACTCAAAGAATAGAGCTATGCTCCCTGGCAACGGTGCCAGAAAATAGTCTTGATAACCCACAAGTATAGGGGATCGCAAGAGTTTTCGAGGGTAAAGTATTCAACCCAAATTTATTGATTCGACACAAGGGGAGCCAAAGAATACTCTCAACTATTAGCAGCTGAGTTGTCAATTCAACCACACCTGGAAACTTAGTATCTGCAGCAAAGTGTTTAGTAGCGAAGTAATATGATAGTAGTGGTAACGATAGCAAAAGGTAACAGTAGTAAAAGTAATGTTTTTGGTATTTTGTAGTGATGATAGCAATAGCAACGGGAAAGTAAATAAGCGAAGAACAATATATGGAAAGCTCGTAGGCAATGGATCGATGATGAAGAATTATTCCGGATGCGGTTCATCATGTAACAGTCATAACCGACACAGAACTAGCTCCAGTTCATCAATGTAATGTAGGCATGTATTCTGAATATAGTCATACGTGCTTACGGAAAAGAACTTGCATGACATCTTTTGTCCTACCCTCCCGTGGCAGCGGGCTCCTTATGGAAACTAAGGGATATTAAGGCCTCCTTTTAATAGAGTACCGGAACAAAGCATTAACACATGGTGAATAGATGAACTCCTCAAACTACGGTCATCACCGATAAGTATCTTGATTATTGTCACTTCGGGGTTAACGGATCATAACACATAATAGGTGACTATAGACTTGCAAGATAGGATCAAGAACACTCATATATTGATGAAAACATAATAGGTTCAGATCTGAAATCATGGCACTCAGGGCCCTAGTGACAAGCATTAAGCATAGCAAAGTCATAGCAACATCAATCTCAGAACATAGTGGATACTAGGGATCAAACCCTAACAAAACTAACTCGATTACATGATAGATCCCATCCAACCCATCACCGTCCAACAAGCCTATGATGGAATTACTCACGCACGGCGGTGAGCATCATGAAATTGGTGATGGAGGATGGTTGATGATGACGATGGCGACGGATTCCCCTCTCCGGAGCCCCGAACGGACTCCAGATCAGCCCTCCCGGGAGGTTTTAGGGCTTGGCGGCGGCTCCGTATTGTAAAACGCGATGAATTCTTCTCTCTGGTTTTTTTCTCCCTGAAACACAATATATAGAGTTGGAGTTGGAGTCGGAGTGGCACCAAGGGGCCCACGAGGTAGGGGGCGCGCCCCCCACCCTCGTGTAGAGGTGGTGGGCCCCCTGGCCTTCATCTTTTGCAGGTATTTTTATATTTTCCAAAAAGTTGCTCTGTGAAGTTTCAGGTCATTCCGAGAACGTTTGTTTATGCACATAAATAACACCATGGTAATTCTACTAAAAGTAGTGTCGGTCCGGGTTAGTTCCATTCAAAACATGCAAGTTAGAGTCCAAAACAAGGGCAAAAGTGTTTGGAAAAGTAGATATGTTGGAAATGTATCATAGTACGTCAAGGAAGACATTTGGTGGGACCGGTTTACGCTGAGAGCCAAGGCGGCTTAAAGCGTCCGCCGCTTCATTCTTTCGCCGGTCTATATGGTAAATTTGATAACCCTTGAAATGACCAGCCACTGTGTCCACCTCTCGTCGATATGCAGCCATGAGTGGGTCTTTAGAATCCCAAGTGCCAGATACCTGTTGAGCCACCAGATCCGAGTCACGAAAGCACTTATCCCAGCTTAAGTTCATCTCCTTAGCCATCCAAAGACCGTGGAGTAAGGCCTCGTACTCAGTTGCATTGTTAGTACAAGGGAACATTAAACGAAGGACATAACAAAACTTATCACCTCATGGGGAAGTTAGTATGACTCCAGCCCCGAGCCCTCCAACTGTCTGGATCCATCAAAGTGAATAGTCCAATACGTGTTATCTAGTTTTTCCTCTGGTGCCTGCAACTCTGTCCAATCATTGATGAAGTCCACGAGTGCTTGGGATTTAATCGCTGTGCGAGGTGTGTATTTGAGCCCGTGAGGTCCAAGCTCGATACCCCACTTGGCAATCCGACCAGTTGCTTCTCTGTTTTGAATGATATCTCCCAGAGGGGCTGAACTGACCACTGTGATAGGATGACCCTGGAAATAATGTTTGAGCTTCTGGCTTGCCATAAACACTCCATACACTAGCTTCTGCCAATGTGGATACCTCTGCTTTGATTCAATAAGCACCTCACTGATATAATAAACCGGCCGTTGAACCGGATATTCCTTTCCAGCCTCCTTGCGCTCCACAACAATAGCCACGCTAATAGCTCTAGCATTAGCAGCCACATACAACAGTAAAGGCTCTTTATCAATCGGAGCTGCAAGCACAGGCGGTTCAGCTAACTGCCTCTTCAGATCCTCAAACGCTTTATCAGCCGCATCGCTCCAGACAAAGTCATCCATTTTCTTTAGCATTTGATATAAAGGGATAGCTTTCTCTCCGAGACGACTGATAAACTGGCTCAAAGCCGCAATCCGACCGGCCAAACGTTGAACGTCATTGATACATGCCGGTTTAGCAAAAGATGTGATTGCTGAATTTTTTTTCTGGATTAGCCTCAATGCCCCTATTTGATACCAGAAAGCCCAAGAGTTTTCCTGCCGGAACACCAAAGACACATTTGTCCAGATTGAGCATCATCTTGTAAACCCGGAGGTTGTCAAAGGTTTCTCTCAGGTCATCTATCAATGTTTCCTCCTTCCTGGACTTTATCACAATATCATCCACATATGCATGAACATTGCGCCCAATCTGCTTATGAAGACAATTCTGAACACAACGTTGATAAGTCGCTTGGGCACTCTTGAGCCCAAAGGGCATGGAGACATAGCAGAAGGCTCCAAAGGGAGTTATAAAAGTTGTCTTCTCCTGGTCCTTAACTGCCATTTTGATCTGATGATAACCAGAATAAGCGTCCAAAAAACACAAGTGGTCACAACCCGCCGTAGCATCAATAATCTGATCAATACGAGGGAGAGCAAAGGGATCTGCTGGGCAGGCCTTGTTCAAGTCTGTGTAGTCCACACACATACGCCAAGTGCCGTTTTCTTGAGAACCAGCACCGGATTACCCAACCACTCCGGGTGAAAGACCTCCACGATAAACCCTGCGGCCAACAACCGAGCTACCTCTTCACCAATTGCCTTGCGCCTTTTTCGTTGAAGCGGCGAAGAAATTGTCTGACCGGTTTAAACTTAGGATCAATGTTAAGTGTGTGCTCAACGAGTTCCCTCGGTACACCTGGCATGTCAGAAGGCGTCCATGCGAAGATGTCCTGGTTCTCACGGATGAACTCGATGAGCGTGCTTTCCTATTTGGGATCCAGGTTAGCGCTGATGCTAAACTGCTTGGATGAATCGCCAGGAATAAAATCAACCATCTTAGTGTTTGTGGCTGATTTAAACTTCAACGCCGGATCGTGTTCCGTAGTTGGCTTTTTCAAAGAAGTCATATCTGCCTTATCAACCCGTTCTTTGTAAAACTTCAGCTCTTTCGTGGCACAAACCGACTTAGCATAAGCCGCATCACCTTCCTCACATGCCAAAGCGATCTTCCTGCTCCCAGGTACTGTGATGGCCCCCTTATGACCTGGCATCTTAAACTGCAGATAAACATAATACGGCCTCGCCATGAACTTGGCGTAAGTCGGTCGCCCAAATAGAGCGTGATACGGACTTTTGATTTTCACCACCTCAAAAGTCAACGTTTCTGACCTTGCATCATGATCATCTCCAAAAGCCACCTCTAGGGCTATCTTGCCCACTGGATATGCAGACTTATCGGGCACCACACCATGAAAAACGGTGTCTGACGGTTTAAGATTCTTATCTGTCAACCCCATACGATGGAAGGTATCATAATATAGAATGTTGATACTGCTTCCCCCATCCATGAGCACCTTGGTGAACTTATACCCCCCAACCTGAGGTGCCACCACTAAGGCTAGATGACCCGGATTGTCAACCCGGGGTGGGTGATCCTCTCTACTCCATAAAATGGGTTGCTCAGACCAACACAAATACCGAGGCACAGCCGGTTCAACGGAGTTCACAATCCTCTTGTGAAGCTTCTGATCACGCTTGCATAAGCTAGTGGTGAAGACATGGTATTGCCCACTATTTAATTGCTTCGGATTGCTCTGATAACCAAACTGCTGTTGCTGCTGATTCCCCTGATGGTTATAACCTCCCTGGTTGCCCTAGTTCCCCTGATGGTGATGGCCGGTTTGATTGCCTTAAAATCCTGAACCGGGGTTACCACCTCCATAACCCGGCCCGTGAAAACCATCTCCTGAACCGCCGGGCAGGCCATTGTCATACTGAAACATATTGGAATTCTTGAATTCTCGCATGATATAACAATCCTTCCAAAGATGTGACGCGGGCTTCTCCTTTGATCCATGCTTTGGACAAGGTTGATTTAACAAGCGCTCTAGATTGGGGCCTGAACCTCCGCCCCTCTGGGGCTGCTTGCCCTTGCGGCGCTAAGCGTTATCCCGAGCATTGGTGTTGGCCACAAAGTCCAAACTATTGTCGGCCTTGCGTTTACCATTATTCCCATGACCTGTCGGGTTATGCTCCTGCCCCTTGGTGTTGCCGTTTTTCTTTCCTTTCCCCGGTTTGTCCTCCTCTGAGTCAGGGTCTTTGGTATTATCTGAATCGGCATACTTAACCAAAGTGGCCATAAGTGTTGACATATCATTGTAGTGATGTTTGAGCCTTCCTAACTTTTGTTTGAGCGGCAGAAACCGACAATTGCCCTCCAACGTTAACACTGCGGTATCTGCATTGATGCTATCCGATGAATGCAGAATAGCTGAGACCCGCTTCACCCAATGGGTTGTAGACTCCCCATCCTCTTGGACACAAGCGGCTAGATCCACAGTTGACATAGGCTGCTTACAAGTATCCTTAAAGTTCTAGATAAACCGGTGCCTCAATTCGGCCCATGATCCGACAGAGTTAGCTGGTAAGCTCTTCAACCAAGTACGAGCTGTCCCTTCCAACATCATGGTGACGTATTTAGCACACACCGTTTCATCCACATCTAACATCTCCATTGCCATCTCATATCTTTCAACCCATGCCTCTGGTTGCAAATCGGCTATGTAATTCGGTACCTTACGAGGGCCCTTAAAATCCTTGGGCAGTCGCACATTACGCAAAGAGGGGGTGAGACACGACACCCCTAAGGAACTGAATACCACACCTGTCTCTATTGAAGCGGTAGGGTGAACCGGAGTAGGTTGACGGGCTCCATGCAGAGCTGATAACTCGGCCTCTCGACGTCCACGACCATGATCCACCACATCCTGCGCATTAGCACCTCCACCTATCGGGTTGTGTCCTCGTGGCGAGTTACGGTGACTTGCACTACTGGACACGGCCGGTTCATCCTCAACGTTCCTGTTGTAGCTCCGGCTCGGGCGGGGGGGGGGGTGGAATGGATCCTCTCACGACTATGTGAATAAGCCTACTGCTGGTTTAAAGCTGTTTGAAGGAGCTCTCTGGCCCGTCGTGCCTCAATCGCAACTGGTGACTCACTGTCAGTCGGGAGGGCTGCTAATCGTGAAGCGGCAGCCACAATGTTGTCCAACGGGTTGGAGTAATGCCCCGGGGGCGTCGGAACATACTGTGGCACAATGTTGTTCTGACGAGGCGGGTCCATCATGCGCGGCTGAACCGACGCTCCTGTTCCCGGCGCCTCCGTCCGGTTCAATACTGGCTGGTTACTAGTTCCTGCTCCTAGCGCGTTGAAGAGATTTCTTGGCTCATAACTCGGCTGGAGATGCGACCGGAATCTTCTTCTCATGACTTCCTCTGAGGCATTCTGATCCAGCCTAAGCCGATAGGCCTAAGCTTCCAACTCGGCCCGTTCTGTAGCCATTCTAGCGTTCTCTGCTGCTAGGTCCATTTTAGACTGAGTTATCTGATCTCTCACCTTTGCGATCTCCGCATTGTGCTGATCCTGGGCTGCTGCGTCCACCTCCGCGACCATCAATGTTGCCAATTTTTCAAACAAGTCAGACAGAACTTGAGTTGGAGGTGGCGCAGAGCCCCCTGCTCCCGCCGGTGTTGCTGTTGCTGAACCAGAGAGCATTGCTGCGGCGGTTGATGAGTGGTGTGCTGACTATGTACCGGCCATGAAGATAGCGACCCGGTTTGGCAGATCAAGGGGGTCCAGAATACTGTTGCCATCGGAACCTCCGCTAATCCGGCCGTCCTGCAACTGATATAGCGATTCGGTTTCTCCAGTTGAAGACTCGTCGTCAGAGCAGACAACGGTCTCTCCATCAGATGCCAGTCCATCCTCATATTATGCTCCATGGATGACACCTACAAAAACATGCCTTGCTGCGGGCTGAACCGGGGAAGGGCTTGCACGCTGAGCCGTCTCGATGATGTCAGCGCAGGTGTCTGGCTCAGGGCCCGGTTCACCAATCTTGCCAATGAAGACGTGAATCCCACCAAAGGGGACCCGGTACCCGTATTCGATTGAACCGGCCTTGGGGCCCCATCCTGCATCATCGATGTAGAGCTTGCCGCGACGACTCTTCATCATCCGGCCCAAAGCGTATCCCTTGAGTCCATCAAAGCTGCCCTTCAAGAACTCGAAACCATCGTGCGATAGCCCCATGGTGGGCGCCAACTGTCGTGGTTTTGTCACGGCACATGTCCTCGCGAAAGGACTTAGTCATGGAGTCACTGTTATAGGTTAGCTTAAGGGGTTAAACCGGATAAGGGGACACGAGGGGTTTTATACTAGTTCGGCCCCTTCGATGAAGGTAAAAGCCTATGTCTAGTTGTGATTGGTATTGCTAGGGTTTTGATGACCAGGGAGCGAATCCTCTTTGCCTGGCTCTCGAGTTGTTGTCTGTTGTCCTCAAACCGCGGTCGGGTTGTCCCTTTATATACATAGGTTGACGCCCGTCGGTTTACAGAGTCCCGAGGCCAGATCATAGAGGTGTCCAGCTCGGTCTCTATTCCTCTAACTTACAATACAAGTTATATGATAAGGTCGGTTCACATCTACAGGCTTTAACCCGCCTTTGGGCCTTGAGCCTTCATAAAGCGCCACCATCTTCACATCTTCATGGGCTTCTATCTTCATGGAGCTAACCCGTCCAGTCCTAGCCGGTTTACCTCCAGAAACCATATCCCCAACACAATATGACAATGATGAAGTGTGTCATAAATGAAAAGGTGGAAAGTTGCATGGCAATATATCTCGGAATGGCTATGGAAATGCCATAATAGGTAGGTATGGTGGCTGTTTTGAGGAAGATATAAGGAGGTTTATGTGTGACAGAGGTGAAGTTTGCACCAACTCTCAAGGTGATAAAGGGCAATGCACGGCACCGAAGAGGCTAGCAATGATGGAAGGGTGAGAGTGCGTATAATCCATGGACTCAACATTAGTCATAAAGAACTCACATACTTATTTCAAAAATCTACAAGTCATCAAAAACCAAGCACTAAGCGCATGCTCCTAGGGGGATAGATTGGTAGGAAAAGACCATCGCTCGTCCCCGACCGCCACTCATAAGGAAGACAATCAAAGAACACCTCATTTTCAAATTTGTTACACAATGGTTACCATATGTGCATGCTATGGGACTTGAAAACTTCAACACAAGTATTTCTCAAATTCACAACTACTCAACTAGCACAACTCTAATATCACCATCTTTATATCTCAAAACAATTATCAAGCATCCAACTTCTCATATTATTCAATGCACTTTTTATGATAGTTTTTATTATACCCATCTTGGATGCCTATCATCTAAGGACCGATTTTATAACCAAAGAAAATTACCATGCTGTTCTAAAGGACTCTAAAAATAATATAAGTGAAGCATGAGAGATCAATAATTTCTATAAAATAAACCACCACCGTGCTCTAAAAGATATAAGTGAAGCACTAGAGCAAAATTATCTAGCTCAAAAGATATAAGTGAAGCACATAGAGTATTCTAATAGATTCCAATTCATGTGTGTGTCTCCCAAAAGGTGTGTAAAGCAAGTATGATTGTGGTAAACTAAAAGGCAAAGACTAAAATCATACAAGATGCTCCAAGCAAAACACATATCATGTGGTGAATAAAAATATAGCCTCTAGTTAAGTTACCAATAGAAGAAGACGAAAGAGGGGATGCCTTCCGGGGCATCCCCAAGCTTAGGCTTTTGGTTGTCCTTGAATTTTACCTTGGGGTGCCTTGGGCATCCCCAAGCTTAGGCTCTTGCCACTCCTTATTCCATAATCCATCAAATCTTTATCCAAATCTTAAAAACTTCACAACACAAAACTTAAACAGAAAATCTCGTGAGCTCCGTTAGTATAAGAAAACAAACCACCACTTAAGGTAATGTCATGAACTCATTCTTTATTTATTTTGGTGTTAAACCTACTGTATTCCAACTTCTCTATGGTTCATAACCTCCTATACTAGCCATAGATTCATCAAAATAAGCAAACAACACACGAAAAACAGAATCTGTCAAAAACAGAACAGTCTGTAGTAATCTGTAGGTTTCGAATACTTACGTAACCCCAAAAATTCTAAATTAAAATTCTGGACGTGAGGAATTTATCTATTAATCATCTGAAAAAAGAATCAACCTAATCGCACTCTCCAGTAAAAAATGGCAGCAAATCTCGTGAGCGCTAAAGTTTTTATTTTTTACATCAAGATTTCAAAGACTCTCCCCAAGTATTCCCAAATGTTCTAATTGACACAAACACTTATTAAAAGCATAAAACCACATCTAAACAGAGGATAGATGAATTATTTATTACTAAACAGAACCAAAAATCAAGAAACAAAAATAAAATTGTGTTGCCTCCCAACAAGCACTATCGTTTAACGCCCCTAGCTAGGCATAAAAGCAAGAATAGATCTAGGTATTATCATATTTGGTTTTAATTTTTTTAGCGGAGTCATGCTCGAATCCGGGAGGTTCTTTATGTTTTGCTTCATATTCCGACATTTTTAGATCTAAAGAATCCAACCGCTTATTAGAAAGGGTAATCAACATATTCATGCGGTGAAGGTTTCCGCTAACACTCTTAAGAGGTTCAAGTGACTTTTGTAAAAAAATTGTAACTTTGCAAATCTTTTCAAAAACTTGTGTCTCTTCTTGGGTATGATGTGACCCCTTTTGTTGAGGTAGTGCTCCCACTATTCCCTCTATGATTTCATGAGCAATACTAGGATCAATTTCGATAAAATTCCCTTTGGCAACACAATCCAAGAGTTGTCTATGCGACATATTTAGCCCAACACAAAAATTGCGAAGTAAAATTCGAAAATTTACCTCAAGGGTGCAATTATGATAAGATTCCATCATCCTAAACCAAGCATCTTTTAAATTTTCTCCTTGTCTATGTTTGAAGTGAAGAACTTCAAACTCGGGAGACAAAGGGGCAGATAAGGGACTAGCCATGACGAAACACGATGACACAAGAAGCAAATGAAAAAGAGGCGGACGGAAAAAGGGGGCGAATAAAAAGGCACGGGTGAAGTGGGGGAGAGGAAAATGAGAGGCAAATGGCAAATAATGTAATGCGAGGGATAAGAGTTTGTGATGGGTACTTGGTATGTCTTGACTTGTGGTAGATCTCCCCGGCAACGGCGCCAGAAATCCTTCTTGCTACCTCTTGAGCACTGCGTTGGTTTTCCCTTGAAGAGGAAAGGGTGATGCAGCAAAGTAGCGTAAGTATTTCCCTCAGTTTTTCAGAACCAAGGTATCAATCCAGTAGGAGACTACATGCAAGTCCCTCGTACCTACACAAACAAATAAGAACCTCGCAACTAACGCGATACAGGGGTTGTCAATCCCTTCAAGGTCGCTTACGAGAGTGAGATCTCATAGAGATAATAATAATAAGATAAATAATTTTGGTATTTTCATGATATAGATTGAAAGTAAATATTGCAAAATAAACGGTGCCAGAAATAGCTAGTTGACGGGATATTAATATAATAGAGAATAGACCCGGGGGCCATAGGTTTCACTAGTGGCTTCTCTCAAGATATCATAAGTATTACGGTGGGTGAACGAATTACTGTCGAGCAATTGATAGAAAAGTGCATAATATGAGAATATCTAGGCATGATCATGTATATAGGCATCATGTCTGTGACAAGTAGACTGAAACGATTCTTCATCTACTACTATTACTCCACACATCGACCGCTATCCAGCATGCATCTAGAGTATTAAGTTCATAAGAACAGAGTAATGCATTAAGCAAGATGATGATGTAGAGGGCTAAAATCAAGCAATATGATATAAACCCCATCTTTTTATCCTCGATGGCAACAATACAATATGTGCCTTGCTGCTCTTGCTATCACTAGGAAAGGACACCACAAGATTGAACCCAAATCTATGCACTTCTCCCATTGCAAGAAAGATCAATCTAGTAGGCCAAATTAAACTGATAATTCGAAGAGACTTCCAAAGATAACCAATCATACATAAAAGATTTCAGATAAGAATCAAATATTGTTCATAGATAAACTTTATCATAAACCCACAATTCATTGGATCTCGACAAACACGCCGCAAAAAGAGTTACATCAAATAGATCTCCAAGAAGATCGAGGAGAACTTTGTATTGAGATCCAAAGAGAGAGAAGAAGCCATGTAGCTAATAACTATGGACCCGAAGGTTTGAGGTAAACTACTCACACATCATCGGAGAGGCTATGGTGTTGATGTAGAATCCCTCCGTGATCGATTCCCCCTCCGGCGGAGCTACGGAAAAGGCCCCAAGGTGGGATCCCTTGGGTACAGAAGGCTGCGACGGTGGAAATAAGGTTTCGTGGTGCTCCTGGATGTGTTCGGGGTACATGGGTATATATAGGAGGAAGAAGTAGGTCGGTGGAGCCACGAGGGGCCCACGAGGGTGGGGGCGCCCAAGGGAGGCAGGCGCGCCTCCCTGCCTTGTGGCCTCCTCGTTGACTTCTTGACGTCCACTCCAAGTTCCCTGGATCACGTTTGTTCCAAAAATAACTCTCCCAAAGGTTTCATTCTGTTTGATATTCCTTTTCTGCGAAACACTAAAATAGGCAAAAAATAGAATTTTGCACTGGGCCTTGGGTTAGTAGGTTAGCCCCAAAAATAATATAAAAGTGTATAAATAAGCCAATTAACATCCAAAACAGATAATATAATAGCATGGAACAATCAAAAATTATAGATACGTTGGAGACGTATCAGGAGGCAGGTCGAGAAGGAGCCGCAAGCGACTGCAGCAGGCCTAGACTTCATCAACAACCTCCCCGATGATATGTTGATATTCATCATATCCCTCCTCCCAAACAAATATTGGGCGAGGACAGATGCCCTTTCCCGGCTGTGGCACCCCCTATGGCTCCTCACCCCTATCGACCTCCTCGACGTCCACGAGCTATGCCATGGCTATCGCCAAAGCTTGGATGCGTTCTCCCAGATCCTCGGTAGTCACCATGGCCCAATCAAAGGCCTTATCATGAGAAAATTCCATTCCAATAGCAAGGACCGAGCCAAGCTTGACGAGTGGTTCCGATGCCCCGCCATAGATCAGCTTGAGAAGCTCAGTTTTAATGATGGGCATATGCGCTTGTAGCCAACATCCGTGCTCTATTTCGTGCCCACACTGCGCCTCGCCAAGTTCTTGAACTGCCATCCCCCCTTAATGACGCGCCCGCTCTTTTCTACCATGACTGAAGCACCTCAAGCTCGTCACCGTCTGCATCCCAAAGGATGACATGGAGCGCCTGCTCCGCGGCTATACTGCTTTCGAGTTCCTTCGTCTTCAGGCGATGAATTGGTCGAGTACCTTGCACATCACCCCTAGGACTCTCCGGACTATTTTTGTGTTGTAGCGACCCGACCTCAAACGATCAAGTCTCTATGCTTCAGTGTCATCCCTGGATCGTTAATGCTGACACACACAGTACTCGAGGATTTATAACAGAGTAGCAATCACACACTTATTACATCGAATGTCTCAAAAGAGAACTTATTACAATAAATATGGCTTAAGGCCATCTAATATGATAACAACGGAAGGCTTGGAAGATAAAGTGAGTCCATCAACTCCAACGGCATAGCTGAGCTGCACGACAACGACCTAACGAACCTTACTCCTCCTCTGAAAGTCTGCAACATAATACGTTATAGCCCGAAAACGGGTCAACATATGGAATATGCTGTCAATGTAACACAGTAGAGCAAGAACAGAATAATGCTATCACTACATGCATATTTGGCGGTGGAAAGCTCTATGGTTAAAGTTTTGCAAAAAGCCAATTTTTCCCTACAACAAAGGAATAGATTTTATTTAACTATCATGGTAGTTGAAACATCATCGAGAAGGTTCCTCCAACTCAATCCCAATTAAAAGTAATTATCAACCCAACAATGTTAATTTTAGAGTGATGAGATACATATGATAATCCAAGTACTAGATACTCAAGATTTGTCCATAACCGGGGACACGGCTAACCATGATTAGTTTATACACTCTGCAGAGGTTTGCGCACTTTTCCCCACAAGACTCGTTCTCCTCTGTTGGATTTCTCGCACTACATGATGTTTGAGAAACGGATGACCGAGACACAGTCTTTCAGAAGCATTAATTCCTTACTCCGGGCAGACCATACCAACCTACATCCCTCTACTAGCTGATCCACCTCTTCAAGAGCTTCACACAACTTACTCAACTATGCTACAGCCCATAATAGTTTGTGGCTGCACACGGAAGTTTCTAGCATGAAATATCTCAGTTCCCTTTGAGCCTGGGTGGCGGACCATAGGATTATCACACGGGTACTCCGGGATATCCTAGGACAACACTGGATTCTCCAGGTGCCCAACAAACAGTCCACCCAGATATGTATTTAAGTTGCCACCTTAAGTTGAACCATTAATTAATAATCTCACATTTGTCATGGATTCACTCGCCCAAACCACGTCTACGAGCATAGCCTAGCAATATAAGCAATACGTAGAAGTAACTCCCAAGGGTTTGATAATAACAGGGCAATAGGTTCTACCTCATCAACTACTTCCCATCCCAGATGTTAAACACATCCTAATCATGCAATGTTTGAGGATTGGCTCTAATGCATAAAAATTGGGTATGAAAAGAGTATGATCAAAGTGTTACTTGCCTTGTTGATGATCCGCAAAACCTAGAGACTCGTAGTAGCACGCTTCACACTCCGGTTGTTCTATCGCAAACAAACAATAGCATGCATAAGCAATCAAGCAAAGAAGCACGGGTAAAACTCAAATAAGAAGATCTAACCAGAAAGTTCAACTTAAGAACTCCGGTTTGCAAAAAGAATCAAATCAAACGGAGAAACGAAACTCCAACTATGAAAGAAACAAGATTTGATTACAAATCTGGACCTAAGTCAAATTTTACAGTACCAAAATCTTGTTCAAGTTGATTAAATAGAAAGAGGGTTTCGAGACGAAGATCTAGGCGCTTGAATTGCCTGATTCCGATAAATGAGCTAAAAGATAAACTAAAACCAAACCGGATCAAAAATCGCGATCGGAAATAATCGCGGAAAATCCGAGAAAAAGAAAAACTGACGAACAGGCTAACGAACGAACGTTTGCTGTCTGCGGCTAACGAGTGAACATCGTTCGTTAAAACGAACGTACGGACGAACGTCTGCTTAATAAACTAAACCGGAATAAAATAAAATAAAACCAATCTATTCTAAAAAACCTAGGTTTTTTTAAAACGAATCGATTTTTCTCTCAAAACCGGCGGCGGCGAGGTGACTACCTTGGCGGGGCTCCGGCGAGGTTCGGATATCTCAGCGGGGTCCGGGTGGGGATGCGGGGCGGCGGGCGGTGCGGCGCGGCGCGGCGGCGGGGAGGTGCGGCGAGGCGCGACAGTGGTGCGGCGTGCGGCAGTGGGGCGCGGCAGGCGGTGGCAGTGCGGCGCTGCGACGGGCGGAGCGAGGCAGGCGGCGGGGTTGGTGGGTGGTGGTGCGGGGGCGGCGCTATAAAAGGAGGGGGGCTTGCTTGGGGGAGGGGGCAAGGCGGCGCGGGAGAGTCCCGGCCGGACTCGGCCTCGGGCGGCGGCGGCCTCCCGGTCTCCTGGAGGGAGACGAGGCGCGGGGAGGTGGGCCGGTTCGGCTGGGCTCCGGCCCAGTCACGCGCTGGAGGTTTTTTTAAATAATAATAATAATAATTTCGCCAAAACTTAAATAAATCCTAGAAAATAAAATAAAAATCTATAAATGACAAAACAAATTTTCATCGTCTAAATAAAATATTTAGAACAAGATGAACATTTTCTTGGCCCTAAAATGCAATTCAGAAAAATGTGCAATTTTTCTAATTCAAATAAAATAGCAATAAACTCTGAAAAAACAAATATCTGATTTTAATATCCCCCCAATATTTCACTTATTTTGGAGAAGTCATATTATCTCCTCTCATATATTTTAATATGAAATATTTCGGAGAGAAAAATAATTAAAACCAAAAATCATCGTTTCAATATTTGATAAAACTCAAATATGAAGACAGGTAAATCCCCAACTCTCTCCAAGGGTCCTTGAGTTGCTTAGGATTTCGAGGATCGCGAAACGAAATGCAACAAAATATGATATGCATGAATGTCTATGTATAACATTCCAAATTGAAAATTTGGGATGTTACAAACCTACCCCCCTTAACATGAATCTCGCCCTCGAGATTCGGGTTGGCTAGAAAATAGGTGTGGGTGGTGTTTGCGAAGATCATCCTGTCGTTCCTAGGTGACTTCATCCTCGGTATGGTGACTCCACTGAACTTTGCAAAACTTGATAACCTTGCTACGGGTGACTCCGCTGGCAGATTCAAGAATCCTAACAGGCTTCTCCTCATAGGTCAGATCACTGTCCAACTGAATCACCTCAAAGGGCACTGTATCTCTTAGCGGTATATCGGCCATCTCAGCATGACACTTCTTCAGCTGTGAAACATGAAACACATCGTGAACTCCTGACAGTCCTTCAGGTAACTCCAACTTGTAGGCACCTTCTCCCATACGCTCCAAAATTCGATACGGTCCTACAAATCTCGGGGCTAACTTTCCCTTAACTCCAAAAAGTTTCACTCCTCGCAGGGGTGACACTCGCAGATATGCTCTATCTCCAATTTCATAGGTTATTTCCTTGCGTTTCGAATATGCATAACTCTTCCGCCTGGACTGATCTATCTCAGATCAACTTAACCTTTTCTTCAGACTCGATCAAATCTGGTCCAAACAACTGTCGGTCTCCAACTTCATCCCACATCAACGGTGTTCTACACCTCCGTCCATACAGGGCTTCGAATGGCGCCATCTTCAAATTGGCTTGATAGCTATTGTTGTATAAGAACTCCACGTAGGGCAAATTGTCATCCCAACTAGATCCATAATCTAGCGCACAAGCTCTCAACATATCCTCCAGAATCTGGTTGACTCTATCGGTCTGTCCATCCGTCTATGGGTGGAATGTTGTACTGAACTCCAATCTTGTTCCCAAAGTCTGGTGCAGCTGATGCCAAAACTTTGAGGTAAACTGTGTTCCTCTATCTGATACAATTGTCTGCGGAACTCCATGCAGACATACGATCCTAGTCATGTATATCTTGGCCAACTTCGCACTTGTATAGGTGGTTTTCACTGGGATAAAGTGAGCCACTTTGGTCAAGCGATCAACTACTACCCATATAGAATCATATCCTGATTTGGTCCTGGGTAATCCGGTGATAAAATCCATGCCAAGTTTATCCCACATCCATTCAGGTATCGGCATAGGCTGTAAGAATCCTGCTGGCTTTTGATGCTCAGCCTTCACTCTTTGACATACATCACATACAGCTACATACTCGGCAATATCCTTCTTCATACCAGTCTACCAAAAACGTTCCTTCAAATCCAAATACATCTTGGTGTTTCCGGGGTGTATCGAGTATGGTGAGTCATGAGCCTCCCGAAGTATTAACTTACTGATCTTTGTGTTGTTGGGCACATAAACACGGTCCTCAAACCATAAGGTGTCGTGCTCATCCTCACGAAAACCTTTGGCCTTTCCTTTTCCCATTCTCTCCTTTATATCAGCAATCTCTTTGTCATCCTTCTGAGCTTCTCAAATATTTCCTAACAATATCGACTGAACTTCCATTGTTGCAACAAAACCTTCTAGGAATAATCTCCAATCAAAGTTCCCTGAGATCATCTGCTAACTCCTTTGGCAATTCCGTGCTCACTAGGGTATTAGCATAACTCTTCTGGCTCAAAGCGTCTGGTACGACATTGTCCTTGCCTGGATGATAGTGAAGCTTCATATCATAATCCTTTATAAGATCCAACCATCTCCTCTGCCTAAGGTTCAACTCCTTCTGTGTGAAAATGTACTTCAAACTCTTATGATCCGTGTACACATCATAACGGTTTCCAATAAGGTAATGTCTCCATGTCTTCAACGCATGCACTACTGCTGCTAACTCCAAATCATGCGTGGCATAATTCAATTCGTGTGGTTTTAGTTGTCGTGAGGCATACGAAACAACTCTTACGTCTTGCATAAGTACACTTCCAAGTCCTAGGCGAGAGGCATCCACTACAAAAAAAATACACTTCTGTGATGATACGTGTTTGTCACAGTAGGTCACATTTTTTGTCATGCATGTACATCCATGCCGATTTTATGACAGAATCAAGATAGTCATACATGTGCTGTCGTAGAAGTGTTCCATGACATTACCAAAATTATCATCACGGTAGTGTCCACTTCCATGACAATAAATCCCGCATCACAGAAGTGCTTTCGTCAAGGGTGACACACATGTGGCATCCACCGTAACGGGAACGCCGTTAAGCTATCGGGTCGGGTTTTGGATCCGATAACCCGTTAACAGCCCCGACCAATGGGGATTTTGAACGTGTAAAATCATCATTGGCTGTAGGAAACACGTGTCGGCTCATTGCTGGGACAGATGTCATCCACTCATTGGACAGAAGGCGCCTATGATACGTCGACATGTGGCACGACCCAACAGAGGCCCATTCCTATGAAAAGGCCAGCCCGTTTGACTTGGTCAAAAGGTGGCGGGCCGGCCCATGGAAAGCCTGTTAACGGCATGTTCGCATATAGCCCATTTACAGCCCGCTAACCCAAGGCCCTTTACGCCCTATTCGAAGTAGGCCCAGTAGCGTCATCTGGGCCATCCAATATGATTCCAACACGTTTTCACTTCTGGCTCATGTATGGCCCATGACGTTTTTCGGCCCATATGAGGCCCTATGTAACTCTTGGCCTATTAACGGCCCGTGGTGAAACTGGCCCATAATGAACAGTGTATCACTTTACACCCATTAACGACCCGTGGTGAAAATGGCCAGTAAAGAACTGTGTATCACTTTATACCCATTAACGGCCCGTTATTCCGTTGGGCCGTTTCCAGCCCATGTTATCTTTGGCCTTCTCAGAGCCCATTTATTCTTGGGGTATTTTCCAGCATTCTTTTACTTACGGCCCGTTACTGTCATTTTCTGCTTGTGGGCCAAATTCAGCCCGTGGTTACAGTCGGCCCGTTTGTGGTCCGTTAATACGTTGGGCCGTTTTCATAGTGTCATCAAATACGTCCTATTAACGATGGCCCGTTATGGTCGGCCCATGAACGGATGATTCCAACTCTAGCCCGTTTACGGCCAGAATGCAGTTTGTTTGGCCCATGTTTGGCCAATCGATCATACAGCCCGTATAAGGCCCATTGATGATATGACCCGTAGAAGGCCCATTATTTCTACGGCTCGTAGAAGGCCCACTGTTTCTACGGCCCGTAGAAGGCCCACTGTTTCTACGGCCCGTAGGAGGCCCAGTGTCACTACAGTAAATATTAGCACATGGTTATTGTGGCCTAGTTCTAAAAAATAGGTTATTGCAGCCACTAGCAAACCACAGAAAAAGAACTGCACTGACTACAAGCAAATAAATAAACAAGACAACAAGGAAATAAATAAGCAAGCAACTTACACTGGGCTATCACGGCTATTACACATATTACATCCACTGGGCATCAAAGTTCGCCACCAGTGCAAATATAGGGAACACAACAGCATATAAACGCCGTAGCAAAACAAGTCCAGAACTGAAACCACTTCAAAAGAGCTCAAGAAACAATATCCTGGGTACCCATAATGCTGGCAAGATGCTTAGCAAGCTTATTAACTTTCTCTTGTTTGGCGCTTAAGTCCTCCAGCGCTTGCTGTTGCACTAGAAAGTATGCATCTGAATTCTGCAGGGATTTCCTGAGTCCTTCGGCTTCCTGTCGCATAACATCTGATTGATGTCTTTCAACTTGAAGTTGAGACTCAAGAAGCCGAACTAATTCAGGCAACGAGTTCGAAGAGCTGGTGTCAGCAGTGGTAGCTAGTAACTCGAACACTACATCAAGACAGGACTTTGGGGTTGTCTCAGTGTCTTCAATATAGTTTTTATCAGCTTTCTTGGAGACCAACAGGGATGTCTCACTATCTTGAACCTTATCTGCATTACTTCCTTTACCACTGCATAGCAGGGTACTCTTCTCCAATATTTTACCCGCGTTCTAAAAGAGAGACAAACAAACACATCTTAGGTTTACAATGTAGTATATGAAACTCATTTTGGTAAACCAGTTCAGTAGTAAGGTGGACATGATAACAGCATGAAACAAACATATATCTATGTAGTATGGTCACTGCATGGTCTATATCATTCTAATTTATGTTGCCAAATCAAGATAGATACAGTTCGAATCATATCTATTTAAGACAAAGCAGCATAGACAGAATATAAGTGTGGGAAACTACACGACAATAACAACACCTGTAATGTGCATGGCATGAGAACATAACTGTTTATTCAATTGAAACAGAAATCAACATAGAGCAAGTTACAATAGCAAACAGCCAAACACGTTGAAGAAACAGGTTTAAAACATACCTGTTGCGCCATTGGAGTTTCAATTGCATCCTTCAAATTTGAAATTAGTTGGTATCAGTAAATACAGTGATGCAAGAGCAAAGTAGTATGAACCATAGCTATGGAACCTGACCTGAGAACAATTCTTCTTTTGCTTTAAGCGTTGACTTCAGGTTCGGAGTGGTGGTCCTCATGATTTGGGCACTGCAGTTGCCTTACTAACTGCTCGTGTTTGGGTGCTCTGTGGTGGAGACGGTGCTGTGTCAACAGGAATTGGGTGTCTATCTGCTGGGGTTGGGGTTAGAAGGGGTGTAGCTGGTTCTCTATCCAACTGGGTAGCGATACAATCTGCATGACTATAGGTTATGTGTGGTGGGGCTGGTTCTTGGTCAAGTACAACCGTGGTTCTATCTGCATCGACAGGTAGCACGATCTTTTCTGAAGACCGTTTTTTACTCCCACAGATACTGCCATCACTCCCTCCAATTGAAATGGCTGATAAACAAGAAAAGTAATTGAATGTACAGACATTGTAAGATAGACAGGTGCAATGGATAGTAGGGAAGAAAACAGGGCATGAAATAATTCACATTTATGTTGTCTAAGCAAACAGAATAGCAGGACATAATTTCACATATATGATGGCTAATTAAACAGGATAGCATGACACAATTTCACATGTATGATGGCTAACTAAACAGGATAGAATGACATACTTCAAAATATGATGACTATGTAAACAGGATGACATGATATAAGTATACGATGTGTCTATTAAAGTGGTTGGCATGCCATAAATCACAAACATGCCATCGATGGAAACATGATGGCATGATATAATTCACGGATAGAATGACATAATTTAAAATATGATGACTATGTAAACAGGATGAGATGATATAACTATATTATGTCTTTAGAAAATGGGTTGGCATGCCATAATTCAGATACATGTTGTCTATGTAAACATCATGGCATGACATAATTCAAATATATGATTTATATACTAAAGAAGTGAGCAGAGGGCAATCGCATATATGATGTGTCAACTAAGGAGACAACATTCAATATTGTGTATATGATGTAAAAACTAAGCATTGCAATACAACACATGCATTATATGAGTAATATAACCCTGCCAAGTTTGAGCATACACCTCAGCGGGATAATAGGACTGGTCATCTGCCTCTGAATCCTCCTCTGAAGAGCTATTTGTAACCAAAAAGATATCTGCTTCAGCAGGTAGCATTTTTTGCTCTGAAGACCTTGTTTTCACTCCAGATTTCTCCATCACCAATTCAAATGGCTGATGCACAGGAAGAGCAGTTGAATATACAAACATTGTCGACAAAAGCAATGATAAATACAAAAAAAGGACGGCATGATATAATTCACATATATGACACTTGCCTAAACAGCATGGCATTGCATAATTCACATACATAATGCCTTGCAACAAGATAACATTGCATAATTCACATATATAATGTCTTGCAACAAGATGGCATTGCATAATTCACATATATGGTAATTAGACACTAAGCAGGTGGCATTCACACAAAGCATGTCTAAACTAAGCAAATGACATAGCAATCAATATACCATACGCACGATATGAGCAACATAACCCTGCCAAGTTAGGGCATGCACCTCGGGGGGGGGGATATGACTGGTCATCTGTCTCTGAATCCTCCTCCGAGGAGCTATCGGTAACCAGCAAGACATGCGCTTCGTCAGATAGCATTGTCTGCTCCGAAGACCTTGTTTCCACTCCAGATTTTTCCATGACCATGCCGAATGGCTGATGCACAGGAAGAGTAATTGAATGTACTAAAATTGTTGACAAATTTAACACGTAATAAAAAAATGATGGCATGATATAATTCACATATAAGATGACTGGCTAACCAGGGTGGCATTGCAAAATTCACATATTATGCCTTGCTAGACAAGATGGCATTGCATGATTCACATATTCGATAAAGAAACTAAACAGATGGCATTGACACAAAGCATGTCTAAACTAAGAAGATGACATCTTTAATGTATACAGTAAGCAATGCAAGGCACCATATGCATGATATTACCAACATCAGCATGCCAAGTTAGAGCGAAGACCTCATGGGGTAAATAGGAGTGGTCTTCTCCTTCTGAATCCCCCTTAGAACAGTTATCTTCCTCTTGATTATGATCTGAAATGGGTGGATTGTGGGGCTGCCTTTGTGCCCACCATGGAATGACGTCTGCATGAAATTTTATTGCCACGCAAGGCTCGTCTCTTTTGCTCTACATGATCAGTTCCATTGTGTACAATAACTGGCATGCATAGGAATAAAACATAGTGAGATTATGTAAGGAGTGCATGCACAAATCCAGGGTGATGGTAGCAAACTATGGATAGACCCAACACCAATGATATCAGGCAGATAATAACTTTAGTTAAAAAATACAGATAATGGCTCCTTTAATGTGTGTTTGCACCCAACATGAAACTCATAGTAGACACCGGAGATTAACTAGATAGTAGACAGATAGTACTGATTGCTGCCCCAATATGTACCCCACAACCATTTAAAAACTCAAGTTTCAGCATTACTTTGGACCTGACTCAGAGTCTAATAGGTGAACACGACGATAATGTAGCATGTCATCATATTAAGCAACGCATAACATAAGCAGACACGGAAGAGTGCGACCTCTCTTGCGGACCCGTGTAGTCCTCAAGGTCATCTGCTCAGTTGATGATGGTAATGCAGTTGCCGTGGCTGCCGGCAGCGGGGAAGAAGATCTGAGGCGGCGAAAGACAGTCTGGAGAGCGGATCCCTGCTGTGGTGAACCCTTTCGTCATTGGAGCAGCTGAGTTGGGATGGAACACAGTGCCGCAGGAGCAGGACAAACCACACAAGGTTTTCTTTGACACATATCTGTAACAGAAGTAATTGAGTAAGGGCTGGTTTGAATTTGAGGATTCCAACAATGCAGGGATAGGAAATAGACAGGAATAGGATAGGAATGCACGTGCAAAATAGAGAATTTAAAAACAAAGGTTTTCTACCAATACGGGTGTTTGATTCACAACAATTGGAAGATCACAAGATGCAAAAAAGCATGGTGATATTAAGTCAAACCACAAGAAAATGTACGGTTATAATGCTATTATGCTACTATCTCTTAGTCTTGTGCTTGATGAATAGGAATATGAAAAGGAGGAAAAGTGGAAATTAGAATTCCTACGGTTTTTCTTTCAAGGAGACACTAAAGGAACAAATCCTACAGTTTTCCTTTGCTCCATTCCTTTGCACCAAATTCATGAAAAGTGGTACCATAGGAAACTTTCCAATTCCGATGTTTTTCATTCACTTTTCGTTTCAAGCACTGGCGATTCTAGTAGGCAGGCTTGAGCAAGGAAAATCCTACACTGAAAAAATGTTTTTGTGCTACTTCTATTACTTTGGACCCAGGCCGCTGCCATACTAGCTCAACTCCCAGGCCCATCGATAAATGCACATCTCAAACATGCAGAGATAAATAATGATGGCGTTCAAGAGAGTCCATCACGGATAGCTAAGTTGCCTGGTACCTCACTGCTTGTCATATAGTAGGATAAAATAATCGTATTTCCCGTTACTACGAGTGCTCAATGGACAATATATATATAACATGTAGAGTAAAAAAGAGATGCAACAAGTGTACAACCTCTTTGGCGAAGCCATGTCGATCTCAGCGTGATTGGGTTGGCCGGTGAGGATGCTCTGGCTGACTTGGCTGTCGGAGGAGGGGAAGAAGATCTTAGGCATCTAGAGATCGAGCCCGAGGTACTGCTCCGCTGTGATGGAGGGTTTCGTCGTTGGAGCAGCTCCGGTGAGTTGTACGACGCCGAGGCTAAAGTAGGACCAGAGAGACAACGAACAACGTTAACCTGAGTGGAATTCTAGTAGCATCTCCAATACATGACGTAAAATACATAACCACAAAGTGCTAGATGTAAAATACATCAACCGCTCATCTCTGAACTTAACTGTCGAACTTGAATTTAAGTGTCAAAACTGAACTTAACTGTCGAAACCGAGCTTAACTGTCGAAACTGAATTTTGCTGTCGAAACTGAATTTTGCTGTTGAAACTGAACGCACTAGCAAGGTGAGGCTACACGTCGGTCGACTGACTTTCTCATCTCTGGTCAGTCGATTTTGCAGTCTTTGGATACAAAATCAAGGGCCTGCGGTTCATCTTCAACCTCCACCCCCCTGAGCTGCCAGCCACCACCGGCCAAACAGCAGCCCCCCGCCGCCCGCGGCCGGTGGTGCGCCGCCCCGCCCGCCCCGAAAACACTCCCCACCGCCGGTCCGCTGCCGCCCCGGCCATCCCTCTAGGCCCCCCGTGCCGAGCTTTTTCTCCGGCGATCCCCATGCCACCGCTCCGCCAACGCCCCGCCACCGCAAGCGACCACCCCCCCATCCTGAACCCTAAGATAGATAGTGGGGTACCTCTCCGGTGAGCCCCCCTCCCCATTGCGGCTGGTTCTTCCTTCACTCTGGCGAGCCCCCCCCCCCACCCCTGAAAATCGACTGGCCCAAAAGTCGATTCAGTCGACTAAAGTGTAGCTAAATCGGAGCAGCATTGCAAGCAAGAGCAAGAGCGAGAGCAGCAGGGCGAGCAAGAGCAATAGCAAGAGCAGACCAGGCAGGGGACCGAGAGCGAGAGTAGAGCAGCAGCGCGAGCGAGAGCTAAAGCAGCAGCAGCTCCTACTGATGTGGACGTTGCCGTCAAGGGAGCGACGCCGTGGAGGAAGTGGCCGGCGACACCGTCGTGGATGGAGCCGTGTCGTGTCGGCTCGGGACCGAGCACCGGCAGCACCGTGAGATCGAATCAAGAAGAAAATGCGGCGATTAGTGTACAACCTCTTTGGTGGCGCCGATTAGGCCGCATCTTCATCCGAGGAAATGGTGATGATGATGATCTTCCGGTGGTGCAGGTGAAGACGGTTGTGTGGGAATGGAGGTGGCGCAAACGACGAGGGGAACGTCGGGGCAGCTCCTTGGAGGTGGAGGACGGGATGGCTGAACCAGCGGGACGATGAGATCGATGACGGATCCTCATCCGGTACGGTGGATGAGGGACATTGAGGTGTTGCTGTGGACGACGTCGTTGGGGAAGAGGCTGTGGCTGGGTGGCGGACGGAGCAGGGTGTGGGGTTTCATCGCGGGTTTTCTCGGCCTCGGTGTAAGAATGGGTGGGCGGATGGCATGGCAGTGGGGAACCATGGCTTAGATACGCGCTTGTCCGAAATGTGAGGTATGTTACGAAAGTACCCCCACCGATTTGAGGCGGTTGTTTCGGTTCAGGGGTACCACGGGCATTTCGCGTGTCGGGATTTCACAGGAGGTGGGAGTTTTCACGCGCGTTTTAATTTCAGAATAGCAAGGCGCGGGTTGAGATGGAGGGAGTTGTCGGAGCACAACGAGACAAAGGTATATCTTAAATATTTCGGGCTAACAAGGCGCGGGTTGAAGAGGCGGGAGTTTCGCAGCACGATAGACAGAGATGCTAGCTTGAATTTTCGGCATAACAAGGCGCGGCTTGAAATTTCGGAAGAACAAGCTTAACGTGTACCCAAAAAAAGACAATTTGCACCTCAACACGCACAACACACACACAAACACCATTTAGACTAGAGTAAGGTACACGTGCATTGCACACATGAGATTTGGCAACCAAATTCTGAATAAATACCACATTATAGCATGCAAGCTTTGAGTCATATATGCATGATGTAGATGTTCGTTTAATTCTTATAGTTCATTTCATTCAAAATCATCTAGTTTTGATAAGAAAGCTAATCTATTTTAAGATTCATGGAATTGTGCGTCGTAAGACATAAAGTAAAAACAAATAATGGCAAATCATGTAGAAAAACAGTTGGGCAATTCTGATACGGAAGATTCTAGAATAAATAAGAAGTGCTTGTGTTTTGATGTTTGTGCATTATGCTTAAGTTCAACCATGGAGTCTTCTAGATTATACATGTGGCGAAATCTGGTGGAATCTAGATGATATCCAACGGCCAGTAGAGCTCAAATTTGCCATCTTTGGACCATCGGATTCGCCTCATCCAACGACCATCTTTCAAAGTTAAAGTTACCCGCACACAATATAAAAAATATAATATAATATATATATATATATAGGGGTATAGATATAGATATGTGATGCGAAAACTGCCCATCATCTCCAATTTGAATAGTGTGTCCATGCACGGATGCGACGTGGCCAAATGATGTCTGCCATCGGTATCTCAAATTCAAATCAGTCTGACCTTGTTCAATGTGTATACATTACAACATGCTCGTTTCCAAACCACACCGCGCAGATCTCCGTTATATTCATGCATGCATGGGTTTCAAACATCATGATCTCTTATTCAAATATTTGAATTCAACTTTACATTGATTATGACCTCACCTATTCTTTTACACCCACACAGTAGTCTTTTCTTTATAATTGTACCACTAACTTTCTCTCATGCATGCATGCACACACACTACCAGTCGGCATTATCCATCGCACGCATGCAATCTTTTTCTTCAGGTCGGTCTCCCATGAAGGCACACACCCACACACATCCCCTCTCCATCATATCGGGCATTCTTTATCTCTCATGCGTGCATGCGCAATGATCGATGTTCCTCTATGTATGTGTGTATATAGCTAGGTCTTTCATAGTTTTCCACACAAGCCAATCAATCGATATATCTAGTGAGGTCTCACCCTCTTTCCCACGTCCACATCGATCAATCTATACCTCTCTATATAGGATTAACATATATAGCTAATACACCCACATTAATTATATATCCAACGTCCCCCTCTCATCATCCATGCCTTCCGCTTCATCTCTCAGACGCGTGCACAATGGTGAAGACAGGGGCAGTAAGGGCCCTGCCCCTCCCCCCTAACATCACTATATATCGAGGCTAATATGAATGTGATCATTAGACAATTGCTGCTAAAAATGGTTTAAGTTCATGAATTGACCCTCCTCGTAAAGGATTAGCAATGCTTGGCCCCCTAGCTCATTTATTTTTCATGGCTCCGCCACTGCGCGCAACAGCGCACGTGTTCGCCCCCTCTCTCTAATCGATCTCGCACTTGCGCATTCCTTCATAGTCTCCCTCCACTCGGCCCCTCACACCATCTTCTAGCCCCCCACCGGATTTTGCCACATGTACAATCTAGCAGACTCCATGGTTGAACTTAAGTATAATGCACAAACCTCAAAACAACAGTGGTTCTCTTTTGTTCTAGAATCTTCCGTATCATAACTGCCCAAACTTTTTTTCTAGTTGAATTGCCATTATTTGTTTTTACTTTATGCTTTACAATGCACAATTCCATGAATCATAAAATAGATTAAGGGCCTCTTTGATTCAAAGGATTCTCAAAGGAATTTTGGAGGATTCTAATCATTAGGAATTTTTCCTATCTTGGTTGTTTGATTCGTAGGATTGTAAACCATAGGAATTTTTCCATATGATTCATTTGCATTAGATTTCATAGGAAACATCCCATCCACTCAAACCTCTTTGAAAGAATTCTGCATTTTTTCTATGCACAATCAAACACTCGTACAATCCTGTAGGATTCAAGACGACATTCCACTATAATCCCATGTTTTTCCTATTCCCGCGTTCTTGGCTTTTTTATAAAAACTAATTGATTTTCAATGAGATGAAATATAAGAATTAAACGAAAGGCTACATCAGGCATATATGACTCAGAGCTTACATGCTACAGTGTGGTATTTATTCATAATTTGGTTGCAAAATCTGATGCGTGCAATGCACGTGTACCTTACTAGTACTTCGAGTATGTGCAAAACACGTAAATTAGAATACCAATGGCATGCTACACAGTGTCTCTCTTACAGTTCATGAAGCCACATGGCACATGTGGAGGCGTTGTCGCGACCTCCTTGCGTGGATTGATCATAGTGACATGCTATTGGTTCCAGAAGAATGTACTCGTCCTCCCTGAGACATACTGGTGGTACATGCACGAAGCAAAGATGCGCTCGCATGCCACGCACGCACTCATTGCCTCGCACGCACACGCGGGTACATGGGCGAACGCAATTTGTACCAAGATCCACCCCATGTGATAATTTGACGCGTGTAAAGTCATTCACTTCACTGATGGTCAATTAATACAGCACATGCAAATTGAGTGGACGTGAGGGCGGAAGAAAGACATTATTACCCCACTGCGCGCATGCGAGTAGTTAAATGGTGGGTTGCTAGTAGTACTTCCATTGGTCTCCTTCGTATTTTGTGCCAATTTTTGACAGTAACATAATATTTACGCATTTGAGCAGTGTAGTACTTGAAATTTATGTTTCGCTAAACTTATCGGGAGCCGTTTCGGGCCTCAAAACCAAAACCATCAATTAATCTTTACCTTGTTCCCATCACATTCGAAAGCCTGCTCACACCTACTAGTACGTACCAAACCTGAATGTGTTCCCACTATGCAGGTATTAGTACTAGTGCTAGTACTTAGGTTATAAAAAGGGGAACTACCTAACCAAAAATTACTCTACCTTTCCTCCTCATAAGTGCTTCTTCTTCGTCCGTCGTTGCCATGGCCGGTGAGCAGAGCTCTAGGTCGAGAACTACTCATAACAAGGGAGCGGCAATCAAGGCTGCGGAAAAAAAAGAGGTCTCGCCGCCACGCAGAGACCTCGAAAGATCTCTCATGGGCAGGCGATGGCTCCCAGGAGCGCCCTAGCCGCGGAGGCGAACATGCCGAGCCGGCGGAGCTGGAGTCGTTATCCCTCGACGGCATGCCCGATCAGCTCAATAAGCACATAAATAAGTAGAAGGAGTTCATCCAAGGCTTGATGGAGTTGCTGAAGGAGAGCCTCGACCACATACCTGCTGAGCTCAATCAACAGGGGGAGTTGACCGCCGGCTTGGTGATGCTGCTAAAGAAGAGCATTGCCTCGGAGAAGAAGGCAACCGACGAAATCCTGCAACTTCAGGAGGACAAGGCGAAGCTTTGCCACGAGATCGACCTGTTGAAGGAGAAGAACGCCGGCTGGAAGAAGCTGCATGAGAATAGTAGTTCCTCGATGAAGATGTTGCAGGCCCTCGTCATGGAATAGAAGGAGGAGTTGGCGAAGCTCCGCATCGAGTACCCGGCTGCTGTCAAGGTACGTAATGCGGCCGTGGAACAGATGATGAAGGCTCGCGTCAAGAAATCCCGCGTCATGGACAGAATGAAGAAGATGGCGGAGGAGACGCGCAAGGAGATGGAGGTCATGGAGGAGATGAAGAAGCAGTTACGACTCCACGGCGAATTAGATCATTTGGGGTGATAATCTTCCTTCTTCTTTTGCTCCTGTGTTTCATCTTTTGCTTCAGGTGTTTCACCGCAGGTGTCACATTCTCTGCGAGGCATGGATAGAACAATGGTTTTTTTGAGGGAATGAATAGAACAATGCTAACAATGAGATGACTAGCAAATTAGATCATTTTTATCGCCATATGGCACTGGGCTGCCGTGTTTCGTGCTCCTCCGTCGCAGTACTACTCCAGTGGAAAACTTGAGTATACCGCACAGTTCTTTGCTCCTCCTCGATCAGGTCGTCAGCGCATTTATACGAGCAGTCAAATCACAAGGCCCCGCCTTCCAGCAGTAATGAGCCGTCAAATCACAAAGGCCATCGCCTCTCGTGAAACCGACCAAGCTAGACTGCCTCGCCCTCTAGCCTTTTTAAAAAATGTATACTTTTGTACATCAGTAGTATCGATGGATTGCACCATGGAGCAAAACTTGAAATTAAAAGAAAGGTGGTACATATAGAGAGCACTCGTCGCCAAATTATGCATATAGTACTATTAAAAAGGCTAGTCACAATAATGGTGTCCAGCACAACCCACCCCTCAAATAAAACTAAGAGGGTGCTTGGATACGTTTTAGTCTCATGACTAAAAGTAGTGGGACTAAAACATGCTAGCCTCACCCATGCTTGGATCCAAATACTAAAAAGGCTAAAATCAAGTTAATGAGCATTTATTATCCTCCAAACCCTCCAATCCAGAACTCTCCTGTGTTAAAGGAGAGGAGTTAAATAAGTAGAGAGAGGACTAATCCACATTTTAGTAGGGGTACCCCTGACTAAAAAAATTTAGTCTCAAGACTAGTTTTAGCCCCTCTTTAGTCAGGGGTGCTTGGAACTTTAGCCTCTTAAAGAGACTATTTTTAGTCAGACTAAAATAAGTCCCTTGGATCCAAGCACCCTCTAAGCATCCTGGAATTCTTTGAGAAAACTAAGCACCCTAAAATTCTTTGACAACTAAACTGCTGGCTATATGATGTTGGCCATATATATTGTACGTATATAATGTGAAGAAACGAGTGGTACTACTATACCAACTAAAAGATGAAATGTAAGAAATACTAGTATGTACGTACTGAAGAGTTAAAGTAATGAGAAGAAACATAACATAGTTCTGCTGGGGGCTCAGCACAACACACCCCTCAAATTAAATTAAGCACACCTGAAGTTAAACTTTGCAACTATTTCGGTAGACATTGCATTAGAACCACCATGAGCAACGACACTGCCACCTTACTCGGAGTCCTCGTCCACGTCCTCGACTTCGTCCTTGTCACTCTTCCTCTTGGCCGATACTTCTTTGCTTGAACCACACACTTGGCTGTTGCTCTTCATCCAACCCTTGTAGATATTGAAGCAAAGGTAGCCATCCATTGCAGCATAGTGGATGTGGTCTATATCTAGTACATTCCGCTGCCATGCATGACGATGAAACGTGTATGGAGGTTTCTCCGATTTACCGTACGAAGGATGAACCATGGCTCCTGCCAGGGTCAGCATTGAAGGCTAACGAGAGGACACCAGTCGATTCTTCTGGAGGTCGAAGGGGTTGCCTACAACGAGACCTATCCGACGCAGGACATCCCTATCGTTCTTAAAGTCTATAGTAACAAATTTCACTGTTTTGTCCTTGAGGAAGTTCTTAAAATCCTGGCACTCAACGTTGGCATGGCATATGTGGTAGACCAAGAAAACGTTATGTATGCAAACGTGGATCATGGCGGGCTTCTTCCTCTCTTCGTCCTTTAGATCTTTCTCTGGTCCCAGGAGCCAGCCTCTACTACATGGCATATGTGGTAGACGCATATGTGGAGGAAAGAGAGGCAAGGAAAAAGTGGACAAGTGGGCTCTCATGCAAGAGCCAGCCTCTACTACATGGTGGAGCATTGGGAGAGGCACCTGTATGGAGGTGGTCAGGAATCAGGAGACTCACGCTCGTCGTAGCACCGCAGTTAAAATGATAATGGCAAGTCAAATCACAGGGTCCCACCTATCCAGCAGTAACCCGCTGTCAAATCACACAGCCCTACGTTTGCAGCAGCCTACTCCCTCGTCTTCTCGCGTCTCTGTTGAACCGACTAGGTGGAACTGCCCCGCCGCCTACCGCGCAGGAAAAGCCCCGCCCTCAACTTTTAAATAGTATACAGTATACTAATTTTGTATCCATGGATTGCGCCCACGCCATGGAGCAAAGCGTCTAGAAAACAGAGGAGAGGCGGTGGTCTTGCAATAGAGAAGAGGGAGAGGTGATACGGTGGTTTTGGAATGGAGATGATGGAGAGGAGAGGAGGTGGTTTTGCAATGGAGAAGATCAGAAGAGGGAGAGGCGAGACGGTGGTTTTGGAATGGAGATAATGGAGAGGAAAGGAGGTGGTTTTGCAATGGGGAAGAGGGAGAGGAGCGTGCGGCAGCGATTTAGGATTGGACGAGAGGGCCGGCGCTCTGTGACTGGATCAAAATCAAAATCAATTTACCCTTCAATTAAGAAAGTGACCCCACATTAACTAGTCTCCCTTTTATTCTGGGTCATAATTGACCATGATTTTCGCACATAAAATATATGTTATACGTTGAAAAAATAATGTAATTTGAAAGTACATTCAGATACGAACCAAATGATACAATTTTTGGTGACATGCATCCACATTTTGCTTGTCAAATACAGTACGTGGTCAAACTTTGACCCAAAATACGCAAAACAAAAAAAAACTTCCAAGACCAGCGCCGCTCTTCCGCTCTTCTCCTCTTAAACCACCGCCGCTCCTCTCCTGTTCCAATCTAAATGCAGCGCCGCTCCTCTCCTCTTCCATTTCAAAACCACCGCCCCTCCTCTCCTGTTCCAGTCCAAAACCAGCGTCACTCCTCTCCCATTCTAATCCAAAACCAGTGTTGCTCCTCTCCTCTTCCATTCAAAAACCACCGCGGGCGAGTGAAGGTGCTGTGGAGAAGTAGATCGATGGAGGAGTACAACCGATACGTGAGGATCGCAGACGGCGACCCTGTGAAGCTAGCTAGGATGTTGGAGATACAGTCTTGGTTTGACAACAAGGACCAACTAGCGGCGACGGCGACATCCATGGCCAAATATCTGCAACAGAGCAAAAAGGCGGCGATACTCCCGGAGGGAGTCGCGTCGGAGTACATAGAGCTGCTCCTCTGGGCCATGGAGCAAACAGATTCACCGAATCTAATCGTGAGGGAGAGGTGGTGGGAGTATCGATCCCAGATGGAGCATCCACCAGAGATTGAAGGATAGATCATCTACAAGGTGTCGTTTGTGAGGGTGTCCTGCCAGAGCGAGCCGGTGGAGTCTTCGTCGACCGAACCCAACTGCAAGAGGAGAAAAGCAGTTGGCCCGATGACGCTTCCCCGCCATCGTCTCCCTCGCCGTTCACATTGTCTCACGGGGTGGCTTTCTGCCACTGAGGAATAGGAGGGGTGAGGGATTCCTGGATTAGGGGGTCTCCGGACAGCCGGACTATCTCCATTGGCCAGATTGTTAGACTATGAAGATACAAGATTGAAGACTTCGTCTCGTGTCCGGATGGGACTCTACTTGGCATGGAAGGCAAGCTAGGCAATACGGATATGGATATCTCCTCCTTTGTAACCGACCTTATGTAACCCTAACCCTCTCCGGTGTCTATATAAACCGAAGGGTTTTAGTCCGTAGGACAACAACCATAACATACAATCATACCATAGGCTAGCTTTTAGGGTTTAGCCTCCTCGATCTCGTGGTAGATCTACTCTTGTACTACCCATATCATCAAATCAAGAAGGACGTAGGGTTTTACCTCCATCAAGAGGGCCCGAACCTGGGTAAAACATCGTGTCACCTGCCTCCTGTTACCATCCGGCCTAGACGCACAGTTCGGGACCCCCTACCCGAGATCCGCCGGTTTTGACACCGACATTGGTTCTTTCATTGAGAGTTCCTCTGTGACGTCGCCGTTAGGCTTAATGGCTCCTACTATCATCGATAGCGATGCGATCCAGGGTGAGACTTTTCTCCACGGACAGATCTTCGTATTCGGCGGCTTTGCACTGCGGGCTAATTCGCTTGGCCATCTGGAGCAGATGGAAAGCTATGCCCCTGGCCATCAGGTCAGGTTTGGAAGTTTGAACTACACGGCCGACATCCGCGGAGACTTGATCTTCGATGGATTCGAGCCACAGCCGGGCGCGCCGCACTGTCACGATGGGTATGACCTAGCTCTGCCACCGAACAATACCCCAGAGGCCGCGCCCGCGTCAGCTCCGACCCTTAGCCTGGAGCCCACTGCGCCAATCGAGGACGGGTGGTTAGACACCACCTCAGGGGCTGCAGTCTCAACGGCGATCGAGCCGAACACCAGCCTAACCCTTTGCGCAGCCCGTGACTCCAAGGTGCCGGACTCTTTTCCGGACTCCGAACCATCTGCGCCCCTGCCAATCGAATCCGATTGGGCGCCGATCATGGAATTCACCGCCGCGGATATCTTTCAGCACTCGCCCTTCGGCGACATTATGAATTCACAAAGGTCTCTCTCTTTGTCAGGAGGGCCCTAGCCGGACTATGGCCACCAGGATTGGGATGCGGACGATGAAGAAATTCGACGCCCACCCACCACCCACTTCATAGCCACTGTCGATGATTTAACCGACATGCTCGACTTCGACTCCGAAGACATCGACGGTATGGATGACGATGTAGGAGACGAACATGAACCAGTGCCTATAGGGCACTGGAAAGCCACCTCATCATATGACATATACATGGTGGATACACCCAACGAAGGCAATGGCGGCGAGATAGCGGAGGATGATCCCTCCAAGAAGCAACCCAAGCGCCGATGTCAGCGGCGCCGCTCTAAGTCCCGCCAAAGCAAAAGTGGTGATACTGGCACAGGAGATAATAACACTCCGGATAGTGCCGAAGACAACAACAATCCCCTCCAGCAAGATTTAGAGCAGGAGGATGAAGGAGCCAGCTCTCCTGAGAGAGCGGCAGACGGAGAGGAGGAGGATGAAAATTACATCCTCCCCTCCGAAGATGAGGCAAGCCTCGACGACGATGAATTCGCCGTACCAGAGGATCCTGTCGAACAAGAGCGCTTCAAGCGCCGGCTTATGGCCACGGCAAATAGCCTGAAGAAAAAGCACCAACAGCTTCAAGCTGATCAAGATCTGCTAGCTGACAGATGGACTGAAGTCCTCGCGGCTGAGGAATATAAACTCGAGCGCCCCTCCAAGAATTACCCAAAGTGCAGGCTACTACCTTGACTATAGGAAGAAGCGTATGATACGGCTGATCGGCCACCTCGTGGCCGCGATAGACAGGCATTCCAGCCAAAAGCTCAGCCTCCACCCCGACGCCATTCAAATAAAAAGGCATGGGGAGATACGCCAGACCTGCGAGACATATTGGAGGACAAAGCAAAGCATGCAATATCGATCTATGGATCACGACGGTGCACCACTCTGCGAGACGATAAACGTCACGCCGGATACAGTAAAAGCAAATCCGGCCGGGCCGAACACAGCGGGCAAGACCCATTCGAGCTGCGCCGCGACATAGCCCAATACAGAGGCGCTGCACACCACTTATGCTTCATAGACGAAGTAATGGAACATCAATTCCCAGAAGGTTTCAAACCTGTAAATATTGAATCATACGACGGCACAACAGATCCCGCAGTATGGATTGAGGATTTCCTCCTCCACATCCACATGGCCCGCGGTGATGACTTACATGCCATCAAATACCTCCCACTAAAGCTCAAAGGACCAGCGCGGCATTGGCTTAACAGCTTGCCAGCGGACTCCATTAGTTGTTGGGAAGATCAGGAAGCCGCATTCCTCGACAACTTTCAGGGCACTTATGTGCAACCACCAGACGCCGATGATTTGAGCCACATAATTCAGCAGCCAGAAGAGTCGGCCAGGAAATTCTGGACTCGTTCCTTACAAAGAAAAATCAAATCGTCGACTCTCCGGATGCGGAGGCCTTAGCGGCTTTCAAGCACAACATCCGAGACGAGTGGCTAGCCCGGCACCTTGGTCAGGAAAAGCCGAAATCTATGGCAGCTCTCACGACGCTCATGACCCACTTTTGTGCGGGAGAAGACAGCTGGCTGGCTCGCAGTAATAACATATCAAAGAACCATGGTACCTCAGATACCAAGGACGGCAATAGCAGGTCACATTGCAACAAACATAAGCGGTGCATTAACAGCAAAAATACTGAGGATACGGCAGTCAATGCCGGATTCGAAGGCTCTAAACCCGGTCAGCGGAAAAAGCCATTCAAACAAAGTACACCGGGTCCATCCAGCTTGGACCGTATACTCGATCGCTCGTGTCAAATACACAGCACCCTAGACAAGCCAGCCAATCACACCAACAGGGATTGTTGGGTGTTCAAGCAGGCCAGCAAGTTAATTGCCAAAAACAAGGACAAGGGGCCGCATAGCGACGACGAGGAGGAGCCTCGGCAGCCGCACACTGGAGGACAGAAGAGATTTCCCCCGCAAGTGCGGACGGTGAACATGATATACGCAACCCACATCCCCAGGAGGGAGTGGAAGCATGCGCTCAGGGACGTATATGCGTTGGAGCCGGTCGCCCCAAAGTTCAACCCTTGGTCCTCCTGTCCGATCACCTTCAATCGCAGGGACCACCCCACTAGTAACCGTCATGGCGGATTCGCCGCACTGGTCCTAGACCCAATCATTAACGGATTTCACCTCACTCAAGTCCTTATGGATGGTGGCAGCAGCCTGAACCTGCTTTATCAGGACACAGTGCACAAAATGGGTATAGACCCCTCAAGGATCAAACCCACAAAAACGACCTTTAAGGGTGTCATTCCAGGTGTAGAGGCCCATTGCACACGCTCAATTACACTGGAAGTGGTCTTCGGATCCCTGGATAACTTCCGAAGCGAAGAGTTAATCTTTGATATAGTCCCGTTTCGCAGTGGTTATCACGCGCTGCTCGGGCGAACCGCATTTGCTAGATTCCATGCGGTACCGCATTATGCATACCTCAAGCTCAAGATGCTAGGACCTCGCGTAGTTATTACGGTCAATGGAAACATAGAGCGCTCTCTCCGAACAGAGGAGCATACTGCAGCCCTTGCAGCAGAAATGCAAAGCAGCCTCTCAAGGCAATCAACCAGTCCGGCGCTTGACAGCCCGGACACCTTCAAGCGCGCTCGAGGCAATCGGCAAATAGACCGCCTGGCGCGATATGAGCTCACGTAGCAATACGGCGGCCACCCCAATCCCAGCCCAGCGGCGAAACTCGTGCCGCGCGTACATAATTACGCATTAAAAATACCATGGGCACAGGTGGGGAGGGGAGCACAACTGCGGCACACCCCAAGACGCGGCCTAAACCGCACTAGGGGCTTCCCGTTTGGTTATTTTGCTTTTTCTTTTAGGACCTTAATCTCTGGAAACACTGTCCGGCAGCACTATTGCCGAACACATGATGCAGCAACCAAGGAGGCAGACATCTATGTTATACCACGGAATTCCCAGGTTGATTACAGTAACGGGTGAAACATTCAATTTAATATCATTCCTCAGCTTGCCCTTGGAAGGGACATAGTCCTACTCTTTGCTTATCGCACTATCTGTATCACTCTGCTTTAACGCAATTTTTTAATAAACAATGCATGACATTATGACTATTATTGCATTCTTGTTATATATATATATATATGTATCTATGTGTCCATTAATGAAGCCTTGCAACCGTACACTATGGTACGGCCAATACACCAGGGGCTTACGTACCCCACAATGCGGTGTGAAAAGTCCGAACACTTTCACAAGTGCGGCACCCCGAACTTATAGCATTATATGCATCAGCTCCGAATAATGTATTTGGTCAAATGTTGGGTTTGCCTGGCTCCTATGTTTTGGTACCTTACCTTCCGCTCTATCGGCTAAGGTAGCGCTAGGAGAACTATTGCGATTGTGCCCCAGTTCTGCTGGGTTCAGCACCTCAGTAGAGAAAGCTAAAACTGACTGTCATGATAAGGCGAGAGACTGGTCGCTGTTCGGCGAGGTTTTCAAGTCCCTAAAGACTTATGCCGCTTAGAGCGAGGGGCCGGCCCTATCCGGCTTAAAGGTGTGTATCGCGCCCCGAATTTGGCCTTCCGAATACCAGGGGCTTCGCCGAAATTTAAAATTATAGAATTCTATGGCTAAGTGAGAGTGATAAAGCATTATTAGTTCGGTTGCCTTGTTCGCTGTGCTGGGCACCTCCCTCGAAGGACCCAAACACGGGAACAAGAGTGCTCAGGTTTATCCCGAACACCCCAGCACTCGTGGCATGGGGGCAGAAGCCGATGACTAGCCATCTCTCAGATTGGATAAACAACCAAACAGAAGGTAATATTTTAAATTCCAACAAGTGTTGCATAGCGCATATGAAACAAGTTTTCATACATACAGGATAAAACGAGCAAGTCTCATTCAAATATTACATCTTTTGAACACTCGTCCGCTATGAGACGGGCACACGGCAGAACACCCTCATAATACATCTTGGGGTGGCGGTGCTCCTTGCCCTCCGGCGGCCCCTCCTTGATCAGCTTCACGGCGTCCAGCTTGACCCACTGCAATTTCACACTGGCGAAAGCCCGGCGTGCACCTTCAATGCAGATAGATCGCTTGACGACCTCCAGCCGCGGGCAAGCATCTACAAGCCGCCTCACCAGGCCGAAGAAGCTGTTCGGAAGGGCATCGCCAGGCCATAGCCGGACTATAAAACTCTTCATGGCCTGACCGGCCACCTTATGTCGCTCGACCATCTGCTTCAGCTAGTCGCTCATTGGCACCGGATGTTCGGCCTCAGCATACTGAGACTAGAACAACTTCTCCGTCGAGCTTCCGTCCTCGGCCTGGTAAAATTGTGCGGCATCGGACACACTGCGGGGCAAATCTGCGAATGCTCCTGAAGAGCTCCGGATTCGGGTAAGTAATCGGTAATTTACTTTTACATGCTTGCTTTGCATATAGAAAGCCTTACCCGCTGCTATCTTCTTCATCGCGTCAATCTCTTGGAGGGCCTTTTAGGCTTCGGCCTTGGCACTTTTTACACTCTTGAGGGCCGCGGCAAGCTCAGACTCCCGCATCTTCGAGTCAAGCTCCAACGCCTCGTGCTTCACCACGAGAGCCTGGAGCTCTTGCTGCACCTCGCCCACCCGAGCCTCGTGCTTCTCTCGCTCGGTGCGCTCCTTGGCCGCTTTATCTTCGGCCTTGGTTAGCGCTTGCTTCAGGGTCGCCACCTCGGTCGTGGCCCCTGGCAAATATACGATGATCCTGTCATTTTGCAATCGCGTCCTCTTTTATATATACATATCTATAGACAGGGTATTACTTACCCTTGTTCTCCTCGAGCTGCCTCTTGGCAAGGCCGAGCTCTTTCCTGGACCCCTCGAGGTCCTGCTTCAGTACGGCGACCTCCACAGTCAGTGCGGCGGATGCCAGCAGCGAAGCCTACATATGCATATTGACACACTTATATTAGACTCCTGCGATATTATTTGATCCTCTGTTCGGCTTTCCTTTGCAAACACCGAACAAAGCATCAGGGGCTACTGTCTATGCGGTAATATTTCTACTACATTTTAAAACACTTACCTCGAAGCCTGTTAGAAGGCTGGCACAGGCTTCAGTCAATCCACTCTTGGCGGACTGAACCTTCTGGATCACCGCACTCATGATAGTGCGGTGCTCCTCGTCGATGGAAGCGCTGCGAAGCGCTTCCAGTAGATTGTCCGGCGCCTCTGGATGGATAGAGGTCACCGACACAGGCATCTTGCCCCTCTTAGAAGGAGACCGCCTGCCCGAGCCTGGAACCGCTGGAGGTTCCGGCGCGGTGTTCGGCTGAGGGCCGAACTCAGAGCTCTCAGGGGCCCCATCCCCTCGGCTCTCGGAGCCCGAAAGGTCGCCTTGAGGCGCCTCCGGAACTGTCTCCCCTCGATCCGGTGCCTCTTGAGACAACACCTCGGCGTCATTGGCAGGATGAGGGGAGGTGGCGGTCGGGACTGGATCGCTATCCATGTCCGACAAGCCCAGGGAGCCGTCCGACGATACATCGATACTGGCTCGTGGCGGCCTGCATAATGGTGTTCGGTGTTAGGGAAAGCAGTATGACAAAGGAATCCTATGAGTTACTCTAGTATCCGAATACTTACGATCTCCCTGGGGGCTTGACCCTGGGCAACCACTCGCCTTCGCCTTCGTCGCCAGCGGTGGAACTGTCCGGAAGGAGAGTCCTTCCCTTCTTGGACCCTTCGGCCTCCCCAGTTGGGGCGACCTTCCTTTTCTTGTCTCCCCCGCCTGGAGGGGGAGCATCTTCTTCTTCTTCCTCATCTTCAGGGGAGGAGTGTTCCGTAGAGTTATCAGACGATGAGTCCGATAACACCTGGCGCCGGGAACTCTTTTGGGTTCCCTTGGCCTTCTTGGTCTTCTCCGGCACCTTGTAAGGAGCCGGAGTAAGCATCTCCGTCAGGAGAGAGCCCGCAGTATCTTCGGGCAAAGGGGCCGGACAGTCGATCTTCCCCGACATCTCCACCCAGTCCTGTCAAAGGCATGGAGATTAGACACCACACATAATTAAACTAGGGAAAATAAATGTCTTACGGGACGTATTGAACTCACCGAACGCGCTAGGCGCTTTGCGCTTAGTCCGCGGTCCTCGGCGAGAGAAGGAGGGACCTTGGCGCCGTTGAATAGCACCTTCCAGACATCCTTGTGCGTCGTATCAAAGAGCTCGCTCAGAGTCTGGTGCTGGGTCGGGTCGAACTACCATAAGGTAAAATCCCATTGTTGACACGGGAGGATCCGGCGGATGAGCATAACTTGGACTATGTTGACAAGCTGGAGCTTCTTGCTTGCCATACTCCAGATACATTTCTGGAGTCTGTCCAGCTCAACCAATGAACCCCACGACAAGCCCTTCTCTTTCCAGAAAGTGAGGCATGTAGGGAATCCGGATCGAAACTCGGGGGCTGCCGCCCATTTGGCGTCGCGCGGCTCGGTGATGTAGAACCACGCCGACTGCCATCCCTTTATTGTCTCCACGAAGGAGCCTTCGAGCCATATGACGTTGGGCATCTTGCCCACCAGGGCTCCTCCGCATTCTGCTTGTTGGCCTCGTACCACCTTCGACTTGATATTGAAGGTCTTTAACCACAGTCCGAAGTGGGGCCGGATGCGGAGGAAAGCCTCACACACGACGATGAACGCCGAAATGTTGAGGATGAAGTTCGGGTCCAGATCATGAAAGTCTAGCCCGTATTAGAACATGAGACCACGGACGAATGGATGGAGGGGAAACCCTAGTCCGCGGAGGAAGTGGTGAAGGAAAACTACCCTCTCGTGAGGTTCCGGGGTAGGGACGATCTTCCCCGCAGCGGGCAGCCGATGTGCGATGTTTGCGGCTAGGTATCCGGCTCCGTGCATCTTCTTGATGTCTCCCTCCGTGATGGAGGAGACCATCCACCTGCCTCCCGCTCCGGACATGATTGGAGAAGGTTGAGGTGGGAAGTGCGGACTTGGGCGCTAGAGCTCGAGTGTGCGAAAATGGATGAGTAAGGGAGGAAGAAGGCATGGATAGAAAGGTGAATCCTTATCCCTTTATATGGGCGGACGAAACTAAGCGTCCCCACTTGCCTGGTAAAACTCGCTTATCCCCCAAGCGCCGTAATTGATGGCGCGGTTGGGTTACCCACGCCCGCATTGATGAGAATCCCATAATAAGGGGACACGATCTCTGCTTTGACAAGACGTGTCGAGAAACTGCCTCGCTTTATGTGCGGGGCTGGTTAAAGGGAACGGTTCGAATAATCACCGGGCCATGACATGACGTCATACTGTTAAGATAAGTAGGCAAATTGGATCTGCGAAAATATTATTCTCTCTACGGTGGAATGTGGAACTTATTTTGCAGGGTCGGACACTATCCTCGTATTCAAATTCTTCTGTGATGTATTCGGAGAAGGAACCCTCCTTGCAATGCCGAAGACAATACTGTGCGCCGAACTCATCATCATTGAAGCCTGGTTCAGGGGCTACTGAGGAAGTCCTGGATTAGGGGGTCTCCGGACATCCGAACTATCTCAATTGGTTGGACTGTTAGACTATGAAGATACAAGATTGAAGACTTCGTCTCATGTCCGGATGGGATTCTACTTGGAGTGGAAGGCAAGCTAGGCAATACGGATATGGATATCTCCTCCTTTGTAACCGACCTTATGTAACCCTAACCCTCTCCGGTGTCTATATAAACCGAAGGGTTTTAGTCCGTAGGACAACAACCATAACATACAATCATACCATAGGCTAGCTTTTAGGGTTTAGCCTCCTTGATCTCGTGGTAGATCTACTCTTGTACTACCCATATTATCAATATTAATCAAGCAGGACGTAGGGTTTTACCTCAATCAAGAGGCCCCGAACCTGGGTAAAACATCGTGCCCCCTACCTCCTGTTACCATCCGGCCTAGATGCACAGTTCGGGACCCCCTACCCGAGATCCGCCGGTTTTGACACCGACAAGGGGGCTGCCCCCCTCCCCCCAGCCCAATAGTCGGGCAGGTTGTGAATTGTCCGGAGGAGCTTAGGGTTGTCAATATTTGCAAGTTGTGAATTGTTTTTTGTGTTGTGTATTTTGACAGTACTTTCAGATATGAATGTCTTTTGAATTTCAGATTTGCAGTATTGAGCATATGAAGTATTTCATGAATTCTAGAGATCTATTTTTAGCACTTAAAAAAATATAGTTTCATAGGAGTATAAAAGTGCAGACAATGTGATTCTCAAAGAAGAAACTACAAGTTTTAGTTTCAGATAAGAAACTGCAAGTTCAGTTTTAGATAAGAAACTGCAACTTTTAGAGGCAGAGCATTTATATTAACACGACCTTTTCAAACAGGGTTAACATCATTCTTGGAAGTTTTATTCATGGTCGAAAATGGAACTACCGGCCAGTTAACATCATGCTGATCAACATTCATGCATAGCACATCTTCATATGATGCACAGTCAAAATGCCCACACAATGTCGAGTGTGTGAAACACACAGAAAACAAGGGACGAAGTTTTGTCAAGTGTTGGACGTGGTTTTGGGCTGCCCCGTCTAGGCTTTTATTTTTAACATGCGCAGCCCACCACCTCGGATGGGAGGTCCATAGGCCTATTTGTATTTTCTTAGGGCCGTCATGTATCGACCGGCCTATGGACCTCCCATCCGAGGTTTTATTTTTGGCAGCCAAATTTATGTATTTTTTTGAAGAAAACACAGAGGTCTATTCTATTTTTCTATATAAGAATAGGAACGCCATGTCCAACTTATGTTTCCCTTCTAACTATATTATATATATTTCAATTATTTTATATGTTGACTGTTTAGTTCACATAATTGGCAAATAGATGACCGCTCTCGCGATCCCCTTCGTCCCCGCCACCACCTCCACCCTCGCCGCCACCCCCGCCACTACCTCCACCCTCACCGCCGCCATAGATCTCGCCGCCACCCCCCGCCCCCTGACTCTGGGCGCGCCTACCCCCCTCAGCAGGTCCGCTCGCGCGCCCCATGGAGTCTCCGGCCAGATCCATAGGGGAATGGCTGGAAGACAGGCAGATGTACAAGATGCATCTCCCACATGTCTACAAAGGCTTCCCGCGGATGCTCCAACCGCTCAACTCTGTCGCACCGACGGTGCTGCGGGAGACTCGAGGGAGGAGATGGAGGGAGCGGCCGATGCGGATCCGCGACGACGCTCTCTCCTGGACCCAGTGCATGCGCGAATGGAGGGAAGCAGAGGAGGAAGCTGTGAGGGAGGAAGCCGAGGAGGGACCGAGTCCGTTCTCTCACTCACGCAGGTATGCTCGGATGTGCAAGGATCATGTGGATTGGGAGCTGCTGAATCTAGCCCCGCGGATCTACTTCAAAGGAGATTTCTCGGAGAAGCACAGGATGCCCCACCCCAGGGAGCCGCCGATTGCGTTCGTTTGATGGGCGAAAGGACAAGTGAATTCAGGAGATCCACGCCGTGCTGCGAGATGGGAATGCTTGACTGGACTCATGCCCACCAGCATGCCACCGGAGCCGGAGCAGGTGGATCCCCTACCTTAACTCTCCCCCAAACCTGCAGAAGATTGAAATTAGGCTTGCAATCTACTTCAATTGAGCTGTCTGGTGGTTATTTCTACTTCCTGAGAGACAACATCTAGCTGGAGGATGAGAAGGAACCAGGAACTCCGATGAATTTCCCCTATCACAATGGGGGGGAGCGCCGGTTGGGCAGTGGTACAGCCCACCTCCGCCCCAAATGGGGGCACAATCTGGGCAGGCTCCTTTAATTGCCCAAGATCAATCTGCTGGTGGTTCTGACTCTCAGATTAGTGGGAAATCTCAAGGCAAGAATCAGCAAAAGAAGAGACAGGACATCCATAAAACTGCTCTTGCCCCTGCTTCGGGCCTTATGGCATACTCTGAGGTGATCTGCTACACTGTGGGGAACCAGGGCATCATTTGGATAAATGTGTCAAGCCCAAGAGTTGTTTTATCTGCAAAATGGTTACCCATAAAGTTGAGAATTGCCCTGTCAGAAGGAAAACCCACAGTTCTGCCAGATATGTTGGAAGTGCTGCTCCAAGATTAGGGTTCTACCACATAGACCCACCTGATGAAAATGCTCAGTATCATGGCTCCCTGAAGAATGTGGGGATTGTTCTGGTAGAAGCTGGTGAAGTGACCAAGCAGGAACTTGCCACTGAGTTTGCAGACATTTACAAAACCAACTAGCCCTGGCCAATCAATGCCCTAGATGAGTGGACATTCTTGGTCAAATTCCCTCCTGAAATAGATGTAGTTCAAGTTGCTGGATACCCCTATTTTGGTCTCAAAAAAGACAATGTTGTAGTCAATGTTGAAGTCTGGAAAGGCAGGATTGAGGCTGAAGAGGACCTCCAGGAAACTTGGATCAAGATCAGGAAATTGAACCCCCAAGTGGTGTGACTGGACTATGCTGGATCAAATCACTTCCACTCTGGGGGTCTTACTGCATGTGGATTGGCAGCATAATTTCAAGTCATTCTATGAAACTGTTAGGGTCAAAATCTTATGTAAAGATCCCTCCAAAATCTCTGCTGAAAGGCTTTTTGGAGTTGGGAACAAAATCTACAGGCTACTCATTGAGGTGTCATCCTTAACCCCCACTGAAACTGGCACCTCCACCAACCTCTCTACGGGTACATATGTCTCTACAGCTGAAACTGGTACCAATCTTACCGAAGATGTTGAATCCAACAGGGCTCTAGATCTGAATCAGATAAAGGGCCTGCTGCCAATTCTGGGGCCCCAAACATCATAGGACAGTCTTTTGGCCACAATCAGATGCTTGCAGAAACTACACCCACTTCAGTCCTTAAGACACACCTCCCTGATTCTCCATACACTCCTCAACTTAGCATCGAGGAAAAGATCTTGAATTATGTGCTTGATGAAACTGATGGATTCAACCTCCTCGGGGAAATGGAGCTCCTGGAAGATGATGATCTGATGGAATTAGAAGGTTCTGTAGATCTACAAGAGGATCAAGAGGCACTTGTTGAAACAACTGAACTCCCAGACAATTTGGACTCAAAATACAACTCTGACTTCCCTGCCCTTCCTAAGGAGAAGCACCTTCCCAAATGGGGTCTTGTTCAAGCCACCAGAACCAGTGCCAGGGTAGCTGGTGACAAGAGAACCATTATTGAACAGGCTCAACAGCTCAAAGAGGTTCAGAACCTGGAAGTGCAAAAACCCCAGGGTATGTAACACACTTCCTTCTCCAACTTTAATGATCCTTCCTTCAATGCCATTGCTGCTAAGATTGGTGCAGATGTTACTTCTCTTAATGATGGCATTGAATGCTCTTCCTTTATTTACACTCACCAAAACAGATCTGAAGGCTCTGTTTGTGAGAATTTTTCTCTAGATGGTAGTTCTAGTTTAGACTGCTTTGACCCCCCTACTGAGCCAAGTGAGGGTCTCTGGTCTCTTTTGTAGACATAAACGGGGCAAGCACCTTAGGAACAACATTTCTCCATGAATGCTCTGTTTTGGAATATTAGAGGTATTGCTGCTCCTGGTAGGAAATCCCTTATTATTGACACCATTAACAAAACCCATGCTACCATCCTTGGGTTCCAGGAAACTAAGAAAGAGGATTTTTCCTCTTCTTTTCTTAAATCTCTCATTAGCAACAGAGATTTTGACTAGCATGTTCTTCCATCCAAAGGATCTACTGGAGGCATCTTGATGGGAATAGATTTAAGCATTTTTGAGGCTGTTGCTTGGTCACACCTAGACTTTTCTGTTAGTTGTTTAGTTAATTTGAAAACTACTGGTCAAACCTTTAGGTTTGTCACTGTTTATGGCTCTCCTTATGAGGAAGGCAAAGAAGCTTTTATTTCTGAACTTCATACCTTATTTCTAGATACTCACATTCCCACCCTGATTGGAGGGGATTTTAATTTAGTTAGGAATGCTGTAGATAAAAGCAATGGTTCCATTAATCATAAATTGAGTGACTGCTTCAATGCCTGGATTGAGATCTGGAGCTTGCTTGAAATTAAACTTTTGCTATGTCTTGAGCTTGCGTTGGTTTTCCCTGAAGAGGAAGGGATGATATAGCAGAGTAGCGTAAGTATTTCCCTCAGTTTTTGAGAACCAAGGTATCAATCCAGTAGGAGGCCACGCTCAAGTCCCTCGTACCTGCACAAAGCGATAGCTACTCGCAACCAACGCGATTAGGGGTTGTCAATCCCTTCACGGTCACTTACGAGAGTGAGATATGATAGATATAATATTTTTGGTATTTTTGGTATAAATATGCAAAGTAAAAAGTAAAGGCAAAGTAAAAAAGCAAAGCAAGATTAAAGTAATGGAGATTGATATGATGAGAATAGACCCGGGGGCCATAGGTTTCACTAGTGGCTTCTCTCAAGAGCATAAGTATTCTACGGTGGGTGAACAAATTAATGTTGAGCAATTGATAGAATTGAGCATGGTTTTGAGAATATCTAGGCATGATCATGTATATAGGCATCACGTCCGTGACAAGTAGATCGAAACGATTCTGCATCTACTACTACTCCTCCACTCATCGACCGCTATCCAGCATGCATCTAGAGTATTAAGTTAAAAACAGAGTAACGCCTTAAGCAAGATGACATGATGTAAAGAGATAAATTCATGCAATATGAAATAAACCCCATCTTGTTATCCTCGATGGCAACGATACAATACGTGCCTTGCTGCCCCTTCTGTCACTTGGTAAGGACACCGCAAGATCGAACCCAAAGCTAAGCACTTCTCCCATGGAAAGAACTACCAATCTAGTTGGCCAAACCAAACGTATAATTCAAAGAGACTTGCAAAGATAACCAATCATACATAAAATAATTCAGAGAAGATTCAAATATTATTCATAGATAGACTTGATCATAAACCCACAATTAATCGGTCTCAACAAACACACCGCAAAATGAAGATTACATCGAATAGATCTCCACAAGAGAGGGGGAGAACTTTGTATTGAGATCCAAAAAGAGAGAAGAAGCCATCTAGCTACTAACTATGGACCCGAAGGTCTGAGGTAAACTACTCACACTTCATCGGAGAGGCTATGATGATGTAGAAGCCCTTCATGATGACGGCCCTCTTCCGGCGGAGCTCCTGAACAGGCCCCAAGATGGATCTCGTGGATACAGAAAGTTGCGGCGGTGGAATTAGGTTTTTGGCTCCTGTTTTGATCATTTGGGGGTACGTGTGTATATATAGGAGGAAGGAGTACGCCAGTGGAGCACCGAGGGTCCCATGAGGCAGCGGGCGCGCCCTAGGAGGGGCGCCCCCCACCCTCGTGACCTCCTCTTTGACCCCCTGGAGTAGGGTCCAAGTTTCCTGGATCACGTTCGGTGAGAAAATCACGTTCCCGAAGATTTTATTCCGTTTGGACTCCGTTTGATATTCTGTTTCTCCGAAACACTAAAATAGGCAAAAAACAACAATTCTGGGCTGGGCCTCCGGTTAATAGGTTAGTCCCAAAAATAATATAAAAGTGGAAAATAAAGCCCAATATAGTCCAAAACAGTAGATAATATAGCATGAAGCAATCAAAAATTATAGATACGTTGGAGACGTATCAGGCATCCCCAAGCTTAATTCCTGCTCGTCCTCGAGTAGGTAAATGATAAAAAGAGAATTTTTGTTGCGGAGTGCTACTTGGCATAATTTCAATGCAAATCTTCTTAATTGTGGTATGAATATTCAGATTATAAAGATTCAAGACAAAGGTTTATATTGACATAAAAATAATAATACTTCAAGCATACTAACAAAGCAATTTTGTCTTCTCAAAATAACATGGCCAAAGAAAGTTATCCCTACAAAATCATATAGTCTGGCTATGCTCCATCTTCACCACACAAAGTATTTAAATCATGCACAACCACGATGACAAGCCAAGCAATTGTTTCATACTCTAACTTTTTCAAAACTTTTTCAATCTTCACGCAATACATGAGCGTGAGCCATGGATATAGCACTATAGGTGGAATAGAATGGTGGTTGTGGAGAAGACAAAAAGGAGAAGATAGTCTCACATCAACTAGGCGTATCAACGAGCTATGGAGATGCCCATCAATAGATATCAATGTGAGTGAGTAGGGATTGCCATGCAATGGATGCACTAGAGCTATAAATGTATGAAAGCTCAACAAAAGAAACTAAGTGGGTGTGCATCCAACTTGCTTTCTCACGAAGACCTAGGGCAATTTTGAGGAAGCCCATCATTGGAATATACAAGCCAAGTTCGATAATGTAAAATTCCCACTAGTATATGAAAGTGACAACATATGAGACTCCCTCTATGAAGAAAAAGGTGCTACTTTGAAGCACAATATATGAGACTCGCTATATCATGGTGCTACTTTGAAGCACAAGTGTGGAAAAAAAAGGTAGTAGCATTGCCCCTTTTTATTTTCTCTTTTTTGGGCCTTATTTTTTTTCTTTGGCCTTTTTATTGGGACAATGCCCTATTGAATGATGATCATCACACTTCTATTTATTTACAACTCAATGATTACAACTCGATTCTAAAACAAAGTATGACTCTATATGGATGCCTCCGGCGGTGTAGCGGGATATGCAATGAATCAAGAGTGACAAGTATGAAAAAATTATGAACGATGGCTTTGCCACAAATACTATGTCAACTACATGATCATGCTAAGCAATATGACAATGATGAATGTGTCATGATGAACTAGGTGGTGGAAAGTTGCATGGCAATATATCTCGGAATGGCTATGGAAATGCCATAATAGGTAGGTATGGTGGCTGTTTTGAGGAAGGTATATGGTAGGTGTATGATACCGGCGAAAGGTGCGCGGTATTAGAGAGGCTAGCAAAGGTGGAAGGGTGAGAGTGCGTATAATCCATGGACTCAACATTAGTCATAAAGAACTCATATACTAATTGCAAAAATCTAGAAGTTATCAAAGCAAAGTATTACGCGCATGCTCCTGGGGGGATAGATTGGTCGGAAAAGACCATAGCCCGTCCCCGGCCGCCACTCATAAAGAATACAATCAATAAATAAATCATGCTCCGACTTCATCACATAACGGTTCACCATACGTGCATGCTACAAGAATCACAAACTTTAACACAAGTATTCTTTAAATTCACAACTACTCAACTAGCACGACTTTAATATTATCGCCTCCATATCTCAAAACAATTATCATGCTTCAATGTTTTCTTAGTATTCAACACACTCAAAAGAAAGTTTCACAAATCTTGAATACCAAGCATATTATTATTAAGCAAATTACCATGCTATTAAGAGACTCTCAAAATAATTTAAGTGAAGCATGAGAGATCAATAGTTTCTTTAAAACAAATCTACCACCGTGCTCTAAAAGATCTAAGTGAAGCGCATAGAGCAAAATTAAAACGCTCAAAAGATATAAGTGAAGCACATAGAGCAAAACTTCTTAGCTCAAAAGATATAAGTGAAGCACATAGAGCAAAACTACTTAGCTTAAAAGATATAAGTGAAGCACATAGAGTATTCTATCAAATTTTATTTCATGTATGGCTCTCTCAAAAGGTGTGTACAGCAAAGATGATTGTGGCATACTAAGACACAAAGAAACAAATAATACAAGACGCTCCAAGCAAAACACATATCATGTTGGTGAATAAAAATATAGCTCCAAGTAAATTACCGATGGAAGTGGACGAAAGAGGGGATGCCTTCTGGGGCATCCCCAAGCTTTGACTTTTTGTTGTCCTTGGATTATATTGGGGGTGCCATGGGCATACCCAAGCTTAGGCTCTAGCCACTCCTTGTTCCATGACCCATCAAAAGAATTCACCCGAAACTTGAAAACTTCACAACACAAAACTCAAAATAGAAAACTCGTGAGCTCCATTAGCGAAAGAAAACAAAAGACCACTTCAAGGTACTGTAATGAACTCATTCTTTATTTATATTGGTGTTAAACCTACTTTATTCCAACTTCTCTATGGATTATAAACTATTTTACTATCCATAGATTCATCAAAATAAGCAAACAACACACGAAAAACAGAATCTGTCAAAAACAGAACAGTCTGTAGTAATCTGTAGCTAGCGCAAGATCTGGAACCCCAAAAATTCTAAAATAAATTGCTGGACGTGAGGAATTTATCTATTAATCATATGAAAAAATAATTAACTAAATATCACTCTTCAAATAAAAATTACAGCAGTTCTCGTGAGCGCTAAAGTTTCTGTTTTTACAGCAAGTTCAACAAGACTTTCCCCATGTCTTCCCAAAGGTTCTACTTAGCACAAACACTAATTAAACACAAAAAAAACAACCAAAACAAAGGCTAAATAATTTATTTATTACTAAACAGGAGCAAAAAGCAAGGAATAAAAATAAAATTGGGTTGCCTCCCAACAAGCGCTATCGTTTAACGCCCCTAGCTAGGCATAAAAGCAAGGATAGATCTAAGTATTGCCATAATAGTAAGATAGATTATTAAACCTCATTTCATATTCTCTACGTTCGGCAGCAAGTTTTATTTGAGGCAAGAAAAAGTAATCAAAATGACTAAATTTAATGGGACAAAAGTCCCCAAGATCAACCTTGGGAGGTATGGGTTCCTCCTTTGGTCCTTCATAATGCACAACCAATTCATCATTATAAGCATTCTTTTGACAGAACTTTGTAAGCCTATATTCAAGAGAATATCCTAGCTCATTATTTCGAATAGCCCAATCATCATTAAGTTCAGAAATTCTATCAACTAAAACATTGGTAGGAACACTTCTTCTAAGATTTTCATTGAAAGCAACATAGTCTAGAGATTGAAAACACATTATTTCTTCTTGATCAAAGAGGATAGATTCTATGGGAGGACAGTAAGCCTCCACCCTATAATGCGCAAAGATTTCTTTGGCTTCTCTTATTATGAATCTAAACTTATGAGCCAAAAATATAGTAGAGGCACGCTTAACAGAAGAATGCTCAATATTAGAAAATTCCAGAAAAATCCTTTGTATGGAAGGATGCATGTGCATGAATTGTCTTTCAAGTTCAACTACAAGCATGGCAATAGCTTCCACAAGACTACTAGTTCTATGAATGATAGAACTACCCATAGAAGGTAAAGCACCGGCACAAGTAAAGAAATCTTGAATAACTCCTTTTCCAATAATATTACCACTACCAACACGGAATTTTTTTGTATGAAAGATGGTAGGTTCTTTAGCAGGAGCATCAGAATTTTCCATGATATTGTTATCGCCCATATTGGCGATCACTTCCCCAATTTTAGACATAACGATAAGCGAGCAAACAAGCACACGAGCAAACAAGAGGCAAGCGGAAAGGAGAGGGAGGATAGGGAGAGAGAGAGGGCGAATAAAACGGCAAGGGTGAATTGGGGGGGAGAGGAAAACGAGACGCAAATGGCAAATAATGTAATGCGAGAGATAGGGATTGTGATGGGTACTTAGTATGTTGACTTTTTGCGTAGACTCCCCAGCAACGGCGCCAGAAATGGCTCGTTGTCGGGAGTCAAATCTTGACTTGCGCGAACCTCCCCGGCAACGGCGCCAGAAATCCTTCTTGCTATGTCTTGAGCTTGCGTTCGTTTTCCCCGAAGAGGAAGGGATGATGCAGCAGAGTAGCGTAAGTATTTCCCTCAGTTTTTGAGAACCAAGGTATCAATCTAGTAGGAGGCCACGCTCAAGTCCCTCGTACCTGCACAAAGCGATATCTACTCGCAACCAACGCGATTAGGGGGTGTCAATCCCTTCGCGGTCACTTACGAGAGTGAGATCTGATAGATATAATATTTTTGGTATTTTTGGTATAAAGATGCAAAGTAAAAAGTAAAGGCAAAGTAAAAAAGCAAAGCAAGATTAAAGTAATGGAGATTGATATGATGAGAATAGACCCGGGGGCCATAGGTTTCACTAGTGGCTTCTCTCAAGAGCATAAGTATTCTACGGTGGGTGAACAAATTACTGTTGAGCAATTGACAGAATTGAGCATAGTTATGAGAATATCTAGGCATGATCATGTATATAGGCATCACGTCCATGACAAGTAGATCGAAATGATTCTGCATCTACTACTATTACTCCACTCATCGACCGCTATCCAGCATGCATCTAGAGTATTTAGTTAAAAACAGAGTAATGCCTTCAGCTAGATGACATGATGTAGAGAGATAAATTCATGCAATATGAAATAAACCCCATCTTGTTATCCTCGATGGCAACGATACAATACGTGCCTTTCTGCCCCTTCTGTCACTGGGTGAGGACACAACAAGATCGAACCCAAAGCTGAGCACTTCTCCCATGGCAAGAACTACCAATCTAGTTGGCCAAACCAAACGGATAATTCGAAGAGACTTGCAAAGATAACCAATCATACATAAAAGAATTCAGAGAAGATTCAAATATTATTCATAGATAGACTTGATCATAAACCCACAATTCATCGATCTCAACAAACACACCGCAAAAAGAAGATTACATCAAATAGATCTCCACAAGAGAGGGGGAGAACTTTGTATTGAGATCCAAAAAGAGAGAAGAAGCCATCTAGCTACTAACTATGGACCCGAAGGTCTGAGGTAAACTACTCACACTTCATCGGAGAGGCTATGATGATGTAGAAGCCCTCCATGATGACGGCCCTCTTCCGGCGGAGCTCCGAAACAGGCCCCAAGATGGGATCTCGTGGATACAGAAAGTTGTGGCAGTGGAATTAGGTTTTTGGCTCCTATTCTGATCATTTGGGGGTACGTGTGTATATATAGGAGGAAGGAGTACGTCGGTGGAGCACCGAGGGGCCCATGAGGCAGGGGGCGCGCCCTAGGGGGGGCGCCCCCCACCCTCGTGACCTCCTCTTTGACCCCCTGGAGTAGGGTCCAAGTCTCCTGGATCACGTTCGGTGAGAAAATCACATTCCCGAAGATTTTATTCCGTTTGGACTCCGTTTGATATTCTGTTTCTCCGAAACACTGAAATAGGCAAAAACAACAATTCTCGGCTGGGCCTCCGGTTAATAGGTTAGTCCCAAAAATAATATAAAAGTGGAAAATAAAGCCCAATATAGTCCAAAATAGTAGATAATATAGCATGGAGCAATCAAAAATTATAGATACGTTGGAGACGTATCAACTTTCTTCTAGGAAATTTACCTGGGCCTATAATCAAGTAGACTTGATTATGTCCACCATTGACAGAATTTTCTGTGACAGAGAATTAGATAGTTTCTTTCCCCTTTCTAGTTGTAGAGCTCTGCCCAGATGTGGTAGTGACCACACTCCTTTGCTCTAGGACTCTGGTCTTAACCGAACTCCAAAGAGCAATAGTTTTAAATTTGAAAAGTGGTGGTTGCTTAGAGAAGATTTTACTGAGCTAGTCAGGAAAATCTGGAATGAGCCTACTGGGAGCAGCTGCCACCTAGAAAATTGGCAGATCAAAATCAGGAGATTTAGAAGAACTACCAAAGGGTGGAACTCCAATGAGGAAGCTAATATTAGAACATACAAAAGGCTTCTCCTCCTTGAGTTTGATTCTCTAGATATTAAGGCAGAAACCACTGACCTCTCTGAGGCTGAGACTAATAGATTAAACTTTGTCCATGGAGAGCTCAAGAAAAGTTGGCTGCAAGAAGAAATTAAAGCCAAACAAAGGTCTAGAGATAGGAACATTAAGGAGGGTGATAGAAATACTGCTTACTTCCATGCAGTAGCTAACCAGAGGAGGAGGAAAACCCTCATCCACTCCCTTGATGGCCCTAATGGCCCTGTTACTGAGGTAGATGAGATGCTCAAAGTGGCAAGTGACTTCTATAAAGACCTGTTTAAGAAACAAAACCCTTCTGGGTTCTCTCTACAAAATAATTTTTTCTCTTCTTCTGAAAAAGTCTCTCCTGCTGAAAATGAGCTGCTAGAAGCTCCTTTTTCAGAGACAGAGGTGAAGGAAGCCATTTTTAGCTCTTATCCTGATGGGGCTCCTGGTCCTGATGGGATTCCCTTCTTGTTTTACCAGCATTTTTGGGACTTGGTGAAAAATGATCTCTTAGATCTTTTCCAAACCTTTCATAGAGGAGAGTTGGACATATACAGGCTCAACTTTGCTATGCTCTCTCTTATTCCTAAAGAGCCCGAGGCCACCTCTATGAAGAAATTCAGGCCTATCAGCCTGATTAACTGTAGTTTTAAGATTTTCGCTAAAGTCCTCACCACTAGGCTCTCTAAAGTCCTGCAGAGGTTGATTACTAGAAATCAATCTGCATTTCTGAAAGGGAGATACATTTTAGAGAGTGTTGTTACTGCTCATGAAGTTCTTCATTCAGTCCACTCAGGAGGTGATAAAGGACTTGTCCTTAAATTGGATTATGAGAAAGCCTTCGATAAAGTTGACCTTGATTTCCTTATGAAACTCCTGGAGCTTAGAGGTTTTGGGGTTAAATAGACTACACTACTAGGAAAACGGTTTTTAACGATGGTATATGCGGTCGTTAAAAGTCGGATTGTGGTCGTTAAAGTTCATTAACGACCACAGTCTACTAGTCATAGTAGGCTCCGTCGTTAAAAGTATAACGACCACATAGCTTTCGTGGTCGTTATTCTCGTAATGACGGGATGATGTGTTGTCGTAAATCCCAAGTCAATAACGACCACAATTATAGTATTAACTGCCATTTTTCGTCGCTAATAATGTTCGAATGGCGATCGCTAATTTTTCATGGTGATCAAAGCATCATACCACGTTATATACCATTTCCGATCAACCACCTTAGAATCGCAAACGATCACATTATGCTACATCCAACATTTGAATTAACAAAAGCCTCTTTTATTAATAGACAAGAGAGAAATTGACAAAATTCCACCATACAATTCTACAATTAGTATACCATTAAAAAATTTGGGTGAAAATCACTCTTTACATGACCACAGTACTACCTCATTTCTAATTGGAAAATGTGATAATATTTGTAAATCTTCAATCGAGAGGCACCATCCTTGTTTGAATGGATATAATTCTTCAGCAGCGATTACAATGCCTCCTCGTTCTTCTATATATTATAAGCTTGATCATCAGTCCTAAAAAATGTTGGGAAATTTAATGAAAGTCAGTCAATGTAAATAAGTTGGCACAAAGTATAATACCAGATAAAATCAGTGTACGAAAACAACTAACTTGATCGTAATTAGAAGGCATCAATGGTTATAGGCATAGAGAGCATCAATATGTACTAATATGAATGATCATAACAGAATTCAAATGCAAACATCCACAGCTCTTATTCAAATCAGACAATAGCACCTACCGTGGGGAGCAGCTGGAAACACAATATATAATGAAACAAGAAACCACGGTGGTGCCAAAAACGTTTTTTTTGCTAAAGCTAATTAAAGTACACAAAGAGTATGCTGGAAATACAGAACAATGAGCTAGTATTTTAGGATTAGAACTTGTAACCAAGTAGGTTAGCTTGTGTTAATCCTAGCTGCTACATATACACATGTATATCCATTTGTAAACATTTAATAGTGAGAGGAAATAAACGAAAAGAACTAGGCTTGATACAAGCATGTGGCAATATGCCGGTTTGTGTGTGCACGTGTACTAGTACGTTTTCAGCCGTGAGGATCGATCAATGCAAAGATACATCAGGAGCTTTGTACGTGTGTGTTTCGTCAGGCTAGAATCAATTAACTTGATGCTAGCTTTGTACTGCATTGCTTCTGACAGTCTGGGACAGGAATCAAGCTGCTTGTTCTCTTATACCAACTCCTCTGCATATAAGTACATCCTATTGCCTACACCCGGCAATGTAAACTTAACTTTCCATGGATCACCATACTATCTTATGTATCCTATAAACCAATTTGGGCATAGATGATACCTCGCGTATTGGCAGGCGGTCTGCAGGAAACAAACACCATCTTCTCTGAAGATAAAGTTCAGATTGAACTTAATAGATTTTTCGAGACCAGAAAAAATGGTGATTCTCAAATAGATTTTTCTGATGGTAGTATTCGAACCTGTAGAAACAAAAAGAACAAAATCAGCACCATCTTTGTTGGAACTGATTCAAGAGCAAACAGGCAAATGCGGAACCATCTTCTCTGAAGAAAACAACTTAAGCGATTTTTACCTTCCTAAAATACCTTAATTGGAGAAAGATCATAAAAGAAAAACATGTAAAGAAGAGCTTATACTCACCGCTCTCCCTAATTCACATCTATCCATAAATCTGCAGCAAGGAACATCTTCAGGGTGGGGACTTCCTTCCTACTGTGGCGACACATGCGCATCCTTCTCCCCGCGCACATCCTAGGGAAGACCACTCGTCCCCTCCACCCGCCGCCTCTCCATCCTCCTCACCTCAGCCCCTACACCATGCGGGAGGCCGGTCGAGGGTTAGCTATTACCTCTCCTGATCTCCGATGGCCGTGGATGGGGGAGGACATGGATGTGTCACATCTTGATGAGGCTGGATGGACGAGGCGCAACACGGAAGGTGGAGGTCATGCTCGCGGCGGCGGATCGGGTGGAAGAGGAAACGAGAGAGAGGCGGCGGGTCATGTGGGAGATGAATTGAGAGAAGGCCACGTTAGGAAGGAGAGATAATTAAAGGAGAGGTGATTGAGTCAATAACGACCACACCCATGAGATTTTTAAGCCACGAGTAGTTCGGTGGCTGTTACGAGTATATTTGGTAGCCTGATTTTATCGTGCGGGGTTTGCTTTAGTTCTTTTAACGACCAATAGTTTTTTTCCATCATCGTTAATAATTGTTTCTCTAGTAGTGCTAGTTGGATCCAGCAACTTACTCATGGGGGTCTGTTGGGGTCAAGTTAAATAACTGTGAAAGTGATTTTTTTCCTTGCTGGTAAAGGCCTTAGGCAAGGTGACCCCATCTCCCCGCTTTTGTTTAATTTAGTAGTGGACGTTCTGTTGGGGAACGTAGCAGAAATTCAAAATTTTCCACGGATCACCAAGATCAATCTATGGAGTAATCTAGCAACGAGGAGTAGATCGCTAAGCGGAAGCGTTCAAGTGAACGGGGTTGATGGAGTCGTACTCGTCGTGATCCAAATCACCGATGATCCTAGTGCCGAACGGACGGCACCTCCGCGTTCAACACACGTACAGCCCGGTGATGTCTCCTACGCCTTGATCCAGCAAGGGGAGAAGGAGAGGTTGGGGAAGACTCCATCCAGCAGCAGCACGACGGCGTGGTGGTGGTGCAGGAGCGCGGGACTCCAGCAGGGCTTCACCAAGCACCACGGGAGACGAGGAGGAAGAGGGGTAGGGTTGCACCAACAGGGAGAGAATTCGTGTGTGTTGGGCAGCCCAAACCTCAAGTATATATAGGGGGAGGGGAGGGGCTGCACCCCCACCTAGGGTTCCACCCCTAGGGGTGGCGGCCAGCCCTAGATCCCATCTAGGGGCGGCCAAGGGGGGGAGAGAGGGGGGCGCACCATTAGGTGGGCCTTAGGCCCATCTGAGCCTAGGGTTTGCCCCCTTCCACTCTCCCTTGAGCCTTGGGCCTTGGTGGGGGGGGGGGCGCACCAGCCCACCTGGGGCTGGTCCCCTCCCACACTTGGCCCATGCAGCCCTCCGGGGCTCGTGGCCCCACTTGGTGGACCACCGGGACCCTCCCGGTGGTCCCGGTACATTACCGATAAAACCCGAAACTTTTCCGGCGACCAAAACAGGACTTCCCATATATAAATCTTTACCTCCGGACCATTCTAGAACTCCTTGTGACGTCCGGGATCTCATCCGGGACTCCGAACAACATTAGGTAACCGCATACATACTTGCCCTATAACCCTAGCATCATCGAACCTTAAGTGTGTAGACCCTACGGGTTCGGGAACCATGCAGACATGACCGAGACGTCCTCCGGTCAATAACCAACAGCGGGATCTGGATACCCATGTTGGTTCCCACATGTTCCACGATGATCTCATCGGATGAACCACGATGTCGAGGATTCAATCAATCCCGTATACAATTCCCTTTGTCTAGCGGTACGATACTTGCCCAAGATTCGATCGTCGGTATCCCGATACCTTGTTCAATCTCATTACCGGTAAGTCTCTTTACTCATTCTGTAACACATCATCCCATGATCAGCTCCTTGATCACATTGTGCACATTATGATGATGTCCTACTGAGTGGGCCCAGAGATACCTCTCCGTTTACACGGAGTGACAAATCCCAGTCTTGATTCGTGCCAACCCAACAGACACTTTCGGAGATACCTGTAGTGTACCTTTATAGCCACCCAGTTACGTTCTGACGTTTGGCACACCCAAAGCACTCCTATGGTATCTGGGAGTTGCACAATCTCATGGTCTAAGGAAATGATACTTGACATTAGAAAAGCTTCAGCAAACGAACTACACGATCTTTGTGCTAGGCTTAGGATTGGGTCTTGTCCATCACATCATTCTCCTAATGATGTGATCCCGTTATCAACGACATCCAATGTCCATGGTCAGGAAACCGTAACCATCTATTGATCAACGAGCTAGTCAACTAGAGGCTTACTAGGGACATGGTGTTGTCTATGTATCCACACATGTATCTGAGTTTCCTATCAATACAATTCTAGCATGGACAAAAAACGATTAACATGAACAAGGAAATATAATAATAACCAATTTATTATTGCCTCTAGGGCCTATTTCCAACACGTTCTTACTAAAATGCTGAGCAAAGATGTTGATCATAGTCTGATTGCAGGGCTCTGTCCTGAGGTCTACCCTGGTGGCATCATCTGCCTTCAATATGCAGATGATACCATCCTTTTCTTAGACAATGACTCCACACATGCTAGCAATCTGAAAACTGTTCTAACCTGTTTTGAACAAGTCTTAGGCATGAGAATCAACTACTCTAAAAGTGAACTCATCCCTATCAACATGGATGATCAGGAGTTAGCTAACTTCCTCTCTATTTTAGTCTGTAATAAAGGTAACCTCCCCATTAAGTACCTAGATATCCCTCTCCACTATGATAAACTGAGGAGAGAGGATATCCAACCCCTTCTGGATAAAATCATTAAAAGGATTGCTGGGTGGAGGGGCAAACTTCTATCTTACAGAGGTAGATTGATCCTCATACAAGCTTGTTTGTCTAGCATTCCAGTGTATCTCCTCTCCTTCATCAAGGTCCCTAAATGGGCAGTGAACCTCATTAATTCTCAGATGTCTCATTGCTTGTGGAATGATTTTGAGGGGAATAGGGCCCTAGTCTCTATGAAAAAAGATTTTGGAGGCCTAGGCATATCTAACTCCAAGAAATTAACATCTGTCTTCTAGGGTCTTGGATTAAAAGATTCTATGAGGAAGACCTAAAATCCTGGAAGCTTCTTATTGCCCATAAATACCTAGGAAATAAACCTAATATTTTTGTCCCTTCCTCCAACCCTAAGACCTCTAGATTCTGGAAAGGATTAAAATCTAGTATGCATGCTGTGAAATTTGGCTACAGATGGAACATAGGGGATGGGAGCAGAACCAGATTCTGGGAATATACTTGGTTTGGCACATCCCCCCTAGCAGTCCAATTTTGGCCTATTTACTCTATCTGCAATGAGCTTAACAAAAGTGTCAATGAAGTTTGGGACGGGTAATGCCTAAAACTCTCTTTTAGAAGGAACTTTAGTGATAGTCTCATGGAACATTGGTTCTAGTTGGAGGAAATTGCCAAAAGCATTACCTTTACTGCCGAGCCGGATGCCCTGATTTGGCAGCTGGACAATAAGGGGAAGTATTCCTCCAGCTCCCTCTATCATGTTATCAACTTTAGAGGGGTTCAACCCGTGTTTATCCCTGATGTCTGGAAATTGAGAGTTCCCCCTAAAATTCATGTATTTCTCTGGCTTCTCTCCGAAAACAAATTGATGACTAGGGATAACCTTAGGTAGAGACACATCATCAAACCCCTTGATTGTGTTTACTGCTTGGAACAAGAGTCTTGTTCTCACCTATTTTTTGAATGTATAGTTGCTAAACATCTCTGGGCCCACATTGAGGAATATTTCTCTAGTCAGATTGGCTCATCCTTCGAATCTATCGCCAGATTCTGGATTGCTACCAAAAAGTGCCCAGTTTTAAATACTGTTAGCTCAGCTGTCCTTTGGTGCCTCTGGAAATATAGAAATGCTATGATTTTCAGTAACACCTCCTGGATTTCCATTCCACAGGTCTTGAGGTTGATCAGGAACATGGTGAGGAACTGGGCGATTCTCTCCTCTGGATCGGACAAGGACAAGTTGATGAGCTTCGTGGAAACCCTAACAAGATCCCTCCAGAAACCGTTGGCGATCACTTTTGGCTGAACAAGGCTCAACCTGCTCTGGGGCTGGACCCATGGGCTCATCTCAAGATCTCTGATGATGATGATGATGGGCACGTGGCGCTGAAAAAGAGGGACACCCACCATGCTACGCCTTCCAGCCCAATGTCTCCGCTTGCTTACTGGTCGCCGCAGGCTGACACGGCCCCTCGGCTGAAGACCATGAAGGCTTCGCTGGACCCTCCTTTGTGTCATTTGAGTGCTCTGTCCGCTCTGCCTTTGGCAACACTCGGGTGATTTGTGTTATTCAGAGAACTTGTTCATCCACCCCCCTAGTTTGTAGCTTTTATACCTTTGCTTTCGAACTGCTCTTTGAGCTGCTGTATCAGAATATGTTGTGGTTTCGTTCTCAGCAATGGAACCGGGGAGATGCTCCCTGTTTTTCTAAAAAAATATTTTATATGTTATTATATATTATTTTTATTGCATTAATATATTTAACAGATACTTACATATGTAAGAAAACAATATCCCACATCTTATTAACTTATAAAAATAATTTCTTAACAAATGAAATCCTGGATTGTTTTGGCACGAAAATCCTAGTGATTGTGTACAAAAGCTTGGTAAGATTTAAGGACAAATGTAATAATATCACTTATTATTTAAAAATATTTATAACAAAATGCTCGGCCCCTTTTTATTTTTTGATAACATTGCTGGCCCAATCCAACATTATAATTAGAATCAGCCCAGCAAAATCGTGTATTTCAAGAAGTGCAAATGGCCTGTAATTTTTTAGGCAATCAAATAAATGGGCCGCATGGACGCTACATTATTTGTTCACCCAGCCCAGCTAATGGCTGTAATTCAAAAAAAGAAGAAGATCAAATTGACTGTAAATTCTACTGCGCAAAAAAAAGACTGCAAATTTTAAAAAAATGGGTTGAATATGTGCCACATTTTTGGAGGCTGAAATGTGGGCCAATAGGTCGAAGCCAATGCAAGGCATTGTCAATTTAGTCAACAAATGATTCTAACATGTTAGCCCTTGGATTTACATCCAACGATCGGCATCCATCTTCAATATCTCGTCTTCTTCCTCCAGCGCCGCCGGGACCACCTCCCGCCTCCTGCTGCTAGCAGCTCTGCTTAGCACGCTTCATTATGAAATGCTACTCCACCGTTGGCCAGGCCATCCCTCCACCCCTCCACACCTCATGTTCTTCTCCACCGACTGCCGAACCACACCGCACTAGAACCAGTTAACCCTCGTACACCTCTCCGTCAGCGACTCTACTCCTGCGTCTTCCCATCTCCGACTCGTTGCTGTCCGAGGCCTCACCGTCGTCCATCACCTTCGATGCGCTCGGCACGGCGTGGTCAATGTGGTCAATGAACGGCACCATCGAAAGTAGACTGTGTGTGGAGAGGCTGACAGCTGGGTCCACGACCGCACATAAGGAAATGCCTCCTTATTACGCGCAAAATAATGATTCCTCCACTTGACATCTGGGACCCACCGGAAGGGCCTCTGTATTTCGTGAAAATATCGTGCCCCCCGCTGACATGTCGGACCCACCAGCTATCTTCGCACGCAAGGAAGTGCCTCCTTATTACGCACAAAAAATGAATATTCCCCCTGCCAGCTGGAACCCAGCATAGTGAGAGGCTGACTTGTGGGCCTACCAAGTTGACGGGGACGGAGGGCTTTGTCAACTTAGTCAATATAAACGATTCTAGCTCCTGTTACCATACGATGTTCATCCAACGGCCGCAGTGCTTCTTCAACCTTTGGTCTTCTTGCTCCAGCCGCCCAAACCAGCGCCAGTCATGTCGCGTGCTCCTGCCTCCCGTGGCCGGCTATGATGCCGCGGAGGCCTCACCGCCCCTACTACTCCCACCGCTGGGCAGGCCATCCCTCTACTCACCCACACCCACTGTTATTCTGCAGCGACAGCAACCTCACACCGCAGCCGAACCAGTGAACCCTCGTACTTCTCTTCGCGTGGGCATCCACTACTGCGTCTTCCCCGGCTCCGAGTCGTCCCCTTCCTAGTCCTCGTTGTCTTCCACCGCCGTGGTGCTCTCGGTGCAGCATGGTCAACATGGTCAAGGAACGACTTCCATTGGACGTGGGCTGTACGTGGAGAGGCTGACAGCTGGGTCCACGGCCGCAGCAAGGAAGTGCCTCCTTATTACGCGCAAAATAATGATTCTTCCACCTGATAGCGGGGACCCACCGGACGGGCCACTGTACTTTGTGAAAAGACGTTTCCCCCTGACTGCTGGGACCCACCAGCTACATCTTCGCACGCAAGGAAGTGCGTCCGGGCAAAAAAAAACGATTCACCCCCTGACTGCTGGGACCCACCAGCTACATCTTCGCACACAAGGAAGTCTGTGCGGGCAAAAAAACGATTCACCCCCCTGACTGCTGGGACCCACCAGCTACAACTTCGCACAAAAGGAAGTGCCTGACAGTCGGGGCCCACCTGGTCGAAGCGTACGTAGCATTGTCATTCTGGTCGCGAACGTGTACGTACATATATACTAGTGGATGTAGAGGCGCGCACGTGTCGTAGTAGAGGTGCGTACGTGTCGTAGTAGAGGCGCGCACGTAGCAGGTACACGTACGTACAGCGGCCAGGGTGCAAGAAAGAAAATACAGCCACATATGTGTACATACGGGCGGTGAGGGAGTCCTGGATTAGGGGGTATCCGGACAGCCGGATTATATCCTTTGGCCGGACTATTGGACTATGAAGATACAAGATTGAAGACTTCGTCTCATGTCCGGATGGAACTCTACTTGGCGTGGAAGGCAAGCTAGGCAGTACGGATATGGATATCTCCTCCTTTGTAACCGACCTTGTGTAACTCTAGCCCCCTCCGGTGTCTATATAAACCGGAGGGTTTTAGTCCGTAGGACAACATACAATCATACCATGGGCTAGCTTCTAGGGTTTAGCCTCTCCGATCTCGTGGTAGATCAACTCTTGTAATACTCATATCATCAAGAATAAATCAAGCAAGATGTAGGGTTTTACCTCCATCAAGAGGGCCCGAACCTGGGTAAGACATCGTGTCCCCTACCTCCTGTTACCATCCGCCTTAGACGCACAGTTCGGGACCCCCTACCCAAGATCCGTCGGTTTTGACACCGACATTGGTGCTTTCATTGCGAGTTCCACTATGATGTTGCCGTAAGGAAGGATGCCTCATCTCATTGTTAAAAACAACATTACCGCCAGGGGAGCTCTGGCTGTCAGTGAAACTCTCCGGCTAGGCAGTTTCGTCATGATTGCCTGTTCAGCCACTGCACCGACGATGACTTCTCGGGTCATCAGAAACAGCCTCCACGTCGGCTCGGAATTTGCCGAGCAGATGGATCCAATGGAGCTCTCTTCCCTAAACGAACTCTTGGATCGCATCGCCGCCTTGGGAGTCGCTACGGACTATGATCGGATTGGGCTTAAACCCAATCAAAGGGAGATTAACTCTCCATCGGTCACCCATCACGTTGCGGTGGTGGAGGAACAATGCGGGAACTCTTCCTCTATTTTGAGAACTAACTATGTCCGGATTCCTGAGCTCTCCGAGCCGGATACCCGCTTATGGGAGGACACCACCCAAGCCCTGAACCTAGAATCAAGCAGCGGGCCAGACTTATCGGGCAGCACTCTGGAACCCGAACTTCCAAGATTGGAAACTCCTCGGCCCCTAGGTCTCAGATCGGGTAGGGGTTCGGACTCAAATCCACCCACGCACCTAGACATAAACAATCTTTCCCACATCAGGAAAGAGCCCCATGAAACAATACATCATTATTGGGCCAAATTCCTCCTTGTGATGAACAAGGTTAAGGACGGTCGCGAGGAAGATGCAATCTCAGTTTTCTGCAATAATTGCACGGACAAGGGAATCCTTAACACCTTAAGTCGCCGTGACATATCACGCTTCGCTGACTTGGCATCCATAGTACGAAAGTACTGTGCGGTGGAAAGCACCTGGAAAATCAAAATGAAAATTTGGGATAATCCGGCTCCGAATATACACCCAGTCCGAAGTAAAAGGGTGCACTATCATAAGACACCGGAGATAGTGGCAAAGAAACAAAAACCCTCTACAGGGCATGTAACCGTACTGGAGGGATGGCTTAACGGACCCTGCAAAATTCATAGTACAGCGGATACAATACCAACGCACAGCCTTAGAGCATGTTGGATACTCCGGCAGGTGGCCAAAAGTGGTGAGGATATTCTTATACCAAACGCCACAGAGCACCATCCCGTGGATAACAATATGGTGTTAACAGTCTTTGAGACCTTCACATCAAATAATAGGCATAAGCGAACACTCCGCAGCATGGCCGAAATCTGCCACGTAGCAGCAATAAATCCATGGAGTGACACGACTATTACCTTCAATGCTAGTGACGAACCCAAATTCCGAACAGCCCGAGCACCAGCCGCACTGGTCCTTAGTCCAATTGTGGATGGCTTTCGACTCACCAAAGTACTCATGGACGGCGGCAGTGGATTAAACCTCATATATGAGGAAACTCTTCAAAAAATGGAAATAGAGTGGAACCGTATTGAGCAAAGTAGCACAACCTTCAGGGGAATCATACCCAGTCGGGAGGCACGATGCGCTGGGAAAATCACACTAGATGTGGTATTCGGTACGCCAGAGAACTATAGGTCCGAAGAAATTACATTTCAAGTGGCCCCGTTCAGCAGTGGATACCATGCCCTTTTAGGACGTGAGGCCTTCACGATCTTCCAAGCCGTACCCCATTATGGGTACATGAAGCTCAAAATGCCCGGGCCCAACGGAATCATCACCCTCGCCAGTGATCCGGACACAGCACTCCGCGCCGAAAACAAAACAGCCGCACTGGCCCTCGAGGCATTATCCGAAGCCCTCTCGGCTGAGGAATTAACCACGCTATGCTCCACAGTGGACAGGGACGACATAATCCTCGATAAGAGATCCAAGTTCACCTCTTTTAAACCTGCAAATGAAATAGTCAAATTCCAAGTCCACCCAATGGACCCTACAAAAACAGCCTCCATCGAGGCACAGTTAAACCCCGCCGTGGACGCCGCACTACGAGAGTTCCTGCGCGAGAATTGGGACATATTCACCTGGCATCCCTCAGACATGCCAGGAATCCCACGCAGGCTGGCTGAGCATAGCCTCAATATCCTAAAGGGATTCAAGCCGGTCAAGCAAGCTCTTCGACGTTTCTCCGAACCTAAGAGACAGGCCATGGGAGAGGAACTAGCCAAGTTATTGGAGGCCAGATTCATCAGAGAAATAAAACACTCAGACTGGCTAGCAAACCTGGTGATGGTACCAAAGAAGGATAAATCCTGGCGCCTTTGTGTCGATTTCAAGGACCTCAATAAAGCTTGCCCAAAGGATCCCTTCCCCCTCCCCTGCATCGATCAAATTATTGATGCTACCGCAGGACACGAGTCATTGTGTTTCCTCGACACATACTCCGGTTACCACCAAATCAAGATGGGAGAGTCCGACCAAGCCACAACGGCATTCATCACACCATACGGTCCCTTCTGTTTCAACACAATGCCTTTTGGGCTCAAAAACGGCGGCGCAACATATCAGCGCATGATTCAGACATGTCTGGAGAAACAAATCGGCAAAACAGTAGAGGCATATGTAGACGATGTGGTCGTCAAAACCAAACACGTCGACTCTTTGATAGATGACTTGAGGCTCACATTCGACAACCTCCGAAGATACGACATCAAGCTCAATCCGGAAAAATGCGTTTTCGGCATACCAGCCGGAAAGCTCCTGGGTTTCATCGTCTCCAGTAGAGGTATTGAAGCTAATCCGGCCAAAATCCGAGCTTTGTCATAGTTGGCTACCCCAACAGACCTCAAACAAATCCAGAAGGTTAACTGGATGTGTGGCGGCCCTAAGCCGCTTTATCTCCCTCTTAGGAGAAAAGGCTTTACCCCTTTATCGCCTCCTTTGGCGCACCGAACACTTCGAGTGGACGGACGCTGCCACAACCGGATTGGAAGAAATAAAGGCCATTTTGGCAACCAACCCAATCCTGGTTGTGCCAAACATCGGTGAACCAATGCTGTTGTACATTGCGGCAACTCATCAAGTTGTAAGCGCAGTGCTCGTCGTCGAACGAGAAGCTGACGAACATAAATTCCCTCTTCAAAAGCCGGTATACTATGTATCCACTGTCCTCACTCCATGCAAATCACGATAGCCACATTATCAAAAGATAGCCTATGCGGTATTCATGGCATCCCAGAAGGTGCGACACTACTTTCAAGAGTGTTCGATTACAGTAGCCTCGGAAGTGCCACTTAATGATATTATAAACAACCGCGACGCTACGGGCCGGATTGCCAAATGGGCCATTGTGCTCCTCCCATTCGACATAACATACAAACCTCGACGAGCCATTAACTCGCAAGTATTGGCCGACTTTGTCGCCGAATGGACGGAGGCCGAACTCCCTAAAGAGTACGGCGCATACTCCAATTGGATCATGCACTTCGACGATTCTAAAATGTTGGCTGGTCTAGGGGCTGGCGTCGTCCTGACGTCCCCAACCAGAGATACCGTTTAGTACGTACTACAAATATTGTATACAGACTCCAACAACGCAGCCGAATACGAAGCTCTGTTGCATGGTCTTCGAATGGCAGTCTCCATGGGCATTCAACGCCTGGTGGTACGTGGGGATTCAAACCTCGCAATATCCCAAATAAATGGAGATTTTGATGCCAAGGATCCGAAAATGGCTGCCTACCAAAACGCCGTCCTAAAAATGTCAGCTCGGTTCGAGGGGCTCGAATTTCACCATGTGGCTCGGTAAAACAATCAGGCGGCGGATATCCTCGCCCGCATCGGCGCAAAACGCGATGCGGTCCCCCCAACAAATTTCTGGAGAGGCTATTCAAGCCATCCATAGTATGGGAAGGGGACACCAGTAACAATAGTCCGGACCCGGCCAAAATACCCGATACCGAACACTCTGACACAATCGGAGGCTCCGCCACCGAAATAACACCTTCAACCCACGTAATAATGGCCATCATAGCCCCGTGGACAGAACCATTCCTGGCCTACCTAACTAGGCAGGAACTTCCGGAGGACCAAAATGAGGCACGCTGCATAGTGCGGCGATCTAAGGCCTACAGGGTCCATGAGGGAGAATTGTATAAAAAAGCACTACCCGAGTCCTTCAAAGGTGCATCTCCGAAGAGGAAGGGCGGAACCTTTTGGCAGAAATCCATGCTTGACTCGGTGGTCACCACGCCGCAGCCCGGGCTCTTGTCAGCAAGGCCTTCCGTACAGGATTCTATTGGCCAACGGCCCGGGCAGATGCACGGGACTTGGTCCAACGTTGCGCCGGTTGCCAGCTCTTTGCAAATCAAAGCCACATGGCACCCACCGCCCTCCAAACAATCCCCATTACGTGGCCCTTCGCGGTCTAGGGGCTTGACATGGTTGGACCCCTTAAAGGGGGAACCCACAAGAAAAAATACTTACTGGTCATGGTGGATAAATTCACCAAATGGATAGAGGCCAAACCTATTAAAACAGCCGAATCCGGACCAGTGATAGACTTCGTATCCGGGGTCGTACACCGTTATGGCGTCCCCCATAGCATCATCACTGACAAAGGCACGACCTTCACTGCCGATGAGGTAAAACTCTGGTGCAGCAAAATGGGCATCAAGCTCGATTATGCTTCAGTCTATCACCCACAAACCAACGGCCAAGTTGAGCGAGCAAACGGTCTTATAATGAGCGGCATTAAACCCAGATTAGTGCATTCCTTAACGGAGTCTAACACGCACTGGGTAGAGGAGCTCGACTCCGTACTCTGAGGGCTGAGGACCACGCCGAATCATAGTACCGGATATACACCCTTCTTTATGGTGTACGGCGCAGAGGCAGTCTTGCCCTGTGACATAATTCATGACTCACCTCGGGTGCGCATGTACGAAGAAAGAGAAGACGAGCTCGATCGGTAGGACAGTCTGGACACACTGGAGGAGCAGCGCGACGTAGCAAAGGCCCGTTCCGCATTTTATCAGCAACAGGCTTGCAGGTACCAAAGCAGAGAAGTACAAGCCAAAACTTATAACGTTGGCGAACTAGTTCTACGCCTGCCGGATAAGAAAAAGAACAAGCTCAAGCTCAAATGGGAAGGTCCCTTCATTATTGACCAAGTTCTGACCGATGGAGCGTACCAACTGCGGGATGCACCGACTAATCGACTCGAGCCGAACCCATGGAACGCGGCCAGGCTCCGAAGATTCTACGCCTAGCGCCGGACTCTATGTTCGTCCCCTTCGTCTGTCCATTTTTTGCATATACATTTTCTGTGTTGTTTTTCTTTCTTTTATTCTTTCTCTAGGCCTTCAAGGGACAAGTTGTGCCTCGCTTGCACATTATAGATGCGCTAGCCGCGCTCATCATACCTGGGGGTTTCTTTCACAGAAGCTTAATTATTTATCTGGGCCTCATGCCCCGCACATGTGTTATGCTTCCGCATGTACCTTTTTTTGCCATTATATGCATCGATATGACTTAAGTTTTGGCCAACCTGGGTTGCTTGGCTCTTGTATTTATGCCCTATGTTCCCGTTAATTCGGCCAGGGCATAAGGGGAGCACCTCTGCGGTTGTTACTGCCGGGTCAGCTGGATGTGTACCTCAGACTGGGTGAAGCCGAAAGCTAGCGTTCTTAAGGGAATATTTGGTCGGTGAACAAAAGATGATTTTTTTTATTTTCCATATCTGCCCCAGATGTTTTTTCCTACGTTTCTTATCGCAGTCCGGACATGCACTTTAGGGCATGCATACCTAGGGAAAGGAACCCTTAACGGAACTATTCTCCCTGGAATATGTTTCTTACTACCCATGTAATATAACGTAACTAGTTGGGCACTTGTCCGTTCAAGCACTAATGACCCCTACGCCTGGTATCCACGCATACCCCGGTTCTTATATAACTAAGCGGGTATTCGGATACACTCCGGACTATCAGGTCCCGAGGTTGAAGCGAAAAGGTCCGCCAAGACAAATGATCTACAATCCGGCTAGAAGGCATTATACATGTCACTTTAATTACATAGTCATGCAGACTGACTAAATTCCTCTTCTATACCATCCAACAGGCGGTCTTGCCTACAATCCTATTGGGAATACTATGCGGCTAATTCTACTTGCCCATAAACTAAGCTAACGGGGATCTCTTTTCCGCCGGGCCCCAAGGTCCGACCTCGGTCATGTGATTTGGGTCAGCCTTGGTATACCGCGTCTTCACCATGGCCCAGGCTTCTCTGGCACCTTGTCAGCAGGCCGATATATTCCATAATCGGAAGCGCTGCCGTGCTCCCTTGAGCTTCTCCGTAAGCTCTGCAACGCCCTCTGGCAGGGAGACAGATGGCCACAAGGCCTGGGAAACACCTTGCATCACCCGCAGACCTGGGCATTTCCTCCGCGGGACGACCCGTCAGCATACCTACAGACATAACGCTGTCAGTCGGCTTCTTCGCCGAACTCCTTCAAAAGGATTCGTTCAAGCACTTACTGAAAATGCCGCACCGAAGTCGCTTATTCTCCTTCTCGGAGTCTGCAAGCTGGGCTCGAACGTCTTTTAGTTCCACGCTCAGCTAGATATTGGCGTCTTGGAGATTGTTTTTCTCTCGCCTAACCTGAGTCAGCACGCGTTTGCCAGCCTCTAGCTGTCGCACGACATGCTGGTCCTCTGAATTTTCTCCAGATTCATCTGCAACATCTATTGTTAGATATGCAGCCACGCCGCACACTATATGGTAGCCATCATTCTTTAAAGTAAATGTTACCAGCGGGTGACTTTTTCGGTTAATGCAATGCGGCAATAGCGGCCCGCAGTTGGGTCTTGCATTCCTCTAGCTCCTGTGACAGCCTAGTATTCTTCTCTGTAAGAACCTGCACAATAAAGATGATCCTTAAATCAGTTCTGCTAACTGTTTCAAGTCTCAGGGGCTACTGATACATATAAATCGTCAGATTTACTTACCCGTACATCCTTTACATACTGATCTATGGCTCTGGCTAGACCATCTTGAGCAGCACGGAGGTACGCCTCTCCAGAATTGAAGGCATCAAATGCCTCTGGTGAGAAACAAGCGTCATGGAGTATGGCCCGACGGTGCCTATGATTCATGGCGCTTTCCACTTCTGAGTTTGTAGCGGATAATCTATCCACATCCTCTATAGGGGGGTTATCCGGCGCCCGCCCCATATCGGCTTGTCGGTGTACTAAAGTAGGGGTACCTTAGTATCCCGAACTTGTGCATGGGCAGTTGCAGCATCCCACGGCAAGGCTTGCCAGGCGACTGCCAAAACCCTCCGTGGTTCCTTTGGAGACATTCAAGAACAAAGTATCCAAGACCCCGGCAAGAGGAGCTTGCCGGGAAGGAGACAAGACCCCGGCAAGAGGAGCTTGCCAGGAAGGCCAACCAAGGCATCTCGAGGAACTTGCCGCAACGCATCATGTGTCCCGGCAAGACCCAGTGAGCGACAAACTCCTGGACGCGACAAGATCATAACCGCGGCAAGGCACTTGCCGCGGCAAGCTTCCCTCCTGTACCTGCGCTCCAGCACATCCGCCAATGTGTCGCTCTGGGACCCTTCCAAGCATACGTGCCGGAAGGCTGTGCAGCTAGAGTTACACGGTGGCAAGCGGCGCTGACAAGATAGCCGTCGTGGCAAGCAATGGCGTCCCTAGCGGTCCCTTTCTGCACCGTCTAGGCGACACAGATAGACATTTAATGCCTTTGTCCCCTGCCGTCAGGTTTAGGTATGATACAACTGTAGTAAGCGGTGAAGCCAACCACCACCTCATTTACCTTTTTACCCTCATCTCCGTTGCCACCTGTCGGTGACCCCTTAGACATATAAAAGGAGGCCCGTGTGCAACGTAGAGGGGGGTCGAACGATCATTCTCACGCTCGGTCTCACTAGCCATCCAAGGGTACTATAGCATTCATCGCTCCCGAGCAAGAACACAAATACAAATCCAAGCAGGAGTAGGGTTTTACGCATCCATGCGGCCCGAACCTGGGTAAACCGATCGCGTCGCTCGCGCGTTCGCCTCGATCTGCTCTTCGTGCGCTCTCCGCCCCCCTGCTGAACCGAAAGGGGCCCCGGTCCGCCGTGATCCCATAGGTGTCCGTGGGATCAGCACTCTCGACATCTTTGGCGCGCCGGGTAGGGGCGCGTCGAGGCTGTGTGAATCTGATCCGGCATTCGCACGAGCCGAAACTTCGTCATCTTCATCAACATGCCGCCGAAGAAGAAGATTTCGGAGGCAGCTGCCCCGTCTGCGCCGAGCCCACCATCGCCGGAGCGAACGGCAGGTGGAGAAGACATCCGCGGAAGAGCGGGCGTCGACGAGGGGGCTCATGGTGCTGCCAGGTCCAAGGATAAGGCGGTGCTGCACATCGGCGGCGCGGTCGGCTCCCACAATGACCGAGCGCACTCCAAGACCTCGGCGTCCGTACACGCACCGCGCCCATCTCAGGAGGCGCGGGACCAGCAGCGTTATGGTACTCATGGTACCATATGTTTGCTGGGCCAAGATCAAGCTGGCGGATCCCGGAGCGCTCAAGACCAGCATGCGCGCCAACATGCTGGCACGAGCAGGGCACGGTCGCCTGGAAGAGGTACTGCTCCTTCTAACGCAGTTAGAAGTCCGAGCATATCTCGCTCCTCGCACCGTTCGCCGCCGCCGCCCGCCACTCCGGCAGAAGCGTTGGCGCAGGCCCAGCTGCTACTAGATTACACTCCAACGCCAGAGAAGATCGATGACTGGAGGGCCACTATCCAGAGCCTCATCGGTTCGCCAACGGTGACAACCCACGGCAGCCGAGCGCATCGCTGCCGCGGCAAGTCAGCCAGGCGCGAGCCGGTGGCGACAAGACCGGCGAGGGTGCAACCACTGTGCACTCTCTGCCCCAAAGGCCAAGATCGCTGACTCGTCGGATCCACCACGACAGCGACTCCACCGCGTCATCAGATCCGCGAGCTCGTCGCGATCAGCGCCAAGTTCTTCAGGAGCGACAACAAGAAGACGCTCGTACCCGCATCGAGCGGCGAAGAGAAGCGCGGCGTCAATCAGACATGCGCGCTGGGCCTTCTGTTGACATGCATGTGCCTGGAGAACCAGGCGACTTGCCGTACGCGGTAGGTTGCCCTGCATTCACCCGTGAGCTGCGGCAAGTCCAGTGGCCCAGCCAGAAACATTTCAAGCCAGACGTGCCGGAGAAGTACGACGGCAAGTCGCACCCATCAGAGTTCCTCAGCATCTACACCATTGCGGTGCAAGCTGCCGGGGGGCGAGACGACAAGGTCCTTGCCAACTACTTCCCGCTTGTGCTCAAGCCTGAAGTCAGGTCCTGGCTCATGCACTTGCCGGACAATTCCATATCCTCTTGGGCGGACTTGTGCCATCAGTTTGTCGGCGCCTTTACGGGCGGCCACGAACCACATGGCCAAGAGAGTGGCCTCCACCTGCTTGCCCAGAAGGAAGGAGAGCCCCTGCGCAAGTATATCCAAAGATTCAGCCGTGTACAGCGCAACATCCCAGACATCCACCCTGCCGTGGTTATCAGCGCGTTCCATCAGAACATGCGTAATCGGAGGATGCGGGAGGAGATGGCGATGAGCAGGATCAGAGATGTCAGCGAGCTGTACGCCCTGGCCGACAAATGTGCACGCGCTAAAGGAGGGAGGAAACTCCCCGGAGAGAATACTGGAGCAGGGGGATCTGACAGCGAAGATGCTGCCCCGGCAAAGAAAAACCGGAGGTGCACCAGGAAGAAGAAAGGCAAAGAGGTACTAGTCGTTGAGCAGTCCGGCAATGACGGTGGCGCCAAGCAAACCAAAGTTGGCAGCTCCGGCAAGGAGGTTGCTGCATGCACCAACTGCCAAGCTGTGGCGGCCACCGACAAGCAGGACGGCTCCGACAAACAGTACTGCAAGATCCATCGCACCAAGGGCCATGATCTCCAGAGCTGCAAGAAGGTCGAGCAGCTTGTCCAGCAACAAAAAGCTGAGTACGAGCGGCGCGACAAGGAGAGAGCCCAAGGAGGCGGTGGAGAGGCCGGCAAGAAGCGCCCTGGCCGGGGAGGACGCCGCGGCAAGGCCAAGCAGCGGCAAGGAGACAGACCTCCCCGCGGCCACGACAAGGATGAAGACGAAGACGACGACGAAGACATGGATGATGTTGAGAATAGCGAGCAAGAATTTCAGAAAGCTACAGAAGTTTTGTGTGTTGACGGCGGTGCTTCTCTGCATACTTCTCACCGCCAGCTCAAACAGTGGGCGCGGGAAGTCAATGCGACAGAACCACCTGTCGAATCGCGCAAACTTCTGAAATGGTCCAGCACGCCTATCATCTTTGACATTGAGGACCACCCTGACCGCATAACTGCGGTCGGCTGCTTGCCGCTGTTGGTTTCACCAACTATACGCAACCTCAAGGTCACCAAGATGTTAGTTGACGGCGGGGCCGGCTTAAATCTGATCTCCTCCGCTGTGCTCCAGAAACTCCAGATGCCGGACAGCGAGCTCGAAGAGACCGGTACGTTCCAAGGAATTAACCCGGGACGGAGCAAGTCGAAAGGGAAGGTCACGTTACCGATGACATTTGGCAGCGAAATGAACTTCAGGACTGAGAGGGTCACTTTCGACGTTGCCGATTTCCCATTGCCTTACAATGGCATACTTGGCCGTCCAGCGCTCGCCAAGTTCATGGCAGCCTCTCATTATGCATATAACATGCTCAAGATGCCAGGCCCGATAAGCGTCATCTCTGTCCCTGGCGACAAGAAGGATGCCCTTATCTGCGCCGACAAGATTTACCGGGAAGCAGCAGCTGCGACAGATCGCAAGACACTTGCCGCTGAAGCTCCTGGGGGGAAGAAGAAGACCAAGTCCGGCAAGAGCTCTGATGCCCACTCCAGCAAGTGCATCTCCTCGGAGTGCTGCGCTGCCGTCGAGGACGCACCATCGAGCTCCACCGGCAAGTGTAAGAAGGCTATGGAAGCTCCACCACATACTAAGAAGGTGTCCGCCAAGGAGGACGGCACTGGTGGTACTTTTACCATCAGTGCCACGCTTGATCCTAAATAGGAAAGCGCGCTTGTTGCTTTCCTGCGGGCGAATGTCGACGTGTTTGCATGGCAGCCGTCTGACATCCCCAGTGTTCCAAGGAAAGTAATTGAGCACCATCTTGTTGTTTGTCCTCATGCGCGGCCCGTCAAGCAGAAGGTCAGGAAACAGGCAGTGGAGCACCAAGAATTCATAGCAGAAGAAATCTAGAAATTGGAAGCAGCAGGCCTTGTCAGAGGAGTGCTCCATCCCACGTGGTTGGCCAATCCTGTTGTAGTGCGCAAGGCGAATGGAAAATGGAGGCTTTGTATTGACTTTACTGGTGTTAATAAAGCTTGTCCCAAAGACCCATTTCCCTTGCCGCGCATTGACCAGTTTGTCGACTCCACAGCCGGATGTGATTTGCTTTCATTTCTTGACGCATATTCAGGATACCATCAGATCTTCATGGCAGAAGAGGATGAGGAGAAAACCGCATTCATTACTCCATGTGGCACGTACTGTTTCGTACGGATGCCTTTCGGATTAAAGAATGCTGGTTCAACATTTGCCAGAGTAGTCCATGTCGCTTTGAAGCCACAGATACACAGAAATGTAGAGGCCTACATGGATGATATAGTGGTCAAGAGCAAGGACAAGACAACTCTGATCCAAGATTTAGAAGAGACTTTTGCAAATCTGCGCAAGATCAACCTCAAGCTCAACCCCGAGAAGTGTGTGTTTGGAGTCCCTTCCGGCAAGCTTCTCGGGTTCTTTGTGTCTCAGCGGGGAATCGAAGCCAATCCCGACAAGATCAAGGCCATTGAGCAGATCGAAGCACCAAAGCGCGTCAAGGATGTACGGAAGCTTGCCGGTTGCGTGGCTGCTCTCAGCAGGTTTATCTCTCGGTCTGCTGAGCGCGCCCTGCCATTTTTCCAAATTTTGAAAAAGGCAGGTCCAATGAAATGGACTCCGGAAGCGGAGGCTGCGCTGCAGGACCTGAAGAGATACCTGTCCTCCACTCCAACACTTGTCGCACCTAAGCCGCAAGAGAAGTTGCTGCTGTACATAGCGGCAACCAATCAGGTGGTTAGTGCTGCGTTAGAAGCGGAGAGGGAGGCAGATGACGAGCCAGCAACCGCGGCAAGCACATCCAGTGACAAGCAGGGGGCTTCCCCGACAAGCTCTGGTCCTGACAAGCAAGGATCTGCGCAGATGCAAGAGGAGATACAGAAGAAGATGGTGCAGCGCCCAGTTTACTTTGTCAGCTCCCTTTTACAGGGGGCTAGGTCAAGGTACTCTGGTGTACATAAGTTGCTTTTCGGCCTTCTCATGGCCTCGAGAAAGCTGTGCCATTACTTCCAAGCACATGAAATCACGGTTGTCACTCGCTTTCCGCTGAAGAGGATATTGCAAAATCCAGAAGCAACAGGCAGGATTGTCGAGTGGGCACTGGAACTGTCAAGCTTTGGCCTCAAATTTGAGAGTACATCAACAATCCAAAGCAGAGCATTGGCAGAGTTCATAGCAGAGTGGACGCCAACTCCAGACAAAGAAATTCCGGAGACGAGCATCCCCGCCAAGGAAACAAACAAAGAGTGGCTTATGTACTTTGACGGTGCCTTCTCGCTGCAAGGCGCCGGTGCTGGAGTGCTGCTTGTCGCACCCACCGGAGAGCACCTCAAGTACATAGTCCAGATGCACTTTCCCAAGGAGCAAGCGACAAACAATACTGCAGAGTATGAAGGCTTGCTTGCCGGTCTCAGGATCGCGGCAGAACTTGGGATTAAGAAGCTCATAGTCAGGGGTGACTCACAGCTTGTCGTCCTCCAAGTGAACAAGAATTATCAGAGTCCATTAATGGAAGCTTACGTTGACGAAGTGAGAAAGCTAGAAGAGCACTTTGACGGCCTGCAGATGGAGCATATCCCAAGAGCTCAGAATGATATTGCCGATGGCCTGTCAAAGTGCGCCGCACTTAAATTACCTGTGGAACCAGGGATTTTTGTGCTCAAGCTGACTCAGCCGTCCGTAACACCACCAAATGGAAAGAACAAAAAGAGGAAGTTAGTTTCTGGCGACTATTTTCTGGCAGAGCTTCCCGAAGCCGCCGCCAAGAAGGTCCCCAGGATCAACACCAAGAATGCTGAGGAGCAGTCTGCTCCGGCAAGCCCCATGGTTTGTTCCGTTGAAGCAGACGCTCCCGACAAGTTCTGCTCCGGCAAGCTTGCCGGGGAACATCAAGCTCCGGCAGAGCCACAAGCTCTTGCCGTAGAAGCAGAGGTTCCTGCAGCAGTAGATGTGCCTTTAGTCCTTGTTGTCGAGCCACAGGCTCCAACGTGGGCGCAGCAGATTGTCCGTTTCCTTCAAACAGGAGAACTTCCCGAAGAGCAAGAAGAAGCGGAAAGAGTAGCCCGGCAGTCTAGTATGTACCAGTTTGTCGACGACACAGTGTGCAGAAGAAGACTCAACGGTGTAAAATTGAAGTGTATTCCCCGGGAAGATGGACAAAAGCTGTTGGCAGAGATACATGGAGGCATATGTGGTCACCACATTGGCGCAAGAGCTCTTGTCGGAAAAGCATCCCGGCAAGGCTTCTTCTGGCCGACAGCCCTCCAGGATGCAACTGCACAAGTAACCAAGTGTGAAGCGTGCCAGTTCCATTCCAAGCAGATACACCAGCCAGCTCAAGCTCTCCAGACGATCCCTTTATCCTGGCCATTTTCGGTCTGGGGGCTCGACATCCTCGGCCCCTTTCCCCGAGCTGTCGGGGGCTTTGAGTACTTGTACGTTGCAATCGACAAGTTCACAAAGTGGCCGGAAGTGGAACCAGTGAGGAAGGTGACAGCAAAGTCAGCAGTCAAGTTCTTCAGGTCGATTGTTTGCCGTTTCGGGATCCCTAACAGGATAATCACCGACAATGGTACGCAATTTACGAGCCGCACCTTCATACAATACGTCCAAGATCTTGGCGCCAAGGTCTGCTTCGCTTCTGTTGCTCACCCGAGAAGCAATGGTCAAGCGGAGAGGGAAAATGCTGAAGTGATGCGCGGGCTCAAGACCAGAACTTTCGACAGGCTGCAGAAGTGCGGAAGAAACTGGATCGAGGAGTTGCCGGTGGTTCTTTGGTCGATCAGGACGACGCCAAATCGAGCCACTGGCCAGACACCCTTTGCTCTAGTCTATGGAGCGGAGGCAGTTCTCCCCACGGAACTCGTATACGGGTCGCCTCGAGTGCTTGCTTATGATGAGCTCGAGCAACAGTAGCTGCGACAAGACGACGCGCTGCTCCTTGAGGAAGACCGTCTTCAGGCTGCTGTGCGAGCCGCTCGCTACCAGCAAGCTTTGCGCCGCTACCATAGCCGCAAAGTTAACGCCAGAAGTCTCGAGGAAGGCGACCTTGTTCTTCCGCGCGTTCAGTCCGCCAAGAATTCCAACAAGTTGACACCGAAGTGGGAAGGCCCTTACCGGGTGAAACGAGTCACAAGGCCTGGCGCTGTCTGCCTTGAGACCGAAGATGGCGTACCAGTGAGCAACTCCTGGAATATTGAGCATCTTCGCAAGTTTTACCCGTAGGGCGCGGTTGCTGGAACCCGTTCCGGCAACCACCCTTTGTACAAGTCTTGCCGCTGTTGCATATGATCCTTTGTACAAAGTCGGGCGCAGATCCCGTGCTTAAATATTATGTGCTTAGCACACCTTGTCTATTTCATGCTTTTTTAAAATTTTGCATGCATTATCCAACATTTTGTGCAGCACTTAATCTCGGTAAGCAATAACGAGCCATAAGGCTCCATACTGTTGTTTCGTCTCCTTTCTTTTTCGCAAGGAAAAGGAGGTCCCCTTGCGCACAAGTTTGCCAGGGGGGAAGGAAGAAGATACGGTATGGACCAGGCGTCGTTCAAGAAGGTTTTGCCTTGCCGGAAGCAAATAACAAAAAAGATAAGTTGCCAAAGTCTGAGCAATCAAATTTCCTTAAAGTTTTTAAGTTATTTTCCCTGAACGACCGTGCTTTGTATGGAAAACCTGTGCGCGGAGGAACCAACTCGTAGCTAGTTGCGCCCTTACTGTTGTTTCGAGTCCGCTCAACAACCTAAGTGAGCTGCGACTAGCCGCGACAAGGTTTCTTGTCGGCTGCGGCACCGCCAGCAGGTTGCTGACGTTCCGCACTCAGCGCTCGTGGCAAAGGTGCCTGCGCCGGCAAGTTCCCTAAAAGCGTAGGGTAAAAACATACAAAGGAAAGAGTCAAGTAAATTAAATAACATAGCAATTACTACCCAGGATAGAGTATATTACAAAATAACTTGTCACAGCTCTAACAGACTGTTTTTCATAACATGATTGACAGCGACAAGGAAAGAAAAAGATAGATGGCCTAATCTACACGGTCGCCTTCGACCCTCCTGATTCCGCTCACCCTGTCCACAATAGGTGCGACAAGGGCCTTGAGCTCCTCCAGGTCAGCATCTGGCGGCATGCTTCGGAAAACGTTGGTGAGGCGGAGACCTGGGTTGCGGAAGGCCACCTTCATCAGCACCTTCTGGAGAGCTCCCGCGCAAATCTTGCGCGACTCGTCGGCAATCTACTTTGGGATCTGCTCCCGGAGTCGCTGGAGCACCGTCGCCACACCCTTGAAGAACAGAGTAAGCATGGCGCTGGGTTGGAGGTTCTCGTCGGAGGAGTACTCGAGATCCACCATCCCCAATTGCGCCAGCTCCTTGTGTCGACATCCGCGGCGACGTTCACCAGACCCTCCGTCCAGTCCTCCACGTTCTCCGACAAGGTCTTCTGGGTGGCAGCAGCATTCGCCAGCAGCACCTTGCCAGCCTCGACTTCCTCCTTCAAGGCCGTTTCCTGCTCCTTGGCACTGTCCAGAGATTGCGTCAGAGCCGCCAGCTTCGCTTCGAGATCAGCGTTGGAGTTCTTGGCGGCGTCCAGTTCCTTGCCCTTCTCGGCGAAAAGGGCCTGCAGCTCCGAATAACTGTTGGCGTCCCTCTCCCGCTCGAGCTTGAGCGCGGCGAGCTCATCGCCGTTCGCCTTAAGGCTCGCCTCCAGCTGCGCGACCTTCAGCTCCAGCTTGTTCTTGGCGGCCTCGGCGGCGGCGGCGGCGTCTTCGGCTTGCTTAAGGCCTCCGCCAACTTCTCGCTCGCGCGCGGCAAGCTCCTCCTCGTGGCTGTCGAGGTGGACCTTCCGCTGCGCCAAGTCACCCTCCTGCGAAGACAATTTTTCCGCGGCAAGGCGTTGGCGCTCTTCGACGTCGGCCTTCTCGAGGAGGAAGGCCTGCTGCGCTTCGGCAAGATCTTCCCGCTCCTTTGCCAGGGAGCGGAGAGCTTCCTGGTTGGTGCCCCGGAGCTCTTCTGCGCGCTTCTCGATATCAGCGCCGGCCTTCACGATGAGCGCTTCACGGGACTCCAGTTTGGCCTGTCGGGCGCGGTAGAGCGCCACTAGCTTCCGCAGCAGGCGCTCCTCTTCAGGTTCGCCGCTGCTGCTGCTTGGCGCGTCGACCAACTTCAGCCCGGCGGAGGCAAGCACATCTCCGTCCAGCATCTCCCCCTCGATCGGCGCCCTGGAGCTTGACGCCCAGGGAAGGTTAATGAAGATGTCCTCGCCGGCCTTCAGGTAGACGCCAGGCTGGGGCTCATCGGAGCCTGGCGCGGCTGCAGCGGCGGAGGAGTCGGTGGTCGGAGCAGCGCCTGGCGCTCCTGCGGCCTCCGGGTCGTCAGTACGACCACCAGACTCCCCGCCCGCCTCCGCGGCGGCAGCCCTGGCGGCCTCCTCGCCGGCGCCGACTGCTTCCTTGGCGGCGACCTCCGTCTCCATCGGCTCTGCAGCAGATGGATCTGATAGCCGGAAGAGGGGAGAAGATTCAAACAAAATTCGAGCAAAATCCAAGAGAAAGATCAAGAAGACGAAGAAGCCAAGGGGAGTTTGGAAGCAAGGAAGTTACCTGTGCCAGGGTCTGCAGCTGTGGCCTCCGTTGCCGAGGGATCGCTAACGCAGTCCCTTGCCGGGGGCTCCTCCCTTGCCGGAGCCTCCTCCCTTGCCGGGGGCTCCTCCCTTGCCGGGGGCTCCTCCCTTGTCGAAGTCTCCTCCCTTGCCGGAGACCTCTCCCTCGCCGGAGGACTCTCCCTTGGCGCTTCGGGAGCGGCCTCCAGGCTCTCCTAGTGAGGCTGCTCTGCTCCTGCACAAGTCAACAAACAAGCATCATCACAACAAGGATCTTCGTGCGCGCCCAACAGCGGAAACGAACAAGACACTTACGCTGGGGGCTGCTCTGAAGATCAGCCGCTGGGTCCGACAAGTTCGTCTCAGGCACGTCCCCTATTGATGCAGTGGGTTCGTCCTCGATGACGATCACCGGCGCCTTGGCTCTCTTTGCCGCTCTCTTCGCCAGAGTCCTAAAAAGGAACAGATACAGGGAAAGGCAAGTGAGAAACAAGACAAGACAAAAACAGCAAAAATCAAAGAATAGCAAGAACAATAAGAGAAACTTACTCTTCTTCTTCTTCCTCGTCGGAGCTGAACGCGGAGAAGTCAAAATCCATCCCACGCCCGGCGCGGGGAGGTGGAGGAGTAGGCTCCCTTGGTCGCTTGGCGGGAGCAGAAGCAGCAGTCCGGGAAGACCCCGCTCCAGTCGAAGCAGCAGCATGGGGCGCTCCCGCGGCAATGGTGCTTGCCGCGGTGGAGCGCGTCGTGCGGCGCTGCGGCTGTCGGCCCGCCTTCCGCCTCGCCGCATCCCCAGCCTTGCGGAGACGCCTTCTTGGTGGGGACGGAGACGCTGCTGGCGGCGTGCCGTCTGAGGACGAAGTGGAGGAAGAGTCAATCTCCAATGAGCCGCTCGCATCCTCGGCGGGCTCGCTCGGCTCGGCATCACGCCCGACAAGATCTTCCTTGCCGGCAAACTTGTAACGCCCCGAGACCGATGTGCCAGGTGTCGTTCAGTTATTCGTTGTCGTTGCCGTGTCATTTGCTTGCGTGTTGCATCTTGTCATATCATCATGTGCATTGCATCATCGTGTTTTCAAAACTTGTATCTGTCCCGGCCTCCTTCTTTCTTCCTTTGTCCGTTCTGAGCCCAACCACACTTGCACTGCGCCCGCGGCGTGTCCGAAATAGTATTTTATAAGTGGCCAGAAAATGTTCTCGGATTGAGTTGAAATTTGGTGTGCGGTCTTATTATAGTGTAGACAGACCGCCTGTCAAGTTTCATCGCAATCGGAGTTCGTTTGACGCCCCAACGGGTAACTATAGCGGCAGTATAGCCGGTCTAACGTCGGACGTTTTCGGTCTCCAGAAACAGTTGCCGGGCTGCATTTCCGCCTCTCCCCTCTCAGCCCAACCCACTCTCCACAGCCCACCTAACCCAGCTAAACCCCTCCTCTCGATCGGAACCGTCGGATCGCGATTGGGTGCTCCGAAACGCTCCAAAAATGCCCCTAACCCTTAACCTGCCTATTTAAACCCCCTCCCATTCCAAATCTGGCAGCCTAGCCTCCACCTACCTCTAGCCTCCCACCTCCTCCTCCATTTTCGCGCCACTCCAGCCCCTCCTCTCCACTTGGCGCCGCCCCACAGGGCAGACCTCCACCTACGCCGCCGCCAAGGGCCACTCTCGCACCTCCACCTCACCCCCCTGGTCTCCCCGCGCCGCCGTGAAGCCGTGGGCCCGCCAGGAACCGCATCGGGCCCTGGGAAGCCCATCTGGGGCCAACCTGCGAGCCCCGCGCCCCTGCTCCAGGCCGCCGTCGCCTCCCCGAGCGCTCCTCCTCGCCCGCGCCTGCATTGCCGTCCCACACCGTGCAGCGACCCCGCCGCCGAGACGCCATGGGCTTGGATCTGTGCTGTCGTTGCCGAAGTCCGTCGTCAGCCAACAGATCCGCGCTGATCTCCCTGCCGCACCACCTTGCTCCCTGCCGAGCCCCGTCGAGATGCGCCACCATGAGAGCTGCACCACGCCGGAACCCACCTCCAGGAGCGCGGTCGTCAACCCCCGCGGCCAAATCCGGGGTCCCCGTGCCCGGATCCGTCCGTTCCCGGCCGTCCCGGCCTCCCCGCGCCATCCAGCCCTCCCGCCGGAGCCCCTGCGCCGCCTGTCGCCGCCATGGTCTCGTGCTCAGGCGGGAGCACGAGGGCCTCGCTCGCCTGGGCCAACCTCCTCCCAGGCCCAACGCGCCAGCACCGCCGGCCTGCCTCCTCCTCCTTCATGGGCCGGCCCAGCTTCCCCAGCTCCGCTGCCCCAAGCCGGCTCCTCTGCAGATGGGCCAAGGCCCATGGGTGAGCCCACACCACAGCGCCCCTCTTGTTTTTTTACCTATCGGGCCAGCCAGATTCGGCCCCATATCATGTTTTTTTCAGCGCCTGGGATTTTCCTATTTTTCCAGAGATTGCCAGTTTTGCAGAAAAGTCCTCCTAGTTCATGCATTTAATAACTCACCAACCGTGCATCGGATTAAAATGTTTTATATATGAAAAATGCTCAGAAATTTGTGTAGTTTAATAATATGCAACTTTCATCCATGTTAAAAATGTTTAATATGTTGTTTGCATTAATTTGCCCCTATGCCATGCTAAAACGGTTTAATTCATAACTAAATAATCGTAACTCCGAATTTAATAAACTTTATATGTAAATGGGGAAGAATTTTGCCTAGTTTAACATGGTGGCCTCATCTTGTATGTTTAACAACTCTAAAATAATGTTTAGGTCAGAACAGTACCAAATCAAAATATGCTATGGGGATTTACCGGAATTGTTGTTTTGTTGTTCCGGCCTCATTTAAACTTGCCTAGATTAGATAGTTTCATCATGTTTCCCCTCTCGCCATGTTTAACAACATTTAATATTGTTGGGTACATAAACGAGATCGAACTAAATAATTGATGTGGTGCTCCGTCAATATGCAACTCATTGCATATTGAGCTCCACTTAATTTGTAGGATTGTTTGTGCACTTTGTCATGCCATGCCTCTTTAAACCGGACATGCATCATACTTGATTGTGCATCATGCCATGTTGATGTGTTGGTTGTTTACTATGTCGTTTGCTTCTTTTCGGTGTTGCTTCTTCGGGTTGGTTCCGATAACGTCGTATTGTGAGGATCCGTTCATCTACGTCCGTTTGTCTTCTTCATGGACTCGTTCTTCTTCCTTGCGGGATTTCAGGCAAGATGATCATACCCTCGAAATCACTACTATCTTTGCTATGCTAGTTTGCTCGCTCTTTTGCTATGCCATTGCTATGATGCCTACCACTTGCTTGTCGGCCTCCCAAATTGCCATGTTCAGCCCCTAACCCACCATTGTCCTAGCAAACCGTTGTTTGGCTATGTTACCGCTTTGCTCAGCCCCTCTTATAGCGTTGTTAGTTGCAGGTGAAGATTGAAGTTTGTTCCTTGTTGGAACATGGAGATGTTGTTCCTTGTTGGAACATGTTTACTTGTTGGGATATCACTATATATCTTATTTAATTAATGCATCTATATACTTGGTAAAGGGTGGAAGGCTCGGCCTTATGCCTGGTGTTTTGTTCCACTCTTGCCGCCCTAGTTTCCGTCATATCGGTGTTATGTTCCCGGATTTTGCGTCCCTTACGCGGTTGGGCTATAATGGGAACCCCTTGACAGTTTGCCTTAAGTAAAGCTTCTCCAGCAATGCCCAACATTGGTTTTACCATTTGCCACCTAGCCTTTTTCTTCCCTTGAGTCGGCCGGCTCAAGGGTCATCATTATTTTACCCCCCCCCCCCCCGGGCCAGTGCTCCTCTGAGTGTTGGTCCACCTGTCAGCTGCCGGTGGCCACCAGGGGCAACTCTGGGCTGGCTTACCCGTACCTAAGACAATCTGAGTGTGCCCTGAGAAAGAGATATGTGCAGCTCCTATCGGGATTTGTCGGCACATTCGGGCGGTGTTGCTGGTCTAGTTTTGCCCTGTCGAAATGTCTTGTTGTACCGGGATACCGAGTCTGATCGGAATGTCTCGGGTGGAGGTCTATTCCTTCGTTGACCGTGAGAGCTTGTGATGGGCTAAGTTGGGACACCCCTGCAGGGATTTGAACTTTCGAAAGCCGTTCCCGCGGTTATGGGTAGATGGGAATTTGTTAACGTCCGGTTGTAGAAAACCTGAACTTGACCTTAATTAAAATGAATCAACTGCGTGTGTAACCGTGATGGTCTCTTTCCGGCGGAGTCCGGGAAGTGAACACGGTTGTTGGAGTTATGCTTGACGTAGGTAGTCCAGGATCACTTCTTGATCATACTTTTATCGACCGTGCTTTGCCTTCTCTTCTCGCTCTCATTTGCGTATGTTAACCACCATATATGCTAGTCGCTTGCTGCAGCTCCACCTCATACCTTTACCTTACCCATAAGCTTAAATAGTCTTGATCGCGAGGGTGCGAGATTGCTGAGTCCCTGTGGCTCACAGATACTTCCAAAACCAGTTTGCAGGTGCCGATGAGTCCGTGCAGATGACGCAACCAAGCTCAGGAGGAGCTCGATGAAGATCTTGTCCTTTATGTTGTTTCGTTCTAGTCGATCAGTAGTGGATCCCAGTTGGGGTCGATCGGGGACCTTTGTCGCTTTTGGTGTTCTTCTTTTATTTTGGTTCCGTAGTCGGACCTTGATTGTATCTAGATGATGTAATGCTTTATTCTTGTAATTGTGTGAAGTGGCGATTGTAAGCCAACTATGTATCTTTTTCCCCTATTGTATTACATGGGTTGTGTGAAGATTACCTCACTTGCGACATATGCCTTCAATGCGATTATGCCTCTAAGTCGTGCCTCGACACGTGGGAGATATAGTCGCATCGAGGGTGTTACAAAACTCCTCTTGCCGGGCAAGCTCTTTCTTGCCGGAGATTTCTTCCCGCTCGGCACGGTTTGCCGCCTCTGCTGCCGCAGCCTCCTCCAAGGTGAAGCCGAACTCGCCCACCGCGGCAGCTGCCGCCGCCTCTTCCAACCTGGTGGCGATGTACGCCAACTCCGCCTCGGTGGTGTCGCGGATGAGGCCGTCCTTCTCGTCGGCACGGATTGGCACTTCCACCAAGTCGTCAAAGAATTGCTGCACAACCTCGTCTTCTGGCTCTTGCCAAGTTGGCACGATTCCGTGCAAATCGCACAGTGGCATCATCGCCCTGATGCGGTCAAGCGCCGAATTGTTGCACAAAGGGACGACGCCCTGCGGCAACCTGAAGACTTCGGGGTGGTCTGAATCGTACTTGAAGAGCTCCTGCAGTATTCCGTTGAGCTCAAGGACAGTGAAATTATAGTTAAGGCCCGGACGCAGCCTCATGATGTCTGCCGCGTTCTTGAACTCCCAAGCAGGCCTTCTCCGCTCTTGCAGGGGGCGATGCGGCGGCGAAGGAAGTCTGCGCCAACGGCGCCTACGGTGAGTCCGGCAAGCCTGAGGCGCTGGATCCTGGTGACGGCAATCCTTAGCCTGCTGTCCTCCGGGGCCATGTCACTCCAGTCGCTGCCGTGTACTGCTGCTACTTAGCGTCGGGCGGTGAATGGATGCAGGCTCTCCTCGACAATCCAACACCAATCCGCTCTCCACTCCTCCCACTTGCCGCGGAATTCGCCCTCCAAATAGGAATCCTTCTTGCCGGTCCTAGAGACCCAGGCAATTCCACCGGACAAGGGCTCTCCTCTCTCTACCCGGGGAATGAAGAAATGGCGGAAAAGAGCTACGCTAGGGTGAACTCCGACAAAGTTCTCGCAAAGGTGGGCGAAAACGGCCATGGTGAGGACGGCGTTGGGAGTGAAATCAAGGAGGCCGAGATTGTATGTGTTCATGATGTCACAAAAGAACTCGGAAAAGGGCGGGCAGAGCCCGCAGTAGAAGAAGACAGCAAAGAAAGGGTACCCGTCCAGAGCCGTCGCGTGAGCAGCGGCTGGGAGCACCTTGGTCCGCGGGTGAGCTCGCGTCTCTGTCGCTCAAAAGAGGTAATAGTACTCCCGCAGCTCCTTGGCGCCGAGCTTGGGGGGGAAGATGGCTCGCTCCCTCCGCATCGCCGCGAGCCGCTGCGCCTCGGTCGACTTCACGGCCTTCGCCTTATCGGCTTTTGGAGCCATGGCGAATGTGGTGGAGGAGGCCAACGGTGTTGGTGGTGATGGTGGCGATGGGGGGGGCAGGAGGCTGCTCTCTTGCTGCTTTGGGAAGACGGAGGCAGGCCGGAGTTTCTGAGACTAGAATGGGGCGAGTGGGCGCACTACCCCTGCTTCCCTTTGCTTATAAAGGGGGAGGTGGCGGACGATCCGCCTTTCCTAATAAAGAAACCGCCCACGATCTCTCCCACGATGCCGCATTCGACGCGTGCCGTGCGGGGAGGGCGCGGTGAATGCGGAGTGAGTTACGGCATAACCTAGGCCGCGCGTGCCCGTGCCCTGTTTTGGGCCTGGCCCAATAGCGCTCGGCACCGTGTATGGCCCAGGCCCGGGGCTCCTGTCGGTGTACTAAAGTAGGGGTACCTTAGTATCCCGAACTTGTGCACGGGCAGTTGCAGCGTCCCGCGGCAAGGCTTGCCGGGCGACTGCCAAAACCCTCTGTGGTTCCTTTGGAGACATTCAAGAACAAAGTATCCAAGACCCTGGCAAGAGGAGCTTGCTGGGAAGGAGACAAGACCCCGGCAAGAGGAGCTTGCCGGGAAGGCCAACCAAGGCATCTCGAGGAACTTGCCGCAACGCATCATGTGTCCCGGCAAGACCCAGTGAGCGACAAACTCCTGGACGCCACAAGATCATAACCGCGGCAAGGCACTTGCCGCGGCAAGCTTCCCTCCTGTACCTGCGCTCCAGCACATCCGCCAACATGTCGCTCTGGGACCCTTCCAGGCGTACGTGGCGGAAGGCTGTGCAGCTAGAGGTACACGGTGGCAAGCGGCACTGACAAGATAGCCGTCGTGGCAAGCAATGGCGTCCCTAGCGGCCCCTTTCTGCACCGTCTAGGCGACACAGACAGGCATTTAATGCCTTTGTCCCCTGCCATCAGGGTTAGGTATGATACAACTGTAGTAAGCGGTGAAGCCAACCACCACCTCATTTACCTTTTTACCCTCATCTCCGTTGCCACCTGTCGGTGACCCCTTAGACATATAAAAGGAGGCCCGTGTGCAACGTAGAGGGGGGTCAAACGATCATTCTCACGCTCGGTCTCACTAGCCATCCAAGGGTACTATAGCATTCATCGCTCCCGAGCAAGAACACAAATACAAATCCAAGCAGGAGTAGGGTTTTACGCATCCGTGCGGCCCGAACCTGGGTAAACCGATCGCGTCACTCGTGCGTTCGCCTCGATCTGCTCTTCGTGCACTCTCCGCCCCCCTGCTGAACCGAAAGGGGCCCCGGTCCACCATGGTCCCATAGGTGTCCATGGGATCGGCACTCCCGACAGGCTTCCGCCTCTATGTCCGTTCCTGGCGCCCGACTGGTGGAAGCATGATTAGTAACATCGCCAGACATATTCCGGCGAGTGCTTTTTCTGTTAAAGAAACATGGGCGTCATTACATTTCGAGAAAGACGACAATGACGGAGCGGGGTTTTTTGTTATACCTTTCCGCCGGCGTCTCCATCCTGACCGCCTTCCTTTTTGGCCTACCCGGCCTCGGTGCCTCTTGTTGGCGAGTTGCTGCGGGTTCGGCAGGGCGTCCCGAATGCCTTCCCTGTAAAAATGCCATATGTATATGGTAGGTGAAGTGTCTAAAAGGGGATCCTAGCTTTTGGAGTTGGAATTTTTGGTTTTTCTTACGTGCGATGTAGGGAGCAGTCCGGGATAGTCGGCCGTAATGGCCACCATGGCATCATCGCAGCTTAACTGATAGAACTGCCGGTCTATCAGCTCCACGAATATAATCAGATCTTCTTCAAGTCCAGAGTTGAGGTCCCGGTCAGGGTCCTCTGGTTGTGGAGAAGGGCTGCTGACCTCCTTTATGGCTTTTCGCAGTTCCTGCTGCAAAGTGGCAAGGTGAATACTTACGACAAATAATGCGGGAAAAATGGGAGTAAGGAGATATAACTTACCCAGCTTGGAGGATTATACATGGAGAATCCGTCCCGTGGCTTGATGCGGATGAACTCCTCTTCCTCTCCCTTGAACAATTTGGACATAATTTTTTCTAAAGCGGCAGCATTGTCCGGACCCTTACGCCCGCAGCGGGTGGCATCATCCGCCCTGTTAAAACACCACAAGGGGTGCCCACGATATTGAAGTGGTTGCACTCCCCGCATTATGCAAATCGACATAACTTCGATTACTGTCAATCCTGATTGAGCCAGTGCTTTAATCCGGTTCATCAGGTACAGGACTTCTCCATTGTCTTCCACCTGGGGGCTCCATGGGTGCCAACTTCGGCGTTTCTTCAGAGGAGCATTACTGAACTCAGGAAGACCACGCCGAACAGGCTCTAGAAGGGGAATGTCCTCCATATAAAACCATTCTGAAGGCCAGTCTTCGGACGACTTCTTCGGGGTACCGGACAGGTATCCGGTATCAGCGATGCGCCATATTTCAGCTCCGCCCACTTGATAAAGTGATCCCCTCTATGTGCGAGGGACGAGGCAAAATAGCCTTTTCCATAGCTTGAAGTGAGCCTCGCAGCCCAGGAACAACTCGCAGAGAGCAACATAGCCGGTGATATGTAGAATGGAGGCAGGGTGAAATTGTGTAATTGGAGGCCGTAGAACTCCAGGAGCCCGCGGAGGAACGGATGAATTGGAAATCCGAGTCCCCTTAATAAATAAGGAACAAGGCAGACCCATTCCCCCATAGAGGGACAGGGAAATCTCTCCGCTTGCTCCCCGCCATTGTAGGTTGCAAGCCCGGCTCGAACGGACACCATATACGCCGAAGGGAGAAATCCCTTAGTCTGCAGTTCGACTAATCGACTATGCGGGACTGAACATCTCTACTAATCACCGGGCTTAGGGCTACGGGTGTGGGAGGAGGAGCTACGGAGGTCAGCCATGCTGGAATGGATCTTTCCGAAGCGCGCTCTGATGGATTCTCGCTGGGGGAGGATGGTATGGATCGGATCTAAGAATCCCCATCCCTTTAATAGACAATTTATTTATCTGGCTAGGGGGCGAATGTAAAAACGCCCTGGCGCCTCATATTCATTCGATGCGTGGGAGATAGCCCTTATTGGGCACAGAAGCCAAGAGGTCCAAACATTTATTGGACTGGACACTGCTTTACAAGCATTTGAAAGATGGAGAAGAACCCGCCTTGTAATGCCGAAGACAACACTGCGTGCTGGACTCATCGTCATTGAAGCCTGGTTCTGGGGCTACTGAGGGAGTCCTGGATTAGGGGGTATCCGGACAGCCGTATTATATCCTTTGGCCGAACTGTTGGACTATGAAGATACAAGATTGAAGACTTCGTCTCGTGTCCGGATGGAAGTCTACATGGAGTGGAAGGCAAGCTAGGTAGTACGGATATGGATATCTCCTCCTTTGTAACCGACCTTGTGTAACCCTAGCCCCCTCTGGTGTCTATATAAACCGGAGGGTTTTAGTCCGTAGGACAACATACAATCATACCATAGGCTAGCTTCTAGGTTTTAGCCTCTCCGATCTCGTGGTAGATCAACTCTTGTAATACTCATATCATCAAGAATAAATCAAGCAGGACGTAGGGTTTTACCTCCATCAAGAGGGCCTGAACCTGGGTAAAACATCGTGTCCCCTGCCTCCTGTTACCATCCGCCTTAGACGCACAACTCGGGACCCCCTACCCGAGATCCGCCGGTTTTGACACCGACATGCGGGGTCTCGAACGCCTACTCGCGCATACGTAGGACCAGGGCTCGTGTACATGGCTGGGTCGGAACGAAGAAATAGCATCGTCGTCGTGTTCATGGGGAGGCAACGGAATGCGTTGTGTTCATGGGGAGGCAACGGAATGCGTCGTGTTCATCGGTAGGCAATGGAACGCGTGGGAGCCAACCGGCTGAGTCGGAATGGAATGCGTGGTCGTGTTCATCGGGAGGGCTTGGATGGAACAGGCGATGGAAACGAGGCCTGGCGTACCGCACAACAGAGTAAACGGACCTCCTACGTGCGGAACGGGGTCCTGTTGATCGGGAGGGGTCTGGCGTACTGCAAAACGGAGGAAACGGACCTCCTATGGTCAAAACGGGGGTCCTGTTGATCGGGAGGGGTGTGGCGTACCGCAAAACGGAGGAAACGGACCTCCTACGGTCGAAACGGGAGTCTTGTTGATCGGGAGGGGTGTGGCATACCGCAAAACGGACGAAACAGACCTCCTACGGTCGAAACGGGGGTCCTGTTCATCGAGAGGGGTGTGGCATACCGCAAAACGGGACTCCACGGGATACTGTTCATCTCCACCGTCGACCTCCTCCAGCCTCCACGGGCTACCGTCGACCTCCTCCAGCCTCCACGGGCTCCTGTTCATCCAGCCTCCATCGCATGCTACTCCACCGGCTATTGTTCAACCACCCCTCCACCATCTACTGTTCATCCATCCCTCCACACCACGGGGTCCTGCTGAACCACCCCTCCACGGGCACCCCTCCACCGTCTACTGTTCATCCAGCCCTCCACCACACCTCGGGGTCCTGTTCATCCAGAGGCAACACAACCGCTCACTGTTCATCCAAATCCCCCCGCAACGCTCACTCTTCATCCCAGAGGCAACATCGATCAGCTTCAGTTAGCAGCAGTAGCGAAGGAATCGCTCGATCGGGTTTAGTTAACAGCCATCGATCGATCGCTCGGGTTCAGTAACGCGTAGCCTGTAGTGCAATCGCTCGGGTTCATTTAGAGCCCAACGCCTTGCTCGGGTTCAGTTAGAGCCAACGCCTCGCACACACGCACGTACGTGTATGAGAGAAGCGCGCATGGCTCGGCCCCCGACCTGCCACCGTAACCAGGAACTCCCCAAAATTTTCCTCGCCCTTGCTTCTACCACGGTTTTTCCGTCATGGACGGCCGAAAGAATGTCATGCAGCTGCTTCTCCGGCCCGCCCAGGATGAAAAGCCCATTTTCTGTCATGATTTTTTGTCATAGAAGTAGGAGCCCACCAGATCTATGATGATACCGGGTTTTGTCACAATTATCGTCATAGAAGTGTCATATGTATGAAAGAAAAAAATTCGTTCGGCCCAAAATGTCACGGATGTGTCTTTTTTTGTAGTGATCGCAATACACTTGAAACTCCTTGCGTATGTCCGGCAGAATCAACACTGGGGCTGTAGTTAAACGTTTCTTTAACTCCCGAAAAGTCGCCTCGCATTCTTCTGTCCATTTAAATTTGGTATCCTTCTTCAATAACTCCATCATTGGTTTCGCAATCTTGGAAAAAATCTCAATGAATCTCCGATAGTATCCTGCGAGTCCAAGAAAATTGTGGATCTCGCTAACGGAAGTGGGTGCCAACCATTCAGTGACTGACTGAACCTTGGTGGGATCTACGGCTACACCTTCTCCTAATATAACATGTCCAAGGAATCCGACTTCCTTCAACCAAAACTCACATTTGCTAAACTTGGCATACAACTGATGTTCCCTGAGTTTCTCGAGAACTAAACGCAAATGCTCTTCGTGCTCCTCCTCATTCCTCGAGTATACTATTATATCATCAATGAACACCACAACAAACTTATCCAAATATTACATGAACACCTTGTTCATCATGCTCATGAAATAGGCAGGGGCGTTAGTCAGTCCAAATGACATGACCGTATACTCATACAACCCGTACCTTGTGGTAAATGTTGTCTTTGGTATATCCTTCTCTCGAATCTTCAGCTGGTGATATCCAGATCACAGATCGATCTTTGAAAATACCTTAGCTCCTTGCAGCTAGTCAAACAAATCATTGATCATCGGCAGTGGGTATTTGTTCTTGATCATCACCTCATTTAACGCGCGATAATCAACAACCATTCTTAGAGACTTATCCCTCTTCTCAACCAAAAGCACTGGGGCTCCCCATGGTGATGAACTCCGTCGAATGTAGCCTTTCTCCAATAACTCCTTGATCTGCTTCTTGATCTCCTCCAGATCATTCGCGAGCATCCGATAGGGTCTCTTTGATATAGTTCCGGTGCCTGGCAACAGTTCTATCAAAAAATCGATGTCTTGATCTGGTGGCATGCCTGGTAACTCCTTTGGAAAATCATCCGGATAATCCTTCACTCTAGGCACTTCCTCCTGAACAATTCCCGTGAGGGTATTCACTTGGCTACTCCTAGGCGCATGCCTAGATACATACTTAATCCTTTTTCAAATTGACTTCTAACACAGTCAATGCTTCCTCCATACTTTGACATCCAGTCCATGCCTAATATCACATCCAATCCTTGTGACTCCAATATTATTAGGTCGGACGGGAAAACATGGCTACCAATGGTTAAGGGTATCTGGTCGCACCATCGACTAACCATATACTCTGCTCCAGGTGAACTTACTAACAGAGGGGTCCTAAGGGTTTGGGTTGGCAGTTTAAACTTATGCACGAATCCCCTTGATATGTATGAATGCGATGCACCAGTATCGAAAAGAACAAGGGCCGTAAAACACTTAACCATAAACTTACCAATAACCGTGTCTGGCTCCTCTTCAACCTCCTCCACGTTAACGTGGTTCACTTGTCCTTTGTTGAATGGATTGGGCTTCTTTCCAGCGCTCCCATTACCATTTCCATTCTTAGCTTCAGGGCACTCCGTGGCATAGTGTCCAGTCTTCCCGCACTTGAAACAAGTAACGTGGCTTAGGTCTCTCTTGGCGGGTGTGGCTGGATTGGAACGGTTCTGATTGTTGCTTGCTCCATTCCCATTCCCATTCCTTAGGCCAATATGATTATGGGTACTTCCTCCATTGTGCGTGTGGCCTCCATGGTTATGAACAAGTCCTCCCGAGTTCGGGGTTAGGCGAGGCTTCTGCTGAGCTCCTGAATTGTACCTTCCTTGTCCATACTTCCTCTTACGGCTCTCAATCTACTGTTGCTTCCCTTCGTTCATAAGAGCCTTATCTACCAACTCCTGGTAGTTGTTGAATGTTGCCACCATCAACTGCATGCTCATCTCATCATTCAGCCCTTCCATAAACTTCTCCTGCTTTGCGGCATCTGTGGCCACATCGTTAGGGGCATAGCGAGATAACTTGCTAAACTCATCCGCGTACTGAGCCACAATACGGTTCCCCTGGCGTAAGTTGCGAAACTCACACTTATTCATACTCATCGCTCCAGTTGAGACATGGGCTGTAAGGAAAGCTTGCTGAAACTGGTCCCATGTAACAGTGGCTATAGGGTAGGTGACAGTGTAATTCTCCCACCATGAGGCTGTTGGTCCATCCAACTGATGTGCGGCAAAATGCACCTTCTCAGCATTTGTACATCCTGAAGTGGTTAACTCCCTTCCAATCCTGCGGAGCCAATCATCTGCCACTATGGGCTCGGTGCTACTAGAAAACACCGGTGGCTGCAACCTCAGAAAGCGGGCTAAGTTGTCAACTGGTGGTGGTGGCGGTGGGTTGTTATTGTTGTTGCCTTGGTTCTGAACTAACAACTACATCAGGGTATTCTGCTGCTGGATCAACTGAGTGAGCTCCGGTGGGAAAGTAAATCCGGGGTCACGTCTCGGAGGCATCTGATGGGTTTAGAGGGAAGAGAATAGAATAGAATGAGGTCTAATGAGAAAAACACTACCCATATGCACATGAGACAAACACAATCATTTCACTCAATCAATCAAGCAAGGGCATACAATCAATCTAACTATCGTTACAAAAGTGCTCAGACTATACTATATACATGGTGGAATACTACTACTGATGGGGTGGTCTACTAAAAATATTAATCGGTTGAAGACTCCATGATGTCCGCTCCAGCTTCATCTTCATAGTCATCATCGCTATCGTCGGGGTCCGAGTCGGTGTCGTCGATGATGATGTAGTCCTTCGGACGAATCTCCTTGGGTTCTTCATCTTCTCCTCCTGGTGCGGGGTCTCCCTTGAATACTCCTAGCTTCCTTTCCAGATCGTCATTCTTCTCCACTAGTACGACGATTTCCTCCTCATAATCTTCATGTGTAGCCTTGAGTTCTTCCTCCAGTTCCGTGATCCTAGTCATCGCCTTCTTTAGATCTATCATTCCTGCGCACATCTGGTCCTCCCGACGACGAATGTGCTGGTTTAACTCCTGGATGAAAGCAGCGATTGATCTATCCTTCCTGGTGTTGATCATCTCCCATTGCTCATCTCGGCGCCCACAAATCGGATAGATAGTATCCTTAAGCTCCTTATGGTAAACTTCTCCAATGCGTCCCATGGTGATGTGAGCTGGCATACTCTTTCCTAGACTCCAGGTTGGTGCATCAAAGGAAAACTCTATGGGCTTAGTGACTGGTGTTAATGTCCTTCCTAGAACTTGAACTTGAATCATCCATCACTGCTCTTCTGGTAAAGTGGCTTTGTAAGTCTCGGTGAAGCTTCATATTCCAATGTTCAGGTACCTAGTGACTTCCTTCAAGTGTCGTCCAAAGGGTGCGTCTTCATCTAGTTGTGCAAACTTCTTCCTTGCGTCAGCCATCCTAAGGAATAGAAAATGGAGAGGAGTCAGAAATGAGAAGAGAATAGTGATCTAGGGCTTTTGGCTTAGTGGTCGTGTCCTACAGTCAACCTGGCTCTGATACCATCTTGTAGCGACCCGACCTCAAACGGTCATGTCTTTGTGCTTTAGTGTCATCCCTGGATCGGTAATGCTGACACACCCAATACTCAAGGATTTATAACAGAGTAGCAATCACATACTTATTACATCGAATGTCTCAAAAGAGAACTTATTACAATAAATATGGCTTAAGGCCATTTAATACGATAACAGTGGAAGGCTTGGAAGATAAAGTGAGTCCATCAACTCCAACGGCATAGCTGAGCTGCACAGCAACGACCTAACGAACATTACTCCTCATCTGAAAAATCTGCAACATAATACATTGCAGCCCAAAAACGGGTCAGCACATGGAATATGCTGGCAATGTAACACATTAGAGCAAGAACAGAATAATGCTATCACTACATGCATATTTGGCCAGTGGAAAGCTCTATGGTTAAAGTTTTGCAAAAAGCCAATTTTTTCCTACGACAAAGGAATAGATTTTATTTAAATATCATGGTAGTTGAAACATCATTGAGAAGGTTCCTCCAACTCAATCCCAATTAAAAGTAATTATCAACCCAACAATGTTAATTTTATAGTGATGAGATACATATGATAATCCAAGTATTAGATACTCAAGAGTTGTCCATAACCGGGGGCACGGCTAACCATGATTAGTTTATACACTCTATAGAGGTTTGCACACTTTTCCCCACAAGACTCGATATCCTTCGTTAGATTTCTTGCACTACATGATGTTTGAGAAACGGATGACCGAGACACAGTCTTTCAGAAGCATTAACTCCTTACTCCGGGCAGACCATACCAACCTACATCCCTCTACCTGCTGATCCACCTCTTCAAGAGCTTCACGCAACTTACTCAACTATGCTAGAGCCCATAATAGCTTGTGGCTGCACACGGAAGTTTCTAGCATGAAATATCTCAGTTCCCTTTGAGCCTAGGTGGCAGACCTTAGGATTATTACACGGGTACTCCGGGATATCCTAGGACAACACTGGATTCTCCAGGTGCCCAACAAACAATCCACCCAGATGTGTATTTAAGTTGCCACCTTAAGTTTAACCATTAATTAATAATCTCACATCTGTCATGGATTCACTCGCCCAAACCACGTCTACGAGCATAGCATAGCAATATAAGCAATACGTAGAAGTAACTCCCAAGGGTTTGATAATAATAGGGCAATAGGTTCTACCTCATCAACTACTTCCCATCCCATATGTTAAACACATCCTAATCATGCAATGTTTGTGGATTGGAGCTAATGCATAAAAACTGGGTATGAAACGAGTATGATCAAAGTGTTACTTGCCTTGTTGATGATCCGCAAAACCTAGAGACTCGTAGTAGCACACTTCACATTCCGGGTGTTCTATCGCAAACAAACAATAGCATGCATAAGCAATCAAGCAAAGAAGCACGGGTAAAACTCAAATAAGAAGATCTAACCAGAAAGTTCAACTTAAGAACTCTGGTTTGCAAAAAGAATAAAACAGAACAACGAAACTCCAACTGCGAAAGAAACAAGATCCAATTACTAATCTCGACCTAAGTTAAATTTTACAGTACCAAAATATTGTTCAAGTTGATTAAACAGAAAGAGGGTTTTGAGATGAAGATCTAGGCGCTTGAATCACCTGATTCCGATAAACGAGCGAAAAGATAAACTAAAATGAAAATCGGATAAGAAATCGCGATCGAAAATAATCGCGGAAAATCCGAGAAAAAGAAAAACTGACGAACAGGCTAATGAACGAACGTTCGCCGTCTGCGGCTAACGAGTGAAAACCGTTCGTTAAAATGACCGTACGGACAAATGTCCGCTAAATAAACTAAACTAGAAAAAAAACCGATCTATTCTAAAAAAACCTAGGGTTTTTTTTAAAACCGGATCGGTTTTTCTCTCAAAAACGGCGGCGGCAAGGCGACTACCTTGGCAGGGCTCCTGCGAGGTCTGGAGGTCTCCGCGGGGTCCGGGTGGGGCTGCGGGGCGGTGGGCGGTGCAACGCGGCGGCGGGGAGGTGCGGCGCGGCGGGTGAGGCACGGCAGCGGTGCGGCATGCGGCGGCGGGGCGTGGCAGGTGGCGGCGGTGCGGCGCTGCGACGGGTGGGGCGAGGCAGGCGGCGGGGTTGGCGGGTGGTGGTGCGGCGGCGGCGCTATAAAAGGAGGGGGCTTGCTTGGGGAGGGGGAAAGGCGACGCGGGAGAGTCCCGGCCGGACTCGGCCTCGGGGGGCGGCGGCCTCCCGGTCTCCTGGAGGGAGACGAGGCGCGGGGAGGTGGGCCGGCTCAGCTGGTCTCCGGCCCAGTTGGGCGCTGGAGGTTTTTTTAAAAAAAATCGCCAAAACTTAAATAAATCCTAGAAAATAAAATAAAAATCTAAAAATGCCAAAACAAATTTTCATCGTCTAAATAAAATATTTAGAATAAGATGAACATTTTCTTGGCCCTAAAATGTAATTTTGAAAAACGTGCAATTTTTCTAATTCAAATAAAACAGCAATAAACTCTGAAAAAACAAATATTTGATTTTAATATTTTCCCCCCAATATTTCATTTGTTTTGGAGAAGTCATATTATCTCCTCCCATATATTTTAATATGAAACATTTTCGGAGAGAAAAATAATTAAAACCAAAAATCCTCGTTTCAATATTTGATAAAACTCAAATATGAAAACAGGGAAATTCCCAACTCTCTCCGAGGGTCCTTGAGTTGCTTAGGATTTCGAGGATCGTGAAATGAAACGCAACAAAATATGATATGCATGAATGATCTATGTATAACATTCCAAATTGAAAATTTGGGATGTTACATGTGTGTTGCTGGTGCTGTAATGAGAGATCACAAAAGGTAGACCACAATATGGTCATTGAGGACACGCCTTCACTTGAGAGATTACTTGTAGTTGATCAACAAGGTCCAACAAGAATCAATGTCATTTCTACGCCTAAATTGACAGTGGTGGGCTACTTGTCTGTCAAATACTACTGCTTTCAGGTACAACAGTCGCCTTATACCTCTCCTTCTTGATATCAACATTATTTCTAGTTTTGAAGATGTATGTTGGTTTGTCACCCAGCAAAGCTTCACCCAGATTCTGGGCACAGTGTAGGTCTTGGCACTAGATTCTGTCAGCCCCAACCTGGACCAAGTTGTCAGTTGCCTAAGATGCTTTCTGTGCCTAAAGAAGATGTATATCGAGGTGATGTTCCTTTCCTGTTAAATGCTAACCATAAGGGAGTTCAATTTTTTTGCACCTTCCCTATAGTTCATGAGAGCTTCAGGATGAATGGTGTTGATGCCTTTGTGGGTCAGAAATTGACCAAGTGGAATGATGAGCTTATCATGCAATTCTATTCAACAGCTCATTTCTACCCGGATGGCAGGATTGTTTGGATGTCTGAGGGTACAAGGTACCAGTCCATAGTTGCTGAGTGGGCCAAGCTGATCAATGCCCCTGCAGAGCATGATGATTTCACTGATGTGTATGCCAAGACAAGGAAGGGACACAACTCCATGGCACATATGTACAAGGAAATTCCAGATGTAGCTTTGGAAAATCATAAGTTTGGCTTTGTCTATTTTCTCGTGTCAGGTCTGCCTACTATCAATACTATCCTGAGGCACACTCTGTTGCCCAAGTCTGGTGATCAAAGTATGATAAGAGGACACTCCATCAATTTGCTGCATATGTTTGATGTGCCAGAAAAGTTTAAGGTGATGACACTGATTGTATAGACAATCAAGAGGACATCTGCTGACCAAAAGAGATCATGTGGGTATGCTCCACACATCTAGATGCTCATCAACTCCAAGATGGGCACAAGCACATACCTATTGGACAAAGAGCACCTTTCCTTGAGGCCTGACTTTGAGGACAACACAGTTGTCATGGATGCTACAGAACCTACATCAGTAGAGGCTCAAGAGAAGATAGAGAAGACAAAAGAAGAGAAGGCAGCCAAGATGCCAAGTGCTGAAGAGGCTTCACAAGTTTTCCTCAAGTCAAAACAAGATCAACTTGGATATCTTATTCAGGCCACTTTGAGGATTGAGAAAGGATTGGCCATCCTGACTCAGAATCAAGAGAGTCTTGAAAGGATCATTGAAACAAAGTTTTATGATCTAGACTTGAAGGTCACAGAGATGCAAACAGCTTTTGAGCAGCTCCAGGAAGAAGCTGAAGAGAGGAAAGGGAAAGCTACCACTGAAGCATTTCAGAGAGTGCCTAGGGCACAGAGATCCGCAGCAGTGCCAGTGACAGACACTAGAGCTACTACTTCGGCACCTGTAGCCACAACTTCAGTTGCTCCTCCGGTTGCAACTCCACCAGCTCCAACAACCTCAACAGATGCATTTGTCCTAGGAGTCCTCTCCACGCCACCTCCCAAAGATCAAGCTTAGAGAGCCGCATAGTGATGCGTTTCCAATGTATCTACTTTTCCAAACACTTTTGCCCTTGTTTTGAACTCTACTTGCACGATTTGAATGGAACTAACCCGGATTGACGCTGTTTTCAGTAGAATTATCATGGTGTTATTTATGTGCAGGAGCAAACGTTCTCGGAATGACCTGAAACTTCACGAAGCAACTTTTTAGAAAATATGAAAAATACCTGCAAAAGATGAAGGCTAGGGGGCCCACCACCTCTCCACGAGGGTGGGGGGCACGCTTGCCCCCCTAGGGCGCGCCCCCCTACACTACAAAAAAAGACACATCCGTGACATTTTGGGCCGAACGAAATTTTTTTCTGTCATACATATGACACTTCTATGATGATAATTGTGACAAAACCCGGTATAATCATAGATGTCGTGGGATCCTACTTCTATGACAAAAAATCATGACAGAAAATGGGCTTTTCGTCCTGGGCGGGCCGGAGACGCAGCTGCATGACATTCTTTGGGTCGTCCATGATGGAAAAAACCGTGGTAGAAGCGAGGGGGAGGAAAATTTCGGGGAGTTCCCGGTTACGGTGGGAGGTCGGGGGCCGAGTGATGCATGTTTCTCTTGTACACATACGCGCGTGTGTGCGAGGCGTTGGCTCTAACTGAACCCGAGCGATTGCACTGCAGGCTACGCGTTACTGAACCCGAGCGATCGATCGATGGATGTTAACTGAACCCGATCAAGCGATTCCTTCGCTACAGCTGCTAACTGAAGCCAATCGATGTTGCCTCTGGGATGAATAGTGAGTGTTGCGGGGGGGTTGGATGAACAGTGAGCGGTGGCGTTGCCTCTGGATGAACAGGACCCCGTGGTGTGGTGGAGGGCTGGATGAACAGTAGACGGTGGAGGGGTGCCCGTGGAGGGGTGGTTGAACAGGACCCCGTGGTGTGGAGGGCTGGATGAAGAGTAGATGGTGGAGGGGTGGTTGAATAGTAGCCGGTGGAGTAGCGCGCGGTGGAGGCTGGATGAGCAGGAGCCCGTGGACGTTGGAGGAGGTCGACGGTAGCCCGTGGAGGCTGGAGGAGATTGACAGTGGAGATGAACAGTATCCCATGGAGTCCCGTTTTATGGTACGCCACACCCCTCCTGATGAACAGGACCCCCGTTTCGACCGTAGCATGTCCATTTCGTCCATTTTGCGGTACTGCACACCCCTCCCAATCAACAGGACCCCCGTTTCGACCGTAGGAGGTCCGTTTCGTCCGTTTTGCGGTACGCCACACCCCTCCCGATCAACAGGACCCCCGTTTCGACCGTAGGAGGTCCGTTTCCTCCATTTTGCGATACGCCAGACCCCTCCCGATCAACAGGACCCCGTTCAGGCCTCGTTTCCATCACCTGTTCCGTCCAAGCCCTCCTGATGAACACGACCACGCATTCCGTTCCGACGTAGCCAGTTGGCTCTGACGCGTTCCGTTGCCTCCTGATGAACACGACGCATTCCGTTGCCTCCCCATGAACATGACGACGACGCTGCCTCCCCATGAACACGACGTCGACGCTGTTTCTCCGTTCCGACCCAGCCATGTACACAAGCCCTGGCCGTACGTATGCGCGAGTAGGCGTTCGAGACCCTGCCCGTATGTACGTACGTGGCTGTATTTTCTTTCTTGCACCCTGGCCGTTGTACGTACGTGTACATGCTACGTGCGCGCCTCTACTACGACACGTGCGCGCCTCTACATCGACCAGTATATATGTACGTACACGTTCGCGACCAGAATGACAACGCTACATACGCTTCGACCAGGTGGGTCCCGACTGTCAGGCACTTCCTTGCGTGCGAAGATGTAGCTGGTGGGTCCTAGCAGTCAGGGGGGCAAATCGTTTTGTTTTTTTTGCCCAGACGCACTTCCTTGCATGCGAAGGTGTAGCTGGTGGGTCCCACCAGTCAGGGGGAAACGTTTTTTTCATGAAATATGGTGGCCCGTCCGGTGGGTCCCCGCTGTCAGGTGGAGGAATAATTATTTTGCACATAATAAGGAGGCACTTCCTTGCTGCGGCCGTGGACCCATCTATCAGCCTCTCCACGTACATTCCACGTCCGATGGAAGTCGTTCCTTGACCATGTTGACCACGCTGCGTCGAGAGCACTAGGGCGGTGGACAACGACGAGGCCTAGGAAGGGACGACGCGGAGCCGGGGAAGACACGGCAGTGGATGCCCACGCGTAGAGGAGTACGAGGGTTCACTGGTTCAATGTGGTGTGAGGCTGCCGTCGCCGCAGAATAACAGGGGGTGTGGGTGAGTAGAGGGATGGTCTGGCCAACGGTGGGAGTAGTAGGGGGCGGTGAGGCCTCCGTCGCATCGCATACGGCCACGGGAGGCAGGAGCACGAGGCACGACCGGCGCTGGTTTGGGCGGCTGGAGCAAGAAGACCAGAGGTTGAAGAAGCACTACGGCCGTTGGATGGACATCGTACGGTCACTGGAGCTAGAATCATGCATATATTGACTAACTTGACAAAGCCCTCCGTTCCCGTCAACTTAGTAGGCCCACAAGTCAGCCTGCCACTATACTGGGTCCCAGCTAACAGGGGGAGTATTCATTTTTTTGTGCGTAATAAGGAGGCACTTCCTTGCATGCGAAGATATAGCTGGTGGGTCCGAGCTGTCAGCGGCGGTAATGTTTTTTTCGCAAAATACAGAGGCATTTTCGGTGGGTCCCTGATGTCAGGTGGAGGAATCATTATTTTGCGTGTAATAAGGAGGCATTTCCTTGCGCGCGGCCGTGGACCCAGCTGTCGGCCTCTCCATGTACAGTCCACTTCAGATGCATGTCGGTCATTGACCACGTTGACCAGGCCACGCCGAGAGCACCAGGGCGGTGGACGACGGCGAGGCCTAGGAAGGGAACGACATGGAGGCAGGGAAGACTCGGCTGTTGTTTCCCACACGGAGGGGAGTACGACTGTATGAGGGTTTAATGGTTCGTCTGCCGTTGCTGGAGAATAACAGCAGGTGTGGGTGAGTAGAGGGATGGCTAGGCCAGCAATGGGAGTACGGTGGGGTGGTGAGGCCTGCGCGGCAGCACAGCCGGCCGCGGGGAGGAGGGAGCAGGCAGTCCTCCCACCAGCGCTTGTTTGAGCGGCTGGAGCAGGAAGAGCAGAGATTGAAGAAGCACGACGGCCGTTTGATGGACATCGAACAGTCACTGCTTGTGCGTCAACCTTTTTTAGGAAAGCCTCAAATCTGTGGAAAACAGCATACAGCCCATTTGCTAATTCTTAAGGTTTTTTTGGAGCCCATATTCTTTTTGTTAGCATTACAGCCCATATTGTGGCCACGGTTAAAAAATTATACGAAATTTTGCATATTTCGGTGCGGTCCGAACTGTTTTTAATCCTGAAATTTCGACTCGCATTCAAACTGATTTTAAAAATACATGTATATCAATATAAAATCTAACAAATTCTCCACGCATAAAAATTAATGTAATTTAAAATCTCGAAATGAGAAAAAAAAGATATTTGAAACTAATTACTGGTTTGATGTGTTTTAAAAATGTACAGCCCATTTCTCATTACTGATGGGCCATTTTCTCGGCCAGCCAAATGAAAGCTCTCCTCGTCTTGAAAGATTTGCAGCCCAACAGGCCTAACAAAGTGACTTATTTAGCAAATCACAAAAAACTAGGCTATGGCCGTGGACCCAGCTGTCAGTCCATTTGTTTTTCTAGTCTATTTGGTGGGCTGGGTGAAACAATGATGTAGCATCTATGCAGCCCATTTAAATCCAATTTGCATTTTTCTTGAAATCTGCGGACTTGCTGGGCTGGGTGAAAATATCATGTTGGGCTAGACGGAGAAATGTTATAAAAACATAAACACATGATTGCACGTCAGTAAAATCTTTGCAAGCTTATGTATGCAATCACTAGGAGTTAACTTGCCAAGTTATACATAAACAATTATTATTATTATTTTGTAAGAACTTTCAACTTACGAAATAAAATATCATTTTAATTTGATGAGTTAGTAGTACATGGGGTATTATTATTTTTTAGGCTAGACGTGGGACAGTTGAGTTGGTTCTAGGGGAAAGTACTGGGAGAAAGCTCAGTTTACATCGAAAAAGAAAGTGGGAGAAAATTCAGAGACCTGCTGGGTCCACCTGAGGAGGGGAATATGTTGGGAGGAAGGAGATTCAAAGCATGGAAGCCGAGTGAACTACTTTTTTTTATGGACAAGTGAACTAGTTTAGATACATAAGCAAATAGCCACCAAAAAAGAAATCAGGTTAATGGGTTCTTAAACGAAATATTTCGGACAAAACAGATAATTATGACACATAGGCTAATGCATGAAACACTTGGATGATAAAGGTGCTTATAAATAGATAAAGTACAACATCTAGACCTTCCTGGCACGCTTGATCTGACGCTACGGCTGTCCGTGTACTCGTTGGTTACGTGCAGCAGACACGCCCTCATGTCCAAGATCTGCCTGTACATGTCGTAGCATCGTATGCGTCCTTGGCCGCGTAGGTTATGTAGGCTAGATTCAAAGGTACGTCCCACGTGTTCAGGTCGTCTTCTTTCATGTTGGCTTATCAGGGGTCGATGATGGTCTCAGCGAGGTCAACCACGGAGTCCTTCTCCTTCCCGTTGCTGATGATCTTGTATTGCTTCTGGATGTCGACAAGCTTGTTGCACCAGCTGGCTGAATCATCGCGTTCTTCCTTCTCTCCACCGTAGCGAAGGTGCAGTCGGCGCTGCCGATGAAACAGGTGAATGCTCCAGAACCTAGTGCAGCCATAGGACTGAGGCGAGGCAGAGCTTCACCGAGTCTGTATCGTTGGTGTACATCACATTCAACTTGGTGCAGCCATAGGACTGAATGGCGAACTCAAAGGGGAACTCCTTGCTGAAGTCCATATCCAGCAGGCTCACCCCTCGGATCGCCATTGGAGTCTCTTCGAGTGAATGAGTGTGTAGGCGGCGGCAGCAGTTCGTTTTCCAGCTCTTGGGGAACTGGATTCAACAGTAAGCTGAGTGTGTACAGGTGACAACAGTTAGTACCCCTCCCTCGTCCGCTGCATGCCCGGCAGAAGATGCACCCTTGGCCACACGTCGGTTCACGAGCGGGTCTGTATTGGTACTGTAATAACAGGAGTTAGTGGTCACTTTACTTAAATTTAATTAGCTTTAATAGAAATTTGTACTTAAAATAAGCAATGCATTCGCTCGTTCTATCAGTGCCACAGGATCAACATGCACAATAATTAGAATTATTATTCTCAGAACGCACACGATCAGCACATTTGTCGCACTTCCACAAAGATAATACTACCAAGTTTGAACTGTATGTTATGGTTGTTGTCCTCTGCATCATCATGCCGTGTTTCCCAGCTTGCAAGATTCAGAACCAACAAATAAGATCCAAATAATAAGTACAACAAAGATGCCTACACATCTCATTGATTCCCAGCTTGCAAGATTCAGAACCAACAAATAAGATCCAAATAATAAGTACAACAAAGATGCCTACACATCTCACTGATTCCCATCTTGCAAGATTCAGAACCAACCCATTAGAGCCTTTTGATAAAGTGAATATCGGGATTAAATCCATCTTGGCTAGCAATGTCATACAATCGAAGAACTTGGCGAATGCTCTTGACCGTCACAACATCTGTAGTTGAGTATTCCTGTTTGCACAGCATGTTTGCACAACACAAACAAGGAGAGAGGAGAGCATGATTTCGCTTTAATAGCGGCCTCCTTGAACTCAACCTCCAGCTCTACTTGGATGAGGTCTGCCTGGAGTTCCATGATTCAATTCATGCGCCTTTTTTGCAGTTCACCTGAAATGAAGCAAAGATTGCATCATTCAACTAGCAAGAAGTACTTGCTCTTGTGAGCTGGCAGGTTCTTCTTTAGTAATTGCACTAAAATTGAGGAACATTAAGGTTGGCTGTCCGACTCATGTAAGGTGCAACTATAATTTTCTTATCCTTTTGTGCAGTTCCACTAAAATAAAGTGCCATTGTGGTGACAGTGACGGCTCCATCTTGCAAAGGGTAATAAAATGTTGCACGAGATTACCAGCAGAACTTGACGGAGATTTTGGAAACTCCAATCACCATTTTGTGCAGTTCCACCAAAATTGAGAGATGTTGCCCACGCGACATTTTAGTTGAACTGCACAAGACACTCATTCCAAAAAAAGTGTTTTGTGCAGTTCACCAAAAGGTCACAATAGCAACAAGGTAAAATGGATATCCCTATCGGCACAAAAAGATAGGAAGTAAACAGTTGCTGGTTAATAAGAATATACGAAACATATACAAAATGAAAAGAAGCATCTTAATTATGTTCATGGCAATCACGCAAGGACAGTAGAAATTTTAAAACATCAGCAATGCTTCATGTTACCAGAAGCATTACGATCAACAATGAGATTCCTCAAATATGGGATTACTTTAATGGTGGCATTGCTTCTTTACCAGACATAGTAAATCAACAACAGCTAAAGAGTTGGTTTAAGGGCATGGGACCGTGGGGACACCAGGACACTCAGCAGCGTAAAGGAGCAACTTACTTATCATACTGGGGAAAACAACAGGAGTGCCATTGTACTATGTGAGGGCAGCAAATCTAATCTTGGAGACCTTTTACTATGTGAGGGCGGCAAATCTAATCCTGGAGACCTTTTACTATGTGAGGGCAACAAATCTAATCCTGGAGACCTTTTACTATGTGAGGGCAGCAAATATAATCCTGAGACCTTTTACTATGTGAGGGCAGCAAATCTAATCCTGGAGACCTTTTACTATGTGATGGCAGCAAATCTAATCCTGGACATACTCTGTTGACTTGTCCACCAGCCGCCACTTTCTATCCTTTTTTCAACTAATAATAGATCTGTTCCTTATCCAGTTCGTACTGCGTTTTCCCAGTATTTCCCTTTTCAACGAAGAGACCGGTTGGGTATCCGGTCTCTACTACTTTCACCATAATATTTCCTCTTTGAATCAAGTCCTAGATTCATGCTACAACTTTCCCCCTTTCTTCGTTGTTTGAACAAAGCCCTAGATTCGAATGCATGAAGTAGCTTTACCTCTAATAATACTAAAAATTTAGGTGGCTTTGGAAGAGCTGATGGGAGTAGAAAAAGATGCACATGCAGACACGTGGGGAGCTAGGGCAGTAGAGCAAGGCGGCCTTCGAAGAACTTATACCTGAGGGTCGCCGGGATGTCGGCGGCGGCAGGTCGAATCTGCAGACAATACGGCAGGGAGGAAGAAGGGTCGGAGGACCTCCCAAGACGGCCATGTGTCGGTGAGAACGGCATGGGCAGAGGATCGGGCCCCTCCGCCAGCTATGGGTTTCCTCCCTCGGCGGCGATGACCGCGTGAGTGATGCACCTTTTATTCCTCTACACACACCGGCCGAAGGGATCCGGCCGGATCTGTGACCAGAAGTGAGCAGAGAGAAAATGTCACTACTGTTGTCTTGTTTATATCTAGAGAGGACGAGAGGATGAGAGAATGAAGAGAGCAACCCTAGTAAATCAAGCGCTCAGGCCCCTGCGTCCATATATAGTGGAGTGATTATCTTTTTTCTCTCCATAACAAGTGTTTCAATTTGTGTACATGGCATTGAAGAAAAGAAACTCTCTATTTAAGGTGACTACTGTACGACTCCTACTTACTACTAGTAGTACTGTAGTATTGTTCACTTGTGCTCCCCGCCCCTCCATTCATTGAACAACCACATGGGTGAACAAACATACAGTAAGTACTGTATATATATAGAATGAACAAGCTCAAACTATTTTCGCGTAGTTAAAAGTTAAGGGCGGGGCTTTTCCCGGGCAGTACGCGCGGCAGTTTTCGGGTAGGGCTAGAAGACTATTTTAATTTTTTTTTAAACTTTGAGACGGCCACATAGCATGGAGCCGACCCCAACGATTTTAAGCTTACACGCAC